>JAVTVX010000012.1:175000-5175000 GCA_033439265.1 Dillenia suffruticosa | reverse complement strand
TAAATTTGCCTAAGAAACTCTTCATATTTGGAGTGTTCCCACTCTGGAGAGCAGGCCTCAAATGAGAAGGATGAAGTGGGAGTGTCCTCCACGGGATTATCTTAAGCTAAATTCAGATGGAGCAGTGTCGCATCCTTCTGGGAAAGCCAATGCAAGAGGAATCATCAGAAATAGTTTGGGAGAATGGGTGTTGGGGTTCACTTGCGGCATTGGGAAGTCGGAGATCCTTCTTGCAGAGCTTTGGGGGCTTAGGGAAGGTCTTCTTCTTGCCAAAAGGAGGGGTTTCTTTCAGCTAGAAGTTGAATCTGACTCTGCAGTTCTTGTTGGGCTGCTCGCTGGTCAACCGCCTTCTGATTATCCTCTCTTCCTTATTCTTCAAGAATGCAAAGAGCTCTTGAATGCGCTGAATGTGGGAGCTGTTAAACATGTTCTGAGAGAGGCAAATGTCTATGCAAATCATTTAGCTCAGCTGGGTCAGAGAAATGAGGACAGGTTGAAGGTTATGAATGAGCCTCCCTCGTCGCTGCATCGTTTTATTTGGGAGGACAGCTTAGGCTTGGAGAGAGTTAGAGGTGAAGCCACCTCTAGGATGTAGTCGCCGCAATCTTTTGGTTTTCTTTGTTTTGCTTCCTTCTTCCCCAGTACCAAAAAAAAAAAAAAAAAAAAACTTCATGAGAAAATTATTAATTTTAAAAATACAGAGATTAATTTAAAAACCCGTCAAACTATGTATGGGTTTTTAATAATTTATTCAAAAAAAAATAATATTTTTTAAATGAAGGAGAGTAACCAGTGTTATAACCTCTATCTATTGATATTACAAGAGTTTTAATATATCTTAAAATATTGATTTTATCAAGAAAGAATTTTCCTAATATAATTATTTTTATTCTCAATATCTGAATATTATTTTTAATTAAGAAATTTAATATTTTATTTATAAAATTGTAAAATCCCCGCTACTCATAGATCGGCAGGAATTGCCGGTGATTTTTGGTCGGAAAAAAAAATTCCAAGAACAATGTGAGAACCGTGCAAATTATTTATTCGACTTTTCCCGACACATAATTTTTTTTTTTTCCTGCATGCGCTTCTTCTTGACCAGACTTTGGCAGATTCACTCGACAAGGGCAGAGCAAGTTGGTTCGTGCTTTGAAATAATGTCTTTCTTTAAATTTTGAAAGGAGTCTTGAAATGAAATCTCAAATGCCGGTGGAATACAAATACAAATTGTTGTGTGTTTTAGGGCAATTGGTGGAGTTCAAAAAAAGATTATTATTGTTTAATGATTAAATATTTAATAAATTTTTAATAAAATATATTCAAATTTTAATAATAATTTTGATTTATTTAATAAATATTGTTCTCCACAAATTTTATATAAAAATGGGGGGTCAAAATATAAATGTGTAAAAATTCAATGTAATTTGTGTTATTTTGTGTGGATAAAAAATAATTGAACAATTCTTTTAATGAAAAAAAATTAAATATTTTACTGTTTATTATTTAAGTTAGTAATGTCCCTTAAACTTACGTCACACATCGAGAAATGATAATAATTAACCAATGTACCATCCGAATTATTATGCACCAATAAAAAAAGAAATGCGTTGCTTTCGACAAACAACATTGTTACTTTCCTTATTCTCCTCTACATCATCTTTTCAAAAATAAATGGGTGTGGAGTGGGGCCATTTGGTCAAAACTAGCTCGTGGCTCAGCCTTTTTCCAAGCACACGCCCTCTTCGGACCCACCCCCCATACGGCTGCGCCTTCTCTCACCGGCAACGCGTGCTTTGTCCTGTCCTCTTGAGAGAGAGAGAGAGAGAGAGAGAGAGAGAGAGATTGGTTTTATCCACGCTTTGTCATGACCCGAACAAGCATGTGATCATCCTTTCTTGATAACTACAAGCAGGCAGCTAATAAAACTTTTATTTATTTATTATGTTATTATTCAGTAGCATAAGGTCATTGTTCTATTATTATGATTATTTAATTAATCACCCCTATCCTATGTTTTCTTCTATTTTTTTCTCTTAATTCCTTTCTTTACTTCGAATCCATTTCATCCTGCCATGGATCTTCTCCCTTCCTATATCTTTTTTTTTTAATCATTGATATTCAGATTTTATTTAACTAATACGCCTCGAGCATTAGGATCTCATTTTAGAATTTAACTCTCAAATATTTTTTTGTCATTTCTAAAATTTAAATTTGAAATTTCTGATTAAAAAAATAAAGTGACCGACCACTCAATTCAAAAGAATTTAGTTCTCTCTTCCTGTATTTGTCTCTCCACCTAAACAACCATGACAAAGAACCAAAAAGAAAAAAAAAAAAAACCCAAACCTCCTTTCATAACTCTTCTTACCACATCCCCACCTTGAAATCTCGTATCCCACATGCCACCTCACTCCTTGCCCATATTTAAACGTAACCCATAAATATTTTTTATAAATAATTCTCATTAGACCCCGAAAAACTCAATAATTAGAATAATTAGATCTTGTAGGATACCATAGTAAAACTATTTTATAAATATTATAACTAAATTTGTATGTCAATAATTGACATTTTCGATGCAAATAGAAGAATATTAATTATTTCATATCATTATGAATGGACAATTATATTATTTTAAAAATATTAATACTCACAAAATTAATAACTATAAGATAAATTTAGATCAAATTCTAACCATCCAAATGATTAATAAATTTTGCATAGTAAGAATTGGTCCTAACGGATCTATTGGCTATTAATTTCATGGGCAATATATGTATATTTTTTATACATAAGAAAATTTGAATTTGAAATCTTTATAAAGAATAAAAGAATAGTATCGGTTGAATTATAAATTATCAGACAATACTAACAGGGATGATAAGAAAAAAATCCCATTAAGAAATCCCATTATGTATATCTTAACCCAATTTCCACTTTTTTGACCTATTATTTAATAAAATTTTGGATAATTAAAATTTGATTCACCAGCCATCTGCATATCCCAACCCTACCTAATATCCATTTTTTGAAATGGGCCCACTATTTGATATGGAACTTTATGGCCAATTAGTCTCTCCAATCACGTGGCGCAATTAAGGAAATCGACGGCTGAGATTGCAATATACTAGAACATCAAACTTGTATTTATAACATAAAAATGCCAATTTCAGTTTGTGAATGGATTTTTCATTTTTAAGATCCTATCCTTCAAGTGATCCCCAACTTTGGACAATTTCAACAGAGAGAGAGAGAGAGAGAGAGAGAGAGAGAGAGAGTACACCACAACCCCTATTTATCGTACGGTGAAGATCAATTTGTCGGCCCTCCAGGTGATGCCTCCAATATCTTCCCCATAAACATATTTGTATGACAAACAATAATCAAAACTATATATTATACACATAATTATGTATGTACACGCATATATAATTAATTTGAATAGACAACTGTTACTTTGGGGTGCATGTGGTTCAGATTGGCATGCTAAGCTGTGAATTTGATGATTGTCTGCAGAAGTCTCAAGTCCCGTTGTGATCCTCAGCAAATATAAAAACATTATAATAAAATTAATATTATTAAGATAAACTTATACATAATCAAACTAATACTATATAGTGTACATGGAATTAAATAATATCTGAATTGCTGGAGTTGTCCGAGGCATCTCTTTCACAAATCTTGAATCACATTGGCTAAGACCACTAGGATTTGTTTGGCATGCCATCTTTAAAATCCCCCCCCCAAATACTACACAACAACACACCCATATGCACATACACACACTTTGGTTTCTGTGTGGAAAAAGGGAATCTTAAATTCTTCCTAATTTTTTTTGGGATATTTTATTTTATCTTCTTTGGAGTACCATAATATATACTTCTAGGGTGTGGAATGTGAGGTGAAGTGAAGGGTCTTCTTTCTCTAGGCAAGGTTTTGATGTTGAAGTTTTTGTGCTCTTTCTTGGAAGAGTCATTTTGATCTGCAGCGGAATTTGCGGTTCGGTTTTGGTCGATCTTCTCTCTCTGAGGTGAAGTGAACGGTCTTCTTTCTCTAGGCAAAGTTTTGATGTTGAAGTTTTTGTGCTCTTTCTTGGAAGAGTCATTTTTTATCTGCAGTGGAATTTGCGGTTCTGTTTTGTTCGATCTTCTCTCTCTTTCTCTCTCTCACCACACTTAATACAGGTAGGAGAAATCAAATATCTTAATTTTCTTTCTCCTACTTTATCTTACACTCATGTTGGAAAATTTTCAAACAAAGAGAATTTATGCTTGTTCTTTGCATAATTCAATTGTTAAGGTCTTGGAATTTAAGAATTTTGTTTTGGGTCTCTTTTTCTGACATGATTTTTCTTGACATGAAATGGGTATAAATTGGAATTTTCATTTTCAATAAGATTATAGCATACCATATCATATATATGGTCTTTTTTTTTTGCACCAAAATTAATGGTTCACTCGTTGGCTGAGAGAATGAAAGAAAAATATCTAAGGCAGAAGTCTCATTTTAGAAGGCAGAATCAGTCTGACAGAACTGGTACTCCATCATGTCGAGAGATATTTGGATGTGGAAAATAATTGTTGTGGCCCAAAATTCTTGATTTGAATAAGCTGTCATCCATTTCATGAGTGTTTTAGGCAAACCTCATTAACTGCAGGCATTTGATCATCATCATCAACATTATAGATATATCCGATCTCTTCATAGTAGATACAAACAATGTCCCATGTTTTGAACCCTCATACCGGTTTCATCTTGCAGGATTTACATTCATCACTGTGAATGTGTTATCAATGGAAAAGTTCCTAGATCCAGGCGATAAAGAGTACATGAAGATGGCAATTTTAAAGCAGGAAGAAACCTTCCGAGAACAGGTACCCCTTTTTTCTTTCTTTCTTTTTTTTTTCATAATATTTTCATCTGCAACATAATTTATGAGGATGGTATTACGTATAGGTCTATGAGCTCCATCGTTTATATCGGATTCAAAAAATGCTAATGAAGAACATAAGAAATAGCAAAACTCAAGGACAAGAGATGAAGAAGAATAATACCAATGAAATAAGTCCAACACAGATAACACAGCGTCAATTGCTAGACTTAGAAAGGCCTGCAGAGGACTACATTTGTGAAGAAAATGGAAATGGGGTACTAGATATAGAAGACGAGAGCGAGATTGAGCTTACGCTTGGTCCTAGTATATACAACCGAAGGAAGAAATCAGAGACACCAATAAATTCAGATTCGGGACCAAGTTTTTCATCTTCATCAACCGGATCAAGCCAAGTGAAGAGGACAAATACTAGGACTACTAGGCATCATCAAATGGAAGATACAACGATAGAAGAGTTAAGAAGCACAAAATGGGGGCCTATTCATGAGGACAGTGTTTTTCAGAGTGGAATCAAAAGCAATTTTGACATGGAGGAACAACAACAACAACAACAACGGAGACAAGAAAGACTAAAACAACCTCAATGGCTTTTACAGGTTTTGAGTCTCAACATGACTTGAAAAAAAAAAGGATCTTCTTGATTTGGTATGATAACATCACAGACTTTTTTTTCCCTTCTTAACTAATTCTATGATGATTGATGTTTGTGTGGAAATTGTTCTCCTTTTGTTTTTGATATAACGGGATGGTAGAATTTTGTATAAAAATTTCTCTTGTCAATTGATTTGAAACCCTATCTATTTGTTCTAGTGATCTCCAACTCAATATAGAGCGGGGGAACAGACCAAATATCAGTGCTATTCTTTTCTTACCTTTGGGAAGATCTTCATGATACTTCCGATCTTTCTCAAGGCATGTTTTGAAGTCTTCCACATGATTCTCATTTCCTATGGTTAAAGAAAAGAAAAGCCTAAAAAATTATAGGTGCTTGTTTCTTAAATAAATTAATGTTGTCTCCGTGCCTTCCAAGTCTGCAACAAATCGCATTTTAATAAGAAACGAGCAAGAAATTAGGATTACTTCATCTATGGCGGTTTGTATTCATCTTACAATTTTCATCAAATGTCGACCTTATTTTCATTAACATTTTCATCTTCATTTTCATTCTCCATCTTCATCCCAGTTTATCAATTTTGATGATCGAACTAAAAAGGCGATATGGTGACCGATCTCTTCCTACTTGTTCTTTAAATTCCAACCACCACTTACTTTATAATCTTGAGAAGAAAAAATATGAAGTTTTCGACAAGTGCTCAATCTGTCCTTGTCTGCCGCCAAATGAATGGCAGATTATTGTGTCAATAAATTAGTCTGTCCCTGCTTAAACAATTAAATTTTCTGATTTGTACACATCGGTATCTCTCCTAGAAAGCCATATATATTCTCTCACGGGGCGTCTTCTTTTAGGGCAACACTGATGATTGGTTTTAGGGCATCAAAAAATGTCCTATTGCTAGCCTGTCCCGGAGCTATATGTTCCACTTTTTGGAAAAGCTCTTTTTATGTAAAGGATTTCAATAATTCATGAACATGTCCCACACAATTGCTTCCCCACAAACCCTCTCAATTTCTTTTTGGAGTGAATGTGTACATTTTGAGATAGACCCACCTTTGGAACTGAGTACAAGATTGCTATAGCCAATAGGAATGTCAAAGAGACGGGGTTTACAAAATCATCCTTTCCATCAATTCAGGCTTTGAGCTTTGTAAGTAGTGTTGAAATAGGGCCGGGCCGGGTCAGGTTCAAGGGCAGTTCCCGAAACCGCAGGTCGGGCAGGCTGCGGTTCCTAGGCCAGTCCGGGCTGGTCGGGCCGGTTCCAAATTTTTTTAAGCTAAACCAGCCCGGCCCGCTGAACCAGAACCGCCGGGCTGTTCACATCGGGTCGGGCCCGGTTCGGCCCTTTTTTTTTGTAATTCTATTTTTTAATTTTATTTTATTTTTGTAACTCCATTTTTTTAACTTTGTTGTTGTTTTGTTTTTTATTTTCTTGTAATGATTTATTTATTCATTTTATTTTTTTAATTCATATTTTATAAAAAAATAAATTAAAAATTAGAGACAACCATCGAATTCGGTGTATGTCTACTACCAAACTCATCACTTGAATTTTAAAATTCACTAATTTTTTTTATTACATTATTTTGATTTTTATATTATTTTGATTTTTTTTGTTATATTATTATTATTATTATTATTATTATTCTATTTCTTGTTTATCATCTTCCAAGACCTTCATGATTTCTTGCATTCTTTTTTCTGTATCCTTCCAATCTTTAATACAAATTAAGGTTTGTAAAGTATCGTTTGTTAAATTTGTACGTTTCTCGGTTAACACTTAACCACCTGCACTAAAAACATTTTCCGATGCCACTGTAGATACTGTAGGGGTTAATACATTTTTAGCCACTTTGGCCAAAATTGGATAATACAATACATTATTTTTCCACAAACCTAATATATCATATAAATCAGTATTATCAAAATTTTCTAATCTAGGTGTTTGTTTATATAAAAATAATTCATTAAATGATGACGAAATCCTTTTTTATTTCCTAACATGTGTAAGGAATTAAATGAAAATGAAAATAATTGAGTGCTATTACTACTATTACTACCTATATTATTAGTATTTAAATTATTTTTTTTCTTTTCATATAGTTCAAATATTGTTTGTAAAATATGAGATATTTATTGTTTTAAAAAATATGGGTTAATAGACGCTTCTAATGGAAAAGTTTATGCAAAACAATCAATTAACATTTCAGCACTTTCAACTTTAACACGTGAATTTAATACACTTGCAACTAAATATAAAATTAGAATTTTTTCATAATATTTTAAAAATTTTGTTTTCATAGAAAGAACAATTTCACCAAATTTTTCTTCATTTTCAAATTCATTAAACACATAAATAATTTTATAAAGATTTTGTAATATTAAATGAGTAGTTAGAATATAATATCCGGAAAATAAATTTGTATATAAATAAAAAATTTCCAATAATTTAGTAAGTGTAAATACAAAATCAAAAGCGTTATTATCAATAAAACCATATTCGTAATTTGAATTTGCAAATTCAATTAAAATATTTTGAAAAAAAAGTACACATTGTAACATGTCATATGTTGAATTGTACCTAGTACCACATTACATTTTAAATTTTTTATATTTTTTATTATATAACAAATATAATTGTCTAATTTTTTGGGTTTTTACAGAACAATTTCTTATTTGATAAATTAAATCGCGAATAGATTATAAAAATAGTTCTCCAATTTCTAAATCATTCTTAACACATAAATTAATTATATGGTATGCACATCTAACATGAAAAAAAGTTTCATTTAAAATTGTGTTTAAAGAATTTTTTAAATTATTAACCGCAATAGTATTAGGCGAAATATTATCAAATGAAATAGAAAAAATTATATCACTTATTCCATAGTTATAAATAATATTTGAAATTATTCAAACTATATGTGTATCGGAATATGGAAATTCCCAACGTTGAAAAGCTAAAATTCTTTTTTCTAAAGACCATAAATTATTTATCCAATGACATGTTACTACAATATAATATTCTTTTTTATATTCATTTTTTCAACTATTCGAAATTAATGAAAATTTACAATTACTAGTCATAAATTGTGTAATTATATCATTTTTTAATTCTTGATATCTATCTAATGATCTCTTCCTACCGGATCTTATACTATTTTTTTTATAACCGGATTGTAAATATTTTTGTACATATTTTTCAAATGCGGGACATGCAACTATACTAAGTGATAATTTTTTTCTTGCTAACCATTCTATTTGTCTAATTTTTTTTATCCAAATTATATTTAAATGTACCAGTTATATTAGCTCCCCCTATAACAATTTGTGTTTGTCTTATTTGTGATAATTTATCTGGATGATTATTAACTAAGTGTCTTCTAAGTGTGTCTACCCCCAACCCTTCAAAAATTTATATTTTTTATGATAAATTTTACAAATTACTTTTTGTTCTTCATGTTTTTTCTCAAAAAATGTCTATATATTAATATCATTTTTTTAGTCCGTATTGTATTAGATTCTATATTACTGATTCAGTTTTTTTGAAAAGAGTTTTAATATCTATATTATCGGGAATTTCATTTTGAAAAAAAAAATGGAGGAAAAGGAGATTGTTGAAAAGATTATGAAAAGTATGTTCCGATCATTTTATTAAAAAATTAAGAATAAATTTTTAAAATAAAATATATGATTAAATTTTTAAAATGAAATTTAAGATTAATTTTTTTAAAAAAAATTTAAGATTTAATTTTTTTAAAAAAAAGTAATGCAAATGCAAGAAAATAAAGATGCAAAAAAATTAAATGTACCGACTTGACGAATATCGCAATTGTTTTTTACAAAATCTTGAATTTGAGCTCCCAACCTTGAAATTTTGCCAAATCTTGATCAATATTGAAAATCGTGAAAAATTTGTAATCCTCCCTTCTCCACCCAGATCGTTCTGTAGCAAGAGTACCAGAAAAGTTCCTAGGTAAGAGGTGGAACTCGTATGTTCTCGCTTAACTATTTCTTTCTTTCGACAAATAGTTGCCCCCCAGACAGAAACTTTCCTAAATATGTTATGTCATTGCATAGTGAGCCAATGAGTTTCATAAAAGTTTAGAATACAAAAATGGTGAAAAGAATAATGGAAATGATAATGGTGGAATTGATAATGAAAATGGTGTAAAAATTGATGAAAATGGTATAGAGAATTAAAAAATGGTGAAAATGAAATGATAATGAAAATAGTAATGAACATTGAGAGAATATAGTAATATTAAGAGAATGTAGTACTATTGAGAGAATGAAAATGTGAGAGAGAGATATTTTGTTGTGAAAATTTTGAAAATGGGGTGTAAGCTATTTATAGGAAAATTTTTTGATCTTAAAAATCAAAATAATCTCAAAATTAACCGTTTTATAGCTGTTGGGAGAAGTAAAATTGAAAAAATATTCAAAAAAATAAAAAAAGAGGGAGATATAGCCATTGGAACCGGCCGGGTCGGGCCGGGCCAGTTCACAGTTCCAAAATCCCTTGAACTGGCCCGGCTGTTACAGTACCCCCTGTTCGGGCCGGTCGGGGTATTGTAGCACCGGGCCGGTTCATGGCCCGGCTTTTTTCCGGGCCAGCTGGGCCGGTTTTTGGGCCCAAACCGGCCCCACGCATGTCTATTTGTAAGCTTGGCATTTGATTAGGAAAATCAGCTTGGGAATGAGAAGAAAAAAATCATGCAGATTTTATTGTAAGGGTATGTCCGAACTGCATGGTATCGTATTTAAATCAAGTGTCTAGATTCTTCTCTATCTATTCAGTCATTTTCTTAGGAATGGACAAGCTCTAAGATTGATTGTCGGAGGGAGAATAATGAATTGTGAATCTTATGTTTGTGGTTCCTTGAATTCTAAGCCATAGTTTGTTAAAGACGGCAAGGATCATATTAAAAAGGAAATACCATATATCATGGTCATTTTAGCCTTAAATTCCTCGTCTTTTGTTGTTTGCCTTTTATGCAATAACCCAGTTGAGTATGTGGCATCTAATTCTGCCAAAATTAGGCCGAAACGGCCTGCCTACCAGATGCAGCTGTGTTTGTAAGACAATAGGGTCAGAGAGAGAGAGAGAGAGAGAGAGATGAAAACCAACACTGACCACTTACCATCGAACACCTTCTATGTTTGTGGATATTCACTTCAAACCATAATGTCATTACAAATTTACAAACAATTTCAATTTCATATAATTGAAGTAGAAACAGAAAGAAACACAAAAGAATGCTAGTAGTAGTTCTCTTCCCATGTCCCCAAGAACAATTAAAAAAAACAAAAATACTCTCCACATAGAACACATGATACTCATATAGATGGCTACCATTTTTAAGATATGGAGTGTCTCCTATCTTTTGCAGGTCTTGTTCGAGTTTTACGAGGTGTATGTCCATCAGAGTGCACAAAAGGATAGAGCTTCCCAAGTTTCTTTGACATGAAATTTATGAAAGATCTTCTAGACAAAGGAGGCTTGTCAGCAGAAGGTAGAGTATTTGCCAATGGACTCCCTATAGTTGAAGTATTCAATGGCTTCTCAATTTCTTTCAACTTCATTTTCATCTTCACAAGCTCAATCTTAAGGGTCTCATTTTCTCTTTTTAGGCTTGAGAGCTCATCGGGAACTACTGGATGGATATCGGTCGTGTATACATTCATTTTAGATGGTGGGAAGGCGGGAGATTCTCCTCCTATGAAGTTGCCATTCATCACATCTCGAAGATGTTGTTGCTCATGGTAAAGCACTTGTAATACAGTTTGGACAGGTAGACGGTCATTTTGAGCTGCGTGAGCACAAGCTTCACGTGAAAGCTTTTGGCAATCCATCAAGCTAGACACTTTCTTCCTCTCCATGTCACTTAATGCTGGATGTGCCTATTAATTAGGCGCATCAATATCACTTTATAGTATGAGCATCATCTAATAAGTTATCGGCTATTGTACTAGTAAAAACTACTCATACGAGTGTTGAGGTCTGATGAGTATGGGAGAACCACCCCAGGATGTACGACTTAAAAGAATAAATTGGCTTGGAAATAGTTGTAGAAAAGAAATCAAGAGTACAGTGACAAAGTGTTCAAAATTTAAAAAGAACTTGGTATGGATCAAAGCACACAAGATTCTTTCAAGAAAAAGTACCTTTAAGTAGATATCAATGGCTCTGTACATTCCATCCTCTGTAATCCTCGCTTGCTCTGGAACAACTTCAGCAAGACTAATGAACTTGGAAACTGTCAAGTTATGATCCCAAGCAATTTCAGCAAGATAGCTTTCCATCAATTTCCCAACTATTTCCATGTCACTAGGTGGGGGAGAAACGAACTTATCATCTCCATTGTGACCTAATCCGTGTCGATTCCCCTCCGCTTCATATTCAAGATAGTTCAGCACGATACGTTGCACGGTGTCCACATCAAACAATGTGTCGCCTGTGAAAGAATATGAAGGGATCAAGAGGTCATCCAAAACTGCTTGACCCAATTGCAGCCCCAATCTCTTCTCCAAATCAAGCCTACAAGCAACCGTTGTCTCCAGATATATAGCAGCTCGAAGAAGCAAAGAGAGAAAGCTAACAGACATAGCATTTTTCTCCCTTGGAAGTAGACTCACTACTGTTTCCAACACAACCCTTTTCTCATGCTCTTGTTTTGGCTCTATTTTCTTCCTTCCCTTCCCAAACATTTCCTATACCGGAAAAAAAGTGATCAAATTAGCAATTGTTATCAACCAAAGTTGTTAAAATCGAGATTCTACTTAACTCGTTTTGAGTTAAACAGTAATAAGGTCACATAAGATCGTACAGATAGAATCAGGCTTTCAACAACTATGTATTAAAAGAAAAGAGCCTATTTTGATATTTCGGGATGGGATTCTCACCAAACCTCGAAGAGATTTTTGGGCATAGAGCATGAGAATAGGACCAAGCGCATAGTGCTTAAACCCTCTAGCCATCATGGCATACAAAACTCTTTGAAACACATTAATCCTAAGAACAGTCAAGTCTTCAGCCCACCAATCAACCAAAGGTTTCGGATTAGAAACGGAAGAAGAAATCGCACCATCAGTGCTACTCTCGCTCCTTCCTGACAAACAAAACTGGCTCTCCTTACAAGCAATGTAGGCAATTGCATCAATGCATCGACTCACAAGCTTTATCGTCTCCGCTATCTCACCAAAGTTCTCTGAAGAATGCAGAACAGAAACTGCACCTGCAATGCTCTTTAGGGCCACTTCATTCAAGTATGCTTCAGTTCTTCCCAGTAGATTGCCTACTCCATAGTCCTCTGTCATTTCAAGAAACTCTGCTGTACATCGCAGCATAGCGATGTTTTCCGTGTTTATCTCAAAATTTATGCCATAGCAGAATTTTGCAGCTAGCTCAAATCCTTCTGCTCCTCCCGGGATTTCGGGGATTTCAATGACAGAAAGATCAGTGTCACTTGATTCGGATACTAATTTCCTTATGCATCCACACTTTGAGACCAGTGGAAACTGCAATTAAATTTGGAAAACCATTTATTAAAGATGGGAAGCGATTTATAATATGGTTTTGATAAGGTTTTATATTATTATATGGCTTTATATCCTTGACACCATTAATCTATTTTCCTCCCATCGATCAATATATCAATGAAAATTTGTGGGTAATTTTTGGTAACACAAGCTTGATGAAATTGTCACACTTTCAAGGAAAAGAAAAAAGAAAATTACGTAAGGGATGAAATTTATACCTTATGTAAGGAAAAGGAGGCACCCCCAACATTAATTGTGACATCACTTGGGATCTCCTGGGAGAAAATCCTGTTAAAAAATCATGAAGAAACTATTTTCAAAATATTAAAGAGAGAAGAGAGAGAGAGAGAGAGAGAGAGAGAGAGAGAGAGAGAGAGAGAGAGAGAGAGAGAGAGAGAGACCATTCACTAGTTCTCTTCATAGCTGTAGAAAGAAGCTGCTTTTTCTTGTTAGACATGTTAATGGTTGTGTGTATAGCTTGTTCTTGATCAAGATCTTCCATGGCTGTAGAAATTGAAGATTCTCTATCATGATTCTTCTATGCCTCCATTTCAAGTGCAGTTAAAATCTTCAGCGAATAAAAGTGAAGCATCACATAATAAAACATGTGTAAGTTCTTCATATTCCTCTGACCTATTTCTGTTTTTCTGTGAGAGTTTTTATAGAATCATAAATTCAAGTGAATAAGAAACAATGATGATGGAAGCTGAAACCACCCATTTTGGTCCTAGTAACTGAATTATCCATGAACAACTTTCTCCAGTAATGATCACTTTGGTGAAATTACCCAAAATGGGCGTCGACAGGGAGTTTTAAAAGGGAGTGGAGAAGGGTATTTTGGTAATATTGGGTTAGACGGAGAAGGCCATTGTCATGGTGTACGGTGCTGGCTCAGCTAAATTGAAAGTGGGACCAAAATAATTGGTGAGAATTTCATTTATCTGCCGATTCACAGTTAACCATCGAACTTCGTACATGGGATATGCTCCCCAAACTACCTATTATGGATGGATGGACAAGACCCCCGCCCTTATAAAATGAAAAATTTTATTTATATAATTTTAAAAATTATATTTTAATATTTTGTATTCATTAAAATTTATAACTTATCGTTTTCAAAAATATTAATTAATTTAATTTTTCTTTGAAAATAGAAAACGAGAAATAAAATATTGACGTTTATGTGGGCTCGAACTTTCTCTGGCTTCTTCTCCAAGCATATCACTACCAGCATCATTAATCCACCGTCACTTCACCGGATCTCTTATCCTGTCAAAACCCTATTCCCTAACCCCTTTCTTTCGCTTTCTGTCTCTCTCTATCCATGATTCTCCACTCTCCTCCAAACCCCAACCCTAGCGACTCTAATGGCCGGAAGTATCTAACGGCAGGACGCCAAATATTTATAAATAAGATTTTAAGTTTAGACGTTGATAATAAAAAAATAAATATGATTGTTAATCTTTAAATCAGGGGTTACATGGTTTTTTATTTATCGTATAAATATTTGAATTTAAAATTATCATATTAAAGATAAAAGAGTTTGTATCACTGTACTGTCCTTTGAGGACATCAGGGTCACAGTTGATTTTTCTTTTTTTTTTAGTAGAGGGGCCATATGGTCGATACACCTTTCATGGACTTCTTCCAAAAGAAGATTTCTTCCGACAAAAAAAAAGTTGTCCCCCAAATTTATGAATCCCGTTGCTCTTGTACCCATCAAAAGTACTGCCCCTCTTACCCTATGTCTATTCACATCCCTTGGTTTTAGGGGGTCATTTTCATAAAACTGATTGATATTGTCATCTGATCCAAATTCACATCCATAGCATCCGATGCGTACATAGTTGATGCACTTCTTTGATAATTAATTTAATGAAAAAAACACTATATCTTTTACTCAAAATTTAAATTTAAATCTTAAAAATAAAAAAATTTATCTTAAAAGAGTTCCCTATAAAGAGTCCTACAAGCGTCCTACAAGCCGTTCAGATATTGATCAATCAAATAAAGAAAAAAACAAATGCACTCCCACCTCAAAAACAGCTAGGAAATTCCCGGTGCCTCATTAGAGAAACATTCATACCCAAAACTCTCATCAGAGAAACATTCATACCCAAAACTCTCAAAGGACCATCTCTCCATTATTGTCTTGACACAACATATTAAAAAAATTGAGTACATTCTCAAGTCATTTTTGCCCTAAAAATTTGAGTTTTTTTTTTTTTTTTGACTAAATGAAGTTTATTGAAAAAAATTGTTTATAGAACATATAGTAGATAAGGTCGAATCCAATTTATATTGAAGATGAAATATGACATATAGGGGCCAAGGAAGAAGAGGGGAAAATGAGGTAATTTCAAGGAAATAAATAGTATTTTAAATAATTTTATAACTTTTAATAATATTTTTAAAATTTTTAATAATGTTTCTGAGATTTTTAACAATATATTTTGAAATTTTAAGGGAAAAATGCCCTTTGTCGTTTGGTTTGGCCCGACGACAACAGAATACTTAATGACCATAATCATAGCTATTTGTATTAATTATATTGGAAAATTAAGTAGAGAAGTCCAATTGGGTTAATTTCACGAGCTAGGGTACACTTGGCACCAGTAATGGGGCCAAAATACAACCGGTAGACTTAGGTTTCAAATATGAGAATAAAAAATATTATATTAAGAAATTTTTTAAAATTAAATATGATAATATTCAGATTAGATTATTTAAAATATGATTATGAATAACCATTAATTATACATCCATTAAAAAAAAAAAGGCCCACATGTAAGAACAATAATTTTCCCACCAAGTGCCATGGACTAAAAAGTTGTGCTGAACCATGGCCCATTTGAGGGTTTTGTAGAAACACTAGGAGATTAGGTAGAATAACACCCAGATATGTTTGCTGCTTTACGGGACCTGTCACCTCAAGCCAAAAGCATTAGCATTTGTTTCTCGCCCCTCACCCTCAACATTACAGCTTTCAAATTATCAAGCCTTACAGGCATGAAACATTTTTAAGGGAGATTCTTTATTCTTCTCTCTCTCTCTCTTTTTTGTTTGGGTTGGGGGAGGAATAGGGGTTGCCAAAGGAAGTATTTACAGAATTGTGTCACCATTTGGTGTTGTTATATGTATTTATGATTTATATGATTGCAATCATGGGGATTTGGTACGGTAGACAAGGATATCAGATATATTAACGATTCAAAAATTATAAATAAAAAAAATTATATTAAAAGAGATTCTCAAATTAAAATAAAAATATTTAAATCGAATTAATTAAAATATAATTTTAAATATCGATAAATTTAAAAAAAGAGAATTAATATGGCAGCAGAGAAATATCGCAGTTTTTAAACAAACGAAAGTGGAACTTGACCCAATATGTTAGGTCTTTGTTATGGACAAAAGCAAGTCTTTTGAAATTTAGTTGTAATACATATGCATGGCTCCAAAAACTCAAACCAGCTGTTCCATCCTCTATTTGTTTAGAAGTATGATAAATAGGGTATTCTTTTAGAACAACTCTTTTTTTTTTATAAGTATTTAAATTTGAGATTATCAGATTGGGAAGTAAAATTTATACCACTTGACTATCTTCTTGGGAACTAAAACAACTCTGTATCTCTGTTATCATTCCTATTTTTTTAATTAATAAATGAAGATTTCTTTATTGATCAAAGAAATATATATTTATTTATGCAATCAATCAAATGATTTAATATCATATAAGTGCCAACAATGATGACATGAAAAGAGTTATTTTTATCTTAAATTACAATAATTCTTAAATTGTCATTCACGTAGGAAAATATTTAAGCCAAGATTTTAATTAAACAATTTTGAATAACTATTTTTTCGTTGAATTTATAAGATTTAACTAATTATTTTTTTAGCGAGGATGAATGATTTAACTAATTCGGTAAAACTGCAAGCTTAGCCTTTTAAATTATAATTAATATCGAGATAAAACTCCTAATATTTCATTTTCCACGGGAGGGGAAAGCCTCATATTTCCAACCTCTTTGGTTGGGGTGGGAAAAGAGAGGAAGTACTAAAATGTTTTTAAAAGCAAAATTAAAGTTAAAAGCACCAAAAGACCAAAAGGAAAAAAAAATCCTAATTACTTTAGCTACTAAAAGGTTTTTTTTTTTTTTTCTCCGAAAATGGTAGAAAAAATTATGAAAGAGGTCTTAGCTCTTTCCATAATGATTTTTTGGTCACAGGGGAAAGAAGACATTAAGACCTAATGCCACTCTCTACATTGATTTTATTCTTCTTATTTAGGTTCTTTGAAAGCTTTTATCTTTTCTGTTTCAAGATATCTAAATGAAATCACTTTTTTTTTTTTTTTTTTTTTGGTGACAAACTAACCAAGTTGTTGCCTTGGTGGTTAACCTCTTCTCGCTATTTCTCTAGTCAATAATAAATAAATAAATAAGTAATCTCATATTCAGTAAGGTTATGAATCTATCAAGTAATTTCATCACTTTGAGGGAGAAAAGAGTAAAAATAAATTTTTGAAAAAAAAATGAAGAAGAAAATTAAAGAACAATTAAAGTAAATATAGTCGCGTAACATTTTAGGGTTAATAAACTTATTGGTATTTTGAACAAAATTGGTGACACTTTAAAATTGTATGGCTCTAATTAAGTATTCTCTATGTAATTGCTTTTGAAATTACCATGCAATTTGGTTCTATTCACTACTCAACTCAATTTGAATAATAATAATAATAATAACCAAAATTTATCCATAAGTGAGTTATCAACGACTTATGGAGTTAGTGATAGGATATTTTCGTTTAACTAAAATTTTGAATTCGAGTTTTGAGAATGAAAAAATAGATATATAGAGAGTCGATTTTTAAATTAAATTTTATAACCGTTGAAATCTAATTAATTAAGTTTTCGTATATTGTTTAAAAGTTAAAAAGAAAAGTATTAATAAGTGAGTTTAGATTTGGATAATAACTATAAGCCCAATTTAGAACCCGGGCTTGCGGCCCGATGGGTCCGATCAGAAAACAACGAAGCCCATCCAATGCTAAGATTGTTGCAGTAGATAGTAGCAGGACCATTAGAGAACCAAACGTCCTCCAAATATCTCCCCGCCTGCGTCACACCTTATCAACAAAATCCAAAAAACCCTTCTTCACCAATACAATAAACGACCGAAAAATCTCCTCAATCACTTCGCTAAACCCTAAACCCTAATCTTTAATGCTTTTTCTGCAATCCCTCACACAAACTTCACTTCACAAATGGAACTCTCGTCAACCTTCTTACCCCTCTCAAACTCAGACATAGCTTTTTCCCATTCGCTCTCTCCATTTTCTCTCAGACTCAAAACCCAACTCAAAAATCCTAAATTCCACACACCCACTTCCTCAAATTTCAAAATTTTGGCTATTGCTGTAGACCCACAAGAATTACCCAAAACCAGTCCTCACAGACTCCTCAAAGAGCTTGAAGAGCGAAAAAAATTTGTTTCACCAAAGAAAAAATTTCCCCCAAAAAAGTTTATATTAAAACCACCATTAGATGATACAAAATTGGCTGAAAGATTTCTTAATAGTCCTCAATTGTCACTGAAAGCATTCCCTTTATTGAGTTCTTGTTTGCCCTCTTCACGTTTGAACAATGCAGACAAGACTTGGATGGATGAGTATTTGCTTGAAGCCAAGCAAGCCCTTGGATACCCACTTGAGCCCTCTGATCGATTTGGGGACGATAATCCGGCGAAACAGTTAGATACATTGTTGTATTTGGCATTTCAGCATCCTTCTTGTGATAGGTCCAAGGCTAGGCATGTGAGGAATGGGCATTCCAGGCTGTGGTTTTTGGGGCAGTTTGTGCTTGAAATGGCTTTTGCTGAGTTTTTCTTTCAGAGATATCCAAGGGAATCGCCCGCGCCTATGAGGGAGAGGGTTTATGGTTTGATTGGGAAGACGTTTTTGTCCAAGTGGCTTAAGGCTGCTAGCTTGCATAATTTGGTTTTTCCTTATGATGAGATGGATAAGTTGAAAAGGAGAGAGCGGGAGCCGGTTGTTAAGTAAGTTTAGCATTGTTTGTTCTTGGTTTTTTTGATTGCTTATTTTGGATATACTTTGTTTTAGAACAGATAACTGAATGGAAACATGGGCTCATATTGCCTATCCCAACGACTTTGGGATTTGAAACTTTGTCAAATTGTTGAGTAGTAATGTATAATTATGCGTATTTTGAGTTTAAGCTCTTTAGGTACTTGTAACTTTTTAAGCATGATAAAGGAAAAAGTAGAGAGGGAAAGCGAGAGAGGGGTTTATGGTTTGATAGGGTGGTTTAAGGTTGTTACGTTGATCAATTGGGTGTTTCCTTAATATGATTTTGATTAAGTTGTTTATAGCATTGAGTTTTTGATTTTGAATTTAAGATATATATATGTATATATGTATATGTGTGTGTGTGTTTTAGTGTCTAATTATGTGAAGTTCGAGTTAACTTCTTCACTAACCAATTCTTTAATTATGGGGAATAAATATGGGGAATCCCTTCCGCCTTTGTGGATTATGTTTTTGTGTTTTTGAAGAGCAGATGGAACTTGAATTCTTAAAAAGCAACTTTGCATTAAACCTCCTTGTGCAATAATGTGCTTGTTGCATCTTTTCTTAGTGTAGCCCAGATGGCATATTGAAGCTAATGCTTGTGTAATTGCCAAATATTTTTGTTCATATTTGTATTGGCTTTGGATCTGAACGAATCAAAGCTTTTATAGAGGGACCTTATTGTCCTTCTAAAAAGGTAGGCCACTTTTTGGGTTTCCTACAGGAGCAAAATATTTTTTTGTTATGGTTAATTTTGTATGCTGTTTCACTTGCAACGTGCTGAGAACTTAAAAAAGTTTATTGAAGGTTGTATGCTAGTTAAATGCCAATAGAAGAAATTGGGGAAAACTATGTAACTGCTACATATGTGATTCCCTGATTTACAGTGTTCTGGGTATTGATCTAATGCCCGAACCAAGAGAAAAACGGGGTTCAGATCCAATGTCAATTTTACTCTTTACCATCCATTTTTATTTACTTCTGACAAGTTTTTTGGTCTTTTGAGTCTAGACAATTTCTTGGTTGGCTCTTTATTTGACAGTATTCTGATATTGTTCATTAGGTAGTAAGGTGCCATCCTTGGATCAAAAGGAGGATGTGGTTAGAAAGAATGTCAATTTCATCCCTTTTGTTATGAAACTTGTGAGAGGATAACTATGGTATGATGAAACACTTGTCTTTACAAGGTAGCTTTTTATGTGTTGGGGATGGGATTTATTGGCTGGTGAAGATGGAGGTTGCCAGTCCCGACAATGATGGTGAACCAATTACTGATTCACTTGACTGGATCACTGGACATAGCTTTGTTAGTTACAGGAGAAAGATTAGAAAAGCAAGTAAAAATTAGGTCCCTGACACTTGCACCTCTCTTCACTAGTATAGCGTGCATCGGTGATCCCCAGTCATTTACCTCCCAGACCAAATAAAACTTTGTGGGGACGAGGAAGGCATGCATTTCTTACAAACAACAACAGCCTAGATTTTATTATTTCTCTTTCTATGTTTCTGCTGGTTTTGTGGACAATTAACAGCACTACTTTCAAGAGAGAGAGATCCTTCTCAAAATTTGTACATACTTGGATTAGGACTATGTGATGCGAAAATCAAGCATATATTTGCCTATTACTTTTTTTTCCCTATTCTTTTGTTGTTTCTCTTGTTTGTATCTATGCTTCTTCTCGCATAACAGTTGTAGCCCTTTTAGTACTTCTTGTTGTATTTCCTTTTATTCAACATCAATCCTTTATTCTATGTCCATCTTTTGGCCATTAATAGCTTAAAAGAGGATATGGTGACAAGAGAGATAAACTTTGGCAGTGGGGGCGCATGAGATGAATCCTAACAAATACAGATGTGAGGATTGAGTCTCTAAGTTGCGACCATTCAAAATGTGGTCCTTGAAGCAATTTTTTGAAATTCTGTAGTAGGTTCTGTAAGTTGTAATTTCTTTGCATGGTTGGCTTTGGCCAGACTTGAATGGGATAACAAGTTCATGTAGCTGGTTTTACTTGTTCAGATATGAGCTTTCGTCATCTTGAGTTTATTTAGTCGTGAAGATGATAATTTTCTTTTGCATGGCCCTTTAGCATGTACTCAGAAGTCTTGATCTGCTTTTGTATCATACAAGATCATGTGGTTTTGGTGATTATATAGGATGCTTTGTAGTGCCTTGCCTTTCTATTCTTGCTATTAATAGCCAACTCGTTAGTTTCGTGGAACTGCGTTTTGGTGTAAAATGTTCGCTCTTGGCATGCAAGTCACTGGGTGTACCTTCTTTCTTTGTTCTAAAATCATGTTCTTTTTTGGGCAGGTCTGTCTTTTGGGCTCTGTTTGGTGCAATATATTTGTGCTTTGGCATGCCAGAAGTATACCGTGTACTTTTCGAAGTATTTGGGATGGACCCTGATGATGAGGAATGCCAACCCAAACTTAGGAGGCAACTTGAAGATGTAGATTATGTATCTGTGGAATTTGAAGGCAATAAGCTTACCTGGCAAGATGTTGCTGCATATAGGGTGAGAAATTCTATGATTGTGTTTCTCTTTGCCTCAGCATTATGACTTCTACAAACATATTTAAGAAGGCTGGAAGTTACAATTAAATTTATATAAAGAGAAAAATACTGAAAGTTTTGACCAGCAAGAAAGCGGATCCTTGTTCTTTACATGATGAAATTTTGTTTGGGCATTATTGACAAGTTCAAACACAAGCATCTTGCTTGGAGTCTAAGGAGCTACAAATTGGCTTCCTGGTCATGTTTGAATTCTTTGAGTGACTTCATGCTACAAATAATTGCTTTAATTCTGCTAGTGACTGCTAAACATGTTTTTCTCATTATTTTTGAACCAGTTTCTCAATTGGTGCTATTACAGGCCCCGGAAGATGCACTCTTTGTGCACCCAAGACTTTTCAGGGCATGTGTTCCACCTGGTATGCATCGATTCCGAGGAAATATATGGGATTATGAGAGCAGACCTCAAGTTATGCAAACACTTGGATACCCATTAGCAATGACAGAAAGAATCCCCGACATTACCGAAGCCAGGAATATTGAGCTGGGACTTGGGTTACAGGTTAGTTTCATGTTATTTCTTTTATGCAATTGGATTTGTCAGCATATTATGTTATTAACTGATGATAAAGCATCGAAGTAGTAGATGCATCCTAAACTGAAGTCTAAACTCTGCATGCTATAGACTGGAAGAATGCAGTGGTAGTCTGCCAAATTTGTCTTAGGTACCTGAAGATATCATTAATTTGCCCCTTGAGAATGCTTAGATGCTGAAATAGACACTGCCTTGATGGCAAGGTATCATCCCTGCGTGTATGACTGAAATTAACAGGTGACCTCTGTTTAATTTAATAAGATAATATACTCCAAGAAACTAAATCCCTTGAGTTAAATACTTGCATCTCCTGCATCTCATTCAAAAATGGAAACCATCATTGTGACCCTCGCACTCAATATTGTTAACGGCAATGTCCTGGTTCTTTATGTTTTCTTAATAGCTTCATAATAAGATATCTGGTTCTTGTGTGCTTATACTCCCCTTTTTACAATCTTTGGACAGCTTTGTTTCTTGCACCCGTCGAAATATAAATTCGAGCATCCTCGATTTTGTTATGAAAGGTTGGAGTACCTTGGCCAAAAGATTCAGGTAAGATGTTTATTTCCAAGTTTTGGCCAATCTTGTCAATTTTTTCAACCTTCCATTCTGTTCATTTGAATCCAGATTTCTTTCGTGGCTATGAAGACAAGGCTTAATTAATTGTAAAATGATGTGAAAATGGAACTTTGTTGAGCCATATGATTGAATTCTTTCTTTCTCCCTAGGATCTTGTCATGGCTGAGAGGTTGCTCATGAAGCATTTAGATGCCCCTGGGAAATGGCTGCAAGAGAGGCACAGGCGTCTGGTTATGAATAAATTCTGCGGTAGATATTTGAGGGAGAAGTATCTTCACCGATTTATCATCTATTCAGAACAAGTTCAAGATTTGTATGAGCACAACCGAAGACTGAGGAATCCAGCAACCACAGCTGTTCAACAAGCTCTTCATGGGCTCTCATATGTGGTATATGGTAAGCCCGATGTGAGGCGACTCATGTTTGAGGTTTTTGACTTTGAGCAGATTCAACCCAAAGCCGTATAAGACATAGATAATATCAAATCCTCTGAGAGAAAATAGAATGATTGGGTATTTGCCAATGTTCTCTCTCGCTTCTTCACACTCCGCTTCATATGCACAAGCATCTACAGCGCTCATTTTTGTTCTTTCCCAGTGATTGCAGTGATTGTATCTTTATCTTCTGAAAGTGTTTATTAGAAATCCATGTGTTACTACCAATGAAGCTGGCTGAAAATCTAGGCCGATGCTTGTAGTGGATTTGTACATCTT
Source organism: Dillenia suffruticosa (assembly GCA_033439265.1). Taxonomy (NCBI): domain Eukaryota; kingdom Viridiplantae; phylum Streptophyta; class Magnoliopsida; order Dilleniales; family Dilleniaceae; genus Dillenia; species Dillenia suffruticosa. The sequence goes on along the minus strand of JAVTVX010000012.1, from coordinate 5,151,455 downwards.
AGGAATTTTGAGCAACTTAATCCATGGCAAAAGGAAAATAAGATGTGCATATTCTTGCTATTTGGGACTGCTGCCTCTGAGTTTACCTTGGATTGCTAGATCTCTTCAAGCTGCTGAGATAGATGCAGGGCACTGTGCTTTGATTATAGAGAATTTTGACACTTATCTGTGCTGATAGGTTGCATGAATGTTGTAGTAATTACAGACTAATTATACTTATCAGTGACAATTAATCTTAGCTAAATTAAACTTTAATCCCAAATTAGTTGGAATTGGCTATATGAATCCGCTTTTTTTATTCATTTCTAAGTTATGTTGATGGTTAACTTAGTTACTATTTTTTACTATTACAAAAATAATATTTCAATTAATATTTATATTGATATAATAGGAAATAAAAAATGAAATGCAAAATATTGAAATACCAAAAAATATCTAACCGACGATCATTAGAATTTAGATTAACTATGGATTGTTAATTCGATGTTGATATTTTTTCTTATTGTTATCACTTTTCTAATTTTAGAAGCCTTAATGGAAAGTATTATGAAAATATTTCCATAACCCTGTGGTTGATTTCGATTAGAAACCGAATAAATGAAAAAAGAGAGGAGAAATAAAATTAAAAAAAAAAAAAAAAAATCTCTCTAACTTTATCAAAGATTAGACTTGGTTGATAAATTCCTGTTTTAATCAAAGGCTACACAATTTGGTTCGATTGCATACTAGAATCATAGAAATAGAGATATCAGAAGGTTATTAGTCACAGAAGATGGGCATAAGCATGCACCTAAAACCCTTCAGAGAAGACAAGGAATTCAATTAACATCGTCTTGTGGCATCTTCTTTCCACTTGGCTGTAACTTAACTAAACCAATCAAACCACTAGATTAGCATAGAAATCAGCCATGAGGGAAGAGGAAGCCTCTGACCGAGAAATTTCCATTGAAGAGGAGGATCACCTCCACACAAGCAAAGAGAAAGTAAAATCAGTTGAAGCTAGTCCGGACGAAAGGGGAACTACGAAAGCTTCTTTCAAGGAAATGTTGACGGGTCAGTCACACTCGAGTACCTGGACGGAAGAAGACAGAATGGTGGACCCTGAGGAAGAAGAAAAATCATGGTTGGAGAGAGAGGTCGGGACAGAGGATCCAAACTGCCCTTGTCCTGCCATAACCATCCCAGATGAGGAGCTCAAGAAGTTGTGACAGTCGTGCAGAAAATCCCTAATTATTAAATTATTAGGGAAATACATAGGATACAACTTAATGCTTTCAAAAGTTACCGCCATGCGGAGAATAGAGGGTCACCTAAAGTTATTGGATTTAGGTGAGGGATTTCTTCTAGCAAAATTTGATCAGCAACAGGACTACAATCAGGTCCTACTAGAAGGTCCATGGATGATCCACGACCATTATCTAATTGTGCAAAAGTGGAAACCTTGGTTCTTGCCTCTGATGCTAAAATCGAAAGAACGGCGGTGTGGATCAGACTCCCCCAACTTCCCATAGAGTTCTTCAATGAAGAGGTTTTGCTGGAAGTGGGTAGGATGGTTGGTCAACTAATTAGGATGGATTTGGACACTGCAAATGCCTTGGGAGGAGAATATGTCTGCGTTTGTGCCGAAATAGAGTTCGATAAACCGTTGATTCCCAAAGTGAAGATTGGGAAAAGAGTGCAACCAATCGAGTACGAAGGGATTCCTGTTATTTGCTTTAACTGCGGAAGGGTGGGTCATGCGAAGGAGAGCTGCGAGGGCCGGGAAAAGGAAGAGATTGCTCCGAACGGGGTGACCGGAGGAAGCATCACGGCGGAGATAGAAGAAAATTTGGGGTCGTGGCTGATCAACACTCAGAAACCAAAGTTTACTAAATCGAGCAACCATAGAGGAAAGGAAGTGAAAAGTGTCTTTCGACAAAACAGATTTGCAACCCTGAGCTTAGTCAACGGCTGTCAGAGGAGGAGATGATAACAAAGGTCATACCAAAGGTGAGTCCCAAGAAAAGATCATGTGTTTGTACATGCGCCAACCTAGTCAAGGGAATTATTCTTTCAATATAATTTATTGTATACTTAACTAACGAGTTGAACTCATAAACTTGATTAAAAAATTTAACATAACATCTCATTATGTCAACTGACCGTTAGTAGTGATGAGAATATTTGAGAAGAGGGTATGATAAGAACAGGGCCAAAGGAAAGAAAGTGAGACCAATGTGAGTTAACTCAACTGGATATAGAGTTGAGTTCCTTTAAATATGGCCGAGATTCGACTCCCGTTGGAAGTATCAGATCTTCATGTATATAGAGCGTTCCCCGTTGGGAGACTCGTCATCTGAAAACGAGCCATTGCAACGGTCGGTCCGGATTAATCGGAGCGAAATCCCGTATATCAGGTGGTGTCCAATATATGGTATCCAAAAAAAAGAAAAAAAAAAGGAAAGTGGGCTTGGACTTAGAGAATAAAAACTCAATGGGCCTTGAACTCCAAAAGGAAATGAAAATAAAAGATGGGCCGATAGCGATGCATCTGGACCCTTATGAAAATCAAAATGGACTTGGAAAAGCATTCATTGTACCTAGGAGAGGAAAGAATAGGAGACTGAGGCATAACTTTGAAAGAAGGCCCGACTAATGGAAATTTAAAGTTGACAGCTAATATGCTCATTGAAGATTAAGCCACTTGGGTGAAAAGTTATGAGAATTCAGGAGACCCGCATAGGAGGAGGGGAGATTTCGTAGGCCATGAGACGTGAGTCGTGTGTCCTCTTTCTCGCCCTGAGTTTTTATGGGAATGAAGGCGAGGTTGATGGTTTGAAATTGCAGACGGATCGGGAATAACAGGTTCAGAAGAGCCTATAGAGATCTAATAAAGACGCAGGACCCAGACGTGTGGTGTTGGTGGAGACCAGATCCTTGAAGTACTAGGTTTTCCTAAAGAAAATGGGGTGGGAGAGTGAATTCATAGTCCCCTCAAATGGATATAAGGGGGGGGGCCTTTGGCTCATATAGTTGCCGGCTAGAATAAAGAAAGATGTGATTTTTCACATTAAGTAGATAATCTATACGAAGGTCAGAGAAGGGATAGGCTCCTGTTTGGTGACTTTTGCCTACATGCAACCAACTCTCAAGCAAAGGATAAGTTCTGGGGAGACCTCCATACTATAGCTAGAAGTATTCAATTCTCATGGTTCGTAATGGAGGATCTTAATGACATAAGTAGGATAGAGGATACTAGCAATGGAAAAATAAAGATCTTGGAATAGTATACAAAGAGTGAGAAAATGGTGGGACAGATGTAATCTGTCCAACATTGATGCGCTTGCCCCAAGTTCACCTGGACAAAGTTTCAAAACGGCAGGATAGTTCTTCAGCAAAAGCTAGATAGAGTTCTTGCAAATTAATAGACCATTTTAAGCTTTCCCGAACTAAGAGTGATGAATCTCCCTAGGCTTCACGGAGATCACAGCCCGGTACTTCTTACAATTGACTCTTTTCCTCCTCCTAGAAATGAAAAGAGACCGTTTAGATGGGAAGTGACTTAGCTCACTCATCTAGATTTCAAGAGAGATTTTGAGGAGGCTTGGGGGCTTGGAGGAAACTGCTTAATGCAAGCCATCAACTTGGAAGACGCAAAGCTTAAGTCTTGGAATAGGGATATCTTTGGGAATATATTTAGAAGGAAGAGAGAGTTGGAGAGGAGAATTAGAGGTATCCAACGATTTGGGGCCTACCCCAATTCCTTCTTTCTGCAAGAGTTAAAGCAGAAACTCTGTAAAGAGTTCCATTTGACTCTTGAGCAGGAGGAAATTTTTGGTATAAAAAATCTCTAGTGTACTGGATAGCTCAAGGACATAGGAATACAAAGTTTTTCCACATGCAAACTAAGGTGAGAAGGAACAAAAATAGAATTACTGCTCTCATTGTTGATAATGTTTGGTGCTTCGACCAAGATCACTTGAAGAGTTATACTGTAGATTACTTCTCCAAGATTTTTGAAGAAAGAGATGTTTTCTATCCAAGTGATAGATACTTCAGATGGCAAAAGAGGCTAGGGGAAAAGGATAAAGAATCCTTGGCTAGATTGGTAAATGAGCAGGAAGTCAAAATAGCCCTCTTTTCTCTTAAAGGTCTTAAGGCCCCTAAGCTTGATGGTTTGCAGGCAGTTTTTTTGCACAAGCACTTGGGAACAGTGAAAACCTTGCTCTGCAACTTCGTGAATAGAGCGTTTAGAGATGGTTATTTCTAGTCTGAACAAGCTTGTGGGACACCATCAAAGTAGGTTCCTCCCAGGAGGAGGTCCTCTACACAATATTGTCATCACTCTAGAGATTTTCCATTCTCTTAGGAAGTCCAAAAGCAAAAGGCATTTTATGATTCTTAAAGTTGACCTAAAGAAAACCTATGATAGTGTCAACTGGAGTTTCCTGGGTCACACCTTGCTAGATTTCAATATGCCTATATGTCTCGTCAAATTAATTATGTTTGTTGTATCTGTGGGTGATATTTCTCTTATTTAGAATGGGGAGATTCTTCCATTTTTTAAGCCTGCATAGGGTTAAAACAAGGAGACCCGCTCTCCCCATATCTTTTCCTTTTAGTCATGGAACATTTAACCTATATGATCCAAGATAGGGTGAGAAGAGGGGATTGGAGTCCTGTTAGAATAAATAAAGGAGGTCCTGCCATTTCGCATCTCTTTTATGTTGATAATTTGCTCCTTTTTCTGGAAGCCAATCATCTCGATTTGAGCCACACTTTGGAGTGTCTGAAAGTGTTTTTAGCTGAGAGCGGTTTGCACATTAACCCCACCAAATCCAAGATTTGGTTTTCCCTTAAAGTTTCTTAAACTCTGAAGGATTCCTTGGTAGCTATATGTCGTTTTCCTCTAACGCCAGATTTAGAGAAGTACCTAGGGATTCCCATTTTGCACAAAAGTGTAGATAGACTAACCTATGGCTACCTAGTAGAGAAGGTTCAGAAAAATTTAGAGGGGTGGAAAGCCAAGTTTCTTAGTGTTGCTGGGAGGAAGATTTTGATCCAATCTATTAGTGTTGCCCTGCCCATCTACACCATGCAAGCAGCTTGGGTTCCCAACTCTATTTGCAAGAAGCTTGATCAAATTAATAGAGACTTTCTTTGGAATTAGGCTGGTGATCAAAATAAGGTTTGTTTGGTGAATTGGGAGAGAGTGTGTAAGCCTAGAAAGGAGGGTGGTTTAGGTCTGAGAAGGTTGAGGGATATGAACCTTGTGTTTATGGACAAAATGGGATGGAAGTTGCTGAAGGGCGAAGATAGCCTTTAGTGTGAGGTTTTAAGGAGGAAGTATTTAAAAGTGGGAGACTTCTTGAATCACACATACAAATCTGGTGCATTTATTGTTTGGAGAGGTATTCTCAAATGCAGAAATCTCTTAACAAATACAGAAATCACACTTAAAGGTTAGTCAGTTCATCAATGCAGACGGTGACCGGAAGATTGAAGATCTAAGTGTCATCTTGCCGGTAGATAAGGTAGAGTAGATCAGAAGGGTGATGATTCCCCAGGGCATTCACTGTCCAGATGATTTCTATTGGGCAGGCACTAAGGAGGGCATTTTCTTAGTAGTTTCTGCATATAACTTCCTCAAATCGATGAGGAATCTAGGGAGTAAGGAAATGGCAGATTGGTGTTGGGTTTGGAAAGCGGTTGGTCCTGAAAGAGTCAAGTTTTTCTTATGGTTGGAGGCCAACCTGAAGATTATGACTAATCCGAACGAAAGAAGCACTACTTTACTGACATTGACACCTTTCCTCTCTGCTGAGGGCCACCTGAGACGATTCTTTACCACATTAGAGACTGCCCAGTAGTGAGCGAAGTTTGGAACCTCGTTTTCCCAGGGGTGGATGCAAACCATAACTTCTGGACCAGTGACATAGTGACATAGATAACTGACTTAAAACTGGCGTTAAGGGTTAAATTTTAGGTCAAGCTAGCCTGGATAGAGGTCAATTTATGGCTACCTTGTGGGTAATATGGAAGGCTAGATACATGTGGATTTACCAGAAGGAGTAGCTGCACTCCATGCAGTCTCCTAGATGATGATGCTAAAGGTGTAAAGGTTTTGAGTTTGCAGAACAAAACCTCTCAGAGTATAGAGGAATGGGCTTCGGCCTTTAGGTGTTTCTCTATCTCTCTCATCCTTACCAAAAAAAAAAAAGTATCTTTCCGATTCTTGACTAGACCAACTTTTTGTTTTTCCCCAAACTACCTGTATTCGGAATTATATTTCAACTAATCTGATTATAATATCTATAGTGTTCTATTTAGGAGACGACTTTTTTAACATAATTTTTTTATTTTCAAATTTCGAATTCGATACTTAATTAAGAGATTAAATAAATTTAAAAATTATTTGGTATTTTTATTTTTAAAAATAAATCGATTTTATAATTTTTGAAATAAAGTTAAAAATTAAAATTAAAGAGAAAGAGTTCAGATCTAAAAGACACGAAGGTAAATGAATTTATAATATAAACATATTTAAAATTTTGTATCCTTCAAGTGAGGATATAAATGAAAAAATATATATATATACTTCTTAAAAAGTTGCTGTAGAAAAAATAAGGGAAACAAAACTCCTCCGAGCAGCTTTTTTTTTACAAGTTACTATTAAACTTTTATTTATAAAAAAAGCTACTTTTAAATAAACGATAATCTATTTGACAAAGTTTCTCGTTATAAGGAGAAGAGAAATTAAAAAAAAATTATGTCAAATGAGCATTTGGTGTGCAATTGTTGCCTACAAATGTCGCTATAAATTCAACCAAACACTGCCAACTATTTTCCTTGACCGTAGGCGGTGGTTTTTTTTTTTTTTTTTGGCTTTCACATGTCAGTATCCAAGTTTTATCATATTAATCCGATCCAAACACTATGGAGTTCATTAAGGAATTGACTCTCTTAAATCACATTTCTTCCATTCCCATGACTGAACCCGAAACTTATGATTAAGAGAATATAGCGTTCTACCATTATAATCATAGGAATTTAGAATTGTATGCGGTGGTTATATTATAAGTTATTCTCACCATTTTTTTCAAGTTAGCATAACATAACCATTTAACCATAATTATTATTAAATATTTAAGAGAGCTTTACTCTTTTTTTTGTGTAAATGCTTCTCTCTCTCTCTCTCTCTCTCTCTCTCTCTCTCTCTCTCAACGTGCTTAATCGGCATCATGCATATTTTTTTCAAGCATATCAACTCTAGTCAAATTAGGTTAAACTAGGTTTAATTGGACCACTAATTGGACCACTCTGGTCAATGCAAGTCAATTAGAGAAAAATTAGGTCGAACCAAACAACCTTAGATTCAAAGAGGACATAAACTAGGATTTTTTATCTCAAATGATCATTAAGACTATGATAGTCCATCATAGTCGTGCTTAGGGAGTCAAGGTATATGGTTTCTCTTATCATATTTACACAAAAGTAACATAGTTATGATAAGGGTGATAAATAATCTTTTACATCATTGTGACCACGATGAAAATATCATAATCATAACATGAGATAAAATCTTAGACCAGACTCATTATAGTCACAAAAAGAGTATCATGACTACTATAACTTCCTCATAGAAATGTTAACTTCATCCTTCACGGTTTATTCATACTCAAGCTTTTGATTTAGAGAACACAGCGATCATGCTAGAAGATGTAACAAGAGAGAAAATAGACTTGCCAACAAGGAGGGAGAAGAAGAAAAGCCAACACTAAACCCTAATCTTATGCAGAAGACAACAATTATTTTCTCAAACCATAACATAGATCAAACTAACACCAGATTTCAAGAAAAAGAGAAAAAGGTTCAAGGACTTAACTAGCAAATCAAGAGAGAGACACTTGATGAGAGAGAGAGAAAAGAAAGAAATCATAGAGAGAGGTGGTTGTGAGCGAGTGAGCGAGAGAGAGAGAGAGAGAACATGAAGTGAGTTGATATTAGGTCTAACTTAAAATAACGTGAGAGAGAGAGAGAGAGAGGCTTTAGGTTTGGAAAGGGTCCCTAGGCTTGGCCAATAGTGGCCCTCCAAAAATAAAATAAAATTTCATGGGATTGGAACTCAGGCTAAAAAATAAAAAATGGGGTAGACCTCTATCTACACATGTGAGGCATCCAAAACCACACAAAACTCCTTTGAATTGAATGGTTAAGAGTACTTTATCCCCTTAATCAAAAGTTCGAGTTCTGAGAATGACGAAAAAGAATTTGGAAAAGTTAACCACTAAAATGGGTTTTACAGTGTTCAAACTGGATTATGAGTAAAACCCGAATACTTATGGTAAAAAAAAAAAAAAAAAAGACATCCTAAACCACATCCAAAAAATCGATTTTTATCCATTCCTTCATGTATAAATTGTTCAAATAAAAAAATAAAAAAATACTATAACAAGAGAAGTCAGAATATTATATTTTTACATTCTAAAGGAGCATATTTCAACATTTTCTTAATTTTTTCTACTTTTTTATTTATTATTATTTTTTTTGCATATGGTTTTTAGTATTATTATCGTAACAATCGCATCCATCACATGAGATGATAGACATCATATTTAAAAAAAAAATGGTAGACAAAAGCAGTGATTAACTAATATTCGAAGCTTTGGGGAAATTTTAATGGAAAAACAAATGGAAAAAAAACCTTCATTTCTTGTTGTGCATAAATAGAAAGCTTTTATTAAATTTTTCAAAGATTTTAATATTTGATTTATCAAATATTATTTTATACCATTTTCACTCCATATATAATTTTTATAATCTTCATTCAAGAAAAAAAAAATTATCTTTTTTAATCCAATCAATAATTTCAAAAATACAGATATTATGACATAATTTAATTACATTAATTATTTAAAAATATTCGACAAAATCATTTTAGTTATAAATTATGTAATTTATTATACATGCACCTCGATTTATAAAACCTAGTTTTGTTTGGACAAAGGAGCATTCCAATTACCATATTGAATGACAAAAAACACATTTAGTATTAAAGATAACAAAAACTAGTTTTGGCCTCTCTATGATTACATCATATTGTTGTAACAAAAACTTCTCCTTTTTATATTAATATTATTAATATTATATAAATAGGTATTGGAAAGATCAATTTTTAAATTGAGTTTTGTAATTGTTCAAATCGAATTAATTAAATTTTTAAATATTTATGATCAATTATAAAAAATTATGTAAAATGTTTTCTTTTTAAGAATTTGAACTTAAAAACTTTTGGTCCAAGATGAATATGGCTTGTGGGTATGTGGATTCACAGCTAATTATGGTATGACGGATGCTTTATCGGCGGAGTTGTTTGGTGTTTGGGAGAGACTTAGAACTTTGCTTTAGGTGAAACTTTTCCCTTTCATTTTGGAGCTCAACTTTGCGAATCTAATGCAAACGCTCTCTTCATCCGTCGCATCAATCGACTTTTATTACAATATTCTAATTCGATATTAGAATTTGATACGAAAAGCTCTTGTTTATCTCAAAAGAGAAGTGTGCGGACACTGTCTTTGGGATAAGTACTACGGTCTCTTCTACGGTTCATGAGTTTTCCTCTTCCTCTAATGAGATTTATCGTTATTTGTTAGATGATATTCGAGATTTAATTTTTTTGGCGGTTTGTAAAATAATAATAATAATAATAATAATAATAATCATCGCCATTGCAATAAAAAACAAAATATTAACTAATTAAAAACCGTCCATATCCTTACCAAGCTTAAAAGGTGGGAAGATAAAAGCCATATTATAAAAAAATCTGGGGGGTGAGAGAGAGAGATAGAGAGCGCATCTCGTGGGGGCGAGCGATCTCGTGGGGGCAACGTCGAGGCTCGCATGACATGAACGATGGCTGCAACATCTTGACACTTACTTTCCATCTCCCCCCGCTTATCCTTTTGTGCGCCGGTTGCTCACTTTCCTACCCTCCGCCCTTTCTCCTCCTCCTCCTACTCCTCTCCAACACCACAAACTCCGATCATCATCAATCAAGTCGCGCGATTCCGATCTCGTTAGGACGATGTCCAAAGCTAGGGTTTATGCTGACGTCAACGTTATTCGACCTAAGGAATATTGGGATTACGAATCTCTCACTGTTCAATGGGGGTAATTTCTCATCAACCCTAGTTTTCTATTGATTTTATTGTATTCTTATCAAAAGATTTGATTGGTTATTTTCGCCTCTTTTGAAATCTTGAATCTTAATTGTTCTAAGGGTTGTGAGTAGAAAATATTATTTGTTTCTTTTAAGAGATTGTGTATACGATTATTGCAAGAAGTTAGGTCTCAGATTGCCTAGAGAGTGTCGGTGTAAAAAATGGGAGGTTATTAGGTGGGCCCGTCGCAATTGATCATTATTTTTTATATGCCATCATAGTAACTTAGAAAATCATGCTAATATAGAAAATTGAGAAGGGTAATGTAGGATTGGCTCACCGAATAACTTTTGGTGTTTTCCTGTAAAGCACAAGCCTGAGATGTGAGATGCAATGCGACAAGGGAAATTTACAAAAATTTCAAGCTGTTATAAGTTGCATAGTGTTGCGTCTTTTTTCATCCATAGGCAGCCCTAGTTCGGGAATTGTTGGCCTAAGGTAGGTTCTTACCTAGAATAGGAGATGAATATTAAGCCAGGTTTTATTGGCTTATTAGAATGTAGATAATTTCTTATATCTGTCTTTGCAAACCATGAGTAGTTGAATGATTCAAATTAAGGTGACTTTTTTTATAAAATGATATTTTATGCAATCAACAACTAATATTTTAACACTTGAATAGTTTTAGTTTTAGCTATTTAGATTAGCACGAGGAGTGGAGAAATGTGCTATTTAGGCAGATTTGGATTTATCCTTTGTGTGAGTTCTACTATGCATTAAAAAAAATGTTTATCTCACTTCAATGGATATTCTAGTCAGGGTGTTCTTTTCATAGTTACCAGATTCGAGGATGGTTCGGAACGTAGTTCGGGGTTCACGAACATGAAACGCGCATATGAGTAATCACGATAAATTGTTTTCTATAATCAGATATGATTCAATGCATAGAAATCAATTAATATTTCAAAGGTAATTGCGTTTCAAAGATAATTAATATTGATGTCAATTAACGTTGACCATTAAATATTTTCTAAAATTAAATACATTTCAAAGATAAATTACATTATATGCAGCAAAATAATCAATGCTTGCTGGACTTGAGGATAATTTAAAGCTTTTACAGCCGTCTTCTTCCCCATCCTGGCCTCTTCTTGCTAGAGACCGGCTTTATCTCATAAGAAAAATGAACCATGTTTTGGAATGTACAATCGAGATCAGAATTCACAGTGAATGTAACGAATCTGGTATCTATGATTCTTGTAGTATCATCTCTTTCTGGCCATTTTGATAAAAGTTTTCATGGGGTTATTCTTAAGTTGTAACTAGCTAGATCTGATGTTGCATGAAGATCTCCATAAATGAATGTGTCCTTGGACATGGCAAATAAGTGTAAAATCTTTATCACTTTGTCATGCTGTCTCCTGTGTTCTGTGTTCTGTGTTCTGTGTTCTGTGTTCTACGCCTATGTTTGTGCTGGTTAGGCTTATTTTTTTGGGGAAAATGTTGGTCGATGATTTTACTTATAGGCATTATGTAATAATAACAACAATTTGAATCTTAATCCCAACAATTGGCGTCGATCATTTGAGAGACAAATATGTAGATGATTAAAAAATAAAATAAAGAAGACAAAAGAAAATAAATAAATAAATATATAAAAAATATTGGTTTAATTTGTGCGGATTTTTTTACGTCACTTATTCTTATCTATTTAAACCCTTAACTCTCATATATTTACAGATAATTTTCATCCAAATTTTTAGTGGTTTATCTCTACGTTTTACTAGATCTCTTATATTTAAGTTCTCGATTCTCCTAACTGATACTTCTTTGGGTTTTCTTTGCACATACTCAAAGCATCTCAGACGACATTCTTGCATTTTATCCATAATTGAACTAACTTCCGGTTTGTTATAAATCTCTTCGTTTCTAATTGTATCTTTTCTAGTTTTGTCACACATCCACCTAAACAACCTCATTTCTGCTATAGTAATTTTTTTGTTCTTGTTGTTGTTTAATAACTCAACACTAAATACAATACAATAGTGCAGGTCTTACCATGGTTTTATAGAACATTCCCTTCAACTACAGTGGCATTGTGCGATCGCAAAGAATTTCAGATGCTCTTCTCCATTTCATCTAACCTGCTTGAATCTTATGATTCACATCCCATCTATATTGTTATCATTTTGAATGATGGAACCAAAATATCTAAATTGTTTACTTTTTGGTACATTTTGTCCATCTAACCTAATCGTTTCTTCATCATTCTGATGAATGTCACTAAATCTACATTTCATATACTCAGCTTTCGATTTAGTCAATATAAACCCTTTGAATTCTAATGTGACCCTCCATAACTCTAATTTAACACTAATACTCTCTTTAGTTTCATCAATCAACACTATATCATTTGTAAAAAATATATATCATGATATTTCAATTTGGATATTTTTTGTAATTTCGTCTATAACTATTACAAAAATAATAAGACTTAATGCTGAACCTTGATGGAGTCCAATGTTAATGCAAAACCTATCGTTCAAACTTCTGCAAATTCTTATATTGGTTACAACTTCCTCGTACACATCTCTAATGAGATTAATGTATTTCAAGAAGATCTCTCTCTTCATCAGCACCCACCACAATACGTTTCTAGAAACCCTATCATATGTTTTTTCTAGGTTGTTGAATACTATATGTAAGTCTCTCTTTTGTACTTTATATGTCTCTATTAAATATCTTAACAAGTGGATTGTTTCTATGGTGGATCTTCTTATTATAAATCCAAATTAATTTTGAGACACATTTATTTTCAATCCTAATTAATGCACTATCATTCTCTCCCATGGTTTCATTGTATGGTTCATAAGTTTAATTCCTTTATAGTTTGAGTAGCCATGTATGTATTCTTTATTCTTATATAGTGGTACAATTATACTCTTCCTCCATATTTAGGGCATTATCTTAGTTTGTTAAATTTTGTTGAAAATATCCGTTAACATTATTATACTAAATTCACTCAAATATTTTCACACTTTTATGGGAATGCCATTAGGTCCTATGGTTTTGTTATTCTTCATTCTCTTTAAAGCCTCTTTCACTTCATGGGGACGAATCTTACGTTTAAAATCTCTTTTAATCTCTTTTACAGTTATCTCGATATTTTCTATATCTATTGTACTTTTAACATTAAAAAAATTATCAAAATAATCTCTCAAACGCTTTCTTATGTCATCATTCTTTACAAGTATATTATTGGTTCCACTCTTAGTATACCTAATACTATTTAGATATTTTCCCTTTCTCTCTCTTAGTTTTGCAATTCTGTAGCTCTCTATTTCTTCGTCTTTAGTCTCCGGTCTCTTGTATAGTTCATTATACACTTTACTCTTTGATTCTTGGATAATCTTTTTCACCTCTTTTTTGCACTTTTGTATTTTTCATATATATCGTTACTACTATTACCTTTAAGGTTCCTAGAGGAAATTAGAGGAAAAGCTAAACATTGCAAAGCAAGGCATGCTTTTGTCTCTTCTTCTAGCCTATCAGGAAGAGAAAAATGTGGGTTGAGGTATTAGGATAGGAATATACATCATGGCTTATTTTTTATATATAAAATATGGTGTTTTGTTAAGCCGCCTCAATAAGAAAATCATATTGTTGATTTTGCTAGTGTAATGAGAATATTAGATAAACTGAGTTATGGACTAATAAATAAAATTAAGACTTTCGTTCAACTTTATATGCTCTTATGCATCATGAGGTATTCAAGGAGCACGGTGGATCAGTACCACTGATTTTAGAATCATTTTCCTTTTCTTTTGTATGTGAGAGAGTCTTCATCATTGTCATGCATGGTGCTGGCTATATTTCAGTTTCAGTTTCAGTTTCAGTTATTGGTTAAGAGCCATCATGCTTTATTAAACATGATCATTTGCTTGAAAAGTATATTTCGCATACTGATTCTGTCCTTTGTGTGCACAAATTTATGTCATGGAGTATGTATGAAAGTGCTTGTATCTCACACTTTTCCCTTTTTTCCCCTCCTCTTCAGGGATCAGGATGACTATGAGGTTGTGAGGAAAGTTGGTAGGGGAAAATACAGTGAGGTTTTTGAAGGCATAAATGTCAACAACAATGAGCGATGTGTTATCAAGATCCTGAAGCCTGTTAAAAAGAAGAAGGTGATATTAATTGTCTCTTTGGATTGTTAAATATATTGAATTGCTTGAGATAGGAAGGCCTCTACATATTCTTCCTCGAGGAAGTCAGTTACAATATTCAATTTCTTCTTGTATAGCCTGCATCCTTATTGTTGAATAGCTTTTCCATGAAATCAGTGTGCTTTAGCATTGGTTGCTTTAGGGATTTAATTTGCCGATCTTTTTTCGACAGATAAAGAGAGAGATCAAAATACTTCAGAATCTTTGTGGGGGCCCAAATATTGTTAAGCTGCTTGATATTGTCAGAGATCAGCATTCAAAAACTCCAAGTTTGATATTTGAGTATGTTAACAGTACAGATTTTAAAGTTCTGTACCCCACATTGACAGATTATGACATACGCTACTACATATATGAGCTTCTCAAGGTACTCTCTCCCCCTCTCCTCTTTCCCCTCCACACCCGTTTTGTCTTTTTGGTCAAGTTGTATTGCAGTGCCCCTTTCTACGAGACAGTGAATGCATGTGCATCACCCATTAACCACCTCCCTGCTCCACAAATCAAAAAAAGAAAAAAAAAAAAATGACACACACACACACACACACACACACACACTAACTATATTTGACAGTACTTGTAAAGACATACTAACCGTCACTCTTGAGCACTAAATAGAAAAACACCTTGTATTGCTATCTGGGAATTTCTTATTGAAAAATCTGTGGTTTGTATGGATGTTGAAGGTGTAATTGTGTTCTTTCTAATTAATGTGGATCTTAACATTCTTTTGTTATTTTGCATAATCTGCAAAGTTCGCATTCCGCTCAAAATGGGATTTTTATCTGATCCTTCATTCTCCGTGAATTTTTCCAAAGCAGATTTTGCTTGGTTTCATTCTTCTAATTTTCAAAAGGTTATAAATGGGACATTTGATTTATTGCAACTTTTACTTCCTGTTTCTTTTAGGCTTAAGTTATTTAACCGCGACAAAGTGTAGGTTTAATTAAGTAGAAAACAAAAATATGGCTTTTACCCATTATACATTGACTTTTTCCTTTGCAGGCATTGGACTATTGCCATTCACAAGGAATCATGCATAGAGATGTTAAACCTCATAATGTAATGATAGACCATGAATTGCGTAAACTTCGCTTGATAGACTGGGGCCTTGCTGAATTCTACCACCCAGGGAAAGAGTATAATGTTCGTGTTGCCTCAAGGTAATCACTATGAAATGGTGAACCACGTAACCAATTTACCTCTAATTTGTCATCATTTTTCATTTCCTTAATTTTTTTTTTCCTTTTTAAATTCTCTCGCAATGATTTTTCAAGAGCTATCATTTGGTTGGGAGGCTTTAAATGTGGAAGAGCTTTTGTATGCTCACTTTAAAAATGATAGTGGTTGAGTTCTTTCAAGAGTGTAAACGAGTTGAAATTGTAGTATTGAAGCTCATCTTGTTTAATAGTAAGCTTAGTGTTTTCTCTATGGGCATGGATTTATAAAGATTGTAGTCTAGAAGATTTGAGGAAGGATTGGAAAGCAATTGCATACTAGCTTTCTTTCTTTTTTTTTTTTCCTTGATCCTTCTTTCTTGTAAGGTTTTTTATCCTTAGAAGTTTTATTCTTCCTTCATCTAATACGTCATTTTTTTTTCTATCAAAAAAAAAGGAAGCTTAGTGTTGTTTGATACTTGGCTGCATTATTAGATGAGCTACAGGTCTTGCTCAAGCTTGTTTATTCATCAATAAAGGGAGCTGAGCCAGGTGTGGACCTATCATATCTGACAGGATTCGAGTACAAAGATACGGAAAATTTTTTTAAAATTAAGATACAGGGATATGACGGATACTATGTTCTTTATTATTTTTTAAAATATATATATATTTTTTTAATTTCAAAGATCTTAAACCTGGTAAAGAAGCTGAAAGAGGGATACAGGTATTGGACACGAGTATGGTTGTATGCAAATTTCCAAAAACTTGAATACTAGGATACAACTCTAATATAATGACAATAATAAATTTTTATTGAACAAATTTTACTATTTTTATATAATATATATTTGTAAATGTATAAGCAAATTAGTAATTTAAATATCTAAAAGTGGGGTTGTTAAATATATAGAATAAGCAGGTATGACAATTGTAGTTTTTTCATTCATATGTTTCCTATTCAAATAATAAATCAATAAATTATACGTATTATTAGTGAAAAATAATTGTCACAGATGATATAGGAGGGAGGCCTAGGTATTAGGTCTATACTGGAATTCAATAAAGCCCTTCTAAGTATAATGGTTGTGGTGGTTTTTTACTGGAGAAAGGTGATTAAGACAAAGTATGGTATAGGAAGTAATAAGTGGATGACAAAAATGACATCTTGGCCTCTCAGTGTGGCAGCCAGGAATGCTGTTGTAAGTGGGTGGGATACCTTTGCTTGGGAACTATGCTTTAAGTTAGGGTGCTAGGCTCTGCATTTATAGTGTCTTTCTCTTTAAAGAGCTTTTTCCAAATTTTGTTGATATTAATTGAGATGACTAGGGACAAGGGAATAATGATTCATTCTATGGTGACATGGAATAGCGGGACGAGGCAGTGGAGCATTGTTTTTGTAATACATGTCAACGGCTGGGACTTGGAGAGGTCACTCAGAATCTTTGAACTCTTTGAAGGAACTCTGGTGTACAAAACAGAGGAGATACGGTGGCTTGGAGAGAATAAAAATGGGACCTTTGAGAGCTTCTACCAGTCATTTAGGGGTAAAATCTTTATGGTAAGAAGTGATTTTCCTTGAAAATCAATTTGAAAAGTTGCTGCTTCTCCAATTGGGGTTTTTTTTTTGGGGGGGGGGGGGGGGGAAGCGGCTTGTGCAATAATCAAGACAATCTTCAGAAAAAGAAGGTTTTCTCTTGCGAATAGATATCTTTCTCTAAAGGGTTTCTGGAGGGTGTTGATCATATTTTACTCCATCACTCTTTGACAAGACAGTTGTGGGAGATTGTTCTCTCTTTTCTTTACGTTGTTCAGGTGCCAAGTCGTGGGTGTGGAGAGAGATTAGATGTTGTACAACGAAGAGGAATATTATTTGCTTAATTGTTATAGTGTTTTTTTTTTTGGGGGAGGTGGGGGTAAAGAATTTTTTAGGGATTAGAAAGATTTGGATATTTGCTTAGGTCCCCTAATTCCTGGTCCTATAATTTACAAATGCAAACCAAAACCACCTCCCAGCCTCCTTGTGTCATTCTGAAACACAAGCCCAAATAAGACAATCCTTGAAAAATGTTAAACACAATTCTAATGGGTGTTCTGCCTCAGGTGTTCCCTATAAATGCCCAAATAAGAATCTTTTAGGGTGTAGAAAGATCTGGATATTGGCTTAGGTTCCCTAGTTCTTAGTCCTATCATTTACGAACGCAAGCCCAAAACCACTTCCCAGCCTCTTTGCATCATTCTGTATTAACACAATTCTAATGTGTGTTCTGCCTCAGGTGTTCCCTATAAATGCCAAGTATGCCAACTTATTGTTAGATTTTTCTTGCGACAATCTTGTTGATGTAGCATTAATTGCACAAACTCAACTCCTCGAGAGCCATCAAAGCAATTTTATGTATTTTTTTGTTATGATGAGTTTGCTTTTAATTTGTCTGTGCCTTTTAGTTGTATGAAAGCAATGAGTCTAGGCAAGAGAAGCAATGAAGTTATTGCTTATGTTCTCACAAACTCTTGCCTTGTTGCCAAATTAGAAGCCACGGAAAGCAATAAGGCTTATTGCTTACATTCTCACATGATCCCTTTAGCTTTGAATTTTTTTAAACCTTATTGCTGTCATAAGGAAATCAATGGCCTTCTGGTTCTATATTATTTTCCTTTTGTTGTATACAATTTTTTCAGCCCTTTGATATCCGCTGATGTTTGTCTATAGATACTTTAAAGGGCCCGAACTACTTGTCGACTTGCAAGACTATGACTATTCTTTGGATTTGTGGAGCCTTGGTTGCATGTTTGCTGGAATGGTGAGAGTAGCATTCGCTGGATTTATTAGCTACTTGGAACATCTTTAATGAGATTAACTAATTTAATGTCTAGTTCAATTTGAACTACTTATGTAACAAAATATGAATTTATGGTTACGGTTTCCTAATCATGTTTAATTTTTTTAGATCTTCCGCAAGGAGCCATTCTTCTATGGTCATGACAACCACGACCAACTTGTTAAAATTGCAAAGGTATAGTTCCTTGTTAGAATGATCTTGCATTTGTTAACGGTGTATTGCCCTCAATTGTACTGTTGATTTCTGAATAATGCCAGAAGAATCCATATCTGCATGATCCTTCCTGGTTGCTAATTTCTTCCCAAAGCATTTCCTGCATGAATATTTTGATCGTGTTGCATACCTAACTAACATATTTCATCTTCCATTATTGAATTTGATTATCTAAAAGAAAATTTCTGTCCTAGCTCTGATGCCACAGGTTGCTGTTTTCTATGAATCTGAGACTTGATGGTGCAAAGATGTTTGAGCCACTCAATAGGGTTACCTATTCCTAACCCATAAACCACTTAACCAGTGCACTTGAGATTTGATCCTGGATCTCTTGATACCATGTCAAGAGACTATACCGACTGAACTAATGTACCCACACTTTTGAATATCTCTGTTAAGTGCTTCCACGAGTCTAATTCTATGCTTTGACAATTCAGGTGCTTGGGACTGATGAATTGAATGCTTATTTGAATAAATATCATTTGGAACTTGATCCCCAACTTGATGCTCTTGTTGGAAGGTAAATTTTCTACTTAAAATCCTATTTCACTCCCTGTCTTGGGGGATAATGGCTATGGTAAGAACCTGATACCAACTGATCAACAAGTCATTGGTGTTGGAAAGGTATTTTTTGATTGAGATTTGCAAGTTTTTCCAGATAAGATTCTTCATGAGCCAACAAAAACTGAAAGAGCATGAAGTGTTCAAATTTGTTAGAATGCCATGACTAACAGCTACCAACCTGTATATCTCAAAATTATTAATCAATGAAGGGATAAATGATTTTCACTCAATGAATAATCCGTTTCATTAATTTAATTAATCTTCTACAGGCACAGCAGGAAACCCTGGTCCAAGTTCATAAATGCTGATAATCAACATCTTGTCTCTCCTGAGGTAATTTATTTGTACATCTATTAAATTAATGTTGAAGATTTTCATTTGTCTCTCTCAGTCTATCCCATAGGTGGTGTTTCTTACATTCTCACATGATATGCAGGCCATTGATTTCCTTGACAAGCTCCTTCGCTATGATCATCAGGACAGGCTTACAGCAAGAGAAGCAATGGTAATTCTTATTTGGATATGTTTGTCCGGGTTTCCGTATGCACTAGCCTCTTGCATCTTTTGGACAAATTTTCAGCTTGAAGTTGGTCATGTATGATGCTAAAACTATTACTGGTTATCAGTGGCATGCTTTCATACAAGTTATCACCATTTGAGAACCTTTTTTCTAGGCTTTTGCCTTCATATTAACCTTTCCACCGTGGTCTACAGTTTATCTAGTACCTTCAATAAGCTACTTTAGATCTCCCCAAGAGTGTGCCATCGCGGCCCTTCCTTTGCTCCTGATTCCCATATTCCTAGACCGGTTATTTTTAATCAGCAGAGAGACATCATTTGTGTGGTACTGAGAAAGCATCTCATAAAGAGAAATAGTACAAGTCCACAGATGATTACATGCCCCTAATTCCTACCATACATGTACCTTCTCTGACCTTCACTGTCGACCCTGATTCTCCATCCACTAAGGTGATTCTAGGTTCAATGTTTCAATCATCCTTTAATGAAAACCCAGAGTATCATTCCTTTTGCCCAGAAAAAATGACCTTGCTTGGTTAACTCGCCCACCTGCTCAATGCTGCTGTCTGAAGACCACCTCATTTCTGGGGAACAATATGTTCCATACATGATTAACCATATCATTTACTATTTCTAGACAAGGAAAAATGATGCCTTAAACCCCTGTTGATACGAGGAAGTCATGTTCTAGGAAGCCAACTTAGTTTGAATTGTTGTTACGCATTTTCACTATTCTTCTTGATAATGACCGTCTTCATCAGCTAGCATGCTTGCTGATTCACTTGATATTTTCTGCAGGCACATCCTTACTTCAGCCAGGTTAGGGCTGCAGAGAGTAGCAGGATGCGGACACAGTAGCTTCCAACGTGGTGACCAGGTCAATACCTGAATCTTGAATGTATAATCTTGAACTCATTTCAGTGAAATGATGAATAGTATGATGCTGTTTTGAGCAGCAGTTACAGCATGGTAGCATTGTATGCGCATTTGAGTGTGTTTCTATTTTCAAATTTCAACCTCTTAATTGAAATCCAGAATTAATTTATCTGTTTAAATACTTGGTTTTTCTTTGGACTTGGGCTTACAGAAAGATTTCAAGAGTTGGGGGCTTAGGTTGGGCCCGCGTACCACTGATAGGCTGTTGCAGAAATTTGAATGGGCTGTGGTTGGGCCTATGGAATGCGGGACATCTAAACTTGGCCCAGAAATGTGAAGGCGAAGGCTATAATAGGCCAGCCCAGATTTTGAACAAGCTCCGGTTTGAGCTGCACTCTACCCCAAGACCAGGAAAGTCTAGTTGTGGCCCATCTGAGTTCAACTCAAACATAGGTATACATGACCCGGGCTGGCTTTTACGTGTGGCTGAAGTCCATCCCAAACTTTGAATGGGCTGGGCTTGGGCCTTCCTAACGAATTTTGGTCCAAACATGCCCAAAAAGTTTTCCCATTCGCCAGTTGTTTGTACGTATGCTCGAGTTCAAATCAATAAGGTTAGAAAGGTCCTCTTCATCGTCTGATGACGTGTTTGGCTATAATTACCATGGTAAATGAAAGTGATGGCGGTGGATTAACATGAGAGAAATCATAAGAAATTTGAAAGAATTTAATAGAGTCCGAAAGAGGTGTTCTCGGGTTTTGTAGAGAAATTTCTTCCTCTCATTTTCGCTAAATTCAGTGTTAGAATTAGAAAAAGACCCAACAGAGATGTAACCAAAAAAAAAAAGAGCAAACAGAGGAATTCCAAACACAGTTGGCTTTCGATGAATTCGATCGTGATGATGAAGACGATTGATGTTCTCTGGATCGATGAAGGCAAGATCGTAGACGGATGCGAAGACTAAGGGCTGATTCTTCTGGCAATTGACGGCGATCGAGAGTTTACCTCACTGTGTATCCAATATGAGGTCTCTGAGAACACTGGTCCTACGTAATTTGCACATGCCTTCTAGGGATTGCTACAGTTCGACCTTTGTCGTACTGCTATCTGCCAAGTACCCAGGGGTACTGACACGATGGTGAATCTTAGAATCTTAAATTTATGCAGTACAAGGATTAAGGTTTTACTATTACAGAAATTTGCCTTATCCTGGTGGCAATTGTTGAACAAGCGATGGGTTTGCCAAATTGGAAATTTTGGATTGTCATTTTAAGGGCTTGGATGAAAGCAAAAAACGAAAAACTAACGGTTAGTTGGCCTACTGAGATGTGGCGTTAAATTTTTTACAAGATTCTGAGTTCGATTCGCGAGTTAGGTATAAAGCAGACTATGTTGGGAGAGTAGCCCCTTCAATGGGTCACTATAAGTTTCGGACTGGATTAATCAGAAAATGACTCTAGATATCGATCGGTATAGTATAAAAAATAAAAAAAAAATGCAAAAAATGAAGGTGGTGCTGTCTAATGACGTGAAGCGACAATCTCTACTGGGTTTTCTTGAGGTTGGTGATATATACCTATGGAATCAGTTGGTTTCCTACTCCTCTCTGAATGCTCTACTAAATCCCCCCCCCCCCCCGGGGCACCCACCCCATCCCCTGCCAGTACTTTTTTCTCTTCTTAAAGAGTTTTATATCAAGCATCCATTGTTGCTCCCAAACTTGCAACGGTTATATGTCGCAATCTGCAACTCCATGGGGGATATATTTGCTTCTGCTGAAGTAAAAGAAAGCACATCCAACATTAATAATTCTACTTCTGCAATCATCAACCTTCCCAGTTAGGACGAAGGGAATGATGATGGTAAGACGAGAACAGAGATGGTATCAAAGGGATAAGGGAATTAGATTGGTTACTGTGACCAGCATTACCCTCAACCACCTTTTATTTTTTTTAGCGTTGAAAGACAATTTCTTGAAGTTTTGAATCTGCAGTTGACAGAGATTAAGCGAAGTTTTTTTTTTTATAATTTGGTTTTAATTGTTTAGTTATTTTAGCGGGAGAGGACAGAGATATAGATTGCTTGCTTGTCGAAGGAAGAAGCAAAGAGAGCGAGAGAGAGACGAGAAGAGGGGGAGAGAGGGTCACATTCCTCCCCACCTTTCAATTGTCCAACAAAGGAATTGAAAAGGAAAAAGGAGAGAGATTATTCATGTGGCATTCTATTGAAAATTCTAGGGAAGAACCCTAAGATATAACCATGCCAAATCCATAACTATGTGAGGGCGATAAGACCGTTAAATCTGCATATCAATTTGCATTCAAAATCTAAATATATGTTGATGCTTGTATGATTTAATTCAATTAATAAAAATTTCTGAAATAGTATAAAAAAATTAAAAATCAAATCCTACTAATAGGGTTGGAAAAGTTTTTGGGAGCTTAATTAGAATTGAGTAAATAAATAAATAAATAAAATTCCAAATTTTGCTTTTTTCTCTATATATTTTTATTTTATTTTATAATATAATATATTTACTTAAAATAAAAGAAAAACTTATTACATTTTACAAATATAAGTCCAATTTTTTAAAAAATTAAAATATTTATTATAACAACATTTTTTTTAATAAAAACTGTCTAAAATCCGATTTTAACTCTACAAAAATATTAAAAAATAATAATATTATTAAATAGACCAAATGAGTTAAAGAACTGAATAAACCAAATTTTATGTTCACCTTAACATGTTTTAAATTTTTTTATCTGATTCAAAAAGAATTTTAATGTAAAATATTATGTAAAATTTGATGATGGGATGTGGTCTGAATTAAATAATAATCTTTAGTGTTTTAATAAGGGTTTTTTCTCTTTTTTTTTTTTTTACACAATTCTCACTATATCAATATTTATGAAATGATAACAAATCACATTCAATAATTATTAATTATTTTAATATGTCATCTTAGTAAAATATGTTGATTATCGATATTAATACCCACATGATACGGTATAAAATCCTTTTTAACTCATTCCTCAAGACGAAACAAGACGGAATGACCTGATGGGGAAGGAATCTCTCACACGCGTGTGCGTGCACGTGCGCACACACACACTACATGGATCGCAAAGAAGTGAAAATGAAAAAAAAAAATATATATATATATATATATATATATATATATGAAATAATATGAAAGAACGATATTTTATAAAAATATATAAAATAGAAATATAAGAAAATATAAAAATATAAAAATATAAAATTTTTTATATAAATATCAATTATTTTATAAAATAATAAAATAGTCATTTTTATAATAAGAATTTAAAATTGTGAAATATGTAATTATTAATTATAAAATAAATATTAATTAATTTAGTATGTATAGTATTTTTGAAATGAAAAACGATTAGAATATTTTAAAAACGAAAAGCGTTTACGAAATGGAACCAAACATGGAAATAATCTAAAGTAAAAATAAAAATCTTAAAAAAAACCCCACAAGAAATAAATTCCAAAAATAATCTAGAATGGTCGAATGTTGAATACTCGACTAATGTGTTCCTCTCCCCAATAATAACCCTACAACCATCACAAAACCAAAATCCTACCACCACAAACCAAACTCATATCCAAACTCAATCAAATTCAACAAATTCATATCCAACTCAAACTTCAATTCTCATACACCAATTTATATCCAAACTCATATTCAAGCCAAAATTATCCAAAATCATATCCAACCAAATCTCTTACCAATACAACACAACAAAACTAATAAACAAAAGTAAAACGGTTCAGAATACAATAATTAGTAAAATATAATATGATTTTTATTATTATAACAAAATATACAAAATATAGATTACACGAAATTCAATATTTTCTTCATCTCCTATTATAATACCTAACATCAATATCTGGTCTATCATCTATACTATCATCATGAAATACAAGACCCGGATCGTTTATCTGTGAGGTCCGGGAAGATCCTATATGATCATGTTGGGGGTAAAAGAAAACTAGTAGAGAAATATGGAACAATATTGGGGCATCCTCTCTCTCAACCTAAGTCAACCCCTCACCCATGTGAATATTGGGACGAACTCCTTTATATGGAGCCCCCGAAGTCAAAACATGAGACAAGTCATCAACCTTCAGTGTGAAAAAAGATGAGAACTTTACATATCTGCTGACGTCGGGTGGATGCTGAGATGTGGAGAGCTGAGAATGTGGCTCATGAGGTGGTGGTGATATATCATGTGGCGACGGTGGTGGTTTTCTAGAACGTGCTCTCCATCCTCCTCCTCGTCATCCTCTGTCATCATACTCTCCCTCGTCACCACCTTTATCTGGTCTTCTCCTCAAAATATGTACCATATCATCTCTTAAGACCAAAATAGCTGAGTTTGCCATCCCATGCATGTTATCGATGTCAATAGAGTCTTGAATTCGATATAAGGTATCCCTTTACAAGACAGTACACATGTGTAAGTTAAGGAGACAAATATAAATTACTGATATATATATATATATATATATATATATATATATATATATATATATATCTCTATATGAACAAGTTGGAAACTTACCACGTAGCTCAAGAAATCTCCTCAACGACCTATGTAGCGGTGAGTAATGGTGCGAAACTAGGAGCCATAGGCAGGACCAACTATCGATCTTTGGGATGTGTCTAGTGGAGATAAGTAGTCGTGTCACGCTGTCCAAATATCAACATAATGTGCATATTCGACCGACCAATCAATTTCCCATGGATCATGTGTCGTAATATCATGGAGACGATTCTTAGTATCACAAGGAATCGAAAAGTATTGAATGCCTCCAAACTGGCGAATCCTCTATCAAGAAAATGTTACTCCACGATACTAAAGCAAATCGGTGGTACCCGAAGTGGCAAATATCTCTACTCTTGTGATAATAGTCGAGAATGGAAAACAAAATATTCTCAGTATAGGGTACCCATACTACCTAATTAATGGTCTACCTATCAAACGCTTCCCTATACACTATGACTATGTGTGTAAGGAGTGTATTGATATCAAACCGCGTTTTCCACCACAAAGCAAGTGGACCATCCTTCTCCATAATCGATCGCCTAATGGGAGCAATATAAGAAAACCGCTCACCAAATTTGAAAATGGATAAGAGCCCCACATATCTCACGTGAATTAGCATGCGCAACTATACAAAACTGTTTATACAATACTGAACCCTAACTACGATAACCCAAAAAACTTAAATCCTCTAAAAGTAATAAATATTGTAAATGTACATAATGTACTATCTTATCACAAAACAACACAGCTCTTAAATGCAAAACGTGGTGGCCAAACATCTAATAATCGCTCACACTTATCAGCCCATGACACACCCGTTGATCTACCCACCACAGGTATCCCATCGATGGGTAACCCTAAAAGAACCTTTACATGCTGGAGTGTGATATTAAGTTCACTGTGAGGCATATGAAATATGTAAATCTCCCGCCTCCATCTCGCAATTAACATCGTGATCCAATGTCAGTCAACCTGAATGAAACGAACTTGAGCGACTCCCAAAAATCCTAACTGCTCTAGTAAAGGGAGAACCTGCTTATCAATATGACCATACTCCTAACGTCGGAAAACTGCCTCATGGCGACAACAAGTAAGTTAGGTCTTGTCCTTTCCATCTCAAACTCTGGAGGAATGCTAATCTCGCTGTAAACGTAGAACGGTCTAATCAGTAAATCCAGGATCCATTTGAGACATAATGAAAAACGATAGCTAGTTTGTGACACGATAATAAGATGGATGGTTTATGAAATGACAAAATATGAATGAGCATTTTAAGCATAAAATATGATAATACTTAATGTGCATGAAAAAATCTATCAATACTTAGTACATTAAACGTATGCGAAATATGTTAAATGTTTCACAAAAATATGATGATGTTCGGTATACTAAAAAATATAAGAATTACACTTAAAATACAAATACAATCAAGTATCATTCGTTTGGGTCGGACAATCTCTTTGATTATGTGCTTGTCTACAACAAAGTTCATACCTCAATTGGCTCGTGCATCTCCTCTTATTGTGACCTTCTGCACTACAACTCCCGCATGATGACCATGATTATGATTGTCGAAAATCCATCTCATTATGATATCGAGTTAATCTAGGTATTCCTTTCTCATGTCGAAGTGATATATCAAAAATAACAATTGGATACAAACCAACGGGCCAACCTAATATGTCCTCCACTAATAAGAAATGATATTCATAAACTCTAAGTTAGTGTTCCCATGTATACTATTTCCCGATAATCATATACACATCAATCATCGTCTGTGTTAATACAGCAACTACATGAGAGCAAAGAATTCTATATATTTATCATTTTATACATGTGCAATGCTCATTTCTCATATTTACAATCTATTTATTACCTCCCTTGTGACCATACTGTATTTGTCTATGGTCTATTTGTATCTCAAATATTATATGCTCCTTGCGAAAAGTAACAACCATATGGAGATTAGTCGTATTCATCCATCTCCATAGTATAATCAAGGCATACTTTGTGTACAATTCTTCTCTCGCAATTCCTGCTCTTGCCTCATCCAATCAACTCTCAAAATAATTCGCAGAGTTGTAAAAAGTTTTAATCACCAAGACAGAAATAGGTATATTTCTTATACATTTTAACACAATATTATAACTCTTACTTATGTTTGTCATCATATACTCAAAATGAAAACCACTATCGTCAGAGAGAGTCCATTGTTTAAGGGCAATATTTACAAAATAGTTGGAAGTATTTTCTTTTATCTTCTTCATCCCTGCCATATATACTTAAAACTTTTTAGGCTGTGGCTGTAATACAACGATGGTGGCAACTCTCTTACAAACTTGATTTTTATAGTGTGTGTTTAAATTGTTAATAACATGACGTATGCAAAATCACCACACAACATTTGGAGGTACCCATCCAAACTGTGGACAAGCAACTGTTACTATTATCCCCTTATACCGATCTAAAATTAAGCAAATGGGATTCTCCCAATGTCCAACAACATGCTCTCACACACAACATAAAAATCATGACCATGAAGCAAGCGACTCTCTATTAACCAACCTGAAAGTCAATGGGACAATGTGATTCGTACCTTCCATATTGTATGCAATTAATAATTTGTGCTTATAGTTCCCATAAACGTGAGTCTCATCTATACTGATTAATATCCTACAACTCTTAAAAGCCATGATACTAGAACTAAATATCTAAAACACAGTTTCAAATACCATTTCGCCATTTGCATTTTGCGGACTCAACTTCCAAATGACTCGTATCTCTAAATTCCTTTACACTATTGCATCTAATAGGCAGTTGTTTGTAAAAATCATCTCAATCCCGGTTTACCATCTCAATGGTCTTTC
Source organism: Dillenia suffruticosa (assembly GCA_033439265.1). Taxonomy (NCBI): domain Eukaryota; kingdom Viridiplantae; phylum Streptophyta; class Magnoliopsida; order Dilleniales; family Dilleniaceae; genus Dillenia; species Dillenia suffruticosa. The sequence continues at coordinate 5,123,473 of JAVTVX010000012.1, read as the reverse complement.
TCTTTACTACCCAGACTCTTCTACATGAGACTGTATTTGTTGTTCTCTCCATCATAACAATCCAAAAGAAAGAAATTTTGACACTTAAATCTTCCCTCACACAGTTAAAAAAATATCATGACATCAAATTTGAATCTAATTGCGTATGATCATATGTCAACCCAACATTCACACGTGTGTGAACCTTCAACAACAAAAATCATAAAAGCACCATGTATTGTTTTACAAGCATGCAATCTTCACCTACAACCTTGATTCCCTTTGCGTACATATTGCTGCCCAATGTAGGGGTTGATTTCCCAACACGAAATTGATAGTAATACTTTACATGGTGTCTTTTGACCACACGAATAAGTTATTCATTCGACTCAAATCTCATCAACTTTCTCAATTCATCGCTGAAACTTCAATTATCGCCTACAAATCTATTATCTTTCTCAAAAGTTACATGACCATCACCTCCGGGTGCAGTGGTCATTAAAGGGAATGACTCGTCTATTCAGCCATAAGTATTAGGAGCCGAGGAGGTCACGATCATTAAATCGTTTACATCACCACCGCCATCACCAAGTTCTCCTTCATCTTCATATTCATCATCATTCTCTTTTTCCGCATCTCTTTCTACCTCCTTTTATGTCATTTTTTCCTCATTTACATCATTCTTCACTTCTCCCGAGGCAAAATTCACTCGAAATTCAATATGTGTCTCATTCATATAATCATAATCTTGTTGCGATGATATTCCACCATCAAAAGATTCTATATACAACTCATGAGTGAAATTCACTCACATACTCATCGCAAACTCCATTAAATTAAAAATATCGTCATCATTATTAATTGACACCAATTTATACTGTACATTCCCACTTTAGGTGTTTTAAATGAGACACCAATGATAAACCTCTATATGTTATATCATAGAATTCAACCAACAACTTTTACATATCATAAATACCAACTCATTAAAACAGATATTCTTTTTCACCCTAATTAATTTAGAAGGATTATGGTTATAATCAATTCTATTTTCACCCGTGACAAGATCATTATTAATGTAATATAACAATCACACCATATCTGTCATTTTTTTTAAACAACAAAATTAAACATGTTAACATCTAATGAAACATGACATGATATAATATATGCAAACAATCCAATCTTTTCAATTCAAATATTACATTCAACAATTTTATAAAAAATAAATTTATACCAATTGTTAATATATCAATATCTAATTAAACATATAACTAACAATTACATGTTCGTATTAAAATTTTTATATTTTTTTTAAAAATTTAATGTTAAATATAGTAAATTCTAAATTTCTAACAATTAGAAATAATCCTAAATTTAACCTTAAATTTTCTTATAAATTTATCCTTAAATTGTTAAACCTTAAATATCATTCAATATGCATAATTTACTATCCAAATAACCTATTAAATTGAAGCAAAAAAATTGTCGGGAGAAGAGGAGGAGAAGGGGATACCTTCGGACACTAAAGAAAGGGTTGCAATGGTTGCCAGAAGTTACTGGGGTGAGATCGTCACCGAAAACCACCTCTTGTCATTGGATTGTTGTGGTGAGGTGAGCTAAGATTAGGATTTCGCAGTCAGTGACGGAGGAGAAGAGAAAATGGGAAGAAAAAGAAGCCGGGCTCGGCTTATGGTCTTCGGAATGTCGAGTGTTAAACACTTGATCAATGTTAGTCGAGTGTTCGATTTTCGATCATCTTAAATTATTTTTGAAATTTCTTTTTTGTATAGATTTTTTAAGAATTTTTTTTTTTATTCAGAATATTTTGAAAAGGGGACACGTTTATGAAACGTTTAAGGGAATATCGAGTGGCCATGCACCGGAGTCACAGACCACCTCTCTCTCTCTCTCTCTCTCTCTCTATCTATCAAATACCTCACCGGAAAGGGGGACCATGAAGACCCCACAGCACCATACTGTTGCAAAAGCTTGGAATATTGTCCCCCTCCTCTTCAAATTCCTCTCTCTCTCTCTCTCTCTCTCTCTCTCTCAACAAAGCAATACTAAGACGAAACAACAAGCAAGCCCAGAAGGAAAAAGGAAAAAGCAATGGAACTTTTCCAAGAACTCCTCCTCTCAATCTCCTTTTCTCTTTTCTTCTCAATCATTCTCGTCAAGTTCGTCTCCATGGCCTCCTCTTTCGTCGCTGATGAAGAACCCAAAGACTTGCTCAAAAAATCCGAGGTCGAAAATCTCAACATTGAACAAACCCCAGAGGGTTTTGTACATATTTCCGAGCAAAAAGGCCCAGAATCTGTGGCTTTTTGCGAGATTGAAATCGAGTTAGTTGAGGATGCCATGACTTTGAAGGAGGACAATGTAGAAGAAAAAGAAGATGAGGTAGAAGAGATTAAGGAGTTGAAGATTGAGGATGTTGATCGTGATTGGGTGGGAGTAGAAAGAACAGAATTGGAAAGGGTTTTCTGTGAGGCTGTTCTGTTTGTTAAGTCCAAGATTGATGAGGATTGGTTTCTAGGACTTGGTCATGATGTGAAGATGGTATTGTATGCACTAAATAAGGTTGCTGTTGAAGGGCCTTGTAGGGAGCCACAACCAACCGCATGGAAGGTCTCTGCTCGTGCAAAATGGTATTGAAATTGATTACTTTACTAAATCCCGTTTATGTTTTATTATTATCTGGGTGCTTGTGATTTGCTGATCTTTTGCTTGGTTTTCAAGTGGATGCCTACTTCCTCTGCCTTTTGGGGTTTAATAGTCGTTGTGTTTTAACTCAACCTCGTCTTATAATTCTATAATGTGGATGATTTAAGTTAATTTTCTAATTAAAAGTTTTTGGCTTTAATTTTCTAATTAAAAGTTTTTTTGTAGCCTTTCGATGTAGAAGGGCTATCTATGGAATTTAAGGGATTTTATATGATTCAAATCAGACATGGTGCAGTCCGTAGGCTTCTTAAGGCAAGGCCCAAAATGCTGATTGGGCTTCTCAACCCTTTTGGATTTGCCAACAGCCGAAAAGAGATCTACATTATATACTTTTAAACGTTTCAAAGGTACAGAGATTTGCCAAAACTGGATGTGCTCCAGACTTGTGCACGACTACCTTTTCCAAGAAATTTTGAAGAAGCCAAAAAAAAAATAATAATAATAATCAGTGAAGTTATTAGTCATATGGATGAAATTAGAGAGGGTGGCCCTTTTCTTGTGACAGGGGACTGGGCTTGTTTGAGAATAATAGTAGTTCAACATATGTTCTTTGACAAAATGTAATTTCATGCCAAATAATGCCACCAGGTGCTTTCAGTAATCAAACCTTCTTTTAAGTTTGCTCTTCATCTTCTCTTTTCTGATTCTCCGTTATATGTTTCTCTTTTTGAAGTGGGTTCAGTGGGAAGTTCTAAATCAGCCAACCTCTTTGGAAGTTTTCTTGGTTATGTTGAAACTTGATCTTGTTTCCCGAATTAGTTAGGGTTGGAAGGAAAAAGTTCTGAATATAGACATTTTATTAAAAAAAAAAAAAAGAATACTAGTTGAAGCATTAAAATCAATAAATGATATAAGTTCCTGGTCAGAGCCTTGTAGAAATTCAGGTTATAAAACCTAAGGGCCTGCCCTCAAGAGTGGGTATAGTTTGGTCCTTAGCGATTTACCTGGGTTTAAAGCATCTTCTTTAAGTAATGCTGGCAAAGAAAACTATTTACATTGTACCAGGAATGCATGGCAACGTCTTGGAAACATGAGCCCAGAGGTTGCTATGGAACAGTATGTCTCCATTCTTTCAAGGAGTTATCCTGGTTGGATGGCTGATGATACTGAACTAAGTTCAAGTTCGAAGTGTTGATTGTCTGAAAGCTAACTTTTGATTGGAATTATTTGCTATGCTAGCAAACTGAGGCTGATATCTAAAGGTAATCAATGTTTCTCTCTGTACATCATGTCAATATTTCTCTTTAAAATCTAGAACTATTTTTTGTCTAGAGATATCTTGTGGTGCCTGTATTATTAATTGGTCATTGACATGACTTTTTTCTCACACTCTCAGTCACTGTTGTCTATCTTGGACAGTTTATTTGTTAAAATAGATGTATAGTCCAAAACAGGCCACCCCTAAAAATTGGAATTCACCAAACAAATGTATGGTGGAACCTAGTGCACATTCTTATTTTCTTTGGCATTGTTTGGTTCCCTCAACCATTTGAAACTATAAATAAACAATATGATAACTGTTGAATTATATTTGTGAAGCCATATTGAAATCAAAAGTATTAGTTCCTGTACTTTAATCATTCTGTCCCACTTGCTTCTCGAAAGAGAAATATATGAAGTTGTGGAAGTTTTCTGTGTGAAATTCTGTGAATCGTTGCTTGACCGGGAGCTACACCTACTATGGTATGTGTTGTTCCTCTACTCCTCAAAAGTTGCTATATAGAGATTCACACTATGTTTGAACATTAGAATAATTAGAAGGGTCCAACCCAGAAGTTCTTCAATAGTGAATATTCATCCATACTGCATGCCATGAAGCTCTATCATTTGATCTATTTGTTGATTTTACCTACCTTTCTTTTTGTTGCCTCTATTAAGGATGGGACACGGTATAACAATATGAAACCCTAATGATCCATTGTTTCAATAAAATATTAATAGGTTTGGTTTATATAGAAACCTATTGTATAAATATGAAAATATAAAAATAAAGAAAATCAAATATTTTCAAAATCAGATCAATTATTGATTTATTCTAATATATAATATAATTTAATAATTAATTTGATTTCAATACATAATATTTTTCTAACAGCCTCTATCATAGAAGCCTCTAAGCTATTAGCAACATCTCTAAATTTCTGCACAAACACAGCGAATTACTAAATTATGTGCCAAAATGCAGAGGATTATACTCGCTTACCCCCCCCCCCCCCCAAGTCTCGTCCACTTCTGTGGAGAAGCATTTATTCACCATGTACTGATATTATATTACATTTACTAGTTTATCTCAAGCGGATAGTTTTTCCAAACAAACTCTTAGGGTGCTTTTGTCTTCTAATAGCTCTTCAAGAGACAAAGCTTTTCCTCCTATTTTTTCTTGTCAAAGTTCCAATGTTTAAGGGTTCTTCCTTCTCCAACGCTATTAACTCCTAAGTTTATTAAAAGGATTTTTGAGACCTTATAAGCAGCCCTGCCTGTTCCATGCCTTGTCAATGCCAGTTTCGAAACTTCTTTCTCTAGACCACCCCCCAAAGGATCCCAACAACCATTACAGAGCAAAAAGAAAAGGAAAATGGGATTAGAGTGTGAGTTACCATACCAAAATAAGAAGTTCCGGTCTCCCACTTAGGAATGAAAATTGAGTACTTAAGTCTTCTCAATGCTTCCCAATATATTTTGCCGAGGACTAAAACCATGATATTATCACTTGGAGGCCCTTCCTGTCACCTATGTTCGTTGTACTTCTTTTGTGACAACTTTCCACAGTCACTTCCTTGGAAGACATTTATTGAGGCACTCAAGATGTCTAATTCTTGTTCATATATTAAAGAGTAAGTGACAACTCTCAGTGTCACCAATTGAGCCCGTGGACTTATCTCTGCCACATTCAAACGAAGGATCCCCTTGATGCCTTGTAATTCTTCCTCTACAAAGCATGTCGTCGCAAAAATAGGGACAAAGTAGAAATCATTAGAGCAAGTCTGTTACTTTTACATTTCCAAGAAAGGTGCCCAAGCAGTAGGCAATTTAAGGCTCAATTCTTCATCTTCCATGAGGCCCTCATGTGTGAAAGACCTGACAGATTTTCTAGCCTGTAATAGCTGATTTTGAGTTAGTGATGATGTATGTTATGTGAGCTACAGACATGTGACATAACACAGACCCATGCCATTGGTTGGTTATATATGCATATGCATGGATCAATTTCATAAATATGGTCTTAAACTAGATTGCATTAGTCAAATTAAAGTCACACTTTGTTGCTGCTCTCAGCTTATTCCCTGCACTACTATTAAGGTTGAACTTAAATCACCAAATTCCATTACCTCATTTGAATTGACTCCATGATACTCAATTTTTCAGGAGAATCAACAGCTTGCATTGGAGGTGGTGGCATTTCTTTACTCCTATATGGCGTTCTGTTCTGCGGTTATTTGGTAGGGAACTTACTTTGGTTGGTCAGTTTAGAAGAGGTAGTTTTAGTTGTTGCAATCTTCAATTTGTATTTATATTCAGTTGTGTAAATTTCATGTACTTTCAAAAGTGTAGTGAACATATATGAGTGTTGAAAAAATCCAGAGATCCATTCTGCGGCCGTGCAACTGTCAATGCAGACAGAGCCTCATTTGCTCTTCCCTTGTATATACTCCTGCATCAAAGTTTATAATGGTCTGTCTGTATGCTCTGTCTTGAGGGCACAAGGCTTACATGAGGCCTAGTGTACTGCAACTTCCTTACTACACTACCATAATTTTTTATGCTCAGAGTAGGAGAGGTATTACTGAGAGCTTAAAATGAAAAGTATACAGAAGAAAAGGAGAAATTAACTTAGCATACCTAAAATCATCATTTTTAGACAAATTTCTGTTCATGTTTCAGTGATTTAACATCATTACCTGTGGGGGCGCTAGTCAGAATTGCTGCGCCTATGGCTTCTTCTTTCCCTTTTCACTTTTCATGAGAGAACATATTCTTTTGTTTCCATATATTTTTCATTTATCTATATCTTTTGTTAAATCTTCGCCACCCTCTACAAATGCCTTCATATCAAACTCTCATCTCTTCCCAAATAATGGCCCCTTAGTATCTAATATATTCACGGATATCAAATAATGGGAAAAAAAATACAAAATTACTCTCTTAAATTTTAGACCATTATCAAATTATTCCTAAATTTTAAATTTTAATAATATTCTTAATTTAATACGGAGTTTTAGCGAAATTAAATTGGTTATTTCATGTACTCATCTGTTAAAATTAATTTTTACACATTATTATTATTATTATTATTATTTTCTTCTTTAAACTTTGGACTTTAGCTAATTTTAAATTATTATTTTTTTGGGTTTTTAACAATTTCGTCTTCTAATTGGACACGGAGGATGACCTAGCCAACTTGCTATTTTAGCCGGATTGAGGGAATTCTTTAAGTTTGCCGGTTTAAATTGGGATAGGTTTCAGATTATACAAAGTTAGATTTGAAATTTTTTATTATATTCAAAAGTTTAAAATAATTATTTAAAAATAAAGATTTTAACGGAATTTAACTCTAATAAAATTAAAATTTGTGTAAAATATGAAAAAGTATTATGTTTAATTTAAATAACTACCTCATTGCAAATTTAAAAGTCAGTACGTCCGGTCCTACCCTCAGATCTAGTCCTATTTCCCAAATGAAGGGAACATAGGCAAAGGAGAGAGAGAATACATAAATTTAAAAGTATCCGTGCCGTATAGACTTGAAACGACAGCGTTTAAGAGGCTGCAAGTTACCGGTGCAAACATTAGAAATAGATGGAAAAGAAAAAAAAAAAGTGGAAAAATCAAAATTCCGTTTGAGATACAGAGAAGGAGCTCAAGCTGAATACCATTATTTTTCCCCTAAGGATCGAAGGGCAAATGAAATTCCGATCAAACTCTTCACTCAGATCTCTCTCTCTCTCTCTCTATAGAATTTAGGGTTTAGGGTTGAAAATTGAACTGATTGAGAAATGGGAGTGGTGATCGAGAGCGAAGTATGGGAGCCGAATCAATCGGTTTACATTTTCATTTTCATTTCTTGCTTCTTATCTCTCTTTCTTCTCCCTCACGTTTCATCAGCTCGAACTCCCAATGTCTTCGATGTCTCTTCTTCTTCTCTCTTCCTTCGTTTCCAGAGGAATTTTCTTCTCCTTTACTCTCTCTCTTCAGGTAAGCAGCATTCACCTCTTTATCTCTCTCTCTCTCTCTCTCTCTCTCTCTCTCTCTCTCTCTCTCCCTAATTGTTTCTTTGTTTTGTTGATTCAGTAATGGAAGGTGTGTGGTCGGTGTTTGGAGAATTTGAGCTGGCTTTGCATGGAGTTAGTAGAGAGCAGATGGTGGTGTATCTCTCTGTTGGAATTTTAGCTGCTTTTGTTATTGTTCCTTTCTTAGGCATTCTTTCTGATATAATGTAAGTGATTTTTCTTTTGCAAATTGCAGTCCTTTATGGTTAATGAATGAACGAATTACTTCTGAATTTGGAACCAACATTGTGTGTAATGGCCATGGGATTTTACTTGATTAGTTGAAAGAATCAAAGACTCTAGTTGGGATTTTACGAAATTTTGAATCAAATCAGTTGGAAATTTTGTAAAATTACAAGTACAATTAGTTTTTAACAACAATGGTGATGGTATTTGTTAGGGAAATTGTTGTCGAACCCTTTGGTTTTGATGATAATAAAATCTTTCATATTGTTCTAACATTTTTACAAAGTGTGCAATTGTCTGGAAATTCACATAAAAGTTGCATAAAAGTTGCTATAGAGGATGCCATAGAGGCAAATTATCTTGGATCATAGAGACTGTTATAGAGGCAGAAATTCTTTTTATTAATTGAAGATCCAATTCAGCAATCTAAGTATAAATTGAGTACTACACTTAGTCCAAAGACATGTTCAGATACATATTTCGATAATTCAAGAGTTGAAAATCAAATTTGGGATGAGAAATTTCAAAGTCCATAAAATTTGGCAATTTTCTAGGAAGATTGAGATAATCATTATTCAGTTTGTTATATCTTTTTGTATGATCAAATTTTTTCAAATTCAGAAATTGCATATTAAAGAAGGTTTGTAGGATTATAAATTTAAATATTAACAGTATTAAAAGCTCGAGGATAAGTTGGAGAAAATTGTGGGCAAAGTTGACTGGTCACTCAATCATTCCAAGCATGAGGTATATTCAGAAGTTGATTTTCTAAAAAAATTTGAATTTTCAGCAAAGTTTAACAATCAGAAAATTTTAAATAAGAGATATAGTGCTAGTTGATGAAACTAGGGAGAGCGTTAGTGCTAAACTACAGTTATGGAGACATACACTAGAATCTAGAGAGTTTAGATTGAATCGATCGAAAACCGAATATATGATATGTAGGTTTAGCGACAGTTATCAGAATGATAAAAAAACGATTACGTTAGATTGACAAGATATACCAAAAAGTGATCGATTTAGATATTTAGGTTTTATCATTTAAAATGATGGTAATATAGATAGAGATGTGAACCATAGGATTCAACAGGATTGGATGAAATGGAAAAGGCATCTGGAATTCTTCGTGATCGCACGATACAATTGCATTGGAAGGGAAAGTTCTATAAAATCACGATTAGACTTACACTATTGTATAGTATTGAATGCCAAACTATTAAACTACAACAAGAGCAAAAGATGACCGTAGCAGAAATGAGGATATTTAGGTGGATGTGTGGAAAAACTAGAAGGGATAAAATTAGAAATGAAGAGATTTGTAACAAAGTAGGAGTTAGTTCAATTATAGAAAATATGCAAGAGTGTCGTTTGATGTGATTCGGGTATGTGCAAAGAAAATCAAAGATGCACCGATTAGAAGAATCAAGAACTTAAATATGGGAGAGAGATAGACCACTGAAAACTTGAATACAAGTTATCTATAAAAATATGAAAGTTAAGGGTTTAAAAGAGAAAATGGTTTTGGATAGAAATGAATGGCGCAGAAGAATCCGCACAAATTAAACCAATATATTTTAGATATTTATCTATTGATTTATTTATTTCTTTTTCTTTTTCTTTTTCTTTTTATTTTATTTTATTTATCTATTATATATATATATATATATATATATATATATATGCTTTATCTTTTTTAAATTTGTCTCTCAAATGGCCGACTCCAAATATTGGGTTTAAGGTTCAGATTGTTATTGTTATTATAAAGTTTATAAATGTCAAGAGTGAAATTCAAACTTCACATTTGAATTTCAACAGTCAGAAAATCTCAAGAAATTAGGAGAAGTTTCAACCTACAAATTAGGACATTCTTTAAGAAAGTTACTTATCTTTGGCTGCTAATTTTGTTTCTATTATAGCAGGTTTTTGAAGACTGAAAATTCAAGTTAAAGTTTATAAATGTTAAGAGTGAAATTCAAATTTCAAATTTGAATTACAACAATCGGAAAATCTCAAGAATTCTTGATAGATTTTTGTGTTACAAATTAGGAAGTTACCAGACTTACTGCTGAAAAACTTGCTGGAAAGCCAACTTTGGGTATATATATTTTCACGATGTTGACTAGTTTTGTAGGGATCTTTTCAGGGATTTAAAGTCTGATATACAGAGATTATTTAGCAATTTTTACAGAGCTATTTCGACATTTTTGGAGTGAGATATTCACTCTGGAAAATGGCTACTTGAACAGCCCAAGTTGTGTTGTGCAGTGAGTTGTGTGAGATAGTTTGGTGAATGTTGCGAGTCTTTTTTGGTTGGACGAAGGCATCTTCAAGTTAAAGAAGATCAAAAGTCAACAATTTGAATTATATTTTGTAACTTTTCATCATAGTGGAAAACTAACAAATTGTTAGATCCCGGCTTGTTGTTTGGAAGAGTGGAGGTAGACACAGGCTGAACCATTATAAAATTTGGCTTATTTATCTATCCTTTACTTTTATCTTCTGCTGCATATATTTAGAATAACCATGGGATTATTTTGAATTTAAGTGGAATTAGATTAAAAAATAAAACCAATCAAAAACAACTAATTCAACCCCTATTTTTTGTTGTCACTGGGATCAACAACATTAATTAGAAGGATACAACAACTTTAGTGGAGATATTTTGGTACACTTAGCACAAATCTTTTAGAGTACGACGTGACACGTAGCACACGACCAATGAAACAAATGATAATCGGAAGGTCTGTACCAAAAGATTTATGCTGAAGTCTTGCCCTATTTAGAATTATAGAATCTATTCATACTAGAGTAAAGCATATGCTGAAAGATTGAGTTTGAAGAACAAACCTTAAACTTGTGCTACCATATAAGATCTGGTTTATAACTGACAATAGAAAGGGTTGGCATACGTTTGATATTCAGGATTTGATTTTACATTGTGAAAACTACTGAATACCGTAAATTCATTATTACAAAGGTCAAAAAAACCTAGTTTAAGCTTTTTTTGTGTTAATTCACATATTTTAACTTTTTGATACTTGAAATTTAACATATAGCCTTTAGTTTATCAAAAATACCCTTAAACTTTAAGTTGGTTTAATTAATAAGGAACTTAAGTTTTTTGCTGAATTGATTGTGAATTTGAATACACTAGCTAATTCATAAGTTTGATGATTTGTTTCTTGGGATGCTGCATTGTGTATCATGTGCTATATGAAGAAGTTTTAGATGTTCAAGTGCAAATAGAGTGAGTGGTGGTCTTGTTGTTTTTTATGATAGCTCCAAAGGCATGAGAAACTCTAATAAATTTCCATTATGTTTATTCATAGGGGTCAGAGGAAAACTTCTATCATCTTTTTCATGTTGCACCTATTTGTTGGTGTGTGGAAGAGGATTACCATGCAGCCAAGTGCTTGGGTAGCAAATATATGTTTGTCTCTCGCCACTTCAACATATGCATTCAGTTTTGAGACATGGATGGTTATTGAGCATGAAAAGGTTTGTTTCGTGATTTATTATTCATCACCCCTCTGTTCAAGTTTGTTCAAGTGTTTGGAACATGATTTTAAAATTTCCTACATTCAAATAGTCAATGCGGGTTTCACATCTGCCACTGTTAATGACACTTCGACTATATTAAATCATACAGAGATTGCTATGTTGTTTGTTAATGACTACAGTATTTCGGACAGAGATTGCTGCATTGGTTTGTTACTGAAAGATACTTTTCCTTTTCACAAAATTTCCAGCGATGGCACAGGAAAGATGGATTGAATGAAATGTTTTGGCTGATGACCTTTTTTGAGTCCGCCTCTTTGATTGGAAGCCAAGTTCTTGCAAATTGGCTGATTGGTGTTGATGCCAAAATTATAAGTAATTCCTCAACTGCAGCAATTGTCCTGGCAATTGTGGGTACCATATGCATCAAGAAAGGATGGACAGATAATTCACAAGCAGCATCATTCAAGGAGTACAGATGTTCTTTCTACACATACATTATAGGCGGTAAGAATCACCAGACTGAAAAGCCTGTATACCATTTGTTGATAATGCAACAAATTTTTTATGGTGCACCAAAACGAAAACATCAAGAATTAACACCGTCTTACTTCTTTAAAACATTGTTTGACTTGTGTATCTAGTTACTCCAAGATGTAATAACTTTTTATGTTTATCAGAAAGTTACTAGGTCTCTCTATGTTCCAATATTTTTTATTCACCTTGTGTATTATCTTCTACTTTTGTGATGAGTTCTTTTGCAGACTCCTTTTGCAAATGCGATTATATCATTTCTAGTTGTTGAACCTAGAACCTTGTGATATTGCTCATCTCTTTAGAGTGAGTATATGCAATGTCATGGTGTTGTGATGTAAATTTTGTGGTTGGACTTTGTATGGGCAATATAAATTTATCTGTACAATAATACTTTTCATCTGTTCTAGTTTTGGAAGCTAATCTGTGCTTGTCTAGTATTGCTGAATCATTCTTTTTAGTTCTCTCTCCATAATTGCAGTGTAGAATGCATCATGAGGAACCTGTATTTTTGTGCTTTTCTAGAGAGATGTTACTGGAGAAACATTTAGCAGCATGTAAACCAAGAAACCACAGACAATTATCTGAATTTATAATTTGTTGTACTAAACTTGAATAGAAATGGTCTTTGCCTTCACTTTGACAAAGAGCAGAGGTAAAGTGGAGAAATGTTTATATGTTCATTTGTGAATAGTCAATCACATTTTTTTTATACATATTCTGGTATTGTTAAAAACACATATCTAATTTTAGTAATGTTTATACTCGATAGATAGAAGAATATGGCTATTGGCATTGGCACAAGCTTGCCTTCAATTTGCAGTAACAGTCTTCTGGATTTTGTGGGCTCCAACTGTTGTGGTAAGACCTTATTAATAGCGAACAAGCGTTAAATCAGCTTAAGTGTGGGCTTGTGATTGTCCTGCTCTATAGCCTGAAGTTCTCTTCCTTTGGCAGGTTGAATGCAAAGAATTTTGGAAGATTTAGCTATGTTTTGTTTGAGGTGTTCATATTCTTTCTGCCTCACATCGACATATTTGAAACACAAAACAAGTACCGGGGCATGTCTGGTATAGTTGAAACAGCACTTAGCTTTGGGGCCATCTGAAAGTGGTGCAAAGATTTGAGTTTCAGTAGAAAAGATGCATATAAAATCTCTGGATCTCAAAATGAATTAAAAGCCTTGTATTTATAATCCCTACTTTTTTCTGTGGAGATTGTTTGCCCTGGATTACTTTTTCTAGATGGTTGTGGCTTTTTTATTGTCCTCAATTCTGTGCATAGTTCTTACTTTTGCTTCCTTGTTTTTACCTAGTGGGTGCTTATATCTGTTGTACATGTGGGGTTCGTCAATAGAAATGTATGAGGAGCAAATTTTTTTCTCCAGAAAATGGAGCAAAAAACCACTTGATTTTATCTATGCATTTATTAATTACTGGTGGACATACTGATATCGAATTTAGAAAGTGGAATACATTAGTCTGGACCTCCTTAGTTTATGCCATTATATCTCTGTTTATCTGAACTGGCTCTTTCTATTCATTTTTGTTTTCTCTGGCAAAATCTGTGCTTCCCATTCTATTAAAACTTTGCATGCTTTACTTGTTAAATCTTGGTATCTATTGTCAATTGAAATGCTAGTTCTCTCTCTCAAAAAGGAAAAAAAGAAGAAGAAAAAAAAAGGCCGAATACTAAGTTAAATTGTCTTGTGATAATAGACATCAATATTGATGTACAATCTATGTTGCAATTTCAGGCTGATGGGAGAGAAGTGCATCTAGGGTTAATATATCCATGCTTTTTGGGTGCAAGAATGTTAGGAAGCACAGCATTTCCATGGTTTGCTACTGGACCAATGGCATTTCATGCTGAGGATCGTCTCTCATATGTTTTTGTTGTAATGGGGATTGCCTTTTCTACAGTGGCTTTTGATTATCAGGTGATATTTCTAAGTACTTGCATACATTCCTGATCTGAAGCTTGAAACTTTAGAATTAGACTTATGCAGTCATTATCTGCAGGAAATTGGAGTCTTGGTGATGCTACTCTGCATCTTCCACATGTGCGTTGGCTTGGTTTTACCCTTGCTTGCAAGGATGCGAACCATGTAAGCAACTTCATCTACCCTCCCCTAGGATGTTGATGTCTAACATGGCCCAAGGGGCCTAATGCCTAAACTTTATGATTTACAGCTATGTTCCCAATGAATTGCGTGGAGGGATGATAAGCCTTTCTCTTGTCCCTGCAAATGCAGCAACTCTCTTTTTCCTAGTGCAGGTATGTATCTGTTGTATAACTAGCAGATATTTGATTTGATTGACTAGTTCTTAGTCTTACCACTATGTTGGCCACATATTACTAACAAGGAGAATTTTATAGATTTTCCTTTTTCTTTTTGATCTGGTTGCATTCATGGGAAAACGGTGGCCCCCATCTTAGATGACCTCGTGAGAGAGAGGAGAGAGACACAATTAAAGGATGAAGAAAAATAGAGAATATGACTATGAAAATGGACTTCAGGACACTGGCTTCACATGTTTGTAGCCTGGGTATTTACCATGAGTTACTTGTGTTATAGGATTCCAGAAACATGTTACTCTTGTCATTCTATAAGATGGTGAAAAAAAAGGATGGTCTCAAAAGGGTACATTTATTGCATAACTGCAGCCTTGAAACTTTCAAATCAGCATTCCTGTTTCTTGAAACCAGAGAAAGCTAACTCAACTTTCCTGTGTCTGCCTTGGTTCAGAAAATATCTTTCTTCTAATGTGCTTACCTTCATTCTATCCTTCTGTCGTTTTTGTTTTCATGATGAGCATCATCTCTCAAAATGCTCAACAATTTGGGTTGTCATTGTCCTCTCCCCTTGATTCATACATAATGATGTTTCTGATTTCCCACTTTCTGGGGAAGCAACAATTGTGCTGGATAACAGTTTATGCTGCCTGGTTGAAATCAGAGAGTTTCTCATGATTGTTTTATTTGCTATGCTGACATGTTAATTTAATTACCATAATCCTCTCAACTCCTTTATTTGGAAAAGGAAGCTCTTGCACACTAATCTCTTGCATCCAATCAAGTATATTTGGAATAGATCAGTATGCATAGACTGCAATTTCAAGTCCATACCATTTATTGGTAGTTATTTTAGACGAAAACTATGAAGTCAGAGCTTGTTGTCAAAAGAGAAAAACTAATACGATATCAATAATACAGGGAGGATACCATAGGAACATTGGAAATGCAACAATGGTGGGATTCGCGGCCCTTGGGCTATTTGGAGCAGCTGGTTGCATGTACCTGTTGAAGCGGATGGGAAAGCAGCCTCATCAAAACTCTTACAAGCTATAACTGGGTGTTATTATTTTTGTCCCATCTCAATTAACTAATAGATTTTGGCTTTGTCCATTATTGGGTTTACATAATGTGATGCAAACTGGAAATTCAAGGGAATCAGAGCAGGCCTAGAAAGCCAACTCTCCTGCCACGAAGATTACATGCAAGGGAAAACAAGCAATTCCATAAAGAATGCGAATTGAGAAGTTATCTAAACATTACCAGTATCACAACTGAATCTCAAAACGAGTAGCAAAGAGAAACAATGCACCATCAGATTTCAATCGTAAGTTTCAAATACTCCAGACCCAGATTCTTTAAGAAAGATGAAAAAAATGAAATCATTTTATGCATCGACTCTCGAGTTTGCACAGTTTAACGATGAGTTCTTGTCTGTCATTGAGGACCTAGACATACTCGAAAGGAGTGGAAAAACAAGTTACGAGGATCAATTTTGGAGGCATCATTGGTAAGGCGTATTGATTTTTGATTGGAATTCTATTGACTGAACCAGAGGAATCTGTGTCCAAATCCATGAATATATTTTGTAGCTTAGAAAATTTTGATTTGTATTTTTTGTACGTACAGAGTGGGCAATGGTTGTTCTTGATATCTGTAAATGAGATCTTCTCATGTGTAGCACGTATGACCCTTTTGTTGGTAAGATTGACTATAGTCCCAGTGCAGCAGCGAACTAAAAGGTCGCCCATATTTGACCCCCTGTTCATGGAAATTGTTCCTTTACAACAGAAAAAAAAATGAAGAAGCTAGTCCTGTTATTCTTCTCCATAATAAAAGAAAATAATAGCAAACGACTTGTGCAAGAGCAGCAAATCTTTTCTCCTTTTTAGGTCTTTGCACGAGGGAGAGAGGCTCGAATCAAGCCCCCACCTATTGTTTGGAGGGAAAATTCGGTACCACTGCAATTAGAGAGGCAAATGATTTGTATTGATGTATATATCAGTGCTGGAGTAATATGACTCATGTAGGACTTGCAAATTAGAGAGGCAAAATGAAGAACAATCTCATGACATGCTTTCTTTGACATCTGAGGATTCAAGTGTTCAATAAAATTGAGTTGTGTTGGGGTGGCTCCCATCATCTGCAGTGTACAACAGTAAATAAAATCCTAAGCTTGAGCCAAAATTTTAAATCAGTCTTGATTTTCTGAACGCATGTTTAATCTTCATCTTCGCGGTCTCTAAGCCACTTGGTTGCCACCCATTTCTCCCCACTAATTACTGGACAACTTCCATGGAGAGACAACTACAGGAAAAAGAAAAAGAAAAAGACATTGTTTAATATGGGGTGAGGTAGACAAAGAGCAATACAGGATGCATAGATCCTAAGCCTAGGAGATCATCTTAACACTAACAGGACTTCTCAAGCATATGGCAGTCGAGAGCTAAATACCTAATACGCCAAAATGCATTAAAATTAACACTGTTCAAGAACATAAAAAAAAAAAAAAAAAAAAAAAAAAAAAAAAAAACTAGAAGTTTGTTGTGCACAATACAATGTGCTTTGAAATGACTACATCTTATGATTAGCATATATTAAAGGTGTGTAGATTCTAATAGAACATATGACCTGGCGATTATTGACAACTTGGAGAAAAATTTGAAAAAACAATTAGATGATTTCCAAGCCTCACTTCCTTTCAATCTACCCCACTTGACACATTCTGAAGATGCACTACAAACTCCCCCTCCCAGCTGAGTTCCTTAATTTCTTTCAGGTTTTATTCAGTGACTAGCAGATGCACAAGTTACCAATTTCTACGTAACAACCTGGTCAATGAATAAGTGCCCAAAACACAATGGGGTTCATGATGGATAGATGACAGTGATAATGGATACAATATTACCTCGTCAATTGTACCGTTTGGAAACACTGAATAGAATAGAAGCCCATCCCCTTTCTGCGGCTTCACTTTCAATCCGATACATGTTTTAAAGTCATAACTCGAATCCATAAATGCACCATTCTGCAGGTCATAGAATATAACCACAGGCATTGAGGCTGTCAAAGTAACTAAGCCAACAATCTGATTCTAAACATATATGCTATGTTACCTCAAAAGGAAACATGGTTTCTCCACCTTCTTCTACATCACTTAAATACAATAAAAATGAAGCAACCTGTGTGAACATAAATAGCGATATCTACATCAATAAACATAATCCTTAGTCTGGATTGATGCAGGATAATAAGATAGGCTGGAGAGAATAAAGATATATTGCACGGACATGGTCTGACGCAATTTTTTCTTAATAACAAAGTCAATCACAAAGTCACATGGGGCCTTATTCATATCCCAAAATTGGAAAAAGAATTTAAGTTTGGACATCAAAATTCTATTTCTAAATCAACAAAGAGAACATGAATTAAGAAAGTAATCCTAATTGCAGAAAATTATGTTTATGTTTTTTTATCCTAGAAGAGATAGAATTAGAAATGAAGAGATTTGTAACAAAATAGGAGTTAATTTAATTGTGGATAAGATGCGAGAGTGTTGTTTGAGATACTTCGGACATGTGCAAAGAAAACTCAAAGATACACCGGTTAAGAGAACCGAGAACTTAAATATGAGAGATCTAATAAAACGAAGAGATAGACCGCTGAAAACTTGGATGCAAGTTATTTATAAAGACATGGAAGTTAAAGATTTAGAAAATGAAATGATCTTGGATAGGAATGAGTGGCATAGAAGAATCCACACAAATTAAACTAATATATTTTAGATATTTATCTATTGATTTATTTATTTACTTTTCTTTTTCTTTTTGTTTTTATTTTATTTTATTCATCTATTATATATTTATATATATTTTATCTTCTTCAAATTTGTCTCTCAAATGGTCGACCTCAAACATTAGGATTAAGACTCAGATTGTTGTTGTTGTTGTTTTTTTTTTTATCCTAAGTTTCATGTTTTACAAATATTCAATTCAATATCAAAATCGTTCCTACATTTCACTGTAATGAATATTAATTAGGAAGAACAAAGTTCACAGGGACACAGAAAACACAGAACCTGAAGTAAATAATGAAAAGCCATTAAAGTGATTTCAAATTCAGCATATCAAAGGCAGTCACATAATAATACCATTTAATAGAACTGCACTAATAGATATCCAATTCACTAACGTATTGCTTTTCAAAATAAGAATAATTTTTTTTTTCCTGCCTGTTCATTGAATTGTAAAGGTAGCATAATATCATTGAAAGATCAAGCAGTTCAGGTAGGATGAATGGACCTAATGCAAACACCTTCGAACAATCACAGTGGACATCTACATTTTACTGACCAGAAGATGAAGACTGATGATTGTGATGTCATGAGCATTATTATGGAAATATCAAGAATTCACTGATAGTAAAATTTCAAATATTAAGACACCTAAGAATGTACCCTTTGGCTCTTTTGTGGACCATACTCAGCAGGATGAAATGCATCATAATGAGATTGATACCTCTGCCCAATCTCATAGCGCAAGACATTGAATGCCTGAAATGAAAAACCACCAAAAGTTAAATCATTTACCGACACAGTAAACAACATGTAGCTTCATATGACAATCTCCCAACTATGCCATACCCAATCTGTTACAAAATTTGTTCTATCACAATGTCCATGTCCACTTTCCATTTTTGCTTCATAACTTGCCAACATTCACAATGCAAGCACTTCATGGGTATACACATACATAAAACACATTGTCATATTTCTACAAACCCAAAAATATAGTGTGAGATATTTGACATGCCATTGTTTGTCTGTATTTGCACATGCACAATTATGCAACTGAGCCCATACAAACTCAACCCTACAGACAAATGTATATGCATGCAGAGACATGTATTTATAAAATTTACTCAATAAACAAGGATCAAATTGTGAAAACACATATTTATCATATAGGGGAAGAGAGGAGGAGGAAGAGAAAAAACAATTCTTTGGAAGGCTGGAAAAGGAGAAGTGGGGAGAATAATAATAGACCACATCAAGAACAGCAAATAGAAAAGAACAAGGACATGGGAGTACAGAAAGAAAATTTTCTAGAGCTCTTCACAAGAAAGTACTTCAAAAAAATTACACATTAAAAAAAAAAAGCTACTACCAGGAGCCCACAAGCTGGTCAAGGGAAATATAGGAAAGAAATAACAAGTAAAAATCTCCTGTATCATCATACCGTGCAATGAAAGGAAATGTACTTGCATACAGATAGTCTTATTTTATCTATACAGCCGCCAGACTGGTTATGTCCCCAAAGATGACAAAAACAACATTTTGGAAACAGCATATCAAATACCAAAAGCAACAGGCCCCTCAACGAAGGACAACACATGACAAACAACAGATACCTCGCCATGACTCTTGGGTATCATGGTAACCTTTGCAATTTTTTGCTCAATTAGATCCAAAATCCCTGTTTTGTCTTCTGATGCACTAATGAACATGCCTGAACTGTTTGAAAAAGAGAAAATCGGTAAGTTATATTCATGAAAAACTGATACAATCTCCATATTAAAATCTCAAACAGTTTGTGCGTAGAGAATATTTGTCATAAACGGACATGCAAAAGCTTTTTCTATTTGACTTCCATGTTTACCAATCCATCTACTTAAGGAAAGGAGCATGAAAGACCCAAAAGCAACAGCTAAAGATACCGCATAGACATTTCCCTGCTTGCAAATGCCAAGGTTTGAACATTGGTGAAGTAAGAAGGATGCAAATCTCCAGCCAGTCATACTGGCAGGTGAGTGTGAAGTACTAAGGATGACTATGAAAGAAGCAATAGAACATAAACAGATTAAAAAGAAAACCAAAATTAAATAAGTAGCATTGACCACACTTGGGAGCATGATATATTCAGAAAGCAAATAAAAACAGAAGACATATGAAACTATTTGTCCAACTTATACTTTTAACTCACAAGCAACAAACCTTGCCTTCGAGTGATATCTTAGTACCTTTACTTTTAAGTTTTGCGGTTCAAATAATACTTTTATTTCTCATCATACTCATTGCATTACTCTAAGTCTAGCCATCATCCTTTTTGCTTGGACTAACATGGCTCTATTTCCGTTATTGAAACTATTTATTTGATATGGTGTAGCCATGTGCAAAATACTGTTGATTGTGGATATTAGTATTCTTTCTTCCCTATCGCAAGAAGAAAAGGGATTGTATATACCCCATATGCAGCATCTCTCTCTCTCTCATCCACACACTGTGTGTGGGTAAGTGAGAGTGAGAAACTGTGTGCATGTGGCTCTTTGCATGGGCATTGCAACATTGCAGCTGCACCTCTTATTTCAAAATTCCTAAAGCTTATCATCTTTGTTTCTAAGTTAAAACTGAAGATGCAAAATTTAACCTCAACATGCCAAATTAACTAGGCTTTTGGTGCTTTTTCAGCCATTTCAAACTCAATCATTACAGGCACTACCATTTTTCACTATTAAATCAGGCCAGAAATATTACTAGTTTTGTATCAACTGAAAAAGGAAAATTGCACAGTAACAAGCTATCATTACCAACGGATAGACCCTTCGGAGCCACATGGTTTCAATGATAATGCTTTTCATCTAAACATTGCCACAGCAACCATTAATAAGCTAATGTCATTGAAGAAACAGAAGAACATGTGTACAATGGTTCAGAAATGTGATACCTGGTTCTGACTCCCTGAGTACTCTCCACTGTTTCTCCCTTCCGTAAAGCCAAGGTTGATGGCTTTAGGTGTACTTTAGCCATATTAATTATGCTTTCACATTGTTCAGAAGTTGCAAAGCTTGGGAAATATAATGCACGGGGTTTCCAGCTTAGTACCTGCATAAATTAAAAAGTAATTGTGGACAATAGGCATCCAAATGACACAAAAAAATAATGAAACAAGTTCAGGAGGTAATCATCTTTGACATGTATCCAAAACTTGTTCATCAGATCTTTAAGATCAACTTCAAGTTCTTGACTAAAACAATTGACTTAATTAAACAAGTAATATTTTCAGAAAAGACAAAGATGAAGATGAAATTCAAGACCTATCTTTCACCTCCTGCAACCAACACACTCACTTTTGGCAAATGAAACAACGAGGGCACTAGGGTTTTCTGTAGCACAGCATAACCATTACAAACAGAAGCACCACATATTGGTTGTTGCTAAACACCATCTACAACAGCTGATAGCAATACAGTCCAGCACATTGATTGTCCGTATTGGTGTAAAAATGCTAAATCCAACCCACACTTTTAATCTTACAACAATCTCTTCCTCCCAATATCAATTGGTTCATTTAACCACTTTTCTCCTTTCTTTCTCTCCTCTCTCCAAGTATCAATGGGTTTCAAACAAAGTAATGCTACGTAAACCAGAAAACTCGCTGACCAAAATAACAAAATCCAACATGACATAGTTTCTAATTATTAAGAAGCACATAAAAGAATCTTCTAGTATTGTGGCATCAATAAAACCACAAAATAATATTTTGTCATTTCATTGACATTTTTTGTTCTGTATAACATTAGTCTGTGTATTTACCCCTCTATTGCAATCTAACAAGTTCGTTTGGACACAACATGATAAGACTAAGACACTATGAATTTAGCCTTTAAATTAATTTCTTTGTGAGAATAGGATAATAAATTCAACTATCATCAAGGCTGTGATCTCAAAATTCAATTTCAGAAATTTCTGACAACTGCATTGCAGAAAACTAATGAACAGAAGAAAAATTTTCCAAAACCTGAAATGGAATAAAGGACATCGAAGACTCTCCTGTATTTCCATGAGGCAAGGGATTATTCTCTCTTTCTCTCTCTCTCTCGTCCTCAGTCGATTTCAACAATCTCGGTCTTGGCCGTATGTTCGATATATCCTTTTAAAAAAAAATGAACGCCATAAAAATCCGATCAATTGAACTTGAAGAGAAAGAGAGAGAGAGAGAGAGAGAGAGAGAGAGAACCTGATAGATGAAAGCGGAGACGATGAAACCGATGAGGAAGGAGAAGAAGCACAAAAGAAGGATGACTGTCAACCCTAGCTTCTTCGACCAGTAATGGTGGTGTCTTCCTTTGTTGACTTTCATCATCTGCAGATCAAACCCCTTCCACACTCCCAGCTCAACGACCTCTTCTTTATTCTGTAAAATTCTCTCTCTCTCTCTCTCTCTCTCTCTCTCTCTCTCTCTCTCTCTCTCTCTTTCTCTCTGAAAAATTTGAAATAATTGTAATGATTGGATATAGATTCGGGAATAGGAAAGTGTTGGGGTGTGTGAGGGGCGGGAAGACTTTTGCGGTTTCTGTGCTTCCAAAATTACCGACCAACTCCTTCCTGAATTTCCTTTCCTTTTACTTCCATAATTCAACCTTGCGTTTGGGAATTCATCGGCTTTAAGGGGAATTTTAATTGATTTGGACTAAAAAACAGCGACCGCTCATGCTAATGAAAAAGACTTTGTTGACTTGGACAACTCACGCTCTGACTCTAAAGGAAATGACCTCTCCCCCTCCAAATTACATATTATTTCTTCTCCATATAATTCCAAAATAAATGAAACAATTTCTCTAATTTAATTTTTATTTGCGTAATTATCATTTTTCAAAAAAAAAGTTTAATTAAACAAATCCCCGTTTTTGTTGTTATCCTTTTTTTATTGAAAATTTTTTTCAGAAATTAATAAAATATTTTATCATATATTATGGTAAATCTTTAGAGATTTTAGAGGACGGGATGAATTGAATTTCAGAGAAGATATACCCTAAAAGAAAAGGCAAAATTTGAGTTATTTAATTGCAAAAGGGAAATGTCTTTGATAAATATAAGTCAATAAAATTGAGAATTTTTACCGACGTGGGTTGACTCAATTAGATGTAGGGTTGAGTAACCTTAAATATGATCGAGATTCGACTCCCGTTGGGAGCATCGGCCCTCATGTGTATGGAGTGTTCCCCGTTAAGAGATCCGTCCTCCGAAAAGAGTCACTGCAGCGGTCGGTCTAAATTAATCAGGGCAAAACCCCAGATACTGGACGATATCCAAGATATGATACTAAAAAAAATTTAGAATTTTAAAAAAATATTAAAAAAGAGAGGCAACATCAAGAATCAAAATTAGATTTGAAATAAAAAATTTTAAAAATAGGTTTTAGAAACATATATTTTCACTTAACTTTCAAAAATCTCATAATCTGGGGTATCATTTTTATACTTCATTGGTAGATGTCAATTCAACAAAAAAAAATTCTACTTTACTAAATATAGTCTAGGGTGAGCAGAGTTGTATTCATAGGAAACGACGGATTTATCTCTTTTAAAAAAAATTAAAATGTAGAGGTTTGAGAAATTATCTAAGTCTAATAAACATAAATAGATCAATAAAAATTAACTAAAATAAAATAACTAAATAATATCAATTAAAAGAGAGTATGTCAATGAGATTAAAACATAGTTAAATGAATTATTTTCATCGATATACTTGATTAATTATCGATACAAAAATTATTCAATATTATGTGAATAAATTAGTTATAGTCGTTAAATACCACGAAACGACAAATTTCTCATTACTTTTTCGGTAATTAAGATACCATTGTTAATTACTTTCTTAATCGAAAGACAAATCAAAAGATTTTCATTGAATTTAGTATTATGACAGTATTAAGATTTAAAAAAAACTCAATTCTAATCAGTAAATTCCAATATGAATTTATTTAAATTAGATTATCTAAACTCTTGACATAAATTCTACAACTTGTAAGAGTATAAAACCATATCAATTACCACTCTATTAAAAACATATAAATTTTGTTATTTTGAAATAGTTGTAAACTATTTTAGGGTTATTGAATTAATAAATCCAAAACAATCATAAATATTAGGTATAGAGATTAAATAAATACCCATAAATATCAAGCGAATAAAATGATTTAGATCTCACAATACTAATTTATCAAGATTTCAATAATTTTTTTACTAGAAAAGTAAATTAAAAATAAAACATGTAAAGAGAAAACTAACAAAATGATTTTGATTGATACCGGAAAATAAATGATACTGTAAGAAGAAAGACAATGTGCTGCCGGTTGTGCTCTCTCAAAGTGGCTGCACACCTCCAGGACATGAATAGTGCTGCTGCCCCCTTGAGGTTGCCTCCAAGAGTGCCCAAACAATACGTAACATAGAGGAGTCTAATGTTACGTAAGATGAAATTTTTCTTATTTGTAAAAAGTAAATATTTCTAACGCTAAATAACTATTAAATAAATAAAAAGAGAGTAAAAAAGTAAACTTTCTAAAAATAATATTTTAAGAGATTTATATTTTTAAAAATTTATTTTCTTAAATATTAGAAATGGAATAAAAATATTTAAAATATTTAATATCTCAAATTCCATCCCAATTTTCTCTTGAATGTGCAATTGAGAAAGAAAGTTTTACTGTAATAAATCTTCAAAGCCTTGCATTGCCTCTTGTAATCAGCGTACCCACGTGTTAATGAAAGAGTATTGTTGTACAATTTTCTATTTTTTACAAAATTACTCCAATTTAGTTTATTTTTCTTCATTTTTCATAATAAGTATTCTCCTAAATCAAATATCATAAAATATAAATATTAGTATAATCTTTATTCAAAAATAATACAAAATCAATTACAAGTATTGTACACATTTAAATCTTATCACTCATTTTCATTCAATTAATTAAAAGAAATTATATAAATTAAAACAAATTATATAAATTTTAATTATATTTTTAATTCGAATTCACTTTAAACAAAAGTTCCTCAATTTTTACATTAAACTTAGAATTTTAAATTAGACAAAATATGCCCCGGGTGGAGAGTGGCCCCCTCACTAAATAATAATTATTAGAATTAAAAAAAATGAAAGTGCAAAGAAATTTAAAAAATGTAACATTAATTATATGGCAATAAAGAATTTAAGTAAATGAGTCATGGCTTTGATTTTGCAACACATATTTTTTCTCATATAAATTTTTGGAGTGAGACAAACTCGAACCTAATCTAAATTCAGAAGGGTGAGTGAAATCACTCAGGGCATTTGGTTGACCGTTGTCTTAATTTCCTTTTTCTTTTTCTTTTTTACCAAACATTTAGCCTATTTGAGAACCTCAATTTATCCCTAAATTATAATAATTTTCATTTTTTTTTATTTTCAAAAAATAAAAGTATTTTTCTAAAAAAGATTAAAACTATTACAATATCAATAATTTTTAATATTAAAGTGACCTCTCTCATTCAATGTGCAACACTGACAAGGATAAATTTAATAAGACTATTTCTCGAAAATTAACACTTTCGATTTTCATTAAATAATGCAATTCTGATAAATTCAGAAAAATTCTGCGATCAGAGGTTAAGAGGCTGAAAATGGTTTTATCGTGAGGCGAGGAGTTCTCATCAGCCATCAACCATGTACAGAGACTCAGACCGCCCGTGGAACCATGAGCAGTGCACACAAAATAACGTGCCAAGACTCACCAGCCACGTTGCACAACTTGGGCCTCCCGCTCTTCCTCTCTGAACCAGACAAATATTTAGCCTATGGATAATCTAATTCCTGAGGCCCCACCATCGTCAAATGAACGGCGGATGATGATGCCACGTGAGCACAAGTGGGGATGGGACATGTGAAGTGGCGGTCTCAGATAGGAGCTCTAGACAGTCCAGCTGACAAATATGGATCCTACCTTCGAGTCATCAGCTCCATGAAAATTATTGCGTGGCTCTGGCTTAAGTACAAGGCTTTGTAGCCTATTTTCACACTCTCTCTCCAGACTTCACGAAGAGCTTGCCCTGTTCTGAAGCAAATATACAACTCCACTTCTGGGGTGGAGTTAAATGCTCAGG
This sequence comes from Dillenia suffruticosa, assembly GCA_033439265.1. Taxonomy (NCBI): domain Eukaryota; kingdom Viridiplantae; phylum Streptophyta; class Magnoliopsida; order Dilleniales; family Dilleniaceae; genus Dillenia; species Dillenia suffruticosa. The sequence continues at coordinate 5,097,068 of JAVTVX010000012.1, read as the reverse complement.
TTAAATATTTGCTGTTCTACAATTCCAATACAGGTGAAGTCCGGCGCTAGGTATGGATCATGGATAACACCGAATCATGGTCCTCGGAATGCCCATCTCAGAATTTCGGTGAAGGCCTTGAGTGATGAGAAGAATGGTGGCTCAAGTGGATATTCTGAGAGGAGCTGGGATCCTGGTTTGGAGATGGAAGTCCCTTTTGAACAGAGGCCGGTATGTGTTTCACATATATGCTTTGCTTCTTTGTCTCTGCATATAAGAAAAATATAAATTAATCTCTTTAAAATTAGTGAAATCTGAATCCACTGATAAGAAGGATTCCTACTACCCGCAAAACCATATTAGAAACATGTAATCCACCTTTTTGCACTGTGCAGAAATCAAGTTCGATGGAGTTCAATTAGAAAATCAGTCACTTTACGGTGATTAGTTGTCACGGAGGGGGGGGGGGGGGCGAGAGAGAGAGAGAGAGAGAGAGAGAGAGAGAGGGAGAGAGTAATTCATACCAACGGTCTCTGTATGGACAAGCAAGAATTGAAGCCAGAAAGAATTTCTCCACTGTTCTAGGTACATGGCAAGCTTCCAAAACTCCTAGCTCTAACTTCACACGGATTTGGATTAACATGAATAGGGAATTGTGTAAAAGAATGAACCCGCAGAATTCTAGTTATTTGAAACTAGAGAGTAGATTATAACTATTGTGACTTGACATGACAATGCTGGTCAATCATGCTTTGTATGCAATATTTCTTCGTGAAAGATCCACACACCATGAGAAAAGTATCAAGACAGATTCTCACTGTAATCCAATCTTTGAATAGGTGAATGAGTACTCATCTCTGAAGGATGAAACACTATACTCATGGGGCGATCTGAGTCCAAGAGACCTCTTCAAACGACTTGGAGGCCTCTGGTTAGTAACATTCACTGTTCTGGGAGTTCCAGTAGCAGCTGCAAGCTTCAACCCTGCAAAGGTACGCCACATATTAATGCTTTAAAAAAATATGCTAATACAGGGATGAACAGGGAAAAAAATCTCATAAACACTAAGAGACTACGCAACTCTCTCCGCGCTGCTCCAGCTATAGCTACTTGATGCAGCATAAGCACAATTACAACCAGGACCCACGATTCTATTTTGGAAGGAATGTCGTTATAACAATACTTTACCCACATATGAGGCTGGTGTAACAATGCATAGATCCAGGAGAAGGCTTAGCGTTTCAAGAGAATTTGGGTGACATTCAAATAGACCCATAAAGATGGAACTAGAACAACACTATCTAATTTCTCCAAATTAATTGGAAATTCTAGAGTTGAATGAGGCTGAGCTGATCATAAAGCAACCCAGCTCAAGCAGTTCCATATGTCACGGTTATTGATTAATACTCTATTACCTCAAGACAAAATTTATAAACACAAATGTCTTCAGAAATCCAGAGTAACACTGCAGGCTTCAAATAGAGGGAAAAAATTATGCTGATAAAAACTCACAACGCACAATCTTGCACAAAAATAAATTTGCAGTTTTCATGAGTCGCTGAAAAGCTTAAAATAATAAACAATATCAAAGATTGATTAAATTATTTGTTCCCATAGGTTAGCAGATAAGTTCTTACCTATTTGAGTGATCCACAGAAACATCATTCAGGAGTAATGATTTAAATCATAGCAGTAAATAAGGAAGTAAGCAAAGAAACATGTCCACCGGTGAACTGCACTACAATCAGGTTATAATAGCAAGCGGCTAAGCTTGATTATCACTCGGGGCAAAGTGTCTTGGTGAAAGTTGACTTAGTGAAGGTAAGCCAGCCAGGTTTAGAGTCAGAGAAATACATGAACAATTTCATTCTTCAAAATAACACCAAATCTAGCAGCAGTAAGTTGAAAGGGTGTAAGTAAAGAGATTGGAATGCACAAGTTAATTAGCCATTTGGTCTCCTTTTTCCCAATAGAAACTTTAAAGCCTTCATATTGCTCTGAATGGCTGTAGATTCTCAGTATGCAAAGACAATAGACCAAAGCAACTAGAAAACTAGTCCAAAAAAAAACAGACTCCATAAGGAACAAGCTTTGAGCTCAACAAAGGTCATTTGAGCAAGAAGTTTGTACATAAATGAACAAATAACCTAATAAAGACAAACATCCATGCACTACACAAGAACTAACACTTTCGTATGGTAGCTAAAGATTGCTCATCTCTGTTCACATTTCATTGCTCTTGCTTCTCTATTACTGCAGGAACCACTAAGATTTGTGCTAGCTGCTGGAACAGGAACTCTTTTTCTGGTGTCGTTAATTGTCTTGAGGATTTATTTGGTATCATTTTTTGGCTTCCATATCTCTTTGAATTCAATATCATTTTGGTAAGAGATTATTAATATTAGAGGGGAAAGTTGAGTAAATCCCACCTTGTGGGAATCCATCCTCAATGCATGTAAAGAGGCATAATTTAACTGATGTTCATTTTCTCACTCAAGCATATAATCTCTGCCTAGTGTGTAGGCTCCAATGAACTAAATGCCACAAAAGCAGTTTCACATTTTCATATGTTAATATTAGCCCCCAATGTGACAACCGGATGAGCAAAAGATTGCCCTAATTATATATTTTATCGCAAAATTGTTCTATGAATGATCCTGTAGTTTTAGAACCACTTTTCAGCTTGTAATCTTAAAGGAGACTCGAGGCCCATCTGAGATTTATGCATGAAGTTTGTTAGTCACACTAGAATTCAATAAATTTTATTTTAAAAAAATAGCTTTCTTCAAAAGCATAAAAGATGTTGCAAATCTTGTTGTCATTAGAAAACTAGATGTGCATAATGAGCTACAGGTATTTTCAGTATAAGACAGAATACTCGGATCTTGTAAATCCCACTCTGCGTAATCAGCTATAACCTAGTATCGTATCATCCCTGGATGTCTTCAAATTCATCAAACTGATCATTTTCTGGTACATGTTTCAGGGATGGAGTTATGTGGGTGATAGATTACTCTCAGCAGTGATACCTTATGAGGAAACTGGATGGTACGATGGGCAAATGTGGGTGAAACCACCAGAGGTTAGTAAGCCTCCATCTGGCCTCTTAAGAGTTCTTATTCTGACAACAATAAAACTTATAGGTGAACTACTGAAAGGCAACGTCAAAACGAATTTGCAGTGTAATAATACAAAGAATCAAATAGATCTCAAGGAACTCATCTCTAGTAATTGCTAATACTATCTTTGTGATTAGATTTTATAGGACAGTAATAATGAAATTTTATCTTCCTGCAGGTTCTAGCTCGTGATAGACTCTTGGGATCGTACAAGGTAAAACTCCCCAGATTTATAGAAGCATGAGCACATCAATGTGCTATTTATTACAAAAGCAGTAACTTGCCTTGCAACAATAAATAGACAATAATCATACAAAATAATATCTAAAGGTTTTATGAAAATCAACAATAATATTAAAAGTAATGGTGTGTTTTCCTTTTTGTTTTTAATTGGGGTGGGTTTTTTTCCCCGTGGGGGGGGGTGAGTCACAGCCTAAAGTCAGTTGAACAGAAACATCCATGTCAGTGGAGTACTTTTCTTACCAATTAAAAGCATCTTAAATGAATTTCAAAGTGCTGACCAAAATTTTTGTATCTCCAGGTTAAACCAGTTATCCAATTGCTCAAACAAACACTAGTTGGAACAGGGGCGCTACTGGTCACAGCTGTCTTTCTATTTATTTTTGCTACACCAGTGGAGGATTTCCTTCGAAACACTTTTACCACTAATGAGAAGTTGTCTGAAGTTCAGACATCAAAAGGCACATCAAAGTACAACATAAGGTACAGCTATTATGAATCTAATTTTCCGATTTGCCTCATGATTATTCTATTCTTGACTGCACCTGTGCCTTTCCCGCATGTTTCAGAAAAGAAGAGTTGCTAAGATTGCCAGTGGAGGTGATGGCTGATGATGATTTGGCGACAGCAGCAGCAGAGGCTGCAGATGGAAGGCCAGTCTACTGCAGAGATAGGTATTATCGTGCATTAGCGGGTGGGCAGTACTGCAAATGGGAGGATCTAATCAAGTAATCGAACTAGTTGGCAGTTCCAATCTTTGTTCATTTAATGTGGCTTTCAATTGTCTTTGGTGGAATGAGATTTGAGCATATACTTGAGGATACTTGGGGCCAGCATCATAATCTATTGGATGAAATTTCTGAAGCTTGAAAGGCTCAAAGAGGGAATTATTGAGATCGTATACACAGTGCTCAACATATAGGAAGGACAATGTTCATCATTCAACCATACATGAAAGCAAATAACGGGAAAAAAAAAAAAAAAGAAACACAGACCGGCTTTGTCGAGGGGCCATAAAGTCACTGTTGGGAGAATATGCATCATTGATAACAGTAGTAAAGAAACTATAGTTAGAACAGTGGGTACCAAGTTTCTTCCACAATAATCACCAGCTGATAATCTTCATAGCCGCTAATGCCAAGCAATGCTTCGTCTCATATCAATGTTCTCCGCCAATTGAACCAGATAGTTCATAGAGCCTCGTCAACCTCCTGTTTCTAAAACCTGTCCCCGAACTCAATAAATCAATCAATAAAAATGTAAAATGGTGCAGATATTGGTAGCGTACTAATTTTTATTGATGAAAGCAGGAAAACTAACAAGTACCTCACTGTCTCTGGGTACCTAATCAATTATCTCCACAAGTCATGTCAGCGTAATAGATATGTGAAATTCTGGTGCTACATAGAGCACACGCATAGTCCCTTTAATATGACTTCCATATTATGTGAACACCGCATGCTAATTTCCAATGTTCAAACTGCAGCAAGTTGTTGAAAGCGCCTCATGTAGATTCATAGATCAAGCCTGAATACCCGATAGTATCTTTTCAAATTATTTTTTTGCACCAATCAAGAATTCTCAACAGTTTTCTGTTAACTACATCTTGGACGGTCTGTTTTCTTGTTTTTGCATCTTCAATATCTAGAGTTCTGTATGCAAGAGCAAGCAAATACATTGCTGGATGGAGTCTCCTGCAAAAAGCAAATTGAAGGAACAACTACAAATGAAAATGATTCAGTGAGAAACAGAAAAGGCAAGCAAGGTAAATAAATTCAACTGCACCATAAAACAGGCAAGACAGGGATATATAGATAGGAATACCATGTCCTCAAGGGACAAGCATATTAATTAGTCGAAATCATAAGAATTGCAACTTCAAATAGGAGATATTGAGAAAGAATCTATTTAAGCTTTTAAATCGAATGGTGTAATTTTTGTTAGCAAATTTGCGTATATTTGTGCCATTTCAGGAATGGTACACCATCCATGTAATGAGGTTGATCTGCACCAGCTCAGTGCCTCCTTTACTTTTCACAAAAGAAATCCCCAAGCTCAAATTATATATAATATCTTTGCCTTTCAAAAAGAACAAAAAAATAAAACATTCACCAGTTTTTTTTTCCCTCCTTTTCTTTTGTCATCAAGTCATGCAAACATATTTAAAGAGGAAACAGAAGTCTGTGGCCTTGACAAAGTCATATTCCATTTAATAATTTGGACCAAAACTAAAGCCAATTAGGCAAACCTTGCACAAAGCAATTCAAAACAAGAAAAAGGAGCTACCTGCATATTGAAATACCCTCATTGACACCCCCGCATATCATGATGGTATGCTTGCCATGCATAATATATACAAGCATCCAGCATGCAGCATAATAACAAAATGTGAGCATGTCCACATGCATAACCAATGAGTAAAGGAGAGAATCAGAGACCATTCACATAACATGGCAAACACAGAGATAGTAGAAACAACAGAAAGTTGTAGTTACTTAAGAGGCAGACTTAAGTGTAGTCATTTCCCACTCCTATAATTAGCTAGTCATACATCCAATAAAAAGATGCCAAAAGATTCAAAACTTGAGCATGATGTGGACTTACTTTTCAGTTTGATCACATGCATCGATGCCATCCCAATATCTTTGGCATGGTATTGTCCTGCCTTTCTTGTCTTTGCCAAATGTTTCAACATACCAACCACCAATGTCATGTGTATCACAGCGAGGCTCAAACAGCCAAAACCTGTTAAACAAAGACACAATCAAGATGTTAACAAATGGCAGTGATTTAAACTGTAGAAGGCTCAAAATGTATAAGAAGCTGTGCTTCAAAGTAGGACCCAGCATCTCAAGTGAACAAAGTGAATGGTCATCAACATCAATCTCATGCTGAGAAGGAATCACATCCTCATACATTCAAGGTTGTCATTGTTATGACGCAGTAAACAATTATATAGAAAAAGTTAAAAGAAAAATTCCTAACAAATGATGCCTATATACCATGTATATTGTAATAGGGAGCAAGACTTCTAGACCCAAAACAGAGGAATAGATGTTTCTAAGAGAAATAGATATTTCTCAAAGGTATACTTGACTACATAGAGTAACTAAGAGAATAAACACAGTCACTTGAAAACCATCTCAACAAAATATAGTAAGTAAGCAGTCATTTTGATAGAATGTTTTGAAAAATTTCAAATTAATCATACAAAATCAAGCAACAAATTGAACTTTGAGTAACAAAGCTTTAAAAGATAAATGATTCCTCCAATTGAGCCAGCCAACTGCAATGCGACACTACTTAAGGCTTTTCCAGGTTCAGAAGAGTTAATTATGCTTCCTATATTGCGTTAGTGAGATATAACTAACTTACTTTTGGAAATTTCACACCATTGATTTTAACTGTCAATCATCCCAAGCAAGACTTGCCTGAATTGAGGCCAGAAACCTGATTATACACTTAAATCATTCACACACCACTAGGAATTCGGTTCACATATTTACATCATTTAAGAGTTGTCTGGTTTAAGACTGAAATCTAGGAAATAAACTGTCAAGCACTATGTAAAGAATTAGGAGTTACAAACTGTCGAGCACTATGTAAAGAAATTAGGAGTTACGACCTTAGGATTCTAATTCAAGGTTTCGGAAAGCACACAGTTTGATTTTGTAATATTGAAAGAAGGCTACTTTAACTAGCTTTGTTATATAGGAGGTGGCAAAATAACATGTTTTGAAACACAGAAATGAGGTGACAAGTGTGCCTTTCTGACAGAGATATCAATGAAAGGTGACTTTCAAGGGTGGTCAAACTAGACTAAGATTAGGAAAAATTGCTTAGTCAAAGCTATTGCATTCTTGCAGAACTTTCACACAGGTTAAAAGAAATTCAGCTTACTTGCTTGGTGGCAACCAAGCCCTGCTGCACCTGCACTCACAAACAGAGGCTTTATCCCCCAGTTGATACCAATGCAGATGCTTCACCTGAAACAATTTCGTAGCAGAAATATTATAACCAAGACACACCAGGAGTTAGCTGGTTCTAAAAGAATTCCAAAATCTTATACCACAAAATGAATGAATAGATGTTTAACACCCTACAAACTACAAAATGAATGAACAGATGTTTAACACCCTACATATATGGATAACACATAGAGTATGAACATCCGTATATGTGTGTGTAATAGATCTTTTCAGTGTACTTTTCAACCACAAAAATAGGGACAGACTGGGAAAACGAATCTTGCCTTGGTTCAAATCGGCTCACTTATAGCTCTACTTGCAAAACATGAACCAAGTAGGCATCAAAACCAAATTCCATAGATTATCTTGTAAAATAAATCATGTTCATTCTCAATTTTGAGCTTGTTAATTGCATGGGGAAAGTATTATGATCAGTAGCTTTAATCATGTAGGTAAGAGAGCATTCATGAGTAAGAATGTGCTTATTATTAGTTCCAAGTAAACTTCAAATCACTTTTTTTCTTTTTAACCTCAAAACACTTGTGCAGAGAGCACAAGCAAATAAGGGTAACAAAGGAAGGAAGTAACATAGATCATTAAAGAGAAGGAAAAGGACAAGAAGTAACCCTTTTCTAGTTGTATGTTATCTCTATATAATAATTATATAGTGCAAGATGTATACAGGAGAAGAATGATTATTTTTACCTACCATCAATGTACGGTGCTTCATGATCACATGGGTTTTTGTTCCATTATCATTGAAGACAAAGCAGGAATCTTCTTCAGAATCACTCCCTAGGCCTGTTATTGTTCCCAAATGTATCTTTGATCCAACAACATCACCTAAAAAGGAATCCTCACAAAGCTCTTCACATGAACGAAGAAATACATGTATGTGATCTTCAGAGTCTTCATTCTTGATTCCATTACAGCAGCTTTTGGGAGGGATTCTGGTTGCCACAGCAACAACCCTCCCAGATACATGTAATTCTAAATCTTTATATGCATCTGACTTGTAAGTGTTCACATGGTCAGTTTTGTTATGGGATATATCAACACCATCCGCTTCATTAGAACTTCCATAGGTGCTTGAATTAGGAACTGACTGACACATAATAGAGCCCATAGATGAAAAAGAAATCAACTTTTGATTGCAGGTAGAAGATAATTCTGGAACTTCATTGACAAGGCATATCATCCCAAAAAGATCACGCCCTGAAACCAAGTGCAAGACCTCTTTTGTTCCATAAACAGATCTCTCCTCTGCTTCAAAACAATCAGGAAGAAGATCCATAGACTCAATTATGGGACCAAAATATGCCGCATGTATGGCTGAATAGAAATCCCTCTCAAGGACATTGAAATAACTAGACCCAACAACAATTTTCTTCTCTGATAGAATGTTACTCATTGCACATCTGTACCACTTTAACCATTCAACAACTTCCATTTCCTTTGTTGCTGTCATATGAGATTCATACCTGTAAAATGTCATGCTTTCTCCAGAATGTTTTTCAACAAGCCTTCTCTGAGACAATAAGTGCCTGTCGTAATAGGCCCTCTTCTCTGAATCTGAAAGAATCTAGTGGATTAATTATTACATTTGAAGTTAGAATCACTAGTAAGTTAAAGCCCGTAATTTTCATCAAATTATTGTCCACAAAATGATCATAATTGTACATCTCATAAAACATAATAGTACCATAAATACAGGAAACTTACCAAAGACAAGAAGAGAAAAAACAATGCTAATTATAATTAACCAACTTCGAAATAAATGAAATCTTAAAAGAATTTATAATTTTGAAGGTAATCATCTTTCATATTGTGGAAACCAAAACCACATGAAAAGCTTCCGAAAAGCAAGGGCTATTGATCCTACAGACATTTTACGGGGCACTAATCATGCAAGTTTACCTTCATACACTAGCTAGGTTTGCAAGCAATTTGTCCATATTTGGAGGATCAGCCCTAACCATCCACCAGTCAGTCAACTGTCAGAAGGTTAACTTGAAGTAGAATTATTCATTCAATACAATCAATCCAATTTTTATTTTTGATAGGAGACCAAAAGAAGAAAGCATTAAAAGGCCCCCAATCAGAACAGTGATTCTAAGTTATCTATTCACTTATTAATTTGAAATAAAATATGGAAAAGGCATGATGTGAACACACTCAAGACCAAAATTTTAAGAACAAATTTTATCTTCTATCAGATAATTCAAGTAATGAAACAACAACTGAAATTTTATAAATTGCAGCAAGACTTTTCAGCATTTATTAGACTGGCCTTCTCTGAAGTTCCAAAAGTCCTTAAGGGCTAACCTAGGCAGTCTGGTTCTCTGTTTCCAATCCAGTAAGACAATCAAAATGAAACATTCTCAGTTACCCACAAAACTTCCATGATGGAACAAATTGGGTATTTGAATCTATTGCAGAAAATCAAGATCTTGCTATTACAACACAAACTTAAGAATATCAGGAAACAAGAAGCCATTTTTTCCTCAAAAGGATCTGATGGGTTACAGGGTCACTCAATAGTCCGCTTCATCTTTAGGAGAAAATTCAGAGTCCAGTGAGTTTAAGTAAGAGATTTAGAAATGCTAGCCAATTGAGACAGAAAGAGCTACTATAGTTGGATAGATGAATTTAAAAAATGTTTGATGAATACATGCAATTATGACACCAATGACAAACAAAAGTTTTCCCAGAATTTAAAGAGAGGACACCATGTGGGGACTTAATTGCAGTAAACCCAAAGTTTCTCATAGGTTTGTAAACAATTTTATTTCAAACTAGCATGTACACAAGCACTGAGTCCATAAATCAACAATCAGACACTAAGAATGCGAACACAAAGTTGAGTTGCCTCATGGGATTCTAATTATTTTCCTAAGATACAAAGGATAAAGAGCAAGAAGCCAAGACCTTAAAATTAGCCTGCCTGCTAGAATTCCACAAGGAATTCAACTAGCAGTAATAAAACCGAAAAGTTAACAGTGCATTCCTGCTAAATGGCATGCACTAAACTGAGGACCCCCCCCCAAAACAACTCTCATAGATTCTGCCGGGGGGGGGGATGGGAATTAAAATTATACTACAAATAAAATTTTATAATAGGAAGACCCTGCTGTGGCTCCAAGACAGCCGTAATGAATTATCATCATGTTTGGAATGAAAATGTGAAGATTCCAATCCCACACTTCATGTTATCATCATGTTTGGAAAGTGAAAATCCTCTCGACCATGTTCTAACCAAGCAGGAAAACCTTCCACATTATAAAATTTAGTCACTTAATTCAAAATTTTTCTATCTAAACTTCAATTCCCAGAATTCCCCCACAAATACGAACCCTAGTCCTTAACAAAATAGGAGCTCAGTATATCCAACCTTAAAACCCCCCAAAAAACCCATATCTAACGCAACCATGCAATTCCCCTTACATAAATGAAACGAATTCATGTAAACAAAAAATTTCACCAAAAAAATACAAACTTCTACAAAACTAAATCCACAGAAAAATAATTCAAAACAATTCGAAAAAGAAGTACCTCATAAGCGGCGAGAATTTGAACAAATCTATGAGAAGCCATGGGGTTATTCGTCGAATTAGCGAGATCAGGATGAGTTTCTTTAGCCAATTTGCGAAACGAAGATTTGATTTCGGAGAAGGAGCTGGTTTCGGAGACTCCTAAGAGCTCGTAAGCATTTTCGACCGCCCTGAATTCGTTCGGGGCTAATTCAGCTCTGCGACTGAACCACCTATTTTGAGGAACAGAATGAGAATGGGAGAAGAGATTGTATGAAGCAGTTGATTGGAGAAATGAATAGAGAATTGTACGGCATCTATGGAGTCCGATGAGTGATGCCATTTTCGCTGGTTTCAGAGAATTCAGACGTTGGTGGTGATGATTGGGGGAGACTGAACAGAGAGAGGATATTAAGTCCTGATCGTGGGCCTGCACGGCCCGTCTGGCTCACTGTCAATTTAGTGAGGCCCTGGGACTAATTCGGCCAGTGCAGATTAGGCCTGAATTTATATCGGACATTCAACAGCAGGCCCGTTGGCCCATTATAAATTGTAGGCGTGTATGTTGTGGGGAGCTCGGTTACGCTCCAGTTAAAAGCCCGGTCCAGACCCCACCCACCTTTTCTACTAATAAGGTTTTTTCTTTTTCTTTTTTTCTTCCATTTCTACGTAAGGTAAAAGGGTTGTAAAATTCAACCAGCCTCATGGCAGGCAGAACTCCGATAATATAAAAGTTTTTTTTTTATAGATCACCGATATCCAAAATCATACTCTGATTAATTTAATTCAAATATCTGTAGAAGCCTTATATAGGGAGTTATTTTTCTGACGTAATATTTTATATTCCTAGTTTCAAATTCAAACTTAATTAAGAGATCTATCATCTCATCTCATTAGATCAATTGTTCATCGATAACTTTGAGGATAATGTCAAGAGGGTGGCGCAGTGACGCTGGTTATTTTTTCTTGCCTTTCACAGCCTTTTAATGTAGCATATAAAAGGAAGGAAAAGGAATTTATAATAGTTGTCACTACAATATCTTGTATATTCTGAGTGTATTTCGTAAAGCCCAATTCGGTTTGGGATGAATCCATCACTAATTTTTTTTTTTGTGAATTAAATGAATCCGTCACTATAACAACACTGAAATATCAAATAGCTACAAATATTTATATATATTTGCATAAATAATTTTCATTAATAGGATTCAAATCTAAAATTTTAGAGTTCTAAAATACACAAAATATCCACTTAAATAATCGGTTCAAAGTTTAACCTTAGATTATAATTTTAAATTAGTTTGGTTTGAGCCCAAAAAAGCTCATTTATGAAACAAACTAAATTTACAAATTAAGCTATTCGATTTGTATTAAATTTTTATAGTCATACTAAATTATTACACATAAATATAAATTAAAATAACAGACAGTTGGTTTAGTGGTATGTGATGATAAAACTCTTTATCAAGTTTCCGAGTTTGACTTGCGATTTGAGTATGGAAAAAACTATATTGGGAGAATAGCTCTCTTAAATGGGCCACTACAAATCATGAACCAAATTAATCAGAATATGATTCTGAATACAAATTGATATAATATCAAATATATATATAAATTGAGTTATTGAAACCGAAGTTGAGTTTGATCCAAAAAAAAATGTTTGAGCCCAAGTCCTTTAATTTTTTATTTTTTTTTGTGTAGGATGATTAAGAGCCAAAACAAACAAAAACGCAACGAGGCCGAAAGAAGCAAAAGCAGAAAGAACAAAACCGTAACAAATTGATGGCAGAACCTTAGTCTGAGGCGGAAATAGATTTTTTCCTTCTCCTAGTCCAGGAGACTCCAGCCACATCTAGACTGGGAACCGGGCCGGTTTGGGCCCGAAAACCGGCCCGGCTGGCCCGGGTCAAGCCCGAACCGGAACCGGCCCAAGGCTACAGTAAAACCGGCCCGGCCCGGAACCGTGTCCTGTAGCGGGCCGGGCCGGTTCAAAAAAAATTGAACCGGGAACCGGCCCGGAACCGGCCCGGTTTGGAAAAGCGAACCGGACCGAACCGGCACGGAACCGGAACCGGCCCGGGCCCGGAACCGGCACGGAACCGGCCCGGGCCCGGGCCCGGAACCGGCACGGAACCGGACCTGAACCTGCTGGAACCGCCGGTTCAGGCCCGGAACCGGCCCGGCCCGGCACGGAACCGGCCCGGCCCGGCCGGTTCCGGTTCAAATTTCCCCCTTTTTTTTGAATTTTGAAATTTTTTTTCCAATTTTACCCCTCCCAACAGCTATAAAACGGCTACTTTTGAGGTTATTTTGGTCCATAGGGTCAAAAAATTTTCCTATAAATACCTTATACCCCATTTCCAAAATTTCCACAACAAAATCTCTCTTTCTCTCTCACATCTACATTCTCTCAATATTACTATATTCTCTCATTATTATTTCCTTTGTATTACCATTTTTTATATCATTTCCATCATTTCCTACACTATTATCTACACCATTTCCATCAATTTTTACACCATTTCATCACCTTATACACCATTTTCATTTTCTCCATTATCTACATTTCCACAATTATTTACATTTCCATCAATTTTTACACCATTTCTATTCTCTTATACCACATTACCTACACCATTTTTTTTACTATTTCCATTAAATTCTACACCATTTCCATCAAAATTTACACTATTTCATCACCTTATACACCATTTTCATTTTCTCCATTATCTACATTTCCACAATTATTTACATTTCCACCAATTTCTACACCATTTCTATTCTTTTATACCACATTACCTACACCAATTTTTTTACCATTTCCATTAAATTCTACACCATTTCCATCAAAATTTACACCATTTCATCACCTTATACCCCATTATCTACATTAATCAAGATTTGAGAAGATTTCAAGGTTGGGAGCTCATTCAAGATTTTGCGAAAAACAACTGCGGTATTCGTCAAATCGGTATTTTTTTATTTTTTGCATATTTATTTTTTTGCATTTGCATTACATTTGTATTATCTTTTTAAAAAATTTAATTTTAAATTTCCTTTAAAAAATTTTATCGTATATATTATTTTAAAAATTTTAATCTTAATTTTTTTTTATAAAATGGCCGGAACACACTCTTCACAATCTTCTCAACAATCTCCTCTTCCTCCATTTTTTGAAATTCCCGATCATATAGATATTGAAACTTTTTTGGAAGAAACCGAACCTAGTAACACTGAATCTAACACAACACAAACTAAAAAAAATGATTTTAATATATGGACATTTTTTGAAAGAAAAAATGATGAACAAAAAGCAATTTGTAAAATTTGTCATCAAAAATATAAATTTTTAAAAGGTTGGGGGGTAGGCACACTTAAGAGACACTTAATTAATAATCATCCAGATAAATTACCACAAACAAAACAAACACAAATTTCTACGGGGGGAGGTAATATAATTGGTACATTTAAATATAATTCGGATAAAGAAAAAATTGGACAAATAGAATGGCTAGCAAGAAAAGAATTACCACTTAGTATAGTTGCATGTCCTGTATTTGAAGAATATGTCCAAAAATATTTACAACCCGGTTATAAAAAAAGTAGTAAAAAATCCGGTAGGAGGAGATCATTAGATAGATATCAGGAATTAAAAAATGGTATACTTACAGAATTTATGACTAGTCAATGTAAATTTTCATTAACTTCGGATAGTTGGAAAAGTGAGCATAAAAAAGAATATTATATTGTAGTAACATGTCATTGGATAAATAATTCATGGTCTTTACAAAAAAGAATTTTAGCTTTTCAACGTTGGGAATTTCCACATTCTGGTGCACATATAGCTAGAATAATTTCAAATGTTGTTTATGATTATGGAATAAGTGATAGAATTTTTTCAATTTCTTTTGATAATGTTTCGGCTAATACTACTGCGGTTAATAGTTTAAAAAATTCTTTAAAAACAATTTTAAATGGAGCTTTTTTTCATGTTAGATGTGCATGTCATATAATTAATTTATGTGTTAAGGATGGTTTAGCAATGGGAGAACTATTTTTACAACCTATTCGCGATTTAATTCATCAAATAAGAAATTCTGCTGTAAAAACTCAAGAAATGAGACAATTATGTATTTTACATAACAAAAAATATAAAAAATTTAAAATGGAATGTGACACTAGGTGGAATTCAACATATGACATGTTACAAGGTGTTCTTCCTTTTCAAAATATTTTAATTGAATTTGCAAATTCAAATTACGAATATGGTTTTATTGATAATACCGCTTTTGAATTTGCGTCTACACTTACAAAATTATTGGAAATTTTTTATTTATGTACAAAATTATTTTCTGGATATTATTATCCAACCACTCATTTAATGCTACCAAATCTTTGTAAAATTATTTATGTATTTAATCAATTTGAAAATGAAGAAAGATTTGGTGAAATTGTTCTTTCAATGAAAACAAAATTTTTAAAATATTATGAAGAAATTCCAATTTTATATTTAGTTGCAAGTGCATTAGATCCACGTGTTAAGGTTGAAGGTGCTGAAATGTTAATAGATTGTTTTGCACAAGCTTTTCCATCTGAAATGTCTATTAACCCACATTTTTTAAAACAACAAACATCTCATACTTTACAATCAATATTTGAATTATATGAAAAGGAAAGTAATAATTTAAATACTAATAATATAGCTAGTAGTAGTAGTAATAGTATTCAATCATCTTCATTTTCATTTAATCCCTTACACATGTTAGGAAAAAAACAAAGAATTTCTTCATCATCATTTAATGAATTACTTTTATATAAACAAACACCTAGATTAGAAGGTTTTGATGATGTAGATTTATATGATATATTAGGTTGGTGGAAAAATAATGCATCATATTATCCAATTTTGGCCCAAGTGGCTAAAGATGTACTAACCCCTCCGGTATCTACAGTACCATCCGAAAGTGCTTTTAGTGCAGGTGGTCGAGTGTTAACCGAAAAACGTACAAATTTAGCGGACGACACTTTAGAAGCTTTAATATGCATTAAAGATTGGAAGGATGCAGAAAAAAGAATGCAAGGAATTATCAAAGCCTCGGAAGATGATGAACAAGAAGTTGAAGAAGAAGAAGAAGAAGAATAATAATAATAATAATATTAATATTTTCCTTTTGTTTACAAGTCATTTTAAATAGAAAAAAAAAATCAAAGTGATGTAATTATCAAAATAATGTAAAAAAAAATAGTGGATTTAAAAATCCAAGTGATGAGCTTGGTAGTGGACGTACACCGAATTCGGTGGAACCACTCTAAAAATCTTGTGTCTCTAATTTTTAATTACAAGTGAATTATCAAAAGTTAATTAAAAAAAAACAAAGTAAAAAAAAATGGAGTTATAAAATTAAAATGGAATTAAAAAATATAGTTAGAAAAAAATTTAGAAAAACGCAATAGAAAGAAAAAAAAAAAAAAAAAAAAAAAAAAAAAAAAAAAAAAACCGAACCGGGCCCGGCCCTGAACCGGCCCGGCCAGGAACCGCCGGTTCCGGTTCAGCGGGCCGGGCCGGTTCCACAAGGAAAAAAATTGGAACCGGCCCGGCACGGCCCGGTCTGGCCTAGGAACCGCTGCCGGCCCGGCCCGCGGTTCCTTGAACCGTCATTGAACCGGCCCGGGCCCGGCCCGGCCCGGCCCGGTTACTTCACTAGCCACATCTAGCAATAGCAAAGGCTCCACAATCCGAGGAGGGCCGCAAGATTCTACAGTTCCAAAAACGATGCTTTCCCTAACTTTACTAGCCTATCCGCACTCTTGTTATCCTCTCTGAATACATGGCGGACCTTAGAGATGTTTAGATCTTTCATCATATCACTGCAATCCAACACGATATTTCTCTAAGGATGATTTTTGCCAACTCCCTTATTTATCGCTGCGACTACATTGAACGAATCACATTTGACCTCCAACGAGCCACTTCCCTCCACAGTCTCTAAAGAGACCACCAGCAGTAGTCAAAATTCCCCCTACTCAGCTCCACCATCCACGTTTAGCTTAATTCTGCTTATGGGCAGTTTGATCCAAGCCACCGAAATCACCTCCTCTTCATCTCTAATGCAGTTAGCTCTAAAAGTGAGCTCCCTGATCAATTATAAAATCCTATTAGCCACTTGATGCGGCGTTTTGAGCTTCTATTGGAAGATCACACAGCATCTTGATTTCCAAATGCTCTAAACTATCAGCGCAAACCCCACTTATTCTTCATCTAACTCCAGCTGGAACTTCCTGTACATTCCCATCTTAATCCAATTGCTCCCTGTTTTAGACCAGAAACCAACAACTGCTCCAATGTTCTGAGCCACCCGCCTCCAAATACTCCTTGCGTGAGGATAGTCCCTCAAAGCGTGAACCAATGTTTCTTCCTCCAACTTGCATATATCACACACGTTATCGTCCACAATTCTTCTGTTAAGCTCATATTTGGTTAGGATCTTACTCTTTATAGCCAACCACAAGAAGATCTTGACTTTTTCAGGGCCTTTTATCTTCCAAATCCAATTCCAATTCTAATCACTCCTCTACCAAGGTAGGTCCTCCTTCTTTTGGAGCCAATAAGTTGATGCTACTGAGAACTCTCCATCAACTTTCTCATTCCAATACAATGTGCCACCTCTGGACCTATCTTGAGGAATATGGATTGCTCTAATTTCTACAATTTTGCTCCTGGGGAGAATTAAGGACTGCTCCTCAAGTTTCCATCTCCCTCTTTCATCCCAATAATGATTGACTTTAGTTGATGTCGAGCCGACCTCCTACGGACTCAATGCAACTTTAGCTAGCACACTTTTACCAAGCCACCGGTCGAACCAGAAATTATGGAGTTGCCATCCCCAATCCTCCATTTCAAACCCTCGATAAGACACCCTCTACTGGCATAGATGCCTTTCTATACAACTAAAGTGTTACTCTTTCTTTTATGATCAAGAAAGTTTTCACCCCTCAGGTACTTGCTTCTTAGCATCGTAGCCCACAAGGACCTATCATCCTTCAAGACTCACCACCCCAACTTGGCCATCATCGCGACATTGCATTCTTTCATGCTTCTCATACCCAGACCACTGTCCCTTTGAGCTTGACACATGACCTTCCGTTCACTAGATGGATTTTTCTTTTCTATTCATTGCTTCCCCATAAGAAATCCATGTTCAGCTTGTTTAGAGTTTTGCAAGTACTTTCTAGGACCCAAGTGGACTGCATGGTATAGATCAGAATCGATGCAGTTACCAATTGGATGAGCATTCTTCTTCCTACTGTGTTTAGAAGCTTAGCTTTTCAGCTGCACAACTTCTACTGCACTTTATCTATAAGCTGCTGGTAGAAATTCTTGTTGACTCTGATATGGATGGTTGGCACACCGAGGTAGTTGCCCCAATTATTCGTAACCGCAAATTTACTATAGGCCGCAAGGGAGGCTTTAAGATGACTAGGAGCCTTAGGAGAAAGCCAAATCTTAGATTTAGAGGGGTTAACTAGAAGTCCACTCTCCCTTGAAAATTCCCTCAGACACTCTAGGATATTGCTTAGATTGAGATGCTCTGCCTCTACAAAAAGGTTCAAGTCGTCCGCGAAAAAAAGATGAGATAATCCCTGCCGGCCCTCCTCTAGCAACTTTAACTGCTTTCCAAACACCCTTCCTAACTTTCTCTTGAATCATAAGTGTAAGTCTCTCCATGACCAGCAGAAAGAGATAAGGGACAGAGGGTCGCTTTTGTCTTAAACCTTGACCCGATTTAAACGTTGGGAGCATTCCTCCATTCCAAATGATAAAAGTATCCCCATTGCGAACATGATCAACTTCACTAACTTGATAGGGATGTTGATTTCAAGTAGTGCCTTCACCAGAGATTCCCAATTTACATTGTCATAAGCCTTTCGAAGATCGATCTTGTTAATCATTGCGTGCGTCTTGCTCCTAGAGTGTCTTATTGTGTGAATCACTTCCTGGAGGACGATCACGTTTTCCAGCGTGCCTATACTTCGAAGAAAGCTTTTCTAATGGGCTCCAATCATGTTTTGCCACAGAGGTCTTAATCTAAAAACCAAGCATTTGTTAAGTATCTTATAGGATGTGTTGAGTAAACTAATAGACCTGTAGTCTGACATGTCAATGGTGGTCTCAACCTTGGGGATTAAGATCATGAGTGTCTTGGCAATGACCGGATAGAAATACCCATCAGCAAGAGCCTTGTTAACGAAGTTACAAACCTTACCCTTCACAGTACTCCAGAATTTTTAATAGAAGATAGGTTAAATACCATCTAAGCCTAGAGATTTCAAACCTTCCATGGAAAATACTGCTCTTTTAACTTCATCCTCTTCAAATTCCCCGCGCAGCTCCTATTGCTCCTCTAAGATAACTTTGACTCTCTAAGCACCGAATCTACCACTCATTTCTGCAACCTTCTTGCTCGAGAACAAATTAGAAAAGTAGGCAATCGCATTACTCTTCAGGGCATCTTGATCCGAACACCAATTGTTCCCTATTTTGAGAGCCGCAATTTTATTTGCACTTCTTCTGATCTTAGTTGTAGTATGAAAGAATTTGGTATTTTTGTCCCCTTCCACCAATCATTTAATTCTGGACCTTTGTTTTTAAAAAGTCTCTTCCTGTTCAAGGACTGAATGGTAGTTCTGCAGAAGATTTAATTCCAAGTTCTGCAGGTATTTCGAGTGGCCGTAATTCTTATCTCTTTGAATGTTCCTCAGTCTACCCTTAGCACTCTTTTGCGCTGAAAAATGTTGTCGAACTCAAATTTATTCCAAGCTTTTAATTCTTTAGTAGTAGAGTGGATAGCAGCCTCCAGCGGACCCTCTTCTCTGCGCCAAGCTTCTGTAAAAACCTTATTGAAGTTGGGGTGGGAGAACCATGCTACTTCAAACCTAAATAGCTTTCTGCTTTTGTTGGGGGGTAAGAAGGTTAGTGTTCAAACAAACTGGACAGTGATCTCCATGGAGTCTAGTTAGGTTGAGCACTTTCAATTTAGGGAAAAGCAGCTTAGCCTCCAAGTTACACAAGGCTCTGTCAAGTTTTTGATAGAGCCCAATTCCACCTTTCCTCTTTCCCATCCAAGTGAATTTTGGCTCCACTAATCTGATATCCATAAGGTTGCACTTATTCCACTAGTTCCTAAATCTTTGGAATCTTTTCCAAGAAGAATTACAAATTCTGCTGGTTTCGTTAGTACCTGCAATATCGTTGAAGTCCCCCATAACTATCTAAGGACTTGTCTGCTATGGAAGTTAACTCCTTCCAGCAGGCTTTCTTGGTTCTCAGGTGGGGTTGGCAGTACACACAGGTCAAATACCAGCTTCTACGAGCATCCTTGATTAAGCAGTGGATAAGCTGATTATTATGATGGATCACCGATAAGTTAACTTTGCTGCTGTCCCAAGATAACCAGAGACCACCTCTGAAGCCCTTCGAAGGGACGATGAACTCACCATTCAGCCCATACTTCTTCATGAATGACGGAAAGCAGTTATTTTTTACTTTCGTTTCTAAGCAGCAAAGAACATCTGGTCTTTCCCTCTAGAGTAAATCCCTGCAAACATGTTTGAAGCTGGGGCTTTTCACACCCCTACAGTTCTACGATATTATTTTTACATTCATTTGAAAGGGAGACATCGAAAGAAAGAGCGCAAGCAGCTTTATTGAACCTCCATACCATCCCCTCGCTCTTCCTCTAGCTCACTTACAGACTTGTTTTCTTCACTTGGAACGTCGGTCAAGCCCATAAGAACTTCAATACTCTGTTCCTTCCCTACCATGGAGTCGATCGTTGCCTTTAAGTTATTCTGGGGCCCTCCGTGTAGCCGGGATCGAAGGCCAGACCCGAGTTAAAATTAGTTAACTGGGCCTCCTCCCATGTCCCGCCATACTTGAAGGAGGTATTGAATCTAGCCCAAAAGCTCCCGCTCACCCAGCCTCTCCATGTCTTCGGCTTCGAATTGAGGCCCATCGTTTGCAGATTCTAATTGGGCCGCATCCATGCCCGAAGCCTTTAGACGGGTAGTCTTTGTTTTTAAATTTAGGATTGGGTCCCTTGAACCACCGACTTTGGAATTCTCAACATAACCTGACGCTACCTTGGAAATCGTCCCACCCTTTCTTCTTCCTATAATCTGTTTACTCCCATCTACCGCCCTACCAGACGCTCTTCTCGTCATAGCCGTATGGTTTCTCTACAAATCTGATGACTGGAACATAACAAGTCTGCTTATGATGTTGTCTTCGTCCGCTTCCGCACTCGCCTCCTACACACTGTCGTTGACTTCCTCCAGATTTGAGAATCGATTAATATCAGTAAGTTCTTTCTTTCCCTTATCTCTAAGCTTTCCATTCTTGTTAACTTTTTGTCTTTTTTGGACCAGCATCCAAGGTCCAAGCTCCGCCTCTTTCTCCGCCATGGGAATCGTCGTGGGTTGAACTGTTTCCCAGGCTCACCCGTCTCTTCCGCTACTGTAGTCTCTTCTGCCTTATCGCATCGAGCCTTACATTCCTCCGATTTATGACCCACCTAAACCTTCATACTTCATACCACAGCTAAAGCATATGACATGTAAACCTTCATACTCAACCCTCTGGATTTTTTTCCTGATTTTGATTCTCGGAACCAATGCTTTCTCGAGATCAATCTCTACGCAAATCCTAGCGTATCTTCCCTTCACTGCGTTAGCTGTATTGGCAATAATTTTGATAGGTTTTCCCGCTGCTTTCCCAATTTCGACAAAATGTCCTCATTAAAAAATTCAATCGGCAAATGGGGGAGGCAAATCCACACAACAATCGACTTGATCTTCTCCTCCTTTGATGTAAACCAAGGTCTTCATTTTTTCACAGTCAGATAATGGTCATGAATAAGCCATGGTCCGTCTGAGAGAACACGATCATAGTCCTGTCTATTTACAAACTTGACGAGAAAGAATCCCTTTCCTAGGTCCAACAGCTCCAATGGACTCTCTGGCCTCCACATGTGATTTATTTTTATAGACATTAGATAATAGCATATATTCTTACCTAGGAGTTTAATGATCAAGGTCTTCTTTCAAGGTTTCCAAAGGTCTTTTAGGGTAGTGTTCGACACTTTGATTTCTAGAATGGACGAAGCCTCAGGGAGGTTTTCTGGGTCCTCTTCTTTTAGGTACTTTGTATCAGAGTCAGAGTCAAACTCAAATTTGTCTTCTATCCTAAGACTATTACTGCTTTGACCCAATAACATTTCTTTGAATGAACGTTTAGCATTGAAACCCGAGGACTCCCCATTTGCTTTAGTCTTTTTGGTACTTCAGATGATCCTCTTCTTGAGTTGTTGTCTCAGTCTTCTTCAGTTGTTGTCTCAGGTTCCATAGATGGAGAAAGCCACCGGCCGATATGTGAGTTGTTACTGAGAGCCAATGTTATCATAATCGTACCGTGTATTGACCCGTAAAATTAAAAAATATGATTGAACCGATTGGACCGTGGATTCATATGTTCGAACCGTTAATTTTTTAATAATAATTAAATATATATATATATATAATCAATAATTACTTTTAAAACTCATATTGATAATTAAGAACTAAATAACTAAATTATAAAGTCATATAAAATATAAATTAAAATCATAATATCAAAAATTGATAGTTTCACGTCTCATAGAAATTAAAAAAAAAATCTTAAAAAAAATATTATTTTAGGTTTTAACCCTCAACCTCGGTTCACGGTTGAACCGTGGTTGAATCGTCGGTTCAGTTTGGTTCAATTGTAAAATGGTATTTTTATTCAACCGAATCGCAAAATTATTAAAAGAAGGGTTGAACTGACGGTTCGGTCCGATTTTAATAACATTGCTGAGAGCTTCTTCAATTTGGGATGAATCCATCAATATATATATATATATATATATATATATATATATATATTTGTGAACTAAATGAATCCATCACTATAATACCACTGAAATATCAAACAGCTACAAATATTTATATATATTTGCACAAATAATTTTTATTAATCGGATTCAAATCTAAAATTTTAGAGTTCTAAAATACACAACGCATCCACTTAAATAATCCGTTCATCAGTTTGTAACAAATATTTTGTTAAACAATCAAAATTTAACCTTAGGTTATAATTTTAAATTAGTTTGGTTTGAGGCCAAAAAACTCATTTATGAAACAAACTAAATTTGCAAATTAAGCCGATCGATTTGTATTAAATTTTTATATTCATACTAAATTATTACACATAAATGTAAATTGAACCAACGGATAGTTGTGGTGCTAAATCCTTAACCAAGTTTTTGAATTCGACTCGTAATTTAGGTATGAAAAAAACTATATTAAAAGGGTAACGCTCTTAAATGGGTAACTGCAAGTTTTGAACTAAATTAGTTAGAGTATTATTTCGGATACCGATCGATATAATACCAAATATATATATATATATATATATATATATATATATATAAATTGAATTATTGAAACCCAAGTTGAGCTTGATCCAAAAAAAAATGTTTGAGTCTAAGTCTTTTAATAATTAAGTCTTGATGAGTATCGGTTTGTGTTGAGTTACCTTGAATCTTTCTTTATTTTTTTTAGTACATAATAATCGATATTTGAAAATTCGACTAATTTGATTCGACTAATTATGAACCCTAATTTAAGGACTGACACTCTAAACAATTTTTTTTTTTTTCAAAATTCGAATTCGAGATTTTGGTTAAGGAAATTTAGTACTTTACCATTAGATCCACAGATTGGGTTGATTTATGGTTTATGAATAAACAAATTCACATACCAATGGTCAGTTGGCGTAGTAAGATACGACGCTAAATCTCTTAACCAAGATCCCGAATTTGACTTGCGATTTGGGATTGAAACAGACTACGTTAGGAAGATAATTCCCTAAATGGGTCACTGCAAGTTTCAAACTAGATTACTCGAAATATGACTCCAAATACCGGTTAATATAATATCAAAAAAAATAAACAAGTTTACATGAGCATCGAAATATATAGTTGATATATGTATATATATATATATATATTATAAAACACTTGTATCTGGTAACCACATTGGCCGAACTAAACCCAGTTTAAGTTAGATTAGATCATTAATTAATAAAACTTTCTCGACACTTATTTTTTTTATACACATAACTCGAATTTGAATCCTTACTTAAGTAGTACCAATATCCAACTATTAGACCAATTAGAAATTAACACATAAACATCAAAATATAAAATTGATATTTCATAGTTTGAGTTTCCTATCCATTCAAATTTTCAAAATATTTGATATTTCGACCAGCCCAAAAAAAAAAAAAATTGAGGTGCTAGAAAAATGAAAGATGGTAGAGACAGACCACGGCCAGGCTTTGCAGCAAAATTATCATGTGCCCTTAATTAGGGCGTATATGTCATAAGAAAATTGTCATCACCATTTAGAACACATAAAATTGAAATTCATTTTCACTTTAATTGGGCTTTTTGACTATTCATGGTGACTTCAAGAGCACAAAATAATACAATCTAATAAATGAGGACACTGGTGGCGGGTAGTAGCTTACAGGCATTATATTGAAAATGAAATTTAAAGAGATCAAAGCATAGTTGGGTGTCGAAATATACACCCTTAAATGTTGACAAAAGTTGCCGATGGAAAGAGAAACAATAAAAGTTGTCTAATTTCGACGGATGAGGGAAATTTCAGACCATTTATTGCTCCAACTCTCTATATTGCCTTCAACTAATCTACTGTCGTTGATTTTTAAAAATATCAACGGTTTTAATTCAACTGACATTATTTTTATTTTTTTTAATAAAGATTTTGAATTTAAATTTTCTTATATTATATAAAAAAATCAATTTACGTCAATATATTTTATTTTATTTTATGTCTAACATTTTTAATTAAAATAAAAAATTTAAGCTTTATTGGAGTGTTAAGCTTAAATTTTGGATATTAGTGTATATGAAAGCCATCAAAATCATGCATAAATCATCCGAAAAAATGGATTCCCTAATCATAGCAAAAATGAACTTTCTATTTATCATCCTTGGTAATCCCACAGATATACATAATGGAGTCACATGGCCATAATGAGGGCAAATAATTAAAGGGTGACCACAACCACAAGGGTTGATGAGATGATTAAACACTCTACCAAAGGTTCTCGATTTCTACCATAGGTCAACTCTCACCTAAATTTGAAGGGCACTTTTAAGTTTAAGGACACCAGGTACCTGCCAAGAAGCATAACTTTAGATTAAACTCAAACCCTTGTTCTCATTGAAAGATCTCCCGCAAAAGATTCTAAGTATCATGTCTTATTTTAAAAAGTTCAATTTTAGTACAAAGTTAAAATTTATTTTAAGATGGTAAATATAATATGCAGAGGCAAGGATTTAAAAAGGGTAAGAGTATTAATTTATTACAGAGGAATAATATTATTGTAAGGATTTTTAGTAGTAGTTTTGAAATTTTTATAACTTTTTTAACATTTTAAATAATATTTTAAACCGTATTTATCGTAAATTCATATACATATCTTTTTAAAAAGATATGGTTGGAGGAAAAAACAACTAAAATATTACTTTAAAAAGGCAAACCTTCACTCAGTTTTAAGTTTGTCACCCAAATATTTTTTTCCTTCTAAAATATAAGATATGGTAACATTTATTGTTAAAGTAGTAGTAAATGCCACTCCATTTGAGAGTAGAGTAAAAAGAAAGGCAAAAATCCAAAAAATAGTAAACCAAATAATAAAAAAAAATACTAATATTTTTTCTTACCTTTTTTGGACTATTTTCTCCCTCCTCTCTTTCCATTTCTCTAAAATACAAAATAGATAAAAATTACTATCATCAAATATGGAATATGAAAAATTTTCTAAATTGAATCACGGAAGGGGAAAGAATAAATTTTGTGGGACTAAATTCTAACCCCAAATTATCATTGTCCAATCATATATGTCCTTTTGTGTAGAGCCATCTTTGTAAAAGTTAGAAATGTTTGGAAATTTAAAATTTAAATTTAAAATTTAATTAAAAAATTTAATATTTTTTATATCAAATCAACTATTTATCGGTGCATACATCGTATCGATGATAAAGAGGGGTCACGGCGATTTAGGTGGGGGGATTTAATCATGTCACTATCAGACTAAAGATATTTACCCTTGATCAAATTCATTTATTTTTGTTTTAATAAAAAAATTTATCTTAAACGATTAATTAAATAATTCAAAATCGTTTTTGTTTTCCAGAAAACAAGAAAACATTTTTATTTTAGTTTTGTCCTCTTCCCAATGCTTGGGAGAAAATTCTGTGTGTCGTTAAAGCAACGTTAGAAGGCAAAGTCCGGAGAGTGTTGAGTTGAGTGGACAAGAGAATTCGCTTATATTAATACGAGAATGAAAGTAATGAGATGCTGGCTTTATTTTTTTTATTTTTTTATTGTATTAAGAGATTTATAAATTTAAAATTATATAATATAAGATAGTTTTTTATATAAATTATAGAATAAATAAAAATTATTAAAATTTGAATCTATATTTTAAAAAACATGCATGGAAAACAGTTTAGTCTCCTGGGCTTGGAAATATAGAGAATTTTTTGTCATTAAATTTTTTTGAATTGAATTATCGATATTCTATTCTCTTAATAAAAAATATTAAAATCAAATATTAAAAATAGAGAAAAAAGATTTCAGAAAATCAATCTTTTAATAAGTTTCTTGATATTTATATCATATTAATCAAACAAAATTTAAATATTAATTAATTAATGACAAGTATTCATTTATACCAAAAAAAAAAAAAAAAAAACAAGAATTTTTTAGCCGGTTATTTTAGAAAAAATATGAAAAAATTACACAAAGTTCAAAAAATGTGTGGTGGTTTTTTTTCTTCCCAATCCACGTAGATTTTGACGGAGAAATCGATTTCAAACAGTGGTCGGCAAAAGATGCTGATGTCTCTCTCTTCCTTTCAACGTCATCCCGTCTCTCTCCCACTCCCTCTCCCTCTCCCAGGCGCATTTAAATGCGCCTGTCTCTCTCCCTCTACCACTACCAGGGTCATTTCGCCAGTCTCTCACCCTCTCCCCCTCCATCTCTCTCTCTCCCACACTCCCTCTCCCTCTCCTCTCTCAGGCGCATAAATGCGCCTCTCTCCCTCTCCCTCTTCCTCTCCCTCTCCCTCTCCCTCTCCCAGGCGCATTTAAATGCGCCTGTCTCTCTCCCTCTCACTCTCTATCTCTCCCTCGCCTGTCACTCTCCCTTTCCCTCTCTGTCTCCCTCTCCCTCTCCCTCTCTCTCTCCCACACTCCCTCTCCCTCTCCATCTCCCAGGCGCATTTGCGCCTCTCCTCTCCCTCTCCACCACAAATATTTAAATATTTTTATATTTATAAAATTTTAAATTAAATATAAATGTTTAATATTTTATAAAAATAATAATATTTAAATTAAATATTAAATTAAAATACTAAATATCAAATTATAAAATATAAAATATTTTAATATTAAATTAAAACTACAATATTTAATAATTTAATTTAAATAAGTTTACACGATAGCAACAAAAGTAATTAGAACCGATCATTTGAGAGATAAATATGAAAATAATTAAAACAAAAGATAAATAAAAAAATATATAAAATATATTCGTTTAATTTGTGTGAATTCCTTTACGTCACTCATTCTTATCCGAAACCATCTTTTTATCTAAATTCTTAATTATTATGTTTTTACAGAGAAGTTGTATCCAATTTTTCAATGGTACATCTCTACGCGTACTAAATCTCCTATATTTAAGTTCTCGATTTTTCTAATCAGTATATTTTTTTTTTTGCACATACCCAAATCACTTTACATGACACTTTCACATTTTATTCACAATTGAACTAATTTCTAATTTGTTACAAATGTCTTTATTTCTAATTCTATCTTTTCTAGTTTTGACACACATCCACTTAAATATTCACATTTCTGTTACAACTATTTTTTGTTATTCTTGTTATTTAATAGCCTAATGCTCAATACTATATAATAGCCCAACACTCAATATCATATAATATTAAATATTTTAAAATATTTAAATATTTTAAATAAGCATAGTCATGAAATAATATTTATATATTTAAAATATTTAATATTATTTAAATATTTAAATTAAATATGTAAATGTTTTATGTTTAGAAATTTTTAAATTAAATATTAATATTTATAAGTTTACTTAAATTAAATTATTAAATATTATAATTATAATTTAATAATTATATATTAAATATTTTATATTTTAATAGTTAGTATTTTAATTTAATATTTAATTTAAATATTAATATAAGTTTCTTATAAATATTAAATATTTATATTTAATTTAAAATTTCATAAATATAAAAATATTTAAATATTTAAATATTTGAGGTGGAGAGAGAGAGAGAGAGAGAGAGAGAGAGAGAGAGAGAGAGAGAGAGAGAGAGAGAGAGAGAATGCGCTCGGGAGGGAGAGGGAGAGGGAGAGGGTGAGGGAGAGGGAGAGTGGGGACGACGTGCAAAGGAGGAGAGAAAAGTTGATTTTGCTGAAATCGACGACTTTAAAGTCGATTTCACCAAAATTGACTTTTGTTTTTTTGTGTTCCTTGACCAATCATTACTTAAATTTGATTTAAAAAAAATCAATTCAAAGTCGATTTTTTTTATATCGACATCTCGAGTTGGGAAAAAAAAAATCACACATTTTTTGAATTTTGTGTAATTTTCATATTATTTTCGGAAATAACCCAACTTTGAGCTAACTTGGGCCCCCATGATGAGAGTACTGTTTGTTTTTGCCTGTTCCGTTCCCTAAGTTTCAGTCCTTGCTTCCTCCTTGAGTCAAGTGCCTGTTTCTCCGGTTTATTTTTCCCGATGACATTAAAAAATTAAATAAACCTTTTCTTCCTTTTTTGATTGGTTTTGCAATTCCCAAGGAGACAGCATTACTAGCCGCGTGATATGTAATTCAACGGTGTTTGAAAATTTTGAACTTATTTTATTTATTAGTAATTAACCGAAAAGTATAAATATAAAATAAAATTTTGTATACGAAAGTCAAATTTTTTCATAAAAAATATTAAACTTTATTGCATTAATAATTTTTTTTTATTAAAAGATCTATGTAGTTTTAGTTAAAACTAGTCTTAACCTTTTCAAATAAAACTTGAGACAGAAGACTTGAAATTGAGAATCTAAAAAATTACAAAAAAAAATTCCAAAAAAAATTCCTAGGGCATAAGTCAAAAGTTTCGTAGTTTATTCTATAGATATGTGCTAAAAAACTTCAAATTTATTTTGATAAATTAAGGATCTATGTTTTGCACTCATCATGTATATTGACACTCACAAGATTTATAGTTATTAAATTAATATCTCTCAAAAAATCGATAATGATTTAATCCCTATATTGAAATTGTAAAAAATTTTTATTTAAATATTTTTTTAAATTTTAATATTTGAACTTTCATCGATATATATATTTTCATAATTGTTATCATTTTTATATCCTAAAAAAAAAATCTAATCCCCCACAGATTCCAAATAGCAATGACAATTAAAATCTTAGAAAATTTCTTTTTCTTTTATTGAAATACCATTATGCTTTCCAACTGCAGCAGGACATAACAGCTATATGACAACTAATGCCTTGCTTTGCACTGTGGTTGAAACAGAAACAACTTGCTCTTTATGGGCGCAACTCTTTTTCAACACGAGATCATGAGGGTTACATCACCCTCTCCTTTAAATATTCACCTGTTCGCCAATGAATCGGCTCCGGTGTTACCTTTCTCTTTCTCTCCCCCCTCATGTAATATGTTTGGATTCGAATATCGATGTAAAAGGAAAAAAGAAAATATTCACCGGTTCTTATACTTCCCCCTCAAGTCTCTTTTGGTTTCTGCACAAAAGAACTCACAGACTTCGTAAAGATATTCCGCTGTCAAAAAATAATTATCGGCATCACAAAAAGTAATCAAATCAGACGCTTTACGTGCTATTGTTACCGTCCAATCTCACTGTTCAAACCAACGCACGTGATCTTTAGACCGGGCCCACTTTATGGGTACCAAGACAACAAGTTTGTCTTCTTCTTTCTTTTTTTTTTTTTCTACTTGGGTCACTTCCCAAACGGTGCAATATTAAACACTTTATCCTGATTAATCCAAACTGATCCATATAAAAACTCACTTCAAAAAATAGGGATCTCTCCAACGTAGTTACTCCATATCTAAATCATGAATCAAACTGATAATTTTAATTAAATAATCGAATAATCTATCTACTTGACTAACTATCTATGGATAAAACAGTTGTCTTTTGTAACGTCACGTATTAGAAATTTATGTGTTTTTTGTATTTTACAAATATTTTAATTAAAATATAAAATAAATTTCATGCTCAAGTATATCGAAACTGATAATTAAAGTATAAAATAAAATATTTCAATTAATATTAAATTTTCTTTTATTTATTAATTTTGATCTCTTAACCCTTATTTTGCATAATAACTTTTTATTATTGTTGTGCATTTCGTCTATAAAGAATGTAATCATTTATCATTGACCGTGGTTTTGTAGACTCCCAATTGACTCTCATGACTATTCAAACTAAATTAATCGAATTTTAGAATATTGATAGTCAAATTAAAAAAAACATAATCATATCATGCACATTATTTTTGTTATGATGTAGTCGAAATTATGTTGATATAAAATAATAATTTTAAATTTTGAAATAAATAAAACAAAATTGATTTTGGCATATTAATTTTTGACAAAAATTATGCTTGACCTAATAAAAAATTAAATTTCTTCTTTCTTTTTTTTTTTTTTGAAAGAAAAGATGGCTATCATAGTCGCAATGCAATGTTGATGTTATCTCATCCATTGTAGAAACTGCAAATATTATCTCAAAAGAATTTATCACCATGACCTTACTGTGGTATGAGACATGTAAACATTTTTCTAGCTGATTAGCAAAACTCCATTTTTATTCTAGTTGATTTCATTTGAATTTTTGTTGTGAAATATGTTATACGAATTATAAAATTTATTATTATTGTTATTGTTATTATCGTTTGAAATCAGATAATAAAAAAAATCAAATTCAAAAATTTTTATACGAAGAAAGATTTTAAATTATATAATTATTTAAATCCAATCCCTTAATATATAAAAATTACTTCATCCGACTTTCTTTTTATTTTTGTAATTAGGTTTCTCATTTGTTTTTCAAATATATAAGAGGCAAGAAATAAATCATTCATTAAATGGGTCAAATTTTAATTTTTCTTGATAATTCTTAATATAAATTATTGCATGTTTTAATCAATTTAAATAAATATTTAATAAAAAAATTAGTTAATATATATGTTATTTTAGAGTCTCATTTAAGATTTGATTTTTATTCAATATTTTTATTTATTTTTTTAAAAGGTCGAAACCGAGAAAATCCCGTGACGTATACATGTCCGCCGTAAAAGCAAGTGTGAAGAAGTTGGTTGGTTGGTGACACCTCCACTACTCAGCTCTCTGTATCTCTTCACATTCTCACCAACACTGTAGAATGTGCACACTCATACACAACATCCGTGGTCTCTCTGAGTATACGTCAGGATTCAATTGCTCGTCTTTGTCGTTTCTCTTTCTTGGAGGACGCCATTACTGTTGTAAATCAGAATGAGTTAATCAGAAGTTGAAATCTGGAAAGTCATCTGATATGGAAAATTAAGAAAAAATAAATATATCCCACAACAATTTCCAACTTCCCTTGATTGCCGATCATGAATTATCCTCCCTTGTAGGTCCTCCTTCACATGGGTTCTCCCTCATTATTTTACCAACTTCTAAGAGAAATAGTAAAAAATAGTGAACTCGAGCAATAATGTTAAAAAATTATTTTAATATATATTCTCAATTTTAGGAGAAAGAGTTTTGCGGTGCGTGCGGGACAATTCATAGTTTGTTGTTCTAATGTTTCTAATTTCATATTGTCCCGATGCCTAGTCGTTTGTCGTTACTTTAGTAATCACTAATTGTTTAATAATCATTATCTAATCTCGTAGAAAAAAATAAATCTAATTTAAATTAATACTGCGAAGGAGAAAGGGTGTCGGGAGTATGTACATACACGGAGAAAAGAGGGAGAGAGAGGGAGGGAGGGAGAGAGAGAGGGGCACACTCGTGATGAAGGCAGAATATTTTCATTTCGCCCGAGGCTTTGTCCCCCCACTCTCCTGCCCCCAAATTTGTCTTAACGCAATCATTCACTGAAGACGGACACTCCACACCCTCGTCCCCACCCCTCTCTCTCTCTCTCTCTCTCTCACGCACGCGCGCACACAAATCTCTTGCATAATAAAATGCAGCTTCTCTAAATCCTACTCTGCTCTTTCAACCCCCATGAAAATGAAGATATTCTCTCTTGCTGTTGTCTTCATACTAGTAAATTTTTGCAATGCATCAATTACAAAGAAAACATTCATCGTTCATATGGAGAAATCGAAAATGCCAACCGCATTCGCCGAGCACACTCAATGGTTCGATTCTTCCCTCAAATCTGTCTCCAAATCAGCCGAGATGATCTACACTTACGCCAATGCAATCCACGGATTTTCGACACGATTAACAGAAGACGAAGCGAAAGCTCTTCAATCCCTACCGGGGATTTTGTCTGTATTGCCTGAAATTAAATACGAGCTTCACACGACTCGCACTCCTGAATTCCTCGGACTTGACAAAAGCGTGGGAGTTTTCCCAGCATCGGACATACAAAGCGAAGTCATCATCGGAGTTCTAGACACGGGTGTTTGGCCGGAGAGCAAGAGCTTCGACGACAGCGGACTCGGTCCCGTGCCGAGCATGTGGAAAGGCGCGTGTGAGGAGGGAACAAATTTTAACAAAACCAACTGCAACCGAAAATTGATTGGAGCAAGGTTTTTTTCCAAAGGTTACGAGGCGACACTTGGTCACGTCGACGAATCCAAGGAATCTAAATCTCCCCGCGACGATGACGGCCACGGAACTCACACATCCACAACTGCGGGTGGATCTATGGTTGAAAATGCGAGCCTATTAGGCTACGCGTCCGGCACAGCTCGTGGGATGGCTCCTCAAGCGCGTGTTGCAGTGTATAAGGTTTGCTGGATTGGAGGTTGTTTTAGCTCCGACATATTGGCTGCAATAGATAGCGCAATAGCGGACAATGTGAATGTTCTCTCTCTTTCTCTCGGAGGCGGAATGTCGGATTATTATCGGGATAGCGTTGCTATTGGTGCATTTGCTGCTATTGATAAGGGCATATTTGTTTCCTGCTCCGCAGGCAATGCCGGTCCAACATCGAACAGTTTGTCCAACGTGGCACCGTGGATTACTACTGTAGGTGCCGGAACTCTGGACCGGGATTTTCCGGCGTTTGTTAGCCTTGGGAATGGCAAAAACTATTCCGGTGTTTCGCTTTACAAAGGGCAGTCACTTCCTTCTACTCTTTTGCCTTTTATTTATGCCGGAAATGCTAGTAATGCCACAAATGGGAATTTGTGTATGATGGGTTCTTTGATACCCGATATGGTTTCGGGTAAGATTGTGCTGTGTGATCGAGGAGTGAACGCTAGAGTCCAAAAGGGTGCGGTGGTCAAAGCTGCTGGAGGAGCCGGGATGGTGTTGGCAAACACGGCAGCGAACGGGGAGGAGCTGGTGGCGGACGCCCACTTACTTCCGGCGACGGCGGTGGGTGAGAAAAATGGTGATGAGATAAGGGATTACTTGCTCTCAGATCCGAAACCGACTGTGACCATTATGTTTGAAGGAACAAAAGTTGGGGTAGAACCGTCACCTGTGGTTGCGGCTTTTAGCTCACGCGGGCCTAACTCTGTCAGTCCCGAGATCCTGAAGCCTGATTTAATTGCGCCAGGTGTCAACATCCTAGCTGGTTGGTCCGGAAACTTAGGACCCACTGGCTTAGCCGTAGATACAAGACGGGTCGGGTTTAACATCATTTCGGGTACTTCAATGTCGTGCCCACATGTTAGCGGCTTAGCTGCACTTATCAAAGCGGCTCATCCTGAATGGAGCCCAGCCGCGATTCGCTCGGCTTTGATGACTACGGCTTACACCGCTTACAAAAACGGGAAAATTATTGAAGATGTCTCAACTGGGAAGGCGGCCACGCCATTTGATTTCGGATCCGGACACGTGGACCCCGTATCAGCCCTCAACCCAGGTCTCGTCTATGATATCACAACCGACGACTATCTCAACTTCCTATGTTCCTTAAACTACAGCGCGTCGCAGATAAGCACCGTCTCCAGAAAAAACTTCACATGTGACGGGAGTAAAAATTACAGGGCGACCGAACTCAACTACCCATCTTTTGCCGTCCCGCTGCAATCAACCGAGGGAGGGTCCACGGTAGTGAAATATACTCGTACTCTCACCAACGTCGGAGCTGCAGGAACGTACAAGGTCACGATTTCATCACCGTCAGAGTCTGCCATGATCTCGGTCAACCCCGAATCCTTGACTTTCTCCGAAACAAACGAGAAGAAATCGTACACGGTGACGTTCACGGTAAGCTCGATGGCGCCCAATACGAATATCTTTGGGAGGATTGAGTGGTCTGATGGGACACATGTAGTTGGGAGCCCGGTTGCTTTTAGTTGGACCTAGAAAAATGGAAAAATTAATTGTGGAATTTGAAAACAATTTGAAAAATACGAGACGACAAAAAGTTGTTTCTCCAAAATATTATTAGCCTTTCCGTTCTTTAGTGAATTCTTGAAAAATGGTTGTTAGTGTTTGATGATATTAGTTGGCATGCCGGACATTTCTTATTTTTTGTATTAAAAATAAAAAATAAAAAATAAAAATAATTTAATTCTAATTTTTTTAAATTTAGGATAATGAGATAACTTCCTCAACTTCTCTTAACTCCCCTATTATCTCTCATACCACTCATTTTTTGAATTAACTTCTCGAAAAACATGAGTGATAGGATAATCAAGCTATTGTGATGGCTGAGAAACAGAGATATTGAGAGACCAAGAAAACACGTATCTTTTAAAATGAAAATATCGAGAGATTGAGAAATTTTTAAGTAATAAATTTTCTCCCGTCATTTAGATCACTTAATTTAGGATAGAGATATCATGAAATTGTGGTGATAGATTTTTTTCGTAATCATCGTCCCAACCACATGATTTTGTTTGAAAAGATTTACGGTTCAAATTTTTAAAAATCTACAAATTGAGGTACCATCCGAAAATCCGATCTTTATTCTTGTGATTTATTTTTCACACTTTTGCAACTTAAAATAAATCTAACCTACGATGATGATGTTCTCTGAGGAAGGAAACAAGGAGATTTCCCAGAAATTAGGGGGGGGGGGCTGTTGTATTTCTGGCTCGGTGTATTTGACTTTATTATTAAGAATTATGGATTGAGGAAAGGATTTATAAAATTCAAAAACTTTCATGCTGCTATGAACTTTGATTGCCTCATGTTCTATAAAATCCAAGAAATTTCTTATGTGCAGATATTTCAACACATGAACCTTAAAAACTCCCATTAAAAAAGGGTGACGTGTTGATTTTCATGTTAGCTGAGCAATCGCCTTCATATTTTGTACACTTCATCATTTTTGGGCCAACCATACTAGCGAAGCAGATGAGAGCAATTAAAATGTCATTAACGAGAAATTATGAAAACATGGGATGGGGGTTTCATTCAAGTGCTAACTTTAGCTGCTTGTAAATTTATTGAACTAAGTCCTTTTTTATGGGTATTAGATGCCACAATTATTCGGTTTTAATTGGAAAATGTGCTTTCATGATCGGTAAAACCTTATACGGCTGCCCCGTGTATCGATTAAATACCTTTTAACTTTTCTCGTGTTGCTTCGAGTACGCACAGTGCCACCAGAAAGAAAAAGAAAAAAAGAAAAAAAAATGGTGATTTTGGCCTTTTCTAGTTATTTAATGGAGTACGGTGATTGGTTTAGTACAAAGGAACTAGCTTCTCTTTGGAAAATTTCCCATTATGATTCCAACCATACATGCATGAGCAAATTTAGGCCATTCCGCCTAGATCCAAAAGAGTGCTCTGGTACTGAAAATATCACACACCGTGCCATATTTTTTTACCACCACGGCTCTCTAAAATTATATTTTAATTAATTTAATTTAAATATCTATGACATCTTCTTTAGAGAGTGACTTTTTCAACATAAATTGTTTTATTTTTAAATTTTTAAATTTAAATTTAATTAAAATATTTATCACTCTATTTCACTAAATCAATTATACGTTTATCACATGGTATCAAATTATCAACGTGGAACGCTTCATACACATGAGGGCTCGATACTCCCAGCGGAAGTCGAATCTCGATCATGCTTAAAGATACACAACCCTATATCTAGTTAAGCCAACCTACATTGGTGTCCAGGTGCCCTTTGTGAACGCCAATAAATTCCTAGAATGGTTCATATTTAGCCCACTTCCTTTAGTTGGAGCCTGGAGTTAGCCGGGCCGAGTCGATCTATATAGGCCCAATCTGCAAATCTGGGCCTCGTTTGACGGTTTGTGATATTAGGTTTAATTTGGGTCTTCATTGGGGTGAGATTTGAGAGGCCATTATTTGGATTCATAAACTCCCGTTTCTACCGACGAATAGTTGGTATAACGGGTAGGTCATTGTATCCCTTAATTAAGGTTATGAATTTAACTCATAATTTGAGTATGGAGTTGACTATGTTGGGAGATCCTTACCCCCTAAGAAGGATCTCAGTAGGGTCTATCCGGATTAATCGAGGTGAAGTTTTAGAGTCCGTGTGGTAGACCAAATCCAAGGGTACAAAAAAAAAAAAAAAAACTCCTATTCTGTTGCCACATTCGGTTTGAACCCAAAAATGGTACCCAATATCTTATTTGCAGTCAACAAACTCAAATATTCAAACCAATCACTAATTACGATCATAGTGGTACCCATCACGACACTCACGGAACTTGACAATCAAGGGAGATGGTCAAGGCAATACGCAGAGGCTATTGAGCGAATTTCTATTTTTTTCTTATTAGTTTTTAATTTATTTTTTGCATATTTATTTTTTTTAAGGTTTG
The DNA here is from genome assembly GCA_033439265.1 of Dillenia suffruticosa. Lineage (NCBI taxonomy): Eukaryota > Viridiplantae > Streptophyta > Magnoliopsida > Dilleniales > Dilleniaceae > Dillenia > Dillenia suffruticosa. The sequence goes on along the minus strand of JAVTVX010000012.1, from coordinate 5,060,040 downwards.
TAAAATTTTATTTTAGTCTGATCTGTTTTGCAACTTCATTATCAGTTTTCTATTTTAGAGAATTTGTTTAATGTTTGTTGAGTTTTTACTTCAATTCAAATCTATTTAAGTATTTTATTCTCTTCATTATAGTTGACTTATATTCTCGTTATCAAAATATTATTCCTTTTTACAATTTTTGTAGAGTTTTTATTTTTTTGCAAGAATAAATTCTCTTATTAAGTACTAGAATTTAACTAATAAAATCTCACCTTGTTTTCCTATTGTGCCATATACCGATCAAAAATACCAACGACTAGCCGACTTAGTGGGATGAGATATTAAATTTTTTAACCAAGATCCCAAATTCAATTCACGATTTGGGTGGGGAATAGATTACGTCGGAAGGATAACCTTTTAAATGAATTATTATGAATTTCAAACCAAATTAACGAAAAGATATAGTAAAAAAAAAATGTACCGATAAAAAATTCAGGCATTTTAGTAAAGAGAACTCCTCAAAATTAATATTTATCCAAATGGACCTCTCGTTCTTATCTCACTCGAAATCGAAAATCAAACAAATGCCGGTGAACCAGCTCCTGAGACCAGCTATCTCCTTACCTAGCTGCCACGTAAATGCTGCCCCCTCATAAAACTTGGGCACGTACTCAATTACGTGTCACGTGCCACACTACTACTTATGCAGAAAATCCTTTGGTTGGCTGAACAAGAGAGGGAGAGGAAAAATTTAAGTTGGGACTACAAAACAAAGAGAAAAAATATGGAGGGCACAAAAGAAGCAAGCAACAAGAGGGAGAGAGGTACTCAAAATTTAGAAGGCCTACCTTTAGAGACAAGTCCGTATGTAAATTATAGAGACGTGGAAGATTACAAGCTCAAAGGATATGGCACTCAGGGGCATCTAGACCCCAAGCCTTCTCGCGGAGGTGGAGGTGGTGGCACCACAGATGCTCCAACTCCGTCTGGCGGTACGGTCGCTTCCATTGCTCGGGACTCTGCTAATGTTACTCGTGATGCCACTAATCTTCCACCTGAAAAATCATTGTTTAAAATGGAATAATGTACTCGAGTAATAAATACATTATTTTGTATCCGTGCGTGTGTTGTCCCAAGGTTTTATTAGCTTATTTTCATCAATAAATTTCAGTTGTTGCTCATTCTTATGGAATGGGGTCTTGATCCTTATGTTTCTTTTTCATATTGATTGAGATTTTGCATATTATTTATCAAATAATAAAAGAATTGTATTTAATGTAAGTGAGGGTTATTGCAAGAAAAGGAATTTCCACTCTGCGGATTTGATGTGAACCCGGTTTCACTTTTAACACTTACTAACCTTATGGCCCCTCAAACATACCTAGACCCTCAGGAAAGTTTTGGGGACAATAAATAATTCAAGTTATTAACTTTTTAAATTTGTTCAATTGAGAATGTTAATTTTATATTTTGATCCATAAATTTGTTCAAATTGTCTGGAAAATGTTAATGATTGAGCTTTTGGTAATTAATGTAGTAATTTTATGATGTTTTAGAAAAATAATTAGTCCTGTGGCGACAATATGGCAGAGGTTTGGTAAAGGTGTTGGTAGCGGTTGTTGAACTGTATTAAAAGTAGCCATGGAAGATGAGTTTAGGTGTCATTTAAAACTATTTAACAAGGTTGAGTCCTAGTTTGTAGTTGCAAAAATGAAATGGGTGAGGAAAGGAAACAAAGTTCACCAGTCACATCTGATGAGTTAAGGCATAGGCTGTGAATTGCAGTTGGAATTTTAAGAACAATTTTTTAATTTACTAAACCAGGGGAGACTTTGGAAGACTTCTCTTCCTGTGGATTGGGATGCTATTTTTGGAATTCCCCTTATTTCTCAGATTCTGGAAGATAGATTGATAAGGAAAGATGCAACCAATGGTGTCTTTTCTGTCGAGAGCCCGCCCCTAACACCCAGCCGCTTCATTGGGACGTGTAAAAGGAGGTAAGGAACATCTTGTCAGCAGGATCCGAAGGTATGGAAGTTGCACTTAAATGTTCCTCGGAAAGTTCAATGTTTTCTATGGAGAGCTTGTTCAAATACTCTTCCCATGATGGCTTTTAGAATCCACTCCTCATGCTCTTATTTTCTGCTTGGCATCAAAATGTGAAATCATAGATGTCCTCTTCAATTCTTCTCCGTGAGACCAAAAAATTTCTATTTAAGAGATGGGTTGGAGGAGTGGGTGATGATTTTGAAGAAGATGAATTGAGAGATATGGTTTCATGGCTTCTATGGTTAAGAAGAACTCTTTTACGTTTGGAGTGAATGTCTTGCATATTAATTATGTTGTTTAGAAAGCAGCCAGATGTTGGTGGAACTTTAATGTCTTGTGTTTTGATGATGTTTAAGTTTAATTAATTAATTATTATTTTTAATTCATACATCTAAGAAAATTTATTTTTGAGAGAAAATCTGGTGGTTCATTTTCTTAAAAGTGGTTCCGGTGAAAGGTAAAAGATTTCACTTACTGGTAACACTGATATCAACCAGGCGGGTTGAGATTTGAATTTTAATTATGAATAGAGATGGGTCCGGTCCGGGTCGATCCGTTTTCGCATGTGCCCTAGAACCGCGGGCCAGTTCAGCTGCAGTTCCACACAAATCTCGGGCTAGGCCGGGCCGGGCCAGATCAGGCCAGTTTGGTTTCAAAAAATTTTGATCGGAACCGGCCCGGTCCGCTGAACCAAACCCGCTGAGTCGAGCCGTGTCGGGCCGATTCAAACTAGGACATGCAAGAGCCTCTTAAGAACCCGAAGGGATCGTGACGTGTACGGCTAGGGACAAAACAAATCTAGAGCTGCGTCCCAAACTTCGGAATCCGAGTAACCCTCACAACTGTCATGTGGACCGACGCAAACCTACCGTCGTCATCTTCATCGCCGACGACAATTACATCAAAACCGCCACCAACAATCCTCAGCTGTCTGATCAATCTCGACTCCAATTGGTCACTCCACCTCCACACGATCTTCCAACCCTTCGCTCGCGCAATCCTCAAAGCCCTAGAACTTTCCGGCGACGGCCCTTTCTGGTTCCCAATCCCCATCGCTCTTTTCCTCTTTCCTATCTCCCCTCTCTCCTCTTTCCTATCATCGGCTCCCTCGATCTCCTCCTTGTTGGCCTCATCAAATTTCTCGTCTGCCGACCTTGTCTTGTCTACAACAAGAACATGCACCTCACTGTCACTTTCGATCAATGGTCTTTTCCCAGTGGACACTCTTCTAGGGTTTGCTTCATCTCTTCGTCTATCTACCTCTCTCTCGAGAAGATCGCAGAAGGATCTGTGTATCTTGATTCTGACGGTAAGGTTTTAAACCATGCCATTTCGATCAGAGAACGACACTCTTCTTGGTTTTAAACCAGCAAGCCAGTTCTCGGGCCGAGCCGGTTTCATGCCGATCCCAGTTGGGCCGTATCATGTAGCCGGGCCGGTTCTGTCCCAGTTTACTATAATCCGAGCCGGTTTCGAATCCGGGTTTCACGGGACTATTGGGCCGGTTGCTGGGTCGAAATCGGCCGATACCCATCTCTAATCTTGTGATTTTCCTTCTTGGGAGAGAAGAGAAGAGAGAGAGGGAACAAACGGATAATTAGTTTACTGGAATGTGGTATTAACTCTCTTAATCAAGTTTTTAAATTTGACTCGTTATTTGGGTATGAAAAAAATTACGTTGGGAGGATAGTCCTTTTAAATGGGCCATTGCAAGTCTGAACCAAATTAGTTAGAATATAACTCTAGATATCAGTTGGTATAGTACGAGAGAGAGAGAGAGAGAGAGAGAGAGAGAGAGAGAGAGAGAGAGAGAGAGAGAGAGAGAGAGGGGGGGGGGGGAGGGAGGTATATATGAAGTGATAATTGTTATGAGAGAGAGTCACACATCTCTAATCCTGAATTGCTTTGAGTCACCCATCTCTAATCCTGAATTGCTTTCAACTCGACTGATAAAAAATCAGTGACAAATTTAACATGGAGGGACAGTAGGGTCATATATTATAATCTTTTAGAAATAAACAATATTGTAAAAGATTTTAAATGTATTTTTATTTTTATTTTTTTCTTCTAGCATCATTTTTTAATTTTAGTTGTATTTTTAAGATTTTCAGAAACATTTATTTTTTAAATGCAGCTAAACATGTACGCATTAAAATATTTTCTCAAAATTTTAGAGGCACACTATTTTTCTTTTTAGATAAAGTATTTAATCTTAAATAATTGTATTAGGAGAGTTTATTTTTTTTATGGTTCATAGTGAGACTCGAATATGAATTTATTATAAGGGAAAGGGGATTGATGTCATTAGAGTTGAAGATAATTGGCATTAGGAGAGTTTAATACCATACATGATTTGTCTATACTATACTTGCTATACTTGATTTTTGGGCGATTACTTGAATGAGTTTATTTTGAATTTTATTTATATTACTTTTCATATGAGTTGCAGGAGAAATCATGATTTTGAATTTCTAAGTATTTTTTATTCAAATATCTAGCACTCCAATGAATTGATATTAACTGCATCCCATCCCATCCCATCTCAGTAATAAAATTTAAAAGAAAAGGAGAATAAAAGTTTCAAGAAAAGAAGGCATTTAATGATGGCAAACAATTTTTATTTACTTATTACGAAAATAGTTCATGGGAAAGTACGCATATTTCATATATTGGTTATACTTGTACCTTATTTTTCAACAACACGTGAGACCCCCAATAACCCATGTTTATTTTCTGAATGCCGTACGGCAAGGATTTGCTGGCGTGTCCGTTAACTCAGCTTTTCTCTCTCCTCCTCTCCCCTTTCTCTGTCCTCTCTCTTACCCGAAAAAAGAAAAACACCTTCTCTCCTTCCCACCCTTTCTCTCTTTTCTCTCCTCTCTGTATCTCTCTCTCTCACTGGGGAAAAAAAACATTCTTCTTTCTCCTCCCCTTCCCCTCTCTCTCCTCTTCTCTCTCTCTCGCGGAAATAAAATCGAAACTCTTCTCTCTTTCCTTCCCTCCCCCTTTATCTCTCCTCTCCTCTCTCTCACTGGAAGCAAGCAAGAGATTGGAGGGGCAGAAACCAACAGGACATGACTTCTTCTTCTTCTTCCCCCATTTTCAGCATGCTTCCTCCAGTGAGATGAGCTTCAAGACACCAATCAAATCCCTTGTTCCAGAGTAATATGCTTCGCAGTATAAAACCCTCTTTTCTGACGTGGCAACAATCCGACAGTTTCGTGTAAGAAGTACCAGGAAGCACTTGAATTGTTCGAGATTATAGGGATTGAGGGTGAGATTGATTTGGATGTTAGTACTTTTGATGCATTGGCGGATGCTTGTATCAGTTTGCAATCGATTAGAGGGGTCAAAAGAGTGTTCAATTATGTGATTAATAGTGGGTGTGAATTGGATCAGTATATGAGGGACAGAATGCTGTTGATGCATGTAAAATGCAGGCTGATGATTGACGCACGGAGATTGTTTGATGAACTGCCTGAAAAGAGTTTGTTTTCTTGGAATACAATTATTGGGGGACTTGTAGACTCTGGAGATTATTTAGACGCCTTTCAGTTGTTCCTGGAGTCGTGGGATAATTTTCCGGATATTAGTTCGCGGACTTTGGCTACAGTAATTCGGGCAGCTGCGGGTTTAGGACATGTTTTAGTGGGAAGACAATTGCATTCTTGTGTTTTGAAGATGGGCATTGGTGGAGATATTTTTGTGGCATGTGCATTAATAGACATGTATAGTAAATGTGGGAGTATTGTTGATTCCCGTATAGCTTTTGATGAGATGTCAGAAAGGAACACTGTAGGACGATGGAATACTTTTACTGTGGGTTATGTACTTCATGGTTATAGTGAGGAAGCATTGGATATGTATTATGAGATGCGACACTCTGGTGTTAAAATGGATCACTTCACGTTTTCGATACTTGTAAGAATATGCACAAGATTAGCTTCATTGGAACATGCAAAGCAAGCTCGTGCAAGTCAGCTGGTCCGTCATGGGTTTGGATTGGATATAGTGGCTAGCACTGCACTTGTGGACATTTACTGCAAATGGGGAAGGCTAGAAGATGCAAGGCATGTCTTTGACAAGATGCCTCAAAAGAATGTAATATCTTGGAATGCTTTGATTGCAGGATATGCAAATCATGGTAGGGGAATTGAAGCAGTTGAGTTGTTTGAGCAGATGCTTCACGAGGGAATGGTACCCAACCATGTCACTTTTCTTGCAGTTTTGTGAGCGCTGCCAAAACCCGCTTCGCCAAAGACCCAACTCACGATCGGGTCATCGAGAATCGACAAGATGAAGTGCTTGAGCTCGACTTTGAGAGAGAGAGAAGAGAGAAGAGAGAAGAGAGAGAAATGGGTGGGAAGGAGAGAGAAGGTGTTTTTTCTTTTTTCCGGTAAGGGAGAGGACAGAGAGGGGAGGGGAGGAGAGAGAAAAGCTGAGTTTCTGGCTTGATGATGTGTAATGCCACGTCATCATATTTTCTGACATGGTAACAATCCGAAAGTTTTGTACTGACACGTCAGCATCTCCTTGCCGGGTGACATACCCATCATCCGATGATTTTTAAAGTTTAAACTCTCAAATATAGCGTTTTAAAATTTATGGACGAATTTATAAATTCAAGATAAAATTTCGGGACTTAACAAATAATTAACTTAAAAATAAAATAAGACAATATCAAATTGAAATCGATTACCATAAGTTGTATCTCTTTGAAAAAAAACCACAAATTAATTCAAAGAAAATTCAATTATTGTATAAACTTATTTCTCACCGTTGCTTTCTCCGTGAAGTAAGAAAACTCTTCTTCACTCGCTCTCTAGCTCGCTCTCTCTCTCTCTCTCTCTCTCTCTCTCTCTCGGTAATGAAACACATCTAAGTATAACACCTTTTCGTGTCATTTTTGGTGGCTTACCCAAGAAGCTACCGACATCATTTTCCTATCTCGGTAGAACATAAAACTTTCACTTCTCTCCACCATTTTTTTTTGTTTATTTTATTTCAAACAACACATAAAAGAGGACAAAAGATTTAATGCTTTGAAAACTTAACATTATCTTTCCTAAGGAAGAGAACCGAGTGACCCATTCATTCTCCAAAAGCAAAATGCCGACAACCACAAATTGAGAACCGAGAAGATTGTTATGCCTACAGAGATAAAGTCTACCGAGAGACCCAATCGAGAAGCACCGAGAGACATGCAACCGGGAGATGTACACCGAGGAGCTTGAACCGAGATATTATTACCGAGAAGCATATACCGGGAGACATATACCAATAGGCATAGAAAAATAAATTGGGTCGGATAAATGAGTTTTGCTATAACTCCAACAACCAAGGTATCAAAATTCACAATCTTGATTATGTTGACATCCTCCCCTTTTTTGTTGTACCACTTGATTTATGCAAGAGCACTGCATTTTTTAACACATTCTTTTTGTAAAACGGGTACTAAATAAAATTAGTACCTGTTTTACAGAATTTTTTTTCGGTTGTTCTTCTTCTTTTAAGAAGAAATACAGTAAAATAATAATTTTTAGAAACTTAAAAAAACGAACCTTTTTTATTAAAAAAAAGGCAAAAACTCCTCAGCTTCTCCTTTTACAAACACGCAACATTTTATGAAATATGTTTTCTTTTTATTCCCTTTATATATTTACTTGAAAAATATGAAATTTCAAATATGTCCATATTATAAATTCATTTATCGTCATGTCCTCTTTTTCTCTTTGATTTTAAATTTTAATTTTTAATTTTTAACTTTATTTTAAAAATTATGAAATCAATTTATTTTTAAATGTAAAATTATCAAATAACTTTTAATTTTATTTTAAAAGTTATTAATTTTTACCTTTTCTTATAAGTAAAAGAAAAATTGAAAAAAAAACATACCTAACGAGCAGACCCAATTAAATTCCTAATTCTCTTGTAGGCAACTTGTCAATCGCTTGGTCTCCAACAAATACTTGTGCTTTTTTCAGAAAATATGGGTTAATTTTTACCCATCCCCATTTGATCTCTTAGGTTTGGAAGAAATTAAAAAAGAGATGTGTTTTTGTGGTGGATGTGTCGATGAGTGATCTAAATTTTTGGCTTCCTTGCTTGATTGCACTGGCATTTCAAATCACATTTTACTGTTTCTCTGCTTTAGTGTCCACAATGCACATCACTTCAATGGCTAATTTCCAATTCCATCTATAATAATGCAAAATTGGAAATGTAGTCTTCATTGTTTTGGCCATTCAATTCACCCACCTTTTTCATCACCAACTGCCTTTCTACCGAAGATTTCAATTTCACCATCTTCTTCTTTTAATTCCACCGTGCAAATGGGGGATTTCCACAGGTGGCGGTGATGTGGTTTAGAGGCTATACCTTGTCTTTCACAAAATGTGAGATCCAATAATTCATTGCCCATGACAGTCACTACATTGACACGTACCCATATCACAAAATACAGAAGCATAAGCCCAACCACCACAAAGAAGAGCACAATCATGAGTTTCTCGACATCTTGGGTGATTTATATATATATATATATATATATATATATATATATATTTATTTATTTATAAAAAAAAATATGATGAAAGTTTTAACTTCCCTCTATACTTATTTTATTTATATTAAACTAATTGATATTTAAAATCATATTACAATTAATCTAATTTAAATATTGTCAAATCTAATTTAAAAGAAATTTTTAAACATAATATTTTTTATTTCTAAATTTTAAATTTTAAATTTAATTAAAATATATGGTATTTTTACTCCCCAATCCAATTATCCATCGACACCACTTCGGCCACGTCCGTTAATCATTAGAAATTAGTCGGATATTAGAGAGAGAGAGAGAGAGAGAGAGAGAGAGAGAGTCAATAAATGCCCTTTGTAGGTTTAAAAGTGCCATAGAGATCTTAAACTATACGATGAGTCATTTGTAAGTTCCTGATGTGATATTTTGTGCATTAAATTTGTCTGCAATGTGAGCATACAACTGTCTCTTAATGTGTCGCTGGATTTATTGGGGAACATGAAGAAGTCTGGGTTTCCTCCTCGTATCATTAGGTTGTTGCTTAAGCAAAAGAGGGGTTTGGATGTTTTAAGTTAGATACAATCAGACAAAATTAAGCCCAAATTTGTTTGCTGAACATCGCAGGCAAGAATGACCAAAAGGAGGACCAAGAAACAAAATTTTGTAGCAACTTTCTTCATTTGCTTTAAATTCACCTCACCTTTTGGGTCTGGTTTTGAAGAGTTTATTGATATCTAAACTAACGTAGGTTATTTTGATTAAAATAAAATACAAAAAAAAGAGAGAAAAACTTCTAGAGGTTCTGACTTCAAAAGGAAGTGTTTAGCATAATAAGGAAGTGGAAAGATGTACTTCCAATACTTATTATTATTACTATTTTGCTTCAGAAGAATTTTTCCTTTTGAGGCTTATGATAAGTACACACATTTCATATAGTGGCTATGCTTTATTCTTGAACAAAATGTAAAACCTAATAACTCAAAGCCGTATGATACAGTCAGTACAAACACAGCGACCCATATGACAAGACATACGCTCACAACCATGACAAACACCAGCACAATCAGCAGTTTTTTGACATGTTGTATTATTTGGTAACACCACTTCAGTATTAATGCAATAGCAGTCGACCTGATGCCATTTGTAGTTGTTTTCTCCGCACTTCTTTTTGCATGTATTTTTCTCCACATGATGAAAAGCTTGCCTTGATGCTTCAGCTGTGCCATTAGAGTTACATGAGAGAATGACCAAAGGGGGCCCAACAAACAAAATTTCAATGTATATTTAGAGTGATTGGTAGAAGTTAAGCATGTTTTAAACTCACTTTCTTTGATGGGTTTTAGGATTTATGGCAAAAGCCGATTTATAGAGAAAAATATAACTTATTCAAAATTTTAAGAGAATGTACGATCTGTGTAAAAATAAGATATAGTTTTGAACCATTTTTATATCACTTAATTACTTGATGGTAATTAATAATTTTGTTAAAAAAAATTAGTAAAAATAAAAAAGTGAAATAAAGACACATTAATCGATAAAAAATTCAAATTCTATGATGGGACAAAAATAGGTGAAGTTATTTTCTTTACTGTACTGTGTATTTACCTCTAATGCCTTGCCCAATGAAACAAAGCAAAAGAACTGCACAGAGGATGTTGGTGGTGGATGCCATTGACTACAAAGAAAAGAAAACAAATGTGTTGTTTTGTTTGCTTCCTCTCTCTCTCTCTGTGGCAATGAATTGTTCTATTTATAAAGATTTTTCTTGGTTACCTTAATTGACAAGAGTATGAAATTTAATGAAAAATCTACGGTTTTCCTTTTTCCTAGATTTAAGATAACTAGATTAAGGAAGCTTATGGTAGAAACATAAATCTCTTATTGCCTAAGAGCCTTCTTCTAAAATGGACCGATAAAAGTCACTATAGCTGTATTTGGGATTTTTTTTTTTTTTAAAGTAGTTTTACACATGGAGCAAATTAATTATCATGATCCAAAATTATGAATCGATTAACAAATAAAATTCTAAATTTTAAAACCCTACATCTCACGCTCTAAATATTAACTTTTCAACATATAATGGTTCTGCTATTAATGGTCTTAAACAACATTAACATCCATTAAGCACTTTTTTTTTTATCCGACTAATCCAATCCGAATATTATGAACCCATTAAGAGTTGATTTTTTTAAATTCTTTTTCTTAATTCTCAGAAGTTGAATTTAAGAGTTTTGGATAAAACAATAAAGTGTACGATCATTTAACCTAAAAGAGTTTGGTTATTAAACCCCCACTTAAATTCTTGAGTCCGGTATGTAATTTGTAAATCACTTGGTCTCCAACAAATATTTGTGCCTTTTTCCGGTGAATATAGCTTAATTTTGACCCATCCCTATTTGATATCTTAGCTTTGGAAAGATATTCAAAAAGGAATGTGTTTGGTGGATGGGTATGAGTGCTTTAAATTTTTGGGTTGCTCGCTTAACGGAACGCTCACTTCAAATCACATTTTACTGTTTCCTTGCTTCAGTGTCCACAATGCTCAGAAAACCCATGTTAATTCAAATTTAACATATAATGAAAAATAAAATTCTTATTATTTTTTATTACTTTTAATGCCAACAATAAATAGACAATGGATGAAGGGTTACTTTTGCATGTTTTCATGATTGAGGGGAGGTCTTTACATTAAAAAAATAGGTTCTGAGGCTGCTTGCATTTGCCCCAAAAAATTATGAATTATTTCAAATATTTTTTCAAACAACTGAATTTATATTAACTACAGCCCAAAAATATATTTAGATGTCAACATATAAATATTGAAAGAAAGAAGTTAAAAAAAAAAAGAATTCTCAAGAAAAGGGCAGTGAATGATGGAAAACTATTCTTATTAATTTATTGCAAAAATAGTCACATATTTCCTATAGGGACAATACCTTATTTTTCAAGAAAATGTGAGACCAAAAATGCAGTGCCCATGATACCCTTTAAAATGCCATATACCCATGTCACAAAGTATGCCAACAGACAACATTGGAAGTGTTTCCTATTGAATTCATCAGATATCACTCTACGTATTGATTGATTTAGAGATATATATATACATATACACATAGGGGGCATCTCACAAAAAATATATATATATATACAAGGGGGCACACAATCATGAGTTTCTCGACACCTTGGGTAATTTGGCAGTGGCGGCACTACTTGGCTATTAATGCAAGAGCACTGCCCCTCGTTCCATTTATAGTATTTTTCTCCGCGCATTTTTTGGTACATTTTTTCATCGTAAACATGATGAGAAACTTCTTCCCTTGGCACTTCAGCTACACCTGTTATTCATTAGAAGTTTGTTTAATGTTAGAGAGAGAGAGAGAGAGAGAGAGAGAGAGACTTACATGAGAGAATGACCAAAAAAGAAAATTTCATTGTAGCTTTTTCCATTGTCATATTTAACTTACATAAGGATATTGTGCACATAAGAATGGGTCATGAGGAATATTAATAGGCCCAAAGTCTTATAAAAAGAAAAGAAAAAATATATATATATATATATATATATATATATATATATATATATGAGTCGTAAGCTATAGTTAACCCTTGTATTTGAGCCCAAAAAAAAAAAAAAAACTTTATCGATAATAGATCTATTAGGGTTTTTGTTTAGCAACCTTTTGTAATGTCGTCAGTCTTGTGAGATTTTTGATACTTCTATAATATAATTTTCTCTCATTTGTCTAATTTGTGTGAAATCCACGACAATTTTCATACCCTCATGGATCGGGTTGTTATATATTCACTTTTCAGGACTCATAAAAAAACCTTTAATTTTCATTTTTAAAGTTCAAGATTTTTTTGCAAAATAACCAGAGTGCCATTGAAAAAAATCTTAAATCTCTTATCTTTTCTCTCTCCTCTCTTTACTTGTCACTTTCACTCCTCTCTCTCTTCTCTCTTCTCTCTTCTCTCTTCTTTCTCTCTCCTCTCTCTCTCTCTTCTCTCAGCTCTTTCTTTCCAAAAAGAAAAAAAACAAATCTGCCATTATTTCCAATAAAAAAATGAAGAGAAAAATGGGCAAATACGTCCCAAAAAAATGCCCACATCTTAATTATTAAATAGCTTATCCTCAACAATAATAATCTTACCTTTTTTTCTTAACATTTTTCATTCTAAAAATTAATAATATATATTCTAATGTAAAAGCAAATCCTGAAATTAAAATAGCCTTTTTCTTTCATCAAAATTATTAGCTTACAGTTATTTCATTAAAAAAATCTGCCATTATTTCCCAAAAAAAAAAAAAAAAAATTATGTGAAGCCCTACTAAAAAGAAAAAATGCTTTATAGGAAAATACCTTTCTTCTTGCCTGAGCGGCACCAGTCCGTTAGTGCAAGCAACATCGAAAAATGTGTTTTAACTAATAAGGAGCTGCTGACCTTAACCTTTTTGAAGGATCAAAACGACCATGAAAAGTCCAACTTTAATTTATAGAAGTTTTCACATCTCACGTTAATTAATTTAATTTTTTGAATATAATATATATATATATATATATATATATGAAAATTTTTATCTTAAAAATTAACTTTTAAATTAGGAATCAGTTTCTCATATAATATTATCATAATCGTTTCAAAATTTAAACCCGTTTTGTCAGGTTTTGTTAGAATTAATCCAAAACTATTATATAATACTTTGTCCAAATTAATCGTTTAAAGAGAAGGATGTCAAATTCTACGTTGATTAATTCAATTTTTCTTGATATAACATATAAACATGAAAATCTTTTACTTTACTAATTAGCTTTTAAAATAAGAGTAAATTTTCGCTTCATAAATTTTATCGCGAAATCTTTTCACAATGAAAAGAACAGGTATTTTCCTTTATTTTGTCCCATAGGAGCCCGTGAAAAAGAATAGTGCAATGCGTACGCATTCCTTATGCCTTCCCTTCCAAAAGGGCAAAGAATAAAAAGCAAAGGCAAAATGCAATTCAAATGAAAAGGAAATAGGTACCTCTAGTGGTCACATTTTGGTGGCTTAATCACAAGCGGTTCATGACAAAAAAGTAGGGTTCAAATCAGCAAACAATATCTACTTAAAACTCACAGACTTCTCTTTCATGTTTCAAGACCCTCCCCACTTGAATCTCATTTGTCTCTGTACCATCTACTTTCTTAGAAGAGCAAAAGCTGTGAAAAGTTTCGAACCACAATTTGGAGATACACTAATGTGTTGTCATTGTGATTCGCAGGGGAGTGGAGGTGGAGGTGGAGGAGTTGCTGAATTTTCAATTTCAATTAGCCAATTTGTCCCACTAGAGTCAATAATTTTGAAAGTGAGATGAGAGAGACAATTATGAATTAGCCGCATACATGTTGGCCGGCTTTATCACAAAAATATGTTTTTTTTCTTTTTCTTTTTCCTCCTTATTATGTATTAAATAGTATCATTCCCAATAGAAATTAAAAATCAAAATAATAAAATAGGACACAAATTTTTTGATCCAATGATTTTGAAGATTTTCGTTGCGTGATTTTAAATGCTGGAATAATTATATCCATGAAATATCGCAATTTTGACTCTTTTTTTTTTTTGGTTCAAACAGCGTGACATTCTCATATTTTCAATAATTACACTAGCAACATTGCTTTAGAATACTATTTGGGTCGCCTGCACTTTACTTGTTCCTAGTATTCTCAATTTCGTTCTCTCTCTCTCTCTATCTCTCTCGATTCTTTTTTTTCTTACAGTAACTTTAATTGGTTAGTCCCCATTTGTCCGCCCCCCCTCCTTCCTCACTCCTTTCAAAATTTCCTTTGCTCTCCCTCTCTCTCTCTCTCCCTCTCTCCCTCTCTCTATAAAATCTCGTTCTACTGTATCTCTCTCTCTCCAGAGATCCAAAAAATGGGAAGAAGCAGTGAAGATTTCAAATGGGTCACAGGAGATGAAGAAGAAGAAGCACTTTCTCTGTGTGATCTTCCAGACTGCATGTTAAATCAAGACAACACCACAAAAGCAGAAGAGGAAGAACCGCCACAAGAGGCAAAAGAAACACGAGATTTCGAATTCGGATTATGGGTCGGGTCCCATTTAGCAGAATCGGACATGTGTGCAGCCGATGAAGTTTTCTTCCAAGGCCAAATTCTCCCTCTCCGCCGATCCGTCAGCTCCGACGGTGGCTTGACGGGGAACCGGTTCGGGCACATTAGCCGGACCCTATCGAGATCCGAATCAATGGATCGTGGATCCACAGGTGGGTTCACAACTAGCAGGAGCAGTAGCTGTAGAAGTTACTATTCACTTGGCGGTAGTAGTTCTAGTTCAATAAAGGTCTCCACCCAGAAGCCCAAACCGAGAGACCCGTTTCGTTCGACCCCCCCGAGCCCGAAACCCAACATCCGAATTCCGAAATCCCAATTGAGAAGAAATCTGGGTACCAAAATTCAAAGTCAGAAATCCACATTTTGGGAATTTCTCAAAGTGGGTTTGGTTCGTGCACCTGAAATTGAAATCCAAAGTTTGAAATCTCGAGTCAATGGCAACAACGATTTTGGGAGTCGAAATAGTACTCGGAGTAACAGTAGTAGTCAAAGCCATGTCGATGTTACCAGTGACACCAAAATTGGGAAAAAGAGCATGCATGATTTGATTAGCATGGAAAAGAAAAAGGACCCAAAATTTTTGGGCAAGACAACTGGGCTTTTAAGTGGGTGCAATTGCTCAACTGTTGCAGTTGGTAGAATTTCTTCAAAAATTGTGATCAGTAAAAGTGGAAGAAGTTACAAAAATAGTATGGAGAGAGAAGAAGCAAAGCATATTTTGAAGGAAGTGAAGGAAGAAATCGTGAAGAGACAAGAATTCCAACAAGGGAGGCAGTCAATGTCTAGACATAGAACCTTTGAATGGCTAAAGGAGCTTTCACTTGCAGTTGAACCAGAGGAAAGTTAGGCTCTTTTTTCAAGATTAGAAAATTTGTTCTTTTGGCTCGCATGCCTCCCCTTTTTATTTTTTAATTAAGAGTTACTTGACATATTTATTTATGTTTTGGAAATATTTTATTCCTCGTAGATTAATAGTTTGGTTTCTCCTTGGCCAAACATGACTCTTTCTTATTGGTGCACATATATAAAGATTCATATTTAGTCTAACATTTTTTTATATTCTTTTTTTCTTTTCCGATCAAAAGGATAAAGAATAATAAGTTTCTTGATTAAGTTTCGAATTCGAACAATAAAAATAAAGAAATGAGATTTAGAATAGTTAACTCCTTAATGGATACTATATTATATAAAATAGATTAATTAAGAAAATCCATATATTGATCAGTAAAAAAAGCAGCAAGTTTCTTGGATATTATACAAGCAGGGCAGGTATTCTCACTCCTTTAAAAATATGTGATTCAAAAGAATTACTGCGGTAAAATCTTGCAATGGTGCTTTCTCCTTCGATATATGCTTAGTGTCTTCCTTGAATTTGAATTCGAGTAGTAATTATGATTTTCAAAGTAGAGGTAGCGGCACTGTTATTGAGAAATGGTTGGTGTTATAAAAAGTCAACCAAATCTTACATATAAGTCAATATCAACTTATCAAGTAGAAATAATAATAATAATTTTAAATTAATTAAAATATATTTTAGATTAAACAAAATTATTAAAAATATATTAAAGTAGAGAACTATATCAGATTTTATTCATGAATTATTTGGTATTTAAAAAGATTTATGAATTATAGATTTTGAGGAAAAAAAGATTAAGTGATTTGAAAGATAGTTTCACTCTAACTTTTTTGAATTACTTATGAAAAGAGAATTTATAATGCTTTTTACCCCAAAAAAAAAAAAAAGAAAAATTCTCCGATCTATCAATATTAAAAATCATTACACAAAAATGCTTCTATTTAAACAGACGACTAGGAGAAAAGAAAGGGGAAAAAATCTACTCTGTATATCATGATTCATGCTTTTATCGGACATGTGGTAAGTGGATGTTCTATAATGTTAATGTGTGGTGGAGGTCGCGTGGTGGAGTGTCGGACTAGGAGGGGAATAGTGATGGTTGTCATGATTAAAGCGTGAATGTCGCTGCTGCTTTTATTGTGGGAGGTGTGACTGCCCCAATCGCACAGGGGAGTCGGGGGGCGTGGGGGGGGGGGGGAGGGGATGGAAGAGTGAGACCCTAAAGGGAATGGACCCAGGACATTAATGGCTCACCCTTATGACCACCCCTGTAATGACTATAGTTAATAATTAATTATAGTGAAAAATATTAATTAGTAATTAATGTATTAGTTGATAATTAATAGAAATGATTAAATAGTTAATAAAAATAGTATAAATAGAAATATAATGATTTGTATTGATATGAAATTGGATAAAAATAAAATAAAATCCCTCTTTCTCTCTTGTATTCTCTCCCTCTCTTTCTCTATAGTTTTGTTCTCTCTATCTTTTAATTCTCTTTCTTTCTTTCTTTCTTTCTATCTCTCTCTATACATTTTCCCTCTCTAGAGAGGATTGTAACAAATTGGTATCAGAGCTTTACAATCCTTAGACGTATGAAGGAATTGATGGCAGAAGACACTCAACAGAAGGCAACTAATAATCGATTCATGAAAATTAAAACCAGATTGCAGAAAATGGCAAATGAATCTAGAGAGCAACGCCTTCAATTCAATAAACAAATGGAAGAATTACGCCAAAGTCTGCACGAGCAAAATCAGAAATGGAAGTCGATCTTGAGCAATATGGACTCTCGAATAAATGCTTTATCATTGAAAATTGGTACTAATGAGGATACGAAAAATTTTGTAGAAAATGAGCAAGAAAATGAAAAGAAATTGGAAAGCAATGAAATAACTCAAGTGACAAATGAAACAATATCAACACATATGGAAGAACAAGATATTGATATATTTTTTTAGTCTTCCATTATATCCACTTCTAATGAAGAAATGTTGAAGGCGGAAGAAGGATCACAAATGACTAATGAAGAACCCATTAATGAAGCAAGATTTCAATTGTCCAAGAAATAAGTTCCTGATTGTGGATACTTACCAAATTCTCCAAAGATTGAATTTCCATTGTTCGTTGGGAAAAATCATTCACAAAAAAAAATTCAAGAAATATCTCTATCAAACTCTCTCATTTCTATTTTTCTCTCACTACTCTTCATGTAACTTAAATCATATCAATTGTTCGTTTTCATTATCTTATCTTTCAATACAAATACAATCCATAGTTCAAGATTCATGAATTTAAATTCAATTCTTGATTTTCTATTCTTGAGAACAAGAAAATTCTCAAGAGGGAAAGTATTGTAATAAATATGGTTAGTAGTTAATCATAATTAGAAATATTAATTAGTAGTTAGTTGATAGTTAATAAAAATGGTTAAATAGTTAATAAAAATAGTATAAATAGGAATATAATGACATGTATTGATATGGAATTGGATGAAAATCAAATGTAATCTCTTTTTCTCTCTTGTATTCTCCCTCTCTCTTTCTCTATAGTCTTGCTCTCTCTATCTCTTAATTCTCTTTCTTTCTCTCTCTCTTTCTATTTCTCTCTATACATTTTTCCTTTTAAGAAAGGATTGTAACACCCCCTCCGGCCCCCGGGGGGGCATAACATCGCCCAAGCCCTGACATTTGTTGGCCTTCAACATGGGCATGTCCCATTTTAAGTACAGGCCTTGTTGGAAATCTTGGGGGGTACCGCTTGAACTATCGTCCCCTCACAGTACTTCAATTACTAAAATTATGTTCTCTTCTTTGCCCATTTTAGATTGTCGAAGCTCTTGTGCGGTTTGGACGTGTCGGGCCCAAGCACCACGTATAAAGTGAACACGCAAAACAAAAACCTAGGTCGTGATTTTTGGCATACCATTCCCACTGTCACGTTAAATCAAAAGAACTGAGAAATAATTATAGAGACTGGTTTTCATGCGAGACGTTTAGCGGGTTCGGGTGATTTGCCGACTAAGGTGATGAATCCGAATGATGAAGAAGGACAGTTAGTCAAGTGATAACCTAAGTCCTTCAAGTAAAATTTAGATTCAAATTTATGAAATGAAAAAAAAATTATATTATAAGAGTTTTTTTTTTTAAATACCTAATAATAATTCGGATCATATTACTTTGAATATAATTTTACATATTGATTGATCCGAGGAAAAAAAAAAAAAAAAAACCTAAGGATGAGAAGAGCTAAACAAGTTCTCTACAAATCAAGATACTAGCTCCTAAAATCAGTCGGTCAGCTCCTTTCATCCATTGGCCTCGGCAAATTACCCTAATGGACTACACGTCAGGTATCATAGAATATCAACATGATTAAGAGAATTTGTGCATAAAAGTCAAGCGGCTCAAAATTGATTATATATATATATATATATATATATATATATATAATTTTTTACCATATCATTGATATTCGAATTTATATTTCGATTAATTTGATTCGAGTATTTGTAGAAATCTTATTTATGGGGACAGATCTTTTAAAATAATTTTTTTCAATCTTAAATTTTGAATCTAAAATTTGATTAGATGGACATAACACCCACAACTAAAATTGAGCCTTCGAAAACATTTGAAACTTATTAAATTACTCCGAGCTTGAATATCATTTATACACAATATTAGAAGAAAATAGCAACAAAATCAAATGAGCGAAGTTTAAACAATATTTTTGAATTTGTTTAAAACCAGGAATTATTTCAATTAGGAATTAAACAATATTTTTGTTAAGTTTAAATCAAATGTGAACCATATGACTTAGTTCCACACGCAATTAACATCATGGTTGAGTAGATTAACTCTGATCGAATGGATTGATTCCTGTATAATTTCAATTAGGAATTATAGACTCAGTCCTATGGTCAAGCAAATTGAAATCAATAGTCGAATTAAACTAGTCCCATTATTAACCGGATGTAGACCATGAGACCAACTCTTATTACAATTATATAAATTCATATATGTATGTATGTATGTATGTATGTATGTGGTCCTTATTTTTGCCTCTCTTCTTTTCTAGGTTTCTTGGAAGAATAATGATATTTGATATGACAAACATCATTCCCAAGTATTGGGTATCCATTGTTTTAGAACGGTGGCGTTTGATCATGTAGTGGTAGTCATTGCTTTATACAGGTAACTTAAATTGATTAAACAAAAAATTGTTTAATGAGCTTGTTGATGCTTCGTCCATGGAATATACGAAATTTCTATTGGGTTGCGTTTGGATGTAACTTCATCTTCTCTAGTAGAGTAGAAGAGGAGTCCAAATTATCATCATAATAACCATTTTACACGTAGTAATTAAATAATTTTATAATTTTCTGAAAATTATGCCATGATGGATTAAGATAACCGAGAGAAATTAATCAAATGGTCGAGAATTGATGCCAAATCCAACTAAATTTTGAACAATATACATATGTTGGAAAGTTGATTTATGTGAACTATCCGGGTTTTAAATTTTTGAAGTATATTTAGAAGAATATAGAACCATGAAGAGATCATTTCTTAGAGGTCCTAGGAACAATTTTAGTGCTCCATTCATGATATGCTTAATTGGTTATGCATGGTGCAGCGAAGCTATTGGCGAGAGCGGCTCTAGAGGAGGCCTCAAGGAGGAGAAAAATGTAATACGACAATGTAAGTACATTGAGAGAGGAGTTAGACGCCATTTTCATGATGATATAACACCAATGGTGCTCCTCCTTGACCATTCCTAACCAAGAAGCTCTCCAGATAGATCAAGTGATGATGACATTGTAGGTGCTCCTTTTGATATATAATCTTTTAACAACCGCGGTGCGAGACAATGTTTTTCATGCACACATGTTCAACATCTAAAGCTACACAAAAGATGGTCCAAAGGGTTGAATTGTTTGTGGTTGTAGTACATGGCCGAGTCTTTTTCTTTTTCTTTTTGGCTATAAAATAGTGGAGTAGTGATCTGTTTCTTTCATTTTCATTGGTGTACTACCTACTTAAAAGCTATTGGAAAATGAAGTTATTATCTTCTTTCTCTTTCAAAATTTCTTCTTTAGGTTTTAACATAAAGGAGTGACCAATATGGAACAGCCACAACAAATGGTGATGGTTTTTCATAAATTTATTGGGGACGAAGAATGGTTGACACACTTTTGATTTTCTTTCTTTGTGGAAGGCAATTTCATGAATAATCTTCCCATTCTTGGGTTAGAAATATCATGTTTCAACCTCTCTATGCTCGGCAAGACCCTAACGTTTGTTACTATTATGTACATTGGAATGGAAATTGTATATGGCAACTCTTGATTAATGTTTAATACGTTGATCTATCCAAGGTTTTTCTTTTTTCATTCCTTCCTTTTTTATATATTGATAAATCTGATAAATTTAGAAACCCTTTTTCTTGGAGCAGAGGTGAGTCAAATGATCGGGTTGACTCTTTGATATTAATAAATTCTCTCAATTGTTATATTAATGGAATTTAAAATTAGGAATTCTTGAGAAAATCAGAAATTCTTAGAAACCATATTCTGACATGAGGCTCATAACGGCTAAATATTTGAGGTGCTGTTCCTCAAATGTTCTGAACGCAATGTATGGTTAGCTTTTGTTTGTGTTATTTATTTATTTATTTATTTTTTATAACTTATTAATATTTGAAATAATATTTTGATTAATTCATTTTGATCATTATCAGGTCTAATTTAAGAAAAAAAATTTTAACTTAATTTTTTTTATTCTTCAATTAATTTTAAATCTGAGACTTAATTAACGAAGTTAATATTCTTACCCACTCTATTGAATTTCTTTTTGTTCTTTGTTGTGTTAATTTTTTTTCTGTTCTTCAACCATTCCCTATCTTTTGAGTAACCACTTGTAAAGAAATGGGTCGGTGGAAACGACCGCCTCTAAAGAAATAGAGGACTACTATTAAACTCTCATGGATATGATTGACGGAGCGCCACACTCCCTTAAAGTCTTAAATTTGAGTTATACAGAATAGAAAAATAACAATACAAGAAAATAAAATTTTAATGATAGAAAAAAATTCTATTATTAATACCGATAGATTTTTTACGGAATACCATCGAACAGAATACTAATTGATTTATGATGGATTAGCAATGAAAATATTTCCATCGTTAATCCGTCTCTGTAGTGGTCAACCGTTAAAAAAAATTATAAAACTATCATTGACGGATTACCGACGAAATTTTTCCATCATTAATCCGTTATGTATTGATGAAGGAAAAAAAATTAAAACAAAAAATATTTACGGTCATCAGCGACGGATTAGTGATAGAAAAATTAACAACGGATTACGAATAAAAAAATTGACAACGGATTATCGACATAATTTTTTTAAATTTTTAATTTTTAAAATTTTTAAATTTTTAATTTTTTTAAAAAGTTTTTATTTAATAATTATTTTTATTTTATTTTATAGAGAAATAATATTATTTTATTATTTTAAATTTTTTATTATTTTATTTAACCCTAAAATAAAATTATTTTATTATTTTATAATAAATTATTATTTTATATATTTTATTATTATTAAAAAATATGAGATAAAAATAATAAATAAATATATATATGATTAGAAGCTTTACTTGGTCTAGTGGTGGTGCTACTCTTGTCATTTCCATTGTGCTCGGGGTTTGAAAGTCAGTAGAGACATTTCTCACAAATTAAAAGACACATGTCAATGGGTGGGTCGGTGGGCATTGGAGTAGTGCAAATATTTTTTTGAGAACTCAAAAATTAGTGACGGATTTTTTTGATTTTTTTGATTTTTTTTAAATTTTTTATTAACAACGGATTTTTTTTCGTTGTTGATATTTAGTGGGATGACTTTCAACGACGGATTTAACGATACAAAAAGTCCATCTTTTGATACCCTTGAATGACAGAAAAAGAACTTTTAGTGACGAATTTTGTCATCATTAAAAGTTCATTTTCTAATAACGTGAGATTTGGAAAAGTTATGATCCTACATATTAGGGCTAAATTAGTTATAAGGTGTCTAGGAAAAGTAAAGACAGAGAAAAAAAAAGAGGGGGGGTTGCTTTCAATGCACTCATGCCCTTTAACATAAATAAAAATTTTAAAAAAATAATGCAAAAGGCAGAGTCTTAAACTTTTAAGATAAATAAAAAACACCCGCCTGGTAGAAGTAATCTCTTGAATCAACGCAAAGGGCCAAAACTTTTAAGAGATGCATGAAGAAAGCAGGTGCAGCTGGTCTTTGTAACTTTTCTACACCAATGGCTGTGCCTTGATGCTGGGGTTGTCTGATGGGAGACCTTTGGAATGCTGATCGGCGCTCGGCACAGGAGATCGGAGGACACGTGATCAGTGACCCTTTGCTGTGCCTAATCTCTTCTCCCGCGTTTGTTTCTTCCTAAAAATAAAATTATTCTTGGCGTATGAGACAACCTGCGGTACGTGTTCCATATTTTTGTCCATGCCTTAAAAATATTTTTTCAAAAAAAAAAAAAAAGAAAACGACATTGTTAAGGTCATTTCGATTAAACCACATTTCCTTGCCAAATCCGACCAACCAACTCGATTTTTCTTTTATTTTTATTGAAAACTTTTTTCCCTTTTTTAATTTTTTTGTTCTATAAAATATTCTTTATCCATTTGTATATATAGGAAATGCTACTCAACTCTAGGGCACTCCTATCATAAACAACCACAATTCTATCCTTATCATTCTCCGGTTCCAAAAAAGAAAACCTTCCAAAAGGGTGAAGATGGGTGTACTTGAAGAAGCACACAACTTGAAAATTTTGGGGTCGGGCGACCAAACAGTGGTCTTAGAACACGGGTTCGGAACTGACCAGTCAGTTTGGCGACACCTCGTACCACAACTCGTCGATGAGTACCGAGTAGTTCTATTCGACAACATCGGCGCCGGAACAACCAACCCAGATTTCTTCGACTTCGACCGGTACTCTTCTCTCGAAGGTTTTGCATTAGACTTGCTGGCCATTTTGCACGAGCTTGAAATCGTGTCTTGCATTTTTGTTGGCCACTCTCTCTCTGCCATGGTCGGTCTTATTGCTTCCATTGCTCGTCCTGATTTCTTTAGCAAATTGATTTTGCTCGCTGCTTCTCCAAGGTAATTGGTTGAGATTACTACCTCAGAGAATTGTCATGTTTCCTTGAGCATATTATGTTTGGAGAATCCCCTCCACCCCTTTTTTAATTATTGTTTTTATGAATCAATCGAGTCACGTAACTCAATTCACGTCAACAGGGTTTTAAATTTTGTTTTATTTGAGAAATATTTTTTTTAATATGGCCAAGTATGATTAATACACCCGTTAGCGTTCTTGATGTGAGGATTTAAAATCTACAAATTAGTCTAATGGCCTTCCATTCACAGTTCGGCTATTGAACAAAAAATATATATATTTTAATTAATTTAAAATTATCGAAACTTAAAAGTTAATATTTTTTTAAACTAATATTGATTGTCTGTTTAGATCAGGTTTTTTTATACATTATTTTTTTTGTTCTACGAGATTTGAACCATAACGAAGTTGAGGGAATATGTTGTAATATGATTTGGAGTGAAATACAGCCTTCCAATATCAATCACCCAGTAAAAATATCTACAATAGCATAAAAAAATTTCGAAATCAATTTTTTTTTTATCGATGGGTATCGATAACTAATTTATTAGTTTTGACTAATTCAATTGAAACTAATTATCACGCTTATTAAGAGACGAACTCCCAAAAAAAAAATATTACATGAGAGGAAGGGAAGATCCCGCAAGAGCCTGAAGCTTACCGGCGTAAAGCAGTTTCATTCAATATCTAGCCCAATAAACATTTCAGCCAAAAGAAATTTTTAGGCTTTATCTTGAGGAGTGTTGGAGTATTCGAAATTATTATTTAAGAATTGCTACGAGGTAGACTTGAAGATGACTGAGCTACCCACACTACGCCTTAGGCATTTGCAAATTTACTTTGTGCTAATGGCTAAAATTCGGCTTAGCTTGTTGTGACCCAAAAATTTTTAGTGGTCTAGTTTATTCCAATTCTTGAGTAGGTTTGGGCAAGTATGTTTGGAACAATAAATTCAACTAGGTCCAAATCTTGGCCCAAATATTTTGACTTCCCTTTCTCATGTGGCATAGCCCGACACGCTCACAATTTTTTATTATTAGCAAAAAACTTTATTAATGGAGAAACTTTATGCTTTTTCCATAAAGAATGACATAACTTTTACAAGATCACAAATGCTGTCATGCATAGTGATATTGCCCTTAAAAAACTTTCTTACTCCTCTACAGCCATGCAGACCAAATAATAGCAAAGAACACTTCATTTTAAACACTTGGTTTTAAGATCATACCTTTTCCATGGTCAAGCATTTTCCCCTCATCAAACCATTGAGAACTGCTTTAATTCTCCACCACTTCAAATGCTCCATCCACCCCAAGCAGACTTTTTTTTTTAATAATAAATAATAAGATCATTATTAATTGACTCATTCTCTTTATTGCATAAAGGGGATCTCGACATCTCTTCTCATCAATTTATCGATCGTTGGAAGCCCTCCTCCCCCCACCCCCCCAATCAACCTCCAAAACATAAGCAGCACCTTTGAAGGGACATGTTCATACTTTGTATTTTTTTTCTCTTTTCAATTTGCACATGGGGCTTCATTACACTGCTATTTAAAATTTTCCCTTTCTGATCTTGAATAATTGAATAATTTTCTACGATTTGCCATTTACACGAAATAATGTGTTCGAAACACTTGAGCCAGCTCGTAAAAATATTTGTCTCATTGGAATTTTGTTGACAATAATTAAAATTTTCATTAAGAAATGTTGATGATCCACAACCTGTCGTCTTTTGTTCTAAGACGATAAGTATATTCTTTTTGCCCTAGGTACATGAATGATGCGACATACTACGGAGGATTCGAACAAGAAGATGTAGACCAACTCTTCCTGGCAATGGAGTCAAACTACAAGGCATGGTGCACGGGATTCGCACCCTTAGCCGTGGGCAGTGACATGGACTCAGCCACGGTCCAAGAGTTCAGTCGAACGTTGTTCAACGTGAGACCTGACATTGCATTGAGTTTGTTCAGGACTATATTTGCCAGTGACTTGAGACCCATCCTAGGTAGTGTGACTGTGCCATGTCACATTGTACAGTCCAAGAAGGACTTGGCAGTGCCTGTGGTCGTCTCCGAGTATTTGCATCAGCATCTTGGTGGGGATTCTACTGTTGAAATCATGTCTTCAGATGGTCATCTCCCTCAACTGAGCTCACCAGAGATCGTGATCCCCGTGCTTCTTAAGCACATTCATCGCGAAATCAAGGTCAGAAGAAAAGTTTTTAAATTCTACACTTCGATTGATTTTAGGTGAAGTCTAAATTATGATAGGCCTACTTCACAAAGTTGGAAAGTATATAACTAAAAGCTTAAACTTAATGCATCTTCAGCGACCAGGACTACAAGTGAATCAATCCATTCATAAGCGGCTAGCTAGGTTAAGCATAAGATTTGTGCTTGTTTGGTTCAGTTTTTTTGCAGCCCTAATAACGATTAAAAGCTTTCGCTCAAATGGTTATCGTTAGGGGATTCAGAAGTTGTGAAGGTGATAGATTAATTGGGGGTATGGAGCATCATCCTTCTCCTTATCCAACATGAAAAACTTGTGTGCATAAATATGGAAAACTTGGAATTTGGGGTCTTGTGATTATAAATTTTACATATTAACAATAAATATTAAATTTAAAGTAACTCATTGTAAGTGTAGTCACCTACTCCCAAATCTTTAAAGCTTATGAAGGCACAAATCGAACTGACCCTTAAAATTTTGTGAATGCAGGAACTGGAATCATAGCATTATTGACGGCGAGTGGGAACCAATAAAATGGACTGGGGAAAGGACTTGTTATCATGTGGATTTCCTGAAATTGCCCTAATTAAAGGTCTTCACTCTACACTCAGAGGCAACCACCATCTACATCTGTATTAGCAGCTTTCCCAAATGGTGATTAGTGGATCTATTATATGAAAACAAGTTGTTTTGAATAGAAGGATCGTCTAATTACGACTAATCCTCAGTATTGAAGTTGATGAGGGACACCAGTCATGGACTCGATAATTTTGAAGCCCAGGGGCCATGAATTCCAAGCAAGAGTTGGGTCTTATTGGATTTCTCCAATAACGGGGGCCAGACATTTCTTACCCAAAGAAATGACTGGTCCGGCCATCGATCGATTTCGTTTAATGGCATCAACTTTGGAGTCTAATGTCCTCCTACTAAATCTACAGAATGTTAATACGATCAGATTTTGGATATTAAGTTAGTTAATTTGTAATATAAAAAGTATATTTTTATTATTAGGTAAATAATCCCAACTTGAACACAATCAAATGTATCAATTGGTCAATATTTGTAGCCTTAGGAGTGAAAACAAATCGTGGTTAATTTAGTAATAAGGTGTTTAAACTCGACTCATTAGGTAAGCAATTTTTAAATTGAGCAAACTCAATCTTATTGAATATAACAAGTCAAGTTCAGATGATTTCTTTTGAATTGACATTGAGTTAAATACAAATAATTTAATGAAATAATAAATAAAAGTCGAGTAATTTAATAATTAAATCTGACTTTTCTAATAAATAAGAGACCAAAATTTGACTCGTTTGTTCGTACAAATTGAGATTGAATAAATATATATATATATATATATATATATATATTGAATGCGGTACAAAGTTAAATCAAATTATTTTTATTATTTAAGCATGAGGGGATTGGATCTGACATTTTCTGGGCTAAAAGCTAATGGTCTAATGAAAGGCCCCTTACCTCCCCAGCGAAAAAGGTACGAAAGGCCCCTCGCCTCAACAACGTATTTCAAAAATGAAATTCAAGTCAGGCGCCCAGATGTTACCAACAGAGCACGGGCATTTCCCTTGTTCGAGGCCCATAATTACCGTGCACGCCTGATCTTAACTCCTATTTTCTTTTTCTTATCGATCAATATTTAAAATTATATTTTAATTAATTTAATTCGAATATTGTTAAATTCAATTTAAACAGAACTCTCTCAAAATAATTTTTTTTATTCTTAAATTTTAAATTCAAAACTTAATTAAAATATTTAACAATTTATCTATGAATTCGGCTTTCCATTGCTAGCCCAATATTAACCCGCCACGACCGAGAAAGTGAATGTTCCCGGAGAAAATAAAGTGCGGAAGAAAAATTATAAATTAAGAAATTGTGAACAATTCCTTTTACTTGATTTAACCAAAAATTATCTAAAGTACCCCTTTTTCAAATCACTCGCAATTTTTTTTTTTTTTGTTCATACATTTTCTTAGTTAATTCATAATTCTCTGTCGTACTTTAATAACATATTTTCACCTTGTCTTGTCTCAAAATAAGTACTAATTATATTTACTTGGTAACATAATAAATAAATGATTTTACTATTTTATCTACAGTAAATAGATAAAAGAACCTAAGTTAGGGGTATTTTTAGAAGAAAATAGTTTTTGACAAGTAAATTAATGCACATAATATTTTTTAATATGCAGTTTGAATATTTTTTTTTCTTGTTTTACTTAAATTTAAAATAGGACAGAAAAACATGTAAAGTAACCCTTTAGAGAGATAAAATAATTGAGAGAAACTAAAAATCAATATATTTAGTTTTAGAGAGAAAATTTATTTTTTATTAGATAAAATTTAAAAATATATATATTTATTAGGAGAAAATGTGAATTAAATTGATTTTGTAAATAAAGAAAACTAATATGCTTAGTTTTGTAGACAGAAAAATTGATAGAGAAAATTTAATTCCAATATATTTAAATAGACAAAATTTAAAGTAATTCATTTTTAGAGAGAAAATTAATATCCTTAAACTTCCAGAGAAAAAATTAAATTTCTTTTTTCAGAGGGAAAATAAAATCAATGTGTTTGGAAAAAAGAATGTAAAATAAATTGATCTTTAAGAAAGAAAAGTTAATGTATTTAGTTGTCGAGAGAGATAATTTCTATTAATATATTTTTTAAAATATAATTAAAAATAAAGAGGTAAATGACCCATCATTTGATAAAAAGAAGAAATTTGAGAGAGGAAAATATTTTTTTATATTTTAATGTCAATAATGTTTTATATAAAGAAGTTTTGATGCACCAAAAATTTTTAATACTAATGTTTTCTATTTTCAAAATTGTTAAACATGTTAATTAATTAATATTTACATAAAAATATTTATAGTCTTTATATTTATATATTTTTCTCACACTTAAAAAATTATTTACTTATTTAATTATAATTTTGTTATTGTTATTGATTTTATTTTTTCTTATTATTAATAATTACATATTTGATCATTTTAAATTTTTATCATAAAATATAGTTATTTTATTATTTTTATAAAATAATTAATATTTATATAAAATTTGTTATATTTATATATATTTCTATGTTCTCTTGTATTCTTATATAATACTATTTCCCAATACCCTTTTGTACATATTTTCGTGCAACCTAGCAAGGGAGTGTTCATTATTATTATTATTTTTTTTTTGGTTGATAAGGAAAGAGGCCCAACAGACCCCAACTCCTCTTACAAGGGAGTGTTCAAATTCATTAGAGCCTATAAAATTAAGGGAATTAATCCTAATGGTTAGATTATCAAATCTGCATTGCATACTAATTATGACTCTCTTAACTTTTTTAAATACATATTAATTTACAATTTGACATCTATATCTACTAGTTATATAAAAACCTTTAGACTCTTCATTCAAACATGCCACCTGAAAAGAATGATGACTTGAAGTGGGGGAGGGCATGCCACCTCTCTCTCTATCTCCCTCTCTCTCCCCACCTCCCACCTACCTCCCACCTACCTCCCTCTCATTCTCTCTCTCTCTCTCTCTCTCTCTCTCTCTCTCTCTCTCTCTCTCTCTCTCTCTCTCTCTCTCTCTCTCTCTCTCTCTTCATTTTTAAATATTACACAGATATTAATATTATATAATTTTTTATTTTTATTTTATATATTTAATATTTAAATTAAATATTTAAATATTTTTATTTTTATTAAATTTTAAATTAAATAATAATATTTATAATTTTACTTAAACTAAATTATTCAACATTATAGTTATAGTTTTATTATCTAATATTTTAATATTTTACGTTACAATTTAATATTTTATTTAAATATCAAATATCTAAAATTAATATTTAAATAATTGATATTTCAAATTAATATTTAATATTATATAAAAATTTTAATATTTTAATGAATTTTTTTATTTTTTATATTTTAATTATTATATAAATATTGTATTTTTAGAATATTATTTAATATTTTAATATTTTGTATTACAATTTAATGTTTTATGTAAATATGAAATATCTAAAAATTATTATTTAAATAATTGATATTTCAAATTATTATTTAATATTTTATAAATATTTAAATATATAGAATACTTTTTATTTTTTATATTTTAATTATTATATTAATATTATGATCTTCTATTATTTTTATTTGTATTCAAAAAATATTTTCCATTAAAAAAATCAACAAATATTTTAGATATTTTTAATACAATCATAAAATTTTTTAATCAAATTATTATTTATTTTGTATTGTATTATAATATGATACTTTTAATTTTTTTAATAAAAAATATTTTCAATTTTTTTACTTAATATTTATATAATTATAAAATTTACAGTATTGTAATATTATGTAATATTATAGTAGTTTTACTATAAATCATTTATTTCGAATCTTTTTTATATTTTTAGATTTAAAAAATTCTTGATTATATTAAAAATATCGAAAATATTTGAAATAAATGATATTTAGAGAAAATATTATAATATTATAATACTATGAAAATTATAATAATAAAAATATTAAGTAAGAAATATTTAAAAATATTTTTATATCAAAAAATTAATAATCGAAACAATTTTACGCTTATTTTAAAAAAATGAAAAATATGAAAATTTTTGGGCATATATAAAAATACTTTGAATTAAAATATTTAAATATTTAAAAAAATAGTTACTTGGCTATAATTCTAAAGAAATAGAACGAAATTCTTGATTATATTAAAAATATCGAAAATATTTGAAATAAATAATATTTAGAGAAAATATTATAATATTATAATACTATGAAAATTATAATAATAAAAATATTAAGTAAGAAATATTTAAAAATATTTTTATATCAATAAATTAATATTCGAAACAATTTTACGCTTATATTTAAAAAAACGAAAAATATGAAAATTTTTGGGCATATATAAAAATACTTTGAATTAAAATATTTAAATATTTAAAAAATAGTTATTTGGCTATAATTCTAAAGAAATAGAAAGAAAAAAAATAGATTACTATATACGGACCGAAACAATGACTATTCATGATTCGATAATTGAATCAATTCCGTACCGGTGTGCATGCGGTAAAAAAATTATGGCAATCTATTGAGATGTGATATATTACAAGTAAATATTTGTAACAAAAAATGAATCCTAATTTCAGAATGGTTGACCCCTTTAATCCAATCTATACAATGTTTTTTCCGTGAGCTAGAGGAATTATATCTCAGGTATACCAATCAATAGATATGAGAGGATTTGGATCCCCAAGGACAAATGATTGATTTGTCCATTCAAAGTAATTTACGCGAAGAACTCTCTTTAAATTAAATTTTTTTACTTTTTTACTTTAATTATTATATTAATATTATGATATTCTAATTTTTTTTATTCAAAAATTATTTTCCATGATAAAAGTTTACAATATTTTAGATATTTTTAATACAATCATAAAATTTTTTAATTAAAAATATTTTCCATCATAAAATTTTATAAATATTTTAGACATTTTTAATATAATCATAAAATTTTATAATTAAATTATTATTTATTTTGCATAGT
This sequence comes from Dillenia suffruticosa, assembly GCA_033439265.1. Classification (NCBI taxonomy): domain Eukaryota; kingdom Viridiplantae; phylum Streptophyta; class Magnoliopsida; order Dilleniales; family Dilleniaceae; genus Dillenia; species Dillenia suffruticosa. Next base: position 5,028,488 of record JAVTVX010000012.1, on the reverse strand, counting down.
ATTATAATATGATGTTTTTAATTTTTTTAATAAAAAATATTTTCAAATTTTTTTACTTGATATTTCTATAATTATAATATTTACAGTATTATAATATTATATAATATTATAATATTTTTACTATATATCATTTATTTCAAATCATTTTTATATTTTTAGATTAAAAAATTTTATGATTATATTAAAAATATCAAAAATATTGGAACTAAATGATGTTTAGAGAAAATATTATAATATTATAATACTATAAAAATATTATAGAATTATAATAAAAATATCAAAGCCAGCCTACTCCTTCACTATTTAATAAAAAAATATTTTTAAAAAATTTTTTTAGTATTTTTATAAGGATGATTTTTTATAGTATTATAATATTATGATTTTTTATTGCATTTTTGCTATATTCGTTTTTGCATATAATAAAATCATCTAATCAAATATTGTATAATAATAAAATTTTATTATAAGATTATAATGTGTTATTAATAATATAATAATGTAAGTAACTTTTTTAATATAAAAAATATTTTCAAATGTTTTATTATTTAATATTTTAATAATTATAATTTTTATAATGTTATAATATTATAATATTTTTACTATATACTATTTATTTGTGTTTAGACTCAAATATTTCAACTCTATGTAAATCATTTATGTGGGGTTTTTTTTTTTTTTTTTTTTTTTTTGAAATCTCAATTTTAGGTTGAATTGAAATTTAAGTGCTTTTTTAATATTAAAAAAAATTACCTAAAGCTGGAGTTCATTGTATTTGACACTTATGTGTTAAAAATGATTTAAAGATAATTTTATGATTATAAAAAAATATTAAAAATTTTTTAGATGAACGATTTGTATTAAAAATAGATCATGTGTTATTATCATATTATATAGTTAATAACACAAAATTCTACGATTATATTAAAAATATTAAAATAACTAAAAATATTTGATATTTGGCATAGATGATTTTGTTGCATGTAAAAAATTTTTCCATGTAACATTTTTCAATTTTTCAGATGAAATTCGAGTTCCAATCAGTATCGGTCACATTATCTTATTTTTTAAACTCAATTTTAAAACTCTATAACACGCAAGCACGATGTATTCCTTCTAATTATTTACTGAGTTTATATATAATGGATAAAAACAAAGTAGATTTTTTACGTATCCAAACACCATATTTTTATGTTGGCAAAACTTTGATGGGCAGCGAGGCTCAGCCAGGAATCGCTAGTGTATATATATATATTTTGATAAATAAGAAAGAAACATCACCGTAAGAATCCTTGTATAACAAAAGGAAACACCACCACAAACCCAGCCCAACAAACAGAAAAAAGAAGCGCCCAGCCCAAAGACTAAGCCACAGCAGAAGAAACTTTCTTCCTCCTAAGCCACGCCACCCCCACAGCGTCCATCTTCAAGAGAGCCCCAACTTCCACCAGAGGAATCGAAACCTCATGCAGCCCACCTTGCGCTCCCTGCCCCAACTCCGCCAACTTATCCGCGCGCCTATTGTCTTCCCTAAAGACATGAGAAATATCGGCAATACGAAGCTCATTCAAGAGATCCCTACACTCTAGGACCAAATCCCTTCAAGGATGATTATTTCTGCCCACTCCTTTGTTAACCGCATTCACCACTGCAAGGGAATCACTTTCCACAATAAGCTCTGCTAACTCTTTTTTCTGGGCTATCAGAAGACCCTCACTCAGGCCCCAAATCTCCGCCATGTCTCCATTCGTAGCTCCAATATTGATCCAAAAACCACGCATCCACTCTCCCTTATGGTTTCTTAGAACACCAGCTGCAATGGCTCCATTACCTCCTATTGAAGCAGCTCCATCAACATTAAGCTTGATCATACCTTCAGGCAGGCTTCTCCAAGACACCTTCGCAACATTACCCTCACATGGGAGTGGAAGTATCTTGACCCAAGCCGCGTTGGAAGGAAGAGGTATTGTGGAGGAAGGGTCATGCCCCATATGTAAAGAAGGAGTCGAATGAGTGGAGCATGCGCTTAGAGAATGCTAGCACACTAGAGCCATTTGGAAGAAGCTAGTTCAGGAAGTGGACAGTGTCAGACCATTTTGGAGTGAGAATGCCTACGGTTGGCTTCGTCAGGGGGACTGCTAAAAAATCTAACTTAGGAGTGGAGGAGGAATCCTTAAGCTTTGTGTTAGCGGCCTGGGCAATGTGGAAGTCTAGGTGAGTGTTGTGGCGAAACCAACAAGCATGTGGGCCCCTGACCCAGTCGTGTCCACCTATGTACCTCTTGTTTGTCCTCTCCTGAGGCTAACGTGAGCACTCGACCATCGCCAAAGCACTCAGCGATTAGTGGGAAATCCACCCATCTCCTCCTTTATATTATGTCGATAGTAAATGATAATTCTCTATATAAAGACAAATTTATTAATAAGTATTTATCTATTTTTTTAGTTGTTAGCCAATAAAAAATTTTCTAATTAATAAAAGATTGTTGGATCGTCAAAAGAAATAGAGCAAAATCTTAGAAAATGACTTCTAGAAATAAAATTTCTGAAGCCTTTTTTTTTTACTTCTTGTAGAATAAAATTTATGAAAATATTACTAAAAATAAATATAATAATTTTAAAATTTAATTTTCTTTTTTCATTCAAAGAAGCAAAACATTTTTCAGAAAAATACTTTTTCAAAAAGAATTTCTCAAGAAAATAAAAATTTTTATAAGAAAAATAATTTTTCTTAGGATAATGTGAAATAAACAGAGTTGAAATATTTCATACACTTACGAAAGAAATGTTCATAACAATGTTAGAACAATCTATAGGAAAACTTTAGTTGGTATTAAAAACTTAATCTTCTTTGCAAAATTTTTAGTTAAAAACAACTCTTTAATTGAGACATATAATCCGAAAAGCATACCTCATTAGTGTTTCTATTCATCTAATTAAAACACCCCAAAAAATAAATTTTTTAAAAGGTTAAAGTTCATACGATATTAAAATTACATATATTTTCATCTAAATCGCCCTTTAAAAAATTTATATATTTTATAATTGATCGGTATGCTACTAAATTAATGTATTACAAAGTTCCGGCTACAACATTACTAAAAGATTTTCCATTCTTTAACATTAAACCTTGAAAACTACATAGAAAATTTTGAAGGATGAATTCTCAAATATTTTAGTATTTTTTTAATGCGACAAGACGAGTTTGATTTGGAATGAATGTCAAATAATTGTACCTAAATAGAATTTTTGTTCACAAATAAGTTATAATTTTGATTAATATGAGTCTAATTCAATTAAACTCAACGGGAGTTTCCTCTCGGGGCTGCAATCGCAGGATGCTGACTCTGACTGCTAGAGGCGCGGACAAATTTCCATAAATGAACGTCCGTAAATACGGACCCACGACCTATCCGTTGTTTTCAGGACGCCGCCACCCCCCACCCCCCCAAAAAAAAGACTCGTAAAAAAAAAAAATATATATATATATATATATATATATATCATGTGACACTATATCTTATAAAAAATAATAAAAATAAAAATATTATTGGTATTAGATCTAACTCTAGTATGCCCGGGGGAATGCATTAAGTAAAAACATAATACTATTTTAAAATCAAATATGGACAAAATAAATTGCATATAATGCTTTTTGATCAAATAATCTATAATAATAATGGACAGCCCGTGACCACAATGAATAGGACCACACCATTTATGATATTTGTCACCAAACAAATCCATTAAAAAGAAAAATTCGAATAAAAACAATGCAACCTAGCTGTACATGACTAAAACCCAATAATCTTATCACCAAATATCAATCACCCAGCAGCCAGCTTGTGGCATTCTCCACTCCCTATCAAGCCTCTCTCTCTTTAGAAAACAATTAAACGAAAAAAAAAATTCATTCGATATATAAAATACTTTCCGATTTAGTGTGAGGGTTGGAGGATGATGAACGTATATATATGTAATTATTCTTTTGTATTTTTATAAAGAGATTATTTTTGCGTATTAAATCCATTATCTCGAAATCATAAAAAAAAAACTTTACAGTTATGTTAATATTTGTCCTCTAAAAACAATTAAACAAACAAATAGATAAAAGCAGAAGGGACAGAGGACTTTCACTGTATTCAAATGTAACATTCTGAGTATCAAACCAAATCATAAGGTTGGTTTTAACTTATAACTACCAAATCATATCTAATGATAGATTTTCTTAGGATTAATATTCTGTATGTGTGCTTAGTGTGGTGGATTATTGGGTACTTCAACAAATAATTCAAAAAGGGTATATTTTAATTAATAATGAAAAATATGTTAATTATCACGTCAGAATTTATGTGTTAACTTGCCCACCGGATCGGATCGGATCGGATGTCCCCGAAGGGACCACCTATGAAGACTATTGCCATTACCAAGTCCTCAGTTACTCCTCTGATGAAGATTTTTTCTTTCACAATTAATTTTTTTTTAAAAGATTAATTTTACTATCTATAATGAAATATCTACTGCTGTCATAAATATTAATGCCATAAAATTATTATTATTAAATTTTTTTCTAGCAACCATATGATAATTAAATAATTATTATTTTTATTAGTAATATTAAAAAGATTAATGGTAGAACGATCTATAAATGTTAGCGATGGTAATTAAACCGTTATCAATCCTATGAGTATTATATAAAAACACAGAAAAAAGATTTTTCTATAATTTGATTTTTTTTTTCTTGGATTAGAACAGAGGGATACAGGCATAATAGAAATTAGGGGGAAAAAAAATAAAGAGTATAGAAAGTCCTATTAAAAAGCATTCCACGCCCGTTAGAGACACCCATTAATAATAATAATAATAATAATAATAATAATAATAAAAGAAAAAAAATGAAATAAGACCAAAAGTCTGCGCTTCCATTTCACACCACAGAAGCCGCGCTCTTCAAACCGAAAATCCCAAATCCAAAATACAGTCGAAAAAACCGAAGAGAGAAAACCCCCAAAAGAGATGGGCATAGTAGAGGCGGCTCACAACGTGAGAGTCCTGGGCTCAGGCGAGCAAATCATAGTTCTAGCTCATGGGTTCGGCACCGACCAATCCGTCTGGAAACACCTGGTACCTCACCTCCTCGATGACTTCAAGGTTGTGCTGTTCGACAACATGGGTGCTGGCACAACCAACCCAGATTATTTCGATTTCGAGAGGTATTCGACCCTCGAAGGTTATGCCTATGATTTGTTGGCTATCTTGGAAGAATTTCAAATTTTTTCTTGTATCTATGTGGGTCACTCTGTTTCTGCTATGATTGGTCTTATTGCTTCTATTAATCGCCCTGATCTCTTCTCCAAAATCATCTTGCTCTCTGCTTCTCCCAGGTTTGTTCTATTTCTTTTTAATATTGATAATTTATTTTTATTTTTATTTTCTATTTTAGGTTGTAAATTTTATTGACACAGATAAGTTTGTTTTTAATTAGTTTAAGGAATATATATAATATTGATATCTAAACTTAATAATGATCAGGGATTCTTTTTCTTAAATTAGCATTTGATACGTGCCAGTATGGTTGGTTAACTGGGTTTGTACTTTGAAGGCGGAATTCTAATTATAGGACTTGAATAATAATATTTTGGTTGCCAAGGGTTCCCCCCCCCCCCTTTTGGTGTTAAATTTTGTTCAATAACAGTCCAAACTTGAACTTCTAATGATGACTTTTGAAAGTTGAATTCTAATTATAGAAGTTGCACTAGGTTTTTTTTTTTGTGTTTGGGACATGGGAACATTGAAAGAGAAAAAGAAAAAGAGGAAATTTTTGCTAAAATTGCTTTTTTTTTTTTTTTTTTTTTTTGAGTTTGAGATATGGCACCATCTTAAAGAAAAAGATTAGAGGAAAAAAAAATGAACCATAAAGGAGAAAAAGCGCCTCCATTTGTAGATATGAACTGAAATTATTTTGAAGCCCATCCAAAAATTTCCAAATTCCAATCAATCACTCTAAAATTCACCCAAAGAAGAAAAAAGAAAAAAAGATTTAATTCGAATTATGAGTGTCGATTTTAGAGATTTTTAAATTGAATTCTGTCTATATAAAGATTTTCTTGTCTGCCTTAATTATCTCTAAAAAAAATTAATTCAATTAGAGTGGAATGAGACTTAATTTGTTCTGTTTTGTTTCCATGTAGATACTTAAACGATGTGGATTACTATGGAGGATTTGAGCAAAAAGAATTGGACCAACTCTTCGAAGCCATGCACTCAAACTACAAGGCATGGTGTACGGGGTTCGCACCTTTAGCCGTGGGAGGGGACATGGACTCAGTCGCAGTCCAAGAATTTAGTCGAACCCTATTCAACATGAGACCGGACATAGCCCTAAGTGTGGCTCAAACCATTTTCCAAAGCGATCTACGCCACATTCTATGGCTAGCCCCTGTGCCATGCCACATTATTCAGTCCATGAAGGACTTGGCTGTGCCGGTGGTGGTGTCCGAGTACCTTCACCACCATCTTGGCACAGACTCAGTCGTGGAGGTCATGTCGTCCGACGGTCATTTGCCACAGCTCAGCTCGCCAGACATTGTTATTCCTGTTTTGCTAAGGCATATTCGCCATGACATTGCTTCTTGAATTATTTGTTGTTGCATTTGGGAACCCAGGGGATCTCTCTTTCTTCTTCTTCTTCTTTTTTTTTTTCCCCTTTTATGTTTAATGGCTGATTGTTAATGTTAGATGACTCAGATGCTTAGTCCGACCGTTGTGGTTGTTGGGCGTTGTGCAATGTCGGTCTGGTTGTTGGTGGTATAATAAATAATCGGGGGTTGCCAATTACCCTGTGGGTGGAGGGAAATCTTAGGGTTAATTTGAATTAGAAAATGTTTATCAACAAAGTTGTTGACGTGATCAAAATTGTTCCCTCAACTTTGAATGTATCATAAGAATCTTGATGGCTTTCAGTAAAAGCTAGATGGATTTTATATAGTTGATTTGTGTGTACCTTGATTTTCTTTTAGAGAAAAAGAAAAAAAAATTATGATTCGAGGATGGGTTTTATTTTCTTTTTTTCTGAATTATCGAATTAATCAAATTCGAGTGTTATGAAACCCATTAACAATTGGCTCTCCAATATCATTTGTTTATTTTATGAAAATCGAATTTGAAATTTTAATTAAAAGAGTTTAGTGTCCGATTACTATACTTGTGAGATCTTGGTATGGTTTTATTTTCTTGGAGTAAAGTTGGATGTTTGAAGTTAGAAACTTGTTCCTCTTAGCAGTCCCTAAGACATAAAGTTCATATTTGAATGTTAGCAGTAGTTGTCATCACTAGAATAGAATCACAATAATTGAGGAACTTTCTTCTTCTTCTTATTATTATTTTGGTTTGTGAATATTTCTTTTTATTTTGCATCAAAAGAGAGTAAGGCTCAGTCAATGATCTTCGGATCAAGTGATATCTTCCCCTTTATTTATATAATAAGCTCGAATAAAAAATAAAGAAAAGAGAGAAAGAGAAAAGTTCAGCAGAAGACACGTATGTCACCTGTATTATAATTATCCAGTTCATTAAATCCCAACTTTTCAGGAACCAAGAGGAAGCCCCTCTCTCTCACAGTTTGGACCACCAACCATGTTAGGTCACATGGATGGATCTTTTCTTTGACAGTGGCCATTTGCATTATTTGTTCCCACATATTGTGCAGTGCTTAAAAAATCTCAGCACCCTCACTGAGTTTTCTTTTTCTTTTATTTTATTTTAAATATAACATTTTTTTATTATATGAAGAATTTTTATTAAAAAATATAGAATTGTATAAGTAAAAAATTAAAATTTTCTACATAGAAGATTTAAAATTTAAAATTTCAACCTGGGCAATCCCACTTTTCTCATACCATGCGAATACAATTGAATTATGCAGCTATGAGACCAATTTCGAACATGAGGAGGAGTTGTTTACCGGATCAAGACCAGATGGTCCTTTGTCTATTTCTATTCTGTAATCTTACTGTATTACATAATATTAATCATCCCACTACAAATTTGACTGCCCGCAACCTTGGTTTCTTCTATTTCAATTTTTTTTTCTTTTTCACTCTAATATTTAATTTTGTAAAAAAAAAAAAAAAAAAAAAAAAAAAAAAAAACTCATGTGATTTAATGGGCTTTTAAATTATTTTTGTGATTTCAAAATCAACAAATTGCCTCCTAAAGTTGGCCCCTTTATCAAATTGCCCTACCAGTGGTAAGTCTGTCCCTAGTGATTTTCACTGTCAACCCATAAAAAAATCTGCGTGGAAATCTTTTAGAGCTCAGAAGCCAAACAAGACGACGGGCATATGAACCTCTTGGATCTGTGATGACCGCGCCGCGATAGTAAGATGACCGCGAACCTCTTGGACCTGTAGGAGCCATGTTAGGCTGGGCTTGGGCGGCCTAATTGGTTTTCCCTTGTAATGTTGGGCTTCTTTTATATATATATATATATATTTTTTTTTTATCATCGGTATCCGAATTTTACTCGACTAATTCGGTTCGAGTACTGTGATACCCATTTTTAGAAATAGGGTTTCCCAAATCCTTTTTTGTAGTTTTGCACCCCCAAATTGCCTAATAATTTTTCAAATTCCAATTTATAGAAATAACTTAACATGTTTAAGTACTTCTGAATTGTTATATTTAAACTTCACTTCATTAATTTCTTTCACATGCGTCTCTTGATAGAGAAAATTGTTACAAACTTGAATTTTACAAATAATTGATTATTTATGCCAATTGTCTCTACAAGGGCATAACCACATGCCTTTTAAATATTTTAGTGAAGACAATATCAATCGCCTTAGCAACATTGTCGATTGATCCCGTAAGCATCCCTTATGTGTTATCAAGGCCACAAGTTAGCACAAGTTAACTAATATCAACTGTTAACCGTTTGTAATTATCATTAATTATCAACTACTTGTAACTGTCGGATCACATATCGATTGAAACCAATATATCGCCAACCATTAGTATCGACGGTGGCCAACAAGTGTTAATTGATTGAACATGCACCGCACATGCGCACAAGTCCAATACCTAGGTTTGCCTCCGAATTTATTTATTTTTACTATGACTTGTGCTTTCGGTATTTAAAACTTTATCTTAATTAATCTAAATCGATTCGTTGTTGGGTTCTTTTTTGAGAATCTTTCGATATAATTTTTTTCATTCCCGTATCGAGTCAAACCTGAATATTATTAAAAGATTTCAGTGTCTTTTCCATTGAGCCAATCAAACATCGGTGGTTTGCCTCCCACTCTGAACATGCAAAAGTTTGTCGACAATCTAGCAACGATTTGAAATCTTAATCTAACATTTACTCAATATCTTAAATATTTTCAAACACAACCATTACATACTGTGAACCCACATTTGCCAAGCTGCACCCCCATATCTTGGTCTTAGACATGCACCAAGTTGTCTCAATGTATGACCAAAGTTTCAACGGTGTTACACGAAACCATTAATCATTAAGGTAGTTTGTCTGATTAATCATAATAAAAACTATATAAATTTGAATCTCAAATTTAAATATTAGTATATACTTAAATATTTTATGATCTAAAAGATTTTATATTTTATAATATATCTATTTTTTAAATATAATTATAATAATTGATTCAACTCCAATCAGAGCATATTATAACATGTGAACGAGTTTAAAATAATACTCGGATGAAATAGTAAAAGCCAATAAGTATTTTTTATTTTTTATTTTTTTTTAGCTTAAAAAAGGGTCCGCGGGTTAACAGGAGTGACGCCATCATTACTTCTTCGGTCAAGGGGAGTGCATCCGGTGAATGGTGCGGTTTTTTTAACACTTGGCTTCTCAAAACTTAACCAAAGCAGAATCAGTTCGGTTCAGCTCCGCGCAAATCAGAGGACTTGGAAGCGTGCTTCGTTTGCTGCGAGCGAGCCATAAAGAAGGGTTTAGGTATCAATTGTTTTTTTAAGAAAAAACTCACACTATTGACTCGATTTCTCAAAGCCATTTTCAACTCCCCCCCCTCTCTCTCTCCTTATTTCGTGCGGTGTGTGAGATGGCTTCTGCGACGTCGTCAACGGTGTTGGAGAGAGTGGAGCTCGCGAAGTTATGCAAGTCAAAGGACTGGTCCAAGGCAATTCGTCTTCTCGATTCTCTCATTTCTCGCTCCTCTTCCATTCAGGACATCTGGTAATTACTCCTCTCTCTCTCTCTCTCTAGGTCAAACTAAATTTGATTTTGAAGTTCTCCTCTCTCTCTCTCTCTCTCTCTCTCTCTGGGTCAAATTGAATTGGATTTTGAAATTTATCCCGAAGTTTCGAATTTTTGTGTGTGCGCGTGTTGCAGCAATCGAGCCTATTGTTATAGCCAATTGGAGCTACACAAGCATGTGATCAAAGACTGCGACAGGGCTCTTCAAATTGACCCTACGCTTCTCCAAGCTTACATCCTCAAAGGTCTGTTTATTCATCTCCGATTTCAATTTTCCACCTCTCAATCTGGATTTGTTGATATTTCTCATCGATGTTAGAAACTACTTTTCTGATCAGATTTTGCATTTTATTTTATTTAATTGGACATGAGCTTAGGTTCTTTACTTGCAAATTTAGCTAAATTTGGACTAATAGTCATTTGTGGGAGTGTACAGCTGTAATGCATGGAAACTTCTTAACACCAACGTTTTCTGGTTTCTGAAATGTTTCCGCTTTTGAAACATTCCCCTTTATGTGACGTCTTATTAATTAATGTTAACACAAAAATCCTTATATTTTTTTATGCTCACTTATTTTTCCATATTTAATAAATTATTTACTTATTTAATTATAACTTTTATTTTTATGTTATTTTTCTTATAATTAATAATTATGTATTTGGTCATTTTAGATTTTTATTATAAAATATGGTTGTTTTATTATTGTTATAAAATAATTAATATTTATATAAATTTTTTTATATTTTTTATATTTACGTATTTTTTTACGTTTTTCTTTTATTTATTTTTACAAAATACTGTTTTCTCATATCATTTTATATCCATTTCCGTTTCCATGCAATCTAGGTGTACAATTTAAATTGATGCATGGATAACTAAACGCCTTTCACAATCCGAGTTTAATTGTTTAAGATGATGGTTTATCCTCTATTGTATCTTATGTAGATTCTTCTAGACCAATAATATTTTCACTTTTCTTATACAAAAAAGCCAAATGTAGATATATGACAAAAGGGTAGGTATGACTTACAATTTATAAGTGGTGTATCTCAAATGTCGTTGTTTGAATGATGGATGTGCAAGGCAGCGTATGTGTAGTATTATGGTATTTTGAAAAATCTAATTGTGCACAGAAGAGAACACAGAGCAAGTTCATTGGATGAAGAAGTCATAAAATATTTCAAGCATAGACATGGAGAGAGTATTTGCCGATTGCAATTTGAGGATATTTATCTCGCTCAATTCCTCATGCCACACCAAGTAGGTTGATACTAAATAAAGATACAATGTAGAAATAGATCACCTAGTGAAAATTGAGGGCCGAAAAGAATATATTGGTGTACCTATAGGATGTATTGTGGTCCAAGGGTGAAACTCATGAAATCAGATAACAGTATGTTGGTTCACAAAGTGAATTGGGCTTGAAGTTAATTTTTATGCCGCTTTTATCATCATTGTTAGGGTATATAGAGAGAGCATGGGACACAAGACTGAAACAGATATCAGGTTTATTTTTCACTTGATATATGTTAATCTAAATATGGAAATTGCATAACTAGCTTAAACACTAAAACTAACTCTATCTCTTAAAAGACTTTCTGTTAAACTGGATCATAGACGTCAACGCCCAAGGCTGAAAATGCCATCAACTAGAATATTTCATTAAAATGTCACATAATTGTTGTCCAAAGATCACATAAACCCCCTCATATTTTATTTTATACGGACCAAATCTCTTTTGAAATGACAATCCACCTTTACATTTAATGAAAAATAGAATTGTTAACTAAATACATAGTTATGAGAATGCTTGATCATCACATGAAATTTACATCAATTTCTTGCGTGGGAAACCCATTTCTTGCAAAGGTCTCAACTCACGTGCATTGTGAGTTAAAGCTACATATTGAGCTTTGATTTAGCATAGGGCTGGCAGGGCAGGTTTGGGTTGAGGTGACCCCTTTGTGTCCTTATCCTGTCAAAAAGAATCTCCTCGATCCTTGCCCCAAAGCCAGGTCAGGGATGGATTTCTCATCCCTTCCCTGCCCTTAAAGGATCTCTCTTTGGGAGAAGGGGCCTCCAGATAGAATTAGAAAAAAAGAGTTTGTTAGTGCTGATCTTTAGTCTATGCAAGTGTTAATTGTGGATTGAGATATTTCAGGTTTGAGGGCTTTTGAATTTGATCTTGAGGATGAGAAAGGAAAACAAGAGAAGATCAGAGGTCAATGGAGCGAGGAAAAGTGGCGGCATTAGTTTTGGAGTCTATTTAGGAAGAGAACTCATCAATGAGTTAGAACGAGGAAAACTAGTGTTTTCTTTATAACATTCTAACCTTTATGGTAATAGAAACCAAAACTGATAAATATATTTAAATTTAGTTGCTACTTGCTATACAAGGTGAGAAAGTGAAGTTGGAAATCAAATTTTTTTGTTTGTTACCTTTCCTATGTAGATAGATGAATTAGAAAGGGAAAGTCTAACAAATGGTTGTGGATTTTCATGCCCTGTTGCATTGGGATGGCGTAATGAGCCTTACAAACTACCCCAAACCCAAAACAAGTCTCACTTTTTCAACCCAAACCTACTCTCAGTTATAGATATGGTGCCATAAGGGCTGGAGTGGTGCGGATTGACCATATGCTGGCCAAAAACAAGATGATCGATTGATTTGATACTATTTGTTGGCATTAAAATTTTGCTAGCAACTCAAATATGTGGAATCAAAAAATATTTTGAACGGTCAAAATAAAACCACTTTCTATGGTTGTCTGGTCCGTATCAAACTTGGACACTTGTGCCCATTACATGTCATCTAGTTGAAATTTTAAGTAAATGTCCACTTTGTGAGTTACTCTCTCAAAAAATCAACTTTAAGTGGGCTTAAAGAAATATGCTGGAAACTTTCCCTTGTTTCACTTTGGTCCCCAATATTTACATTGTGGCCCCAACGTCTTTTTATGATTTCGTGAAGGTTCCTCTGCCTCCAAAGATACCCTAGCACCCCTTGTTCTTTCTAGGTCGCGATTCAAGCTCATCCTCATTTTTGGCAGTTTCCTAATTGATATTTCTTGTACAAGGAATTAACATGATCCTACCCCTGTAAATAGGTTCTTACTCCCTCTCAAAATCTCATTCAAAGGAGGTAGCAGAGGAGCCATCTAAAGAGGAGGATACGAGGAGCACAGTAGGAGTTGTCCGAGGAGGAAGATCCAAGTAGGAGCTAGGCAAAGGAGGGTTAGAACAGGCAGATTCTCTCAAACCGTTTAGAGGATTTTGAAGTCTTGAAGATTAAAACTTTCGAACTTTGGGGCATTCTGTTTTTGGGTTTGATATACAACAAATTGGGAATTACTTTGTTTTTCTAGTTTCTCAGGTTATCTACTAGTTGCTTATCCACAATGTTGATTGTTAAGCTTTGTGGAAACCCTCTTTCTTTTGCTGGTGAAAATGATAAAGTTTTCTTAGAGCCTGATCCCATTTTCCTAGGAAGACGAGCTTTGCAGAAGCCTGCTTTCATTCATAGATCAAAATGATTAAGCTTTGTTTGGGCACACCGTTGTCACATTTGCCAATGAAGATGATTTAGCTTTTCAGAAGTCTGCTTTCATCCATTAATGCAATGGATTAAGCTCCATTGGAGCCCCCATCTGCTGTCCAAGATGATTAAGCTTTGTGAAAGCCCTCTTTCCTTTGTCAACTCTGGCGATGAAGCTTGGTTGGAGCTTGCTTTCATCACCTCTGCTGATGAAGGCAGTCTAGTTTTGTTCAAGCTGGGTTTCAGCACATCCATTCATGAAGATGATTAAGTTTTGTTGAAAGTCGCCTTACTTAAGTCTGCTGCCTAAACAAACAAGCTCGCCTTCATAAGTCAACTAAGAAAAATGAACAAGCCCATCTAAATGAACGAGTCTGGCTTCATCAAATTTGCCTACAAAGATGATATTTAACATGAGATTAACTGTTAACTGGGAACTATTTTATATTTTTGTGAAAAATATTTAGAGAATTGTACAGTTCTTGTTAATAAATTTAATTTTGTTCATTGTTCACAATTTTGAAACATAATTATTTGATGGCAAACTTTTTGAAATTTGAAAATTTAGGAGAATCAGATCAGGTAAATTTGAACTTTCCCTTGGCAACTTTCTTGGCTTGATTAAATAATAGATAATTGTGATATTTCATATTTTTATTAATTTTTCTATGGATTAAAAAGGTCAACATAGATTTGGATGAAGTAGTGTCAGCCGTCTATTTGCATAGTCTAGTAGAAAAACAGCAAAGGGTGGACAAATAAAAAAATTGCAGGAATTTATTAATAGCCGATAATGTGAATTGATCAGATGTGCACAAAGAAGCTTCGGCTACATAAGTGCAGATATGTAAAAATTTTGAAATCATGAAGACCTAGTCACTGGACACTGATTAATCTGAAAAGAACAAGCTGATAACATCTACCATATGGACATTGCTATTTGGCCTAACCAATGTTCATGCTAAATACCTGGTGAAACTGGATTTTTTGCTGTCCTTACCTTTCTCAACTGATTAGTTGTCGTCCTGGTTGCCTTTCAGCAAAAACTAAGGAGCAAAAAGAGCAAAAGACAATAAGCACAGGGAATGAGTAGAAAAAGAAAAATTAGAGATCTCTAACGATCTCATGCAAATGCGCGTTGCTAGGATTACTGGTGGCTGTGAAAGTGGGGAGATGGGAGTTTTAGAATGACAGTGCATAAAACTAATAATAAAATTTGTTCTATTGAAATGGGGTCTCACCATTGCTTGGCTTATGGAGGGTCAAATGTTAGAGAAAGTTTGTTATTTATTATATTTTAGAATTCTAGAGCCTTAGTCAATTAAATATAAGCAAGGTTCTTGTGGAAACTCTAGAATTATTATGTGCGAGCAAGAGACGAAAAGAAAGCAATAAGCAGCTTGCACACACTACTAAAATTTGCCAAATTGACTATTGTCAATGTGGAAAAAACGAGATCAAGGGTTGAATTTGAAGGGGAGATACATAATATGAGCCCTTTCAAATTCAATCTCAAATGTATTGTGACTTCCAATTGCCATTTAAACTACAAAGTGTGTAGTGGGTCTCGTGTTGGTTTTTGATAAGATGTTTGACTTGGTGAAGCTCCTGTATCTTCACTCTTCCATAGTTTTTGTTACATATGATGTGATTCTTGCTTTAATCATTTGATTCCAAACATAAAAAACTCTTCCTTTTGTTTTAGTGATTTCTTTTGAAGATAAAAGCTCATGTATCCTCTCGTCTAAACTCTTAACTATCATGTCTTTACGGATAATTTGCATTCAAGGTTTCAATAAAACGTAGAGATAAACCACTGAAAACTTGGATACAATTTATCCGTAAAGACATGATAATTAAGGGTTTAGACGAGATGATGACATTGGATAGGAATGAATGGCGTAGAAGAATCCACGCAAATTAAATTATCATATTTATTTTTTTATGTATTCATTTTATTATTATTATTATTTTCTCATACTTGTCTCTCAAATGGCCTGTTGAAAATAAATATTACCTAAAGCCCAGAATTTCTCAGCCCTTGTAGCTCATTTGGTGAAACAATTCAGCCCAAGAAGAAGTCTCACCAGGCCCAAGAAAGGGCTCTCTTCCAGCCCAAGAAGGAGGGCCTAAAAGCCCTTCCCATCAGCCAGCAGACTAGCCGTTGGAAAGGACTCCAACGGCTAGTTCTGCCAGCTGTTGGAGGCCCTCCCACGGCCAGATTTCTGGCTGTTGGAGGGCCATCATTTGTCCCCTCTCTCTCTCTCTTTTTCTCCTATAAATCCCATTCTCTTTGTAACCCATGAACAAGAGATCAAAATCTCTATGTATTCTCACTTTGAAATGCAATCAAGTTTCGATTAATTTTATACTTTCTTGTTATTCAATTTCTTTCATAACTTTAATTTGGTATCAGAGCGTCAAATGATTCTATCCTCTTTAAGGTTGGGTGACCCTTTTCCTTCTATAAGCCTCACCCAAATTCAAAACATTTCCTCTATTCAATTGAAAGGAGGAAATTACTATCAATGGGTAAGCATCATGAAGAGAGCACTCAATCTTCAAAATTTAGAGGAGCATATTCTTGATGATGCTCTTGATGAGAACAATCCCTCATATAGGGAATGGAAGAAAAGAGATGATCATGTTTTTATCATCTTACTCAACTCGTTAGATGAAACTCATAAAGCCATGGTGACTTGTGCTCCCAATGCCAAATTGGTGTGGAACACAATGTTCTCCCTATATGTCCAAGAGTCCAATCGAGGGAGGATCTTTGAGTTGAAGAAATAAATTGCTAGCATCAAGAAGGAGGGAAAGTCTCTTCCTCAATATTTTGGTGAGCTCACCGAATGGAACAAGCTAATGACTCTCCGACCGGATTCAATCGATCTTAAGAGTCATCCAAAAGAGAAGAGAAGAGGACAAAATGTTTGCACTTCTAATGGGGTTGGATGACTCCTTCACTCATCTTCGACAAGAAATTCTACGTATGAAGGAATTTCCTACATTCGGGAAAGTGCAAAACATGGTGCAAAGGGCCGAAGTAAGCATGAGGATTGAGGAAATCTCCAAACTAAAGATGGAAGCTCACGGATTCATGGCTTTTCAAGACCTCACGGCTGCCAAGATCATCAAAAGGGAGGTATGCTCTCATTGCAAAAAGAAAGGGCATACAAGGGATAAATGTTGGTTCTTACATCCTCACCTAAGACTAAAGAATTTCAAACCAAAAGACCAACAAAGAGGTCCAAGCTTTGGAGCTCAAGCTACTGCCCAACAAGCAACTTTTTATGATCCAACAATGGCTGAGCTTGTTGCCCTCAAAACCACTCTTGAGAGTGTCACAAAGAGGCTTCAACAAATCTCGCATTCAGAAAATTTTCTCATAGATTCGGGTATCGACTATCATATGGTTAGGGATATTTCAAAAGTTAAGAGATTTAAAAACCTCCCTAACCATAAGATAGTATGAGTTGCTAATGGGCAAGATTTGAAGGTAAATCAAGTTGGGGAAATTGATATTTTTGGAAAAACTACAAATGCTTTATATGTTTCTAAAGTTACTTAAATCTATTGTCTATAAGCAAAATCACTAAAGGTCAAGGGTGTAGAGTTGTTTTTGACCCAAACTCCGTTTCTTTTCAGGATCTCAAGTCGAATCGATTGATCGGCAAGAGTTCTAGAAAAGGAGGACTTTACTTTTTGGATCAAGAACAACATGCACTTACGGCACATATCAAGGAAGATTCATCTCTTTGGTATGGGCGGTTAGGGCATCCTAGTGATCGAGCTTTAAAACGTCTATTTCCAAACTTAAACTATGAGAATAGATATTGTAAAGCTTGTATTTGGGCTAAAGAAACCCGAACTATGTATCATATTTCTGAAACAATATATGAAAATGCATTTGATTTGATTCATTCGGATGTTTGGACTTCTCTCATTATTTCACATTTAGAATACAAATATTTCATCACATTCATTGACCATAAGACTAGGTATACATGGGTGTATCTTTTAAACACCAAAGACCAAGCTCTTGAAGCTATCAAGAGTTACGTGAAATATGTGATCAAACTTTATAATGTCAACATTAAAGTCCTAAAATCCGATCATGGTAGTGAATTTACAAGTCAAAATTTTGAAAATTACCTTAAGGACAATGGCATTATCCATCAACTATCATGTGTCTATACACCCCAACAAAATGGGATAGCCGAACGTAAAAATTGGCATATACTAGAAATTGCTAGAGTTATGATGTTTTATGCAAACACTCTTCAGAAATTTTAGTGTGACGCGGTTAAAACCGCGATTCATGTAATCAATCTTATGCTATCCGATGTTTTGAAAGGCTAATCTCCCTTAGAACTTCTTTTAGGAAGAAAATCAAAATTTTCTCACCTTAGAACATTTGGTTGCACATGCTATGTTCATATTCCTACACATTTAAAAAACAAATTAGAACATAGAGGAAAAAAGTGTGTATTTCTTGGGTATGCATCCTTTGAAAAAGGTTATAGATGCTATGATTGTTCTACTAACCGCACATACACATCGAAAGATGTGATATTCTTGAAGAATGAGTTTTACTTTTCAGGAGAAGAAGTAGATGAAATTCCAAAGGAAAGCTCTCAAACAACCACTTGGGATTTTCTGGTGACTCCCAATGCTACTCAAGAAATTGAAAATCCAATCAATCCTCAAGTAGCCAAAGGAAGTTCTCAAAATGAGGAAGAATGATCAAACCTTACGGATGAAGACTCACCACTTGATTCAGGGGGAGATTAAAGAACAAGTGAGAATGAGAACTCCTCACCAAGTTTAGAAGAGCCAAGTGACTCTCCCGTTCAGTTTAGGAGATCAATAAGACTTAGGCTTCCACCATCAGAATGGGTCAACCAAAGATATCCCATTTATGATTATTACACTACATCTCATGTTTCTTCGAGCCATCAAGCATTCATGAATGGGATAGACAAGGAGATTGAACCCAAGACATTCGAAGAAGTTTCAAAAGATCCTAGATGGAGGGAAGCAATGAACAAAGAATTAGAAGCTCTAAGTAAGAATAGTACTCGGGAGATAACCTCTCAACCAAAAGGAAAAAAGGCCGTGGGATGCAAGTGAGTGTTCAAAATCAAGTATAAAAGTGATGGATCCATCGAAAGATACAAAACAAAGTTAGTAGCAAATGGATACACTCAAGCATATGGAGTTGATTATAAGGAAACTTTTGCACCGGTTGCTAAAATGAATACCGTTCGAGTACTTCTTTCGCTTGCAGCCAACTATGGATGGAATATGTTCCAAATGGATGTAGCAAATGCATTCCTTCAAGGAGACTTAGAAGAAGAAGTATATATGCAACTTTCTCAAGGCCTCCAACATCAAGAAGGAGATGTATGTAAGCTACACAAGGCAATATATGGGTTCCAGCAATCTCTAAGGGCATGGTATGCAAAACAAAGCCCTGCTCTTCTTAGTAACGGTTTCACAAAATGCAATAGCGATTCATCCTTGTTTATTAGAAAAAACAATGATAAAATAGTAATTGCCTTAGTTTACGTAAACGATATTATAATAACCGGAAATGATATGAATCTCATTGATATTGTTAGAAATTTCTTAAAATTTAGATTTGAAATTAAAGATTTAGGGAGACTAAAGTATTTTCTAGGAATTGAGCTAGCCTATTGCCATAATGGACTAGCTCTATCCTAAAAAAAATACGCTTTTGACTTGTTGCAGGAAACAGGAAAGTTAGGAGCTAAACCGGCTTGTAGTTCAGTTTCCACCTCCGGACCCTTAGAAGACGATGAGGAACCGTATGAAAAGATCGAGAGATATCAGCGGCTTGTAAGAAGGCTAATCTACCTTACTATCACAAGACCAGATATATCTTACGCAGTGAGTCAAATAAGCCAATACATGCATGCTCCAAAGAAGGGCCATTAGAGAGCAGCTGAGAGAATCCTCCACTACATCAAAGGTTCCCCCGGATTAGGAATTTGGATGAAGAAAAATGGAAGTTTATAAATTGAGGGATACTGTGATGCATATTGGGCAGATGATTCTAAAGATAGAAGATCCACCATCGGGTTTTACATGTTCATAGGAGGTAACCTAGTTGTATGGAAAAGCAAGAAACAAAGTATAGTATCTAGATCAAGTGCAGAGACCGAATATAGGACAATGGCTGCTAGCGCTAGTGAAATAGTATGGTTGAAGGCCCTAGTAGAAGAACTAGGGTTCAGAGTCACAACTCCCATCAAACTTCATTGTGACAATCAATCCGCTATTCATATTGCCTCCAATCCAGTCTTCCATGAACGTGCTAAGCACATAAAAGTTGATTGTCATTTTATCTGACAAAAAGTGGAAGAGAAACTCATTATCACACCTCACGTCAAAGGAAAATATCAACTAGCGGATATCTTCACAAAAGGAGGAACCGCAGCTCACTTACAAGTAATGATGGGCAAGTTGGGTACTATCAACATTTTCACACCCAACTTGAGGGGGAGTGTTGAAAATAAACATCACCTAAAGCCCAGAATTTCTCAGCCCTTGTAGCTCATTTGGTGAAACAATTCAGCCCAAGAAGAAGTCTCATCGGGCCCCAGAAAGGGCCCTCTTCCAGCCCAAGAAGGGAGGGCCTAAAAGCCCTTCCCATCAGCCAGCAGACTAGCCGTTGGAAAGGACTCCAACGGCTAGTTCTGCCAGCTGTTGGAGGCCCTCCAACGGCCAGATTTCTGGCTGTTGGAGGGCCATCGTTTGTCCCCTCTCTCTCTCTCTTTTTCTCCTATAAATTCCTGTCCCCTTCGCTTTGTAACCCATGAACAAGAGCTCAAAATCTCTATGTATTCTCACTTTGAAATGCAATCAAGTTTCCATTAATTTTATGCTTTCTTGTTATTCAATTTCTTTCATAGTTTTAACATGGCCGATCCCAAATTTTTGGGATTAAGGCTCACATTGTTGCTGTTGTTGTTAATAAAAGTCTCTTGTACTGTTAAAGCCTGTATTCGCAATAGGATTACTACAAGTCATTTGTTGCAAGCTAGGTAACCAAATAAGACTTTATCCCCAAACATGTGGTATCATTAATGTAGTGAGACAAGAGACCATTCTTTTCTCACTTTTGTGCATTGTGCAGTTGTTTGGTATCTATGGAACAATTCTTTTCATATGTTAAGTGAGCCATGGGTGTCACTAATAGGGCTGCAATTTGGAGACGAGAGAGGAAAGACAAGCAGGACTGGTTTTCTCTTGATGAGAGGGGAGAGACAGGAGAGAGAGAATGAGCAAATAAGAGGAAAAAAGTTATCTTTCCTTGTTTTCTTATTATTTGAAACCATATATATATATATATATATAGATATATATATATATTTATAACTAATATAATATGTATTATATTTGCCTGGTCCAGTTTTTTGGTCTGATTTCATCCCTTAAACTGTTAACCAGGCCAAAAACGCTGTTCAAAATATAAAACAATGGGCCTGACAATTTAAATCATAGAACCGGATGTTCCAGCCTGGCTAGGTCAGTTTTATTGATTTTTAGTTAGTTATTCCCACCTCTAGTTACTCAGATCTCTTCAAGAATTTCTTATTTTTCTGATTTATTTATTTATTTTTTTATGCATTTCTAATGTTTAAGTTTGAGCAAGAAAGAGTTTTGCAGGAAATATACTTTGATGGTAGTGATTTAGTGCATTTGGTTGGATAGAAGTGCATTTTTTGGGACCAATCTCTCCTGTTTGAATCTGTTATAGGACCAACTTCCTTTCTTTGCATTCTTAGGTCTCTAGCTGCTTTTGAAGGGTTCTCTTTGCAGCATTATCAAAGAGATTGGATAGCTCTTTTGTTTTATGTCACTCTCACCCTTTTCTTTTCTGATTTCTTTGGATTAATTGGGAGTTTACCGTATCCTCTCTTCTTTTCGTTAGAATTCCTTTTCAATTTTCTTTCAGATAATATGACTGTCTTCTATTGTAAAGAAAGGAAGGGGCAGAGATGAACACATACACTTTTGCTTTTTACACATTTGGATCATATTTTGAGGATCTCTTTCACTGTGTATTATGCTTTGATATGATATTGTCCATGAACTATTTGGATGATCTGTGTAAGTCTCATTTCTTGTCTATGTGGATTAATAAACGTTATTAATTAGATGATGTTCATCATCATTCGCAATAGAAACCCTTTCTGTTTGTTTTCTTACTTTATCTTGGACTTCTGTTGGGCCATACATTAACTTGTGATCTTGGTTGGTTTGTCATCCAGGCCTTGCATACTCTGCTTTGGGAAGGAAAGAAAATGCTTTTTTGGTTTGGGAGCAAGGATTTGGACATGCTGTTCAACAATCTGCAGATCTTAAACAGTTGCTCGAATTGGAAGAGCTTCTGGCTGTTGCAAAGCAGAATAACAGTTCTTGTGATGATCATGCTATGAAATCGTCTGAGTCAATTAATCCTGAATCTGAATTGGGACTTCATAGCAAGTCCAATGGAACTTGCAGTAATCACATCAATATTGGTGATAATTCTCAACCATCAAGTGGTTCATCTAAGATATGCAACAGCTCAAATGATAATTACGAAAAGTATGATGAACAAGGTGATCATGTTGAGAGGGATGATTGTTCTCTTGCAGAGTCAAATGGAACACATGATAATAACAGTAAGTTGAGTGGTGAGTCTGTGTTAAGTTTGCAGCTGGGTGATCAATCTGGTCCAGGCAACAAAATTTCTATTATCTACAACAAACCAAATGATTCATCCATGACCCGCAGCAAGCCTAGTGATAAATCTGACCTATGCATTAACCTAATTGATGTGGCCAAGAGCAACAAAAAGTTTTGTGTTGCTAGGATTTCAAAGACGAAGTCAATAAGCTTAGATTTGAGATTATCGAGGGGGATAGCTCAGGTATAAACAAAGGCCTTTAAATTTAATTTTCAGTGTTTTAGTTCTCATTGTTAAGATACTTTTATTTAGGATATCCAGGGTCCAGTAAAGGCTACATACATAGAATTGTGGCTGCTTATTTATTTCTTTTTCACTTTTTTATATATTTATTGATTATTGATTTTTAAAGTAAAGCTAATAGCAACACTCATGAAGAAAGGGAGCATGAGGGTCTTTTCCCTTGTTATAGTAATCTTAGACTTGTACTGAACCTTGTTTTAGGCTTGGAATGGATCTTTTTTCTGTATGTGGTGTTAACACTTTGAGGAAAAGGGAAAGTAGGTAAGGCAGGAATTATGTGCTCAGTGTACTTTTATGAAAATGTCTGTGACCAGCGTTTTCAGACGCACGGCACTATTTTTTATTGTCATTTAGCGTGGCCAACTTTTAGGGTCTTAAACTATATTATGTGCCTCATTCTATTGTCTTATACTGTATCATATGGCTTCTCTAGAGATGCTTGACATTTCTCACATATGTCCATCCAATCATTTCAACCGTGGCTTCTTGCTTAATATATCAGTGTTTAATCTACTGAGATGATGGGCATCAGTTACCACTCTATGATGGTCCAAGGGCTCTCTTGCTTATCTCCTGCAGAAAATAGAGTTGATAACTTCCTGCTGACACTAATGTGCATAACCATTGTGAAATTCATTCATATGCATAAACTAGCATGAATGTTGTGAGTGCTATTTTGAGGTTAAAACATGGTTTTGCTATGTGATACTAAACAAGAAACATGCCATGTGATATGATGAAAGTAAACATTAGTTCCTATTTGATAAGGGACAGTCAACATTAGCAGTGTCATGGCTTGTTAAAGAAGGCTGAAGATTTAGAAATCTTTCTAAAGGAGTAGCTTGAGTGTTAAGGGGAATTTTTGTGCGATGAAATTGTTATCTTTCCTGGTAACACGATTTCAAAGCAGATGTTGGTGGTTGCTTCATCAATAATTATAGTTTTTCTTTTTGTTACTTCGTTGTCTTCTTCATTATTATAATTTTTGTTTCAATTTTCATTATTACAGAAAAAAAATGTCTTCTGCAGGTAAATGAAGGGAAATATGCTTATGCCATATCCATCTTTGACCAGGTTATACTTCTTTTCTGGACTATTATTTCTCTTTTCTTTATTTGACTTCATTAATTCTGTTTGACTTCGTTAATTCTGGTGGCTGATAAAATTGTGCGTGGAGCAAATCATCCCAGTTATTGGACATATATTTGGTTTCATATACCTTATTGTTTTTTCGTATTGTCAAACAGATACTGAAAGAGGATCCCGGTTATCCTGAGGCATTGATAGGAAGAGGGACTGCATATGCTTTCCAAAGAGAGCTTGATGCTGCTATTTCTGACTTTACAAAGGTATTCAGTGTTTTGGAAACAGAAATAAGATGATATTCTACTTAATTGTATTAAAAAAGTCTTACTTGTTTATGTTACAGGCTATTGAATCAAACCCATCAGCTGGCGAGGCATGGAAAAGGCGGGGGCAGGCCCGAGCTGCCTTAGGAGAGTCTATTGAGGTGATATCACTGTTCTTTGTTCTTGAAGTTTTATTCATTTGACTATGCTATATGATCATCTCCAATTGGTGAATGATCTTGCTTTCCATTGTGCGTGATTGTTGTTATACATTTGCTTTTGGGAGAATACTTAGCTTTGAGATTTCCCTACTTTCTTTGTTTTTCATATTTATATCTCATTTGCTCCTGCTTGAGATACAATAAGCATTCCTGACCAAGCTTGAGCTTGTTTATTCCATAAATGGGTAAAGACCAAGCCCAAATTTTGCCATGATTAGTTAAGGAGCCTAGACAGCTTAGCTTGGTAAAGCTCATAACAAGCATGTTTATGGGTTTGGGAGCAGGCTCTCTCTCTCACACACTAATGGTGGTGGTTGCGCTGCCTTAAATCCTCTCCTCTTCAAAGTTTAGTAATCATATGAAGAGGTTCATGATGGCGGGTATACATTGCCCAACCAGATCTGCCCGTTTTTCAAGCTTATTTATCCATTTCAAAACCAGGTCTAGCCATCCTCTTCTCACTCATTTGGTCCACTTGCAACTTTAGTTTCTGTTCATTTCCCATGATCTTTGTTTCTTTTGACTATGACTTGTATCTCACTTTGCAACTTCAAATTTTTTTTTTTATTTATTTTCAATTGGGTCTATGATAGAATGGATTTTAGTTTAGCTCAGAATGACATTCAAACAGAGAGTCTCCTCATGCATTCCAATATTGGTGCTTTGCTGGTTTTGGGGGAATGCTGTTTGTATTCTTCTTCCAAGCTTGTTTTCCATTACCACTGGAAATATCTTCCACAGTAATTAGTTTTTATTGTCTTGGTTAATTTGTTTTTTTCTGCTTTTATTGGAATGTATGCCTTGCTTCTTTAGAAAATTACGGATTCAAAAGGATATTTTTTTTCTTTCCTGGTACCAGGCAATTGAAGACTTGATGAAGGCACTTGAATTCGAGCCGAACTCAGCTGATATTTTACATGAAAGAGGTAGTAAGCTCTAACTAAACCTTTCAGCTATTTCAGTTGGTATACCTAGCGCAAAGTGAAACAATGAAAAAAGTGAGCACAGTATATTGCCTTTTGTGAAGGAGTACAGCATCATGTACATTGACTCGTGCAACAAATTTTCATATCTAAAGAATTATTAATTTAAACAGAAGGCCCACCTTGTATATACACAAACAAAAATTTGACAAGATCTTATCAAGAGTTCTATATGCTAATGTTTGGTTGCAAGAAGTTTCTTACAAAATCCTGCTGTATGTTCTCTCTTTTCAGCATCACTTGACAAAGCTGCAAAATGACACCTACTTAGGAAAATGTTACAATTGTCAACCTCACCCACCCCTAAAAATGGTGAAAGAAGAATGTAAGTATTGCATTTGAAGTTTGACATGTGAAGAGCTCTATTGGAAAAGAGTTAATTCCAATGGTACCCCCACCTTAGAAAAGTGTTAACAGAACTTGAACTCTATTAGATGCTGATGTAAGTTTAGAAGTTGATGCTTCATTTTCTAGCATATAATTTCTAAAGGTCAAGACTTAGAAGATTTATCTCTCTTTTTTTTTTTTTTTTTTAATTCTGTCGAGAGAAATATATTGTCTAGATTATTGGGAGTCGGCTCAAATTTTGGACTTGTGTTTAGGAGATGGGGAGTGAAAATTGACATGGTCAAAAGTTAGGGGCTAAAATCTCTTGTTACCCTATCTCTCCAATAAGAAAGTAGAATTTACTCGTTGAATGTAGGATGCAGTTTGTGTTTTAAGGATCAGTTAAGCTGCATTTGGCATGATATATGCACCCCAGCAACAGAAATTGTTGACCGAAAAGTATGTTCTCTTTGAAAAGATAATCTATTAGCATAGAATGATTAGTTCCTTCTTTCTTGATGCAGGAATTGTTAATTTCAAGTTTAAAGATTTCGCTGCTGCTGTCGAAGATCTCTCTGCTTGTGTGAAGCTTGAGAAAGATAATAAATCGGCATACACATATTTAGTAAGACCACTAAATTCAACATTATATATTCCATTGATCTTTCTAGTGTCAGAGTGATGCTATGCGTCAAATGACCAAAATTTTATCGTCTAGGGTTTGGCTTTATCTTCTCTTGGGGAGTATAAAAAAGCTGAAGAGGCACATATGATATCAATTCAAATTGATCAAAACTTCCTTGAAGCGTGGGTCCATTTTACACAGGTATGCCCTTTATTTAGAGTTTTGCCTCTTCTCTGGCATTTATTAAATGCAATTGTTTGAACTAGGGGTACATTTTTTATTCTTTTTTTTTTTTTTTGATCTTTAAGTTTGTTCATATAGGTAGTTGAAGAAACAAAATCTTTAACAACTAAGGATATATGAATGAAACTATCAAAATGGTTCCATCAATGTTGAAATATCACAGAAACCTGACACCAAAATGTACCGATTGTAATGTATTGATATAATAATAAGTATTAAATGTCCCATATAGATAAAAGAATCGTGGAGTTAATTTGTTTACTTCAGGCTTGCCTCTTGTTATTTTTTCTTTTTATTTTTTTTCCGTTCGTGGTGTTTTCTATTTCTTTTTCCTTGGTGTGATAGCCACTAGGAAAGTACATTCTAAGACAATAACTAGAAGCCTCTGTTTCTTTAGAGATCAAACTGTTGTTGAAAACGTGTTGTAAGGACATTTCTTTGACATTTATAGGTGAAGTTATCTACAAGGAATGCAATCTTTTTGGAGAAATTTATCCGTGTTAGCTGATTTCTCTTGTTGTTTGTTAAGGTGTGACATCCACTTTATTTGCTTTTGGAATCTCCTCTCTTCTAAGAAACCTAATTCAGTTGCAGACGGAGGTTTTATGTTTTTCTTTTGTGCAAGTCCAAATTTACATATGTTTTTAACATTTCGGAAATTCTTTGTTTGGAAACACAAACATTTGAAATTCTTTGTTTGGGAATACAATGCCTAAACCCTAAAGGCCAATTATATCTCTCTCTCTCTCTCTCTCTTTTGACAGAAATTGCTTGGAAATTATGGTTCTCTTAATTAGTTCACCATATATTTAAAGTTTCACAAACTAGGACCTCTAATTGGTTAAATCCCGCTCAAGGAGGGTCTCAGAGCATTGAGTTGGACATGGTTCTATAAAAAGTTGAGTTCAGCAACCTCGGTTTAGCTTTGCCCTTTGAATTCAAGTTCTACCATTCAAAATCTCCTAATTTGAAATACAAAACATTTGAAATTCTTTGTTTGGAAATTCAAAGCCTAAACCCTCAAGGCCAAATTTACATATCTCTTTTTGGACAAAAATTGCTTGGACACTATCTTAATTTCATCACGAGTTCACCATGTTTTGAACTGTCACAAACTAGGACCTCTAATTGGTTAAATCCCGCTCAACTAGGGTCCCTAAGCATTGAGTTAGACATGGTTCCATAAAAGTTGAGTTCAGCAACCTAGATCTAGCTTTGCCTTGGGAATTCTAATCCTACCATTCAAAATCTCGTAATTTGAAATATAGACATTTGAAATTCTTTGTTTGGAAATATAATTTACTTCGGAGGATTTTAAGTAATGAATTTTGATAGAACCAATTGCCTATGGCAACGACCACCATGATAGTCACAGTGATCATCGCCTCCCCTGTTTGATCCTGACGATAACCTTCAGATCTTGCCTCCTTTCAACTTCTTCAAGGGAAAACAATAATCAAGAAAAAAAGTTGAATAGATATCAAATCAAAATCGATCAATCTGAAGGTCTTGATTGTACATTATTCCACCATTAGCTCTCGAGAAGTGTCACTGCCTTCACCCCCACTCATGGCGGTCATGGTGATTGCGAAAATCATAAAACATTTCTTTTTCATTGATTGCTTTAATGAAGCAATGTGAGTTGTTTGATTTCAACCAATAAGCAAAGCATTGAGATCAAGAAAATGTTTTCAATTCAAAGCAAGATATGAATCTGAGTCACTCAAGAGACTGTAAGAAGGGAGAGAGAAAAGCTTTGTGAAGGAAGAGTTTGTTGAAATGAAGATAAATTAGGGATCCTATTTGTAAGATTTCAAAGGGATAGATTTTCCCTGTCTTTGTTCAGTCTCTCCAGCCCATTTAGGGACCCAAATTAGGCCCTAAATGAGCTATGCATCTGCTGGGCCCTTTAGGGCCCAGATTTGGCCCTCTCAAAGGGGCCCAAAAAGGGGCCCCAACTGCTCTTTCAAAGAGCTGTTGGATCTACCCCAACGGCTAGTAAAAAACTAGCCGTTGGGGACAGCCCCAACGGCCAGAAGTGCCCTCACCTCTCTGTTTTCTCTCTTTTTCTCACTCTTTAGCTCTCTTCCCTCTTTCTCTATAAAATGAAGCTCTAGTAGCTCTTTGAAGGCATGAAAAATATGTCTTCAATTCTTGTACATTTCCTTTGAAAGATCAATAAAACTCTTGAAGTTTTTCATTCCTTACTCATTGCTTGCTACTTTAAATCTTCAATAGAGTTTGGCTCTGCATTTTAAAAATACTGACTAGAGAGAGAGTGGTGGGTTATTATTGCAATTTTTTGAGTTCTTTTTTCCCCCTTTTTATGTGTCATTCGAGCAAAAAATAGGATAAGGGGGGATTTCAAATGACAACCATCTAAATGTCATTTATTCCAATTTCAAGATCTTGGATCAAATCGATATTGATATATCGATTCAATCTGAGAACTCTTATTGAATCGCTCATTCAATGAGAATTCTAAATATTATGCCTTGAAGAGGACGAACCTCCACACTTTTTAGCATGAGATTTTGAGCCTCGCATGTCTACCATTTCACCCCCAAGGCATCTTGAAAATGAATCATTTTCATTGAAAATGAATCATTTTCATTGAATATAATATCTATATGAATAAAATATACGTCTAGTGTGATGTATGGAATAGATAGCGAAGGTAGACTGTTGGAGCATTTCTATTGATCGGTCATGTCATATAGGCTCAAGTTGGTTATCCAATTGCTTCGATTTGAATTATCTAGGGGATGTCTTATATATCAAACAGATCAAAAAGATGGGGTTTGAAATCTTGGGAGGTTTTGGTCCAAATCCAAATCACTCATAAAATTGCACATTCAATAAGCAACTTGGATATGGGGCTTCAAATCCAAATCCTTATTTCCCAAACCAAATTTCCCTAATGGAAAATATTATTTGGCTGTTAAAACAAATAGGCTGCCCTTGGGCATGGTGTGCTTCTTTTGCTTTTCCATTGAATCATGTTAGCAATGGAAAGCACTTAGAGGGTGAAATTTGTGTATGTCAGCCTGATACTCCGTTGCACTGGAGTGATGACCCTTCCAAAGTCATGGAAATCAATCATTTGAAGTGTGGCCTGCTTTATAGTTTAGGGTGCACTGTCCAGAAATTTATCCTTGTTATATTAGTATCCTGATATGCCTTTTTGTTCTCGTGGGTATGAATACTATTTAAGGAAGAAAGCATATGACATATTAAACAAAAGGCTGTTATAAAAGTGGGGACAGAAGAGATTTCCTTCCTTGTAGATGCAAACTATGAGCTTGGGTGACTATTTCATCAAACTATCTTGTGAAAAATAACACCAAAGTAAAAGATGTGCTGCCACATGATTATAGTCTTTATGAAATTAATAGCTGAATTAGACTGCTCACAAATTTTTCAGCTGTATAAGATCTGGATATCTTGATTATGTTAACTATCCTCGGAATGTCATCATGTGTTATAAGTTATGTTGTGGCATAATATTTTCTAATTTTGTTTTGACGGTCTTTTCCTTATGTAAGATGGAGACCAATTCTAAATAGAACAAGTGAGAGCATCAGAGACAACTAGAAACTTCTGCTCATTAAATTAGTAAGTAAATCTATTTGATTTGCTTGGTTTGCTTGCGATTGAATTGCCTTTTCGTCTGTTGAAAGTTCTGCAGAAATATGATCTCTTTTTGTTCAAAAGTGTTGGAGACACATTGTCGCAATAAAGTGTTCCATGCGAGTATGCATAAAAAGTTTTAAACCAATTTTTTACAAAATGGGTTTAGGCAAACGAGGAGGTTGTGGATGTGTTGTTCTTTTTTTTTTTTTTTTTTTTTTTTTCTTTTTCCTGTTTTGGTGAATGTGATGCACCAAAAGTTTGGACAGTTTTCTCAACAATTTTTGTTTGATTCGCAGTTCTATCAAAATTTAGCAAATCCAAGGAAGGCTTTGGAGTGCACCACACAACTACTGCATATCGATGGAAGGTAATTTTGATTGATTAGAATGAACGGTGTAGTGCTTTGGATGGTGAGGTCTGGTTTGGCTGCGGATTTCAAATTTATTCCTTATTTGTGTTGGACAGATTATTTTCTAGTCAATTTAACTGATTAGATCACCTTTAAAGCCATTATCAGGGATAATGATTTTAAAACTGGTACCTTGATAACCATTTCTTTTTTGATATTTACTTAATGATCTCACTTAAGGATGTGCTGCCTTTGGACTGTTCTCAGTGGCAGTGCAACCTGCATGAGTTGAGCTTGACCATTGTTGAGCCACACCCTAATCTTTTAGGGTTTGGTTTGTCATCGACAAGCATAAGTTAGGGTTATGTGTCTCTGTGTTTGTCTATTATATTTAAGTGTTTGATTTTTAATAGTAAACCATATATGAATTAAATATTGCCATGCAATATATTTTAATAATGGTGGAGAAAAAATGTCAAATATTGTTGGTCAGTTTTTTTAGGGATAGATGCATATATGTTAGTGTTTTTAAAGGTTTGATTTGTTAATATTAATTGAATATTGCCATGCATTGTATTTTAATGGTGTTTGATGCAAATGGCAAGATGAGGTATGTTATTATTCAGTTTAAATTCCATCAACCAAATTAAGCTAGTTGAACTGGTGCAAACACATGACCAACATGAGCTTCATAAACTAGAAAAGGTGGAGCCCTAACTTGGCCCAACCCATCTAAGTTGTAGGCCTGATTTTTGGCTTTCAATGCTAGTCAACCTTTTACTGCTGACTGCTCAACTAGCTATATTCTTGTCAATGTTATGGCCGATAATTTGTAGGTTTGCCAAAGCTTATCACTTGCGTGGACTGCTCCTTCATGGAATGGGCGAGCACAGGTACTTTCTCTGTCAAGTTCATCTTTTAACATTCAATTTTTTATTGTACTTTTGAATTATTTCCATATTTTTCTGTGATCTGATCTCATATATCACTTATGTAATATTTTCTTCAATGTCCCATGGGAAGTACCACTTCAAGCAAGAAAGCAATCGGGGAACTTCTTTTCTTGGTCTCTGCCATTTTTTTCCCCTGTATTAAAGAAGGTTAATGTAACATATTGCCCTAAAAATTCATCATTTTATTACACTTACTAAACTAGGTAAGAATTTTAGAAGTTTTTATTTTTTATTAAAAAAAGATAAGATTGTTTCCATTATTAGTAGGTGTGAAAAAATAGTCTACTTGGATCGGTCAAATGTGGCATTCTCCATTAAAGAAAACTAGTTAGAGAAATGTTTCATTGTAGTGGATAACTAATTATATACTTAGGAAGTTCTACTTCTTAATCTTTCAATTTGCACAAGTTTTGTTCATGCAAGCTACATTACTTTCTAGGGGTTTAAATTGGGTCCACCGAGCCTAACCCAAAACACAGTGATGCAGGAACCCCATTTTTGTGGTTCTATCATATTCCAATGCATGCTCAACCCAAATTCATTGAGAACCAACCCAACCCAAAAAAATATGTTTTGGGTGAGGTTTTGTATGAGTTCAAGTTTTAAACCCATATAAAAAAACTGAATATTGAAAATTGAAATATTGTAAAATTAAAATTTGTTTCTTAAAATAACACAATCTCTGTCTCTAAATTTGAACTCTCTCTCTCTCTCATTCCCCTCCCAGAAATTCCTCTCTCTCTACAAGTTCAAAGCAGAGTCCTCTGCTGGTTGCGTCAAGAGTGACATTGCAGCCGGAGAAGCCACTGCTGCCAATGGTTAAAGCCGGCTTCTGCATGGCTCATGAGGGAATGACTCTGCTGGATTTCACTAGCTGCTTCATATATAGCCAAAGCCTCCACTGTTATCGTTCTCCAAGTGGGTTGGATGGAGTATGACAATGATGGTGTATTGCTCCAGCAGAGGCAACAAAATAGGCACCGAACTGAGCCAGGCATGCTGATGGTTGGGCCTTTTTCTTGGAGAGATGTATTCTAGAGGGTGGGGAAGTGCAGAGCTAACTATTATACTTGGCTTAGATTTCTCTCTCGAATGAAAAATTTTGTTAATAGTTCTAAACTGGTCCATGGTTTAACCACAGGCAGACCTAACCCCAACCCACTTTGGTTGGGTCCAAAATTTTTGGATCCGTACTCAAACCCATAAAACAAATAGAACCAAACCAACCAACTCCATCGAGCTGGTTTGGGTTGGTTTTGGTTTATGGTTTACCCAACCCAAGGTGCACCCCTAACTCTATCTAGCTTTGTCATTGCACCCCGATACATAGAGGTGAAATAAATTCTTGAGGACAAGATGACTATAAGTCATAAATGTGTGGCTGCATGATTGCATCATCTGCTTGTCCTCTTGAAAGAAGGTACAGGGTGTTGGAATTTTTATGTCATTTCCCATTGTTGGCTCCTGTTCAAAGCTGATGCTATTTCAGTTCTATCAAAGTTCCAATCGACATCATTCTTCTGTTCTTAGCTTGATAAGGCACGTCTTTGGTGCTTGTTCCTCTCTCACTCTCTCTTGGTTCTCAACCAAGTTTTCTTATTTCCTAGTAAAATAATGAAAGATGCCTTCCTCTGCAGCTCCTTCAGTTCTCTGTGTTGTTTCTGATGAAAAGCTTCAGGCAAGATAATTTCACGGAATTTCCTGTTTTATGGCTTTTGTCCAAATTACTCTACATGACATTGCTAACTTATGCATGGTTTGCTCTGAACAAATTCTTATATATTCCTACACTACAGCAGAATATTTTGACAGATTATTTGCATATTTCTTGTTCTAAATAATATTTTTGAGGTGTTATGTCATGAGAGAATAGATATTGTCTCCCCTTGCTCAATCAGTAAATGAACATTTCCAGGAATGCAATCAAGGAACTTTCAAATGCAATAAGTATTGACAACTCAAACATTGAATGCTTGTATTTGCGGGGCTCTTGCTATCATGCTATTGGTGACTATGGAGACGCGGTATCATTGATCTGTCCTTATTAGAAAACTTGCTTCCTCATTTGGTTCTTTTGTATTTGCTGTTTGATTTCATGTTTCCTCGCACATGTGAGGTCTTAAATTTATTTAATGGGTAATCAATTTCCATAATTAGGCATGGATGCATGGGGCATACACACATACACTCACTCACTCTCATATATATAATTAGTTATGTTTTTAAATTAGTGAGGATCCTTCAAGAGTGTTACAATTGTGATAATTCGAGTGGTACGAATGAAGATAGGTGGATGCTTTCATAAACATCCAAAAAGAAGAAATGGGGCATGGTTTTTGTAAACATATCTGCATGCATCCTGTCTATAGAAAAGCGTATTCTTCTCATTGAACTTGTTAATGTTTTGCACATCGTAACTGATGTGATGGAGCAGGTCAAGGACTATGATGCTGCCCTGGATGTAGAACTAGACTCGGTGGAGAAGTTTGTGCTTCAATGCATGGCCTTTTATCAGGTTTTTTTTTCAAAGCTTTACCAAGTGGTATTGATTTCTTCTTTTCCAAAATAGTTCCTCTTCTATGGACCCATTGTTTATGTTCATTGTTTCTGTATGGGGCTCTGGACAGGGCTCTTTTACTTATAGACTAGTTTGTGGATATACCAATCAAATGATGCTAGACGTGGGCCTGTGCACATGATTGTCTAGTGTAGTTGCCTAAATGACAATGCTATACATAACACCAGAAAGTTCATCATCTTATCGCAAATGCTAAACATGATAAGAATTTTGAAGAATGTTCTGTTAAGAAGAAAATGGGGTTAAAACATTCATGATTAGTATGTGTGACAAAATTGTGAAATTAAGTTGGTGATATTTGCATTTCGAAGCATACAATTTGCAAGGGTCTGACTGTCATGGTTTAAGCTAATTCAACGTGATTGATGGCTGACATGACACTTGTGCTATTTCTAGAACTAGTTGAGATTGAAAGTTATACAATGGTGAGAGAGCATTGTAGTAGTTTCTATATCAATTTAATCACTCTTGTTCTTGCTTGTATTGCTTGACTCCTGTGCAGAAAGAGATTGCTCTCTACACTGCTTCAAAGATCAGTAGTGAATTCTGGTTGTTTGACATTGATGGAGACATTGATCCCCTCTTTAAGGTAATGTACAGAGAGATATCTAATATAATAACTATGCTTACTAATTCTCTGGCTTATTTTAATTTAGGAAGTTAGTTTCCTTGTTTTTTATGTTATGCTTCATCTTTTATGCAAACGACTTTGGCATCTGTTTTATGTAGTTATTCATTAAATTGGAATTATAGCAACATACAGAAATCTTTAAAAAAAAAAAAGAGGAAAAAAATAGAAAAAATTGCTTCCTCTGTATCTCTTTGGCTTTCAGTACTTTCCTGCCATGATTTTGATTATACATTCTTTATTGATTCTTCCAGGAATATTGGTGCAAAAGATTACACCCTAAGGATGTATGTGAAAGGGTTTTTAGGCAACCTCCTCTACGTGAACCTTTGAAGAGGGGTAATAAAATTAAAAAGCAGGATTTCACTTTTACGAAGCAGAAGTCTTCTCTTTTACAAGCTGCAGATTCTATTGGGAAGAAGATTCAATATGATTGTCCTGGATTCTTACCAAATAGACGGCAGGTGAATAATTTTATAGTCTATGCTCTGATCCACATTGGAACACCACATACCTTTGTTCTCTTGCATTTCTGAGATAAGACACACACACAACTTTAGAATGATCCCCAGACATCTTCTTTCATTAAATGGCTATGGCTTTCTTGTTTGCTTTCACAAACTATTGAAAGGGATATTTTGGTTAGTTAAGATTGAGATTGCAATTAATTATACAACTTCTTGATGTAGGACAACCAGAGTAGATTGCTTACTATTGGAAGAATGATGGGTAGTGATTAAAAAGGGGCTGATTTTGTTTAAGCGTAGAGACAAATCAGCTGTTAAAAGTTATGGAGAACTTTGATCAACAAGTACACATGGAATAAGAAGAATGTAGCTAAGAAGAAGAAAACCTAATCACACATGCCTTTAACATAAATAACAAAACAATAAATTTTGTTCATTAATTCTTTATCTTTATTTACATTCAATAAGGGATATTATAGGTTCGAGAACATTGTGAGGCTCAATTACTACAACTTAATGGCACACTTAAACCTTCTGAAAAATGCCTCAATTCCTATAGAAACATGGTAAGGCTCAAATATCACTAAAATATAAAGTTTCTGGAAGTTTAAAATTCTTAAAAGACACTAACTTTAATACTGAACAAAATCTAAAAGAAATAAATAGTTCTAAATGAAACAACAGAATTAAAAAAAAAAAAGTTCTAGAATATTAAAAAATTTTAGTGACTTGTTCCTAATCATAAAAGACTACCAAATATGCTAAACGACTCAAAATAGTATGAAGGACACTTATTCTTGGACAAAAAAGATGATATTTCATCTTCTTCTTTTCGACCGTAAAAGGAAAAAAAAAAAAAAAGAAGAAGATGTCTTCTTTATTGTGGGACCAACCCTAGGCTGCCAAATTGATTCCTTTCCTAAGTCTCCCAACACAAAAAGAACCAGACTCCAAGTTTTGAAGTATGAACCACGAATGACATCTGCCTTCTTTATCTTCACCTTTGGAAGACCTCTTTGTTGAAACAAGCATCACTTCTTGGCGCAAATTTAGAGTATGCATCTTGTTCTTTTTCCTTTTTTTATGTTAAGAGGTTGCACAGGCCGCCGATGTTGCCACCGCTCTTCACTATGGCCTGCACCTATTGTAGAATGTCCTAGTTGTGCCATAATTGTCTTTTAGGTGAACCTGCACCAAAGTCCTACCAAGATATCAAGCAGCTGTGAAACCCTTTTTAACTTGAACATTGTCAGAATATTTCTATATAAAATGTTGATTAATCAGACTAAGCCCAGGAACTCGAGATCATGAAATGCGTGTTTCGAGCTCTTGGGCAACCACCTTGGTGGTAACATAACAGTGCACTTTGCTCTTGGATTGATTTGAGTGTTGAAAAATGTGTGCCTCCTATTCTCTTTCACATAAACTTGCACTAGCTTATGGCAATGAGCAAACAGGTGTTCAAAACCTTTACAAGAGAGATTGATCATCTACTTTAGCCATCAAAGGAGCCAAAGGTGTTATTAGGCTTAGCAATAGAAACAATGGATATATTCCTAGAGATTTCAACATCTTTACCTCTCATTAGATTTGATTGAAATTTAATCACTTTTTTGCACAATAATATGAGGTGATTTCGTGGGTAACTTTTGATGCAATCCACAAATTTGGTAAGCTCCATCTGAAAACTTCTGACTGTATACCTTTTATTAAAAAATTTAGTACTTATCTCTCCAACACAATGATTCAATGAATGTTGTCAGGCTGGAAATAAAGATGGTTGTGGTGGATAATAAAGCTGAAACTAATTGTTTAAGGCACCTGTTTTACTCATAGGCGTTGAAAATTGAATATACGCCTTAAAAAATAGTATAATCAGAAAATATATCCTTAAAATATGTTACGTCACTGTATAAAGCACTTGTTTGAGTTTTCCCATTCTTTTCTATAAAAAAGAGGGGAAATTGAAATGCTCTATGTCCTTTTCCAGGTAGGGAATGGCCAAATATTTATCATGCAGTTTCTTTCTATATCCTCCTTTTGGGATAAGTTCCACACTCGTTAGCTTTTATTATTTTTATGGAATATATATCCTTATAAAATATCTTAACAACATAAAAAAACAAGAAAACTTGTAACTAACACTAAACTGGGCTGCCATTGTTGATATGAAAGACCAAAACTTGAAAGGATATGATGTGGTGGGGCTTTATAAAGTCTAGAAATTTTGTGTTTTAAGAGACACAGGTAAGCACAAAACATCCGCATTTAGAGATAATAATTATGTATCACAATGTTTTGGTAGCTATGATTGTGGTGTTTATCTGGTGATATTATAGATCTAAACATATTTTGGATTGAAATTTTTTTGATATATTACTCTTTCATAAGCCATCGCATTTACAGTATGCTGACTTGCTTAAATGTTGATAAGCATCGTATGGCTGGATTAGCTGCCATTGAGATTGCTCAAAAGGTGTCAAAGGCTTGGCATGCAGAATGGAAATCTTCCAACAAAAACACTTCAAAGAGTGGCAAGAAAGGTCGGCGAAGGGAAAGACTTAACATGCTTAGGCAGAACAGAGGTGGTGCTTGTTGCAGCACTAGCAGCTCGTCTGAAACATCAAGTTCTTATGGTGTTGCAGAAGATAGATCATCTGGTCATTTTATGATGTCATGGCAAGATGTTTACGCAGTGGCTGTAAAATGGAGACAAATTTCTGAACCTTGTGATCCCGTTGTGTGGATTAATAAACTGAGGTAATCCATCATGCTTTTAGTAGGATGCATTTCAGTTTCAAGGATGCAATCCTTTCTATTGGTAAAATCTTGGCAGCTCTTCTTTTGATGTTTGAGATATGGACTCTGTATACCACATTGTGTCTGTCTCTTCCTTTTTTCCATGAAATTATTTTCTCCTTTTGCATATTAAAATCTCCCTAATTATATTATTCTGTTAAATTGCTACTTGTTGAGGAAAAAAGTTACACTCTGCAATATTTACATTGCCTTCACTGATAAAACCTTTTTGATCTGCCGATGCTTATGATACTTAACTCATATTTAGATGGAAATGAGTTTCTTGAGTCGGTTTATTGATGTGGATGCTGGCTTTTTTAAAATACAGTGAAGAGTTTATTTCTGGATTTGGATCTCACACTCCAATTATTCTTGGGCAAGCAAAAGTCATTCGTTATTATCCAAACTTTCAGAGGTAGAAACCTTTTCTTCCTTCAATTTTAGGAGATTTATTGTAGAACTGGCTTCCAGGGATAATCTGTGATTTGTTATTGACAGAGCTTTTGATGTTGCAAAGACTGTAATGAAGGAGAAAAAGTATGTGTATAACAAGGCAGACGAGGTTGTCCGATTGGCAGAAGAGAAAATAGAAGATGTGGGTCCTAATTGCAGTCCCCTTTTTTGTTTTCTTTTTCTAGTACTCAGCTCTTTTTTTTTTTTGTCTTTTTTTTTTTTAACTGGATGACTTGGCACTTTAACCTCTCAGGAGATTTTCAATGCACATAAAGCGACTTTGATAGGAGAGATTGCCCTTCCTCAAAACGCTGCCTGAGCTAAATTTCATTTCTCATAGTTTCTCCTCTTTTAGTTACATCAATTCCCACATAAGTAATAAAAATTGGCCAAGTTAGCTCCTGAATTGAAAATTCGTGAGGGTGGAAAACCCAACTACCCCCTCCCCCCAAAAAACCAAAAAAAGGTAAAAACTAACCTGCCCCAAGGAAGAGTTAACCTGAACAAGTTTAGTTGTAGACCTAGACCAGGGGAAGAGATCCACTAATCTCTTTGAACAAAATGGAGATCTCTCACACCATTTCACCAAAAGGATATGATTTCCCCATTTCCCGCTACGGTCCTCACATCACCATGAAAGAGCTGTAGTCTACTAATTTTAGCACTCAAAACTCTAAAACTCCTGGACCCGTAGGTAGTCCAATCAAACAGAACTGGGGGGGGGAAGAAAAAAAGTGAAGCAATCACAGTGTCTAATGGGGGTTGGTGCTTTTACATAACTCTCTTGGAAATGTTCACTAATTATTCACAAAAAAATATATATATTATAGACAAATCCAATACCTAGGCCTCCTTTAGTTTTGGGTCCCTTTTAACTACATCATTTGTATTCTGGTGTTTGTTGATTTTATGCAGCCTTGAGTACAGTATGTATTCTTGGAAAATCTACCTGATTTAAGCTACTGTCATTTCTACCATAGCTAATGTTGAGGCAACATGCAGATCATAAATGCAGAGTCCTGTTCTGATCTCTACAATCTTGTTGGAGAAGACTTCTGGTTGGCCACTTGGTGTAATAGCTTGGCATTTGAGGGGTAAGTTTTGTGTATGGTTTGTGTTAGCTCCTTTTATATCAAATTTCCTCTATTAACATATTTCTTGATAAATAAAAATAGTTGCAAGATGAAAGCTCGTCTCTTTAGCATCTGATTCCATCTTGTGATTTCTAATTGTCTATTTATTTCAGGAAACAGCTTGAGGGCACAAGGATAACTCTATTGAAAATGTGATTCACATTCCATCTATGAGATCTGGCTTGCAGATCTCTCTCTCTCTCTCTCTCTCTCTCTCCACACACCCACTCATGTGTGTCATGCTTATATCACGTTATCTTGGTCTCTCATACCTGTTTATGCCCTGTTGCCAGGGGAGAACACAGTTTTGACTTTGCTATCAGAACTCCTTGCACGCCATCAAGATGGGAAGAATTTGATGCAGAAATGACAATGGCATGGGAAGTATGCCACATTAGAGTCCACTCTTTGCTTTTACCTTGTTTTACTTTTGTTGTGATTCTATCCATTATGGTTTGTCTCTTGAATTATCATTTTGGTTGATTATTTTATTAACAGAAACATGTATCATGAGTAGAATCTCTAGGATTTTGCAAAGCCAGCATCAACGAAGTGGTTAGACTAATCATCCAAATTGTCAAAAAATTATAGATTTTTGGTTTTGTAATTTCATAGTATACGTCTAAAAGGGTGATACGAGCCCTAGTGTAGGATCTGGTCAATGAGCCCTAATATAGGATCTAGTCGATGGATACTTTGCAGGGAATTTCTCTTTTCCCTTGCTAGAGTTTTCCCTCACTTAGACCCTAGGATTGATGGCTGGAAACTTGTTCCCTAGCAAGTTTCCTACCACACTTATTTTATGAGAATTAGATTTGCCTCCTTATTGATGACACCCTCTTTAAATAGAGGAAACTAGGGTTTATAATAAAATATAATTCTTACTAAAAATAAATCCCTAAAATCATTTTTGGTATGAAGGATTCCCAAAACTAAGGTAACTACTAATTTTAAGATGATTGCTATTTACTACTA
Source organism: Dillenia suffruticosa (assembly GCA_033439265.1). Lineage (NCBI taxonomy): Eukaryota > Viridiplantae > Streptophyta > Magnoliopsida > Dilleniales > Dilleniaceae > Dillenia > Dillenia suffruticosa. The sequence continues at coordinate 4,987,996 of JAVTVX010000012.1, read as the reverse complement.
GAATACTTTTTTCGTACCAATTCCTAATGTTTTCCTAGAATATTTGTAATGTTATCATCTGCTCCATTTTAATAGCCTTTAGGTTGAAATGTGTTGCATCCTAAGTTCCTTGTGTATAGCCTGCATCCGATTCCAGAGGAAGTTATAGGTGCCAAGGAACTTTTCATCGTAAGATAATTTCAGTTCTCCAATATCCTTAAGCTGTGCTTTGCTTCACAAACTTGCCTTGTAGTTGCAGTTTTTATAGCAAAATGGACATGCTGCAATAACTGCTTCCTTTGAAAGTAGGGGGTACCTGGGAATGATAATCCCTCTTGCTTGCCCGTTGCTACTGCACCATGCTCTAATTTACACCTTCCCAGAGCAGATGGGTCCTGTCTTTGTGCTGAAAAATACTGGTTTCCAGCATCTCGACTTTTTTCCGTGTCTTGGCTGAGTTCTAGAGGAACAGGCCAGTGGGAGTTACTTGGGGGCTTAGGAACTGAAATTTGATCGGGAAAGCCCTCTTTCCCCAAAGCTTCAAATTCTGGATCTCCTTCTGCTGCAACCTCCATCAGACAAGGCAGCAAGCTCACCTCATGTGGGCTTAGAAATCCACTCTTTCTTTTATATGAGGTATCACAGCAAACCGAATTGGTGTTGCCATCAACTGAGACCTTAGAGCTACAAATGCCTTACTTTGAATTGCTCCCGATTTCTAAACTACATCTGAACAAAGAAGTGAGCCAGAATTATAAAATTCAGAAACTGCGACTTCCTTGATTACCATTGTTTGATCCCCAGTGGAACAACTAGAAATCAGATTATTTGTATATGCAGTACAGGCCACATGGACCTCCTCCAAAGAAAGATCAGTATCTTGGGGGTCTGGACAAATCCACTCCAAGATTCGTTGCTTCTCTCTTTCCCACATTTTTAGATATTTCCTCCGGAGAGGACCTCTGACCATCAGCAATTAAAAGCTGAAGATCCTGCCCAAACTTATTATATTCATAGCAACTGAAGTCGGGTACTTTCTGGAGATGGCAGTCCCTCCTTCAAGAAGACTTACTCCTTCCTCCCCTTGGTCTGCAAGGGTGTGGCTATTGCTCCTCACCTCTTGGACCTTGCTGCACCTGCAGAAGCCCTTCCATTTGCGAGATCAGTGCTGTCTGTTGTTGCTGCAGCAACTTCTCCTTGGATTGTTGGAGTCCCTCCTCCTTAGCCAGTGGCTGCTCTATTTGCTGCTCGAATTCCCTCATAAATCTCTCCATCCAGCTAAACCATTTTGCATAACTTTCCATGACGGGGCGGCTCTAATACCAAATTGATATGAGCTCTAATACAGGATTTGGTCAATGAATACTCTGTAGGGAATTCATCTCTTCCCTTACTAGACTTTTCCCTCCCTTGGACTCTACGTTTGACGGATAGGAACTTTTCCCTAATAAGTTTCTTATTATATTTCTTTTATGAAAATTAAACTTGTTTCTTTATTGATCGCAACCTATTTAAATAGAGAAAATTAGTGTTTACAATAAAATAAAATTTTTGCTAAAAACAAATCCCTAAAATCATTACTAATATGAAGAACCCCTAAAACTAAGGTAACTACCAATTTTAAAAGGATTGCTTTTAACTAAAATAAGAAAATTATTATTTTTTCTAAAATCCTTTTTTCTTACTAATTACTAAATGTTTTTCTAGAATATTTGTTTCCAATGATATGCATTCAGAGAGATCCTGGTCAATTGTGGACTGTACCACATAGTGATGCAGGCCATCCGCTCAGCAATTGTGAGATACTTTGGTGTGTGGATTGTCTATGCAATTTGTATGTGCATATGCACACACACACATACACAGAAAAAAAAAAAAAAAAAAAAAAAAAGAAAACTGATTTGGTGGGATTGTTTACTTATTTGGAAGCATATTCCAGGAAAAGGATGTATTGGTAAATCATGCGAGTTTAGCTTGTGCTCTTATTACCTTCTTGCCAATTGTTCAACCTCTTTTTTTTTGGCTCGTCTCTGTTCTAATGTATAGTTTGTGAGCCTGGTCTAGACCTTGAGCTGCATGCTTTATGTTAAATTCTTGCCCTTGTTCTCTATCCTGTGGGGGCAGCTAAACTTTAGGGTCCTAGTCTGTGTCATTTGTATCTTTCCTGTTCTCATATCTTGACAAATGTGTCTATCTGGATTTAAGAACTTTTTATCTGACTGCTTCCCTCTGAATATGTAGGCATTGTGCAATGCTTACTGTGGTGATGCTTATGGGTCGATTGACTTCACTATGCTTGAGAGTGTGAGAAATGCTATTTTAAGAATGACTTATTACTGGTAAAATGGTTGCCCATGAATAAATGTCCTGACAGGAACTTTAAACTAGTGTTCTGATTTGAGTCCATTGTGCTTTGTAGGTACAATTTCATGCCATTATCCAGGGGTTCTTCTGCTGTTGGCTATGTTGTTCTTTTAGGATTGTTTCTTGCTGCTAACATGGAGGTCACTGGGTCCATCCCTCAAGGCTTGCAGGTGGACTGGGAAGCCATCCTGAATTTTGATCCGGACTCCTTTGTGGATTCCATAAAGACTTGGTTGTATCCATCTGTCAAGGTCACAACATCATGGAAAGATTATCCGGATGTAGCAACAGCCCTTCCAACAACAGGATCAGTTGTTGCTGCGCTTAGCTCTTATAATGACCGGAGCTCCAGTCCTGAAAAAGTGAGTAGTGTTCGCTCTGTTTTGAGTTCCATTGCATTTGTTTTACCATGTCATTGCTTATACCCTATGATGCACTCACACACCACATCCATGCCTTTTTCATATGAGTTGGCCCTGCTTTTTCATGTGTCCAAATATAATATGGTTAGATTTGAACTTGGCTGTGGTCTGGATACATGTGAGAAACACTGCTGATGTGGCTAGGACACAGCGGGCCATTTTTGGATTGTAAACACGTTAGGAACTTTCCTGAGTATTTTCATATATACAAATTTTGATTCTATAGTCTTAGATGCAAATATTTATATATGTACTACTAAACACTTTCATGCCATGTCATTTTCTTTTCTTAGTTTGGGGATTTTCCATGTCGTTTATGTCATGTTTGTGTCATTTGTGACAAATATGAGTATTAGAATAATACAGTGAGAAAATTGTGGGTTCGGAAATTAATTTGTTCCCAGTGCAAGATCCCCTCCGAAACCCCTCTACATTTTGAAACAATGAAAAAGACATCTGATTAAATTGATCTAATCTTTTGAATAATTGTAATCTCAACTCATATTTTGAGTTGAATCGTTTCTGCAGGCGGTTGAGAAGTAGTCGGCACCAAGGATTTCCCCTTCTATTGGGTATAGAATTTGGAATCTGGATTGCTTGGAGGCAAGGCCCTTTCAAATGTTTCGTGGCTTATCGTGCCATACCGTGTCTCTGTACATTTATTTCTTTGGTTTCATCTTTTATGTAGAAATTGCAATTTTCCTTGCCCATTCATAGTGTTATTTATGGGGTTGGACTTCAATTTGCACTTTCTGATGGGGGAAGAGAGACACCTCTGAAGCCAGTAGAGCATGATGGAACTGCTTTTTTCATTGCTTTTCTGTAAAAATACGTGAAATAAATAGAAGTGCAAAGCACACAATTAAGCAAATTTACGTTCAAGTCTGGTTGTCTATGATGCTTCTCAGGTTGAAAGGGAAAGTTTGTTTGGTGCAATTGGTTATACTACCTGTACTGAATATCTGTAAAAACGCATGGCTTTGATCCGTTCAATCATAGTCCAGGTTGCAGAGCGAAGGATTCAGATGTTCTGGTCTTTGGTGCCTCTGTAAATTAGAGGAGCCATGCATTTGAAGGTGCCTGGTAATTGAAAGTCCGGTTTGGTCGCACCATCATAATGTTCCGTGACATGGTCTTGGTTGTTGGAATGTGTATCAATAAAGCGTTAGGCAAGTGCAGTTCTTCTGGGAGATATGTTTACTTCATTCATGGTGCCATTGAAATTGCACGTTGGTTCTATGGCTATCCTAGATATGTTGTTGGACATCCTGCCCAAGAGAATTTGGAATTTTTTTTGAGTAAAAGAACAAAAATGCCTTTCGAACTTGGGTCAAATATAAAGAGCCTCCTAAATCCCTATTGAAGACGTGGTAAGTTTACGTTTTCATCTATATATTCTTTTAATTTTTTTCTCTAATTTGTAATAATTATATTAAAATAATTAAAATTAAGAGAGAGAGAACTTTCTTCGCTCTCTACCCATCTCACGCTGGAGAGAGAGAGAGAGAGAGAGAATGGTGTCGATGGTTTATTGGGCAGTGGAAGGCAGTGATTTTTTTATTTTTTCTGTACATAATGGGACACAAATATGAGTTTATTACAAGAGAGGGGAAGGTGTTATTTAAGCCAAAGCTCATTGGCAGAGGCAGGCAGTGATGACGGAGAACGGTGGTAGATATGGGGGGCTTATGCGTTCGTGATTGGGTAGAGATAGAACTAGTATACCAAATTTTTTGGAATTGAGTGATCGTTCACTTTACTTCCTTAATGAGAGGTCTTAAGTTTGAGATTTAGAAATAACAAAAAAGGATTTGGGAGAGTCCAACCCAATAATAGGTCTCACATTACTCGAAATGAATTATTTGAACAAACTCTAGATACCGGTTTTGAAAAACCAAAAAAAAAAAAAAGAAAAAGAGATAGAGCTGGGATGGCGTTCGGGGTGGAGAAAGAAGGGACCAAAATTCAGAGGAGACCGAGACCCAATTTCCCATTGATGGTTGAAGTCAAGGTCAAAATAGTTGGTTTTGAACCCTAGTAGTGGCAGATTGTGATAGTGTTGGAGGTGGTTCATGGTGGTGGAACGGGAAAACAATGGTGGTGCCTTAAAATTGGGAGCCATTGGAAATTGGATTATGGAGGCTTATTCGAATTCAAAAGGTTGACAAGATGTGCTTTAGAAATACAATTGCATCTATTCCCTTCACTACTTTCGCTCCTGCTGTTTCTACCGATAAGCCTCGAGGCGAGTGGAGAAACCTGTGGTTTCGCTTCTAGAAAAAGGTGGTGTCAAGATTGACAAAATTGGTGTGCCACACACTTTTTAAAATCAACTCGTTTTTTATCTCTAGTTGTTATGCTTATTCATCGTCCAATTTCTGGGTTTTGCGTATTGGGTTTTTAAAATTTTGAAAATTAGGTTAACAACTAATGGAATGCCATGTGTTTGATGAAATCACTCGATGACAATTTTGGTGGTAAAAAGTGGTATGCTACACATTTTTAAAAGGGGAAATCTTAATTTTTTTTCCCCTACGACGTATGTCCTCAGAGAAAAAATTTGGTTTAATTAAGGGAAAGCATGTTTTAAACAAGTTGATCCCTTTGAACGCGTTAGGACATTTGTTGGAGATCAATCTATGGGTCGTCGGGACTGAACCGGAAGATGATTCCTTTAAAATTTTAAATAAATGGTGATAATGTTACGTTGGTCTAAATGAATGAGCTAGGACAAGATAAAGTCACAAGAATGAATTTAATACCATTCAGATATTGATCAAAGACGTGTGTGGGATCAGGCAAACTCTTTCCATGACTTGGAAAACAATGCAGGTGTTAGCATGGACATTTACGTATTAGCCTAGTGCTTGACCATCCTCAGCTTAATTTCCATAATTGTTTTTCTTATTCACTCCAATAGATTTAAGAATGAATTAATTAAATAAAATCTAGATATCAATGATAGATAAAAAAAAAAAAAAAGAACGAATCTCATATGGGTTCTTCCTGGGCCAATTAATAGCCCTCATTCTGGGTGGCTTGGACAACGTTTTCTGAAGATATTGTCCTCAGTTGGGAGAATGCGCGCTTGGGCTCCAAGCTTCAAATCAGAAGTCTCTCTCTCTCTCTCTCTCTCTCTCTCTCTCTCTCATTTGGGGCAAATATAGGGTCCCGTGATTTTGGTATTCGTTAAATACCACTCAATTAAACAGCTTGGTTGTCTTTTCTACTCTTTTACTTGGTTTTTATTTGGTTAATATATTCGACTAATATTGCAAGATATATTAAGAATTGTAAGATTTGTCAAACAAGATGTAGACAAATATCAACCTATCAAACTAGTCATAAAGTTATTATTACACATTAGATTAGACCAAGTGGATGTTAACATTTTTGTTTTGATTATATAGAGATTTAAATCTGAAATTTTCAGGATGGGGAGGGGTTGTGTTCATTGGATTATTCTCCTAATGTAGATAGGACCTTAATGCTCCGTGCCCGGATCACCATTCCCGCCCCCACACCTGAAACTGAAAATGGACCGTTAAGCACGTGTATATGGACCCCCACCCCCACCGGCATGATAAGCAAGGGCAGGAGGAGGAGAGTTTTCTTAAAAAAGGGAACGATGCATTTTGAAGTTTAAAATTGGGCCTCATTCCCAACGTCTCTGACCCTTTCCTTTGTGGTCCACTTGCACGTCCTATTTTATGTCATCTTCATGGCTTGCACACGACAGCTATTCAATTCCTTGAAAACATATTCCCCAGAAATATATACAATATAGTCGAATATCAAATAAATTAAAATTTAGAATATGCTTGTGTAACTCAGATTAATTTCTGACACCATTCTCAATTTCAAAATGTTTATAAAAAGATTTTAGTCAAAAAACAATTCTGCGTGTCAAGAGAAATAAGTAGAGACTTGCTTTGAAACCTGTTTTATATTTTGTGCAAAGATAGAGATGCTCGAGATGTGGAGATGAAAGAGGAGAAACCAAAATCCCCAGTAGAAGAGAAAAAGAGGAAAGAAGAGGTGAAACCAGGACGAAATCAAATCCACAAGCTCTGAATATGTGAAAACTAAAGAGGAAAGAGAAATCAAAGTCGAATTGGGGTTTTTGATTGGAAGTGGAGAGAGGAGATGAAGGGGCTCGTGGTAGATAAAGAAATAGAACTCCGTGGGATAGTTTAAAATTAAATTAATTATTATAATTTAACTAAAATCAAATCAATTCATAACTTAAATCGACCCGAGTTAATCTATAAATGCTGATTTGATACAAACGTTTTGTAAGTTTAATAACATAAAACTAAACTCTTTTATTTAAAATTTTTAAATTTTAATATTGAGAATTGAAAAATAAATCGTGATAAAGTCAATTTTTAGATTGAATTGTTTAAATTAAAATAATTAAATGATTTGAATACCGATCGATCAAGATAAAAAGAAAAAAAAAAAAGATAAATGGTAATTTGATTAAGTTTACTGTACAAATTAACCATCTACTCAAGCAACAAAAACAGGCTACCGCGCAATACCCATCTTTGATCACCGGGAACGCCTATCTTCAATTTTCCCCGTGAAGATTAACATATGAGTCGTTTCGTTTCTATAGATCCTTACCTAATTTTTTTTTTGAATTCTAAAACAACAACCAATTGCATAGCCATGAAATGTTTTGAAAGGGGGCACGCAAATCGAGGACGACTGTGGTGTGGGACCTATCTGCGACGGTGCATACGAAAATCCAGCTAGAGTTGGACAACCCAAACTCAGCGTCACAATCATTCATTTCAACCACAGCTCGACGTGGACAAATCCTATTGGCTGGGCACAGAGCACCTCCAGCTAGACAAGAAAACACGACTCCAAATCAAAACACGCCGCCGTTACGCGCAATAAAAGCCCAATAAAACCGGACGGAAGATTGTTGGCGACGTGTTGCCCCTCCGGTCACCGTCCTCCGAATCAACCGCAAATTTCCTAGTTGCAAAACAACTGGATTATGTCGGTTAAGATTTGTTAGTGATCTTATCTTTCATTCAATCGCTCGAATCTAATTTAGGTAAACTTAAAGTAATTCTAAAATATTGATAATTTATATTAAATTTTTTTTATTAAAATTAACTTTAATCTGAATTGTCCCAATTCATTTGCAACCGCAAACAAAAGGAATGAGGTTTCGCATCAGTCGAATCCAATAATAATAAAAAAAAAAAAGAAAAAACTTCTTTGACTTCATTCAAAAGGCAAGAAAAATCATATTAGTTTATGTGCAGTATCGGTTGCGATAGATGTGGCAATTCCATTCATTCTTCCAACCATTAGTTTCTTACATAGTGTTTTCTACCAATTTCGGTTAAAGCTATAATTAATTGAAGAATGTATATAAAAACACATTTAAAAATATTAAAAAAATAAAAAAAGAAATTATAAATTGAGACGAATAAGGAATCTACTTGCTTTCTATGTTTAGCACGAATAAACTTTTAATAAACTTCTCTTGTATTATATACAATTCTATATTCGAATCGGATTAGTCGGATAAATTTTAAATATTGATGGTAAAAAGAAAAAATTCTATACTAGAATAATATTCACTTGGATTAAATGAATTTTGAACTAAATGAATTAAAAATATTTATTAATAGTCTATTGAAGTACATTTTATTTAGGAAATAAGTTTTGTGTTTTCGCACAAATGTATAGAATTTATTTAGATTTTGTGTTTGAAAAACTTTCATTAATTTTAGCACATTTAATTTAATAATCTTTGATTCGGAAAAGATTTAGAATTGTATTCTATTTATGGAGAGGAGAGAATTGAATCGAAATCTATTAAAATCAAACAGAATGTTGTTAGATTATCCATTCTAATAATTTCCTATGATCTTAATTAGAAAAAAAACGGCTACCCTGCAATCACATGCGCCCCCCATGCACACTGTTTCTCAGCGCCCCACTTGTTTGCTTGTTCCCCCGCGTGGGTCCCAAAACGACACCGAACCTTCTTCTTTAATCTGCGTTTCACTCGTCACGCCTATTTATCATCTCGTCTTTTCTTTCCTCACTCCACTGTCCTCTTTACTCTCTCTCTTTCTCAACCATGGATCTGAAGAGCGCATTGGCACTCGCCTTCGCCTGCATTGTAATCGCCTCCGTCGGTGGACAATCTCCGGCCTCATCTCCGACCACAGCACCTCCAACGGCCAAACCTCCGTCATCCTCCACCACCGCTCCAACTCCTGCCTCTCCATCAACTGTCTCCTCACCTTCTTCATCTCCTACGACATCTCCGACTACTCCAGCATCTTCACCGACGAAATCCGCCTCTTCTCCACCAGCAACTTCTCCGGCTTCTTCACCGACGAAATCTGCCTCTTCTCCACCAGCAACTTCTCCGACTACATCCCCGCCTGCCTCCTCTCCTCCTGCAGCGACGCCTGTTTCGTCTCCGCCAGCTTCCGTTCCTGTGAGCTCATCCCCACCGACACCTGCTCCTGAGACATCGACACCAGCTCCAGTTTCCTCTCCGCAATCTTCTCCGGCGAAATCCGAGTCCCCAGCGCCGTCACCGAGCAAGAAGTCAAAGAAGCACAATGCACCTGCGACGGCGCCGACTCCTGAGGCGATGAGTCCTCCGGCACCGCCCACCGGATCTCCCGGACCAAGCGAGGGCCCTTCTCCTGGTTCTTCCACTGCAGCTGATGTGGTAATTACAAGTTCAAACTCTTTCTTGATTTCAATTTCAAAATTTGTCTCTGATTTGCTCTGGCATGCGCCGTATACGTAATACGCCTCCATATCTAGCACATTTGCTTTCAGATCTGTTTCTTCTCTGTGTCCTGCTAGTTATACCGTTTCTTAGCCATAATCAGTGTAGTTTCCTGCTTGCTGCGGTGTAGGATAGTGAAATAGGGGCAACTTTCCTAAAATAAGCCGACTGTAGTGTTGATCGATGAGACTCTCCTTTGTTCCGCCGAGTCTAATTCTTTGTCTCCCGCGCACGATAGCGAAATGAATGGATTATCATTTATTTATTTATATTTATTTTCCAGTTTTGTACAAAACGGTACCTTACCTGGAGAGAGAGAGAGAGAGAGAGAGAGAGAGAGAGAGAGAGAGAGAGAGAGAGAGAGAGAGAGAACGGAACTCAAAATAATTATAAATCCCAATAAAGTTTTTGGAGCCCAGCACACGAGGCAATGGAATCAGTGTAATGGAGACACACCCACACAGGGTGTACGAGTAGCATTTACATTTACAACTCACGCTAGCCTAGCTAGCATTTGTCCTTTCTTTTAGACATAAAAGAGACACGGAGAGAGAGAGAGAGAGAGATACAGATTGCAGTGTTTCAAAGATGTCATCATTTGGTCCCTGATAATAATTTTTGATTGAACTTGCAGAGTGGAGCAGAGAAAGTTGGTTGTGTGATGAAGATGGTTGGAGGCTTGGTGTTTGGGTCGGCTGCACTTCTGAGCATTTTATTCTAGAGAGAAAAGAGGGATTAATTTATTATGTTTATTTGCTTTGGTCTTATTGTTACTGTTATAGTATTATGTATGTTCTATTCTTTTCTTTTTCCCTTTTCTCTTTGTTGGATTAAAAAAAAAAATGTTCCCCATGTGCTCTTCATTGAATTTGTCTGGTCAGCACTTGAATTTTAGCATTATTTGTTCATAAATTTAATGGGGTTCACCGCATTCATCTTATTTGTATTTCTATTCTCTAATATTAGAATTTCGAGGGCCTCCATTTCTTTTCTTTTCCCTATCTTTTGTTTTATTAATTTCCGTTTGAATTATTAATAGAAGGAGAGGAAGAGGAACGCTTCCTGCAATTGTTCTTGAAAATGGAGGATGGAATGATTAGCAAAACAATCCGATAAGGCCAACAAAGAACCGCTTTTGCTCTTCCAAGCTGATATTTTTTATTGTTTTATTTTGTAATATTATCAACCAAAAATATTTTTATTTTTTATGAGAATTATTATTATTATTTAAATAATTGTTGAATTCAGAAAATTTTTAAAAAAGGGGCCCCTTAATCACACTACATCCATGTTCGGCTAAATCCAAATCCAAACAGAGCAGAGTGGTGTCCTTAGAACATTGTCAATCCTTCTTTGGGCATTAGAAATTTTAATGGTGGTCACTGGTTGGCTGTGTCTTGGTGGAATGGATGGAAAAATTAGAGCATTTCCCATTTTCAATAAATTCCAAATTTGTTGCGGCAGTAATCAAGCATCGAGGGACTTCTTCAGCAAGGCATATTCCTCTGCGGAGGAAAGCTAATCAAGCTGCTCCTGGTTCACCTCCGTTTTGTGCTTTTTATTCTTATATTTTCATTTTCCTAATTGGAAGATTTTCTTTTTGCATAGAATATCATTTCAATTAAACGAATGGTAATAAATTACCACAACAATGGTGGAAAAAGAATTCAAAACTCCAAATTCTAATAAAATACAATAATAATGGCAAGCGGAGATAAATCTCCAATGTCAAAACTTGAGGTAAAATGGGATGACTTTTTAATTAACTGATGAGCAACATTATTCTCAAACCATCAAATAAAATAATATTCATAAATTTAAATTTAACAATAATTTTTACATGACAACAAAATAAATTAAAACAAATCTGTTAAAAACCTTTTTAAAACACAACTTTTACTAATTTCTTTTTTTTTTTTTGGTTGACCCCAAGCCTTTTATAAGATGGGGAAGCCACTTGAGCTAAAGCTCCTCGGTACTAATTGCATTATCTCATGCATATCTAAACCTACGTTGATTGAACCCTTTTTAAAATTAAACTCGATAATACTCGAATTAAATTAATGAGAATATAACTTAAAATATCGATTGATTATAAAAACATATATATATTATTATAAAAAAAATACATATCTCAACCAATTTAAGAAAAAGATTTTTTTTCCTATTATTGATATTCCAACTTATATTCTGATTAAATTGATTCGTATTTTTAAAAATCCTATTTAGAGAATAATTTTCCAAATATATTTTTTTTTTAATTTTAAATTTAAGATTTAATTAGTCATTTAGCTTTTCATCCTATTATACCGAATACCCAGCAGAAAGATGAATGCACAGAGTATTTAAGGACCAAGATGTTAGCAAAGAGTAACCATCTTCTCGGGCTCTTATATCATAGTCACCGTTCACCCCAGACGATATGAATTATTTGTTGTAATTCTAAACAATCGTAAAAAATATTAGTCACGAGACAAGACAAACCAACGGACGACTCATGTTATTTTTTTTTTTAGGTTTTTTATTTATCGATATTTAGATTTTATCCGATTAATTTAATTCAAATACTGTGAAATTCATTAAAAAGTTAGCTTTTCTGATTTTTTTTTTGTCTATTCCTAATATTCAAACTCAAAATTTTTAATTAAAATGATAAAATAACTTATCACTTTAAAGGGGTTTGATATTTATGTTTATAATTTATGAGATATGTTATGATTTGTGACCTAAATTGTGCCCAATTATAAATTAGAAAACCGCACATACCTTACATATTACGCAAGCATCGAAAAAAAAGGAAAGAATATAATATCCTACTCAGAATTGAGCAACAATTAAATTTTGTTCAGAGATGAGTTCATAACTTCCGTTAAAGTTTATAGGAAAGAAGTTTTAGATGAAACCAACCCATTCAAACGAACTTAAACCTATACTTAGAATTGGTTTGCTTGGGGAAAGTCATGTGCACTCACGAGTTGAATGAGCTTGGCAAGCCTCAAATGAGTAGTCTTTATGGGACCATTTAGTCAATTCAGCGACCAGACCATTTAGTCAATTTTTTGATGATGACTAAGAAAACCTTTCTTAGGTGGAGTAAGGCCGGATGAAACAAATGAGTTTTTGCGCTGTATTAATATACATAAATATATTTTGATTAATTTATAAAATTATCGATAAATTATTTTTTTTTGTACATGGACCTTCTGATATCTGAGATTTCGTCCCGATAAATTCGAAGAGTTTTGTATTAAAATAATTCAAAATTTTTTTTTTTAAATAACCCAAACGAAAAAATATTTTCGTTTTTAACCCACATTTATCGGGAGTTGAAAACGCGACACACTGTGTCACGTTTTCAACCCGCGACAAAGTCCAGAGAGAGAGAGGAGTCTGCGGGGGAGGGAGAGAGAGAGGGGAGGAGAGAGGAGGGGGCGGTGGGGGCGGAGGGGGGAGGGAGGAGGGCGGCGGGGAAAGGAGAGAGAGAGGGGAGGACCGCGGAGGGGTGCGGAATGGGGAGGGAGAGAGAGAGGGGAGGGCCGCGGAGAGGGGAGAGAGGGAGAGAAAGAAGGGAGGGCGGCGGGGGATCCATCGGGGGAGGGAGAGAGAGAAAGAGGGGAGGAGCGCGACGAAGGGCGGAGGGGGGAAGGAAAGAGAGAGTAGAGGGGCGCGACGGGGTGCGAAGGGGGGAGGGAGAGAGAGAGAGAGGGGAGGAGAGAGGCGGGGGCAGCGGGGGCGGAGGGCGGCGGGGGAAAGGAGAGAGAGAGGGGAGGACCGCGGAGGGGTGCGGAAGGGGGAGGGAGAGAGAGAGGGGAGGGCCGCAGAGGGGGGAGGGCGGGAGAGAAAGAAGGGAGGGCGGCGGGGGATCTATCGGGGGAGGGAGAGAGAGAAAGAGGGGAGGAGCGCGACGGAGGGCGGAGGGGGGAAGGAAAGAGAGAGGGGAGGGGCGCGACGGGGTGCGAAGGGGGGAGGGAGAGAGAGAGAGGGGAGGGCCGCAGGGAGACAGAGGGGGGAGGGAGGGAGAGAAAGAGGGGTGGGCTGCCGCGCTCCTCCTCTATCTCTCTCTCCCTCCCCTCTCTGCCTCCCGCTCCTCCCCTCTGTCTCACTCCCTCCCCCCTCCGCCCCCCGCAGGAGGAGCGCAATGCCGCTGCGCTCCTCCTCTCTCTCTCTCTCCCTCCCCCTCCGCCAGCCGCTGCTCCCCTCTGTCTCTCTCCCTCCCCCCTCCGTCCCCTGCGGCCCTTCCCTCTCTCTCTCCCTCCCCCCCTCCCCACCCCACCGAGCCCCTCCCATCTCTCTTTCCTTCCCCCTCCTCCTCCCGCCACGCTCCTCCCCTCTTTCTCTCTTCCTCCCTCGACGGACCCCCCGCCTCCCTCCCTTCTGTCTCTCCCTCCCTCCCCCCACCGCGGCCCTCCCCTCTGTCTCTCTCCCTCCCCCTCCGCATCCCGCCGCAATCCTCCCCTCTCCTTCCCCCCTCCGCCCCCGCCGCTCTCCTCCCCTCTCTCTCTCTCCCTCCCCCGCGGACTCCTCTCTCTCTCTCTAGACTTTGTCGTGGATTGAAAACGCGACATAATGTGTGTCGTGTCTTCAACTCCCGACAAATATGGGTTAGAAACGGAAATATTTTTCCGTTTGGGTTATTTTAAATTTTTTTTAAAGTTATTTCGGTACAAAACTTAAATCCGGAATTGATTTGACTGTCATGTTTCATTTTGAGGGGGATGTCTCCTAATATTGTTTTTTCTGTATCTAATAGGAGTTGAACTCCCGACTTGATTAAGGGACAAATGTGTCATTCCCATCTATATCAACAAGTGTTGGTATTATCGATAAATTATAACTAAATTGATATTATCTCTCTCTCTCCTTATAAAAGTCTCGACTTCAAAACTTTGTATGTATAAAAGAAAATAATTTGTAAAATCAGAATCAAATAAATCGAATCAAATAGAATTATTAATAACATGAATGGATTATTTGATCTATTTAAATTAAAATTCACGAGTTTGATGTATAAAATTAAGAGAGAAAAATAATGATAAATTAATGACAATCATTAAAAAGACAGCTGGACACATGAAATGTTTGCATAGCTTTAGGGTAAACAAATAATTCCGCTCAATTAGTCATATTAGAGGGCTAAGTGTACTCACTAATCATAATTAACAACTAGCTTTTAAAAAGGTTAGATTTGAAGATTGAATCAAAAGAGGAATAAAATTATCGTGGGAGAGCTCCGTGATAGAAAACCGGCCACTCTAATCATATGGATTGTACCTACTTCGGATATATTAATGTATGAATGAAAAACTTCTTAGCCCAGCGATAATCATAATGTTCTCCATCATTGGGATCCGGAAATTATGATTTAATCATCCCTCGACTTTAAATTGGGCAACCTCGAATTTAAAAGGAGAAGAATAATTGCATGTTTAATACCCCAGAAATTAATTATTTTTAAAATAAAATTAAAAATTATTTGATATTTTTTAAAATTATTTTTATACTCTTATTTATAGATAAACTATTTGACAAATTTTTTTTTATAAATTTTATTTTTAATGAAATTATTATAAAAGTACTATACATTAAATATAATTTTTTTCTCCTTATCATCGATTAAAATTCATATATCTATATTTTAAAAAATAAAGTCCATAAATACTAATAATTAAAATAAAAATAAATTAATTATTTTTTTAACCTATTAAAATCAAACATTTATAAACATAAAATTATTTTTATATAATATAAAAAATTAAAAAATTTCATAAAGAGCCCAAATCTATAAGAGAGGAGAGCCAATTGTGACAGATGAATATATTTATAGTGAACATATTTGAAATTTCTGAAAAAGCGAGCATATAAAAAAAAGGGAGAAAAAACTTCTCTAAAGAGTTTTTCCTATTTTTTATATTTTTCTTCATAAAAAAAAGTTATTTTTATAAAGAAGAAATTTTGTTCAGCAAAATTTCTCTTATAATGGGAAGAGAAATTAAAAAAAAAAAAAATCATTACCCCCCCCCCCCCAAAACAAAGGAATTTGAGTTGATTATGTCAGTTCTAACCAAGAAAACCCCTTTTCTTCTCGACGTTCAAAGATATTTTATTTTTCTTATTTTTCTCTAGTGAATGATTTTTTTTTTTTTTTTATGTACAACAAGGGTACCATGCACCAAAAATTAAAATGAATTTAATAAAAAATACATTAAGAGAAAATAAGAGAATTTAGAAAAAAAAAAAAAGAAGTTAATGTGAGGGAAAATGTAGCTGATCCTCTCTCTCTCTCTCGTTGAAAAACGAGATAACAAAGGCAAAACTCAAGGAAATAACAGGGGCACAAACCGGGAGGGGCAAGAACTACGAAGACCTACTAGGCTTGAAAATATAGCTGATTATCGAAAATTCGCTAAGTGTTTTTGAACCTTCAATCATTCTTTTACTTTTTTTTTTTTTTTAACAAAAAGTGAAATTATTATGCAAAATAAAATACTGATATAGTTCGAATTACCACAGAACTTTTTTTTTTTTTTTTTTTATTTTTTTACGACCAACTGCTGAAGCTTTAAACAAAGAAAATGACATAGAAACAATGAATAGGTATGTAATCTTCTCAATTTGTTAATTGCATGACAAATAAAAAGGAAAAAGGAATCAGAATCCGGTTTTTCCTGCGAGTGCAAGTCACTGGGGCAATGAATGGTACAAGCAAGGATAGGATTCCCACCTAATGAGGAGGGCCAGTAGAGAAAAAGTGGAAAAGTTGGGGTTGTTTTGCTGAATTTGTGTTTGGGAAAGTTATTCTTCTGCTTGGACTTTATTTCAATTGGAATCACTTGCGACATTGTCAATTCAAAGGTGCTACCTTTCTTTTTGTTTTTTTTTTTCATTATCGATATTTAGATTTTATCTCATTAATTCAGTTCAAATACTATAAGATCCATTTAAGGATTGACTTTTTCAAATTCTTTTTCGTCATTCCTGATGCTCGAATTCAAGATCTCTGATTAAAAGAATAAAGTGTTCAACCACTCAATTCAAAAGAATTTAGTTCAAAGGTATTACTTATCGCCACTCTTACCCTCGTATAAAAAAGAATTTCGTAACCCAGGACCCATGTGATTTTAATTTCCCTTCACCTTTTATTTTATTTTATAATATTTTTCATTTTAAGTAGAAAATTTTTAATAAAATATATTATTACATTAAAAATTTCAGTATGTCAACTAAATATAATTTCAACGTTCCTTTTCATTTATTAATGAAATGAAAACAAACACTTTGTAATACAATAATTGAATGATTAAAAAGCGATTTAAAGTGTTGTAACTAGTTCTTTATTTTTATAATAAAAAAAGACATTGAGAAATTAAAAAAAAAAATAATTTATTTTTTGTGCAAATGATAATAATTTATGCCACTATGATCAAATCTATTGTTAGGATATCATTAAAGCTGTACTATTTCTTCTTAATTGATGATCATCCAGCCAAGCGGGAATTAAAAATGACAAGTGTGTATATATATATTTTTCCTGGTTGATACCTTTCTCGACCTTTTGCTTAGATCAAGTATATTTCACGGTTGGGCCCAATTCTGTATATTGTGGGCTTCCATCTGAAAAGGACATCCCTGGACTTTCTTTGGGCTAACGGATAACGGAATCCGTTTTCTATTTCTGTGAGTGGGCCAGAATAGGTTCCTCTGATCATGACCCTGGCCCGGACCATCATGACTTCAGGTGTCACCAAAAATCTTTCTTCGTCATCTTCCCCGTTTATAATTATAATATAATAAATAAACAAAAATTGTTAAGCTCTGTGCCTCTTTTTCCATGTGTATTATATAAAATTGAAAATTTGCTGCTTCAACGGCTAGGTTCTTTTTCGGTATGAAAATCAAAGCCCAGGCCCATTCTATTAGGCCCACTTGTTCTAATCAATACTTTTGAATACACAAGATGCCAAGTTTCCGGCAATCAGCTACAGCTCAACTCGGGTCATCCCCTTCCCCTTAAAAAGGTTTCAAGTTGAGTCTTATTGGGGGAAAAGAAAAGGCTATGTTTCCCACTGATCAAGTACACCGAAAATATTATTATTTTGCTTTGTTAAACTCAGAATGCCCCCAATAAAACACACTTGAGCCTCGAAAACTAGGATAAATAATCTTTAATGATTGACCCTGCACAGTTTTCTACACATCTTATTTTGGTTCATGGGGAGAAGGGGGAACCCCTCATAAGAGGAGGAGGAAAATATCCATGAATTCTTGTTCTTGGACAAGGGGAACAAACCCCAGCCCCATGGCTATTGAGCCAAATGGCTCAGCTCCCACTTGCCTAAACATAGTTGCTTGCTTAAAATGACTCTGTTTGAATGTTTTGAGTTAATACGTAATTTTGTTGAATACAATCTTTTTTAATTAGATGATACATCGGAGTTTCGTTTTCATATTATGTGTTGTCTGTGCTTTATGTACCAGAAACTTTCCTAGGCACTGGGCATGGCAAGCAGTCCAAGCAAAGCATGTGCGTTTGGTAAGATGCGACACCCCCATGCCAAGATCGAGCACTGACAAAGCCTACAATTCTTTTTTCTAGGTTCGGAGTTGTCAACCACTTCTCTTTTCCTCTTAGAAGAAATAAAATATGACGCAAGTGCACGTGGATGCTTTGCCACACAACCTGTACATGTTAGAACAAAGCAACAGCATCTGGCAAGTTCTTTTTTTTTTTTGCGAAGAAATGACTTTGAAAACCTTAACTTGGGCAGCATCTTGTCACCTTCAATTCAATCCAGTGCAATGATTATTTGTCCTTCTTCTCAGAAATAGAAACGAAGGTCCTTACAGATAATTACTGCCTTACAGACTGTACGAAGCTGTCTGTCACGATTAAAACTTATTATTGTCATCAAAATTACTGCCTTACAGGCTGTATGAAGCTGTCTGGTACAATTGAAACCCTTTATCGTCATCAATTTTGGCGGGTTCCTCTTCCGGTGTTGTTCGGTTCAAATCCAAAAATTGTATGTTAATTATTTTTTTATCTTAACGAATAGATATTCAAATTATTTAATTTATTCGATTTTTAAGGATCAACGCTTATTTTTAAATTTTTAAAATTAAGATCTTGATTAAGAGAATAAAATATTTTATTACTAAATATATAAAATATTTTAGATCGCTAATCATGGTATTAAAAATAAAATAGTTTCTATTTTGATATTATCTTTAAATTATTTTTGGTCTAAATAGCTTGACTAATGATGTAAGAATCACATGCACAAAGGTTGATTCCCTTGACTAGAAATAGTTTAAAATTGATGAATATAACTCTCACATGATTAGTCAATTTTTTTTATTAATAAAAATAGTTTAAAGGTAATTTTAAAATAGAGATTATTTATATAATAGTATAATATTTTTTTTTCTTTCAAAATTACATTGAGAAATTTTTAGTCTACAATTTGCTTTGTACTTTCTCAATGTGTGAGATTAGTGAACTACTATTATATACAGAAATTTTTTAAATCTAACATTTTTTGAAATTTTAAAACGTTTTAACATATTAAATTAATTTATATTTATATAAAAATTCTTATATATATTTTTTATAATTATACTATTTTTTATATTTAATAAATTATTTATTTAATTATAATTATAATTTTTTATATTAATTATTTTATAATTAATAATTGTAAATTTGATTATTTTAAAATTTTATTTTACAATATGACTATTTTATTATTTTTATAATATAATTAATATTTATATAAAATTTTTTATATTTTTTATATTTACATAGTTATTCGTATTTTTATTTTCTGTATTATTATAAAATATCATTTTATACTCTCGTTTCATATATATCTCTATTTCTCCGTTTCCATGCAACGTAAGGGAAATATTTCATATCCTAATTAAGCTCGCTACTAAGATCCTACCTGAGAGAAAGAGAAAACACTTGGTGTTGGACAGATAGGTCGCCCTCTCTCTCTCTCTCACCCCCCCTATAAATAGCAACATCAGTATCACAGCAGTTACGCACATCCTAAGCATCAAAACTTAGAATTTGCTTCCTCTCCCTCGATATATTAGTGTTCTTGTTGTGCGTTTTTTCCCATAAAACAAGACAAAGATGAAGCTTGTCTTTGCAATCTTGTTACTAGTTTCTCCGATTTTGAGATCCTCTTTGGCCCAATCTTCCGCGGGTTTTACTGCACCAGCACCATCCTCAGGTATAACACAGTTCTTTTGCCATTAACTGTGGACATTTCATGCTTTTGCCTCTATTTTAGGCTTTTCTTAGGTTGTACTAATACTAACATATGTTGAAATTGGACATTGTTTTGTTTGAAAATGGAAAGTTGATTGCGGACAAAAGTGTGCAGCAAGGTGTGCTAAGGCAGGTGTGAAGGACCGATGCGTCAACTACTGTGGCATCTGCTGTCGAAAGTGCCAATGTGTGCCTTCAGGGACCTATGGAAACAAGTCTGAATGCCCTTGTTATCAGGATATGCTGAACAACAAGGGCAAGCCTAAGTGCCCTTGAATCTGATTTCCCACATTCTAATGAGAAGCGAGTCCCCCAGTGTGTCCTACTGTCAGGGCTTGAACAAAAGTCGAGTTTTGTACTGAAGTTGAGTAGATGTGTCATATGCAATCGTCCATGGTCTTGAAAATTGTTATTTATAAAACAAGATGAATTTCGTATTTTGAGAAATCTTATTTGTTGAGTAAAATATTTAATCTCGTAAAATGTTAAATAGAGGGAAAGAGAATCTCACTCGATCCAAATTTAAAATTATTTTATTTTTATATTATTATTATTCTCACAAATATCCAAGTGACCGTAGAGTGTGTTATTAAGTCTGAACTGTGAAAGCTTTTATTTGTTGCACGTGGCTCCCAGGCTGTTCTATTTGTAAAATTAATTTCACTTTAGTACTAGATTGTAAAGGCGGAAGGAAAAGATAAGGAAAAAAGCGAGGAATTTAAATTGGAATCTGGAATCTGAATTATTGTAGCACGCGCAATCATAGATAAAGCATTGTCCTGCCAACATAGAGATCACAAATTTCACAAAACGATCTGTGCGAAAAGGTTGATAATATTGAGCTTGATCCCAATGTTACAACTATCAGGACACAGAGAGAGAGGGATTGGGCCTCCCCCTTGGTCTGTTTTGTCTTGGGCCTTTCATGAACCGAGAGAGAGAGAGAGAGAGAGAGATCGATTGAACATAGCGTTGTTTTTTTTTTTTTTTTTTTTTTTGGCAGATGGTTTAGGGTTCAGTGAAATTGGGTATTAAATCTCATATGATTTTGAATACCGATGATTAAAAAAAAAAGTTCTTAATTTGAAGAAACCCTAAACCCTTAAGGACATTTTAAACTTGTGCAATAAATTTCGTGTTTGCCTTTTAATTTCATGACCACTTCAATCAAGCACAAGCACAGAGTGGATTCAATTAATGGGCAATAAATATTCGAACAAGTTTGCTCCGAATCGATTAAAGGCCAATGGCTTCGCCTTCAAGCCAATGGTACCACATGGCCAATTGCTTTTCCATTTCCAAGCACTTGAAATCTTCAAACCTTTAATTTATGATTCTACTTTCAAATATATATGATTCTCTTAAAAACTATTTATCCTGCCATCCTGCAACATATACATTAAAAATCCATAATCAACCTAAACTAAATATAAAAATTGACTAAATAAAACTCGAGAATGAAACCCTTGTTTGGATCCATAATTTTGAGGCAAAAGGTATAATCTTTCCCATTTATATTTATCGTTATAGAGAAGACTAAATTAGTAGCGTTATTTTAAGTTCACATGAACTAAGAGCATGTTTGACAATTATTTTCCCCTTATCTTTACATTTTATGGGAAAATAGAAATTAATTTCTTTTCGAATAAAGTTAAAAGTTATTTGATATTTTTTATTTTAAAAAACTAGTTCTGTACTCTTTTTTATAAATAAACCGTTTGATAAAATATTATTTATAAATTCTATTTTTAATGAAATTATTATAAAGAGTTTACACATAAAGTATAATTTTTTCTTCTCACTATCGATTGATTAAAATTTATATACTTACATTTTAAAAATAAGATGTATAAATACTAATGATTAAAATAAAAATAAATTAATTATTTTTCTAAACTATTAAAATCAAATATTTATAAATATAAAATCATCTTTATATAATATAAAAAACTAGTAAATTTGAAAATAATATAAATCATATATTTACGAATATGCAAGTCATTCCCAAGGGGACAACCTAATAGTACAAATCCCTATATGTCAGTTTAATGATTTTATATTCAAATTTTTATAAAAAAAATGAATATCCAAGTCATATAAATAGAATAAAAAAATATTTATTATCATATTTAAAATTTAAAAACATATTTGGAATTTTAAAAAAATATTTAAATCTACACAAATGATATCATGCATGAAAACATTTATGATGTTAACATATTTAAAATTTTTCATTATTCAAATAACGATATAAATAGAATAAAAAAATAATTCAAAAAAAATGTGCATTATTTAAAAAAAAGAGAGAAAAAAACACTCTTCCAAAAAACTTTTCTTTTAAAATTACTTTATTTTTATTCATAAAAAAGCTGCTTTTAATTACTATTTTAAAACCCGGACCAAGTAGCGCTAAGGGATCAATAGATCATCGGATCAAATCGATTGGATCCGACAAAAAATCGGATGATATTATAAATAAATTTAAATTATAATATATTAATAATTTTAAAAATATAATATATTAATAATCATGACATGACAAAAACTCCATCAAATCGGACAAAAAATCCCGGGCTTGATTGATTTTGACGATTTTTTTAAAATCTGATTATGTTAAGAAATTTGGATTGCCTGCTGGTCTTGTTCCGGTCAGAGCGACTGATGTGGCCCAAGTTTTAGAACATTGCTTTTGATAAAAAGAAATTTTATTTAATAGAAAGAGAAATAGGAAACAAACCCTACCAAGTGGGCACAAAATGAATTTGCAATTCCTCTATTTATAGAGCATTTCATAATTAGTAAAGGCTCTCGTAGTAAGACTCTTTAGTAAAACGTATGAATAAAAAGAATCCTTTTGAAGTGATATTAAACATTTTGGTTACGATCGTTTGGTATCTGTTTGTATCAATTTAATCTCATCATTTATTCACATAATTCTGAATTAATTTTTAATAGAGAGGACCCATCTCCATAGCTTGCTATTGGGGCTCTCGACCGGCGCCTCCATCAAAAAAAGGAAAAAAAAAAAAAAAAAAAGAATTTGAGTTGAAATCTCATTTGGAAAAAAGTTTGGGAGCAACTAAGCGACCATTGTATCTCAAACCAATCTTGCCTTAGTAACGGTCATAATCATAGTATATTTTTCACTAAATGGAACATAAATGTGAAACATATACTTATTTTTATGTGCTTTCTGTAATAGAACATTAAGAATAAATCTTATACTTATCTGATTAAATACTTCACCTGAATCTTCAGATCCTACGAGTCTTGTCCAGATGTTCAGATGGTTTGCATCATCGATAAAACACCAAACATGCCTTTTCCCTTCTCTTCTGCTTAGTTGAAGGGGGCAAAGTAGAAAGTTATCCTTTCTGCATATTACAACGGGAGAATGGTTTCATGAAAATATGACCCCACAATCTCTAGTAATCATATAGCTACAGACATTTAAATTAAACTAAACCTGATCGGTTCCCTAAAATTTACAACTCAAATCAAACTATATATCTCATCATACAATTTTTGATAGCTCATAATTTCATTTACAATTACTAAAATAGAAAATTTAAAATATTAAAAATTTAGTTGCCATATTGTCACGATACAGAAAATAGTGGAAAAATAGTCAAGCTTTTTTTTCTTAGTCATTGGAACATAAAAATATGAAAATCATGATAAAAAGAATGTTAAAACTTTTACTTTACGAATAGTTTCATTTCATTAAATTTATCCTAAGACTCTTGATCACTGAAATGCAGCTTCAGCGGGAGGCCATATGTGCGGTTAAACACGTCGTTGTTGATTAACATATAGTTGGTTTGAAATTTTTTAATTAAGTTTTGGACTCGAAACTTGAAAATAGAAAATACTACATTACGAGAACTCTCTCCTAAATTGTGCTCAATAATTTTTAAAATGAATTAATCAGAATATAACTCTAAATATCAACCGATTATACTAAAAAAAAAAAAAACAAAAAAAATGCAAACAACAACCACACTAACTCGTCCTACTCGGTCATTATCTAAACCCACACAATTCGGGCCCAAATTGAAACAGATCCAGACTGCAGCTTTGACCCAAGCAGCCAAGGGTGGGCCATTTTGGGCCGAATTGGCTACACTGACTTGGGCCTGAACCTACATCCCTATAAGGCCTGATGGTTTGGACTTGACTCCGATTCTTTTCTTTTTTTTTTTTGGTAGACCGACTCCGATTCTTGGAGGGACCCGGACAAGGCCCTAAAATTAAACCGGATTAACCATTAAAATCAACCAACTATGGGCCTGTTTGTAAGTGTTGCTTTTCTTTTTTGGGTTACATTGCGATTTAAACTTGGAATTATTGGGTTGGGAGAGAAAAATGAATATGTGAGTAGTAGTCTACCATTTGGACTATTTTGCATAATCTTTCCAATCATTTCTTGATGTCAGTAAATGACTTCATATGATATGATAAGCATTCCATACTGAGATGAGATAGTAGTTTAGTAATAACTCACGGTCTATAATATTACAGATTCGAAACAGCTTCTCATATGAGATACCTCTAAAAAATCGAACCCTAATAGTTGAGTGGGCAACGATAAGATCTCTTGTCCATCTTATTATAATTCAAATCAGACATTTATTTTGTATATGACATTTTACAATGATAGTAGAAATAGTTTATTGATAATTGATTTCATTATGCATTTATCATATTATATAATTAGAAAAAGGAAAATAGGCAAGTATATTTTATCTTTGAACTACATAATTGATGCTTGCAAGAAGGATGGTGTATTTTTAGACATTTGACTTGAGGGTTCGATGAATTAGGTCTTAATTTAAGAAAAGCCATTTCAGGCCTTGACGTTGTTTGCTATGCTTTCTTGACCGAAAGTTGATCCCCTAAGTTCGTGCATGCATTTGGGTGTGTGCCACCCGCATCCAAAATTCAGCGTTGACAAAGCTTAGCAAAGTCATTGTTTTCAACATCTCTCTCTCTCTCTCGGTGCGAGTATTTTTTGCATCACAGCCTGTTAGGTGGTGTTGGTTTTATTACTTTTTTTTTTTAGTTTATTATTATTTGAAATTACTATAGGAAGGATGAAGTACTTTAGAAGACCAAGACTTGGAAGTTTCTTGTAAGCTTCGATGCAGCATTAATCCTGACTATTTTTATCAGTCATACAGTCTGTATATGAAGCTGTATGTGCTTGCGCTGGTATAGTTTAACACTGTAATTACCATCCTTGGCTCTCCCTCCCCCAATCTCACCTCTCCTATTTCAATAGTACCCTGGTTCAACTTGGCATGAAAGATCGGACTCTCTCTCTCTCTCTCTCTCTCTCTCTCTCTTTCTCCCCCCCCTCTCCCTATAAATATGTACATGAATCTGCACAACAGTCACACACATTCTAAGCACCAAGCCAGAATTTGAACTTGCTTTTGCTCTTCCTTTCTGCATCAGTATTCATTTTGTTAGTGCCTTTTTCTGAGAAACAAGATGAAAATGAAGCTTGTCTTTGCAATCTTGTTGCTTGTTTTTCTCATTTTCAGCTCCTTCATTGATCAATCCATGGCTTCCACTGCACCAGCACAATCTTCAGGTATAAGTCTTCCTGCCATTACTCTTATGATAAACTACAATATGTATATATATCCATGTGCATTTCGCTGACTTAAATAAAAGGCACGTTATTGTAGCTTAATAGGTGATATATTCGAATTGTATGTATAGTATATAAGATGAACAATTTTGTAATTTCACATTTTCTTTTAACAGTGTATCTTGAACTTCTATTTTCTTCTTATTATTGTTATTGTTTTCTTATTGTGATGATAATATACTCATGGGCATTGTTTGTTTTGGTTTAATTTTATAAAGATTTTTGCGGATCAAAGTGCGCAGTAAGGTGTGGCAAGGCAAAAGAGAAGGGTCGATGCCTCAAGTACTGTGGCATTTGCTGCCAACGCTGCAAGTGTGTGCCTTCCGGGAATTATGGGAACAAGTCCGAATGCCCTTGCTACAAAAACATGTTGAATTCCAAGGGCAAGTCTAAGTGCCCTTGAATATTGATTACCAACTTTCATTTGGCCACTTCTCTCTTTTCTTTCCCCACTAAAAACTATGTTTGTACTAGTTATAAGATGATTATTTATTTTTATTGTTATGGAATATGAATAAATTAGGGAAAATGTTTGTGGGGTGGGCATTGCAATCATTGTCTTATTTTTATTGTTATGGAATATGAATAAATTAGGGAAAATGTCTGTGGGGGTGGGCATTGCAATCAAAGTCATGTACTAAATCATTTATAGTATTCTAATTTCTCATTTCTTTTTAATACAAGTTGGGATTCATTTCACATTCATTTGCTTGTGCTAAAGTTTGAGTGAAAGAGATATTTACTATTGCCTTGCATTAGTACTAGATTTGTGGAGTTCAAAAGGCAAGTAAAGTGGAATGTTTATCTCAATTTCTTATCTAGTACAAACAAAAATAAAAGCTATGAAGCACAGGGAAGAAATCAAAGAGGGACACGACACCATAAAAATAGATCAACATAAAATCCATCACAACAAGACTTCACCTCGTCTTGTCCTCTGAAGCGAGTGTACATGCAGGATATATAAACTAAAATCAGCATTTCTAATTTTGTTTCCAACATAGAGATTACAAGATTCACACGAAGCCGTTGAGAAAGGCTTAATGTTTAGCTTAATGTTGAGCTTGATCACAAAGAAAACTTACTTGATTTCATTTCAACATAAACTCACGCGGACATGAGAGAGAGAGAGAGAGAGAGAGAGAGAGAGGTCTACATGGCAGGTTGGCTGAAAGGAACATAAAATTCACATTAAGGAATTACTATTCGAAGTTTGTAAAATTAATATATTTATGTCAAATGAGTAAGCGTCCATCAATATCATGTGACAACTATACCAATACCAAATTCTATCTCACGTTAGAATTGTAATTAAATTTAAATATTTATGAATCGATAGAAAAAAGTAAAAAATTTAGAGTTAAATAGAAAAATAACTAAGAGGTTTAGAATTTGGTATGCAATTACGTCTTTATTTTCTTTTATTTAATTTTATTAATGGTGGTTAAAAGTAATTTCAATAAGGTGAAAAGTGATCTCATATATAAAACGGAATTTATTAGAATATGACTAAAACTTCTAATTTACTAAAACTCTTGTTTATAGCTAATTTATCATAATTCGGTATGTAAAATTTAGGACTTCTAATTTACTTCTATTAAATGGTACTATTATGTGACTGCCTTTGATTTGCTGAATTTGAAATCACTTGGCCTTTCATTATTTACTTCAGGTTTTGTGTTTTCTGTGCCCCTATTAATTTTGTTCTTCCTAATTAATATTCACTACAGTGTAATGTAGGAACGATTTTGAAATTCAATTGAATATTTGAAAAACATGAAACTTAGGATAAAAAAGCATAGACAATATTTTCTGCAATTTAGGACTACTTTCTTAATTCCTGTTCTCTTTGTTGATTTAGAAATAGACCTTTGAGCTCCAAGCCTAAATTCTTTTTCCAATTTTGGGATACGAATAAGCCCTATCTGACCTTGTGATTGACTATGTTATTAAAAAGAAGAAGGTTTGAAAAAAGTTAGAACATGTTTGTGTTATATATCTTTATTCTCTTTGGCCTATCTTATTATCTACTATGTTGATTATCTGTCGGTTTGTTTCCAAGTCTTTCACTGTAATTTCTTCGTCACTTATCTATCTTGGTTATAGAAATGCGACGGCATGGCTCAAAAGGAGAAATTATTCTCTAAATTTCTACTAAATGAAAATGTGAGTAGTAGTCTATCTTTTGGACTATTTTGCATAATCTTTCCAATCATTCTTTGATGTCAGTAAATTACGTCATATAACGTGATGAACATTCCATACTGAGATGAGATAGTTGTCCAGTAATAACTCTATGTCCATGATATTACAGATTCGAAACAACTTCTCTTGTGAGATGAGACACCTCGAAAAAATTGAACCCTATTAGTTGAGTGGGCAACAATAAGATCTCTTGTCCATCAGATAGTTATTATAATTCAAATAAGATATTTATTTTGTATAAACAACGTAATTGGTTTTTTTTATTTTTTTGTTATATAAAAAGATTTAAACTTGAAGTTTTTACAAGAGAAAAAGAGATGGTATGAGTTGAGTTATAATTCATCATCCTAAACAACATAATTAATGCTTGCAAGAAGGATGGCATATTTTTAGACATTTGACTTGAGCGTTCGATGAATTAGGTTTTAATATAAGAAAAGCCACTTCATGCCTTGACATTGTTTGCTATGCTTTCTTAACCAAAAGTTGATCCCCCTAAGTTCGCACGTGCATTTGGGTGCGCATCCAAAGCTTAGCAAAGTCATTGTTTTCAACCATCTCTCTCTCTCTCTCTCTCTCTCTCTCTCTCAGTGCGAGCGTGTGTGCCTAAGAGACGAGACGTAAAACTTGGGTATGTAGGAAGAAAATAAAATATGGATTAATGCACGAGTACTTTTTGCATTACAGCCTGTTGGTGGTTGTTGGTTTTATTATTATTTTTTTAGTTTATTATTATTTGAAATTACTATAGGAAGGATGAAGTTCTTTGGAAGACCAAGACTTGGAAGTTTCTTGTAAGCTTCAATGCAGCATTAGGCCTGATTATTTTTATCAGTCATACAGTCTGTATATGAAGCTGTATGTGCTTGCGCTGGTATAGTTTAACTCTTAATCACCATCCTTGGCTCTCCCTCCCCCAATCTCACCTCTCCTATTTCAGTAGTACTCTGGCGCAACTTGGCAAGAAAGATAGGACTCTCTCTCTCTCTCTTTCTCCCCCCCTCTCCCTATAAATATGTACATGAATCTGCACAACAGTCACACACATTCTAAGTACGAAGCCAGAATTTGAACTTGCTTTTGCTCTTCCTTTCTGCATCAGTACTCATTTTGTTAGCGCCTTTTTCTGAGAAACAAGACGAAAATGAAGCTTGTCTTTGCAATCTTGTTGCTTGTTTTTCTCATTTTCAGCTCCTTCATTGATCAATCCATGGCTTCCACTGCACCAGCACAATCTTCAGGTATAAGTCTTCCTGCCATTACTCTTATGATAAACTACAATATGTATATATATCCATGAGCATTTCGCTGACTTAAATAAAAGGCACGTTATTGTAGCTTAATAGGTGATATATTCGAATTGTATGTATAGTATATAAGATGAACAATTTTGTAATTTCACATTTTCTTTTAACAGTGTACCTTGAACTTCTATTTTCTTATTATTATTGTTATTGTTTTCTTATTGTGATGATAATATACTCATGGGCATTGTTTGTTTTGGTTTAATTTTATAAAGATTTTTGCGGATCAAAGTGCGCAGTAAGGTGTGGCAAGGCAAAAGAGAAAGGTCGATGCCTCAAGTACTGTGGCATTTGCTGCCAACGCTGCAGGTGTGTGCCTTCCGGGACTTATGGAAACAAGTCTGAATGCCCTTGCTACAAAAACATGTTGAATTCCAAGGGCAAGCCTAAGTGCCCTTGAATATTGATTACCAACTTTCATTTGGCTACTTCTCTATTTTCTTTCTCCACTAAAAACTAAGTTTGTACTAGTTATAAGATGATTATTTATTTTTATTGTTATGGAATATGAATAAATTAGGGAAAATGTTTGTGGGGGTGGGCATTGCAATCAAAGTCTTATGTTTGTTGTTGTGGAATATGAATAAATTAGGGAAAATGTCTGTGGGGGTGGGCATTGCAATCAGTCTTGTACCAAATCATTTATAGTTTTTCTAATTTCTCATTTCTTTTTAATACAAGTTGGGATTCTTCTCACATTCATTTGCTTGTGCTAAAGTTTGAGTGAAAGAGATATTTACAACTTCCTTGCATTAGTACTAGATTTATGGAGTTCAAAAGGCAAGTAAAGTGGAATGTTTATCTCAGTTTCTTATCTAGTACAAACAAAAATAAAAGCTATGAAGCACAGGGAAGAAATCAAAGAAGGACACAACACCATATAAATAGATCACCATAAAATCAATCACAACAAAACTTTACCTTGTCGTGTCCTCTGAAGCAAGCGTACATGCAGTGTATATAACCTAAAATCAGCATTTTTAATTTTGTTTTCCAACGTAGAGATCACAAGATTCACACGAAGCCGTTGAGAGAGGCTTAATGTTGAGCTTGATCGCAAAGAAAAATCACTTGATTCCGTTTCAACATAAATTCAAGTGGACATGGAGAGAGAGAGAGAGAGAGAGAGAGAGAGGGAGGGAGGGGGGAGGGAGAAGTCTACTCAAAAGAACATAATGGCAGTTTGGCCGAAAACAAAGGCAAGGTGATTAGGTGGTTGATATCAGTGTTTTTAAAACTAGACCGGACTGGACCAGCCGGTTCGATATTGAACCCTTCTTTAGTTTGATTCGGTTTGTAATATTAAATTGAATAAAGTCAAATTCGATCAATCAAAACTGATTAAAATCTGTAAATCGTTCAAACCTGTCAAACTGATTTTCATTGCAATTAATATTTTTTATGTATTGCTGATACAAATTTATTTTTTTCATAAAAATATATAGATTTTATTTTATTTAAAAATATATAATATAAAATTATATATATATATATATATATATATATATATATATATGAATATGATATCATGACAATGTGATCATATACATAAAACGGTTAGACAATAAATTGATAAATTGATTAAGTTGATTACTGATTTGGTTTTAAAAACTCAGGTCAATGTTATGCTCTTTATCCTGGAAAATAGCAGAACCTATATGATAGGGAAAATGTTTCAGGAGAGCCTGCATTAAAGCAAGACCAACCATGAGTAACTCATACATGTCATGGTTAGTCATGATTTGGACTTCTGTTTTTTCTTCTTTTGGTAGAGGATGAAGGTGAATTTTTTTTTTTTTTACTTGATCACCGATATTTGAAAACTCGATTAATACAATTCAAATAGTTATAAGATTCAATTTAGGAACTAACTCTTCTGTAACATATTTTTCTATATCTAAAATTCAAATTTGAGACTTTAATTAAAAGATTTTATTATTTTATCACTAAATTCATGACATATTGGCGATGAACATGAAATTTGTTAGCTATAAAAATGGAGACATGTAGAATATGTGGCCTATTCTGGAAGTAGGACATCATGAACACAAGCCCATAAACTTTGCTTCCGGTAATGTGCACTGGGATTTTGCTTTAGAAAGGCTTTAAAAGAAAGAAGAATCATGTCATATCAAGCCCGAGTATTCTGTTAGCAAAGCAACCAAGTGCTCAAAATGTTCAAATTTAAGTTTATTTAAGGAATAATTACATACGAAGTTGTAAACTTTTGACGCTTTTTTTTTTTTTTAATTTAATACTAAATTTATTGCATTCTAAACGTTTTGGTTACAATTTTGGTTCTCAACGCAGAATTACTATTTGAAGTTTGTAAAATTAATACGTTTATGTCAAATGAGACAGCTTACATCAATATCATGTGTCTAAATTAAGACAATCAATAATAAAAACATGTAAAGAAAAAAGGTCAGCAATATAAAATTTTAAGAATAATCAGGTACTATAATGTTCATGTGATAACTATATCGATACCAAATGCGATATCATGTGATCAATCTAACGGTGAAGTGTACAATTAATTTGTACTTCAAGTTAGAATTGTAACCGAATCGTGTAGTGATACAAATTTCTCACCAATCTGGTGATCCCATAACCAAATTTAAATATTTAGGATTTGATAGAACAAAGTAAAAAATTTAGGATCAAATAGAAAAATAACTAAAAGGTTTAGAATTTTATATGTAATTATGTCTTTATTATTATTATTTTTTATTAATGGTGGTTAAAAGTGGTTTTAATAAGGTGAAAAGTGGTCTCATATATGAAAAAGAATTTATCAGAATATGAGGAAGGACTTCTAATTTTCTAAAACTCTGGTACATAGCTAAACCTCTTCATTAAGACCCATGACTGCTTGCGGTGATAATTTTTATATCAAGTCAAATTAGGAGAAAGTAAAACATGGAACACGTTAATGCACATGGGTTTTCTGGAGATTGCCACAACAGCTGTAGTTTATAAAAGAATGAAATGCCCGTAGCTTAAGGGTAGATATCTAACCCATTTACTTATAAAAGAATGACAATCTCGATGATGATATTATTAAAAATTACAAAGTGCCTTAAACTTGTAGGGTTCTAGCAGCTTCATTCAATCTTAAGAAGTCCCTTAAACTTGATTTCCCTTAGTTTTCGCCTTCCCCCAAAACTTACCTCTCATTTTTCAAATAGGGTTGCATGCTAGATGTTAAATGCATGTGAAATCCTTTGAGATTGATCATCCCCTCTTGCCTTGTGGTTTCTACGTTTGTTCCTTCTTAAGACTCATATGTTGATATCTTTTGCCTTGTCCGATACGCAAACATGAAGCTTGTTCTTGCAGTTTTGTTGCTTGCTTCTCTGCTTCTCGACTCTCTTCAAACATCCATGTCATGGCAATTATTATTCCACCAATTCCAAATCAAACTTCGGCCCTTCAATCAAATAGAACCTATTCTCCTCGAGCTATGCCTCTTGGAGGTTAAGAGTTAAGACTATCCTATCGTTTATGACGCGTATCCAAAAAATCAGAAGACCATATTCAAGTTCAAAAAAAAAAAAATCTACCAACTGGAGCAGTGTGCTTCTCAATGATTAATACAACTGTATTGCATTAAATTTTATAATTTAAGTTTAGTCTTTAACTTTTTTAGTATTAATTAACTGCGAGCATGCATGTTTATTGGCGAGATTCATAGGTTATTGAAACCTATGAATCTTGCCGATACACATGCATGCTAGATGCTTGAAGTAAGTGCGTTCCATCATGGACATATGGAAAGAAAGTCCAGTGGCCTCATCATAGAGACGAACTCAACTCTGAAGAGCCAATAAGCTATGACTCAATTGGCACTACTATCCCTTTCTTGCCCTTGTTATGGTCTCGAGTTCAAAACCCCATCATGTATCCTAAAAAAAGAAAAGACTCAACTCTAAAGGAAGGCCCAAGGACCTTGACTGATTGGCATCCCGTTAAAGCCAGCTCCACTTTTCTATTAAGTTTTCCTTACTTTTGGGTATGGCCAAGGATTTTGGCAGTAAATTTTTTGTTTCTAAAAACTAAAAACTCGGGCTATTGAAATCTAAACATTCACAAAAATGCTGCAGCATCTGAAAACATTCCAATAAAATAAGAAACACCAAAATTCAGAGCGAAGTGTAGATTTTTTTTTTTTTTTTTTTTTTTTCCCACAATCTCATAAGCCACTGAATTATACATACAAAAATATTTGAGTCAAAATGTAGCTAAAGAGAGGAAGAAAAAAATACAAGAGAAAACCAGGAACGGACAAAACTTCCCTTTGAGGCCCGTCCCAAGCAGCAATTACAGAGGCTACAAAAAAAACCAAATCAACAGGAATAATATTTCTTCGCACATTGGGAGCAAACACTTTAATCAAGCGGCAATCAATCCCTCCATAGGTCATATTTGTTTGTATACAGATCAAGTGAAAAATACAAGCTGAAGCACCTTCACAAGCATTATTTGCAAGGATGAATGCGCATGCTATATCATATCTAACAATTATAAAGCTAACAATAATGGGTATCATATAATGGTCATGCCTGAAAAATCATCCCCTCCCAGCACTCCCATGTCGTTGGCTTCTAAAGTAGGTTAAGAGTGCTTGAGCCTACAAGTCACCAAAACCTAGTTATTTTAGTGCAATTAGTAAAACACTAGCCAACCAGATAAAATGGATATTATTGTGACCAATGTACCTTTTCTTTAGCTCTAGCGGTGCCCGATTGCGATAGTGCCACTAAAGGCGGAACTGCTCCTTCCTGAAGCACCATAGTGCAGAATCTATTGCTGTTTGTGCAAAGTTGTAGAAGGGCAGCTGCTCCATTTTCCTTCCCTCTTGCAGAACCCAACTCAACAACCTCGACCAGAACTGGTATCCCTCCCTCATTGCCAATTGCAATCCTGCCCTCCTGAATGGTAGCAAGATTTGCCAAAACAGCAACTGCCTTATCAACCATTCCAGCTGCTGGATCCATCAACTCCACTAGGTACTTAACAGCACCGGCCTGTACAATACGAGCCTTGTTTTCATGAAATATAGATAAATTAAACAAAGCTGTGGCAGCATCCTTCTTTCCTCTTGGTGTTCCATTCCCCAATAACTCAACCAAAGGTTTGATCGCACCGGCCCTCCCAATCCTTACTTTGTTATCCTCAATCACAGAAAGACTAAAGAGAGTAGCGGCAGAATTCTCCTTGGCCTCAGGGCTCCCAGTTTGAAGGACATGAATAAGAGGTTCAATTGCCTCGGCATTAGCAATTGCAATTTTGTTGTTGTCATTAATTGACAAGTTGAGAAGTGCTGTAACAGCATCTTCCTGAATTCTTTCATCTGTGGAGCGCAGTAGATTAACTAACAAACTAATTGCCCCACAGTTTGCAATTACAATCCGATTATCCATATTGTTCTTTGCAAGTAAGCGTAGTTCATGTGTTGCATCTCTCTGGGTATCAACAGAAGTGCTCCTAAGGTCCTCCATCAGCCGACGGACTTCAGCCTCAACACCAGAAAGATCAGGTCTTGTTTCCATAGATGTTGAAGAAACTATCCTCGCAACCCCCAGCCTATCCGCTGGCCTCCGCCATATTGATTGATTGCGGGATCCCAGCAGTCGCACTGGAAACTCAGGTTCTCTCTGCAAGGTGGTCGAGGTTGGAGTTGCCTGTGGCTCTGATGTCATCTCCCCAGAAGCATCACTGTTGTCGGCAGTAGGATTATTAAAGACAGGGGTGACCTCATTCTCATCTCCAGGTGTTCCTTGTGAAAAATCTGCAATAGTTGCACTGGGGGCTGAGGCAGTTCTATTATGGCTGTGAGATGATTGCTCATCCACCCCAGCAGCAATAGGAAATACTTTTCTTGATGGTGACATAGAAGGTTGACCACCTGATTCCGAACTTTCGTCCACATTTGGTGGTGATCTGTCTTCAGAACTTAATGATAATTTTCCAATATCCAACCCAGGACCATTTCCAGCAACATCTGACAATGTACCGTCTGAGGATGAACGAAGATGTGCTGAAGAATTTACTTCTTGATGGGATTTAGAAGCTGAGAGCAACTTCTTTCCAGGTAAGCTCATAGAAAGGGTTGATTTGGGCAACATTGGCTGACTGCCCCTGGAATTGGAAAGAATAGGCAAATCCCTCAGAGCAGCAGACTCATGGGAAAGAAGAGGAGATGGCTGATTTAGAGCTACAGTCTTTATGGGATCAGGCAGCTTCACATTGTTCAGCTCACACCAGTTTGCTATTAGTGCCTTTACAGTATAGTTAGGAATTAAATTTGTGTGCGCCAGAGTTTGCCTTGTCCTTGGGCAAACAGTAAGCCCCATGTCAATCCATTTCCTAATGAAAGCACGCTCATATGTCTGTCCAGACGCTCCAATAACCGGATCTGTCATCAACTCAAGAGAGAGAGGGCAGCAAAAATCTGCAGGAATTGTGACAGGGTAACAATTCTTGGACTGTTTCAACATAATGAGGCGATCATGCATGCTAGTGACAAGTAAAATTATACGATCAATATACTCGACTTCCTCAATTTTTTCAGCTTGTTCAGCATTCTCCTTCAGCTTATCCAGGGCCACTGCCTCAATTAGAAGTTCCTGGTTAGACCTTAGCCCCAGGCAGTCTGCGATTTTTATCATGGCTTCTGACCTGGGGTCAGTGCCATTCACTGGATTCTCTATGGCTTCTTTAATAAGAGTTGAAGTATGTTCAAGTCCCAAATGTTTGAATTTTTGAATGCAGAGCTGCACGCAAATAGACTGTGTCAGATAATAGAAAGAGAATAAATATTCTCCACCTAAGGAAACTTGCTAAAGAGGCCAGCCTAAGGTACACGAAAACTACATTGTAATTGGATGTTCAAATCATCAGAAGGCTCTTCAATCAAACAAGTACAAGTTTCTGGTAGTGGGAAGAACTAAAAAGTTGTGCTGTATCTTTTATACTGGAGAAGGTAAAATCTGAACAAACTTTCCTGATTCAGTACCTCAAGAGATGTAGAATTGAACTCATCAGGAAGCTGTTCACGTGAAGAGTTCAGCAACAGAAGAATTTCTAGACCAGAAGTTCGAACCTTTGCTATCAATGAATCAATTTGCATTACCTAGTCAGATCCAAAACCAAAGCCAGTTCAGAAATAGGAAAAGCAAAACAAAACACACACATGAAATGTTAAAATACGCCCTTGAGTCAAGCATTGAACTAAAAGGTTAATAAATGACCATCTATCCTAGAAGCTTTCCTAGAAATCCTACAGATTTGTTTCAATTAAATGTCCACCTTCTTCCTTCAAATATTGTGGCATAACCATCAAGTAGAACTAGCTAACTACATAAACCACATTGGAGCTCACACAACATAGCATTCTTAAATCTATAATCAAGAACCACTAACAATTTTAACCACGTAAATCTGGTCTTTAATCTTCTTTGATTGCTATCATTTGAAGGAAACAACACAATTGAACAAATAGGTAAAGTCTCAACATGACAGTATTTGGAGGGGGGGGGGGAAATATAAATATATAAAGGTTGTAAACACTATTTGGAAGCAATAAAATATTATTAGTCAGACTAAATTCCTCACTGCGAGGGTTTTTTCCAACCACAACAGATGATTACCATATTCTAGACAGATCAACAGCCAAAAGTCGTAAAGAGACTAATAAGAAGACTATTAATAAATGAGAAGTCCCCTTACAGAAAGAAGGATCAACAAACACCGAGGAGAAAACACAGGTATCAAAGCTAGCATATAATCGGGTCATCCCCACTACAGCATACCAAATCAAACTCCAAGCATGCTATCTGTCCAGTCTAACAGGAACAAATTAACATAATATGCAGGAGAAACATGGCCACAAGTAAGCTCTCATGAATCAAGATCCATAAACCAAGTAAATACTAAATAATTGAGCCTAATGTCACCAGTTCAAGACTTTTTGCTTGCTTGAGCTGGTTGCTAAGACATTGCTTTCCTAATATATGCAAACCATGTAAACAATTTAATGCAGAACTTACAAAGTATATTTTACTCATCAGTGGATGGCAATTCTCAAAAAGCTCCTTTAGTTTATCAATAGACTGGCCCATGTCTTCAAATTCCTTGTTGAGCTGCTCATTTGCAGCTATTTCAGAATCAACAATTACCTCAAGTATTTGTTTTAACAACTTAAATATCTCTTCTGTCTTTTGATAATATTTCTGGAATGGTTCAGAATTTATGCTGTCCCAAGATGATGGATGCAAAAAGGAAGATATGTTGCTGAGAAGCACCTTCAACAATGAAATCTCCATCCCACCTGTGTCAAAGGAAACAAAAAAGAATTATAAAATGATGTCAAAAATAAAGAAAAGAACTAAAATTATAGATCTTCTGAGGATATTCATGTTACAAACTGCAGATATACATCCATATACTTTATAAATTTTAACCGCCAACCTAAACTTACAGAGAGGTGGCATGCTATGTTGGATTTCGTAAGAGAATTGACTACTATTGAAAACACACACACACACACACACACACACACTTAAAATGACCAAAGATTTCAAGAGAGAACTCTCATTATGGATGGCACACGTTTCAATTTCATGGAAAAAGAAAAAGAAAAGAAAAAGGCAAAATTGAAAAATTAATCATAGTTATGCTCCTAACTAATTCAAGACACAAAAATAAAACAAATCAGCAAACAGCTAATACAAGTAAACCATCTAAGCACAAAAGTTTGCCGTCCAACTTGTAGAATGAACTAGTCTGATAATAGATATGCATGAAAGAACCAATTGTGTCAAAAGCTTTAGCCAGTGGAGAGCTGTATGTCTTTTATCTAATATATTACCAATATCCAGTAATTTGAAAAATGCTACATTTTAATCTATCAAGCTTGCATGGTTTTGTATCACACACACTCCCTGCAAAACAATCTCCTTAAAATAATTCTTAAACAAAATTGGTTGAAATATACACTGTCCAATTTTGGCACAAAATTGGTCACAGCAAGGAAAATCAACTAAGATTGCTTAAGCAATATAGAGATTAAAACCACAACAGTCATCATGCTTGGACAAATTTTGAAAATACCAAATAGGGTCATGATTGCTCGGATGCAGAAACAGATGCAACATGATCTTGGAAATGCTCAAGTATTGTGATTCTTGGTAAATATTCTTAAGTAGACAAATCAGCTTTAATCAGGAAATAATTTTGACTATTTTACACTTCTGTAAAAGAAATTTAAATTAACTACAAGCAATAGTTAAGGCAAGCAAATAGCAAAATCTAAAGGTCAAAGTGTATCCAGGAGAGAGTTTTGATACTTGGCCCAACTTTTAAAAAGATGGAGAAACTGTCGGGGGGTAAACTTCAAGGGTAAAGGCAAGTGGACAAAAAGGAAAGCTGTCCCAAAAGCATGGTTGTAAATACTCAAGTTATCTGTTGAATTGCCAGCATCATACTTCACAGAATGGCCAATTTTGTTAAGAAGCCTCTTGGACAAGGAGGAATTGTCTGGTGAACAGGGGTTTCCTATGTAGAAATAGAGGCAAGAAAAAATTTATCATTTGCTTGTTGATAGTGATACAGGCAGACAGCTCAACGAAGAAAAAGTTCCAATTGCTTTTAAGCCCATAATACATTGCGATTGGCAGAGTTTCAGAGGAGAAATATTAAGATCGGAAGAGACTCAGAAACTATCTTTTCCTTCCCTCTTTTTTTTTCCCTTTTTCTTGAGGGGGTCATTTCCAAGGACAAAACTGAAAGAACCTAAAAGTATTATGGGACCCTCCCCACCCCCAAAAATGAATAAATAAATTAATTAAAAAAAAACCTCGTCCCCAGCTGAGAGAGTTAGAAAAACTCCAACTCATAGATCACAAATCAGCTGATTTATCACTGAAAACTTTCAATTCGTGGCCAATAGATAGCATTTTCAGCAATCTTGTGAGTTTTGATTCAGTTGTAGTTTCTTTCTGTTTGCTCCTATATCTTCTTCTCCAACATCGGCCCAGCAGACGATATTTAAAATGTCCATAATTAAACAAGTGCAAGTAACACTTTCGTGCAGAACAAACAGAGGGCATAAGCAATTTTCTTATTCAGTACTGTTTCTCATAGAGATATCCGAACCAAAGCACAACAGAAATCTGCACTGTTGTAGCAACAAGCTTAATAAAATTTCAGGCCTCAGGTCTTTATTTGAAGATCACAAGCTAAGCATAATATCCTGGACATCAAAACTTGAATAAGAAATATTCAAATGATCTATATACAGGTCATAACAGTTTCTAGAATGTTCTTAAAACATAACATACAGTTGTACTACACTACTCTTTAATAGTACCGGATATCCTGGATTCTGCAATTGTCTTGCAAAGCCATGTAAATCAGATATTTTGAATCCAAAATACCTCATGCCCACAAGAGTGGCAGCAGTAAAATTTACCTCATAATCGATACCTTGTGTTCACAAGGCTCCAGACATATAGGACCTTTACATTCATGATTTTCTTATGTCATTTTTATCAAATGCATGTTATAAAAGGAGAATATCTCTTCTACAACAAGCAATCCACCAAAAACAGTAAACAAGGAAACCCTACAACACTAGGGAATCAGAAAAAGTTTGTGTTTTGCACTTTATTCCGGTCCTATGAGGAAATAAATTGATGGTATATGATCGGAACAAACTATACCTTCTCTATCACAAGCCTGCAATTTCCAACACTGGATTAATCTTTCTCACATTTCATTATTCTTCAGAAAGCAACTAACTTGGAAAAATTCAGGGTTGAAGATCTCTCAAACACAAAATCACTTCAGCACCTTGATTTTGATGACCAAGCCCAAATTAGATTATCGGAACTCGCATTCACTTGTTGGAGATCCCTGTATGAAGAATAAAGCAACCACGAGCCAAAGAATAAAAACTCATTTGGATACACATCTTGGATTAATAATGTCAGAAACAAGTCTTCGTATACAAAAATGCCTAGGCATTAGCAAGATGAAAAAGAGCCAGAATTTCAATATATTAAAATTGAAACCTCTACTGCAGAAATGAGTCATTCAACATCACCAGTAGGATAAAGATACTGATTGGATGTCAAGCAGGAGAATCTTTAGTCAGTAAAATAGCTTCTCCACAAACATGACACAAATCCAATATACTCATCTAATGATGTCGAAATGACACTGGATGGCGTGGAATTGACACATAGGCAGTTAGCAGCCACATGGCTTTGACTAAAAGTCAGACTAACCAAAGAAACCAAAAGTGCCACTTTTTGCATAGTATAGGTACCTTTTGATCGTTCCTTAAAAGTTCTGAGGCTAAAAGTGGGCTTTGGCCATAGTTCAGGTACCCAAGAATAAGGACTTATTAATCAAAAAAAAAAAAAAGGACTTAAGCCTTTCGTCATATGTATTCATTTGTCAACAAAACAGTACCTTAAGAATATTACGGCATAGCATGACACAACATGGGTAGAGATGTCAATAAACATAATATTACATGTATTCAACTTACTCCTATCTCTAAAGTTCTAATTTAAGGCCTTCACTTTATGCTTGTAGAATCTTTATTTAAATATTGCACTACCCTCCCTTTATTAGGTTCTACAAACTCCACAAAATGCAGGGCCCTATTAAAAACTTTGCAATATCCAGCTTAACAACAATGAATGACAACTCTAAGTGATGAACATTCACTCACTGCACCAGGTCCCACCATTGCTTTTGATCCAAATAGGCCAAGAACTGCAAAAGGTATCACCAAAAAATCATTCACCGTTTATAGCTGGTTGAAGATGTATCCATTCAGGGCCAAAATCCTCATTATTAATAATTTTGAGAAAGATTGACGGGGAGTTGTGGATATGACAATGAACCATGTAACCCTACAATCTCTCCCGGGCATCATGTGGCCATCAGATCCATAACTCTCCAGCCAATAGTTGCTGAGATCATTTTCCTACTGATGTATATCTGCAACTCTCCACCTATGGCTCCACACAATGCCATGACTCATTTCGCTTCTTAGAGCCCAACCAGACTGGATTCAAGTTGAAGTTGTTGAAGGTTACAGTCACAAGCATATCTATGAAAATTGCAGCCTATAGTTGTGGAGATTATTATACCCCCTACCAATTTCCAATCAAATCATGTGATCCATAATGTGGTACCATAGCAATCCAGATTAAAAAAAAAGTCAATACGATCTGAACTTAATATAGGTTTAAAGCAATTGATGAAATACAAACCACCCTCAAACAGCAATTATGAAATTGTTGAATACTATTTTTTTTCTTTATTCGTTTTGATATTGGTTAGACTATGTTTTATATTTACTCATCACTCGAAAACTACAC
The DNA here is from genome assembly GCA_033439265.1 of Dillenia suffruticosa. Taxonomy (NCBI): domain Eukaryota; kingdom Viridiplantae; phylum Streptophyta; class Magnoliopsida; order Dilleniales; family Dilleniaceae; genus Dillenia; species Dillenia suffruticosa. The sequence goes on along the minus strand of JAVTVX010000012.1, from coordinate 4,946,614 downwards.
ATAAGAATAGGTGCAGTACTTGAGTGGAAGCAAAAACCCACAAAAATAAGTAATCTAAGCATCTAACAATGCCTACTCTTCATGTACTACATACCGGGGAAAATAAGTACCACATTCTCATACTTGCACATGGCATCAAAAGCAACTGCAATCTAGGTATTAAATATCTAACTGTGACAAACAGTTCATCATTACTATCTTGCCTCCAAGAGACCAGCTTACTGATTACAACAAGTTATTGAGCCTCGCAAACTCCGAATCATTAGCATATCTTGCAAAAACTCTACCCTCAAACCCTTCGGTAAGCCTCAAATGAGCAGAAACAAGCTTCCTTCTGCACAAGCAATCAAAAAAGATTTTAATAAGCCTTTGGCGAAACACCTATGGTCCACACAATCATCTTGCCGAAATGGAGTATACACCTTAGCTCCCCACCCCTTTCTCAGAAAGCATTTAACTTACGTGTTTTCTATTGATTGTTTCAGTAGGTTCTACTTCATGCTTCTCTTCAACAGGGAAGAAGTCCTCTCGCTATCTAACACCCCTATATTTACACATAATCATTTTGTCCCTCTCAAACTTCCTTAGCAAGAGCAAAAATATCTCATGCCCAAAACCCCACCCAACCTAAATAAAAACCACTTCCCCAAACACAATTGTGGCACATCTATAAAAGAATACTATGGGCAGAAACATAACTCAAGTACAGTGATCAGAAGTTAGAAATACCATGGGCAAGCACCTTAGTAATGGTGCGTAGCCTGAGATGCTTTCAGGCCCTAAGATAGTATCTCGCCTCACCTAAAAGCCTAAGTGAACCAGGAGAATGCCTTCGACAGCACCGGATGGGAATGAGATAAATATGGAATAAGATTAAAATTCTATTAAAATCCCATCCCCTCCTCTTCAATCCCCTCAAATTAGAGGGACGAATTGGGAGGGGACTTGACCAATGCCCCCCCTTCCATCCTTACCAACAGATCAAATCAAAAACATGATTAAAGGGGCCATCTTCTCCCCTCATTTTCTTCCCCTCAATACCATCTATATCAAATTGAAGAAAATGGAAAGTAGAGAAGAAAAAAAGCAATTTTCCTCTTAACTGTATAAGTCCATATAGGAAATAATGATGTGAGGGACCTCTTGGCCCTTAAAGACTATCCTAACCAGTCACAACAGAATCCTAGTCGCTTCTCTCTGTTCATACTAGAAGTGAAAGTTTTGAGCCAGAAAATTAAAGAACATATATGGTAGTTCTACCTCAGATTTCAGATTGAAGGCGATAGCTCACATATTTCTCGTGCATTACAGGCAAATCTTTCAATAACGGCTTTCCATTTACAATATTAAATTGCATAAAGCAATCATGACCTTCCATATATAATATTTCTCATCTGTCTTAGGACAGTAACTCATTAGTTTCTTCCCCTTGGAAACGGCTGTGGAAGCTGCCACTTCCCAGTAAGGTGGGATGCTAGGAAGTGGCTTGAGGGAGGATTCTTGCACAAGAAAATCTTTAGAAGTGGCATATTTGTCTAGAATATCACTGCCCTCTGAGCAAAAGCAATGGGAAGCCAATGGACCACTTCATTGCCCCTAGACAAGACGTTTGTGGAAGATTTTTCTCTGATGCTTTACCTCCAAGTGTGGTAAAATGGGGGGTTTGGAGAGGAATGAAGCACAGTAGTAAAGTTATTTAGCTAATCCCCATGCTATTTTTGGTTAGTGTGGAAGAATTGAGCAGAGAGAGTCTTTGAGGGGATTGAGAAGTCATTATATTTGTTGATCCTTGGCTTAATACTTTGTCTTTTGGGTTTCGGGGTAGAACATTGCTATTTTAGTAAATTCTTCATTAGTTTAGGTTGAAAGGGTGCACCTGCACCCCCTTTCATGCTTGTCGTATAAACATTTGCATCTAACACTTGCTCCCATGTTAACCTTTCACTTACTTTCTTGTCTTCCTTATCAAAGAAAAAGATATATTAACACATTAGTTCATTGTCAGCAAACACATTTGGTTCTAGATGCTGGCTGTGACTTTTGTTTTCTTCTTCCTGTAAGCATCATACATATATCTTTCCTTTTTAATACAATTTAAGATAGTCGTACATGGTAATAACATTCATTCCATGTTCATGCTAAGAGAAATGCCCTTTGGTGTAACAGGAAAAATACAAAATATATTTACTCCCACAGCTAGCAAGATTAAAATGTCTTTGTTATGGAAGAGAAAAATGAAAACCCGGGAGCAATGAAACAGGCAAAGAAATAAATGAAGTAAGGTCACATTTGGCATGAGCAAGAAAAGAGTAATGGATGGGTAAAATATATCATATACACATGTTTACGCGCCAAATACATGGATATACATAGAAGAAGATGTCGAGAATGAGGTTAATATTGTCACGAAACCTAAAAAAAAAGTAGGTTGGATATATCCTAAACTCCAGTATAAACATTCTTTCCTCATACCAAAGATGCCCTAAGGGCGAAAAGACACGAGGATGTCACCCTTTTGACCAAAATTGGCATCAAAATTATGGACAAAATGATGCAGACAACAACCGAAAAGGCCCCAACTCATCTATATATGAACAAAAGCCACACTACGACTCAACTCCACAAACAAACTCTCTGCCATTCCACAAAATCATAAGACAATTTCGATTTTCTTGGAAAGTAATAAATCAATGAAATCCAGAGAACTAATTACAAGAAAGTTTTCACGCTACGAGCAGTTCCTCCAATTACTTTCAATGTTGTTCCGAACCAAGTCAATTTGGTGACCAATAGTCCCTTCCTAGTAGAACAGCTCTAGGAAAACCTAAAAAGCATATGAAACACAATATTCAAACAAAAGACAACAGAAATTTAGAATTCATGAAACAATTCCGAGATTACACTAACCTAGAAGTTCATATTACTCAATCGTGATAAAACCAACAATTGGACGGTAAGGCGAGAGAGAGAGAGAGAGAGAGAGAGAGAGAGAGAGAGAGAGAGAGAGAGAGCTCACCGGAGGAGGTGAGGAGACGGAAGAAGGAGAGAAGCAGCAAAAACCCACCCAGATTCCGTTTCCGGTTTCTTTTTTTCTTCCGGTTGATATGCCTTTTTGTTTTTACATTTTTCTTTCGTTTGTTCTTTTATTTATTTATTTATTTATTTACTTTTTTTCTTTTGGACTTTTCCTTTTTTTTTTTTCATTTTTATTTGCATTACTTGGAGGTGAAGACCGAAGAGCATCCTTGAGAAGATCCGCGTTTTTCTTTTTTGGTAAGTTGGAAGAAAAGAAAAGAGAACAAGGCCAGAAGGCCCAACGCACAGCCCAAAGTACCCATAATGACTTCTACTCAAAACCTGAATCCTACTGGTTACATGCCGTTTTCCTCGACCCCCATTATCCTCCTCCAAGAACTTGATCAACTCCTGAGGAGGATGCTCGAGTAAGGTGACCCCTGTGGGAGAATTTCTTCCCATAACAGCCAGCCGATCAGCACAGCTGTTCATCTCTATGAAAACATGCATAATTCTGGGCACTCCCAAATCCTCCAGAATATCTCTGCAGTCATTGATAATAGGAAGCAGGGGATGATTTTCCTGATCATGATTCTCTGGGAGATAAACAAGGGGAAGACAATCCACCTCCACTCGAAGATTTTTTAACTGCAAGTCCCTAACAAGCTTCAAACCTTCTCTTAAACCCCATAACTCAGCTGTCATGGCATTAGCTCTACCTATGTTAACCATATATCCCTTAACCCAACAGCCATCCTCCCTCCTAAACACACCCCCAGCACTGGTTTGCTTGGTAAGAAGGTCGACAAAAGCATTAGAATTGAGCTTAACCTTCCCTTCATCAAGAGCTTCCAATTAACCCAGACTGCAGAAGACTCTCTACCGGCAGCCCTACCTCAAAGGCTTGATGCCAATTCTTACAGGTGCAGCTAATCTTCCTCAACAAAGTTTGGTTGTCCTCCTCCTCATTCTCCATGACCAACAAACAACCCCTTTTCCACAAATTCCACACTGCTGCAGAGAAAAGGATCCTATCTTTCCGCTGCATGATACCCTTCTTGCCTCTAACTCCCTTCTTTTACCAACTCACCATACTCTCCTCCCAAAACTCCCCTTTTCCCTCACGATCAGCCCCTAGAGCCTGCCACACTTCTTTTGATTCCCTGCAGTCCCTGAGAACATGGATCAAGGTCTCCTCTCCCTCCCCACACAGCTGACATGAATCATCATCTGTCAAACCCCTTCTCTTCCTTTCTCCGTTGGTTAGACATCTTGCCCACCCTGTCATCCAAAGAAAAAACCTCACTCTCTCCGAACTTCTAGCCTTCAAGACCCAGCTCCAATCCTCCTCGCTATGGGAGCCATCAGAATGGTTGGAAATTACAAGACCGTAGGACTAGCGACCGAGAAATCCCCATTATTAGTCTCACTCCACACCATAGCGTCCTTCTCTGTATCTCTCCTTGCAATCATGATCCTACAAATTTCCTCAATCTTGTCCTTGGTAATCCATCTCCTAAACTCCTGAATTCTCCACCTACCCTCCCTATCAATGAAATCTCCTACTTTAAATTGAGGAAGCTCTCTTTCCTGAGGAAGGACAGCATAGCCAAGAAGACTACCTTCCCCCACCCACATATCTCTTCAAAAATCATTGTCATTCCCATTTCCCACTCTCCACTTGATCCCATCACTTAGGTGGTCTTTGCAGTTCAAAATACCTCTCCAAACACTTGACCCTCTAGCTCCTTTCCTATAGCTGAAAAGGCTATCCTTATTAAGTTATTTAGCTCTAACCACTTAGCACTATAGAGTGTCCTCTTTCACTACCATCCACCCGAGCTTTGCTAGCATCACCATGTTGCTCTCATGCATCTTGCAAATCCCAAGCCAGCCCAACTTCTTATTTTTGCACACAGCATTCCATTTTTACCAAGTGGATTTTCCTCTCCCCTTCATTGCTTCCATAAAGGAAATTCCTATTAATCTTGTTCAACTTACTGTAGGTGTCACTTGAGAGCCAAGCCGTTTGCATTATGTACATAGAAATGGTCGTGCTTATGGCTTGGATGAGAGTCCTCTTCCCTGCAATGCTCAAGGCTTTTGCTTTCCAACCACTCGACTTGCTTCTAACTTTCTCAACTAAGTGGTTGTAGAAATCTCTCCTAACTCTCTTATGAATGGTAGGCACCCCGAGATACCTCCCCAAGTCATCTGTCGGAACCAATTTACTAACTGCAGTAAGGGAAGTTTTGATTGTTCGAGGAGTCTTTGGAGAAAACCTAATCCTAGATTTGGAGGGGTTCACTTCTAGCCCACTTTCATTTGAGAACTCTTTAAGGCAATCCATGATAGCACTCAAGTTTTGTTGCTGCGCCTTAGCAAATAAAAGGAGGTCATCTGCAAAGAAAATATGGGAGATTGGGGAACCATTCCTTGACACTTAATAGGGTTCCACCTCCTCTTGCTTATCTTCTCTTGAATCATATAAGAAAACCTTTCCATTACTAATATAAATAGATAAGGAGATATTGAGTCTCCCTATCTAAGGCCTTGACCTGTCTTTATGTAGGGAAGCACCTCCCCATTCCAAATAAGAGAAACTCTCCCATAGGTGACTACATGCATAACGAATCTGATCAAAGATATGGGAAGATTGATATCCAGCAAAACTCTCGCCAAGTAACTCCAAGAGACATTGTCATATACTTTCCTAAGATCAATCTTAAGGATCGTACCATGCTTCCAACCCCTAGAATTACACCAAGAGTGAATAACCTCTCGAGGTACAACAATCTTTCCTGCCATTCCCCTACCCGGGAGGAAACTATTCTGATGATGACCAATCAACTCTTTCAGTAGGGGTCTAAGCCTTTGCACTAGCACTTTAGATGTGACCTCATAGGAATTATTTAAAAGGCTAATAGGTCTAAACTCGTTAATTGTGATGGGATTCTCTATCTTAGGGGTCAAGACCATATGAGCATCTGCAAGAGTATTATAGAAAAAACCATCTCTCATGGTTTCATTCACAAACTTGCAAAGGGACTCCTTGATGACTGTCTATTGCTTTTGGCAAAAAATAAGTTGGAGCCCATCAGGTCCTGGGGCTTTTAAACCCTGCATCGAAAACACAGCTTGTTTCACCTCCTCCTGATTGACATCTTTAGAAAGGATAGCATGTTGCCTCTACTCAATCCTTTTGATGCATCTCTTAAACCTATCGCTAGGTTGAGTTACTTCTTTTCCTTTGAAGAGGTCTACAAAATAGCTCCACATATGGTTTTTAATCTTCTCTTGATCAATACACCGATCTTTTCCCACCTTCAGTGCAGCAACTCAATTACCATGCCTTCTTAATGTTGTAGTGAGGTGAAAAAATCTAGTATTCCTGTCTTCGTCTCTTGTCCAATTAAGTCTAGATTTCTAAAACCAAAAGAGCTCCTCTTGGTCCAAGATTTTGTTGTACTCCTCACGCAGAGTAGTTTCCAACTCCTGCAAATTCATGGACGTGTTGAAAGTCTTAGCCCTTTGGATGCCTTTCAATATAGCTTCCAACTTTCTTTTCTGCTAAAGCTGTTTTCAAACTCCAATTTGTTCCAAATCTTAAGCTCTTTTACCGTATTCTTAACAGTTTGCCACGAGAAACCCTCCCCACTCTTCCAAGCTTTAGCAAAAAATATTATTGAAATTTGGGCATGATAACCAGTCAGCTTTGACCTGGAGGGGTTGAGAGCCCTGTGTGCAGGATAACAGGGCTATGATCCCCATGAACACAGGGGAGGTTGAAAATTTTCATCTCAGAGAGAGTGGTCATAGCCTCAATGTTTCCCAACACTCTGTCTAGCCTCTCCTGCAACACAATCATCCCTCCCTTCCTTCTCATCTATGTGAACTTATTACCACTAGCTTTGCGGTCATGAAGATTACAATCATCCTTTCCCTTTCCTATTAGTCATCTTACTACTATTCGCAATATCGTTGAAGTCTCCCAGCACGATTCAAGGCTCACTTATTTCGGCGGCTAATTCCATCATCTCTCTCGAGAAGACTGTCTTGTCTTTCTCATGGGGTTGAACATAAGCATAGGTGAGCCACCAAATACAACTGCCTTCCCTCACTCTCATATGGATCCACCGATAAGAGTAGAGAGTCGCTTGTACCTCCACCCTATTCTTGTTCCATTTGAACCAAAGCCCACCCCTAAAGCCATTTGTATCTACCATGAAGTCAACTTCCAAACCTCACTTGGTCAAAAAACTGGGGAATTTGCTAGATCCAGATTTTGTTTCCAACAAACAAAGAATATCTAGTTCTTGTCTCTGTTCCAACTCTCTACGCACCTTCCTGAACTTACCATTACCAATGCCACTACAATTCCAAGAGATAATTTTACAACTCATTACAAAAAAAATAAAAAAAAGAAGGATAGAATCAAACATCCCTCGGTATGAATCACATTCCATACTCTCCTCTCTTAGCTTCATCTCTCCTTTTTTTGCCACCTCTCAAATAGGCCAACTTACCCTTCTGTCAACAAGAGCTTACGGTCTCTGGAGACTTGAGGGAAGATTGGTTAACGTTATATATGAATTCGTAAGTTCCTTGTCTGGGCCATTCTCTCCTGGGTCGAAAGTGTGGAAGTCCTCTTCAACCAGGCTTAAGTCTCCTTTTGGGCTTCTGCACTCTCCTTCCAACTCCACAAGTAGTCCTAGGCCTAAGGTAGCCTCTGGGCTCTGAATTAGGCTCATGCACTCTTCAATGGAGTCTTGAACAACCTTATCTTTATTTGGCCCAAAAAATGACACTAGATCTTTGTTTGGGCCCATACCTGTAACCCCTCTATCCTTCGTAATCTTCTCCATTCTTTTGTCCTTCCGTCTCGTCTCTATCATTCTTCTAATCTCATCTCTCACATTCATTCCCTCCTTCGATTTCTTCACTTCATCACCCGATTGTCCCAATGACTCACTACCGATGTCTCCTCTTGCTTCCCTCTTTCCTTTCCCATGTCTGACAACTGAATACTGTCCCATCCCTGTTTTCTCGAATGGCCCGTTACCCAACCTGCTATGCTGCGGCACGCATGCTCCGAGGAATCGTTGACCTTCCAAAAACTTGCAAATCTATTCCTCTGGTATGTTTCTTTCTCTCTTCTCTCTTTCTGATTTTCATTTTTGGTTATTCTCTGTTTTCGAGCTACCATCATCCATGGCCCCAATCTCTCATCTCTCTCCACTGGGATTCGTAGGAAAACCACTTTCTTTGCCCAACTCTGAACCGGTTTCCTGCTGCTCCATAACTTCCTTAGCCTTGATCTCCTTGCAATTTTCGCTATTATGGCCCACCCGCCCACATATGAAACAAATAGTATGGAGACCACTCATATTCAATCCTTTGCACCCTATTTCTGATGCAGACTCTTGATATCAAAGGTTTGTCTAAATCCACTTCTATTAAAATTCTCGCAAACTTTCCCTTATGGGCGTTTGCTGTATTCCCATCTATTTTCAGAGGTTTACCAATAGCTTGGCCAATTTTGAATAAAATCCCCTCCTCAAAGAACACAATTGGCAACTGTGGAAGCCAAGCCCAAACCGCTGTTGAAGTTACTTTGGCTAATTGGACTTGAATCATCTAAGGGCTCCCAATTAACGCATGATAATAGTATCCCTTCACTGAGAATTTTGTTAGGAAAAAACCTCCTCCTAGGTCAATCAAATCAAAAGCTCCTTCGTTTCTCCACAAGGTATTAATCTTCATGTTCATGAGGTTGTAACCTATCTCCTTCCCCAACAGTTTAGCGAATGTCTCCATGGTTTCCATAGCTCTCGCAGTTTCTCATCCGACACTTGTATCCTAGGCATTTGACCTCTGACTTCCATTTCTAGTTCGTCCTTCAAATAATCCTCCATCCCTGCCTCTGACATTATGTCGTTTTCTATTTCTTCCTCGCATCCTCTACTAGATTGACTCAGAAGCATACCCCTAAAGGATACCTTAGGCTTTCCTTTTTCTAACCCATATGTTTGTTTGGCCTTTTTACTGCCCTGTTGCAACAGCTCTCCTACCTCTCTGATTCCTCTTGGTTCCCCTTGGTTAGAGTTTTTGCTCTCCTCTTCCATCTCTAGTCTTTCTCTTTCTATCCACTTAGAAGATCACACTCTCCCCTCTCTCTGAAGGAAAAAAAATGAATTTTTTTAAAAGATAAATACAAGATAATTTTGGAGAGTGAAAATATGGAAATAACAAATAATTATTGGGTAATTTTATTTAAAATCTGTTGTTGCTTTTCGATGATCATATACTAACCCTTTTAGTGTAATTTCTCATTTTTTGTAGTTTCTTTTTCCCTTGACCAACAAAAAAAAGGTAATAATGTGTTCTTTTTGTTAATAATAAACATAAAAATATTATTCAATATAAATTTAAAATTTTATCATAAAGAATATTTTATAATACTAATTTATAAATAAATTTTTGGTTCGCACGTTAAACTTATATAATTATTTAACACACTACTATTGATCGTTAAACTCTTAAAATAAAATTTTCGATAAACCGTTATTCTTTTTTTTCAACTATGACATGGTTATAAAGAAAATTAAATATGGTATTAAAATTATATTAAGAATATAAAATAATAAAATTATGAAAATAGAGAAATATGATTGTGATATTATGTTAGAGAATATCAAAAATAATATAAAATATTAAATATAATGCTCCACTGTTTTAGAGAACAATATTATAATGTAAATACTACTGTTCCATTGTTTCATTTGACTAAATACAATAAATTGATTTTATAAAGAAAATCTATTATTACAAATATAGAAACAATTATTACAAATATGAAAACAAATGATCAAATAATTTTAAATTTAAATCAATTATTGATTTGATTCTAATATATAACAGTCCCGATAAATTATTTTGCCAGATCAAATATAGTATTTTTGATAAAAAAAAATACAAATAAATGACCGTAATATATATAAAATTATAAATTACACTTCTAGTCTTAAATAAAATTATTAAAAAAAATTAAAATCACCACATAATTCCTTCTCTCCTGTATTCTTTTTTTTGGGGGGGGGAATTAATTGTATATCCATGTAGTCAAACAAACTTTTATATTTTTTGGATAAACATCGGTTAAAGTTGTTCTCTTTTTTATTTGATCATCGATATTTGAAAATCTGAGTAATCCGACTCGAATAATTATAGATTTTAATTTAAAAATTGACTTTTATAGTATTTTTTTTTAATTATCAAGATTCAAAATCGATACTACGATTAAATTACTCTAATATTGTACTATTAGATCTATAAATCATTGGTTCGGTCAAAGTTAGCTTTCTCGGTGTCTTTTATGTTCACATACTTGATGATATTCGTAATTTTTTTTAAACAAAGGATGGCATTAAATTTAAAATTGATTAAATTTTACTAATTGAAAATAATAGAACCATTTGTAAGAGGAAATTTCTCGAAAGGATAAAAATAAGAAAGTCGGTCACCTTTTTGAAAATCCAAGGAGGTTTCTAATTTTGACCAATTTTTATTTATGAAATTTCCTGTAATTTTATGGTTCAATTTCCAACGTGGACGCTCAACCCGGCGCCGCCGCCCAATAAATAAATGACTAACAAAACAAAAGAATATTTCGTCCAAACAGAAGAAAAAGGAAAATGGAACTTGTAATTTTGGAGAAAATCAACTCCTCCAAATGTCGATGTCCCTCCCCACCAAACCTTTTTCTCAGAAATTTCTCACGTTTTGATTTTGCATTGTCAGTGGACGATTTACGTTGAATGCATCAGTTAGTTACCCATGTTCATATGGCGATGGCAAAAAGAGCTTTCTATATAAGAAATTTTCACCCAAAATTAGTATAATAATAGTAGATTTTAGCAAGACAAACCAGCAAATTACATTTTTTGATCTTACATAAGGTTTCCGTTATGTGCTTTGTTATCATACGTGTTCAATATTTCTTGTATACAATTGAAAGACAAGAAAATATCAAAGAATATCAAAATTACATTTTTAAGAAAATTGTAAACCCTTTATGTAACAATTCAAAGAGCACATTGGGACAGGCCCCAAAAATCAAAGCATAACATGCAAATTTATATCGCATTGGAACTCATGAACTGACATCTCTAAGTATGTGAAATGAACGACGAGAAAAAAATGTTCTCCCTATCTATAAATTTGTATGTGGGTATAGCTTTTTCATGAACTATATATTAACAATATGCACATGCAAATTCATGATGTGACAAAACCCTAAACCTATGAAGCTTCATTCCATCAAGACGATGTGATGAGTATCATGCGATGAAGTGTAGGTGTTGCTGCTCTATGGGAGCGAGGCTTGTGTCACCTCAGGTAAACTGTTGTGATTTGGCTGCTGGGGTTGGAGTTGGAGCCCTGGCTCAGGAGTGGCTGTGTCGATGGGTTTGTATCTATCAAGAATTCCATGTCTATTTCTCCAGATAAACCATAACCGAGAAGCAGATAACCCTAGAAGCAACATGATGATGACTGCCACAATCACTGCTGATTGATGTTGCTGCCACCATGTTCTGCAAATCGACAAAAAACCAAAGGAGAGAATGTCCTATTAAGGACGCAGCGGGAAGGCTAAAACATCCATATATGCTGCGAGATTATGACAAGCACGCATCACGGAGAGAGAGAGAGAGCAATAAGCACTATAACATGTGCAGATGGAACTGCGACCGAAATAAGTGATGTCATACCTCGTTGCAAGGGGTTCAATCTTATAATCAACCAACTCATAGTTACCGAAGTTGTCAGGCAGTTGTATACCATGTTCACTCAATATGGAAACAATACTCTGCACAAAACATAATAATTGAGCAAAAAACTCTGACACATCTCTAGTAGTACATATTGCATAAATATTACCGTTGCAGTTGCATTCGAGATGAATTCAGAAGATTCTGCGGGATTAATGGCCCATCTTATGAAAGATCCATTTCCTTCTGTATTTGAACTTATTAAATGAATCTGGATTAACGAACGCATCAGATATTTCTAATTTACAAATGCATGAAGCAACCATAGATGACAAAGGTCTGCCTTTACCTGTGAATTATTTACATGTAACTCGTTTGCAATGAGCTCCCTAAGTTCATTAATGCGAGGCTTCAGGTGTGCATAGCTCATATTCATTAACATATCAAATGTTATCTGTCCAATGTGGAGTTCCTTTTCTGAGGAAAAGAGATAGAAAAACCAGGATAAGATTATTAGAAAATATCATATCAAAAGAGGCAAGATATCAAAGCCAATTTTTGGGGGGTGCGGTGCTTGGCATTACAATACGTTTGATTTAGCACAGAGAGTTGTCTTATTTTCATCAATAATCTCAGCAACAACTGGAATGATGTACACAGAATTTCAGAAGCAAAAAGTAGCACGAGCAGTGCTTTCTGATGAAAACTTCAACCTAAACATGAAATATATGAGACACAGACTATGCGACTGCCGAAGAAAATAGTAGACTAAAGGTCAAAATGACAATCAAGCCTATCAAATAACAAATTTGGTTTTGTGTCAAATAGGCCAACTGTTTTAAATTATCGATGTGGTGGTATTAGATATAAACAGTACAGCAACTGAACAATGGAATTGACCAAAGACATATATGTATGCTCAGGGGTTAAAAATAGCACAATATAGGCCTATATTTTACTATGCTGCTCTTGCTTCGGCATCTTTCAAGTTGAGCAGATCTGAAAATTGGGCTCTATAAATACTACAAGGGTCCATCCACAGCAGCAGCCTTACTTACCAGGAATAGAATCAGGTGACTGTCCACCAGAAGCAACTGATGGAGGTGCACCAGGTCCCTTTAATAACTCGGAACAATTAGTCTTCAAGAAACCAATCTTCTTATGCTCCCGATCATAGCTAACAAGAATATTGCGAACGACAATTCCTAAAAAAGCAAACCTCTGCATTAGAAGATGATAGCATGGGCTCTAGAATATTCAAGTTAAACCTTCCATTCAGAGAAGGGAAGTGTATAATTGCCATTATAGAGAAAAGACATGGTGAAATATTAACAATAGTGGAACTATTCAATAATAATGATACAGTACCTCCTAAAACTGTCGTAGGATCCTTTCCATTAGAGAAAATTCCCAGGCAATATGCACCAGAAACCTTTGTGTGCTTTTTTTGGCATCAAATACAGAAGAGGGAAAAAAAATTAATAGCCTGCTTAGAAAAGCAATATCCAGGACAAATAAAGGGTGTAAAGCCATAAACTCGGTGCAGAAAGTGGAAAAATATTGCATAGTCAGACATAATTCTTACTCGGAACAAGTAGTTTTCAGGTGAAAGAGTCAGCTTCTGGGCACTGTCAAACACCATTTCAACTGCAGGAAAGAACTTCGAGAGTTGTAATACATCACTGAAAGAAATATCATGTGTAACGATTAGCTGTGATACTAAATAAGAAATTTTTACAACTGAAATTAGATATTGAGTAATGATATATAAGATACCTTCCAGCACCAGCAAAGCAAATATCATTATAGCTTGGATCAGGGCCATGGACCTGTTTCAATGAATGAAGTTCCTGTATGATCTGCAATTTAGCACCCTGTCAGATCACATACAGAGACGGAAATAATAAATCTAAAATGAGATATATCTATATATAACATGAGCTTATCATAGTACTTTGTCAGATTAAGATGTATAGGTTTGTGTTTCATGCATGTACAATTAAAAAAGCAACTGAGAAAGGCTTTGAGACACCCCGAGTAGTACTGATCCTACTGCGATACATTAAGGTCACGTGGCTTTCTTGCTGCACATCCAAAGGAAAAGACGGTGGGGATGAATAGCAATAAAGCCAGAGTTTTACTCCATGAGAGGAAATTTTTATGTTCAAATCCAAGAAGTGCTCGCTACAGAATTCAATGGTAAGTCCATCTTTTGGCCTCCAGGTTGAATTTGTTCAGCACGCTTCCATGTAACCTTTTCTATGTAATTGTCACTCACGCATGGTATGATGCCATTGTTTTATAAGGGACACTTTGACGCCATACTGTTATAATCTTTGCAGCTCATTGTTTTAAGGTAATGCATGAAGAAGAGCACAAATTCATCAAACCATGTTCTGACTTCTGAGTGCCATAGCTAATCTCACTAAATCAGAACTGGACATTTAGCACTTGCATATGATCACTGGATCAGGGAATATCAGGTTGAACTAAAATGTGCTTTTGGGAAAATATGAAAGAAGAAGAATTTGACTCAGCATGAATTACTAAAAGGAAAAGGAAGCTTGGACATTATAATAATAATAAAAAGCAAAAACTCTTACAGCATCCTTAAATGCGAGAAATGCTGCTTCTGGTAGGTAAGCATATGTAGTACCACTATCCAGCACAGTTCCATGTTTCCCATTAAAAATAACTGGATCTAAGGGCAATGGCTTCCCAGCAACAAGTATTTCCTTCAGCTCAATATTGTAATATGGACTGTTGCCATCCCAAAACTAAAGTAAATCCATGAGATGGTATTTGTCATAATAACAATTAGTTTCTATGTCTTTAAGATATATAGCTATACCTATCCCAATATACCTGCGGAGTGGGTCTGAATGACTAAAGACCATGTCAGAGGGGGAAGAAAACTGGCCAAGGACCATGGCACCTCCACCGACATCCATCCCACCATAGCATAAGGAGAAAGAATTACCGATGACTCCCTTTGCTACAAGTTGATCAACAATGCTAAGATCACCACGACCCAAACCCATTATTCCATCAGCTTGTTGACTGTAAATGTCGCCGGTCTCCACATTTTCACAACCAAAAATGGCACGCTGTGCTGAAAGTTTACTTTCATTGCCAAAAAAAATAATATCCTCAGCCAGGACACCACTGCTAGAACTCATCTCTGCATACTGCCTCTTATAAAGGCATTGGGCTCTCTTGTTGTCACACATGCAACCGGCATTGCATTTAACAGGATGATAGGTGCTTGACAACTCTGGCTGGAAATTTGGATCCTGGTAAGATCAAATATTAGAACTCAAGAAAGAAAGAGGAGAAAGATGCCTAAATCTCTGGAGCTTTTCAGAATCATAAGCATGAAATTTGAAGATATTTCACATGGGAAAGACACCAGACAACATCAGCAACCCAGACCTCTTGCATAGTTGCACGGAATAAAATAACATTTGAAAGGGATTTTATTTCTTTTATATATATATATATATATATAAGCAAAACATGAAGAGAAGAAAACTTGCATCTATAACCAAAATAAACATGTTAAACGTAAAGCCTATGAACACCCAGAAGTTCTCTCCTCCTCTTAAAAAGATCTTCTTCATCTCATGCTCCAGGATAAACCAAACTGTAGTGAGAGGCATGGAAAAAACATACCAGGCCATCACTGAAGAAGAGCTGGAAACATGTGTAATGATATTTGAAAATTCCCTAACCTGTCTACACTGACAAGTAGGCGGTTTAGTTATTCAGCTCCTCACAAAGATTTCATCTTTTAATAGCACGCTAACAAGAATTTTATAAAGGAAACATCTATTAGTAGAATATTATACAGGAAGATAACTACAACTAGACACGTGATTGAGTACAATTGCCCTCCATTTTGAGAAAATTGGGAACTGAAGAAGGTCTAGAAAATCAAATACGCAATGTTATCTATATATAACTTTTGTGGGAGTCAAGTAAAGTTGATTCAAATGTGCCCACAAGGAGCAAACAACTGAGGGAAACCTATAAGCTGAATGTATGGATTTTCATATTTAGCAAAATTCTAGCATTTTTTCAGACAACAAGAGTGCGGAAGCTAATTCTTAAGTCAACATCCGTCTACCTTTTTTTTTTTTTCCCCTTTTTTCCCTTCTGCTTCTGCTCATTTTTCCCTTCATAATTAATTCCCTTTAATCATGCCTATACCATGCACTTATATATGATGCCTATTTGCAGCCAGCAGAAGTATGATGGAAGTTGTGACATAACTTTATTTCTCCTTCTCCCCTCTCATCCAGCATTCTTTTTACATGCATGAAAGCCGAATCAAATTTTAAGTATTAATTGAAACCAAGAAAGTCCAACAAAGAGAATTAACTAGTATCTGACTAAGTGCCACCCCACTTTTCGGCATCAAATGAAACTCACCTGGTGCCTGCCACAATGTGAACACGTTGAGCATGGAACATAAGTAATTGTACTTCCAGTGTCTACAATAAGAGCAAATTCCTGAGGAGGAGTCCCAATCCAAACCCGAGTAGTGTAGTAACTGCAAAAAGTTCAATAAATGTCAAGCATAAGCAAATGTTAACCAAAGGATTTCCACAATCTCACATAAGGGCCCCCATCTTAAGAATTTAGGAACCTCAACATTTGCTTGAAATCTAAGATGATTTCATTTTAATTTACAGAAAATTTTGGCTCGACCTCAAAATACATGTTTAACAACATGCACATTAAAAAACTAATCATTTTCCCGTGAAGCGGGGCATGACACAGCCTAAATAGAGTAATATGACAAAATTATAAAAATTTTGTATAATTACAAGTTACAAACATGTTGGGCGACATAGGTTTCTCCTAATTCTAGAAAAGTTCTACAACTGCTAATTTCAGTTCAAATATATTAAATTCCAAAGATTAAACTTCCAATGATTTCATTTCTCATGACAACTTTTCACTTAGAAATACAAATGAATTCATTTCATGGCACCAAAAAAAAGGGCCAATAAGAATCGGTCAATCTCAAACCACCTAAATTTACATGATTACACACACTATTTTATATATAGGATAAACCCACTTAACAACATAGACCTGAAAATTTTAGGGTTAGCAATCAGATTTGCATATTCAAGAATCAAATTAAACCAAGAAACAACGAATAGACGGCACATGAAAATGAGATTTTGAGAGAACAAACCCGTTGATGAGGAGATCGTCGAAGAGTCGCATCTCGGCAACGGAGGATTGAGGGTTAGATTTGTGGAGGCGTCGTCGGGAGTAGTCCGTAGAGGACAATCTGGAAGAATTTGGAGGAGAGAGAAAGAGCGGCAGAATCATTAACAAGGAGCCGTTGTGATCAGAAAATGAGCTGACGACGACGGAGAGGAGGAAGAGGACAACGATCGTGATCTGGATCAATCGCCCTTCCATGGTCTAAGGGATCTATCTTAATCTCTCCCCCCCCCCTGATTTATTAGGGAGGGAGAGAGAGAGAAGATACAGGTGACTACAAATCAATAACCAGTTGCGCCAGACAGAGGTGTTGAACGAGCCAAACGAAGGGACTTCTGCTTAACCTACCGTCCGTTACCAAACAAGTCCAATGTGAGAGAGAGAGAGAGAGAGAGAGAGAGAGAGAGCGCGCAGAGAAGCCTCAATTTTAAAATTGAAAATGAAAAGGCAAGGCAAGACAAGAATTTCAACTTTTTGCCTCAGCCAAAAATAAAAAAGAATTCCTATAATATATTGAATATTGTAGTAATAATTTTGGTTTGTATACCCAAAATTTCTATAATACAGAAAATTTAAATTTTAAATTCTATTTAGAAAAATACAATTTTCAGTAAAACATTTTGAAGTTCTCTTTTATTCTCTTACCCTGATTTGGCCTAACTTGAAGGAGTAACCAAAATTCTATTTGCACGTTGATGTCTTCACCTCACCTAAAAGAGTCATAATAAGCGAGCGCCCACCAAATAAAAAGGGCAGATTACATTTCCATCGTCTAATAATTTATGAAATATATTTTTTTTCAACAAACCAAAAATACCCTTGGTCATGTATTGTCCAATGACTTTACTAATAATAATAATCATAGCCGTACCCTTGGTCATCTCGTCTTGGCCACGAGAAATTAGGTATCACTAATGCACAACAAGCACTAATAACTTTTCTTCTCTAGCCATAGCCAGAGAGCAACTACATGAAAGTAAAACAAGGAATGCCAACATTCCATTTGATCACGCCCGAGTATTGGCACCATTAGCTCCAACCTAATAAGCTTCTTAACGCATCAACAACAAACAATATAGTTAAAGGATATTCCATCCCAAATATGTATTATCTCTCAACCATCATACATCTCGAATCCACATCCAGAACATGGCGGGAGAAAAGATTACAAAGGTTCCATCTTCCATCTCTAGAAGCACTTTATTACCTGGGCATATGAAATAGCAAAAAGGATTCCACACAAATTGTCAAGCAAGTGGATTCAAGAAAGATGCAAAAATGGCAAGGAATTGAATTAGTCATACATCTAAGTATACTAAACTGATTATACCTACAATATGAAGGATCGCTAGTCACGTGTAGGGTTGGTGTGAAGGCTCCACTCCGGTACCCATGTAAGTGCCGTAATTAGACGAAGTAGTATCATTATAAGATGCTGCAGGAACCCTATCGCCTTGGGAATAACCATAGTATCTCTGGTCATTTGCTTGTGGGGTGAATGCGGCCTGGTTAGGAGCCTGATACTCGTATGTGTTTGAAGCAGGGTGAGAATACCTTTCTTGTACTCCCCCATATGATCTGTCGGCATAAAGGGGAGGAGCCTGCCTACTCACTGGAGCCGCATGGACAGCAGTGGCAGGTGCATGGTATCCATAGAATCCTCTATTCGTCCGTGGTTTCTTCTGTTGATGCTTTCCAAATTCTGCAACCCTCTTTTTATCACTCTTCGACTTCTCTAATTGAGCAACCCTTTTAAGAAGCGGATCCAAAGGATAGTCAGCTTCGAGCTTGTAGTCTTTTACACACTTGATGACACTCTTCAGTGCAGCCAGCTCTTGTGAATTTGCATCATCCTGCATAAGTAGATCAGAAGATCAAAAATTTGGGCAGCAGAATGATTGTAGCAAAAGGCTTCACCTTGGATGGATAAGTACCCGACCACCAGTTCCATTTCCACCCTTCCCTTGGGAGTTCCTCCTCAAGTCTTTTAAGTAAGTCTTCAAGAGTGGCACCGGAGGAAAGCTTTCAGTAAGTTCAAAGACATGAATGAAGTGCACTGCATCAATTTGCCTCCCACTATTGATTAAGTCTCCGACAACACCTGCACAACCACTGAAATCTGAGCTAATTTTGTAATAAAAAAAATATTAGTTTCTGACAAAATTCTTGAGTGAGCAGAGAAATTTGTTAACTTATCCTTGCACATTCCTAATAGTCAAGAGATTTACGTCCTAGAGGGACAAAAGTGATGGGGCATCTTACACTAAACGGTTTGGTCTCTACAACCCAGCAGGTCAGCTAACAAGAGAGAACCAACCTGGTATTTTGTGTGCTAAACCAAGAGAGCGGCAGAGCTCGGATGCCTGCCTGCGGCGAGCAACTGCAAGAACTAGCTTGCAGAGTTCATCTTCATCAAACTCTGAAGCAATCTTATAAGTTGCAAGGAGCTGTAAAAATGCCTCTACTTCCAATGAATTTCCATTGGCAGCATCAGTGCCTGCATTATCCAACTTAGGTTTCCAATCATCAGCAATTGCCTTGGCTTGCTGCTTAGTTTCAGGGTTCAGAAGGTGATCAAGACCTGGGTCGGCCCTTGTCAAAAGATTGGTCATGGCTTCCAAAAGTGTAATACAGGATCGGCGCATGCCCATGAGGGCAGCATCCTTATTTTCCCATTGTTGGGCTGATTCATCAGGAGGGAAAAATCCCTCCAGTGAGTCCAGCACTAGACGGGCAGGTTCTGTTGCACTTTCAAGTGCAACAGAAAGTTCCCCACGAAAGGCAGTACTATTTTTTTGATACTCCATAGTGAAATTCAGAAGCCCTTTTGCATCCATCTGCTCGCATAATTGCATAAGCTCTTGGCGAGGCTTAACCTCAACAGCCCCACCTTCAACATTTTCACCTGTTCTATCAGGGGATTTCTCCTCTGAGTCAGAGAGGACAGCATGCATATCATCAAGAGAGCTACTTACCTTGCCATCTTTGTTGTCCCCAACATCTACAGGCTCAGGAGGCTGGTGAATTGCGCGTGTCTCTGCAATGGCAGTGACAGTAGCATCTTTCAGCTCTTGAATTCGATCTAACAAACCTTGCTCTAAAGCAGAAACAGCTGCCTCTCTCTCAGCAAGTGAAGCCTGAATCTTGGATTCATCCTCCTCAAATTCCTTCTCCTTCACTTCAAGCTCTTCACATTTCTTTTTCAATGAAGTCTCCAGGTTAAGGAAGTGTTCTTCGATTTCATTCCACTGTATTTTGTCGTCCGAAGCACCATTACAAGATTCTAGATCAAGTAAAGCCTCACCAAGCTGTTCTCTCAAAGAAGTTATAGTAACAAAATCCACATTTAGTTTTGTGTCCGCCATCTCTTTGGATCAGCCTGGAACAAATTCTCAAGTAATTAGAGAATTCAAAAAATAAGAACAATAAAAAGGACAGTTCTGAGAGAAATGCCAGTAGCTCAAACTTTTGGTACAAGTTAGGAAAGCTAACACTTTTCAATCCTGATAGAATTCAATGTGTTTTTTGGTCAATGCATTAGGCAAGTGCAACTGCATGATCATATCAAATTTTATATGAATGATGAATCTAGATTCAACAAGCCAAACCTGCACTTGCCAAGTGAAATTCCGATAGCTAGCCTAACATTACGCAATTCAGATTATCAAACTAAAGGAGAAACTTTATACCACATATTGCACAAGAGACAACAAAGAGTCTGCCCAAAAAACCCAGTGAGCAACAGCACTTAGCAAGGAAGTGTAGTCTTAATGCAGGACTAACCAAATCAATTAGGCATCAGGACTAGACAAATATTGATAAGATTACTCTCCCAACTCACCATATGAAGAATCCAACATAACTAAAACACGAGCAAAGAAAGATGAGAAAGATATACGGACAACAAAGAGAAGTTATTAGACGATCCTAATTTTAAAATGCAGAAAAAAAGCAAGTTTGAAAGATGAGTCCATTGAGTTGTATATCGTATGTAGCTTAATCACTAAACTCTCTTAGACCATAAATATATTGAGTCTAATTAGTAATCCTTTCAGGTAAGTTACTCTAGTCAATTGACCCTTTAAATAACATTATATGTGATCTTTAAAATTTTTTACACTGGGCCAGCACTTGCCAAGTGAATTCTTATTGTTGGTCAGCGGAAAGCAATTATTATACCAAGGAATTTCATCACTTTATTATCAACTTCAACAGAGGTAAGCTTCTTATATTTCTGATGAAGAAAAAAGCAAATCCCCTTCCATTTATGCTTTGCACCTATTTTTAACTGCCATAAAGCATACTTGCTAAACCCTGAAGAAGAAATTAAATTTAGAGAGAAGCTCTTGAAAATCCTATATTCCAAAGACATTTCACTCTTATTTGCCTGGAAGTTAAGGAGTACCAGTAGCAACCCACTTCTCCTACACTCTTGCGAATATAATGAGTACAACCCCCACTGGAAAAGTACAAAATTGTGAAGATTCTGTTTGTTCATGATATGATCAGACTTCCATGACTTCCGAAACATCCTACATGCCCTCACAATCTTCCTATTCTTTCTTCTAGCTCCCAAAACTAGTATGACATTAATAAAGTGCAGTCCCCATTCTCTTCAAAATAAAGACACGAGCACCAAACCATTCACTTAAATACTTTCAGTGCTCAAAAAGACCCTTCCCCCAACCCATTCAAAAAGTTAGTTAAGCACTTGCTACTCCCATGATTGAGCACGTGCAGCGTAAAACAAGGGCTCAAAAGAGATCACTAACGATAACTACATGCATTCAACACAGTCAAACTTTGTTCCAAAAAGAGAAAAAAGGACAACAGGTGGAAGGCGTAATCATGCTTTCTTAAATCCCATTCCATTTCAATTGCTACCCAAATAGCTTAAGATTTTGAACAGGTGATGATGAAGCACGCTAACAAATATCCAAAAACGCGAATCGTTACATTACCAACAATATCAAATGGAGTTCCAATAATACTGAATCTGCGTGATCACAGGTTTTTAGCTGAAAATTAGAAGAACCCATCTCTAAAAATATACCAAAATTTACATGCAAAATTCCATTCTCTTTACTTCACTACATGTTCTATCTCAAGAAATGACATAAAGAAAGACCAAACAATCATTCACTTGAGCTAAAACCTACAATTACAAAACCCCACATAAAATTGGAAACTATAACAATTGTTCAATACTTTTCTCACACATTTCAGCTAAACAAATAGACAAACACAGACACAAACACATACACCGGCGTATATGCATACACGCACAACAAGGGGCAGACACCACCATTAAAGTGAAACATTTCGATAATAAGAAAACTAGAGTTAAAATTATCAGTCTGCAAATTCGAGAGAAAAAGAGAGAGATAGAGAAAGAGGGGCATACCTTGAGAAAGAAATAATTCCAGAAACCCTAAAAGTTGTTGAGAGAGAGGAAACGGTAGAAGAGAATGACGTCGAAATTTGGGGGAGTAATCGAAGCTGAGTTGTGGAGATATTGAGCAGTGTTGGGTGCAGTGGCAATGCAAAAGAGGGAAAATAACGAACCCTAGAGAGAGAGACCGAAGGAGTGGGAGAGAGAGAAAGAGATTGAAAACTTGGACGATGCAACGCAATCTTTCGTTTTTCCTTTTTTTTTTTTTTTTGTATGGGTTTGTGGTAGACCTTAACGTGGGTCTATAAATATCTCCCTACGGACGCAGCCTCTTTGATTATACTTTTATTTATAATTTTTTTTAATATCAAAACTTCTTCAAAATAGTAAGACAAAATAAGTTAAAAATATTTTTATTTTATTAAAACAAAAGAAATAAGGATTTTTTTATTAAAAAAAATTATTTTACTGGACTTATTTATAGAAATGGTAACTAATTTTTCTAATTGCATGGGCAAATGCCTCGTTCACGAAGAAGACTTTGGATCATCAAATTTTTTTAGATTGAATAATTAAATACTTTATCCCTTAATCATAAATCTCGAATTTGAACTCTAAAAGTGATGAAAAAAATTTTAGGAGAGTTAATCCCTAAAATAAACATTCAGATTAGTCGGATAAAATTTGGATATTAACGGTAAAAACAAAAAAAAGATTATTTTTTTAAAAGATAATCTTCACTGTCACTATCCCTTTTAATCCCATGGATACGAAACTACAAAAATTTTCCCAAATTCCCATTTTAAGATTAGTGAAAGTCTTGAAAATTTACATGGCTGGCAAATTAAAACTCCAACACGAGGGAGAGATCAACTATTGCAAGTCGGCCGATAGAAATGATCACAAAAACAGTATTCACATGGCGACTATTTCTGAACAATGGCTTTCTACCATTTGTAATTCCAACTTTATTCAAGATAAAAAATATAAAAAGGAAAAATTAGTAAATAGCAAAAAAAAAAAAATTAGTATACAAGAATTTGGAAAGATATTTATGTAATATACAAATTTCTTGTTCCTACGTGAGATTATATTAAGGTCTAAAAGTCACTCCGAATAAAAGGTTTACCAAGATTTGTCACAAGATTTGTTCATAATCTAATTAATACGATTTGAATATTATTAGACTCATTTTAAAATATAACTTTTTTAACATAGTTTTTTTTATATCCAAAATTTCGAATACGAGATATGATTAAAAAAATCTAATATTTTTATTCATTAGACTGAGTGTCCATCGGAAAAATAAATGTATTTCACATCGTGTGTGAAAACAAGGGTCAGTCGTTTCCAAGGGAATAACGTAGTAGTCACAATCTCCCTCCCAATCTTGCGATCTGATTGAATCTGTGTGTAACAAAAAAAAAAAAAACTAGGGTCAGTCATCACCTACCGGCTGGGGAGTTAATGTTACAAAGAAATGCCATTTATGTTGTATAATTTTGAGGTGAATACAAATTTCAATCAGTGAGCAATTGGGTCATGAAAATGATCATACTCAATTACTTGTGAGAATCATTGATTGCGCCTATAAAATATTCTGTCTTTCTATATTTAAATTATTTTTATCACGCATACATATTAACTTATTTGTGCTAAAGCAAATCTTGCAGAGACATTTTAACAGGATTCCAAAAGCCTCATTTGCATAAATTAGAAGTATACTTAGGATTTTTGGCCAAAAGTATGTAAAATGACAAGCATATGACATAAAATATGAAGATAAGCTTGTAATTTCTTTGTTCGAAATTAAAAAACTGATGTCAATGAATATGTAGGTTTAATGACAGTATAGTAAACTCTTTTAATTAAAATTTCTTGTTTGAATTTTGGGAATGAAAATATAAATATCGAAAAAGTTGACCCATAAATTGAGATTTATAACTATTTAAAACGGATTAATCAAATTTTCATATACCAGTAGTCAAGTTAAAAAAATGAAAACACTTATATTTTTGCTGAAAAAATGATTTTAGATTCTTGTCGAGCAGTAAATTGTTTCTTTTTTAAGAAAAAAAATTAAAATAGAAAAATTGAAAGGATAATTTTTTCCTAACAATTGTGTTAGGAGAGTATGGGAGAAAAGAAAATAAATTTTTTACTCCGATTTATTTGAATAATTCTAAACGAAAAACAATTTAGCAGTGTATTAGCAAAATAATTTGTATCCAAGTTCAGTGTTATAGGAAGGAAAGTAACCTATCTTACCACACCCCATCAAATGTCTTGCCGATTTTACAAAACATTTTGCTTCCAGGAAAAGATAAGTTGTCTGGAATGGAATCCACAGGAAGTCCAACCTTATTATTATAAGCCATAGAGTGTTTGAACTGGAAGAAGAAAATTCATGGTGGTTGTAGCATGTTAATGGTTTAAATGTCATCTAGAGTTTGGTTCAAATTGATAGAGAGTTGATTCTTTCTCTTAAATCAAATACCATCCAATCAAATGCTCGGTCCAAATGTCATCTCACTGTATAGCACACTGTACTGCTTTTGTTTCACAGGGTCAGAAGAACTGAAATCCATTCTTAGCTTTTTCCCTAGTTTTGAGCTGAATCATCTTTCTTTCCCATACTGTAATGTCTAAAGTTCCATATCAGTACAAGCTAAACTATAGGCTGCAAAAAATTTAGATCAACTTGCACATGGTTTTTGAACAATACATTCTTCAAAATGGGTGCTTGTTCCTTTCCTCTGTGTGAACAACATCCATTCAACCAAAAAAAAAAAAAAAAAAAACTTATTTCTTTAAAAAAAAATCTTTTTTAAATAGTGAAAATCTTCCAACGTGCAATGAAATAGCAAATCCCCGAACCATGCAGATGAAGCAAGTACTGCAAACTCTATGTATAGATTCAAAATTTCTTCAATATAACTACTAAGTTTTGAGTGCCTGATCCTGCTTGGGAAGAAAGATACGTTTCTCCCAGGATTAAAGCCAGAGATTGTTTGAATTTTTAAAACAATGAGGTGGAAACTATACTGCAAATTTGCTGCTCCAAGCAGCAGACAAAGTTCCAATAAGCTAGAAGTGGCTCGGACAAGTCTCAGATTGCTTGCACTACATGATTTTTTTTTCTTCCTCCTTTTTGGGAACCTGCACCAATTTATGCCCAAAAGCTGAAAAGTTCACCCGCTCAGACCCGTCTGATGTGCATACAAATGTTGATCCTTCAATTATAAGATATTAACAATATCAATTCATTATTACCAAAAAAAAAAAACAATATCAATTTATGGCAAACACAAACATCGTTTGGTAGTCCTTTTAACTTTAACAATATCATTATTGGCGAAATAGAGATTGCTTTGTCTATTTTGTTGTTAAGATAACTTTTTTTTTTTTTTAACAAAATTAGGTAAAATTTTAATAAAATATTATAATATATATAGCCAATATCACCGTCGGTATCAGGGATTTGCTCGATTAATCTGGTTCTAATATTGTGGGGCCCATTTTAGGAGTTATCTTTTCCAAATCCTTTTTCATTATTCTCAGAACTCGAACTTGAAATCTCTGGTTAAGAGGGTCAAGTGCCTGACTACTCAATTCAAAGGAATTTGGTTGTGCCGGGATTTTGTGGATTTCATTTTTGGTACTGCAGATCACTATTTCATTTGTCAACAATTTCCATTTTTTTTATCAAATTTTAGTTAAAATTTTTAAATATTTTTTTTTATCAAATTTTAGTTAAATTTTTTTAATGTCCGGAATTGGATTGCAGCTCATCATAGGAGGGTCGTGATGACACTATTTTTTTTATGGTATTATTCTAGAAGAGTAATATTGTTTTACTTGTTCACGGACGGTCCTCATGATCCAGGTTTGGAGAAACTTTGCGAGTTATATTTTCTTGGGAAAACTATGGATGGTATCATTATTCCTTTGGCATAAGTAACTGTAACAGACCACTTCTGATACTTGTGAATGTCAATGTGCAGCAATATATTTTTAGCAGAGAATAATAACATAGGCAAGTGAGCAAATACACTACAAAGGGTTCCCGAATGAAATCATTCAACAATAATGAAACTGTCCGACATCATGTGACCTAGAGTTCTAACCAGGCAACTAGTCCCTGAATCACCCTTTTCTTTTATTGAAAATATTTATTGAAGTTTCCTGCCTTTTGAATTAAGGTTTTTTTAGGGTTGTCTAATAGCTTTATGTAATAAAAATAAATAAATAAATAAAAGGTCAGTTTGATTGAATATCCTCTCATAACCCCTTCCCACGAGTCAAGTCTCACGAAAGAAACGCATTCATGCTATAAATTTACAAAAGTTCTTG
Organism: Dillenia suffruticosa; assembly: GCA_033439265.1. NCBI lineage: Eukaryota > Viridiplantae > Streptophyta > Magnoliopsida > Dilleniales > Dilleniaceae > Dillenia > Dillenia suffruticosa. The sequence continues at coordinate 4,919,842 of JAVTVX010000012.1, read as the reverse complement.
TCTGAAACTGCTAATCAACATACTTTTCTTGAGATCTCCCTACAAAGGAAATGGATGGCCCTCACAGAATCATCAGTCCACATACTTTGTTTTAATGCAAATGTTGAACCCAACACTTCATACTGTAAACAAGATTAGGAATCCAATCTCTTTGATTTATATGAATGCAGAGAATTTGCTTGTCTAGGATCTTAGGGTATTTTAAGGTCATATTTATTTTTATTTATTGTGATTTTGTTTCCACCATCCTTAGGCTTTGAAGTTAATGTAACACAATATATGATAAATCCTTGTGGATTCAGTATTTAATTAAGCTCCCACTTGGTCCTTCTTGCTCTCCGTTCTCTTTCAGGGGATAGTCCTCTTTTATTCCAAATTCTTGTTGCCCTCCTAGTCTATCCATGACTTATATCTCCCTGCATCTTGCCTCTTTTCGTCTTTATTGGTTCTACATGAATAGGGCACATATATACAATGCATACATTGAAAGTGATTCGTCCCAATGAAGCACCAGACAAGTAGTGCCTGGCATAACACCAGTTGCACCTGTGTGGTTTGGAAACATTCATCAATTCCCTCCTTACTCCCTTGGAGGGCAACAAATTTGCTGATTAACTTTAAAACTCATACACAATTACATCGGCTGTGTGGTTGCTTTGGACGGGAAAACACAGGCATTTTCACTTGGCAAAGGAAGCTTCCTACTTCTTGTCCTCTCTGTGTACAAGATGATTAACTTACTTGCCAAGTCCAAGGGCATGTCTCAACTTATGCTATTTGTGTGTCTTTTTGATTGTAAGGAGCTGAGCCAATCGAAAAAGTTGGCTGCTCGCAAGACAAGGTAAAGTATAAATCCAACATAAGCAGCTGTAAAGGCCAAAATGATGCAGCCAACCAACACAGTGGTAACTTCAGAGGAGAAAAAATCCACCAAAAGATAACCATTAATCGCTATCACCAGAAAAGCCACTAACCAGGAAACGACCTGCAATTAAAATAGAAAATTGAATCAGAAGGTAGAGCATATTAACCAAGAAACACAATTCACTTTTATGAGGGTAAGCTATGCATGATTCATCCTACTGGGACATGACATAAGAAAAAAGACTGGTTACTGGAACCATCCAGCTCAATCTTGGATGAAATTAAGATCAGTAAAATCTGAAATTATAGCCAGACCTAAGTCCATCCACAATGTACCGAATGAAAAGAATATCACGGTAAGAGTTGGCCTCAAACTGAATACTCATTTGGAGGCAAAAAAAAAACAAAGAAACTTCAAGGAATTGCAATGTTCAGCATCACAATTCGAACATTCAATACTGTACCAACCAAGAAGAGACCATTAGAAGTCTTGAAACTAAAGAGTAGAATCGAATGACCTCAGGACAAAACTAGATGTAAATCGGTAAAGCAGTTCACTTCATCAGGCTTTGTGCTGTCTAGCACTAACAAATGAATGGAGTAGATTGCAAATAGACTAGGTGGCTGAGCTCCATATACATCATCTAATCTGAACCCCAAGGGTAGGAACTGATGATCACAAGCCTTGGCATTAACTATCATATATGAGCTTGAAAAAGGATAGATTGCCAGTGTAATAACAGATGGGCAGGGCAATCAACTGTGCTACTTACAGACTTTTTAAACTAAGAATCTAATGATATAAACAGCATAGGATCCACGAATTTGATCTAACCAGAAGCTGAAAACTAGGAGAGGAATCGCGAAACACATATAAGGTAAAATGAATTCAACTTATATATGTAGTTCAACCAATTTAAGATAAACACGTATTCAATTACTAAAAGCATATTAGTTATTCCACAAGCAAGCTGCAAAGCTTAAAGTGGATGTCAAAAAAGATAGCTCACCATTTATAAAAGAAGGAACTAAGGCTTTGGTGAAAAGAGAAGCAGATAGCATACCTTGAGAACAGGGCCGATTTTGAAAACACCCATGATCTGCTCCTTTGCAACCAAGGAAAGAAGAGGAATGAGTGCAAAAGGAATCTGAATTGATTGGAGAACATTGAGCCATTCATTGAGAACATCTAATGTGTCTTCAGAGGTATCAGTTGCAAGGGCAACAATCATGGTTGGAATGATTGCACAGCTTCTTGTGACCAGAGATCTCAGCCATTTCTTCATGCGTAGATTCAGAAATCCTCCCATAATAAATTGCCCTGCATAGGTGCCTGTTATGGTGCTACTTTGACCTGCTGCTAGTAGCCCTATACCCCATATATACAGAATTGGAACATATCCTCCATATTTCTCTTGAAGATATTGCCCTGCATTCGCAAGGCCAATACTACTGGCTATATCTGTTCCATAAAACGCCTTTGCAAAGACAGTTGTAACAAACAGATTGATCATGAATGAAACTCCAAGAGCAGCTATGCACTCTATGGAATAGTACCTAAGTGCTTCTCGAACACGTCCTTCCTTTTGCTGATCAACCTGCCTAGACTGCACAAGGGCCGAATGCAAGAAGACATTGTGAGGCATGATTATGCAACCCACAATTCCAACAGCCTCCTTGATGGTTTTAGAGCTAAGTTTTGGGATCAAAACACCTACAAAAAAAGTCGAAATTAGTTTTTAACATATGGACAATGAAAAACGTCCAGAAATGCAAAATTAAATGGAATATATGTGTTTTTTCTCACCGAGAAGAAGTTCAATGCCATCAGGTTTTGTTTCCCCAAACATCCATGCAAAAGAGAGGGCCATAGTAGCAATGAGAATGGCAAAAACTGCTTCCAACTTCCTCACCCCATAATTCTCGAGCAACAAAAATATAAAGCTGCAAGAAAACCACCAACAATCAATAATCTAAATTGTAATTAAAACTGAAATTTCTTCAAAAACTGGAAAGCCAAATGCAAGGTCCAACTCGGTGCAACCAAAAGAAAAGACAAATGAGCAGAGCACAGAATGCTGATAACGATACAATCCCTAGTCATAGAATTAGAAATTGCAGCACAAATACCGTTCCATGTTTGATACTTGGAAATGCATTGCACCCACGGAATGACAGAACTCACCAAAAAGGAAAAGAGGGTGAGGAAACATTAAAGTATCACATTTCCAGAATACCTAAATATGGTGTGTGTCTATATATATATTATATATATAAACTTCCCCATCTTCAAAACTTCAAATTTGCATAGCTGGAGGCCCGCACCACCATTTTGTCTTTCCGCATTTACAGCAATCCGTTGTACCAGAAATCCGATTGACATAAATGATCAACTAAAAATTCCAATCAACTTAATCAAATGACACCAGAACAAAGAGGCGAAACCCCATTACTCGAAATGTTAAAAGCAGTAGACTCCACTGCCTGAATATTTGTCTCAGTTGTCAAATACCCTCAAAACCAAACAACTATTGTTGCCCAAAATGGGTACCTGCTCTTGTTCCCTTCACAGAAGGCCTCTTTATTCTCCGCCGGTTTAAAAAGCATCAGAGAACACTTTCTCTTCCCCATTCACAGTAAATTTTTTTTTTGGGGGGGGGGGGGGAGCACTCCATAAAACCTCCATCATATCATTCCAAAATTTCCAACCAAAGCAAATTCCACCATAACCATAAAAACCACTCTCTCATCCCCAATCAAAGCAAAGTAAGAAGTCCACTTCTCAAAATAATTACAGTTAAAGAAAATATTCAAAAAAACAAAAACGAAAACAAGCATTACCGGCCAATAGCATTAGAGGTAACCCAACCCCCTACGGAAGGGGCAAAACCTCATTACTCAAAATATTTGAAAGCAATCACACTCCCAATAGTTTTCCGATCACCATAACCCACAAAAATTATCAGTCAAGAGCAGTGATAATAACAGTAGCCCAGGCGAGAAGGGCCTCGTTACTCAAAATGTTAATAAAGACCAACTCCCAATAACCTTCACAAACCCACATAAGGATTTTCTCTTCCCAATTTATTAAAAAAAAAAAGAAAGAAAAACAAATTAAATAATCAAACAAGCAGACAAACAACAACCCAAAATCACCATATATATATATTTAAATTACCAGTCAAGAGCAGTGATAATAACGCCAGCCCAAAGGGGCAATACCCCATTACTCAAAATCTTAATAGCAATAGCACTGCCAATAACCTCTTGAATATCAGCTCCAACTAGAGCCACTTCCGCCATAATCCATAAAACCATCCTAGCCCAAGCGGGGTATTCTTCCCTACACAATTCAGCCAAATGCTTCCCAGTTGCAACCCCAACTCTGGCTGCCAATAGCTGCACCAAAAGCCCCATCACCGTCGCCCAAAACAACAGCCAAAGCAGAGAATACCCTGCAATTGCTCCTGCTTGAAGATCTCCTTCCAAATTTCCAGGATCCAGAAAAGCTATGCTCATTAGAAATCCGGGTCCTGTGAAAAGCCAGAGTTTCTTCCATGAAAACGGCGGCGTTTGGGCCCATTCTTCGGCGTCCTCTGGGCTTATGATTATCACCTTCTCATGGGAGCCATAGGCCCTCTCTTCCTCGTCCGAGTCTGATCGTTGAGACTGTCGGAGTAAAAGGGGCTCTTGTTCTCGCTGTTGTTGTTCTGGTTGATTTGGCGGCATATTTTTCGGATTTCTCAAGAGAGAGTTGGTCCGGGGGAGTTGGTGTAAGAAAAATGAATGTCGTGTTCTTTCTTTAATTCTGGGCTTTCTATTTTTCTGATTTTGCGCGATCTCTTTGTAATGAAAGAAACTTTTATCATTACAAAAGAAGCAAAAGGCTCCCTAAACTACCGGTCCATGCCCACTATTTATATTATGCTCCCTCTCTCTCTCTCAGAGTCCATGATTGGGAGGCGCAAAGTAAATTTTTACAACCTAAAAATACACTAAAAATTGAAACAAGTAATATTGTCCGAAAAAGAAAAAGAAAATTACAAAACATAGATACATCCTTAAAGTATTTTCCAACAAATCGACTTATTCATTGTTTAGCTAAGTAATTCCCGAAAATCTCTCAATATTATTATTTCTCAATTTTCGAAACGTTTCTCTTTTTTAAAATATTTTAAAAACATTTTAATATATTAAATTAATTAATATTTATATAAAAATCCTTATATTTTTATATTTATATATTTATTCATATTTAATAAATTATTTATTTTATTATAATTATTAATATTAATTATTTTATGAATTTTAATCCTTTTCTTTTTCTGCTTTTATACAACATAGATTTTGCCCCTGAGTAGGGGTACTTATGTAATTTACCTTCTTGATATTACTTTTGCAATAAAATATATTCCATAAGGAAAAGACTGGGCCAAAAATAATAAAGTTTTATTTCTTATACAAGCAAAAGCAAGATCCTTTATTAATTAATTACCTTTTAAGGACATTTTTCTTTGCTTTATTTTGTGTAGACGGAATTCTGTCAATTTCCACGTAACTAAAGGAGCATTATAGTTTTCAACACTAATCTTTTTCGGTTTTCAAAATATTTCCCATTTTTAAACCATTCAATTCAACAAAATAAATCAATTAATATTCACCCGGTGTAACAAAAAAAATCAATCAATATTTATACAAAATAATAATAATCTGAATCTTAATTCTAAATTTTGGGATTAGCCGTTTGAGAAATGAATATAGAGTAAAGAAAAAAATATATAAAATTAAAATTTGAAAATAAAAATAAAAAAAAAAACTAAAAAATAAAAATAATGAAAAACTATTTCTAAAAACTTAAAATAATAAAATAGATGATTTAACTTTTTCATATTCTTTTACGTCATTTATTCATATTTAAAGTTATATTTTCAATTAAATTCTTGACATTGATATTTTTATAAATAATTTGCATTCAGATTTTCAATGACCAACGCTGACATTTATTAAATTTCTTATATTTAAGCTTTCATATCTTCTAGCTGGTGTATCCTTGGGTATTCGTTGTACATATTCAAACCAATTTAAATGATACTTTTTCATCTTATTTATAATTGAATTCATTCTTAACTTATATCAAATAATTACAATAAATTTAGACAAATATATTGTGTTTATATGGTCCTTGGATAATTATATGATAATCTTGTCTTAATTTAAAATTTGGTGCAATTCGGTTAACATAAACAAAAGTTTCCATGGTTTATGGGTTCTAATGACAGTTGTGGAATATGAATGATAAAATAAGTGAACATTAATGATTGTAATAATTTTGTATCGATATTTTTTATAAATTATTGATATCCAATAATTATATTAAAATTGATTAAATTCGATTTGAATTAGATTGAATTTGGTTAACATAAACAACAGTTTATGTGATTTATGGGTTTTTAATGACAATTCAATTTCTATTTTTTATATATATAAAATTCAAATTCGACCCATTATTTAAGAGATTCTGGTTTCGGTTCAAATCATTATATTTGTACTTTCTTGGTGCAATTTTATATCTTAATGTTACCACTTTTTAACCCTATGATAATTTTATCTTAATTTTAAATCTCGATACAAATTACCTTGCGTAAACAAATAAATAATGAATTTAAAATTATTATTGTATAATTAAATGATAATCTTATCTTAATTTAGATGATATGGTGACAAATATATATATCTATTCATCAGTCTCACTTGTAATCCTAAAACATACAAAGTTTGTTTTATCTTTGCGTAATCAAACTAGCAAAAATGGGAGAGACTTAATGATATAGAAAAAATTCTTGCATAAATTAAAACGAGTTCAATACAAAATATGGGCTTTATACTGAATTTTGCAAATTATGGAAATTAAAAACCTTTTTGGTAATTGTGATAGAAGAGCAACAAATCTAATCTTTTTATCAATATGTTAATAAAAAATATTACATGATAATTGATTTTAATATATTTTAAGATTTTTTACTCAATTTAAAAGATATTTTAATTAATTTAAAAATTTTTATTATTCAATAAATTGATTTTCATATTAGATTTTATTCGCTTTATCTTTATTCAATACATATTGCATTTCTCAATTTATATTTTTACATCAATTATGACCGATTAAACTCTAAACTTTGAAAAAAAGAAAAAAGAAAATTCATCCCAATGCTATCCGGATCGCCACGAATAGAAAGATGCCAAGTGTCGGAACTTTGTAACCACGTTCACAAAGAGCAACTCGAAACCGAAAATTGTATCCACATTGATATTAAATTCTTTTGTAATGATTTTAGAAAGAAACATTTGTAGCAGAACAGATGATCGATGTAGCCAGAGACTTCAATGCATGTGGAGAGAGAGAGAGAGAGAGAGAGAGAGAGAGAGAGAGAGAAACAGAGAGATTGCTGAGTGAGGGAAAGAGGAAAGCGCGAGGAAAGTGGACTGCATTGTCGCCAAACGTGTGGGCTTCGGACGCAGCGCGCGCCCCCGTGGTGTTTAGCTCGTGCCACTACCAGCTATTTGGTGCGTTCACGTCATGATAACGCTAAACCCAAAGAGTTCTTCTAAACTTTTGTCCGCTTTTTTGGGGTTTTTTCTTCAAACGTGTCATCCCATGTATGATCGCTTTGGCTGCACATTTGACGCGTACACTGATAAGTCGTTGAACCATTAATGAATGAGATGATTGTTGTTATCGAGGAGGAAATGATAGAAAATTTCCATAAATCTATAATTAGAGAAAACAAAAAAAGAGAATTTTCCAAAAAATAAATTTGAGAGAAAAATGAAAAAGAGAAATTATGGGTGATTGATTATTCAAAAAATTATTGGGTGTTTATTTAAAAAAAAAAAGATTAAAAACTGTTGGGTGTTTACTTGTTCAAATCTTCATCTTGTTCATTAATTTTTTAATAAAAATAAAATATTAATATTTAATAGACAATCAAGAATTGAATTATGGCAAGGGTTTAAGACTCTATTCGTAATTTGTGTATAAAAGGTATTTTTTTTTTCAAATGTAATTTTCTAACAAAAGTATTATAAATAATCATGACGAGTTTCTAAATTTTGCTGATTTATTTTTCATTCGAAATATTATTTTCTCTTGTTATATTTTTGAAATCAAGCAACTACGATTCCAAATAAAAGGACAGTTGCACTAAGAAAGAGTGGTAGGGTTGACAAGTTTCTAAAATGGGGTTGTATCCTATCCACTCGGTGAAGTTTGAGATTCTTAAAAGAAAGTGATATACGGAGAAAGTGGACCGAAAAGACGACAAAAAAGAGAGGAAAATGGCTGTACAAAGGCAACACCAAACTTCTTTTAATTATATCATAAGATATTTTATTTTTTTAATTAAAAATTTTGAATTTAAACATTAAAAATAAATAAAAAAAATAAAAAAAATCAATCCTTAAAATATATCTTATAATATTCAAATCAGATTAATCAGATAAAATTTAAATAATAATAATTAAAAAAAAACACACAAAGGCATCCTTAAAAATCTAAGGTTTGCGGGAGTCACCAAGTTGGCATTGATGTGATTGAACAGGAATAAAACAACTATACTTTTACACGATATTTTATAAATTATTGGTATTTGATAATAATATTAAATTTAATTAAATCTGATTTAAGATAAATTATTTTTTTAAAAAATAAATCTATTCTTTTATCTATTTTTTTCTTACACACTTTGTTTTAAGCATACCAATCTCCTATACTTTCATCCTTTAATATTATTATTATATGTCATCTTTTAACTTCTCTTCTCTTTTAATGGGTCACGAAATCTCATCAAAGCCATTTTAATATGCCACTCATATGACATGATATGACACTTAATACACCATATCAACTCTTTTAGTCTTTCATTGTTTATATTTATTAATCGGTAATAAGAAGGTGGTCAAGAAAATTTAAATTGCCAATTATTTTTTATTTTTCTTTATCATTTTTTTTATTTAAACGTTTTATTTTTCTTATTTTGTAAAACTTTACATCTAAAAATGAGATTTTATTTTTTTATTTTATTTTGTTGTCATTTTGTAAAGCCACTTTCCTTTTTTTTTTCTTGACCATTTCTTTTGTTTCTTTTTCATTTATTTATTTTTCACTCCAAACAAAGAGATTTTATTTTATTCAATTTTTATATCACTTTTTCGGTATTATATCAATCGGTATCCGAAATCATATTTCGACTAATTTGATTCGGGACTTACAGTGGCCCATTTAAGGAGACTACCCTTCCAATATAATTTTTTTCATACCCAAACCGCGAGTCGAATTCAGAAATTTGATTAAGAGACCCAACTCTATATCTTACTAGACCAACTGTCCGTTGATCAATTTTTATATTATTTGTTTGGGTTTGTTGAAGCTGCTTTCCTCCACTTTTTTAATTACATCACAGTTGTTTATTAATATTAATAACCCCTTATTCATATGGAGTTTGGGATGGTTCATAAATTGAGAACTATTTTTTTTTTTAATTTTTCTTGGCCACTTTTTTATGTAAAATTTCTAATTTTCTTATTATACAAAACTTTAATTATATCGATAATTAATAATAAATAATATTTTTTATTTTAAAAAGATAATTTAATAATTACAATCCCTTCCCTAATTAGTTAGAAATAGTTAGAAATGGTAGGGGTGGGTTCAAATATCCTAAAATGCAATAAAAATGATTATTCTTTCCGTAAACAATTTTTTACTCTTTCCTTGTCATTGTCTCTTTCTAACTCCCTTTCTCCTCCAAGCTATAGAATAAAATTAAATCTCTCTCTTCCTATTCACAAATCATTGCCTTTTCCCTTTTCTGACAATAATCTGATTTACAACTCATGCTTGTTAATAGAGATGGAAGGGCTGGAAGGACAGAAGTTATAGGATTTCAAAATAGAAGGGAAATGTTTGCATAACCAATGTTAAAGGTGCTTCTTGTACTCGATTCAAAATTCAGAATAGAATATCCCCATCTAATGGATGAGGATTAGCATATCTAGTAGCCTATGAAGAATAAGTTCGAGTTCTAATAATAATCTAATTTCTTTAATAGTTAAATAAAGAATTTATTAGTTTAAGATTTACAGTAGTCTTATTAAAAAAAATTATCAATAATCAAAATTTTTACCCTGACATGCATCACTTAGAAACAAGAATTGCACAAACTTTGAATGGGGGTATTGGGGGTTGCTAATAATTTAGGGGGAATTAATAGTTCATGTGAAAGGACCAGCAAGGTGTGGGCAGCTTAGGGTGATGGTATTGGAATTATTGGCAAGGCAAATGCCATTCCGTGGCATAAATAGGCAAAATCATTCATTGGGGACCATTATTATTATTATTATTATTTTATACGAATCAATTGATATTTAAAATTATATTTCAATTAATTTTTTTCGAATTATTATCCAATATTCTTTAAAAGAGAGCTTGGACCATCTTCTTTGACTTCACAAAACTATCAAAAGTCACTTAAGTGCCCCTGCCACATTGAAGATTATTTTATAACAATCGAATGTGAAATTTTTTACTTAAAATTAAAATATTAAAATTAATTTTTAAAAATTTTAGGTTGAATTATTAAGCTTTTTGATACACGGCTCTAAAGAGTAGTTATGTATGAATCCGTTTTTTGTTTTCACAATCCAAAAACTTTGAATGTGATATAAGATTCAGATCTTCAATAACCTTCAAATGTTGATATTCTCTTCTTCTTTGTTAAAAACGTAAATTTTTTTTTCATCAATCTTTTCGTATAATAAAAAATGATAACAATGAAAAATGATTCTATTCTTATATTTTTCTGTTCACAAAACAAAAAACTGACCCCATATTTTCAAGCATTGATATTTTCTTCTTCTTTGTTAAAAACATAAATCTTTTTTTCATCCCCTTCATACAATGAAAAATAATTCTATTCTTATATTTCTCTGTTCACTAAACAAAAAACTAACCCCATTTTTTCTGGAATTCAAAACAAAAGATGGTTAACAGTTAATTTTTGTATAAAACTACTCTCCCCTTTATTATTTATCCTATAATTTGAATTTACAATAAAAAAAATATCATATCGGATCGGGTCAAGGTCAAATCCACACAGGCAACCCGGTATCCATTTGCAACACGTGCAAAACTGAACATGAGTTTAGGCTAAGGAAGCAGTTGAGACAACCAATTTCAATTACGTTAGTAATGTCTTTACAATCAAACTGTCCATTCCCAAAATATAGCCATGAAGTGAAAATAAAAGGCTTATGCCAGTTATTTGGTCCTTTCGTGTCGCTATCGACGAGTTGCTTTTTCTCCGTTTCCTTGCAAAGAAGCTTTTGGCTTTGGGGTTATCAACTTCATTTATCGGCTGTGGTTTTTTACAATTTATATGGGCCCCTTTTACTTAATTTTTTCAGGATGTAAGCAGTTCATGATGAAGATTCCATTTCCAAGTCCATAATTTATAGTGAGAAAAACAAAATTATTTGAAGGTTTCCACACCTTGATGCTACTTCATATTTGGCAGAGTTGCCTTGTTTGTCTTTTTGGGAATGTCAATTCTCGTTTGTATAAATTGAAATTATTTCAACTTCACCATGATGGGTTGTTTGATATGCCCATCAATTAACCGATAAATAAGTTAATTTAATAAAATATAATATTATATCTCTTAAATAAAATTATGAGTTAAACTCATAATTTGGATATTAAATAAATTATATTAGGAGGGTAATTCCTTAAATAATCTATTATAAGTTTTAAATCACATGAATCAGAATATAATTTTAGATACCGATTAATATATTAAAAAATATATATATATACTCTTTCAAACAAAAAAGGGAAAGATGCCAGAGATCTCCAATGGTCTCCACACTTTCTTATGTGAATGAGAGATCTCTAAAAATAAAAGGGATATCAGTCTCATTGGCTGATAGATGAATATTAGCCACAATATTACGATAAGTCCATAAAAAAATAGAAGTTGATCAATTCTCACAAAATTTTGCTTCATTCATTTTTTTTTTTTATAATTTTGAGACGCAAGCTATTTTTAATATTGATTGTCCTCTTTTGATTTATATGATAAATTGCTTGGATCAAAATTAGAAGCAGTAATTTTATATGAATCAATCGAATAAATTAAATTTTAATAATTTATACAAGGAAAAAAAATTAAAAATTTTAAATTTAAATAATTTTGAATTAAAAAAGAAGGAGATCAATTGTTGGAAACCGAATGAATCAGTCAGCTCAGCTCAGCTTCACGCCAGCAAAGAACTATAGTATTTCTCTCCCAAGCTACATTGTTTTGAAGAAATTAAAATGGAAAAAGAATGAGGAAGATTGAATCAATACATATTTCCATTATCAACATATCTTCTGACATACCGGGCAAACCCTTGTCTCCCCTTCTTCGATAATCGTGGACAAAAAGAAAAATCTAATTTTAATTGATGCAGTGAAGGAGTAAAGACAGAAAAACAAAAGGGTCGACCAAATATGGCCAAGACCCATCATGGCGTGGCCTGCTGTCATTGACCCCATGTCGCGATTATAACATTCGCCTCATATGGGCAGGTCTCATAATTTTCAGGAACCGTCCTTACAGGGATAGCCACAAATCTTTACTAAAATTAATATTTAAAATTTTATGATCATATATAATTTTATGATTTTTATGATAAGGATTAACCTAATAATTAATAATACTGGCTTAAATATTTTTTTTTAATTTAATATTTAAAATTTCATGATCATATATAATTTTATGATTTTTACGGTCTTATCCTGTGACCAAATGTGATCAATCTTACATAATCCCTAGAATTAGACTTACCTTAGTCCATAAAGATAACAAGAAGCACATGGAAGAAAGAAGCAATCTCTTGATTGCAAAATTTTCCATCATATAGATATTCAAAAAATACTATATTATTGTTACTGTTACTGTTATTGCTGTGGCTAGAATTTTTGCATTCTAGATCTTTGTAGGTTTTTTTTTTTTATTCACAGTGAAACTCAAATTCGAGTCTATTATAAAGAGAAAAAGGATTTGTGTCATTTAAATTGAAACTCATTAACGATCCTTATTGGTTCTATATGTGAATGGAATTGCCCTTTGTGGCCTCCATGGATTAGTCTCTGAATATGATCCTTCTTCCTCGTTTCTCCCGACTTACATATTTTGCCAATGGAAATGATAAGCATATAGACATTGCCAATGACAAGAAGTTAATCGTAGAATTATAATTTATAATCTAGAGTAAATTGCTATTGAACTGATCTTTTCTGATAGATGAATGTCCAATTTAACAAAACATTTCAACTCATGAACATTAGCATGACATATAATTTTTTTCCTTGGACTTGTGGAGGACATACCATAAACAGCAAGATAAGCAATTAATCGGACGACAAAAAAGACCGCAAAGCACCGTTCGTCCCCCTGATCATCCTGTACAATTTTTTTTTTTTTTTATAATTTTGTCAAGAACAGATAATTCCGTTTGGGGGGGGAGGGAGAGAGAGAGAGAGATGCGGCGAGAGAGATAGCATACATCAAATGTGCTGCTGGTTAAGAAAGCTGAATGGGTTGAAAAAATTAACTTTAATGCAAAATTATATCACATAATATGTTAAATTAACTTGAATTGAATGAGATTTTGGTCCCGGACAAAGTCTTGGTTCTGGCCTTCCAACCCAAATATGTTATCACAAAACTCTCTATCAGATAAGGGTATTAGAGAAGTAAAGTGATATATTGATTCCAAGACCATAATCCTTTGATAATTGTAAAGGGGTTTTTACCTTCCAAATCTGTCTGTTCAATCACTTTTAGACATTCCGTATTTAACTTATGATAAATAGTAAATGATCATCGATATCAATATATTTATTTATTTTTATATCCTATGAGATATATAAACTCAAAATACCAAAATTCTAAACTTAATATATCACTTTCATATATATTTATCTTAAATGATAGTATACATTAAATAATTATTTTACATATAAGTCTAATGTTGGATTAATGATCCAACAATGTCCCACTTGAATTATATGTGAAATCTTGTACTTATGTAATTGCGATAGAAGGAAATGAGTTTAACTTTTCTATCAGTATTAAAATGTATCTCCAACCAATATTATCCATCAATTATATCAATTTAGAATCAAAATCGTTTTTGTTACGTTTCTTTTATAACTTAACCCATCAATAGTCATGTAAATTGATAAAACCAAATAATATGAATCATAATATGGATCATGATATGGATCATGATATGGATCATGATATATGGAAATGTCATACAAGCTGACCTTTAATATGTCTATTTCTAACTGATACTTTTTTAGTGAGATCATACCATATTTAATGCAAGAGTGTAATCCAAAATTGAATTTTTATTTTTGTGAAAAATGACCTTAAACTGAAAAAACCGAAAATTATCTATAATAGATGAATATATAAAATCATAAAATTCTTACTAAAACTCAATATCTTGAAATTACATGACACTCATATGAGTAGTGTGCTTATAAACCTTTTTGAATGACAATCTCTTAGTAAGCGTATAATTATGGAGTTTGTGTCAATGTACTTTATAAACAACTGTCTATTCTGAATCATTTTTTTGACAACTAAGGATTTGATGTCAACATAATTTGACATCGTTAAGTTCCTATTTGTATTGGAATAGAGATCTACCGACTTATTATCACAAAATAATTTGAGTAGTTAGTCAATGCTATCCATTATCTATAATTCCGTGACAAAGTTTCGTAGTCATATTACATGTGTGAATGCCTCTTATCATACTATAAATTTTACCGTCATAATGGAAGAGGTTACAAGAGACTATTTAATACTCTTCTAAGAAATGATCCTTCCTATTAGCATAGATGTAACTTGATGTAAACTTCACGTTAGATTGGTATCCCCAAAATCGGAGTCAGTTTACCAAATGATTTCAAACTGATTTAACTTCCAATATGTGAGCATATGTTCCTTTTTTCTTTGTAGATACTACAAGATCCGTTTGATGGCTTTCCAATGATCTATTCCCGTGTTATTTAAATATCTACCAAATATTTTTGTAATATACGCAATATCCGAACACGTACATACTTGAACATACATCAAACCCCCCACTGCTGATACATAAAGAATCGTTTGTATTTTCTATTTCTCAATGTCACTTTTAAGAAACTATTTGAGACTAAATTTGTTTTCCTTAGCCATAGGGATATCTCTTGCTTTATAATCTCGAATGTCATATCTTTTGAAAATTATTTTGACATGTAAAATCAGAAAAAAAAAAAAATCTACTTTCACAAAATTTATGGTATACACAATTACCAACCGAATTTATCTCAAAATCTAATGAGATGCTAATTTGGTAAAATGTGAAATACCACTGTCGGAATGTCTAATTTTCACAAATCTCCTTAATAACATAAGTTCTAGAGGTGGTATAGTTTATTCTTTCAGAATAAAGGTTCTCCAATATTGTTTGATTTTATTGTGTTTTGAACAAAATCATATATATAAACTTGATCAAATCTAATAATATCAATGAGAACATGTTTCTCTTGAAAGACAATGTTTCTAACTGTATCTCCCTCTGCAAACTCAATATTCACAAAGAATTGGCTATTTCCCGACTCAGAAATGACTTTATTTGAGAAATAATAAAATTTATACCCCTTAAACTTTTCAGAATAACCTACAAAATAACAACTAACTATCATAATATTCAGTTTTCTTTAATTAGTCATAATAACCTTAATCTCAAATGGATAACCCCAAACGTGTGAATACTTTAGATTAGGACGTGTGCTGGTCCAAAGTTCGTAGGAGGTTTCAACGGTTGCCTTAGTAAGATACCCTGTTCAGCATATATACTACAATCTTGATTGAGACATATCATTAATAGTTGTCTATGAACATGATAAAATATCTTTAACTATTTCATGAACCAAAAGAAATGATCCACAGATATCTATATATATCAATTTTAAAACGTCTGAAATCTTATTGGATTCATATTCCATTTTGTTCGTTTGTTTTTTCTTTATACAATTTACACAAATATCAAAATTCGTAAAATCAATGGAATTAAGAATTTCTTTCGACACAAGTCTCCCTATTCTTCGTCTGGAGATATGATCCAATCTTTTATATTACAATGAAAAAAAATTCTTATTGGTTAAAAGTACTATTTGTAGAGATTCATTAAATAAAATAATGGTATCTTTTAGATAAAAATTATTAGATCTCGATAAAAAATCAGAACTAACCTATTTGGATTCAAGAAATAAACTAATTTTTTTTTTATTTCGAAAAGAACAAGTAAAACCAAATTTATCCAATACAGAAATAGAAATCATATTCCGTCTGAAAAAGGTACAACAAATGTTTCATGAAAATTCAAATAAAATATGATCTTTAGCAATAATCTAAATTTTCTTATTATTTCTACCGGAACTTTATTGCCATTGCCTACGTAGATATATCTTTTATCATTATTTAGCAGTCGATAATTTAGATAACTCTTCACAGACACACTAGTGTGAATGGTTATAATAAAATTTAGTCACTAAGTGTGTCCTAATATTAACTTCAAAACAAATCAAACCAAAGAGTATAATAATATTCTTATTTTGTTTCCTTTTCTTTTCTTTCTTGTTCTTAGTGGTCAAGTATTCTTGATTTTTTTACTGTTTTGAGATAATATTTGTTAAGAGTGTACAAATTTTAGTTTTTTCATTCTCAAATTTAGTTGCATAACCAACTTAGATAATACTTCTGAATATTTCTGGGATGACCCACTTTATCATTATTAGACACATGCGATTCAACATCTCCCATCTTTCTTTCTCCCTCTTTTCAAAGGTACTCTTATCTGTAAATGGTAAGGAGAATAAATCCTTAACGTAAGGTCTAAATCCATAACTTGAAATTTGATACATTCAATTTAAAAATCAATATGAGTTGGATATTAATATTAGTGGGAATAGTATTAATTGTCGAATAGAGAATAGTAATTAATATATACTCATATGAAACTTTAAAACCAAATATATTCAAATATGAGTAATCCCTATTGTAAGATACGGGACACTTCATTAATATTTCTTTTTGGACAAAATAATTAATTTGTAAGTAGTATATTGGTATAATAATCAAATGTTGACAATAAAAATATGTCAACCAATTATTTTCCCTTAGGCCGATGAATTCATGATATATAAAACCGAATAATTGTCACACACTTATTACCATAAGGTATATATGCAATTTTGTCAAATACGGATCTTCCTTTGTATTGATCGATACTCACATGAATTGTAAACATATAATCTTTTATATCTAAAATAAATTAATTTTCACGATATAGTTCACTTTAGTAACATATTGTTTTAATCAATTTATTTCAAGATATATACAAAACCATAAGCATAGTAGTCAAATGCTGAGCCAATTATTTTACTTTGAGTCGATAAATTGATTATATGTAAAATCAAAAATTGTTATGCATTTATTACCATAAGGTCTACATGCAATTCTGTCAAATACAAATCTTCCTTTCAATCGATCGATACTCACATGAATTGCATGCACAATTTTTTATATTTCAAAACAAAATTAATTTTTACAACAGAAATGACTTTGCAAACATGTTATTTCAATTAATTTATTTCGAGATATATATAAAATTATACTCATATTTGAATCACATCCATAATTAAAAAAATTTCAATTTTATCATGCTAGACTCATTTTATAAAGTTTAAATTGGGCCTATAAAAACCCAATTTTACCAAATTTATTTCTTTCATTTTTCTTTTCCATCCTTATATTTTCATTGTTAACATAAAACCAAATTCTCCATTTTTTATTGTTAACTGATCTAAAATTTGGCCAATTCTCATTCTATAGCAGGGAGTATAAAAAAAGTTTCTAAATAGGTGGTGAGTATATTTAGAACCGTTTAAAAACTAGTCAATGTTAGAGTTATTTCTATTTTTTTGACGGAATTTTCCTAAACTTGCTATGCCATCACATAATAAAAGAATGATCAGTTTTGAATACAAAAAAGATAGCAAATAATGATAAGGATAAAAAATGGGTTCAATTGAGTTCAATAAATTCTAAAACCTTTACATTTACTATTGGGTCCATCTGGATCCAAAGTGACACATCAATCCTTAAAAAAAAATAGATTCTTTTGAGATGTGGATTTATGATAAAAAAAATAACGAAACAAAAAAAGTGTTTTGTTTGGACTTGGAAAATTTTCTTCTGAAATCAAACCTTCAAAAAGGAAGTTGAAATATAGAAGTTTTTTTTAACAAAAAATTAAAAATTTCTTAATTGTAATTTATTTTTTGAAATTGGGAAATCAAACTTTAAAAAAGAAAATAAAAATCTGGAAGTTTCCATTATTTTTGTTTCCCAAAACTGAAAATTTTTTAATTGCAATTCCGTTTTGAAATTGGGAAGTCAAACTTTAAAAAAGAAAATTGAAATCTGAAAGTTTTTTCTTTCTCAAAACTAGAAATTTCCTTAAAAAAATATTTTATTAAAAAGTTATTTTCTAAAATTGGGAAGTCAGATATTAAAAAGGGAAAATCTTGAACTATGGAAGTTTTTTTTTTTTTTTTTTCCAAAATCTGAAACTTTCTTAAAAGCAATCAAATTTCAAAAGAATTTTTATAACCAAAAGTTTGCAATATATATATATGAATCTGAAAGTCTTGAGATGAGATCTTACATTCTCATTTTTTTTAACATCAGATGTTAACTTTTGATAAAAACTTGAATTCGACTTTAATGAAAACTTAATATCGATTTTGATAAAAAACTAAATGTCAACTTTGATGAAGCCTTCCTTTTTTTTTTCTTTTATTGAAACACCAAATGTCAACTTTGATAAAAACTGGAGGTTGACTTGGATGAAAACTTTTTATTTATTTTTATTGAAATCAACACCAAAAATTTCTAAATATTTTTTTTTTCAAAAACCGAAACATTCACGTAAAAATTGCCATGCATATTTTAAAAAACTCATAAAGTACCAAAATCATATAAAATGTTAAAATATGCAAAAAAAATTCGATAATTCAAACATGAGTGGCTCTGATACCACTTGTTTGGAAAATTAACTAATGCAAAACTATGCGATACATCGTATTAGATCATCGGAATTAAAAACTTAATTACTGAAATTGAAAATTTAGATAAGATAAAAAAGGTACCAAATTTCATGGTCAAAAATTGAATCGAATGAAATTCTGGTTTGGGTAGAGTGTTGGTTTTGGCCTTCCAGATCAAACATATTTTCACAAAACTTTCTATACGATGAGGGTATTAGTAGAGTAGAGTGAACATTAATCCGAGAACCATAACTCTTTTATAGTTTTAGTGTAATTTTCACCTTCCAAATCTTTCTATTTAGGTTATGTCAGTTATCTTTTAATCACTTTTAGATATTCTCTATTTAACTGATCATAAATAGTAAATATTTATTAGCATCTACATATTTATTTATTTCTATATTCTACGAGATATATTAAAATCAAAATATCAAATTTTCAAACTTAATATATCACTTTTATATAAATTTATCTTAAATAATAGTAAGGATTACATAACTATTTTACATATACCTCCCGATATTGAGGGTTGGGCAAGTGAAAGTTAATTCTCATTCCATCTGGTCAACACATGACAAGGGTTCTCTGGGTTGCTATCTCCTTTTTTTTCTTCTATTGGCTTTAATCAAAAACGGTAATTAGCTTAAACAAAATTTGGGTGTCATTAGATTGACCTTCAGTCAACCAAACAAAGTAGAGAAAAATTTTGATGGAGGGTATTTCTATGCTATCAAACATTATCTTGTTTAATCCCCACAAATCATGTATTCGAATGGAATTTCTAGTTTCATTAACTTTGGATTTTCAATATAGATATAAATTTTGATTAAATGATTTTATTTTATTAATACTCTACTCCTACCTATGAATGTTACGAGACTCGGGTAGTGTTATAGATATTCGTGACACTATGCAATCAAAGATTGATCTGAGCTCGGTTTGACCGAGCTGGAGTTCGAGTTTGAGCCTATACTGTGTTGAGTTTAAAAACTCGTCGAGCTATCCAATTTTAATTAATTATATTTTTTAAAATAATTTTTATATGTGAAATTACGTTTATAGTTATACTTTTCAAATATATTATTTGAAATCGATTAATTAAGAGAGAATATAATTTAATTAAACTTGTGACACTATCCGTTAACACTTCGAGCCGAGCTCGAGTTTGAAAAATGCAAACTTGACAAGTTCGACCTTATCTAACCAACACTCGAGTCAAGTTCGGGTATTGATACTATCCGACTCGATTCGAATGCCATAACACGCTACTCCTACCAGCCATACCTATGGTGTTTGATTTCAAAAATATGTAATGCTTTTTTTATCAAATTCATGAAAATGATTCCATTTATACAGTTTAACGGTTTAGGTATGGTGATATTTGATGCTCTGTTTGTCCTCTCGTTTTCATGATCCTATTTAAGAGTATCAATTATTGGTTTTTGCTTCAGCCTAATCCCCTTTTATCTACCCTTCAAAACTAAAACTAAAATAAACTTATAGACAAAGATCATATGATTAGCAAATTTCAATTAATTAGTGAATTTTCACCCCTTCACACCCCCCCCAAAAAAGAAAAAGAGAGAAGTGATATCTCTAGCAACTATATATATGAAATGACTACTTAAATCGATGAGGGCATAACAGAGGAAATCACTTTCAATAGAGACTGGTAGATATAGTAATAATTAAAAAAAAAAAGGTAATACCAAAACGGATGGGGCGTGGACTGGTTGTTGTAGTGATGAGGGAACATTCAACTAAGTGTTTTCAAAATACCAAAACAGATGATTGGAGAAGAAAGACTTTCTTTTTCTATTTTTTATTGTTTGATGGACCGGTATTTGATAATCAATTTATTGATTCCGACTAATTTGCTTCGAGTTAACTGTCAGGTCCATTGAAGGGCAAGCTCTCTAAGCATCTTTTTTTTCTATTTTTAATATTCAAATTTAAAATTTTGATTAAGGGAATCCAGTGCCCTTGTAACCGGATCAACGGGGCATTGGTAGAAGAAAAAAAGTGGTCAACTAAAAGATTTGGTTCAATACCAATGAGTTATTATTCAACTGTCACCGTCTTTTTTTCACTTAGAGGTCTCGAGTTCCCAAAAAAAAAAAAAAAAAAAAACGATTTGGTTCACATTTGGGCCGGTGACCGAAAGATGTGAAAGATCTGAGTGGTGGGCTATATGTGAAATGTTGTTGGGTTTCCAAGGTATTCTTTTGGGGAGGATATGCATCGTTGGGGCCCATATAATGGTTCATTTGTTTGATTAATTTGAGTTTTGTGACATATCTAACCAAGGTTAGAGCACATTGAATTATGATAATCATGAGAAGGTTTAAGAGTTGCATAATGAAAATAACTATGATCAACAATTAATAACACATGCTTGCCAACTTTACAGGTGGTATCACCTAATCTAGTATGTCAAATTTGTCGGTTGATCTTACATTTTCAGCTGATTAATACTAGGTAACCTGTGGACCAGCTGTCTCAGAGGAAAAATTAATAAATAAATTATTAGAATAAAATATTTTCAAGTCCAATTTCTAACGTAGAGAATAACCTAAGAGCTTTGGACCAAACAGGAGGAAAAAAAAAAATGTCGGAACCAAAACGATAAGCACTATATAATTTTTTTCATGTCCAATTTCTAATGTGGGCCGACAGATAGGGCTAGCCCACAGTGAAAACCTATTCCTGTAGTGCAGCACAGAATGAGAACAGCCTATAAAATTGGGCGGACAATCGGCTCCAGGCCCAGCTAATCCTGGTTCATTCATTTTTGGGGAACACAAACAATCCACCGATGTTCAATTAGCCCAGTGAAAAGTACACTAAATTCTTTAATTAAAATTTGAAAGAGATATCAGTTGGTCCATAAAAAAAATAAAAAACACACGCGGGCGCACACAAACAATCCAATACAATACCTCTTTATTTTTCCTTTAATTGTTTTTTTCAGAATTTTTGGCTCGTGAGGTTTGCCTTGCCTCAATAATAATAATAATAATATAGAAAATTGGAAAATCGCGGTTCCTTGGTTCTATTCTCGATCTCTCGCCGGTCTTAAAGATGAAGCACTGGCGTTGCCTTCAAAGGTACACGAGGGTAATCAAACAATGATACTGCTACAGCCTGAACACATACGGGGTCAATGGGTGATCAAGAAAGCTAAAGCCTAAACTCTCCTAAAATCTTGATCTATTTTTTACAATCTTACAATTTCATTATAATCATGATTTAATCATCACTTCTTTACTAATATAAACATGAAAACTCTGCGCTTTAACAATTAACTCTCAAGGTAGAAATTAAATTCTTTACTAATATAATATAAGAGTCATATTAAAATGCAGTTTCGTTTTGCAAGGTTCATCCTCCCTGTTGGTAGTGTTATCCCTCATCTGCGATAAATTCCACATTGACGAACTCAACGTTTCGGGCATCTTAACAATCAGCTTTTATGGCATAAATCAGTTTTTCTCCTAATAATTTAAAAAGTAAATCTAGTAAAATCTTAGTTTTAAGAAAGAAATTCAACAATTACATAATCACTGGATCTGAGAAATGGTTAATTCCAAGTCTTGTCAAATTTAAAAATGTTTTGGGTGCCTATTTATTACCAAAACACAAAGATATCTGGAGGCCACACTTCAGAATATAAGCAAGCCTAATAGGAGAAAATGTTTCAAAAGATATTTGGGTTGGTGCAGCTGCACCCAAGGGGCGCTTGTGTGCCCATGCAAGCATCTCTGCTCCTTGCGACCCTTAGGTTTGAATAGCTTTTTTTCGTGTTCCTTTTATACATTGATTACCTACATTGATTACCTTTTTTGGTGTATAAATTAAATCTCATTATCAATATTTTAGTTGGACGACTTGATACATAGATTGTGGAGAATTCTTGTTCCATGTCAAAATGACTTCTTGCTTACAACTTTAATGATTAAACTTCATGGAGATTCTTGTATCATATCAATCCTCAGGGGGTTGCACGAATTCCAATTGAGACCATATTAGGCTTGGTCTACGCTGTCGCCTCTCAAAGTAAGATGTAGATTGAAATGCTTTGGGGCCTTCGTGAAGGTGAAGTTGTCCTACGCTTTTGTTGGAGAGAGAAATGATTAGTGTGTCGTCTAATGATCATAATCTCCTCCCCGATCTAGTAAACACACTTTCAAATCTCAGTGTAATAAGTTCGAATCCTTATGGTACTTGCACACATTCTTATTAACCCAGAATCTTATGTTCCCACATGGGATTCAACCTCGGGGCCAAGGTTCGAAAAATGGTACCTACACACACAACAAAAATTGTAATAAGTTCGAACCCTTATCTTATAAAAGTAATGATGATCACATTCTAAATGAATTAATAACTCAAAATTGAATATTTCAACAAGGAGAGAATTTTAAAATAAATGAACTAATAAACAATAGAAAGAATATGGATGATTTAATGCATCTGAATAAATTAATAACTTAAAATTGAATATTTCAATCAAGAAAAACTCTTAAAATAAATGAACTAATAAATAATAGAAAGAACGTGGATGATCTAATGTATCGAGGATTTGAGATGAGTACCCATGCCATTGGAAATCTGAAACAACATGGAGTTCAAATATTGTAAAATATTCAATTTCCTCTCGCATTCAATTTTGACAAGTTTTGTACCCCAGATGATTAAAATGGACTTTAGAATAGGACTATTTCTCTTCTCTTTTCATTTTTCATTCCCTTCTTAATTGCTAAAACAAGGAACAAAATTTCAGTACAAATGCCGCTAAAAACCAGGGATTTATGATCATTTAGTATAGTTACCTAAAAATTATGAGGAAAAGTTTGTAAGATAAATGCTCTGGTTTCAACATTTATGATTGCTTCAAAATTTACAAAAAGTGAAGCATACAGATCCCACATCTCACCTGCCTCGGCTGTTCTAAATTTACGGAATCTGATTGCTCAAAATTAATATCTGGCAGAACTGTGTCCACACCACACGCGGTCCTTTGCCCAAAATAAGTACGTTTCTCAGAGAAAAATTTCGCACCTAAAAAATCACAAGATACACACACTCCCACACATGTATGGGCGCTTATCTTATGCAAAGTAGAGGTTATTTTCCTATTTTCAACATATACAACAATAAGAACAACCTGTACCTTAATCTCAAATTTTATGGTAGGCCATTTCCGATGTATGGCATTCTATTTTAGATCAAGATTTGCCTCATCCTATGTTTATGGACATTTTGAGACTAAATTCGTTTATGAGGAAGGTTAAGGCTAAATTGCTACTCTCCCAACCATACTAGTTATCAAAGAATTGTACAAGCACCATAGTCCTTAAGAACGTGGAGGATGAAAGTGGAGCGTTCCATCTGAGCTCTAAAGCTTATTAAGATCATGAAAAAGTATTTTACTTGTAAAAACATACAATACCCTCTCAGAAAAGAGCCACCTTTCTTGTTGTGGCCCAAGTATAATTAAATTAGACTGCAATGTCTCTTTCAACAGGGCACATTGAATAGAGATCTGTCTCGCTTGGCAATTTGAGCATGAGTTTTGTGACAAAGCAACCAAGCGCATTGCCACTCCATCTAAATGAGTTGGTACTAATGCCTGGTTTGACTGCAGAGTGACAAAGAAGGTAGAGCAAGCAAATTACACGAACATACAAGAACGCGCTTTCTAGGAGAAGAATCGTCCTTTTCTTTTCTTTTCTTCATTTTAGGCAGCAAAGTGTTTTTCACCACTCTAGACAAGTACAAAGAACCCATGTACAAGTTGACTGAAAGTACTCTTAAAGGTCTCCACAACCACGAGCAAATATTTGTAGCTTCATACTTTTCAGTTTATCTGCATAACATGCTCCCCTAAAA
Source organism: Dillenia suffruticosa (assembly GCA_033439265.1). NCBI lineage: Eukaryota > Viridiplantae > Streptophyta > Magnoliopsida > Dilleniales > Dilleniaceae > Dillenia > Dillenia suffruticosa. The sequence goes on along the minus strand of JAVTVX010000012.1, from coordinate 4,894,875 downwards.
TTCTTTCAAGATACGAAAATTAATAGAATTCTCAAACGGATCCACAAATAAAACGGATTCTAAGCAAATTGGAGCACAAATAATGTTTACGTCGTAGATACTACATTTTCGAACTTTACAAAACAATGGAACCTCAGATCTTTACCATAGCCATTGTGCTATAGATATATAATTGAAATTTACGATTTTTGCAAGAACTTTAATTATAATATAATTATAATACAGAGCACAAGGATACATGAACTCCTTTTTTTTGGGGGCGGGGGAGGGGAGTGTTTATAGTCAATTTGAGGTACCAAAGTTAGTATACTTATTTGATGGATGATGTGCAAAATATAACATTGATAAAACCAAAAGGGCAAGTCCACCTAAGGACTGCCACAGAAAAGAAGAAAGGAGAGGAAAAAGAAAAAAAAAAAAAAAGAAACTTTCACAGCCTAAGATTTAAGTCAAGCTTGTGAACATCAGAGGGGGGCTGATTTGTTGAATTATCAATATCAACACGAAAGCTTCCAGGCCAAATCAACCCCGTAGACTCTTCAAGCAAATATGGTGTCCAAGGCATTCCAAAACCTGAATTAGCATCATTAAATCGCGCTACCATAGCAGACCCTTCTCTGCTAGGCTTGTGTACAAGCGAGTGAGGCTGCATACTAAGTGATCTCACCGCCATAGAATTTAGAGGAAATCCCACTGTTGTCATCACCATTTTATGTGCTCGGAGTCTTTTAGCTGCCCCTCTTTCTCTCTTGTGTGCATTCTGGTGACCCCCCAGAGCCTGTGAGCTGTAAAATTTTCTCATGCAGAAATTACAAGAGAAAACTTTGTTATGGGAAGGTCTTGCTTGCAAGTCAGAGTTGTCTGAAGCTAAGGAATCATTTCCCCCAAGCCCCAAACTCAACCAGTTATCATCTCCGATCCTGTTTTCTTCATTGTTGCATTGTTTTGACTCTACATCTTCTTGATTGTTAGCTGATTGCTCAGATCCTTCTTCTCTATTGGAAACCATTATGGGTGGGGGTGGAGTTATGAAATTGTGGTTGAATAGGAGTATATTTGAAGAGATGGATATTGTGTAATGGACAAGGGAGGCATCACAAGATAAAAGGGAAGTGGGCTATGGATGTTATTTATTATCTAATACTTTAATTTCTCACATTGGCCCCAGTTTTGCTAACCACTGATGCTCTCTTTTCAAAGGGTAATGCTTATGTCATCATTTACTTTTTTTTTTTTCATGTCAAGCTTAGGATTCCAACTCAATAAAGACCCCCTTTTTCTTTACTAACTACATCGACCACATGAATCATTTCAAGTGATCAATAATGGGATTGGAATGTTATTTGCCATCTAACAAATTCTCCCAAGTCATGTCATAATTTCTACTTTTGCGCTCTCTCTCTGGTTGCCCCAGTGGTTTGTCACCTACGTACCTACAAGATTTTGAGTTTAGGAAAGTATAAAGGGAGAAGATCGAATTAAAAAGGCCTTGTTGTGGTTTCTTGGCATTTAGTAGGGATAGTGGTGACGGGTTGATCCTAAAAACCATAGTTATGACTCGGATTGAACATTTCAAACAAGAGAAATCTCTCGTGATAACATCTATAGTGGTTAGCAAGCTGGTTGCCTCACTCCCTTTTGGGCATCGACACTCAGCTTGGTTGCCTCACTCCCTAATCCAATCGACTTGTTCTTCCAAGGGTGGCAAGAAATTATCAAAGTATAATGATTTGATCAAACTATTCCTATTATTGCTTTTAAAGGATGTCAAAAAAATAAAGAAAAATGAACCAACAAACACAACATTATTTGATTTTTTTTAAATTATATTATCTTTAAGTTTGATTTTTCTTGATATTATGGAAGAAAGTGGTAGAATATAAATTGAGATCGGAGATAAGTATATCTCAAAATCAATTTGAATTTATGTCAAGAAGATCGATCACTAAAACAATTCACTTATTAAGAGATTTGATGAAAATATTTAGAGTATAAAAGAGTGAACTATATATGGTATTCATTGATTTAGAAAAAAACATATGATATGATCCTTGAAGATGTATTGTGGTGGGCGTTATGAAAAAATTGATTTTCTTGAAATATATTAATTTTATTAGAGATATGTATGAAAGAATTGTAACCAATGTAAGAACATGCATAGGTGAGTGATAAGTTCCCTATTAATATTGAGCTCAATCAAGAGTCGACATTAAGTTTCATCTTTTTTCAATAGTTATAGATGAAATCATAAAAAGTTTTTAAAATGAGATATCATGGTATATATTTTTTGTAAATGATATAATGTTAGTTGATAAAATTAGAGAAAGTATTAATGCTAAACTAGAGTTATGAAAGATCATACTATAATTTAGATGATTTAGATTAAAAAGATCAAAAACTGAATATATGAGATATAGTTTTAATGACATTCATCAGTATGATAAAAAAACGATTAGGTTAGAAGGGAAAAACGTATTAAAAAGTAAATATTTTAGATATGTTAGTTCCATCATTTAAAATGATAACAATATAAATGGAGATGTAAATTATATGATTCAAGCAAATTGGATGAAATGAAGAAAAGTATCCAGAGTTTATTGTGATCCCCCGATATTATTGCATTTGAAAGGAAAGTTTTATAAAATCGTAATAAAATATATACTATTATATGATATTGAGTGTTGGACCGTTAAGTAAAAACAAGAACAAAATATAATTGTAATAGAAATTAGAATATTTAGGTGAATATGTAACAAAATTAGAAAAGATAAAATCAGAAACAAAAAAATATGTAATAAGTTAGAAATTAGTTTAATTGTGTAAAAAATATAAAAATATCGTTTGAAGTGATTTGAGTATGTACAGTGAAGACCCAAAAACACATTGACCAGGAGGATCGAAAACTTAAATAAAGAAAATTTAGTAAAATGTAAAGGTAATTCATTGAAAAGTTAGATACAAATTATTCATAAAGACAAAATAGATAAGGGTCTAGTTAAGAAAATGATTTTGGATAAAAACGAGTGACGTAGGAAAATCTGCATAAACTAAACCAAAACTTTTATACTTTTTTTTCACGATATTTGTTTTTCAAGTAATTGACTCCAAATTTTAAGATTAAGATTCATGTTGATATTATTTTTGTTTACTTTTCTTGATGTATTTTAATTAATTAATTTTTTTATATAATAACTTGATCAAAATTACTGTTGAAAAATGGAAGGCCAAAATCATCTTTTTGAATACGATGATGACTAAGCATATATAGAGAAGTTCAGATAAAAGTGATTAATAGTTTAACAGGGAATCATCAACACACGTGGCAAAGCCATGGTTACCTCGTGTTGAGTTTGGAGCCTTTTCCCATAAATTCGTCCACTGCAAGTTATGGACCACCCCTTTGGATCTGTCATATGAAAGATTCAGTACATGGGTCTCTGCAATGGTCAGTTTTTTTGTTTCTAAAAAGACAGAAGAGTGGCTGTGGATGTTAGTATCAGAGAGAGAGAGAGATTTTACTGCTGGGCGGTTTTTACTCCCTCGTTGATGTAAAATTTTGTTTTATTAGTATGATGACAATGTTTTACTTGGGGTGGGTCATCTGGTCAGGGTAAATACTAGGATAGACAATTACTAATTCTCAACCAACTCTCCTCTCTCTCTCTCTCTCTCTCTCTCTCTCTCTCTCTCTCTCTCTCTCTCTCTCCCTCCCTCCCCCAGTAATAGTTGAAAAAGAAATTTCGCATGTCAGATATTGGCCATTCATAATACTAGCAGTAAAGTCTAAAGGTTGAGGCTCAGAAGACACATTAATAACGATAACAACCACCCTTCATAAATGCTGTTACAACGGAGCAGGACTTGCTGTTATAACAGCAACACTAAGATTAATTCTTGGCAAGGCATTCAACAGAGGAATGGATAGAAAACTCGCAAGGCTAGCTCAAGCGGCCGTCCATGATAAAATTCCCACCTAGCATTGCAAGTTTTGAGTTCCTAGACTGGCTAGTCTCGCATGTGATGCAGCCAAGAGTAAATGAAACTAACAGTTTGAACTGAACTCAGACTAATCAAGATCAGGGAATGGAGGAAGACATTGGATATTGTTGAAAATCACTTGATTGACAATCAGGGATTCGCTCAACCTAATTAATGGCAGAATCATTCACACGACCAAGACATGTCTAGAATCATTCTACCGATTACTAAAGACACTCGGCCAGGTTAATCACCAAATTACTAAGGCGGCCTAACTGCCATTTGAGTTTGAGAGGAAGAAGGTATAAAGTAGACAAATAGGGCTTTCAAACCCTACAAAATTCATAATAAAAATCTTTTAATTCAAAATTGTGCCACAGAGTCTGCATCAACGTAAATGGGTACAGCATGAAACTGACGGGATTAGTTTCGTGAAATCTCTCAACTAGGGTATGAAAATGCAAGAGAGAGGGAGAGAGAGTATAAGATACTGCAACTTTTTAAGACAAACTTTTTTGTGGGGTGGGCTAGGGGCCCCATGTAACTGGCAATAATGCCCATAAAAGGTGGACAAAGAGGTGGTGATGTCTTTGTTTTTTCCGTTTAGTTTCTTTCTGGAGCAAGAGGATCTATGAGATGTGTTTTCATGTAGTGGGCTATGCATATGCACAGAAGATAGAAGTGCATTCTAAACCACTTGTACTTATTCCCCCAAAATCTTTCCCATTCCAAAACTCAAAGGTATAGACAATGGATCCTGTTCCCCCATAAGGGTTTAACCTCTCTCTCTCTCTCTCTCTCTCTCAATAATGCAAGGATTTTAAAAGACTAGTTGATGCCGAACCTTGTCTGTGGTAAAATAATCGTGGTGTTGGATTGATGAGTCAGAGCTTGAACAAATAAATTGGGATAAGAGAGAAGAAGATAAAAAGGCCAGTGATGTCATATGATTCGATTTCACATACTAAGCGCAACTAATATTTCAATTATATCTACAACATAAATTTTTTCTTCATATACCAGGCAACATATTTCATATAACATTGTCGGTCTAACCAACCACGTCCTATTTCTGATGCTGTTCACAGCAATTAATGACTAACCACAAATACCTGGTAGTGAAGTCAGGTTGGAGTACTTGTAGGACATTCCAATCCAATGGTAAAGAGTTATTTTTCATATATCTTTTCTGAGATTTAATGTTCTATTTTTATAATTTTTATATATAAAAAACAAAGCCAAGTTGGGGACTGCGGGCAAGAACACCCTGAATTTTTTTTAATTAGGTATATTTTTAACAATTTTTTAAAAATATGTTATAAATACTATAAAAAGTTCTAATTTTAAGCGTAATTTTGAAATGCTGAGTAAATACCACTAAAAATCATCTAAAAATGATAAAAAATATCTTTAAAATGCCATTAAAAATATTATTTGTACTTTAAAAATTATAATATTTAATTACTCTCCGCCTCTGCCCCCTATATTCTGTACTCTTCCCCAAGGCAAGTTTCTAACTTCGACTTAAGTGCACTAAGAGCACTATGATCCACTTGCATGCTAGTGCCTTAATTTTTATCTTTAATACTTTTAGCTCTATAGTTAAGCATGCATGTTGAGTCACTTTCATGAATGGTTTGTAAGTCTAATGGTGTGATATTAGGCATTTTTAATCAAAATTTTGAATTTAAGTTTTGAAAAAAAAAATGTAAAAAGAACCGATTCTTAAATTGAGTCCCATAACTATCTAAATTAGATTAGTTAAATTTTTGAAAACCAAGCTCAAAGTACTAAAAAATATAGATTCACTTCTTATTTGGACAGTGAGTTTGCAAGTCAAAATAGAGTTTGACAGGGATAGGGGCATGCCCATCACAAATGTGCCGATTCGCAATGGAGAAGCTAGGAAATGCAATCCACACATTCCACATATAGGCTTTCGTCGTAGTTATAGTACAAAGACAAGAATCACCAATAGGTAGAAAAGATTGCTTTTCTCTGGTGCAAAGTCTGATGAGTTCTCGGGATCATTCAGATTGGTTTGAGTGAACAACTAGTAGTCTTGTTCTCCACTTTATTTCAGGATAATCAACACAAATTGACTTTGGTTTGTTCTCTTGGCAAATTCCAATGGGCCTTCTTGCCATGCATCTAGTTCCTTCTGATAGGGATGCGTCCGGGTATATTGTCTTCTTGAGTTCTTTTAAAAAACGGTTTCGATAATCATACAAGTTCAATTCAACCATTTTAAACTCCACATAAAAAATATATATATATATATCTGATGTTTAAAGCTTCTCGTTAAACACATGAGATGTGATAAAGCAAAGACCAAAAAAAAACATCATTCTTTTACAAAGGGAGAGGGAGAGAGAGAGATCGGGTATCTCTTTCTATAAAACATCTAGTGACGAAGGCAATCAGGTATGGTGCCCAAAAAGAAAAGGGGGAAACTAAAGAACATTTCAATGTTGGAAACATAATATAGAGCACAAGGGAAAACTATGGGCAGCAAATAGGTTTCACAAATAGTTCTATTAGCTGTCTAATCTTAAAAGATTGCAAAAACGGTATTCATTAATACTATACACTTGACAAGTGGGAAAGGTTTCTATGAGAAAAAGAAACAGTTTCCGGGAGAACAGTTTAGTGGTTACGATCTGTCTCCCCCAAATAATCAGAGGTTCAAATTCAGATGTAATAAAAAAAAGAAATAAAAAGATGAGGAATGTATTACCAAAGATCCTTCGTAAAGCTAAAATTTCTCAGATGTATTGCCCATGCTGCAGTGACAAGCTGTTGCTGCCGGACTGCAGTGGAAGAAGTAATTCCCCAAGTATGCTTCTCTGAAATTTTAATTAAAAAAAATTATTTATAATTTAAAAAAATAAATATCTCAAATATTATTTACATTTTTAAAATTATAACTCACACCTCGTGTCAAATGATAAGGCTACATGCGTGTTATATTTTACCCCAGCCCTGATACAAATTTTTTTTTTTTGTTTTGTTTATTATAATATTTTATTATTAAGTTTGATTTGACGACTTACTTTTAACTTTTGAAAATAAGATCATATACCTTACTTTTATAAAATTCAATTGGTTATAAAATATTTAGTAAATTTATAAGTTGGTATATTTTGAAACAATAAAAGCTTATAAACAATTTTTAATGTTAAAATAATTAAAAAAAATCTTGATGTTTTTTTTTAACCATCAATATCCAGATTTTAACTGACTAATCCGATTCGAGTATTGTGGGGTTTATTTTAAAGATCGACTCTCTTAATCTATGATTAAGGAGGTAAAGTGCCCAATCATTCAACCTAAAAAATATTATATACGCAACGATTTACTAATACATAAAAGGATAAAGGGGGTGAAAGTGGGAGAATAAAGGGTATTTTAATTAGATCATAGATCAAAACAGAACAGCTTATAACATTAAAAAAATGATGGATTTAAAAAAAGGGTTATAAACTTTAAACATCTTATTTTTAAAACTTATAAATTCTTATAGTAAAAAAAAATTATCAAACAAATTTCATAAAATTACAAACTTAATTAATTCTTCTAAGATTTTGCAAAAAATGTTATAAAATTAGTTTGACACTCTCTTATTTTAAGTTGTTTGGCATATTTATAATCCAAAAAAAAAATATCTTTTTATTTTTTTTTAATTTAAAAGTAAATTCAATCAAACTTATAAACCAAAAATACAATTTCATCGAAATTTAAATCTTATTCGTTCTACTATTTTTAAAAACATATATTGTTTCAATTTTATCTTCCTCTCAAGCTCGTCCAACGCAACCCAATATGGGATAAGGATAAACCAATCGATTGGCGATGAAAAGAACTGGTTCTGTCAGAGACCGAAATCTTGACATGAACCTAAAATTTTGAAAAACCATAGTAAAAACCATGTCATCAGCAACCACTCTCTTTGCCGGTGCACCACCGACCACCACCGCCAGCAGCAGCGCTCACCGGAACAATTTTCCGTCGGAGAGAATCGCATTGCCCATTGACAAATCCAAATCCATAAATCAAATCCTCCAAATCCACGCAGTGATTCTCAAAAACAACCATCAAACCAACCCCATCTTAAATTTCAAGCACCAAAAATCATACACCTTCTTCAACCGCCTAGATTACCCAATCAGACTTTTTAAACACGCACAACACCCAAATGTGTATTTCTATACTTCAATAATTTACGGATACACCATTAACATTCTTCACCAAAAAGTCTGTTTTTTTATTTAGACATGTTGTGTAATAGAATAGAACCAAGTGCTTTCACATTTTCTTCAATTTTAAAATTTTGCCCAATTGTACCAGGAAAAGTTATTCATTGTCAGGCAATAAAACATGGGTTTGATTCATATTTGTATGTGATAACTTGTTTGTTGGATGTTTACGCAAAAGGAGGTGATCTAGACTCTGCTTGTAAAGTTTTTGGTAAAATGCCCGTGGGAAACCTGGTCTCTTTAACAGCTATGATTACGTCCTTGGCGAAATCTGGAAAGATTGATGAGGCACGTGACTTGTTTGATGAATTGGTGGAAAGAGATGTTGTGTGTTGGAATGTTATGATTGACGGGCATATACAACATGGGAGGCCTCATGAGGGTTTGGTTTTGTTTAATGAAATGTTGAGTAGACATGTGAAGCCAAGTGAAATAACTGTTTTGTCTGTGTTATCTGCTTATGGGCAAGTTGGTGCACTGGAATCTGGAAAATGGGTTCATAGTTATGTGAAGAATAATGGGTTTGAATTCAATTTGAGGTTAGGAACTGCATTGATTGATATGTATAGTAAATGTGGTAGTTTAGAGGATGCTAAGTTGGTCTTTGATAGGATTCGGAATAAGGATGTTGTTGCTTGGAACTCGGTGATTGTTGGATATGCAATGCATGGCTTTAGTGAAAAGGCTTTGGAGCTTTTTGGAGACGTGTAAGGTTTGAGTTATACCCGGTGAATTTACTTTCATTGGTATTTTGAGTGCTTGTGCTCATTCTGATTTGGTTGATGAAGGGTGGAGCTATTTTAATGTTATGAAGGATGAGTATAAGATTGAGCCGAGGATTGAGCATTACGGGTGTATGGTGAATCTACTCAGGCTTGCTGGTTATTTAGAAAAGGCGTATGAGCTTATCATGGAGATGGAAATGGAGCCTCATCCAGTGTTGCTGGGGACGTTGCTTGGGGTATGTAGGCGTCATGGGAATCTTGGTCTAGGGAAAGAGATTGTGGAGTTTTTAGTTGAGAGATAACTGGCTAATTCAGGTAAATATGTTCTTCTTTCAAACATCTATGCCACATCAGGGAACTGGGAAGGTGTTGCAATGATAAGGAAGATGACGAAAGAGAGCGGAATACAGGAGCCTGGTTGTAGCTCATTCGAAGTGAGTAATAGGATACATGAGTTAAGCTGGGGACATGAGACACCTAAGCGCAAAGGGATTTATAGGATGCTTAGCGAGATCAATGGGTGGCTTCGAGAGCATGGTTACATGCTGCAGATAGATAGTGTGTTGCATGATATAGGAGAGGCTGAAAAAGAGAGATCACTTGAAGTGCATGGTGGGAAGCTTGCTATTGCTTTTGGACTCATTAAGTACACTATTAAGATTGTCAAGAACCTTAGGGTTTGCTCTGATTGCGATTTTGTGACCAAGCTAATTTCAAAGATTACTTGGTGTAAGATTGTTGTGAGGGATCGGAACTGATTCGATCACTTTGTTGATGGATCTTGTTCTTGTGGTGACTACCGGTGAAACATTGGGATGACAGAAACAATAACAAACGAACAAACAAGCAAAAACAACAATAACAAAAAGTGGGGCGGAGGGAGGTATCCACAATCCCATTTTTGTGTCAACGGACATCGATTTGATGTAAATTCCTTTAAAGCATATGACTATGGGCATGCTTATGATGTACCATGCCTTAAAAGGGCTACTAAGTTACCATCATGGATTAGTGCCTTGATGTACCCTAAGGATTGAATTGAATCAAATTGTGATCAATGCTGTACATAAGGGCAAAGTTCAAGTAGCTTGTACCTAGAAACTGGGGCAGCTTTTCACCGAAAAATAAAAAAGAAACCGGGGCAGCTTTGATCCAGTTACTGTGTTAACGAGTTGTTCATGTGGTGATTGACCAATGGTACTCAATCAACTGACATGTAGAACCACTGGTGTCGCCCAAAACCACCTAAAACAGGGGAGCACCAATCTACTAATTTCAACATTCTAAGAAGCTGCGTCACCCGAAAATTTCAACATCAAGGCATTCTCCTTTGTAATATCCACGTAAGGTACAAAAAAAGGTGGCCCAGAAATTGGTACACTTCGGCCACAAACTTTTTAGTCTAACGAGCAAAGTTTCTGGGAAGATCGGCAACAAAAAGTAATACAGCTAACAGTCCCATTGAAGATTTGGACTGGACAAATAAATAATCTGTACATAATGAAGTAATAATTCACCCTTTGGAGGGGGGGGGGATTCAACTGATTGGATCTAAGTGTACAAAATAAAGATAATATCAACCAAATCCGTGAGGCGGCCTTAGCCATTACTCTGAACGCAGAACTAACCTATAAGAACTAATCTAGAGAGTACTCAACACTTTCCCACGAGTCTGTCTACCCTCCTAGAAGTCATATGTACCAATCCCGCTGGTATGTTGTAAAGACCAGCTTCGATGTCAGGGAGAGAGATTAATACCCTACATTCTGAAATCCAAAACACAAACTGTATTGTTGGCAAAGCATGCAGCAATCTTGTCACCCTCCTTGTTCCAACAGACTTCAAATATGCCTCCTTGACCATTGTATGTTTTCACAATTTTGCCTTCTTTCAAGGACCAGACAATCATGGATTTATCCAGAGATCCGCTAGCCAAATACTGTCCATTTGGGCTAAATGCAACAGAGTAGACAGGTTCCCTGGTGAACAAACAGATTGGAGAAACAAACATTAGGACAAAAGTATGCAAACAGAGCGCCTAAGGCTTTTAAAACATACTTATCAAAAAGTTTGCAATCTTACAGCCTATTTAATGTAAGATTGGGGACTAACCAGCAACAATGGAAAAGTAAAACTTATTCAATAGGAACAGAAAATATTGACTTGAATCATTATTCACTCATTATCCATATTCTGCAGAATAATCTATGCCTCATATAATTCTGGAGTAAACATAAACTCTTAAACACGGCATTTTCTTACATGTAATCACAAGTCAATACCTCATAAAGCAAATTAATCAAATAGCTTCAGTTTCTCAAGTAAATCCCAAAGATTTCTGGATGACCGAACACAGAGAAGGAAGAAGTCATTTTCTACCAACTATATACTTCATGCAAGAAAGACCACAATACAACATGCAAAATACAAGAACAAAGGAGAAAAATCTTCAAAACTTCATGCATAGGCCATTAGAACAACCAAAGACAGTGTAAAACAAAAAGTAAAGAAAATTCTTTAGCATCCCCACGAGGTGGTAGGTCAAGTGATCTTCAGTATTATGACAGCAGCAGGCCCCATGAAAATTGTAAAACAGATTATTAACTCAAAGCCAGAACAAATATAAGACCCCACTACAAAGCAGCATGAGCTTTAAAATATTGATAGAAGTAGAAGAAGTGTACTTGTGACCATCCAAGCTGTAGTGAAGTCTCCCCAACTCCACATCCCATAGCTTCACCGTAGAATCAAAGGATGCACTGTACAAGAACCAGATGATAAATGTTAAAGATAAATGAATTCAAATATGCAAATCAACAAACACTAGTCTCCCCCACAGAAATTATATATATATAAAAAACACACAAAAAACCAAAAACAAAACCAACTAATCTTTTAGCAGTTGAAAACCAGGCATCTATCAATCCATATGCACCCACCTCCATTCCACACCTACTTATAAATTGGCTGTGAGCAGCCACACTTTAAACATGGTTCTACAATGCGACTAAACTCATGACTAACACGAATCATGCATTCTAAAATCCCTTACAATAACCATGTGGGTGAACCCAAAGCCCTTGGTTGTACTCAATTAGTACTTCAAGAACCATAAAATTAGTCAAAGGAGATATTTACAATTTGACTAAGGATGGCCATTCTGTCCACTGGAGAGCTGTTTTAAGAAACAGGGATGGCTTAAGGGACAAAATACGTAGACCTGACTCTGGTTAGGGCTGTGATAATATTATGTTTAGATTTTCTTTTGTTTTTCTTCCTAGTTTTCCTCCACATTACACTAGAAGTTGATGGAAACCACCACCATGCATGACACTGCAATTCCATTTTTCTTTCACTCTCCCCCAATTAAAAATACACAACTTTAAAAATAAAAATCATGCAAATAGCAAGGGGGGAGAACACTTTCACCAGAATAGATACCTGCCCCATTGGTACTCCTACTTAATGGCTTGTCATTCTGTGTTTAAAATATTTTCCCCCCAGACTTTTACAACTATGTTTGACATTAAAACCAAGCTAATGGAGGGAGAAGTAACTTTTAACTGGAATGTATCATACAAAGATCTAGCATAAATCTAACATGAAGATCCAAGAGGCTTAGATATGTGAAATAATGGAGTTGATTTCAATTTTGCTCACTAGACCAGGTCATTAGAAACCATTTAGACTAGTTATGAAATAAGCAATCATTGCACAAGTAAAAGATTTTATCCCTGACAATGTTAAGTCAGGATGTACCTAATATACTAGACCAATATGGAGATGGAAAATTCATCAGAACCAATTAAGAGAACACATTCTATGTGGGCAACTCAATAATACGAAATGGCATACTAATATCTGCTAACAAGATGCCTGGTTTCTGGTGAGATGGAAGCAGCAACTATTTAAGCAACACGAAGAAAGAAGAAGAATAATTGTTCAATTCATTGTCATCCATTTCCAACAGAAAGGTAGCCAATTACCTTGCCAATACTAATTGCCGGTTAGGATTATTGGTACCAGAACCAGTAGGACTCCATCTTATGGTGTATATCTCCTACAAGTTGCACCATTGATATATATATGAGAACTTAAAAGCAAAACCAATGAAGCAAAACTCCTAAGAAATGAACAACTCATCACTACCTTAGAATGCTCCCTTAAATCATGAACATACTTGTCCTGCTTCATACTCCATATCTGCATCAAGGAACAATATAAATTGTCAAAAACTATAATTTGAGTAAGCCAATCTGCATGTTTTTTGCTTGCTATGGAGTACAAGAAACTAGATGACAGCTGCCATCTATTGGGGGGGATATAAGGTTGATTCTTGACCACAATTGACAGGATAACAGGAAGAAATATGTTATCATAATCAACACAAAAGCAAACACCCTATAACTGTAGTCTTGAGGAGCATGGTGTAAGCTATAACCTTTGCCGTGACATCATCTGAGCAAGAGGCCAATAATGAGCCAGTCGGATCCCATTTGACACAATTAACTTCACCCTGAAATACGAAAAATAAATCATGTAAGATACATTGGACCAAAACCAAGATAGGATGGTCAAGCCACAATCTGGGCCAAATTGTAAGAAACATATCGACCAAGAACTCCCAAAAAGGAGGAAAACTCGCAAACTAGTAGCTCACCAGCACTAAAAACAGAAATATATGTTTAAAATAAAAATATATGCATGTTACAGAAGTAACCATTTGATTAGAAAACAAACCTGATGTCCTTCAAATGTCTTGATGGGGCGGTTTTCCCCAATCTTACATACATATATCATGTGGTCTGTAGAACTAGTTGCAAATGAGACATTGTTTCTCCAGTCAACATCAAGTGTTGGACCTTGAATAGCACAACTCAAATTTCAAATAACAGAAAATTAATTTCTGAAAAGAAAAAATATATATATATAGTGCCAATGCTCAACAATCTGGAACCTGAATGAAACTCAAACTGCTGTCTCCATTCCTCTGTCTTCACATCCCACACAATGGCTGTTTTATCACAGCTTCCTGTGAGAAGGTAATCACCCTTCTTATTCCACTTTAGAGAGAATATGGGCCCTTTGTGCTTGCTTAATGTGCTTCTCAGTTCACCTACAACAGAGGCACCAAATCTGGGATTAGCTGTAAAACTTTAGAACTGCAGAGATAACTAAAATGTAGATGAAATTTTCAGGATTGATCAACTATAACTAGAAACTCTAGTCAAGTTTGGCTATAAGGCTATATCAACAACAACGAGAAGCCGGTGGCCATTTACCCATCCCTGGTGAAATATCAAGAACTCAAACCCAAAACCTGTCCCTAAGCTTACAGGACTTAACCATAGCAGGAACCATAAATCGGGATTCACAAGGATCATAATCAGCCAACATAATGCATTCAGTGTCGTCTTCTCATAGGCACACTACAAGATTCCACAAAAGAGCTGGGATTTTCAGCATTTTTAATTTTTATGTGGGACAGTACATTTGAGAAACATAATCCTACTTGTTCGTAAAAGATATTAATTTCCTGACCTGACACCAGAGCTTACAAAACCAGGTATCATGTTAAAAATAGCTACAGAAAGCTTAAGACTACATAGAACTACGCTTTCAGATTTAAACTATTCCTAAAATAGTAAAGCTTACAACATAGCCACAGAGCTCCCCTAGAACAACTAACCAGTAGAACAGACAGAAAAGGATCGGAAAAGAGAATCTTGTGTGACCTGCATGAATATTCATACAGGGACACCTGTTCAAAGCAATTACATGCATGAGTTTGATACAAAGCCACACTGCTTCCCCACCCCCCACCCCCCAAAAAAAAGAAGAAAATTACAAGAACTCACACTAATCTCTCTCAAGCACCATTTATTCTCCTCATCTAGGACCCTTGTCTCAGACTCCTAAAGTATTTTCATTCCCTAAATCATTATCCAGAGTCGCAACAGGAAGCTCTTTAAGTTACAAGACAGAAATAATAAGACACCAAACAACCAGTAGCTCAGGGCCAAGACAGCTTGAGAAAAGAAATATGTACCATCACAAACAAGCAAGCACCAACAACATAAAATCAAGATCCCATGCATCAGTCTATTGGTTCTTAAAGGTATAGGATTACCACATGCTGCAATAGAGATGCTCAAGCTCAACTGAAGCTACTAAGTTGGGATAATTCTATTACCTAAGAGCCAAGCATCTAGAACTAGAGAAATTATGCAGGGCTATATCAGAAACATCAATTGGCCGAGCATAATAAATTTTTGATTCCTCAATTTCCAACGCTAAAAAATAAATTATAGTCAACCCAATCATGGCATGAGTCTTACCGTTTGTACTCCAAATTCTTGCTTGTCCATCATAAGACCCTGTTGCCAGTAGTGTTCCTTCCCCCTATATAAAGAAATCAATTGTTCATCCAAACGAGATTTAAACTATCTACACCTGAATAGTGACAAGCATTTTTGTTTCAAAAGCACCAAAATATTACAATCATCCAAAAGTAGCGCAATCAGGAAAGAAAAAGACTTGGAGAAAAGAAGAGTTTTGTGTGGACCATCATCATCACCCAGAAACCATCATAATGCATGATCTGTCGATCAAGTCAAACCCACATCCAAAAATCCAAATATCAAAAAAAAAAAAAAAAAAAAAAAAAGTGAACAACAAAATGGGGAAGACCATTTGTTTTTGCATTCCTCTATAGCTTTGGAGATGTGGAACAACCCCTTAGCTATGTGTGATAATTTGTTTGATATTCCTTAAGTCTCTTTGATTTCCTTTTGACAAATTTTAGGGGTTTTGAAGGTAGGAAGACTTTTTCTTCTTTGGAGAAGTGCTTTGTAGCCATTCCTAAGTGAATTCGGAGGGTTGGAGTGGAATACAAGGATTTTCTAGACATCAGACAATGGGACCTCTCAATTGGGACAGGGTTGCTTTTCATGCTTTTCCTTGGGGCTCATGCTTTAGAAGTCTTTCGAGATCATAATCTGAAGAATTTGAAGAGTGATTGGCAACCAGTCCTTTATTAGTTGTTGTCTTTGCTCTTTCCTCCATTTGCCTCACAGGATTTCTCATCCTTTGAGCCTTTGGATTCTCCCCACAGTATCTAATGCATTCCCTTTCCATTTAAAAAACAATTAAAAAGAAAAAAAATAAAAAGAAAAAAGCGGCATCCGCATACAATCATCGAAGGGAAACAAAAAATCCCAACTACAATACTAGCAGCAACTCCATCTTCACCAGCGTGACTAAATCCTTAAAACGATCAGCACACCATGTTGCCACAGTAATTCTGCCTCTAACTCTTCTTCCATTGATGGCAATGGGACCAACTACCATCAACAATCATGATATTCATCATTCATGCAGAAATGAAAGCAGATATTAAAATCCAACTAAGAAATTCTTTTCTGCTTAACATTTCTGAAAAATGCATTCAGAAATTACAAAAGAACAAAATATTGTTGCTTGTAGGTTTGTTTAACGCATAGCAAGTCACAAGATGAGCCTTCACTTCATGGTTGATGCGATGGTAACAAGGCTGATGAGTTACTAAAACTTAAGACAAGAATGAGTATACTGTAAGTAATCTTACATTCCAGTCAAGTGTTGTAACATCTTTGCTTTTCTCATTTGTTCGGCCCTTAACATGCTTCAGCACCACCACATTTGTGGGTCCATTTTGAGAAATAGATCTGGAAGCCCCATCTGAGATGTACCATATCCGAGCGGTGGAATCCCCAGAGCTATAAATCAAGGCAATGAGTGCAAGGTGTGAGATATGGGATACAACATTGTAACAAGAATGGGATGGATTAGCACACCACCCAATACCCACCAAAAAATTTAGAGTTTTTCTTTTGCCACAATTATTAAGCAATAATGAATGAGTAAAATCTTATAATAACAAAAAATCAACCAAATAGAATCTAAATTTTAAAGTTTGTTTAACCTCACAATCATCAATTAATAATGCCAACGCTTATTTAACTCCAAAATTTATGTTCGTTTATTAGTAATACCCACCCCATTTAGCACGAGGAAATACAATCACTCAGCTCATAGACTCTAACAGCTAGAAAATTGCAGCTCCTTTTTAGCGCAATGAAGCAAACGACAAAATTTGTTGGTTCTGATGCTCACAGACAATGCTTATATGATGCATGCTGCTTATCTTCGCATTATTATGAGACCCTGAGTTGCAACACACGTAACACAAACTCTTGACTCCAACCAACCATGCAAGAGTGAACATCACACTTCACACTTGACTTGGAAAAAGATTAGTCCAACACATAAGATATATACCACATGCATGTTCTTTCAAGTCCATGTCGCCGATCTCCCAAGCAAAGTTAGCAAATGTTATGAAAATATGCTCTTAACTTATCATCAAGATCTCAAAGAAACAGAGAACCAAATTCATGTCATATTTTTCCATTCAAAAATATGAAATACGCACCCAGAAGCAAGAAGTGAACCTGTTGGGCTCCATGCACAAGCACATACCTACCAGGAAAAGGAACAATTATAAGAGAAGCCACATATCAGATAAAAAGGAAAATGAAAATCCAAAACAGAGCTTTCAAACCTCTGAAGTGTGGCCTTCCAATATTGTCACATCAGAACTAGGAATTTCACTAACCAATGAGGGGGGCATCATTGAGGTATCCATAGGTTCTGCTCCTATTGCAGATAAACAAGAAATAGTCAAAGTTAAGAAGAAAAGGATAGATACCAAAACAATCAAAAGCAACTCATTATAGCTGTCTGCTTCTTGTGCACTTGTAAGGGCATCCATGAGAGAGAGGGAGAGAGGAGGAACATACAGAACAGACAGAGACAGCATCATCTAGGGACAACCAGAGGTTGAAATGGTACACAACAGATTTTTATTCTGAAAAACCACATGGGCTTGCAGTTTTGCATGAGTTGCTTTGGAGCTGAGAAGAAATTAGATGCAGCACATGCAAAAAATTGTCACCATTTACTGTGGAAAAGAATTCCATCTTTTTCTGCGATTGAGGCCTGGAAAGGAGGATGTAACGCACTTTGAATCACCCATGGAGGGATGAAGGATATGATGCACTTTAGATCCTTAAGATGATAGTTTCTTAAGGCTCAATCTTCTTGGTCATCTTCTCAACTTTCTCAACTTTCTCAACTTTCTCAACTTTTTGTTTATGATGCAGATATAGCCAAGTTTGTAGATCTCTTATTTGTGCATTAGGATGTATAGGTGCACCCCCTTGGCAACCATTTTTATAACACTCATGTCGTTTCTATTAATATTCAATCTCTATGAATCATCTAGAAAGATCAAAATACAGGTTCAATCAAATCAATTCTCAATGTTGCTTTAACATATTAAACACTGTTTTATCATCTTGATACCAATTGCGCTATTCTATATATTCAAAATGCTTAATCAATGTACCACATTGAAATTGCAAATTCCATTTATAAGTTAAATTACAGATAAGCAATGCAGTCAAATACTTCTATTAAGATGTGTATGAAGTGAACGAAACCTCATAAATTAGGTCATCACTATCCGTGGTGGACGCTTGAGAATTTCATTAGACGAGCCCCTAGAGTCTGATTTAATTATTGGAAAATAGCCATGACTGAAGAAAGAAATGAATGAAAAATACATGAGATTACCCAATATTCCTTCAAAAATAAATCAAGAGTAAGTCTCAAAATCCAGGGGTAAAAATTAAACTAAACAAAAGGAATATTCACCTCCAGAAGCACCAGCATCCTCCTGTTTGAAATTATTCTTGTCTTCTCGATCCATAATCTCTTTGTCAGCATGATCCTCATGGAACTTTTCTTGCTCATGCTTTTCTCTATCCTGCTTTTCTTGCTCCTTTTCCTTTTCTTTCTCCTTCTCCTTTTCCTTTTCTAATTTCCCCCTCTCCTTCTCATGCTCTCGATCTCGTTCTTGTCTTTCCTTCTCTCTTTCTTGTCTATCCTTCTCTCTGACTCGCCCACGTTCCACTTCAGGCTCCCTTTCAATATCTTTATCCTTATCCTTATCCCTTTGTAAACTTTTCTTTTTCTCCTTTATTATTTGCCGCAGTTCATAGGCATCCTTTGTGATAAGATCCAAAGGTTGGAGAAATGAAAAATCTTCATCAACATCAGTCTCACTCTAACAGGCATAGAAAAGTCAGAGATCAGTACAAACTTGTAAGATGTGCAGACAATAAATTTCTGTGCTAACATGAATTTGATGATTTTATGCAATATGAGTTTTTCATTCTAACATTACTCAAATTTGCTTCCATCTCCAAGTATTGAAGTCCTTTCTGTACAAATGTAATGAGAGCACCAGGAGGAACCAAATTGCCATCGATGGTGCATTTGTTGATGGCTGCTTCATATCCTAAAGCAAAAGCTGAATGTGTAAACCCTGCAGAAATATGCCAATTATTTTTGTTAACAAACATAGCAGTTGGCTCTACAGTGAAGTCTGTTATCCTCCAACTATGTGCAAAAATGTTAATTCACTTGTTTGACTAATACCAAGAAAAGGCCAATTCTCAAAAGCAAGCCAATAGGAAACAAGAGAGCAAAAATTAAATGGTTCTGACACAGCAGCATAAGACTAAGAGGCACCTAAAAACACCAAAACTTTGGATATGTAAATGGTAACACCTTACTGCTCCAAAACAAATGGCAACAAACAAGTTCTATTTACTTCATTCTATTGCAGAAAACAAAAATAAACAACAAAAGTGGCAAGGAACGTGAAAGATGAGGGGAGCCTAAGAGGTCAAAAAGTATCCGCAAATCATATCCAGCTAATATGACCTCTGAAGAAGCAACACACATTAGTTAATGCACCAAAAATGTGGAAAAGCAAAAGGAGGAAATCAGTTTGGTTATGGGACGGCATTTCAAGAACTTCCCAATCACTCATATAGAAACAGGAAGCATTTTAGGCAATTTTGGAAGTTTTTTTGGAAATATAAGTACTTGAAGCAGAGGTTTTAGATACACGTCTTAGATGACAATCACTTAAAAGTTATTGGGAGAAAAGGCATTGTGTTTATTCTGTCAACAAATACCTTTTAAATGGAGGAGCTCAAATCCTTAAAAGGTCGCTGGTACCAGCGAGAATTAAATAAAATAAAACAATCCTTAAAAGGTAACATGGTACCAGTGAGAATTAACCTCAGAGTCTCCTCATAACACTTAAACGGTCTTCATTAGCATGCTGAATTAAGTTCACAAAGGTAAAATGTGAAAACTCGCATCAGGTGGCAAGTTGACCGCAAACCCAAAAATGACATTAATACATGACTATTTAAGGAAGCAATATAGATACCATTGTGATCCTAATGTATTTAAGATCCTCCACTTCATTTAATGACCCATTTGTAAATGCATCGTGTTATCTAATAGTGTTATCTAAGTCATTTATCAAATCAGCTTCGTGTCTCATCTCATGGTGTAACTTTAAGCTAACCAATTTATTATATGGATTATTGTTTCATTTTTGGGCCACCAATCCCGTAAGCATGTTGTATTCAGGTTTGAGTTTTGACCCAAGTAATTAATGGTGAACAATTAATCATGTCAGTTGTTAGGGTCAGCCCACACACTATAATAGGCAGCTGTCGACACATTAAAACTTGCTACATATAAAATTGCCTCAACGTGGTATTTCACAGGTCAAATATTCAGTTATGGAAGATACATAACCTTTTTCATCTATTGAGATTACTTCAAACACTTAAAACAATTGCGACTAGCTTATTCTGAGTGGGGTATGAGAGAGAGAGAGAGAGAGAGAGAGAGAGAGAGAGAGAGAGAGAGGTTATTGAATTAGTCCTCCTAATATCTTTAAAGAAATCCTGCAAAGTACTGACATGCACTTATCTAAGAGAGAAAGTGTTAGAGGATAAGATGCGGTTTCAGCATTGGGATTATTCTCCCAATCTCCACTTTGATTTCAATACTTTCTAAAACCACATTACGTGCAACATGAATCCATCCAACTTACCTTGCATAAACACAAGCAAAAGCATGATACATGCATGCAACGCGGTACAAACACAACAACATGACAAAACTCCAACAGAATAAAATAAAATATGAGCCGAAACGTTAAATTATGTTTCTTATCCGACACAAAAGTTCCATATTACACAATTTAGCTATAAGTGGAGCGCAAGATTAGTTGATCAACTACAAAATTTCCTACCTTTGTTCTTTTGACCACTGGGCAGTCAATAAATACAACAAAGCAAAAGATCTTTCGGTTCAATTTCACAACCCATTAAAGTTAATATGATAATAACATGTAAACTAGGGTTTTATCAAAGAAAATCACTGTTACAAGTTCTCCAAAGAAAATTAGGGCTCGAAAGTTCTTACAAATATCAGTCTCCAGCATCAGAGTTCATAATTAACTATTCAATCGAGTTCCAGAGAAATTCCACAACACAATTTCATACACAAATTTATCACCAAATACAGATCGATCATCCATCATAGCAAGACAAACCGTAAAAACCCATATTATCAAACCCTAGCCTGAGATATTAACAGAAAAAAACAACGATAAAAATGGACGCGACAGAAACCCCAGAACTAGTTCTTCTAAAAAAAGAACAGAAAAAACAAAGAGAAAAAGAGACCTGACTCCTGAAGGTAGCGAAAGACGAGGTAATTCAACTCGTTGGAAGTTATGGAGGTCATCCTCCTCGCGAAGTCGCCAGCTTCCGAAGCATAGGGGGGGAGAGAGTTTTGTTCGGATATGTATAAGGAGAGAATGAAGAAGAAACGGAAGCAAGGAGAGAGAGAGAGCGAGGGCACTTTGGGCCGAAACCGGCGTTTTGCGAAATAAGAGGAACGGATCACTCATGCCATTTTTGTTTGATTGATCCTATTCTGATCTTAGCTCATGCTCTTTCTGTTAATGGGTCTGATGGGGTCCCCCTGGTGGGCCCATTTTCAACGCTATACCAGTCATTCTTCTCGGCCCCGCAATTGACATCCTACCATAGTACCCGATTTCACTTTGTGTCCTTTGTTTATTTTATTTTATTTTTTTAATTTTAATGGATATACAAGACTCTATGACACAACATGGGCCATTAGACCAACTCTCTTAGCTCCGAGGGTGGTTGTTCCTAGCTCATCTTCCTGCAACAGAGCTTTGATGCTACCGGGAGAAGACCGGAAGATGTGCATGTCTTGATTCCGCATGTGCTTACGCTTTGCTGGATGATCGATGCATTTGTTTCCTTCTCTACGAATGTACGAGACTACATGGATCTCAACTTGCTCCATAAGGTCTTTGCACTCCTTAATGATGGAGTGCAATGGGAGATAGGCCATGACCACTCTGTTCAAATGGAGATCAGGAATTTGGGAGTCGGTCTCCATAACAATTTTTGTAAAATTATTTTCCTCGGCTAATTTTAGACCCACTCTAATACCCCAAAGTTTGGCTTTTAGATTGTCTGTGATGCCTATGTTAATAGTGTAGCCTGCCACTCATATACTTGCGCTATTCCTAAAGAGACCTCCTACGGTAGTAGGGCTTGGGTTGAATTTGGTTGACCAATCCGACTTGAGCTTGAGAGTACCTTGTTTGGGAGGCATCCACCTAATTCATCCATTTGAATGGAGGTGTTTAAAGAGAGTTCTTGCAGCAGCGGAGGAGTTATCTATCGCAAATCTTCGAACTAAAATTGTAGTGCCCTTTGGCTCTATAGGCATATTGTTGAAAATGTGCTTATATTTAGCCCTCCAAATATGCCAAATAGTTGCAGTGAAGATGATGCTCCAAGGAGAGTTATAAGCTTGCCTGTGGTTAGCATAGTTCATTTTGAGCCATGCCTTTGAAGAGTTCATACTAAGGGAAAGTAGAGTTTCCTACTCTGGACAGATAATCTTCCACAATTTCCTAGCACATTTGCAGTCCTTTAAGGTGCGGAGGATGGACTCTACAGTGATCCTACAGAAGGGGCAATTCTGGTCCACTGATAGGCCCCCTTCTTCCTCTTTCTTTGTTTGTGAGGAGCCTTCCTTGACTAGTAATCCATACGAAGACCTTAACTCTGTCTCGACAAGCAAGCTTCCAGATCCATTTTCGGTTTTGCTGAATTATGCCTTCATTGGGGGTGGGTTTCCAGTCATTTACCTCTTAGAATAAATTTCATTATAATTGATGACATATGATCCAAAAGCCGATTAGTGTGAGACATAAGCCCAAGCCCCAACAGACGAAATGTGCTAAAATGTGTCGAAACGCGTCATTTATATGGGGCACATCCTGTCCTCTTAGTGCATACCAATCATACCCTTCTCAGTAACTGCTTGATCAGCTCTCGAATCTTCTCGACATTCAATATTAGGTCAATTTGAAATAATATTTATCTTTTCATGAAAAACGGGAATAGCATCTCATGATAAGGAAGAAAATATTCAAATCTCACCGATAAAGAAAGTAATCTCTTGACGAACTAAAACTTCCATATTAGTAAAATTCTAAATCTCTTAAAATTTTGTTAAGAATCCAAAAATTTTAAAATATTTTCATAAGAAAATTAGGATTTTAATACTCTAAAGACGTATAAAACTTATACATGAAAACTATATATATATATCATTAATCCAATAGGATAAGTATGCTCTCTGAATTTACATATAATACACGAAAGTATAACAGAGCTCTCTTTCACTCTATTTTTCTTTTCAAAAATCACCCTCTGAATTGAGTGTCGGAGTCTCCCTCTCTAGATCACCCTCCGATGACTTTTTGTAGGTGTCACTAACCAAAATCAACTCATGATTAGTCATCTCATTCGAGTTTAGAACTATCATCTATAAATTCAAACCTACCTCCAACAATAATTAATCATTATACATAAATTAATTGTAGAGTAATGCTACAAAGTTTTCCAACACTACTTTAATTAGCTCAAAAAGCAATTATTACAAAGATAACCGTATATCAACGTAACTGGATTTTTATCAAAAAATTGGAAACAAGATAAAATAGAAACAAAGGAAGAGGGTGAAGAAATAGAGAAAAAGGACATGCTTGTTTTGGAAATTTTTAAGAGAGAGAGGAAAAAAGATAAAGAGAGAAAGACGGAGAAAAAGGGAAAGAAATAAAGAAGTAGAGAAATTTTGAGTTACATTTAAAATGAGTTTTAGGTTTGGGCGTTGGCTTTTGTGAAAGAGGCTCTAAAATAGACCATTCAAAGCCAAACTTAAGATAATTTTTGTAATTTTTTATATTTTATACTGATTTAACATAATTTTATTTATTTTTCAATAATTAATGTTATTTCGAATATTTTTAGTACTTTATTTTTTTTTTCAAAATTTCTAAATAAAATAATTAATTAGCAAAAAAGGTTTAATTTGATGCGGCACACAGCATTGGATATCAGCGCGCACGTCCTAGATCTGAACAAGTATTTCGATGTGGGTTTGCGTATTTGCATTCGCCGCCGGGCTCCATCGATGGCCTCTTCTTGCTTTTTATTATTTTCCCTGTTTTCTAAGTAAATATCAAACGTGTGATACCATTGGTATGTTTATAATTTTCCTTTTTTTCTTTTTAGAGATTTTAATAATTTAAAAGTTCACAAAATATCTTATGAACAATTTAATCTTATTTTATCCAAATATTTTAATAACTTATTTTGAAAATAAAATATATATCTTATAAGTTTCAAAAAATTTATAAATTTTAGAAACTTACAAGTTTTTCAAAAAAAAATTAGTTAAGGGGCACTAAATATTTATCTTAGAAATTTTTATTTATTTTAATTTGACTAAACTACTACTTATTTTCTCTTATTCTATTTATCGTATTTTGATATTAAAATAAAGTTAGTAAAAAATAAAAATTTAAAAATAAAAAATAATTTTTTGAGTATTAATTAATTAATTAAAAAATAAAGTAATTATTTTTAGTTAAAAATTTTATTTGATTTCGGTCCCAAGAGCACCTAATACGACCATCCCGACAAAGTAATAAGATAGAACAAGTGAAGAAAATTCATCGTCCAACTCAGTACGAAATATCCAGTTGCGCATGCCTTGGCCATTTATGGATCAAACTCTCTCTCGCTCTCTCTCTCCCTCTCTCTCTCTCCCCTCTCTTTCTGCCCCTCGTCTTCATATTCTCAAGTCCACCAGCTTTGCCTATTCTGGGTCACCTCCACCTTATCAAACAACCTCTTCACAGAACCCTCAACTCCATCTCCTAAAAAACCGGTCAGGTTCCTCTCCATTTCGAACCAGACGGGATCTCCTCGTATCCTCGGCGTCTGCTGCCGAGGAATGCTTCGGAAAAAAAGACTTTGTTTTGCCAATCGGCCTGTGTTGATCATAGGCGAACATCTTGGCTACAAATTCACCACCCTGGTCGGCGCCTCATACAGCGACCACTGGCGGAATCTCCGCCGTCTTAGCTCTCTCATGATCTTCTCCACGACTCGCCACAATAAATCAACTTGTAATTAAGAGTCTGTTGAGAAATGCAAGTGAGCACTTTGCACGGGTGGGGTTGAAGTCGAAGTTCTCCGGCTTGAGTTTCAACGTCATTATGAGGATGATTTGTGGGAAGAGGTAATCAAATAACCCAAATCCCATGGTATAAGTCACTGTGTTATTTCTGCAAATATTATGGCGAAGCGGCAGATACAGAGAAGCACGTTTAGGGAAATTATAAAAGAGACGGTGAGAGTTGGGAAGGCATCAAATCACTAACAGAAAACACACAATGAAAATTTTCATCATTGAAAGTAAAAGCTCCGTCACTAAAAGATATTAGTGATAAATTTTTTCGATTGCTAAATTCGTCGTTAAAACCTACTCCGCTAATTTTTATTGACAGAATTCTATCTATCGCTGATATTAGCGACGGATTTTTTTTTTCACTAATTCTATTCGTTGTTAATAAAAAAAAATATGAAAAAAAATCAGTGACGAAGTGACAGAATTTTTCTTTCGCTAATAATTCATTATCAGTGATGAATTATTTCCGTCAAACCTTCACGTGCGTGCACGCTTCCAAACAAGCTCCTCACCCGCGCCTCACGCACTCAACCCGGTCCTGCAGTGCCCACCTGCCAGCACGTGTGAATCCGCCTGCGCGCTCACTCACGCACGCCCACCCGCTAGCCCGCCTAGCAATCCTTCAGCCCGCCCACTTCCTTTAATATGTGAAAAATGTCTCTCCATGCCTCCAGTATAGTTTGAACCCCGGCGCATCTAAAATAACAAAAACAACACAACCACCAAACCATGATTATTTATCAAAACATGGCCTTCATTTATTTATTTATTTATTATATCTATCTCATAATTTTTAATAATAATAAAATAATATAAAATGATAATTTATTATAAAATAATAAAAATTTAGCTTAAAATAAAATAATAAAAAACTTTAAAAAATAAAATAATAATATTATTGTACAAAATAAAATTAAAATTAAAATTAAAAGAATTATTAAATAAAAATTAAAAAAAAATCTGTCATTAATCCGTAGCAAAAATTTCCATCGCTAATTCGTTCGTAAATTTTTCGTTGCTAATCCGTCACTGATGGCTATATATATATATATATATATATATATATTTTTTTTTTTTTTCTTCACCAATACACCGACAGATTAACGATGAAAATTTTCGTTGCTAAAAATTTCATCGGTAATACGTCGTTGATAGGTTTACAATTTTTTTTATGGTTAATTACTATAGCGACGGATTAGCGATGAAAATATTTTCGTTGTAAATCTCTTGATATTTTGTCCGACATTAATCCGTCCCTATTAGTAATGGATTTTTTTTTATAGGTAATTTTCTATCATTGATGACGTATTTTCTGATAGTGAATCAGGTGGATTTCTTGCCGATATTGGAATGGGAATTTGGAGAGGAGAATGAAGAAATTGGGGGTGGGGCTGAAGAATGATGCCTTCTTGCAAGGTTTGGTTAATAAGCACAAAAATGGAAAGAGTGAGAAGAAGGATACTATGATTGATCGTTTGCTTAATTTGCAAAAGTCGGAGCCCGCGAATTACACGGATATGATTATCAAAGGTTTAATCCTGGTTAGTTTTCTCTCTCGCTCCCTGTTCTATCTATCTCTTCTGAAGGCGAAACTCTGTCGAATCAGGTCCTATATTTCCCATTGAAATTAAAACCCATCACTATTTTTGTTTTATATAAATTTTTTTTGTAAATGATTAAGATTTTATAATTAGTTTTTTTAACAAAAGCATCTAAAACTAAGAACATTCTATATCTGAAAACTAAATTATATACACAATCTACAAACCGTACTAGGCAGCTAAGGCGTTCCCTTGGCCTCCAATATTTTAGGCCTAAAAGCCCTCTTTTTTCTTACGATCCTTAATTTTTCTCTAATTTTCCTACAATCCCAAATTTTGTTCTTATGCCTTTTTTTTTTGGGTAAATGATTAGGATTTCATAACCATAGTTGGTGCCAAAGATTGAACCTTCCACCTACTAATCCTCTGCAATCCTTATCTCAATTCTTAATTAAGAAAACAAATCTCTCTCTCTACTTCAACAGCTCTCACTCCTTTCGGGCTTTGATGAAACAAAAACAACCGAACAACAAAACCCCAATTAAAAAACACTCTTCATACACACATTGTGAAAAATAACATTAATCAGAATACCTGTTCATCTTCAAGATCTGGTATCCAGTCATTAGTTGCAGGGTTGCTTTCAAAACAACTAATCATATTCTTCTGCCCAAATCCATTTTCTAACTGATGATCATACCCATTAATCTTCCCATCATCTCTTACCTTTATGAATCCACTTCCAGTCTGTCATGAAATCAATTTCAATTCTTCATCAA
Source organism: Dillenia suffruticosa (assembly GCA_033439265.1). NCBI lineage: Eukaryota > Viridiplantae > Streptophyta > Magnoliopsida > Dilleniales > Dilleniaceae > Dillenia > Dillenia suffruticosa. The sequence goes on along the minus strand of JAVTVX010000012.1, from coordinate 4,867,030 downwards.
AAAAATAAATAAATAACTAGACAAAGTCGACAAAAAGAAATCAATTTGTCACCAGGTGATGTTGTTTGTCTACGAGTGCATCTTTGTAATCTGAGTCTCCACAAACTCTTCTTGAATCAATGAATCTCTATCTTCTTCAAACATTATCTGACAAAAATAATGAATCCCCCACATGAGAATTGAAATCTTGAAGACTTGGGTTCCAGGAGGCTTGGAAAAGAAAAAAACAGAGGAAAAACGGGGGGAGGGGTTTACAGAGGATTGGGATCTGAGAGCTTCAAATTTGTGTAACACGGGATTGTTCTTGTTTTCTTCTTCAACAGTATAGACAATTGGAGTTTCAGAATCCGAATCGCTTCTATTGGGTTTAGTGGGTCGTTTAGGAGCAACAGAATCGAAGTGGGCTCTGACTTGATTTGCTATTTTCATCCGTTCTTCTGCATCTAACACTTCATCGATCCTGCTTGGCTTTATAGCTACATAATTTTCCATACCCGCCATTTGTTTTTTTGTCTTAGAATTTTCAAGTTGATCACTTCTGTTTGTCTCTCTTCTTTCTCTTCTCTTCTCTCTCAAAAAGACTTCACTAATTCAAGGGTTCTATTCTGTCCACCTATTTATAGACAGAGATAGAGAGAGAGCCAAAGGAAGAAGTAGGTGCTGAAGGAAAAACTTGAAACCGCTTGTGCATCTTTTTATTTTTTAAACCACGAAAACCGCGCTGCTTTTTTTTTTTTAATTATAAACTATCAATTTCAGTGTTTGATAAGCACTCGAGTCAGGTTATACTTAAATCCTTGTGATATGACATATATATAAAATTTAAATTTAAAATTTTATTTAAAAGATATCAATACATAATCACTAATTAAATGTTAATCGCTGCTTACGCTTCTTATATTAATGGTTAAGAGATAGGTTAGCTTTTAAAATTAGGGTTTCTTTTTATCCTTTTTTATGATTTTTTCTAAGTTATAATCTATCAATTTTAAAATAAAAAATGAGTTTAAAATAATTGTGATTATCATTTAATTTTAAAGGTAAAACCGTTCCAACTATCGTACATGCCTAACTATTATGGCATTAATATATCTTTATTAGGTACTTTATTTACAAATTAGGATTACAAAAAAAGTCCAAACTATTAATGGTAACTCTCCAAAGCGAAGAAATTAGAATATGTGACCATTAGACTACCTTAAATTCCCTCTCTATTTATGGTTAAGAGGGTGATTTTGAGCACTCGTCTTTTTTTTTTTATAATTTTCTCTGACTGATATCTTAGTTTTGTATAATTATTTCAGTTTGAACACCATATTATCCATTAAGAAATTAATTCTCCTAAATCATATTTCTTTATTCTTATAACTTGAATTTAACATCTATAATTTAAATAATTTAATGTCCTATCGTCATAGTAACAAGACTTTGGTTAGCCCGGTCATTTGAGCCTACAAAGGGGTCAGCTCATTAAGATGGGCCAAAAATGTTCAGATCCACTAACGGGTTAGGCCCAAAAGTTCAGATTTCGTAATCGTAAAAAATTAACAATAAATCCATTGAAATTTCAAAATTTTTGTTAAAAATTAAACCTCATATTTTAATTTGTAATTTTTGAATGACAAAATTCAGAGGTGTGATTTTGATCGACATCTCTAGCCTTAATCGTTTGGGCCCACAATGTGGTCAGCCCACCAAAGTTGACCCAAAATTTTCAGACCCACTAGGGGATATTCTGAGGGGAGCGTATAAGGAGCTTTAATTTCATTCATCCAATGATTGAAGACTGGCCAGTCAAGTACCTTGGTTTTCCACAAGTCAATTTGGTTGTCTTCCACTTGCTCTCTCTGCCCCATTTTTCACTTTTAGCAAAGAAGAAAGCTTAAATCTCCTTTCCTCTTCTTCGCACCTCTCATGGCAACCAAACAATAAACTTTCAAGACCCAATTCAAGAAATCCCATGGAAAAAATTCACTTCCTGTGTTTCTCTCTCCTTCAACTTTTCTCACTCCTCTCAGCAGATTATAGTCTTCCAAACAAGTTCTTTATCAACTCTGGTTCATTCTCAAACATAACATTAAACAGCAGGAATTTCATAGGAGACATCAAATCCTACTCTATTTTCTCCGTAACAAAAAGCAACTATGTTTCCAACACCAACAATTTATCTGAATTGTATCAAACGGCAAGATTTTACAAAAGCCCATTTGCATACAAGTTCCAAATTGACCAAAATGGCACTTATTTCCTCCGTCTTCATTTCTATCCTTTCTCTTCTTCGACCAATCTCTTCCCGGCTCTCTTCAATGTCTCGACATCGAAATCCTCACTTTTGTCAAGTTTCAGTGTTTCAACAAGCTACAACCTTCCTATCATCAAGGACTTCTTGCTCAACATAAGTGTCGGAGAGTTCCAAATTCTGTTCACTCCTAGTGGGAACTCTTCATTAGCTTTTGTGAATGCTATTGAAGTGTTCATAGCACCCGATAACTTTGTCCAAGATGAAGCTCCTTTTGTTACGTCTTTTGGTGCTAACAACAATTTCTCAGGTTTGCAGTATCATGTTTTGCAGACTGTTCATAAGATTAACGTTGGAGGTGGCAAGATTACACCGGACAACGATACACTATGGAGAACATGGGTGCCAGACGACGATTTTCTCTACAATAGAGATGCTGCAAAGAGTTTTTATTATGGTATTTCTCTTAGTTATCAATCCGGAGAGTCTAGTGAATATATAGCTCCAGCTCTTGTTTATGAAACAGGGCAAGAAATGAACATTGATTCTAGTCGGGAAACAAATAATTTCAACGTAACTTGGATTTTCAATGTGAGTAAGAGCAGCACACATTATGTTCGATTCCATTTTTGTGATGTTATAAGTCTTTCCCTCAATGTGCTTCAGTTCAATCTTTTCATTTACAGCAATTTCAGTCAGGAAATTGATCCTTATGCTGTGTTTCCACAGTTGGCAGTGCCTTTTTATTATGATTTTGTGGTTGTTTCGGATGGTTCTGGTTTGATGAACATCAGTGTAGGTCCCAGGAGTGATTCTATGAATAAAACTGCATTCCTAAATGGGATTGAGATTTGGGAGTTAGTGACAGGTCCTGGATCAACTATCATGGAAAATGGCTCTAGAAAGAGTCCTTTGATTGTTATAATTTGTTCTGTTGTTGGAGGGTCTTTTGTGATCTTGATCATTGCAGTTGTGGCGTTGCTGCGGCCAAAGAGGAAGACTGAGTCTGTTGGGAATTTGGAGTGGCCTTGGGTGTCCCCTTACAGAGGCAGTTCTCATAGCGACAGAAGTGCGAGTATGTCCAATATTCCTAACATTAATCTAGGACTAAGGATACCACTTGCAGACATACTTGCAGCGACTAACAACTTTAATCCTGAGTTGTTGATTGGTGAGGGAGGGTTTGGGAAAGTCTACAAGGGAAAATACCAAAATATGGAGGTTGCAGTGAAGCGAAGCCAGCCAGGTTACAAACAAGGCCTTACAGAATTCCAGGCAGAAATCATGGTCTTGTCTAAAATTCGCCATCGTCATCTTGTTTCCCTAATAGGGTATTGTGATGACAGGTATGAGATGATATTGGTTTATGAGTTCATGGAGAAAGGGACACTGAGGCATCATTTGTACCCTTCGAAAGGAAAGGCTGAGACATACTTGACTCGAATTCAACTGCCTTGGGAACAACGACTTGAAATTTGCTTAGGTGCTGCAAAGGGTCTTCACTATCTCCATACTCAAGCTGAGGGGGTCATAATTCACCGGGATGTTAAGTCTACCAATATCTTGCTTGACAAGAATTGCGTGGCAAAAGTTGCTGATTTTGGCCTTTCAAAAGCAAATGCTCCTGATGAATCTCAAGCAGTGACCGATAACATAAAAGGCAGCTTTGGTTATTTTGATCCTGAATATTTCAGAACTCTGCAGCTGACAGAAAAGTCCGATGTGTACTCTTTCGGAGTTGTCCTTCTTGAAGTGCTTTGTGCTAGGCCAGCTATAGATGACACACTTCCAACTAGCTTAGCTGAATGGGGCATTTCTTATCAAAAGAAAGGCCAGATTGGAGAGATAGTTGATCCTTCGCTTGGAGGAAAAATTGCTCCTAGTTCACTGAGAACATTTGGGGAGACAGTCGAGAAGTGTTTGAGGGAAACAGGTGCTGAGAGGCCTTCAATGGATGTTGTGCGGTGGGATTTGGAGTATGCACTGAAGCTTCAACAAACTTCAACACGAAGAGAAGCACTTGAGGACAGCACAATCGGTATTTCTCTCAATGTACCTTTGCCTGCCATTCAGCGCTTGCCTTCTCAAAGCATTGTAGGTATGGAAGGCAATTCTCCTTCTGCAATAGAGGATTTTTCGGAGATTAATGCCTCTGCGGTGTTCTCCCAATTGAGGATGGGTAGAGAAAGATAGTTTCAACTTATTCAAGGTACTTTTTCCATCATACTGGCTGCATTTCTCTCTTCATTTGCTTTGTTAGCACCAGTACCTTCGGTGCTTGATATGATCATCTTGCAAATTTGATGGAAGTTCTCATTCTAGTTTGTATAAGGAACTTGGTGCAACAGTTGAGTTGCTCCTTGGTGACCTCAAGGTCACGGGTTCGGAGTGTGAAAATAACCTCTTTGTAAAAACGTAAGGGGAAGATTGCGTACATATACGCCTACCTTCCCCCCAACCCCACACTAAGTCGGGAAACACTTTGTACACTGGGTGATCCCTTTTATACTCTTGCTGCTAGATTCAGTTCACAATCTTATATTGTTTTTAAACAGGTGATGGCTTGATGATATATGCAAGGAGCTCAAGACATCTTCTATTTTTTGTAGGCTTAAGAAATCAAGGATTTTTTTTTGGGGGGGGGGGGAGGGGGATAAAGGAGAATTTCCTTTCAAGCAACAAGTTGTACATGGTTGATCAGATGTCAGATATTCAGTTTTTGAAGTGCTTTCTATTTTTGGGTGAATAATTTGTTTGTGATTCATTTGTTACCTGTTATGACTTGTTCAAATTCTTTTAGAACTTTCCAAATTTGCATAATTTTCATTTCTTGATGAAGCTTTTTATTGCATAATTTAATACTCAGAAGTTTAGGTAAGATGGGAGGCTTTATTGAGTACTTTGGGGGGGATGAACTCCTATACTGGGCTGAATTAAATGATAGAGTGGTAAGGTACTCCAGCAGTCAAATTTACCTGAAAAAATTCAGTCAAATTTGTTAATTTATTCCCATGTAATATGGTCGGACCATCGGAATTAGTTTCCAATTCCACACCAAAACTTGGTCTAAAATTTGATGTCATCCTCGCAATGCAGATTTCAAAGCATATAATAACAACAATATCAATTGAGTTTTTTATCTCATAAAATATAGTTAGACTATATTAATACATCATTATATTGTATATTTATTTATATGATTGTTTTCAGACTAGCAAATGGTGGAGATTTTTTTTTTTTTTTTCACGAATCAAGTTTTGGATATATATTTTGTCTAATGCTCAAATCTTAATAAACTTTGGCCTCGTAATCCTCCTCAATTAAGAAATATCATAAACTTTATAAATCAAAAAGCCTAAAAGGCCACTACAACCTCAGCTTCCTTCTCATGGCCAAGGAAAATACAGAGTTTTGATTTTTTTTTTTTTTTTCTAATTTGTGGTTCATTCCTATAATAATCTCTAAAATGAGCACGAGTTAGCATAAATTTACCGTTAGTGAATTTAGTAACCTTTTTTCAAAATAATAAATTTTAATTTTAATAATAATTCTAATTAATTTAATTATTATATGATATGGAGATATCCCATACCATATGATGCTTTATTCTCCTCCATTTCTTGTATATTATGCTTTATTCCCTAAAATAAATTGCCGAATGCATGGAGTTGAGCTCTCCACATCATGGTTTTGCTCCTAAATTGGTTTTAGAAGTCTTCATTCATCTCCAAGTGTTGACCTCTTCTGAGATCGAGTATTCAGTCTTCCGCCCAGTCATTATTTGAGGAAGTCGCCTCTGTCCTTTTCCAGAATGCTCAGATAGCCATTTTCTTTTTCTTTTTCTTTTTTTTTTTAAATTATTATTGTTGTGTAGAAATCATTCGGTAATTTGAATGTTTATTAACATATACCTAGATATGTATGTCCAATATTTCTGCTTGCTTTGAGTTTACAATAAGCTGAAAGACAAAATTTTTCTGGAAACTCTCTCTCTCTCTCTCACATACACAAGTAATTTCGCTTAAGAATTTTTCAGGGAACTCTCTCTTTCTCTCTCTCTCACAAGTAATCTCGCTAATGTCTCTCGATCACTGCTCGATTAAACCCCCTCTCGTGTCCTCTCTTTCGACTACGATCAAGTGGTCTTCTATCGAGAAACGTATCTGCATAGCAAAAGATCACCTAAGATTTGAATTTCCGTAATCCCAAGAATAATTTCTCCCAATAAGAAAGAAAATCCCCGTAATCTCTCCTGATAAGGTAGAAAATTTCCGTAATAACTTGAATTTCTCTTAATCTTTAGAATTTTAAATATCCTAAAAATTTTTAACTATAGTCCAACTCTCCATAAGATAATTAGGGTTTTACAATCTCAATCAAGAGATTTACCATGCACACACATATATATATACTAAGGACAGGCGACTCATAAGGTACAATAACTCTACACACAGGATTATTTTAAAGCTCCACTTAGTCTGTAACCTTTCTCTTTGACTTCTCTTTTTCACTTGAGTTTTGCAGGTCTCTCCATCCGTGAAGGCCTTGATAGTGGTTTCCCTCGGGTTCATCCGTGGAGTAAAACCCACCTCCAAGACTTATGTTCCCAATTTTTGTTTTTATGAATTTTTTTTAATGATTATGACTTCTTAATCATAGTCGGTACCAAGCATTGAACCTTCCACCTCCTAACCCCCATCCCTTATCTTAATTCTTAATTAAGAAAACAAATCTCTCTCTCTCTCTCTCTCCCCTTCAACAGCTCTCACTCCTATCGGGCTTGATGAAACGAAAATAACCCAACAACAAACACCCAAAAACAACAATACCCCAATTAAAAAACACTCTCTTGACACACACAATTTAGTAACATTTTTGTGAGAAGTAACATTAATCATAATACCTGATCATCTTCAAGAACTGGAATCCAATCATTAGTTGCAGGTTTGCTATTAAAACAACTAATCATGTTCTTCTCCCCAAATCCATTTTCCAATTGAAGATCATACCTATTAATCTTCCCATCATCTCCTACCTTTATGAATCCACCTCCTGTCTATCATCAAACCTAGACAAGTCGACAAAAAGAAAACAATTTGTCACCGGGTGATGTTTGTATACAGAGTGCAACTCTTTGTAATATCGAGTCTCCACAAACTCTTCTTCAATCAATGAATCTCTCTCTTCTCCAAATATCATCCGACAAAAATAATGAAACCCCCACCCCCACATGAGAATTGAAATCTTGAAGACATGGTTTCCAAGACGCTTGGAAAAAAAAAAAAAAAAGAGGAAAACAGGGGGATTTACAGAGGATTGGGATTTGAGAGCTTCAAATTTGTGTAACTCAGGATTGTTCTTGTTTTCTTCTTCAACTGTATAGATAATTGGAGTTTCAGAATCAGATTTGCTTCTATTTATGGGGTGAGTATTCGGTTAATCCATAATCGAAATATTAAAAATTAGAATAATTGTTTTAATTCGATTATATAATTTTTATAATTATAATCTAACCAAATGAATTAAAAATTGACCGATTATTTAACTGAATTAAGCAGTTAATTCAATTTCGTTATCTAAATTAAACAAATTATTGAAATATTTTATTATATATTATTTATAGAGATTTTTGTGATGATAAAATATAATTTTAAAATTTAAAATTTATTTATAATTTTAATTCATTAAGTGCTATTTTCAAACAAAATAATAAAATATAAAATTTTTAAACTAAATTTACTATTCTATTAATATTAATAGTTCATGAAACAAAAAATGTAACCAAAAGGAAGGAAAATGAGTGGAAGGAAAATGAGTGAATTGAAGGAGGAAAGGGAGAGAGAGGCGTGGTTGGTGGATGAGGTATGAGGGTCTCAAGTTTGAGAGTTTGAGAGTGAAAGGGTCACGCACAAATAGAAAGATCAAATAAAAAAAATGAAAATCGAAAACTTTTTATTAATTATTTGTACACTCTCCTTTTTTTAATTTTTTCTCTTTTATAATATTCACATTGAAAATAAAAAAATCAAATCAAAATACAGAAATTAAAAATTTTTCATTAATTATACACTCTTCTTTTAAAATTTTTTATTAATTATGTTTTTTTCTCTTTTAAATTGTAGTTATAATATTATAATAATATTTATATAAATAAAAATTATCTAACAAATATATAATATTTTTAATTGATTCGATTAATTCGGTTTATCATAAATTAAAAAAAATCATTAAAATTGATAACTGGCCAAATAAACCTAATTAAAATTTAATTATACTCAAAATCAAACTAAATATATAATAAACTACTCAAAATATATAAAAATAATAATTCAAAAAAAAATTTAAATTTTAATCGAATAATACTCACCCCTATTTCTATCGGATCTAATGGGTCGTTTACGAGCAAGAGAATCGAAGCGGGCTATGACTTGATTTGCTATTTTCATCTGTTCTGCATCTAACACCTCATCGCTTCTGCTTGGCTTTATAGCTTACATAATTTTCCATACCCCCCATTTGTTTTCTTATCTTAGAATTCCCAAGTTAATCACTTCTGTTTCTCTCTCTGTCATTTTTTTTATAACTTACAAAATTCAAATTTTACTCGATTAATTTGATTATTTTTTCTTTTTCCTTTTCTCTCTCTCTTTCTCTCACAAAGACTTCGGTAATTCAAGGGTTCTGTCCACCTATCGAGAGAGAGAGAGAGAGAGAAAGCCCCAAACAAATAAACTTGGGGCTGAAGGAAAAACTAGAAATCGCTTGCGCTTCCGGTATTAAGGGTTACAAGATAGGTAGGCTTCTTTTTATTCTTTTTATTATTTTTTCTATATCCTATAATCTATCAATTATTAAAAAAATAAGTGTAGCTTAAATAGTAGTAATTATTATTTAATTTTAAAGACAAAACCATTCCAAGTGGCATACATACCTAACTATTAAGGTATTAATACATATATATTAGGTACTTTATTTACAAATTAGGATTATAAAAAAAAAAAATCAAACTATTAATCTAGTAACTCTCAATTAGTACATTTGACCATTAGACTACATTAAATACCCCATTGTATCGATTATCATTACATTTTGAAATCTATGCATTAAAAGGTCTATACTTTACTCTTGAATTTAATTAATATCATTTTGAGATTTTGGGATTTCAACAAAATGAATTAGAAATTGATTGAAATTTCAATTTTTATAAAGATTAAACCTTAAAATGTAAATTGTAATCTTTGAATATATCAATTTCAAAGTGTTAAGGGGGTGATTTAGATCAATTTCTCTAGCCTTGGTCATTTGAGCCTACAAAGTGGTTAGCTCACTAAGATTGGCCGAAAATGTTCAGCTAATTATCAAAAATTAACAATAAATCGATTGAAATTTCAAAATTTTTGTTAAAAATTAAACCTCAAAATTCGATTTGTAATTTTTGAATGACAAAATTCAAAAGTGTGATTTTGATCGATTTCTCTGGCCGTCCTCAAGGGAATAGCCCAGTAGTCACAATCTCTCTTTCCCAACTCAGTTATTCCGGGTTCAAATATATTAAAGACTAGCCTTGATCATTTGGGCCTACAATGTGATCAGCCCACTAAAGTTGGCCCAAAATTTTCAGACCCACCAAGGGATATTCTGAGGGGAGTGTGTAAGGGGCTTTAAATATATATATATTAGGAGAGAAGTATTATGACCGATATATTGTCGCTTTGGAGACATGATGTGCTTTAATTTCATTTATCCAATAATTGAAGACTAGCCGGTCAAGTAACTTGGCTTTCCACAAGTCAATCTGGTTATCTCCCGCTTGCTCTACCATTTTTCACTTAAAGAAGAAAACTTAAATCTCCTTTCCTCTTCTTCGCACCTCTCATGACAACCAAACAATAAACCTTCAAAACCCCAATTCAAGAAATCCCATGGAAAAACTTCACTTCCTATGTTTCTCTCTCCTTCAACTTTTCTCACTCCTCTCAGCAGATTATAGTTTTCCAAACAAGTTCTTTATCAACTCTGGTTCATCCTCAAACATAACATTGAACAGCAGGAATTTCATAGGAGACATCAAATCCTACTCTTTTTTCTCCATAACAATGAGCAACTATGTTTCCAACACCAACAATTCATCTGAATTGTATCAAACCGCAAGATTTTACAAAAGCCCATTTGCATACAAGTTCCAAATTGACCAAAATGGCACTTATTTCCTCCGCCTTCATTTCTTCCCTTTCTCTTCTTCAACCAATCTCTTCTCTGCTCTCTTCAATGTCTCGACCTCGAAATCCTCACTTTTATCAAGTTTCAGTGTTTCAACAAGCAACAACCTTCCTATCATTAAGGAATTCTTGCTCAACATAAGTTTCGGAGAGTTCGAAATTCTGTTCACTCCTAATGGGAACTCTTCATTAGCTTTTGTGAATGCTATTGAAGTATTCATAGCACCCGATAACTTTGTCCAAGATGAAGCTCCTTTTGTTACCTCTTTTGGTGCTTACAACACTTTCTCAGGTCTGCAATCTTATGTCTTGCAGACTGTTCATAAGATTAACGTTGGAGGTGCCAAGGTTACACCGGACAACGATACACTATGGAGAACATGGATACCAGACGATGATTTTCTCTACTATAGAGATGCTGCAAAGAGCTTTTATGATGGTATTTCTCTTAATTATCAGTCTGGAAAGTCTAGTGAATATATAGCTCCAGCTCTTGTTTATGAAACAGGGCAAGAAATGAACATTGATTCTAGTCGGGAAACAAATAATTTCAACATAACTTGGATTTTTAATGTGAGTAAAAGCAGCACACATTATGTTCGATTCCATTTTTGTGATGTTATAACTCCTTCCATCAAGGTGCTTCGGTTCAATCTTTTCATTTACAGCAATTTCAGTCAGAAAATTGATCCTTATGAAGTGTTCCCACAGTTGGCAGTGCCTTTTTACTATGATTTTGTGGTTGTTTCGGATGGTTCTGGTTTGATGAACATTAGTATAGGTCCCAGGAGTGATTCTTTGAATAAAACTGCATTCCTAAATGGGGTTGAGATTTGGGAGTTAGTGACAGGTCCTGAAAATGGCTCTAGAAAGAGTTCTTTGATTGTTATAATTTGTCCTGTTGTTGGAGGGTCTTTTGTGATCTTGATCATTGCAGTTGTGGTGTTGCTGCGGTTAAAGAGGAAGACTGAGCCTGTTGGGACTTTGGAGTGGCCTTGGGTGTCCCCTTACAGAGGCAGTTCTCATAGCGATAGAAGTGCGAGTATGTCCAATATTCCTAACATTAATAAAGGACTAAAGATACCATTCGCAGACATACTTGCAGTGACTAACAACTTTAATCCTGAGTTGTTGATTGGTGAGGGAGGGTTTGGGAAAGTCTACAAGGGAAAATACCAAAATATGGAAGTTGCAGTGAAGCGAAGCCAGCCAGGTTACAAACAAGGCCTTACAGAATTCCAGGCAGAAATCATGGTCTTGTCTAAAATTTACCATCGTCATCTTGTTTCCCTAATAGGGTATTGTGATGACAGGTATGAGATGATATTGGTTTATGAGTTCATGGAAAAGGGCACACTGAGGCATCATTTATACCCTCCGAAAGGAAAGGCCGAGACATCCTTGACTCAAATTCAACTGCCCTGGGAACAACGACTTGAAATTTGCATAGGTGCTGCAAAGGGTCTTCACTATCTCCATACTCAAGCTGAGGGGGTCATAATTCACCGGGATGTTAAGTCTACCAATATCTTGCTCGACAAGAATTGGGTGGCAAAAGTTGCTGATTTTGGCCTTTCAAAAGCAAATGCTCCTGATGAATCTCAAGCAGTGACCGATAACATAAAAGGCAGCTTTGGTTATTTTGATCCTGAATATTTCAGAACTCTGCAGCTGACAGAAAAATCCGATGTGTACTCTTTCGGAGTTGTCCTTCTTGAAGTGCTTTGTGCTAGGCCAGCTATAGATGGCACACTTCCAACTAGCTTAGCTGAATGGGGCATTTCTTTTCAAAAGAAAGGCCAGATTGGAGAGATAGTTGATCCTTCGCTTGCAGGAAAAATTGCTCCTAGTTCACTGAGAACATTTGGGGAGACAGTCGAGAAGTGTTTGAGGGAAACCGGTGCTGAGAGGCCTTCAATGGATGTTGTGCGGTGGGACTTGGAGTATGCACTGAAGCTTCAACAAACTTCAACACGAAGAGAAGCACATGAGGACAGCACAATCGATATTTCTCTCAACTGGCCTTTGTCTGCCATTCAGCGCTTGCCTTCTCAAAGCATTGTAGGTATGGAAGACAATTCTCCTTCTGCAATAGAGGATTCTTCGGAGATTAATGCCTCTGCGGTGTTCTCCCAATTGAGGATGGGCAGTGAAAGATAGTTTCAGCTTATTCAAGGTACTTTTTCCATCATACTGGCTGCATTTCTCTCTTCATTTGCTTTGTTAGCACTAGTACCTTCAGTGCTTTATATTTGGTGTAAGTTCTCATTCCAGTTTGTACAAGGAAACTTACCTTTTGATTCTTAACAGCATATGACGAGTATATTCTTATTTGTGAAATGATACTTTTGCTGCTAGATTCAGTTCGCAATCTTACATTGTTTTTAAACCGGTGATGGCTTGATGATATATGCAAGGAGCTCAAGACATCTTCTATTTTGTAGGCTCAAGAAATCATGGATTTTTTTTGGGGGGGGGGATAAAGGAGAATTTCCCTTCAAACAAGAATTTGTACATGGTTGATCAGATATCAGATATTCAGTTTTTATAATACTTTCTATTTCTGGGTGAATAATCTGCTTCTAATTCATTTGTAACGTTTTATGACTTGTTCAATTTTTTTCAGAATTTTCAGAATTTGCATAATTTTAATTTCCTGATGAAGCTTTTTATTGCATAATCTGACACTCTAAAAGTTTAGGTAAGATAGGAGGCTTTATTGTGTTCTTTCGGGAGGATGAACTCCTATGTTGGGCTGAATTAATGATAAGAGTAGTAAGGTACTGCAGCAGTCAAGTTTACTTGGAAAAAATACAGTCAAATTTGTTAATATATTCCCATGTAAAATGGTTGGACCATGGATGGTCACACTACCTTCATCGGAATTAGTTTCCAATTCCACACCAAAACTTGGTCTAAAATTTGACTTCGTCCTTGTAATACAGACTTCGAAGCATATAACAACAATTTATCTCATAGAGTTAGACTGTATAGATATATTATTGTACTCTATTTTATATCCATACTTATTCGATTGTTTTTAGACCCATAAAGGGTGGAGGAAATTTTTTCGGAGTGAATCAAATTTCAGCAAATAAAAAATATAGGAGGTCTAGATTCAGCTTAATCCAAAATCTAGTAAATGTATTTTGCACAAATTAAAATTAAATTTATTAAAATTATATGTCGAAGTTTTAAAGTTTTGGATATATAGTTTGTCTAATGCTCAAATCTTAACACACTTTGGCATCGTAATCCTCCTCAATTAAGAAATATCATATAATTTCATAAACAAAAAATTCACAGAGCCTAAAAGGCAACTACAACCTCAGCTTCCTTCTCACGGCCAAGGAAAATACAGAGTTTTGATTTTTTTTTCTTTTTTAATTTTTGGATCATTCCTATGATAATCTCTAAAATGAGCGCGAGTAAGCCTAAATTTACCACTAGTGAATTTAGTAACTTTTTTCAAAATAATAAATTTTAATTTTAATAATTCTAATTAATTTAATTATTATATGATATGGAGATATCCCATACTATATTATGCTTTATTCTTCTCCATTTCTTGCATATTATGCTTTATTCCCTAAAATAAATTTCCGAACCCCAATATTTGCATGGAGTTGTTGAGCTCTCCCCATCATGGTTTTGCCCCTAAATTGGTTTTAGAAGTCTTCATTCATCTCCTCGTGTTGATCTCTTCTGAGAATGGAGTATTCAGTCTTCTGCCCAGTCACTATTTAAGGAAGTTGCCTCTGTCCTTTTCCAGAACGCCAGATAGCCATTTAAAGTGAAAGAATTTTTCGGACATAATTTTTCTGGGAACAATCTCTCTCTTAAGATCGGTATCCAGAATCATATTCCTACTGATCCGACTTGAGCTACTGTGAAACCTCTTTAGGAAAAACTCTTCCCAATGTAATTATTTACATTCTCAAGATAGACTTAATATCATTCCCACTAAATCAACTATCTATCAATTCTCTCTCAAATTTGATTATCGAAAAGACTCCACCATGCCTGCATTGACTTTATTTGTTAAAGATCAGGGATTAGAAGCTAACTAGAAACTTCAAAGTTGCCATTTTGATGTCTTTTTTATGGCGGTAAAAGATCGATGCACTGTAGTGACAGGAAAAAAATTTCACTGTTTTGCTTCAATAATTTTTCCTTTGTTAAGAGTTTACAACTTAACTGGTTTATAATTCATTCATTCTGTTCTCCTCTTAAATGATATATTTCAAGCACGTCATTCATTCTATTTTGGAAAGACATTAATCCTTTTCTCGCAGGTCAGGTCAATCCTAACTCATTGAGAAAATTTGGTGAGACCGCGGAAAAATGATTAAGGGAAGATGCTAGTGATAGGCCAAGTATGGGATATGTGTTGTGGACTTGGAGTATGCATTGCAGCTGCAGAAAACTGCAGTCCAACTACAGCCTCATAACTACAATGACTGATCCAACCTCAAACATTGGTCTGCCTAATTTACCGCGAATTCCTTCGATCAGTATGTCATTTGATGGAGATGATGCTCCTTTGAGGAACACTGGCTTCGATGTGACCGAGACTGAAAATTTCTCTCGACTGAAGATGGATGATGACAGGGTGATTGTTAAGGTCATTTGTTAGTTTTCTCTGCTTCCACCAGGAGTATATGAAAATTATTTGGAAATTTTGAGGTTCTTTCACTTTAAGTGTATTAATTTTTGTATAGTTTCTTTTATTCTGTCGAAGTGATATTCATGAGCATGTATTAGTATCGGTGTGCAAACTATCTTGCAATAAGAAGCCATAAAACATGTAATTTACATTTTTTTATTTCTTTTTTTCTTTGGTGTAAAAAGAGTTTGAGGTGAAAGAGTGTCTCCAATACATTAAACTAGTGATCGGCTATCATGCACGATGCCCACGAGATGTAGATTGATTTTTTCACCTTATAAAGATTTATTAAATTTATAATTAACTCAATATTTAAATTAAATTATTATTCAAACCAACAAAAAATGACTTATATTAGCGACAGAAAAAAAAAAGTCTAACTATTGGAATTCTAAAAAAGATGAATGAATGAAACAAAAAAAAAAAGATAATACGTGGAGTAAAAGAGTAAAAATTAAAGGAACGACCATCTTTAGGATTCTAAAATAAATAAAAAAGGAAAATCTTGTGTTAAAAAAATGCAGGACTTGAGAGAGAAAAAAAAGTTAAAAAAATTGTGATTCAAAAATAAAGAGACAATTATCTATGGGTTTAAAATGAGGAAAAAAAAACTATATTCAAAAAAGTCGAAAAACTAAAATTAAAAAAAATGGATAAAAAAACCAAGGACTTGAGTGGAAAAGTGGGGCCCAAAAGGGGGAAAACTTATGTTTATAAAATACGAACAAATTAAGATAAAAAATAAAAAGAGAAATGACTTAAATGAAAGAAAAAAAACTGTAGTTTAAAAATAAAGGAATGATCATCTGTAAGTCCCAAAAACTAAAAGGGGAAAAATCTATATCCGAAAAGGATGAAGAACTTAAGAGGAAAAAACACGAGTTAAAAAATAAAAGAAGTAAAGACCTAAATGAGAAAAAAAATAAAAAGCTACCATTTAAAAATAAAAGAATAACCATCCGTGGGGTTAAAAAAATAAAATGAAAAAATTTATGTTCGAAAAAGATGAAAAATCTAAGTAAAAAAGGGGTTAAAAAAAGTTGAAAGACTTGAATGAGAAAAAAACGAGCAAAGTTCAAAAAAGACAAAATTCCGGGGTTAAAAAAAAGAACAAGAATCTAAATGAAAAAAAAAATATGCAGTCCAAAAAATCAAAGGATCTAAGAGAAAAAAAAAAAAGAAAATTGGTCAAAAAAAAGTGTAAGGACCTGAATTAAAGAAAAAAAAATATAGTGGAGTCCCCCAAAATACTAAAGACCCATGCAAGAAAAGAAAGGGGCAAAAAAGTGGAATGATTTGAACAGAAAAAATAGCGGGTCCAAAAAAAAATAGTGGGATCCCCCAAAAGAAAATGACCAAGAGAAGAAAAAAAAAAATCAGACAAAAAAGTGAAAGGATTTGAATGAAAAAAAAAATCAGTGAAGAAAAATTGTGGGGTCTTGAATAAAAAATTAAACAAAAAAAAAAAACACAAAGCTAGGTCCTCCAAAAAAATGAAGGATCCGAGCAGGGAAAAAAAAAATCGGATTAAAAAAAGTGTAAGGATTTGAATTAAAAAAAAAAAAAAAAAAGATAGCAAGGTTAAAAAAAAAAAATGACACGACCATTGAAGGACCTGAGGTACTTTGGTAATTCAAAAAAAGCGCATCAACAGTGTGGGGTTACTGATTGGAATGACCGGGGTTTTACTATTACTTTATCAATTTAAGATCTTAGTATATCAGCTTAAAACACAGTATCGACAGTCATTATTTTATCAATTTAATAGCTATTATTATATATATTCTTGATGCTAAA
The DNA here is from genome assembly GCA_033439265.1 of Dillenia suffruticosa. Classification (NCBI taxonomy): domain Eukaryota; kingdom Viridiplantae; phylum Streptophyta; class Magnoliopsida; order Dilleniales; family Dilleniaceae; genus Dillenia; species Dillenia suffruticosa. The sequence continues at coordinate 4,850,109 of JAVTVX010000012.1, read as the reverse complement.
CAAGTGGCCCTAGTTAATAATTAAGAGCTTCCTAATTCCCTCCTGTTTTATTTTTTTATATCATGGTTTGATTATCATTTAGTATCAAGTATTTTTATTTCGATTAATTTAGATCGATCGTTGTAGGTTTTATTTTGTAGGAGTAGATCTTTCAATATTATTTTTTTCGTATTCAGAAAGAATTAAACTTCTAATCTAATTAAGGAATGAAAGTATCTATCTCACCTATCTGAATACCCATGACTAACTTTGCCTTTGGATAATTGGTATCGTAGTCCAAGGATCTAGTGAATCACATTTTGACCCAGTAGAATATAAAGATAAACCGATAAGTATGTATTTAATTGAATGTCACTGGCCTCGGGTCTCTTATCATTTTCCCTGTGGACAAATCTTGCCCTTATTATGGTTTCCATTTTTTTGGGGGGGTGGGTCTTCGGTGAGACAAAGATCTTAAAACTATTGATGTTTTACGTCATATAATTTGGATAATTTAAATTTGTTAGATTATAATCACTATTATTGTGGGTATTAATACTGATGCACCACATTATTTTCCTTTTTTTTTAATATTTTTTTATTGTTTTACTGATCAGTATCAGTAATTAATTTATTAATTTCAACTAATTCTGTTCGAGTTAATTATTAAGTCAATTAAGTGACGAGCTCTCGTCACTTTTGTTTTTCTCATTTTAATCACTCGAACCTGAGAACTTCGTTAAGAAAAACATGAAGTATATTGACCAAAAAACATATTAGTACTATAAAAAAATTAACAATAATGAGGTCATAATTAGAGAATTTAATTAACAATCGTATTTTGAATGATACAGATTGATAATGTATGAGATCAAATTATTTTTCAGAGATAGTTTAAGCGGTAGAGTCTCCCTATTTTTATCATCTCTTTTTCAATTTGATTTAGTTTAATTATATCTCCTTATTAAAAAAAAAATCCGTATGATATCAAATTTCATTAAACATGTGAATAGACCCTAGAACTACGGATCATATATGGCTGGATATGATAGAAAATTCATTGCCGAGAAATAGTGTTGACCAACTCCTGAAATGGACCCTTCAATATTCAAGTCAAATTAATCGAAATAAAGTCCGGATATCGGTGGTGAAAAAAAAATATATTGCTGGCCGTGGGCCCCCAGATAGAATGACCGGGGTTACAAATTTTGAGCCCAAAGCCCAACTGGGCTGGGGCTAAGACTAATCGGCGCCTCTTGCCGGCTCTAAGATTTCTCCGCTCCCCGACTATTACAACCAAAAAATCAAAGAAGTGCCCCACTATTAGAATGGTGGTGTTAACTCAACTGATATCGTTTTTCCACTCCCTTGTAATGGTCTCTCGAGCCTTCTTATATAAATAATAATAATAATAATAAATAATAATCCCACCAAAAAAAATTAATAATAAAAATAAATAAATAAATTGGAAATGGCGGTGTTGTGCGATTTTGGATTTATTGGGCCATTGGGAATCTAATTGGGTCCATTTTAGATTAGGCCCAAAAAATTTAAAATACGGTTCTTCCTGGCTCCCAATGGACGAATACACCTGTCCTACCCATATCCTTTTTTTCTTTTCATTTCCATGCTAATATTGTGACGGGCCTAAACATTCTGGTCCGAAAGTGTAAGTATTGTAGAAATTATTACAGGACCATAAAAGATGCAAATACGTTTTGTTAGAGCAATAGAACTTGATACATTTACATCATGGAGGGGTTGATAATCAATCTGATTCTGACATTCTACTCTTTCTCTCTCTCTCTAACAAAACTAGAAGAAAACGAGGCTTATTTGTGCATATGCAAGAAATGAAAAACAAAAACAGGGAAAGAATAACAGAGTAGCTAGTGACCGGAGCCCTTTTTACTAGGTCCACTAGCCAACTGAAATGCAACTTCTTCCCTTACAAAAGACCTAAACCCTTCCATTGGTTCAATGACGCCGTTAGTTTTGCCCTTCACTTCTATTCTTAGAAGTCTAGCTTCAACTAATAGACTCGCCACTATCATAGTGATGAAAATTACCATACAAAACCTTCTCAATTTCGGTGCCGAAAATATTGTCTTACTTAGCTTCATTTCTGATGACTTCTTTTTCTTCTTCTAAAATGGTGCCCCAAAAAACTGAAAGGGGATTCTTGTAGGCAACCAAAGAGCAATATAGCATGTTCAATGGCTTGAGCGAAAGGGTTATATACTAGTTCGGAGGAGTTTTTCACATTTGTTTGGGCCAGGAAAGGACGGTGTTCCTCTTTTCGGCTTGCGGGGCCCATTTTGGGCGGTCCATTTAGAGTTTCTATCCACACTACTCTTCTTCCTGCATAAAAGAGAGGGGATTGGAAATCGGTTTTGAACCTATATAGAATGTCGGTGTCCTTTTTTTTTTAATAATATGAGATTTAAATTCGAAATTGAGGAAGGGAGTTGCAACCATCGGTTGCTCCTTAGGAATGAAAGTGTCCTTTTGGGAAAAGAAAAGAAAGAAACGTGTTGATCTATGCTGATTTTGCGTTCAAAAATAGTTAGAAAAGATGGGAACAAGAAAATTAAAATGTCTAAGTTTGCCACATTTTGGTGATGAAATTGTGGATGGAGACCAATCATGCCACATGGATGGAAGCGAGGGGGATTACAGTAATACCATATAAATCCCAAAGAAAAAAAGGAAATTAAATAATCAAAAGGACATAATGAAATCTAACACAATTTCTTTGAATTTATCATGAAAGAATTCGAGTAAAGTTAGTTATACATAATGTTTGGAACATTGAATTGGTCGATATAAAATTTTATAAATTATTTACACAGGTATTATATAATACTATCAACAAAGAGATTGAGTCCAACAAAACCAACTTCAATCCAAGAGAACAGACTCGAACATTTTATATGATTTTAATTTCATTTTATGAGAGGATTTAATTCATATTTTAAAAGATAACTTCTAATAAAATTTATGTGGTATATGTAAGCATGTTTTGGGTAAGTGGGTATTTTTCTTAAGTGAGTATTTGTTCTTTCTAGGCATCATGAAAGCCAATTAGAGTCGATGAGTTTCAACTCAAGTGATATCAACCTCTTTCTCTTATAATAGACTCGAGTTTCGAGATTCACTATGAACCAAAAAAAAAAAAAAAACCAATTAGGGATGCATCTCTTAAGGGCGAAATTGAAAGGATAGACTGTTTAGGGGGTGGGCGTTTCAAAAGTTTAGCAAACCAAGGTCCCATTGGCTCCTCTGAGAATTTAGCATGAGCATACAATTCCCTTTGTACATAAAGCATCAAGAGGATACCGATATTTGTTGATATAGGTGAGTGGATACCTTCGTCTCTTAATCGGGTTAGAAGTTCGATTCCTCCTGGGTATCGAAAAAATAATGTTGGGAGACCTATCCCAGTCGGATCCTATAACAGTCGATCCAGATTAGTCAGGGAGAAATTTTAGACATTGAATGGTGACCGAGCAAAGATAAAAAAAAAAAAAAAAAAAACACATCAAGAGGATGGAAGAATGCGTAAGGTAAATAATTCTTGGTTTTGTACACATATATCACGTGACAAATTTTTTGGGAGTCAAATGGAGATCTTTGAAAATTTTTGAGTCTGCCTAAAAGCTGGACAATCAAAGATTTCTTGCTCTGCTGGTTCATGTGAAGTTCTTGAAAAGTCATCAATGGCAATTAATGTTGTCCCCGAAATCTATACTCGTGCCATAAATTCCAGTTGGCCGACCGTCGAACGTGAATAGCAGCAAACTTTGAGCATCGAATAATCCTTGTCCATGTCAACTATCCCCCCCTTTTGTTTTTCATTGTGGGATGAGAGAAATTCGAAGAAAAAGTTTTATATTTATAAATTGTATTCTAAATTTCAAGTTAATAAATTTCAAATTTTAATATCTTCCCTTATATATAACTTTTACTTTAAATTTGAAATAGTCAGAGAAAAAGAACTGACGTTAATTGAATTATAACTCATTTGACTGTAATTAAGTGTATGTAAATACGCACTTTAATGTAACATATGTGAAATTAATGTGGCCTTTAAATTTTAACACACTATATTAATATTATATAAATTTACATAAATTTATATAAATTGTCTCTATATAAAAGTAAATATATCACTTTTTTCTCTATAAAAATTGATTTATCGTATATTTTCTCTCTTTAAATATATATTTTTTTCTCTTTAAAAGCATAGTTTTTTTTTTCTCTTTAAAACTAATCAAATTAATTTTCTCTCTTTTTAAAAATTAACATATTGATTTTTAATTCTCTCTCTAAAAAAATTTAATCTAATTTTTCTCTCTCTAAAGATAAACAAATTAATTTTCTTTATCTAACAAATCAATTCAATTCACATTTTTCTCTTTTTTCTCACTAAAAAAAATAAATTAGTTTTCTCTTTCTAAGATTAAGAATATTAATTTTTCTCTTGGAAGTTTGAATTGTTTTAAATTTTGTCTCTCCAAAGATATTGATTTTTAATTTTTTATCTATTTAAAACTAAATACGTAAAAAAATTAATTCAATTCACTTTTTTTTTCTCTAAACATATTGGTTTTACGTTTTCTTTTTCTAAAAAAATAAACTTTATTAATCTCTCTCTAAAAATACGCGTGCTTAATTTTCTCTCTCTAAAAAAATTTAGTTATATCAAATTTTTTCTCTCTAAACATATTTGTTTTTAATTCTCTATCTTAAAAAAACTAAATTCAATATTTCTCTCTAAAACTAAATATACTACCTTTAATTAAAAGAAAACAATTTAATTCATATTTTTTAGCATTTTCTCTCTAAAAAATAGATTTAGTTTTCTCTCTTTAAAACTATTGATCTCTGTAGAAAATTAATTTGATTCATTTTTTTTACATCTAATTTATCTTTAAAAATATCAAATTTAGTTTTATTACTCTAAAGCTAAGCGAAACAGTTTTCTCTCTCTAAATATGTTGATTTAAAATTTTCTTTCTCTAAAAATACCAAATTTAATTTTTCTCTCTCTAAAACTAAACATATTAATTTTTTTCTTTAAAATATTTAAATTTTATCTCTCCAAATTTTTTCTTTATAAATCAATTTAATTTACATTTTCTCTCTCTAAACATATTAAGTTAAAATTTTCTTTTACAAAAATCACAAATTCATTTTTTTTTCACTTTCTGAAATAAAATTATATTAATTTAATTTATTATTTTATTTTGGAGAGTAATGTGTTTATTTCCTTAAAAGAATGAGTACAATTTTATGATTAAAAAATGAGTACACTTTTATCCTTATTTAGAATCTAAGTTGAATTTATTATTATCATTGATTTTGGGGAAAATTTATGTCATTCTTTCAATCTACTATCAATGTGAATGACAAGACTATTGAATTTTCTTAACCAAATTCTTGATTTCAAATTTTAAAAATGAAAAAAACAATATTGAAAGATATCTCGTCTCTTAATAAATTTGATAGTTAATTCGAATATTTTTGCATCGAAAGATATTGGTTTGTATGTTTATGTATGGACATTATTAAGAGAATTTAAATTTAAATTGAGATAATTGGTAGTTAACCCATTATCCCACAAATCCTAATAACTTCTTAAATAGTTTTGTGTGCGAAAAACTAATTGAAAAAACATTATGATATCGTGAATTTATGGTGATGATTTGTATAATATGATCAACATCCCAATTTTGCGTTCAAGGGTATTTCGTAATCCGGTTAATTTTTTAGAAACTTATACATCAAGATTTTTACTTAAAAATTTTGACATTTTAATTTATACATTTTTACATACACATATAAACAATAAATCTAACAAAAGACACACTTGTTTTACAAAATTTTACATTTTACACCGACAGACATGCTGGTTTCACAAAGTTTAAGAGTATTTTTTTCAAGTTTGATACGAATAAAAGTCACAAATCGGATATAATTGTTAATAAAAGTTTTTAAGGCATTTTTGTCCAAATTAGTAAAAGAGTTGAAAATTTAGAAAAATGTGTTTTCCAAAACATAAAGAAATGCTAAAAAAATTTTGGAGAAACTCATTTTGAGCTTCTCCATAGTTATAATTTGAAAAAAAAAAGAATTTTCTTTTATTTTAAAAAAATAATATTTAAACACATTTTTTCTTTACTTTTTTCTTTGTTCTCCATAGTTTTAAATGGTCCTATAACAAAAAAAAAAAAAAACATAATAATAGGGAAGAGAAAACATTTCAGTTCCAAACTAAAGCCGGATATAAGAACAAAAAACCTTATCTAGAGACAACAAAGGGCAAAGACTAAACTTCGCGGGAAGAGACAAAGTGCAATAGTGCCCCAGGCATAATCCAAGAAGGGCACTAATCACAAAGGAGTGGAAGTGGGAATCCAAGAAATTATGGCTAAACACCAAAAACAAGGAGCCCATGGAATACAAAACAAGGCAAAAACAAAAGTCAGTTTGCCAGCATCTTCTCCTTTTTGGTCATTGTCTTATCATCTCAGTGTTGCCCTAAAGGCTTTAAAAGAAAAAAAAAATGGTATGTGCGTATACTCAACTTTAAGCCATAAAGCGACCCTATCAGTGGGTGCGTGCATGCTCTTGTCGGAGCGCGCGACAAACGGCGCGCTTGGCTCGGAGATTCCCCCCAAATCTCTCTCTCTCTCTCAATACATGCAACCACTAAAATTTCAATACCAAATCCCAATTTTTTTTTTAAAAATATTTATATAAAAATTCTTTTTCATTTGGATATTCTTATAAGAATTCTCTATCTCACACACACATGGCTTATATTTCACACGACGGGATCTTTACAATACCTAAAGGATCGATACTCATGGAGTGAAGGATCTTTATTATTCTATTTATTTTGAAAAAATTAGATTAGAGTTTAATCTAACCTACTTGAAAACACTTTTTGGGCAAAGGAAATAAGAAAAGCTCTTAGCAAAAGGGTTTGAAGAAAAAAAAAACGTTTTATTTGCTACGACGGAGTCAAACACCCGCGCGGGTTTGAAAAGAAAATGGTTGATTAATCAACTGAACCTTTGAAATTGTTCTTGTTGTTTCTTACAATTAGATAGTCAGAATAATACTTTTCAATAAAAATTACGTTAAAAAAGATAATATTAATGTTTTTTTTTTTGGTGTACAACATTTGATTTAGCCCTCGTATAATAAAGCAAAATTTGTCAAACAATTTTAGAAAAAAGGAACTGGCCACGGGGTGGTAGGCAGATCATGGGACATATCCTACTTACCAACGGGAAATCCATAGTGTTATCCATCCATTTATGGACAAATCTTAATTTTCGTGGTAAGAGAAAACAAAAATTAATATAAAGGTCTTCTCAAACCTATTTTCAATTTTGAGAAATTTGATCACGTCACTATTATATTAATATAATGCGGTATTTTATTATCATATATGAGTCCAAATCTTAATCGCTCTTCATGATTACAATATCAATATTTAAATTTATCATTTAAATGTTATATATTACGTTGCAAAAACACGTTTAAAACTGTCATTCGTAACGGCGATTTTAAAACTATTATTTTTTTAATACTTGATCAAACGATATCTAAAATTATATTCTGATTAATCTGATTCGAATTAATATCGTACCCTCTATAAGAGGGAACTCTAATTTTTTTTATTCTCAAAATTTGAATACGAGTTTTAATTAAAAAATTTAATGATCTTCCTACTACATTAACTGTTTATTGGTATTTTAAAATTATTATCTTAAATAATGGTTTTTAGTTGTATATGACAAAAAAATAGTGTCATAACAGTATGAAATTGATATAACAGGTTAAATTTTCAAGATAATAAATAATTTTAGGGTAAGATTTTTTTCTTTTTTTTAATCAAAACAAAAATTTTTCTCATTTTACTCACAAAAAACTATAGTTAAAAAATTGTAATTTATTGTTATCATTGCCTCAATTGTGAGGCATAATTTTGATTGACTTATATAAAATCTATATATCGTGTGTGTATATATAATGCATATACGAGTGTCGCGAAAGATGTCTTTATTCGAAATTTACTATAAAATTAAGTAATCCAATAATCACCTCCGGCATTAACAAATTTTAAAGTCTTCAAAAGTCCTTTTAAAAAAAAGAGAGAATATGGTAAATAGTTTAGATGATCGTTGTATAAGTTTTAGCGACGAATAACAAAATTTACATAACCCTAATTAACTTTCGTATACTAATTATTAATATATTCATAATTAGTAATTTAATTGATCTAAATCTCTGATTTTGTGTAATCACATTTAATCTAACCGTGATTGTTTTGTTCAGAACAACCCTAATCCGGAATCCAAATTCAAGAACCACGTTTAAGACTTTTGAAAAAGAGCAAAGGAAAAAGGACATTCTTTTGTGAGAAACTCCAACCAAGTCATTTCAAATTTTGTTTTTACTACTTTAGTGACAAAGTTTTGATTCTCATTACTTTCCCAAAATATAATTTATCCGTCCAGCATTAGCTGACAGCTCATTAATATTATCATTAACTCCAAAGAATATCAACTTGCAAGATATTGTGCCAAAGATTAGACGGATTATATTCTTCACATAAAGATAACCCACTTCCCACTTTAATTACCATTAATAGTAAGTTATTTTTTTTTTTTTATAGAGAATCAAACTCGAAATCTTTAATAAAAAGGGAAATGGTGTCATTTTAAGAATTCAAAATTTTTTTTATCTATAATGATAGATAAATAGAAATTATACAGGAGGAGGAGGAGAGAGGGAGATGTAAGTCGGAGCTTTTGTGTAATGATAGTGTGTTTTTAGGATTTGTATACTTGGAGTGTTTATGATTGATAATTCTTTGACTTACACTCAGTCAAACAATTGTATAATTAAGTTAATTAGTTCTTAATAAAAAAAGATAATATTCAAATTTTGATTTCTATAATTTCCCTCTTGTTGCAAAGAAATAACCTGATTGAACTTTATAAAATCATAATCAACAATACTGCAACAACAGTAATTCATAAATAAGACACATCAAACAAAAATACAAGAATTTTCAGCATTTAAAATACTAAGAAATGACTTTAGACTATACAATAAAGTAGCATATTATAATTTTTTTATAATTTTTATCAAAAATTTTTGTTGGACCATGGATCATTATTTTTGCTATAATCATCGGAACATGGATATAAAGCGGGGAAAAAATATATAAACATAAACCCAGGAAATTTTTCGTGTACGAAAAGGATAAAACATAGAATGAAAATCTCTCTCTCTCTCTCTCTCTCTCTCTCTCTCTCTCTCTCTCTCTCTCTCTATCTCTCATTTGTCGTTTTCAGAAACGTGAACTTCTCGGAAGCATCCAATAGAGGGTAAATGCGTCATTTCAAATCATTCTCTTTTACTCAAACTAAATAGCAACGTTTTCACTTGCAAGTTGCAATTAATTAGAACCAAATCTGAGAGAATTCAACAGAGAGAGAGAGAGAGAGAGAGAAGAGAGAGAGAGAGAGAGAGAGAGAGAGAGAGAGAGAATGAAGCGAACACTTGATCTTGAAATCGAAGGCAATGAGGTTTCCGTTAAGAAAACACGAAACGACGTCGTGGAAGAAAGTCACGTGACGCCGGAGATGGGATTTGTAAATTTGGACGAGGATTTGCTCTACGAAGTGTTGAGGCACGTGGACGCGAGGACACTGGCAACCGCGGCCTGTGTCAGCAAGCAGTGGAGGAAAACGGCGCACGATGAGCGTTTGTGGGAGCTAATCTGTACGAGTCAATGGGTTAATATCGGGTGCGGCAAGGAACAGCTTCGTTCCGTGGTCCTCGCTTTGGGTGGGTTTCGTCGTCTCCACGCCCTCTGTCTTCGCCTCCAGATGAAAACTCAACCTCCGAGAAATACGACGTCGTTTTGTCCCGTGTCTTCCGATACACCGGCATTGTCTCCTGCGAAAATCATGCGGTGGGGAAGAGACGAGGTTAATCTCTCGCTTTCGCTTCTCTCCATTCGTTATTACGAGAAAATGAATTTCAACAATTACAAAAACCGGCCGAGGTGAATCATAATATTAAATTCTCCGAAAAAGTGAATTATTAAAAATATTAAATTTAATAATATGGGATAAATTCATTAATTTTATAATCAATGAATTTGTGTTATATTAAATTTAATATTTGGATTAATAACTTTTTCGGTCTTTTGATTATAATGTAACAAAAGTAGATTTGGCGTTTTTCTTGCTTTCCAAAACATGGGAAACACTTTTGGTCTTTTCGTGTTTTTTGCTTTGGAAAGCAAGAAAAGCACTTTTAAGAATGCTAATTTGGCCCCTTTTGCTTTTTTTTTTTTTTTTTTTTTGTTCTTGTTATTAAAGCCAATGGGTAATTTTGGGGGGCCAGTGCTGATGTGTGGACTGTAGTTGACTTCCTTTTCGGGGTTCGTTTTGTCAGGGACAAAGAGACTTTTTCTTCGTACCCTCTCTCTCTCTCTCTCTCTCTCTCTCAGTTGATGATGTAAGTTTTGAATTTTGCCTTTGGTCTATTAAAATGTCTGGATTCTGAATTCTGTGTGTGTCTTCTGCATTTGGCGGTAATTAAATTGTTGGCATTTTAATGGTTCTGAATTTGTAATTATTCTCTCTCAATGTAGACATTGACTGAAGGCTGAGTTAGTCATTTTTCTTTTGGCTGAAGGAGAAGTTATGAGAGAATAGCAACTAAATTCACTTTTTCCTTTCATAATATTAAGCAACTAAATTACTTAGGTAGAAAGATTCCGTAATTACAACTCGAATGAAGCTATGAAAATCAGGTTCATGGGCCGCCAAAACCTCGACCAAACCTAGGAAAGAAGGTCCGATCATTCAATTTACTAGTTTGTTGAAAACAATAGACTTACTTAGAAAAAATAAGTTTTTTAAAAATTATATTTTTTAATAAAAAAGAGAAAAATAAGAAATTTCTAAAAGGAGCTTTTGATTATTTTTCAATAAAAATATCTATACTGATAAAATTACTCCTAATTATTTCAATTGTTATAATTTGTCACAAATATAAACATTAAGAAAAAAAACCCAACTATTTCAACGTTAGTAGAAAATATAAATCCTTAGTTTATTATTTTCATGAATTTATGAAATCTTTCAAAAACATGAATAAACTTTAAAAATTTATGAATATTTATAATTTTATGAACTTAAAATATTTATATTTAATTTATAAATATTTTAAAATTATTTATGAAACTATTTATTTTATAAATTATTTATGAAATTTTAATATCAATTATCTTTCATTATAATTTCATTAAATTTATAGCTTGAATTTTTTAAAATAAAATTGACGAACAATTTATCACTTAAAATTTTAAACTCTTATTTTTCATAGAAAAAGACCAAATAAACTCTTAATAAAAACTTAGTTATCATAATTAAATACATAGTTCAGCATTTAAAATTCAGTGTTCAAAATAGAGAAGGAAAAAAAAATAGTTCATAGTTGTAGTTTATCAAATTAAAAATATTGCAAAAATTCTATTCTCATATATTTTTATTAAAAATAATACTCACTAAATTTCAAGTTTGGAATGGACAAACTTGTAAGTCGCGAAAGATCAAATTTGAGATGTTAAAATTATCCTTCAATCTTTGTAGGATATCTGAATAATAAAAAACTTTTATTCAAATTTTCTTTTCCTAAAATTTCATATTTGAATTTACATGATCATATATATTTATATGATTTTCACCGTCCCAACATTAAAAAAAAAAAGAAAAGGAATTATCATTTTAATTATCGGGTCATCCTAAACTTGCCGCGTCTCGCGTTAGAAGCGTACCGCATGCTTCCCCTTTGTACGAGTTGCGTCGCGCCGCGCTGGGCCTTGCCCTGTGGCACCCACGGCGCCAGGACACGCCAAATCCACATATTTACTTCTTTTATTTATTAATTATTTATTTTCCTAAAATATAATTTGCTTATGAGTAAATTATTTCTTTCTTAGTCGAAAAAGAATTGAATTAGAATTTTTTTATTTCTTTTCTATTTTATGTGGGAATTTTAGATCTAATTTAAATTTTTATAAGGGTATTATAATATTCAGATTTTTGATTAATAATATTTTTATTATTTTTTTAATTATAAAAAAGATTTTGTCTTGTCGGTGGGTTTTCATTACAGAATTGGTCTATACGTTGACAAATTTCAGCACATCTTTGTCCAAATCTAACAAAAATATAAATTGAAAATTATAGAATTCCATATATGAAATTGATATCAAGACATAATGCGGTAATCACCTTTTTACGTTAATTTCATGTATGAAATTATAGAATTTCAGTAGATAAATTGAAAATTAAAATAATATTATTTTGTATTTCATATAGATAATATTAGATTTTGAAGGTAAAACACCAAATGAACCAAACTCCCCGTTTACTTAATTCTTATTATCGCTGCAATAATCAATATCACTGGTGTTACTTGTCATTTTTTTTTATTATATAAGAATTCAAACCCTGGATTTCAGGGTTGAGAGAGGAGAATTGTGACCATTAGGTAGTTCCTTTCGGGACGGTGTTACTTGTCATCCATATATCACTTGTGTTTCTTTGTTACCTGCTTCTCGATCCACTTTCTTGTAATTGCCTTTTGCCTCTTCAGTTTATACTCCACACACCATGGCACTAATATATCTTCACCCTCACTTTCGTCGAAATCATCACAATCCTTCGACATCTTTTCATCTTCTTTTCGTGCTCGAATCTTCCGATTTCTATGTATTCCTTGTTGTTTGGGGTATGGTGGATAAGTAGTAGAGATGCCAGAGATAGTACAATACAGATCCAACCCCACCATTTCGGCTAATGACAGATCTTGGCCAGAAGGAATTATGAAGTCTTCATAAAAAAAGTTTTTACCCGAAATCTTTGATGTTTGTAATAGAAATATGGGTTTAATGTAGTATGGATTTCTTGACATTGTTAGAGGGTTTTTGTAAGTTAAAAAGTACAAACCCTAATCCATCTCGAACTATAGCCAGTTAGGTGAATTAATGGTCTCTTTAGAGTAATGTTTATGATTATATATAAGCCTTTGAAGTAAATTTTCTTTTTGCAGTGGATCATTCGAGTGTTATGGAAAATAATTAACTTTTTTGTGGGTCATGTAAATCGTTGCCAAAAAAGAAGGGGTCGGATTTATTCCCGCCCACTAAGAAAAACTTACTGTTTTGAAAATTTCCTATTTATACAAAAATTTGAACTCAATTTTACATCTTTTTCCTATTATGATTAAGAGAATTTATTAGTTAAACATATATATAGCTAGGTATTATTATTTTTTTTTTTATGAATTTTGCTAATGATAGAGGTAAAGTTAGATTTGAGTATAAACTAAATTTCTTAATTAGCTTGTTTAACCAGGTTTAACTATTTTTTTGTATAAATTATTGATATTCGATAATTATGTTAAATTTAACTAAATTTAATTCAATTTGAATTAAATTTTTAGAAGGAAAACATTTAACCAATTTAAACAGAGAATCTTAACACATTAACATCTGAAATGTTCTAAGGTGGGTTCAGCCTTCTTCATGTGTGTAAAATCTTCATTGGCCATTTTTTTTATATGAAATTTGAATTTCGGATCACGAGATTTAAAGAGAGAGATTATGACTACTAGACGAGACGTTGACCATTTATTTTGAAGTAACAAGTTTGCCCCGGCCCGATTAGGGCCCAACAACAAGAGGACTCGAGGAAGGTATATAAGCTTGATTATTGAAGTAAGGTAAAAGAAAAATGTTTTCTTTTAGTGAACGACCCCTTTGTTTTTTCTATTTATGAATAGATCTTGTGTCCCAAATTGCACGGAACAAAAGGCAATAATTTCAAGTAATTAAAAAGTTGATAAAGGTGGTATATAGGATTTTTTTTTTCTCCCATCATCGGTATCTAAATTATACTCCGACTAATTCGATTCGAGTGTCTGCAAAGGTCCTATTTAGAGGATAACTTTTTTAGCGTAGTTTTTTTCCTTTCTAACTTTTGAACCTGAGACTTGATTAAGACATTTAGTATAACATCTTACTAAATCAACTATTCATTGATACGATATAATATTTAGTTTTCGTTAAAATATAAGATAATTTACATATGATATCATAAATAAATTATGAATTCAACGAATAATCTATATATATTCCGATAACACATAGCTTCTTGTCCATTTGAGAGACAAGAAAGAGTGAGAGACGTACAAGTGGACAAGATTTTAATTTCATTCGTTATGAAATTGATTGAGTTTTATTAATTTTTGAGAGTAATTGTTACGGTTAAACTTTTTGAACTATTTATGAGTTCTATTAATTGAGTTTTAACAGTATGGAAGTAGTTGAGTTCTTTCGAACCCCACCCACCCCCTCTCAGAATAAAGTTTCAGTAAGCTTTGAATATTTCAAAAGGGAAAAAGGGCTAAGCCAGACATTGTTGTTAGTAGTTAGCAAAAGTTAATGTGAAGACATAGACGTCATGTTGTTTGTCTGTTTGAAGAAAGATGAATTTTCTAAATCAAATTCATACGGCATTTTGCTACATGAAAGCATTTCCAAAATGTTGAGGTTTGAGACTTGTATAGAGTAGACCAGTCCTCTTTTGCCTTGCTGAATAGGAAAAATAACAAAGGTCGATAACAGGACTACATTCTGAATTTGATTTGGTAAAAGGAAAAAACCTATGAAGCATCAATACTTTGAATGTCAATATCATGTGTGATACTTTGATTTCGAACTCGATTCCTTGTTCGAATTTTCGAACTGCCAAAGCTTCAATAATAAAATAATTAGTGATCTTGAATAATGATTCTGTGGATATCAATATTACAAGTAAGGGCGGAGCGAAAAAGGGCAGAGACTAGTCGCTAAAATTTTGGAAAACAAACTTTGATAAGTATATATATATTGGCATTTGGAAAAAAAAAAAAACTCAAAAATATTATTAAATATCATAGAAATATAGGTAAAATTTTTTTAAATTTTATTAAAATTCTTTAAAATATAATTTATTCACCAAATATTATGGTAGAACAAAGTTTAGCACTCAAGGTAGATCAAAGTTTATAATAAAAAAAATACAAAAACAAAAACAAAAACAAAAAAAAAAGAAAATATTGTCTCAGCACCCCTCTTTGTTTGAAATATTCTTCTTGCCTTACAAATCTACAATCTTTCATGTCTCAGCCATTGACTATGACTAATGTACACCCCAACACAAAAAATCAAAAAAACACAAATTTGTCATCACGTTGAATTGAATTTTTTGTTTTCCCAAACAAAAGTCTTTGTCCGACAACTAAAGTAAATAGCGTGATAACAATTTTCTCATCATGCGTAAACCTGAGCTCAGAGATAACAATTTTGTTATTATTTTAGTTAGAATAAGGTTTAATGAAATAATGTTTTTCTACTCGAATTTGTCAGCATGTTGACTTGAATGTTTTGGTTACCCCCAATTGTGAATCCTAGTAAAACCTTTTCTATTGTGTACACAAAAATGGGCACAAGAAAATTGTTTTAATTTTTGGTGGCTTTGTTCTACTTGCTTGACCCCCAATCCTAAGAAGCTAACATTGAATACAAATTTTTATTGCCTAGTCAAACAGACCCCTTCAAATCCTCACTTCCACTTCCATCACACCGATGTATATATATACTCGCATAACTTAGTTTCTCAAAATCATCATATTCATCAGACAACCACAACTTTACTCATCACACATTAATCAAAGACTAATAGACTAGAGAGAGAGAGAGAGAAGAAATATGGCTAGAAAACTCAATTACACGTGCTTTTTGCTCGTTATTTTTCTCATTTTGGTGTTCTCCGAGGCACGTCCTTTCAACATTTTGAAGTCCGGCAGCGGTCACGGGAAACCAGTCGGGATTAAAGGATTTTTTGATGGGTTGGCAATTGGGGCCATTAAAGAGTCAGGACCAAGCCCTGGTGTGGGACACCGGTACACAAACTCAGAGACCCTCGGTGGGATCAAGGACTCTGGTCCGAGTGGAGGTGGGGTAGGACACAGCGAAGTTACTGGCAATAACCAATAGAGTATTTTTGTTTTTGTTTTTTTTTTTTTTTTCCATCGAGTCAATTCTCTAATGTGTTTATCAAAACAGGAATATTTTAATATATATGTATCCACGCACCCTCCCCCCCCCTTTTATAGCTATGTTTAGGTGAAATCAGGTGGAAATTGAACTCTTGTTTCTACCTCTGATTAGAGTTCTTAGTCTTGTGTTAAAATTTACCATTTACATAACACTCAGATACCCTTTTTTCCCTTAAAATTTGAATATATAAATATATATTTATTTGAATTTGATTTGTAAGTGGCTAAATGATGTATGACAATTCTATCGGAGACAAAGCACTGCCCTCTTCTTCAGGGTTGTCGTGTTACCCTTCGTCGAAGCACTTCAGTCGTGGTCTGACTCTGAACTACGCTTCCCTCTCTCTATTGCAAAATTTACAATATTATTATCCCAAAAAAAAATATGATAAAGTAAATTCTTAAATAAGTTTTCAAGTAAAAGCAAACTTTGATCAGACAAAAACGTAAATAATTGGAAAAAGAAAAGGGGACATTGACTTCACATGGAGCTAGGCAAACAATAGTTAGTCAAGAAGGTTACATCATCCAACAAATTGGTAAACATACATGAGCGCTGAGGTTTGACCTGATCATATGGCATGTACCGACACGAAAAATTCCTATGTTGAGTGGAAAGGGGTGAGGAAGTCCTTTTGTATATATTATATAAATATACATATAAAGTTTTAGAAATAGAAATATAATCATTGAAAGCATCGATTCTTAAATTGCATTCTATAATATTCTAATCAGATTAATCAAATAGTTTAAATACCGATTACTCAAGACTAATATATAGATTCAGTTGTGAGGGAGTTAATGGGTCGACAGCCAAGAATTAAAAAGAAAAAAGAAAAAAAAAAGAAAAAGAATAAAGAAGCATAAAAAATCCACAAAAAAGAATCAAATTCAAGATCTCTCGATTTGAAATTAATTAAGGACAAGTGGGATTGTGTCCAACTCTCATTCTCAATCTTGTTATATTTGGAGCAAGTCCAAAATTCTAATTTTGTGATTAAATTTTAATTACTTTCTATTTTAGAGTTATTTTATCAAATGAAAGAATTTAAACTGGTCACGTCAGTATTTACTAATATTAGTATCACATCAATATTACGTTAGCATACTTTGAAACTACTTTTTGTAAAAAAAAAATATTTGATCATCTCTTGCAACATTAATATAACTATAATGACCCACTATAGTTCTAAATTCAAGCTTGAGTTACTTGTCAAAAACTCATTTTAGAATTTACAATTATTGATCAAAGATGTGTAAAAGTATGCAAAATTAAAAACCCAAAAATTGAAATTGAAATTTGTAAGATTTAGAATTTATATATGCATAGTTACATAAACTATCAAAAATTCTTTTAATTAAAATTTTGAATTCATTTTTTAGAAATGAAAAAACAAATATCAAGAGAGTCGGTTTCTATTCTTTTAATTAAAATTTTGAATTCATTTTTAAGAAATAAAAGAACAAATATTAGGAGAGTCGATTTCTAAATTAATCTTCACAATTGTTTTACGCTGAACAACGTTTTAGAGAAAAATATGAATGTGTGTACCTCCTAATTTTTAGAAAAATGCTTTTGTGCTTGACCACGTTTTTATGACTGTCACGCGCATTGGTGGCCATTGACTATGGTATATCCTATGATGCCATGCAAGACTCCGTACTTTTCACATCTCTTGACGGCAAGCCTCCCACATAAATTAAGCTATCGTGCCTTGAATGATCATTAAAATTACGAAATCAACTTGTGGAATTCAAAATAAATCAAATTTAAAGAACAGAATTATAAGAATATAGAGTTATTAAGACTTGAGAACAACCATTTCTAAGATCCCTGGCTAGCCATTCATGGTCCAGCCCTAACTCAGTTTTTCCTTCAAACTTGTTGATAATTGAGGATGTGTATGGAAACAATTGGTCAATTCAAACACTAGGAATATAACCATTATCTTGCTTCGGAAGTAAATTCAAACAAAATATCATTTTGGTTGAAATTCTAAAAATTGGAATTCAAAAAAATTGAAAAAAAAAATTCAAATACAAAGAAAATAAAGAGACACAAACAAACAAAAGGATCGGCCAAATCCCATGACTAAAAATTTTTCTTTCTTTTCTCAATTAAGTCACACTATAAGAATAAAATTCCTATACCCATATCTCAAAATTACGAATTAAAAAAGTCCCTAAATTTTGATTTCAAATTTTATTTTATTATAATTAAATTTTAAAATTTTAAAATATGTAATCGTGTTATCTGAGATAATTTGCGACATTTCGTAAAGAGGTACCACGTAAGGGCCAACTGATATTGTAGTTTTTTTTTTTTTTTTTTACTTGATCACTGATATCTGAAAATTTAACTAATTTAGTTTCACTAGTTGTGGCACGGCCAACTCTCTTTGCACCTGTTTTTTCATTCTCAATACTCAAAATTTAAGATTTTAATTAAAATAATTTAGTGTCATACTACTATATCGTCATAGATTTTGTAGTTCTATCACTTAGTCTAAACCAGGGTTGTTAGAGAAGGGAAAAAAATTATGGTTCCTTTCTTTTTTCTTTTTCTTTAAAATTAATTTGTGTTATATAATTGTAGCATCTTTCTTCTCACGCATCATAAATTAAGAATTTAATTCTATTATCTTTTGAAAATATTCCAACATTGAAATATAATTTTCATATAAGCCTCACAGTCTCATATGTGAAATACTAATATGCTATCTAAATTAATCGTGGGGTAAAACATGTCCATTTAAGATCGCAAGTTTTTTTGCCTGCACACGTTTTCACTCTTAAATAATTTCATTTGAATGAGGTTGTTTTGACAAAATTGTCATGCATTTCCACGAAAGAAATTTCATGAAACATATGCTCCCCATGACCCATATGTGCCCAATCTTGTTCACGTTTTATCCGGTCAAACTGTACTGCTCTGGTCTGACTTTTTTTTTTTTTTTTTTTTTCCTTTTTCCCCTTCTTTTCTGGTCCTGTTTTGACATTTTTAACAAAAATCGTAATTCATGACCAAGAATTCTGACCCATGAAAATAAAAGGTCGGAAGAAAAAAAAAAAAGATACGCATGCAATAGTATTCCGAGCACATCCCATTAGGGTTTAGACAATTATTAAACTAAATAGATAAAGGAATTTTTTTTTGAACTAAATAGCAGTACTATTGAATTTTCAACATATTCCCTTTCTTTTTTTTTTGAATGTGCTAAATACCATTCTAGTCAAATAAAAAGGCCTAGTTGTAACACTTTTTCTTGTACTATATTTTTCCAATATTGCACTGATCTTTTTTTTTTTTTTTAGTTTTGGTGAAAAAAGAACAACAAGAAACACAAGGCTAAGAGCCCAACCTCAGGTCTTCCCTCAGCCCCAAAGTTCCGCAGTGAAGATGTCTGCTTTCCCAATGTTTATGATGTATCCTTTCAACCAGTTACCATCTTCCTTCCTCAGGAGACCCCCCGCGTTGACCTTCCTAGAAAGCAGAGACACCGCCCCATCCGAATTCAGCTTTATCTTGCTTGCATTTGGAGGATGCCATTTAATCCAGAAAGTATCTTTTGGAACAGCTTCCCTATCTGTCTTGAAAGCCTCGGTCTAGCTCCTACTCATCCTATGAATCCCAAAACTGGTCATTCTGATACTTGTTTTCCATAACCATCTTGCATCTCCTCTTCCATGAGGACCAAACCACTACAGGAAAGGAAGGATCTACCATAACTTTCATGCCTTTCTTTAACCAGCTGACTAAATTCTTTATCCAAAACCAACAGTCCTCCACCATGTCCTTTCATACCATTTTCCAGATTTTTTTGGTCTCATGATAGTCTCGGATGGCATGCAAGAGACTTTCCCCCTCCATCCCATACTACTGGCATAAGTCATTTTCAGTTAGCCCTCTTTTCTTTCACTCTACATTTGTCAGACATTTCTCAAGCCCGACTGTCCAAAGGAAGCACTTGACCCTCTCAGGGATCTTAGCTCTCCAAATCCAATTCCACCCCTCATCATCCTGAGCTTCAGTAGCGTCCCTTACCTACATGGAGTTATATGCACTGCGAACCGAGAACTCCCCATTGCCCGACAGCTTCCAAAACATGGAGTCCTTAACATCCCTCCTCCTAGGTAACATGATGCCGCAAATTTCTTCCACTTTCTCTTGAGGCACCCATTTTTGCAGCTCTTGAACTTTCCAACTCCCGTCATTTTCTATAAAGTCTGCAACTTTGAAATTAGGCAGATCACTTCTTTGAGTCAGCTGGGTTCGATCGATTAAGTTATCATCTCCCACCCACTTGTCCCTCCAAAAGTCTATCTCATTACCATCCCCCACTCTCCACTTGAGACCCTTCGAAATACAATCCTTGCGCTTAGCTACTCCCCTCCACAAAACAGAGCACGAAGCCTTACTGATAATATTTGTGTTGTAGTCCTTGTTAAGATACTTGGATCTGAAGACTTGGTAGCACAGGGAGTTCTCGCCTTTCAGAACTCTCCAACCTAACTTGGCGAGCATTGCCACGTTGTTCTCCCTCGTTTTCCTCACACCTAGACCTCCCCACTTCTTTGGTTTGCAAACTTGCTCCCAGTTCACTAAATGCACTTTTCTTTCCCCCTCCTTACTTCCCCAGAGAAAACTTCTGTTCAGCCTATCTAATTTGTTACAAGTGTCTCTAGAGAGCCATGCCATTTGCATGGTGTACATGGGGATAATAGCATTGATGGTCTGAACCAATGAAAGCAGGTCAAGGTTTGAGACATGAAGATCCTCTTTCTCCTTATCTCTTCAATTTGGTGATGAAAAGATTAGCATGTATAATGAAGGAGAGGGTTAGAAAGGGAAGATGGAAGCCCATAAGAACGGCCAAGAATGGTCCTCCAATTTTGCATTTATTCTTTGCTGATGATCTCCTATTATTTACGGAAGCAGATCACTTGAGTCTAAGCTCGGTCATGGAGTGCTTAAGGGAGTTCTCGGAGGAAAGTGGTTTGGAGGTGAATTCATCAAAATTTAGAATTTGGTTCTCCCACAATACTCCTTGGACCTATAAAAATTCTCTCACTGCTATGAGCAAATTTGTGCTGACAGAGGAGCTAGGGCGATACTTGGGGGTCCCTATTGTCCATAAGAGATTGAGAAGAGACATTTATAACCAATTGGTGGAAAAGGTCCAAAATAAGCTGCAGGATTGGAAAGTCAAAGTTTTGAACGTGGTTGGGAGAAGGACTCTTGTTCAGACCGTCAACATTGCACTGGTCTATAAATACCCTCGATGCCTCCCTATGGTCTCATTCAACTTTTACAAATAGTGAGAGCCTAGCACTTGTTATTGCTAATATGGCTAGAGCACTGAAGTCTTCTACAGTCTTTTACATTGTATTCTTCCTTGTGTTGTTAAACTCTGGTATTGAAGCTGCTCGTCCTTTCAATGTACTCAAGTCTACACCCAGAGACTTGCCCAAAAATGAGATGGAGTTTTTCTTTGATGGGTTGTCGCTTGGAGATGTAAAAAAGTCGGGCCCAAGTCCTGGTGTCGGCCATAAATTACTGGGTTTGAAGGATATGGAATGGAGAAAGGACTCTGGTCCTAGCCCTGGTGTTGGACACTAATTTTTTGTTTTTTGGGTATGAGATGATTTGAACTTGGATTGGGTCGAAGAAGTGAAGGGAGATAGCATTTGTTACTAGCACTTATATTTGTGTATCCATTTCGCTTTCGAGCCGAAACAAAAATAGAAAAAGATTAGGAGAAACACTTGGGATAGTCCATTATTTTTTAAATATATAAAAAAAGGTGTAATATGATTGTAAATTATAGTATTGTCATTCTTTGTTACTTTGGTGTAATATGATATCAGTTGAATTAATTATTCAGTAATTTGTAAGTTTGGTTTAGTGTCAACTCTTCTTTCTTCTTCCTTTTTAGTGGTTTATTGTATAAATTCACAATAAGAATTTAAAATACTAAATTTAAGAAAAAAAATATTTTGTGTTGTGAACCCGAAATGGCCTCATAGCAAACTTACGAATAAACAAAAGTACAGCATTAGTCCATGTATTTAAGGACCACGTGTAGTAGATTGGAATTTTTTTTTTTTTTCCTTTTTGTGAAAATGAGCGATTTGACCGATTTTGGTTTAGACAGAGCACCAAAATTAGTTGATTTCACCGACAAAGTATGGGTTTATTAGCTTAGCAATTGATTTTTTTAATTAAGTTTTTGAATTTGAGATTTTAAAATGAAAAAATAAGTACCGAGAGAGATAGCATCTAAATTAAAATTCACAACTATTCAAATCAAATTAATCGGATGTAATCAAATAAAAAAAAATTAGTTGATTTCTCGATATACCCTCTTATTTTCGTATAAGATATTTTGCTTCAAAGTAAAAATTAAACCGAAAACAAACTAGATAGAGTTTGGATTACTCTTGAGTTATTTTCACGAATTTCATATGAATTTCTACCCGTAACATTTTTATTAATCATGTCAACAAATATTTAACAGAAAATATAAAACTATGAAATTTAAACTAGTAAAGTTATATATATATATATATATATATATATATATATATATATGTATGTATGTATGTATGTATGTATGTATATAACTCTAAAATTGTAATGTGTATAAAAAAAAATTGAGATCTTGAGAGTCCCTTTTTTTTAATTAAAAATGCTCACTTAATTAGGTCACAGAAGGGATTCCCTAAATAGTCACCTTCTTTGCAATGGGGGTGTTTACATATAAAAACCCAAGTTCACATAACTAATAATTGCATGTTTGATTACCTATCTAAACATAAATTTACCTTGTGTATCATCCCCCAAATTACTAAAAACTCTCTCTACCTTTTAAAACAGTTTGAGAAAATTATTGAACTCCAAAAGTATATTTTATGGCTCTAATGTATCTAGACCTTTTTTTATTTGTAAGATTATACATAAGGTATGTAAAAATATTTTTTAATAAGAAACATAATCAAATTTAAATAAAGAAAATTAGTATTCAAACAAAAATTTCTATTTCTTAAAATATGAGTCAATCTTAACATGTGTTAAAATATGATTTATTCACCAAATATTATGGTGTTCCCCCCCCCCCCAACACTTTATATTTTATACCTTAGCACTCAAGGTGGAACAAACTTTATATGAAAAATAAATAAATAAAAAAACATAAACAAGAATAAAAACAAAAAATGAAAAAGAAAAAGAAAAGGGAAGTCTCAACCATAGTTATTAAACCCGACTGGTGCATTACCCGTATATCTTGAAATTTATAATTCAGCCGGTTGAACCGTTAGATCACCCTAGTTCAACTATCAATTATTTTTTATTATTTTAAAATATAACCCGAATAAACCTAGAGGTTTGAAGTGTTTTGTTTGTCTCGGCCTTCTAACAATATGAATGTAATGGATCTAAGTGATAAACTTAAAGCCCCTTTGCAAAGATACACGGGTTATATAAATTTTTATATTTTAAAATCACATTTCTGTTGAATCATAATATAACCTTTTCTATTGTTCCTTCCATCACACCTCTATGTATATTCACCACTTAGTTTCTCAAGATCATCAAATTCATCAGACAACCTCAATTCTACTCATCACACATTAATCAAAGACTAATCGACTAGAGAGAGAGAGAGAGAGAAGAAATATGGCTAGAAAACTCAATTACACGTGCTTTTTACTTGTTATTTTTCTCATTTTGGTGTGCTCCGAGGCACGTCCTTTCAACATTTTGAAGTCCGGCAGCAGTCACCGGAAACCGGTCGGAATTGAAGGATTTTTTGATGGGTTGGCAATTGGGGCCATTAAAGAGTCGGGACAAAGCCCTGGTGTGGGACATTAGTACACAGACTCAGAGACCCTTGGCGGGATGGAGGACTCTGGTCCGAGCTAAGGCGGGGCAGGACACTGAAGTTACTGGCAATAACCAATAGAGTTTTCTTCTTCTTCTTCTTCTTTTTAATACCCCACAATTATTTGTTGGTCCATTGAGTCAATTCTTTAATGTGTTTGTTACACAGATATCAAAACAGGAATATCTTAATATATATATCCACACACACTTTTTTTCCTTTTATTGCTATATGTTTAGGTGAAACCAGGTAGAAATTGAACTCTTGTTCTACCACTGATTTGTGAGTGGCTAAATGATGTATAGTCATTCTGTCGGAGAGAAAGCAACGCCCTCTTCTTCAGGCCTGTCCCGTTACCCATCTTCGAAGCACTTCAGTTGTGGTTTGAATCATCCGAACTAGTCGCTTCCTTCTCTCTATGGCAAAATATACAATATTATTATCCACAAAAAAATGATAAAGTAAATTCGTAAATAAGTTTGCAAGTAAAAGCAAACTTTGATCGGACAGAAACGTAAATAAATGGAAAAAAAAAAGAAAAGAAAAGGAGGATTTGATTTCACATGGAGCTAGGCAAACAATAATTGGTCAAAAAGATTACATCATCCAACAAATTGGTAACATACATGCGCGCTGAGGTTTGACCTGATTATATGGTATGTACCGACACGAAAAAATTAGTCCCATGTGAGTGGAGTGGGTTGAGAAGTCCTCTTTTATATATATATATATATATATATATATATATATAGTTTTAGAAACAAAAAAAATAAATATTATGAGAGTCGATCTTTAAAATGAGTCAACAATAGTCAAATCGGATTAATCAAATATATCAGATAATAGTTGATCAAGATCAAAATATATATATTCGGCTCCAGGGAGCTTGTGGGCCCATGGCCGAAAAAGAATAAGAATAAGGAAGCACAAAAAAATGAAATCCACAAAAAAGAATCAAATTCAAAACCCCTCAATTTGAAATTAAACAAGGACAAATGGGACTATATTCGACACTCATTCTCAATCTTGTTATTTTGGGATTTTATTATCTTGTTATTTTGGGGCATTAGAGAAGGGCTGCTGCTCACAAATAGGTCCAACCTCTCCCTGGTAATTGTGGAACTTGATTCGAATGAGCTAGTGATGCTTCTTACATCGGGAGTTTGCATATCATATCATTACTGAGTGCCAATAACTAATGAGGGAGGTAATGGATCAAACAGTGTCATTTATTCTGCATGAAGGCGATTGATGTGTAGATATATTAGCCTATCTTGGGCATTCAATGCCCCATGGTACCCGTGAGTTGACATCCCCTCCTAGTGAGGTTTATGGAGCCCTTTTGAGTGATACTCGTGGTTTAGCTTTCTTTGGGGGTTAGGTTACTCGCTTTCCATGTATTAAAAAAAAATATATACATATATATATACTTTTAAACTCTTTCTAGAAAAAAAATTAATTATCTCTTACAACATTGATATGATTGATCAATTTTAAAAAAAAAAAATATTTTGAAAATAATAAAAATAAAATTTATTTAAAATTTTAATATTATAATTAAATTTTAAATTTAGAATATTTCTCTGGTCCAAGATCCTAACAGAATTACCCACTATAGTTTTAAATTCGAGTTTGAGTTACTTGTCAAAAACTCATTTTATTTCGCTTTATAATATTAAATGGATCAAATTTAAACTCAAATTTAAATTTATCTGTTTATTAGACTTGAGATCAAATCAAACTTAACTAATACGACTAAGTGATGTGGGTATTGTCGGCCATTGCATTCTGAGTTGTTTATATCCAATTGTTTTTATGGAATTATTATTTTTTTCTAATAAGTTTTTCAAAAGATTAAGAAAATAAGGATAAGTTCAACCGTCAATCGCTTGAAGAGTAAGATTTACAATTATCGATCAAAAGATATGTAAAAGTATGCAAAATTAAAAACTCAATAATTTGAAATTGAAAATTTGTAAGATTTAGAATTTATAAATATATAGTTATATAAATCACTAATAGTTTTCTTACTAAAAATCTTGAATTTGATTTTTAAATTAAAAAACAGGTATCAAAAGAATTAAAGTCTAAATTAACCTCTATAGTTGTTTAAATCGGATTATTCAAATTTTCAAATATAAATAATCGGAGAAAAACAAAAAAACCTCAAAAGAAAAACATTATAGTCATGGGATTTGGGACTGGACCACATTTTGTAGAAAAATGCGAATGTGTTCCTCCTAATTTTTAGAAAAATGCGTTTGAGGTTGACCACGCTATCAGTCACGCGCATCGGTGGTCATTGACCCCCTTTTTGTTTTTTTTTGTACTTTGGTTAAATCATTCTCCGTTTATTTGAGTTTTGTCCTAATCATTCTGAATCGATCGCTATAAAATTTATTTTATGAAAACGAATCTTTTAACATTTATTTTTTTTATTTCCATTCCAAATCGAATCTCAAAAATAATGAAATGATACAATCCCTGCACCAACCAAAGTGGTCATTGACACCCTATATTGCCATGGAAGACTCCGTACCTTTTCGCATTTCTTGACGGCAAGTCTCCTTGATAAATTAAGCTATCAAGTCTTGAATGATCATAAAAATTGCGAAATTAACTTGTGGAATTCAAAATAAATCAAATTTAAACAGAGAAATATGGAAATATTAGAGTTTTTAAGACTTGAGAACTACATTTTCTAATATTACGGGTTAGCCATTCATGGTCCAGTCCTTAACCAGTTTTTCCTTCAAACTTGTTGATAATTGAGGATGTGTATGTAAACAATTGGTCAATTCAAACACTAGGAATATAACTATTATCTTGCTTAGGAAGTCTACTCAAACAAAATATCATTTTGGTTGAAATTCCAAAAATTGGAAATCAAAAAAGTTGAAAAAAAATACAATATACAAAGAAAATAAGAGAAACAAACAAACAAATAGATCGGCCAAATCCCATGACTACAAATTTTTCTTTCTTTTCACACTTTTTCTTTTGTGCTCGCTCTAGGCAATTAAGTCACACTATAAGAGTAAAATCCCTATACCCTCATCTCAAAATTAGGGGTTAAAAAAGTCCCTAAATTTTGATTTCAAATTTTATTTTATTATAATTAAATTTTTAAAATTTTAAATACATAACAAAGTTGAAGGAGATTATTTCCGACATTTCATAAAGAGGTACCACGTAAGACCTTGTAGGTACCCATTTATAACACAAAGTTTTCTTAACAATAGCGTTGATGCAATACATTACTTTTTTAAATTTAAATGTATCATACAAGAGCTTTGAGTCAGGACCCTCAAGCTAGAAAAGTATTAGAAAAGAAAAAGAGGAGGAAAAACAAAGGAAATTGTTCAAGGATATGAATACCTTGTAATATCATCTATTACATAGCCACGACATCTTTTCCTTTGTAGTTCTTTTTTTATTTGATCACCGGTATTTGAAAACTTCATTAGTTGAATTTAAATAGTTGCGGGACCCAATTAAGGGCCATGACTTTCCCTGCACCTATTTTTCAATTTTTAAAACTCGATCTCAAAATATTAATTAAAAAAATTTACTATCATACCATCGCTGGTTTTGTAGTTCTATTATTTGGGCTAAACTAGGGTTGTTAGAGAAGGGAAAAAAAATAAAATTTTTGCAGTGCTTTTCTTTTCTTTTTTTTTTCCTTTAAAATTAATTTGTGTTATATAATTGTGGCATCTTTCTTCTCACACATCACAAATTAAGAATTTGATTCTATTATCTTTTGACAATATTCCAACATTGAAATAAAATTTTCGTATAAGCCTCAATCTCAAATGTGAAATACTAATATGCTAACTAATAATTTGGTTAGCAGACAAAGTTCTTTCCTCACTTAATAAACTTGAAACCATGTCTAATTATTTACCAACCATAATGAAATTCATGATCTATACATGCATTTTTTTTTCCTTTTTCTTTTGTTGATATAAGGTGAACCAGGCGATAATTAGTGTGATAATTAGCGTATGCATACCATTTGAGGGTTTGATACCATATATTGAACACCGTCCTGATATCTTGGGATTAAATTGAAACCGATGTTCCTTTTCAGGGAGTAAAGCTCTTAATAAGAAATACTCCATACATATGAGAACCAGATACTCTCAATAAAAATTAAATTTCGATCATATTTAAAAAAATTCAATCTCTTATTCAATAGATCCAACACATTTAGTTCGCTAAGTCCCATATTCGCCCAATCTTGTACACGTTCTATCTGGTCAAACTGTACTGCTCTAGTCTGACCCCTCTTTTCCCCTTCTTTTCTGGTCCCGTTTTGAAATTTTTATCAAAAATGTTAATTCATGACCAAAAATTCAGACCCATGAAAAGGTCGGAAAAGGAAGATACACGTGCAATTGTATCCTGAGCTCATCCCATTGGCGCTTCATGTTTCCTTTCACATCAACCAGAAAAGTAAAAGTTTTCGAGTTGAGAAATGTTATTTGATAATAATAATAATAATAGAAACGAATAGTTAATTTAATAAAAAATGAATAGTTAATTTAATAAAAAATAAGGTAAAATATTAAAACAGTCAGTTAAGTTTTTATTTTAAAATTTAAGACTATGTTGAGAGATTCATATCCTAAATAAAGTCTCTATAAATATTTAAATTAAATTAGTCAAATTATGAACTTACTAGCAAGAGGGGGAAATAAAATAATAATTATAAAAATTTATTGGTACAATGTGTCGGCAATTATTAAAATTACAACAGATGAAGGTATTTTTTTGAACTAAATAGGAGTACTATTGAATTTTCAACGTCTTCCTTTTCTTTTTTTGAACGTGCTAAAAACCATTATAGTCAAATAAAAAGGCCTGGTTGTGACACTTTTTCTTGTGCAATATTTTTCCCCCATTGCACTCGTATATAAATACCCTTGATGCCTCCATATGGTGTCATTCAACTTTTACAAATAGTGAGAGCCTAGCACTTGTTATTGCTAATATGGCTAGAGCACTGAAGTCTTCAACAATCTTTCACATTGTACTCTTCCTTGTGTTGTTAAACTCTGGTGTAGAAGCTGCTCGTCCTTTCAATGTAATCAAGTCTACACCCAGAGACTTGCCAAAAACAGAGATGGAGGAATTTTTCTTTGATGGGTTTTCTCATGGAGATGCAAAAAAGTTGGGCCCAAGTCCTGGTGTTGGCCACAAATTACTGGGTTTGAGGGATTTGGGATGGAGAAAGGACTCTGGTCCTAGCCCTGGCGGTGGACACTAATTTTTGGTTTTTTGGGTATGAGATGACTCGAACTTGGATTAGGTCCAAGAAGTGAAAGGGAGATTGCATTTGTTACTGGCACTTATGTGTGGTGGTTATGCAAATAGAGGTTAAAATTCAAGACTTCTGATCCAGATCTCTAAAGAAAAGGAAGTTAGTGTCAATTGACTTAAACATCATTAGAGGCACTTATATTTGTGTATCCATTACACTTTCAAGCCAAAACAAAAATAGAAAAAGATTAGGAGGAACTCTATTTTTAATAGCCTTGGGGCACCGGGGATGGTCCATTGTTGTATCGGTCATTCTTTGTTACTTTTGTGTAATGCGATTTTAGTTTGAATAAATTATTCTATAGTTTGTATAGTTTTGTTCGGTCTCAACTCTTCTTTTTTCTTCCTTTATAGTGGTTGTTGTATAAATTCACAATAAGAATTTAAAATACTAAATTTAACAAAAAAATATTTTGTGTTGTGAACCCGAAATGGCCTCATAGCAAACTTACGAATAAACAAAAGCGTAGCATTAGTCCATGCAGTTAAAGGCCCCATGTAGTAGATTGGATTTTTTTTATGTTCCTTTTGTGAAAATTAGCAATTTAACCAATTTTGGTTTAGACAAAGTGCTAAAATTAGTTGATTTTGTCGAGGAACTATGGTCTAAGTGGTTGGCTAATAAACTCTTTTAATCAAGTTGTCAAGTTTAAATTTTGAAAAAAAAAAATAAGTATCAAAAGAGTTAGCAATTAAATTATTAGGACCCATAACTCTTTAAACCAAATTGGTCAGGTTTTCGGATACCGATAATCAAGTAAAAATAATTAAATGAAACCCTCTTATTTTTCCCATAAGATATTTTGCTAGAGAGTAAACATTAAACTAAAAATAAACTAGGTAGGGTTTAGGATACTCTCGAGTTATTTTCATGAATTTCAAATGAATTTCTACTTGAAAAAAAAAATTTTTGATCATGCAAACAAGTTTTTGTGAGAAAATATAAAATTATGAAATTTAAACAAGTAAAGTTTATATATATATAAACTCTAAATTTGTAATGCGTACAAAAAAAATTGAGATCTGCTCGCTTAATTAGGTCACGGAAGGGATTCCCTAAATAGTCACCCTCTTGGCCAAGGAAATGTTTACATATAAAAGCCCAAGCTCATATAATTAATAATGTCATGTTTGATAACCTATCTGTACTTAAATTTATCTTGTGTATCTCCTCGCAAATTATTAAAAGCTCTCTTTACCTTCTAAAACAGTTAGAGAAAATTATTAAACTCCAAAAGTATATTTTACAGCTCAATGCTTCTAGACACTTTTTGTAGCTTGGCTCATGGTAGCTTAATGACGAATGAAACTCAATTTCGTCGAAGGATTGTGATAAACCCACAATGCCCTAAGAGTTACCTGAAACTTTGTCCCCCCCCCCCCCTCTTTAGAGATTGTGAAGTAACCCGGCAAGTATGGGCAAGAACTGTTAGATCTCCCTATTTGACTAACTTGGTGTTTTCCAGGAGACCGATGAAAGATTGGTTAGCGAAGAACTGTCTATCCCATGCGATTCATTGGAAGCTCCCTTGGGCTACGATCTTTCTGTACACCTTATGATTGATTTGAAAGGAGAGATGCCGTATGATATTTGAGGGTGGTCCTTTCTCCATTGACCATGTTATTCTTATGGCTAACAAGTATGCATGGGATGGTTGGAGGACATTCTTGAGGGAGTCCTCCCCTCCCCCACGAGTGGGGAAATGGATGAGGTGAACTTACCTTTGCCGAGAGTGTTAAAACTAAACTCAGACGATCAATGGATCCTACTTTTGGGTCGGCTAGGGCAGGGGTCTAATTCGAGATGAATATAGTTTATGGGCTCGAGGCTTCATCTGTAATTTAGGTGTCACCAACGTACGCCCCAAGATAAAAATCAAAAAGCACAAATATGTCGTCACGTTGAATTGAATATTTTGTTTTCCCAAACAAAAGTCTTTGTCCGACAACCGTGTCAAATAGCATAACAACAATTTTCTCATCGTGTGTAAACCTGAGTTCGAGCTACCTGGTCGATGTGGGGTTAAAGTTATTTTTTTTAATTTATTTTATTATATGTGATTTACATAAAAAAAACAATTTATTAATTTTTGTCAGAGCATATTTTTTTCCCTACAAAATTCTATCCAAAAAAACTAAAAAAGAAAATGCCCCTATCTTACCTAACAAAATTTAATGTACTAGAGAGAGAGAGAGAGAGAGAGAGAGAAGAAATATGGCTAGAAAACTCAATTACACGTGCTTTTTACTCGTTATTTTTCTCATTTTGATGTGCTCCGAGGCACGTCCTTTCAACATTTTGAAGTCCAGGACCAAGCCCTGGTGTGGGACACCAGTACACAAACTCAGAGACCCTTGGTGGGATCAAGGACTCTGGTCCGAGCCGAGGCGGGGTAGGACACTGAAGTTACTGGCAATAACCGATAGACATTTTTTTTTTTACCCCACAATCATTTGTCGGTCCATTGAGTCAATTCTTTAATGTGTTATTTACATAGATATCAAAACAGGAGTAACTTAATATACATACCACACACTTTTTTTCCTTCTATAGCCATGTTTAAGTGAAATCAGGTGAAAATTGAACTCTTGGTTCAACCACTGATTAAAGTTGTTAATCTGGTGTTAAAATTCACCATTTACATGATACTCAGATACCTTTTTTCCCTTAAATTTTGAATATATGAATATATATTTATTTGAATTTGATTTGTAAGTGGCTAAATGATGTATGGTAATTCTATCGGAGAGAAAGCAATGCCCTCTTCTTCAGGGTTGTCGTGTTACCATTTTACGAAGGACTTCAGTTGTAGTCTGAACTGTCCCAACTAGTCACTTCCCTCTCTCTATGGCAAAATAATGATGGTGATGACTGATGACACAGACAATGGCTATCATGACAGGGAAGGCTCAAAATGAAAATTCGTGTAACTGCTCTATATAAAATGCTTTCCATCATTGGGCACTCTCTATGGCAAAATATACAATATTATTATCCCCAAAAATATGATAAAGTAAATTCTTAAATAAGTTCGCAAGTAAAAGCAAATTTTGATCAGACAGACGTAAATAATTGGAAAAAGAAAAGGTGGATTTGATTTCACATGGAGTGCTAGGCAAACAATCGTTGGTCAAAAATATTACATCATCCTACAAATTGGTAACATACATGCGCGATGAGGTTTGACCTGATCATATGGCATGTACCGACACGAAAAATCCCATGTGGAGTGGAGAGGGGTGAGGAAGACCTTTGAATATATTTTATTAATATATATATACAAAGTTTTAGAAAAAAAAATGTTAAAAAAATTGATCCTTAAAATGCACTCCGGAATATTCTAACCAGATGAATCGACTAGTCCAAATACCTATTAGTCAAGACCAATATATATATTCAGTTACGAGTGAGTTAATAGGTCGACGGTCCAGAATTAAAAAAAAAAAAAAAAAGAAAAAGAATAAAGAAGCATAAAAAATCTACAAAAAGAATCAAATTCAAAATCTCTCTTATTGAAATTACTTAAAGGACAAGTGGGATTGTGTCCAACTCTCGTTCTCAATCTTGTTATGTTTGGAGCAAGTCCAAAATTCTAATTTTGTGAATAAATTTTAATTACTTTCTATTTTAGAGTCATTTTCAAATGAAAGAATTTAAATTGGTCACGTCAGTATATATTAATATTAGTATCACATCAATAAAAAATATATTTGATCACCTCTTGCAACATTAATAAAAATATGATGACCCCCTATAGTTCTAATTAAATTCGAGCTTGAGTTACTTGTCAAAAACTCATTTTATTTCACTTTATACTATTAAATGGATCAAATTTAAACTCAAATTTAAATTTTATCTCTTTGTTGGAGTTGAGATCAAACTTAACTAATACGATTTAGTGATGTGGGTATTGCCGGCCATTACGTTGTGAGTTGTTTATATCCATTTATTTTTATGAAAGAACTTTTTTTTTTTCTAAGTTTTACAAAAGATTAAGAAAAAAAGGAAATCGAGTAAAATTTGCGATTATTGATCAAAGATGTCTAAAAGTATGCAAAATTATAAACCCAAAAATTGAAATTGGAATTTGTAAGAATCAGAATTCATAAATACATAATTACATAAACTATAAAAAACTTTGTTAATCAAAATCTCAAATTTAAATTTTAAAAATGAAAAATAGATGTTGAAGGAACAAATTTTTAAATTAAATTTCATAATTATTTAAATTAGACGGTAGGAATTTGAATATCATGTAAGTAAAAAAGAGAAAAACATTATGTTTTGGGATTTTGTGCAGGATCACGTTTAATAGAAAAATGAGAATGTGGTCCTCCTAACTTTTAGAAAAATGCTTTGCGCCCCGCAATGGTGACCATTGACTATGGTATACCCTATGATGCCATGCTAGACTCGATTCTTTTCACATCTCTTGACGGCAAGTCTCCCATGTAAATCAAGCTATCAACTATCAAGTCTGGAATGATCATTAAAATTACGAAATCAACTTGTGGAATTCAAAAGAAATCAAATTTAAAGAACAGAATTATGGAAATATGGAGTTGTTAAGACTTGAGAACCACGTTTTTTAAGATTACTGGCTAGCCATGCTTGGTCCAGTCTTAAACAAGTTTTTCCTTCAAACTTGTTGATCGTTGAGGATGTATATGTAAACAATTGGTCAATTCAAATACTAGGAATATAACCATTATCTTGCTAAGGAAGCAAATTCAAACAAAATATCATTTTGGTTGAAATTCCAAAAATTGGAAATCAAAAAAATTGAAAAAAAAATTAAGAAAAGGATCGGCCAAATCCCATGACTACAATTTTTCTTTATTTTCTCACGTTTCTTTTATGCTCGCTCTAGGCAATTAAGTCACACTATAATGATAAAATTCCTATACCCTTATCTCAAAATTAGGAGTTAAATAGGTCCCAATAATTTATTTTATTATAATTGAATTCTTAAATTTTAAAATATTTAACCATCGGTGTCCAAATCAAAGACTCTCTCTCTTGCAAGCCTCTTGAAGAGATGGGTAACGTCTCAGAGGGTGTTTGGAATTGCTTAAAACGTGTTCAAACCAATTTATATGTCAAAATTAAAATTATAATCGTCTAATAATTAAAATTTGTAAAAAAGATTATAAATTCAAAAAATGCTTATAAGCCAAAATAAATAAATAAATAAATAAACTGTACCCGACAACTATTTTATTTTGATGCTTTTATCATAACTTAAATAAGTTACTCTGACCAACAAAACTACATTTTTATCATTTTACATTTAATAAAAATTATAACTATATCACATCTTATGTCTATCGTGATCTTTTCTCTATATAATTTATAAGCACTCATTTTACTAAATATTAATTACTTTAAGCAATCCCAAATAACCTAAATCTGATTTAACTCGAATTGAACTCTAAAGGGACAAATTTCTCCTGATATCTTTTTTTTTTTTATACACAATATTCAAATCTAAAATTTTACTTAAGAAATATCAATTAATAATTAAGAATTATCTTTTGATAATATTTCAACATCGAAATATAATTTTCGTATAAGCCTCATAGTCTCAAATGTGAAATACTAATATTCTAACTAATAATTTAGTTAGGAGATAAGGTTCCTTTCTAACTAGATAAACTTGAAACCGTTTCTAATTATTTACCGACCACAATGAAATTCATGGTCTATACATATATGATTTTCT
This sequence comes from Dillenia suffruticosa, assembly GCA_033439265.1. Classification (NCBI taxonomy): domain Eukaryota; kingdom Viridiplantae; phylum Streptophyta; class Magnoliopsida; order Dilleniales; family Dilleniaceae; genus Dillenia; species Dillenia suffruticosa. The sequence continues at coordinate 4,814,993 of JAVTVX010000012.1, read as the reverse complement.
TTTTTCTTTTCTGGCCATAAGTGTGAAGCAGGCGATAGTTAGTGTACACATATGTTTCTAAGGGGACAATCTAATTGTACAAACTCTCTTCCCCTAACCCGGTGATCCCAGATTCAAAACTTTATAAAAAAAAAAAAAAATAGTGTACACATACTATTTGAGGACTTGTTTGTTAATTGTTATGAAATATTAAATTTAAATTATATATTTTTTTTTTTTTGCCCGCACACGTTTTCACTCCTAAATAATTTCATTTGAATGAGGTTGTTTTGACAAAACTGTCATGCATTCCAAGACCCACACCCGCCCAACTTGTACACGTTTTATCTAGTCAAACTGTACTGCACTAGTCAACCTTTTTTTTTCCCTTCTTTTCTGGTCCTGTTTTGAAATTTTTAACAAAAATAGTAATTCATGATAAAAAATTCTGACCCATGAAAATAAAAGGTCGGAAAAAAAATACGCATGCAATTGTATTCCGAGCTTATCCAATTCGGGCTTCATGTTTACTTTCACATCGACCGGAAAAGTAAAAGTTTGACAACATTAATCAAATATATAATAATAATAATATTAATAATACTAACAGACAATCGATTTAATAGAAAAGATTTTAAATCTTTTGATTACGTTCTGGATTTAAAATTTACAAATAAAAAAAAATTATATTAAGAGAGTTACACAGAATAGGACCCTCACAGATGCTTGAACTAGATTAATCAAAATATAACTCTGGATATTAATGATAAGAATAAATAATAATAATAATAATAATAATAATATTATTATTATTATTATTTTATTGGTACAATATGTCGACAATTATTAAAATTACAACAAAGTATTTTTTTGAACTAAATGGCAGTACTAACGAATTTTCAACATATTCCTTTTCTTTTCTTGAATGTGCCAAATACCATTATAGTCAAATAAAAAGGCCTGATTGTGACACCTTTTCTTGTGCTATATTTTTCCAACATTCCACTAGTCTATAAATAACCGTGATGCCTCCATATGGTGTCATTCAACTTTTACAAATGGTGAGAGCCTAGTCTGTACCAAAAAAAAAAAAAAAAAAAATAGTGAGAGCCTAGCACTTGTTATTGCTAATATGGCTAGAGCACTGAAGTCTTCTACAATCTTTTACATTGTATTCTTCCATGTGCTGTTAAACTCTAGTATAGAAGCTGCTCGTCCTTTCAATGTTCTGACGCCTACACCCACAGACTTGCCAAAAACTGAGACGGAGGAATTTTTCTTTGATGGGTTTTCTCTTGGAGATGTTAAAAAGTCGGGCCCAAGTCCTGGTGTTGGCCACAAATTACTGGGATTGAAGGATTTGGGATGGAGAAAGGACTCTGGTCCTAGCCCTGGCGCTGGACACTAATTTTTTGTTTTTTGGGTATGAGATGACTCGAACTTGGATTAGATCCAAGAAGTGCAAGGGAGATTGCATCTGTTACTGGCACTTATATTTGTTTGGTTTTTTTTTTTTTTTTAATAAAGAGAATGTTTAAATTCAAAATTTCTATATGAGATCTCTAAAAAAAATTAGAGTTGGTATCAATTAAGTTATAGCTCGTTGATAGCACTTATATTTGTGTGTCTATTACACTTTCAAGCCAAAACAAAAATAGAAAAAAGATTAGGAGAAACTCTATTTTTAATTGCCTTAGGGCACTGGGGATAGTCCACTATTGTATTGTTCATTTTTGTTACTTTTTGTGTAATGTGATTTCAGTTCTAATAAATTATTCTATAATTTGTAAAGTATTGTTTAGTGTCAACTCTTCTTTCTTCTTCCTTTTTAGTGGTTTGTTGTATAAATCCACAATAAGAATTTAGAGTACTAAATTTAACATAAAATATTTTGTGTTCTTAACCCGAAACGGCTTCATAGCAAACTTACGAATAAACAAAAGTGTAGCATTAGTACATGTATTTAAGGACCTTAAGTAGTTAATTGGAATTTTTTTTCCCTTGTGTGAAAATGAGCAATTTTACCGATTTTGATTTAGACTGCACCAAGATTAGTTGATTCCACCAAAGAATTGTGGGTCTAATAGCTGAACACTAAATTCTTTTAACTAAATTTTCAATTTCGAGTTTTGGAAATAAAGAAACAAATATAGAGAGAGTAGCACTTGAATTGAAATCAATAACTGTTCGAACAGAATTAATCAAATTTTCGTATACCGATGATCAAATAAAAAAAAATTAATTGATTTCTCGATGTACCCTCTTATTTTCTCATAAGATATTTTGCTTCAAAATAAACATTAAACTGAAAATAAACTAGGTGGGGTTTGGATTACTCTCGAGTTATTTTCATGAATTTCATATGAATTTCTATCCGTAACATTTTTTTTAATCATGTCAACAAAGTTTTAACAGAAAATATAAAACTAAGAAATTTAAACTAGTAAAGTTTATATATATATAACTTCTAAAATTGTAATGTGTCTAAAAAATTTGAGATCTCGAGAGTTCCATTTTTTTTAATTAAAAATGCAAATTTAATTAGGCCATGGAAGGGATTCCCTTAAATTGTCACCCTCTTGACAAAGGGTATGTTTACATACAAAAACCCTAGTTCATATAATTAATAATGGCATGTTAGATAACCTATCTAAACATAAATTTACTTTGTGTATCTTCTCACAAATTACTAAAAACTCTCTGTACCTTCTAAAACAATTCGAGAAAATTATTGAATTCCAAAAGTATATTTTACGGCTTTAATGTATATGTACACTTTTTTATCAGTAAGATCGTATATAAGGCATGTAAAATTATTTTTTAATAAGAAACATAATAAAATTTATATAAAGAAACTTAGTATTCAATATTCAAACAAAATTTTCTATTTCTTAAAATATGAATCAATGTTAACATGTGCTAAAAAGGACTCATCCATGCGAAAACTTGGCGTGCAATATAAACTCATGATTCACAAAAATTTTTCAACATTAACGTTTTCTCGTTTCAGAAACATTTTCAATTTTCAAAACGTTTCCAAAATGTTTAAATATGTTAAATTAATTAATATTTACGCAAAAATTCTTATATTTTCTATATTTGTATATTTTTTCATATTTAATAAATTATTTATGTATTTAATTACATTTTTATTTTTTATATTATTTGTTTTATAATAAATAATTATATATTTGATCATTTTAGATTTTTATTATAAAAGATGATTATTCTATTTATTTTTATAAAATAATTAATATTTATATAAAAATTTATATATTTTTTATATTTACGTATTTGTTCATATTTTTATTTTTTTGTATCGTTTTGTATTCATGCAACTTAGATATAAACACCTGCCAAGCCTTTTTGCGTAGCATAAACACTTTGAGGAGAATGCTTATGTCCCTTTGTAGTAGACGAGGAGAAGGAAAAACTGTTTTGTTGGAGCCACATAGGGCTCGTCAATGCCATGCCCTGATGTAGGGCATAAGCACCCGCCATGCCCCAGCGGAGGGCATAAACACTAGCAGAAAGCTTCCGTGGGTCTAATCCTGAATGCCCCGAACATGGCTTAATGACCTCTTGCCCTTGTCCTTAGGGGCATGGACAAAAAGCAGAAGACTTCAGAAAGGATTTTGGTGCTAGAGTATGATTTAACCATATTGCCTATACTCGGTACCATACGAATCTATTTGGCAAATTTGATCTCAAATTAAAAAGTTATTAAAGCAATGACAATGGCAATTCTTGTCTTTAAGGTTTTATTTATTTGTCAAATGCCCCCTATTTCTTAAAAATTTGACTAATTAAATTTTAATATATATATCTATGTATATAGAAAATTAATCAGCATAACGTAATTGAAAATGACGAGTGTTACTGTTATTTTTTCTTTTTTTCTTGTTAAATACTCCTTCTTTATTGTTAAGTAAAATTAAAAAAAAAATACAAAAATGAATAAAAAAATTGCTAACCAATGAGATGAAGAACAAGCAAAAAATGAATTTTCTCCCTAATGAAAATTAATTATAAAAAACAACGCAGACCAAATCATTTCTCTAAAAATGTCTCTTAAACACTAAATACAAGTATTAGTTTGTCACCTTTTTGCATAACAAGCCCTGATGGTTGGATTTCACATTAAGATCCTTTGAAATACACTTGCACTCTATTCCTATCTTGTTCAAAAAATTGAAATTGTCACTAGTGAACAAAAAAAAAATATATATATATACAAAAAAATATAATTTGTATCTACCAAAGAACTTTTAAAATTTTTTAATTTTAAGAATTTAAAATTCATTTACAGATATGCAATCGAACATTATGTTAAAAACTGATCCATGATAGTTTTGAAATAATGGGTACAAAAAATATATCAGAAAATGCTACATTTAAGATAGGTAATTTGGTTATTTTCATATTGAGAATATAGGCAAAAATACTTATATTTATACTTGGATTGGTTTATTTCAAAATATTGTCCCGTTTTAATTTCAAACTTCTATTTTTAATAATACATTTACATTTTAATGAATATTTTATATAATTTTTCATAACCAAAAAATATCCAATAATTTTTTCGGATAAAGAAAAGAAAAAAAAATGCATTTTTCACGCCACGCTACCCTCACATTTTCATTTAAATTTTTTTAAAAGCATTTTTTTTATTTTCCTTTTTTTGAATTTCTAAAATTTATTTCCTTTCTTTTATCAGTCTAATTGTAAGACCGCATTTGAAAAAGAGAGGGACGAGCTTGGAAATCTGTGTCCGGAGATTGAGAGAAATGGGGAGATCGAACCCAGGAGCGAAGGGTGATTCGGCGACGACGAGCGACGGCGACGATCTCCCAGCATCCTACTCCGCCACTTACTCCGACGGCGAGAAAGTCCTCGCTTATCATGGCCCTCGCATCTACGAAGCCAGAGTACTCTCTCTCTCTTCACGTAATTAGTATGATCTTCAATTCTGGTCTTGTAAAGATTGTGTAACTTAAAGAATTGGAGTAATTAGGTTACGATTTTAATCTTCAGGAGGTTACAGCCACTGACTCTGTGACCTCATTGTCAAGCTTGCCTCCAAGGTTCATGAACCCTAATTTATCTTTAAGTATTAGGTTTTCATTCTTGTAGTTTATATCTGAATTTTCTTTCTATTCTTTATTTGAATTTGAATTGTCGGTGTTTAGATTTTGGCACTGAATTAATTAGAGAAGTTAGGTTAAAAGTTAAGACGGTTTTTAATGTGAAAACAAATTCATATCCCAAGTCTTTTTCTTTCTCTTTTGGTTGAATATTGCGAACTAGTTATCAATTCTGTCCCCAATATTCGTAAACCCTAGTATTGGACGTATTTGTTTTAAGAAAGCGATTGTAGTTTATCCATTTGATTTTCTGAATAAGAGCATATTGCTTCTTCTCATCTGGAAATACACAAAAGAGAGCGTATTCTTCTACCCTAAAAATTTGAGAGTGGCCTGCTTTTGTAGTGCCTAAGCTACAAAAGAATTGTTCTATATCTTGGTTGATCAATGTTTCTTTTCGGTCACTCTCAGAATCAAGATATGATATGATGAAATAAAGAAATGGAGCAAAAAATTCGAGTTCTTTTTTTCATAGTAAAGAAATTTTATTAAGAAGAGAAGAAAGACACAACAAATCTTAAGATTATGAGGTACAGGACAGAATGAATAAAACCAAAAGAGAAATTTATTCCAATTCTCTGACCATAATTTTGAAAACCCTTATCACGTGAGCCATATAAAACTATTATCCCATGAGAGTGATAAGACCAAATGAACTGATCTATGAAGATTCTAACACTTTGCTGCTTATGAATACACCAAGAGCCATTATGGTACCCTTTCATTACAGAGAAGCATCATTCTTTCCTCCAAAACCTATAAACTATTTCAACTTTAAATCATGTTGACTCTTGTGACAAAGCCACTAATTAACAAATGGAAAACATGCAATTTCTCAACCCCATGCTATGTGCTGATAGGCTTTTTGGTATATCGGTGTGAATGGATTTGTTTTTGTAGTGTGTGCCTGTTAAATATCTTTTAATCACCATAATTAGGCTCTTCAAAGGAAAACAAAGGTGATTAAACTTTGGCATTCTATGCCATTTAATGCATATGTCTGAAGAAAAAAATTTAGGAATTGTAGCAGAAACAATTTTCTGCATCAACTTTGATGGGACAAAATTGTTCTCCTTGGTGCTCCGGTATACTTCATACTTGGGCCTTTGAGGGGATTGCTTTGATGTACATTTACACAGACTACAGGCCTTTAATCTCTTTCTTAAATCCTGTTTTTTTTTTTTTTTAATTTTTTTTTTGTTCCATAATGACACTTCATGGTTCATCCTCTTGTTTCTATTTAGTTCTTCATCTCTCCCCCCCATTTATTTCCTGCTTTTTTGTAGAAAGTAGAAGGATCTCATGGTCATTCTTATCTAATTTTCTTTTTTTTTTGTTTTTCCTTTTTTGTAATTGTAGAGACCAGCTTCACTGTAGGTCTTGCATTTCTGTTGGTCTGTTCTTCACTGATCATACTGGAGAAATAGTGACTGTTAGTATCCATGATGACAAATTAAATCTGTGCAAATGATGAAATACAACCAATGTTCATCCACTGGGAGATTAGGAGATAGGTCAAATGGTCCGAGAAGCCTGAACTTTTTCTTTCCTTGAGCCCAAGTTGAATTTGGGAAGACTTTTGCAAGTGTCTCCTACCTTTATGCTATTCATGTCCTCATCTCATTACAACAAAAAGTGGGATCTAAAAATCATGATTCTGATTATTGCTATTATAGCGTGGACAAAACCAAAAAGTGGGGAAGCTTTTTTTCCCCCTTTCTCTTCTGTAAGCTTTTGTGTAGCAGTGGTTTGTGATTGGAGTTTGAACTCTCTGTAACTTGGTTCTTTCTGACCACACCAAGTAAGTTGCTTCAACTCTTTCCCCTACCTAGAACCTCCCACGCCACTGCTTCCCTCAACACTTGCAAAGTGTTTGTAGGAGACAAGAATGTGCGGGCAGTGGCTAATTAAATGCACTTGTTTTATATACAATGAATGTTAGGCTGGACTTCATATCCTGCTGAGTTTCTTCATGGTTTTATTTTCCACATTAAGACTGTTCACTTCGTCCTTGGTGCTTTTTATTCTTTGAATTGTTCTCTGTGTTTTTCTAAAATTCCATGCTTTTTTTTATCAGCATTAATGATTTAGCTGTTGCTGAATTGAATTTATTTTGATCCGGTATGTCTGTTATGTTTAAGGTTGAAAAAACAGAGTTTAGCAAGAAGGAATGGAGATACTTTGTTCATTATCTTGTAAGTGTGAATTCTTTTCTTTCTTAGAAACTTTGTTCATTACATAATGAGTGTTGAACTTTCTTCTTTATTTCCCTTTTCTCCTCTATTCAATATGGTACCAGCATTGTTATGTGTAAACATTCATCGGTGCTTGAACTGCAAATTTGTTGGTAATCAAGCCTGCATCCGTTTTATTACTAAGTGGACTTTTATTTTCCTTTGCAGGGTTGGAATAAAAAGTACGCTTTTTGGCCTGATCACCCAATTTAACAACAGTTTCTTGGTTCTACGTATAGGTCATCCTTCTCCAATCCTTTTTTATTCATTTCCTTCTTTTTCTTCTTTGCCTCCAGAACTTGTAGATTTGATGGTTTGTGTTTCTCATGCAAACTTCTCAGAGCCCCAACTTAGGGCTTGTCTCCCGTAGTATGATTTTGTTCAATTTCTACGTCACTATATTGAATATAGATCCATGTTATGTAATTAGTTTGGCTGTATGTGTGATGCATGTGGGTCTTTAGCATGAATAATGGTTTGGATAAAAAACATAATAAAAATTGAACGATAAGAGGTGCCTAAAATGGATAGGTTTGTTCCTTGGGGTGTATTAGCAAGAAGATGAAAATATGGATGAAGACATTGTAGATGGGATTAGAGCATGGCGACCTCAATCAAGAAGCAAGTGTTATAGAAATGTATAATATCAACAATGCTTTACAGTACAGGGTGAATGTGGTGGAGATGAGAATGTTAAGGTGGATGAGTGGAGTAACAAGAAAAGATAGAGTTAAAGCAAAGTATGTTACATTAAACTAAAGGAGTAGTCCCAATAATACATAACATGAGAGAAAATAATTTAATATGTTTGGGATGTCCCAAAACAACCACTTAATGCCTCTTTTTTTGAATAAATGGCATATGAGTTGCAGGTGCACCAAGAACAAAAGGAAGGCATAAGATCATTGTAGAAGAGGCGATACAAAGTGGTATTGTAACTTTGTATTTAATCAATTATTACTTAGCCTAATGGGAATGATAGTTCATATAGCAATTGTACCGATTGGGATTAAGATTTAGGGTCTATTTGGTTTAGTTAATGAAATTCAATAGACGGCCAATGACCAACGGCTAATGGTTGACGACTAATGGTCGATCGTTGATAGTTATTGTTAATTGATAATAGCATTTGGTTATTTAATCAATAACAATTGTTGTTCATGTATAAAATGATCAAAAAGAACAAATCCATGTAAGTTAAATTTGTTTTATTTTTTTAAAAATATTTCTTTTCATATTATTGCCATATATTAAATTATAAAATTCATAAATTTGAGATTCATATTTTTTAAGAAATACTTGATTTAAATAAATATTATAAAAAAATTAATCTAAATCTTGTAAACATTCATAATTTTATAAGAAAAGATAATTTTTTTAACAACTTAAAAAAAGACAATCATTCAATCCAAATACATACTATAATAATAAAATAAATCTTGTCTTATAAAAAAAAATGAAAAGTAAAAAATAGAAAATAAAATTAGTAAAATAGTTTAAATAATTTCTAACTACTTAAAATACGTTTGTTGTTAGTCATGTGGGTAAAATAATAAAATATATATATATCAAAAAGCAGTTTTTGAAAAATTTAAAGTTACTATTGGTAGCAGGTAATATTTTTAACTTTTTAATTATCAGCTGTGGTTACATCAGCTGTCAAATGAGTTACCAAACACTCTTTTTAGCTGTTAGAAAAGTCAATAGTCTGAAGCACCTGCTAACATTTGTACCAAGCATCCCCTAAGATGAGTTTACCTTTGTTGGATATGCTGTTGGGCATGTTCCAAAATGACCACTTAATTCTTCTTTTCAGAACAAGCGATAGCGGTTGAACACCCTCGAAGGTTTAAGAAATCTCTAGGAGAGATGAAAATGATATAAAAATTTGTAACTTAAGTAATCATGACTTTCAGTACAGCTGAATGGGGAAAGACAAATTCATACAGTGATCCCAACTAACTTGGAATTAAGATTTAGTTGAATTGACTTCAGTTGAGTATGTGTGAGTATGCTGACACCCTACCAGTTGAAGTAGACATATTTAAACTTACTCAAATTTTTAGTTTGACATATTTCATTGTCATCCCAAGGAATGTAAATGTAGTAACTGCTTGGTTATCTTCCAACAGCTGGAATGAATGGGTGGGCACAGACCGACTGATGAAATATACAGAGGATAATATCATGAAACAGCAAGCCCTTGAAAATAAACAGGGTACTGACAAATCTTTGAAGTCAGGGCGCTCAAATCAGGCGAAGCCAAAGCCCTCTACTGGTTCATTCTTATCCTGGCTTTTTATATATAATAGTACATTCTTTTTGAGCACTCATTATTTTTTCTGCCATGGAAAATGTTTATGTATTCAGACACATAAATATCCTTAATAGGTTGGCATTATTGATCCTATTGTCAACTTAACCAGTTAAAAGCCTTCATCAGAGCTTCAACTAGTTTCATTTGATATACGATGAACTTATTCTTTATTGTTCGGGAAGAAGACCACGTGTATTATCACAAACTCAGACTTCACAAAAGACGAGGTAGATAATTGTATCTTGGAGATAAGGAAAATGCATTAAAGCTAGTGAAATAAGTGGTTCACTCTTCACTTAAGTTGCAGATCTGCTTTTTGGTACTTCTAAGCTGTAGGCATTAACTCATCTCGTCTAAGGAGTATATTCCGTATTAGTTGGAATTGGGATCTTGAAACTGCATTTTTTGTTTGTTTCTGTATCTGGGCATGATGGTAGATCTTGGCCTAAACATTTTGTCCATTTAGTTTTCTGTTCATTTGTTGTTGCTCAAATTTGTTCTGACTGTAACGCTGTTATGCAAAATATGGGGGAAATCTAAAATGCAGGACTAGTTTTGGTTTTAAGGAATGTTCATTATCCTACATATTTTAACCCCTTATATATTCATCATGCAGAAAATTAATATTGGAGGGATATATAAAATTAGGGTATGCTGTAGATTTTTCTTTGTTCTTACAGTAAGTGCTCATGTTAAGGCTTGCTAGCACAGAGTGGCGTTTGGACTTACTACCAGAACTTAGTAGGCCAGATTCCTTGGCCAAAATGCTTCCATGATGCATCAAATGAATTTACTTGGTGTTTGCTGAATTTAATACCCACAATTGCACTGTTTCTAATCCATGTCCAAGGTGTGCCCCAAGGTTTCAGTGCCTGCTAAACTGCCACTACTCTAATCTTCTTCTCAAATTTCTTTTTCAATAAGGAAGGAAATATTAGTTAACTTCATGCGGAATTTTCAAATGAGGACAGAAGCAGATTTCTTCATTTAGACAACACAAATTGCTTCTTTCAACTGCCTGTTTGGTTTGAAATGTCTGGTTAATTTTGTGTTGTTAGGAAATAAATATTTATATATATTCATATGATCAGTTGATTGTTTTATGTTTTTGAGATTCTATATTTTGTTCTGGGCATGCAGATGCAAAGGTGGAGAAAGAGGTGCTGAAGAACTACGGTAGGATTCTTTTGTTAGGAATTCGGCACAAACTAGCATCTTTTAGTTTCTGAAATGAGGTTTCTTCAGATTTATTCTTTATTCAGTATTGTTTCTGTTCATGGTTTTAGTCCCCCCCCAAAAAAAAAGAAAAAAAAAATAGATTATCAGCTTCAAAACTGTTTTCATGGTTGTTGAGATCTTCTTCCAATTCCTACAAATCACCAACATTTTAAAGCTTCTATAGAATCTCAAATTTTGATTATCTGATGCAATTTTCAAAACCCAACCTAAGAAAAGTATCAGTTTTAAAAATCTTGATTGTAATTACTTTCAAAACTTTGATCGCCATCTTTCTGGAGTAAATTTTGCTTGCAGATGGACAGATTTTGTCAGAACCAAAGGCATTATTTTCTTTTTCTTTTTTTGTGTTTTTGGTTTTAGGGGGGAAAAAAACAAAATTATTAATGGGCTTTTCTTCAATCCATCTATATTTTTCTCTGAGATAGCAGTATCTGTCGCAGTGTCAAAAGGGAAGAAGCGGAAGAATGATTCTGTTGTTGAGGTATGCTTTAATTTATGCTAGCAGAGAAGGTACAATTATCTATCTTATCATAAATGATCTCCTCTATAGTCTTTATATTTCAATTTTCCATTTTCTTCATGTTTTTAATAAAGGAAATATGATACTCTTGAGTCGGTACAATATATTGTTGCAAATTTTCTTGGATATGTATTAATCCGTGTCTTTATGTACCTTTTATTGTAGCAGCAACAAATGTTGTTGGTATTTTGGTTTATAGCTGAGGCCCCTTGTTGATTTATCTTGTGGCTTTAGTTCTGTTTAGTCATACTACCATACATATATTAAGGATTGATATCTCAACAGTGGAACCTTAATGTAATAATAGTTTATTTTAATTGTTAATAATAGGAATTTAAGTTTTTTTTCTTTTTACCTGTGAATTGAGTAATGTTTAGTCTTTATGGTCATTTCACCAAAAAGCTCTTCATAATCCGGGATACTAAATTGATATCCGTTTAGTTAAATTAAAAGCTTGGTTAGTTTAGATGTTTCTTATCAGCAATTAATTTTGTATACTTAATCTATGAAAATAATTACCTAGTGATGCCTATATTTGTGAGTTTTGTTTTTTTGGCAACACGTGACTGTTTATCTTAAGAAGACAATTCTTTCGTTGGTTGTCATAAGTTTTCTCATCTTTTTTCTGTTGTTCAAGCTTACTTTATCTGCATGATTGTATAGAAGGTTTGTCTGATTTTGCAAATGTTAGAAGGACAATGAATCCACCGGAAAGCTTGCGAAGATTCAAATTCCATCAACACTAAAGAAGCAGTTAATTGAGGATTTTGAATTTGTCAACCAGCAGGATAAGGTACTTGCCAGATTCAGATTGTTTACAGTGGAGTCTTTTCCATGAAACTAATGTACTGGTTGTGGCACATCAGAGTTGCTGAAGTTTTGCTATTGGACTTCCTCTTTCTTCCATTTAGCATTTCCTTCAAGTGAGAGAGAAAGTTATAGGAAAAAAGATGTATTATCAGCAGTCAACAACAAAGTTCGGTATTTGTTTTTAATGTGTGAAAATAGTTTTAGTCATACTGGTTCATCATGGGCCATATCTTTCCTTTTAGATGTTTTTAAGAATTTCATAACCCCTGGAACTTCCCATTATGTTCGCAGTGGAATCCCCTAAGGTGCATGGTTGTTGAGGTGATTCTGATATTCTATATTTGTAGATCTAGTGATTTTGATAGAGGTGGTGTCCTTCTGAATTGCATTTTTCATACAATTTTGGGTTAGTTATAATAACCTTCTAGTGTTGTATTATCTGTGATATTCACCAGAGAATCTTTCCTTTTTTTTGGCAGCTTGTTAAGCTTCCTCGCTGTCCGAGTGTAGATGATATACTGACAAAATACCATGAGTACAGATCAAAGAAGGATGGCGTGTAAGTTAAATGTGTTGTTTTAGATATGGCGCTATTGATAATGTGATTTCCTATTTCAAATTATGTTATTTCTGGTTTGTGCTTTATGATGAGTTGTTTCTGTTGTTCTTATTATTGACTAAGGGAGGATTCTGTTAGTATTTCCGTAGAACTCACAGATTGAGTTGCACTGAGAATTTGGGCTTCTTGTTTTAGGCAAGTAGATAAATATTTTAAAACTTTCAAAAGTGTGCCACATGGTATGTTGCAAGTAAATCTACCTCTAACCAAAGGTTCACTATTCCTCATTGGGTGACAAAATATGGAGAAATTATTGAAACCATAACACTATCACCATTTCCAGGGGAGAGAATTAAAGCCAAGTCTATACGGTTTTCAAAGCTCTCATATGGCAGACCTAATATGGTTGATATTAGCAAATTTGGACCATCTCATTGTAGCTCTTTAGTTCACTGGTTGAATATTGGAACTGTGGTACTCTTATCCTTACTGTTCTTTTTTTTGGGGGGGGGGGAGGTGGGGGCGGGGGGCGGGAGGATGAGGGATGGACGAGGCAAAGCCAAACCATAAGGAAATGTCAACAGATATACCTCTTCAGTTTGTCTTATGTTGAAGTATGATATCCTTGTAACTTTTTGGTAATTGCCAATAGCTTTAACTTCTTGAAATATTAGCTATTCTACGAACTATTATTATTATTATTTTGTTTATGGGATTCAGGACGGCTGATTCTGTTGGGGAAATTTTGAAAGGATTACGTTGCTACTTTGACAAAGCATTGCCAGTATTGCTTTTGTACAAAAAAGAGAGGCAACAGTACCAAGATTTTGTTGTAGATAACATCTCCCCTTCAGCCATATATGGTGCTGAACATCTTCTGCGCCTCTTTGGTGAGTTTATCCAGTGATTAACATTTCATTGTCATATGCCCGGGATCACAATTGAATTTTATCATTGTAGGCTTTTTATGCTAAAGATGTCCATCATATCTGTCTCTACTTATGAAAACTGATTCTGTTGTAGACTAAGGATTCGTTGCCATTAGTTATATCCCCTTCTGCAATCATATCTCTAAGTTAAATTTCATTAGATGTTGCTCAGGAGATATCATATCATCCTTTCCAAGCGGCAAAGGGAAGGTCCACTCTTGCATCTGAGTATCTTTCATGTGATAGATAATTGATATTACGCAAAAAACATCGATTGTGCTCTTCCCAGGTCTATAATGATTTTTATTTCTAATACTTAGGTGTTTTACATGCCATGTATTTCTGCTTGGGATGGACCTAGGTTCCTAAATATGGCCTCTGTAGAGTGTGAGACAAGTGCAATGTACCTAGTTAGATAATTCTAAACATGATTTGGACCTACATTAGATATGAATAACTATTTGGAGCCTGTGGCTTTCTTTCTTCTGATTTTGTACAAAAAATTTTGTTTTGTGTGAGTACATCATATTTATAAATGTCTGCAGTTAAGCTGCCAGAATTATTGGCATATGTGAACATTGAAGAGGATACCCTTCTACGGTTGCAGCAGAAATTGCTCGACTTCCTCAAGTATGTATTACTTCCTTATCTTCATGTCTTATTGCTTCTTGCTTAGCTGATGAAATTTTGTCGAAGTTTTGACAATATTTCATGAATGATATTGAATGTGACATAAAGATACCAGTCTAGTTTGATCTGTGTCTGAGCATTGCCATCATCCCAATCATTGTTCATGTTTTCGAAACTAATTATCACCATTGTTCCTACTTCCACCATTATCTATTCTTCATTTCATTAAAAGATGAAAAGCTCAAAGATCCTCCTTAGCCACGTGTCTAGAAACCATTACAAAATGCCAGGAAGCTCACTTAGTGCATGATTCATTAGCAAAGCACAACTTGGTGATGCACAATTAATTGATAAATTAACTAAAATTAACAAAATAATGTAATAAACAATTAAGTTTTGGTTAGATTCAAGAGTGTAATTTTCCCTATGGAAACTAGCAATCTTAATTCCTAGTCTTTATTCAGATTGTTGCAATATCCAGTAAGAGGTGAGACTAGATCCAGCTTGCAGTTCTGCTAATAAACCTGTCCTCTTAAGTTACATCTTTGCTTCTCCACCCCCCCTCCCACAAAAAAAAAAGAAAAAAAAAATCTCCACATTGTTCATTATCTCAGACTTGAACTGATCTGATCTAGCTGAGATGAAGGCTGGATGACTGATTTAATTTGGCTTCTTTTCTTGCCCCTGCTTATTCGGATGGCAAAAGAATCATCTCCCAACTTGAATGAATCAATTAATGGATATGACACCTTCGGTTTTAATTTGTGTTATGATCCACTAAGGTCCGGGAAAGTACTCTAGCAGTACAATATGGATATTTTGCATTTCAAGTGACTTACATGTTTACTCAAAAATAACTTGAATCATGAATTGCACCTGAAAGTTCCTTGTTAGCCTAAAGATTAGGGGTGGAACACAATTAAGCTGGAACTTGTTAATTTCCATGCCCCCCAAAATTTTTAAGATTTTTTTCCTGTTGTTTGTATCAGTCCTTCCACTAATAAAATGCAGCCCCATTTCTCTTTGTTTCCATTGTCTGCATTAGTTTCCTTCCATTAATAAAATGCAGCCCTATTTCTCTTCCCTTCCATTTGTCTGCATTAGTTTCTTTCCATTAAAAAAATGCAGCCATGTCTCTCTTCCTTTCTTTTTGTTGCATTCTATTTTCATTCCAACTCTCTCTCTCTCTCTCTCTCTCTAAGCCCTAGCCTCCCTATTCTTTTCACCTTTATTATTTTATGATATTTCAGTTTCCTTCCATTAATAAAACGCAGCCCCATTTCTCGTCCTTTCCATTTGTCTGCATTAGTTTCCTTCCATTAAAAAAATGCAGCCACATCTCTCTTCCTTTATTTTTGTTGCATTCTATTTTCGTTCCAACTCTCTCTCTCTCTCTCTCTCTCAGCCCTAGCCTCCCTCTTCTTTTCACCTTTATTATTTTGATGACATTTATCTTTTTTCTACAAAATTAACTATCATAATATTAATATTTATCTTTGTTTTTTTTTTTAAAAAAAAAACCCTAATTGTCAGCAAATGTTTTTCCTTATATTTTCTTTCTTTTCATTGCTTCTTCCTATCTCTTTTATTTTTTTGTTGTTTACATTGAGAGGGAAATTGATGAAAGAATTGGTATTAATACAAGAATAGACAATTGTAGTACTATGAAAGAATGAAGGGTTCCATTAAATAATTTTTTTTTGGTTCAATATATTTTTAATATTTTATATTATAAACTTTTTATATTTTTTTTGTCCCCTTTGTCCCCCTCCCCCCCCCAAGGGGAAAATTTCTGGCTCTGTTCCGGTGTCCAAAGAAAAGGTCCATTATAGATGCCTTCTCTCTTGTTTAAATGAGCTTAAAATTAGCAATTGGAGAAAGCTTCTTCTTTTTGTTGTACTCTATCATTGTTTGGAAGAAGCAAATTCAGATAATAAATTGGTAACTGACTGCTGATTAACTGCTGGATAGAAGCGTCTATACCTGCATGACACGAATAAACTTTTGAAATGTCTTAATGATTTTCTGTGCTAGGTTTTCATCCTGCATTAATTATTTTGTGAAAATCATTGGGACATTAATATAGAAAATTTGATTCTCATGGGGAAGAAGAGAGAGAAAATCATAGGTCTAATGGTTGATGAAGCGTTAATCTTGCTTTGCAGGTACCTTCATAAAAATCAGAATACATTCTTCTTATCAGTTTATGATTGCTCTAAAGGGCGTGAAGGAAGCAGCAAGGGAAAAGATGACTGAGATGTCAAAGTAGTTTCTGTGAGGCCCATAAATTTGCTTCTGCAAATTCAGAAAAGCTTGTAGTTGCCTGCATTTTTTTGAGTCATGACAACACTGAACCATTGATGGTTCTACCTGTTGTTGTACTAGTAGCTTATTCTCTCTCTCCCTCTTTCTCTCCCCCCCCCCCTCTGCAACTTTCCTATATCTTCTAGGATAAATGATACTCAGAAGACAACCTTCAATATTTTCTTTTGATTTTTTTTGGCTCATTGCACAATAAAGAGCACCTCTTGATTGAATTCCCAGTGGAAACAGTGCATCGTTCACTGTTCTCAAAACCCTATCGTCTAACTTATTCTTGAATCTCCTCAGGGTAGAAACAATGCTCATCTTATTGAAATTACTTTTTGAAAAGACCAGCATAAAACTGTGAGAAGTAATGCAGGTAATAGTTATTCGAGGTTGCTGCCTGTGACATCAGGGATGAACCTGTACCTCACATCATTCCTTTCCATTCTCTCAAATGCTTTGTTCACATAATCCATCTTCACTACCTTAATCATCAAAGTCAATCCCTTTTCTACCCAGAAGTCCAGTATTTCCCGAGTTTCTTCTATGCTTCCGATGAAACTCCCTGTTATTGTCTTCTTCCCTATGTTGTCACAAAGATTACAAACATGTTAGTTTCATCTGAACACATGAAGTATACATGGATAGCATCTACATGGCACACCTAGAATCAGATCAGCCGTATCAAACTCCAATCGTTTCAGAGCAACCCCAACTATGATCAGCTTCCCATCAGCCTTGAGAAGTTGGAGGTAGGACTGCAGTGGATGCACAGCTGGCAGAGTGTCAAGAATGTAGTCAAGACTGTTTGCTGCTGCCTCCATCTCACTTGCGTTGGAGCTCATTAAGAAAGCATCTGTGCGTAAGTGCTCTAACGCCTCCACTCTCTTCTTATCTGATGAGCGAATCACAGTCACATGATGACCCATTGCTTTTGCTATTTGAACACCCAAATGTCCAACTCCTCGAACCCCAAAATTCCTGCTCTGAGAACCTTTTCATGCACCATGAATTGCTTTAAAGGACTATAAGCTGTCACTCCAGCACACAACAATGGGGCTGGTTGCTCTGGTGCTAGCTTTTCAGGTATTTTTACCACAAATCTATATTGAATCGGCATTGTTTAGGACTAAACATGAACAATGACAATCAAAATGGTTTTGGTGTTTTCTTACTTTTGATGAACAACCATCGTAGAAGAGAAACCGCCGGTGGTAGGACTTCCATCTTTATTGTAGGTAAAAATTCTGTTGTTGCAGTACTGCTCTAAGTTGGAATTGCAGGAAAAACATTCCCCACAAGACCCAACAATGCATCCAACTCCAACCGTGTCTCCTACTTGGAATCTCTTCACTTCAGAGCCGAACTCTATTACTTTTCCCACCACTTCATGTCTTCATTTCAGTTACATTCCAAAAATAATTGAGATTGTGAGGTATCAGACATGATGAAAAAAAGTTACTAAAAAATGTAAAAATTAGGGTACAACATAAGAATAATGTGTATTTACCCTGGAACTAGAGGATAATTGGTCATGTGAACGTTATTTCTCATCTGATGAAGATCTGTATGGTCTATTCCACAGTACCACAGTATAACACCTTGAAATGAACATCTTCAGGTCCAGTCTTTCTTTCTTTTTTTTTATTGTTACAATGAAATGCAACCGAGTGAAATAAAACTGGGAAAAGGAGGATAAAAGTGGAAAAGGTTTACCGTTTGAGTTGTCCTTGAGGGACTTAGGTCCAGTCTCCCTGTCTATGTTGTGACTAACCCATATTAGCATCCAGAAGAGAGAGAGAGAGAGACC
The DNA here is from genome assembly GCA_033439265.1 of Dillenia suffruticosa. Classification (NCBI taxonomy): domain Eukaryota; kingdom Viridiplantae; phylum Streptophyta; class Magnoliopsida; order Dilleniales; family Dilleniaceae; genus Dillenia; species Dillenia suffruticosa. Next base: position 4,796,515 of record JAVTVX010000012.1, on the reverse strand, counting down.
TAAGAGTGAAGGAATAAGGAGATAGAACTCCAGATGGATCTCTTGCTGCCCAGCCGATAACTTTTCTTTCCTCCATTCTTTGGATGCTAGAGTTCAATATCTTGAACAGAACGGGATAGCTAGAAATAAATATTTTTATATATATACAAGTAGGATCGAACCGGAGAAGGTAGTATGGAAGTGGTAAGATTTTATTGCTTGAGTTGTCCCTGAGGGATGCTAGAAACAGATCTAAGAAGCTGTGCCGAGTCTACCATAGGGCTCTTCATGGTTTTATATGCATGACGGAAGGTCCTACAAACTTTGAACAGTTATAATATTTAAATGGTCTTAGCTTTAATCATGCCTTTATTTCCAAGAATACTATTTGATATTGGAGAGATACAAAGTATCTATCCGAAATGGACAACATATACATTTTGGTGTTGAAGACAAACTTTGCAGGCAGCCTGGAAGACCAAAATCATTTTGGTCAGTTTCATTTGGAAATTCTAGCCTTCTAGCCAATATGCTTCTAGTAAAGTCGCATTTTCTGTTCTTTCTTTTGATGAAATCCTTGGAGGAAGAGAAGAAAATAAGGGGGAATAGTTCCTAAAACTTATAGATCGCAAAATTTTAGTTCCAAGTAATCGAGTGAGGTTTCACATTATTGTGTAAGTGAAACCTGTTTGTGTCTCTATTTTTGTAGTCAGTCCATCTTGGTATTTTTGGTCTAAGACCGGCTGCTTTGGCAACAATATGTAGCTAGAGAAAAAAAATCTTCTTCTCTTTTATAGTGATTATGCGTAGGCAAATAGCACACCCAAACCACCCATTAAAATGGTTGGACTAGTTGAGTAATAGGAAAATCATGATACCAACAATCAGTCGGTCTAATAGGATGTGGTACTAGATATTTTAATCAAAGTCACGAGTTCGACTCGCGGCTTAGGCATAGAGCAAATTATGTTACGAGGATAGTTCCCTTAAATGGACCATTGTAAGTCTCGGACTAAATTAGTCTGAGCATGACTCCTGGTACAAAAAAAAAAAGGGGGAAATCAGGGTAACCATAGCCCTTTTCTAACTCTTGGACTTTGATTTGGAAAATTTTGAGGCAACTTGATATGAAATCTGTTGATTTTGAGTTGATATTGAGTTACCTTTCATAGTTGAGCAATAGAAGATGAAGGCAAGAGGAAGCTCAAATGTTGTTAAGAGAAGTTCCAAGGCTGACCCATGATCAAAATTTTCTAAAGCCACCTCCTATGGCTCCAGACAGACATTTGCATTAAAAAAATTACAAGGATATCACAGATGAGACTTATGCAAGTCCTTGCGCAAGCATTTTACCCGTATTGGATAGTAGTTGACACCCCAATCATCTTAAAGACAAAAATAATTGCTTATTACATGTCTACGCATTAAAAAGACCACTTATAAGTAACCACAAGGTAATTGTTTTCGTCTAACATGCCAAAACTATGTTGTCTCCTTTGTATGTGTCCAAAAATTACAGCAATCACTGTTTTTATTTGTATTTGTCAAGACATCAGAAACCACCAAGACTTTTTATCTCCTGTTCTGATCGAGTTGGTCTCAACCGGCTTGCCACCCGTCTTGTTAATTGCCTTTCAAAACAAAACAAGCTGCCACTAATTTCTGTTGTAAAGACAAACAATTATTTATGCCACTTATATCAAGTATCGGCGTAGCTAACAACCAAAACCAATTATTTCACACATCTCACGCGATGAAATTCCTAGCACCCTCCCACACATGCTTACGACCGGCCTCAGTGACAACTCGAGCAATAAAATCTCATCATTTTTATTCTCTTGATTATTTCTCTTGGTAGCCCAAAAAAATGCTTAGGGACGCCGACGAGATTAAACTCAAATGACACCTTCTTCCTCTATTATATAATATGCTCAAGTTCTAACCCCTGCGCATGTAACCAAAAAAAAAATGCTTAGAGACCATCTCTCTTGTTATGTCTGTACTATAAGTAATTTTGATTAATTTAATTTGAACAAATCTTCATATTTATTAAGGGGTAAACTATTTTGACATTTATTTTTTTTATTTTGAAAATATAAATTTAAAATTTTAATTAAAAAATTACAGTAGCCTTGCTAGCTCGCCATCAACATGTCTCGCTAATGACTTTGCCGATGAGCCCACCAATACCTTGGCCTTTATTTATCTATTTTTCTTTTTTTTTTTTGTACCTTTAGACTCAATCGATCATCTAATATTCAAAATTTTATCCTAACTAATCAAAATCGATCCAATTAAGATTTCTTTTAGAGGTATGGATCTCTCAATATAATCAATTCTATATATAAGTTAAATGTTAAACTCATCATCTTAATTAAATGATACAGTGATTTACGTGTTGCACTAACTGCCGGTTGCTGCACCTAGGCCTTTATGTATATGAATATGTCTGGCCTTGGGCGCATACATAAAGGGATTAGCACCGGCCATTTATTAAAAAATTGATTCAAGTTATTTATTTAGTTAAATAAGTGAAAATTTGATATGAGAGAGATTTAACATAGCAAATGATGGGACATTTTTGTCCACGAACGCCATGAAAATTCATGGCCCACACGAGCCTGCAACAATCGACAAACATACACACCCCAAACTTAAATTTAATTTTTTTGAAAAAAAAAAGGGAGAAGGTGAAGACTGTGAATGACGCCGCACCAAACAATCCTCTCAAAATGAGCACATGGTGTGTATGGTATGGCAACATAATCATCCATTCTCTTTTTGAAACATCTCTCTCTCTCTCTCTCTCTCTCTCTCTCTCTCTCTCTAAGTCAATCTCGTTGTTTACCACCGATGAAGAGAAGAAAGAGTCGACTGAGGAGAGAGAGAGTGGACCGTGGAGAGAGAGAGAGAGAGAGTTCCGACATTTCATGGCATGGATTTGAAGTTGAAAGAAACGCAGTGGAACGTTAGATGGCTATGGAATCTCTGAATTACCAATTCGGCTTAATCGAATCCAATTGCTTCAAACGTACCACCAGAACAAGATTAAGAACATCAACTTCTTCACGATTGAATCCATGGAAGTCCACTTCCATCAATTTCCCTTTCTATTATTCAATTCCCAAACCCTACGCTTCTCTTCCTCTCAATTCTCCCACTCTTCACCATCTCCGTCTCCGACCGCTCAATTTCTCCGCCGATCATCACCACCACCACCACCACGAACACGAACACGAACACGATCACCACCACCACCACCAACATCATCATCATGGAGATAGAAGCATTTTTAAAATTAGCCAAGGGCGATTAGGTGGACGGAATTGGCGAATTTCTTGAGAGAGAATTTGCAGTTGTGTTGCTGTTCGACGGCTTTGCTTCTCGCTGCTTCTGCTTGCCCTTATTTGCTTCCCAAGCCTGTGGTTAAGCCCCTTCAGAATGTGTTTATCCTCCTCGCTTTTCCTCTTGTCGGGGTAATCTCATTCCTATATATGAAATTTTCACTGAATGCTTATGTTCAAATTTTGCGTTAAGCCTTTTGATTTAGTACATACCTTGCACAACATTATCAAATATTTCCAGAATTTAGAGGGAATATGGTGTAGCAAGTGTTTATTTCATTACAAGCATGAGCATGTCCATGTCCTGTTCATGTCCTACACGCCCTTTGGACAACCCGACACCACAAGATAACTTTTAACTAACTCAGAATGATGTGAAAGTTTTGCAACTTTTCTGTGTTGTTGTGCCTGTGTCCATGTCCGTGTTGCATTAATTATAGTTATGCAGCATAAAAATCGTGCCATTTTTAGCCTCAAGTACGATTCCAAGAACCTTTTACAACCATCGACTTATGGTTGTATTATAGTTTTTGTTGTGCCATGGATAAGGACACCACAATGTATCACAGCTGAAATTTCACCCTTTTGTTATATTTTTTTTCCCTTTTTGAAGAAAAAGAGAATTGTAAATTACATCTAAATGCATAGATAATATACGAAAAAGATTCGAGTATGAGAAATCATCACATAAACCGATGGATAATTGCTTTCCGATCCCTCCTCAACTCTTCTAAGCTATAGTATTTATAAATTCGAGAGGCATGAGAGAAACGCATAAAATACAATCTCATCCCATAGGAGAGAAGTATAAAATTATAAAATATCTTTTTGTTAAAGTTGCTTGACATGGAAAGAAATTTAGAGAATGTTTTAGTTGAGGAAAATAGATAAAGGTGAGTTGAGGGTGAACTCCACCCATGATAGAAGTATTCAAAAAACAAAGGGTTTTGATTAAGAACCTGTATGGGTGGGGAGTGACAACTCTTCCCACTAGCCAATGTACAGTTGGGATGAATGATGAGTGCAATCAACATTTTGAGCCTACCAATGACATCGCAAGACAAAATTCACGAGTCCTATCACTTTTTCTTGCCCAATTACAATTAGTTGTAGTTATCAACCCATATACATTTTGCAAAGAAGAAACACCCCCTTGAAAATTCTCTTTTCTTAGCAAATTTTTCGTAGTTGTTTACGTATCCTATTCCTCTGACATCAAGAAAGTTCAGATATGAAGGAATAGGTTTGATTATGGAGGGAGGGTTAAGAATTGGTTATATTAGGAATTCATAAGGGAGCAACCATGATGGATTTGTCTATATTCCCTGGGAGGAGTTGGAAAAGCTAGAGTATCCAATAAAATCATCTACATTTGTTTATATTCAAAGCATCATTAGAACATAGTTTGCGATTCAAATTATGCACAAAATCCAAAAGTAGGATAGAATATCAATAAACTTAGAGTTAAGAAGGGCTAATCTGGCCAGGAAACTGCAGGAAATAAATAGAATGAAAGGGGGAAAATGATGGATGAAATGTGAAGGATAGAGTGAAGGCGTCTACCTCCTTGAACAGATCTGAGTAAGTGAGAAACTCATCCTAAGATATGAAAGTAACTTCTGTAATTCAGCAGAAGAAAGAATAATTTCTGATATCTATATTTTTTTTCTAACTACATACAAAGGACCTTCTTATAGAGTCTTCAAGCTGATTCTTAGACTTCAAAATTTATTCGTTCAATGGCCATTAAACTTATACTTCATGGTATCAGTCTGACTATAGTCAACTAGGAAAGAGAAGCACTTATTAAATGTTCTAAATTTTCACGGTATAAATCTCAGTCATGAAAATTGCGGCAGCTGAATTGTATTGTTCCAAGTCCTCAGATTGCTGGCTAGGTGATGCTGTTATAACCTAAAAAATTAGAACTTTGGGAGATGTGTTTTAAATCACCAGAAGGTAAAGAGGTCTTTTCACACTTTCCTTTGCTTGTTACAATTGTCCATTTTTCATGTTTGAGGGGGATTTTGATGTAGTCTTCCTGATTGTAGTTGGGTGCAATTGGTGGCCCCATTTGCTCCTGTATTGTAATTGAATTGGACAATTGTCGGACTCAGCTAATTTGTGGGGCATTGGGCTTGTAAGAAGATTGGTTGAAGGTGTGATGTGTGCTCTATGGTGTATTCTATTGCAGATATACACTAAGGGAATGCCGATGTGTATATCCCTCACACTTTATGGGTCATGTGGAAGGAACTATGATGGTAAGAAGGCATACCAGGAAGAGAGCAAAATCTGACTAGGGCAGTTTAATGCTTGAGCCTCCTGCCGTTGCAGGGTCTAGGATTAGATTGGGGAAGTCTTATTCTTACAAGCAAAGAGTCACAAACAATTTCCATGATGTAAGCTCATGTCCTCCCAGTTGTGATGGAGTATCCTTACCATTGTGCCACCACCAAAATTTGGACGGGTTTGTTGAATCCCTCAAATTAATACTGATTCCCCCTATGCAAATAAATTTGTAGCAATAGTGGTATCAAGTCGAATCCCACGGAAACTAAATTACTTAACTTCTTAGTGATTGGCAAAATAAAACGGGAGGTTTATCAAATAAATTTCTAATTCAAAAATTAATAACATAAAATTAAGAGACAAATCAACAACACGAAAATACTGATCACGGGTTAAAAAATATTATTCTTGCAATTCAAGTATTTAACTTTAGATTTATCACGATAACCATAATAAATCTTGCGTTTTCCTAAATTAATTGACCAAACCTAGCATCCAATCAAAATTTATCATTAATCAACTGGAGACGATAGCGTTTCATATCAATATAATGATAGCATTAAATTCTATGAAAACAATTAAACCAAAATACAAATATTGTGATAGTCGCAATTATTTAATTTTGTTCCATCGATTCCTTAGGTTAAACATGAGTATTGGTAAAAGACCCATAAACATAAATAACCTAGTTATTACTTGTACCATTCATTCATAACAATTACAGATCACTGAAATCCTAGATAGCAATAGAAAATTAATATTGAATTAAATTGTCAAATTAACCGATATCAATCTTTCATATAAATAAATCAAAATTCGATAAATACTTGAATTAAAAAGGGTAAGAAATTAAATGAAGCACATAACCTCACAGTGAAAACAATCAAATGAAAATTCCCCTTGAATTAGAAGAAAAGAAATTAGCCACTCATGGTGGAAGCCATGTTCTTGAGATCAATAAAAGAAAAAAAATGTTCTTAAAAGAAAAGAAAAAAACTAAAACCTAGAAGAAGAATGTAGCAGCAGCCGCCCCTCCTCTAAGAATAATAGTGATGTGAGGCTCCAAGATTAATGAGGAGAGTCCTTCTTTTTGTGCTCTAGGCCTCAAAGATTCTTCCAACAAAATGATAAGGAAAAGCTCCACCAAAATAAGAAAATTAAAAATTTTACTCCTAAAAACAATTTCACTAAAAATAAAAATCTTACTAAAATTAACTGGACTAAAAATCATCCAATTTGTTAAGCTTCTTCTTTTCTTCATAGACCCAAATTGATATCTTGAACCATTAATATCCAAAATGCCTCAAGCTCATTTTGATCCAATCTTCCAATTTCGATCCCCTAAAAATAAAAAATTATAAAAACCAGTTATTAGAGTACTAATCAATCCAAAATCAAACTATAATATCAATAATAAATTTAACATTTTGCACATTATCACCCACCCTCTAGAACTCTTTCAGCATTGTTTAACTGTAAAGCATCACGACCTTGCCCATACTATTAGGGACTTATTCTCAGCATTCAATTTTATTTTTCAAAAGACATCTTCTTACATGCTATGAAGAACCCCCCCCCCCAAAAAAAAAACTTAGAGGATGTTAGAATTCTTGAACTTGACCCGCTTACCAATGTCAGTTTACAATTTCTCTTTTTACATAATAATAGTCTCTCTCTTTTCCTGATAATTACTTGAAAAGTAAGCCATTTTGTCTCAGGTATCATCATCTCTTGATGCTCTTATTGATATTACTGGTGGAAAAGTGAATATTCATGTGTTGATGGCTCTTGCTGCATTTGCATCTGTATTTATGGGGAACGCCTTGGAAGGAGGCTTACTTCTTGCAATGTTTAATCTTGCTCATATTGGTAGGTTCTTCAGAGACACAACTCATTTGTTTGAGGGCAGAAAATTTTTTATTTTTCCCTGTTCTCTTCCCTTGTTTTGGCTGGATAATTAAGCATGTAGTACCATTGCAGCTGAAGAGTATTTCACTAGCCGCTCTATGATTGATGTTAAAGAGTTGAAGGAAAATTATCCTGACCAGGCTCTTGTGTTGGAGGTGAAGAATGAGGAGCGACCTCAATTTTCTGATTTGGCATACAAACAGGTCCCTGTCAATAACCTAGAAACGGGCTCGTACATCTTGGTCAAAACTGGTGAGGTCTGTGGTTGTAAATTTCCTACTCTACTATTCAAAAAAAAAAATGTTTCCCATTGATCATGTTTCCTTTTATGTTTTCTTGCTCAGTGGATTAAAGTTTGCAGCATCACTGGATCCCTAAAAGTTGAATCTGGTTTTTGATCCCATTATTTGTTATGCATTTACTTGGTTTTGTTCGGAATGATAAGAACCATTTATTATATTCTTACTTGGTTGCGTGTTTCTGGTGAGTTTGAGGGTTTTCTTTCTGTTACTGAACAAGAAAAAGAGACAGTAATTTTGAATATTTTTGTTTGACCATGTCTCAGATTTAGACCTCATATTTTTGTGAAATTTAATGTCTTTGAAATAGACAGCTTGCCTTTACTTATAAAGCTTGCTGTTGTTCTTGTCAAAATTTTGTGACAGTTTCCTTGGTTGTCTTAGATATTTTCTCTTTACTCGGTTATTATCTGTCTATAAATGTTGAGACTAAAATATTTGCTTTTATTTATTTGAAAGCATCTCACTCTTCTTTAGTGCCATGCCCGACCCAAGTGTACTAATTGGATTTGGCGTTTGACCAGTATGTGCAGGTAGATTGTGAAGTCTTCCAGGGTTGTTCAACAATTACTATTGAGCACTTGACAGTTGAAGTTAAACCTCTTGACATAAATGCTGGGGACAGGATTCCTGGTGGAGCAAGAAACTTGGATGGGATGATGATAGTCAAGGTATTGCTTTCCGACCTTCCATATAATATTTTTCTTATCATCAATTGTCAACTTGGGAGTTTAAAACCATCACCTTATGATGTTGGACATGTTGAAAGCCTTCTTGCTTTGTTGAACTTCAGTCATGTCGTAAGGTTTTGATTACATGGTTAATTCAATTTCTTTACAGCATTTGATTATCTTTTGTCTCCTTGATTGCTTTGTCTTTGTTATATTTAAATTAGCCAAATTGAGTTTGTTTTACTTCTCAAAAACTTAATGTCTCAATATGCATTCTTACGGGTCTCTTACTTACAGTCTAGTAGTAATTGTGAGCTTATTTCGAATGAGTTGCATGTAAAATCAAAGAATTGGAGCAAGAACTAAGAATAGGTATCAATTACTTTGATATCTTGTAAACTTGAATTTTTTGGTTTCGATCAATTATCATGAAGTACTTTACATAGAAGAAACACAAGTACTAAATTTGATGTTGATCGCTTATAATCAGGAAACGAATATGATTATGGGTTGACACAAGATGAGCTGTTCACTATCTTGCTTATGCTAATTAAATTAAGCAGTGCCTCTCGAAGGAACCTAGCTCTACACACGCGTTGTTCTAGTAAGATGACTTAATTTGGAAAAAAGAGTTCTTGATGATGGTCAAGTCAATTGTAGCAAATAAGTACGGCCAGAGTTTTCATATACAAGAATAGGTTTCTTAGGCATGGTTGTTAAAAGTGAAAAGCGCAAAAAATCTATTGGCCCTCCTGGGGCTTAAGCCCAAAGCACAAAGCTAAGCGTGGGCTTTTTCATATAATGCACATTTAAGATATAAAATCAAAATATATATTCAGATATACAATAATAGTACATTGAATATGTTATAATACTAGAATATCAACATACATAAGAGCCAAAGTTTTTAACGACAACAACATGCATTAATGACAAAAAACTTAGCTAATAAGTTCACTTAAGAAATAAGAACATAGGAGCAGTAGCAACTGAAAAAAAAAAAAAAAAAAAAAAAAAAGAAAGAAAACAAAACACAGAGGAGCAGCATCAGATAATATTTGAAGAAAAGAGGATAGATTACCCCAAAAAAAAAAAATAGTAGCATCAGATTACAGAAAAAAGAGAGGAAAAAAAAAAGGTCAGAGACAAATTGTTGAAGGTTGCAGTGACTGGGAAAAAAAATAGGAACAGAAAGAAGCAGCAGCAACTGAAAAAAAAGGGAAGAACAGAGTGGCGGCATCAGATTATAGTTAAAGAAAAGAGGGCAGCTTACAGAAAGAAGCAGTAGAATGATGGAGAAAATTAAAAAAAAAAAAAAAGGGAGAGACAGGAAGAGGACAGAGAAGAATGATGGAGTAGAAGAAGAAAGACACAGAAGAACATAACAGAGAAAGAGAAAGAAGAAGCAGAGAGAGATGTACCTGGTACCAGTCAGTGATAAAATCTGCTTTGCTTCAGTTCCAAATAATAAAGCGTCACTTTTCATGCTTTGCACTTTATGCGCTTTTTGGCGCCTCGGGCACTTAAATTATGCTTTTTATATGCACCGCACTTCACACGAAAAAAGCCCAAAAGCTGTGCTTTGCGCTTTAAGTGCGCTTCAGCATGCTTTTAACTACTATGTTCTTCGGGGTGCCCCTCTCTTCAAGGGTTTGCTCTATGATGCTATACAGTTCTTGCTAATAATCCTTTGACTTTGGAGTGGGAGCAAACATTGTTCTTGATGCTTTGAATTTACATAATTCTTACTCTATCAAAATCAGTATTTCTATTTAGACTTTTATGCACTTCTCTGCTACTCCTTGAGTTGTTAAAGACATAAGAATCTTTATTGCCATAAGGCTTCTCAAATTGAATCCTTTCTGACTCACATGACTCAGACGTTTTGTTAAACTATGGTTGTAAGCTCATGTAAGATTATGACTCATTATGAACACATGTTGATTGCTGTCCAGACTATAATCAGCAGAGCCTTGTGTGCCATGTGAAGGGTGGACGGGTTTGTCGAATCCCTCAAATTAATACTGATTCCCCCAATTCAAACAAATTTGTAGCGATAACAGTACCAGATCGAATCCCACGGAAACTATATTAACTTAATATCTTAGTTATTGCCAAAATAAAATAAAGGGGTTTATAAAATAAATTCCTAAAATAAAAAATTAATAACCTAAAATTAAAAGATAAATCAACAACGTAAAAATACTAAATATTAGAGAAGAAATTCAATAAACTAAACTCTGATCCAAGAGTTCACACATTCGATTGTTTAACTGATCATTGGTTAAAAATATTACTCTTACGATTCAAGCATTTAACCTTGATTTATTAGGATAGCCGTAATAAATCTTACGTTTTCCTAAAGTAATTAACTAAATCCAGCATCCAATCAAAATTTATCATTAATCGACTGAGCACGATAGCGTTCCATATCAATATAATGACAGCATTAAGTTCTATGAAAACAGTTAAATCAAAATACAAATAACCAGAATAGTCGTACAATTATTTGATTTTGTTCCATCGATTTCTTAGATTAAAATGAATATCAGTAAATGACCCATAAACATAAATAACCTATTTGTTACTTTTACCATTCATTCATGATAATTACGGATCACTGAAATCCTAGATGCAGTAAAAAAATTGATATTGAATTAAATTGTCAGATTAACCAATATCAATCTTTTATGTAAATAAATCAAGAATCGACAAGTACTTAAATTAAAAGGGTAAGAAATTAAATGAAGCACATAACCTCACAGTGAAGACAATCAATGAAATTCTCCTTGAATCAGGATAAGGAAACTAGTCACTCATGATATTAATCATGTTCTTGAATCAATAAAAGAAAAAAATGTTCTTCAAGGAAAAGAAAAGGAAAAAAATAAACCTAAAACCTAAGAATAAGAAAAAGTTGTGTGCCTTGTAGGAAGAAAAGTGAATGCTTCAATGCTTCATTGGAGAGGCATATATATAAGCTTGAGGCTCCCAAAAGAATTAGAAGTCTTCTCTTTTTTGACCTAGATCTCAAAAATATTCTTTCCCTCAAAAATAGGATACAAGTAACTCCTTTAAACAATTTTACTTGAAGTAAAATTTCTAAAATAAAGTTTCCATTCTATAGGTTTCTTCCTTTCCTTTGTAGGCCCAATTGAAATCTTGAACTATTTAGCTCCAAAAATGCCTCCTTAAACCCATATTGATCCAACCTCCAATTTTTTATTCCTAAAAATAAAAATGTCATAAAAACATTTATTAGGGCACTAATCAATCCAAAATTAAACCATGATATCAAAAATAAATATAACATTTTGCACATTATCAAAGGGCGGAATTAAAAATTAATTTCTCAACAAGACTAATGATTTCATTGTTATTTTCCCTCCTAACTACTGACTAGTAATTTCTGTGTTCATTCAGGCAACAAAGACATGGAAAGACTCCACACTTAGCAGGATTGTGCAATTGACTGAAGAAGCACGGCTCAACAAACCAAGGCTGCAAAGGTGGCTGGACGAATTTGGTGAGCATTACAGCAAGGCAGTTGTAATTCTGTCAGTTATTGTTGCCCTTGTTGGGCCATTACTTTTCAAGTGGCCATTCATTAGCACATCAGGTATTTGGATAAGTCCTCCTTAAATGCATGCCGTCAAAATGTGATTTCTTTTTATGTGTTGTATTGTGCTATGCTGATGACATATGTAGCCTTAAGCGACATAATATTGCCTTGCTTAAGGGGTTTCTGCATCTCCATACTAACATATAGGAAGACTGCTTTAACCGCAAATTGTTTTTGGGATTTTATGATAAGTTCTGTGTGCATGCGTGAGCAATCTTAAACTGATTACTAGCCTGTAAACTTTTACATTTTTAAAAAAAAAAAATATATATATATATATATATATATATATATATATATATATATATCTGTCTGTTGTTTTGTTTTAACTTATACCTTTACCCTGACCCTTGACTCTTCATTTAAAAAGTATTATAACTTGAAAGTAGTTGTGAAATCTCTACATGCTGATAAATTAAACAAAATAAAGATTTTCACAGCAACATTCAAAAAATAAATAAATAAATAAATAATACCAAACCAACAAACTCAGGAAACCCATAAATTTTCTTATGATTTCTTTTTTCCTTTTTTGTTTAGGGAAATGAAAAACTGATCCAACTCTTAGTATTGATCTATTGATATTCACATAATTGAAACAGGAAGAAAATATTTAGAACCATCTATCCGTAAGGAGACAGAAATTATTCCTCAAAGTAATATTTGCTTTCTTTGGTTACTGAAAAATTTTTGTAAGAATTTGATATTCCTTAAGCTAACTTTTGGCCATTTTGGGATGCCAGTATTAGTTTTCCTCTTCAAGAATTTTTAAAATGCGTTTAGACAAGGTTTATTGCTTTTCTTTTGGTTGATTTCTCCTTAGTGTTGTAATTTCTTCTGTCTGTTGTGAATTCTGAATGCTCTCTGGTTTCTATTTTGGTGATAGCCCCTCTTTGTGTTGAGTCTGTGTATGCGTGTATGTCACATCATGCCAGTTATCATAAGTTTCTTTACTCATTTCTGAGATTTTAAATACTAAATCATGCTCAGGTTCTGTCCGGCATGACCTTTAGTGAATGTACACGGTACATACTCTATTAACAAGTTATTTATGCAGCTTGCAGAGGATCTGTATATAGAGCTTTGGGGCTTATGGTCGCTGCATCACCATGTGCATTAGCTGTTGCCCCGTTGGCATATGCAACTGCAATTAGTGCTTGTGCTCGAAAGGTACTCATTTTTAGATTATCTTTCAGGAAATGATTGAACTCTATAGTTTCCTTAGCTTGATACGAGCTTTCATTCCTCCAGATCGTATCTGACTATACAATAGCTTATTCGTCTGCAGTCGTCTTTTCAGACAAATAGCTACCAGTTCAATGGCATTACTCTATGGGTCCTTTGCGACTTGTATTTTACTCATAACACTCCGTATCCTGTTTTTTCAAAATTTAGACTTTACACCCTAATTTTGCATTTCTACAATAGTTTGTACCAAGGGCATAATGAGGTTAAAAGATCACAATGTTTCGTCTCACTTCTTTCTTCTCTCTTCTTTCTGAACCTTTATTACCTCACTTGGGACCTCATTCCTGTGTCCTCCTCCAGACATCCATATGCACCACATTATCTCCATGCACTTCCACCCAACCCAATTATTCTCATATGGACCATTAATTTTGTAATCGCATAACTCTCACAATCATAATTATCATAACTCCCAATTATTCTTTCCATGTGTCTCCTGTTTCTTTTTTTTATTTAAGTCCTTCTAATTCTAATCCGAAAATACCCTTAAACGTGTTAGCTCTTCCAATAAATTATAACAAGTGCAAATTAGTCTACTGCCACAAAATAAAAAAGAAAACTTCACTCAGGTGCTTGCCTAGGCAGCACCTCTAGCATTTTGTGGCACTGGGGTCTCGTCTTGGCAGGCGCCCCAGTGCCTATTGATAACACAGATTACTCTTGTGCATAGTTATTAAACTCGACTCACGTATTGACCCATGCATCTTAAAATTTATGATTCAACCGGTTGAACCGTTGGATTACTGGTTCAATTGCGTATTTTTTTTTATTATTTTAAAATTTTAAAATATATATAATTATATTTTTTAAATGTAAAATACCAATTTTAATTAAATATTTTATAAGAAAGGAGGTCCACGTGAAAGACAACCAATGGCGCGTGAAGAAAACTGATGGGTATTGAACAGTTCAATACTCACTTTTCTATGGTTATATTTCGCACGCTCACCAATCTCTTGCTCTATGGCATTTTGATCAAATTACCCCTGCTCCTTGACCGTATAGAATTTTACCTTATATTTACTAATGAGAAATAATTAAAATAAGGAAAAAGAAAATAATGAAAAGAAGGTGGAGTGGAGGGGCATGGATGGGAATAAAAGGAAAGGATGAAGAGGACCATTGATTGTAGAGTGCAGTTGGCAGAGGATATTTTTTGCGTTTGGGAAAACCAACCACTTATTTATTATTCTATAATCTCTCTCTCTCTCTCTCTCTCTCTCTCTCTCACTTTTCATATTCTTCTTCTTCTTCCCTTCTTCCCTTCTTCCTCGCCGTTGCAGCAGCTTCCGAGTTACTCTCTCTCTCTCTCTCTCTCTCTCTCTCTGTTAGCTCTAAAAACCCGTGGGTCACACAGTTTCCCGGTTAACCTGCATTTTTCTAGGTCAATTGCATAAGCGATCCATCTATTGAACCGATCCGTATATTGTGCGGGTGGAGGTTTGACCCGGTCCGACCAGCGGGTTGGTCCGGGTTTAATAACTTTGCTCTTGTGTAGGTTGCAACTGTTCTTGCTTTGATAACAAACTCTAATGATTCTCAGGGAATATTACTGAAAGGTGGGCATATTCTAGATGCTTTAGCTGCCTGTCACACTGTTGCATTTGATAAAACTGGAACATTGACTACTGGGGAGCCTGTATGTAAGGCAATTGAACCTATTCATGGTCATAACGACATGGACAAAACATCAAGAATTGTCTCTTGCTGCATTCCCACTTGTGAAAAAGTAGCTCTTGCTGTAGCAGCTGCCATGGAGAAGGGGACTACTCATCCTATTGGAAGGTGCTGTTGTTTAAACATTGTCCTTCACAATTTCTGTTATCTTGGTTATGTTTTTCTTTTATAATTCATATTGACAAATGAATATCTTTCATATTAGTGTTGGCATGCTATTTAACATAGTGGCATTTAGCGGGGAGTTGTACATTTGTACTTTTCTTCCTGTACTCTCATTAAGAATGGTGCTTCCAGGATATGGACTTTTATGTGGTCCATTTCAGTATCTCAACTGACTGCATTGCTATTGTATGAGTTTCAAGTTCCAATACCATAGTTTGCATCTATGATGCCTTATTCTTCTCTTGCTTTTCCTACAATTTTCTTTTTAAAGTAATCATCGTGTTATGCTTTCTCCAGAGCTGTTGTGGACCACAGCATTGGAAAAGATCTTCCATCTGTTTCTGTTGAAAGTTTTGAGTACTTACCTGGCAGAGGCCTTCTTGCAACTCTAACAAGCATGGAGGTAAATGTGTTATGATAACTGTTTGACCAGCACGTTCATAATAGCCTTGAAATTTGATGGTGATGCTTTCTTCTATCTACAAATGTTAACTTGTTGTCACTAATCTTGACTATTTAGAGGGAATGGTATCAACTAGTGGACCACTTTCAGTATAGATCCATCATTGCTATCTAGTTAGTAAAATCACCAGATCACATCGGCTGGGGCCAATTTTGCATCACAAAGGTCCCGACAGATTTTCCTAAAGTTGGATATGGATGAACTAGATGCTGCTATTTGGTATCATGAGGATGTACTATAAATGTGCCGCAGTTTTGCTATTCTCAAACTAGAAAGATGTTTGACTAATAAGTGCAACTTTTATTGGTCATTGCATCTCTAATATGTTCGATGCTATTGCGATTAGATTGAACAGTGCAAATACTAACATACTTGAGCAATACAGCTGGAGATCAGTCTGATACTTTTAATATCTCACCATCATGTTGATTTTACATATATTTGTGTTTTATAGTTTCTTTGTTTCACCCATTAAGTAGCTACTCTTGATTTATTTATTATTCTATCTATTGAATTCTTCCTCAAGCTGATCACTATTGAAGTGCGAGACCATTTTGAATAAAATTGCTACAAGTGATTTCTATCTTCTCTGCCTTGAATTTATGTTTTGTTGGTGAAGGTGAAATGAATCCACATTCACCTTTTTTTCCTTTTATAGTCAGGAATTGGAAGGGGTGAACCATTGAAAGCATCACTTGGTTCTGTTGAGTACATTGCTTCACTTTGTAAATCTGAGGATGACTCTAAGAAGATAAAGGAAGCTGTGAGCACATCTCGTTTTGGAAGTGACTTGGTTCATGCTGCTCTTTCGATTAACAAAAAGGTGATACTCTTCATCCTTTTTACTAAATTCATGTACTTTTGACACCCAGCCCATTAAACCTCAATTCAACAGAACAAGATTTACCTTCGTATTCGTTTATATCTGCCATTTAACTTTTTAAGGTTAGAATGCCATCCATAACCAGTGGGTATTTGTTTGAAGGAACATAACAATAGTAGTTGGAGAAATTTTTTAAGTACTAGGGAAGCAAAAGGGTTGGAAATAGGCAAATAAAAATTTATTTTGTAACAAAATGAAATTTGAGATTAGCAGGAAAAATGAGTAAGAAAATTGCTCCTGCTATGTCAATTCGAGAAAGTAAATGTTGTGGCCTGATCAATTTCATGCAGGTGACTTTGTTTCATTTTGAAGACAAACCTCGCTCTGGGGTTTTGGAAGTCATTGCGACGTTGCAAGATCAGGCAAAGCTCTGTGTGATGGTGTTAACTGGTGACCATAAATGCTGTGGGTATCAGTGAAGTTCATTGCAGCTTGAAGCCTGAGGACAAGCTAAATCATGTCAAAAAGATATCAAGAGATGTAGGTGAGACTTCTATTCAGAATTGAATGTATTTATTATGTATTTATATTGGTCAATATTGTAGTTTGAGTGTTGTTGGTAAATGATACATATGATTGAAATTAGGCTGTTTTCACCCTTTTTTCTGCGATTTTCTCTGTTTTATTTTGGCTAAGGCTTTCAATTGTCTTGTTGATAAGTTGCCATGAAAAGCAATTTAGGACAGCAACAAGATTTGTTCTGCAAACTCCACAATTTGTGTTATGCGCTAAGTGAAGAAACTATACGGGAGTGTAGAGACAGGGAAGGATACTTAGAAAAGAGCAGAGCATTAGATGCTCTCTTTCATTAATGGTTCAAACAGCAAGTTACAAAAAGGAAATACAGTCTGCAAGATGCAAGACTGCCCAGCTTTGTAGCCGATACAATTAACTATTTTTCTTCCCCCCTTCTCATTTTCCTCCCTTTACATTTATACACCTCTAACACCCTCTAACCCATTAGATTCTTCTGTTGGGCTGTTATTCTCTTCAGCATACACACATTCCTTCTTCTTCCGGCGGTTGTATACTTGCAACAACTTGGGGGGCCAGCGCATCCTGCTTTCTTGGGTCCAATTCACCAGCCACGTCCCCTGCTGAGTCATTATTCATAACATTGCCCTCTTCTGAAACTACAGCCTTGTCCTCAAGGCTGAAACTAGGGAACTGTACTTTGAGGTCAGCTTGATCCATCCATGTTGCTTCTTCCACTGAACCTTCTCTCCAGCGGATCAAAAATTGATGTATTGTCCTTCCTTTCTTTTTGATTATGCGCTGATCAAGCAGTTCTTCAGGTTCACATGGGATGCAGTCAGTCGCAAGAGAAATTGGCAATTCCGTGACTGCCATATGGTCCCCAATAACCTTCTTCAGTTGGGAAACATGAAAGATTGGGTGTATTCTAGCATTTTCAGGTAACTGTAGCTTGTAAGCTACCTGCCCAACCTTCTGAAGAACCACAAAAGGGCCATAATATCGAGCTGCCAATTTAGAAGGAATGCTACAACGAACTGAGGTTTGTCTATGAGGTCTTAGCTTCAAAAGAACCTTATCCCCAACATCATAATGGACTTCCCTCCGATGAGCATTTGCTGTCTTGACCATCCTTTGTTGAGCTCTTCTTAAGTTGTATTGTAGTTGATGCCATATCTCATCTCGATCGAGCAACTCCCTTGCCACTGATTCCACCATAGTTTCCCCCGGTAAAAATCTTTGGATTGTAGGAGGTGGTCTGCCATAAACCACTTGGAATGGGGTCATACCAGCAGCGGTGTGGTAGCTAGTGTTGTAACAAAACTCTGCCCATGGTAGCCACTTTGCCCACCCTTTCGGTTGCTCTGAAGAGAAGCACCGTAAGTAAGTCTCCAACCCTTTGTTTAAGATCTCGGTTTGCCCATCTATCTCGGGATGGTAAGCGCTACTCATTTTAAGCTTAGTTCCTTGTAAGCGAAATAGTTCAGCCCAGAAATTGCTTAGGAATAAGGGATCCCTATCACTCACTATTGATCGTGAGACCCCATGCAGCCGAACTATTTCACGAATGAAGGATTCAGCCACTGTTTTGGCGGTGAAAGGGTGTCTTAACCCTATAAAATGGCCATATTTAGAGAGCCTATCTACCACAACCAAAATGCAGTCCATCCCTTGCGAACGTGGCAACCCATTTATGAAATCCATTGCTATGTCTTCCCATACCATCGTCGGAATTGGTAGAGGTTGTAACAGTCCAGCCGGAGCTTTGGCTTCATACTTATGCTGCTTACAAGTTAGGCAAACAGCCACAAATTTCAAGACCGTCTTCATCATGCCTTGCCAGTAAACATTGGCTGCAATTCTCCGATAGGTCCGCAGAGCCCCGGCATGACCAGCCCCTGGAGTTTCGTGAAATTCCGCTAGAAGCAAGGGAATCCACTTCGAAGTTGTTGGAATCACAATCCTATCCTTGTACAAGAGCCTACCATTTTTCAGAGAGTAGGGTGGCTGTCCATCTGGGTCTTGTTCCAATTGTTGCTTAATTTTTGAGAGTTTGGGATCCTTGGCTATATCCTTCTCAAGCTCCTCCCATTCCACCCACTGCTGCCATGAAATGGCATTGCAAACAGCCTCATTCACCCTGGACAGCGCATCAGCTGCACGGTTGGAAATTCCCGGTTTATACACTACTTCGAAATCATAGCCAAGTAGCTTAGAAATCCAATCTTGTTGTGCAGGAGTGATAATCCGCTGCTCCAGCATGTGTCGCAGACTTTTTTGGTCAGTTCGGACTTGAAAATGCCGACCTATTAAGTAGGGCCGCCAATGTCGCACAGCCAGCACAAGGGCCATCAACTCCTTTTCATAGGCCGACTTGGATAACGATCTTTCAGATAGGGCTTTACTGAAATAAGCCACAGGCCTTCTGCCCTGCATCAAGACAGCCCCCACTCCATGTCCTGAGGCATCACACTCCACTACAAATGGTTGGCTGAAATCAGGCACAGCGAGGACAGGGGCATTAACCATTGCTGTCTGCAGAGTTTCAAAGGCCGTTTGAGCTTCTTGAGACCAAGTGAAGTGTGGTTGGACCTCCTTTTTTAACAAATCCGTAAGGGGTCTTGCTATCTTGCCGTAATCACGCACAAACCGCCTATAATACCCCGTAAGTCCCAAGAATCTGCGCACTTCTTTTGTGGATTGTGGTCTTGGCCAATTCACGATACACTTGACTTTTATGGGGTCCATTCTTACCCCATTGGCTGAAATCAAATGCCCTAAATATTCTATAACTTGGCATCCAAAATGACACTTCTTGCGGTTCACCACTAATTTGTTATCCTCCATAACCTTTAGGGTGCATTCTAAATGGGTCAAGTGTTCCTTCCAAGTCTTGCTATAGACTAATATATCATCAAAAAATACAATGATAAATTTTCGTAAATGAGGGCAAAAGATTTCGTTCATTGTAGCTTGGAAAGTTGCCGGGGCATTCATCAATCCAAAGGGCATCACAACGAATTCATAGTGTCCGGAGTGTGTGCGAAAGGCTGTTTTTAAGATATCCGATTCATTCACACGTATTTGATGATATCCAGATTGTAGGTCAAGTTTAGAGAAATAAATAGCTCCTCCTAGCTCATCAAGCAGCTCATAAATCATGGGAATGGGGTACTTATCTGGTATGGTGGCCTTGTTGAGCTCTCGATAATCAACACAGAACCTCCAGCTGCCGTCCTTCTTCCGCACCAGGAGGACAGGGCTAGAAAATGGACTGGAGCTTGGTCGGATGACTCTTGCGGCAAGCATTTCAGCGACCAGTCGTTCAATCTCTGATTTCTGACGATAGCCATATCTGTAGGGGCGTACACTAATGGCTCCAACTTCTGGCCTTAATGGTATGTGATGATCCGTAGGCCTTGAAGGGGGCAGCTTTGAACCAGTTTCGAAGACCCCTGTATACCCTCTCAGTATATGTGATAGCTGCTCCTGTTGGAGATCAGTAAGGTGTTGTTGAGTTTTTTCACTGCTGCCCTCATCCACTGCCATCTCCCAAATCCAGACCCCGAAATCCACATCAACCAATTTTCTTATGGAGTGTAGTGAGGACGGAACCCTTATTAAGGAAGGATCTCCTTCTAGACAGATGGTTGCACCCTCTGCAACAAACTTCATGGTCATGTTCTGCCAATTTACCCTTACTTCCCCAAGCGTTTCTAGCCAGGCTACCCCTAGGATTATGTCAACACCACCCAAGGGAAAAACATAACAGTCGACCATAATTTGGGTTACTCCTAAGTCCAGTTTCAACCCTCGACAAACCCCTGATGACCCCATTCTTCTATCGTCACCCAACCGCACAAAGAAACGATCAGTAACTTCTACCCTCAATCCCAGTCTTCGCACTGTCTCCTCAGCCACGAAGTTATGACTAGCGCCACTATCTACCATTACTATCAGTTTAGTTCCATCGATGTTACCTGGCATCTTCATTGTCTTTGGCCGACTGATTCCTCCAACAGAGAACAATGGTAGCTCGAGTACTGCCAGTTGAGCCTCACGATCCTGTCCTGTTGCTTCTTCGTTGGGTCCATCCATGACTTCCAGCTCACAGCCGAGAGAAGGCTCTTCATCGTCACCCAGTATCAAAGCTCGCAATCCTTTGTTCGGACAGTTGTGCAGAGGATGATACGGTTGTCGACATTTGAAGCAGAGTCCCTTCGACTTTAACTCCAAGTAGTTGTGATGGGAGAGTTGTCGAGTTCCTCTGTTAACCGATGGGATCAGTGATCGTTGGTTGGGTTGTGGGTTTCGATTGATTGTAGATAAGTTAGGGTTGTAAGGGTTGGGGTTGATTCGATCATTTGCAGAGGGGAGAGGGAAGTGTGGTGAAGGAAGGTGGCTTCGATCAGTCGTGGTGAAGTTAGGGCTAGGGAATGAAGTGTGGTGATTGTGGTTAAGTAGTCTTGGGTTGGGTTTATGGATGGGGCGAAAGTGATTTGCTCCGGATCCACCCGAATGGCTTGCTCCGAATGAACCCGATGGCCAAAGTCCGCGACCTGTACTCGTCTCACCCGCCATAAATCTCAGTTCTCTCTCGATCTCCCGTGCCAACTTCATCATTTGTACCAAGTTTAGGGTTTCGTGGGAAATGACATTCGAAGTTCCACCTTTTTCGCGTATAATTGATGTTCAGCAGCGGGTATCGAGTTGGTCGAATCAGGGTGTACTTCGTTTGGTGGGACTCCTCCACCTGCCACGTCCCCTGCTGAGTCATTATTCATAACAATTTGCTTATCATATTTTCATCTATAACACATAAAAGGCACTTCATATTCAGTCTGAGACCACTCTAATAATGTGCTGAGTCATGTTGGATGAGGGTTTCCATGTTTTCTTGGCCCTTTCAATGCAGCCTGATGTGGTGATTGGTAATTTCCAACCAGATACGTGCTCAGTATATTTGAAACTATGATTTGACTTGAAACCTAGTCCTTCCTGCTGATTTTCCAATATTCTTGTTCACAAGATGCTCCTGCAATTTTCCTCCCCCCCCCCACCTCTTTCTGAGCCAACTATGCTATCCACAATGTTTTCTGTCAAAAGCTGGTCAACTATATTAGATTTTACCCATTTATTGCCCTATACAATTTCATTTTCAACCAGTGAGAATGAATGCATTGACAAATCTTGGAATTCATGCCAGGTGGAGGCTTGATTATGGTAGGAGATGGTATAAATGATGCACCAGCACTAGCTGCTGCCACAGTTGGCATTGTGCTTGCTCAACGTGCTAGTGCAACAGCTGTATCTGTTGCTGATGTGCTATTGCTGCAGCATAATATTTCTGGTGTGCCATTTTGCATTGCTAAGTCTCATCAAACAAGTTCCCTGGTATCAGCTCATGCCCCCATGTTTGATGGTCATGTTTATTATGTTCATTATTCAATTTTACGTGCATGAGCTTTTCCAGGTTGTTAAGTGACATAGAAGAATCCGCACAAATTAAACAAATATATTCTCTATATAAATATATATATATTTTTTCATACATATATATTTTTTTATTATTTTATTATTATTATTATTATTGATTTATTTATTTATTTTAAATTTTCATACTTGTCTCTCAAATGGCTGACCCCAATTATTAGGATTAAGGTTCAAGTTATTGTTTTTTGTGCTTTTCCAGGTCAAGCAAAGCGTTGCCCTTGCTTTTTCTTGCATTCTTTTGGCATCTCTACCATCTGTATTGGGATTTCTCCTCTGTGGTTCACGGTAATAACTTTATCTATGACGTGTTATCTTGAATTCTTTCTTTTTATGCATATTTCTTAATCTTCCTCTGTAAATACATGCACGCGCATGGTTAGTGACATTATCAAAAGGTATAAAGCATTTCTAACCATCAGCAGCAATTATAACCAACATTTTGATATTGTGGAATGTCATAAAAACTATTGCTTTGGATTGAAACTTGTACTATTTAAAGTCTAATTCATGTTAAAGCAATCTCTCCTTGGCAGTGGCATTTCTTGGGTGAAATATTTAATATAAAAAATCACCAGTGAGCATTTTGCTTTAATTATTAGAAGTATTTGCTGGATTCATTACCCGATTAAACGTTAAAATGTCGTACTCTCGTCATAAAAATAATAGAAAAGCCTATTTTCCCTTCCAGGAAGTTACCGGTTTTCAGAGGAAAACATTAAAAAGCTTAAATTATGATAACATGCAAATATTGCAGCATACAAATTTGCTGTGTTACTTTGCATGCTACTTGCTTATCATCCTAGATCTGAATTTGCAAACCACTGACCGGCTATACCAACCTAATTATATATTTTCAACATTCTGGTTCTTTAAGTCCAAATTTAGACTTAAAACTAATTAAATTTTTTATCATTTAGGACAGTAGTGATTGCCATGATTTTTGCATCATTTAGGGTGCCTATCTGTTGAAAGTACTCTCCTCTGAAAGCCTTCTCATCTTTAAATGAAATTCAAAACAAACATTAAACAACAACAAAAAAAATGGGTTCAATGTCTTTCTAATGGCTCCCCCTTTGTTTACATCTGCAATTTTCTCATGTTTTGTTTTTGATTTTTGAGTTACTAAGTCCCTGTTGCCATGTCCTTCAACCGGCTCCATCATTGTTTACTTCATCTGTGAGCATGCAAATTCTAAATTGAAAAACATAACTTGCGGCCCTTGTTTGTATGGCATAGTTGTTGAATCTTCTTAACGTTTTCTTCCTGTGGTTACAAGCAATAATCCATGTTACTTCTTGTCATGACAATTGCTAAATTATTGCAGGTTCTTTAACACGAAGGTGGAACCCTTCTTGTTTGTCTGAATTCTATACGGGCTCTCAACAATCCCTCTTGGTCCTGGAAACATGATTCCGAGCATTTGTTTAATGAGCTCAAGTCTTTGATTATGCTTTTGAGGAGAAGTACGGCAACTTCAGATCCGACACACGCTGCACCCTTGTAACATACTTTTCTCTCTTTGATTATAATAAGTTCCAGGATTGAAGCTTTGGGTCAACCAGAGTTTATTCTTGGATTACTGTGAACATTATAGAAGTAGGGAAAAAGAAAAGGATGAAAATCTTGGAAGTTTTCAATGAAGAAACTCATTTGATTGATTGTAGGACAGTCTCCGTAGACCATCCTTTTTCTAACAGCTGTGGTAGAAAATGTTTGAAAGCTCTTATGTTGCTTCCGTCTGGATTTTTTCCCCTTGTCCAAAGGTGATTGAACTGTACAATAGGATGGCTCTCTCTATCTCTATAAACAAACCTCCTTAGTACCTTCTAGATCTTATGCATCAGAAATTTGAAGGGCATTTATTAGCGGACATCGATTTTTGTTTTTATTTTTGCCTTATATGTATGAAAAGAATTTTGAGCTCTATACAAAATTGTATTTTGATTACTTAATTGTGTTTGGAAACTGTCAACATCAGGTGCATGCATGATGATTTTCGATGTCTTTTTCAATAGTTTGTTAAAGATGTTGGATGGTGTTTATCGTTTCCCAACTTTCTTTCCTTCTCTGTTTTTTTCCATCTTTAATCCCCTTTAGGCCAAGCATTCAGATTTGTGATGGCCACAATCACAAAACCAAACATAGCCCTTAATTATTTAGTTGGGGAAAACAAGGTTCCATGAAAAGGGTTTCTTAAAACCATTTGTCGCATGTAAGCACTCCCCAAACATAGCCCTTAAGAATAACTTCTAGAGGTCTTACCAACTAGAGTAACCAACGCTTCATGCAAAAGCTCATTCTAGTCCAGCGTCCTCTCCCCCCGTAAAGATTGTAGAAAAAGCTTAGTTAGAGAGTATCCTGTAAGAGTTGGTTGGTTGGTTGTTAGTTTTGGCCTTTGTTTTGATTCTCCTAATCCTCAGTACCATTAACTACAATTTTGGTCATAAATATGACAAAAGAACAACTCTTGTTTTTAAACCCCACTCCCAACTGTAGAACTGTCCCTATTGTTTTAGGACAACCACACGAGTAATGAGCCTGAGATGAGAGAGACTATATTTTATGATCTTTTTGTTTGCAGTTTGCGCACACACAAAGCCACCAGTGCTTGCCGTGCCCTTAAAAACAAAGCTCATGTGTCCCTCCATTAGATCCCCTATTAATCATTCTGATTCAAATCAAACATAAATCTAGTTTTTAATAATTTGATTCTTAATCAATTGGAGAGAGTTGAAATCTAAATAACCTATCCAACTAAATATTGAAAACCTTCCGAGATTTCATTTTAAAAAAAAAAAAAAAAAAAAAAAAAGAGGTTGCTGTTTTGCGACTAATTCACAAAACAAGGTTTTAATCTTGCTTACCCATGAACTCTCTCTCTCTCTCTCTCTCTCTCTCTCTCTCTCTCTCTCTCTGTACATCAGCAAAATTATTTTTCTGGTATTTATAACAAAAACGACCCTAGAGGAGTACCGGAAAACAAAGTCTGTTTTTCCTCTCTCTCTCTCTCTCTCTCTCACTCTTTGCTGATACCAATCCGCTTGAAAGCAACGCTCCTGATCCCATCATGAATCTGTTGCTGTTGCATACACATCATGTTCATATTCATCCCACTCTTTTCCAATCCAGACATGTAATTTCTCACTTCCTTCTTTATCATCTCCTGCATCACCGCCATAAACTCAGCGCTGAACGGCACACTCAACGCCGCCGCCGAAGTTCTTAATACGTCACCGTTTTGCACCACCGCCGCTGCCACCGTCACTCCCGGACTTCTTAAAGTGTCACCGTTTTGCACCGGGACCGGTGAAATCTGCCGAATCGGGGCTGGTGACGCGATTTGGTTCTGATTCGTAACTTCGCATGAATCCACTCCAGGAAGAGAGAGCGACAGCGAAGTTTCTGGCTCATTCGTCGTCGACGAAGTGGCCGTCGCCTCCACCACAACTCCACCGGTTCTCGGTACCGGCCGGAAAACCTGCTGCCGAGGAGACGACGGCGATATCATCGGCAAGCTGGAGTCGCTCAAATCAGATCCAGACGGACTACCAGGGTTTGGGTTCGTAACGGCTCTTTTTAACGGCGGTTTCTGATATTCATCATTAGAGAAACACTTTCTCTTAAGCGTAGAGTTCCAGTGATTCTTGATAGCATTATCTGTTCGACCCGACAAAAGGCGGGCAATAGTTGCCCACTTGTTCCCGAACCGAGAGTGAGCCCGAATAATGGTCTCGTCTTCTTCGGGCGTAAAAGCTCGGTGCTCTACTTGCGGTGACAGCTGATTGCACCACCTCAACCGGCACGACTTTCCGGACCGACCCGGAATCGATTTGGATATCAAGGACCAATTCCTGGGCCCGTGTTTTTGCACCAGTCTTCTCAATGCTTCGTCCTCTTCCGGACTCCATGGACCTTTTATCCGATCCATCGATTCTTTCCGGACTGCGTTTGCCATTTTGGATCGATGGACGGTCAGGATTTGAGATTAACAACCCTCAAGTGCTGATTGGGTATTTCTGTTAGGAATTTTGAGTCGGGTTTTGGGGTCTCTCTCAAATCTTTCTCACTTCAGCGAGAACAGGGGGTTTTATATATATACGAGTGAGAGAGAGAGGAGAAGAGGATAGGCATGACTGGCTGGGCCGGTGGGAAGGGCGTTATGGGCACCGCATAATAAGAGGGGAAAGCGGTTGGATACAGCTGTCAAACGGACACGCGTCACATCAGAACTTGCACTGATTTACATTGCTAAATGCTACTGACGACTTTTTTTACTGCTACAGGTCTAACGTGTATCCCACGCGCTACTTATGAGTCGGAGCTTCTTCGTAGGAGTGAAGTGCACGCGGGGTTTTCTACAAGGTATGTTATTTTTGAAATACTTGAAATCTAGAGGGAGAGAGAGAGAAGAGATAACGTTAAGGGGGAAGGGGGAGTTTTGAGTGCCGGTGGGGGCCCAGGGGAGTTGAAACGTGTTGAGTTTGACTGATATACAGCCTGGACAGCATTTCCGGTTTTTTTTTTCATTTTTATTTAATAAAAAACCATCCAAATTTAAAATCCAAAAAGTTGGTTCCAAATTTTCGAAATTAGTATTATTTATGTTGTTTTAAGGAAAATAAAAAAAAATAAAAGGCTAATAAATACCGTTATATATCAAGAGTAACATAGTTAAGAATTAAATAAATTTTTAAAATTAATTATAATACCCATCAAATAAAATAAAAAATATTTTAAAATGCATTAAAGTAATTATCACATCAACTTCTCTCAACAACTTCTCTCTATTTGTTATTCTATTCATTTTGTTCTTTTAGCATTACTCATGAATTAAAAAGTTTAATAATTTAAGTCGATGCATTCAATTATGGTGAAAATTTTGATGTTAACAAATTTTAAATTTTTATAAAAATAGATATTTCTCTATGCAAAAAAAAAACTATATTTATTGTAACAGCTTGTTTTAAGAGTAATTTAATTTTTATTTTTATATTTGCATAGCAATCTATGATTTATATTATTTTTTTATA
Source organism: Dillenia suffruticosa (assembly GCA_033439265.1). NCBI lineage: Eukaryota > Viridiplantae > Streptophyta > Magnoliopsida > Dilleniales > Dilleniaceae > Dillenia > Dillenia suffruticosa. The sequence continues at coordinate 4,768,967 of JAVTVX010000012.1, read as the reverse complement.
AATTATCGTATATTAGATTTAATTAGATTTGATTCGAGTTAAATTATATTTTTAAAATAGAAATCTCTCTTGATACTTATTTTTATCATATATATAAGATTCGAATTCTTATTACAGTTGTTCAGTTATTAAATCAATTAGATATTTGTTTCATTTTATATTATAATATTTCTGGGAAGTTGATTTATTAATTTTTTTATTTTATTATTTAAGAGAAATGAAAGGGTTTTAAAAGATTTTTAGAATGATGGACCGAGCATGGCAAAATTGAAAAAACAAGAAAATAAGAAGAGAACAAAAGAGAGAGAGGGAAAAGGGAATGGGGAAGAGCGGTGAAAATGGTGAGGTGGATAAAACGACAAGATTGGTCGCCGAATCGCAGGGCGAATCATTACTGCATTCCTGTCAGCCAGGCTGTAAACCTGCCACCACTCCCCCCTCCTAACGGCCTTTGACTGACAGTTGGCGGTCACGACAAATCCTTTCTCGAACTCCCAAAACCCTCTTCTCCCCGTTGCCTGTGAACTATGTACGGAAACATGCACGCTCCCCAAACTGAGGGCACCTTCCGCATGCCTTCCTTCTCCGATTATTCTATTATTAGATCAATACCGACTGTTTGCTTAAATTGTCGGAAAGATTAGAAATTATTGTTCTTAAAAAAACAGATTGAATTACTTAATGGGTTTTGCGGGTGTTTAATAGGAATTAATGAAAAAGATAAAAACAAATTTTTAAAAAATAAATAAATAATTAAAAAGAAGAGGGGATTGATGTTGAATTGATGAGAATGAGATGATGCATATCCGTTTCTGTTACTCGTACGTAGTACCGATACCTACTCACCTAATGCTTGGTTGTCTGTTTGTCCGGTATGTGCTTTTGGACGGTAGAAATCTCCTACTTCCCATATCTTTAGTTATTACTTTATGAGGGCCTGTGTTTTTCATTTATGTTAAATCTAGCTTTTGAGTGAAGTAAGGGCCTAGTTTAGGTCTGTGGGAACACAACTTTGGATGGTCTTCTCATCTCTTCGCATTTAAGCATAGGTTGTTTGTGGTTCGGGGGTTGGGAGGGGAGGGGAGGGGGAAATGGGAAAATAGAAAATAGAAAAAATCGGTGATATGTACTGATTATGCAAAAATACAATTCTAAAATCTTACATTAATCTTCTTCTATGGAATTCTAATTGAAGTAACTTGAAATCTGGGGCTACCACGTGGAAGCTTCTAAGATGGATCCATGATGAATGATGAATGATGAATGATGAAGAAGCTACTATTTGGGAATGTGATGCTATAACGTCAAGGACATGGAGGACATATCCTTATGACAGCCTGTAGTTCTCTCAAATTTTCGTCCTCTTCTTTTTGTCCAAGCATATCTTATCGAAGAAGCCAATGTGTCTTTAACCAAAATAAATAATTGTGCCTATTGGGTTTGATCATTCCTCGTGTCATTGTCATTAGCCCTACAAATTCAGTTGATAGGTACAAATTTGGAAGTAATTATCACCAAGTATTATGTAACCAAATCGTATACAATGATGACTTTTCCAATAGGTATCTTTGTTTACTATAGCAAAAAAGTTTTCACAATTTTGTTCCAACTGCTCTTCTTATTTGTTTTCCTTTAAAAATAAGAATAATGATTTGTTTCTAAAATTGTATTTCAAACGGAGCGCTTAAAGAAATTTGCGATTTAAAGAGAGAAATATTCCTCTCTAAGCATGTGACCGGGAGAAAAGGAAGCGAAGTCTTTCAAAACACTAAACAAAGGGGTTATATAAAACTCTGACTCATCTTACAGTAACAAGTGGGCGCAAAATTTTGGTTTTTTTGCTGTCCCCTTTTGAATTCATTATCGGTCGCCTAAAAAGCTAATGTATAAATATAGATATAGATATATATATATATATATATATATATATATATCAATATAAAATATACAATTACAATATAAATAATATATTTAAGTAATGTTATCAAAATCGTACCATACTATCGTTGGATCATAGTTCGAAAGAAAAACTAATCGGTTTGAATAAAATACTATATAAACAATTAAACTGTGAGTCAACAGGGTTCAACCATGACTTTGTTTTAAACTATTTGATTCACGATATTATAATGAATCAAACAATTTTTGCACTCAATTATCAAATATAAAAACAAAAAAAAAAAATCTTTAAAATTCAATTCATTAAATTTATATAGAAGAGCATTTGATTTTTTTAAAACATTAGATGTTAAAAAACTTTCTAGAGATCAAAATCCCTAAAAATCTCCCTAAATCTATCAATTTCTCCTCTCCTTTCTTATCTCTTCACTTTGCCCTCTTAATCTTTCAAACTGATTGATTAATTGAATTTATTATTTAATATAAATTTTAAGAGTGATCATTAATTTTATATTTATTAAAATTTCATTTTTAGATTTTTATATGAAAATATAAAATTAATATATATTTATTTTAAAAAATATTCTTATATATTTTAATTATTATTAAAAAATTAACGATTCAATCATGTTAACCCACGATTGAATCGGTTTAATTATAATTTTGAAATTTAATATACGATATATTAAAATTTCATTTTTAGATTTTTATATGAAAATATAAAATTAATATATATTTATTTTAAAAAATATTCTTATATATTTTAATTATTATTAAAAAATTAACGATTCAATCATTTTAACCCACGATTGAATCGGTTTAATCATAATTTTGAGATTTAATATACAATATGATTTTAGTGACGTTGTATTTAAGTCCATAGTACATTTTTAAAAGACCCCAAGTGTATAATCAAACTTGACTTAAACAACCATTAAATCAAATTACTCACATAAATAAATCTGAATCTTATACCCAAATTTCTACATGTATAATAAAAAAATCTCAATGGTATTTATAATTTATTTATTTAATTAAATAAATGTTGGTTGATTCATTTTCAACCTTTTGCACGGTAGTCTGCTGCACAAGACACATGGAGGATTGAACTGCAAAAAAATAAAAGGGGTGGGGGCTGAAAGATTAAAAAGGGAGAAATTTGAGAGGGAGAGAGCAACAAAAAGAAAGAGAGAGATGGGGGAATCGTACTTTACTTTTAGCTTTCGTAGCCGTTACGTGGGGACCCAGCCCAAATGTCAGCTTAGTGCTCTCTCTCTCTCTCTAGTCCCACATCCCACTGTCCTGTTGCCTTGTCCTTTTTCCCATTCTTTAAAAAAAAAAAAAACCTGTTTTTATCTGTAACCGTTGGTATGGCATGTGCAAAGGAGACTTTCGTCACGTGACTTGGCCCCGCCTAGAGGAGACACACGTGTGCCTTGCACCCCTCGTTTGAAGCAGTTTAGCCTCTTCCTTTTGCCAATTTAACCCTCCTCTTTGGAGCCGTAAATGTTAGTAAGAAAGAAATATCGACATAAAGTTTCCCGAATTTAGGGCTGTAAGTGTAACATAGAAGTTAGATTTGAATTTGATTCATTAAAAGCTTTATCTTGCTTATCAAATTATCTTCACATTTAAATATTCATCAAATTTTAATTTAAAATTTAAAAATAAAAATTAATTTATTTTTTAATATAAATATCAAACTATCTGATTTTTCGTATAAATATCACATTAAAAGCATTATTAGTTTTAATGTTTATAGTTACATCGTAGTTTTGAAACCTCCATCTAAATTTGTAGCCGGTCAAACCCGTTGTTGATAAATAATTTGGTATAAATTTAAATTAAAAAATAATTATTTTTCTGACTTTAACTTTACCATTAATCCTAATTTTTTTTTTTTTGTAAATTATTGATACTAATGTCAGGCTAAAATCATAAAATTTTCATTCATAATTAACTCAATAAATAAATGAGTCAAACTTGAGTTTGTCGGTGGATAAAGCCTTTTGCATAAAGCCAATTTTTAAATTTGTTTCTAACATATTATCTAAAATTAGAAAGGGCCTCAGAATTTTCTTTTTTCTTTAATTTAACTTATTATTATCTAAATTATCCGATTAATCCGATTCAAGAACCCAATTTAGAGACAAACTTTCTTAATATTTTTTTTATTAAATTCGAAATATTAATTAAAAGAGTTTAATATCTTATTATTATACTCACAAAATGTTGTGGGGCCTCAAAATTTCTATGGAATTACAATAATCACAATCTTACAAATATAATCGTGATAAACTCATTCCAAGTTATTTCGGTACCTAAAATCGATTGGGAACTTGATTTGGGGAGGTTATGAATAGGACATTTTAGTAATTAAGTAAGAGGAAGAGTTGATTAGGATCCGATTCGGTGGTTGATTAGGTGAACAGTTCATGTGGAAGGAAACAGTTAGGAGGATTCCTCCGGTGGTTTGGCGGGGAAGAGATATTTCTTAGATCTTTCCATACCACTAGGGTTTGGTGAAAAACTTAAATACGAAGGGGGTCCACACTCAAAACATTTGATATGGTCGGGTCTATTATTTGTTGGTACCTTCTCCGTTTTTAATGGCTGACAAGAGGATAGGACTCACTGCAGGCTTTGATTCACCCCCCTAGTCCTAATAATCAAATTGTAATTTTGAATGAGTCCACTTGGCAATTGGCATATATTTGGAGTTATCCCAAAACTTAAAAACCACTTATGGGGGAACAATTATGAAGGTGACCACTCATTACGGTCTTTTTTGTTTTTTTAGGGTTACGATCAAATTGAATTGACCTGAATTGTAATTTCGAAAAGTTTTTTTTTTTTGAATAATACACAACAGATGAATAATAAAAAAATAATAATTAATTATGGGCATCATTTCTTTCTATATCTTTGCATATTAGAATGATTAAATTCATTTAAATTAAGTGGTTAAATATTTTATCCGTTTAATTAAAAATTTTAAATTTGAATCCTGAAAATAATAAAAAATAATTTAAAAAAGTTAATAGTCGACTCAAATCGGATTAGTCAAAAAAGATTTTAATATCGTTGATTAAAAAAGAAGTAGAATTTCTCTTGTATGGGCTTGCTTGTCAAACCACCGTTGATCCGACTAAAAAAATTAATAAAAAAAAGAGAAAAAAGAACCACCGTTGATTGTTTTTTTTCTTATTCTCATCTCCGTGAATATTTTATAGTTTTCGGGCACGTGAAAAACGAGAGAATAAAACGCAAACCGAGGACATCGGTAGAAACAAAAAAAAAAACCAATGTGTGGGGCTATAAGCATCAACACGTGTTAAACTCTAACCCGTGCCACGTAGGTTTTGTTATTATGTGTATGATTGTGAAGCCTCAGACTTGACTGTCCTTCCTTATATCTTCCGTTCTTTCCGACACGTCAGCTTGTCTGTTTATGTAGACCCCACATACCCATCTTGTCGTTTTGCTATGACGTGGCACCTTAACTAACATTTTTTTATTTTTTAAACATTGTTGGCTTTTTGAGAGAGTGAGTCCGTTGGGTGTCCCCTTTTGAACCGTCAATGAGATAAGCAATCAGGCATGCCAGCTATAACGCATTCCTGATACATTATTATTTTTATTTTTTGTGAAGAGAGAGAAAGATAGAGTGGTATTCCCGAAAAAGGACAGCATCTTATCGGGATTCTCAAATCATGATTCCCTCTAACGTAAGCCCGTGTACATATCTTTATCTCCTCCGTCGTACCGTACCACCTAACGTAACGCAACTCCCGCACAAGTCCATACCCACCGCACGTGCTTCTCCCACTCGTGTTGCTCATCTTACACTTGTTGGCATAAATCGATTAAAAATTTAATTTTCTTAATAAAATATTTTAAATTTGTTATATTAAATCAAAACTGTTTTTAATATTTTTTTCTCTTAATATTAAGGCCAGGTGTTGAAGCCAGTAATATTGTTTATTGTTTATCCAATTTTAAACAAATTAATAGACTAAAACTACAAATGCTTAATCAAAGAAAAAATGATAAAAAAAAAATAACACAAATGATTGAAAAGTTAAGGGTGATTAAGGCTTGTTTCTTAAATAATCTTAAAATCATTTATAAATAAAATTTAAAATTTTATTTAAAAAATATTTAAATAAGAACTTTTTACTATATCCGCAAGGAGGACAACCTAGTGTTATATTCCCTCTCTTAATCTTGTGATTCGAGATTCAAATTTTGTTATAATAAAAAGAACTCTTTATATATCCGCCGCGGGGGAACTTAATTTTCTAAAAGAGGGGCAAGTTATTTATACTTTTAACCTAAGAATCGAAAGAAGTGCTTTGTGTCCGGATAAGGCCGAGGCGAATACATGATTTCTCTTGAAAGCAAAAACAACTCTGAGATGACTCCTGGGTAATTTGGACCCATTTGATGATGTTGTGGTTGTTGTCCCCCAACACTCTTCTTCTATTCTATAAAAACCTTTTTAATTTTTGGATGTAAATAGAGACGTACGCCATGCAACTTGCCTTCCTTTGATGCATCTTTTTTCAGCCCCCCATAACAATCTCTCTCTCCTAAAAATCATGGCAGACACGATTTTGCATATGGGGCTGCATAAGGCTGTTGTTGCAGTTTGTTATTGGTTCATTTTAAAGCCTTTGTATATTAAGTATGAATGTCAATCAGATTAATTGAAACAAAGAGTGGTAAAAATAAGTCATATCGTCAGCATTAACTCGTTTGCTCTGATTAAGTCAAATTTAGGCTAAAAGGTTGGTCTAACCAACTTGACTTGTTTTCATTTCGTCTGATTCATCGACATGACACGCTAACACGTATAATTATATATATATATATAAAATATTTTTTAGTTATAGTTTATATTATATAATTATTATATAGGCTACATGTATATTACACATTTTGAAACCTAATTTCGATATTATAAAAATAATAGATCATATGTCAGATTCACGCAACTAATTTTTATAATAGGTATGATTTATTAAGATTTTGATCAAATTTAGTTTGATTTATTTCTGTCTAGAGAATAGATTTATATAAAAGGCCGATCGGTGTATTCCTTCGCTATTAATTCTAGATCATTGCTTTTATTCTCTTTTTAAATTTCTCCAATATTTTTATTTGTAAGCGTGGGTTTTTTTTTTTTTGATTTTGCTTTAAAAAAGCAACAAATGCTTCCAACATGTTTCAAATCAGCTAAATGGGACCATATTCAACTCAAATTCAATCAAACAAAGCTAATGTGTCTTACCAATTATGCACCCCCAGAAAAATAATATCGTAAAAGAGCCACTAAGCTATGCTTTTTTGAATAATGAGTCCACTTGTTTGGGAAGAAAGGAGAAGATTCTTGGCTTTATTCCATCTTCTCCCATTGAAAATGTTCGGTGAAATATATATAATATATATATTTTGTATTTGTTATCGGTTTCTGGAATCAAACTTTTAATTAATTCGATTTAAATATTTACGAAATTATATTTAAGAATAACTTTCTCAAAGTGATTTTTTTCATTTTTAAATTTTAAATTTAAAATTTGATCGGTAGATGAAGTATATGTGTCTAAAAGATTAGTCTATTATATAATTGCATAACGGTATAAACTAAATATCTTAATTTAAACCTCACACAATTATTTATGTAAAGGACTTGTTTTCATTCGAAACTGCTATCCTCCCACCAAAAGAGAGGCCATTCTTGGAGAGAGAGAGAGAGAGAGAGAGAGAGAGAGAGAGAGAGACGTGGGGTGAGGTGATTTGATTATGGCTTCTCAACTGCCCCAATCTCTATCTTTATTTTACTCCATAAATTTCTTATGGTTTGATGTGGACTGACAGCATATTTTCATTTTCTGTGCATCTTTTTCTTTCTTGCTTTTTGTCGTGTTTTGTTTTTTGTTTCTAGAGATTTGACAATACCAAAACTTCTGCCTGCAAACGCCCTATGGTTTACATTTAAATAATAATAATAATAATAATAATTAATTAAGCTCATTTGATCACTTTATGAGATTAAGCACTGGTCGCAGTTTAATTATTCAATTTCTTTGTTTCAATCTCTATTGAGAAATTCCCTCCTCTATAACTCTCTGTGGGTGCCTTTGCTCTTTATAATCTATAATTTTGCATCATTTTTCAGCAAAGATGGCTACACATAAGTCTATTTCTAAAATCAACAATAGATTAAGTGTATCGGATATCAACAGATTTGAAAATATGACTTTTAAACTATGACACTATAAAATTTTTTTAAAATACTGTTTATTTTTTTAAAATTATAATCAGTATTTTGAATATTTTTTTCTTATATATCATATTTGACCTCTAAAATAAAATTTTAATTTTGCTTATGACCTAATTAACTCAAATTTTTATTTTTTATACTCGATGAAATTCGACTAATGTGATTCGAGTAGCTGTGAGTTTAATTAAAGTGCTGCCTCAAACTTCAGATATTAATTAAGAAAGATTAGTATTTTAATGCTAAACTTACAAAATATTGGTTTAATTAATCCAAATTGTCATCCGGTGATAAAGCACTGCAATCTATAGTTTTCCATGTTAATAAGATGAAACAACATTTAAAAAGGTGTCCCTCAGGAACAGCTCAAGTTGTAGAATCTCTCAATTTTTATTCTCTTTTACTTAATTAAAACTCGTTTGATTGCATTTACTTGTATAAAATAAAAAACAACATTTAAAAAGGTCTGCACTCAAAAAAAAAATTAAAAGGGCAAAACGGCAACTTGCTGACGGATTTCTAATCGGCTTAATCATTAAGCTTGGTCAACCTAATCCTGAAAGAAGTTGGTTAACGATATGGACAAGGAAATAGAAAGCGGGGAAAATTTTCCAGGATTAGAATGGTCAATTTTATTTATTATTTTTTTTATAAAAAGATATAATTAAATAAGATCGAATCGAAAAAAAGAGAATCCACCGCTTGCTGTCCCTTAGAGACATTAGATGCTCAAATTAAGAGACGAATTCCTCTTCCTCTCACCTTCACTGCTTTTAATTCTTTGGACAAAAATTCACAGGCTGTCCAGGGCCAGGCCAAAATTTTGGCACACACTAAAATACCCTTTACTTGTGCAATTGAACTGAATACAGTATCTTAGGCTTAGGACCACAGATCCTAAAATTTATAATAGGTTTTGAATGGTTTTGGTGGTGTTGTTTTTACGGGGCACATAGGAAGTGCATGAGCAAATTGAATTCAAAGCTGACCCACATCAGACCATGGAATTTAGTTGCTCCACAACTTCTGACTGGCAACCTAAGAAGAAGACTAGTTGGTTTTTCCGATCTAGCCCTTGGGAGATCCCAGACTCAGTTGGTCACTCGATATAATCGGCAATCAGTCTAGGGTTTGAATCGAATTATAGTTCCTTCCCTTTTGTCTAATGACAAAATCTGATCTAAGTTTCCTTGCTTTGGTTTTATGTTTCAAACTAGTTTAGGATAAACATGGTTGGTCCAATCTCATGAATTACCAAAATCTCTGGACTGCCTCTTGATTAACTTTATCAAACTAAATATTCAGATACAAAATTTTAGGTTAATCTTCTATAAATTTTGATTTTGCATTCTATTTCTATTTGTTGTCTTTAAAATTTGATTTTTTTTTTCAAATTATCTGTCACTTTGAGAAATTAAAAAAAAAATATTAATTTGTTTCTTTCAACTTTACTCTTAGCCTTTATTGTTTTTCCCCTAAATCCAATAACCACATTTATTGAATCAAATCTACAAGTCTTATTTTTTTATTAACTATTGTTATCTTTCTCTCCGATGTTTATTTTAACAGTAGAGTAATGGAGAAGAAATACTTAATGATTGTTTTAAAGTTGATGTATGCCTACTAAGGACTTGTCAAGAATAAGGCCTTCTGGTTTATTACTTTGAGGATCTTTAACTCACAGGCCCACAATCACGTGTGGCGTGGACAAGGGTGAAAAGAGAGGGCACAGGCTGCAACTGTATATATATATATATATATTTTTAATTATATATATAATTTTAAAAATATGATAGTTAATATTATCTACTCTCTTAAAAATTATAATTCTCACTTCATCAAAATTATAATTTTAAATATATCCAAGCTTCTTCCCTAAATGAGGAAATTCCGTGCTACCATAACTTTTGATGAATTAATCAAAGCTATGGATATACAGGGCTTTGTTGGTCGGTATTGTATTTTTTTAATTAAATTCTCGAATTTAAAATTTAAAAATAAAAAAAAAATTATATAGGAAGAAATTAGCCGGAACCAATAAATTAATTATCGGAAACAAGTTGATAAGGGGAAAAAAAGGGCCATGGATGCCATCTTTGCAAGAACCAGGTCCTTATGTAGTAATTTTCGTCCTCGTCTTCCCAATTGATTATTTTTTTAACATTAAAATCTCAAGTTGTATAACACTAGGTATCACACTTTGATAAAAATATAAAATTATCATATCATATTATAAAATGCACTTAGCCCACCGGAAGGAACTTGTAAGGGGTTTAGCTTTCTCTTTGGATTGGCTTAATTTTTACTTGGAAAGGAAAAGTTCAATCTTTATACAATTGATGGAAATTTTAAGAGGGGGGAGATTGGTTTTCTTAATTTAACATCTTCCTTTTGCTTCTTTGCTTCCAAACATAGTTTTAGTGGCCATTCCCTTCAAAGGGCCACCCGAAGAGGAAGGACATAATACTGATGGAATCTGAGCAACATTGCTTCCCACTCTATATAATATTCTCCTTTTTCTTTCTTCCCACTTCATTAAAAATATCAACTTGCCTTTCTTTACAGGGTTGATTGGCACACTGAGATGGTGTCCGGGGTTGGCTTCTTGGATCCATTTTTAGATAAAAACAAGAGAGTTCCGGTGTTTCTTTCCTTGGACTATTAGCTGGGGAAATGGGGGAGTTGCATCCGAAATTTTAATGAAAATATCTTATGTATATAATTTTATAAAGGAAAAGGTGTAAATAATCAGATTACTTCCTGTGGTTTCAAAAGTGACAAAACACTCTCTGATATATATATATATATTTATATATATTGAAACTACATGGGTAAATTATCAAAAACAATTTTCTCAGGTTTGAAACTACAGTGGGTAAATTATCAAAAAATAAATAAATAAATCCACAACCCGGGGAGGGGGGGGGGGGGGAGCTTTGACACTTCTGAAACCACAAGGGGTAATCTGTTAATCGTAAAAATAAAGTGAAGACTATTTGCAGTTTTCTCTTTTAAAATATTATAAATTAGAATATTATTTATTATGCTAAAAATTATAACTGTTACCCCTTATTAATAACTCCAAATATATATTATATTTCATTCACCATATGAATTTTTATTTTCGCCTCCAACTTTTAGACACCTTTCCCGGCTCCGATATTTCCCTTAATTCTTAGTTCAAGATCCATCTTCCTAAATAGAATCAAAGAATTAGTATATTGAGAGAACTCGGATCATAAATTATGTTATGGAGTGTGATCGAGGAAAATTCACAAGGGAGAGGGTAATCTAGTAGTGTGAGTTTCCTTATGGTGAGTGATGACAAGTGGAAAATTAATTATGATGGTCGAATGATATGAATTTAATGATAAAAACAACGACTTATAGATGTATTAATCAAATCCTATTAAATATGATATTTTTATTACATGTTATTAATCGTGAAAGTAATGTTTCCTTACAAACACTTTATGTTAATCATTGAGGAACCTAACAAACAAGAACAAGTCATTTTTTTGGAATAAACAAATATTTTGTTGGTCTTTTTTTTTTTTACTAAAAACTATTTTGAGCTAAAAATTGATATTTATTAAATAACCAAACACTAACAATGGGAAAAGTGTTTTATGGATCTTTGTTCTTGAAACAAACGTAATCACATTAAGGTTTTGTTGGGTGGGGCTACCATGTTTTGAACAATTATGTATTTTAAAATTCAAAATAATAATTAAATATCGATAATTTATGAAATGATTTATATTCGTGTGTTCAAATAAACAAAAACCCAAGTCATAAATTACATTCAAGAGATTGTCTACCTAAAAAGAACCCTAATTTGATATGATTTGATTTTTAAAAGCCTCCACCCCACCCCCAAATGATGTTAATCTTGTCAAAGGGAAATGCAGCCTCATGTCTTCTCTCATGTGGTGAGGTCAAAGGTCGTTTTCTGTTCGGGTCGTGGAGCTTAAATATGGCTAATCAATGGTAGTTTTGGCTTTCAAACAATTCTTCAAAACTGACCACCAAGAAATTAGTTGTGTAGCGAGTCCCCTATTATAAATAGCATCTCTTGATATTGTCATGCGATCCTTAATAACAAAAGCAGACCATTTGGAAACTTGTCCATGGGGTGTTTTCCCACATTAATTTAGTATTAGCGTAATTGCTAACACTGTTAAAATGATTACCTAGAATTACTCGAATGTTTGCCTATGTTAGTTCAGGGCTTGAACATTATTTTTTTTTTCCCGTTAAACTAATCAATATTTTGATTAATTTGACTCGAACTATAGTTGGACTCGTTATGTGCTAACTCTCCTGATATAATTTTTTTTATTTTTAAAATTCGAATCCGAATTCTGATTAAGGGATATAGTGTACTTCCCACTAAACCAACCAATTGTCCTTTGGCTGTTCTCATTACGATTGCCGGGCAGAGATACACCGAGACAAAAGCAACATAAGTTGGTAGTTCATGGATCAGGTAACTTAGTCGGCAACAATTTTCTAAATAGAGAATGTGGTATCGACTTGGGAACAACTGACTCGTTCTTCACCTACTTGAGTTAAGATCGTTAACTTGGATGTAACTTATAGTTGCTTGGGGGACTAAGCTTTCAAGTTTTATTTCTCTTTCTCTACCCATTAAATAGTGTTCCAAGTCAACCAAGGGGGGGCAAGGGGAGGTAATATTCAAGAATGGGCTTATTCAACTGAGTCAATATTCAAGAATGGGCTCATTCAACTGAGTCAAAATAATTTAAGGAATGATTTGGGAGGACAAGCTCTTGGAGGGTAAGATTTGTCCTTGTGGACCCATTTAGAGATCATCATGGAGAAGAATTTTGTGTTTTTATGCCTCTCTTTTGATTCTTGCTTTTGTTTCTTGTGGGGAATTTTTGATCCCTTTCATTTGGGTTATTTTGCTTCTTTCTTGTTCTTTAGTGGAACCCATCCTAGACTTGGCTTGTTTTATTATTTTTTTTAAATGACCATTTATTATGAATATTTTGGGCTGTTTTTACACAATTTTTAATTATTTGAATGGTTCAAAAATTACAGAATATAATCCATAACTTATGAAGATCTTTCATGAGAGCAAAGGATGGATAATGTTCGTTAGACATTTTCCTTCTGGAGACCCACTTGGGTTATAGGTTTGATTAAGCTTGACAGGTTAAGTATAGAGACATGCAAATTATTGGTCCGCACCGAACAGGAGTCAACAAATTACAAAGAATATAATTTTTTTTTTTAAATATGACTCTGTCATAAAATTCATCAGCACTTGGTTTGCTTATAGTTGATACTGACTTTATTATTATCCCCTTTCATGGTCTAACGTAGTTAATAATGCTTCTTGGAACTACTAAACCATTCATGTCTACCAATTATTCAAAATTCAAAATTTCCAACTCAATCTTCAATTTCCGGTTTATGGGTTTGGTTTAACAATTGAAGTTCATTTTTCTCCCACATATTAGGACTTTGGTGATGGAAAAAAAAAATCTTTTTAAATGAGAGTAAAATATGGTTAATAATAATATAGCATTGCCCATTTGGAAAAGAAAAGAAAAAAAGAAAACCTCTTAAATTAACTCTCTATACTAATATGCTTTGTACCGAGAATAAGAGGCAGCGGGGTTTCCTTCTTTGCTCTTTTTGGAAGAAAAGAAAAAAAAAATCCCCAAATAGCTCTCCTAAGCTGATATGGTTGATAAGCTCAATCTCTAATCCGATCAAATCAAAGATTGAACTAATCAAAAGTTTTAGCTTAGACTAATGCAACAAGGAAAGACACAGTTTCGAAGTTGAATTGGCCAGCACTAATAAAGAATTTTCATCTTTTTTTTTTAAAAAATTAATTTATTAAACTTATTCTTTTTTTTTTTAATTTGCAAAACGGAACACGACAAAAGCAATAATCAAGGCTAATCCTTTTGATTTATTGGCTCGGGAATTCCTGCCGCCTTAGTGCGGGTCTTAGCTACATGGGGTCCTTGCTTATGATGACAATCATAAGAAAATTTAGCTTTAAGAAGACGGATATAAGTAACTAATACTTGTTTTTATTTTAATTTGCAACAAAAGTATATATATAAATAAATTTATTTGCATATATAATTTCTGAGCAACAACAACCAAGAAGACATTAAGAGAGGATGATAATTCATGACAGGTCATTTCCCACTAAATCTACCGCGGCGGAAATTAATGTAATGATTTTTTTTTATTTATCAGAGTAATACTCCAATTAATTCGATCCGAGACTTATAGTGATCAATTTAAGGGGCTATTCTTCCAACATAATCTATTCCATATCTAAGTCGTCAATCGAAGTCGGGATTTTGATTAAGAAATCTAATATCACATCCTATTAAATCAGTTGATTGTCGGTAAGTTAAGTAATATCGAGGTTTCATTCAATAATTTAAAGGGATTAATGAATTTTTTGTGTGTTTAGTATGATAGAGATGGGAGTAGGCCAATTCTGTCCCGAAAACCAGCACAGCCACCTTGCTATAGCCCGGATAGGAAATCGGCCCGGGACAACAGTAATCTGAAACTGAACCGGCTTGCTATGGTAACAAGGCCAGTTCGGCTCCTATTTTTTTGAACCCGGATCGGCACTGACTCGGCCCAACCCAATTTCAATGGTCAATATTTTATTTTTTGAAATTTTTTATTTTGAAAAACCTTCGAACTGGACCAACCTGGAGTAGCTCGGTTCAGCGGGCCTGATTAATGAGGCCGGGCTAGTTCCAAGCAAATTTTTTTGGAACCGGCCTGGCCCCATCTTTAGTATGAGATATACCTTGCTGTTCTTGGTGGTTTCTTTGGGTACTTGTGTAATTCTAACATTGGTCTATGTGAACCTTGATTGATTGTTTAGGTCTAGGTGGGTTTTTTTTTTTTAATTTTTAATTGAAAACCAGTATTAGAAAAATCGAATAATTCAATTTGAATAATCGTGAGACCTAATTAAGAGGGTTGGTTTTTCTGATGCCTATTTGACCAGTTGTGGAATATATATATATATATATATATTTTTTTTTTAAAAAAAAAAAACTTAAATTCAAGATTTTAGTTAATCGAATTCGGTATTCTGTCAGTCGAACCAAACCATGAGTGTTTTAGGTCCGGGTGTTGCAATTACATAAAAACAACTTGGAATTTTGTATGGATATGAACCACAGGGGCATCTTGCTTTAATTTTGAATGGACCCAAGCCAATAAATTGGACCCAAAATGCTGCCATAGCCCTGCTTTTTACACGGTAATGCTCTACTGGTCTTTCATAGCCTCTAAACGGATATGGTGGGCTGAGGAGGGATGAATTTTTTTTTTTTTTCGCCCTCTGTAAAAATTAAAAAGAGAGAGAAACTTAAAATATAGATCGCAGAAGACTTTTACAGCGTGCACTTGCATAGAAAGAAGAGAGTGATAATGAGCAGAATTGATATTTTTTTCCCCCTTCAAAGTCCACCCTTCTATAATTATTATCAACCAACAAAAATTGAAAGGTGTAGGGTCTAGATTTATTTGCGTATGTTAAAGCGGTGTTGGATTCATTCTCATTCAATGTTGAGGCTTTATATGTTGGATTTGCACGTGACATGTACATGTAAAGGTGGGTTAACATTGCGGATGAGATATTTATTTAGACTTTTATATAATAATATAGAAAAGATAAGATAAGATAACTTATTCTCTTTAAAAAAATAATAATAATTTAAGCTGTTTAAAACATTAGAAAGAAGAAAGCTATACCGTATATCATAAGATCACTTTCTTATTTCACCAAAAAAAAAAAAAAATCATGAGATCACGTGCAATTTTTTGGGTATTGAACTCGAATTCAGTTCTATATTAAATGCTTAAAAGATAAAACTTTTCGGATATTTTTTTTTTGTTATATATAAAACTCAAATTTAAAATTTTATTTAAATAATATCGGTATTTGACCGATTAAACATTAGACCACGTGCACCTAATAAGCATGGCACCATTGGTTGGTCACCACATTGGCGAATAGATCATCCCTCTCACCATATTATGCTTAAAGGGAGGAAAACCAATCCCACCTTATAAACAATCTGCGCCTACCGCAAAGTTGTCCTCGTTCCCAAACCAAATTTAGTCCAAGAATCCTTCCCATTGCCTCGGGGGAAGCTACCTTCAACGTACACTTTTCCAACAATGTTGTGTAGAGGTGCATTCTATGGGTTGGGAAGGGCCAAGGTGAACGGAGGACTAGAGCTATATTGTTTCTGTTCAAGCCCAAACAAAATAGCTAGATCAGACCAAACATCTTAGAACGTTATAAATTCCCAGCTTGATGCCAAAGTAGACCATACCCAAAGCCTTATTAAAATTCCAGGCCAAGCCGGATTGGCCCTAAATCAAATTGCCCGATTTTAATTGATTTTCTTGCTTGGTAGAGACTGGAAAGGGCAGATCTCTCCCGTCCTTGGGGAGTCGAGTGTCCTTCCTCTGATCTATCCATATTCCATTCATCTCCATGACAACGGGGCAGCGTAACTCTGAACGGTGATCGGTGTCGGCTAGTCAATAATTTTTGTGCTTGTCAAAGGTTTATGGTTCAGAATTAGTAATTTTGGAGGCATATTGCATTTTTGGATGTAGATTAGTAGTGGTCGAGTCCTCGTAGTTGGGTTTGTCCTTGCTCTCTGGAAAGCTTGTGCCTTGGGGGCGCATGTGTAGCTGGGGAGATTTCCGAAGGGGATTTTAGGAGCAGCAGTGCTGCCAGATTTTGCTCGCGGACCTTTATTTCTTCTTTAAAGGTTTAGTTGGCGGCAACTTTAGGAAGTAGTTTGCAGCCCTCTAATTTGAAGAAAATTTTATGGGAGTGTAATATATTTTTTAGGGTGTGTATTGCAAGAATAAATAGAGCCAATGTATGATAAATAGAGCACATCAGTGGTAAAAATCCTCCATCTATGGTGAGGTTTCGATTTTGATAAATATATCTTATTTATAAAAAAATATATATATATTATTAGTGGAAAAGAACTCTGATATATTGTGATATCTATTCTATATCCTATAGTATTACCATAAATCCATAAAATTGTATTTATCATAGATGGACTCATAAAAAAAGTAAGTTGGCTTTAACACAGAATCCTTATTTTGGGCTTGTTAGTTTTTGGAATTGGTTTCTGAGTTTCTTGATTTTTGTGCCATGTTTTGGGGTCGTGCCCTTCTGAAACTTTTGTTTTGTTTTGTTTAATGTCTATTTTGGGTCTTGGTGTTTCTGATGCTGCCATGCTTTGTTCTTCATACATTTCTTCCCCCTCAAAAACCTTAAGAAAGTAAACCAAAGAAAAAAGAAAGGAAAGGAAAGGAAAGGAAAGGAAAGGAAAAAAGTGTAGCAGTTGTGCTTGCTCATATCATCAAAGCCCAACATGCTATAAAATCTATAATTATAACTATTTAGATAATTTTGTCCTTAGTTTTTCTTTGGTCGCGACTAGTAAAAAGAATATTTTTTTGTTATATAAACATTACAAAAATTATGAAAATATATATACCTATAAAGGTTCGAATATGAAATCTCAAAAAAAATATTTGAATAAGATCTCTTTACTATTTAGCACCGGTAGAAAAATATTAAGTCATGCTTTGTATAAAATCTATAATTATAATTTTTTTCCTTAATTTTATTAAAATATTATGTCCTATGTGATTGATACAAAATTTCCTTGTCAGTGGTAAAGTATGAATATACAAAAAAAAAATTATAAAAATATACAAACATAAGCTCGTGACACAACAACAATAGACGGTATAGAAACATAGTATATACAATATAATAAAAATTCATGATAAACAAAATTTTAAATAAAAATAAAACATCTGGGGGTTTATAATTAAAAATGTATTAATTCACATGATATAGAAAATCAATGAAAAGCTTTATAACTAGAAAACATGATTCTGATGGAAAAAAATATCTAAAATTACAACAGCAACAGTGACAAGAAATAAATATTTTAACAATATGCAACGAAGCAATTACATGAAAAATAAATAACAAAAATAATCTAAAAAAAATTCAAAAAAAAAAAAGAGAAAAAGAGAGAAAAAACTAGGAAGAGTGAGTCCACATTAAAAGAGGGAGTAAATTTTGAAAATTGGGACAAAACTATGAAGTCAGCTGGGCCATGATGTGTAATGGGGTGCCACGGCTCCAAAGCCCAGGGATAACTCTAGTAGAGTTATTTAACAAAATAAGCAATGGACGGATAATTGACCGATGAAAAAGCCATTATATATCTTAATCAAATATTAAAAGTTATAAAAATGGAGAACTTTTATTTATAAAGTGTTTGATAATAATTCAAATCGAATTAATTAAAATACGATTTGAATATGGATCGATTAAAAAAATAAAAAATAAAAAATATATAAATAAAACAAAATAAAAACAAAAACAAAAAACAAGACAAAATAAGCAAGAAGATGTCCATCAAGAAGGCCCTGGACTGGAATGGAACGTGAGATTCATGAGTATTCATTGGCCACGTGTCGTACGAAAGATAAAATAATCTGAGGCAACACCAAAATGGCGGTGGCATCACCGCATCTAACAACAACTCTCTTCTTCAATTTCCGACCAATTCGCACCTCCAAAATTTCTACACGGATCACATCCTTCTCAGCACCATCACGCTCCATGGACTCTCAGAAACCCTCAAAACGAGTCATCGTCTGCGGCGGAGGTGTCATCGGAATCTGCACCGCTTACTTCCTCTCCAAATCCGGCGCCGCGGTAACCGTCATCGAGAAATCTTCCATAGCCTCCGCCGCGTCGGGAAAAGCCGGCGGTTTCCTCGCGCTAGACTGGTGCGATGGTGGACCATTGTCAAATCTCGCACGGACCAGCTTCAATCTCCACCGTTCATTATCAGAAGATCTCGATGGCCCCCAATCATACGGCTACAGACCTCTCACCACTCTTAGCCTCTCGATCAACGAATCCGACGGCTCAAAATCCTCCCCCTCCGGTAACTCAATTCTTCCGGAGTGGGTAAACGGACCTTGCAAGAACCCTAGGGTGATTGGAACGGAAGAGAACACAGCGCAAGTGCATCCGAAGATGTTCACTAGGGTTTTGGTGCAGAGGGCTGTGGAGAGGTACGGTTTGGAGGTTGTAATGGGGACGGTGGAGAGTGTAGTGGTGGAGGATGGGGCGGCGAAGGCGGTGGTGGCGGCGGTGGAGAATGGTGGTAGTCGGCGGGAGTTAGCGGCGGACGCGGTGGTTTTGGCGCTGGGGCCGTGGAGTGGGAGATTTGAGATGTTGAGTGGGCTTTTCAGGGTGTATGGATTGAAAGCGCATAGTATCATTTTGGAGCCTAAAGAGAGAGGTGTTATTGGGCCGCATGCGTTGTTTTTGAGTTACAGGTTGGCCCAAGGTGGGAAGGCTTTGGACCCGGAGGTGTACCCTAGGCCCACTGGTATGTCCTTCAACCTAATTTCATGTTACGTTTGATCAATTTTAATAAATCACCTATTTTACAATATGCTCACTCCATAGGCACAGTCACGTATTCTAATAAATCACCCAGACCCGGAGGTATACCCTAGGCCAACCGGTATGTAAAAATTCTTATGGGCCATTTGCACCACAGAATTCTCACTACATTAGCACATGCACAATTTCACTATATATATATATATATATTTTTTTTTTTCACCACGGATATCCAGGTGACTAATTCAATTCGAGTCTCGTGGGACCCAGTTTAGGGATTAACTCTCTCAAATCATTTTTTATCATTTCCAGGCTTAACTCGACTGGTTAAGGGATAGAGTGCCCTACTAATCAATCCAAAAGAGTTTGGTACTAGCTAAATATTATTATATATACATATTAATAGAAATTTGAACATGATGAACATAAGAATATTTTGCATTTTTCAATTTTTACAATAAATATCGTATAAGCGCTTCTCCATAGCTTAATACCAAAATGTGTGTTTGCTTCAAGCCATTAATATATCAACTAGCCTAGGTAAGGACAGCAGAAGCTTAAACCTTGAAAAAAACATATGTATAGCACTGCCACTTAATCACAATGCACGATAAGCCTTCTACCATTCAGTGATTAGTGCCACATTAAAATTACATGGGTGCAAACCCATTATATGCAGCCATTATCGGAGAAAGAACACGATTTGTTTCCCTAGACATCTTCACTTGAGAGGCCGGTTTTGTGACCTTCACCAAACTGTCTACTTTGACTTTACAATCATGTGAAAACCCTGTTTCCTGTTCTTCTGCAGAAAACAATGCGCATAGTTGTTTTCTTCTCTGTCCTTAATAATTCAACCCTCATATATGACAATTTACTGAGCCATTACTCCTGACTATCCAAACCAGGAGGATTCTTCTGCACTTTGATTGCAGTACTTCTAGGTTATACATTCATGCATCTAGGGATTCCAAATGTCCAGTAGGACAATACTCCCCTATTTTGTGAGCCACTTTGTAATTATCTTATAATATTTTGGATGAATTGATGACTACTTGAGTTGTGGGGAAAAAATATTCTGAAATGGATAATGAATGGTGCATTGGGTAATAATTTTGAGATACACCAAACTTTGATAAGTAGTTGCCTTATGAGTTAGGGCTGTACGTTTATGTATGTACTATATAGCCTTGCTTTGTATCTAATTCAAATCCTTGTTGAGTGAACGGAAGATGACATTAAGGATAAAATATGTGCTGACATCTATCTGCTTATTTTCATGTTCATAAGGGGATGTCATAATTGGTAGGTTTGTTTGCTTTTGCAAAATTTATAGGTGAGTTGTTTATGTGTGTAACCTTTGCTTAATTTAGGGTACTTTAAGAGATAACTTCTTAGAATGATCCCTGTTTAATTTAGAGGGTCTGTCTTTTATGCTCATTGATGGTTTTTGATAGAACAGGGGAAGTATACATATGTGGAATGTCTGCAGAAGCTGAGGTGCCAGAAGACCCAGAAGAGATAGTGGGAAATCCGGAATCTATTGCAGTTCTTAAAAGGGTGGCAAGCAATGTGTCAAGCCACTTGAGGGAAGGAGATGCAGAAATTAAGACTGAGCAGGCATGCTTTTTGCCATGCACGGATGATAGTATCCCAGTAATAGGGGAGTTGCCAGGCATAAAGGGTTGTTATGTGGCCACCGGGCATAGCTGCTGGGGCATTCTCAATGGACCTGCCACTGGAGCAGCAATGGCCGAGCTTGTGCTGGATGGTCATGCTAGCATTGTTGATCTCAGCCCATTTAGCCCCGCCAGATTTGTTGGTCGCAGTAAGCGCTTCCTGTGAATCATGCTGAGGATCAACAAGTCCTGATATGTAGAGTAATGATAGAGGAATAAGTAAACTACAAAATTGTTGTGTATGAGACCTAATTGTTATCAGAAATGTGCATCATGTGAATTTGTCCCAGCCATGATTCTCCTCCTAGACTAAAAATACCGAATAATGCTTTATTCTGTTCACTCTGTCTATGTGCCATCCCTGATTGTTAGCAAAAATAGATTCCCTTTGATCCCTATTCGATGCCAAAATTTTTTGGATTTAGTTCAATTAAGGGCTGGACTCGATGCTGTTCAGGTAAGACAAATGTAAGTGCAGGTGCAGGAGAAAATCTGGTGGGGGATGTAATGGAAAATTTCACAGTGCGTCAAATCCCAGGAAATAACAAGAGAATGATTTGACCCATATTCAAGTGACTCGTCCAATTCAATACAATCAGAAAAGCAGTCAACACAACCACATATAGAGGTCCTACACCATAATGTGAGTGAAACCGAAGCCAAGTTAGGAGCTCATAACATGATGAATCAACACTCATTCTTCTCTACTTCAAACGATTGAGGTTCGTGCCCAAGTGTTGGTACCACTTCAATACCCTACCCAATTCAATTGGGCAAACATAGCATTTATTCTGTTCCCTACATTCAAAGGCAGATAACATTAAATTTTGGGAATTCTTGAAATTGGGCAAAGTTATTTAAAAAAAAAAAAAAAAAAATCTCTGGTTTTACCCCTTTTTTTTTTTTTTTTTTTTTTTTTTTTTTTTTTTGGGGAAGATGAAATGAGGCTATCGCAGATAGTGTTGTAAAGATTCTGGTTCCAAGCATACACGTACCGAAAAGGAAAAGCTATGTATAAAATCGCTCAAATAGTGGACTGCAAATCACTCCTCTAGCCTGACAATGTTATGTATGAAATTGCTCACAAATCAAGCAATCATTGAAGAGAGCTCGCTGTACGAACTTTCAAAGATACCGTCGGAATGGAAGTTTCCGACAATGTACCACCATTGAGGAGGAGGACCACATGCAAAGGAGCAATAAGAAGATGAAATCCTCATAAAATAGCCAAGATGAACAGGGAGTGAGAAAATGATCTTTCAAGGAGATGCTTTTGGGCGAGACGCAGGGAAATAGCTGGATGGACGAAGACAAAGAGATAGAGTCTGAAAATGAGGAAAAAGCTTGGCTTGAAGGAGATGAGGTTTCTGAAGATTTGAACTGTCCGATACCCTCAATGCCTATCTTGGAGGAGGAGCTAAAGAGACTGTGGCGGCCTTGGAAAAGATCTCTAATCATTAAATTACTAGGCAAAAACATAGGTTATCACTTCATGCTCTCCAAAGTTACCGTATGTGGAGACCATAGGGAAGCATGGAACTTCTAGATCTGGGTGAGAGTTTCCTCCGAGCAAAATTCGACCTTCAATAGGATTATAACCGTGCATTGCTAGAAGGACCATGGATGATCCATGACTACTACCTAAAAACGAAGACCATGGCTTTCGCCATCTACGGCGAAAATTGAGAGGACGGTGATATGGATAAGGTTCCCTCAACTCCCTATCGAATTTTTTGATGAGGAATTATTGTTAGAAGCAGGTAGGCTGATTGGGAGACTAGTTAGGTTTGACGGGAACACAGCTAATGCCTTGAGAGGCAAATACAGCAGAGTGTGCATAGAAGTGGAGTTAGACAAGCCTTAAATTCCGAGGGTGAAGATCGACAGGAGAGTGCAAAAAATCGAATACGAAAGGTTACTCACTCAAAGGAAAACTGTGAGAGCCACGAGCAGCAGGAGAGAGAGCCGGCTCAAGCTACCAGAGGGGCGAATGTGATTCTGATCACGGCGGAGAAAGAGGAAACGTGGGTTCATGGATGTTGGTCTCTCGAAAACCAAAAATGGCCAAATCTTGTAACAATTGGGGTAAGGAAGGGAAAAGTAACCAGAGGCAAAATAGGTTTGCTAATTTGGGTTGGGTCAACGAGTTGAGATCAAGATGCTTTCAAGACGATGATGGGGGAAGTGATGGGGAACGGTAGAGAGGGAAGAGATGAGTTTCAGACTGTGGCCAAAAGGACAGAAGGCTTCAGACCTGACAAGGATCAGAGAAGAAGAAACACAAATCTAAGGAAAAGTGAGATCATGAAAACAATTTTTCATACCTCAGAGAAGAATAGTGTAGGAAAAGGGGAGGAGAGCCTTCGAGAAGATCTCCATAAGAACATTGTGGGCCAATCTAAAAAGAAAGCAATGGATTTGGGCTGTAAGGAGTTAAACACTGTGGGCTTTGGTCTGGAGAGTAATAGATACGAACTACGGGATTGTGTTAAATTCACCTAGCAACATTAACCTTCCTAAGATCAAGATCTGTCATGAGGCGGACCCAGACCTAAATCATCAGCTGAATCTAGAAGAGACTCAACGGACCCACTCCCCAAATCATGTCGGCCTTAAGGAAGGTAGTTTTTTGAACCTAACGGATTCTTGCCTCACTAAAACATCCATCCTCCAGGTGGGAGAGCAGAGTAATTTGGGTATTGTGCATGGAATGGTAGGAAACCTCTTCGACACGGAGATGTGAGCTGACTCGGTCTTTTCCATTATCTTTATGATGGCCAAAATTATGGTCCGGAATTGTAGAGGGATTGGAAACAGTAGATTTAGAAGGGCTACAAGGAACTTCTGAGGATGAATGATCCGGATATTCTGTGCTTACCAGGAACCAAGTCAAGTAAGTATCCATTTTTCTTGAGTAATATGGGATGGAAGAGTGAGTTTATTGTTCCCTCCAATGGCTTTAAGAGAGGCCTATGGCTTACTTGGAAGTCCATGAAAATTGGGCTTGAAGTTATTTCTCATTCTAGTAGATGATTCATGGCAAGATCAGGAAAGGTATGGGTTTCTGGTTTGTAACTTTTGCTTACGTCCAACTCAATCATCGAGCCAAAGAAGCCTTCTGGGGAGGGCTCTCTTGCTTGGCTAATAATATCGGGTCTCCTAGGTTTGTGATGGGAGACTTAAATGACATTTGTGGCATGGAGGATACGAGTTGTGGGAGACCTTAAGTCTTGGAAGAGAATACAGACGGTGAGAAGATGGTAGGACACCCGCAATTTGACTAGCCTAGATGCCCTAGGCCCTAAATTTACATGGACTAAAATGCTTAATGGCAGAGTAGTTCTTCAACAGAAGTTGGACAAAGTTCTAGCAAATCATCAGACCATTTTAGCCTTCCCAAAGTTGAGAGTGCTGAATTTGCCTAGGTTGCATGGAAACCATAATTCTATCCTCCTCCACACTAGTCTGTCTACTCCCCCAGAAGAGATAGAAGACCCTTTAGATGAGAGGCAGCCTAGCTCACCCACCCAAATTTTAAGGATGTTTTTGAGAAGGTTTGGGCCCTCGGCGAGAACAACCTACTCCAGGCAATCAACAGAGCTGGGGAGGAGATTAAACTTTGGAACAGGGAAGTCTTCGGGACCATTTTTAAGAGGAAAAGGGAGCTAGAAAGAAAAATAAGAGGCATCCAAAGGTCTATAGTTTATTTCCATTCCCTCTACCTGCAAAAGTTGGAGGAAAAGCTTCTGAGGGAATATCACTTGACACTTTAACAAGAAGAAAGGTTTTGGCACCAGAAGTCTAGAGTGGTTTGGATCAATCAGGGGGAGAGGAATACCAAGTTCTACCATTTGCAAGCCAAAATGATGAGAAACATCAATAGAATGGTTGCCCTGAAGATCAATGGAACTTGGTGTCTAAATCAAGAGAGATTGAAATGTGCCGCCACTGAGGTTTTCTCTAATCTGTTTGTAGGCCGAGACGTTTCCCTCTAACAAAAGTAGAGATGTAATAAATAAGGGATCAAGGTGGAAAGTAAGGGATGGCAAGAAAATAAACTTGGATAGACACTTGAGTAGGGAATGACCCTCTAACAAATCATCTCTTGCCCTCTGTTCCCAGTCCTTATCTGGGCACAAAGATAATGCACTTGATAGACGAGAGAAAGGGGTGGAAGGTCGATGAGTCAAGATCTCTATTGCGGGAGGAAAAGGTGGAAGAAATCATATCTATAGTGATCCCTCAGGAGACGGATCGTTCTGATGATTTCTACTCGTAGTTGCATTGATGGGAGCTTTTTGTAGCTTTTGCCTATGGCCTTATCCTTTTATTAAGAGAGGAGGTCAGTCAGGTGACTGAAGACCGGTCCTTGGCCCCACATACCATCAGCGGGGGAAGAAAAAAGCATCAGTCCGATTCCTATTTCATTCTTGTCTTTTCCGAGGCTTCGGATGGAGTGATACCCTTGAAAGTGATTGATAAAGTCCAGTCTATGACAATGGGAGTAAGAATCATTTCTATGTGATCAGCCATATAATACTTTTGTTTTGTGACAGATAAGGACATCCCCAGGGTTTCCATATTGTTAAGGCTTCAACATTGAGGGCTGACCCAAGGACCAATTATGCTTTCCCCAATACACAATGCTTCAATTTTTACTATTTAAATAGGAAAAGCCTCCTTTTTTTTAATTGGAACCGGCCGGGCCGGTTCCACTGTTTGTTGGAACCGGCCAGCAGGTTCCCGATTCCAAAAAAGGTGGAAACGGATCGACCCGATTCCCGTAGTTAGGCTGGTCCGGTTTCGGTTTCCTATAACTCGGGCTGGTTTTCTGTCTGAGCTATAGCGAGGCAGTTGCGCCGATTTTTGGATCAGAATCAGATCATATCCATCTTTAATTAAGAGACGAATATCCTTATCTAATAGATCAACTGTATGTTAATTATTGAATTTTGTCTAATGTTGTAAATCATGAGTCCTCAGATTCAATCCAACGGTTATCATATGCAGCATACATTAATCAAGAGATAGGAAAGCTTTTGAAGAAAAAGAGGAAGAATACGATAAAGGAGTACCAAAATTTTAGGATTCAAGAGGGGATTGACAAAGAGGGAGGAAACCAATCGACTACAACCCTCAAGTCAAATGCTAATGTAAATAAAATGGAAGACTCCTTCTTTTCTTTTTTGGTTGAAATTCATTAACTAGTAAAATCACAGTACAATCTATGGTTATGGCAAATCTAAACCATATTAGTGCCATTTAGTGGTTAATACGCAATGAAATGAAGGACGCCCCCAACCCCAAAAAAAGGAACCAACAAAAAAAGCGCCCACAATGACTTCACATCCCATATTTTACTCTCTAAGCTTCCAAAAATTTAAATGATATTTAATGATTTTCGTAGGTAATGATACAAATGAGATAACAACTGTTTGGTTATCATTTTGATCTTTTTATTTTCTTATCTAACAAAAATAGTAACCATTGAATAACAATTTAACAATCGTAAATTCTGTAAATATAAATATTTATGAAAATTCTAAAAACCCAAAAGTTTAAAATTGTTGTATATCAAAAAGAAATGGAGATCACCTTTTAACAATCTCATGGCAAAGGCATCCTTAGGATCTAGCTTTGTACTCTGCCTAAAATAACACAAAACTAAGTGCATATGTATCCCTTAAAAAAGAAGAAAATTTATTGTTGTAAGTTGAATTTTATAATGTAAAATGTTCATCCTCGTTGAATTGTAATTCGTGTCTGCTGGTTGATAAAATGGAGTCATTCGGTCTATAAAATACTTCTTGATTTAGTGGAGAGGTAGTAGCCTTTACTTTGCAATTTTTGTAAAGTGACTATTTTCATATATTAAATCCGTGATTTTAAAAGAATAACTCCATCGTTGCGCCATCTCTACAACGATCTAAATAGAAAATAACTTCATTAGCTCTTGATTCAAATATTTAACAAATCAAAGTCTACATTGAGAGAATTGTCTCATCCTAAAATGAATCCCACAAATGATTGAATCAGATTAATCGAAATATATCTATGCTAATTTAGCACAAAAAATGAATAAATCAAATTGCAGAGCCGGACATTCCTGGATTCTAATATATACTTCCTATGGCCCATTAAGAGATTCAAACCAATTAGAAAGTTAAAAACTTAGAAAATTTACATTTAAAAAATGAACATAATTGCAAATCCACCGAAATAAAAAGATATTAATGGGTGTCAAAATATTTGATCCACGTGAATTCTGCAGTATCATAGCTAATTTTTTATGGTATGGTTTCATAAACGATAAATCAAATTTATTTGTGATAAATAAAACTTTATCGATAATAAAAATCTTTCGATTTATAATAATATTTACTATAAAATAGAATTATCAAGAGTCAGAATTCTTTATCATTAATAATATTTATTTATCATAAATTAACTATATTTATCAGAAATCTGAAATTTAGTTTTTATCATCGATAAGTTCTATTTATCATTAAAATACTGTATTATAAAAAAAAAAGTTACGAGGCCACAAAATTTTCCTCAAATGTCTGTGCAGTGTAACCTTTTTGGCCCATCGTGAATCCAAGGCTCCGCTTATGGTAACATAGTTGGTGAGGTTGTGGATGATTCCTTCTTTTGCCTTCATTTTTTTTTTGGGGGCAAAAAGCTCTTTATTTTTAAATTTTTTCCTATAACATCCTATCGAAACAAAATTGATAGTTGTTAAACGCGATGCATGTGAAGAGAAAGTAACCGTTATACTGCTGTCTTTTAAAGAATCTGAAAATTTTCCAAAATTTTATATTTGAATTCCAGGGCTTTACTTATAGAACATGGTTGGTGGGGTGAGAAGGACTCCTTTTTTTTTTTTAGGAGAAATCCTTTTTATTTTCTTAACTAATACAACAAAAACATGTTTATCAAACTTTTTTGAGTTGAGTAGTCCCTTTAATTAGAGATCTCGATTTCGAATACTAAGAATGGTGAAAAGGGATTTGACAGAATTAATCCCTAAAAATGATCTGTACAATACTTGAACCGGATTAATCGAGTAAATTCTGGATATCGGTGATAAAAACAAAAAAAAAACATATTTTGATTTTTTTTCTAAAACATTATAAAACAACAAATTAACAATAACTGCACATGATGCATGTGAAGAGAAAAAGAATCTTGATCGATACAATTGTCTTGTGAAAAAATGATTTTCTCTAAAATTTCATGTATAAATTTTAAGTTTAATCCTTATAAAAAACTTAAATTAAATAAAGAGACAGAAAAATAACAGAATTTTAATAATTTCATCGCACAAAAAATATTTTCTTGCTTTTTTAGTCCGCAAAAGTAAGGGGCTCCTTCAATGGACTTGGGCTTGGCTTGGGTTTGGTATGGCCCATTCGGTATTATTTTGAATTATAAGAAATCCCGCTCAACCCTGTCCTTTAAATCTCTCTCTCTCTCTCAACTAAAAGCGAATAGTCCGAGAAGAGAGACAGAAGGAGAGGGAAAAATGGCGACGAAAATCGGGATGATGGATGCGGCTTACTTCGTTGGTAGATCTGAGATTCTCTCTTGGATCAATTCCACCCTACATCTCTCTCTCTCTAAAGTCGAAGAGGTACTCTCTTTCTCTCTTGAAAACCCTAATTTTGTTGTTTCTTGATCTCAATCTCTTTGAATTATTTATCCTTTTTGCAGACAGCGTCCGGTGCGGTTTCGTGTCAGTTGATGGATGCGGTTCATCCGGGATTGGTTCCGATGCACAAAGTCAATTTCGATGCCAAGAGCGAGTACGAGATGATTCAGAACTACAAGGTTCTTCAAGATGTCTTTAACAAACTCAAGATCACCAAGGTCTCTCTCTATTTTCTTTCACGTGATCCTTTTTTCCTGATCTGGGGTTTCGTTTCCTTCTTGATTTTTGATATAACGAGTTTTATGAATCGTGGGATATGCAGCATACTGTTGACGAGACTTCTCTTTCTCTCTCTCCCCCTCCCTCTCAATTTTTTTTGGTTACAAGAGGATTTTTGTCATCTAGGGTTTTGGTTTAGTTGTTGATTGTCTTTGTTGAATTGGGGAAAATGCAGCACATTGAAGTTAACAAGCTTATCAAGGGTAGGCCTCTTGATAATCTGGAGTTCATGCAATGGATGAAGAGATACTTCGATTCTGTCAATGGGGGTAGTCACAAGTAATATTTATATTTCTAAGCTTTTGTTTCCTTTTTCTTTAATCTTCAATCTCTTTTCCCCCGTTCTTGAGGGCTATGTGATGCTTTAAAGTGTGTGTATATATATATGGAGGAACCATGTTCTAGGTTCTTAACAATCACGTAGTTTGCTTTAGGAGGTGGATGATTGGTAGACATATTTGACATGCTGTTGTGGTATTTGTGCCAAAATAATTTAGCCTGGAAATTAGAAAAACTGTTGAGAGAGATACATGGAGTTAAGAGAGAATGTGAGGCACAAACCGGAACTTTAAAGCGCGGCAAGTGAAATAGTACTAAAATTCAGACACATTGTGCGATGCATCTGACGTGGTTTGCATTCAAATGCTTCCATTTTGATGTATCCTTATTTATGTAGATGAAAGAGAGCTAAACTTAATTTCTTGTGTATCTAACGGCTGTGGAAGTAAACTAAACTATGATGAAGTGGGCCATTACTAAATTATTCATTCAGAAGAGATTGTCCTTTCTGATGCTATCCTCATTTTGCAATCTCCTGAGTCTCGTCGCGGTTGTGTGGGCTGGAAACCATATTTCTACATAGTTATATATGTTAAATAGTTGCAAATGAAGATGAATAACAATTGCAAAAGGAAAACTAGTTGCCCCCACCTCCCCTCATTACAATTGGAATGCTTTTGATACCAGAAAAGAAAAGGTTTAAGCGTGTGCCCTGTGTTGTTTAAGACTGAAATTAATGGTGTTAATTAGCTGTTCTAGTTTCTCTATCGTCCCTTATTGCAGCATTGGGAGAGAAAGACTTTTTCTGTTCTTTATAATAGTATGTAAATCTATAAGTATATGCTTTACCATGCAGTCTTACAGTTTACAATGTGTGTAATGGTCGAAATGGTACAACTTTCTTCCAAGAATGGAGATGGCCGTATATCTCATGTGGTTCTCTAATGTCAATTATAGTTACAATCCCTTGGAAAGAAGAGAGGCATCTAAGGGAGGAAAAGAAGGGAGCAAGAAAGGTGCACAATCACATGCAACAACCAAGTCTGCAGCAACTGCACCAAAACCCCATGCTGCTCGAAAGAATGATGCCACAGTGAATGCAGCAACTCAAGCAGCCAAGTGTGTGAGACCTTCTTCTAGTGGTGGTTCTTCAGCTGGTGGAGCTGCATACGATGAACAGGTAGATCATGTTATGTGTTACGAGTTTATGAACATTTTTGGTCTAACTAAATCAAGGGTCTTATATTGTTTTGCAGATCACAGAGCTAAAATTATCTGTTGACAGCCTTGAGAAGGAGAGGGACTTCTACTTTGGCAAGTTGAGGGATATTGAGATCTTGTGCCAGTCCCCAGAAATTGAAGACATGCCTGTACTGTTATCATAGTTCATTATTTTTTGTAGATCAAGTGTGGAATGCTATATAAGAATGCCATGTCAACGAGTCTTTCATTTTCTGACAGATTGTTCAAGCCATAAAGAGGATCTTGTATGCCACAGATGATGATGCATCAGTGGTGGCAGATGCCCAAGCACTGATAGCCCAGCCAAAGGTGCAGCAATCAGGTCTACTGAGTCCCATTTATGAGGAGGCAGAGGACAAGCAGAAGCTAGAAACTCAGAAGAGGAAAAATATCATTAACGTTGATGTTGATGTTGCTGCAAGCTCAACATTATCTCCGAGGCAAAGGGTTTCAGATGCTTCTGATGTCCATTGCAGTGGATCACCACTTATGACTTACTGAATTTTCATTTTGCGGAGGCAGTGATTCACTTCTATCGTCTGGCTCATTGGAAGAGACTTAGGTTTAGCCCAAATTATGAATACATGGATACCTGAATCCGTCTCTACATTTGAGTTGATGTTACAAATATATTGATCTCCTTTTTGCTTAAGGAGCTTCAATGAGTTGTTGGTTTTTGCTTTGTTGTAAGAACTGCACCGAGGTCGTTCAGACGAATTTGCAGTTTTAAAGTTGTTTACATAACATTCTCATCATGACAAAACTAAATAACATGGCCATATTATCATAAAAATTGTTTACATTCTCATCATGTGCACCTGTTTTTCATCTTCTCTGTCACTACCCTGTAAGATCTTGTTATTTTCTCTTTATTTTTTTTCTGGAAACTTCCAATATTGTGTTATTTGACTCTTAATTTGTATCATGCAGAATTAAGTATTTGTCCCTGTGACGTTTTCTTTGGTTTGGTAATATTAACTGTTTGATCAGCAAGTTCAGATGCATTTCAGTGGGTACAGTCTATGCAATTTACAAGTTTTTCTCCTATTTCGGGGGGAAAGTGAAGACTAGGCTGAATACTTCTATTCGATTTCCTGGTCTTATGCCTGTTGAGATTGACCAGAGAAAGTAGGAAAGTGCAACCACATGTCCAACCTCCTCATAGGATGAACCATTCGCTCCTTGCAGTCCAAGTATTCAAAACGATACTTTTACTTCTTTTCCGTCTAACAGACCCTGCAAACATCTGAACCAATACTTGACTGATTTCCCAAGATTGAATTTCTGTAGCAATCATCATGAATAGGCAAGCCAATGAGGTTTGATCCATCATCTCTCTCTCTTTCTCTCCCTCTCTCTCTCTCTCTCTCATGTTGTTTGTGATCAATTTTCTCTTTTTTTTAGCTAATGATAAGATGTTTGTATATATGCAGATGACTGGGACAACAAATGCAGGCATAGTTGAGAAGAGGGTCGAGACGGTGGACTATGTATCATCAGCAGGGCAGGGCCAAGAGATAAGAAGAGTTGAAGTTGTTCATGTACCACACCCTGCAGGAGAGAATTCAATAGAGTCACCTCTAGGGAATAGACAGAGCAGCGGCAGCCTCCTAACGAATGCTGCAGCTGCTGCAGCAAGCGCCGTCCAGACAGCCAGAGAAGCCCTGTCTGGAGACTCCACAACTACATCCAATAGCAAATGATTATCTAATATTTGTATTTTTGTATTTTATGAGGTTTCAACTATTTATGTTTCAGTTTATGATGGATTTCTTGTATCCCTAAAGACATTGCTGTTGTTATTCCATTAAATACGAAGATCAGTTCTCATGAAAGACATTATGTTGCATCTGAGTATAATCCGTGGAGTCAGTTTTTACTGTTAGGCAATATCAAGAGGTATGTATTTGATATATACTGGTTAATTTAAGTTTGACAATGACTCATTAGAAACTTGATAAGACTAGCTAGAGGAGTTGATGCCGATGATCAAGTAATTGGCTAATGATGTTTTGAGCTTTGGTTCTTGTCGCCAAATTTACCTGAAATTTTCTAGATCCATTGCTGTCTTCTACAGTACTCGTGACACAAAATAATTACTCAGACTATGTTGCACGGACAATGAGTGTCTCTGTGTCAGTACACACCCTACGCACATACTACAATACTCTTGTACATTCTTCTTATTTTACTTTGCCGAGTCATGTTTTGTCTGATGTCCGTCTCCATGCTTCATGGGTCTAACACATCGCAAGTCACCACAAAATGCCAGTTAAGAAAAAATAGGAGTTTCTCTAATAGGTCTGGCAAAGCAAACTCTGCATGCTACACATTACACGGAGTGATGATGAAAAGATGCAGTATTTACTTTTCTACATTATCCGAACCCTGTGATTATCCTATTCTGCCCCTCCTCCAACTTGCAATCAGTTGACATGCTTGATGTCCATCACAAAGAAAAAATTGGAACCACCGAAAGTGAAAACAAATCGCATGTCCTTTATTCTCCAACAGTCTTCATCAGCATCCAATTCTCTTTCCCTTTATGCCATGATAGACCTTAATCTTATACTCTGATTGCATATGAAGCAACCGGAATACTTATCACCAGTCTAGGACATTTCTGCGTTTCATAAATATTCATGTAAGTAATCTGTCACCAACCCTTTGTACCTACGAATTCCGGATTCAACTCTTTTCTTTTCCAGTTTACTGATTTAGGAAATTTTTGGATCACGCAGCAATGGGTTTGGCAATATCTCGTCTTGTCAGAATGCTATTCGTGAAGAAAGAAATGAGGATTCTGATGGTGGGTCTTGATGCTGCTGGGAAAACTACCATCCTTTACAAGCTCAAACTTGGGGAGGTTGTCACCACGATACCTACAATTGGTAATTCTGATTGCTCAATATCTATGCTTACAGTTGTTTATCCTCACCAACACGAATACTTAAACATCATGTCTTATAAAAATGAATCCCAAGATAGGCCATGACTAGGTTTACATGTAGCAATATTTGACAATCTCTTCCATACTTACAAGCGATCATTCATTCTAAGAAAACAAATTTTGAATAAACTTTTCTATGAGGTGGATGCTTACAGCTTTGTCTATTTCCTATTCATCGTTTAGGTTTCAATGTTGAAACTGTTGAGTACAAGAATGTTAGCTTCACGGTGTGGGATGTTGGAGGCCAAGACAAGGTAAATCATCTTGATTTTGCCTCTGTAGCCATATGAAATCTTCTTTTCTTTGATGCAGTAAGTAGTATATACAAGGAAAGGCCTACATACTTTTTCATAGGCTTTATTCTTATTGCGTTGTGCTTGACATGTAGATTCGGCCTCTATGGAGACACTATTTCCAAAATACTCAAGGACTAATCTTTGTGGTTGATAGCAATGACAGAGAGAGAATTTCAGAAGCCAGAGATGAGCTTCATAGAATGCTTAGTGAGGTCAATTTGCAACTTCCCTTAAATTTTTTGCTGTCTACTTTTTAGTTCACTTCCCTAGCACCTTGTGATTAGAATATGATGTGAGCATGCACATATTTTTGAAGTCATGGCATATCTGTTCTTTTCTAGTCCATGACAGAATAGTGCCTGCGGTTGTTGCAGGAGGAACTGCGCGATGCAACATTGCTTGTTTTCGCCAATAAACAAGACCTTCCAAATGCCATGAGCGTCTCCGAAATCACTGACAAACTTGGACTGCATTCACTCCGCCAGCGTCGCTGGTGGGCTAATACTTCATTGCTTTATTTTTGATTAGTTGAGGAGATTTCAGGACTTGTTTAGTTCATAAATGCGATATCTTTCTGCAAAACTAGTCATATGGTACCAGCCAAAACATGGTCATCTAAGACAAAAGAATGTCTATTCAAGCGGGGAAAGAGTGTAGCTTATCCTCTTTGGGCATTATGATGCGCACCTATCCATCATAGAATGTCCGGTTTCAGTCATAACTACTG
This sequence comes from Dillenia suffruticosa, assembly GCA_033439265.1. NCBI lineage: Eukaryota > Viridiplantae > Streptophyta > Magnoliopsida > Dilleniales > Dilleniaceae > Dillenia > Dillenia suffruticosa. Next base: position 4,734,179 of record JAVTVX010000012.1, on the reverse strand, counting down.
TTGTTTTCTCCCACCACCATGTCAAGTAGCCTCAAAATTCTCCCCTATCAATTGGACCGGCCTGAAACACTTGGTTGTGGAATATAGGGTGTGGCCGCTTGAGCGCCACCTTGGTGGTAGAAGTATAAGAATATTAATTTCTTTGAGCAAGATTTTGGTTTGACTTGTGTGTTCTCTTTCATCAGGTTCATCCAGAGCACTTGTGCAACTGCCGGCCAAGGACTGTATGAAGGTCTTGATTGGCTATCAAGCAATATCTCTAGCAAGGCAAGTTGAGCCCAGCCTCTTAACATTTCTAATATTACAATCATAACAGTTTATTCATCATTCTTCATAATTTACTATACTATGACATTTTATTTTTAATTTATTTGCCCGCAGGCATAATTTGGCATGGCAAGCAAGAGAGATCAGGGCCATGGTAGATGACAGAATTTGTAAAAGTCTAAAAATACTTATGGAAGTGATACTAAAAGTTACAGACATTATTACACAATGTGTGTTTATAATGACTTTGTTAATGTAATTAAGTCACTAGAGATCGAGTCTATTATATTTTTGTACTCTACTTTGGCCGAAAAAATTGCTTACCATCCCTCTGCTTCCATTCAGAATTTTCACAGGCCATCAAATTCTTCTATTATATATTCCACCCAGAGCAAATGTTAATAATATAGAGAACACAAATTAAGAAAAATATAAGGAAAAAGAAAATTTTCCCTTGTTTTTATATGAGCTTTCACAGATATCTTTCTTACCGGTTACCCTTGCTTTGCCTATCATTTGTTAACTCTCTCATGAAACATCATCAGCTTTCACATTAATTAAGGCTTAGGCAATTTTTGTAAGAATGACTAATAATCAAACCCCCAACATTTATTACATCTTTTATGCCCTATAGTTTTCTTGAAAAATGAAAGTTCTAACCCAACCAGGAAAGAAAATCAAGATTTCTTCGCTTTCTTTTTTGGCCTTTTGTCCATCCATGGATGTGCTTCCTTGCTGGTCTTGGCCTTTCTCTGCATCAAAGGTACCATTTTTAAGTGATTTTTGTCCTCTTTGTCCCTATAGGATATAAGGAACCAAAATTTAGGAAATAAATAATGAAGGATTGCTGTGGGGGAAAGTTTTTCCTTTATCCTTTAAAATGTCACTTTGTTATGCTAAATACCTCATCTAATGCTTAAATAATGCTGCCCTCTAGTTGTCATTTTTTTTTTTTTTGGTTATTTTCAACGACCTGACAATTATATATATACAAAGCCAACAAAAAGATCAATATCTTTTAGTTGAAGAATAATATTGTCTGGAACAAATGATTTTCGAATTGGATAAGTTATATCTTATATATTTGTTAATAATTGATCGAATATTTATTTGAATTAATTAAAATATATTTTAAATTTTTTGAAAGGAAAAAAGAAAAATAAAAGAAGAAACAGATTTATTACATTGTGATCCATTATAGTTTGATGGTAGCATCTAAGAAGTAATAAGGATAAAAAACATTAAGAAAAATCCTGTGGCTCAAATCTAAGGTACTTTTTTTTTTCCCCTGATCCATCAAATCTTGATTGATTTATAATCCATGGAACATGATATTTTAGAGGTATTATGACCTTTGAGAGGAATCGCCTAATTCAAAAAAAAAAAAAAAATCATCAAGCAACATTTCATATAGTCGAACAAAGTATTTTGGGAATAGATCAGAGAAAGCAATCCAAATATATAATATTAAGAAATGGTCAATTGATTACTCTGCAAAATACTCATTTGGGGGGGGGGGATCCTGAATGGCTTGGAGGGATAATTTTCCCTTGTCCTCCAATGCATCCCCACCGTTGGGACTAGATCAAACTTTCCTGCAAGAAAAATTGGATCTTGAACAATTCTTTGGTGCGCCTCTGGTTCTATATAAACAGAGAAGTTCATAGAAGGAAGATGCTCGTCGTCCCAAGATAGTTTATGATTCATATTCAGATCATCAAAAGATCAAAAATGAAACAACCAACTACAACATTATCAAAATCTTCCCCTATGTTGATTAAAAGAAATAAAAGGGAGGCAGATGTTTAGGTTTCATATGTATACAACAATAGTAACATCAAAAGGAACATGGTAAGGCCTCCCTCGGTTTGCTACTTATATATGTATATTATATTATTATCCTCGAAAGCATTGATTCGAACCAGCTCATAAACCTTCAATTCAACCCAAGAACCTCAACCTTTGAATTGAGAGTGATGATTGAAAAAAACAAGGTAGCTAAAGTCTTGTCAACTCGCATGTCCACACTGACTTTCCCAATTCCAGATGCGGCAGCTGAGACAGAGTACCAAACTTTGACGCTTTCTCTAAAATTTAAATAAATAAACAACTTGTCCTTTGAATCACATGTGTGTTGTGTTTCCATTTTTTTACCCTTTTAATCTTGAAGAGTTGTGTGGAAAACAGTTCTTAAAATGTAGGTACGCCATTACTTCTAAAGGTTGTAAGGACAAACTGCTGATAATGGAAAGACAAAACAGTGTAGTTCATTTTCCAGTGTCGTCCACTCCTATTGCACAACATTATTTTAGTACATTATCATTTTTTCCTCTCTCTCTCTCTCTCTCTCTCTCATTTGGTTCTTGTAACAACGTTATCCGAAACCATATTCTTACTGATTCGGTTTAGCCTGCCATTAAATTTTCTTTAAATGAGAAATTTTTTTAACATAATTTTTTTTATTTATAATATTTAAACTCAACTTTTAATTAAAAAATCTAATATTTTTTTCATGATCTCTCTCTCTCTCTTTCTGTCTCATGGGTAAAGGTGATTGGGCATCAAATGAAATTAAGCCTTCTCTCCATTTATAAGCCAACTCCAATATTTCTTTTTTGGTGAAACCAACTCCAATATGATCATAATTTAAGATTCATATATCACTTTGGTTTTTTTCAATTAAACTGATTGTTATATGCCAAAATGTAATTACTTTTATAGGTTAATCATAATCTACAATGTCTTTTTAACCCTGTTTCCTGTCTATATGATACATTGACTCGAGTGTCTCCTCTGTCCTCCCTCCCGTCTATAGATCAAAACGTAAAGGAAATGTTAAGGCAAAATTAAAATTTTGGATAAAAAATAATAATAAAGTTCAAAATTTCAATTTCACCTAATGCAAATTGGTTCTTTATTTTTTTGGTGCCCCCGGGGGGGGGGAGGAGGGGGATGCCACGGCCTTTTCAATGCATAATTTTCATTATTTTTGAATCCAAGCTTGACAAGTACAAATCAAACAAAGGCAGTGTCCATAAGACAAACCTCATTGTTGGACAAGGAAAATGCCTTTCAAGGTCAATGTGGTGAGCCAAATTGAATTTCCTTCTTTTGTTAGTCTTCGGACTAGGGTTTGAAAATATGTTAGAAATGCAAGTAAAACTATTACTAGCAATTGAAAATTTTCTCTTTTTACTACCAAAAAAAAGAAAAAATTCTCTTTTAGGAGGGAATTTATAAACAATAAATGCAAAAGAATTGTACACTCAGAAGGGCAGTGTCCTTACACATTTTGATCACATTATCAGCATCATAATGTGCTGGAAATAAGTGGGGTAGCAAGGACAACCCGTCATAATTTATACACCATATATCTTTCAACTCATTTAAGTTGTTTTTGCAAACATTGAATTCACATGTTCTTCTCAAAAACTTTTCATATTTCATATGCTAAAAACGTTTTGATGGATATGACACAATCTGAAAACATAATCAAGTACGAATAATGCCATGCTTGAAGATACACCAGCCACTACCGGTCAAAATTTGACATTTGAAAGCGAGGTGTCATCATAGCGTTCCAAACTATTGGGTGAGAGGTCAAGCTGGTCATCTGATTCGGTCAAAATCTCTCCCCCCCCCCCCCGCCTCTCTCTCTCGTGCACACACAAAGCATGCCATGAAATGATATGATAACAACGACAATATAGCAAGGCATGCTACAGTACTCAACCCTAGGAGCAGAAAAGCAATATACACCGGACTGTAAAAACAAGCAATTCCCCACAAAATCCAAAACTCATGCCTTAGTATTACACAAAAAGTTACAACTTTTGTCAAATTCTCGTAAGTGCAGTGATAGGATATCTCCCTTCACCGTAGGTCTTAGAGTTATGAGATTTGAAAGAGTTAATTTTTCATAAGTTTTATAATATTTGAATTAAATTAGTTGGGTAAAAACCAGATATATGTTGATAGAAAAAAAAAAGTTACCCGTTTTTCCCGTATGATCATTTCTTGCAGTGATCCAAATCCGAACCTCCTTCGTGTAATTTCGGGACCATGCCCCCATTCCGAAGAGGGGAAACAAAGCGAGGAAGAATTGCTTACAAACATGTATCTAAACAACTAGGAACACCACATATAACATATATGCATTAACGTAGCCATGATAAAACAAACTTGAGGAACCTAGGGTTGGAAATTTTCTGGTACAAGTTGAAAGAACATGTTCTCACTTGAGTTGTAAGAACCTAACACTAACTTCTGTTAGAAAATTGCCGAGCATAAAGTATCATAAGTTGCACAGCTCAATTAGCAGCCGTATTATAGACAAAACTCTGAGATATTCAGCGGGTGAATTCAGAGAAAAGAAAATCAAGAAAAAAAAAAGCAGTCACTTCACCGAATAAGTTGGAAGAGACGAACCATTAAGGAATTATGTTATGCGAAGAATGTCTAAGGAAATAAAAACCCCTAAATGGGCACTAAGAAAGCTCTATAAAAGCAAATTGCTCTTTTTAAGGTAACCTGTTTATCGTATTAGACACGTTTATATTAACAATAGAAGGCATTGAAAAATAACATAAAGGGTACTCCAGAAAGTTATCACTAATGATAAAATAGAAACCTCATGATGCCATTAGTTTCAACTTAAGTTCCATAAAGTTATCCATGTCTTACCATAGGGCTAACGAAACCATATACCATAATCAGGAAGAGAAATTATCCAAGTGGATAATTGAGAAAAGCTGCTAACATCCAAGGAATAAAACAGGGCAAGGAAATTATGGGTTTGCTAAAACAGTTTACAAAGTCATTAATGTAAGCACGCTTTTGATAGTTATTTTAATTGAAATGTCCTTTTTAGCAAGTCATCCTCGTCTTTTATGAAGATGCCGTAATGCTATCTGGCTCATGTACTGCAATGATTATTTTAAGGATTTATCATATGCTTTTGGTACAATTAAACAGCTAGAGTAACAAAGTCTTTGTGTCCGGAGATAAAACAAATATCATAATCCTTACTTTCTAAACCTAGAATATAAACTAATGATAAAAATGCAATACATAGATCCTAATTAATGAACTCCAAATTTTAGGTTTAGATTCTTAGACTTAAGAAAACTCTTGAATCCAGGTCAAAATATAATAATGCAAATCTATTTGCAACAACCACAATCCAACTGGCAGACAAACTCTTCCTGCTTTCAAGATATTTCTCCCACTGGTCCACCTCCAAACCAGCAAACAGGTCCCATAACAACCTCTTGTTTGAAAAGTCTTGATCATTAAACTTCATTTCAAAAAAAAAAAAAAAAAAGGAAAAGGAACTAGCCCAAGACTTCTCACTCACATATGCCACCCATAGTCCAACAAAGTTTATGAGATAGATATGCACATAGAAAAAGGGTATCTTGTATACATATTCATCAACATGTTTGTTCATGTAAAATGGTCCAGAGATAGAGATCTAACAGACGCAATGTAAGCAAACAAGGGGAAAAACAATACTCTCTTTCATGTCCCAGCATTTCAAAGAGGTAGTAAATGGTTCTTCCTGCTGGCAGACCAACTCTACCTGCTTTCAAGAAATTTCTCTCTCACTGGTCCACCTTCAAACCAGCAAACAGGTCCTATAGCAACCTCTTGTTTGAAAAGTCTCGATCATCAAAATTCATTTAAAAAAAAAAAAATGGAAAAGGAACTAGCCCAAGACTTCTCACTCTCAAACGCCACCCATAGTCCAACCAAGTTTATGAGATAGATATGCACATGGATAAAGGGTATCTGTATACTCATCAGCATGTTTGTTCATGTAAAACGGCCCAGAGATAGAGATCTAACAGACGCAATGTAAGCAAACAAGGGGAAAAACAATGCTCTCTTTCATGTCCCAGCATTTCAAAGAGGAAGTAAATGGTTCTTGTGGCTCATGAATTTGATTGGCAATATATGATCCATCATAATTAGCTTAAAGTAGCGCCTCGATAGCACAAAAGGCCAACAAATATCCAAGAGGGGACTTGTAATGTACCATGTCTAGTGGTAGGTAATTAGATAGGAACATATCAATATGGGCTACTAAGCACATTTAAGGACACGCGATTGATAGATAGCATCTGCTGATCCGGTGCCCTACTCCTCTTGAACAAAGGCTCCAGTGAGGATGAAACTGATGATGCAACTGTCCATGAATCATTCGAGTTATCACTGCTGAAAGATGCATCAAAGATGCCATTAGGGCTGCTTGGTTTGGACTGATACTTGCGCTTGTGGGATCGGTTTTCAGTGCTTCCACTGCCACCCCATAACTCAAGAATGAATTTATAGCACTCATCTACTTCATCCTGTTTAACATAGAAATCCGATTCGACAATGTGACCAATATTGTGACAAATTCAATGTGAGAATTGGCCTAACATGGAAGAAAATCTAGGAATTTGAGGCTAACCTTGTTGACGTCTAAGACATCCATAAGCTGATTTTGATATTCAACGTGATTATAGGGCTCGATCACTTTAATAACATGCAGCATTGTTGCAGACGCTAAAACAGAAGGAAGATAACCCACAAACCTAGAATCTGAAACCCAAAAGTACAATGTTGTTTCAAATATATCCTAAAATATAAAATTTCCCCAATCATCATACCATAGAGGAGGGTAATTATCATATACATACCAACAATGACTGAGAGAAGCAAATGCTCACATCTCCTAAGAAACTCCCAGTGCAAATGGGTCTTCAAACCAATCCTCCTTACAATATGTTCAAAATATGAAAGTGGGGTCACAGGATGCATCTTCCATTTAAGAGTAGAGAGCACCAGAAGCTCCATTCTTTGAATTGTTTTTGCTTCGAACAAGTACTTACAATTGCCCACCTAAAACAAAACACCACATGGTACAACAATTTTAAAACAAACATTGAAAATAAAAGAAAACAATTTCAACAAACACATAGGTTACAAAACAGGACACATACTTGGAGGTCTAAAAGAAGAGGAACATGGGTCTCTTCAACTTTTGCAGCCAAAGAAAGACAAGCAACAGCAGTAAGTTGAATCATCCAAGGCTTGTCCTTCTGAAACTGAAGATTAGACAAAAATCTATCAAAGTAATTAACAGCAAGAACGGTAGAGAGAGCAGAGAAAGCATAGTGCGCATTGACCCTCAAAATCCACTCAACGGCCTCTTTTCTAGCCACCATTAAAGACCCATTTGAGCAAATTTCATTACTTATTGTCTCCCTCTCTTTTGAGATTAAGCAAACTAGCTCATTTTCCTCCCAAAACAAATCATTTTCTAACACTGCAGGAGTAAATAATTCTGGGCTTCTCTCATTTTCATCAAATCTATCTCTATCTTCATCAAAATCCCATTTTTCTTCCTCACAGTAGAGACCATCTAGAGGGTTTTGTAAAAAGGTTTCTTCGTCGAGTACCATTTTTGTTCTTCTTCGGAGAAGAAAGAACAAAAGCCTCTCCTCATTCTCTTTCAAGAACACAGTTTCGAGAACCTCAAACCCATTCCAATTAACATAGTTCCGAACATTTTTTTGTGGGTTTCCTCTCTGTATGAGGTCTGAGAGAGGGGAGGAGCAAAAGGGGTAAAATAAAGAAGGGTTTTATCGGGGAAGTGGCTTTCACGCCAACTCCTTTTTCCTTTTTTATTTATTTTGCTATTTAATCCTTTTTATTGGCTGTTTTCATTAATTTTAAAGGGTCCTTTTTGTTTTGTTTTTTGAGTTGGCGCGCAGGAGAAAAGGCCAAAAAAAAAAAAAAAAGGAAATAGAATGTAACGGCACACTCATCGCGCCCTTTCTCTGTCACTGTAACATTCCCTCCCACTCCCCCCACCTCCTCCACCTCCTCCACGCCCTCCTCTCTCTCTCTCTCTCTCTCTTTCTCTACCCTTGAACCTGCTTAGATGAGAATGGAGAAGATAAAAAGATATGAACAATATTAGATCATAAAAAAATAAAAGAGAATAAAATATTGTTTTCGTGTACTTTAATGATCTTTATTAGTTGTTAATGTAGTGCTCGCTCCTCTTGACCACCGAACTTAATGATGTAAATCATAATGGATAGTATTCTCCATTTAAATGTGACATATGAAAGCTTTTTGTTTATTTTTTTAATTGTTTAAATCTTATAATATTAAATAATATTAATAAAAAATAATATTACATAAATTAATAATAATAATAAACTAAATCTTAATCTCAAATTCTGAAATTGACTATTTTAAATTATTACAGGAAAAATAAGAGAAAAAAATTATCCATGAAAAAGTTAGATTAAAAAAGAGGGTTGCAGTAAATTGATACTCGGTATAAAAATTTTATCAATACTATGAGATATTAAAATATTAAATAAATCAAATCAATAACAAATCAAATAAAATGAATTTTACGTGTCAATTTATTTTATTATATTTGAAATTTTTTTCTTAATTTGAAATATATTTTAATTAATTTTAAATTACTCAATTTTGTTAAATTCCTTTTCTATATAAAATCACCTATATTTAATTTATATTTGATAATTAATTTATTTAATATTACTCATTACAACTCCCATAGAATTTTCCTTAATAAATGGTTTGGGCGGTTTGGGCGGTTTGGGCGCAACTTCACATATGGGAGAGAGAGTGAGACTATGCATCGGAGCGATACGTTTGCAGTTTTGGGGACTCTGATGAGCGGCGCAACTTCGGAAGCATGTCATCGAATACGTAATTTAAGTAGTTCAAATGGGATCATGGCGCGTGCCAGAGACGAACTGTTGGATTGAGGAGAGGTGAGACTTTGTGACCGTCCGATTTTATCTAAAATTAGAAAGGACGAAAGTGCGATGCACATCCCAAAATGAGTGCGACTCAATGAAAAGATGCATATCAATCTTGAGTCTAACCAATAAAATATTAAACAACTAATGCCACCAAAAAGTGTTTTGGAATATCCAACATTAATTTTAATTAACTCAAAACAGATCACAACGTTAGTTTTAAATCTATTTAATAAACAAATTATATTCAAAATTTAACTCAAAAACAGCCCTTTTTTTAAGTGGCGCTTTAGTTCGTTTTTTTTTTTTTAATATATCAACCGATATCCAGAATTATAATTAATTTAGTTCAAATTTTATAATATTTTCATTAAAAGAGTTAACCTCTCAACGTAATTTGCTTTATACCAAAATCGTGAGTCAAACTCAAAATCTTGATTAAAAAATTTAACGATATATTCTACTAAATCAATTGACTGTTGGTCATTTTAATAAGTTTTCTGTGAATTAAACTAAACAACGCTAAATTCTAATTGTTTCAATAACGGGATAAATATTTCCTTAAATTAAGTTTTTCATTCAAATTTTATATATGAAAAAAATAGATATAGAAAGAGTTTTATTCTTTAAAAAATCTAAATCAACTCAAATTAAATTTAATTAAAATTAATATAATTATAAAATTTTATCTTTATTTAAATTAAAATATAAAGAAATCGGAGAAAAAAATGAAGAATAGAGATGTCTGACTCGAGAAGATCCATTGCCCGTCGATTATAAATCAACAACAGGTTGTAATGTAGTATCAATCGCTATCTGCCGTTGCTAGGATTGAAGTTTCTGGTGAGAATGTGAATGGCCCCCAAATTTCTCTTTAAATGAATTTTTAATTTTTCTTCTTAAGAAAATATGAATAATAGACAGAATAGAACTGGAACAAACAATATTCTATAAACTTTTCTAAATATATATTCTTTTTAATAATGCAACCTCTGTCACACGCTCTCCATCCGAAAAGGAGAGTGTCTTTGTTTCTCTGTCATCTCATAATTGTTGTTTCTCAATTACGTGCTCTCTCTCTCTCTCTCTCTCTCTCTCTCTCTCTCTCTCTTCATTTTCCATAATTCATTAAATTCGGAACCATGATCCCATGTCATGTGCATTTTCACATGTCTCTGTCGTGTCACATTGTGTCTCTAGTCTTTCTTTGAGGATATTAGTTATAGTTTGATTAAGGTTTAACTAATCAAGGTTCTATTGCAAGGTTTAGTTGAGGAAAAAGAAAATTAAAATTTGAATAATTAGTTGAGAAAACAAACTCCAGCCCAATGCAAAAAGGAAAATTACTTTTTTTTTAAAAATTAAAAGGAAAAAATAGATTTTCAGAGAATTTTATTTTTTTAAATTTTAAATTAATTCAAATCGAATTTAATTAAAATAATTATCGGACGGTAATGATTTATTAAAATAATAATAAAAAAAAAAAGAGTTTGTTTTCTTTAATCAACACATAGAATCCAAAAGGCAGCCAACGAGCTTATCTCAAGTGACACCAATCTCTCTTCCCTTATAATAGATTCGGGTTCGAATCACATGAACCCAAAAAAAAAAATCAAAAAGTTAAAAAAATACCGAATATGGTAAATTATTAATGGGACGATTAGAAAGGAAAAATCAAAGTCACAAAATTCACACAGGTTTTTCAAACTTTTTACCTGCCTCGCTTCCCCATAGTTATGTAACTTTTGCAAACGCATAAAATTTTGCAGCCTTAGATATTCTCACTTTGCTTGTGTAAGTAAGTTTCAAAAGCATGCCTGATTTTCACTTTTTACCGTCCCATTGTCTGTAAAATGTTACTCCCCAGTTGCACTTTAAATGTACATTTTATTTTATTTTTGTGTTATATTAAAAAATAAAAATATTAATTAATTTTTTCCCAATTTTACGCTTATCTCTGGTTATTTCTATTTAATTTTTAATTATAACATCATAATTTTGAATTTTTAAAAAGTATTTTAATCGTTTAAAATTGTGTGGCTGTGTAATAATTTTCTTAATTCTTGTACAATAATTTTAAAATACAGACTTTATTTTTTTTATTTCTGGAATGTTACTTATATTGAATAAAGGCAAGAAAAGTATCTGAGTGTACAGCAAAGATAGAAATAGAAAAAGAAATTTTTGTATTACTCCATTGTCGAAAGGGAATTGACACAATTGGGTTATTTGTTCTCATTTTCCATTAGTATCAACCTCTCTCTCTGTCTCTCTCTCATGGCTTTATCTGCTGGGAAAGGAAAAGGGAGAGGGGGAAATAAAGTTTGCAATGAGGTTTTTGGTGGAACATTTACAGAGAAGAAATGATATTAATTATTAGAATTTTTTTCTAATTTTTTAATTTATAGTTTAAATGTTTTGATAATTATATAAATTAAAGAAATGCTATGTGACCCATATCAGTTAGATATCAAATCCCATTAATTAATACACATTAGAATATTTTGATCGATTTAAAAAATAATAAAAATATATTAATATAGACGAATAATATCCAAAATAATGAACTATGTAGTTTTGGCTTTTGGCCTTGTTGTGACGAGTAGGATCCTGTGTCTCCATTTAAAGAACCAACGAAGACAGCCCATCGTCTTGGCTAGACCTCAACATGTCAATGCAAATTGGAACATGATTTTGCGATTGTTTTCATCTTAAAATATGTAATTGTCGATGAACCTGAATGATAAAGAGTTATTGTTTAAATATTTTTTAAAATCTCATATTTAAATTTTTATAAATATATATATTTTAATGATTTTTATAACCCTTATATGATCAACAAATACCGTCTCTGAGCCTATCATTGTGGGATGTCAATATCCCCCTTCACCATATTAATATTAAAGCAAAATGCTTAATTAATTAATAAATGAAAAACCCATGTAATCAAACATCCACAGGGGGTTTAATCAAATGGTGATCAAATTGGCCATGAACCTAGGACGAGGAGGACCTCTATTGCCTCACATGTTACTCCTACTGGTCAATCCCAATATCCTAGAAGAGCTGACGTGAAAATGCTAGCTGGATACCACAACTTCGTACAACCAAAAAAAAAAGCATAATTCATTTGGTAGAATTTGGTAACTTTGCAAGTGTGAAAGCTTAAAATATTTTATTTAAATTTAGTGTGTTGAAGTTAATTGAGAGCCTTTTAATCTAATAAATTTTAAATTCAAATCTCTACTCTTCCTTTATAAAAAGATACACTAAAATTTTAATCTCACTCTATTTGCTATTTGCATAATATTTTTTTTATATATAAATTATCGATATTCTATAATTATTTTAAATTCGACTAAATCCATTTTAAATTTAATATGTTTTTTAATAAATAAATCTCTCATTATATCTGTTTTCTCAATATATAAAATTTAAAATTTAAATTTTATTAAAGAGATATCATAATATAATTTGCTAGGTTACTGAACTAAGTGCAGATTGTGATAGTTTCTCATATCTATAATTTTTTGTAGGAAAGAAAAAAGTTCTCTCGGGGATGTACACATTGATCACAAAATGACAAGTAAATTTTGAGAATTTTTTTTATCAGATTTATGTGTTGCGGATCTTTCCTCAATGCGAAGACTTACCAACCAAAGCGACCACAACCAGACATACAATGCACCCCTCCCTCCGGGGCGACATAAGGGGTATCCCCCCCCCCCCCCCCCCAAAGAGAAAAAAGAGCATTTTTTGTGACTTATAGAGATAATCACCCATTAATTTTTTTATTCGTTTTGGTAGGCAAGAGGGTAAAAAGAGGTCATAAACCTTTATTGTCTTCTTTGATCTGATAATGCCCCATCCATTTGGTTTCAGCTGCAAGGGCACTGCAGCATTTCAAATGATTAAAATCAGACCCACCCAGTTGAATTATGGCATTCTTTTCTCCCTCTCTCTCTCTTTTTTTTAGGGGACTTTATAGGTGGTCAAATAAGGAAGTACCAATAATGACCAAATTTAATCATTTTCAATCATAACACCCACAAATTCAAGTCAAAATCCAAATTGCAAACCGTGGAGATCTATAATCAATTTCAATTCCCATCATCATCATCATCATAATCATCATTATTGACAAGAAAGGAACTTGCTAGTAAAATATATGCTCAACAGCTCACGTCCTTCATTTCCTTCTTCTTAGTAAGTAGGTTACGAAAAGTATGAAAACATTTCTTCAACTTTAGGTGGCATCCAAAATTCGGACTATCAGATCACACAGATGTCCCACGACCGACCATACGGATGCAACGAAAGTTTGAAATTGTTTAGTCATGTGAAATACCATGCAGTTGTTAGCTTTCACCGGCCAGTTGCTGGGGAAGAGACTCTTCTCTCTCTCTCTCTCTCTTTGTGGGGCTAGATTCTGCGGATCAAGAACTAAACAAAGGCAAACAAACAATGACTTTGGGACTTTGCAAAAGCAAAAATCTGAATATTTATAACTTGGTCCACAACCTTGAAGTTTATGCCATATATACTCCAAATAGGAATTTGCGCTCCCCAAACTCTAAGGCATCGTCTTCGTACCAAAAAAACATAAAAAAAAAGCAGCCTCGCACAACATTTTCCCGACCACACCTCTCGTCCCTACAAAAATTAAATACAATACTAATTTGTTTCAAATTAAGGAGTGTTATTTTTAATGATAAACTGTTACATTTTAAGAAATAGAAAATTTTCTAGAATATTAAATTTATTTGTATTAATTGTATTGTGTTTTTAATTTAAAATCATATTTTCTTTTAAAAATAACAATCCATTAGATATTAAAAAAAAAAAAAACAGAGAGGATGTTTTGAGTAAAAGATTAAAACAAACATTTTAAGAGATCAATAATTTTTTTCCAATTGTTTTAAAGAATAAAAAGAGTTTTTTTTTTTTTTTTTTTTTTTGGGGAATTTGAAAGAGGGTGTATTATGGGTATTTGAGTTTGGGTGGATTCACAAACTAGATATTATTATTTCTATTAATTTATTCATATAATAAAAGAATTTAGATATGGAGACACTGAACAACAAAAAATAATAATATAACTTTATTTTTTAATTTAATTATAAATGTTTTATTTATTATTTTTTGGGATATTTTTGAGTTGGTTGCCATCATATACAAGGTCCAAGTTTCTTGATTATATACTATAATCAATAAATGACATCAAAATCATAAAAATATTATTAAAAATCTTTGAAATATTATTGAAATCTTCTACAATACTATTTATTTTTTTAAAATTATTACATTTACATTTGTACCCCTTTACATATCATATTTCACCTTAATAATTTTTTAGGTTTGCCCTTCCCATTGAGGTCTTCTTCTGCCATAAAATATCACCAAAACGTGAAAGAGCGAACGTCAAGCCGTGTTTGTGGCACTTGGCTTGAGCACCAAAATAATTATATTATGGCTGCTGGATGGAGCTCGAGGGGGTCCCATAATCCTTTTTTTTTTTTTTTTTTTTTTTTTACGTTTCCAGACTCATGTTCCGATTAATCTGATTTGTATATTTGTTGGATCCATTTTAAGTGACAGCTCTCTTATTGTAGTTTTTTTCAATTCTAAATTTCGAACCTAAAATTTGATTAATAGATTTAGTTTCCCTTTTTTTTGTTTTCACCACCAATATTTTTATTCGACTGGTACAGTTTGAGCACTGTGAGGTCTATTTTAGGGGTTGGCTCTCCTAACTCTTTTTTTGTCATTTTCAGAATTCGAACTCGAGATGTTTAGTTAAGAGAGTAAAATAGTTGACCATTCAATTTAAAAGAGTTTGATAATTTAGTTTCCTTTTCCGCTAGACCGACTTTTGGTTCACGCGGTTGATGGGGTCTCATAATTCTTTTTTTATGTGTAAGTAGATTACTTATCACTAATTAATATTTGAATTTTATTTGACTAATTTGTTCGGTTATCCAAGGTCGATTAATGAACCTTTTCTCCCAAATCCTATAACGCGGACAAAACACGCGAGAGCTGTAAGGCCCTATAAAAGGTCGCAGTGTAAAGAATCATAATTGGCCCCCTGCCTTCCCAGTTTACGGGCAAATGCTTGGGGCTTCTGTACCAAAAAAAAAAAAAGTGCTTGCGGCTTGGCCCAAGTGGTGTTGTTGAGGGCCCCAGTGGATACGAATATCATGGGGCAGAATTTCACAACCAACCCATTAAGAGCTTGCCTGGGCCAATAGTTATTGCAGAACTCACTTGCATTGCAACCCCAGTCTTTCCATTTTGCGAGGATTTCTCCTCCACACCTTGTAAGGGTTGAAGTCCGTAAATATGAATTAAAATATTTAACTGATACCATAAAATTCTAGAAGCATATATATATTTTTATTTTAATATACTGTATTAATTTAATTATAGTAACATAATAGTTACAAAATATTTATCACAATATTTACTATTTTAATAACATAATATTCATTATATATGAGAATAATATTAAAAATATCATATTCGCTTTATATCCCACTCCAGGGTTAGAGATTAGATTTACTATATACATCCCCTCTGTTATAATATACTTAATAATACATATATATTTTTTTATTTTCTTTTTTGCTCAAGATACTAAATAAGAATTTGATAGAAAATATCGCATTCACATAACATTATTTAGTATATTTAACATGCGAACACAATGAAATAATTCTTTTTTTTCATACAATCACTAAATAAATTAAAATTATTGTCGGTCCAAATTAACTCCATTTGCAGAAAACCACTAAATATCTAATCGACAAATTAAACCCGAAAAGCATTAAAATTGAAATTTTGGATCCCCTAAAAGTTGCTCCAACAGTAGCTCTTTGATCAGGGGTTTAGTTTTGTTTCGCCATAGCAATCAAAGAAAACGACCATATTTTGCTTTAAATTGTGCCCCTTAATTAAGCATTCCCTTTTTATCATTTGCCAAATTTGTTTAGTTTTCAAGGGCGTTAAAATTTTAAATCAAAATTTTATTTTAAAATTTATAAATAAAAAAATTATATCAAGAAATTTTTTTTTTTTAAATTAAAGTCAATAACATTTAAATTGAATTAATTAAAATATTATTTTAAAAATCGATATGTTATATAAAAAAAATGTTTTGTTTTAACATTTGATGGAATCGTGCGATACAAAATGGGTTTTTTTTTTTTTTTTTTTCGTTGGCATTTATATGATCTACACGCCTAACCTTTGTGGTGCCTTGCAATCAACGTGGATCTATTCCGGCCACCAATAAGTTTTACTCGAAAAAATATACAAAAATATACCATCAAACATCACACTGTTTGGAAATTTTCAAATTAGTCAGAAATTTAGACATGAAAATAGAGAAAACGTAGGATTTCAGAAACGCAGCCTCTGCTCCTGGTCTTCTTTCTTGGTTTTATTATCACCATTACTTTCCTTGGGACGATTCAAAGTCCTTTTGTAATACATGTTTGTTCTAGAATTCCAAATTTTGAGAATATTGACTGAGGCCTGGTCCAAATCTTCTATTGTTATTGCCAAGTAAAGAAGGGGTTGGTTTAAATTACATTAAAGAAATCAAATATGTATTGTTTCCATCAATTTCATCGCGTATAGTCATTATACTCCCAAAAACCTATTAAACAATGACAATAATATTTTTAAACTATATTTTTCAGATAAATATACGCATAAAAAATTTGAGTATAATAATTTTTTTTTTGTATATAATGAGATTTGAATCCGAATCTATTACATGAGAAGGGAGAATGTATCACTTGAGGTAAAACTCATTGGCTGAGTATAATAATTTCGATTTCAGGTGCTTCAAAGATCCAAAAAAATTGTCAATTATTTTCTTTTCTATATTTTTTTGTTGAGTGGAAACTAAAATAGTTGAATCACTCATCTTGAAAATTCATTTATTTTTTTTTCTTTTTCTAAATAAATGGATGACCCACTTAAAACAATTTGTTGAATTTCAAATTCAAAATCTTTTCCAAAGAAGAAAAAGGTTTATAAATGTTCAGATTTCCCTCCAAATAAATTAAGTTTTTTCTTATAACATCGAGATGTGGGATGTTCCATTCCACACAGAGAGAGAGAGTACTCCCTTTCTCTTTCTTTTGATCCTTTCTTTAAGGCAATTGGGACTTTTTTTGGGGGGGGGGGGATCTAGTCCACTTGAACCGAATATCATTTTCCACCACAGACTTTGGTTCAACTTTTTAGACGAAATTTGACATATTTTTTTATGATTGATGCAGAAATATGAGGTTCAAATTTTGAAGCATGAAGGCATTTGCCCCATTATGCACTTTGATGGTTTGTCACTTTGTAGACTT
Source organism: Dillenia suffruticosa (assembly GCA_033439265.1). NCBI lineage: Eukaryota > Viridiplantae > Streptophyta > Magnoliopsida > Dilleniales > Dilleniaceae > Dillenia > Dillenia suffruticosa. The sequence goes on along the minus strand of JAVTVX010000012.1, from coordinate 4,716,751 downwards.
GGACTCCCTTCTTGAACAGAACAGATAGAACTTTCCAGATGATTCAAATGGAGAATGTAAGACATAAGACGTGACAAAGTGGGTTTAGAAGGAGATTAAACAAACTCGTCCCGATCTTCTTTGTCATTCGATTAATTTTGGTAGTTGTTGCTTCGAAATGTTACAATTGAAAACGAATTTAAGTTTATAAATCCAAATCAGTGATTTTAATGTTATTATTCTGTGATATGCTTTTAAATAAATAACATCTTTGTTTTTATCAATAAAAATTAGACCATGTTCCAATGCGTACCACATGAATTCTATTGGGTGTACGATTAATTTTATACTATCACGCAACATATAAATTATTTGTGTTTGAACTTACCTGTCTACGGTATCCTCATATCTGTGATATTCATGTAGTTACGGTCATTTTTTTAATTTTAAAATTTAGAATTTGAATTTTTATGTAATTAAATAAAAAAAAAAAAACCTGTAGTACCCACTGCCCAGAAGACAAAAACCACGTACCCAAGGAGTCTTGAACGTCTCCTCAAGCAAAGGTACCCCAAAACTCCTTGGGTATCTTTTTTTATGCCTTTAGGTATTATGGGTATCAAAACCTAAAAGTACCCTTGGAATGACACCCGTGCCCATGAACCGCCCATATTACAAGAGTATTGGGCTGAAAAAGGATTTTTTTTTAATAATTCATCGATATTTATAATTATAATCCGTTTAATATAGTTTAAGCGTTATTAAATCTAATTTAAAAAAATTCTTTCAATATAATTTTTTTTATTTTTAAATTATGAAACTAAAATTTAATTAAGAAAACTAATACTCTGACCTGTTAAACTGATGGTGGAATGAAAAACTCTTCGTCTTCCTTACTGTCGAGGAAATCAGAAAGGTTTCCTTTCTCAGGATATCTTTCACCCAATCTCCTGGGTTAGGATATCCTAAGAATTTGTTAGAAAAAATCTTTATTAAGGCAATCAAGGTCAATAAAAACCTTATTGCTCTCATTGTCTCTCTTATTAAGCCCATTTCATACAATCATAATTTCATATTATTAATGGTAATGGAAGAGTCCTTGTAGGGGCGGGCAATAAACAAAGAAATCCCGTCTATCCCTCTTTGTTCATCATTTACCTTGAAAAAACATAGTCCTTAGATTTGATCATTATACATGGTGGTACATAGACTTTTACTCACTTTCACTACCATGCCATATTTATAATTTTCTCCTGCAGTGGAGGCCCACTTTCCTCACCTTTGCAAGTTTAAAACCGAAATTTCCTGAAATCCAATCTTCCAAATACAAAACGACGCCTTCTCTCCCCCCCCCTCTCTCTCTCTCTCTCTCTCTCTCAAACCGAAAAATATTTATCACCATTTCTCAAGTGGCCCGCAACTCCCGACACAGTGCAAAACAAGGAACTAAAGATAAAAACACCCGTGACGGCATCGTATTCTCTTCGTCCCTCACCAATCGTCGCCGTTTCGTCGGCGACTTCTTTACCGCCGCTTGATTGCTTTGACTCTCTCTCTCTCTCTCCCCCTCTCTTCTTTATTAACTCTCTAAAGATTCGAAATTTCACTGATAAAACCAATAGCTGGAGACGCTTGTTTGGCGGCGCGTGGGATTCAAACAATGGGCCAATCACCGTCATCACTGACGGATCCGGCGTGCCAATCTCGCCGTGACAGCCACAAACCTTACCGTCGATCCAACAGCAAATCAACGACCTCGATTTCTCTCCTCTCATCACAACCAAACCACGAACCAGATTTCCAAAATAAGGTTTCAATGTCTGAAATTGACTACATCTCAGATCTTCCAGACGAGTGTTTGGCTGGTATTTTCCAATATCTCAGCTCCGGAGACCGGAGACAGTGTTCTCTCGTCTGCCGCCAGTGGCGGATCGTCGAAGGTCAAAGCCGCCACCGTCTCTCTCTTAACGCACACGCCGATCTCCTCCCTCACATTCCGGCAATCTTCTCGCGTTTTGATTCGGTCACAAAGCTCGCTCTTCGCTGCGATCGCAGAACGATAAGCCTAAACGACGACGCTTTGGTTCTCATCTCTCTCCGCTGCAAGAATCTCACTCGCTTGAAGCTCAGAGGTTGCCGAGAGCTCACCGATGTCGGTTTGGCTTCGTTCTCAAAAAATTGTAAAGGTTTGAAGAAGCTCTCTCTCGGCTCTTGTACTTTTGGATCTAAAGGAATTAACGCAATCCTCAGTAACTGTTCTGTTCTTGAAGAATTGAGTGTGAAACGGTTGCGCGGTGCAACCGACGGCGCCGCCATCGATCCAGTGAATCCCGGAGCAGCGGCGCTGACTTTGAGGATGATTTGTTTGAAGGAGCTTTACAATGGAGAGTGTTTTGGACCATTGATTATTGCCGCGAAGAAATTGAGGACATTGAAGTTAATTAGGTGTTTGGGTGATTGGGATAGGGTTTTGAAGATGGTTGATTCTGATAGAGAAGTTAATACTTTGGTTGAGGTTCATTTGGAGAGGGTTCAAGTGAGTGATGTGGGTTTGAAGGCGATTTCCAGTTGTAATGAGCTTGAGATTCTTCACCTAGTGAAGACACCAGAGTGCTCGAATTTAGGGCTAACGTCAGTTGCCAATCGTTGTAAGCTATTGAGAAAGCTTCATATTGATGGGTGGAGAATAAATAGGATTGGTGATGAGGGTTTGATTGCAATTGCAAAACAATGTGGTGATTTGCAGGAGTTGGTGTTGATTGGGGTTAATTCGACTGTTTTGAGTCTTGCGGCAATTGGGTGTAATTGCCCTAAATTAGAACGATTGGCATTGTGTGGGAGTGATACCATTGGCGATGCGGAGATTTCTTGCATCGCTGAAAATTGCACGGCATTGAAGAAGCTCTGCATTAAGGGTTGTCCTGTGTCAGATTCTGGAATGGAAGCCCTTGCTAGTGGTTGCCCTAATTTGGTTAAGGTTAAGATAAAGAAATGCCCCCGAGTGACTAGTGAAATGGTGGATTGGTTGAGGACACAAAGAGGATTGTTGGCTGTTAATTTTGATTCATGTGAGTGTGAAGTGATTGATGCTAGTATGAGTGATGGGGCAGGCCAAGAAGATGGAGGCCAAGAGGATGTCCTAGAACTTCCGCCTCTTGAACACCTGGAGGTTGGCAGTGATGCACCGGCTGGTAGCAATGGTCGCCGAGCATTTTTCAAAGGGAAGTTTGGCCTCTTTGCAGGTAGAAATTTGGTGGCTTGTGCTTTCAGACGATGGTCACATGGTAATGGTAGTTCAAGTAGCAGTTAATGAAATGAATTCGAAATTTAGAGATGTTGCCTTTGTTTGTTTGTTGTTGCCATTGTTAATGCTGTTTTTGATATTCTTGTTGAATTATTTTGTTAGGATACAGTGTTGTTTTGCCTTTGTGTCCATTCCCGGCTTCTTGTTTCTCGTTATTGCGTCTGGTGTATCAACCTGCAAAAAGAGTCGATGCAGATAAGGAAATTAGGATAGACGGTTGCATTCTAATGCTCCACGGTGTTTCATCCTGTTTATTCTCCTTTGTCTGACTTGGTTAATACAGATTTCCCCGGTTTGGGTAGTTTGTGTTTACTCGCCTAGCAGGATTCATGTGTTGTTCTCTAACTGATTGTTTTGATTGTATTTTTGTGAGTGCGTAAGTATAGGTCTTTATGTTTTGTTGACTAATCAAAGAGAAGTTCCTGGTAAACTCTGGCTTGTCCAAGTGCCTAGGAGTTATTTGTGCCAGTGGAAAAAAAATCATGTTGAAAGTTCTTGAGAACATAAGTATGTTCAAGTGGCTGTTGTGAACGGTCAAAAGCTGAAAGTTCTTGGTGATGACTTTGAGCATTTAGTTAGATGCTCGTTGCGCTTGAAAGCAACTTGAACTTGAAATCTTAAGGATGCTTGAGTGGTCAGGAGCTGAAATTTCCTGGTAATGACCTGGAACATTATGTTGGATGCTGATGAACTTGAACAAAGGGAGCTCAGCCTCTCTTTCTTCCCTTGACCAAAGCTTCTGGCATTCTTATAATGAGTGCCTCATCCTCCCAAGGCATCCTCAGTCCATAGAAGCACTTGCAATCTTCTCTGGGCCGGTCTCTGCAAGTGTTTGCAGCTCAATTGTCAAGGCCAATGCCATAACTTATAAAGGGGCGTCTTTTTTACCCCATTTTTTTGTGTCCTGCCCTCAAAAAATGGTTATAGCTTAGGAAAAAAAGGGTGGTAGACGTAGTAGTGAGGACATGATGATCTCCTGCGTTAGACAAGATAACTATGGACCCAGATATGATGAAACAATAAATTATTATTTGCGGTTGGGATAAGCCTTTGGTGGTAAACGTTGTAGTTGGGATATGACCTTGTAGAGTATTGGAGACCAATAAACTTGTTAGTATGGAGAACATTTGAAACTCACAGATAGTAGGTAATTTGCAAAACCTAATATTTAAATTATGAACTACGTTGCCAGGGAGTACAATATAAGATATATGCCCCAATGGGTGGTTGGTGGGGAACTGTTACCGGCGGCGAAGCAAAAAACTATTTTCAGAGGTAGAGTGCAATGCAAGATATATGCCTCGATCCATGGTATTTCATGGGAAATTATCTTGAATTACGAGTGAGGTATCCCTAAATAATTTATCGAGTCAAAAAATATTTATTTCGTTCTTTATTTCTTATGCATAACATTTTCAAATTGAGATCTTTTAGTTATTTATTTTTAGATTATCTTAAATTGTCAAAGAAAATTTTAAAATAATAACTGCTATTTTATTAAAAAAAAAAGACGGAGAGAAAAAGAAAAATTGTTCTAGTGAAAAATGTAATCCCAATAAAATTCATAATTCTCTTGTTTATAGAAAATGGACATTTTATTTCATGACGTGGGGTTTAATTATGATGAGATATAATTAAAATTGATCATATGGTTTGAAGAATATGAGAGAGAGAGAGAGAGAGAGAGAGAGAGAGAGAGAGAGCCTCTGCTCCTGAAATTATTACCCCCACTGTGTGCTGTAATTTTACCCTGAAGTTTATGCCTCTCGATGGAGGTGACTCGATCAGAATATTAAAAACCCATTTGAAACCAGACACAACCTCCGAGAGGAAGGATATTTTTGTGCATGACACTTGCTCCAGCGTAATGGCATTGTGTCAAAGCTAATCATCCATTCGCGGAACCATTAACCCTATGAGGATCATTTTGCTTGTATGATCATGAGAAATCTCACTTCTTTATAATAGTTGTTATTCCACCAAATTGCATACTTATCTTTTGATAGATGGAAAGACTTTTCGCATTAGTGACATTGTCATCTCCATCGCCATTGAATTAGAGTTGACATTTTTTTTTTGGTTTTTCGAATTTCCGATAACACCACAATTAGAGTCGACATTAACAAAGAAAGTTCTCAACCATTTAACACAAGTGGAACAACGTCATATGATGCTTGTTGGGTGATAAGAACTTTCAACCCTCCACTCTCCAGCCTATTGTTTCCAATTTTCTACCTTTTGTTTGTGACCACATTTTTATTTCACAACCAAAAGATCTATTTGCAGCACTTATAGCACTGGTCTTCCACTACAAAGCAAAAAAGAATCAAAAATTTGAAATTATTATTAAATTTCTTAATTTCACAATCTCAACTTTTTTACCGATCTTTATTTATTTTAATATTTAGCCATTAAGATTCAAAATTTTGATTAAACCAATTCGAATATCTGTGACCGAATTTAGAAATTGATTTTCCTTAAACCTATTTCAATTGATTTTTATAGGATGCTGTTATTTTAAAGGCCGATAAGTTTGACACAAGAATTGTTTGAAATCAATTTAAAATGTTAGAGTTACACATCATTGAATAGTTAAACTATTAAGATAAAGTTGATTTTTCAATATAAAAAAAATTATCAATATAATAATAATTCAAATTTATTAAAAAAATGAAATTAGGAAAGTTCGTACCTATGTTACCATTAGATAGTCGATCTAGTAGGTAGGTTATTAGGTCTCTTAACCAGTAATCTCGAATTTAAATGCTGAGAATAGAATAGGCTAGTTTAGGGAGAGCTCTATCCCCTGAATGAGTGAAGATTCGGACGCAGCCGTGGACTAAAGTTCGGGGGCAAAAAAAAATAAAAAAACGAGAACGAAAGCCTGTATCTATGTTCCATAAGTGGACTTAGATAACAAGAGCCGGCCCAAATCTACGGGCCAGGCCTAGACATACAACTTCATTTGCTCAGCCCGACTCGGGCTCAATTAAAGCCACTCCAGCTAATATTTTAACACAAAATTCTGAGCATAGACAGCCCCAAAACCCTAACCCTAATCACGAAGACCATAAAAAACCTAATTAATTCTCTTTCTTTCTCTGTCTCTGTCTCTGTCTCTGTCTCTGTCTCGATTATGGAGGAAAATTTTGCTTCTGCTGAAAAGGAGATACCTATGTTACTCTCGATTTCCTCTCATTATGCTGTCTTGTACCATTAACAGCTAAATTTTTGTTCCATACGATGTTAATAAATTCAAATAGATTGTGCGAATAGGTTCTTGTTGAAATTGTGAAATTTGCCCAAAAAGAAAATTACAAGGTATTCATGTAGGTTGGAAGGAGTTTTTACTTCATGTTGACAAGCAGATGGGTGCTAGCGTCTGTGATCCGTCAAGAAGGCCCAAGTAAACTCTGGTTGCTTTTCTCAACACTTTTAAGAATGAGGATGATTTGAGGGTAACCCCCTAAGGAACTATTGTGTAGGATCTTATTTTTCAGAATTACGGAATTCTTTTTTTTTTTTTTTTTTTGCATTAATAGTACTCGGTCATCATTGAATTTCTCTTTGCCCTTTTCCAGTAATCTGGTGCTGTTATGAAATGCTAATCCAACCGGAAGATGGTCATGGAATTTAGGATGAATTCCCCCAACTGTGAGTCCCCCGAGCAGGTACTTCTGGTTAACAAGTCCAATTGTGGGTTTCGGATGATATACTAATCTCATTTACATAGACCCACAGGCTAAAGTTAATACATACCGTGCATTCTCCCACATGGCATAAGTTTATTGGTTGAGATATTGTATCATGTACTTAGTATGTGGATATGGCATTATTCTTCGATGATATTTAATTGCACTTGAACTAATTTGAGCTGGAAAAGTCAATGACTAAAATGAATGAATTCCATTTTTGCAGTAAATTTAAAAGGATTCCTTTTGTCATTTTAGTCATTGACTTTCTTGGTCCAAACCTTGCGCCATTAACATGAAATGAATACCTAAGTGTAGCTGTGGATTTTGTTGAGACATTTGTCTTGTTGTACTTGTTATGTAAAAATATGTTTTTAACTACTTTGTTATTCTTGGAAATCTAATCTCTTTTCAATCCAATTTGTGATTGTTGTTATATTGGCAGAACAAAAGTTGGTAAGATTGACTTTGGAACATCAAGATTACCAGTCATGTTACACATTTCCATCATTGGAGGAGGCTTGCACCCAAATTGTTACTCCTTTTCCTGTTTTTAGCTGTGTATTTATGCATCATTACTAGGATTTGTGAACTTTCCTTTACGTGCATCCAATCTCCGAGGAGCTTTCCAACTAATTGTCATAAGCATCAGCTCTTACACTATGGCTCTCTTAATCATCTTGATTTTATATATTTGAAGTGATAGTTGATCATGGTCTTATATCCAGAAAAAAAGAGAGAGTTGTCAGTTAGATGTTGCTACTAGTTTAACTAGACAAATAGCACTCCCATCTTGTGGTTCCATCTTCCCGTATGCACTGCTACATAAACAATTTAAGTGCCTGTGTGCTTTCTCTTAACCTTATGTATTGGTGAAGCAGGATTGGGTAATCACAAAGGTCAGAGAGAAATCCCTGAGGTCAAATGCTATGTTCTCCATTGTCTGTGAGATGGTTATCTGTGAAGATGGCTCAAAAGGATTAGCGAGAGTATGTGTTGTGGATCGTAATTTGAAGGTAAGAATTTTCTTTTAGTCGCTACATCATCCCAGTGCGTTCATTACCTGCACACATGGATGCTGGCATGACTTGCTCATGACAAAAGGTGCTTGATTCCCAATGAACTTCCCACTTGTACAGCCTTTTCTCCTCAAGGTTGTGATTTGCTTGTGGCATTGAGTTCTTGTAGGTCAAACTTGATGAGCTTGTCAAGCCCAATAAAGAAGTTGCAGATTATAAAGCCGAGATCAAAGGAGTTACTTCTGAAGATCTAAAAGAAATTACTTGTTCTCTCAGTGATATACAGATAGGATAAGGTTTGTTTGTCAGTTATTTCATGTCTATTCTGATTATTCTGTCTCTGATATTATCTAAACCCAATTTCTGCAGAAATCCATTAGGAAACTATTATCTCATGGGATGATTTTAGTTGGTCATGGTCTGAACAATGACCTTAAAGGTAATGTGAGCTAGTTATGATGGAATGTTATTTCTTTGGTTTTTTATTGTATCTGACTAGAACTAATCACCATTACCTATTATGTTTGGTATGCTCTGTGATGTCTTCCTGTGCTAATCACTTGCTATTTGAGTTTCTAATTTTTTATTTCAGAATGTCTCAGTGCTATTTATGTAGCCGTTTTGTTGTCCTTCTTTCTGCTGAATTCCGGTCCTAAAGTTGGATCATGCTATAGTTATCTACGCCTCTTTAATCTTCAAGCGTGAATCTTCTCACTGAAGACTTTTGAGTAATTTGTGCCAGGCAAGTTCTTGTATTCTTTCTCTAGTGTCTATAATTCTATAATTCTACCATTTTCCTTTTGAAATTTCTCCTTTGATTAGCAATGTCAAATTGAGTAATGAAGGCTCTTTGAGACTTTCTATGCACACCTGTATTAATGCCTTGTTAATGTTCATTTGATCTTTTAGGCTTTCTTTTAGGATTTGAGTGCAAGTTTTCTATTTCTTTTTTTGTCACAGCAGGCTAGCATATCCAATCTTTAGCTTGTGATTTTGTCCTTCTGTTCTTAATGCTTGTCAAGATTCCTGGGCCCATGTATCTCCATTATTGAGGACAAGTGGTTGTGAACTCTTTTGAGTGCATGGTAGTATGTCATTGCAGGCTGTATTGGGATATGAGCTTCTGAAGGTGCTCCTCATTGTTGCCTGGATGATGCATGTGCTGCCATGAAGCTTACTCTTGTCAAGATAGAGCAAGGATATGATAAACTTTTTCCTTTTATTCCTAAGGAGGTAAGAAGCAAAAGTATTTGGCAATTTCTTTATAATCAACGAGCCGATGTGGGGTGTCCCAATATATAGCTTTTGATATGTAGGTGCCTAAACTAGATATGTCAAAGCTCCTTCTACATGGAATACCGGTCACCGTTCCAAGGGAGGAGTTGTACAAAGTTATGCCTGGTGATTTTACAATTGAAATCCAGGTTGAGTATTTTATGAATTTTTATCTTTCATAATTTCTTAGTGAGATACAGGTTACTCCATTACTTTATATTATATGATAGGATCCTGGGGGCATCCTTGGCACTAAAACTTACCTGAATCATAAATATGTTTGTTACTTGTCCTGAATATTATGGAAGTTAAAAGTGATTATGAGATGGTCCAACATAATGACCTAGATTTCTAAGTAAACACTTTCTTTCCTCGATGATCCAGGCTTTTACATAGACACTTAGTTTATTTGATGACCAACAATGTGATTAAGCGGCTGAATTGTCGGCACATGGCCAAAAGGTCACAGGAGGGTGACTGAACTTGGATGTTGTAAAATGCAAATTAGTTACTGTCTTGGTCAGCCTCTGAATTAGTCAATTAGGAACTATTTCGTTATTTGGGTCCTTTAAACATTTTTTCACTAGATATACACTTGTGTAGGCACATACAAATACTAGTTTTGCTGTGGTTCACAATGAAACTAACATTGTGAATTGCATATTGACAGCCCAGTAAAAGGTTTGGAGGTAAAACATATTGTGCTTATGCTGTTTTCAAGAATACAAAGAAGGCAAATCTAGCATTTGAAAGTGTTAAAGGTGAATTAGAAAGGGTAAGCATTATAATTCTCTCCCATCTTTCTGTAGTTACATGATAATATCTCTCTTTATTTTCCCTTTGTTTTTTTGTTTTTATTGGGGAGATATTCCACTGTTGCAAACACTTTTTATATTTTTCCAAGCAAAAAGAAGAAAAATGGAACACTTGGACCTGTGTCCATGATTCCTGTTCCACTTTTAACTTTCTATGATTGCACAGCTTCGATTTAGACCTGTCGGTCTAGTGGTTTTTAAGATTGACAATAGAAGGTCCAACCTATAATTACCATATTTTCGCAATTCCACTGTTTTTATGCTTTTGATCAAGTACTTCAACAAATTGGAGCATTAGATTTGGCATCTTGAAAACCATGGAAGTAGCCAAGCAAAAATTGAAAAATCTTTCTTCATGACACAGTGTTGGATGCTAGTTGATAATTTTTAGGTTAAATGCAAAAACTATTTTGTTATTGTGAATTTTATTGTAAAATAGTTTTTCCTCATAAATATCTGCTTAATTTATTTGCTAGATATGCATGTAGGCTTAAAGTGTGTGCCTAAGTCCTGCTAACTGTTTATGTGCAAGAACGTAGAATATAACAAAGGTTAGATTAGAAGTGACCTATATTAGCATGTTTATGCGTGTTTTCTAACAATGACATATCAATTAAGACCATCATGATAATTTGTGTTTAAAAGTGTTTTGCTACCCTTACCCATATCATTAACCAGTATGGACTGTGCTAGAGTAACAGTGGTTGAACCAAAGGCTTCAAATAGTTGATTAGCTAATATGAGTAGTTGGCGAGGAAGCGGCTTATGTAGACCTATTCCTGTGCTTGAACGCATGCATGCATAAACATAGATACAAGCACGCACAATTTACTTTGTGTTTACAAACAAGATTAAACTATTGTTCTGCCTTTACTAGGAAAAAAATGGGCTGCCACACAAACTCATTACCTTGGAACTTAGTACTGGACTAACTGCCAGTCTCAAAGTTCGTAAAATGGGGCACGATGATCCCGTTGATCCAGTTTCTAAAAAGCGCAAGATTGATGGGGACATGGAGATCGGGCAATAATATGATCAGATGGCAGAGATTGAGAATTTGAAGCAATTATTAAAACAGAAGGACATTGATCACAAGAAAGAGATTGAGGATCTGAAACAATCATTTGAACAGAGGGACACAGATGAGATGAAAGAGATAGAACAATTGAAACAATGTTGAAGATACGGGAGTTTGAAATTTCTAACTTTATGAAGATAATAACTGCCTTAAAAAAGAAATAAGGCCTCTAAACTAATACGTGAGGGTGGTGTACATCCTTAATGAACTTTAAATGATCAGGCTATTGGCTGCCCTGACAAGATGACTGTTCTCTCCTGCCCCACTGTCAGAAACGTAAGTCTTGCACCCCTTTTCTTTTCATTCTTTTCTCAATCAGTGGTTGGAGGGTGGAGAAGTAAAATGTGCTTCAGAGTAAAGTGTAAATGGAAGCTCATGTGGAGGCTTCAAGGCATAGGCATCTGCGTGCAACTTGTTTTGTGCTGGTTGTGTTCTTATGGGAGGAAAGTTTGGTACTCTGTCCTCATGGCTTTGTATTGAACACTATTCTTTTGTTAATGTACGATGCTATTTATTATAACGCATAGTTTTGTTATATTAATGTAGTCAATGTATGGTTCTCTGGATTGTTTGATCATGGCCAGAGGCATCTTTGTTGTTCCTCCAACCTTTATTTGCTCTGTTCTGGCGCGAGATAGAATAGCTATTTGCAAGAGTGGGAGTCTCTGACATCTATTTTGTCTGTGTCAATTGCATGAATCCTGGCCGAGCCCAACACATGCTAGTATGGAACGTTCATAACCCCTTGTTACTAGTCTTAGCCAAGCTAGCCCCTGCTGTTTGTATGCTTCTAGCAGAAAATGGGGGAGGTTTACAGAGGTTAAGAAATACCCGCCATTGTAAAGGGCGGGGCAAGATGACCATGGTGTGGGTATCAGAACACCTGGGAAGGACCCAGTTTGAAAGAAATTAGTTAATTGGAAAAGTAAAGCAATAACGCCGTTGTGCTTTTGCATCCATAGAAAGAAGTCAATGTAAGCAATAGCCAAAGAACCATAAAGAGTTCAGTGATTTGACTGAAATCACGAGCACTGGAATTCGGATTTAGGTACAAAGATAATGGATTCTTATTGCCTGCAGATGATTTATCAATGCCACCAGATCTTTCTCAATAAATCAATTAAATCAATGATTCGAATGGGGCGCCATACTTCCTCTTTGTGATGTGAACTGGCTATTCATGTCCTTCACATAATCTCAACACAACCATCATCAATCATATCTTGAGTACGACCTTTAGTCACTTTCATAGTCTTCATCATCTCCAAAACTGAAGACAGAAGCATCTGCTGCAATAGCCTTAATATCACTTGCTCCGACCAAGTCAAGGTTAGGTATCCCATCAGTTTTCAGTTCATTTTTGGTGTTGGGATTCTTATTCCTGAGGGTTAATTGTTCAGTTCCTGGTGTTATCGTTTGCTCAGCTGTAGTGCCAGAACCAGGACCAGCAGCCTTATTCTGCCTGCTCTTTGATGGCCCAGTTTCCTCTCCCTCACTATCCGAAAATACATCATCCTTGTCTTCATTTTCAGAAACTTTATTCTGCGTGGACTTGGGTGCAGCTCCACCACTGGAGACTTGAGCAACACCAGAGTTGGTGTTAGGTCCTTCAGTTGCAGAATTAGCTTTGGACTTTACCGGAAGGATACCATCATAGTCGATCATCACAATCTCAACCTGAAATCCTGGCGAAGGCAATTTTCTCTACAAAATGCAAGTCAGAAGGCCAAATTATAAAATAATAGCTAGAAACAAGATGAAGGTTGTAGTAGACTGAGAAGTGAGGAAGACAACAAATAAGACATCATTAATGTGCATTCTAACTATTGAGCAAGATCACCAAACTCGATATTCAATGATCCATCAGCCAAAGTGATTGTAGCTTACCTTATCAAACCAGTCAAAATCAGAACCATCCAAAATTGTCCTGTTCTTGATCATGGTTGTGTTAAGCCAACTAAAATCAAATAACAGAAGGGCCTCAATCAAAGTTCAGCAAATACAAGAATTACTTGGATAACCACAAAGTCGAAATGTAGCTTTTTCCTTGTAGAAAATGATCTATTACTAAACTAACAAAAATTTAATGTATATTGTTTTGTTGAAAAACTCATGGTAAGCTTTTATGACAATTATGCAAAGTAGACAAATGGGAACTTATCTTCTTACTAAGTGCAAACAATAGATAATAGGCAGATTGAACCCAAGAAAAACTAATAGAGATGGACAAACCAGTAAAAGTCTCCATGGCGGTCATGGAAGTAGATTTTAAAGTCTCCAACCAATTCTGTTAGTCCAGGTTCCCCTGGTATAGCAAAGACAACAATACCTTTCCTTGGTGCATTTATCCAGAAATCATCTGGCTGCAACATAAATCAATAAATATGATTAATGATATTGTAATTACATTGAAACAGTTAGGAGCCATTGAGTTATTTTAGCAACCATGTATATGCCTTATGATATTTTTTTTAAAAAAAGGAAAAGGAATATTAGACCATGATAATTCGAGGGTGATCAGATGAAACTTAGCCTAGGTTTATGATCTTATTTATCTTTTCTTTCTTATTAAGAAAAATCAACTGCTAATCTTCTCTAAATTGCGACAACTTTTGACACTTTTTCCAAACTAACACTCTGATCTTGCCAATTTCATGATTTGAAAACTTCTGTCTATTATAAGCTTGTCCTCAATATTCACTCACGAACAGCCCTTCCCACAACCATCAGTATTGCCACCACCAAAGTTTGCCCCCATTGAATCCATAAACATTTTAAGAAAATTCCAAACAATAAGTTATAAGATCTTAGTTTTAATTTCATTCACTCAAAAATCCCTAAATATTAGAATTTACAATACTTTAAGTTCCAACATCATATCACGTCTTAGAATGAAAATAGAATATGTTAATCTAGAATCCATTCTCATCTACCATGCACAAAAAAACACAGAAACATAATGCAAAATTAAAACATGTCTACCCAAGTTGAAGAATCAGGAGTATATTCACCATTAGGTCCTTTGTTTTTGGATGTTTTTTTGTCGTAAATAGAACTCCTGTAGAAGAAGAGAAAGCATCACTATCTCACCAAAGAAAAAATACATGAGATCAAAAACACCAGGGAATGAGCAATATGATACAAATAACCCTCCAAGCGCAATGGGAATATTCATATAAATACAATGAAGTGACAAAAATCATTCAAAAAACATATAGCAAACTTTATAAATTTTTTTCACAAAATTGCAATTCCTGCCACGTGAAGATATAGTGTTTTTCCATCACGCCTTTTTTTTTTTTTGGTTCCCACCACCAGTATCGAGTGCTATACTCGGACTAATCTGGTTCAAGCATCTGCAGGGACCCTAGTTAAAGGGTGACTCTCCCAACATAGTCTTTTTTATTCCCAAGTTTCAAACCCGAGACTTAATTAAGAGACCTAACATCCGATCCCACTGGGCTGACTACCGTTGGTCCATCACGCCTTTTAATCTAGACAATGGAGTGCATAAAGACAAACATTTTCATAAGCACATAAAGACAGTCATAAAACCATGCCACATACCAAAGCTTCTTGGGTCCAGAGACACCATATGTAAGTTGGAAAAATCACCATGTGCATCAAGAAATCTCTTGCAACAAAGAAACCTTGAGAAGTTGGAGATCTGGTAAAATGACCTACAGAGATCATTAGGTTGTTTCCACTGATTTTTAAGGCCCCTCCCAGCTTTTAGAAGCTAGAAAAATCCACCAAAGTCTAGCAAATTAAATTTAGTCAAAAGCATTCAGGTTCAACACTTGCCTAGCATAGAAGTTAAATCTAATGTGCCTCTTTTCCTCCCTACCCAGGAATATCTTATAAGCATAAAGACTTGGATTTGAAGCGCAAAAACTAAGGCTATTTGAAAATTTTAGTTTCAATGCTTGCCTATCATAAAAGGTTGCAGTTACAAAAAGTGTTAACATCTTGACAGATGTAAGTTCTTTCC
This sequence comes from Dillenia suffruticosa, assembly GCA_033439265.1. Taxonomy (NCBI): domain Eukaryota; kingdom Viridiplantae; phylum Streptophyta; class Magnoliopsida; order Dilleniales; family Dilleniaceae; genus Dillenia; species Dillenia suffruticosa. Next base: position 4,701,598 of record JAVTVX010000012.1, on the reverse strand, counting down.
TTCTGGTTCCTTCCAAGCATGTTTGCATCTCTTCAAGGAGTTACTCAAAAGAAGTGAAAGGTCATGATACATGGCCCTCAAACATTAAGTGACTTGAACTACCATAAAAAAAATAAGAAAAGCTGAGAATAAAAAGTGTGGGTTTCGCAGCAAACCATTGTGATTAGAGATTGTAATGGACGGCCTAACCCAGTAAGGGCACTTATGCAGCCGAAATCCCCTTAGCATGCACCTGCAAGTCAATGGTTTAGAGCCTCTCTGAGGACAAAATTATATTTTTAAGAGTGTCAAAGCCTTGAAAATTTTACCTACGTCCTGAAGGATTTTCGCCATTGAAACGTGTTAAGATGCACTCAAAATATTTGACATATCTCTACAGAAAAACAAAAATTCTATTGCATATCAGATATATTTTAACTTCAAACAACATAAAATTTCTTGCACGAGGAATTGACTCACAATTTGACTTGGTAGAACTAGAGCCTTCCCATCCACACATCTCTTTTGATTGTAGTACTCAATAGACTCATCAGCTGTTGGAAAGAACTGCAAAGAAATAGCTAGAGTCAAATGATCTCATTATGATTATGACCAAAGATCAATAATTAAAAGTAACAAAGTTTCACAAAATACCACCATATTCATGGAAGCAATGGTCAATCTAACCTTTAGATATAGAAGAAGGCTAGAAATCATTAATCCAGTTCTTCCCATACCAGCTTTACAATGAACAACGACCACGTTTTCAATGTCTTCCTTCAGCCATGAGTATGAACTTTGACAGAATAATTTTACGAGTTCAATAGGAGGACAATTATGGTCATCAAATGGGAAAGTAGCGACCTGGAAGCCAAACACATAAGCAAAATGTCTCAAATGTAAACCGCTCACATATAGTATGAATCATCGTGTTGCATGCTTTATCATTGTTTTCTCTGAGAATATTCAAACAGTAGTTTGAGTGCACGCCATATTCTACTTCACTAATATTGTTCTTGCTGACATACAAATTTTCTTGCTTGTGTAGTTGTATATGTGGCTTAAAAACAAGACAGGTAATTAACAGCATGTATGGCTTATCTAGGTAACACTTGATACATAACATGCTAGACCTCAAACAAGAAAGTTATCAATACAGTTTTGTATCTCTTAAATTTTTTGCCCACTCAAAAATGTAATCTCAAGGAATAGCATAAGGTTCATTGGATTAGAACCAATATGATCAAAGAATAACCTCTATTCAGCTTCATCATATCTCTGAAGGATCATTGGCAGGGTTCAGTTATTACTATTTTAGTATTGATAAAAATCTCATAGGAATTTATCAAATGATAGAGTAAGCTCAGGAGATTCACAATCCAAATATTAAATATCCATGAGCATCTCAAGTTCTGTCACCTCGGAAAACAAAGCCCAGCCAAGTTAAAGATCAAATTAGTTTGTCTTGAGAAGCATCTCTAGAGAAAGTATAGCCTTCTAATGGTGCAATTTATGCTCTAAATTAATATCCTAATGAGAAGGATGAGCAAAGAATGTTAAAGTGGAAAAGACACATCCGATGCCAACATGATATGGTCAAAGATATGCTTAGACTCAGGCAAATCAACTCCCTCATGGCAAGTGCAATGAGATTCAATTTTTATCATACAATTTTATTCTCCTCTTCGGTAGAGTATGAAGGTCCGGCCCTTCAAATGCACAGAACCATTGGTTCTTTCCCCTAAGCTTGGCTGCTTCAGAGAGAAGCTTACCAAGCTTGCTATAAACTGGATCAACCATGTTTCTATACTAGATTTGATATGTTGGACCACATCAAAGATCAAACTAAACCATGTTGCCGTCCAACTAAATAATGTTAGAAATAATGTTAGCCTTGTTCAGAAAGGCATGCATGATTGAAAGTTATGCTCCAATATCTATACATTTAACAACAATGGCAGATGAGAAAGAGCCTACGAATGGCAGAATGAAAAAGGAGCTAATAACATGATGTATTTTAGACAACTTGCAAACCGGTCCTCAGTTTAAACGTTTTTAATTGCAGTTACAAATCTTATTTAACACTCTTTAATTGTGAAAATGCTATATGTTCAATATACAGAATGGTTTAAAAAAGAAACAAACCTTCCCCTTAAGCAATGCTGCATTATACAGTCTCTCAGAGCAAAGATTATAGACTTTATACTTTCCCTGCATAAACACATTTGAGTTAAAACATGTATTTAAAAAAAAAATCGAAATAAGACTACGAACTTGACACAGATAAGCTCAGGGTTGCATGAATCCACACAAAGGGACTTGACATTTAGTTTGCCTGACAAATATGTAAATTAAAGAACTAACAGGACACTACTAACAATTAAAAGACACAGCAGCAATGGTAGATAATTTTTTCCTTGAAATAGAAATTTCATTTAGTGAATTGGATAGCAAAGGAAAGATGTGTGACTTGTAGTTCAAAAAATTGGGGGCACCTTGTGATGAGTTTCCAAAAACTCGATAACTTCTTCAATGTGATTTCGGTAGAATCCCTGCAAGAAAAGTCTCGAGTATGCTTCAGTACAAATCCACCTCAGAGTTACACTATTAAGTTTCAAAAGGAATCATAAACTGCATACCTCAACATATCCCAAAAGCCCAGAGCTCATATCGCCCGCAGGGAAGCCCATTGCAATTATGTTTTCAGTGATGTATGTCATATCTAAATCAAACCCTCCTTCCTAAATTCATATATAACAACACCATTATGTTAATGATGATTTAGACAACAGCATGGGGACCTTTCATGAATAAAATATTAAGTGATGGACAAGGAAAAGAATGGTTCATTTAAACAAATGCATGACCATAACTAATTGGAATACAATCTGTCATGTTAAATAAATTAAAATAAGAAGAATCACATGTCTGGAGAATAAGAAAGACCACAAATTGCAAAATGCCACCTTAATGCACAAGTCTATGCAATTATAAGTTGCGGAGAGGATAATATAAGTAGCCAACTCCTATCCTAAAACCTATACCTGAATATATCTTATGAAGACTTAAATCAATGGTTTTAACAATGTACCGCCATTTCCTTGGTAAAAAAAATAGTTCAGATAAATGCAGAAATGTTGCAGCACAGAAGAGCCTAACGCAGTCAACTTTGTAATTCATCAATTATGGCAAAATCTTGCCATATGGTTATTCATAAAACTCATGCTTTAGGAGTTATCCAGTTGATTCAAGATATTGAGCCCTCTTTTAGCCATTGGGAGCGCTTATCTGGGACTGCAGTAAGTTACTCAACAGAAATCAGGAGTACAAGTTTTGACACACCTACTGAAAGGGTAATAGATGTGCAGTTTTCCTGAAGAAGCTGAATTCGATCATCCTCCCCTTTTGAGTTCTCTTCTCATGACTCGTGTTGGACTTGCCCTCTCCCAAGAAGGCAGCTATACTGGGATATCCTCCTATATTTTTCTCTATTATTTAATATTTTCCAACTACAAGAAAATAAGAGTAGTTTGACATGATGCATCCCATCTTTATTCTTTTTTCTTTTTTCTTTTATTAAAAAGAAAGAATACAAGAAAATTCAATAACAAGTCAATGTCCTCAAAGTATGCGCCAAGTCAAATACGACTACAATTTCTGGACAAAGGGAAAATGAACAGAGAGAAATTAAAACCAAATCACATCTAACGCAGGACATGAAGAAGGCCACCAAGACCAGCCAGTAACAATGGAAGAGGCAATCTTACCCTTCACAAACGATTGCAAATTTACTTTTTAACTGGCCATCCAAGTAAGAGAGGCCAGTATAAGTGGAAGAGGCAATGTTACCCTTCATAAATGTTTTACTTTTCATCTGGCCATCCAGATATCCATCACTCTACATTTAGAAGCTTTTCATTTTTCATTTTTCTTTCAGTTGGCATAAACAAGATGAGATAAACCAAAGCTTTAAATTTTGTTTGCATGCAAATCTCTAGGGTTGCATATGAGGTGTAGGTTTAGCAACAATCATCGAAATAATGAAAAAACGATTAGGCTAAATAGACAAGATGTATCGGAAAATGAACAGTTTAGGTATTTAGGTTCTATCATTCAAAATGATGGCAATATAGATGAAGACGTGAACCATAGGATTTAAGTGGGCCGGATAAAATGCAGAAAAGCATCGGAATTCTTTGCAATCGCACGATGCCAATGCATTTGAAGGAAAAGTTCTATAGAATTGCGGTTAGACCTGCATTATTATATAGTACTGAGTGTTGAGTTATTAAACAATAACAATAACAAAAACAAAAATGGTCGTAGCATAAATGAAAATACTTAGATGGATGTTTGGTAAAAGTAGAAGAGATAGAATTAGAAATAAAGAGATTCGTAATAAGTTGAGAGTTAGTTCAATTATGGATAAAATGCGAAAATGTCGTTTGAGATAGTTTGGGTACGTGCAAAGAAGATCTAAGGACGTACCAATTCGGAAAACCGAGAACTTAAATATGAGAGATTTAGTAAAACGTAGGGGTAGACTGCTAAAAACTTGAATGCAAGTTATTAATAAAGATATGATAGTTAATGGTTTAAACGAGAAGATGACCTTGGATAGAAATAAGTGGCGTAGAAGAATCCGCACAAATTAAACTAATATATTTTGGATATATATACTTATTTATTTACTTTTTTTCTATTCTCTTCTATATTTATTTCTATTTTTGTATTTATTTATTTATTTATTTTTTTAATCATAATTTGTCTCTCAAATGACTGACCCCAAATTATTGGGTTTAAGGTACAGTTTGTTGTCATTGTTGTTGTTGCAAATCTCTAGGCCTGTATAGGCATTAAATCATGAGCAGTGGTATCTCGACTTCAGTTGTGCAATCAGCAAGTTAGTAACTAATGTATAACCAAGCTACAAGCATTTGATGGTGTCTGATATTAGCACCTAGTTAAGTAGTTAGGCATCACTTCAAGACCAGTACTTGTCTACTCCCTATATTGAGAGAAATAACTTCAAGAAGGAAAGTCTTCATTTTCATATTATAAATTGTTAAGATCCATCCATAAAAGCCATAAAAAGAGAAAAGACCTTGAATGGGGTGCTTGAAAAGATTTCATTTAGGAAAAGTTTTGGGAGCAAAATTGAGTAGTATCATTAAACTGCTTAATGAAGATGCTAAAACTGAAATTTCTGGGCAACTGCATAGTGACCCAGATCCAGTAGTAAAAAAGGTGCAAGAAGTGAAGACCAAATATTTACAAGAGGGATGACCAATTGAATTATTGGGAAAAGACAAATTTTCTGAGCTTGTGGCTCTTATATTGCACTCAGTATACAAATAGCTTAGCTCAGCTCAGAAGGTTACTGCACAGAGATATGCTTTTTGAGTTTGATTGTGCATACACAAGTGCATAGTGAGGAAGACAAGCATTCCACTACCTCACATAAATACAAATTCCTATAATTGTTATAGTCCAATCCTACAAGTCCAATTTACAATTTTGTCAACGATTTCTTTCAAAATTTTGTAGAATCCTAACACAATTCTACTCCTCAAACCAATAAGGTGGAAACCTGATTTTAACAGCCACATAAATATCTCCTAAACTTAAGAAATCCATGGGCTTGCACAAAGAAAGAAATGTTTAAAACCAGGAACAAAATTTAAGTCCTTTTCAGATGACCTTATTTCATGCCCATCATGATGGTTACATAACAAATGCAAATAGGCAGGCATCATAAATGGATTCTTAATTCAAGATGATAAGCTGATATAAGCTACCAATGCAGAAAGTAAATTAAAACGAAAAAAAAAAGAGATAAAACCATATAAACCAAAGAAAAATGGGTGAATTTCAGTTTTTATCCTCTAGTTTACATTTCATAACATTTGCATCCTCTGTTCTAGTTGATTACATTTTGCATCTTATAGTTTGTGGTCAAATAACACTTTGCATATTTCATCCATCTAATTCCAAAAATACAATTAAATAACAAATTTTTTATTCTTTTTTATGGGTTTTCAATTTTTTTTTTTATCCTTTTCATTTTTTTTCCCAAATTTTCAATATTTTTAATGTCTTCATTGTTAGCTCACTCCCAATTAACCATGTTTTCTGGCCATGTGAGCTTTCTTCTCCGGCTAAAACTCACCATGCCATCACAGGGGCAAATAGCTGTGCCACCATCCTGGCTTCAATTGTTCTCTCCCTCCTTGCAGGCCAGATTTAAGGCATGGAAGCAAAAGACTCGTCTTGTGGTGTTTCCGTCAAGTTCAATTTCATGAGAGAGAGAGAGAGAGGAAGTGGGTGAAGAAGAAGATGATGCAGAAAGGAGCAGCTTGTGGTGTTTCTGTCAAGTTCAAGTTGTAATTGTTGAGAGAGAGAGGGAGAGGAAGTGGGTGAACAAGAAGAAGATGCAGGGAAGAGCTGGTGCTTGTGAACAAGAAGGGCAAGGCTGTTGCTATTGTGGATTGGAATAAAGAAAGTGATCGGAGTACAGGGTTGGAGGTGTTGGGAACTAGATCCTTTTAGAGGGTGTCGTTGCTGTAATTGTTCATCTCTGAATATTGACTTCAAAAAGCATAAAGCATTTACATTTAGAATTAGGGGAGGGGTTTTGGATTTTGCTTCATTGGATTCAGTTCCCTCTCCTCTCCTCTCACATCCTCACCATCATCTCATTCTTAAATTGGAGTTATGATGGTGGCACAAGCACTGGTGACTATGATCATGCAATGAGTTTTAGCCAGAGAAGGAAGATCTTGTGGCAGGGAAATATGGTTAATTGGGATTAGTGAGATAACAACAAAGAAATTGAAAAAAAAAAGGCAAAAGTAAAAAAATAAAAATTGAAAACCTATAAAAGAAACAATAAAAAATCACTATTTAAGGGTATTTTCAGAATCTGTTATGTGTAGTGTTCAAAGTGTTATTTGACCACAAATTAGAAGATGCAGTGTAACCAACTAAAACACAGGATGTAAAGTGTTATGAAATGAAAATTCGAGCACGCAAACTGTAATCTTAACCAAGAAAAATTGTGTTTAGACATATGACTATCTGAGTAACATTTAACTAAACAAGAGAAAAGTATTGAGTGTGTAGTTAACGTTATGACATGATGGACTGGTAAGATACCTGGTATCTTCGCTTGTTTTGAGAAACCATATGGCGTGCCTTAACCTGCACAGCCTTTACAGCACTACGAGATGAGTCAACTATGCCTTTCGTAAATGAATCAAGGATACCATTTTGTGATGTTGTTGAAGTGCCTTCAGTGTTCTCAGCTGTCGCTGGAGATAGGCGCAGTCCAAAGTTACTTGTGAAGCGAGCAAAACTTGACCTTTCAGAATTTTCAGCCTTTGAGTCCTCTTGAACCATCACAAAGCTCTGCGGAATTCTCAGGTTCTTGGCCCAAGATGTTATGCCAGATGTAGAAAAAAGAGCTGTTGAGTGATGTGGTGGACTTAAGGTAGGATTAGTTGGTTCGACATCCATAGTTTTAGCAGTGGAGGGAGCAGGAGGTTCAGCATCAGGGGCTTTAGAATGTGGTTGAGATGATAAGTCTGCAGATTCTGAATCCATTCTGGCAGAAAAACCACATATAAAAACAAGGTTCATGCTGAGAGTTCAGTATAATAAGCTAGGAAAAAGAATGTACGGCTAAGTAGGTAAAGAAAGCTTCAATCCATAGCATTTACTTAGAACTCTACAATATAGAACCCAAAATCCTATGAAATACAATCAAAATGAGAACAGCAGAATAACAACAAAATGACACTGCAACAAAGACACATGAAAAACACATTTTATGTGGTATCTTAAATCTCCTTTTATGTGGTGTTACGTACCATAAGTAAAATATAGCTACAGACTTCAAAAATAAGATTTTCATTTTTCTCTCCTGATCAAAGTAGTAGACTGATGGGAAAATCTGTCCTACATAATTTTCAACCCAGATTCTTGTCTTTTTAAAACTTCTACATTGTGGAAGTTACCATGTATGATATCCAAAGAGTGATTGTCATACAGTCAATCGATCAATGTGATACCCTTTTTTTACCTCTATTTTTTTACAATAGTTGAACTTTTAATTGCATAACTGAACTTCATATCATAAGCCCTCGTTCACTGGAGAGTTGTCTCCTCCTACGGTCTTGCGAGCTCATCAATATATTTCCCATCCTTTTTTTTGCTAGGAATGGAAGATAGAGGGTGGTAATTGGCATGTCTTCATCCCCTATCACTAGCAAGTAAATGTTCTCTCCTCTCCTCTCTCTCTCTCTCTCTCTCCCTCTCTCTCTCTCCCTCTCTCTCTCTCTCTCCCTCCCTCCCTCCCTCCCTCTATCTCCCCTTCTCTCCCCTTCTCTCCCTCTCCCTCTCTCTCTATTTTTGGCTTAGATAATTAAGCCACACAATGAGGCTTGCTCTCCAGTAGCCCTTATACCCTTGAACCATGGTGTAAGAAGGATTCAATATTAGGATTTGTTGATACCACCTCAAGGGGCTACTTTTCAGGTGGGAAGGACATGTATAGTCCTCACAAGAATACAAATCAGTTACCCTATAACATGGATAGAATTGCGAAATATGTCACTGTTACTAAGAAACGATTGAGAAAGGACCATGTCAGACGGGCTTAATGAATAATCTCCCCACATCAAGAGACTTTACTAATGGAACCGTTTGGCACCCACATTTCTCCACTTTGTCTGCCATCACTTGCAACATACAATGTAAACCTTCATTTCTCCACTTGATGAAAATTTAACAGAAAATCAAAAAGATGCAAACAATAGAATGAGTATCATGGTTGATTTAGGACATGAGGTTTGAAGGCTAGAACTGGGGACCAAACCACACTATCTTGTATCCCAAGATCTTAGGATTAAGCCAATGTTACGCATAAATGGAAACAAACCCATTTATGAATACACGCTAAAGAACGAGATCCAAATACCTGATCTCGCAGAAACTCGGAATCATATTGCAATCAACACATATTACTAGTTCTAAAGATAAACACATCAATGAAACAACAATGCGGCTATATAAAGATAAAATTGAAGAGGAATTCGTGCCTGTTTTGAACCAAATCTAATAATTCTTACAAGAATCAGAGAGGGATCTGAAATTTCCAATTTCTGTTCGTTCACTGTCGCAGCATTTGAATGAGTGAATGTGGTGATTTAGTGAGCTAGGGTTTCTGATGATTCAATGAAAATTGCCCTCTTTATCTGTCTCTCTCAAGGCCGAATATCAAATGATGTGATTGATGCGATGCGACGATGGGGGTCAACTTGCCTATGATAAATAATCCAGTTATTGTGATTTTGAAGTTTGAAACGTTGGAGATGGCGAGGAAGGAAAAATTTATTAGCCCAAGAATATCCCTCCTCTACTGAACATCAAATGACCTTTTTATCCTCCGAGTGCTACCATCTTCATTCCACGAAAATAAGAATATAAAAAAATATATAAATTTTAATATAAATCTTAATTATTTTATAAAAATAATAAAATAATTTTATTTTATAATAAAAATCTAAAATATAAAATATGTAATTCTCGATCGTAAGAAAAATAATATAAAATTTATAATTATAATTTATTAGTAAATAATTATTTAAATATAAAAAATATAAAAATATAAAAATTGATTAATTTAGTATATTGGGATATTTAAAATATAAAAAATATTTTAAAATCATAAAAACATTAATATCGGAAGTCTTGGTGACCCATCATGCGCTCTGTCGTCCTCTTTGAACCACCAAGGCTTTTGTCGTTCTCCCCCCTAGTTTTTTCCTTAAAAAAACATAATTTAATATTACGAGAGCATAACCCCAAAAAACGCAAAAATGAGAAATCCACCCCTTGCAACTAAACTTCTCAGCTGGACTTTTGATCAAAGACTCACTTTACGTCAGAACAATTAAAAATTAGAATTTAGCCCCAACATGAGCAGTTATTATTAAATTTAAAATATTATTTAAGTTTATGATGAAAGTCTAATATTATTTTAATATATATATATATATGTTAAGATTGATTTATATGATTATTATAAATGGGGAGCATCTAATAATTTACCCTAACCAACATGCAAATCAAAAGAACATGCCCCTTTGCTCTTTGATATTTGTGGGTAATTTTTCATCTATCCGTATATTTTTAGCAGCCATGCATAAATTAAATATATATAAATTTATCATTCGATGTGAATTTTAGAGAGTGATAGAAAGAGGAGAGAGGGAGATAAGACTAGAGAGAAAATAAGAGTATTATCGGTTTCATTTTATATCCAATTTATTTCTTATATTGTGTATTTATTTTATTTTTCTTAACCATTTATTAATCATTAACTAATTTTTTAACCATTCAATTACGAGTTTTAAATATCTTAATTATTGGAATTAACTATTAAAATTATTAATTAATATTTTTAATCATAATTAATTATTAACCATAATCGTTACGATTTAACGCCGGTTCAATCGATCCAGAAAATCGTTCACAAATTGAAAACCGCCACAAAAGTAAGCGCCGTACAGGTTAGGCGTTTCCTGACTTCCTCCTTCGGTCATTCTTCCTCCCCAGCGCCACCCAAATAATACGGCGACGTTTCCTCAGAACTAAACCACCAGTAAAACCGTCAACGGAAACCGGAACAGCCACCGGCGAAAGTTTACCGGGCAGCTGCCGTATCCCAGTGGACCTCCGCCGTCTCACGGTACCAAAACCTGCTCGACATGATAACCCCTCGCGTTCTTCATCGTTGGACCGCTTTTGCAGCAATCGCAGTCATTTATGTTCTTCGAGTCAATTTCGTCATTGCTGCAGTCTAGATCACACTGCTCAAAAGCAATAGGTTAATGAATTAGGATTTAGTACCATCATGGATTAAGAGCCTAGGAATTCTGAGAACCCCATTGTTGAATTTGATGTCCCAGAAGCGATCTCTCTTTTCTTGAATTTGATTTCTGCTTCTCTCAATTCAGACACACAATGAATCAGTTGTTGTCTTCTCTTATCAGCTACTCTATTGGCATGTGACCATTCCCTGATCCAAATTCTCGGAACAGGCTGAGGCCCTGATCTTAATAGACTTATCTGAAAAACATCAAGGCAGTGAAGCTTACTTTGATCATTCAATAGATCAAAGATGTTTCCATGTCCCAACGAGGATTCCAACTTGTTCATATCGCTCTTTATTAGGGGCTCATCAGTTGGCATCAATGGATCGAAGTATCGAATAGCTAGCTTGGAAACCAGCCCTTTTTGGTAACGATCACCCAATTGAAGTCCTAACAACTTATCCAATAGGAAAAGTGGGATTTGATTCTCTGGCATTATCAAATCAAGTGCATTGATCCTCTCATGGCAAAGACAGGATCATTTCTCGAATACCCTAGTTGCTTAAACCCTCCTGCAGCATCCTGAAAGAGCTCTGATATATAAAGCAATCATTAAGAACCATCATTTCCACAAACTTGTTACTACCAAGACTGATAGGACCTTCATAGCATTCCCGGGCTTTCTCTTCTAACTCCTTTATGGAATTAAGATATAGGTTTGTGTCTTGATTAGTACGCTTAAGAATTCGCTGCAGAGATCTCCATTTGTGCCTGTCCATGAGGTGCAGTCACCTCTTTCCATGATGATAAGGTCCCAAGGAGACCATTTGAGGAACAAATGCTTTTGTCATTGCCTTGATTTCTTAGGCAGTGTGGAATTCTATATATGCATAGCTTTGTCCACGAGCTAACCAAATCTTCTTGACGGGCTGGTTCTAGCTTTTCTTTGATAGAAATCACCCACTCGGATTCTTGTGATATAGCTTCTACTTTTACTTCCTTGTTTTCACCATCTTCCTTGATCACAATTTCGAGAGAATCTGATGGCTGTTTTTCATCCGTCCGCTCTATGGATCTTGCAGAGGCTTGATCTCCATTTGGCTTGGGACTTCCACTTGCAGCTGCCTCTACAGTTGCTCTAAGCTTAAGAGTTATGAGGTACCAGCTCAAAAACTCTTTATTGAACACAGCACCCATTTTTGTTATGAAAGACTTGTCCTAAAGAATAAAAGCATAGCTGCAATTTATTCTGCAGAAGAGGACAATGAAAAGTCACCTAATTTTTTTAGACCTTAAAAGTAAAGAAGATGGTGAAGTGATAGTTTATTGCAAAAGGGCAAAAGGTATTGCTTTCTTTTCTACAAGATGCCATAATTGGCCTGATCCATTTGTGTTGCCTAAATGGGACCTTAGTTAGAATTATTAAGAATCTTCATAGTAATTTATATATGTGTATATCTTCATTCCTTTGTTCTCAACTTTTAGGTAAATTTATGTCACTTCTGTCATCATCATTATAATTTCCTCTTTCGTCTTCTTTCTTCTATTTGTAAGTGACATCTCTATTTTTATTTTTTCTTGTCTAAAAATAAGTCTCATTCTTTATTTACTCAATCGATAGGCAATTTCGTATTATTTTACCCCTAAAATTAGATGAAAAAGAGTAGAGGAACATCTCGGGGACTTGAAATGCAGGCTTTTCAAACTGACTGGATCTATCTAGTAAGATTTTCCATTTTTTTTTTTTGACTTATCTATTCAATAGAATATGCAACACTTTACAGCTAAGCTGCGCAACTTGTCTGCTTGTTTGTGTTCTACTGTCAACCAATTGGAACAGGAATCAGATTATGTTTTTTCTTGTGTCCTTTTCAATTAGCATTTGTTACCCTTTCTCAGTAATAATTAAGGTGAGATCTCGGATTATTATGAAATATTTGACTGGAATCATTGTTATTTAGTTATCTGATTATATCATAATTAAATAATTGTAATTACAATGTAAATTGCTCAACTAATAATCAAATTTTTGAAGCTTCTTAAAAGACCAGTAAACATGGGGGATTTGGTGAAGGTATGGCTGACCCACCAAATAGGCTATTTCTGACTTTATGCTCATGAGAGAAATGGAAGAAGCATGGGAGAATTTTTTTTCATGATTGCTTGCAGCCTTGCCGTTGGGACCCTCCGATGGGTCATATAATACTAGCTGTCAACAGCGATGTGCCGGCAAACCTGCAAACTGTGTACTTGATAATTTAGCTGTTTGGCTACGTCTTCTAAATGCGGACAGAAAACATGAATCTAAATAGTCATCCATTTACATGGTACCCTCGTTTAAGGTCTCTTTGATTTCAATGTCATAAGTTTCTCGTGTAAAGACATACCCTTACCCTGCAGTTCTAATCCTCCCGAAATAGCTCCTTGCATTTCTTAGCAGGTTATGAGTTGCGGCGGCTACGGTCTGATGTTGTTTTAGCGAGGGATGATTTTCTTTGCTCTCTTTGTTGTTTAACTTGTTTTGCTAGGCTAGCACGTTTTAAGCCTGAGGGTCAAACCTAAACTTAAGCATGGGCACTTTGTTTGGTGAGTGGGTTTTGGGTCTAATCCTAGGCTGACTCAACCAATTTTATACTGCAATGGGATAGAAACCTTACAAAATGATTCTCCGAGAGATTTTCCCTCACACGTGTAGGAGAAGCCTAGATAAAAAAGGAGCAAACAAAGTGTACCATGACATTAATATTTTATTTTCAAATGCAGTTTGGGACTAGCAGACATGGAAAGCTAAAACTATGGACAATAAATGCTCAAATGAAAGTAATAGTACATTTCACAAGCTGCCTCATTCAACTCAGGCGAAAAGGAAACAAGACTTGGTTTGCTTCGTCCCTTCAATTTACCCTTCTTTCTTTCGTCCCCTCAAGTGTAATTCAAGAGCTACTAATGAGGACGGCGCTGTCTTGGCCATTCTTGGTTGGGTAAGAAGGTTCCATTGCAATGCCACACCTACCAGTGAAGGTCTCTGCATTGCGCTCTATCCTAATGTAACCATCCTCGCCCCATTCCGTGCCCCATGAGTTCTTCACTATCCAGTAATCTTGACCATTTTCTGAGCCATATCCAATTGCAGTGACAGCATGGTCTAGACTCGTCCCACATTCACCGGTGAAGACACCCTAAGAGAGAATTCAAAAACAACCAAATTTAATTACTAGTCAGAGCTAGGGCAGGAATAAATTGAGCCGTTTATAAGCAACTTGATTTGTTGACTCCATTTTGTCAAATGAGCTGAGCTTGAACACAAGGCTTAGGCTGGTTCAAAGCTTTTCTTATCTCGATCTCTTAATCAAATTTCAGTATACATTCATCATTCATTTAACTAAATCAGCAGAATATGAGAAAAAAAATTTAGACCGATTGAATAAATATAGACTCATTCAATTTGTCTAACAAGTCAGGTTTGAAAAGTTTCTAACTTAGCTTAATTTTGCTCTTTTGTAGCACTTATCAAGGCTAAACATGTCTATTGTCAAATATTAATGTTCTTATCATTCATACTATAGCATATTTGAGAGTGTCACTAAATCCGAATGTGGTATAAATTAGAGAAAATCCTATGCTGTTCTCATGATAGAAATCCAGATTGTTGGATTTTAACCGTGTCACAGAGGAATCAGATTTTACCTGAAGATAGAGCTGCAAGGCGCGGCCGCTAGCTTCGATGGCAACACTAACAGGCTGATGTGCCACTGCCTTTTGCAGCGCCTTCTCGTTGAAGGGTGGAACATCTTCAAATCCATCAATGCTAACAACTGTAGTATTCTTCTGCAATAATTCAAAACAAGTACAAACGTGATGAAAAATGCTTTTTGTTGTCAAAAAAGAGGAAAAAAAATTATATCACGAGGAAATTTGTCTAATGGGAGTTTGATATTCACACTCATAAACCACCATTCTTTGAAAAATTTGTCTAATGGGAGTTTGTCTAATCTATACTCAACACCAACAATGATCAACATTTTTCAGGTACTAACCCTGGATTCATCACAAGTGCCACTAACAGCTTTGTAAGGATAGTCCTCTTCAGTGTCTAAACCACCATTTTCCAAAATGAATTGGAAGGCATAGTCCATTAGACCGCCATTGCATCCTGCATTGTATTCTCTGTCGCAGTCTACTAGCTCTTGCTCTGATAGAGACACCAACTCCCCCGTCACAATCTGGTTTATGCCTTCCACTGTGGCAATTGTTGAAAATGCCCAGCAACTTCCTGTTTAGCATAAAAATAAAAAAAAAAAAGTGCATTATTTTGGCATGGTCGTAGTGATCTCCTAATGTATCATATGCATGATGCTCATGCATGAATTGAGTTTTCAATTTTCCATTTTCTAATAAATGAACTTTATTCATTTACAAAAATTTATAAAATTTTCATAAATTTTTGTTGTCCTTCAAACCTTATATTTCCTCATACCATGTCATAAAAATTTTTTTAATTCTTCTCGAGGGATATTATTATTTACATAATAAATCCACTACAAATTAAAATTAAAATTAAAATTAATACTCTGATACCCTTTTCCGTAATTAACAAAATTACACAATTTTGTGTAATTTCTAGCTACTGTGCGATATTTGTAGTTTTCTCTTTATGAAGAGGACAAATTAATAAAATAATTCAAATTCTGAAATATTAGATCATTCCCAATTCCCAACTACCAGCATCTGAGGGTTCCGAACTAACTTTCATAAACAAGATGACCGACTCATCATCTTTTTATGAAAAACAATACATAGAAAGATGCCGTTTATGTTTCAAATTACTAAAAAAGCCCCTAAAGATGATAGAGAAACAAGTGCAGGGTAAGGACACTTTGGTCAAAGAAAAAAATTTCAACCTTTCTCCACGGCAAAAGCATACGCAACAAAATTTAATCAACAAAAATGTATTGGACTAAGGTGAGAAAGAATTTCTTACCACAACTTCCTTGATCCTTGACAGGATTGACAGCGCCTTTAGTCCTCCAATCAACGGACTCCGGCGAGCGATCCCCGGCACGATATGCATACCTCTGGCTTGGAACTCTGTTGCGCTTGGCAATCATGCGTTTGGGATCAAGTTTGGCACCCAAATACATGTTCCTATACTCTTCATTAGTCAAGTCAGCAAACCTATTCAACCCAAGTTTGTATGTGTGGCTTTGAGAGTTATGCTCCTCAATAAATTTCAAGTTGTCTTTGAAGATTTCAAATCTCTTTTCTTTCTCTCCAAGACCGTTATAGACTTTCTTGTGCTTGACAAGCCATGACTCGTATAGATTCTTTACTTCATTGTCGCTTTCCCCGTTTAGGCCTTGGGAGTCTTTGTTATATGTGGTTATGGACATGTCTGCGGCGTATGTTGGATAGATGATGGAGAGGAGGATGAGAAAAATGACGGGTCTGGTTGCCATAGTTGCGAGAGAGAGAGAGAGATCTGGAGACGTTTGTTTGATGATGGAATTTGGGAAGAGGAGATATGGTCTTTTGTATTTGTATCAAGACCACCAAACAGTCAGAGTGAGAGAGAGAGAGAGGGAGCTATTTCTCTGAATTTGGCATGGTGGTTGTAGTTGTAGTTACCCAACGAAACAGGGCTACGACTTGGTTGTGAGTTAAAAAAGATCATGAAAAATCGTAAATTATGAAGTTCTATAAATTGTCATGTCCTTATTAACGATAATAAGAAGTTAAGATACCAATGAAGAATTACAATCCAATTGTTACCCTCTTCCCTTTTCTTAAATTTCTTAATTTCGAGTCTTCCCACGTAAAAAAAAGTTAAAATAAGAAAAGAAAGAAGGCTAAAGTAATGGGACTTTTTTTCATGCTTCTCCATTTTTTTCCTACGCATAAACGTGCATTTGGTGATCAAAAGAAGTAACCTTCGTTGACTAACACTTATCTCCCAAATTAAGCATGTAACGGATCGAAATGTCACGCAACATGTTCGTGACCTAGTTTCACCCTACCTAATTTTTTTTTTCCTTTGTCATTAACAAAAGGATAAGAAAATTTAATATATATATTCTTCTATCTAGATATTACTAAGAAATTTTCTACTAAAAAAATACTCTTTGAATAATATCGTGCGATTCAATCACATTATTATAATTCAAACATCGGAAATTATCCGGTAGTCCTTGTTCATGTACATCTTTCTCGATTTTTGTTTAATAAGAGCGGCATAATTTATATTTTGTATATATCATGAATCATTTGTTCGCATTTTTATGAGTAAAGATTACTATACTCGGTTCAATTGATAATTTGCCGTATTAAACATATTTCATATTTGTAATCATCCACGGTCCATCATTCAAATTTGTAATCATCGGAGTATCATGTGCAAGCCAAAGATTACTTTTGATTTGATATATGTAATGTTATTATTTGGTTTTTTTTATGTATAAACTGATAAAAAAAATGGCAAGAAAATATATATACAAGAGCTTTTGAATTTCAGTAGGTACTAGATCGATTAAAAAAAATAGCATATTATGTAATTAATCTTAAATAACAAAAATATTTTATATTTTAGCCCCAAGCATATGACTGACCTAAAATTGTGCATTGGCACGAGAAATGATCTCCTCAAACACGCAACTTCAAATGTGCCTTGCTTTCCCAACCATCAATCAGATGCAACCAGACATGCCCATCTACCCCCCAAATCCTTTTTTGTTGAAATTCTCCGGTGCTTTTTTTTCCCCCTTTGGTTGATGAAAACGGAGAGCTCATTTCTCTTCAGAATCATGAATTTGTGAAAATTTTCGAAGTCAAGGTCGAATCAAGAAAGGGCTACTAGACAAAAACTAAATATTATTAATGGAATAAAAAGAAAAATCTTTCTTGAATTGATAAAACAAGGGGAAAAAAAGTTTCCTATTCTGCTCTGTGGAGCCAGAAGCAAAAGCTGGTGACCTTCCTTCATTCTCACCCCCCATAGACTTTGATGATCTGCACGTCAACCAATGGCTTTGGAATTTAGACGTATGACTTCCTTCTTACTCTGTTTTCTTCTCCTTCCCAATAAAAAAAAAAAGGAATATTTAATCTGATAAGCATGAGTGATTATGAAGCTTGATAATCCTTGTTGTGTTGTTTATATGATGGAGTCTAAGATTATATTTTAAACTCGTGTTATTTTTCTTCATTTTTCAGCTTGGGCAATTTCATTCACATTCATCATTTTCTTAGTAAGATATTATCACAATGGTCCCAGCAAATTGGGTCTGTAATAATAAATTAGTAGAACACCGCCCACTAGACTGCATCTAATATCAAAATCTCCCTAAGGCAACCAATATGCATTAAATTTATTTAGCAATATCATAACTCATGCCCTTGAAGTGTGTCACAGAGGTTGTTTCTGTACTCTTGGGTAACTTCAATGCAAATCTATGAAGATTCTATGAAATGTCAATTGTTGTCTGTACATAGATACAATAAAATGTCCACACGTGAACCGAAGGGCCCAAAAAGTTATCGAATTTGTTTCAAGTAATGTGTTCAATTAAGGAAGACAACAAAGGTAGCAATGAAGAAACTTCCTGTAACATGGGGTGTGTTCTTCAAGGGAAATAAACAAATGAATACACTATTTTTGGGAAATTCTATTTTCAAAGATTTACGTATGTATAAAATTCTGAAGCCACCAATACAAATTTCCAGGGTAGTAAAAAGGAGGACATGTCAATGGACATGTTTTTTCAACTTGACAAGAATATATCAACTCAAAACAATTAAAGAAGAAGAAGAAGATGGAAGACTTCGTGTGGATGTAAAACCTGAGATCCATAAGTTGGCAGGCTCGTTTAAATGTATAAGCCCCCAATAAGGGCTCATGCTTTGTTGTCTTATAAGTCAATTTTGTCGATGCTGATGGCCTTCAGTTCACCTCACACGGAGCTAGAATTCTCAAGCGCCTTAAGACTGGATTTTCAATTCTCTATAGAATGCATAGCAGACACATCGGCAGCTACTTTTGCTTCGTGCTTTCTCTTACTTCTATGTTTGGATCTGGATGATCGTGTTCTTGTAGGCCGTTTCTCTACATGCTCCTCCACATTAACTACTTTCACATCAGGTGGAAGTTCGGGAGGAGCATCAGGCCATGGTGTGCGTTTCGCTGGGATGGTCATCTCCAAAGGAGGATCAATTATCCATCTGCACAATGATGTAATAATCTTAGATGAAATCAATGAAGTTAAAACAATTTATTCAAACACCCAGATGTTTGTAATATAAACTTATAATTTCCAACCACGTGGCTAGGATCCTGCAAGTTGCCATATTTTCTTGATTTGCTAGTGCCTATGACACCTAATAGACAGGAAGTTATTCACCTAAATTTGCCATGATTTTACTGTTAACATGAAAATATTTTCAATGGGCCAGAAAGTTTTTGGCAGCAAGTACTGAAAAATTGGGAAAATATTTTCAAAAAAGTTATTTCCTAAGAAACATATAGAGCTCAATCTAGAACAGATAATTAGACTGAAACACAAGATACTATCTTCAGTTTTCTCTGATAAATTGCATTTCGCTGACTAGTGTTGTATACAATCACATTGCGATCACCACCTTAACCATCAATTACTGCCTTTAAGAAAGAAAATGATCATGCAACTACTCCACAACCAAATCAAACAAATAAATCTCTTTTGGAATTAGATTGATCCTGCAAAACATCAACATACTCTTCTAAATGATCTAGTAATGACTGATATCCGTATATCTCATAAATTAGAAAAATAAACATATTGATAATTGTGTTTCTACTCTTGGGTTACTGTACTTCAAGGATAAGCATGAGCAGAGTAAATAAATATTTACTTAATGCTCAAGTTAGATCAGTAGAGCCATAATTTCTTCATGGATTATAGGCACACCTCCAAGATAAATCCTCTTGTTTGATAAGACCAATTACTAAACTAATCAGCATGACATTTTGAGCTGGGGTTCACCATTCAAAGTAATCCTTAGGCTTCAGTTTAGATTCTAAAACAGGCTATATTTATAGAATACTGAAGATTCCTGGGCCAAAAATTTGCTAACGTCAAAGATCTAGCTAAGCAATATAAAAAGAATGTTCTAATAACAATTGTTGCAAATAACAAATACATTTAATAAACCAATATACACTGTGGAAGGTGAAGACAAATAGGAATCAAGGTCATCTTTATTTCATTCCAGTCATTCGGAATAGATACATGTGAATTGAGACCAAAAAATGATGAGGAAGTTATTCAATGTTGTGACGGAACAAGTCCAAAGGGGTGGGCTAGCCAGCTTACTTGGGAAACACTAGGTGTGTGAGTAATTTAATGACAGCAGGATACATTGAGCTACCAAGAGAATGTTAAAGAATATCAATATCCTAGTTAGTCATTTTAAGCCATTTTTCATTAACCAATCACATTTCCTCTCCGTTTCTTGTCTCATATGCCCTATGAGCCTCCACAAGCAGTTTATCCAAGCTCACCAGCAAGGTCAACCAAACTCATGCTTAATGTAAACCCAAGTCAAGAGCTAAAGTTACAGCCATTATCAATGTCATTTGTACATATACACGTACATATATATTCATTGCAAAAGCTTAGTTTAAGTATGCCTTGCAAGCAAAGAAGCTTCCAGTAAAGAGAGGCCAAGAGCCACCCTGTTTAACAAAGAATTATCAATAATTAACACCATATATACAAAAAGTAACATTTCTTTGCGATGAAACGGAGAATGTCATCCGGAATTCTTTACGATAGCACAATACCATTGCATTTGAAGGGAAAGTTCTGTAAAACCGTGATTAAATCTACACTATTGCATGGTACTGAGTGTTGGGCTATTAAACACTAACAAGAACAAAAGATGGTTGTAACAAAAATGAAAATATTTAAATGGATATGTGAAAAAATTAGAGGAGATAGAATTAGAAATGAAAAAATTCGTAACAAGTTGGGAATTAATTCGATTGTGGATAAAATGAGAGAGTATCGTCTGAGGTGGTTTGGGTATGTGCAAAGAAGACCCAAAGATGCACCCGTTAGGAGACTGAGAACTTAAATATAGGAGATTTAGTAAAACGTAGAGATAAACAGTTGAAAACTTGGATGCAAATCATCCGTAAAGGCATGGAAACTAAGGGTTTATAAGAGGAAATTGTCTTGAATAGGAATAGATGGCGTAAAAAAATCCACACAAATTAAACTAATATATTTTAAATATTTTTCTATTGATTTATTTATCTATTTTTCTTTTTCTTTTTCTTTTTCTTTTCTTTTTATTTTATTTTATTTATATTTATACTTTTTTTTCTTTCTTTTTGTATTATTTCATTCTTCCTTTTTCTACCTTTTTTAAATTTGTCTCTCAAATGCTCGATCCCAAATATTAAGATTAAGTCTCGATTTGTTGTTGTTGTTGTATACAAAACAGTAACATTTCATTATGAGCATTTTGGTGCATTTTCTTTTAAAACTGTTATTTTCTTCGATTTACATATAAAAAAATGATCAAAAGACCCTCTAACATTGAAGTTGATCCCTCTTATTATTTTGATAAAACAGACCTCTTAAATGCCTCTTCAAGTTCCAAATGTATAAGTTGTTCAAAATAATTGAACAAAAAAAGAGAGATACCTTCTACGATTTTGATATTTCAAAAATAAAACTTGAAAATTATTTAATTTATGAAACAAACCCTGTTTCTATATGGAGGCTGTTAAAAAAATTAAAATAATCTGCCCTGCTAGTAGTATTCTAATTTTCATAACTTATTAAGGTCTCTTGCATATATTTAACTGAGATCTTACCATAAATTAATTTTCCATGAAAGGCATTGTTAGCAATTCTAGCTTTAGGTGATCATATGGTTACATTGAGAGTGAGAAACATTGACCTGATTGGTGGGTGGGGGAAAAAAAGCTTGTAAGAGGTTGTCTAAGGGATAAGAGACAAAAAGGGGGGGCAAAATATTGTAGGCTTAAAATGATTGGTTAGGAAATGAGAATAATTACACATTCTCTTGGTTGCTCAAAAAATTTTGACTATATCTTTATAGTCACACACAAAGAGCTTTGCTCTTACCGACTTAAGCTGGTGACTTTTGTGCTTGCTTGGTTCTGATGTCGCAACTTGTTCAACCACCACATTTTGGGTGTCAATTCACATGAATCTATGTCAAATGAATTGAATGATGAAACAAAAGGATCTTGCCTTCAATTTGTCTTCACGCTCCCACCTTGACCCCCAATTAAAGAGAGAAGGTTGACCAGATTCGACAATCCTTATGGAGCCCAAGCACATAGTTGATGATGGGATAGAATGGGTTCTTCTACTTGGGGTGTTTCAAGCAAGTGTAATAATAAGTTTCTCACCAAGAGGGACGAGGGGTTCTTTATACTAGGAGAATGATTGTTAAGGATTAGCCCTAATCATACTCTCAGCCAACCAACTCAAATCTCCCGAAAACATAGTGTTAATCTAAAAAAAAAAATGAGATCTTGCCATGAATCTCCTAATTAATCCTTTGTGCAGCCTAAACTTACTAAGCTTTGGATTGGCCCAGTATACTCTAATTATCATCATAGTCCCCTAAATGTGTGGTTCACAATTTGGACCATGTAGGAAAGTCATTGAGAAAATTGATTGCACATTACAAAAGAGAGTAATTGTGTCGAATTTGGACTTCTATAATATTTGACTCAATTGCCCATCCCACAAACAAATGATATATAAACTACAAAGAAATGCACATTACACATCGGAACCCATATTTGTGTCTAAAAAGATAACATACACAACCAAATTCATTGCTTTGCTTTAAATACTTCCATTTATGACCAAATTCATCTGAATTATTTAGATTACTTATTTGACAACTTTAAAACTTTTATAGACAAAATTATTTAAAAAATAAAAATAAAAGCTCTTTTCTTTTGCCAGTCATTTTTCCAAAAATTTGTTGCATCGACCAATTGTGTCATCACGTGTCTGTCATTGTGCTTTGCCAAATTGATCTAATTTTACATGTTATACCATTCTTTGTTTAAGAACAAAAGTTTATAAGCATATTTTAGCCTCAATATGTTACCTACCATCTCCAAATACCATCAAAATACTTCTTCAAGGAGCAGGGGTGGGTGAACAAAGAAAAACCATTTGACATGACATATAATGTACTGTATTAATTGAAATCAGGACAAAGCGAGCCATTAATCACTTGGAAGGATCAAAATCACAAAGTAAAAAAGGAAGAGAAATGAAAGACTTACCCAGACGGGAATTTGCTATCTGCACGAGCTTCAACGCGAAGCCACCACAACATAACCTTGCGTCCACAGCTCCCAAGAGGCTCAACAACTGAAGTGTCCTTCAGAAGAGATAGAGGACTCACAAACCCCTCACCATTCCTATCGACAGCATCTAAATCCTTAGCCCACTCAGGTCTATCTTCAGCATCCTTCCAAAGCAACCTAGAATTCAGAACAAATCCAGACCACTCAAGCTTACTGGGCAGCACAGGTGCCCTGTCATCAATATAAATGGCACTCTTCCCCTCATATGGCAAAGAATTAAAAGTGTGCCAACCAACCACCCGCCCAGATGAGTTGCATGCTGGGCCTTGAATGGGCATCGACAGATCCTCTTCCCCTACAACCTCATTCTTCTTCTGAGTCACTATTATTGATGACAACTCATCAGAGTTACCCGAATGAACAAGAATCCCAACCGATAAAGCACCGATATACTTCACTTCTTGAATCTCATCAAAGAGCTCCAAACTATGCATATTACTGTCATCAGCAAACATCACAATCCCATCTAGTTTTTGGTCTCTTACAGCCCTAGCACCAATACACACACACAAGTACCAAGTCAAATTAAGTCCAAACAAGAGTAATGCAATGATGCTACCAAATAAGTCAACTACAGATCAAATCAAAGTTGGAATATAGTTCCACTATTCGAAACATTGTATTATGAAGCATCGTTGGCACGGTTTCATTAATTGAAACAGTGTACTATGCACCATCACGTTCTTTTCAGTGCAATAAATCTATATGCCACATCAAAATTCCATAAAATTGTGTAAATAAAATTGAATAACATAACGATTCAACATATTAGAGATCAAAAAATTCACCTCAAAGCACGAAGCCTCATTTGGTTCTCTGTCTTCCGCCGTTCCTCCCAAGATGATGGCATTCTCTGACCGAATCCAATGTGTATAATGCTCCTCAGACCCGATTTCCCCAAAATTGACGCCGTCTCGCTGGTCTTTCCACCGGCTTCAACAACGATCCAAGTGAGATCATAAGGCACAAGCATCAATGAATGCATCACACCAGTCAAATGCAGAGTCTGAAATGTCCGTACATAAGTTGGGGTCACAACAATTATGGTTCTAGGGTTCTTGATCCCGAATTGAATTCTCTGTTCCTGTTGAACACGCTCGATGATTCGATGCGCCTCCATCACTTCAGTAGGGTTTGGATGCGGCCATGGCCGAATCAAGATCCCGTGCCGACCAACCACGACTCCACTACTCGTGACAACGCCGTTTTGAGGAATTAAAGGCGTCAAATTGAGGTTTGGAGGAGGAGAAGTGTGAAAAGACAGGGTTTCAGCGAAAGAATTTGCCGTTGAGAAGAGATTGGTTGGAGGAGTAGTTGTTGTGGAGGAAAACAAGAGGAAGAAGACGACACGAGAGAATCTGAAGCCAAGAACGAGACTGATTAAGCAACAGAATCCGTGTAAGACTAACCAGAAGATGGCTGCCGGAGACTTGATCGAGCCGTCCACCGAAGAATCTAACAGTGAAGCTCCTCTGAAGCTGTTGCTCCGGCGGCTGTTCTGCAACGCCGAGAGCTTCATTTCTGTGTTTTCTTCTCTCCCCAGTCTAGAAAGAGAGAGAGAGAGAGAGAGAGATGAGTGAGAATTTGTTGGCAGAGTGCGAGAGAGAGAGGTATTTGAGGAGTCTTTGGAAGTTTGGGATTTGCAGAGAAAGAGAGAGAGAGAGTGTGTGTGTGTGTGTGGAGAATGGTGGAGTGGGTTAATGTGTAGTTTAATCAAACATTTCTTTGGGTTTACGAATCAATCGCTTTGATCTTGTTCTCTTCTTCAGACATGTGAGAGAGAGAGAGAGAGAGAGAGAGTTTGGAGAGATTGGAATGGAGAGAGAAAGAGAGAGACCAGTGACCATAATTTTAGGGCCCAGTTCGGGTGATGGCCTGATTTCGGACATGAAACTCGAGTTTAGGCGGGGAGAAAAAATCTAGCCTGCTTTGTCCCTAAATTCTTGTCCAATCAGGAACCTCCGAATGATCGAATTTACAAAAATCAAATGATTTTCTTAATTGGTAAATACAAAATACACTAATCAGTTTAAGATTTTACCATAGTTAAAGCAATTAAACATAAATTTTATCCTAGGTTATGTTGTTACAAAAATCAACTTTTTTGGATGAGTACGACTATTATTTTCTTTTGTGATCTTTTCATAAAAAAACATGTTGAAAGCAAAATGCTTCGAAATTATTATTGATAATAACAATTTTAACTTGTACAAAATTTCATTTTTTTTTTATCTATACACCAACTTTTATATAGTCACTTTTTTTTAATAAATTATTGGTATGTAGTAATTATTTTGAATTCGATTAAATTCGATTCGAATTGGATTGAATCTTTGACGACAAAACTCTCCAACTATTTATTTTGTCCATATATAAAATTTTATTTAAAATATATTATGCCCAAACTCTCCACTCGTGTCATCCATGATTTTATGTAATAAGCTTGAGGACATGAATGTCATCAATGATTTGTTGCTAAGGATAACATTTTTCTCCGAGATGGTTAATATCAAGTTTACCTCATTTTTTTAATATATATTTGTGTAATTTTCTTTTAGGTAATAGTATTGAAGATAGAAAAATATTAATTAAAGGAGTTGCTAACTAGGAAACAAGTAATTGTTGTTGCTTGATATTAACTAAAATGAATGTATCACATATTTCTTATTAAATAAATTCCGATAAAGATATTAAAGTATTTAGTCAATTGTATAAGTAGCATAGGTTCACAGTTAGTACACCGGGTAATTTATTTTTTAAAAGAAATCGAGTTTGAATTCTATCGATCAATCTGATTTATTTAATGATTATATAAGAACAAATAAATCTACAAGAAGGGTTGCTTTGTTGGATATCCTTTACTAAGAAAAAAAATTGAGGTGGTTGCTAGGGGTTGTTTGGGAGTTGCACAACAAGAAAAGGTTTGATGATTGATGATTCACTTATAATTTGTGAAGAAGGGTGATGGCCTATTTTTATATGGTCATGATGGTGATGGTGATGGTGATGAGTTAGTTTTTGGTATTTGGAAAGGTAAGACAATGATGGGAATTTTCAAATTTTAAAGCACATAAGACACATTTATTTTATTACATATGGTTTTTGGAAGGCCATGAAAAGTTGATGCATAGGCAAGCCAAGATATAGAGACCCCATCATTAGAAATTGACCAACTACCACTAAAATGTAGAAAGACTACCTAAACTCCTTTTTAGTTACTTACCTCCAAAGCATTATGAGGAGTTTCACCATATGATTAGTCTTGTTCACTATCTTTCTTCCTCAATCATGGAAGGAAAATATTGACAATGGGCAAGATGGGTTTCCAATGTATTTGGAAAGAATAGGGAAAAAAATCTTCAAATTGAATAAAATAAAACAAGGGGTTTTATTAAAATATAAATTTTGTTATAAAAAAATTGATTTATCTCAAAATTCAATCTATTTCTGAATAATCTCATTGTCAAAATATTACAACCATAATATTTTATGCTCCATCTTCCTTTAGAGCCTTTTGAAGCTTTTGATTAATTTTTGATTTAATCCCCTTAGGATGTTTTCCTATATCTGTGTGCGCACGTATCAGGGGCGAAGTGGTCACTAAATTTTTATAAAAATGTTTTTCAATTTATATAATTTTAAAAATTATGATATTAAATAACAATATATGCATGCAAAAACATTTACAGATCAGCAATATATATAAATTAAGGTTTTTTCTTTCGGTTTTTCATTATAGTTCAAACTAGGTGAAATTAAATTATTAGGAGTTTATGCTTTTGATTTTTGGATTTACAGATTTATGTGCGGTAACTACTGTAGGCATCGTTTGAAAAAGATGAAGTTATAACATTGTTTTTTTTTTTTTTGTTTTTATGATTAATTCACTGTCTGATATTTGAGATTTCAATTTGATTAATCCGAATTAATCGACTATAGAACTCAACTATTGTGGGGGTGGGTCTCCCAACAGAGGGTTCTCTATGTCCATGTCAATATTCGAAACCCTGCATGGTTGAGGGACGAAAATATCCTTACCCATTTACGCCACCAATTGTTGGTATGAAATTATAACATTATTAGTTAAAGTAAATTTATTTTTTTAGGAAAAATATAAATTTTTTAAATAAAAATGAAATTTTTATATAAAATAACTAAAATTATTATCATAGTAATAATTTTTTGTATCAAAAATTTTATGTGATGTAAATTTAATCAATAATTTGCAACATTTTACACCTAAAGAGAAGAAAGCTAAGATCAAGAAGTTTCAAGATTTTTTTTTTTTATAAGAAAACTCGAATTTGAAACCATAAAGTTATATCTTATTAGCGAAGTTTCAAGATTTAATTGAGAGGCAGCAAGATTTTATTTTTGTGGTGCTGGGAAAGGCAGCAAGATTAATCCTTCGTCCCAACTCCAACAATTTTGAAGCTTGGGGATGAGGGTAATGGTTTTCCCAATCAATGCTAATGGGAATTTTTTGTCCAAACCCAAGAAAAGATTAACCTTTGAAACCTATTCTCTGCATTCAATCTCCTTAACATTGACGAATTGCAATTATTTTATATGGTTAATTAATTTAGAAGCCTAATGTGGGGGTTAAAAATACAAACCTATGACAATGAACTATGTTTTGTATAATATAGAGAAAACAAAAAACGTTGCGGTTCAAACGTCCTTCAATCCACTGATGCCACCCTAAAAGCACAACCCACCTTACATAATAGAAAAACCTCTCAATGCAGGGGCAATTTTAAAAATTTATATTTGGAAACAAAAGTAAAATATGCAGAAGATAAGGGGTAGATACTATAATTGAAGACTTTTAGTGAGATTTTAAAATTTTAAACAATATTTTTAGAATTTTTAGCATTATTTGACTTCACGTTAACCAGGTCAGGTAGTACATGTTTAAAGGCAAAATCGTGAATTGGGGCACAAATGTGACATTATCTTAGGAATGATTACTTTGTACTTTTTGTGGGGTTCCATTTTTTTTAAGGAGGGTGGTCCTGTACTCTCTTCAAAACAATTACAGTTCATTCCTGAAACATCGGTCCCAGATAAGGAAAACAAATGACACCAAACCTAAATAGGCATTCGGGCCTTCTGGGACCATTTCCTTTTATTGAAGTGTTTTAAAGTATATGTCAATGAGAGTTGGTGTTTGGTAGGTTGGTGCATCACACCGCCTGAAATGGGTTCCTTTCCTTTCTTTACAGTCAGGCAAAATTTTGCAAAACTGTTGTTCTCCTACAAAATTATAAAAGAAGACTAATATTTACACATGGAAGCATCTTCCAGACTGTATAAGGCTGTCAAGGCAGATGACCATAAAGGGTTTCGGGTGGTAAAATTCAGATTTAGGGCTAAAAGTTTAATTTGATTTTCATAATGGGATTTTTCAAATAGAAAAGTCAAAATGAGAAATATTTTTTAGGGATTTAAACTTTGATGATGGAGAATTAACTCCCCAGAATGGAAGATTAAGTTGGGTAGTCCAAATCCAACAACAGAACATCTCGACATATCCAATAAGAAGATTGTTTGGTCCCCTAAGATTGTCATCTTGTCTTAAGTAAGTGATCACCTACTGACAATCACTTCTTAATTACTGGTTTGATAGGCATCTCTCTTCCTACTGGCGCTAGCTAGACATATTTAAATGCACTTGAATTAGAAACAGAGGAGAAATATTAAAACTTAAGAAATTTGAAGTTGCCATGGTTTGTATTATAGGTGTGAGAAAACGTGCTGGTAGAGGTAGACTTGTAGTCCAAATCGGGTTTAAACTTGAAAGGGTAGAGGTTGAAAATGTGCTGGTACAGGTGTGAGAAAATGGTCCAATTGCCAATAGGGATGGTGAACAGGTCCATGACATTGGCACAAGCGTTGCAAAAGGAACAAAGCACCTTGAGAGCTTAAAATTTGTTACAAAGAGAAAAAAGTTTATGTTATTAGTAAAAAGCTTCTTCCACTAGTCAAGTGGTAAGCTAAAGATGAAGAAAACAGGTTTTAAGAAAGGGGTTCAGGTGGCCCAACTAGTTATTCCTAAAAATCAGGAATCTCATGGAAGGGGTAGAATTCTGATCATTGAGGAGTATCAAAGTATAGTAACATAGAATTCTGACATTGGTATTAAAACTCCTTCAGCGTTGATGGTGAATACCACACGCTCAACATCTCAGGAATGACACCAATGTCTCGCTGGTTCGGTGAAGAGCAATGGATTCCCTTATCCAAGTTCTCGGTTTTGAATTTTGGGAATGGGAAAAATAGGCACCTGAAGAGCTCGTCCCTTAATGAGCTCAATAGATAATTCAAACCAGATTTAGTCAAGACCAATAAGTTAATTATCTGATACAGGTCTGTCAAGCAAAAAAAATAAAAATAAAAATAAAAATAAATCTCAGGAATGGCACCATAGAAAAAAGGATGTTATATTGGGCTTCTTGGGGCAGAGAGACATGTAATAGGGCCAATCAATTTTAAGCCACTACAAAACATTGGGCTCAAACATAAATATTGGCCCTACTTTTAGTGGATTGGACTTCTTATTTTTATCCAAATCTAACAGGTGGAAACTCTAACGTCAATTTCTCCATGGTGATGTTAATCTTTTTCAAATTTTTGTTCTTCATTCAACACCTTAACATAGAATATATAGGAGGAGGGCCCATTAAAGAAGAAAATTTATATTCGTGTACCAAAAGAAACTAAAGCCCTGGAAAATATAATAAGAGAAGTGTGGGGTCCTCCCCCTCGCCCCCCCCCCCTCCAAAAAAAGAAAAAAAAAGTGTGGTTTAATTTAAACATCCTCATCACAATTTTTTTTTTAATTGTTCACGAATATCCGAAAATCTGATTAATTCACTTCGAACAGTTATGGAACCCAAGTTAAGAGCTGACTCCATCAACATCTATTTTTTCATTTCAAGACTCGAATTATCCCTAAATTCACATATTATTGGTCACACAATTCTAGCACGAGAATACAATGTTGTGGATTTATATTAAAAAGTATTTGTCTACGCTGATGATAAAAAAAAAATATAGATTTAATTTGTCTCGCTAATGGCGAGTAAGGCAAGTTATGGACAGCTCATAGGTTGGCATATTCTGTCCTCAAGGGGATTTAAATTCTTGTATAACAAAAAAAAAGGGCATATTCCAATCTCATTTGATTTAACCTAATTTGTATATCTAAATGAGTCATGCATATACTAAAAAATAATTCTATTTTGTTAGGTAAGTTGGCCATTTTTGTTTGACCCGACTTATTAACGTCACATGTGGGGCTAATATAATTAATTATATATAATATAAATCTTAAATATATTTTATATCATATAATTATTATATATATTATACTTAATAATAACATTGTATTTATTTCTCTATTTAGAATTTGTTTATAGATCAGACCTAATAGACTAACAAGTCAGGTTAAGTTTTGTTACATTTACTAATAAGTTCGGTTAAATTTTATAGTAAGTTTTCTTTTCATTTTTAATTTGTAATAAAAGTAAATATTTTCAATATTATATTTTATATTTTGTTCATTTGGCAAATCCATCAACTATGATACACGAAAACTTCTCAATATTAGTATTTTTTTATTTTTAAAATGTTTCCCATTTTAAAAATTTTTTCAAACCGTTTCGACACATTAAATTAATCAATATTTAGACAAAAGTCCTTATATTTTTTATATTTACATATTTTTTTATATTTAATGATTTATTTGTTTATTTAATTATAATTTTTATATTAGTTAACTTATGGCGCGGAACATAGTCCATCATTGAGATATATGAGATTACGTAGCATATTTAAGAGTAAAATGTAAGTTCAGTTGCTTACGTGGTTATAGCAATAGAAAAGATTAATAGTATAACCATTATAACTAAGAGTGTATTTTAATTTTAAATAAATTTATTAGAATGCATATCAATATTTTTTTGTTTAATTAAGAAAAAAAAAAAAGAAGAGACCATCAGAATTACTCCTCTCTCTAGAATGTCTGCGATAGACTTCTCCCACTTTCAATGACCCAACTTGTAAACCCAGATATTGGCCGTCGGTCCTACCAAGAAATTTTTAGGACGGTTGAGATCAGATCCCCTGTGAATCAATCAATTTCTATGTTGCCAAAATGTCAAGGGAAGGTCTAAGATAATTTAGTGAGTAAAGTTATTAAATTTATTAATGAAATTTTAAATTTGAAATTTAAAAATATAAGAGAGTACGTTGAGAGAATTTTTATATTATTTAAATTGAATTACTTGAAATATGGAAAGGGGTTTGATCAGAAGAGATTCACCAGCTTAGTTGGGAAGAATGGGAGACTGGGGGGTGGGGAAAGAAGGAAGAAGTCAAAAATGGGAAGGGTCTTGTCCAACTCAATCACGTGTTCTTCCCTCTGTTTGTCTTGTTCTCACATGTAATTAGTCCCCATATTTTCAGCACCTTTCCCTCTTTGTTGACCTCACCTTTGAATATCGATCGGCCCTCTCTTTTCCGATGCTTCCAAAATCATGCGTCTGTTTTTCTGCTCTCCGTTCGGCTAAATTGAACTTCTCAAAATTTGCTCTATCCATATAAAGATTGTCAAAAGTTTTGAAATTGAAGATTTGCATTGGTTGCATTCTCATTGCTTTTCTCTAGAGCATTGTGTGTTTGACGTGGTCTAAAAATCAAGTTTCATAGAAATTAGAAAGTGATAATTACTTTGCAAGGTAGAAATATTAGTTTTAAGCTAATGAGTTATAACTGAGCCAATATTTTTTTATTAGAAATCTCCGATTTGAATCTCTTTCTTATATAAAAAAAATATCAATTTTATTTAACCTGATTAAATATGATTTGGATCGGATTTTATCTCGAAGGGCCTAATTAAATTCTTATCATATCTTTTTTTTACTTGACTAATCAATATTCAAATTATACGATTAATTTAGTTTGAATACTGTAGGGTCTATTTAAGAATTGGTTTTCTTAATACTTATTTTTTTATTTTTAATAATCGAATTCAAAATATTGATTAAAAAAATTTAGTATCTAATCGCTATACTCACAGTACGTTGATTATCATGCCTTTTAACATCCCCAAATGCTTGGTTCTCTCTTTAATGTTTAAGAGCTATCCTCTCGTGAAGAACATTGCACATCATATATTTCCATATGTGACTCCAAAAAACCAGAGGCACATTTCATTATGACTATGGGCAAACTCAGAATCAGAAATAGCCGCAAGAATCTGCTACAACTTTTGACAATGTCATTCAATCTAGCATAATAGCATGTGTACGAGGGGACCCCTATGTTGTTTTTGTTTGCCTATTACTTAAAGAAGCCGATTATGTTGACATTGGTGTGGATCAAATATTAGTTTCTTCTAGAGTAATCTTCAATGTCATTCTTATCATGTCTAATAATGCTGTTAAGGCAGCACCACTTACGTTGGCTTGGGCATACACAAAAAATCACTCATTGTTGTACACATTCCCAACTATAGATCCCATTTTAGTACAACTTTCTCAATCATATTTGAAATCTTCTTCAAACTTGTCTCTTCCTCCCCATCCTAGCATAACAATTTCCTTTTGTCTAATCTAATAATTTGAAGTAACGGGTAGAATTCTTTTGCTTGTTATAGAGCACGTTTACCTATGATTTAGAGATTTTAAATTTAAATCATAAAAATGAAGAAATAAAATTTGAGAGATTCTATCTTTCCACGAAAAGTCTGATAGTATTCAACCGAATTAATCGAATAAATTTATAAGATTTTAGGGGTGTCATCCATGGGCATGAAGTCATGATTGATGGTTTAGAATTAGGGTTTAGTAGTTAATTTGCATAATGATGGATTAGTCAACATTATCATTGAACTCCACATCTAGTGGTACCTACCAAGGGCCATTAAAAGCATGAAAATTAAAATTTAATGGACACAATTATTGAACCCTTATGTCATCAAAATAGTCCTGAATAACATGTCACATGTTGTTTTGTGCACATAAATACAAAATTTTCATTCATGTTCATCCTTGTACACTTATCCATGTGTAGCCCTAGTTAAGAAAATCAAGAAAATCAAAATATTGAAAATCCACTTATATTTTCACAAATAAATTCACCTAAAAAGCTATTATCAAATTTAACGACAAAAATAGAGTATACCTGTAAATTTATTAAAACTTATAATAAGTACTAACTATTAAGAGCATTTGATTCACACCAGAGAATCGAAATTGGATCTGAAATAAAAAATCTTATAAATGGGTTTTAGAAACTCAGATATTCACTTGAATTTCAGTATTTTTAAATGTAATTCATATTTTATTAATTCAAACAAATAACATAAGTTTTAATTCAATTTTTAATTTCGATTCACTTCGATCGAGTTCCTTAAATTTTATTAAAGCAAAATTTGTTATTTGAGGAAAATTATGGTAACTTAGTTTAGTAAGTTAACTAACAAAAGATTTAATTTGTTTTTCCTATTAAACCTTTCGCAAAAATACTTGGGGATAAAGGCAATATGAGAGAATGACCATCTTAATAATTCATTTGGTTTTGAGGGTATTATTCAAGAAGACAAATAGAGAAACAACAATACTAATTCCACAAATGTCAATCCAGTCGGTTGAAATTTCAATTTTTTCAAAGTACCCACAATTCATAATGTGAGAGAGAGAGAGAGAGAGAGAGAGAGAGAGAGAGAGAGAGAATCCAAGGAAGCATAAATTACAAGAAAACAGGATGGCCAAAAATGAATACAACTGTCGCTGAAGGCATAGGTCAACTCTGTCACACTGCCAAACGAAATGCAATGGCAATTCCCATTTGACACAGTCACGTAACCAAATAAATCCAATGGCATGGCAGAGTGCTTTGACCTAATCTTTTTCCCATCATGGACCCCTCAAAAGGACCCCACCCATCACTTTAGTGGACCCCTTTTCTCTCATTACGTCAAATGCCCCCCACATTTCGATACCCTCCCAAATCGTGCGCAACAATCAATAAAGTCACAAGCCTCAAGCCAAGTAAGTTTCCTTTTTCTTTTTTTCTTTTTTTAATTAGTTTTAAACTTATGTATATGAAAATATGTGAAATGCCATCTTGGGCCGATACGTTATTGGATAATTGAAAAGGGATTTTTTTTTGTTATCTATTTTTTTATTTTAAAAATTCAAATCGAAGATACTGATTATGTAAATTTATTATTCTGTTTTGATGTAGGTGGGAAGGATATTTTTATCTCTTAATTAGGTTGGGAGTTTAACTCTCCTTGTATACGAAGAAATCATTGTTAAGAGAGAATCCCTTAATTGAAGCCTAATACCCTTCACAATTCAAATTAATCGAGATAAAACTCTAGATACCGAGCGATTAAGATAAAAAAAAAAACTAAAATCATACACCGATACAGTTGAAAAGAATTTTCATTTTAAAAGAAGAAATGCACAAAAAATTTTAAATTGATGCATGAGCCGATTTTTAAAAGTTACATCAAAATAAATTGAGTGAGAAGAATTCTTCTACAATCAAAAATTTACTTGAAATTTTGAAATCAATTTCAGAAAAAAGAAATATTCATAAAATTAAGATTGATTTCGCACAAATAAATTAGCTTAATTTTCTGTATTGGAGAAATCCATAGCAAATGCAGATCTCTTCAACCATGCTTGGATTCCTTCCTCGTTTCTTTTTCTATTTTTATTTTTCTTTCTTGCCACAAAAAAAAAGAAGACATTACAAGAAAAGGTTAACACCAAACCATATAGAATTGGCAATCCAACTTACGAAAATTTCATTTAGTAAGATGAGATATTAAATTTTTTAATTAAATATTGAATTCAAAATTTAAAAATGAAAAATATTATATTAAGAAAGTCAATCATAAATAAAATCGTGTATATGTTTGAACTGAATTAATCGATATATAATTTTAAATATTAACGATGAAAAAAAAAAACAGGAACAAGCAATCTACTTTGCAACTTTGTGATTAAGTTGTAGTAAATAAATTTATTTAAATATAAATAAGAACAAAGTTATTGAAAACAGATGTCTATTTTTTTTTTTTTCCTTAAAATCTCGAATTTGACTTAATGGAGAAAATTTCGCTGGGACTCAAACTTATATTAGCATTTTTGGACCGCTATCAAATAATAATAATAATGATAAGTTAAAATTGATATTATTTATATTAAATTTATTGTTCGTCGGCCATTGGGGATGGATACTTAAATAGTACCTGTGTTTTGACGGGCATCACTAAAGTGACGGGTCTGTCTCACAATCCACCTGGCCCTCTCTCTCTCCATTTTTTCTTCGCCGAGGGCATCATTTTGACCATAGACCCTCTTCTCTCTCTCTCTCTCTCTGGACCTTCTTTATCAACGTCTCTCTTCTCTCCTTTTGAACACTTATTTTCTCCTCTTTCCTTTCCTCTTTGTTTTCTTTTCCTCTCTCGATTCAGTTTGACCACAGACCCTTTCTCTCTCTCATTCCTCTCTCTCTCTCTGTATTTCACTCTTTCTCTCTCTAGACCTTCTTAATCAACGTCTCTTCTCTCCTTTTGAACACTTATTTTCTCCTCTTGCCTTTTCCCGTCTGTTTTTTTGTTCCTCTCTTGATGTTATTAGAGTCATAGAAATGGCTGTAGACCTTATGATGAATTTCAGGAATGAAACCTTCCCATCCAAAATGGAAGAGAACGGCGTCGTTGAAGAAGCCCAAGCTGGGCTCGAAAGCGTTGAAAAACTCATCAGACTCTTATCCTCCCAAAACCAACAGGAACAGAGTGAAAAAGATTGCAGAGAAGTCGCAAATGTCGCCGTTTCGAGGTTCAAGAAGGTGATTTCTCTTCTTGGTCGAACCCGAACTGGCCATGCCCGATTTCGTAGAGCCCCCGTTCCAAATTCAACCCCGGTCGAAGAAAAATCGTCGCAATTGAATCAGATTTCGCCGCAAAAAGTGTACTGTCCAACGCCTATTCAACAAATTCCTTTGCCTCCTCACAGTAACGGGTGTTTTCAGCAGATTAGAAATGGTGGGGTGGAGAAGGATTTGTCTACTACGATTAATTTCTCTTCGTTCTCTTCTCCGGTGATTTCGTCTGCTGCGAATTCGTTCATGTCGTCGTTGACTGGAGATACTGAGACTAAGCAGCCTTCGTCTTCCTCGGCTTTTCAGATTACGAATCTGTCGCAGGTTTCCTCTGTTGGTCGGCCTCCTTTGTCGACTTCTTCGATGAAGAGGAAGTGTTCTTCATCCGAGAATGGTGTTTCTGGCAAGTGTGGCAGCTCTTCTAGTAGATGTCATTGTTCTAAGAAAAGGTATCCCCTCTCTCTGTGTACCCTGTTTTTCTTCTGTTTCTTTCAATCTGGGTCTCTCTCTCTCTCTCTCTCTCTCTCTCTCTCTCTCTCTCTCTCTCTCTCTCTCTCTCACGGTTCTGATTTTGTGAAAATTTTTCATGAGTTAGGAAATTGAGGCTGAAAAGAGTGATAAGGGTCCCGGCAATAAGCTTGAAGATGGCTGATATACCTCCAGACGATTACTCGTGGAGAAAATACGGTCAAAAACCCATCAAGGGTTCACCACATCCAAGGTGTCTTTCCTCAACATCATCTGAAATCGTTGACCCCTTTACTTAGGTGCAATTATCAATCATACCTATACCTTTCTCAAATTTAGACATCAAAGTCATGTTTTGATCAAATGAAAAAAGTTAAATTAGGAAATCACACCAAACCAAAACCAACCTAATCGTTACATCACACCTGCACCCACTCAAGATTCATGATATTATTTATAAATATGAAAACCTTTACCGTCCCTCAATTTATTAGTTAATTTTAAGGTAGACGTTAGGTTTTGTATGGTAATCAAGCTGAAGATATCGTTTGAGGTTCGAAGACATCGTTTCCCCTTTACCCGTATTTAGAGATTAGTTCAAGTTATTTATTTATATTTCAAAAATAATAGCTGAGATTTTATTGTTAAATAAAAATTCATTCTGAATCTTAATTTATTATTAGTTAGTATTTATTTTTATAAAAATAAGTAAATAAATAAAAGCGTTCAAGCTCGACTTTAGTTTAGTTTCAGGTTCCACACGTCCTGAGTGGGTTTTGTTTATTGTTTTGGGAAACAGGGGATACTACAAATGTAGCAGTGTGAGAGGGTGTCCCGCGCGGAAGCATGTGGAGAGAGCATTGGATGATCCGAGCATGCTCATTGTGACTTATGAAGGAGAGCACAATCACTCTCTCTCGGTTGCTGAGGCTTCTGGCATGATCTTAGAATCTTCTTAGTTAGATCTTTTGAAATTTGTGGGTTGTAACCAAAACAAGGAAGACCCTTCCCTTCCTGTGTCATCTCAAAAGAGATTTATCATCATTGGTCAAATTTAGCTCCCCCCCCCCCCCCGCCCCCCCAAAAAAAAAATGCAAAATACAGGACGGGACACCCCTACACCCCTGTTTTGTTTCTCTGCTTCTCAAAACAAAGCACAGCGTTTAATTGATTATAACATGGAGGGAAAATTGGTGGGAGAAATTAGAAAATTTTCTGAGAGAAAAGTTGGGATGGGGGTCCATTCTACTCTCCCCCTCTCTCTCTAATATTGATTGCTTTATCTTTGGTTCTTGTATCGGATGCTCAGCTTTTACTTTGTTGCTTTCTTTTGTGGTCACACAACCAGCGCAATAGTCAAGCAAGAGTCATCTTCTTATTATTATTTTTATGACATGTTATTTTTGGCTTCAAAGAAAAGAAAAGAACCTGGTCAAAAGGAGTTGTTGAACGTGTCGTGTATGGTACGGTTGACCCACTTACGGTAGTTTTTTCGTAGAGATACAGTGAAAATTTTAAGTGTATAGATATATATTTTTATATTATATTGATCGGTATTCAAAATCATATTCTGATTAATTCAGTTTGACACTTACAGTGTCTTATTTAAGAGGGTTATTCTCTTAACTTAATTTTTTTTATATCTAAGTCGTGAGTCAAATTCAAAAATTTAATTAAGGAACCCAATATCATATTCTACTAGATCAATTGTTTTTTAAAAGTATATTTGTTACCAAGTACCATTAGTTCATGAAAAATAGACCTCCTACTATCTTTTTTTATCATCAAAACAGAGATTATCATTGTTTTTACATTATATTTTGATTTAGTATATGTCTAGTTTATTTGTTCTTACTCTACAATAAATATTTATAAATACTTTTACTAGGCAAATCTTGAATAACGACTCGTGTTTATTTATATTTTTATCATTATATAAAATAGAAATTTGAACATGTATCTACTAATCCAAGAGAAAACTAGGTATAACTATACTATGTATACTATGATAAAATGAATCAAACTTATATAATCTCTACCGTAGGATCATAATCTGATACATATTTTTGTAGTGGGGAAGCATTTGTAGCTAGGGTTGTCATCAAACTTTACCTTGGAAGAAAGGGTATCTTCAATTATATATTCCGCTATGTACTTTATATGAGAGAGAGTACGTGTTCGATTCATTAAAATTATGTGGATAATGAAATTTAATTATTATTTATGAAATTTTATATTTTATTAAAAATATTATGAAATTGAGAAGTCGAGATTTGGTAATGGTTGGAAAAGAGGTAGGGAGTCTCATTTTTTAAAATTAATTTTTTGAATAATGGGAAAGTGGGTGACTTATGTCAAAGTAAGCGGTGGGTGGGAGAGAAATTAATCAATTCTAAGGTGCTAATATGTCGGGAAAAGTTTTATAGAGGGGTCAAAGACACTATCCCCGAAATTAAATAATATATATATTGATGGCTGGCTTTGGCTTTGCCTTCGCTTAGCGTCAAACTTTTGAATCTGTATCGGTCCCCATCTCTCATTAATTAATGCTAATAATTCAATTTTCAAAGTGGGCCACCCCCTCGGTCAAACCCCCTACGAGATATTATGAATCTGATAACAGAATATTAAAACCCTTAATAAAGATATCAAATTTATTTTTTAATAATAAATAAATTGATATTTAAAGAATCGACTTTTAAATTAAATTATATAATTATTCAAACTATATCTTTAAATTTAAAAATATTGAGCCCAGTTGAGTTATGTTGATAGTAGACTATTAAAAATTAATATATAATATTAATTTTATTTTTTGATGAAGAATTACACTTTTACTCATGAAATTGTATTTTTTATTCTAAAATTATTAATTTTAATTAAAAATGTGACATATAAAATGAGTTAAAATATTAAAAAAAAAGGTGGGGAGAAATTGTGATTTTCATACAAGGCCATGAAATATTTTATATATGATAGGCATTCAATAGAACCTTTAGATATCCCCCCCCCCTTTTTTTTCCTCCTTTATTAACCTCCATTTCCTTATATTACCATTACAATATTTGATGACTCAAGTGAGAAACTTTAATAATAAATGTAGGATTTATAAATAGAATTTAAATGTCATAATCAAATAGATCAAATAATTTTTGTACTCAAAATTTCATTTAACTTTTTTTATGACATTTTTAAATAATATTTTAAAAAAATTGTTGCAAAAGATTTTGTTGGAAACTTATTTATGGTAAGTTTTCTATTACCCATGCAAATTGCATATGATTAACATTTTTCCTAATTTAGAGTGGACTCCCTTTTGGTAAATTCCTTTTGGTAGCTTTTATGAATATATACAAGTATTTTTAATCGAGTAATCAAGAGTATTTCATCTCCTTAATCAGTGATCTCGATTTTGATTCTTGAGAATTATGAAAAATGATTTAGGAGAGTCAATTTCTAAAATGAATTATATAATATTTAAAGTAAATTAATCGAGTAAAGTTTGAATATCGATAATAAAAACCCAAAAAAAAATATATGCTCGGCTGCGGTGGTTATCATCTCAGGATATCCTTGACCAGCTCAACTTTTCTGCTCTCCTATCGTCAAATTAGAGAAAAGGCCGTGAAAAGAGAAATAATTTGAGTTGGGTTGATTTGTTTACTTATCTTAATGTATTTTGAGTTGACATAAGTTATAGGAAAAAAAATTAAGATAATTTTGATAAATGACCTTTTTTATATTATGATTTATATGATTGTATTAAAATGATTTTCAATCTATTTTTACATATTAATGTCACACCTTATGTTTTTATCCTAACTTTTGTGAACTAATTCATTCTTTTTCGCCCTTTTAAACTCGGTGAGACATGATGGCAAGAAGTTTATCGGAAGCACCTAGGCATGACCATGACGTCGGAATCGTCAATTTCGGGTTTCGTAACCGACAGTTCCTAATTCATGGTTCAGAGGAATCGGAATTGGAATCGAAACTATAAAAATTTAAATGAATGGTTTTAGTTTTAAATGATTTTGATTTCAATTCTAATTTCAAACAGTTTTAGTTCTGATTTTAAAATCAAAATTATAAAATTTTTTTAAAAATAAATAATAAAAATAAATATCGACTCTTTTAAAAAAATGTAAAAATGTGTCTCATTAATGAAATTTAATTGGAAGGCTATTGTATCTTTTTGGTTAATGGAATCCTTTAATCAATTTAATAATAAACATTTAAATCCCACTTTGCCGCGATCCATGAGAGCTAAATATTTAATACCTTATTAAATTTGTAAAATAATTTAAATTAGTTTTTATAATATAAAACTCATGCATTTTTATAATTAAATTTTAAAGACTATATTAGATTCAGTATTAACTAAAATAGAAAATCTTCCGCTTCTATTTTCAAACTAATAAAAATAGTTTCTTGATATTTTCAAATTTTAATATATTTTATTTTATAGACAACAGATTAAAAAGTATTTTAAAAAAATTTTTATTTCGAACTAATAGATCAGAACGAAAACTAATTATTTTTTATTTCTCAAAACAAAGAAATGGAATGGGACTTTTAGATACGGTTTCGATTTCAATTCCACAACTGCGAACCAACCAACCATTCTTGAACCATTAACTACGATTCGATAGAAACGCAACCATGTCTAGTAGGATCTACATCCCTAAAGACAACTAGAGATCAAAAAAATGTATATTCGAGTACTAAATATCTGCATCCATTCATATTTAGACTGATTTATTATATTATTCATATTTCAGATATCCTTAGCTTTGAAATAATGTACTTCCTTATGGGAATGATATAATTTTATCTTGTGTTAATCTTATACGGTCTATTATAATAACTCCACCACGCATTCCCTGATATATGACTTGCATATATAACGTGTACGTGTCTGGTGATGGGGTCTCCCGATTTGTTTGTATTTAATTTAGTTTATAATAATAATATTATTCCATTATTATTTTTTTTATTAAAAAAAATTTCTCATTTCACTCGTTTCTCAAACACCCCCATGCAATGCATGTCGATATTCATTAAATACTTGCAGGAGGAGCCAAATTTGACTTTTGGGGGCACCAATCAAATATGCAAACACTCTGTTTTCACACATTTAAGACCTTAAAATCTGGGCAATCACTGGATATGTTTGGTCAACGAAAAGCTTATGTCCACGATAACATCACGGTGAACATTATCTTAAACTTCGGTCGACAGCTGGTCTACCTTGTGAAATTTGAACACAAGGACGGATTGAGTTTATGAGTGCATGAATTTGAGGCCACATGCTTAGCCAGTTAGATCGGAAAGAATATATTTTACTTTTTTTTTTTTTTTAAGCAATAGAGCGGAGAAGATATTTTATTTTTGTTGTTTAGAGCTTAAACACGTAAAGTAAGCGATATATGATTCAACTAATATATGATTAAAAAAAGTAAGAGAGAGAGATGAAAGCGGGGAAAGGACAAGAGTACGACGACATGTCATTATCTGAGAGTAATGTGATAAATAAGAGTTAATTAATTGAGAGAAATGAAGAGTTGTATGGTTTAGAGTATATTAATTTAGAGGAATATGGCATAAGTTTTCATTTTTCATTAATTTTTCAAAAAAAAATTAATTTAAAAAATTTAAAAAATTTAAAAATATCAAATCAGATTTGATATAATTTTTTTTTTTTTGTACAGATTTGTATAATTCTTTACAATTTATCGAATTTGATATTTTATATGTATTATACAATAAATTTTTTGGCTTAATTTAACGGATCGAATCGATGCCATAAGAGAGTGAGGAGTAAGAGCAAAACCACCTCACTTGGCACTATTATGAAAGCCCCGCCATTATAAGATATTTGAATTTTGTTATAGATTTTAACACGTCGAGCAGAGGGATTGTATGTTTAATTTTCTTATCATAAGAACTAAGAACCGATCTTCCTCCTAATGAAGGTTTAAAACTTTGCGTTTTTAGTTTTCGTTTATGACGTATTCAAAAACCTTGCGTTTTATAGCTCACCTGATGATAGAAAACGACACCGTTTCTCTTCCCCCAAATTAAAGCCAAGAAGCGACGTGGTTTCATATGTTACCGCAAAAAAACAGAGGCGTTTAAATCAGTCATGCAACATCAAAACGGTGCCGTTCCAACGCTGGTAATTTTTCAGCTCCTTTCACAGAGTCTGCCCTCGAAGAAAAGTCTACTTCCATAGCTTCCGAAGAACGCAGCAGCGCGCGAGGGCGGCGATGGATTTGCCTTCTGTCTCCGTCGCCTCCTCATGAAAAAACCTTCTCTCTCTTCTCCCTGTCCCGTCTCTCTCCTCCATCACTCTCTCTCCTCAACCCTGAAACCCTTTCTTTTTCTCATGGCAACCCAAACCCAAACCCTTACCACCACCACCACCATCACAACTTCCTCAGATGACGACGAACGTCTTTGCTGCGAAATGAACCCTCCGCTCCCTCTCACGTCTTTGTCATCGCCAACTGTGTCTCCGAGTCGCTGCTTGAGCACCGACATCGACTCGCACGTGTTACGCGCGTGGGCTCACTGGAGAAAAATAGGTCAACCGAAGTTTATTGTTGCTCCCATGGTTGACAATTCGGAGCTTCCTTTTAGAATGCTTTGCAGAAAGTACGGAGCTGAGGCTGCGTATACTCCGATGCTTCATTCTCGAATTTTTAGTGAGAATGAGAAGTATCGTTCTCAAGAATTCACTACCTGTCAGGTGTTTGATAATTTGATTAGCTGAGATTCCATGATATTTTTTTTATTCTGTTTTGGTCTTATGTTGACATTAGTGAATATGGGTTTTTGTGCAGGATGATAGGCCATTGTTTGTCCAATTTTGTGCAAATGATCCTGATATTTTGCTCGAAGCGGCTCGGAGAGTGGAGTCTTATTGTGATTATGTTGACATCAATCTTGGGTAACTACATTTGGAAACCTCTGTTGTTTATTTGTCTGGTAGTCTGTTTTGTTTGATGCACTTCTTCCTTGAAAGTAGAGATTTGATGCCAAAGGAATGTGGATGAAACCAGGAAGAACAGCCTCAATTTAACTTTCTCCTTATGTTACTCTGCAAAGCTAGAATAGAAAATTATGGAGGAAGATGGTTGAATTATTGTGTGCTTGCTTACAAAAGGATGTAATACTGTTGCAATTTGAGTGGAATGTTAGTCTTTGGAAATATTTTGGTTTTCTTTGTATTTATACGTAGGAAAAGTTGCATG
Organism: Dillenia suffruticosa; assembly: GCA_033439265.1. Lineage (NCBI taxonomy): Eukaryota > Viridiplantae > Streptophyta > Magnoliopsida > Dilleniales > Dilleniaceae > Dillenia > Dillenia suffruticosa. The sequence goes on along the minus strand of JAVTVX010000012.1, from coordinate 4,657,718 downwards.
TGTTAGGTTTGAGATGTCATAAACCATAGTATTTATCTATGTTAAATGACAAGCAGTAGTTCCTAGCTGACCCAAGTCAATGTCAATATATAGTATTGAAAGTGAGTTAAGCCATTGGTAACAGGCAATTGTTTGTCCCTTTATTAACTATAAATATGATTGGTGTGGTTTGTCCCTCGTTGATGCTAACAAGTAATCAGCCCAATGAATGATTGCCTCATTGATGCCAACGGGCAGCCGTGGTTGCTTGGCACTCACAAAGACTCCTGGCTATGTGATCAGGAAGACAGTTGTCTATGGCTGTATTCATGAACCATCAGGAAAGCAAACTTGGGGCTGATAGTGCTCTTGATGTTTATTGATTCGAGTCATGTTATTTTAACTTTTGTTGGGATGGTTGAGTTTGTGTTCTTTGTGGTACGACTTCTCCTTTGGAATTTCTTGTTTTATTTAAAGTTATGTTTCAGTATAGTTTTTTAATGGTTGATTTGGTAGTATTATCCCCTTTTAACGATTCTTTTGACCTTTGAGAAAATTGTTAGAATTATCTGAATGTTTGTGATTGGTAAATAATTTATTGCTAGTTGATCTAATTCTTTGATTTGCTATACATGGAGCACATAATAATAGTAGTTGCATTAAGTGCAGTTGCCCTCAACGTATTGCTCGGCGAGGAAATTATGGAGCTTTCTTGATGGATAAGCTTCCACTGGTAAAGTCTCTGGTACAAAAATTGGCTCAGAATCTTCAAGTTCCCGTGTCCTGCAAAATCCGAGTGTTTCCAGATTTGCAAGATACAATAAATTATGCTAGGATGCTGGAAGACGCTGGTTGCTCCCTTTTGGCTGTCCATGGACGAAAGAGAGAAGAGAAGGACCAAAAGAAAATCCGCGCTAATTGGGAAGCCATTAGAGCTGTTAGAAATGCTGTAAGGATCCCAGTACTTGCTAACGGGAATATAAGGCACTTAGATGATGTCCAAAGCTGTTTGGAAGCAACTGGTGCTGATGGTGTTCTTTCGGCTGAATCTCTTCTTGAAAATCCTGCTCTCTTTGCTGGACTTCGGACTGCTGAGTGGGCAGTGGATGGTGAAGAGGGCAGTGAAGATGGAAAGCTTGACCAGGCTAAGTTACTTGTGGAGTATTTGAAACTCTGTGAGCAATACCCTGTGCCTTGGAGAATGATCCGCGCTCATGTGCACAAGATGTTGGGGGAGTGGTTCCGGATCCAGCCCCAAGTGAGAGAAGAACTCAATGGCCAATCACGACTAACCTTTGAATTCCTCTATGGTTTGGTCAATCGCCTCAGGGAGCTGGGCGTGCGAATTCCACTTTATGTCAAACGTATGGATGATGGAAGAATGTCCGGTAGCGTAAGCATTGCATGAATGGGTTCGTATTTATCTCTATTTAGGTCCCTGGCATTGATCAGGTTTGACCCCATTGTTTGCAACAACGATTTTTTGAACTTGATACATAAGAGCCGGCATATTACATCTATGAGTGGAATGGAGTTTTTCACATGATTGTTGAGAGCAGAGGGTTCATGTAATATTACAGGCATAAGTTTTGTACTGTGATTTTTTGTCCCAGTGGCCCGCAAGTCTCGGGCAGCGAGACCATTTCTGCCATGCAAGCTTCATATTTCACACACCGAATTCATCTTTCGCTATGAACAAGCCCCAAGTTCTTTATTTGGAAAGTTCTCTTTTTTTATGACCAGTGAAATGATCTATTTTTGGATGAAAGGAAACATTTGTCTTGACTGAGAAAAAAATTAATTAAATTAAAATTATTTCCTCAGCCTAATTATAGATCAGAAGATTAAGCTTGTATGAATCGCTATTGGTTTGATACCAATAAAGGCTGTCGTTTTAGCACATCAAGGGCACATATGTATCCGCCATTGCAAATTCAATGATACTGATAACATTACAAAGAGATTTGAAATCCTGCATTTTACATTACAAAGTTGGTTAGCACCTTGCTAACCAAGTGTTCTCCATAAACAGCTCTACCAAACTTCTTTGCTCCTGTTCTCTGTATACAAAAGTCGAAGGGCTCCACTGGGTTCTCGAAGTTTGGCTGTCAAGACAGAGAAAAGACACATAAATAAGCCTCTGACAAGGAAACGCAGCAGGGCAAAGAGCAAAAATCTCAAACTCACCTCATAAAAGTAGGCCACACACACCCTATATTTGTTGCTGTTATTAATAACTCGATGCAAAGTTGATTCATATAAACCATTTGAAAAAATCTGCAGTCCCTCCCAACTTTCAGGAAAATGACAAGAGACAGAAAAACGGTTGTTGAAGGTTCGAGGGATAAAACTACACATACCTTTAGCATATCACCAATGTTGCAGACAAATGTGCCCGGAATTGGAGGAGCCCATATCCACTCACCAGACAGGTTTCTCACCTTCAATTACACAGGGAAACAGGAACCAAACTAAACAAAATGGTAAAGGTCCTACCAAAAGGCTTTGATTGTCCTAGTTTACGTTGGAGTATGAGTTGAAATACATAACTGAGAAGTGCAGCATGCTTCATAAACTTAATCTTAGTTTATATTCTGTGTTTAACAGAATCTAAATTTTTCTTTGTTATGATCATACAAACAGAAACAACATGATTATAAGAAATACTGGATCTTACACTACCTATGACATCAGAAGCAAATTTCATGTAAAAAACCTACGTAATGCAAGAAGAATTTGTATAAGAAAAATCAATTCAAGTGTATCTGTATATGCACTACCTGAAGTGCAGTAATATCATCATCCTGATTCACCAATGTCAATAGACCTGTTTCAGAATAACAAATCATTATCATTTTTTTTTCTTTTTTGGTACATTTTCTCTATCAGGATAAAAAAAATTAAAAATAAACTTACCATAATCGGTGTGAGCTCCACTAGATTTATTCGAGCAGAATACATAGAGAACAAGAAAAGAAAATCAGAGATTAATAATTAGAACTATGTCAAGAAATTAAGAAATTTTCAAGTAGTTAATTGGCGTCATTGATTACCATCCAATATCATTTTCAAGCATGCCATTGCTATTTACATTGGAAGCAGCAGGATAACCTATGAGACGTGTCACCCAAAATGGATCTCCAGCCCTTTCACCTTCAAATTCATCTGGTAATCCACCTAATGCTAAAGCGATTCCCCGCAATATTTTCCTTGAAAGTTCTGTCAGTTGAAAACTTCAATTTATACAGAATATATAACAAAGTAATATCTATACAGAGAGACACAACAGATGCTAAATCTCACTACACGGAAAATACCTGTGCAAAGGCTAATATACTCCTCCATCAATGACTTGAAGTTTGCAGGATCAGCTGGCCTAGATAAATATTAGAGAGAGAGAGAGAGAGAGAGAGAGAGAGAATTACAAATGAATTAAATACCATTACACATTGAAATGGTAAAAGCTACAACTAAGCAAGTGTAACCTCGGTAAAAGAGGAAATTCACATGCGCATATTGCATTTCATAGGATCACCAGAACAGTTATTACTAATCTTATACAGGTCATTTAATTACTTCGATTAGAATAGAATCCCATAATAGTGAAATTTGGGCAATGGACCAGAAAAGACAATTTTAAGACCAAGTAGCTTTTAAAAACTAAGATACAAGATTTGCATTTATAGATTTGTCTCTAAATCCAGATATTCATAAAATTCTTTCTCCACACCCTAATGCATATATCCCCTCATTTTACAGGCTATGCAACGAGTCAAAATTAAGAATTATGTCATGAGCCAATAGTTATTTGCTGTTTGAACCTCCAAATCTGAATCCACATACCAGAGATTGGGTCCTTCCATAGGTTTTCCGAGATCTCCATACATTCCTTGCTTAACTTCTCTATAACACTGTCATTAAATCAAAGAAAGAAAACATCAAGATGACCTGTATTAACACTGCAACTACGGGACTGAAAGCCTCTAAGAATATGTCCATTTTGATAAAATTAGGATAAAGTGCATGCCTTGGGGTAATTTACAGATGCTGAAGATGAGAAGAAAGAAAAAGGATTTTAAATTTACATTTCTTGAAAGGGAACTTGCAGCATTCAGCAGCCATATTTTGAAACTAGCATAAGGCTCTTATTAATGAAAATAAATTTATTTGTCATAACAAGGTTTTGGCAAATCATCATAAGCAGTTTTATTGATACTGCCCAATTACACTTTAGTTTGTTTTAAGAAATATCAAGTAATTTATTTAATGAAGCTGCTCGATCAACAAAAAGTGCATGGTAAATTCTAAAATTCATTATATGCAGCCACATCTAGGTAATCATTCATAAAAGTGCCACATTGACCAGTAAGATCAAAATCAAAAGCACTTAGGAGTACCTACGTCAATAGCTTCGTGCATATCGGGTGTTCCTTTTGTAATATTCTCTCCAACTCTTTGATAGCCTCTGCAAATAAATGTTAGCTTAAAATGATATATGTTGCGACAAAGAAACTAATGCATCAAAGATGTCACACATGCCAGGAGCTGAACCTGAATCCAGTTGCTGCAGACATCTTGATCTTGAGTTTTTCTTCATAAGGAAGATCAAAAAATTGGTGGGTCACATTTCTAACATCTTTGATGAGAGAATCAGGAAATCCATGTCCTTTCTGGTCAACCACAAATAATGTTCTTCACTAAATCAAATTCAGTACAATACAAAACATGTCTGTACAGCAAAACGCTTTGCAGCCAAGAGGAAAAAGAGTACAGGAAAGAACATTTCGGGGTAGTTTCTTTTTGTCAACATTCTGGAACCAAAAGTGAAGAACATGACTTAATTAAAGCTAGTTACTGAACTGCACTTACACATACCATGTGAGCCAGAAGGAGATCTCTCTAGTAACACATAGTTCCACTACGTTGTACACACTTCAAAAACCAAGGACTTTTAGAAGTCCCAGTTTGTGACTAATAGATAGCCATCCAACGTTTACTATTTTTTGTGAGATGAAAAAGTAAAATGATCGGTCACAGACTGATTATCTACGCATGAGATTGTAGAATGACCCCTAAAACCAAATAAACTTTTTGAATACAGCATGAAATAACACTCCATAACTTGGAAAAATGCACAACTTCAACTTTTATAATTTGCACGTTCACTTCTAAGAACAGGCATACTTTTTTATTAGAGCAAATATATAACAATATGTAACTTGGGAATACATACAACTTCTAAAATTGTGTCCATGTTCTAGTGTTTGCGTTGAGTTGCGTCCCTTGTCTTCTGGGTACACTGGTAAAAAGGGTTTAGGTGGAAAACTCTTACCACGTAAAAAAATCCTGCCTCCCTGCAAGCTTGACCTAGTTGCTGAACAACTTCTGAAACACCTTGATCTTCGGCCATTTTGGGATCATCACACTTAGCCAAAAGAGGGCTAATGTCTACATCATAAATGAAACAAAAAAAAACAATAATAATAATATTTCTACAAATATCTTCACGAAATTTAGTGATAAACCCAAAAGAAACATATCTCATGCCCTTGTTCACTTATAATTATTTAAAATTTGACGAGATATTTGTAACAACAGTTATCTAGAGTCGTACAACATAACGATGATCCACTAAGCATGAAGAGATATTCGTTTCGAAAGATTTCGACTTTTTGCAGATGAAACTATTGAACTGCAACATGGGGCTTTTTATCATTTTGATCGAAAAAAAGTTACCCAATTCTAGAAAAAAGAAAAAAGAATTAGAGGAAGAAGAAGAAGAAGAAGAAGAAGTTGATCATACCGATTATGGGGATGGATTTGAAGTCGGTAGCCATGAAGGGATCTCCGGCGACTGGAAATGAAAAATTCCAATCTGAGAGAGAGCGAGAGGTGCTCCTCACTTCAAATTCTGAAACTCCTTGTACCCTTTCTGCTATTTTTTTTTTATAATTATTGACACGGGGGGCCTCACGGGCGTAAAAAGATCCATCCATCTACTCCTCGCTCAGATTGGGCTCGGCCTTGGGCTTGCTATTGATGCCGATAACCGGGTCTGAGCCGTGCTCATGTAAGCCCTATTTTGGTGTTACTTTTTTTTTGCTTGTACCACTGCTCGAACCTGGTACCGGAGGGGTGTTCACAAGTGATCTCACCACTTCTCCTGCTCGAACCTAGCTAGGTGTTACAAATCCGACGTTGGAATCCAAATAAATCAAAAAATAATAGTGAAGTAGTATAATAAACTCCCTCACCCAATAATCCAATAAGTCGATTTTTTGAATTGAGTTATCCTATTAGATTTGAATCTATCTCTTAGATTCATGATAAATTGGTATCAGAACATCCAATCTAACCTAAAAAAGGGCTATCTGGAAAAGAATTACCTAGTGCTTGATTAGATCGGGAGTGAAAGGCGGCCAAAAAAGGAAAAAGACTACCTGATGCCAGAGTGAGCCGTCCAAAAGGAAAAATGACTATATGGTGCTCTAAAAAAGTAGAGTGAGAGCCGTTTATGGATATCCGATATTAATTAATTAATGTAATTAATTATTGAAATAAATTAATCAATTTAACTGGTTTGGGTTAATTTGTTTCAACCCAGTTATTTTTTCGATTTAATGTAAAACCTATTAGAGTTTAATTTCTCTATTCGATTCGATTCAACTACTAGCTTTATTTCCAGCTATTTTTTTCGCATGCCTTCCATCTTGATTTCTGGTACATTACCACACCCCTTTTAACTAAAAGATATTACAAAAAAAATAGTACAGTATTATAGCATTATTTTTGGATTTTTGATTAAAAAAAATATATGCACCAACTATAGAAAAATGACTCCATCAAACTTCAATCTGTAAAAACATGCTCAATGCTGAGGAGAAATTTTAAAAAATAACCGGTAATGGTAAATGAGTGATAACTCAAAAGAAATTATAATTCGAAAAAGTTTTTAATGTTACAAAAACATCGAAAGGTGTGAGAGGAGTGAAGATATGATTTGTACGGAAAATTCTAATAGAGAAAATCATGGAAGCAAAATGATAGAAATTACAACTACATGAAAGCAAAGTAATAGTTTTGAGGCCATAAAAGCAAGTCTCAAAATGTGAAACCACAAGAATTTCAATAAATTTTCAAAAAGAATCAAACAATGTTAAGTAATTTTTACAACATAATACAAGAAGAAGAAATGTTGTATGAAACATTATTTTTTTTTTGAATGATATGTGCAGTATTTTGAGAAGGAAATTTTGATGGTTTTAGATTCAGGATGCCTGGGAATTAGATATGAATATAGAGGTGTTTTATGGAAAACAAGCTGGTAGAGACTTTGGATTGTGCAAATGCACGTATTCAAACATTTGAATATTAGAATTAAAAAAAATTATTAAATAAGAGTTCTTAACTATTCGGGTGTCCGTATAAGGCCAAAGTGCTTCTTTATTAATGATGTCTATTTTTTTCTATCATAAAGGAAGATATTATTATAAAGATACGAAAAGGATTTCAATTCGGAACAAGAGTTTTTAAAGGGCATTTGGTTGATATTCCAAAATTAGTTTCGGATTCGGAATAAAAAATTTTGATATAAATTTCACAAAACCCCTTTTTTTATACTTGGGTTTTACAGATCCCTTATTTTTGAGGTTTCACTCCCAAATCTCTATCCAAACAATTCATACAAGTTTCAATCTAATTCTTGATTCTCACTCCCTTTATCCAATAACCCTCTTAGGGATTTGAAGGCTCTATTTTTTTTCCCTTTGAGAATCCAAACATCTCCCAAATCTCTCTATGGAACCATGCTATATATAGTGATGGCGTGGCTACCTGTAAACTTAAAATTAGTTGACATTTATTTAAATAAAGCTTAGGGAACCAGTGTGTACCTCTACATATACTTGATTCTACATAGGAAGATACGCACAATATAAATAATGGGGTTGAATATTATATGAGAGATAATGTATTTCTAAATCCAAAAAAAAGGATTAAATTCATGTTCCCATTTAGGGAAGTTGAGATTAGGTTCAATTTTGATTATGTATATTTTTTAATTCAAAAATATTTGATACAAATATAATTATAATCTCTTTTATTGAAAATTTTATTTTTTTACTTGTAAAACGATATTTTTTTTACTAAAAAAATAAAATAAGAGAAAATAGTTATTAATTAAGACTGGTCGAGGGAAATTAAAAATTTTCAAATATGATGTTGAATGCCATATGATTTGATCTATTTGTAAATTATCCTCATATAGTTTAAAATTTGATAAATAATTTTCCTATAATTTATATTATTAATGTATAATCTCATATTGTTAATCAATAAATAAATAAAAAATTATGCTAATATCGTCTATGACTAAGAAATTTGTTTTTTAGAGACATAAAAAATAATTTAGTAAGTGTTACAGTCTGGTCAAAAATGAAAAATTGCACAAGAAATCAACATTAAATCAAAATGAAAAATAAGGTGGAAAAATAGGCAAGAAGAAGAAAGAAATGATCCCCCAATCCACAACGAGCCATTGAATTACAATTATCACTATTTTCCAATAAAAAATTCCAAAAAGAGATAAAAACCAAAAAAAAAATTATTTTGCATTTCCACATTTTGTCATCGCTGAGGACAGACAAACTCCTCCATTCACATAAATACAATCAAATATTCGTACACCCCTCCTCACGAACAAACCAAGGAAGGATCATGAATACGAAGACGAAGACGAAGACGAAGACGACGTCGTTTTGTTATGGCAAAAGTGGAAGAAATTGGGGTCCATCCTCTCCAAAACAAAATGTCCCAAAAAATCTTTAGTCTCCACCAAGTTTTCAACACACAAGAACTCGTCACTACTTACTCTGTCCATGGTGAAGTCGTGAACAAATACATGAGTTTTCGAATTCCCATTCCTACCTTTTTTGCTCCGGGCTAGAACCCCCGCCGTGAATATGGACTGCATTCTCCCCGGTGCGTCCGGCCAGAACCCGCGTGGACCGTCCACCAGAATTACATCCCAATCAACTTCGTACACGTGGTTGGGAAGATCGTTGATCCCGATCTTGCACTCTGTGAAGAGGAGATTCTGTACTGGTCGGCATTCGTTACGCATCTACACTTACAAACCCATCCAAAAATAAAAATACAAGCAAATCCTTTAAAAATTATAAACTGGGAAAAACAAGATTTGCAAGTAGGCGCACCTGGTCTCTCACGGCGGATAAGGTCTCCTTTGTGTCCTTAATCTTGGTGGTGTAAAGAACATCATAAGCTTCAATTTCGGGATGAATTTGCTCCACATAGGCCGCATAATATTGATTTTCGTCAATAAAAACAGTCCTTCCATTTTGGTTGAGTGCCTTCCAGAGAAGGGTCTCCGGGGTGAGCCCAAAAACAAGAAGGTTACAAGGATGGGAACATCTTCTCAGCACATCGGACACCATTTTCAGCTCGGCATGCGTCATGCGCCCTGCAGCATTTGATATGGATGCGTAGTGGAGGAGCGCATTCAGAACTGGTTTTGATAGCGGCGGATTGGTGGGGACCACCACCGTGGCGGTGGTGGCAGCGGTGGTGGTGGTGGTGGCAGTTAAGATGGACTCACGAGAGTATACAAGAGTTAGGACAAATGCAATCGTGAAGAATGAGATTAGTGCTACTAGCCATAGCCGGTTTGTGCTTCCTTGTTTTTGGATGTAGGGGTGGAGAAGAATGAACTTTGTGTTGTTGGTGTAGTTCTTCATTTTCTTGAGGGGAGAGAAGGGGGTGGGTAAGAAAATTTATTTTTGATCCCTCAGACAGGGAGAGGAGTTTATATTTAAAGGATTGGCAAAAGCAAAACCTATGCATCTTGTTGAACCAAATAAGTAGGTTACATTTGCACACAAAGGGAGAAAAGGTGAAGATTACATTTGGCCTTTATTTATTTATTTATTTATTTTTGATGGAGGAGGAATAAAAAATTTCATGGTTATTTTTTTTATTTGATTTTATGAGGGTTAGATGTTGTATATTATGGCATTAAATCATTGCATAAAAAATTTAAATCATTTCTGATATTCAAATTATGTAAAAATAATTTTATTAATAAGATAATATAAACAAAAGAAGATTTCAATAAAATCAAATCAATTATTTTTTTTAATTTCATCGCAAAATTACAATAATAAAAAGGGTAATTGGGCACCACTTTTAATGGTCAACAATCATGGGAATGCATTAAAATGAAATTTTCGATTAATTAAAAATGAAAAAAATTTTTGGTGGGGGGGTGGCGAGGGGGGACAAAGGGTGGTTGGAGAGGACCTGTTGGAGGGGAAAAGGAACAAGGTACATCGCTCTCACTCTAGCGACCCAATAACATAACACAAGCCAAAAGTCCCTTTTGCTTCTTCGTTTTATGTTTCAATTCCACGTAACCTCCCTCGCAATATGTGTGCATTTTGAGTGGGACATTTCAACAAACAGCTGGAAGCAAAGCTAGCACAAATTTTAAATTAAAAAAATAATGGAATTAGAAATTAGGCAATTAAATTGATCGAAATGGTATGGTAGCTAGAGTTTAATCTTTTAATTAAAAAAAATTAAATCTAAATCGTTAGATCGGATTTAAAGTTACACAAATACATCTGATCAGGAAAAATAAAAATAATAAATAATGTACCATATCAAAGTACATGGACTCAAATAATAAAATATGCATAAATTTCACCATCTGATCAGGAAAAAAGATTTTAATATTAAAAAAAATTTATAAATATGATTCAGATATCATATTAAAGATAAAAAATAATAATATATAATACGAAATAAATATGATTTTGTCAAACGTCGAAGGGGATAATATTTCATATTCATTCTGCAAACCGTTTTTTTGTTTAAAAACAATGATTGAAATCATTAATTTTCACAACCACACGTTGGATCCGTAAGCCAACCTGCATGATGCTAGGCAACGGCGGTCAAAGTGTACAGAAAATTATTAAATTTCAAAATGTTCCATTACAGCCAATCGTACCATTTTTCCTTTCTCTCTCTCTGTTTTTTTTTTTTTTTTTTTTTTCAAGTGAAAAAATTGCTCCATTCCGTGACCAAAAACAAACCCTCCGAATCCCAAGAACCTGAACAAGATTGGGTTAAATTTATATGTACGGAAGCAGAAAATGATTTGGTTAATTATTTTATGAAATTATAAAATAAGATTTGCTTAATCTAACGGATCAAGTTGGATATAATATCATATAATAATTAGATTATTACCTTCCTAAATTTTATGAAATAATCATTTATTCTGAAAAAACTCGAATTTTTCTTTAAAAGAGTGTTTATATATCTTTTAATTTAAATGTTTTTCTATTTATGGACCCACTTAAAAAAAGAGTTTCAAGGTGTGAAATATTGAGAAATAAATTAAGTGAATTTGAAATTATGATCTTTGTCTTGCATATCATCTTTCTTTATATTGTTTCTCTAACTTAATAGGTGTTGGTATTAAGTGTTTTGATAATAAATAAATTAACATACTTAACGTTTATAACAATTAGGAAGAATTTAGAAGTGTTTAATATAGAAAAAATTAAATCCAAAACTTCTACAATGATAAGCATAGGAAGAGGTCGACACTATTCTTTAAACATATCAACACATGGTTTAACAAGATATTAGGATGTTGATACATACATTAGAATATCAAACATGTCTTAAAACTCATAAACATATGTCTGACATAATTAGATCAAGTCTTATATTATCACTTCTGTCGATACACATGAAAAATAAACATTCAACTATATTAGTCGACACATGACATGTATTAGCCGACAGAACCCAAGTTTAGTTAACAGAAGACAAAATATAGTTGACAGAATCCAAACGTGTGCATAGCAATAGTCAACAAATCTTAGAAGTATAACTAACTATACAAATGTGTTAGTCAACTAAGTGTATATATTAGCCAATTAAGTGTATGTAATAGTTGACTAAATCTTGAAATTAACCAACTAAAACAACACAGTAATTAGCTAAATTCCAGGAAGCATCGGTACAATCAACTAGTTCTAAAATCTAGCAAACTAAATGTTAAATGTAGCCGACAGAAACTAACGTGTACTAATATAGTCGACTAACCCATGGTGTTAGTCAACTAAACTTGAAATCTAATAAATTAAATCTTAAATTTAGCAAACTAAATATTGATATAGTCAACTAATTTTTAAATCTAGTCAATTAAATTCAAAAAAATACCAATAATAATCGATTACCTTTTAAGTCTAGTCAACTAAATTATCATATTAGTTACAGAGTCTAAGGATGCATTAGTATAGTCGAGTAAATATTAAATCCAGCCAACTAAAGACCATCATAGTTATAAATTAGTTGACTAAGTCTAAAAGGTTATCAACTAAAATTCTTCAAGTTTTGAAAACTCTCACAAAACATATCAACTGAAAACTTATAAACCACACATAGTCTAATCGAATAACTAAATAGGAATGTTGACTAATGTTCTTCCTATTTAGAAAAATTTTAGAAAGTTTTCGACTAACATATAAGAAATACCGATTAAAAATATTAGACGACACATGCTTATTCTTAGTCTGCTCTCATATATCCTAAACAATGCTTAGAGTTTGCATTAAATGATCAAATCAATTTAAACCTTGCGATGCATAGCTCTATTTTCATGGAAATTATGAATGCTTCAGGTGACATACAAAAATTATATAAACCTACACTTGTTTGAGAAGTGCATATATGTACATATATGTTTTAAAATTGAGTTATTGAAAATTTGATAGTGTCGACAGTTTGACAAATCTAAGTTACACATTTCTTGGTTGGCAAACAAACTAAGTGCTTTCGAACATACTTCTTGATCTTGGAATATCAAACAAATTGATAATATTTTATTTTAATATTTTATTTCAATATTTATGAAGTAACGTTCAACTTTTGCAGTAAAGTAAAAAGAACGTCTTTCATTGGTTATGCAGAACAAAGTTTAAATTCTTTCAAACGGTCGAATGCATTTAGTGGGAGTATTGAAAATATTAAATATGGTAAGTGAAACATTTAATGAAGAGATTCAAATTTTGATCTACCCCAACGGCTCTCTGTACTCAAAGAAATAAATACACAATACAAAAGAGGAAAACGAGAGATATAAGAAAATTTGAGCATGTTACTCTCTGGACTTAACAAAACATTCTCTATTCTTCAATTTTTTGTAAATTTTTATGAGTTTTAAATTTGTTTCACATGAAATCTTAGTTTCAATTATTCTAACATTTATTCTTCTATTGTACAAAAGTTTAAAGATCAGAGTGTGTTTTCTGGATATGGGGTTTAGAGAGAGAGAAACAACTCGTGAGAGGTTGGGTAGTGTTTTTGAAAAAAAACATAAGGTTTGATTTGCACCTGAAAGCAAATTTGTTGTACTATTTCAAAAAAAAAATAGTGAAAATCCAAGTGGAGTCTAGGAATAAACGTACATAGGATTTTGTGAAACTACTATAAAAATTCTAGTGTGCTCTATTTCTATTTTCCTTAATTCTTGTCTTCTCTAAATAAATTTCTAAAATCTTTTGAAAAATTACCGAACAATATATTCACCTTCTCTAAATTGTTTTCGATGCGTGACTAGTTAATTTGTCTCATAATCTATTGAATAATCATTTACTTCAAAAATTCAAACTTACAAACGAGATGTTTATACTAATTTGAGATCATATCATCACAATCAATTATTGTGCAACACATACAACAATTGCATCAAAGTAAAAATGAAAAGTAAAAAATGAATAATCATTTACTTCAAAAATTCAAACTTAAAAATGAGACACTTATACTAATCTGAGATCTTTTATGCAACACATCCAACAATTGCATAAAAAAAATGAAAAGTAAAAATTGAATTGATTTTAATCCAAACCCTCTCAAGAGAACAAGAACTTGTGTCTAGCGTCTTAGACCACTTGACCATCCTAACTTACTTATTTTAATTTTAAGTGATCAATGAACAGTTGATTTAATGAAACTGGGTATTAAATATTTTAAATAAATCTCATATTCAAAAGTTGAGAATTAAAAATATTATATTTGGAGAATCGTTCCCTAAACAGGATTCTATAGATATTCAAATTAAATTAATTAGAATATGATTTCATATATCGACGACGGAACTAAGAAAAAAAAAATCAAGTAGGGTTTCCAAACCGAATGTAATCTTTATCGGGTCCACTTGGCGGGCTTCTAAACTGCGTATTGTTGGCCCACTTTTTATGCAACGAGTGAAGCAACAGACGACGTCCCAGGCTTCTCGGCTTTTATTTTTACATGGATCCCCTAAGCGAATAAGACCGCAACGCTGACAAATTCCAACAATAGCAGGGGACCTCAAACAAAAATTCCCGGCGTTAATATAGCTTGTTCCCTGTGATGTACTTAAAAATCAGTCTTGACAATGACATCGCTTGTTTGTATATCTAGCAAGGTTTTGTTTGGCATGTTACCCTATAAAACTAAAATTATTTTAATTCAATGTCATTACGAACTATACAAATTTTAACAACATACAATAATTATATGATATAAATTATATATAAAATAATATATTATATATATAATTAATTATGAGGGCCTGTCTTTCAAATTAATGAGACAGTTGTTAAATCAAATTAATTTGAATATGATTTCGGATATGATTCGGTAATATACCAAAAAAAAGAAATATATAAAAGCCCATTAGCATCTTAAACTATTCAGAAAATATGGCGCCCTTCGATTAGGGATACTAGATTTCAGACCAAATGAATAATGATCTTAAGTTAAGAGCCTTCATTTCAGGGCATTACACATCAATGTCCTCCATCTAAGGAAGAAAGAGCAAAAGATTGTTTTTCCCCTAAAAGGTGGTGACTGGTGGTAGTCTTGAGGGAAAAAATACAACAGGAAAGTGGGTCATCAAAAGAAAAGAGCAGAGTATCCAAAGTCAAAAAGAAAGTGAATGATCATAATTTACTTCATCACTGATTTCAAATCAGCACTAAGCTCCTCACTTTTCTAACACACAAAAGGAAGAAAAAAAAAAAAAAAATTAGACAAATCCATGTCACTTCATAACTAGACTATAATTATTTGTTGCAATTAGGCCACGCCACTCTTGTTTCTGAGATGCCCGTAAGAAAATACACAAAGGGCTGTTAAGAAAATCTCAAGAAGCTCAAATAAATTTAACAAAAACTTTATCTTATTTTATTTTACATTTAATATTTTTTAATTAAAATAAATGATTTTTACTGAATTATAAGATTTTACCAAAAAAATGTAATTAAAATTTTATAGGCCACGACATTCTTGTTTTTTTTAAAAAAAAAAAAATCCCATCAAACCCTTTTTTATTGTCCAGGCCACTCTTTTATGGGAAAAAAAAGTTTTGTTTATTTGTAAATGAATTGGATTGTAGAGTTCATTTACAAATGAATTCTTGTATTTAAAATCTAAAATTAAAATCTAGAATTTAATTAAATTTCTATACTTTGAATAACAAAATAATGTAAAATTTATTTCTAACCATTGCTATTTACTTAATTCCAAAAAAAAATGTAATTACATTTTTATAGGCCACGCCAATCTTTTTTTTAAAAAAAGAATTGATTAGATAAATATGAATAGCCATTTGTCATAAAAATATACAATCGTGAGGTTCTTGGCTTTGAACATGATTATATCCAAAAGGGTTTTTGAATATACTAGTAAAAAGAAAAAAGAAAAAAAATCTTATGTATGTGTGCATATTTGTTCCATATAGATTGAGACATCAGTAAATTCTTTTTCTTTTTTTTTTTTTCAAAATATGTTTAAAAATGGTGTTAAATTTTCATTTTATGCTAAGGTGTTCAAAGCAACATATTTACAAAGAATCCCCTAAATTGAAACTTTCCACTTTTCACTTGGAAATGAGTTGAGCTTGGTTGAGATAGGAATAGCTTGACCCTTTTAATTAAATTTTGTTTAACCCAACTCATCTTTTAGTGAATTATTTATTTATTTATTTATTTTAACTCAAATTTGGTTCATGCTAAAATCGGGAGCGATTAGATATTGGGTCATGGGTACATATCAATCTAGCTAAAAACTCTAAAGAGGATATTCAAATTAAAAAACCGATAAAAATTTAAATATAATTACAAATTCATGATATAAAATAAGATAGAAAAATTAGTAAGAGTAACGATTCAATTAATTGTTGGATATAAAAAACTTAAAAAAAATAAAGTAGTAGATTCATAAAATTATAATTTTATAATTATAATTATCAAGACTTGCTGAGTACAACTATCAATTTGTATAAAACATGCAAAAATAATGACATCGCTATCGAGTTTAGAGAGTATTTCCTTTCTTTTAAAGGTCTCGATTCGATTCGAGTCTATATAAAAATATATATATATATATAAAGTTTAGGGAGCATGCATGAATGATGGTAAATGAGTCCCTTTTTTTTTGGCGGGGGGGGGGGGTTTCAAATGTTTAACTTACTTCCCTTGTAACATTCTTTTAAGGGGAGGGTAGGGGTGGGACCAAGAAAATAGAAAAATTAGTACCTAAATTTGGGCATAAATTCACAAACAATAATCTCAAAATAAGAATAAGGGTTGGAAGAAATTACAAAACACAAGGTTATAAGAAGTGGGTACATCAGAGGGGTATACACAACATTAGCATTCGCTGGGACACATTGCCCTTCCTTAAGCGGCAAAATTCGGGGGCACAATGGGCTTGTTTTGATTGGTATATATATATATATATATATATATATATATATATATATGTATATATATTTATAATGCTTTTAATATTTTTAATTAGATTACTTTTTAAAAAAATATCAAATTCTATAAAAACAATTAAATTTCTAAATTCTTATCTCACCCTATACATGCGAATCTCCAAATACTTAAAAAATAAAATAAAATAAAATGGAATTTGTCCGAGGAAAGGCCAAGGGCTTTAACATGGCTGTCGGTTCCCAATAATTTCCCGACTTTCACGTGACTCTACTATGCTCCCCCAACTCCAAATTCCGCCCCGCCAGCTGCTCTCCACACGGCCACGCACACACAGAGACACTTCTCTCTCGCCACCCCCCTCTTTCCCAAACAACTCAACCGCACTCACTGAACCACAGTGCAGAAGAAAAGCACTCATTCCCTCTCTGCAACAAACCATCCAACATGCTCTCCGCACAACTTCACCACCCTTAAACCCCCTGCACACTATCTCTCTCTTAACACCAATGCATAGACTCTCACTCTCTCTTACTCTTCTCTCTCTTATCGCCGCCGTCTACACTGCGCCGGAACCTGGAAGCCTCATCCAGCTCCCGGCCGACGCCGTCTCCTTACTCTCCTTCAAGTCCAAAGCGGACCTGAACAACAAACTTCTCTTTACTCTCAATGAGCGCTTCGATTACTGCGAGTGGCAAGGCGTTAAATGCCTTCAGAACCGAGTCACTCGCTTTGTCCTCGACAGCTACTCGCTCAGGGGTGAGTTCCCGCCAAACTCTCTCTCTAAACTCGACCAGCTCCGCGTTCTCTCTCTCCGCAACAACTCCCTCTCCGGTCCAATCCCTGACCTATCCGGTCTGTTCAACCTCAAATCTCTCTTTCTTAACGGAAACTCCTTCTCTGGCTCGTTTCCGCCGTCGATTCTCTCTCTTCACCGTATCAGAGCCGTCGATTTTTCCCTCAACAACCTCACCGGTCCGATTCTGGCTGAATTGACCTCTCTAGACCGGCTCAGTTTTATCCGGCTCGACCGGAATTTTCTCAACGGTCCGATTCCGGCTTTTAACCAGTCTTCGCTTGTTGTCTTCAACATTTCTGCGAACAATTTCTCCGGTTCAGTTCCGGTAACTCCGGTTCTTTCTAAATTTGATCTTTCTTGCTTTTCGTATAACCCTAATCTCTGCGGAGAAATCATCCATAAGGAGTGTAAGCGAACTCCATCCTTCAAAAATACCCCAAAAAATGCGTCATCCCCGACGCCTGTTTCTCAGAATGAGGATTCTGGGAATGGAGTGGTTGTGCTATCTCCACCATCTATGAAGAGGCACAAGAAAACCGGGATAATTGTTGGGTTTTCTGTTGGATTTTTTGCCCTATTGGCGTCAATGTTGTTGTTCTTCGCCACAATCAGAAAACAGAGAAGAAATTATCATCCAAAGACAGTGAAACTGACTATGGAGAATGAAAATGTGACTGAAGCTGCAATGCCTGCCGTAGTTGAAGAAGAAGAGATAGTGGGAGTTAGAAGTACCGAGTTGGAGGTGAAGAATAGAGGACAAAGTGGGAATTTGATTTTCTGTGGAGGGGAGGCTTCAGTTTATACACTAGATCAGTTGATGAAAGCTTCTGCGGAGTTACTGGGTCGGGGCTCCATTGGGACGACGTATAAAGCTGTGCTTAATAATAAGCTGATTGTGTCTGTGAAGAGGCTTGATTCTTGCAAGACCAAGATTTCAAGTGGGGAGGTGTTTGAGAGGCATATGGAGTGTGTTGGTGGGCTTAGGCATCCCAATTTGGTTCCAGTTAGAGCTTATTTTCAGGTTAGAGAAGAGAGGCTTATTATCTATGATCATCAACCCAACGGGAGTCTCTACAATCTAATTCACGGTATCCTCTCAGCTTTTAATCTTTTGTGTTTCTTCTGTTTTGTGTTTTATTGTTCACTGAGTGAGCCTGGTGTGGTTGAGTTTTTACCATGTAGTCACTCATTAGATGCCTCTGGGCAATAACCTTGATCCGCTATGCACTCATGTGATGGTATGTGTAAACTAGATGCTTTGAGTATGAGCCTTAACAAAGCTTTAGGCTTCAATGACGATTTGACGATAGTCTTACCCCAATTATTTGCTTCGAGTCTAGCTATATTATAGTTCAAGTATAGGAGTAAAGTTCTTGCTGGTGTTCTTGAAAATAAAGGCCACAGAAAGGTTTATACTTGTAAAATATGGACAAACGACATCAAATTTGATTCATAATTGTGAAATTTATTTATTTTTTTTAAATGTAATTGAGATGATAATAATTTTTTTTGAGAAATTTGAATTATATTGGCAAAATTCTATCTTGCCTAATAAAACTTTTTGGTATGAGAATTTTTTTTTGGGAGAAATTTGATTTGTACATACAAAGCCCTATATAATTTTTTTTAAAAAGTAATTTTACTTTAGTTTAGAATAATATAAACAAGAGTTCACTAAAATAGAGGTTACAACTGGGGCTCCCATGAGCATGGCAAAATAAGTTGTCATCTCATTCTCCTATTCTGATGAAAGATATATATATTTTTTACCTTTTTAAAAGGCAACATCACTATTAACTTAGCAGGAAATTAGTCGTTACCTGAATGTGCAATGGTAAACTGCGTATGCATGAAAACTTGTAGATTTGTGCATATAGACTTGAACAAAACAATGAAAGAAAGAAAGAAAAGGGACAACTTTTTCTAGGACCTTTGTTTTTTGTGCCATATGTTTTACCCAATTGTCAGCTTTTTGGTCTTAGTGTCCTTCATCTGCAGTGCTGTTTCAAATTCTCGTCGGTGCCGATAACTCCGGCCTCACGGGTGTGTTTGACCATTAATGTTTGTTGAGCTGTAAGTTTGACTTGCTGACAGTAACGGGTACTTCGGCTTTTTGGTGGGGTCAGTCATGTTCTGCATGCTATCTTAGAACGATAACTAAAAAATTAATGATCAGACCCAGAAACTATAGTCCTCTTTTATCCTTTCACCAGAAGGATTCGCTTGCATACAGTTCGCTATTCATATTCAAAATTGGTTGTGGAATGTTAACCTTTAGGGTTCTATACTCCATTGGGGCCTGGTGCTGGACACAACCAGTTCACCAGTGACAAAATTTTCTTGAGCTTGATAATAGATATATATACCATGTTATAAATTTAGCTTTTCTGCATAGGTTATCACCCTAAGATGCCCTCAACACTAAATCATTTATTACATTATTGAGTGAAAAGACTCGTAGGAAGGGAAAAAGGAAATGGAGGGCAGGAATGGCATGTCTTGCATTTTTTCTATATGAAAGTTGAAGTCTCATTTTTGCATTTTGTTGCCATGCTTCTTAGCTGATTCCCAGTGGCATCCATTACTTTAGCTTGCAATACCTGCACAAATGAAGTTAGTGCAGCATTATTGAACCATTCTCAAAATAGATGGTTTTCAATATATTCTAGATGAAGAAATAGTTCAGAAACAGAGTTTATCAGTCTGCAAGCTTATGTGCTATATCATCAAGTATCACATCTGGTGGTTACGAGTAAAAAAGTGTTTGCCCATAAAAGCTGTGAATCTGATTTTATTGAACGGCAGAATGCACTTATTTCACCCCAAGCATCCCGATTTGTCATTATTTTTCCTCAATAACTTGTATCATCTCATTATATATCAAAGATTAACAGTTTATGCCACTGCAGTTTTTTTTTTTTTTTTTTTTGCCCTTATTTGGATTACACTGTCCGACCATGTCAATGCTTGGCCTGTTCAATTAGTTATTAAGGAACATTAGACATGCAGAATGTTGGTCCAGTTTTACATTGAATTGAGGAGTACTAAGCCCCCCTCCCCAAATACAGGTCAAATGTGTGGTCTGATGATATTTATATTTGTGTGATGGCCAAGACTTAGACATATATGACTTTGTATTGCTTAATTTTTCACACAATTCAGGCATAATTTTGTGATCACCCTGTAGTTTGGAAGGGTGTTGCTGTGGGAGTAAATGGTTATGGGGCTTTAGAGGTGCCTGGAGAGCCTATTGCAACATTGGCCCCTTCTATCATTAATGGTTTCTAATCATGTCATGTGTGCTTAGCTTTGTAATTTCTTAGGGAATGGTGCAAACCTAGATTATCATCTTCATGGTTGTTACTCAACCACTCAATAGCCAACTATATGTAATGTTGCACTAACTCTTACAGGAAAGCATTAGATAGTGATAAATTTTCTTTTTGGATTCCTTGTGAACATCAGATTCTCTCACCGGGTTTAGTGTAATTACAATTCATGCAATAAGTTTCTTATTGCATTGAATGAAATATCTTGAGGACTTGAAAATACCACATGCTAATAAGTTTTAAGAGCATATGTCTATGCATGCTACTATCTCATACCACCTCTGTCTCACTTTGCTTCCTCTTTAAATTTCTGTCTGATGTAGGACATGTGGCTAAGTTTTATTCTATTCCAAGATTGTATACCTAGTTTGATCATTTTTTTCCATTGCTAGTTAGTTTGTGAAGCTCATCCAGTGCATTATTGATAACCATAATTATGGATTGTGGACAGGCTCAAAATCAACACGAGCAAAGCCTCTCCACTGGACCTCATGCTTGAAGATAGCAGAAGATGTGGCTCAGGGACTTGCCTACATCCACCAAACATCAAAGCTCATTCATGGCAACCTCAAATCATCAAATGTCCTTCTTGGCTCCGATTTTGAGGCTTGCCTTACAGACTACTGTCTCTCTGTCCTTGCAGATTCTTCTCAGAGCAATGATCCAGAGCCTGCAGGTTACAAAGCCCCAGAGATACGTAAATCTCACTGTGATGCTACCCCAAAATCTGATGTTTATTCTTTTGGCATCCTCTTGCTTGAGCTTCTCACCGGAAAGCCTCCATCACAGCATCCATACCTTGTGCCTACTGCTTTACCCGATTGGGTTAGATCTGTGAGGGATGATGATGGTGGGGAAGATAACCGGCTTGGAATGCTTATAGAGGTAGCTAGTGTTTGTAGGCCGATATCACCAGAACAAAGACCAACAATGAGGCAAGTTTTGAGGATGATACAGCAGATTAAGGAAAGCGTAGATCTAGAGGATCATGTTGTTGACGCAGGTAATGTATATTCATGAAGTTCCTTTCTTCTTGTTGAGTGGATCCATAGTAAAAAAGGGCAAGTTAGAAAACAAGCAAAGGGTGGTTAGCAGGGCCCTGGGTCCAAGCAAAGCTTCAACCAGGAGCGGAGGACCCTCGGTTGTTGGCTCAACTAGCACCAAATGCAAGCTCATGGGTAACCAAACCAAACTGCCCATAATTGGGAAGTTTCTTATTGGTCACAACCATTGAATGTCGGACAAGAATTTGGATTTGCCCATCTTTTGTAACTCGTGCTGTTAAACCATATGACGGAATTCTTGTTGTAAGCATTGGGACTTTAAAATACAAGAACTTTTCTGTATGTATTTTCAGTTGCTTGGGAAAGAAAAACAGGGGAAGCCCATCTAAGGTGGAAAATATTTCCTGGGGATTTTACTTTCACCGATGGGGGTTTAATCTTTTCTAGTCTTTTGAACTGTGCTGCAAATGTGCCAGGGGCTTGTGTCGAAAAGATAGGGTCCGTTGGGTTCGCTTTTGCTCCTTTGATGAAGAGCCTCTGATCATGGTTGTACAGGTTAAGTAAATTGCAATGCAAGAAATCCATAGAGAGTGGCTAAGTTGTGCAATTCTTGCATAATATTCATTCTAAAATTTACATTTTATTTGTTTTTATGCTTGTGATTAATTTATATTTTGATGTCGCAAGCGTCGTTTCAATTTTTGAAAATATGTTTTTTTTTTCGGATAACAAATATAAATTTATTTACTTATTGTTAACTCTAAACTTAATATACTTTAGTGTTTCGAAAAATAGAGGTTGAGTAGAGTAGAGATTATACAAGAATTTTAATATATTAAAATATTAATACAATAATAATTTTATTCTTTTTGTTGAAAATTTAGTTTTTACTAGCAAATTTATACATTTACTTTCCAAAATTTTTCTTTAATTGAAAATATTATAAACAAAATAAAATGAAATAAAAATTGAAGCCTCCTATGGATTTTCAGTCGGAATCGGAATTAAATTTACCTTCATCTGTATTTCCAAATTTTGGAGAAAATGGTATCAAAAAATTATTTCATTCATGTCGTTTGAAATTATTGTCGAATCAAATTTGTTTTTAATAATGATTCCCTTTCATAATATTTAAAAATCAAGATTGGAATTGTCAATTTCAATAGCGACCAAATCACTAACCAAATCATTTCCTCGCAACTTAAGAATTGGTGCTTTTACAATGACAATCAAACAAGACCAGGAGGACCGCCGACTTTGGTCGTAATTTCCTCGAAAATAACCGTTGGTTTTTTTTTTTTTTTCCTTTTTCCTCAAAGAAAAATGTCATTGGTTGCAAAAGCTCTAATGCTATCTCCTATCCCAGTTGTAAATTTGAGTAAAATTGTGCCTTGTAGACAAGGGCAGTGTTTAGCAAAATCCCCCCTTTTCCTATTTTCTTCTAAGCTGAGGATAATGTTTGCTCCAATTGTAATATTTAATAGTTCTGATGTAAAATTTTTAATAATTGTATTTGTTAATCAATTCTCTTAATAAAGAAAAATATAAAGAAATTTCCAAATTTTTGTCCTAATAACAAATTCTATTCTAATAAGAAAAGATAAATAATAGAAAATCTTTTGGCTAAGGAGTTTTTTTTTTTTTTTAAAAGAAAAAAACTTTTTTCGCCAAATATCCTCCCTTGTAATTATTTTTAGCCAAGGACCTATTTTTTCCTTAAAAAATCATTTTGTGTTGGAAAATATATGAAAATAGAAATATTTAATTATTATGAGATTTCTGGTTTAGCCATATTCAAATTAGAAAAGTCTACTCAGTAAACTATTAGAAATTCTTTCGCCACAAACAAAAAAAGAAATTATTTGAATATCAAACTCTTTTACGTTGAGTGGTCAAGAATATTATACCCACTTAACATGAGCTCTTGAGTTCGAGTCCTAAAAATGACAAAAAATAATTTTAAAAAGTTAATCCCTAAAAATGGATTCTATGATATTCGAATCGGATTAATCGAGTAAAATCTAGATATCGATAGTGAGAACCAAAAAAAGAAATTCTTTGAATGATTTAACATGCCTACGTTTTCTCACCTCTGCTTGGACCAAAATTAAATATAAAGTAAATTAAATTATAGAATTAATTTACAAATAAATTCTTATTTTTTGAAAAAAGTAAATGCTTAAAGTAATAAGAAAATAAAATATGAAAATAAGATATAAGTATTGCTATTTGCAAAGTAATTATTTGCTTTTCATACAAAAAGGTATTATAATTCAAAAAAAAAAAAATCATTGTACCATCTCTGTAGGCTTTGCGCACAGATTGAATTCAAGGCTTGTTATCGTATCATGCCTTTGTCAAAGATGCGCCGTTGCCTTTACCGGTAGGTGGCGGTTCGAAATTTAATTAATTCGATTTAAATATTATTAAATTTAATTTTAAAACAATTTCTTAACATAATCTTCCATACAAAAAGGTAAGTTGGGCCTTATTGAGTCTCCCAAAAGGAGCTTTTTCTGGACTTCTCGATTTCCAAAGATGACATATTTATTATACATGTGATCACCTGTTTATTACTCGTGTCATATGCATTAAAACTGTATATCGACATATTTATTAAATAAATTATAAAATTATCACATGAATAATATATTTAAATTTTTAATAATGACTAAATTTATTAAATAAATTACATAACACAGTAGAAATAATACATTTAAAATAAAAGTATATACAATTTAAGAGGAGAAAGAGAGAAAATTTATATTACAACGTACATATATATATAGTTAGAATGAATAAATATATAAGTATATAAAAAGATATATTTGGGAAAAAAAAAAGATAATTTTAAGATACACATATCCAAATAAATAAAAAGAAAGAGAATAAAAGGGGAGAAGTTTAATAAAATATACGAGGGAAATATATAGAATTTATTTTCTTACAAGGATAATCTTGGCAATAAAAAAAAAATGATTTTATAGGAAATGAAATTTTATATAAAGTATTGATGTTTCTTGTTGGCTATATGATTCATCCGAAAGAGAGATCGAGCTTTAAAAAATAGTGATTGATCTTATCAATACACAAATTTATAATTTTTTGAGAATTTCAATTACGCTTATATTCATCACGATAAGAATTGGGTTCAAGCTTTTCTCATCCCCTTGGACTCCTAACTAATATGAAGGAGTGTATTTCATTTGATAAATTCCCATTTCTATTTTTATTTCTGAGATGATTGGATTTTTTAAAACTCCATAAACACGAATAAGAGAGTTGCTATCCCCACTCAGACCAAGACATAACTTTTACTTACTTTTTCCGATCATATGCTTTATTTTAAATAATAAAATTATTTATTTTAAATATTTACTGATTATGTTATGAAAGAATTTTGCCAACCTTAAGCTTTAGATATTTCAAATAATAATATTCATATATCTTAAGTATTTATTAATTGTATTGTGAAAGAATTTTAAATGGATTAAGGGATCAACCTCTGGTTGCACACATTTATCATATGGAATGCGTTAAATATGTTTTAGAAACAAATCCGTTAAATTTAAATCTAATTTCTTTTTATTTTGTATCTTTGTCATATTGTATAAAAAAATAATTTAAAAAATTATATTGTCTACTATTTTTTATTCAAATCGATCCTAATTTTAAAAGAACTTAAATTTAACAATTCTTCTTGTTCTAAAAGGATATAATTAGGTTTTCAAAACTTATTTTTAAATTTTAACATTCATTATTTTTATAAAAAAAATATTTTTTTCAAATAAAAAAATTATAACTAAATATGAATTTCACAATTTTTGTGAAATTTTCGAGCACAGGAGTGAATTGAATTATAATTACGTTGAATAAAATTCAAAATTGAAAAAATAATTACATCACATCACCATGGTCCAACATTTTGAAACGATTTTATCCGAAGAAAAAGTTATGGAGAGAGAGAGAGAGAGAGAGACCATCATCCCCTTCCCTACCCGTAGAATTGGGCATGTGCGGGACACAACCAACCACGTGTGGAGCACATGAGGTTTGCGTTGTGTGTACGCGAGGGATATAAAATTGCAATTCATTGAGCTGCACGGGGGCAAATTCATAAACCCAAGTATATCCTTCTCTTTGCTCCCTCGCGATCACTCCAAGAAGAAAATCTGGACCGTACATTAAATTAGAAACTTCTCGTATACCATCATCCGACCAAATGCGACGAAAAATGATAATTACACACTCACGCAGAAGAATCTTCAATCCTCTGTGTATTTATTTCAAGTGCGCGACGCTGCTTTTCTCTTCGTCTAGTTGATTTATACAATCCAGAGAGAGAGAGAGAGAGAGAGAGATGTCCGGAGGCATTGCTCGTGGTCGACTTGCTGAGGAGAGAAAAGCCTGGAGGAAGAATCATCCCCATGTATACTCTCTCTCTCTCTCTCTCTCGAGCACTTGTTTGTTTGATTTATTCCTTAGGGTTTGATTTGATTGAGTTTGCTGTGTTTGGGGTTGATTTTTGTATTTTGTGTTTCTTAGGGTTTTGTGGCGAAGCCAGAGACGCTACCAGATGGAACCGTTAATTTGATGGTGTGGCACTGCACAATTCCTGGTAAGCCTGGGGTAAGTCTCTCTCTCTCTCTCTCTCTCTCTCTCACATTCGCTTGCTACTTCTTTTGTCCCCCTTTTTTTTGGGAATTCTGGTGCATATGCTTAGGTACGAGACTGATTGTTTTCATATTGTTCCTGATTTTAATGTTAGTGTGTTGATTGTGCATTTTTGATATCTTGGTTTAGATATCTGTGATTCTACATGAAATTGCACGGGTCCGTGTAGTCTAGCGCTTGAAACCCCGTGAGACCAAGTAAGTTGAAGAATTGCGGCATATAGGTTTTGGGTGGGAATTGATTGAAGGATGTTGAAAATGGGATAAATTATAACATAACAAACGCTAGAGAGTAGAGACGGTCTTAGTTACTTATGAATTAGACATTGTCTCTTCTTCCTGATTTGGATTGCCATGCTTCTTCTAGCCCTTGCCTCCTTGGTGGGTAAGTCCATCGTCACGTTTGGCATTTGCATGACTGCCAATATAATTTCCTTCACTTGCCATTTTCAATTTGCTGCTAGTGGAAATCCTGTGTGGCAATCAATCTGAATGTTGTTTGCGAGACACTATATAGTGTAGGGTTTTGTTTTGGGGGGGGGTTGAGGTGCTTAAGTTCGATTGTTCAACTTGACTTCATGCAAGGAAATTAGTCCTTCAAGAATGTCAGCATAGAGTAGCTAGATATAGGGAAATCAAGCATTTACATGGCCACAAGCTAGGTCGTGTTGAAAGTATATTCTAAAGTTGTATTATTCTTCATAAATCACAATGTGTTGCGACTTCGCTTGTAGCTCTAGGGGAGAGAATGAGATGATGAATGATGTAGTCCCTATTGGTTTGATTGCCAGAATGATGGCAACATGTATTAGCTCTATCTGATCATTCTCTCTTGCTGTTACAAATTTACTTATTTATTTATTTTTTTTTTTTTAAGAAAAACCGAGAGTACTTGCAAGGTTCATTATCATATTAAATGATGGATTTGTGTTGAAAATAATTTTTACCTCTAAAAAGTTGCATCGTATTCATTTCATACATTATAATGCCCAATATTTTGTCACTTTGCTTCTAGGGTTTTTTTGGGAGTACGGGTTATGGAGAGGATGATATGATGATGATGTTTTCCCTATTGGTTTGGTTGTTGGAATAATGGCAATGTGTCTTGGCTATATCCTGTCGTCCTTGCTTTTAATTAAAAATCCTTTTTTTCTTTTGGATAGAAAAAATTGAAAATAGCTTAAAATGTTTATCATTGTACCATATAATTGATATGTAAAGATGATATGTACTTAAGTTTCATTATGTTCATAAATCACAATGTTTTTTTTTAATTCTTTTTTTTTTGGGATAGAGAATGAGATGATGAATGATGTTTTCCCTATTGGTTTGAGTGCCGGAGTGATGGCAACATTTATTAGCTCTATCTGATCATTCTCTCTTTCTATTACAAATTTTTTTTTAAAAGAAAAATAGAAAATAACTCACAATGTTCATTATCGAATTGAATGATGGATATGTGTTGAAAATAATTTGTACCTATGAAAGTTGCATTGTGTTCATGTCATACATAATAATTCACAACGTTTTGCCACTTTGCTGTTAGGGCTTTTTTTTTTTTTTTTTTTTGGTTGGGTCAGGGCAGGGAGAGAATGATACAATGAATGATGTTTTCCCTATTGGTTTGGTTGCTGGAATTATGGAAATGCGTCTTGGCCTTTTGGATAGAAAAAATTGAAAATAGCTTAAAATATTTATCATTGTACTAAATAATTGATATGTAATAATGATGTGTACTTAAAAACTTTCATTTTGTTCATAAAACACAATTTTCTCTTAGTTCTGAGAATGAGATGATGAATGATGTTTTCCCTATTGGTTTGAGTGCCGGAGTGATGGCAACACGTATTAGCTGTATCTGATCATTCTCTCTTGCTATTACAAATTTATCTTTTTAAGAAAAATAGAAAATAACTCATAATGTTCATTATCAAATTGAATGATGGATATGTGCTGAAAATAATTTCTACCTCTAAAGGTTGCATTGTGTCATGTCATATATGATAATTCACAATGTTTTGTCACTTTGCTTATAGTTTTTTTTTTCTTTTTATTTATTTATTTATGGGTGGGGAGAGAATGATATGATGAATGATGTTTTCCCTATTTGTTTGGTTGTTGAAATGATGGAAATGTGCTTGGCTATGTCCTATCGTCCTCTCTTATTAGTACAAATCTTTTCTTCTTTTGGATAGAAAAATTGAAAATAGCTTAAATGTTTATCATTGTATCGTGTGTTCTTAAAAGTTGCGTTGTGTTCATAAATCACAATGTTTTTTTAATTCGTTCTTTGTTTTTTTTTGGGTTCGGATAGAGAATGAGATGATGAATGATGTTTTCCCTATTGGTTTGAGTGCCAGAGTGATGGCAGCATGTATTAGCTCAATCTGATCATTCTCTCTTGCTATTACAAATATATTTTTTTTTACTGAAAAATTGAAAACATCTCACGATGTTCATTATCAAATGGAATGATGGATATGTGTTGAAAACAATTTGTACCTCTAAAAGTTGCATTGTGTTCATGTCATTCATAATTATTCACAATGTAAAAATAATTTGTACCTCTAAAATAATCCACTGGCATGTAACTGTGATGACATCTTTTTTTGCTGATATCTTTTGTCATCTATTTTGTCACTGATGAAGTTTTTCTTTGGCTTGTGTCAATGATCTTTTTTGGAGTAAAGTGCAAATAACCCTTGCATGATTTGATTGTTTTGCAAGTAATTGCTGGAGGTTCAAATCTCAACGAAGAGTCCTCTTATTGTTTAATCTGTTAGAATATGACTTTTTTCCATTAGCATTTAGTCACCAATGCATGAAATTGTAAGTTAACCATATTTTTTCTAAAACACCTCTTGATTTATTATATAAACTTTAATTTTAAAATTTATACATATGTTCATGTATTACATAAATTACAACCAATCACGAACATAAAATGGATCTTTGCACCTTGATTTTATTATCAAGGTCTAAATTAAATTTCAGGATGTGATGAGAAGAGAAAGGACTGCATCTGTGTCTCATATGCTTTATGATCGTTAATTGGTGATCGACTTTTAGTGCTAAAAGTTATGACCAAAACGGGATTTTCATACCACTTTTAAACTGGTTATTATTTGCAGAAGAGCTGACTTATAAGGGGGTTGTTTGCACTCTGTCCTTTTTATTTTTATTTTCTCAATTACATTTTAATACAGCAAAAAATGTGGTTAATGTGTCATCTGAAACCCTATCTATGTAGGATTATTAAAAGCATTCATTTAACAGTTTCTTCAGATAGTAGATGCTCCATTTTTGTAGATTTAATCATGTTGGGCAATTATTTCTGTAAATGAAATGAAATAAAAATTCAGATTTCTGTTTCTGTGTTCATGGTACTTCTGTAGACTCCTTCCCCTTTTGAAGACTAGCATATCATAGAGAGCTTGAAGGCTTATGAATGACCTTTTCTTTCTCCCTTTGGAGGTTTGCTTAATTCTATTTGCGTATTTATTACCCATGTCTGCAAGACTCATTTCAACTAAAAAGATTTGTTAGTTGGAAAGTGTTTCGGTATGTATTCTGTCAGTGCATTCATATGTGAGCTGTTTCTCAAGTTTTTATTTTGCAAAATTTGATATCAATGGTTGCAGACTGACTGGGAGGGTGGTTACTTCCCCCTCACGCTCCACTTTAGTGAGGACTACCCCAGTAAACCACCCAAGTGTAAATTCCCCCAAGGCTTCTTCCACCCGAATGTCTACCCTTCTGGAACTGTGTGCCTATCTATTCTCAATGAAGACAGTGTGAGTTTGTTTTCTGTTTCTTTCTCATGTTACTTGCAGTTTCTTTTTGGTATTTGTAAAGATGAGACTTGTTGCGAAGGTTTCTTAGCAGTATTTGCATTTTTCAGGGATGGAGACCAGCCATTACAGTGAAGCAGATTCTTGTAGGCATTCAAGATTTGCTAGACCAGCCAAATCCTGCTGATCCTGCACAGACGGATGGTTATCACCTCTTCATACAGGTATTCTCTCAACTCCAAAAAAATGTACTGTTTATGGCCTGCCCGTTACTCATGTGAAGGTAGTGGAGAGAGACTGAGTTGCTTCCCAATCAGTTGCTAGACGAATTGAGACGAGGTCACACCTTAATCTTCTTGCAAAGTATACAAAACTCTTTGAACTTGTAATGGAACTGAGTTTGATGCCTAAGGTTGAGGCTGAGATGTAGTTGCATCTAGCACTTATATGTGTATATACTGATTCGAGTGGAATGTGTTTAAAATGCAGGACGCGGTGGAATACAAGAAAAGGGTGAGGCAGCAGGCCAAGCAATATCCCGCCCTTGTTTAAAAGCTAGCCTTGTTACAATAGGAGCTTGTTCGTGTTTACAGTTACCCTTTGTGTGGACTCCATTGATGACATCTGTGTTGATGTTCAGCACAAGTAACTTCTGTTAATATATGTGTGACAAGTTGCTTGCCAACTATGCTCATTGGAAACTATTGCAGTGACATTAGAACTTGGATTCAAATTTGCGTGTGTGTGTTTTTCTTTTTTTAAGTCTTCTGTTTTTTATGATGTTGAAATGATAGCTTGTTTGATAACTTGGTATGGGAGGCAAGGAATGATTAAGCCAAGGAAATTTCAAATGGTCTTGCGTGTTTTTATTAGCAGAGATCCCTGTTAAATCTCCCCTAAGCAGGTATGTGAGGGCGAGTGGTTTTAGAAGGTAGTATGATAAGTATTATGGTTTGAATTATATTATGGTTTGAATTAAATATTTTAAGTTTAGGCTCTATAAAATATCAATCGTACTTAGCTTATTGCAATTTTTGGTCTCATTAACATAATTAGTCAGAAAATTTGTATTTTTCCACCACATATGCCAGCATCTCACCTTGTACTACATAAATAAAATATTATTTAACACAATATTGAGCCTTTTCTTTTCAAAAGATGATGTCAAAAATAAAGTATCCATCAAATGAAAGGAAGATAATTATTTTCATTTTTGTAAAATTTTATTATCTAATTCAATTAACAAAATAATTTTAAATGCTATTATAAATTTTTAAAATAAAATACTGTTTGTATCATATTTGAAAATTTATGACAGAATAATTCAAGAGAAGCTAAATAAATCAAATTTTATATAATAATTAATATCAGTAAAAAATAAATAAATAATTTTGAATGGTTCAAAATATTATTCAAATCAAGCAAAAATAAAAAAATAAAAATTTAAAACATATTGAAATAGATTTGCGTAAGCTCAATTAATATGATTTTTGATTTATTTGGTCTTTTTGTAGAAAAATGTATTTTTATTGTTTTAGGAACACGATTTCTTTTTTGGCCTTATTTATTTTTTTTTTTACACACTTAAGAATTTTGTTAACATTCGATATATATTTTATCACATCACATTCTTATGGACATTGTTTAAATATTCATGTGGCATATTTAACACAAATATATCGTAATCTATACCATTATAGAAAAGTAATGTTTTATGAAACTTATAGAGAGTGTCACGTGAAAATATATATATTTTTTATTTTTAAAAGGATTATGCTTTAAATAATACATAATTTAATGTTATTATCTATGACATTCACCTATTTAATTAACCGTCATATTTCCGCTCTATATTGGTGGATAGGTGGGACATTTATTTATTTAAATCTAAAAAAATTAATATTAGGGGAGGGAGAGAGAGAGAGAGTAAAAAAAAAGTAAAAAATAAAAAAGCTAGAGAGAAATATTATTGAATACCAAACTTTCATTGATTCGTATTTTTTAGAATAATATTCGATCGCTATTAAAGTTATGAGAATTTATTTTACATCCATCAAAGAACGATTAAAAGGAATTTCATTTAAACTTTCATATTTCATTCTCGGTCACTTTTGTATGGATCTAAATTTTTATTAGATATCGGTTATTTTTTTAATTTGATTCAATAGGTTCATATGATTTTTTATATTTGTTTCTTGATTTCTCAATATAGCATTAATAAAAGAGTTTGTATTGCTCTTAAATATTTACTTCTGGGTTTTCATTGGAGTTGCACTATGTTATTGAATTGTTATATGAGTAGTAAATTTTCGTGCTCTGTTTTTATATATGTGTTTTTGTTCTGTTCTGATATATGTCTCTTTATATGTGTATTGATTTATTGTGAACAAATTTTCATTATTTATAACTACACATTTTATACCAAAAAATTTTAATCTAATTACACTCTGATCCTAATGTTAGATTTATTCTTTACACGTATACACATGTGGAAGCGTGAAAATTAAATATACGAAATTTTTCGCGTCGTATCTCGATGTGTAAATCTTAAAAAATCTGGATTGTGAACTCTCGAAATCTCTCAAACAGATCGTTCGAGTCGGGATGATAATCACGAAATCGAATCATCATTACTATATTACGACGACTCAATCCACAATCCAATAAACTGAATGACGAGTAAAATTTCCAATTCAAAATTTTCTCTAAACTCTCGATTAATTTCTCACGTCTAATTAATCTCACGGAGATTGTGTCTCACACAGTCACTCTCTCTCAACAATGTACAGTGAATTACACTTATTCTGAAAAAAAAAAAAATCTCAATTCCAAAAAAATTACACATCGTAAGTCTCTAAGAGAGGGAAAGATCATAGGGTGATTGGATAATGGGTAACCACCGCTATCACATATTTTAAATTTAAATTATTTTTAACCTTTAGTAAAATGTCCCTACATGGATATATTAATCAACATGTCCAAAGGGGAGCTCCTTCCCACCTTTTGCCAATGAAAAAGGTTGATCGTCTCTGTTTGATCAGAGGATTTAAAAAGGAGATTCAAAAGCAATTCTCTTTTAGCTTTCTTTGTTTTGGTTGTCCTCGAGGATTTCTCAGCTTCATAGTCATTCTCTCTCTTCTGAATACATATATACATACTTATTGGTGTCCAAAAAAAGGAGTTGATTAATTTCCCTCTGCACACCCACACACCCACACACAAAAAACCTTTATTAAAAAAAAAAAAGAAGAAGAAGAACAAGAGAGCTTTGTTTCGTAACTAGGAGAGTTCGTTCATGTTAATTGATATTATCTTTGTTGTCATTTGGTTGGATGTTTTTTACGATTATTGCAGGACACCGCATGTTCAACAGGAGCATTAATTAAATACTCTCCGAGGAACAATCCTTTACTCATCACCAACTGGCCAAGGCATGTGGTTGGAGTATCCTTTACAATGGTTGCTCTAACTTTTTGGATTTATCTCTTTCTTTATCCCTATATGTTTTGTTAACCGAAAATTCAGGCATGCAAAATCAAGGATGGGATTGGGGAAAAAGCAGAAAGTAATAAAAAAAATTGTATAGGCATCAACATGGGGTCAAGGCCGCATGTGCCCCTAGTTTCCAGAAGTCAATCCACCATCACACATTTACAGCCTGTCTTGCCCAAATTGTGGTGGACTAAATCAGTTTAATTGGCTTGTGCTTGGCACCCAATACTATGTTATAGGTGCATATTAGTTCTCCCTAGGTGCCAATGAAGTTGATCAATAGGGTAAAGACTATGCATCTAATAAGTCAGGGTTTGTTCAGACCCTCAATGACATTCTGAAATTTTTGGGTGGAAAAGGAGTGACAAGTGTAAAAATCCTATGGCTTCATTGTTAGGGTTTATATCTTAGGTTTTTAAAATGACCAACCCAATTTAATTGGTTGAGTTGTGGAATGGGAAATCTTATTTCTACTCTAAGAGATGTTAATGGGACTAGCCTATTATAGAAGTTATTGGCTGGTGGTTTATTCTAGACTAAGAGATTAGGCTTGGCACTTATTTAATTAAACAGGTTAATTTTTACACTTAGGTCTAATTTAATTAAATATACAATTCCTTTCACCTCTAATTTCTTGGATTCCCTACACCTAACAGGTTTCCGGACTCTTACTTACTACGCGGGATTTGGTCATTTTCTTTTTATATTTTAGTCAAGAGGGACCGACATAGGGGACAGATTTAAGACATGATTTAACCATGAGAGAGAACAATGTTGTCAAGTGAAGTTGAAACTTCAATTCTGCGTCGTCCCATAAATTCTTACCTAAGTTTTGACTTAAATCATCTAATAATTGTATTCTCTCTCGTGACTAGATAATGCCAATGTTAGTATTGTCTTCAGAGTTCACACACATGACATGCCTAAGGGTTTTTGCAACCCACACGCTAACACAGTTGGCAATTACAACCAACAAGCCATGGGCATGTGCCCCAATCCTACAGTTGCCTTAATAACTTCTTTTATGAATGTGGGCATTTAAGAACGTACCAACATATTCTTTTCAATCTTCAATGCCATATTTTAAGGATCTATCTACTATTTCTAATCAATGTAAGATTTTCTCTAACCCTATAATCTTCACCTCCACCCTTCAGTGATCAAAAGGCACAAAAGAGAAAACAAGAGATACAATTTTGTAGCTAATTTTAACCACTAATCTATTTTTGTTGTCGAGTTATGAGAAGAAAAATTTATGTTTTTTTTAACTAATTTGATATCCGGTTTCAAGCACCGTAAGAATCATTTTAAGAATTGATTTTTTTGTTATTTATTTTTTCATTTTCAAAATTTGAATTTGAGATTTTGATTAAGAAACTTTAATATCCCGCTACTAAACTAACGGGATGTTGTTAGAAAAGAAATTTATGTTATGCCAGGCCATTGATATCTTATCAAAATTGGAAGTTTTGAGAAAATATCGAAATCACATACTTATTAGTCAAATTCGTCTAAAATATATAAAATTTATTGGCTAGACACCATCTGTCAAACTACTCTCCGTCTCTCTGTCACTCTCCGGTTCAAGACTGGAGTTACATGAAAGCAAATGCAACCACTCCCACTTAGACTTAAGAACAAAAATTGGAAAAATTTTCTTTGGACATGAAAAGTTTGGTGGGGTTTTAATGGTTTTAACCATTCAATTCAATGAACGACCCGAAAATTTACCAAAAGTCAATTAAATTGAGCATTGTGCAGCAAATTGTCATTTGACTTCAGACCTAAACGACAAAGGATACCATATTAGTGTTGGACAATGTTGCCCCCCTAGAGTTGACTTTGTTGTCATCTCCTGAACATCGTTCATGTGGCGGTGGAGCTCACTTTCAAGGACGGATTATTAATTCCACAATATCTTCTCTGCCAGGTCACCAACAACCATGATCATTGTTTCCCAAACATTGTTCATCTCGAACCTTTTTCATTTGTATAGTTGTTTTGGAAACCCATACCTTTTCATTTGCATTGAGTTCTCCCCATCTTAAACCAGCTTTGTGGGTCTGTTTTAGGTATTGATAATCATCAAAGGCTTGAAACCCTACATTTGATGAAACATATGAACAAAATCCTTCTGATATCTTTCCACCGGAAAAATGCTATTTTCCTTTATTTAAGCAGATATTGTGTGGATAAATAAAATTAGATAATACTGATAAGAATCGGTAAATAAATCATGAGAATGACAAAAAAGAATTTAAGAAAACCAATTTCTAAAATAAACTCTATATTATTCAAACCGAATTAATCGATTAAAACTAAAATACTGATAGTGAAAACAAAAAAAATAAGAATCGGTAAATTATAAAATAGATATATTGTGGAATTGAGTGATAAAGTAAATATTGTATATATGTCCTTGTGATCATAGGAGAAAATATTATATATAGCATAGGCTTTCATCATAATTTAATTCAAACAGTACATTAATTTAAAAGGTTAAGAGTATACCCGAAATATTCAATCGCAAATATTTTGGTTATTTGTGCAAAAAAGAATATACCAACCTAACATGTAACGAAACCCTATTTAGGAAAATGTTTATTAACAGGAAAAAAAAAAACGAGCGTGAAATGATTTTAATTCGTTGCACTTACTCTTATTTTTCAACTTTTTATATATTAGAAAGAAGTTGAAAAAAAAAGATAATAATTTTAAAAAAATTTTATATCAATAATTTAACACGTGAAACAAATATAGCAATATAAATCTAAAGTAGTATAATTTAGTGGTTACAATCTTTCTCTCTTAACCCGTGATTTATGATTCATATTTCTGTATAATATATATATATATAAGTCTGAAGTAAAACTTGCTCCCAAATCAAATTCAAACTTTACCACAAAGAGATCTAATATCTCATTTTAAAATCAAATCACCGTAGCTCAACTTCTGATTTAATCGATCTTATTTTCTTTTGGAAGAAGTATGAAAAATCTATTTAAACTCGTTCAAGACAGATTACATTAAAATTAGATATTTTTAATATAATTATAATTTTACTTAAATTAAAGAGAAATTTGATTTTTTTTTCCCTTAAAAATAATTATTTTATTTAAAAATATCAAAATCAAATTAAAAGTGAAACAAGTTAAAACGTCCTAATAAGACCTAAACTAAACCCCTTTTGTCTCCATCCAACACAAATCTTTACATCATATGAAACGAGATTTTGATTTTTTTTCATGAATTGTTTACGTGATCAAGGAGAAAATCAACCACTGAGTTCATCCATGACATGAGTCTAAACAAAAATGAAACATATTTATTATCAAAAATTGTTGCCACAGGACACGTGTCAACAAACCATAATTTCTCGTTACAAAAATGTGTAACACGGCTAACGGATTTCATACTCAAACCCTAGATCTAAGGGCACACACCAATTCCATCAAAACATAAAAAATTAAGTAAATAATAATTTTTTTTTGGGTATTAAAATAATGATCAATAATTTTGATTATGGCCCAACACGTGCCGTGTACCAATTGAGGAATAGCCCGGGGTCCTCACCTCACTCAAATCCTGGGGCACATCACAAAAAAATTTAAATCACTAAATTGCCCCCTGTTATAATGATGGAAACAAGACAAGACAAGGGTAAAAGTGTCAAGAGGTAAATCGTTAATGCATGGACGGAAAGTCAAGCCATAACGGTATCTATCCATCCATCCACCGACCACCGACCACCGACCTACCATCTCTGCCTCCCTAAGAAATTTTTGAGCACATCAAACAAAATATTAAAAAATTCAAAAAATAAAATAAAATAAAAATAATACCCGCTATTTTTTTAATCCTTTTTTTACAGAAAATTAAAGTTTATTCATGTGTATTAAAACTAAATTTCAATAATTTAATGATTCGCTTTCATTTAATATAATTTTTTAAAAAATCAATTATTAAATCATTGTAGTTGCAATCTCTCTCTTTCTTATCGACAATTGACAAGTCGACAACAAAAGCTATAGCTTTTCCTCACAGCCCCTTGAAATTTTTCAATAAAAACATTTCCACACAAACGACAATCTCTGTTTCGGATATTTTTTTATCCAAAAAATGGTTTTCCTTTTTTTTTTTTTTTTTTTTGCGCTCAACAACAAAGCACAGAGAGGAGCTTAAAGCAAGAGTTGTATCGTCCACGTCTGCAAGCTGTGTCTGTCTCTCTCTCTCTCTCTCTCTTCACATTCTATTTTGAGATGGCGGCAAACAACCGATACAAATAGAGAATCACCCTCCAAAATTTCAAGAGAGAGAAAGAGATTCTGTCGGTGAATTATTTTTTTTTTTTGGTTGAAGAGGGTTATTGGAGATCAACGTGGAAGCCTGAGGAGATGACAAAGCTCAGTACCCAAGTGAAGATATGCAAAAGAGGCATCCTATATTTTTTTTTGATTGCTTCGGTGGAGTGATTTCTTGTCCTTAGATTTTTCATGGGTCTTCTCAAATTCTCTTTCTCTCTCAATCAATCTTTTCATTTCCCGCATAACAGATCAAGAAATTTCAATTCTTGAAACCAGAGGAACAAAAGCAGAGCAAAATAGAGAGAAACAAACGGGGGAAAAGAAGGGGAGAGAGTAAAAAACAAGATAAGAGGAAGATGGAGGAGAGAGAAAATAGGAAGAGAGTGAGGAGTGAGAAACCATACAAAGGAATAAGGATGAGGAAGTGGGGAAAATGGGTGGCTGAGATTAGAGAACCAAACAAGAGATCAAGGATATGGTTGGGATCATATTCATCACCGATTGCAGCAGCAAGAGCCTATGATACTGCAGTTTTCTACCTCAGAGGACCCTCCGCAAGACTCAATTTTCCTGAGCTTTTTATTGGTGAAAACATAGCTGATTCTCATGATTGCTCTGCTGCTTTTATTAGGAAAAAAGCTACCGAAGTTGGAGCCAAAATTGATGCTATTGAAACATCATCAGTCCACAACAACAATAGTCAACACCAACTACCACAGTATGCTTCTTCTTCTTCTAATTCCTCTGAGCTGATGTCTCCCAAGTTTGACAAGAAACCAGATTTGAACAAATTACCCGACCCAGAAGAAGATTCAGATTATTGATGTTTTTGGAATTTTTAAAGTCGTCGTCTCTTGTTAGAATTTTGGCTTCTGTGGCTGAAAAGAGAAGAAAATTGTACTGACAAAATTGTAATCTTGGGGAAGAGTTATTAGCTTAGATTGTCGGGTCTATTTTGCACTTTTTTTGGGGAGATAGTTTTCTGTTTATTAGTTGTGGGATTATAAGTTTTGTCAAAAAAAAAGAGAAGAAGAAGAAAGTTTTTTTTTTTTTTTTTAAGTTAATGGTTAATGATTTAACTGATTATGGTTCTTGATTTCCTCTTCTTTTTTGGGTTCTTGTTTTATATGTTCTAATTTGATGTGGTTACTGTTGTTGAAGTGGCTGTGAAGAAGTTCGTGTTCGGATGTTGACTGATGCAAAATTTCGATGTTGTTATTGTTGATAATTTGTTAGAATTTTGGCTTCTATGGCTGGAAGAGATTATATTGACAAAATTTTGATCTTGAAAAATTATTATTATTATTATTATTATTTTTTGATATCGTTATTATTATTATTATTATTATTTTGCACTTTCAATAAAAGGTTTTTTTTTGGTGGGGGGGGGGGGGGAAGATTTGTATTTAATTAGGTTTTGGACTATAGGAATTGTTGTAAAAAAAATGAGGTTGTCTTTCAGTTAATGATTTAGCCTGTTAATACCCGGGTGGTTTTTTTGTTTTCGGAAAAGGAAAAGAAAAGGGAGGGGCAGTGGGTTAATTCAATTCCAAGTAGTGAGTGTGGGAAACAGAACAGGGTGATGGCCTACAATCTGATAAGTTGGGTGCAATTGGCCGTGCAAACAACTCAAGTGTCATAATTTAGGTATTTCTGGTTCTCCACTGGTAGTCGGTGGCCAACTTTGTTGCAGAGAGAGAGAGAATGAACGGATGGGTCTTGAATAATGATGATGATGGGGAACGGTGGGAGGAAGTGGGGTAACCAGAAAGGGGTGGTTGGAGCCACAAGTTAATTTTTGTTCCTGCTTGGTATTTTCACATTGTTGTTGTCAAGTCTACCATTCAATTAACCCACCACAAAACAAGAACTAATATCTCTATTGTTTTAATTAGCACTTAAAAGAAACCCCAAAAAATATTTTGTTATTTTATTTGAACCTAGAAAGAGAATGATCAGACCTTGAAGTTTCAATTGTGGGATTTTGGGGGCACTTTTCTCATGTTCAAACTGTACTTCCGTCCTGTACCCAAAAAAAAAACACCTGTACTTCCGTACCCTTTGCTGTTGCCAATTGTCCTTCGTTACCCTTTCATCTCCCATTCTGGTACTTGCTACGAGATTGGGTTCACTCCACTGATTGAGTACTTAATTCCCGGATTACTGAAAAAAATGGAACTGATTCCCAGTTAAATTGAAGTGAAAGGATGACATAGAACAGAGAGAGTCCACAAACAACTAAAGGGAAAAAGAAGGGGCACCGATAGGGTACCCTGCCTACTCTGCTTGAAGCTTATTTAATAGACTTATATTGAAGACAGCGTCAGATTGTTTTTAATCAGCACAACTGGATGGTCCGACGGTTCAAATTATAATTTTCAGTATTTGAAAGATCTAGCTCTTGACAAGCGATAGATATTTTCGATACTTGCTCCAAATAGCAAAAAATCCTTTTTTTTTGGAGGGCGGGGGAGTGGGGGAAGAAACGTTGCAAAACAAGAGAAGGGGCTAATCATATTATTTTTTCCAATTTCTAATATCGTCTCTTTTCCCTCTGCATAGGAGAAGCATTTTTTGATGTCTGCACTGCTCTGTCATGGTAGCCTATGATTTATTTATTATTACTTATTACTTTTTTTTGGTGGGGGGGGGGGGCGAAGAAGCCATTTGTAAACTCCTTAAGGCGCTTCAGATTGAAGACAATTTAAATCGAAATTCATAACCACATGCATAGACTCATAAAGTTACTAAGAAGGCAATATTCACTTTTAAGACTTGTATTAAAAACTGAGTGGTGCTCAGAGGGTCCCAAGCATCCACCCACCATCCTAAAAGTCCCCAAAACTTCATTGTCACTCTTCTGGTACAACAAACATCACCGACATGCACTTTGGCTATTTTCCCCAAATAAAAAGAAAAATGTAAGAATCACAAGTGGGGTCGTTTGCCAAAAAAATCATTGTTCTAACCTTTACCTTCTTTTTTTGCAATTCCAATTTGTTCAAATCCTCCTGTCTCTTCCATCATTCTTTTCCCAAATAAGGAAGAAGAAAGAAAACGCTTTCAACTCTAAAAGTCAAAGAAACCTAGTTAATTTAGTTGTTGAGAAGCTTAAATTCAAACCCTGTCCTTCACTAAAGTGGGTGAATACAAAGAATCAGAGAAAATTGGAAAAAAAATATATATATATCAAAAGGTTCATGATTTATGTTCAAGATCTAGCGTTCTCACTAGGTTAGATGGTTTAAACAACTAGCATGACAAAGACGACCAGGCATATGGCTTTTTGGGTGTAAAGACATTTTGTTTGACAATGGAAGACCAAAAAATGTTTCCCTTTCCTGTTCGACAAGCTGGTCCCAATTCTACAGCCACAGAGAAAATACAACCACCCACCTTGTGTTCTCTTGGGTGCAAGCGAGCGGAATGCTTTACGGGTCCACAACTTCTGTTAGTGTGCGCTACCATGGCAGGTTCATTACGTGTGAAGTGAAGAAACAGTTATAAAACTTTGGCTTCAAACAAGCAACTCATATATAAATATATAATGATGCTGATATATCAAAGCTTTTATACAAATATAAAGACAAGATTGTACTCGTAAAGTAGCAAAAACCTTTCGAAATCTTCACCCATTAGAACAGGCTACTGGAACAATGACACATTAAGTAACAGGTTTGACTTGCCTCTAAATCTCTGGACTCATTTCCTTAAATCATGCTTTGGACTCCATAGCACGTTTAATTAAAAGGGCAGCTCGCACAACATTCCCCCTTGTAATAATCCCAACCTTTTTAGTACAAGCAAAAGGCTGTCAGCAATCAAACAATAACAGGGAGTGGGGCAGAATATTAGAGCACTAAATGAAACTATGGTTGGTTCTTACCAGCTTGCCCTCACTGTCGACAACAGGTAGCCGTCTATATTTTGTCTCAAGCAAAATTCTGGCATGAGAATTTCAACTTTATAAGTTGTTAGAAACAAATTTCATGAATAGGTGCATGTAGGAAGAAAGTCATGATACCTCGCGGCATCCTCAAGATTAGTTGATTCGCGGACAACAACAGGGCAGGAGTCATCAGATCACCAACGATTTTACCATTTGTTTTACTAAGCAATTTTTGAATTTCATTGAATGTCTGCATATTGTGGAACAAGGATCAAAAATTCTGGCACACACTGATGCTTACAAGTCTTCAAATGTGAATAGCTAGTAAAAAGACACATAAGCCACACATGAAGTAGCTTGTCAAGCACCATCAGAATTGATCACCTACAACCACTATCAATATAAAAATATGGTCCAATGGTCAGTAAGGCACCACAATAAGGTACTAATTTGTCCCTTATTCCTTGCTTTTTTACTCAGGCGATGTCCTTAAATTAATACCATCAATTTCTCTCTCTCTCTCTCTAAGTTGGCTGGTTTTTAATACAACTTAATCATAAAGGCACTTCCTTATAGCAAGGGAGTTGTAAGCCTGTAGGCCATGTTCAATAATTTACCCAATCCTACAAGGTTATGTATGAAAATGGAGAAAGGACAGAGATGGCATGGAATTTAAAAACAAAATTGTTCTAGCAAACTTTTACAGGTCTTACAAAGCAAGATTCCCGTCATGTATCATGTGTTCAGGCAGTAAAAGTTCCATGGAAAGGAGCATAGATAATGACAGTATTGCTTTGTGCATAGCAAAGATGCAATGCACTTTCTGTAATGGCGGGTCAGTAGATGCTTGGCATTACATAATTTGGAAGAATTCAAATGGTGGAATCTTTGGACAAGGAGTTCATATCCCATGTCAGAGATGGAGAAATTTTACATGAGAAAAGGAATCCTACATTTAACCCAAAAAACAAAAAGAGGTAGCCTAGAGTCTACAACTGAAATCAATAGGGCTACCTAGAAGGATGGTTGTTAAACGCTAGAGCTGGGCAGTTTGGAAATAATCAGAGGAGCCATATGGAGTCTAGGCTTAGAGGAGCTTTAGAAAGAAGTAGAGGTCGACTTTGATAAAGCTTCAGGGGAATAGTGGTACTACATTTTCTCTAACTAGAGAGTCGACGCAGCTCAACCTCCTTCCAGGTTTGATCCTACTCACAAGACAGCCTCGGTTTATATAGACTTTGTTTTATTTTCTTGTTATTAATTGAAGTTTACTCTTGTAGGTGCTTTCCAGAAGGAACCTTCAACAGAAGGAGTCTGAGTTACTTCAAAATTTCTTTGAATTCTTTGAGTTGGAAATTTCAATAAGGTCTGGTTTAAAACATTTGGCTCTCATAAGATATCCAAGAAGAAATGACAAGTTACTGGATCTGCATTTCTTAGAAATTTCATAAGGAACTGTCAGCTACTCAGAAACTCAAAGAAAAAGAGAAGCTTCTCCTTCTTCTATTAGAAAGCACAGAATGCAGAGGATAGGTAAATACAAATAAATGCAACGATAGATGTACTATTTTGGCCCAAAAAGATTGTTCTTACTTACTTTCCAAGTGCTATCAACTTCAGGAAACATGCTATTGTCACTGCGTCCATGACCTGAATACTCAAGAAAAATTAGCAAAAAATGTCAATAGATCATGACATAATTATTCACGTTGTGACTATCACATTCGCAAGAATGGTGGCAACAACAGCAAGAAGAAAGGCTAATTATTAGATACTAACATTGAGCTTCGGAGAATTAATCAAGCTACTGAATACTGGGGGTGTTCAAAAAACTGATTGAACCTATGAGTTGAACTGAACCTTGTAAGCTAATACCAAAAATCAGGTTAACCGAATTGGAGTTCAGGTTCAATTTGAACCAAACCTGTTTTCAAAATTTTCAGGTTACAAGTTCAGGTTCTTGATTTTAATGACATGTTAATGGAACAGAACCTTATTTACAAGTTCAGGTTCATATTCAATTTAGCTGAATCTGTATTTCTACTGAATGTTCTAATAATATTTATACTTAAATCATTTTTAAAACTATTACAATAAACCTATATTATTTCATTTAATCACTAATATCACTTAGACCCAATACAAGAAGTCAATACAAAATCAATT
This sequence comes from Dillenia suffruticosa, assembly GCA_033439265.1. Lineage (NCBI taxonomy): Eukaryota > Viridiplantae > Streptophyta > Magnoliopsida > Dilleniales > Dilleniaceae > Dillenia > Dillenia suffruticosa. The sequence goes on along the minus strand of JAVTVX010000012.1, from coordinate 4,613,496 downwards.
AAACCTACAAGTCTATGTGATCAATCAATAAACATGTGAAAACAAATCTATACAATATAAGTGATAAACTCAACAATCCTATATTGGATCAATTAATAAATATGTTACAATAACTTTATGATAACAACTTACAAATCCATATAAGATAAGTTTGTAAACATATTTCAACAAGTCTATTCAAAACAATAAGAAAACTCAATCTTCATTTATAAAAAATATATATATATATATATATATATATTAAAATCAATATAAAATCAATCCAAAAAAAGAACAAATTTATATGATCAATCAGTCAATCGATGAATAAATCAATTAATCAAAAAAGAACATAATTCAGTAAGTTTATATATGATCAATCAAAAAAAAAAATGAGCTAATTACAACAACTCCATGTAATATAAATTTATATGCCTGTTAGAATAAATCCAATGTAAAATCTTTGAAAAATTTAAGGGGATAAGAATGATGGTAAAAAAGAAACAAAAAACTGATAATGAAACACTAACAATAGCTAAAAAAATATATATCTATATTTTCAACATGAAGTCATTACAATTTACTAAGAAAGTTTGGCTCTAATAGAGCAAAACACAACGTGGTGGAAGAATTCCCAAAATTGAAGTAATAGACTTATGTATTATAAATGGAACTAAAGGGGCAGGGATGTAGAATAAATACATAAACTTATTAGAATAAATTCATGGTCGTATGATATAAATTAATTTAATGTTATTTGAATTTCAACGTTTTTTTAAACAGGTATTTTATTTTTGTGTATGTTGATTGCATTTATAGTCCACTTTAACCTAAACCTGAACCTGAGTTAATCGAGGTTATTTCAGGTTCAAGTTCCCTTAAGTATTGAATCTGACTTTCAAATTCAAGGGTAAAATTTTTAGAGCACTGAACCTAAACACCACTACTGAATATAGGCAAAGCCTGAAAATTTTTATAGCACGGCGATAATTCAATTCTAATAAGGTGATTTTTATTCTTTTTATTTTTAATGGGGGCAAACCATGGGCAAATAGTGGGGATTATAATTTTTTGGGGGAATAAGCAACATTTGGGATTATAATTTTGAAATTATAAATATCAATTTTTTATTGGTAGGGGAGCAATATTGAAAGTTCAACACAAATTTTTAAACCAAGATGTCATCTCAATATCACAAAAATTCAATATCTAGGTTCAACAAAAGAATTATGCTGAACAGAGGAGAAACTAAAAATAGCTACATATGCATCAGAATTCACAAATTTATGGTAACACAGCAATTTGGTATATTGGCAAGGGAATTACTTTCGCCACCACCAGCCCTTTGACCTAGTAGTATGAGCTCTTGCCCCATAACCATCAGGCATCAGCTTCAAAGAAAGAGATAACATACAATAACCATTTTCCTCTTTACTGTATTGGTTAAATGCTTTTAAGGAACATCACAAAGTCCTATTAAGTGATCAAACAAAAATTTACGAGAGAATTCTCGTCAAAACAAGTTCTAAATGGTATTTTAGGTTGCTATCTATGCACCCCACATGAGGAGTTTCTTTTTCTACATTTCATTTTTCTATGTTGTTTCAACTAAGAAAACAAAATATATACATAGAAAGAAGCATTCCCATACCCATAGCAACAAGAAAGGAACATAAACCACCCCCAAAAAAACACAGAGACAAGAATAATATAATACTCCCTCCGTCCCATTCTGTTGGTCCACCGTTCCTACTTGGGTGTCCTAAAATGTTAAATTTCCTTTATGCTACTTCATTAGTTGTGAGGAAATGGTGATTCCCTCCCATTTTTTTCATTAAATATTTCCCAAGATATAACAAGCCAACCTCAATTATTCGTTTCAAAAGTGTAGTATGGTAACATTACTGTAAAATTGGATGCTGTGGCATATCATTTATTGTGTTTCTTACTCTCTGTGAAAAAACAAGCGGGCAAAGAAAATGGAATAGAGGGAGTAATAACAAGTCAGTATCAAAGTGAATGTAAAAATAACATATACAGCAGTTTAAGTAATGGGATACAATTTTAGAATCGGCACTAGTTTCAAGACTGACTTACCTGAAACAGAGTCCAGTGCTAACAAGTCATAGTCAGATACAAGGCCAACCTGCAAGATGATCACATATACAGAAAACAAACAACCTTGTGGTTAAAAGAATAAGTTCATTGATAGCCTAGCAAGTCTAAGTGTTCATTTCAATGTCCACATCCAAGCATGTGGAAAAAAAGGGGCAGGCAAGGTGAAGTTCTATGTGCAGCTAAGAAGTATGGACATAGACATAAGCCATGAAGATAACACAACATGAGCAGGCAAACTGAGAAATTTCCAAAAAATAGGACACGGAGAGGACTATGAGACAAACTAAAACACTATTATTTTTGGGTATGTATTTATGTAATATGTACAATACTAACAGGTTTCTTCTACACGTATTGCAACAAATACATAATTTATACTGTTCAAATGCAACTGTTATCATGCTCAACTTAAGACACTTCTGAATATTTTAAAAAGTACAAACTTCCCAACTGCATTAATAACAACAGTATGTGTTCAAGAAGTGCCCTAGAAATATCCTAGGAGCGTCCAAGAACCACGCATTGTCTTAAAACGAGGGGGGGAAGCAGAATGTGATATCATATATATGTCGTGTCTGATGAGTGTCTGGCGTGGAATCAAACGCAGGCACAAGCAAGACTGAATTTAAATTGTTCATGCTTCATAGCAGCCACGCCAGCAAACTACGAAAAACCTCCTTTCATTGTGATCTTCCCACAAACTATTTTTCATTTTCTGTTTCTGCTAACAACAGAAATTTGATTCAACTCACGAACTTCTCATTTCAGAAGAGTAAAATTTAAGCCAAAACAAGTGACGAACATAACTGATCACAAGCACAACCAAGTATTTTCTAAAGCTCAACCAGCAAGATTTGCTCAAGTACATGCAAAATCAGTTACAGAAGGCAGAGAAATATCTAACAAGAACATGAGCTACTTTTGCCGGAAAAGACTCTAGAGGTTATACTAGAGACCTAGGGATGGATATATGAGCATGCAGAGACCACCATAATTGTGTGGCCCACTCACATTTGGAACAGAACCAGAGAGAGAGAGAGAGAGAGAGAGAGACGTTTGCATGACTTACTACCACCTCTAATGATAAGTATTTAAAACCACGCCAGACCAATGAGTATAAACTCATGAGGACAGCAATTATGCTTCAATCATGCACAACATCTATGCTTCAATTATGCACTCCATCACTTGCCAGAAAGATGACGACAGCAATACCTTGACAAAACAAAGGGCCACTTTAGTTTATGCATATGCGTTTTTTCTCAAATTCATACAGGTGAAGTTAGTCACGGCATTGAGATCCAACATTCATCAGAAATCAGGCTAATAATAAAATACATGTCAGGAAATCTGGCAACAGAAGCAAGGCAAGCCATATTAGGACCCATTGAGGCTTCTTTCAGACTCTATTTGTTAATGAGAGAAAAGACAACTAAGAAAATGACATTGCTGGAAGACTTAAAAAAGAAATTGAAAAAACAGAAGCTTCCATTGGAAGAAAACCACAGTGCCATTTGGGAGGGCCGATCAATCGGATTCTTGTAGGAAACCGTAATGCCTCTACTGATAAGGTCATGGACACAATCCACAATAAAAGGGAACCAATGTCTCATGCTGCTAAAAATGCTTTACTAAATCCATTCAACTAACCTAAATGGCAAAGACGAGATAATGTGCCAACTTACCAATTTCCAGTCATCATCAATAACAGGAAAACCAGTAATTCTGTTTTCCACGAGTATCTCCAAGGCTGTTGCAGAAGAAAAAGCATTACATATTAGGAACCAAGGAAAAATAAGTTGAAGGTAGAATAAGCAGTGCAAGTACCTTCCTCTACAGTGGTCATAGGCTTCACTACATGCAAATCCTCCTTTTTTGTCATGAAGTCACCCACCGTATATACTCCAGTTCTAGGCTAAAGAAATAAATGACATGATAGAGGTAACATTTAAAATGCTAAAAAGGCTTCGAACATGGTAAAGAAAAGGGGGATGCAAAGGTGTGACATGAAATATATAAATGACGTCCTTCAAACATAGAATAATGACCACACATTTGGAAATACGATATACTGCTTCTCCCAACATGGCGAGTACAAACCATTTTAACATGATCTGACATTTCCAATTGCAACAAGAAAAAGATAACCACTAGAAGTACCATCGGGTGCAATGCAAGAACAACAAAAATGCAAGCCACTTACCCACAAAGCCATGCTAAATGCAAGATTAAAAACATAAATATCCATATTTTAGAATCTAAAGACACCCAAAATTACTAGTTGCAATGAAAATAAATCTAGGGTTGAAAGACCTTAAAAAATCGCAATTTCCTTTCACTCCATATTATCCAATACCACAAAAATGTAGCTACCATTAGTGTTACAAATCGAAGCCCATAAATCAATATCATCACATATGCCAACTTCCATACTATTACAAATAATTGACAAAGTCGCACTGCACACTTTTCTATTCCAAAAAGTGTTCTTAATTTCTAGTGTTCCCAATATGATAGTTTTAAATGTGGCATTAATGTCTTTTAAGATGTGCATCATGAGATAACAAGAAGTCAATAGTTTTGTAAGTGTTAGTTATTAGTATAAGGGAAAATTACAACAGCACCGTCAAGTTTGTGCGAGAAAAATTTTACACCCTCTATTTTCAAAATTCACACTTTGCATCTTACACCGGAGCTCCATCAACACTTTAATGTGCCTATCATAAAGAACATAGATGGTCTAAAATGCCCTCATGTGCTTAATTTCTTCTCATTGCCATTTTCCTCTCTTTCAAAACGTATAAATGTCCAACAACACCGCCGCTAAAAATCAAATGATATCCACCAGTCCTAAGAGGCAGCAAATTCGAGAGATCTAGCACCTCCATCTCCATCACAGTTATTGCCAGCATCTCACATGGTGGTAGCCAACCTCAAATCATAGCACTGTATCTAAAATTCATGTGCCCCTTTCCACTGACTCTTACAGTGTGAGCTTCATCACTTTCTGATCAACAGACTTCACCCATCCACAATCAATGCTGCCATTTGTTGGTTAAACCCAATCCAATGCTATTTACCCTCCTTTGGGAATTCCAACAAGTGATCTCTTTCTCTATATATTTACAATTTTTTCTTGAAGAGGTTTAAGTATCAAGTCGATACCAATTATAGGTTACAAGCCACAACCGTAATTTTGATGAATTTGTGGTTTTGAGTTTTGATTAGGGGTTTTCTATGGTGACTTGAGACAAAGAAAATGAGGTAATGGGATTAGGTCTTAATTCGGTTTCGGAGAGAAGCAAATGTTGTTAGAGAGACAAAAAGAGAGTGAGACCAAGAGAGACAAAGATTCAATTTGTGCATGGCTTCTCTCTCTAACTCTGACTTCAGCTTTTTCTAATTTAACTTCTCAAAATCTTTAATAAAATTAAAGGTCTTGAACACTTATGTAATGAAATATGGATTAGAGTTTGTTCCTATGATTTGGGTGAAGGCTAAGCTTATGGTGATGTATGTGAGGTTTAATAAAGTGGGTTTTACTTTTTTTTTTTAATTTTTTTTTTAAGTACTGCTGGCAAAGATTCGGAGGTAAGTAATGTTTTAATTCATGTGTATGTTTAGCCTATGCAAGAAGGTTGGTGAGATGTTGGATTCTCAGGGGAAACCACCATTCTTGTCAGAATCCTCAGAGTTCCAGGAGGCTTATTTTATTTTAAACTCGTTGGAATCTTCTTCTTTTTTTTAATTATCCTATTTTTTGTATTATTTTCTGAAGCACAGGGATGGTGGACACCATTTGGCTTTGATGGTAGTAGGAAACACCAACGATAGGGGGAAAAAAAAATCAACAACTTTGACCGACAGGTTTATAACAGATTTCTGACTGTGTTACGCTCAAGATGCAAAGTGTAACCAGAATTAAAGTATAAGATGCAAGGTGTAAGTTTTGAAAATAGGGGATGTAGTGTTATCCCATGCAAACTTGAGGATGGTTGATATAATTTTTTCTCAGTATAAGCACCCTTAAAAAAAAAAAAGGATCAGGATATATAGTCCACAATTTTATCGATACCATCCTCTCAGAATCAACACACACACATGCACACTGATCAAACATGCATCTAGGATCTTCCTTGCAAAGATGCCAAGAACATGGTTGTAGGTGCACTATGCTATAGTTGTGCAACCCTTGCAAATTGAAATCTTCATCAGCAGTAAAACTAACAGCAATTGTTTTATACTTTGAAACAATCCAATCAACTCAACGCACATGATTAATCCATATGCCGATCACCTCGAGGCAAATATATATCATTCTCTCCATACATCTTCATGTCCCACAAGCTTTGTTTCACAAATGGCCTATTTTACATAGACACATCACTTTGCCTAGCCACACCCACGTCAACATGAGACAACATGGGCTTGGGTATTAGTGTTGGAAAAACTCTGCTTTAGTGGAAAACATATCCAAATAGGGTGTGCCCATGTCGGCTACACACCCACGCTTGACACAGGACCCAAGTCCATGTAGTGTAGCAAATGAAAACCATTCTTTTTTATAATTAAATCCCTTTTTGCTAGTCACAGGACCAAAGGCCTGGATTATTGATCAACTTGGATGAGCAAATTAAGAAATTCAGGCACTATGACATGTTAGTAGCATGCTTTAGAGCAACCGTGTATTGTATCAACTATTTACTAATAATGGCAAGTGATTTACTCTTTTAAACAAGAAGTGTTTTATATTTAAACAGAATAAGTTGATAAGTTACTTGTTAGACACTTCATTTTCAAGAGTTAAGAATATGCAAAGTTGACAGGTACAAGTACTTTAATCTGTCCACAATTGCAAGATTTATGATTGGGCATCATTTATCTAGAATATAGTCTTGCTTTTTGTTTTCATAATTAATATGAATATTAATGAAGATAAAGCCGTGAAACATGAACTATTTGACAATAGTTTCAAAACAAACATGTAGGCACTTGTTAGATAAGTATATTGAACATGAAGCTTAGATATGATCACACAATGTAATTTACTTAATGTCCATGTATTGTAATCTAGACCATAAATGATCATATAATCCTTTGACCTAAGGTAACACTTTTATCTTGTACACAGGTTATTTTTCCACTTGTTTTGATCACATAAGAGTCTTTGGCATATAATGGCTCTAATCAGTTATCTATGGAGATAAGTGTGTATGCAAAGATAGAATTCATTACCTCGAAGACAATGATAAGGTCCTATGAAATAAAGTTCGGGCAACAAATGATAAATAGGAAGAAGAATCTATTTCATGTCTTAATAATCAAGAATGAAAACTAAGATGAGGTCAAACAACTTAAGCCGTTAGGGTTTGACATTCACTATAACCCACCCTTGCTAGATAGCAACCTTATAACAAAGAGATTTTAGAGCACAATAATTATAGTTATAGATTCATTTGAATGTTTATAATTGCATTAAAATATTCATTACTATTTAGGTAGTGATGACACACTGCGTTAGATATCAATTGTAACTTTTGAGATTCGGGGGTATCTTGATAATTTTCCTCCTAAGTTTGGAAAAGTGAGTCTCCAATAACGTCGAAGAGTTAATATTATAATTTTATTATCATTTAACAGCCAACCTAGGAAGTCACGCACAATTGGATGAGCTCTAACCAAGAAAATAATATACTTGTTTAATTAAATGTGTTTAATTATTAATTAGATTAGTGGAGAAGTCTTGTAATTTAATTTGCAACTTTTCCACCACATTCTCAAGTCATGTCCCATTTCATGAAACTTGGGGAGGAGAGGGTATGTGTTTTGATAGTTTCCGTTGGAATTGGAAAGCTTTTATAATTAGGAAAGTTTCTAAATTGTTAGCTATATGTTATTTTTTTTTAGAAATTCTATAAATCAGGAAATTCTTAAAAATAGAAACATTAGGGCTCCTAAGGTGTTAAGAATTTAGAAAATTTCCAAACAGACTAGCTCTCCTAAAATTAGGAACTTCAAGGGTGTTAGGGAATCCTAATTAAACAAGGATTCCTACTAGTATTACAAAATCCTGCTTGGAAAAGACTTGTAATTTAACTGCAGCTTTTCCACCACATTCTTAAGTCATGTCCAAATTCGTGAACCTTGGGGAGGAGTGGGTCATTTCATGTATTTTGATAGTTTCCCAATCCTTATTCCTACTAGCATTATAAAATCCTACTTGGATTAGAAATACCATGGCTAAGTCATGATATCTTCATGCCTTAAGTTATGTCCACCACCAGAGCAACAAATTTCAATGGTCCACTCTCATTAGACAAGTAACCATGGTTCCCTCATCCCAACACTAGAAAGACATTTGGTTTAACTAAAGACAATTTCTTTGCAGTAATTGCTATTCCTCCTCGAGACACTTGTGACAATGGCAAAATGAAATGACAAAGCCATCAATTAACAAAGGATAGAGCATAGTAATATCCATGGTTCAGCTTAGAAGACTACATCCATGCACAAAGAGAGGAGAAAAAATCGCTATAATTAGGAAATAGATATAATGGTGAAGAGTACACTTTAAAACCCTTAAACCCCAATACACCTGCAAATTCAAATGATGGCTTCTTAGACCCTAGGGGGATACAATCTATGAACAAACAACTCGTGGTACAGCCTAACGTATAATTGAAAAGCGGGTCAAGCCCGCAACACGAGGCATTTAGAATTGGGCTTCAAAACAAACCACAAAACAGGATCTATGGCATCAACCTATAGTGTCGTTGTCACTCTAATTTCCATAAGAAAGGACAGTTGCGCCCAAATTTCTGTCGTAACCATTCACCAGTGCTCCTTGTCTCCAATACCCTACCGTCACATCTTCAGTCTCACCACATTTCATCATCATAATTCCTTCCTTTCCTTTTCTCCCAATCTACACGTAATGGTGTTCATACCCACTTAATTACATAAAAAATTCAAAAATTTAAACCCCCAAAATAAGGACTAACCCAGAGCACTAAATTTCAGAATTCAAGTGCTGCAGTCAATTTTCAGCCACACAACAGAGAAATTACGAAGAATGCGAAGAAAGAACTTAGAAATATTACTGACCGGAACGGAATTTCCCATCAAAGTAGCACTTGCAACAACCGCAAGCGGCCTACGAACGATCGAAAACCTATCGTGGACCAAACGTGGATGTCCGGTGCTAACAATGGGCCGCCGACCAGAGCGAGAAAGTAGTAGACATGGTAGCTGGTGAACGACGGTGGCGGAGGAGGTGGCAAAGCCGGTTCGGAGACGAGGTAGGGCTAGAGACTTCAGCGAAAGAGCTGCCTCCATGTTCAAAGAAACCTCAATTCAGTTACTCTCTCTCTATCCGAGTATTCGGTGGTGAGAGAGAGAGAGAAGAGAAAGAATAGAGAGCCTCGGCTTCTAAATAGGACCAGCAGAAGCCAAAGGTGAAGAGAACTAGGAAAGATTTCCTGGTGAGGATATATAGGGAAAGAGACACGGACGACTTATCGATGTAAACAGAAATTTTTATACCCTACGGAATTAAAAATAGATATATTCCGAGTTTGAAGTCCGCCGTTTGAGCGACTTTTACAAAATATTAATTAATTAATTAATTTATTTTTTTCGAATAAGATACTACTTAATTTATTGAGAAAAAATATGGAGGAAGAAAATATAAATATGATAATATTTAATTAGTTTATATTTATCTATAATTTAATCATTTTTTTCTCTCTCTTTAAATCAGATTTATAAAAATTATTTTTCTCTAAAAATAAATAAATTAGTTTTCTCTTTAAAAAATTAAATTATTTTATAATTCCACCCTTTAAACATATTATTTCTATTTTTATATCTAAAAGAATAAATTTTAATTTTTTTTATTTTTAAAATTGATCAAATTAATTTTCTTTCTTTAGAAAAATTAAAATTATTTTATTAATTTTCTCTAAAAGAATGATATTTTTTAATGGTTGCAAGCAGCAAAATCCTCATAATTATTAGCACTATGAATAAAAGGGTATTTTATTCTCCTCTTATACAATACCCCATCAGTGAAGGAACCAACTTGAGGGAACAAGGAAGCAACGGGAGGTTTTTGCATCTGAAAGGTTTAAATTGCTTGCATCTTCACCGATGTCTCGTATGAGGTTGTCAGAATATCGCCCTCCTTAATTCTCATGTGTTTAGTAAGATGCTTTGATTTTTTTATTTTTATTTGACCACTTATATCATATTGATTTTTTTTATTTGATCGTTACTATCAGGTTACTGAAGTAATTTGATTTAAATATTATGATGTCTAATTTAAAAATGGCTTCTCTTGATATTTTTTTTTAATTTAAATTTAAAATTTTAATTAAAAAATCAAATGTGCTATTATTCAATTCACGTCGTTACGTTGTAGGTTTATGTTATGTTTAGTAAGATACTTTAATTACCAAGTGAATCTAATTATTATAGCATTTCAATTATATTGATTTGATTTTCCCAAGACACAGAAACTTAACGGTTAACACAAAGCCAGGGTATGCTCGGAACCTCATTCAGAATTCTGAGTTCAGATCGCTCCTGGTACACATGGGAATCAGAACTTGGTTTGATTACCAAATTTTTATAGGTATAATAATTGGATGTTATACACGCTTAATCATAAGTTTTAAATTCTAATCATGGGAATACAAAAATAGAATTTGAAAAAATCAACCTCCTCATAAGGATCCCACAATATTCGGGTCGGATTAATTATGTAAGCTCAAATATTAATTGGTGATAAGGAACGCACTTAGACCAAAAATAAAAAAGAAAAAACAGAAAAAAGGGCAGGGTCATGAGTCATGGTAAATTGTGTTGGGTTTTCAGGAAACAACTCTCCTTTGCATCCATGCAAGCACTTAACTTTGGATGGGTACCAACAGAAATGGGCCTCGAAAGCCCAAGTGTTCTCTTTGTTTTTTTTGGTCCTTGACCCCGGTATCTGGAGTTTCTCCCTTATTAATCTAGGTCAATCTGATTGTCGAGTCTCAATTGAGAGGAGAGTCTCTCAAAATAGTCTTTTTCGTTCTCTTTTGATAAAATGGGTTTCTTTATCTTCCCGGTAAAATACATGGAAATGTAGATGGTTAAGAATTTGTTTGGTCCATTATTAAAAAAACATGTGTATAATACAGGCTAGTATTGTGTCAAGATGTCTCTCTTATGACATTCTGAGAGTATTCTGCCTTGAATCAAAGATTTTGTTCTTCATTCCTATATTTTGGTTTTGGTTTGCCCCACTTTTATGAGTTTAACGATTGTTGTGTGCAAGTATTTACTTTGTAGCCGATTTTTCTGTGATTATAACCCTTCGCTTGGGAAGAAAGAAAAGGGGAGAGAAAGAACGGGAAATGAAAGAAAATGCGAAAGAATGGAATGGGAAAGGAGAAATTGGGCAAGGAGAATCAATTTTCACTTCCCTCCTACACTTCTTAGTTCTCTTCCAAATGGAGAGAATATTTTTCTTTCCTCTCCCAAGCAAAGAGGAGAGAATCAATCTCCACCCCCCCTTTCTCTTTCTCCTTCATTTATCTCCCAAGCGAAGACCAACACAAGGGGAAAATGTGGTCTCTGAAAAACCTGAAGGCCTGGCCTCTTTCAAGTTATTCTTATTCTCTATAACCAAAAAATTATCGGCGAACGGTTGGTTTAGTAGGATGTAGTATTAGATTTTTTAACCAAATCTCAGATTCGAAATTTAAAAATGAAAAATACTACACTGAAAGAGCCGCCCCTAAATAGAGTCTCCGCAATACTCGAATCGGATTGATCGAAATATGATTCCGGATATCAATAATACAAACAAAAAAAAAGAAAAAGAAAAGAAAACTGTTGGCCTGTGACGAGTGGTATTCTCCCCTTGAGAGTCCCAAAGTTTTTTTTTTTGTTACACAAAAATTCAAACCCTAGATCTCAGGGTTGGGGGAGAAAAATTGTGACCATCAGATTGTCCCCTCGAGAACCAAGTATCTCAAAAGTTGTAGACAAAAACTTTGGCCAAGGTAGCTTATATTCTCATGACTATGCAATATGACCTACTCTCTCGGCGGGCTTAAAGGTGGTGACAGCCCACAAAATAGATAGTGGCCCATTTATGATGCCCACAGCAAACAAAAATCCAATTCAAGGAGAAATTTGATTCAAGATTTCTAGTATTACAACCAATTAACCTTACTAGTTTAAGTTAGTTAGATGCCTCTAGCTTGTGTCACTAAAGAAACTAATGCTCACTTTGTGCTTAGATTGCATTATTAACAACCAAAAAGGAGGAGGAAAAAAGAGAAAAGAAAAAAGGCAAACAAGTAGTCCATTCTTCTATTTATTATTATTTTTTTTTTTGCTTGGTCACTTTAGTTTCTCTCGTGTATTTAGTATTGAAAAAGGGTGTGAACATTAACCAAATTAGTCGAAAAACTCGGATTTTTTTGGATAGCAGGGAAGGCATCTAACCTTTAGCTGAAAATGCCATGCATGACCATGTGAGAGCTCCACAAAACCCTAGTGTGTGGTTTGATGCCTTTCTTCATGGTCCCCCTCTTGTCTTTCTCACTTTTGAAAGTTTGACATAGACAAATGTGAGTATGAGAGAGAGAGAGAGAGAGAGAGAGAGAGAGAGAGAGAGAGAGAGAGAGTTGTTGCAAGAAAAAAGATAACACAAACAAGCAATCTCTAATAGCTTACATTGCTAGTTTTTCCAATTATTGACATGGAAGGTTGTTACTTGTATACCATAATAGTGGCTTTAAGCCTTAGAACAAGTAAAATCCAATACCCTGATTGATTATTAATTTGAATTGAGGATCAAGTTGTCGTGGGTAACTGATCTTGAAGAGCAAAGTTGAGGTCTTAGAGAGAGAGAGAGAGAGAGAGAGCAAAAAGAAATGAAAAGAAGAAATTATTCCTTCCAAGATGCTTGTCAATGGTTTTCAATTTTTGGGACCATCTTGTTTTTTATTGGTTGATAACTTGGTACCATAATCAAAAGACAAAATGGAGGACGTAAACTTTTACCTTAACCTTTAAAATTCCCGTTTTTAGAGGCCGGTGGATGCCACCGCCAATCCAACCATTATATGGATGTCATCCTCACACTATTGATTTCCTTAATTATTCTCTCTCTCTCTCTCTCTCAATAGCTAGATATATTAAGGTAAACTCTAGGAAATATATATTTTGAAAAACTTCTTTTTCTTTTCTCATTAACTCACTTTGTTGTAGATTTTTAAATCAATAAAGATACAAATATTATGTCACTTAAAAAAAAAAAAATCTTGTCCTTTCAAAAACGTTGTTTGGTATTTTGTTTTTCTTCCTTTTCTTAGGTTCATTTTTCATGAAATAAAATGTAGTTACCTAAAACAAATAAATTAGAAAATTGATGGTACGAAATGGACAAGATATTAAAGATTTCAAAATTCACACCCATGAGAATTAAAATATTCAAAAGCTCTTGATTGCCTCATTTTTATGATTATGGTAGGCTCTTACATTCTTTTTGGTTTATTAGGAGGGTTGTATATTTAAATTCGAAAATGCTCTATCGAGAAAGTTAATGAAATATACAATTCGTAAGACTATGCAAACTCACAAACATCAAGTAATTGAATACCGGTATTTTTTAAATAAAATTTCAGATTTAAGTCTTGTGTATAAAGAAAAAGACTTCAGAAGACATTTGTCCTAAAGAGACCAATTAGAGTCGAATCAAATTTAATCGAATTTAACATGTTTACCAAATAACAACAGTTTAAAAAATAACAATAATAAGATTATGTATCCTCATGCGATTCTTATTCTATATGTTAGGTGAGATGATGCTTTAATAATCAAAATTCTAATCGAGAAGGTATGATTTTACAAGTAATACCTTAATTAGAAAGAGAAAATGAACCCCACAAAGCCTAGGCACATACCCTTAATTTGGGATCAATCAAGCCAATTTAATAGATTAGGAAACTTGGTGCGCAATATAAGGATTAAAACTACCCACTTTATAGGGCCTACAATAAGAGGTATTTTACTTTTGTTTTTTATTCTCATTATCACATTTTTTTTCCTTCAATTATTGATTTGTCCGAATGCATTTGCTTTAGACTTTGGTTTCCACACGTTTGGGAATTTTTCAAACAATGGATGGAATTTCTTAAGCCAAGGGCTTGCACGCAAGATGCTAATTTTGGAATCGATTATGACTATCAATAGTATCATTTTTGGGGTATACTTCATTTTCTTTTACCTTTTATTGGTTGCTTAATCCAATTGTTAATGCAAACTAGAAATTAAGGCAAGGTGTTATATCAACAATGTGTTACCAAATTACCTTAATTGAACTTATTTAGTTTTCAAATTGGCAATATGCTCACTTTGAGAGTAAAAAACAATGAATGAAGAGAGAGAGAGAGAGAAGGGGGGATTATATTTGTTAACCAAAAAAAATGGTAAAAACGAAAAAAGTCTATACTAAATTGTGTATCCATTGATTTATCTTATTATTCAACATACTTCATTATTTTGACCGACATATTAACATCGTTTTGCAAATAATATTGAATTATAGTTCATCTAGATTTTAAACCATAGTAGATTAAAATCTTGATAATTGTATTGGACAAATTTTAAGCTTACATATGGAGCTCTCTTAAACGAGCAGATGGTTGGTGTAATAGATAAGAATATTAAATCTTTTAAATAAGTCTTGAATTTAAAATTTAAGAATAATAAAAAAAAACTATATTATGAGAGATTTCTCTTAAATTGAGTATGACAATACTCGAATCGAATTAATTAAAATATAACTTTAGATACCGTTTAGTTATACCAAAAAAAATAGAATTTTCTTTAGATGTTTGCTTAGTTTGTGACGTTTCTATTAAGATATTTCTTAAATGAAATGCCCGGATTAAAAATTTAAAAAGATCATGACTAGTTTATAAGTATGGGCGTTGAAAGAATGATTGTTTTAGGCTAGGTTGTGGGTGTGTAAAATATGTATCGGTCACGTATATAAATCACTCGATGGGGAAATACATTTGGAGCAACTCTTACAAAAAAATTTTCTTAGCTTAAAGTTGCAACCTTAGATTCTGAGGGCACAGATTGCTTGATGTAAATTTGAGCGAGAAGGGTAAAAGGAGAAAATCCCTCAGCCACATTCATTCCTAAACTGAAAAAGAGACCTAAGAAATTCAAAGACTAGAGAGCACATTCAATCCAATGACCAGAGAAATTTAGTATGTATCTGAAAATTGGACATTATTGAAGAAGACTTTATTTTAGCTAATGAGGGAAAGAAGGGAATGTTTGGGTAATATGCTCATTTTGGGTGAGGGGTAATGAATGACCTAAAGAAAAGGCATTCTATTCGTTAAAAATACCACAAAAATGTAGAAGACAATGTACTAGCTTGTATGACCATTGATCTATCTTATTGTAACAACATACCTTAATATCAACTAGAATCCAAGGTATCTTGCTTCTCCAAATTACGGCGTATTAAGGTGCGTCTGGAAATCCTCTTAATCGATAAAAAAAATATACTTTTTAAGTTAAAATCTCATAATTGTACCAACGATGTCTTAAACTGGCAAAAGAATTTATCATACATATTTGTTTATTGTATATAGTTCTAAACCATTATACATGATTATTAAACCAATAGATCTGTATTAAAAACGATATATTAAGATATACGGAAAATAACAATAATATATTTTCTTCCAAATCATGAGACTAGATGAGAGCGGTTGTCACTGCTAGGATGTTTCTTTAGGGACACAATAATATATTTTTTTAATAATGATAAAAATCTCATTTATTTGACTGGGTGTGTACCAAGAGATATCTTGGGCATATTTTAACACCAAGAGCCAAATACACTGAGCAACGAATCAAAAATCTGCTTCGCAAAAGATTTCAATCTTGGATCGATGAGGGTATAGATTGCTCAATGAAAATTGAGTCAGCAGAGTAAAAGGAGAAAACCCCCCACAACCACATTGATTGCTAAACTGAGAAAGAAAATGAAGAAAAGAAAAGAAAAAGAGTTAACGAGAAAATTTTATTATTTTTTATTTTATGATCATTATCATAAAATTTGTCGAATTTGATTTGATTAATAATGAAGTATAATGTAAAAATTGAGTTTTATGATGTCTTTTTTTAAAAAAAAAAAATTAAAAGAGTATAGTCTCGTAAAAAATATTTATTTGTGTGTTTGAAAATTGGCATCATGGAATGAGCCTTTATTTTTTAACAAAAAGGGAAAGGGGGTGATGATTGGGTACGATAAAAACATTTTGTTATGTCAAATGATTGACAAACATTTTTTAACTATTCTAATATTAAGACAAATTTCAAAAAGGAAAACATCCGAATAATTTTTGTCATTTTCTTTTCTTCTGATTGCTAAAAAAACTGATTTTGTTAAAAATTATCAAATTTAAATTTGAAAATAAAATTTGATGGTTTACCGAAAAAGTATTCAATTTATTTTTAAGAAAAAATATTTTTATTTGCAAATTAAATAGCATTAATATATATTTATTTATTGGATAGGTATGCAAATATATATTATTAAAATTGAAGCGTCGGGAATAATCCCAAGAAATTTAACATCATGACACACACAACCAAACCAAAAATATATAATAAGATAAACAATTATTTTATGCAGTTCGACATTCTTTATTTACGTTTAAAAGAGATCTAATTGTTTATTATGAAAATTAATTAATATAATAATAATGGGATATATGAAAACTCAATGGACCTCGGATACTCCTTGTACCCCAAATCCTAAGGAAGCATTTCTATCCTCTACAATAACCAGAGAAAGATTTTTTTTTTTTTTTAATCTTTGTTAAGCTGTCGATATCCAAAAATTTGTTTCGATTAAATCTGAACTGATTATTATAACATCCATTTTATGAGACGGGTCTCCCGATATTTTTTTTTTTTCATTCCCATGCCGAATTGAACAAAGCATGATGAAGGAACGTAACATGCTTTGTCAACTACACCAACCAATATTGGTACAATAACCAGAGAAAGATATTAACTTCTAATGCGTTTTATACTCACGAACATTACATGATTATACACAATTTATAAAATTATACTTTTTCTAATTAAAATTTTATTGTAAAATGAAAATTATACCTAAATACGCAAACTTGGTAAAGAAAAAAAATACACTTTTTATTATCTAAAAAAATATAACCCAACCTTTGGGAAAAGAAATAGAATATCATGAAAAGGAAATCAAAACAAATAAGAAAAAAAAAAAGCAAATTCTTATCGCACCCCATCCAAGTAATTTGAAAACATAGGACGGATAATATTAACATTTTATTGATTTAATGATAAAAATATTAAATTTTTTTAATTTAAATTTTAAATTTAAATTTTAAAATAAAAAAATTAAATATCGAGAGGATTTATTATTTAATAAGCTTGACAAATAATTCAAATCAGAATAACCAGATATCATCACGCGCGATCAAGAAAAAAAAAAAGATGGGTTGATGGAGAAAAAATCAATTTTAGGCCCAACACACGCGCCAATGCACCGTGGTGCACGCCCCCTATTTTTCAACCTTCCCAGATAGGGTGACGGGTGAAGAAGAGACATGAACATCGGGCCGAGGTAGGAACAGGTCTCAGTCGACCGACATTGCTACGTGTCGCATATGGTAACTTCAAAAATCAGAGTTTGGTGCACATATTAAAAATTCACCCACCGGTACCCCCTCAAAATCAATAATAGTTATCGTGAATTTTTATTAAACCCAGAAAAATAAATAACACGTTCCTCACGTCGATACTTTGTTAGGCCAGTCTGATATGGGGACCCCATGAACCAATGGTCAAGATTTTCTTTTGTTTAATACAATTAAGTACACTGACTTTTGGGACTGTCCTATGTTTCCAAGTTGCAAGCCTTTGTACCATCAATTACATTTATAATCCATTTCAACTTGCAGGGCTTAGAAGGACAAATACTTTTATGATCTTTTGCAAATATGTCTTTGTGCCTTTTTACCATCTTAACCATTGAAATTCGATTTTGCATAAAATTTGTAAGAGGTATAATACTTTTTTCATATTATTATGGAGAAACGAATAAATCTGCCGATTCCCTTGTAAATTTCAGGGTAACTTATCACTTGGATAGTATTTTTTTTTATTTTTCTCAGCTTTCACGGCTTACACGTAAATTAGATTGTATATCCATTCCTTTAATTAGATTAATGAAATAATCTTAGGAGTGTTATTTCTAAGATTCATTTTATTGTTGGGACGTTAGATTTATATCCCTGTATTTGGTTTTTTATTCAATAAATTAGGGCTAACATCCTTCCCCCAATAGGGGTTTTGTGCCAATTAAAAATAAAACCCAAGGTTATAAAATTTAATAATTAATTATAAAAGTTAAAAAAGAATCACTCTTTCTTTTATGAGACGATATGGGAGAGGCCTCTAGAGCTAAAAATGTATAAGATTCAAAACCAGTTTCGATTTGATAGGAAAAAAAAAATTCAAAATTAAAATAAAAAATAATGATTTTGATTTCTATCCAATTTTAGTTCTATAATAGTTTCGTTTAGTTTTTGTTTTTGTAGTTTTTATACGAATTTTTTATTTTTTTATGATTTTTTACTATTCTCAAGATTTCTTAAAAAAAAAATTTCACAGTTGGATTTGCATTTTATTTTCATGGGTTTTAAAGATTTTATTTCTGATTTTAGTCTCAAAAATTAAGAATCAAAACCGAATTAATGATTTGGTGGTTCAATTCCAGAATTGAAACAAAATCATTTTTCTACATTTATTTCGATTTTATTTTGTAATGTTTTTAGCATGTTAATTTGGTGCAAAGAGAAACGAAAGAAAACACCAAAAAGAAAAGGAAACAAACACACACAAGGGAGGACACAATCCAAAAACAATAAAAAGGACGCCCCGCAGAGAGAGAGAGAGAGAGAGAGAGAGAGAGAGAGAGAGAGAGAGAGAGAGAGAGAGGGAAAGAGGGAGAATTTACATGGAAATGGCGTAACAAGTTTGTACACTATTTTTTTTATTAAATTAAAATTTTAACAGAAGATGAAGTTCTAAACCCAATTTAAAAAATTAAAGTTTCCATTCTGTTTAACCCTCACCATACCTCTTTTATTTGTCCTAGACAACAAAGGTGTTATGGATCCCACGGATGGGGGGAGTGAGAAAAAAAAATTCAAAAAAATGAATCATTAATAAATTTTATAATATTTAAATCGAATTAATTAAATAATTCAGATATCAATTTATTAAAAATAATAAAAATTAAATTTTCAACGTGCCTCGTTAATCAATTTTCTAAATAATAATTCTCTTGTAATAATTATTTTGATCAAATTCTTGGAGTATTATAAGGTTATTAAATTAAATTTGATTAATATTTTCACCCATTTCTTTATCAATTGCAGCAAAAGAAGCTCAAGGGTCAATCGAAATTCCAGGAAACCTGTCTGACATGGCTCGTACCCCTTTTGAAAAATCACATAAACTGATTGCTGATTTCTAAAAAGATGTACCCAGATCTTCAATGAATCAGTTCACCTCACCTTGGAGGGTCGTTTAATGCACCTATGTATGGTTTCAGGGAGGAAAAAAAAAAGAAAAAAAATGGAAAAAAATGAAAAACTTGTGGTTCATATAAAAAAATATTAATCACATTAAAAATTTTTTATCTGCCTCGTACAACCACGAAACTATCTTTTCGATCAAGTACAATGATGAAATTCGAGAGCAAGGATGATTTATTTGACTTAGGCACAGGACGAGGTTGTCAACAATTGTATAAAATTTTTAATTAGTAATCTTTTGAAAAAGTTTAATTTTTTTAAAAACAACTCATAACTTCTAACTAATTGGTCAGATTATTTAAATAGATTTTTTAAATTAGTTTCTATTACTAAATAAAATTAACAAAAAAAAAGGGAAAAAGACAAAATTAGTTGACAAATTGCTAAACTTTAGATATTTGTCGGACAGAATTCAAAATCTTGACATTAAACATGGGAATTATTATTTCAGACAAAATATTAACTGATTTGCTTTTTATTCTTAAGATTGTATCATGTGATATGTGGTATTTTCCGATGATGAATTCTCAGAAATTTATATCCTAGGTAGACTTAATATTAAAATGTTTATACCATTTTAAGAATTTTTATCTGTTAAATTAGTTGACACCCAATTATTTAATTTTTGAGTATTATGAATAATGTGTTAGAAGATATAAATAAATCACATACTTGTATAAACTAATTACAAATTCAAATGTCAGTGAGCAATAGTTCAATTAGTATCATTCCCTTCTTTTTAGAGGTGTCGAGTTTAAGTTTCTTCTATGTATAAAAAAAAATTAACAAGTTTAAGTATCTCTTATATATAAAAAAATAATAAATTCAAATGAATTTATTAAAAATAATACGACAGTATTAAATTTGAGTTTATCTTATGAAAGTATTCAAATTATTAAAGAAGATAATCTGGTGGTTATAATTTTTTTTGTCTAATCCTATGATTCGAAATTAAAATTTAGTGTAATACAAAAAAGGAAAGGAGAATTAAACCATGAGCTCTGAGAGCTCGTTTAAATGGAAAGATTAGAAGAGAAAAAAAAAGGATTAGAAGTGAAAATTATAATCTTTTTATTCGTTGAGAGTTTAGACAAAAGAAAATAAGAGATTTGAAAAGATTTAAGAGCATTTCAAATCTAAATTTTTTTTTTTAAAAAAGTGAAAAGATTTAAAAGGGAAAGAAAATGTTAAAATTAAATATTTTATACATTTTAAAAATGTCCTTTCAAAGTTGAAAGCAAAATTTTTTATTTTTAATGGATTTGATTTTTTTTTTCTTTCTTTTTTAATGAAACTTCCAAATAATATGAGATAAAATTATAACTTTTTTTCTTCTTTTGTTTTCTTTTCTAACTAATATTTTATTTTCTCTCCAAAACTCTCAAATATACCGTAAAATTGATGAGCAAAGGGATGGTTGAGTTGAAGGGTACTTTGGTTTCATCTCGACTCAACAAATAAATCAATAGTGATATAATCAATGGATCTATTAATAAAAATAATTTAGATAGCATGAAATTCACGCGCAGAAGCCCGAAGGTAGTAGTCGGCACTGGGCAAGAGAGACATGTTGATCTTTTCTGATGTTGAATCAATCAAATCATAATATTTTTTAATGCGACACTACAACATTATATACATATGTAGTGGTGCAGTGTGTAGGTGTATTTCTCGTCCACACAAAAAGAGAAATAGTTGTCAATGGGAAACACCAAAAGGCCGTCTCTCTCTCTCTCTCTCTCTCTCTCACTGTATGATGGTTTTGGTTTGATTGATGCAATTCAAAGGGGATCTTGGAAAAGATCTTCATGTTACGAACCCTGTCCTCACTTCAATTATAAAACTCAAGAAACTATTTTGTAATGATGATTCGATATCTTCTCATAGGATTCCTTTCCTTTCGTTTCGATTTTGGGGTTTCTTAGGTTTTTTCCTTTATTAATGTTAATCCCATGAGAAGATCCTTGCTATATATAGGAATGACACATGAGGCTCCATCGCACATCCTTTCAATATAATTAGGCCACGTTTGCTCCAAATTGAAAAACATTAGTTTAATCTCAAATTATCCCCCCCAAAAAAAATGTTTTTGCATTCAATTTGTTGACTTTTGTTAATTCATGGTTTTCTCTGAAATATCATACAATGATATGATTTGCTTCCTCGACTCGAAATTTGAGTATGATCACTTGTATAATTCTATTAATTATTCAGATCAATACACAATGATTTAGATTTATTAATTAAATTTTAAATTTAAAATTTTAGAATATAAAATATTATATTGGGAAAGTTTTTCTAAATTAAAAAAAATTTCTTAAATTAGATCTAACAACTCAAATCAAATTAATCAAAATATAATTTTAAATACCAATCAATTATAAATAAACTATTATTTATTAAGATAATCACAATCAGTGTCTCTCCTTAATTATGAAAATCTAATCACTCGAGCCACTTTCTATGGAAGAAAATCAAAGACGGTAGAGTGAAGCGCTTGAGCAATGGACTTTGGAGTTGAGTGGCTTTTGAGACAATACAACTTAAATTAGGGCTTCCTTTCGATATGCTTGTCTTTTGGTTTGACATTTTGTGGGAACTGTGAGAGGCAAACCTTCTTTTCACACTAACATCTCACTAGTATTGTGGAACATAATTTTTATTGTTCTCCCATTGTCGAAGCTTTTGGTGAAACATCAAAAAAGAGCTCAATTCTTTGTGGGGTTTAATCTATTATAACGTGTGCCCCTTCCCTCCCCCGCAGGGGGATGAAAAGCCTATGCTCCAATTTTATGGCAGAAATGCTATTCCCATCTTCTAACATCTCATTTTCACAAGACCATGATGTTGTCACAATCCAATGATACTAATCTTATGATGATTTCACCATCATCTCACTAACCACAGCAACAATTTAATAATTTTTTTTATCTCTAATTAACCAAAATTACATATTCTTTTCCTATTTGTTTAAGCTAAAGGTGTTTAATCCGGGGGATCGGTGCTTCGATCTATCCATTACAATTAAGATTCATTTTCAAACTCTTGCCGTTCAAGAAAAAAAAAAGAGAATAATTTTAGTTTGAGGAGAATGTTGCTAAATTTATGATAATTTATATAATCTCCTATTGTTTTGACTTAAAATGGTTAATAATGTTTTATGATAATTTTAGTCTCTAATGAATGCTTGGTACAGCTTGTGGAGGGATATTTATAATAACCTCAAAAATAAAAGGAAATGTAAGGTCTTAAATTTGAGTTTTGAGAATTAAAAATGGATATGGAGAGAGTTAGTTTTTAATTAGGTCACATAAATATTTAAATCGGATTAATCTATTTTAATTAATTTTTTAGATACCGATAGTAATTGAAAAAAAACAGAAAAATAGAAAGAAGAAATTGGTTGGGTAAAAGGGGTGAATGTAATGGAAAAGTAAGTGGGCCTGGGCCTATCTTATCGTCATGTCAATAGCAAGTGAGTGGGCATGGGCCTATGAAGAATATGAAGAGAGAGAGAGAGAGAGAGAGAGAGAGAGAGAGAGAGAGAGAGAGAGGTATTTGTGGAGGTGTAGGGGGTACTGTTTCCAGTTGTGGAAAATAACCTATTTCAAACAAAAGCCTCGTCCCACTTCCATTATTGGAAGGTTTGTCTTATCACTCACACACACTCAATGGGGAATTGGAAGATAGATGGATTGATCGATGGATGGATGGATAGAATAGAATAGGTAGGAATTTTGTCTGGGTGCGATCTGACGTGGCTTCTTTTTTTAACCTTGCAGTGGAAAACCCTCCCCCCTCTCTCTCAACCTTTTTCTTCCTTCTTTCAATTATTTATTTATTTATTTATTTATTTATTTATTTTTAGCGGGTGAAAGAAAAGCGAAAAAAGGCAATTAATATTGTTATTTTTTTTTTATTATATCTCACCTAAAGTCACGTTCTAATTAGTTAAGTATGGGATTTATAATAGCTTATTTAAGGATTACTCTCTTAATGTAGTCTGTTTAATATCAAAGTCGAGAATTAAATTTAAAAATTTGATTAAAAAATTTAATATCACGTTCCGATTAAGAATTCGGGTATTTAATATGTGTGTGAAAGTATTTTTATTATAAAATATTTAATTTAAATTATAATTATTAATTTTGAAGACTAAATTTTATTAAATTTTTTTGGGGTTTTAAATTTTGAATTATATAATAGATGTCGATGATGTCAAGCATGATGACAATTGAATCGACGAATCTATCTGTCAATCTATACTGAGCTTTGAGTTGGCTTTGGCTTCACCATCACCATTTAATAAAAAAGCTGGAAAACTTAGACCCACTCTCGGTACTTGTCGAGTTCACCATCAATCACTCTGATTTTTTGTTTTTGGTTTTTTATGCCGAAATTTTGATTTAAGAGTTTTAATTTTATAGATTTTGACCTTCTAATTAATCTTTCTATAGATATTTTGCCGAATCCTCCTCCCATTTCAAAAGCACTTAAAATATCATGCAATAATATATTTTTACGATAATATTATTTTTTTCCATCAAATTAATATGTTTGCTAATTGAAGTAGCAAAAATGAAAAGATTTTAGATTTTTACCCTGTTTTAGAGGGAATATATATATAGGTCAATTAAAATATTAAAATAGAAGCTTGAATATATATTCTTGTTAACTTCATTAAATGTAAACAACTATGAGTGAAGTAATATAGTGTCTAAATTAGGAGTATCGGTGTTTTTTAAATAAGATCTTAGATTTAATTATTATGTATAAAAAAAATAGATATCGAGAGAGATTTATCTTTTATAAGTCTAACTCGACTTAATCTGTATTTCATTTTATAAAAAAAAAAGTTGTATCGAACTAATAACCTCCTGGATCATGTATCTATGTGTAAAACAAATTTAGAAGAACAAAATTTGGGTAACCATGCGAAATTTGAAAACTCTTGAAATTTGTATCACGACCTGAAGTATTTTTAAATGTGATGAAAAGGGATCTTACAACCTAACTGAAATTTTTAAATGGAATGAAAAAAGATTTGGTATGACTCAAATTATAAAAAAAAATGTTATTTTTAGATATTATCTTAAAATTTAAGAAGCAATCGTTATTTTAAAGTTCAAAATTATAGATTAAGGTATTATTAATTATATTATAATATAGTTTGATAAAAATAATTTAGAGTTATAATGTTTGTAGTAATTTCTATTTTATATTAAAAAAGTAAAATAAAAGGAGTATAAACAATCCTCACAAAAAGGAACTTTTGTCCAACCCATAGAAGTAACTTGTGTGTTTGGACGCGGGGGCAGCGGCGAGTGGGAGACGCACGAACAGGGGTATTCAATACGAGGAACAGCTTTGAGAACAGGCATTGGTAGCTGTTAAGGGAGAGAGAGAGAGAGAGGGAGAGGGAGGAAAGGGCAAGGCTTTCCCGTACCCTTGGATTGGACTTTTCTGGAAAATAATTCCTTTTTCACCATTATTCTTATTTCCTTTTTCTGAAACCCACACAAACCCTTCACTGTTTCTCACTCCCCTCCCCCCACCTTCAAAAACCAAAAATATCATAATTCAACTCTTCTTCACATTATTCCCAAACTGTCCCTACATTTTCCCTTAAATTACATACTCATCCCAGAAAAACGACCGGCGCCCTCTGGAGTGGTCTCGAGCCCAGACACGTTTCGACTCATTTTGTTTTTTTTCTTAGAATAATCGTATGCGGACCGAATTATTTCGGAATTAAATGAATTCAATTTTTATATAATTAACTATATTAATATATTTTCTTTAATTTTTAATTAAAATATAAATAAATATTTAATTAATAATTAATTAAAACATGTATAATATAAATTGTTTTGCACAATTTGGTCTAATCTGTCATTAATTTATTTTGTCACATAGCATTATTCTGTTATTTGTTTAATTAAATATATTCAATATAAATTTAAATTTGTTTAATAAACAAAAAATTCAGACTTAATTATTTGATTTATTTATTTTTATATAAATCTTCTCTATATTTGTTTTTCAACTTTAATTTTGTATTTTTTATTTCTTTTATAATTGTCTCTTAAAATGATTGCCCAAAATTTTAAAATTAAACCTCAGGTTATTGCTATTATATTTATTTTTATGTAAATAGAGATTATTTTTTTTAAAATCTTCCGGTCCATTAATTAATTATGTATCTACAATTATTAGTTTATCTCAACTCATCTAGAAAGTGAATTCAATATGAACATTTTCTGTTAATTCAATTTGGATAATTTTTTGTGTAGGGCTAAAGAAAACCTTGAATGATATCGTACACATCTCATCTTACATATGTGTAGAGAAATAATAGTTGAGGGATTGTAATGTAAGCAAAAATAAATATCGAATTAAGTTCGATAATTTGTATTTAATGTTATATATGTTAATTTACTCAAACAAGTCAATAATTGAAATAATTTGCACATTTTTACTAATTATAAAAATCACATGATGATTTTTTTAAATTATTACATTAGTAAAATAGTAAGACATTGAGTTTAATTATTTTATTATTAAAATTTTCAAATATCATGGCACGAATGAATAATGAACGAATGAAAGAGATGGCGAAACCGAAAGTCCAGAGAGGGAGAGAGAGAAAGAGAGAGAGAGAGAGAGAGAGAGAGAGAGAGAGAGAGAGAGAGAGAAAGAGTCATAAAAGATGACTTGAAGTTGAAGGTGAGTGCGAATGAATGGAAGAAAGGATAATTAATAGCTAATAATGGTAATTGAGTAATAAGGCACATTTTTTAGCCGCCCCCCTGTCTGTAACCATTTGGGGGGATTAGAGAGAGAGGTGGCTTTTCGATTTGGTTAACGTCGGAAAGTTATGCTAAGGAAAGAGATGGTTCTTACCTTTTGTTTTATAATTTAAAAAAAAAAAAAAAACTTCGTTTGCTTTAAAAAAGAACCAATAAGAAAAAGATAAAAAGATAAAGACGATAAACGGAACCAAAGGGACGATAAAGTGGGTAAAAAAATAAAAGGAAATTACTCAATAAAAATTTGATCTATTTAATATAGAGTTTATCCAGATATATGAATAAAATAGATAAAAATAAAAAGATCATATTATATAAATCAAATGAATCAAAATCAAGTGAATTATAGCATAACAGCGAACTTAACATGGTATATATTTGTACATATGAAATAAAAAAAAAATTAAAAAAAAAAGTTAAATAGGATTGACGTGTAGAAATTGGTTTATTTTGATTTTTAACTAATTTTAAAAAAATAATAAAGTGAGGAAAAAAATGCAGAACCTAATATAAATCAAATGAGTCCAAAATTAAATTGATTTGATCTATACAACTGTCCACTTGACATGGCATGTACAACTTCAAATGAGGAGAAAAAAAATTAAAACAGCTAAATTAGGGGTGACACGTAGAAATTAATTTATTTAATTTTTAGCTAATTTTAAGAGATGACTAAAGTAGGAATAAAAAAGAGTAATACTGAATAAAATAAATAATTGAATTAAATAGGCTTGATTTTATGCACCAGTTTAATTTCGACATAGCATGTACCCTTTCAGATGAAGTAAAAAATTTTAATTTAGTGCATTTAATTTTTAGGTTTTAAAGGGAAAATATAACGGGTAAAAATAAAAGAATAATAATTTATAAATTAAATAAATAATATCAATTAAATTATAATACATATAATAAATTTAATAATTTAATAAATAATAAATCTATCATGACATATGATATATGACATGTGCCCTTTCCAAGTAACCAAAAATTTTTAAAATATGTTGAAATGACATGGATAATTGAGTTCTTTTAATTTTTAACATATTTAAAAAGTAAATAAAGTATGTAAAAAAGTTAATATTCTAAATTAATAATTAATAGAAAAAAATTTTCATGATGATTAATAGTGCATGATTTGACACCTATTGTTTCAAATGAAGTAAAAGAAAATTTAGAAATATATTAAGTTGAATTTATCCGCAAATTATGTCCATTAAAATTTTTTTATTCATTTGATCTCAGGTATTATTATAGAAAAAAACATCTTCATTCTAATTTTTTTAATATAATCAGGAAGCAATTATTTTAATCAAATGATGACCCCAGAAGGGTAACACTTAACCCAAAACATCAACCAAAATTGTGTGATTCTTATCATTACTTTATACATTCTATTCTCAACACCCACAACAGCAGCAACCGAATGGTACATAAAAATGTGCGTGTGTGTGTGTGTGTGTGAGAGAGAGAGAGAGAGAGAGAGAGAGAGAGTTGCATAATTGTTAAGAGAGGAGTTGCTGGTTTTGTGTAAGCTTCTTCAAACTGGTCTAGTCCATGCTGTATTTGGCCCTTGGGAGTACAAGATTTCTCTCTCTCAACTCGTAGGTTTGGTTTTTGTTCTTCCGGTCTGAAATTATAATTACTTCTCGCCTCGCTCTCTCATGTTATTATTTGTTACTCTTTTTTAACTTTTATTCATCTTCCAAAATCAAAACCCATCACACCCCACAATATTGTTTTTAACAATTTTTGACTTTGCTTCCTTATTTAGAGAGAGAGAAGCACATATTTTTCAGAACATGAACAACCCCAGAAAGAAACCTTCGGGTTAGATTTTTGAGAAATGATCACAACAAATCTAACTCCTCTCGACTCCAAAATTCAAACCCAATTCACCAATTCCATCTGAAGTTTCAATCTTTTCAAAACGATCCAAAGCAAGAGAAAGAGGGATAGAGAGAGAAGGGGGAGGGAGAAAAAATGTGGGATCTAAATGACTCGCCTGATCAGAGAAGGAACGAGGAAGAATCCGAAGAGGACAATTCATCTTCCCAAAAAGCCGCATCATTCGACAAGGACGATGATAAAGGCAAAGCCTTTTCGAACGAGAATTTCAGCTCTTCCATGGTCCTAATCGAAGACGATGCATCTGAAGAAGATGAAGAAGCAGCAGCAGAAAACGGAGAAAGAGGTTTGATTACAAATCCAACAAACAAAAAAAGAAGCAGCAAAATTTTCGGGTTTTCAGTGCCCGACCCGCCCGTGACCCGGCAGTTTTTTCCGGTCGAGGAGGCGGAGAATGCTGCGGTTAGCGGTGGAGGAGTTAGTTCCATTTTTCCGAGGGCCCACTGGGTTGGTGTCAGATTTTGTCAGTCTTCGGAGCCTATTATTGGAGGCGGCGGTAGTGGCGGTGGTGGTGGCGGAGGTGGGAGAGGGATGGAGGCCCAGCCGATGAAGAAGAGTAGGAGAGGTCCGAGGTCGAGAAGTTCGCAGTATAGAGGTGTTACCTTTTATAGGAGAACTGGTCGATGGGAGTCTCATATATGGTTAGAATTAATCTATTATTGTTTTTTAATTATTTTTGAATTTCGATGGATTTGTTGTGATTGGCCGAGTGTGATCAAGTCTGATCGTGAAAAATTTTTAACTTGTTTTTGATCACATATGCCTCTCCTCTTAGACAAATTTAGTGTTCATCTGATGATGGTATTTTTCCTTTTTTTTTCCCTTTGGTTTGTGCAGGGATTGTGGAAAACAAGTTTATCTGGGTATGATTTTTTAAACCTTTCTTTTTTTTACGAATTTATTAAGTTTAGGTTAAGGGGTTTGATTTCTCTTGTATTGCTGTTGATGGGGTTTTGTCCATTTGCTTGAGGTTGAGGTTGAGTTTTTGTCGTTGTTTTGTGGGTATATGTGTGTGCAGGTGGATTTGATACTGCTCACGCAGCTGCTCGGTGAGTTCTCTCTTTCTCTCTCCTTTTGCTTTGATTTGATCTTATGAGAAATGAACGGTTGATTGTTGGAAATGAAAAGGCAGAACTTCGTAAATAATAATATTAATCCGAAATTTATGAAATGTTGCAGTGCGTATGACAGAGCTGCAATCAAGTTCCGGGGAGTGGAAGCCGACATAAATTTCAATCTTGAAGATTACTCTGAAGACTTGAAACAGGTAATTAATAATAAAAAACTCTCCATTAATTTCGTTCCGAGCATCCATTAAAAAAAATTTGCTAAAGGGATACTGTGCATTTTTGGTGTTGAGACAGATGAGTAATCTGACAAAAGAAGAGTTTGTTCATGTGCTACGCCGACAAAGTACCGGGTTTCCCAGAGGAAGCTCCAAATATAGAGGTGTTACTTTGCATAAATGTGGAAGATGGGAAGCTAGAATGGGTCAATTCCTAGGCAAAAAGTATCTATCTCATATTTTTAATCCATACTATAATAGTTTGTAATCACTCTTATTTATTTTTCATATATTAAATTGATTAATTAATTCTCCAGGTATGTGTATCTGGGTCTTTTTGATACGGAGATGGAAGCTGCCAGGTCAGTGCTTCTGATTTAAATTTGCTTAATGCATGGATGTGGTAGACTAGGGTTTGCATCGGTTTTAAGCTATATAGTGTACATTTTTGTTTTTTCGAAATAGGGCTTATGATAAGGCTGCAATCAAGTGCAATGGAAAAGAAGCTGTCACAAATTTTCATCCAAGCATTTACGAAAATGAGCTGAACTCCGGCAAGTTTAAGAGAGAGATTTGATTAATCCAATTTTTTGATCAAGCACTATCAGGAAATTAATTTAAATTAAGATATATTTGCACATTTATGTAGAATCATCTGTCATTGCTGGTGAACACAATCTTGATTTGAGCTTGGGAAGCTCAGCATCAAACCATCAAAGCAATCTTGATTTGGGTGATGACAGTAGACCCAATGCTAGTCCACAAATGGGTCTCGAGTCCGATTGGCGGAAACACGGCAAATTTAGACCTAAGGCAAGTATACTCATGGTGCTGAAATTTCCGGTACATTCACAAAACAATTCATGTTTTGACCATATCTTGCCTTTTCTGATCATTTAATTCTTATTGCGTGTCTTATTTTGTGTTTTTTCACATAATTCAGCTCAATTTCCAGCCCGAATCAGCTCGGGGGGACGAAAACAGTGAGAACGAAACCGCACAACTTCTGCGCCAGACCCATCTGCAATCTCCGGTGAGATACGGGGAAATGCGAAGACTCGGAGATCCACCAATGCACCACCACCTCCCAGCTTCATCACACCTCAGTTCAACAAATTATCACGTATGTCATGTGTTTGATTGATAAATTCAAGGAATTTATCGAAAAACAATTGAGGGAATAATGGCACTATTTTGTAGGTTCAGCTCCCCAGCAGCAGCTATGGGGGACGAATCAACGGTAGCGATCTCTCGCTATCGACAACTGTTGATCATCAGCGTCAGCAGCAGCAGCAGCAGCAGCAGCACCAACAACAATGGCAATTATCGATGATTCGTCCTCATGTATTTGCAACGGCTGCAGCATCATCAGGATTCCCACAGCAACACAGTACCCAAAGTTGGCTGCAGAAAAATGGTTTTCACCATACCCTCCTATGAAACTATCACCATTTTTGTTCTCTTCTCTTTGTTTGTTGATGAACATATGGTCATGTTTTAGAGAGAGAGAGAGTCCAGGTGTTTGGGAAGAGTCGATCATGACGGTCAAACTAACACAACAAAAGGGGTTTTTGTGTTTTAAAAATCTCTTCCGATTAGATTGATAGATTGAGAGAGAGAGAGAGAGAGAGAGAGAGAGAGAGAGAGAGAGAGAGAGAGAGAGATTATTCTGGGTGTCTGACCAAAACTGCTCTCATCTTTATTTTCCCCATTTCCATTTGTTCTGCCGCCCGCACTTATATATTATATGGCTTATAATATTCTTATAATATGCATTTTTTAATAATAATGCATGGCATATTTATGTTTGTCGGGTAGTGAGAGATGGTTTTGTATAATGGTTTTCTTTTAATGTTTTTTGAGGGGGAAATAAAGAGTGCCTGGGAGGCTGTTTTTAATGCTGATTCTGATAAATTGCTGTAAAGAGGAATATGAAAGGGCTAAGGAGTAATGGTGGGGGAGGTAAGACGGGCAATCTAAGGTTGGATTGCTATTTGAGAGGTGTTAGGGAACGATTTGTTGAATGAAAAAAATGGGGTTTTGGTGTTTTGAGGAGGGGAGTCTCGGAAATGTCGTTGAGATTGGCGATGAGTTGTCGCTGTCTTTTGGGTGTCCTTTGAATCAGTTTTCTCAAGCAAAAGCAGTCAGACACGGCTATTATTATGAGAGGGACCTGTCTATTTAGTTTCCAAACCCTCCTTTCCCACAGAGAGAGAGAGGGAGAGAGAGAGAGCGGGGTTATCATTGTAAAATGGGTTTAATGGGTCTTTCACTCGAATTCCAGGCGCGCAATCTTACGCATGGTTTAGATGAGTTTTACATTTATTTTTTCAAATATCTCGAAGGTATTGAAGTGGTTCTTCCGGTGAATTTACTAATTTCAACTAATTTCGTAATAATGAAATTAAGGTTTGAATTTTTATAAAAGGAAATTACCTTGACCGTGTATTGACTCGAGGTTTAATGAAAATTATTAGGAAGTAAGGCAATACTAAAATTATTTTCTATATGGATAAAATAATAATTCAAACCATGGTTATATGATCACTAGTATGACCAACTGTGGTAATACGCGTGACAGAGAGCTTTGGTAACTCATTTTCTCCGTTTAACAAGCAAAGGTCCCCTTTAGCATCTCTCTTGACAGTGAGCTTCCCTCTTTAATAATTTATTTTATGTTATTTGGATTAAAATATTTTTTAATAGAATAAACCTCTACGCATGTTCATTTTCTACGATGCATGTTCTTTCTTTTTTTTCACAAGAATTCAAATCTTGGATCTAAGGGAGGGGTTATGATCATTAAGTTGTTTCTTTAGGAATATGTATGTTTCTTCTAACAACAATGAATAAAACCACCAACGTTTGGTTGGTTTCGTAGGAAGAACGTTGAGACCCTTTAATCATGTTTAGGTTCGACTCGACATGGAAACAAAAAAAATCACGTCGGGAGATCACTCCGAAAGTTAGTCTAATAGCGGATCAGTTCAGATTAATTAAGGCGGAAGTTCAGATACTAGGCAGTGGTCAGGACAAAAAAAAAAAAAAAACAATGAATAAAACCAAACCAATAAAGCGGAGAAATCAACACAGAAGAGGAAAATGAAATTTATAAGGTTCTGTTCATATGATCCACGAGAAATAATCTTTGAAAAACATACAAAAAGAAAAATCTAAGTGTAAAATTAAACCGTCAATATTAACGATCAAATTTTTATTCCATTAAATGGATATGAATCTTTTTATATAATTATATTCTATTTCATAAAATTTATTTATTTATTATTTTTTTATATGACAAAATTGAAAAGATATCGTATTTCTAAACATGCCCCAACTTGCAAAGTGAAGGTTTTTATATTTATTCTAAACTTTTCGAGGCTACGAGGGATATGTGTTCATTCCTAGGAAATCTGAGAATCTATTAATACTTTATTTACCTTAATAAAGTTTATGTTTGATTATAATGTAATATTAAATCAATAATCATCCAATTCCAGTCTGGTTTTGATTAAAAAATTAGGATTTTGAGTTGTTGATTTCATCATCCATGACGTGATTATGCATAAGAAGCCTCGTATCTTCCAATTATTTAAAAGGTTTATTATATCAACATTGAATACGAATCAAATGCTTTTAAGTGTCCTTTGGATTTTTTGATTTGTTAATGTGGTTCTGTGAAATATTTTATATTTGTTGCTATTGTCTATAAGATCCAGAGCAAGAATCACACAGCTATTTCACGTTTGTTTCTATGTCTTTGTATAAATCTATTCGTTATTGTTCCCATTTTTGTGCAACCTTTGATGAGCGGTGATTTTCCGGTATTTAAAATCATATTTCGATTAATCCAATCAGAACGTTATCGAGTCCAATTTAGAAAAATTCTCTCAATATAATATTTTTCAAACCTAATACTCTTACACACCAAATCAACCATCCGTTGCGCTCTCTCTCATATACACAAATACTATGTGTTGGCTTATAATATTATAAAGTAATTATTAAAACTTAAAATTCTGAATTTGTTTGAACATCTTGATCATGATATAATCATATTTGATACGTCAATTTTTTTTTTATATATATGATAAATATTTCTTTTCACAACAAACTCTATAAACTTAAGGTCTAGGGCACAAACTTTATCAACTATTAATTAATTAAAAAGGAAAAAACTATCAAAATTAGGGAGGTTTTAATGCAAAGTTGGGGTTTACAAAACACTCCTCGTAAAGGAAAAACAAAAGTCACTGACCTGTCCTAATATGGTGGGGGAGAAGGGACCCTACCATCTCCTTAGATCCTCTCCTTTGCATCGGATCTACGAAACACTGCTACCTAGGACACATTCACCTCTCTCTCTCTCTCTCTCTCTCTCTCTCTCTCTCTCTCTCTCTCTCTCTCTGCGTTTTACCTAGGTAAACAAGGAGAGAGAGAAGAGAGATGGGGTATCTAGATAGAGAAGAACTGGGGAGTGGTCCTAGAAAACAGCAATAAAAGTCATAAATGTAAGGATAGGTGGGTTGGGTGGGGTGGCCAGTTTGTGGGTGTGGGTCTCAAAATAAGACAAACGATAATAAAAGTAAGGAATCAAAAAGAGTAAAGTAAAAGTTGGCCTTGCATTTGGGCACGATTTTC
The DNA here is from genome assembly GCA_033439265.1 of Dillenia suffruticosa. Lineage (NCBI taxonomy): Eukaryota > Viridiplantae > Streptophyta > Magnoliopsida > Dilleniales > Dilleniaceae > Dillenia > Dillenia suffruticosa. Next base: position 4,579,090 of record JAVTVX010000012.1, on the reverse strand, counting down.
TTATTTCCTTTTCAAGTATCGTGGAGTTTCTAATTTTGGGTTTACTTCATTGCTTGGGAATTTTTTTTTTATAATAATTCATTTATTTTAAATAATGTTATTTATATTAGTAAAAGAAATACTTATAACTTTTTAATAATAATATTATTATTATCACAAAAAGCAAATAAATAAGACAAATTTAACAATATACACAAGATATTTTTGTTAAAACTTCTACCACATGGATTAAAAAAATAATAAAAAAATAAAAAAGATAAAAAAAATAAAAAGATGAGATGCAAATTTAAAACATAGAAAAGTCAGCAGAATCTATATTTGCTATATTTTTAAAAGAAAATTTATAAAATTTGTTGTACTAAAAAAGTTTTAGAGCATAATATTTTTATAAATATAAATAAATAATAATTTAATGTATAAATCGAAATGATGATAATGTCATGTGAAAGAAATAATTAGTATATTTTGTGAGTGTGTGTGTGTGTGTGTGTGTGTGTGTGTGTGTTTGCGTGTGGGTACGATGGAGACCGAGACCGTGACTAGGACTTGACTATAGATTTCAGGCCCAGTATTGTTCTGTAAGCGATATATCGCTTTCGACATTCACTCATACAAACTTATTTCTCTTTTCGGGCTTTCTCTCTCTCTCCTCCTAACCATTCATCTCTCATCTCTCGTCTCTCTCTCGTCTCTCTCTTCTTTGATAATCTTTCCATTTAAGGTATTTTCCTTTGGGTGTTTTTAATTTTGTTTCCTCTCTCTCTCTCTCTCTGTCTCTCTCTCTCTCATGCTTATCACTTTCTCTCTCTCTTTCAAGAGTCCCATGCACGGACGTCATAATTGGGTGTGGTGGGGCTAGTGTCAGTGTTGCAAAGATATTTATGTCAAAAGTAAATATTACTGGCTCTTTTATGCGTTTTTAAGCCGTAAGTAATGAAGCTTTTACTGTTGCCTCTAGATATAGTACTTGAACCCCTTCCTAAAATAAAAAATAAAAAATAAGAAATAAGAAATAAAAAATAAAAGAAAAATTGTTTTTCTGAAAAAGGGTATTTAGAAAATTTAATGCAAGTGTGAGTTGAAGTCCATTTTTCTTTCCTAAAGAAAAATATAATCGGGAAAGAGATTCCAATTTGGTTTGTATAGAAATGGAGTCATAGATTGACCATTAATTGCAGGATTTTGCAGTTGCAGGCAATAAAAACAGGGCATCTTCAAATGCCTGTTTTCTCCTCTCTCACTCTTCTATATATGCCATTTTTCAAGTAATCAATTAGTCTTTCAGGCAAAAGAGCATCTTCACCATTCTTGACTTTTTCCCACCTTTGACAGCCACATTGATTCCGTCTCTTTCTTTTTTTTTTCTTTTTTTTTTTTTTTTTTTTTTTTTCTCATGGGGCCTGAAAAACACAAAATTAGACATGTTTATAAAAATTTAAACGAAAACATTCAGATAAGGGGTGTTACCCATATTGATTTCCTTTATAATTTTCTTTTAGAAACTTCCTCCACATTTTATAATTTCATTCATATGAGTATAACTAACTCATATCTTAGTTAAGCTCAAGTACATGTATCATATCTTATATTAGTAATCTAGTTATCTGATAATTATTTTATCTTAATTATAGATATTTAAATATTTGAATATATATACGAAATTATACACCACCCGCTCAAGTTCCATTTCTAAATCAAAATCGAATTGAAATCAAATCTCGTAGAAGTGAATCAAAATCTTAAAAATGATTTGGGTCTATTTTTCGAACTAGAATCTATAAACCCCTAGTTTCATTTCCACCCAATTTAATAATTATTTTTAAAGCCACGGACCTAGACATGCTTGGAATCAAAATAAAACCAAATCTTATAAAACTGCACAACTTTGAAAATTGTTTTGAGTCATCTCCAAAACCAAAATCTTGAAACCATTGGTTAATTTTAGTTATTGATTTTTGAAATCAAATCTAAAACCTTTAAAGAACTTTGAAAAAGCTATAAAAGCTATGAAAAATTCACAAAAAATTGAACAAAATCATTTTGTTGTTAAAATTAATTTATTTTTGGAAGTTTTAAAGGAACTCCGATATCATATTACGAAAAAAAATTTAACTACTATTTCAAAAGTTAAATGCTAACACACGTATTTATGTATTACCTCCAAAACCTTTAACGTATGCAATGTAAATGTAATCCAACCATGTATGGACTATTAACTATGGCCAAACAGTCATCCTAGAGACGTACCAGCTCTTTGTGAAATGCATGAGGAAGAACGAAGCGAATCAAAACAATAAATTGGAAAGGCTGTGATACGGAGCACAAGGACAGCTATGTAGGTGAGAACATAATGGATCTAATACGAAGGGGAAGTTATTAGGGTTTAATAATATAAGGCGATGTTATTAAATAGGGTTGAATAGGAAAGAAAAAATAAAAATCGGCAGATTTTATCGTTTATGTTGTTCTTGAGAGACACGTTTTGCATTAATAGCACAATATATAAATAGGAAATTAATAATGAAAATCGATAATTATCGAATATTGATAATTTATAAATAAATATAAAATTTAATTTAATTAAAATGATTATCATTCAAATTTTCTTTTCTCTCGTAAAAAATTTACCAAAATCTAAGAAATGTGATAACGAGTAGTTCGGAAAAACATATAATTGTGTATCTTAGGATTTTCTTTAAAAATAAAAAAGAAAAATGAGCTCTGTAACTGAAAACTTGCAGCTTCTGAAAACCAATAAATGGGGAGAGAGAGAGAGAGAGAGAGAAAGAGATGACACGCTCACAAAGCAACTCTCCCAAATAAAGTCAAACAATACGTCCGCAATTTTACGGAAACATTAAAGGAAAGAGGGATAGAAAAGGAGCTTATTGATTAGTACAATTTCTATTAATATCTCTTTGCATAATTTTTATTTTATTTTATTTTTTTTGTTTTCTGAGCCATGAGTTTCCTGAGAGTTTAATACAAACCTCAGAATAATTAAATGATTGCAGGGTCGTATGCACGTGGCACCTTTTGTTCACAGTTCGACATAATCCAAAATGTAGTAAGAGGATTGCTGTCAAAACATCATCCACTCATTTGTTTATTTGTCGGATAATTCTCCTTTGACAAATCAAATTAATTTCAAAATATTGGAATTGTACTTTGATGGGTTAATAATAACCTCTCCGGTACTTCTTCAAGTTGTATATTAGAAATTTAATTTTAATTTTTCTTTTTTCTAAAAAATATTTTTTATGAAAGAAAATACGTCACTCTATATTCACAATTGGGTAATCTTTTTTAAAATTTAATGTTAACTTAGTTAATTATTTATAGATTTTAATGAATGATCGATTGATTTATTATTCTATCTTAAAAAATAATAATTATTAAATAGTGATCTAAGGATTCTAAATTTATGAATATTAATTCATAATTATAAAAATCATAAAATAACCCAACAATGTTAGACTGCACCACTTGAGTGGGTTTTCACCCCTAGTTTTGTAGAGATCGGTATGGTGAGGGGGTGCTTGTTCCTCTTTGTGCTCTGTGGATTGGTTTGTCTTATTTGAGCCTATGCCCCTCCTTTTTTTTTTAAAGGAAAAGGAAAAAAGATTTGTCTTTTCCATATCGGGAATGAAAGGTGCAAGAGAGTAATCCTGAGGGGAATGCAAGTGGTCGATGACCTACAAACAATCTCTAGCCACTTGTTGGTGGTAACCTTTCTGGTGGCATCAATGGGTTCTCTCTCTCTCTCTCTCTCTCTCTCTCTCTCTCTCTCTCTCTCTCTCTCTCTCGTGTTCAAATCTGTTTAATGTCGCAAATGAGTTTATTTGAAAACTTATAATTTAGTTTGTTCGACTTAGTTAACGTCAAAAGAATGGTGAAAAAAACATAGTAATTTGTTTTAAAGAAATATTCTAATGGTTATAATTAATGATTTCAATTCGAAATTCCTTGTAACCAAAAAATAAAAAAACATAGGAATTTCTAATACATAGCTGGAGAAAGTTTTTTGGTATTTGACAACGTTCGCTATCCTATTTGAAAATTTTAATTGCTTAAATAATATAATTTTTGAGTCTTTTTTTGCTCATTGGTGAAATATAAAAGAGAAAAATGTAAAAAAAAAAAAAAAAAAGTCCCCTGATATCGAATACAAATAGCTTACAATTTTTTTTAATATAAAAATATCCCTTTAACTATGAAAAATTATAATTTTAACCCCTCTGTTTTCAAACATGGAAAAGTAGAAACTATTTAAAAAAAAAATGAAACAGCCATAATTAATGAATATAAATAAGTATATTTATGAATAATAACCGATATCTTGTTGATCTATCAAATTTTATATATAAAAAAATAGATATCGAAAAAATTTTATTTTTAAAAAATCTAATTAAATTCGAATCACATTTAGTTGTTCTAAACGCAACGTAATTATCAAATAATTATTACTGAATACCTATAATTTAAAAAAAAAAAAATTCAGCAAGGTATTCGGAGCCCAGACTAGCATCATTGTCCTTTGAATCAAAGTTGTTCTATTGTTGACATCCACGCGTATCTATTATTCTTATCATACATAAAGTTTATGGATAAGAAGTTCTTTAATTGGGAAAATACATTATTAGCTCTATAAAAATAAAAAAAATAATAATATAGGATTCTAGAATAAATAGGCAGATTTTTTTTTCATTAATACATATTTCTATTTTTCAATTATAATATGTAAGATACTAAATTTATTTAACAAAAATTAAAATTCAAGCCCACTATATATATAAATTAATATTAACCAACTAACAATCAAGTCAATAGAGTCTATCTTCTATTGATAAATACAAATACGTATAATTTATATTTAAAAATCCTTTTCAAATCATACTCTAAAGGATATTTCGGTTTCTCATGATTCATTTGTCGCTAAACTAATTGCCTGCCACATGTGGCCTGAACAGAAATGAGGGGGAGGGGGAGGGGGAGCATCTGAAGGTCGGATCAGTAAGATGAAGTATTAAGTTTTTTAATTAATTCTTGAATTAAAAACTTAAAAATAAAAAATATTATATTAAAAAATCTTTTTCTAAATAAGATTATACAAACATTCGAATTAAATTAATTAAAATATAATTTTAAATATCGATAATTAGCAGAGTACGTGATATTACTAATTTGGAAAAGAAAACTTTGGATAACTAGAGATAGATCAAATTGACTTTTGTGACATTTCCATCGATTGTTTTCACGAAAACAACATGTTGTTAGGAGAGACCCCATCAATCAGTAATCGTGGGCTACCGCCAACAATGGAAAAATGAGATAGTTCCCTAATTCTTCCATTTCAAGCCTAGGCCTTTTTTGAGACGTTTTTAAGTGCTCTTTTTTTTTTTTATTTTAGTAAATCCGAAAATTTTATTTTATTAATGAATTGTTGTTTCATATCCTAGGTTTTAACTTAGGACTATGTTTTTCTTTTAATTCAAGATGCTTATTCTTGTTTAATGCCACCGCACTTTAATCATCTTTTAGTTCTCTCTCTATTTTTTTTTTTTAATAAAAGATTTGTGATAATATTTTTCTATATTAACTATAAAAGATAACAAAATCACGATCAGAATTTGAATTTACTTTTTTTTTTATAAAAAAGAAACTATTAAAATATACTGACGGACTTATTATGTCTATTTGTGACCATTTATAGAATTTTTAGTTACAAGCAAGGTAATTAATCAAAATCAAATTTAAGATTTGAATTTCAAATTCAGGGTAGTTGTCGTATATTAATACAACTGATTTTATAAAATGAAAAAAATACATTCTAAAATTGTTTTCGGTTCTAAATTATAAAATATTAGTTTTTGAAGAAAATTATGCTTTGTATATAGTAATACGATATTTGGTAAAGTATAATACTAAATTTCTAACCATGGATTTAAAAATTAAAGATTTTTATGAAAGTTGCTAAACTAAGAAAATTATTCATTTCATAATGAGCAAAAGTAACAAAAAGTTGCTCTCTGAGTTATACTTTTCCAATATCTTTGGCCCAAATATCATTTATTAAGAACGCATTATCGAAAATAATATTTCGAACATAATGCATTTTCAGGACGAGAAAAAAACACAGCCCTTTTTCTTGGTGTGTGTACACTGAAAAATTAAAAAAAGAAAAAAATGTAGTATGGTTGAAAAATTTGCATATCTTGTGCTAAAAGGTTTGTATCCTATACATGCCATTTTTATTTTTCACATGCTAGACTTCAATTATTATTATTATTTATAAATTATCGATATCAAAAATTCACATTGGATCTGAATAGATACGATTCGATCCAAATTGTGCCCTTAAAGAGCAAAATTCTCTCGGCTCCTGTTTTTACTATGTACAAAACTCGAATCTAAAATCTTATTTTAATTATTATTTTACAACGTCTACCGTAATCCCATAATTTTATAGAAAAAAAAAAGATAAATATTTTTAAGAAAAGCATTGCATTATTGCACAAAAAAGAGTCTCTCTCAAACATTGAAAGTGGGCAACTTTGTTTTGTGAAAACAATTTTTGTGGAAAAATGCCTCTCAAAAGTACTATTTTGTGAGGTATTGCAGCTCACATGGCATGGAATTTATGTGGGGCATGAAATGGCTCTATCAGCCAACAACTGACTAGACCCTACCCTCTCAAATGGTTAAGGAAAATGAGGGAACATAGCTTATAGAGAAACTATGATGAGGTAAGCCTAACCTTAGAGCCTCATTCAATTATAGGACCACCCCAACCAAACCGTATATGCCCATATATGTACAAGATCCTAATTTGGTCCCAAAACATAGCTATTCTTGCCCCAGGATTGAAGCAGTAACCAAAGTAGGGTCAAAGATTGATTATCATGAAGGCTTGTACCTTGATTACATTGCTCCATTTATTGGAGAAAAATTTATTTGTTCTCTTAATGTCACATGATGCATTTATAATTCGTTAGGTGCAATGCCATACAGAAGCGAAATTAAAAATTTAAATCAAGGATTAAAATATAACATGTATTTGACTTTAGAGATTATGATTTTATATCGATGGGATAATCATTTCTAGTGGGCAAACAATATCTAACATACGGATATTAATTTGAGTAATTGTGCTAGGACGTGGTTCAAATTGCGAAAATTTGATTTGATAATTCTTGATATATCTTCTGTTTTAGGCTATTAATTTGAGTAAATCTATACTTTCAGAGAAAATTCGAAGCTAAATACTTTAATCCCAAAGTTAATTTGAGTCTTACCCATTAATTGTTGCAGTACCTCTATCATGAGTAATCCAAATTAAGGGGCATGCGGCTCACTAAAATGCTCGATTGAAAATATAGGTAGCAGTTGATTCAATTAATCATAAATTTTGATTGCACTTAAAGTTATAGGGTTTATGGATGAGTAGAAACCCATCTTTTATCACATGATTCGAGAACCTTCCTGCCAAAAAAAAAAAAAAAAAAAATCAAAAGGATTGCACTTGATTTGAATATAGCTAGGCTAGGAAAAGAAATAAGAGGCAAAGCCATAGACTTTGCCGAAATTGTTCTCAACATTTTGCAGGAGCCAAGGAAGTCTAATAAGGTTATGATTTGATTGAGTAGGGCAGCATTTTGGTAAACCTCCCGGGGAATACTCGGTCGTGATAGCTAGGTTTAGGGCAAATGATGGGCCTAAAGGTTGAATTTTCTTCCATAAATGAACATGGACCGGCCCCACTTCGTCTCCCCCCCAAACATGGGCTTGTACCGGGTCAAGAGATAGTGATCAAGTACCAGCTGAATTTTTTCTTTTTTTTTTTCTATACCAATTAGTATTTAAAACCATATAACATACCGATCAATATTCAAAATCAGATACCGATTAATTCAATTCATGATCCATTTTAGGAGACAACACTCATAATATAATATTTTTCATTTTCAAATTTTAAATCTGAGATTTAATTAGGAGACTTAATACCTTTATCTACAAAACCAACTCTCCGCAACACCAACCCATACCCCGAGTAGGGTTTTATAGAGTGAAATTATTACTCATGAGAGCAATTGCATTGGAGTGGACAACCTCAAATCATTGTGCTCTTAGAGGAGAACCTTAACCAATACTTGTTGGCGGACACCTTCGTCTCTTAACTAAATCAGAAATTCAACTCTTCCTGGGCACAAAAAGAATAATATTGGGAGACCCGCCCCCAAAAATAGACCCTGCAACGATCGATTCAGATTAGTCGGGACGAAAATCTGAATACTTGATGGTGACCAAGCCAAGGTACCACCAAAAAAACAAAAAAAAAAAAAGAGGAGAACCTTAAATTTTTTTTTTGGTTACAAGAACCTTAAATGCAGCCCAATAATGTTAAACTGTAAAAGTCAATAACAAAAAGAAAATAGATTACACCAATTTTTGTCCTGTTGCTTGTACTTTTATTTGATAAAATATCATGGAGCAAAATACATAAAAATAATAATAATAAATTTCCTCATAATCTAAAGAAATATTTGTAATAACGTTCTTCCACCTTAGGGTACAGTTCCAAACATTTTAACCCTTTCCCTGAATCTTCTATGAACCTCACTCGCAGTTCACACAAACACTCTGGATGTCCTTTTCCCCTTGTATGTGTCTATTCTCTTCTTTTTCTTTGATGGTTGTGGTAATCTCTCTTTTTTTTCTTTTTTTTGGGGGGCGGGGGGGTTTAAGGGTAATGAAAGTCCATAACACTTGACCAATAATAATCCTAAGCTACCAAAATTGCATACCTTTATATCCAGGCCTGTATAATAAAGTTAGATATAGTCAAAATTTTAGAAGCATTGTCTCATGCAGTTAAATTTTGAGAGTGGACTGCAGCACTTTTTCTGCACGGAGAACTCGTCTTCAGTGCAATTATCCACATCAATGCATTATCCACAACTGGAGATGAAATATATTATGACAGCATATCGGAGATTTTGCATTAAATGGGTTCAGTATCTGTCCAATTCAAGCCTTCCAGTCATCTACTCGTCTGCTCATGGAGGAAAAAATTGCTAAAAATTAATGCTGGACCAGGAAAGATGCAGAAATCTTTGATATGTGATTGCTGTCCATACTTTTAACAGGATAGAAAATTGAAGAGGTGCGGTTTAGTGCCTGTGTAGTGGATGTACAGCACTTTTACCTGCTTTGAATATATACACAATGGAAGAAGTTTCCTTTAATCTTTAAGAACCTAGGCTATTTTTACTGTCGGCTCAGCATAACTACAGTGTTTCATTGGAATAAGCCTAATGAGAAAATCGGAATATTGAGTTGGTAAGGGGCAAGGCTGGGGCAATGTGGGATCCTCCTCCATTTGTGTGGGGGAGGGGGATGTGAACTGTAGTCTCAGCTGGGAATGGAGAAAGAAAGGGACAAGAGAAACTGCCTCCACCTCACTGCTAGGCCAACAAAACAAGGAAAAAGGATTTTTTGGTGGAAGAGTTATTCACAGAAGACAACTTCCTTCCTGAATTCTTACTTAACGCACCTTTACTTCGCAAGCAATTGCAGAAGATAAGGAGCGAGTGATACCAGTGCCAAATTATGCATAATCAATTATAAGTAGACAGAACTGTAGTACAACGATAAGATATAAGGATAAGACTTACAACTTACCTTTGGAAGCCATTGCTGATCAATCCCTCTAGTGTGAAAATAGGGAAGAAGAAATACCTTCGCTGGAAACTGAGAGTAGATGAAGAATTAATAGTAACATAAACTGATATTATTGAAACTATGTGGCAATGATTTATCCTAATTATACCTCTAAAACACAGTTAGATACACAGCGCCCCCATATCGAGTGCTCCACAATCAGATCCATGAGAAGGGTTGTCAGTTCCAGCTTTCTTGCCTTTCTTTTTCTCCTTTCTTCCCTTGTCCACAGTGTGGCTCCTGCATAATTGTCAGGGCGAAGTATAAGTACCTCAATCTATTACTTCTGACAAGAACACTCAGTTTAATTGCTAAGACCAGGGAGATACTTTTCATTTCACTCCGATCAACAATAACGGGATGATAATTCTTCAAAATAAGTCTCTTCTGACAGAAACTAACAACTCAGCTGGAAAAGAGGAGTGTGATGCGCTTGGCATAAATAAGGTTCTCAATGAAAATTCAAGGAGAAGATCAGGCGGAGGCTGATAACTGTGAAAGGTGAAGGCACATAAAGGAGCAAGGGAATGGAGATGGGTGAGGCTTGGTTGGTGAAAGTGGCAGCAGAAGAATAGCATCAAAAATCTTGAAATTGAAATAGCTCATAACTAAGCAAGAGTTTTGGAAGATTAGACAGTAGTGCATTCATCAACAACAAGAATCCTGGATGCATGCACCCACTGGAAAATTCTTAAAACACAAAAGGACAAAGAACATTCAAATATTTCTACAAGCTCAATATTTCCATACATTCATATGTTGGAAAATAGTTGTCTTTAAGCACAAGACTTGGCAACATAAGGATTCCTAAGGTGATGCATGCAACAAGGCTTCTGATACATACCAATAATTTCTAACTTGCAGTCAACTTTACATGCTTGGTCCTCCACTACTTGGAGGCATATAATGTTTGTAGAGGCATGCACAGTGAGCATATGCATGCTTAAACAATATTAGAAAATGCATCAGGATTACTAGAGTGAGACTTGCTATTGACTAGAAATCATGACATAGATAAACTAACATTGGACATCATCTTGCATAAACAAAGTTCTTAATTATCTACAATCCAACAGCTAAAAGGGCTGTGGATATTTAGTGTTATTCCCAGTAATGTAGTTCCAGTTACTGGATCATTGTTGGAATCGGAGAGCACTACACAAAATGCACACACTTCAATATTAAGGTGTGTCACTGGTTAATTAAAATTCTCAATTTGAGTGGTCTGTCTTCAATTCAATGACACAGCAGTGTCGGATCAAAACATCAAAGGATTTCTTCACCATATATTTGAAACCCATCCTTCAACTATTTCATGATATTTAAAGCTGCTCCAAATGAACTTCAGAATTCAGTATTTCTAAGGTGTTAGCCATTAGGCAGTGAGACATTGTGATGCCGCAGCCATAGCTTGGCCCAAAAGACATGACCTTTGGAAGCCAAAGGTAAAGGGCATTTGTTCTATTCTGAAGATAAAGTCTTTTTTGTCTTATAAGAAGCATCCTTCATAGTGTTTTAAATTTCTAGTACTATTTTTTTATACAAAAATAAATATTATTAGGAAAAAGATGAATGTACAAAAACCCCAAGGACAAGAAATCCTTGGGGGGAGGGGGGAACAAAGAAAAAGCAAACACAGCAAAACAAAAGGAGATTTATTCACCAAACCAGTTAAAAATAAGTTTAGTAGCCTAAAATAAGTTGCTGAGCTTCTTAGTATTTTAGAAAATTTTATTTTCTTAACATGTCTTCTATGAGTAAGAAATTTCTAAATATTTTAGATTTTAGTCAAGTCTTTTTTAGAGTTTCAGAATATTAAAAACTTTCTATTTTAGTGAGTTCTGAGTTTTGTTATGTTTCTATATTGACCGAGGCATTTTAATAAGGTTTGAGGAGTGCCACTCAGTTGTTCTAGTACTGCCACACTGATGTAAAATGTGAATAGAGTGAATCAATTGGTAAATAAATTTGTTGTTTAGTTATTTGTGTTGAAGGTATGTGTGCTAAGGTTTTTTTATTCTTGCTATCTATTCTTATTCTTCTCTGCACAGTTGGTGATCAAATTTCTCTTTAATCTTTGAACAACTAATTCTTCTCTACGTGTGCTAAGGTTTTTTTATTCTTGCTATCTATTCTTATTCTTCTCTGCACAGTTGGTGATCAAATTTCTCTTTAATCTTTGAACAACTAATTCTTCTCTACGATTTTCAACCACAATGCTTTCTTATGCTACAACACTTTCATAACTTTTGTAGGAAATCTACCCATTGTCCAATGTCACATTGCATAAACCCAGGGAAGATAATTTCAAGTACCAAAGGACTTCCCCAATAGCACAAATTATAACTAAGAGCAAATTTGCAGCACATAGCTCGAAAGATTTAAGCAGACAGCCACAACTGTACAACATCCACCTAACGCATTTATCGCATCAAACCAATGTTATCGAAACTGGATCGGCATGAACCGGCCTCTTAACCAGTCCATTCTAAGCATTTGATTGTTCTTGCACGCGAACCGGGTTGCACTGTTCATTGTTTGCCAGAAGCAGTGACTTGTGTGAAGATAAAATAAAATAAAACTAGTGAAACCAAACCTATGAAGATTCATGTAGCTTGCTTCTGTACAAAGCTTAAAAATCTCTCTCTCTCTCTCTCTCAAATCTGCAGCCAAAAATATCCCAATCTCATCCTTCTCAACCACCCACTACAATCCACCAACTCTATCACCTTTTGCAACCCCTAAACACACTAGATCTAACCTCAAAACTTCTTAATTTGCAATTGAGAAGTTGAGATTTACAACCATGACTGGAAAACTAAAAAGATATGATTTGAGAAATAAGGATTTGCAAGAATGAATGGGGTAATTACACAAAAATGATACTTTTGGAAGGCATGACATGAATGCCAGTAGCAAACCCCTTCATATTTGAAAATTGTGAGTAGTTGTAATTAGAGATGACACTTTAAGTTGTTATAACCGTGTAATAACATTTGTCTGCCCACGTCTCTCTCTCAATCTCTCTCTATATTATGAAGATAGAATAGGTTTTCCCCAAACTCTGAAAATGAACATCAAAGACAAAACTCTCCATAACGAATAGCACTTTAAGTTTATTATGAGCAGTAGTTTTGAGCAGTGATTTTCTCACACTTACACCTCAGTTTACCTCTCCCATGAGCAAGTTCGGAGGAATTGAGACAGTTCCAAGTGCCAGAGGATGGGATTGGTGTTGTATTACATTGCATACAAGATGTTTGTCGAAATGCCTAGGAGAGATTATGACTCACAAATCATATTTAAACCACCAGGATGCAGTGAACCATACTACTCTACCATCGCCTTTGGTGTTTCACTGTCTAATTCGGTTTTGATAACATTGCATCAAACTATACTACTCTATTGATTTTTTGGATAGATCAATATTGTTAACCATTTCCATAGTTACAATATATAAAAAAGGGAAAGAAGTCAGAAAAAGAATGCATCAAGGGGGTGTGGTCTTGGTTTAGCTTGCAATAATACAGAGACCAATTTCAATAGTTTAAATTGTAGTTTTCCCTTTTTTTAAAGCATGATTTAAAGAAAATTTGTTACCACACTGTGAACATGGAACAATAAATGAAGGAAATTATTTTGGTGATGATAGAAAGGGTGTGGAGGAAGCATACAACACAATTTTGGCAGAGGATCTTCCAGACACTGATCCACAACAAGCCTTGTATTTCTTCTTCGAACCACAAGGACAGACTTTGTTTCTTGCGATTTTCTGAAAACAAGAAACTACAAGTTGTCAGTATTGCTTTTCTCTTTTTCTTTTTCTTTTATTCTATTTTATTTTATTTTATTTTCTATTTATTTTATTTTTTTCTCTTTTGGCTAGGTAGGTGTCAACATTACACCGGGCCATCCAACATATACAAAACAATGGACATTTGCTAAAAGAATTAAAAGGAGGGCAACCTTATCATCCTTCTGGGAAATTCTATTGTCTTGAGTTTGTTTAACAATATTGCAAGGACTCTCATGGATGGTGGCAGTAACAACTTCTTCCTTGGGCAATTCAGTGCTGACATCTTCCAAGTCACCTAGTAGCTCCCAATTATCATTAAAAAAAAAAAGTAAAGAAATGGTACAGAAGCACAGCATTAGATAAGACCAAAGAAAAAATAAAGAAATATAAAATATAGCAAATGGGAGAGTTTTGATGTCATTAGAGAAGCCAAGAGCATTGACAATAACAATCTATCAAATTTTTGTTCGTTTGAGTGACAAAATTACTAAGTAGCCCTGTTCTTTCTTTGTCTTAAATGGGTTGCATGGAAGTTTGACATCGCAACTATATCAAGAATTGACTGATATGGAGCAGTAGAGTAAAAGAATAGGTCAATGAGAAAGCAGTTTCCCAGAATGCCAACCAATCATTCCAAGAGGCCAAAACCTATTCTTCAAGGGCAGTCATAGAGAAAAATGTTGGCAACAAGGAACAGTGTGGACCATCTGGGGACACAAAGTTAAAGAGCAAGTTGCTGCGTTTCCCTGGGCTTGAAACTAAGTCAATCAGATTACTTTGAGATGTGCTTAAAGAGAGGACAAGGCACTATTCTTATATATATATATATATAGCCAATCAATTCATCAAATTCTATTGGTATTTTTGACAAAATTACCAAGTATTCTGACCTTTCTTCATCTAAACTGGATTGGATGGAAATTTAACAAAGCAACCATAGCAAGAATTGACAGATGTGAAGCAGTAGAGTGTAGGAATATGTCAATGACGTCCCAGAATGCCAATCTACCATTCCAAGAGGCTAAAAACCTACTTGTCTAGGCCATTTATAGAGAAAAATGGCAGCAAAGAAGAATGGAGTGGAACATCTGTAGAGAAAATAAGGTTTAGGAGCATGCTGTCATGTTGTCTGGGCATGAAACTAAACTCAATCAAATTACTTTGAGATGCATTTAATGAGGCCAAGAACCTATTCTTCCGAGGAGTTAATTGGCAGAAATAAAGAATGGAGTGGAACATCTGCTGAGAACACAGAGAAAGCTGTCATGTTGTCTAGGCATGAAAAAAAAAATCAATTAAATTACTTTGAGATGCATTTAAATTGAGGAAAAGGCACTCCTATTTTTTTTTTTTTTAAAAAAAGCCAAACGTCTCTGTTATGACTGGTGATACAGCAAGGGGAAGTGGCTGCTGAGGTGGAACCTAGAGAGCATGATGTGCTGGCTTCCAAGTTGCTGAAGAAGAAGAAAGGTGTGATTGCTGAGGTGGAGTAACAACTCAACTGAAGAATCTAAGGGGGTTAGAGAATTATAAATGTAAGGATGGGAATGAGAGGAGGAGGCAGAGAGAAAGGGGAATAGTGAGTGTATTACGGCTATCAAGCTGGGCAGTCTTGCATCTTGCAGACTGAATTTCTTTCTGTAGTCTGAGTTTCTATTTCAATGAAAAATAGCACTTTGTGCTCTTGATTTTCTGTAAGATCTCTCCGACCCTCTTCTTTTACTCCCTGAATTTCTGATCACAACAGTCTCTCTCTCTCTCTCCCTCTCTCTCTCACATTCAAATAAATGCCAAAATAGGCAAATTTTTATTGTTTTAGAAGGAGGCAAATTTGGAAGCAATCCTACAGGAACCTTAGCAGGACCAACATACAATTACTGACCAACCAGTACCATGAGAAGTGTTTGGCAGGCACACAAGTTCATCACTTCCAACAGAGAAGTCTTCAGCTCCCTGCTCAGCAATCAGAAATTCTATTGCTGCATCAACATCTCCATCTAGTTGTTGCAACACCTGAAATGAAATCCATATAAAACAGAATCTTCGTGAGCTCATCCAAACATGATTATATTGTGAAACTAATGCCCGCGAAAGACAACATAATGGATACATATTCCCCTTCTTTCACAATGGAGGGACGTTAAAAGTTTGAACTATAGGTCCATTTATTATCACCTCTTCAACTTTTACAGGATCTTGAACTCCAGTTCCTACCATGACCATTTTCATGGATCCTTCATCGATATTAGTCCTCCCATGTCCCTCTTTAGACTTTGTAACCACAACTTTTGCTTTATCAGATACTGCTTGGAGACTAGCATCAGCCTGCACTTAAGTTGAGATTACAAGGTTCTTCCTGCAGTTAACTGTTCGAACAAGCAAGCAAAATAGAATAATGCAGCAGTTAAAGAGAAACCTTTATAACAATTGTCCTAGCTGGCCCATCAGAAGGATCTTCCTTTAGCCGTACACTATTGTAATGCTCTCCATCATGATAAGATCTGCCAAAAAATTTCAAACGGAAGAACCAAAATTTCAAAAATATGTCCTAAAGTTCTAAAAAGTGGGCAAAAGAACATACCACAGACAAAGGCAGGAAAACCGTTGAGGTTAAGTCCCATGGAAAAAGACCAACTTGGGTTTCCCATTCCAGATGAGTTTGACAGCAAACTCAAGTGGCATGGAAGTCCCCTAGGCCCTCCAATCCAAGGAAGGATCCCCATGGCTTCATCAAGGAAAAGAAGCTATATTGTACATTGCCGAACTAGGATGAGCCACAAATTGTAGGTAAGATTGCCCCTTTCTTATTTCTTCCCTTTTTGGTGACCCCGCCCACGAGGGGGGGGGGGCATGCTAACTTGATTTGGAAAAAAGGTAAACCCACAATGCATTTCCCTCATTAGATCCTCTTTTTTTTAATAGAAATGCTCTTTTCTTTTGAGGAAGTTTTGTCATGCATAAAATAATTGAATCTATTTATCAACTACCCATTCTATCATTATCACAAATGTATGGTATGTTAAGCTTTTGTAAAGAATACGTGTACATACGAGTTAAAATCATAACTGTGCAATGGTAGAATTCCAACTGTTGCTATTTCATTCACCACAGTTGCCTTCCAAACAAACCCCATCACCATATCCTATCCTACATAATAATTGTTTGCATCTTCAATTTTTTCTATTAACTCCATACAGATGAGTCCGTTAAAGATATTTATTGAATGTAGCTGATATTACCAAACATTTGTTATCATGCATAAAATAATTGAATCTATTTATCAACTACCCATTCTATCGTTATCACAAGTTTATGGTATGTTATGCTTTTGTAAAAAATATGCGTACATACAAGTTAAAACAAAATCATAACCGTGCAATGGTAGAATTCCAACTGTTGCTGCTTCATTCACCACAGTTGCCTTCCAAACAAGCCCCACCACCATATCCTATCCTACACAATAATTTTTTGCATCTTCAATTTTTTCTATTAGCTCCGTACAGATGAGTCCGTTAAAGAAAATTTATTGAATGAAGCTGACACTACTAAACAAATGTTTGATATTTTAGGAGTCCTTTAGATATTAGGAGAATTGGTTTTCTCTCTTTTCTGTTATCCAATCATGTTAATCATTTTATTTGAGGTATTCTAGTGAGGAAATATAATACCATGGAACCAAGTTCATATCTGGCCTCAAGTGAAAAACTTATTTAGCTGAATGCAACTAGCATGGGAAATAAGGCTTACTAGGGTAGAGTCATAGTCTCCTACTCGAGTTATGGTATTTTGCATAGTACAAATAAGCATCATATTGGGATATAATGTTATCTGCAACTCACTTATTAAATGCCACTTATAAATGTAACAATGGCAAAATAATTATGATGTAATTCACATAAAGATTATAATTGATATTAATCCTTTTCAGATCATGCGAAGTTTATTATATGAAGGGAAACATCTTATTGTAAGTTATAATCTACACTATAAGCAACTACAATAGAATCAAATGACTTAAAGAGGCAGACCCAAAAAACAAGCAGGAAAGAAAATTGTTCAAGTGTTACTCCGCACCCTCTAAAACTCTACTATTCCTTCCTTCTAAACCAACCAAAACTCTTGCATCACTCCAAGCCCAGTACTCGCTATAAACACAGCTTGAAGTTGCCCAGTGAATATGCATAAAAGAGAAAATCTTCAACCACAAAGGTCAAGCCCAAAGGCAGTAAGCAGCAAGTAACCACAGAGTCCAGATTGCTTTTGCATAAAACACAACTCAGAACAAAGATAAGATATTATCATGGTTAAATCCAAATCCATGTAGCCTCCCAGCAAAAAACACCTTGCCTCAGTGGCAGCGGAGTGGCAGGGGGATTCTGAATGAACTTCCAAGGAAAAAAGATCCAATATTTCTTCCATATTGGGCATATGTTTTATTGTGATTACAGCCTAATTTTCCTATTATAACAAATCTAAATCTCATCTATATGTTTCATAATTTGAAAAAATAAATAAACAAAAAGAACTAAAAGAATCATGCCTTTACTTTTTCATTTTGCAAGATGGATTCATGTTCTGCATCTCATGTGGTATCTTTGTTAGCAAAATAATATTTCTCTTATGAAGTATTTATCCCACAGATCAAACATACATCTCTAAACTAGCATGTGAATAGTTCGAGCAGTCATGAAGAAGCTTTCATGTTCATATAGTCATGAAGAAACTTTCATTTCCATATTTTAAACTTATAGCCCTGGCTTGTACAATCTACAGGAGAACTTATATCATCACATGGCAGGCTTTTGTACTAATAATATGAAGCGCAGAGAGAAGTCTTGTACATCACAAAAAGGGGTTCAATGGGTAAGAAAAGCCACCAGAACAAGGGGAAAAGAATTTACTTACAAGTGGATCATTCGCGCTCTGTGACTCTCAAAATTGCGTATGTACCACCGAGGTGACATGTTCTGCATCAAAGAAGCAGAGGCATGTTACTTATTTCCATCTTTAAATGGTTATTACAATTACAGAAAGGTAATAAATCCATTTCTTGTGAATGTCTATGTGATGAAAGAAAGCAGTGTGTATGTAATAAGAACATATACAAATTGCCAATTTTGGACCTAAAATGCCAGTCTACAGTTTCTTAAACTGCCAGTAAATACAAAATAAATGAGATTCCTATCAAATAACTAGCAGGGGTGCAACTTGATTGGAACCACACAAACCCACCCCAGTCCATTGTGTTGCATGCCAGACTTAAAATATAAAATCATTTAATGACATTATTGCATGTTTCACTGGCTTTCATGCCTTTGCTTGACATACAAAGTGGTTATGTTGAGTTCCATATCAACCTCTATTATGCATTTACTTTCTTGCTGTGCATTTATTTCAGAAAAATATTTAAGGTCAAGATCTCATTATGTCCATTTTGTGCAATTTTAAGTTACAAAAAATTCTCCTATAGATGCTGAATATGTGTCCAGCTGTCTCCAAATATTTGTGCTACCAGAATGGAGATTTGAGGAATCATCGTTTTTGATAGAGTCCAATTGCTCAGTCCTTATGGAGTAGACCTTTTGACATCTTTACCAATTTGTTATACAATTCAAAGCTTTTGGAACGCAAAATGATGCCAAAACATTAAAATTTTGCAATGGCAGTTTTATGATGTACTTAGTTGGGGAGATATGTCTGGATTTCCAAGGAGAAAAAATCTTATTATTAACCTGTTGTCAGACATGACAGTTTTCTTAGCATGTCTTTGATCTTCAACTGCTCTTCTTTATAAGAGATTGACAGAGGTTAGAGGGCTTTTTTGAGTTGAATGTTTTGCTTCCTTTTATTTTCATACTCTTTTCCCTCTTTTTTTCCTGGATTTTGCACTCTTCCCTTGGAATGCCTTATCCTTCTTCATTGTTGTAATAGCTCTTACCATATTCTTTTTAAATAAAAATCTTATCTTTTTCCTATAAAAAGGAAAATTAAATCTGTGGACAGAGGTCAAATGTGTTGGATACATGACTGCAACATGTCATATCCTAAGAGGGTTCTGTCCAATAAAACATGAATGTGATACCTTCAATAGAAGTTGCTTTGCAACATAGACAAGCAATCTAAAACTACTTAATGATGAAGAATTAATAGATACAGCTTTATCACAGAAGCAGTTTACCTGAAAGAGATTGTTTAGGGATATATATTCAAGAAGAAAAATAAACAGATATTGATGCGTACCATAAGAGAAGTACCAAAAAGGAACTCACAGGAAGTGGGAAAAGGTTGTCTTACTCGATGAATGCATATATTACTATGAGTGACGAGAGAAGCAGCTTGCAGTTCCATATGTCCAGCCCATGTGCCGTCCTTTTCCATTGACTTGCAGTACTCCTCAAATGGGACCTCATCCTCAATAAATGGTTCAAACATTTCACGGTTCTCCTGCTCATATTGTTTCAAATATGAAGAATGTAACACGATAACATTTTTATTAATATAGAAGTCATCACAAGCACAGTTGTGGCATATACAACAAAGTTGAGTTCAGATATCTGATCAGCCAAGGTTTATGGCTATCATAGTGAAAGTTCTCCTTTCTGTGTATCTTTACAACCACAGCTCATGGTTTAAGTAAATTGTAACAGACCTAAGTAGGATGACAATAAAAAATGAATCATAAACAATTACTGCATAAGTCAGTCTCCATCCTTGCGAGCATAAAGATCTCATCATGCCTAACCTCTTATAAAAACATGTATATCAGAAAAATAGCATTACCTCCTAACCCTTATCCAAAGAATGAGATAATTTATTTGGCCAGTATTTCTGAGATAATTTAGTTGGCCAGTATTTCTTTTTTTCCTGGTCTGAATGTGACTGAGCCAAACAATGGATGGGTGTGTTGAAATTTGAAGTGCGGAAGCTTTGGTAGTTGAGCTAGGTTTTGGTGAGCAATGGTTTGGAACTTTGAAAGAAGATGGAAGGTTTGTTTGAAGATGTTGAAGAACAACAAAAGAAGAGACTTGATGTATGTGAATAAACACAATTCTATTTCTTTAATGAAGTATCAAATATACAAAAACATTGTAGAGACTATACTCTACAATATAACACAGTTTTGAGAGACTTTCTAACTCTAAAAATGATACAAGGAGACAATACTTCAAGGTGTCTTACAAGTGAAGATAAGAGTTTTTTTTATAGCCTAAAAGGAAAAACTAGTCGGTAAACACAAAAACTAGCCGGTAGACACAAACCCAAAAACTAGTCATTATAAATTCTGCCCATTTTGTCCCTGCATTGTTTGGGCTTCTTTTGGACCTGCTATATAGTCACTTAGGGCCTTGATTGGAGCTTCATTTAATGGACTTGAAGTCTTCTTTGAGTGGGCTGAAGGTGGCCAGTGAATGGGCCTAATTTTGGGCCAAATTTCTGGGCAGATTTCTGGACATTTTCTGTCCAGAAATCTGCCTATCTTTCTGCTTATTTTGGGCAGCCTTCTTGGGCCATGGTTTGCTTCATTTTGGGCCTTTTCTTCCCTTCCTTTCCTTGGATTTTTGATTGAATTTGCTATCCAAGTTGTTGGTGGATTAGGGCTATATATTCGGGAGGCATCAATTAACACATTTCTTGGAATGCTTCATCGTCATCTTCGACACTCTCCCTCAAGTCTGACGAATGAAAATCCATGGAGTTCTTCCTTGGAGAGATAGTGATGGAAGGTTGAGCTTCTTGAGGTTCCCCGACCTTCTTTTTCTTGTTTTTCTTTTTCTTCTTTTTGGCCTTGTCTTTTTGCTCCCCCTCAATGACTTGAGCATTACAAGTTATATGAACATGACTTATTTGTTGTGCTCCCCCTTGCTCTACAGTTGGAGCTTCGATACGCAAACTCAGAGGTATTTTATCACCTAATTCTGCAAAGTAAAGATCGTCTTGGGCAAATTTCATATCTTTCGATATGTATGCATTGTTAGTTTTAGGATCATAACAAATATATCCATTTTTCCTTGGCCCATATCTTGAGAATATACATCGCACTCCATTCATGTAGCAAACACACCCAAATTTTCTAAGATGCAAAATGTTTGGTTTGCTATTTCTAATGATTTCTATTGGAGATTTTTCATGAAATTCATAGTGTAGAATGCGATTGTATGTGTATGTGGTAGTGCTAATAGCATCACACCAATATTCACGAGTCAAGTGTATGTCATCTAATAATGATAGTGCCATTGTGTTTATGTCTTCCTCATTTATTCTGAGATTTTCTTGACTCATAATTTCAAGTTCAATGCCCTTTTGTTTTAAAAAACTTTCAAAGTTAGGGCATATGTTATTTCTATCATCCGTTCTAAATGTTTGAATAGATGTATTGTATACCTTAATAACTAAATGATAGTATTTTTTAAATGTATTATGTGCTTGTGCTATTTCCTTAAACATATATACCCATGTATATCTAGAGTGATGATTAATGAATGATATAATATATTTGTATCCTTCTCTAGACATGCATGGAATTTGTTTAATATGGCAATGCACATATTTAAAAACATTTAAATTTGGATCGGAGCTTATTCCTTTAATAGGTAGTTCACTCCACCTTTGATACGGCCTTGGTCCGTTTGGCTTGAGGTTTGGATGTAAGTCCCAACATCTTTCTTCGATGTGACCTTGTCTTTGGCAATGGGTGCACACGTTTTCAGCATGTTGCTCCTCTACCGTCGCCTTGAGGTCGTAGAACTCCATTTGTGGTCGATTTGCTTCCTCAAGCCTCTTAGAGGTTTCGGCCCTTTGGATCATTCCTCTTACCTCTTCATAAGATGGTAGAGCTTTCTCTCTTAGGATTTCTTGGCGCACCACTTTGAATGGCTCTCCAAGGGAAATGAGTAAGGCAAATGTCTTGTCTTCATTTCTTCTTTGTTGAAGAATATTGAGATCCATTGTTAGTGGCCTCAATGTCTCCAATTTTGTCCATAGCCGTTCGAGGTCATCGAAGGCTTGGGGTAGAGTTTGTCACCTCTTTGAAGTTTGGAGATTTGTTGTTGAAATTCAAAGACTCTCCCCAAGTTGTGTTTGTTGCCGTAGAGACCTTCCAAAGTATCCCACACGGCCTTGGCATTTGAGCAGCCCCTCACCATGCTTTGATGTGCTTCATCCATTGAAGTGAGGAGCTTGAGAGTGATGCCATCATCTTGCTTCTTCCATTGCTCAAATTTGGGGTGTGTGGACTCAAGAGGCCCTTCTTGGATATGCTCCAAAGAATCTGAAATATTTAAGAGACTTTGGATTATGGTAGCCCATTGAGGGTAATTTTCGGAAGTGAGGGAAGGAAATGTAACCCGCTCTGATACCATGTTGAAATTTGAAGTGCGGAAGCTTTGATAGTTGAGCTAGGTTTTGGTGAGCAATGGTTTGGAACTTTGAAGGAAGATAGAAGGTTTGTTTGAAGATATTGAAGAACAACAAAAGAAGAGACTTGATATATGTGAATAAATACAATTCTATTCCTTTGATAAAGTATCAAATATACAAAAACATTGTAGAAACTATGCTCTAAAATACAACACAGTTTTGAGAGACTTTCTAACTCTAAAAATGATACAAGGAGACAATGCTCCAAGGTGTCTTACAAGTGAAGATAAGAGTCTTTTTTATAGCCTAAAAGGAAAAACTAGCCAGTAGACACAAAAACTAACCAGTAGACACAAACTTAAAAACTAGCTGTTATAAATTCTGCCCATTCTGCCCCTGCATTGTTTGGGCTTCTTTTGGACCTGCTATATGGTCACTTAGGGCCTTGATTGGAGCTTCATTTAATGGACTTGAAGTCTCCTTTGAGTGGGCTGAAGGTGGGCAGTGAATGGACCTAATTTTGGGCCAAGTTTCTGGACAGATTTCTGGACATTTTCTGTCCAGAAATCTGCCTATCTTTCTGCTTATTTTGGGCAGCCTTCTTGGGCCATGGTTTGCTTCATTTTGGGCCTTTACTTTCCTTCCCTTCCTTAGATTTTTGATTGAATCTGCTAACCAAGTTGTTGGCGGATTAGGGCTATATATTCGGGAGGCATCCATTCACACATCTCTTGGAATGTTCATCGTCATCTTCAGCAGGGTGGTCTTCCCCTACCAATAAACCACCCACCAAGCATGGCTCAAACAGGGATTTCCGCCACAATTGAAAGCAATCTACTTATCCCAAACTGCTGTGTTTCTTTCTGTATGTAACCAGTCAACCACCCACTATTCTTACTGTCATGTGCATCATGTCTACAGCTTAGAACAATGGAAAAATTGGTGGAAAAAATTTTAAGGTTTTAACCGCATGTTTGAACTTATGTATTTACGTTTTGGGTGGTAGATTATATTCTTGTCATGAAGATTTCACATATAATATCTAACTAGCAGAACCAGTAAATCAATTTCAAAGGAGCCTCTAGTTCGGTAGACCCATTAAATTGTATGGCCAGCTTATTCTTTTTCACATATTTTGTAGCACATGAAGCTTGGAAAATGAAGCTAGAAAGATGGCAAACCAATATTACCAACAGTCAGGACTTAAAATGGAATGTCTTTGAAACCAGAAGCTGAACCCTGCCATAAGCTAACGATAAATCAAATGTTATTAGATTTCACTTTCAAATGTCATGTTAGATTAATTTTTTTTTTAAAAAGAAAAAAGGGAAGCTAAAGGTCATTTTGTTTTACAGGCCCCAAATTTGACACTATTGGCATCATTATGACGAAAACAAGGGTCTTTTGCTCCAACATGTAGAACCTTTTTTTTTTATACCAACACTCTTGGTCCAAAACAAATGGGTTGGTTTTGTACCATACCTATCTTTCGGACCTGGCCCCAGAAAAGGACCTTATTCAGTACCACTCATGCACCCTTTCTTTTTGGCCATGGCACAAAACAAACCTAGGTTTTGGGCTAAAACAACCTTCTTTTGTGCCCATACCATAGGTAGCCCCACCCGCACAACAGACTCCCCAAAAGCTAATCCAATTCCAATGGGAAAACCAAAAATGGAGGGATAATAACAAGAAACATATGTAACATGGCGTGTACAATAATTCCATACCCGTAAATGTTTAACCACAATAGCACGATACTTTTGGTGCTCTTCCTCATTGCCTTCTAGCTGATCAGCTAATGCCCTGCAAACTAACAGCAGATATCAAACTGTAATCACTAAAGACAAGCCAAAAAAATATACATTCCAATAATTTCATGATTGGAAAACCAATGCCATCAAGAATTCTCCCAATGCATACAATACAATCCAACAGCCACTTACCTGAAAAAGCAATTACCATCTGCAGTTACTTGGATAATTTTTAAACCTAATGCATCAAGCTGACCACGTAAATCGGAAATGTCTGCCTGCTTTCCATGCTTTTTAACCTATCCATTATCATCAACTCTCTCAATTCAGGTAGCATTGTACAAAATACCAACTGATTAGGGCTTCAGGAATCCAATCTTAAATAAATTTTTTGGGGGATTTCCAAATTTTCAATCATTAATGAGCTAATTTGAAAACAAAACAGATAAGGAACTAGAGTCTGGGGAAACAATTGAAAGGATACCAAAAAGATCATAATGCAAAACAAATCAAATTAGGGTTTTGTCAATAAAGTTTCAAAGACATTTATCATTTATAACTTGAAAGAAGAGAGACAATTGGAGGTAATTTACATGGGGCTGTTTCTTGGGTTTCGACTTCTGATGTTTTGTTTGCACCATCTCCTAGGAATTTTCGGAATATCCTCGGTGTCTGAAAATTTGAAGTTCTCCGACAATTAGGGTTTTTGAGAGAGAGAGAGAGAGAGAGAGAGAGAGAGGGTAGTAGTGTTGGATTTGGATCTTCTGAATCCTCGTCTGGGACCTGATCTGCGGCTGCATCCATGTAGGCCCACCAGTGGCCCATGGGTCGGCAATGTGCTCAGATGACTGTG
The DNA here is from genome assembly GCA_033439265.1 of Dillenia suffruticosa. Lineage (NCBI taxonomy): Eukaryota > Viridiplantae > Streptophyta > Magnoliopsida > Dilleniales > Dilleniaceae > Dillenia > Dillenia suffruticosa. The sequence goes on along the minus strand of JAVTVX010000012.1, from coordinate 4,553,610 downwards.
TTTGTTCAAAATCCAATATTTACGGATGGGCCTGACTAGATTAACGTTCACGATTTTGCATAAAATTATTAGATTGTGTGAAATATATATATACCCGCACACTAGAAATTCCTTTTTTTTTTATACCATATCAACACGTTTCTAAAGTCATATTTTAATTAATCCGATTTGAAATTTACAGTGACCTATTTAAGGGGATTACTCTTTCAATATAGTCTGTTCCATACCCAAGTTGTGAGTCAAATTCAAAAATATCGTTGAGGAATCTGACGTCACATCGTACTAGCCAAATTGATCGTTAGTACACTAGCAATTCCTGACTGTGCAACGCACAGCCTCACTACCCACCAACATCTTGCCAGCATGAATGTGTAATGCTTGGATTTGTAAAGAAATTTATTTTGTTATTGTGCATTATGTGTAAACTTAGTAAATGATAACAAATAAAAGAAAACTGATATAAAGTTATAGTGATTATCAGTTTAAGACAACAAAAATATTTATACGAAAGAGACGATAGTATATGTTTGTACAAAAAAAAAATGTTTGCAACTTAATTGTATATATTGTAATCCGTTACATTTGATTAAGAATGTAATGATTCCCAATATTTTGCTCAAAAGTTATCACATAATTTGTAATATTAATTTTAACATAAATTACTTCAAGACCGTTTTAAAAAATTTAGATGAACAAAGAGGATTTACTTCGTGTGAAGTTCATGTTTGCTTTTCCTGGCTAGATTGAACTGTGATGTCTGTTGCTAAGTGACATTTTACGTGCTCTTCGGTTCAGAAGCCTTGCTGTCAAGGTTGTTTTTTTTTTTTTTTTTTTTTTTATTTTATTGAGTATCTGCTAATAGAGATATAGTTGACAAATTTTCAGCATCTGGGGCAAAGGTAAGTCTTTTTTTTGTTGGTGTGATTGAGTCCGAAGATTCTTTTAGAGTAGTATCGTGACGTGCTAATTGTTCAATCATAAACTTTGTTGTTGGTGTGAAAAATGGATCTTTCGGTATCTCTTGACAGATATTTGTGATGTGAGAGTTTGTTTAACTTGTTGTTATACTTTAGGATTCATTGGAGCAAGCAGAAGATCTATTATTTCTTCCGGTGTATATGTTTTAACAATACTGAATCTCTTTTTCTTTTGCTTTGATATTCCATGTTGCCTTCTGGTTAATGGAATCTAACAATTCTTTTTCCGGATCAATTTCACAAGTGTGAGTTTTGTTAGATTTGGAATTTTGGATTAGTTTTCTTGTTTTTCACAGCAAAGAAACAAAAAGACTCAATTTCCATAATCATAGTTGAAATTTTCAAAATCGCTTAGAATTGTTCAATATGTACTACAATTTAATATATTAAGAAAATAATTCAATAAATTCATAAAAACTCTCTAGTGAAATCAACAGCCTTAAAGCTGAAAGGTGATGTAATGCTTGTAGACTTTGCAAATTATGCAGCCCTCTATCTATAATAACACTTCTCAAGTTATTCAAAATTTACATCTAAGCAACAATACAGTTAATTGAATACTAAGTATTTTCTTAAATATTTTAAGGATTTAAAATTGAAGTAGATAGTTCATACAGATTTTGCTATCCCTACCGAAGAAAGACTAACATAGATACTAATCAAATTGGAATAACATAAAGAGAAACAGAGCTTATGACATTCTAATTGCCATAGAATTTGGGAATGACTAAATACATATGAAGTTTAAATGCTACAAAAATAATTTTACGGTATTTTGCGATCATTGAAACCCATGTACATAAATTGACAATTTCGGTTACCGCAAGATATCAAGAAATAATAAGACAAATCAATGGTGAAAATATATTGAAATATGTTAATTTATGCTATTAATTTTAAGTGATTATTAGTTGGAATAGGTGTAACCAAATTATCAAACACCAAGCATGCACAAGGAGGTCGGAGTAAGATTACTTACCTATAAGTTTAGGTTTTCAAGGCCAAACAAAGTTGTAAAAGAGAATTGCGATTGAATTCATTTCACACTTGTTGGTTCCTTCAATTATTTTATAATAATAATGAATATAGAAAATAATTAGTATTTAGTAATTTAATAATACACTAAAATTTTTCATTCGAATGTAAAAATTAGTAAATAGTTACAAATTGTTTTACCAAATCAAGTATTGCTGGCAAATGAAATCTTGATTCTTCAGGAAGAGCACTAATGTAAAATCCAAACTCAGCTATTCGCATTTGTTAATTTGAGGGGAAGGTTATGGTAAGTGGTAGATTTTTCTCTTGTTCACGTAATCACAAGGTGTGTATTTTTTGTGAAACAGAAATTGCAAAATCCAAATGCTAAAAATAGACTAAAAAAATGAAATGATTGATTTGCAAAAATCTTGCTGGATTTAGGGAAGAAGTGTTAGAATAGAGAGCTATATCTCCAAGCACTCATGAACGGTGGCAGGAACTATAGCCCTTTTTTTTTTTTTAATCTAAAGACAATTACCATGTTGTATATGTGATCTGAGGTGACCTTGGGCATCCAATGAATATCCTCAACTCATAGCTTTTTCCATGGGGTACTCTTGAATGAAGGCTTGCCGACGTGGCCTTGGGCATACGATGAATGTTCTCCAACTCGTGGCCTTTTCCAAGTGACACTCGTGAATGAAGGCTTGCCAAGCTTTTTATTTAGATACTAGATATATATTAACAAAAATGTTGATTTGTGGAGATTGTGGCCGAATGTAATGGACAATGTATTTTAGTTATTTAATAATTATATTTTTCTATAACAATTGAAGTTTCAAATATTATTTTTTAAATATACATCGATAAACTCATACACAGATTATAACAATGAACTTTGAGTGTAGTGGTAGGGTGTTAGATACCTTTAATTAAAATATTGGATTTGAATCTTGAGAATAAAAAAATAGATATCGAGAGAATCAATCCCTTAATGGATTCCAAAGTATTTGATCGGATTAATCGGATAAAAACCAGATATTGGTTTATAGTAAATATCCACTTACACAAAAATAATAATAATAGTAATCCACAAATTATCTGCAACAAATTACAATGTATAGTATATATCTCATGTAAGCTTTTGTAAGCTAAGGTTGCTAAGAATTATCAAGAATCTAAACCTTACATCTAGTTTAAACGGAGGTGTATCATGTATTATGTTATCTAAAAATTCGAATGCTTTCGAAAAGTAAATGTCCCATGCAGCACTTTTACTCAAAAAATAAAATACAAAAATTCAGTTAAACAAAACTAAATATATCAAATCCAATCAAAATTAGGGTCAAAACAATATTGTCAAGTCTCATTTTTCATGTTTTTATACAATTTTTAAATTTTTTTCCATTATATTACCTTTATTATTCATCAAAAAAAAAAAGATCGCAAAAAATTCCATTTTATCAAAAAAATTTAAAAGGTTAAATAGTTTTTGTACAGATACAAAGTGATAAAATAGTATAATCTTACCTTAACAAATGATATTAGCCATAATAATAGTTCCAAAATATGCGACTTTAAACTATGGTCCTTTTCTTTTTTTTTTTTTTGTTTTATAAGTATCATGAAAATCACAAAAATATATACGCCCATGAAGATTTAAATACGAAATCTTGAAAAAAATATTTAATAAAAAAATTTTTATCACTTGAGTATCCTATAAAAAAGAAATGAGTTTATGAATAAACTTAATTCGGCTACGTCTTTATCATGGTTTTTTAGTGTGATTTACTCATTTAAATTAGTTGGATTGCAACTAATCAAGACCCCAGGAGGCCATTGGCAAAGTCAAGTTGAAGTTTATATGTCATTCTCTGTTTAATCAAATGATTGTGTCTGAAAATGCACGAAGCTAACCCAAATAATTCTTATTTAGTAAACTTTGTCGCCATGTTTGAGACTATAGGAGAAAATGAACCCACAACTTCCTTAGGTTGTCCAGGACAACGTTAGTTGAAATGCTGTTTTCAGTTTTGGAAATCCAGTTGGGGTTTTGAGTCTCCTCAACAACCAGCCCTCGAACCAAACCTTCTTGATATGTCAGGTCGACATGAGTGAACAAGGAATAAACATGCGCTCAATTTCTAAATGTCGTTTCAATGAAATCAAACAAAATTAATATTTGCTTTATAAAAAAATAATATACATATATCGAAAAAATTCATAAAATTATTTTAGTTAGAAAAGTATAATAATATAGATTTTTTTTCAATAAAATTTGAGACGACACAGATTGTTTAATTTTTACTTTTACGTGTAAATATTATCCATGAAAAAAAAAGATGACCATATGTGTTGCACCACAATAGGTTTGATGTACATGTTTAGTATGTTTTGACTTTAATAAATACCACATACTCATGGATATAAAGTATGAGGAAATCATACTTTAGTACATTGGGGATTATGGCTTGATTTATGGCCTAATTTGGATAATTTCAAGTTGATTCAATTTATCTCTATTTTCTATTTTTAATGTATTTCTATTAAACTAAAATATTAATATATATATATATAGAATTTTGCAATTTGAAGTCAAAATTAAGAAAAAAAATGAGGAAAATAGTTATTCTATCAATAACTTTGATATTTAAAATCTAAAGTAACTTCAACTTTGCTGAAAAGCTCATACATGTATCGACAATGATAAGGTCTATCCAGGAAGCAATCGGGAGGCAATTGCACTCATTATATATATATAAATTGTAAAAAATGGAAAAATATATATGCTCACAAAAATTTAAATATTAGATATCGGGAAAAAATTTTAAATAATAATTCTTTATCACTTAAATGTTCTTAAAAGGATGAGCTACCGTTAGCTCTTGTATGCAATAATTTATTTCTCTTCAAAGTAATAGTCAGCATTTAGGTTCTCTTTCTTTTTATATGTTATTGGCTTTTACCTACTCCGTTAGAGTTTGGACCACAGGGACTGACATGCCAAGCTGCCCACCCTTCAAATCATCAACCCCAAATTTTTGGTGGAAATTTGGAAATCATGCCACAAAATGGTACTTCAAGGAGAAAAAAAAGAAATAAATGGTTGATTAATTTTGGTTTTAGATTTTCTAAAAATAATTTATACTTCTTAATTAAGAAATCTAATATTTTTACTAAAAATTAGAGACCAAATCATGCACGACTTTCATATACCGTTAATCATTATGTAATCTAGTTTTGATGATATTTTTGTATTCATCGCACTATTATTAGCTTTTTTTCTTTGTTGAAAGGAAAATAATTTATGGAGTTTCAATATTAAGAATGAAAAAATAAATATAAAAAAAGTTAATTCTTAAAATGAATATTATAGTATTTAAATTACATTAATTGAATAATTTAAATATCGATCGATTTATTAAAAGAAAAAAGGAAACAATTCATCTGCTCACTTAATAATAATAATAATGTATGATTCAATCATCTCATTATTCTAGAAGGCATACCTTAGTTTTGAAGCAAATGATCGTATAACCCACCTTGAGATTTTAGTTTAACTAATAGAAAATACACTTCTCCTAACACAATATCTAAGTTTTGCAAATTATTATTCAATACTCAAATCTACTTATTAGTGTACATGCAGAAAAACAAAAACAAATACGAATTTCTACCATTTTTTAGACAGGAAAAAAAAATACTTAGCTTTAAAGTATAAATCATACTCGATGGTTGTAAAGAGAATTCTTCATTTATGTTGATGATGCCAAATCTAACCTAACCCTCACACCTCCTGAAAAGGGCATATGAGTATATTATATATAAAATCAGGCACAAGACTTTATCTATCAATTTAGAGGGAAGAATACTAAGTATTCATTTGACAAGATTTTTTTTTGCTTATCTCCTCTTTGTAAGGAGAAGTAAAAATTAATTATTTTTTAAAATAAATTGAAAGTTATTTGATTTTTTTATTTTTAAAATAAAGTACTTAATTTTTTTTTTATTTTTTACTCTTGAAATAAAGTTAAAATTTAAAAATTAATAGATATATTTGAAATTTTATATCATTTAAATGTAAATATTAATAGAATAAAAACAATTATGTAAGCATATAATGAAATAAAAAATATAAATTTTTGAAAAAGCTAAAATATTAAAAAAAAGGGAGAAGTAAAAGCTCCTCTCATCAACTTTTACTTAAAAACTACTTTTTAAATTTTTTCATGAAAAAAAAAACTCTTTTTTAATAGTTTTTAAAAAATCTCGTTTGATAGGATTTTTAAAAAAAGTTGAAAAAAAAGTCCAATCAAACGGGCATTAAATTCTTTAATCATAATTTGAGTTTAATTTTTAAAAATAAAATATATATATATATATATTATGAGAGATTTTCCGATAATAACAATAACCAGACGATTGATCAAGAAAAAAAAAACACAAGACTATCTTTCAATGGAGAAACTCCGCTCGAAGACAAAGTATGCGGTCCAGAATGCAGTGCATGAGAATTTCGATGCCATCGTCCTCAAAAACCCAAATTTATTCTGTATAATACCAATTTGTTCTTTTCTAGAAATGCCTTGTCTCAACTACCACTCTCCTTCCTTATGGGTCTGTCCATATAATATGCCATTTTACTCATCCAACGAGGAATATATATATATTCCTCAGACGCCTTTTTGATGATGGGAAGGAATAAACAAAAAGCCTTAGCTCTTTAACGTTGTTTGATAAGAACATTAGGAAAAAGGTTTTTTTTTTTTTTTTTTTTTGACCTTGCCAGAGTAAAACACAAACTATATGAATTAAAGAGAAAGATAAGAGTTGATATTTTAAAAATAATTATCAAAATTGTTCATAAATATAGATCGATATATATGTTTTTTGTTTAACATGATATTATACCAGATGGAATAAATAATTATAAGAAATAATTAATTATAAATTATATATTAAAAAATTTATAATATTTTTTTTACTATATAACAAATTTTTGTGGACTCTCCAAAAACAATACCTTAAAAAAAGAAAAAGATAAAATCTATTATCGTTTTCAAAAAAAAAAAAACAGACTTTTTTATAAGTACGATAAAGTTGTGATTTGTGAATGTGAAGGAAACCACATGAAGCAACACAGAAATGAAAATGACACACCCGCTTTCCGGGCCCCACCCGATCAGTTCCAAATTGACCCGACGCACCACCCCCCTCCGTCTCGCTCGTGTCAGATCCCAACCCGACACCTCTCCTTTCTCCTCTCTCCTCTCTCTCTCAAACCTCACTGACTTCGACTGCTCTCTGTCTCTCTCCCCCTACTTTACTCTTTGCCGCTTTTATTGCATTTACTCAACTCTCTCCCTCTGACTTTCATTTTACACCTCTCTCTCTCTCAGTTCTAGTTGTGATTTTTTGCTATATTGAGTGACATTGCCACGTTGGTAATGGTGGATTGATTATCCACATAAAGGTTGTTTGATTGATTTGAACACACTCCTCTACTAAGGAGAGAGAGAGAGAGAGAGAGAGAGAGAGAGATTTACTTCTCAAAAGCTGTATTCTTTTTTTTACTTACTTTTTCTGTCTTTTTTTTTTTAATTTCTTTAAAGGGTTCTGACATTGGACATTTTTTTGGGGGAAGATTTCGTTAATGGAGCAAATGGATCAGAAGACATGGCTTTGGAGGGAAAAATCTTCTGAGAATATTATTGTAAACTTTGCGGCTACAGCTGCTGACAAGTTGAATTCGAATCCTTCTATTAAAGGAAAAGATAAGGAGGTAATTAATTCTGAATTTCACCATTCCATTACGTTCTATTTTAGGTAGTTGATTGTTTGCTCATGCAACCACTTGATTAGTTTGTAATTTAGTTCAAGTGACTATTGAAGTAGTACCCAGAAAGAATGCTTTGTCTCTTTCTCCGATGTTTTTAGTCATATCGGAGAAATCCACATTGGATTGTAGTTTCCCAAGTAAAAAGGGGTGCTGGTTGAATAATCAGCATTTTCTCGGTTATAGTTCTAGGTAGCTAAGACCTGAGTTTGAATCCCGTATCTCGCTTGCAATAGGGTTGGAGGTTTATTGATGGAGAGCCCTGAGTTTGAATCTTGCCTGTAGTAGGGGTGTTTGGGCGGTTTTTCGGATAAGGGGAAGGGCTTCTCTTTCTTTCTTAATTCTCTTGCCCTATGTGCCGCCCAAACACCTTTGGACCAAACAAGGGGAAGTCCTAGATGGCTAAGTGTATGCATTTGTCCGGGGTGAGAGCATATTTTTCTACTCTTTTAGGTGTCTCCAGTCTCCTATAAACTTCTTCGGCCTGATTGAATCTAAATGTAGGTTATATTTGAATGTGCATCAGTTAAACTCATAAGGATCAGAACAGTCATCCAATGCCAATCATATATAAGCTACTTATTCTTGAAGCTGCAAATTGTTATTGGATTGGGCGAGCTAACCATAATCTTCTTATTAAGGACTGCCACCCAACTTATCAAATACTGTGTGCATTACCTGGACTGGTTAATCAAGGGCATCCAATATCTGTGATGAGATTAAAGCATTGTGTCAGAAATTGAATACAAGGGATCATAGGGTAAATGAATCAAAAACAGCCTTCTTATAAAATTAACTGGATGAATTATCTTATTGTTGCCTGGGATTGGCGTGGACAGCTCTTGCTTGCTATTGGTTAAAAACAGTCCTTGGGCTGCCTGTGTGTTAGAATTAGCAATCCATCATCTTGTACACCTCCCAAGCTTATTTACTACATCTGTTTTGAAGTTTCTTACCATCCATCCCCCATCCCTGGCCAGAGAGTGAGATGTAGAGAGGAGTCCTGGTTTTACTTACCTTTCATTTTACATGCTCTGTGACTCTGGCAGACAGCTTACATGTTTTATTTCCTTGCATGAACCCTTTAGGGTATTAAATCTGATCCCAGGACAGATTTGAATTATCTGAAGGAGAAACTTTCTTCTGTGATTGCTGAGTGTAATACCAAAGATGATCTAGTAGAGAAACATGCAGAAATGGTTCAGGAAGCTATAGCAGGTAAATCATGTTCAAATTGTTCATTATGAAATTATTATTTGCTCTGAACTTGACAAGTTCATACTTTCTGCTCAAGGTCTTTGGAGTGAAGTTGAAGGCAAAGTATCAAACCTTGGCCCATACTTGAAAAGTGGTTCCATTGTTTCCACTTTTAAAGTAAATAAGTTATCAAATGCGGTGCCTTTTTTGCTACAAAATCCAGAAAACAATATAATTAAAATCTTTCAAGGAAAAAATTGATTTCATGAGGAAAAACAGATGATCAAGCAAAAGCTTGTATGATCCATATGAATTCTACAGTTGAATTAAGAAGAGAAGTCAAGAATTCTTTTCTTGATTGATACATGAATATGTGATGAATTGAAACTTGAGAATTGATATTTAAACTGTTGTGAGGGTTACCTTTCTCTCTTTGGGGTTTAAATGTGATACACTGAAATAGGAAAGAGGTGTGAATATTTTTCAACTGCAAGAAGAATATCCACTCAAAAGTAAAAACGACAACATAACTTTAAAGTCAATCTGTGCAACTAAAATTTGAGGGAGCAAATTAAGTACTTCCTTTTTTTGTTTGGGGTGGGGGTTGGCTTGTCATGATCCTTACATGGGACTGCTGTTTTTCTGTGAGAATTCTAACAAATAGCCGCAGTTTTGACTTGCTCTATTGCATTTCTCCCAATACTCTGTGTTCGTATGTAGGCTGGGAGAAGGCAGGGGCAGAAGCAATATCCTTGAAGCAAGAACTAGGCAAAGCTTTACAACAAAGGCTGTCTGGTGAAGGAAGGTTAGCACAGCTGGATTCTGCCCTGAAGGAGTGCATGCAGCAGCTACGATTTGTTCAAGAAGAGCAGGAGCAAAGGATTCGTGATGCTGTGGTGAAAGCATCTCGGGAATTTGATAATACCCAGTTGATTCTAGAAGAGAAGTTAGCAGACAGCAACAGAAAGCTTGCCCAATTAGGCTGTGAGAATTCTCATCTTAGTAAGGCTCTGAAAGTAAGGGAAAAATTGATAGAAGAGTTGAATGACCAAAGGACCCAGTCAGAGGCAGATTTCAAAGCATTGGCAGGAAGATTGGAATCCACAGAGAAAGATAATGCTTCCTTGAAGTATGAGGTCCGAGTACTTGAGAAGGAGCTTGAGATTCGGAACGAGGAAAGGGAATTTAATCGTCGAACAGCTGAAGCATCACATAAGCAACATTTGGAGAGTGTGAAAACAATTGCAAAACTAGAATCAGAATGCCAAAAGTTGCGTATTCTTGTTAGAAAGCGGTTGCCAGGCCCTGTTGCTGTGGCAAAAATGAAGAATGAGGTTGATACTTTGGGAAGAGGTCCATCTGAAATGAGGAGGCGAAGACAGAGTCATTCCTATTCTGGTTCAATGGCGGAATTTGCTGTAGATGATGCTATAGACAGCCCTAACAAGAGGATCAGTTTTCTGACTGAGCAGCTACACACAATGGAAGAAGAAAACAAGACTCTCAGGGACATTCTCAGCAAAAAGAACAATGAGCTCCAATTTTCAAGAGTCATGCATGCTCGAACTGCTTCCAAATTGTCACAAGCTGAATTGCAGCTTGACAAGGGGCAGACTCTTAGAGGCAGTCTTTGCTCAGTGGACCAGTTATCTGAAATTGGCAGTGATGATAAAATCAGCTGCTCTGAATCGTGGGCTTCTGCTTTGATTTCTGAACTGGAACATTTCAAGAGTGGGAAATCAGTGGGTACACCATCTGACAAAACTGTTGTAAATTCAGACATCAATCTGATGGATGACTTTGTTGAGATGGAAAAACTAGCAATAGTGTCTGTGGATGAACCACCTGAAAGTCCAGCTGTTTCTTTAGCTGGAAATGGGGAAACTGTTGGCTCCCTTGAACCTGACTTGGGTGAGAATTCTTCAGAAACAACTGCTAAGGAGATGATTTCAGCGCTCAACTATGGGTCAGGCTTCGAAGTCTCAAATGGAGGAAGTCAGTTCAAAGGCGTCTCCAGCAATAAATTTCCCAGTTGGATTGAGGAAATATTGAGACTGATTTCAGAGCAAAGCCGTGCTACAAAAAGTAACCCAGCAGAATTAATTGAGGAAGTAAGAAAAGCTTTGCCACAAAGAAGTTCAAATTGGGATGAATTTGCCAGGGAACAAAATGTCCCTAGCCTTGCTGATTCATCAAATGGATTGGTTGGTATTAACATCATGTCCATGGAAAAGGGCAACCAGCAGCTCCAGTCGAATCTTGGCAAATCAATATATAAAGTAATTGAGCTTATGGAAGGAATCAATCTAACAACTGCAGACTATGCCACCCAAGACACCTTTTCTGGGAAGGATGGAAGTCTTTTTCCATATAAGAGTTCAGAAACATCAACGGGTTACATGGTTCGTGTTTTCCAGTGGAAAATTTCTGAACTAAGTGTTATCATGAAGCAGTTTACTTGTACTTGCAATGACTTGATAAATGGAAAGGCTGATATGGAAAAATTTGCCCAGGAGGTTGCTTCTGCGCTGGAGTGGATATTGAACCACTGCTTTTCCCTTCAAGATGTTTCAAGCATGAAAGATGCAATCAAAAAGCATTTTGAGTGGGATGACACTCGAAGCGAAAGTGAAATGGAAGTTGGAGTGATTGGTCAATTTTCAAATGGCTATAATAATCATCTTTTCCAAATGGAAGATCTTCATGGAAATCTGAGAGAGGAAATCAAAAAATTGAAAGAAGAGCTAGCAAATGTGGAATCTGTGAAGAAGGGCTTGGAAGAGAGACTCCTCTCAGTTATTGATAAGACGAATTTGTTAACTGTACAACTAGGTGAATCAGAACAAAAGAATGCAAACTTAAATACAGAGATAGAAACCCTGAAAGGGTCAAAGAGAATGGTTGAGGATCAGATTAAAGAGCTTAAAGTGGTCAATGAGGACCTCAGAACTCAACTTAAAACTGCCAGAGTTGAACTAAATGAAGCTCAGCTAGACCTTTCAAATCTGGAAGAAGAGCTGGATAACAAAACTAGCTGCTGCGAAGAGTTAGAGGCGACATGCCTTGAGCTGCAGCTCCAGCTAGAAAGGTGCATGTTTACTCGTTTTAATGCTTTGGAATTTTATAAGTATTTTGTTGCTGTTTCAGACATCTGAAATCTATTACTTTTCAGTGTGACGAAGGAGTCAGTCCCAAATCAAGAGGAGGAGCAGCTTCAGACTGTAAGTTTTCATAACCCTAGGTGTAAATTTAAACTGTACTTTTGATCTGAGGGATATAGAAATTTTGCCTTAAATTTTTGACTCAACGGTGTACAGCTGATCATATATCCATGTAATGGTACTTGCGTTTTCAAGTGACTTGAGTATGATTGATTCTATTTTAGAAGTTTTTATCCGAACTAAGACACTATTTAGTTAAAAGAATGCACGACTTGCTGAACTTCTCTGTAGTTTGAAACTTAGATCGGGTGATTCAGAAAAGCAATAATTTGTTCTTCAAAGAACCTTTTAAAGATTTAACATGATTAAAAATAAAGATTTTCTTGCACGGTTAAGTTAAAGCAGATACATGATATCTTATACAGCATATTCATATATGTTATATTATTATTGGGTCATTTTGAGAAAATTGCAAATTCCATGTGAGTTGGTGTGATGCTGTTTTCATTGTATAAAACTCGTTCATGACCATGCGAGATATGGTTCTTGAAAATTCCCATTAAAAAAAATTACATATGGTATGAAGCAAAAATAGTGCTGACCCTAAAGACTCAGTTTGTTGTTGTTATGAAGCAAGAATAATATATTCCTGGCTTTGGTGCCAAGGGAGCAGGATTTAATTTGCATACGATGCTAACCAGTGTAGGTCTTTGATATATTTTGTTGAAAGATCTGAAATGTATTATTGTTGCATAACATTTTTATGTTGTGCTGATCCCAAAAGTGTTAAATTTGATAGGAAATGGAGATCACTGCAGCTTCAGAAAAGTTGGCAGAATGCCAAGCAACCATTCTAAACCTGGGAAAGCAGCTCAAGGCGTTGGCGTCACCAAGGGAAGCAGCTCTTTTTGACAAGGTTATTGCCAACCCCAGTGACACGACAGCAACCATCACTGTTGCTAACACTACTTCCGGCCCTGCCACAATGATCAACGCAGCCTCCCCCAAGCACAAGCTAACAAACCAGCGTTTCTCACTACTTGATCAAATGATTGCTGAGGATGAGACAAGAGGTGAGGTGCTGAAGTCTCTCAAAGAGAGAGATATGAGCATGCACACTGAGCAGCCTACCACCTCTCTCGATGGCAATTCAAAATCCTCTGTTGGTGTTAATGGGGCACAAGACTCTTCAGGTAGGAAAGCTGGCTTAAATGGGATCAACAACAATGTAGACATTGATGCGGATAGTGCTTTGCCTATTCTCCCCAGTAAGAAACAGGGTAAGAAACAGAGAAGTGGAGGATTTTTGAGGAAGTTTTTTGGGAAAAGGAAGAAGGTAGCAGCAAGAAACTAACCTGCCAGCCCTCTACTAAAGAATGAGTGCTTGAACGGACTAGCGCCATATTTGGAGGTGGAGTTTGGTTTCAAAACAGCAAGGCATGCAATAAGGTTGACATTTTCTGTTTGTTTATAAGAGAGAGGGGAGACAGATTCCAACGTTGTCTTTACTGGTGCTTTGTATAAAAAAGAAGCAAAAATAATTTAGGGTTTAGCCTGAAGAGAGAGAGTGAGAAGGGGCTTGTGGGAAAGCATCCGAATGTGGATTTGGGAAAGTGTTCAGGTTGATGGATTCATCAACTTGGCATTTTTTTTGTTGTGAAAATTAGATGACTCTGCCTATTGCTTTTGGGCAATTGCAGCATACAGGTTATTCAGTAAAGCAGCAAAAGAGGTGTTTCCACTGGTTCATATTGTTTTGATTAAGGTGATTGAGAATCGCAACAGTTTCCATTTTTATTTGAGCTCAGAAAAATTTGGAGTACTATGAATCTGTCCATCTAGCATTACACTCCATTGCTTGGATCTTTGAATTAGAAACAAACATATAGACAGACCATATGGTGGTTGGTTTTGGTCAAGTTTTTTAGACAATATAGATTTTCTGGGCAAGCTTAATCATCTCTCTCTCTCTCTCACTGGAACTTCCAAGCAGAGACAGAGAATACAGGAGTACCCTTCCACCCAATAGTGAGGAACTTTCCTATCTTGTCAAATGTGCAAAAGTTACCACAAGCGAATTGCCTGACAACCAAGCTTCCCTGATACAGTGCTGATTCACCAAGCTCAATTTCTTCCATTCCAAACCTCGCAAAAAATGCTCTCCAAACTTCAATCTTCACATTCCTATTGAGTCTCTCATCACCTTCAACTGCAACGGTGTTGTGAATCCCCTCACGTAAATAAACCAGCTCAATTGCCTGCCTATACCTGTTATCTGGACTCATACAAGCATCTAGACAATCAAAATATGCACCATAGAAGAACAGCGCCTCAATGAATCGATCCACGAAGGATAGAGAGTTGTGATTTGCTTCAACTTCGTTGACCAACATAATAGATGGATTGAGCCTTCTTAACACTAGCATTAGAGACTCCAAGCATTTAGGCCTTGACACCATAGTTCTAAGTATGTTTGAACAGAAGACTGCTACAGCTTCATTATCTTCTATGTGGAAATGTTCTTCCTTGAGCTTATCCAAGTCTGACACAAAAATTTTTTCGAATACAAACGGTATATTTAGTGATTTGGCAAAGTTTTCTAGGTTCATGCCTACCTCATCTATCTTCTGCCCACCTCTAATTCCAACGGCAGATATTTTCAGAAGATCGATAGGATATTCTCTGCGTTCTGTCAATGCTTGCATGAAGATTGTCCATTGAATGCCTCCTCTTATTGCAAGATCTATCAGATGAATTCTGCGTGCAGATGAGACACCTTCTAGTAAAGCCTGTACAGAGCTGAAGGTCATAGCTTGGGGAAGGGGGATTTCCTTGTGCCATACTAGAGTCACAAGCTCAAAATCCAATGCAGCATCAATCATTTCGCTCTTGCCCTTCTCCTCCAAACCTTTTGCGCACATCTTTCCTGTTTCCAAAGCAAGTTTCTCACGAAGAGCCTCAGCAAAATGGAAAGCAACACGCTGAACTGGATCCCCAAGTTTTGATGAAATCCAATCACAACGGTCGAGCCACTTGGCTGCTTGGCCAAATTCCTTGTCATTGATCTTCTCAACTGCAGCGAAAAGTATATAGAGTAGCTCAACATCTCTTGTTTCTTCTTCGGATAGGCTGGTGAGAGTATGGTCAAAAGGGTGCATATGTAAGAACAAGCCAACATTTCTTTGGCTTGAGTAATGAATGAACCTCGCTCCAGCAACCCTTGCAACTTCCACAGGGGACAATCTCTGGTTACCCCTTTGATTTTTACTGCTTTCTTCAATACATTTTTCTCCCTTCATCTTCTTGAAGCTATTTCCAAAGTTGCTAAGTAACTCCAAAGATGCCATAGAAAGTGAATGTGACACAGTCTTCTTGGCCTCACCAAGTTTTAAATCTTCATAATGGACATCATTTGGCATTTTCATCTCCTGCCTTGGCTGATTTTCAGGGTGAGTTTGATCCAAACTGATATCATTCCAGGACCAGCATTCTGAAAATGGTTCTTGATCAAAGCCATAGCCAGAGAATGTTGTTTCAATCTGCTGCTTTTGGAATGAAAATTCTTTCCTAAGACCATACCCAACTTGAATTTCATTATGATCAGAAAAGGGAAAAGGGGAGAACATGTTTCTGGTATGATGATTATTCTACAAAATTACAATCCTTTATCTTACTCAAATGTAGAATAATAATATTAAGGTTCAACATCATTTTGAATACTGAACTGTTTTCCACCATTTTGCATTATTCAAAGAATAGGTCAATATGACATATGCCAACATAAAAAAAGCCAAATCTATGTTGGAAAAACTGCAACTTTTTTAACATTTTAGGCTGCCGGCCTTGCCGGCAGTAGCCAAAAAAACAAAGGCTTTTCATTAAATTTAAGTTTAAGACCAGATTATGGCTTAGACAAATACTAGAACCGAAATACTACACTAAATTCAGGACATATGACCAATTCATGGAGACAGAATTATTGGAGCTACCTATAAAGAGAAGGTACTGAATGAAGCAGGCCAATTTAGAATTTCCTCGGTTTCAAGGTAAAGAAAAATGAAATAATTCGTTTCACATTGAAAGCAAAAGAAAAAAGGTTTCAAGATGAAGATTGAGTAAACAAACTGCGATATTCTTGTACATTGTGATCTTTTGCCATCATTGACTGCACTTGCATCTGGTGGGGCATTTTTCTATACCCTATAAGCTTGTTGGGGGCATCAGCTGCAACTTCACAGCATATACTTGGACAACGGATATTCTATTAATGGAAAACAGCTGGTTTAGGTCAGATAGTGGATTACAAAAATTATGTAGAGTTGAGTCAATAGTAGCTCTTACAAGAAATTGATAATGACCATATGGTATATTGGATCTCCTACCATTTGGAGAGTCCAAACTAGTTTACTTGGCTTTTGAGACTTCTAAAGGATCGCCATGTGGAGAGTTTATAATTTACTTTCAGGGTTTGGGGATAACTTGACCTAGGGGGATAACTTGTGAATGAATCACTGCTTGTTTGGGGAGATAACACCGTTTGTGTATGACTGAGGTGTTTCTGCAAAGTTAGGAACCTCTAGAACATACAAGAAGTTTCATTTCAATTGAATTGAGGAAGATCACAAGACTATAAATGTGATGTGAACTTAAAAATTTTGGCTATACTCCCGGTGAATCCTCACAACCTCAGTTAGCATTTCCTCCCGTCATTGCTCTCAATGGATTTTCCAAGCTGAAACTGAAAACAAAGGGTTGCCCTTCCAACCAACCGTAAGGAACTTCCCTGTCTTATCCAATGTGCAAAAATTCCCATAATTGCTTTGCTTAAGAACCATATTATCTAGGTTGATTGACTAGTTGTTTAGCTCAATTTCCTTCAATCCAAATCTTGCAAAAAATGCCCTCCAAACTTTTCAGCTTAATGCTTCGATTAATCCTCTCCTCACCTTCCCTTGCAACAATGTTCCTTATTCCCTCATCAAAATACATAGTCTCCAACACCATTCTAGCTGAACTCTCCGCCTTCACGCAGGCTTCTATGCAATCAAAGAATGCACTGTAATATAGATGTGCTTCTGCAAAACAGACTACAAATGAACGTGAATTAAGGTTTGCATTGACTTCAGAAACCATGATCAGACACGGATTCAGCTTTATGAGGGCTCTTATTAAAGATTTCAAACATTTAGGCTTCGAGATCATGCTTCTCAGTATAAATGGAGAATGAACAATGACAGCTTCATCAGCTTCTATGTTGAAAACTTCTTCCTCAAGCTCACCCATTTCTGATACATAAATACCCTTGAAAGAAAAAGGCAAGTTGACAGACTCTGCAAAGCTCGACAATCTCTTGCCTACTTCCTCCAATTTCTGCTTTTTTGTTTCTCCAATAGCTGTTATGTTAAGATGCCTGATCAGGCAGTCTTTGCGATCAGCCAATGCTTGAACTAGTACTGTCCATTGACAACCACACCTGAATACAAGATCAATGACATGAATCTTAGTTGATGATGCTACAGTCTCAACATAGTTTGCACCCCCACGAACATTAGTACTTGAGTTATGGGAACATTTTCGTGGAAAATGAGAGTTGCAAGGTCAAGATCTAGGGCAGCAGTGATCACTTCACTTTTCTCCTCAAAGCTTGCTTCATTGTCTTTTCCTGCCTCGTGAGCAATTTTCTCACGAAGAGCTTCAACAAAGTAAAATGCAACTCTCTTAACTGAACTGCCACTTTTGGATTGAATCCAATCAGAGTGTTTGAGCCACTTGCATGCCTGCTCGAACTCTTTGCAGCCGATCTTCTCAGCTACTGCAAAAAGATTGTGGCATTTCCATAGTTTTCATATCTTTGAAGGGAAGGCCAGAGAGAGAAGATCCATAAGGATGCACTAAGAAGGAAAAGTTGGCATCATTTTGTGTTGAATGTTGAATAAACCTTTCTATGGCAACGCTCAAATCTCTTCAGTGGATAATCTTCCACGACTAGGATTTGGTGTCTTTTCGTGCACGTTGGTTGGTTTCTCATACTTGAACTTCTTGACTCTCTGCTTGAAACTGCTAAGAAGCTCCAAAGAGGCTAAAGTGAAAGAGTTTCCTTGCTTTTCATTGTCAACTTCAACGAGCTTGGGAATTTCAGATTGGATATAATCATTTGCTGCATCCTGAAATGGCTGAATTTGCTGCAAAATCTCATCAAGTCGGAAATCATCATCCGTTCCCCGGTCATATGAAATGGGCGGTGGGAAAAAACAACATTGAGGATCAAAGGCATTGGTTGATTGAGACTGCCCCACATCGAGCATGATGTCTTGTTGCTTCCTGTTCAACTCTGAAACATCTGTTGTTGTAAAAACTTCCTGGTCAAAACCATATTGGATTTGATCACATTCAAGCATAGAAAATGGAAAAAAGGAACTCTCCATCTATGAACAAATGGACTAGATTTCTTTTATTTTCTCGGTTTCCTATGATCCATATCAATTGTACTTGGTTATGAGAATGGTGTGTAATACTATTTGAATAAAACATCGTACATTGGACAAGTACTTGAATTTTTAGCACGAGAAGGGGTGATGTTATCATGTAACCAAGCTGGATCAGCCGCGGTCAGATGCCAGAGTTGTGATTTAAGCTAAAAAGATTTGGACAAGCAGTATTGGTCTGACTATAATTAAGTATTCATCGCATCATTTTCACTGCCGAATCATGAACGACAAGAACTAGAGGACGAGGATTTTTTTGGGAGTTCTTTCTCATTTTTTAAGTCATCGGGATTAATGGGGATATTTGAAAAGAGCAAATTGCCTGTTAGGATCACTCTTTTGGATGTCTCAGAGGCCATTGGTAATTTAGGAATGGAAAATTAAGTATTTAATGTAACTTCAAAGATAAAAGGCGACCACTTTGCTTTGCTCAATCTTGATAACTAGACTATCAACTCATCCATATTGTGATCTGATGGAATAGCACATAGGTCTTTTTAAATTTATTATTTTTTTAATATTCCCATTTAAAAAGTTAAATTTAATTTTTATTTTCTCCGGCAATATTTTTATTTATATTTATTTTTAATATCCCCACTAAAGTAATATTTACCCATTTTGAAGTAAATATTAACCCATAAAAATTTAAGTGAAGATATAAAAAAAATATGAATATTAAATATTTTAAAAAGAAAAAATTTTAAAGAGGTAATTATTTATCCAAATGGGAGAATCGACACAACAAAATACCATTCTTTGCATACCGTGAGTTGACAGCGGCCGCAGATTTTGCAGAGGCAGCAACATCTAAGCAATTTCCAATTCGATCCTTTTTTTTTTATTGAATAATTAATATATGAAATTATAGTTTAATTAATTCTATTTAAATTATCATATCACCTTTTATAAAAATACTCTTATAATATAATTCTTTCTATTCAAAAAATATATCCATATGGATGGATGATAGAAGACTTCCCAAATTTATTAATCTTTCCTTATAAGAAGTGGTGCTTTTTATTTTACATAGTTTCGTCCGACCTAGATGAAGATGTTGTGACATACTACTAAATAAAAATAATACAAAAAAAGCATGAAATTTGCACAAGATATGCCTCTGCCGAATAAAAAGTTTAGGATAATAATTATATGAAATATGTAATATATGAGTCATTGTATATATTATAAGTTTATCATGAATGCCTAAGAAATTAAGATCAAAACCATATAAATTTATCTTAAAATTATTACTAATGCTAAAACAAAAATGAGAGTCACATGAAACCAAAGCGATGAAGATTCGTATATGAATTATGAAAGAAAAAGCAAATTGTTTTCCAAGTTAGAAGATATATATATATTTTTACATTACTATCGATATCCAGTAAGCTGACTAATCTAGATCGAATGACTCTCCCAATTCAGAGACCAACTATCCTAATGTCTATTTTGAATTTCTAAAATTCGAACTCAAGATTTTATAAAGGAGTCGAAAGGTAAAATTTTCAGAGAGAATTTAAAAAAAAAAATATTATTTTTTAAATACACTTAAAAGTAGTGAAAATTAGAGGAATAATATTTTACCCTTTTTTATCTCTTGCCATGCACGTGTTAAAAAGGAAAAAAAAAAATCTTTTGGGTCATGTTTGGATAGTTTGGTGTATAAATTTTTATGGCAATTAAGAAGGTTTTTTTTTTTTAATAAGACAACTTAGGGTGGAAGAGGTTTTAATTTTTATTTTGTCTTTTATCGTGGAATAAAAGATGGAACTTTCCACTTAGGCCCACAGTTTGTTTATATAATAGAGGCCCCATTTGGCAATAGTAATCATCTGGAATGTGGTACCATAAATAATAAATCTTTACCTATATGTTTCCGTTACGATAATATCTTTTTTTTTCTCACGTATAATAAATTTAAATTTGAATTTTAGTATAGAAAGAGAAAAAGAAATAATAAATCTTTCGTTTAAAAATACTAGATCTAACGGTCATTTGCTTTGAATT
This sequence comes from Dillenia suffruticosa, assembly GCA_033439265.1. NCBI lineage: Eukaryota > Viridiplantae > Streptophyta > Magnoliopsida > Dilleniales > Dilleniaceae > Dillenia > Dillenia suffruticosa. The sequence goes on along the minus strand of JAVTVX010000012.1, from coordinate 4,532,969 downwards.
TAAGAGTTTAGCAAGAAATTCAATAAATTATGAATATTTTTCTACCAGCCAGCAATTGCCTGGAAATCCTCTAGGTTGTTGTTTTCCGATTTATTTTAATTATTTATTATTTTTTTTTGTGAAAATGAGACAAAATGTGGAACGTTGTATTCAGTGATGCAAACGTTTGAATCGAGCCACGTAGCAGCCGCACGCTCTTTCCCCCCAAACCCGAATTCCAACGTTGTCCTCCACTCACCAACCAAACGCGTGCTTTTCAAACAATGAATATTTAAAAAATAAAATCAAAAAAATAAAAATAAAATGGAAACCGAAACCAATTTTGAGATGGACGGCGACAGATCAACGTCCGGGGCTCGAGAGAGGAAGAGAGGGAGCCCCCAAAAAAGATTTGAGCTTTCTTCAAAAGAAAGAACACCCTTTTAGGGTTTCCATTTCAACTTGAGACCCGCCAAAACCCTAGTTTTTCAACATTGTTGATTCATGATCTCTAACCTCATTGTTTGTTCGAATCTGAGAGAGTCTCTCGCCGTCCTCGTCAATGTCGTCGAAGGCTTCGCCTTCCGCTTCTGCTTCGGCGATCAGATCTACGCCTTCGGCGATAGACGCTTCGGTAATGCCTTCTTAGGGTTTTAGTTTTCATTTCCTTTTCGGGATTTTTATATGTTTGGCGGCGATCTGCTTTATGTTTTTTTCTAATTTGGGAGTTGTGTTCCTATACGGACCGGGGGGGGAGAGAGAGAGAGAGAGAGAGAGAGAGAGAGAGAGAGAGAGAGAGAGAGAGAGAGAGAGAGAAGAGAGAGAGAGAGAGAGAGAGAGAGAGAGAGAGAGAGAGAGAGAGAGAGAGAGAGAGAGAGAGAGAGAGAGAGAGAGAGAGAGAGAGAGAGAGAGAGAGAGAGAGAGAGAGAGAGAGAGAGAGAGAGAGAGAGAGAGAGAGAGAGAGAGAGAGAGAGAGAGAGAGAGAGAGAGAGAGAGAGAGAGAGAGAGAGAGAGAGAGAGAGAGAGAGAGAGAGAGAGAGAGAGAGAGAGAGAGAGAGAGAGAGGCACGAATGGCAGTAGTTGAAATGCTTGTAATTCCACAGTGTTTGTTGTCTCTGGAATGTAGGCTGGGTTTGTGAACTAGCTGATATCCATAGCAGAACTTTCGTGTTATGCTTCTCTCCAATGATTGTTGCTATTAATTGTTCTCTTTCCGATATTCATGATGTTTGGTCCCTAGAATGTGGTGTGGTTAGGGAGATAGAATGCAAGAGATGGGTTCCTCCATTTTATTTGAGATTTCTCGTGTTAGAGTTGATCTTGAGCTTTTAGAGTAAACTTTTGTAAGGCAGCTAAAATGGACGTGAATGATGTTATGTGGCATGAAATCTCAACTATCCCCGATGCACCCTCAAAGGGATGCATGTTTGAAAGCTCATAAGCATGGAAGAAGAAGAAGAGAGTAAAGAAGACACTATGAAATTATTAGAAATGCTTGAAATTTTAAAAATGAGATTGACTTAATTTTTGCAATACTCCATACCGTTGGCTGCAATTGACTTGTGATCTGCGTGACACTGACAAGTGCGTGTGATGTGGTATGTATAGTTGTTCCTCTGGATTTCATTTCGTACAAGTCTATGATCTTTGTAGCCCAATCTATATGTTCGTCATTCCTTGTTATGTTTAATTTGTATTTGTATTTAATTTTTTTCTATTGAACAATAATGTGCCTTCTATCTTACATGAGTTCTAAAGTATATTAATTGAACATTGGATTCATTATATATTCTTTACAGGTGACGAGGCCGCATGAGATGATACCAAGTTCCAAGGACATTTTATTGGTGATTGAATCATTAAAAGGAAAAGTAGTTGTTCAACGGACTGCTTTTATACAGGTAGTTGAAGTTATTACTCTTAATAAGCCTTGTTTCAGTTCACTTGCCTGAGTTCTTAAATCCCCAGTTGAAATGCTAATGAATTTTCATTTTTTTTCCAGAGAAGAATGGAAGAGAATAGCAAAAAGTTGAGTAGCATCTCAAATTATCTTTATAAATTGTCAAAGGAAAGAAGAAGAGTTGAATACGGAGAAACTGGAAAACTTGTAAATTTATTAATAAAAAGGCAGAAAGATGCACTTGATACACATAATGGGGTTGATGTTGGTGGTGGTGATAAGGATTGCAGTAGCTCTCAAGAAGATGGTCATACCTCAACAGCTGTTCTTTTGGGTTCTAGTATTGCAGTGAAACATGCTGTTCGCCCCATTAAGCTGACAGAAGTGAACAAATTACCTCCATATACCTCATGGATTTTCTTGGACAGGTAAGCAATTGTATGGACACAATTGCTTGTCAATGTCCAAGGGGTTGTAATTACACTCACATAGATCTACACATTGATGTAATTGTTTCGACAGTGCTTCTCCACTTAAATTCTGTGGTTTGTCCTCATGCTGAACCCCATGGCCTGAATGAGCTTGTTCATTGCCCTAAATGTGCTCTCTGGAGCCACTTTGAAACTTGATTTTTCAATTAATTTTTTTTTTTAATTTTTTATTATAACCACTTTATGTTCTCTATTTGTTCTGTTTCTATCTCTTGCTTCTGTGTGAAATATGAATCTGTTGAAGGAGTTTCTGATTTTTCAGTATAACTGCTCCAGGAATCAAAGAATGACCGAAGATCAATCAGTTGTTGGTAGAAGGCGAATTTATTATGATCAAAATGGTGGTGAAGCTCTAATATGCAGCGATAGTGAGGAGGAAGTGATTGAAGATGAAGAAGACAAGAAAGAGTTTGTTGAATCTGAAGATTACATACTGAGGTTGGATTATCAATTTATTTGGAAGTGTTTCTATTACATGCTCCAATTTAGTATTTGCACAAGAATACATAAAGTTGTATCCTCACTCTGAAAGGAAAATTAGCAAAGCCAAGCTAGACAGGCATGCTTGAAAATCCCCCTTGAGTTTGTTCTCTCTCTCTCTCTCTCCCCCCTGGTTTCCATTGCTTTGTTGCATGCTTGAAACTTTAAGTACTTTGAGATATCTGATTTTAAATTTAGTTTCTTTTAGTATTGAGACTTGAAATGATTCTTATTGCTGCACTCAAACATAGTTATTGGGTTAGTACCAATGCTTCATGTCTTGCTTATAGTCATGCATATACCATCATAACTATTCTTTGTTCTAAAATTAAGTGTTCATTAACTTTATTTTAGCAAAATAATTTTCTAATGCTCACTTCATCTGGGACTGCTTATTAGGCATTTTGGGGTCCTACTGCCTCAAGGGCATTTGTTGGTGTCACCTTTATGAAACTGGTTAATTTACAACAGTGAACTTCCTTAAAAGGAATACCGTGACTTCTTTCAAGCTTAGGACTGGTTCATATACAGAAAATCATATTAGAGAAAAAATCATATCAAGATGATGCTGAAAGAAGCTTCACAGCCCTATGTGGGGAAGTAAAACAATTTTATATATCATGTTTGATCTATCTACTTCATTCCTTTAATAGTTCCAAAACTGGAATAGATTTAACTTCAAATATTTCTTCTTAGGCACCACATGTTAGTCTATCAGTCCTTTCATTGTTTCACCTGGCTTGAGGTTCCTTAGCTTAAATTTGTTGTTACTCCTTAATTTTACTGTAAAAGCTGGTATGATGCTATTGCTGGAGTTGAAGATATTTTGCTTGAAATGGTTGACATTTGTAGTATGGAATAAATTTTGGTATATGATGACATTAGAATATTGTTGTGTTTGATTCCAGAATGGCCATTCAGGAACTTGGCTTATCTGATTCTGTCTTGGATTCACTGGCACAGTGCTTGTCCAGAAAAGCTTGTGAAATTAAGGTATGCCTTACCAGATACATTTTCATTACTTGCAGTTGCTAGATGCCAGTTTAGTGGAATGGAAGTTATTTTGGTTTGTATGTTTGGCCACTCTTCACTCTCCCCTTTACCATCTGATAAGAATTGCTCACAGTCTGAACGATGGTCCAGCTGTTTCCCATCTTTCTTTTGCTGACTTTACAGAGATATGAACCACCATCAAACATCTTATACAGGCAAGATATGAAATCCTTTCTAAGGAAGATAAAGCTGTTGGCAATTCTAGGAGTGAAGTTGAAAATGCTTTGCAAGTTGCAAGCTTTGCCCTTGATAAGGATCTTGATGCTGCTCTGGATTCTTTTGACAACCTGTTTTGTCGTCGCTGTCTTGTATGTTCTGCTACATTTCTCCTCGGGGTACTTATTTATTGTCTTAGTGAAGCATACGCTTTGTTCTTGCAGGTCTTTGATTGTAGATTACATGGATGTTCACAGGATCTTGTGTTTCCTGTAAGTCGATTTTGATTAAGTGAATTCTTATATATGAGAGGATTCTGAAGTACTCAAAAATATTGTCAGTCTGAGAAACTTCCTTGGAACCATCCAGAGGACGAAAATGTACCATGTGGTCATCACTGCTATCGATTGGTGCGTATTAATATGATATGCTTGGTCTAGTGATAGCTGCTCCAAATGCCCTCTGATTGGCATAATTAATTTTAACTTGCTCAGAATTAACCTTTTCAGGCCTTAAAATCAGAAAAAGTGGCTACTACAAGTTCTCCTGTTCATGCTAATTCAGAAGAAAAGTTGGTTCCGTCTTCTGATGTTGGTGGGGCTCAAATATCATCCAGGAAGAAATCTGTGGGTCCAGCTGTTGGAAGAAGGACAAAGTCTTACCCGAGCGAAAGTGGTTCATCAAATGCAAGAAATATATCAGAAAGCAGCGAGTCAGAGACAAGACCGGGACAAGACCACTCTTCTGCCCCTTACATATCATCACCACCCATAAGTAAGATTGCTGGAAAGTGTGGAAGTCGTAAGCGAAACAGCAAGCGAGTTGCTGAGCGTGCCTTAGTCTCTATGAGGAAAAGGCAGAGGAGAGCTGGGGCTTCTGACCTGGACTCAAATCTAAGTGGTGGTTCCTCATCTAAGGATTTAAAACTCAGGTCTAATCCTCGTAAACAAGGTGAAGATGCTATTTCTTCACTGAAGAAAGTAAAGTTTCCAATTGCTTTGAGGTCTCGAAGGAGGGAATCACTTATCAAGGATGCTCAAAATGTAGCAGAGCTTGAAGTACTTGATGGGCCTGCTAATGAGACATTTAATGGTACACCTGTGACTAGTAGTGATGATGGCTTGAAGAAAGAAGAGTTTGTGGGTGAAAATACATGTAAGCCAGAACATGACAGTGACCATTCATGGAAAGCCATTGAAAAGGGCCTTTTCGAGAAAGGTCTAGAGATTTTTGGTCGGAGTAGGTAAGTGTATCCATTTCTTGCCTTCATTGTGTTTTTGTTTAGGTCTTTTTATTAAAACAAAAATAATTGGGGACTTGTGCGATTTTTTATATTTGAGACATGAAAGTTACTTTTAGTTTGGAAGGATATAAGAAAAAGAAGAGGGGAGGGAAGGGAGTGGTAGCAAACACAAGGGAGAGTGGAAAAGTGTAATTCACTTGCATTGTTCGATAAATGAAAAGTAAAAGGAGAAGGTGTAATCTACCTATGTTGTTAGAAGAATAGTGAGAGCAGAAGTGAGGGGTTAGAGAGAATTCTAAAGAGAGAAAGAGGCATCTTACAAGCCTGCACAAATCATTTGATTGTAAAATTTTATGCAATCAGAGGGAGATCTTTGTAAGATTTGCCTCTCCCTTCTGTTATACAACAAACCGAGCCTTATTCCCAAAATTTGGGGTCGGCCATTTGATAAACAAATTTATATAAGATAAAAAAAAGAGAAAAATAAGAATAAAATATATATAGATAAAAATAAATAAAAAGGAAAATAAAATAAAATAAGAGAAAAATAAAATAAAAATAAATAAAAGTTAATAGATAAATATCATAAGTATATTGATTTAATTTGTGCGGATTCTATTACGCTATCCATTCCTATCTAAAACCATTTTCTCTTCTAAATCCTTAACCTTCATATCTTTACGGATAACTTGCATCCAAGTTTTCAATGGTCTACCTCTACGTTTTACTAGATCTCCTATAATTAAATTCTCTGTTCTCTTAACTGGTGCATCTTTAGGTCTTCTTTGCATATACCCGAACCACCTCAAACGACGCTCTCGCATCTTATCCACAATTGAACTAACTCCCAACTTATTACGAATCTCTTCATTTTTAATTTTATCTTTTCTTGTTTTTCCACACATCCACCGAATCATTCTCATTTCTGCTACAGTCATCTTTTGTTTTTGTTGTTGTTTAATAGCCCAACACTCAGTATCATACAATAGTGTAGGTCTAACCGTGGTTCTATAAAACTTTCCCTTCAGGTGTAATGGCATCGTCCGATCACAAAGAACTCCGAATGCCATTCTCCATTTCATCCGACCCGATTGAATCCTATGGTTCACATCTCCATCTATATTGCTATAATTTTGAATAATAGTCTAGATATCTAAATCGATCATTTTTGGAGACATCTTGCCCATCTAATCTAATCGTTTTTTCATCATTCCTATAACTATCGCTAAACCTATATCTCATATATTCGCTTTTCGATCTACTCAATCTAAACCCTCTAGATTCTAGTGTGAGTCTGCATAATTCTAGTTTAGCATTAACACTCTCTCTAGTTTTATCAATTAGCACTATATCATCTGTAAAAAGTATACACCATGGTATTTCATCTTGGATATTTTTTGTAATTTCGTCTATCACTATTGCAAAAAGGAGGGGACTTAATGCCGAACCTTGATGGAGTCCAATGTTAATGGGAAAACTATCGCTCAAACCCCCACAAGTTCTAACGCCGGTTGTAGCTCTCTCATACATATCTTTAATGAGATTAATGTATCTCAAAGATATCCCTTTTTTCATCAACGTCTACCACAATAATTCTTTAGAAAGCTTATCATATGCTTTTTCTAAATCAATGACTATTATATGTAGGTCTCTCTTTTGTGCTCTATATGTCTCCATCAAATGTCTTAACAAGTGGATTGCTTTCGTGATAGATTTTCCTGTCATAAATCCAAATTGATTTTGAGATACAGTTATCTCCAATCTCAATCTATGCTCTATTACTCTCTCCCATAACTTCATGGTATGACTCATAAGTTTAATTCTTCTATAGTTGGAGCAATCCTGTATGTCTCCTTTATTCTTATATAGCGGTACAATTGCACTCTTTCTCTATATTTGAGGCATTCTCTTAGTTTACCAAACTTTATTAAAAATATCCGTTAATACTTTTACACCAAATTCACCCAAACATTTCCATGCTATTAGTTTGTATTCTGGTCCTACGGCTTTATTATTTTTCATCCTCTTTAGAGTCTCTTTCACTTCATGAGGGCGAATTTTACGTTTAAAATCTCTATTAATTTCGTTTACAGGTATCTCGATATTTCCTATATCTGTTGAACTCTTAACATTAAAAATATCATCAAAATAATCACACCAGCGTCTCCTTATATCCTCATCCTTTACAAGTATACTATTAGTTTCACTTTTAATACATCTAACATCATTTAGATCTTTACTCTTTCTTTCCCTTAGGTTAGCAATTCTGTAGATCTCTCTCTCTCCTTTTTTAGTCTCCAATCTCTTGTATAGTTCATTATACACCTTGCTCTTTGACTCATGGATAATCTTTTTCATATCTTTTTTTGTGTTTTTGTATTTGTCATATGCATCGTTACTACTATTACCTTTAAGATGCCTATAACACTCTTGTTTTGTACGGATAGCCGTTTGAATTTTTTCGTTCTACCACCATGATTCTTTGCCTATTGGGGCCTAACCCTTAGATACACAAAGAACCTCCTTACCAACACTCATAATGTTAGTCGATATCTCTTTCCACATTGTTTCCGAATCATTATTAGTAGACCAATTTGCCATTTGAAGTAATTTATCTCTAAAAGCCGTTATCTTTTCTCCCTTCAAATTCCACCACTTAATTCTTGACTCTACAAATAGGCGGTACTTATTTCGCCTTTTAGACACGCGCATATCTAAAACTAGAAATCTATGTTGAGTTGTCACACTCCCCCGGAATAACCTTACAATCCTTACAAGTCATTCTATCACCTCTTCTAGTAAAAAAGAAATCTATTTGGCTAACATTAGATCCACTTTTATATGTAACTAAGTGCGCTTCTCTTTTCTTAAAAGTAGTATTTACAACTATTAGATCAAATGCTGTAACAAATTCTAAAATGGTATCCCCTGCCTCATTCTTAATACTGAATCCAAAGTTGCCATGGACGGTTTTGAATCCTTCGTTCCTTGCTCCTACGTGTCCATTTAAGTCTCCTCCAATAAATAGTTTCTCACTACTAGGTATGGTTTGTATAAATTCATCTAAATCCTCTCAAAATTGTTTTTTACTAATTGCATCTACACCTATTTGGGACGCATACACACTGACTATATTAACTATATTAACTATATTAACTATATTTTTCCCATCTACTAACTTGACAAGTATAATTCTATCTCCTTTCCTTCTTATCTTTATCACATCCTTTAATAGAATTGTATGTACAATTATTCCTACCTCATTTCTACTCCTATCTCTTCCTGTGTACCAAAGTTTATGACCATACGGCTCTACTACTCTAGCTTTCTCCTCGACCCACTTAGTTTCTTAAAAACACATGATGTGAATTTTTCGTCTATCCATTGTTTCTCCAATCTCTCCTCACTTACCGGTCAAAGATCCTATATTCCAAGTGGCTAAACGAATCCTATCTTCGTGGACTAACTTATTTACCCGCACCCTAGTATCCCTTGTTAACTTGTCGCTACATCCTAGATTTGATGTAGCGCGTTGTTGAGGAGGAAACGTCCCAAAAGTATTTATATCTCTGTCTCTCATCTTTCATTTGACAAAAGATTTTACATTGGCTGTCGACCTACCGCAACCCTATTCCTTTACCCGGGCTTGGGACTGGCCGTGGCGGAGTTCTTAAAATAATGATATATAAAAACGAATTAGATGTAAAGATAACTACTAGTAATAAGTAAATACATAAATGAATAAATAAATAGATATTAAAGTGATATGTATATATATATATATATATATATATGAAGTAGTAAGAGTAATAATAGTAATAATACAAGTAATAATGATCAGAATATTGCTAATAACACTAAAAATTATACTATTGTTAACAGTACCAGTGCTATTAACACCGGACAGAGAAGGCGAAGGGGAAGGGAGGTAGAGATAGAGAGAGCAGGCGACCACGGAAGAGGGTAAAGGGAAGCCGGGAGCGTGGAGGGGTTTTTGCCTTGGGAGCGGTGATAGACTTCCTGCCGGGTGGAAAGGGAGGTAGAGAGTAGGCCGGGGGGGTCAGCGGGGGAGAGAGAAAAAGAGAGAGAGAGAGGGAGAGAGAGTGCAAGAGAGCGAGAATGGGTCCTGGACTCAAATATCCGTCAGAAGATCTGATTTTTTTTTTCACCGAGTCTGGAGAGAGATCTGGATTTCCGGCAAGATTTGGGGCTTCGAGGGTTTCCGAGTACAGATCTGGACAGGATGTTATGGTGGAAGGGTTGATCTGGTTCGCCTAGGGGTCGGGGGGAGAGAGAAAGAGAGATCGCAAGAGATAAGGGGGTGTGTTTTCGAGAGTGAAGAGATAGAATCCTCAGCTGGAGGAGGGAGGTAGAGAAATAGGAAGGGGGGCTTTGGCTGAGCTTTCCGAGGCTTTGGCTGAAGATTGACGCCGGCGGGTACGGTGGGACACGGGGAGGGTGGAGGAGACAAATGGATCTGGGCGGTGGGAGAGTGTAGGATGCAGTTTGATGTAGCAAGTAAAGAGGGACAGGTGAGGATGGTTCTGGGCAGTGGGAGGTGAATTAGTATAGAGGTAGAGGCAGATTGTGCGGTCCGGTCAAGGAAGGATTATCGCTGAGGCAGAGAGGGTTCTTAAGGGCTAGATCTTGGTGTTGTAGGTGTTCGGATCTGAGTTCTAGTGAGTGTGGGTCGAGTGTGGATCTGATCAGATGCCAGACCTGGGTTCTTAGGCGTGTGGGTCTAAGGTAGATCTGAGTGTATGGGTTTTGAGAGGCCGTAGGAGGCTGCAATCTTCTGGGATCGGCAGATGTGGGTCGCGGGTAGGCGTGAGAGAGATACGAAAAGAGAGAGGGAGAGAAGGATCGAGGGAGAGAAGAGTGAGGGAGACGAAAATCTAGGTCGTGGGTTGGTTTGAGAGAAATACGAAGAGAGATAGAGATAGAGAAAGAGAGAGAGAAGGGTCGGGGGAGAGAAGAAAGGGAGAGACGAAGTGAAGTGAGAGAAAGACTACTTACCTGGTCGAGCAGCGTAGGAGAGCTGCTCGATCGATCGAAGTGGAGTCGAGATGCTAATCAGCGAAGAGAGCAGCGAGAGAGAGTTCAGGTTTTAATTGTTTCCTCTTATGCCTCCAAAAAAGAGAAACCAGTGGGAATACATGCAACTTTTAATTGTTTCCTCTCATCCTACCAAATTGAGTTCAGGTTTTTTGAAGCTCTGAACCTGTGTGCCTTTTCTTTCTAGTATGGTAATTTTGTTTGCTTCGATTTTGCAGTGCAAACAATGCCATGTTTAAGGTTTTGATCATGTGTCTGTATATGAATAAATTGACTATGCTCTTTCTTTCTCCCTCCCCTCAAGAATTTCAAAGGGTTATTAAATAGGGGTTATCATTTGCTTAGGTTGATGGAGTGTGATAGATAAAAAAGGTCACTTGGTTCTTTAAGCATCCACCTGGCATGTCGTGTCTGGTGTAGGCAATATGTAGACAGCTTCACTACATTTTTTAAAGAAAGGTTAATTTCATGAGTCAAACTCAGCCCATGACAGATAATTAGTATGAAGTTTGGATTACTTTTATTTATGTAATTATAAACATCAAATCTGTGGTATTAATTTTGTTTTCCAGTTGACTTTTGAGCCTGCGAGTACATTCTTTCTGTATCTAATGAGGGGTTTTCATTTTTTTCATCACAGTTGTTTAATTGCTAGGAACCTTTTGAATGGTTTGAAGACATGTTCAGAGGTATTTCAATATATGAATTTCTCTGAGAATAAGCTCTCTACTGGTGATGGTGTAAATTCTCTTGAAGGCTATTCCAAAGGTGACTGCAGGGAAATAATGGTTAGTAGTATTTATTTATTTATTATTATTTAATGTTTGTGCATATTGCCGTGGAAGCTTTCTCTGGTAATGGCTTAATGTTCCCTATGTAAATGTTATTTAGGGGAATGAGGTGAGGCGAAGATCTAGGTTTTTGCGAAGGAAAGGTAGAGTGCGTCGTTTGAAGTATACATGGAAGTCCGCTGGTCATCATTCAATTAGGAAACGGATTAGTGAGAGGAAGGATCAGCCTTGCCGGCAGTATAATCCATGTGGCTGCGATTCTGCTTGTGGAAAGCAGTGTGCTTGCCTTTTGAATGGCACTTGCTGTGAAAAATACTGCGGGTAATACTTTCAGAAGCCTACAATTTATATTTTATCCACTTTATCATTCTAAATGGAGAATGCCCAACATATTTGTGAACTCTATAATTAAACACTCTAGGTTTTTTACGAGTGCAAGCCTGTACTAGCATATATGAATCTCAGCTCAGAATGACACTTTATAGATTTTTGTTGTTCACATAAATTTTCTTTTTATCTAGATGTCCCAAGAGTTGTAAGAATCGTTTCAGAGGCTGTCATTGTGCTAAAAGTCAATGTCGAAGCCGTCAGTGCCCCTGCTATGCTGCTGACAGGGAATGCGATCCAGATGTTTGCAGGAATTGTTGGGTCGGGTGAGTTATGTGTCTCTTTTGTCACTTCCTTGCTTTCAGTTGTTTAGATGGACCATGCATGCCAGTCTAATGCTTTAGCTTCCTCAGCTTGATTTTGTGGCATCTACTCCAAAACTGGCCCCAAGTTCTAATGACATCTACTGTAATGCTATATGCTTTTATTCAATTGCTGTTCTATGGGAGAAGAATTGGGCTTATAGAAAATAGAATGCGAACATTGTTGACTCAGGATTATGTGGAAGACAAATTTTGGTGGAACCCTCAAGTTTTATCCATAAAGATCTAGTCAGCTGGGGAGTAGCTTAAGTTTGTTATGACAGATTCTCTCTGTGTCTTGAGTTGGTCTACTCAACCATACCCTGAACCTGAGATGAACTTTTCATTTTCAACAAACAAAAGAAGCAACATACTTAAATTTATTTCATCTCTGAGCAATGAACCAGCCTTGAAATTAACAGTAGATCTCCAAAACAGGATTAGAGGTTCCTTTATGGCTCAAAGCAACTAGAAGATATTAAGAATAATAAGGGATGACAAGGCTGGAAAATAACACACTTGCCATTATTTTTATCAGTTATATGCTAGGTAGTGACCATTGTGCTTTTTTTGGCGGTACTCACCTGCGATGATTTTTCCTAGATGTTTTCCTTTTATTACATCTTTATACCATTTATACTTCTAGATTTGTGGTTTTCTCCAAGAATTATGTCTTTTAGAACTTCATTTTTGCCCTCATTTAAATTATAAGAAGGCTATTGAAGTTGCTTATATGGTTGACCTCCTCCACTCCTAACATTTCGTAGTCTCAAGAGGAGGGTTTGGCTCCGTTTAACTCCCGATTCTTTTTCTTGGAAAGCTGTATTAGGCCATTGAACTCGTAATCTTAATCTCACTCTGTTTAACTAGATAAATTTGATTTGAAAGATCAGAATTCCCTAGAAATTTTAACTTGGTCTTTTCCACATCAGTTTTAGGAAGAGTTTCAGGTAGACCTTTTGGTTTCTTAGGATAGTGTTGGATGTCCAGAATAGATAAGGTTCTTTTTTTTTTTTTTCAATTCACCCTATAGATTTTGTTCTTATCAAAAGAGAAGGAACAGAAGAAATAAAATAGTGAGAAGCTCTTTTAGAAACAAAGGTATGTAGTCCTCTAAACCTATTGCAAATTACCATATTACATTTGGAAAGTAAAGAACCAATCAATTTGCTGGCAATGATTCCACAAAAAAAAAACAACTAATTCTGCAAGGGAAGATATATTGAACATCATAAATATTTTAGGCATTGGGTTAGCTATCTGTCCCTGCTTGTCAAATTAAATGTGTCCAATCATAATTTGTTCTGGCCTTGGAAGAAGGTAGGATGCCCGAAAATCTATGAATCCTTGGATGGAAATGGAAACTTATGGATCACACAATTTAGGCATTTTCTTGTTTCTACAAATTCACCTTATCCTCATCTTCTTCATTTGTTGTGTATCTAGTCATGGGAACATGGTATGACTCCTAGGGTACTTGTTTTGGGACACAAATTTCTTATTTGAATTTCTGTGGCTTTTTTTTTTTTTTTTTTTGGTATGAAGATCGGTTTTGACCTTGGAAGAAGGTAGGATGCCAGAAAATCTATGAATCCTTGGATGGAAATGGAAACTTATGGATCACACAATTTAGGCATCTTCTTGTTTCTACAAATTCACCTTATCCTCATCTTCTTCATTGGTTGTGTACCAAGTCATGGGAACATGGTATGACTCCTAGGGTACTTGTTTTGGGACACAAATTTGTTATTTGAATTTTTGTGGCTTTTTTTTTTGGTATGAAGATTGTCCTTGAATATTGGAAATGCTATTTGGAAGCATTAAATATCTATGAACGTTTTTAATAGTACTCACGAACATGTCTGTTGATTGTAATGTTGATATTATTAAGGTTTAAGTTGCAAGTTATGCTAGATTTGCCATGTGAAAAGAAATGGATTCATGTAGATTACTTCGTGCTATTTAAGGATTTAGGTAAATTGAGTTCTATTGTTACATTTGCAGTAGACTTTCAAGGTTTGATACAATGTTTATGGTTTTTGCTCTTCTTCAACAGTCTAAAAGTATCTGTTTTTGAGCTATTTGAATTGGTGTTGCAGTTGTGGTGATGGTACCCTTGGAATTCCAAGCCAACGGGGTGATAATTATGAATGCAGGAATATGAAACTTCTACTCAGACAACAACAAAGGGTATTGGTTTTTCACTTCATTTTATTTTCATGATGGACTGATATGCCAATGATTAATATGCATCACTTGTTGCAATTTCAAGTTTTTGACCACATTCTCCTCATTCCCTAACAAAAATGACTGAGTCCCTAAAGCTGATAGAGAAAACAAAATAACAAATCTTTGTATGTCCCGAGTATGAAGATTGCTTTTATATATGCCAGTTTTATTTTTTGTATCCCAAACAAGATGGAAGTAACAAACTGGTCTCTCAGACACCTTTTTCTTGAATCACCTTGAAACCTTCTTATTAACCCTTGTCCAACAATTTACATTGTGAATTTCCATAACAATTAAAAGGAAGGGAAACAAAGAGATGATCTCGAACTTACAGCCATTAAAAAATGAAAATCGAACAAAATCGAATACTGCTTATATTGATTGGCTTCAGAAACCATCTTTGCAATTTTTTATGGCTTTAAGAGACCATCTTTCCCAGCAATATAACTAATGGCTTTAGTTTGTTTCGTTGTTCTGCATAGGTCTTGCTAGGTAGATCTGATGTATCTGGCTGGGGTGCATTTATAAAGGTAATTCTGGGTTTGTACCTATTTTTGTCTTTAACACATTTCTTGCAGCAACTAATCTTCTAATGGCAACTAATCTTCTAATAATCATCCAGAATAATGTTGGAAAGCATGAATACCTTGGTGAGTACACTGGAGAATTGATTTCCCATCGAGAAGCAGATAAACGTGGGAAGATTTATGATCGTGAAAACTCTTCATTTCTTTTCAATCTAAACGATCAGGTTTGGACCATCCTGCAATCTTTTGGATTGGTTTGAGATACCATCTAATTGACTTGATCTGATTCTAATGTTAAAAAAAACCACAATTTTCACTTGGTCCTTTATTTGTGCAGTTCGTTCTTGATGCTTATCGGAAGGGTGATAAGCTAAAATTTGCAAATCATTCTCCGAATCCCAACTGTTATGCTAAGGTATCTCTCTAATTCTTGCCCTTCTATCTTTGTCAAGTTTTTGTGGAATCAAAATATGGAAATGTGACTTTTTAACTCGTGTGTAGTGGCTAGCCAGTGATTTCATGATATAAATTATGCCATGGCAGGTCATTATGGTTGCTGGGGATCACAGAGTAGGCATCTTTGCCAAGGAGCGTATTAGTGCAGGAGAAGAACTATTCTATGACTACCGTTATGAGCCGGACAGAGCCCCTGCTTGGGCCAGGAAGCCAGAGGCATCTGGTTCAAAGAAAGAGGATACTGCTCCTTCAAGCGGCCGTGCCAAGAAGCTTGCCTAATGAAATATCCTAAATTTAATTGTCATTCTTTTACACGTAGCTGGATATTTCTCATTAATTTTTTGATTTTTTTGTTTATTGGAGAGGCAATTTCCTCTCCCCCAGAGGACTAATTTGTATCTCCAAACTCAACTAATTCCACACGCAAAAGCCAAAGGGGAAACAGTGGATGCTATACATGCTAGACTGTATCAGTGTGAGTTGCTTAAAATTTCATGGAAAGAAACATTTCAATGATCTGTATCTCAATCGAAATATTTTGACTTCATGACTTGGGGTGATATGAATCCTGCTGACCCAATTTGTTAAGTTGTGCAATTTATCATCATTTATTCATACATTTTTTGTGTCAAAGTTACTGAATATTAATAGATAACCTTGTTATAGTGTCTTAGCTGTTGGCTATTTCCTCACTGACGGGTTTGGCTTCCCTCTTCGGCTAGACGGTAGTCCTCAGTTTGTCTTGACTTGAGCAAAATGGCACCCTGTTTAAGGTTCAAGTTCTATGCTCATTTAAGGTCATTGTGCCCTCTTTGGTTCAACCCTTCCGTACCAAAACAAAGGACGTGTACCCCCACAAACTGGTGGGTGTCTGCTTCTAATGTCCCATTACTTCACGAAACTTGGTGGGACAGATTTATGCTCATTGGGCAGGGCATGGTCATTTTGCATTAATGCTCTGCCGGGATACATTGCGTCTCCAATCCTTTCAAGAGCTTACACTCACATGATTGGGGTACGGATTTAACCTAACAGCTCAACATTGAACATTTTATCATATATATATATAACCTCCCCTCCCCCCACCCCAAATTTTTATGGTAATATTTAAACGTAAATGATTACACCAATTGTCTGTTTCTATTATTTAAAAATTTTAAAAGTCGAAAAAGTTATATCAAGTAAATTTATAGAATAGTTTGCCTAGCAAGATTGAAAACAATGTCGTCCATTATGTTGAAATCTAAAAATCTAAAAGTTAACATTATTAGATATAATATAGTATTGTACTATATATTACTAAGTATTCCTTAATAATCAATAAATGATAATACATGGTATATGGCAAAAAAAATATGATAATACATGGTGTGACTTAAAAGGGTAAAGTTACACCAGTGAACTCTCTCTATTTTTAAAATTGATAATATAATTGTAAAAATTGAAAAAAGTTATACTAGTTTGCATGGCAAGATTAAAAAATTCTAAAAAAAAAATTAAATAAAAAGATTAGATTTAGTATATAATGAAGACATTAACTAAAAATTTTACTATATTTGACTGTATATTCCTTAATGATCAATGGATGATAATACATTGTATTTGGTATGTATCTCTGATGGTATTTACGTACGTGAGACATGAATAGAAGCTGGGTGGACAAGCAGTTGGACAAGGACATGATGAAATGAGTAAAAAGAAAAGGTAAAAGAAATTGAGAAGAGGGAGAAAAACAGAGAGACCAACCTATAAAGTGGAAAAGCCCTCCCCCCAGATTGATATATTGACAAAAAAGAAACAAAGCATTTACTTTTTCTAGTAAGACCCATTTAGACTACCCATCTCTTTTTTGTTTTTGCATTTTTGCCTTGGCAGCAAGTAGTAGTAGTAGACTGGATTTTGATTTCTTGGAGAAGTCACTTTACTCTCTCTCTCTCTCTCTCTCTCTCTCATGTTAAGAGAGTGAGAGTGGTTCTGAATCGACACAGAGACTGTTGTACTACAGATGTTGGCGTGTTCTGCGGACCACTCAAGCTGTCTCAGACTCCCTCCAAATGGGTTTCTGTTTCTGTACCATTTCTTGTTTTTCTCCTTCTTCTTCTCTGTTTCCTCCTCTGCTTGCTCTAACGGCAATTGCCAGGTATACCCACCTCTCTCTCTCTCTCTCTCTCTCTCTCTCTCTCTCTCTCTCTCTCTCTCATACAGATCGGTACACTTACCATGATCTTCTTTTTAAGTCTGAATTATGTGCTAATTCTTAAAAAGCTTGCAGCTTCTAGACTCATGTTCAACAGTTACAGATTGTGCGCTGGGCCTATATTGTGGGAACTGTCCTGCAATGGATAAAACTCAACCCGTTTGCACCAGAGGCCAAGCCACTATTCCAACTTCTGTGGTGACTCTCTCTCTCTCTCTCTCTCTCCCCCTCACGCGCGCGCACACACACAATTGAATTCTATGGGGGTGAAATAGATTGGATTTTTTTTTTCAACTTGGAAAATGATTAATTTCGTCCTTTCCTGGTTGGAAATGCTATAAGTTGCAGTTTTATTTAAGGGATATTGCTAGAATCTCTCTCTCCACCCTCTCCTCAATTTTGGGCGGTCTCTTTTTCATTGCAATTTGGTTGATGGAGTCGAGTAATTTTGATTGATTTTGTAGATTAACGGATTGCCCTTCAATAAATACACATGGCTTGTGACCCATAATGCATTTTCAATTGTGGATGCACCTCCTTTGCCCGGTGTTCAGAGAGTCACCTTTTACAATCAAGAAGATTCTGTCACCAATCAATTGACTGTATGTACTATTTTCCCTTATGGAACTATGCACTTTCTGTCAGTAAATTGCTAGTGTGTTGAGTGATTTATAGCGATCAATCTGTGTTGATTCATGTGTTTTTGCTTATTGGTCTTGTTTCTTAGAATGGAGTGAGGGGCCTTATGCTGGATATGTATGACTTTGAGGATGATATCTGGCTTTGCCATTCATTCCACGGCGAATGTTACAGCTTCACTGCATTTGTAATTTTCCTTTTCCTTATCAACGTTTCTTGGTTCAACAAAATGTTGAAATGGAAACTTGAGCATAAATTTGGAGTATGGTGATTTGGCCAATATCTTATCCACATCATCCATCCTCCAAATTTGTGCTCCAATTCATTCATCTAGCTTTTTTGTATCTGTCATGTTGGACTCAAAGCAGGTTTTTGATGTGTTTGAGACAATGTTTTTAGGAGCCAGCAATTAATACATTGAGGGAAGTGGAGACATTCTTGAGAAATAACCCATCAGAGATTGTAACCATCATAATTGAGGACTATGTTCATACTCCCAAAGGGTTGACAAAGCTGTTCACTGATGCTGGGTTAACACAGTACTGGTTCCCTTTGACAAAGATGCCAAAGAAAGGTCAAGATTGGCCTACTGTGACCGAAATGGTCCAGCAGAATGAAAGGCTTTTGGTTTTTACTTCTATGGCCTCAAAGGAGGCTGATGAAGGAATTGCCTATCAGTGGAGATACATGGTCGAGAATGAGTGTAAGTATTATACAAGTTCAACTTCAGTTTGATGCTTTGAAGATCATGCATTTTTGTTTATACCCTATTATTGACATGTTTCAGCTGGAGATCCTGGGATTAAGGAAGGCTCGTGCCAGAATAGAAAGGAATCCCAGCCACTAAATTCAAGAAGTGCATCTCTTTTTCTTCAGAATTACTTTCCAACGATTCCCGTCCAAGATCAAGCTTGCAAAGAGCATTCTACCCCACTTGCTGAGATGGTTGGAACTTGTTACAGAGTGGCAGGGAACTTGATGCCTAATTTTCTTGCAGTTAACTTCTACATGGTAATGGATTCAATTTGTGGGTGATATAACCTTAAGCCTACTTATGAATTGTCATTAATCCTAACAGTATTAAAAAAATAATAATGTAGAGGAGTGATGGAGGAGGTGTTTTTGATGCTGTGGATAGAATGAACGGTCAGACAATTTGCGGATGTAGTACTGTCACTTCCTGCCAGGTATATTTCACATTCTTGGTCAAATCAGATGACTGGAGGAAATTTTTGCTGTATATTATCTCAAATCTAAGATCTGCTCTTGTCAAATTAAAAAGAAAAAGATTGATAAGCAGAATTACATTAACCGTGCCAAATAGGATAGGTTATTTTATGTGCAGGAGGCTGCCACATACTTGACTGAGCCAGTTATTGTGTAACTATATCAACTGTCTAAATATTCGAAATTTAGATACACTATTCCCTTGCACCAGCTTCACTCATTCCTTACATTAATTTGACAATATTATCTAGCTAGCAGGTTTCTCTCTAGGTAAAATCCATTGATGGACCTTTCTTCCTACGGTTAGTGGCATTATTCCCATCATTTAATGTTCTGTTCATCAAATTTTCTTAATGTTTTGCAGGCAGGTGCATCTTTTGGATCTTGCAAGAGCACGGCAGTGGCTAATAGAACTCCAACTGCCACTACAGGTGGTAGTGTTTCAGGATCTGTGCAGTTGTCGGGATCATATTCAGCTATCTATTTACCTAATATAGCGTTAATTTTCATTTTCTATGGCCTTTCTCTGGTGATATATTTTAATTGAAAGGGAAATATATCTCCTGGGGATTTTAGCAATTAGTTTTACTTGAAAGGCTTCTAAATTTTGGATTGGAAGGAGCTGCTGATTTCTCCCTTCTATTGTTGCCTCTAAGGCATAGTAGCTAGAGTAATTATAGGTAAAATGGGGCAACCGTTTTTCAGTTGTAATGAGTTCATTTCAAGTGTTGGGCATGATTTTGGAATTTGAGGTAGATTGTGGTGAAGAGAGTTGGAGAAAATACAAGAAAGTTTTTAGGTATGGCTCCTTTCTGAACTTTTGCAGCTAATTTATGTTCATTGAGTTCTGCTTTCTAATAGAACTTCAGTTTTAAGCTCATATCATCTAATTTCGCAGGCTTTGTGGCTTATCTATTTGGAGCTCTTTGTGCTTGTGCACTGTTTGTGAATGTGACTTAAGGGTTTGCTTGGTTTAGCCAATAAAGCTCAGCTAATGGCTGGTAGCTGACGGCCAATGACCCATAATTGACGGTTGATAGTCATAACTAATAGTTATTGTTAATTGATATTAGTGTTTGGTTGTTTAACTCTATGTATACAATGACAAAAAAAAAAAACAATTCTATATTAATTAAATTTGTTTTATGTTTTTAAATATTTATTCTTATATTGCTATATATTGAAATATAATATCAATAATTTTTTTAGAAATAATTAATTCAAATATATTATAAAAAAATTGATACAAATCATATAAATAGTGACTTTATAAGAAAAGACAAATTTTTTGAACTATTTAAAAAAAAGTTGCATACTGTAATAATAATTTAAATCTTATTTTATAAAAAAATTAGAGAGTAAAAATAGCAAAAATTAAAAATGTAAGATGGTAGAATAATTTTTTAACTATTGTTATTAATATAAAATAGGTAAAATAATAAAAAAAGAAAAAAAAAAGAAAAGAAATGTCCAAAAGCAGCTTTTGTCAAAAGCTATTCTGGATTTGCTAATAACTTCTTGACAGCTTCTGGATTATAAGTTCAGGTTCATCAGCTATCAGCTAAGTTACAAAACATTCATCTTAGCAGTTGACAAAGTTAACAGCTAAAAATACCCTCCAAAAACTGTCGCAAATAACCTCTAATTCACTATAGTATGATAGGATAGCAGATCGCCATTACTTATTATTCCAATGTTGATCCTTTTTTTTTTTTTGGAAGGGAATGATGTAGTGTTGATAGAGCTTAAAAATGGTTATGCACATTTATATGCTTAGCAGGTCACGGTTCTACCTATTATTGCAAAATGTGTACCCAAATATGTTCAACAGGTGGGAGTCTTGGTCTCTAGGTTATACACTTAGTCTAGTTGAGAGGATATGAGGTCAAAATTTTGGATTTGGTATACTTCACTTAAAAATGCAAATGGATGGAGAAGCATTGCAGTATTTTAGTTGGTCTAAAGGAAAAATGGAACATGCAGAAAGCATTTTTCATTGTCTCACCTTGTAACCTATATTTGAAGGAGTTCCCTATGGAAAATATGAAGGGCTTGCTGTTAATTGGCACCGCATGTTCGTTACAAAAAGAAATGGTAACTTCATTTCTGCTCTCCCATGACAGACTCTTTTGCAGACCTTATGGTGCACATTGTGCGGTGCAATTCCTATGGACTCATGCTTTGCAAACACATTGATATCGTGACATGCATATCCTACATGTGAAGCATATAGCTGTTGAAAATGTCATGATGCTTTGATAACATATTGTGCAGTGCATATGGTTTTTTTTTTTTTTTTACCATGGTTAGGCCACCAACCCAGTATCCAGGGTTTTGTCTTAACTAATTTAGGTCGACCGCTTACAGATCTCAATTGAGAGGGCAGGTCTCCCAGTATTGATTTTTTCATTCTCATGGGGAATCGAACTCCCGACCATGGTTAAAGGATATCAGTTCTCGAATCAATTGAGCCATCAGACGTTGATGTAGTGCGTATGGTTGAATTAGCTGCAAAGTACTGTATTTAAGTAGATACTCTGGCATCATCTGATAAGCATCTGGCGGCTTGAGTTTCACTTCGACCAGTCACTGGTACTAATTTATATTGCACTAACAGTTTTAGAAATGTGTGTATCTGGTACAGCTTCTGTGTGCATTGGTATATCCTAGGTACAAAACAAACCTGATAATGAAGAATTAGTGCAATTACTGCTTTCTAAGTGATGGGTGATCAAATGCATTGAGGATTCATCCACTACGTTGACAAATTTCACTTCATTTTTGGTGGTATGATCGTAATAGATCAAGGGATAGCTATAAAGTATTGCACGTCTAATGCATAAGAATGATCTATATCATTTGCGGCAACTCATGATCTATATCATCTGGGGCAACTCATGCTCTCTTTTTCATATTTCTTTTTCCTTCTTATTCAGGTTTTTCATTGCTGCATGGCAAGGTCCGGTCCACTGTTGCCTGCAGTAGCATAAGGGATATTTCTTCGAGTAGCCGTTAGTTCTCTTAAATCAGGCATCCACCGTCTTACCTGTAGTGTCAAGTGCAGTATGACTAAGATTTCTAACATCATATTGCCAGCCCTTAGACATATATAACATTGATCAGTACTATGTAATCGTGTATTATCTTTCTTAAAGATTCAACAATAATCGGTACCTAATGAGAAACTCAGTTTTGATGTTAAAATTAGTCGAAGATACCTCGGTTTACCCACCCAAAAAAAAAAAAAGAAGATACCTCGGTTTTACACGGGCTAGAGATTTGTACTCGTGTGAAGTGGGATGTTTTCTAATTTCAGTACATAAAAGCTGCCCCATATTAGATTCACCAGACATGAGTCATTGTATTGATTGAATGGCATTATCATTTGAAGCCTGAAAAGTGCAAAAATGCTTATTGAACTTAGGGTTGATTGAGTCCAAAGAGACACTGGAAAACTTTTTTTATGCAAGGGCATCTCCTCAACTATGAAAAAAAAAATCAATTTTAATTATTCTGCTCATATTTAGGTAAATTTTACCACTAAATAATAATTATTTATTATTTTGTACAATTTTAATCCCTCGTGTATTATTATTTTTTTATTATTTAATAATAAAATTTAACAAAGTAAACACAAGGATTAAATTGTAACTTTTATAATTAATGGGAGGTCCTTGTATACGATAGAAAGTTTAGCGGTCTTTTTATATTCCACCATAACTTGAAGGGACATTTTTACACATTTGCTTTTGAAGTTTGTAAACTCTAAATGGAAAAATCTGGGCTAGAAGTTCTTAAGTTCAAACACTCGTACAGTGTCCCCGAATCTTGAAAACATCGTAGGGACAGTTTCTCTGCTGTCAACTCGGTTGTCTTATATTAGAGAGAGAGAGAGAGTAAGGTTGATAAGCTTTCCCTTGAAAACATATCCACGGGGGAAGGGTGTCATTGTCCATAAATATAATACAGACACGGTGTTTACAGGGGAAAGCAGGATCTTATTTTGGATTAGACTTCTTTACACAGAGAAACAATGTATATACAGAACATACAAAAGCACCTGAAGGGAAGGTAGCATCACAGGATTGGCCAGAGAGAAGCCCTATCCACACTGGGCAGCACGACCACAGGTTTAATTTGAAGTGCTGGACTGATGGTAAGCAAACCAAGGATAGAATTTACAGGAACTCTTGTGCCCCACAAGTTGATAGACTCCAACTTGCGACATTTATGTACAAGAAGCACGAGTCCGTTTTCAGTTACATGACGGCAGCTCCACAAGACAATGGTCTGAACAAAAACAGCAGAGGCAACAAAATTGAGACATGAACTTTGGGGATGGGATGCATTTAGAAGCAATTAATAGATATGCAGCCCTTGCTGGATCTAGTTAATCAAATGAAACACCAAGCGCAAACTAAGCAACTCACCTTTAAATGGGGACAGCTTTCTGCAATAGCAAATAGAGATTCATCGGTAATGAAAGTGCCCCCTACATTCAGGTGTTGCAAGGATTTGGCCTTTGAAATCTGTAAAAGGATTTCATCAAGCAAGAAGCCGTTCAGATGGAAGCATTTCGCTGAAATAAACTTGAGAGGTCAGATAAAGAATGTTATTAGAAATAAGTATGCCCTTAGTTGCTATTTTCAAGCTCTAAAGTATGAAATGAAGATAAAACTGCTTACCAGATGAACAACACCTTTGTCTGTAATCCCTGTCATACCCCATAATGATATTGACTGAAGGTTGCTCACACAGGGTGCCAAGGATATCTTACATAGTCCATTGTCAGAAATTTGACACCCCCAACAGCTTCTTGAACTGCAATACCAATTTTCAAACAAGAAATTTGAGACTACACGATGGCATGTCAAAAATGTATTGATTATAAGAAAACAGAGCAAGCGATATGACCATAAACCGTGGCCCTGTAACTTTGTTGTAATTCCAAAAGATATAAAAAAGAAACTTGATATTCAAGTGATATAAAAGATGAATATTAGTATCTAGGGCCTCACAGCAATATTCGATGCTCCATCGTATGCCATCTCCCTAATTGACCTTTGCATCAACAATCTTCCTTGGCTAACAATGGCCATTACACCAATGGATGGTCGGTCTAGCAGAACAGGTGTGTTAGGTCTTTTAACCAAGTCTCGGATTTAAAACTTGGGAATGAAAAAAATTATATTAGAAGAGCCGCTTTCTAAATAGGGCGTCGTAGACGCTCAAACCGAATTAATCAAAGCATAGATCTAAATATCGCTAATAGGAACCAAAATAAATGGCCATTAGAAAGACATTTTAGGCAGCTTTTGATTTGGAGTACGTGATGCAGATGTAAAAGACGAGACATGATAGAAGGGGTAAAACATAAATTTTGAAACGCATGAACACAAAGATCATCACCATCCCAAAGAAAAAAAAAATTGATTCATTTTTGCCAAAAGAGAAAACAATTTGCAAACTATGTCTCGTGCCCTACTCTCCATCCTGGATAACATTTCAAATGCCACGATAATGACTCTTCAACAGAACCATCTTTACAACCCTAAATGTAGTAGTCATTGAAAATAATGATAAGTTTATGCCTATCAAAGCCCTGGTTTCTCTTCTGCGCTAGATCATCACCTCTTCCAAAAAAAAAAAAAAAGGGTTTATTCCGAAGTATTTTACAAGAATAATAATGGGTTAAATTTCCCAAAAAGAAATGTGGGTGGTCATCCATTGGCTGCAAACTTTGTCAAAACAAGCTTTTGCCATAACCAAATTGCCTCTACTTCTTCAATTACAATATACAACTCCGAAGCGTGGTGTCCTCTTTTTCCATGAACTAATTTAGGTTGTAGTTCTTGAATTACAAGTTGGAAGCTATGAAGTTCTCTAAATATTTAGAAAAAGTTTAATCCCAAAAACAAAAGAGGGGGAGAGAGAGAGAGAGAGAGAGAGAGAACAAACATGTCGAGGTGTTTAAGACTGTAAGCATCAAAAAGGAGACGAGAAATGGAATCATCGTCCATCTTGAAAGCAGAAAAGCAGAGACTTTCCCTCCTCCCCATTGATTGCCTCACTCCTAGCCTCCATTTCTTGCATACCCTACTCGCCCTTCACCCACCCCACCCCCATAAAAAAATTATTCAAAAAAAAATCAGAATTATTTCAATTTCAGCATAACTATATTTGATAACAAAAAATAAAAATTTGGAAAATAGATTATGAATTACTTACTGAGCTAAATCAGTGAAGGAAGAAATAAGAACGAATATATGAGAAAGAACATCAATCGGAAGTCGGTCAATCTCCGAAACTTCTCCCTCATCTCCCATCTCTTCCAACTTGGTCAGAGATAAAGAGAGAAAAGGAGAGAACTCACAAGCAAAAGCCGAGGATTTAGCTACGTTTTTTAAGCCCTGATTTTGCATATCGCAAGTTATTGGTGATTTTTGACGCTTTCTGGCTAGGGTGACAGGTCATAACTTATGTAATAAACTAATGAGAGAATAAACTAATGAGAGAGAGAGAGAGAGATGTGAAATCGGCGGGACAAGACTATGGCCACGTCTGTCTCTCTCTCTCATCAATTTATTACATAAGTTACGACCTGTCACCCCATTGTCTAGTCATGCTGTTTTCATCTCTCTCTCTCTCTCTCTCTCTCTCTTACTTTTCTTGTTTCTTTTTCTTGGGGATTTTTTTTTTTGATTCGGTTTTAATTTAGAATTTTAAGTTTAATAATTCATTTGACTGACTGGAACTACATTGCAATTTTTTATTCCAGTTTGTCTTAAAATGGTCTGTTGCCACGTCATCACAGTAAGATATTGATTGGCTCTCTCTTCCCCCCTTGCCACACAAGCCAAGTTGGTATTTTTTTTAGTAGATAAGTAAAATCGAATGGAATAAGAGGGAATAGAAAAAAGAAGATTCTATCATTTAGATCGTCCCTAATGGGTATACGCCAAATTGATTCGAGATAGCAATAGCTAAGGGCCCGCGTTACTCCAATCTAAAATCTTAAACTCCATAATTCAACTTTTAATAATCACAATAAAATTAATTTGAGTTAATTCATTTTAATTTGGATTATAAAAATTTTCATTTCAATTAATAATTAGAAACCAAATTTTATAGTGTATATATATTGATAATTTGTCATAAAATAATCTTTTTAAATTATTAAAATTTTTAATAAAATTTGACTTATAAATATCTATCTCACCGACGGACAATTAGTTTAATGAGAAGAACGTTAGATTTTTTAATCAAAATTCATATTCGAATTTTGAAAATTAAAAAAGTTACGCTGAGAGAGCTCTTCTATAAAGGGATCAATAGTAACTTGAGTTAAATTTATCGAAATATGATTTCGAATGTCGATTGGTCAAGAAAAAAAATCCATCCCTAACAGACTGAGTATTGGGGGCCATTTGGGGAGAGTTGAGAAATTATTAATAAAACAATAATTTTTAAATAAAAAAGTAATTTTTATTTGTAAAAAAAAAAGTCTTTTAGGAAAATTTGTATATTAATTAAAAAATATTACAATTAAATAATGGAATAAAATAGAAATAAATTATGCCAAATCAATTCAAGACTTTTAGAAGAGATCTCCATCTACCGTATTTGATTTGATTTTCTCCTGCATGGCATCTTCATTAATGTATATTTATTAGAAATTTTGTTTTTTTTTATTTACCGTCCATATCCGGAATTATATTTCGATTAATCAAATTCAAATATTTATGGCAGTTTTATTTAAGTGACAGTTCTTCTAGTATAATTTTTTTTATTTTTAAGTTTTAAATCTAAAATTTAATTAAAAATCTAACTTTATATTCTACTAAACCAATCGTTTGTCGATAAATTCTACCTCCTACGACGACACTTTCATTCTTTTCATGGATTGTTGGTTGTTTGGAAGGAAGTTTTATTGAAATTTCATTCAATCTTCTTAACTTTATTTTATTTTATTTTATTTAGATATACTCAAAAAACAAATGACTTTTCAAAATAATAAAAACAAAATTTTCATAAATACAATAATTTCATACCAATAAATAGATAAACATGCCAATCATTTTCTCATCTCATTTATTGAGAAATAGGAAGCGTTGCGTTAGGAGGCAGTCTAGTGATATAACTCCCTTCTATTAACTTAATGATTTTAGATTTAAATTTTTATACAATAAAAAAAATAAAGTGCATTACATCCCAGGAGTAGTATTATCAAAAAGTCCTACGTTAGAAAGACCGATCACAATACTATTTTATTTAGAATAATATAATAAAATTAAAACAATAAAAGAAATTTTAGATAAAAGGAATAACATTTTTTTTATTATACTAAAATTTGAATTCAGAATCTGAAATATCGTAACCAATAGGCCAAATTGGGACGCTTTTTTTCTTATTTTCATTCAGCAATGAATGGCTATTAGAATCATGAATGGCATCCCGGTTTTGGGCCTTAGGCTAACATGAGCTGACCAAATTGGGCCTCTTGAAGGCCCAAGGAGTTGTGGGAGTAAGAATTACCTCTCAAGGAGCAAGAATTATCTCTCTGCACAGAAATTTGAAAACGAAGTTTTTAGATCGAAGAGGAGACTGTAATCATTAAATTATCTTTTTGGGAACATCTCTCTCCATTTTTCATGAATAATTCTCTTCCGGAAATAGCTTGGCCAACCAAAAAAAAAAAAAAAAAGAAATTTCTTGAAGTGGGTAATTGTTATCATAAAACTTTCTTATCAATTAACTCAATCTTTCAGATTTTAACAATTAACATTTAAAACATAAATTAAGTTCTTCTTTTATGGTATAAAGCCACATCAATGCCCGAATCCATCTCTCGGGTCCAATTCTGTTCCGCTTACCTCCCCCTCAAGTTTGGGGATGTTAAATTGAAAAGTCCTATATCGACTAACTCAATCTCTCACGCACGATATAGAAACAAAGAGGGCCACATTAATGCTTAGGTCTGTTCTATCACGCTCAATTTTGTTCCCTGCTTACCGAATCTCGTATCGAATTCTTAAAAAATTATAAACTATTATTTAAATTTAATAGATTATTTCACTCAACAGTTTGATTTTTTGGACTGAATTTTTTTATTGAGTTTGAATTCATTACTTGAGTCCGTGACACTTATCTTCATCTTAAATTAGGAATGTTAAATCTCAAATCGACTGACTCAATCTCGTGGTCCGGTATATAAATAACAGAAATCTCTACTTTAATTGTTAGTTTTTAAGACAAAAATCAGATCCTCTCATATTAAGTTGAGATATTAGAAATATTGTACATTAATATAATTTAGTAAAGACTTTTTTTTTTAATTTTATGTTATATTTATAATTTTGGGTATTGTATAAATTTTCAATTTATTGTAATAGTTTATGAAAATAATAGATTATTAGGGTTCTATGTTATTTCTCATTCTAAAAATTCTAATAGTCCCTTGATAGATAGGCAATTAAAATATGAAGGATAAGTTAATAATGTACATAACATGTAGAACCTTTTGAAAAATATGTTTATGAAAATGAAGAGCTTTTCATATTGAAAAATTGGTAGGCTTTTATTTGTTAGAATTGAAACAACTGTGCTCAAGGGGACAGTCTAGTGGTCATTAACCCCCTTCATCAATCTGATAATCCCGGATTCGAATTCTTATGTAACAAAAAAAAGAATTAAAACAACTTTAATGTGTGTGATCTCATGCTAATCTCTCATTTAGGACATCGGTCCAGTATTAGAATATTATATTCTATTAATCAAAATTTTGATTTCGAATATTAAAAATAAAATATAGACATTAGGAGAATCTATTCCTAAATTAGCCTTCATAATAATTGAATCGGATTAATCAAATACTCTCAATAACGACGGTTAAGTAAAAAAAAACCCTTATATAGGACGATTTTGTCACTATTGAACATAGCTAGCTTATTATATAATATAACATGATAATATTTATAGCTACGAAAAATACAATGTCTCTCTTACTTAGTAATTCCATTTGTACATGTGAACAAACTAATTTTATTCAAATTTCTTTCAAGATTCATTCAAAATATATGAATTGCTAATTTTTAATGCAAATTACGTTGCTCTTCTGACAAGACATGTTGTGAATGGCGAAGTCGACAAACAAAAATCATCAAACCTACGAGCTCAACCCTATGCATTGGTAATACTCCAAACCCCTCTCTCTCTGGGGCTACGCATGGTAACAGGCCTAACGCATGTTCGGAATGACTTGAGTTTCGGTCCATTCATCAATTCTTTTTTTCTTTTTTTTTTCTTAACTTGATCATCACTCAGTATTCAAAATTTATCATTCAGTATCTAAAATTTTGTTCCGACTAATCTAAATCGACAGTTACAGTACTCATTTTATAAAGTGGATCTCCTAATATTATTTTTTTTATATTCAAAAAAATTAAACTTTCGATATAATTAAGAAACAAAAATATATATTTTATTTACGTCAATAAGTGTTGATTCAACATCGATTCTAAAACTGGTCTAAAATCTTTCCAAGTGATCGATCAACCTACGTTAGTCCACTTGGACTTGGAGCTTGGTCAAGCTTAGCCCTTGATAATTCTTATATGGAAGCCTCATGCTTGACCTTGACCATCGGCCCCATATTATACTCTGCCTCGGACCCACCTAACCTCCTTTGTTTTTATTTTTTATTTTTAACTAAAACGACCGATATATAAAATTATACTCTTATTAAATTAACTCGAATATTATCAAATTTAATTTAAGAGGGAACTCTATCAATATAATCATTTTAATTTTTAAGTTTTTAATTCAAAATTTAATCAAATTATTTAATATCTTTATCCATTAAATTGACTATTTATGCGATAGCTAAGCCTCTTAACCGGGCATAGCTCTTCTTTTTTAATCTAAATATTGATGGGTGTTTGGAAATTTTTTATACTAATGACCAACCTAACCCTAGTTCTCTCCTCAATTTGAATTTAAGAAAAAGAAAAGGAAACGCAATTAATTTATTATAGTTAAGTGAAGATTTATTGTTTTATTATATTTATCGAACTAAAATAAAACAAAAATAAAAAATAAATTGATAATTCTTTAGCCAAGTAATTGATAATTCTTTAAATTTTATTTTTAAGATTTTATTTAAAAGAAAAAAAAAAAGATAGGCCCTAATGTTTGACCACAAAGTGTTTGCAAAAAGAAATGTCATTTCATTAGACCCTTCCTAATACCCTTACAGATTGGCAGCTGTTCGCTCGTGAGGACTTTGAACAAGAGTGGGTCTAAAATGGAGTCCTACCTTAAGACCCACACTGAAAAATCATGGCTTCCTAGATTAAGACATGTGTCTCTAAATATTGAATTTAAAAGTACTTATAAAAATAGTTTTTAAACCAGCCCCGTTATGGGATGGTATCGTGGGTTTTACTATTTTACCACGAGTAAAACTTCTATCTTAGAAGAAAAAATGAAAATCTCTATTTGGTGGTCTCAAAGTCTTGAACTAAGTTGCACTAAAATAGAAACGAATCAATGAAAATAAATACAAAATGATACAAAAAAAATAACATTTTATAAAAATATAGAAAATAGAAATATGAAAAAATATATAAATATGAAAAAATATATAAGAATTTTTTTTTTATAAATATAATTATTTTATAGAAATATTAGAATAGTTATCATTTATAATAAAAATTTGAAATGATCAAATATATAAATATAAATCATAAAATAAATAATATAAAATTTATATTTATAATTAGATAAATAAATAATTTATTAAACATGAAAAAATATATAAATATAAAAATATAAAAATTTTTATATAAATATTAATTAATTTAACATATCGAGTAATTTTAAAAATAGAAAACATTAGTATTAAGAGTTCTTCACATCCAGATTTTAAAAAAAAAAAAAATGAATTCATAATCAACTTGCAACCTAAACAATTTTGTATGAGTGTCAATTCTACACCTTTTTGAATTACAAAAGCATACATCATTTTCCTATACTATTAGTGGTATATTTTACCTCAATCCATGGAAACTTCTTAGACCCGAAAAAAGAATGATAAAATAATACCCAAAAAAATAATCTAAATTTTTAATCTTGTCTTAATCTGAAAGCATCGCTTTGCGAGGGACTTAAATTGATTGCACAGATTTTTACAGCAAAAAAAATAATAATAATAATAAAATAATAATTGCACAGAGAAACAGTATTATTTTCGAATTGAGGAAACAACATCAGATTAAGTACAATATTAAACTTTTCGACTATTTTATGATGTTCATTTTTTATGCTTGGTTTATATAACAGCACCTACTAGCTAACAAACAAAGACATGACCAAAAATTAGGTATTCAAACATGTCACCTCGTGTAATCAATTAAAAGAAAATACCTATTAGGGTATGAGAAAATTTTGGTAATATCAACTTAGGTATACCAACTTATTTAGAAAATTCCAAGTTCAACTTGCTTAGAGTTTTATAAATAAAAATTAATTTTTAAAAAATTTATTAACTCTATTAAAATTTTTAATTAAAAAATTAAACCTGACGTAAACTAAATTAAACCAACTTTCCAAATAAGATCATAATATCTTATTTACATGTAAAGTTTATCATATTATTATTATTATTTTTAAAGATTTTGAATTCAAATCTAAGGAGAATTTAAATTCAAAATCTTGGTCAAAAGAACAAATCTTTAGTATCAATGGACAGCTATCGATAATTATTTCTATCATCCAAGGCTTGGTAGACTAAAATACTTCAAAAGGAAAAATAGTCATCAATGAGAGATTATTCAGGTACAGAACATTACACCAATTGAAGAGAGAGAGAGAGAGAGAGAGAGAGAGAGAGAGAGAGAGAGAGAGAGAGAGGGAGAAGGACGGAAGGAAGGAAGGAAGGAAGGGAGGAAGGAAACCATCATCGCACAATAAAATTAGAAGGCGACCAAATGTCTCCGGACATTTTTTACTCCATTTTTGAGATGAGAAAACAAATCCAGGGAGATTTAATCAGCTGACACGCCGGCACAGGGTAATGCCATCACCAACAGGGAGCTGACAAATCTCGATCCTTGGATCAGCAGCCAAGGCCTTGTTGAGCTCCAACACAAAATCTCTGTAATACCTAACATACTTCCTCAGAGGAGCATCAGGGGGTGCGACCACAGATCCAGTCCATAGGGTGTTGTCGTAGCCAATCACTCCCCCAACCTTCACAAGTTCGATCAACCTCTTGTGGTAGTTGAGATAGTTGTCCTTGTCAGCATCCACAAAGATGAAATCAAAGAACCCTTCATATTTTTTCTGCAAAAACACCAAAACCAAGTCAGATCAATAGAACAACCAACTTAACTGATGGGAGAGTATGGCCCGAGGGGCGGGCCCAACCCGCTTGATAAAGATTATTAGCTCAATTCAAGTTTGCCCCTGATACCATTTATTTGTGTTCGAGACTTATGATGTTTGGGTCACATCGAATTTGTGCTGGGTGTGACCATGGCGATCCTCGGGTCAGGTTGGTCTTAAATATTTATTTTTAAGAACCCAGCTTGGCCCCAGTCGAGCCCCACAGTTTTGTGGGCTGGGCGGGCCAACCTGCTAGCGGGCCTAGTGTGAAATTGCGATGAGAGTGATTTGGGAGGGTTAATGGGGGAGAAAATTACATCATTTATCATTTCATCAAGAACAGGAAGAGCAGGGCCTTCTCTGAAATCAATCTTGTGAGCAACACCAGCTTTTTGGATGACAGGAAGACCTAATTCATAGTTCTCTCTATTGATGTCCATGGCTATGATTTTGCCATCTTCGGGAAGAGCAAGAGCAGTGGCTAGAAGAGAGTAGCCTGTGTAGACTCCAAGCTCCATGGTGTTCTTTGCATTGATTAGCTTCACCAACATATTCAAAAATTGCCCTTCATCTGCCGGCGTTGTCATAAGGTTCCTGAAATTTTATACAATAAAATATTAATAATAATACTGTCTTTTAATGCTTGAGGAATAGTTTTCTGCAGTTAGTAGATGAGAGAGAGTAGCAAACCATGGATGTTTTGCCGTGATCTCTCGAAGTTCTTTCATGGGTTCTGGCTCTCTTGGGTAAACACTTGTTTCCAATATGTACTGCAGAATGGAAATGTTTTAATTTATATTTAGAGAGAGAGAGAGAGGGAAGGAGGGAGGGAGAGGAACCTGATAGAGGGCATCGCTTTGGAGGAGACTCTTGTGACCAATCTGTTGGTGTTTCACAACTTGGGTCTCATCGTTGCTGTTTTTGTTCTCTGCCATTTTCACTCCTGAAATTCTTCTTCCTCTCTCTCTCTCTCTCTCTCGGGTTGTTATTTAGTAGAGAGAAACAAGATGCTGAGGAATGAGATGGTCCGTGGAAGGAATTTATATTATAGATCAACCGTGTAGAGAAGGTGGGGAGTTGGTTAAAGTAGGCTCTCTATTATTCTTTTTTTTTTTTTTTTTGGGTAAAGTAAACTCTCTACGCGAGATAAAGGGTTGGTGACCCCTCTTTCTCTCTTCCCCGGCACTGTGGGTGTGGAGGGTTAATGATGGAGACGATGTGGACAACACCGACCGCTTCTGGGGGGGCGGTATGTAACTAGAGTGGGACCCACTGACCAACTCTCGTATTGACTCCCCTATGGTGCTCTTTCTTTTTTGCACATTTCCCATTCCCCACCCACCCCCACCCACCACGCTTGGACCCCGCCAACATTTCCCATTTGGCCAAACTTTGGTTTTCGCCGTCTCTTTAGGTTTCTGTATTTTCTAGTTTAACAAATTATATATATATAACTATTCTCACTCTGAATTTATACTATTATTTATGTGTCTATCTTCCCACTGAAATTCTAATTTTTCATTGGTCTAATATTTGTTTATACGATAAATTCACGTAAAATTCTTTTTTATAAAAAATAATCGAGATTTTAGAAAAATAAATAAATTTTCTAATTATTAATAGGTATTTTACTCTTAGAATGTTGCCTACGAAACCTCTACCAACCAAACATGACATTCTTGCCCTCTTCTATTTTTTTTAGGTTTCTTTTCCTAGACTCAATTTTCCAATTAATGGTTAAGTAGTTAGTGGTAATTGTATCTTAGATTGTCGACTTCATGCTTGACAAAAATTTCAAAATTGGGTCCAATAGGCACAAGATATATGCCAAAAATTTAACATGTATATATATATTATTAACATTCGGTCGATTAGTAAATAAGAGTGCTAAAATTTTTAATTAAGTTTTGGATTCGAAACTTAGTAATAGAAAAATTATATTAAAAATTCTTATTTCTAAATTGAGTCCAATAACACTCGAAACGAATTAATCGAAATATGATTCTGAATACCGATTAATTGTGTACTTGATAAAATCAAAGAACCAAAATTCACAGCATTTGTTGTTATTAATTAGAACCATGTTGAAATTCCCTTCCCCTTTTTTCTTTAATTTTCTTTGTTGAGAGAAGGTTGCCTAACGTTTTCTCAGAGTGTGAAGAAAGTGATTTCATAAGCAATAAAATAAAGTTGGAAAATGCTGCCCCACCTGCAACAAGTACTTTTTCACTTTGAAAATCTCTCCTCAACGTAATCTCAAGCCATCAAGCTTTACGATTTTTTTTTTTTTTTTTAATATTTTGGTAGAATTGTGTTGACAAATTTAGTTTGAAAACTATAATCATGATTGAAATGAGATTTTATATAATAAGAGAAGTGTCTCGTGATATAGACATGTAGAGTGGAAACAACACTAATCATTTCACATTCTCTTTTCATTGAAAAAGGAATTTGTAATTCATTTTATGAGTTATTGTTGAAAGATATCACATGATTATATATTTTTTGAAATTAAGATATTGTTATTATTATTAAAAGATATTATAAAACCATATATCAGCGTAAATTCTTATTTGATCTAATATAATTATCAGATATCGATAATTTATAAAAAAATAAAAAAAAATAAATATTGAAGCAAGTATTTGTCTTGGGTTGATCATTGCATCATATGTCTATCTTGAAATAAGTTTTTTTTTTACCTCATTTTTACATAGAGATTGTTAAAAAATAATTTTGATATATAATACCAGTGATGAAAATCTGAATTCTTCTATATTATAATGTCTTTTAAATGTAATATTTTATTCATAAATTAAATGAATTAATATTAATATACGAACTAAATTCTTTTGCATGTAAATTAACCTCGGATTGAAATTCTAAATATTGATAAAATGAAGAACCAATTTAATTAATTTTGAAAATCAGAAACATCTTATTTCAGAAGAAAGGCTATCATATATGAGGTCATGCATATTCTATACCCTATGTCATATTTGGGGAGACCCAGTCCTCTTTCTGGACGACATAATATCCACCGAACACAGGAGGGGTAAAAATGAAATAAGAGAAAGCTTTGGATAAAAAACCCATGTTGCTATTTGTGAAAATGTCCTTGAAAGTTTCTCTCATTCTGATCTGAGGTCCAGTAGCTATTGTTAAAATTGAAATTTTAAACCATTCATTTTTCAATTTCATTTTTTTTAAAAAAGAAAAAGAATAATTACAGATAGGGTTATGGCCCTTTTCCGATCCAGAACAGAGGGAAAAGGAGGAGGTAAATTAAATTTCCTTTTCCTTCCTTTCTTTTACCTCCTCCTTTCACGAGGTTGCCTAACACAGTAAAACACTGTTTTTTCTCTTATCAAATGTAATTTTTTATTTTATCTCCCTTCTCTTCTTTTTCTCATCCTTTTCGTTACCACCTTTTTCCCGTAAGGTTAACGAACACACTGTGCATATTTTTTTAATCAG
Organism: Dillenia suffruticosa; assembly: GCA_033439265.1. Lineage (NCBI taxonomy): Eukaryota > Viridiplantae > Streptophyta > Magnoliopsida > Dilleniales > Dilleniaceae > Dillenia > Dillenia suffruticosa. Next base: position 4,496,997 of record JAVTVX010000012.1, on the reverse strand, counting down.
TCCAAAATTTTTTAATTTTTTATTAAATCCTAAACGTTTAACTTTGAATGTAATTATATGACCCAATTACTTTCAATCTTTATATTCTACCATTAAATGAGTCATATAATAATCTAGGTAGGGCGTCATTAATGTATCTTACAAAATTCCTTCCAGTTTACTACATCCCTGATATTTCAGTCCTCGGTATAATTTTTGGAGCAAATTGAATTTGTCCTAATGGAATTTTTGTCTTAAGCCACCAACGATTAAAAAAATCTGGCCCGGCCCCACCCCACCAACTGCAAACTGAGAAAAGTCAATAGTTCTATGGTTAACTTTCACGGAATCCCATGAGGATATGGTGCGGTCCACAACCCAAAAAACATTATTAGAGGAAGTAGGCGAGAGAACCTAAGTTAGCATTTGCCCAAAGTTGGGATTTTAATCTTGTATGTTCCTAATTATAGAGTGGAGTTATCCATGACACTGCCCCCCCGCCCCCCGGGGCTGGTGAAAGAGAGCTGGACAGTACTTACTTTTGATGTCATGTTAGGCGGCAATGAAAATAAATACGAAATGGTATGAAAAAAATGATATTTTATAAGAATATTAAAAATAAAAATATAAGCAAATGTGTAAATATTATTATGTAAATATAAAAAATATAAAATTTTTTTATATAAATATTAATTATTTTATAAAAAATAGAATAGTCACGTTTTATAAAAAAAATTTAGAATAATGAAATATGTTATTATTAATTTAAAAAATGATTATAAAAATAAAAATTATTATTAAATCAATAAATAAATAATTCATTAAATATGAAAAATATGTAATTATAGAAAATATAAAAATTTTTATATAAATATTAATTAATTTATCTTGTTGAAACATTATGAAAATGGAAACGTTTTTGAAACAAGAAAATACTAATATTAAGAAGTTTTCGTATTTATAGATGTCGCATGCTCAACACTGCATGGATTATATTTTCTCATGTGAAAAAAAAAATCGGAGAATTTGGCATTCCAGAATTTGAGAGAATGACATTAGGGTTAAAAAAAAAAAAAAAAGAAAGAAAAACACAACAACAACTCACTAATTAAACAAATTTCAGAGACTTCGAATCATGGAAAATTGTACTATGATTAGCAAAGTCGCAAGAATGAGAAGACCCAGAGAAATCAAAATTAGTCACATTGATAATGCCATATATCCAATAATTATGACTGTTGTGGACCCTAAATGGAGACAGAGCAACAACACCCAGACCCTCATCACAAAGAAAAAATAAGGGGTGACAATAGCTCCAGGTTTGTGGCTTAAATGGAATCGCCTCTGTTTGAAGTTGAAGTTATTGGACTTTCTGTGAAGGTTGTTGATTTAGAATGGATAGCTGTTAATTAAAATCGTACATATATTAAATTCAAGGAAAGTTTCAGAGATTATATTTATGTTGCTGACAGAGAATAAAAGACAAGTTGTGGCGTGTGGGGTGGAGAATCGCATTGTAAGGCACTGGACACGAATGAGGGTCGAGCCTGACGCGTTCGGTCGGATTAATTTGAATTTTTTTTATCAGGTCAGATTCAGGTCGTTAATTAAAAAATTCAAATTAACCCAAATATATTTATGAATATATTATAATTATAAGGATAAAATTATAATTAGGGCAAAAAACCAAATATTTTTTTTTTCTCTTTGTATTCACTAAAAAACAATATTTAAATATTATTTTAAATTCTTCCTAAACAATGATGAAGTTGTTATATTTTTTTTTATTTGTTATGTTAGTTTGTTATAGTTTTAAATGAATTTTGTTATTTATTTGTTATATATATTTTTTTAAATGAAGTTGTTATATTTATAGTTTTAAATTTTTTTCCTAAACAATTAATATTATAATTGTTATTTAATGTGTTTATAATTTGTATTTGATAAGATAGAGAATTTTCATTAAAAAAAGAATTTTTGGGTTTGGGTACCCGCCTAAATTTAAGTAATTTGCTCGGGTTTGTGTTCAGGCAAAAAAAATTATAACCTGAATACCTCGGGTTCGGGTTAAAATAGAGTGTTCAGGTTCAAGTACCCAACCCGGACACAACCCTAAGTGGCACCACCTCTTGTGAGAGATGCTGTGTGGATCACTGGCCCAAGCACTACTATTTTTTTTTTCTTTTCTTGTTATGAGTTAGGGTTTTATTATTTTTTGTCTCCCTCTTGTGCATTGTGTATGGATGAGACTATTTATACTCTTTTTAAATTTATAATCAAAATCTTTTAGATTTTGATTATTGAAATATTGTTAATTTCTCTCAACCTTAATTGGGTTTTTATCTCTATTCCTTTTTAAGTTCCCTTAAAATGGATTCTTCTTTTAAACTTCTAAGTTTTGAGGTGAACAAATCTCCAAATTTCCCATTCCGCATCGCTTCTTGGGTAAATGCAAAAGCTTGTTCAGCGTTTGGACAGGTCTAGCTAGGCACCTGCAACAGTATTAGACCTGAGCGGATTAGTAGATGGAGGCCTCTTGAACTTTGGTGAGATATGGATTGGGCTTATCTTACAATCTTGTGTCTTCGCAACTCATTCTATGTTTGTTATGACGCTTAAACCCTAGTCACTATATTCTGAGGGCATTGCATGTACTCATCTGTCCATCATGCTCTATGGACAAACTTTTTTCGTACTTGACTAACTGGTATTCAAAATTATACTCAGATTAATTCGATCCGATTTATTATCGGACCCTTTTTAAGAGGAAAACTCTTTCAATATAGTTTTTTTCATTACTAAAATTTGAATCCGAAAATCGGGCAAGGGACCTGATGCTTTTCCCATTGTCAACAAACTTTAGAGACCAGTAAATTTCCTTAATACTAGTTTGAAAATTTTATATAGGATTATCATCGGTGTGGCATTTTTATGAGAGCTAAGATATTATATTGTGAGAAGTAAGGCGTCAGATCATGACATATTCACATAAACATGATCGTGTGGATTTTCCGCGGGACTTCTGACGACCAGCAGAGAAATGCATTGCCATGTGGTAATACAAATTCTATCATATGATTACAATATAGTAAACAGTGTTGGTTGCACCAAGGATACTAAAAGATTTTCTTGGTACTTCCTATCACTAAAACTGGGCAGCATTAGAACATTATTAGTTTTAATTTTGCTGGTTTAGACCTAGCTACTGTCTAGGGTCTGTTTCTGATGACTTGAGTGCACTGCAAGGCTTCTTCATTGGCTTAAAATTGTCAGTTGGCTGTGGTTGGATGGCTTCTTCAAGCTTGAAAGGAAAGCTATCTGAATCCTTGTCTGGTTTGCACCTGCCGAGCACCTCAACCTTGTCCATTATTTCTTCCGAGGTTCTCTTCCTTCACATCTGTTCAATTTGCAAAACCTGGAAATCCTAGACTGAGTTTTTGCAACCTCCTTGTCTGAAGTATGTAAATCTATCTGCAAATCCACTAATAGATTTCATTGATGCAGGATTCTGCACATCCTCGCGGCATCTGCAAACTATTGATTTTTCAATTGATTCCAAACTTTCTCAAAGGGGAATTGCCTTGCAATCTTTTTCAGCTTTTCCAAGTTGACTCGGATCTTTGAAACAACATGCTTTTGAGCTCTGAATTAGACAAATCTGTCAAGCCTTGTCAAACTCGATATCTCTCTTAACTTTTCAGGACCTCTTTTGCAAATGCCAACCTTAGATATATCCAACAGCCACATGGCTGTTGGAATTGTCATGAAGCAGTTTGGAAGGAAAAATTGTTCGAATTTGAATTTGAAAATTTTCTAGATATTTCTAAATAGTTTTTAGTACCCTTTAGTTACTAAGAGGATTAAATTTCAAGATTTGAATATCCTTATTTTATAAAATTTGTTAGATCTTTAGTTTCTTTTCAAACTATAAACAGGAACCCTTTGTATGCAAACTCTTTGAGAGCCTTTTTTGAATTTTGTTTTGAGCATTAAAGGGATCTTAAAGGACTATGAGTGACTAAGAGAGAATACCAGCAAGTCTTCCTCTCCATAAAAAAAACCAAAAATAAAAAACAAACACTCAAACTTTACCCCTCATAGCTTCTAGCAATACACCAGCTCTTTCACCCCCAGTTTTCAATGGTGAAAACTATCAAGTTTGGGTTGTCAAGATGAAAGCTCATTTGAGAGGTCTTGGTTTGTGGCAGTGGGCTGAAACTGAAAGGGAAATACCCCCTTTGGGAAACAATCCAACTCTCAATCAAATCAGGGTCCATGAAGAAGCAGAAACTAAAGCTCCAAGAGTTTTATCTTACATTCATGCTACTGTCTCAAATTCAATTTTCACAAGGATTATGGCTTGTGAAACACCAAAGGAGGCTTGGAACAAGCTTAACGAGATGTATATAAGGAGTGACAGAACCGAGCAAATGCAAATTCTAAACTTGAAGAGGGAATTCGAAGTTTTGAGGATGAAAGATACTGAGTCTATCAAAGAATACGCAGACGGGCTCATGGAAGTTGTCAACAAGATTCGACTACTTGGTGAGGATCTAACAGATCAAATGGTTGTAGAGAAAGTTTTAGTGAGCCTTCCTGAAAGATTTGAGTCCAAGATCTCCCCTCTTGAAGACTCAAAGGATTTAGCCAAGATTTTCTTGGCTGAGCTTGTTTATGCTTTTCATGCTCAAGAACAAAGGAGGTCAATGAGACAAGAAGATAGCAACGAAGGGGTTTTCCTTGCAAAGCTAAATGGAAAAGCACCTCAAGGTGGAGAGAAGAAGCAATCTGGTGAGAAGAAAGATAAGGAGAAAAATGAGGGCCAAGGAAGTAAAAGTGGTGACAAAAGAAAATATCCTCCATGTCCTTACTGCAAAAAGAAGAGCCATTCAGAAAATTATTGCTGGTTTGGGCCAAATATGCAATGTAGATCGTGCAAATAATTTGGGCATGTAGAGAAGGTTTGCAAGAATAAAGATGTTCCGCAAGGACAGCAAGTACGAATGGCTAAAAATCAGCAGCAACCAGAGTAGCTGTTTATGGTTGCTGGTCATGACAATGGTTGTACAAACCACATAACTCCTAAATTGAACTATTTTAGGGAGTTGGATCAGTCATATGAGTCCAAAGTGAAGATTGTGATTGGAGACTTGGTTGATGTCAAATGCGAGGGAGTTGTTGCTGTTGAGACTCATATAGGTACTAAATTTATTTCAAATGTGTTATTTGTGCCTAAAATTAGCCAAAGTTTATTAAATGTGGGTAAAATGCTATAGAAGAATTATTCTTTGCATTTTCAAAATAAGTCCTGCACCATTATTGATAATGCTGGTTGTAAGTTGATAAGTGTAAAAATGAGAGACAAAAGCTTTCAAATTAAGTTGGTAGAGACAAATTTACATGCTTATACCACTACTGTTGATGAGTCAACGCTATGGCACAAGAGGTTTTGTCATTTTCATTATGTTGCACTTAAACACTTGCACAGCAAATGCTTAATTCAAGACCTACCAGTCATTTGTAATAAAAAGAATGTGTGTCAAGTTTGTCAATTTGAAAAGCAAAGTAGATCACCATTCCTTACCAACAAGGCCTGAAAAGCTACTGAAAGGCTACAGTTAGTCGTGGACCAATGAAGACACCATCGATGAATGGAAACAAGTATTTTATCTTGTTTATAGATGATTATAAGGATGTGCTGGGTTTATTTCATGAAACAAAAGTTGGAGATAGCTAGTGTGTTTAAAAAATTCAAGGCCTTGGTGGAAAATCAAGTAAATTGTAGTATCAGAGTGATAAGATTAGATAATGGGTCTGAATATACATAGACAAGTTTAACAATTTTTGTCTTGAAGTTGGAATTGAATATCACCTGACTGTCATTTACTCTCCTCAACAAAATGGAGTGAGCGAGAGAAAGAATAGAACTGTTATTTGCTATTTGAAAAGAAGATGCCTAAGAATTTTTGGACTAATGCTATTAACACAACTGTATATTTGCTGAATAGGCTTCCGACTAAGGCTGTGAAAAATAAAACTCTATTTGAGGCATGGTGTGGAGTTAAATTAGCTATGGAGCACATTAAAGTATTTGGGAGTTTATGCTACTCTCATGTGCCACATGTGAAAAGAAACAAGTTGGATTATCAAGCTGAAATGAGAATTTTCTTGGGATATAGCTCTACCTCCAAGGGCTATAGAGTTTTCAATTTGAAAACAAAAAAATTAATGGTTAGTAGGGAGATAAAATTTGATGAAGCAGCAATATAGAATTGGGAAAAAGATGAGATAGAAGCTGTTGATGTTGATCAACTTGGGGTAACTATTCCCTAAGTCCTAGAAGAAACAGAAGATGGAGTTTGTGCTGATAATTTTGATGATATTCCAGTGAGAGGAATAAGGTCACTTGATGAAATCTATGAAAGGTATGATGTAGCTTTACAAGAGCCTACATGTTATGATGAAAATGTCAAGGAAAATGGGTATGGAGGAGGAGCTGAAAATGATAAATAAGAATGGAACTTAGGAATTGATATATAAGCCTGAAAATTAAAAGATAATTGGTGTTAAGTGGGTTTTCAGAATCAAATATAATCCAAATAGTTCTGTAAATAAACTTAAGGCCAGATTAGTTGTAAAGGGCTATTCTCAAGAGTATGGTGTTGATTTTTCAAGCACCTTTGCTCCAATGGCCAGGCATGATACTTTAAGACTTCTAGTGGCTTTAACAGCAAAGATGGGGTGGAAAATTCGTCATCTAGATGTGAAGTCTGCTTTTCTAATGGTGTGCTTGATGAAGAAATTTATGTTGAGTAGCCAAAGGGTTTTCAGGTTTCAGGCTGTGAAAACAAAGTTTACAAGCTTTACAAAGCTCTTTAAGGCTTGAAACAAGCACCAAGAGCTTGGTAAAGTAGAATTGATGCTTTTTTGATCCAGTAAGGATTTAAAAGAAGTGAAAATGAAGCAACTCTATATGTGTTGAAGGTTCAAAAAGAAGTTCAGCTTATTGTCTCTTTGTATGTAGATAACTTGTTGGTTATACGTTGTGATTCAAAAATCTTGAAACAATTTGTATTGCTGATAGAGAGTGAATTTGAAATGTCCAATTTGGGAGAGATGAAATATTTTTTGGGCATAAAAATTTATCAATGTGAGGTTGGAATCTTCATCTCACAACAAAAGTGCTTCAGAGATTTTGAAGAAGTTTCATGTGGAAAGATCTAAACCGGTGGCGACTCCTTTGGTTGTGAATGAAAAGTTGTCAAAGGATGAAGCTGACAATAGAGTAGATGCTTCATTTTACAGAAACCTAATTGGCAGCCTGCTCTACCTGTCTACTACAAGGCCTGACTTAATGTTCTCTGCAAGCCTGCTCTCAAGATTTATGCACTTACCTAGCCAAATTCATTTTGGGGCAGCCAAGAGAGTTTTAAGGTACATATTATGGTTTGTGGTTTGTTAAGAAAGAAAGTGAAGAACTCCAAGGATATGCAGATAGTGATCGGGCAGGAAGTATAGATAATTGCAAAAGCAATTCTGGTTGTTTTCTCATTTGCAAGTGGAGTTTTTTCATGGAATTCAAGAAAGTAAGAGCTGGTAGCCCAATCTTCAGCAAAAGCTGAGTATATTTCTGTTGCAACTACTTCAAATCAAGCAATTTGGTTAAAAAAACTATTGAGGGGCAAACACAAGCAAATGCTACTGTAATTTGGGTTGACAACAAATCAGTCATTGCTATTGCAAAGAACCTTGTACAACATGGAAGAACTAAACACATAAATGTGAAGTTTCATGCAATCAGAGAAGCTGAGAAGAATCATGAGAAGAATCATGAAGTCAATTTGGTATATTGTTGCTTAGAAAATCAGCTAGCTAGCATACTAACTAAGGCACTTTCCAAAGCCAAATTCGAAGAGTTAAGATCAAAGCTTGGAGTCTCTAAGAAAATTCTCGAGGAGGGGTGTTAGAATTTGAAATTGAAATTTTTCTAGCTATTTCTAACTAGTTTTTAGTATCCTTTGGTTAATAAGAAGATTAGATTTCAAGATTTGAATATCTTTATTTTGTGAAATTTGTTAGATTTTTAGTTTCTTTTCGGACTTTAAACAGGAACCCTTTGTATGCAAACTCTTTGAGAGCCTTTAATGAATTTTGTTTTCAAAAATTACATTGAATTTACTTCTTTACTTGGATTCATGAAAAGACTTGCTTTTTGGAGATATGCCCACCAGCCTGACTGAGCTAAGAGCAAGCTTTCAATTTCCTATTTTACTGACGGGATTATAAACTTGCTTTGAATTATTCCATGTAATAAATTGAAGAGATATCAAATTAATTGAGGCCTAACCATGATGAGCAATTGATTCGTGTTTAATTAATCTTCACTTTAGGATTAAAATAAAAATGCTTCTAATGTTTCAAACATAAAAAAAAATGAGTTGGGTGGATATATTTCCTTGGTTCATACAATGTGACCTCAAAATAACTCATCTTTTTTTCTTCTTTCTAATTACGAAGTTGGAAATTCATACCCTGTGATCTTGTAGAAACTTTTACTAATGATTTTCCTGCCTGATTACAGTTGTGCAAAGATCCTTTCACACCTCATCTTAGGCATAAAGAAAAAAACCATTCTGGCTTCAATATTTTTCATCTTTCAATATCTTCTGATTTGGTGCTGGAATGCTGCAAAAATTTGTCCAACTGGTTGTAGCAACATGGGACTGGCTAGGCATTTGCCAGGTCAAATTGCTCTCTGGGGAAGAATGTTTAACTTCGGATCACATGATTCGCATTCTTTATTCAGTGAGAAGAATTAGAAAATGCAAATGATGAGTCAGATCTCTGACTTTGAAGTTTATGTTTGGTAAAATACATACAAGCTCAACAACTAACCTGTTTGAAATATTGGGTGTGTGTTTCATTTTTTTTTTTTTCAATCTCTTCTATGATCTGTCCATAATTTTCTTCTCTTATCCTGTTCTGAATAATTTTTTTAATTGATTACACCCACTAATTTCAGAGTTCCTATGTTAAAATGGCTTTACTAGGTGACTTGAATTGAAGAATCACAATGACCTTCTGGGAATCAGCACAGGGAAATTTAGTAGAGTGGACAAATAGGTACTCTTTGATTTGATTAGTTAAACCAGACCTTGGATCTTGTCCTATTAATGATTAGAATATTGCAAATGATTGTGGCATTTCATGTGAAGTTGTTGTCTTCTCTTGCATGCTTATTTAGTTGTTTAAGACCTATTATGAAATAATAAACTTCCGGACCAATCCTGATCTCTTCATTAGAATATGAAAAAACAAAATTGTTATTAGAATAGAAAACGCCTACAAATAGAACAACATGTATATAATGGTAGTCAAGCTAATCTGCAGATAAAAAAGTTCACTGTACTTCTTTGCTTTCAGAGTTTGACCTTACAATGGACAGCAATATAAGATCATTTTTAGTTTTCATTTTTCTAGGATTTTGTTTACCAGAAAAAATAACCAGTTCTGTCAATAGGAGCTGCAATTCTGATGACTTGAATGCGTTACAGGCTTTCCTTGGTGACATGGATTCATCAATTGGCCATGGTTGGAGCAGCAACTCTTCAGATTGCTGCAGCTGGGAAGGTGTCACTTGTGAGCCTATAGACAATGTTTCAAAGCTTTCTGTGAGAGTTGTTGCTTTGGAGCTTGCAGATCGAAGATTAAGAGGAAAGCTTTCTGATTCCTTCTCTGGTTTGAGGTTTTTGAGAATCCTTAACCTCTCCCAGAATTTCTTCAGAGATTCAATTCCTCTGCAGCTATTCCAATTGCAAAAGTTGGAAGTCCTTGACTTGAGCTCCAACAACTTCTCTGAGCCTCTACCTCCAATGACTGCACTACCTTCTTTGAGGTACCTAAATCTGTCTGAAAATCCTCTTGCTGGTTCTGTTGATTCTGGGTTCTGCAGATCATCAAGATATTTGGAGACTATTGATTTTACCTACAATAAGTTGTCTGGGGAAATACCATCTGGGTTCGGGAATTGTAGTTCATTGAGATATCTCTCTCTTGAATCGAACTTTCTCACTGGCAAATTGCCTCGGGATCTTTTTCAGCTATCCAAGTTGACTCAGTTAAGTCTTCGTGATAACATGCTTTCTGGGTCATTACTCACCCAATTAGGCAATTTGTCAAATCTTGTCAACCTGGATATCTCTTTTAATAACTTTTCGGGATCTCTTCCAAATGTCTTCTGCAATCTTAAAAAGATCGAACAGTTCTCCGTCGCTTCCAACAAATTCTCCGGAAGCTTACCACCAACACTGTCCAACTGCCCAACACTTTCGGTGCTCAACCTGCAAGGCAATTCCATGACTGGTCCTATAAGCTTGAACTGTTCTGCAATGGTTCGTTTGTCGACCCTCAACTTAGGTTCTAATCAGTTCAGTGGACCTATTCCTGATAACATAGCATCATGTCGAAGACTGAGCATTGTGAATCTCTCCAGACTTAAAATCAACACTCAAATCCCGGACGGTTTTAAGGAGCTCAATTACCTTACTCAACTATCACTCTCTAACACCAGCCTCCATAATTTATCTGCAGCTCTGCAGATTCTGCAGCATTGTCCAAATTTGACCACTTTAGTTCTCACCAATAACTTCCATGATGAAGTAATGGATGCTCAAGAAAATCTAAATTTCAAAAGTCTTAACATTCTTGTAATAGCTAATTGCAGATTGACGGGGTCCCTTCCAATTTGGCTGAGAGGTTGCACTAAGTTGCTGTTGTTGGATTTGTCATGGAATCGTCTGGCAGGTGCAATTCCATCGTGGTTTAGTACTTTCAAGTTCCTCTTTTACTTGGACTTGTCAAAAAACTTGCTTTCCGGGCACATGCCAACTAGCTTGACTCAGCTTTACACCCTCAGGTACACAAACATTTATTCCGAAGAATCATCAACAGACTTCCCATTTTACAGCCAGAGGTTGCAGTACATTCGGATCACGAGCTTTCCACCAACCCTGAATTTGAGCTACAATTTGCTAACTGGACCAATCTGGCCAGAGTTTGGTACATTGAAGATGCTGCATGTTTTCGATCTGCATAGTAACAACTTATCAGGACAGATTCCTAGTAGCTTATCAGACATGATCAACCTGGAGGTTTTGGATTTTTCTCACAATGATCTGTCGGGGAGCATACCTGTTTCACTTGTAAAACTCAACTTTCTTGCAAGGTTTAGTGTTGCCTATAATCAATTATCAGGGACTGTCCCTCGTGGAGGACAGTTCGATACATTTCCTGATTCAAGCTTTGAGGGGAATGAGGATTTATGTCATCCACTGTCTACTTATTGTGGGACTAAGTCAACAAGTGATACTTCTGAACAAAGCTCAGATACTGAGGAATCCGGTGATGAAGAACTGTCAATTGTGGATTTGCCATTTGATTTTGGAGTTGCAACAGGGTTTATCATTACTGTCATTGTTTGCTTGATGTCAAGAAGGTTTGGTCTAGGAGCTAGCATCAAAAGTTGCTACCTGAATACCTATAAAGAGGACTGGTGAAGATTGGAATGATATCATTCAAACTCCAAAGCTCATTATTTGTTGTGAGCTATGTTGCATCAATATTTCTAAAAATGACCATGTTCATGTCACATTTATTGTTAGATAAGATTTTTAAACACTATATAATAGTCTATGACCTTCAACGGTGTACAATCTTTAGAACTATCCCATGACACGCATCCCATGTCCTTAGGCTTTTTTTTTTGGGGGGATAATCAAACGTTATCTGCAGTTATAATCCGACTAATCAGATCTGAGTGCTATCGGATCCAATTTAGGAAAAACTCTCTTAATATAATCTTTTCTATTTTTAAGTTTTAAATTCGAGACTTGGCTAAATGACCTAACACCTTTATCCATTTGACCGTCTGTTGATTCCATGTCCTAAGGCTATTGCTGTGCTTTATAGGTTGTGAGTAAAGAGAGCTGAGCAAAATTGGTTGCGTAAAGTTTCAAATCATCCATTGTAGCGTGGAATGTACATGAAATGAGCTTGTATTTACAGCCGAGAAGCTCATAATTTTGTGAATTTTAATTAAAAAAAAATGTGTAGTTTTAGCTGCTTTCTAAGTATACATTGTCGGTCTCCAATTTTATTATGTATTCCGGATATACTAAGTGTTAATGTGCATAGATTTAGACACATAATTAGTTTTCAATTATATATTTTAGTTTATTACCCATTATTCTCTATTATTTTCTTTCCTATTATAACTCGGTTAACCTCTTGATTCTTTTTTCTATTTTTACTAGGTTGATGTGTATATATATAAGTAATATTCTGTTGTATAAAATCATTACAAAGAAATATAATTAGTATTTCACTTCTATGTAAGTCATATTCTTCTTATCCTAGTAGCTTATCAGACATGATCAACTTGGAGGTTTTGGATTTTTCTCACAATGATCTGTTGGGGAGCATACCTGTTTCACTTGTAAAACTCAACTTTCTTGCAAGGTTTAGTGTTGCTTATAATCAATTATCGGGGACTATCCCTCATGGAGGACAGTTCGATACATTTCCTGATTCAAGCTTTGAGGGGAATAAGGATTTATGTCATCCGCTGTCTACTCATTGTGGGACTAAGTCAACAAGTGATACTTCTGAACAAAGCTCAGATTCAGAGGAATCCGGTGATGAAGAACTATCAATTGTGGATTTGCCATTTGATTTTGGAATTGCAACAGGGTTTATCATTACTGTCATTGTTTGCTTGATGTCAAGAAGGTTTGGTCTAGGAGCTAGCATCAAAAGTTGCTACCTGAATACCTATAAAGAGGACTGGTGAAGATTGGAATGATATCATTCAAACCCCAAAGCTCATTATTTATTGTGAGCTATGTTGCACCAATATTTCTAAAAATGACCATGTTCATGTCACATTTATTGTCAGATAAGAATTTTAAACACTATACAATAGTCTATGACTTTCAACGGTGTAAAATCTTTAGATCTATCCCATGACACACATCCCATGTCCCAAGGCTTTTTTTTTTTTTTGGGTATAATCAAAAACTATATTCCGACTAATCCAGTTCAAGTGTTATCTAATCCAATTTAGGAAGAACTCCCTCAACGTAATTTTTTCTATTCCTAAGTTTTGAACCCGAAACTTAGTTATGTAACCTAACAGCTTTGCCCACTTGACCGATTGTCCATTGATCTCATGTCCTAAGGCTATTGCTGTGCTTTATAGGTTGTGAGTAAAGAGCGCTGAGCAAAATTGGATGCATAAAGTTTCAAATCATCCATTGTAGTGTGGAATGTACATGAAATGAGCTTGTATTTACATCAGAGAAGCTCATGATTTTGTGAATTTTAATAATAAAAAAAAGGTGTAGTTTTAGCTGCTTTCTAAGTATTCATTGTAAATCTCCATTTTACTTTGTATCCCGGTTATGCTAAGTTTCAAAATACAATGTCTGCTAAAATCGATTTAATGCCATTCTAATGTTTTTGTAACTTGTGACAGGGAAAGGATCCAGCAAAAGCGTTATACATAGTATGGTCTTATTTATCGTCTATCAAAAATAAAAATGTACAAAATTACAAGCAATCCTTATAAATGCAGAACTATGCAATCTTTTATGGCAGCATTGACTTTACATAGTTTGAGATTCCTTCAATGCTGTTTTTGTGGTTTGTATAGCTTACGCATGAACACTTCTAGTGTCCCAGTTTGTGATTGTTTGTATTTAAATTTCTCGAGTATTGGAAGTGGTTTGTGCCGAATGGATTTTAATTATTATGGGTGCAAGAAAATGGTAGACTTGGGATATTGCAAGATGAATATTGACAGCTAGGCTTCTGAAACATAATTTCTAATTTAAATGAGGAAGCATGCATGAGATACTGTCTACTTGACATCACATGCATTATGGTAACTTCAAAGAATGATGGTTTTGGTCTTTTCACAAGCAAAAGAACGAGCTTTATCAGTTGGCATTGGGGTCCATCTAGATTTCATCGCTGATCCATATCTAGATTTCAGGAGTTAGAAACATCTCATTATTGATAATTGTTGAATGCCTGGTTCAATTCCTGAATGGCTGGAATTGCGAGGTTGTACCAGAGTCGGAGCTGTTGGATCTGCCATGGAACCATTTTAAGGGGTGCTATTCCACCATGGTTTAGCAGATTAGTTCCTCTTTTAGTTGGATTTGTCAAACAATTTGCTTTCCGGAAATATACCTATCATCCTGACTGAGCTTCAAAGCCTCATTTACTTGAAGGTGTCAACCAAAGAACCATCTGTTGAATTCCCATTAGGGCCATTTTGATGACCAATTTGTCTCTTACTCATAGACGTCAAGACTATATCTAGGGCGGAGCCCATGTTGTCAGAAATTATCCTAAAAAATTTCAAGCTACCTAAACACTTCTGTACATCTTTATTAGCACCCTTACGAAACTCATTTCTTCTCTGCCTCACTCAGCTGAATTCGTTTCTAAGACAAATTATGGTGTTAGGAAGGGTTCGAGTCCACACAACATTTGGCAAGTGACCTTACTCCATGCTCGTGGATTGCGAATTATTTTGCATAGCTAATGGGTTCATTAGTGCAAACACCCTTCCTAAATTTCCCATTTATTGGATTAGGTGAAGGTTAGAGAAAATTGTCTAATTTGATGGTCCCACAAAGAAATGGCCACTGCAAGTCCTGAAGAAACCAAGGCAGGAAAGTAGATGGTGGCTTCTTTGAAGTTGCTTATCAATGGAATGGGCTGTCTAAATTTGAAAAATTTGGGGAACTTGATTTATTTTATATCATAGTCTACTATTCCACAGTTCGTGACCCCCAAGACACATTTTTTTATTCTAGAGTTGGTCCAAAAAGGCTTCAAATTGTTTAGACTTCAAGTTTGAAGTCTACCTAAATCATGAAGTGCACCAAGGGAGGACTTTGTATCACTACATTTGATCATGTCTTATGCTTTATCCATCATTCCCAAATGTTTGCATACATCTCATCGACTAAAAGCCATTAAACTCAAATGTATCATGTAATTAGCAAAGTTCAGACAAATTTGGAGGTATCGGTGACTTACTTAAATTTATCCAGACTTAAATTCAAACACTAAATAGTCTTACTAAAAATTATTTCATAAAATTCTGTTCATAAATTTGAACACATAAAAAATTTATATACAAAGTCTAATTAGACATCATTTCTAGTATTCAACTTTGACTAGTTAATGAGAACAAGTGTAAAATTTAAGATTAGTTTTATCTTAAAAGCACATATTTTGAATCATATTCTGCAATTTGCAAGGTAGGCAGAAAGACAAACTAAAGAGAGTAAAGGATTACTTCAGACTCACATGGCAATGACTTGGAATTTTTCTTTTTAAAACACACATAAATGGTGGCCAACTTGTGTTTTGTTGGGTTAGGAAGACTCGTCACAGTAATTATTTCCCTTCATCTCTAATGGATGACTAACTTGCGTCCCACACATGTTAAACAAAGTGGACAATGACATGATATGTGTGGTTAAAATTCCGTTCTGAGAAAAAAGAATTTCCACTTCTTCTAATCCTCATCTTCTCTCATTTCCTCTTCCATTTAGACCTGATCTGCAAATGGGCAGCAGTTTATCATTGGTTGTCTTCATTTTGATTGGCATTTTCTTGCCAGGAAAATTTACTTGTTCTTTAAACACAAGATGCAGTTCACATGACCTGCAAGCCCTGGAATGTTTTCGGGGAGAAGTGGAGACGCTGATTGATCAAGGTTGGGGAAGTAACTCTTCTGACTGCTGTGAATGGGAAGGTGTCAGATGTGAACTTGTTTCCTCCAGAGTTATTGGTTTGGAGCTTGTCCATAAAAATTTGAAGGGAAAGCTTTCTTATTCCTTGTTTGGCTTTTACCAGCTGAGAGTGCTTAATCTCTCTCATAACTTATTCACAGGTGCTCTTCCTCCACAGCTGTTCCACTTGCAAAACTTGGAAGTTCTTGACTTGAGCTTCAACAATTTCTCCGGATTTTTTCCTTCTTTAATCGGAATACCTTCTCTCAGGTACTTGGTCTAAAAATCAGCAAGCTGGTTCTGCTTTCTTCTTTATCCAGTTTCCGTTCAAACTTTCCTTTTTACTATCTTCAGGTTGACTCGGTTGGATCTTAGAAGTAACATGCTTTCTGGGTCATTGAGCATTCAAATTGGTAGTCTCTCATATCTAGTTAGATTGGATATATCTTCCAATAACTTTTCAGGGCCTCTCCCAAATGCTTTCCAGAACCTCAGGAAGCTAGAACAATTCTCTGCCAGTTCAAACAACTTTGTTGGAGGTTTGCCTGCGTCCTTGTCCAATTCTCCAACACTTTCAGTCCTCAACTTGCAGAAAAATTCTCTTTCTGGTCCAGTTGATCTCAATTGTTCTGCAATGGTTAACTTGGAATCCATCAATCTTGGTTCCAATCAATTCAGAGGGGCAATTCCTGATAGTATTTCTACTTGTCGACAGTTGAGCATCATAAATTTCTCCCAAAACAACATCAGTGGCCAAATACCAGATAGATTCAAGAATCTCAAGAACCTTTCTCAGCTATCACTCTCGAGAAACAACCTTAGTAACTTATCAGCAGCACTAAGCATTTTGCAGCACTGCAGAAACTTATCCAGTTTGGCTCTTACTCGGAACTTCCAAAATGAAATAATGCCTGATGATCCAAGTCTGCATTTCAAGAGTCTAAGCATTCTTGTCATTGCTAATTGTCAACTCACTGGCTCTATCCCAGCATGGCTGAGAGACTGCACCAAGTTGCAGCTGCTAGATTTGTCATGGAATAGTCTGAGTGGAATCATGCCACTATGGTTTAGCGAGCTGAAATTCATTTTCTACTTGGACTTGTCACTCAACTTTCTCTCTGGGGACATCCCAACTAGCTTGACTATGCTTCAGAGTTTTATTTTGTCAAATGTCTCATCAAAAGAAGCATCGATAGACTTCCCCTTTTACAGTCAGAGGTTGCAGTATAATCGGATAGGGAGCTTTAGACCAACTCTGAATCTGAGCTACAATCTGCTAAGTGGACCAATATGGTCAGAGTTCGGAGAACTGAAGATGCTGCATGTCTTGGATTTGAGTAACAACCAACTGTCAGGACATATATCGGATAGATTGTCCAATATGGGCAATTTGGAAACCTTGGATCTGTCTCACAACAATCTCTCCGGAGAGATACCATATTCATTGGTGAAGCTCAACTTCCTTTCAAAGTTTAGCGTGGCTTACAATCAGTTGTCTGGGATGATTCCTCGTGGAGGTCAGTTCCTTACATTTCCTGATTCCAGCTTTGAGGGTAATCGAGGTCTTTGTGATTCACTTTCTCCATCAGAAAATTGTAGGGCTAAGTCAAATGAGAGACCTGATAAAGGAGGAGGAGAAAGTTTAATAGGAGTTCCATTTGGATTTGGAGCTATTACAGGCTTTGTCGTTACTGTCACAGTTTGCTTAATCTTTGCAGACTCAATTCCCCCGACTAGAACTAGGATAAGAAGAAGAGGCAAAGCTACATATACAAAGTGCTGGAGGCAATTTGCCAGATAGGAAGTTCTTTTAAACGCCCTTGGAATCTTAGTTCAGCACAACTTCCTAGAACCATTTCTTTGGCTGGGTAGCAAGGGGACTGATGGTGCTAACTCTCCTTCGAATGTTATTATTTGAGTCTCCATCAACCGTTGAATGTATGTTTTGCTAGATTACCAAGTTCATGTAAATAATTATTTATTTTCTACTAATTTTTTCCTTAACATTTGGATTGATATATAGAATGAAAATAATAAATATCAGATAGCATATTTGGTTCAAAGAGACAGACAAAATAAAAAAATTATCACTGTCTCGAGAATAAAAATGAGCCAGATTTTTGTAACTTCTTTTTGAGGGGGATGTGGAGACGAAGAGAGAAACAGAAAATTTGATGATTCGTTCCAACTGTGCCGTCGTGTATCTTCAAAATTTTTAAGGTAATAAAACAGAAGAGACCTCAACCATCAGACAATGAATCTAATAAAATAGAGTGTTAGATTTATTAATCAAGTTTTGTATTCAAAACTTGAAAATGAAAAGGGTTATATTAAAATAACTGACTCTTAAATAAGTGTTCATAGACATTCGAATCAGATTAGTTAAATATGATTTTAGATATCGATGATGGAAAAAAATGAAAACCTCCGAAGCAAAGGGGACCATACCTTTATGGGCCACCAAAGGTCAGTCGGCGTAGTGGAAAGACCTCTGCGTCCCTTAACCAAGTGCTCGGCTTCGAGCCTCCCTGAGAACGGAAAAAACTACTTTGGAAGACTTATCCCTCGATAGGAGGTCAGATTAATCTGGATTAATCAGAGTGAAATTCTGGATACCGAGGTTCAAAGACCAAAAAAAAAATACCCTTATGGATCCAAGTTATCCTAGATTTGTGAAGGGTCTAAACTCTGGCTCTGCCCGAGGAGTCCAATGGACTTGTCGAACATAAAGCAAAGGACTCAAATGCTGGGCGGCACAGCTTGTTCCAGTTATGATGGAAAAGATTCCTCATCCTGTGGTCTTTATTTTTTTAAAAAAATGACACCAAGCAAAGAAAAAGAAAAATTACCACCTAGAAAATGTTTACAAGTTGACGTGGTAAGTTCATCATAGCCGTGCTTTCTTTCTCTTCCTCTAACTCCCATGAGGTTGCCACCAGCTTTATCCAATGACATTTCTTAATTTTCCAATCTAACACAAGTTTAGATAATTAAATAAATGAATTTTAAGAACATTTATCAACTTTTACTGAATTTAATTCTTTGGACAGTAAATACCCTTTACTTTAATCTCCTTAAAGCTTATTCAATGTCTTTCAAAAATTTTGTTTTTGTTTTTTTTTTGGCAAAAAAAAATTCTTAAGATTGTATTAAAAAATATTAAAGTTAACTTCGGCAAGAACAAAAATCGGGGAAATTTATAAATTGGGAAATATATAACTTCATTTATTATTATCCAAAATCAATAATAGAATTTACTAGATTTGACTTGGCTTGAATTGATATAACATAATTTTTTTTATCAAGGGTGATACGACGAAAAGCCTTTAGACTTGAAATTGAAATCATCTATAATAAGAATTCAAATTTGAATTTTTCTTCCTTATTTTTGGGAAATCACTATTTTCCAAATAAAATCTAAAAGAACTTAGAATTACCTTGAATTTTGCTCACAACCAGGGTTTCATAGAATGCTTGAATAATACTAATATCATGAGAAATGACCATTCTATTACCAGGCCAAATAATAGTAATGTTTGGCACTGTCTTCCCCTCCTCTCTTCTCAATTTTTTCTCTGTTATTACATTGATTTGCTCATTTGAAGTAAGTCTTGATCAATCAACATGCAATAAATTTCAATCAATCAATTGCATATTTGACACGGATCAATTGATGGAGAGTGAGAAGAGAGAAAAAAGAAATGATTACAGAAAGAATTAATCATACCTCAAAATAAAAAAAAAAATCCAAAATAGAATACAAAAAATAAGAAAAACGATCTCAATATTTATATTATTTTATATTTTTAAAAGGGTGATTATTAAAATTGTTAAAATATTTATTTTAATTTTTTGAGAAAATCACAATTTTCTTAATTTTAAATAACTAATAATCACAGCTCAATTTATTATAAAAAAAAAAAAAAGGTTAATTCCATTTTTCCCCCGGCATTTGGCAAGAAAGTCAAAACAGCAAATGTACTTTGGACAGACAGGTTCTTGGGAAGGGAAGAGACTATATATCTCTTGTTTTTTCACAACCTTCCTCAAACCAATCAAATCAAGTCATCATCATTTTGCGTTCGACTTCGACGCACTAGGAATTATAATCCGTCCGATCAACATGCAGATCTCTAGGCAAAACCTTATCCTATCGTATGTGGACACGTTATGGTGGATCCCACAGCTACGGAATCGTATGTATGACTTGCCGTGTGCGGTTTTGATCCGTGACGTCCGATGATGGAGACGCAGATGCTCTGGCGGTCCCTAGTGTAGTGTATAGAGATTGGTTGGATACGATATCTTGAAGGCCAATGGGATCATGCCACGTTTGTCGTTCCATGAAAACAAACGCTGGTGCTGTAACTGAAGGAAATTTTTTTTTTTTTTTAAGAGGATGTTGTCTGACAAAAAATATATATATTTATATTCAGTGTTGTCTGCTTAAGGTGACGTTAGGTCGGACAAGATAGTAAATGTCAGTCAGTGGTCTATTATTGTATCACCAATTTAATTTTTTTTTCCTTTATTACAAAAAAATAAAAAAAATTAAATAATCACACTTGAATTCAATAATACGAAAAAAAAAAAAACTTCTTATAAAAAGCAATTCTCTTTTTCTGATTAAAAAATTAAAAATAATATTAATATAATTACCGATAATATTCTTCTATAAATCATAGAGTTGATTATTTAAAACAAATGAGACATAAATTTTATAACTATCAACTTTTATATTTGAATTTTGATAAAAAAATTATTTTACAAAAATAATTATTGAGTTGTGCATGATATATTTTGATATATTTATGATGACGATATGTTTTAAAAACAGTAATTATTATAATCAAACATTTTAGGATGAGAAGAAAGTATCATAATTATACCAAAAGAAATAACAATATTGATAATCTCTCTAACTTTTTTTTTTTTAATTTGATTATTAGTATCAAAAAATCAAATTAATCTGACTTGTGACTTGAAGCTCGGAGATCCAATTTAAAGGTTTATATAACAATAAAAAAGATGTCATTTGCTAGTGTGGATAGTATTTAGAAAAATTTATCAAATTACTAAATCATCTAATTAAGAGTAAAATATTTTATTTTAAACTTTAAATTTTATTTTTAATTTTAATTAAACATATATGTATATATATATATATATATATATATATATATATGCATGAAGAAATAGAATTGTTTTATCAAATTAGAATGTGTTAAGATAATTCATTTGAGAAAAAGGATGCAGCAAGCACTCGAATATGACTCAACCCACTTGCAGTTTTGGCAATTTTAATATAACTATTAATATTTTTAAATTAATTTTGATTTCTGAGAACTGATTAGCATTCATGAAATTATTTCACCTCCGAGGGAGGTTTATAGGACCCTTCGGAGTGACATTCAAGGCTTAGCATTTTTTCGAATTTAGAGTCCTCGCCCTCTTGTAACAAAAAAAATATATATATTTTTAAATTAATGGCATAATCAAATTCAACTTTTCTATATCAAAATTGTTATTATTTTATATGTATAATCATTCTTTACGTCAAAAAATTCAATTTAATACTAAAAAAAAAAAGAATTTTAATTTACTTTTTTTAACATATTAGAATTGATTTAACTCAAATTGATCCTCGACATAATACAATTAAATAAAATATATAATCTTACGATTTTTATTAAATTAGATTTCACAATGCTATTTCTAAAATATGTTTTAAAAGAATTTAATGTGATAATTTAAAAAAAATTAAATAGTCAAAATATTGTTTACCCTTCAAAAAATTTAATTTCTATAGTTTTGAAAATATAATATTAATTGATTAAATACCGGTTTTATTTTTTTTGCTTATTGCTATAAATTTTTAATCTCGTATTGGCTTCAAAAATGGAAATAATATGGGAAAATTAAAAAAAAAAACAGATGACAGATGACAGACGACAGAAGACGAATCTCTGGTGCAATCCAATCCTGACGATCTCTAGTCTTTCTCCTCCCGAACGAATTGCTCGTGATGTCAGCATACTCTCTCTCTCTCTCTCTCATAATTTTATTAACTAAAAGCCAGCTCACAGCCCTCTTCTCTTTCTCGCATAAATGAAAGTACTCTGGCCGGCGTCTGGTCAGCAAAGAGAGAGGAACCAAACCAAAATCTCAAAATAAAGATCTTCATTCTGCTTTTCTTTCTCCCAAAGTACTCTTTTCATGGTATAAAAAGGCCAGACATACCTCCACATGGCCAAACTCACACACTAAACTAAACCCAGAAATAAGTAGACATAATCAAGGGAAAAGAGAGAGAGAGAGAGAGAGAGAGAGAGAGAGAGAGAGAGAGAGAGAGAGATGACTATAGGATTTCGTGAATTTGTTGCTCTGTAACTCCTCTGTTTATTCATCATGGCCGACATGTATGATATCTCCATTTTCCGCCACCCCCCATTTCTCCGTCCTCCTTCATTTTCCTCTTCCGCTTCTCTAATGGCTTCTTCTCATAAGGACAGACAAATTTTATCCTCCAATTTCCAACAGACTCAAACAGAGATGATCTCTGCTGCTGCTGCTTCTTCTTCTTCCTCTTTTTGTTTCCCGCTTCAATCAAGCGGTGCAAATCTCCCTTCTGTTCATATTAACAATTTCTCTTCCAACTTCGATGCCGATGACTATGAAGGTGGAACCGAGGTATGCTCCAACGATTGACAAAATCTGATGTGGCATGTTTATTAGTACAATAGAAGTAAAAGATGTTATTAAGATGATCAATAAAATTATGTGAAAGATTGTATCATTTTTAGTTATTTGTTTAATAATAAATGAAATAATGATACAGGAGGGAGTAGAAATGCTGGTCGAAGAGACACCCGCGAAGCCACGGAGTTCATCGAAGAGAACCAGAGCTGCAGAAGTTCATAATTTGTCTGAAAAGGTATTTTCAAGAAACATGATTTTAGCATAGCTTTTGAATGTTAATTTGTTTTTCCCTAATTTTAGTGTTCGGGGACATGCAGAGGAGGAGGAGTAGGATAAATGAAAAGATGAAGGCATTGCAAAACCTAATTCCTAATTCTAACAAGGTAAATATATACATGCATACAGATTTTGTATAGTAAGTTACATATAATACCATGTTGGTTTTTGATGTTGGTGGTTTTGACAGACTGATAAGGCTTCGATGCTTGATGAGGCAATTGAGTACCTTAAGCAACTTCAGCTTCAAGTTCAGGTATAGTTACCTATACAGGAGAATGCATGATGTTCAAATTCAAATTAAACCCATTTCTAATCACATTACTCTGATCCATTAGAAATTCTTTTTAGGATGGTTTGTGAGCTGTAGTAGTTGTTGATTGCTTGTTTAGTGTATTGGTTGGATAACAAGGATGTTTATGAGCATAAAGCATGCTATGAACCATACGCGAACATGTGACATAAGAGGACAGAGTGGTACAATGACAGAACAAGGTTTTATAAATGGTTCCCTATTTTAACTTAGAATATTTCCGGAGCAGTAGGCTGATCCTAGAAGTGTCTTCGCAACATACCTAGTGTTAGAATGAAGCACGATAATTTCAATTGATTTTTTTTTTCTTTTTTTCTTTTTTTTTTTAGCACTTGGGGAATTTACGAGTAGAAGAGGGAGGGATATTTATAGAACATAAGATGGAATATTCTAAAATTATTCCTTAGCACGTTGAACCAATGGTGTTGAACTAGCCAAGATGGTGGTAAATCAATTCATGATACCCATGGAAGGAAAATGGGCTGACCTTATCTTCTGATACCTCTGGTATGTATTACAGAAAATCTCACTGTTAGTTCAGTAACGAGATCTTAACTTATTCTTTATGGACCTGCATCCAATGTACTCTGTTTCTCGCTCAGAATGAGCTAAGCGGAGGTTCTTTGTGAGATTAACTGCATGAACAATGATATACTCTTGTAAAAGACATAGCTACCAAAACTTCTTAGTATAACGCACCTTCCGCATTTATGAAGGAGCAATTCACAGTGGTACCGTGACCAACTTCTCCTTGAATCCTCTTCTTCTTCGTTTTTCTTCCATTTGATGTTCACTTAGTTCAAGAAAGTAGGTTGGTTCCAAAGTGTTGGGGGGTTTCCAAGAGAATAGATACCTCTTACTTTATAATTTATCGATCAAGTGGACCATTTCATTTTTGCTCTAAAAGGGGATGTAATTCACTACCTTGAGAATTACTTGTTCTAACTGCGTTCAACTGGATGTAGTGCACATTTTAATTGTTTGAAATCTTCACTTCTTTGGAAGACAATAATTTCTTTTATCATTTTGCTAAATGAGCAAACAGACTGTGAGCTCAGGTTCTTCCTAACTTGCTGAATGCCCATTTGCATACTTAGAAAGCGCATGAAGATGCCATCTAGCCTCATTTATGTTTGTCATCTCTTTGCAAAATAGATGCTATCAATGAGCAACGGATTAAGTTTGCACCCGATGTGCCTGCCTGGTGTTCAGCAGCCTATTCAACCCTCACAGACAAGAATGGCTTATGGCGAAAGAAATCAACAGCCCTTGCATATGAATGTGTCTAACATAAACCAAGTTTCGCAATCACAATCTTTGTTCAGTCTTCCACGCCGATATGCTCTATCAGAAAATTCAACAATTCCTAGTTTGTCGGGCGTCATCAATCCAAAAACTCTATTCGAATTGGAAGCATCTCTTCAGGCTGAGCTTGAACCATTGCAACTCCATTCGTCATCTAAGGTATGTTAAGAACGAACAAGTAAATTACTTAAACATTTGGAGAGTGTATTTGAAATGAATAACGTTTTGAATTCTTGTCGGAAAATGAAGGAAAATTGCAGTGAGATTAGCTTGCCTCATCAGCAATTAGGTATGACTCATGCCCACTAAATCCTGCACTAGTTTC
Organism: Dillenia suffruticosa; assembly: GCA_033439265.1. Lineage (NCBI taxonomy): Eukaryota > Viridiplantae > Streptophyta > Magnoliopsida > Dilleniales > Dilleniaceae > Dillenia > Dillenia suffruticosa. The sequence goes on along the minus strand of JAVTVX010000012.1, from coordinate 4,472,291 downwards.
AATTTACCCTCAAGCCCGGTTTGGATCCTTCTGCACTTTTGGGAAATGCCCTGAGAAAAGACCCTTCCACCATGTGTAATAGGATCGAACCTGGGCCTGAGTTGAAGATGTTTCTCATTTGTATGTTTCTGTTGGGCCCAGATATTAAAATGGGGGCTGTTGGTACAGTGCCCATTCCATGTAACGCACCATCAACCAATGCAAAGGGTTGCGCTTCTCTGCAATCATGCATCCTAGGCATGGATCAATCGAAAGAGGTGCTCCTGAGGAATCCAGAATCTAGTCAAATCCTTCTCCAACATTCGAACAGGTGCCATATTCATTTATTTCACCGATAAAATATGTTGCATCTTGTGCCATTTAATCTTGGTTCCTTACAGCGTTCAAGGAGGAGCCATTGCAGCCAAGGCAGTTAAGATGGGACCTGAATTTTGAAGATTGCAGTCAAAAGAAATCAATGATCGCATGCAGCTGCTTCTATACTTCCACACATTAAAATGGTTTGGGAGACTAAGTATGACTAACGATGTACCATTTAGGGCTTATAAAAGATAGATTATGGGAAGTAGGACTGATTTGTACAATGTCTATTGGTCGGCTAAAGACCTCTTGTTAGAACAGTGTTCATTGATTGTTTCTCTTCCTGAAGAACTCTCTCCCCAAGTTTCTCGGTAGCACGAACGGTTAATCTTGGATCAATCTCAATGTATTTATTCCTAGTCGCATTTGCATCAAACAGCGTAAAAAATTGTGGGTACCTGGGGATTACCAAATGCTCGAAATCCCCAGGAAGATCAAGCTCCTGCCTCTCGATCCTCACGTGCGCGAACCGAATCCGACCCGAATTCGACAGCATTATCAGCTTCCTCAACATGGTGACAGCATCGGGAATTTGATCGACTACGGTTTGCTTTTCCTGCCCAATTTGAATTAGGGCTTTTCAGGGAAAGCGAAGAAAGAGGATTCGGCGAACTGGGTGGTCGGAAACCTCGAACATGTGAGGGAATTTGAGTATCAAAGCGCCGGCTTCGAATTGTTTGAAGCCAAGACGGTGAGAGAGTGTCGAGAAGAAAGATTGGGAGGGTTTTGTTGAGTTGAGAGAGGATGAGGGATTGGAATTTGAGGACTTTTCGGACCTTCTTTTCGACTGCCATGTAGTTGTCAAAGCCACGGTCTCTTATAATTGGGTTCGAGTCTCGTTAGTCTCTTGATTATGACCTAACAACAACTCGAAAATTAATCGAAATAAAATTTTAGAGACTTTAGTGGACCAAATCCAGGGAAAAAAAAATAGTGCATTTTGTCGTGGAAAATAAAATTATATTTCAGAAAATGTTTTTTTTTAAATAAATTTATTTAAATATTTCAATTTTTAATTTTTAAAAAATAAAAATTAAAAAATATGATTTTTTAGTTTACGAAGAGAAATAGAAAATATTTTAGGGTTTTTTCTATTATTTTTTATTATAAATAAAATTCATATTTTTTAAAATTTTTTAATTTTGTTAGAAAAATTTAAAAATTAAAAAATACGTATTTTTTGAATATATTTTTAAAATTTTCTATTCTTTTCTTTAAATATAAAAAATATGAAAAAATTAGAGATAAAAAATTAGAAAACATTTTTAACAACTAAACACGTCCCTATTTTCTTAGAAGGTGGATAGAATTTGGGAATTAAGTTTTAGGGTTAGTGCAATGAGAGAATTGGTTGATCTTTTATTCTCTCTCCTCCGTCTGGTTTCTTGACGATGACGTCAGTGGAAGTGATTTTTTTTTTGTTTTTTTGATACAGCCAGTGGAAGTGAATTGAATTGTCTACTGTGCTACCAGATTACGTAGATTTATTTTGGGCCGATGGATTGGGCCTGGGCCCAAGAAAACAAATCTTTTTCTGAAAAATTAGCTTCAACCTCGTGATTTTTTCGATGAAAAAATTAAAAACTCATCTCGTGTATAAAATATTCTCCAATTTAATATGAGAATAAAAAAAGAACGGACGTAGATGTATTTCAATAAAAAATTACTCTTTTAATAATACTCTTATTTTTTAAAAAAAGTTTTAGATCTTAATTTAATATTTTTTTTAAAAAAATTACCTATAAAATATGGAAACGGGCAATTATGGAAATTTCGAAAACTCTTCTGCAGAAAAGAAAGCAATCAAATTTGACACAGAACCTAAAACTCTGGATGTATACTTGGACAAGTTCCAAATGCAAGCATTAAACAAAAGGGCAAACTCTCAACAATGACCTAGGTATATTTGATCCCTCCAAGAATGTAGATACCGACTCTACATTAGGTGTTAACAGTAGATCCTCCAGCCCACTGGGCGATTTCTAAGGAGATAGAAAAAGTTTCTAGAGCTAGCCTCCGTTGCCCTTCCTTACCATTCAAGCATTCCCCACCACTACCATCAGACCCTTTAAGAAACTATCCATGCCTTGCTATCCAGTCTCCTTCCCGAAAGCATACAGATCGGAAAGATCCATTTTTCAAAGTTTCCTAAATGTGGTCTGATGTTCCGATGCTATGACCTCGTCAGCCAGAAAATCGAAGATCGGTAGCTGCAACATCTCTCCACAGCGAAAGGCTTATTTAATCTTCTGAATTGTGCACAAGATAAGAGGTCAATGTCATGGCGTTGACAGAATCCACATTGAGCTTCTCCCATGGCACATTACTGGCGAAAATACTCGACATCCTGAAAAATAATAGTCCATCTTCGACATTAAAAATTTTACTTGTTTATGCAAGATCATGAAAATTAATTATACATCTTTAGATGTTAAAAAAATTCTTAAAAGTTTAAATATGAATTTCTTTGCATCCATTTTCTTAATTCACCTTCAGGACCAGATGAAGAAACAGGCTGCTTTCTTTTTCTCCCAGTCTGGTTTTTTGAAGCCTTAAAATGGAATGGGAAAATTCATCTTGGGAATCCATGCAAGTAATGTTGACATACAAGCATGAGCATTGAAAGCATAATAGTTTTTAAAAGTCATGAGCAAGGATTTATTACAAAGTAATCACAGAGCAACTATCCTGAAGCCGAAACTGAAAAGTTGAAAGTTACCATACAAATAAACACCACCTTGGAGGCTTGGTCAATTGTTTCCACCTAAAATACAAGCACAAAAGACAGAACAAGCTCCCTTACTCTGAGCTGGTTACAGCACTCTCTTTCATTATAAAACCTTCTCGGTAGTCATAAGGCACCCCGACTTCTTCGATACAAATCTAAAATTTAAGTTTTGAATATAAAAAAACAAATGCCAAAAAGATAAATCCCTTGAATGGATTTTACAGTATTCAATTGAATTAATCAGATAATCTGGATACAATCAAATACCATATAAAACCCACTAAAAACCTTGCAATTGCATGCAAGTGTGCAAGATTTCTTGTTGTCGGATGGGGGAAATCGACCAAATTGGACTTATGTCCTTCCACCTCTACTAAATTTTTTTTTTATTTTGTCTAAGTTATTTTTAGCATTAAATTACTTGACGGCCGGACAGATGTAGTGTTACACGATGGTTCAAATTACACGACTTTTTAAGTTATTGAAGATTCCGTCATCTGGGTCACTTAGGTGATCCCGTCCTATGAGTTTTATTCGAGAAATGGGAGATTAAACTGGTACAAAATTAAGTAATTTTTTAATGTAAAATTGGTTTTTTTTTTTTTAAATTGCCTTAATTAAAGAATATTATTAATTAATAATAAGATAACTCAAGAAATTGGAGTTTTTCAAATACCACAAAGAAATAAGGCACAATGTCACGAGGGAGATGTATCACAAATTAAGCAGAGACAAAATACTAAGAGTACTGTGTATAAAAAACATTAAATTTGATACATTACAGTTTTGTCGACTATTTTTTCTTTTTACACGATATTTGAATTCCAAGTCATGGGATTAAAGAGGGGAAGTGACCGTTAACCTATCCCTTGGAGACAATTTTATCAACCATGGATATTAATCTAGGATCCCTTTAGGAAACTAAACTACATTGCATGAATCATTATCACTATTAATAAAACCAATGAATTATAATTCAATTGACACCGTCTCCTCTTACCTTTATAAAAATCTTAATTTCAATATTACGAATAATAATAATACTATTAACAAAAGCTTTTTTTTTTTAAATATCACAATTTATTTTTTTTATGTTTCGATTCATCTTTAACGGTATTTTTGAATGCTCTTTTTAATTTTTTTATGAATTATGAGTATATAGTAATTATTTTAAATTTAATTAAATTTAGTCTGAGTCGAATTGAACTCTTAAAAGAATAAAATTCTCTATTACTATTTTTTTTATATCTAAAATTTAAATTTTAAATTTTATTTAAAAAATATAACATACGATCGATCAAGTTAACTTTGTGAATAAATATACCAAAAACTGGAATGCCATGAAACTTTTTCTTCTCAAATTTCAAGGGGGCTGTTCCGGGCTTCGCCACTGCAAACATACATGGGTCCATTCCTTTGGTTTGATTCAAAAGCCTATCACATGACTAGAAATTAGAATTCCAAAACTGCGATTGCATATATTTTCAAAATTGACCATTTTTGCCACAGGCGTGTACGACCAGCTTACAAACAACACTACAAATGCAAAGAACGAGAAAAACACAATAAATAAACATTATTTCTACAGAAACAAAAGTGAAACATATTTTTTTGAGATAAATTATTATATTTCCAGCTGCCAAGCAATGGAATCAAGACGACCTGTTATTAGAGAAAAAGACTTTGCATGTATTGCCAGGAGACTTAAGACTTATATGATGAAGGATTACCCTTGACTATTAAATAAATCAAGACGACCTTTTAAAAGAATATAAATTATATTAACCCGTAAATATATATTCTGTATATGATTAAATTTATAAATTTATATTTGTTGTATATAAATTTAGATAGCACATGCATAAACATGAGAACAAGAAAATTATGTTTTTGCCATTGATGTCTCCATAAGCAATGAAAATTTCCATCACACTTGGTATAATGGCCAAACAGCAACACATGCTACCCCATGTGATTACTTCTCTTCACTCAAAAATTCTTATCGCATGCTGCCCAAAAAATCTTGATCCCACTACAAAAACCAAATTAAAAAAAAAAAGAAAAAGAAAAAAGGGAGAGGAAGAAGAAGAAGAGAAAAGATAAGCCAGACCCACTTTGTATTTTTATTATTTTTATTATTATTTTTTTCTTTTGCCTTTTGGCTGTTTCATGGTTTTATGGAAAAAGGACATGAAATTATAATTATGAAATTACGTTTAGGTTCAGCATACCCTTATTTTAGTATTTTTGTCTGAAGATGGAAAACAAAAATAACTATTACGGGGACAATAAATGTATCCGGTCAACATTTACACCTTTTGTCGGTAACATATGTACCATCAGCCGCGACCAACATTTATTAACATAGGGAAAAAAATATTTTCATAGGGAGTTTAATTTTTTTTAAATCTGAAAAAAATAATATTGAAAGATCATCGTTTTAAATAAAGCCCGATAATCAGGTTAGTCTAGATTAATTGATACAAAATCTTAAATATCATGCGATAACCTATCCATAGGGATAAAAAAAAAAAATGTACCATATGCTGCAGTGCATTCCAAGCCTAAAAGTAATACATGACTCTTTAAGATACATTAGGGTTACAGGCCGAGCTTCTGTTTGATTTCAACGAGATGGATAGGATAGGACTAAATGCCATGAGAGCCATAGGAATCTCATATTAGATTCACAAAAATATCATAAATAATATTTAAATCCAACAAATTTTCTTACTTATAGATCAATTTTTTAGACTAAATTCTCTTATTAGATTTGAATCCATCATATGAGCCTTAAAAAATTAATATTAGAACTTCCGATTTAAAATAGAAAAAGGCTATCTGAAAAGAAACTACCTGGTATTTGATAAAATCATGAGTAATAGCTGTCCAAAGGAGAAAATAGCTATCTGGTTCAGAGTGAGAGCTGTTCAAAAGGAAACCAAAGTGAAAACTGTCTGTGGATATCCGACTTTTCAAGTGATGGACAATGTTTACATATCCCACATTGAATTTACAAAAAAATCATGAATAGTACTTAAGTCAAATAAACTATCACCTAATAGATTGATCTTTTAGATTAAGTTCTCCTGTTATATTTGAATCTATCATGTGAGTTCATGTCACCACATTCAGTCCCACTACAAATCCAATCAAAATCCCCGTCTCTAATTTATAATACCCTAAAGAGATGATTATTCGCATTTTATAAATTTTGTAACTTTTGACCAAAAAAAAAAAAACTTAATTTTCCATTACAATTTTGATAAGTAAAATACTAAATTTTTTATCATAATAAATTCTCATTCAATTCACTTTTTTAATGGATTACTCAATTCTTATGGTCACACTTTCACCATCAAAGGAGATCAACGGATAGTTGATATAATGAAAATGACGTTAAATCTTCTAATCAAAACTCATATTTAAATACATATTCAAATATTGGAAATAAAAAGAATGAAGTTGAAAAACTTTTCTTTTAAAAAGAGTTTGATAATAAATCAAATCGAATAATCAAAATATAAATTCAAATATCTATGTTTAAAAAAAAAAAAATCACCAAAGGTGGACAACATCCTCTACTATGATTCCTCTTAGGTTACACACAATTTGATGATCTACTTTCTTTCCCCCTCCTTTTCCGTTTTTTTTTTAAATTTATTTTGTCAACAAATTGATTAATATAATTAATTTGAGTTGGACAAAGCTAACAAAATCTGCTTAACATATTATTCAAAATTATGAATTAATTACAAAGTCGGACTTAAGGTCTCCATCACAAAAAAGGTCAGATCTTATTAAAAATTTGAGTAGATTAATGAAATGTCGCATTGCATTTGCATGTAAGGGGTAGGACAATCTTCTCTCCTTGCACTCCTCGGATCACGACAGGCATTAGAGCCAAAATTGTCATGCAAACACAATATATAGACACACACACACACACACACACACACATATATATATATATATTATATTTGTATTTTAGGCTGTTGGGGATAATTTTTCATATTAATTAATACTCCAAATGTTTTTTTTTTTTTTTGGTTTCATAATGTTGTAATTTGTTTTTAGTTGGTATTTGGGTTTCATTTGTTAAATTCGATTCGAACACTATAAGATTCGTTAGAAAATTGATTTTTTTAAATCTTATTTCTCTATTTTTATGAGTTAAGTTCGAATAATATTATAATTTAAACACGAAATGAAAACCACTAATTTTATTAAAGTTGAGGATATGATCGGTAATCATGATTGTAATAATGATTATTGTCAAGATCAAATCACTAAATCAACATTCTATTAAATTATCGTTATTAATATTCTTAACTAGTTCACTAAGTAACATATCCTACACACACTGAGGATGCTTCACTTAATGTCGAAGAATATAATTATACCCGAATACCTCAGCATTGCCGAAACTTTCAAGAAAGGATATGCTCATGACAGCGTTTGGAAAAAAATTTTAAAATCAACTGCACATATTATAAACGCAATTATATATCTTTTTATATAAAAATTTGATTTTTATTTATTTTATATTTTTATTCAAAGATTTTATTTTACTCGCAAAATATTAAGATAAATGGATCGAGCAATATTGGGATTAGGGCTTCTTTGGAATATTTATGATGAAATCAATTTATGTTAATTTATTTTTAATTAATGTAAGTAAAACTTTTATTTTTTTTTATAAAATAGATTTAAATAATTGTTATACTACATCTTATTTAAATTCAATTAATTTTGATTTTCCCAAACGGAGCAAACAACTTCCTTTCTTTTTTTGATTGCACTAGGGTTTGAATCCGAGATTATCGGGTTAAAAGAGAGAGTTGTGATCACTAAACTGTACTCTTAAAAACCAAACAACTTCCTTTCATTGTTTCATTGTCAATTGCAAATCAGCATAATATGTTTCATTTATTATTTTGTATCATAGTCTCTGTGATTTTATATTTTAATACAAATTTTACATATTTTTATAAATATCTATTCTTATAAATTTAATAATCATCAAATCATAAAATTTAAATTTAAATTTTAAATAATAATTCAATCGTATTCAGCAATTATTAACTCAAATCGAACACACCAAAATATTTGATTTTAATTTATTTAAGGGTGATGAATTCAATGAATATCATGCCAGAGAATGTATTATAATTTAATGTGATAAAAAAGAAATATATATATATATATTGTATAAATATATATATATAGAAGAAAAAATAAAAATAGGTGGTGTACGGTACAGGAGAACCTGGACCGGACCGATGAAATGTGGCGCTTAGACAGCCCCACCGGACCAAAAGACCGCAAGTCGGTGACTCTGTCTCTCATTCTCTCTCTCTCTCTCTCTACCTCTGTCCTCCAATTCGATTTTGCTCCATTCTCTCTCTCTTCCGAAATTGTCCGACTCTGATTCCTCGAAGCCTTTCGTGTTTAACGGTCCTCTCTCTCTCTCTAGATGACGTGAACATCAATCAAAATATTCCAAGTTTTTTTTTTCTTTGAATTTTCACATGGCCTTTCTCTGTGTTGTCTTCACGTCTTGTTCAACTATAAATTCGCTTGCTTAGTTAAATAGAAAGAAGACACAATTTTGTGAACCCTAGAATTTTTTTCTTTCTTTGAGAGAGAAATGGATATGGAAGCGGCAGCAAATGGTTCGACTATCGAGATTCAGCGTCTCTTTATTGATGAACCAACCAACCCTATGGTTACCCCTATGCTTACTGACCTTTATCAATTCACCATGGCTTATGCTTACTGGAAAGCCGGCAAGCATGATGAACGTGCCGTGTGAGTCTCTCTCTCTCTCTCTCTTCACTTTCTTCTTCCAATTTTCGATTGTTCGGGGTTATTGTGTTTTGAGTAGATATTGATATATTTTTTTAATGGAAGTATTTGAATTTTGAATGTTGGGTTTGTGGTATTAATTCATTGTGGAATAGGTTCTATTTTGGTTATACTTTGATGTTCAATTGTTTCATGTGGAGTGGGACTTCGGAGGTGGAGTCTGTTTTGTGTTTCTTTTACTATCTTTCTGAAGGAATTGACCTTTTGTTTGAATTCTAGTAAGCAACCTCTAAACCTATGATGCATGGACACATACAAACATGGGACTCACCAGAACACGAAGATGGTATGGTCTGAGGTTGAAATTGCTTTGGGATGTTCTGAGCCTGCGCATACTCTTTCCTAGTGTGCCGTAGTACACAAGTTGTGGGTCATTGCATGTGCCTCACGGTGCATAAGTTGCACTGCAATAGGAAGTGGATCAGAGGGAGAGAGGGAGAGAGGGAGAGAGTCATTCGGAATTCTGCTAAGACAATTATTTAGTTTACTAGTTTAACGTGTATAGGAGTTAAGGTTATGCTAGATTTTGCCACCTGCTTTTACCACATAGATAGAATCAGTCCCTTTATCTCAATGAACCGAGAGAATTCCTGAATTGCTTTGTATTTAGTGCATTCTATTCATAATAAAAATAGTAATACAGCTGTTCTTTTATGCAATTCCTTCTAATTCTTGTGTTTTGTGGGCAATTGCAGCAATTAGTTGTTGGGAAAAATGAACTTTAGCAAGAAAACATGAGATTGTGAATTGGTCAAGAATGTGTTAGTTTAGCTTGTAAATAAATGAACTTCATAAATAGTTATCTATGTGAAGTGACTCCAATGAGCTAAAGTGATAGTTATCTGCACTAAACCTTGTGGAAAATTAAATCCCCTGGTTGTTTTAAGGATTGAATTTTATCAATTGTATATGTTGTTCGCACTATTTAAGTGTCCTGTTTAAGTAGAAGAAGCAACTTGGGCTTTGGTAAATTAGTTGAATAATAATTTATGGTTTGAGGACTTGCAGTATTTTATGCATTTTCCAAATAATAGAAGAGTGTGACATACAAGTTAGCCAATTTAAAGGCAAATTATTGTCACAAAGCTAAGTCATATGTGTTCCTTACCTTAGCCTTTTTTCATTTTCTTTTTAATGTAATTTATTTAAGTTAAGGAGCTACATTTGCTTTGTGTGTGCGCGCGCGCGTGCGTGCGTGTGTGCATGAGAGAGAGAGAGAGAGAGAGAGAGAGAGAGAGAGAGAGCTAGCTCAATAACCAAGTTTGTCTTTACCAGGTCGCTTCTAAGTTAAGAGCTGTTTGTTAGTATGATGTGATTAATAATTGCTAGACTGGATTATTGAATTTTGTTTATTTATTTATTTTTCCCTCTTGAAGGAGTTCCTTATTTCCGTTATTAACATATTTCAGGTTTGACTTGTTTTTTCGGAGGAACCCATTTGGTGGTGAATATACGATATTTGCTGGTTTAGAAGAATGCATAAGGTTCATTGCTAACTTCAAGTTCACAGAGGAGGATATCTCTTTTCTCCGTTCTGCATTGCCGAGTACATGTGAGGTAAGGCATTTTACCGATTAATATAATATTAGTGGTTTTTAATATCTCCAATAGATGTCTTCTTGTTAAGTAAAGCTGCAATGTAGATCTTTATATTACAGATTAATATCTAACAACCAGTGATAAATTTTATGAAGTAAATGCAATCTGTTTCTCATCATAAAGTTGAACAAATCTAGAATATCATTGGTGGTGTCTGGGGACCATTGTCTTAATGAGTTAAAAAAAGAAGTTAGTTTTGTGAAGAGTATTTATCACTTAATATGTTCAATGATGTTTTAGAACATTTCCCTTTGGTATGTTGTTCATATCAGCTGTTAACATTTTGACTAGAAGCACGAATAATATTTGATGATCAGTTGGTTAAGTTACATATTGGATTTTCTAATTTGTGTGTGTTTGCCTGTGTTTTTTCATACTCTATTTTTGAGAGTTTGATGCGATGAATGGCATTTCCACTGGGACAAAATCAGTTTTATAAATTGGGACAACTTGGCGGGGATAGTCTTAGGACTTCATTTACCTTATAATGTTGTTTGGCTGTTAACAGTGACTTGGTTCTTTTGATATATAGGATGGCTTCTTCGAGTATCTTAGAGTGGTTGATTGTTCTGACGTGGAAGTTTATGCAATCGCAGAGGGATCAGTTGTGTTCCCAAAGGTACCCTTGTTAAGAGTTGAGGGGCCAATATCTGTGAGTATCATTAAGCTACCTATTTTTCCTCAATTTTTTATATGCAAGTCATGCTTTTACTTTCTGTATTCTTATCATATATATATATATATATATATATTTTTTTTTTTGGGTATCTAATAACTATCTTTGTTCCAAAACTTACTTGCATCATTCAAATACTCATTTTGTTTCTTTTGATATCTCAGATTGTTCAACTTCTGGAAACTCCATTTCTTAATCTTGTCAATTATGCATCGTTAGTGGCAACAAATGCCGCAAGGCATCGATTTGTTGCTGGGAAGTCAAAAATGCTTCTCGAGTTTGGTCTTCGGAGGGCACAGGTTGTTGATTTTCACATTAGCTCTTGATGCTGGACCTTGCTTATCTATTTCAATATCTGAGAACTTTTTCTATATCTTAGGGGCCTGATGGTGGAATGAGTGCATCTAAATATTGCTATCTTGGAGGTTTTGATGCAACTAGGTATTTATAACTTGTCTTGAATAATTGTAGAGTATTTAGATGAATAATACACTGCAATTATTTTTATAACATTGTCTGTGCCTGGTATAAATGAACGGGTTTTAATTTTTTTTTCTTTTGTGATTTCTTAGCAATGTTGCAGCTGGAAGATTGTTTGGAATTCCAATTCGAGGGACTCATTCGCATGCTTTTGTTAGCTCTTTCATGGTATGTTCCTATTAGCAGTAAAGTATGTGGTAGACATGATTAAATTTGTTTCTTCCCAAGCAAGATGATGAGTGACTCATATATTCAGCATTACAATTACAAAAGATCATGCTTCAAGCTTTTTTCTGGGGTGATTCACGGGCAAGCCTTTTTCCTACTTAAAAGTCTTGGTTTCAGTTTTTAGAAACAACCTCCACATAAAAGGTGTAGCTGTCTATTGCCTATCTGGATTCGTTATGCTTAGTGAGATGCTTTAAGCATTAAGGGACCCTTATGCTTATTGTAGCTGCCAATTCGACTATGTGTTGTAAGCTTCACATGTGGGTTCTGCTGAGATCTAGACTATCTAAAATCTAAATCTTCTTTTAAACATTGAAGTCCTTGGCTATAGAACAATGCCTCCAATTCGACTGCGTATTATCAGTTTCATGTATGGGCCAGGGAGCATCTAGACTATCTCAAATCTAAATCTTCTTCTGAATCATTGATGCCCCTGGTTATAGAACAATGCCTTCAATTTGACTGCATGTTGTCACGTATCCATTTGAGTGGCTTATAAGGAACCTTGACTACATCTTGTGATTTCTGTTCCTTTTTTCGGGGTGGAGGAGGGGAGCTTACATATGGTTGGATGCTCAGTTTGCAGTGTTGGATCTGGGGCTTTTGGAGTGGGAGGAGCCATATTATTTCCTTTTCATTTGCCTGGTTGCTTTTTATTGGTTCTGGCAATGTGGTTCTCATCTTTCGCACTTTATGTTACACCAACACTTCTAGAAACGACCCATGTCTTTGGACATGACTATAACTTACAGCAGCATGAATTTTGTATGCATCACTTTGTCTATATTGTGTCATGTGCCATATCTGTGTGTGCCCTTATTTCACAGATTCAGGAACATTTATGACCAATTATGCTTCATCACTCACATGGTTAAGAAAGTTCAAATTGAAAAAGTTTGTAGCTTAATCAGACTTCTAATCATAAATGGGTGGTTGGATAGAAAGGTGCAGGATTGGTTATCAGTAGCTCCTATTTGAGAGCATATAAAAGTATGTTAAAATGGTTGATCATGTGAGATAAAGGCGGAGAGATGTACCTTTTACTATTAGTACTGAAGTTGTTACCTTTCTCTGCATTTTTTGAGTCCTTTAGAACATGATTTTTCTCCTTGCTTCAAATGTATGAAGGCAAGATGCAAAAAAAATTTGACCTTTTTCTAATTTACCAAGTGTCGTACAGAGCCCTGATGAGATCATTGAGAAATCACTTCGAAGCTCTGATGGTTCAAGTACTTGCAAGGATTTTGTTAGCTTGGTACAGACATGGTTAAGCAAGATTCAGGTATTGTGGATAGTGAATGTATCAAATAGAATCTTCAATGTATGTTCACCACTTTTTGCAAGTTGGCACAAAATTTGTTAACTGCAAACATATCTGTCACTGTGGCTCTTACTGTTGAAATGGTTGGGTTTTACTTAGTTATCTTAATTGTTTCTAGATTTTTCAGTTTCAGTTGTAATGCTTATAGAACTTGATTAAGTTGAACTTGAATGCAGTGGTTACCATCATTACGTGGCATTTTCAGTGAGACAAACCAAAGTGAGTTGGCAGCTTTCACTTCGTATGCCTTGGCATTCCCCAGAAGTTTTCTAGCCCTTGTTGACACTTATGATGTAAGTAAACGTTTGGCCGCTATTTTCCTGCATATAATAGAGCAATGGTGATTGATTTAGTTTATTTTGGGCAGCTCACTTGCAATATCTTGTAAAATCTCCCTACTCTAATGATGTAGATATAGTTCCTGAAGCTATCACATTCACTTACAGAATGAGTATCCAAGAAGCATGGATGCGGATATCCATATGGTGTTCGACATGCCATTGGCATGAATATCATGATAAGGCGAATTTCCAAAAACTAGGATTAGGCTTAATTGATTGAATTTTATTATTTTAATTTATAATCAAGTCTTGGTTAGAAATTTATAATTCTAATGTTTAAAACTGGTCACTAATGGGATATGACAAGTAGGAATAACAACTATTCTTTTTTCATTCACATAGTGAATATCCAATGAGTAAATAAAAATATTATACTTGTTGTTAGTGAATAAAATGGTCACAAAGCAGTTCGTGTGAAGCATCCATCAAATATCCGCCAACTATCCAAGAAGAATCCGATACATAAAAAACAATTAAAAATGGATATTGCCACGTGAAGTGTCCGACGCATATTCAGATGTTATCTATCGAGTGTTTTATCCATACATAAACAACTTCCATTTTGAAGTATGTATGCTTACTTGAATATTGATTATCCTACAAAACTATTGAAAACTTACTGAATGGTTTTTGAATCTTGTATTTTGTGTCGTGGCTTTTAAATCAACCAAACAGCACAAGTTGCAGAGGGCTATGTTGAAGTGAACGTGTATGTTTCTACTCGTGTCCCAGAGACTGAAAAAACCTCAATTTTAACTTCTTTCTCTCTCAATTTACATTATGTTTAATTGGAATTCATAACTCCCCCTGGGGGGGGGAGTCTTCCAAAAATTTAGAAGGAAGAAGATTAAAGTTTCTATTTTTAAGTTCAAATGGTTTAATCAGTTGGACCTGGATATTACTTGATAAGCTTTCATATTTACCTGTTGCATCAGTCTGATTGCTTTGTCTCTCCTCTCTACTCCCCCTTTTCTAAGTAATGGTTGACGTGATGACCTTAACAGGTTTTAAAGAGTGGAGTACCTAATTTCTGTGCAGTTGCTTTGGCACTCAGTGATTTGGGGTATGTCCATTCTCGGACTTGAGATTTGATGCTTTAATCTGACAAGTCATGATAAATTCTTAATCTTCTCCTTCACACCATTAATGCTCTGTGAAGCATACGAATATATCCAGCAGACATGGATTCTCAAATTAAATATTTATTTTGTATATTTCTAGTGGGATTAGGCATATGGTAATAATGAGGATAATGGCAATATTAGAGGTTAATTTTTCATTATTAAACATGTTGTAACAGTGTGCCATTCAAACCACTTGATCTTAAGGAGGGACAGAAAGGAAAAGAAACCCAAAACTAAGATTGTTGCAAATAATTTCTTCTTTAGAAAATCTTACCTATTATCGAGTTTGCTTGACATCTCTTCATATATCAGTTTCACTTCTAGAAACATTTTAGCGTTCATTGATTTTCTCTCTCTAGTAATCATATTCAATTGTGGAATTTTTGTTTTATACTTTGCAGTTACAAAGCAATTGGTATCAGATTAGACTCTGGGGATCTAGCTTATTTTTCTTGTGAGGCTCGGAAATTCTTCAGAGTAATTGAGAATGAATTTGGCGTGCCCGGTTTTGGAAAGTTGGGTATTACTGCTAGTAATGACCTGAATGAGGAAACTTTAGATGCTCTAAACAAACAGGTGATACCTAGAATGAGGATTTTTTCTGAACAATATGTGTTTATATGTTGTATAACTTTTCATTTGTAAAATAACATTTTAAAGAGAACTTTGCCGCTGATGCCATGCTTGTGTATGCTTAATTAAGTTATCTGCAGAACTTTTTCTTGTGTTCTCTTTAGATGTTATCTTTAGCTTCTTGCATAGGAGTTGATCTGATTCTAATTTTCTTTTATCCCCTTTTGGCTAAAATTGTATGCTATATATGTCTGAGGCAGGATAGTTTGCCCATTTGTTACATATCAACTTCCCCATTTCTTGTGTCCTATTTTTGTTTGGCTTGGGTCTATTGTTTTATTATTCTCATGATACTAATTGCTGTTTTGGCTAGACTTTGTCAGTGGTCATTTTTATGGTATGGTAGAGGAGTTTGAGGAGAGAGTGCCGTCCCAATGAGCTTTTGTGTGTGTCTGGATACAAGGGTGTTAATGGTAATTGTGATGTGTCTCCATGTCACTAGGAAGCATAGCTGTAACCACTTAACTAAGACAGCTCTTTCGAACTTGGTAGGTAGTTAACATTTACCACATTACGGTTCCATCCATGCCTTGGGTATTACATTGGTGACGTTCTCGCCGTTTTCTTCTCATAATTAAATAATTGTAAACAATAGAGATGGGAACCTTTGGCTTGATCTTTTACAGACTTTTAAAAGATGCCAAGATGGTGTAATCTAGAGTATAAAAAGTCAAATGCTGGTTAAAGAACTGGATTCATTAGAATCGAACGCCACATTTACATTTAATCGCCTTGAAGTGCTCTAAGCAGCCCATACCTCTGATCCAGGGACATCTTATTCTTCTAAGTGCACAGTTTCCTTTACATGTGCCCCAAAATCCCTCCGGTGATCGGCACTATTTTGTCTTTTCATGCCCTGTTGTACCTTTATGCAGTCTTTATCCATGCACTTATTAAATCCTTCTTGCTTATGGCATTGGTGTAAAATAGGCTTGCAGTCATCAGTGAGTTCTTCCTCAACCTCGATTCCGTTGGCAATCAAACATCTCTAGTTCTCTATAGTGGAAAATAACTAAAATGATTGGGTACTTGCATGAACATTCTGTCTTTCTGAAACTGTAATTATCAGATTGTAGGAGATGGCTAAATTTTTCATTTTTATGTTCATAAAGGGTGACAGGTGGTACCTTTTTTCAATCCACTGGCATTTTTCTGTCAGTCTACAAATTTATCTCGGAAGAATTTCTAATTGGCAGGCAGACAAAGGGACAGAATTTCTGGTTTTGAAACCTTAAAATAGAGCAAACTTTTTCCGTGCAGGGTCATGAAATTGATGCATTTGGAATTGGAACGTATGTGGTCACATGCTATGCTCAAGCAGCTTTAGGTTGTGTTTTCAAACTTGTCGAGATAAATAATCAGCCCCGAATTAAGCTTTCTGAAGATGTTTCAAAGGTCTGAACTTCCTTAAGAAATTTTAGCTGGCATTCTTTCATCCTCTAGACAGATCTCATTATTGTATTCCTTTCTTTTTCTTTAATTGGGTTTTGGTGGTGGGTTTTCAGGTTTCCATCCCATGTAAAAAGCGATGTTATAGACTGTATGGAAGAGAAGGCTACCCCCTGGTGGACATAATGACGGGGGAAAATGAACCACCTCCAAAGGTATGTGCTTGACAGAGTACTTCAGATTTCCTTTCATATTTCTCTTAAAAATTCCATCCTTTTTCTATACACTCTTCCTGTCAGATTAAAGGCAGTCACAATTATGCGATTAATTCCCATTTGGTCTGCATGTTTATATGGATGTCAAGTTCAACTCCAATTAACCTAGGTTCTTTTTCTTTCAATTAGCCAGGGTTTGCCATTATTGTTAAAATAAAGAAGCCAAGAACTATGTGCCAAGCCCCATTAAAGAAGCCCATTATACCTGATTGTATTGGATAAATGGACTATGCATCTTACAGCAAAGATGAGTTTTGTTGATTTGAGAATGTTAGGGGGGATGAGTGTTTAGACAGGGAAATATGATATTTCTGATAGAGTGTAGCAGGTGAAGATTAGGTTTAGTCCCACATATGACACAAAATGAGAAAAAATAGACTCAGAAGGTTTGGTCATGTGCCAGAAAGACCACCTATTACCAATAAGAGAAACATTAGAAGAGATGACAGGGCATGGTTTAACTATTTACCTAATTATTGGCCTGAAATATTGTAAAAGGGGTCTGAAAAAGCTGACTAACTAGTCTGGGGCATAAAGCATACTAGAGCAAGTGGATAAATTTTTTAAGTTAGCTTGAAAGTCGAAATTGTGTTACTATTGAGGTAATTCAGTTATGTGCAAAGAAGACAAGTAGATGAACTAAGGGGACCAAACCAAAGGCTGGCTGTACTAGTGATAGGATAACAAGAGGAAAGAAATTGGATGTATTGAGTCACACTCATCTTACCGATCTGAGCGGAAGGAAAATCATGTTAGGAGGTAAAAGAAAGACATCAAGCAATGCTTCATGCTATACCTACAAACTTGAACACATACACATAGACATAGATGTACTAATGTGCACAATTCTCTACTCAACCCAAGTAATCCTTGTCCTATTTAGTGGGGACGGTCAGATAGTCTGCTTTTTTCTTTTTCCTTATTCTACTCCAACTTGATACCATATATTGCAGATAAAATATGAATGTTTCTTCCCATAGGCATGTGATGGATGAGAAGGAGAGAGAGCACATTGACCTCGTGAGCCTTGTGAGCCTCGTGAGGACAAATCTTGAAACTATGGTTTGAGGACATAGTACTGTATTGTTGATTATTATTGGATCGCCAACAGTGGGCTGCTTCTTGATATCCTAGTTCAGTTCCAAAGTTCCAGTATTTATAACATCACAAGCTTCTTCAATTTGATGTGAAAACTTACTCTAATATTTATTATATCTTTATTTGCAGGTAGGAGAAAGGTTACTTTGTCGCCACCCTTTCAATGAATCCAAGAGAGCATATGTGGTGCCACAATTTGTTGAAGAGATACTGAAGTGTTATTGGCCAGGGACCCCAGGTGATTATTTTAGATATGTGCTTAATTTGTTTCGGGATAGTACTTTTGAAGGAAAAGGAATAGTGAAATGCAGTTTTCTTTTTTTTTTTTGTCTTTTTTCTTTTTGGACTTTAAGAAAGAGCAGAATGTTGCACAAAGTTTGATTTGTTTTCTTTCCATCGAATGAAGTTCCCATTCTCTTATGTTATCTCTTGAGCAGAATGCTGGATTTTGTTGAAATTCTCAATTTACCATTGTCTACATTACTAAAGTAAATCAACCTCATTTTGCATATCTTTTGCTTGTGAAGATAAACCAAGGGAGGAGCTGCCAGCTCTTCATAAGATCAGAGAGCGTTGCATGAACCAGCTGGAGCAGATGAGACCTGACCATATGAGGAGATTAAATCCTACACCTTATAAGGTACGATAAATGAATCGTAGAAGTATGTCTTTTACCACGTCACATCTTTGCTATGTCCATTTTATGTGACATTGCATTGCGCATTGTATGCAATGCAGGTGAGCGTGAGTGCCAAGTTGTATGACTTTATTCATTTTCTATGGCTCAATGAAGCGCCTGTTGGGGAGTTGCAATAGTTTTTAACGCTAAGAACAATTGTATGGGGCAGCATACAGGATTGGAGGCAAGTACTGAATCCAATGTAGTTTGGAGGGGCTTTTCACCTAGTAGTAGTCTTTGGCTATGATGCATTTATATTATCGATTACACCTTGAGCATGAGGAACTATTTTTTTTCTTTATATTCATACTGAAATTAGTGGCAAAACCAGCGTCTTCAAGTATATTTAAAAAGGAAGAGTTCAAAATAACTCTTTGATTTTTAATGTTTAAAAAAAGAATTGTGTTACTTTTTGCCTTTCTCGAACTCCACTTGCCATTGTATGCTTAAATTCCTTTTTCAGTGTGCCGCTTAACAAAATTCCTTTGAATAAACTCCTCTGATCAAAATTCCTTTGGGCCATTTCACTTTTTTTTTTTTCGATTTTTACCGACTGGTGTTTGGATTTTTTCGATTAATCCGATTAATCCGATTCGAATCATGAGGTTTATTAAAAGGATTGGTTATTTCAAATCTCATTTTTTCATTTTTATGACTTAAATCAAAACTTATAGTTAAGAGAATATAGTGTCTTATCACTATACCAATAGAAATTTGGTGGGGCCATGTCACAATATCATAAATAAATACTGAAGCCAGCTTGTACAAAAAGCATAGATAAAGTATTATATTTGACTAAAACTGAATAAAAAATGACCAAATTTCACTAATCAATTGAACAAAAATTCCCCACCCCTTTGGATTCTTTGGTGAAAATAATAATATAGAATTACGACCCATTGTACTCAAATTTTCTCAACTTTCTTTTGGGCTCTAACAATAGACCTTCTTAGGGGTGTATTTGAGCCGAATAAATCCCGAGTATCCCTAATACTCGAACTTTATTTTTTTAATCTGACTCGAACTCAACGAATAATAAATAATAAGGATCAAAGTCAACTCAAATGTATAACAAACTGTTCAAACTCGACTTAAACTTGATTAAAAAAACTCGATTATTTTATAATATATTAATATATTTTATTTTATTTTATTTTTATATTATAATTATATATAAATATATATAATATATATTAATATATATAATCGAATTACTCGTTGAGTTTTTTCGAGTTTAAAATTTCACTATTCGAACTCAACTCGATACATGATGAATTCGACTCAAACTCGATTCGAAATCAATCAAATTCAAATCGAGTCGAGCCATTGACCAAACGGCTCGAATTCGACTCAATCCGTGTAGCAACCCTAGACCCTATTCAAAAGATTGTTTGCACAACTTAGGCAGCCGTAACGATTGCTATTTTTTATCATGTGACAATTGTGATAATTGTGATTGCCGAATTCGATTTTAAACCAGAAGTTGCCCTTTTTTCTTCCCCTTCCTTTCTCCTTATTTATTCTTTCTTCCTTTATCGTTTGTCTTTTCCTTTCTCGAATGCCTCCAGCATCCCAATCACCATCACCACCACGATCAGACCCTTTTTTTTTCCTAGTCTTCTTCCTTTTTCATATCGTTTCTCTCTTCCTCCTACCTCAAGCGCCTCTAGGATTCTCATCACTATCACCCACACAAGACTTGCCCAACTGACCGGTTCTTTCTTTCGCTAGAATTGGTGCCTCATCTTCCATCTTCTTATTTATTTATTTATTTATTGAAAGGGGTTGTGACCACCGCCGTCCCCTTGGGGACAAGTCCATGCTCACTCGAGATAACTCTCATCCATCTTCCATATATAAAAAAGAAATTGAAAATCCAGTGATAAGCATGGTTGAAACTGCCATTCAATAGGCATTGTTGAAATTATAATCCAAATTTTGATTTCATTGATTAATCTGGTGATGGTTTAGATTTAAATTTAGTTGATTTTTATTTCTTTTGATTTTGTTGATGTTCAATTTTTAATTTTCTATTCGGAGACATGGAAGAGAGAATAAAAACCAAAATACAAAAAGCAAAAAACAATAAAAAAACAAAAAACAAAAAACAAAAAACAAAAAACAAAAAACAAGAAAGCAAAAGGAAGATAGGGTGAAAAGGTGGGAAGCAACAAGATAATTAAAAAAAAATTATATTAAAATCGCACTTTAACATGTAAAAAATAATCTGGTATTAACGTTGCTACTTATATTGTTAATACTGGCTCTAACTCTAATCTTGCGTCAAAAAGCTAATCTTGATTGAAAATAGGTTGATATTAAACTCCAAAATAAGAATTTTACCCACAAAATTCATAATTTCACAGTTACCATAATCATCTAGGTGAACAAATCATCTCCGGAGCATTTTGGAAGAGTTGCCTTGAACCATATATTACACGCAATTGAAGAGTACCAACATACAGACGCAGAGAGAGAGAGAGAGAGATCAAGTATTTACTTACTGGACAGAAATCCTTCGGGAACTTTGCACCACCATACTATGGGTCAGAGCAGCTCGCCGTTATTACCCGAGTGATAATACATGTACAAGAAGGCATAAAAAGAATAAACAAATAATTATAATAGGGTTCAAAAGATCAATGTTACGTTTGGCAAAATTTCAACTCATACAACCAGGTCACTGAGGTTCACCCATCTATATGAACAGCGGTCCCTGAGTTTCCGAACTATTGATGCTGCCAAATCAACTGCAGGTCGAATTCTGGCCATCTTTGTTTCTAGTTGTATTCTAGTACTTACCTCCATCTGCTTTCCAAATGACAAACAGCAAAAATTAAAAGCTATCTCCAAGTATCAACTTCTTAGGCAAGGACATGATAACATATGTAAGGTTTAAAAAAAAACAAAAAAAAAAAAAACAAAAAAGAAAAACAACCTTTTCTTTGCAGCGCGAGGTGTCCAGGAGATGGCAAAAATAATTGAGCTGCTTATACAGATCTGCTTCAGTGTACTACAGAACGTACAGTTCAAATACATTTCAGTCATTTTTCACATTAACTCGAAAAATGGAATCGGAGTTTAAGGCAAGAGACAGTCATGACTACCTTCCGGACAAGACGTCCATTGCAGCGAGGATAGTTTGGACAAACGCTTCCTCTCTCGGAGTCACCAATAACTCTCAAATTTATACTCCTGGTGGTGTAGTTGCAAGATTCATCATCACACTGCAAAGTTAAAATCAGGCCCTAGTCAGATTAGACTACCATGATGTCAGTTCAAAAATCTTGTCAAGTTTTTCCCAGTAATATGGCAGAAGTGGATACCGTCATTGAGCCCTTGTAGTACAATGAGATGAAGCCATCCACTTGCCGTTTTACCTGGAGAGATTCCTGGCTCAATTTAGCAAAACTTCAAAATAAAATTAATGTCTATAAGCTTACATGCCTGAATAAATTGTTTCTCAAGTCAAGCCAGTATATAGTGGTGCAAGAATTGTCCCCAAGTATTCAAGTTAATGATGCATTTATGAGAAAAAACTATTGGTTTAATCCCCTTCGTGATGATTAGGCCATCATTAAAGAGGTGTGACATGGGCTGGCCTCGGGCCATCACCATTTACTGTTGATACAACTCTGCACCCAGCAATTTTTTTTCAGGCAACATCAATTGGTTAAATTTTAAGTCTTTCATCAATTTTGTGGGAGTGGGTAAGAACCACATGCTAAGTCCTGCAGCATAAAACTTCTGAAATGAGGAATTAGAAAGTTTTTAATAATTAGAAAGTGTAATTAGATTATCAATTATATCATATAAATATTCGAACATACAGAGAAAAGCCAGCTAACCCCAAACCAGCGATTCTGCAACATCCATTAAAAGATTATCTAGTGTTTTCGGCTGCCAAAGAAAATTGAGTTACCTGGTTGGCTATTGATGCAGGAGAGAGTTTACACCCATCTCCTTCAACTGGACATTTAGGGCACCGTAATCTCTGCCAAAAATTGCAGGTGGAATCCTCTGTGTGTAATGTGGTTGACTTTTCATTTGTAGATGGATGTAGGGAACTAAACACAGATGGGCACTCAAAAGTACCAGAGCAGCTGGGGCATGACAAAACCAAAGGCTCACATCCACGATACCTGCAATTCGGTATATATTTTGTTATATTTCTTCTAATTACATTGTCAACAGATGGCTAACTAAATGTGGATTGATTTACAAAGGAAAATGATAACCTTAAACATCAGTAAAGAGCAGGTGAAGGTAACTGAAAAGGGAGAAATATATGCGGTAAAAGCACCAAAAACTAAAATGGGGAAGAAAATGTTAGAACGAAAAATAAGCAAGAAAGGTTTCAATTGAATTTGGCCTCATCAAAGCAATCAAATCATAAACTCATGATGCATACAAAATAAATAGAAACAAGATGTTGAGGACAGCACAAACATTCTCAGAAGGAAAGATTACCTTTCCTCATGGTCCACAGCTGACAAGAGCCCACTAGAAGGGTCATTTCCAACAGCTTCACTTGATTTTTGGAACTATGAATGCAGTTGTTTTACAGTGTTAGCTACATGATCAAAAGACAATACTCCGTGTGAAGTTTTAAGCCTTAAACATCACCTTAGATGAGTCAAGCCCTAAACAGTCAGCTAATCGTGAAGGGCTAGTCCCTTGAATTGAAGCACAGAGACGTGAAACCACAGGATGAATCTGCTCAAAGAAAACCAACCCCTAAATTAGCCTAAGTACAGAGGCAATATGCGTCAACACCATGCAACTGTGTCAATAGCATTAGATGCGCCAGGGGGGGGAGGGGTGTTTGGAGAGAGAAAACCTGTTGTGATAAATAATAATCGATGTCAATCATCCATTTTCCATGGTCTCTTTTTATCTCATCAGGATGTCTGGCCCTCTGAGCAATCCCAGTGGAACTACCTGCACTAGCACCCTGTCCTCCCAATAATAGCATAATGAATGGTTAAGACAAGTGTGGCATCTAAAATGTGCTAGAGCTTACCAACTAATAAAGCAGAAACAGGGAATAGCAGACCTGTTCACAGCAGATGACATAAGGAACCGTATCACCAGCAGAGCAACCAGTAGTGTAACCACTTTGCTTCAATCTCAAAGCCACCTGACCAAAGTTTCAAGCATTATCTCAGAGGATAGGTATGGCAAGCAATCAAAATGAGATTAAAACTTTCTGTAGGACTGACTTGAACATGTGGTTGATTTTTGCCATCAGGGTAGGCTTCAGGAGGTTTGGTCAATGTCTTTGTGATGACATACTTCTCGAGCGCCACTTCACCATTCCTCATATCCTTCTGTACCTGTTGGGTGTGAAAGCATGGAGGTTATAATTACTGTTGATATGATAAATAATTTTACAGTTGAAATGCTTTATTTTTTTATTATGTTGGAGTACTGAATATATAATTTTAGATAACTTTTTAAGTTGGTTAACTGAAACTACTAATCTTTCATTGGAATCATCTGCGAAATCAAAAGGATTTTAGCTTTAATTAATTAAAATTTAGAAGACTTCCTTTACCCAAAGTATGGAAACCAGAACTTTTGACATTCATATGGTCGACTGCAAGCTATACACAAGGTTTTAAACTTCAAAGCAGAAATATCTCTTTTATGAGCCTATCCACAGATGTTAGGCACCTTATCACAAGTTTGAATTGGGTGGACTTAGAAGGAAAAGAATAAGACCAAAAGAAGAGAGAAATACACAGATGCTCCTTCAATTCTATTAAGTCCAAATCCTTAAGCTTTAAGGACCAAGGCCAGCCCGTTTGGCCACAACTTCTAGACTGATGATTACAGAATAAGAAAAATGTAGCACAATAAAACATCAAATTTTGACTTTATTGTGCTACTTGCTCTAGTGCCATGGAGCAAGTGCCCAAATAAACTACAGAATCACCTTCATAAGAGAGCTATGTATTGATTCAACAACATCCTCACATGACCTGCAAAATGAGATGCATCAACATTATTAGATATGGACAAGTAATACAGGGATTCTCTTTTAACTGACAGCTGATCAAAGAAAAACGATAATAAGCATACCCTCCAGACAAGATTTGACTTAGGCAGAAGTCGCCCAATTCCTTTGATAATAAACTCCAGTCACGACGGACCATGTCAAGTCCCTTGCGCTCAATAACCTGCAATTATAACAGTCATTAAGCCAGTTACATCACATCACTTATGTAGGTTGCAAAAATATAATGGAGAATAACAATATTCTTACCTCATAGGATACCCCATCCTTGAACTGCACTTTGACTGCTGCATATTTCTTTTTCTTCAGAAGCAGCATTCTCTTGTACAACCCATCAAGATCAATTTCTAAACACTTATACTTTTTGTTGACCTGGACAAAAAGAAAGTTAAGTGGGTCAGTTAAACATATATACCAGCAAAGAAAATCCGTAAAAAAGAAAATGCATGTCTCAAGTCCAAGTGTACATGTGTCTACCAACCATAGAAACTCCAGAACTCTGGCCTATTATCAATTTGGATAGCTTTTATATTCACAGGTTTAGTTGGGCGTCTGAGTCTGTAGGTGGGGGGCATTCAAGGGTGGTTTTCTGTGAAACCTGGGAATACTAACCAACATCCCGAACATAATGGTTACAGAACTACATCCTACCAAGATGTACATCCTACCAAGATGAACTTTTTAGCAGGAAATAGTGTGTGATAAAAATCTCACCTCTTGAATGACTTTCCCAGCAATCAATTTTGCTTTTGCAGGGTCATCAAACCCACTATATATCATAATTGAATCCGTATCCCCATAGATCACCTGGTAGAAGAAAATAAAGCACCAAGAATTGATCATTCCAGCTTAAGTAGTAACAAGAAAACATCATCATTAATTGAATCTCTATATTAAAGTAACCTCTAAGCTCAAATTATTCTGAACAAGATCTACAGTACTTTGCAGGATCTCCCTTCCCTACAAAAAGACAATGCAGATGTTGTTAATGTTTCATGTACTTCCATTATGACATTTTTATAAGTTGGAGCAACAGAGAGCATATAAGAAAAAGCATCACGATTCCCTTACTCGTTGTGTGATAAGTTCCGCAAGTGGCTTTGCATAAAATCTTGAATTGGAAAAACCCAGGCATCCATACATACTGAAGTACAAGTGAAACCGAGCCAATAGAATCCCATTACAATGGTGAGCAAGAACTGAGTCATGTTGGATGAAGACAAATTTGGCAACAAGATTAACTAGGAACCTGTTTGCTGTGAGTTTCAGTGCTTGCTGCTGGATATCAAACTGCTGAGCCTTGAGTCCAGAGGCCGTCTTTAGCCATGACTTAACCATCCGCCTCCTCTGAACAAGGTTTTTGAGCAACTGCAAGGACTTTGTCAGTAAAAATATCATGTGTACTTTTTTGGAAACAAATTTTGGAGTGAAAATGGAGCAACAATTTGTTAAACAGGCTTCTGAGCAACTACAAGGATATTCTTGAAACATTTAAAAATTTTTCCTAGTTAGACTACAAATAGGTCATAAATCTGTTACAGCCAAATTTTTAGAGCTACAATAAAAACATTGTCCTACATGTATGTACCTCAGGTAGAACTCCTGTCTTGTTAGTGGATGGCAAACTTGGAACCATGCCATCTGGAGGTCTTACTATTGTTGTAAAGCATATATTGTACTCCTGCAAAATAATAATAAATAACAACAACAACAATGATGATGACGATAATAATAATAGTAGTAATAAATAAATAAATAAATGAGGCATAAGTCAGATAAATATGAAATTCAAAATGCTTCCACAAAGGTGTGAAAAATGAAGGTGCAATTTACCTGAATGATAGAAGGGTAGAGACTGTTGAAGTCCAACAGTAATATATACTTGTCATATAGGCCCTTCTTGGGTTCCAAAACCAATCCGCCTGAGTATGCAGGACCCTTTTTCCCTTTGCCATGCTCATTGTGCATGGATTCTTTCTCCAAAAATTCATCCCCTGTCTCCAAATCATCAGCATTTGTCCCATCAACACCATAATTCCCTTTCCTTTTTGGTAATTTAGTTTCCTTCGCAGAAGACGAAAGCTTGTCTGGGACAATATACTTTTTCGCATGAAATGCATGCAACAAGAGATATTCCACCCTCTGAGCCCTAGCACCCTGACAACAATGACAGTGGTAATGCACCACTAAAGTTGAAGTTTGGTGTGTCAACAAATTCATATAAATTAATGTTCAACTTACTTGAAGAGTTCTTCCCCAGAGATTTCCACTGATATTTGTTAGTTGACGTGTGAGGGGAAGGACACTTAAATGAAACATGAGCTCCAAAGATAACCATGCATCTGTCTCACCATATTCCATCTACGCACAGATGTAAGTACATGAGAAAACAACAAAAGTAAATCAATTATATATATTTATATATAATTTACTCTCGCAAGCACAAACAACTGTCTCAATTGAGTAGTTTTCAGTCTCTTATTTATCCAGATGAACTCTATCTCTAACTGATCACAGACTCGATCTACCAGATGGCTTTGGAAGAAATACGACAATGCCAACATTCCAAGTACTAAGTTGGTTATAGCCGCTATTAGCATATTGCGCTCCCCTTTAATTCCGTTGGTCCTGCTACCAATAGTGGATTCGTATGGTCCCTAGTCTGCCAACCATAATATCGGCCTAAAACTTGTATTATATTCACACTGATATGCATAATAATCATAAAAGTGAGCATAAGAACCTACAAGTTTCATAAGTGATTCAGATGTTTGAAACATAGCAGGAATGTCATGCGGAGTGATCTCTTGGCGGTCCTTGTTCAGCTGAGTCTTCGCAAGTTGCGTCAAAGAGTAACTAACCTGGAGGAACAAGGCTAATTAAACCATAAGAGAAGTAGGAGCTACCTCATGCTATTCAGGATCAGCAATGCAGTCTACCTCCTTTAAAAGGTCACGCGAACACAAATAAGTATCGCATAAGAGCCGACCTGCAATGCAGGACATGATCCCAGGGCTTGCACCAGACCCAAAAATTGTGCTTGCTTTTGTAAGTTTAGGCATTACAGAACGCTTCAGGCGCCCAATCTTGGACCACATGCTGCTTGGGACTCTGCAAACCTGCATGCAATTAGAAAGATGCAAAAGCATAAATAACATTTCAAGATGCCGGCAAACATGGAATTACAACCCTGAACTTCAACCCAAGGAAAATGGAAAAGACAGATAAAATTTAATATCCCTTCTTAATTAACTTGGACATGTTTAACTGCTGGATTTTTTTTTTTCATTTTTACAATACTTGAAAAGAAGCTCTATAATTTCAGAAGTCAGTAGTGCATTCAAAATATCAGCACACATTGCGACTGCAATTAGCGAAATTTCGTGGTGACGACAAAATTCTTCATGGCATCCTGTTGATTTGCAAGACTACATTTTCAGCACAATTTCAGTTCTACCTTGTTTTCAGACAAAAATCTGAACATGGTGACAACAAAAATCATAATAAAGAAAACATTATATAAATTTTGTGGCTTGTGCTGCTGTAGCATCCAACTTTTTGCAGCTGCTTTCTTACCTGAGCTCTATGAAGAAGAATGTCTAGATCGAACCCAGAAACATTATGTCCAACAAGGATATCACTATCCAATTTGTGCAATTCAATCATCAACCTATTCAACAGTGCTCGTTCACTGCAAGATGCATATCCAAAAAAAGGCAAGAAACAAGTAGAATTAGATGACATTTCCATTGTCTAATGCTGAAAAATTTTTGTGAGATGTTGCATTGCAAGTCGTTAAAACAAAATTATGAGATAAAAACTACACAAGTATGGAAAATTTTGGCAAAAGACAAGAACCTGCTTTCAAAGCTGACAACATTTGATCCTGCCTTTGCATTTCTATCAGCTGCCTCTTTTGCAAATCCCATCGGAAATATTCCTCCTTCAAGCTTACGCACAACTGAAAAATGGGTAAGGACTCCAGCTCTCTTCCATTCTGATGCTAGCATGGGAATGTCAATCTGAAAGAGACCCAGCAGTAGCTTATTTAGAATGCCGCCATCATTTGAGTTGGAAAAATAACACTCTGGGGTGCACGTCTAAGGAAGCCATGAAGCAGTTATACTGCTAGGTGAACAAATCTATGCTAGATGAGTCCATGACTTTGAAGCGTTTCTTTCTTATATACCTCACTGTTCTTATTATGGTGTTTCAAGTATAACAAGGGAGACTCTGGCCAGAAGTCATTGTCAGTTTGCCCAAGGGCTCCTTTGATTTTACACAACTGAAATTAAAATAGGTGAAAAGCTGAGGGGCTT
This sequence comes from Dillenia suffruticosa, assembly GCA_033439265.1. NCBI lineage: Eukaryota > Viridiplantae > Streptophyta > Magnoliopsida > Dilleniales > Dilleniaceae > Dillenia > Dillenia suffruticosa. Next base: position 4,443,154 of record JAVTVX010000012.1, on the reverse strand, counting down.
CTAAAGACATAGAGAAAGAACCTTGGTTATTCCAAGAACAATGCAACTGTTCTGACATGGCAAATCAACATCCTTTGCATGACTAATTGTTGTGAATGAAACAAGTTTGTCATATCAAATCTAGTCCCCTGAACCCAAAAGCATAAACAAGAAACTGGAATGCACCTTTCTTGCACTTATAGAACTAAACACCACTCCCGTTCCCCCCCCAAAAAAAAGGGGAGAAAGGAGAAAGGTTCCTAGCCTGAGGCTCTACAAATTTTCTGTCTCACTGTCAAAATTCCCCAAGAAAAGTATTAAGTAAAAAAATTCCAGTCAAGATGTAAGTTGGCCTACGAGCAGACATTATGCCGCCAGAGCTCCCGCCTGCATACAAGTTTCACACACACACACACACACACACACACACAAAAAGAACATTAACACCCTGTAACACTTTTTAAAGACGGGGCACAGGAGGTGCATATGGCAAACCATGTAGAAATCAGGAAAAGACTCACAAAATGAAGCATGAGTGATTAGATTTAATCAGTAAGACATAATAATAAATATACAATGAGCATTGGAAGAGAAACCAAACAGATTAGTACTCTTAAAAACTTCAGTTGAACAAAATAAAATAAAATAACCTCCACGGAGAACAAATTATTCAGAACATACCTTGGTCTTATGACAACAAATAAGAGAAGCAGCCACAATCTCATTTACATTCTGCTTTTCATTGATAACAGTTTTCAGATTTATAGCTGTAACAACCACTGGAGGAACCTCAGCTGCACTCTTTGAAGAAGACAAATCTCTTATGTCCTTTGGACTGTCAACTATAACCTCAAATTTGCACCAGCTTATCTGCCCAAGATTTCACACCAAGCGATTAAAAGTGGAAGCAGAATTATGCAACGTGGACTCCAAGCAGTCCTGGTTTTGTAAGCTATAAAATCTCACCCTTTGGGTAAGGCTACTGCTAGTGAACTTGGAAATGAACAGCCAGGAGGGCCCCTTTATTTTCCTTTTGACAAGAAAAAGTTCCAGTGCACTGCATATATGTAGCCAGTCAGTTTCCTAGCAAAAAAATGTAAGATGATTCTCTTACTAATCACACCCAATTCAACTAATACTACAGCACCACACAGGACATTTACGATATATGCAGATAAATAGCTTTTATAGTAGCAGAGTTAAATAATAATGGGACCACTGATACTAAGCCTAAAAATAACCTGTATCCACAAAACTTGTTGGTTATAGATGGTAAAAGCAACAACAAGACTGGAAGGAAAAATGAATGCAGAAATCAACACAGCCTCCATTTTGAGTCAAATTAAAGTTTGATAAAATAAAAATGCAGAGTTAGAAATGAGGACAAAAAGAAAATTTCCTCAACATGTGAAGAAATAAAAGCTTAGAATCAAATTCACTTTTATAGTCTATTAGTCTAAAAGACTGAATTGGTATGACCTTCGATTTAGCAGCAGTTGACTGTGAAATACATGCGAAAATATATGCAGATGACCATCAGAATAGCTCAAATCCCTACCCGCCCCCCAAAAAAAGTGTGAAGCTTATGGTTTTATCTGATTTTTAAATGTATGTTACATGGTTCTCCTTAGTAGTATATTGACTGAACTAAAGAAGGAATATTGCCATCATTAGAATGGGAGGATCAAGTTTTATCAACATAACAGATCGGATAATTAACAAAAACATGCAACAGAACCAGAATCCCCAATTCTTTGACGGGGCCTATGGGTTGTTGGGGGACTAAAAGAACGAAATATCTGGACTCTTTGCTATGCCATGGGCCGGAACCCCCCAACCGAAGACAAAGATGTTCTATCTCAACTTAGATTGAAAAACCAGGTACAAGTTCCTCGTTTTAACAACTACATTACAGGTACATGTAAGTCACAGTGCAACAATCACTACCCCTATGTTTTAAGATTCTCAGAAAATCATAACTGATCCGGATATTTAACTTGGAAGAGAAATCAAAAAAAAAAAAAAATCCAAAATCATATGATTTCTTCATTCACCTTCCTTTCTTCCTCCATTAGAATGCAAGAGATTGGCAAGACGGGAGAGCATACCTCAAATCTAGAAATTCTAAACACAGTCTCACACTGGAATCCCTCTATTAAGATAGACTGCTTAAGTATCATTATAAATAGGTTATAATGTGGGTTAAGCCAAAGATGTGCAAGCTTATGCTTTAAGTATCCTGCATAAGAGCAAGTGAGACACTAGAAAAGCTCATAAAAAGAGTGGCAACAAATAAGAGATCCATGAGGTAAAATTCTTGACACATTCATCTCTCAGCCGTACCTGCAGTTAGTTCCTAGTAAAGTGCCAAAAGTTTCTCCTTTAAGATCTGAAGGAAGGGCGGGATCCTGAAATGCAAAAGACAATTTTTTTCAACAGAATAATGGTAAGCAAATTAGATCACAGATGTTTCTTTTTTCGGATATAGCAACTTGTATGAGATATATCAGGGCCCCAGAGACCCGTGGGATTTTAATATTTTTCCATTATCCTCTATTGAATGTCATAGTAAGATCAAATTATGTGCTTAATACCTTGAAAGGATAATTGATTTTCAAGACATAATTCTCTCCTGTCGGTATGTCAGATCTTTCAAATGCATAGCTTCTCTGTGCACATGCTCACAGACAAGGAATAATCATCTAAGTGAGAGAAATATATCATCCAAATAAAACCAGACATTAGACCTAAAGATGCGTAATCAAAAGCATAGAAGTAAAAGTTGCAACTTTGAGCTCATCAGAGTCGCTAAAACAACAGACCTTTACAGGTGTCATGCTAAATGTTGAAACATTGAGGTCCACCAGTTTCTTTGCTATTTCATTCTTTAGTCCTGATGCCACATCCTGGGAAAAAAAAATCCATCAGTGAGTTGACAACTGGATGAGAGTTGTATAGAAGCAAAATGATACCTGCAGCTTTGTACGGAAAGCTGGGGGAGTGATTTGGGACTCTTCAACATCTTTTTCAAGCTTCGTGATCAGATCATTATGAAAAATAGAACTATTTGGGATTGCATATACACATCTCTGCATATTTTTCACCACCACACAGCAGCTGTGATGTGTTCTTCCAGCCTTGACCTTAAATAGTGTCACAGAAGTCAATTGCAATAAACAAGCAAACAAACAAGAAAGGAATATCTGAATCAGTAAAAATGTCCTGCTAAAATGGTAAACTAATCTGAGGAGTTTTCCAATTGCATCACCTCAATCAGTAAATAGAAACTATAAAAAGTCTGAGCAGTTGAGGTTTGTCCGCGAGTGATAGAGCTTAAATAAGTGTAATATTTGCGATTGATTTTGTATTATTTTTGAATAAATATTACACTAATATTTATGTTTTGTGACATTTGATTTAGGAGGAGACTTATTTTGAAAAATGAAGAAAAATGAGCTAAATTGGAGCAATTTTGTAAAGTATGGAAATTGGACAGCAATGCTCTTTCATTAGCACGTGGGCACGTGGATTTCAAGAGGCAAGCAAGAGGTTTTGAAGATTTACTGCAGTAAAAACTTTCTTTCCTAGTTACACATTCAAGAGGAAGTTGGGATGGAATTGAAGATATTGAAGAATTTTATTCCATTCCTAATATTTAGGAAAAGAAATTTTTAAAGATGTAAATTTGTTAGATATTATGTTTTAGGAATTTTACTTTTTACTTTTTACTTTCTTTTTATTTAGTAGTTATTAGGGTTAGAAATATTTACTTTTTACAAATAGGAAAAATCCTATGTTCTTTAGGGTTTCTACTCATATATATATATAGGAGTATTCCAAACCTAGGAGAACCTGGGAGGAGGCAGCCGGGCAGCCCCTTGGGGGCAGCACTATTCACGTCTACAGTACAGCCGGCAGCTATTGTCCATGTAGTCCAACATCTTCTTTTCATTTTTTATTTAATTTGTGAGTTTTTCTTTTTATTATGCTTTGTTTTTAATTTACTTTTCTAGTCAAAGGATTATTGAAGTCTTGATGAATGATGATTGTGAGATCTAAATGATCTTATTTGCTTGATATTTGTGGGTATTTATTTAATCTCTATGCTTAGTGTTTATGATCGTTTTGGGATTGTTAAATAGAGGTCTATATTTAATAGCCCTAGAATAGTCTACAACCATTTAAAAATAGCAAGGTTTGTGTATTTTTAATGGAGTGGTAATTGACATAATTTTATGGCCTCGCAAGCGGTAGGATTTATGTCAAGAGATTAGGTAATCTAATTTAAATAAATCCAGGTTGGAATTTACTGATTAGAATTGGGTCTCTCTAGATCTTAATGCTGTCGGAACATTAAATCCAACGAGGGTCTCTTGGGTTGTCTTTCGATTAGGGAAGTAATTAACGATGGTATCTTGATTACCGAAAAAGTACGGAGAGATTGGTCTCGTGGTACTTAGCGGCTATAACCAATTTATTCGTATAATATCGAGTAATTTTTGTATCGATGATCAATCAAACACATCAAGGCGGAAATAACTCCTTTGGCTAGGTTTTCTCTTAATTGATAACTTTTCCCTTAATTGATATTTTCTCATCATTTTATTGTAGTTAATTTTCATTAATTTGTTTGATTAGTTATTTTAGATTATTTCATCAAAACCCCCCATATTTTCATTTTCCTTGAAAGAGATAAATCCGCCGTTCTCTGTGGATACGACCCTACTAGCGCTATATTCGTATTGTTTGAAGTAAGTAATTTTATTTTTGGTTGTTTGACGACACACCAAATTTTGGCGCTGTTGCCGGGGAACGGTGTTAAGTGATTTATTTCTTTTAAGTTTTGTTTCCTTTTTATTTTTGAGACTAATATTTGCAGTGAATTTATTGAAAGTTTGTCAACGACATTGAAGAGAAGGATTTTAATCATTCGGACATGGCCAGTCAAAAGACTTTAAGGGAGTTGTTATTTCCTGATTTTAATGAACATGCTTTTTGCAGTGATTTTTTTAATATTGAGACTCCCCATCAATTTGGAATATGGCAAGATGTTCCAACAAGGGTCAATGAGGTGAGTAGTTCTTCTCTTGAACATAAAATAGATTCCCTAATTTCTATTGTGGAAAGATTTGTTGTAGGACAAATCCAACAAGTGAAAGCATGTGGTATTTGCTCGAACATGGGGCATCCAACCGATAAGTGTCCCATTCTTTATGATGATCCATATTCGAACCCCTACAACCAAGGATGGTTGGATCAACCAAACTTTAGTTATGGAAATTGGCCACAAGAGTTCCAACAACAACCACAATACCGACCACAATTTCAATCTCAGCAACTCTCTTCAAATCAAGGTACGTCTTTAGAAGAAATTGTTAAAAGTTTGGCTAACAGCACTCAATTGTTTCAACAGGAAACCCAACGGTTACAACAGGAAAATCAACGATTTCAACTAGAGACAAGAATCAGCATCCAAAACTTGGAAAATCAGGTGTCGCAACTGGCAACGACCATAAGTCGAATGGAGAAAAATAATGGGAAGCTAACCTCTCAAGTAGAGATCGACCTGGAAAAAAATGTGAGTGTTATGGTGGTCAAGAATGAAGGGAAACTGCAGGACAACTCATCGACAACTGAAGGAGATAAAGAGGCCGAACAAACCAAAGTATCAATATTAAATGAATCGGCCACGAAGGTAAGTGAGGAACCGAACAACTCAAACTTGAAACTAACTATCTCTCCTTATTTTCCTGGTAGGTTGGCATATTCCGAGGAACAAGATGATGAGAAGGAGATGGACTTCATTGTTCATGACTCTTTTGTGCAAAATAAATTGAATTTTGTGATTGAAGAGAATTTTACAAATAATTTTGCACAATGGGATAAATTTTTTCAAGACAAACTCTCATATCGAAAACAATTTATGGTAGGCCAAAAAGTCATTTATTTCAATTCAAGATTGAAATTCATGCCAGGCAAGTTAAAGTCAAAATGGACCGGACCGATATTTGAGCGAGGTTGAAAAGAGAAGATCATGTCGAGCCAAAGACATGAAACAAAGGCGCTTATTGGGAGGCAACCCAATACTTTTTTTATGTTTATTTTTATTTTTATTTTTATTTTTATTTTTGTTTATTTATTCTCATTTATGTTGATTTGATTTAGTCTTGATCCTTGATTTAGGTTTATAAAAAAAAAAAAAAAAAAAAATTTCAGAAGCGGTCGTAGAATAGGGCGTGCCCACGCCCTAACTCCTACCCACATCTGCCCATATCACTCCCACTGACAGACGTACTCCCACGATAGGGCGTGACCACGCTCTACGATCCGTCCACGTCTGGCCCTTCGACCATTAGATAGATAGAATCTCACTTCATTTAGGGCGTGCCCACGCCCTAAAATCAACCCACTTCTGTAAAAAAAAAAAAAAAAAAAAAAAAAAAAAAAAAAAAAAAAAAAAAAGAGAGAGAGAGATAGAAACAAATTTCACTTCTATTTTAACACTTGCATTTTATTTTTTTTTAGGGTTTCTCTCTCTATCTTGAAGCCTCAATAATGGAACGAAATGCTTGATCATTACGGTGTGCCCACGTCATAGCTTTTTCTCGAGTTCGTTGGAATTGTTTCTCCATTCTCCACTCTACCCTAGGGGAGTATTGTTCTCACCTTTCTCTTTTATTTCTTCGTTATTTGTTATTTGTTATTTGTTTTTTTTTATTTTATTTGATTTATTTATACATTTTTTTTTATTTTTTATCTCTCTTAACTTGAGCATACATTGAGGACAATGTATGATTTAGGTGTGGGGGGATGTTAGGTGTTTTTTTCTTTGTTTTGGTTTTTGACATTATATTTATTTTTTTTATTAGTTAAAATTTTTTTTCTTCAAAAAAAAAAAAAAAAAAAAATTCCGAGCTTTCTTTGTTGATGTATGCTATTTGGTTTGCTAGAGATATATGAAAAATGGCTTGTATCAATGGCTTTTGTGTTTGAAATGGCTTCTCATGTCTTTAATAGTTTTCTTTGAATGATGAACATATAAGATTTGACAAAAACCCTACTTAAAAAGTGAGGTTTTGAGCCATAAACGAGCAAATTCATTCTTTGTGCTCGAGATTATTTTTCTTGATGAGTGATTATCACACTTGGATTGCACATTCTAGAACTTGCATTGTTATACATTTCGAGACCACATATAGGATTTTATACATTGAAATGATAAAGGCACTTAGGTTTTACCCATTTTTGGCTTTCTTAAAATCTATACCCTGATTTCATAAACCCTTAGTTACCCAATTTGAGCCTTTACCCTTTTTCTTCTTTAAAACCCACTCAATACAACACCTAACCTTTGATTTTAGCCTTCGTTTCAAACCCTAGTACCAAAGATATATATATTTAATTGCATGATTTTGGTTTTATATTCGCCTCAATACGAAGATGATGATTGGAATTTTGATGTTGACATTTTCATGAAGATGATATATGTTCGAAAAAAAAAAGCAAGAAAAAAAAAGAAAATGCTGAAAAAAAAAAAAAATTTTTAAAGATGTAAATTTGTTAGATATTATGTTTTAGGAATTTTACTTTTTACTTTTTACTTTCTTTTTATTTAGTAGTTATTAGGGTTAGAAATATTTACTTTTTACAAATAGGAAAAATCCTATGTTCTTTAGGGTTTCTACTCATATATATATATAGGAGTATTCCAAACCTAGGAGAACCTGGGAGGAGGCAGCCGGGCAGCCCCTTGGGGGCAGCACTATTCACGTCTACAGTACAGCCGGCAGCTATTGTCCATGTAGTCCAACATCTTCTTTTCATTTTTTATTTAATTTGTGAGTTTTTCTTTTTATTATGCTTTGTTTTTAATTTACTTTTCTAGTCAAAGGATTATTGAAGTCTTGATGAATGATGATTGTGAGATCTAAATGATCTTATTTGCTTGATATTTGTGGGTATTTATTTAATCTCTATGCTTAGTGTTTATGATCGTTTTGGGATTGTTAAATAGAGGTCTATATTTAATAGCCCTAGAATAGTCTACAACCATTTAAAAATAGCAAGGTTTGTGTATTTTTAATGGAGTGGTAATTGACATAATTTTATGGCCTCGCAAGCGGTAGGATTTATGTCAAGAGATTAGGTAATCTAATTTAAATAAATCCAGGTTGGAATTTACTGATTAGAATTGGGTCTCTCTAGATCTTAATGCTATCGGAACATTAAATCCAACGAGGGTCTCTTGGGTTGTCTTTCGATTAGGGAAGTAATTAACGATGGTATCTTGATTACCGAAAAAGTACGGAGAGATTGGTCGCTTCGTGGTACTTAGCGGCTATAACCAATTTATTCGTATAATATCGAGTAATTTTTGTATCGATGATCAATCAAACACATCAAGGCGGAAATAACTCCTTTGGCTAGGTTTTCTCTTAATTGATAACTTTTCCCTTAATTGATATTTTCTCATCATTTTATTGTAGTTAATTTTCATTAATTTGTTTGATTAGTTATTTTAGATTATTTCATCAAAACCCCCCATATTTTCATTTTCCTTGAAAGAGATAAATCCGCCGTTCTCTGTGGATACGACCCTACTCGCGCTATATTCGTATTGTTTGAAGTAGGTAATTTTATTTTTGGTTGTTTGACGACACACCAGCGAGTTTCATGATAACAGCTGAGAAGCCGCATCATATGAAGCCATGTAGCAGCTATGATACATATAGTTTCCACTTTGATCTTGATGATTAACGCATCAACAGTTTACAGTTTTTAAACCATTTATATTTAATATATTAAATGCCCCATGGTCACCTGAAAAATTGCCAAATGACTATGATATTGGGAGGGTAGGCTGAAACGTCCATCAAAAGAATGCAAAATACTTCACAGAATAGAGTTTCTTATACATTGATGATTAAAATTTATGAACCAACGAAAATCCAATAGCAGAGCGTATTTCTCAATTGCATTAATAACTGAAAATGGTCCTTCCTAGGAAAAATTTCACATGGGTTAATTATCTAAAACATGAGATGTATTACCACAATAACCATATCACATTAAATATAAGTAGCCACAGCCAAATTATGGATCATGCTTATAGTAAATTGTCTACTAAACTAATTCTGAGCCGAGGAGACATATACTAACATAATTATAGCGCAAGCCTGCATCAATGCAGTTTATTTGCGTTGTCCGTCTCCATAATGGTTCAGAAGTGCTTGCCCTGTTTGTGACTTTTCCTGCTCTTATTTTCTCCTAACTAAATTAACGACCCAAGAAACTAAAGGATAATCAAAAGTAAGACAAATCAACTATTTGCCTTGTCAAATAGTTAATATATGCAGGGAAATAATAATCAAGAATCACATCGCCCTAAAAAATAAATAAATAAATAAAAGGAAGCTAATGTACCTTGCCAAAGAGATAAAGGGTGCCCATGTTATTGCCATAAAATTCTTCGTGTGCATCAATTATATAAAAAGGCAGCGACCCATCAGAATCCAAAACAAAATCGATCTTCTCCTCACCATATAAACTAGCATTTTGCTTAGTCACACAAGAATCAACACTTCCATTCCCTCCATTCATCACAGCTTGCCATCCTGCAGTTGCACTCAATGCAGGGTCCTGCTTTTCCTCCATGATCTTGGCATTAAGAACACGACTCTCCTCCTTCCTCTCTTTTACCTCCTCTGTTTTTGCGGCCACTTCAGCCTCAGCCCCAGCTTCTTTTGATACCACAGTCTGCTCATTAACCGCTCCAGAATCTGAATTTCTCTCAACTTCTAATTCCATTGGTTGTTGTTCTTCTTTTACGTCAACCGAATCAACACTCTCCCTCTGAATAACCCTATTCTCTTCACGTTTAACATAAAAATCAGCAGCTAAATTAGGGTTAGGGTTTCCCTCTCTCTTAGCAATTGAATTCCCAACCAAATTCCCTTGAACTCTCCTTCTTCTCTCCCTATCAGCCTCATCAGGTGCAAACTCAGCAATCACATCATCGACAATGCTATCAGACAAACCCTCACGATTCTTCTTAAAAACCGAAGAAGTAAACAAATTAGAAATTCTCTGCTTACCCATTAGAGCAGCAGCCTGAGAGAGAGCAGAAGGCTTCTTTGGTGGCGGCTCCTTCTTCTTCTCCACTGGTTTCTTCTTCCTCGGCTTTTCCAATTCGCCGTCCGATTCATCGGAAGACGGAGGGAGACCACCCTGAGTCCAGTCCTCCTCTTGACCTTCGTCGCCGTAGCCGAGAGTGTCGTTGTCGTCGACGATGAAATTGCCATATTCTTCACGGCGTTTGGCGACTAGGGCTTTGTAGTCGTCTTCGTCGACGATGTCATAGATCGAATCTTCGATTTTGATTTGGGGCTCGGATCTCCGGTTTCCGCTTCGGAGTGCTTTCAGGCGCTCTAGGGCTTCGACTCGCGACGTTGCGGCGACTCCTCTGCTTCGTCGCCGACCGGCAACTATTGGTTGCTCGTCGTCCGCCATTTCGCTTTTATCTCTCTCTTCACCGTTCGCTCTCTCTCTCTCTCTCTCTCTCTCTCTCTCTCTCTCTCTCGGTTGTCGAGCGATGGAAATGGGTATAGAAGTTGGAAAATGGCGCGAAAAGGTGTGATTTGCGCGGGCAATGCCGTACTTGCGTCTCTCTTTGTGTCCAGTCGTGTCGTGTCGAATCCAAGTCATTTGGCATCAGTTGGCCCATTTGTTTGGCTGGACTAAAGTCCATCTCTCAAACCAGGGCCCTGACCGAACGGGTTATGGCCTACTTGTTACTCTTTTTTCATTTTTCACAACCAATATTCTGAAACCATATTCCAATTATCTCTTTATTTCGATTTAAATATGTACGATGTCACTATTTAATATTTAAATTGAGTGCATTTCAGGTACAAATATGGGACAAAGACCATAAAAATATTTTAGAAAATATTTTTTCTACCAACTAACACTGGAATTAGAGGCCTTAAATGAACGAATAACAACAAAAGAATAAAACAAGTTCAATAATCCAAAATCTACCGACCAACACCCCCGCGATAATATTCTTTCCAGCAAGCAAACTGGAATAGTTTTACCCGCACAATGTGATTATAATGGTAAATCATTAAACTCTTGTAATCAAAATTTCAAATTTGATTCCTGAAATAAAAAAACATGTGTTTGAAAAGTGAGTTTTTAAATTAAATTTTATAATTGTTTAAATCAGATTAGTAAAAAAAAAAAGCCTATAATAACTTTCCCTTCCAGCATTGAAGCTCCAATATTACTTAATGGTCAACAATTTAATCCCTCTAATCCAATCCCTAAACGGGGTCATTAGGCTCCTAAAATGTTTTTTTTTTCTTTTTTTCAGTTATATCCTTATATTCGAAGACATTATAAAATATATAAAACAATTATTCATGGTTTTGGTAAATTTTGAAAGTTGATATTTCAAACATAAAATATTTGTATGTTCAAATTATATCCGGCATTAAATTATTGGATTATTTAAGAAAAAGAACTAAGATATGAATATATTTCCTATGATTCTCAAAACTACATAGAGACTAACGGATATAATTTCATGAGTTCTTATATTCAAGAGGTTCCATAAACAAGGTTGAAAATGCATTTTATGGATTCCCTTTGTCAAAAAAAAAAAACAAGAAAAAAAAAAACATAGATAATAATAATAATAATAAAAGGTTGGAAAGTTAACATCAATCTCCATCAACTTTTCTCTAAGTCTAATTAGAGGCCTCTCGTTGAAGTTATACGTCATTTGCCCATGAAGTATTTTCTCTAGAAAATAATAATAATAATAATTATGTACTTCATAGCAAGTGGATGGATCGAGTAAAACAACTCTATCACATAGACAAAGGAGTGGATTTGGGATGGGCAATAACTCAAGTCTAAACCTCTGTCTCACTTGTTTGGTAAACAAATTAATGCATTTTGAATGCTATCTATATATAAACATGAATAGAACCAAATCAAATTAAAAAAATATCAAAAAAATTTAAAATTTATCTTAATTTGGAATCGGGGCCTAATAATTGACTAAAGCGCAACCCAAATACTAAATGGGTATAAGATCTCACATTTATGGTATATTTTTGCGTCTTATTGAATTTGTAATGAGACTACATATTCTGGATATTAAAGCTAATCCTGATTATTTTGCAGGTGATGTCTAAAAAGAAACCAAAAAAAAAAAAAAAATAGTCGTCTACCAGGGAAATGGTTATTTATTCAAAGAAAGAGAAACAGCTAGGGTGGGATTTATTGCAATGGGTTGCCAAAAATATTTAGGTAGGTGTTTGTTTTTAATGAGTAGTAAAAATTTTACACAAGTAGGTAGGCAATAGTTATGAAGTTGAAATTGTTGGGAAGGATTAGATAAAAGGCAGTATAAATTAGATAGAAAGCTAAAGAGGAAGAAAACAAAGGAAATTATATTGCAGCTCTATGGAAGCCACATTTGATTTCTCATTAATCATATGCTTTTAATATCTGTGTGACATCTTTGGGTGCTTCACTAAATTTGAAAGTGCCAGCTCCATCTATCTTTAATCTTCTTTTTTTGGGGTTAAAAGGATATGGGAGTCCTTCTTATAAAAGTGCAAGAAATAAAAAAAAAAAAAAGGTGAAATATCATTGATAATAATAAATAATTAATTATCTGCATTTTGGTTGAATTTTAAAACATTAAAAACAAACAAGGGAATAGCTAATAATCTTCGAACTGAGTGAAATCTTAATTCAGATTTATTGATATTATGTCATTATAAAAAATTTTTTAAGAATGAAGACCAGACGTGGCAAACAGCTAAGATGACACGCGGCAGAAGCAACCAACTTTACAACCTTGATGGCATATTTACAGCCTCACTCGCCCAGGCTCGCAGACGACTCTTTGTGAAGGGCAGTAGGAAAAGAGCCAATCCTCCACTTCCATGAGTCCAAATCTTGACAGCTGCAATTCCAAAAATTTCCTCCTCAGTCATCATCCCAACTTCCTTCTCTCTCTCTCTCGCTCTCTCTCTCACATATATATATCGGATGACATTGATGATGAACTCCACTCGCTTGTGACCCTTTTGAAACAAAAGGGGTATTCTTTATTCTTAGCAAATAATCCAATGTCAGACCACAAAACCTCCAGTACTCTGGCTGACCAGCTCTCAAAACAAACCTCAATTTTTGGTCTTAGGTTGTGGGTTGTTCTTGGTGTTAGTGTTGGTGCTGCTTTTGTTCTTCTTCTCTTCCTCATCTCTCTCTGGCTTACCTCAAAACGCCACAACAACAACAGCAGCAAAAGAAAAATCAACAGACTCAATTCTCAAAACCCCACAATCCCAATTGTCTCAAAGGAGATTCAAGTGATTAAAACTGACAATGTTGGAACAAATAACACCAAAGTTCAGCCAAGCCCATTTCCAGAATCAGACACTTTTTCAGGAAATGATAGGCAAGCTTTGCTTTTTATGCCTCCAGAAGAGGAGAGCCCAATTGGGTATAACAGAATTCACATTGAGATTGGTAAAGATCATAGGATTTCCTATCCGGAGAGGTTTAATAGATCTTCGCATGGAAGTGGGGAGTCTAGGTCAAATGAACTGGTTTCTATTGTTGTTCCTGAGGTTTCACATTTGGGTTGGGGTCATTGGTATACTCTAAGAGAGCTTGAGGCTTCAACCAATGGTTTTGCTAATGGGAATGTGATCGGTGAAGGTGGGTATGGGATTGTTTACTATGGTCTTATGGAGGACAACACTCAAGTTGCTGTCAAGAACTTGCTTAACAATAGGTACTTTCTTAGACCCCTTTCTATATATATATATATATTTGGTTTTATGAGTTTATTGGTCCTGAATTTGGTTAGCACACTTCGAGGATTCTAGGCTTTAGAAACTAGGATTGAGCCATCTTATGGGACCATTTGTCCATCCTATAATTGATAGGGTGAAATTATGCCTTTTGAATGGAATTGTGCATTGATAGGGTGAAATTATGCCTTCTGAATGGAATTGTGCAAGAAGCTTTGTTGGGTGCTTGGCCTTGTCAAAAACACGTTCTATTTATCTCATCTTGCTGTGATAATATGACTGAGAATTAAAGTGAATACAACCTCAGGGGACAGGCTGAGAGGGAGTTCAAAGTTGAAGTCGAGGCAATTGGAAGAGTTCGGCACAAGAATCTTGTGAGATTGCTAGGCTATTGCGTTGAAGGAGCTCATAGGTCCTATCTCTTACCTATTCTCTCTCCTTAATATGGAATTTAGTCCCTGATAATTGATAATTCTTGTTAACAATTTTGTCTCATCGTTGTTTAATTTTTCAAAACATCGAGTTCATTTTATGATTTGAGGTTGTTATGTTTCAGAATGCTCGTTTATGAGTACGTCGATAATGGGAATTTAGAACAGTGGCTTCATGGAGAGCTAGGACCACGGAGTCCTCTTTCATGGGAGACTCGAATGAATATTATCCTTGGAACCGCTAAAGGGTATTTATCTAACACATGTTGAAGTGCATTTTTTCATGTTGACAGTCAAGGCCTTGTGAACTTTATGGCTGATCAATCAGAACTAATATTAGTCAATGTAAATCATTGATGCAGGGTAGCATACCTTCATGAGGGTCTGGAACCAAAAGTTGTTCATCGTGATATAAAATCCAGCAACATCTTACTGGATAAGCATTGGAATCCCAAAGTTTCAGACTTTGGCCTTGCCAAACTGCTAGGATCAGATAGCAGCTATATCACAACTCGTGTGATGGGAACATTTGGGTATATGCCAAAATGTAGAAATTTCTTGTGTTTTGGATGCTTTTTGTGCATGTACAAAAGAGGCACTAACCATTTCTTTCCCTTTTTCTAGTTACGTAGCTCCTGAATATGCAAGTACAGGCATGCTGAATGAAAGGAGTGATGTTTATAGTTTTGGAATTTTAATTATGGAAATTATTTCTGGGAGGAACCCAGTTGATTACAGCCGGCCTTTGGAAGAGGTATACTAGATTACCCCTTGACTGCATTGAGGAGTAAAAACTAATATATTTCTTTCTTTTTATTTGATCATGTGCATTTGACACGAAATCTGGACTTTCAGGTGAATTTAATAGACTGGCTTAAGAAGATTGTTGCTAACAGAAACCCAGAGGGAGTTTTGGATCCAAAGATTCCTGAAAAACCATCTTCAAGAGCATTGAAGCGTGCCCTTCTGGTAGCCTTGCGTTGTGTGGACCCAAATGCTCAAAAGCGGCCTAGAATGGGGCATGTTGTTCACATGCTTGAAACTGAGGAGTCTCCCTTCAAAGATGTAAGTAAAGCAACCAGCCTAAACACATTTAGATCAAGTTAAGTTCTTACTCTCCATGTGCAATGTGGTTGAGGGAGGACATCATTAGATTGGCCTTCAGCAGCAAACCCTAGTCAATGTATATTATGATATCTGGAACCAGGAGGTTTTATTGGAAACATAATTCCATCCACTTCTGCAGAACCTGATTATAGGTCAATATTCGGTATTCTCTGGGTGAGATCCTAAATCATAATGCAATTGGTGTGGGTGTTCTTTTCCTTTGTTTGCTTCCCAAAAACTGAAGGGGCGGATTAGTAGTACCATTTCTGACAAATGTGACAATACTGGTCCCCAATACCCATTTGCCATTGCACTTTACCTTTCCTTATTATGTCTCAACCCGTTTGCTTTGGTATGGTACTGCTACATAAACTGCATTGGGGATATTTGTCTTGATGGAAGCTGTGGGGTCGGGATGAAGAAGGTTGCCATTTGTACGTTTGTGTCATCAATGTGATTCCTAAAATTTGGTGCTCTTGTTTTAGGACCGAAGAGCTGGACCAGACCCAGGGCAAGCACCTCATGACAAGCCACCAATTGATGGCTTGAAAAAGATGCCCACAATAGAACCAAATGATCATGATGGACATGACTCTGGCTACCTTGTGAATAGGCAACAAAAATTGCCAAGATGAGCAACACCAATAGTGAAAAACCGCCAAAGATCATGTAACAGGTGAATTGGTAAATCTTCTATTGCCTTGACCTAATAATTAAGGTGATGTGGTAGATGGTGTACCCAAGAAAAGTAAATATTGTCCTCAAATGTGGCTTCCGCAAGTGCTAAGCTATGTCAGTCTCGGTTTGGCTGCCTGTAGTCTCCAATTCTTCCATCAATGATTATAGACATATGCAGTATCAGTCCCAAAAGGAGCTATGTAGCATATTTCTGTATTTATTAATTTCTTGCTGCATTGTTGATGTAAACTTGATCGGATATTTTCCACAATGAGTCTCTCTTTTTCTCCTGGTAGAAATATTTTTAGCATGATTGAACTGTTGGCTGATAAAGCTGTTTATATCTTATGAGTAACGAAATTCTCTCTATATTAATGATTCAAGAAAGCACTACTCATGTTTGTCAAACTATAGACATCAACCGGCAGCCGGTTAGTTGAAAAGCGACTTGGACTTGCAGTTACAATAAGTGGGGCTAGATCATAATTTTCCTTTTTTAGGCGGGGTGTCCTTGACATAACATGGCTCATAAGCCCATGCTTAATTATAGGGAGATCTAGCTGTGACTTGAAAGACAGCTTGATAGCAGCGGCTGTACAAGTGATTAGGACTCTTTAATTGATGAGGGGATTTACTTGCTGGTCCATCCCCATGTGAGGTCTCCTTGCGGTTGTGGAGGGCTCCATGTTGCCTTGGTTTTTGGCTTTCTGCCCTAAGAACGGGAAGAAAATTGAAGGGTCCACAAGAGGCATCTGTAGTCTGGAAAAGTTTTTGGAAAGTGTTTTTGTTTGATTTTGACTTTGTGTGAAAGTGAGTGATCTTGGAACTTAGTGAATGCAACTTGAATCATGCTTTGGCCTTTTTCGCTTAATGGAAGATTGATTAGAGTCACCCATAATAGGCCTCAAAATAAAAAAAAAAAAAAAAAAAAAAAAAAAAACCATATCCTTACAAGTTCATGATTCCCAGTCCTGAGTTCAAACTCGGCAGTTACAACGTATGGGTTCCCTACTAAGGGTGGGAACAAGGTTGAAAGTGTATAATATAATTAAATATTGTTGTACAAAAACTTGTGCAACCACAAATGAAAGTGTATGCAGAAAATGCAATAAAAAATCTAAATTCTGGCTTTGAATCTATGAATTTGTCTGTAAAATTATTGCTTCGGGTCTTCCAAAATTATCAAAAATATTATGGTTATTTGACATTTTAGTGAGATTTTTACATAGTTTTTCGAAATGATAATAATTATGAGTTAAACCGAATAATTTACAATATATAAAAACGTTTTTAGTAACAAAAAAAAAAAGCAATAGCATCATATTTTATACTAAACGAAAAAAAAAAACAAAATAAGACTTTATTGTATCTTGACAAAATTAAGATTATTTTGACCAATGATTAGCCATTTTTTTTCCCCAGGCTTTTTGCATGTTCATTTATCAATGCAGACAGGTTACCTTATGCCCAAGAAGTTCTTTTAATATTAAGTACACTTTTGTGAATTGGATCCTCAAAACAACACCAAGAAGTTATAATACTACAAGGAAGGCTCTCATTCTAACAATCAGCATAGTGTTGAAATTTTTAAGCAAAAGAAACATGTTGGGTCCAAAACCACATGTTTTAGTCTAGAGGGTGTATGGTAATTATGATGAATGGTATGATTAAAGCTAGATAAACCATTAGACAACTCACATGGCTTAAAAGGCCACGTTGAGGAGGCAAATGCACATGAGCACTCATTTTTTGCTTTATGCTTGATAGCTCTCGTTCAATGGGGACCCTTTTGCTTCCTATTCCACAAATAACGTGCATTTTGCTTCCTGTTATAGAACAACTATTGCTCAACATTTTGGCAGCTCTCTGGTAGAATTGCGGGGATATACTGACCCAACAGATGGAGTTTGTTGTATTTTATCGGTGATTAGACTGATTAAGACCTAGTTCATATTGAGATCATGTAAGAAGACATAATCATTTAAGTGTGCATGAGTTTGCTCTGTTTTTATTGCTACCGGGCGTGCTTGGCAAACAGGATTGAAGGGAGAGCATTATAATGCATTTTTGTTCCCCCCCCCCCTCCCAAAAAAAAGAAAAAAGAAAAAATGAATGCATCTCAAAATATTTGAACAAATTTGAGGAGACGGGCCAAATTGCTGAGTTCTGTACCTTGCAATAAGATTTTGGGTTCAATTCTCAAATTTTGTACAAATTTAGTATGCGTGTTTGTTTGTTGATCGAGATTTGTAAAATCACTTGTAATAATAGTCTTTTATACATAATTTTTCACAAGATAAAACCATATTTTACTCGCAAATGGTTGATTGCTAACTTAGTTCGGTTATTTTTACCACAATAAATATTGTAAGTTTGAACTTTATTATATAAGGTTAGATTAAAGCTTCAATGTTGTTGCTTTTCTAGGTATGGAAATCATAACTATGGCTTGAAAATTTTGGTGGTCTTTGAATCTTAGTGGGACTGCATGATACTCTGAATGGATGAAAAGACCTACCTGGACCTTACCTTTAAATGGACTTTTTAGTACATTGATACCTGTTCCTCTCTTCTTAACATGTACAAAATTGTATCAGAGAGAGAGAGAGAGAGAGAGAGAGAGAGAGAGAGAGAGAGAGAGAGAGAGAGAGAGAGAGAGAGAGAGAGAGAGAGAGAGAGAGAGAGAGAGAAGTACATGAATTCGAAGAATTATATTAGAAGAATTCTTTTGATCCGACAACAGGTTGATTAGAATAATCAAAATTTAATTTAGAATATCGACCGATCAAATAAACATGTGAAAACAAGAATTTTCAACAAAATCAGAGATCATTTGTGGAAGGTTACTGGGATCAATTGAGCGGGACATGTTAGATCAGCGATCTCGAAAGGAATCCTATGCAAGTGTAAATTTCTTTCTCCATAAATCTCTTAGACTTTTGGAGGTGCAGATTAGGAAAGTATCCATTCACGCCTCAAAAGTCCAGGTCCCCCCCCCCCCCCCACCCACCAAAAAGAATTTTCATTTCCTTCTAAATTTTTCTCACCCAGAAAAAGTACAATGGTACAAAAATTTGGGGTGACTAAAGGTTCTGTATGTTAGATTAAATAAAATTTTTAATATAAAAATTTATTGATGTAATAATAATTTCAGTTCCCTTTATAAAAAAATTTTATTTTTACTTAAAACACCCATTATTTTCCAAAAAAAAAATTTATTAGTAGTTAAAAATATTACTATTAAAATAATACAAAATGAAGGTAAATTGAAACAAATTAAGATTTACCTAAATCGAAGGAACTCCATAAAACAGTTTTAAGTTTATCAGAAGATTTTATGTTTTACTCTCTCTCTCTCTCTCCCCCCCTCCCTTCTCTTCTATGTGATGAATGGGCCACATAATTGAGTATAGTCCTTCACTTACCCCCCGAACTCCATTGAATGTAGGATTTAGAGTAGCATCCAGTATAGTTACCTGAGAGTTTACCAACCATAGCTGACAATTAACACTCTCCAACTCCAAGATTTCAAAGAGCATGCCAACCTCCAATAATTTATTAATTTACCTCAATAATTTATATTCTTGCAAACAAAACATCAGCTAATGGTTTCCCATAATTGCACGGACCTCTTTTCAGTATTCCATGCACTTGAATAATCTTGTTTCAGAACAATGTTGAGGTTTCTTTTCGTGGCTTCCAAGTATTGCAAGGATTTTTTTAGAAATTCCAGACCTTTCAATTGGAAACCAGGTTAAAAAATTTGAAAGTTGGTATCATCCAAGAGAAAGGTTTTTTTTCTGAAGGTTTCGTGCCTGTCCTGTTCGGTCATAGCCTAACATTGCTCCATGCTATGGATAGGGGAAAAAGACCATCCAAACTAAGAATTATGAAGGACGGAGACAAAGAAGGGTTGTGAAATCCTAGATATTTGTCAATATTCTATTACTTGCCCCCATTTTTCCCTTTTTACTTTTCTATCTCATATCCCTCTTTATATTTCATTAGATGTGAACCCCCTTTTACTTATGGTTTGAAAAAGATATAATGCAAAAAAAAAAAAAAAAAAAAAAATTGTCAAAATAAGAAAAAACCCAATTCACGGGCCTTAGCCCTTAGGTTAAGCATCCTCTTTCTTTATGTTAATTACCTCTTAAGTCGAGAAAAGACAAAAAATAAAAATGGACAAAGAAAATACCCTCGTTAAATGCCCCCTAAAACATCTCATCTCTCTCTCTCTCTCTCTCTCTCTAAGATTTTTTTTAATATTTGAATTTATTGATATTTTTTATTAATATTCAGAAACTGATAATATATTTATTAATTGATGATTAATAAAAAAACTTATTATTATTTTTTTTGCATTGTTGTGGTTAATTTTTATTTAAATAAATATAGATTTTGAAACTATCAAAACTTTTCATTATAATCTTTTTTGCATTTTTTTGTTCTGACCCACAAAAAAAATAATTCAAGCTCTGTTCCTGTCATCATGGAACCTCAAAATAATAATAATAATAATAATAATAATAATAACAAATATCCCATAGACATCATGGCAAATCACCACATTTCTATCCACTGTCCACTATTCATGAAACAACAAAGTTGCCTGATTCCAGCATATAAATTGAAATAAAAACCTTAAATCACAATATACAAATGAAAATTGTTTGTAACAACTGCAACAATCCTATCTTATGCCATCAAAAAAGGCAGGTCTCATACAAACAGAAACAACAAACAAATCTCGTTAAGGGAGAAAACTGGGGCAGAAAATATGCAAAACCCCTAGATTGAATAACATGATGTGTCGTGTATGTTCTCTAAACATGTAATTTCATGCAGTTTAAAAAGATATCCGGGAATGATATACCACGCAAAAATGGGGGCGACTATGATCATAATAAGGAAACTAGAGCAATCAAAGATGTTCCTAATAACCACCACAAGGTTAGTGGTCTACTATTTGCAAAAGCTATGCCTTGTGGATTCGAGCTTTGCAGGGAAATTGCTGATGGTGGTGGAGGAGAAAGCACAGGGACATCGCATGTGCCAAATGTTGCATTTGCCTGTCCATTATAACATAGCAAAAATGGTCAACACTAAACTTTGGCTTATCATCCATGTAAAGAGAATCCTTGAATGTGATTGATCTACACAAGGGAATAATAAGTGGATTCGGTATTATTGGAACAACCACTCCAGATTCATATCGTCAGGCATTTGACCTTGCGTATATTTTAAGGCAACTAATTAGATTTCAAAGAAAAAGAAAGCACTATATGCACTTTGCCTAATCAGCCATGATAATGGCCAAATTTCATAGACAAAACAGGTACCTCTTCTCCTCTGCATAATCTAACTGCCCAGCATAATTAATGGGACGGCTAAAAGTGAGGCTATAGCATATTAGAGTGCTTTCAACTACTTAGAAGTTTACTAGGCAAGTAGAAACATAATTATGCAACCGTGTAAATCAAACCTTGCAATAGGAAATGCTATCACAGCCACAGGTCAGATGACCGTTAGATTCATCTACTGCTTCTGGGGCTCCCCCTCCATCACTCTTCTGCAACAAGAAAGCAACAATATTCAGTATATATAGTGTACAGTCTACAATCTTTCTTCTTCTTCATTGAGTTGAAAAAAAAAATATGCATTTGAATGTTAGAGTTCCAGTCAAATGCATTTGAATACCTGATAAAAATCAACAGCTATGAAGTTTGGCCACCTTTTTCCAGTAGCTTGATAACAGGTGTCCATCATGCTAATCAATGGAGCGGAATTATCTGCACAGGCCTCTGTTGCATTTGGGTTATCAGGAAAGTAATTTTGAAGAACAAGTGACATAGTTGTGTTGTTCATAAAAGAAGACTCTGAACGATTCGGACATTGGCCAGCAACCATTCCTTTATCACCATCTGCAATTTGATCCCACATCACAATAAGATTAAGAAGCAAATCTGGAATTTGAATATTCAAACTGGTGCGAATCTAGTCCTAGCTAACTGTTTGGGCATTCATGTTAATGATCTTTCAAGTATGTAAGATTGCACCTTAGCCAAAAAAAACCTACTTCACTAACATTTTTATTCACTGGCAAGATGCTTTAGAGGAAATCTTGCAGAAATAGGACTCACATTGATTTTCCACTACATACCGCCATTGATAAGCAATTCCTTCGCTAGCCTCTTTCGATGAAATGGAGGTAAAGACAATCAAACGCTGGTTCTGCTTGACCATATCATCTACAGTTGGCCAATCTCCACCATCTTTAGGCATCTGAGAGACAGGAAACCAGTATGTACTGAGACCTGATTCCTTGAACAAATTTGTGAGACCATCTGTTGTTTTCACATAGTCTTCAATAAAGATGGTGACAATCTCTGAGGGGTTTGCCTCCAGAAAAGCTTGAATTTCTTTCAGAACATTGATAGCAGGTTGCTGAAGCGTGATGAGCAAGATCTATTCAGTAAGCATAGCAGATCAAGTATGCATGGTAAATATTTGCAAGTGTAATCAGTAAAGCACTTACAAATGCGGTGAAATTGTAGCATGTTCCTCCAAAGGAATGACATAGCCAGATATTGTTCTCGAAATCATACATATCTAGCATTAGCCCTCGGACACCATTCTACAGGGTTAAATAAAAGAACAAATTTCAAATGGCCAGTTAGTTAGGTCATGTAAGGGATTTCAGATCATTGCAGTGCAGCATGTTAATTGACTATCAAAATGTAATGAGCTTACTCTTTACCATGCTAAGTGATGAATTTTCAAATTCTAATCATAACCAACTGACAGAAATTTACAGACCAGAGAGAGGAAATTGATAAATGACTAAAACTTGCAAAGCCCTAAGAATGCATTAAGAAGAATTAAATGCAGAAGTCAATAAATAAAAAAGGAAATGGAATCTATCACTAAAACATTTCTTTTAAAGCTTTATCTATAATGGGGAAACAATTGTAGGCATGTGAAAGAGGTCATAGTTAACAAAACATACAAACAGCTCATTCTTTGTGAAGAAGCATCAATGATTTGATTAGGTGATGCTAGAATGCTTAATAATCAATCCAATCCAAGTACACCTAACCCAAATGAGGAAGACATATCACACTCACATATCTATTTCTATATATGTGTATATGTGTATAAACAACTGCTGTATTTCACATGCCCAGCTCGCATGCTACCATATAATATATCTAGACATACCAATCCTTAAATCCTCTACCGTGAACACATATAGGGTAAGCCTAATAATAATGTGTCTCAAGTTTTACTGGTCTTCACAACAGTTTAATATCTAGAGGAAAAGCTCGGACATAGCTTTCTATCTGCTTGTATACCCAACCTCTGCCTCATATGAATTGCGAGACTAAGGGTATGATTTATAAATTTACAAAATGAATACCACCAATGATTTGCATTGTAAACTATTTTTGGTATTTGTTACTCCACACAATCATGATTTCATTGTTTTCTCTATTCTTATTAAATGTTGGAAATTCAATAATATTACAAAATATTGGTCTTCGAAACAGTTTAATATCTAAAGGAAAAGCTCGGACATAGCTTTCTATCTGCTTGTATACCCAACCTCTGCCTCATATGAATTGCGAGACTAAGGGTATGATTTATAAATTTACAAAATGAATACCACCAATGATTTGCATTGTAAACTATTTTTGGCATTTGTTACTCCACACAATCATGATTTAATTGTTTTCTCTATTTTTATTAAATGTTGGAAATTCAATAATATTACAAAAATCAAATAAAGCGAAACCTGCATAGCATCAGACAGTAAAATTTGAAATATATATATTTGTTTTTCTTTTCTTTGATGATATTGACCATATGTAAAATTTTTGATATATTTGATTATTGTACTCGTTTGTTCCATGTAAGATTACTCTAGTAAATTTAGCTATTTTCTTTTAATGTCAGCAAAACCAATTCAATGCTCCTCTGTTTGAATTAAACAAAGTTATCATATATCCCTTCTAAATTAAGATGGACAAACTGAAATTTTTGTTTTCGTGCAATAAAATTACCAAATTAACCCTCAAAACAAGAAAGAACAAAACACACGAAAAAAGCCCTAAAAAATTAGGGCGAGGAAAGGAGAGAAGAGGACGGAAAACGTACATTGAGCTGATTAGTAACGGAATCTTCCTGATTCGCCGGAGCGAGAATAATCGATCCCGTCTTCGACGTCGCTCCCGAGAGTGCGTACGAATTGTGCGTCGTTAACCATGTGTACTTATTGAATGGGAGTCCTTTCACCTGTTCTTCGATCACAGAGAGAGAGAGAGAGAGATTTTAATCACAGTTGAAATGAAGGAAGTAATTTTGCAAGATTGAACTGGAGTGGAAATTACCTTAGAAATAGGATTGACAGGTTGGATTCGGGCGCATCGTGGTCGAGTGTTGCCATTGAAACCGCAGGTTTCGCAGCGTAGGCCGGTGTCGCAATCTGAGTTCGCCGAACATGTTTCCCCGATCTGTGAGAGAGTTGATAGATTAGAGAGAGAAAGAATGAGAAAGAGAGAGAGAGAGAGAGAGAGAGAATGAAGAACGAACCGTGAGAGCGGAGGTGAAAGAGAAGAAAAACAGAGCGAAGAAGATGATTTGAAACTTGATCGCCTGCAGGGAGAGAGAGAGAGAGAGATATGAGTTTTGCAGTAATAAATAAGATGAAAAGCAAGAAAATGAAATGTGAATGATTGATTGATCAGATTACATGCCTTCATTTTTGGGCGACGAGAGGACGAGAGGAGTCTGGCTCTGGCCTCTCTCTCTCTCCCCCTCTCTTCCCCCCTCTCTCCCTCTGTAGCTGGAAGCAGTTTGAAAAGGGTCACCTAAAAGGTTTAAATGGAAATGTTGGACCAAAAGGGCCGACGCAAAGGAGACCTCGAGGTGCCGTTTCGTTTCAAATACTTCACTTCATTATTTCAACCTTGACGACTTTCATTTGTTTCTATTTTTTTCAGGTCAAAAATCGAATTTATTTCTATTTTCTACTGATATAAGCTTTTTTCACAATTTTGTATTAAGTTAAATTCGACTTTTAAAAAAATATGACCACTTATTTGCAGCCTAAACCTAATGGTAGCCTTGGTCCATACGGAGTGCATTAAGCATTCTCGAGTCATATTATTAGTCAATTTTTTTTTAATTGATAATCGATATTTAAAAACTCAATAAATTTAATTGAAATCTAATTTAAAATTAACTCTTTTAATAGTTATTTTTTCATTTCTAATACTCAGAATCAACATATTAATCAAAAGAGTTTAATATCTTGTAATCAGATCTAATATCTCAATACCAACGGCTAGATTGCATTGAGTTGAAGGAAGCACCCGTTATCGATAAACAGGAAATGGAAACATCTCTTTATTGTCGAATTCATGAATTTGACTCTAACTTGCGAGCAAGTGCTCAAAACTGAAATTGTCGCAATTAGGCTGGTGGGAATTCTGGAGAATTTTCAAATAATGAAACTCAAAGGTATATATCTCGAGAGAATTTGAAAATTTCTCCTTTTTTTTTTTTAATAATTTTCAACATGTACGAAATCTTAATTGAAAGGTTGGGATTTGTAGATAAAATGCAAGAGCCACGAGGAAACTTCCTTAGCGTAAAAGAATTTGTAGTTTGCCTTTCCTAATAATTATCTAAATATTTTGAAATTCTTACTTATTTACCCTCTCTGTTTCCACAAAAAAGTTTATTATTTAAAAAATAATAATAATTAAGTGCATTTTCCTAAATAATTTTTTTTTTTTTTTTTGTAGTCAAAAGACGGACTCCCCTTGGTAAATGCCAGGTAACATTACAATTAAAAGGAAGTTAAATAGAATAAATTAAGGGTAGAAGGAAGTACTAGGGGAGAATTTGGAAGAGAGAGAGAGAGAGAGAGAGAGAGAGAGAGAGAGAGAGAGAGAGAGAGAGAGAGAGAGAGAGGAATGGTTCAAATTTTTAACTATATATAATTTATAGACTTAGAAGATAAGGATTAAAAAAATGCAGCTAAGCTTTGTTTCCAAGATTAGGGCATGAGGTGCCAAAACTGGTAAGGGGAGATGGCATGCCTAATTTGGGCAACAAAACCAATTTCCAATTTAAATAACAATCATAGTCCCAAACTGCGTACAAACCAAAGCAACTAACCCCTCCTCCCCAGGGAAATAGGACAACAAAAAATGAGTCAAAAAAACCTACTACCGAAGATACAGGCGGAGGGAGCCCAATACAAAGAACTCAACACCACCCCATATGACGATGTCCAAAGAAGGCAACGGCCAACTTGACACACCCGACCTCATGGATCGATCCCCCGGGGCACACCCATCTGAGCACCGATCGACAATGAAGTGATCCTGATCGGAATCAAAATTTCGACACATAAACAGCACCAACACCGGCGGGCAACCCTTAATGACGTCAACCACAACCCCAGCACAAAAAAGAGCGATCACTATCTTTTTTTATTTATTTAAAATTATATTTGGACTAATTTGTGTTTATAAGACTTATTTTAGAGAATAATTCTTTTAATGTTCGTACAAGTTGGTGATAAAAAAATAATTTTAAAATATTGTTTTAATAATGTGGTTAAAATTTAAAAATTTTATTTACTGCTTAAAAATTATAAAATCTTTCCCCCTTTCATTTTTTCTCTGCCTGGAGGGATGCAACCATTAGGAAAAAATTTTGGTATAACATACCACTTCAAAACAATTCTTCAGATCAAAGTTTGGTTCGGTTAATCTCCGCAAAATCTTTCTTATGCTTCTGCCGTGCATAACTGTTGAGTAGCATCTCTCTGTCCTAGTGTAAGGGGAACACATTAGACAAGGAATTGAAAAAAAAAATGGTATCACTTGTCTAATGTTGTTTGTTATAGCAGATTTTAGATCGGAATGGATGAATCATATATTCCTCAGGTTAGATGTGGAATCACACAATGGAATCCACGTCCACAACCCAAATCCTTTTTTATGATTTCTTTACAAAGAGTTGTGAGAGAAAATCAGTTTCGTACTGAAAGAACAGAGACTTTTAATTTCTTTTCCAAGTTCGAGAGCTCTCTCTCTTTCACCCTTTTGTTCTCTCTCTCTCTCTCTCTCAAGCTCTATTTCAAACTTCTCTCGAATCTCATATTTATAGTCTCCTGAAACTTCCGTTGGAAGTTACCTGAGGTTTCTCTTATAAGCTACCCCCTGAAGCTTCCTGTATAAGCTTTATTCTGGAATGCGCACGAAGCTTTACTTGTAAGCTTCCTCTTGAGGCTTCTCTTAGACGTCACCCTTGAAGCTTACTCTATAAGTTTCATCTCGGGATGCACACAAAACTTCACTTAGTAAGCTTCTTGTGACTTTCCTCGAAAGCTTCTCGAGGCTTCTCTCAGAAACTGTGTGACAAGCTTCCATAAGAAATTTCGTGAGATTTCTATAGAAAGTTTTCTATTGGGGTTGTGGAGGAGGAAGCTGGTCGGTCTCAGGTTGACCCATTATGGGTGTAAGTTTAACCTGACTAAGTATATAGGCAGCATATTTGAACATGTATATACCTGACTAAGTATATAGGCTGCATATTTGGACATGCATATGATAGCTCCATCATGATTAGACATGCAAATATAAGTTTAACCAAGTATATTTGAACATGTAAATATACATTCTTTCTTGTCAAATATGACCAAGTCCAGCATGTCATATATTTGCATCCATATTATTACCATTAGATGATTTTTTCTTTTAGTTTTTTATTATCGATATTTGGATTTTACCCGACTAATTTGATTCGAGTATTATATGGTCCATTTTAGGAGTTGGCTCTCCCAAATTCTTTTTCGTCATTTTTCGGTTTTGAACTCAAGATCTCTTGTTAAGGGGATAGAGTACTTTTAACCACTCAAACAAAAAAATTTTGGTTATAGTCATTAGATGATGCAATCAAAGAAAAACAACCATTATGATTTTCATTATTTTGTACTATATCTAATACAATAAAATAATTTTTGTACGGATTTAACCTAAAAAATTAAAAAAAAATTTAAAATAATCCAAATGAAAAAATATTTCCGTTTCTAACCTGCATTTATCAGGAGTTGGAGACGCGACACACTGTGTCCCGTCTTCAACCATCGACAAAGTCCCCAGAGAGAGAGAGAGAAGTCCGTGGGGAAGAAGAGAGAGGGGAGGAGCGCGATGGGGGGCAAAGGGGGGAGGGAGGAGCACGGCGGGGGGAAGAAGAGAGAGAGGGGAGGACCACGGCAGGGTGCGGAGGGGGAAGGGAGAGAGAGAGGGGAGGGCCGCGGAGGGGGGAGGTAGAGAGAAAGGGGAGGGCGGCGGGGGTCCGCTGGGGGAGGGAGAGAGAGAAAGAGGAGAGGAACGCGGCGCGGGGGGGGGTGGAGGGGGGAAGGAGAGAGAGGGGGGGGCTCAGAGGGGTGCGGAGGGGGGAGGGAGAGAGAGGGGAGGGGCGCAGAGGGGGGGGAGGGAGAGAGGGAGGGGAGGGCCGCGGGAGGGCGGAGGGGGGGAGGGAGAGAGAGACGGAGGAGGAGCGGCGGTGCCGGGGAGGGAGAGAGAGACAGAGGAGGAGCGGCGGCGCCACCGGCTCCTCCTCTGTCTCTCTCTCCCTCCCCGGCACCGCCGCTCCTCCTCCGTCTCTCTCCCTCCCCCTCCCCGGCACCGCCGCTCCTCCTCCGTCTCTCTCTCCCTCCCCCCTCCGCCCCCCCCGCGGCCCTCCCCTCTCTCTCTCCCTACCCCCCTCTGCGCCCCTCCCCTCTCTCTCTCCTTCCCCCTCTGCCCCCCGCCGAGCTCCTCCCGTCTTTCTCTCTCCCTCCCCCCTCCGCCCCCCGCTGCGGTCCTCCCCTCTCTCTCTCCTTCCCCCCTCCACCCCCCGCCGCGTTCCTCCCTCCCCCCTCCGTGCTCCTCTCCTCTCTCTCTTCCTCTACAAAATATCACGTAGGAACAAGGTGCGACCACTTTCAAAAAATAATTTACAAGTGCCAATACTTTTTACAACAACTCTGACATTATTTCCTACATATATCCAATTCAAATCAGCTGGAATTCGGCGATATTCGACAAATGATCCTCTTTCTCTAAATACATGGTTTGTTGCTCATGAATCAAGAGTTTAAAAAGAATTCGATTCAGTGAGCATAATGTCATAGTGCTAGAAACACTAACATTATGCAAAAAAGGTTCAAACAATACCTTCCTAGACTCAGTGCTTTCACAAGTATAATGGCCCAATTTGTAATAATTATAACATATTTGATTGCTCTTATCATTTTTCTTTCCTCCACCGTGCTTACTTCTCTTACGGCGATCAATTTGGGTTTTCTTGAAATTTGAATGTTTTTCTTGAAAAATCTCTTATTCTTTTTATGTTTGGAGTCAAAATCCCTATTTGAGCTGGACTTAACAATATAAACCTGTCCAGAAGATCTGGCTGCCTCTAGATGCTCATCTTCCATTTCAATATGACTCCTAACATTCTCAGATGTTTTAATAGTAAGATTGTGAGTTATATTCATTTTCTTCGGTTCTCGACTTTGAGGAAGCGATCTAATAACAGTTTGTATCTGCTGCTCATCCATCAATATATGTCCAGCAGATTTCAACTCATTAATCATGTTCGACCTTTCCCTTAGATACTATTTCATCAAATGATATTGTTTTTTCACATTTGTGTCAAACTTGATTATAAGCTATCTTAGCTTAGTTAATGAAGTCACTCCAAATTTTGCCTTTAAAGTATTCCACATTTCATGTGTTGTTTGGTATATTTTAAACTCTACCGTCAGATTATCTTGCATACGGTTCACAATGTAATGCGAGCGTAACAAAATGATTCTTGGTATAGTGTGATACAAAGCTTCTAAATATTCTTGTTCTTCAAGAAAAGAATGTACTGAATTCTTTGATAACAAATATCGAAATTATCACTGTTCAGTTTCTTCCCTTATTTAATTCGGCCACTATATTTTTTGTTACACTAGCCATTTTCTTTTTCTATATAATGCATACAAATATTAGTACAAAACATTTATTAACATTAGAACACGTTAACCGTAATATATTATTGAAATAATATTTACTAAGCATAGATAGTATAAGATCGAAAGTTTGCATAACTCTCGATCATTTTTTGAAACCAAAATATTTATATAAATTTATCTTAATATATAAGTGTTAAATTTTAGGATTAGGAGTTTCAACTCTACTATCCTATATTTCTACCGGGATAAAAATCCATAAATAAGGCATAAACATGCATATGTCTTATTTTTCAAGTATATATAATAATCACGCATAGAACACATGTATTAATAGTTATTCATATACCATAAATTAACCTTTGAAAGGAGGTTTATTATCATGCAAGAAACATGTACTCAAAGTTTTATGATTGCAGAATAACCATAAGTAAAACTGCTATTAAAACACTTTCAAAATTTCACAAGATTCCAACCATGAACGATTTCAAGCATGGATTCAATCACGGATTCAATCACTTAAGTTTTGATACCATTGTAAGGGGGACACATTAGACAAGAAATTGAAAAAAAAAATGGCACCTCTTGTCTAATATCATTTGTTGCAATGGATTTTCGATTGGAATGGATGAATCACATACTCCTCTGGTTGAACGTGGAATCACACAACAAAATCTACGCACAAGTCACAACCCAAATCATTTTTTATGATTTCTTTGTAAAGAGTTTTGATAGAAGATTAGTTTCGTGCTGAAAGAGCAGAAACTCTTAAGCTGTTTCTCAAGATCGAGAGCTCTCTCTCTCTCACCCTTCTGTTTTCTCTCTCTCTTTCTCTCTCAAGCTCTATCTCAAGTTCTATCTCTAGTTCTATCTCAAGCTTCCCTTGAAACTCATATTTATAGCCTTTTGAAGCTTCTCTTGGAAGCTACTGGAGGGAAGCTACTTGTGAAACTTCCTTTATAAGTTTCATCGCACGAAACTACACTTAGTAAGTTTCTCAAGATCATCTTGGGAAGCTTCTCGAGGCTTCTCTCAAAAAGCTT
Organism: Dillenia suffruticosa; assembly: GCA_033439265.1. Classification (NCBI taxonomy): domain Eukaryota; kingdom Viridiplantae; phylum Streptophyta; class Magnoliopsida; order Dilleniales; family Dilleniaceae; genus Dillenia; species Dillenia suffruticosa. Next base: position 4,412,058 of record JAVTVX010000012.1, on the reverse strand, counting down.
TGTGTGACAAGGTTCTATCTGAAAATTGTGAAATTTCTATAAAAAGCCTCCTGTTAGGGAAATGGAAGAGAAAGCAGGTCAATCTCGGGTCGACACAATACGGGTGTAAGTTTAATCCGATTCATCATAAAGGCTTTCAACACCAAGTGTTGCAATGAATCGCTTTCAAGGTGTAGCCATTTTCTTACATCCTCGTCCCATAAAACAAACGTTAAGTTGATAATAAACAAGTCACAAATCTACAGCTAAGAGACAGGGTCTCAAACGGAACCTTCCTTACCTTACAACACATGGCTTCCTAAAAAAATATGAATAAAACGACATGGGCATTGGCAGTGTCCTGCATTTCTCTTTCGGTTGTCACACGAAATTTCTTCATCATAAGTAAATTCGTATTATGAACTTAAAAAGATAAATAATTTTTATTTTAAATTGTTTTTATATTCTTTTTGAATAAGGGAATTTGATTGGTTCCGCCAGATTATATATTACATATAAATCTTTCTATTAAAAATAATATTGAAATGGCCTATGAAATCCCTAAATAAAAAATATTTTAAAAATTACCAAAAACTTAAAATTGATTAATTTTTAAACTCTAAAATTAGGAATTTGGATAAAGGGTATATAAAGTTAAACAACTTAGTGGTGCTCCTAGATCCTCATAAGAAATTTTAACCAATTTGAATTAATTATAATTATTATTAAGAAAAATAAATCCGACAAGACGGCAAGTAAATCAAATTCCTTCATTACAATTAAGACTCGAGCCCTATTAATTTAACCACTTTATGTAATTGAATTTAAACCTCAAGTCCTCCTATATACAATGAATTTATGAAAATATATATATATATTGATCGTGCAGGACTACTTGAGCTCAAACGCTCGCGGTGACAGACATCATTTTTCACTGCAATTCCTCTCTCTCTCTCTCTCCACGTACACCAAGAATATGAATAAAAAACCAGTCCTCCACAACATGGTCTTGTCATAGATCTCATTTCCTTCAACCCAACAAAAAATCAAATCCAGACCACACTCTATCTAAACATAGTCCTCTCTCTCTCTCTCTCTCTCAATGCAGGCCAAGACAGACTCAGAAGTTACAAGCATAGCGCACTCGTCCCCCACTAGATCTCCAAGGAGACCAGTATACTATGTCCAGAGCCCCTCACGTGACTCCCATGATGGCGAAAAAACCACAATCACAGCCACAACTTCGTTCCACTCAACCCCGGTTTTGAGCCCAACAGGCTCTCCACACCATTCTCAGTCCTCTTTGGGACGTCACTCTTCCTCTACGCGCTTCTCAGGGTCTCTGAAACCTGGAGGGTCTAGGAAGATTGAGAGCAATGGAAGACATAATAGGGATACGTATTTTAGGAAAACAGAGTTCACTGCAATTGAAGAAGAGGGTTTGCTTGATGATGATGATAAGAACAGAGGAATTCCTAGGAGGTGTTATTTTCTGGCTTTTATTGTTGGGTTTTTTGTCTTATTTTCCTTTTTCGCTTTGGTCTTGTGGGGTGCCAGTCAGAATCAGAAGCCTAAGATCACTATGAAGGTAAATTTATCTCTCTCTCTCTCTCTCTGTGATCATTAGGATTTTTTTTTTTTCGAATGGGCATTGATTTAATTTATCATAGTTTCACATTTAATCAAAATTTGGATTAGGAGAGGCAAAAATTGTATTTTATTTATTTCATTAATTTATTTAAAACTTGGGAGATGATAACAGGATGCATTTTCAAGAGATGGATATCGTTTGGATTTAGTAGAAAATCACATCTGAATTGGGTAGCACAAAGCTTGTTTGGTTTTCCATTTTTCTTTTTTCTCATTTGAGATTTTTATAAAGAAAAATGACAATTTTGAGAAAATGGTATTTTTAGAATTTTACATATTATACTAATGTTTAAATATATTCATATCATAACATAAGATCATTTTGTATAAAGGGTGTAACAATATAAAAAATATATATATATACTGAAATGGGGTTTTTGCAGAGCATCGCATTTGATCAATTCTCAATCCAAGCGGGAACAGATTTCTCAGGAGTGGCTACAGACATGGTTTCTACAAATGCAACAGCGAAGCTCATATATCGTAACACTGGCACATTTTTTGGTGTCCACGTCACATCAACACCTGTGGATCTCTGCTTTTCTCAGCTTGTTGTTGGCTCTGGAATTGTATGTTTCGACTCCCTCATCTCAAAATTTTCACTCATTTCATTCTTCTCACATTGAATTTCATTAGTTTTAATTGCAAATCAATTCCTAATTTTAATTAAAATTAAAATTTTGGGTTTTGTAGATTAACAATTTTTATCAATGGAGGAAAAGTCAGAGACCGATCACTGTATCACTGATTGGTAGTAATATTCCATTGTATGGAGGAGGATCAAGCTTGAGCAGTGTTGGTGGAGTAGTGACTGCACCAGTGCCATTGACACTGAATTTCATGGTGGGATCAAGAGCTTTTGTTTTGGGAAAACTTGTCAAGCGTAAGTTTTATAAAAAGGTTGAGTGTAATGTTGTTTTGGACCCTAAGAAGATGAATGTGGCTATTCCTTTGAAGAATTGTACTTATCAGTAGTTTCATACAGCTTATGAGAGGGAGAGACACAGAGAGGGAGAGAGAGAGATTTGTATAATTTCATGTTGTTATTAATTTTTCTTTTCTTTTTTTTTTAGGATTTGTTTAATAGAATAATTTATTGAAAGAAAAAGGGGGGAGCCAGCTTGCCGTATTTAAAGGGTGTTGCATGAAGTGGAGAGTTGGCTAGCATATTTAAAAATAAACTAAAATTAGGGAAAAGAAAATTAAAATTGGTCATGTTGAATAATGAGAATTGTTTTTTTTTTCTTTTAACACTTATCTTATAAGTATCCGTAAAATCTGACTAATTTGATTCAAATAAGTGCAAAGTTCAAGAAATTGGCTCTCCTAACATTTATTATTCTATTTTTAAAATTCGAACTCGAAATTTTAACTAAGCGTATTTAATATTCTATCCCATTGAGAATTGATGCACAAATGTTGAAAGAGACAAAAAACAAATTGGAAAGAGGGAATCAACAGCACTATGACCTTTCTCTCCACAAACATCTACTTCATGCAATTTCGACGGGATAGAGCTTACAATGTATTTTTTTAACCCTAATGGAGTGATAAGCCCAATATTCTATTTATTCACAACACTTACTAATTCAGCAGCTGACCCATTCCTTTTAAGGGTCTGAAAATCATAAATGCGTAATGGGGCATCGGCCCAAAAATGAAAGCACCATTAGCTAGGGATCTAAAACTTGTGTCCTGTGAAATATGGCCGCGTAATCCCCTTTTCTTGTTCTCTTTTTTTTTTTTTGGGTGAAATGAGAAAGAAGCCCAAAAACAAAACAAAAACAGCACGGTCACTGGGCCTGAGGGAAACTCAACTTCCTCCTGGCCCAAGCGACAAACACTTCATAACTGCTGCTGGAGGGGAGTATGCACCACTTGCTCCGCATCTTGACCTAACTTAGCAAGAGTGTCGGCACAATGGATGGCTTCTCTAAAGATGTGGTTGACCTCCATTATCGCACATTTTGTTCTCCTTCTTGCTTGGTTGCTTTTAACAATTTTCTTATGCCTTGCTAAGGGTAATGCTTCAACAAAATGAGATTATTATTATTATTTTTTTTTTAGTCTCCAAGACTTGGTCTACCGTTGAGTGTTTGGAACTTTACTCTGACTAATCTCAACAAAATGAGATTATTATTAAACTAATAATGAATTGAACCGTTTCTAAAGAGGGACGAAAGATTTACAAATTAAAATCATACCTATCAATTCCTATAATAATAGATTATTGTACTCCATATTATAAGTTTATTAATTATATATTTTTTGGTGATTAATAACTTACAATTTAAAACAAAATTCGAAATAATTCTTGACTCAATGCACAGCACAACTTGTAATTTATTTATAAAAGGAATACAGATTATCTTTTTTATTTCCTATGATACATGTAAAAAGTACCTTTTTATTATTTTTTTAACATCTTTTTTATGATAGGGAGCATTTGCTAAGTTTTGTGAAATAGAGAGAGTGTTTTGCATATTTACATTAATAAACATTGACAAATATATGTAGGATTGAAAAATATTGGCCACTAATGGACAGTTAGTTTAATGGATAAGCGTATTATATATTTAAATCAAGTTTTGAGTTTGAAACTTGGAAATGGAAAAGATCACGTTAGAAGCGTTTTTTTTAAATTAGGTCTGATAATATTCGGATCAGATTATTTGGAGTATATTGCCAAGTGGTTATTAAAAAAAAAAAGGCTTCGCAGCACCAAAAAAAAAAAAAAAAAAGGCTTCGATGGGCCGATCTACGTGGTATAAATCAATCACTAGCCCAACAAAATGGAGGGCATTTGTAAGTACTCTTTTGGGCCTCCTTAGGAGAAATGGGCCAAAAGCGAGCCACAAGAGTTTGTAGGGGTGTTGAAAAAGAAATTGGATCAAGTGCTCAACCATGAATCAGCCCTACCAGTTGAAATAAAAGTCCACCCTAACATTCATGCATGAAATGCCAAGTTTGACCCATTTGTCTTGTACTCTCTCTCTCTCTCTCTCTCTCTCTCTCTCTCTCTCTCTCTCTCTCTCTCTCTCTCTCTCTCTCTCTCCAATAATCATATTTAATGGCGTGTTCAATTCAAACTTGACCGCTAAATAGCAATGATATATGAGTATTCAAACTTGACCGCTAAATAGAAGTGATATATGAAGTGATATATACTTATATATCACTTCTATTTAGGTATATACTACTTCTATTTAGCGGTCAAGTTTAAATTGAACATGTAATTAAATTTTTTTAGTATCATGAATATCGCTCTATATTTGAGATTCCGTCTTAATTAGTTAGAATCGATCATTGTAGTGGTTTCTTTTAGAGGATGGATTTTCTAACAGGGAACGCTTTATATAATGAGAACCCGATACTCCCAACAGAAGTTGAATCTTGGTCATGCTTAAAGGTACTCGATCCCACATTCAATTAAGTCAAATCACATCGATACATGCCATTAATATGGGGTAGCTGCGATCTCTGGGAAGGTGGAGAGAGAGTACAGTTGTCCTACAACCTTCATCTCCTCCCTGTCTGTTAGAGAGGCATTCGGTTGAACCAGTGGAGAAACCATTTTAAATGAGAGGCCCCCCGGCTCTCTCCCTCACTCTCACTCCCTCCCCCTTCTTTTGGTTCCTCCTCAGGGTGCCGGCCAGAACAAATTTGTCTTTAAACCTGAATATATTCTCTGCCATTTTATAAAGAAAAGAATAATGTTTAGAATAAAGGCACGAGAAAAACCTATTCTCCACGGCTAAAATATGACTGTTTTGAAGTACTGACATTGGTCAACCTCTTAATCAAATTGTTCGATCCAAAGAAATTTAAATATAATTTTGATACTATATCAAAATAAAAAATAATATAAAATATAAAACTCTAATGTTCTATTACTTTAAATAAAATATTACAAAAGATTATATTTATATAAAAAAAATCCATTATTACTAATATGAACATATAAAAATAAAAATAAATCAAATATTTTCAAAATCAAAATCAATTATTGTTTTATTTTAATATATAATATCTTTTAATAATTGATTTAATTCGATACATGATATTTTCTAAATAAAGGGTATAAAAGTAAATATTAAATAGATCATATAAACTATTGACACTCATTAATTAATTACATCTCCCGTGATAAGAGTAAGAATCCCTCAAATTTGAACCATAGAGACACGATCTAGAATCTGAACAATTCAAAGGGTTCTATAGTTACGGAAGGATAATTATCTAATTTAATATTCAATCATCAACTCTCCTTGCTTATCATTTTTTTTATAATTAACTGATATTAAGAATTATATTTCGATTAATCTGAATCAAATATTATCGAGTTTAATTTAGAGAGAACTTTCTCAATATAATTTTTTTTTTAAATTCGAAACTTGATTAAATAATTTAATATTTTTACTCATTAGACTGACCGTATATCGGTTCTTGCTTCTCATTGCGGGTGATTGTCAAGTTATTATAGGTGATAGTTTTGATATGTAATGTTGGACACTGGTACTCCTCATTATCATGCTCCAAACAGAAAATGGAATATGAAGGAAAAAAAAAAAAAAAAAAGGATACATTACTATATTGCTTGAGCTCTAAATAATTCATGCATTTTTCTTTTCCTATTTATGACATGAGTGGTGGTGATGTCGGCAGAGAAAAATGAAGGAAATACATTGGATATTGAACCATAACTAATTCAAGCATTTTCTTCTGGTTTTTTTTTTTTTCAATTTATTTATTTATTTTTTTCTTAGGGCAGTGATCATGTTGATTTAGAAAAAATGAAGGACCCTTGAACATGACTTGAGAGACACTGCAACACAACTCTCTCCTACATGGTATGGCCAACCATTTGCATATGCCTTTGCATTTATCACCTTAGATCTCATCTAACTTTCCTTTTCATTGCAAAGGTGCCATTTGAAAAATTTGAGATACTCATTAAATTTAGATATTGTGAAAAAATTAAAAAAATATATATATATTTAAAACGCTTTATGTTTTTATTTTTATAAAAATATTTTACTTCAATTAACAAATATTATAAGGCAAAAATTAAGAATAAATAAATCAGATTAATACAAGTTTAAATGTGGTATATATATTAATTTGATACCTAATCATTTAATTCTCAGTATCTTAGAATAAATTGAGAAATTTATTATCAATTTATCACTACATCCATTCGATTAAAAAAGAATTATATTCTTACATAAATAAAATCAGATTTGATTCCCTCAATTTATTTAAAAATGATGGATGGACAATTAAAATATCATTTAAAACAATCAACCTTAAAAAAGAAAATTGTTAGTTTTAAGGTTTCGTGAAATAGAAGAGTGCCATTCTTCATAACAAGCACAACTTTATTCTAAAACAAAAACAAAACTGGCGGTATTTGATAATTATGTCAATTATTAAATGTCGATGATTTATAAAAATGAAAAATATTTAAGTCTCAAAGTGAAAATTGCATTAACCTTTTCAACTGTACAATAATGCCTCGAAAAATATATTGGGCCAACCAAAAACCTTGGAAAAATAAAAACCTAACTAGATTAATCCTAAAATAAATTTTCACCCTGTTTCTAAAATTAATCCACCTCATCTACAAATCAAAGAATCATAAACCAACTTTTGACCCCCCAAAATTCGATCGGGACCGTCGCCTCTAACTACGAAAACTGGACTCCTGTTTTTTCTGCAAATCCGTCTACCGAGAACCACAATCTTCTACTGACCTGATAGTTTCCCAGCCACCCGACAACGACCATGAGGGTTCCTCCCCCGCCAACTGCCGGAGTCTTTCCGCCGGTGATACGTCAGATTCCGGCGAGAGTACGGAGAAAGAAAAATTGCATTGAGACGGCGTCGTTTCGGTTGAGTTGGAAACAGACTCCGGAAAATCAAAAAGACTTCTCGGAGATATTGTGGGCTGATCATCACTATTTTGACCCATCGATGAAACGGTGTCATCTTGGTCAAACCGATCGGCCACGAATGGATGTAGCAAGAGCATCTTAGCCGTCCATCTTTTGACGGGATCTATAATGAAACACTTCATTAAAAAATCCTGACCGTCAGATGACAAATGAGATGGGACTTCCGGCAATTCTTCACCCAACCCAATTTTTAAAAGTAGTGAACAAACGTCGGACTCCGGCGACCACTTCCACGGAGGCCTTCCGGCGACCATCTCCGCCACCGCACAACCCAAAGCCCAAATATCCGACGCTGATTCCTGTTCGCTTCCACATAGAATCTCTGGGGACATATACAGAGGAGTGCCTCTCATCTGACACCCACTTGTCTCTCTCTTCCTCGTCGCCAAACCAAAATCGGCAATCTTAATGTCGTCGTTTTGCCCATCACAACAGAGCAAGATATTCTGCAACTTAATATCACAGTGAACAAAACCCTTTTCGTGAATATAACAGAGACCCTTCAGAATCGACCTCGTATATCTTCTGACGTCACTTTCCGGCAACGTGCAGGAAACCTTAACCTTGTCAGCTAAACTGCCACCGGAAGCGTATTCCAAGAACAGATTGTAATTCTTCTTTCCGTTTTGCTCTTCAATTTCGTCTCCCAAACACTTAATTACGTGAGGACAGTCTTGAAGTTGATCAAGTACCAACTTCTCGTTCTGTAAAGAAGAAGAGTCTGAAATCTTCGACGTCTTGACGGCCATTAAGGAAGGAAATTCCCCGGAATTATTTTTGGGTTTTGCTATATTAACCACTCCGAAACTTCCTCTTCCGATTGCGCCTCCTTTTATCCACTCCATGATTTTGATCAAATCACTTACTTCCTCTGTTTCTTCTATTTGTATAACTATTTTGATCAAAACCCTTGGTTCTTTCTGGACTCTGTTTCTTCTCTTTATATAACTAAGTGGGAAACAGAAATAGAAACAGAAGAAGAACTCTCTCCCCCCCCCCCCTTCCTCTTAGTTGTTCCTGATTTGTGTTTGCTTGAGAGACGCGACTTGAAAGTCCATAGAGACGCGTTTGCTCTGTATGGACAGATTCGGTTTCTCGATATTTATAGTTTCCAATTTTTTTTATTTTTATTTTAAAATAAAAAATTGAGACATATTTTTTGTGGGTGCGAATAAAATATTTAGAGCACGTGATGGCGGGGAGAAATTTCATTTTTCTCCATTTATTTTTTAATTATTATTTTTTGGGTCAGATATACAGTACCTTTGAATTCACAAACGTGGTTGGTATGGTTGTGGAACATGGGATTTTTTCCTTAAAAAAATTAAAAATAAAAAAAAAAAGGATTTTTCGCTAAAACCCACGCGGATTTTGCTCTATGATTGTTCCCCTGAAGTCAATTTGACTATTTTGCCCCTATTTGTTGCAAGAAATTTCGTTTGCCTGCTGCCGATGACATCTCCTTACCTCAGCCAAAAGCTATGTATCGGTTGGTTCATTCTTCTCTTGTAGACCCTTTTATTGTTTTATTATTTTCTTTCTATATTTATTACTTTAAAAAAATTTTTCTTTTTATTTTTCAAAATTTGAAGGCAATTTTTACAAATCCTATGTATTAACCTAATAATAACTCGTACGATGAAAGTAACCTAGTATTTCAAAATTAGTATTCGGAAAGAAATAGGTACAATGCTTATGCAAAGTTTCCTATAAGAGGTGATTGTCTAGAAGTGTCAAATGGGGGAAAAAAACACCTTCTATGAATAGACACTTAAAACCTAGGAGAATTTATATTTTGGGGTAATTTCAACGAGGGAAACATTGTACAGAACAAGTTAATGATTTTTCTTTTTTTTTGGGGGGGGGGGGGTAAGACTTCATGGAATGTTCCTCTCAATTTGCAGATCTTCTTGGATTAGTTTCAAGCTTATCAAATTGTACCTAGAGGAAGGAATGAGAAGGAAGCCCTTTGATTGGTTCCTTACATGGAAAAAAACTACACAAAAATTTAAAAATTGTATCTTTGGAAACATTTTTGCAATTTTTCTATTGCTTTGCTAATAAAACCTCTTTTAATCAATTTGGTCCTTTTTTTAAGTGGGTTGCATTGTTTTTGGACAAGAAAAAATTACCAATTGCTCATCAATTATATATTAGTATCTTCATGGAGCATGCTTAATGGCTTACAACCCATGGCTCAGATTTCTAATTAGAATTACTAAATATTGGATTTTAAATTTTGAATAAAAAAAGTATGTCTTGTTAAATTGAATTTTTTAATGTTTCATGTCGATTAACTTATAGTAATTTATTGGCATAAAGATTGATTTAGGCACTCGAGATCTCTAATTAGAATTACTAACTATTAAATATTAAAATTTTTTTAAAATTTGTCTCAGCTAAACTATTAATCCAAAAATTCTAATTAATCTGCCTCTGGCACAAACGACAGTGATATCTTAGATGAAACACACATCATCTTCAACACAATAAGCAATCCTTCTTATCAAAAAGAAAAAGGGAGCAATCCTCGTAGTATACTCAAAATTTCTAATTAGAACTTCTAAATCTCAAATATCAAAATTTTCTCTAAATTTGCTTTAATTAATCTACCGGGGCATCAGTTTTCCTCCCACACGAGAGAGAGAGAGAGAGAGAGAGAGAGATCTTAGGTGAAGCAAACATCATCTCCAAAGGTATGGAATCGCAATCATGAATTGTCAATTTCTCCATCCCCAAATGAATTTCTCTTATGCTAAAGTGAGTTTGAATCAGAAAAAACACCAAATTTGTGTCCTTGATGAGTTGGTGTCTTGGGGCCAAAGTGTACCTTATTTATGTCTATTGTTGACTATTATGCAAGAGAACGTATCTCGCCGTCTCCGCCTTCCGGTCAAAGCGAGCGCGCGAGAGAGAGAGCATGTGATTCACATTAATCTGTGCAATCATTGAGTTTTTTTTAAATCAATTGCTTCTAATTTCGTACACACAAGAGAAACCTGTGCGAACTCATAACAACCTCCAAAGGAAAAAAACAAAAGAATAATAAAAACATTTAACACGTCTATTCCCAACTCACCTCTCAATGAAGAACATCCCTCACGTTGAATTCTTTAATAAAAAGAACCAAAAAAAAAAAAAGTGCATAACCAAGTTGCTTGAAATTAGCTTACTTCACTTTAATGGGATCAAATAATCGTATTCCATTAATTTAAAAAAAAAAACTAAAAATTTAGTTCTTAAAATTTTGTCAAAAGTTGGTGAAAATATTTACTACAAGTGGGAGCACGTGGTAGTGTGTGCACTCTCGTGAGGGCTCCCAGAATTAACGACGGATTAGCGACGAAAAAATTCAATCGTTAATATTTTTGTATATTGTTTTCTATCAGCGACGGATTAACGAATGATATTTTATTAACGAAAATATTTCCGTCACTAAATCAGCGACGGATGTATTCCGTCGGTAAAATCAACGACAGATGTATTCCGTCGATAAAAATTAGTATGGTAGTTTTTAACGACGAATTTAACGACAGAAATTTTTCATCATTGATACTTTTTAACAACAGAATCTTTACTTTGAGCAACGAATATTTTCATCATTGAAATTAAATTTTTGGTAATGATTGCATACTTCACGTCCAAGAAAAACCTTGATTCAAGTTTAATTAAAGCTTAGTCTAATCCTTAATAGAATGTAAATTCATAAGAATCCATGCAGAAGCATAGTATCTATTTAAATACGTTCGAATGTTTCCTTCTCATAAATGGGATGCATATGACTCTAGGCCCGTAAGGAATAAATGTATAACATGAATTTACCCATTAGATTATTTTAAATAAGGGAAATCTTTTTTCTCTTATGGGGTTGGCGGCGTTCTTAATGCAAAATGATTTTTGATAGATATCGAAAAGCATATAAGAAGGAATGAGATTAAACGATATTTTATTGTTCCGTTGAAAATATAAATTCAGTTAAAATTTATCATATCAATTCTTAAGTCAATTAATTCAAGTTTTTGGATGTAACATATAGACATGATAATTTTTTAAATTTATAACTAGATTTTAAGATACAAATTTATGATTTATAAATAATTTTCTCAAAATACAATTATTATAGTCAAATAAAATATTTAATAATGGATTATTATTTTTTATTTTAAAAACAAAGTCTAGAAGAGATAGATTTCTATACCTCTGCTTCACTGTTTTGTGCAAGCAAAAAAAAAAATAAAAGTTTTAGAAATTATTGGGCAAATGTGACTTTCGTAAATGATTCGATAGCATTAGGATAAGCTTCAAAGATCGTGGTCGGTGACTCTTCCAATTTCAGACGGTTATTACTTCTCTCTCTCTCTCTCGGGGGCTAGAAAGTTTAAAATAGTCGTGGCAACAAAAAGCTCTGCCATAAACGGAGGAACAATCAATGAACCAAAAGAGAGTGACATATAACAAGAGATGAGAAGGAACATATTTTATTGGTAATATTTCATTCTTAGGGTATTTAATATTATCTTTGTTAGTGATCTCCAAGCTGTGGCCTCCTATAATGGGGGACCCACAAACTTTACAGCACCCAAAAATTTCCTAAATCAGAATTGATTAGATACAGGCATAGATCATGGTTTTTGGTCATGGCGAGGGGCTGCAGGTTGAGGGCAAAATCACATGTTAGCACGTTCTACATAACAAAAGCAATTTTACAATTTTTTCAGGGTCGCGACATTGCCCGTGTTTGTGGCGTTGGGGCCCAACTTGATTGCTACCTCATCTTCTTTTTTTTAATTATATTTAGATTTTATTTAATTAATTTAATTTGATTATTATAATATTTATTAAAAAATTAATTTTTATAAATCTTATTTTTTTATTTTTATACTTCAAATCTAAAAACTATTATTAAAAAATATAATGGCTTATCGTTAGATTTACGGTCAACTTATCCCCTCTCTCTCTCTCTCTCCATGTGATATTTTATTCGTGATTGTTCTTTTTTTGAGGGTACATAAACAATTAATTACGGCGAAGAAAGTGTGGAAAAGAAGACAAATGCGTTATGCAGGTGGTGTTCCAAGTACCAAGACTGCTGTGTGACGCACGTGCTTGCGGACTTGATTGTGCTACGGAAGTTGTTTGGTGATGAAAGACAGACCGGTCAGTCGGTGCATGCACTACCGTAGTCTCTCTCCCTCTCTTTATGTTTTCTCTCTCTATCTCGGATTGGGTTTTGCCTTCTCAGCATCGGTTAAAGGCTGCGAAGGCTCAACAAGATTTCTTCCGGCTGCAGTTTCATGCACAGTGATGACGTTTGAGTCGTTTTTGGGCCCACAAACTTTCCCATCCGATCCTTTTTCAATTTGCTACATTAAACTAAAGTTGGTTGAACGCCGACGCAATCCCGATTCATCTCATCTAAACGATTCCTTTCTCATTCTCGTTCTCTTCCCCTGCCCCCCCACTTTGGACCCAACTTCATCTTATTTAACTTTAATTTTCTTTTCTCAATTTTGGTAACTTATTCTTTTAATAATCTCGAGATTATAAATTCAAAATATAAAAACCAATCTTTTTTATAAAAATATAAAAAAAAACTGTATATATATATGTCTATCATCCTTCTACTCTCGTAGAAATACTTTATGCATGGAGTAAATTCTTTTCTTCTCTTAATTTTGTAAATGGTTATATCAACTATTTTACAAATTCACATTTTAATTCATAATTAATACATAATAACTATGGATAACACCCCTATGTCTTCCAAGGAGGCATATGTTAATTTGCCTAAAATAGGCATAATAGTTTTCTAGATTTTTGCTTCTTATTTACAAAGATATAGCATACAAATATATTTTCTATAATGCTATTTTGGCCACGTTTTTTTTTCTTTTTTTTTTAATTTTCAAGAATCAAACATCATAACCCAAATTTCTTATTTTTCTTTATTACAATTTTCAACCAAAAAGTATCAAAATTGATGATTTAATTGGACAGACCCCTAAGAATCCAAAAAATTGTCACTATTGCTTTCTTTGAAATTACACAAATACTAACAAATATGGATTTTGTCAATTTATAATTATTCAAGGCTGGCGATGTGGACAGGGATCTTATATTTCTATGATCTTCTTAAAATCATATAGAATCTTCTATGAACGGTCCTGAAAATAATGAGAAAAATCTAAAAAATCATTTTGAGTAGTGCTGAAACTGACTCAAAAAATCCCAAGCACGTTATAAACACATGACTCGTTTTTTTTTGGGGGGGGGGGTGGGGAATAGACAAGAAGTAGGAAGTTTCCATCATTGATTTTGTGGGTGAAAACCTTCCATTCTGTATTATGGGAGGGTCCTACACCAACTAGGGCTCTGCCCTTGTGTAACTTTAGCCCTCGGGTGACCCTTCATTGGTGGTCCATTCTTGATTCTCATTCTGATCTCCCATGATTTTCTCCTCCTTCCATGGATCTTTTTTTTTTTTTAATTCTTTTCAAACAATTTTGAAAATATCAAATACCGTAACAAAATCTCAACAAAACATGTTCTCAAAGAGACAGTTTAGTGATCACAGTTTTCCTTTCTCAATTTCATGATTCGAGATTTAAATCTTTGTATAAGCAAAGAAAAAAAAAACCTGACAAAATATGAGCCATAGCTTTATTTACTTAGAACGAAGCAAAACCAAAAATTTATATATCTTGGCATATTTTCTAAGTTATAATTTTAGGAAATAAAAATTAAAAATTTTAAGAAACAAATCATAATAGGGTTATAATTTTTAGAATTAGATATTGTGTGCTTTCACTTGTATATTGTTCGATATCAAAATTTAAGATTAAAATTTAATTTGATTTAGCTAACCAGTGGCGCAGTCCGGTCCCTTTCCCTTTTGTAGTGCTATTACTAGGAGACTTATGATTTGTTCTTTGTACCTAGTCAGATATTTATGTTTCTTGTCTATTTTGTGTTCAATATATGAAAAATCAAAGAAGAATACAAGATGCCTTACCCTATTCATAGGAGCCAATATAATAATAGTTTTGGATTTATAATTTAAGTTAATTTCTCTAAATTTTGATTTAATTTTCCTTCGATGAAAAAATGATTTTCCTTGATGAGACCCATTTTGAGCAGCTAAACAAATAAAAATCAAAATAATAAATGGATTTCAAAAAATCTTTTTTTTTTTCTTTTAAATGCAAAAGGCCACTTTATGGCAGAAATGAGATAGACTCTTTGTGAAGTAACTTAGTGGTCGTTTGATAGGATCTTTTCTTGACTTTTCTTCTCCGTATGATATAAAATAAAAAATTAATAATTTTTAAAATTAAGTTAAAAGTTGTTTGGTATTATTACTTTTAAAAATAAACTGATTTTATTACTTTTGAAATAAAATCAAAAGTTAAAATTTAAAATTAAAAATAAAGTGAGGATATAAAGGTAAATAAATTTATGATATGGATATATTTGGAATTATATATCTTTCAAATGAAAATATAAATGGAATAAAAGAAAATAGGTTTTCTTAAAAGCTGGTGTATTTTAAAAAAAAGAAGCAAAAGCTCCTAAAGTGAAAAAAAATCCTACAAAATGGGTACCTAATTTGGCTTATATATTTAATTGAGTCAGATTTAGGCACGAAGAATTGACATGTTTAGTTAAGCAGGTTTGATTTTTTCTTTTTATTAGGTTAGTTTGTATAATTAAATATATATATATATATATATTTGAAATAAAATTTACATTAATAGTTAAAATTTATTTATAAATTTAACCTAATAGATTAATAAAATATATCGAAATTTATTAAATTTATAAACAAGCCAAACAAAATATATTTTTTCATCTATTATAGCCCATCAACCGAACTAAAGCTTGGAGTGATGTGTTAGGATTCTGTGTGGTTGGGCTCTGCCCCTACAAATTGAAAACACCAAGTGAAGCGGAGAATTGAAAAATATACTCAATTCTTTTAAATCGAGCAATCGAGTATTTTCTCTCTTTAATAAAAAATCTCAAATTTAAGTCTAGAAATAAAGAAAAAATATTTGAGAGATTCAACTTACTAATGAGTTTTATAGTATTCAGAACAGATTAATCAAATAAAATTTTAATATCGATTGGTCTAATAAAAAAAATGAAAAATGAAAACCTTTGTAAATACCAAGTTGAGAATTGGACCCCAATTCTCTCTCTCTCTCTCTCTCTCTCTTCCCTTAGATTTCTATGAAATAATAAAATTTTAAAATCTAATAAATAAATATGTAATTATTATTCCATTCTTTCAGGTAGTAAAAGGTTTTTTGTTTACCCTCAATATCTATTATCTATTAATATAATATCTATATGTTGTTATATCACTAGAAGTATAATATAATATAATATAATTTATTCTTTAATGATTTCAGTTTATCCATTAATTGTACAACATAATTATATCATTAGATTAGATCTTTATAAAATAAAATTTTTTTTATATCTAAATTAATCAATTTCCAATCATTAGATTATTTAAGTGTTGATATCACTTATGGTATAAGTTAGTTTGTATTTATAATTGTTGGAGTTAGAAATCACGTGGGAATATGCTTTGTAGATAAGGGTAATCTCTAAAAATTAGAATTTCTTTCTTCTTGTTTTTTTTTGGAAATTGACTTTCCAAGATTTGAGCTGGCATTTGAATGCATGAATTTTATTTGGTAGATGGGAAGGGGCGTCTAACAAGCTTTTCGTGGGGTTGAGAAGTCAAAACTCGGATTGGTTGAGGACGACGGTGGTGGACGTGTGGTGTCACTTCAGTGTGAATGCTAGAGATCATTCCCACACGAGGACGTATTCCATGTACCTAGACAAGAAAGCCAACGGAAAAAAAAAAAAAACATTTTTTTTTAATTAATTTCCCCTTTCAATTCAACCTGGTCTTGATCTTGAACATTGGCAATTTTTATACGGATGAAACTTCTGTTCTCCTTACATTACATCATGGATGACGACATGGACTAGCCCCAGAGTGACGCAATGAATTACGTATTAACTCAAATGAGTTGAGTATAAGTCTCAAGCTACCTAAGACATATCATCTCCAAAGAATGGAATTGGGATTTAGTCGGTTAGATCTTATTATTAAAAAATAATTAAAATTTTTATTTTGTTCCTTGACAAGCTTAGCATTGGCGTTGGATTTTTAGAGGAGAAGGCGAATTAAATAAAAATGGGTAAATTCTATTATGCATAACTCGAATACTTATTGGCAACTGGAGGAAAAAAAATAAAACATTGTTCCAAACTTCAGCTTGTGCCTGCTCCATGCGGCGCCTCCTGGTATGTGCCTGAAGCTGGGACATCCCCCCCCCCCTCTCTCTCTCTCTTCTTTCTCTCTCTCCACCAAGGTGTTTGACTAACATAAATGTTGGTTGCTTTTCGATTTGACTTTTGATATGACCCAAACCATTCTTCATGACTAATATATGGAGTCAACGGTGCCATCCCAGTATGTACTAGAACTTTTCTTAGAGAACATAAGATATGAAGACTTTATCCAAAAGGGTCCTCTTTAACGCGTGCCTGCTGAGCTACTTTTCAAGCCATTATTGACTTCAGCGGAGGAGGAGGGATCCCCGCAAGAAGACTTGCACCTAAGTATTCATTTTCATAGCCCATTTCAAAAATTCTAGATTGATGGACTACGAAGTCATTCAAATTTGGGCACTCGAGCACCATATCCATATTAAATATTTCTATGGATTGAAATTTTGATTGTTAAACCTTTTTCGAGGTCAAAAGGGTAAAAAATGGACGTAAACACCATTTTATCTATGTAATTATAAGCATGTTCTTCCTCTGGTTTAGATCTTCGGCCAAGGGAGGGGTGGGCATGTAGGGCTCTTGTCCCCTCTAAAATAATAAAAATAATTATATATAAAATTTTCAAAAATTTAAAATTAAAATGTTATTTGCTTCACAAAAAGGTATATTCCTAATCTCTTGATTTTAAAACTATAAATGCATGTTATATTTTATGATTTAGTACAATTTTTTGATTTTGCCCCCCTAGTTTAAAATAATTGTAATAAACAACAAATTTTTAATCATAATTCTGTCTAACTATTTATGTCTAAAGAAGTTAAATACGATTTTTTGTTAGTAACACGAATTACTCTGTTACTTGACGGTAGTTCGTGAATTAGATATTTTGCAAATAAGTATCATAACTGTTAGTATTTTAGTAGGGTTATGTTGATAGATTTATTTAATAGACAGTACATATAATTCAAGCAAATATTTCACAATTGGTAAGAATTTTATAGCTACTAAGGAGTTGTAGGTTGATATTTACCTCTAACATTTGAGCTTCAAGAAAATGGGGACAGTTTAGTGGTACAAATTTCTTTTCCCTAATTTAATAATTCTGAATTGAAATTCTTGTACAAAAAAAAAAAAAAAAACAAAACTTCAGGAAAAAAAAATAGTTAACAAGGATCGTTCATCAAATCTTTTAGCCGTTCAGTAAATATTAATTTGTTAATTCTAATTTAATTAATATTAATGAGATTAAAAAAGTTATTTTTGTGGCATTATATTGATTCAAAACTACTTTGCCCTTCCAACTAGTGTTGATGTTATATGATTTCACAACTAGTTATGTCCTGACTTTCTATCAAAATCGTATAACCAAATATCAAACACAATCCTCCCCCCCCCCTCTCTCTCTCTCTTGTACCTACTATCTGTATCCAAAGTTATACTGTCACTAATCCGATTTGATGTTTGCAAAGTTTTATTTGGGAGATGTTTTTCATAACATAGTCTTTTATATTCTCAAGTTTTAAACTTTCTCTCTCTAATACTATACCAACTAATATCCGAAATCATATTCTGAGTAATCCAGTTTGAGCACTTATTGAATCCATTTAAGGAGCAACTCTCCTGATATAGTGTTTTTTATTTTCAACTTTCGAATCCAGGGACCTAACACACTCTCTCTCTCTCTCTCTCTCTCTCTGTGCGTGTGTGTAAAACGTGGGACTTAGGAGTGAAGGGGAAAGAAAGAAAGTAACCAAATTTACATGGTATTCAAATTAATCTGGCTTGGCAGGGCCAGTAAGTATCCCAAATTAATCTGGCTTCGGGACTGGGCCTTCTAAACTTTTGAAAAGGTGAATTGCATTGTGAATTGGGTTTCCCCAACAAAACCTGGACCGCCAAACAACTGTCGTCCAATCCGGTCCACCTTGTAATTAGGAATGGGCAAAGACCCAAGGCACTGATCGGGGAAACTTAAACATCAGTGTACACACGTTAAAATTGAAATTTATCGTTTGGCTGCACTAGCCTGTGAAGATACAAAAGGATTACCTCCTTCTACAAGCTTAAACTTTTGAAGTGGATACTAATTCCTCAAGCCATAAGATGGTATGTCCTGAGTTTTTTTTTTGGTGCTGGAGTATGTCCTGAGTTGAAGTCATACTAAACCACCTTTCACCCATTTAAATAAATCTTATGGGATTGTATGTATTACCCAACACGTGATATCATTAGCTTAACTTTTGAAAGTAGTTATACAAAATATAAGATAATCCCCTTTCCTAACTTAGGAACATTTTCCTTTTTCTTCTTTCGGCTTAAAGGAACAGGCCATAAAGCCCCCCCCCCCCCCAACCCACCATATATAGCGCAAATAAAACCCTTCAGAAGCAGGCACGATGGTCCTCTTATTCTAAATAAACCTTCCAGGGCAAGAGAGAAACATAAACGTTGGTTGACCTTTTGATTTGACCTTTGAGATGACCCAAACCATTCTTCATGATGAATATGTGGAGTCAACGGTGCCATCCTAGTATGTACTAGAACTTTTCCTAGAGAACATAGGAAGACTTTATCCGAAATGGTCCTCTTCAACGCGTGCCTCTTGAGCTACTTTTCAATGCCATTATTGACTTCAGCGGAGGAGAGATCCCCGTAAGAAGACTTGCGCCCAAGTATTCATTTTCATTGCCCATTTCAAAAATTCTAGATTGATGGACCTCGAGGTCATTTAAATTTGGGCACTCTAGCACCTTATCCATATCAAATATTTCTACATATTGAAATTTTGATTGTTAAACCTTTTTTGAGTGTCAAAAGGGTAAAAATGGTCTTAAACTCCATTTTATCTATGTAATTTTAAGCATGTTCTTCCTCTGGTTTAGATCTTCGGCCAAGGGAGGGGTGGGCATGGAGGGCTCTTGCCCCCCTCTTAAAAAAAAAAATTATGTATAAAATTTTCAAAAATTTAAAATTAAAATGTTATTTGCTTCACAAAAAGGTGTATTCCTAATCTCTTGAAATTATAACCATAAACGCATGTTATATTTTATGATTTAGTACAATTTTTTGATTTTGCCCCCCTAGTTTAAACTATAATTGTAATCAAAAGCAAATTTATAATCATAATTCTGTCTAACTATTTATGTCTCAAGAACTTAAATACGATTTTCTGTTATCAACACGAGTTAATTGGTAGTTCGTGAATTAGATATTTTGCAAATAAGTATGATAATTGTCGGTATTTTAATAGGGTTATGTTGATAGATTGATTTTATAGACAGTAGATATAAGTCAAGCAAATATTTCACAATTGGTAAGATTTTTATTGCTACTGAGGAGTTTGTAGGTTGATATTTACCTCTAACATTTGAACTTCGGGAAAAAACATAAAAAAAAAAGTTAACAAGGTTTGTTCATCAAATCTTTTAGCCGTTCAGTAAATATTAATTTGTTAATTCTAATTTAATTAATATTAACAAGATTTAAAAAAAAAAAGTTATTTGTGTGGAATTATATTGATTCAAAACTACTTTGCCCTTCTAACTAGTGTCGATGTTATATGATTTCACAACTAGTTATGTCCCGACTTTCTATCAAAATTGTATAACCAAATATCTAACACAATCTTCCCTCCCCCCCCCCCCCTCCTCTCCCTCTCTTTTTGGTACCTACTATCTGTATTCAGAGTATAGGTTTGAGTGCTTGCAGGATTCTATTTGAGAGACGTTTCTCATAGCGTAACCTTTTATATTCCCAAGTTTCGAACACTCTCTCTCTCTAGTACTATATCAACCAATATCAAAAATCATATTATAACTAATCCAGTTCGAACATTTATCGGATCCATTTAGGGAGTAGCTATCCCAATATAATTTTTTTCATTCTCAACTTTCTAACCCTATCTCTTTGTAAAACGTGGGACTTAGTGGTGAAGGGGAAAGAAAGTAACCAAATTTACATGGTGTTCATGTTCAAATTAATCTGGCTTGGCAGGGCCAGTAAGTATCCCAAATTAATCAGGCTTCGGGAATGGGCCTTCTAAACTTTAGAAAAGGTGAATTGCATTCTGAATTGGGATTCCCCAACAAAACCTGAACCGCTAAACAACTGTCGTCACAATCCGGTCCACCTTATAATAAGGAATGGCCAAAGACCCAAGGCACTGATCGGGGAAACTAAAACACCAGTACACACACGTTAAAATTGAAATCTATCTTTTAGCTGCATAGCCAGTGAAGATACAAAAGGATTACCTCCATCCACAAGCTTGAACTTTTGAAAAGGATACTAATTACGCAAGCCATAAGATGGTATGTCCTGAGTTGAAGTCATACTAAACCACCTTTCACCCTATTTAAATAAACTTATGGGATTGTGTGTATTACCCAACACGTGAGTTGTCAACATACAAAATAGTTAATTACGCATAATTTCATTAGCTTAACTTTAGAAAGGGATATTAGTTATACAAAATATAAGATAATCCCCTTTCCTAACTTAGAAACAATTTCCTTTTTCTTCTTTCGGCTTCAAGGAACAGGCCATAAAGCCCCGCCAACCCACCATATATAGCACAAATAAAACCCTTCAGAAGCAGGCACAATGGTCCTCTTGTTCTAAATAAACCTTCCTGGACAAGAGGAACAAGAGGGAAGAATAATCCTAGAGGATTTTATGAACACGAGGTTCATAAAATTGTAAAGGCCAGGATCATCCCATATGTATGCAAGTAATTACCCAAAGCCATCCATATTCCATCCCATCCAACTCCAATCACCGGATCTCAGTCAAATACCAAAGAATGCCGAGATGGAATAACAAACAAACCTAAAAAAGATTGGAAGAAACGAACTAAAAAAGCTTGAACTTTAGGTGGAATCATCCCAAATGTGTTACCTTTGGGATCAGCTGATATTTTGACCAAATCTCATTTGATCATTTTCATGACTCAACTTCCAAACTCAAGCTGATCTCTACAATACCATTTTGAATTCGAGAGGATATTCAATGATACAAAATTATTTAGAATATTCCCTTGTATAACCTTAGAATATTCTACAACGTTATTCTCTTTTGGATCGACTATACAAAAGTCTCACACAAAATACTCTAAAATTCTTATATCACTTAACATTCTCATTCTTTTTTTTGCCAAACCAAATATGGGATCGGACCTAGTTAGGTTTTAAGGAAAATTAGAGAAGAATGAAAAATCCTAGTTAGGTTTCAAGGAAAACGAGTCAAGAATTTATATCCCAAAAAAAAAAAGGAAATAAGAATGAAAAATTGGGAGGAACACAATCATCTCCTCATGCAGCGCAATATAAGGAAATGGGTGGAATCCATTTTCATGTCCCGGAAAAACACCATTTTTCCTTTTGTTGAAGAATTGATAAAGAAGATAAAAAGGAAAAACTTGTGGAAGAATAAGTGCTTTACCAAATTCATTCTCTTTTCTATGATGGACTTTGCTAGTCAAAAGCAAAGCTCCACTCACCAACTTGTCCATCTGGCAACATCATGAGGCGCCACCTTGTTGCCTAAGGGTCCATAAACCAAAACAACACCCAGTTCATGGTGACATGATATGGTAACTTGATGATTTAGTCACGGGGCATGACTTCAGCAAAACTCCCACCTCTCGCTCTCTCCCTCTCTTTCTTCCATTGAATAGAAAAGAGTATCAATGTTCATCCAATCAAAAGATAGGAACAACTATTTCTATATACCTTGGTGTGTTCACTTCTAGTAAAGGTGTTGCAGGATTTTGTTTCTTCCTTGAGAGAGAGAGAGAGATCTTTTTTGTTTTTTTTTTTAGATCCAGCCTCTTCGGCGGAGGGGGTTGCCATTGCCCACAATTTCCTTTCTCTGGTGTTAGCAGGGGTTTTGCTGAGTAATTTATTGAGAAAATTTGTTCTTTTCCTCAATTCAAACCACTTTAATTTGGTAGAAGTTCGAGTATTATCCTTAATTTGGTGGAAGTTTTGAGTATCATCCACTCTTTGTTATTGACTATCAGAATTTTGTATCTTGAAGAATCTGATGAATAACTATTTTCTAGTTGTGCAGGGACTCCTTGGATTTATCCTCACATTACAGGTTTCCGCATAAACATTTTTATCTTGATTTGTGGTTAGTTTATTTGCTTAATTGGTTTTTCTCTTAGAGTCCAATTCTAATTTTAATTGCACAAAAAAAAGAGGAAAATTTTAGGTGTCACATAATGCCCCAAAATTTTCCCCAACAATCAAACATCAACCTTTGGGTACCTTAACTTTTACGAATACAATGTCAAATCCCCTTCAAAGGCCTAATGAAATTCATGACAATGATAAATAGAGCTCTTTCGAGGTACTAAAATCTGCTAATCACAAGCTGAAACATTCCTAATAATCCAGTTGCAAATGTTCAAGTTTTAGAATTTCAATCCAACTACCTTCAATAACATCTTTCCGCTGCTTTGATCACATACATTCAATCATTTTCCATCAACGCAAAAAGGGTACCTAAATCTCCAATCAAATGTCCCAAACCCCAAGTCATAATCATACCAAACCACATGAACATTTTTCTTTTTAAAATACTCAGTACCATATATAATTTAGACTCAGAGATACAACAATAGACATTACATCTCGGCTTGAAACCATCGCACAAATGGTAACATTAAAAAATCTGAAAACAGATCCGCTAAAATCTGTTGACACACACCCAGCATATTCATCAATAACACACACCAAACCCACAAAAAACTAGTAAACAGCATCGTACTCATCTATATACTTTGAACAAAACAGAAATTTTTTAAGAAAAAACCCAATAAATTTTAGAAAGAGAAAACAAGATCTAACCCATCATTTCATCGTCTGCAAAGAGTGATCCTTGAGCAACCACGAGTGTAAGGATGAGCAGGGTCTCTAGCATTGTAACAGTTGTGAGTGTAATAAGATCTTCCGGAGCGTGGAGGACATGGAATGCGATTCGCCAAGAGTGCACCGTAAGAAATGTAGTACCGCGTCGCACTCCAAAACAGAGATCTACGAGGATCTTCAATTTCGTCGGAGTCGTCGAATTCTATCTTCTCAACGACATCATCGTCGGTGAGGAGAGAGAGAGAGCTGGTAGTGATTGGCCATTCGAGTGCGTCTGATATAAAGGGAAAGCTCGTTTCATCAACTTGAGCCTGAATGGAAGCAATGGGGATGAGCAGAGCGAAGAGAATGAGAAGTTTTAGGAGAAATTGAGACCACATTGTTAGAGAGAGAGAGAGATATTCAGAGGGTTTGTGTATCTGGGTTTTCTCAGGTTCGTCTTCAACTTGGTCGGTATGTAATTAAAGGAAAGAGAGGGTTTGTGACAGGGAGCAAGTTGTCACATGTGAGAGTTTAGGTTATGGCGGGTTACAGCTGTGATTGGCTCAGTCATCATTGACAAGACAATAATAAATGACTGTGCTTGTGTGCAGTGTGTGCTGCTCTTTCTTCCTCTCTCTCTCTCTCTCTCTCTCTCGTGTGATTGGGCAGAGTGTTTTGGTGCTGCGGTGGGGCTGTCGCTAATGGCAAAAGCAAAAGCAGTTACCGAGGGTGAACTATCTGATTATATTAAATTCTTTAATTAAGATTTTAATTTTAATTTATAATTTAAAATATAAAATAAATTATCTCAAGAGAATAGTCTTTTTTTTTTTAATGAATCTATTTAAACTTTAAATAAAATTAATTAAAATATAATTTTAAACATTTATCGATAATCACTCTAAAAAAAAAAAAAGGCAAAAGCATTTCAATGATTTGATACGGGATGGTTTATATTTTTACCATGCGCGCGGAAATAACAGTAAGAGTAAAAAGCGTCATCATGAATGTGGGCCCCGTCGGCGAATCGTCGGCCGGTTGGGCCGGCGGTATCGTTCGTGTGATAGGCCTGAATTCGGAATTTTTATATAAAAAAAGGAACGATACGGATTAAGTTGTATCTCATTGACATCTCCACACCTCTTCTGACACAGCGTTTAATGATTTAGAGCACCAGACGTGGTAAGAAAAAAACAAATCAGAAAAAAGTAAAATAAAAATTTTAAAAATACATAAAAATAAAATTAATAAACTAATTTATCTAGATTTCTATTTCTATTTTTCTTATTCTTCAAAAAATCTAAAAATTTGATTTATTTTTGTCTTTTTTTCCGGCTAAATATAATATTTTCTATTGAGTATCTGTCTTTTATTCTGTACATCATTTCAAAATTTATTTTTTAATTAATACATATTTAGATTTGAGTAATATTATTTAGTAGTGGGAGTAAAAATTCCCTTAGCCGTTGGTGTTACCGCGACTTCCGAATTCAAATTTTTTATTTTAATGGATATTTGAATCCAGGTAGAGTTGTGATAGAGATACATAATTAAACCAAAAGGTACTTGCTCTTTTCCATGGCAGTAAAACTATAAGGCCAGATGATCGACCAGTGTTTTCTTTACTGTATTTTGTAATCCATAATCTATATTAAATGAATTTATAGTTAAGATTATGGGCTTTGAATGTGATTTTGCACAAATATATACAGTTAAATTTATTTAATAAACTCTATCACCGATTGTTTTTTGGATTATTCGATTATTCTGATCTGAATATTATGGAGTTTATTTTAGTAGTTAGCTTTTTTAACAATTGTATTTTTATTTTCAACATTCGAATTTGAATTTTTGATTAAAAAAGTTTGGTATCTGATCAGTATATTCGTAAAACATTAGTTATCAGGAAAATTATTTTGGTGTCAAGGAATTAAATTAATATACTATTTTTTGTCATACCCAACTAAAAATTATTATCGAGGATGAGAGACGTATAATAATAATAATAATAATAACAATAATAAAAATCAACGTTTCGTTAGTTTAGTGGAAAAGATATTAGTATTTTACATCAAAAATTGGGGTTTGAGTGTTGGTAGTGATAAAAACGACGTTCGAAAAGTTTCCTTCCGATTGGGACCCGACATCAACTCGGCCAAAATTAGTCGGAGCAAAACTCTGAATACTCGGCGATAGATCAAATCTAGGGGACAAAAAAAAACAATAATAAAAGATGTACATGCACCCTTTTTCTTCTTATATAAGCAAATACTGGAGGTTGAACTTTATTACACATCTGAGTTCAAAATTTGTATCATTTTTATGGTTTTATTTTTATTATATAAAAGGTGCATAAATAAGTAATACAGATTATGCAAATTTTTATAGTGTTATCTATTTAAATTAGTCTGTCCCTTTAACATTGCTTCATATGGTTATAGGTCGATTTGAAAGAATTGAGAGTTGGTGAAGTTGGGAATAAGCGAAGTTCTCAACGCTAAAATCATTCGTACAATAATAATTTTATTTTTGTTTTTAAATTCTGTTTAATTAAATGATATTGCAGTTTAAAAAGATTCAAAATTAAAAAAAAGAAAATGAAGGCCGAAGATTAAAAAAAGAAAAAAAATCTAATTTTGGGGTCATTTCAAAACTATTTCCAGTTTTGAAATTTTGATCTGCCATATTAGTGCCCACACATGATATTACTTTTTTAATAGATAATTAAAAACTGTTACGTGAGATAATAATTTTAAAACTAGCGTTTTAAATTTACCTTTGCACAATATTTGAATAAAAAAATTTAATCTTTGATGTTACAATGCAGGAAAACTATTAGTTTAATGATAATTTTTAAATTATTATTTAAAATAATTAATTTTTTTCGTATACAACAATAATAACCACCTGAAATTTAATTCTCAAATTTTAGAGTCGGCCGTTTGAGAAACAGATATAAGAGAGAAAAAAATTAATTCTCAAATTTTAGAATCGATCATTCGAGAGAGAAAAGAAAAAAATATAAAATTAAAATTTCATACATAAAAACTAATATAGGAGAGAGACAAATAAATTTTAGGTTTGTATAATTAAAAAAAGGCTTTTTTATGATGTTAACAAAAAGTTCAAAAATAAAATGATGAAATGGTCTAGCGGACGGCTTTTAACTTCAAGACCGCAGTAAGCCCATCACCTTCCCCATTCCCATTTTCAACCATTTAAATTATTTGTACTTTGGCTACAATTTTGCACCCATTATGGTTTTTCCTCTTGGGGTATGATGAAGAGCGACGAGAGATGAACGATTGATATATTTTTTTATGTATAAAGATCTCAGAGTTTTGTATATGATAAAAATAGATATTAGAAGAGATTTTTTTTAAAAAAATTTTATTTCATATGAATTAAATTTAATTAAATTTAATATGATTAACGGATATTATAAAAAAATTATAATTTATGAAGTTGGGTATTTTCTTGAGGAAACCCAATTATGTCTGCTAATCATTCACGAGGTTATCAGATTGAAATACGATATTAATATAACTTTGTTTTATATAAAGGCATCTACATTATGTCTTAATCCAATTATCAGATTGATGATTAAACTAACCAGGGCAGATTGGAAACTAAATTAAAAATAATAAATATCAAATAGATAAATTTCTTTAACCAAAAAAAAAAAAAGGGAAAAGTAATTCTATAAACATCTAAGCGTTACAAATTATTTTGCTATTTCATGGTTAGAAAAATTGATGACCCCTTATGATTCTATGCTTATCAACACCTATGGGGATTGTAAGGATCTAACGCCAAACCTGTCAATAGATTCCGATTGTTTCATTTCAATTTCAGAAGACACCTTTGTTCTCAGGAGACTTTTGGAAGAAAAGGGTTAGGGTTATTGTGTGCCTCTCTCTCTCTCTCTCTCTCTAGGTTTTCAAGCCATCTTTGTCTTTACATGTTTTAAGGACAAGGTCCATTCTTAAACTTCTCCATTATTTCCTTTGTGAATGTTTACGTTTAAAAAGATCCCAAATATCATTGTACTACAATGTATTGAAAACAATGATGATTCTAAACAATAAATACCCCTATATTTTTGAATGCAATTGGGAGTCAAAAATTGTGGAAATTTAGGGTTTTATCACCAAAACCCGAAAGCATAAATTGTGCAAACAAGGCCCGCAAGCCCAATTAATGGGAAACCGAAGTTTTAGGGAGTGTAATTGACTCAGCCCCTTGAGAACCCCATCTCTTGCTCTCTCTCTCTCTCCAAAGCCCAAGTTTGAGATCCACCAAGGGTATTAGTTTGGTTAGGGTAAAAAGTGGAAGGAAAATGGGAGAAAAGGTAAAAGTGAAAGGAAACTATCTTTTCACTCATTTGGTAAGAAAAGAAATACGGAGGAGAAGGAAATGTAGGAGGTAATCCCTTCCCCTCTCACTTTTAAGAAATTATTTTCGTCCTAAATGGAAGGAAATGAAACTTTTGGATAAATTTATCTTTGTTCTTTTTTTATAATTATGAAATTATCAATTACTTTTTTATATCAAATTTATTTAATATACGATAATAAAATTTAATTTTTTTCATCAATTTTATTGGACAAATTATTTTTTTTACTTTTTTACATTAAGATTCTAATTTTATTTAATATAAAATAATAATGAAAATAATTTATAAAAAATTAGAAAAATATATTAAATAACTTTTTTTTTGAAAAAATTATATTTTTTTGAAAAATATTTTAAATTTAAAAACTAAAAAAGTTACGCGATGAAAAATATTAAAAATATTATTTTATAAAGGTATAATAGTAAATAAGGTAATATTTCCTTTTATTTTTATTCTAACCAAACAAAAAGAAGTACTACCCATTTCCTACCCTTCCAATCCCATCAAATAAAAAAAATGTATTTATTTTCATGAAGTAAATCTTCTCCTTCCCCTCTGCGAACTAGACTTACCCTAAAGGGTAATGCCTAGTTGCCCCAAATCAACTACTACTTTTTTTTTAGTATATATATAGGGGCTCAAACTCGAGTATATTATATGAGGGAGGGGGAAGGTGCTACTTGAGTCGAAACTCGTTATCAAAATCAACCGCTACTTCTGTCAATTCAAAGTGTGGACTTTGTTAAACAAGGGCTTCTACCAAGGGTATACTAGAGTAGTTAAGGCTTCAGCCTAAATAGTCCAGCAAGGCTTTTCCAGGCACAATACTGGCCTTTGATTTTGCCCGGTAAAAGAGAACTCTTGTCCTAAAAATTAAGACTCATTTAGATCGTCATCAAAAGCCAAATAGGTGTCTTAATTTTTTTTAAATGTTTAATGAATCAAGTGAAATCTATCATTTAGTTGTTTATACTGGTTTGTGTTAGTAATATGTTTCTGATATTCAGATTGCAAATATAAGTTTCTTGAATTCACTTCTATGACAAGATGATGAGTGTTAATGTTTAATTCTAGTACATTAGCATTATTCTCATAATACTTAAGTTTCTTGAATTGATTGCCACTTGATAGGGGAACTTTACTGTCTCCATGTTTTATATAGAACTATAGACGTGCACACATAGACGATTACAGCAACATCCGATTCTGCCTCATTCACTGCTCAAATGTTGGCGCTTACAGTACATCCAAGTGGTCTAGTCTCTCTCTCTAGCTAGTTGCCTGTTTACTATTACAAAATTAAAAAATGCTTTAGCTGGAAAACCACCCCACCCCCTACTCAAGTTGATAGGAAGGCAATTTAAGGCTTAAAAAGGGACTAGGGAAGGAAGGTAATGTGGAAAAATTTTGTGACTAATTGGTGACAGATATTACCGTTTTGTCAAACAATGAATTATGTCAACAAAATTTGTCAATGCAGGGACTTGAGCAATCATTTAAGAGCACAACAGGGGTTGGAACCAAAAAAGTTTAAACACGTGCATACTATATCTTGAAGAAGATGGACCACTTTTGCTGGATGCAAATGGTTCCAAGCTCATGTTGCTTTCATGCAAATGGAAACATGATTGCAACTTATAGGGCATTGTCCTTTTTCATTTCTTCTTATATGAAAATTGAAGATAGAGAATTCCACTTCTGCTTTCTGCCGTTGTTCTTGGCCAATTGAGGTAAGAAAATTGCTTCTCAATATTAAGGGCATGAAAGTTTTCTAGTGTTAAGGGAGTGGACCACTAGGGCATAAATACAAGGAGAGTTGTGACCACCTTCTGAGTGCATAGTGATATATAGTCTCTGCGTGCTCAGTGTTCCGTCACCAGAGATAAGAGGGAAGGTTAAATACCATCTATGGTCTTATGTACTTTAAATGTACTTGGCAGGACTCGCGCGAAGAAGAATGGTAACACATTCAATCCCCCATCGAGTTTCCATGTGGCACTATTGAAGCTAATAAGAAGCTTTGGTTGTTTTGGCTAAGTGTAGGAGAGGGGGAAGTTTTTCCTACCCTCAACCAAAGTCATTAACTCATTGTAAGTAAGATAGCTAATTGTCATTGGTTATTTAACATATTGCACTGCTAATAGGTAAGTGATACGTAGAGATTTTGGATTCGTTCTTTACTATATTAAATTATATATCGTTTGTTAGTTTAGCTGTTTAGATATTTAAACTGATATACACACCTTCGATTTATAAATATTGACTTGGATTAATCCCTTTGAATTATACAATAAGAAAAGCTAATAAACCAAGATACGAATTTTCGTGTCAATTAGTTATGAATAGCTTTCTAAGAATTGTTTGATGCATCATTATTTGTTTGGAGACTAATGGTTAAAAGAACATTCAAATCACAAATTATTTCTTGTCATATAAAGTTATAATCATTCTCAAGATAGATTTACCTAGTGCAAAAGCTAGATGGACAAATGAATACTTACCCACGCATTCACATGCATTGATAAATTCAGACTTTTGATGCATGGTTTGACAGAGATTGCAGTGGAATAATGAATCCCCAAAGCTAACAAAGGAAAACTTTGGTTCTGCAAAAATGGCTTTACCAAGTTGAATTCCATAACATTCTCATGCCAAGTGTTAGTAAGTAGTAACTAGGATATGGGAGCTGACAAGTTAGCTGTGATGACTGCTTTTACCAAATTATTGTGAAGGGTTAGTAAACACAACAGTTCTCTCTCTCTCTCTCTCTCTCTCTCTCTCTCTCTCTCTCTCTCGTTTCCTTTTGCACTTCGAGAACGAAAGGGGCAGTTGACGTGTGTGGGGGCCAAAGCCAGCCAGCATCATGAGATTGAGCTTGTGTCTGATCCACCCTTGGCTAGTGTGCCCCTTGGTGCAGTGGGCATTTCATTGGAGGATGAGGGAGGTTGAACAGCAACATTTGCAGCCGAAGGTAGGAAGAATGATATATTTCTCTTTCTGCTGTGATTGATAAGGAAAAAAAAATTATAAATTTCTCGGCATCCTCTGTCTCTCATTTTTACCATGTGTCATTATTCATGGTTTTGGACCACCTTCCAACTATGCTGGCTTCAGAAGTTCATTTTATTTTGCTTAATTTTTCCATTTATTTTTGTTAATAATCTTATTTCTGGATTAATGTTTTCAATTTAAAATTTTCACCAGGTTTGTTTAGAAATATTAATTTATCCTTATTTTATTTTATTTGTAACATTTCTAATTAAAATAGAATTAGTTTCTATAAAAATATAGAATTTTGTAAATAAAAATTATATTTCTTTTATTTTTATATTAAAAATTACAAGAATAACAACAATAAATTGAGTTTCAATTCCAAATTTTGAGGTCGCCGTTAGATAGACCCATAGACCAATTTGAGATTAAAAATTACACATAATCTTAATTAGTCTATCTTTAGCTGGGAGTATAATAAACATAGCTTTGTCCTTTCCTCTTTACTTTGTTCATTTGTTCATTATTTACCTATGAGTAGACAGTATGAAAGCTTGTTTGTCTAACAAAAGCGCAAATGTCTATAAAATTATATATCTAAGCTACCTAGGAGCCACTAAATTTGGATTATTTGATAAATAAGATGACCTTTTGACCTTTGAGGAGTGTAACCTGAATCATATATATATATAAACCTCCACATCATGCCCTCTAGTAATGACAGATTCTAAGGCAATGCCTTTCATTCATACATATAAGGAAGAGACCTTTGGGAAGGTGCAACTTGTACAAACCTCCATGGTAAACTCTTAAACAGCATGAAATTCAGCACCCCTCTTCTGTTTTGGTACTAGAAAATCCAAAAATTATTGAAATAATAACACTTTAAAACAAAAAAAAAAATAACCTATTATTTATATTATCTTTTTGTCTTGAGAAATGATAAAAGTAAAATTACAAAAAATGTGATATTTTTGGATATGGGTGAAGCTCAGAAAAGCAATAGAGATGGTCTAGTAGCTTCTAGGGACAACGATGGATCTTATGCTAAAACTTCTATTTTATTTATTTCTCTGAGGAATACCCAATTGCTATATCCTTCGGAATTCTTGTGAACACCACTGAAAAAAAAAAAGAAAGAAAAAAAAACCCAAAAACCCTAGCTGTTTCTACAACATTTTCCTGCAATTAAAACATGGGTTAATTTCACATTTTTTAAACTAATCACATGTTAGGACTTAAGCTGATCACATTCCTGGTATTGGTACCTATGGTGGTATGGATTTTCTATGCCCCAGATATGATCTTCTCAATTTAAAAAGTATTTCTAGTGGGACTACAGAAATTAGAAGGATTGTGCTTCTGACACATGTCCATGTGAATGTGGGGTTTCTTGTTCAAAAGCAAGTAAAATTTTTAATGCAAAGCTAAAGATATTTCAGATCTTCCACTCTAACAAAGATCTTTTTTAACTTTGCAAGATAAGGGTTCATGAATCTTCATTTAACCTTCCCTCTTCTTTATAATCTTGACCCTCCTCATGGTGGCCCCTTTCACTGACATTATGTTATTTTTGCCTTTGGTAAATTTTCTATTTTTATTTCTTTTTTTTTTTTTGAATTTTGTTTGTTTACAAAAGCAATTCTTTGGAGACAAAAACTGAAGAGAATTTGATATTTTTCTGAATGAATAGTTTGGGAGTGGGAGACAAGGGGAAGAGGAAAAGGGAAGAGAAAGAGAGCATACTTTTCCCAATTATTTCGAAGTAGGAAGAGAAGAAAGTACTAGAATATTTTTGCTTATCTTAAATCTTATTCTCTTTTGTAATATATTTAAAAGACAACCTTTCCTCTTCTCCCAGAAAAAGGGAGAATCTATCCCCCTCTCCATTCAGTATAAAGTTTGAATAACTCTACTGTTTGTTAAATAAGAATTTTACTATTTTTATTGCTTAATTTTAAACAAAAATACATTTTATTTCGAAAACATTCTCACGAAATGCTCTATGAACTTATCTGTTAGTAACCTATTGAACAATTTAGAGAATGAGAAATAATACAAGAATAATTTGTTCAATAATATTATTATTTATCAATGGCATATAATATTAATACCCATGTCTATAGTTGATCTGGTGGCCGTATATTGATACTCTTTATGTAAAATTTCGGGTTTAGCCTTATGTATGGAGAAAATAGATATGAAAAAAAATTTATCCTTTATAAATTTAATTCGATTCAAATTAAATTTAGTCGTGTCCAATATAATTATTTGATGATTTATAAGAAAAAAAGACATATAATATTAATTCTACACTTATGTGGTAATCATGGTCCTAAATAAAAATAACTAATTAGCTCAAACATATAATTATGTATATATATAATTTTTTTTTTCAATTCAATACCAGTTTAGTAGGAAATCATTACTGGTAACATATTACTCGTTAGGAAAAAAGAAGAAAATTATGTTTCTCTTTTTAAGTAAATCCAAGCAAGTAATATTCTGAAATTTTAAAACTTTTGTTTTTAATCAAAAGAGTGAAAAACTGAAAACAGGCTACTACTGAGGAAAAGTACCTAGTTTTACAGTTATTTAGGATGAAACTTTTAGCTGAGGCTTCGACACCAGATCAAAAGGTTAACTTCCATTCTTTTGCTAGTTCAATTAATAAATTTATCTATCTATTTACTGTCACATAGCTTCTCTTGTTTGAGAGACTGGGGACCCACTTTATGGGCGGTCGAGATCATAGATCATCATAATTGATAAAACCAAAGATATATATAAAATATTTCATTACCATGTTATACATACACACATACACAGAACACAAGCATTCCACATATATATGCATATATATTCCACTGAGAAGCCTACAGTAGAGAGATATGGTCCGTTCCTGATAACACTCACTGCATTATTCACCTTCCTTTCTCTGCGCACAAACAAACGTAGTGTTAAAACTCTTCATTCCCATATCCTGCACCTCTCTCTTTCTCTCTCATGGACATGATGAAAGCATCAGGAGGAGATGATCAGATGGATATGATGACGATGATGATGCAAATGGACAAGTTTCATGACTTCTGTGGCCCTGCATACACCGAAAACTCACCATCACCGGACTTGGAATTCTCCGGTGGATCATCATCAGATGGCAAATTTCATCCACACCCACATGACCAAATTCTCCAAATATCATCTCCACAACCTAACCCTCCTTCCTCTATGCCATACTTCACCAATTTTTTCCAAGACCCACCTATAACTTCTTCACATATTCCCTTAAACCCTTCCCTTTCGACCTCACTTCACAGGAAAAACAACAATTCATCAATGGCTGCAATGAGAGAGATGATTTTCAGAATCGCTGCAATGCAGCCTATTCACATAGACCCAGAATCAATCAAGCCTCCAAAACGTCGAAATGTGAAGATCTCCAAAGATCCACAAAGTGTGGCTGCGAGGCATAGAAGAGAGAGAATAAGCGAGAGAATTAGGATTTTACAAAGACTTGTCCCTGGAGGAACAAAAATGGACACAGCCTCTATGTTGGATGAGGCAATTCATTATGTCAAATTTTTGAAAAACCAAGTGCAGTCTTTGGAAAGAGCAGGAGCTAATCGTCCGGTGAGTTTCGGGTTTCCGGCAACAGCCATGGGAAATGCGAACTATTCTTCATCATCATCATCATCTTTGGTGAAAACTAATTGTCTTCAGCCTGCACAAATGTGGGGTGGGTCTACGCATATGCTTAGCTGAGTTGGTACTAATTTGTGGGACAAATGTAAGTGAGAAAAGTGATGTGTTGGTGGTTTTGTATACTGTAGATTTTTTTTTTTTTTTTTCTTTTTGCCTTCTAAAATCGTTTTCTTGTTTGCAGAAATCAAAAATCCAACCTTGTGTTTAGATTTATTTGAATAAATTTATATAAACTCCATCTGCTCAACCCTGTTTACCATTAGTTTGATGGGTTCTAAAAGAAGTATTATTCATCGAGAAAAACAATTTTTTTGATAATTTTGATGAGTTATATACGGGAATTTTCGTCTAAGTATTTAATTATATAATATATTACGAAAAATTACTCAATTTTAGGAGGACATGAGTGCACTCTCCTTTAAGAAACTTGTTGATGAACACTTTGTTGAAAAGCTTGAGAGGAGGTGAGCTCAACATGGAAAGAACAGGCAGGTATTTAGTGTTTTATTTTTAATTTTTTTAATAATTTCTTCTGCTGCTAGAAGCATAGAATAGATGCAAGATGATCGAGTGGTTGGTAGTAGAATAAAGAACTCAATAATTAAGGCCCTCTGCTAACGATAAAATATATTATGGACCCGTGAGGTATAACGTGGATTTAGTTGTCTCCACTCTCCAGATTTTGGTTTAGGAGAGAATAGGCTGCAGAGACGATTCGGTTTAATGTTTTTGTCAAGTGTTACTCTTTTAATCCTCGTATTTATAACCATCGTGGACAAAACTTTCGATTTATTTATCTATAATTATGTTAAATTTGATTAAATTCGATTCAAATTGGATCGAAATATTTATGAGTAAATCTCTAATGCCTGTTTTGATTGCATGGAAGCCTTATGCTACACAACATTCAAGGTCAACAATTCATTAATCATAGATTAGCTCTGAGGTTATGTGTAATTCTTAGGAAGTTATGAATGAGTACATCTCGTTATGATTGTAGTTTTCTTTTATTCAAACCCCCCCTCTGTTTGTAATAAGTTTTATTTGTACGTGTTTTTTTTTTGAAATTATTTAATAAAAATATATCAACTTTTAGGCAAGGTTAAGGTCATTTTTGCCCTTAAAATAGCATTTTTATTTTCTTTGGTTTAGATCCGCTCCTACAGACATAATTTGATGATTTCTCCCCCATACTGGAACTTTGGGAATGAGAATTATTAGGTAATGTCTCCATCAAAAATTAGTTTTGATCGACAATAGATTCGGATATTTATATTTAACATATAATATATATAATTAAGGCCTTTGTAATTCATACAACCCGTAACGTTTGCCTTTTATTAAATTTGCCAGCTTGGTGATTATTACATTTTTATTCAATAATTTTCTGATTAATATTAAAAAGAAAAAGAAAAAACTCATAGTAATCGACTAAAGTTTACTACTTCAAAATT
The DNA here is from genome assembly GCA_033439265.1 of Dillenia suffruticosa. Taxonomy (NCBI): domain Eukaryota; kingdom Viridiplantae; phylum Streptophyta; class Magnoliopsida; order Dilleniales; family Dilleniaceae; genus Dillenia; species Dillenia suffruticosa. The sequence goes on along the minus strand of JAVTVX010000012.1, from coordinate 4,375,766 downwards.
TTATTTTCCAAAAATTTATTAACATTTGAATACAACTTTGAAATTCCCAAAATGCTTAAAAGGGTTTGTGCCCTTTGTATTCCTACCCTCTTTTGGCTTAAGATAAAATAAGATGCATCCATAATATTCACTTCTTTCTAACATTTTTTTGGATCTTTCTAACATGATATAAATGCTATAGTCGGGAAAATTAATATGGGTGCTTAGCCGATGATGAGGTGCCCAAAGGGGGAAGGACAAAAGGAGAATAATGGCGGACCAAAATTTAGAAAGTAAGGCCCTTTATTTATTTATTTATGATTCTTGTAAGGCCCCTTATTGCTCCAGTTATTTTGGGACAAACTGCGATGTGTATTTCCATTTCCCCAAAGATTGTCCTCAAATTTCCACTCCCCACAAAAAAAGCAGAGAGAGAGAGAGAGAGAGAGAGAGAGAGAGAGAGAGAGAGAGAACTTAATGGGAAATCCAATTGAAGTTGCAGTGCAAATATTCTCCTTCCATTATTGCTATTATTTTTTGCAAAATAATTTCATTACCTGCCAAATGACAGTGCGCCACCGGGTATGTAGTGCAGTGCCAGGTTGCAGAAAAGCAAAAATAAAAACATGAACAATGGCGTAAATATAAAAAATATAAAAATTTTTGTATAAATATTAATATTTTATAAGAATAATAGAACAGTTATATTTTATAATAAAAATATAAAATGATCAAATTTAAAATTATTAAATATAAGATCAATAATATATAAAATACAAATTATAAATAAATAATTTATTAAATATGAAAAATATAAATATATAAAATATAATGATGTTTATATAAATATTAATTATTTTAACATATCGAAATATTTCATAAATATGAAATGTTTCGAAAGTAGGAAAAAGTTAGTGTCGAAAAGTTTTTGTGTATCATGGGTGTAGCTTAGGATTGAATCAATCGAATATGCTCCTCAAATATTGGCAAGAATTTGCACATGAAATTATTCTTGCCCTTATATACATTACTAGAAAACAGACTTTCAATGACCGAAAAATCCGTCGCTAAAAAGTTGGATTTTTTCCATCGCTAAATCCGTCGTAAAAAATGACCCCATTAATTTTTAGCAATAGATTATTTTTTCATCTAAAATATCAGCGTAGGATTAGCAACGAAAAAAATCCGTCACTGATATTAACGATAAAAAAAAATCCATCACTGAAACAAAAAAAAAAATCAGGGACCAAATGTCCGTCACTGAATTTTTAATTCTGAAAACAAGAACAAGAAAAAGCTCAAAAGCTCCCTACCTCCCAATTGCCTCCGGCGGAACCGAACCCATGCAGAAGAGAGGAAAAGAGAGCACCAACCACCGGACCAAGTTAATCTTTTAATTATGTTTCTTTATTTTATTTACTTATTATCTTCATTTCATATTTTTTAATAATAATAAAATAATATAAAATTATAATAAAATTAAAAATTAAAAATTATAAAATTATAATTAAAATAAAATAATAAAAAATTTGAAAAAAAATAAAATAATATTATTATTCTACAAAATAAAATAAAAATAAAAATTATTAAATTATTAAATAAAATTAAAAAATTAAAAAAATTAAAAAAATTAAAAAAAATTAAAAATTAAAAAAATTAAAAAAATTAAAAAATTAAAATAATTAAAATAATTAAAAAATCCGTTGCTAATTTTTTCGTCAGTAATCCGTCGCTAATTTTCCATTGCTAATCCGTCGCTAATGATTGTGTATTTTTTTTGCTAATTTTTTTCCTTTATCAACAGATTACCGACGGAAATCGCTAAATATTCTGTCGATAATCGTCATTGATAATTTTATAATTAATTAATTATTTATTTATTTATTGGTTTAGCGACAAAATTATTTTTGTCGCTAATTTCCATAGCCAATCCGTCTCTAATCCGTTGGTATTCAGTCCGTCGCTAATCTATCGGAAATCCGTCGGTATTATTGATGGATTTTTTTTCATCGGTATTTATCCGTCGCTGATGCTGGTTTTTCTAATAGTGATATAAATGAGTGCGTGTGTGTTACATTGCAACTATTTAATTTCAACAAGAATAGAAAATATATCAAAAGTTAGTCGGCGGAGTAGGAAAGTCTCTGCGTTTCTTAACTAAGTGCTTGAGTTTGAGTTTTTTTGGGAACATAAAAGACTATTTTGAGAGATCTCCCCATCTATAAGCGGCTTAACAGCCTGATCAATCCGAATTAGTCAGAGCAAGATTTCAAATATCAGAGATTAAGGACCGAAAAAAAAAAGAATAGGAAATATATATATTCTTCAATTTGGCAGCAATCAAACTAGGTAACCAAATCTCTTTGTTATGTATTCGCTCTCTTTCTCAATCGAGAATACTTATTTTTGTCATAAATATTTTGCAATTTTAATCTTATTTTAGGAAATGAAATAGTTTATAGGTTTAAGTATCTTATATAGATCGAACATATTTTAGTGATATTAAACGTAAAATTCTATTCAAAAAATGTTGAAAAATAATTTGCCGTCTAGTTTATGAAACAATTTAAACACTTATTTATTTTTCAACATTTAGGTTTATATAACATAAGATTGAATTAATAGATGTAGGCTACCGCCATCTACTCTAACCTTTTTAATTATACAAGTCAAGGGGAAAGGTCTATTTAAATATGTAGGCTAACCCTAAAATATTTATTCCGGATATATATATATATATAAACACACACATATATATATATATATGCGTGATAAATCGGTCATTTTTATAAGAAAAACTTACATATATAATTTTCTTATTACATAAAAGATTTTAACATTATATTTACGTAAATTTATGTTATTATAAATTATGTAAGGCTAAGTAGGTTATTAGCCCATTTGAAACATTAAAGGTATTGGATTGTCGGCATATCTGAGTCTTTTCTTTAAAGTTGGCTTTTAATTAAATAGGCTACCAAAGTCGGATGAGTTTTTCCAATAGTTCATGTCGAGTCTAAATTAGGCTAATAGGTTAGGTTTAAGCTAATCTTTTATGGTGAACACCTATTCCAATATTACTCAAGGAAAGCGTGACCTAACATGGCCTCTTTCCACGCTATATGCCACACCGGTGGGAAGTAGATGGTGCGAAACTTAAATGCTGTGGAAACATGAGATTCTCTCTCTATTTTTTTTTTCTATTATCGGAATCTGAAATTATATTTTAATTAATTCAGTTTGATCACCTATAAATGTTATTTAAGGGATAACTCTTTTAATATAATTTTTTTTATTTTCAAATTTTAAATATAAATTTTAATTAAAAAAATTAATATCTCATTTTATTAGATCGATTGTCCGTGGTAGGCGAGAGAGGAGGGAATGGCAGTCATGGGATAGTATCCCCACGTGAAACTCTGACTTTGGGTCTCTAGTTTTTTCACAATCATGCATGACGGTGGTGGCATCATCTGTCTGATCCTCCTTCCCTTACCCAGCTTTTAAGAATACCTTCCTTCATTTTTTTTCCCTTTTATTTATTCATCAAATGATCAACACACTTTTGTTCGTTGTTGTGAAAGCTTTTGGAATTTTTGGCCCTCTTCCTTTACCTGCAGCAGCCTTTTAAATTTTTTCCACACCCTCCTGCACATGAACCCTGTCCCACAAGAAAAGAACCGAAAAAAAAAAAGGGAATGGAGTGAGTGAGCAAGTAAATAAATCATAAAAATTTAAATAGATAATTAGAAAGAAAAGAAGCCTTGCCTAATCAGGTTCCCCTTCATGTCCAATGTACCAAGTATTTTTATGTATTTTTATGATCACGTTTTCTATTTCCGAAATATTTCTCCTTTTAGAAACATTTCAATATGTATTAATTAATATTTAAATAAAAACTTTTATATTTGTTTATATTTACATATTTTTTCATATTTAATGAGTTAGTCGCTTATTTAATTATAATTATAATTTTTATATTATTTATCTTATAATTAATAATTATATATATGATCATTTTATAATCCAAGTTTTAGAATAAAATACCCATCTTCATGGGTAAAGCAAGAAATATATAATCAGCATAAAATGCAAATGAAAATACAAGTGAAGATTGTTTCATTCGGAATAAATTTTTATTTTCACACTTAAAGGACTGATGACCAAAGTATATAAATTATACAGTACCAGCGAAGGTACCGGATGGTAAAGAAAAAGCACTAAATATTTATTGATGTGAATAATTATAAATATTACATAAATTATACATTGAGCACTAAATATTTCTATATAATTATATAGAAAAAGAGAATTCATATATTTTATTAAGGAGTATGTATATGTACTTAAGAAAAATATTTATTGACTTTTTAAAATAAATTTATAATTTTTCAAACTAAAAATTTTTTGGCTAACAATATTTTCTACGAAATTGTATTAGAGAAATTGTAGTTTGAATTAAAATAATTTGTTATATATATATATATATATATATATTTTAATTTAGTTGACAAATGTTTTATTAAAATCATAAATAAGCCACAAGTGCTTTTAAGAAGAGAAACCAAATACTTCATTAAGTGTAATATGAGGACTAATCCATACCCAAAAATTTCAGATCAACACATATTTGTAATTTAAACCTTGGTCCATATAAGGGAAAGTCGAGATTAGATTTAAGTGACATTAGATAAGAGTTTCAAGGTAAAAATATATATATTAGTATAATAATAATTTTAATTCCTTTTTTTTTAAAAAAAAAAACAAAGTTAGTGAACAAATTAATGAGCATATTTGTAATGCTATACATTCGGGGAATTGAACACTTGTATCTTTATAGTAGGTGTTTGGTGTTTGGTTTGCGTAAATAACTTTGGAATCAATAATCTAGCAATGGGTTTTAAAAATTCATATTTCACTTGGGTTTCAGAAACTCCATAATTTGTTATTTTTATTCCATTAATGTAAACAAATTGTATAGATTTCAATTTAATTCTTGATTTCGATTCATTTTAATCGATCACCCTCTTAGATTTTGTGCACTCAAGGATTTTTGAGAATTTTTTTTTTATTATGTGGATATATAATATCCGTCACTTGGGTTCCAAACTTCGGCTCTTAGGAAGGAAAAAAAAAAGCAACTCAAAGGCAAATCTAATTCCTACTTTCCCCCCCCCCCCAAAAAAAAAGGATAAAGAATGAGAAGCTAACTCCATACCAATTGAGTTCCACAGTGTCCAGAGATAATTAGTTATATTATGACTGGAAAAAGGAAAAAAAAAAAGGAAAAAAAGGGAAATGAAAATGGTACCGACGAGAAGGTGTGTTGGGTTGCCTCCCACGGCAGGGTCGAATGATATGAGTGTTGATGTCTCAAGGATCATGCCTCTCACTAAATGCCATTCACGCTCACCTTATCTTTCCCAATTAAAAAGAACAACAAAAATACACAACTATAGCAGCTGGCCTAAATGCAAAAGAAAAAGGGTCAAACCACATCTAGCAATAAGGACCCCCATGTGAGATCTCCCATTAAGGTTCCAACATACCTATTTAAAGTGTTTTTATTATTCAATCGACTAAAGAAAAACCCCTCCCCTTTCTCATAAATAAGGGCATTGCCTCCTCTTTCCCTACAAGTTCATTGCACCCTTTCTGACACATTTCATCTCTCTCTCTCTCTCTCTCTCTCTCTCTCTCTTCCCCCCTTGTGATAAGATAAAGTTCTATATTTTTCTTGGCTCCAAGTTAAATTGTCACTTATTTATCCCATCTAAATAAAGGTTTTTGTGTCATGCCCCATGTCGTATGAGAGTCCCCCTTGTGCATATAATATAATGTAACATGCATATAGTTTTGCATTCAAGTCTACTATAAAATCACGAGTATTTCAAATTAATGGATAATATTTAGTTATAATTTTTATTTTATTAAATAAAAATAATTAAATTTCATTAAAGAAAAATTGGAAATGCTGATTTAGGGATACTAGATACACATGGCATGAAATGGCATACTTGAATAAATAATAAGTATGGAAATGAAATGAGTTGGTTGGTAAGAGATTAGGTTTTTTGGAAAGAGAAAGATGCAATCTAATATTCATATACTTGCTTTGCTATGCTAGAGTCCTTCCTTTGTTTGTCCTGTTGGCTAGGTGGGATGAATTTGAAGGTATTTCAATTCCAGCCAGCAAGAGGCAAAGAACAGAGGAAGTACATAGCCATGTTTTAATGATGCAAGCATATGATTGATTTGAAAGGAGGGTTTTAGTTCATTTGACACTTGTACTCTATTTGCCGAGTCGGAGAGAACTGCTCAATCAAATGATTGACAATTCTTGGTACTAAAATATGTGGGGTTTATCTATTTTTTATATTTTACAGGTCGAATTGGTTAATGTTAGCCACTCGACTGATGTTAATATAGGTAGAAATGGTATATTCCTTTTTTTATTAAATTAGAAGTTTGACTCTTATTGAATATGAAAAAAATATTATTGAGAGAATCCCCTCAATTGAATCCTAACAGATTTCTCAATCTGAATTAATCGGAATAAAACTCGATATACCAGATAGTTAAGATAAAAACAAAAATGTTAGCCGTGAATTTTACATACCACCTTGTAGTTGGTTTTAATTAATTGATTATGTGATGGGATAAGAGGAACAACACCTAAGAAATTTATAAAGAAGAGTCGAAATATAAGATATAAGAATAAAATGGATCGAAATTGTAATTTTCAAATAATAAATAACATTTTTAGTAGTATTTCTATAGTTTTTAACAATATTTACTAAAATTTTGCTAAATAATCTTGAATACACATATATTAAATCTTTTATTTTCTCTTAAAATTTCAAAAGACAGTTGGCCTTGACTCTTTTTTTTTTTATTAATTTGTATTCGAATTATTCGACTAATATAGTTCGAATATTGTGAGATTGAATTGCTATCTTATCATTTATTTTTCTATTTTTAAGATTTGAACTCAAGATCTTAATTAAGGAGAGATTAGTGTCTTATCACTAGATCCATAGAACGTTAATTGCCCCCGAGTCCTCAGCTTCTTCTGAAAAATGAAACTCGTAAAAAAAAAATTCTTAAAAATAAAATCATTGAAATTTAATGTATCAAACCTATAGTTAAAATAATGGGGATTTTCTTTCTACATTTCAAAATACTATTGACATGTAAATTGTTGAACATACGTTCTTGTAACAAAGATAAAAACAAATAATTGTAATAAATTTATATTTACAATCGGACGTACAAGAAAATGAAACCAAAACCTGCCCTCATTGAATAAAAGTCCCAATGAGATTCAAAACCATTATTTTGAGCCGCCGAGGCTCTTGGGCCCGACGGATGCTCTTTGGCCCAACTTTGGAGTTGTTCTGAAATGTACTTAACAGACGCCAGTTGGCCAAGCAGAGTGAGCCTTCTTACCAAGAATATGTATGTTTTTTTTTGGTAAAATCAAACTCTGTTATATATATATTTACATATATAGACATATTACATTTCTGTTGGATCTAAATATATATATATATATATATATATATAGACATATTACATATATAGACATTTTACATATATAGACATATATATATATATATATATATATATATATAAATAGCAAATGGAAAAAGGAAATATTTTATATATAAAAATTTTGAACAGACGTGTGATGCAAGTTTGTTAGTCTTAATAAATAGAAGACATTATACTAAGATTAAAGGATGACTGATTGGCACAGGGGAAGAGGTGGAAGTAGCAAGCACGAACCTCTTCTTTTTTTCTGTGCTCTCGTGACTTAATATTGGAAGAGAGTTGAGAAACAATGGCATAAAAATCACACATGGTTCGTTCAACCAACCCAAAAAAGAAAATTCAACAACTACATGAGCACTTCTAGTATGATCATTGTTCCTGGTTGGCTAATATGGTCACCCTTCAAACACTGAGACTCGTACTACCAAGAGGAAAATGTTTAGCCTCCATTTGAGACTTGTACTTAGAAGTTGATGGGCCGCAGAGCAGCTATTCGAGCCCAAATATTTAGCATACATACAACATACTGGGAGACTTACCCAAGTTTTCCATCATCAGTCGTCTCGTGCTCGAGATATCGAGAGAGAGAGTTGCAATCTTAGAATTTTTTTTCTTTTTTGGGAAGGGAGTCAAATTTTAATTTTTTAAATACATCATGTAATAAATTTAAAAATTAAGATAGGCAAATATCTAATTTTCCTTTAAAAATCTCGTAACAAATCCTTTAAATAAAAAAATACTCTTAAAATGGCATTGGACCATGGCACCCGGTGCCCCCTTGTGGCCGCTGCCCGCTGGAGAGAGATAATATGTGATCCAGAATCTTGTTCTGATTCAATCAAAAGTAAAAATAAAAGGCAAAAGAGGAATAAAGTAAAAGAGAAGACAGAATGATTTACGTGAAAAAATACATGTAGAGGAGAAAAAAAATTTATTAGATCGAAGAGATTTTATAATAAGAGATCAAAAATCCAAAGTCTGACTTAAAAAAAAAAAGAGAACAATTTATTTTTGTGAAGATGAAGTGGGGGGGGGGCAGGAGTTTCAATTCTTGACCTTCCTCCTCAAGAGCTCTCTACTGATGCACGAAGACATGTTCGGTATAGGATCCTTTAGGAGTTTTGTTGGGCCTCCGGTCGTGCAGTCTTCTGTTGTTGGGCCTTCGGCCCCCACCTTTCCACAAAAAAACAAGAAGATGAAGTGGGGACCGTACACGTGTCCACATACTACTATTCGAATACGTACACAAATGTTGTTTTACGGTCAAAGAGTGGGAATGGGGTCAAAACTAAACCGCACATTCTACCATTCGAATACGTACACAAATGTTGTTCTGATTCTTCTTCTGATAATCTGTTTCGTGGTTTGAGTTGATTGTTTTATTTCTTGGTAGAGCGAAGGTATTAAATATCGGTGAGTTTGTTGAATTCAATAATGATGATGATGATGTATGTGTGTGAGAAAGAGATAATCTTGTTGCGTGCGGGAGGGGACGAGTGTGAGGAGAGAGAGACTGTGACTAAGAGAGAGAAAGTGGGAGTGCGCGAGCGAGGGAAAGGAAGAGACTTTTGAGGGAGTGACTGAGAGGTTTAGGGTTTCTGTCTTCTTCTTCTTTTGTTGTTGTTGTTGTTGATCCTTCTTCCTGCTCCATGGAGAACAAGCTCGTGGTTAGTTTTCTTGTCATTTTTCTTGTTTAGATTCTGTGGTTTTAATGCCTGCTGTTTGATTGTCTTCATTTGGACTTACTCTAGGTTTTGGGCATTCCGTGGGATGTTGATACCGAGGGTTTGAGAGAGTATATGAGCAAATTTGGGGAATTGGACGATTGCATTGTTATGAAGGTGTTCCTCTAATTCCTGTTTATCTCTAGTACTACCCTTTGAATATATAAATTTCATGTATCTTACCGTTTTCATATTTTCAATGCCCTTTCAGCAACACTTCTTTGAGTAACAAAAATCACTTGGCATATGCATTATTCACAACTACATGGAGTACTCTTAATGAAAAAAGAAAAATGTAGTTGAAGCTAGTATAATTTATATAGCTCAAACATTAGTGTATAAACTGAAACTATAACTGAGGCTCCTAAAATTGGTGCAAGTAGAAATGCCCGAAATGTTATATTTTATAATTTGTTTCAATTTACTATTTGCTATTTTGAATTTTTTACGTTTTTAGTATTGGTGTCTATGATGGATACAGACAGGGCATGGGACACGGTAGGACACGGACATGGTGGCGTGTTGGTGTAACATACATTGGTGTTCATGCTCTTTTTTGTCCAACTATTTCCAACTCTTTGGTATTGTGCCGTGTTACATAGGCATAAGCACATCTTGATTGCTGATGCTTGCTTTTATTGTCATTTTTATTGTGTTGTCTGCATAACCTTCTCATGACAAAAGATGATACCGCACTCTTGTATGCCAACATTATACATATGCTTGCTCCTGCTTCTTCAATGTCCACCCAAGGGAAGTATAATTTAAGTTTAGATATGTAAATTTGATAAAAGAAGGAACCAGATGCATGTATGCTCATATCTATGTTGTATATGTTATGGAATGGGACATGATTTGTACTCATGCTGGTTCACAATGATGTTGATCCTTTAAACCAGGGTCTGTTTAGGTTTGTGTATTGCGTGAACTAATTGGCGGATCTGCTTAATTCAGTAAACCAATTTCAGGATAGGGATCCACTGCTACAAACAAAGAAAAGAATAAGTTACTATGTTCTTGAGGGATCTTTAGTTGTATGATCCTTCGGCTGCTTCAGGAAGGGAAAGGGATAATTATAAAATGCTTAAACAACCTGTGCGTGAGCAAATGGTTTAGTGAGTGTACATGAGAAACTTACTACTTGCAATGCTTTCAGATGAATCCAATGCTTGATTTATTTTGGATTTTCTTTTCTTTCAATCTGAGTGAATCATATTTCTCTCTTCATTTACACTGTAGGAGCGCAACAGTGACCGATCTCGGGGTTTTGGTTATGTAACATTTGCATCAGTCGAGGATGCTAAGGTTTGAAGCCATTACTCTCTTATTTTGTTGCCTGCTCCCGGTTTTGATGCCAGTCAGTGTGTTTGTTTCCCTTTTTAAGCCATTGGTGGGAACACACTTCTTGGTTGTTATATAGTGTGTTTTTTTTTTGGCGATTATATCATGTCACTAGAGAATATTTCCTGTGGACGGAAAAATTTTAGATGCTTATGATGCTCGTACTGTGTGGTTGATGACATTAAAGAATTATTATTTTAATTGCAGAATGTATTATCAGGAGAGCATTTCTTGGAAACAGGATGCTGGAAATAAAAGTGGCTACGCCAAAGGTTGTTCATTTATAATAATTTCTGCATTTTATCTCTGCTGTGCTCATCTAATGTGGGCATATTCAGTCATTTTTTACTTTCAGTTTGTGATCATTTCATAGAATCTCTGAGGGCATTCTTTGGAGACAATATTTAGTTGCATAATTCCTTTTTAACCCTATTTTCCAGGAGGAAATGAGAGCACCTCCTAAGAAATCTACTAGGATATTTGTTGCCAGGATCCCACCATCCGTAACAGAAGCAGATCTTAGAAGGTGTGTTTCTTTGGCCTTGAAGGTGTTTGAATCTTTAGTCTAAGTAGTCCCTCTTCACATGAAAACTGCCTCATAATAAATGTGTATCTGTTTGACAGCTATTTTGAGCAATATGGCGATATAACAGATTTGTACATGCCAAAGGTAAGTCCCCATGTCAGCCATGCGCTTGAACACTTGCTGTAGGCAACTCTTGGCCATTAGCTTATGCACACACAGAACATTCATATAGGCATCACTGGTCTTTGGAATCGGTCTTTGTTCATATGCATATTTTTGTAGACATTTTATTCTGGTCCTATATATTCTAATTTTGAGGTGATCTTTTGTTCTTCAAGGATTTAGCCATTAATAATATCAATGTTTAAAACTGCAGAAAACATTATTTCTATTCTTTTGCAGGACCAAGTGGCAAAAGCACACCGGGGAATTGGGTTCATCACATTTGCTACCGGTGGTAAGATTACACGAGTTTGCATATACTATTTCATTTAAATTTTGTTAATTATACGAACAGATACTTGCATAAAGTGTTGGGTTCTCCTCCACTGCCTTTTCCTCCATTATTTTTCGATGGCCTCAGAAAAGATTAGTCCTTTTTTTCCCTAGTGATTGTCTCAGCCTTCGATGTATTCTTTCTGCATTCTTCTTTGTGCACGAGTATCTATTTATCTGTTCCCAACATTAGAAGCCTTTGTCATAGTACCACCAATAAGGCCAGAAAGACAAGAAGTGCAAGAGGGCCTAATGGGTTTTGAAGATTTTTGTTTTTCTTTCCAATCAATGTGACTATAAGATTGACATTATTGCACATTTTGCATTATCTTTTTTACCTTTTTTCTTCCAAAATCCATTAAAATCAATCAAGAAGAAGTCTTGAACATTCCTTGACATGACTTATTGCACTTCAAAAATGATTTATGTGATAGGGCAAATCATAGATTAAGTGATTTTTGAGTTCTATTACTTTGGCAAAATGTCACAAATGTTTGGCGAGATAGCTCGACTAGGCCTCCTAACCGGCAATACATCAATGTGTGGATCTTGTTAAAAGCTGTGGACTTGAGAAATGACTTAACCTTAGACACAGCCTTTTACCTTCCAAATAAAGTTAACAAAAGCAGGGGAGGAATTTGGAATTCTAATAAGGTGTTGAAAATAGATTTTGGGAAGACAATGTCTAACCATCCTCCATTTCCTTATGGAATGGCACAGCCAAAAAGAAAAAGAAAAAGAAAATTCCTTCTATCCTAAGAAGTGGGATATGGATTCCTAAATATGAACCCAAAATTCCTTTTGTGTATCTCTGGTTACATGTTGCTATCTGACTATTTAAAAACCTGACACTATATATCTGTATTCTTTTGCTGGTTATAGTTTGCATCCTGTGTGCTGCCAAAGTTAACAAATGGTTACGAGGGCATATCACCATATGACCATTCTCTATTCTTTTACTCAGAAGAGTTATTTTGCCCTTTCTTTTTTCACTGGAAACAGGCAAACCATAAGGCAAACCATAGCTGCTGAAAAGTGCAAATGCTACTGCATATATTAGTAAGAACTTGTTATTTTTATGAAGATCTCAATCACTAGTTTAGTAGTGCTAGGACTTCAAATGCCACTTTTTGTTCACTAATTTTTAGACAATGATGAGGATCAGCTTTTCTGCAAGTTTGTCATAATTGCACTCAATCAGGGCCTTGCAGTTTATAGGATATTGTGTCAGGTTTAGTAAATTAAGAATAATGCAGTGTTAAACGATACAGAGTTTGGTTTATTAGTTTGGCTTGAATTATGTGAGATTCCTTGTATTTTCTTTGCTGATTAACTGAATCTCTTTTCTGTACTACAGATTCTGTGCAAAGCTTGATGGCTGAATCTCATGAGTTGGGAGGATCGACTGTTGTTGTTGACCGAGCTACACCAAAGGTAGCTTACAGGTTTACTTTTTCTATTTTCGCTTTTGCTTGCTTTCATCCTACCCTTCCAAGTGGGGGGGGGGTGTGCAGAATGATCCCATCATGGATTTATTTTGTAATATGAAGGTATTTGTCTTTTTTTTTTTAACTCGTAAATGTCTCAACCACAGAACTCCAATTGGACTGTTCTTCATTTTCTCTCTTATGTTCCATCCAGTGTAACCAGAATTCTTTTCATTTTAGATCTAGTTTTTTAAATCCATAATTTCTTTTCAAAGAATGGTGGAAATTTGGCTCCGTGATGCTGTTGTCGGGGATTTATCAATGACATAGTTGTTTCTGGGGCTTATTTGAAGTTTTGATTATGATTATTGTGATAGGTAATACACACATAAATATAATAGAAAAGACTTTTGGTTGACAAAAGATGGAGAGAATGAGGAGAGAGAGCTCATGAATTTCAAGAAGGGGGAGGAAAGAGAAATTACGATTAGATTTTAGAGAAAGAGCATGTTGTTAGAGAAAACATCAATAGTGAGTGGGTATTAAAGGACCAAAATTCATGGTAAAAAGATGTGTAGTAAGTGTTTATCTAGCGGTGGGGAGGAGTATAAGATTACCCTTTAGGTGTATAAATAGCATCCCCTCTAAATTTTACTCAGTTTCAGTTATGCATTCCAAACATGGGAAAGGGGTACCTAGGTAAGCTGTAAGCCCTTTTGATCCTGTACCAAGCATTGCCCATTTATTTTTCTATTTTGAGGTGATAGTGATTTTTCTAATATTGGATGGCTTCTTCCTTTGAAAGTGCTCAAACAGGTTCTATCATAGCGAGACTAATATATTCTCTTCTCTATCATTTCATTACTCCTCTGAGCAAACATATTTCTTATTCTGAAATTAAAAGCACCACATGGTAAAACATCCATCTTAGTTCATTTTTTTTTTATTGGGATAGGAAAAGAAGAGAGAAAATCCTATTAGGTAAGCGCAGAAAACTAGAATTATAAGATGAAAAGTGTTTTTTTGCGACTCCTGAAGAATAATGTCTCATGACCACCGAAGTGGGACACCACAATGAATCAAGAGATACAATCTTATTCTCCAATTGAATGCTTGTGAAAATTCCAAAGGCACTAAATTTAATGCTTTCTCTGCTGAAGCCACAATTATTCTACCACATTCTGCTAGGCCGTAAAATTTTGAGGATAAAGTCTAATTTTTCAGACACTTTCTCGCTTAGATTGTTGATATATCTTTTCCATCTAGACTAAGACTGAAGTAGTATAAGAAGAGCAATTTAAACCTCTAGGTACACTGCATAATTGTTGGAGGCAATATAAATAAGGGAGATGTAAAAATAGACCTAAGATAGACCGGGAAGACCAAAAATTTGGAGATAACCAAACCAGAATTCAAGGAGAAATCACAGAGAGTATGAGCATAGGGGTCTTAGCCTCTCAAATGTGGTGGGACTAAATGATAGGGGAAGCTTAGTCTAGAAAGACTATGAAAGTCAAGTTGAATGAGCATGAACTTTATATATCTAGATTCCAAACCATGCTAGGAGCCATATGAAGAGTGGAAAGAATTTACCAAGGTAAGTTCAGCTCATGGGTTCTCATCCAAGTTGAAGAAGTGTAGGATGGTGGTACGTTGTCATTAGAACCTTCTTAATGGAATGTGAAATATTTGATCTAATTTGCTCTCTTTGAGAAACTAGTTTTTAGATTGATATGGTGAGGTGTCAACTGTGTCGCTTCTCTCGTTTTCATGGGATATTTAAAGACTCTACATGCAATGGCAAAACCAGAAATTTATTTTAATGGGAGTGAAGTGCAGCATGAAAGCATAGTGTGGGCAGACGTTATAATTTTCTGCGAGTAAATAATATTTTTAATTTTAGTGGCATTTTTAGGATTTTTAGCAGCAATTTTATGTTTCTACTGGCATTTCTAAGACTTTTTGTGGCATTTTTCTGTAACTGCTAAAGGTGCACGCACTAAAATCTCTCTCTCAAAATTTCAGTGGGGGATGGCTGCACCCACTGCCCCCTGAGTGTCTTTGCCACTACCTATGTGATATGCTAGTTATTATGTGTGCTGATTCAGATCAAATGGAAGGAGGGATGCATTATGCAAAAAGTTTGGTAGGATTACAGATATTTGGGGAATTGGTACTGATGATGATCTTATTAATATCTAGCTTAATCTTGTCTTTTTTATTCACTTTACACCTATGGTTTGCTTGGAAAACTGGACCTGTTGATGGATTATATTGGCATATACAATTGGGTGAACAATTGATCAATTTTATGGTTTGTTTTCCTTGCAGGAAGATGATTTTAGGCCTGTGACAAGAGTGACACAGGGTGGATATGGTGCCTATAATGCGTATATAACTGCAGCAACTAGATATGCAGCACTAGGTGCTCCGACTTTATACGACCATCTGGGCTCAGTATATGGCATTACGTTTTTTCCTGGCAGTTATGTTTGCTGTGATTTTTATTTTATTTTGCATGCTGCAATATGTACCTACTCTATGTGATTAGGAGGGGAATCTGCTCGAGGGATGGGAAAAAAGATTTTTGTTGGAAGACTCCCTCAGCAGGCAACAACTGATGATCTTCGCCAGTATTTTGGCAGATTTGGCAGTATATTGGATGTTTATATTCCTAAGGTATGATAATTAGCAGAAACTGTATAATGCATATAATATAATTCTCAATGGTGGAGTGTGGGTTATGGTTATCTGGTTTCTTCTTGCAGGATCCGAAGAGAACTGGCCATAGAGGTTTTGGTTTTGTAACATTTGCAGAAGATGGTGTTGCTGATCATGTTTCTCGAAGGTCTCATGAGATCTGTGGACAGCAGGTATATGATTTGGGCATTTGCAATGTTTCTTATGTTTGAATCCATAGGGGAAATATTTACGAGGTGTAAATGTTAGACTGAAAAAATAAAGTAAAATAAAAATTAGAAGGTTGGAAATGTTATCCAGGTCTTTCCCTTCTTGACCTATGCTCTGCTTGGGCCTTTTCATATTTGAACCAGCTTTAAAGGTTGGCTGGAGAAAGCGAGTTTCGAGGCAATATCAATGTCATGCTGATTGGTTGTGGACATGGCTTTTTAATTGTGAATCCATTTAATTCATTGAAAAATGTATTCTTTCATCTTTACTTGACCCACGCTCTATGTAAAGCTTGTTTGATCTGTGGTTTAGAAGTTTGACCCTGTGTCTTTCTGAAATGAAGCTAAAAACCTGGTATTGCTTGATTCAGGGACATAATTGCTATTTGTTGGATCTTGGAAGGAAATGTTAAAATCTTTTTTGGTGACTTGATTGTATGTTCCTTGGATGTGGTATTTATGGAGTATAATATAACTGATTTGGATACAGGCAGTTGGCAGCTGCTTTTATCTTGGTGTGAATCTTGTAGCACCAGGTTGCCTTTTTCCAAAATAAAGTAGGGCCCCACAGTTGCTTAATTACTTGACCTTGAAATGCTTGAGTACTAAAGTGAAACCTGTTTGATCTCAAAGTGATTTGTGTCCAAATATGTATTTTTAATCCAGGATTTTTTGGCCTGTTTCAACTTTGCCAAATTCAGTGCTATTTGAACTCATATGGGCTTCCTTTGCTTTGCCAAGGGAAATCATTGACTAAGTGACTTTCTATGGAGCTGAAAATTTAGCACAGAATTAATTGCTATACTTAACATTGGGGAAAAAGCTGTTAAAAGTGTAAATATTTTGAATAGACTGGAAATGGAGTGGATTCTGTCCACTCACAATTTGTAGTGGGACAATGAAGTGTATTAACTGTTGTGGTAGCAAATTCTGGATTGATTCTTTAGTCTTAACTGGCTTTTAACCCATCCTTTTGCCGTGCAGGTTGCTATAGACTTGGCTACACCACTCGATGGTGCTGGACCGAGTGGAAATTTGATGATGGTAGCTGAACCTTTTGGAGGTTATGGAGGTGCTATTCGGAGCTATGGCAGAATGTATGGCAGTCTCGATTTTGAGGATGTGAGTACATATGTTGAACTTATAACATTTAGGGTACCCTTTTGGATCTATTAATTGCTTCATTTCCTCTGATATTATTTGGGGATTTGATTAATCTTTCTAAGATTTTTAAAGATCGGCATGTGTAGCTTGCATGTTTGATTTCTCTATGGTGGCAAAATGTGTGCAAATCCAATGTTGCATATATTTTAGTGTGTGCTGCTTTCTATACCGTGACATTCTTTCTATCCTGCAGTGGGGATATGGAGTGGGCAGTGGGAGACCTTCAAGATCAGAGTGGAGGTATAGGCCGTATTAGTGGAAAGGCCGATTTGTGCAACTGTATGAGGTTATTATTCAGATGTACCAAGTTTTCTTATTCTGCCACAAGATCTATTTAAGCTAAGGGCAGCGCATGAACCTATTTTACTTGTATGTCCGAGGATGGCATTTTGCTTGCGCATTGTTTCAATCAGATTTGGGTGTTTGGCTTCTGAAGCATGATGTTGTTAGTTTGCTAGTTTTAGTTTCTGACGTATTATGTATAGAAATTTTTTGACACCTTTGTTTTAACGTTTTTCTATTTTCAAAATATTTTAACATGTTAAATTAATTAATATTTATATAAAAATCCTTATATTTTTTATATTTACATATTTTTCATATTTAATAAATTATTTATTTATTTAACTATAATTTTATTTTTTATATTATTTATTTTATGATTAATAATCACATATATGATCATTTTATTTTATTTTATAAAATGACTATTTTATTTTCATAAATAATTAATATTTACATAAAAATCTCTATATTTTTTATTTTTACGTTTTTGTTTATGTTTCCCATTTTTATGGAGTGTTGTATTCATTTTTTCATTTTTGTTTTCATGCAATCTATGTTTTGGCCAAAGGTTGAATTTCTCTCATACCTTACCTAAAATGCATTCGGCCATTGATAATATAGGATGTGAATTCACTGGTAAATGCTTTTGCTCATGTGGTTACAATTGATCAATTGAAAGAATTAATATCAAAGTTTATTTAATTATTATGCATATTGTGAAATATAATGGCCTTTATATGAGGTACAATAAGTAACTTAGATTTTATTTATTTATTTATTTTTTTGGTTTCAATGGAGGCCCTGTGTGTATTAAAGTCACAATCTTGGTAAGATATGCTACCATGTCCATCCAAAAAAGTTTCTTGTTGACTACTCCGACAGCATCTAGGGTTGTTCGAATAATGTGATATCTCATACATACCGGGAGGCACTAGCCTCTCTCCCTCTCTGTTTTTTTTTTAGTATAACCGATTGGTGTTGAAAACTATGTTTTGACTAATTTGATTTGATCTCGAGTGTTATCGAATCCAATTTATGGAGAAATTTTTTCAATATAGTTTTTTTTTTTTATTTCCCAATATTTAATGGTGTATGGCTGTCAACTTGCTTTAATTGACATATATATTATTCTGTTTTCAAAAGTGTTTATGTTAGAATAAGTTGATTTATATATTTTTTTATATATTGTAAGGTTAAAATTTAACTTTTTACGCTAACGTTGGACAGTGATCCCAGTTAGACTCGGTGCCTCACTTCTTTTCTAGTTATAACCTAAACACAACGCAGGAATCATGTGCAAAGGCATGAATATACGTCTCCGATGTTGCACGTGAAACATACTATGGATCTAGGCAGCTCCTCCTCCAATGTTCAGTACTCGTAAATAATTAAATAATTACATTCATTTAGGGTTCTACAATCTTTGCCTCTAATCTTGCATATGAGAAAAAAAAAAAAAAAAAAAAAAGAAATTACAAATTGTGCAACTCCTACCTTTCTATTTAAATCAAATGGGGTTGTGGCTTCTAGTAACTTAACCCCATGCTGTCCAATGCAGGCCGGTGATCTTCGTCTTCTCCAGTGATAAGGTTGTGGGGCCTCAGAACTGCTACAAAACTTGAGATGCCGTCCAAGCACGGCTGCATTAAATCAGCACCATCAACAGCAATGTAAATTGATTAATGACCTTAACGAGCATGCAACTGTATAGCGAACTTGCATTGGCATATTGTGATTAGTTTTTGAGTTTAACCCTATTAAAATAGTTGAACATTGTGGGGTTCATTAAGTGCTTGACTCTTTTAATATCTGTTTTTTTATTCCTAAATTTTGAACTCGAGACTTAGTTTAGAGGATTTAGTATTCGTTCGCTATATCCACAGGTCATTAGCTTAACTCTGGTCTTACTAAGGATCTGGGGAGTGAATTTAAGCTACTCTGGTGCTCAGGATTGTGGTCCAAAAGAAATATCATCCTAAAATCAGAACAATAGTCCAAAGCACTCAAATATGTTCTCACCAACATGACGGGCCCATCGGCCACGGCTGTTAAAATTCTGAAATTTCTTTCTTATGGTATATATGTATTTTAACCTATTATAACCACAATTTGAAAGAATTAGATTAAAACCCAGCAATTTAATTAAAAAAAAAGCAATAAAAT
This sequence comes from Dillenia suffruticosa, assembly GCA_033439265.1. Lineage (NCBI taxonomy): Eukaryota > Viridiplantae > Streptophyta > Magnoliopsida > Dilleniales > Dilleniaceae > Dillenia > Dillenia suffruticosa. Next base: position 4,356,199 of record JAVTVX010000012.1, on the reverse strand, counting down.
TCCTCTTTCTAACACAGTTTTGTCTTATAGTTTATAGCTCTTTTTAAGGTTATTATAAAGTATTAAAAGTGGAGACAATCTATTCGCAAAGTAGATGGATGTTGCACATTTTGCCCTAAAAATATGGAAATCTTTCGAGAGCAAGTAAATGAGTGGGGCAATGCTATGATATAGAAGTCCCCCCCCCCCGGCGCAAAAAACTTGCATAGCACTGCCCCGAGGCAAAGGGAAGTCGATAAAATCATATATTATGAGAACTTAATTGCAGCCATTGAAGAAAGTGATCGTGTCATTACCATGAGGGAATCAATGAATACATGACCTTGAGAGGAGCTAAGAGGCGCGGAAGCTGAAGCAGCCTCGGAGGGAGCCTATCTGAGCTCTTTTGTACAAGGACATGATCCTGTTGGTCCTTGGTGCCTGACTAGCTTGAGTTGCTGATAGTGAGTTTCTCATATCTTGGGCTTTCAATTCAGCCGATTTTAGCTTGTTCAATATCTTGTCCATCGATGATGATTTTTCCTTCTCAAGTTTTACCTAAACCAGAGTTCTCAAAATTGGCAAATAATGGAGAAACAAACATCTCTGTCTTAGTACAAAAATAACTAGCAAAGTATACTGAACCTCAAGTTTCCGTATTGCTGCCTCAGCTTTTGCCTTTTGCAAGTTCTCCCATGCAATGATCTTCGCTTCCTCTCGTTGAACTCTGCACAAAAATTTGAAAGTCAATATGACTATTGTCTCTTAAACATTTGAAGTCCATTCCCCGATTTGTTTGGCATGATAGAATCGAATTGCTTCAAGGACTCATTATCAATAAAAATATGTTGAACAAATGGGGCAGTAGCATTTTATGCTTTTGGAGTCGAAGCAGGTGAATTCAAGCAGATCCAATTGGGTTGTTGATAGCGCAAGTGGTCTGTTTTTTTCCCCATAATCAGCCACGCATCCTAAGGACCACTAGCATGATAGTCAACGCCAGAAGATTAGTCAGTTTTCACTTGTCTACTTGGTTTCTTCACCTTCTGTTGGTGTGCCGCACCTCCCTTTCTATATTCAAGAGGATGCAATGTTGGGTGTAAAGTGTAGACTCTACGGTTTAAGCTTGATATGCAATCCATTAAGAATTTGTTAACGGTTATGTTATGTTGAAGTTCAATGTCTTGCAATCTTATAAAAATGCAAAAAAATGAGAAACCATGAAGATTGTTAGAGAGAGAGTTATGAAAACATACTTGGAAACATCTTTGGTTGCCCCTGTTATATTCAATGATGAAGAACTAGCTTCTGTTGCCCCTTTATCTAACTCCTTAGCAATTACTTTCCTGGACTGTCCAGTTGATTGTTTCTTGGACCACCTTATTACAGTGACACGTTTGTCTACTTGCACATCCCTGACTTCCATTTGAGCATCGCTATGTGGCTCAACAGCAGGAAGAATTGAGGGGGGAGAGCGAGCTAGGGACCTCCCTTTGGGGGATGTGTGAGGGCTTCCTTTTGGGCTCATTTGGGTTGCCATGTCCCTCCGTGAAGCAACATGAGAAACCACATTTTCATCATCAATAATGCCATCAAGTTTCTCATCTGTAAAAGGAGGCTAGTGAATATTTCATTGCATGGGTCAATGCACCAGATCTAATGTCACATTTTTATACTCACTTTACCTAAAAATTAAGCGCATGGATCGGCCCTACCCAATGGAAAGGAACAAATCCAAGAAACCAAGAATCCTCAGGATCATAATTAATCTTAGCTTTCTGAAATGTATAGATACACGATTACAGAGAAAATATCAGCAGTCAGGAAGGAACCCCGTCCACTGATATATAATAGGAGTTTTTGAGTACTTCTATAGATGCTAACGAGTCAGATATCAACCATGTGACAACAGACGCAAAGAGTGCACAAACATAGAATCCAATGCCTTTTTTTTTGGGGGGGGGGGAGTGGGTGTAAAACTTGGACACATACCAATTAAGTGGGCACTGAATAAACTAATTAGGAATGCACGATCATTCATAATCCCATATACAAGGGCAAACACACCGGAAACTCTACGTTAGCTCACCCTGGAGAAGTTTGATCCATGGTGTCCTTTGAAGACCCGTAAAGCTTCTTACCATAGGGGCTTGATTACTATGCTTTCTCATAGTAGCATATATATGAAATTTACACCATAAGCATGTAAATTAATGTAAAAGTTGGACCGCATCAATTAAGTGGGCACTGAATAAGCTTATTAGGAATGAACAATCATTCATAATCAAATATGCAAGGGCAAGCATACTGGAAACTCTATGTTGGCTCACCCTTAAGAAGTTTGATCCATGGTGTCCTTTGAAGACCCGTAAAGCTTCTTACCATAGACACCAGGCCAAATAAGGGGGTGAATACAATGCCAGAGGTTCCTTCCCCAGCCAAATTTAGTGCACAAAATCCACAACGCAAACCAAAATAACAATTGAAATGACATTATACCTCCTGGGCTATAAAGAGGAGAATTTCCCCATGAATCTGAGAACCCACCATGAACACCAGACGTTCTTCCAAGAGCACACTCAGTGACCGCAAGATGAGAGGATCTGCCGCCATCAACAAACCCACAATGATTGGGCATCCCATCAATGAACATAACCCCAGCAGAAAAAGGAGATCCGATCATACCCAAAAAATTCCCTGAACTCCTCCTATCAAGCAAAGGCATTGCAGGTGAAGAACTTGAGTAACAACCACCGATCCCAGAATTCCCAAGAGGCCCACTTTTAGATTTAGGTCTTCTTCTAGCCTGAGCAACCAAATTTCTATGAACACAACTGTTTGCTCCTGAAAAAGGACTTGCAATCCATCTCTCAGCATCTTCCCATTTTGAAGGCAATGCTCTTCCACTGTTAAAGGGCATCAACGAATTTGCATTCGCTTGTCTCCAACTTGTGTTAGGAGGCAAAGGTACTCTCTCTGAACTCCAACCTTGCGAAATCATCCCTCCATTACTTTCTCTAGAATTCTGCAAATCTGGGCTTGGAAATGCGTTTGAATTCTGTGCAGAAATTGAACTTCTCTTCATAGTTAACAATCAATTTTTGATCGCTTTTCAGGGATTTTTGAGACTATGAAGCAAATGGGTCTTCTATGTATGACTTAAATTCTGTGGAAAAGACGTGAAAGTTTTTGCGATTTTAAAGCGAATTGGTCTTCCAAGTATGACTCAGATTCTGCTGAAGAGAAGTGAAAAGTTAAGTTTTTATGATTTTAGAGTAAATGGGTCTTCTGGGTATGCTTTAAATTGTTGAAAAAACTAAAAAGTTCAAATCTTTTGAGATTTTTGAAGCAAATGGATCTTCCGGGAATGCTTCAAATCGCAAGAAAAGGTGTAAGTTAAAGGAAAGTTATGGGTTTTGTAGATGAGCTATTTTAAGGAAGTGATAGCAATTGTTGTTGGCTTTTTATGCGAATCTAGACTTAAGACAACTAGTATTTTCTCGAAACTGCGAAATCATCATAAATGATTTTGAAAGAATATGAAGGGGTTAAAGAAGAGGATGAAAAGAGCATCAAAAGTTTCCAGTTTGGAGAAAAAGTTTGAAACCTTTTTCACATAATCATCCACCCATCTCTGTCTTAACAGACTCTTCGAATTCTTTTTCTATCTGAAATTCTTCGTCTTCAAGCAGGAAAGGAAGACAAGAAAAAAGTATATTATTATTACTATTAGAGAGAAGGGGGATTAAGAATAATAATGTATTAAAAAAACTGTTCACATTGTCCTCGAGGAAACGCTGAGCTGAGATTGAGAAAGGTCTGACCATTGTTGAGCAGATTGAACCTTTTTGCAGGCTGTCGTTACATGCGACCGGGAAACACTAGGGAATAGGGACCCCTTTTGGCTTCGCGTGGCAATTGAAAAATAAACGTTGTGGTAGAAAATGAAGAAGAATCTTTAGACTCTTCAGTCACATCACGTCTTTACATGAAGCAAAATACTCCCATGCAATCACTTGGGGGTGGTAAATGTTCCAAACTCCACCGGTTAGAATTAAAAAGAATTTGACACCCAGTGGTTAGTGTAGTGACACACTTCTCAATTTAGAATTATGAGATTTTGAATTTAATTTTTTATCGTTTAGACTTCTCGCGCTTTTCTTTTTTTTTTTTATTCTCTATTAAATTTATAGACCTCCCAGTGTTTTCAATGTATACTTTTTTTTTTCTCGATCATGATATTTAAAATTATATTTCAATTAATTTGATTTGATATTTTACGATAATTTTAGTAAGAAATAAATTTTTAATATAATTTTTTTATTTATAAATTTTGATAATACGTTTCATGTGCAATGTCATTAAGAAACAAAATATTACGAGCTATCTTAGCAAGTCACGTACGGTATATAAGTGGTAAAAGGTAAAAATTATAATGTGTAGAAAACAAATAATAATTTAATAGATTTTAATGATATTTGTAAAATTTTTACCGGTATTTATTAAATAATTGCATACATATTATTTTTTTTTTCAAAATTTTAAAGACACACGTCAACAATGATGTCCAATGAGATTTGCTGATATCCAATAATTTTTAAATTTCTCTAATATCTCAAATGAATTAATTTGTACATCTAGAGATGGTAAAGACTAAATTTAGAGGGAAAAACGAAAATAGTAATAATGATTATTCACCAATTTGGTTTATCTTTTCTCATGGAGAATTAATAATAAATTTTATTACCTATGGGATTGAATCAATGTTTCCTCTGCAGTCTTGTTATATATCAATACAATCAATTCTTTTTATCCTTTTCTACCAAGAAAATAAATTCTATTCTCTATTTAAAATTATTCTATATTTAATTCATATATTTTGAGAATTAAAATATTGAGCAATTGTTATATAACTTCTACTTGATTTTTTAAACTATAAAATAATATATTGATTAAACTAGATTAATTGTTTCCGACCTTAATTATTACTTTTTTTTTATACTTGATCATCCATATCCGGAGTTATATTCTGATTGTTGGTCCCTGTGACAATCAAGAAGGGGGTTGAATTGATTGTCTTCAATTGATTTTTTAAAATTCTAATCTAACTCCACTTACATTAATATTAATTGTATAATCAATTGATACTCATGCAATAGAAAATAAAGTAAGAATAGAAGAACAAATCTGTTTATAGTGGTTCGATCTTGTGTTTATGTCCATTCTTCCAGCCAACAAGTCAGAATCTAGCAATCTGCTAGTTTTCACTATAGTCGAATCGACAACATACACTCCACTTGTTGACTTCTGATCTTTATACTATAAACAATCCTTTGTCCAACAATGGAAGATAGCTCATACAATAAATTGCTCACTCAACACCTTTCTACAACTTGAACAATACTTAAACAAATAAATATAGAGGTAAAAAATCATAAATGCAGCAACATTTTTTGTGTTCAGAATACAGAATTTGTTGTTCAGAATTTAGAGATTTTATTGCTCTTCTTTTGTCTTCTTTTTGTTGCTGTTTAATCTTCTTAACTCTTTTGAATTTCGAAACTATTTTATTGCTGAAAAATTTGCTTTTTCAAAATTCAAAATTTTGCAGTAAAAACTCTCCAGAATTACCAACAATAACTCCACCGATCATCCTAAAAAATAGACTCCAAATTTTCATTTAATAATGATATTTACCAGCAGTAAATATTTTTTGTTTGAAGATTAAATGTCCCTCCAATATATTTAAAAGTTGGTTGGATTATATCCAGAAGATTGCTTTCCCAAAAAATTCGAAAACAGCTCCAAGAAATCAGGGTTATGTTCTAAATTTTCCAGAACAGCTAATCAATTTTGCCTATTTATTTCTCTACCAAAATCTCGATGAAATTGTACTATAACAACATATATTTATTGTCCAACTGTAGTAACATAATGTTGAATAAATAAATTCATAAGTTCTTGACCTGTAGTAAAGTTATCGAGATCTAAATATCTATCGAGAAGCTGATTTAAACCATAAATTCTGCTATAGAAAATGAGTGACTAACGAACTTCCAGTTGAATTTTATCTACCATTCCAACAAAATAATTGTACTGTAATTATTTGAATTTGAAGTTCCGTATATCCTCTTTGAAACACAATTTTCGGTATTGAAAGTATTTCAGCATATAAGAAAATATGAAAATCCAAATATGGTCAAATGATCACTGTTTTTATACTTAGAAAAATTTTCAAGTGGTGGAATATGAAGTATTCTCATGTTGGGGCATTTTTGTGTACATCTAAAATCAATTATAGGTTGAGTGTAGTACCCAAACTACACTTACCTTACTGATTGAGTTTTCAACATATATAAAAAAAAATCTTATTTTTATGACCAAATAAACATTGTTTCTATAATCGATTCTATGATTGGTTTTATCACTTTTCAATTTAATAAAAAATTCTGTACATTAAATAAATTGATTAGAATAATACGAGAGATTTTGTTATTATCAAAATTAAGGAGACAATAATTTTTTTAACATTGATTAATTTAATTTGTGCTACGATCAGACCAAAATTAAGCGGAGCTTTTCCGGTATAATTTTCAACATTCCGATGACTCGAACCCGACGTCATGGTTATGGGAACCCAGTGCCCTTTCCATGTGCCAATCGTTGGTCAACCTTAACTATTACTAAACGTTTTTAATAAAGGTTTTTGAGAAAGCAAACTCAAGAGGAATTAGTGATTAAAATGTGGGACCTAAAATTTGATATAACCATGTGGGTACCCTATACATTGCATGTTGAATCCATTATTAGCACGAGTTGGTGGCTGCAGGAGACACACCAGCTGGACATTTATTTTCGCATTGGGTCCCCTCCTTGAATTTTCCAAATTCAAATTCACTTTTTATTTCTTTTCTTTTCTTTTTTTTTTTTTTGAAGAGCATGAATAAGCGAAACTAATTTTCTTCTCTTTAAAAAAGGATAGCATTATATTTATTAAAAAATTAAAAATCGAATAATACAGATTCTGAATGTTTTAAATGTAATAATCAAAAGTTGTAGGTATGTTATTACACAATATCAATTTTTTTTATTATTATTATTAGAAAAACAATTTTAAATACTTCATGCAAGGACAAAATCAAGGCAGAGCAAGCGGCAACTCCCCCTTCCCCCAAAAAAGCTTTTAATTTTTATTAAACATTTTAATACTACAAAAATCCTTTTAAAATACTATTTATTTCTTAAAAATAATAATTTTCATTCTTTTATATTTCATATTTTATCTCATAATATAGATTTTTTTTTTCTCCTGGGTTGGAAGAATGTGGCTTACTGACAAGATCCGCCAGATATACATACCTTCAAGCTGTCGACGAGAGAGGAGCATACTTTGTGAAGTTGATGGACAAGGTCGAACCAATTTTTGTGTCCGAGAGATCCTAAGAAGGAAAAATAACGGTGGGTGAAATCAAAGGACTTGAATTATTATTGCGTATGTCAGGAGGCAACGATCACCAATTTAGAGAATTGGGGATGAGAGAAACTTACAAAATAATGGTGGAAGAAGTACAATGAACTTTGACAGGGGCAAATCCAAGAGTGTATATAATTAATATGAATTATGGACTAATCACAAATTATCATCCTCATGGTGTTCAAAATAAGCTATCCAAAACTCTGATTCAAATATTTTTTTTTAAATTTTAATATTTAAATTTTAATAAATATATATATTTTTACGATTTTTATGATTTCTATATAATAAAAAAAAATAGTATTCAAAATGAAAAATTTTGTTTGTACCCATGACAGCGCCAATTATCTGACTTTGAGGGTCCTATTGATTTTTTTTTTTTTTTTGAGTTTTGAAAGAATTATCATTTATTTAATACTTTATTAAATCATAATAATAATTTTTTTAAAAAAGGAATATCAATTACAATAATATTAATATTTAACATATGAGAATTCTGGTGATAATATTCAAAAATAATAAATACTAGCCACTGATTTATATTCTTGTGTCCTTACAATAAAAAAAAAGTTATAAACTAGGATTCACGTGGATATCAGTTAGAAATCTTTTTTTTTTTTCTTAGGAATCCCTCGGCAAAATTTTTGAATTTTAGGTACTTGGCACTATTTGTTGTCAGATTTACACATTTTATATAAAAAAACTTATACCTAATTGTTGGCCGTCCGCGAGGGTTGGGCCCCCGGTAAAAAGGAAAAAGCCATTGAGGCATGACAGGACACTTATTTAGTATCATTATCATAAGGTCCCATAGCTTTCCAAATCACTACAAAGCCTACTTCCTGTGACTCTGTCCCTAATGCCATCTTTAATAATTGTTTCAATTTAGTCGATGTCCTAATAAGTATATTATTATAGCGCCAGAAGTTTTTATCCATGGGAGATTTGATGTCTATAAGAAACGTTGATTAAGGTTGCGCATAGACTCGCTACTTTTTTTTTTCTATATCGATCGATATTCAGATCTATATTTAAATTAATCCGATCTAAAATTTATAATGACTGAATGGATTATTTTCCTAACATAATTTGTTTTATATTCAAGTCGTGAATCGAAATCAAAATCTTAATTAAGAGAGTTAATGTCATATCTTATTAGACTAACTGATTGTTGGTGCATAGACTCACTATGTTAATGCCTTATATATATTTTTATAACTGACCGGTATTTAAAATTATATTTTAATTAATTCGATTCGAATGTTATCAAATCTAATTTAGAAGAGAGTTCTCCAAACGTAACATTACATCTCCCTCAAACTTATCCTCCTCTTCCTTTTCATGGATCCTTATATGCGTGTGTTTCATATCTTCTATTTTTTTTAGATATATCTATAGTCAACTGATATTTGATTTATCCGACTATTTTGATTTTAGTATTGCGATATTCATTTAGGAGTTAATTCTTCCAATTTCTATCCTTTTATTCTAAAGTTTTAAATTTGAGATTTTAATTATAAAAGTTTAGTATCAAATTATTGCATTCACATTATGTTGGTGTTTCATATCTTCTATGTGCCAACAAATGGAAGACATGTGTAGGGGCAAACTAGAAAATTATTTTAATAAAAATAAAATACAATATGTGGAGAGAGAGAGAGAGAGAGTTGATATAATTTTTAAAAATAAATAGTATTATAAAAGATTTCAGTATCATTTTTAAGAGCTTTAAAAATAAATTTATAATTTTTAGTCCTTTTTTTTTTTTTTTAAATATCCACTGAGACTGAAGATATTTATATAATTAAAAAAAAAATAAGCGACGACAGCTGTCCAATGCAACTTTCCCATCGGATGGGCGGGGCGTGACGAGAGAGAACTCGCCCATAGAAATGGAATTCTTGAGATGAAACAAATATCTCTTTGTGATTTTCAAAATTAAAAAATAATTTCTTACGGAATTTTCTATGGTCTGAGATTTTAATAAAAAAACTAGCATCCCAAGGATTCCTCCTTTGACAATTATATATATATATATATAAAGAAAAAAGAAAAAGGTTCTACTATTATTGCCCTCCCTAAAAAAATATGATGAATGCAATATAAAAGAAATACAAAATTTTCAAGTATAGAAAATCAACTTCTACTTTTTTCTATGCTAAATTTTCTCTCAACTTATAACAAAAATTAATTTTTTTATTTAAATAGTAAATATTAATATTCACTCTTTCTATTAATGGTACATTTTAAAATAAGAATTCATTTCCTTTTTCTAATTTTACTTTGTCAATTCCAATTTTTTTCATTTTAAAATTTATTGATTCAAAGTTATAAAAAAACAAAAATAATCTCTCCCCATTCTCCCTCTCTCTCTCTCTCTCTCTCTCTCTCTCACACACACACACACACACACACACACACACACACACCCCAAACTCAACTCAATGTTGTCTCGTAGTAAAGCAGGACATGATGTGCTTAAGTTTTTTAGTGTTACAAGCACATGGTAAACATTGTTGCTGCCAATGCCAGGTTCATCAAGCTTGATACGTTCAGTCCTGCAGTAGAACGGGGTCTTCCAGTTACTGGAATTATCAACCGGATGACTTTGCTACAGATCCTGACCCTTCAGTTTGGGAGAATGTTATTCGGAACAAACAGCAAGGTTATTACCTTTCTCGATGATAGCTATAAGGTGTTCCTATCCTCACCTCTAAGCGATGAAACACAAATATTCCATGTCTCCCCTGTCTTATTCTTATGTTGCACAAACATTTCTATGATAGCTTGCATGTTGTGTCTCTGTCAAACGACTTACCACATATGCAACCTAATATAACATTTTATTATCATGTGTAAAATTTTTATAATATTTTTCATGTGATTGGTGCCCTGTATAATGTCAGATTTTCATGTGTTTGTGATGATGCTTTGCAGATTTATTCCTTTCCTAGGTAATCTTTTTCCTTGTATAGTCTACTAACTTGATTATGGGGGAAAATCAGTCATAGCCAACAAGTGAACACCTAGTCGATACAAAAAAGGAATTACATTCATATGCCACGAAAGTATGAGAAAACTATGATTGAGAAAGTGTGTGCGCATTCGAATATTTATTGGCATGCATAAACATGCCTATGCTCACACTCACACACACACACACACACACTCACGTGCGCACGCGAGTTCATATTGACTTAATACTGAACCACAGACAACACTACAACCATGAAGATACAAATCCATGAAGTGAACTGTTGATGAACCTCGTGAACTAGAGGACCGGGAATGACCTTCAATGGAGAGCAAAGGATACATAGAGCTAATAAAGGCAAAGAATACCAAACTCCTTTGAATTGAATGATCGGACACCTTATCTCTTAAACAAAGGTCTCAAGTTTGAGCTCTGAAACCGTGAAAAAGGATTTAGGAGAATCAACCCTAAAAATGGATTTCATAATACTCGAACCGGATTAATAAGATAAAACTCGGATACCGGCGGCGAAAAAAAAAATACAGGCAAAGAATGGAGAATGTAATCAAATTGTGGTCTTATATTTGCTAGGAGAATGACAAGGATGCCACTGACTTAAGTGAAAATAAGAATCATGAATTTAAGGAAGAAATGATAACCAGAATCAACCCAAAGTAGCCTAATTTCCAGACCTAGTTCTGTAAATCATGATTTAAAGGCTTACTGATCTTGATACAATAGTGGGTGGGGATCGGCCGGAAGATATATACACCAGGACCCTGAAAAGGAGCAGTAAAAATGAGATGCTAGTACTAAGGGCATCATCTAGAATAAATATATATATATATAAACTGGTCCTACTCCAAGCATATATTACCTGCTTGGGGATCTTCTGAATCTACAATCCAGCCACACCAGAGATAACTTTGTTATGTTGGCAGGTCAACCTAGTAAAATGCAACACTTGCTTGCTGATTTTTCTGTAGCTAAACAGCCTTAAAGATCAACATTAACATGAGATATTGGCGACACTAACTGATCTACCACTTAGTAGTATAGTAGTAATGTAGCTGTCCTAGAAGTACTGAACTGTCTCCTATTTCTTACGTTGAAACATTCGGTAAAATGACAGGTTAAAACAGCAAATGAACATGGAATTTCATGGATATTATACAAAAAAATATAAAATCACTTACCCCTGTTTTAGAGTTAAACACCCGTATCAGCTGTCCCGTAGTCGCAGAAAATGACATCTTCAGATTTCCTGGTCCAATTTCCATTGTCTTATTGGATGGACTTTCCATTGCGGAGAGATAACTTCTTTGCCTCTTTCCTGTATTATTCCAGAAAGAAAATATTGAGGAGTAAGCTCAATTATACAGTAAATCAAAAATGAAGAATAAGATAATGGTATTTTAGTTCTATCAAAAGACTGAAAAACAAGAAACAATAAATTATACGGAGAAGTCAGCATCAAGAATGAGATAGAATCTTTGAATTGTTTTACGAAATCAAAGACTTCTGCAACATTGAAATAGGAGATCACATATTTATCCTTTTGTGTTGTAATATGAATCAACAAGCTCAATGCAATTTCTCACAATGTCCACGTTCATCTCAAAAATATAATACAACACAAAGGCTCCAATGGGATTGCTTGATGAATTGCAAAGACTGTTACAGTCGATAAAAAATTATCTCCTTCTGCAACTGGGATCACTACAGAGGCAATTCATCACCTAGTGGCACATCTGCCATGGAGGTTCTAAGAAACAAGTTTCAACACTTAATAAGATGGAAGGGAAGAAAAGCTTTTATCCTATTCAACACTCTTAATAAAGTTATCACAAGGGGTTGCACAATGTCATGACTAGAAATAGGAGCAGGGGATTGTTTAAAACATCATCTGATGGAGGACTTAACAATGCTGAAGAGACCAACTCTCATTTAAGGAATAGAGCATAATGCAAGCGTAACATAATGCTACACTTAACAATGCCATCACCATACTTGTTATCTAGCATATTGATGCCGCAAAAGATTCAACAACTTCACATTCTCATCATGCAAGCGTTTCATAATGCCACACTAAAGATGGATTTGCAACAAGGTATAGGAGAAAGGAATAGGGAAGAATTTTTTGCACCATCATAGAAGTGCCGGAGAAACAACTAGAAAACATAAAAAGACTAGTTAGAATTGACATTTACCTATTTAAATGCAAAAGTTGGAGCCCTGCATGGTGTACTTGAATTTGAATTGACTAGGCATGATAAAGCTGAACTAACAACATCCTCTGCTTACAAAAAGTTATTCACAGAATGACAAAAAAACTAGTTCAGCAAAACGAATATTAAACTGTACTAGAAAACCACTTTTCAATAATTTTAATCCCTGGGTATTGGCCAACATACCTCAGAACTTCCAGTGGCTAGATGCTTTGCCCATTCATTAGTTGTATGACCTGTAATAGCATCATGATGCAGAGCAATTCCTAGGGCATGTCTCAGACAATAAATAGGTCCCTGTGATTTTCTCCTGGCCAAGAATTCAAGCTGGCGAGCTGTCTGTTTTGAAAGAGAAACTGAATAACTGGTGCATGTGAAACTATTAGTCTTATACAAAAGAAAATGGTAGGAAAAGTCCATCGAGTCAATATTCTGAAACTAGACTTCATATTCCCTTTTAGGATCAAAGTAAGATTAATAAAATGTAATGTGCCTCAAACTCAGGCCTACAAAAATCAAGTATCTAGTCCAAAGAAGAGGAACAATAAAGTAGCGTCAGACCAAATAAAATACTATCCGCATACGAATGTATCGCTTGAAGGCTGGGTGACTAGTGAAAAGCCCCGCCCAGTATGGAAAGTGTAGCCCTTGAGGACATGCCTCCCATGTTCAAAAATCTTGAACATCGTACCTCAACAAGTTATTCCCAATATATATATATATATATATATATATATAGTTTTGTTGGCTCTCGCATTATTGATTACTCCATTAATACCTGAGTCAACTCGTGAAAATAAATTTGTTAAAGAATTAATTAAAAATATATATTTTTAATAATTATATAGGGAGGATCATTTTTCTTATGGAATCTCACAATGATAAATCTAAAAATAAAAAATTAACATATTTTAAAAAAATAATAATAAAAGAAAAAAATAACGGAACTAAATCATTAATTTTTATATCCAAGGAAATGACGATTTGACGACCCTTCTAAACAACAACGTCTGTCTAAGATTTTTCTCTTCGAGTAATGCGGTGGGATTTTGAAATCTTTATGACCAGGGTAAATCCCACATGCCCCCACTGGCTCACAATCTCTGTAACCCGACCACTCTCTCTCTCTCTCTCTCTCTTCATACCCTTCCCCCCAACGTTGGCACGGCATAACCAGAGAAAGGCAAAACCCACATTTCTTGCTTCGAGTTTTTGTCTAAAGCGAATGGCTTCCTCTGTTTTTTACAATGTAATTAGTCCATCGACAACATTTTTATCAAAAACTCACCTTCCAACGCCAATCTTAAAACAATCTTCTGAAGAAATTACACGTTTTCCGAATGAAAACCCATGTGGGTTTTTGAAGAAGAAGTTCATCACACAAGTTAAAGCAACTAAAACAGAGTTCTCTGTTTTGAAAAATCCAATAGGTAGTGAAGCGGAGTCAAAGAAGAAGCTTAGAGTGCTTGTTGCCGGGGTTGGAATCGGAGGCCTTGTGTTTGCTTTGGCAGCAAAACGGAAAGGATTTGATGTTTTGGTGTTTGAGAAGGACATGATCGCTATTAGAGGAGAAGGGCAATATAGAGGACTTATTCATATTCAGAGTAACGCGTTGGCTGCTTTGGAAGCTATTGATCTGGAGGTTGCTGAGGAGATTATGAATGCTGGTTGTATTACTGGAGATCGAATTAATGGCCTTGTTGATGGGATTTCCGGTACTTGGTAAGCTTCTTAGTTTCTCTTGAATTGTTTATTTCCCACTGTGAATTTATCTCATAGTTGTTCCACATGTTTGATGAGTATAGATGATACCCCGTAGCTTTCAAATAATTAGCAGCCAAAGGGTCAAATATCTCCCGCGAAACCCTCAAAGCTTTTCGGTGTGTTTGTGAACCATTCCTGTGTTTAGGTCCCTACTAAGTAGAATTCGTAAACTTTGCAAAGGCTATTTGGATACTGTTTTTTAAATTGTTAGTAATAAAAAGGGGGTGCAGCTTTTGGGTTTTTTGTGGATATGAACTTCTTCGTCTTCCGTCTTGTCCTTATCAGAGAAGTGAATTAAGGGACCGGGCGTAGCATACTTCTTTCGATCCCTCTACTTTATTAGATTTGAACTTTGTTTTATAGCAATGAAGTGGGTCAATCTCTTTTTGGATTTGGCCAAACACTTTTTCTCGCTGGTTGAGCTTTCTACAAAAAAAAAAAAAAAAGCGATGCGAGAACGTAGTCTTTTATCTAAGTTTCTTTCCTGTGCATTCGCTCCCCCCTTCGCATGACCTAGAAAGAAAAAGAAGTCCGTGCTACTACAAGGCTTCTAAACTCCTCCCTCAGGACACTGTTGCGTTGCCCACGGGGATGGGGTTGCCCTTTCCGCCGCAGGGACCAGGAGATTGGATCTAACCGTAAGGAGAATGCTTGGTATAAATACTTCACTTCTTGGTCTTCGACCCCCCCGAAACCCAACCCCCCCCCCTTTTTTTGGCCTAGCTTGCTCACTGGGATAGGAAACCCGAAACCGCTATCTGAACCAGCGGGTTAATGCATCCCAATGGTAGAAGTAGAATGTAATATAAAGCTTTTGCCCTTTCCCTTGTATGGGTCCACGAATTTTTATATGTTATGCTTCTTCCATTCCTTGCCTTTCCGTACGCCATTCCGTCTAGCTATTCCATGTATGGGAGCCAACCAACCTTAACTTTCCTGGGGCTTGCCTTGCGCCAACATCTAAATAAAGGGCGGGCGCCGTTCAAGAAAGCTTTGATCGATCGATTAATTGGTCGAAGTATGAAGGGGTTGATTGAAGTGTGAGATCAGCCCAAGACTAAGGCCGAGCAACTAGCTGCTGCTGGATTGGACCTCTATCTATCTCACCCCGAATTTATCTCATAGTTGTTCCATATGTTTGATTATCATAGATGATACCCCGTAGCTTTCAAATAATTAGCAGCCAAAGGGTCAAATTTCTCCTGCCAAACCCTCAAAGTTTTTCGGTGTGTTTGTGAACATGTGATTTGTTGGCAATTGCGCATGACTAATGGGTTAACTCATGCCCAAAAAAAGGCTGGTTGCAGGAGTTTTTCCGCTAAAAAGAAAAGGAAAATGTTGAATATATGGGATAATTGATGTTTTGGGGATAAGTGGGGTAGGGTAGAGTTTGTATATACCGTGGGTAGGTTGATGATGTTTGATAGCATGTAACTCCATATGAGAAGTATGGTTAGGATTTAGATTGTTGGTTAGATACATGTCACGTAGTCATCTGTAGGTGGGGTTGCAATCTGATGTAGGAGAATTAGGGTAGATTGCATACAATTCGAAGAATGGTAGATAAAAGTTAATAAATTGATGTGGTGGAAGAAAGCATAAGAAAGAATTAGGGTTTGTGGTTAAAAATTGTAGAAAATAATTATTTGTTGAAAGATTAGAGAAAACTTTGATTAACAAGTGTGAGGAAGAAGAATAGCAAGAAGAAAGAACCTAGGCACAAATGCTAAGAAACTTATCCATCTATTCATTCACTCTATTCTCGTTTTACATCAAATTTATAAGTGTTAGAACGCCCTAATGACACTGCTGAACCTTCTGAAAGATGTCATAATCAATACAAAATTATAATAGGATTCAAGACTCAGTAAAGCAAAATGTTTTGAAGACTCTGAAACCGTAAAAAAAAGATACTAATTTAATATTTGATTAAAGTTTTAACTAGTGGAATACATGTTATGAAAATAGAAAATTTTCAAATACTAAAAATTTTAAGCAACTTGTTACTACCAAAGACACTAAGTACTGGACTAAAAAAACTTGGTCTTTATGATAGAGCAATTACCCTTTACTTTAAGCTGCCGAAGATTACATTTTTTGCCCCAGGCTATGGTTGCATCATCACAATCGCTCTGACCCCGCCATGGTTCACTTCATGTTTTTATTTGTTGCCATTAGTGTTGGCATACTTGTTTATTGAGCCAACACCAATGGGGTTGTACCATGTGTGCACCTGGTGCTTCTCAAGGCCATTTTGGCGTTGGATGAAAAAATTTCCAGCCCTACATTGAACTGGGTCAATTAATTGGTTCTTCCGTCTTTACTTTTAACTGTGATCTACACTTCTGCTGTTCTACTTTTGATGATGAGCATTAAGGAACGACTTGAAATCTTTTACTAAATAATTAGGGTTCCCTTTTCTGTTTTGCTTTTCTTCATATGTCTATTACAAGCATTATAATCTATGTGACGAAAGTGTGATGAAATCTCATCAACGCATTCTAAATAAAGCAAATGCCTTTTTTTTTAGTTTGAATGTGTGATGAAATCTCATCAAGGAGCAAATTTATCATAGGCCTCTTGCCAGAGTTTTGTCTAATTAAACTTTTGCTGTCATGCATTAAATGAATAATGAAAACGGTGCTCCCTCAGTATTGAGAGCTTCTTGTTAAATTTGGATGCTAAGATTTGTAATCTGGAAAATCACAAAATACTTGCACAAGAAAAATGTTATGATTTCATCAACATTTATGCTGTAAATTGCTTCCAAACTTCCTCAAATATACATGATTGTCCATCAGTAAGAAATGTCATTTGCAAATAAAATGGCGATGAAAAGCAACCTAAAAGATGGAATCAAGTTTTTGGTGTCAAAATTTAAAATTTCTCAAGAACTGTCAAACTAATCATCACTAGAAGAAGAGTGCCTTTCTCTAGCTATGAAGAGCCTAAACTTTTCAAATAAGCCTTGTAGCCTAACTTCTGTATGGGGAAGACATCATGACAAAGAAAGAGTCTCTTCGCTAGGAATGTTTTCTTGCGGTCTATCTCCCCAACCTCAAAATTATCGAAATTGTAAGGTCCATTGTCCTTGAGATTATCATTGCCACCTTTGGTCTTCAAAGAAATCTCCCACAAAATCTTCACTTAGATGACAAGAGGTTTGGAATCCTCTATTATCTATCTCAGACATTGAGAAAATTAGGAGTTCATTTTTATAAATCAGGGGTTGAAAGTGTGATTATAATTTGAATTCTTTTGTATCTTATGGTACAAATTGACGAAGTTGAGCTCTTTTCTGTAGAAGCATCTTTGGAATGTATGCTTTAGAACTACCTTTTTAAGAACCTTCACTGTTAGATATTAGCGCTTGACCCATGTGGTATTCACATCAGAACTTGGTATTTATGTAGGAAAAATTGAATCCAATTGTGATTCCTCAGCCTAGCCCTTTTGTAGGACATCACATGTTGCTGGAAATGGCATCATAGTCCATGTCCCATCCACATAAGGGCAGGAGCATTGCACTGTGGGCCTATAGGGCTAGCCATGAGTTGATTATGGGGTGTTTATGATTGGACTTGAGAAGTAAGTTGCCATTTCCTGGAAAGGTATAAATAAGGGAAGACAGTTGTGAGAACCCTTACTGTTAAAGATGGAATATTGTCCCACATTGGAATCCACATAAAGGATCTACTTTGCACACATCGGGTCAGGGAACCCAATTGTAACTCCTTAGCTAGGCACCTAGGTGACATCAAATGGTGTTACACCTTGCTGTCCTCTTAGAGACACTTACAAAATCCAGTGTCTCATGAAAGAACTAACCCCATTGAAGTTGACTGCCACATAGTTTGGGAAGAACTTGTGAAGAGTGTTATTCCTACACCGTCTGTAAGCTCACTAGTCCAGTTGGTTGATTTGTGTACTAAATCGGTGTTTCGTTCTAGAGTTAGATACATTTGTAACAAGTGAAGGACATATTATAATCTGCTCCAGTTTGAGAGGGAGTTTTATGAAACTAGGGAAAGGGCAGATTAGTTTTTTTAATATCATATCTCACTATAATCTAGTTGGAGAACTGATAAGTCTCTATGAAAACTGTACCAACAAGCTCGTTATTTTGTTATTGATCAATCCAAGATTAATGCGAGTAGTTTATAGTTTATTTCCTGTATTCAGTGTCTTTTAGTAGTGTGATACACTTAAATTTAAAAGCACATAGAAAACACACTTGACTTCCAGGTACATCAAGTTTGATACTTTCACCCCTGCAGTAGAACGGGGCCATCCACTAATAAGAGTTGTCAGCCAAATGACTTTGCAACAAATTCTGGCCTGTGCAGTTGGGGAGGACGTAATCAAGAATGACAGCAATGTTGTTAGCTTTCTTGATGATGGGAGATTTTTTATTGACAAAGCAATGCCCTTAATGCTTAGTTGGGTGCTTGGGGGTAACAGGTTTAGTCCCCGTAAGCCTTTATAATGCTTGTTTCCTCCCAGTGCATCTCCGGATCATTTCTCTTGCTTTGTTTCTTACTTTGCCTAGTCATGCTATTTTTTATTGCTGTGGTGAATTTGGATTACAATGAGACACATGGAGTAAACTGCCTCACCTGCATTTTTGCATGTTGGCATTTGTCATTTCTCAAGCTGTCTTGCTTGCTGTACCAATTAATAGACTATCAAACTTCATTGCATGGATTCACAAATTGGAATCCTTGGGCTGTACCAGTGTGGCTACTATTCTTCTACACAAATTTGAAAAGGAGCTTAAAATCCAGACTTAGTGGCTGTCTCATGTTTCATTAACATAATTTAAAGGGGATCTGAGTCTGATGTGGTAAGTCCATGTTTTCCTTTTCAGCTCAAAACTGGAAGGAAGGTCACTCTCTTGCAGACTCTCGGACAAGTTAGGATATTTTAATATGGGTAAGACGGTCAATGAAACCCTAAAGCTAATTTACATTGTTTAACAAACTATCCAATCTTCTTTGGAAACTAAAATCAGATGGTTTTTGAAGGAAAATGACCAATTTGGAAGATGGTTTGGAGATGATGATGCACTAGAGCGTGCCATCAATGGAGAGTATGTGTTGAATATGAAGTTGTCATGGAATTTTAATCCTTTCATAGATGTGTAATTGTGATTGTACTATTGCATTCCATTTTGTAGGTGGTTTCTTTACCCATTGCGAAGTGAGACATGAACTTCGCAACCCATTTGTTTGAAAAGGGAAGAGAACAAGGCCTGCTTGATTGGGTATGTCTGAGTCAATGTTGGTTTTATCTTGATCTTGTCTTTATACTTTGATTTCATTTCCAATAACCTCAGAGATAGGAGACAATGATTCATAGTGTTTTCTTTTCTGCGAAGTGCTTTTCTTGTTTCTTCTTAAATTTTTCACATAATAATGATTTTTATCATGTGTTAATATGTTATTTCGAAGGAGTGTATCACATTCAGACTTTCAGGGTCTATCAATTGCAATACCTTTATCCCAGGTAATTTCCAGTCGATTTTCTTCCCTCATTTTGATTCATAGGTTCTACTCTTAAGTGCACAACTCAAGTCCAATCAACCTCCAAAATGCATGCTCGTATCAGTTATAAGGATGGTGCTTTTTTCCTGACCAATCTGCGAAGTGAACATGGTACCTGGATCACCGAGTAAGTGAAGGAAGAGCTCACAATCGGATTCATACATGAAGACATTTCTTTTCTCGTCCAACGCTGATACGAAGTACACTGTATAATGTCTTGCATTCATATATGCAGTAATGAAGGAAGGCGGTACAGTGTCTCCAAATTTCCCAACTCAATCCGTCCATCAGATAGAATTGAGTTTGGTTCTGACAAGAAGGTGTCAAACATAACCATTGTTTACGAGTCTTATGTAGTTATTTTATCATGTTGGATCAACTAGAACTGATAGAGCAAGCCAAAATCCTAAAATGACATTGAATTTGCCTGGCTACTAGCTCAACAAAATGCGCTCTAGAAACACTGATTATAGTTGGAACATAGAAACAAAACATGAGACCTTACCCAGAGGGTTTGGCACAAAATTGCAGCCGAATTCTTTGGTTCTATATAAGCATCCAAGATCTTTCTGATGAATGCCCAATTTTGGATAAGACACACTCAAAGAACCGAGCTTCCAATATAGCTGCTATTTTGTATAGACATCCAAATGGTACTTAATGGCATCTTTCATTGTCCATATCTATGCGTAAGAGCTTTGGCTCAGACACTTAACAAAACGACCTGGAATCCCTTGCCTTTGATTAAAGCTCCCAGATTTGAAATATTCTGCCCTTCCCATCTTCAAGCACCCAAAAAAAAAAAAAAAGAAGTATTGTTTTTATGTACTTGCTGTTGTCTACGGACTCGCAATGGATATGTAATGCAGGCGGCATTTCTTGGTGAAGGTAGTGAAAGCTCCAGAAAGCATATGAAGCAAAGTAGAGGGTAAGATTTTTTTCTTTTTTTTTTTGGTACAAAGATTTGAATATCAGATCACCATATTAGGGGATGACGTTTGTACTACTAGGCTATCCTTTGGAGATACCGCAAGCAATATGAGAATTATTGTCAAGGTTTACGAGTAGCACAGGAGTTGTACAGAAAATTCTTGGCATGGAAAATGAATGCCGTGCAATATAGGATTAGAAAAAAGATGAGAAGCGAAAAAAAAAAAAAGAGAGATGAGAAGTATAAGGATACGATACCTTCATTTATTCTCATTGGAACGAAAGAATGTTCAAGGTCTTGGGTTTCTAATTTTTTTTTTTTTTTTTTTTGATATAAGGGGATGTAACCAAGAGGAAAAAAAAGGTTGTTTGGACTATTCCTAAGAGACATCTTGGGTCTCTATCACGCATGCTTATTTCCATTATTCGGTTAACTTGGTTGAGAGATATTTAAGCTCCTAATTAAAAATAAATAAATAGGGGAAAAAAAGCCATCAGGCTTTTGGAAATGAAAGAGATTATTCTCCTGTTTGGCTTGGCTTGGCTTGGCTTGATAAATTGTTGTGTCTTGCAGGTTAGTACACACCACTTATGTTCTGAGTAATGATTCGATTAATCTAGACTAATCTGATTTACGAAATTTTATTTATAGTAAAGTTCAAGTTCAAGATTACGATAAAATCTAAAACAAAATCAGCTTTTATAATACAAGAAAAGAAATTTAGAAAATTTCAAGATATTGTCGGTTGACGGTGAAGTTGTCAATAAATAGCCAAGAGAAGTTAGGAATGCGGGACCATTCTAGTAGCCTGAACCCTAAAAATTTTGAGGGAGGGGCAAAACACTTGCTTTTCTCTTATAGGCTTTCATGGTTTTGGAATTGGCAAAAGTCAAGATTTTGGGGTACCCCTAAGCTGGATCTCTGTTATACGTTAAGGGGTAGCTTTACCTGACATTGGTTCTGCCAAACAGCCAGAAAATTAAATTTCTCCATCGCTTTGGGCCCTTGCAACTAATTTATACTTTCCTCATAAAAATTTTATATGGGAGGGGGGGGGGGAATTGAAATCCTAGCCTGCGGTGAGGGGCTATTCAATTCCAACCTTCGAGCAATTATAGCATAGAAGTCAACTAGGACATGTGCATAGTATTTTCTTTTTTCATAAGATCTGTATATTTATAGTTTTACATAATAAATTGGATTCGTTAGAAAAATATGTTTTTGGAAGAAAGTTAATTGGGTGTACATCTGTTAAATTATGAGTCTTTGTGTAGACATGCGAAGTATTAGAAACTTCAACACTTGATGATGGACTTACGAACAATAATTCCAGTAGAATAAACAAAATAAATAAATAAATAAATAAACAACCTAGTTTCATAGGAATGATTTAGTTGGGTACCAAGATAAACAATGCTGCTTTCTCTAAGGTTCAGCTCAAGAGCCTCCATTTATTATATAAAATCCACCAAACTTTTATGGGTATAACGGTAGGACGGTACACTTTCTTAATCATATGTGTCGTGTTTGAGTTACGAGAATAAATAAATGAGATTTAAAAAAATCAATCCTTTAATGAATTGATACATAAATTAAATTATTTAGGTAAAATCTCACGTTACCGTATGTGAAAACAAAAAATATATATAGATATATATATATCTGGTTCTATTATTTGGGTGTCAAAAGCCCAAATCCAAAAAAGTCCTGCCTGACCTGGCCCTAAATAGGGCTCAGGCTATCAATAAATCCCATAGGTTTCGTGTAACAGAAGAAAAAAAAAATCCCAAGGGGCCGGCAGGGGAAAAAAAAAAGAAAAAAAAGAAAGAAAAAGGCCTACTCAGAATTCAGACCGGGCCTAGGTTCAAGATTGTAGGCCCGGCACATCCCAAAGTTATTATTATTTTATTTTTTTCATACCATAGTTAGGCCGAGCCTATGATTGATCGCTCAGGGGTTTACTTTGTGAGGAGTGAATCTTTTAATATTTTTTTTTGTATCTAGAGGAAGTCAAACTCTCTATCTTATCGATAAACGAAGGAGTTCATCTCATCTACGCCAATAAATGTTAATATTATTATTATTTTATGATTTTTGTTTTTTTGTTGATCAGGGGAAGCAACCGATAGCGCCGCTTCCTCGTCTTGCTTCCGGTAAATCTTATACTTTGCTTGCTTCTCTTGCGCTTGTTTGTGTGAAGGTTTGTGAGTCATATAAATAAATTTCATATGAATATATATTCTTAAACAAAAGATAAAGGGATTTTATGAATGGATCTGGACAAATTAAAAACGGCTGGGTTTGGGCGTGATGATTGGCCTTGCTAGGTCAAGGTTCCTTTTAAAGGCGAAAACCCGTCTTAGTATAGCTATATCCGCCCCTATCTATACCCACTACGTGACCAAAAAAAAAAAAAATCATTTGATGGGGTACGTTACATTGGAACAGTCATACGCAATAGATAGTTCAATCAAATTGGGATCCTCCCAAGAAGTAAACAGCGAAATCGAAGCAAGATTGCCCTGGATGGGGGTGTATCCCATGTGTGAGTTGACAAATAAAACCATGAGGGACCAAAAACCTGTGCGTTGTGTACCAGCAAAGGACAGCCGATCAGCAAGGGTGCATAAAAGGTCCAAGACAACTTAACCACCCCACTGGTGTCCTTTTTCTTTTATAATTTATTATTATACGATTAATCTAATTTAAATATTATAAAATTTAATTTTAAAAAATTTAATATACTAAAATAAAACCTTTGATTTATTTGAATTAAATATATAAGCCTTTTAATTCAAATTTATTTATTTATTTATTTCAATTTAAGTTTAATATACTAAACTTTCTTTTTTAATTTAAATTTAATAATCAATAAATGTGTTAAATTCTCTTAATTTAAATTTAAAAATTTTTATTTAAAAAATTTTAATATTTTATCGTTCAACATAACAGATTCACCACTCTACTGTCAAACTTG
Organism: Dillenia suffruticosa; assembly: GCA_033439265.1. Lineage (NCBI taxonomy): Eukaryota > Viridiplantae > Streptophyta > Magnoliopsida > Dilleniales > Dilleniaceae > Dillenia > Dillenia suffruticosa. The sequence goes on along the minus strand of JAVTVX010000012.1, from coordinate 4,332,329 downwards.
CGGTGTCGGTGTCCGGACCTTGACACTGCCCTAACAGGTTTCACGTCACAAACTCCTTCCCAGCACTTTCAATGAAACCATTTATTTGCAAATTTTCTTTATGAAATGATGGAAAAATCATATAGTAGAAATTTTTTCTAAGATGTAAGGGTGTTTTTTAGGGTGTTTGAAGAGTACTACACACGAAAAAAAAAAAAAAAAGAATATAGGGTTTAAAACTCATTTTGGTGAGTGTAAGAAGTCTCCATAACATTCAACCTAATAATTAGTAATGGCTAAGATATAAATTAAAGAATGCAAAAGTATACTATAAACTGAATAGCAAGTGTGATGAATTCGAATCAGTTAGGTTAGATTAAACCATATAGCAATTTTCGTTTCTTCTTTGATTCTGAGAGCACTTTCAATTTGGTTTGCAATATTTGCTTCATTTTTTACTCTGGAAAATACCAAGCAAAAGAGACTGACAGATACCCACTGCCCTGCTTTCATGTCAAACAACATAGCCCACACCCCCACCTCCATCTTTTAAGAGACATGAGACAAAACATCTTGGTCTACAGCCCCTTTACTTCTCCATCTCTTATCTGCCTGTAATTTCAGTGCAATTTATCTTATACATCAATATTTTTATGTTCTTTTCTTTTCTTTTTCTTTTTTAAATTTATGTGTGTGGATGTGTATTGAAGCAAATCTAAGGGTTGGGGTTTTAATTTATAAAAAATGGTTGAAAGTATTCATTTGGAGTCCAACAAAGAAGTGCACTGTGTCCTCTCTCGACGGATTGTCCTCAGACCTGCAGACACAATAGTGCATGACGGGCTTAGCACATACTATGCCTTTTTCTTCATCCACAGACATTTTTTTGTATTTTATTTTGATTTTGTTTTCTTTGACATAGTTCGAAGAAAACAAAGAATTTATTATTTTATATTTTTGAACTCCTCTATGCTAAAATTTAAAACAAGAAAACCAATTTTGAGGGACAGAAATATGTATCCACAAGGGTGTAATTGAAGTGGAATATAGTAAATATCATTATGAAACATCACGAAGCGTTAGTATATTAGTGTTTTTTTTTTTCTTTTCGGTAACAATGGAAATTTTTAAGTTATCTGTACTCTTGGGGCGTGCAGAGATAAACCTATTCTCTTAATGTTGGATTTACATGCACATATACATACGAAAGCGTGTAAAATATTTCGAAATCATAAAAGAATAGGATTTTCGGGCATACCTCAAAAGTAGATTGCAAAATCTGGGAACGACGAACCTCGATCAATCGACCTCGCAGTCGGGATGATAACCACAAAATCGAGCTATCACCGCAGCACCACGACTCCTCAATCGAATCCGGTGACAAATTCTCTTCGCAGAATTTTTCCCTCTTTCTCTCAATTGTCTCCTCACAATTTTTTGCAATGGTTGTGTGTCCTAGGGTTTTGCCCCTAGTTTCCATATGTCTCCGTCACCACAAATAGTAGACCACGACCCCTCAATCGAATCCGGTGACAAATTCTCTTCGCAGAATTTTTCCCTCTTTCTCTCAATTGTCTCCTCACAATTTTTTGCAATGGTTGTGTGTCCTAGGGTTTTGCCCCTAGTTTCCATATGTCTCCGTCACCACAAATGGTAGGGAATTCAAATCCCATAAGTTACCATTTGTGCATATGAAAAGTGGGATATTTCATTTTTCCAAATAAGGAAAGATGTCCCACGTGGGCATTCATTCCTTCACTTAATAATCCACAAATTATGTGAATGGGACAAGAAGTACAATGGACAAACCATGATTATGGCTCAAAATTTTCCTAGTTCAAAATTTAAGGTTGTACTTAAACAAAAATGAAGAAATGAAAATAGATATAAAATGATAAAAAAAATATTAGAGTATAGAAAATGAAAACATGACAAAATATGTAAATATAAAAATATAAGAATTTTTATATAAATATAATTATTTTATAAAAATAATAAAATAATCATTTTTAATAAAAATTTAAAATGATTACATATGTAACTATTAATCGTATGAGAAATAATAGAAAAATAAAAATTATAATTAAATACGTAAATAATTTATTAAATGTAAGAAAAATATGTAAATATAAAAATATAATACTTTTTATGTAAATATTAATTAATTTAACGTGTTAAGTTATTTCAAAAATGAAAAAAAAAATTTGTGTATCAGATTTGGACAATATATCTGTTATTAGTTAATCTCAAATTCGTATAAGATAGAGGTATAGTAATTACTAGTAGTGGCATGTCATATCTACATGGTTTGCTCCTTAATTGTTTCAATCTTTATATTTTGAAACCAATTCTTCGTTGGTCTGGTGGGAAATATGTTAACACCCCCGTATCAATAATTGAGATTCGAGTCTTGATAGTAACAAAAACGACATTGAGAGAGCTCCCTTATGATTGAAATCTGACAGCAGTTCGATCGAGATTAGTCGAAATAAAATTCTGAATATTCGGTAATAGACTAAGTTCAGGAGATAAAAAAAAATATTTATATTTTGAAACAATGTAGAAATTTGTCGAGGCAAAAGCTATGGGGTTTTATGTTCAAAAAGCTTGAATCCAGTTTGCAACTTCAGAAGTGCACGCCTAGGGAGAGCACTCGGTCCATGATGTATGATGCAAATTGTTGAGGAAAATTATTCCTTCCCTTCCCGGTTTGGGTACTCAGAGAGAGAACAGGATTCTAATTTTTTTTTATTAATCATATTTAAAATTATATTTCAATTAATATGATTCGAATTCGAATGTTTATAAAATTTTATTTAAAATATGATATTCTTATTATTATTTTTTAAATTATTAAATTTGAAATTTAAGAGAATCAACGTTCTATCTCGTTAAGGTTACCGTTCTTAGATCATCGACTCACCAAGATGGGCTGCTAATTCTAGAGGTCTCAATGTGGCACGTGACACGTGAAGGTTCGTGAATGGCGGTGGCATAAACACGTGATGCAATGGTCTAATTCCGGTGAAAAAATGACCGTCAAAGGCATTTATTTCGTTTACAGAGTTGTTTCCTTGGATTTCGAATTCTCTGAGTTGTCCTTTCTTTCTCTAATGACGTTCTTTGTGAAACCTAAATCCATGAATCATAATAACATCGTTAGACAGTTGTTTTTTGATTAACGAGACATGCAAAATAATAATATATATTTTGCATTATAATTTTAGAGTTATAATTATAATTTTTAGGGAGACTGGCGCTTACTAAAATTATAATTTTTAAAATTATATACACATCACATACAATTTTTTAAGAAATTTTTGAAGGGATAACTATATTTATCCCTTCACGTCTCTAAATACAATATTTTTAACTTGAATTTTCTTATTCAAATTTTGATTAAAAAAAATAGATTTTATAAAATCCTATTATGATGATGGAGTATACAATGATTTGATGAAACTATAATAACAAGTAATATCTAGAAATAGTAATTGTACAAATATTTTATCCGCAGAATAATATTTAGATAGTATAACGATACAGATGATTTTTCTTTATCCTATTTTATCATAAGAAAAGCAAATTTATCTCATTTAGAATTAAAAAAAAAATGGTTGAATTAGCCTGATAGACGTTTTTATGGTCGAAATCGCACTCTTGATAACAATTTAACTATGAAAAAAATTGGCAAAGATCTTTGAAAACACATCCTACAGATCTTCTAGGAAGGATAAGAAGTCATGTGGCATAACATTTTCGTTTTATAAAAACACATATCATGCCTACATATAGCAACAGACTCAAAAAGAAAAAAAGAAAAATCTCAATGGGGCCAAAACAAATGAATAAAATCAATTAATTCGGTATATAGCTATTTAGTTTTGGTGTTCAAAATCATCGAGAGATTTGATATTTACTCGATTTTTATACACAAATTATGAATATTATTATTTTTGAAAAAAAATATATCAGTTCGGTTCATATCTGATGCAACAAACAATTACTCCATTACTTCTGCCTCAAATTAAAAAAAAAAAAGGGGAAAATGTTGGGAGGCCAATTAAAGTAAGTGGGACAATGACAATATAAACCCTATATATGGAAGGTCACTTGTATTTTTGAATGGGGGCATTTTCCCATAGTGACCCACAAAGATTTTGTAGGATTTATACCTACCAATTTTGAATTTTGTCGTGGGGTTCGATGTATAAATTAAAATACAACTTATCATCAGATTACAGCTAATTCAAATCATAACTATAAGTTGAAACAATATGGAATCTTATTAAAAATACACATGATTCTCGATTTAAGTGAACTCAACTTTAAAAAGAAAAAGAAATTATTGAAAGAAGTATGGATCCTAGTGCAGCATGTATCCCAGTCTTCCAAATTTACAATGCAGGAAAAAAAAAAAAAAAAAAACCATGTGAATGGAATTATTCACCAGAAGTATTTAAATTCAATAATATTAAAAATTTTTTCTTAACTCAAAATCTCAAAAAATAACCTGAAAAACTAAACAAATATGAACCCAAAAAAGCCCCCACCGCATGGTAAGGAGTTAACTTAACCTTACAACCCCCTCTTCTTTGCTTCTCATTCGTCTTCTCATAATATATATATATATATATATATATATATATAATTTTTAACGAGTAAATCATTATATCTCTCAACCAAGATTATAAACTTGATTCATAATTTAGATATAAAGTCAATTATATTGTGAGACACTTACCTTTAGAGATATCTTAATTGAATCGATTTAGATTAAACGGTATAAAACTCTAGATATTGGGGCAAAAAAAATATCTTCTCATAATATTACAATAGCTAAAATTGTTGGTGTTTCTTTTATAAAAACCTTTTCTGATATATGAACTTGGCATGGCATGGAAATGATCCAAATTCTCTCTCACTACTAAATTCTGCTGCACATCACCTCGTTGTCCTGTCTCTCAAAAGCCACACACACACATTCTCTCTCTCTCCCCCCCCCCCCCCAATAGTCTTTCCATTTCTCTCCTTAGAAATCCATTCCCATATCTGTCCCGAATTCCCGAATTCCAAGAAAAAAAATCCTTTACTTTTTTTTTCTTTCCTTCCAAAAACAAGAACCCCTTGTCTTCCTCAAAAGAATTGATATTTTTCCCAGACATTTTTCTACTTGTGGCAAAAAATGAAAAAAGAAACTACAAATAACGTGTAAATAGTAAAACGATGGCGTCCAGTCTCGTTTTTGCTTTTTGCATTTTTTTCCCCTAGTTTTTCGGAACACGAAAAACGTTGTCCGGAAGCATGACCTCGAACCTCGAACCTCGAACCTCGAACGATGATGCGCTCTGTCCCTCATCACCAGCGCAAGCCCACACAACACCACCATCAATGTTATGATTCTTTTTTTCCTATACCTTCATTATCATACCTACTCGCTTTTCTTTTTTAGGTTTAAAAAAATGCACATAAAAATTAGACTTAAATACAATAATTTTAGTCTAAACTAAATATTTATAAGAAAAATTTATAGGGAGAAGGTACAACTTTTGTTTGGGTTATAATTTTACATTGTAAAATTTATAATTTTTAATGGGATATTTTAAAATATATATTTATTTTTTCGCCAAATTTCATAAATGTACCTCTAACTCAACGTACCTCAATTTTTTTTTATTTATTCCTAAATACTTCTTAATACTATATTAAAATTTCTTTTAAAATTTTTTATGAACTAATAAAATAAAATCTTAATTCTAAAGTTAAAAACATTAATAATATTTATTTTATGATTAATTTAAAAAAATTCATCGATTATATCAACACTGCTGTCGTCGTGATACACATATAAGTTAACACAAAATGCAATCACTGATGAATTATAGGCAAAATTATTCTTAACAAATGTAGAGATTAAGACTAAATTAGCTACAATGCCAAGTTGGATTTGGTTTTTTTTTTTTAATTAATTTCAAAAACCTGGGACCCCCCAACTTTTATAGAAAAAATAAAACAAAAATACGATAAAATGATTTGAGTTCACACGTGCACAGAGGATTCGAAACCTGAGCCAAATTTGCTAGCCAACAATATTTTGTTGTTTATTATTTGTATTATATAGCATTACAGCTAAGATTCTGTATTAATCATCTCTCTATATAAGCCCTTTCTTTTTATATTCCTTCTTCATGGTACAACGCGTTTCCCAATTTTTTTTTTTTAACCCAAAAGAGGGCAAAGGAAGAATTAAAAAAAAAAAAAAAAAAAAAAAAAAAAACCCAAACCCGATGCTTTGGAAATTGTTTTCTAAAAAAAAGAAGAAAGAAAGAAAGAAAATATTATGACCGGGAAACTGATTCGGCCAGTTTACCAATTCTCTCAACGAGTTCTGGGGACAACTGCTTGACCGGTTTCTTTTCTTTCTCGGGTCGAAAATTGAAACCGAAAACGTCCGTGACTTCTTCGGAGCTCCACCCGGCTTTTCGTAGAGAATCCGAAAACCGATCCGCCTTTAACAGAAGTGCGTCGAGAACCGCCTGATTATCCAACAAGACCATCTCGTTGTTCTCGAAGAAACCAGATGCTGACACATGGATGATTTCTTCGATGTCAGATTCATCCCAACCGCCTTCTCTCAAAACCGACCCGATTTGCTCAATATACTCCCCGACCCATTTCGGAAGTTCGGATCTTCTCGGCATTTCAAAGTATCTCTCCGGTGAAGACGCCGACGACGATGAGGAGTGAGAGTTTCTCTTCCGGCGATCAACGGCGGCGTCGCTCCAGAATTCGACCCATCTCGGAGTTCTGCCAACGTTAGACCCATCTAAACTCTTCCTGGAAGAAACCGAACACCTGTGTTTTTCCTTCTTCTCATCGGAGCTCCGGAACAGTGACTTCTCGAAAAAGTCTGATAGATCCGATCCGCAGAGAAAGATCCGATTCTCGTCGACGTAGAAGATGGGATTGCCCGCCAGTGACGGGTTACAGGGAATGTAACAGTGATGAAAAATAGGGATCAGGAGAGGAGCTCTCCTGAGGGCGGTTCGGGCGACTCGAATGGCCTTTTCCGGGTCTGATGGTCTCGGGCCCCAAGATTTGGACCAGAGTGAGTTTTTGGCTATTTGTAAGGAAATGGCTGCGATAGGCAAGTCGAGTGTGGCTTTGAGATGAGGACGTGAGGCGGCAGCTCTCCAGTCAGGGAAGCCGGGGCCAATGGGGAGGCCGGCGGAGAGAACGGCTTTGAGGTCAGGTGGGAAAGGGAAGCCGAACTCTGCTTCTGCTAGGGCGAATTCGGCTTCAGTCAAGCCGGGTTGGACTTGGATTCCGGAGTTTTTCAGATGGGTGATTAGCTTGTTGGCTAGGGAGGAGAAGGAAATGAGACTGTTGCGGGCAGGTGTTGGGGCCGTGGGCTGAGTTGGAGTTGTTGGGCCCGCTGCTGCCCGCGCGGATAGGCGGCGGAGTCCGGCTATGTGGGCCGGGTTTAGTCCGGTCATTCGGCGGGCCACGTCGACCATTGCTAAACTATCTTGCACCCCTTTGATGATTGAAACCAATCTTCTTCTTCTTCTTCCTGGTTGATAGAGAGAGAAAGAGAGATGAGAAAATGTGAAGTAGAGAGCGAGAGAGAGGGAGAGAAGATTTTAGTAGAGAGAGAGAGAAATAAAAGAGTGTATTTATAACACTTGGGAGGGTGGTGGGGGGACACTTATTTTATTCGTATTTTACACACTCAAAAGACTTAAGAGAGTGGTAACGCTGAGAGCTCAACGGTGCTCTTGGTTTTACCCTCCATCAAGTGGGTCTCTCTCCCCATTTTTTTTTTTTTTTTTTAACTTCTCTCTTTTTTTTGCCCCTCACTTTTAAATTATTATCACTTCACACCCAATATCCAGGCAATTAACGACAACTATTTTGATTTACGTTTTGGTCCCCATAATTCTAATTTTGGGAATTTCATATTCGTTTTTTTTTTTTCCTTGAAACTTACCCTTTTAAATACAAGTTCATCCCTTCTGAATCATATAGATTATTTATACTTTAATATATTTTTACATAATAATTTACTAAACTTTATTATTCCACCTCAAGTCATGGCCGTAAAAATAAATTATCATGATTTAAAAATAAAATAAAATAAAATTAGCCGGGCCTCCATCAAACATATTTAGCCTTTTTATTTATTTATTGGAGAATGAATTTAGCATTATGCTGAGGAAAGGCATGACCATATATATTCCATCTTTTAGTCACATCAAGCAATTTACCGTTGGATCTTTGTAGAAGGCATAAGTTCATCAAAATGGAATTTGATCTGGCACCTAAAGACACCACTTTCCCACAAAGCAACGGTCATGAAGCTCTTATTCTCCATCTTTACTTTAATTTTGTTGCATTAAAAAGCAAAACTATAATTACTCACATTATTTTCTCCTCATTACTTTAATTAGGAGAAATAATTAAACATTGCCTTTTCATTATAAGTTGATTGGGAAAAAAATAATTTACTATCTTATAGATTCTAAACATTTTATTTGTGTTCTAGATTTCTGTAGTGTCACACCTTTTTGGCTTCATCATCCGGGAGAAATGCGAAAAAAAAATATAAATATGGAGTAATAATAAATAGAAAATAAAAAATATCTATTTTATATTGTTTTTTCTGGCAAATTATTTATACTCTGAATTTACTCTGATTTTACATCACATGATATTTCTTTCTTTTTTTGCAACTCAAATTCCAGTAAATCCACCGCGGTGAGGGATACACAAAACCCTTTTTTAAGAGGAAAACAAAAAATAAAAGATATTGAATTATTGTTCATCACCAAAAATATAGATTAGTAAAGTATTTAAAGAAAAGAAAGATGATGGGGGTGGGTCCTAGATTTACTCTTTGTTTTTGAATACTTTATCCACGTCGATCTGTGTAGGGAATCCATGCAGCTAGATTGGTGGAAGAGATGAGTACCATACCTAACAATATTTAAATTAACAAAAGAAATTACATCTTAAAGTATAAAATAACCGTTATCGAATCGATTATTTAGCTTGACGAAAAAAATTATATTGTGAAAAGCATGCCCCATTTATCAAGTCATGAATATATATATATATATATTTTGAAAATTTAATGGGGTCTTAAGAAATAGTACCAAATTTATAAATATATATATATATATATATATTAATGTTTGGTTCTATCTCATATGATATTTAACCATAACATATGATATTTGCTTTTGTACTTTAGAAAAAGAAAAAAAGGAAAAGAACAGATCAGTGCAGTGTAAAGACCAATTTTGGAATAGACGTCTGGTTTCACAGCCATATGTGATTGTGTTGCTGTGCTCTGCTCAGATATTTGGATTAAAATATGAAATTCAGAGCTTAGAGAAATATGGAAATAGGAGATATATCCTAAACTAAAGGCACGTCTTGGTGTGTACATGATTCTCTTTTATTAAAGGGGTCCTACCGTACTCGATGGAACATTGAAGACTAAAATCATTACAAAACAGGACAGAATTGGTAGGAAGCTACACCATACCAATTAAAAGCAAGTACCACATAAGTTGTGCTGTAATTCACACTTATTAAATTTGTTTTAGTTGCTTTTTCATCATTTTTTATTCTTTAATTTATTTTTTTAATTGTGGGGAATTTTAAATTAGGAGAGGGGTAATAAAGGTTCAAAAGCAAAGCATTCTTAATGAATTTTGAATTTTTTCAAAGAAGAGTCGTATATTCTACTAGTTTGTTTGAAATTTGAGTGTAAATAAGATCAGAACCGACAGATTTATTTTCTTATAATTTAGTCTCATGTTCTGGTTCAGCTCTCTTTCTGCAATTAAATTATTACTATTCAACGCAATGGACTATGATTTGACAGGGGCAATATTGTCAAGAGAAAAAAAACAAAGCAGGCAACGGCCGGCCGTTAGATTTCAACCTCCTCTGTAACCCCCGTTCACATGAAAGCTTTCGGTGCACGTGCCATATCCTCCACCTTTTTTTTTTATTTTTTTATTTTTTGAGTGCTATTTTTTTTTTCCTTTTAATCAAAACTCTTTTTTTTTTTCTTTTTTATTTTCAAAAGTGATCGATTGATAGGATTCTCCCCATTCCCAAACATCCTCCAAAGTTAAAAGAAAAAAAAGAAAAAAAAAGGATTCCAAAATCCACTAATATCATTTTTAATAATTTTTACTACCAAATTTAATTAATTTTTTAGAAAAAGTTTTAAAAAAAGGAAAAATATTTTGAGAATACATGTTTAGAGCCTTTTTGATTATTCAAAATGAATTTAAAACAAATGATCTCATCTTTTGTTGATTTGGATAAGTTTGGAACCTTGAAAAGTTCATCAGCTTAGTTGCAGTTGTTAGAAAATCTTTTTCGATTATGACTAAAAATATATATATATATATTCTGATAATTAAACATTGAAAACAAAATTTTAGATTTGATTTTTATAAAGTCATTTTCCAATGTTCTATTTTCGCCTAATGGCTTGAGGACGACTGACTTGACTTTTCAGACAAGTGCACCGTAATGTGATCACAAATCGAAATAAATCAACCAATGAACGGTGTTTAGTGGGTACGGATATTAGATTTTTATTTAATTCTCAGATTCGAAATTTGAGAATAGAAAAGATTATTTTAGAAAATCTCCTCATAAATTAGTTCCGACAACATTCAAATCAAATTAGGTGGAATATGTAACAATTTAATGTAATATTCTTAATTATCATAATTGTATTTTTGTTAACATTTTGATTTATTTCAATTTTTGGGTGCCGAACCAAAAATTTAATTACCCATTTTGATTACTCAAAAAAAAAAATGATCATGATTAAGCAATTCATCATGTTGTTGCGCCCTTAAAAGCACCTTAATTCACTTTCAGTATTTACCAACGAAGATTGTAAATTCGTTTCTGCATACTATTTCATTTTTCTTATATATATGACAAATTTTGGTACGGTAATATTCCGACGTTCCATTCTAACAGCCTACCTATATGAAATATTATATTATTCAAAATATATGAATTCTAATTAAAATATGAAAATAAATTAACTTTAAATTCTCACATGAATCTTTTCATTCTCTAAAGTAAAAATAGACAAAGGTAACTCGAAAATCTCTCACTTGAATTCTCTCTGATTTTGTTGTTCTTTTGCTCCCAATACAACAAATGAACTAAATTTGGAATATCTTTGTGATCTACGGACAATTAGTTTATTAAGAAAAGATTTTTAAGTAAATGTTTTAAATTTGTTAACTAAATTTTAGTTCAAAATTTAGGAATTAAAAAAATTATATTGAGAGTGTTTCTTCTAAATTTGGTTTGATAACGCTCAAGTCGAATTGTAAAAATATGGTTTCGGATATCAGTTGACTATAAAAAAAAAAAAAAGAGAATATCTTTATGATATTTGGTCGAGAAGAAGTCGGAGATAACCTAAAATTCTACGTAAGATAAAAATTTGTTCTATTTATTTTATTTCGTGGAGCGGCATAAGGTATACTAACTATTTTAATTACATTGAAGCTGAATAAAAAATCTCATTACCAAGGAGAAGAAAAAAAAAAATTGATTTGATTCATTAAAACTGGTCATGCGACCCAAACTCTTAAATCCACAAAATTAGAATTAAATATATATATATATATATATATATATATGAGGTTGGAAATGTTGAAATTTTAGGAGATGCTTGCGATTGACTTAAAAAACAAATCATCGAGGTTGACATGTGAACACAGACCTTGAATTTCGTTTTTTCTTTTATGTTTTTTGTTGTAATCATTAGGTCGGTTTGATGTAAATCGTCAACGATTGGATTGTTCAACCAAATTGATTCTTCTTCAGATTCTTGCGCGAGAGAGGGGGGGGGGGGGGAGAGAGATAGAGGCAATATTAAAAAAGTGGATAGACTCATTACCTGCAAAACCCATCTCTCTTAAGCTAAAAAATTCGAGCATTTTGCAAGTCTTTTTCCGGAAGTAACTTGAAAACTACCCATGCTATCAATGAAGAATATGCCCCAATAGGCAAATTCCATTTCCAAAACTCAACATTATAGTATTTAGATGACACGGACAAATACCATAGCTGCAGTGGTTTTGAATTTCTCATAAATTGAGATGACTTCGTCTAAATCGTTTAATCTTTCGTATGATAATTTGATTATTGGTATAAGGAGAGAGATTAGATTTGGAGGAGTTTAAGATTATTGCATGGGAGGGGAGCCATCGGAGTAAGCAGATTTTTATCATCAATCGGTTTTCAAGTTTTCCTTAATTAATTGAGTTTGAATATTGTAAAATTCATTAAAAAATTGATTCTCTTAAATCTCATTTCTGTATGATTATTATTGTTCAAACTTGAAATGTATAACTATGGAAATATAGTGACTTATAATTACATACGTCGGAGTTTGGTCTTAAGGTGACAAATAGTTGTGCAAATAGTAGCCTCTGGGGCAACACTTCCATAGAAAAGGACCGTTTAATGTTAGATGTCATGTCCATTAATTCAAGAATGCACCTACCAAATACCCTCCTCTTATGCGTATTCTGCGAGACACATGCCCATCTTGTCTTGCTCAAATCCCACATAAAATCTCACTCCTATGCCATTAATCAGGCTTTGACTAGTACTAGATGTATCTTTTTCTAAGTCCAAAATTTAAATTTGATAATTATACTAGGAAAACATTAAAGATTTGTCTAGTGTATTTGTGATGAGTTTAGAAATGTAAATTAAAAAATAGTGATTGATATATACAGCTTTCATTTAGAGAGAGAGAGAGAGAGAGAGAGAGAGAGAGAGAAGAGATGGTATTCCTACTTGCCAAACAGATATTTCTTGGAAAAACAAAATTTTTAAAATATGTCACAACATGTGACTTGTGATATTTGGATTTTTCCAACTTGCAATAGTATAAGGTGTCACATGTGTTCAAAAGCCCAAAAGGATAATTGGGTGGGGACCGAATTAAAATTTGCAGCAAAAAAGCTTAGGTCAGGTGAATTATTACTTTCACACCAAACTGAAACTGTAAATTACAAATAATAGTAATTCCCCCCCCCAAAAAAAAAGAAAAAGAATCGTCAATCAATCAATGCCTAATAAGAACAAAAGGCATGGCATACTCATAAAGAACTCTAATTAACCCTAGAGATTGGTTGAAGTAAAAATGCAGCATTGATGGTCCTATGCCCATGAATAATTCTTTCAATAAGATTCACCTAAAATTCAGAATGACCCACTTATTGTCCATTTTTATTGATAGAAATGTTTTAGAAAATTAAGCTTAAAATCACTTTTTTCTTTTTTCCAATGGCCGCTTTACTACCAGAGTAAGGTTTGCCCGCACAAATCCTTTGTCAACATGGACAACTTTATATTGAATCAAAGCAATCAACCAATGTTTATATAACCTGGCGTAGGTCCAAATGAGACTTATGCCTCATAATTTTGCTCACCCTTACCAAGCTGCTAATGCTTGAAGTACGGAACAAATAAGGGCAACCCAAAAGTAATAATAAACATCAACCGATCCACTAACGGATTATAAAAATTTATGCAAAGATGGCCACCATATATTCATATATGTCCAAATAACTTTTTTCACAAGGGGTGTGAGAGAGAGGGTCTAGATTTGTAGGGTATTGTGATTTGTGAGTAGGATATGGACCATGACAGCATATGCTAAGTCACCCACTAAGGAACTACGAAAATCTACGAAATGTCATTGTTGGTTAAGCAAAATAGGAACCAATATGGGCAACACCCATGGACAAGATTGGATGATGAAATGGTTATGTCCACGGCACTATTAGGCATGGTGAGGGCCCAATATATGTAGAACCCCCCCCCCCCGGGGGGGTGGGGCGAGAGAGAGAGAGAGAGAGAGAGCGAGCAATAGATATATTCTTATCTAAAATGAAAGTAGTAATGGGCAACATTGCTTGCTTGTCTTCCTCAAGCTCTCACAGGGGCACTCCCCACATGTTCCCTAAACACACTTGATCTCAGTCAAAGCCATTAGTCCTCACACTCTTGGTCCTAACATCCCAATATGGGATGTCCGAAAAGACGTGGATATGTTCCTATGACGTGAATGGCATCGCATTAATTTCAGTTGGGTACATGTAACTTGATGAGAAATCTCATTCATTATTATTTGTAATTAAGGAGACATGTTTTGATATAAAGGCAAAAAAATGTGGCCTCAATGCATCAACCAAAGATCATATCCTGATTTTGATGTTTCAAGTTCCTATAAAGAGTCCCTTTCTTTGTGAATACAATGAGTGAAGTTTTGATCATTTTCAGTTAACGGACTTATCTACCACGAATGAGTCAACTTGAATAAGACCGAAAGAAGTTTGTCCTATAAGATACATGATCCTTTGAAGAAAGTTTCCTCTTTAGCTATGATGACAATGCCTTCTCACCCACTTTCAAGATGGCATTAGATAATTAAATTTTGATGACCAGTAATTAGAATTTTAGCATTTCTCATATCTCATTAACTTTCTTCCGCAGCTATAATGTAACATCATTGTGAGATGAGAGAGAGAAAGAGAGAGAGAGAGATTGCTCCGCTTGATTTAAATTGTGGCATAATAACACCATAAACATTTTAATTTTTTTCCCCACGATTGATGTCTGAATTTATATTTTAATTTATCCAATTTGAACGTCAATCAAAATCTTTATTTAGGACGTCACTCTCCCAATATAATTTTTTTTTATTATCAAGTTTCAAACATAACATTTAATTAAAAATCTTAATATTTCATTCTACTAAATCGATCATCATAAAAAACAAATCGATTTGTTTAAGCATCGGTAAGTGTGTGGATCAGTGATCATAAAAATGAACGCACGCTAAGAGGAATAAAAATCAATTTGTAGGGTACAGTGCAGATATATAACCTACTTATTGCGTACATATAATATAATGTCATCTAGTCCGAGAGAGATACATCATCTCATGTGCGCCCTATCAATTTTTTCAAATGACTCTATACAATAGAGTGGTGCTACTTGAACCCCCACACCCCCCACCCCCCACCCCCCCCCCAAAAAAAAAACACAAAAACAGCCAATTGCAATCAACACAATCTAATGTTATTAAAAAAAATTCCACTGTAAAATAAAAAATTTTATCAAGTCAGTATCTTATTAATTCTATTATTAGAAGAAAAAAAAATTGATTTCTATCTTCGAAGCTAGCTGCACATGTTGATACAAAGGAGTCGACCGACTCAAACACTGCCTCACAAAATGGACTTGAGTTTTGAAGTGATTCAAATATTATATATGGAAAGAACTTGAACTTGACTTTAAAGATTAACTAGTAAGTGGGAAGCTCGTTATCGAAGAAGTTGAAGGCCCGTTATCGAAGTAAGTGGGAAGCTTTCTCTATATACTATACTTAAAATTTGAATTAATCGATATGAAATTTTAATGTAAATTTTAATGCAATTTAAATAATATGACTTGTTATCATATGGGATTAAGAAATGAGAAAAACAAAAGTTGATTGTCTGGCTAAGATCATTGGAATAATGAGCCGTTAAAGCATATAACAAGGTGGTTTTTTAGGGATGGATAGACGCTATTAGCTAAGAAACAATAATTAAATAATGACATGAAAGGGATTTGGAAGGAGTAATTGATTGATGCTTTGATTCTTTTAAAAAGGGTTTAACTTTTTTAAAAGGGAAATGTTGGGTTTTGATGGATGAGAATGAGAACAGAAAGGCAATTGGTGATTCCTCCTTACTAGGCTAAGTACACACTTGAGGGAAGGCAAAAACTTTTGATTAAATTAAAGAAAATATTAATTAATCAAACAAAAGAGAGGACCACAATGTTGATGTTGAACCATATGAAAGAAAGACTTCTCACGAATCCCAAACAAAAATGGCATTATATCAGCCGTACAAGTGCATTTCCTACAATTAATTACTTTTATGTATAGGAAATATTATTTATCAAGTGAATGATTTATTACCCACATACTACAAGCAATCGAGCCAAAAAAAAAAAAAAAAAGCGCCCTATATGGCTTCACTCTAATGGAAATTTGAATCTTAAGACTTTGAAATTAATGAGAGATCTCATTGTCGAGCCAACCCTAGTTAAGATGGTGATGACCTTGGGTTATAATTAGCAGCTACACGCACGTCATGCTAGAAACCTTCCACTATAAAAGAA
This sequence comes from Dillenia suffruticosa, assembly GCA_033439265.1. Classification (NCBI taxonomy): domain Eukaryota; kingdom Viridiplantae; phylum Streptophyta; class Magnoliopsida; order Dilleniales; family Dilleniaceae; genus Dillenia; species Dillenia suffruticosa. The sequence continues at coordinate 4,316,105 of JAVTVX010000012.1, read as the reverse complement.
AAGTGAAAATTTAAAGGTTGTGTGCCCTCGTGTGGGGATCCCACTTTATATATACGATCCTCTCTCTCTCTTTCTAACTTTCTCTCTCTTACCTCATTTGTACTCGATACCCCTTTCGATTTGACCTTTTGCTTCTAGGGATTTCCCAGAACTCTTATAGGTATCATATGCGTTTGTGTGTGTGTGAGAGAGAGAGAGAGCGCGCACCAATTTGGGTTGGTTGTCCGGTCATGAGATGAGACGCGTGCGTGTGATAGAGAAAAAGGTGAGGTGGGGCTTTAGCCGGAAGGTTTATGATGGCCTTTACTCCGAAAGTTAATACCCCACCCAACAGCCACAAAGGGGATCCCGTGTGCCTCACGGGAACTCAAAAAAGATTTGCAAAGCACCGAGAGGGAGAGAGAGAGAGAGAGAGAGAGAGAGGTACCACGTGAAAGATGATCAAGTTAGTGCTTTTATCTCGAACTTGACTGCTCTCTCATAGCACTTTAAAAAGGATTCATATGTTTTTGCTACGCTTTTCCTATGTGATACTCATAACTGATACCTTTCCTCAATCTTCTAGCAAAGCCTCATCTTTCTACTGTCTTACCCTCCAATTGTTTCAATCATTAACTTCTCTAATAGTTTGTGTGTGTGTGTGTGTGTGTGTGTGTGTGTGTGTGTGTGTGTTTTATGCATTAATCAAACAGCCTAATAAATTATGGGCAGTCCATATATTTTCAAGAGCCTCCCAAATATAAATTTTATTAATAAAATCGTAAAAACCATTGAGAAAATACCGACTCCATTGTCTAAATCACTCATCACAATTAGAGAGATTTCTATACAATGATGCAAAAATAGTAAAATATTATATGTATAAAAAAAGGGCAAGAGCTGATATGACAAAAATTAAACATGACATAAGTCGATCAACAGAAACTGTTGAATCTCAATAGATTTGTGTTAGTAGATCTTAAACAACATATTTTTGATAGAAGTCAAAATTTTGAAGGGAAAAAAAATATATATTTACCGAGTAAATGTTAGATTTAATAAAGTTCGATTGAATTAAAGTAAGGTTTGGCATGGAGTATAAAATGTTACGAGATAAAATTAATCTAATTTGTATTTTCTCTCTTTAAATAAATTAACTAAGTTTTTCTCTAGTTAATACGTTTTCTTTATAAATGCATTATTTTAATTTTTCTCGTTCTAAAAATTTAAATTTAAAATTTCACTCTCTAAATCTAAGCATATGAATTTTCTATTTCTAAAAAATAATTTAATTTATTATTTTTCTTTTTAAATACATTAAGTTTAAATTTTATCTCTCTAAAAAAAATCTAAATTTAGTTTTTCTCTCTTTAAGAATAAGTACATTAATTTTCTCATTAAGAAACTAATTTAATTCGTATTTTTTTCTTTATTCATATTTTCTCTTTTCAAAAATATTAATTTTAATTTTTCTCTCTACAAAAATAAAACATGGTTTTGGCTTTATTAATTTACGACTAAATACATTTATTTTCTATCTAAAAAAGTCAATATTATTCACATTTTCTCTAAAAACAATTTAATTTGATTCACATTTTCTAAAAAAAAAATCATTGATTTTAAAATTTCTTTTTAAAAATTCAATTTAATTCATATTTCTTTCTCTAAATATATTGATTTTATATTTTCTTCATGAGAAAACAAAAGCTAACATTTTCTTTATAAAGAATAATTAAATTATTTAAAATTTATCTATCTAAGTACTTAGTTTTTAATTTTTTCTAAAAATAAAATAATTTTCTCTAAAGCCCAAGATAATTTATATTCTCCCTCTAAACATATTTATTTTAAAATTTTCCCCTAAAAAATTAATTTTTGATATTTTTTTCTCTCTCTAAAACCAAGCATGTTAAATTATTTTCTTTACAAAGTTAAATTATATTAAATTGTCTCTCAAATATATTAGTTTTAAATTTTTCTCTACAATAAATTAAATCATTAAATAACAAACGAAAACATCATTCTAAAAGTAATTATTATATTTGGACCTTTCTCCTCATGTTACCCTCCCCACATTTATCCCCACTTTGGAAGATGAATATTAACTTCCATTAAAAAAAAGGAAGATAAACGTGTGAAAACCAACGCTCTTAGATAAATAAGGAGAAAATTATAAGTAAATAATTTTTTACTATCTTTCTCCTCCTCCTGAACATGACCCAGGTGCAACTTTCTCTGAGGCGGTCAAATCGATAATGTGTTCAGCCGTAAATAAAACAACTCAAGACAATGCGAGTCTACATGAGCAAAGATTGAAGAATACATTACTTCCAAGGCTTACAGGCAAGATGGGGATTTCATTCACCTCCGAGCAAAAACAGAAATAAACAAGGTTTTCTGGGTCTTAACACCTATAAATGCATCATTCTGAGTCGCAAGCTGCACTACTTTAGGCTCGGTGTAAATAGTCAGATCAATCCACTGATGCCAGCCACCCTGCAATGTCTCTCTCTCAATACCTTGATCGGCTTCTCACTCTGCAGTTTTAGCTCCATAATAATTACTGAGCATCAACAAATTTGCCTGGCGCCTGACCAAGCAACAGAAAATAACATGATTGATTGATTACCTTGGCGACCGGGAATACGAGCGAGACCGGGAACGGGATGGAGAGCGAGAATAATTCCTTCGAGAGCTCCTGCTTCTACTTCGACTTCTACTACGTCTATATCTTCTGCAGTAAACATACATGTAAGACATCTTTAAACATGGAAAGAGTCTGTCTTATTTGGCCAATCAGGAGCCCGGATGGATCTAGAATGGTATTGAGAGAGGAAGTATGAAATTTGATGAGGAGTGAAAATGATGAGAACCATATGAGAGTTTTTTTAAAATTCAGTTTGCCTTAACAAAACCCCCTCCCTTCCTTTCCCAGCCCACATTTGGAGAGCTTGTATGTACTACGAAATAGAACCCAAAAGAAAAGGAACTTGTTATAGGACGGACTTTAACCGCAAAAAAGATATATAATGGAAATTTTAGTAGTTCACAACATAACCAACTCAGTCAAAAGAAAATGACAGCATACTTGGAACTTTTTGGACAAGAAATTTCCATATAATCCTTACCATGGTTATCAAATTGAGTTTCAAATTGTGAATTGAAAAGTTTATTTTCTCAATTATGAATTGAATCGCGAATTGTCAAATTCAATATTACATATATAGACAGACCTTTTAGAACACATGCGCATTATATTAAAATAAAGTATTCAATTGATCAAATAATATGATTTAAATTTGGGGTTCAAATAAATAATTACTAACTAGTTGTAACTTAATCTAGGTTGTAAGATTCAAATACTCCAACCGTTGGAGGGCATCATGGTAAATGACTAATAACCTAGTTTGTGCTGACTACTTTTTAGTTTTCCACTCAAAAAGGAGCAAAGCACTCAACAACAAAATCATAAAACTACTCTCTCTCTCTCTCTCTAAGAATATAAACATCGGCATTTCTTTTTTCTGAGAAGATCAAAAAACTTTTCCAAAAACTGAGGTAAGCAAAACTCTTCACCCAACCAAAAAACAACACATGTGAAGGTGCAATCATCTCCAATTTCATCCCACCGACACAAATGAAGAAGTTGATGGCCAATTACCTCTGACCCAAGAATCTCACCAACTACTACACAGAGCGGCTGAGGTTTGGGATTGTCAAAGTCGACAATTTTGAGGTTCAGGTCTGTCTCCATCTTCATCTGTTCCTCATCTCTCCACATCAATCTTCTCTCTTTCATCTGTCATATTTTTCTACAAATCCTACATCTATCCCTATTTCCTCTGAAAATTTCTTTTCAGCCTTTTCTTTTTCAGCAACTTTAGGAATCTTACAAGATGCATGATTCGACGGCATGCAACTCACTTCCAAGATACATCTGCCTGAACCGAATCTATTTCTATTTGAATCAGATCAAATTGTAGTGCTCTAATAACCCTGATCCTTACATTCAAACCGGTGAAATTACCAAATTTCAATATAAGTAACCTTCAGCAATTGTAATAAACAAATCTTATTTCAAGCATGTAAGAACTCAATATGGAGATATAATATGTAGATGCTTGACTCTTAGCCACATAAGGCACCCTAGTAATTTGCTCATCCACAAAACTGGATGGGAGAAGGGGAAGAAACATCAAATGTATTGTCCATCAAATTCAACGAAATTCCGAAGCTAAGCAAATGTATTTGCTCATCACAATTAACAACCTCTAGAACCATATAGACCTAAGAATGAGGAAGGCTAGGCTTGTCTAAGGAGGTTATTATTGAAGAATAAGCACAAAACCAAGCCCGGGCTACAATTCTTGAGGGAGGTGAAACCGCAAGACTAGTCCTAAAATTTTTCAGATTGTGCAAGGCCCATTTTAAAAATCATTGACAGTATCCCTCCCTCTCTACCATATTAACAAAAATCAAGCCTAAAAGGCATGCCCAAGCCTAGCCCGTTCTAAGTCTAATTGTCAAGTTGTCCATGTTCAAAATTCATCCAAAAGCAAAAGCACAGAACATAATACCAGTATCAGAGTTCTCCATTTCCATATTCTACAAAAAATCATTTCTAGAACACTTAGGCAGCCAAGCTGAAAACCAGAAATCTGCCTTGCAGACAATGATAATCAGTTGTCACTGCTATTCACACTACAGTTTTAACATTTTGTTACAATTACATTCAGGAAGAAACACGAGCCTGGCCCATGCAATCTAATGTATCTAATCATCAGAACTTTCTTCGATGCGGTATCTTCAAGCCACATTGATTTAAGTTTAAACTCACAATGGTATGCATAAAACTTTAATAATCAACCATGCGGTGTTAAAGGAAGCATGCTACAGCATTTTACAGGTTATGATGATTCTGGCATTGTGTTTCTTAAGGATAAGAAAAGGAAGGCAAGGAAAGGGAACTCTACATCACTATTAGTAGGAATTTAAGCACAATGTGACTAAACCAATGATAAATCCCATTGGCTTAGACTGCCTGTATAATTGTTAATTACCTGGGAGGGGAGCGACTGTAGCTTCTACTACGACTGCGGCGCCTATATCGGCTCAACCGGCTTGTTTCTGCAAGTTTCTCAAGCCTTTGTCGCTCCTGCTCTCGCTTTTTAGCCATTTCAGCTGCTGTATCCTTTTTAACTGCAAAGAATAAATAATCCATATAAACACCAGCAACAACCATTTGATGCACATGTGCATTCTACCATGCTCCGCTAAAAAGATGTATGGTTGCAGAATCAATTTTCCATCCTCTGCTTCCTTATATTCATGAAGTTTTATAACACCCAATAAAATGCAAACCAGTTTGCTCATATATCTAGTCTGTGACTAAAATGAATGGCATTGCCTTAACTAAGCCTTAGTCACAGAGTAAATGGGGTTGTCAAAATCTATAATGTTGCCTGCCATGTAACATATTCAACAGATTCACTTAACCACCTATAGATATAGAAAAGGAAGTTGCAACTCTACAAGTTTACCAGTGTTACCTAAGCCTTCTATTGTTCGCTCTCTAAGCTTATAAACCACACCTAATTATTTTCCAAACTGGATGTGCATACGAAGCATTATTATTATTATTATTTTTGGTTATAATATGAAGCATGATTAGTAATACAGTTAAATGACAGTAGGCATAACACAGAGGTTAAGCAGAAACAACTGCAGAGAGAAGTGACAAAATGGAATATACAGATTGAGGACCACCTAATGCCAGAAAAGTAAACTGCAGGGGATAAAATGACAAGTTTTATACTGTTGGATCAAAATTGATTTTAACCAGAATATGGGAAAGAATTTTTGAAGTTGCAATTAATTTCCACCAGGTATGCCAGGCATCAGAAATTTAGATGTTTTTAAACAATGTAAATATGATGCAGTTTATACTCTGTTTATTCAGTTGCTTGGCCATAATTCTTTTAAGCCGCTCTTGAGGGGTTTCCTTCTTCTCCCCTTGCTGTTGTTTCAATGGGCCTCCAGAGGTAGTACCCTTGCTTAACTTTGCTAATGCTGATGTAGTGCTAGAACAGAAGGAAAAAGATTAAGAAAAGGCAGAAAATAAGTACAAAAATTATGACAGAAGAGGAATAAATAAGCAGAAAAAGATTATGGATGCAAATACGTGTAAATGGGCAGAATGAAATATTAAACACAGCAAAGATCGACTAGGAAATTTGAGAGGCACCTTACAGATGGCTTCAATACTTTCCTGTCTTTTTCCTGGTCAAGTGTTACACCAGATGCAGGATCAATATGCAAAGCTTCAAGTATCTGGCCCGAAGAAGGCCTGCAGAAAAGTAACATAATCAGTTTCCATACAAGAATTCCACACAAGCTGCAAGTACATAAAGAATGTCCATTTGATGGGAAAATTAAGCTCCATAAAGGAAGCTTCCTTCTCTCTCCCTCTTGGCTGTAATGCTGATAACCTAACCAGATCTATTTTAAACCACAAAAGTTTGCCTCAGGTAAGAAAATGGAGGATAAGCGGCAGCAGAGTAAAGACTGTCCAATCTATCTTTGCAATACTTAAAGGTCGAGTGCTCCGACCGGTTTAATGCACCAGCATGTGATGGAGGAGATGGAGGTGGAGAAAGCCCTGCAAGCCTTGGATCATTCCCCTCATCAGTGCCACCAAATTCAGTAATATATTCTATTTTAGGAGCCCTTGATTTGCTTCGATGGCCATCATCAGAATGCACACCACGAGCATGGCGCCTTGAGTGCGGTGAGTATGACCGAGACCTTGATCTTGATCTGTGAAAGGAAAATAGCATCCCAAAATATACAACCGGTGAAGACTTGAATGGAACATTGTATTTTACTAAGAGAGAAAAATGCAGATTAATGGCATCAATCACATGAATCAGATTAAGCATGGAAATTTACCTCCTGGACCGAGAGTACGCTTCATAAGTAGGACTTCGCCTTGACTCCCTGCATAAAAAAATTGAGATGCCACATCCTCGTCAGTATACAACAGAAGATAGCTTGTTTCATCAAAAGCTACATCAATCTACAGCATAAATGCACATTGAAGACACTCAAGCTTTTCTACCGGTAGGGATCGTGATGAAGTACTCTGGTCCCAGTTACACGTGCAGCCTCCCTCTCTTTCTCCCTTTCCAACTGAGAAACTTTCCTTCTTTCCTTGCGACTAAGCTTTCTCTGCAGAAATCAAATGTAAGGACTTCCAATTGCAACCAAGTGTCATTAATAAAAAAAAGGCATGAAGCCAACTGCAAGCCACAGGAATTGCAGACTCACAATGGCAGGATCTCCTTTAATAACTTCCTTCTGCCTTTTTGCTTCTTCTTTTGCCTTTTTATCCATGTAAACAAGCCAACCATATCTTTTAACTCCGAACTCTTTTGCTATTGCATCCATTCCCTCATCATTACTATCATCACTGTTAAAATCCTCCTCATCCTCATCCTCATCATCATCTTCATCATCCTCATCATCATCAGAGAACTGGTTTTCCCCTTTCCCATCCCCATCATAGGAAAAACCCACTTGTGAATAAGACCCCTTGCTTGCTGGTGTTTGGGCTGGCTGGGATCTACAGCAAAACATGACACTTCAGTCACAGGTTTATTATGCAGGAGGAAACGAGAGGAAAAACATGAACCAGAACCAAAAAGAAGAATGTTGTCTTTGCAATAAATGTACAACATATTATGCTTAACTAATCATCATACAGGCTCATAGAGCGCTAAAACCGTGATCAGGGCCGACATTTCAACTGCTAAAAGCCCTTGGGGCCAAAACTGGCACCATCAATATTCAAAGTAGAAGCTCATCATGAAGCATGCATGAACACAAAAAAGTTGAGTAAATAACACCAAAACGAACACCGATGAATATTTGTAAAAATGACTAGACACTAGAGTAGTAAGATAATTCTTTTCCTGATGCTCAAAATGAGTCAAATCTAGGCGTGCCAGAGTTAAGCTTGATCTTTCTAGTTTCCAGTGTAACATAGCCACCCCGGCATTCTCTTCAAATTCCAGATAAGGCATCATGAAAAGAGTGATATATTGTTGGTTGAAAAGGTCAAAAATCTATGATCAAGTCAACTTTGTGAAGGACAAGCTTGAAAGGTAGAATCTGAGATAATATGTGATATGCAGAACGGGCAATTTTGCATTATTTAGACAACCTAAACAAAATGGTCGCAGGGGCTTGTCCAAAGGAGCAGGCGATGCTAAGCATGGACAGGAGAAGCTTGCTTTTAGTGAACAGAATTGGAAATAATTAAAGTTGTTTCACAAATAGCTACTTATAAATTTTAAGAAACCAAAATTGAGAAAGGGATGGAGATTGATGCGAACATCGCATTAAGACTCATTGCTTACGATTTGCTTTTACAGGTATGTTAAAGAATTGATCTTAGGACCACTATACTGAAACTGAATTACATAAAATTTCTAGGAGAAATTTCGTGGTTAGAAAGTCTCATAAATAGGAACAGGTTCTTGTGGCTAGATCGCTTTATCCTTTTTTCCTGGTAAATAACAAAAATAACATAGAAATGGAAAGATACAAGTCTGAGCAAATCATATCTTCAGACTCTAGCTAGTCCGAGACATTAAACATTCTTAGTGAGTTTCAGTCAAATACCCCCATGATAAACATTTTTTAATGAGCAGGTTTAATTGAAAAAATAGTCATATACATTCTACTGTCATAGTTCTAAAATGCATATACAAACTTGATTTCTTCTCAGCATCACAAAGCCTAAAGGCAGCAATTGTTCTCCTATATGCAGCAAATACACACCCATCTCACACCCCATGCAAAGCTTCATCCATTAGAACTAAAAATAGCATTAGGAGCAAAACTGCTTCCACAAACATGAAATTTCATCTCCAAATAAAAATTATAATAGTAATAATAATAAACTTGTCAAAAAATTAACATTTTTTATATTTTGGATCCATCATTCAAACCGATGGTAATATAGATGGGGAAGTAAATCATAGGATTCAATCGGGTTAGATGAAATAAAGAAGGGTATTTGGAATTCTTTGCGATTGTACAATACCAATGCATTTGAAAGGAAAATTTTATAGAACCGCAATAAGGCCTACACTATTGTATGACCATTAAACAACAACAAGAGCATAAACTAGGTGCAGTGGAAATGAGAACATTTAGGTGAATGTGTGAAAAAACTAAAAAAGATAGATAGAAATGAAGAGAGAGATACTAAATTGGGAATGAATTCAATTGTAGATTAAATACAAGAGTATTGCCCGAAGTAGTTTGGACATATGCAACGAAAACCTAAAGACACACTAGTTAAAAAAGCTGAAAGCAAGTATAAGAGATTTAGTAAAACGTAGGAGTAGACCATTGTAAATTTAAATGCAAATTATCAATAAAGATATGATAGTTATGGGTAAAGTTGAAAAGATGGCTTCAGATAGAAATGAATAGCGTAGGAGAGTTTGAATAAATTAGTGGCATTGGAGAATTCAAACAAATTAAATCATCTCTCTTGTCATTTTATGTTTCTATAGATTTTTTTAACTATGTATAAATATATATATATATATATTTTCTCTCTATTGTATTTGTCTCTCAAATGACCGATCCCAAAATTTGTGATTAAGGTACAGATTGTTATTGTTGTTGTAATAATAAACTTATCAAATTAATAATCATCAATTTCAGTAAAAAAAAAAAAATATATATATATATATATATATATTATCAAGAGATAAAAATTGGAACCTGTCTGCAAAAAATGGAGCAGCATTCTTGGCCTCAATCTCTTGATTCACATGTCGTATGCCCTCTTCATCAGAAACTGTTGATGCAAACACTTAGATGGAAACATTGATAGCACACTCTTCACATAACATTGACCCCAAAAGAGATATATGGTCACTGTTAAAATTTCTTGGTCATAAGCAGGACATGACAATGATGTGCACATACTTAATAATGGTCAAATAAATTTTAGACATGATAAAATAAAACAAGAAAGTACCGACATCCTCTACGTCGGTGCTTAATTAAATCCCGATAACGCTCAAAATTAACAAACTCTTCAAGCTCCTCCTCTTCCTCTGTCTTTTCTTGTACTCGGAAACGTCGAGAATCAGAATCACGGATAAAATCCAAAAGAGCGCGGCCATCGAATCTGCTCAAATTAAACCAGCTACTCGTTACCATGGGCTTGATGCAAATGATATCAAGTCAACATCAATCACCAAAGTAGGGGAAATGGGACATCATCAGTACCTGTCAATTAGGATATCCTGTTTCCCATTCCAAGGTATCCTGAAAAAAGACAAACAAGATAAAGACATGATAATATAAATTTTCAGCTGTAATGACACTCAAATTAGACAAACAAAGGCCATCACTTTAAGGGAACTATACTGATAAAAATGATTAGGAAAATGAAATTTATTCACACTTGTTTAGAAATGAACAAGAGGCCCCTTTAATTAACCTTAAAATAAAAGGATGCAGCAGTAGAAGTTTGAATAAACTGCAGAAAAGGGGCTAGATGCTATCCTGACAGCCAACCTACCACAAGTTTCCAACCTATTTGATGCTCCACCACTTGGCTGGGAATTGTGTGTGCAATAGAAAAGGTATATAATGCTACAAGAAGTATAGTTATACGCCTCAAGCTTAGTTCATTGAGTTGAATTCATGCATGAAGACACAATAGCATAAAGATCAAGTTGTCTTGGTAAATCTTCAACAGAAATTTTCCATGTCCATGTGAAAGCTTCAGTAGGTAGTTGTGGGAAGAAATGCCATTTTCAGTAAAATGTCTTTAGGCTATTATGTTTCACTCACAACATTTTTTACTGGAACTGCTATCTAATTCAAAAGCACCAGTACACCCATAGGCGAACCATAAACGAATAAAAATGCTACTTGCATCTTTAATTAAGGCCTTGGTACAGTTTTGAAAGCATCCTTTTCTTAGTAGAAGAAGTTGAGATTGTCCATATATTTCCAATCCTAGACCTCACATATTTAACGGGACGCTGTAATCACCAGGGAACCTCTAAAATCAGGTGACAGTATCATATCATCTAACCTATACTAAGCCTTGCAGAATATATTGAGTCAAATGAAATAATCATGCATCAAAAAGAATTTTGACCTTGAAACCAATATTGACCAAAAGTGGTTTCAACACATGAACATGCAATGTTTGGAGCACATAAAATCAAGTGAATTTTCTTTTACCGAGTATAGTGCTCGCAACTTTTCCAGACACACATAGTTGTTGTAATTAAGGTGCTCAAGGATGGATCTAGAGACCATCTATTAGGCCCAAAGTGTACAGATTTTTTCTTTTTTTTTGGGGGGGGGGAGGGGATGGCCCTCTTGCCCCTGAAGGTTGCTAGCACTCAACAACCAATATAAATGCTTGAAGAATAACACCTCCACATGAAGATTGGACTATTTCACTAAGCAATGAGTAAGGTGAAAGGTCAACAACACAACCAATTGGTGCAGCCATAAAAACAAGACCACAGAAAGATTTCCCACCTTCCCACGGAGGAAACTATAAATAAGTCAATAACTCCATTGAAAAAGACAACTTTAAAGCAAACAAAAAGGTTTACGGAACCATAATTCCATAATTTAGTTAATCTTATGCTCCATTTTAGGGTCTATACCACCCTCAATAGGCTTCAAATGAGTTGATAACTTATGTTATTTGATGCAGCACCTTTAAACTACTCTTTCTAGGCCAAGAACTCAGAAGATGACAAAACAAAATGCAGCCTTATATTAAAGCATGCTCCATCAAATCGCTAACGTGAGTGTGCACAAGATGCATGCAAAGAAATGAAGAGGATTTGAATAAAACGTCAGGAGAAAAGTAAAGACTTTGCAAAAATACAATTTGAGAGAAAATATGAGAAAGTGGAATTAAGGATGATTGTAAAGTACTTATTCAGTAGGTCTTCTATGCTTGTAATACCAGCATGATCCACTTGATGACACTTATTGGAATCTAACACCACATGCCCTCCAACAATTCTGGAGTAAGCTCAAAATAACAAGGAATAGCATCACACTATTCATGTTTAAGAACTCATTCACTTTTCCTCATCAGTGCTCATGAAAAATCTAAATTGCAAAATAATATCATCACCAGAAAGATATCTAGTCTAAACCTTGTCACCACAACCAACATCCGGGGAAGACATCACCACTTTGGAGCCAAAAGATGACTCACAGCAGATCCGTCAGTCAGGCATAGAAGGAATTGCAACAGACTTTGGGGGGATAAAAACCAATAGTTCAACATGGGTTAAACAAAACAAGAAAGATAATAGTCAGCACGATCACTATAACCCCCAGCTACCTATGATCCAAATTGTGCAATCCACAGAGAGGTACCAACTGCTTCACAATATAAAGCAAGCAACAAACTCTATAATTGAACAGGTGTTACAAGCAAATAAATCCAATTGAATTCGACAATTTAGTCTTGTTTATATAATAATGAAAAAGTTAAGTTCAAACGAATCCTTTGTACAATTTACGGTTCGATATTGACATGAGCGTGTCATTGTCACAGTGTCTCGCTTACCTCATTCGCGCAAAAATTAATAAACAAATAAAATGCATGAACAAATCAAGAAGCGCGAAAACCCTAAAATTATCAGGTGTTACATAGTGTGCGTGAAACGTAAATATGGGAAAAATATTAAGGGAAAAAAAACATACAGGCCTTGCTGATCTTCAGAAGCTTGATAGAGACCGTCATCGCGATGAACACGACAACGAGATCCAATAACTTGGATGGCTTGTTGAGGATCGCCACGACGTTTAGCGAGGAAAATAGCTCGTCTCTGAGCTCTCTTCCGAGCTGCGTCCATCATGTCGTGCACTTTCCTTTCCGATCTCCTCGCTTCGTGCCACATCTCTCTCTCTTTCTCTCTCTCTTTCTCTGTGATTGATCGATTCGATTGGAACCCTAACCCCAATTTTATTTACTTATTTATATATTTTGTGGTAAGGACGAAGGAAGAGTGAGAACGAGAACGAATCAGTAGCGATTCGGCCGTGACTTGATTCATGTTAGGAATTGGTCACAAAAGCGGGGATGGCCAAATGGCAAAAATACCCCCCGAGGCTGCCCTTAGTTATTCCTCCGCGCGGGGGTTGTGCGTGTCGTGACACCACATTGACTTTTGAGTGACAGGAGATACGGATTCGGTGAAATCGCAAGCGAAAGGGTTAAATTTTACCTAATTGATTTAATTAATTTGATTATAAAATTTTTATGATCATAATCTAAATAAATATATTAAAAATTAAAAATTAAAAATTTATTTAATCAAAATAAACTGTTAATTTAGTTGGATTATCTAAATTAATTGAATTATTAAAATTTTTTATTATAAAAACTTTTTAAATAATGTTATTTTATATTCATATATATATATATATATATAATATATCATTCATATTATAAATTGTAATTTTAAAATTTAAAATTTATTTATAGTTTTGGTTTACTAAATGTTATTTTAAAATTTTCAAATTTCAAATAAATTAAATTTTGGGAGTAAAATAAGAGAGAGAGAAAAAGAGAGAACCGTGAGTGAGAATGAGAAATTCATAAAATAAATTGGATGTTGGAAATTTGAAATTAGAAAAGTGAAAACTAAAAATTTTTCATCAATTATGCATTCTCCTTTATATTAGTTTTAATTTTTTAATTTTTTTAAATTTTAATTATAATAATATAATAATATTTATATGAATAAAAATTATCTAAATATATATATATATATATTATATTTTTAATTAATTCGGTTTGAATAAAATAAAAATTATTAAAATTGATAATTGTCTAAATAAACTAAATTAAAATTTAATTTTATCTAAAATCAAATCAAATATGTAATAAATCTTTCAAAATAATAGTATGATAAAAATAATTCTTCTCAGTTTTAACTGAATGGGGATCACCCCTAATGGGTGAGAGATGCGCAAATGGTGATAAGTTGCTTGGCATGCCCAGTGGACGCTAACATAGGCGTTAATAGGGATTGAAAATGTGATCTAATCTAGAATTTTCTCGAGGAGAAAATTGGTAAACAAGTAATAGTGATTACTTTCAAAGTGCAATCTTGTGGACATCACCCTGGTGGCTTGTATCTTTACCCCTATTGGTAGGCTTTTCTTTTGACCCCCCCCTCTCCAAAAAACACATGCTTGTGCTCTGTTTGTGTATGAGAATTGACCCAACAAGCTTGTGGACTCTGGGGATTGTCTATGTGGTCCGTACAATTGGGTTTTTCCCGTTTCCTCGAGTTTGGGTATCCATGGTGAGAGCTGAGAAGCTCTTTCCCTCGCCCATTTTATTATTATTTTTATGTAAAGAAGCTCGAACCTAGATTTTTATTAAAAAAAAATAAAACAATGCTTTCAATTGAACCATGATTCATTTGGCTCACCCAATTTAATCTCAAATAAAAAGGATGCTATTCATATCAACATGTAAAGTATAATATATATATATATATCAATATTAATATTAATAATAAACAAGAAATCAAACACTAATATTAATAATACAAATGGTACGAGATATCTATAGAATCGGTAGGTTTTAGAATACCTAACCGAATAATCTCCATCTTATTCATAAGAGATGTACCTCATCTATATATACAATAAAATAGATAAAGAATTAGGAAACTAACTCCTAATTACTCCTAATTTACAGCCATAAATTAGGCCATAAAATAGGATCTAAATTAATCATTCAAAGATTATATTTATTTTCCTAAAATAAAGATTTCTAAGTGATAAAAAACATTCCTAAATAAATGTATCATTCCAACACTCCCCCTCAAGTTAGAGCATAGATATCAGTCATGTTCAACTTGGATAGGAGTTCTTCAAATCTGACTCGTGATAAGCCTTTGGTTAAAAAATCTGCAAGTTGTCCCTTGGATGTAATGTAGGGTATACACACAAGTCTTTCTTCAATTTTCTCTTTAATGAAATGTCTATCCACTTCTATGTGTTTAGTACGGTCATGGTGAGTTGGATTGTGCGTAATACTGATTGCTGACTTATTGTCACAATACAGTAGTATAGGATTCTCACCTTGAAGTGAAAGCTCATCCATGATTCTTCTTAACCATAGAAGTTCGCATATTCCTTGTGCAAGAACTCGAAATTCAGCCTCAGCACTGCTTCTTGCTACCACTGATTGCTTTTTGCTCCTCCAAGTCACTAGGTTGCCCCATATAAATGTACAATACCCAGTAGTAGACCTTCTATCACTAACTGACCCGGCCCAATCAGTATCAGTGAATGCCTCTATCTTCTTTGAATCATTTTTCTTGAAAAAAAGTCCCTTTCCAGAAGTTCTTTTGAGATATCTCAAAATACGTTGAACTGCTTCTAGATGTTCTTCATAAGACTGATGCATAAATTGGCTGACCACACTGACGGCGTAGGCAATATCAGGTCGTGTATGAGACAGATAAATTAAACGTCCCACTAACCTTTGATATCTACCTTTATCAACAGGGACCTCTCTTTTTTTAGATCCTAACTTGTGATTCTCTTCAATTGGTGTATCAACCGGTTTACTTCCTAGAAAACCTGTATCTCTGAGCAGGTCAATGATATATTTCCTTTGTGACACATAAATCTCTTTCTTTGATCTTGCAACTTCCATACCAAGAAAGTATTTCATAGGGCCGAAATCCTTGATTTCGAATTCTTTGGCTAGAACTTTTTTCATTCTTTCTCCTTCAGTTGTATCATCCCCTGTAAGTAGAATATCATCAACGTACACAATTAAGACTAAGATCTTCCTATCTTGAGACTTTTTGAAAAATAAAGTATGATCGGTTTGAGTTTGAGTGTAGCCATATTTCTTCACCGTCTTTGAGAAACGATCAAACCAGGCTCTAGGAGATTGCTTCAATCCGTAGAGAGATTTTTTAAGTTTGCAAACTCTATTAATGCCATAAACATCTACAAAACCAGGAGAAATATCCATAAAAACTTCTTCTGTTAATTCTCCGTTTAGAAATGCATTCTTGACATCTAATTATGAAATCTTCCAGTCTAAATTAGCTGCAATAAAGAGAAGAACACGAATAGTGTTGAGCTTCGCTACCGGGGCAAATGTTTCTTGGTAATCTATCCCATAAGACTGTGTGAATCCTTTTGCAACCAAGTGAGCCTTGAATCTTTCTATTGATCCATCCGAATTATATTTCACTGTGAATACCCACTTACACCCCACTGTTTTCTTTCCCTTCTGTATTGACACGCACTCCCATGTTTCATTTTTCTCCAATGCTTTGATCTCCTCCATAACTGTTGCTCTCCATTCTGGAATACTCAATGCTTCTTGGATTGAATTGGGAATTGCTATATTGGTCAGATTAGTAGCAAAAGCCCGATAGGGAGGAGATAAACTGCTATAGCACATGTAATCTGAAAAACGGTGAGACGTACAAGTTCTTTTTCCTTTTCTAAGAGCAATAGGAATATCTAGATCCTCAACAAGTGTTGAAATACTTTGATTTTCACAGGTGGCATGATGTGTAGGAGAATTCTGATTTGACACATCATCAAGAACTGGTGGATCCAATGAATGGTTCTGCTCAAGTGTGTGAATTTCTTCATTTTCCTTTCTTTTCCATCTCTCATAGACAAGTAATTTTGGACTTTGAATTTCCAATTCTGTTTCTTTAGTGATTGTAGTAGGTATTTCTTGGTCTAGAAGAGGAATATGAGTAGAAACGAGAGGCGTAAAAGGAGTAGGGTAACAATTGATAGGGCTGACTGAATTTGATTGGTCTGAAGAAAGAGTAGGCAATGTATCTCAAAAATTACAAAAACTCTCTTTTATGGTCGCATTCTCCCCCTGAAGTGAGTTTTTGGCGAAGTAAGGCTGATTCTCAAATAAAGAAACATCCATACTAACAAACATCTTCTTAATTGTTGGATCAAAGCACTTATACCCTTTTTTTGTCGGTGAATATCCGAGGAAAACACATTTGACAGCCCTTGGATCAAATTTGCTATGGTTATGAGAATGGATATGAACAAAGGAGGTACACCCAAATATCCGAAGTGGTAAATTGGTAATTAAGCGGTTTGTTGGATAGGCACTTTGGAACACTTCTAGAGGAGTCTTGTATCCTAGAACACGAGTAGGCATCCTATTAATGAGAAATGAGGCAGTAAGAATAGCTTCCCCCCAAAAAGGTTTTGGCACATTTGTGGTGAACATTAAGGATCTGGCAATCTCAAGTAAATGTTTGTTTTTCCTTTCCGCCAACCCATTTTGTTGTGGAGTATTTACACAACTACTTTGATGAATGATTCCCTCTTCTTGAAGAAATGCTCCAAAAATATTTTTGAAATATTCGCTCAAAAACAGTGGCTCTACTTTGTTTACTAGTTACGAGGAAGGTTACTTTATTTATGTAGACTGTAGGTTATTTAGGCCCATAGTGGAGGCATTTTGATAAGAGTGAAATAATGAGGTAACTCCCATTATTAATTACCAACATTAACCGTGCATTATGGTAACTCCCAAAATTAACCCTAATGGTTATTATTCTTTTGATGGAATGTGAGCATTCTTTCCTTCCGGAGTGGACAGCAGCCATGGGGCAACAATGAGGGGAAGGAGGCTAGGGTTTTCTACATACTCTAGAGAGAGAGAAACGAAAAAGATGGATGGAGATTTTTGCGTAGGAAAATCTCCCATCGTCAAACGAATCACCGGACATGAGGATTACGGCGTTGTGACACTGTGGTGGTGATTCGACTAACCTTGTGATCATCATCCCGACCGCGAAATCGGATCAAGGGATGTGCCGCTTGATTGACTTTGAAAATTCTACGTATTGAGATACCCTATACCCGATCTAATTTATTTTTTTGAAAATTATTGTATGCTTCCGCTGTGCATGAGAATCCTAAAATTCCAACATAGACTTAGGTTACAGATGTACATGATTTCAACACCCATAATCTGCAGTTAGCACATTCAGAAACTTCCATCAATAAAATATGTTCAACTCCTAATAATAAATTTGATTTGTTTAATAATTATAGGTTAAGGAATTAAGCAATTGGGAGCACTCTAAAACTACCCATCGCTAATTAATTTTGAAATACTAATGTAATAGGTTCCCTTTGATATTTGAAGGCAATCAACGAAAGCTTGTAGCGCGAGCCTTGGCTGTTCTTAGGTAAAGAGAAGATGGACACCGCAACCAGAGAACTTATCTTTTCCAAATTTCCACTTGCCTGGACTACATCAACATCAGCCAACGCTAACACACGAGCGCGCGGGCCCAACTTTAGTTACAAGACCGTTCTTGCTACTCTATGCTTTTGCAAATATGGTTTCTTGTTCCCCGGATTTTTGCATAAATCTTTTTGCACCATATTTATACATTTTCATGGATTTGCAAGAACAAACGCTGTCAAATTGGGAGAGGATGGCATTAATCTCCCAAAGTTCAAACAAAGGGGACATGGGCCTGTTCTGATTGCGCTTGAGAGACTATGGTGCACCTCATTTAGAAGGACTAAACAAAGAATCTCAAATGACTTCCTGAGTCCTATGGAAAGAATTTTTCTTTTAATTACTGATCGGAGTCTAGAATTATACTTTAACTAATTTGGTTCGAACGTTATCAGATTTAACTTAAAGAAATCCTTCCAACATAATTTTTTTTTAAGTTTTGAATATGAGATTTGTTTAAAAGATTTAACACGTTTATCTACCAAACTGACTACCAGTTAGTTTGTGTAGAAATATCTAATACAAGACAAGCCTATAATTATCATTAGATTATAAAAAGGACATGGTCTCACTTAAACATGAGCATACGCTTATTTAATCAAAAATCTTGAATTTGAGTTTTGAAAATGATAAAAAATAATTTTGAAGAACCAATCTCTGAAATGAGTTTTATAATATTTAAACTGAATTAATCGAGTAAAATTTAGATATCGGTGATGAAAACTTAAAAAAAAAAAGAAAGAAAAGAAAAAACATGAGCATAGGCCAACTTGTGCAAGTTTAGTGTAGGCCCAAGAAAGGTACAACACAATGGTAGGATGGCCTAGGCTTGGTGTAATATTATTACTCAAGCCCAACCAAAGATCAAGTAGTGGACGGCCCGAGCTTCCCGGCTATAGGTTTTTCAGGTTGGGTTAAACAGTTTTTAGACAGTCTCAAACTGGCATTAGAATTGATCTAATCCAACATTTTTTTTTTGATTCACAGACTAGAACTCGAGCCTATTATAAGACAATGAGGATTTATACCATTTGAGCTAAAGCTCATCGGCTAATCTAACCTTTTTAGGTTGGCTGAAATTATGCATAGCTCTATTCTCATTATTTGGGATTATTTACTTGGAAAATTGAAGTTTTAACATGGCAAATAAAGAAAGATTCACGATTTAGTGAATAAGAGTGTTATATCTATTAATCAAGTTTTGAATTCAAAATTTAGAAGTGGAAAATATTATGTCGAAAGAATTATTTCTTTCAAAATTGACTCAATAATATTTTAATCGAATTATACGAAATATGATTTCAGATATCGATTAGTAATATAAAAAAAAATTTACATCTACTATTTTCAAATTATTTTTATTTAAAAGAGTTTGATCATTTCGCATAAAACTATAAATTAGAATAACATAAGTTTTTAATTTTATAATTCTGATTTTTCCATGAAAGTGAATTACGAAAGACTTATGTTTCAAAATTAGATAGATATTTCCTTACCCAAAAAAAAAATAATTAGATATTTTACGAAATGGTTTAAGGTACCCCCTCCGCCAATGCCAAACCCTATGCCATAGTGAAGTAACCGGGCCGGGCCGGGCAGGGCCGGTTCAAGGTCGGTTGGAGGAATCGCGTGCCGGGCCGGCAGCGGTTCCTAGGCCAGTCCGGGCCGGGCCGGGCCGGTTCCCAATTTTTTTCTTGTGGAACCGGCCCGGCCCGCTGAACCGGAACCGGCGGTTCCGGGCCGGGCCCGGTTCGTTTTTTTTTTCTTCTTCTATTGCGTTTTTCTAAATTTTTTTTGTAACTCTATTTTTTAATTCCATTTTAATTTTTATAACTCCATTTTTTTTAATTTTGTTTTTTTTAATTAACTTTTGATAATTTACTTGTAATTAAAAATTAGAGACACAAGATTTTTAGAGTGGTTCCACCGAATTCGGTGTACGTCCACTACCAAGCTAATCACTTGGATTTTTAAATTCACTATTTTTTTTACATTATTTTGATAATTACATCACTTTGATTTTTTTTTCTATTTAAAATGACTTTTAAATAAAAGAAAAATATTAATATTAATAATAATATTATTATTATTATTATTCTTCTTCTTCAACTTCTTGTTCATCATCTTCAGAGACTTTGATAATTCATTGCATTCTTTTTTCTGCATCCTTCCGATCTTTAATGCATATTAAAGTTTCTAAAGTGTCGTCCGCTAAATTTGTACGTTTTTTGGTTAACACTCGACCACCTGTACTAAAAGCACTTTCGGATGGTACTGTAGATACCGGAGGGGTTAGTACATTTTTAGCCACTTGGGCCAAAATTGGATAATACGATGTATTATTTTTCCACTAACCTAATATATCATATAAATCTACATCATCAAAAATCTTCTAATCTAGGTGTTTGTTTATATAAAAGTAATTCATTAAATGATGATGAAGATTCTTTGTTTTTTTCCTAACATGTGTAAGGGATTAAATGAAAATGAAGATAATTGAATACTATTACTACTACTATTAGCTATATTATTAGTATTTAAATTATTAATTTTATTTTCATATAATTCAAATATTGATTGTAAAGTATGAAATGTTTGTTGTTTCAAAAAATGTGGATTAATAGACATTTCTGATGGAAAAGATTATGCAAAACAATCTATTAATATTTCAGCACCTTCAACCTTAACACGTGAATCTAATGCACTTGCAACTAAATATAAAATTGGAATTTCTTCATAATATTTTAAAATTTTTGTTTTCATTGAAAGAACAATTTCACCAAATCTTTTTTCATTTTCAAATTCATTAAATATATAAATAATTTTACAAAGATTTGGTAGCATTAAATGAGTAGTTGGATAATAATATCCAGAAAATAAATTTGTACATAAATAAAAAATTTCCAATAATTTTGTAAGTGTAGACGCAAATTCAAAAGCGGTATTATCAATAAAACCATATTCGTAATTTGAATTTGTAAATTCAATTAAAATATTTTGAAAAAGAAGAACACCTTGTAACATGTTATATGTTGAATTCCACCTAGTGTCACATTCCATTTTAAATTTTTTATATTTTTTGTTATGTAAAATACATAATTGTCTCATTTCTTGAGTTTTTACAACAGAATTTCTTATTTGATGAATTAAATCGCGAATAGATTGTAAAAATAGTTCTCCCATTGCTAAACCATTCTTAACATATAAATTAATTATATGATATGCACATCCAACATGAAAAAAATTTCCATTTAAAATTGTTTTTAAAAATTTTTTTAAACTATTAACCGCAGTAGTATTAGTCGAAACATTATCAAAGGAAATAGAAAAAATTCTATCACTTATTCCATAATCATAAATAACATTTGAAATTATTCTAACTATATGTGTACCGGAATGTGGAAATTCCCAACGTTGAAAAGCTAAAATTCTTTTTTATAAAAACCATGAATTATTTATCCAATGACATGTTATTACAATATAATATTCTTTTTTATGCTCACTTTTCCAACTATCCGAAATTAATGAAAATTTACATTGACTAGTCATAAATTCTGTAAGTATACCATTTTTTAATTCCTGATATTTATCTAATAATTTTCTCCTATCGGATTTTTTACTACTTTTTTTATAACCGGATTGTAAATATTTTTGTATATATTCTTCAAATACAGGACATGCAACTATACTAAATGATAATTCTTTTCTTGCTAGTCATTCTATTTGTCCACATCCAACATGAAAAAAAGTTCCATTTAAAATTGTTTTTAAAAAATTTTTTAAACTATTAACCGCAGTAGTATTAGTCGAAACATTATCAAAGGAAATAGAAAAAATTCTATCACTTATTCCATAATCATAAATAACATTTGAAATTATTCTAACTATATGTATACCGGAATGTGGAAATTCCCAACGTTGAAAAGCTAAAATTCTTTTTTATAAAAACCATGAATTATTTATCCAATAACATGTTATTACAATATAATATTCTTTTTTATGCTCACTTTTCCAACTATCCGAAATTAATGAAAATTTACATTGACTAGTCATAAATTCTGTAAGTATACCATTTTTTAATTCCTGATATTTATCTAATAATCTTTTCCTATCGGATTTTTTACTACTTTTTTTATAACCGGATTGTAAATATTTTTGTATATATTCTTCAAATACAGGACATACAACTATACTAAATGATAATTCTTTTCTTGCTAGCCATTCTATTTGTCCAATTTTTTTTTTATCCGAATTATATTTAAATGTACCAGTTATATTACCTCCCCCTGTAGAAATTTGTGTTTGTTTTGTTTGTGATAATTTATCTGGATGATTATTAATTAAGTGTCTCTTAAGTGTGCCTACCCCCGAACCTTTTAAAAATTTATATTTTTGATGACAAATTTTACAAATTGCTTTTTGTTTATCATTTTTTCTTTCAAAAAATGTCCATATATTAAAATTATTTTTTTTTAGTTTGTGTTGTGTTAGATTCAGTGTTACTAGGTTTAGTTTCTTCCAAAAAAGTTTCAATATCTATATGATCGGGAATTTCAAAAAATGGAGGAAGAGGAGATTGTTGAGAAGATTGTGAAGAGTGTCTTCCGGCCATCTTATAAAAAAAATTAAGATTAAAATTTTTAAAATAATATATAAGATAAAATTTTTTAAAAGAAATTTAAGATTAAATTTTTTAAAAAGATAATGCAAATGTAAAAAAATAAATATGTAAAAAATTTAAATGCACCGATTTGACGAATATCGCAGTTGTTTTTCGTAAAATCTTGAATGAACTCCCAACCTTGAAATCTTCTCAAATCTTGATTAATGTAGATAATGGGGTATAAGGTGATGAAATAGTGTAAATTTTGATGGAAATTGTGTAAAATTTGATGGAAATGGTATAAAAAATGATGTAGGTAATGTGGTATAAGAAAATAGAAATGGTGTAGAAATTGGTGGAAATGTAAATAATTGTAGAAATGTAAATAATTGTGAAAATGTAGATAATGGAGAAAATGAAAATGGTGTATAAGGTGATGAAATGGTGTAAAAATTGATGGAAATGGTGTAGGTAATAGTGTAGAAAATGATGGAAATGATATAAAAAATGGTAATACAAAGGAAATAATAATGAGAGAATATAGTAATATTGAAAGAATGTAGATGTGAGAGAGAAAGAGAGATTTTGTTGTAGAGATTTTGGAAATGGGGTATAAGGTATTTATAGGAAAATTTTTTGACCCTATGGACCAAAATAACCTCAAAAGTAATCGTTTTATAGCTGTTGGGAGGGGTAAAATTGGAAAATTTTCAAAATTAAAAAAAAGGGAAAATTTGAATCGGAACTGGCCGGGCCGGGCCGGTTCCAGACCTGAACTGGAGGTTCCAGCCGGTTCAGGGCCGGTTCCCGATTCAAATTTTTTTTGGAACCAGCCCGGCCCGCTACAGGAAATGGTTCCGGACCGAGCCGGTTTACTGTAACATGGGCCGGTTCCGATTCCGGTTCCGGTTCCGATTCCGGACTTTCCCCGGGCCAACCGGGCCGGTTTTCGGGTCCAAACCGGCCCGGTTACTTCACTATGCCATACGACAGTCGAAGGACGAGTCAATTGTAGGACTTAAAAACGGAAAGAAACCTAAAAGTTAACTTCACCAGGTTTTGCGAACAGCTAAGTTCTAGCTATGGTCAACCCTAGATTGTTCTTTCATGAACAAAAGATGTTGGGGTTACCGGCCAACTCAAAGTTTGACCAAGTTAAAGTAATTTAACAAATAGAAGTCATTCCTTGCTGAAATTATACAAACTCAAATGATTTATTCGACATGCTGAGTATGAAAATACGAAAATTTTAATATTAATGTTTTTTTTCGTTTCTAAAATATTTTCATTAATATATATATAAAAATTTTTATATTTTTATACCTTTCATATTTAATGAATTATTTATTTATTTAATTATAATTATAATTATAATTTTTATATTATTTATCTTATAATTAATAATTATTATTTATATAAAAATTTTTATATTGTTTATATTTACCCATATATTCGCTTTTTTTCATTTCCTGTATTTTTTATAAAATATTATTTTTTAAATCATTTCGTATTTGTTTTCGTTTTTCATTTTCATCCAACTTTTGCTACAGTTAATATATATTATAAATAAAATAAAAATGAGATAAATAATAAATTTGAAATTTTCAGAACAGCACTATTAAAAAAAATACATGAGAAAGCAACAGGAATGAATATGCATCTCTATTTGAAATGCTTGATTGAGTCGATGTGGGCCCAAAATTGGTAGAAGATATTGGAAACATGACATGATGAGCGGTTCTGATTAATCATTTGACATATTCAATTATTCAGAAAAAGCCATAAGTTGTCAAAATAAACGTTTTTTTTTTTAATTTTTAATTTAAGGTTCGAGCTTCGCAATTCTAATGCTTTCTAAGTGGGGCCGAGAGCTTCATCAACCTTAACCATGAATGATGATGTCCCAAACAATCTTAAAGAACACAAAACGCTCAAAAGTCCTTCAAAGCCCGTCTGATTTGGAATTTTAGTTCTCTTTTTTGTTTGAAAAAGGAAGTCCAGATGCATTCTTGCTGCAATTTGGAAACGCGGTACCACATAAATGAGACAGCGATTTTCTGTCAATTTTGTTTTAAATTGTATAAAAGACAAGTACATACCTCTTGTTACATCGGAAAATCCGAATGTACCTTAATTAAATTTAATCTTTTTTTTGGGGTGAGGAATTAAATTTAATCTTTTTTCAAGAATGAATGAAGAAGATCAGAGCTTTTAAGCCCCTTAGAGCCTTCCATGGACCCAAAATTTATAAATTTTTTTGGGTAATATTATTTTAAATAGTTTATAAATTCATCAAATTTATAAAATATTTTTAAAATTTATAAATTTATAAATCTTATTTTTAAGATATGCCATTCAAGTACTTAACTAAAATGAATTCAAACGGGTTTATAAAATATATTATGTTAACTTATAAATTATCATATTTTGTATTAATACTATAAAATGGCTTTTAAGCTATCTGAAAAAAATATTTGGGTAGAATTACTTTTTAAAAGAGTTTATAAATATTAAACATCTTGTTTTAGAATTTATAAACTTATTTTTTTTAAAAAAAATTATCAAACAAATTCATGAATTTAAAATTCTCAAATATCTTATAAATGGTTTGAATAGTTAATAAAATGGACCAAACGCCTCTCAATCTCCCCCTTCTCTCTCCATAATTTTTTTTTCTTTGTCATGTGGCAATGATTTCTTTAATTTCAACTAATAGTTTCATTGAGACTAACCCAAACGGCTAATCTACATTCAAGTCTAGAACAAACAAAATTATCAACTCAAAATTCCAAATAGAAAAAAGATAATCTCTCTTTTGCCATCAAAGACCATCTCTAGATTCTATTTTATACTTTCCTTTTTTTTTTCTATTTTTTATTGCTTATGACAATCAATTATAAGGCCAATTATTACATACTTTGTACGTAAAATAAAATTTTAAAATGAATATAAATATATATAATATTACTTCATTCTTAATTTAGAGAGTGACCGAATATAAGAATTAAATGTCAATTGAGTTTCTTTATGAGGCTATAATAACATATTTGTCTAAAACACGGTAATTACGACTCAAACTAACTACGACCACAATGGACGAGGGCTCACGTGGTTGTGTCTGGGTACCAATGATGGTTGCCCCACTTTACATGGACGGTCGACCGATAAATTAGGGTGCTAAGAAAACGTTTGGAATTACCGTAGGCTAGTCAAATCTGTTTATAAATCAAAATTATAATTATAATTATTTAACAATTAAAATTTATAAAAATATTTATAAACTCAAAAAATGCTTATAAAAAAAAAGTTACTCCTCCCAATTTTCTTTTTATTTTAGTGATTTTAAATATAATTAAAATAAGTTATTTTGACCAACAAAAATATATTTTTATCTTTTTATATTTAATAAAAATTACAATTATACTACATGCTTCATATTCTCATGGAGCAATAAATAAAAGCATCTCACCATGGGCTTTTCTATATTTTATATAATTTATAAACACACGTTTCATTAAACAGTTAATTATTTTTAAATAATATTTATCTAAATAGATAATAATTTATTTTTTTAAAAAGTTAAAATGGGCTTATAAGTTAAAAAAGTATTTATAATCACTAAGTGCTTATAAATAGTATTTTTTAAACAATCCCAAACGACTTCTAAATTTCTTAATCAAATTTTGAATTCGAAACTTGAGAATAAAAAAAATTATATTATGAGAGCTCTACTCTAATTTGAGTCTAACAATACTCAGATCAAATTAATTAGAATATAACTCTACATTGATTTTAAAAAAATTAAAATGAAAAAAAAAACTACCCTACAATTTCTCGGCTGCTGGAGTAAACATTTCAACTATTTCTCAATCTTCTAGGTGATGTTATTATTAGCAACTTGTAGAAAATTATATATGTAAACACGTATACGTGACGGCTATTGCTTAACCCAAATGTCATCTCTTATACCTAACATGATTATATAAAAGCTTGCTTATTGCAAATTTTGAATTGATTAGCTATACCCACCAATTATTTTCCTTAATTTAAGGAAGCAAAACAAATCAAATAAAGCTATGTTATGATTGTGTGTGACTTCGATTTGTTAACCTTTTTGGTTGGCTGTGGGTATTCACGAAACCTCGAAACCAATAACTTTGTTATTTTCAATAAATTTTTACACGATGAAAATTATTTTTGGCTCTATTTTTTTTTTCTTTTTTGATACAAAAAAAAATGCATATCATTGAACAAATGCAATGCTACTTAAAATCTTGATTTCGTCTTGTAAATAATATTATTCTTCACTAATATTATTTATGAAAATATTTTATAATTAATATGTTAAATACGTATTACTTGTAATTTCTCTCAACGACATTTATCACAAAAAAAATCCTTTTTAAATATTTGTCTACAACATTAATAATGAAGAGTTGTATTTTTTTGTACTATACCGCTCGGTATCCGGAATTATACTCCGACTAATCAGATTTTGGATTTATAATGACCCATTTAGAAGACTACCCTTCCGATATAGTTTGTTCCATACTCAAATTGTAAATCAAATTCGAGATCTTAATTAAGAGATCTAATGTCATATTGTAACAATCTAATTAAGAAGCTATTAAACTTTGAAGTCATTAGCTTCAAAGTTCAATAATTTCTTGAATAGGTTGTTATACATATTACACTAAACTAACTGATTATTATTATATCGAAGAATTGTATGCACTTATAACATATACGTTATAACATGGCTTAGACAATTTTACTCATTTAACGCCCAAAAAATAAAGCCCATTATGCCATTTATCCTCGAATATACAATATACGAAGGCTTCTTTGAATTCCCAAAAATCATTAGGGTAAAAAAAAAATCCCTAGTCTATTTTCCCAGAAAAAAAAAATGGAGAAAGAGAAGAAAAATAAAAATCTCTTGGTCTCTCTTTGAATCTTGAACCCGAATTTCAAATTTCATTTTTTTCCCTCTTTTTTTTTTTAAAAAAAAAAAAATTGAATAAATAACACTTGGTCAATACTAAGCAGAGTAAATTTGAAAAATAATAATACCCGTCAATGGACGGCATTAAAACATATTTGCCCTAGCCCTCCAGTTATGTGGACAGTGGAGAAGATTTTCCAAAACTTTCAAGAGGAAATATACCAAAGTTTGAACGAGGTGTGTGAAGACCCCAAATTCCAAACTGTTCACATTACTGCTCCGACTTCTAGTCTTATGGCATGACTGAAAACGTCAACCCAACAAAAAATTAAAAAATAAAATTTTCTTGGTATCATTTGTTTTTCAGACTAACAAATATCATGAAAAAAGGGAAAAACAAAAATAATGTCTATATTTAGTAGTTTACAAAGATTATTTTTTTTTTGTTTCATCGTCAATATCTGGATTTTATCCGACTAATTCGGTTCGTATATTATAAAATCTATTTTAAGGATTGATTTTTTTAAATTATTTTTTATAATTTTCAAAATTTAAACTATTTATAATCATCGAAGAATGAGCAGGATGATAAGTAATTATTAAAACTCTATTAGAGAAACGTTAATTCTGTGAGTATTAATATTTATAAAATTGATAAATTTTACTTTTTTTTAATACACTGATATAGATTTAGGATCCCGAGAACTATTTGTAGTGAAATGGACCCTTGGGTAGTAAAAATAATTACATAATAATGATTTATGCACATTAGATTGAAATGTTGTCATGGTGAAATTTTCTTGGGCCAAAAATTAGGCAAATTTATGAAGTAGAAGAATATTTAGTATCCAAGTTCACAATGTATCTTTTGTTATTTTATTTTTAAAAAAGTTCATAAATTTAAAATTATATAATAAAAATAATCATCTCTTATAAAATCACTGAATCAACTTATAATATCTTGACATTGAACTTGCACGATAAAATAAATAATAACTACCCATCTGATGGGTTATATCAGCTTGTCATATCTGCAATGTTGGTGATCCATTACTTGTTACTCTTTTATTAATTAGATATTCGAAATTATATTTTGATTAATTTTATCCAAATGTTTATCAGACCTATTTTAAAAAATAGCACTTTAAACTTATTCTTTTCGACGTTACTCCTTTTATCTTATCCTCATTTGGCCCTTTTCTCAAATGAATGTTATTCTCTGATTTTTTTTTTTATCATCTGCCATAAATAAAAAACCACCAAAGAAAGGGGAACCAATGATCATGGTCTTCCAACTCTGTCAGGCATTCAAGTTGCTGCTGGTCCTCTGCAGTCATCTCCATACTAGAATTATTTTTCCCCTATCTTTTCTTTTTTCCATTTCATAATTTCCAACCATAACTATAAATGATGGTTGGCGGGGTAGGTCATAAATAAAACCTAAGTTACATTCTTTTGATGATAGAGATATATAAAGTAACCTACTAGAATGAAAAGTGTCTGATCTAATCTTATATATTAAACTCTCGTGGTATAGTGATAGCTTATTTAATTTTGTTAACTAAAATCTTAAATTTAAAATTTGAGAATAGAAAGACAAAAATTAAAAAAGCCAACCCGCCATAGCGAATCCCATAGTAATCGGTCGACTTAGTGAGTGTAAGCTGAATACCCTCGAGTGTAAACAAAAAAAAATACTTACATAATGCCATGACTCTTTTGTCAAAATCATGGTTTTAAAAGAAATAAACTAGAAACCACCTTCATAATGAAATTTAAAGTTATTCAAATAGTATAATATTTAAATTATTGAAACATGTTATTATATATATCATCATTTAATTTGAAATGTCGTTTGACATGAGGGACTTCCGAATTGTTCATGAGGGTTTTTTGTTCTTTTTCTTTTTCCGGTGCAACAGTTTCGATTATCCAAACTGCTTAGTATGTATCCAAACATGGGCTCTTCAACCATTCTGAAAGTAGGTCTACCACACACAACAAAAATAGCAACTGCTCCACAAGATTGGCGAATCTCTTTCGCTATTTGTTCTTACTTATATCATGAATTGCTGAATGTCACTTATTTTCTTTTTGTTGCAGTTTTTCACATGTCTCGGCAAATGAGAACTACCACTGTCAGATTTGGTAGAAAATATAGCTTAACAGTGTAGTCATATCATCCCATAGTTTGGAAGTTTTTCTTGGGTGCTTGGAGGCATTGTACTCTGTCCGGCGATCTTCACGATTTCAATGGGTGTGTTTGCACTTGGTATTGAAAATGACAAATAATTGAAATAATAAAGAAATTATTAAATTTGTTGAAAAATCGAAAACAAGCAATTGATTCCGATGACTGAAACAGAGAATGATCGAGCGGAGTTATGATTCCGAATTTCTAATGAAGAAGACCAAAGAGGGTCGACTTTGAGGTTTTAATTTGATTTGAGAGAGCAAAGATTTAATATTGAACTTTTAGGAGAGTTTAGATTGATTAGCAAAGAGCGAAGAGAGAGAGTGAAGAGTGAGAGAGGCGGATACTATTGTGGGATGAAAGGTCACTAATTTTCTCTGGGGTTTTAGTCTCGTGTGGGCTTCGATCATTTACTTATGGATTGCTAAAATTAGTATTGGTTATATATATTTATATATATATATATATATATATATATATATATATATTAATGTTAGCCATGTGTGTGGCTAAGATCAATTGGAAATACAAAATTTTATTTTATTGTTTTAAAAATATAATGTTAATAAAGTTATTTTTTTGGGAAAAAAAGTTAATAAAGTTAAATACTTTTCTTAAAATAATTAATTACTAAATAAATAAAATATAATTTTACGGGCGGGCTTACGGGCCTAGGCGGCCCTCTTGCCCAGTGCCCAGGTCACAGAGGGAGAGAGAGAAGAGAGAGGGAGAAAGTCATGACGCGGATCAACCAAAGCAAACCCTTCTTCAAACCGGTCCCACAACAACCCCAACGGACCCATAAAACCTCTTCCCTCAAACCCAAAACCAAAATACAAAAAAACAAAAACAAAAACAAAAACAAAAACAAAACCCATAGAGGTCTCTCCGACCTCCGCCACAGACCACCCCACAAAAGGGGGCTGGTTGGGTTGGGCGGCTCCATGACAGGCCACCAGGCGCCACCGCCGCCGCCGCCACCGCCACCAACGCCGCCTCCCCCACCACCACATCATCATCGACAACCTCTTCCGCCGCCACCGGCGCCTTTATACAAACAAAAATCATGGTCTCCTGACATGTACCGTGACGAGGCCTGGCAAAGACGCAAAGGTCAGCACAACAACCTACTGCGACGCGGCAAAAGCCAGCACCTCGTTCGCAGCAAAAGCGTCACAGACGAGGACCTCGACGAACTCAAAGCCTGTATTGAACTCGGATTCGGGTTTGGTTCTCCCGACATGGATGCCGATCGTAGGTTGTCGGATACTTTACCCGCTTTGGGACTCTATTATGCTGTTAACAAAAATTATTACGACTCCGTTTCGAAGTCTGCGTCGTCTTCTTCGTCTTCCTTAACTCTTCCCTCTGAATGTGAGAATGATTCTTCGTCCCCGATTGATAGTCCTCACACCATAGTCTCTCCTGGTACTCTCTCTCTCTCCCTCTCTCCCCCCCTCTCTCTGTTTTTGGTGATCTCTGATTGAATTTTAGTTATTTCTTCATTTTTCTTGAATTCTAGATCTGACCCACGTAACATCTGGGTATGATTCAATTTTGGGTTTTATTGCTTGTGCTGTGGGTAATTGAAGTCTTGTGTGTTTTGTGATTATTAATTACAGTGTAGTTGTTTCTTCAAAATTTTTGAAATCTGAGACTGAGCCAATTGGTCCTTCAATTTTTTTAACATCTGGGTTGGATTCAATTTTGGGTTTTGTTGCTTGTGCTGAGATTAATTGCAGTTGCTTAAATTTTCCGACATTGATTAGCGATAAGAATGGTTGTTTATTCAAAAATTTTGAAATCTGGGATTAACTCAATTGAATTTTCAATTTCTTAGGATCTGGGTATAATTCAATCCCGAGTTTAATTTGCTTTGCTTCGAAGATTTCTATAGCCTTTTTTAATAAAAAATAATTAATAATTTTAGATGTTAATTTTTGTATTTTTTGATGTGTGAAGGGGACGATCCAAAGACGGTGAAGACGAGATTGAGACAATGGGCACAGGTCGTTGCTTGCTCGGTGAAACAATCATGTGGCTGATCAAACCCCAGAACCAAACAAACCAAACCAGACCGGACCGGACCTGATCTGACCCAACCAAAAGTAAACCAAAGTTAATGTGATATCACTCTCTCTCTGTCACTGGCTTTCATTGTTTTGTTTGGTACTGAAACTGAAACACAAATATGACAAATTTGATGGAATACAAAACAGTCGTAATATACTATAGTTGGAAGTTTGATTTAGTTTTAACTTTGACCCAAAGAAGATGGGGGAAAATGGGTAAAAATAATGTGAAAGAAATAAGTAGAATTTGTTTGGGATTTGACTTTTTCTTTACCTTTTGTCTTTGTGACTTTGGTTGTGGGTATACAGCTGTTCTTTTTTATTTTTATTCTGCTTGTCTTTGGGTACTCTTTTTTGTTTGAATGTCTCTGATGCAATGTGAAAAGGTCTGTAGTTTTCTTCTCTTTTTTTTTCTTTTTTTTTGAAGTGTCTTCTCTCTCTCTCTCTCTCGGGAAAGGCATATCCATGGTTTCTGTGTATTGTCTGTACAAAACTATTCCGTTGTGTGTTTGGAATCTTAAGTTATTTGATTCTTGGCTGGCAAGTTAACAAGCCCCGTACCCTCTGGACTCAAATTAATGGTCTATATAATAGATTTACTAAGAAAGTTCATGTCGTGTATGCCCGGGCTTTTGTTTGTTCAATCTTCTTCACCAAAATATATATATATTTGAAATCAACGGAGAGAGACGAAAGGAGAGGAGAAAAAGTAATAGTCCTAAGTTCTCTCTCTCTCTCTCTCTCTCTCTCACACACACACACACTTGTCTCCCTTCCTTGCTTTCATATATATGCTCAATCACTATAGAGGGGGTATTTGATAGTGAAGGTATTTTGGTTGTTCTTTTTTCCTCGTGTTTCGGCACGCCTATTTTGTCTCAGGTATTGTGAAAAGTCCTCTTGTTTGGCTTCCTGTTTTCGTTTCGTTTTTGCTTTTTGTTATTTAAAAAAAAAAAAATCATTTTTTGTTTTTTAAAAGTCCCCCCTTTTCTCTCTCTCTCACTCACTCTCTCTCTCCATACACACACGTTTGAATTTATCTTGTTGTCCTCGTCTTCAAGAAAAGGCATTATCTTGCAAAATTCTCCTCTTGGCTGGCTGTGGGAATTTGGAGCAGTTTGTTTCTTGGTTGCCGAGCTAATGACTCCGAGCTTGGGAAAACAAAAGAAGGGAAATGAAAAACAAATTAACAACAACTAAATTTGCTTAAATTCCAAGTCCCCAATGGTCAATGGAGCTTTGCATTAGAAAATTTGACTGAAGAAATTGAAAGCAATTAATGAGAAAAATCACTCAAAGATAATTTATAGTAGACGAAATTTTCATAGTAATGCCTGGATAAATACCATGCTTTAAAATTGATTGGTTCTAAAAATTATTAGTGTGAACTCAAAATGATAAATCAGTGCCCCACTACAACTCTGGAGTTAAGATTTTCTCACATTATAATTATCATCGTCGTCATCATTATTATTTTGCCGGGGGGGGGGGGGGGTCGGGTGGGGTGGGGTGGGGTGGGGTTTTTAGACTAGTTTGAGAGGAAAATTTGAAAGGGAAGGAGGAGTCTGTTTTTAAAATTGGCCGGCCGACAGAAAATTGTTTTATAGTTCAATTCGATTTTCATCAAAATCAAATTTAATAAAATTAATGAATCATTTAAAAAAATTCAATGAATATGATCGGTTATTTTAAAATTTCATTTGATATAATATTCTTATATTCGTGTGTTACTAATGAAATAAATTTATTTTTTCATAGAAATGTATAAATTTTATTTTATTATTAAATATATAATATATAAATTATATACATAACATTACGGGATGTCATTCGGTTAGTCCGGTCAATGAACCGGTGAATCAGTAGTTTGGCCCGCTTGTTATTTACCGATTCTAAAGAGACATCTTTTGTTTTTTTTTTTCACTTTGGAGAGGCGAAAACTCAGATCCTAGGACTTTCGGTCAGGCCATTTTTTCAAGTCATTGGACTAACGATTTAAGTTATTATTTTTAGTCAACACAGGCATTATTTGAAACATTCAGGAAATACTCATAAGACTCGAACATATTCTAAGTTGTTATATTGAAAGGGCATTTAATATACCAATACTTGTTGACATAAATGGGTGGGCATCTTCATCTCTTAATCAGATCGGGAGTTTGTCTCTATTTGGATACGGAAAAAATAATGTTAGGAGACTTATCCCGATCAAACTCTACAACAGTTGATTCAAATTAGTTAGACGAAACTCCGGATACTGGGTGGTAGTCAAGTTAAGGTACCAAAAAAAAAAAGAAAGGGCATTTAATATGTTAGAACATGAAGCCATCTCGAATCCGATGAGCATCAACTAGAATTAGGGTTTGTAGACTGTTATGGCTTTTTGACTAATCCAATTTAAGATCTTCTTTTAAGACTGTATTTTTTGGGTTAAGAAGATGAGTTGTTTCCAACCTTGATTAAGGGATGGGTATACCTGTGCTGCGACCTTTTTCTTAGTGGTTCCTTAATGGACCCAAGTGAGATTATTGCTGCCAACTACTTGCTGTCACACATCATATGATATTGTATTTGAATTTTTTTTATAACATATGCTATTTATTTGCAATTTGCTTTGGTGGGCCGGGCTTTGTTCTAAATTATTGTTACTTTGTACCAACATTTCACCAAAAAAAACGTCACTTTGATTCGTTGCATGTGGGCCTTAGCCCATTATGAGACCCAAGTCAATTTCCAACCAAATACTTCGATCTTGCTGGTTGTTTAGCGACATGCACTAATAAAAGGAATAAATAAATAAATAAATAAGGAAATGTTGGCCTTGGAGTTTACTTTCTTGAAGGGTAGAGAGAGAAAAGTGTTACTACAAAGGTATCCACTTGCAATAAAATATCCAATTTGAATTATTAGAGTAATAATTCGCAGGGTATACCACAAAATAGACTCTTTTCTTCTAACCCGAAAAGAATGGCTCATTTAGGTTCAAAACAAGCTCTTTGTTCCAAGAAAAGAGAATTCCCAAAGACCTTTAACTTTTTTTTTTTTTTTTTGGGTGAAGTAAAGACCCTCACTTTGTTGCAATATGATGGGTATTGTTCTCTTTAAAGTGAATAAAGTTGAAGGGACCAACGTTTTGTTGGCTCAAGGTATTGAGACTCTTTAACCATACACGAGTTTGACTCGACATGGGAACAGAAAAAATCACATAGGAGATCCCCCGAAAGCATGTCTGACAGTAGATCAGGCTAGATTAATTGAGACAAAATCTCAGATATTGGGCGATGGTCAAGCCAAGGACCAAAACAAAAGAATAAGTTTGAAGGGCCTATCCCCTCTGAAGATGAATTGAATCAATTGCGTCTGAAATCTATTTGCAGTGAACTCTCTTCATACAGATGGAGGCACCTCAAACACTATGACATGAACCACAAAAACAGAAGGCCCGGTTATAAAAAAAAAAAGGCCCGGACAAGCTTACTCAAATTATTCTAGGGCTATTATTGGTAAACTGAACAATAATTTCACTCGGGATAATATATTGCCCAACACGCGGTTAAACCAAAGCAAAATTTTATCGGTGAGGCCTTTATTCATGACTTCTGATTATACCACATAGGTTTGGTTTACACGTACGTAAGTACGAACCTACATACGTACATACATACATACAAGTATGCAGTTAAAAATGGATTAGAATTGAAAATTACGTAATGTTGATGTGTGGAATTAGATGCTTGGACATCTATGTCTCGTGGGTGATACTAAATTTTCTTAATCAAAATTTTAAATTCAAATTTATTGTGTTCTAATTAGATCCCATAATATTTAAACTAGATAAGTTAATTTAGATACCAGTGGCTAAATTAAAAAAAAAAAAAAAAGTTAATGTTTGCACGGTTTGGCTACCCAAATTACAGCCATTTAAAAAAACAAAAAAATTAGGGGAGTGGTCAATTGGTATCTTAGCTGATGCTTATAAATTACAAGCTTAATTTCATCACCTGCAGTTGGGAGAGTATTACCGAAGAGATTGTGCGGAAGGGATCGTCTTAAACTAAGGACACCTTCAAATTTTGTCAAAGGGAAATTCTTGGTGGTATGTAAGAGTTATACTTTTCCTTCGTCATCATTATTTTTTTCATAGTTTACAAATTAAACAAGTTTATTAAAATGAAATGTCAAGGAGGAAAGGTTCGTCATGTTTCTAAACCCTTGAGACTTGATAGGAGTTCCCAAACCTGTTCCACAGGAAATAAGAATGAAATACTTATTTTTTTTTAATTTTTATTCTTTAATAAGAGATTTTGAGTTTAAGTTCTGATAATTAAAAAAATTTATTTAGTGAAACCAATCCTTTAATGGATGTTATAATATTTGAATCAAATTAATCAAATGAAATCTGAATATATGTTAATAAAAAGTAATCAACATAGGTAAAAAAAAAAACAAAGAAAGAAATGAAATGTAGAGGAAAGGTGCGCTCTCTCTCTCTCTCTCTCTCTCTCTCTCTCTCTCTCTCTCTCTCTCTCTCTCTCTCTCTCTCTCTCTCTCTCTCTCTCTCTCTCTCTCTCTCTCTGTGCCATGGAACCCACAAAAAAAGAATAATGAGGATTCCTTCGAAAACGAATTGCGGGATCAAATCACGTTTTTATATCCAACGAATACAATTCGAAATCATGTTTCTTTTGTGGTATATTGCCAATCACTTTGAAATATTACTTTATTATTATTATTATTTGACACAACTTAATAACAAAGTTTTTATATTTATTCTTCTCTTCGACAAACAAATCAGATCATGAATAGTTATATTAAGATATAAAATTATTAATAAGAGATAAAATAATTAAAAGTAAAATTTTTTTTATACAAATTAATTTAAATTTTTAGAGTGAATAATTGTTTTATAAAAATAAAATAAAATCTTAATTAAAAACTAGTTCTTTAGATGGAAAGGATAGGTTCATTTGGTGATTCGAAAATCAATTAAATTCGATATAAAATTATTTCAGCTTTTAAATTCTAAGGTAGTCGATATTCAGAATACGTGAACCATATTTAATAATTGCACCAAAAGTCAATACCTCTTCTAGAACCTCCAAACTTTAAATTTTTGAAACCAATGTATAAGTTACTATCGTACTGACCAGAAGGACAAATCAACCACTACGTAATGCAGAAATGGTCATCTCGTGCTTATTGTCGGTCTGGATCCAGCCACTTGTCATTAAGCATTTTCACATTCCAGTACTTCAACGTGGTTAAATCTCTCTCTCTCTCTCTCTCTCTCTCTCTCTCTCTCTCTCTCTCTCTCTCTCTCTCTTTCTCTTCCCCCCACCCCCCCCCCCCAAAAAAAAGAAGGAAAGAAGCAAGACACCTAAGTTCAAAGTTCCTACCTTGTAATGGCATGAAAAAGTAATGGCAAACGCGGTTTATACCAAAGACTAATTCAGTTTCTTAATCTCCTCGTTTTAACATTTTCTTTTTCCTTTTTTTTTTGAACATCATAGTTAGCTATAGACTAAAATATTTTATTAAAAATATTATAAATAAAATAAAAAAGGTGAAGACAAATAAATAGTAACCAAACATGCCCACCTAAGGAATTTCACGTGGTCGGTCACGACTTTTGACAAAAATGAAAATAGGTTCAAATGCCCTGTGAGAGAAAGAGAGAGAGAATAGAAGTCAATAGAAAGGGCAAAACGTTCCGGCGATCACGAGGAAAATACTTGGCATCGTCCCTGTCACGCCACCAGCCAAATAATTTAGAATATTCCGAAGTCGTCTGCTCTCCCAAATACATCAATTTCTTTAGCGTATCCTTCCCAAAACAAAGTCCACATTGATGCGCTTACATAAAATTTCAAAACTTCCCCTAATTAAATACTAATCCAAATAACATTCGAAGCTCATGCCTTTTGGTATACCATATTTTCTTTCTTTGAGAATTTAAGAGAATCCAAATCTTGATGGTTTATAATAATTTCATGAATTTCCTTAAAGTAAATAAAATTTAATTTTAGTAATAATTTGAAAATTTTCATGTCAAAAACAATCGTTCTTCCTCGTATTTATATTCGTATGATTAAATAATTTTGATATTTATTTATTTTCTTGATAACGGGAACTTGTTATATGCTGTTTGAAAAAACAAGAAAATAGGGAGGAAAATTTAGGCGTGGTCTAAATTTCTACTACTATGAAATTTTACTATTTTTATAGCTTTTATCTTTTATGTATTAAAATTTCTCAATATTAACGTTTTTCTATTTCTAAAATGTATTAACACGCTAAATAAAGTAATATTTATATAAAAATTCTTATATTTTTATATTTAGATATTTTTCATATTTAATGAATATTTTGCTTATTTAATTACAATTTTTATTTTTAATAATTACATATTTGATTATTTGATATTTTTATTATAAAATATGGTTATTATATTATTTTTATAAAATAATTAATATTTACATAAAAATTCTTATATTTTCATATTTACCTATTTCTCCACATTTTCTTTTTTTATTCTTACAAAATTTTGCATGTTTTCTTTTCCATGTAATCTATGTTTTTACCATAGCCTTTTTAAAAAAATCTTTCGTTAAAAAATTTGGGCATAAGATTCGTGAAAGATTATATATATATATATGGTTAGAAATAAAAAAATTGTTAAATACAAATCTATTTTCCATAAAAAAATTAAGATTTTTAAAAATTTAGCATTACGAAGAAAATATCCATTTATGACCTAAATATCATTTGTAAGGTTCTTTTAAAGGAAATTGTAGATGCATACATTTCAAGTTTAGCATTGTTCAACGTTTGGACCTACGAGATTTTCTCTTAACCAGGAAAGATTGTTATGCCTTTTCCTTTGTATCACGGTGACCTAGTTTAGAATAAAGATTGAACTTTCAATAATTTTGAATTAAATATCAAAAGAATTAAAATTATCAAGAGAGAGTAACTAAAATAATATTATAATGTAAATTAATTCAATAATCAATAATTAAACTTTCTCATTTTTGAGCCTTTTACCTACAGACTTCAAAGTTTTCATTGATAGCCCGGTTGTCAATTAAATAAATTGACAACAAGCTTTAGAAATAATAGTAAATTTTAACCTAAATCTTACTTTAGGGGCCGGGGAAAAATTTTAATATGTATACTTTTAACGGTATTAAAAAAATAGAAATACTTATAAAAGTTTAAACAAAGTCATTAAACTTTTTTAAAAATATTATTTGTATCGTAAAAATTATAATATTTGCGCCACTATGTTTTTCTCTCGTGAAAATAATTTTTATTTTGTAATTGGTTATAATAAAATTTAGAAGGGTTGCCCCAGGCTCTAAGAAAAAGAATTGTTGGGAGTATTTGCCATGGAATACTTGATGGGGACAGTATTACGTGCCTTGAAAATTTGGTTAATGGGTTTACTTCAATCTTCAATTTTTTACTTCAATTTTCTTGATCTTTTTTTTTTTTTTTTTTGAAGAAAATTGAAGTAAAAAATTGAAGATTGAAGCAAACCCATTAACCCAATTTTCTTGAATTGAAGTAATAGCATTATGTCCCTACAAAGGACCCAACCTTAATTAGAGTGGCCCAAAGGGTAACAGTCTTGGAAGAAAAATGAAATGGTTAGGCATGGAAAGACCAAATTATAAGCGACTTTGGAAATGTAAATATCTATGAAAATTTGTGGGCACTAAACTATGAAAAGAAGCAAATGAAGAAGAAGTGGTTGGTAAGAAAATTTCTAGGGCAGCCTTTTTGTGGAAATCTTGAGCAAAGTTTGAAATATGATAGAAGCTTCCCCAACTTATGACTCAGCCCAGGCAACCATAACCTTAGGTAAATTCCTTGTATAAAATATCTTAACATTTAAAAACCAAATCTATGCGTCAATGGCCAAAAAGGAAGCTTCTTAGTAATTATATAATCTTGGACTGGGAACTCTCACAACTTAATATATTTAAATAGACAGACCTATATTAGAATGCTTTTATTTAATTAAATTAAATAATCACTGATCCATAATTTTCTATCCATAATTCTTATTTTCTTTTCTTTGTTCGCGCGTAACACTAATTTTACATAATAAAATAAATATCATTCTATGAATTTAATAGTGAAACTATTAGAATAGGATTTATGATTTAAATTTTAAATCACTAAAAATGTTATTAATAATTAATTGTTCTTCCCTCTGCAAACAAAAGCGCGTCCCCCGTCTCTCTCTCTCTCTCTCTCTCTCTCCCCACCTTGAAAAGAACACTAAAAAATAAAGTGGACAACTTTTCTTGTGCGTATACTGAAAATTTCTAGAACCGCAAGAGTTCCACATCATTTGCTCTCTCTCTCTCTCTATAAAGAATAGCAAGAGAGACGAAGAGAGAGAGGGAGAATACTAAGAGAGAGAGAGAAAGAGAGAGTTATGGTGGTGGGTATGTTTTGCGAAGACCAAAAATCAAATCTCTAACCGAAGCCAACCGTGATATGATCAAAGTCTTGATTCAACACTTCCCGTCACTATCATCTCTCAATTCTTCTCTTCTCATGCAATTCAGTTTCTTCCTCTCTGGTTTCTATTGCTGGAGTTAGGAATCCTTAACCGCTCTCTTGCTCTTCAGTTGCTCTTCCTAAATTCCTATCACTCAAAATCTCCAAAAAAGGAAGAGATTTGGTGATACATAAAAATTCTTATTAACATCAAATTCAACTACTAGGTGCACAATTTGTTTTTTTTTTTAATTATTTTGAATTTTATTTGTATATATTTTTTTTGATCTGGGGTCGGTGAGAAGGGTAAAGGTGGAAAATGGCACATAGATCAGTTCCGGCACCGTTTTTGACAAAGACGTATCAGTTGGTGGACGATCCGAGCACGGACGACATTATTTCATGGAAGGAAAGTGGTACTACGTTTGTTGTTTGGAAAACTGCGGAGTTTGCTAAGGATTTGCTACCTAATTATTTCAAGCACAACAATTTTTCAAGCTTTGTTCGCCAACTTAATACTTACGTGAGTCTCTCTCTCTCTCTCCTGTTATTATTATTATTTGTTATTTTTCTTTTTTATGTTTTGGTTATTTTTCTTTTTTCTTTTTAGGATCAAATTTTGATCCTATCTAGTGTATTCAAGGTCTGCGGCTATCGGTTGGATTGATTTGATCCTGATTATAAAATTTATTTATTTTTTTTAAAGATAAAGGTTTGATCCTGACGTATTGATACACCCAGATAGTGGGAATCACCTCATAAGCTTATACCCAATTGATGAGATGTTGTTAATATGCATTTTTTTTTTTTATACTTATTTTGCTTTGAATTATTTATGTTGCAGGAGTAGTAGTGTCGACGGTGGATAATATGTCACTGTCAAAATATAAGTGCAATTTATTTTGCTCTGAATAACTTATAATGTTGTCATAAGTTGCTTTAATAGAGAAAATATCATAGATATCTGCAACATTTCCATTATTTATAAGTACTTTTTGTTGCGAACTAAATATTATTGCCATCGTCGATAGAAATTCTTTTCTCTATGAAAGGTTACCCTTTTATTTTGTATAGAATTATATTTCAACTTATAAATGGTCAAAAGAATTACTGGGGAGGATAATTTTAGAAATTTAATGCTTTTATTTTATCTCTGAGAGAGAGAGAGAGAGAGAGAGAGAGAGAGAGAGAGAGAGAGAGAGAGGGTATTAAATATTTGGAATCAAATTAGATTGTGAGGTTGGAAAGTTTATTAACAAGAAAGAACTAAGTTGGTTTAAGGTTCAAAGAAACATCCTTGGAACGAAGTAAAATAAAAATAAAAATAAAAATAAAAACAAAGATTGATTTATGGAAGCAATCTGGAATTTATTTGACCTACGATATCATCCCACGTCTTTTAAACTATTTGTATTTGTGAAGAGACAGGAGAGTACGTCAGTTTCGGGGGAAGACATTTTTTTTTATAAACTAAAGTTTTTCCCAATAAGGCCAAAAATAATATTGTATGAATGATGGCGAGAGACTATTCTAGAAGCCGTATAAGTTGTTGGGGAGAGAGAGAGAGGGTTCACATTCAAACCATGGATAAGGATTACGAATACGTATCGTTTTCTCATCTCATATCTTCTCTACTCCTTGCTGTAGCCGTCTCATTCTGACAACGACGCACCCTATTCCTTCCCGGCAGCTTCCTCGTCTCCTTTTCGAGTAACGTGGCTCCCGTATTTATCTGTTCTGTCGTGTTCCATGATCCATCCGCCCGTGTGCTTTCCCTCGTTATCATTCCATTTATTATTATTTTTTAAAAATTTCTAAATGTGATTTGTGATCTTCATCTGATATTTGGAATTTTTCTTAAGATTTCTTTTTTTACTTTAATTTAGTTTTTCCATATAACATATTTTTTAAATTTGTCCATAATGAATTATAATTATAATTATGTTAATAATTCTGTATAAAAAATTTTATTCAAACTCAAATTTTGATAAATATTTACCTTTTTTCTTTCATAACAATAAATTATATGAACGAGTGATGTAAAAAAAATTAAAATTGATTATTTGAGAGATAAATATATATATATATATATATATATATATATAATATTGGTTTAATTTGTATATATTCTTTTACGTCACTCATTCATATCTAAAATCATTTTTTAATATAAACTCTTAATTATAATATCTTTACAGATAATTTGTATCTAATTTTTTAATAGTTTATTTTTATGTTTTACTAAATCTTTTACATTTAAATTATTGATTCTCTTAATTGGTGTATTTTTTTATTTTCTTTATACATACCCAAATTATCTCAAATGATACTCTAGT
The DNA here is from genome assembly GCA_033439265.1 of Dillenia suffruticosa. Lineage (NCBI taxonomy): Eukaryota > Viridiplantae > Streptophyta > Magnoliopsida > Dilleniales > Dilleniaceae > Dillenia > Dillenia suffruticosa. The sequence goes on along the minus strand of JAVTVX010000012.1, from coordinate 4,273,110 downwards.
ATTTTATCCATAACAACAACAACAACAACAACAAATCGAGCCTTATTCTCAAAATTTGGGATCGGCCATTTGAGAGACAAATTTATATAAGATAGAAAAAAGAGAAAAACAAGAATAAAATATATATAGATAAAAAAATAAAAATAAAAAGGAAAAGAAAATAAAGAAAAGAAAATAAGATAAAAATAAAATAAAAATAAATACAAATTAATAGATAAATATCATAAGTATATTGATTTAATGATTTAATTTGTGCGGATTCTATTACGCTATCCATTTCTATCTAAAACCATTTTTTCTTCTAAACCCTTAACTTTCATGTCTTTACGGATAATTTGCATTCAAGTTTTTAATGGTTTATCTCTACGTTTTACTAAATCTCATATAATTAAATTCTCTATTCTCCTAACTTGTGCATCTTTAGTTCTTCTTTTCACATACCCGAACCACCTCAAACGATATTCTCGCATCTTATTCACAATTGAACTAACTCCCAACTTGTTACGAATCTCTTTATTTCTAATTTTATCTTTTCTAGTTTTTTCACATATCCACCTAAACATTCTCATTTCTGCTACAACCATCTTTTGTTCGTGTTGTTGTTTAACAGTCCAACACTCAGTACCATACAATAGTGTAGGTCTGACCGTAATTCTATAAAACTTTCCCTTCAAGTGTAATGTATCGTCCGATCACAAAGAATTCCGGATGTCTTTCTCCATTTCATCCAACCTGATTGAATCTTATGGTTCATATCTCCATCTATATTACCATCATTTGAATAATAGAGCCTAAATATCTAAATCGATCATTTTTAAGGACATCTTACCCATCTAATCTAATCGTTTTTTTATCATTCCTATAACTATCGCTAAACCTACATCTCATATATTCGCTTTTCGATCTACTCAATCTAAACCTTCGAGATTCTAGTATGAGTCTCCATAATTCTAGTTTAGTACTAATACTCTCTCTAGTTTTATCAACTAATACTATATCATTTGCAAAAAGTATACACCATGAAATTTCATCTTGGATATTTTTTGTAATTTCGTCTATCACTATTGTAAAAAGGAGGGGACTTAATGCTGAGCCTTGATGGAGTCCAATGTTAATGGGAAAACTATCGCTTAAACCCTCGCAAGTTCTAACTCCGGTTGTAACTCCCTTATACATATCTTTAATGAAATTAATGTATCTCAAAGATCCCTTTTTTTCATCAACGCCCACCACAATACTTTTCTAGGAACCCTATCATATGTTTTTTCTAAATCAATGAATATTCTGTGTAGGTCTCTCTTTTGTACTTTATATGTCTCCATCAAATGTCTTAACAAGTAGATTGCTTCCGTGGTAGATCTTCCTGACATAAATCCAAATTGATTTTGAGATACAGTTATCTCCAATCTTAATCTATGCTATATTACTCTCTCTCATAGTTTCATGATATGACTTATAAGTTTAATTGCTCTATAATTGGAATAATCCTGTATGTTTCATTTATTCTTATATAGCGGTACAATTACACTTTCTCCATATTTAGGGCATTCTCTTAGTTTGTCAAATTTTATTAAAAATATCCGTTAACACTTTTAAACCAAATTCACCCAAACATTTTCATACTTTTATATGAATGTCATCTGGTCCTACGGCTTTATGAACTTTCATCCTCTTTAGAGCCTCTTTCACTTCATGAGAGCGAATTTTACGTTTAAAATCTCTATTAATTTCATTTACAAGTATCTCGATATTTCCTATATCTGTTGAACCCTTAACATTAAAAAAATTATCAAAATAATCACATCAGCGTCTACTTATATCCTCATCCTTTACAAGTATACTATTAGTTTCACTCTTAATACATCTAACACCATTTAGATCTTTACCCTTTTTTTCCCTTAGCTTAGCAATTCTGTAGATCTCTCTCTCCGTCTTTAGTCTCCAATTTCTTGTATAATTCATTATATACCTTGCTCTTTGACTCATTGCTAATCTTTTTCACATTTTTTTTTCGCATTTTTCTATTTGTCATATGTATCGTTACCACTATTACCTTTAAGATGCCTATAACACTCTCATTTTGTACGGATGGCCGTTTGAATTTCTTCATTCCACCACCATGATTCTTTGCCTATTGGGGGCTGACCCTTAGATACACCAAGAACCTCCTTACCAACACTCATAATGTTAGTCGATATCTCTTTTCACATGTGTCCGAATCATTATTAGTAGACTAATTTACCATTTGAAGTAATTTATCTCTAAAAGCCGTTATCTTTTCTCCCTTCAAATTCCACCACTTAATTTTTGGCTCTACAAATGGGCGGTACTTTTTTCTCCTTTTAGACACGCGCATATCTAAAATTAGAAGTCTATGTTAAGTTGTCACACTCTTCCCCGGGATAACCTTACAATCCTTACAAGTCATTCTATCACCTCTTCTAGCCAGAAAGAAATTTATTTGACTAGCATTAGATCCACTTTTATATGTAACTAAGTGCGTTTTTTCTTTTCTTAAAAGTAGTGTTTATAACTATTAGATCAAATGTTGTAGCAAATTCTAAAATGGTATCCCCTGCCTCATTCTTAATACCGAATCCAAAGTTGCCATGGACGGTTTCGAATCCTTCGTTCCTTGCTCCTACATGTCCATTTAAGTCTCCTCCAATAAATAGTTTTTCACTACTATGTTCGGTTTGTATAAATTCATCTAAATCCTCCCAAAATTGTTTTTTACTAATTGCATCTATACCTATTTGGGGCACATACACACTGACTATATTAACTATATTTTCCCCATCTACTAACTTGACAAGTATAATTCTATCTCATTTCTTTCTTATTTTTATCACATCCTCTAATAGAGTTGTATGTACAATTATTCCTACCTCATTCTCACTCTTATCTCTTCCTGTGTACCAAAGTTTATGACTATACGGCTCTATCACTCTAGCTTTCTCTTCAACCCACTTAGTTTCTTGAAAACACATAATGCGAATTTTTCGTTTATCCATTATTTCTCCAATCTCTCCTAACTTACCAGTCAAAAATCCTATATTCCAAGTGGTTAAACGAATCCTATTTTCATGGACTAACTTATTTACCCGCACCATAGTATCCTTTGTTAATTTGTCGCTACATCCGGGATTTGATGTAGCGCATCGTTGAGGAGGAAACGCCCCAAAAGTATTTATATCTCTGTCTCTCATCTTTCATTTGACAAAATATTTTACACTGGCTGTCGACCTACCGTAACCCTACTCCTTTACCTAGGCTTGGGACCAGCCGTGACGGAATTCTTAAAATAATGATATATAAAAACGAATTAGGTGTAAAGATAACTACTAGTAATAAGTAAATACATAAAAGAATAAATAAATAGATATTAAAATGACATGTGTATATGTGTGTGTGTGTGTGTGTGTGTGTTTGTGTGTGTGTGTGTGTGTGTGAAGTAGTAAGAGTAATAATAGTAATAATATAAGTAATAATGATTAGAATAATAATAATATTATTATTAATAATAATAAAACTAATAGTAATAGTAAGGGTAATAATAATAATAAGAATAATAATGATAATAATGGTAATAACAATATTAATATACGTAATAAATATGTTAATGATAAGCAGAGAGAAATGATACGGACAAGAGTACAATCACCGGGGAAACAGAGAGGAGGCAGAGAGCAGTGATAGAGGGAGGCAGTGTCGATGGAGGGAGGCAGTGATGAATGGAGGGGGAGACCAATAGAGGGGAGGTGACGAAGGGGAGAGAGTGACAGGTTCTTGCCGGGGGCCGCAGGGGTAGAGGGAGGCTGAGAGCAAAGTCGCAGAGATAGGGAACAGAGGGATTCTTGTCGGGGTCAGCAAGGGAGAGGCACATATAATTTGTTTGAATATTATGATTCATATTTTTAACTATATTGTCATCATTTTGAATGATAGAATCAAAATCTATAAAACGTTTATTTTTTGGTATATCATTTCCTTATAATCTAATCATTTCTTGATTATTCTGATAATTGTCGTTAAATTTACATTTTATATACTTAATTTTCGATCAAATTCAATCTAAATTATTTGAATTTCAGTGTAACTCTTTATAACTCTAATTTATCACTAGTTTCATCTCTAGTTTAATCAATCAATATTATATTATCGGTAAAATTCATATATCATGATATTTTATTTTAAATATTTTTTGTGATTTTATATATTACTATTGTAAAAAAAATAAAATTTAATACCGAATCTTGATTGAGTCCAATATTCATAGGGGAACTATCGTTTAAACGCTCACAAGTTTTTATATTGATTATAACTTTCTCATAAATATATCTAATAAAATTAATATATTTCAAAAAGATTATTTTTTTATCAGCATCTATCACATTATGTCTTTAGGAGCATTATCATATGTTTTTTTTATATCGATGAATACCATATGTAGATTTCTTTTATGTGTTTTATATGTTTCCATCAAATATTTTTAAAGTGAATTGATTTTATGATAGATTTTTTTGATATAAATTCAAATTGATTTTAAGATATATTTATTTTTATCTTAATTTGTGCTATCACTCTCTTCCGTAGATTGATGAATACATTAAACTATTTATAAATAATTCTTAAATCAATTAGCTATGATGATAACTTGTAATTTCATTCATATAAAACTGATGATTTTTTTTAAAATTTTTTTATAATTAATTAGATGAATGAAATTTGAATCTCTTAAAGATTGAATTTAAGGTCTACTCCCAGTAAAAAAAAAAAAAAAAATTATTATTCATGTCTTTAGGATTACCAATTTAGTATTCTACTAGTATTTTAATTTTTAAATATAAAAATAATAAAAAATTATTTATCACATGATAATGTATAAATTAAAAGGGATTTTCAATTATTTAGGTATTTATTTATCTTGAACACAAACAGGGCTTTCGCAAGACCGTACCGGATAAATGGGAATTTGCCAACGACAACTTCAGGAGAGGTGAAAAAGACCTCCTCTCCCAAATCCGCCGTCGCAAGAATGTGTCAACGCCGTCCACCGCCCAGACACTGGCGACCGGGAAATCCTCATCGCCGTCAAATTCCGGCGACGACATGGGATCGACCTCTACAACATCCCCAGATCACAAAAATACCGGGTCGGAGAATAACCAGTTCGCGGATTTGTCGGACGAGAACGAGAAATTGAAACGAGACAATGAAATGTTGAGCTCCGAACTCGCGCAGACAAAAATACAGTGCGACGAGTTGGTTGCTTTCTTAACTGAGCACGTGAAAGTCACGCCCGGTCAGATCAATCAAATCATGATGCAAGGAACAAGAAGCTGCGGGTCCAGCACCCATGATGGATTGTGTGGGCGTTCAACACGTGTCCAAGTTGACGACGACGATGACGACAAAAAAGCAGAACCTTTGAAATTGTTCGGGGTTTTATTGAACGCGACAAGGAAGAGAAGTCGCGAGGGTGATCAAACGACGTCGTCCAATAAGGAAATTAAGGCGCCGTGGATGAAGATTTCCGCGTAGCCAACGAATCAACATGTGCCAGGTAAGCAAAATGGGCACTTATTGGTACGACAACTAGGGGAAAGGCCTAGAAATTAGATTTTAGAAATAATGTGATAGCACAGGGATTAAGGCATATGGGTCATGTTTTGGGAGTTTTGGAGATCAAAAGCAAATGGGTCTCTAGGGTCCCTTGTTTCTGGCATACATATTTGTACACTTGAATTTAGTAGGTAATGTTGGGAACTTCATTTCCGATTAACTTGTAGATTTTGGTTTGTAACTTCTCATGGCTGTGTGAGATATTAATATAGTGAGTTTGAATTTTACATGGTCTGGCTGGTAATCTTTGGTCATGAAACACTGCTTGTGTGCAAAATTTTAATGCTTTTTGGCGAAAACAGACAATATTCAATACGTTGGATTCACTACATTTGGTGTAAAAGTAGTATATTCAATATCGGTTGGGGGTGGCGCGTTTTCACCGGTGTGTATATACATATATGGGTGTGTGTGCTGGTGGAGGTGGACGTCGTCCTAGGGATAAGAGACATAGGGCGAAAGTATGTGTAATTGTATATATGATGGGTGGGTCAAGCATAATACAGGCAAGTTGCAACTTGCAAGATTTTAAAATTTCATAGGTTATATAATAAGTGAACTAGCCAATTGTGTAGATATGATGCCGAAACTAGCCGGTAAGCTAGTGTAGATTCAATAAGTCCTCAGTAGATTACCATTATATATCTTTACAATGTTCAGGGTCCCATTTAAAATGTTGAAGAAATTAGAAACTCTACAAAAGAGATTTTTAAGGTTGGTGGGGGTACAGATTAGAGGAAGGTGTATTGGGTTCGATGAGGTAAGATAACTCAGACTAAAGAGAGGGGGGGACTTGGTGTGCGAAATTTGAGAGCCATGAATGCAGCACTGCTTGATAAGTGATGGAATAGATTGAGAAAGGAGGGAGGTAATTAACAAGTATGGCAGATGGGGCAATTGTGTGAATCAACTGGATGTCAAAAAGAAAAGTGAATTCTCGGGCGTTTGGAATGATATTAAGAGGCTGGGAGAAGGAATTGATAGTAAAGGGGGACACGTTCGGGTAGAGTTTTGTTTGAAGGTTGGGAATGGATCAGAGGTAAAAACGGGGGATGACAAATGGACAGGGAACAGGCCTTTAAACGTCAGCTTTAATAGGCTATACCAGATCTGTAAAAAGGACAATGGGCAGGTGCCAGGGTTCGGATGACTTGGAACTGGAGGATTGAATGGAGGCGGAAACTGTTCCGTTGGGGAGAAGAAGAGAAAAGTTTGCTGAGAAAATCGGGTGCTGAAAACTTTGAAAAAGAAAGACCAGATAAATCAGTATGGAGGATGAGTAAAGAAGGAAAGTGCAGCGTGAAGCAAGCACCATAATTTTTTCAAGAACCCTTCTCAATCGGGTATGGATTGATGAGTCTGGGAATGGTGGGTTATTTGTTTCGAAGGTGTGAAAAAACACATTTAATATGGATGGGGTCCGGATTGACAGGGCATTGATCGATTTTTCTAAACTCTCGTATTAATACGGATTCCTTAATACAATAAACTTATAATAATAATGGTATCAGCTTGAATCCCACAAAAATATATAAACTTCATTTTTTAGTGGTTGTCAAAACAAAATGAAGGGTTTATGAAATAAATTTTTAAATTAAAAATTAAAAATCTAAAATTAAGAAACAAATCAATAATATGAAAATACTAAAAATTATAAAAGAAACTTAAAATACTAAATTTCAATTCAAGAGTTCAATTCGATTGTTTAAATGGTCATAGGTTAAAAATATTATTCTTACGATTCAAGTATTTAATCTTAAATTTATTAAAATAACCGTAATAAATCTTACATTTTTTTAAATTAATTAACCAAATCCAATATCTAATCAAAATTTATCATTAATCGACCGGACACGATTGTATTCCATATCAATATAATGACAACATTAAATTCTGTGAAAACAGTTAAACAAAAATACAAATAACCAGAATAACCGTACAATTATTTGATTTTGTTTTATTGATTTCTTAGATTAAAATGAATATCGGCAAACGACCTATAAATAGAAATAACCTATTTACTATTCGTACCATTCATTTATGACAATTACGGATCACTGAAATTCTGGATGCAGTAGAAAAATTGATATTAAATTAAATTATCAGATTAACTAATACCAATTCGTACTATCGATTTCTTAGATTAAAATGAATATCAACAAACGACCTATAAATAGAAGTAACCTATTTGCTATTCGTACCATTCATTTATGACAATAACGGATCACTGAAATTCTGGATGTAGTAGAAAAATTAATATTAAATTAAATTATCAGATTAACTAATACAAATTTTTTATAAAAATAAATCAAAAATCGACGAATAGTTGAATTAAAAGTGTAAAAAATTAATAAAACACATAACCTCACAATGAATATAATCAATAAAATTTCTCTTGAATCAGGAGAAAAATTAGCAACTCATAGTGGTTAGTTCCTAAGAAAAACCTAAAAAAAGAGAAAAAAATAAAATAAAAGTTTATTTTTTTATGAAGAAGAAGTATGTGCTGCTGTCGTCTTCTTTTATATATATATATATATATATATATATATGTAGTGCCGTCCTCTCATGAACAATAACGTAAATAGTGTCTTCTAGGATTAATAAGAGAGTCTTTTTAGTACTCTAAGTTTTCAAGATTCTCTTAAAATATTAGAGAAAAAATCTACCAAAATAAAAAAATTAACAATTTTATTTTTAACAATAATTTTACTTAAAGTAAAATTTTTAAAATAAAATCTTTCACTTTTTAATGTATCTTCCTTTCTTTTGTAAGGTCAAATAATATATTGAACCATTAAGCTCCGAAATTATCTTCTTAAGTTTATTTTGATTTAATCTCTAATTTTTTATCGTTAAAAATAAAAAGTTATAAAAATATTTTTTAAAATACTGATTAATTCAAAATCAAACAAAGATACCGAAAATAAATATAACATTTTATCAAAACCGTGTTTGGAACGGTGGAGAGGTACAATGCCATGAACCGAAATCCTCCAGATTTGGTCGTCCATCAGTTGTGTGCGATGTGTCCTGTCGAGCAGCCTTTTCTCACACGGCTGTCAAATTGTGACATGAACACGTTATGGTGGGGTTATATATTTGAGAGAGAGAGAGAGAGAGAGAGAGAGAGAGAGAGAGAGAGAGAGAGAGAGAGAGAGAGGGGTGGGGGGAGTCATAGATAATTCTGTGTAGCTGAGCTAATGGATGACGTGATTTGGTTTCAAACATCCCATGACAACGAGGGTGCCTCTTTTCTTCCGATGGCTTGCTTGCCCCATTAGCAATTTCACCCTCTAATTCCCCTTTTTGGCTTTGTAAGCCTCTTTTCCTTAAGGAATCTCCCTCTTTTTTGTTAGCTACGTTGATAAGATTCTCGAATTTGATTCATAATTTAGATATGAATAAAATTATGTGATAATCTCTTTAAATCGATCATTATAAATTTCTAACTAAATTAATAAAAATATAATTTCAGATATTAATCGGTATAGTAAAAAAAAATTATTCTAGGAAACTAAACTTGGTTCTTACCATACCAAGGTCATCAGAGTTCTAGAAATTAAAACTAAAATAATATTTTACTAAGCTAATGTACATGTTAACGTCGATATTAAGTAGTCAAATAGGATATGTTTATCGATAAATAATCGGTTTAATAGATTAAATATTAAAATTTTTAATTAAATCTCGATTTTGAAACTAAAAAATAAAAGAGATTACGTTGGAAGAATTTCTCCTTAAATTGAGTTTAATAACGTTCGAATCGGATTAATTCAAATATGATTATGGATATCAATTAGTTATACCAAAAAATTGGACATGTTTGTGAAATTGTCCCTTATAGCATGTTAGCCCACTTGCCAAGTGCACTTAAAATTCTTGAAGCTCCTCCCAAAGAGCCCAAGTCTATCTATAATCGGATATTTAGTTTTTTTCATTCTAAATTTTTAAACCCGATATTAAGTAAAAAAATCTAATATTTTTACTTATTAGATTAATTGTTTATAGGTACAATCTGTGTACTCTTCTCCCCACGGAAGAAGCACCCCCAAGTTGTTTTCTTTTTTTTTTGGGTTTTTGGTATCAATCCCCAAGTTGCTTATGCACGACATTTTGCCTTGTAATCGACCCCGAAGCTCTTCAATAGTTTTGTAATGGCCTATGGTCTCGTGCACGAATGCCTGACTTTAGGCAGCAATTCCTCGTCAGTTTCAATTATTAGAATTGGATGCTAGCTAATGGATATTCCATAACCATGAGCTGGGCGGGCTGAAATAAATAAACACTAGGGCTGGGGCCATGTCCACCAGATCACCCTTCATTGAGAGCAGCCCAAGCCCATGAGTCCAATGGCCAGCCCGGGTCATAAGTTCGTTCTCTTTTACAAACAATCGGTCGAACGAAACTTGAAACTGTTGATAGAAGTTGAACGAATGGCTACGATTATTCAATCCTATTTTTCGTTTTCTCCCTCGCACTGTCCGACCTTGACTGCCTCGAACTTCTTTTCTTCTTCTTCTTCTTGTCCTAAGTTTAAGGTATTAGTTTTTGGGAAATCGGGGTCGTCGTACTACGCAGGATCATCAATTAAGATGGAGGCGCAGGAAGAAGGGAGAAGAAGATTCATGGAATTTCCATTTGTGTCGGGTCCACACCGGGACTTGATGGTTGATCTTGTTTCTACGGTGGAAACACGACTTGGTTCTCAGCTCCGACCCTGCACTCTCCCGCAGAATGTTCAGTTCTACCAAAATCAGACTGGTTCTGCTCAGGCCTCTCTCCAAATAAGATCCGGAGATAAGTCCTCTCCTGTAACTCTCTCTCTCTCTCTCTCTCTATCTCTCTCCCCCCCCCCGATGTATGAGCTTGCTCGATTTAGTTAGCGATGTTGGGGATTTCATACAATTAGTTGCATGAAGTATAAAATTTTGCTAATTGGTTGGCTATTTTGTTGGATATGTACGTGGTATCACATGAATAAATTAACGTTAGATGTCGTATCCCAACGTTCACTTTCAAAAATCTTAGTCTTGTGCTCTCTAGGAATTAATAAATGTTTCTTGAAGTGTCACTTTTAAGTCTAGGCATTAATGAACCAGCGTCGGCTATTTTAAAATTTTCAATTCTTGACTCGCTTGTGCTATAGATTTTTAATGATCTAGGCATGAATAAATGAAACCTTATTGGAATTATTTTTCAGTGGAAGTTGATAGTTGGTGAACTGAGTCGACTCCATCCTATTGATGATTTGGTGGATTCAGTTGTTGGTCCTCCGAATTGTTTGTGAAGTTAGGGGCGATGCTGATGTTCAATTTGGGGTTTGGGAGAGGGAATTTGAAGTTTAGCAGCTGGATTAAGATTGTCTGAGTTGAGTGCATGAAGGGTTTGATTATGAGATGGTTGATTCGCCAATTGGAGTTTTTTGCATAGCACACTGAAGAGTTTGGTGATGTGTTCAGTGTTTGATAAAATTCCTGAGAGTCGATTGAAGGTCCCTTTAACCTGTTACTGTTTCCTTCAGTCTACTACCAAAACAGCAATTACTGTGCCTCCAATGGCAAAATTTGAGAGTAGGTACACTGTTGAAACTGTGTTTGATGGAAGCAAACTTGGGATTGAACCATATTTTGTTGAGGTGATACCAAATGGGGAGCTTCTGATTCTGGTCGACACGAATGGAAGGTTGGATAAGGATGGTCATTGTCCAACTTGTAGGACTGTATTTCTTTCATAAGTTCAGCTTGGTGTTGCAGAACTGTCATTGTGCCTACGCAGTTGCTTGCACATTTTCCTGCAGCATTTGGAGAAATGTGTGTTGGTGCTCTTACTGCGTTGACTGATTTCTTGGGTGCTGGGGCTATCTCAAGAGATTATTTTTCATTTTGCTTGTGTTTTAGGGTTTGGGAAAAGACGAATGTGATTAATACTCTTAAGCAAGATGTGCATATGAGATATACCTGCATGTTTTGAGGGGCGGGGGTGTTAGAAATATAGTGTAATTGATAATTTAGTTAGTTAGTTAAAGTATTAGTTTATGGTGGTTAATTAGTTAACTAAGTTGTTAGTTCGGTAGTCGTTGATTAAAATATATACCTACCTCTTGTATACTTTTCTCTTGGAATGAATTCTTCTTGTTCTATATTGCAGAGGCCTATAGTCTTGTGTCTCCCTAGTAGTGTTGGAGGTCGGAGTTCATGTGTGGGATGATTGTACCATGTTGGATAGCTAGCAAAATAAAATAATGCATACTTAAAATGAAAAAAACTAAAAGATTGGTTAATTACACATTAACCATACGAGAAAAAAATAAAAAGGATTAGGGCTGTTCTGCACCCTAAAAAATGGTTACATGAATTGTTTAGTCTAAAGGGACCAGATGAATGTAGAATTTATGAGGGAGGAAGGTTGATTTAGCCTTATTTTATAGCGGGGGAAACCTTCTCTGACCATCTATATGTTCATCAGATTGATTTCACATTGGGAAGCTGGCTTCATTGTGAGCTGCCATCAGGGGGTGCCTTGAACATAACCAGCCTCTCGGGCTACTTGAGACATTCAACTGATGCCCCAAATTTTCTCTTTGAGCTCATTCAGAGTACCCCAACATCATTTGTCCTAATCCTCGACTTGCCTCCACGAAAGGACCTTGTCCTCCATCCAGACTACCTAAAGAACTTCTATGAAGAAACCCAACTGGACAAGTATAGGCAACAACTTGAAAAGCTCGATGAGGTTCAGCCCTACGTCTCGTCATCACTCTACATACGTTCTGTTGTCTCTCCGACTGCTATCTTAGTTCGCGTAGAGACCAAGGAAGGTGGAAGGGAACGGCTTGAGGAGATTATAGAGAAGGATGTGCATTGCGTGTTAAGGGAAGTGGTGGGGGTCTGGTTGGACAAATGTGCTTGTGGGGAGAGAGAAGTGGAAGAGACTGAGAGAGCTATTTTGAAGAAGAGGGACCAGTTGATCAAGAATCAGACTATTGAGATCGACTTAGGGTCCAGCTTTCCAAGGTTGTTTGGAGAAGAAACCGCAAGCAGAGTTTTAAGAGCAATTCGAGGGGTTTTTAATTCTTGAACTAGCTGAGTGTTGGATATGCGTTGTATGTTGTTGTAGGGTTTGAATCTGCAATCACAATCGCACTTGCAGTTCATAAAAGAAGTAAAGAAAAATATGAGATATGTAAAAATATTTTCTTTGTTATATAATATAATATAATAACATTTCTGGTGCCCCTCCTCCACATTACCAAGAAAAAGGAAAGACTTCATTGCATAATCTGGCCTTGTTTCTTAGCTGATGTACTTTGTCTCCCCTTGTCTTTTTCTAAGCTGGTCTCTAGTGTTGGATTAGAACGTTTAGCATGAGGATTCCATTGATTGTGAAATATCTTATATTTTCTATACATCTCATCTCTTCCAAAAATTTAAACTAATGGAGGATGTATTACTATTATTTTTTTTCTTTTTCTATCTTAACAAAATATATAGATAATTGCATAAGCAATTTTATTTGGGTTCAATTGGAACAAGAATCTTGCTACAAAAACAAATTAAGTTTTAATTACAAATTTTAAGATCGAACATCTGAAATTATTTTTTCAACTAAACGCTGAGACACTAAATGTTGGAAACTTATATTTGGACAGCCACTAAGCTTGGTAAAATTTTATCTGCCATACAGTTGGTTTATTGCACAAGAATCATAAGGCCATGTTTATTGTTCAAACCCTAAAATGGAGGTGGGTGAGGTACGTCTCTCACCATAAATCACCTTATCTCAAAATAAACTTCTTAAGGATGTGTTTTAGGGTAAACTTTTAAAGTGAAGTATTTCTTTTAACTGGAACTACAAATACATCTTCATTACCACTATGATTTTAGACTAATGGCAGTAGTTTTAATCTCCCTTGCATTTGTAAAGTAATTTTACTTCGATAAAAAAATTTTATAGAATGTAAAATACAATCTTAAAATACTATGATTTCTGTTCATCTAAAATTATAATTTAAAATATGTATTACTTACAGATTATATATATATATATATATATATATATATAAATTACTGATTTCAGTAGTCACGTTAGATTCGACTAAATACGATTTGAATCGGGTTGAACTCTTAAAAGACAAATTTTTTCAATGCCTATTTTCTCTGGACATAAAATTCAAATCTAAGATTTTACTTAACATTATCGATATCCGGTCACTAAACTAATTAACTGTCATTTAACTTACAATTATTTGAATGAATCAACTTATGTGAAGACTTTAATAACTCAGGTATATAATATAACAAGCAATCCCACTGTATTAAAACCTTCACCTAGTCTATCCAAATATACAACTTTTCCATTTATTATATTTGATTAATTGGATAAGGTTGAAATTGAGAAGCAAGTAAAGGAAATAACATCTGATAAAGTTTAAAGTTTGGGGTTAGCTCCTAGAATTAAGGTAAAAGGTAAGAGTTGGAACCTTTTTTTTAGTCGGTTGCCGCTTTTCCATATCTCATATTTTACTTTAAGTGTTATTCATATTCAAGAACAGAAGTAAGGGATATACACTTGTTTAGGTGCTACAAAGAGCCGAGAAACGTTTTCACCATAGGGATGGTTACTTAATAAAGGGGACATGAATTTCAATGGACAACTTAAGAAGAAGAGTAAAGATTTTACAGCTATATATATTGATTATATATTTGTTTACCGTGAAAGTCTATGGATGGAAATTTGAAATGGTGGGATGAGCCTGGAGTTTGAACAGTCAATGAAGGTCATTCTTTTGGTTAAAACCAAAGAAAGAGAAGTTTTTATCCTACTACTAAATAGGATCGATTGTTTTTTTTTTAATATATGTAACTAATCGGTATCCGATATCACACATTAATTAATCCAATTCGAATATTCTAATTTATGAGATTTTTTTCAACGTAATTTTTTTTTTTATTTTTAAGTTATAAACCTGAAATTTAGTTAAAAAATCTAATATTTTTACTCATTCGATCAACTCTCTATTGATAGAGTCGATTACATGGATTCTATGTCATTCTAATCTATTCTTTCGGCTAAAACCAAAACTAAAAAAATTTTCATTCAAATTATGAGCGGATACAGGAGCCTAGAAAACTGCTCTAAATTGGATTTTCCTTGGGGCGGGGGGGGGGGGGGGGGAAGCAGAGAGTCTCTTATGGATGGAAAGTTACAGTGGTGCAATCTTAGCACCATAATTCATAATAAAGCTAGTTGTCTTGTTTTGCTGACAAAAAAAAATGATATAAATTATTACATAAAATTTAGTTAATAATTTATTTAATTTATATATATTATTAATTCGATTATTTGATTCCTAAAATTACTGTAACAACGAGCGTGTCTCATGTTGTACCTTTTTGAATAATAGTCTCCTATTCTTGACAGAAGGATTGGCGTCCGATGTTATGCGTTTGTCTCGACAAAAGCCTAGTCACGTTTGACTTCCGAATTCCAGACAACCCATTTGTACACCATAATAGGCGTTCACTCGGTGAACAGCTGTCTGCCGTATCACCAATGGCTACATAAAACATCCTTAATCCCATCACTTCCTTATCTAGTCTCAGGCAGCCTTTCTCTTCTCTTTCACTCTCCAAGACCCAAAGGCTAGACCCTGAAATACGTATAATTACACCTTCCCAAAACATGTTGGAATTTTCTCATTTTTCCCCTCCACTTCACAGCAACATGAACAACAGCACATGATGATCATTCGAGATCAAGAGCACGCCACCATAGTCTCAGCCCTCAAACATGTCATATTCTACGAGGGCACTCCAGCTGCCACATCGTTGAATCCAACAAACGGGAATGAGTTAATATTGTCATTGCCTCTAGTCAATGAAACGCGAGAACAGTGCGGGATAAACGGGTGTTTAGGTTGCAAACTTTTCACTCCAACAGAAGGAGAGAAGATGGAAAACTTGAATGTGAGGAAAATGGAGGAGAAGAAAGATGGGAAGATTTATAGAGGGATTAGGCAAAGGCCATGGGGAAGATGGGCAGCCGAGATAAGGGACCCACAACGGGTGGTAAGGGTCTGGCTTGGCACATTTGCAACTGCTGAGGAGGCAGCCAGAGGCTGTGACAGGGCTGCCATTAGGTTCCGCGGAGCAAGGGCAAAACTAAACTTCCCTTTCTCTGACTATGATGAGTATTTGTTAGGAACTGAAGCAGAAGACAAAGTGGAGAATCCAGTCATTAATAACAAAGAGGTCGGAGAGGACAAGTAAATGGTCGAGGTTGGGACCAAGATCATAAATGAAGAGAGACATGAATTGCAGGATCTAATTAAGATTGAGCCAACAGTGAAAACGGATCATTCCAATTACTGGGGAAAGGGAAATGCTAGACGTATGCCATTTAAGGCATGTCTCATATGAGGTCCTGAGCTATCAGTTTTTTTTTTTTTTTTGGCTCGAAGAATATTACATCTCCTGAGAAGATCAAACTCGCCAGGTTATTTAATGAAGTTGGGAACCAAGTCTTGATCACTTTCACGATTCTGGGTTTCAGCACTTCAGATTTTTTGCCAAGTTTGGAGGTACTAGTGATGAGTATTGTGCTACGTTTATAGTTTAATGGTATTCTACCTTACTCCATCAGCTTGAAGTGGGGTTATTATTGCTCGTGTTTCTCTCTGTTGGAGAAACTAGAAACTCTCTTCCAGGTTAATATTTTTTATATTTCGTACATACGTTTGAATGACTCAAAGTGACATTTTTCCTATGAATGTCTCCTCGAATTGTCTTAAAGTCTTGACTTTAACTTAAAATCAACAGCCATACCTACCAACTTACAACTCTATGGTAATTGGCTTTATTATAATTTTAATTAATTACTAAAAAAGGGCTAGAGTAGAACTTCACCACCACATCAACTAGTACTAAGAATCTACTAACATCATCAAAAGAATCTAAGTCAACTTCAATTATCAAGCTTATAAGTTTGCTTAGTTTCTTTTATGCATATAGAGAGAGAGAGATCCTCCGTCCCCCAATGTCATTATAACTACTGCATAGAGGATGAGACTGTGCAAGTGCTTTATCAATCATATTAGCGTTTTTTTAGAGATTAAATATGTTTTTCTTTTTTTTTTAAAAAAAAAATTACAATTATCAGTATAATTATAATCTAAATCCTTTCATAGACAAATTTAATTCTTGCTTAGAAAATCTTATATATTTTATTTTATCAAATTTCTCATTTTAACAAAAAAATATTATAAATAAAATAAAATAAAGATAAATTGAATAAATTAAAATAAGTTGAGATTTCTCAAATATGTCAGTTTGTTGAAATGACTCACATTAAAATGTTTGATTTTACTTCGATATGAACCTAAAAAAATTTTATAGATGTAAAATGCAATCCCAAATACCATGGCGAAGGGAGGGAATCACTAGCTTCCTCTCTCATTTGGTTTTTTTTTTTTTTTTTTTATACAATTATTTATATAATTTCAAAAATCATAACTTCATTATTATTTTCTCTTAAAAACTATAACTTCTACACATATTAAAATTATAATTTGAAATATAAATTATATTTTCTTTCCTAATATAATCATGTGACTTCATTTCTGTTATTAACTTTAGTATTGTTAGCGGTATTTAGACTTTGACAAGAGGCCTTTATCTAGAATAATATAATAGATAACGCTTTCACTCGTATGACCAGAGTGTACAAACTATGAAACTGTATATGCCTTCGCAATAAGTCATTATTATTACCTATGTTGCACGGAAAAAAATGAAAAAAAATAAAAATGAATACCAAATGAAATGAAAAAAAATGACATTTTATAAAAATATAAGAGATGGTAGCATGAGCAAATGCGTAAACATAAAAAACGTAAAGACTTTTATGTAAATATTAACTACTTTATGAAAATAATAAAATAATCATAATTTATAATAAAAATATAAAATAATCAAATATATAATTATTAATTATAAAATAAATAATATAAAAAATTTGTATCAAAAAAATAAATAATATTAAAAATTATAATTATAATTAAATAAATAAATAATTCATTAGTATGAAAAAAATATGTAAATATAGAAAATATAAAAAATAGATTATTTTTATTTTTTTCTTGAGCTTAAGCAAGAGATAGGGATGAGCCCAAAGGAGTAGGGATGAAGTTTGGTCGTACTAACGAACAATTGGCGTAGCAGGTAGGTCATTGTGTTTTTTAACCAAGGTGATAAGTTTGACTCACGACTTAAACATAGAGTTGATTACATTAGGAGACCTCTACCTCCCTAAAAAGGATCTCAATCGGGTCGACTCGGATTAGACGGGATGAAACTCTCAATCGTTGTCACGTGGATAGGGATGACTCTTCCATCCTCACGGCTCAAATGAAGCCCATCGCAGCCCACCCTGATCGGCGGAAACGGGAAGGGTCACCCTAAACTTCAACATTAAATAACAAATCAATATTTAATTTAATTTAATTTAATTATATAATTTAACCAAAACCACTTCAACTCAATTTATTCATTTAGATGAACTAATTATAGTTTTTAATTTTGTTCAATAAATGGGTTGAGAATAGACGGGCATCTATATAATTAATTAATTTAATTTCAAACTCGACTCGATTTGTTGAACTAATTTAATTAATTAAATTTGAATAAATTTATTATAAATTATAACTCAATTCCACTCATTAAAACTAAAAAAAAAAAAAAAAAAAAAAACCTTCAAGTAACTCGATTGCAGTCCTATCTAAAATCATAGCATATGTTTTATAATTGGGTTCAGTTAATTTTTCGGTTCGGGTTTAGGGTTAATTAAATTTTAGAAACATAATTTGAATGAGTAATGATCCTGATCGTTTGGCTTCGGGTCAGACGCCACCACCACGATGTATCCGTTTTTTGTCTTAGCAGCCGACCGTCATTTCCTCATCTTTGTGACACTGATTCTTGTTGAATATATATATATATTTCAAATATGATTTATCGTTAATTATATAATTTTAACTTTAAAAAACCAATTATCATAATTTAAAATTTTATCGAATAAATTCTATAAGTAGAATAAGTTAGTTAATATTAGAATTAAGATGCATGATTTTCATATTTGTATATTATGTTCCAAAAATTAAGTTAGTCGCGTGGGATAACTGATCCAATCACACTGCAATTCACAATATTTATGAGGTTAAGTCAATTGCAACCTTTTTACAATAGACTATGACATGATACGTGTTGGGCTCGAACTTAAATGCAGACACAATAAGAAAATACAAATTACATATCACATGCCTATAATCGTATAATCGTATAATCGTATAATTCGTGAATGCATTAATGTTTCGTTGGTCTAGTAGGAAGAATACTAGTATCTTATATAAAAAATTAGAATTCGAGTCTTGATAGTGATAAAAATAATATTAAGAGAGCTCCCTCCCGATTAGAACTCGACAGTAACTCGTTCAACATTAGTTAGAGTAAAGTTTCAAATACTCGACGGTGGACCAAATTCAAAAACAAAAAAAAATAGCCCGCAAATGCCGAGAATTAATTCATAATACGTCCATGAGCAGGTGATTTTTGTCTCCAGAGAAGCTAATCCCTACGTAAATATTCTTACTAGATTAGAGACAGACGAGAGTTCTCTAATAAAACCCGACTGTTATACGTGTGTGTGTGTGGGCGCGCGTAATATATATGCTTTTTTTGTTATATAGAAAGATTCGAACCCGAAACCTACTGATTGAATTATAACTCATTGACGGTAAGTGTGTTTGTGTCATGTAATAGATTTCGGGTAGATGCTGTATTAATAAATTCATATTAATGCACTTCCCTTCTATCTCTCATTCGTTCTATTGGTCCATGTTATATATATATATAAATATATATATAAATATATATAAATATATATATATATATATATATATTTTTTTTTCTTTCATATATCTTAAATTAACTTAACTTGCTTATTATTATTATTTTTTTATAATAAGATTCGAACTCGACTCTATTATAAAAGGAGAAAAATTGATATTACTTGAGATAAAGCTCCATGACTTAACTATTTTACCACGTGAGAAAAAAAAATCAAAAATAAAGTGAGACGACCTATATTTGCTAATCACTTTAAACGTTACATTTACTATAGTAGCTTGTGACAGGCTCAACAAAATAACAAATAGAAAACCTAGCGAACATTCTCAGATATATTTTGAGAAGGAAACATTATACTCCATTATTCACATCAATCCTAATAATTACCATTGTTCTCATGTCTTCCACGTCAGTAATAAAATATTACAAGAGTAACGTCATTTTTTTGGAGAATAGCATACTCTGTTTTTAGGAGCTACATGATCTACCAAGGAGAAATTAAAAATACTTTTTCTATTATAGTGATACTATTTTTGCATTTAAGTATGCCCCATCATATTCATATCTTAGAGGAACAACAAATAACTTGACCGATGGACTACTTGGCTTTTTTTTTAAGAAAAAAAAAAAAAGAGGGGGGAGAGAGAGAGGGAGAGGAGGGGGGGGGGAGAGAGGGAGAGAGAGAGAGATCTTACAAAGGATGCTAATGCCGTTCATGGTGGCACAAAATTATCAAATTTTATATTGGTAATGATTTTAATACATTGTCCAGAGTCAAAAAAACCAATGGTCTTGTAGCCAGAACAGTACACAGGCAAGGAAACAAATACCTGACTACTACACATCCCCAGTTGCGAATCCTCAATCAAAGTATCTTCTATCATGTCATCCTCTAGTAATTTTTTTTTTGGTACTCAATCCTTCCCTATTTCAGAGAGATTCAAAACTGCTACTTAAAACCAGTTCTGCAATCCTAATCATAGAAACCAGCAAAGCTACCAATAAATTCTTTGCTGACAAATGAGAAAAAAATCTTGACATACCCTACAACATCTTCAGAACCAAAAAAAAAAAAAAGGTATCTTTTCGCAATGCTTTGATCTCGTGCATCTTCACTTGTTTATATTAGGCAGGTCATTCTTTTTGTTGCTCTTCTTCACCCTGCTGTTTTAGTCCCACTTGCAGGCTGTTGTTTTGCCACATAAATTTGCTTCATCTTTGAAGATGGATAGCTCCTTTCTGCACCTAAAGACTGGTTTCTGTGTTGGAAACCCGTTCTGCGCTGGGACCATTCACCTCCTGAACTATTCCTTTGAGAAACTCCTCTCTGATAATTATATCCAGAGGGGTGACTATACTGATGAGAGGTTGAATTCTTCGGCTGCGAAGTTTGAGCCTTAAATGCAGAACTTGTGTTCTGCCCACTAGTGTGACCACTTTCACTGTTCTGAGCAGCCTCGTTCTTTCCAACATCGGCAATGGTGTTCCTGGATGAGTTCTGAGCTAGGGCATTTTGTGTTGTAGCTTCCCCGCTTGTGGAGTTGGATGATTCAACTAAACCTAATTCCTCAGGGAATCGCGTGACAGCTGCATCTGTTGCAAGAGAGAAATTTCTACCCCCATCAGATGGTGTCGATGTCCGGGATTCGCGGAGTCTACCATTAGATATTGATTGCTCAACAGGGAGACCATGGCTAAATTGAGGCAGCACACCTTCTGGCTGTTGCTGCAGTGGCATTGACAGGGAACCAGAGTGAAGAGGAGCATTTGGAACATGAGACCATCGAGTTTGGACTGACATGTCTGGTGAGGACTGGACATGATAATAAAATATAAGAAACACAAATTTAGAATATGACTACGACTGTGTATAACTGAAACTGGATTGTAGAACTATGGCAAATACAAACAGATGGAAATCCACATACAACAACAGCAAGATATTTTAGTTAGTTCAAATGATCAATCAACGTGCTTAGAAATCTTGCAACAAGAATTTCTATGCAAACAGCTAGGTAATATTTGCACAACTCAAGTATGTTTTTCACTCCAATATTTTTGGTGAAAAAACAAATACCAAACAGATTTATCCACCACAATCTCTCTCAGACTAAAGTACCTATTAAACCCCACAGATTAGTCAAATGGTGAGACATGTTAAGGCTACCATTCCAGCTGGAATGTATATGACAAGGTAGTCCAGCCCATATATTTAGAGCTTTCTTTTTTTTTTGGATAAAAGATATATTAAGAGCTTGTTCACATAAACAAAATCTTTACCTGGAATGGAGACACATCAAACATGGCCATAGGAGAAGCAATCGGCAGCAGTGGTGATCCCGGGGCAAGGTGCCGAATTGGAGCTGGCACATTAGACGGATTTCGCTGTGCAGAAACCATGCTCAAATTATTCGTGTCCCCCTCTCCAGTACCCATTGCAGATGATGTTGGGTCGTGCTTCCAGTCGGGTTGCTTTCCAGAAGGGATATAGGTGGTGCCCATGAAACTCAAGCCAACCTGTCCAAACTGTCCAACTGGTGCAAAATGGTTATATACTACCATGTGTGGTGGTCCTTGCACCCCAGTGATACCTCCAGGTGGGCTAATAAAAGGGCCGGTAAATCCTGCAGGAGGACCATAGAATGAGTCTATGCCAGAATGGTGTTGCCAGGCCCCTACAGGCCCTGAACCTGATGGATTACTCTTCTGAGATTGCGACTGTAAGCCGGCAGATTCATCATGTGGCCCAAAAGCAAAAATAGGACCTCCCAGCATGGGGTTCATTTCATAAAAGGGGAAATGGGATGGTGCACCTCCAGGGAAAGGTGATGGACTTGGTAAAGGTTGCCATAAGGATATTGATGGTGTCTCCACCGAAAGATCTGCTGGAAGGGACACACTCAGAGACTCATCATTCCTGGACTGGATAGCCGATTGCTGATCACCAGTTACACCTGTCACAAATCAACAAAACATCATTCATAACTCTGGACAGCACCACCTAAACAGAATGCAAATTAATGTGATATGATCATTGGATCCAAGAAGTACAAATCACCTGTTGTAATTCCTTCAATATCTGCACCTTCGAAGCTTTTGTCATCTGAAGCAGAGGTTTCCAATTCATTTCCAATGATCTCATCATTACCAATGGCTGCAACAGCAACAGCTGAAGCAGCTGCCTCAGCTTCAGCCTCACAATCTTCTAGGGGTACACAAGATTCATTGGGGTGCTTCCCTTTCTCAAAGAAGAGAGAGCAGTCATTCTCAGTGGCAGAAAGAGAGTGGGAAATCGGGATGTCAGACCGACAGGATCCTGGAGGGCCAATACCATGTGAAACAGCACGGCTGCTAGGAGGAAGAATGGTAGGAGATGTAACAGCACCTGAATGCCAAAACAAAATCTTAAAAAAAGGGAAAAAATAGATTTGAGACATTAGGATATCGAGACAGGTAACATATATATTTACCAAATTGAATTTTTTCACCAGCAAGCAATGAGTTTATTGGGCTTGTTGTGGAAGCAAATGACTTCTCCTTAGTCGGTATGGATGAAGATGACATGCTGGGCCCACAAATAGAGCTGGCATGATCTCCAATGGATGCAACACGTGTCTCATATGGTCCAGGCTTCATAGCTTCATCAAGTTGAGTCTGTGTAAGAGCCATAACCTATCATGGATCACTAATTAGCCCAGACTTTTGGCAGACTACAGACCTAAATATTTCATGAGGAATAAATAGCAAAGCTTATGTCCAGTACCTGACTGAATTGCAAGAACACTATGTAAATAAAAGAGGGGAAAAAAAAAACAACCGGTTCATGCATGATTACATTCTGAATTCTATAGAACTGGTTTCTTAGTGATCTCAGGTGTTCTTCTTTACTAAACTACAGCACACAAAATCCAAATTTGCTCAAGACTATGGTGACATCAATAGCTTCAATATCAATTGGGCAAATCTTAGAAAGCATACTCCTGCAAAAGGAAAGACAACAAAACAAGAGGAGCAGACTGTTCACACGCTAAATACATCACAATGAAGTAGATAGTAATTTCCAGCATAACATTTAAGAATAGGAAGAAACAAATTCATACTGAAAATGGAAAATTATAGAGGAAGAAAAAAAATAATACAGAAAATGAAAAATTAGAGAGGAACATCATTTCACGTTAATTGAAGATAAGTGAAACCACATAAATAATGCTCATAAAGCAGGTTTAAGAAATTTAACAAAGGGCAGAGGTTCAAAATCAAGGCAGTAAATCTAGACAAGGATAAGATCATAATCCCAACTAAGTGGTAGACTATTCCAATGTTGGATTTGAAATAGCTTGAAGTAATGTAAGGTTCAGAAATGAGAAACAGAAAACTGGATAAATGGCCAAGCTGTGGGCCCACCTAGGTGCAAGAGGGAGATGTAATGAAAAACTAGCAGATCCCGTTGCTGAAGAAAACAGGCAGAAAAGATAACAGCATTTATTGTAGATTCCTCAGTTTATGACTGAGGCTGTATTCTTGCAAGCAAGTGGGCTGGAGTAGGGAAATCTGCTCTTATTTTGTTGGTCTGAGAAGTTGCGGTGGTTAAAATGCTTCATACTGTTGTTCTTTCTGCTCTAAGCTCATGTTCCTCTATTTGATTTTGCAAAGTTAAAGTACTGGTTGGGCCCCAAGTGTTACTCATCACTTGGAGTGAGTTTTGACTGTGGGCTATGGTTGCTTTTGTGATAGTGGTGTTCAAAGGATCTTAGGCTGGTCTACTCTTAATTTGAGGGTGGTTCTACTTTCTTTTTCCCACAGCTAAGAGCGCTTCATGTTCAGATGCTCCGCCCTACCCCTCACCTCCGAATTCCAACCAAAAAAAAGAATAGAAAAGAAATGAAAGTAGATGTACCTGTTGATTGATCCCCGTATTACCCCAAGATCCCAACAGGGTTGAAGAACCATCAAGAGCCTTATTCTTTGTCTCAAATATTATTCCAGATCCAAGGTTTTCCCCACTAGATACTGCAGAAATTGAACTTGTTTGGAAAGACCTGTCGCATTACATGCAAGCATACACATTGTTAACACAGTCATAGGCATGGTCATAGCATTACTTCAAAATATGTTCCTTACTTCGTATTGTGGGCCCTAGTATCGTTCTGGGCATCAGTGTTGACAGCTGGAGTGCCAATTGGGGCCAATGGTTGGGATACTGTAGTAGGACTTTTGCCTGTAGATACGTCAACTTTACCCAAACCATGCCCTTCAGTAACAAGAAAATCAGTGTGGGTGCTTTTTCCTACTTCTCCACCAAGTGACGTGGAATTTTTGTTTGAGTTGGTCGAAATTATTGTGCTCTGTGAAGTAAGTCGAGATTTCCTTATTGTCTGCAATGTAGAACAAAAATGTAACTAAGCAACTTGAATTCAACACAACAACAGGCAAAACCGCATTGAAGGGAAAGGTGATAACCTTTGTGACCCGAGACTTGGATTTGATTTCTTTCTCTCTTTGCTCACGACGGTCATTCAGCATTTGTCTTTTGGATCTCACCTCAATGAAATCATCTTCATCACTAGGAGCTTCTATTCCAGGTTGCTTAAAGACACGCACAATGCCACTTTGTAAAGGTGCATCAACATCTTCTTCAGAAGAAATGCTCCTTTTCAGGTGACCATCTCCAGAGTGTAAGCGGTTCTGACCCCTAGCTGATGCATCTTTCCCAGAACCTTTTTCAGTTCTGCTTTCAGAATTAGTCTCCCGTGAAGTAACTGAATCTGAGTTCATGAATTCCGACTCAGGTGTCTGTTTCAATGGCTTACCTGGTAAGGCACTTCTCCTAGATCCACTTCTCATAACCATTCCAGCATTCCTTCCATTAAAATTTGACCTACTCTCAAGCCCAGAGCGGTAAGAAGAACCAAAGCCTGAATTTTGCCTGTTATCAGAATTTTCCCTTACTCGAAATTCAACTCGCTGAAAATTACGTCTGGGACGCCTCTGAGATTCAGTTGAATCAGATTGAGAAGCCTCAGATACTGCCAAGGATGACCTTGTGTCAGGATTTTTAACAGTAAAAACAAATTTCTTCCCCTTGCTGCTCATTACTGGACCTTGAAATTGTGGCCCCTTAAAGCCTCTCGAACTAGGATGAGATCGAGATGTTGCTCCATTTTCCACCAGGCTCTCCGACTGTCTACTGTCAAGTGGCGTTAAATTATTCTCAACTGACTTGGGCACCTGCTCTTCAGCTTGGGAAACTGATCCAGAAATAGTCCTGTTTTGAACAGTATGAGGAAACTCCAGTTGACTCTGGCACAACATGACATTGTTCTCCACACTTTCTCTAACTGGTAAATAATTTACATCTTTCAATGCTTTCTCCTGAGATGGATCCAACTGCCTTGATAGAAGACCAGACTGGTTATTTCTTGAAGATGATTGCACTTCATCTTTGATAACATTATGTGCAAAAGTGTCTTGACTGGATTGGGTAGGCAGGGGGCCTCCAGAACACTGATTTAGTGGATAATTGGTCGGAAGATTGGGCTGAACAAAAGAAACTGGCTGATGGGCCAATGGCAGTATTCCCTGGGAAATAGGAGATGTATACCTAAGCTGACCAAACTGGAAGATAGGTGGCTGTGATGGGTGCATGTGAGTAAGGGATGGACCTCCAACTGGGGGATGAAGATGAAGAGGCATCTGGATGGATCCAATCTGTATGGCTGGCACTGGAGATGGTATCAGGGGTGGACCAGAGAAAAGCCCAAATTGCAGCTTAAGAGGCAATTCGGCCTGACTCGGAGCGGTAGGAACAGATGGTACAACATTTTGATGAGGTGCAGAATGCAAGGGCATGTTGACAGAAGATGGACCAACATGTTGCACAGAGACCTCCAAAACACTAGAAGAATCCAGAGGCTCCAAAAGATCAGATGTTCCTGAAGTATGAGAAGCAACATTATGCTGAGCAGCCAACTCTTGGATGGTCATTTCAGAATCCTGAAACTTTCTAGAAAATCCATCTATACTTGCATTGGCAGAATCATTCACTGGTTGAAGGACTGGTTCAGCATCACATATCCCATCGAAAGACGCAGTATTTTCTACCAGACATGCGGAAACCTGAGGCATGCCAAATATACCTTCTTCATTCCTGGAGATTCTTTCTGGATCCTGATCACGCATTTCAACTTCAACACTCTCATTCAAGCCCAAGTCCAACTTCTCCATCCTTGGAGAGCCTTTCTCCTCTAGATGCATAACCTCAAACTCCCTGGCCAAATCGACGTTCTCATCATCCACCCCATGCACCTCATCTTCTTCGTGGTAACCATCTTCATTTTCATCATAATCTTCTTGCTCCTGCAACTCTTCATTGTTCTCAATAGTCCATTCTTCGTCATCACCTATAGAGATTGAACTTGAGGTTCTCATAATATTCTCTTTCTCAGCATTAGTCAGTAGAAGGACGGGTCCATTTCCAGACAGAGGAGCATCTTTGCCTTCTGCAGGAGGCAATAAGACTGGTGAATCCCCAGATTCATCCAAATCATCATGAGAGAGATGGGTTGGTGAGCTTGGGGGGCTTGAAACAGAGAGTGAAGATTGGGAGTCACACCTTGGTGCAGCATCCTCACTCAATATTCTCTGTGTCTCAGCATTCTCTTGCTGGATATCAGTTACTTCAGAGTGATCAAAATTCTCCTGATTACTAGCATCATATCTGGTCTGTGTAGTAGGTTCGCTTCTTGCTGCATGGCTAAAGTGAATTTCACTTGCTCCATTAAAGTGCATGCCACTTTCTAGGAAAGATGAGGAACCAGGATGTTCATTCTCACCTCCTCTATAGGAAACTCTGTGGATGGAAGATACACTTGGAGGAGGAAGAACACGAGGCTGCCTCATAGAATATCGTGACCTTCCAAAGGAATAGGCCCCATCACCCTCTGAATTCTGATACATGCGTTCTGCAAAGGGGGGCTGAGCATAGCCACGTGAACGACCCTGTCCCCACCCCATATCAACATATCTTTCAGCAAAATTATCTTGAAATTCTGATTCAAGTTCAGTGTTTCTACCATACTGTTCTCCATCACCAGCAAATGCCCATCTCTGACCTTTAAATTGATTGAAGTCATCCATCAGAGACTCTGGAAGCCCTCCTCTAAATGAATTTCTAGAGGAAACAAATCCAGCCCCTCCATAGTAGTCTTTGCGAGGAAATGCTGCATCCCTCCTTGGACTATGGTGACTATTATTCCGGTCTTGTAAAAAGAAAGTTGAACCGTTCCCACTATCAAAGACATCCCTTCTCCATGAATTCACAGGCCTCCCTTTGTCAAGAAACTGAGAAGAGCCATTGGTCGATAGGTGAGGCCTTGAACCTGTCTCAGTATGTCTATTCAGACCCAAGTCAGAAGATTCTGATGTTGTAATCCTCTGAACCATCCTCTCACCATCTTCCCAATCACCCAAATCAGCTGCCTTTGGCACATCTCTTTCCATTATGAACACAGAAGCTTTTTCATCCATCATAGAAGCAGAGAGACCATCATCCTTTGCCACTTCAGCCTGCCGTTTAGCCATTCTTGCTTCCAATTCAAGAAGCTTTTGTTTGGCAGCCTGTTTCCTCCTCTCTTCCTCCATAAGAATTCCCCGTTTCTCTTCTTCTCTTGCTATCTTCTGCTCTTCAGCTCTTCGCATGGCTTCCATTTGCTCTTGCTCCGCTCTCCAGGCAGCTTCTCTAGCTTCCTCTTCCAGTCTTCTCCGCTGTTCTTCCTGCTCCCTGGCCAACCGCTCTCTCTCCTCCTCCTCCTTTCGGGCCAACTCCAGAGCCCTTTCTTGCTCTTCAATGATTCGCTGCCTCTCTTGTTCTTGCATCTTCTGCACTCTCTCAAGTTCAGCCTCAAAGGACTCCCTGACAGGATCATGGAAATCAGTCTGTTTTTGGACATCTTTCTTTCTCTTAACCACCCCAACCAGGCCCATAGAAAATGGATCTCCCCCATCACCGAGGTCTTTAAGGAAAGGGTCCTCAGTATATGGTTTCTCACTTTTTGAGAATGAGTGTTTTTCCCTCCCAAAATTAAGTATAGGATCATTCACAGGAAGCCCCTTAGAACCTGTGGAAAATGAAGATTTGGACACCAAGTTATTCAGAAATGTATCTCCCCAGTATCTGTTTGGTTGGTCATTTCCATAACGGTCTCGTCCATTTCGTTCAGCCCCTTGACTGCTCAAAGATTCCACTGTGTTGTTCCAAGGCTGCCTCACTCCTTGTCCATAACCAAGATCCCTCCTTCCAGACGTAGAATCCTTATTCCCTGCCAACCCAGCATTAAAGTTATCGCGGATGGTCTCACCAAAAGATAATTGACTCTGCCTATTCTCCTTACTTTGTTCTTTATTCAATATAGATGGCCTTGTACCCAAACCATTTCTATCACTTGCTAATTCTTGAGCTTTAGGAACTTCTTTCTGGATAGAGGATGCTCTCCATGAGTTTGCTTCCCGACCTTCTCTACTAGGAGTTCTAATGTCCTTTCCATAGGGTTCGACTCTAGAGACTTCACTGGAAGAAGCCTTTCCAGCTTCATCGTCACGTTGAGCCCACCTATCAAACGGTTTCTGAAGTGGTTTGCGTGGTAAAAAACCACCTCTTGGAAGATCAAAATCTTTTTCCCAATATGCTTCACTCTTCGAAAAGCCATGATCTCTCTCCCTGCTTGCAAGACCATTACCAGTATCACGTTCATCATCTGCCCAATCTGATCTGGGATTCAACCTAACCAGTGGCAAAGGACCTGGAAAATACTCTTCCTGCTTCCGAGATTGTTCCATATGAAGTGAGCTTCCCAAACCATAACCTCCACCAGCATTCTCACTTGTGCCACTACTAGCAGGTCGATGTGAAGAATTTGCATTGGGGCGCATGTCAAGATGCAGGCCCGAATTAGACCTCTCTCTCTGCACATTAGACAGTTGATCATCCACAGCATGCTTCTGCTTTTGTTGTGAACCATCCTTTTGCTTTTGTGCTGGCCCTGGCATAGCCGGCAATGCTGCCTGCAAAGAAGGGAAATCCTCTCCCTTCAAGACAACAGCTTTCTCCACTTGCATAGGAACTGAAGCAGGAGCAGAAACTTGAACCCCAACAGCAGATGATGACCTCAAAGAAGGGGGCATATAAGCACTACTCCCTCTACTGACACTGTCACCATGCTGATCAACCCCATCAACGACACCCTCATTTTCAGCTCCTAATCTTCCACTATCTTTCTCTTGCAAAGCAAGAGTCCCTGGCTTAGTCCACCCCATACCGGACGAGGAGGGCCTCGACCCACTCCCTGAACTCCCTCCACCACCCGTCCCTCCCCCAAATCCTGATGAATCAAATCTCTCATGTTCCTTCCTCAATGAGGGCAAATTCAAGGGGGGTGGAACCGAGAGTTTCGGCCCAACCTTCTGAGAACTCCGAGATCGTGGAAGAACCACCATCCCACCTCCTCCGCCACCATGACCGGTCCTAATTCGATTTGATCCTGTTCCTGAGCTACCATGAAGTGGGTTTTGATAATGGGGTTGTTGCCCATAAGACTTATTCAGATTCACAGACACGAATTTGGTCCCGACACCGGGATTGGCCATCTAAACCCCAAACTCAACCAACGCATCAAACCCTAACCCTCCAAAATACTCCCGCTTTAAGCAATAACTCAATAAGTTATCATAAACCGAGATCAGATCTAACAGTGAATTAAACAAAAAGCGCAAAATCCCCCTCAATAAATTTACTCCAATCCGTAATCAGAAAACCTATAACAACCGATCGCGTAGGTAAGAACAGCAGTGTAACTGTAAAACGATCTCCAAACAATAATACAATAACACAGATACACGAAAACAACTGATATATGGAAAGCGAGAGAGATATTAGGGTTTGCTTAGAAAGAGAGAGATCAGAGGAAATGAAGGAGATAGAGAGCATAGTTGAGAGGAAGCTTACCTGAGAAGGGGTATGATAAGGACGGCTGATGATAACGTGCGCCCGCAGGTGAGACGATTATGCAAGAATGTCAGAGAAGTCAGGGAAGCCCAACTCTGATGGAGGGGGAGAGAGGGAGAGCTTCGTATAGGTTAGAGAGAGAAACCGGGCTTGAAACCGGGAGAGTATACACGAGGAGTTCTTCGAATTTTATTTTACTTTGCTCCCCCACAATTTGAAGTATTTCTGGTCTTGCACCACCTTATTCTGATTCCGTTGCATTAATGCCCAAATAGGTTACAAACCGTCAACTAACACTCTTATGATACCCGAATAATGTTATGTGTACTCGTGACACTATCCGGTCAAGACTCAAGCTTGAGCTCAGTCAACTCGAGCTCATGTAAAGCTCGAGCTCAATGAGTCTTGTCTCGACCTCGAGCTCAAGCTCGAGTCCATATTCTCTCAAGCTCAAAACTTGTCAAGCTCCCCGGTGTTTTCTCTCTCATTTACCCTACCTCTTAGCCCTTACCCGTTCTCCTTCCCTCAGCCGCAGAAGCCCTTACCCATTCTCCACAGAGGTCTCATTTTCCTTTCAGTCTCACCATGGCGATCAATCGAAGGAGAGATTGTTCGAAGGTCTCCTTCTCATTTTCTCATTCAACCGTAGAGGTCTCTTTCTCCTGTCACGACAGCAATAGATCAAAAATCTCATTCTCTTCTCACCACAGCGATCGAAGGTCTCCTTCAATCTTTGTGTGCGACGATCGGTCTCGAATAATTTCTCGTCTCTCAGCTTAGCTCTCGCGTCTCACCTTTCGTCTCCTTGAAGGTAAACTCTCGCTCTCTCTCTCTCTAGGGTTTTCCAGATTTGCTCTCCTCTGGCTTCGATTTGGGGCTTGGGCTCGGATTCTATCTCGGGCTCGGGTTTGGGTTCAATTTTGCCCCACCCGAGGCCCGCGACATTCTAACTCGAGCTCCTCGATTTTTTTTTTTTTTTGGTACCATGTATTTAATACCGCTTGATATTCGAAATTTCGTTTTGACTAATCCAGACGGACAGCTATAGTGGCTCCTTTTGGAGGGCGGGTCTTCTAATGGGGAACGTTCCATACACATGAGAATCCAATATTCCCAGCAGGAATTGAATTTCGATCATATTTAAGGATACTTAACTCCACATTTAGTTAAACAAATCCACGTTGGTCTCGAGCTTCTCGATAACATTTCGAGTCGAGCTTAAACTCTAGAATGACAAACTCGATGAGGTCAAGCTCATCTGTCCTAAACTCAAGCCGAGTTCGGGTATTGTGATACCTGAGCTCGACTCGTGTATCATGATAGAGCTATCGTCAACCGTCATACTTTTAATGGAATTATTTACCCCAATAAATGAAAATTATTTGTGTAAAATTTAACAACATTCACGTATCAAAATTTATTTATTTTTTTAATAATCGATCGATATTTAAAATAATATTTTAATTAACTCGATTCAAACGTTATTAAACTAATTTAAGAAAATTTCTCTCAAAATGCGTGAATATAAATTCGAAACTCTAAAAATTAATGTTATCAAAATATTTGTTATATCACTGACAACTATGGGTATAAATTGCAAAAGGTGGGGGAGGAATGATACGAACTTCAAGACAAAATAATAGTTTGTCTAATATAGTGATCTTAAATCTAAATGGATATGAATTTGATAATGGTACGTGCAACTTCTAACTTTTGGTAAAATTTTCGTGCATTATTTAATAAATTTGATATGGATAACACAATTTCAACAATATTAGTCATCATTTTTAGGTGTTTCGTGTTAAGTTAATAAGTCAAATGAGATGAAATTAGAAGATTTGAACTTAAATTAAAAAATATAATCAACTGAATTTATTATAATGTTAGGTATCTTTTGATTTGGGGTAAAAATGGGTTCAAAGGTTACTAAATCACGTTTTACATCTTTTTTTCTCATGCTTTGAAATGTAAAATTTAAATCGATTAATAATATAACTCGAGTATTAACATTCCCATAAGAGAAAAAAAAAAAAAAAAAAAAATTCTTACTCTTAACCTACTTAAAATGATCAGTCTTTTCTAAAAAACTATTTTGTTTATATCTTCCCAATCTTTTAAATCAGATCAGATGATATTTTAATTCATATTAAATGATTTTTTTTTTCTTCCCTGATGTCTTGTTCATAGCATGACAAGCTTCTCTCTCTCTCTCCCCCAACACAATCATGCCGGTTGCCGTGGAGAAGGAAAGCTCGCTCTTAATGACGATGATTCAAAATTGAAGATATCAACAAAGGTGGATTTGGAGGAGAGAATTGGGTATAGACCACTTTAGCTGATCGTTGAGAAAGTGTTTTGAGTGCATCACTTGTTTCCAAAATTTTGAAAGAAAAAAAGATTTTTTCTTTCTAAAACAAGTCAGTTGTGTAACGATCTTAGTCCTCAAAGGCGTGAAAAGTGTGTTTTCTTTTTCTTTTTAAAAAATTAATAATAAAAAAATAATTTAAAATGATGACATAATAAAAATAAAATTTATCACAATCTTTGTAAAGTTAAAAATTATGAAAGTTCTCCGATCATTTCACATATTCTTTAATAAAAAATGAAAGAATAGTTTACTATATATTCATCGCTTATTTGTGTATCATTTCACGCATTCTACTCTAAAAGTAATTTAAAAAAATATTTTCTGTATATTATTTTTATTTATATTTTTTGTTTTGTTATAAGAAAGGCAACATTACTATTATTGTTACTATACTTCCATTTAAGCATTTTGTGTGGGGAAGTTTCAAAATAATCGAAATAAATAATTAAAAAAGATTTGGAAATCAATTCCATCCATTTGAAAATTAGTTACGAATATCCTTTTTTTTTTTTTTCCTTTTTCGCGATTCTATTTTTCAATTATTTGAAAAATATAGGAATCATTTTTGGCAAACACAGCTAAGCAACGACCTAGAAACCGAGAGAGAGAGAGAGGGGGGGGGGGCGATGAGCAACGTTGAAGCCCTTTCTAATCAGTCATTGTCGCCTTCTCATTCCAAGTAGTCTTCTCTTCTCCACTCTGCACTCTTTAAACATTCTTCATATTTATATATTCATATGCTTTTTTTAATTCTGAATATGAATCTTTCCGATTTTGCAGTCAACACCGCCATTTCTATCTTGCCGTTGATAGACTCCAATTCAAAATGGTCTTCTCTCTCTCTCTCTCTCGCTCTCCAATTTAACTTTCAATAACAGTTTTCTAATTCATGATTCGGACAATTAAAGATTAGGTTTTCTGAAATTTGAATGAAAGATACGCAGGAGACATTGGTGGATCTTCTGGGATTAGCTGGGCAACGTTCACGGCTGCCGATAGTCGTCTGCTGCAGCTCTCGCGACGAACTCGATGCCCTATGCTCCGCCGTTTCCAATCTCTCTCATATATCTCTCTCCTCATTGGTATAATTTCCTTTTCCATCTCTCTCTCTCTCTCTCTCTCTCTCTATTTTATTTTTAATTACGTCCACTTCCATGAATTTGAAAATGTTATCTGGGTATGGAGATGTTTTGGCCAATTTCTTTGTTTCTTGTAGTTCGTCTAAAATTGAGATTGACGAAACCCTAGAATGCATAGCATGTAAATCAGCTCTTGAAAAAGCGGTGGATAGCCCAAATTTAGGGCGTGAACGAGAGTACAGTTGATTGTCACAATCCACGGCTTTCTGCATAGAAGTGAATATTTTTCTATTTTCCTTATTGGTTTTTATCGTCATGGCATTAAATATGCATAGATATGAGGACCAATAGGCATATTGCACATTGATGCGAAATCTTGCTTTATTTTTAATTATTCTTTTGTTCTTTTTCCTTTTTTTTGTTTGGTTGCAAAACATATGACATTATTGTTGAAGGTGAATAAAGTTTAATAGAATCTTACACTCATATTTTTAGATTGCCTTTTCAGGTTGCAGCATGAGAAAGCATTTGAACCTAGGTAAGCTTCAAAAGCGAAAGAACAAAAGAAACTAGTTTTTCACTAATTTAGCATCAATGAAGCACATAGAAGAAATTCGGTGAAATTAGTACTAAAGGTTCACTTTGTAAAGATGGAAAACCTCAGCAGCTACCTTACATTCTTCCCAGTTATAAATATAAGAATCATGACTATAAACTTTGAGGATTGTTACTTTAGGTTGAATAATAGGTTTCTCAATATTAGCAGTTTGAGTCAGACTGAATGAGTAGGTCATTTTACGAGGTTAGGATTTGTAAGTGTTGGGAATTGCTTCAGTAGGTGCCTGGGCCATTTCTGCATGAATGCAAGTGTGCGAAGTTGGATACTTATTATTTGCCCAAAAGCTTAAACCAGTGGTTCTTGGGCCGACTCCTTATTATATATTATGCACTTTTCTCTTTGATGCGGAATTCCACTCACTCATGAACTCCAGTAAAAATACCAACTGTATAAAGAATTCGCCGTCTCTTGGAAACTAAAGAGAGAGAGAGAGAGAGAGAAAAAAAAAAAGGTCTTCACTCTTAGGTATGAGCTTCCAGTAATATCTGTTATCTCTTTGACTCTTATTTTTATAGTTCTATATCAGTTTGAAGCTTTAATTGTTGATTCCAGGTTTTTCAAACTAACATATTTACTCTGTTAAATGCATGACTATGTCTTTTCTTTTGTACAAATGAATGACGAACAAATATTTTCAGACTTATGTTTCTTTCAGACTAATGTTTTGCATACTTCACATTTCTTACCTTTGAGGTCACTAAATTAGGGTCTTTAGGTGTCATTCTTCTTCTACTAGAGTTCTTAGAGGAAATTAATTTTAGTTGTTGCCTCTTATTTCTGCTAAAAGCCCTGAGAGTTTCTTCCTTTTTTGAATATGTAGTACAGTGACCTTGCTGAAGCACAACGTGCACAAATATTGGAGAAATTTCGCCATGCAACCTCGAGATGGAATCATCAAGCCACAATTGAATCAGAGAATGCCGGTGATACAGGAAAAGAAGAGAATAAGTCCCATATGATTGTTGTGACTGATGCTTGCCTTCCACTTCTGGCTTCGGGAGAGTCCCCTATCTCTGCTCGTGTTTTGATAAATTATGAGTTACCTGCAAAAAAAGTGAGATTGCATTCTACTTTAAACTTTAATGTGGCTTAATGTGCATAAAATGCAGTTTTCCTTGCAAAGACATGTATTACTTTATCCCCAACTTCGCATTAACTGCTTCTTTAGAATTTTCTTATGATGGTCGGTGTTAACATGCAGGAAGTTTATCTAAGGCGCATGGCTACATGCTTGGCAGCAGGTTGTTATTTTGAATGATTTGGAGCACTCTCAGTAGACATGGTTCTGTGATCTTTACATTGAAGTAATGTTGTGCAGATGGAATTGTGATCAACATGGTTGTTGGTGGTGAAGTGGCAACCCTCAGAAGCATTGAAGAAAGTAGCAGTCTTGTCATCGCTGAGATGCCTATACATGTAAGCAATCTCCTAAGTTAATACTCTTCACTAATCAAGTTATCATTTCTTTTTTTCACTTTTATGTTGGGTGGCAAAATTTCAAAAGATTAAAATGATATGCACCAGTCCTTAGAGCCAATCTCCCAACCTTTGACAGTTTTAGTTTCTTGTACAGAGACATTGCTTTTCCATCGTCTGAAAAATGGCATTTCAAATTTTAACCACGGCATATGAGGCTTCAATCAGAAAAGATATGCTATTGGCATAGGTCCCATAGCCCCCTTCTCACATAATGGAAGCAAAAGTTTCCACCTGACAAATGTACCCACTCACCCTTTTCATATTCTCTTTTTTCTTATGATAATTAAAGAGGATATATGGAGAAAAAAAAAAGATAAAACAAATTTCCTCTCTCTTGGCAATGCTCCTGCTACCAAGGTGACAAATTGAGGACATGGCTCCTAGCCTGGTATTCTCTTTTCATATTCTCTAGCTATTTGAATACCAGGCTAGGAGCCAGCTTTTTAAGGTTTCTTGATTTTTCATGTTTGTTACCCACATAAACATGCACAAACAAGTTATCTAATTTTCTAATCATATTTGAGGTAATTTGTACACTTTTTGGTACAAGAGGAACTGATAACCAATTATTATGCAGATATTTGAGATTTTGTGAACGAATCGCTTTGAGAGAAGGGAAAAAGAAGAGTTTTTAAGACATTTGGCCTTGTACATTGCTGCAAGGCATATTGGTTAGTTTATCACACCACATGTATGCCACTTGCAACAAAATTTTATTGCTTGACAGTGGATGCTTTATATAGGTTTTAGTTGTTATTACCATGAAATCCTTTAAGTTGTTTTAGTATAATTTTTCTTTTTGTAATAAGTTTATGGTAATTTAGATGTGAAGGCTATTTCTATCCTTTTAAAGAAACTTTTGTGTGGTCATGGGCATGCCACCTGCAGCTGCCAAAGTAGCCGATGAGAATGTTTGAGATTCGATGTTGGTGTCATTAGTTACCAATGAATTTGTTATCAGCTTTTTTATCAACTCTTAATATGTGATCTTTTTTTTTTTCGCGGTCTTTAAGTGGTATGAAATCTGTAATCAGTTAATAAATTGGTGGCTGTATGGATGTTTCACAAGGTGAGAGCCGAAAGTAAACATTATTAACAATGTATCGGAAATTTGCTTGTAATCTATATTTACGAAAAGTGAACAAATACTTTAGAATTTATTATAATTATAAGAATAATTTTTTTGGGTTTCTTCGATGAGGCCTTCTTTCTCGGTTATGCATTTGAATTTGTGTTTTATTTTATTTTATTTTTTTATTTGCGCTTAAATTAAGTGCTGTGAGTTTTCTTTTTGTGTGTGTGTGTGTGTATGGGGTGGGGGGGGGGGAGGGAGAGCGCTAGATTTTGCTGTTTACTTCAACTCACTCATGAGTAATTAATTATCACTTGAGGCAAAAACTATAGGCGCTGGGTGGAGTATCCCATTTTAAAACAGTACACTCTCACAACTCAGACCCACAAATTATAAAAATACACAGATTAGAGAGGACAGAAAGCGATTGTTTCATGGATTTGGCAGCTTCCTTTTTTCTGTTATGTTATGGCTCCTAGATTTGTTCGTCCTCTGATTGCTATGCCAGAGCCCATCCATTCAATCATCTATTTCCAGCTATGTATTCATACTTCGAGGGTCATCTAATGCATTATTTGTCTTTTCCATTCTAAAATATCAGAGGACGGCCAACCCTCCTCCCAGCCCCACTGAATTAAAAGAAAAGAGAAGGAGAGAGAGAGAGAGAGTAAATCAGTGTTCACCAAAGTTCAGTCGGCATAATAGAAAAAGTTTCGTGTCTTTTAATTAAGTGTTCGAGTTCAAATCTCTTTAGGAACGAAAAATATTACTTTGGGAGATCTCCTTTCTATAGGAGACCTGACAGTTAAATCGATTCAAATTAATCGAAGTAAAACTCTGGATACCGAGAGTTAGGAACTCAAAAAAAAAAAAAAATCAGTGCTGTGACATTGGAAATTGATGCCCGTGAGAGAAATGCGTAACCACAAAATTGAAAATGAAATGTTGGGTCATAATAAATCGTTTTCTTGAGTACTTTCATGATAGAAGTACGTCCAATGATAATGATGGTTTGATGATTGAATTCACCACGTTGCCTAAAGGCACTGTCAAAAAAAGCAAGGTAGGTGTGAGATGGACATTTGAGTTTTGACACTTAAGCAGTCTACATTTCCCGATATGTCTGATGATGCGAGGACAGCTTTCCCTCTTTGGCATTTGCATTGCAGTGCCCCCTCTGTGTTGCCAGCACTCCCCTTATTTTGCTCACACTCGTCTCTTTATGCCACCAAATCCCAACCCACAGAGACTCTAGACGGTATATAGACGAACTTGCAAATATATATATATATATATATATTATATATATATCCACATACACATAAACACAAACAAAAATTCAGAGAGACAGAGGTGATGAGGTAATAGGGTTTTGGTGAATAGAAGATTCAGGCGGGTATGTGTGAGCTCCTTTAGTCTTTCCAAACACCTTGCGGCATTTACTTCTAAAAGCAGGCCATTATAGTTGATTGAAGACAAAGACCATACTCTTTCTATGCCATGGATGAATCTTCAGCGCCTTTGTTGTTCTATGCTAGCTATTCTAAAGCCAAAGAGCGGAATGAGAACATCCATGCAATAAAAGAACAAGATGCTACGTGCATCCAACGACCAACCTGCCATCCATCTCTTTCCGAGGTTAGTACACACAAATTTACCTTGTCCATCTCTGCTTCAACTTTTCCTTTCTAAGTCTCTCTCTCTCTCTCTCTCTCTCTCTCTCTCTCTCTCTCTTTCACTCTCTCT
This sequence comes from Dillenia suffruticosa, assembly GCA_033439265.1. NCBI lineage: Eukaryota > Viridiplantae > Streptophyta > Magnoliopsida > Dilleniales > Dilleniaceae > Dillenia > Dillenia suffruticosa. The sequence goes on along the minus strand of JAVTVX010000012.1, from coordinate 4,234,219 downwards.
CTCAGGTGATTGAAGAGATCAAACAGCTCTATGCCGTGGCATTACCAATGATCATTACTGGGTTACTCATGTATATTAAGTCCGCTATTTCAATATTCTTCTTGGGGAGGTTAGGGAAGGAGGCATTGGCTGGTGGCTCCCTGGCAATTGGCTTTGCCAACATCAGTGGTTACTCAGTCATCTCAGGTCTTGCAATGGGCACGGAAGCAATCTCATCTCAAGCTTGTGGTGCTAGGCAATGGCCTCTAATGGGTCAAACCCTTCAAAGAACTATTGCCATTCTTGCTTGCACATGCATACCCATCTCTGTCTTGTGGCTCAATGTTGAACCCATCCTTCTCTTCTGCGGTCAGAACCCAACCATATCTTCCATTGCTTCAACTTATCTCGCGTTCTCTCTTCCTGATCTCTTCTTTCAATCCCTCATTAATCCTCTCAAAATTTACTTAAGAACACAAGACATAACTCTTCCTCTAATGGTGACAGCTGCTTTTGCCCTAGCACTTCATGCACCCATTAACTACTTTCTTGTCCACTGCTTTGGCCTGGGCATCAAGGGCATTGCGATTGGGGTGGCTTTGACAGACCTTAGTCTTCTTCTTTCCTTGTTGCTTTATCTGTGCCGTTCAGGCATTCATAAGAAGTCATGGGAAGGTTGGTCACTGAAGTGCTTCAGTAAATGGAGAACCATACTTAGCCTGGCAATTCCAAGCTGCATTTCTGTTTGCCTGGAGTGGTGGTGGTATGAGCTGATGATAGTTTTCTCTGGGCTTCTTATCAATGCTGCTGAGGCTGTTGCGACAATGGGAATTCTCATTCAAGCGACTTCGCTCATCTATGTTTTCCCTTCAGCATTGAGTGTTGCGGTGTCAAGCCGAGTAGGCAATGAGTTGGGTGCAGACAATCCCGGCAGAGCCAAGGCCTCTGCCCTGATTGCACTATCTTGTGCCATCTTGACAAGCTTCATAGCCATGTCATTCATGACTACAATGCGAAATGCTTGGGGCCGGGTTTTTACAATGGATGAAGCTATTCTGTCTTTAACGGCTGCAACAATGCCGGTGGTGGGGTTGTGTGAGCTACTTAACAGCCCTCAAACAACTGTATGCGGTGCCTTAAGAGGGAGCGCAAGGCCAGCGTTGGGAGCAAACATAAATCTGATCTCTTTCTATGGTGTTGGTTTGCCTGTGGCAGTTTTGATGGGCTTTCTTATGGACATGGGTTTGTTGGGTCTTTGGTTAGGCCTACTAATGGCCCAAGTGGTGTGTGCTCTCGGTATGGTGTTTGCCTTAATGAAGACTGATTGGTTAGCACAGGCAGAGAGCGCCCAAGGGCTAATAGGCAGTGAGGGAAATGACAAAATGCAAAACAGAGACATTCAAGGATTTTTACCGGTCAAGTGTGTCAGCTAGCCATCAGATATGAGAAATGCTTGTTGTCATTAGTATTTCCCCTTTTAACATTTTTCAATAAGCTTAACTGTCACCTTCCTATAGGACAAATTTTGTTCAAAATTGTCTAATAATTGCAAGACACACGAGCTTATAAAAAGTTTCGCCAGGATTTTTGCATGACAAAATGCATTTTCAGCAATCAAAACATCTGCATTTTCTGCCTAGTTTCTATTATTTTCCTCCTTCCCCTTTGGGTAATTGAATTGAATTTGTGAATGATGGAACCGAATTTTTATACCTACCAATTTTGCCTCTCCTTTTGTTCCTGCATTTTACCAGACATCAGACTGCAAATTTTAATTGTAATAAAACCATCTTTTTTAGGAAGAAAATTTGCGTTTAAGGCTTCTGATCGTCAAATACTTGGGTTTTTTTTCTTCCTTAAATTGAATCTCTGTATACTGTCTTGGGTTCCTTAAACTTACCATGTCCTTGCTTGTTAGCCTTTTGTCCACTTCCGTTGATGCGACTGAAATTCGATCAACTGAAGTTCTATCCACAGGAAATTTGTGTGCTTCCGTCCACGGAGCCCGAGTTTTAGAAGTATCTGTGGGACACAAGCGTGTAAATAACAGCACAGACGTGAATTTCCCAGTTTGCACGTGTATGAAACAACTGTTCAGGGGATAATTTCTTTCCTGTGCTTTACTTCTATGTCAGATTCATCAGAAGGATTGGTGTTCGTTTCCAATGGGTGTCGAACAGGGATATCGCCAAAAGGAACCTTGGACGTTAGAATCTTAGAAAACGCGTAGCACTAGCAAGTTGATCACCAAGAATATATGCTTGTTTCTTCCCTTTGCACATTTACCTGCTTTTCCCATTCTCTCAAATTTTATGATTGAGAAAGGAATAAAGAATATCATCATCATGCTTATCTGTTCGCTCTCTCTCTCTCTCTCTCTCTCTCTCTCTTTCTCGTAAGAAAAAAAAAAAAATCTTTTGTCTCTTGTATGGGAATCAAATGCCTTTTCTTCTTTAAATACTAGGTTGTAAAATAGTAGAACTAACGCTGTAAGCTTGCAATATCCACACAATTAAAAAAATGTCTAATAACCGTAGTTTTCTCTATTTTAGACAGAGTTTCACAAGAATGCCATCTCTAAGACCACCTCTCTCGATCTTATCTAGAGATCATCACACACAGAAGCCAAATATTCCAAAGTGTTTTCAGCCAAATGTGGAGGAAATGAAGAAGGTTTTCAACAAGTTTGATTCAAATGGAGATGGGAAAATCTCTCAAGAGGAGTACAAGGCGGCACTGAGAGCTTTAGGCAAAGGTAATGTGGACAATGAGGCCGCTAAGGCCTTTGAAGTTGCAGACACCGATGGAGATGGATTCATCGACTTCAAAGAGTTCATGGAGCTGCATAACAAGGAAGGTGGCATCAAGTGTAGTGACATTCAAAGTGCCTTCAAGGTCTTTGATGTTAACGGCGATGGGAAAATAAGTGCGGAAGAGATGGTGGAGGTGATGAGGATGATTGGAGAGCGATGCAACTTGGAAAGCTGCAAGAAAATGGTGAGGGGCGTTGATTCCGATGGGGATGGATTGATTAACCTTGATGAATTTATGAGCATGATGACTTGTACTATGAAACCATTTTAAAAAGGTTGAAGTATCATAGGCTTCAAGTCACCCTTTTTAATTAAATAAATTCTTGATCAAATTAGAGAATTGAATATCGTCTAAACTTAAATGATTGTCATTGTATTTTACACGGAATCAATGACGGGTACTATTTATTATAAGTCTTCGAGCTCTACAGCGTAGACATTGTTGATTCATACAAGTGAAAAGATTTGCATGGCAAGTGAGAGTACATTGAATCATCGTTTTCATCTGGTCATGGCTCCTACCACTGAAGGAGCTGTTGAGATTCCTCTGCTCTGTCTATCCATGTTTGCTTCCCAACCTTCATGTTTCCAAATCAAAATTGTCATCACTATAAACATGTTGATAAAAGATAAAAGTGAAAATACTAACAATAGTGAAATGTTAAGAGATTTCCATTATAGCGAAGATTTCTTATAATGATGAATTTACAATACGGATCTTAAATCGATAAATTTTGAAAAATCAAATGATGATAAATAGTAGTAAATAATCATTTTTAAAAGTGTCTGTAAATTCTAACTTTTGTTCTCATGATTAGTACTCAAAAGCATCATGTGATAGATTGAGTAACAAAGGTTGACATACCTATTCCCATATCAAAACCACGGCTTCTGAGCTCTCTATATTCCTGACAGAGGGCACAAGGCTCACAACAAAAATGAACCAGGCAATCAGCACAGGGGGCTTCCTCCAAATCATATTGTCCTCTCAATTTTGATCTATAAAAGCATGAGTACAAGCATGGTAGCCCAGTGAATCCTAGCAGTAGCCCGTAAATAGCACCACTAGCGGCACAAGCTACAAAAACAGCCAAGCAAAATTTATTGTATCAACAATCACGTTTAAAAATGTAAAGCGTCACTAACTCCACCATGCAGAATATAGATCTCAAAACCTCCTACCTTAATAGCTAATATACCTAATTATTAAGATATGAATTAAAGTGTTTAAATCTGTTTTATCGTCCTTACTTATTCTGATAATATTTGTGCAGACTAGTCATAGCAGTCGGTCAATGTCCTATATTAACCAATTTTACTGAAAAAAAAAATTCACCCGAATGGTTTAGAGTTAAGATCATAAAAACTAGTTTTAAAACTTACTGATGGAACCCCTATTGGAGATCTCGGCAATCTGGCCAAAAGTGACACATGGACATATGCAAGTGATCAAGCAGTTTGCAGGGTCATCACAGCAATGGCAGAGACCGGTAGACCACCGGGGAGGTGTGGTAGCTCCTGATGAGCCATGAAAATGGGAAATATTCAGATTGCTTGGAATTGCAGGTACTGGAGGACCTTGATAGCCTTGATCTGGTGCATGTTTGGCATTGCCATAATTTGAATGATACATTTTTGTGTGGTTTGATGAATGCGGAGAGTTGAAATACGCAGAAACTTAGCAAAGAGATAACCCAGAATGCCTACAAGAATGGTCAATATCATTGGCATTTGTACCATAAACAATTTGGATGGTCAACGTCATTGGAACTTGAACTATAAACAAATTGGGTTTGATAATTCCTAGGTCTTTACAAAGACCCATCTTTTAAGGTTCATTAAAATGAGGAAAACAGTGTGCTATAAGTCACCCTAACTCGTTATGTTACTCAAAAGATAATTAGATCTTAACTAAATCAAAATGCTCTTCCAGAGTACTTCTATTTATAACAAATTATAATAATACAAACTAAACCTAGAGGCCTTGGCTAGGTTCTTATTCTCTCTATTATTCTCAACAGGCTCTGTAGATGTAATATTTTGTTTATTTCAATCATATTTTTCTTACATATAAACATTAATTTTTTTAAAAAAAATAAAAAAATTATAAAACTCTTCTCTTGGAGTATATAAAGTAATTATTTTATTAATAAATTTTAATATATTGAAAATAACCTCCACTAAAGGCGCGTTCAAATAAAAGCTAACATAAATACTCCTTACTATACCAACGGTAAATTAATTTAGTGGGTGTAGTATTAAATATTTTAATCAAGTGCACGAGTTCGATAACTCGGTTAAATGGTCTACTATAAATTCCAAACCGAATTAATTGAAATATGAATTCAAATACCAAGCGATATAATAAAAAAAAAATACTCCTTGCTCTCAATTTTCAAATATAAAGATCAAAACTTTTTTAGGATCTGAGTGAAAAATATACAGATAATATGAATGTATGTATGTATGTATTTGCATGACAATATGTTTTACCTTTAATATATTAAAAAATTTCTAAGCAGTCACTTCGAAAGTGAGATGTCTAATTTTCTAGAAATATTCCGTGGTAGGCGTGAAGAAAGTGCTTCAAGCGAATCAAGCGCGTCAAAACTTGTGCGCAATGCCCTCGTAATATAATATAATTTTTATTAATTAAGAAAATAAAATATACATTTAACATTATAATTTAACTACAATTTTTAGCAAAATAGATAATATTTAAAATTATAATTTATATATATAATTTTTGGCGGCTACCCTGCTCACCTCCTCCTTGAGCCATGATTATAAGAACATGGAGAGAGGATAATGACAATTGTGGCTCTCCTCCACTCCTTTTGTCCACCAAAAGAAACAACTACTGCTTTATTGACAAGTAATTTGAATTTAATGAATTGGGTAGGAATTAAAAATAACGTTACAATTTCGTATATCAAAATCGCAGATTCACAGTTCCTGGAGGGACAGGCTGCAACCCACATGAATTAATTTTATACGATATGGCAAAAGCTTGGAAGGCATATTAAAGTGATATGATCCTTTGATAGGAATAGCATCAAACATTTCGCGGCCTATCTTTGGAATCAAGTGTTATTCTTTCCAAGGGATAACAACCATGTGAACTGCAAGTAGCATAAGATGTAAATACACACGTATGTATGTATATGCCATATAGCATAAGTTCTTAATTTTCAAATTTTCTTCATTCACTTTCCCTAATTTTCGATTAATAGAACAATAAAAGAATCAATAGGCACGAGCTCCAATATTAAAAAAAAAAAAATCATATCATAACATCTGTTAGATCAAAAAATTTTTTTAAAAAAATAACGATATGATATACATAAAATACCAAATTTAATAAATATTAAAAGTATCATGCAAACTAGAGATCAAATTGGGTATTGATTATTTTTCTATCTAATTTAATTTTTAAAATTAAAAAATAATGAATAATGTCTTTTTACATCTCATATCCCTCAATTAATTCTCTCTTATTTTTTTCTTTTATTTTCTATTTTACTTTTTAAAAAATTGGTTATAACAACATAAAGACACAACAATGAAGATACATTTTGTTTAAGGTAAGTTTGAAATTATAAATTTGAAACTTTGGAATGTTTCATGGGGTTTCTTTTTTTTTATTTATATTATACTTTATTTTTATCGTTATCTTTAACTTTTTTGTTTTATTTATACTAGACTTTATAAATGTTAAAGGTATTATCTTTCATACCATTCACCTCGTTGATTTAAGGTGTAATACGACATTTAAAACATCATAGAACTCTCTTACGTGTGATCCATACTTCCATTGGTTAGGCACAAATCTTCTAGTCAATGATTGATAGCTAGAAGAATAAAGTTAGTTAGTCCATTGATTGATTAATTCTAATCCATACGTTATTTTATGTCCTAGTAAAAGTTGCCAAAGGTAAGCATGGGCTCGTGTGTGAGAATATATACTCCACTTCCCCTTCTTCTTAAGGATAACCTTACAATCACCAAAGTTCACATCCATCCATCACGTACAAATCACTTAGAGAGAGAGAGAGAGAGAGAGAGGGAGAGAGAGAGAGAGAGATGGCAATAATGAGATTTGTGAACATGCAGCCCAACAACGAGATGACTGTGACAGAGTTCAAGGCATGGATAAGGCGGTTCGACCAAGATCACGATGGTCGTATTAGCCAAGAGGAGCTGAAAGAGGCCCTTCAAACCTTGAATGTATGGTTTGGGTGGTGGAAGGCTAGACAAGGTATGAGACAAGCTGATCTCAACCGCAATGGCCAAATCGAGAATGCTAAGGAAATGGAGAAGCTTGTCAACTATGCTCGACAACATCTGCACATGAAAATCTACGAGAGCAATTGGTGATTTTTAATTTGATTGTCTATCTCTTAACAACAATGTGTGTGTGTGTGTGTGTGTGTGTGATTTGTGTTAAGTTTCAGAATTATTTAATGAATCATATTTGGGTTTGTGTAATATTGTTAATTAGTTGCTTGTTTTAGGTAAGCCAATATTGAATAATGGAAAAGGCAAGAAAGCCTTCATGAACTCTGTAATATTCTGCCAAAATCATTAAGCAATTGTATTTATTGTAATTTTCTTTGTTATTGTGTGGTACAGCATTCTCCTTCAAGCTTTTTAGTGTGACCAAAGAACTTAATTAAGAATTGTCTCTAAGTAGAGATGTGACCGGTCCAGTTCGAGCTGGTTGCATCCAGGAACCACATGTCGGTTCGTCCATAGTTCCCAGGCCTTCTAGGGTCGGGCTAGGTCGGTTCCAATAAAATTTGCTTGGAACCGGCCTGGTCTGATGAACCAGGCCTGCTGAATAGGGCTGTGACGGACTGATCCGGTCCTATTGACAGTTTTTCAAAGTAAAAAATTTCAAAAAATAAAAAATTGGCCATTGAAACCTAGCCGAGTAGGTTCCATGTTGGTTTGGTTCAAGAAATAGGAACTGGATTGGCCCGGTTATTGTAGTGGCTAGTTCAATTCCAGATTAATGTTGCCCCGAGCCTGTTTCCGGTCCGAGCTACAGTGGGGCAGCTCGATCGGTTTCCAAACCAAAACCAACTCAGCCCCATCTCTATCTCTAGGCTTCCCAAGAGAATTGATATTTGTTAGTGTCTATTATTATTATTATTTTTTATAACTAACCATTATTCAAAATCATTTTCTGATCGATTTGAATCGAATGTTGTCAGGTTCAAATAAAAGAGAAGTTCTTATAATATAATTTTTTTTTTTTATTTCAAATTCGAGATTTAACTAAGAAATTTAACACTTTTATACACTAGACTGAATACCATTGATATATTTGTTAAATGTCTATCGAATATATGGGTTTAACCAACTTTATTTCCAAACTTGTTCTCCTCTGCAATTTATTGCATCAGGTGATAAACATGATAAACAATAATCTCCTTATATTATAAAATAATTAATAATACCATGTTTAAATTCAAGATCAACTGTATCTATAATCACCCTAACCTGTTATGACTAGATCATATTAGTCCGTCACTTATGTAGGCTTGGTGGCCTTTTCCAAATTCACGAGAAACCAAATATCTCAAGAGTTTAAATAAAAAGAATAAACTCGATCATTGAATTGCACCAAATTTAGGCCCAGGACTTTTTTCTTCATGCCCAACAAGTCCCACCCAATCTCACCCTCAAGTCTAGTTTAGTTCCCACTGAATAGTCGAGCACAACCCTCGTGATGGCATTTGACTCTTAAACCAGCTTATCTTTTATGCCAGATTTTTGATTCAACCCGACCTGAGTTGGAATTAAGGTCAGGCTAGATCATGATTATTTAAGTGCAACTTTGAGGTGTCTTCAAACAAGTACCTCCCCGAGTTCCGCGAAATAGCCATGTAACTTCGGGAGAAGAGGTGTTTTCAAACATCGTGACCAGGCCAGGCCCGGAGGCTGTTTACCCACAAATTGTCAAAGTGTCTTTATACCAATTCAACGTCATTTAATTCCTTGAAATCAAACATGATTTTATTTTGAATGACCGAGGATGTAAGAAAAACTACATTGACTGAAGATACACACCATGTGATGACAATGAACAATAACTTAAAAAAAAAAAATCAAGAAGCACATACGATGTGATTGTAACATGATTTTCAAGGAGATTGCCTTTTTGAGAGTGGAAGGCTTAAAGAAAAGATCCCATACTGTCATAGTGGAGCAACTTTCTCCATTACAGAATATAGGGATCCGTGACTAACACATAACACTATTTTCAACACTTTATCTCACCACCCCATGTGGTGGGATTCCAATATTTTGATAGGAAGGAATCAAGAAAGATCCCACGTCGTTTTGGGTCATTGACAAGTTACAAGGACAAGTCATAGTGTTCAAACTATTCAAGCCCATTGTAGTCGGGCACAGCATAGCTAAAACAATGGGGATAACCATAAGATAACTACTCGCGCGCGTGATTTTCCTATTGATGGCATGCTCCAAATGAACGTGGAGGAGTTCAAGTTATGGTTGAAACTATTTGATGTGGATGGAGATGATAGGATCAACAAAAAAGAGCTAGAAAAGGCATACAAGGCCTGAAACGGGGATGGCGCTGGTTTACCTTGCCAAAGAGTGCTCAAAGGGACCAACATCTTTTGGGTTTAGTTTAAGGATATTAAATTTATTTAATCAAAATTTTGAGTTTTAAATATTGACGATGAAAAAACAAGTATTAAGGAGTGTTTATCTCAAAATTGGACTCTATAATATTTGAATTGAATTAATTAAATAATTTAAATCCGGTGATTAAGTATAAAAAAAAAGTGCTCAAGGGTTGCTAAAGCTTATTCTAATGGCGATGGCTTCGTCGATGATGAAGATGCAGTAGGCAACCTCGTTGACTTTGCCAAGGACTACATGGCGATCAGAATTGTTCTCAACTAGGTGAACTTGGCAAACTAAATAAGCATGTTTATGTATTACTAGATATATGAGATTTATAATATTTAAATCGAATTAATCAAGTAATTTTTAGATACTTGTGGTGAAAAAAAATATATGTATTACCATATACGTTGCTTTCCTGGTATGCATTTGTGTTCTGTGGGATGCTTTTGTGGACCAATGGGCAAAAAAGGTTGGGTTGAAGTCCCTCGTCAAATTTAGTTAATTTGGCCTATGGGTAGAAGTCCAATGTGTTTCAGTTCAAGTGACACATTCCCCATCTCTCATGTAATAGACTCAAATTCGAGTTTTAATATATATATATATATATATAAATACTGTTCATCCATCCTTTCGATACCGGTAATCTTATATTCTTGTGAAACACCCGTGGAGATGGCTACTTTTATGCTTTTGAATATTACCATAAGTGTTCTATATATATTTAAATTTGATTTTCTAAATCTATAGATGTCCAAATTCTTGGACTATGTCCCCTAACAGCTAAATAAATAAGACGGGGTTCAAAATTTTCTAAAAAGAAAACATTTGATGCAGCTATATTGACTTGTTGATTCCATGCGGATGAGCCACTGTGTTAATTTCAATTATTAAAGAAAAACAAAACCACAATAGGATGTTGTTGAGCAGGAACTCAGAGGAAGAAAGGTAAGCATTCAGTAGCGATCAAGCAAGGCCCATGGTCTCTCCTTGGGTTCCCTCTCTACGTTCACTATTCTCTTCACGACAGTTTGTTGTACTTGATCAAAGGGCGGTCAATGCAGTGAGAAAAGTTCTACGTTTCTTAATCAAGTACTCGGATTTAAGCTTTTTTAGAAACAAAAAATACTATTTTGGAACATCTCCCCCTCTATAGAAGACCCGATAGTCAGGTCAATCTGGATTAGTCAAAGTGAAATTCTGAATATCGTGATCAGGGACCAAAAACAAAGAGTTTGTTGTACTTGTCATCGTAAGCCAAGTGTTCGTCTTGCATGAGTTTAAGATTGAGTTATCCAGGTGTTTCCTCCACAATTGAGTCAACGTTTTGTGGGGGACGGTGAAGTCCCAAATTTCGTCGCTTCCAGTTCTGCCACCTCAACAACTATGGCTAAGAAATCGGTTGAGATAGGACCGGTGAGGAGGCAAGCTGTGCATGATGGAGCTGACACGGAGGATTCATTAATTGCCCCCTTCAAGACGATCGAGTAATGATAACAATGATTGGAAGGAAGAGCCAATTAACTTCAAATAATGGGTGGGTGTCTCAACTCAACAACTATAGTTGGTGAATTTTTGGCGCATTCTAATCTCTTTTCTTGAACTCATTTAGCTAATAATGTTGGAATATCTGTTCCTCGACCGTAGACACTTCAACCCTCAATAATACCCCTTCATTGCTCTTTGATCAGCTCTCATTCCCATCGTACCACAACCAGAGACTTCCTTGCACCAAGCCCAACGTTACACTGAGATTACCTACCAGCTGATTACTCGATGTATGGCAAACCCAGTTTGTGCCTACATAATCTTTCTTACCGATTGAATATACAAAGAGATAATCTTATGAACAGAAGGCCAAGCTATCTCGAAAAATATATAAACAGAAGGCGCTATCTGGATAGACTTACGAATAAAAAGCGAAGCTATCTCGATGAAAACCTAGGCTATCTGAATAAATATATGATCATACTAGGCAAATATACAAACAGAAGGCCTGAGAAACTGACCTGTGTCAGATATGGTTTCAGTCTAAATCTATCAGTCATGCTCTTTTAGTTTGTACTCTCGCCCAGGAAGTTTGGGCCAGGTCACGATTAATGCCCTCTTCATCACAGCCTTTCTCTTCATGGAGAAATCTCAGCTTGCTTCGAATCCAGAACATGAGGCCAAATGAGCTGGTCATTGTTTGGGGGATTTAGTTCGAAAGAAAACTCGGCTCCCGTTGAGGGTCCACAAAGATGAAGTGATGAGGTATTTCTGCTCTGTCATCCTCATCCGACTAGAAGTTTATATAATATTATATTACGTATCAAATGTAATAATAATTAAACATGAATAAAAATAATTCAAAAAAGGGTTCGAATGTGCCTACGCTGACCATTCACTATTTCGATGAGTTTTGATGATCATGATAGTACCAAAATGATTCTTGAAATGTGTACAAAATTTTTAAATTCTCAATTTTACTCAATGAATAGTGTATAGTTTAGAAATTTGAGCATAAAGACTAATACATTACGAGTGGATTTATATAAATTCTCAATTATAAAAAATAATTAAAACTTTATAATTGTCATTCTAAATTATTGTTAGATATTATGAGAATTCAATTAAATATTCAAAACGAAAAAATAAGATTAATTGTGTAGAGATTTTTGAATGAGATATCAAAATTTGACCAAATACATCTCAATTTAAATTTATTTTATTGTTTATCATATTTAATCTTTTTTCGGTTATATTTTTTTTATTAACTTCATTTTGAATGCATTAAATCATGAAATTTGAATTAAAATAAAAAAACATTCCTAAGAGTCTATTAATGTCTAGCGAAATATATATTTATATATTTATAATAATAAATTTGATATATAAGTCTAATTTATTATAATAATTCGTATTATTTTTATATTTCTATCTTGTCATCAGAGACCCTGCAACAGTATGTGCCTCGTCTACTCTCGAAAAATTGCTCTGCAATATACATCTATCGCAGATTATCAGTCTCAAAGTGAAGAGACTGTTTCCTGGCAGAGACCTCGTTTGGGTTGGATTGAAATGAACTCGGACGCCTCGCTTAGTTCAGAAGGGTGTGCTTTGTGGTGTTATCTTCTGTGACCATGAGCAGCTAGTGTTGGCGAGTGCTTTTAAGCTGATTTATGCTCAGGATTCAATTGTGATTGGGGAGGCATTGGCTATGATATATAGACTCCAATAGGCCTGAGTTCTGGGGTTCCCAACAATAGCTTTGAAACTGATTGCCTTCATTTTTGATAATATATGACCCTAAAGTACATAATCATAAAGTTCAGAGCTACAGACCACCTAAGGTCCTCTCAATAAATATCCAAAATGGTCAAACACTCTCTCAGTCAAACACTCTCCCCTGTTTCTCTTGATCACTGCTCGATTAAATCTCTCAGTTACTATTGACTTCTCGGCTACTGTCGAGTGATTTCCCATCGAATAACGTCTTCATCTGGCTAATCAAGATCATGATCAATCAAAATTTGAATCTCTCCTAATCTTGAAGGTAATTTCTCATGATAAATAAGAAAATCTCATAATCTTTCTTGATAAGGTAGAGAATTTTTGTAACAAGTTGAACACTTTTCTTAATTTATAGGATTCTAAATCTCCTGAAGTTCTTGACTATACAGTTCTTGTAATTTTAAAAGATTTTCAATGATCTTTTTATGAGAAAACAAGGATGTCTACAGTCCTAAACAAGAGACTTGCAATCCATATGCTATATAAATACACTAAGCGAAGGCGACTCGATAGATATGTTTAACAACTTTACATATACAAATTACAGGTACACAGAGCTAATCTAAGACTTTATTCAATTTATTCTATTTCCCTTTAACTTCTCTTTCTAGTTTGAGTATCGGAACATTCTCTATCGAACAACTTTCGATGGACATTTGCAAGTCTTATCATTCACGAAGGACCAAAATATGTATTAGCATCAGTTTTCGCTCGATTCAACAGAGCATTTTATCTACGAAGCAAATGCACATCCAACGACGGAAAATCAAGGGTGGTACACTCCATCCCAACTTGGCTTGGATTGTTGGTTGAAGACATTCATCACCTTGTCATTTCTTTTCATCAATAGACTTTTGTCATACGCGTAGATGTAATATGGTAGCTCATCCGCTTCCGGAGCTAGGTCAAGCAGAGTTGAGCATAAATATAATTTGTAATAGTCAGAAATTTAAGCATAAGACTAATATAAAAATATAAAATCTCAATAATTCGTTACTTTCAATAAATTATTAACATTCATATTTTATAAATATAAAAACATAATATTAATAAAAAAATTAAATATTAAATCAAATTATTATAGTTAAATTATTATTAATTTATTTAAATATTCAATATTCCTTGATGATCTCATCTTATCATTTTCAATGACGTTAGAAGTTGTTCCTTGCAAAAGAAGGGAATCCTCACCCCTTCCACGTATCTTCCACAGTATGGAGCAGCAACCCGCAAAAATGGGGATACTTCATTTCATTTTTCTCGTGAGGGCATCCCGGCCGTACAATCACAGCATCACAGCCGGTCTATCAGCCTTGGCTTCATTCATTGAAGCCAAGGTGATCCATATATTTTATAAATCGCATGATATCAATATACTATCGTGTGTGTGTGTGTGTGTGTGTGTGTAATTTATATATTATTTATTTTAAAATAAATAAAATCTATATATTTTTAGATTGATTTAAATAATTCACAGATTTTAATTTATTTTAAATTGTTTAATTAGGTTTAATTTTATCTAATTTAATAGTAAAAATTAAATCTAATTATATAAGAGTTTTCGATTGAATCGGAATAATGGTCCAATTTTAAAAACACCGTTGATATAGGCTTTTATATAGCTACACGTACCGGATACATATGGTGCACAATTTATTTTATTCATTTGTCTTTTTTGAATAAGGTGTTAGGATTATATACGATATGCAGGGTGCGTTTATTCCAATTCAACATATTTAATGAAGATACTCCCCCAAGTGGAAGGCTTAAAGAAAAGATCCCATAAGTGTGATAGTGAAGCAACTCTCTCCATTCAGAATATTACAACTGTGTCGTTAACCTAAAGCACAATTTTCGACACTTTATCCCTCCCCCCCCCCCACCCCCATATGGTGGGATTCCATTGCTATGATAAGAAGGAACCAAAAAATAATAATAAAAGCCCTAAAGGTACATCTTTTTGGATGATGTTCAAAGATATAAGGACAAGCCGTAGTGTTGAGAAAATTCAAGTCGTGTGCAATTGAGCATAGCGTAGCCAAAAACTAGAGAGATGGCCATAACTAGCACTCGCACGCGTGCCGTTCAGAGCGATGGCAAACTCCAAATGGACCCGGAGGAGTTCAAGTTATGGTTAAAACAATTTGATGTGGATGGAGATGGTAGGATCAACAAAAAAGAGCTACAAATGGCAATCAAGGATAGAGGTGGGGGATGGTTCACTTCGCGAAAGAGTGCTCGTGGGGTGGCTGGAGCTGATTCTAATGGCGATGGCTTCATCGATGATGATGAGATAGGCAATCTCACCGAGTTTGCCAAGGAGCACTTGGGGATCAGAGTAGTTCTCTATTAGGTGACTTGGCAAACTAAATAAGAGTGTTTTATGTACTACTACGTGTTGCTTTCCTTAGTCTTCCTATGCATTTTCGTAGTTATCTATTAGGTGAACGTGGCAAACTAAATAAGAGTGTTTTTCAGCACCAAAAAAAAAAAAAAAATAAGAGTGTTTTATGTACTACTACAAGTGTTGCTTTCCCTGGTCTTCCTATGCATTTTCTGCTTTCTGTGATGTTTCTGTGGACTAATGGGCTTATAAAGATCGTCCATCATCCTGCCAGTGGGCCTTACATGTACCATGGAGTGTCCCCTTCACCCTTCCGAATATTATCATAAAATTTAACAATACTAACAAATAGTATGTTTAGTACAATAAATTATTAAATATCTTAATTAAATATAAAATTCAAAACTTAAGAATTAAAAAGACTATGTTAGAATAATCGTCTCTAAATAGGGTTTCTTGCAGATGCTTATATTGGATTAGTCGGAATATAACTTTACATGCTGATAGTAGGAAAAAAAATAAAATTTAACAATATCCAAATTCTTGGACTTTGTTTCTAGCCACTAATATAAATAAGAGAGGGCTCAAAATTTTCTAAAAGGCAAAATTTTGATGTATTTAGATTCAATTATTGTTTTGGTGTGGATAAGCCACTATGTTAATTTCATTTATCAAGGTCTAATGACTGAATATTGATCCCTTAAACAAGTTCTTTTTTTTTTTTTGTACCATATCTTAGACACCACCCGATATCCTGAGTTTTACCCCAACTAATCCAGATCGACCGCTGCAGTAGCTCCTTTTGGAGGGCGGGTCTCCCAACGGGGAACGCTTCATACACATGACGGCCCGATACTCCCAACGGGAGTTGAATCTCGATCATGTTTAAAGGTACTCAACCGCATATCCAGTTGAGTCAACCCACGTTGATCCCTTAAATAAGTTCTTGAATTCATGTGTATAGTGAAAATAGATGCTAGGAGAGTTTTGTTACTTAACGGTCTAATCCAATTCAAATCGAATTTAGTTGAAATCAATGTAATTATTAGATACCGATAGTTTATATCAAAAAATAAAAATACACGTAAGCATTAAGTAGATCAATAAAAGCCCAAGGTGGAAGCACGTCACACTTTTATAGGTCAGAAATGGGTATGGCCCAAAACAATATACTTATAGATCATGCCCAGGGTCGAGACAAAAAATGGAGATGTTGGGCCCCCGTGCTAGCAGGTTGGGCCACCATAAATCCAGAGATCGGCACTTTTAGAAATCTAGCAGGATTGACCACGCTGGGATATATGGCCCAACCAACGCTGTTGACAGGGCTGGCTGTTGAAATTTACAAATAATAATAATAATAATCATATCAACGTGAGTTGAGTCAACTGAATATGGGGCTGACTATCCTTAAACATGACCAAGATTCAACTTTCGTTGGGAGTATCGGGCTCTCATGTGTATTGAACATTCCTCGTTGGGAGACCTGCCCTCTGAAAGGAGCTACTGTAGTGGTTGGTCTGGATTAATTTGGGCAAAAACCCGGGATACAAGACAATATCCAAGACATGGTACCAAAATAAATAAATAAATAATAATAATAATCATGATGATGATAATAATAATAATAATAATAATAATAATAATAATAATAATAGGCCTTGGCTTATTATATTAATAAGTATCCGAAACTATATTTTAATTAATCCGATTCAGGGTTTGTAGTGATCCATTTAGGTGTTACCCTTTCAACGTAGTCTACTCTATATTTAAGTCACGAGTCAAATTCGAGATTTTGGTTAAACGATTTAACGTTATATCTCACTAAACCAACTGACTATTGATATAGAACTTGGCCCTATTCTTTTTAGAATTCCTTTAGGCATTTTACCTATTTTGTAAAAATTTTCACATTAAGAAATTTGGTAAGAAATTATTATCTCCTTTTATATATAGAATATCAAAATAAAAAATAGATAAAATAATTTGTCATCTTGCAAAAATTTGTTTAAAAACTATATTTTGAATATTTGTTTACAAAATTTTTTTAACAGATTTACAATCAATACGGAGTAAAAATTTTTGATTTAATAAATCACTTTGAAATTTAGTAATATGTAAAACAATAGATAAAATTTCATCTTTTATAGTAGAGTAATTCTTTTAGCTTTGGTTCCAATAACCAGAAGTGTACCGGACTACTTCTTCTTCTCTAATGTCCTGGACTTACTTTAAGATTCCTCCCCAGCATATGTCACTAGCATCTGTTTCTATTACTTTAGGAAGGTTAGGATTGACTATATGTATGAACAGTATTTTTAATACCTTTTTTTAATATACCGGACAAACTCAATATGCTAATTTGTCCATAGTTTAGTATTCTTTTTAAATCTATCATGTAGTGGTTTTGCAATTTTATTTATATTAAGAAGAAGGTCTAAAATATAGTTTAGACTTCTTAAGAATCTCTGTAACTATATTTTATCTAGAATTTTATCTGAAAATTTATTTGCAAATTCTAGGGACCTTTCGATTGATTTTATTGTTCCACAAGTTATATAGTGACTTAAAAATTTTATTTTTATTTGAAACAAAGATATCTTTTTTATCGATAATACTAACCCATTCTTTTTACAAATATAAAAGAATATTTAAAGATTTTTAAAATGTTGTTTCATAGATGATGAAAATATATCCACATTATCAATATAAATTATACAAAAATCAGAGTATGGATTGAATATATCGTTCATGATCTTCTGAAATTCAGAATGAACATTTTATAATCCGAATGGCATTACATTTCATTTATACCAAATAGAATAGTGAATGTCATTTTATATTTATGATCAGGATGGATCTGGATTTACCAAAATCCAAACTTCATATCAAATTTTGAGAAAATGTTTGCAGAATTAAGTTTTTATAATAAATCCATTTTATTTGGAATAAGATATCTTATCCATTTTAATAGTTCAATTTAAAGTTTATAGTTTATAATTAATCTTGGAGTGCCCCTCTCTAATTCAGATGCTTTGTTGACATAGAAAGTTGCATAACTCTAAAGAAACTTGAATTTAGAAATTAATCATTTAGTTTCAAGATCTTGAATCTCTTTTTTACAATATTCCTCCAACAATTGGCCTGATTTTAGTGGGAATATTGCATTCATCAAACCCATTTTCATATGATAGATCAACCATATACTGCTTCCTATCCTATAAAACATTTGGAAGATCCGAACATATTTCATTTTCAAATAATTTCTACAGGTCAGAAACCTTCTGTTTTATTGTTTCTGTTTAAAGTTGATCTTCAACCCTTTGAAAATTAACCTATTGTTTTAAGTAGTATATATTGGATTGTTTTCCTTTTATTAACAGTTTAATTGGGTTTTCATAAATGGAAACTGCTTTTACTATGTTTAAACTTCTGATTTTATGTTTCTCTAAGAATGAAAAGAATAACTTTTCGTTTTTTGTTTTAAAACTAAATCATAAGTAACTTTATAGAGATTATCAAGTTGATAAATAGAGTCTCTAAAATTACTGTATGATGAAAACTAGTTACCAAAACAAATGAAGTTTTGATTAGAAATCTGCTTTTTGAATCCCTGCATTTGTTTTAACTACAATGTCCATTTTCAAATTATTTGCTGAGTATAATTTTTCATGAAATTTTTTAGGAATAATTACTGCTTTGATACAATTTAAGTCTACCCCTATATCAAACAAATCAACTGTATCTATCATAAAATTTTCTGATAATATTAGAATTATTTTTATAAGATATTTTCTAAAGGTTATTTTTTTAATACGAAAAAATTTCTTAGGATTTTTTTCAAGATTTTGTAAAGCTTTTGAGAGGATCCTCTTCCTTACTGCCAGACTCGGTTTCAGCATGTTTAAGTGTTATTTGAGTAAGTAGAAATGAGATTGTTTTAGAATTCTCTTCGTATCTTCTTTTTATATCCTTCAATTCTTTCTAATTGTTTTTTTTATCTCCTCATGGAGTTCTTGTATTGTTCCAGCAGAATTTTTTATTGAATTTTTTTCTATTGAATATGAAAGTAAGATCATACATTCTAGTACTCGTAAAGGTAATTCAAAGGGTTTTATCTTTGGTTCTTTTAAAAATTGTTTCAATTGATCTAAATATCTTTTTTGTATTTCAGGGTTTCTGATATGGAATGATATCTAGGATTATACTTTATTCTTTTATTAACATGTTTAATCATTTTAAATCAATATCTCATTTTGACTCAAACTTAAATGAAGAACTAAAATTGGTTATTAGTTCCTCAATTCGTGAACCTGATTTTTTGAACTAATTGGTTTTTTTTATTCAGATTAGAAATTTCAATTAGTAAGGCTAAAATTTTATTTAGAGTTTCTTCATCTAGATGAAATTCACTAATTTTCTTGGATATCCTACAATATTTAGAAATTTGTCCTTTTAGTCCACACTTATAACAGACTATGTCTTTTAAACTTTTGGACATTGAGGATTTATCTTGTTTTTTAGGATGTTTTTTATGAGGTTTTTTTTTTTTTTGTAATAATTCTCCTTTTGTTTTTTATAGCTAGGGGTTTATATTTTTTTGAATATTTCTTTTTTGAAAACTTTTTATAATACTTTTTACTGCATTCTCTATTACATGTTTTATTTTTATTAAAATCAAACTGTTCACAGAATGATCCTAATTTTTTTAAATCTTTTTTCATTTCTCATTTTAAGTATTTTTTGTAGTTTTAAATCTTAACAAATTTTTAAACCTTCTCTTTGTATGAAACTAATCAATTCCCCATGAGTAAATTGATCATATAAGATTATATGGTTCCCAAATATTCATAAATAGTATTTCTAACTCTTTCTCTTAACATTGTTGGAAAACCAATTAGAAATTTTTCTTTCCAAAAAGTTTGATTATAGTCTTAGTATCATCCCAATCTCGAAAGTAGACTTATATTATTAAAAATCACTTAATTTTTTATATCTTAAGTTTGATAATAAATTTGTATTTTTATCTTTCAAATGAGATGAATCTCCGATAAAATGGAAGGTTATGATAAATATTAGAGTGGCAAATGCATTGTGAATCGGTCCACTCAAATGATTCAAAATGAGTTCACCATTTTCACCAATTTGAATGACATTTAGGATTCCTAATTGTTGATCTTTTGTGAAATGAAAATTTCACTATCCTTTTAATTGTCCAAAAAATCCTACTCAACTGTTCTATAAGTTGTTTTTTGTTGGATTTTATATGCATTTGATATCATAGTCATTTATTACAATAAATTGAGTATTTGATATTCACTCATTCTATCTATTTTTCACACATAGATAGAATTAACATTATATTTTGGTTGAACTAGAACTTCAGGTTGGTTACCTTGTTCTAACTCGGGCATTTTAGGTTTTATGTACTCTGATTTAGGTTATTTCCAATGGAGTTTAGATATTTCAGATTCTTCTTCTTTTATAACTTCTTCTTTTATAATTTCTTCATCGGTACTTAATTCTTTTGTTTAATTCTGGACTATTACATTCTAATTTATAGATTGGGATATTTTGGGAATGATTGGGAGCCAGTATAGACCGTCTATAATATTTTATTACCAAAATCTATATTTTTATGGGGTGCTGAAAATATATACGATATTAAATATCTTGGTGGTTTTATTTCTATCGGGTTTTTATCATGCAAACTTATAACAGAAAGAAATCTTAATATTCTTCCTAAGTCTAAGTCTACAGAGGATGATGTTTCCGAAGATTTAGAACTATAAATTATTCTATCAAAACTTATTTTTATATTCCCATCAGTATATTGGGTTATTTATTTTATTCTTATATTTGGTTCAGGAATATCATTATCCTGTTGAGATTGCATAGCTCCTTTCAACACTCAATCTTCGGGAAGAGTGATTTCTTCCCATTTAATGGGTTTTAAAATTACTAAATTAGACTTAATAATATGCGACTGGAGCATTAGTTTTTCTCTTTTTTTTTTGATAAATTTTATGTTTTGACTCAAAAGCTGTTATCATGGTTTTATAATATGTTTTATATATTAGAACGATCAGAGTTGATTCCCTTATCACGTCATAATTATGTTTTTTAGCTTGTTAAATAAAAAATTTTAAAATATTTTTATCATTTAAAGATATTATCAAGTTTGGAAAACAATCAAAGGAAACGGGTCCTTTACATAAACTAGATTCAATAGTTCTTAATAAGGAATTTGAAAAGTTTTTATGTCCAGCATATTTAAGAGTTTCTAAGAGTGAGGTGTTTAATTTTTGTCTAGTTAATGGCCTTAACCAATTTGAACTAGTCCAATATGAATATATCTATATCATTTATTTATGTATTTTTTTAAGGATTTTTTAGAAAATAGTTATATAATTTCAAAAAAATTTAAAAGTTGAATGACTTTTTTCAATTTTATTGGTGTAATCTATTTTAAACAAATTTATTTTAGATATTTTATATATTTGATCAATATTTATTTTGATTATCTCTCACTCATTCATTCATTTTTCAAAATTTTCAATTATTATTTTTTCACTATTTATTATATTTTTAATTCTGAAAGAACTTGACATAGAATTAGAAGAGTTTAGTAGTTCTACAAAATATAAAGTTCATTATTTTAATTCTAAATTTCAAACCTACATATATACCTATATGACTAGCTAAATCAATGGACTCACTGCCTCTCTTGGGAGTCACTGCCAAGACCACCCATCTCTAAATACACTCGGTATATACCTAGATCTTATAACTAGAATTTAAACAACTTAGTATTATATCTTATATATTATTATCCCCCGTAATGCTGATAACAGGACTCCTCAAGAACTAGAGGATATAAATAAATGGATAAAGTTTAAATAAATAAATATATAAATAACAAATAATTGATACAAAAAAATATATAAACGAATGAATAAGATAATATGAGATCTTTGGGCAGCAAGGCCAATTGCTAATCACCACAAAGAAATAAATTAAAATAAATAAGATATTATGAGATTTTTAGGATTTTTAGGCGGCAGAGCCGACCCCTAATTAACACAAGAAAATAAATGAAAATTAATAAATAAGACAATATGGGATTTTTGTACGGTAGAGCCAACTGCTAATCATCATAGAGACAAAATATAAATATGAGCGAAAAAACCAGTTACAGATAAATAAAAAGTAAATAAATCAAGAGATAATTGAAAATTTTATTAATAAAATAAAAATTTATAAGAGATTGATAACTTACAAACACACTTGAAATAGATATTCAAGAACACTTGAAATAGGATGAGATTTTGGTTTTGTTTTAGTACAATCTCTCACTAAGAGGGAAGAGAGAAGTATGAGAAGGTTTGGATGTTTGGAGACACTCCAGGCTTCTTGAATTCTCTCTCCAAGACTCTTAAGGTAATTAGTACTATCTTCAACCAAGGAAATGGACTTTTTAAATAGACTTTGAGAGGTACTGTTATGACATAGATGAACAGTATTAGATGAACAATATCATATGAACAGCTTCCTTTTTACTTATTTACAATATGTTCTGTATGAAAGGAAATAGATTTTACAATTGGTGATTTTACAAAATATTTCTTTAAGTCCATTTTACAAAATGTTTACAATAAATAAAGTTTATCAGTTTTAAGATAGTTGATTGACCATAAAAAGATTTATCAGTTTTAAGATAACTGGTTGGTCTTCAAAAGATTGATAAGCAAAAATATATATATAATTTTTTGTATTGAGCTCTTGCTTTTGCATGGATTGCTCTTCCGAGTTTCTAAACCATTAAAGTTTGCTTTTGCATGGGTTACTTTTTCGAGTTTTCAACTCATAAGAGATTTTTTTTTTAAGAGATTGGGACTTATTGAAATAGACCAATAAAAATGTTTTACAAAAGAGGTTGGGCCTCATCATCATCACCTAAATCAAGTAAGGGTTCTGATTTTTTTTTTTGTTGGTGGACTCAGAGTTTAAAGCTTCAGATCTTGAAGATGAGCTTTTTTTTACTATGGAGGAGTTGTTTCATAATTTGAAAATACTCATCTTTTGTTTTTGCTATAGCTAGAAGGGGCTAAGCATGTGATTTTTGAGTCAAGAATGTTTTATCTAATGGGTTTGTGTTTAAAAACCCTTTTGTATTTAATCAATTGAAAATAGTAGGTTTAAGGATCTTTTTTGGAGTTTTAAAGGAATTCTATCATTTGATTTTAAATTTTCTTTGTAGTACGGTGATTCCATCAGAGGAGTCATATTCTAAATATTATTAGTTAACACATAGTACAAAGAATTTGACACAGAATAAATATAGAGGAGAAAACTTTTTTCACCCTACGTCGGTTTATAGAGGTTTTAAATAAGTCAAAAGATTCCTTGATTGGTGAAATTAGAATATCATGCAAGGATCCATAGTGTCTCCGCCCGTGCGGGAACTAGGTGGGATATTTAGAAATTTGAGTTTTATCATAGAAAAAAATAATCACGAATGTGTATGTTTATGGTTTTGGACTAGAATGGTATTGTACCAAACCTGTTGATAGTCCCAATAAGAAAATACTGGACAGAAGTTTACTTTTGTTTTAAGGTTTATAAGGAAAGGTTTTAGTTTTGAATGGTCTTGTTCCCAATCAAAAGGATGGAGCTCCGTCAAGATTTTACATTTAGAATATGTGGGGTTTTGGATTTATGTAGAAAATGTGAAGTGCTTAAACTCTGCACTCGCTAAGAATTCTAAACTAGTTTTGTAATATTTTACGGGTTTGGAGATGCTCAATGGTTTATAAAACTAATTTTTTTAAAAATATTTTTCAATAGTTTGGAAAGGATCTTTAAACAGAAATTCTTTGTTGATTGTCAAAATATTTTGAATAAAAGGTTTTTTTGATGAAACTCTATGTTTTAAAAAATTCTGATAAAATTATTTGTTGACTACCGGGAGTAGCCAATGTTTTAAAATCAGTTGGAGAGAGGGTTTTTGAAGAGGAAGATTCTCCCCTGTTTTTGAAATTAGAAAAGGAGTTTTATCTGTGGCAGTCTGGACCGGAATGAGTTTTTGTTCCATTTCTTGGGCCGGTTTTATGACTAGGCTTTTGTTTTGGACTGTTTCCAATGAAGCTTTTAGAGACATAAACAATTTTGAACTCCACAGTTCTGGACTTTCAGAGACCGACCCAACTCATTTTTGAATCTGTTTTGTCTATCTTCATTTTAGGCCTCTGTTTTCATTTCTTTCTCTCTTTCCTTTTCCTTTTGGGCCTTGGCCTTTTTTTTTTTTCTGATTCTTCTTCTTCAAGTATAGGCTCATACCATAACTTGATAAACTTGGCAGCTTATTATAGAGGTTTTATTGAGGATTTCTCCTCGATTTCAGTTTTGGCCTTATTCTTTTCAGAATTCATTCCAGGCATTTTACCTGTCTTGCAAAAATTTCCGCTTTAGCAAATATGATAAGGAGTTATTATCTCCTTTTATATATAATAATAATAATAATATAAATTTTAAAAATTATAACTCCAAATATTGTTCACTCCATTAAAACTCAAAACTCCACACTTAAAATTTATGACTAAAAACTACTCAATATACATTTCTTACTTTGCTTCTATTTATTGATATTTTTTTTTTCCTTCTTTTTAAACGGTACGAGGTTTTATAAGCAATTTCATTTGAATTAGATATACAAAATATTACAAAAATTTCTCCTGCAAGCTTCCAACATGGTAAGAACTCTGATTCTCAAGCAAAGATTCTAACTGCATAATAATCTTAGCTAGCTCTTTATTTATTTTTTTACCAAAAAATAATTAAATCATATAACTGGGATGAGTTCTTTTCTACATGTAAACTCCTAATACTACCTTAATTTCTTTTTAAGCTGAATTAACTGATACCCATAGTGAGATTTGCTGTGCAATAATATAATAATTAGTTAATATGTGTACATATATCGATGATTTGTGAATTTAATAATAATATTTTTTATTTTTAATTAAAATATTGAGTTCGAGTCTTGTAAATAAAAAAAGTTAAATTCTTAAATTAAAATTTATAATTATTCATTCGAATTTTTAAATATAAGCTAGGAAAGAAAAAAAAAAAAGAATAAGATGATGTGTGCATTTATAAACGAACACAAATTCGAAATTTTGGACACTGGTTGTCCGAAATGAACGGGGTATTTTGGGAGTACAAGGAAGCTTCGTTACTGATCCAACATCGGAATTCGAGCCCAGCACGTAGCGGGAATTCTTAGTCTTAGCATTAAATAGAATCATTATTTAATAAGCAAGTAAACATTGTTTTATTATTAGGTTAATATAGCAATGTGTGAAAAACAAGGTTTTGTAAGCAACATAGGAGACCAAAAGAGGGAGAGCCAGCCTTGGACCAGGCCCTTCAATATTCAAACCCCTTCTCTCTCTTGTTTTTTTTTTTGGTTTGGAAAGTAAGAAGAAAAACCCCCTTCTCTCTCTCTACCGAGTCAATGGCTTTTTTGACCGGTCAAGACAAGTAATAAAGTACCTATTCGGATAAGAGTGGGGGGAGGGAAGATGTGTCACGTGTCGCATCCCCATTCGGTGAAAAAGAAAAGGGGTTCAGAAATTTGAAACCATGTGAGTGACAACCATGTCCTTTCTGTGCAAGAGCTGCTCATTAAAAAGTTGGCCAACTTCTCCTATCTCTCTCTCTCTCTCTCATGGCAATGACAGCCTGGACAAGCATTTTTTTGAGTAAACTGAACATGTAATTAACTTGCGAAGAGTCTTTTCTTTGTGTTTCTTTGGTAGGATCGTTAAATTGATCCTCATCAAGGCATTGTATTTTAACAATTAAAAATTACTATATAAATATCACGAGGGCAATAAATCAATATATAAACGAGAAACTGTGTTAATCTGATCACCAAATGTCTTCTTGTATAATATGATTCGGTGTCTAATAATTATACAAACATCATATCCATCCAATGATAAAGGGATCATATTTTTTTAATTAATTTTTCAAATTCAAATATTGAAAAAAAAATAGGCACCGATGATCTTATCCTTTAATAAACCTAACAATTAACTCGAATCAAATTAATTTAAATTAATAAATTAATTATCAAATAATAGTTTATCAAAAAAAATCTTATAATTATAAAAAAAAAAATTACATTCAAAGATTGTCTATATATTTATCTATCTTTTAACCCGTGATTTGTAGACTAATATTTTGATCAATCTTAACCAAATAAATTTACTTTTACAAATAATTAATAATATATGAAATGCATGATCCAGTGTAAATTCCAAGCAACAAGTTTGCATTAAGCAATTTTTCTGAGTAGATTTTTGTTGTTTAAAAGGGCATTGTTGTCATATTTTTTGTTTTATTTGGTTAAGATTTGAATCTACTGCAGCTCAAGTGATACGTTAGATCTATAAATGCAAACACATTTAAGATTAAAGTTTTCTTAAAATATAAACCTAATTTGGTCTAACATGCGCCATTACTGTGCCCCACGTGCTCTCTTCCACAAAATATAGCCGCAAAAATTGGGATTTTCATTTTTTATTTATTATTTAATTTTGTTTCTTTCTTGGGAGCACTCATCATTTGGTTTTTACGAACCCCAACCGTACAAGGGCAGAATCAAGCGAAACATGGCCTCTTGATTCATGTAAAGCCAAGTTTAAAGTAACTAACGAACATGTTATTATATATGGACCACTCAATCATAACATATTATTCTAATATTACTTCATATTTTGTGTCCAGATCTCACACGTATTTTTTTTGAAATACAGTATTAAAATTTTATCAAACTGTATAATTATCAGGTGTATATAGAAATTAAAACTAAACTGATTGAATCGATTAAATCAAACCAAATTTATAGATATGATTTGGTTTCAAAAATTGAGAAAAAATTTAAATAGTAACTAATTGAGTCGGTTCTTAAGAAAACAGCTTGATAGTTATAATTTCATTCTCTTAATCTTAGAATCCAGGATTCGAATCATTGTATAATAAAAAAAAAAAAACTAATTGAGCCAAACGAGTCAATTGATGGTAGTATAAGGATTTATCTTCATTTAATAATTTTCCAAACTATAAAGAGAAATTATTTAGAGAAAAGACATCGGTCATATTTGGAGAGGAGATACAACATTCAGATAGGATAAAGGGAAAATATTATAATATTTAGATTTAAACAATATTTTAAATAATTTTAACATTATTTTTAAAAATTTTAACTCTATTAATTAATATCACTAAAAATATGTATTAACTTTATTAAAAAGAAATTCGGCGCCGCTATCCCTATGAATGCCCTCCATAGCTATGCCACACTGCCATGGTAACATGTGATTCCCTAAAGGCCTGGTGTGCTCCAAGTGAAGCAAGTCCTGATCTCCCGCGGTGGTGACAGAGTTTATTGGAAGAGTAATTAAAGTAAATTAAAAATTCATAATAAAAGTGGGAAACAAGATAAGCCCTAGTGTAGTCACGTGGTCCCTTCGAGCAGTCTGCATCGCCAGCTCATTCACTGCCCAAATTACTTACATGTCAAACCTCGGTCAACCCCCAACCCTCTTTTCTACCTCATGAAGATTCTGCTACACTCATCTCTCTCTCTCTCTCTCTCAAAATTCAAAAACCTTAGCTAAAAACATTTAAAACATCGAGCGGTACTTAAAAAGACCCCAATAGTAGCTTTCCCTGCCAGCAATGGCCACTGTTACCCACACCATACCTACAAAAATCTCTGCCATCATATGCGTACAGCACATATATCGCATACATCAATGCCATCCCTTTTGTTATTCACACTCACAGTGACACAAACTAAATATGAATAGAATCGAATTAAATATTTTATCAATATTCAATCACCAAACTAACCAAACATCAATAATATCATTACTCTTACACATTTAATTAAATGATTCCTATATCTATTTGATGTTTTTGAACCACCCTCCCAAAATTTGTTACGTCTACATCACAAAACTTTCAATTTTTATAACACTATTGTTACCATGATAATTAAATAAATCAAAATTATTATCATAATTTAAGTTTATTCATTTGAAAGATTCGATAATCACTAAACCATATCCATCCATTGTTACGAAAATAAGTACAAAGTAAAAAAAAATAAAAATAAAAGAAATAAGCATAAAAATTAATTTATATTGGTCTTTTTTTTGTGTTTACATAGGCATTCGAACTCGACCATATTATACGGGGAGGAAAAATATGTCATTTGACCTGAAACTCGTTGGCTTTATATTAGTCTTTGCTAACAGGTTACAAAGAATCCTACTTTATAAGATGATCGCGTACAAAGAATGCTTCAATTTAGAAAAATGAACATTGGTGATGCTTCTGGTTTTTAATTCTATTCATGATGCATGTCCACCCATTTCATCAAATGCCATAGCTTCTTGACACTTGCTTCAATTTTGTTGAGCACACAATTTTGGAATTAACTCGATCATTTCCCTCATTAGGATTTCATCCTTTTCCCCCCCTCTTTTTAGGAAAAATCTAAGATACTTGAAGATAACGTTGCCCCTATGCTCGAGAGCAGGCAGCATTACATTCAAGTCACGTAACTTTGTATTTTGACAAATTTGGGGCGTTTGATTTTTATTCGACAATTAGAATTAGATTTCAATTTGTAATAAAAAATATTAAAAATGGATTTCAGAAACCCATGTTTTCGCTAATTTTAGAGTTTTCACAATCTAGGGTTTTATTTCTAAATGTCATTCTCATTCCCTTAATATAAACAAATTATATAAATTTTAATTCGATTTTTGATTTCGATTCCTTTTAATCAAGTGCTCATCTAATAGTGTTAGAGTTCCTCTTTAAGAGAAAATTAAACATGCTTAGTTTAAAAAAAAATTTATTTTTTAAAAACAATTAATATAAATATATTTAAAATGACAAAATATAAATTGATTATTTAAAAAAAGAAAAATAATATAATTAATTTTAAAAAGAGCCAAAAAAAAACAATTTAAATTTTCGTAAATAAAGGTTACTCATAATTCAATATGCATACCAAATACAGAGAAAGTGAAAAATATTATTCTTTTACCTTAATTTTCCGCCCTAAATCCTAGCTAGCTAAGTTCACTTGAAATTTTTCATGGGGTTTCTTCAAAATTTTCATATTGCCCTCTTTGTATTGGGTTGGAATTCATTTTGATGGTGCCTTTAAAGTGTTCAGTTTTGTTAAGAAAATGCTACTCACTTTGTCCTATACTGTCATGGCTTCGCATCCCATGCAGATGCTAAACCTTAAAACAATTATTTCTCTCTTTCTTTTTTTTAGTTTTATATACAATTATTGTCCAAAATTGTACTATTTTTCTGTGGTTACTGGTTTGGCTACCATCATTATCGTAAAACCCTTTGAATGGTACCACATTCTTGGGCCTGCCCTGCGCTGTTCCGAATAATTGTCGTAATTCCTGTCACAAAAGCATCTTGAAAAGAAAAAAAAAACATGAAAAATAATGAATTAATATGTCTAATTTTACAGAATAAAACATAAAATAAGTATATTTACAGAGAAAATATAAATTAAATCAAATTTTTAAATAAAAATTAATATATTTCATAGGAGCTAATCTCTCCTTTTTTTAATTTTCTTTTGTCAAACATTCCCTGCATATAATTTTTAAATTATCACAAATAATAATTACTATATTTATGATGAGACATGACCCATGACAAATGACACCATTTATTTATTTAAAGTTAACAATTTTTAGAAATTTTTTTAAAAAAAAATTATTAAAAAATATGTTTAAGAAATCAAAGTAATTTTATTAATCGAGGGATAACTTTTGTTGATGAGAAAATATTGAGAAACAATTATATTATATTTTTAGCCTTTTGTTTTGTAAAGTAATGCTCAAATGTGTTACTGTTTATGTTTAACTTGATATGATAGTAATGCTATATAAATTAAATGATTAAAGAATTATTGGAATATTAATTTATATTAATGAAAATGAAAATTTTTCCATTTTAATTAATTTTTAAAATGATTAAAATACATTTCAAATTAAATAATAATACTTTTAAAACATATCAAGCTAATATATTTAATAATTTAGCCATAATATATAATATAATATGTTCACGTGAACTTGAATGTAAAATTAAATTTAAATAGCAATTTCAATTTTTAATAAAACATGAGGTAAATTTAAATAATTATTTTTTTCATGCCATGACAAAACATCACATCATGACACATGACATGCATGAAGTACATATCAACAAAAGACACAGAAAAACACACACACACTCACCCCCTTTCTAGTCGCCAGCGATATCCAGTGATATAAATACAGACAACTTCCTTAAGAACTTCAATGAAAGGAGGGACGGTAGGGTATTCATTTTTCCTCCCCTTCCCTCCCTTTTGATGATGTCTTGAGAGAGAGAGAGAGAGAGAGCGCCTCAAAATTAAATGGCATGTTTGGACATGTACAACAACTCAAACCACAGAGCAAACTTTGGGTCTCAAATGATAAGCAGCCCAAGAATATCTTTTTCTAACGACTTCGTCCAAACCCAACATCAACAACAAATCATCAAACATGAAAGATCTTCCTCGGCGCCTGTTTCCTCGGACTTTGAGTTTTCCGTCACTAACTATTCCATGATGTCGGCTGATGAGCTTTTTTCCAAGGGCCGTCTCTTACCCTTCAAAGATACCACCATGACCACCACCAACAACAATAATGGTTCAAATCATGTCCAAAAAATGACTTTGAGGGATGAGTTGCTCGTTGACGATCAGGATGGAGACGACGTCGTCTTCCAAAGGCCTCCCATGAAGGAAAGGTGGAAAGGCTTTTTGGGCCTTAAGAGGTCCCACATTGGACCCAAAAAATCTGATAATAAGAGTGATGCCTTTGTTGCTCATGATGGGTTTGGGAAGAGATCTATGAATACGATGATGATGATTCAAGAAGAGTCGCACGTTGGCAAAAATTCTCAGGTACAGTAATACCCATCTCTAGGTATTTTTAAATATGCTTTTATATTTCGAAAAGATTCCTTTTTTGTGGGAAAAATTATTTTTTGGTTCTAATTTTATTTTTGTGGGTCTTTTTATTTTATTTTATTTTGCAGGAAATGTTAAGTGATGGAGGATCAAGTAACAAAGATGTGGAGATGGGGATATGAAGATTTGTGTTGGTAGAGGTTTCTTTCTTCTTCGGTGGGGTATTATATTTTTATTTTCGTTAATAGTTTTGGTGGAGGATAGACGAGACTTGGTAGAGAGAGAGGCTCTTAAATTTGCACCGTTGGTGCTAGTTTGAATTTCAACCACTATGATTCAACTTCATTTATTTTTTGGGGGTGGGCGGGGGGGTGTTGTCTGGATTTCAAAATTTTCACATTTCCTAGAGAAGTCGGTGTTTGGCTTTTTTGCTGTAAAAAAAAAAAAGATGTTTGCAGTTGAAGGAGAGCTTCTTCTTTGTAATCGATCTTCTACTACCACTCTCTATTAAATGCCTTGCCGTTTCGCTTCTTTGGTTTTTGACCCTGATCAGTTTCTCTTCTGCTTGCTGAAATGACTGCCTTTGTCTTTTGGGTAGAGAGAGAGAACAGTAAAAAAGGAGGTCGGTCCAATATTTTTGATTCTAAGGGCAAGGGCAAGCAAGAAATATACAATATATATAAACTAAAAATTCAGAAGTTGTTATGAAGTTATTGGGACAGACTTTGGTTTACAAGAAGACGCAATCCGATAATATATATATACATATATATAAAGAAATGATAGCTTTCCCCTGCTTCCTGCCGTAAAAAAGTGAGGTTTTTTTTTTTTTTTTGGAAATCTATTTGGAAATTATTTGTTTGGCTGGTGGTCAAGTGGGTTTTGACCGGTCTTTCAATCACCTACTTCCAGAAAATGTTTCCATGCTGAATCAATCAATCAATCAATCTTTACCGTCACTGCTACAAATGTTCAAAGTGTTAAAATACTGCTTTAACTATTTTGTTCATATATGATGAGTTCTT
The DNA here is from genome assembly GCA_033439265.1 of Dillenia suffruticosa. Lineage (NCBI taxonomy): Eukaryota > Viridiplantae > Streptophyta > Magnoliopsida > Dilleniales > Dilleniaceae > Dillenia > Dillenia suffruticosa. Next base: position 4,202,071 of record JAVTVX010000012.1, on the reverse strand, counting down.
ATAGTTTCGTGACACGAGGTCTCTGTGCTGGCATCCCATGTCTTGACATGTTCATGTCTGATTTAAATGCGAGGAGAGAGAGAGAGAGTCCTGTTTTTCGTAGGCTTCAAATTGATTTCCTTTGAAGGAAATATCGTTCCCATTGACCATTAATCAAATTCGCAATACTTCCCATTTAAATTTTTTTTTTTGATACAATTTGAATTTTTAATCAAATTGGATCATTAGATTATTCTTCTGAACACTTCCAATTTACCTTTGAAACAAAGTATTTGGAAGTTTAATTGATAAAATCTATAAATATGATATTAAAGATTTAGGATCGTACTTTTAAAATAGAGTGATAGTAATTAGTTTAGCTGTTAAAATTTTTAATTGCAGGGTGAGACTATGTTGCTGATAATAATACGGGTATTAGTAGGGAGAGGGGATACATTGTTTGTGTGGTTCAAATAATCTCGGTAATGAAAACCTCTCCTCCTTATATCAAAATATAAAAAATATATTGTAGACATACAATAGAAGCCTGGATGGTGCAAAACGTTGGTAAATATATCCACGTCAAGGTATTTTAGCTAAAATTAAAATGTTAATTTAAAATTTAAAATTTAACTTATTAGTTACCCATTTTCCTACTTTTCTCAAAATAATCTCCCTCCCTCTCTTTACGAAACTATATGTGAATTGATTTCCAAAATATAGGGGTTTGAGAGAGAGACTCTCTCAACATATCATTGAGAGAATTACCTAAGACAGAGAGATTGAGTGAAATACGTACATTCTCTAGAGTGAAATGGTTTAGAGAAATTTTCTAGTCATTTAATTATTAGATTTAAAGTTGTAGTTTTGTGGCGTTGTGGTGATAACTTGATTTGCGTGATTATCATCCCAACTACGATATCGTTCGAGAAAGATTTCGTTGTTTCTAATTTTTTTTTTTTTTTTTTTTTTTTTGCATTTATCCATTGAGGTACATCCAAAAAATCAATCTTTTATTTTCCAAATATTATCATACTTATGTTAGTGAAAAATAAATCTAGATTTATTAAAAAAAATTTTGGAATTTTTCAGATATAAAAATATGTAGGATAAAATTTTAGGCTTTGGCGGCGGATGAGTTTTGTGAATTCGAAGATACCATGACGTTATCCATAACTTGTAGATCACGGATATATTTTTTTTATAATTTTCAGAGCATGTTCGAGTCATCAAAACCATGGTCAAAATTTTCGGCCAAAAACAATGATCGACCAATTTAGAATTTAGTTCTGTTAAGTTTAAGAACGAATTGATCTATGAAAATGGTTAAAAAAAATGTTTCTCGTGTTATGATATATATATTTGTGTAATTAATTGTGAGTTTTGGTAATTGGAAATTGAGTTTCAAACATGGTCGCGAAGGGTCGAAGCTTTGGAGATTTGATTCGTCAAGATTAGGATTTGAATCTCTTAAAAATCAAGTTAAGGATATTTTTTAAAAGATTTAATTACAATATTCTGTTGAAATCGCCGTGAAAAATGGTCGAAAATTGGTTTTCTGGTAGTCGGGTCATATAAACTTAGTTGCAGGGAGTCGAGCGAAAAAAACCCAACCCCGATCCACAGGTGCGTGCGCTTCACATACGTTGAGGTGCGTGAAGGGCACAGGGTAGCAAGCACATGAAGCCCAGTTGAGCGGTTTGGGTCAGTTCCGACCCAGATCTGTGTCCAACCCACATCTCGACCTGGTCCACGACTCGGGGATGCAGGTAAAGAGCGTGAGCACATTTGCAAGACGCGCCACGCATCTAGCGTGTGCACCAGCCTACTGTCGGGGCATACAAGAAGTGGCAGCACGGCACGTCAAGCCATCCTAGATCGGATTTTTCCAATTTTCAGAGTCTCACGTTAATAAATGCAACTTTTGTGGGTTTTGTATACCGAATTCAAGTCCGAATGTTAAGATACGATCTCGAGTTATGATTTACAGTATTTGTTGACTCATTCACTCGCTTTGGAGTCTTTGCTCGAACCATTTAGAATTTGTTGATAAGTAGAGTGCACAAAATTATAAGAATAAGTATCATATGTCACTAAAATATCTTTTTTCTGTATAATAGAGATAATGACTATAACAAAAACTATTGTACTTGATCTCGTGAAGGGAGACAAAATAAAAGGAAACAATGATGAGATTTGACATTGAAAGATTCAGTTAGTTTTCGAGAAATAAGAACTATCCTAGATTCTATAGCACAAGATGAAGGACCCTAGGAAGGGTACCATGCCTCAGGCGAAACAGAATTAGGAGGCGTTTCGTGCATAGAAGAAAAAGGATAGTCGGGCTAGTGTGATCCTTCTCATCAGCATGCACGAGCCTCTGGGTTTATTCTAAAAGGTTATGAAGATAAGGTCTGTTAATATACGGTCTAAACCAATCTTCCAAGCGGTGATACTTAAGATTTCATGAAAATGTGATATTTTATGGTTTTACAATAATCAATGAGGATCATTGTGTCTATCTAATATATTCTGATAACTCTTTTGTGATCCTGTTTTTGTATGTGGATGATATAATGCTGGCAGGGAACAATATTGAGTATCTGATGATCATTAAGATATGATTATAATCGAGTTTTGATAAGAAAGATACAAGTGAAACTGAATTCATCCTCGAAATTAAGATCTAGAGGGATCATTCAAGATAGATGTTGGCTCTTTTACAAGAGATCTACATTAGAAAGATTCTCGAATACTTTAAGATGAGTAATTACAATCCCATAAATACTTCTATCTTCAAGTGTGATGGACTGAGTCTTGATATGTGTCCCAAAATTCAAGAAAAAACGAAGGAAATGAGCAAAATCTCTTATTCTAGTATAGCGGGAAGTTTAATGTATGTGATATTGTATACATGACTAGACATTTATTATACAGTCGGTCTGGTGAGTAGGTATCAATCAAATCCTGAAAAGGGTCATGAGAGTGTAGTGAAAATGATTTTTAGATATCTCAAGGGAACTGTGAGACTCTTCTTGAGTTACGGAGGAGGTGATTTACGCCTTATTAGATATTCAGACGTCGATTGGGATAATGATCTGGATAGACGCAAATCAATATCATATTTTACTTTCTTGCTCAATGGGGGTGCCATTTCTTAGAGCAATAAGAAACAAACCTACGTAACTCTATTTATGATGGAGGCTGAGTTCGTGGATTGGTTAGTTGTAATTCAGGAGAATGTTTGGTTTTGAAAATTATTGGATGAGTTAAAGATTGTGTCAGATAGTGAGAGATTAGTGATAATTTATTATGATAATCAGACCATTATCGCCTACACTCAAGACTTTAAGTATCATAGTAGGTCTAAACACATTGATATCAGATACAATTTTATGAGAGATATTACCGGGAATAGTGAAATGACCATCAATTATATTTTTACACATAGTATAGTTGCTGACCCTTTCACCAAACCTATTGTTAGAGACTCGTTTGTAGAACATAGAGAGTTACTGGATTTACGTGTATTTTGATATTTCTCATTGTGTACTGAATTGACATTATTGATACTTATCCCTTTTATACATATGATATATGTGCATTTTATTAGTCATTTATTTTTATTTGTCATATATTTGTGACGTGTTATAGAAATATTAGACAAGTATGGTCGATTCTCTCACATGAATAACTATTTCAACCTCTGAGAGAGTGGGATGAGACAATTTATTGTCGTAAGAGACTTTGAGAGTAGTTCTAATAGAATATAAGTTATCCTGATATGTGTTTAGGATGAAATCATGTGTTACGGCCGACATAGACATTCCCACTCCGTGTTGTCTCTAAGTAACCAGATTTTAGATTTTAGATATCACCTGCAATTAGTGATATCGTCTCTGAGATATTTTCTCTCGAATTACTAGATAAAGTCTTATAAGTAGACTAACCCTTATATCTGCATAGTATTAGAGAAATCTGACATATGCCTTTTAAAATATGAGAAAATAATATTGTGACATGTATTTCATACCACATATAATAAGACAACTAGTAATAGTGGGAGCTACGCTGTATAAAACGATGATCTGATCTTTATCTCCATGCCTCACTGTTGGAGACTCAAGATCCATTGTGTGACATCTCTTGTAACCTTATTAGTTTCAACTATTTTTAAAAGTTTTGGTTCAGTATTTGTTATTTTAGTCTGTTTACCTATGGTCTAGAAGATAATGAAATCTAAGGGGCAGATCTACGAAAACAACTAAATTGAGAATGATAGATTTTAGTTTGGGAAAAAAAATCAATCGACATTATATCATTGTGTAGTATTCACTGACTGATCTATTATATTTATCTATATTGAGATTCAAATATAATAGTAAATACGCAGTCGAGTAATGATTGAAAATCACTTTCGATGAAAAAAATGACTCGATAGATATAACTATATTGTGTTTGGGGTACAGTAAATTCTTTTTGGTATTAATGGTGGTTTCTCGATCATCCTATTAGGTGAATCGAGAAATCTTTGTTTGTAAGTGTATTCGCCGATCGTACGACACCCAATTTTGTATGAAAGTTCAGTAGAGTGATGTGGTAGATTGTATAAGTTGTGATCTTGTGACGAATGTAAAATACTTTCATATGCAAGTAGAAAATGTTGATAAATATACCCACGTCTGAGCATTTTACTTAAAGTTAAAATGTTATTTTAAAATTTGAAATTTAACTTATTAGATAATTGGTGGTTATCCATCATTTCATTTTTCCCAAAATAATATCCCTTTCTCTCTATGAAATTGTACGCGAATTGATTTTCAAAATATAAGAGTTTGAGAAGTCTTTCAACTCATCATTGAGAGAATTGCCTAAGACAGGGAGATTGAGTGATACATACACTCTCTAGAGTAAAATCAATCAAGGGTTTAGAGAAAATTTTGAATAGGGAATTTTTTTTGTTAGTTAATCACCGGATTTAAGATTTTCGCGTCGTGACGTTACGGTAATAATTTGATTTTGCATATTTATCATTCCAACTATAAGATCATTCGAGAAAGATTTCGTGATTTCTAATTTTTTTTTTCATTTATTCACTGAGATACATATGAAAAACTTAATCTTTTATTTTTCGAATATTACCATGCTTCCGCTAGTGATTCAAATATCTCAAGCGAATTGTGAGTCTCTCCTTGTATTACGGAGGAGATAATTTGCACCTTGTTGGATATTCAGGCGCTGATTGAGGAGGTGATCTGGGTGGATGCAGAGTAATATCAAGTTATGCTTTCTTACTCAATGGGGGTGTCATTTCTTGGAACAATAAAATGTTAATTTATGTAACTCTATCTATGATAGAGGTTAAACTCATGGTTTGCTCAATTGTAATTCAAAAGAGTGTTTGGTTTCGAAAATTATTGAATGACTTAGAATTGTAATAGGTAGTAGAAGGTCAGTCATAATTTACTATGATAATTAATCCGCTATTGCCTACACTCGAGATCGTAAGTATCATATTGATACCATCAAATATATTGACACCAGATATAAATTCGTGAGAGATATTATCGATAATGATAAAATAACCGTTAAGTACATTTTTACACATAGTATAGTGGCTGACCCATTCACTAAACTTATTACTAGATACTCGTTTGTAAAACATAGATAGTTATTATATTTACGTATATTTTGATATTTCTTATTATATATTGAATTGACGCTATTGATATTTATCCATTTTATATAATATATGATATATGTGCATTTTACTAGTCAATTATTTAATTTCACTTATTCTTTGTCATATTTTTTGTGAGTGTTTGAGAGAAGGAGAGAGAGAGAGAGATATTATGGTTCTTCGTTAATGAGATATATTTCAGCTTTACCATTCCTCTCCCTTATAAAGATATTGAGTTCAAATCTCCCTATATACCAAGAGAGAGAGATTATGGTTTTTCATCAATGAAGAAATCATCTTTTCTCTCTTATAAAGTTTTCGAGTTTAAATCCCCTGTGTATCAAAAAGAGAAAGAAAGAAATATGATTCATTATTAATAAATTATAATTTAATTGATATTATTCATCGTAAAAGTTTCGGGTTCAAATAGTAAGGAGAGAGAGAGAGAGAGAGAGAGAGAGAGAGAGAGAGAGAGAGAGAGAGAGAGATCATGGTTCTCCCCAAAGCTGAAACAAACGGTTAATGACTAAAAGCTAGTACACCATCCAATTACATGTCTTATGTGCAACCCTACATAAAAACCAACAAAAAAGAGTACAGATTGGGGAACGGGAAATTACCACCTGTAGTTAGAAAACACTGCAAAACATACTCCTTCCGTAGAAGGCAGTCATGGGACAAAACTTATAAGCGATTATTCATCATCATCACCAGGGAGCATTGGCTTCCTCATTGAAGTTTGCCTCATACCGCAATGCCTTGGGCTTCAAATTCTCAACTTCAGCACTGCATTTTTCAGATGCTTCTTTTAATTCAACAAGCTTGGCTTCAAGAATTCGCATCTCGTCTTCTAACCTATCCTTTTCAGTTCTAGCTTCTATGTACTTCTTTGAGTAGAAGGCATCTTCAGTATCAAAGGCTAGGCTTTCCAGCCGGTGTAGGCGAGTCCTTAGGAAGCCGACACTCATGCCCAGTTGCTCAAAGGCCTTCAAAGTCTGGTCCCAAACTTCAAATTCATCACGAGTTGTGGTAAGCTTGCAAACTCTAATGGCATCAGCAATGTTCACGGTTTCAGATATCACTCCAACAATCAATTTACCAGTGATGCCCTTGAGAAGGTTTTCATGGAGGAATGCTTTCTGACTGCAGCAGAGCTCATAAAACTTCTTCCTTATATGCTCAGAGAGCTCAGAATCTATTGCCAAGCCATGAACCAGAATGGTAAAATTCTCAAACTTCTCAATGTCTTTGAACTGAATGACAAGGCCAGATGAATTGTTGGGACCTCCCAAAACTTCTGAAGCAACTTCTTCGCTATCATTTTCAGAGTTATCTACTGGTTGGCCAGGAACAATAGGAAGTGATTTACGAACTGTGGTCTTCTTGTTCTTCTTTTGGACAGCAGTTAATGGTAAAGACTTCAAACGCTTTCTCTTTGTACTCTTCTGGGGTACCAAATTATCCGTTCCCAAAGGATCCATTGGTGCGTCTACAATCCCCAAAATGGGGAAAACATTGCAAGCACAATCAACTCAAAGCACAAGAAACCTTTTGATGCGTGTGGACACGAGAATCATTGAACTTACCTCCATCAGTTTGGTTTTTCTGAGAATCCAAATTTAGGAGACACAGAGCCCCATCTACTTCAGACATATCATTTGCCTTGATAATGAACACCTGCAAAATCAGTAGAAAGTGAAATTGGATTAGATTGCACACATCGATATTACTCATCTGGGTGTCAAAGAACCTTGCTGGAGTAAGAGGTGGCAGTCATCCATTTCATAAACGTCCCAACAACAAAAAGAAATCCATTTTGAAAATTATCTCCGAGGTCTTGAATAACTCGCCAAGGCAGACGAGGAGCAAATGCAGTAATTTTATTTTTATATATTTATTTATTTATTTGTGCTGTGGATGCCAATGCTACAGAGGTTAGAAGGTATACTAATAAAATAGAGGCCATGAGATGGGTTAAAAAAGCTTTTAATAGGAATGATACTTATATTCTACTTAGCTAAATATTTTTAAATAATTGGTAAAAAGAAGTTTTTAGTTACGTAGTGGAAGATTTAAATTTTCAATTTTGAATTGTCTATAAGATGAATTCCGTGTGTCACATATTAAAGAATATCTTCTTATAAATAAAAAAATAATTTATAACAACTGTATAATAAATAAAATTGAAAATGAGTTTATATATCAAAAAAGTGGAACTCTTAAAGTTTACTATCATTATTCAAAAGAATTATTTTTCTATTTTTTGCATTAGAGAATTGTTCCGAAAAATTTTGGGCTGCAAACACATTCAAAAATCAAAAGAGATTTTAATTTTTTGTCCAATATGTTTGTGTATTACACAGAGAGATTTGGATTCACCCAACCATTTAAAAAGGAAGCTAATTTCTTATCCATAAGAGAAAGTTTTATAACGATTTTACTATTTATTCTGGCAGAGAAAGAAAAGGAGTAGGACTAATAAGTAAAACCAAAGTGTAAAGCTAAAAATTTAGTGGGTAAAAGTTAACAAGTGTCATCCTTCTTTTTTTTTTGGTGGGGGATGGAAAAAAAAATTCTTAAATGGGCAAATCAGGAGGGCCATGGCAACAGCGGAAGTTAAACCCACGAAAACACAATTACAAAATCAATGTAAAAACATCTAAGGAAACCTCACCCGCCTGACCAAACCTACGAGCTAGTAGCAACAAACACAAAAAACAGCAAACCTAATGTACAAATAACACCAATAAGATCAAATCACAAGCACACACAAAGAGCACGAAAAACACGCACGATTTTTACGTGAAAACCCACAAACTCAATGGGAAAAAAACTACGGGGCACAATCCACTCCAAATTTCCACTATATTTCAACTAGGGATACAAGAGATGTTTCCAACAAATTCAAGGAGTACACAAGTCCAAATTATCCAACAAATCAACAAAATAATCAAGGGAGAAAAATGCAAAAATTTCTCACAGAAAAAGGCTACTGTTCAGGTCAAATAACAGCACCTCTAAACCACAAATTCCAATTTCCACCATTCAGAATTGAGATTGTAAAGTCCTCTAATTGCTGTCCAAAAATCAGCCTGACAAGACCACAAATCGCCAATTGATCATGCATTTGATCATAGCTGCTGCACTTACCCAAAAACAAAAATTCTGCACCATTTTTTTCTCTTTCTCTATAATACTCTCTCTCTCTCTCTCTCTCTCTCTCTAAATGAGCAGAAAGTTAGTTTTTATATTCTAACACGAGTCACATGATAAAACCCTAATGGGTCTTTTATTTGTTGGGCTTTCTCTACATAGGAGAGACCCATAAACTCAACAATTCTCCCCCTCTCGACTATGTGGAGAGATTCGCCCTCCTGGCAGCTAAATGACAAGACTTAGCTTCTTGTCCCACCGTTTTTGTGCTTGCCTCAATCCATACAAGCTATTCTTCCAGTTGCACACATAACACTCTTTTCTCTTCATCTTGAAATCTTGTGACCAATCCATAGAAGTCTCTTTTTCCATATCTTCAACAGTCTGATCATCAAAAAATACCACTCCTCTACTTCTCATAAGCTCCTTAGCAACTAGATCATACAATTTGCTTATCTTTGCACTCTTCATTTCAGGAAGTGAAATATTCTAGGCTAAACAATTGAGCTCTTTCTCACTAATGTGATTGAGCCTCTTATGCCACAACAGCGTTGGAGATTGAAGTTTGGGTCCAATACAAATCAGAATACTTCTTCCCTTGTGCAAAAACCATAGACCCTTTGGTAAGTTTCCACATGCCTCCTTGATGATCATTGTAAAATTCTTCTTCCTCATGCTTTCCCACTAAAATTACATTCAAGCAAACTTCTGGTGCATGTTATGACATCTTTGAGCATCAACTTTGCTTCACAATTTATCTTCAAACAAATATCTCGAATGCCAACAACTTGTGACGAGCTACCATTACCCATCTTCAATGACCCAAAATCACTGGGTGTGTTAGATGTGAGGAACTCATTCCGTGGTGTAACGTGGTTCGATACAGCACTATCAACCACCCGACTCGTCTCATGACATGTCAGATTCACCATATCCTCATCATAAACAACAATGACGTCATCAATCATCCTCCTTTTTCTTTTTGTCATTGTTACCTTCGTTTTCTCTTTTTCACTGATAACAATACTTCTTGATGTGACCTCACTCTCCAGAATGATAACACTCCACATTCTTTTTCCTTTGCTTCTCCCCCCTATTTTCTGTAACCAGAACCTCTGCTTCTGATGATGAACTCTAAAATTTTGTTCTCATCTCTTCATTCAAAACACCAACCTTGACAAATTCCTCAAACACAACACTATTTGGAGCCGAGTTAGTAAGTGAGTTCCAAATGTCTCCCAAGAATCCGGTAAAGTATTAAGCAACCAAAGCCCAAGAATCTCGTCATCAAACTTTAAGCCCATTCCAAACAGTTGATCAATCAAACCTTGAAACTCATTTAAGTCATCAGCCACAAAGCTTCCCTCTCTAAATTTCAGCTGCATCATCTTCTTCAACAAAAAAAACTTACTGTTGCTAGTTTTTGAAGCATACAACAATTCAAGCTTATTCCACAAAATCTGTATGTATGCCTCATTGCATATAGGATTATAAACATTATCATCCACAAACTGTTGAAAATAACTTATTGTTGGGTTTACGGGTCTCCCCTATGCGGAGAAAGCTCAACAACTAAAAGACTCAATAGGATTTTATTTTTATGGCTCATGTGTGCTGGGATATAAAAACCAATTTTCTACTCCTTTAGAGAGTGAAAGAGAGAGAGCATAAGAGAGAGGTAGTGTATTATAGAGAAAGAGAGAGAGAAAAATGGTGCATAATTTCTGGTTTTAGACAAGTGCAATAGTTGTGATTAAATGCACGATTGGTTGTCAATTCGTGGTCTGATCGGTCTTATTTTTTAACACCAATTAGAGAACTTCCCCATCTCAATATTGAACAGTGGAGATTGGATTTGGTGGTATGGATGTGCTGCTATTTGACCCGAAGAGTAACATTTTTCTGTGAGAAATTTCTACACTTTTCTCCCTTGATTGTTTTGTTAATTTGTTGGATAATTTAAGTTGTGTACTTCTTAAACTTGTTGGAAATACCCCTTGTATCCCTATTTGAAATATCATAGAGATTTGAAGTAAACTTTGTGTCCCGTGGTTTTTTCTCTCTTAAGTTTGGGGGTTTCTAAGTAAAATTCGTGCGTGTTTTCATATTCTTGGTTTAAAAGGAGCCATAACGTAGTGTACTCCTACAGGCAAGTTTCACTAGGATTTGGTGAGGAGAAGCTGACATGCACTTCACATGCAACAGAGACAGGCATGAAGAAAACATTCATACCAGACACTTATACACCATAATGTAGACCCTAGCAATATTAAATAAATATCAATATTGCCATAAGGAATTGCGTGACACAAATGATATCATTGTTAGTGATGCCAGCGAGTAAAGAAAATGTGTAAGCAATAATTTTGATGAAATAGAAAGCCATGTAGCTAAAACTAGCCCATTCAGGTCATGTTTTACTTTCACTGCATATATGTAAATCTTTGTTGGGAGTTATGCATGTTTGGCATATTTGGGCTTCCTGGAAAATTGACTGGCAGCTGACAATGGATCAAACCTTTCGCAATTAGTTCCTTCCGTCTATCATGAAACATGCCCATTCCACTTGTCAGGATGAATACAGTGCAATTGACCATGACAGAAACTTACAGAACAAGTAATAGCTTCATCACTTTGGAACCCATTCCTTTAGGTGTCCCAAATTTTTCTATGCAATAATGACGTAAACCTTAAATAGCCACAAGTTTCTTAGTCATATTAAGCTATCAAAATAGGGGTTTCCCTTATTGGGTTGTTTTGTTCTTCAACCATACCAACTTCAATTGTTTGGCAAGCGCCTCATATTTACTAAGCAATAAAGCTTGTATAACAACTTTTGCCAACTGTTTTTGGTATGTTAATCAACTCAAAGCAACTACCATGGGGTGAATGCATAGAACCAAGTTTAACTAGGATTCGATAAGGAGAAACATACATGCAATTCACATGAAGAGAAAATAAATGAACAACACACATAAACCGAACAATTATGCACCATCACAAAAACCCTAAAATGCAAATGGAAGCATAACATGAGATGATGATTCAAATAAGCACCTTGAATTTGGTAGGTTCAACTAATTGGAACACCAGAACATCTCCCTCAACCAATTTATGATCAACAGAGAATCTTCTCCACCCCGCACTCAACCCTGCTTTCAGTGAAAAATACTTCGATTCATATAACTCTCCACTTTCATCTTCCAACATAATCTTGCAATCCTTATCCGGCAGATAAGCCCTAGAAAAATCCCCCGGAAGTCCCTACAATACCAACCAAAACCTTAATTTCAGTCATGTATTATTTGGGTGATGCTATTCTCCATTATCCACATCATTGTGCCAATAAAGCATTGGATAATATCATTTGAGCACATCTTCTGATGCATGACCATGTCCAATGTTTGCTAGCCACACCAGTACTATGAAGCACGGACATATACACTGGAAAGGAGGGCATGATACAATGCAACACGGTAATAATGCAAAATTATAAAAGCTTTACGCCATTATAAATTACAAAGTGTTGTGTCAATGTCATGCCCGTGGCTAGGAACCTATGTCCCGATTGGATGCGTCCGTGCGACATAGGTGGCTAAAATCTTGTGTTATGGAGTATAGCATTTCCCTATATCATTTAAAACCACAATTTCCAAGGATCAAACTTACCATCCAAAAGCAAGAATTAACATGAGATCTAACCATCACTTTGACAAAACTAGGAAATTCGGGTCCGAGATTCTTGTGAAACTCCTCAGCTCTAATCAGCGCAGATGACTTGGATTCACCACTAGACCCCAAAATTCAAACAACAAGAACCATAAATGATAATCAGATAAATTAACAATAAGATCTATATAACAATAAAATTAAGAACAATTTGCTCAAACAAAAACCTTTTCGGTGCTGTTGTTTCTTGAGCAGCTAAATCCTGAGCCAAAAAATAATAATAACAATAATAATTATGGGGAAAAAAGAAAAGAAAAATTAGGGTTTAAACATAGAATCAGAAAAGACGGTAATGTACCTGCATAATATCAGCATCTAGAGGTTTCTTTCTACTCTTCCTCTTTGACTGAAACAGCTTCTCTACTGAATCCTTTCGCTTTCTCTCCCTTTTCTGCGAATCAAAACAAAAATCAAAACGAGCTCAAGAGAGAGAGACAGAGAGGAGATAGAGAGAGAGAGAGAGAGAGAGAGAGAGAGAGAGAGATACGGGGAGAGAAGAGAGAGGAGTGGTTGGAGGGAGAGCGCGAAGAGGATTTGATATATGAGCGGGAGCCAGCTGATCTTCGGAAGATTTCTTAGATAGAGCTTCGAAGTGTTCTTGATCCGTTTCTGTTTTGATCAATTCCGGATCTGAAACCGCCATTGATGAGTTCGTCGAAGCTCTCTCCACCACACAAAATACACAGATTCGAAAGAACAAGATGGCGAAGCCGAGAAGTTGAGAATTGAGATCAGATAAGCGCAGGCCCAGGTAACATTTTATTACATGTCTGAATTCCATAACTATAACCAATAGACATTCGACACGTGCAAGTGATAAGTCCTTCAAATCTAAGTTCAACGGATCCCAAGTTTCAACGGTCAGATTGTATGCTTAAAAGAAAAAACGGAAGTTTCTAAAGTGTGCCTTATCATAAATGAGTCAAATATAATTCTTTGCCAGCAGATTAATTCAAATTTCGGATAAACTAATAAATATGATTAAATCTATGTGAAATTAATGATGGAAATCTTATTAAATACGGATTATTATTTAGAGTATAATATTTAAAATTGATACCCATTATTAAAAAAAACTAATAAATAACTAAATTGTTTAGAAGTGGTAGGAAACGCTTGCTGTCTTGATGGCTAGAGTGAGGGAAAGGCAGCTTGTCTCGCCCCGGTGAAGTACGCGTGGCTTCGCGGGTTAAAGTGGTTGGTGCGACTCCGTGAGCGGAGGAGCATGATTAGGATTTAGTTTATGTTTGGTATGATAGTTAAGGTGAGGTTAATGTCGGATAATTAAAGAGTCGCCTTTGTGCTTTGAACCAAAATTATGAATAAAAGTCCCTTATTTTGAACGGGACATTGAGAAAGTAATTTCATTTTTATTGAGATATTTAAATGATAAAAAATTTTTATTTAAATATCTCACGATCTACTGTTTAAACTTTTGTAAACGTTTGTATTTTTGTAATTTTTATGAGAGAGAAAAGCAATTTACTATTTAGCCAAAAGTGCATGTCTATTCTACTAACCCAAAATTTTGAGTTGAATTTCGACTTTACCAAAAAAATAAAATTAAAACTAGAAAAGGGGATGATGCTGTTTTGTTAATGGTTTTGATCTTGCCCATGGATGTATGAGCTTTGGGTACTGTTAGAGTTGCAGCTTTGGTGTTGTGACTAATTTCTTTATATTGGTGCCCCTTATGGCGGTTGGGACATTTGTTTGAAATTTTGACAAATATTAGGGTTGTGATTGTGCAGCGTTTGGGTTTGCCTAAACTCCAGCATGATCTGATTTTGACCCGGTTTCTAGCCCTTCTTCTGTTTGTGTCTGCTTTTGTGCCTTTTTTTTTTTTTTTTCTTTCTTTTTTTTACAAAGTCAAATTCAATATTTCTGAAAATGGGATACTACCGGTTTGAACTATAAGTCGTTGACTATGTTTGTTTTTGGTTTAGACCACCTTCAGGATCCAAATATTTGTTTTCCTTCTCATGAACCTTAAACTTCCCCCTTATGGACTTTCAAAAAATCTGAATAATAAAAAGAATTAAATCTCTTAATCCTCCTCCAGTGAGATTAACTGTGTACGCAAATGGCACATGCCCATGATTAGATCACAAACAATCGCAGGGAGGCTCCTTCCTCAAAGGGAAAACAACAATAATTTTTTTATAATTATTGGTGATTCCAAGCAAGTGAAGACTCATGCTCCCGCCTGATGTGTTAAGGCATGATTGAGAGTTGGAAAATAATTGAAAGCGCCGTGCAGTCTCCTACGCCTATTGCTGAAGTGAAGTACGAGCCAAGAATCAAATGCTTTGTTGACTATAACCCCAAAAAAAGAAACCAAACTCGCCAAGAATCAAATGTTTTGTTGACTATAACCCAAAAAAGAAACCAAGCTTGTCACAAACTTTTTTTTAAAATTAATTAATATCGAGAAATATATTTTTACTAATTCGATCCGAATATTATCAAATTCAATTTAAAAAACTCTTTAAATATAATTTTTTTTATTTCCAAAATTTCAAACTCATCACATTTACAACACTAGTTGAGAGGCAAAAAACAACGTCGTCCAAATTTTGGGATTTTGAAAACATTAAAATTAAGATCAATTCAAATTAATTAGATGGATGTTTTAATATAAGAATTTTACTATAATTGTAATTTATATATTTTTATAGAAATTTTAACTTATAATTGGATGAAATTAATTAGGTAAATGTTTTGGCTCTTCCTGCAACCATCTCTCTCTATCTCTTGGGGTGTTTTAAATAAAGCCACAGAAGGAGAAGAGAGAAGAAGAGTTTAGAGAGAGGGGGTAAGAACCAATCAAGCGGCGGCGGCTATGAGTGATTCAAGTAAAATTGAAGGCGATGATGGATGGGTTGAAAGTGCTTGAGGTTGAGGGAGAATGAGAGAGATGGATAGATGGAGAGAGTTTTGAGAGGAATCGACAAAATTGATAAAAATTAGAATACCCAGGAAAGTGAGAGAGAGAGAGAGAGAGAGAGAGAGAGAGAGAGAGAGAGAGAGAGAGAGAGAGAGAGAGAGAGAGTTGAAGATATCCAAAAATTGGGACATGAGTTTGGCAAATTTCTGGAGAAAAATTTATAGTTGAAAAAAAAAATCCCCTGAAATATCGCTATATGGACCTATTTACCGGTATTTCTTTTTTGCGGCATTTTTGGAATTTCTGAATATTTTTTGGAAATGCCAATAAAAATTATACATTTTTGTTTTTTTACATAATGATCATTTTGATGCTAAGCAAGTAGAAGTTTCTCAAAGAAAATCCCCAAAATTGAGGGAGAATATGAAGTTTTGTGGTAGTGGTGTAGAAGTGTTTGCAGAGGAAAAACACATCAAAGTTCAAAGAAGAGCAAAGCAATTCAAATCTGGATCAATCCCAGCAGAAACACCTCTAAACAAGGTTCTAGCACCATCAAATATGCCCGAACAAGAAAAGCAAGGCAAATGAAGTATGTCAAAAGTAAACCAACACCTTGGGCCCCCACCAAACTATCCAACTTTCAAAGTAGCACCATCCAATTCAAAAATTTTACCCAATTGAACATGACCGGCATATGTCCCAACCTATTAGTATAAATTCTCTCTTCCAATTTAATAATTTCAGATTTAAATTTTTATACATAAAAAAGAATAAACATGACTAGCGTATTATTTTATGACAGTAAAATCATTATTTCCGTTCTTTTTAAGAAAAAAAATATCCACTCTAACAATTCAAAGTAGCATATTATTTTTCCCATCTTTCTGTGCTGTTTAATGTCACCCGCTTTTCAATTGACAAATGGAAAATTACTGAAGTCGCAGACACTTGGGCCGCACCTGTTTGTGAAGTGGGAGGGAAGACTCAAATATTTGTTGACTGTGGGTGACAAAAATGTGTCACCATCCACAAACCCACTCAAAACACATAATCCTTTCCTTCGGGTCAAAAAAACACCAATTGCTGCTAAGTCCCGTATTGTCAAATCATGTCTGATTGTGTTCATTTGTCCAAGGACTTGCATATGTTGTCACAAAATATATTCATTTGTTATTCCAATGACATAGAAAAATAGTTTTGACCAAAGAGTAGGTAAGGGGGGCTCACATGGACGGCCTGCCATGGCCGCACCGCAGCCATAGTCTTATTCTGCCATATGGCCTGGATACAAAGAAAGAATGGTGAGAATAATTTTTTAGGGAATTTGGGTTAATGCAATGCCAAACAAGCTGGTTGTTCTAGAAAATTATGGCTTAGAAAACTTGGACCAGTTGACAATTGGCCAGAGAAACACCCATCATTTATAAGCAATTTTTGAATGTTTTTGAAAAGAATAGATCTTTTCATTTTTGTGAGAAAATAAAAAGAAAATGGTATTTCTAAGAAAATGATCTCAAATCTCAAATCTCAAACACCAATCATTTCATGAAAAGAAAAGATGCTCTAGATGAGCAACTTTAGATGAACAACTTACTCCACCGTTCATGGGGTTGAAGACTGATGCAACTACTCGTTTTACAATTCTAAAAATTAAAATATTAAATATTATCGATTTTATAAAATTATATTTTATCTTCCGAAATAGACTTCTTGTTCAAAATAGTCACGAGAGGTGACCTTTTTCCAATTTAACAGTTTTGAATTCTTACTGATTTAAACTCTTGTTAGAGTTTGGTATTGGTAAGACTATTAGTTCCTTCACATATATAAGAATAAACACTGGAATTCAAATTTGGGTTCTTAGAGAAAGTCTCTGATTTCAACTAGGTGAAGGAATCTACATGGCAGCATTTTCTTTTTATAATATCATTAGCTCTCTCTCTTTCTCTCTCTTTCTCTCTCTCTCTCTCTCTCTCTCTCTCTCTCTCTCTCTCTCTCTCTCTCTCTCTCTCTCTCTCTCTCTCTCTCTCTCTCTATACCTTAAACGCCTTTTATTTAAGCCATCTGTCACCAAAAAATATGAACTATTGGTACCAACGATGATTGGCAGGTAAACTTGGTCAGCTGAATTGTACCCGATTGCAAAGTGAAAACTAAATAAATAAAATAATTTTTAGTTTCACATTTGGATGGCAAAATCACTGAATATACTATATGGACTTGTAGTTATCAATGCGTTTGAAAAATATATTATATAAAAAATTAAATTAATTAGATTTGATTTTAATACATATTTGATATTTTTATATATATAACAACTTTTTTATGTTGTATCAATGGATTTTTTATATAAAAATAAGTTATTATAATAATTTATTAAGATAATCGAGTTTTAGATTTTATATTATTATATTATTCTTCATCTATGATATAATAACGTAATCATACTTATTTATTTTTTATATTCATATTATTTTATGTTTTTATCAATGATATCAATCTCATTCTATTTTCTTCTACCTATACGTGTCTCCGGTGGCCAGCACCGGTGCCAAAACCAAATCAGCCATAAATAAAACTAGCATGAGAGCCGGAACCAAGAGTCTAGAGTCAAGAGCCAGATTTTAAGCCTGAAGCCAAGCCAAAGACAAAATTAGAGTCAAAGTCCAGAGCAGCGCAAGAATTACAAAACAACCGCAGAATTTTAGATTTTCTATTCAAATTTACTTGTAAAATCAAATAATTTTCATTCTGAACCAATACCAAAATAAAACTGATATTTGACTTTCCATATTTTTATATTTTTATATTTATAATAATAAGTTTTTATATAAATTTAATTTGTTATAATAATTTATTAAAATAATTGGATATTACCTTTTTGTAATCTATATATTTCATATTTATATTATTTTATATTTTTTATTGAATACAAAATTACGGGGAGTAAAAGGTGACTTTGTGGGCTGTCATGATATTTACTTGGACTTTTCCTTCGAGAATTCAATTATTAAATTGATGATGTGATAGGATTAAGATACATGCGGGGGAAGTCGGTATCTTCATCTTTCCCGGTCAAAGAACAAAATGTATAAACAAATAATAACAACAGCGATATTTAATCAAAAATACTAAAAAAGCATCAAAATCCAGATATATGCTCGATTTAATCCGGAGTTCATAGGTTTCTATTCTTTTCTTTCTTTTTGGGTGTGTTTCTGACATTTTGGGTTGGATTCCCCCACACCCTTGTGTGTTCTTCTATTTTGTCCTGTCTTCTTCTTGCAGCTCACGCTTCTCTCTCTCCCCCCCCTCTCTCACACACACATCATTGTTTGTTGAGAAAACAAAACAATTTTAATTTCTCATACCCTCTATTAATGGTGGTTTCCTTCTTCATATGGTGTTTTGGTTGTTATTAACATGTCAAACACTTCAACGGGTTGGTTAAGAATCACCTATGTGTCTTTTGCATTTTGTGCTGCCTTTTTTGTTGGCGGTCTCAAAGGTACCATTGTTGATAAAAGGTTTTGCCCTTTTTTATTGGATGTTTCATGTTAACTTGATCTTGGGTTCTTGGAAATACATTAAATTTTTCCTTTTTAAAAATTTGTGATGCAGGGTTATTAGTGGGTCCAGCTGCTGCACTGATACTGATTTTGGGGAATGTTGGTGTGATATTGGGGCTCTTCCCAGCACATGTTTCGTGGACAGTATACACCCTCATAAAGTAAATCACGTTCTGTTCACTATTTTGCCTCAACTAACATAATCTAAGTTTTAACTTATGATCACGAGACTGTTTCCCATGTGGGTTTTCAATTTCTTGTGCTGGGATTCGATTACAGGACAAATAGGTTTGATACACCTCTTAAGGTTGCCTTTCTGTTTGCTTTGCCTGCTTTGTTTGGTATTTGGCTCGGACTAAGCATAGCTGGAAGTGTTCTAGCTGGAATAGGCTATGGATTCTTCACTCCATGGGTTTCAGCTTTTGAGGCTTTTAGAGATGAGAATGAATCCAGGAAATTCTTGCACTGCCTTGTGGTAAAGATTGAGTTATTGTCCTTATGCTGATTTTGTTCAAATTTGATCATGTTTTCGTGATTTAAGGTTGGAAACAATGTTTAATTTCCTTCTATGGATCTAGGATGGAACCTGGGGAACTATCAAAGGTTGTTGTACAGTTGTTCGAGATTTTGCCGATATATGCTACCATTCTTATCCCCTTTACTTGATGGAATTACGTGAATCCCCTGGTTCTAATGAGCTTCAAACGCTTAGGTACAACATTGTGTTATCTCATCTACGTCAACCAGTTACATGTGAAAACGTTATTGCTGTCATTTACTCCTTTTGAAACTATGATTCACAGGTTTATTCATGTGCCTGGATGTATAGTGGTGGGAATTATGGGGCTTATTGTGGAGATTCCTCTTTATACAATCATTGCAGTTGTCAAAAGTCCTTACATGCTTTTTAAGGGATGGCAGCGTCTGATACATGACCTTATTAGCCGAGAAGGCCCTTTTCTTGAAACAGCTTGCATTCCTGTTGCTGGCTTGACAATTCTTTTGTGGCCACTTGTTGTCATTGGCAGCATCTTAATGGCTATTTTCTCCAGCTTCTTCATAGGATTGTATGGATCAGTCATTGTATATCAGGTATGCCTAAATGAACCGCATTATTGTCTTATGAATTCCTTGCCCTGCATTGGAACTTAACCTTTGACCTATATTGATGCAGGAAAGGTCGTTTAGGAGAGGTGTTGCTTATGTGATCGCCATGGTTGCTGAATTCGATGAGTACACGAATGATTGGTTGTATCTTCGAGAAGGGTCTATCTTTCCCAAGTAATCATTCTTCCGATTATTACTTCTATATGCAGACTCTTTGCTGTTTACTAGCATCGTTAGAGCTATATATGTTTT
This sequence comes from Dillenia suffruticosa, assembly GCA_033439265.1. Taxonomy (NCBI): domain Eukaryota; kingdom Viridiplantae; phylum Streptophyta; class Magnoliopsida; order Dilleniales; family Dilleniaceae; genus Dillenia; species Dillenia suffruticosa. The sequence continues at coordinate 4,181,715 of JAVTVX010000012.1, read as the reverse complement.
CTCTTCCTTCTTTGTAATGGAACTTGCATTTCCCACAGCCAGGCCCCAGTATCGAAAGAAAAAGGTCTCACATTCTTCAGAATTTTCTACCGGAGGAAATCCGGATGCTGGAGTTAGATTTAACTCCGTGTCTACTGAACCGCCTGCAATGCTTGTCCCAAATGTGGCACCATCTAGATCAGTGAGGGGGGCGATCCAAGAGGTGAAAGTGGTTCAGGTAGGAGTTGTTTTCCCATAGATTTTAGATTTTTCTTTATTTCAAATTAAGAACAAAATAAGTTGCTTTTATGAAGAATAATCTGATTCTCTCCCTTGAGTCATAGCACCTTCACTTTCTATTCTAGACAGTTCTGCTGTGTGCATGTTTTTCCTCTGCATGATGCCTATATTGAGAAGAACAATTCAGAGGTAGCCTTTGTGATGACGTAGCTCCGAGAAACTGTGATTGCTTTTAAAATGAAAATCATAGTTGGAGAATCATGTGTTATGTCTATGCTTGTAAGAACAGAAAATTGTGCATTTCAGGCACAGGAGGGAGTATCTGGAAGCCTGACTGAAGAGCTTGTTCATTGCCTTTGGTATAGTTGTAATCATGTACTAGTGCTTGTGTGGATTGTGCATGTGCAGTCATACACTACTGCCTGGTCATAACATTTGTACAAACACGCGCACACTAGGTTAGCCATGAGAGATATGCCTCTGCCGATCTTGTTTCTTTAGCTGAAATAACAATATTCTTCTGTTTGATGCAAACTAAAACAGATATGGGGAAACATGTTGAGGGCATGCGAAATGAGGGGCAAGGAGCTACTGGATGCAGGTGCCATAACTGCAACTGACCTTGAGGAATGGTTGAAGGCGAAGAATGGCAATGAGGCAAGCATTATTGGTATAGGCTTGCCATGCTATTCATTTTTCCACACTCTCCTACATTCAATCAAAGTTGGATCAGGAGGTTTATTACTGCTTGATGGTACTGAAATTACCTACCAAAACAGACCCCAAGACAGATTGATAGACTGGTTCTTCCATCCAGTAATGGTCCTCAAGGAACAGATCAAGGTGATAGAGTTGAGTGAAGATGAGGTGAAGTTCCTGGAAAAGATTGTTCTTTATGGAAACAACAGCCAACGTATGGAGGTCTGGGAAAATGGCAGTTTGCTCCCTCAAGACGCTCTCCGAGCCGCCCAGATCCAAGGCATAAGTAGAAGGTACGATGTCATGGTTGTTCATTGCTATAGTGTGTCAGCCTTCCTTAAAAGTTGACCTAGTGCTTGAAGCATCCCTGAGTCAAGGATAGACAGTATGTAGACAGTTGTACCTTCTTTCTATTCTAAAGAGCAATCCCTGCAATGTTGTCAGAAACAAACCTAGGATTACTTGAAATCAGTCCATTTACTTCCTTGAATGATTAAACTTTCCCCAAACAAAGCTTTCAGTTTTGCTCTCGTTACCATTTATGAAGATTATTCTCTCTTCCTGCATTTCCAAATCTCATTCTCTGAAAAATGAATCCTTTGCAGAATGACAGGATTAGCAAGAAGTGTATCCAAGTTCCCCACATACAGACGGAAATATCGGCAGCTTGTGAAGGATTTAGTATCTCATTCTTTGGAGAAGGGGAGAGTTTTGCATTCTATAGAGAAGGATAGCTCGATCAAATCGAGTTCCGTGAGATCAAAATCGAGTTCCATGAGGTCAGTTGTCTCTTCCATCGAAATAGTGTAGCATGAACTCTAAGCTCGGGGAAAATTTTTTGATCCTTGCCGTCGCATTCTTCTTTGTACAAAATGTAAACTCTATGTGCTGTTGTCATGTTTTCTCAGTGTAAAATGAATGTATATATCTTTCAACACTAAGTTTGGATATCACACAAATCAGCGTTTGTTATGTACGTGATGTTTTTGAAGAAGGTTACTTAATCACACTCAAGTTAGCTTGACAGTGATGTTACTCAGTGTAAAAGTGCATTGTAGTAATGTTAAATTGGATTCTACGGTACTAAAACTGGATTAATCGGATAATTCAGATAGGAAAAAAAATAATGTTAATTGCATAAAAATGCTCATGAATTATTTATGTTTATATATATTGAACACGTGAATGATGATAAGTTCCATTTTTTAGACCGACAAAACAATTAGTCAAAGCACGCAATGTCCAAATTCCTTAACTTTGTTTTATTTTGCATTTTTCTTAATTAAAAAAATGAAATTAGCAACGTGGACGGCTGATGGGTTCGAAGTTTCTAGGCTTAATCCATAATTAATAAATCAATTTAATTCAATCCAAATTAACGCATGCAAAATAAAATGTTCAACCTTTTAGTTAGCCATCTCAAGTTGAAATTGCAATATGTGAAGCAGATAATTTAGTTTGGGAAAATTTTTGAAATAGTATATAAAACCTAAATTTTAAATCCAGTTTGGTGTAAAATTAGTGAGAAAGGATATGAAAAGGGTAATAGCTAAATCTTCCCGTTGAGTTTAGGCATAATTTTGCTCTAAATGCACTAATTCAGAGCAAATCAGTATCTTAGAATATTAACATGATGATAGTGGCTCCAACATGTATCTAATTTGTGACTAAATATATTTTTAGATTACACAATTATTTAATAAATTTGATCGACGATCAGTTGATCTAATAATATATAGTATTAGATTTTTTAACTAAAATTATGAATTTGACTCGCGATTTGAGTATGAAACAAATTACTTTGAAAAAATAATCCCTTTAAATAAGTCACTATAAATTTCAAATTAAATTAATCAGAATATGATTTCAGAAGTCGTATTATATATATATTTTTTTGAGATAAATCATAATTAATATCTATTATTATAAAACATTATCTATTCAATTCAGAATCAATTTATGCGATTATATGTTACAAGACTTGCATTAGTTTGAACCAGAGCTTGTGGGATTAAACATGGTTATCGGATGGTTTCTCCCGCTTCTCTGAATTATGCTACTTGAATAATAAAATAAATAGAGAAAAAAAGGCCGTCATTCCATAAATGAGGTGCTCACTAGAGGAGATTATCCTCTCGTGTCTAAACAAAGACCGTTGCCTGCAGAAAAAGATGGACACGGCAGAGATGACGGGCGGCGGCCCCAGTAACGGCGGCTATATGCAAAACAGTCAACGTCTCACAGTCACACTATAGAGAGAGAGAGAGAGAGGGTCGGGGCACAAGATCCCAAGAGAATAAGGGTTATAGACACAGTGACCACAATCCCACAATTAAAAGTTTTTAGTGGGAGACTGCCAGCTCTGATTTGCTAGCCCCACGAGCCGTTTTGTTTTGGGTGCCCGCTGTCCTGCTACTCCGCTGCCTCTGCTACTCCGCTGCCTCTGTCCACCATAATGAAATCAATTCATCGCCCATTAATTGGCACTTAAATTTTTACAACCGGGTATGTAAATGCGTCGACAGTTCTACTCTTGTCGGATGAAGATCACTCTAAAAAAAAAGTAGTCCCTCGTATTAGCCTAGTAATACAAATTTTTTTTTCCTATTTGTATATAATCAAAAGAAAAGAAAGATAAAAAGTTATATCCTAAATTGAACATTTTATAGGCGACAAAGCCCTTATGATAAGCAAAGGGATAAGAATATTGGTGGCTCCCTCACCCCCCTATTTTCTCAAAAAAAATAAAGGTGATGACAGATTTGTATTTGTGAGCAATAATTATAATTTGAAGTGAAAAATATAGTAAAAACATTTATGAGGTGATAATAATTTTAAGGATGCCTAAAAGTGATGGGTCGATGGTTGGTTTTTTTGGTCAAATAAAAAAAATAAACCTTTTGATTCAAGTACTCTTTATTATTTTTTACTATTGTTGTCTATTGAATTATAAAATTAACTGCGTAAATTTGAATTCATCTGGCCCAATTTAATTTTAAAGCAGTTTACTAAAAATAGGGAAAAGTGATAAGGAATTGAAATTTAGATCTCAAAACTACTCTAAGGGGCTCTGGCTATAGGTTCCTGATTAGCTAACAAATTGAATGCCTGCAACCGAGACTTTATTGGTCAGACTCAAGATTTTCTTAATAAAAATCTCAAATTTAAATTTTAAAAATAAAAAATAGGCAATGAGTTAATAGATCTGACAGTTAACTTAAATTAAAATAGTCAGGAGCAATAGACATGTAACCGAGCCGGGCCCGGCCCGGTCCGGTTCAAGGGCGGTTCTCGGAACCGCGGGCCGGGCTGACTGCGGTTACTAGGTTAGTCCGGGCCGGCCGGACAGGTTCCAATGTTTTTTACTTGAACTGGCCCGGCCCGCTGAATCGAAACCGGTGGGCCGGTTCACACCAGGCCGGGCCGGTTTGGCCAAACAAGGAGGGGGAAAAATAATTCAAAAAAAAAAGGACAAGGAGCCGCTGGAACCGACTGGGCCGGTTCACGGATCCAAAAACCCTTGAACCGGCCCGACCGCTACAGTAACCGATTTTCGCCGGTTTGGGTTATTGCAGCACCGGGCCGGTTCGTGGGCCGGGCTTTTTTTCGGGTCGGCCGGGCCGATTTTCGAGTCCAAACCGGTCCAGGCTCATGTTTAAGGAGTAATAAAATTGAATATTGGATTCCAGTTGATTAAATACAAAAAAAAATAAATGCAGATAAATAAAAGGGAATTCAAACTCTATGAATTAAAAAGAAATGAAATTACAGAAATAAAGGCAAATAATAAAGATTCAGTTGTGTGTATGGTTTTAGGTGAATTGAATTGTACTCCTCCAAAAGAAAAAAGAACCACCTCTCTAACTAATTTAATATGCATGTCTAAACTTTCTCTCCATGTTTATCATCATTGCCTAATTTCCTTGATTTTAAGGATTAACTTCTTAATAACTTTAATCCTTATTTTTATCGGAATACAAGGTTGTTATAGATATCTAACTTTCATCCGTACCCGTAACTTCTTGGAAATATAATTACATGTGTTTTTCCTTGAATTCTGATCAAGATTTATATATATATATATAATACTAATATATGATAATTATATTAAATTTGACTAAATGTGATTTAAATAATATCGATCAAATAAAATTAAAAAAAAAAGTTTTTCTTACGATCATATTGCATATGTTATGTACCAAATATCTCTCTCATTTTTAAATTTCCACATTTCCCCATTCTCTTTTGCTTTAATTATTTCTGCTCCCACATCACTAAATCCTCTCAATGAGTATATGCTTTCAGTGTCCCACTGCAGTGAATTGGCTCCACAGGAGAAAGCAAAAGGGTTAAAAATATATGTTTGAAAAGAAAATTGTTTATTTCCAAGGACACAAAACTGAAAAGTCCTTACAATTCATCAAACTCATTTTTGGGTCTGAGCCTAATAATTGGATCATCAATCCTCCTAGTACCCTTTCCTTTTGACTTCTTTGCCAACTCTAGCTCGACCTACAATTGTCCTAGCCTACCCCAATTCACACCCTTCTTCATAGCCACTGATTTATCACCCTATTCCTTTTTCTGTACAATAACCAAATTAGACTGTGCCATTCATATGTTATTCTCACCCTCAAAACTTTCAATATTGTCTATAATAATATAATTCCCATGTTATGGTTTACATCAATTAACCCTACTTTTAGAATAATATATATAAATTTAAAAATTTTTTAATGATTAATTTTTAAGATATGAATCTATAATAATATAATTCCCACAATATTTTATTAGATTATAAAAGAAAATATATAAATCTGTTTTGTTATAATAAAGCACATGTAAATTTCATACCTAAATTTTAACGTGTGAATCAAAATTTTTAATAAATTTGAATCCATATTAAACATTTAATATTTCAAAGATATTGTGAGGATGAGTCAATCCTTTAAGGTACGTATGGTTTAGATTAAATACCTTTATACTATTAAAAGAAATCTTATAATGACTTTGACAGAGAGTTTCTATAATCTCTCATTTTCAACGTCTTACAAGGAACAAATCGTATTTCCAGTATCAAGATAATTTGGATGATCTCTCTCTCTCTCTCTCTCTCTCTCTCTCTCTCTCTCTCTCTCTCTCTCTCTCTCTCTCTCTCTCTCTCTCTCTCTCATTGATTGAGGAAGGATTGCAAATTCAAATCCTGGTCATGCCCATTATGGAAGGGTGTCAGATGTTAATGGCGGGAATTGGTTTTTTTTTTTAAGAATTTCTACGATTGTCTTGACCTTTTGATTGATTTTATAACAAATTCTACATTGAATTTGAAATGGAATCCTATGTGCATTCCATGTTAATGTCAGCTATACGTATGCATGCTTCATTAATGAAACTTGCCTCCCTTTATTTGGATTTTTTTGCTTTAATATGAAGGGTTGGGAAAAAAATAGTTTCTTACGTATTCAAAGTTAAGAAGTGACAGAGCATGACATAGAGGTGACAAGTAACTCTTTTTTCTTACGTGAAGTAAATGGTCGTAGCCCAAAAAAAAACACACACAAATTAAGAGGCTACATAAGGCTAATACGGTTTTTGAAGACGTTAAATCGAATTAATCGTAATATAATTCTCTTAATATAATATTTTTCATTGTTAAATTTTAAATTCGAGAATCGGTTAAAAAATATAATACTTTACTCGTTAGGCCTTTTGACGGTGGATATATGCTCCTCTAATTACACTTGTTGAAACTTGGTAAAAGACGAAAAACCCATAACCAAAAGTTGCCGATCCTTTAGCAATGATGATGATATTCTAGTTCTAATGCTAATGCTTTTAGAACATAATTAATATTAGGATATGTGCTAAAAATATAGAAACTGTAAGATAGTTGATAAACTCAGCCCCACAGGTCTCTCAACGGCTGGACGAGTCCAAGACTTATAGAAGTTTTTTTTGTATAAATATTTGAATTTAAAATTATCAGATTTAAAAAATGAGATTTGTATCACTAAACTGTTTTATTAGAGACAGACTCATAGAACTTTATCATCGTTAGTTTTCAAATCCCTCTTAATGCACTGCAACTGCCCTTTCTCAATAGGATTAAATTTTGATTTAATTCTGATTCTTAGGATCTTGTTCCTTTTCCTCGGACACTTCCAAGGAAAGAATCCTCAGATCCCTATAAAAGCAATTTAATTTTATCATTTAAACTCCAAACAAAACATAGCACGTGTTTCACGACCTGAAAATTATATATTTCGTGGAAGAAAAAAAAACACCAAAGGTTTTACTAAATATTTAAAATTTCCCAATGTTACGGTTTAGTAATCACAGTTTCTTTCCTAACTTAATGATTTCAGATTTAAATTTTTGTATAATCAAATATATATATATATATATATATATATATTTAAAATTTTGAAATATGTGATGAGGGATTTTTTTTCCTTTTTTCTTTTTTTCCAGAATGTCATCTTCTCCAATATTGTAACTTTGATTAGTTCGACCTTCCACCATTCCAGACCGGATATATTGTTCTTTTCCTCTCCCACTAAGAGATCAAAAGTGAAATCCGGTCATATAAAGACAACACAAAAATTAGAAGACGACATGAACAATTGACCACTGAAATATTTTTTTTAAAATATATATATATATATATATATATATATATAATTTTAAACATTATTAAAATTTTAAAAGATATTAACGCTTATTTCTAAATTTATAATTTCAAATATATATTAAATTTCTCATCTGATGTAAAATTTAAAATTTTTAATTTAACATGTGACTTAACCTTCTTATATTGGAATTTATATAATCTTTCGATCTTAAAATTAGTGTTAGGGTTAATAGAAGAGTTGTATATTATAAGTGTGATTTTTGAACTTGGTGGTGTCATGGACAATATGTCACAAGACGGGCTTTTTTGGAGTTTCTGTTCTACTTACAAAGCGAAATCCTGTCAAACAAGATTTTTTAAAAACTCTTAAAAAGAGAGTTTTTTCTTATCATGAAAAAGATTTAAAAGTAGCTTTTAAGTAGAAGTTCTAGGGAGAAACTTTTACTTCTCTTTTTTTTTTAATGTTTCAAATTTTTAGAAATTTATATTTTTTTATTCTATTTATATTCTCACATAATTGTTTTTATTCAATTAATATTCTCATTTAAATAATACAAAATTTTAAATATACTCATTAATAGTTAACTTTTAACTTTATTTTAAAAATAAAAAAGTAAAAAAAAATTAATTACTTTATTTCAAAAATAAAAAGCTAAACAACTTTTAATTATTTTTTAAAAAATAATTAATTTTTATTTCTTCTTAAAAAAATAATTAAAAAAAAAAAATCCTTCAAACAAACTGCTCAAACAATTAGGATTTGGATTGGCTGCTGCCGCAGAGAAAACGAAAACAAAAATGTTGACCTTCCTAATTAATCTATCATTACTTGATTGTACTTTTTTCTCTTTGTCTATTTTGTTTTTTTTTTTTTTTCTTCATGCCTTGTTTTTGAATATATATTACATATATCTATCTGTGTAAGCCAAAGCCTGAAAGTAAGCACATGGGATCAGATCGGCTTTCCGATCTTCAACACGTGTCCGTGACTTACACGGCGTGTTGTGTTTGTTTGCGACCCTCTCTCTCTCGTGTTTTCAAAAAATAAATAAATAAACCCCAAATACAATATCACAAAAGTATTAATTATGCAGGAAAATTTTCTAAGTACAAAAAAAACCTCCAACACGTTTTCGCTTTAGATTTCATTAAATAATGGGATAAACTTTATCTTTATTAAAAAAGCTTTTTAAGAACTTATATTAAAAGATTAATCTGAATTGAATTTACTGTGATAAAATTATTTCACCGAAATAAAAAAAATTTTAAATATAAGAAATAGTAATGAAATTGTTTCTTAATCTTAATTGGTTCATAGATAACTTCCGATCTTAGAAAAAAGTAAATAAAATCATATTTCTTAAAAGAAAATTGGTAAAAAAAAAATGGAAAATGGTATAATAATGAAGTGAGTATTGATGGTACAAGAGAGGGCAGAGAGAGAGAAAGAGAGAGAGAGGGAGGGAGACATGAAATTTAGGGCTAAATTCAGAAGCTTATTTGAACCGTTTGTCAGCCAAAGCATTTGCACTTTGCAGCCCAACTTCTTTAGGGTTCGTACGATCTTGGAATCTCAAATCTCAACATTGCGGAGAGAGATAGAGAGAGAGTGAAGAGGGAGAAAGCTATACAATGAAGAATTCAGAAGAGCTAAATGACTAAAGCTAAAATTATTACATAAATTAGAATCAATAATAATGCTAAAAATCAGAGAAGTCAATTTTTGCCTTCCCCTTCACATTTGTCCCTTTCTTCTTCTTCTTCTTCTTCTTCTTCTTCACGACTATGGCTTCAATTGAATCCACTCATAACGACCTTCAAGTGGCATGTCCTTAACCACATCATAATTATACCTGCAGCCAATTTACGAATAAAAGCTATTTTCAGCAAACAGCTTTAAGCTACAGAGAGAGAGAGAGAGAGAGAGAGAGAGAGTAGTTACTTGTCAGCGAATTTTTTCTGAATGTCCTCCTCAACGGAAGAGAAGAATTCTTCGATCTCAGACTCTGAAGGCATTTTCTGAAGTATACTAGTTGATCTGAAACGAGAATTCGCCCCGGATTTCTTCTTCTTCTTCTTCTTCTTCTTCTTCTTCATAGACGACGATGACGACTCCGACTCCGACTCCGACTTCGACTCCGACTCCGGCTCCAGATCTTCTTCAAACTCTTCTTTTTCTCCAAGCTTACTACTTGACGGAGTTTTCTCTCTCCTAACACCAACAAAATTGAGAATTGAGAATTATGACGGAATCATACATAATTCTAACTGACCGTTGTGTATGGATCAGCCTCAGCCGTTTCAAATTTTGAAATTAATTCTTATTCCCAGAAAAAAAAATCCGTTAAAAAATTGTAAACCTCATTCTCCATTTATTATCCACTGATGCTCCGATTTCTCCACTCTCTTCCTGCATTTACGGAAGGAGACAAAAGATTTAGACGTTACCAATTAAGCGCATCAAAATTGAAAAGAGAGAGAGAGAGAGAGAGAGAGAGAATCGTGTAAAACCTAAACTAAAAATTCTGGAAAACCAAGAGAGTTTTAAGAGTGGAAAATTCACCTCCGGATCTAGTAATGGAAAGTCGTCGTTAAGGAGTTGGCTTGATCCATTACTAGAACAACAAGAAGAAAGAAGATGATCGGAGGTAGGGCTAGAACAACGATCGTAATCAACTAAATTCGCCGGAGTAACTGTATCTTCCGGCGTAATTATAACTCGACGACGTTTACACGGCTTCAATTCCCCATCTTCAACCTTTCTCTTCTTCATCTTCTTCGTTCTAGTTCCGAAATTCATTTCTTCAGGCGACATATCAAGAGCTTTCGTTGTTCTTGTCTGAGCTGCCACCTCCATTACTGCTATCTCTCTCAACACCTTGCATTTCTTCATATATTTCCCCATCTCTCTCTTTCTGTCTGTCTCTCTCTCTCTAGAATTTCTGCTCGCAACTAAAATTGCATTTGTGTTCTGTTGCTTTTTTTCTGACGACGATTTGAGAGAGAGAGAGAGAGAGAGAGAGAGAGCGCGAGAGCGAAAGCGAGGATTGGGTTACATTATAAGAGAGGGTGGTGGAGCGTTTGTTGTGTGGTCCAAACTGCGTTAATTATGACGGAGGGGAATGCCGACTGGGTTTTTGACGGCGCCGTTATTCAGATCTCAGTGCCCCGTTGCACGCAATTTATAAACACCGATGTAGTCACCCAATAACAGATGGCCACGTCATTCAGTTTTATTAAGAGCACTGATTACGTGCCTGGTTACAAGCCTTTTGGCCGGGGAACCGGTCACAACCATAACCATAGTAGCGCGCATTGCTATAGATTTACCATATTAACCCTTTATTTCCCTTTTTTTTTTTAAACATAAATATTTGTTTTCAAAATTCAATTTTACCGTAAATTTCAAATTTTAATTTTACTGTAAATATCATTTTTATGCAACTAATAAATAAAACGGAGTGTCTATTACAACTCGAATCTACTCCGTCATGCAGGTAATTGAGTAAATTAATCATTAGGAAATGTATATTTCTGTAATTTAATTTACAACAATTACTATTTGTGTGAATTTTTCACAATAACTCTATAATATTATAAGGCCACAAAATCCCTTCTCTCAATTATTTTTAAATTGTTTGTGCAAAATATTTCACCTATGTAACCTTAAATTTAGTATTTTTCACTTAATAATCATGGCAAAAATCCAAAATAGCTTAGAATTTCATAATTAGTTGATAAATGTGAATTTTTATAAAATAATTTGGGATCATAAAATTCAAAATGTCTATGATTCTTTTGAGGAAACCGTGGAATTAAAAAAGTAGCTATAGCTACCTTAGCAAAGTCACTTAGGAAAGCAACCATCAAAAAGAAAAAATGGAAAAGATTCTTGCAAGAATAGAGTTCTCAATAAAAAAAAAAAAAAATTGCCTAAGATGACACAAGAAATAAATTTTTTAGAGTTGGGGATTTTTTTGAACTAATGAAAATAACAGTTCTTTTTTACTTTTTTTGTTGTGACCACTAAACTGTTCCTTTAGAAATTATCTAAGATATTGTTTGTTTTAACTACTGAATTTCATATTTAGTCTGTTAGAAATATTTTGTAGGAAAAAGAGTAGTCTGTTAAAGGATGTCTTGTGTAAAAAAGAATCGGTGTTTCCATGTATAAAGTAGAATATACTGTGACTATTTTTTGTTTAGATATAATATTTTTCAGAAATATTTTGTTGAGATATAATATTTTGTATGGCCATTTAAATTCATCATTTTTCACTGAATAAATGTATTATATTTCTTAACAAATAGACTTTCCAATTTCATGTATATATACATATATATATTTTTATAACAAATCGATATCCGAAATTATATTTCGAATAATCCAGTTCTAGATCCAAATTAAGAAAACTCTCTCAAAATAATTTTTTTTTCATACTTTTTTTCTACCACCCTATTTTTCTTTTTCTTCTTCCAAATTACTTATTGAGGGGACGAGCCATCACGTATCCAGCCATGTCATTTTATAATTTTGAGGCGATAATGTTGGAACTTTTCTTTGACAAACTCAAGATTCATGTGAAGGATATAATATTATACACACACACACACACGGAGAGAGATTGATGTTAAGGACATTTGTTCATTACGAAGCTTCCATTGTTACTTGCTTTGCTTCCATTAAAGGGAAGTTCCCCTTTCTTGTCCACCATTCCAAGGAAACTGCCTCTTAACACCAAAATTGCAAAATCTACTGCCTGTGAAATTGTCAGGAAAACTCTAAAAGCAGTACTTCTAGTCATCATTTTCGAATGGATATAAATGCTTTTTATATCTTATGGGGATAATACCCTGATGTGATTACAAGGAAAACAAAAAATGACCACCACACTTACACAATTGTTAGGGTTTTGTGTTTGTGTTTGTGTATATATATATATGTGTGTGTGTGTATTACATATTAGGGTTTGGATAATAGATATTATTTGATTTGGAGTGGCCGGCCAAAAAGAAAAGGGTAGGAAAGATGGGACAAGAAAAAAAGGGCAGCAAAGCACAAGAATTTTGAAAATATACGATGACAAAGTCAGAAAGAAAATTTTATTAAATTTTTTATTTCCATTCTTAAACCTTTAGCACACCCACTATAATTGTAATTTAGACGAACTGATTACACCAACCTTAATGCAATTTTAAGTAATAGCAAATTTGGGAAAATTAAAGAAAAATCTGAATTTTGCAGTGTTTTCAAAATTATTTCTGATACTATAGGCTAGACCGACATGACACTATATTCGAATTTTTATTAGATGCAATTAGAAATTATCACCTGTTTGATTATTTAAAAATCGTTATCATAGATGACTATATTTATAATAATTTTTAGTGGTATGTAAAAGGAAAAAATAAAAAAAAAAAAAAAGTAGCACCATGCTAGCTCAAATCCCAAATACCAAAAATCGTTTTGGGGTCTTAAAATTTAGATTTTTTTTTCTAACTCCAAAATTAAAATTTTCGGCACAAATTAATGACCTAAATTCATACAATTGAATTTGATTAGATCCAATGTTGAAAGATCTGTGGAGGAAAATGCGATGTTGAAGCTTCAAAAAACCTTTGGGTGATAAATGGGTGAATTTGTATAACCAAACTTTTGAGCCTCTTTCTTTCCTCTTCTATAGAAGATTTTGTATAGAATATGGATAATGTCATCTTCTGATACCAAATTTTATTATCAATTTATCAACTTTATCCTTTTACGTATTATTTTTTTTTATAAAAAAAGCTATTTTGGCTTGATGTATTTAGTCACTGGGAAAGCTGAAAAAAAAAAAAAGCAGGCAAATTGCATGTCATTACATGAGGACATGGTAGGGTAGACAGAGGAGGAGAAACAGCAGACATAGTCATTTAATTTAGGGCCATTACTATAGGACTGTTTGGTAAGCATTGGAATAAATGCTGCAAATTAATGGGAAAAATTCGGTCATTTCTTAAAACAATCGCTTCATTTGTCTTTTTTTTTTCTTTCCTTTTTTCCCCTTTCTTATAAGATGTAGCCTCATGCGATGCTTATAAGTATATCTAAATAATAAAAAACTCTTATTCAAATATCTTTTCCGAATTTTGGGTGTTTAAACTTTTATAAATATATATATTTTCACGATTTTTATCATTTTTATCTAACGAAAAAAAAATATAGCATCGCACGTGGGGCTTATTGATCTGCAAGATGCTTCTAATTTCAATTTCACCATAGGATAGGAAACTACATTATTTCTTCTTTTTATTTAGTTATGTTGGATACATAATCTTCTTTTACTTGTTAATTTTCATATCAACTAACTTAATTTTTAGAGTCTGATACTGAAATTTGAGAATCCAGTTTTGGAAAAGGAGCAACTAAATTTCTAATGTTACCTAATATTGCTTATATTCTAATAATAATTTGGATATATTTCTTCACATTATGTGTGTAAACTAGAAATACATAAATTTGAAGTTAAATCATAAAATTAACTCTTTTTTAATTACCCATCTTCATCTTACACCATTTTAAAATCATGTCTCTAACTTCAATTTCACCTAGAAAATGAAACTATATTATTTCTTTTCTTTGCTTTGTCTAAGGTGCATCTAATAGTCCCTTCTTTTACCATTGTTGAATAATTTCATTTATTTCTATTTTCGAAGATTTTTTCCTTGAGATTGAATTTGTTGCGAGGATAAATTCATACCGAATGTAAGTAATACATTGGGGGTGAAGAAGAGAACGCTAGCCGCCACCATGGTTGATGCCTCCGTTGTTCACGAATATCTTGATATAATCCTTGATAATCTCTCCCTATATATATATATGTATAGTTTCTCTTGGTGGGGTTTGCCTTGTCTTTATGACAAGTTGATTTATCTTATCCTATTACAAATTTTCTATTTATTGCTTGACAGTATAGCAAAATATGATTTGAGTCGAATTTCATTTTGCCGTAGGCGTAATACTACTCTGTTAAAAAAACCATACAAAATATAATATACATTCAATAAAAATTCCGATCTATGTCTTGTTATTGCATACTTCACCTCTGTGTAAATTGGGAATACAAAAATTAGAATTGAAAAATATCTTCTGTTAGCTCGCATGGATCTTGTCAGGTTGCAATATAAGGAAGGAATACAAGTTGTGGATTTTCTTTTCCTTGCTAAATAATAAGAATTGTGGGTTGTAATGTTGTAATGTTGTGGCGTCTGGTATTGCACCAAAAAATTAGAAAGATTCTATTGACTTTAAGCTCAAAACCTACAAACTTCTTTTGTTTGCATTTGGGACACTCACGTCTTGCAACGAAAGACACCTTCACAAAAGTACAATTAACGGGGAAAAGGATAAATTGCAGAAGCAGAACTCTCCAAAAGGAACAGCAAACAAAACGAGAGAGAGAGAGAGAGAGAGAGAGAAATCATTGATCATGATGGCATAAGAAATAACAAGCCACTAGAACCAAAATAAATAAATAAAAAGTGGATGCTTTCGATGGGTGGTACACATTAAGGACGCCATTAGATACCCACTTAAATTAAAGATGTTGGCTAAAGAAAGCAAAGATTCCTCTTATTAGTTGAAAAAAAATGAAATAAAGAACTTGAACGAAAGTGCATAAACAAAGGCACATGGACCTTATGTGAGGGTAGGCACGGACACCTAGATCAGATTGAGGCGGCAGTCATGGGATTTTTGAGGGGTGGCGTGGGGAGGGAGAGGAGGGGTACCCTCCAATAAGTTCCTAATTAAATTAGGACAAACTTTAATTAATTGTTAAAGTGCTTTTGCACCACTTTTAATTCAAGTTAATATCTAATTACAAATGTGAATATATGATTAGGGTTCTTATTTAGCTAAATTTAATATATATTTTTTTTATAAGTTATCGGTATCTAGAATACGTTAGATTCAACTAAATTTCATTTGAAATGAGTTAGACTATTAAAGGAAAAAACTTTTTCAATGAATATGATATTTTACTTAAACGATAATGGCGAGTAGCTATTGCACCAACTATGCATTTGTAAAGTTAATATATATATTATTAACTATCATCAAAAGTTAAATTAATGTCTAAAGGAAGAATTAATATATGTAATTATAGTAGGAATAAAGATAAATTTACGAAAAGGAAATTAATTTGAATGACTCCAAGAATTTAAAAGAAAAAAAAAATTAAATGATTTTTGTGGGCACAAAGTAGCTAAGAGGTCAAACCTAAAGAATTGTGATGGATGCTGGGGAAGTGAAAGGCAAGTAAAGAACAATAATTTGTTAACTTTACAGACCATTGCATGGTTTTGATCGAAAAGGATTTAACACCTTTGGGTTTTGTCATCTCTTTATTGTACTCATTGGTGCAAAAGATTTAAATCAATTGGGGCCTCGTTGAAGAATTGAAAAGGTAAACGAGAGAGAGGGGGAGAAAGAGAAAGAGTGTAGGGCTAGTATACTACATTTACAAGAAGTCCAAAATCATATATTGATAGGAGAGTTACAATTTAAAAAATAATAATAATAATAATAATAATAATGCAATTGTTATAGCATTTTTCACATCATATAAAAATAGAAGATATTGTAAATTATTTAGATCAATTGTGACTTATTTTTAATGTAAATCATGCTAAATAATGAAATTTTAAACGATCGTTCCTTTCATGTTCAGGACAAGATTTCCCAGGATAGTGCATGGGCGGTCCTCTTAATTTCAAAAGCACTTTCTTTTTCTTTCTATAGTCATTCATTCTTTTACGTACTCTCCTCTCTCTCTCTCTCTCTCTCTCTCTCCTTTCCTTTTAAAAGTGAAGACTTTTGCTGCTAACTCTTTTTGCTTCTTTTCCAAGTCATTTGAAAAATATGGCTCCATGAGTCATCGAATGGTGTGTCTACGTTGTAAAAAGATTGGTTTGAAAGCTCTCTTTCCCAAGTCATTATTTTGATCACAGTCCCGTGTTTTGGATCCCTAAACGTTGATTGCCAAACATCTTGAAATGGGGTTTCTCTTTTGTCCTCTTAAATTTTGGTTGGTGGTTGTGAACATATTCTTGGTCGGCTATCACCCTTCACCTCGACCAATTCGACAAGCTTTAGCTGTTTGATTTTTGGTGCCCCTAATAGACAAAGTTGATTGGTTTGCACAAGTCCTTCGTTCTTGTGTTCCTTCCGTGGTATAAACAAATGGACGATATATATGGGACCGTGTTTTGGATTTCAAGACCAGAAAGAAGAAAACGGATTTCCAGACTTAGGAATAGGTCTAGAAAAAGCACCTTTTATTGGGTGGCATTAAAAAAATTCTTTTTCTTTTTAATTTGAAATTTCAAATTTGAACTATAATTCTCTTAGGTAGTCTTTTTTTTCCCCAAAAAAAACACAAGAATTTGAGGGTAGAAAAAATATGGCAAAATGCACTATTTAGTCATGTTCCGATTAATTCGATTCAAATACTTATTAAGTCTATTTTAGAGATAACCCTACCAACATAATCTTTTTAATTTTCAAATTTTGAATCAATTTTGAATCCGAAATTTAATTAAGAGATTTATTATCATTATTCAATAAACCGACAATCAGTAAAATGTCCCCTTTTTTTTATAAAACTAAACATCTCGCAAGCAAAAAATAAAAATAAAAAGTGTTATCATTAAAGAAAAGTATATAAATCAACAAAACATCAACCGAATAATTTAAATCCTTGTGATTGATAAAATGTCATGAACTGAATTTCATGCATCAAGCAAAAAAAAAAGGAAAAAATATTTATGAAAATCCTAATTCTAGTACATCACTTTAATCCACTAATTTTAGTAGAAAATGATATTCTTTTGCGAATTTTATTATATATTCAAGGATTATGTCATATCAAATCCTTAAAAATAGAAATTCTAGATTCATTACATGAACTTATGTCCCCTTATAATATGGTAATGACCTTCCATACGTCACATTTCATGGATATATCAACGATCATAATTCCCAATTCAATAACATATTTTGGTGTATATAAAAATAATTTTTTAAAAAATTCTTGCAGAATAAATTATTTAATGCCTTTTTCTAACTACCAGCCAAACAATGGATGAAAATCATAGCATAGAATTGTTTATAGAAAAAAAAAACCAATAAATGATTATTAATTAAAAAAAGAATAAATGAAAGTCCCATGCGTCCAATCATGGTATTGAAGAATGTGCAGTGAAACACTTTTTTCTCCTCCAATGCAAAACCCTATGCAATAAAAGAGGAGTCCAAAAGAAAACTACTGTTCAATCAGAATGGACATTTCACCGTCCGACCTCACACTTCTAGGTTCTGTTCTACTAAAACTATCTTATAAACAAAAATATGGGCTTCTGACATTAAAGGTCACAAAATGACCTGGACCCGATGTTTAATTTCTTTTTTTTATTATTATAAGGTGATTTGAAAACAAGAGATTAGAAGAGAAAATATGATTATTAGACTGATTGTTTGGGGACTAGACCTAATGTTTAATAATATAGCATATGGGCATGCAGTCCATGACCCAAAAAGATTAATTTTACTTATTGGGTTGCAAAACAATATTAAATTAGAGTTATAGATTGATATAAAAGCTGAAACACTTAAAAGGAAAGGGCATTTTGCATAGGCTTGTTTAGGTCCATGTTATTTTGTATATATGGAATATGCTTTTTCTCTATCGTACGGTTGAAGTCGGTGGTGGTCCAATTGCCTAAACCACATGCATTGCATTGCATATACATTGACGTACGCTATGTGAAATATGGATTCTTCTGGGGAGGCTGAGTAGGCTGAGATTTGTTTTTGGGTCAGACATTCCGACCCCTGGGTCCTTCCTAGTATGCCAGATACTTGACCTTTTCCTTTTATTTAATTTGATAAACTCACAAGCTCACGCTCGCAAGAGCATAATCTGGTGACATCTTCTCTCTTAATTATGTGATTTTAAATTCAAATTTCATTATTTAAAAAGAAAAAAAGAAAAAAAGGAGCAGCTCACAAGCTCATTTGTGAGAAGATAGTAAACCACGTATCTAATTTACCAACTACCTTTCTCACAAAATCATATTAGCGATAAAGCCCACAACCCCCTCTTAAATTCCATGTGGCCCATGCTCGCACAAGGAAGAGTTGTCTTCATTTATTTTTAGCTCAAAAAAGGAAGAAAAAAAAGAAAAGGAAAGACAGGCACATTTAGAATTTGAAAGATAAAGAAATGGTACTTTAAATGCCAACCAAGATAACTTATCGTCCTACCACTTTGGTTAAACTACAGCAAGTGATTGAGCAACATTACTCATCAAATGGTACCAAAAGTTTATCTTTTGATATTTTAAGTTCGAGTCTTTATCATTGGCTGGCTTTTATATCTAAAAAAGTAAAAGGTTTAAAAAAATATATCCATATAAATCATAGGCACACGAATGGAATTTTTTTGCGTAAAAATAATATGGTTTTGGTTTTAATTTTTAAGCATAATGTAATATATATATTACAAAATTAAGACATAATATATATATATATATATATATATATATTGAGCGCTATGGTTTACTTGAATTAAGACATATGTTGTATTAGTTGAGCCCAAAACTAGATGAAAAAAATTAAAACATACTTTGAAAATTACTTACTAATATTAATGTATCTTCGTGCCTACAATTGTTGGCGCGGTTGGTTAGAAGAGTGTGATCCTTTAATTATGTCTGAGTTTGACTCGGTATAGGAATGGAGAGATCTTTGTTGGGAGACCCGTCCCCCCCAAAGTGATCCTCACCGTCGGTCGATTCAAATTAGCCGGAATAAAATCTTGATTATTAGTGATGGTCAAATCAATGTAAAAAAAAATAAAAATTTAATGAATCTTCATCGAAAATTGCTTATCGTAATGCCTTGTTTGGCATGTAGATATTTTAGTCTTGTTGAAGAAGTTTGTCTTTAATTTCTTTATTTCTAAAAATTACCATGTGCAAGGTCAGATCAAAGAAGAAGAAGAAATTTGCAAAATTGTTGGAGAGAAAGACCAGAAAATGACGCTTATTTGTTCTGCAGGACCGGAGGTTGTCGTGTATCGTGCGTTTGTGTACTCCTTGGCAGGTGCTCTCACGTTGCGCAGTCAAAATAGACTCATCAACAATGATAGACAATTGAACGTGGGTGTTGCGATCAATCAACGTTTTGAGAGAGAGAGAGAGAGAGAGAGAGAGAGAGAGAGAGAGAGAGAGAGAGAGAGAGAGACAGAGAGAGAGAGAGAGATGAATGGTTAGTCTAATAGAATTAGGTATTAAATTTTTTTTATTAATTTTTAAGTTTAAAATTTAAAAATAAAAAATACTATATCATAAAAGTCATCTTTAAATAAGATTTCATAGATTTTTGAATTAAATTTATTAAAATATGAATTCGGAGAACGGTAATAGAAGAGAAAGAACGATGAGGGGTGAAACTCTGTACGGCTCTTGGAGATTCCTAGGTGGGCCAGCCCAAGGCCCATTATTTGTCCACTAAAAGGGACTAAGAACCCCTCCATGGGCCCCACAAGGAGGCACTACAAAAACAAGTCCAGTCCAGTCTCAAAGTCATGGTGTAGGCAGTTTGGTGGGTTTATTAGTGCAGAAAGCATTGGATTCCAAGAAATTTTTGTCGCTATGCGACTGGGGGAAAATGACGGAACGCCTTTACTCTGCCGTCAATTACCGCTTTTCCAGCGGCAGTGGGCGGGTCTTGCCCTTTGCTCCAGTTAATGGTCGCCGTCTACTCTCGTTCCACAAGCATACATATTACCCATCGGATTCGGATATTTTCATTTATCTTTTAATAGAAGGTCCATCCACTAAAACCACAAAAATAAAAAATAATCTTTCACTATATGATTATCACATAAATTAATATAATTATTAAAACTAAAATTTATTTTTTCAAAAAATCTACCAAATATTTTGACAGTCAAAATATACACATTTATACAAATCGATCTTGTATAATTCACTTATTAAAAATTATAATTTTTTTAATAAATATATTTACAATAATAAAATAATTTTAAAGCTAA
Source organism: Dillenia suffruticosa (assembly GCA_033439265.1). Classification (NCBI taxonomy): domain Eukaryota; kingdom Viridiplantae; phylum Streptophyta; class Magnoliopsida; order Dilleniales; family Dilleniaceae; genus Dillenia; species Dillenia suffruticosa. Next base: position 4,161,066 of record JAVTVX010000012.1, on the reverse strand, counting down.
TCATATAAAAATAAAAAAAAATATTATTACCGGTTTATATAATTTATAACAAGTAAAAAACCTTAATAATAGTTTGAAACATTAATAATCCTTCTTGTCAAGTCCTCTCCGGACCATGATATCGATAAATGGACTTGATGAGTCACGTCGGAACTTAAACAGGAAAACCCACTTCAGTAATTTGCACTAGTATAATATTTAGAGCCGGCAATGAAGCCTTTTGAGCCGGACTTTTATAAAATTCGGATTCAGCCGGTTTAAAATTTTATGACTCCGAATCTGATATCCCGTACGTATAGAAGAAACTTGAAAAATTGAGACTCGAACTCGCTCTGAAAAATAAAAAAAGGCTTCAGAGTCTTTTTGGTTAGAGTCGAATACGGATCATGGATTTTATTTTTTATATTTTTAACATATTTTATAATATAATAAATACAAAATAAAAATAGTTTTTTTTATATATAAGGGAGACTCGAATTCAAAATCTGAATGAAAAAAAAATTAATATCAATTGAATTATAATTTATTAATAAAATAAAAACAAATTAATCATCTAAAATAAAATACAAATCAAATATTATCATGCCAAATTAAGAATTACATATTATTATAAAAATTAATGATAACAATATTATAAAATATTAAAAAATTATATTAAGAGTAATACCTTAAACGGATCAAACCTATAATAGGTATAGTCTACCGATATCCAAACTCAACCTATAATTAAAATGAATCTAAATAATGGATCCAAACTTGGCCTTGACCTAAAATGGTTCGAGCCCGACCCTTCAAAATGAGCCGAGCTTGGGCCCGGGACCGGGCCCTTCCCAATTGCCATCCTTATAATATTAATATGATGTTGATATGATAAGACATAATTGATCAAATTCCTTTATAAAAAAATAATCATAAAATTAAGATTATTATATTTTTAATCCAGTAATTAAGATTTTTGTGTTATAAAAAGTATTTTTTTTAATACTCATGAATTAAAAAGGTATACTTTTGAAAAACTTATTTAAACATAATTTAATAATATTAGAATGACTACTGGAATCAGTTTTGAGCAATTTATAATTTTAAGTCCACGCAACCTTTGTTGTCTTCACCATGGCAGATTTTTTGAAATTGTGAGAAAACTGGAGCGCCATTTGGGCCACAAAGAAGATAAGAAGTCGTACAAATTTTCCATTTTATGACATTTGGATAAAAAATATTTACTTTAATTATGCTGGTCACAAAAGAATATAGAGCTCCCAATTTTTCTTTTTTGGAGGGGGGACTTGGTTTAAGTAGAGTCCAATTCATATGACATTCCTCCATATCTTCCGTTTTATTTTCAAGATTCGAATTTAAAATTTTAATTAAGATAATTTAATACATTATCACTATAGCTATCACCGGCTGTTGGTATATTTTTATATTTTTTTCTTTTTTAATATCGTAGGCAGCTCCCTCCCAGGCCCCTTGAACTCGAGTGCCATTGTGGAATGCGGGAGTGAAGTTAATAAGGGAAGCTCATTGGGCTCGTGGGGACTTTGCTGTTTCTTGTTGCCTCTTTATATATATATATATATATTTGGTTAAGTGGGACTTTTGTGTTTAATCCCTGTTGAAATGTGAGCCCACCGAATTGTTTCGGGGCCCAATTCAATCATTAAGTCCAACATTGAGTCCACTCGGTCCATTTATGATTGATGTGGACCAACAGAAGCCCAAATTAATACTAAACATGTCGTGGGAAGTGAACCGCGCAAGGCGCGGATTGATCTGAAAAGCTAGTAGGATTGTGAGGTGGTTTAGCTTTTGTCCTCGTTTCCCATTTTTTTTTATTAATATAAACCATCGATGGAGTCCTATGAAGATATAAAATCTAATTAAATCAGATTCAAATTAAGTTAAATTCTTAATGGGCCAAATTATTCTCGTGCCTATTTTCTCCATATAAAAGAGTCGAATTTAAAATTTTATTTAAAATATATCAATATCCAATCACTGTATCAATTAGCCATTTGTATCATTTTTTCTAATTTTTTTAGATTAATACATATTCATATTTAACCAAATTTAAAAAGAAAATAGTTTTTAGTGAATTATTTGTTTGCACCGAATAGTTTTTAAGCGGAAGCGGGAGGGGAGTAGCACCTCGGATAGGAATAGGGGAGTAGCACCTCGGATGGGAATAGAAAATAACTGTTTTCTCCTTTTTTTTCTCTTTACTTCTTTGGGATTTCTTTCTATAATTTTAATTTTATCTTAATCTTAATTTTTCTTAACTATATATAAAGAAACAGGTGGGAAGAGGGTGTGACGGATTGCCACCTTGGATAGAACAGTGGTTACTATTCCCTTTTTTCTTTCTTTTTTTGGGTTTTTTCTTCCTTTCTTTTTTTTTTTACCCTTTACCTTTTTTTTTCGTTTATTTTCCCTCTACCTTTTTTCACTTTTTTTCTTTTGGGTTCAACTTTTACCGGTTTGCTATTATTCATTTTTTTTTGTTTTTTTACTTCTTTTTTTTCTCACCCTTCAATCTCCGTTTTTTTATTTTTTTACTTTTTTTGTCTCTTCTTATTCTTCTTTTTTTTTTACTTCTTTTTTTTTCCATCATTCACCCTTCTTTTTTTTTTACTATTTTTTTGGATTCTATGTTATCAGTTTGTTACTATTTGTTTTTTTGTTTTCTTCTTTTTCTTTTTTACTTCTTTTTTCTGCTTCCTTTAATCTTTTTTCCTTATTAATGTATCTATTCTCCTCTCTCCGCTTTTTTTCACCATTTTTTGTGGATTTCACTATTTTCGTAACTTTCTTTGGAAGTCTCTCATCTTCTTGTTGTCTCTTGGTGCAATTTGATTTTTTTCGAGTCATTTTCTTTTCTTGGGTCTTTTTTATTATCTAATTTACTAAAATACATTCTGATAAAAAAAAACTATGTGCGTGTACAACTACACATCATTTAAGGTTTTTAAAAAAAAAACAAGTGGGGAGGGGGAGGTGGGAGGAATTACCACCTTGGATGGAAATAGTTTCCTACTGTTCCTTTTTTTGGAGTTTCTTTTTTTTTTTTTACTTTTTTTTATCCTTTACGTTTCAGTTTTTTTTATTTCTTTTTTTTTTCACTCATTTTTTCTGGGTTCTCCTAGTACCCGTTTCCTACTATTCCCTTTTTTTACTACTTTTTTTTTGTTTCTTCTTTTTCTTTTTTACTTTTTTTCTTCACTGTTCACTATTTTTTTCCATAATTATAACACACACAAGAAAAAAAAATCTAGATCAAGGCCGCACCTTGTGGGAAGGGAGAGTGCTTTGGGAGTGTCACGTCAGATGAGAACAGTGTGCTGCTATTCCCCTCTTTTTTTCTCTTTTTTGGTATTTTTTCGTCATTTTTTTTACTTCTTTTTTCTCACCCATTTACCATTTTTTCCCACCATTTTCCCTTCCCTTTTTCCTTTTTTTTTTTTTTTTTTTACTCTTTTTGGATTTCTTCTTCTTTTTCTTCTTTTTTTTTTTTACTTTTTTTTTTGTTTCTTCTTCTTATTTTTTTTAACCCTCCGCCCATCTTTTTTTTCACTATTTTTTTGAATTCCAGGTTTATTACTTTTGCTTTTTTTTAATTTCTTTTTTTTATCCATTTACCCTTCTTTTTGCTTTTTTTTTTACCCTACACCCTTCCTTTTTTTTTTTTACTTTTTTTGGGTTTTTTCTTTTTTTTTTTAAAAAAAAACTTTTTTTTTTCACCATTCATTTTTCTTTTTTTTTTCACTCATTTTTTTGTTTCACTGTTACCGGCTTTGTTACTGTTTTTTTTTCTTTACTTCTTTTTTTTTTTAATTTCTTCTTTTCCTTTTTTATTTTTTTTTTCACCCCTAATTCGTGAGGGAGGGGGGAGTTGGAGGGAATGCAACCTTGGATGGTAATAGTTGGATACTGTTCCCTTTTTTAAGGGTTTTTTCTTCGGGGAGAGGGAGTACTTGGGGAATGCCACCTAAGATGGAAACATTTTTTTTTTTGGGTTTTTTCTTATTCTTTTTATATTTTTTTACTTCTTTTTTTTCACTTTTCACTCTTTTTTTCACTTAATTTTTTAGATTCCATTTTTAATGGTTTGCTACTTTTGTTTTTTTTTATTTTTTTGGTTTTTTACTTTTTTTTATCTATTTACCATTTTTTTTGCTTCTTTTTTTTTTTTACTTTTTTTCACCACACACCCATCTTCTTCTTCTTCTTCTTCTTCTTCTTCTTCTTCTTCTTCTTCTTCTTCTTCTTCTTCTTCTTCTTCTTCTTTAATTTTTAATTGTTTTTGGGTTTCTTCTTCTTCTTTTTTTTACCCTTCACCATTTTTCTTCACTCATTTTTTGGTTCCACTGTTACCGATTTGTTATTATTCTTTTTTTCTTCACTTCTTTTTTTTGTTTCTTTTTTTTTCCTTTTTTACTTTTTTTTCCACCTTTATTCGTGGGAGAGGAAGGAGTGGAGAGTGGGAGGGAATGCCATCTCAAATGAAAATAGTGGATATTGTTCCCTTTTTTTAGGGGTTTGTTCTTCGAGCAAGGGGAGTACTTTGGGAGTGCCATCTAGGATAGGAACATTTTTTACTTTTTTTTGAGTTTTTTCTTCTTTTTTTTTTCTGTTTTTTTTTTTTCACTTTTCATCCTTCTTTTTTTCACTCCCTTTTTTGGGTTCCACTATTACTAGATTGCTACTTTTGCTTTTGTTTTTTTTTTTTTTTTACTTCTCCTTTTATCAATTTACCATTCTTTTTACTTATTCTTTTTTGTTCACCCTACACTCTTCTTCTTATTCTTCTTTTTTTTTTTTACTTTTTTTTATTTCTTTTACTTCCCCTTTTTTTTTTTACTTTTTTTCACCCCTCATCTTTCTTTTTTCTCACTAATTTTTTTTTTCGTTATTATTAATTTGCTACTATTCTTTTTTTCTTTACTCTTTTTTTTTGGTTTCTTCTTTTTATTTTTTATTTTTTTTCCACCCTTCATTCGTGGAGAGGGGAAGTGGGAGGGAACGACACCTTAGATAAAAATATTGTTCTCTCTTTTTTTAGGGGCTTTTTCTTTGGGGAGAGAGAGTACAGGAACAGTGAGTTACTATTCCCCCTTTTTTCTCTTTTTTTGGTATTTATTCAGCTTTTTTTTTACTTCCTTTTTTTCACCAATTTACCATTTTTTCTTTTTTTTCTCACCCTTTTCCATTCCCTTTTTTCTTTTTTTCTTTTCTTTTTATTTTTTATTTTTTTTGGGTTTCTTCTTCTTTTTCTTCTTTTTTACTTTTTTTTTGCCCTCCGCATTTGTATTTTTTTCACTTCTTTTTTTTTTGTTCTATTATTACCGGTTTACTACTTTTGTTTTTGTTTTTTATTTACACATTTTCCATTCTTTTTGATTCTTTTTTTTCACCCTACAACTTTTTTTTTTTTACCTTTTTTTGGGTTTTTTCTTCTCTTTTTTTTTTTTACTTTTTTTTTTCACCATTCACTATTCTTTTTTTCACTTTTTTTTTTCTGTTTTACTATTACTAATTTGTTATTGGTTTTTTCTTTGCTTCTTTTTTTTTTGTTTCTTCATTTCCTTTTTTATTTTTTTCCACACTTTACTCGTGCAAGAGGGGAGTGGGAGAGAATGCCGTCTCAGATGGGAACAGTTGGCTATTGTTCTCTTTTTTTTTGGGGTTTCTTCTTCCTTTTTTTTTCACCATTTTTCCTTCATTTTTTTTTCACCCTTCACCCTTCATCCATCTTTTTTACTTTAACTTTTTTTGGGTTTCTTATTCTTCTCTTTTTTGTTACTTTTTTTTTTTTTTTTTTTACTTCTTTTGTCATTTTCTTTTTATAATTATGTTATACACATGAAAAAAAAATCAAACTTGGGCCAAGCTGCACCGTGTGGCTAGAACCTTTTAGTATATATATATATAAACTAACTTGGAGACAGCACGATTACGCAGCAATGACCCTCAGCAAGTCTATTGGTTTTCAATTTTTACAAATCCGAGGAATTAAAATTGTTGTCCTTTACAAAACTATTTAATTTTAAAATATATTCAAATCTTAAGTCAACTAACATTTCTTCCTGGGTAAGATTCACGAGTTTACTCATGCACGCTCTCTACCCTTTCGCGATTTATTTAAATATATACAATTTTTTTTTACAAACTTTAACTTTGAAATTTTTTATTACTATTTATTCATAGAAATTTTATTTAATAATAATCATCTTTTTCAAATAAATTACATGAATCAAATAATTAAAAATTTTAATATATTAAATTTTACGTGATATTAATGATTTTTTCATTGGATATTATTTAAATTAATTGAAATATATTAATATAAATTGTTATATAAAATATAATTTGGTAATTTAATTAATTGTTAACTCATTTTGGGTACAACATTATTATTGTTATTAATTTATTTAAAATAGAGGGAATGGGCGAGGGGGAGAGAGAGAGAGAGAGAGAGAGAGAGAAACGGTAAAATAGGGCTTCCAATTCCAGTGAAGGAGATGGGATAACATAAAGACGAGAGAGAGAGAGAGAGAGAGAATGGCGTGCACACCGCGACTCCAACAACGATTCCTCTCGTCTTTTAGGGGAGACTGCCACGTTCAATCCAGACCCATTCTTTCTCGTCTCTTCTGCTATAACCCCGGTTCTCTCTCTCTCTCTCTCTCCCTCCCTCCCTCTCCCTCGCCGACTTTCTCTGGCTTTATCGTCGGCGATTCTTTTTTTTTTTTTGTTATACTTCTGCAAATTGTCACTTGAATTAGTTTCACATACCCAATCTTGTCCACTCACCTTTTCCACTCATTTATTTGATTTTATCATGTCCCTTTTTATGTTCCTTTTGGAGATAGAAATGATCTGGAGAAGAAGGACAACTCTTGACATTCTTTGCTTCGAGCACAAATTTTCAATTTAATTTTAGATTTGTTTTGAATTAGGAAGTTAATCTTAGGATAATGACAATCTTATGACTAACCTAAACTAAGATTTTTTGTCTCAATCATGTTAGAATCAGGTATAATGAATCCCTTTTCTTTGTTTAGCTCTTAGTTGCACCAAGGTCTTATAACAGTGCTATCGTGGACTCTTTGCTCTGATAATAGTTTCCCTGAATTTACTGCCTATGATATAGTAATTTCTCGGTGCATTTCTGCAAATAAGTTTACTATATTTCCCTAGTCTCATGTCTTGATAATGTCAAATCCGAATGGCTCATATACTAATTACACTTACAATTTTTACAAGACCAGGAAAAAAGCACGTGTCAATGCAATTACCTAGGACATTTTCTGGCCTAACTGATCTGTTATTCTATAGAAGGTATAGTTGATTTTTCCCTCCCTCTTTTTCTCTCTCGTTATGTTTTTGTGTTATTCCATTTTCTTCTACATGTGTAGCCTTGTTGATTGCTTCTTCCTGAACACAATTTACACAAGGTTGGAGTTTTGTAACTATGTTGAAGAATTCTCTTGATCCTCACTTGGGGTTTTGTAAAAAATAAAAAGACAGCCAACCTGACCTCAGTAGAGAAGAAATAGTTGAAGAATTCTCTTGATCCTCACTTGGGGTTTTGTCTTGATTTTTCAACACTGTCTGTTAAACTAAGGTTAGAATCAAAACCAAGTCCTTTGATCCATTGCAACTTTAAGAGCTATGAGCTCCAGTTCCTTGCTTCGTGGAAAATGAATACTGCTGTGGCCATTAGAATGTTCCACCTGCTTGAAAATTGAAAGGTTGAGAAGTTCAGATAAGGCTTTACAAACTAAATCCTGCTACTGTATGCTTTAATAGTTAAACTTTGGCAGAAATGGTCAACAATGGACTTGATTTTAACTGTTATCCAGATTTGCTCATGACTAGATTTTAAACCTCATCTATGTGATTGGCTCTGTGTTTATGCCCATGTAGACATCTTCTCTTTCTGTCTGCATGAGCTTCTGTGTTGTCTGTTGAAGCTACTGAAGCATATTGCCTGTTGAAATTAAAAGAAATCAGGACGACTTGGAAAACAGCAAGCGTAAACGTTTAAGGCCCGGAAACCTGTCACCTCGTCGCCCTGTTCCAGATCACATCCCAAAGCCTCCTTATGTGAAATCCCGGCAACCACCTGGAATTGCTAGTGGACCTGAAGTGCATGATGCGAAGGGGATAGAATGCATGAGAGCATCTGGGAGGCTTGCTGCTCAAGTTCTTCAATATGCTGGGACTTTGGTGAAGGTAAACCGATGAATCTTTTAAAATTTTTTGTTATCTCTTATATATTACTCAATGAGATATCTAGTAAGCCATCATTGTGCTGCAAATTACATAGATTTTTGCTCTATAGATGTAAATTTTCAGGTTACAGTCTTCATCTCATGTTTCTTTGCTTTTACTCTTGCCAGGCCTTCATTTCTAGCTCATTTGTTTTAATCTTAGACGCAATTCAGATTTTTCTAGGAAATTGTAAATGATTCTCATCTGGTATGTTTTATAGGGCTTTGATTTAGTTTCTTCTGAGAATCTTAGCTGTTGCTTTTGATGGCAGCCAGGCACTAAAACAGATGAAATTGATGAAGCAGTTCACCAGATGATTATTGAAAATGGAGCTTATCCTTCACCTCTTGGCTATGGTGGGTTTCCCAAGAGTGTTTGCACATCAGTGAATGAATGTATCTGCCATGGAATACCAGATTCTCGCCTACTTGAGGTTTATTATAAACAGCTGCCCTAGTTTTGTTATCTTGGTTGCCATCTTTTTGATAAACTTGAACAAAGAAATTCATGCCTACAATTGGTCAATTTGCAGGATGGCGACATAATTAACATTGATGTCACTGTTTATCTAAATGTAAGTGGTACCAGTGCTGATTTTAACGCCAACAAGCATTGATGAAGCAACCATACTGCTGGAAGCAGACTAGAAATATGCTTGGACATGTTTAAAATTTTTGTGTGCCGGGAGTATAATAATTTGTATCTTTCTAACCTCATTTGAAAGTCAAGGGAAGTTTATCTTTTTAACCTCATTTGTAGACTAGAAATATGCTTGGACATGTTTAAAATTTTTTGCTTTGAGTCAAAATCTTTTCTTGATTGGACATGTTGTTTACTTCCCATTTCTACCTACTTAGTCTTCAAGTCTAGAGTCTTATTGTTTGGAATTTGATGTATCAATCAGAAGAATGGAAAAATATCTGAACGAGAGAGTGGTTACTATGTTCAAGGAATCTGAAATGTGAATAGAGTATCAAGTTTATTCCTTGAGCATCTAGCTACCTCTAGCATGTTCCACTTGTCCATGTGATCTTTATTGATCTGTCATTATTCATTATTTTTCTTTGATAAATGAATTTCATTATTTTATGTGTTATCCATTCTGCAATGTTCATCAATGCATGCTGTTTACTTTATGCAGGGGTATCATGGTGACTCATCTGCTACATTCCTATGTGGAGAAGTTGATGATGAAGCTAAACATTTGGTCCAGGTAGGTTTTAGAACTTGTCAGATGGTCTTGATCTAGACTTTTTCTGAGGACATTTTTAATCAAAATCTGGCTTTAGCATCTGTAGCTCCAAAGTAAGTGTTGTTAAAATGAAAAATTTTCACTAAAATAATAATATTTATAAATATCAACACAACAAATGTTAATTGGACATTTATTATTATAAATTGATGCAAGTTTGAAAATGCCATGTGACATTTACTCATTTGGAGTTCACAAAGTAATGATGGGGTGTCACATTCACAATTACAACCTTTGCACTAGACATATATCTTGTCTACAATTGCCAATCCCACTAAAACCATTTTTGCACACAACCTATATTTGCTTCCCCCTAGACCATTTTGTTTTGGTAAGAGGAGGTTGACAAGGGAAGAAAGCATATATGTGTTGAGCATTTTAACAAAAGGGAAATTACTGCAAAGAAAAATCTGAAGCAAAGAAGATGAAAAAGGGGACAGATAGAAAGAAAAGAGAGGAACAAAAGAAGAAGAAGAACCAAGAATATGTAGACAGAGAAAGAAGAAAAACACAGTTAGATAAAGGAGAAGAAGATTACATTTATTTATTATAAATATAGTTGTCTTTTTTGAATTAAGGTTCAGATTGTTGTTAGGATTAAGGCTCAGAAAAGCATAGTTACATTTATTGTTGGGATTAAGACTCAAATTGTTGTTGTTGTTGTCCTTTTTGGAAGGCAATATTTGATTTGGTTTCTTTTAGCAAAAGGATGATGGGGACATTTCATATTTTTCTCATTTTACGTGACACATTTTCTTCAAAAAGGACACATCTCATAAAAAGTATTGTCTTCTTTTTTTTGGGGCTTTTTTTTTTTTTTTTTTTTTTTTGTGGGAAGGGTGGGGGGAGTTGCTTTTCTAACAAACCTTACTCTTGTTTCCCCTCTTGAAGTGCATGGTGAGCGTCGGCCATTTTCATAAGAGTTTAGGTTAGCTGATAATTTTAAAGGCAATGTCCTAAAATATGCTCTGTGAAGCTAACATAGCTTATCAGTCTTAATGGAGATTGTTTTCATCCAAATTCATGAATATGATCTGCTACAAACTACTGTTTTTTTTATTACTTGATTATCCAGATTTTTTTTGAGTTTCAAGAGCAAGCTGTAAGCTATATTTTGAGTACATAGCATTATCAACTAATTAAGAATAAAAACTCGAAGATTGAATGCTTCTGTCCCAATCATTTTGCTTAAGTAGTGAACCAGTCCCTCTCTGGGTGATCCAAACTTGAAGCCTTGGCATTGATGTTGCAATATATATCCTGCTATCAATTTATCACGCTTTTTAGCATGGGCCCTGTATAACATGAAATCTGATGTAATCCCAAGCAATGTGTGGACATGATAGTAAGCCCTTTTATATCCTTAAGTGGCTGATGTTTTGTTTCCTTATGAAATGAACTTTACTGTGATTTGCTTACTTCTTTCTATTAGGTTACAAAGGAATGCCTGGATAAAGCAATATCAATATGTGCACCAGGCGTTGAGTACAAAAAGATTGGCAAGACAATACAGTAAGCCTGACTTTATTGTCTTTATTTTTCTTAGCTTTCCTTCCTTCACAATCCTTTGTCTTTTATAGGTCAAATTCTTTTTGTATGAATACAAGATTTTATTATGTATAGGGAATAAATTCTGGATTTCCTTTTCTTCTTTTTCCTTTTTTCCCCCTTTAAATTTCATGCAATTTGCTAGTTGGTTTAGCTTATTGATGCAGATTTCAGATAAAACCAATTGGATGCATTAAGGGGTTCACCCTTATTAGTATGAAATCATATATGTGTGTGTGTGTGTGTATGCGCGCGCGTGTGTGTGTCTTGTAAAACTCATACTTTGGCCGGAGCCCTCTCTATAAAACTGTGCCATCTCCAAGTTAATTGTCCTGGTAAAAAATTGCGGCTTTAACCCCCCTTAGGCGCCCTTGGTGAGAAAATCATACCCTCTCCAAACCAACTCTGGGTCTAAAATTGACTCTCTCTCTCTCTCTCTCTGTAATTAATCTAGCATCTTGCTCTGTCTAAGATGCAATAAGGCAAGCTCGACTCTTCTAGTCCAACCGGCCTTTAATGTGTTGCAATGATGTGTACTGTAAAACATTTTTCTTTCTTCTCTTCCTTCCTCTGCTTTGTCTCATGAAGTCATATATGTTGTTTGTTAAGTTTTTCCCCTCTCAGCAGATTTGAGGTCTTTCTCTCTAGAGCATCTGCCTATAAATATTTGAAAATTTTACAACCATGTACTTATGGCTGTTCACGCGTGAGACCCTTTTTACACTTTCCCTTTTTCTTTTGCCTTCTGGCTAAGTTAAAAGGGTGGCCATGAATGATTAGTGTTACTACCCCCTTGGGTGCTATCATTAGGGCCTCCATCGACTATGGTGTGTCTGGCTTGAGCTGCACGGCCCTTAGGATGAGCCCATCACCGTTGTCCTATTTGCATGCCAAACCGCCGTAATACTCTTCATAATCTTGGCAGGTGATGGGTGTACTATTACATGTGATTTTCTTGAACTGGATTCAAATGCAGGATCTCGAGGTTAAACGATTGGACATACTCACTTGGGCATGGTCTTCAATAATGGGACTGGATAAAATTAGTTGAAGATTGGTATAAGAAATGAAAGGCTGAACAGAATTAGATGAAAAGAGTGAGTTGTTTAGAGAAGCAGGAAGATGAATAGAAAGATTATGAGTGGGGGAGAGGAAATAAAATTGAGTCATCGGGATTGGTACTTATCAATGAAATTTAGGCACTGTTGCTCGGAACTTTGAAGGACTTGCTTCTCTTTTCACATAATCCTGTGAAAAAGACTCTTGCAACCTGCAAAAAGCATGGGCATAACCACTTGTGAAATACTGAGAAACCGGTTTTTTTTTTTTTTTTTTTGGATATTAAAGCATTGTCTGTTTAACAATTATCCGTGCAGTAACAAGGAGGATACTTGAGATTCTTCAAGCTGTTTTTAGTGCTGAAGCATCATAATACCTTCATATTGTTATATCCCCAGGGTTATTTACTTTTTAACAGATGTAATTTCTCATATTGTTTTCTATGGGCTAATAATAATTTTTTTTTTTGAAGTGATCATGCAGATAAATATCAATATGGTGTAGTACGGCAATTTGTGGGCCATGGTGTGGGGCGTGTTTTCCATGCGGATCCAGTTGTCCTACACTACAGTGCGTATTGTTAAGAGCTTATTCAATACAGTCTCCCACTTGTGGTGCTTATTTCATGCTTAGTTAGAATATTTATTGTTTTGCCCCATGTTTATTTTCTCTAATGCCCCATTTGAATTGCTCTCTTTAGGATTCTTCATCTTTTAACTTTATACTCTTAAGTTGGTTGACTTAGATACGACCCGATTTCTAAATCAGTGTAACAGCTTTTCATCAAATGCTTATGTCCTTTTCCCCAAATTGTGAAACCAAAATTTGTTTCACATATGATGGAAAATTTGTAGATCTCATAGCAAAATCTTGTAGAGGTTGTCGTAAAGTCTGTAATCTATTGTCCAAGTAAAAGGAAAACTATGATGTCTTTTTTGCCAATTGCATCTAGGCAACCTTTTGTTGATGCTGCATTTGTAATTGAGGTTGAAGCGGAAATTGTACAATATAGAATTTTCAATGCTGCCAAATGCCAACATTGTGAAGGCCTGAATGATGTAAAAGGCTGGTGGGCAGACATAGTGATTTGGCCCTTACAGTTAGTCGTATGTCCAGGGAAGCTTTTGCGTTGTTTGGTTCTTATAGTGGTCTGGCTACATTTTGTGTCTGTTGTGAAATGTATAGGGGTCATGTTGAAGAATTTTTGTTCGGTCCTGCGTTGGCTGACACTCATGATGAAAATGGTTGGCAAACCAGACAGCACTTATTAATAATTTATTGTTTTAGCTTTTCCTCACGTGATATACACAAGAGGCTCTCATGATAAGTCTTAAAAGCTTTGTGGAGAAGGTGCTAATATGGGAATGCCCTCAGGTTCTCTTTTTCAGTTTGTGTTCTGCTAGTCGGAATATTTCATTCAAGAGCTATGCTGTACTCTTTTAGAAATGAGCGTCTTATGAACACATCTTTTGGACACAACATGGTACATATGATATGGCCCTTTATAGCTTAAATAGTGAAAAAGTACTATATAAATTTGTGGTGTTATATGTCCTTATCATGTTGTGTTCCGTTCCCATGTTCCCATGTCACGTCTAAGAATAACCGGGAAGAATTACATAATGAGAGTTGCATGCAACCTTTACCCTGATATGTCTACACAAAGATTTTTTTTTATTTTTTTTTTGGGTGCCATAGTCTGGAGTAATCACAAATAACAGGATGCATGTCTTGCTATTCACTTTGGTACTTATTATCAATTGTATCCCAGAACCTTGTTTATCGAGTGTTGTTACTCTGTATCTGGATAACAGTGAATTGCATCTATCGTAAACAATTTGCTCTTTTACAAAGTTGGTGTTGTATATCCTGTCTCTGACACACGTCTCTGTATAATTTTCAGGAAATAATGATAAGGGACGTATGATGTTGAATCAGACCTTCACTATTGGTAACAAATTTCCTGTTATTGTACATTCTTGCTTATTTGCTAAGATAGGATACACTATTATTATTTTTCTTTTTCGAGGAGGGGTATCTTTAGGGCCCCCGGGGGGGGTGTCTTTGTGCAAAGCTTAAAACAGGGGATGCCCCAAGAAGTCAATAATTATATTTTCATGCTAGCTACTGAAAATCACACGCATAGATGTGTTAAATGTCTTTCCTAATGTTTGTTTGCTCGTATAAGAGTATTCTGTCAAACTTCAAAGTGCAAACCTGGTAACTACACAAACTGGCAACTTAAGAATAGAGTAAATGCCCAGTCCATCTCTTGCTACATTTATGTTGCATGGCCAGTACCAGAATTGAGCATGTCCCTGTTGTGTCTGGTTGGACACCTTCCTTGGACATGACATTGTATGGCACAGGGTAATGCGTAAAATTTTTATAATTATTAATGGTGTTTGTATCTTGTTGTCCCATGCATGCCCCAGTTTTGTAGGTCTAGATGTTGGGTTTTACACGTAATCTGTAGCCTTCTTATTTTTGTTTTGGGGGGCTCGAGTCATGCCCCTTGATTCTATATTGGTGATGTATGGGGTGCTTAGATCAGGGTGCCTGTCCAGCCACTATTTAGGTGACCAGAAGTGGCTGGGTGGTGTGCTATGCGACTTGTGGAAAACTGTGCTTCTATACGTTTTCTTTTCCCCTTGTTCATGTATTGACTAAAAAGAATTTTGGTGAAATTGTGCAGAGCCCATGCTTACCATAGGAAGTATTGATCCGATAATGTGGGATGATAACTGGACTGTTGTCACCAAGGATGGGAGCTTGTCGGCTCAGTTCGAGCAAACCATACTCATTACACAAGATGGAGCTGAGATATTGACCCAGTGTTAAAAGGGACCTCAAACAATTCATTTGGAGAGAGAATATCAGCCAATTGCAATTGTTTTAGCCTTCCCCAGTTTGAAATTGCCATCATTCGTTGCCCATTTGCTTGCTTCTTGGGCTCTTTCTTGAATCGGTGTCTTCTACAATTACTTAAGACATTTTTGCCCTCCTAATAATGCATATAGAAACACGTGTATCTATTTACTGGAAAATTAATTGTTTGCACAATCTATTAGTCTTCTTGATTGTTGGATATTGAATATTATTTAAGTCAAAATAATGGTCCATTGATTTATGCCCATAACCTATGGTTTAAGTGCTTGTTCTCTTTAGTCTTGGACACAAGAAAAAAGGGGTGGGGCTGTTGGGATTAGATGTCTATCAAACTTTTCTAGGTTTTATTTTCATCTGTTTATTGTTTGGTTTGAGATTAACCAGAAAATTTTAAGAATCAACCTCCTTGAGAGGGTAGGAGGCAAAATCTTGTTATTCAAATAAAAATTTGGTACCAACAGACAGTTAGCTTAATAGAACGTGACGATAGGTTTTTTAATCAAGTTTTTGAGTTTAATTCGTTGTTTGGGTATAGAAAAAATTATGTTGGGAGGGTAATTCTATTAAATAGGTCACTGTAAGTCCCGAATCAGATTAGTCAGAATATAATTCTGAATATCGATTGGTATAGTATAAAAAAAATAAAAATTTTATATATACAAAATAACTATGTAATAAGAATTTGGTATATTAATTATATATATATATATACATATTGATTTGTGCGTTATAATTTAACTGATATTATTATTTTTTAACTCAGAGGTCTCGATTCGGAGCTTTCCCAGTAACCCAAAAAATTGTTATTATTTTTTGGTTGAGAGAGTATATATACATTATTGATGTTTTGATTTTTTAATATTTAGAATGAAAAGGCTGGCTGGGTTACAAATCCTTCCAAAGAGGACACAGACAAATTTATTTTTCTTTTCTTTTATTATTTTTAAATATTATATGCCAATTTGTATTGCACTAAACTGTATCAGGAGAAACTCCCTTTTAATTCAAATGTAAGCCAAAGTTACTATCATAATTCTCTCTAGCTTTGTACTTAACCAGCCCATAATTTCTAAAATTTAAAATTCTGGACCTAGCAAAATAAGAAATTTAAAATTTGAGAAGTATGAAATATGCTTTATTATATTTTAAGATTTTTTTACTTAATTTAGAAATTATTTTAATTAATTTAAATTTTTTTATTGATATAAATTATTAGATAAAATTTAATCAATTTAATTTGAATTTTTTGTCTATTTAGCATCACTCCTGTGCTTGGATTAGGAGGGGGGAAAAGCGAAAAGTGAAAAAGAAAAGCCATTGCCCGTTTGCGTGGGGGTGACGAAATATTTGATCATAATTGCACATTTCCTCAAATTGGAAACGTGACATTTGGCGTTCCAGACACTACTTTTTTTCTTCTTTTTTTTTTTACCATGTCTTTCCCGACGGGGAACACTCCGGTACTCGATACAAATGAGAATGATCATATTTAAAAAAGCTCAATCCACGTTCAGTTTAGCCACCCACGTTGGTCCAGACGCTGCCCTCTCTCCCCGCCAGATCGCCGCCTGCTCTCTCTCTCTCTTTCGCTCTTCTCCCCCCTCCCCAAAATTACGACTCCTTTCCCTCTCTCTCTCTCTCTCTCTCTCTCTCTCTCACATCTCCCCAGAAATGGAATCAACGTCGGTGAATTGGGAAGCATTGGATTCTCTGGTAATCGATTTCGCCAAATCCGAAAACCTAATCGAGAACTTCCGCTCTTCTCCTTCTCCGCCGTCTTCTCCGTCGTCTTCTGCATCTTCGTCGTCATCCTATCATTCTCGTTTTCTCATTCGTCAGATCAGAAAGTATATAGAACTCGGCGACATAGACCACGCCATCGGTCTTCTTTGTATTCACGCTCCTTTCATTCTCGACGTCCATCGTCTTCTCTTCCGATTGCAAAAGCAGGTATATTGCCGGTGTTTTTTTTTGGGATCGGAACCGGTGAATAGGGTTTGAGATGTGAAATTTGGTTTTGGTTTTGCAGAAATTTATTGAGCTATTGAGGGGAGGGACTGCCAAGGATCGTGATTGTGCAATTGAGTGCGTTAGAAATGCCTTTGCTTCTTGCGCTCTCGATGCCTATCCGGTAATTTGCTATTTTCTTCTTTGTCAACAATTTTAATACTGCGACTGCATTCTTTGGTTTCCAATTTAAGTTACACTTCTGATGTGTTTTGAGGTAATTATGTTCTAAATTTAATGGAACTTTGACGTTTTAACTTTTTTGAATGCATAATTGCCTCCTTTATTATTCACTGTCTCATTGTTATAATACATCATTATATGTTAATTGAGGTATAGTAAATTGCTAATGCCAAAATCTTATGTGGCATTGGTTATTTAGAGTTAAAAAGATTCTGTGATGTACTTCACAATAACCAACCATATAGGATTTTGTCATTTGATCCTGTCCCAAGCCTAAGTTAATGAAGAGGGTGGCATTAAGTTGTTTGAGAGAAAACATTTTCATCACTGGTTTGGTGAATGTGGATCACAATGTCACCATTGTCAAGCTGTTTGAGAGAAAACAAGTGGCGCCCTATAGAGCCAGTTAATGTGGAAATTTGTTTCTATGTAAAGGTTTGGCTGTTGGTAATATGAGTGGCAAGAAACATTACATTTAGATCTTTTTTACTTACCAGTGTTTAAAGAGAGAGAAAACATACTTTATCCTTTGTGATGGCTGATAATTGCCAGCAAAAATGAAGCAGCTAATTACTAAGAATAACCAGCAGATTTTGATTATTTTTTTTTTCTAATTGATGAGAATCTAAAAGGAAAAGAACAAAGATGATAGAAAAGCTCTGCCTTGGGGATAAAAGTCTGAATGCTTGGGAAGAGAGGCAGCTGGTGAAAGCACAAATCTTGAGAACGGGACAAACTAGAGGAAGATTTGGTCTTAACATTGCGAGCAAGATACATTACTCAGACATAAGGGAGTGAGAGAGATGGCAAAATACATTATCAGACATAAGGGACTGATCCCAGGGCACCACCCTTACCCCCACCCCCCCCCCCAAAAAAAAAACACAATAGTGTCAAGATCTGTCCCTGCAGACAGGAGGCGAGAGTGAGGTGAGAAATTGGCACAATTGACAAGGACTGCCTCTTCATGTATTATATATTCTAAACAAGAAATGGATCTCAATAGAATCTATTTTTTGATTTTTGATTTTTTTTTATTTTTATCACACGTCTATCAAAAGCCTGATCACAAGTTTGTGATGCTGCATATCCAGACATATATATTCTGAAGAACATGCTGTGCAGTAGTACAATTTGAAATATGTTGTGTAAAGGACCTTAAAATGAGCATTGTTTTTGCACCTCTGTCTCTACTTTTATTTTTCATAGAAGTTCCCTTTCCTGTAACTGCTGTTTGTAACTTTGCTGCACTGCTATTATTCTTTAATGTTCTAATGACATTTTCTATGTTATTAATTGGGAAAAGATGTGCATTTGCTTTGTTAATAATGTACTTGTCATCTCTGGGGTTCACCTTTTCTTCACTTTGTTTTATACTAACTGGTGCATTTCCTGTACTTTGCTTTGTTTTATATGGAGAAAGGCATCCGGAGTTCTTTGTAATCGGACGATGCCATTACACCTGAAGGGAAAGTTCTATAGAACCACGGTTCGATCTACACTATTGTATGGTACTGAGTGTTGGGCTGTTAAACAACAACACGAACAAAAGATGGCTGTAGCAGAAATGAGAATGTTTCGGTGGATGTGTGAAAAAACTAGAAAAGATAAAATTAGGAATGAAGAGATTCGTAAAAAGTTGGGAATTGGTTCAATTGTGTATAAGATGCGAGAATATCGTTTGAGGTGGTTCGGACATGTGTAAAGAAAACCTAAAGATGCACTAGTTAGGAGAACAGAGAATTTATTATAGGAGATCTAATAAAACGTAGAGATAAACCACTGAAAACTTGGATGCAAGTTATCCGTAAAGACATGGAAGCTAAGAGTTTAGAAGAGAAAATGGTTTTAGATAGGAATGGATGGCGTAATAGATTCCGCACAAATTAAATCAATATACTTATGATATTTATCTATTAACTTTTATTTTATTTTTTTTTATTTTTCTCTTATTTTATTTTCTTTATTTTCTTTTCCTTTTTATTTTTTTCTATATATATTTTATTCTTGTTTTTCTCTTTTTTCTATCTTATATAAATTTGTCTCTCAAATGGCCGACCCCAAATCTTGGGAATAAGGCTCGGTTTGTTGTTGTTGTTGTTTTATATGGACAGTTATTTGTCTCAACAAAATGCTTCTGAAATGATTTTTTTCAAAATGGTGAAATTTAAGAATGTTGTTTTCAAATTTTCTAACATATGTCTTTACTGTGGTGAAGGAAGCATATGAGGAATTTAAGCATGTTCTTTTGGCGTTTATCTATGACAAAGATGACCATACCTCACCGGTCGCAAATGAAGTATGCTGCAATATTTAATCCCTCTGGAAAGACAGTAAAGTGTGATGCAATATACTTTTTTAGGTACTGCATATCCATTTGTTAATCCTTCACTGGTGGCACTGCATGCTTGTTTGTGATGAAACATTTGTAGCCGCATAGTAAAGAGGTGAGAGTTATGTGGGTTTGGCTCGTGGAAAATTTTACTATCATACTAAATCAGGGATATTTGCATCTGATGGGATATTGCTATTTTGGAAAATATTTTAATCTTTTCTCTTGCACTTCTACTCGTGGTCTATCTTTCTGACTCTAGGGGGCATTCCATGATTATTGAAGGATGGATTTATGCTTTATCTTTACATACTTAACTTCAACTCTTTTGGAGCCCTTTTATACTGGTTATAGGAAAGCATTTATTAGTTAACTGGTATGATCAAAAAATTTGTATCCATGGTACATGATCCTTAACTCTATTCGCCTCCACTAATGTTACCTGGATGTGGTTGATTATGGTAAGGATTGGTAGCATGGGACTGTATTTATATGGGACTGTACCAGTAACCTGAGGCTGTAGAAGCCTAGCCATGATAAGTAAGACGACATTGGGTTCTTGTCCCTCGTGTTGTTTTGTGTGTTGTTATCCATATATTGCATATGCTAGGTTCTTGCATGGTTTTTGACATGAATTGCTCATTAATTGCGGCATGTTTGTAGTAATTCATATACTTAACTTTTGACATTACAAGAACCTAGAATGAAAACAAATTGCCTGCCAGGATTTGAAAAGAGTACAGTAGCAAGTGTTTTATTGAGATTTGAGAGTAACCTTGTTTATCTTGAGTGGTTTATTAAACAGAATTGTTGGACTTCTTTGCAGTGCTATCCATAGTATAGGTTTCATAGAGCTTCTTTTGTATTTAGTTTTGTTTATTTTGCTGCATTGCCTTCTTGGGTGCTGTGGGTCTTTTTTCTTGTCAAAAAATGCATGCTCACTACTGTGAAAATCCCCCTCCCCCCTGGTTTTAATGGTAATCTTGAGTTTGTTTCTTGTTTGGATAATTCCAAGTTTAGTAGCCTTTGCTTTCTGGCCATACTGTCTTTCCAAATGATTGGGATTTCTTTGTTCCTCAACGGATGAAGGCCGTCTATAGTTTTCATATTGCAGCATGTTCACTTGTAGAAATCTATGTTTTCTTTAAATCTTACTTCGATGGAATTCCAGTGTTAAATTGGAGATTAATACTAACTATATTCCTCAGTGGTCTGAAAGGAGGAGGTTTGAAATTGCTGGACTTATGTCCTCTGTTTTGAGAGCTCAGTTACATGCTTATGATCCAGTCTTCACTCTGGCTTTGAGATATTTGATAAGTTTATTCTTCAATTGTGTCTGATCTTCTCTCTCTCTCTCTCTCTCTCCAAACAAGTTCAGTGAGCCTACTTTGAGTTCTTGATATTTTTTTCTTACGTTTGCAGCATACACAAAGGATTTTGTTTGTGTCAGGGAATGTCATCTCCTATATCTGATCTTAGTGAGAGGCTGCTTCTAGAGGAACGTGATCCAGCAGCAACTCCACAGGAAACTTTCTATGAAGCACCACCTTTTGATGAGGTGAGTTAGATCTGAAGGGGTTTAGTTCTCTATAGGCTTGCATGTGGCTATATTGTGCTCTAGCGTTGGGGCTTTGGGTGCAAAGCCATGCATTGACCTGGGTCTTTTTTTTTCCGATTTTTTCTTTTTATTCTTATTGGATCTTGATTAATTGTGTTTAGTTTTGAACTTCAGGTGGATATACAAGCACTAGCACATGCTGTAGAGCTCACAAGACAAGGGGCAGTAGATAGTTTGAAATTTGCCAGGGGTGATCTATTTCAGGCATTTCAGGTAACAAATATTTGTTGGTTATTATTCTGTCCTGGTGAATGTTCTTACTTCCTTTCTACGCATGGTTTTTATCTCACAGCAGTGTCTCTAACTTTAGTGGCAAGCATGATATTTGGACCAGGTGTTTGAATACACAGCTTGTTGTGGTTAATATTTTGATATTTATGTGGTTGTAGTGCACATGCGGACACTGATGAAACTTAGAGAGGTGTTTTTTGCTTAGCTAGAAAAACTATACCTATACATATTATATAAGTTATCAACTTACACATTGTTGTCTAGCTTTTCCTTTGAATAATAGCCAAAATTGCAATCCTTGTTACAATGTCCATCTCCATCCTTGCTTTTGCCTGACAATCGATGCTATGATTTAGTTAGTGCATGCTAACTGACCCAATCATGCGTTAATGATAGCTGCTGTAGAATTAAGATGATATTTTTCAACTGCTTTGAGTGCTAAGATTAATTACTGATAATGTAAGTGCAATACTAATTATTCTTCCATTGTGTATGAGCCATTGCTACATTCACTTGTTGCATCTTTAATTTTGGGAACTCTGCGAGCTATAGCCGAATAAAAATGTGAATTTGGTTTATCCTAAAAGACTTCACGATTTATTGTTATCTAAGTTTAGACTTCAGAGGTTTTGGCTGGCAGAAGAATGCCTCTTTACTTTGGAGATGTGTTATTTTCAGAAGTCAAGCCATTGGCCCTTTTCATTGGAATAAGATGTGTGTGTGTGTGTGTGTGTATTTTCTCCCCTTTCTCCCTTCTAGTGTTATTCCATCATTAATGATTCCTCACATAGATAATATCTTGTTTCAGGACTCTCTCTCTCTCTCTCATGATGAGTTTTAGTAGTTTTAGCTTATGTGCGTGATTTTATGCCAATTTTTAATATTGAATCAAAGGTATTTGAGGTTTGCCTGTAGTTGCCGCCAATTAGTGGGAAATAAAGGGGAACTGATGTACTGGCCTTGTTTCTTTAGGGTTAGATTTTACTCGGTGGTTGAGTGGCTTATTGGAATGTCCCAAATATGGAGGAAGAGTATAATTGTACCGTTATATAAGAATAAAGGAGACATACAGGATTGTTTCAACTATAGAGGAATTAAATTATGTGTCATACCATGAAACTACGGGAGAGAGTGATAGAACATATATTGAGATTGGAGATAAATGTATCTTAAAATTAATTTGGATTTATGTTTGGGAGATCCACCACGGAAGCAATCCATTTGTTAAGATAGTTGATTGAGGCATGCAGAGCACATAAGAGACACTTATATATGGTATTCATTGTTCTAGAAAAAACATATGATAGGGTTTTTAGAGACGTATTGTGGTGGGCGCTGATGAAGAAAGGGATCTCTTCGAAATACATTAATCTCGTTCGAGATATGTATGAGAGAGCTGTAACTAATATAAAAACTTGCGGGGGTTTGAGCTATAGTTTCTCCATTAATATCGGACTCCATCAAGATTCAGTATTAAACCCTCTCCTCTTTGCAATAGTAATAAACGAGGTTACAAAAAAACATTCAATATGAAATATCATGGTGTATGTTTTTTGTCTATGATATAGTTTTAGCTGATAAAACTAGAGAGGATATTCATACTAAATTAGAGTTATGGAGGGTCACACTGGAATCAAGAGGGCTTAAATTGAGTATATCGAAAATTGAGTATATGAGATGTATGTTTAGCAACAATCAACGAAATGATGAAGAAACGATTAAATTAGATGGACAAGATGTACTCGAAAGTGAATGGTTTAGATATTTAGATTCTATTGTCTAAAATGATGGCAATATGGATGGAGATGTGAATTATAGGATTAAGTGAGTTGGATGAAATGAAGAAAAGCATTCGGAATTTTTTGCGATCGCATGATGCCAATGCATTTGAAAGAAAATGTCTATAGTATCATGGTTATACCAGTATTATTGTATGGTACCGAGTGTTGGACTATTAAACAACAACAAAAATAAAAAATGATCATAACATAAATGAGAGTATTTATATAGATGTATGGTAAAAATAGAAGGGATAGAATTACAAATGAAGAGATGCGTAATAAGTTGGGAGTTAGTTCAATTGTGGATAAGATGCGAAAGTGTCGTCTGAGATGGTTTGGATATATGCAAAGAAGACCCAAGAACCACCGGTTAGGAGAACCGGGAACTTAAATATAAGAGAATTAATAAAACGTAGGGGTAGATCGTTGAAAATTTCGATACAAGTTATTTTTAAAGATACGATAGTTAAGTGTTTAGACGAGAAGATGATCATGGATAGGAATGAGTGGCGTAGAAGAATCCGCACAAATTAACTTAACATATTTTGGATATATATTTATTTATCTATTTTTTTATTCCCTTTTTCTTTTTTATTTATATATATATTTACTTTTAGGTTATTTATTTATTTATTTTTATATTTTACTTTTGTATTTATTTATTTATTTTTCTTTTTTTAATCAATTTTAAATTTATCTCTCAAATGGACGACCCCAAATTATTGGGTTTAAAGCTCAGTTTGTTGTTGTTGTTGGTTGGTTGAGTGGCCTGTTGGATAAAATCTTAGGCCACTTGATTAATGAGTTTCAAGTGGAGGTGTTTAGAGAGCAGAATTATGTTACTTGGGTGAGTAGGAAAAGCAATAATAGTGGAACTTTCTTGGAGATTATCTGTTACTCGGGAGGTAAGGTTAGCAGTAAAGTTTGTCTGCCTTGTGGTGTGGACCACAGAGGTTGGCTTGACTTGAGGCATTTCTTGAAGGTGTTTCTGTTTGGTGGGAGTCTGGAATCAAGTTGGAAGTTAAATCCCTGTTGCTTTGACGTTGAGAATGGTAGAAAATATTGGGAACCTACTCATGACATAAATTCAGGCAGAATGTCTTGGGACCCCATTGCAGTCAATCCGAGAAGGAGAAGATGGCAGGGGCATGATGGAGTTCTAGAAAATCTTTCTGTTGCGAGTCTTTAGCTATCAGAACTTCAATCATTATAAAAATATGTGGCGATCATGGGTCGATGTGGTGAAAGGTGACTATTGGAATGAGATTTTTTATGGCGGAGGAAGGCGAACTTGTTATTTCTGATTTTGGCAACTGTGCACTGGGAAAGGAAGGGTGATTGGATGGATGGAAAAATCAAGGGCCGGAACATGGAGATGGATTGGGAACTCTAATTCAAGTTTCAATTTTAAGGATGTTGGGCATTTTGGTCGCAGTTTGTTTTTGCGAAAGAGGCAGTTCAGGTGTGAATTCTGGAGGCAATCAAAGAAGAAGATGCATAGCATACATGGGTTTGGGCTCAAGATTAGTTTAAATGGTGATTGGCCTTGGTTGTCTGGGCGAAGGAAAAGGTCGGCTGACATTCCTGGGTCAATAATGAACCCAGGGTTGATAAAATGGGCAAGTTCATTTGGGTTAAAAAACAGGCCAAGTCCACTATGCTCAATGAATCCGGGTCATGATCCAGTGGGTGAAAGGGGATCCCAGGGTGGAGTTGCGATCCACGGAGTAGGGAACAAAGCTTCATGGTTGCAAGGTGACAGGCAGCTGCCATTAACATCCATGGAAACTTGGAAATTAGCTTCTGAATCCGCTGAGAGTCCTGCAACAAAGAAACATACGCCGACTTCTCCATCTGAACCTATTATGAGTTCAATTAACGCCTTTTCTCCCTTAATGGCGGATTTCCCAACAATAACAATTGAGGTGAGGATACAACAGGTGCAATAGGGTTCTTTTTGTTGAGTTTGAATGGATTTCTGGTTCCAGTAGATTATTCATCCAAAGAGGAGATTAATCAGTCTTCTGATGAGCATTCTATTTTGATGGGTTCGACTGGATCCAAAGTGGCGATGCTGATGTTGGATCAGTCTTCTCTTGTTGCTGATGATAGGAATGGCGTGCAAGTTGTTGAGGTTCAATGTGAGGCTCAAATTAGAGTGGAAATGCAGTTGAAGGTGCTAGAAAAGGGTGCAAGTGAAGGTCTTCTAATGGAGGATTCTCTGACATCAAGACTGGTCAAAGATTCGGGTTTAATTGCTGCAGGTGTTCCGAATACAAAGAGGACAAAAGAGGACCTTGGACTCGTGAAAAGAGTAATGCCTGCTTTAATTGATAAAATGGAAGCGGGTTTGTGAAGGTTAAAACATGGTTCCCGAATGGAAGGTCTCAAGAAGTTGTTTTTGTCTAAAAGTGTTGATCATTGCCCTCTTTGTAGTCAACAGTTGAATCAAGGGAAAAAAAATGTGTTCATGAATCCAATTGTAGGGGCAGAGCATGAGTTTGAAAAGGTCTACAGGCTTGGTTTGGATAGTGAATTGGAGAGTGATTTACAGAGTTTTATGGGGGGGGGTCCAAAAATGAAATGCTTTTGGAAGAAATTATGGAACTTGGGAATGATATCACAAGTGAAACAGATGATGAGGGCTTTCTTGAAGAGGTTCGGTTGGCTGATTCAATCTTGAGAAAGGAGTTTCAGAATGATGGCCAAAATGTTTTAATTTTGGGCAAACCTCCCGTAATTACTGCAAGAAAAAATAGTATGAGAAGCTGGGAACAATCTTATCAAAAAACTAGATTGAGGTTGCTTGAACTTGACGCTGTCCCCATAGAAGCCATGCTCATCATCTTGTCTATATTTTCAGGAGAAAAAGGAATAGATAGATTGAGGGGACGTAGGAGAACTTGTGATCACAAGTTCATGTGATATTAAGATAAAACATATTAGGACTAAGTTTTTCAATACCCAAGGGTGGTGACGTGACCTTTATTTATTTATTTTAATGATGTTGGCATTTGTCCATTTCTCTGGATGTAAGATTAGGTCAATTTTAAATTCTAGTTGCTTCCGATGCTTGCTTGGTTGCAGAATGAACTGTGCCGGATGAGGTTTGATGCTCCTGTGCTTGATGAGCTTGTTCGGGAGTATTGCCTTTACAGGGGAATTGTGGACTCTGGTATTGTTCTCCCTTTTCTTGATGCTTGAAAGTTGTCTTATTGTTCTCGCTGCTTTCTGGTATGGCATTCTATTTGCTGAGACAACTATCATTGCACATTTTCCTTTCATCTTCAGGGGCTCGGACCTTTTATGGATCATCAATAGGAAGCCAACCTGAGACTGGTGATTCTTCCTCAGTAGACTGCGAAACCAGTAAACACTCCGATAGTGAAACTTCTGTTGGCAATACCAATATGGATTACTCTCCTGAGGTTGTGGCTGATTCAGTGAACAAGTGTGGTACTGATGTTGGAGTGCAATATCCTTCTGGGACAAAATATGGGAATGAAGATTGTAGCACCGCTGGGACACATCAGCTTGATACTTCCAGGGTTGTACCAAGCAGAGGTTATGTATCTGGTGAAAGGAGCAGACGCAAGCGATGGAGAGGAAGACAGGATAACCTAGATTTTGTTCCTGATATTTCTTTGTATGGAATGGGTAAGCAAGAATGTGACATTGCTCCCACTGCAGATAACCCGAAGAAGCAACAGGTATTTTTCAGTCTCTCCGTCTTCTCTCCCACTCACCTTGGAATTTTCTTCTAGTATTGTTTATAAGTAAACTTTTGTTCTCTAGGCCTCAGAAAAGTCTCCTGGTTTAGAATTTATCAAGCATACTGAGGATAAATATGAGATTTTTCGGGGGATGAAGAAACTTGCTGACCGAGGCATGGCTGCGGAGGTTGTTGAAGAAATAAATGCTTTGGATCCTAACTTCTTTGTCCAAAATCCGATTTTGCTGTTCCAGCTTAAGCAGGCAAATGGAGTCATATTTTGCAAAGCCTCTAAAAATTAAGAATCTCTCCTATTGTTTTCTATAGAAAAAAGCTAAGTTTGAGGCAGGAAATGATGACTGCTTTGTGAATTTAGGTCGAGTTTCTTAAGTTGGTCAGCTCTGGTGATTACTCAAGCGCCTTAAGGGTTGCCTGTGCTCACTTGTGTCCTTTGGCAGCCAGCGATCCAGCTTTTTTAAAGCCACTGAAGGAAACATTATTGGCATTGCTATGGCCCAATGAAGAAGCATTTGGAAAAGGCTTGCCATTACAAGCTCTTGCAACTTCTATCCAGGTATGTCATTGGAAAATGTTCTTGTTGAAGTGGTGCTTTGTCAATTTAAAGCCCTACGTTAGTATTTGCACACATTCATTTGCATTTTTATTCCTTGTGCTACTAAATGTGCGTTTCCATATGTTTAGTTTACTTGATATCCTCTTTTCTTGATTTTCTGTTTTTTCTATGTTATTTTGTGATACACAATCTTCAGAGGGATTTGGTTGAGATTGTGAAACAACATTCCATCAAGGAAAAAAGTAATATGTTGCAGTTAGTGACTTGTTTATTTTGAAAAGATTAAAGAACAAAGGGTTGCCTAAATGAGTGCACTTTTAGCCCATTTCTTTTTACACTTAATTAATATTATGTGTTGAGAGAGTGTAAACCCATTTTTGTGGAAAATTTTGTTCTTATACTTCTGATGGAACCACATTAGAGGATGCTGTCAAAATGAATAATTCTAATCGTATCAAGATAGCATGTAAAAATATTTGAATTCTCATTATGAGCAGGAACATGAGGATTTTTGTCAAAGATAATGAAAAAAAGGACTCTGTTTCTGTGCAGTACTAACAATGACATTTATCTTGGAAGTTGGAGTTAAGATCATGCAAGGGAGACAGCATTGAATTTCAATAAACGTTGTACATGCCAGCTGTTTGGAAGTTCATCTTGTTATGCCAAATGTTGTCATGAGAAATGAACTTCAAACAGTCCACTAGAATGTCCCAGCCTTCCTTTATACAGAAGCTACATAAAGAACCTGGTTTACAAATCTCTCTTATGTCAGACTTCAATATTTGACCAAAATGAGAGGAATATAATTTCATTATAGATGCCTTTGACTAAATACACTTCCTTTGTGCAGGTTGCTGTTGGTAGGAGGCTTGGGATTGAAGAGCCTCAGCTTATGAAAATAATGAGGGCAACACTTTACACTCATACCGAATGGTTCAAACTTCAGATGTGCCAAGATCGGTTTGAAGGTCTTTTAAGGATTGACTCCTTGAAAGAAACTAGTTCAAACTTGACTGCTGATACAGCATCCAAGTCCAATGCAGATAACTCCACCCATGGGTCTTCCCGAGTTACAGTATTTTCGAACAATGGAACCCCTGAGGATGGTGGCAGTACAATTCAGGCATCATCTTCAGATTTGTGCGACGAAAATGCTATACTTAAAGTAATGGTGAGTTCCTCCTTTTTACAACCCCTCAAGGTCATAAAATTTTGCTTGCTGTCTAAAGATCTACACTCGTAGATGATTGCACAGACAATTTTTGTCTAGCTTATGAGCATAGGGTTTCTTTATTCAACATTTTGTGATTCATCTGTGTTCCTTAATTAATGTTGTCTTTCTTTGTTATGGACAATGCTATTTTTGCCTCATAAAATCCGAGGTATTGAGTAGAAGTATGAGGTTTTGTATTAGACCAAGGGGCTTAGTCCAAATGGCTGTTGTAAGTGGCTTTATTTGGGAATATTGATGGTTTCAAAACCTCCCCAAAAACAATGGCTTTTTTCATTACTTTTCATTTACTGGGGGCATTTAAGATTTTGCAAAGCTGGCCAATGCTTTCTAAAGAGAACTGCTCTTGTAGCAATCATGTTCTTCATTCCGATACCTGCTATGAGTCCTGTGCTTTTCTTTGTCAATCCGTGTTGTGTTTTTAAGAATTTCTGTATGTGAGGACTCTATTCATTAACAGGATAACCAATTTAAATCAGATGCATTGGGTTTTAATGATGTTTTAAGAGTTCTCTATCTCTCTCTCTCTATATATATATCTTTGTGACCACACATTAAATGTTCTGCATGGATGCAGGAATTTGTTGCTCTGCCAAGGGCTGCTGTTGCACAATACAACGGGAACGCGGAGACTGTAATCCAGCAAATAGTTGCATAGTCTAGAAATGTAAATTGTAACTTAGCTTTATCTCTTCATCATTTTTTTTTTCCAGAAGATTTTTTTATTCAATTTGTGCCATAGATTTTTCCTGTAGATAGAAGAAAAAAATTCCACATGGAGAGGCTTCCTTGTATTAGGCTGTCAAAAATTACAGTCCGTTCCATTTTCTTTTTATGAAGTACACTTCCAGTTCTGTACAAAAATATATGTTCGTCCTGCTTTGTTTCCAGAATTATTTATTACACAGAGAAATAATAATTGAATTGATTCAAGTGCATTCAGCTTTAATTCTGCCTGAGAATTCTCACCTCCAAATGAGGTTTCTTCTTCTTTTACTTTTTATACGATTCCCTCTAACCACTTTTGATAGATTGTGGAGTAAAGATGAAAGTGCATGGAGGTAGGCAGTGAGTTAACGAACAAGTGATCAGTGACGGTGTATGCAGGTGCCGCATCATCCTACCTAGGAGAAAAGGTGTGGTTTATTATTGTGGCAACCGCAGCACAAATGTCACTTTATCGTAATGAGCTATCCGCACAATGCTACTGCCTTGCTGACAATTTTAAATGGAGCAAGGTTGTGCCTTTGATGACAAAGGTTATCATTACAGCGAAGGCGGTGTGCTTGAAAAAATTGGATTTATTTAAATGGATCAGGCTAGTCCCCTACATGGTCTAAATTTGTGAACACTTTATTCTATTTTATTTTCTTATATTTTGTTTGGACCCCTTTTCTCAAAATTGTTGTCACTCGCAGGTGGGGTACAGTTGGTGCAGAATATTGCATGGGGAAGAGCCCACACAAGTGTACAAACTTTGGGCCATCGTGGCCGGCACGGTGTAGGTGGACCACATCGAGAACACCCCCCAGATTTGGCATACTATATTATAATTTTCCAACATAGAAATATTTTTGTGACACTTTAAAAAGGAAAAAAAAAAGTAATGCGGCTTCCTCTCTCTACCGAGAAGGGTCGAGGGAGAAGATCAGCTAATTCATCTAGATTGTACACTCTTGAAATGAGTCGACCCAATGTTACCCCTGATAATAAGGATGATGATGATTGAAATAAATATCAATATTTATTGGTATAGATGGGATGAGTATCTTTGTCTCTTAATTAGATCAGAAGTTTGACTCTCTTTAGGTACTGAAAAATTAATATTGAGATATTCGTTCTCGCAAAATGAACTATAATAATAATGATGAAATTTTAAATATTGGGTGATGACCAAATTATAATAGAAAAGATGATTTGAAATAAATGTATGCAATTTTCAAAAACTTCGAACCTTCAAACCCCTCAAAGGGGACAAAGAATTCTTTGCTCTTTGCAAGAAAAATTGGAACAGAGAATAGATATCCATGAGAAACATCCCAGGTTGATCCAAGATATTTAAATTGGTCAAACAAGGCGGGAAGAAATGGAAGCAGTCAATTCAATCCTACCCAACAAGGGTGCTTCCCATCATTCATTCTCAATCAGGGAAATTTCCAGTGAGGACTTGTCCTCAGCATTGACGTAGGAAAGAATAGCAATAAAATAGCTTGCATAGTAAGATAGTTGTTTCAACAAATTCAAAACTTTTACCTTTTTTTTAAGTTATATGCCATTCAATGATGTGTAATACTATTGAAATGAATTATATCAAATTAATATTTTTAAATATGAAATTTTATATTTATGGGTATTTAAGTCAATAAAGATGTGAGAGAAGTCTCTGCCCATAATTAATTTTTTTTGACTCTAATACTATTTCTAAAATTTTTTATTGCTTATGAAAGAAGAAAGATTGTTTCATACTTTTCTTGTGAAAGTGCCATCTTAATCCCCATTTTGACAAATCTGAAGTAATGTTTATTGAAGGCAGTTGGAGGAACTATAATCATCTTCTCTTATTTCTTCCAACGTGACTTTGGGGGAGCCCCAGGTCAATGAAGGCCTATAATTGCATTCGCCAATAGGTGGATATTTCCATAATCAACATATTAATTCACCCCCAAACATCAACTACCCTTAGATATTAACAAAGATTATGCTAAACAAAGCTCCCTTTTTTTCTCTTTTTATTGGCTTTGCTAAGGTTCGTTGTAAAGACATAAGTAGGATTTCATCTCTCTCTCTCTCTCTCTCCCTCCCTCTCTCCCTCCAAAAAAAAAAAAACAAAGAAAGAAAGAAAGAAAAGAAAAAAGAACTCATCTTGCCATGCATTGCAATCTTCAATGAGATCACTTATGCACATTATTATTACAAATTACATCTAATTTTATAATATTTCAATAATTAATTTATTAAATTTCTACCTAATTTTATTTAAATATAATTTTAATTTTTTCAAACAAGCTCATACCTCAATTATGAGGTACCATATTCAATCCTAGTGAATCCTTTTTTTTAAAAAAAAAAAAACACCATATTCAGTAATCACATTGAATCCAAAAACTTTTTTAAGAGATATCAATGTACAACCATTAACTAATAACAAGTAGTATCCTACCATGATTTACATTATTCAAGAGGAATAAAATTTATGAGACCATACTCCTATTAATACCCTCCATAATAATTAGTGAAAGTATGTGATGAATATCTTTGACCACAACAACAAATCTAAATGCAAATTATTATTACAAATTACATGTAATTTACTTAATATGGTAATGCAGTACATAATTTTTTTTTTTAAAAAAGCAAAATTTTCTACCTTATAAAAACCTACGTCTAAGATTAAGACATAGATGGTCACCTGGGGGTGGGGCTTGGAGTGTTTGTCTTCTTAACTAATTGATATGAAATTTTATTCTTTTATTCATATTAAAACTTATTCTTAACTCGTTTTATTTTTATAATTAATAATATATCTATTTTACTAAAACAAATAATATAAAACCTTAAAATGATTATATTATTTGTAAAATATTAGAAAATGTCAAATATTATTAAATCAAATTTCTAAAAAAAAAAAAACTTATTCTTTTGAATTTTGGGTCCAAACTAAAAAGTGAGTTTTAAAATAAAATTTTAGTGAGTTTGAGGTTTAGAGTTGAACTTAATAATTCTAGTTACTTGCGATCATAAAAATAAATAAAATTGTAATTTAAAGGATTTAAAATTAATAAAAAGAGTAATAATCTCAAAGTCAAAATTTATTATCAAGTTCTTATTCGTTAATTAAAATATATAATATATTAAATTTATTAATTATTGATTTGATTTTGATATATATTTAATTTTTTAATTTTTTAATTTTCATATTTATAATAACTATTTTTATATTTATAATAATAAACTTTTTATATAAATTCAATATATTATAATTATTTAATGAGATAATCGATCATTAAATTTTATATTATTATATTGTTTTCTATCTCTAATATAATATCATAATTATATTCATTTATCTTTTATATTAATATTATTTTATATTTTTAACATGATATCAGAGTTCTCTTTACAGAAAGAGTTATCTATGCACCCACACGTACTTCCATTAGTTAGAACAGATTAGCCAGAGCTAGAGCCAACGTCAGAGTCAAGAACCAAGAGCCAAGAGTCAAGAGTCTAGGCCAGGAGCCAGATTCTAAGCCTGCATGAGTCAAGAGCCAGAGTCAATTCCAGAGCCAAAGACAGAGTTAGAGCCAGAGCGCAGTGTATTATATCTAGATTTATATATTTATAATAACTATTTTTATATTTATCACAATAAATTTTTTATATAAACTTAATATATTATAATTATTCAATAACACAATTAAATATTAGATTTCATATTATATATTGTTTTTCGTTTCTAACATCATACCATAATTATTTTCATTTATTTTTTATATTAATATAATTTTATATTTTTAACCAACCTAATTAAAATTGAATTTACATTACTATCAAATGGTCACGGATTTCATTCTATCCGCATATATATCAAAGAGGAGTCTCAAAATCCAAAACCAAAACAAGATTGGGTTGTTGTTTCATTTGACCTGATTCTTAGAAAAATGGAAACATGGGAGTATTCCTCCTCGTAAAATTAAAAATAAAATAATTCTTATTTTAAGATTTTCTACAAACTATTTTTTGAATAATCATTCTTTTTTACTTGATGCAAACAATATTTTTAAAGGGCTTTTAAATGTTTTTATTTAAATGGGGAGTTGTCAAAACAATCATATTTACGATAACGATTTTAAATCATTAATTAAATATAGCAATAAAATGATCAGATAAATTATTAAAATTAAAAATAATTTATAAGGTATCCAAAATGGGGAAATTTTACTCTTGAAACTTATAATTAAATCTTCTCTCTGATTTTCCATAGCATATCTTGAAAATTTTTATTAGTTATATTTTAGTAGTTTTTTATTCGTAATTTATTTATTTTTAAAAATTATTTATTAGAAATTATAATTCTTGGCGGATGAGACCAAACTATCATTAATTAATTAATTAATTAAGACAAAGAAACGGGAGTCAAATTCTCGAAAAGGGTGGGACCCACTTGACTGTACCCGTTTCAAGCGGATTTTGCCCGACGAGTCCGTAGAATACGATGTCAAAGGTCATCGTATTGGCGGGTCCCACTTCTTTCATTGAATCCCAACTTTTACTATTGATATTGAAATTAAACCAAACCGGTCGGCGAAAACAACAGACAATTATGAATCATAACCATGTTTGATTAGATCCTTAACCCCAACAAAATTAAGTTAATGAAATAAAATAAAATAATTGAAATTGTTTGAAAGCAGAAGAAAATTTCAAAAAACCAGACAAGAGTGTGAAATGGCAGCACTCGTCTTCTAACAAGGGGATTAAAATAAATTAAAAAAAGGTGTGTCATTAAGAAAAGTGGGTTTTAGCTGTTCGATGTTCTTCTCGAGGGACCACTCCCTTCCCCCCTCTCCCTCCCTCTCTCTGTAGGTGAAGTGATTTGGAAGAAGGGTTTTGAAATTTGAAGGCTTATGAAGTTAAAAAGGAAAGATTTTTAAGCAGTGGATGCCCTTGTCGCGCTGTCTCAATGGCCGAAGATCTTTGTCTGTTCCACAAGGTAATCACTTTCTGATTCATTCTATTTCCTTATTCTTCTTTATTTCCCTCCGATATTTTGTGTTCTGAAGATTTTTTTTTGAGATTCTAGTGATTTCAGGTTGTTTCAATTTCTGGGTGTTTAATGTGTTTAGATGGTTTTGAAGAATAATGTCTGCTTTCCCCCCTTTTGATTTTTTTCCTGATTTTGATAATTATACAGCTGCTCACTCACACACGTAGTTTTTGGATTGATAAATTCCTCAACTTTGATTAGAATTTTTTTTTTTTTTTTTGTGATTTTCAAGCTTATAATTTTCTCTCCCAGGAAAACCCGCATTGGATTTTCTTGAATTTGCTCTATCCCTTTTTTATGGTTTTTTTTCTTTATTTATTTGCCTTTTCTTGGTGTGGGGGTGGTAAGGGTTTGCTGCAGAATGGATTTTTCTTTTGTGTTTTTGTTTTTCGGTTCATGATATAATTAGATTCTATATTCTGTGCCGCTCCACTGAGAAATAAGTGCTTTATTATGTTTTTAGCCCTGATGAGGTTGCAATTTATTAAGATATACAGTTGGTGATTTCCTGTTGTTGATACCTTTCCCTGTCTATATAATGGGTCTCAGGATGCTACGATCATTATAAAGCCTCCTAAGAAATCATCCTCGGTGTTTTTAAGGATGATTGTCTTAGGTTTTGCAATGGCCTGTGGCATCTATATCTGCTCAATCTGTCTAAAGCAGGCTAACGCTTACAAAAATCCTCCATTAGTTGGTATGCGACTTGTTCAAAGGCCTTGTCAGAAGTTGAATGTCCAAGAATCCGAAATTCCCAACTTGCATTATCCCAAACCGGAAACTTTTAGCAGGTGTCATTTGCTATTTGCTATACTTTTTTCTTGGTTTAGAGTTGTTTTCGGTACTTGAAATTGATTTACGTGATTTTGTATACTAGGGCTGAATGTGCTTGTAATCCTGTCCGATACTTTGCCATTTTGTCGATGCAAAGGTCTGGAAGTGGTTGGTTTGAGACACTTTTAAATAGTCATATCAATGTTAGCTCCAATGGTGAGATATTCTCTGTCAAAGGTAGAAGGGCAAATGCTTCTACGATTATAAGTACTCTGGATAGAGTTTATAATTTGGATTGGTTCACCAGTGCTTCCAAGAATCAGTGCTTAGCTGCCATTGGCTTCAAGTGGATGCTCAATCAGGTAGGGAATATATTTTATCCTGCTCCACAGTAGTTGTTTGTTCTAACATGTCTTGTTACTAAATATGGCCACATGGATCCGACCCAAGGGCGAAGCCACAATCAGGGCAGTGGGGGGCAGCCACCGCTGCTGAAATTTTTGGGAAAAAATTTAATGTGTACATTTTTTTAAATATTGCTAAAAGTTATAAACGCCACAAAAAATCATAAGAATGCAGTCAAGGTCCTAAAGATACCACTAAATATTTTAGAATGTTTATTCTCACAAATATGTCCGCCCCCACTATTCCATGCATGTATTTTGCCCCCACAAAAATAAATTTTTGGCTTCGCTCTTGATCCAATCCATCATTGCATATCTAGGAAGTCAAATAATGGGATTATGCATTTACCATTAAAGATAAATCTCATGAGTGCTTCCAATACGAACAACTCCTTCAATGATTGTATGTGGAGTACCACTTCTTGCCCTCATAATTGGTCCCGCAATGGTTCAATAGAAAATCCTTTTATGGTGTTTATGGAATTTTTTCAGAATGGAACGGGAATTAAAATTTATATGGTATCCTTTCCTTGTTTAGATGCTTAGTTAAAAACTTGAATGGAAGGAAGTTGTATATCTTCTTTGCATTTAGATAGAAGAATGGAGTTTTAATTATAAGGCTACATTTCTATTGCTCCAGGACTGCTTCAAATCACATTGTAGTAAATGATATTTGGCATATCGTTGAAATTAGATTTGTAGTAATAAAGGTTGTGCAAGTGAGTTGAAATAGTTTCCTTTGATGTAGGACTTGGGCTTGAATCTTACCCCTTCCATTTTCAAGCCAAAAAAAAAAAAAAAAATTGTACTAATAACATCATTAAAATATATATATATATTATAGCCCTCCCATCACTTCCCTCCTCTTTGCAGAGGGAAAAAGATTTCCAAACGGTAAGGAGTTTTGACCTTTCCCTTCCCTATCAACCCCCCTGCAGAAGATGGTATTTTTTGCTGGATTAATTGTTGATGGTTGTCTTGGAAATGTTGGGATATTGCTGCTCTACTAGTGGCTGGACTGACAAGGCTTTTACACATAAGGAAATAACAAGAGCAATTTTGAAGTTGTTCTAGCGTTTGTAGATTTTCTAAGCCACTGATATAGATGATACACAAGTCTCTTTTAAAAGCTGGTTTATAGGCCAGAAGGATTCAGAATGTTGGAGATAAGGGAGCCAATGGGAAGGAGAGTCAACCATGTGGGAGTGAGGGAGCTAGCCAAGAGGGTAAAGAAGAGAAGCCACAGGGGAGGAGAGAAACTTTTGTGTGTGCGTGCACCCGAGGGCACGTGTGAGAGAGTGGATAAAGAAATAAGAGGGAATAGGCAACAAAAGACAGTCCTTTGTGGGGAAGGAAATGCAAACTTCAATTTCATAAGGATGAGCCTTGGCGCAACAGTGACTGGGAGATCACCTTAGTGACTGGGAGATCACCTTAGAAATAGCCACTCTACCTGCAGGGAGAAGGTTACCCTTCCCTAGACCTTGCAATGGAGGAAACCTGACTTAAAAAAGAAAAGAAAAATGCTCTTTGGCCATGTGAACTTATAAGATTGCGAATATGAAGCCATAATTACATATTGGAGATAGCTTCCCTATTAGCTTCTTGATGTTCATGATCTCATCCTCTGATGTAGTA
The DNA here is from genome assembly GCA_033439265.1 of Dillenia suffruticosa. NCBI lineage: Eukaryota > Viridiplantae > Streptophyta > Magnoliopsida > Dilleniales > Dilleniaceae > Dillenia > Dillenia suffruticosa. The sequence continues at coordinate 4,123,789 of JAVTVX010000012.1, read as the reverse complement.
TAATATTGGTTGGATCTGTAAAGTAAATTGGTTGGCTTTGCTGTTTTCTATGGAAATAAAAGAGGATATTCTGATAGTGAATTTCAGCACTTGTTTACACCATGGATGTACTGAATGTTGCAGATAATGAGTTCTCTGGTCTGGTTACATTTTTGTCTGATAAGGGTATATTGCTGGTGTGGTCTAGTAGCTAAAACTGATAATTATTGTGTTTTTATTATTATTATTTTTTGGGGTGCAAAATAGTAGAATTTGATCTTTCTGTTCACTTCAGGGATTGATGGAACACCATGAGTCAATAGCAAAGTACTTCAATGAAAGAGGTGTTTTTGCAATATTTCTCTTCCGAAGAAACCTTCTCCGCAGGATGCTTTCTGTGATTGCAAACTCCTATGATCGATATGCACCACAATTGAATGGGACCCATAAGTCGCACGTGCATTCAATTGAGGAGGTACTTTCCTCATTCCTTGACTTCTCAACCCCCCTCCTCTTTGTGAAGTTTGGGATGATTTTGAACTCTTTATTACTTATTTGTAGGCTAATGCACTAGCCAGATACAAACCTACAATCAATTCATCATCATTGTTAACTGATCTTAAGGATGTGGAGTTGACAGTAATGAAAGCTTTGGAATATTTTAACAGCACAAGGCACATGGTGTTGTACTACGAGGATATTGTCAAGGATCGCAGTGTAAGGAATATATATTATTTTAAAATTTCTTACTCTTATTTCAATTTTGGGATCATCATAGTGGTTAACCCTGCCAGCCTTTTCTTGATTGCAATCTTTATGACTTTGTCTGCAGCAGAAACTTTTAGAAGTCGAGGATTTTCTAAAGCTTCCTCACATGCGCCTGACAAGTCGTCAAGTAAAGATCCACCAAGGACCATTAGCTGAACTCATCGCGAATTGGGAAGATGTAAATAAGACTCTAATGGGAACACTGTATGAGAGCTTCCTCCATAGTGATTACTGAGTACAAAGTGTGATATTCTGCTAACAATTTGCAGTAGTGTAAATAATAGACCTCCCGCTAATTTCTTACAAAAGATGACAGGATTGATTGATCCTGCGAAAAATTTTGGTCAGGATTTAGGCATGGTGGCTTGGTATTTGTTTTCTTCTCCGGCTGCACGTCATTTTCTTTCTTCTCCGAAGTTTTGTATCTGTAGTCTTATTTGGGTGCGTAAATGTTATGTATGTTTTTAGTCACTTATCTGGTGAACCGAAGAAATTGCTAAATGGAAATACAGACGGCCTTTTTCCTTCGTGGCTCGATTTCATTCCATTTCTCAAGTGTATACCGCAGATGACTTGGTTTGATATTACAAGAATGATCACCTCAATTAATATTGATGATGGACATGTCGCATCACGTCAGATATTCTCCTACATCATGTTTGGCGAAATTTGCAAGTTGTACCTAGTATATGTCTCAAGAAGATACTTTCCTCTGATATTACTTTCTCACCAACTGTTGCATCGACAGAATGCAACCTCAAAAATCAATGTAACTGTGTCGAATCATCCGTCTGCCATTTGGATTGCTCCGTAACTTTGTTTGCTCACTTTAAAAAGTCACTTCATCATCAAGAGTTGAAGACTAGGTAAAATTAATCCCATGACAGAACTGAAAATGACTTTTGAGCAACTTTACCCAGATTTTGCATATGTTGATAAAATAAAATGGGCAGGTCTTGAAATAAGACTCCAAAGGAAATTGACAGCTAGCATAGCATTCTTTCATAGGGCTTGAATGGGACATGTCGTGGGGGCGCTGGCATTCTTTCTACCTTTCTATTAAATGCGTTGCAGTGGGTGTAAACCTTAACTTTAACGTTTCCCATTTCCTCAAAGCCAGTTGATTTGTGGACATTTTGAAGGTGAACGTGCCAAAAGTTACCCGTTATCACTTGTTAAACAAGAAAAGCATAACATCTTTAAGAAAAAACAACAAAACAAAAATATTGCTCTTTTCTAAATATAGACAATGGAACAAAATAATAAACCGTGATATCCTTTTGAAAAAGTTACATAATACATCTGCTTGGAGGTAACGTGGTGCACTTAGATTGACTGAATCATTGGATGAAAGGCATGACACAAAGAGAGAGGGGGTAAAACAACAGGATTTTCCATTTATTGGGTATCTGGTGGAATTGGTCCATATCCTAAGACTAGTTGTGATTCAAATGGGTTCCAAGTCACCCACAGAAAAAAAAGGACTTGGGCCAACAGGAAAGGATTTCCAAAGCAATATGAGTCATAGTTGGGCCTTGTACTGGCGCATCTTGATTACCAGTAAACGCAGCATATGTTCTTTTTTGAGTAGTTAATTGGCAAATTGCAAAATTAGTAAAATCTGAGGTGACAAGGATCTTAGTTATTGAAAAGCAGATGAGAGATTTTTTTTTTCTTTTCTTTTTTGTTTCCCTTCTGTACAATATCCGAACAAAAGTGAGTCCCATCACTCAATTGTTATTGAAACGTAGATAAAAAAATTAATATAAATTCGGTGAATAAAAGTGTTAGATTTTTTAATTAAATTTTGAATTCAAAATTTAAAAATAAAAAAAATTATATTGATAGAACTTTCCATAAACTGGATCTGATAGAAATATGATTAGTTATAATATAATTTCGAATATCGATTGATTATATCAAAAAATAAGAAAAATAGATCAAAGATTTTTTTTTTGTAAAATTCACCAATGAAACTTGGTCAGATTAGTAATTTGTTAATTTTATCATTGATATTTTCGGGCCAAACACCCTTCTCATTCTTTTTCTTTGGGGGTTTCAGAACACCATTTTGGGACTTGCAACAGAAGCTGTCAGACACGCGTATAGTCCCACCATGACAGTGGCATTCTAGATTCTGTTTTCAATTTCAGCATTACCATAGTGTTATGCAGAAAGAAACAAATTGGAGCCACTTACATGCTCAAAGGCTGTCATAAGATTCCTTGAATGATTTCAGTGATACTGTATTGGATACTCGAGCAGTACATAATAGAAAAGAATGAGATGAATCTAAAGATTCAATCAGAGAAATCCACCAAGATGCACTAGGTCCCCCATCAATTCATGTCATGCAGTTGAAGTCACATATCTCAAAAATGAAAATGAGGTATATTATTTTGCCCTGTTACATTAATCAATGGCAAAATGACGAGCATTCTCCTGTTTCTTGGATCACCCTCAACGAACAAGAGTTGGTCATGCCCCAGATCAAAGCTGTTGGCCTCCCTGATAGATTGAATATTGGTTCTTATTGGACATGCATATGCTTATTGCCAAAGCATTATCTGGTGCCTTTCTGCCTCTGTTCATGATCACTTTGGCAGTAGCCCTGGCTAGATAGAATCAACAGATGATTAGGATTTTACTGATTCCAGGCAACCGGGTCCCAAATCACACACACAGAGATAGTGCGAAAGGAACCATGTCCTTGGGTCTGATAAACGCATCTGCCTCAGGCTGGCCTTTTGCAATAGACAGTGGCTGCAGTAAGCCCCTGAACAAGAAAGAAAAATGTTAGCCAACTAGTATACCTATTAGTGGCATTTTGGACTTTTTCCTTGATACATGGTGATATTATAAAGAGAGGCCACTACACACGCTCGGTTTGAAAAATTCAGGTTTATCCATTTGACATGTTAGTTTGATCTAGGAACCATACTGAGACCTGTGAGAGTTTAAGAAGTTACTGTTGAATCAGTATTTGAAAAGATGAAGACAAGGGTCAAAAGTAAAAGCATATGCATATGAAGTAGTGCAAAATCCACTTTGCAGATTCTCCTCTAATTAATCCACGCATTAGTGTAAAGCCATCTAAAAGCCTCTAGAGTTGCTTTTTGGTGTGTTAGAGACCAAAATGTATGCTATAGATTACACAGAGACTGAAAGACTGCAAATAGTACAATAAGGCACAACAGGTTCATCACCCTATGGTCACTAGATACCAGTCGGAAAGATGACAGTGTTTTTTAATTGAACATTATCATTTCATGTAGAAGAACAAACCAAGCATATCAAGTAAAAACAGAAACAGAAAAAATAAATAAATAAATAAAGATTAGTATTAACAAAGAAAAGAAAGAGGAATAAAGAAAGGAAAACAGAAGCATAGTGCACTAGGCTTCCTCCGTTTTGGGCTCATAAATCACAATCATAACAATAGAAAAGGAAGTCTAGTGCACAATATTCTTGCTGTTGTGTGATATGGGGGAAAAGCAGCATTACCCCAACTGGCAGAAATAGTATTCTACAATTTGAACTCACAGCCTCCTAGTACCACGGTCAACCTCGCGGTGGTAGTATGGCTCACCGCAATCATAACAACAGTACAAGTAACAAGAGTGATGTGAAAAGAAGTATCCAACTTGTGTTCAAAATAACTTGCTTCCCTTGGTTACAATTTTTACATTCACGGTTGCATTGATGCAGCATACACAACTAAACAGTATTCACATTGTGGACCTGATGAATTTAGGAATGAAGAATGTACCTAATAAATTTGAATCCACCAATTTCTCCTTTTTTAAAAAAAAAAAAAAAAAAAAAGAAGAAGACTGAGAGAGAAGAATCTTATGGACATCTCCATTTGCATGGGCCATGCAGAAGGTCATTAACAGAAATTTTACAGCCATAAGCTATGCACCTATATTATGGTAGTGGAGCATGTGTAGAGTGTGTCTGTGCACGAGGAAGAAAGAAATGGATGGTTGCCTTCATCTAAAAGAATAAGTCCAATTTAATAAGAATTAGGTTAAGACCTTGAATGACCCTCCACCACTATAAATAACTGCAGTGTTAGAAGCGCCCAGCACCTTGTTTAACATTAAAACTCAATATTCTCTCTCTCTCTCTCTCTCTCTCTCTCTCTGTGTCCATGGCCTCATTGAAGTTTCTTCTCAATTTTGTTTTCCTTGTGTTGGTTCTGTCCCTAGGACTTCAACCAACCAAGGGACGGCATATCAAGTTAAAACAGAAGGAAACACCAAAAAACCATGTTAACTATGTCATAAAAGTTGAAACAAGGGAACCGGCTGAGAACAGCAGCTACTTGCTGGTTGACATGCCAAGTAGAGTTGCAAATGCTACCGTCTCTTCAACCACAGAACCAAGTAACGTCACCGAGGTCGCTCAGCCACCATCATCAGTATCTAACAACTTCCGGCCCACAACCCCGGGACACAGCCCTGGTGTTGGGCATTCAGTGCCCCCTAACTAGGACCAGCCTACTATTTATACTTCCAACTAGCATGCTTTTACTTCCATGTGTCTTGCTTACTGTGGTGACGTGATTTCAGTATTTTGTGTTGTCAAGCTTTTGTTCATAAGTGGCATTAAAACAACAGATTGTGTAAGGCGTTCAGTGCCCCTTAACTAGGACCAGCCTTCTATTTATGCTTACAACTAGCATGCAGTATCGTATGTGTCTTGCTTCTGTGGTTGTATGATTTCATGTGTCTTGCTTACTGTGGTGGTATGATTTCAGTATTGTATGTGTTGTCGAGCTTCTGTTCATAAGTGGCATTAAAACAACAGATTGTGTACTGCGTCCAAGTTTTAATGAAAGCAACGACTATTGTAAGTGATCTCCAACTGCTTGCTTTCAAGAATTCTTTTGTGCAGAGATCTTCATTATGCTGATGCCCTAGCCATGGACATAAAATATAGTAAAGAATGTGAGCAGAAAACTATCTTCGTTATGCTGATGCCCTAGCTATGGACATAAATACAGTAAAGAACATGAGCAGAAAACTGCCTTCTCCCAGGTTATATTTAGCATCTTTGCACAAGAACATGCCCTAGTTATACTGCAAGCAGGGTTTAGACTGTTGGACTGTTAAATCAGCCCGTACCTTCCTTGCTACCCCATTGCACTTGCCTTCTAGAAGATTCAATGAACAATACCATATCAATCACCTCAACAGATTACTGCTTTTATCTTCATAAACTTGGACGAAATAGAGAAAGTAAGGCACTGCCAAATTTTCTTACCCACGAAATCTGTAAGGTGACCTCTGTGAAAATTCCAGCAGAATAAATGTGTCAAAGTTCTATTATATACTCAATAGTGTATGTTAAAGAAAGATTAGAGAACATATCCCAATCACCCGCACTTCCACAAGAACTAATCATTCAACAAACTATGTAATGATCATAGGCGATGTTTGAAATCTAAACTCACTTTGGTTTATGCTACACTTTTGCATGCAAATCTATTGTTATAAGTGGCCTTATCACAAAGCAAGTAGCAATGTGAATTATGGTACTTTTGTTAGAATAAACCATTTTCTGTGCAAGAAATGTTTGCTCCTACCAAATAGTTTAGCTATTGAATTCCAATTGTATTATTTCTTTGAGTATTTATATTTACAAACTAAATGAAATCATTTGATTTTTATAGGGCAGCCAAGCAGGCATCCCTCTCAATCTTTATGAACTTTGTTGTCCATTAGATCAACATCTGGCCTATTAATCCATAACCCAAAAAAAAATCCTTTAAAATTTCACGGACTATAAAGGCAAAATTTATCTTATAAATTTACATACCATTCCCTACAAGGGATTGGGATACATCTTATTAGGTTTCTTCCGTAAAGGATGTTGTTAAGCAATCACTATCTACTGGGGCAACATGAATCAGGTTATTTATTTTTCTGCATTTGATAACCAGACACTATTCGTTGGCTGCCAAATAAAACCAATGTACTAAATTCCGAATTCCTCCTACTATAAAGTTTTTCTCTTCAACAAGCTGATATGCCCCCGTTACTGCAGGTTCACTATCATAATTCACATAAACTGTATGGACCGTCACAAACTACAATGCCCCTAGACCAAAAAGTAAAGATTTTATCTCAGACCACTTGGATTCTAAAGGCACTAGTAAGATACTTGTCACGCTGCAAAGCAGCCATCACCCAACTCCTATCACATAATGTCCTAGTATAATAATCATTACAAACAAATATTTGTGCACTACAGGCTAGCACAACAGAGAATCAAATTCACTTTGTTCTCTAGTGTAGTGCGGAATCTTTCTTTTTATGACTAACTTCAGTGGGAGGAGGCTGGGGAGAGGGTTCCCCAACTTGAGGAGCCAACCAGAGACCGTACTTTTGAAAAGAATCTACATATTTTTATTATGCCCTAAAAGAGAGAGAGAAGATGGTTGAGGCACGGCAGTTTCAGGTTCATCATTAGCTTCATTTGACCTGGTAGAAATTGAATATTCGTGACTTAATTTGTGATAAAGATGAGTGGCTGGGCCCCTCAAGGAGTTGGTGGCTTTGGTGCAATTCGACATTTGTGGGCAATTATATTTTGGAAAAAAACGCATAATGAACCCGGCATTTGAATCAACTATGTTTGGCTTGCAATCACCAGAGAGGCACTCTGAAGCATGCTCATTTTTATCACTCACTGCATATAATACTGGTTACCACTTGGTCATGCGTTTCACTAATACAGAACGAAGTAAATTCATACCATATAGCACCACTGCGGGGTACAAAGTGTTGGCTCGAGTACCCTTTTCTCACAGTATCCTGGAAACTATTGCGATTGAAATCACATGCAAAAATTTGAAGTAGATAGGATGAAGGGATTTTAGTTTGGAACTACAAAGAGGGCTCAAGTGTATCAGTGAGGCAATGTCCATGTTTAAGCCTACGCTCTTCTGCCCAGATTGCATATACCACCGAATCATTTGCCTAAAAGACTTAAATGTAATTCTTTTAGTTATACACTCCATTTTGGAGGCTACTTCCTCCTGAGGGTTTACTTCTTTTGGCAGGTCCCATAATATAATATGGTCAAAGACGTATTGGAACCGCAAAATTCTTCTCAAACTTTTTTCGTTTGGGGGGGGGGGGGTTCAATATTTAGTATTACGAAAGCTTGAAAAGTATCATTCGTATCTTCAAGCATAAAAAACCAAAATTTGGTCAAACATCGGCGGGGTCATATAAACCATCCATTCCTAACATGGTGTTCTTTTCCATTCAGTGGTAGTTTTTAATTGTGATTTGAAATTATTATTTTCAAAGTGCAGATTTGAACTAAGCATGTAGTACTGGTGCTATTATTGCATATTTCACATAAAGCAACAATGGTAAATTTGGCAGTAGAAATTTAAAGCATCATTCAATGAACCTATATTTCACATCAAGCAACAATGGTAAATTTAGCTCTAGAAATTTAAATAATCATTCAAACTTCAAAGTTTTGAAATAAAAACACCACTTACCATGATATAGAGTTGCAGATCCGCCACCAAGATGCTGATTCATGCATCTCCAACACTGAATAGCACCGACTGAAATCTATTTAATAGGCCAAGCACAAGACTACAATTTTTCTCTCAAAATGACGTAGAAAATGTGTTAAGTCTTCATCAATTTCGAAGGGGGAAAATTCGCTTAACCCCTGTGCTTTATCCCAAAATCACTTAACCAACCTGCGGCTCACAATGTGTCAAGATCGTGGAGCTTTGACCATGGTACAGGCACATCGGAGGCAGCACCTCCACTATGCTTGCCTCTGCTAGGAAAAGTGAGCCCTCTGCTTTTGTTACTGGTCGAAGGATCCGATTGAGGGGGTCATTTACTGAGACACAAAAAGCAAAGAGGGCAATTTGAGATATTTTTGAAACCACAAAGGGAATAAATTCTTTTGAATCAAACCACAAGAGGGTCATGTGAAGAGAAGCAATTTAACAACAAAAGCTATATTCTAGCATCCAAAATCACGGGGAACAAGTTACACGCATTTTAAGCAGCAGTGATTAAATGATTTTGGGTTGAAAGCAAAGGGGACAATAAAAGTCCATTTTGAAAAATAATGAGGAATTCTATAATGTGAAACAAAAATGCAACTCACAATTAGAAAATAAAAAACTAAAATGATGAACAGAGGCAGATGGCTAAGACTTTTTCTACCCAATACTCGGAAGATTGATCATTTAAAATTCAGAAAATTACAAAGTGCTTTATTCCCTGCCTCAAACATGGAAGGGCAAGTGTTTAATAATCTGACAGGTAATGATTATTTTTCCCAATTATGCTCCACATACTCCACATATGAGAAGAACTCGGCTTAAACAAGTTTTAAGCATAGTACAGCTTTCTGCTGGACGGTGATCCTCAAAAGAAAGAATAACTAGTTTAGCTACACTGTTAATGCCCTGTAATGAAAATCTATAAGAGTCAACTGAAATTTCAGGGGCTAGTAATAGTGCTATAAAAGGAAGATTCTCTTGATGCTCACTAACTACAAGGTGTGTCCTGATGTTTTCAGCCAACCGCTAAGCAATTGTGCGGCTCATTTAAAACCTTGAAAGTAAGCTACAGGGCAAAGACAGATGAATATCACTTCAGTTTGTTGACCAAAAGAGTTCTAAGCTTGCTATGAACCATCCACATAGAATAGTAGAAAAACTACGTAAGTGGGAGGAATCCTGGTACATCTCAGTGGTGGGACAACCAGCACACTGTGGCTCAGTTTCGTTATTCAAAACAACCATGGTTCAGATCTTCCATCTAGGGAAATGAGTTGCAGTAAATTGATTATCACTCTTATGATGTTTGAACACTAAAGCAGCATCTCAAAAAAATGAAAGGCCACTACACAACCAATGATCAAGTTCAAGCTTCAAATGATTACTATGCTACAAAATATATTGAATCAGTTCATGACTACATTATTTTATGATTTTTTTTAAAAAAAAAAAAACAAATATCTGGGAGGGAAACAAAAATTATGAAACAAAAACAGAGTATAACAGGGGAAAGAATGACAAGGACGTGTGATGTTAAGATCATCAAGTGTGGCATTCTTGACTTTCCAAATATGACATTTAAAGATCTTCTTTATGTTACAATTTGCGGTTCAAATGATAATAGAACATGGTCAGGGATATATGAATGAATAAAAAACTCTAATAATCATGTTCACTGTGTGAGGTCCAGAGTTTATAAATACCAAGCCTAGGAAAGGAAGACATCATTGTGTTTACACCTCTTCCTTTTCCTTCTTGCATTACATCCTTCTTCAACTCCTCTTGTGTCTGATAACAAAGCTACTTCTCCCTTTCCTGAATCATGGCCAAAGTTCAATCTCTCCACAGTTGCCCTTCACTAGCTATAACCAAAATCCATTTCTGTGCCTTACTTTTTGTACTAGTTAACCACCATGACATTCCATTTGCTGAGGCAAGGCCTATAAGGTCATTGAACAAGCGAGAGCTTGTATCCATGGAAGCTGAAACCAAACCTATCAACTCCCACCATAACCCAGCAGGACAAAAAGATCTTCCACCCACCACCTCAAACCACATTCCCCGTGTTGTTCAATTAACTCCTCAGAAAGAGGAAACTTTGTTCCAAGATGCACAAAAAGAGGTCATCGGCTTTGACAATAAGCCTGAAGCTGATACAGATGACTTTCGACCAACAGCACCAGGTAACAGTCCTGGTGTTGGTCATTCCTTTGTAAAAGACACTATAACACAAGAACAAGGTAATAGATTTGGTGATAATCATTCTGTCGCAGGAATTACAGAAGATTTTAAACCTACGGCACCAGGTCACAGTCCTGGTGTTGGCCACGCCTTTGTAGGATCCATAGGAACTCATCAATCCAAGGCATTAGTTAATGGCTCTAGTACAAGTCTTCTTACAGGAGATGCAGAGGATTTCAAACCCACTGAACCAGGTCATAGCCCTGGAGTTGGTCATTCACTCCCCACCACATCTGCAGATATGAATCCATAGGCGTGTATAGAATATAGTATGTACGGGTTGGCCGCTAGTGTCTTGTGTATTCTCATTCTTTAGATCCATAGGATATCCAGCAGACAAGTATTTCCATGTCCATAGTTTTCCTGTCCATGTAACTGATTCCTTGTATAAGTCACTGTCTGCTTCAAGCCTATTTAATGAAATAAATATCTTTTAAACTGCTCTCTCTCTCATGTATTTCTGTACATAAGCTGGTATCCAGACATAAATGTATGTGTATGTGTGTGTCAAAAGCTTGTGGAAATCCATCAAGTTTATGGCAACATAGAATTTATGAAGGAAAAACAAACTTTGACTCTGTCATTCTTGCAACCCGGAGTTTAGGAAATAAAAACAAGCTTGGACTCCTTCATCCTCTTTCTTCCTTTTTATTCTATTAATGCTTTGTTTATGTGCCTTGAATATCTTAGATAGTTTTTTGTGCAGGAGCATTGTTGTTATGATACTGTACAATTAAGTATCTTTTATGCAGAATAGATGCATGCAAAACCATGCTACACGTGACCAGGATGGCATATTTATTATATCATGTGATCATTCATCTTTCTTTTGATGCAAGACTAAAGTGAACTGTAACATCTCAAGTCATTTCATCCTTGATATTTCAATTATATTACGATTTGATCTTCTAGTGATAAATAGCTCTTTCTCTTTAAATAAAGTGTTTCCACGTGTTAATTTTTATTGAAGAAGAAATATAGATGAATGCATAGAAAAGGAGGGAAACAAATGGGGAAATATTAGCATAAACTTGCACTTTTTTATCCAGATTGTCAGAGGTGCTTTGGTAATTTGGGATTGTATAGCACAGGCTACCTATCATATTGAGATAGTAATTAAGAATTTGGCACTGTACTAGGCTCCCAGCCTGGTTCAAGTTCAGGCAATATTGGTAATTTTCTACCTCTAGAAAATTTTTGTTCCACGAGGATCCAAACTTCGGATTTTCACCAAAATTGCCTGTTCCCTCAATAAATATAATTAAATGAGATTGTAAGCAGCAAAATCTGCAAAAACATAAGGGATAATAAAGGATTTTAACTCATTGACGGAAATCCTTTTATTCTATAACAACTGGTGTCTCTAGGTCGATGCCACAAGGATCAACACCAAAGTGTTGACTTACACTAGGGAAATATTTACGGAGGCCTAACTTACAAGTATGCTAATCCCACAAGATTGACCTCCTTAAGGTGTTGTCACCACTTTGCTAAATTCATCAAATATTCAATTATAAAGTTGTTATAGCCCAAAACTTGATTCTACCCATTTCACCCAAGGGGGTTGGCCCTAATATTTTAGGTAAGCGAAGGCCAATGTGCCAAGGCATCGTTGAAAGATCATTATTAACTACTCCAAATTTATTACACAAATCACATACCAAACTGGGGGCATCCTTTAATTTTATATAAAATATATTTAAAATATAAGTTATATCATATAGTTAATTATATATATTAGGATAAGAGTTATAAAAATTATTAAAATTTATTTATAGGTCTGATCTAATAGATTTACAATCTGGACATACCTAGCTAGATTTACAAACAAATAAGATAATTTTAATGTATTGCTTTCAAGATTCCAATGCAACTCATTTATGTCTATATATAATTTATTTTCCGACAACAAATAAATCCCAATAATGACTTTTTTTCTTTTCTTAAACAACGTACTTCTTTAAATGAAGTGAACACTTGAGTATAAATAAAACTAGGATGAAGAGTTGGTCCAATGTGGTATGGTTTTTAGACGCAATTAGTATTTAAAATTATATTTAAATTAATTTGATTTGAATTACTGTTAAATTATTTATCGGAAGAGTTCTCCTAACGTAATTATTTCTATTATTAAAATTTAAAACTGAATTTTGATTAAAAATTTTAATATTTTTTTTAATAGATCAACTATCCATTGCTGAGATAGTGGATGGTTAGCATACAACTTGAAAGGTTCTCGACCAGTCCAACCCTTTTCCACATGTGAGATTGAAAGTCAAGTGAACATTGATTCCTCCTCGTACTATTAAATCTTTAATTTAGCATTTTACAAATGTGGAGATTCCATGGCCTTTTTCTTAATTAATAGTGGATACGAAGTGATGTGCTAAAGAAGCCAAAACCCTTTTGTATGCTTTAGCTGGCAAAACAGGTTAAAAAATTCAGCCGCAGAAATTTAAACAGCAAAAAGTTGGGTATATACCCTTTGAATCATGTAAGGGTTCGTCGACCCCATTTCATCTTCTCTAGTCTACCCAGGATTCCTTCTCATGAATTAACTGGATTCACATTTACTAATTTATTTATTTATTTTGGCAGTTGACAGTTCTTCCTCTTTCTCATGACTTCTTTTATGGTCGACGAGTCGTTTAAATTATTTTAAAAATTATTATGAATATTATTTTTTTTATGGAGCTTTTTAATTCCTATTCATAAAAAGTTAATGACCACAGAACGTGTATCTAAGTTCACAAATTGCATGAATATCGATATCCACGAGAATTATAGAAATCTGCTGTGCCTACATGTTCTGTCTGTGTTTGATATTATCGACCAAGGTGAAAATGGTTTTAACTTGCTTCTTGGGTTAAATGTGATGCATGTTGATTGAATAGTCACATTACTCTCTTATATTCTTAATATTTAATTTTTTTTATTAGAATTGGTTCAACTCAATCTATCTTAAACTCTAGTGGTAGATTTAGATTAATTAGTAAATTTTTATCAAATAGAAGTTATTGCCATAATTTTTTTTATATCGATTAACTGATATTTGGATTATCAGACTGATCCAATTCGAGAATTATGGAATCCATATTTCAAGACAAGAATAGAGTTATTTTTATCTTTATTTTCTAAATAAGTAATCCTCGATTTGTAATGGATCGTGGATCACATGGTGCGTTGTAGTTTACTTTAATATATTTTTAAAATCATTTTATTTAATCTATAAAATATTTTAATTAATTTAAAATTATCTAAATTTGAAAGATTTAGTTCAATAGATCTATGAATCGTTTGCTTCGTATAGCAATACTTAACTCCAGATGAAATACATAAAATTTAATTTGTTTGACCAAATATTAATAGTAAACCAAAAATATTACACACCCAAAGCAACAAACTTGAGGGTGGCCCATATGCCGGTCTGGGTCCTTTGGCAGGGCATGTGCAGCTCCCTTTTCAGCTGTCCCTTTTTATGATGTGTGTTTTTGTCTTAGTATCCAAAATTATATTTTAATTAATACGATTTGATTATTTATGAGATTCTATTTAAGAGATAACTCTCATAATGTAATTTTTTTTATTCTCAAGTTTTAAATATAAGATTTGATTAAAAAATCTAATATTTTATCTGCCCACCATCCATTATTGTATTTTGGGGATTCCAGTGAAGGGCAGAGGTCATAAACTTATTTAAATAAAGTGAAATTAGTATTTAATCAACTGAAAAGGAATCTTAAGTAGTTAGAGTCCAAATGCCCATAAATTTGACTATTGATTCAAATCTCCAAGGAAGACCGTTCAGTTATAATTATTTTTTTCAGGGCATGTGGTATAGTGGGGACTAGGGAGAAGGAGCAAAAGCCCTGAAGGATCCTGCCCTCTTGTGTTTTCTTTGGGTCAGCTATGCACAGTGAAAGCACCCACTTGTTGTCCCTTCACTTTTTTCCCCCACTTTTTCTTTTGTTTTTTTTTTTAATTTTCTTAAATATTAATTATTTACTAATATTGTATTATTTTGTTTATACTGTGGAAGGAGGTTAAGATATTGGGTCACCCGCCCTTGCTTTTGCTTAATTTCACGAAATATATAAAATTCAGGCCAACTATAGAGCTGGTCCAAAATGCCCAGAAGGGATTTCTCTATATGTATCGTTGGCTATATAAATAAATAATAAAAAACAATTTTTTTTTAATTCTAGTAAATAAGGTTTTTGTTTAGATGTGCAAAATGTAAAGGCTATATAGAATAATGAAAGTTGAACTGACATTTTCTCTACCAGTTGAAACACACTCAACGTATCGCAAACAAATCTATCATCACAAATCAAAAATAGAGTTAATCAAATAGAAATACAAAGGAAAAAAAAAATGTTCTTTTATCGGCCAAACTGGTTATACATAAAATAAAATAAAATAAAATAAAATAATCGAGAGAATGTGACTGACCCAGGATCTGCGATATACTCAAATGAAAATAATAGAAACAAATAGGAATAATATTAAAAAAAAAAAAGTAACAAAAGAAGAACCAAGGGTAGAAAGATAAATGACTTAAAAAAGAATTACACTAGAAAGAAATCAAATTATGAATTGATTCTGGGAGAAAAATGACAACTTTTTTATTGTTAGACAAATATTCGAATCCCTGAATCTTAGAATTAGAGAAGAAGAATTGTGATTACTAAACTGTTCTCTTAAAAACAAAATAACAGCTTTATATCATATAACAGTGAAAAATATTTGCTTGTCATAAGATTCTTTTGAATTGAGCAATTGGACACTCTACCCTATTAATCAGAAATTTTGAGTTCGAGTTCGAGTTTTAGGAATGACGAAAAAAGATTTAGGAGAACCAATCTCTAAAATGAGTTCATAGTACTCGAATCGGATTAGTCGAATAAAATCTAAATATCAATGATGAAAATAAGAAAAAATAACCAGAAATATTTGCTTGCCGGTAATTAAATTTTTTAGTAATAGCAACAGAGCTAAGAGCAAAGCTAAAAGGGTTTTATTTGGGGAGGCGAAAAATTCAATCCTTAACGGGGCAAGTTTTGTTCTTCATGGGGACAAAGCAGGGTCGAAGAGAAATTATAATTTTTCTCTTTAGGGGAACAAAACATAGTAATAAATTTTTAAAAGTACAAATAATATATAAAATTATAATTTTTTTTTTTAAATTGTATTTGTCAAAATTATTTCTTAAAATTTCAAGAAACAGGATAGCTGCCTCTATTCCCCTCCCGTTGCGTGTGAATGGGCGCACTTGAATCATATCTCCATAAAGTGTGCATTTAAAACAAGAAAAAGTAAGGAATTCTCGTTAGGTTTTTCCAATTCAGTGTCCAATTGATAGAATTTTTTTTTTTAACTTCTCTCTTCTTTCTATAAAAGGAAATTCTGTCGAACAAAAATTCTTATTTTTAAAAATAGCATTTTTTTTATAAAAAAAAAATAGAAAATGAAGCTTTGGAGAGACTCCTAAGAGTAGCTTTTTCTTCTATTTTTTTTTCATACACTAGTTTTTTTAGAATCATATTTTTTATTCCATTTGTATCATAACCTGAATTATACAAAATTTTAAATATATCCATATCACATAATTTTAGAATTCTATTTGAAATTTGAAATTTTAATATTTTAAACATATTCTTAATCTTATACATTTTACTCCAAATATCATGTCCCTTAACTCCAAATTATTATTAAAAAAAAAATGGATGAGCATATTCCTCTCTAACCAGCTAGCCCATGCATTTATTCAATATATGAAATTGCAGCTCAAGGTGCGGAATCTTCCTTGACATTTGGGACCTCACATGCGTTGGGAATTGGCACTTACCTTTTGAACACCATAAATACCCCATGGCTTGAAGGGGTGGAAGTGCAAGTATCTTCCGGGCTCCCCTTTGGTTTCTCTCTCTCTCTCTCTCTCCCTCTTTCTCAATCTCTCTGCCTAACTTTTTCTCCTAGACTCGTTCACTAGCCATGGCCAAACTTTGTGCTTGTTTGCTTTTTCTAGTTATAATCCTATCCAGTGATGTCCTTTGTCTTGAAGGGAGGAGTTTAAGGTCTAGGAAGAAGCATGACAAAGGCACGACTCGTCAACCCAAAAGTAGCAAAGTAAATAATGTAGGTGCCTCAAGTCACTTCCATGTAAAAGTTGAATCAACAGATAATGGAAGTGAGGATGCATTTCGACCCACAAAACCCGGTCACAGTCCTGGCGTTGGCCACTCCATTCACAACTAAGTGAACTTAATGCATGCATGCACTTTGTAAAATTGTTCTTCTTCCCCTTATGCGAGAGAATGTTTCATTTTCAAGGTCATTTTTTATTTGCTTAAGTACGTTGTAATGTAAAAGTAAAACTATTCTCTCTTTGTGTGTGTCTCTCTCTCTCTCTGAGGCTCCTGCACACGCTTACATGCACGCATAAAACCTATATAGACCATATAGCTCGAAGTTAATATGAGAATTTGCCAATTTGACCAAAATGTGCTTGTATGAGAATATATTAAGAGAATAAGAAGAGCTACTTATTAGAAATGAAAGAATTATAAAAGCAAAATACCTTTACAAGTTTTACAAAATAAATGACAAATTACTATCTTTCTTTTTATTAATTAATAGGTATTCGTGTTATTTGACTAATCAAGTTCAAGTACAGTGAAGTCTAATTTAAGAATTAATTCTTACGATATCTATTTTTTATTTTCAAAACTCAAATTCAAGACATTAATTAAGAAATTTTTGCCTTTTCTTTTCTTCTTTGATATAACATTATAAAAATTGTTCCATATATATACAAACTATATACCTCATAATATTCCCAATGATAAGTTAAAATGTGTGCGGGAAAAAAAACAGCAGGCACATGTTTTCTGACCTAAATGTCTGCGGGAGAATCTTAACAATTATTCACCAGCTACGTTTCTACATTTTTGAGTTCGTAATCAACGTGATAGAGAGGGAGCTGTTCCTCAGACTATGGAACCAGTTGGGGAGAGAGAGAGAGAGAGAGAGAGCATGCTTTTTGTTGGCGTTTGGTATCATGGGCCGACCCTATGTCCTGCTTTTTAAATTATTAATTTACTAGTTTCCATATATGGCCCATGCCCCATGGAAGAGTAATATGGTCCGAAAAGTATAATAATAAATGAATTAAATTATTTATGAAGTAAATCTTTATGAGATAATTTATCTTACTATATTTTATTTTATTAATAAATTTAAAATATATTTTAACTAGTTTAAAATTATTCAAATTAAAAAAAAAAAATTATTCGACTTAAAAAAAAAAGTACCTCATTTTCCTTTAAGCTACCTATTGTTTGGAAAGATGGATGGAGGACAGGACGATAAAAAGGAACAATTTGCCACCAAAAGTAACCAGACGTTTTTGCCCTCTCTACGTAGCAATCTTTTCTTATATAAAATATGAAAATCATTACAAGTTTTTTTTTTCCTCCCATATTAGCTTTTTGTTTCCTTTCAACCTTAACACTTGAAAAATATTATTAAGTTCCAAAATAGAAAACGATAAAGCTTTTCAAAATTGTGGGGAGAGAGAGTGTGTGTGTGAGAGAGAGAGAGAGAGAGAGAGAGATTTGATTTCCAAAACAAGCTTGGCTTACATTCTTGTTAGCCATTTTACTCTTATTTCTACTAGAGCGGATTTAGGCGTTTTGCCATTTTATGTAATGATCTAGTGAATTAAAATGCATCATAACCATGTTTGATGAATAGGAAGAGAAGATAAGCATAACTCATTTTCTTAAGTCCTGCAATGCATCCCAGGCATACAAATGTCTACCAAGATTTGTTATCATTATTATTTTTTAAGAAAGAAAAAGGTCCTTCATCAACCGCCCTATAATACAAAAAGATATCACAATGGAATAAGACTGGAGTGAACTAGAAAATGAATGCTGTGGCTCACTAAATTTTGTCTGAGACATTTGTACTACACACAATACTTTGCACTAATTTGTATTAACCTTTATAGCTGCAGTGCCCCACTAGCCTCGGCAAGCTAGGAAAAACCCTATTTTGATCGTGTTATTTTATAATTCATAACTTTAACAGCGAGCAGTCTTTGGGTGCTTTCATTTGGTGGGCTAATGATCATTTTGGAGCCTGAAAATAAACTACTGATTCTATGTTTGGACCCTACTACATTTTTTTGCATACATTTGGTTGTAAAGTTAGGTTTCTCGACTGTCGACTTCGGAAAAAAAAAAGTTAAAGAAGGTCTAAACCTTTTGCAGGGAACCGTCCAAATACTAGCTAAGCAGTATTTTTTGCGGTTGGTGGCAGAAAAGCGTGCATTACAGAGTAAGTGGCAAGCTACTAATACACTTAGCTCTCGATCTCATGATTTATATAATATACTAATTTGCAACCTTTGAGCCTTTGAAAGGTGAAAGAGGACTTTGAAAAACTTTTGAATGATATCTTGATCGAAGATATGCAATGGCGTTGGAGGTCTGTTGAAATTTAATGGTATTGTTTAAGTGAATGGTTGTAGGTCAAGCTTTAAACAATGATTTCTCTTTTCATAACTTTGTATTAAATCATGACACATTGTTCTTTGGATGCAAGAAAAATCTGAGAAGAGAGAGTGATATTTTCAAGAAATTTTTGTGGGTGTTTTAAAACATTAGCAAGATAAAAAAAGGCATGATCTTTGGTCAGTAAAAAGTGTTATTTTCAATAAATTTACACAACTATTTCAAATATCAATCAGATATAAGGGCGTAATTTGTAATAACGGTTTGCCTACTTACCCTATTTTTAATGGGAAGAATTGAATTCAAACTCTTTTAACAAAGAGATTAAATGCATTATCACTTTGTTATTTAAAAAATAGTATTTCAATGAAAGGGTGATTTATGTAGTTTTCATATGGCATGAGGCATGAGGCATGAGAATATTTACAACTAGCTAGGCTTGACTAAATCTTCAAATTTTTTGGAATGTAGAGCTTTGAAAGCTTTAAACTATTAAGCCATTCTATTTATCACTTTTTTTTTCCTCTCTTTCTTTAGTATATCTATCATGTTATTGCCCTAGGGAATCTTCCCACTATTGAGGGCCTTGCAAATGTGTGCTTCTCCTGCATAGAAACTTTAAATACTACAGTGGCACAAAGAGTTTTCAAGCAACCTCTCTCTTACATCGCTAGGCAAGTATTGTAGAAGTTTCATAAGCCCCCCAACCCCTCACTCTCTCTAATATGTCAAAATTTGGTGTTTTTCTTCTTATAATAATTTTGTGTCATGAAATTGTATCAACCGAGGGAAGACAGCATTTGAAGCCAAGGTTATGCAAGGCATGTCCAAAGCATGTAGATATCAAATCTTTGGGCGATGTAAAGGGCAGTGAGCTAAACAAGAATGGCTCACAACAAGAGTATACAAGCAACAGAACTAATTATATTAAGGAAGGAAATGTGGATGATTTTCGACCAACAGCTCCTGGTCATAGTCCCGGTGTTGGCCACTCTCTTCACAACTAATTCCCTTCTTTTGTATATGTAGTGTAGCCAGGTGAAAGAAATTAAAGCAAAACTCCTTGTCTTACCTTCCATTATGAGTGTAAAAAGTATATATATATATATATTTTTTCCAGCAAAATGTAATTAATTTATTGAATTAGTACTTAATTCTATTTCCCTAGCTCCTCGCCCTCTCAATGAGAAGGTGAGGAGTCTCATGCACTAGCTTACTCTTTCTAAGTCTAATTTTTTTTCTAATTAAGTTTAAATTGATTTTACTCCTTACAAAATAGCACTTCAATGAGAAGTCTATTGCGAGTCCACAACAGGTGATATTGTCATGTATTCTGTGGTTGCATGTGGCCAAATGTCCCTCAAATTGGCCATATACCAAAGCATATGCTTCTTCCCACTTATAAGTATCTTTGTGTTATTGAACTTGTAATGAATGAAATTACATGCTTAAAAAGGTATTCTGCCAAAAGTATTTTAATATACATATGTTTTTCTTTTCTACCACCAATATCCGAATTATACTCCAATTAGTCCAGTTTAAACATGGTGGAGACCCTATTTAGGGAATGGCTATTCCATCATAGTTTTTTTTATTCTCAAATTTCAAGTTCGAGACTTGATTAAAATATTTAATACTGTATTGTACTAAATCGAATATCCGTTGATAAAATATATATACGTATGTATTAGTTTTCATATGTTTCAACCCTTTTTGCTTGTAAAAGGTCACATGTATGTGGTACGATTGTGCACTACAGACCACCAATGCGAATTTCATAAGTTGATCTTATGGCCCTTTTAGCATTTTTGGAGCATATACCATTTTTCTGAACCTTGAATGCAAAGGCATCGAAGATTACTCCTTATCAATGTATCTGGACTCTGTGAGAGAGAGAGAGAGAGAGAGAGAGAGAGAGGAGGAGAGTTTCAAAATTCGAGGTCAAAAGCCCCAACATTGTACAGAAAGCACAAATTAAATATAAGGGACAAAGAGAATTGTGCAAAGGCCAAAGGAGAATGGAAAAGACATGCAGCCCTTATATGAATTATAGCAAATACAAATTTTTGCAATAAAATTAACGTAAAAACACCTATCACAAAGTAAGTTCAAATCAGCCTAATTTCACATTTTTTTTTATTTTACCATAACAATATTTTCTTCTTTATTTGCATATTTATCACTGTATAATTTATATAAAGAAATTTATAATTATCTTGAGTAATAAAATATAATATAAATTCAACGCCGTAAAGTTGGAATCTTAAAGTTGCAATGCCGATTCAAAATTTGAAAAGCTCTAAAAGTTTATTTAGCCCCCACGTGCACCACACATGCATAGTGTTAGTTAAGTTAGTTTAAACCTCAAAATATTAGAAAAAAAATCATTAAAAATTAAACCCCACTTTGATCCTTTTCAATACCTTGACAATGATACCTTTTGTGGTTTTAAATTCAGATACCCCCACAAAGTGTTTTTGTAGGTTTCTCTAAATGCTTTACCTTTCTATTCTAAGGGTTTGTCGCACCTGTAGACAGTGCCTCGTGCTATCACTTTTGGATAGCATGATGATCTTAATTAATAAATAGCTTAGATTCCTATTGATATTTAAAAAATAATAATAATTGTTTTTGGCCCATTTGATTGCACTTAGGAATTGACTAACCCACTTGACCATTACCCATTCCTCCAATAAATTAATAATTATAATTTGTACTTAAAAATTAGTTGAATTTATTTCATTTGTATGACCAGTGTACATGTGTATAAGTGGTGAAGTGCGGGTACTAGATTTTGTATGTAAACCTAGTAGTTCGCTAGTTATGGCTATTAAGATGTTTCCTGGTTGTAGCAATATGTTCTTCTCTTATAGTTCCAACATCTTCATTCATCTCCCATGATATCATGGTACGGAGCAAAGATCTGGAGGTTGGCATTGAAGGGCATTAAATGAAGGGCCGGGATGATACAAGAAAATTTCTGTTGAGGAAGAATTATAGAGTTCATGGTGTAGGTGAAAGAAGAGACGAAATAAGGCCTACAACTCCCGGTCACAGCCCTGGTGTAGGCCATTTTGGAGATCACAACTGGAGAGCGAGAGAGAGAGAAAGATGTTAATGTATCATTATCTGTTATGATTTTATTAGAACCCTATCTTTATGTAGCATTGTCAACCTTGAAACATCCTATTGTGTGTGATATAAGCGTGATATATGTTAATAAAAATCTCGAATTTGAGTTTTGAAAATAGAAAAATAGATAATAGAAGAACCGACCTTTAAATTAGGGGTCACAAAATTGTTCGATTTGAATCAATCAAATTTTTAAATATCAATAATCAAGTATCAAAAGAAAAGAGGGCCACAATGGGCAAGAATGCTAGCTCGGCTCAACACGTATGATGAACATTATATGCTAGCTATTTGTTTTCCCAATGTCATTTTTTCTTGTTTAGATCAATCAATTTTGAGTCAAATTAATCTCACACAAAATAGATGTCTCTTTTCTTATTCTTCTGTTGATTTTCTTACTTGAACAGGATCTGTTCTATAGGCTCGTACCTCTGTATCATGTTCTATAGGCTCGTTCCTCTATATCCTTTGTATCCTTTTCTTATTTGAACAGGATCTGTTCTAGAGGCTCGTATCACTGTATCCTTGATTACAAAGAAGACAGGAATCAAAGTCTGATTGATGAATTATGGTAAAATTATAAGCAACCTTTTTTAATGTGGTATCAGCTTATCAATGAAATGTCAATTTAAATCGATCAAAATACGTTGATATTAGATTTAGTAACCCAATTATCAAATGATATCTATGATTTGGTATCTAGATCTAAAAATTATTTATATTCAGGGGCATTGGGCCCAAGTGGGTCGAATCCTTGGGCCTCCAATATTTTTCCCCATTGGAAACACATCCATCGGCTTAGAGCTGGGCCTGCTGATTAAATCCGCCAGATGGGCCCCTTTATAACCTAAGACGCCACGTTTTTCCCCTGGTCTTGCCCTCCTCAACATAATTTTACGTACCTACAGTCTGTATTTCAAATTATCCATCTCTTCTTGAAGGATTCGAGTTGCATTCTCTGGACAAGTTAGAGAGAGAGAGAGAACCGACGTGGGTTGGTTTAACTGGATGTGAGGTTGAGTACCCTTAAATATGACCGAGATTCGACTCCCGTTGGGAGTATCGAGCCCTCATGTGTATGGAGCATTCCCTGTTAGGAGACCCGTCCTCCTAAAGTAGCCACTGCAGCGGTCGGTCTGGATTAGTCAGAGCGAAATCTCGGATACAGGGTGTTGTCTAAGACATGGTACTAAGAGAGAGAGAGAGAGAGAGAGAAAGCGCTTTGTATCTCTTTATAATGATGTGGATAATTCTACCCAAAAAAAAATGATGATGTGGATAAAGGACTTTTTAGTCCATGGGCCTTCAAAGTTTTTGTTGGGCATCCTCAGCTTGGTGGATGTGTATAAAATGTCGGGCCCAATTCTAGATTTTGGACCAGTAAAGCACTTAAGTCGAATAACTATTTATGGTTTTTTTTTTTTTTTTGTGTTAGCTGACTTTTCTTATCACCATCGATTGGTATTCAAATTTTACCTGACTAATTCAATTCGATTACTGTAAGAGGAATTACCTATCCTAAATCTCATTTCTCCATTTTCATGACTTACCCAAAACCTAAGATTAAGGAATTACAATATCTTACTTTTACGTACACAAGAGTTTAGTTGTTTTATTTTTTTTAGGGTTGTCTCCATCTATTGATCTCTGTATCAACCGAGACTAGTTATGCTATGAGAAAATATAAGTATGCTAGTTATAAAATTGAATTAAAATATCTGAATCTTATTAAAATTCCAAATAGATATATAATTTTTTATAACCATGTCCCTAAGAGAACAGTTTGGTGGTCATAATTCTTCTCCCTCAATTCTGAGATATAGAATTCAAATCCAATAAAAATAATAATAATTTCCATAACCATAGATACCCTATACTATGACTTTTCTTTTCCCTCTTTCTGCTGGGAAAAGATGCATTTGAAGGGATGGCCAAGATAATATTAAAAGAATTGAAGTATTATAATCAAACAACTCATAACATTTAATCAAAAATTACCACATTTTAATACTGGTTGACAACTGCTGATCAAAAACCTTAACCAAGATTGTTTAAGGAATTTCTTTGCTCGAGTTTTATCTTTTTTATTTCTTTTGAAAACAGAAAGGGAAGAAGGAAAACATATACAGACCCATTTTTCCCATGTAGTTTTGGATTGGTGGCTAAGCGGAGGAGATTAACTTACACTAACCTTTCCAAGAAGATACATTCTTTTTTCCCCTTCTTATCCTAAATTCTAAAAAAATAATATAAAATTATCCATACATAAAACTGTCAAATTGCATGGAGACTCTTTGGTGGTACAAAATAGGTTCCCCCCCCCCCCCAAAAAAAAAAAAAGAAAAAAGAAAAAGGATAAAGGATAAAGGTGAAGAAACAAAAAGCTTGCAAATTCATTGGCAGTGCTGTAAAATTTTGAGTTTCTCGTTGTCAACATCTTGGTTACCAACTAACCATTTTGTTGAGACGTCTTTTTTGTGCGTGTGGATGCTAACAATTCCCAAATGCCCAAGCTTTGCCTTCCATGATTGTGACCGTTTATAGGGCACTTTTACCACATTGCTTAGATCTTAAGGCAACATCTCTCTCTCTCTCTCTCTCTCTCTCTCCCAATTGAATCTCATTAATTAAAACGCAAAATATCTAATGGAATCTTCTTGCTTAAAAAGGGGCATGGAATCTGATAGAAATGATTAATTTAGATAGTCATCTAATGATGGATGAAGTTCATATATATATAAGGCACTCTTTAGCTGCAAGTTGGGCATTTTTTTTCTCTTTTTAAAGTGTGAGGTTTCATCTTGTGATGTGCATGTGTCCCACTAATGTCCATGATCAAAAGAGGCTTGAAATCTTGATGGGGGGCTGAAGAAGACATAAAATTATTGTACATTGAGTACCAAATACATGAATTAAATATTTGTATAAAATCATATATGATGCCCGTGATTTTATTGAAATATCTGTGCATATATCTTACTTGTAAATGCGACCCAACATCATAATTGGACATCTATTTCATCCAAAAATAATGACATCTCTTGTCTTGTCCCTTCACATGTTGGGCCCATTTCTATTCTTGGAACTTCATGGGGTGTGATATGTCTGATTCCCGGGCTCTTGACCTCCATCTAGCCAATCAAATGCTTTTAATTTTTTGTTATTTTAATTGGAAAATCGGTGCCCTCATTTGATATTTATTCAAACACTCGTCTTAATCATGATTGCTCTTAGAAAGACACCCAAGTGGTAAAGATCCCTTACTCAGATGTATTCTCTAAGATCTAGTATTCTAACCTTCATGAATCCGTATATTTTTATAATTTTTATGATTTTTATATAATAAATAAAAATATAACAACGAGGAAATGACTTTACTCCGGTCAATTAAAAACTATCATATACGTTTTCATAAGAGTTTTCAGTGAATTAATATAATGACCTTAGACCAATTGTTATATCAAAGACTTTGATGAGCAAGAATAGGAAATAAAGGAAAGCCTTTCCCCTGTGACTTGTGAGAAAGCAATGACTCCCAATTTGCGAAGACCAACCCTTAGGCATAAAACTTTTGTGTCTATGGATTTTCTTACCACGTAAAAAAGTAAAATATATATGAAAAATAAATTTTGAAAAACAATTTATTGTATTGTCCAAAATCTATATCTCATATTTGTATGTATTATTTTATTTTATATTGTAATTATAGCAATTTATAGTTTGTTTTATTTTACATAAATAAATTAATAATATGGTTATTTTTAATTCAATTTATATATTTTATAGCGAATTAAAAAAAAAAGAATAATTTGGGTACTTAATTTTGATTATTTTTATTATTTAAAGAAAAAAGGCAAATTTCTTGAGTGGATAAAGATTAGGGTTTGGAATACGTGTGATAATCAAATTAATTTAGTATGCAATTGTTGTCCTGACATCAAATTTGGCTTTATTTGAAGTGACAAATCAGATGAAGATTTTTTAGTCAATCCATTTTCGAGGACGGGCTCGTGAATTTCACGAGGTTTTTACGTTTTCACGTGAGCGAGTGGGAAAAGAAAATTAATAATAAAAAGATAATTTTATTTATCTTGATTTAAGGAACCAATTAATATGTAACAATTCTGGAAAATGAAATTGAGGGGAACCTCTTCCTTGGTTAATGTTTCTTTGATGAGAGTCCATTTGATACTAATAAAAATAATTTTTTTAAAATGTACTAACGGATACGGAGAGACCGTAAATTACTGATTTAATTTTGATTCTTAACCTTAAATCATACTCAGATTTGAAATTAAAATTTTTAAAAAATCACATAACCAAATTGGAAAAGAGGAGAAAACCCAACTTCAATGGAAAAAGAAAAACATTCACCTCATGCTCGGGAAATATTTGTAACTCAATTCCTAAAATGTATATAGGTTTCGAGGCCAAGGCTCACACGTGTTTGCCTACCCACCAAAAGGACATGTTTGTTTTGGGCCGTGTCTGGTTCCTACCTTCTTCTTCTCGCTACCCCATATGGGTCCCACATTATATTTGCCGCCAAAATTTCTTTTCCAATCAGACTCCGCCATCACCGTCCGATCATACAACCCAACTGTCCCATTCTCTATGGCCCCCACCGTTACTGCCGTCCCTGACTTCACAACCCTCCCAACCGCCGGTCTTTGACGGCTACGCGAATCTTTCTTGACGGAGACTTTTGTTGTTGTCCGTATGTTGAATAACGCCGTTTTCGTTAACTTGGGAGCAATTTTTTGTCGTTTGTACGAGAATAAATTATTTTTAGATTTGGTAAATCACGCGCTTGTGCGTATTGGTGGGTTGGGCGGACGTGAAATGCTGTGCCACGTGGATGGAGGGCGTCATTTGTCTCCCTTATCACCATAATTAAAGCTTAACCAATTTTGCGGGTTGGTTTTGAGGAATGTGTATTCAGGGCGTTGGCAGAAGTGTTAAAAGGGTGAGGTGTCACATCATTGTTCTAGGGGTAGTCGTTTGTGAATAATCAATTTATTTAATTAAATAAATTAAATATAAATTTAATTTAAAATTTATTACAAATTAATATATTTTTATTCGATCTAGTTCAATTTATTTGTAATCTTATTTAAAATAAAAAATAATAACGCGCGAAATGCGTGCGTTGAGTGGCCAACATTTCACTGAAATTTCAAGAAAAGATATTTTAATATATATACTTTTAATATTATTTAAAAAATATATCATAAAAAATCTTTAAAATCATATAAAAACCATTAAAATCCTTAAAAATATCATTAAAATATTTTTTAATTTTATTTATTTCTAAAAAAATTATAATATCTTATTTTTCTCTGCTTGTCAATTGTATTTTATCTAAGTTCAGCTTTTTGTGTGCGTGTATGTGTGTATATTTAGCTTTCACTAACATAGATATTCACAATCATGTAGATCGTTTTACACAAGTAGGGGGCATAAAATTTTGCTTCCCCATTTGCTTATCTAAATAAATTCCTTAGACTAGAGTGACAGACCATGGGTACAATCATATTGTCCCATATATGCTAAATTAGAATTAAAAAATGATCGTGACAATGAAAATTTCAAAACGTTTGATTAAATATTTTAGTTTTATATGAAAATTTTTAGATTGTCTTATTTAAAATTAAGCAAAAATTCTATGAAAACAAGGTCGATAAATAGGTAAGGTCGAGGATGCCCACCATGTAGATGTTATGAATTGGTTCAAGAACAAGAATGAATATTGGCGTGCAGACACTCAACTGATAACACTAAAGTCAGTTAACTATCACTTGACACCTACTCACAATATGGATGAAGAATGGTATAAATGTTTAATGTAGTATGGCAGAATACAAGAGTAGCAATATGTAGAAGTAAGGGAAGAAGAAGAAGAAGAAGAAGAGGAGAAAGAGGAGGAAGGAAGAAGAATGTCGGACAAGAATACTCATTTACTACCTTCTGTCTCAGTTGTTACATCTTATTACAATATACCATACTCTAACTACCTAACTATTCAACTGATTCGATTGCAGCTAACTACCTTCTATTAACTTCCTTGTAGTCCACTCCTAGCTGTTACATTCCACTTGCTGTTGTTATAGTAGAGAGGACTTACACTTGGCCGTGATTGGTTTGGTCAACAAACGGGCTCACTATTGACTCTAACCATTCAAATTTAAACGAATGTCAAGTGAAATCCAAATTAAATTATCATAATTTATATTTTTTTGCTATTGAAATTAGAGAGAAATTATTGTAAACCCTAATTCATGGATATAGTGCTAAGACATTTTGATCATGATTGCCTATTTTGGGTTGTTATTATAAAAATTTATAGATATTAAAAATGTTCGATTTCAATCATATTTATTATTCGAGTAATCGAAACAATAAGAACTTCCAATGCCTTTTCAAATTATAGAAAATTTTGAAATATTGTCACACTAATGATTTCTCTTAATTAAATTTAAATTAAAATCTGTAAATTATAAAATATTTATCAAAATCCTAAGAACAAAATCAACTAAATGACGTATCGCCTCTGGATAGGTTCACATGAAATAGTTTTATCATTTTAGTTAAATCGTTTGGAATTTAGAATTTATTTTTATTTTTAATATAAAATAAAAAACTTTCGATAGGTAATACAGAATTGTGTTGAATAAAAATTTTCACTATTTTTAATGTTTCAAAATTCTGTATTTTTACTGAATTTAATTTATATAAAAATTCTGAAAACTTGTATTATTCAGTTTAACATTAAAATTAGACATAAACTAGTCTATGAAATGCTCATAATCTTGTCTAATACATATAATTTCTTCTATATTATACACTTTTTAAATTTATTATTATATTCTACTTATTGGATGGTAGTAGAAATTGCCTTTATCCCAAAAAAAAAAAAGAAAAATTACGAAACTTACCATTAGGATTGTTCCCTTCCGGGGGACGTGTAAAGCACGACTACTGGAGCGCGTGGAGCTGACTCTGAGTTTAGAAAAGGGTGGGAAAAAAAGAGAAGAGAAAGAATAAACGCAAATCGCCGGTCCACTACGAGACCAAAACACGACGTCCGGCACTTGTCTCCATTCTCCCGAAATGCCCTTAGCTTCACAGAAAAGGACAAAGAGGTAGCGCACTAGTCCCTTGGTGCTCGAGCCATTGGTTCGGACCACGACGCACGTTCTGGCTCCTGCCCACGCCAATAAGCACTTCTGTGGGCCGCTTTTCTGCCACGTAAGAGAAATGAAGGGTAGAATGGACTTTTTGAGTTCCCTTTGGAATTTGGGAAATTAAAATTTCTAGGCTTGTTTAATTAATAAATATAAGAGCACCGGGACTGTCGCATTCGTAACAGGAAAAAAAAAGCGGTGCTAAAAGATATCAACACAAAAGTCTTCGGGCTTAGTTAATCGAGGTTCTCTTACCCGAAAATTACACAGATTACCCCAGCAAAATTCCTTAATTACACAGATTACCCCAGTAAAATTCTACAATACAACATCGAAAAGTTTGAATTTTAAAATTTGCCCGGTAATAAATAAATTTCTAAAAAATGACATATGGCAAATTTAGTTGAAATATTTGAAAACATTACAATTATTCTTTTTTATTTTATATGATTTACTTGCAACATTTGTCAATTAAATTTTTAACAAATATGTAAATAATTTTCTAAAATAAGTTTTTTTTTTAACTAATTGGTATTTTTTTATATTAAAGTCAAACAGAATATTCTTTTAAATTCGGCCTAAAACAATTAAAAAGGAAGATGCTATTTTTTGTATGTTTTCTAAAATTTAAATGCAAATCTAATTGAAATTATATTTTAATAAACTGAAGTAGTATTCATTTTGTACTATATTTAATCAATTTTCATAAATTTATGTCATAATTATCTATAAAAGATTTAGATTAAACATTGAATGCTGGTTTTTGCTTTTGGCCAGGGATCTAAAATATATGCAATTTGGGTAATTTGGATAAAAAAATTTGTATGCAAAAATGTCGATAACCGCTAAAAATTGATACCAATTGGAGTCACAGAAATAAAAATGAGAAAATAAAAATAGATACAAAATGATATTGAAAAACAACAATTTATAAAAATAGTGGAAATAAAACGTGAATAAATATATAAATATAAAAATAAAAGAATTTATATATAAATATAAATTATTTAATGAAAATAATAGAATAAATATCTTTAATAATAAAATTCTAAGATGATTATATATATAATTATTAATTATAAAAATAAAAAATGATTAAATAAGAAAATTTTATAAATTAAAAAATTAAAAAATTAAAAAATATTATATAAATATTAATTAATTTAAAGTTTTAAAATATTTTGAAAATAGAAAATATTTTGAGAATGGACCAAGAAGTGAGTTTCTGGGCATGGGTGGGTGCTATGGGAACTCCCCACAACAAAGACGAAAAAATTCAAATGGAAGGGCTAATTTGGAGATTTAACAAATGGGGAATGGTTATATTCTCTTTTTCTCCCTCTTTCCGTCTTGTCCTCGTTCGTACACTCAAGGCCATTCATTTTTTTTTTTTCAGGTGAGGGAGAGGAGAGAGAGAGAGAGAGAGAGAGAGAGAGAGAGAGAGGAGTGTGTGGTGTGCGCACATACAATGCAAGAGCACTGACCATTTTTCATCGCCGAAAACCTTTTCTCTAAGCCCTAAAACACACAATCAATCATTCAAAAAGTCTGTTTTCATCAGATGCTCTCTGTCTCTGTCTTCTTCTTCGTCTTCTTCGAATGGAGTTCCAAAACCTAATGACAACTCTGCAACACCAACTACGTCGTCGTCAACAACCTCAACAACACCTCTCTTGGTTATCTCTCCTTCTCTCTCTACTTTGTTTCCATTTTATAGGTTTCATCGACTTTATCTCCCGTTTCTTGTATCTGATCATCGTTTCTCTTCCTTCCTCCCCTCTCTCTCTAGCTTTGTTAGGATATTGAGTTGGGTTTTCATTACTTGATATAAGGTGTCATTTTTCACTATTTTATTTGCTCTTTATTATTTTTTATTTTTTATATGTGTTTTGCAATTTTCTGAGTTATTAAATGTTTGTTGGTTCAATTAGTGTTGCAATGTATTTTTTTAGTACCGTTTTTGGGTTCATGTCTTTGTTACTTACCATAATCAGAACTTTGGTTATCGCTGTTGTGTTTTTGAGTTTAATTAATGGAAAATTTGTAGATTGTAAAAAGAAAAAAGGAGAAGAAAAATGATGGAAAAGTTAATACTTGCATTTAATTAAACTGGGGTTTGTTAATTTTGTTGTCTAGTTTGGAGTTTCAGAAGAGATGAGGCTATATCTAAGAAAGTTTTCATTGAGATTCTTTTTGGTGCTTCTCTTTGGTTGCAATTATACCCTTCACTTAATTATTCACGTTTGCACGCGTTAATCATTTGTCTAAACGGTTTCATAGAATTCTTTCCTTTTACATTCAATTTCTTCCCTTTTTAGGCACAATCAAGACGAAAATTCAATCTTGTACTTTTTGTTCTATCCACCCTTTTTGGTATGGTGTCATGTATTGGTTTTTCAGAGTGCATCCCTTTGTTTATGTTCCTAACAAGTGGGAGGCATTTCCCACTGCAAATTTACGTCTGTTAGAACTTATTCTGGCTTGGCGTTCACTCACCAAAAGATATCCTTTAGTTGTCTTCTTGTGTTATCAAAAGAAGGTAGTCAATGTTGTTATATGTAGTTCTTTTTGCCTTTTCAATGTCCTGAACCCATGTCATATGTTCCATATTTCATGAATTGGTTAAGTTCTCAAATATTATTTTGCAAGCATCATGTATATTGTATCTCTGTAACTGTGGAGGTGTTTGTGACTGCGGGATACTGTCATTTTCATTGTTTGTTTTGGTTCTCTGCAGTTAGATTGATTGTTTTTGTTTATTTTTTATTCTTTCAGGAATTTTTATCACGTAGTCAAAGGATTCTATTTGTTGGCTCTTCTATGCACCTTTTTTCATGTTGCAGCACCTGGAGCTTGTGCCTTAAGTGGGATGCTTAATTCAGTTGTTTATGATGCATGTGCATCATTGAGAGATGACTATGATGCAGGACTCCAGAATTCATATGATGGTGATATTAAGTTAGACTATGTTGTGGACAATTCTTCAATAGGTAATGCAGGACTCCAGAACTCATATGATGGTGATATTAAGTTAGACTATGTTGTGGACAATTCTTCAACACGCAACAACATAGAGAATATATGTAGAGACACAGGAACATTTTGCTTTCCTTCGATTTTACCTGGTTTTTCATCTAGGGAGCATAGAACAGAAGCAGGAGTTTCTAATCGTCAGTCATATGATATTTCTGAAGGACCATTTGACACTAGTACTAAGCCAGGTAGCTCCAGCCAGACGCTTGACCAAGCCAGGTATAAGTTATATAGTGGAAAGTCTGTGTATTGTTCTTTGAGCTCCAAAGATGGAGACCATGCCTTTTCTTCAAGTATAAGTAGTGGCAATGATCTAAATGATGTTTCTTCTTGTGGAGGACACTTGCTCAATCAAAAGAGCTCAGATTTTGGCCTCAAAAACAACAATGAGACAGTAGAATTGGGCTTTTCTGATGGTACTTTATCAGCTCATGTGCAAATAAGCCCTCCTATTCTGGATTGGGGACAGAAGTATTTATATTTTCCTTCGATAGTCTTTCTAACAGTTGAAAACGCCCACAAGGACAGCGTTTTACGAGTTTATGAACCATTCAGTTGCAATACACAGTTTTATCCTTGTAATTTTAGTGAGATGTTACTGGGACCTGGTGAAGTTGTTTCAATGTGTTTTGTCTTCTTACCTATATGGTTGGGTTTGTCCTCTGCACAGCTGATCTTGCAGACAAGTGCCGGTGGATTCTTAGTCCAGGCAAAAGGCTATGGTGTTGAGTCCCCTTTTGGTATACACCCTTTAGTGGATCTAAATGTTTCTTCTAGTGGGTGGTGGAGTAAGAATTTGTCTTTTTTTAATTCTTTGGATGAAACCCTCCATATAGAAGAGGTGACTGCATTAATCTCCATTTCTTCTGGAAATAGTTTTCATTCAACAGAAGTTTTATGTAGCCTAGAAAATCATGATGGTTATGATGACTCTAGTTTGCTTAGTTATAAGAGTGAGCCTGTTGTGGACACCAGTGAAGTTGGGTTTCCACTTCTAGCACTAAGACCCCATGGAAGCTGGGAAATCAATCCTCTTCAGAGTGGAAGCATTGCAGAGATAGATGTCTCATCTGATATTGAGGGAAAATTATCGGGTTCTGTCTGTGTGAGAGTGTTAATGGATTTGCAAAAGAGGAATGATATAGTAATGATTCCTCTTGAAGCTGATGTGGACAGGAAAGAAGCATCTTATGATCGCACAGGTTCTGTTGCAGCATCTCTTGAGGCTCTGATGGCATGTGATATTGGCGATAAAGTATTTGTTGCCCTGTCCCTGAGTAATGGTACTCCTTATCCTTTAACCGTTGTCAAGATTAGTGAAGTCACAGAAACCCCGGGGCTTCTTCAGATAAAGTTCATGGGAGGCCTGATACTTTTTCCAGGCACCATAACACAAGTAGCTATCATTAGTTACTCTTCCCTGACGGCTAAGATGCCCGATCCTCCCCATGAAGTTCACAATGTGCACATGAACTGTACAATACACATAATGACAAATGATTCAAGTGATTCTCGGATTGAGATACCTTGCGAGGATATCCTTGGGATTTGTTCAAAGGATAATCTGGATACATATATTGGGGACACATATCGCTCGAGAAAGGTTGAATTTGGCAACAAAATTATGGGATCTGTAGACCATAATTTGAAGTCACAATCACAGATCAAGGTGTGTTGATATTATATTCTGTTTCTCAAACATGGTTGGTGCAATGTTTTGCATGAATTTAAGTACAGATAGTTCAACTATTATGTCTCCTTGTTGATGCCCTTGGTTTCTTTGTTTCTTTGTTGTTCTTTTTTTTTTCCCTCTCTGTATGCCTTCTACTTTATCATATCATCTAGAGGTTATTACTGCTCATGATCCTATTGTACATTCTGGTGGGGTGACCTTCGAGTACTAGATGATAAATTTGCTTTCAGCTGTCATATTTCTTACTGTGATCCTGTACCCGTTGAACCATCTTTTTTACCATAAGCACATCAATAGATGTCTTATGAGTTTTCTATCCTTGTGAGTGCATACGTGCATAATGTTTGAGTGTCTTATATGTGCTCCAACTTGGTATCTGTTGGTTTGTTGCGATCCTAGACAGAACCAAATTCATGGGATATGACATTCATTGCCTCCTACATTGCGGTAGGATGACAACAGCGTAAAATCTTTTGTTAAATGAAAAAATGAGAGACAAATATATAAAAACTTTTAAGGTGTTTCTCCTTCAGCGACGCGTTACACCAAATCCCGGATGTAGCGATAAGTTAACAAGGGACCTTAGGGTGTGGGTAAATAATTTAGTCCATGAAAATAAGATTCGTCTAGTCACTTGGAACGTAGAATCTTTGACCGGTAAATTAGGAAAGATATGAGAAACAATGAATAGACAAAAAATTCATATAATGTGTCTTAAAGAAACTAAGTGGGTCGGGAAGAAGGCTAGAGTAGTAGAGGTTTATGGTCATAAGATTTGGTACACAGGTAGAGATAGAACTAAGAATGAAGTAGCAATAATCGAACATAAGGATCTATTAAATGATGTAATAGAGATAAGAAGAAAAGGTGATAGAATTATATTTGTCAAAATAATAGATGGAGAAAACGTAATTAATATAGTCAATGTTTATATACTCCAAATAGGTATAGATGCAATAAGTAAAAAATAATTTTGGGAGGATTTAGATGAATTTATACAAATCATATATAGTAGAAAGAAATTATTTATCCGAGGAAATTTAAATGGACATGTAGGAGAGAGGAACGAAAGATTTGAACTCGTACATAGAAACTTTAGTTTTGGTAGTAGGAATGAGACAGGAGGTATCATTTTTGAGTTTGTCACAACATTTGATTTTGTAGTTGTAAACACCATTTTTAAGAAAAAAGAAACGCACTTAACTACATATAGAAGTGGGTCTAATGTTAGCTAAAGAGATTTTTTTTTCACTAGAAGAGGTGATAAAATGACCTATAAGGATTGCAAGATTATATCGGGAAAAAGTGTGATAGCTCGGTATAAACTCTTAGTTTTAGATATACGTGTCTAAAAGCCAAAAGATGTATCGTCTTATTTGTGGAGTCAAGAATTAAGTGGTGAAAGCTAAAAGGAGAAAATGTGACAATATTTATAGATAAATTAATTCAAGTAGCAAATTAGTTTACTAATGATGATTCGGAAACAATGTGAAAAGAGATGTCCGCTAATATTAAGAATATAGGTAGAGAGTTTCTTGGTGTGTCTAAGGATTAGGCCCCAGTAGGTGAGGAATCAGGGTGGTGGAACGAAAAAATACAAACTACTATCTGGACCAAACGAGAGTGTTATAGGAACCTTAAGATAATAATAACAGCGATCCATATGAAAAATACAAAAGTGAAAAAAATAGGTAAAAAAGATTATCCAAGAATCAAAAAATAAGGTGTATAATGAATTATACAAGAGATTGGAGAATAAAGACGGAGAAAGAGAGATTTACAGAATTGTCAAGTTAATGGAAAGAAAGGGAAATGATCTAAATGGTGTTAAGTGTATTAAGAGTGGAATCAAAATATATTTGTAAAGAATGAGAACATAAGAAATCATTGGAATGATTATTTTGATAATCTCTTCGATGTTAGGAGTACAACAGATATAGGAAATATCGAGATAACTATAGAAGAGATTAATAAAAATTTTAAACGTAAAATTCGTCCACATAAAGTGAAGGAAGCTTTAAAGAGAATGAAGAATAATAAAGTCATAGGATCGGATGACATTTCTATAGAAGTGTGGAAATATTTAGCTGAATTTGGTATAATAATGTTAATGGATATTTTTAACAAAATTTGACAAATTAAGAGAATGCCCCAAATATGGAGGAAGAGTATAATTGTATCGAATAAAGGAGATAAACAAGATTGCTTCAACTATAGAGAAATTAAACTTATGAATCATATTATGAAATTATGAGAGAGAGAGTGATAGAGCATAAATTGAGATCGGAGATAAATATATTTTAAAATCAATTTGGATTTATACCATGGGGATCTATCATAGAAATAATTCACTTGTTAAGACATTTAATTGAGACATATAGAGCACATAAGAGAGACCTACATATGGTATTCATTGATCTAGAAAAAGTATATGATAAGGTTCCTGGAGATATTATGATGGGCATCGATAAAAAAAGGATTTTCTCGAAATACATTAATCTCATTAGAGATATATATGAGAGAGCTGTAACCAATGTAAGAATTTACGGGAGTTTGAACGATAATTTTCCCATTAATATTGGGTTTCATAAAGGTTTGACATTAAGCTCCATTCTTTTTGCAATAGTGATAGACGAAGTTACAAAAAACATTCAAGATGAAATACCATGGTATATACTTTTTGCAAATGATATAATGTTGGTTGATGAAACTAAAGAGAATATTAGTGTTAAATTAGAGTTATAGAGGGTCACATTAGAATTCAGAGGTTTTAGATTAAGTGAATCGAAAACTGAGTATATGAGATGTAAGCTTAGCAATACTTATCGGAATGATGAAGAAACGATTAGACTAGCGGACAAGATGTACCCAAAAGTAAACGATTTAGATATATAGGTTCTATCATTCAAAATGATGACAATATAGACGGAGATGTGAATCAAATGATTCAAGCGGGTTGGATGAAATGGAGAAAGGCATCCGGAATTTTTTGCGATCGCACGATACCAATGTATTTGAACAGAAAGTTCTATAGAACCGCGGTTAGACGTGCATTATTGTATGCTATTGAGTGTTGAGATATTAAACAACAATAAAAACAAAAATGATCGTAGTAGAAATGAAAATGTTTAGACGGATGTGTGACAAAATTAGAAGAGATAAAATTAAAAATGAAAAGATTCATAATAAGTTGGGAGTTAGTTCAATTATAGAGAAGATGTAAGAGTGCCGTCTGAGGTGATTTAGGTATATGCAAAGAAAATCTAAGAACACCCCGATTAGAAGAACAGAGAATTTAAATATATGAGATCTAGTAAAATGTAGAGATAGACCGTTGAAAACTTGGATGCAAATTATTCATAAAGACACGGTGGTTAAGGGTTTATATGAGAAGATGACCTTGGATAGAAATGAGTGACGTAAAAAAATCCGCACAAATTAAATCAATATATTTTAGATATATATATATATTTTCTTTCTTTTTTGTATTTATTTATTTATTTATTTATTATTATTTTAATTATCTCCAAATTTGTCTCTTAAATGGCTGATCCCAAATTGTTGGGATTAAGTCTAAGTTTGCTGTTGTAATTGTTGTTATTTTCTGTGGTCTTTATCTGGGAAGGCTTTTTGATCCCCAATACCTTTACTTAGGTCTTTAATTGATTAATTGATTATAAAGACTAATTTTAGTTTATAGCAATCTCTCTTCGATAGCTTTTTGATTCTTTCAGTTATGGATGGATATAGGGGCCCTTGTTAACCTGATATGTTATGCCTAAAGGGTAGATGTTAGTCAGATGTAGTGGTTAAAATCTTGATCTACATATATGGATGCCATAAATCAGGTTGCAAGACTTCCCAAGACATCTTCCTTGTTCTGTTATCTGTTCTTTCAATGAGTTAAAAAGGCAAAGTGAGACTAAGTGGAGGGCTTCTGTTCTGGGTTATGCGTAGTTTCTTGCTGGTGCCAAAGCAGTACAGTTACTCTTGAACAGTCGTTTTGTGTGCATAGCTCGTTATCTTTTCTGAAAACAGTACAAAATGCTGGAGGCTGGTTGAGCAAAGCTGGCCTTTCAATAGGGAATATGAGCCCTTTGTGGGCAAGAGGGCTGGGTAGGTGCTGCTAGGCCTCCAGGGACTTGACTAGTGGATGCTGTCACTCTCTCATAGAGTTGAAAAACTGTCTGATCTTTTATTTTATTTTATTTTTGGGTACCAGACTACCGGTATCTGGTACTATACTCCGAGTAATCCTGTTCGAGCATCTATGGGGACTCTATTTAGGGGTGGATCTCACAGCATAGTTTTTTCCGTTCCCAAGTAGACTCTTTGTTTGATATGAAATTAAAAGAAATTCAATAATCCTACCCTTCAAAATAATAATTTGACTTGGAAAATTATTTAGACAAAAATACCCTTCAACTTAGTTCTTGTTAAACAATGCTCGTCTGGAAAGCTAGGCTGTTCAATGAAGAAACTGAACATAAATCATGTTTTGTTTATCCCCTTAAATATGCATTACCATGTCATGCATTAGAACCTTTTCCTTTAATTAGGGAGGTAAAGTAATATTTTTTCCCTGGGATAATCAGTGTTATTAAAGTGTCTTTACCGGCGAAGCACTACAACTGAGACAACAGTTGAGCACATATTAATTTGGAAATTATTGATTTGATTTTTTTTTTCTTTTTTCTTTTAAACAAAACTGATTTGGTTTTTTGAATCTTTAGATTAGCGTGATAGAGGCAGCAGATGCAGATGACTTCATTCTGGCAAACTGGAAAACTCAGGGAACCTCAAGTTACCTGTCAGTGCTGGACGAACAGGAGGTAATCTTCCCATTGGTTCAGGTTGGAACCCGCTACCCCAAGTTGATCACTGTCAAGAACCCCAGTGAGCAGCCAGTCATAATGCAGCTCATTCTAAACTCGGGGGTAATTATTGATGAGTGTAGGACCTCAGATGAGCTTGGGCAACCTCCATCTGCTATGCTGAATTCCATTGAGTCAAGTTCACGAGCACATCATGGGTTTTCATTAGCTGAGGATTCAATAACAGTGGCTTATGTCCATCCTCATAGCATAGCACATTTTGGGCCGATTTTCTTTCATCCTGCTGATCGGTGTCAATGGAGGAGTTCTGCTCTAATAAGGAACAATCTTTCTGGTGTGGAATGGCTATTGTTGAGTGGAGTTGGAGGGTCTGGTTCCCTTGTCTTTTTTGAGGGTTCCAAGCAGGTACATAGTTTAGACTTTGACATTGAGTTACCAAGTTTATTTAATAATTCACCTACAGAGGAATTTAATCACATGGAAGACACTACGCGTGCCTGTTCTCAGCCTTTGTTAAAGGAGCTACATGCAAAGAATGTGGGTGATATGCCTCTGGAGGTAAGAAGGATTGGAGTTTCTGGCACTGAGTGTGGACTAGATGGGTTTAAGGTAGATACTTGTAATGGTTTTGCCCTTGAACCTGGGGAGTCTTCAGAAATCAGAATATCATACCAGACAGATTTTTCTGCTGCTATAGTTCACCGAGATCTAGAGCTGGCTCTATGCACAGGTATTCTTGTGATGCCCATGAAAGCAACTCTACCTATAGACATGGTCAACCTCTGCAAGAAATCAATGTTCTGGATGCGAGTGAAGAGATCAATTGCCGCAGGTCTTTTTGCTGCGCCCTTTATGCTTCTTGCATTCTGTTGCATTGTTCCCCAAGCTATGGCCCTGGTTTCCGTGGTTTCCCCGTTGAAGAATCAGAGCACTTCCATTGCTTCCATAAGAACTGCAGGAAAATCTTCGCGCACGCGTCGCAATAAGAGAAACTGTAAAGTTGCTGTTTCTGCAAAAATTGAAGGGTTGTTAAGTTCAGTTGAGAGAGATGAGACTTTGATGTTGGGAGCTTCTGGTCACCCTGGCAGTCAAGTTGGAGGCTCAGAAGAAGGGATTGATTCTCATGATGTGCGGCCAACTGCAGGAAATCAGAAATGGAAAACTGGTTTGCCGGATGGTGCAAAGGAGGACATCCAGTCTTCTCTTTCACTTTCAAAATCTCTGGCGGGGGAAGGCTTTGATTTACTTGCAGCTTCACAGCCTGGAAACTTGACAGTTAGGATTGGAAAAGAGAAGGGAAGGCGGCGAAGAAGAAAGAGGGGTGCAGGTGCAGGTTTTACAGCACTATTTGAAGTTTCAAGTAGTCAAAGTGGAAATTCTACACCTCCTTCACCCTTGTCCCCTGTTTCATCTGTACCACCAAAGCGAACCTGGCCAGTATCTCCAGATGTTGAGCAATCCTTTGAGGCAAGTAGTCCCTTTTTGCAAGTAACTGAGCAACAATATAACAAAAGCAAAGTCATGGAGCCTCCTTCAAAGGCAGATGTGATGGGCCATGTATTTCCAGGTGAGTATTGCTCTACTAGGGGGGTTACTACTACTCTGCATCAGCCTTCAATGCCAAGAAAAACAGTAGGAAAACCTATTTCGTTGCCTTGTGCTACTTTCCCTTTCGCTGCCAGACCAGCCTCCGGTGTTCTATGCTCTCCTTTCTTGGCTTCAACATCTACAATTGCTCCAGAATCTCGAGCTCCTGGTTCCAGACTCTACAATCACAAGACTCTTCTGGCGGAGGAAAAGTCAGTGACTGGGAACGAATTTACGTATGATATCTGGGGTGACCATTTCTCTGGGTTTAATTTGTTGGGTGGATCAAAGGAGGTCAACCACATGAATTCCAGTCATACAGAAAGCGGTTCCAATAGCTTCTTTGTAAGAGGTCCACAGGATCTCAAGTCTCATCCAAAAGCTGTAAGTTGTTTCCAAGGAGAGGGCTAATAATAATTATTATTTATTATTATATCATATTTGTCTCATTTTCACTTTGCGTTGCACATTTCCATTTTTTCCTCATATAAGTTCTATTCTGATTGGACCTTTTCTTTCTTCTTTGATATAGTTCCTATTGTTAAGCCATGTTGGAACCTTTTTGTCTTTTACAAAATAATCATTAAATCATGCACAATTCTTTATTATTGTCTTGAGAAAAGAAAAGAAGAGTCTCCCTCCCCACTCCACAGAATAACAAAACAAATAAATAATTAAATAAATAAATGCTTTGAATAATTGCCACAGAACTCAGCTTTCTGGAATATCCCCTGCGCCAAGATGGAGCAACCATTAGAATCCTAAAGTGGTAGACAAAATGCCACATCAATGATAATTCCTAATTTCTGCTTAGTATGGCTTCTTTACTTGATAAATGGTGCAGGGTATACCCTGCAATTTAGAATGAAAGATTTGGCCAAGAATATTCAATTCACCATGTTTTGTGTTTGAACTTTATTGTCAAGCTCGTGCTTGTGATCTCATTTGATATAGTGACTTGATTATATCAAATGGGTAGTTGTAGTAGGCTACCAGAAAAGGAAAAGACTTTGGTTGGAAGCTTGGAAGGTGCTTCATATTCTGGTACTTGTTTCATCCCATTACTGAGGCTTGTGAATTTCAATGTGCGTCAATTCATATTTTGCTTAGAATCTGGTTTGTAGCTACCCTATTACAGTGTAGCCAAAATTATGTTGCCTAAATTAAATTTCTGGTCTATACATTCTGGATTGTTTATGTTACATGTGTGATGATTAATATGGCTTTCAGTAGAATGGGCTAGAAAATTGATGGGAAATTCTAAACATTTGGGCCAGATTTTATAAACATTCAGGCTAGATTCTAATGGTGCAGTACTGTAGTTGGGAAATTCTAAGCATTCAGGGCAGATTTTCTGGTCCAAAAATTTGATGCAGGTGTTCAATTGTTATCCAATTTTGTAGGGTGGCACAAAACCAAAGAAAACGTGGTATGTGGCTGGGAACAATTTTGTGCTTAACTACCTGCTTTAGCTTGTAGCCTTTTCCTTTCTATCCACTCATGAACAGACTTCTTTTTACAAGTCATGGAAGTGAATGGACCTATTGTATTCCCTACACTCTCATGTTCGCATGGGGATAGGCTGGGCTCCATTGGTCCTTCTAGGCCTTGGTTCAGTAGAGGTTGCTATGGTCATGCTCAGGCATGTTGGCTATTTTGGCCATTCCTTTTCTTCCTTTTTTATTTGCAAAAATCCTAGAAGGATCAATCATAAGTTGCTCATAGAATGCAGTTTGTTACCTTGGATTAGAAATGCAGCTAGAAGGATCACAAAGTGCTAATTCATATGGGGCCATGAAACAGGCACAACTAGCAAGTGGAAGCTATTACAGGGAGAAAAGCAGCCAACTAGGAACACTTAAAATAGGTTTTATTGTACAATGTATTCAAATCTGTGATATCTTGTGCCACCTTTAATTTTGTTATTGTTATTATTATTATTATTCAAGCTTTTATCATGGATTAAGTACTATGTAACAAATTCCTACGCCAAGTCCAGGTACAGGGCTCTCCTTACAACTTTTGTAAAAATTGGAAGCTGGCCGGTAGACCACAGGTGAAGTCAAACTCACTGTGATTCCATGACTTTTCTCCTAACTAATTCGTGCTTCTCAAAGCAGTCTACTTTCCCAAGCTTTGTCTTGTATGACCTAGCCATGCCGTTGTGCCTCTTTTCTTTGTAACGGTCGAAGAGCTTTTAGTATGAAGTATGTTAGAATGCTGTTCCTTTCATGCTTTTATGGGAATTGGTGACACCTTATGGGGCTGCTCATTCTAAGTTATAAGCAGACAGGTTGAGATAAGCCGTATTTGATGCCTGCTGGAAGAAGAGCCGGCAACTGGGGAAATGAAGTAAGCGTGCAATTCATGTCATAATTGATATGGCATATCCAGGACCATTTTCTTGCAGGAGGTGACCCAAACATATTGCTGGAGATGGCGACTTATCCTTATTGAATCTCTAATGTGTTGGTGCAATCATTTTGTTGGACTAAACCATATATCATTTTGTGTTGGGACCATTCTATTTTCTTTCTTCTCTAATGGCGGATTATTTCTGGTTCTGGCAGAGCTCAGACGCATCACAAAATGGTGGTCCAATATGTATTAGCAGGACCACCTTTCTGCCCTTGTTATATCTATGGACACACGAAAACTGGTGATGCTGATAAGGGTATTGAGGATGTGATGCGATGCCTTTTTGTAGGTCCATTGTTGCACTGTTTTGGGTGAGCTATGGATAATGTGGTCTCAACAGCAGCATGCATGTTTAGTAATAACATTACATAGAATTTCTCTTGCTATTTGCAGTTGGGTTATCTTAAATTTGTCAACATAATCCAAATGTTTAAGTCAAGCCCCAGCTTTTCATTGAGAATACTCTTGTGACTAATTGTGAATTTGCTTTAAGCTTGCAGGACAAGGTGTGGTGATCGTGCCACTGAGGATAGAGACGTTGATATGTTCAAAGAAGCTATCACCAATTTTCAGCCCTAGGCAAAAAGAGGTATGCTCATTAAATTTTGGGTAAGATGTACATTAAATTGCACAGTAATTTTTGAGGAGGTACTAACTAAGTTGGGTAATGGATGGCCTACGAAATTCCGCAGCTAAGCAATATCCTTGATTCATAAGAATAGTCACAGTAATTTTTTTAGAAGCTTAATGTGTGTCTCTCTTTCTGGA
Source organism: Dillenia suffruticosa (assembly GCA_033439265.1). Lineage (NCBI taxonomy): Eukaryota > Viridiplantae > Streptophyta > Magnoliopsida > Dilleniales > Dilleniaceae > Dillenia > Dillenia suffruticosa. Next base: position 4,080,080 of record JAVTVX010000012.1, on the reverse strand, counting down.
AATCATTAATTTTCCATCGACAAATCAACCACACGATTGTTCCGCTGAAGTGGCTTGCTTTGTAGTTTGTACATGTGGCCCCTAGATTGTGGCCTCTTTTTCACGAGACTGCCTCGATAACTTTTTGCTTCGATTTTGGTTAAGCCCTCATCTCCTACCCCCACCCCCCTCTTCTTCTTCCCTCCCCAAAACAATCACAAGGCAATGACCCAAAAGTTTTTGGTGGGGTCCCAGTAACGCTATCGTGCTTTGTTTGGAGGGTGTTTAAATGATGTGGGAAATATGATGCCAAAAAATCAATTTAATAAAAATGTATTAGTATTTTTTTTAATTTAGTATTTTAGGGGTTAATTTTTATTTTGAGGTTTTTATTAAGCTAAAGATAATACCATAGTGAAAAAATAAAATGAGTTAACAGCAAAACTAAGTTTAAATACTTGATACAAGATTAATACTAAAGCTTGATTGTGCTCATAATCAAGCTTGGATTAATTTTAATAAACAAGTCCGAAAACCTTAAAATTTTAATTTTTATGCTTTCGAGCATTTGATTTTTTTTTTTTTGGTTAAGTTTTATGACAGATATGATGCTGGATATAGCTGAATCGGGAAAAAAAAAGTGTGGGCATAAAGGGATGGTAGAGTTGAATAAAATTTAATTACCTTAGGCTATAATGTGATTTATAATGTCCTACTTATTGGCATTATTAGGTTGTTACTTTAATGTAATTAGGGCATGTGTTGCCAATTGAAACACACCGTAGTGCCAAAACTAAAAGGTTGCAGAGAGTGAATGAATTATGAAAGTAGGCTGCTGAAAGAAATGACTTACAATGATTAGTGGCATGGAACTTTTTGAGAGGCAGAGCACGTGCTATGACTTAGATTTCACTTAGTACAGCTCACCCACTCTTTGATGAGAAATTTGTAGGGAGAACCTAATCATCATCATCACCAGCATTCCAATTCTTTGCTTTCCAACCTACAGAAAGGAGGGCATATATGAACTCCCAACTAGCTAGAGTGTGAAGGTCCCACCTGGTTACCAAGAAAAGGATGTTGGCATGTGGGCTTATGGTGTGCAATGGGGCACTCGCTCTCATATTTGGTTTGTAATTTAATGATTTATAGGATCCTTCATCCAGTTTTGCCCATTGCTGTAGACTACAACCAGCCGCAGAGGCTACCTTCCTCCCTGTATGTTCACAAGGTACATGATCTCTCTCTCTCTCTCTCTCTCTCTCTCTCTCTCTCTCTCTCTCTCTCTCCTTGACCACTTTCCAATAAGCTAAGGGGCCGTTTCTTCCTCCCTGTATGTTCACAAGGTACATGATCTCTCTCTCTCTCTCTCTCTCTCTCTCTCTCTCTCTCTCTCTCTCCTTGACCACTTTCCAATAAGCTAAGGGGCCGTTTCTGGTTTAGTCCGAAGTAGCTTTAATTGCATACAGTCACGATATGGTACGAGATTAACACATTTTTTCGATAGTATTAGATTCTTCTATAGTGAAAAATTATGAATTTAACATTATCTTTTTTGGTTGATGGGTCTGGTTTGGTTAATCCCAAGAGCATCTTTTGTCACTTGACAAAATTGATTCCCGTTGATGTAGATTATCCCAAGAAATGAGCACAGTTGTTGGGAACAAGATTATTGTCCTTGAAAATGAATACCTTATTAGTATACTACAGCTAGTTAATTTATGATAAAAGGGTTCATCCTCAATTTCCAACATAGATAGATGTTCTGTTCACTTTCATGCTAGACTTGCATTAATATTCATTCGTCTTGCATTTATGTTTTTCAATAAGAATCATTGTATACAATAAATATTATACACAATAATTTAGTATTCAAACATAAGTTTAATCCAATCGCATAAACCCTGCACCACTTGAACCGCTCGATTTCTGTAAATGATATTTTCCTAACGAAGTTTAGTTGTCTTATGTTTGGGTTTAGTTTAATTAGCAAAAAGAAAAAAGAAAATTTTGATTTTATATGCTAATCAAAGATTAAAATAAATAAACTTGAAATCTTGATTAAAACATTTAGCATTGTATCTTATTAAATCAACTAATCGTTTGTATATTTAGGTTTAGTTTAATTAGGAAAAAGAAAAAAAAATTGATTTTATGTGCTGATCAAATCTCGCTTTACGTTTCAAGAAGAAAGCCTAATGGTATAAATATCTCTCCTCTGATATGATAATTCTATATTCAAATCTATGTATAATCAAACAAATCACGCCTTACAATGAACCCTTTAATTTTTAAACATTAAACAGAAGTACCTTCGTCTCTCAAAGATTAAAATAAATAAATAAATAAGGACAAAATAAGACGATGATAATCATAATTTGAATGAACAGGGGCTTGGACACGTAGAGAGAGAGAGAGAGAGATGGGGGGGGGGACTTACGAGTACAGATCTGATCCTTGGTCTCAACAGTAATGTATAATAATAAAAAAGCACGTATGGGATGCAAACCTCACGTGGTTGCCAATAAACTAAGAGTTCATGCACCTAATCTTGTTTTATAATCCAAAAAACTAGTCCGCAAAAGATAGTGCGAAGTATCTCATGCCCCATTCCATCAAGTTTGCCAAAAAATCCAACACATTATCAACTATATTTCCTCTGCCATTGATACATAAAACTTTTAGGAGAGTCATTGTCCTCACCATGCCAATGCCACTTCCCCTCCAAACCACCCTTCTTTCTTATTGTCTAACTATGGACAAAAAATTTACTTTATTCAAATAATTTACATGTTTTACGACCACACATACAGCACCTAAGTTGTTCAATACCTTTCTCTATATTAGTTTAGATTTTTAAAATATAAAATAATATCAGAGTAAACAATTTTAAATTGGAGACATGTCAAATATTTAAATGAATTGTTATTGTTAATTTAAATTTTAACTCAAATAATTCGTGCCTATGATGATTGATGTTCAAGAAAATTGGCTTACTAATTTGGGAGAGGGTAATTTTAATGTATTAAAAACATGTAAAGCTATTTGGAAAAGAAATTGAAGTTAAATTTAACTGAGATATTTGATATATTTTTTAATATAAAACATTATTAGTATAATAAAGAGGGCCATGGGAAAAAGTAATGCATAAATCTATAATTACATAAAAGGCATAAGTCTATAATTACATATCTTATGTATTTCCAATCACAAATTCGTGTAGTCCCTCGGGGATACCTCAAGCAGTAGAGTATCCCCACTTCTATTTTCCTTTTTTTCAATTCAATCCCCTTATTTTATTTTTTTTTAATTGGCTTGTTAATTTTATAGTCCTTTTTGAGAAAGTTGAGTCTAGATTTAAGTAAGATCATGTATTATATTTAATATACAGAATAAGGATGTAATGATATTTTGAATCATTTTTATAAAAAGAAAAATTGAATTTTATTTAGAAAATCTCATACTTTAAGAGAAATTACTTTAATAAAAAATTGTTACATTTGAACAAGATGAAAGAAAAAAGAAATTGACATAAATTGAGTCGAGTTAAGCATTTTTAAATTGTGTCCATATCGACACATTGACGTAAATGAAAAGAACACATTCATTTCTTAATTAGATTAGAAATTCGACTCCCTTAAATACAAAAAAAAAAAATATTATTGGGAGAAAACTTTCTCAATTGAAACCTGACAAACTCTTTAATTTAGATTAATGTGAGTAAAATTCTGGATATCGGACGATCAATGTAAAAAAAAATAATGCCAATCAGATGTCACGCAGACGGGAGGAATCATTTTCTAAGAGAAAAAAGGGGGGGGGGGGAAATTGGGAAGATCCGATCCTAAAATTTTGGATACAAGTTGATTTAGAAATACCCCGACATTTGGCCCATGTCACTCATTAATACATTGTTTTTTTTTTAGTCAAATCGTTGAGGCTCACAATTAAATAAGTCTCTTTCTATTAACATTGTACAGATGTAATGATCAGATATCAAATTTTTTTAATTAAAATTTTAATTTTAAAATTTGAGAATAAAAAGACAAAGTCGTGAGAATCGATCTTTAAAATTAATTTTATGGTATTTAGATTAGATTTAGTCCGATAATTAATATATCGGTAAGTAATATATATATTTATAAATAAATAAATCTCTTGCCGGAGAGAGAGAGAGAGAGAGAGAATTACCTCAATAAATAAAACTATGACCAATGACTTGAGTACGTTAACGACTTGTCTTGTCTAATGTCTCCTCGATCAACTACATATCCCTACTTATAATCCTTCGCATTAGACTTCATCCTGTCTAATATAACATCTATTATATTATATTTAAAACTAAATGCAGAATAAATTTTTATTCATTTCTGTCAAATTTTTTATCAATTATATTTTGGAATAAATTATATTTCGAATAAAAGACTAAAATATAGAAATCATTGAATTCTATTTTTTGAAACAACTAAAATACCTAAAAAAATAATTTTAAAATCATTCTTTAATGGCATCAATAAAAAGATTGTGTGTAACGCAAATGTTTTTTAAATTTATTTCAAAATTTTGTACTTTTTATAAAGTTAGAATTGATCATCATAGTTTTTTAGTTTTTTAGTTCGAAACAACAAAATTTAGAACCGAAACTGAATAATAAAATATTTAAAAAAAGTTATTCATTCAGTTCTGTTCTCCAAAAGGGAGAGAAAAAAAAAAAAAAAACTTATGCTGGGCTGTTTTTTTAATTTAAATTTTTGTATGCGCCTAAAATCAAAAAACTACCAAACTCCTTTGGGTTGAATGGTCATATACTTTACCATCTTAATAAGAGGTTTCGAGTTCGAGTCATAAGAGTGACAAAAAAGAATTTGGGAAATGTAATCCCAAAAATGGGTTTTATAATATTCGAACTGAATTAATCGGATAAAACTTAAATATCAGTGGTGAAAAAAAAAACCCAAAAAGCTAGTTTGAAAGAATTATTAAGAAATGAATGCACTTATTTTCAAAAATCATGAAATGTAGTTAAAATTGGGAGGAGAGGTAAAGAATATTTGGAAAATCTCAAAAAATCAATGTAGAATTTTACAAATAAAATTTAGAAAAATTCAAATTATTAATATATCAATATTTTTGTATTAAAAATTTTAATTAAATCGAATACTAATTTTTGAAACAACGTTAAAATGATTTGAGAAAATAATGAGTTAGAGAAAGTTAAAGGAAGATGGGGTCGGCTTAATAATTATTTGTCTCAGAAAATAGAGTATTCCCTTGACGCGATTAAATAAAAAACAAGTTGAGAGTGAAGGGCTAATTAAGAATGTAGCGGAAAATTGAAATGCATGTTATGTGGGTCTCACACGTGTCACCCAGATCAAAGCGTACTACTACCAGTACTCAATGAAAGGACCATAGTATTTAATGATTATTCCTAAATGATATTCTACTATGTAGTTGATTAGATAACAATCCAACTACATTATTAACAAACTTGTCTCCGTCCTCACAGGATTCTGGTAAAGTATTCATGATTAACGGTTCTTTGTTATAAGAAAAAGTTTGTCTGCATTATTGTCCATTAATTCTGTGATTTGTGACATTTTTGAGTGTCATTTTATTCTGGGATAATCGAATGTTACTGCGTTTTTCCAAATTTCTATATTTTTATCATTAGAAGTGCACCCAGACATGCGCACCAGCTTTGCCAGTTCACACACTCCCTGTGCTTGTGCTTGCCTGAGAGAGAGAGAGAGAGAGACAGAGAGAGAGAGAGAGAGAAGGGCAATTACTAACCACTTAATACATGCAATACAAAACTCATTGTGTTTGTTTGTGTGCTTGATGTATCAAATTTGGTCTCTTTCTCTCGTCATTTCTCGCTCTTTCTTTCTTTGCAGACCCATCTCTCAGCATCTCCATAAGATTAAAAAGCCAAATTTGTATTAAAGAAAAAGGAGAGAGTGGGTGCTCTCGCTGCTACGCTACCTCAGAGTGTGGGAGAGAGAGAGTGAGTGAGTATTCAGCGTAAAGCTTCGAACCTCGAAGAGTTTTCTCGTCGTTTTCGTCTACAAATCTGCTTTCCTTTTGTTGTTTTGCTTCACGCCATTCGAGGACGTTCTTTTTATTTATATCTTACATTGTCCTTACGCTCCCATACACACTCCTCATCTCTCTCTCTCTCTCTCTCTCTCTCTCTCTCTCTCTCTCTTCTTCTTCTTCTTCCTCTTCTTCTTCTAATGGTCTTTTTCAACTTTCCCGCTCCCCCCTTCTCTCTTCAGTATCATTATATGAAAATTTTCGTCGTTTGTTAGTGGAGTTCACATCTATATTCCATTGAATTTGTAGGGTAAATATTTGATTGCAACAAAAAACAGAGGGTGAAAACAGAGAAGATGAATACCAGAGTGAGAACAACACTTCAGACCATGAAATCTCCATTCAATCTTCAAAAAGTATTGCTTCTCTCTCTCTCTTTCTCTCCAGTTTTTTGCTTTTCTTTTTCATCAGGCATTATGTTCGTCAAATTGAGGTTCCCAAAAATTATCCGCTCAATCCACAGACATTAATTGTTTTGTTTGGTGGGTTTACACTAAAAAGAAATGCATTGCTCCCAACTAAGATTCAGGATCAAATAAGGGGATTTCAAATTTCAAATCTCAAAATGTAAATGTGATTTAATGAACTTTTACTTTGAACAGAAGAATACATTCTTTTTTTTTAATTATTTTTTTATTCTAAAGTTTCTTTACTAGATACCCTGATTTTATTCTCTCTTTCATTCTGGTCTTCTGATCTGATTGAATTTGGGTGATGAGTCTGAAATATTGGGATTTCAAATTTCAAATTTAGACCTCAAATTATTCTCATCATCTTTTGCGTAAATTGGATTCGTGCGGTTAAAATTTTGTCTTCATTGCTCATACCTGGAATTTGCTTTTTCCAACTTTTGGTGAAAAAGAACAATTCATTTATGATGTCAATTTTCTTTTCTCAGGACCCTCATTTTATCTTTTATATTTTTATTGTTTCCTTGTCATAATTATTTATTTATTTTTGGGTACTTGATCTGCTGATAATTCATAGGGAAGGATGGAAGTAGATGAAAGCAAATTAACGGATGCCAAGAAAAAGAATACTACTATTAGTAGAAGGAGATTGAGTCGAGAACGAAAACTGGCGTTGCTTCAAGATGTAATTTCTCCAATTCAAATTTTGGGTATTTCTCCGAATTTCATAATTTAATTAAATCCATTCGATTGTTTTATGTTAACAATAATGCAGGTTGATAAGCTAAAGAAAAAGCTTAGGCATGAAGAGAATGTTCACAGAGCATTGGAGAGGGCTTTTACTAGACCTTTAGGAGTTCTTCCTCGTCTTCCTCCTTATCTTCCACCAAATGTAAGTTTGATTGCTTCAAATTCATTTCTTGAATTAAAATTTGTAACCTTACTCAAGAGTAAGTAAATATCATCATAGGACTCATGTCTATTAACAATGTGAGCTTACTGGTACTAAGATTGATGTCTCAATTGATCTTGTCGTTGGGTTTTCTGAAGAAGGGTAATGACATTCTTAGGATCCTTATGACTTCATTTGAATCAAGGAGAAGCAGATTTTTGTCTCTGATTGATGTGGTCAACTCCATTAATTAATTTCTTACATAAAAAGTCAACTACGTTTTCAAATGAAAAATGGGGTGGAAATGCATTTTGAACATTGAAATTATTTCAGTCAGTATTGCCTATTTTGGATTGATATATGGTTATTCTTGCAGACATTAGAACTTCTTGCCGAGGTAGCTGTTTTAGAAGAAGAAGTTATTCGACTCGAAGAACAGGTTGTGAATTTTAGACAAGGTCTATATCAAGAAGCTGTTTATATGGCCTCCCAACGAAATGTGGAAATTTTGGATGTTTCTCAAAGTCCAAAGGAAGTACAAACAAAGTTTCTGTCCCAAGATGAAGAAAATGTTGGGACATCTGTGGCAAAACATTCTGTTTCCCTTGCTCGAAGTGTTTCAAGTAGAATGTTGATAGCTAGCATTCCAATCTCTAGTCGAAGTGAAACTTGTTCTGGCAAGTCTATTGAGAAAGGACAAGCTTTGAAGAAGTCCAATTCTTCAACATCAAATTCAGAGAATTTGCGAGAAAAAGGAAATGGGTCGGGCCTCAATTCTCAAAAGGATAAGCAGTCTCCAGAGCAGAAAATGACCAAAAATAGAACCCTGATAAAGAGACATCCTATTAAGCATGAAGCTGGAGAGAAATGTTTGAATTCTCCAAAGCCACAGGTATGCCATAATAAGGAGGTTTGAAGAAAAGACTACGTATGTTCCATTCATTTCCTGCCCAAATTTCAATTGACCCCTGCTTCTTGTTGTGCAGCTAGATTGCAAATTAGACCAGGGAAGAGCACAAGAGAGCTCTCCTGTTTGTTCAGGTGAAAGGGTTTCTGAAGAGGACAGCCAACCAAATAGAATATCAGAAGACATGCTGAAATGCTTGTGTAGCATATTCTTTAGGATAAGTATTTTGAAAGATAGATTGTTAGAGTCAACATCTTTCACCTCTAGTTCGCCATCAGATTCTTTTGAAAGAAGTGGTGAAACAAATTTGAGAGAGAGGAGTGGTACAGTTTCAGATATTCAGAAGAGGGATATGGGTCCTTATAAGCATCTTTGTGCGATTGAAGCTAGTTCAATTGATCTGAACAGGACAACAAATGCTTTGTTTCTGATACATAGGCTTAAGTGAGTTCTCATTTTAAATTCAATATACCTAGCCTTATCACATACTTGACTCTGTTATTTTAATCTATCTAGGGTCCTCCATGGAAAGCTTGCTTCTGTCAACTTAGAAGGTCTAACTCATCAGCAAAAGCTCGCATTCTGGATAAATGTCTACAATTCTTGTGTGATGAATGTAAGATGTTCCACTTTCGACCTCAAATATAGAAACTTCATTTCCACACGAGTAAAATTGGAAATCGAGAGCCTTAATGGGATAGATACTGAATCTTAGCTTGTTCCACTGCTTTTTGCTAATGCTATTCTTCATGGTTAATGTGGTAATAACATTCTCTGAGTGGCTTGCTGGGATTGGCCAAGTCATTGAATAAAAGGACATCCTAAAAATTTTTGGCCAATTCAAACAAGCCATCTTTACCTATTAGAATATCGTGGTCAGTTTGACCATGATGAATAACATTTTTCTCATTTATATGCCAGCACTGAATCACAATTATACTTGTTTACCCATGGCAATGTGCTAAAATCAATGATGTTCCAGGCAGTTTTAGAGCATGGCATACCTGAAAGTCCTGAGATGGTTGTATCCATGATGCAGAAGGTGATCTACTTCCCTCTTTAGTACCTGGTTACTTTAATGTTTCAGATTTCAGTTAAACTATTTGATGACATCTATGTAAAATAAACATTTGGTTGGAAACCACATGCTGCTTGTTACAGGCAACAATTAATGTTGGGGGCCACGTTTTGAATGCGATAACTATTGAACACTTCATTTTGAGGCTGCCATTCCACTTGAAGTTTGTAAGTGTCATCTTGGTAATGAGTTTCCTAAGGTTTTGAAGGTTTCAGAATCAAACCGTCTAAAATTGTTAATGGCCTTAAATCCATATCTTCTGTTTGTTTAAAAGATTTTCTTTTCTCTTTATCCTCGCCAGGCTTGTTTCAAGGATGCAAAGAATGAGGAGATGAAAGCACGCAGCATGTATGCATTGGAATGGTCTGAACCGTTGGTCACATTTGCACTTTCCTGTGGAAGTCGGTCCTCTCCTGCGGTGAGTTGTTTTAAAATTCAAATTAGATTATTGACAAGTTAGAAAACTAATTTGTTTTTGTCGAGAATGTTTGGATCATTTAACTGAGATTGGTGATGTACAATTTGGTTGATTCATCTCATATGATAGTCCTTGATCTGCAAGATTATTCTAGACTCGTATTGCATAGGCACACTTCCAAAAATGAGAGAGAGTGTGTGTGTGTTTGTGTCATGTCTCTGGGTACAACGCAATAACACACTGTTAACTTAAAACAGTGTAAAATTTTTTATAACTTTGCTGCATACTGTGTCTGTGTCCGTGCTGTACTTCATAGTTCTAAACACTAATTAATTATTCATTAAGTAGTAATTGATATATTTGCTTAAATATATGAAGGTGAGGGTGTACACAGGACCTCAAGTTGAGAAAGAGCTGGAATCGGCAAAGAGAGACTACCTACAGGCAACAGTTGGCATTTCAACAACAAACAAGATAATAGTCCCAAAGTTATTAGATTGGTATCTTCTAGACTTTGCCAAGGACTGGGAATCATTGCTGGATTGGATTAGCCTGCAATTACCAGATGATCTTCGGAATCAAGTAGTGCATTGCCTCCAAAGAAAGGGTAGTGAGTCTGTTTCCAAAATTGTACAAGTAATGCCATATGATTTCAGTTTTAGGTTCCTTTTACATCGCCAGCAAACATGATTTTGCTTTCATTTTCTTCTGCCCACATGTATTCTGAGAGCATTCAAATGGTGAGTTCTGGTTAGATAAGTGATAAAAAAGAGTTTTACCTGCTTAAAAAGATACATACTGTTATTGGCACTTGTAAGCATTAATATTAGAGAGAAATGTTCATGGTTATGCAGAGGGGTGGTGATTTGGTTTATTGAAATTTTTGTTGGGGGTTGGGGGGAATGTAACATGAAAAATCTTCATTATTTTATTTTTGGTCTGTTGGATTCATTGTGAATTATCCTGCACCAAGTTGATTGTTCGTAAAGGGTTCATTAAATTCGGTTTTGAAATCTAAGGGCTCTCTCTCTCTCTCTCTCTCTCTCTCTTTTTTTTTTTTTTTTTTTTTTTTTTTTTTTTTTTTTTTTTTTTTATAACCAACGGAGTCGTGATCCTACTAATTCTGCTTAAATATTGTCAGACCTAAGTTAAAGGGAGTTCTATTAATGTAATTTTTTTTTTCATTTTTAAGTGTCAAATTCAAAATTTGATTAAGCTAACTAATATCTTTATGCACTCTTTCTCTCTCCATGAAAACTCCGCACCCCTTGGATATGTAATCGAAGAGAACTAACTTAATTTTACTGTCTCAATTCACCAAAAAAAAAAAAAAAAAGAATTAAACTCAATGAAATATCTGTTGTCGGTACTTGAGTGTTATTTTGGGACAATTTTACAATATTTTCGTTAACGGAGGAAATTGCAAAATCAAACATGAAACATATGATTCTACATACACAATCACAATTTTCAGAGTTCTCCCGTCGGGGTATTGGGACCTCATGTGTATAAAGTGTTCCCCGTTGGGAGACCCGTCCTCCGAAAGGAGTTACTGTATGATCAGTCTGGATTAATCAGAATGAAATATCAGATATCAGACGGTATCTAATACATGATAACGAAAAAAAAAAAAAGAATTTTCGGAGTTCACTCTATAGACTAGAGCATTCGCCAGTTCCCCTAAAGCCCAGCCGGTTCATCCTTTCAAAATATAATGCCTCAACCTAAAATGGCCCAAACATTTTGTATGCATAGTCCACCAAATATAGCCCAACTTTTAAGCTCGGGGCAGGCAGCGCCGAGCTTAGGCTTAATTTTTTTTTTATTTAAATAACATTACATAAATCAAATAAATTTTTATTAAGTGATATTTAATAGTCCACATAAATATGATTTGATCAATTTTTAATTAAATTATATATATCTTAATTAATTTAAATAAATATTTGATTAAAAATTGATTGAACAACCGAATAAATTTTGATTTCATTTGGGCGAGACATCATTATTCTCCTTGTTTGGTAGTGCAGAGTAAGAAAATCTTCTAAATCCTTGAAAACAAAATAAAACAACATAAGGGAAAATGACTGTTTCTTCATAAAAGTTTGGAAAATTCTAAACCCTCACTGTGATTTATTTTGAGTTCGTTTTGAATGAAATTACTAATGTTAGCTTAAGCAAAATGACCAAACTGTCCTAACAAAAAACTCTCTTTCTAAGGATTCTTCTCTCTTCTCTCCTCTCAATCGCAGCACCAATGGAGAAGAGAGAGGAGAGAGTGTTGGGAAAAATTACTTGATACAAAAAATATGCCAAATATCATGTTAAATTATCGGAATCAAAACTCAATAACTAAAACTGAAATTCAAGTTGACTGGAAGTGTATCTGACTCCATGGCCAGAAACCAAATAGAATACAAACTTGATCCGACCTTCGTCTGGGCAAAATTCAGGCCACGGCCTTTCAGATCAAATGTATTTTCACAAAATCTCTCTATATGATGGGAGTATTAGGGAGAAAAATAATTCACTAATCCAGGGACCATGACCCTTATTTATAGTTGTAAGGATAACTTTACTTCCAAATTCATAATTGTAATTAGCCTATTTAGCTTATTCAAGTTATCTTACCTGATTCACATTAATTTAGGTAACTTTTATGCTATTCTTAAGTTACTCTTAGACATTCTCTATTTAACCCATCATAAATAGTAAATATCTATTGGTATCTACACATTTATTTATTTCCATATCTTTTCAGATACTCAAACCCAAATTACTGAATTTTCTAAATTTACCAGATCATTTTCATATGGGCTTATCTTATGGGATTGAAACATGCAATGCATAATTATTTTAACATATAAGCCCAACGTTGGATTAATGATCCAATAATCTCCCACTTGGGCTATATGTGAAACTTTATAATTATGCAAATAACCGAATGAACTCAACTTCTCTATCAATACTGAAATGTATTTCCAACCAATTCCGTCCATTAATCAGATCAACTTAGGATCAAGGCGGCTTTTGTTGTAATTTCACAACTCAACCTTCAATGGTCACGTAAATTAATATAACTAAATGACATGAATTATGATATGGATACGTAGCATGGAAATGTCATGCAATATGATATTTAACATGTCTATTTTCAACCGATTCTCTTTAGTGAGATCATACCAAATCAGAGTGAATAAAAAATGCTGAATCTTTATTTCTGCAGAATTTAACTGTAGTAACTCAATATTTATATCAATAGAGCATTCATGATTTACAAACTCCCACTAAAATTGTATATTCTCAAGTGCCATTACGCCCATATGAGCAACATGCTCAAGGAATACTTTGGGTGGCAAACCCTTTGTAAGCAGATCTGCAATCATGGAATTTGTTCTTATATGTTTTATAGACATCTGACCACTCTGTACTCTTTCTTTAACAACCAGAAACTTGATGTCTATGTGTTTGGATTTTGTCGAACTCCTGCTGTTATTGGAATAGAGGACTGCCGATTTGTTGTCACAAAAAATTTGAGTGGCTTATCAATGCTATCCACTATCCGCAGTCCCGTGACAAAATTTCGCAGCCATATTCCATGGTTGGATGTTTCATGACACGCTATGAATTCTACTGTCATTGCGGAAGATGCTATAAGAGACTGTTTAGCACTCTTTCAAGAAATGGCTCCTCCCGCTAACATGTAAATATAGTCTGTTGTAGACTTCATGCTATCTTGACATCCCTCAAAATCGGAGTCAGTATACCCAGTGATCTCAAGCCGTTCCGACCTCCGATATGTGAGCATATATTCTTTCGTTCTCTGTAGATACCGCAAGACTCGTTTGACAGCTTTCCAATGGTCTATTCCAGAATTGCTTAAGTATCTGCCTAACATTTCTGTAATATACACAATATCTGGACACGTACATACCTGAGCATACATCAGACTTCCTACTACTGATACATAAGGAATCTTTTGTATTTCCCGTTTCTCAATATCATTTTGGGGGCACTGTTTGAGACTAAATTTGTCTCCCTTAGATACAAGGGTATCACCATGTTTACAATTTTGCATGCCATATCTCGTTAAAATCTTTTTAATATATCCCTTTTGGGACAATTGCAGAATACCTTGAAAACGATCTCGGTGTATCTGAATGCCCAATACGAAAGAATTTTCTCCAAGATCTTTCATCTCAAATTTCTTTGTGAGAAAGATCTTGATTTCATATAATAGGTTTTTATCGTTACTAACAAACAATATGCCATCGACATATAAAATCAGAAAAATATATTTACTCTCATAGAACTTATGATATATACATTTATCAACTAAATTCATCTCAAAAGCAAAGGAGATGATTATTTGATGAAATTTAAAATACCATTGTCGAGAAACTTGCTTGAGGCCATAGATGGATTTTTTAAGTCTGCAAATCATATTTTTTGGATCTCCTGACACAAAGTTTTCTGGTTACAACATATAGATCGTTTCATCAATGTCACCATTAAGAAATGTCGTTTTTACATCCATTTGGTGTAACTTAAGATCAGAATGTGCCACTAACGCCATTATAATCCTAAAAGAGTCTTTCGAAGAAACTGGACATAAAGTTTCTTTATAATCAATGTCTTCTTTCTGTGTGAAACATTTTGCGATAAGACGAACTTTATATCTCTCCACATTAACTTTCGAATCCCTTTTGGTTTTAAATATTCATTTACAACCAATGAGTTTTGGTCCTTCAGACAATGGGACGAGATCCCAAACGTCATTATCATTCATGGACTTCATCTCCTCATTCATGGCATCGATCCACTTTTGAGAGTTACAACATTTAATGGCTTGATGGAAGTTGATCGGATCATCTTCCATCACTCCAATGTCAACATCATGTTCCTAAAGAAATACAACATAATCTTCCGGAATTGCATTTCTTCTTTCTCTAGTGGATCTTCTTAATGGCATAGGTTCTTGAGGTGGTAGAGTTTGTTCTTCGGAATTGGAGGGTTCGTCAACATTGTCTAACTCTATTATGTTTTGAACATGATCAGGGATAGAAATCTGGTCAAGTCCAATAACACCTGTGGAAATATCAATATATTCCTCTTGAAAGACAATGTCTCTAACCATATCTCTCCCTACAAACTCAACATCTTCAAAAAACCAAACATTTCCCAACTTAAAAATGACCTTATTTGTGGGATCATAAAATTTGTACCCCTTAGATTTTTCAGAGTATCTTATAAAATAGCAACTAACTATCTAAACATCCAGTTTCCTTTCATTGGGCCTAAAAGGCCTAGCCTCAGCTGGACAACCCCAAACGCGCAGATGCTTCACACTAGGACGTCTGCCAGTCCAAAGTTCGTAGGGAGTTTTAGTAGTTACCTTAGTAAGAACCCTGTTGAGAAGGTATATTGTAGTCTTGAGTGCCTCTCCCTAGAGTGACTCAGGTAACGCAGAATGAGCAATCATACTTCTTACCATATCCTGAAGAGTCATGTTTCGTCTTTTAGCAATACCATTCATGACGGGTGAAACATGCATGGTATACTGTGGGACGATATCGCATTCCTCTAGGAAGTGAGCAAATGGCCCTGGACGCTGTTCACCAGATCCATCATTTCTGCCGTACTGTTCTCCACCACGATCAAAACTGACTTTCTTAATTCGTTTGCCGAGTTGGTTTTCAACTTCAGTTTTATAAATTTTGAACATGTCCAAAGATTGGGACTTTTCTGTAAGGAGATAAATATAGTCATATCTTGAATAATCGTCTATGAACGTGATAAAATATCATTGACCATTCCAAGAAACCGAAGGGAATGGTCCACAGATATCCGTATGAATCAATTCTAAGACGTCTGAAATCCTTTTGGCATCATAATCCCTTTTATTAGTTTGTTTTCCCTTTATACAATTTATACAAACGTCAAAGTCTGTGAAATCAAGGGAATTAAGAATTACTTCTGACACAATTCTCTCTATTTTCTGTCTGGAGATATGACATAATCTTTTGTGCCACAACGAGGAGGAATTCTCGTTGGTTAATTTGCACCTTACATTTCGAGTACCAAAATGCAGATATTTATTAAAACAAGTCACAGTATTAAGTAAATAAAGATTATCGGATCTTAATAAAAAACCGGAACCAACTAATTTTGAATCAAGAAACAAACTAACTTTCTCATTTCCAAAAGAACAAGTAAAATCAAATTTGTTTAATACAGAAATAGAAATCAAATTCCATCTAAAAGACGGTACAATAAATGTTTCATGCAGATCCAAAAAGAATCCGGTCCTTAACAATAATCTAAACTTTCCTATGGTTTCAACTAGAACCTTATTCCGTCACCTACGTAGATGTATCTTTCACCATCATTTGGCGGTTGGTAATTTAGGCAACCCTACATGGACACACTGATGTGAGTGGTTGCAGCGGATTCTAGCCACAAAGTGTGTCCTGGTACTGCAATTAAATTAACCTCAGAACAAACTAAAGACAGAGACATACCTTTCTTTGCACGCCAAGCATGATAATTGATACAGTCCTTCTTTCTATGTCTCCCAGCACCACAAAAGAAGCATCCCTTCTTTTCTGGTTTACCCGTTACCTTTTGTTGCTTCTTCTGAGGTATCGTACTTGCAGCATCCTTAACGGGCTTCCTTTTCTTACCTTTGGTCGAGACTAGGTGAGCACCTTCTGTCCGATCTCACTTTAACCTTTCCTCTTTTTGGACACAGTGAGAGATAAGCTCATTAAGAGACTAGATCTCTTTCTGACAATTATAACTCACTTTAAACTGATTAAACTGTCATGGAAGAAATATTAAAACTAAATGCACAAGCAAGTCCTCAGAGAGGTCAAGCTTGAGCGCTATTAACTTTGAAGCGATATGAGATATCTCCATGATATATTCCCTAATATTGCTTTGACATTTATACTTCATTGACACAAGACTTGTCAAGAGCGTATCTATTTCTGACTTTTCATTCTTGGCAAACTTTTCTCAATATCAGCAAGGAAGTGTTTAGCTATAACAATAGCATTAAATATAGTGCCTCGAAAACTTTCTGGGATGGCCATCTTCATGATCATGAGACTAATGCGGCTCGACCTCTCCCACCTTTCAAACTCCCTCTTGTCATCAGAGGTACTATTATCTGTAATTGGTGGAAGACAGTCGGTCCGTAACGCAAAGTCCATATCTATAACCTCGAGAACAATCAAAAGATTTTCTCGCCATGATTTGAAGTTTGAGCCATTCAACATGGGAATAGAGTTGAGTTGGCATTGATGTCGGTAGAAATAGTGTTAACTGATTCCATAGAGAACGGTGATCAATATATATACTCAAATGGAACTTTAAAAGCAAATAAATTCAAATATGAGAAATTCCCGTAATAACATATCGATAACTCCATTAATATTTTATCTTTGGACAAAATAATTAATTTGTAAATGACATCTGAATGTAGTAATCAAACACTGACAATAAGAGTATGTCAATCAACTATCTTCCTTTGGGCCGATGAATTGATCTCATGAAAAAACCGAAAAATTGTCACGCATTTATTACCACAATGTGCACATACAATTCCGTCAAATACGAATCTTCCTTTGGGCTGATCGATATCCACATGAATTGCATACACACAACCTTTTATATCCCAAAAATAAATTAATTTCCACAAAAGATATCACTTTGGTGACATATTGTTTCAATTAATGTATCTCGAAATATATATAAAACCATACTCATATTTGAATAATATCCGTAATTGAAAAAAAGATTCAATTTTATCCTGATAGACTCAATATCTTCATTTAAAGCCCAATCTTATAAACTTTAAATTAGACTTGAAAAAGGAAACCCAATTTTATTAAATATGTTTCCATCATCTTTCTTTTCCATTTCTATACCTTCGTTGTCGGTATAAAACCAAAGTTTTTAACATTTTGCCGACAATTGATCCAAAACTTGGCCAATCCCCATTCTGTAGCAGAGGAAACCAGGAAAGTTCCCGGGTAGGTGGTGAGTTCGTGTAGAACGCTTAAGAACCAGTCAACCTTAGACTTATCCCCGTCTTGTTGACAAAACTTTCCTAAACATGTCATGCCATCGCATACTAAAAGAATAACCAGTTTTGAATATAAAAGAGACAGTAAAGAATAATAAGAATGAAAATGGATTCAATTGAGTCCAATGAGATCCAAAATCTTTTTACATTCAAGGTTGGTTCTGTTTGGGTCAAAAATGGCCCATACCTTAATTCTTATGTAACGTGGATTTGCAATAAAAGAAAAGTTTTATAGTATTAGAATCTGAAAATTTTATTCTGAAATTGAGATATCATTCTTTAAAAAAAAAAAAAAAACAGAAAACTAAAATCTAAAGATTTTCCTTTTTTTTTTATTTCCCAAAACAAAAGTTTCCTTAATAAATTTTTTTTTAAGTGGATAGGAACCAAAAAAAGGTCAAGTTCCTTAACAAAAAATATTTGCCCAAGAAAATGATAGATATTAAAGATTCTTGTAAAAAAAAAAAAAGATAACTTTTCTTAAAAAAAAAATTAACTTCCTTAAAATATATATATATATATATATATATATATGCCAAAAGTACTTGCCATGCTCTTGCAATCTCGAGAGTACAATTTATTCCTTTTTTGTTATTCTGTTTCACAAAAAAAAAAGGGAAGTCCTCTTTTCTTTGTGATAAAAAAAAATTACCCTTTTTTTTAAAGCATCGAATGTTGATTTTGATAAAAAAATTTTCCCAATTTTTTTTTTTTTGGAAACACTAAATGTCGACTTTTAATAAGAACTGAAGGTCGACTTTAAATAAAAAATTCCCATAATATTTTTCTTTATTGAAATCCACAAAAAAAAACAAAAACTTGAATATATATATATATATATATATATATATATATATATATATATATATATATATATGCATATATATATTTTTGCTGAAAACCAAAATATCAAAAAAGAATTCATAAAATACTAAAATTATAGTAAATCTTAAATATACAAAAAAAAAAAATCTCTGATTCAAACACGAGAGGCTCTTATATCACTTGTTGGGAAAAATTACTTGATGCGAAAAATATGTCAAATATCGTGTTAAATTATCGAAATAAAAACTCAAGAACTAAAACTGAAATTCAAGTTGGATGGAAATGTACCTGACTTCATAGTCGGAAACTGAATAGAATACAAATTTGATCTGATCTTCGTTTGGGCAGAATTTCGGTCACGGCCTTCCAAGTCAAATGTATTCTCATAAGATCTCTTTATATGATGGGAGTATTAGAGAGAAAAGTAATTCACTGACCCAGGGACTATAACCCTTATTTATAGTTATAGGGATGATTTTACTTCCAAATTCATAATTGGAATTAGCCTATTTAGCTTATTCAAGTTACTTTACCCGATTCACATTAATTTATGTAACTTTCATGCTATTCTTAAGTCACCCTTAGACATTCCCTATTTAACCTATCATAAATAGTAAATGTCCATTGGTATCTACACATTTATTTATTTTCATATCTTTTGAAATACTCAAACCCAAATTATTGAATTTTCTAAATTTATCAGATCACTTTCATATGGACTTATCTTATGGATTTGATAGTATGCAATATATAATTATTTTAACATATAAATCCAACGTTGGATTAATGATCCAACAGAGAGAAGAGTCGATTACCTCTCTCTCTCTCTCTCTCTCTCTCTCTCTCTCTCTCTCTCTCTCTCTCTCTCTCTCTCTCTCTCTCTCTCTCTCCTCTCTTTAATTGATTTTTTTCTCTTCTATCTCTCATCACTGCCGACGCTCGGCAATTACAAGTTTAGAGAAGAGATCCGACCATAACCCTCTCTCCTCTCTTCATGTTTCATTACCTTCAATAGAGATGACAGAGAACATGGAAAGAGAGAAAGATGATTAAAAAGAGAGATGAGTGTGAGAAAGAGGAGAGAACAGAGAGAACAGAGGGAAAATAAAATGAGTGATAGAAGATAGAAAAGATAATATCGACAAACGAGAAACAGAAGATAGTGATAGTCGGAAAAATAGACACAGATTTGATCAAGAATAGAGAATAATCAAGATGAGATAAGAGTGGCTGCCGATACCGTGTTAGAGGGGAGAGAGAGAGATCTATCAACGATCGCTTGGACGGGGAAATAAAAAAGAGGCGACTGAAGAAAGAGTTCTCTAGCAGGGCCAATTTGGTCATTTCGCATACAAAAAATTAATAATTTCACCCTTAAACCAACACAATGTTTAAACATTGGTCGTAGTGTTGTATAAAATTTTTCAGGACTTGCATTTCGGCAAAAGGTCATTTTCACTAAACAAAACAACAAACGCTCATTCCATTCACAAGCATTCTCAAGCTCATCTGTCCAAATGGCAACACCAAACCCCGACGCTCATTCAATGACCATCAACGATCAAAGGTTGATGACAACTGATAACCTTTTTATAAAGACTTGAGGATCCCAATCATCTTCAGTACAATCACCCAGAAACCCAAAGACAGAGAATAGGGCGACCAAAAACATACAAAAATCGATACATGAGAAGGGATACCTATGAAAGAATCGAGGAAAGAAACTTAAATTACAAATACAGACCAAAAATACTAATATACTGCCACCGTTGCATTCTTGCAGTTCTGTATGAGTATGATCGGAAAATTCCAGCATACCTTATCTTCCCGAAATCGCAATTTTCCTTCTCTCAGGATTAGGTTGGGGAATTGAGTCAGAACTATGCCATCGAACTGTTGGGCAGTATTTATAAACATGGAGCCAAGTCTACTTGCAATTATATCTTAACCAAATGGTGATGGTACAGGTGCTTGGACTTGAAGAGCATCAGATCTTTTAATGCTTCCCATACCACAAATTATGCAGCCTGGTGTTGAGAGTGCTGAAAACTTGGCTCCACAGAGATCACAGACGTCATATCCAATGGTCGAAAGACGACTGAGTGTAGCAGCACAGAACTGGGACGGATCTTCCAGGGGATCAATCGACTTGTTTGTCAAACCTCTATGAGTACACATGTCAATCAAGCTTCTTAACTCATCTTGCTTGCTTGGAGGTGCTTTTGACAAAAGGAGATCAAGCATCTGCTTTGCATAAGCATAATTCCGCACCTCCATATTCCTTTTAATGGCAGTTCTGATGCAGTTTATCCGATGCTTTGCCAGAAGAGGCAATGAACCCAGATGACGTGACAGTCTTGCCATCTCATCTTTTGCACTGATTGCATTGGCGCCTTGGACTTTCTGCAGTCTACTGATTTCCTGATATGGAACCAAATGTTAGCATCATTGAAGACACCAAAACCAGGACATTATAAAATCGGATGTGACCATGCATCTAACAAGACTTGTCACTAAATCATGGATCATTGTAAAGGACAAGGCATGCAGGAAGGTAGTCAATGTGGGTTGATGTTATTGAGTTGACCTCCCCCAAAATAAATGGCAATGATCCACAGGTGGCCTTGATGTTTAATTTTTTAAAAGAACAGAGAAAGTCCAGAAATCCACTACTTTTGCAACTTTAACATCCCCAGGATCCTCCAGAAAGTGCACAAGTTATCATGAACAATACTAATCAGAGAGTGAACTTCCATCTCCAACGACACTATAGCGCCAAGTCATTGCAATGCCATCTAGTTTGAACAATGTCTGTTTAACTTCAACCAACACAGGAGTGAGATTGCCGGAAAGTTGCACAGTTTTGATAAACACACTGGCACAGTTTTGTTAAAATAGCAATGACCAAGTTTGTCAATTGTCAAAGCAAGGGAGCTAGTGATTTTAGTAGGAAAGCACTGCAACTGGAGGGCGCTTTCCAGTGGAAAATGAGGTCAGATCAGACCATGTATACTAGTACGGTTATATAAGCTCTTTTCATTTGGGAAATCAATCACACAAGGTAAAGCCACAATTTGGCTTGATTAGACCACAACTAGATACACCCTCCCCCCCCCTCCCCCGGAAAAAAAAAAGAAAACAACACTACTATATCCATGGCCACACAAAGTTCAAAGAGACCACAATTCAGTCTGATACATCAAATATACTTGCCGATATTGCATTTCACAAGTATAACATCAATTATTTAGTTCTATATTTTTGGGCATAAATCTAGTTCCTAGATAAATTATTGTTTAAGACTCGAATAAACTTTCATTCAAGATAATAACACCAGCAGTTGTTTCAGGTGTCATCAGTGCCCGCGATGGATGCACCTCCATGTCTTGGCATTGACATAAGCATGGACCAGTATGGACTGAACTGCGGTCAAGGTCCACGGTTCCGGAATCGAGACCATGTCTATAAGGTCGGTCCAGTACCGATTCCTCATTTTGAAGAAGCAGGAACAGGCAATTTTTTTTTAAAATAATTTTTTTAATCAAGCTGATGCCATTAAAAAAAGAAATATGTGTTTTGTAGAGAAAGGATATACATAGATACAAATATATTTTATATTGAGTAATATATATAAAGATAGAGAGAGGTAACTATGTTAATACACAAAATAAATTCCAATATTTATTTGCATTAATATTATAATAACCAATTAAAGAATTGAACAATTCAAAATGTAAATCTTCTATAAATAATAGGTTACCACAGAAATAAAAGATTTTATAACAAAATATATTTATTGTGAAAACTATAACAACTACTTAATTATATCTAGATAATGAAAAATTATCATTAAGTTTCTCAAAAAATTGTATCATATATCATTCTCTACAAACTTCATGATTAGCAAATATCTCCTGGGCAAATGAAGTTTGGTCCTAAATCCCTAAATCCTACTGATAATTGACCAACTTGCCATGGTGAACCCTTGGGTATCCACTCTGCTTCCTCTTCGTCCAATTTTCTGTTCGGTTCTTGTTATTGTTGATTTCTTGCCAATAATTTGATTTCAAACCCTTCCTCTCTCTTTTTTTTTTTAATTATTTATTATTTATTATTTATTTCAGTTTCGGTTCCAAAACTGAAATCGGAACCAGAACCAAAACCGCCATTGTTTGGATCTGGGACCCTTGGGTTCCTCTAAATCTAAAATCGGGAACCAAGAAAATCAGAACCAGCAGTTGTAGAACCGTAGCCATGTCTATTGATGACCCACGGAAATGAGGTACCAAGTAAACTAACTTAGAAAAGAATAATGAAACATCAGCCAAGCCACTGATTTTAGATAACAAGACATCAAGATCCCAAGAGCAAATCCAATCATAATCATAATCCTACAATAGCTGTGACAAAAGTTATTGAATAGGGCATTGTTAATGTATCAATTTCCTTTTATTGGATGATTTTTCCCCCCTTTCACTTGGTGACAAACTCATTTTATAGAATATACATATGCATAAAAATATGCAAGCAACATAAAAAAAGAAATAAAGAAACTTTTAAAACATAATCTCTCCCCTCTTTTCTTTGCTCACGTGTCTTATTTTATTATTTTAACTTTTCTAAAGCTAGGGGACATTTGTGTAACTTCTCTCCTCATAAACCCTCTATTTTGTCCCTTTTTTTTTGGTATTGTTCTCATCTAGAACAAAAAATTTTTACTTGATGTAGGATTTTTCAAGAAGTCATAAAATTTGTTACAAATGAGTATCAAGCGGTCCTCATAACAACAATTTGACATTTATGCATTCTCTACTCTATTTGAGAACAAGTTCCATCTAAACACAACCACGATCACTTTTTTTCCCCTAGAATAATCATTTTAAAAATGCTAATATAATATTTTACCTAAAACATAGTATTAAAGATCCAACAAAAAAATAATAATTTATCGTTCTGGAATCTGAAAGGCCAAAGAAATGCTAGGAAAGTGAGCTGCCACTGTTGGTTTAAAACCTGAAAAATCATAGAAGTGGCATTGGCCTACTGTCAACTATAAAACCTGCAGTTAAAGCAAACCTTTCTTAGAAATTGAAAATTTCAAATATATGTATCATGTATCACATTTATATGTATATAGTGTAATGCGCAAGAAAAGCTCTAACAGTGATTTGGACATCCGATACACTTGAAATACCAAAGATATATGTTGTTCAACTTTGATAACTGTGGCTATGATGATCATTTTCATAACTAAGGCAGAATATTGGCCTTGAAAAGAAAGACCGAGTTGAATCTTGGCCTTGAAAAGCAAAGACTGACCTGAATATGTTCATTCAGAGCATGATTAATACATTACCTGAAGAAGAGTAACAGCAATTTTGTACTGGGCACAGATGGTGGCTTGAGCTTTGATGTCAGAACCACGAGACTGGTCTTTAGCTAGAGCCAGGAAAGCTTCATCAAAACAGGACAAGGCGTCTGAAAGTTGATTCTGCTCAAGGTGTACAAGTCCAGTCTTGAAACACACTGAAGCAGCTGCCCCACGGGGAACCTATTCCAGGAAAACCACCAGAGGGGGAATACAAGGTGAGACTACATCATAACATTCTCTTCCAAGAATGTTGTGAAATAAGACACAATTTCTATAGTTAGAATAAATATCCAGGCTAAGATTTTCTGGAAAATACAAACCATAAATCAAAAAGTTTTACTACAAATATCTGGGATAAAAGTTCTCTTGTTCTCTCTCCAAATGATTCCCCTCTTTTCTCAAGAATCGCATTGAAGTTCAATCTATTTTCTTGGGAGTCAGGTTCCTCTTTTCTAAAAATTTGCAGAATAATAAGGGGTAATAGCAAAAGGTCACCACACATAGATGATCAAACTACAACATTGTAGCTACAAGGAAGACAACAAAATAGTCAACAACATTAAAAGCATCAAAAAAGGCTCCACTAGCCAAGATTATAAGGAAAAAAAACACCATGTCCCAATTATCTATATTCTATAATGAAGAGTTGTCCTAGTCACATCAATTAAATAGAGAGAGAAAGCAGTACAATAATTTTCTATTTTCTACATAGCAATATGTACCCCACAAGTTCTCCATAACTGCACTTTCTAGCAAACTAAAAGTCCTGATTTGACCCACTCCTTATAGTAAAAGATAAATGATACAACTTCTTTCTTTCTTAGTATTATACCTAAAGCATTTCCAAGCAATTCCTATGATTTTTACAGCACCCGGCAAAAGTACGACATGCAGATTCTGTATATGTATATTGATAGAAAGATGTCAATTGTCTTTATTTTCATCCATGGGGAAATTATTCTCAACACCTTTTGCTCAAAAGGTCTATGGACTTTCCAACTTTAATTTCTGAAATTTACTCAAAGATGCAAAGATTATCCTTCTTAACACCTGCTGAATAAAGTTATCCACTTTAATGCAAAAATTCATATTAAACCTAGTGATCTTGTATGTACTTAAAGTTCTTAACAGTCCACTCCAGAATTCTTCAATTTTTTATTTTTATCAATCTCATCCTCGTAACACTATTAGGTACCTAGGAGAAAAACTCTTGTTTTTCATGCATCTCATCTCCTTTTTTTTTTTTGTGAGGCGTTGGGGGTGGGGGTTTAATTGTATAAAGAAAACCTTTTACCGAAATCATTATCTTAAACCACGTTTTTTATTGTCCAGGAGACGTTAGATACTATTTCTTTCCACTAATTTTCAGCCCGAAGACCAATATACAAGCATTAAGTAGATTGGAAGCTACAATAACAATTTAAACTTTAATCTCAACAATTGAGATCGACCATTTGAGAGACAAATATGAAGAATATTAAGGGTAAAAAAAAGCTTTGGTTTAATTTGTGCAGATTTTTTTATGTCACGCATTCCTATCCAAGGTAATCTCCTCATCTAAACCTTACACCATCATGTGTTTACAGATAACTTGTATCCAAGTTTTCAACGATTTTCCTTAATATTTTACTAAATCTCCCATATTTAATTTCTCGATTCTCCTAACCGGTTCGTCTTTGCGTCTTCTTTGTACATGCCCGAATCAGCTCAGACGACACTCTCGCATCTTATTCACAATTGAACTAACTCCCAATTTATTACAAATCTCTTCGTTTCTAAATTAATTTTGTCACATATCTATCGAAATATTTTCATTTCTGTTACAGTCATTTTCTACTCTTGTTGTTATTTAATAGCTCAACATGCAGTGCTATACAATAGTGCAGTTCTTACTATAGTCCTATGGATTTTTCCTTTCAAATGCAGTGGCATCATACGATAAAAAAGAACTTCAGATACCCTTATCTATTTTATCCATCCCGCTTGAATCTTATGATTCACATCCCCATCTATGTTACCATCATTTTGAATGATAGAATCAAGATATCCAAATCGCTCACTTTTTGGTACATCTTGTCCGTCTAAGTTAATTGTTTTTTCATCATTCTAATAATTGTCGCTAAACTCACATCTCATATACTCAGTTTCCGATCTATTCAATATAAACCCTTAGAATTTCAGTATAACTCTTCATAACTCTAATTTATCACTAATATCCTCCTAACATTATATCATTTACAAAAAATACACCATGATATTTTATTTTGGATATTTTTTGTAATTTCATCTATCATTATTACAAAAAGAATAAAACTTAATGTCAAATCTTGATAGAACCCAATGTTAACAGGGAAACTATTACACAAATCCCCATAAGTTTTTACATGGATTACTACTCTCTTATACATATTTCTTATAAAATTAATATATTTCAAAAAAATCATTTTTTTCATCAGCGTCCACCACAATACGTCTCTACGAACCCTATCATATGTTTTTTGTAAACCTATGAATACTATATATAGGTCTCTCTTCTGTGCTTTATATGTTTTCATCAAATGTCTCAACAAGTGGATTGATTCTGTGGTAGATTTTTCTAGTATAAATCTAAATTAATTTTGAGACACATATCTCCTATCTCAATCTATACTCTTATCACTCTCCCATAGTTTCACGATATGACTCATAAGTTTAATTCCTTTGTCTTTGGAATAATCTTATATGTCTCCTTTATTCTTATATAATGATACAAGTGTGCTCTCCCTTCATACTTTGGACATTCTCTTGATTTGCCAAATTTTATTGAAAAGATCCGTTAACATTACCATACCAAATTCACTCAAACATTTCCACACTTTAAGAGGAATGCCATCAAGTCCTATGGCTTTATTATTTTTCATTCTCCTTAACACCTCTTAATTTTATGGGAATGAATTTTATATTTAAAATCTCTATTAACTTTTTCTACAGGTATCTCGATATTTTCTATATCTATTATACTCTTTAACATTAAAGAGATTATCAAAATAGACCTTCCAACGCTTTCTTATGTTCTCATTCCTTACAAATATACTATTGATTTCACTCTTAATATAACTAACACCATTTAGATTTTTTTTCTTTATCTCCCTTAGTTTACCAATTCTATAGATTTCTCTTTCTCCATCTTTAGTCTTTAGTTTTCAGTTTCTTGTCTAGTTTGTTATACACATTACTCTTCGATTCATGGATAACCTTTTTCACCTTTTTTTTGCACTTTTGTATTTTTTAAATGCATTACTACTAATATTACATTTAAGATTCTTATAGCACTTTTAGTTTGGTTTGGATAACAGTTTGCATTTTTTCGTTTCATCACCATAACTACTTACCTATTGGGGCCTGACCCTTAAATACAACAATAACCTCTCTACCTATCCTTTTAATATTAGCAAACATCTCTTTTCACAATGTCTTTGAATCATCAATAGCGCACCAATTTGTTACTTGAATTAATTTGTCTTTAAAAGTCACCACTTTTTTTTTAATTCCACCACTTAATTTTTTACTCCACAAATGAACGGAACTTCTTTTATCTATTAGCTACACGTCTGTCTAAAATTAGAAGTCTATACTGAGTTACTACACTCTCTCCCGATATAACCTTGCAATCTTTATAAGTCATTCTATCACCTCTCCTGGTGAAAAAGAAATCTATTTGGTTGACATTGGACTCATTTTTATATATGACTGTGTGACTCTTTTTTCTTGAAGCAAGTGTTTACAAGTCTCAAATCAAATGCTACGGCAAACTCTAAAATAATACCTCCTGCCTCATACCTACAATCAAACCCAAAGATTTCATGTACAGTTTTGAATCCTTCATTTTTCTCTCATACATGTCCATTTCGATCTCCTCTAATAAATAACTTCTCTCCACTAGGCATGACTTGTATAAATTCATCTAAATCCTCATAAAATTATTTTTTTACTAATTGTATCTATACATATTTGGGACGCATACACACTAACTATATTGACTACGTTTTCTCCATCTACTAACTTAACAAACATAATTCTATCTCTCTTCCCTCCTATCGCTACTACATTTGCTAATCGATCCTTATATACCATTATTTCTACCTCATTTTTTCTTTTATCCCTACATGTGTACCAAAATTTATGACTATAAAACTCTACTACTTTAACTTTTTCCCCACCTAGTTTTTTGGAGACACAAGATATTAATCTTTCGTCTATTCATTATTTTTCCTATTTCTCTTAGCTTGCCGGTTAAAAATCCTATATTTTCAAATGGTTAGGCGAATCCTATCTTCGTGAACTAATTTATTTACCCGCACCATAAATTCCCTTGCTAACTTGTCACTACATCCGAGATCCAATTTAGAGTGTCGCTGAGAGGGAAACGCCCTAACAGTTTTCCTATATTTGTCTCCCATTGTTTTATTTTGACAAAAAATTTTACGCTAACTGTTGACCAATCGCAACCCTACTCCTTTACCCGGGTTTGGGATCGACCGTGGCAGAGTTCTTCAAATACTAATATAGAACGAAAAAAATAATGATAATAAAAATATATATAATAACAAAAAATAATAAATTTTATATTACAATTATACCGTTATGAGTTTGAAATATTTTAAATTTTATTAATTTTAAATTCATAGTAATATACCTTATATTAATAATATTAATAATACTACTAATAGTAATAATATTAATATTAATAGTAATGTAATACTAATGGTAATAGTGGAAGTAATAATAATAATAATAATAATAATAATAATAATGTAGGGGAGACGGAGGGTGAGGGTTGGAGGCAGAGGAAGAGGGAGGGAAGGTCAGGGGCAGAGGATGGGGATCGAAGGCAAAGGGGGGTGCGGGTGAGTGTCGGGGACAGGGGTAAGGGTGGGGGTTGGGGATAGGTAGAGATAGGGTAGAGAGGGGGGGAGATAGAGAGAGGTAGGGAGAGGGTAGATCTGGACCAGAGGTGGAGAGTGAGGATTATGGTCGGATCCGCGAGGCAAGAGGGGGGAGAGAGGGGGAGAGAGGGGGAGATAGGGTCGATCTTGGCTGAAGGCAAATAGATCTGGGGGGAATCAGCAGAAGGCTATGTTCTAAGGGAAGATCTAAGGGTAGTTCTGGGCTCCTGAGATTGGGTAGATCTTTTTTGCCGGAGGTTACGGTTGGGGGAGGGCAGATCTGGGTCGCCTGAGGTCGCAGGAGGGTAGATCTGGATGACCTGATGTCGTAGGAGGACAAATCTAGTTCGTGGGTTTCCTTAAGGGATAGAGCGAGGGAGAGAGAAAGAGAGATAGAGCAAGGGAGAGAGGGGGGATGGGGGATGGGGGATGGGGGATGGGGGGAGAGAGACCACTTGCCTGGTCGAGCAGTGTAGGAGAGCTGCTCGAGCGATCGGAGTGGAGGTGGTAGCTGCGAGTGGGAGAGCGAGAGTGAGAGAACCAGGCTAATACTTTCAAATTTCTAATCTTTGAAACCTTTTCTAGAAATTTGCTTTGGCTTTCATGATGACCGAAAAGACTTTTGGCATTGACCCAACATCTAACCAAGGAAGAGAAAATTTCCTTTAAGGTAACATTTTCATGAAACAAAGTGAGCCTATTATAAACTTGCCTCTCACCTGCTTGTTAGACAATCTTTGTAACCTACAACCTGTCTAAACTCTTAATTTTCATCTAAAGACCTCATTTTTCCAACTTTGCGACTTTCAAATCCTTGCACACAATCCGGAGTCATAAAGAACAACTCTGCTCTTATCTCCAAAAGTCCAATCCCCTCTTCCTCTTGCATAGTACATGGCATTGTTGTACTCTAGCCAAAGAAAATCTGACCATAAAGTAATTTTCCTTCTTTGCTCATTTGTTTGTTATATGGACAAGCACACTAACTAAGAAGCATCATATGAACACATTTTCGATACACACGCATTCTCAATGTGTGGCATCTCATGGTCACTATAAAAAAAGCTCTAAAATTGAATTGTCCAACTAAGCATACTTAATCTATCAGATGATTATTATATCTTTTAGGGAAAACTGCAATGTCCCTCCCCCCAAAAAACTTTGGCTGCATACAAATGGGTCGCGGAACCTTTCGTTTGGTGCAAACTCCTCCCCTCAACTTTGAAAAGTTACAATTTTTGTCCTTCCGCCTGATGTCCATGAAATTTTACTGTTAAATTCATGTGCAAGGCACGTGACTGAAAAAAAAAAAAAAAAAAGAAAATTTACAATTTTTAATTTTTTTTTTTTTAAGTCGCTGCAGGATTACACAGTTGATTTGAGCCATCCACACCGTGATAACTGGAAAAATATGATTCGTGGTGGTGGAGAAAGAGCAATGGTGGAGATAGAGTGAGAATCAAAGATAGATTGAGGGGGAGAGAGAGGGAGAGCAGAACACGAAAATTGAGAGAGAAAGAAAATTAGTAATACCATACCACAAATTATTGTCATATTTCTGTTAGGCATTTCATCAAACAAGTTCCATGCCTCCACCATATCTCCACACCTGATATATGTGCCAATTATCACATTCCAAGACACCGAATCCTTCCCACGATGTCAAACACAGTCCTAGCCAAACCCACAATAAAATCTAACCAAAAGTATTAAAACAATCAAATTTGACTCGAACCTATATTTCACAACCAGACAATGATCCTCTTTCTCTGGTTCTGGTTATGTCTCTCTCTCTCTCTCTCTCTCTCTCTCTCTCTCCCTCCCTCCCCCTAGTCTTCCTCAGCTTAGAAAAGCAGCAAAGCAACCCAAAATACAAGAAAATCTTTTATTGTTTTGGGAATGGGAAGAGAGAAATGTTAATTTCTGCGTTTGACAACTTGATTGTTGAAAAGGGTTTCATTTTTCTTGGATTTGAAAATCTTTTCTTTTCTTTTGTTTGATTAAAAGCTGCAAGAAGATCTCTGCCTCTCTCTCTCTCTCTCTTATTTGATAGCTTCATTGTTGAAAGGGCAATTTGATGTGAAACCCCATTTATTTGAAGCCGTTGAATGGAATCATACAAATAGTGAATTAGAAAGTACCAAAAAAGCATCAAGCTTTTTAAGCGTAAATTGCCCTTTCAGCATCTTGTTCATGAGATCGCAAAGGATTTTAAGGTGAAGGGAGAAGGGAAAGAAGAAGACGAATTAGTGCTAGATTTTTATTAATGTTTTTTAAAGATGAAAAAAGATTTGCTTTAATATTTTTTTAATTATTTTAATGGTAGAACCAAACTGATGTTGACAACATTTCATAGTTGAGGGAGCTATTTGCATAAAAAGAAAAAGTTAGGGGACCCATTTCTACTCCAACCAAATTTCCCGGTTTTTTTTTTTTTGGCGGGGGGGAGGGCTTGCACTTTTCCCTATCTTTTAACCCGAAAATAAGATAAAGAGGCATAATGAGACATTACCTGTCCTGGGCGTACGGTTGAGGGTGGAGAAGGAGCAGGAGGTTTACTAGCATTCTCAGATCCCGATACTCCAAGTACACTAAGATCAAGGGGCCGTGTGGACATCGGCAATGGAGTTGCTTGAGTTTGAGGTTGAGGTGCGACAGAAACCTGGGCTGCTGATTGTGGAGAAACACCACCATCTGGAAGTGCAATGGATCCAAGTGGAGCAACAGGTTGTTCAGGAGCCTGAGGGGGGATTCCACCATCAGGGAGGCCAATATTGACCATTGGTGTACCAGCCTGGTTTGCTGGTACTTTATTATCTCCATCTCCCCGATAGCTTGGATTCAACTTTGAGAGAATAGAACCAGGTGGCGGCAGTGCCAGTGTGGATGCCATCTGTAGAGATGGTATTGTGTTCTGGAAGAAGTCCTCTGGAATTGGTCCAGCTGTAACTCCCAAGCCAGTGACCGTAGGCTGTGACAGAGGTGCAGGTTTTGCCAAAGCATCAGTACCAAACAAATCAGTAGGACCAGAAACTGCTGGAGGTCCAGTTGTTGCAGTAGCAGGCTGGTTTAAAATTGCACCAAGATCCTGAGATCCACCAGACAATGATCTGGTCCTCATTGGTGGGCCCAAACCATCACCAAGTTTGAATTGCTTAGTTGCTTCTTTAATCTTGTCAACATCCACGGTAGTAGATGCAACAGACTTGTCTTTTATTCTAATGTGAAGCCTTTTGGATTTGGATGTTCCCTCCTCATCACTGCTGCTACCATCTGCAGCAGTGCCATAAAGTGATCTCTTAAATTCTTCTGCAGCTTTTGCCTGTTCATCTGAAGCAGAAGAGCCAGTGTAGTTCTTTGTTAGGGCTTCAAGCCCCATCAATGATTCACTCTTTGAACCACCATCAGACGCTGTTGTAGACGTATTTGACATGGATTTAACAAGGGCTTTGTCAATGTCATTTGCATGTACTTGGCCATTTGCAGGAGTGAAAGCTTTCACCAAGCTGCCATCACTGATGTCCACAACATTGCCTCTTCCTTTAATCGAACCCAAATAAACACCAATGTGATCAGTGATAATTGCTGGGATTGGACCATCATCAGTCTTCATGTACGGCATCACTTCTGCTGCCAACTCCCACTGTGGTATGGCTTTTACATTGGTGGGTGTCTTGATTTCCCAGTTCCCACCGCCCCATTCAGGTCCTTTAGGAACCATACTTTCAGCTGCAAAATTGGCAAAAATACCTTGAGTCCATCCACTAGAACGGACTCGTAATATTCTTTCACAGGACCGTCTCAATTCTGAATCTGTCCCAATCTCCTCCAATTTTTGAGCAAGACGACGCATAGCACTTGGATTAAGATGACATATAAATAGGTCAAGCATACTTTCATAGTCTGCTATAACTTCAAAAGTTTCCTTTGCACTATCAAATTGTCCATACCTGTAGTTTTATTTCAAATTACAATTTAATAAACCAACATTAACCATATCCGTACATACATCTTAAGGCGCATAAGTGTATGTGTATGCACATTGTTATGAGTGCATACATGTATACATACGATACCTTCAACCAAAAAAGAAAAGCATCAATCATTAAAATTAATAAACAGGAGGAATATATGCAAAAATTCAAACATCCTGCATCTTTTCCAACTGAAGAAAGCCTCCAGAAATTCACAACGAAACAAAGGAGGTTCCTAGAGTTCAACATACAAAAGTTCCCCTAATTTGACCAAATATCCAACTTCAAAGCCTTAGACTATGAACAGTAATCCCCAATCTAGATTACAATCTTAAAACCACCAATTATCCAATTATATCATGCCAAGAGTAAAGAAGTTTACATTTAACAGCTCATGCCCTCCTACTTTAATTTGGCCACCACATAATGTTTTCCCCTATTTCCCAGGGTTCACTGTCCCACATGAGCATATGCTGCTAATTTTCAACACAATGGAGTCCTCCCAAATGTAAAACGATGTCGACATATAGAATACACAGCCTTCATATGCCATGTGCAAGTGCACCTATGGTCATACCCACACTATTTCAAGTTTCTATCATTCATGGAAGATTAAAAACATAGATCCATGGAGCTAGCATCACAGGTAAAACTAGTCCTCTTTTTCTTTTCTTATTTTTTTTTTCAGTATATACAAGTGTCAAGTCAGATGTGTGAAAAAAATAATAAATAAATAAATAAAAAGAGAGACAATGATATTAACTCCCCGAGTATGATTCTGCATCATTATTATTAGTATTTTTTTTCCACTTTGATGCCTGGGGAGAGGGCCTACCTTTTTCCTTTTAACTATTTTTAGAAAAAGAATTATATTAGATGTAATAGAGAAAAAGGGGAAGGCCTACTTGTAATTATCATTTATCAAAACCCCGTATCATATCATCAGTCTTCAAATTTTCAGCCAAAAGATTGGTGACCAATAGAGATTAAAGAGTATCTAGACTAGATCAGTATTTTGTTCAAATAAAAAGTCCAGTGCTTGCCAAAGAGAAGCTCGCATTCTTTGGTCCTAAGCAAAGAAACAGTAGCGTTCCTTGCCCAAATTGAACAACTGGCCGAGATATGATGACAAATCGCAGTGCTACTACATTACATAGCATGTCACAAGTGATTAGTTCCCTTATTAAAGTCTATGTTTTGAAAAAACACATGGTGAATGATTCCAGTAACCAGCCTAAAGTTCCTCATTTGTTCTCTTGCATTAAAATCGACAGAGTTTCTAAAAATAAAATAAAATAAAAGCTCATGCCGATTCTTCTCCTCAAGGTGCAAATCGGAAATCTACACCATCACAAAGATTTGGAATTAACCCTTATACAAGTGAGCATGATGTGAAAATTTCATGGACAATCAAGGAACCAAGCAGAAGGCCCCTAGTACAAATGGATACCTTTTGAGTTCCGTGCCATATTACTTCTTAATACAATTTCTCTTAAATTCAGGAATATCACTAGTAACCTGGTAGATCACAAAATAAACTAAAATTTATATTAAAAAAGAAAATAAATTAACCATCAGAGAGGTAAGAAAACTGATAATTAAGTAAAACCACCATAAGATATATCAGCTGTATACTAATGAAACCACATAGTTCAAAGAAAACTGCTGCTTTCATGAGAAATACTAATTTATATCCTTACTTTATGCAGGCATATCCCAATTGGCAAAAACGATGAAACAAATGTGAAGTGGGAGGGCATTGAGGATAGTCTCTGGAACGCAGGAACTCGTCCTTAAGAACAGAGAGTGCAGTTGGAAAACGAAGAGCTATGATTGCATATATACACCGCAATACCTGAATTGGTAAAAAGAAAAATAAAACATTAAAACCAGTATAAGAAAGACTTAATCAACTGCAACCATACCAAGAAGGCATGCTAGCACAGTTCCATGAGAAACATTAGGCCGCACAAGCTCAATCAAGGTCTAACCTGAGGAAAGTGTGGACCTGCTTGGGATAAAGATACAGCAAGATCACCACAAACTGGAGGACCTCTAGAGAGAATATCAAGAGACCTCGGAGTAATACGTATGCTATCAAACCTTCATTCAGAAATACAGAATAAGGCGCTTTCAAGCGTGGGTTCAACACAATTTAATATTGAGAATGTGAAAGATAGTCTGAACCGTCAATCCTAAATGAAAGAATCTCATTGTGAATTTAGGTTGGAAGAGCAAACCTAGATGTTATTTGGTATAATATTTCTGATAGATCAATCTTCTGCTCAAAATACTGCTGCATTGTTCCAAAGCCAATCAAAAGAGGTTCAAGAAGCCCAACAAGACAGCTCTTTATCTCAACACCCTTCTTCTGTCTAGGATTTATTTCAGTTGGACTTGCAAGTAGTAGTCTATCATTCAAAGCGCCAACAAGCACTGCAATATATATAAAAGGAAAATTTGAAGGAAGCATCTCCAAATTGGTAGCACAAAAAGAAATGATATGCCATGTAATGTATACACCAAGTTATTAAATAAAACTAAAATGTTAAGGAAAACCACAGCATCTCAGATGCAGTAAATACCAACCAGCACAGGGCATGCTAATGGAAACAACAGTCCTCACTTTTCCATCCCAGCCTAGAATGCTGACTGCAGTAGTGGTAGAAAAGAGAAGAGCAGGGCCAATCCAAAGAAGGGATCGAAAGTGCACATAGGTTAAGGACTCACATAACTATATAAATAGAAAAATAGCAGAGAGTAAGTGCATGCTTACAACATCAGTAGGATGCAGAAAGTGTACAAAATAACCAATGTCATCATGGACACAAAGACAGGAGAGAAATAGAAAGAGTCTAGAACAAATGATCAATGAAATTAGAGAAGGATCTCTCAACCACAATCTCTCATATATCACTTCCCCTGTGCCAATCAAAAAAGTAGATACACAAACTGAACAAAAATTATTCTCTCCCACTAGACCCACAACTCACACTATGCAGACTATCAGGCAGGCATCCTGATCCAGAGGGTCTGAAGCCCTAGGGACAAACATCCAATCTAGAGTTAGACATCTACCATCTCAACCACCATCTCATGATGGGAGCGCCTATGGAGCTGACCCTGCTCTTTCTAAGGCTATTCTCAGAATGGAAAATTTTCCCAAAGCTTCCCAAGCAAAAACAAAAAATGTCATCTAATATAAAAAGAAAAGATAAATACAGAGGGAAGCAGGAGAAGAGAGAGAAACTAAAGAAGGGTGAGAAGAAGAGGCCAAGAGGGGGAGAAAAATAGAATCAACAACTAATGATCAATACATATTCTGAACATAAAGGATAGACCAATATTGATAAGCCACAACGCTAAAAAAGAAATAAACTAAATTAAATCAAGGCTTAAAAACAAATGGAAAGTAAATATTCTAAAAACCCTAATCGCATAATAAAAGTATTTATATTCCCCATCACCACCTTTGTGAGGCTGAAGACCTTGACAGAACCCAAGTTAGCCTCTTCTATAATCACCTTAAAGACTCTTTGACCCTTTGAATAATTCATTTCCTATTCACCCAACCATATCTTCTCATCTAGGAACAACGAAACCCCTCCAACCTAACCCAGGCTTCCTTACCTGTAGCTATGTTGTAGAAATCTAGGATCGAGTGCTACAAGGAGCTAGGATCGCACAAACAGTATTCCAAGTAAAAATCCATGCAGCAGTCCCCACCTCAAAGAACAGCTGCTGCAATAAACATCCCACCTGCTTATTTACTCCCACAAAGGAACCCTTGCAAACACCAAATGATTTTGTTTATCCACCTGTTATACTCCACCTCACAGTGATCTCAATCACCTCTCTGGAAAATCTCTCTCCACCATAAAGCTCTACACCCACTCCCCTAACAAAGCTATATCGAGCTCTACCAAATACCATATACCCGAACATCCTTGACTAGTTGGAATGTTAAGCACCTTCTGTCACACCAAGCTAAAAATTCATAATTATGAAGCAAAGGGACATAAACATCAAACAGTGACTAAAAGACAATATGGCAATTTAAAAATAAATAAATAAATAAAAACAATAATAAAATAAAAAATAAAAATAAAAATGGGTACAAGGGTACAAGGTAAGAATAATGATATTTACATGTTTAATAAAACTTTGCACTTTTACTGATGATTTTTAATTATAAACAAGTTTAACGAAACAATTAAGCAATTTATATCATTCACAGGCAAAATCTAAAAAGATTTGACATTCATTTCACTTGTAATAGACGTATTAGATTATTGTTGAAATGCATACTCAGCAACAAGGAAAATAGCGATGAATATATTGTATAGATCTTTTGAGAAAGTTACTTATGATGATCATTGCCAAACAATCAAGCAGAAATAGGCATTGTCACATCTTGTCGTGTGGTAGAGTGAGATCAAAGGCAAGTTCTATTGCCATGCGGAAGAAACATAGTTTGCTTATTCACATATGGAATCTTAATGAGCATATAATAGATTCTCCATGCCATTAGTAAAAAGGATTGTTGCAAAAATCTTCATAAAGTACCTCCTAGCATCCAAGAAATACCCACAAAGAATCTGATATCATAAAAAAATAAAAATAAAAATAAAAAAATAAGACCGGCAACATTGACTATTCAGCAATTAAATTTGACGAGGCATCCATATGGATATGACTTTCATATTGATTGTGATTCTAGCATGCAACTTGAGACATTAGGTAAAACCTCTCCTTATTTACCACATTTTTAACTCCAAGAAAACAAAGAAGACATTGAGATAAAGAAGTCACCTCACTTCAGCATCATGCAAAACAGTGTGTAGTATCTCTAAATAAAGATGAGAGAATCAGGTCTCCTATGAAAATACATCTCCCTCTCAGCTAGAAATTTTCCAACCAAAATGCATAAAAATAAAAAGAGAGTGGAATTTTGGTGGAAGTAAAGAATAAGGATTAAAAAAGAAAACAAAAGAACACAGTGAGAATTACAAAGTGAATGCAAGTCACAGTAGTGGACGCACATATGGCACCTCACAACCTTCTTCCTTCCAATACTCTCTACCCAAAGAGCTTGCTCCTCAATCATATCAAACTCCAGATAATCCACTATAGTCCTCCTCCACTCAACCAATTTGCTATAAAGCTCCCAACACAAATGACCAACTTCATCCCTTGACCCTCTAAAATCACATCCAGCATTACAAATGTGATTAATGCTAAAAATTAGATGCATATGGGTTGTCCTGCTAAAAAAAAGGTATTTCATATCCTTCTTATTGGATAGGATTTTTTCCACCACGAGATCTCTTCCATACATACAAGAGATATGGATCAACTTTTGTACCGTATACCTAATCATGCTTGTCAATCTAAACTTCTCTTCTCCAGTACACCACTACTTATCTCCTTCAATAAATCAGCCTCGAAATAAATGGCCCAAAATTTTATTAACTTATTCTACTAGGCTTGAAAATAAGAATGAAGTTAGCATGCCCTACCACTTCCAAATCACTCTATTGCTGCCCGGTGAGCTCCTCAAAACCTTCCTCCTCCAATTACATTATCTAAAACAACATAAGGATATACTTCTAAAATAGAAATGTGCTCTGATGCATGTCATAAAAATGTTCTTCCCGGGCCATCAAGAGGAGAAATCATCTAACCGGACAAAGATGGGATTTCCATAAAATTGGAGCAAGTAAACTCCCCCATTAAAGGTGAATATACAAATGAGTTGTTGCTCACTGAATAAAGATAGTATCATGCTTCCATTTTCCTTCCCAGGTGCAACCCACTATATAAAACAGCATCCAATCAACCAAATACCAGGCATCAACTCTCTTTCACCAAATCCACGTAGGAGCTTGCATCTTCCTCCCTCATTCCATTTACATCCTGGTGACCAATTCAAATAAAAAATAAAGTTGCAGTCATCCAACACATAAATATGGAGTAGACTATAGAAATTAAATCATGTCAATTTTGTGGATCAAGGATATTGAAGGAATTCCCTTGTCAAATTTCTCAGAACTGCTAGCCAGGATATCCAGATCTGAAGAAGCAATAAGCACTCTTTGACTGGTCAAAATTCCTGCAACAAAACCTCTAAGAGTCTCTTGCCATTGAACCTGGAAAATACAGTTTGTACAGAGATTGTCAGTTGTTGTTGGTTCCAATTTTATATACTTAAAGCCCAGAGCTCCTCAATTTACTTATATCAGCATCAAATTTCATTTTCAATTAGCAAACTAGCAGTCAGAAAATTTCATACATCCGGAGCTTCTAAGTATTGGACATAAAGTTCAGCGTCAGCTTCACAAATGGAATGGGCATCTCTCTTCCTCAAGCTTTGACCCTCCTCTTACCTTAAAATATTCTTTCAAGTTTTATTGACGTGGGTTGTTATTTACATATAGATACTAAAACTCATCATTTGTTAGGACGACAAAAAAGACAACACTAATATTAAGCAAAGGTCACAATTCCTCAAAACATTCATAAAGTTACCTGGAGCACAACCTCATTTACTTTCAGTTTAATTGACTTCCTTCCTTCAGGTTTTGTTGATATATCACGGCCATCTGAGGTTGAAAGGCGATATCCTTGAATCAATTTTGCTAAGCCAATCAATTTCCCATGTGATGCAAACATCACAGTTGATTCTACAACAAAAGAGAACATCAGCAAACATTCCTCTTGGACTATAAACAGACTTTAAAGATCCTTTCTTGTTCAAGTACCTAGTGGAGTGGAATATATACGATCAACTTCAGTTTCAAACATGAACTGCAGTGGACCTTGAATTGAACCAGGTTTAGCATCTGCAGAAACATTTTCAACTGCTGCAGTCTTCTCTCCATTAGCAGAAAAACCATCGTGGATTGCATTTTCCCACTCTTTACCACTCTTTATGTCCTTTGAAGCCCCACCAGGTAGAATATATAATGCTAGTCCAGTCTTATCTTCCTCAAGAATTGCAAATTGACAGTCGTTTGGACCAATAAGGGCTGCATCTCTGCCTACATTAACAGAAATACATAAGACTGGGGTCTTCATCAAAATGCAAGCATATTCAGATTCACAACATATGATATGGAAAATAAGCTCCACCAGAAAGGAAAGCATGAGAAAGTTTTTAAGGATGTTAAAATTTCAAAGCGTTCCAGCCCTAAGGCCCTTGATAAAACAATATCAAACGCACAAGATAGATACCTTTCACCATGCTTCCTTTATTATTAGCAAGCTGATGCTCAGCTTTCTCCCAGTAAAGCACCACCTCATTTGTGGCGCCACTAAATTCATAGACAACAAGAAACAAACACTGCTTTTTACTGTAAAGAATGCATTTTGCATAATATTCAACACCCCCAGGAACCTGAAGATGGAGGATCAGTTTATTCAGCTGTATTACATAAATCCACAACTCGAAAAAATTTATGTTATTAACTATATGAGACATAAATTTGTTTATAAAATAGGTCCACTACAGTTACCGTAGCATAGAGCTTTTTGTATGTATTTTCCACTCCAGAGCTGAGATTATATGCCATTAGATTTAATCCATCAATGTAAAATGCCCTCACAGGATAATGAACAACTCTGTTCTCCTTACTGAAGAAATTCAGCTCCAGATGAAATGGCTGCCAATGGATCCATCCTAGTTAAAAATATGATCAGGAAAAAGTCTCATGAACAGTCAATTGAAAAATCAACAGCACTACCTGGCAAACAGGAATGTCCTTGAGAAGATGTTTGGAGTCTGAAATAGTAATAAGAGGCAGCCGAGAGATTGGAACACTTTTAGCATGACCTTCCATAAAATGCTACACAATTCACATTCAAGTAGTAAGTGTATGCAATGCTGGGTAAAACATAATAAATATATATGTGTGCATTCATATTATTCTTTTTGTTATTGGTTTTCCATTAAAAAAAAGTTTATGCAATACTAATTATTGTAACATAAATTTTTCAGAAACACAGGAGACGGACGTAGTGCCAGAAAATTAAATGGGATAGCGGCATTCATAACTTAAAACCAGTATAATTCACAAGTAGAACAAAGAGTTTGTCATTGTTTTAATCTTAGATAACCAAATGCTGATTTTATGTCACAATATCCAATAAGCATAACTATTTTCTAGCTGATATAAGCATATATGATGCTTTTGAGGCTGTAATCCTCAAAACTACAGTGATCATTATAGTCATGCACTAACTCAAACAATGTTGCAGCTGAAAACGATAATTGACCCGTAAAATATTGCAAGAAACATTTGAAATTTAAGAGCACCATCCAATGACACTATAGTGCTTGATTAACGCAAATTTATCCAATACCGTATAAATAAGGAAGTTGAGCATATGGAGAAGAGTCTGTGCATGGTGTCATGGATGATTGCTACTTGTTGAGCACAGACATGAGGAAGGGATGAAACTTGGTAAGAGGAAGAATTAAAAATAGATATATGTGAACAAATGGATATTTTAGATAAAATAACAACGGTTAATGTGTGGAAATATGTTAATTGGATAATGTTACACATCACCTTAAAGTTCACCAAAATTTAACACGTATTTTTTATGAAGAAAAATCTTAGTCCTTGCTTTTTGCAACCAAAAGATTCTCAAAAATTGTTTCTATGATCAGTAAATGTAATACAATGGTGAACATTTACTGAATGATCTATAGTAGCAACCCATTTAGTACTGCCAAACAAAATCAGGTACACAAAAAAAAAAAACAGGAAAACAACTTAAAACTTAAATTTCTAAGCTATTGTAATTTGAAATTGCAAATATTTGCCAACTCCCTTCCCCACCAAGTCCAAGAAGTAACAACAACATATCCTAGCCAAGCCCCAGCTCTGTCCATTGTCAAAATTCATCATCATCATCATCATTGTTGTTATTGTTATTGTTGTTGTTGTTAATTATTATTATTGTGAAGCATAACAGGACACGTCAAAAGAATGTCAGTAGCATCCTTGTCCAACAACTCACAAAACTTCAAAGGTTGCTGTTGATTGGGTTACTTCAGAAAATAATTCTTTTTCTACAGCTTTTGGCATTGCAAGTGCTGGACTTGAATCGCCTCCACCACCAGAGGCTGTAAACTGTTGGCAAGATGCAGAAGATGAGAAAAGTGATGAAAAAAAGTGCAGGACTTGTGTCACCTCCAATGCTTGTCTTGCATTTAGCTACAGGGTAATGACATTGTCCACAGTACAGTTGCATAATCATTAATATGTTAGACAAACTATAAGGCAATGCTGTCCCCCCCCAAAAAAAAATCAAATAACACAAAATATACCAGAAGTTTAGGTCCACATGAAGATAGTTTCACAATACTAAAATTGTATGGGAAAAAATAAACAACCGTATCATGCATTCTGCCTATTTAATATGCCAAGAATAAATCCAAATAACCTTCCATTAGTAAAGCAATCAAGGTGCATTTTAAACAAAACTTCTCTTTTTATAAAAAATAGTAAAAGACAAGCAAGCAACATACACTGTAAAGAAATGCCTTCCGTGCAATATCTGCCAAGGTAAGCTGACTTTGCCTAGCATTCAAAAAAAGAAATAGTTAAACAGTTACTGATCAGAAAATATGCAAAAGAAGACCCAGCAGCAAAATATGAATGCAAATAACTTAGAGGAAAAGCATCAGGGATTTTCCAGATCAATGTGCATAGCATCTGACAGTAGCTCAAAAATTTTCACCCACTAAAATGTTCATGAGGAGGACTTCTACAACGACGAGCAGCTTTATCTTTCTTTCACTTTTGCATGTTAAGTCCAGCAGGATTGCACAA
Organism: Dillenia suffruticosa; assembly: GCA_033439265.1. Classification (NCBI taxonomy): domain Eukaryota; kingdom Viridiplantae; phylum Streptophyta; class Magnoliopsida; order Dilleniales; family Dilleniaceae; genus Dillenia; species Dillenia suffruticosa. The sequence continues at coordinate 4,037,277 of JAVTVX010000012.1, read as the reverse complement.
ACATAGAATGGTGAGGGTAAAGACCACAAAGAATGTAGTTAAGTCCCCAAATCAAAGACAAGTTTTCCACATCCTGAACTGTCTAAATCAAAAGTCAATATGCTAACTCAGATTAACTCTATAATTTTTACTACGCAACCTTAAATTTTGATCATCTCAATAAGATTCCTCTATTAGGCAACACCAAGTGTGGGATAATACTTTCTTTTAATCTCAAACCATCTAAACAAATAGTGTAACACCTTTTTTGGGGGACAACGATCCATAAGAATGTATTTATGATTCTAAAAAATTTACCAACTAAGAAACTATGAAACCGAGTAGGTATAAAACTGAAAACAAAGTCATTGAATACATGGAATAAAGGTGAGTCCTAACCATAGATTCTCTAACAAGTACAAGATGTATTATGACTTGTTCTAAACTTATATACTTTAAATGAGTCAATGTCATTGTCCTCACCCTTTCATATGGTGCTCTTGCATCTGTGCTTGAAGTTGATGATCAGCCAAAATGCCAGATGAACCAAGGGATGCAAGCTTTTCCTTTAAGACAGATGCTGCATAGCAACTCCATGATTAACATCCAATAATGATAATATACTAGACAAATATACACTTATCATCTATATAAACAACACAAGAAAGAAGCAAAATTTCAAAAGCCTTTGTGTATCAATGATTTTTCCCAAGAAGAAGATGATGGAGAAGAAGCTGCCCCTCCTACAGTTGAGGAATGTCCATATTAGTACAACAATAATTTGTTCAAATTATCTCCAACTGATTTTATGATCACATATGTGTTGGAGAGAAGCTTCAAATGAACATCAAATATGTACTCTTGATTTCCTCTCATGATGTATATCCAACACCTTTAATTACTCATTTTAAAATGATAAGAGAAACTTAAAGGGTAGGCAAGGACCAAACGCTTAAGGCCATTTCAACAAGTCATGCGGGTTTCAAGGACACTGTTAATATTAAGGCCAACAATCCTAATGATTGTACAGTCTGTATAAATTAAAGAAACATATTCTCCAATAGTATAAGTTTTTTTTAAGCAAATGGTTGCTTCATATAGTATCACGATGTCTTGTCTTTCTAGGCCTTATTAGCCTTATCAAAATTTCACGTGCTTGGAACTGTCTGGTAAGTCATCACAAACCCACGCATAAGGAGGATTTCTTTTTTCAAAATAAAAAAAAAAAAAAAATTATATATATATATGGTATTTTAAGAATCAAACGACTTACATAATTGAAAGACCAAACTTGTCCAATACAATTTGAAATAAAAAGTTTTTTGTTTTGGTTGGCAAATGTTATAAGTGCTTATGAGAAGAATCAAACGCCTGTCAAAAATACTCTTACCCTAGGGGCAGAGATGCAGAGAGGGTTGTCCTGTCTTCTCCGTTTCATTGCACAAAACCCATACCAAACAGAAGAGAGGTACTTCCCACTTCTTAATGACAGGAGAAAAGGAGAGAAAAAGATTAAGAGAGAACCAAAGAGCGGCAAGACATGCATGATATGCTGAGTTTTCTGGGAAGAATGTCTTCATTCCTATCTCTTCTTCCTCTTCTTATCTGCTTTTTAGTCTTGCTTCTCTCAGAATAGGATTAAAATTTGTTCTCCCCTCCTCATTTTTTTAGGCAAAGAAAGAAAATAGAAAGCATTCTGTTTTCTCATTTTCTCTTGTTTTCATGGGAGGAAGCTTTCATTCATTAGATTGACCAGTGGTTTTAACATCTTAGGGGTGTTGTAGAGTTACTTCAGTGTAGCGTAAGGAAGAAAAAAGAAAAAGCATCGCTTCTCATATGCTTATATGAAAAGCATATGCATCAAAACCCAAATATTGTCCTTTGTGGGCAGTAAACCTTTTCTTTTAACGCCAACATGCATCTTGATAGCACTAGCTCCAAGGTGCACCTCAATGCATGTATTGAAAAGTGCATCCAAAAACTATGATTAGAAGATTTGAGGTAGATTCTAATAAACAGCTTAAACACACTAAAACTGGCTTTCGAGTTAATGGTGGCACAACCTCTCAAACAGGAAAGCCTTGTTATATCATGCAATTCATCATAAAAAGATCTCAATGACCAGGAAGAAGAATGAAGGCTAAGGAACTAAGAGAATGGTAGGACAAGAATTTAGCAAAGCAACCTTCAGAAGACCAACACCAATCTGGTCACTTTGCCAAAGTAACAAGTACTCTGCTTTTCAATGTAAAAAGTTCTAAAGGATGCTCTTGGCAACAGACCTGAGGAACCCCTTGCACTCTGCAGAACCGCAAAGAGTTGTTTCCTTCCTTCCCTGGTGTATGCAGCCCTGTTCTTCAAGTTGTCTCCACCAGTGACATTCTGCAAAAATGGTGTCTCTTTTACACTTCCATTTAAAGAGGGGGGAAGGATCATACACTACTCTTTGGACAACAATTGACAAAATTAGATCTATGAAAAAAAATGCATTTACACTTAACTGCAAAAAGCAAAGCAGCTAAATTGAACTTTGGATGAACTTCAAAACTTTTGATCCGTGGCAAGGGATAAACTGTCTCACCACCCTGCTGAGAAAGAATGCGAGGGAGGTCGATTGGTTCAATTGCTGCAGAACAGAGTGCAAATACATTAAGGACCCAAAAGAAGAACAAATTCAAAAACTGAATTTGTAATATCCTTTGCTAAAGTCAGGTGCTAGGATGTCAGTTGAGAGAAATAGAAATAAACAAAAGCAAGCCTGTTTCAGCATACTGCATTTAGTGGCCATGTTTCTGTTCTATAAATGCAGATTAAACGTCACAGACACAGGGAAACAAATACGAAGAAAAATGAAAACAAAACCTCACCTGACAGAATACCCCTTTTGTGTGATTCAGCAAATGAACCAATTCAACAGAAGCAAATATTAGGTGACTGGAAGTCATATATGGAATTAAATAGAAGGGTACCTAGCTGACGTATTGTAAGTCATGCCGGACAAGTAATAATGACTTCCCATTCAATATATCAGTCTGAGGATGGGATCTATCTTCTCTTCAAGAATTTCAAAATCCAAGTCCATAGAGGAAATCAAGAACCCTTATGCAAGAGCCCTCCCACATCCATTCTCTTTGATTTCTTGCTCACTCACTTGAACACCAGAAAAAGGGGCCCAAAAAATCCCAATAAGCACTAAGCCCATCTGCTTCAAGACAAGGTGATAATTGCAACTTCATAGCTACTAAGCAGATAGAACATAGATTTGCTGACATCGAAAAAGCTATCGTGCTCATAGGATGGTGCTTGTCTTGTTTTAGGCCATTTTATTGTTTCAAAACCTCTATCATTGAATCTATTAAACCCAAATGCACAAAGATCACTTAAAAGTGTATCCTCAACACTTTCAAATCTATTAATCAGCAAAAACAACCCCAGTGCATTTGTCCCTTTTTTAACAGCAAAAGAAATTGCATTAGAAGCATTTGTCCTTTTAACCTATCAGCAAAACAAGTCTATATAACTAACACCATACTCACCCCAAGAAAATCAAAGATGACAACAAAAGCAATGAACAATACACAGAGAACAAAAGCAGCAATAAAGGTGTTACAAGATACAGAACTTTCCCAACAATTAGGTAATAGCTTAGAATAAACAGTTGTGGAAATGGAGAGTTGCAATTATTGACATTGCCCAAACAGAGCATATCATTTGCTATTTTCTGCATTTTAGTGCTAGGGGGAGGGGGGAAGAAGGATCAGCTTACCAGCAGGCTCAAAAAAATTTGCTTGCATAGGAGGTTTATGGGGATTAAGCATCACTCTCATTTTCCAAACTTGAAGACTACCGTCCCTAGAAAGAGTCACAAGCAACCGCAGAATTGGTAGCCAAGCAACAGAAGTGATTGGTTGTGAGCCCACTTGTGTGCTGAAATTATGGTTAAAAAAATTACCATTAGAGAGGGGGGATTTTAAGCTAACTAATAATAGCCAACCAAAGGAATACAACTTCATATTGGCAAGGGAAGCGGTTAGGGCAGTGAAAACTTAAAGTGAAGTAAAACTTGAACACTTTATGTGGGACCATCTCCTTGTCTAATAAACAAAAAACAGAATAAGAGTTCTTCAGTTCAAGAAATCAGACAACACAGCAAAAACCAATGGTAATTCAACAATCCCCAACCCCCACACCCTTCAAGAGAGAGAGGCGCGCACACACACACACACACACACACACACATCGTGAATCCATGAGGTCTCCTTCATTTAATCTAAGAAATTAAACAAATATAAGGTAAAGAATACCATGAATATTTCCACCTCACCTACACTAAAACAAAAGGATTTCATTCTTAAATTGATAGATATCAGATCATAAGGGAAGTCAAATTCACTCACATATCCTAACTTTCAATTACTAACTAATGGAAAAATAAATGGTTAAAGCATATGATTCATCATCTGCTTGTAAACTTATGTTACAAAAATGATAGTGTCGCAAGAAGCAATTAAAACAAAATATGGTCCCACTGAAGCAGCACAGATTCCATCACTAAAGAGATGTAATTTAAAGACACAGCAATTCTTGATTCTAGTGATTACTAAAACACCATACAACCCATAAGCTATACAGGATTTGCAAATTAGGAAATCCAAGGGAGCAACACGAAGAAATGCAGTACGAGAAAAGATTGGAGAGAGAGAGAGAGAGAGAGAGAGAGAGAGCAACAAGATGGAGGTTAGCATTGGCCAAGTGAAAAGGCACCCAGCCATACTATTAAATAAATACAACAACAACAACAATCTAAACCTTAATCCCAATATTTGGAGTCTGCAATTTGAGAGATAAATTTGAAAAAGATAAAATATATATAATAGATAGATAAAATATATATATAATATATAAATAAAATAAAAAGAAAAAGAAAAAGAAAAAGAAAAGTAAATAAATAAATCAATAGATAAATATCTAAAATATAGTGGTTTAATTTGTACGAATTCTTCTACGCCATCCATTCCTATCAAAGGCTATTTTCTCTTCTAGACCCTTAACTTCCATGTCTTTATAGATAACTTGCAGCCAAATTTTCAGCGGTCTACTTCTCCATTTTATTAGATCTCTCATATTTAAATTATCGGTTTTCCTAAACAGTATATCTTTGGATTTTCTTTACACATGCCCGAACTACCTCAAACGACACTCGTATTTTATCCACAATTGAACTAACTTCTACTTTATTATGAATCACTTCATTTCTAATTCTATCTCTTTTATTTTTTTCACACATCCACCTAAATATACTCATTTCTGCTCTTGTTCTCGTTGTTGTTTAATAACCCGACATTCAGTATTATATAATAGTGTAGGTGTAATCGAAGTTTAATAAAATTTTCCCTTCAAATGCAATGGCATCGTGCGATCGTAAAAAATTCCAAATGCCCTTCTTCATTTCATCCAACCCGCTTGAATCCTGTGGTTCACATCTTCATCTATATTACCATCATTTTGAATGATGGAACCTAGATATCTAAATCGATCACTTTTGGATACATCTTATCCATTTAACCTAATCGTTTCTTTATCATTCTGATAACTATCGCTAAACCTACATCTCATATATTCGGTTTTCGATCGACTCAATCCAAACCCTCTAGATTCTAATATATGTCTCCATAACTCTAGTTTAGCACTAACCATCTCCCTAGTTTCATCAACTAGTACTATATCATCTACGAAAAGCATATACCATGGCATTTCATTTCGGATATTTTTTGTGATTTTATCGATTATTATTGCAAAGAGGAGAGCACTTAATGCTAAACCTTGATGAAACCCAATGTTCATGGGAAAACTATCGCTCAACCCCTACAAGTTCTTACACCGGTTACAACTCTCTCATATATATCTCTAATGAGATTAATATATCTTAAAGATATCCCTTTTTTCATCGGCACCCACCACAATAAATCTCTAAAAGCTCTATCAATACCATATGTAGGTCTCTTTTATGTGCTCCATATATCTCCATTAAATGTCTTAACAAGTGGATTGCTTCCGTGGTAGACAAATCTCCCTGGCATAAATCCAAATTGATTTTGAAATATATTTATCTCCAATTTCAATCTATACTCTATTACTCTCTCCCATACTATTAAATAAATAAAACAAACCAAAGGACCATGCATCAATGTTTTACAATGTTAGTAAGACCAGAGGCAAAGAGTCGCAAAGAAATGTAAAAGATTTCCACTCAATAGAAGACCTCAATATTACAAAATCTGAGTTATGGAAGCATTCATTTTTCCCAGACCCAAATAAACAAGTAAGAAGAAAGGCTCAGTTCAATGTTACTCCTCTTAAGGGCTGAGGCGAGGCTTCTAAGTCATATCTTAGTATCATAAATCCAATTTCTTTATATAAATGTGTGCATAAGCAAAGTAAAGACAGCAGTTTAAGTTTCAAGTATCAATGGATAACCACACTAAAGCTTACATTCCTATCATAATAGGCCTCTCAGTTGACACATCCCATGCCAGAAGAGTGCCCCGTCTATCACCAACAAAAATCCATTCCAAAGTTGGATGAAACTCAAATGCACTAGCACCAAAGAGCTTAATGGTGTTATCAACTGCATTAATGAGGGAGCAGACAATCACAGTGAGAATTTATCAAATATTGGCAAGAAAAACCAATGTATTCATGTCTTACGATGTAAAGTATAATGAACAGCATATGTGTGAATGTTGTAGGCCCGAATCAAACCATCTGCATATGCAACATACTGAAACACAAGAATTAGTTGTAAATTAATGAACTGCTTGAAATAAGTCTAACTAAAGGAGGCCAGATTTGGGCCAGAAAGACATATCATCAAGCAATAAAATCAGAATCTCTAACCACTTTAGTTGCATTAAATCAGCCTTTTGGTAGAGGGGAAAAAATAAAATTCACAGCATTACCAGGACTGGAAGGCGAGGATGGCAAGCAAGATTGACAACTGGTTTCTTCAAATCAGGCTTTATCTTTGTCGGTGCCCTTCCCCCTTCAACAGTTCCGACAGCTTCATGCATCCCAAATAGATCAATAATTAGAGGCAACAAGTTCTCATGATCACAACTCACAATAGACTATAGGATGATATATTAATTAAAAACTTCAAATACCTCAACAGTGGAACCTGAAAATTATAGAGCTAAAAGAAGGCTGCAAACAACAAACCTGTTACACTCATTCTTTTGTGGAAACCAAAAAATACAATGGGCTGGAGAGGTGTCAAAGCAAGATGGACCTCTGTGTCGGAGGAAATTTGCTCCATTCTCTTTTCAGGGGAATGCAACACACAAGTTTGTTCTGTATCAAAATCACAAGACCGAATCGTGCAATCCTAGAATTTAAAAAAAAAAAAAAAAAAAAAAGTGTCAAAAACAGCTGTATTGTAGATAACATAAAACAGAATAGCTATTTGAGATATATTGCCCAAAACAATTCTAACAACCGATAAAAAGGAAATTGACATCACTGATGTCATAAGGCTCATTGTTTAGAAAGGGCAAGACACACAAAAAGGCAATCTATATGTGTGTGTGTTGATGGAATAAATGAAATTATATCATATGTAAGGAAGAATGTACCAAAACTCTAAAGGGTAAGAGATCCTCTGAAGCGAGATAAATATCAAAACAATAAATAAATAAATAAATAAATATAATTGCTCAACAATCCCTCTTCAACAAATATCACAAGCCATTGAATGCAAAATTTCTCAATATTCTATTCTTTAACTTGTAGAATAATGTTGACAAAAAGAATTATCTAGCAATAAATAGGAAAAGATGAACCTGTAAACTTTCCTTATAATATAATTTCCCATGGCAAAAAAAAAAAAAAAAAAAAAAAAAAATTCATTATCACATTAAATAACCATTCAACACCAACCTGTATCTGCCTACAACTTCAACTCTCTAGAGGATATTACTCTGAACCACCATTGCTTTATGCACTATGCACCTTATTAAACTCCGGTAGGAGTTCCACCATTGTTTTATGCAATTTACACCTTACTAGACTCCAATATGATTTCTCACCCAGTCTCCCTCCTCAATTGACATGAATTAAAAAGGCAAACCAGAAAGCCAGCCCTTGGTGAGTGTAAGGCAACCTCCTTTAGAAAGATATCTCCTCTTTCATCTCGCTATGTTTTCTTAATTGCTCCACTATCACAACCCACATGGTTTTTCCCTTGGCTCTTGCTCCCCAAAGGAAGGCCTAAAATAACTAATTAGAGAGTTCCTGCCTTATAAACAAAAGTAGCAGCCAAAGCAACACTATTCAGCCCCCCTCCAAAGAAAAAGTCATGATCCCCGATGTTGATCTTAAGCATTATTATTGTATTTTTTAATTAAAAAAATAAATTGTGTCAGAAAAAGAAGACAATTAAATAACCATCAAAGGATAAAAATTGTAAGTGTGAAAAAGTGAAACAAACATAGAAGGACAAAAAATAATGAAGGATTGCATTCCAATCCCTCTTCAAATCCTTAAACCAATAACCTCTATAAACACCTAAACATGACCCCAAAGACAAATATAGAAGACATGTTATCCTAAAGAAGAGAGAAGCCAATATTCTGATATTTGAAATCCTTGCATTATGCTCCCTAGCAATAACAGCACATCTTCAAAGTTAAGAAGCATCTTTCCGCACACTGAAGCCTTTAAACATTTTCAGGAACGAACTACAGACACCTCTATTACTATCTATTGATTATCACATATGGCAAAGAATGAATTCCACATCTCCCTAGCTATAACACAATACAAGTATAGGATTCTATAGTTTTAAAATATCTTCCGCACATCACACAAGCTAAAAGTGAAATAGTGTTTAAAGGCCTCCATTTTTGTAACAAATCATTTGCACTAAGTTTATTAAGCACCATACACCATAAAAAAACATTAAATTCGGACAGTAACCATCGTCCTACAAATGAAATTACTAAGGGAAGGTAGGGATATGAAAAAATAACAATTTAGAAGAAAAGATACCACAACTATCAAGACTCCAAACTGTAGTACCAAGGACATAGGGCAAGGGTGCTACTTCTTGAAGCACAGATAAGGGAGATAAACTCTATAACTTCACTATCATTAGGATTTCTCAAGAGAGAGAGAGAGAGAAGAAGAAAAGAAATTCCAACAGACCAAATTAGCCTCCAAGAAGAAGAAATCTTTGAGAAGGGGGGCTGGAAGCAGGGAGAACTAATAGAATCCAGGAAAAGCAATAGAGTGGTGAATCCCCAATCCAAGAATCCTCCCAAAAGAGAGCCCGTGATCCATCTCCCACTTCAAAAGATACTAGAGGAAGAAGGATCTCACAAACCTAAGAGATGAATTTCCGAGGGCTAGAATGAGAAGCTCACAACCTTATGCCCCAAAGAAGTGGGTTCTAAAGAGAATATCCATAAACATTTACTAATCAAGGAAGTGTTTTTAGACAACAACTCACCCCTGCCCAAACCACCCTGAAATTTAGATTTAGAAACCAGATCCCAACCACAAGATCATCTCTCGTGATAACAACTTTTCCAAACCAGAGAAAAGCTCTCATCAACTTCTAAATCTTCTCCACCATCTGATTCAGAATGATGAGAAGGGATAAAACATAAAAGGGATATGAGAAAGACAAGAATGTATTAGTGTAATATGCCCACCTAGAGACAAGAAAACATCCTTCTAGCCATCCAACCTCTTAGTTAATAACGTCCCCAAGCCCAATGCAATTCTTTGAGAATAAGAGATGACTCTCTCAAGGAAATAACAGCATCATTCATAGATGACAGGTGAGATATCCACAACCCCAATTCCGCCCTTCCCCAACAAGAACACTCAATTCCAAACAAAATTAATAACCTAATTGAGTATTTTGCTGAAAATTCTGATAACCAAAATGAAAAGGAATGGCAACGACAGAACCATCTGCCCCAAACCTCTAAATGACTGAAAGATGCCTTTCCAAATACCCTTTTTTCCTGTTCATCTAATGTCAGGTAAAATAATCCCCTTGGCAACCAAAGATACTTCCTTTCACTTGAACCCCCCCGAGTTGAGAGCTTAAGTTTGGCAGTCATAACAAAACATGCAAGCGCCTGACCCCATGGCATCCCAACCCACTTCTTCACTATCTCCTCAAATCATTCATGTTTTAAACCCATATTCCCATAGAAAGGAAGATCAAATTCACTACTTAACATTTTTAATAAGATTAGAAAAAAATATATACTAATAGGAAAAATATCTGAGAGAGAGGAAAAGATATCCTGTTGAAAGACAAAAGAAAGGAAAGCCACCATAAAAAAATGATAAATCATAAGAAACTGTTCTCTAATGCAATGTCACTATATCTAGTGAGATACCCTTAATAGCTACTCCCACTGCAGTATACCATAATGCTCTTGAAAGACAATTTTGTCCCAATAGTGTAGATAGGAAGACCTTTCATCTGTTAACTAATTAAAATTGTCAAAGACACTAATCCAAACAAAGATCTTTGAGAAGTATCAGTAATCTCCCCCAACATTGAGCAACAGAAGTACCATTTGTTGCAGTAATGAAACTTTAAGCTTTATCTACTAATCTAATTCTATTAAAGAGCATTAGAAGTAAATTCTCTATACTTCTTCTACACATTGAGTGGTACTTTTATGTCAACAAATGAACTTGTAATTGACATGGACTGATGGGAAGACATAGTCTTTTTTTTTACATCCCCAATAACTAGAAAACTGGTATCCTGGGGCAACTACATTAATAACTAATGTAGAAAGAAATGAAGTAAGAGGATAGACAGAGAAGCAGGTGACAAGAGAGAAACAACCCAGAGAAGGGGAGAAGAGAAGAGGCCGAGATGTAGATTCAATAACCAATCATAAATTCATATTTCCAAGTCTAACATTCAATAAGCCCTAATGCCCAAATATATGGACACTTCCCTAAAACATATGAGAAAAGAAGATCAAACTACAATCAAGAAAAAAGTAACCGAGTAGAGTATTCCAGAAAGGCTGAATGTGAAATTTATAAGAGCCTTTAACCCCCCCCCCAAACAAGAAAAAGTGTAGCACAAGCGGGAATTAATTGATATGTAGTTTTTCATAGTTCGCAGTTATTTGGGAGGATCTTCACAATTTGGTTGGAGAGGCATTTTTCTCACTTTGAACAAGCCTTACCCTTATCATTTTTACTCTTTTCTTTCTCTGATTAATAAAGCTTAATAAAGCTTCTTCTTTGATTATCACACAGACAAGAAAAACAACAATAGAAAAAAGATTTAAAAATACCACATTCTGGTGTGGAGATGTTGTTTGCATTTGCCCATACCCAAGGACTGGTTAATTGACCATAAAAGATGAACTAAGATATGTTGTCCATTCCAATTCAATAGAAGTATGAGCCAACACAAGAATCCGGTAGGTCCTAAGATTTGCAGAAAATTGTACGAAATTGAAAAGGAAACAACTCATGTTGAATTCATTGTAATTAAAAAAAAAAAAAATTGTAAGGCTAGTGTGGAGGCCAACCTGAAGTATAGCAATAATAGCATGTCCACTTGTCGGACTATACGACATACGGACAACAGGTGCACCAATGTTAATTGAAGCAACCTTGCATCCGGTAAATGCATCAAACTCTGCACAAATCAAATTCTAATGATAATGGACCTCCATAATTATAACGGACATTATTGTTGTTGAGCAATGGTATTAGAACTGAAAAGTTCAGTGACTGAAATGACAAAATTCGTCATGGCATTCACGGCATCATTGGATATTAGGAAACTTTAACCAGTAAAATCATGCCACATTAAATTCTTTTATTTATATTATTGACTTTTCAAGTCCTAATAGCTTCACCATAGAAGACTAACCTAGATTCCATAACATATCATCTAAACCCCGAAATAAAATTTCCAGAAGAAAAAAACAAACAAGATTCTATAGTTTCTAAACATAGCAGGTACCACATTTGGGGTTTACAGTAGTTCGTGTGTGTGTGGGTGGGTGGGTGGGTGGGTGGGTGGGTGGGTGTTGTGTCGGTCTTTCGTAGGATAGCTTCTTCAACGTTATCTTCTAACCCCCAAGATGGAGGAAAAAAAACCTTTGTATCTAAAATTCACGTACAATTTGGCGACAATTTAGAGTTAAGATGAATGAATAGAAAGAGACGAGAGAGAAAGTACCGATGACATAGTTTCCGATGGCGACGCAAATGAGAGCTTGATTGGGGTGAAAAGTAGCGGCGTGAGGTTGCATTTGTTTGAGACCTCGGTCGACATGGCGGAGATCTAGATGATGCACTGTGTTCCACTCCATTTTTCAATTAAATTCGACCTGCAATAGATCTTCAAACCCTAGATCAGATCAAATGGACAATTATGAGAGAGAGAGAGTGATCAATTTGTGTTCATAATGAAAAGTCTTTACCGGAGTTTGAACTATTGAGATTTGAATTCGATGTCCATTAGGTGGGAGTTGAAACAGAGAGAGAGAGAGAGAGAGAGAGAGAGAGAGAGAGAGAGAGAGGAGAGCTAGAGCTCTGAACCTATGGCAAATTTTTTTTCAGTATTTTCACTTTCTATTTCTGCTCTTGGTGGCGACCTGGAACCGGCAATTTCCGGTTCCTCTTGTTTTTAAATATTCTCTATCTTTTCCATTTTTTATTCCGTCCAGGCCCAAGACAATAATCATCTTAAGCTAGGCCCATTTTGGCCCAAATGCCCAAATACAGGTCGATCCAAATGGTCTCTGATCAAATGGCCACCAGCCCAACCCAGCTGGCCCACATTGGAACCTTAAGAATTGGCTCAATCCCAAAACCAGTCCGATGTCACGACCCAACTCTCAAATTAGAGAATTGTAGTGCAGGTGAATCTCATTTCTTCTTGGAGGAGGAAACAGAGCATGTCAAAAGTAAAACAAAGTATGGAAATGGAAGGCTAAAAATCAATATGGTGATAAAATAAATGTTATAGAGAATTATGGATTGAAAGAAGGATTGGAGGAGAGAGAAAGAAAGAATTACAGAGACAGAAAACAGAAGAGATAGAGTGTGGGGTTTAGAGAGAGAGAGAGATAGCGAAAGGGAAAACAGAGACAGAGGAAGAAGGATTATTTTCATTCATTGTCTGCCTTACTTTTGATCTGATACAAGCATTTAATGTTGTTTAGCAAATCTCCTAATAGATCTAACTTCTTCAGTTAATCAGTTCTAACAACAATTTTAACAATACGAAATAACTAATTAATTTACATTCAAACTCTACTAGACCTTAATTTTTTTTATATTTCTCAGCATCTGACCAGAGCTTTTCAAACCTCTCTTGGTAATTAGTGAGGGAAACATTCTGCTGAAATTTGTTGAAACCTTCCACCTCATCTTATAATCCTTTTGCTTCAAACCTCTGCAACAACATTTGAGAGAATTCTTCTCAGTCATTATCTCTTTTCATCATCTTGATACTGGATTTTAACATTGTCTTCTAAGTACATTTCAACAATATCAATCCATTGATATTTGGGTAATTGACACACATTGAAAAATTCGATACACTTCCTTAACTAATCCTGTGGATTCTCCCCACAAATTGAGGGCAATTTGATCTTGGGAGGATTAGGGATCCACCCTCAGTTTAAAGGGTCATTCTTGATTGTACCGGTGTCTCTATCTTTCTTCAATATGTTATCAATTGGAGTGGGTAGTAAGGGGGGTTTTAGATTCTATTAGTTTGTGGTTTTGTACCGTTCTAGGCTTCTATGCTATCTATAAAAGCTTCCATTCTTTGGTCCTGCTTATTGATCTTCTGGTTGATTGTTTTAATTTCATTTGCTAGTAGTTTAACTTCATTTATCGATTCTATCATTGTACTTTTGATGAGTGCCTTCTGCTATTGATTTTGCTTAGGCCAAGGAGTCGATGTTCTGATACTAATTTATCACAACCCAAATCTCAAATTAGAGAATTGAAGTACATGTGAAGCTCATTTCTTCTTGGAGTAGAAAACAAAGCATGTCAAAAGTAAAACAAAGTATGGAGGGTTGAGAATTAAAATGGTGATGTTGTAGAGAATTATGGATTGAAGGAGAAGAGAGAGAGAGAGAGAGAGAGAGAGAGTGTGTGTGTGTGTGTGGGGTTTAGAGAGAGAAAGATAGGAAAAGAGAAAATAGAGACAAAGGAAGAAGGATTATTTTCATTCATTGCTTGCCTTACTCCTGATTTGATATAAACATTTAAAGGATGTTGATTAACAAATTTCATCACATATCTAATTTTTTCGGGTTAATCATGACAATTCTAACAATATAAGATAACTAATTAACTAACATTCAAACCCTATTAGATGATAGTTTTTAAAATTTTAAGCATTCATTACATCCAGATAGGAAATTTTGAGACCGGGAGGGTTATTCCTTTAGCTGCATTTTTGGTGGGAGAATGCTTAGTCAGGGACAATTAGGCCCTCGCCTTTTATGGGGCTTAATTGGGCAGAAGTCAATGAGCCCTCAAGGCAAGTAGGTACTTATCCTAATCAAAGGCATATCTTTTGTTTTTAATAACATCATCATCTTTTGTTTTTAATAATAAGCACAAATTAAAAATTAAAGGAACTAAAACATAGTTAAATCTTCTTATCTGACATAAACAGATATATAACCTAATGATTTAATACAGCAAATAATTCCTTTTAAAAAATAGATTCGAGCTATAATGATAAATTTAGTTTGTTTATTAATTGTATCAGGACAGATGCCCTTGTTGTCATCTTCTATTAAAAAATAAAATCTTCTCACGTGTGTATCTGAATTCAAGTAAGCCTCTTCACATAGAAAGGAAATCCCTTTTTTTCTTTGAAACTCTTGGATTGACCACCGTCCAACTAAATCTGAACCCATTGCCTTAAAATTCATTTTACAGGAATGGATCTCCTAACATTGATTTTTTCTCATTTTCAAGTCGAATCAAATCTGGATATCGGGACGGAAGAAAGCTCCCTTAACCAACTGTGCCAATAAATGTTGGTATAGAAAGGCAATCCTTTACTCAACATCTACTCCATACTTTTGTATTTTGCCTTGCGTGTAATGAAATCAAGTAAGTTCAATAGAGAGAATTATATCTCATCATCCTCCGAACAAAAGAAACCAAATCCAAAAGAAGTGCCGATATGTTTTGACTCAAGTGATACTTTTCCCCTCCCCATGTAATAGACTCGAATTCGAGTTCGAATTCGAATTTGAGTATGTATCAAAAAAAAAAATCCAAAAGAGAATTATTTGGACAAGAGAAGAAGGATTTTTTTTTTTTCATTGTCCAAATAACCTTTATTTGGGTATTATGATAGATTTTCTCATACTTGGGCCTAAATCAAAGAAAAGAGGAGGGTTTTTCTCCGATCTCGTTTAACAAAAGAAAAGGAAAAAGTTATACCAATGGATTAAAAGAAACTTATAAAAATTTTGAAAATCACATTTCTATATTAAAATTTTATTTAATTCAAAAAACATAATTAAAAAAAAAAACCCAAAACAAAACAAAACAAAACAAAATGCCACATCTCTATACAATAGTAGAAGGCTCCCAAACTAGGCCTTTAACCAACCACAAAGACAGCAAACTACAAGAAACATCTTTAATCAATTCTCTACTGATTGATACAAGTATCCTTGGGTAAGGAAGAACCATTCCAAAAGAAAAGCAACTTAGATTACTTCATTCCGAATAGAGTCTGCATAACCACAGTTTGTGCTGATAAATGGAACCAGAAAAACATCACATAGATCAAAACAAAAAACAAGAGCAAGACACAATACAACAATTACCATTAAACTTATAATCGGACAAAAGAGTTTTACAACAATTACAAGGCAACAAACAACCCTCCTAATTATAATTTCTATTGAAAGTTCAAACACTTCAGCAGTGAATTCTGCAATGAATTCTGCAAAATGCACACCCAGTAACTCTTTTTTATCCCCGCATAACATATACAAACATTACACCTATTCAAACAGAACCTCTTATATTCTGGAGTTTGGACCTCAACAAACATAAGTCAGCACATAATCTATGAAGACAAAGATAGGGAATTAGATCAGCTTATCGAAACTTGACAGACCCGGCACATGGTTAAAGTTAACATGGGGGAGATATAAACGAGAAATGGTGCAGATACGTCAAGCAAGTCCAATTTGTCAGAAATGGTAATCGGTTGAGAAATATTCTCACCTGCAATTTAAACACATTTTAACTTTACAGCAGGAAACTCCGTGGGCAATGCTCCATGAGGAAAAAGCACTAAGGTTTGCCTCGTGAATCTTGCAGGAACTGTAATGGTTGTTTACAAGATCATGGGATGGAGCCAATACTAGTCCATCATTGCAGCTTGGAAAATGAGGTCATGGGGAGTTTCTTCCACACCAAGCCTGCAATTTTTATTGATCAAACATTGATTCTTGAAGGGTTCTACAAGCACCAGAGCTGTTATAGTACTTTTGCAAAGGTCCTGCTAGACACGCCGTGCAACAATTTCACAAACCCAAGGAAGCTGAGTTTCCCATCTGTGTGTCGGATCCAATCATGTAGAACAGCATGAACTGGAACAGAAGGGCCAAGGCCAAGCTCCTGCAAAAATGTTTTTCCAATTCATAAATATTAACAAGTATTGACATTTTGATTTAATTTTTTTTTTTTTAAAAAAAAAGGTTGCCAAACCCATAGTTCCTGTCTAACAAGCTCAAATCAATTGCTTTGATTTCACCAAGAATCAATAAATGCAAATGAAGGTCAAATTGTATATCTGCCCTGGTTCAATTATTGCTGCATACCACATTACCACTTAAAGCTCCTATCCATGCATTTGTGCATCTACTTCGGGTTCAATTCCTGGAAGCAAGCTTTTTCCTAAACTATTGAAAATAAATAAGAAAAAAGAAACCACATGCTTGTGGGATGCTTAGTATAGCATGATTTTTTCCCCTTTTCATTCAACAAGGGGGGAAAAAGAAGAACCTAAAGATCCGCTCATATCTATGACTATACATGATATAAATGTAGTCTTTCTTGGCTATTAATTTTGAGGCTGGAACATATGCATGTCCCCCCACCCCCCCCAAAAAGGGGAAGAATGGAACATACCGAAGCCAATTCCTCAATAATGATAGCCCTGTTCCCATCCTTCTCAAAGATTTCATAGGCACAGCGAGCACGTTGCTCCCAACGGTCAAGAGCTTCAAGCTGATAGACACTTAAAGCAGCTGCACAAAATTCATCAAAATCCATTCTTCTGTACTGAAGAGCACTCAGCTGTCAAAGAAGACCAAGGAGTTAATCACGCAGAAGTCACATACCAAAGAAAATAGTTTAGTCCTTAGGGCCTACCGACACTAGAAAATCATCAACACGTGATTCCTTCATTGTATCAGTAGCATTTTTTATCAAGGCCTACAGCAGGGGAATGAAATTTTGTAAGGCAATATTTACGAAGCTGAAAATAATTGGATTTCTTCAACAGAAGCCAACCGCTTTAACATTCTCCAAGTTTATAGTGCCATTTTTGCATGGCTCCAACAATGAAAATTGCTCCTGTAAATAATAGAGCTCATCCACCGTCAATGTCTTTGATAAAGCCTGTAGGAAAAATGCGAACAAATTAAAATGTGAAACAGTTTATTAAAAGGTACAAGCAATATACTGCAGCACCAGTTGCTATAGAAAATCATTACAATAATAATAAAAAAAAAAAAAAAAAAAAATCTAGCATGAAATTCGACAATATACTAAAAGTACTAAGTAATTTAATGATGTTTTAGAAACTTGTCCAAGAGAAATTAATTTGGCATCATATCTGCAACTTTACAAATTAAAGACATAAAGGCAATGTCAAGCACACACCCTTAAAGCAGCTTTGCGAAGAGATGATGAGCGCATATAAACCCTCATTAGCTTGAATATAAGTATATCAAGGGGGACTTTTACGTCACTATAATCTTTAATCCAGGGATGGCCTGCAGTATACTTTGTGAGACTGTCAGTAGAAGTTTAGAAAAAGATGGCTGGAAATCTTTCAGAAAGAATCACTCACAAAGAGCTTGAGCAGCACTCATTCTTTTCCGTGGATCTTTATTCAATAGGCGCTTCACAAAGTCCTTGGCCTCAGAAGTTAGAGAAGGCCAAGGGAGTTCGTCAAAACTGGGGTCAGCTTTCAGAACAGCTCGAAAGATACCAGATTCAGTGCGGGCCCAAAATGGACGGCTGCCACACAGAAGAATATATGCTATCACGCCTACACTCCACACATCGGCTTCTGTACTGTAACATCTATGAAGGACTTCAGGTGCAACATAATAAGCACTACCTACGATGTCATTAAGCCTCTCATCTGTTAAAACCATAGACAACATAATGAACCAAGTAAGCACCAATACATAAAGCTGATATATTCAAATATCCAGCAAGAAATCAAAATACATAAAGAAGCAATCACCTGGTTTGACAAAATCTGACAAGCCAAAGTCAATGGCCTTCAATTGTGAATTCTCATCTTTAGTTGTGAACAGAAAATTCTGAATAAGAATCAGCTCCAATTAGGATATTCTTGATGGAAGATGCAGTATAATTGCAGATATCATGACAAGAAATTTCTGTAAATGATGATATAGTAGCGTGCTGTGGTAGCAAAAACTTTGGTTGATCACCAAATAACTTTGTCAGTCCCAAAGGGCAAAATTAGCAAATAGTTTGACGTGCATAATTTTGCTGAAGGTCATCACATTCATAGGAAATCATACAGGTAAACATATATACCTCAGGCTTCAGGTCACGATGCACCACACCCTGCAGGTGGCAAAATGCAACAACATTCAATATTTGTATCATGACAGCTTTTGCATCATCTTCAGTGTATTTACCACCCCTGCACAAGTAAAGGAAACTCACTCATCTGGCATGATAGTCTTCCAAAAACATTTCCACTCCTTTGATCCAGGATAGCATCAAGCCAAAGGAAGTTCAAAGAAACACTAACTACAGCTAACGGATAAAAGTACCTGGAAAGTATTCTATCTAAGAGTTCCCCACCCTCACATAACCTGAAAGATATCATCAAATTTGGCAAGTAAGAATCTTAATGTAGCAAACCTTGAAGCCCACAACAGCGGTACCATAGTGCAGACAGAAGCAAAAGGCCAAAAAGGCCATCACAAGGAAGGCATTCATCAGCAGATTAAATGTTGCAACCAACTCTAGCACCAGCCGATTTTATTCATGCCAAGTGAAGGAGAAGTCAAAAAAGTGCAATTTCAAAAGGTGATGCCACTTACTCCATCACTATGTAAACATTATCATGGTCTTCAAACGCATCATAGAACTTTACTAGATTGCAATGTCCAGTTAGAGCTCTCAAGATTTTCACCTCCCTCCGGACATCTTCAATGGCAATGGGAGTGGTCATCTAGTGGCAATAAAGACAATCACATCAAAACCAAATTAGACTCAAACACCAGAAAAAGATGCATAATCCTGTACTAGATACCAATTGTGCTTCAGCCAAATATAGCAATGGCATTTAAAACCAGTCAAATTGAGCCCAAAAGGAAAGGAGCCTCAACAACCATTTATAATCTTCTTTAGAAAATACAGAATGCTAGAGTAAATACAAGTGCATAGATCATAAAGAGAACAAATGAGCTAAGAACTTAAATAATCCAAGATCAAGCACCAATTCTCACAGAGCAGAGAGCAAGCCATAAATATAATAGTCCGACTGCGATTTCATAAAAAAAGGAGCAATTAGTCTTGATAACAATCCACTTTCCTCAACATTCCCAAATTTGATGGATTCTCAATGGCATTATCCTGCCAAAATTTAATCATGAGATTTGTATTCCAGCAACAATGCAGAACTCAGTTTTGTAGCACTATTTCTCATTCTCTTTTGGGATGGTTAAAAATTCTACCATCGTAACTCAACATTTCCCTCAGTGAAGAATCCTTACAAAGAACGGCATTCAAGCAAAAAGTCTGAACAAATAATGCATTGCATCAGAAGTGATCTTCTCCCATATGCTACACCTTTTCTGGGTCACACCACAAACAATTTCTTCAAACACAATCCGCCCCTAATGTGATTCATCTGCAGATCACAAACTTCAACTTGAAGAAACTGAAACCATGTAACTCTTGAAAAAAAAATGTCCACTATAACTTATCAAACTATCAAGCCAGACTTATCAAGGACTAAACTTTTCCAGAGAGAGAGGCATAAATCTCTAATGAGAATAGCGAACACTCATCTGCGACACACACGCTCAATGACCCGATTGTTAGGGTTCAAAGTTTGACTAAACACAGGTAGCACAAGAGATCTACGGAAAACTAATCTCTAGCAGTCCGATCAGAATATCATCAGATCAGTTAATGAGACAAAACGCAGGCCTGCAGATCTGATCTATATATCAATGTATGAACAATTTTTAGCTAGGACTAACACAATCACAAACAATGACAACAAACACGTATAACAAATATTCACAAAGCCCACACACACAAATCAAAAACAAGAAAAACCCAAATTCAGATCAAAGCAAACAAACAAGGAATAATACTCATGCTTACCCTTTTGGGATGACCTAACAACAGACCCCAAATCCAAAAAATAAATCACATTCCATAAACAGTGAAGAAAATAAGAAGAACCCCAGACTCAGATCTCACATACTTTAGCCTTTGGGATGACTTTAACAGCAACTTCTTGTCCTTTCAGATCACCCTTCTTCAACCTAGCAGAACATGTATACCCAAAATGCCCTCTCCCAACTTCATCACCAAGCTCATACTTACTCCCGAAATTCTTTGAAAACCCAAAGCTCTTATCAAGCCCATTGACACCACCTCCATTCTCCAATTCACTTCCCTCCGGAATCGCAGCCTCATTCGGCTTCACCGATCCATGTCGCCTCAACAACACCGCCTTAATATGCTTCGCCGGTGACGGCGGCGGAAACGGCCGCTTGAAAAACCTCTTCGGCGTTGAATTCGCCGAATTCGGCGCCGGAGATTTCTTCGAGAATAGATAATGAGCTGGACTTGGACTGTAGAATGGAAAAAACGGCGATTTCTTCCCGATTTCTACTTCTTCTTTCTTTTCTGGCTTTTTCTCTTGTGGCTGATGTTGAGTGTTAGGGCTACGGTTGGGGTCAGGGTTTGGAGGCCCGGGGCTTGTTTGGGGAGTGACATTGGGGTTCTGGGAGGGTTTTGAATTGCAGAGACCCATTTTTTTGCTCTTCACGAACCCTTCAGGGAACCCAAAAATTTGGGGGTTTTAAAACATGGGGTTAGGGATAGAGAGCTGCTCTCATTCTCAAGTTTTGCTTGAAGGTTCGTGTTTTGTTTTTGGTTTTGGAAGAGAGCTGCCCTCTTGTACTCAAAAAAGTGGGTTGAAGAGAGAGAGAGAGAGAGGATAGAGATTTGTAGATGGGGATAAAAAGGAAACGACGGATTTTGTTTCACTTATGTCGAAAAAATTGAAGAAATCTTAAATTGAGGTTTTTGTTTTAATTTATTTTTATTTTTATCTTGATCTTAAATCTAATTTTAGTAAGTGCATGTGGTTGTGGAGTGATTAAGATTTAAAATTATTCATGAAGCCTAATTGCCACGTGGCAACCCCACCTAGCCAATGGTTTGTTCTGATTTCCATTTATTTTCCTGCCATTGATGTGGTGACCGGTGATCAAAGAGAATATCAAAAGGATAAATCAACGAACTTTTTTTTTCTTTTTTTGTTTCAAATAAATTAATTAATACCAAAGTAAAAAAAATTAAATAAGAATTTTATGTGCCTAATAGCATTATTTAAATTAAAAAATAATTAAGCCGACCCCAAATTTTAAGATAGAAGACTTAGATTATTGTTTAAAAAATAATACTTAAAGTTTTGAATTTAATATCAGACCTATTTCAAAAATTAAATAAATTATTATATTGTATCGGATTTAATTGTTTTTATCAGTGACACGTGGCATAAAATAACATTATCCTCATGTTTTTGATTTAATTCCCTCGAAGATGAATACTATAATTTTGGAAGGAAACAACTGGGATTGAGATTGAAAGTTAGGTTGTTAGCTTATTTTCTTGCTAGAGCTTTATCGTTAACTCCTTGGTCATTAGGTTTGCTCCCTAATATTTTCTTTACAGCTAAATAAATAAAGCAATACATAAAATCAAACTACAAATGGTATAATTTAGCGGTGTGCAATTAATTATTATTTTTTATGATATAAGAGATTTAAATTCGAGATTTCATATTAATGAAAAAGTATTTAGTATCATTAGATTTCGAGTATTTTTTACGTAATCATTTTGTTCTGATAAATAAATTCAAGTACCAATATAAAAATCAAAATTTTGAAATATGTCTTTTTGAATTTAAATAAGGTATTGTTTAGTCAATAAGTAAATTAAATTAAAAAAGGATCTTAGTTTAAAGAAGAAAATTTATTTCCATTTGCTCCAAAAATCAAATGAAAAAAAAAAAAAAAAAAACAGGCGAGTGGGAGTTATGATGTTTAGGCCGGTGATGGTCCATGATGGATGATGGATCCATTCACAAAAAGTTAGAAATGGGCAATAAATATGAGCTTAGGTTAGGTGGGATTTTCATCAAAACTTTCTTCATTCTGAAGGGCAATGTTGTAATTTCATTTTCCCAGGTCCCGTGTTAAGTGTTCGACAAAATCCACGTAACAAAAATATCTGGTTTTCGTATTTTCCTGAAGGTTAAGATTTAATATTTAAAATTTTAAACTAACTTATATTTTTATAATTTTTATGATACGTATGTAATAAAAGTTTAGGCGAAGAATCCATGCATTTTCATGTGTTTGATTGTCTCTAAATTCTCCTTCAAGAAACTCCAAAGCTGGAAAATAGTAAAAATATTTTCAAATTTTTTATGTGCTATATTGCTCTCAAATTTCTTTAAATTCGAAAATCTCGACCGAGATGAATTTATATATGGTAAACTCTGTTTTATCTTATTCTATATATAATACTTTCAAATAGAATAAAAATATTTTTCTATCAATAACATAGAAATTTGTAAATAAAAATCAAATTTACTTAAAAAATTTACCCTAATAATGTATTATTTGAAACCATACCTAATTTTAATCGAGTTAATCTCAATATTTCCAAAAATGAACTTAATTTCTAGTTGATTTGCTTGTCTAAATTAAAATTAAATCTAGATTTGTGCCGGAGGAGAATATTCGTATACTTTTATTAACATTTGCATGATTTGTTAGGGGAGTGTGTGGGAGAAAGAGAGAGACGTCACAAGGTTGGCATTTTGTAGGCATAAAAGGATTAAGATGACACTAACGAATAGTCGATTTAATGGATAAAAATATTATATTTTTTAATCAAATCTCAATTTCAAA
This sequence comes from Dillenia suffruticosa, assembly GCA_033439265.1. Classification (NCBI taxonomy): domain Eukaryota; kingdom Viridiplantae; phylum Streptophyta; class Magnoliopsida; order Dilleniales; family Dilleniaceae; genus Dillenia; species Dillenia suffruticosa. The sequence continues at coordinate 4,013,806 of JAVTVX010000012.1, read as the reverse complement.
AACTAAAAAAAAAAAAACTATATTGAAAAAATTTTTCTTTAAATTGTTATAAAAACGCTTAAATTAAATTAGTTAAAATATAATTTTAGATATTGATCGATTATTAAAAGAAAAAAAAAGATTAAAATGGTTCCAAAGGAACAAACACATAATCCAAACTTAAGGGTTGGTGACCAATTCTCCCCTCCTTTTTTTAAGGGGATGGACATGGGCCTCTTTGGAACCCTCAAGAGAAAGAGGAAGGAAGAATGTTTGGGGGAGGAGGGGGGGGGGGGTGGGGGCTCCATGGGATTATTTGTCCCAACATAATAAAGAGAGGCAATCATAACATAGGAAAAAATGGCCAAAGTTATTGTTAATTACTTAGGTTTTGTTTTGATTCATTCACAAACATTAGGCTTTTATGAGCATCCTACCCCACCATACCAATTTAACAATCTTGTTTATAATATCGCATTTTGTATGAAACTACAAGTCAATTATTAAAATTTGTTTTGGTTTATATGTTATACTAAATTAATTTCAACCCAATCCAAGATTTGAGTTTTAGAATTCTTATTGCTACATTTCATTCCCAAAATATTTAGTATTTTCGATTTGTATGAAAATTTTGAGATCCGATTTATATCAAATTAGATGAATTTATTAATGCAAGAATGTATGAATAATATATATATATATATATATATCTCTCTCTCTCTCTCTTATTTATAGAGAAACTTAATTTTTACTTATAAAATTAGATAACAGTAAGAAAAAATAAAAAAAAAAGGTTGAGGAAAGATAAAATTTTCTAAACAATACCTTTATCGGCACAATCCAAATTCTTTTACTAACGGAATATGTTTGGTAGAGTTTTTTTCTCCTTATCTTCTCATTTTAAGGAGAAATAAAAATTAATTTCTCTTAAAATAAAATTAAAAATTGTTTGATATTTTTATTTTAAAAAATGATTATATACTCATTTTATAAATAAACAATTTAATAAAATATTTTTTTATAAATTCTGTTTTTAATAAAATTATCATAAAAGGTATATATGTAAAGTATAATTTTTTTCCTCATCATTGATCGATTACAATCCATATATTTATATTTTAAAAATAAAAGTTATAAATACTAATAATTAAAATAAAAATAAATTATTTATTTTTCTAAACAATTAAAATCAAATATTTATAAACATAAAATCATTTTTATATAATATGAATAACTAAAAAATTTGAAAATAACATAAGCCATATATTTATGAACATTCAAATCATATAAATGAAATAAAAAATATTTATGAATATAGTTGAAATTTACAAAAAAAAAAAAACCCAAATCATAGTATTTATGAACACATTTATAGTATGGACATTTTTAAAATTTCACATCATTCGAGTAAGTATATAAATGAAATACAAAAATATGGTTCCTAAAAAGATGGAGCATTCAAAAATAAAGAGAATAAAAAGGTCTTCTCCATAACTTTTCATTAAAATTACTTTTTCTATTTTTCTTCGAAAAAAGTTATTTTTAAAGAAAAAAAATTATTTAATAAGATTTTCCCTTATAAGTAGAGAAGAAATAAAAAAAAAAAAAAACAAAAAATCCTACCAAACATTCACAATTCAATAAACATTTGCTTAGGCCATTTGCAGTCAAAAGATAAAATCTGTGACAAAAAAATGCTCTTGAAACTCCACAATGCTATTTATTACGGCTAAACAAAATTTAAAGCGTTTGGTTTGGTTAAATTCAAATTTATGATGCTTGCTTCTGTGCTTTAGAGCAAAGACAATAGAATGATATTGTTAAAAATTTTTTAGATAAACTCCTGGTATTTAATATATATCGTATTCGATTAAAATCGATTTGAACAAATTTAAACTTTTAAAAGTAAAACTTTTCTTATAATTATTTTCTTTATATATCAGATTTGAATTTGAGATTTTATTTAAAAAATATGATTATTCAATCATTATACCAATCAGGTATTAGTATAATATTACTAAAATAGAAGGCGATAAAATTTGTCGATAATAAGTAGATAATTTATATTGCAAAACCAATAGAATCAAATCTGGACATATGTTTATGTAATTTTAATTTATTTTTTTATAAATTTGCTAGGTGCATTAAATTTATAAAGTATTTTATTTTTTCAACCCGACAATTTAACTTCCAAAAAAAAAAAAAGCCAAAAGATCTATAATTAGAAAACATTCACAAAAGATCTATAACTTCTTATTGGAGTAAATTGCATATTAATTTTAACAAATCATTCATAAAAGTTACAAATTTAGCACATAAAATAATCTTTTTAAATATATATATATATATATATATATATAATATTTTCTTTTTAAAATTCATTTTATATTTTTATATATTTTGATCGGATTAGAATATAAGAAGCGGCAGCCACCCTCATCACGCATCACGCGCAAGGCGCAATATAAAAGAGGAGTTATCTGATATGCTTAATATATATAATAATTACAAGTCAACTATTTCATGCAAACGTCAGATAACAACATGTCAGAGACGATGTAAGAATTTTATTATTATTATTTGTTATTATTAAGAATTCGGGCTTGGAGAAGAAAGAAGCCTGCAATTTTAAATTTAGAGATTTGATCTTGTCGGATCAGAGAAAATGGTTTTCTTTGCATGGTGTTGAGCCGAAACGTACCGACTGTGTGCATGTATTTATTTTTATTTTTCTTATTTTTAATATTATTTTCTTTTTATAATTTATCGATATCTAAAATTATATTTTGATTATTTTTTTTATAAAGTAAATGAAAATATTTCGATTAATCTGATTCAAACGAAATGAGAAACTCTCCGAATATAATTTTTTTTTCTTTTCCAAGTTCAAACCCCCTTACGTACTAATTTAACTGTCTGTTGGTATATACTACAGTATATTCTCTTTATAATTTTGATTAATCAAGAGGATTGGAATATATTTATTTATTTTTATTTTTCCGGCATTTCTTATATGGCTAAACATAGAAATTATTTTAATCATAAAAGCCAAAATGAAATTCTTTTTGAAAATTATACCCCACATTTATTCTTTTGGTTATTTATGATTTTGATTAATACAAATCATTGCAGACCTAAACTATTATTATTTTTTTTAATTTATGCAGCGATTTGTTATATTTGTACAATTACTCATAATTTAACATTACTAAAAAAATATCTAATTTTTGCAAAATTTAAAACTCATTAAACATGTCAATATGATTTTTTTTTTCCTTATGCCAAACAAATTTTTTCTTTAATTTACAGAAATAACATTTGTCAATCAGGGTAAAAAAAATTTTAACAAAAAATATAATTTTTTTCAGAAAAATTTCACTGTATTAAAACTCTAAAATTATAATTAATCAAGTTAATTTTGAGCCTTAAATTTTAAATTAAAAAAAAAAGTTATTAAGAACTTTTCGTCCTTTCTACCCAATTCCCTCATCCTTCTCCCAAACCTTTGTCAAAATGTCTTCACATATATATATATAATTCTTTTATTTATTTGTTTATAACCTTTGTCAAAAGAATTTTGTTGGACTCATTCTTCTTTCTCTCTCTATTTTTTTTTTTTGGTATCTATTAGTCATGAGAGGTTACAGGACAAGCAGCAGCCAAACTCCTCGGGTTCAAATTGTGCCTGATTTGGCCTGCATTTTTTACTAAAACCAAATTTTAGTTGCTAAACTTTAGGCACCGATCTTAGTCTTACAATTACAATAAAATCATTGGCATGTTTGACCAAAATTATCACAAACTTCGTGTCAAAAAAAATTTAAGTAGAGCGTTAAATAGCTTAGTGATTTTTAAAGTTTATAACATAATATCGTACTATTTATCCTTAAGGATCAATTTAGTGATTACAATCCGTTGATTTAAGATTCGAATCTCATATATCGAAAAGAAAATAGTATACTACAATTTGAGGAACACGAGATGTTGAAGCAATGATTTATATAATCCAGTGGCTCAGAACAATATATATATTAATATATAAACTTCTAGATGCCGATGAGACAGGTCACCAACAAAAAAACTGGATGCCATCTCTTTCTGTGTATGCATTATATAAATTTTGATTATTTCTGTTTTTGGCTGGGGGGGTGTATTCTTGTTTTGAGAACCGTACCCTAATAAAAAAATTTTGTTGTTATGCACAAACAAAATCATGTCTTTTCAATTTTAGGGTTGACTCCAACTGAATCATAATTGACAACATAATGGTGACTCAGTGAAGGTAATCAAAGATGTTTTTCCTCAGGCGGGAATGGACCCAAGCCCAGCATATGAAAGAAAGTCAACCTTATGAAATAAAAAATAAAAAATAAAAAAGAAAATTGTTGAACAAACAAGAGAGACTTTTTGGCACCAACAAAATCATGGTGTCCGATGACTAGCATTGCTTCTCAATTTGTGTAGGTCCCGCGTAGATGTGCGCAGGCATGGTTTTTGTTTTGACGGGGGGAGAGAGATGCCACGAACAAAGGGTAATATGTGTAGTAGGATAAGGTGTTAAGTTTTTGAATTAAATTTAAAATTTTAAAATATTACGTTAAAATAATATCTTTTAAATAAAATTTCATAAACATTTAAATTGAATTTGACAAAATATATTTGACAGAATATAATTATAAATATGGATAATGAGAAAAGAGAGATGCGAAGGTTCAATCCAAACATATAATGATTTGGCAGATCGAAGAGGGATTGTAAAAGAATAGAAAACCTATAAAGAACTAGATGACAGTCCTTAAGGGAACGAATGAAGTCATTCGTATATCCAATTACATTTTGCTGTAGTCGGTGACCGACCCGTCTTTGTGGCAAAGGGGGAAACCACAGGGCCAGCGAGGCCGTGGCCCCTCAGGCATTTTGGTTTGGCAAAAAAGAGGTCCTTCCAACGTCACTCATAGATTTTGAACAGTTCCAAAATTCATTTCAAGGAATTTAATTCGGAGATCACCACCCCCACTCCCAATCCGGCTCATGTCATGTCGACAACATGGCTCAATGATTGGAGCTCAATTTCTTTCCGTCCATGAAGATCTGACTGGAGCGCCTTCTCCCGTATGTTAAATTATTATTATTATATATTATCGTAGATGAAAAGCATACCTTCATTTCTTAACCAGATCGGGAATTCAACTCTCATTGGGTACGAAAAAACATTATTGAGAAAAAACCCCTCAATTGAGACCTAACAGACTCCTCGTTCTGAATTAGTCAGAGCGAAACTCCGATTACCGGATGATCAAGATACCAAAAAAAAAAAAAAACCATTTAAACTTCAAACTGAAATTAATCTCAGACCAGCATCAAAGCCAAGATGAAGACAAAGTGGGGCACACCCCTTAATTTAAAGTTTAAACCCCCTCTCCCCTTCACATTTTTCTTTTTTTCTGTTCTTGTCGTTCTTTCAGCATTTTTTTCGGAGTAAATCATGCAGGTGTTGAGATGCAAAATCATTGTATTCTATAATTGCTTGAATTGGAGAGTAGGTGATCAAACATAAAAGACCGATAATGAATTGTATGTCTGCCACCAAACCCTAGAGTTACTTGTTAACACCCCCTATAAACTCCATCCCAACCCAGTTGGGCTGATTCTCAGGTCCTTAACCGTGCGACAGGTAGCCCCATGTTTAGTTCAACGAGGTAAAAGAGAATGATGAATGACTTACGCTTAATATGGAGCCTGAGGTGCTAAGTCTATACCCAGTTGGAAGATGCATGTTCTGGAACAAGCAACTGAAAAAGAGAATGATACATGTTCTGAAACAAGCAACTGGCATCTTTTCAAATTGAGGAAGCCTAGGCCCAAAAATTATACCCAGTTGATAAATTAGCTGAAAAAAAAAATGAGCGTGCTTGTTATGTCTTGTAAGTGAAGACAGATCACCGTATGGCTGTAGCAGCTACTTTAGGTGCATTAAGAGCTTTGTCATGCTCCCAATAATTCAGTAGCAAGTGGTCGTAATAAAGGATTCTAGAGAACCCCTACAGAGTTGATCAAGCTAACCAGAATTTTTGTCTCCACCAAAACCTGTCTTCAGGAATCCTGTTTCTCTGAGATGACTCACATCCCCCCATGATTCTATCACCCACTTTTCATTCTCATATAAGTGGAAGGTATTGACAGATGCGTTTAGTACCTTCCCAGCAGATCGTTTCCTGGGGGAGGCCCGCTCATAAAGTGTCATTATGACACCTCCATGTGTGACAACTACCACTCTCTCCCCTGAAGTGGCCAAGCAGCAAGAGAAAAGGACATCATTAAGAAATTTTGAGACTGTATTAAGAAATTTTGAGACTGTACTGAGAATAGGCATGGCAAACCTCCAGGCACTTAATATGGGCACACAATATAGTCCTTGTAAAAGGTGATCGGAAATTAAGTGCCATTCACAACCCTTTCTATAACTCAAGGAAGGAAAAGCTTTCTGAGATCTATTGGTACCTCTATGTTTGTCACCAATTCTTTGCAGTGCAGATGTGCAGCGTTCATAAAGTTGGTCAAGACTTTCACCACCACCCTGCATGTGTTACAGAAAGGGAAAATGAGATTTAAGCTGTAGGAGAAAAAGTCAAAAAATAAATCTTACTTCCATAGCTCCATAGGCAAGATTTGATTGCCATTGCTGATCATCTCATTTCCACATTGAGGGAGCCCACAACTATCAGGATGTAAACGCAACAAAACCTAAATTATTGATCGCTAGGAATCAGCTTAATGTTTCCCTTTTCAATGCCATCCATATCTTTACATATCATCCAAATAAGAGGGCATAATCCCTTCTCTTAGCCTTATCAACATCTTTTGGTTCTATTTCTGATCATAATGTCATTCTGAATCCAAGTCAAACTGTCCCTCAATAGTTGAAGACAAAACAGTAAGGCTTTTCTACTTTTGTGCACAATAAAAGAGAAAAGCTCTCCCATTCCCCCCCCCCCCACCCCAACACAAGCAACCCAACCACAACCAAAAAAGAGGGAAAAAGTATTTAAAAAGTATCTATACAAACACTTCATGGTGTTGTCTAAAGGAGGCCCGCATATTTTGGTGCCCAATGAATGATCCATATTTTAACATTAAATTTTTGTAGAAAGGTTTGATAACTCCTCTTTTTTCCCCTATGCAAAATTGTCACATGATAGCGCTTAAATGAGTATAATATTTGTGATTGATTTTGCTTTATTTTTTAATAAATATCACACTAATATTTATATTTTATGACATTTGACATGTTAAAATTGATGAATTAGAGCAATTACACATAGGATGAAAAATTGGATAGTAGTGCTCTTTCATTAGCATGCAGGCACGTTAATTACAAGGAGGCAATGCAAGAATTTTTGAAGATTAATTGTAGTAAAATTTTCTTTCCCAATAGCACATTCAAGATGAAATTGAGATGAAATCGGAGATATTGAAGATTTTTGAATATTTTATTCTATTCCTAATATTCAGAAATAAGAATTTTTGAATCAAATTATTTTATCTTTTAGGAAATTCTTTTATTTGAAATTTCTTAGGGTATTATCTTTTAGGAGTTTTCTCTTCCTTAAAATGAATGAGAATATTTTGTTAATTGAAAAAGGAAGGGACTCCAATACTTCTAGGGTTGCAGCCGGTAGCCTAGGGACACACACATATATATATATATGTGTGTGTGTGTTTTCTTGACTTTTACTTAATGGCTTTTGGAGAGAGGCAGCCCAAAAGGGGGGGGGGGGCAGCCCCCACGTCCAGAGGCAGTAGCCAGTAGCACTTTCCTTGCTCCATTCCTTTTTCCTTTCAATTTTCCAGCATCAATAAAGCTTTTTTTTTGTGAGTTTTTATTTTTATCATGCTTTATTTTTAATTTATTTTCTAGTCAAAGAATTGTTGAAATCTTGAAGAATGAAGATTGTGAAATCTAAGTGATTTTATTGACTTGATATTTGTGAATAATTATTTAATCTCTAATGTTTATAATTATTTTGAATTTGTTAAATAGTGGCCTATATTTAATAATTTTAGAATAGTCTACAACCATTTAAAAAAATAAGGTTTGTATGTTTTTAATAGACAGGTAATTGACATAGTTTTGCAGTCTCGCAAGCTGTTTAACTTATGTCAAGAGATTACATAATCTAATTTAAATAAATCCAAATTAAAATTTATTAATTAGAATCAGATCTCTCTAGATCTTAATACTGTCGAAATACTAAATCCAACAAGAGTCTCTTGGATTGTCTTTTGATTAGGAAAATAGTTAATGATGATATCTTAATTACCAAAAAAGTAAAGAGAAATTGACTGTTTTGTGGTACTTAACGGTTATAACCAGTTTATTCACATAATATTGAATAATTTTTATATCGATGATCAATCTCATGAAAATAAGGTGGACATAATTCCTCTGGCTAGATCTGTTTTTCATTGACATTTTCCTTATTTAATTGGTATTATTTAATTTTCTTGCTTTAGTTAATTTCATTGATTTATTTATTTTTGTTAGTTCTAGATAATTTCTCAAATCCCCCATATTTTCCTTAAAAAAAATAAATCTGCCAGTGTCCTGTGAATACAACCCTACTCGCACTATACTCATATTGTTTGAAGTAGGAGAAATTTATTTTTGTTGGATTGATACCCACCATCACATTTGAATTTCCCTACAATATGTGGACATCCTGCATAAATGAAGCATAACTATTGGCTTATTAAAACATAAATAAAAAAGTAAAGTCATCTTGCCCCTCAGATAATAAGCATGTTGGGCAGGGAAAATCAAGGTAGCATTAGCTTGGAGCATGAACCATGACCTAAAAGAGCTAGATTCTGGTTTCAAATCTGATCAAAGTTTGGACAAACTCCAACACGACCATAAATAAACATACTTAAAAAATGGACAGATTTCTGCCAGCTTGGCCTAGTTATGTGTCTTCAGCCACATGTCCTCTTTTTTTGCTTTTCTGTTCTTTTTTACGGTTCCTTTTTGTTCAGGTTTTCAGATGCTGGAATTTAAGACACCTACAAACAGTGTACTTACAGGGATTTCTTGATCAGTCCTATTAGACAAGAAAGCTTTGTAAGCTTTAGGACAAGCTGTGGCTAATTCACGGTGTACAAGACCCTGAAGATCACCTAGATGTCTTTCCCGCAGGTCTGGATCTTGTATAACCTGATAGGAAAATACAAATAAAAATAAAACAAAAATAAAATCAGAAAAGATAAACGTGAAGGAGAGACTACCATAAAACCTTTGAGATTCACTTGGTTCTAGGATTTTAATGAGGTTATCCCCCTTGGTGATTCATGACGATAAATTGAACATTCAGTTTCCAACTCAACCAAATTTAAGACTTTCCCTTTCTTTGCACAGATACACATGCAAGTGTACAAATTTTTATGCATTATTGATGCACAATATTGGATGCTTATTGGTGCTACAAATGCTAGGGGAAAAAATATACACCTCAAGGCCACCACAGATGGTTGCAATCGTCTGTGCGGTCTCAAGAGCCCGCTTCAAGTCTGATGAATATACAACAGAGACTTTAGGCTCCTTTGATAGCCTAGTAGCCACCTTAAACCCAAAAAAGAAAAAAAAAAATCTTTTAATGCAAGAAATGGGGATATAAGTTTGATGCCACAGATCATTACTCACTGAAGCTGCCTGCAATCTCCCAACATCATTCAATTCAACGTCCAACTGTCCCTGTTATTGTCCAAGAAAGGAGAACTTTAGAAATTTATCAATGCCAAAAACAAAGCTTAAGGATTTTACATTTTTTGGTACAAAAAATAACTGGACCAAGCAAAGGGAGATGAATCTCTTCTATCCCGAACCCATATAGAGGAATTTAAATCCAACACCTCTTGTGCTTAGGGATTTAATATATTTACTTGACATGAACAAATGGCAAAACCCAAGTGGATAGCAAAATTGCATCGCCCCTTAGCCGAGGTATTTGGTTCAATTCTTGGAAGCATCATCTTCTTTATAAAAATCCTGAACCAGAAGAGAAGGTACAGGTGGAGTGGGATGGGTTTATAATTTTTAAAATTATAATCTCAAATATTGTTTACCCCTTCGAAGTTGCAATCGCTGCACCACAAAATTATAAACTCAACCTCAAATGCATGTTATATCTCGTCCCTAGGTATGAACTTTTAGATTCACCCCCATCACAAGCCCAGATATTCAGTAAGAAGTTTTAAGCTTGATATGGCTTTTCATTCATACATTAATATGATCAAACAGCTTAGTGTTCAACTTAGCTACCAAAACAATACACTAACACATTCACCAAATCATGCATATCCAAAATAATTTCACCGTATGCTCTGCATTTAGTAGTTAAATGATTTCTTTTTTTGGGGGGGGGGGGTGGGGGACTCCCAAGTTAAGCACATAAAAATCAAGAGAAGACACGAAAAGCATTTATCCCAAAACGAAAGGGCGATTTTCATTCACATGGAATACCTGCATTCTGCCATCCGCATTCCACTCGGTTTCTCCATGACGAACGACAACGATCTCCGCATACGATGAAGAAGAATGAACTTCAATGGAACCAAAATGGGCCACTCCATCGCATTCAGCCACATCAGAAACCCTAAAAAGAAAAGCCAGAGAGACGTAAACATAAAAGCCATCATTCAGAGAGAGAGAGAGAGAGACAGGGACAGAGACAGAGATAGAGACAGAGAGACAGAGAGATAAGGGACCTTGAATCGAAATTTGCCATGAAAGAAATGACGATTCCGTTGAAGTGACCGATAGGAATTAGTAACAGAAATGGAGAGGGAAGAAGGCGAAGAACACGTGATTTTAAACTGCACCAGGTGCGTAGTGCGCTCTTTAATCCGTTGTGAGAATAAGAAGAAGAAGATGGCGTCAAGTGGAAATCGGAGAGGGAGAGACTTGTCACTCCGACACTGCCCCCAGTCTCCTGCTCATGAAGAACTCACCTTTTCTCACCCCAAAAAAAAACAAAAAAACAAAAAAAGGAGGAAAAAGAAGACAAAAACCAACAACAACGACTTAAAATCAATTTTAATAATAATTTATCATTTTTTCAAAAATTTTTAGAAATAATTTAATTTATATTCATAAAATTCTACATTCTTTTATTAAAAATTTTTACTCAATTAAAGAATATTACAAATAAAATAAGAGAAAATAGAGAAGACTTGAAATATATTAAAACAAATTAAAAATACCCAAACAAGGCCTATAACCATTAAATATATATATATAGGTTGAGAATTTAAACTTTAATGATCACTTTAAAAAAATCCTTAAATTCTATATATTTTGATATAATTTTTTTTTTTACTATATCAACCGATATTCGGAGCTATAAAATATTCTTTTTTTTAGAAAAAAATAAAAAAAATGTGAGAGCAACTTAAGAAAATGAGTGACGATCAGCATGATGGAATCCACCAAATTGAGGTTACTTTCCTGCATGTAGATCCACCATAGGTGTCACTGGTTGAATGGAACTAAGCCTCTTAGGCTAATCCTACAATCCTAATACCCCCAAATTTGAGGTTCCAAACATATGTCCAGAGAGAGATGAGCTCCACAAGAAATTTTAGTCAGAGAGGTCTCCTTGGTATACTCAAGAGGCCATCATCCATACAAGAACAAATTCGAATTTAAGTCTATTCTATTCTGTACCATGTGACATAACATGAAATGCCAATGATGCAAAGCGTTCCATTGTAGTGAACAAGCGTTTCCAACAACTTTGGAGACTTCTTAAACCACCATTTCAGTTGCTACAAGAAACAAAGACACTAGGCTGGCTGGCCAAGTCCAAACAGGCCAAAAAAGAAGGGTTCAATGGCAGGTGTTGAGTTTTCCTAGGGTCACAAATGTGGCAACCTAGGAGACACTCCAGGTTTGAGACCATGGGACCCACTTGAGGGCCCCCAACCGGTAGGTCTCTTGGTCACGGAGGTGGCACCTTCAAGATGTTGCTGGCATGAAACCAAAGACAAACAAGGCGCTTAGATTAAGCCGCCCACTCCCAGCATCATTGCATCAGTAGAATAAATCAAGAAATCTCTGTGCGAGACAAACCTGGTATTGTTTTCTTACATCAAGTTCAGTAAAACATAACAAAAAACTAAGCTAGTTGTAGAATTTCTCAAAGCAAGTGGAGGAACAAAACAAAGTTTATATCATAAAATATATATATATAGCAATCCCCAGCGTATCCAATCCTGTTGCATGGTTTCATATTAGCATCAAAGCAGACGAGACATTTGCCTGCCTCCGGAGTTAACATCAAGAAAGCTTGTTCTAAGGCAATTAAAACCATAGATATGGACGGACATGCTGGCAACTGATTGCAACGCCTAATTTAAATAAATGAAACCAGCAAATGATTAGAGAATGCCGGGCGATCTCTGAGGAGGTCATTTACTTATCAGTTGTGGACATTTTTTCGTGCTAATCTTGTGATTTGTGGAAGGAGAAAATGGAGTCATTTGAGGAACTATCAGTCGATACCCATTTGGAGAAAGCAAGAGAATTGAAGGAAAAAAGGGGGATTATATTGGAGGTGAAAATGGCTGAGTTGATCAAGACAAAAGAAGAGCTCGAGAGAGCTAAAGTGAGTGCCATGCAGTCATGGTTGGATTCGAGGCCTCTAATCGATGAGCTTGAAAAGCTAAAATCAGGTCTTGCAAGTGCCAAAAACCAATCCCCCATGTTAAGTGCTGTTGTCTCAGAGCTTGGGTCACAGCTCGAGGCAATAAATGCACAGATTAAATTAGCAAACGGGGAAGAACAAGAAGCCAGGCGAGTAATAGATGAAATAACTCGTGCTATGGATCAGACCCATGAAGAGATGGAAAACCTAAAGCACGAAACAGATGAACAAAGGAGAGCAAGGGCAAAATTAAAACAGGTCTTACAGCTGAGAAGGCAAACACTTCAGACACTGCAACTCACACTTGGAGCCATACATATTGAATCAGAAGCTTGTGGTGCATCTGCGACAGAAGCACTACACTACATGAACCATTCGACACTGGTTAAGAACATAATTCAAATCAGTCAACAAGAATATCATGCTTTAATTAGAAAGGCTAAGGAAGAGAAAGCACTTGCACAATGGCGGGTATCAGAGTCCATGGAACAGAAGCTAGTGGCTCAGTCAAGACGAGACTCAGCATTAAGAAGATTAAAGGAACTAGACGTGCACAAAAGATCAATGAGAAAAGGAATTATAAAGGGTGATGTCATCAGACAACAAGAAGGCCTTAAACAGACAGAACCACTAGATTCAAGTATTAGAATGGAGAAACAAGAGTCTGACAACAAACAGTTTAGTCTGCCTAGAGTTCGGGAGAATTCACCTGCCAAGTCCAATTGGCAGAATTTAGAACCAAAATTGGCCAAGTCCAATAAGCAGATTTCAAAACAGAAATTGAGAAAATCAAAAAGCAAAAAGAATTCAAAGCTGATCAAGGAAAAGAAAGGGTCCATTTTTCACAAGATGGGACGCTTCATTGCAAGAAAGATAAATTGTTTGTTTAAATAACTGCAGATGGCGCATCTTGATACAGTAATTAAGTGCTACAACCCTGAGTTAATCAAGCTGCAAAAATTGGAACAAGAGATGTTGCGGGATTTCTACGTTTTTCTTTCTCATATTTGTTTAGTTCGAGCGATGTGGTTGCTTTCTGTTTCTTGTCAACAAACCTGAAAAATAAATAAGCTCTATTAGAGCTGGAAAGAGCTGATCAAAGAACTGGAAATCATCAATCATGCTACATAATTGAATGAATAGTCTTATCCTAAAATGGGACAATTTATACAAAGGATTTTCTTTCTAATCCATCAGTTCATTCGATTCAAGAGAAATTCGTAGTGGAACAAAAAATTTAATTTTAGTATTTCATGCCTGCCAGAGCCAATCAAACTCTAAAATAGAGATGCCATGGACTAAATTCTAAAACTTATCTTTCCAGATGATAATCAGGCCTCTATCACCACAGCTTGAAAGAAAAAAAGTAATCAGGAAAACAGAATCCATAGAAAGAACATACCTGCAGAATGTCTTGATCCTATTGAAACAACTTTGAGTACGCCTTCTTCTCCTGGTTACGTCTATCTACCATCTGTAATCACTTCTCGCTCAGAGGACTATATGAAATTTGAGAGAGAGAGAGAGAGAGAGAGAAAGAGAACTCTTAATGTTGCCTGAAATAATTCAGATCGCATAAAAGCTGACCTTCTTCTTTGCAGCAGCAAGCTCTTTTTTTATCCCACCTAAAGTATGACAACGCAACAAAAGGGATGGAACGTTATGGTAATTGCAACTTTCAAGAACATAGAAGGAACTGGTTCAATTGGATGCCTAAATGAGAAAAAAAAATCATATTTTCGAAGCTCATGAGCACCAAGGCTTTATTCAGTAATAAAGCCTACAAATGATATGGATTTGCAATCGGAGTACCATTATGTTGTAAACATCAGAAACAACCCACTTTGGTCAGGTCCTCATGAGCTACATGATCATAATTCAACTGCAACTTCAACAAGAATTCAGAAAATTGGATGCAACATACCATCATTTGGCTCCAATGCTAATGCCTTCTTGAAGCTCTCAACTGCAGCATCAATGTCATTGAGTGCCACGTGTGCCTGGAACAATATCAGAACACCTATTAGTGCAATTTGCACTATATTATTTGGAGCTCTCTTATTCCATGTTCGCAGCAAATATCTTTACAAGTAACAAATCTGTTACTCTGTCAAAAATATCTTCAGGTTGAGCAATTGAAGACCTGGTGGTGCTTATCATGACACCTATCCCAAGTCAACTACAATATAAGACATTAATGAAACATATCACAAGAAAGGATGAACAAGACTACATAATGGCTACACGAATAAGCATAAAATGAGAAAATTCAGTACCAGGAACATCAGACGTCCTTAAAAACTACCTTTTATTTTTTTAAAAGGAATCTTCAATGAAAGTCAAAGTAATAAACTGCTATCAGTCTCAGCGAGCTAGGGAACTGGGATTTTTAAAATTCAATCTCATTTACCATCTTCAAGAAAAGCAAAAATGATTCAACAAAAGATATAAAGCGTGCGGCATTAAGAATTGATTAAGACTGCTGGAGGTTTAAAACGGAAAAATGTCAGCGCTCCATGATTTTCAAGTATTCAATTCAGAACTTCAGTTGCCAAACATAATTTCCTTTGGCATAAAGAAATGTTTACCAAAACAAGATACCAACCTGGCCTTGGCGAAACAAAGCTTTCGCATTATCTTCATCTCGCATTGCAAGATCTGTATCCACTAATGCTCCCTCTAAATCTCCTAATTTCAATTTGCAGGCCTAAGGTCAGCATGTATGTAATTGAATAGTCAGATTAATGGAGGACTTCCAACAGATATTTTAACCGAAAACTTTTACAAGATCAAAAAGATTATGAACATGTAGTGCATCATATTTTTCAAATTCATATGCAATTTGTGAAATAGATTGCTAAAAATTGGAGCAACATGAAAATTGATATATATAAAAAAAAATTGTCTCCTTAGATAGAACTCAAATTAGTACATCAGATTGGTAGCGTAAAAATAAAAGAAAAAAAAGAAAAACCTCCTACATTTGCTTTGTGGCTGGAAATTAGCTCCATGCAACATAACAGCTATGGTATCTGTTGGTGAATGTTTACAATCAAGACAAGATGTATGACTGGCTGTTCCTTATCATGAACAACAAGGGCAATGGAAACTCGAAACCTTGGTTTAGGTTAAAATTGTGAACAGTTTTCCAGCATCAAGAACTTGGCAGAAAGTTTTTCCAGTCTGCCCAATAGGCAGCCCATCTGTAGATCCAAAGGTGAGATGTGTGTATCAAAGCTAATTCACAGCACAGGAAGAGATGGATAATTGCATGTCAAGCCTGTGATGGCAAAACAATTTGAAAGCATGTAACTCAACAAGGTCGAGCCCTAGGTTACTTGTCTCCTGCCCTTATCATGGGCAATCAAACAAGTCTGCATTTTAGGCTCTCCCCTTCTCTGTTTTTTCCTTCTATTAGCTCCTAGATGAGTTGCATCCCCTTTTCCTTGACCTTTCTAATTTAGGAGACAAAAGCACTCCATAGTTTTTGACATTGAGACATCCTAAGTCAGAGAAATTCTGAATCTGAATATCATGACAGGTTATCACAGAAACACTGACTATTAAAATATTTCAAATCAATGTTCACCCATCTAAGCAATCGTTGACAAAGTATACATTCAACCTCTAGAATCTGCAGCAGTCATTTGAAATCCAGAAATTATAATTATTTTGAACTCGATTTCGAGACACAGATGAATCCCCATTTTATTTTGTAATATAAAGTTTTGTTCTTCAAGTAAGTAGTTGTTAGGACCACTTACAGAGCTGTTTGTAAAAATTTTAGACTTTTTCTTCCGAAGGCACAAGCTTATCTCTGTAATACCAAGAAAAATTGATACGTCAGTGGGTGCAAAGCAAGATTTCTGGAAACCACATTAACAGTGGTTGTCAGGAACTTTTGAAGAGAAGTATGATAATGACAAACTAATGCTTCACCTTCATCAATTTCTTCCTTTTCCCAGCACTCGTCGAGGTAGCGCAAAGCTTTCTGATACTTTCTCAAAGCCATCTTGTAGTCTTGCTTCTGTATTGTGTAATGCAGGGAAAAACTCTAGTCAACAACTATGAAATAAGATGCACATGCATCAGTATTACAAAGCAAACATAAATTTTGCGTCACAAGCTTTGAAAAGAATGGATGTATGACAAAATTATTCACAGAATGTATGAGCCACAACCTTAAAGTGCTCATTCCCAAAATTTTTAATAGAGTCTACGGCAGTCATCCACCAAGAAAGATCATCATGTTTCTCATCAAGATCAGAAGGCCAATCAGGATAGCTGTCACCATCTTTAAAGAAGTTAGATATTCCTTCATCTCCACCCTTGGGAATTTCTCCACAATCTTCAATTATAACATCAAGAGTCGGACAATCATTTTTTCCCGTTGCAACATTCTCAATTGTGCGCACCACACCCATGCCTTTAATGACCCTTCCGAAAACAACATGCTTCCCATCAAGGTGAGGAGTTCGAGTAGTAGTAATAAAGAACTGAGAACCATTTGTGTTAGGACCAGAATTTGCCATAGAAAGCATCCCCTTCCTTTCATGTTTTAATTCAAAATTTTCATCTTCAAATTTTAAGCCATATATTGATTCTCCACCAGTGCCATCTCGAGCAGATATGTCTCCACCTTGTATCATAAAGCCTTTGATGACACGATGGAAACAGGCACCCTGCAATTGCTAATGTTATCAACAAATTGATATGGAAGAGGTTACGGGACAAAATAGAACTACAGAAAGGCAATCAGCCAAGCAAAGGACTTGTGCAACGACTAAGACCACAAAACCGCTTCAAAAGCATTAAAGTGACAGGATTACTAGAAATGCCCAAATCAAATAATGCACAAAGATAGATAAAGAGCAAGAAAAGCTGAAGACGTGTGAATCAGTAGATTTTTGAACTTGATGACTGCCAGAAGTGTTATACTACATGGATCGGCAATAATATACAGATTTTCTCAACTGAAAACTGTTCACAATTTTAACCTATATCTCAACTGCCAGGAGTGGTCTACTTCATGGATCAGCAATAATATACAGATTTTCTTTTCTTGGCATTTATTTTTCCATTTACTGTGGTTGGCACTATATCAGTTGGGTTGCTCACCACATTAATCAGGTCCTTAGATACATTTTACAGAGTGATGAAAGAGTACATAACGCTCAGAGGTATCCTTAAATTAATAACACAAAAGAAGCCAAGGAAAGACTAATGAAGCACTAGTTTCCTCTTCCTCTTCAAGTCCTCCAAACTAAAATCTCTATATATCTCTAGTGCATGCGCCCAAAGGGAAGCATAGAAAACAATAACGTTCAAATGAAGATAATGAACAATAGTGAGATTTCTTAGTGTTCTATGATTCTACTCCATACAAATGCATGAATCAACTCTTTTTGTTATTTTCCTTTTTCCTCCTTCACTTTTCAAAGGTAAACTTGGATACTGCAGCAAGCATTACCAAAATATATATATATACATTTACATATACATGTACAACCATTCAAAAATTCATATTTGTTTTTTCTTATAAATGACTGTCTAATAGTCATTATACTAGTAAACTTTGGTTTTCAATGCCCATTTATTAGATTTGTATCTACTGGCATGGCCTATACAAAATTTTCCTCCAAATTTTTACGATGTTTTTGATGCTGCATGCCACCAATCTGATTTGGTATTGCACATGGCTAACTCTAATTTAATCTGCTTATCCTTTGTCAAGCTACCAATTAAAAGCTTTTAAAGCTCATAAGATGTTTTTAAGGCTTAGAAGCTCTCACATATTATTTTCAAAATATGTTGTTAAACTGTTTGGATAAAACAAGATCCAACTACTCATAAGATATTCGTGAGCATAAGAGTTATTGCTGTGTTTGATAAAAATAAGTGCTCATAAGCACTTTTTGACATGAATAGTTATGCTATGAAAGAACCCCATCCTATGGTATAATATTATCATAAAGCACAAAAGCAAGAGGAAAAAGTCATTGACAAAACAAATCGGAAATTAGAATCTCTATGAAAGAGAGTATCTTGCACAAATAAGGTTAATCCTAAGGATATGTGCGGTGGAAGCTGAAAGGGGGTAAAATATTACTCCCCTAAATTTTCGGCCCCTTTTATTAAGTGTGTTCGAGAAAACAACTCCAGCTCCGCTAAATTTAAGGTGGGGTGACATTTATCCCCTAGCAGGAGTAGAATGAAGTGTCAGGGAAAACCAAATACATATATATATATATATAAAATGGAAAAATCCATATCTTTCTCTCTGTTTTTTTTTTAGAGAACTTCCTCTCTCCACTCAATAAAAATGGGGAAATAGGTAAAAATAATTTGTTAAAGGAAAAAATTTCTACTACTTTTACAGCACAAGGAAAGAAATAATTTTTATGGAAGTAAATTTTAGGGATGGGAGTAAATTTGTCCCTAAAATTGTGTGTGTGTGTGTGTGTGTTTTTTGATATAAGTCCCTAAAATTGTTACTCGCCTACCATATATGTCCTTAAATAGATAAAAGAATATTAAGCAAGATCAAGATAGTCAAAAACCTTATATAATTCAATACATGGAATGGAACACGGTGGCATTTATCAACGTTTGCGAAAATAAAAGACATTCGCTAAAAATATGGCTCATGACTGTTTTCACAAGCCAGAGAGACAGACTACTCAAGCGATAATTACAAACAACCTTTTCATCAATTGACATTACCGAAATTGGTCCAATTACTGTAAACCATGAAACTTTTTTCATGACAGAAAACATTTTCCAATACAAAATGTGTATATATCCATTAAAAGATCTTCCTTATTTTATTCATTAATCAAAATGCTACTTTGGGGAAAAAAAATTACTAAAAACAAACCTCAAAGTACTCCAACTTAGGCCTACAAAAATGAACATAAAATCAAACACAGTTTCGCACAATAATCCAACCAAAAAAAAAACATCACAGGCCAAATTTCACAGCCAGAGAGACAGAGAGGACCTTGAAATGGAGAGGGACACCAGTGTGGGGACCAATCCCTTTCTCACCAGTGCAAAGAGCCCTAAAGTTCTCGGCTGTTTTGGGCACGACATCGGCATACAACTCCACCACAATTCTCCCTTCTAATTCCCCTTCTATACTTATGTCCAAATAACACTTGGGATTCACCATCTCTCTCTCTCTCTCTCTCTCTCTCTCTCTCTCTCTCTCCCTGTGTAAAGACCCTAATCCCGCTCTTCTTTTTTTGAAAACAAACTCAGTCCCAGTCCCTCTCCTTCTAACAAGTTGTGTTTCTCAGGAAATTTTGGAGAAGTGATCGAGTGTAGCAGAGCAGGATTGTACTCCCACGGGGGCGTTTTGAAATCAGAACCGTGTGATCCGATTTCATCAAAGGGTTTTCGCAAGAGGACATCCTTGAGAAGAGGAGACGTGTGGTCTGCTGCGTCATCATTTGTAGCCACGTGGCGTTTTGGTCAATGTGAAAAGCTGGGTCAATTGAGATTGGATTTCGTTGTCTCACACTCTGTACCATAGACTTGTCTCTATCTCCAAAAATATATATAAATAATTATGGTGTGTGTACGGTGTGTGCGCTCCCGCATAAAAACGATTTGAACCGCCGCGGGTCATAGATGTATTAAAGTTGAGTCGATCTTAAATATCTTTATATTCAAACTTAAATTTGATTTTTTTTATCTAATTCGAACTCAATGGGTAATAAATAATAAGACTCAAATTCAACTCAGATGTATAACAAACTGCTCGAACTCAACTTAAACTCGATTCAAAAACTCAATTATTTTATAATATATTAATATATTTTATTTTATTTTATTTTTATATTATAATTATATATAAATATATATAATATATATTAATATATATAATCGAGTTAGTCGTCAAATTTTCAAATTTAAAATTTCACTACTCGAATTTGATTCGATACATAATGAATTCGACTAGAACTCGATCAAATTTGAGTCGAGTTAAGCCATTGACCGAGCGACTCAAAATCGACTCGATCCGTGTATCAGCCCTAATTTAAACAAACCATTCCCCAAATTTTGATCATTAAGTCTAATTAATTATGAGTCTATTCGTAGATTTTCCATAGCTAGAGAGATAAAAGATTAAAGTAAAGATTAGAATGTGACCATGCAAAGGTATATGATTGCGATGGATTGAGCATGATCGACCAATGAAGGCGCTCGACTGTGGCAGTGGTGGCTTTCTCTTGTATTGCTTCACTTATTTATTTATTTATTTTTGGTTGAACTTACTTCACTTATTTAAGCATAGTGGCACACTACTTGGTTCTGGTGGTGCAGAGCTGGAACATTAGCAGCCGAGCCTAGTTAGGTGATCAAAATCACTGATTGGAGGAGGCCAAAGAGAAAAAAAAAATATAGCACTTTACTACAAAGCATATGATGCGCGCTTTCTCTCTCTCTAGTTCCTGTTGAATGCGCTTTAAGGAAAATTTTTTCAACATAATATTTTTTATTTTCAATCTCAATTTTGATTAAAAAATTTAATGTTTTTCTTGCTAAACTACTTATCTATCGGTCTCTCTCACGCTTTATTATATTGGATTGCAATCTCTCTCTCTCTTGCATAATTATTTAATCAATGTCCAGTTTAAATTATAATTACTATTTATTAGACGGCTCTCATGATGTTGAAGGTTCATAATTTTTTTTAATAAAATCCGCCCCCCCCCCCAAATAACTTTGTGTTTGCTGAGAACCCCAAATTTGTGTAGTTTATGGGCTGCATAAGATGGGGATGTCTCATTCTAGAATGCCTGTGCTGCTAGTGTCACCATAAATTTGGTAACTGAGTAGATACAATTTTTTTTTTTTTTTTATTGTTGATCTTTGAGCATAAAGGAAACCTATGCAGTGATTAATAAACCCCCCAACCTTAAGAACACCCAAGGAAGGTTATTTCTAAAATCATACAAAATTAATATCATGCTCCTAAATGTAAACTTATAAATTTTGTTAAAATGAGTCAAGAGAATTCACCAGAAGCCACAAGAAAAAGAAGAAAGCATAATCTCTAAAAAGTGGCTTATATCATACCATTTGGCCCCCATAGGCCGGGCCTAAGCGCTCATTGTCCTTGACCGCTTTGAGTCCCTTGCTTCTTTGCTCAAATCCTAAATTGATCCTCTTGGTTCCGTGTGTTATCTTCGAAGAGAGGGAGATAAATTCATGTCATATCTCTCTCTCTCTCTCTCTCTCTCTCTCTCTCTCTCTCTCTCTCTCTCTCTCTCTCTCTTTGTAAAATATTAAAAAGAAATTTAAAATTGAAATTGATCCACGAATTACAATCTTTACATGTGTCTCTTTATAGATTCATTCTTTTCAAATATTAAAAGATAATTTAAAGTTGAAATCGATCCACAGGTTACAAATTGATAGGAGTATTAGTTCTCTTTCTTTACAATAATGACAGAACTTACAAAATTAAGCTCTCTATTAACATTTCAATTGTTGTAAATAAAGATATTGAATAATTTGAACATAAATTAAACACAAATAGATCTTTTATAATAAATCATATAAAATTTTAAATATAAGATAAAATTTACCGTATGCAAATTAATAAAATTTATATCGAAATCTCCCCCTTAATTTCCATAAATTGACCTGTGGTTAAGATAATAAAGACCGAATAAATAAATAAACAACACAAGGAATATGAACCGATAATTTTATTGAATTCCTATTAACATGTTCTCTTGACCCATTTCTTAAAACGTAAAGGCTAACCCAAGAGAGTATACCACGCATTTCATATTTCCTGCTAAACCAGAAAGTACTCAAAGAAAAACCTAAGAAAAACAGACCAATGATTGACTAGTTGTCGTGTCAAATCGGTGCTTCTTCTAACAGAGATCAAGACAGCAAAAGTAATCGAAGCAGCTTGCCGTGCAATCATAGCAGCACGAACAGCTGCAACAGAGACAGAACCACCATCCAATCATATCCAAGAACACAGTACAAACATCGGAAACATCAAAATTTCAAAATACTAATCCCGACCCAGATAATAAAATTTAATAAATTCAAAAGGGTATTAATTTTTTCCTTCCTTTTTGTCACTTACCATTCGTCAACAGCCTTGTCTTGCTCATCTTCACCGGCCTGAAATTCCATGGAGGTCCTAATTTCTTGTGCTGGTGGTGGCTCCATCCCTCTCTCTCTCTCTCTCTCTCTCTCGCTCAATCAATCAATTGAGAGATGATAGTGGAGTGGACTAACGAGGTTGAAGTCACATGTGGCATCCACTGATAAAGAAACGAATCCAATTAACTTTCCAACTCTACTTTTTAAGATTTATTTATGTCCAAACTTTGCAAAAAGAGTCGCCTCGGTAGATGTATTAGACCACAAGTTGACCCACGTGACAGCGCGTCTTATGTAAGCGGAAAATTTTGCAATATGATCGGACGGCTGTGAATGTTTTGAGAACCCTGATGTGATGACTGAAGCAGGAACCCGCCTGCCTTAGTTGAAGCAAGTCTCGTGTTAGCTCTATAAAAACTAGGGACGGGGAAAGCTAGGTTTTGCGTGGGTGATTTCTAAAGCTTCCAATATTGGCAAATCCAAAATATTAATTTGGACAGTCAAATCATGCCTGAGATTATCAATTAATTTTTTTATATAAATAATCGATATCTAAATTTTATCCGATTAATTTGATTGTTTCTTAAATTTTATTTTTCAATTTTCATAATTTAAATCCGAAATTTATAATTAAGAAATAATGACCGACTGTTACACTTACATGGATTTGATAACTAGCTTTCATGTTAAAGTAGTGTGAAATTATCAAAATTCTAATTCCTAAGATCCCTTTTATAATTTACTTATTTGCAATTTTGATCAAAATAAATTTGTAGAAAAATCTCTAAAATGGATTTTCCCAAAGAGCGAGTGCCCCGGTGACCAAAACATCATATTGAGTGAGAGAGGAACCTTTGTCACTTGAGGTGGGAAAGAAAGATGATAGAAAAGGATGGTATTAAGAAAATACAAAAGTAAATTTATTTTTTTTTTCAGATATTATGGAGGGGGAGGGGCCTTGAAATTTACCCCTAAAATTATATGAAATATAATACTATTTTTGATTTATAAAACTATAAGCACAGGTTGGCATATTTATTTATTTTTGAAAGTGTTTAGAGGACGATTTCTTTTAATTTAGATAATTATACAGTTTGAATACTTGTATTTTTCTACAGAAATAATATTTAAAAATTTCATATTTTATTATACAAATTTTTGATAATTGAACTACTTAATTTCAGAATTTCGTAGTTTTAATCATAAAAGCTTTTATTAACGGAATTAATCCAAACACTTACATCTACAAAGTCTTTGATCTCAGAATAAGGCTAATCCTCCAATTTCTTTTTCTAGTGATTAGCACTTCGCATTTGGAAGATTGAGAACTGGGACACTACATTACACACAAGGTTAAGGACTTCAGATATCTACATGTCATTTTGGATCAACTTGTACAAGGTGGTGCGATTGTAACGTAACTCTCCCATACAGTACAATACAAAGCCTCCTTGATTGCCAAAGCGCTAGATTAGCATACAGTATACAAAAACCCGCCCTAAATTTTGCGGAGTAACCTATCCGGACCAGAATTATATGGTCCACACCATCATCACGGCGGAAACCTACAGCTACAAATCTATCAACTGCAATCACCTTTATGTGACATTGGTAAAGCTCTACGTAATGCCAAATTGCATGTTGTGCGGCAGGTGCCAGCATATCTGAATCCTTTCTTCGAAAAGCTCTATGATTGCCTCCTCCAGATGCTATCAGAAAAGGCCAGTCTTCTTGACCCCATCGCTTTTGTTGCCAAATGGAATGTTTGGCGGAGGGCTGGTATGATTTGTGCTTTGACTCGAGCGAGGAGGAGACGAACTAGGTAACGTCTCAAGTGTGGAGCGAGGAGAATGACGGGAGGCCACTGTTAAGTCGGAAGTTTCAGGATGAGATCGTTGGCCAGTTTCACTGGAGAAAAAGGAATAATGCATGAAGCCCTGGTACAAGAGTAAAAGACTACCAAGTTGACAATGCATTGAAGTGGGTCTCCCGAGTTAAGCAATGACGGTTATGATTAATGAACAAGTAATGCAGGCAGTGACTTTACCCATTTGTGACTGGTTTTCCTCGAGGGACAACAGCACTAGAAAATGTTGACAACAAATCAGGCTTAAAAGGGGGATAGTCTCTGGGACTAAGAGCATTGTCCTGCAGAAGGGTAAAGGTTAATTAGCATAAAAATATATAATACAGCCAAATCATGTTTTCCCACCACCTTATGGACTTACCTGCAATTTTGTGCCATTGAAAGAACGGGGAGATGAAGGTTCCATTTGGAATGAATTCTTTATGAAACGATGTTCTAACAACTTGCTGGCAGTTGGTCTTTCGGCAGGATTTCTACGAAAGCAGCAGCGCAAAAAATCCTTTCCTTCGGAAGATAACATGTCTGGTATTGGTGGGGACTCCCTCATTACCTTAAACAAAGCTGCAGCCTGCAAGAGTGGAAGAATCTTAACCAACTTAGCCACTCAACAAACAAAAGTAAATGCAAGACATAAGACAGCATACCCAATTCCCTAAGTTCAGATGCCAAAGAAATGAGAATAAGGTAAGTCTTAAATTCAAAGGTGAATTTAGAGCATGAAGGCTTGCATGGAAAGGCTAGCTAACAAGTGAATCGGTTAGCAGCACATTAGTCTGGGACCCTAAGAAGGGGTTAAGCAGGGAAATGTATTTAAATCATCATGGTTTAACTAGAATCAGACCCAAAAGTAGTTTTCTTAAAGTGAAGATGCCCTCCACAATTATCCTGAGACTGAATGCTGTGCAATGTCATAGCCAGTGGAAGCATAGTATGCTGCAGGGCAGTGCAAATAGACAAACAAAACCAAAATGAAGAAACTGGTGAGAAACCAGTGGAAACATGGAGAAGAGCACAGTTAATTTTACTTATTCCATTGAGAAATGCATTGCATCCAAAGTAGTTTTGTTATTGTATTACTCCACATACACATTTAAATAAAAAACAGACAAAATGCAAGCCTTGTCATTGATCAATTTACTAATCCTCTGATTGAGTTTACAACATTAAGCTGAACAAAGTAAAATTAGAAACAGGTAGGGAACTTCGAAGAATGCATAGGAAACAGATGGGAACCATTTCCACTCTTAACAGATCAAGTGAGGAGAGGAGACAGTGATGCATCTTGGGGAAGTTCATTTAAGAACCAAACCAAGAATATGGGTTGGGTTGTGCTGGACTAGGTATGGGTTCAACCCATAGTTTCAATATCTTATTTCCAAATTCTCTCACTAAAATCAGATATTTTGGCTTTTAACTTCCTCTCTAAAACAACTCCTTTAATTTGGATTCTCTCTATAAAACATTTTATAAAATGCAATCACTCTAGCTCTTTTAGGTTTTATTTTTTTAAATTTTTTTATTGCAACATAAAGGGGAAGGGGGTTCATCCAGACTCCATGCCCTGACCAAAGCCAAGAAAGGAGCCTCTCCTACCACTCAACCCAATGGGTTGGTTGTCCTTTCTTTAAGTTATAACACTGAAATTTTGATTCTGTTCTGACACTCCAAAAAATACTTCTCTATCTCTCACTCATTCAATTTATATTCTCTCCCTCTCTCTCTCTCTCAAACTCAAGGACCAAATCTGTCAATAAAAGGCCCACAATCAAACCACACAAACAATAAATGAGAGAGAGAGAGGATTGACAGAATGAACTTCCCATCTTTTAGCAATTCCCTACCATCCATGCATTCATTTATAGCTTCAATGATACACAACGTACATGAATTTAATACCATTTTTTTAGGCAAGATGGAGAAGGGGAGATCTAAAGAGCATCAATGGGGTTTATGCTAGCATACTTATGGGGTTAGGGTTTGTTCATGGAGATCTCTGTGGTTGAAAGGAGAGTTATTGCCATTTAAAGTCACAAATGTGGAGAACATACACAGAGGAGAAATTGTTTAAAATAGGAGAATTAATTTGAGATGATTCTTGATGGTTTACCAAATTCAGCTCTAAATTTTCTAAAACAGACCTATCCCATTTCTTAATTAGAATCAATCCAATAGGGTTGGATTTGGTTGGTTGTTGGGTTACCCAATCCAAGCTGCACCACTAATTAGAAAGAGAGACAGGAAAATTTTTTTTTTTTTTTCACAAAAAACAAGCCAGTCAATTACCGGGGGAAATTCTAAAGCAATAGGTGATGGCAGAAGGCAAGAATAAGCCAGCCAATTACCAGTGTGGGCGACACTCATCTGTTCATACAAATAGCTTCTAATGCACATTGCAACATATTATCTAAAAAGAATGTAATGCAGACACACTACTTCCTATATGTGACTAAAAATTGAACAAAGGAAAGAAGAAAATAAATACATTGGTATTCTAGATCAGGAAACAAAAGCACATAAAAGGACAAGCCATTCTTACCCCTTCATACTCGCTCCAAGGAGGTTTCCCATTAAGCATCTCTATAATAGTGCAACCTAAACTCCATATGTCAATGGCGAAAGCAAGGTCAGAATTGCTATCTCTCTGCATTACTGCCTGCAAGAGCTGCAGGACATACAGATGAACACAGGTTCAAGTCAAGAAAGTTATAAGATGCAAAAAATAAAAAAAAAAGAAAGGAGCTCAACATCTGCAAAAGGATACCTCTGGAGCCATCCAGTATGGACTTCCCTTCATTGAAAGATCATACTTTTGTCCTGTAAGCTGAATAATGCAAGGAAAAAAAAATTCAAAATCTCAAAATACGAAATGCGATTCCGAGCCCAAATGCCTATAGAACAGCAATTAAACCATGGGTTCATGCCCAAAGGGCATTGGATGATTTTAAAAGAAGAAGGCAACAAAACTAAGCATAAATGGATGCAGTAAGAGTGCAAATAGACATAAGCTACCTAAGACAACTAAGCAAAAAAATCTGACAAAAAATTACTCATCACTGAGACCAACTATTATCTTGAGTTCTGATCCGTAAGAAAGACAGATAATGTCCAAAGCATGGGCATGAAATTAAAACACAGCTCAGGGACCAAAATTATACAATTTTAGGGCAAATAACCAGAGATTTTTTGTCTTTACTTAAAAAGAAAACAGAAAAATACTATGCACAGAACAACGAGATCCCCGTCCAGGCAAAAATACAAACTGATTTAATGAGTGGAAAGCAGGACATCCACATAAGATGTAATCAAATTAAGAATTTCTTATCATCTTTCTTCTATATAGTCAGGAAATGTGATCAATTTTGCGAAAATCCTGACTCTTGAAAACATCATTGCTAAATGCTAATCCACAAGGATATGTAGAAGCAAACCAAAACAGATTATTTCACTTGCTTATGCATGCAATAGATACTTCAAAAATCCAAACTCACATGTTTAGCCATCCCAAAGTCAGCAAGCTTTACAACGCCAGACGAATCAACAAGCAGATTAGCTCCTTTAATATCCCTGTATGAAGTATCAAATCATGGTAAGACTATGACATATTATCTCCTGATAAAGAAATCCAGCTCTGAAAATAAGGCCGCAAAATGAACAAAATTAAGAAATATGGGACTTCTCCTGACTTAGAATTAACAATTTCTGTTGCAACAAAAGGAGACTGACAATTATCGCTTTGCGTAGTATTTGCAATAATCTAGTACATTTGAGTGGGTAGAAAATGCAGAGTTGGCCTCAAATGGAGCAACTAATAACACATCTTCGCAATCCAAGAACTATGAGATCGCCACCTTTTATCTTTGGGTAGAGGATTTTAACAGGTAGGGCTTTAAAGGGATTACCCTCAAGCTATGATGCATAGGCACAGACACTGCCACAAATACAGAACATGACATACAGCATGGATCCACATATTAATATTACCATGTCCACATGGTAAAACATGTTTGATACGTGTCCCCAACGTTTAGTGCAGGGGTCATGTCCAAAAATGTGTGTGTATGTGCGTGCGCGCGCGCGCGTGTGTGTGAGAGAGAGAGAGAGAGAGAGAGAGAGAGAGATGCGAAGCAAGATCAAGACCACTGACGAGATGATGATAGACTCCAATAGTGGCACAAAAAGGCCTTTGCATTCTCTTCTTTCTTCTTCTTTCAAGCTGCCATATCCAAAGTTGAAAACTGTGTCGAACTCAGATCCTACACCCATGTTTGTGTTGTATTGGGCAAAAAAGTAGGGTCCACGTAACAAAGTATACAACCAAGCTTTTGAATCAGAAAAGGTACTTGTGTCCATCCACATTAACTTGAGACATAACACTTCCTCAAAAAGTTAAAAGTAAACAAGTTGATGTTCCCTCTATTTCTCAATAGAAGCATCCGACCTTCATTTCCCAAAAGCTTATTAAGAAATTAGAATAAATTCACATGGCCTGTTATTATCTCGGTACACTTACATCACTACTTCAACTGGCCTGTTATTATCTCAGGACACCATCACTACTTAAATATAGTGCAGATTGTTAGAAAAAACAATTACCTGTGTATGGTCTTCATGCTATGCAAGTAAGCTAATCCAGAAAGAATGTGGCGACTGAAATTGCGAACAACAGATTCAGTCATAGCTCCACCGTGCTCACGCAAATATTTACTAATTGAACCGGGATAAACATATTCCAAATATATGTAAAACTTATCATCAACCTGCATATGTGAGAAATTGAACTCTTGAGGACTTGAGATTTAAAACATCTAAGCAGAAGGTTTCAAAACAGAGAATATACAGCAGAAAATGCTGCAACATAACAACTCACAATTTCACTGCCATAATACTGCACAATATTTGGATGCTTTAGCTGGCTGAGAACTTTGATTTCCTACAGAAATGAGAAGAAAGATAAAGAGGAGGAAATATATTTACAATTGGAGAATTCTTCTAGATTGAAGCTAAGAAATCAATGAAGTATGAATCTCAAACAAAATTAAAAGGAGGATGGACCAAAAACATCATTGGGAAAGCATACGAGGTTAGAACAACAAAAAGAAAGCTGCAGAAAACAAGCAAATGATTCACAAGCACAAGAATATGGGAAAGAATCTATGAGACAAAAAACAAGAACAACCTTGTACAATTACAATTTAGCATGCATTCTTGTTGTTTTGGTGCAAAATTGTGTAATGCAGCCACAGACAACAACATCTTTCTTTCCCCTATGGACTGTGTTTCCATTCGTATGGTTCCAAGAAGACCAAACATAATAGATGAATTTAGGTCTCACTTTCTATTTCTTAGAAATTAAAGCACCGGTTAATCCAGTATAAAGAGAGCTACCCTTATTGGTGGCATCTAGAATGAAGAAAATAACAAAACAGTTTTACTTGTTTCACTACAAGTTGGCTAGAAAAGAATTTTCCTTTTCTTATTCCCCTAGATGACTTCCTAATATTCTAACATTATTCGGACCAATCAACATAATATACTAAACAATCTTTCTTATCAATTACTTCCTTGATTTATTGCCAATGCTCAAGTACAAGTTTGCATATTGGACTCTTAAACAATTAATCAACGACACTTCAATATACACAGCGCATCCTTTCCCACACTTTTATATCCAGGTGTGTCACCCTATGCATTAAGTATTTAATATGGTCCCATGGGTCCTAGTATTGTGTTTAGAATAATTTATCATAAAAAGACAGAAAAGCCGGGGTACGAATGGATGTATAAATTGAATTTATGAGTAGCATCTTTGTTCCCACATGGTTCTTCACATTAACACAAGATGCACAACTAAAAGTGTCCATATCTGATATTCACTAATTTCAAAAAACAAATAGAAAACCCTGTCAGACACTCGTCCTCATGCTATGGCTATATTGGAGATAAGCAATATGCCTACAGAACCACCATTACTTGTTTTTGAGCATCAGAATATTGATGTTGAATAATAACAAAGAATTAAGATCCTTAAAAAAGTTAAATCACAAGTTAAATGAGCTGGCTTTGGTAAACCATAGGTTCTTCGTTGACAATCAGTAGAGAGTAACAGAACAAAGATAAATTTAAGATCAAGCTAATAATGCAGCACCAAAAGAACAAGAATGCATACACATGCTTTCTTTCCTACCATTCACATTAAATAAAATTAAACAATAGTTTCATAAATGAAGTGCAGAATTGACTAGAGTATTTCACCAAATTAACTCTTCATTGAGATCAGGCAGAAAACCTGTCCCTCTTGCAAATAAAGTAATAGATATAACATACAAAAGCCCATAAATGTGTGAAAATGTTTGGGTGAATTTGGTATAATAGACCTGCATACGGTATTCATCGATATAGAAAAAACATATGATAGGATTCCTAGAAACGTATTGTGGTGGGCGCTGATGAAGAAAGAGATTTTCTTGAAATACATTAATCTCATTAGATATATGTATGTATGAGAGAGTTATAACTAATATAAGAATTTGTGGGGGTTTGAGTGATAACTTTCCTATTACCATTGGCCTCCATCAAGATTCAGCATTAAATCTCATACTTTTTGCAATAGTGATAGACAAAATCACAAAAAGCATCCCAGATGAAATACCATGGTGTATATTTTTTGCAGATGATATAGTGTTGGTCGATGAAACTAAGGAGGGTATTAGTGCTAAATTAGAATCATGGAGGGTCACATCGGAATCCAGAGAGTTTAAATTGAGTAGATCGAAAACTGAGTATATAACATGTAAGTTTAGTGACAATCATCAGAATGACGAAAAAACGATTAGGTTAGATGGACAAGATGTATGAAAAAGTGAACAATTCAGATACCTTGGTTTCATCATTCAAAATGATGACAATATAGATGGAAATATGAATTATAGGATTCAAGTGGGTTGGATGAAATGAAAAAAGGTATCCGAAATTCTTTGTGATCGTACGATACCACTGCATTTGGTGGAAAAGTTTAATAGAATTGTGGCAAGATCTACACTATTGTATGATACTGAGTGATGAGGTATTAAACAATAACGGGAACAAAAAAATAATTATAACAGAAATGAAAATATTTAGGTGGATATATAGCAAAACTAGATGAGATAGAATTAGAAATGAAGAATTTCGTAATAAATTAGGAATTAATTTAATTATGGATAAGATATGAGAGTGTCATCTAAGATAATTTGGGCATGTACAAAAACGCACTGGTTAGGAGAATCAAGAACTTAAATATCGGAGATTTAGTAAAACGTAGAGGTAGAATGCTGAAAACTTAGATATAAGTTATCCGTAAATGCACGATAGTTAAGGGTCTAGACAAGAAGATGACCTTGGATAGGAATAAATGGCGTAAAAGAATTCACACAAATTAAATCAACATATTTTGTTATATATTTTCTATTTATTTATTTATTTTGTAAATCATCTCCATGCTTCTCTTTCAAATGGCCGACCCTAAATATTGGGATTAGGGTCAGATTGTTGTTGTTGTTATATATAATAGACAAAAGCAACAGAGATATTGATAACTTACTAAGAGGCCTATTCAATACAAGATGCACAGTAGATCTGAGAAAGAAAAATACCTGTTCCAGTTGCTTTATACATTCTGCAGATTTAGAATCATCAGGGCACAATTCAACTTCTTTCATTGCACATAAAGCGCCAGTTTCTCTGTCAAAGACAAGATTTTCTTGGAGCATGATATGGCAGAAACAATTAGCAGAAAGAAAGCTTTTACTAACCTGTTTGTGCCCACATAAACACTACCAAATGTTCCACGCCCAATTAGCTTTCCCTTTTGCCATTGATTTTTCATTGGCAATATCTCAGTTTTAGCCACAACTTGGGGACTGGGAGCCGACTGCGGTGACATGGCTGCTCCTGGAGGAAGAGGTAATGGATGTACCACAGCATTACCATTGCATTCACGCCGTGGTGTTGCTAATTCAAAAGACCTCCGGGCATGCAAGGGAGATGGTGGTCCACTCATACTTTTGTGGTTTGTGCAAGGACTTCTCTGTCTGGGAGAATTTTCAGGGGATGACTGCAACTGGAAACCGATAACTATATCTGAAGCTTGCATATCTGGTGCAGACCATACTTGAAGCCCTAAAGGGAATGCACCATAGGGCAAAAAATTATCCTCCTTGCTCTTTCTTTGTGGGCTTCGTAGAGGACTAACTGGAGCACTCCTAATGGGAACATTAAGCTTGAAGTTCTCCTGCACATCACTCATACGTGACCTCCTTGTCTTCATTTTCTCTGTGCCTCTCCGATCATCTTGAGTAGCAAATTTACTGAATTACATCAAACATAAACAAAACAAAGTCAACAGAAAAACAAATAGCACTTTGTGGAGGTCAGTTAGCTTAGCTAGTGAAATATGAACTAATTTAGCTCATAAAGACTAACTTGGTAGCAATAGATCTCAGGATCAACTCTCATCTCAACTAGGGTTAGGAGGTTTTGTTGGTTATCAGAACTATCACCCCCTTTAGTAGGACTCAATCACGTAAAAAAATATGTATCATAAACTCAATCACCCTTTGCATGGCTCAATCACCATATATGTGGCATTTTCTTTTCATCAATTACTTTTTCAAATCACTACCAATGCTCAAGAAATAGTTTGCAGAACTAATTTGAAACAGTTAAATCAAGACAACTATCGATATTATTCCCAAAGAGAATCCCAGTTTTTGAAGTAGTGACGCTTTTCCGCAAACAGAATTACTTCAAAACTATTTACATAAAATAGCAATTCCAAAAAAAAAACAAAAACTCCAAACCTCATACTCCTGTAGCAATAATTTCTGTATTTCAAAAATTAAGTTTCCAAACAATTCATTCTCCAACAATAACTTCTCTATTTTCAATAATTATTTACTTTGCAAATTTTGAATTTCGGAAATACATAAATAATGCAGTGTCTGGGAAACATTCCAGTTCCTCAGAAATATAACTCAAATTTTCCATAAGAGATATTAAACCAAATTCGTAAAACAATAATTACCAAAAAAGAGAAGAATCCAACACTTGAGAAAAAAATTGTTCACCTCGCAAGAGAACTGCTCGAGTTAGGATCAAAACGCTCGCCATCCTCCACCACTTTACCGCAAAAACCCTCTCTCGGCGACGGCAACGGAAAATCCGCGGAGTTCGAGCTCGTTTTCACTCCTTCACGCCGGATAACTGCCGCCAATTCCGGCACCGGCACCGGCACCGGCACCGGCACAGGAAGCGGCTGCGGAACAGCATACGGAGACGCTGATGACGGCGGCGTTGACGGAGAACGACCCGATGAATGATCTAAACAGCTCGACGATCGCGAAACCTGCGGAAGATATTTCTCCGGCGAAGCCGGGCCGGATCGAATTCCAGTCTCTCGATCGCTCAGGTGACGTAACTTTCGCTGCCGCGTCAATCGCCGGAGAGACTTATAGCCGTAAGATTTCTTCCTCGAAAAGTCGTCGGAGGACGGCGATGATGATGCCTTGGACAACGAAGAGAAGGTGTTTTGAAACCAATTCATGTCACGAGGCTACAGAAATCATTGTCCAGAGAGAAACAGAGAGATGAGAGATAATTAAAGAGAGGAGAGAAAGAGGTTGTTAGCACCCTGTGGCGGCAGAGAAAGTGACGAAGGCGGTGGTGCAGCCATGAACGTGGATGGAGGGGAGAGAGGGAGGGAGAGAGAGAGAGAGAGAGAGAGAGGGAGAGATTGGACTTGGATTATGGATTTCTTAAATTAAAAGAGAGAGATTGAAGGAACGCGTTTTACAGCAAATAAAACAAGAAAGAAAAACAGCGAGAGAGAGAGAGAGAGAGAGAGAGAGAGAGAGTTCTTTTTTAATTATTTTTTTAAAGCCTTTTTTGTTTTTCCACACAAGACGGGGAACGGAGCCTCCATCTTGTGAGGTCAAAATGGCCTCTTCCCTACCCTTTAAATGAAAGTCAATTTGGCTCTCCATCTTTATTTTATTTATTTATTATTATTTTTTTTTTGGAGAAAACACTGTTGGAGAATCATTAAATTTGTTTTCACATGCAAAATGTACATGAAGATGAACCGTTGCCCTTCCCTTGATTAAAATAATCCTTATTTGTAACAAATTCAAAGAAAACAACAAACGAAATGACGAATTTGAGAGATAACGTTTATAATGGAAGAGGTCAACCAAGATTCATTATATGATTATTTTAAAACCATAAGTGGTTTATTCAGTTTATCTATAAATTATAAAGTTTGAATACTTAATTTTTGTTCCTAACAACGTTACTAATAACAAGAAACCACGCATACAATTGAAATTGATTAAACAAAAAACAAATTCAGAAAAAGAAGTTACTGGTTTTTTTTTTTTTTTTTTTTTTTTTTTTTTTTTAATTATTAACCTTTTAGTCACTTATTTAAATCTCTATCTTGTCTCTTCACTTCTTTCACAAGGTAAAAAAAAAAAAAAAGATTTTAAAGTTTCGGTGGTGTTATGATAAGCCCATGTTCCTTTTTCTAATGTATAGAAATCTAGATGTTTTTCTCATATAGGCTCGTAGTATTGCAATAATAGAGAAATGTAAATTTTAGAATTCTTTTCCCTTTTTAACTTGGTTTTTATTACAAAGATATTATGTTCTTTGTTATGCTATTATAGTATATACACAGATAAATTATAGTTTAACTATTATCATCTATTTCCATTTGGAATGGAAATTCTGATTTCAAATATCTTCTAAAGAGAGAATAGAAATTTTGAATTTAAATTTCTCTTATAGAGAGAGAGAGCACGTGCTATCGTGAAATGCCTACAAAATGATCATTTAAAAAATTTTGTATGGCATAATCCTGATGAAACCAATGAGTTTCGGCTCAAGTTGCATCTTCCTCCTCCCCATATAATAGGTTGGAGCTCGAGTCTCAATGTCTGCCAAAAAAAATAACCCCCTGATGAAAGCATGACATGGCAATGAGTCAATGGATGAGAAAATGTCACGGTTGCTTCTAGGTGCAACTTGCTAATCAAACAGGTGCGTGTAACATGATAAAAATATGACCATGAAAGTTAATAAATCATTTTCTAGTTCATTGAGAAAATAATAAAATATCGGGATGACAACTAAATCTAAACCTTTCTTCAAAATTTAATCACAAATCTAAAAAGAAAAAGGAAAACAAAGAGGTATTCTCCCCCCTAGTCTCTTTCATTAGATACTCATAAGCTTAAGTAATCTTCACGAAAAGAAAATTTGTACTCTCTATGAATAAATGTCCTCATCAATATCCCCATGTTCAACTCGAACCAGCAGTAAACAAATAAATATATATATATATGAAAGGTCCAAAAGGAGAAATAAAAAAGAGGTAAAAGCTGGTGCAGATGATTACATGGTTTGACTTAGAGCCAATAGTAATAGTCATGGACCATATAATAGGGCAAGGATGGTTCCTATGACTTTATACAATAAAAAGCCAATGGAAGAATGTCAAGTGTCAATCTCACGCCATGAGTGTGCAACAAATTACTACTTTTACCCATTCATATACTCATGTAGAGGCATTGGAATTGAACAAACAGGGTTATAATTTAACTTCATTAAAGTCAAGAGATTCAGACTCCTTTATCACAATCATTTGGTCAAATTTCCAAAAATTTCAGTAGAACAAAAGCAAGACCATGTGACAGCATGGATTGATGAAGACTCATCTTAACTCTTGACCGTATCAAAGCCACTTACAAGACCATGACCATCTAAGCCTTGCAGGTTATTTCTCACCTGAATTCATCTGATCAACAAATGAGAATGGGTCAATCTCTCACCTGAATTCAACTGATCAACAAATGAGAATGGGTCAATCGATCCACAATCCAACGATCAGATCATAAATTTCTTATGACTTGTGGAAGGTACCAATTACTATCAGTTTTATTCCTCCAAACCGTGGACATTGATTATGCTCCTTTTTTAGTTTTCCAATACTCTGGGTCAGTTGACACGACCTTGCAAATGGGCATGGTTTCATTCCTACTTAGAAGCTTCAATGATGGATGAACCTCAATCTCATGCATGAAAATTCTGTCTTCAATGTCTAGCTTGCTCACATCAACCTCAATTTTGGAAGGAATGTGCTCGACTGGGCAGAGGAACTTTAGACTATTTCGTATCTTGTTAAGCTGACCCCCTGGACATGCACAAAGAGTGGCAATCAGTGCAAACAGGAAAACTTATATGAATTCACCAAAAGCAAAAGTCAGTGGAGGGAAGCTGTAGGTCTTCATTTCTGCAAGTTCCTACTTACAACATCAGGCCATAAATATAAATACAGCTGCAGAATGGACTAGTTTTCCCCGGTAAATTTTCAGATTTATTACCATCTAGTTGAAGCAGTTCCTTAAAAGAACAACCACCTCCCCCCCCTAAAAAAGGAAAGAAAAAGAAAAAGAAAGCAGGATTAAGGAGGTATCAGAGATTCACAAAACAGAAACACGATATCAAATGATTTTAGTGGCCTCTCTATAATCAGACATCAAATCACAAAGATTTCAGGCCCTCCTTATGAGGTTTCCCTCTAATAAGTATGATCTAACAAAAGTTAAAAACTTAGACCTTAATGGACCTGCCTGAGAGAAGGGGACAAAGGACTTTTCTATGTAGTGGCTTTTATCCTAGGGAAAAAGAGCTTCTTTATAATGCCTACTTCTAGCATACTCCATAAGCCTGACAATTAGACCAGACATGGAACTTCAATGCAATGATGGTAAAAGTATCAGTATTACAACAGGTTTTCTGCTCTCAGTTTGAAGCTTAACTGCAGGAAGAGAAAAAGAAAAACGAAAAGCTTCATGACTAATGGAGAAACCAAATTTCATGGACGTGAAAAATTTATAAATTTACCACCAATCAGGAGAACCAACACAAAAGCAAAAACTAGAATGCCAAAGAAACCGAGGCATACGCAGAGATTAGTAGAGGTACCTCTACAAAGTCTAGTGATGACTCCAAAAACAAGTGACCTCAAGAAAGATATCCATCCAATAACATGACCTTCACATTAGTGCTAGTACTTTCAAAATTGACAACAGTCATCGTCTTTAACAACAGAATGAGTGAAGTAATCTTAACCATTAAACTGTTACACGCAGCAATCAGGTGATAATTGTAAGTCCATCACCTCTATTATAGTGACAAATTGTTCACATGGACTTGGGAGTGGAAGCAAACCAAGTAGTTGGTTGATCGAGCTTTAATACTTCATCACAAAATTTGGGTGCAAGCTCAGGTTTTTAATCATATAATTAATTTGTATATAATAAATGTGCACGAGCCAGCCACTCAGCCCTATATGTACTCTCTACGTGTGCAGCTATTCAAATCTTCACATATATCCTTCAACATACAGAGATGTTAACCTTCATAACATCCAACATTTTCAAGTTCTATTTGTCACCCATTTGAAACCATTATTTATAATTTGAAATGAAAAAAAAAAGAAGCAAAAAAAAAAAAAAAAAAAAAGAGAAAAAACCAACAAACACATTCACAAGTAACCAAATAGAACAATGAGAGAGCAACCTTTTTGAATTCCAGGACAAGCATCTTCTCCTTTGAAAACAACAGGCACATCAACCTTCAGTTCGGAGCCATTATCCGCCCAAAGAAACACCAAATTCAGTATCTTCCCACTCTCTTCATCTCTGTGGACCTGCAAAAAACAAGAACCAAAACCCTAAACCCCAAACCCCAAAACCTAATTCCACAATCCATAATCACACCCACAGGGAGACAAATGCAAACTCATATAGCTAACCTTGATCGGAAGAACAGTCCCGGATTCAAGCAAAGCTTTCGAGCCCGAACCAGCACGAATCTGGAGCTGGAAAGTAGTCGAACAAAAGAAAGGGAACTCGGACTTGAGAATCGACTGAATCTGCTTTCTCTCGGTCGTTAGAAGATGCTTTCTCGAGACTGTTCGGATGATTTGTGAGCCGTCCGATATAGGATTTAGGTGTTGGGAGAAGACAACGGTGGGAATTCGACCTTGGGCTCTGTCCTTCACCGAGACTCGACTTCCGGTGACCTCTCTCGGAATTGCCTGGATCGTATGGTAAGACGACGACGGCGGCGAGTTTGGTTTCACCACCACTCTCCTGGCGCCGTTTACAGCGGCGCTCCACCACCTCACCATGTTCTACGGAAATGGTTTTCAGACTTCTGAGCTTGTGAGACGTGTGTACTTGGTTTGGGTTTTTCACCCGAATCTTTGAAGCGTGAGGCAGTTTGAGAACTTCGGGCTAAGTGTTGGGCCTATTCTATGGTATTTGTGGGCTTTAACGAAAAAAGGGCTTTGGGCCCATTGAGTTATGAAATGGGCCATTTTGATTTGGATATGTGCATGCCCCAGTTTTTACTTAAATTATTATTATTATTGGGAAAATTATTATTATAATTATTGTGACAGTCGAGATTAAAAACAAAACAAGGAAGAAAACACACAAAACCAGACTAGGAAAATTGCCAGAGAAGCAGAACTATCTCATGGTAGCCGCATGACCCCTAATTCTCTCTGTCGTCTTTGTCTTTCCCTGGCATATGAAGAACAAATGGAGGAGGATCACTTAGCTCAGTCACCCATGCAGCACTTGATTGACCCAGCGAAGCAAGGTGGTCGGCATGGAAGTTGCCTTCCCTATAGATGTGTTTAACCAACCTTACATTCAGTAATTTCATTGTCTCCTTGCACTCCTAAAGGATGTGCCTTAGAGGGTTGTCATCCACGGTAGTCTCCTTCAGTAATCTCACCGGTACAGCAGAGTCCGTCTCCACTTCCAGATTATTAAGCCCTTTTCTTTTGGCCATCTGTAGCTTGGCACGTAAAGGGAGTGACTACACTTATATTTCCCTTTTACTTTTTTTTTTTTTTATTCCCTTAACAAAAGGAAAAGGCATAGGACCCATATAGAAAACAAATTGCACACGCCAAGCTAGCACCAAATCATACATAGAAAAAGAATTGTTATCTCTTTTGTTTGATTCACACAGACAAACTATTGGTGGAAGAAAAAATGATGAAGAAAAAGAAGAAAATAGAAAAATAAAGAGGAAAAAAAACACAAGAGAAAGGAGAAGTAACTGAGTTCCGAAGAAGTCAAGAGCAAGGAACGTGAACAAAAATAGAAATTGGGGAAAGGAAGAAAAAATAGGAAGCAAGGGGAGAGAATATTACCAAAGTAGGGAATGGGAAATTTAAAAGAGATTCAATGAGAAAGGGTAGTTGAAAGCAGCCTAACAAGTGTGGTTTTGGTTAGAGTAACCATGTAGTGTAGGGTAGTATAAATGAAAGAGTGTGTAATTAGATTACGAAAATATTTGTGAGATTTAGTGTTTGAATCTTTACGAGTATGCGTATTTTTCGTAAACGTATATATTTTTATGATTTTCACGATCTTTACGTAAAAAAAAAAATACGAAAAAATGTTGGGGCTACTGTGGTTTTGGTTGGAGTAACCATGTAGTGTGGGGTAGTAAAAATGTTAGGGCTACTTGATTGTGAGAATTGCCCATTGGTTTTAATGGTCTTAAAAGAGTAAGATAGTTGTGATAATTGTAAGAACAGACATAATTTTGATCGAATCACATAAATATTACGTGTTTTTTGATATTTAATTTCCACCATGTGTGCATAATATTTATGGAGAGAATTTTCTATTTGCAAATACAATTGAAAAAGCAAGAGACTATTGGACATACGCAAGTACATGCATTATGCAAATTTGTTGAAATATTGTGCAAGTACGTTTATAATTATAATCTTTTTTATTAAATTTCACATGATTAACTCAATTTTTTAAATGTGGCATGTAAATTTAAAAATTCTCTATTTTAATATTTAATTTTTATGATAAAAACAAGTTTTAAACACTACAAGAAAATAGACTTTCGACGATAAAAAATTATCAACGAAAAAAATTTCATTGCTAATAACGACGAATTTGTGACGGAATACCGTCGGACAGAATAACAAGCGATTTGTAAAAAATTAGGGATTGAAAATATTTTTGGCTAATCCGTTGTTGTAATAGTTGACCGTTAAAAAAAAAGAAAAAAATTTTATAAATTTATCAGCGACGAATTACCGATGAAATT
Source organism: Dillenia suffruticosa (assembly GCA_033439265.1). Taxonomy (NCBI): domain Eukaryota; kingdom Viridiplantae; phylum Streptophyta; class Magnoliopsida; order Dilleniales; family Dilleniaceae; genus Dillenia; species Dillenia suffruticosa. The sequence continues at coordinate 3,972,940 of JAVTVX010000012.1, read as the reverse complement.
TTTAGCGACGGAAATTTTCTGTCGCTAATCCCTTGGTGTATTAGTGAAGGGAAAAAAAATAAAAAAATATATATGGATAGTCATTAGCAACGGAGTACCGACAGATAAATTAGAGACGAATTACTGACGAATTTTTTTTTATTTGTAATTTTTTTAATTTGTTTAATTTATTTAAAATTTATTTAAAATTTTTAAAATTTTAAAATTTTAAAATTTTTATTTAATAATTATTTTTATTTTTATTTTATTTTGTAGAAGAATAATATTATTTATTTTTTAAAATTTTTTATTATTTTATTTTAAGCTAAAATAAAATTTTGTAATAAATTATAATTTTATATTATTTTATTATTATTAAAAATATGAGATAAAGATAATAAGTAAAAAAAAAGATACATGAATAAATATCTAACATGGTCCGGTAGTTGTGCTGCTCTTATCATTTTAGGTGTGTTCGGGTTCAAAAGTTATTGGAAGCGATTTTCACAAATTAAAGGATGGGTGGGCCAGTGGGTTGGCACGCGGGTTGGGCAGGCACCTGGATCACTGTGAATTCCTTTTTGAGAACTCAAAAATCAGCGACGGATTAGGTCCGTCGCTGATTTTTTTTATCTGTGACGGATTTTTTTCATCGTTTATATCCATCTTACTAAATATCAGCGACGGATTTTTTACTTTTAGCAACGGATTTTTTCGTCGCTGTTGACGTATTTTTTAGCGGTGAAATTCTAATAAATTTAAAGAGCAATAATCGTTTTTCTTGATGACCCTCGATCAAGAGACATTCTTTTCCTCCTTCATCAGACGACCGCTAGAACAATAATGTGATCCATGTACTTTGGTAGTCCAAGAAAATTGTTAGCACATTTGACTAACATGATGCTTAATGATAGATTTAGGCAAAAGTTCTTCTCCTTCGTGTGAGATATATAGAATTATATCTAAGATGCCTTAAAAACATGGTGTCTTAGAATGTGACTTTAAGAATAACATAGCAAAAATGCATTTCACCCTTTAGGAATGACTTTTGCCCTAGTTATAGGAAAGCATCTTTAATTGTAATTTACAAGTAAGAATTTCAGTTTAAGTGACAGTAATCCCCTTTCCTTTTATAATAAGTTCGGATTTGAATTTCACTATAAATAAAAAAAAATTATAATTTACAAGTAGAGATGTCTAAACTCAAGCATGAGCTAACATTTCTTTATTTTTTGGTATTTGATCATGGGTATTTTGAAACTTGATTAATTTGGTTCAAGTAAATATGGAATCCAATTAGGGGTTGACTCTCCTGGTGTCTGTTTTTTATTTCCAAGAGTTGAACTTTAGATTATAATTAAGAAAATTTAGTTTTTTATTATTAGATCTGTAAATCGTTACTATGAACCGCCATTGTTCATTTTTTCTAAATTTGAATTTTTCTCAACTCAAAATTTTTATAAAATAAAACATGAAATTAGGAATTTTTAAGCAAAAAATAGATCAAATTTGAATTTAATTTTTACTCTCTCTTATAAGTTATAAGCTTAGGGCAAACCCAACTCCCCCAAGCTCACTCAAGATTTACTTAATACTAGAAGGCATCATGAAGGGTGAGATTTATAACCTGAAAAAAAAAGAGTTAAGAAGGATAATTTGAGAGAGGATGTTCCGTTTGAATGAAATTACATATCTTATAACTAACGGCTGAGTAGTGAAATAAAATATTAAAATTTTTAATTAATTCTCAATTTAAAATTTAAAAATAAAAATATATATATTAAAAGAATCATTTTCTAATTTTCTAAATAAAGATTATATAAATATTTGAATCAAATTAATTAAAATTTTAATTATAAAAATATTAAAAAAAGAAAATTATACATTTTATGGCGGATTAAATTTTTATTGTTTTTTGGTACGCTTTGCCGTAAAAATAAATGACTCTTCTCGGGGGCATTGAAATGTTAAAAGTGGGAATAGTTTAAACCTCGGGGAGTGGAGGGGGCTGAAACGTTTGGTTAGAAGAGTGAATAGGGAATTTAATACAAAAGTTGAGAAAAAGTTGGCACAGAGAGAGAGAGAGAGAGAGAGAGAGAGAGAGAGAGAGAGATTTCAACGATGGCACCAGAATATTCATGTCATCGTATTAAATGCAAAAAAGCTTTTGTTTGCTCTGTTTGGCCCATCTCATGCTCCTCTGGTGTCAAATCCATGCACGTGATACATCTCCCAAGGTATAATGAGAATAAGAAAGTCAAAACACTAGAAATGGAAAAAAATATCTAGAATTTCTTCTTCTTTTTTTTTTTTTTTTTGAATGAAAGAAATTACAAATGAGACAAAAGGAATACATCACTTGCTTGCTCTCTGTGTTTGCTCCTTGCAAACGCCAAAAAGCCATCATTTCTTTCTCCCCCAGCTTCTATGGCTCACTATGGTTTTGGGGATTTTGTTTGATTTGATACAAATCGGAATTTGAAGACAATGATTTGTCCTTTGAAAGAAAACGCCTGTTCTGTTGAAAGAAAATTTGGTTGTTCTGATATGAAAATAAAAAAATGATTTTATATATTAATTAATCTAGTTATAAAAATATTAACAGTCTTTAATTTAAAAATTTAAAAATATAAAAATAAGTATTTGGAGATTTGTTTGTTTAATAAAATCGATAATTCATTCGAATTGAATTAATTTAAATTCATAAATCAGTTATTGCATGCTTATAATAAAATGACTTTATATTCAAATATTAGTTTATTTGTATATTTGGTTTATTTTGATTAGGACAATGCCCTTATTTCGGGGACAGGGTCCCATATCATGATATTTTAAAAATCAAAAACTTTAATTGAAAATATATGTTTTTTTCATGGGACAAAAGAATGGATTTTTTTCTAAATTTGAAGAGAGAGAGGCAGAGAGGGAGAGGGAGAGGGAGAGGGAGAGAGAGAGAGGAGAGGGAAAGTTAGGAAAAAGAGGGGAAGGAAAAGGAAAAGTGTGAGAATGGAATTGTTAATGTTAAATTAATCTTTTTTGGGATTGTAATCTATTTGTTTTTTTTTATAAACTTTAAAAATTATAAAATATTTTTTTATTGATTTAAAATATACGATGGTGATTACATATTTTATTTTTATTATATAATAGGTTTTTGAAAAAATATTTTTATGAAATTTAGTCAAATAAGTAAATTTTTTTTTAAAAAAATAGTTATAATTAAATGAATATAAAATAGATATGAATTATAAATATTAATGGAATTTTAAAAAACGGAAAGGATTCAATCGTCGGACCCTTCTTAGATCCGCCTCTGGACAGAGACAAATATTTGATAAGGACAATGCTTTTATTTTCCCCGGGGGTCCCTACCAATCAAAAATCATATAAATGTTCTTGTCCTATTTTGTTTCTTTTCAAATGTCAATTTTTTTTTTTTTTTTTTGAAATTATCAAAGTGGGGTTTGAACTTTGAAGTTTGAAGCACCCATTTAAATTGCCCAAAATGTTTTTGAATTTCTTGTGCTCTTTATCGATTTCACCCAAATAGTTTTGTCAAATGCATTTTACTTCCTTATCATTTGTAAATATTAAGATTACATAATGATTCTCAATTTTTTTTTCGATCTTATACATAAAGTTCGGAAAAAAAGAAAGATGAAATCTAATATAATGATATAAATTTTGAATAAAAATCTATCTCTTCATTATTGAAAACTTTCTTATGTATGTTTTCAAATCGTCCAAATAGCCCCTACCATGTATTAAAATCATTTAGTTTAATTAAAATAATGTAACAAAAATACTCCTCTTGAGTCTTTAGTAACTGATATTCGAACTAAATGTCCATTTTTTTGTTAGGATGAAACTATTTATTATTGTTAAGATTTGCGATTTCTTTTCGCATTTACGATATATTTAAAATAAAAATCTCTCTTAATTTTTTCTCAACCAAAAGATTTTCTAATACCTTTTAAGTTAAGTGATTCCAGCAAAATAACAATAATATAATAGTATTAACTTTTCTTGTTATTAGAATGTTTTCACAAAGCGTATATTTTTATCAAATTTTTTTGAATTGAGTGATCAGATATTCTACTCTTTTAATCAGAGATATCGATTTCGAATCATAGGAATAACGAAAAATATTTGAGAAAACTAATCTCTAAAATGATTCCTATAGTATTTAAATTAAATTAATCGAGTAAAGTTTGAATATTGATAGTGAAAAAAAAAAATCAAAGAGTACCTTTTCAATTTTTTATTAGCAAAAGGGTAAAAAATAATAATCAATATTATTATTTCTCATTCGGTGACCACTCATTTTAAAATATTTAATTTAAATTATAAATTGAGCAAAATATTCAAAAAAAAATGAGAGAGAGAGAGAGAGAGGACGAGGTATGATGGAGATGATATGCATATCCAAAACTGTAATACAAATGTACCCGCGCAGGGAAGACATTAATGAGAATGAAGCCTCCTGCACGCAATTGCTCATCCACACCTTGCACTGCACATGCACACACTCAAGTCAGTGCTATGCTGCTGCTTCTTCATGCTTTGTTTATGTGTGGATGTGTGGTGTTGTTCCCTCTCCCTCTACCTCTATACTCCCCTCCCCTCTCCCCCAAATTTCCAACCATTTTGTCCCCCCCTTCTCTCTCTGCCTGTGCGGGTCCCACATCTCTCTGCAATCCCAATCACACACCAACGGCTGACGTTGTCTGTCTCTCGCATCTTCGCGTCCCGTTGAAGTAAAGCGATCCCGCTTGTTCATTCCCTCTCCTCCTTCCAACTTTCTTTTTCCCATTTTACCCTTTACGCTCGCCCTTCAAAAAATATATATAATACTACTTACACGCGCGCGCGCACACACACGTATACAACAATTATTGTCTAATTTCTATAAAGATATATAAATATAAACGAAAATATCCATTGCCTGGCAATTGATTAATTGAATCATTTAAAAATGATATGAGAAAATCACGAAATTAAACTTTACTTGCACCAGAATACAAAGGGAAAGTCAAAATTTTATATTAGGAGAGAAAATACAATATGCGTTTCGTGTTCGAAATTTTAATTTCCAAAAAAATTTTATAGCTTTTAAGGGATAAATAATATTTTGAATTATAATTTTCGTTTAAAATACATATTATGTGTAAATAATTTTTTCCTTAAAATTTCAGGGGATAACGTGTTCTACTATGACGTTTCACTCTTGCCGGAAGGGATGTTGGCCCTCATCAAGGGCTTAATATTTTGCTAGAAAAAAATTAAAAGGAAAATATAAAAATCTCAGATGAATTTAGCTTGAAAAATATTGATTTCAATTTAATTGAGTATTTATTATTTTTGGCATGTTTGAAAATCTTTAGTGTAGATTCTTGCCATATCTTTTTTTGCATAATCATCTTGAAAAGTTAATATGCCATTTTTACCAAAAAAAAGAGAGGATATTATGAGATATTAGAGATTAAACAGCTATTCCTAAATCCTAATCACAGAAATTCCAACTTTACATTTGAAATAATTGAGATAATAACAAATCAACTTTTGATTTCGTATTTTAAAATAGAGAATTAGGAGTGTTATAACACTAGTCGAGCTAAATAGAGAATCAGGGGTGTTATAACATTTGGGTCGAGTCGAGCTTTGATCGAGTAGTATTATGGGTATTCATAACACTACTCGAGTGTCATAACAGGCCTATAGAGAATTACTATTCATTAAAACCATCATTTAACCATAAAAAATAACTATTATATTCTCAATTCATGTGAAAAAATCTAAAAATATAGAGGGATAGAATAGTAAAATTAATTCAAAATTTTCTATATGGTAAAAATATTTTTGTCATTTAGTAGTGATCATTACCACATTACATATCACAAAAACTCAGTATTTTTCGAATCGAGTAATTTTAAATTTATTATTATTAATAAGGTTCATAAGTTTATAAGTAAATTTTAATTCTTAGAGATCTTGGATTAAATGATCATTGCCAACTTATGAACCCATACTAGAGAAAGGATGGGACCATTTCAATCATAGAGGAGTTTTAAAATCTTTTGCTATGATCATTGCAAAATAACTCCTAAAAGAAGTCATACCCTGATATCATATTTCAAAATACGGTACACCTCATTAGGAGGGGAGAGTAACTCGTGAAATCCCGGAGGGACTGTCTATCCTGGTCTAGCAAGAGCGTCGGCACAACTATTACCTTCTCTATGAATAAACATCAAAAGTAAAGATTGATAGATAAGTTGTTGGCATATTTAAGTTTTTATTAGATTTTTTGTAAATGAATAAACTTGGATTAATCCTCCACTAATTAAAAGGGTGAAATTCCTTAGTCAAATTCAAACCCGAAGAAAATTGATGATATTCAATGAAACTTAACAAAACAAACTCTCAACTAATCTAGTTTGAATTTTTCTCCCCAAGTCTACCAATGAACATATTCAATAATTTTTATTTTTATTTTTATGAAATAGTTCAAATTTTAGTGATTTCACTAATTGAATAGAAGTGTTATTCATTATTGTGTAAAGAAATTAATAAGTTTAGGTTTACGGGTCTCTTAATTAATAAAAGAAATGAATAAAAATTAAAAACAAAAAAGGTGGGTGGAATATCTAATTAAACAAAATGTGAAATTCCACTTAAGATATTAAGTTTGAGTTTATTCTTACAATATTTGTCGGATATATTTTTCACGGTATATATAATTTACAAGTTATTAATGGTATATATTAAAAGTCAACTCACTTATTGATAAATAGAAGTTAGAAAAACTTTTGGAAAATTAATTAATTTATTAAATTATTCAAAGAAATACAATTATTTTGATCAAATATAAATAATTATGGGGGAAAAGCAAATGAAATTCAATGAAAAGGGCAGTTTTGGGAAACAGAAATTAAGAAGAAAAGGATTCGGGTGTTCATTCACAGGCATTGTCATCGAACGAAATAGGAGGAAAGGGTATATTCGTCATGCTGAAAATGACAGCACGGGGACAAATAGGTAACTCAGAGGAATGCATTTATTTGCTCAGAAATTCAGAACATAAATATAGAGTACACCCCTCCCCCTCCCCCATCCGACGGTTTGGGCTTCTCCTTGTAAATCTCAACGGCCCAAAATTAAGATTTTAAAATAATAATATTTCCACATAATAAAATTTAAATAAGAAAAAGTTATTAAAAAACTAAAATAAATAGGACATTTATTGAAGACACCAAATTGTATCTTTTTGATAATTAATTTTAATTTTAGAAAATTTTAAATGCTTGAATTTATAATCAGACCTCTCATTGGTACCGATTTTTAGCTTACATAATTGTTGGATACTGATATCCCTTAATTATTATTTTAATTTTGAGTTTTATGTATAGAGAAAACAGATACCGAAAAAATTGTCTCTTAACTATGTCTCTTAGCTATTCAACTTAATTTAAACTGATTTAATTATACCAAATATGATTATCGAATACCGATAATTTATAAAAAAAAACATTTCCACTAGTTAAATAAAATATGGTTAATCTCTACTAAAATTAGATGATTTGTTAACATAAAAATTTGAAATAATTGAAAATTTTTATAAGAAAATTTTGCAAAACTTATATCTTTGTTAATTTTTTATTTTAATTAAAGCATATTATAAATAATATAAGAGAAAATAAAGAGTTAAGCCAACTAATAAAAAAAATTAATAGCCAAAATTTCAAAAGCGAACCAAACGTGACTTGCTCACGTTGACCCGATTGTAATCTCACGTCATTTCCTTTTCTCTCACTCTGACTATTTCCAAATTCTCCCTCTCATCTTTCCTTCTATTTTTGTTTATTATTTTTTTATATTTGTCATTTGCTGTAACTGCAAGATCGGATCGAGTGCTCTCCTGCACTCAACTCCAAGAACGAAAAAGAAAGGGGGAAAAAAAAAAAAGGCTCTCCAAACGAAAAACCAAAGGTTGAACGATTTGGGTTAATCTCTTATATTTTTCAAATAGAAATTCTGTATATTGTGAAAATTCTTTTTTGTACTCAAATTAAAAATTTTCAAGTTTTTTTTTATTTGAAATATTTAATATTTGTAAAGGTATAGATTCGTTAAAATCATAATCTGTATTTATTGATTGATTTATTTTTGCAGATTTGATGGTGATGGTAAGGGGAAGAAAGATGCCGGACTATTGATCCAAGGAGTTAAGAGGATTTGAAGGTGAGAAATTCTCTCTCTATCTTATCTCTCTCTCTCTCTCTCTCTATATGTATATATATTTATCTCCCCCTTTTTGATTTTTTTTTTTAATTTAGGTTTTTTTTTTCATTAATACCCTGGTGCTGAGTTTTTCTAATCAGAGCTGTTTAATGGAGACCTGATTTGTTAAAAATTGATACATAATATTAAATTCTATTTGAATTTTCTCCCTATTATTTACCAATATTCAATACCCTTCAAATTAAACCAGTCACACACACTATCTCTTTCCTTTTTTTTTTTTAGCAAGTGGGTGGTGTGCCTACCTTTCTTGTTACCTCTCCTTTGAAAATGCTTGTTTTGAATTTTAGTCGGTAAATCCTTTCAAAAGAAGAATTTATGGAATTGCAAAGGGAGATCACGAAGAGGGCTTCTAAAATTTTGACAAAAAAATTATATACATATATATTTTTTAAATTATAATATAAAAATATTTTTTCCCAATTAGACATTATAACTATTTTTCCTAAAATTATAATCGAAAATATATGATATATTTAAGTTCTCTCGATATAAATTTCTGATTTGCTTTGATGCACTACAGATTTATTTGTATTTAAATTGTCTGTGAAATGTTCTGTAATTTTCAATTGGGCAACTAATTAATCAAAAACACAATTACATACACATACATTCACTTAATTTTCTTCATTTTAGACCAAAGTCATTTTCCCTTATACAACAAATTGTTTGGATATTGTTGCAGATTTTTTATTTTTTTTAAAATGTCATCAACGAGTTCACCATGCGCAGCGTGCAAGTTACAGAGACGAAAATGCACGCAAGAATGCATATTCGCGCCGTATTTCCCACCGGAGGAGCCCCAAAAGTTTGCATGCATCCACAAAGTCTTCGGCGCCAGCAATGTCAGCAAGCTCCTCAACGAGCTCAACGCCGCGCACCGAAAAGATGCGGTCGACTCGCTGGCCTACGAGGCTGAGGCGCGTCTCCGCGACCCTGTCTACGGCTGCGTAGGTTGCATCACAATTCTCAAACAGAAACTCCAACAAGTCCAAAACGACCTAGATATTGCCAAAAAGGAATTGGCTACCTACATTGGACCAGCCGCAATGCTTCCTATGTTACAACATCCGGGAAATCTCGTGGTATCCTACAATGCTCCGCCAATGCACCATCAACAGCAGCAGCAGCAGCAGCAGATATTTGCTGCGGCACAGCAATATGCGTCCTCAGCTGTCGTGAGAGAGCAGGAAACGGTAAGAAACTACGAGCAGCAACAACAGCAGCAACAACAACAAGAGATGTTGAGGTTTGGTGGTGGGTTTGATCCAACAAATGAAGTAAGTGGTAATGGGATTAATCAAATAGCTACTACTACTAGTGCTGCCGATGCTGGAGCTTGTATGTCACCATCTTTGGCATTGGCTTCAACTTCTTTTGACAACCCATTTCAAATTCAATACCAACAAGACCAATCCAATCATCATCATCATCATCTACAGGTTCAGTTGTTGCTTCAACAACAGCAAGGAGCTGCGAGTGAAGAGGTCAGAAGCATTGGCCCCTCCATCCAATAGTGATTACAAATTCCCTCTCGTCGTTTCTGCAAACGTTAAACTCGAAAATCTAATCTTCAACAGTTATTACGAATTACTGAACTAATTTAATTCTCTCTTTTACGTGGATTCGCTCTCTTATTTGAAATGCTATTAATGAAGGGAAGCTATTTTTAAAAAAATTTTTTTTATAAGAAAACATTAGTTTGTTTATCAATTTCATTCGAAATTGTCTCTCTTAAATGCGCAGTGCAGAATGGTTGTTAAAGAGAATTACTGTCTTTTCACTGGAAAAGACATGTCACGTATTAATTATAAGTGACAACCCTTTAATTAATATCCGGGACCCTATATATTTATGTTCATATCTCTTGAGGCACCCTCATGTTAAGCTGTTTGACCAGATATTGACTGATCCATGCCTTAGTACTTAATACTTGGCCCCGCTTTATAATTTGTCAGGGACGAGGTTGTTGTAGAGGTTTCCATTTTGTCCGCCCTCCCAATGAAGTTTTTCTTTTGCCTAAATCAACTTCTAATTTGATCCGGTGATTTAATAAAATCTTATATTTAAATTTTGTGTAGAATAAAACTAGATGCTTAAACGTCTAAATCGATTGGAACTGAATTTAATAAGATATAAGATAATTATCGAATATTAAAAATTTATCAAAAAATAATTTAATACATAATCTATCAATTCATAATTTTTATTAATAAATATTATCAGAATATTTTTACTTTTTCTTTGCCATATAGAAAAGGTTCTTAAATTTATTTTAAGAATCCCCTCATAAAACTAATTTAAGCAAATAAGCTCCAAAATGTGTAACCCAAAACTCAAGAAAAGAAGCAAACTTCCCTCACCATATGAGCCGAAGTCTATATGTAAAATTGTTTAATCTTGGCAATACACTTAAAGATAAATGTAGTATTAGTTGTTCACCCAGCTTCCATTTTTTTTCTTATAGAAATTTTCTATGAATTGGGTATTTTACACGGTTGGTATGACATTTTTGTCATAAAATAGGAATCCTGAGAAGTTTTCATCTTTGCCCTAATAGCTAACAATTAGGAGAGTCCCTTTGAATTTTGGATGTATAATAGTTTCCCATTTAATCCTTGCATATTTTGAGAGATAAATGCAATTATAGTTTATAGGCATAGATGTTCCATTATTATTATTATTTAATTATATAGACATTCCAATTTTAGATTTGGAATGATTTCATGAAGATTGCAAATTATAATTTTTAAGGGATAAATTATATTTATGGTTATAAATCTGAAATATATATATATATATATATACACATAATTTTTCTCCTAAAATTTTAGGGGTTAAACCGACCAATCAATCAACCTCCGAATTGGGGAAAAAAAAAAGAATCATTAACGTTAGCATTGCTTCTTAATTTTTGGTTCCTTCACTCCACAGCTTTCTAATGACATTCATTCTCCAACAACTTTTCTCAATCTCTTCTGGAATTTTAATAAAAGCAACTATATAACATTTTGACAAGGTTTTAATTATATTAGATCAAATAATCTCAGACCAAAGCACATAGTGAAAGTGAATTTTTCTGATAATTTGATATTCAAATTAAATGTTGTAATGATGAAGACAATGAATGACTACTTCGATCATAATTATAATTAACTTGCAAGAATTTCTCTATTTTTAAGCTCGACTTCTTTAATTTTGATTTCATTAATTGAAAGTGCTCCTAAAATCTAATCAACATCTACACCTTTATTTGGTTTATTCAATGAGAAATGCATGGACAATCCTTCTTCGTGACCCAACATAGATCTACAAAGTAATGGTATATGTATTTTTGTAATTTTCGCGACTCCTATATACAAAAAAAAAAAAGAAAATAACAATTACATAAATCAAAAAAAGTAAAAAAAAAATGTATATATAATAATTTCTAAAATATTGTTCGAAGAGCATTATGTATTTACACATACATATATATCATAAAAGAAAATATAATAATTTTACATAGAATTTTTATGCGAAGATTTGATGAGATTGATATTTAATTATTCGATAGGTGATACAGAGAGATTTGATGAGTATATTCTTTATTATTGTATTTTTAGGGAAGGGTGAGAATTCATATTCAAAGATAAAAATACCCCATTTTGTATTTTTTATGTTACATCTTCACACTTCACTATTTTAATTATAAGAAAAATGAAAAAATGCCAATAAATCTAAAATTATATTTTGAGTCATTAGAAAAATTAAAAATAAAAAGAGAAGGAGGAGAAAAAAAGGCAAATGAAAAGGGACAGTTTGGGAATGAAGAATATGGAAGCACAGTATTAGGGGGTATATTTGGAAAACAGAAAATGACAGTACAGGGACAAATAGGTAACTCAGAGAAATGCATTTATTTGCTCAGAAATTCAGAAACCAAGAGGACGAGGACCCCTTCCATACTTCTCATTTGGACGGCTTTGATTCCTTCTTCTCAATCCAACGGACAAGATTTGCTTGCTTCTTTCAACAACACATTTCCCTCTATATGTATGCACATTACATCGATGCCATTGCTCCCTCCCTCCCTCTCTCTCTCTCTCTCTCTCTCTCTCTCTCTCTCTCTCCCTCTCCTCGAATTCTCTCTCTCCAGAATAAAAAAAATCATACAAATCTAATTTTAATTTCTTCATTTTCATTTTTGAATATTCTGGAATTCGAAGATCGGATCAAGTCCTTTTCTCTTGCACTCAACTCCCAGAACGAGAACGAGAGGAAGAAAGAGGCTCTCTCTCTCTCTCTCTCTCCCCCCTCTCTCTTTCTCCCTCTCCCTTTCTCTCTACAGAACAAAGGTCGATTATGCTATTCTCTCTCTATATCTCTCTCTTTATCTCTCTCACCAAAGCAAGTCGTTTGAGTGACGTATAATTTTTCTGGTTGTTGCAGAGATTATCATGATGATGGTGATGATGATAATAGGAGAGAAAAAGAATCGAGTTTGAACGGAGGAAGTTTTGTTAATTTTTTTCATTTTTCATTTTGAGGAGATCTAAGGTGAGAAATTCCTTTTTTTTGTGTTTTTTTGGCTTTTTTTTTTTTTTGAAATTTGAGAGAAATCGAAAGAAATAGGTAAAAAGAAAACCAGATATGTTGCCCATAGAGATTTTTAGGGTTCTTTAAGTGATTTGGTTTTCTGATAATTTCTTGATCAGTTAGAGAGAGAGAGATAGAGAGAGAGGGAGAGAGAACAGGCTTTCCCTGATCTTTTTTTCGTGATTGCGTATCTTTCTGTTGGATGATTCGGTTTCCTCTCTCTCTCTCTCTCTCTCTCGGTCGAAACTTATTCTACAGCTTTTTACGATCATTTTCAGATCAATCATACCTAAACATATATTTTTGGGAGTTGTTTTTTCCATTGGGATGGTATGCTTAAGTAATCTTCGTTAAAGTCAGTGTTGAAAATTATGTAAACATACATGCATACACACACACACACATGCTATATATTCCTTTTTTGACTAGTCATGTTGGGTTCTTTAAAGGGTAATCGCCGTTTGTATATGAGAAGTCTTTAATGGCGTCCCCTTTTCCTATAATCGGTACTCATGCGCACACACATTTAAATAGTCAAACACATTACTTAAATACGCTTTCTTTGTTAATTCTTACCCCCCCTCTCTCTCTATCTACAGGTAGTAAAAAATGTCATCATCAAACTCCCCATGTGCGGCGTGCAAGTTCCTACGGCGAAAATGCACGCAGGAGTGCGTTTTCGCACCCTATTTCCCACCAGACGAGCCGCAGAAATTTGCCTATGTTCACAAGGTCTTCGGAGCCAGCAATGTCGCCAAGCTTCTCAACGAGCTCAACGCCGCCCAGCGGAAAGACGCCGTCGACTCGCTCGCCTACGAGGCCGAGGCAAGACTCCGCGACCCGGTCTACGGCTGCGTAGGTTACATTTCCATCCTCAAACAACGGCTACAACAAGTGCAAAACGACCTCGACATTGCCAAAAAGGAACTGGCAACCTACATTGGCCCCGCCGCAATGCTCCCCATTTTACAACACCCAGGTTACATTCAGCCCCATCCTGGGAATCCTATGTTACCGTACAATGTTAATGTTTCTCCCATGCTGGGTCTCCAACCGGGTCCTTCGCATAGCGGCAAGCTAATGATTCGGGAAAGCCAGCAGCAGCAGCAGCAGATATTTGCTGCAGCGCAGCAGTATGCGGCTGCAGTTGCAGTGAGAGAGCAGGAGATGCTAAGGAGCTATGAGCAACAACAACAACATCAGCAACAACAACAGCAGCAGCAACATCAGCAAGAGATATTGAGATTTAATAGTGGGTTTGATCAGACGGTTGGAATGAATTCCAGTGCGTTCAGTCAAATGGGGAACACTAGTGCTGCTGCAGCTGCAATATCTCCATCTTTGGCTTTGGGTTCCACCCCATTTGAGAACGCATTTCAAATTCAACACCCACAAGAACAGACAGTACACTCTCACCCTCATCATCAGCTGCAGGCGCAGTTGCTGCTTCAACAACAGCCTGCGCAACCACAACAGCAACAACAACAGCCACAGCAAAATCCCCAACAACAAAGGGCTGGGAGTGAAGAAGTTAGGAGCATTGGTTCATCCATTTGAAATCTTGGGCGTCTCATCTCAAAATTTTGCCTATTCTAGGTACTCTCTCTGTCTTCTATATATATGTATTTAATTTGTTATGATTGCTTAAAGTTTTTGCATTTATGTGAGAGTTTTGATTGATTAGTGTTTCTTTTCATAAAATGCGGAGGCATTGTGAAAATGGGTTTCTCTTTAAATGCGTGGCGCAGAAGGGTTGTTAAGGGAATTATTGTCTTTTCACTGTAAAAGTTATGTCACATTCGTCAATTATTAGTAACACTCACACACTATCCCCTAAAATGAAAACCCCATACCCTCTATTTATTTTTTCATGTCCGTTTAGATACCGCCCCTCATGTTTAAGATCTTTTGACAAGATATTGACTGATTGAATATGTAGACACAGCTTTTGTTTGTTCCCTATAAGTGAAAACTTCGGTTTGCTTTCAATGTGAAACTTAAAAGGGAAAAAAAATTTAACGGAAAACATACTTGTGAATTTATTACTTGTGTACCCTTTTGTCAATATGCTCTCCTCGTTAAAGAGTAGTCCTATTGCTCATGCCCCAAATGCTTTTTCCCTTCTACAGATTGAAGTTACTTGGTATTATTTAGTGCCACTTCGGCAAAAAAAAAAAAAAAAAAGAACTTCACCAAATTTTATGTAGTTTTTATTTCAGATTGTGTTAGAGTTTGGAGCAATTTCCATGAATTGAGTCCTCGTTCAATGCATTAACCTGTTGTTTGAGAAGACTTGAGGTGAGGAGTAATTTCTGAGCTTTCTTACAATGGAAGTTAGCTAGTTCCTCTCAGCTATTTTCATTAACTGCGGTCGGGCTGTCCTAGGCTCTTGGTTTAATTTAATGGAGGCTTTACCTTTCTTCATTTCTTTTTTCTTTTTTCAATAGAAAGTCATTATTTTATAAATGGTTTGATGCAAGCAATTTTACTTAATACTTTATGTTTGTTTGACAACACGATTAAAAGTTGTTAAAATCTCAAAACACATCCAGAATTTGATACAAAAAAATTACCTGATTTTGCTTAGACTTACCCATAAAATGTAAGTGTTTTGAAACCTAAATTATTTAAAATAATCCTATATGCATTGAGATTGGGGTAGAGCATGTAGTTTGTACGATAACAATATTAGAAAATGTATCCCATGTTATTGTTCATGCATCTGTTTTATTTTACTTACTACCCCTATTCTCACTAAAAGTATAAGAAAGAACTATTGGTTCTTTTTTTTTCTTTTTTGGTTTACAGATAAACATGTACAAAATAACAGAAAGCAAGCCAAGTGTTGAATATTTAATTATTGAGAGAGTTTAAACCCTAGTTCTAATCAGAGTGGAAATCTGGGACTTTTTTGTTATTTGTCTTTTGATGATGGGGTAGTAATTCCTTTTCGGCACGTTTCAGTTTCGTACTTCAATTTGCAATGAATATGATTGAACTATTATGCCTAACTTTTTCTTATTATATCTATTTTATTCTTCAATTTGTATATTTGTCATGTCTCTATTTCTAGAAATTACTTTTATATGAATTCCCTTATGTTTTATATAATTATCATCGTTTTCAAAAGTTTAATAATTATTTTTCTTTCTTAAAGTTTAAGTGAAATGAGATATTTTTATTATTTTTTTTTAATTTTAAACACTCCCTGAGTGGGTATTTTTATCCAATCACATGAATTTTTAAATGGATTGAGAATGATCTTAGTACGATCTCATGCTCTGATACTATTTTATATCATGCATAACATAAATTGGTGGAATGAGATATTAATTTTTTTTAAATATTAATAGAGTTCTTTCTGTATATTCTGTGGATATGACCATGTTAGAAATAAAGTAATTTTGGTTGTGTATTGAATACACACACGAATAGCATCACCCTTATATGAATGCTCCTTTTATAATCTTTTTCTTTGAATTTTTTTTTTCTCTCTCCATTGAATTTTATTATATCCTTAATCAAAGGAATTGCACATTCCTAAACACGCTTTCTTTGCCTTTGTTTTTTCTTGGTGCAGCTCATATCTGCCCTGTCCAACTGAAGAAGAAGGATGAGAGAAGAGAGAGAGGGAGGGAGGGAGGGAGGGAGGGAGGGAGCTTCACATGTGAGAGAGGAGACTTGAGTGGGTTTAAAAGATACACAATTGAGTTGGCAAGTCATCTGGGGTTTTGGATATTCAAGTTTGAAGAGAGAGGACTCTATATTTCTGGGGCGAGAGAAGGTTATAGCAGCAGCTTTCAAATATCATATGTAGGATCTCGGCATTGATTTCAGCATCAGCCCCTTCTTTCCCTTCACATTGTCATTAAGTTTTGAGCCCTTTGACTTAGGCGCGGAATAGCAAACTTCTAAAGCCCTTTTCTAGTTGATATTCTCTCGATGAGGCAAATGTATATTCAAACCTTTCACAAATGATATTTTTGATCCTTACCTTTATATGTTGATTTTTATATCTTTATTTAGAATTATATTCTGATTAATTCTATTTAAACAACTATGAGGGCGCTATTTTTTTATCCTTGCTTCTTAAGTAGTCCTAATTTGGGTTTTAAATTCCTACTTATTAAGGAACAATACCCTCATGATTTTTTAAATGAGTTCGCTTGCTTTGTAGTAACAAGTCAAAGAAAATCTCTAAAACTATGAGATAATATCAGTTGAATTATATCTCAGTCCGTCGTTAAGAATTTTGACGTCACATATATAACCTTAATAAATGCTAATTTTTTTTTAATTATGATTGCATGAAAGGGATCAAGTTTATCTCAAATTAATAAATGCCATTGGAGAGATGTTATGATTCAACCCTTTTATTTTCTCAATCATGCATCATATTTTTATGTGCCCGAGAAATCCCATGCATGTACCCATGCACATATTAATAATGTATGAAATTATCAAAGTGGGTCAGGAAAGGATGGCCTCCAATCCCAATGACACCTTTTTATCTTAGTAGCTAATTAATTATTCACTTAGATTATTTTTTTGTTAATTTTTAAATCCTGTGATCCGCAAGTGTATCAATTTGTAGTATATATATTGTGTCAATGAGTTAAAACCCAATTATCATTATCCTCTTTTCCATTACAAATCTTGAATTCGAACTATAAAAAAAGTATCATATATAATGTCGAAAAGTAAATAATCAATCTTTTTTTCTATTCTTACGATTATTGTATTTACAGTGCATTAACTTGGTAAGACTTCTTGTGACATGCTTTCCGTACACAATGTTATCAAACTTTTGAACCCACAAAAACCCTCATTTTTTATGGGTCAAAAAAAATGAAAAACATGTTTGTTACGAGAAGAAATGCTTATTATTATTATTATTATTAAATGTTTCTGCGAGTGTTCGTGAATATGTGAAAAGGACTAAGGTGCCAATTTCACACTCACATTACAAATTCAAACTATGAGGAAATCAAACCTCTTATTCCACTGGTTTTATAGGATCATCGGATGTAGATTTTGTAATTTAGATAAATACAAAACCCAGCACCTAAATCTTGAAAATTTTTGAAGGTAAAGTTAGAAAAAAAAAATTATCAAATTTTCTCTTTGTCTGTTCCAAAAATTGAGTTTATTCATGGTGAAGTCAAAAAGGTTGGAGGGTAACTACCTCTAATTTTTTTTTTTTTAAATATTCATTAATAATGTTTTACAAATATCTCCAATTACTACAATCTCATTAGATTTACTAAAATTATATAAAATAGTATCTCACTGCTCCTTTAAATCCTTTGAACCGTTCAAACTTGAATCTTGTGGTTTAGTGATAAAGCAAGCATCTTTGCAGAATCCACACGCTTAACATCTGCAAGAAAACCTCCAACATCAAACATCAGTGATGTATCGTATGGAAAAGGTTTTGAAAATTTTTGTGGGAGTGAAAAGGTTTGGTTTGGTCATTTCAAAGGGTTTGCCAAGCATCCCTATCAGCGTTGTCTTGATGGGGAATAACAGTGACCATTAAATGCTTCTTTCAGAATATGAGTCAGCCCAAGCATTTACCCTTCTTCAACCCCCCGCCCCTTCTCTCTCATTGTAATAATTAAAATCACCTTTTGACCTTTCTTGGATCTGGATCTTTGAAAAGGTTAGGTTTTAGGGTAAGGGAAATAGGGAACCTACATGGAACAAAGGGGGAATAGAAGAATCATGTTCTGTCGGTTATGCTTTCAAGTTTGAATGGAGATTAGACCCTTCCCAGTCTTGCCTGGATGTTTGTACCCACATGCACCCCTTTGAAAACTTTTCCTTATTTATTATTTGTGAGTTATTTTCTTGGTTTTTTATTTTATTTTCTTCAAACATATATATATTTCAACCAAACAAAAACTTGCCCTAAAAATCGATTTCTCTAAGAAGTAAGAGCGAGTCAATCTCAACTTTTCTTAAACCTCAAATTATATCTAATGTGTCTTCTACATTAAGTTTACGTATATAATATTTTAATTTCAACAGTTCCCATATAATTGTGTATTTTATAAATAGTTACCAAAATTTGACCCCATATATATAGGGTAGAGAGTGAATGTGGGTTGCCTCCAAGTATTAAAATATTTTGTGCCCCACATGAGTTCGTCCTCTTTAGGGTTTCTCCTTTTTTAGGTATGTTTGGATTGTTGCCACGTGAATATATTAACCCCTCCTGAGAAAAAAAAAAAAAACTTTGACCCATATTATTTTTGATCCAAAATATAATGAACTTTATATAATGATCCAAAAAAATTATTGTATGCATGAAATTTGTGGTTGTTGGAATATTATTATATTCAAAATGCTGAAGTTCATAGATTTTTATGCAGGGACATTTGATGGGCATATGCAACCTTAAAATTTAACCTATGAATTTTTTAATGGTATTGGTTGGAGTGACTATATATTATTGAATTATGAAGCCAAAGTCGAGATGAAATGAATTGCCCACTTGCATGTGAGGCTGTTCCTCCCTTCAGGTTAGATTTCAATTCCTCCCAAATTTCCTTCATGTCAAATTATATCAATTCAGCTATTGACTTTTTCTGATTTAAATTATTTTATTAGGAAGTAAATGAAAACGTGAGGTTGAGTTTGTCAAAATAAAGAGGAATCCTATTCGGCAAGAATTGACGTAAAAAATGGATTACAATGATGAGATTAAGATCTCTTTTTAAACCTTCTCCACTTTCCTCCTCTTTCCCAAAACCCTAACCAAAAAAAAAATGATGAGATTAAGATTTGTAACAAAAGTTTTCTTACCTGCCAAATCGCTGTAAATGGTGCTTAAAGTATTTGCCCATTATACATATGAGAGAGAGAGAGAGAGAGAGAGAGAGAGAGAGTTTAATTATTTTTAATTTTCCTTTTTCCTATTTTCTAATTGTCATTTTATTGTCCTTTTTCTTGTAAGGGTAATTGAGTAACTCTGGTCATAGCATGAGCTGGCCCCTAAGACACTGGTGGTATCAGGGATTAATTTTCATAGTTTCTGATCATCTCATCAATGATTTTTTTTTTTTTTTTATAAAGATTTGAATATGGAATTATCATGTGAGAATAAGATTTATACCACTAAACTATCTTTTTGTAAACATCTCATCAATAATTTTTATAAACTGAACTATCTGACTATGGTTTTATGACTTGAGTTAATAAAAGCTCACTGCTTATATAATATGTGTGTACGTATGTACTTTACATACATATTATTATATGTATTTTATAAATATGGTAAATTTTGTAAATACATGAGTTAGCATGTACATATGTATTAAAATGTACCATATCTTGTTTATTTTCCGTATGAGTTAGTATTTTACCGTATTTCACTTCTTTTTTCTTTTCAGTTTATTAAGAAGGCACAGAGAGAGAGAGAGAGAGAGGGGGGGGGGGGGGGCGACATTGCCTTTAATTGAACCAAGCGGCCAAGTAACCTTGTCTTTTTAATTTAATTTATTATTATTTTTATTATTATTTATTATTATTATTTTGTTTTTGATTGGGAGATATTGCTCGTCTGTGATGATAGATTTTTGTTTTCTCAAGTCTCCTTCAGAGTTCTGGGAGGATATATCGGCACCCGAAAAATTTAAACATAATATTTTCATGAGACTTCTTTGGTGTTGTAGGAAAAAAAAAAATTAGAACCCCTTTAGGATTAGTCAAATCAATTCATATATGTAAAATGTTAATTCAGTTCAAGTCCATATTTATCTGCAGAGAGAGGAGGGAGAGCCAAAAGGGCTATATATATAAATAATTTTCCATTGAAAAGATCAGACTTTGGTTGCATTACTTTTGCTTAGTAGAGGGTAATGTTTCACAAAATTTCTACAACATTTGAACTTCAAGTATCACAAGAATTCAGAATTTCACGAACAAAATTTAAGTGGACAACAAAAGGATACAAGGTCCCTTTCCTTAAAATGGGAGTAGAGAAAGTTGGGTGTCTCTACTTTCAACCATTGCAGTCACTATCCAGCATTTCTAGGTATTCAGGTGATCTGAGGTGCAAAATATAGATAATTTGAACCTCGATTGATGAGGCAACATTTGCAGGAGTAGACAAAAGATGTCTGAAAAGAACGGGTCTTGTAGCTCACCTGGAAGCTTAATCTGAATCAGAGGACTCACAAGGATGAGGATCTAGTGTCTTTACCATGTTAAGTAGTGTCTCTCCCATATCTTCCACTTCATCTTTTCCAAAGCCCCAGCTTCTCAGCAATTCCGCACCCGGAGCTCCTTGTTGTATACCGAACCTGCAAAGATTTCCCAACCTTTTCTCCAAGAATGGCAACACAGCTGTGCTTGATCGTAATCTTGCTGCCACAGGGATGGAATGTACATCAAGAGATCCACACGATGGGGATCCTGGGACTGGATTGTCTAACAGCTCACCATGTTGGCCAACTGAGTTTCCAAAGATTGAAGGAAATGGCAGGGGAATTGGAAGTGGACAAAGTGCCACCGAAAGATGAGAGAACCTTGGTCTTGTCAGTGAATGCTCATAAGCAGCATCAACTGAATCTCTTACATCACCAGCCGCAGCCTGACACCCATCTGCAAGACAGACAATATTTAAGTAACAAGCATCCTAGCCCAACACAAAGTGAGCAATCAAATTTCAGTTATAAAGTAGAGCAATCAAGTAATCAGATGGTGAAAAGATTGTTGCGCATGAATTTTTTATGTCTATCAACCATTGCTAACAATTGTTCATCCTTTGGGAACATGAAACTTGTCTACCAGTCAAAAATAATAAAATGATAAGTGGAAATTTCTAATACCAGAGCACAACGATGAACAAACCAATCTAAAGAAGCAAGTTAAAGATATCCAGGACAACAAAAATTGAAAAGAGATAGAGAGAAAGAGAAGTAATTTCCTAAAAAGTCTCCAGAAAATACCTGATCCAAGGGCTCCGTGAATTGTCACTGATTCCACTGCCTGCAAGTCCTCTACATCCTCTGCAACCTCTGGAGTCAATGGCTGCAAATTGCTTAAAATGGAATACCCAAATTGCTTCCCTGGGAATATTATAAAAGTTTGATCCGTGATATTTTAGCAAAGGAACCTGGAAGCAAATAATCACCGATCACTATTGTACTTACTGCTCATCAAAGGTGGTGCTGGAATAGCAGCATCCAAAATTGCAACCATATTCTGCCTAGCCTGGCCTGCTAACATTTGTACCATTCCATTGACATCTATGGCACCAGAAACATAGCATGAATCTGCAGTCGATCCAAGTGATTCCATTCTGAAAGGTAGACCAATGGAGTGCAGGGCAGTTGCATATACAGCACTGCAGTGGTAGGTCTTTTCATCTTTTATTTGAAGTAATGATGAAGCTTTACCTTCAAAATTTTGCATATATTTTAGTGTGATTACCAAACTACGGGTAAAAAAGACAGGTTATTCATGTTTTGGCCTGAGAGACACTGTTTTTACGCTTCTTACAAGCATGCCAGCATTTTTTGCCGTGTGATCAAGAAACAACAAAATAGAATTGTTTACCTCCCATTATAGTGTCAAGGTTAGCAGATATACCAAAGGAAAAGGCACCAGAATCAATCCCTGTCATCTTATTGCAGGATAAAGTTGAAGGTCAACATGGTCCTCTTGCAGACACACAAGAAATGCCAAAGCATGTTAAACACTATAGTTTCACCCAAGGACTCAATCCTGAGCGAAAAGGTGAGCTCAGGGCCATAGGTGCAAAATCCAGTGAAAAACATTTATAATGCAAGAGACAGAATTTGAATGTCTTTTGATATAGAACACATTGACAGCATGACTTCCTATCTAGATCACGTGGCCAGACCCAGAAGGGTAAGACAGTGCAATAAGTCACTATGAGCCAATGTTTGGTGCCCCAGGGCACAACACTTCTTGACCTGCTCATGATTTTTGGCTTGGTGGCTAGACTGCAAGACCAACTAGGAGCAGGTGACACAGCCTCAGTCAGCTCAGTAATCATATACAGGAAAGGCAACCAAAATCAATAACCATGGCTACATCAAATGAGACCAAAGAGGCATTCTGAACGGTGAAGTGGCATCACAGGTAAATTCATATTATGTTCCAAAGTCCACTCTACAGTAGTGGACTATGAAAGAATCTCAAATAATCATTATCATAAGGTAATTGGTCTATACAGGGACAGCAACCTAACATTCTCAAACAGCATTCAATATTGACAGCAACCTTAAAAGTCAATGGTCTATACAGGGGCAAAATTCATGTTATGTTGGACTATGCATCCATCGTTGCAATAATCATGAAAGCACAAGGATTCAATACAGAAGACTTGGAGCCAGATTGCAAATCTCTATTGGACATATCAGTTTCTTTGGCCTCGGAAGCAGCAGATGTCGCATCATTCTGACTATGATAAATAATTTATCCTTCGAAAGAAAGAAAAAAAAATATAAATCATCTCAGAACCTGTTTCGTGGATGAACTAACATCAACATCATATTATTTAACATCATGGAGGGAACACAGAAACTTATAAAATAAGAGCTTCCACAATAGGGGTATGGCTTACTTGTACTTAGACAGGGTAGACCAATTGGTACAATCAAATTGCAGAAGGGTGACAGTTTTGAAAACGAAACTGCATTATGAAGATCCATAAAGATTGTTTGTTTCTTGCACCTAGAGTTTGCATAATCACTAGGGGGCCGAACAGTATAGAGAAGCACGGGAGTGTGTGAATATTCATCTGCTATATTCTCCAGGAAATCAGCAGCTAAACCAGAAAATCCTCCAGAATCATCCACTATAAATTGAATACCCTGTTTCACATATATGAAGGTATTTACATCAAACAAATTTATGCAAATTTGATGCCAAAGAAGAAAAAAATATTTAATGATATATCAACACCAGTTGGACCTTAGCAGGAAATTTTAAGCATTTGCAAGAACTTCAAAAGTTTCATGAGGAAGCATGAAACCCTCGACCTTATGCCATTGAAGAATAACATTAAAACATTTTTGAACATATCTTCCCCATTTAAGTTGCTATCTACTATAGCCATGCACAAAAATAACAAGATAACTGTTGTTGATGATGAACTTTCTAACCATCCCTAAAATTAGCAAGGTAATAGTGCAAATTATTAAAGACTTAAACTAGCAACCTCCATTAATAAAATTATATCCTGTACATACAATATTATCAATCAAGAGAGCGGTCTTAGTTTTAGAATTACAGAGATGCAATCCATTATTTATCACAACAGAAAGCAGATCGTGTACCATATATAAAGCTGTCCCTTTACCGGAGAAACAAGTTTGTGACCACATACTAAAAGTGATTTCAATGTGCATGATGATAACAGTAACAGTCATAAGCATAAACATAATGGCTCGATGTAGGACTTGTAACAGCCATTACAGCATTGATGAGCAGTAAAACAATCATTTTGATTGACATGGCCATCAACGGACCATAACTGAGCCATTATGATGATTGCATTACTGCTGCAGTGTCACATACTATCAAACCGCAATGGGCACTTTCCTGCATGTAAAATCTGTTGTGCCTCATGCTGTTGGTAACGTGACCAAGGCTGCAACTTAAAATCATGATTTTATGTGGGTTACTCACTAATACTTGCTTAACAATAGAAAACTAAATATCTAAATTAGGATGCTAAATGAATATTAAGCTACCGAAGCAATTTTAAATGTCAAAAAAATGGAAAGAGCAAAAAAGGCTAAAATTAGTCTTATGTCTACAATAACCAGGTATCCTTCTTGTTCTCAAACCAGAAGTGGGAAATGTATTCTTATAGCCGATCTCGTTCTTTATGACTTAGTTGTGTTGACTAGAGTTGTAGAACACAGATATAGGAGAATAAACTCAGCATATATTTATAATTTAACATTAAATTTTCAGTACCAACTATTTAAGTGATATTCCTAGACCCTTTTCCAGACAAATTCAAAGTTGACAGTTTTATAAAAAAAGTACCTGAATATGGTCACACTCTTCCATAAAAAAGCGAAGCCTCTCATTCATATCTTCATGTCGCAGACATCCAGAGAATGCATCTCTTCCAATTCCATAATTGTCAAATTCTTGGTCATCAACCCATAATCCGCTTAACTCATAAAGACTCCGGGGATGAAAATGAACTTTTGAAAAGTCTGTCCAATATTGAACACCACTTTCTAGAGAGTTGATTATGTCTCTATCCTGAATTTCTCCACAAGGGTCCCCCTTCTCGCCATTCACATCATTCACAATGCCAGATTTCTGCTCCTCTTCATCATGCAAACTTTGTAAGAACAAATTCTTTTTATGAGGTGCAGATACATGAGTGGAAACATTTCCGGACCTGCACATTATCTGGCACCACTCAATACAATCAAATGGTAATCCAGAGAGAGAGAGAGAGAGAGAGAGAGAGATAGAGAGATCCAAATATCCAAATTACATTACAAAAAAAGAGCTCAAAGTATAAGAATTTGTTGGCATTTTGTGATCCCCAAATCATGGGAATTGATAAAAACTCACTGCCCTGAGCACTGGAAGTCCTCTCCACGAGTCTATTCTACACAAGCTGAAGTCAAAAAATTACATAATTTACCGAGGATGAACTAAATGACACAGAAGAATATTACATTCACTTCAAGTCTTCCACAATATCCACTTCAAAGTTCAATGTGTCTGCAGTAAATTCACATGTATAACATTTAATGCATGTGCAACGAAGTTGGGATCACTTCCAATGAAGAAATACATACTAAATTGAGAGTAAGATCAACAATGGATAAAATGCGAAAATATTGTCTAAGGTGGTTTTGACATGTGTAACGAAAACCCAAAAACACACCAGTTAAGAGGAGCAACACCTTAAACATAAGAAATTAGTGAAATGTCAGGATAGGTTATGGAAAACCTGGATACAAGTTATTCGTAAAGATATGAGTGTTTAGTTGAGCAGATGACTTTAGATAAAAATGAATGATACAGAAAAATCCGAAATAATTAAATCATCTCTTATCATTTTAAGTTTCTATGGATAGTTTATTTTTATTTCTCTTTTTTCATTATTTTTATTTTTATTTTTATTTTTTTAGTAATATCTTTTCTATTTTTATTTTCAAAGTTAAATTTTATTTTTTTGTCTCTCTCCTATATTTGTCTCTCAAGCGGCAGACCTAAAAATTTGAGATTAAGGCTTAAGTGGTGGTGGTTATTGTTGTTCGGTAAGTTCTAAGGAACTTCATCTTAGAAGACTTTGAAGCGTGACAATAAAGCCAGACAGAAAAGGGCAATTCAAAAGATAATTTGAGGTTGATCTTAGGAGAGATACCTTCCATTCAAAAGCTACATGGAAGTTGTATTTGAGTTTGCTTTCTTGGTGCACCAAGCAGATTCATAGATCAAATACAACTTTCAGGAAATGGTGGCTTAACATAGTGCCGTCCAAACATGGAGCTTGTGTTATTAAATCATTTATTCATGCACTACCCATAGACACAAAGTTTGTTGAAGTGTATAATCTTAATAAGAAAAGAAAAATATAATCCAAATAAGATGTAAAATAATGGTAAATGGCAAACCAAGAGAGCCTTCCAATCCCCCCTGAACAGAAAGGAATTACCTCTAAAGCCTCCTGCTACTACCCCTGCCCCCAAAATAAATAAATAAATAACACTTCCAAGAAAAGCTTTTGCGTCCTTCTCGAAGAGAAAGCCCTTGAAACAAATAGGCAAGAACTCCTCAAGATTACTCAAACCCCCATGGTTCGCCTAAGATTTCAAACACTCTATACCCTAATGACCATGCCTTGTGGAAGTGCATATAGCAAGTTACGACCCTATGGGTATAAGATGGTGTGCTTTACGTGGATGATCTAACTAGCTATCATTGGTCATTGTGGAGGGATAGAATAGGAAAGTTTTCAAGTACTGAGAGGCCCCTTTCCAGTTTCCAACTTTGGCTTCTAACTTCGTTTATATCTTTTCTTCTCAATCTTTTGTTGCTTATGCAGATGTAGCATTTTTGTAGGTTCCTTATTAGGCTCAACGGTTGCTAAGGGTGCATTACTGCTTCCTCTTAGTTCTTATTTTATAATAGTTTTCACCTTTCTTAAGACACTGAGTCTGATAAAGACACACAAGTGAGCAAAGAGGACAAGCACAAAAGAACAAAAGGGAGAGAGTGACAGAGTGGGAGGAAGAGGAGAAGGGGGAGAACTGTATGGTTTACTCTGGAGTCCATTCTTATGCAACGTGTCTAACCAGCAGATCTATTTTTTAATAAAAATAAGAGATGTGCACAAAGGATGTACAGATGAACTATTTGCAAGTAGAAAACAAAGATACCAGTTTGCATATTTAATTAACTAATCAACTACTAGTGCTGGCAACCATGTCAATCATCAACAATAAGCTGCATACTTATTTTCATTATTATTTATGTAAATAACACCATAGGTCAAATTGTAACATAAAACACATCAATTCAACATCTATATAAGATGAAGCAAAGCATGTTTTACCATGTGAGAACATTTGATGGTCCAGATCGCCTGTCACTGTACAATGTACCGCGTGAACTCACAGATCCAAGTGATCCTGCATGCTTAGAAACTCAACATCCTTACAAAAATTTTTTAGCATTACATAGTACAAAATATTGTTAAACTTGAGCAATTAAAAATGACTATTTAAATATGAAGGAAAGACTTTAAGATGCATGAATTTTCTCTAGATCAACTCGCCAACTTTTTTTTTTTTGGTGGTAAGAGGGGAGGGAATTACAACTTCCTTGCAAGAAAAGCACAAAGGGAGAGCAATTACAAACTCTCACAATGAAAAACAGTCATGAAACTAGCAACTCTATCCAAAGCATCCTCAAAAAATGAAAAGTCGCCTCTCACACCACACCATCTTTTTCCTCTGCATCTACATTTGACAAAAAAATAGCTACACCTGAGTAGGACTACATCCATTTCTTCTCAATATTCTGCACTAATAACAACATATTTCCACTATATCAACCATGCTATAACAAGAAGATATGTCCACAATATTTCAAAACCAACCTAGACAAAATGTCCACAATATTCACACAAACAACATGTAAGAACATTAAATTATTTGGATATATACATCCTATTTGAGCCTATTTGTCTCAGATTTCTCAAAGTGAATTCCACATTCTACAAAATTTAATCAATGTTGTATGGAATAAGGAGAAATGTGGAAACAACTAAATAAGTAGGCTGAATCAAAGCTTCTGTAAGTTTCAGTATGAGTGATAAAATTATATATACTGTTACTGTGTGTGAATCATTTAAATTGAAATTAAGATATTCATTTGTGTGTGTCTTTTATATATATATAATAATATATCAAGAAGATCTTCCTATATTATACTACTCAGTTCTCAATAATAAGTCAATTTGATAGATGAGATATTGTTATTCATGATATTGATCTGATTTGATATCATTGATCATTCCATTGAATTGATAGGTGAAAGATTTATTATCTCTATGGGATTAAATCCTAAGTTATTACAAAGTAAAAAAAAAAAAAAAAAACAAATGATGAGATTATGAAAGTAAATATTCTCACATTTATCACTAGTGCACTGTTCATTCTAGTCCCTAAAGTTTTTTTACTTATTGATGTGATCATCAAGACTGCAAGAAATTTACAAGATTCAACTCAAGTTCCAGTTAGGCCAGTAACAAAAGTTTGAGTTAAAAGATCCAAAGAAGTACTGAATAACTTAATTCAGAGGGTTTTACAATAAGAAATTGAAACCCAAATGAATGAAGAACCAAAAGGGGCCTCAATTATACTCATGCAAGCCCAGTTGGAAGAATAAAAGGCTCAAAACTATCCAAGACCAATAGAGGACGAAAATAAAGAAAAATAGCAGCAAGACTTGGTCAAAATAGTTTGATTTATTTAGTTTCCTAATTTTTATTTAATTTATATTTAGTTTCCTAATTTTTTTATTGTTTAGAGAGTTACTAAATTTTTAGTTGCCAATTAAGTTTTTACCTTTAGGCTATAAATAGGCCATTATACATTATGTAAAAAACAACACTTTGGAGAGAATTAATAAAATTGTGAGGATTCTTCACACAGGTTTTGTTCTTTTGAGAACTTTGAACTTATTCAAGATATGAATCTTGTTTAGTTCTTTGACTTATCAATTTAGATTTCGAACCATCTAGATTGTGACGTCATTCATTCCATCTTTATACCAAGGTTCTTGATCTAGTGAGAAACGGGTCTAAGGTCATATACCTTAGGTTCTTCCTCCCTTAGGGCAAGGGTTGAGATTTTTAATTCCACCGGTTCAAATAATTCATTGGGACGATTTTTGGGCTAAATTAACTTGTTCGTGGGTTCTAGGGTTTTTATACCCAACGGGTTCACATCAGTTGGTATCAGAGAAATTTCGGGTTACCCTTCGAATTGTTCATACTTGTCTATAATTGTTCATATTTGTCTATAATTTTTCATAAAACAAAGACAGCTTCCAATTTTTTTCTTTTCTTTTGTTGTTCCTTCTTTATTTCTTCTTTTTTCCTTATTTGTTCACCTTCCTTATTTTCTTTCTTTATTCACCTTTCTTATTCAATTCATTTCATATTTGTTTCTTTCTTAATTTGGAATTTTTCCAAATTTGCGACTTTCTTATTTCTCACTTATTTTTCTTCTTTATTTTTCTTGTTATTCTTTCTGTGAATTTCATAAGACAATTATTTTTGAGTTAAATTCAAAGAGTTGTTAATTTATTAAGATGGTAAGAGACATGTTCGATGGATTGAATTCGTTGAGACTTTTTCCAAGCAAAATGCAGCTGCGGATGCATTGTTACACAGGTGACGATTTAGGGACAAATCGTTGTCAAGAAGGGGGGAATGATGTGATCATCAAGACTGCAAAAAATTTACAAGATTCAACTCAAGTTCTAGTTAGGCCAGTAACAAAAGTTTGAGTTAAAAGGTCTAAAAAAATACTGAATAACTTAATTCAGAGGGTTTTACAATAAGAAATTGAAGCCCAAATGAATAAAGAACCAAAAGGGGCCTCAATTATGCTCATGCAAGCCCAGTTGGAAGAATAAAAGGCCCAAAACTATTCAAGACCAATGGAGGACGAAAATAAAGAAAAATAGCAGCAAGACTTGATCAAAATAGTTTGATTTATTTAGTTTCCTAATTTTTATTTTTTTGTAACTTATGTTTAGTTTCCTAATTTTTTTATTGTTTAGAGAGTTACTAAATTTTTAGTTGCCATTATACATTATGTAAAAAACAACACTTTGGAGAGAATTAATAAAATTGTGATAATTCTTCACACAGGTCTTGTTCTTTTGAGAACTTTGAACTTATTTAAGATATGAGTCTTGTTTAGTTCTTTGATTTATCAATCTAGGTTTCGCACCATCTAGATTGTGGCGTCATTCATTCCATCTTTATACCAAGATTTTTGATCTAGTGAAAAACGGGTCTAAGGTCATATACCTTAGGTTCTTCCTCCTTTAGGGCAAGGGTTGAGGTTTTTAATTCCACCAGTTCAAATAATTCGTTGGGACGATTTTTGGGACAAATTAACTTGTTCGTGGGTTCTAGGGTTTTTATACCCAACGGGTTCACATCAGTTGTGAAATTCAATTACTTATATAGAAGAAAGTAGTAAATTTAAAAAGAAATTTCTAAATTAGAAAGGAAATAACCAAGGAATGACATAAATAAGGAAAGTGAACAAATTAAGAAATAGTTTATGAAAGGAGAACAAATATGAAATGTTTGAATTTGGGTAAGTGTACAAATAAGGAAATATTTCAAACCCAACAAAAAAAAATTTAGAAAATTCTAATTCAAATTTGGTAATAACACTTTAAAATTTACCAAATTTAAACAAAATCACAAAATGGAGAATTATCAATTTTGCAAAATTTGCAAATTGCCCTTTTTTTTCACGGCCTCTTCTTTTATTTTTTTTTTGTGGGTCTCTTTTTTTTTTTTCTCCCCTTTTTTTTTGGCCTTTTTTTTTTTTCACGGCCTCTTCTTTTTTTTTTTTTCACGGCCTCTTTTTTTTGTGGGTCTTTTTTTTTTTTTGCCCTTCTTTTCTTTTTTGGGAATATGACAGCACAAAAATAAAAAATAAGAAATAAACCCACGAATGAAGAGTTTTCAGATACAAAAAAAGAAAAAAAATTAAATAAGAATAATTCGAAGAAAAAAAAAACCTGAATTGGCTCTGATACCAACTGATGTGAACCCGTTGGGTATAAAAACCCTAAAACCCACGAACAAGTTAATTTAGCCCAAAAATCGTCCCAACGAATTATTTGAACCGGTGGAATTAAAAACCTCAACCCTTGCCCTAAAGGAGGAAGAACCTAAGGTATATGACCTTAGACCCGTTTCTCACTAAATCAAGAACCCGTTTCTCACTAGATTGATAAGTCAAAGAACTAAACAAGACTTATATCTTGAATAAGTTCAAAATTCTCAAAAGAACAAAATCTGTGTGAAGAATCCTCACAATTTTATTAATTCTCTCCAAAGTGTTGTTTTTTACATAATGTATAATGGCCTATTTATAGCCTAAAGGTAAAAACTTAATTAGCAACTAAAAATTTAGTAACTCTCTAAACAATAAAAAAATTAGGAAACTAAACATAAGTTACAAAAAAATAAAAATTAGGAAACTAAATAAATCAAACTACTTTGACCAAGTCTTGCTTCTATTTTTCTTTATTTTCGTCCTCCATTGGTCTTGGATAGTTTTGGACCTTTTATTCTTCCAACTGGGTTTGCATGAGCATAATTGAGACCCCTTTTGGTTCTTCATTCATTTGGGCTTCAATTTCTTATTGTAAAACCCTCTGAATTAAGTTATTCAGTACTTCTTTGGACCTTTTAACTCAAACTTTTGTTACTGGCATAACTGGAACTTGAGTTAAATCTTGTAAATTTTTTGCAGTTTTGATGATCACATCACTTATCATTTACGTAAAAACAATTAGTCAAAATGATTAATTTGAAAGAAACTTGACTTCTTCATTCTTATCAACGATTGATAAAAAAATGAAAAAGGATTCAAATTTTGCATCCTAAATGAAATAAGCTAGAATCCGTAATACTATATGATAATTGTTCTCTGAGATTTGATAGGAAGGTAGAAAGATTAAAACAAGCTAAATAAAACAAATGGCAGCAATGGGAAAAAGATCATGTACCTTGTAAATCAACTGAAACCAGCCGCGGGGTATATGTGGGAATGCCCTGCACATGCTCTAGAAATAAGTAAAGAATCTCTAGAAACTCCAAAGTTTGAAAATTATCCAGGTGAAAAGAATGAAATTACCACAATTTAAGTTCATGAAAGGTTAGCATGAACCACTCTCACCAAGTAGATAGTTATCCATCAACGGGAGATTCATCCCTATGCGTCTTAAGTACACAAATTACATAGAACCAAATAAAATTATGCAAAACTCATCTACTTAAGAGTCACAAATTTCTGTCCACAAAATGCAATCATAAACTTCAGTATTTCACAGAAGCTACACAGAGAGAAGACTATAAGCAGGAAAATACAACAGTGACAGCACAAAGAATTAAAAAACTCAAAGTAATTTTTGCCAGAGAAGAAAATGCTCGACCTATGATGCAAATGTCTATTTTTATTTTGATGAGCTGGCTCAGGGAAGCATATGCTAAAATGTGAAAGGTTCACCTGTTGCGTTTCACCTGTTCGGTAAAGGACATCCATATTCATGTATTGAGTCTTGAAGACCTGATCACTGTTAGGGTCCTCAGCCAACCCAAGCAGCTCATCCTGCCACATTAAGCATATCAAATCAATACAATATTGAGAGAGCTTTTCACCTATCTAAATCCATATCTAGCTAGCACAGTGTCAGGAGGCAATATTAAAGAAGTCTTGGTGAATTCATATGCTAAAACTCGTGCAAAGCTAAAAGAAAAGCAGAGCAATGGGAAAGATATTCATTCATCAGGCCTGATTCTTGGAACCAAATGAATATCACAAAAATTGCAGAGTTCAATTCTAAATCTAATTTTTCTGTTTAAAAAGAAAAAAATGAGGGCTTTAATTATGCCTTCATGAAAAGTGTGAAATTATAAATCATCTCAAAAAGAAAAAGCAAATCAAAGGATTTGTAGAGGAACTCGTTTATATGGGCCCCGCATAGTTATCGTGAAGTTACAAACTCTAGAATTGAACTTACATGTTCAATTTCAATTGAATTCCAACATTAAGGTTTTGCGTTTGTAAGGACTTGAGCTCATTTGAAATATCAAATAAACCAACTGTATATCTTCCACGCAGCATATATCATTTCTTCACTTTTACCAAACAGCAAAGTTAAATGTACAAGGAGGGTGAACCCAAAAATCAATATCTGCGAGAGGGGGCAAAGTGCAACATGCATTTGGGGGTTATGATTCAAGGGAGGTGGGGGTTATAATTTTTATAACTAATAACATATAATTTTTCTTAAAATTTCAGAGGGGCAGCTGCCCCTGGCCTCCCCCACCCTTCGCCCCTGGTAGGGAAAAAAGGTAAGCTACCGAAAATACTAAATGCTATGTCCATATTCATAGTAGTGAAAAACATTGTATCATGCACCATTTAGTGCATTTCAACAATCAAATTCACTATTTGTAGTAATTTTGTTATACATATTCTACTTCCTTTCATAATATCCTTAGCATAAGAATTCGAAAATATGAATTTAAAAAAAAAAAAACTTTGCAGAAAATTGTGGTAATTAAACTTCTAAATAATCCCAAATCAAATAACAAGAACTTTCAAGAGTGCGAGAAGAAGAAGAAATGGACTGCTTCACTTTACCTGGAAGTTCCAGAAGTGAGAACCAACAAAATTTGCGAAGCCGCCAGCTTGAATGGTCACGATTTCCCTCATAATTTCTCTGCCAGAACAAGTCGCACATTTCAAAAGATGAATAAATAGAGAGGGGGGGGGGAGAGGGAGAGTACCTTAGGAAATTGAAGCTCGTTAAAGCAATTCAGCTATAGAATATCTAGGGTTTTGGGACGGAGAGGGAGATTGGAGTCTGGGGATCATGGTTTTTTGTAATTAAAATGGGATTTAGGTTTAAAATATTTAGGGATTTGATTTGATTTGCTTTACCATGCCAGAGAGGTTTAAATACAAAATTACTTTCTGCTTATCTCCAAAAATTAACTTCTAATGCTTTTTAACTTCTTTTTTTTTTTATTGAAATTCAGAAAATTTAGAATTTAAAAATAATTTTCTTTATATTAATTTAATTTTTGTGTTTGTATTTTGCCAAATAAAATAATCAGTAAAAAAAATATCTTAAAAAATTAATTAGACAAATCTCATGTATATGGTATTTTTTTAATAACCCAATGAGTCATTTTCTAATTAATTTATTTTGAATATTATCGGATTTAATTTAAAAGTGATTCAACAAAGAGAAGAGAGAGAATAGCCGATACAATCTGATATCTGATCTTGACCACTTAAATATAATAATTCACATATGGATTATCATCAAGATTCATATGATCTCCTAAAACATATCTCCTCATATTCCTCCTCGAATCAATATTTATCTATTAAAATTAATTTTTTTACAAAGATATATTAATTTTCATAGTAATTAATTAAAATTTCCTTATAAAATACATTAAACTTATTATTATTTTAAAATCCATTTGGGTTCAAAAGCTAAATTTTCACCCAAAAAATGTCAATAAATGCATCTAAAGAATCATAAAATTCCAATTGATTTGCAATACTTGGGCGTGGTTGCTAGGGTAGACAATTTTTTTAGGTTTCAAGATATCACACGTACTCTTGCAAATATATATGGTATTTGCCGAGATTCTATCACTTACATATCTTGGAAAAAAAAATAAATCGTTGATTCTATAATATTAATACTCCTGGATTGATATAACCGTCCAATTATTTAATTATTTTTATTTTTAATATAATAACAATAATTAAATTTTTATCTCACTAAATAAAATCGATAATTTTTTTTACGTCATTATATGATATTTCATATCGTATGTTCACCGATTATTTGATAATAATAATTATATTTTTATTTTTTGAAGTGCATTGGGCAAGGAAAACGAAGGGAGCACTATAAATGTCAAACTCCATTACCTAGAACTGTGACAAAAATCAGGGAAAAAAATTTGAGACAGAGAAATAGCAAGGAAAAAGAAAGAAAGAAAGAAAGAAAGAAAGCAAGTTTTTGAGGTTCTAAAGCACATCCTTTTATTCTCATGCAGAATAAAACAAAGTTCCCATGTTCTACACTTTATTCTCTCAAATCCAACCTTAAGATAAAGACTCACATAATGTAGTTGAGGAAAATAAAGCTAGCTCTCAAAGGGACAAAAAAGGCTTGCAACCCTATACTAAAGAACAAGGATATGGTCATGATAACATCATCCACTTCCACTCTGTTAATACCTTTTTATGTGCATGGGTGTCTGCAAAATTTCATGGGGTTAATGAGATTATGGTTTAGGTTGATTGTACATGATTTTCTCCAAAACTGTTATGCTGGCTTTTCCAGCTAAGGCATTCGGAATTTTCATCATCTTCATCTTCAACTTCTTCCATGCTATCACCATGAATGATGGGATTTCCTTTGACAGAGTGAAAGGGACCTTCTGGTGAAGCATTGTAGGATGCAGAGTCTAGGCATCGAACCATCCATGAGTCATCTGAATTTGGAGCTGAAACTCTTTTAACGTGAAGCCTGTATTTCTGCAAGTAGAACCCATAACAAATGTATATAATATATATATGTATAATTTATTTAGTTTTTGTGTATAAACATAGGAATATATAGGAAAATATAAAGTGAAGAGAACAAAATCTAACCTGCAAATGACTTTTTACTTCATCATTTGTAAGGCCATCCACTTGCATGAGCTCTCTTATTTGTTTAGGTGTGGCCGCTGTAAAACAATGAAATACTAATTCAGATATACGTCCAGAAGAAATACACCATAAGCAAGAACCCCCCCCCGGCGGGGGGGGGGGCACAGATTGGGCTAATTTTCACCAACCGAAGACCAATTAAAAAATTTACCCATGATTAGCTTGGGGTAAGGAGTGTTGTTAGTCTCCAAGGTGATCACACAAATGATATAGAAACTAGAAGCCCCCTCTATTCTACAAACTGTACTAATTTTGATTTTCCAAAAACTAATCAAAAGTTGCTCAAGAATGCCGCTTTAGGGATGGATACAATACAAATAGCTTTTCATGTACTCCTCTATTGTAGAGGGATGGTGAAGTAGGGCATATGTCTAATGAATTGATCTGGTGAGCTAAAATTCATGAATTAGTACAGTTCTATTTCATTTATCCAATGAATCAAACATTAAGAAAAGTTTTTAACCTTGACAACCTCCAAGTTGTTGAAGGGCATTAATGAACCTTCTATGCAATTCAGGTGACCAACATCTCCTTTGTTTTCTACAAGTCTGTTGATAAGGTTTGTTCAAGACCTTGACATTTTCTGGGAACAAGGATGATGACCCACAAACACTTTGGAAATTGCCCCCTACTTTTGACCCCAAATTGCTTGTCTTCAGTTCACTGGTCACACAAGGCACTAAAGAAAGACCACCAAGTGGTTGACGTTGAAACCTTTTCTCTTCCTTAACTTCTAAGCCACATTCCCTCTTAAAGGGCATAAATGCCCCTCCCATGGTACTAGAATTACATGCTTGCCTTGATTTCTCTGAGGGAGCAGGCCTTTCATCTTGTTCATCTGTCTCTGTCTGTAACCAAAAATAAATCCACACAAATTTTGTAAATTAAGCAAGAAAAGAAACTCCAAAATTACCAAAAGAAGAGTCTTCTGATACTATGAATAAAATCTCTAAACGCAAAACTATGCATGGTTTTCTATGTACTTGTCTGTGGTGGGCGCTTGTTTGGTGTCTTTCTGCGTGTAATTTATAAGCTATTTGTATCTTTTGCATGTTTTATAAAATATGATGCAACAATAATTTAAAAGTAAATAAATTAGAATACCAAACTCACTTGTGATGTTGAATTATGTTCTTTAGTGCTCCATAGCCTAGCAGAACTCATCCATTTTTTTTTATCCTCCTCATCTTCATCCGAATTGACCATTAATGGTACAAATTTCTCAATCACAGGTTGATCATCAGAAATCTTCCACTGCTTCGCTTGTTCCTTAACCTTCAAAATAGCTAAAAACCAAAAAAGAAAAAACACCAAAAACATAAAAAATCTAAAAACCCATATCACAAATCACAAAATCTTCACCTCAAAAAGATTTGTGGGGAGGGGGGGAGAAAAAACTCACCATCTTGTAAGAGAAACATACACAGAGGAAGCTCCCTCTTAAAAGCATCAATCTTGTGGAGTTCATCCTCCAAAGCATTAACAAAACCATCAAGCTTAGAAGACCTTTCAAAATTGTCATGAACCATGGAGAGATCCTTCAAAAAGAGAGAAATGGTTTTTGGGATGAAAAATGAACTCAAACCCATTTGACGTTTTCGTTTTGTGTTTTCTCTCTCTAACATTTGCTGAGAAAAGCAAGGAGAGAGAGTGGGTAGAGAGAGGAAATATATAAATAGAGGAAAGAGAAGAGAAAATGAGAATCCGGAGATCCGAAAAAGGTTTACTAGGTGGAGAATCAGACCACTAGAAAGCCCAAAGATTCGGCTTAAATTAAAGCTAAAAAAAATTGTCGGGTCGTCGCGTCCCGTATTTGGGTTAGTTGAGTTGACGCGGAGAAATTTTGGTTTAGTCTTTCGGGTGTCCGTACAGTCCGATCAATCTGTCGGTCACATGAAATATTTACTAAATTTTAAGATTTTGTAGGCAAAATATTTTTGTTATTTTCGTGGGTATTAATATTTATACTCATAGTTATAAAATTGTTCAAATTCAAATTTAATCATGAAGATTCAATCTGGTCAAAATTAATATTTATTAATTCTTTGAGTATTGATATTAATGGGAATAATGAAAAAACTATTATTTATTAATACTTGATAATGTATGATAATTTTTTTTTTTAATATTATAGCATTTGAAGAGATGATAAGTTGAAGTGACGATTTTAATGTGAAGCAAGTTTGTGATCATGTTACCATTTTTATGCTAAAATTTAAAAAAATTTTAATTTTAGAAAAAAAATACTTTCATGGAAAAAATCCTACGATATTTTCATCTCGCACTCAGTTGGGGGGGGGGGGGGTGAGGATGGCTGGCAATGGTAGGTGTTGAGCTGGTTTTCATGGAAGGTGAGACAAAGTTTGAGCTAATATCAACTTAACCTTCGATTAACTTACACAAAAAAAGGGAAGAAATGAAAGTTACTTTTACTCATTAAATTTTTTTTTATTTTTATATTGGTATTCAAGATTTATATAATTAATCCGATTGTGTAATTTATTTAAAAGATTAATTCTTCTAAATTTTTTTTTAATTTTTAAAATTTAAATTTAAAATCTTTAATTAAAAAAATAATATATTCGATCACTAGGTTCAATAATTTTACTTATTAATATTCGTCTCCATGGACATTTCTATTTGCAGCGTGGAGGGGGTAAATGTGTCTTTTCAATGCTCTTTTAGGACCGGGCGCAACGCCATTTACGGCGATTGACGTTACAATTGGAAAAGGTTCCAAGCAAAGAATCCAAAAAAATCCACCAAACATAAATTTTCGTCCTTTTTTTAAGATTCCGACACGTGGTGCGAATGGCATAAATGAGCGGTAAGATTCGGGCCGCAGTTACTCGTCCGTTACAAAAGGAATCGCGACTTCCCGACACCGCATTTTCTATTATTCCCACAAAATTCAAAAATCCAAAATTACGGTCGATTTTTCTCTCATCCTCGTATAAAATTTTTTTATATTCGGGATTTAATATAAAATTATGTAAGCATTAATCATAAATAGACCATATATTTTTATTATCAGAATTGCGGATTTCTATTATCTATTTTTATTCTTTTTTTTTAATTTATTAAAAGTAAATCATAATTTCATGATATAATATCATTAATCATTCACGTAAAATTCAAAATACATATCAAATCTCGAAATATTTTATTATTTTTATGTGTCGTTGGTTATTGATAAGTGAGGTTAAAAATTTAATTATCTAATTTTAAAAATAAAATTTAAATAATATCAAAGAGATTACGAGAATATTAGAATAGATCTCAGATCTTGTTTTAATTAATGATATGAATTTTAATTACTCGACTTTGTTTTTATATTAAAATGACTATGAAGCTACCCTTCTTTCTAAACTTGGTTATTATTTTTAAAAATATATATTATTTTACAATATATACATAATAAATTACGAGATACATATCATAAAATACTAATATTAGTCCAACAATTGAAGATGGACTCCCAATATTTCTAATAAGTCTTAAATTTTATTTTAAAAAATATATTTACTATGAAGAAAGTTTGAAACTTTTTTAAAATAAATTATTAACATTCGATAATAATTTTAAACCCGATAAAACTATTTTTATGTTTTTTTATATATAAAATTTAAATTTAAAATTTTATTTAAAAATATCTACGTGTCTACAGACCGGAACAACCGTTCGAAAGTATGAAATTATTGAGATGAGATAGTATATTTTAAATTCCCATCAAATCAATTCCTTCTTCCGAAAATACGATGATGTGGAAACGTGGGGGAGAGAGAAGCATCCCAGGTTTTCCACGTGGGGGATAAAAAAAAAAGGGCAAAAATAATAGTGAAATTTGTGAAACCAGAAACCTCTCGTTTTTTAGGGATGAGGATTCCCCCAGAATTATGTGGGTCCACGATTGATTTTGTTTCAATCTTTTGAAAAACTGATCGAGAAGCGAAGATAAAAGATGCCCTTTCTCCATATCTTAATCTTTTTGAAAAATATGATATGATTAAAAAGAATAATTTAAATATGATAGCTTTTGTGTAATAATATATATATATATATTTTTTTGTACTAGAATGTGAATATCTTAAATTATATTTTAATTAATTTAATTTAAATATTTTAAGAGAATTTTACGGGATAGTCTTCCTTCTCTCTCTCTCTCTTCTCTCTCTCTCTCTCTCTCTCTCAATCACACAATCACACAATCACACAATCACACATGTTCTTGTTTAGCATTTCTATGGTTCCAAATGCAGGCCAACCCTAGTCCATTAATTTTCTTCCCAATTTGTTCTAGCTTCTTGAGAAAAATGGATACTTCCCTAGTGGGTTCCGGATATGCATTGTGAATCAATGGCTGAAATTAGGTTGGAGCCTTCCATTGTCGGAGACTTGGAACAATTTGATCCAAATCTACAATGTAATGAATCCTATGAAAAGAGAATCTCATAACAAAGCACTTCAAATCAACATCGTCACATGCTTCACTCACGCTATCCTTTGTAAAAAGCATGACACAAAGTGGAATATGCAATAGGCACAATTGCCAGTCAGAAAACCCTCTTTTTTCTTCGCAAATTTGAGCCACATCCAGTACCTTGTTATTGACCTCTTGCTTTACTACAGATGGAATGGAATCAATCTCATGTTTTTAGCATATTAATTAACTAGATGGACCCAATTGCGGCAAAAGGGACAAGCACAAGATTTAAGCACCTTTATCGGACACAAGATATATA
This sequence comes from Dillenia suffruticosa, assembly GCA_033439265.1. Classification (NCBI taxonomy): domain Eukaryota; kingdom Viridiplantae; phylum Streptophyta; class Magnoliopsida; order Dilleniales; family Dilleniaceae; genus Dillenia; species Dillenia suffruticosa. The sequence continues at coordinate 3,932,316 of JAVTVX010000012.1, read as the reverse complement.
ATATTCACAGGATTTTTCATGATCTTATGATCTTTTGGACATCAACGAACAGTGAACCTACTGAATAAAGGTATTAAATCTCTTAATTAAATCTTATATTAAAAACTTGAGAAAAAAAAAAACCATTTTGAAAGAATTATCTTCTAAATTAGACACAACAATACTCAAACCAAATTAATCGGAATATGATTACAAATATTGATCGGTTATATTAAAAAAATGATCATATGGGCATCAATAACCATACGGATGACCAATTATTTTATCATAAGATCCCATAAAAATGTTGTTATGCAAATAACTATATGGAAAACAAAATATTTGGTCTACATTTGCAATTTTTATGGTTATAGAATGTAGGTACTTAGGAATAAGAGCATATGAGATGCAAATTAAGGAGAGGAAAAGGCGTAGCACTTTGAATGGGTGATGACGCTACAGCTTGCACCCCATATTAAATTTAGTGATTAAATAGCAAGCTTTACTTTTCCACTTAAAAGTAAGTATAAAGGAGTTTATCCAAATAAAATCTTTCAGTTGTTTAAAAGGAAAATTGAAAGATGTGAAAAGAAATAAAAATTTGCTGTCCGCCACATGGCTTAATGGCATTAGGACTTCAAGCTCTTACCGCTGGTGAGAGTTCTCTCTCCAAATTAAATACCCCCCCCCCCAAAAAAAAGAATGAAAGAACGAAAGAAAAGGTTCCACACATTAATCAATCTCTAAGTTGACTAGATAATTTCGGCATGCAAACACCTTGGAAGGCATAGACACAATACTCTAAAATTCAAACGCACCACAATAAAGGAAGACAGAAGTTGAAATTGCAATGCTAGGGAAAACGCACCATCAGTTTGCCGCATCCTTTGCCTTTTATTAGGGGTCCCTCCACTAAACTACTATGATTCTCTCTGTCCCTGTACACACACCAACACACTCACCCTACTTTTCTTATCTCCACTGCTCCATGCTATTCATACATCTGCTTTTAGTGAGCTCACAACAATGGACTTTTCTTTCATCTCTGTTCTGTCACTTTGTGAATCATGCCGTGCAATATGGGAAACAACACATCATTTCATCAGGTGTTACGACGTGAAGCATGTAACCCTTTTGTGTGACCTCAGCACAAGAAGTCTTTTACTGCTAGCCTTGTCAATCAAGATGCAGTATCTTCTTAAACCACATAGTGCAGACTAATTTCCTCTTCACTCGGTCCAACCAAGTTTTTTTGTTAAAAATCAAAGGCCCCTTGACCATCTCTTGTGAATCCGAATTCAAAACAAGACATTGTTCTTTCAAAGACGGTTGGAATAACATAAGAATTGCATTAACAAGAAGTCAAAATTTCAGAAAGCCATCTGAGTTGATAACTCTTGATCCCCATTTTGGATATATCAGCCACCTCTCTCTCTCTCTCTCTCTCTCACCAGAGTGTAGGGTAGCATAAATATTTATGTAAAATTATTCATACACAAAAGTGACAGCTATTCAAAAGCTATAACAAGAGGAAGAAAAAGTTAAATAATTCCAGAAGCAATTGATTGTTATTTTCAACTTTTCTATTTGCAGTTCCGGGAGAGAATGTCAAAAAAGATACAAAACAAAGAACAGACACAGGAAACCTAGAACTCACAAGCAAAATCTCCTCCTCTGTCAAGCGTGACAAGAACCACAAACAAATCACTCACTGTTCTGCCTTGATAAAATGAGTAGACAGGAGTTTAGAAACGGTGAAACCATGGAAGGATTCAACATCAAAAAGCTCTCTCAGCTTGTCGTCACAAATAACTTGGCGTTTATCAGATGGATCCTTCAGGTATTAAGAAAAGAAATTACAGTAATAGGTCAATACAGCTTCCTATATCTAGAGTTCCACAAAAATAGCACCTTCAAAAGAATGAAAATTGCAAGCAAAATTATGAGAGAGAGATCCCAAGAAACATGCAGCTATAACCAATTATTTCACAAAAGTACAACAAATTGGAACACTATGGAACTTTCTTATAGTGGAAGTGGTTCCCCTTTTTGTCCTCGCCTCATAATTGATCATCCAGATGTAAGTTCTGTGCACATAATCAAACTCTTTTGATAAGCTTCTGAGCAGACTTGCAAACAAATATCTAGAATTTCCATTCAGACACAACTTGAATAGCCAAGTCGTCTGCTATGAACATTTTCAACTCACAAAGATGATTCACAGAAAGTCCTTATTCAGAAACTGAATAATTGATAGCCCTAATGGCCTTGATGGCTAACTGCAGTTCAGTTCCAATGCTAGAAGACCCCTACCAAAAATCTATTCCAAAGTTGCGCAAGCAACAAAGCAATGACAAATGGAAACTATGCCACAGGAATGTCATGTATTCTTCAGATAAAATATTCCTTTAACCAGCATGCCAATCCATCTTGGTACATTCCTGTGGCTGATTGAATCTCCTTGATCAATTTGATCACTTTAATCAACTCCTAGCCTTGTCTTGGTAAAGTCAGTTGGTGGTTCTATTTTTTGATTTTCTTTTAATCAGAAAAAAGTTGCAGTTTTTTTTTCTTTTCTTAATCAATTATATCTTTTATGTAATTACGAAATATTTTCCTCACTGCATGCTTCAAACTGTAGTTTGAAATTGTCATGTCTTTGTTACTTTTCCATTGGTCACATTGGACGAGTGATTCAAATAAAGATATGCCCAAGAGAGGGTAAATGACATTTTAAGTCCCTAAACTAATATAGTTTGTGCGGTAAAGTATTTAAGCTTTTTATTATGCAATCAATTGTTTAGATTTTTTTAAGTTGCAATTAGTTTTTATTTTTAAGACTCCTAACAAATTGCAGTAGATGACCGGGAAAAATGTTTTAAAAAGGGCAAATGTCCTCAACCGCTCAAATTGCCAGATAAAAAGCAAGCAGTAGGAACAGGACAATAACAGAATCCACAGTCGATTCAGTGTCACAAAATGTTCATGAATGTCATCAAACTTATTCATCAGTAAAACCACAATTGCCCTTTGGAAAATTCTTCCAACATTAGAATTAAGAATATACAGGCTGTAAGAAATAGAATTGAAAGTTTTTCATATACATAATTAAAATGCCAAGAATCCCTATGTCTTAAATTTCAACAAGAGATGTAAAAAAAGGTTATAAAAAAGAGAAACAAGAGTCATTGGAAATCGAGAGAGATGGTGGATGAATGCAAACATTTCCCGGGCCAAGTAGCCAACTTTTCTAATGGTGTTAACAAGAAGACCTACTTGCAACGATTAAAAAATTTCTAACACTTGATTGCATTATAGAAGATTCAAATACTACAACAACAATTAACTGGCCTTAATTCCAAATTTTGGGATCAACCGTTTGAAAGACCAATATATGATAGAGGAAGGAGAAAAAAAAATAAATAAATAAATAAGTTTATACATACATACATAAATAAAGCAAAAATAGAAGAGATAAAACTAAAAAATAAAAATCATGAAAAGAAAGAAATAAAAATAAACTATCTATATAAACTTAAAATATTAATAATAATAACAATAGTAATAATAACAACAACAGCAGCAATCATCATCACCACTGCAGAATAAGGTTGAGGCACAACAAATGAGCCACAAAAATGCCATAACCCCTTTAAAGAGAATAAGGTCAAATTCAAGGATAACAACAGCAAGAATGTAGAATTATTTCCTTGGTTTGTGAAGATGTAGTGGCTTGAAAAGAAAAGTAAGTAAATTCAGATCTGTTAAAAAGATTGGTGTTGTTGTAACTTAAGCTGGAAATTCATCACTTTTATCAACAAGAAGGGAGGTCCCATTGATAATCAAGAAGAAATTACCACCAGCTTGGACATTTTTACCTTAGCAATAAAGATTTAATTTCAGTGAGATACCTGCACATGGAAGTGAGAATTCTGACCATGAACAACAGAAGAGATCAGCAAATACCTGGAGCTCATGTTTCTTTATATAATCCCAAATTCGCTTCACAACATCAGACCGAGGTAAAGCACTTTCTCCAGTACCAAGGAATTTCACCAGAGCATTTGAAAGTCCAATAGGAGCTAGAAAACCACCCTTTTTACGTTTCTCCTTCTGCTTTGGCTCATCTGAATCTGGACAATAGACCGTCATTAATAAGTACTTCACTTGAATCTATTGCTTTGCCAATCCCCACAAGTTCTGAGTTGTTCACTTCACTACTAAGTTAAATATGGCAATTTGTTACATAGTGGATTTAACACCAAACAGACCTGAACTTTCTTCTTTTGGCCGTTTCTCCTTCCGTTTGGGCTCATCTGAATCTGGACAATGGACAGGCACAGAAAATGCATAATTAGTACTCCATTTGAAGCTACTGCATTGTCGATCCCTACAATTGTTGATTTGTTCACTTCTTAAGTCAGTTACTAATAGATGTCTGTTAAATAATGGATTTAACAGCAAAATTAAAAACCACGTAATACTTTGACAGAAAAAACCCATATAATCTGGATCCTCGCAATAGCAAAACAAAATTTACATGGCCACTAATTAGAAAAACAAGAAAACTAAAGCAATCTAAAAGTTGAAGTGATGCTCGAACCTTCTCTTGCTTGCTTCTGCTGCTTTTGCTTTGGTGGGGACTTAACTGCAGGTGCTATGAATAGGGAAAAAAAAAAAAGAAGTGTCACAAGGGTTACTGCTTACAAAATTAAACAAAATGTGAAATAACTACAAAAATCAGACAGAAGCCATAGCAAATTTTTGGATAGAACTATACTAAATCCCCATAACAAATTCAAGAAACAGGGCGAACTTTATAAGCGCATTATATACAAACCGACTAAAGGTGTGTTTCTCAATGAAGTGCCGATGGAAATAGGTTTGTGCCATAAATACAGAACTGGTGGTACATCAGGGTTCCTTATCCCTGTCCCCCAGCACAGAGAGAGTGAGAGAGATTTGCCAATAAAACATCTCACAAGGCTTAATAAACATCAAAATAGTGTCAAAAACTCTAGTACGGAAATATTTAATACTTCCCTAACAATCCAAAATATTTAACATTAGAACTTCTAATTTCTCATATTAATTCTACAATACACACAATATACAGGGGTCTAACCCAAGATCTAACTAGTAGATCCAATAACTGTCCCAACCCAAACTTGTCAGTTTCGGTCAGTTCTTGGGTGCCAGAGAACCAAGTTCCAACCCCCCCAGGGGAAAAGTTGGACCCTTAGCGAATAGCCTCCTGATACATTAGATTCAAGTTAAAAAAAAAATTGTCAACACAAATTCATCAACGTTTTCTCCAAAATAAAATGCATCATCCCATAGCTATCAGATCCTATTATATAGGAACAAGACTTCTTAATATTGTACCGCTTCATAATGTTTTGTGTTCTACCACTTCATAATGCAACCTCGAGTAGCAATCAAGGTATATAAACAAGAGCTTTATCACATAAAAAGATGCCCGATTTGATAACCTATCAGATATAATTCGTGGCATACACATCATGCATGACATCTTGAGTAACCCGTGAAATTCAACAGCAAAAATGTGAATTACCCAACAAATAATTTGATGTGTAGGCACAAAATGAAGTTTCATAAAGATGCACTTTGATTTTTTTTTTCTTTTTCCCAAATGTATGATGCAAGCATGTGTTTGTGTTGGAAAAAGTAAATAAAGAAAGTGCAACATGCAACAGCAGTGAAATGCTAAGTTTGAAGTGCACAAGATCAACACAATGAGCCTCAAAATCCTGCCTCAAGAAAAGATGGCTTTTAGCAAAGGGGTGGAAAACGTGGAGGCAATCCCATCATTTGAGTGAAGAGACCGGAAGAATGAGACCATGATGAAAGGGATGATGAATTTTGGATACAGTGGACCAGTAAAAGTAACCTCCACAGACAAGATAGAGAAATGGAAAGGTGCCAATATTTAAGCCACAAAGGCTAAAGCAAATGAGGGAAAAAATGTGATGGAAGGGAAATAATAATTTTTGGTTCATAACCAGTCAAATGCAGCATTCCAGTACAACAGCAACAACAACAACCAAGCCTATCTCCCACTAAGTGGGTAAATGCAGCATTCTAGTAAAGGGCTAGAAAAGGTGGAATGGGAGCAGTACCATCTTCTGACTCCAACGGCCAGATATGCTTTGTTAGAGCTTTATTCATCTGAAACATGTCAATAGACTTCACTCCAAAAATAGCATATAAGGCATCATCACAAATTATGTTCTTCTTATTGCATGGATCTTGCAATTCTTTTTCTCTAATATAGGCCCAGAGCTGCTTGACAACCTATTACCAAGAAATTTAGCAGATCAATTCCAGTTCCCAAGCTTCCTTATTTTACCAGACTATCTCACAATACACAAGAACCAAAATATTATACAAACAAACTAAAAAAATTGTATCACACCTCAGTTCTGGCAGCTTCGGGAACACCAACGAACTTCTGAAGTTGTGGAGAAAGGCTGCACAGTTTGGTAAATCCACCTCCACCTCCTCTTTTTTTCACCTCCTTCTTTTGCTTGCTAGATCTGATGAATTCAATACCTTGTTAGACAATATTGTTCACAATAAGTTATTTCACTGGAATTAAAAGACTGTAAATTGAAGCATATGAAACAATGTCCGGTTGTCTAATTGAGAAGATGATGAAAATAGTCACTTATGCATTACCCTAAGAAAACAATAAATAAAGGAAAAGAATTGATCCCTTACTCAACTCAACTACTTGTGTCTTTTACGTAACATGGTAAATAAGCAAGAGGTGTGATTTCTATCTCTTTTAGGCAGCAGCAGGCATAGGCAATTAGAATCTTGACATGGTCAGGACAGCCACAAATCTTCAGATGGCAGATGAGTATAGAGTGAGGGATTAAATTAACATATAGATTTCTCACTCAGTTAAAATCATATGAAAATGAAGTAATAGGTGTTATCTGGTTAGTTTCATACTATATACATAAGTATCTCCAAAGAAACATTCTAATTCTTTCACTAGAAGCTCTTTACTTGCACACAAATGCTTCATTGTTCCTTGGTTAATCATAAGGTCCTAGTGTTGACAGTATGAAATTGCAAAAGTTGCCATTGTATGCTCGACTTGTTCACAACATTGAAAATAAAATTACAAAAACAAAATATGAAGTTATTCTCCATACGAGATATAGATGAAACTAGTACAAAGACTAACAGGAGGGAGACTGACAACCAGATAAGTCGTGGACAATTCCATGGCAAACAAATATCTGATAAATCTTCATATGAAAGGATGTAGGAAAAGTCTATCGAATGCATGTTTGCTACATAATCTATGGAGTCTCCAAGGCTTATGTGGCGCATGGAGAATAGCATTGCTCTAATATAAATTGTTCATGTTTAATCCAGTCCTGCTAATCGGGTGGAAGGATAATAAAGGTGGCGATATGGCAATGAATGGGAGGAAAGTTCTGGGGACTGCGAGTACAATTATAAACCTTTTTGAAAAGAAAATTCCTCTCAATTCCAAGAACCCTTTGCCATTTTTGCCAGAATCAAAATCTTCTTCTGCAAATTACATATTTTGATTTTTACTGCAAAGGCAAAAGAAAAACATGCATCATAATTTGTTCTACCAAAAAGCCAGGCTTTTACTAATCAAACGCAAAATGGGAAGTTAAAATTAGGGCTACAAATTTGGTTAAAGAGAAGACAATAATTGCATGAAATCCGAAGTCACAAAATTTTAAATGAACATCAAACCAATAATTTTCATGAGAATAAGACAACAAGTGAACAACGTCTTAATTCACATATAAAATTCATCACTTACTCCAAAATGTCAAGAAACAACAAAAAGACTAAAATAAAATCCTAAACAATTTCACGAAGATGAAATTTTTGCTAGAAAACCCAATTCACAAATTGTTAAATGAGTGGTTAAAGATACTATTTTCATTCAAAAAGTCCTAATCCACTATCTCAAATGAATGGTTCTATTCGAGCAAAAAGTCCAAATAAACTCTCTCTCTCTCTCTCTCTCTCTCTCCTTCTCTCTCTCTCTCTCTCTCTCTCTCTCTCTCTCTCTCTCTCTCTTAGCAATAAAAGGAGTCAAACTGACCTTCCTTTACGAGAAGCTTTACCATTACTCGATTCTTCGTCTGATTCCTCTTCTTCTTCTGCTTCTTCATTTTCTACGGAACCTTCGCTTTCCTCTACTTTCACCTTCTCCTCGCCATCTTCAACTTCTTCTTCTTCTTGAGCTTTCTCGAGTTGGATTTGAAGGAACAAGTCGACTTGTTCCCGAATGAACGCTTTCTTCTCGGTCAAATCGACTCCGAATTCTTCCTCCAGTCTCTTCCTCACGATTGCCGTGGTCGTCGTGTTCAAGTCCGACGTTTTGAGGAATTCCCGGAGCCGGTGGACGAGTTTCGAGTCCGACACCATTGGTCGAGTTAGGGTTTCTGCGACTCGATGAATCAGGGAATGTCGGGCTGAAAAATGAGAATTGAAGGGCACAAGAAGCTAAATTGGGTTAGGGAAATGAAAGGAGAGAGAGGAGAGAGAGAGAGGCGCGGGGTATTTTCGGAATTAGGGTAAGGATGGGTCCATTCATTCAGCAGTTTCTCGTTTTCCGTTGATGTGAGCTTGAGAAAGTCAAATATTTTCATTAAATATATTTCTTGAGAATTTCTTTTAGCATGGAGGGTTTTGACGTAAAAGGAAGAGAAAGAGTGGGTTTAAAGAATTCACACATATTTGGTAAAGTAATTAATCGGAGGAAAAAGTTTCGGACAGTTTTAATAAATTTTAATAAAATCTTCTAAATTCAATTTTTTAATTTCATGGAATAGGTATGTTTTGGAGGGAAGGATTTAGAAATATTAAATTTATTTTTATACTTTTTATTTTAAAATTTTAATAAAGAGTAAAAAAAATAAAATAGTAAATTTATATTTTTATTATATTTTCTCTCTTTCTCTCAACGTTCTTTCTATTTCTCATTGTATATTTTTTTATCAAATATGATTTTTAATTTTACTTTTCTTTCATTTCCTTTTCTCATTCTTTCTCCTCCTTTTCTCACGGTGTTACCAAACGCACCGTTAATATATTTTTCTCATTTATCTGGTAAGGACAAATTTTAAGAGAATTAAAAAATAATTAATAGTAAGATAGTTATAGAGATTTTTCTTTTCAAAAAATGGTCGTGATACCAGTATTATTTATCTAAAATTATAATATAAATTTTTATATAAATTATAAAAATACTTATGACCCGATGATAAAAAAATATACATAATTAGAGATTTTTTATTTGACCCCTATTATTTTGATTGAAAATGTTACTAATTATTAAAATAAAATTTTAAAATATTTAATCTACTATTGAAGTAAGACTTTAAAATTTCTTAATTAAAAAATTCTAAAGTAATATTTTATTTCCAAAATTATTTCCATTAGAAAACGATATCAACTATTGAAATAAAATGTAAAAACTTAAAATTTATTAATCGAAGAAAAAATATTCAAGAGTAATATACGAAAACAATAAGATTTTTTTTTTCATAATTACTTCCTCCAAAAAATATTACCAACTATTAGAAAAACTTGAATTGTCCTTAATAGTGTTAAAAAATTTCGAGAGTAATATTCTGTTTTCTAATTTTTTAACATTTTCTTCCATATTCTTTTTGAATTATGTGAACTAATATAATCCTTCTAGAATTTTCCAATTTCCTTCAAAGAAAAGCAGCCATTGGCGCGGGGCTGTACTACGCTACAGACTACACGCTACACCTCACCAGACGCCTTTGTAGATTTCTATATTTTGACGGATTCACCCTTGTAGTTGCTATTATATTACACATGTAACCTTACCGAGCGGAGAGGGTGCTTGCTTCGGATTTATAGCCCACCTTCGTCCTTTCGCGCGTGACAGAGACTCGCTAGTTTTTGGCGATTGATCGTTTTGATTGGATCGCCTGCAATTCCAGGGGTTTTGTTAGGTTTCTTTTTGGATTTCTCATTGCAATTGGACCATTAACTGCCTTGCATTAATGTACACAGATGGCCCAAAAACCTTTTTTTTTTCCTGTTGGGTGTCAAAGTCAAGGATATAGACTTGAACCAAGGATTTTTTTTTTTTTTTTTTTTACTTGACTAGAAATCCGACTTGGACCAATCGAACGAGACATGTAGAGAAACTTTTTAAAAGAATTTATTACGAAATAGAAATTAGTACTATATATATATATATATATATATATATATATATATATAATTCATGTGCTTTTAATTTTGAGTATATATGAATAAATTATTTACAAAATTATGATTATATATTTTGATATATTATAAGTAAAGTCAAAGAGTTTTCTGTATTGGATATATAATTTTGATTAATTAGGATATGTCTTTACAATATAAGATCTATGTTTATTGTGTTAGATATTATTTTCTTGAGTTATCTTAATTGATTATCGAAATTGAGGAGAAAAATATGACTGACGCTCTTGGAAATTTTATTTTTTGACGAGAAATTTAATAAAATTAAATAATTAAGGAGTTAATAATATATTTAATTTATGTGATTTCAATTATCGGTGTTATTTAGAGGGATAGTATATAAAAATAATTATTGACCAAGAACGAATCAATAAATTATTATCTTTTGATTTTTATAAATAATATGACATTTATTTAAGTACAACTCTTATTATTTAGTAAACTAATTAGTTAAAATAATATGATAATAAAGTACAATCAATTTTTTTTCCTTTTAGATTGTCACTTATATTTATTCAATAATAATTAAGTTACACAACAACAATAATTCTCTTCCTACCCATAAATCTTTCAATTTTAATATCAACAATTTTAATTCAAAATCTTTTGATACTATAAAATTTTTAGATTAATCGAACTATCGCATAATGTTCAATTTGTCACCTTTTTATCAATTGAATTTAAGACGTGTTGTTTTACTAGCTTAGGAAGCCGTTTAATTCTATGTAAATAAATATATAAATATAAAAAATATAAAAATTTTTATATAAATATTAATTATTTTATAAAAATAACAGAATAACTATATTTTATAATAAAAATCTAAAATGATCAAATATATAACTATTAGTATAAAAATAAAAATTATAATTAAATAAATCAATAATTTATTAAATATGGAAGATTTTGTAAATGTAAAAAATATAAAATTTTTGAAAGAATATTAATTAATTTAGTATGTTAAAATGTTTTAGAAATATTTCAAAAATAAGAAAATATTAATTTGAGAAATTTTCGTGCTTGATGGCTCAAATATCTGAGAAAGTGGGGCAACCGCAAATCATCAAGACGTGTCTTTTACCTCTATTGCAAAGGAGAGGCTCATGATATGGACAATTATTGTGAAACCCTAGGTCTAGTTGACACATTATACCCTTGCTTGATTGTAGCAAAGAGAGCACATCAAATCGAAACCTCCTCGGCTACAAATCTTCTTCCCAAGGAAAATGCCCCTGCATCCATTAGGAGACTTTAAGTGGGTTATATATGATTTTTTTAATATTAAAAATTAACTTTTATTAGTAAAATTTTAATTTTTATATTATTTTTATAACTTAATTAAAAATATTTATATAAAAATAAAATACAAATAAATTGAGTGAATTTTTGAGTTGTAGGGCACTTGTAAGTCCCGAAAAGGACATTGATGTGGTATAAAATGATTATTGTATAATAATAATTATTCTCGTCTTTAAGATTTTGTTTTCGATTGATTTTTTTTTTATATAGAAGCGACGACCCTAACCCTGAAAGTTAAATCTCGAATATCATTCGACAAATCTCTATAGACCTCACTATGAGGGGACAATAGATCATAAACACCATGAGTCACTGAATGCCCAAGTCGGGCTAAAACACCTACACATCTATTACCCTCACGCGGGATAAAAGACACCGATTGAACCTTCATTTCTGCATTAGTTGTTGACACCATGCTAGCTCAGCTCCCAATATGAGTAGCGTTACTAGCTCATTTGAATCAAACTCCACAATTGTTGAGGATAGATTAAATTCTGCTCTAAAGTTATATTATACATAAAACCCTTTTAATATAATTATTAAGTAAACTTGAATAACTATGCATTGAATGCTAAATTATATCTATTTATACTATTTTAACATGTTTTATCTTAGTGTATACGCAATGATTTGCTTCTCTATAAGACATTGAAGAGACGGTAAGGCAATTGCCTTAAGTCGGATGGAAATAGAAAATTTTTATTAAAAAATTATAATAAAAATATATAATTAAATATAATCGTGAGTTAGACTAATCAAATATTTGAACGAGAGTAATATCAAATGTTTTGATCTGAGTTGATCCAAACTTGATAAAAGATATGTGAAGCTTGATATAGTATAAAATAACTGAAATCAACCACGATTCTAAAATCAGATTTAATATTAGACAGGTAAATTGATCCAAAGTCGGGTTTGGCAACTAACATTAGTGCCCAAACCCTATTAAAGAGTAAGCTTGATGGTGTCTCCAACCTATGTTAAGGTTTAGATATTCATATTTCCATTGTTGATTAAGAAAATTCATCACTTTATTTTTTAAAATTTGGTGTTTACGTTTTTTTTTTCTGTAAAAAATATTAAGAAGGATAAATTTTGCATTATATATTTAAAATTATTTAATAATTTCTGATTAGCTACCCATAAGTCTGTTCTCTCAAATTCAACTTTTTATTTTTTATTTTATAAATAAATTTCATCCTTTTTTCAATGTGTTGCATGTAGAATATTGCCTACATTTAATCATTGATAAATGGAATATCCTCTTATAGTGTTCCCACTCATACCAACGTTCACAGATCAAAATACTCCTAAATATTGAGATTTTATCTTATTTTATAAGAAAATAAATGTATAAAACGGAAATAATTAATATTTATATAAAAATTTTTATATTTTTATATTTATACATTTATTTATATTTTTTTATTCTTATAAAATATTATTTTTTGTATTGTTTTGAATTCGTTTTTATATTTTTATTTTTGTTTTTGTGTAATTTAAATTATGATAACAAAATAGTTGAAAATTAGGAAAATAAGAAGAAAAAAGTATTGTTTGTTTTGGATTGGTCATGAAGAAGAAAAAAAGGAGATGTTTGATTAAAAAATTTTGGGTGTCGGTTTTTTTTTAATTATATTATACAAATCGATATATGAAATTATATTATAATTAATTTGGTTTATGATTTATAGTGATCCATTTAAATAGATTATTCTCTAAAAATAATTTTTTTATATAAATTAAATTAAAAAAATTAATTAAGAGCGTTAGCATCGTATCCTAATACATCATTTCCCCGTTTGATTTTTGGGCGTTAGTTTAGTACAACGCAAAGAGGAGGGAGGAGGGAGGAGGGAGGAGGGAGGAGGGATGCCTCTGATTCAGAGCCAAGCAAAAACGATAACACGAGTGCAAAAACCGAAGCACCTAAAAAAAACGACATCGTTTCGTAACAGCAACACACCACCACCTTCCTCGGTTCTATCATTTGCTTCGTCGTTTTGTAACTACTCCCAGATTCTCTTTATTCCTCTCCTCCGATCAAATTAAATATGTTTCACTCTCTCTCTCTCTCTCTGGCAAGTTGAAAAAGAAAAAAAGAAAAAAAAAAAATCACTTCCCGAGCACTCACTCTCAAGACTCCCCAATTTGGAAAGAAAGCCGAAAAAAGACCAGACCATCTCTCTCTCTCTCTCTATTCTGTGATATGATTAAGCGCTTCGAGGAGGAGACAGAAAGAGTAAATATGGATCCTCGGGTGGCTTTGTCAATAGGTCCAGGAATGGACATGCCGATCATGCACGACAGCGATCGATATGACTTTGTTCGCGACATCGGTTCGGGGAATTTTGGCGTTGCCATGCTGATGAGAGATAAGCAGACGAAAGAGCTTGTTGCTGTTAAGTATATTGAGAGAGGCGAAAAGGTCTGCTTTTCGGTGGCAAAATTACTGATTCGACACTTAGGGTTTTTGATTTTTATGATGATGACGATGACGTTGTTTTCTTTTCTAAGCTTGGTGATTTTTTTTGGCCAAATTTAGTGTTTTTTTTTTTTAAATTTAATCAGGCAGCTTTATTGTCTTTGCTATATATTGTAAAAGTTGAATTTCGTGTTTGTTCTCATTTGTTGGTTTATTTTTGGAAAATTTCTTATCAGGAGTCGCTTGAATTTATTTGCTCCAAATTAGATTCAGGTGAAAATTTTGCTGCTTGCCAGTTGAGAAAGAAATTTAGGAAAACTTTCTTTTTTAGAAATAGTAGGGTAGTAAATGCGAAAGAAAGTTGAAGTGAAGCCCTAATGACAAATAGCATTATTTATAGCATAGAAAGAAACTTGGAAAATCCTAAAAAGGAAATTGGCGAAAGATTATGCAGCAAATTGAAAATGCGAAGAAATGTTAAACCTCAATAGCGACAAAGGGTATTTTGCATTATTGTATAACCTGATTGGTATGAGCTGTAGCTATATCTGAATCATATGATTTTTAGTAAAACTAGGCATCTAGTAAAGTGGGCAATGCCGAATGATATTTGGGGCCTATTGATATTTTGCTTTTTGGATTGAGTATATGATTGGAAATGGATGGATGAATTAGGTAGGATCTTGAATTGAGTAGTTGCCAGTGATGGTATAGAATGTGTAAAAACAGAGAAATTACTGAAATATGGTGGTCATATGAATTCATCTGATGTGGAGGTTACTGCCCAAATTAGGTGTAGCACGGTCAAGTGGCTTTATGGACTGTATCTTATCTCTGACTATTTGGTACACTAGAGCACTTAATTTTTTTTTTTGGTTTTTACCACCGGTATCCGGGTTTTACCCGACTAATCTGGTTCGAGCACTGTGGGGCCCAGTTTAGGGGTTGGATCTCCTAAATCCTTTTTTGTTATTTCCGGAACTCGAACTCGAGATCTTTGATTAAGGGGGTAGAGTGCCCGACTACTCAACCCAAAGGAGTTTGGTACTAGAGCACTTAATGTAACATTTGGGTTCGGTACTAGAGCACTTAATGTAACATTTGATTTTGTGTCTTGACCAAGTAGGTAGAGAACTTTTTTGATCATCATTTTTGAGGATGAGGGAATAATGCTTCTCTCTTCTTTGTTAATTTTGTTTTTTGGTTCTTTCGTTTTTATTGTTATTGATTTTGTTTGAGGGGTGAGAATTTATTTCTAGCTCAATTGTTTTTGCCCATGTGCGTTGCAGATAGATGAAAATGTTCAAAGGGAAATCATTAATCATAGGTCTTTGAGGCACCCCAACATTGTCAAGTTTAAAGAGGTTGGCTCTTTCTTGCTTTTCAGTGATAAAAGAATGATAACTCCTTTCTTTTACCTTTTGTCTATCTATGATGCTTTCAAATCTTACTTTAGGTCATATTAACGCGAACCCATCTTGCTATTGTGATGGAGTATGCATCTGGAGGGGAACTTTTTGAGAGGATTTGCAAAGCAGGACGCTTCAGCGAGGACGAGGTTCTCAATCTATTATATTAATCTTTTTCCTTCTGTACCGTATACACAATTTGTGGTTTCTGTATTCTGGTTTCTGCTGCAGGCTCGCTTCTTCTTTCAACAACTCATTTCTGGAGTGAGCTACTGCCATGCTATGGTATTGAAATGATCATCTGTTCTGAATTATAATCCTTGGAAGTATGAACTAATATAGTAATTTGATATTCTCTCTTTGTTTTTGTTTTCTAACCAAAGCAAATATGTCACCGGGACTTGAAATTGGAAAATACATTGTTGGATGGAAGTCCTGCTCCTCGATTAAAGATATGTGATTTTGGATATTCCAAGGTAACTTTTAAATTTTAGTTCATACTCCTTTTGGTGTCATTCCCCCCAGGAGCTGATCGCCATTGCTGTGGTTAAAAGTTTTTTGTAAACCTATTGGAGAAGATGTATCTGATTCCACACTTTATTCCTTTTGGCAATTCATGTTACAATATTTTGTAGATGGAATATGTCTTGTTTGTAAGGTCATCTTATAATCTTGTTGTTTCTGCTTTTTGCTTATGATGTTTTCTTTCAGTCTTCAGTGCTACATTCACAACCAAAATCAACTGTTGGGACTCCTGCTTACATTGCTCCTGAAGTATTAACAAAACGAGAATATGATGGCAAGGTGACCAGTCTTTCTAATTAATTTATGCCAATGATTGAAGTTTCATGTTTAAAGCCTATGGATGCACATTGCTTTTGGAAATTTCTAATATAAGAATGTTGTTTTCCAGTATTGTAATATCAAATGCTATAAAGATCCATTATGCTAAACATCTTGGTGTACTCAGGGATGAGCTGAACTGGTGATATTATTTCCAAAGTGAATCAGGCAGTTTTAACGAGTTAGTTCTTAGAGGCATGATCATCAATATCTGTAGTAGGTAAATCTTAGACATCCTAGTAGTAAGACTACATAATTCATCGCTGTCACTCATTTATGCCCATTGAGTCTTTTCTGTATTTTATGGCCCTTTTCTACTCTCTGGAAAAATTCGATATGTATTTTCATTGCTTAAGTAGCACGTGAAAGTTTTTAGAACATTTGAGCAGGTGTGATGGTGTATTCTGACATGGCTGGCTTCTATTGTTGATTGAAGTGTTACGGAGGAGGAGTTGCCTACCTATTTATTAATGATGTCCCCTCATCTTGCTTCTCTCTTTATCTGTTTGTCTAAATTGTTTTCATAGTGTTGTGTGTTTTAAGTGCCATACACTTGCTCTTATGGTTTCTTCAATGGTTTAGTGGAAGATGAATCCAAGAACTTTTGATGGGAGGAGAGATTCGAGACCTTTAGATTTCTCTTTAAATTCTTGGCATCCTCCCCTTTTTACACTGGAAGTTGCCTGATGCTTCTTTTGATGTTTTTGCAGTCCTTGGTTTTGCAGATTTTTCATCCATGTAGTCTTTTCTTTTGGCTGGGGATTTGGCAAAAATCTCACATTGAATAATTCAAGTGGGAGAGGAGAGTCCTCGAGGCTATAAAATGGACTCTCCTCCTTTGGTTTCAAATCACCCCAAAATTGTTTCCTCTCATTCTAAGGCAATTTGTCTTTTTTTTCTCTCTCTTGTAATATTTTATTGAAATTAGTGAAATATTATTTTAATAGTGTCACAGAATGTAGGCATATTTGGTCGAATCTCATTAAATTCTGATGTTCTTTATGTGTCTATTTAATAGTTATTGTCAGGTATACATGTAATGATTTATTGTGCTATCAAATTACTTGTCTTGGTAGTATTCTGTCTAAGGAGAGTGGTACTTAATTGGGACCATTGTGACCCCACCACTCTTTCCTGGAATTTTCTTTGGGGTGACTTTTTAGTACAATATTTCACACTCTTCACCTGTGCAATAGTTCTCAAGGTGAATAGGTTATTTTGGGATAAATAACCCGAGCTTCTGCAAGAGTGCATCCACTTGATGTTCTTTGTTGTATTTTGATTCTTTCCTTTCCAAAAAGACCTTGAATGACGTGACACAACTCTAGAATCCTTCCTTGATATATTTTTGGATTCTTGACCTTTCTGTTTTTTTGTGTTTTGTAGTTTCTGCTATTGGAGGTATTAGGGATTCTAAGAATTAGTTTCTTTTTTCATCTACTAGTCTTGATTGGCTTACATTCTCCAAGTTTTTCATATATCACATCATTCTCCGATACAAACTATTGTTATTATTGTTAATAATAGACTAATGAGCTTGTGATCTGATTTGTTTTGCCAATTCAGATTGCTGATGTGTGGTCATGTGGTGTCACTTTATATGTCATGATAGTTGGTGCATATCCTTTTGAGGACCCTGATGAGCCAAAGGACTTCCGAAAAACAATTCAGGTATCTCATCTTTCTTTGTCATGCAATCATGTCTTTCTACAGTAGTTTCTATGCTCAAAAGTTTTCCTGTGTGCACAGAGAATCATGAGCGTGCAATACTCCATTCCTGATAATGTTAGCATATCCGAAGAATGTCGTGACCTGATCTCAAGGGTATTTGTTGCTGATCCTACAGCGGTTAGTAGTTTTCTATCTTTCTCTGCACATTTATGTTGGAATCTTGACTTCATTAGCATTTGACAAGAAGAGAGTCGGTATTGTCATTTGACTAACAATAGCTGCCAGAGATGTCTGTCAAACAACTCCACTCCCCTAGTTTCTTGTGTCTTGCTAACAGGGGTTAAGGAATTTGGAATGTGGTTTGTATCATGCTAGAACCTAGCCAATTACTAACAAATTTAATGATGCTTTGAGGTCTGCGACTGATGCAAAAAAGTTGCCAAACCTGGGATCTTGACCCATCTAAGAAAAGTGTTAATATTGGTGCTCATTGCATTACTTCTCTTTCTGGACCATTTTACTTTAAACTGCCCTAAAAGACCAATTTTTGTTATTGCTAATCTGACACTTTCACTTATCGCTGTTTATGTGTCTTAGAGGATCACCATGAGTGAGATCAAGAGTCACAAGTGGTTTTTGAAGAACTTGCCTTCAGATCTGATGGATGAAAATACAATGAGTGATCAGTATGATGAACATGAACAACCTGTACAGAGCGTTGATGCAATCATGCAAATAATCACCGAGGCCACAATACCACCAGTTTCTTCCCATGGAATAAATGGGTACATGACTGACAGCCTGGAGATGGACTTCGACATGGATGACTTGAGTGATTCTGAGCTGGATATAGAAAGCAGCGGAGAGATGATCTATGCAATGTGATCATCCCTGTGCTCAAACAAGGTGGTTTTGGTTTGGGGTCTTTTATGCTTGCGAGGAGCACCTGTGCAGGCTGATTGACATGCGAAGGTTAAGCTGGGAGAATAATCATGGCTAACCTTTGTTCCTCAGTTGCCTTGTCAGAATATCACGTTCATCTAGGCTGCCATGTACCTCCGATATCAGAGAATGCAATCTGCTTTGTCAGTTAACAGGGTTGCTGATATTTGAAATTCCATTAAAATTCGGGGCCATGTCCAACCCCTTGGAATTCTGATATCAAATAATGTATTCTTTTTATGTAATATCATGTATTTTTTTTCTCTATCATCCTCAGCTTATTCTTGTTGTTATTACTGAATCAATATGTTTTATATGTTTGCGTGTCCATATGTATGTATATAAAATGCATGTCCAAGACTGACATTGTGTTGGACATGGCAAGCATGGAACCATGGTTGATCTTATGTTGTAGTCGCTTCAGAGATTTCCCAACCTATAATCTGTATCTTTTCCTCAATTTATATGAAGAATAAGTCGCCTTGTCTCTGACACTTCAATCATGGATTCTGCTTGTTGATCAATATAAAGTTTAATGCATTACTGCTAAGCTCCAACACGTGTAGGCTATTTGCTTTGAAAGAGAAAAATGAAAGAAGACTACATTGCATAAGATCAGATAACATATGTACTTCATTAAACTTGCATGAATTGTACATCAATACTTGTAAAAGCTAATGCGAATCTCTTGGATCCACATTTCATGATGACTGATGTGAATCATGGAGTAACATATTTTCATGTATAAAATCATAGGCACCTGGAAATCATAAAACTACAACTAGTAATGATTAAGATAGGGGTTTTCAGAAGTATATTTGTATTCTCAGTTAAAATCAGTAATATCTGCCCTTCAAAGCTGCCTCGTGGAGTAGGCGACTAACAAATCTTAGATGGGGCCTCTGGCTTAGAAACCTTGCTTCAAAAACTTAGGCCGATGAAATCAAGTATATATTATTTGATCTCTTAGAATGTCCTTATCATCAAAGCCAATTTAGATTGATATGCTCTTCAGGCTTTGTGATTTTCAACTTCAGCAAAAAATCTCTGAAATCTTCCCACACTGAAGCTATTTCGTCGTCACAAATCACTTCTTCCAAATTCACCAAGTGCTCTACTGTAGTTCGCAAGAAGGACATTTGTGAACACCTTCTCATATCGAGCTTTGTCAAACTGCGTAGCTGACCAACCTGTTCAGGCAACTTTTTCATGCTCAAGCAATTGGATATGTCAATAAAGCTCAGCTTTCTAAGGTGTCCAATGGTGTTGGGCAACCTTACAAGTTTTGTGCAAGCATGGAGCCTCAACTGTACCAAGTTTTCCAGCTCCCCATTTTCTCTGGGCAGTTTAGAAAGTCTATGGCAGTTTGTGATACAGAGCTTCTAAAATGAAATAATACCGCAGAGACCAGCTGGAAGTTCAACTAGATCATAGAAGTAATCAAACTCGATTTCCACCATATTAGGGAAGATACCAAAGAGCTGTACTGTACAGTTTTTAAAAGCCTGACCAATTCTGCATCGACAGTTTGTACAAGCACAAGTTCCACACTGGAATGTCGACATTGTTGAAGATAGGTATAAAAACCTTCTCTAGTTTTATTCTCTTTAGGCTTGAGAGATAACATAGTTGAGAAAAATAACTTATCTCAGTGTGGGAAAATCCGTAGATCGTTACAATGAGAACCATCAAATTGTTCGTTTCATTCATGAACTTTGGTAACGTGTTTGTTGTTGCAGAGAGATTCAAAATGAGAACCTCGAGTTCTGGCACTAGCACGTTCAACCAGGATGAAGAAAATGCATCATCTGAAAAGGTACGAAGAACAAAGGAAAAATATCATGAATGCTAGATTGACTTAAACTAATCATTGCAGAAGAAAACAATGAAGATAAGCAAGACCTGTGGAGATAGACAAAAGTTGGGCAAAAGAGGCCCCGGATTTTGTTCCATGAACCTCTTAGCAAAATAGTTTTCTTTCTCGTTCATGAAAATTCTGTCCCTCTGGTTTAAGTTGTGCCGGTTACTATAATGGATGGCTAGCTCCCTGAGCAGGTCGTGCTGCACAACAAACAGTTCATTGCAGCAGCCATCAACTTCAGTTACATTTTTCCTGTTACTAGGGCAAAATTTCAACAAATTCCCTTGTTAGTTTTTGAAATATTCTCAATTGGGCTTTCTTGCACTCCAAAGAGGTAACGCATGACTGATGAAATTCTATGGTGGTCTGAAAAAAAAAAAGAAGCAACCAATCAAACTCAATAGACATACCTAGTGTGCATGATGAGATTGAGTAAATTTCTGGCGGAGAGTTCAAGAAGGTTGACATATACATCATGTTCATCAAGTCCATAGACTTCAACCCATATGTCAAGCAGAGTGGAGGCTGAGATCTGTTGGCCTTCTGGGAATGATCCCAGGTCCAAAAAAGCAGTCTTTAACAATATCATCCAAAAACTCTATGCTGCGAGCAAGACAATCAAGCAGATAACCTTCAGAACCATACTCAAGAATAGATTGGCCTTCTGAACATTTCTTTTCCAAACGTCACCACATCACTTCAGGCTGACGACAAAGAGAATAAGCTATGACTACAATGGCAAGGGGGAGTCCTTTACAGCATCTTACTATCTGAAATCAAATGCATCTGTCCACAGTTAGTGGATCATAATTGAGTGCCATCCATTTTCTTTCTCTTCGAACAGTGCGGGCCAAGGTTATGTCACATATATGCAGGGTAATTAGAGTTACGAAGATATTTCTCCGAGAAAGATAGAAGGTACTAGGAGAATAGGAATGTCGAAATTAACATAATGTAAGAGAAATAAAAACAACAAAAGGAGGAGAAAATTCATGGTAAGCACAAGACAGCACCTTATTCAAGAGTTCTTCGTCAGGCCTAGTTAGCTTCAATCTTGAGGAAATGCCGAGTGACAGAAGAGCTTCACAGCTTCTTGATCATTCAAGAACTTCCATTTGTATGTTGAACCAAATGTTGGAAACTTATACCTTGATGTGACCAGAACCTGGCATCTGGGCACTGGCGACAACAGGTGGTTCAGAAGATGTTCTGAGCCTGGCCAAACATCATCCAACACAAATAATCTGCACCTTTGGTCTTTCTGATTCAGAAGGCACTTGAGTTGATTAATGGCATCCTCATCATTTTGAAACTCAGCCAATTGTTTATCCATTTGTTCAAATACTCTTTGTGCAATTACCTTCACATTGGGGTAGTTGGATGCAGTCACAAAGATGATGCTCTCTCCATATTTCTCTATCAAATAAATTCAAGATAAAACGAGGCATTGAGTACTAATGTCCAGAGATTGTGCATTATGCCAGATTGCTTGGAGTATTGAAAACATTTGACTTAAGTCAACTGTTCAATTTGGGGAAGCAATGGGTACCATATGGACACCCTTTGCAGGCTTAAATTTAATTGAATTACACAAGCAGAAGAAGACCAGGGAAGAGGAAAAGAAATTCAGGGTTTTTGCATTTAGTACCTTTCACTTGCTTATCTCAGCAAAATTAAGAAGCCAATGTCTTCTTACCACAGCCTCCTGGTCCTGACAGTACTAATATAGACACATTTTCCTGAAGCAATTTCCTCTTCAGTTCAACCAAAGGCTTATCCAATCCAACAACAAGAGCTGGAAGCTCTGGTACAGCGCAACTCAAGGCAGAATGACTCGAGTCTTGTCTCTTGAATGACCTCTTCATTTCTACCAAAATTTTTTGTTATCAATCGAATTCTCCAGCAGCAAATCTCTGTGGAAGAAGCTTGATAGAGACTCATCAAGTTTGAGGATCATCTTTGAGCACCGGAATTTGCTCCACAACCAGTACACCTCTGAGCACCTTTTCACAAGTTCCTTTCCTTCCTTCAGAGATTCATCTAGCTTTTCAATAGCCGATCGTTGACACCCCAGTTCTCTACTCAGTTTTTTGGTCTCATTGAGTTTTGGAATCATCAACCGGAGTGTGGATTCAAGGCACTCAAACTCTGACTTGAAACTACTCACTTTGTTCTTGATGTCTGAGAGAGTACCTAGAAGCTCACCTGCTAGTTCTCCCAGAAATGCTCAATTACAGGTTCCATTCCTATGAATTCTCCTGTACAAAAGATGAGAGCTTCTCAGTTCATAAGCTCAGCTCACTATCGGTTTTTGAGGAGTTGTCCATGGCTAAGACAAAATAAATTAAGGGAAATTTCCTATATTTGACTTCAAGGTTGTAGCTGCAGGAATATGACATGAATAATACGCGGTTTCTTTTCTATATTCTCTAGTACATTTTTGTCTACCAAGGTGACAGCCATAACTAGAATGTCACAGAACTGCTACCTCACATTTCTAACTTGGGAAATTAGATCTTTCCAGTAACTTTTCTTAGTTTTACGCGAAAGTACCGGAAAAGCCTGACTTCTTAGTTTTCCGCTAAAGACCCAGATAGTAGTTTCCAGTTCTCTCAGGGGAGTGAGCTATTCCATCTTCATCAGGCAATTTTACTTTTCAAGACATAAATATGAGATGTATAATTTCAAGTCAGAAAATATTGCTGCAGTCACGATTGTGCAGTTGCATCATGAGTGTGTTTCACAGCTTGCATTCCTCCCCTTTCTTACAATGTATCAAGACTAAACTGAAGTCATCCTAGGAATAAAAAACTACATAAGAAGAGAAAGTAATGGGGAGAGCAGGAAATGACAATGAAAGATTTCAAACAACAACTAGGTATCACTATCAAGGACCACACCCCAGATATAATTTAGTCAAAATCTTATTTATTTGTTTATTTTCATGTACAGTTTCCACGTTTATATGATACAACAACAACGAACAAGCCTTTAACCCACTAACTGGGGTCGGCTATATGAATCTTCTATTTCATATCGCATACACAACCTAGCATTAGCACAATATTGTAAAGGATCCGTACATAAACTTATGCCTTAATTTAATGTTGGCTGGCTATTTAATGCAACCCTCCTTTATCTGGATTTGGGACCAGCTATAGTGAAGTTCCACATTTATATGATAAATGGAAATTTTATATGGTAAACAGATATGCAAAATATTAGACCACCAACGAGAGAAGATAAAGGTGGAAAATATCAATATGAATACCATGCCATGGATGTCTCAAGCTTTAGAAAAGAAATCCATCAGATGTTACATTACTGGTCTTGGTGCACTTTCCTTTGCTTCAAATTGGTGACATGATCTTGTACTCTTCCACTGCGGTCCTTAAGCTCTTGAAAGTAATCAGGGGCATGTAACTCCATGCAAATTGAAGTTTTGCTTAGAAACCTTTATATGGAGCGTGCTAAGATGAAGTTTGTAGGACTCCCAAAGCTCTTTTACCTCTTCTGTGCATGTCACAACTTCTTTGTTAATTCCATAACTGACTCTGGTAAGCCAACAAATTCAAGCACCCTCCCATGTCAAGATATCTTAATTTTGTCAGGTTATCGATCTTCTCTGGCAATTTATTCATGCCTTCACAGTCACATAGGTCAATGAAATAGTACTTATGGAGGCTGCAGACTGGGTCTGGCAACATAGATAATCCTACGCATGCATGAAGCCTCAGAACTTCTAAACTTTTCATTTTCTCTATTTCTGCAGGCAATGCATATGCAAAGCTTCTTTAGGGAGACAAGATCACATAGTGATTGTGGGAATTTGACCAAGTCCTTGCAGTAATCAAGCCCAATGTCAATAAGCTTTGGGAACAAAGAGGACATCTTAAGAGTTATGCTTTTAAAAGCCTGACCAATCTCACACATAACAAAGGCATCTTCTGCAAATTGTTGAGGCGCATGGTGGTTTCAGGAAAGGAAGGAATTGTGACTTGCTCGAATCTGATTCTCTTAAGATTTAAGGAACCAGTGACTAAAAAATTTGCTAGTTCAGCACAGCAATAATGACCATGTCACAATCAAAACCTTCAATTTAGGCATATTCTCAAGGAACCGAGGAAAGATGTATTTTAGAGTCTGGAAGTTGAGAACTAGAAACTCAAACTCAGGTAATTCAACTCTGGGCCAGTTTGAGGAGAATGTCCCATCTGCAAAGTATGACATGATTATGATGGACCAGAATCAAAGCATACAAGTTTCATGAGCACTTATGCCACTGAAAGAGAGAGAGAAACAGATCAACCTGTGGAAATACACAAGAGGCGGGCGCTAAGACAATGCTGCTCTTGATCACTCCATTTGGGAAACTTGTCTCCGCTTACTTCTACAATGAGTCTTTTCTTGTGCTCTATGAGCTCCTGGATACTTTGGTAAATTGCAAGCTCTCTAAGGAGCTCATGTTGTAAGACAAAGTGCTCATTATAGTAACCGTCTACTTAATCTGCATCTTTCCTGGTGATTGCAGAAAACAAATTCATTTGAGTGAACTTAATGCACTTGTAACTAATAGCTAATGTTACGGAATGGCCCAATGTATCAGTAAGAATGGAGATGTATGGTTCAAAGCTTTCTATCCACGACAACAAGAAGAAAGGTTCAACGTTAGAAAATTATCATAATCCTCAAGGAGCCCAGACTCCTTGCCCTCAGATTAACCTCTACTTGGACTCTTTTACTGCATTACAGGGCATAATATATCTTGAAGATATTGAAGTTTTCTAATCTATTCATTTTCATCACAAAAGAGGTGAAAATCACAGAAAGTCTTTGTCGTTTGCAGGGTAATATAGCAAAGAGTAGCAAATTAGTCCACATCACAAGGAACTAGCATAATAATGGAAAACATACCTTTTGATGACAATTTTAATAAGATTTTGGTTGACGAGTTCAACCAGATTGCACATGGCACAAATTCAATCCTTATCAAGTCCAAACATCTACACCGACACATCAATAATAGCAGCAACAGGAATCCATTACCTCCAAGAAAAGCACCCAAGTCCAGAAAACACTTAGTTTTTCATCTAAAACAGCACTATCCGAATCACAGATGGATTGACCTTCTGACGACTTCATTGCCCTCTTATGCCAAGCTTCTGCAGACTGTCCACAGAGTTTCCAACGCTGTGAGTGCAAGAGGAGATTTCCCACCTCCTTTGACTATCTGCAGATCAATGGAACGAAACAGAACTAATCTTAAGATTGTGTTTAAGGTACCCTATCTTAGGTTTTATTTGATTTCTGATTCTGGCTAATCACAAGTTTCTAATGCAAAGAACAAATATGGTGAAGTGTTAGCTCTATTATCTTGTTCATTCCTTTCAGGTCCATAACTACCTTTTTCACAATATGTTAGACTGGCATACTCAAGCTCCCGTCTCCCTGGAATGCTGAGTGGCATAAAAGAGCACTGGCATCATCATCATCCAGTGCATTCAACCAAAATGAAGCAAATCCTGCATATGAACATCTTGACAACCACAATATTGCATTCTGGCATGTGAGTAGCTGGGCAGACATCATCAAGGACTACTAACGCAGGATTAGGAAGCTCCTCGAGAAGGCACTGTAGCCTGTTGAGTGCTTCCTCATCATCCTGCAAATCAGGCACCGCATGATCTAAACCTTGAAACGGTTTCTGGACAATATCCTTAAAATTTGGCGTTTTTGACAAAGTAAAACTTTCTAAATTTTCCTGTTTAAAGAACATTGTCCAAAGATTGTCAAATTTTTTAATCATAATCATTGTGGGGCCAATAAAAGGAAGGAAAAAAAAAGGAAGAAGAATAAATCATGTGATGATTAATAGACTGTTTTCAAACCTCTAATGAGCCCATGATCAAACAGATATAGGACTCGTCCCAAGAACCAATAACATTGCAAATGAAACTTCAGAAAAAAAAAAAAACTCTATTAGATTGGATCCTCCTCAAATCAATTTGGGAGAAAACCCATTTCAGAAAAAAACCAAAGTTGACCAACATAGATCACCCAAACAGGAATTTAAGCCAAAGAAGAAAATGAGAGAGAGAGAGAGAGAGAAAGAGAGAGCCCACAAACAGTTCGATGAGCCTTTAGATAGAACACAATCAGACAACCAATAAAATTGCAAATGAATCTCCAAAAAATTCCTCTGTCTTAGATATCTCAAGATCACAATTTCTAGACAAACCCATTTCGGGAGTACTTTCAAATCACAAATTCTGGACAAACCCTATGGGGCGGGGGGGGGGGGGGGAGACAAAACCGCGAAAAATCAATTCTTCAAAATCCACTAACTTACCTTTAACTTTATTGTCATTACAAAGCATTTTCATCAAAGCGGTCTTCCCCGTACCCCAGAAACCACAATGACAAACTTATATCCCTTCAGCAATCTTTGCTTCAGTTCTTTCAATGGCTTATCCACTCCAACTGTGAACTTTGGAGGCCAATGAACAGAAAAAGAAGACAATCTTCAACTCCCAAGCGACATTTTATCAAATTTCAACCAATGACTCTAATCCATTTCTCACGTTTATGAATTGCAAGTGAATTTGAAAAAATCTGAGCAAATTAAAAATACGGGGTTTGAACCCGACGTGAATCGAACACGCAACCTTCTGATCTGGAGTCAGACGCGCTACCATTGCGCCACGGATCCCGTTTGGCGTTCTCCAGTACAGACTATTACCATTCACTATTTACTTTTAGTACGCTTTGGAACTTGAAAATGAAAAACAAATATTAAAATTCTTAACGAATGATTAGAAAAGTCGAAATTTTATCCAAAAAATTAATAATAATACAAAATGACAAGATAAGAAGACGACACGAATTAAAAGATATAAAGGCATGAGACAAAAAAAACAAAGTGTCTGCTGAATAAAACTCTACAGAAAGGAAAAGGAAAACGGCAATGCAAAACTAGTTAGCTTTCTTCTCCTTCTTGACCTCATGATGATTTAATAGTTCGTAAAAGCTTCTCATCAACCCTCTCATAAACGCTTCTCATCTGCATCCTCATGCGTTCACCAACCCTCATTATTTTATTCTCGTACTTCACGCAGATCACAGGGACCGTCGTGCCTAAAACATTACCTACAACCGCATACATAAACATGTGAGAGTGAGAAAGAAAGAGAGAGATGCTGGATGTCCCACCCCAACCACATTCATCAACATGTGAGACCGAGAGAGAGGAAGAATGTAAGAGAGATGTCGGATGTCACACCCCCCCCCCGCCCAAACTACTTTCATCAACGTTATTGAGATGTATTGGTGGATAAGTGACGACGTTTATCAGTTTTTTTATCAAATTTTGAATTCAAAATTTAAGAATTAAAAAAATTATGTCAGGAGAGTTCTTCCCAAATTGGATTTGATAATATTTTAACTAACTTAGATTTTGATTTCGGATATTGTTTGGTTATAAAAAATAATAATAATAAATTAGCATAGCCGGAATGTGACAAATTGAAATGCGTTTAATTGGGCTTTCTTGCATGGTTCGAATAGGATGGATCTTTGGACTTTCTCTGGGCTAGTTCCAGGCCCAGGCCCAACCAAACGAAATCCACGTATGTCCTTTGGGCTTCGACTAATCATTCTCTCCACTCAAACCAAATCCAGTTTGTCTGGATTCCATGTGTTTTGTAAAAATAATTTTATATGGGTAAGTCTTCTTCTAAGAAAATAATTTTCTTAATTTTTTGAAATATTTTTATGTGAGAAAACTACTAATTTTAATATATTTCATTAATTCATAACAGTTTTATAAAGTCTATTCAGTAACAACGAATAACTAAGAAAAATATTTTTGAGGTTTTTGTTTAGAATTCTTTTTTTTTTTCAAAATTTTGATTTAGGTTTTAATTGAGAGGTTTTTTTTTTATTATTAATTAGAAAATTTCTAGCAGCCATGCATTTTTTAGAAAGTTTTTTTCCTAAAACAACATGTCCTAAAGCTTTATTCAATTTACATTAAATAACTATTTTTCAATAAATATTTTGAAAGGCCAATTTGAAAATTTTCCTTTTTCCTTTTTTTTTTCTAGTGAAAATGTAGGCATTTTTTAGGTAACATCTTCTCAAGGGGATGTTTCTCTATTTTATATTATTAACAAATATATATATTAAAATTCTTTTCAAAATTTAGGGCCACTGCCCCTTCTTGGCTTGGCTCAAGCGAACATGTAACTTTTTTTAAAAAAATTTTATAAATAAAATTCATGACTTTTATAAATAAAATTCATGACCTAACTAAAGTCAATTATACACATTCACGAGCGATGCATGGTCTGCCACCTCCCGATCACAAATACGAACAAAAAATTTATAATAATAAAAACTTTTTTTGATATTTGATTGACTAATATCTAGAAATATATTTCGACTAATTTGGTTTGAATTACTATTAAACCCTTTATAAGGGGAGTTTTTTTGACGTAATTCTTTTTATTATTAAAATTTGAATTTGAGTTTTGATTAAAAGATTTAGTATTTATTCACTTGATCAATTATTCATTGATAATGATGAAATTTTTACGATAATAATTTGAAACATAATCCTAAATTTTGGATAGATCAGTAATGATAAAGTCTTTATATAAACTTAAAACTGAAGCAAGTCGAGATTGAAGGATCTCACACCCTTCAGACTGTATATGATTCCAATTGACCAAGTGAAAAAAATACTCAGCACTGTCTGTTGTTGTTGGAGTTCTTCCTCCCTGGCCAGTTGTCGCTCCTTTGCTGCTCCATGTGCTGCACCATTCGCTGTTCGAATTCCTTCATAAATATCTCATTTTGCTACTCCATTTGCTGCTCGAATTCCTTTATGAATCTCTCCATCCGATTAAATCATTATGCAGAGTTTTTCAACATGGTAAGCTCAGATACCAAATTGATATGAGTCATAGTATAGGGTCTAGTGGATGGATAACCTGTAAGGAATTCCTCTATTTCCTTACTCGAGATTTTTCCTCTTTTAGACCTTACTTTTGAAGGTCGGAAATTTGTTTTCTAACAAATCTCTTATTACACTTCTTTAGGAGAAATTGGATTTGTCTTTTTATTGATCATATCCCTTTTAAATAGAAAAAATTAGATGTTACAATAAAATAGAATTTTTAATAAAAACAAATCTCAATAATTATTACTGATATGAAAACTATAATTTAAAAAAAAAACTTTTAATAATAAGATAACTACTAATTAAAAAAATTATAATAAATTAAAATAAGAAAGTTACTATTTTTTTCTAGAATCATTCATTTTTATTAATTTTTAAAATATTTTTCTAGAATATTTCTTTCCAATAAATGCATTATGCATATCAGTATGCAGCCTGGGAAGGGCAGTATCTTGGGCAGCAATTCTAGTTCAGAGTCTGGAATCTTACACAACGCATAACCAATGAATACAATATTGCTTCTAATGTCCTACTTTGCGGCAAGGCTGCTGGACTGCACCCATTAGTTTGTTAGTTTACCTATTCAAGTGGGTCTTAATTTATGGTCTCGATAGTGTGACTGCAAGGAATTATCACAGAAGATCAACACAAAATCATGCATGTTATGCAGCTTCTTTGTTTGTATATTGTCCCACATTCTTACATGTATTCTTTGTTGTTTAAGGAGATCTCTGACAGGGCTGTTTCCTCTATGGCACAGCAGTACTCTGCCATGCTTGAATTTCTAGACTAACAATTTATTGCTAATTCTGAGTTTTGTTGTGTTACAAGTTGAACCCTGTTCAGTAATTTAATAAATGGACTCTGTGCAAATTTATAATGTTCGATTGAATGACTAATACCAGTTCATCAGCCTAATGTAGGATGTTGATGCAGGATGAGGATCGGCTCTCTTACAATACTAGTTCTTATGTTGTCTACCACAATTCCTGGGAGCTTTATTTAAGTCTGCATTATAATTAGGCCTGCCGGAGCAGAGAGGTAAATATAGTGGTGCATGAGAAAAAAATAACACAGAAAAAAAAAATAAATAAATAAAATCTTCAAGAATTTGCAATGCAATGATGTTGTGAAAATCTTCAATTGTGCCCGTAATTTGAAATTCCAGGAAGGACTAGTGCTGCACCCCGGTTAAGAAAATATTTGAAGTGGTGCCTTCGCACCTTCCCCCAAATATTTTTGAGGAGTTTGTTTCCATGTCTGCCCTTTGCAAATTTATGTTGTAATAAAAGGAACAAAAACATTGAAATCTGCATGGGCTCTTCATCTCTTCCCCGGCGGCGGCGGCGGCGGCGGGGGCGCCAAAAGCATTAGCTCTAGATCCATCTTGCTTGTAGTAACGTCCAACACCCTTTCTCCCCTGTCTATGCCCCACCCCGGGGGCGCCCCAAAAGAAGTGTTGTTTTACGGGTACAAGAGTGGAATGATTCTGTAATATTCATTAAAAACTATTCTAAATTATTCCCAAACATGAAAGATTTTAGAATTATTCTTTAACATGCATCACAAAGATCGTATTGCAATTACCAACTTACATTTAGAAATCAAGTCAACAAAAAATAAAAAACTAGTGAATAATTTAGTGAAATGATTAATAAATCAAGATATCAAAAATATATGATGATATAAATACTGACAAAGCACTCCCCCCTCGAAACTTTCAAGAAAAATAAATGAATATGTATAACGATAATTTAGTAAATTTTGTTAAAAGTTTCAAATGCGCTATTAAAATTTTTTTGAAATATTATTTATTGTCTAAAAATTATAATATTTATCTATTTTATCTCCCTGTCTTTGCACATAACAATTAGTGATAGTACGAATTAAAACGAGTCTAATAACACCAATACTAAATTACTCATAATCTACTCCGTCATCCTAAGTTAAACAATGAGCTAAAATATGAGATTTGTATCGAGTAATTGAATTATATACTTTGGTTTTGATTTTTTGTTAAATAGTAAGTCAACGGCATATATTAAATGTTATTAATCTCGATGATTTTAATAGAGTTATTCTAAAATTTTTTTAATATAAAATATAAAATAGAATATTTTAAAATTATATCCTAACAAAAGACAAAGAAGGCTCCATTTTGTGGAATTGTGCAACTTAATTCTAACATTGAAGGACTAAAGAACTCAACCTAAGATCAAAGGTTGAGAAAGCTAAAGCAGAGAAAACCAAGAATCCAATGATCAAGCAATTCACACCCGACCCTTGCTAGTTGCCAGGCTTCAAACAATGGGGACTCTCGTACGTCCATTTTGTTGGATTTTCCAAGCTTTTTTATACTGCGAGGAAAAGAAAACCCCCCATTGCCCTCTCAAACAAAGGAAACCCTAATTCCAAGATTCTGATGATTTGAAAAAGTTGTCACAGATCAAAACCACATGGTGGGAATTAAATTGCACATGGGATTGGAATTGATTACCGGAGACCCTACCGGATCCGACCTTGGGGCTGCATTCTAATTCCCTTCTGCCCCTGTTCTTTCCCTTTTGACTTGAAGTGCTAAAGAGATTTGGTTCAGAAATATTTTCATAATATTTTAAAAAGTTAGAGATTAATAATGACAAATTTAATCATTTTCTACAAAAAAATATTAAATTATACTTCTAAAATGCTATATATATATATATATATATATATATATATATATATTTAAAAAATTCACTTTAACTTAAAAATATTACAAAAATAAAATAAAATATAATTTATTCACACAACTCAAGGGAATTACCAACTTCATTAAATCTTTTTCGGCATATGTGAGGAAATTAAAATTACTAACTTGATTTTATTATAAAAAATATATTTTCTATTCATAAAACCCTATAATTTTTTTATAAAAATATTTTTATTTTAATTTAAAAATATTATATAGAATAAAAATAAGTCGAAACAAATAAGATAAAATAAGATTTTATAAACTAGATTTATTTTAAATAATTTCAACGTAATTATTGAGCACATGGAATCATTTTAGATTTAATGTATGTAGTGCTCAAATTTGAACTAAATTTGTGTTTTAGTATGATTTTTTAACAAAATAAAAAGAAAAATTATGGTTCTTCGGTGCAATTAAGAAAATGATATCAAATTATATGGTCAAGTAGTTGGATCGAGCTTAATTTTACAATTTATGATTTTATTATTTAATATAAGATTATAGTATTAAATTTATGAAATAATATCAATTTTTTTTTCTTTTTTTGACAAATAAAAGTTAAATAGAAAATATTTAAAATTGGTCTTTATTGCTTAAAATAAAAGATATAATTTAGGGGTTGAAATCCATAAGAAGGCAGATAAAATGTAACAAAATGAAAAAAAAAATAATTTTATTTTTTCTTAGTAAATTAATTATTAGGATTTTTATTGAATAAATTTGAGTGACAAATATTCGAATTCGGCGATTTGTGTTGGCGAAGGCGCGAAGAACCTAAAAGATGTGAGAAAATTTTAAAATATAAAAAAGGGAATTTCGAGAGAAAAAAAAAACATCGTTCAGAAGGGAACGTAACGAAACCCTAAAAAATTATTCTCTGAAAGTTCCATCTGTATGCACACGATCCAATAATCCACAGAGAGAGAGAGAGAGAGAGAGAGAGAGAGAGAGATGGGAGGCCTACCCCCCTAATTTCCATTTTTTGGTCACGTGTGAAACCCTAATTTCCCAAATTCTGATCCACGGATTCTTTTCAGTACTCAATTTAACTTAATTGAGATGGCATACAATCGCATTAATTGATGATCCGTTGTTCGCTGCGTCCTTTTCGCTTCTCTCTCTCTCTCACCGACAATTCAGTTCTCAAACACTTACACTCAAACAGTCACTCACAGCTCACTCCTCTCATGGAGAGGAGGAAGAAGAAAATGCAATTAGGGCATATTTTCAATTGTTTCTTTTGACCATGCTTGTTCTCAAAGTTTACGAATTCCAAGAAATGCGGGTCAAACGAAACGCCATAAGAAGAAGAAGAAGAAGAAGAAGAAGAAGAAAGATGAACACGATGGCTTGAGCATGAAATACGGCGCAGTAGACCTTTAGCTTACCTGGCATTTCACCTCCAATATTCAACCCTTATTTAAGGGTTTCAAGATTTGTTCTTGATGGGTATCCTTCTACTTTCTTCACGCTTTCTTCTCCTCTTCTTCTCTGTTGAGGAGATTGGATTTCTGGTATGTTCTTTGCCTTTATTCACTTTGAGTTAATTGCATATATAAATGAGATTTCTCTGTTTGGCTATAATACATAATATCCTGAACTTTGCTCTTTAAAAAATATTATTAATCCAATTTGACCTTTTACCATCATGAGGTATCTATTTTATTATGTGAATCTTGTGTTTGATAATTATGATCCCTTTGGTATCTTCACCTATGCACCATATACTTTTTGGCTTTGAGATTTTGAATTTTCTGACATTTTTTCGGAAGTCCAATCTTGAATGCAAAAAAACATTTGGTTATTTGATTTGTGTTGGTAATTGTTTATAATGATTGTAGTGTTGTTGGTGTCACTTCGGTTTAGATATTTTTTTTTTCATGGAAAGCATTTTTTAGAAAAATGATCATGCCATTAGAGCCTTCTATGTTGAGATATGTACCACAATTGCCTGTATTTGGTGTTATTTGTTTGTAATTCTGGTTCTTCAATCTAATTTAATATTTATGACTTCTGCATTATTGTTGGGCAGAGATTGGATTTTCTTCAAAAACATCAATTAGTTGATAATGGGGCGAGCGAGGTTTCTGCATTTCTTTGTTGGAATATTGGCTTGCTTTTGTGTGTTACGTGCAAATGCAGATGACCCATATAGGTTTTATACATGGATCATAACTTATGGTACCATTTCTCCTCTTGGTGTCCCTCAACAGGTTGGTTTTGTACCATCAGGCTTTGTCGGTGCAAATTCAGATTCATCCCCTGATACCAATGCAAAAGGCTTTTGAGTTTATTTTTGCATTTTTATTCTTGCCTTTTAGTAGAATTGTTTCTGATTTTAGCCTCGGAAATTTGTAGGCCATCCTTATCAATGGACAGTTCCCTGGCCCTCCAATTGAGTGTGTGACCAATGACAACATTGTCATTAATGTCATTAATAATCTGGATGAGCCTTTTCTGATTACATGGTAATCCCTCTCTCTTTGTCTGTTTCTAGCTCGATGCTGTTGTGCACTTCCACCAGTCTTTTGGCAATATTGTTAGCAAAAGGAAAAGGAAACCAACAATTATGTGATTTCATGAGTTTCAAGTATATAATTCTTCTTTTTCACAGCCTGTTTCATTTGTCATTTTTTTCTCACATTTTTGGAAAATATGGTGGTTTATGTACTTTGCCAAGTGTTTGTGTCCAGAATTTGGAAGTGATCTCATGAGTAACTGCTTCTGTTTGAAAACCAGGAATGGGATTAAACAGAGGAAAAACTCATGGCAGGATGGTGTGCTTGGAACTAATTGCCCAATCCCTCCAAACTCAAACTACACATATGTATTTCAAGTTAAAGATCAGATTGGTACCTACACATATTTTCCTTCAACTTCAATGCATAGAGCTGCTGGAGCTTTTGGGGCATTTAATATTCAAGAAAGATCTGTTATTCCAATTCCGTATCCCATGCCTGTTGAAGAATTCACTTTACTTGTTGGTGACTGGCACACTGCTGGCCACAAGGTGGGGCTATCTGGATTTTCTATCTTGTGCTGCAAGAGGGTCCTAACTGAGTATATTACCCCCTCCCCCTGGGGGGCTGTTTCTTTCTTTTTCTTTGTGCATTATGCTAAGTTTCCTCTATCTGTTTCTCTTATTCATTATTGGGTATTGCCTTTAGTCAGTGATAAACATTGTCGTCTTTTCACAGTGTGAATGATAGAAAATCTCTGAGATATTGTTTCTCTAAATCCAGAAAGGTGATAAACTTCTGAAGTTTAAGTGGGAACACAGTATCATACTTTTTCTTTTGAGTAATGCTTATTGCACCATTAAAATGTTAATTTGTTTTGTTATGACTTTGATAACCACAAAACCAATATCACTGAATGGTTTTGGAGCGACTACCTGTTTGTCCTCCAAAGGCTAATTACATGGTGTTGGTGCATGAGGAATTATCATTTTTGAAGTCTTCTGCTTATTTTGTGAATTTTGGTGACAGATCAGCTAATGGTTTCTATTTTCTTAAAAAAAGACTGACACAGTCTTCATCTGCAGGAATTGCAGCAGAGATTGGACTCTGGTTATGATTTGCCCTATCCTAATGGCTTGCTCATAAATGGGCAGAAGTCGTCTACCTTCATTGGTCAACCAGGTATGCACCTATCTAGAATTTTTCAATCTAATCTTGCATTAGGCTGATAATTGAATCTTGCATTTAGGTTTTGTTTTTCTTTGAGCTGTTTACTGGTAAAGGTTTATGCTTATATTATATACTGTTAGATATTAGGAGTAACCAGCTGGCGGATGAGGTGGCCACTGCAGAACATGTGGCCGATCCTATAGGGATGAAAGTGTATCAACGGAGAGCCAAGGAGAATAACAGCAAGCTGTTAGAAGTAACTAAAGGCTGTTGAAAGAATCTGATTAGTTAGGGAAAGAAGATGCTAAAATGAGGCTATAAATAGATGAGAAAGGGGGTGGAAAGGACAGAGAATAGTAGTGTAAGCTTCGGCTAGTGAGAGGCAATCTTGCTCATGAGAGCAGACTGATTTTTCTTTTCTTTTTCCTGCTGCAAAGCTCTTTTTGAGCCATTAATAGAAGGAAGCTCTTGAACTACCGAGCATTTTCTATATACTCTTCTTTTTATTCCTAACATTAGATGACTAACATATACAAATAATGTAATCATGTGGATCATTGAATGTTAAGGGCATTGTTGGTTTGTCCAGAAAATATAAACTAAAGGACTATGTTAGAAGAAAGTTTAGGAAGCTATATCTAGAGAATGCTACATACTGGAAACTTTCAAATTGACCCTTTTCAAAAGTAACGTCAGAAAATTATGGATGCGACTGCAAGAAAATAATTTACTATGAATAAATGCCATATGACCTTAAATAGAAGTGGATAAACAAGAAAATAAGAAATGACTCTTGTAACTGTATCCAACGATTTTGAAACTTAATCTGTTGCTCTCTGAGTGCCTTTGTTGTGCATTAATTGACCGTGAAAACTTTGACAGATATTCTATAGGAGATTATGAGAAGATATAATTTGCTTAGAAACACTAGCACTTGAATTTTCTTGGATTTACATACATGAAACTTGTAATTTTAAGTGTTTAATGATGACACCATTTGGATATTTGATAAAATGTGCAAAGTTGCTTTCAAGCCTTTCTAACTTTAAAAGTCCTAGCACTTAGAAGTTCACGAAATGTTTGTTTTAGAATAAAAACTGCTTAATTTTTATTGTGGCCGTCTTATACAGGGAAACTCTATAAATTTAGGATTTCAAATGTGGGATTGACCACCTCAATCAACTTCCGAATTCAGGACCATAACCTTACACTTGTTGAAGTCGAAGGATCTCATACTCTTCAGGAACAATATGACTCACTCGACATTCATGTGGGTCAGTCAGTGGCTCTACTGGTCACCTTAAATAAGCCAGTCAAGGACTATTTTATTGTTGCTTCAACTCGATTCAAAAAGCCTATTCTAAATGCTACTGCTGTTCTTCATTACAATGGTTCTAGTACTCCAGCCTCAGGAGAGGTGCCTCCTGCCCCTGGTGCATATCACTGGTCTATGGAGCAAGCTAGGTCAATCAGGTAAAATATGGTTTCACCTTCATAGATAGTCCTACATTTTAGTTGACATAATTGATCTTAAAAGCATTAATTTTATATTCATGTAAATTGAGAGCATACCTTTAGTTTAAAAATTTTCTTTTGCTCATATAGATGGAATCTAACTGCAAATGCGGCCAGGCCCAATCCTCAAGGGTCATATCATTATGGAACCATACCGCTTACAAGAAGAATTATTTTGGGCAACTCACAATCTAAGATAAATGACCTGTTGCGATATGCTGTTAATAGGGTTTCATACATCAACCCAACAACCCCACTAAAGCTTGCCGACTTTTGTAGCATCCCTGGTGTCTTTGACCTCAACACAATCCAGGATGAACCATCTCCAGGTCCAACAGTTCTTGGCACGTCTGTCATTAACACAACACTACATGACTTTGTGGAAATTGTCTTTCAGAATGACGAGAAATATCTGCAATCATGGCATCTTGATGGTTATGATTTTTGGACCGTAGGGTATGGCTCCTAGTTCCTTTCATTCTGTTATTATCATCATTATGCCCTAATCTGTGAACTACTGACTCTGAGCCCTCTCAGTTGTTTCCACAAATGGATTCAAGTTTCACGGCGCACAGTTTCCCACAGGTTGTGGGTCAATACTAGTAGTTATTTGAAAATCTTTTGTTACTCTGAAAGACTATTCCATTACCCTTTATCCTTGGCATGGACTCTCCATCTTAACCAAAAGATATAGAAGTTTTGAAAGATTTTTTCCCCCCAAAAGGACTAGGGCCAAAATATACTAGGAATGTGTAATCAGGTGAAATGGCATTCTTACGCATGGATTTACATTTTATCTGACTCCTGTTCTAAATAATCTGTGGCCTGACTCTCAATTCTGGTTATTCAGATTTGGTTCTGGACCATGGAATTATAACAAGACAGCGGGCTATAACCTGCGTGATGCACCTACCAGAAACACAGTGCAGGTAAATAAAGGAGTTTGTAATTCTTCCATTTTAAGAATGTAGAACGTGTTTTTGTTATCATGTAACCTTAAAATCATTTTATTTGCTCTTGTAGGTTTATCCGCAGTCTTGGACTGCAATATTGGTATCTTTGGATAACAAAGGTATGTGGAATTTAAGATCTGCAATCTGGCCTAGACGGTATCTTGGACAGGAACTTTACGTCAGAGTTTGGAACAACGAGCGCAGTTTGTATACTGAATACAACATGCCCCTGAATGCATTGCGCTGTGGCAAGGCCGAGAACCTACAAACATGTTTGCCATCCATGTAACTTATTATTTCCTCCCCCCTTTTGTGCCTGTAATATTTTTTTTTTTCATTTTTCCTTTTTGGTTGGTATTTGAGTTGACTTTTGCTGTTCAGTTACGGGAGTGTGACTGTCAGTATGTTTCTTTAGGAGAAAAATGTTGAATGAAAATTAATATTCTTATAATTGATTTCGTGATTCATAGAAGAAGCAAGCAGCTGTCCTCTGTTCCCCTCA
Organism: Dillenia suffruticosa; assembly: GCA_033439265.1. Lineage (NCBI taxonomy): Eukaryota > Viridiplantae > Streptophyta > Magnoliopsida > Dilleniales > Dilleniaceae > Dillenia > Dillenia suffruticosa. The sequence continues at coordinate 3,893,305 of JAVTVX010000012.1, read as the reverse complement.
TTTTCTTCTTTTGTTTCTTAGCATGTGTTGCCGGATATGTCTAAATATTTTTATTTTCTTTTTGGTGAAAGACGAAGACAGAAAACGAACAGAGAAGGAAACAGCAGCAAACACAGAGAACTCTCCCGCAAGCCCAGCTAGATCGCAGGGACGGAAAGCATTCCGAATCTTTCCACCCCCTCCTTGTCATCCTCCCCCCCCCCCTTTTATTTTGTTTTTGGGTGCCCCTGGTATGGAACCATCACCTGGTATCTAGGGCTTTGCCCTAATTAATCTAGATCGATCTGCAGTTAGGCCTTGCGGTTAGGCCCCAATCGGGGGGAGGGATATCCCACCATCGGTTTGTTTCGTTCCCATGTTAAGTCGAACCCGGGCATGGTTAAGGGGTCTCAACGTCATCTTCCACTGAGCCAATCAACTTTGGTCCTTGTCATCCTTCAGAAGCTGAAGAGTAGAGTCAGGGGGGAGCTCAACCAACCTCTCAGCACACAGCAGCCCCAGCGATGCCAAATGATCTGCGCAAGCATTTGCTTCCCGAAAAATATGCCTCACCTTTCTGACATTCAGAGAACTCATAAGATCTTTGCACTACTGCAAGATAAAACTCATAGGATGATCTTCTGGAGGATCCTCATGCAGCAGCTTCATCAGAATAGCCAAATCGATTTCCACTTCCAAACTTCTGAACCCTTTCCTACAGGCCAACCGAAGCGCCTTCCAAAGGCCCCAAACCTCCACCATGAGAAGGGCATTGTAACTCACTGGTAACGGTAAGCCCTTAACTTTGGGTTGTTTGGTCCAATCAACTGCGATTTGGAGGCCTGTTAAGGCCTCGTCTGGATTTTGGATTCCAATGTAATAACCTGAAACAAATTTTCGATCTTCTAGCCCACCACAATGAAAGCCCCCCCTTTCTCTCTCTCTTTGCTACCACTATATTTCAGTCTGCAAACATAAAAATAGGAGCAAAGAATTCTTTTTCTTGTCGGAATGAATAGGGAAAACAAGTCTTACAGGTCCAGTTTTTATGGGGAAAGACAGAATAGGGCGTACTTTAGTGGTTTTTTGCATGAAAGAATATTTGACACTTTTAATAGCCTAGCTACTATACATAGTTTCTCTACACTCATAACCAGGTAGGCTTGACAAGACCCTGAATAAACATATATAGTTGCTAAAGAACAAGAAAAATTTCAGACCTCCAAAAATACAAAAAAGAACAAGAAACCTTTTCTCTCCATCACAAGCAATAATTTTCATTCAAGTATCATGAAATGGGACTTGTGGCTTGTGGGACTGCTCGGCACTGTGATCGGCTGATCGCCTCATTTCTCTTCATATACGTTTTTGTTAATTTAATTTCCAAGTAACATGAATGATCCTCATATCATATGTTTCTATCTCAGCTCTTATGAATGTGTGTGTGGATTGGAATTGTAAAAAAATCCACAAAAATAATTAAATTTGGATGCTTGATTTATTATTATTATTATTATTTTAATTTATTAACAAAATCACTTTGTTATAATTGTCTTGGCTAATTTCTTAAATTCTAATCTGTTGTATCTAATACTAAAAATTAAAAGAAAAATGTTATTATTTACTACCAAAATAATCACGATTTTCTCAAGAACAGAAACTAAGTAAATCCCTCCTACTAAGTAAAAAAATTAAGTTGTTGACAAAATGAACAGAAATTTCCAAATTAAATTTGAAGAAAAAATTTATCTGAATAACTCAAATTAACAGGAAAATGTTATTTATGATTAGTAAAAGTAATCATGGTTCTTTTTCAAGATTTGTGGTAGTCAAATTTGTTCTCGCACGTATCTAAATGGTATTTCCAAATCACCTTTGAAAAAAAAAGTGCAAAAATCAGCCTCAAAGAGAGAGAGAGAGAGAGTCCAATGAGCTATAGCTCAATTGGCACCATCCTCCTTTCCTTTATAATGGTTTCAAGTTTGAACCTTCTCACCTAGAGAGAGAGAGAGAGAGAGAGCGCCAGAGAGTTTGAGGGGGATAACAATACTGACTGAGAGTTTTATGGAGAATTACCATAATCAAATATGGAAGAAGTTAAGCAAGGACAGACACACCACAGGCTTATATTCTATCTCGAGAACATAAGTCATAGCGCTGCAGATCAAAGTGAAAATTCATTCAACGGAAAGAATTAAAGTTTGGTCTCCCTCTGCAAATAAAAGGCTGCCTTTACACATTATATATATAACAAAGAAGAATCTTCTCTGCCATCTCCAAAAACACGACCATGATTTTTATATGCATGTCTTCTTTCTAGGAGTTTCAGTTCATCCTAGAAAAATAAATTTATTATTATTTTTTGGAGCATTAGACGTTGAGATAAAGCTTGACATTACTTTTTGAGAGATATTTAAAAAAAAAAATGCAATATGAAACATCAATAAAGCGACTATTAATTTTCCATTTTTCCACACTTCTTCTGTGGTACAATCCTCATAAACCAACACAGCATAAAAAAAGAAAGGAAGGAAAAAAAGGAAAAAAAAAAAAAAGCACACACCTATTACATAAACATATAACACGAAAATATGAAAAACTTGCTTACTACTACCATATTGTGCATATACCACACACACCACGACTAGAAAAAAAAGAAAAGATCCTAGTTAGCTTATGACTTTGAAAGAGAAGAAACATAAATAAATTAAAAAAAACCCACTCATAATTTTTAAGGATACGCAGTGCCATTGGTTGTAGAGAGATCGGACCACGAAAATGCCGGATTCCATAGACCCGTTTGATCTCCGCCAGAAATTGGAGCTGACTCCAAGATTGTTGTTGATGTTGAAGAAGTAGAAGATGAAGAAGGACAAGCAACAAGGTTTCCAAGAATCACAGCTGGTGAATGATTTTCAGAATAATTATAGTGAGATGATGATGATGATCTAAACCTTTGAAAGAGATCTTGAATCCCACTATTGTTTTGAACTTCACCAACAATGAATCCACTGTTTTGTTGCTCTTGTTGGTGGTGCTGTTGAAGAATACCTTGTTGATGATTATAGCTCTTCCAAAAGGAACTATACAAACCAATGGAGGGAGCTTGGCTAAGTGGATCTAAACCTAAGGTTCGAGCATTTGATCCGACAAGTGCACCCGCCGGCTCATGCCCAGTCATGTATGAACCAACCATGAGACCATCCTTATCAACGGAGAAGGAGCTTGACATGTGCGTAGGATTAGGGTTAGGGTTAGGGTTTTGAACGGTTCTTAGTAGAGCCATAATATGAGAATTTTGAGGAGAAGGCCATATCATAGGGTTTGATGTTAAGTCATGATGATCAAAACCATTTCCAAACCCTGATTTGCAAGGCTCGGATGGAAAGGGTTTGGCCTTTGAAGAAGTAGATTTCCCAATAGAAGCCGAGACAGTGGTGCTTTTGTTCTTACGGCAACCTCCTCCTATGGGAACATTGCGGAGAGCACCTCCTTTTGTCCAATATCGGCGACATGTCTTGCAAAAATGGCGAGGCTGAGTGAGGTTATAGTTGTTGTAGTAGCAAAATTTGGTGTTGGAGGAATCACACCGAGGGCATCGTAGGTTTGGATTCTCTGAAGATGAGTTACTAGTATTAGTAGTTGAGGTAGAAGAAGATGGAGAAGGAGAAGGAGAAGGGGAGCCCTCTAAGACTACTCCCGGAGAGAAAGAGAGTTTCCTCTCTCCTCCAAGTAGTCCTCCACTTCCACCCAACAGCTCTTGAATCATCTCTCTTAATTCTGCTTTTCTTCTTTGTTGGATCGACAACAATCCAAAAACAAAGAAAGAGAAAAGGAAGCAAAGATGGGTGAGGGTCTCTTTTTTGATGAGTTGTGTAAAGCTAAAGAAAGTAGGTTTGTGTTGTTCTATTGTTGTATATTAGTGTATGATACACAAGAGAGAGAGAGAGAGAGAGAGATGGGAAAGGATTGGGAACAATGGGGTTTGCCTTTTGTATGGGTTAGCTTTGCTTTGTTTGTTGCAAGGTTTTGATTTTTCTTTGTGGGCGTAAAGGAATTAGAGGGTAGGAGGGGGGGGGGTGATTTGCTTTAATATAGTCCTAGAAGAAGAAAGAAACAATTTTGTCTATTTTTTGAAAGTGGTTTTGGATATGGATTTTGGTTGTGAGTTGGTTCTCAGAAAGAAGTAAATGGACCTTTCTTCTGTTTTCCAAGCTTACCCTTGCAATCACATTTTTGTTTTTTATCTTATAAAAAATATAATTTGGAGAGATTTACCACATAATTTCAACCCTATGGAGAATAGAAATATCTCTATATACTTGATTTTTTACTTTATCATTTTTTTCTCCTTTTCTTTTATAATTCACAGTCTTCTCATAAAACAAATAATTTGATGATACTTTTTTTTTTTACCCTTTTCATTCTTGAATTAAAAAGTCTCTCGAACATCTTTTAGAAAGCCATCCATTTTTGTTTGGAATAGTTTGAAATCAATTTTACTTTAATCTTCTCCATAGGAGCATGCATGAATTTTATCCAAAGAAATATTATTGTACAAATACAATACTTTTGTTTTAACTTTGTCATTATCACTCTTTATTTATTTATTTATTTATTTATTTATAAGGTTAACTTCGTCATGTCTTATGTTACTAATTTTATTCAAACAATTAAAAAAAATAAATACGTGTTAATACATATTGAAGAAAAAGGGTAATATTCTTTAACTAAAGTTAAGGTCAATTTGATCATAATCAAGGTGTTTTTTCTAATTATGAAAAATAAAGCACGACCTTTCACAAATTTGTGTAGACAATCCTCCCACACACACACACACACTCTCTCTCACTCTCTCACTCTCTCTCTCTCTCTCTCTCTCTCTCTCTCTCTCTCTCTCTCTAGCTTTGAGTCTAAGACAAGAATTTGAAAATGGGATGGAAGCATGTATAATAAAGTACGAACACAACTTTTATTTAACTATAATTTGAGTATTTTTAATATGGAAATGGAGAGAGAAGATTTGAGAATATATAATGATAACAGTAATCAAAGTTTTTTCACAACAAAAGAAAGAATAATCTTAGTTTCGAGAGATGCTGTTCAAAGACAATCATTACATGTTCGAGGGAGAAGGGCCTATCACGTTGAAAAACGTGTAAAGTTTGATGTCCCCATTACGAACCAGAAAACCTCCAAAACCCCTTTTAAAAAAAAAATAAAAAAATAAAAATGAAAAAGAAAGCACTCACAAGTCACAACCGAAACTCATGGCTTGAATTTTGCCCTCAAGTGAAAATCAATGTTTCTGATCATTACCCATTTTGTGCACCCCATGTTTCGAGTCATTAGGCTCTTTAGTTTGGAATAATGTTTAGCACGTGTGACGAGTATGAATTGTTGCCCAAACTCTACATAAAGAAGAAGGAGAAATCATCATTTTCTTTTTTCTTTAAGTTTTTAAATTTGAATCTCTCCTATGTATTAAAATAAAAAATAAAAAATAAAAGGAAGAGAAAATCGTAATTACATGGAGAGAGGAGGAAAAATAATATTTACAAGGAAAAAGGTGCGGAGTTTCGGGCAATGAAAAGAATCCCAGTATGAAAATGTCCATGCATGCTCCTTTGCATCTCTAGTTCTATTTTTTGGTTTTTATTTATTTTTTTATTTTAAATCAAAATAAAAGTTTATTATAACATGACTGGTTGGTTTTTTTAATAATTAAAATTTAAAAATTTAAAAATCTGATGTGCCAGATTTGAATCAGCAACCTTAGGATATCTATCCAGAAAGCTCCCTTTATATTTCTGCACTCTAACAAATGAAGCAAGGTTGAAGTCATTTCGTTTTTAATGAATAACATCTTTATTTAAATAAAGTTGTATGGACTCAAATGCTTAACTTAGACATAAAGATTGAGAGAGAGAGAGAGAGAGAGAGAGAAAGAGAGATTCACTTGTGCCACTTTTGCCAGTGAATAATTGAGTGTATATTTGGCTAATAAATTGCAAATCAATTAAAGAAAATTGTTTGAACAGATTGTTTAGTTGGGATCAATAAGGCCAAAGATTTTGTGGTGATGGAAATAAATTTGACAAAATTTTATAATTTGCCTAAACCAATTTTCAAATGGGAACACAAGAAACGAATATGATAAATATAGGTCTCCATTTCTTTTTCTAGAAGAACACCGAATATTTGAGCTCTAATTATATCTTATTCTCTCCAAAAATTTGCCATAATCACCTATCATTTTCCGATAATTATATTTGGATTACCAATGGAAAAAATAGTGCTTTTGTTTGTTGTGTTGGCGGCTACAAGGGGGGGGAGATTCTTAGAAAAGTTTGTATAAAATAAATATAATCTATCGAAAGACCTTAGTGTTGATCAAGTCAATTTTGGAAGATAGAATTTTACAAAATTTCACATTACCTTTTATAAATTATAAGTTCACACTTGGAGGACTTAAACAACATGAGGGTCTGTCAAAAGGGACAACAAAATTGCAAGTCATGGTCTTGATCGATAAGATTTAGAATTGGAAGTATCGGGTGTCCTTTAAAACTATTTTACCCACTAACACTACAACATAAGACAAACCCTAAATCAACTTTTCTTTTTGATGTAACTCATCTCTATCCTACCAATTATTAGTTCACATTATTTGCTCTCTCTCTCTCTCTCTCTCTCACTCCCCATAACAACCGCAGTGGTAATCATATGATTGATTTGTGAACAAGAGGGTTTTCGTGTGAATACTTGGAGGGCTTTTTACAAGGGAGAAACATTGAAATTCTTAGGAGTATTTTATAATTAAAGACAATGAAAATGAAGCATAGAATAGTGGGGAATAAAAGAGAATGGAATAAGGGAATGTGGTGAAAGGGGTCTACGTGCATCACATTAGTGGGACAATTTTTCAATGTGCAATGGTGACTTAGATAATTGACCCCGTAAGGTGTGAAATCTAATCAATTGGACTACAAGATAATTATGTAGTAGTCTTTTTGGGACCATAGACTTGATTTTTGGCATGCATTTTCATAATTATATATCATCCAATGCCCAAAATTAGATCATTTTTTTTTCAAAAAAAAAAAAAAAGAAATCAGAATTATAGTTGAAGTCGTCTTTATTAATGAAGTTAGTCTTGAGCTTGAACCTATTCAGGAACGAGTTTGGAAATGGCGTTTTGCCATTGCTTGAGTAAACTTTGCTAATCAAATCTAGTAAAAAATATGCATGATATATATATATATATATATATATATTTATTTATTTATTTATTTTAGTTGACCTGCATTGCTATCTCTTAGGGCATTTTCACCTGAGTTATAATCCACTTGGAAACTTAGGCATTTGCAACTTGCACCGTGCAAGGGATATATATATATATTCTTATCAAATTGATATATATATATATATATTATATACTACTCAGTCATAGGTCCAAAACTATGGTAATGACTATAAGAATTTAACCTAACCCAGACTCCCAATAGAATCAATAACTATATACATACACTTTAGTCTCTATAATTCACGCAAAATAAAGTGTAGTGTAGTACAAAAGTCAATGATCTTAACATTGCTTCCATGCCAATGAAGCAAGGAAAGACCAGAGTCAAAGAAAGCCCAACCAAGGACGACTTTGACTCAATCTGAACAGAAAATGAAATATGCATGAAAAAGGGAAAATCAAAATCACATTCCCACACCAACCCAACCACCCTCTTCCTTTTTCTGCACCCCCGGTTTCCCAGAAAACGATTAACAAACATTATAGAACATCAAGCCGATTTATGCAAAAGTAATATTATTTTCCAGAGCCTAAATACTCTTAATTGAACTAATATTGTGTTATATATTTTTTATTTAATGAATTAGACATTATGAAACAAATTTAAGTAAAAGAGATATTTTATTATTTTTTAATAAACTATCGGTATTCGATAATCACGTTAAATCCAACTAAATCCGATTCAAGATGGGTTAAATTTTTAAAATATAAAACTCCCACGACTTTACTTAAAAAACAAAGTAGAGAGATGAGGTTAAAGGCAATTTTAAGAAAATTAATTTACTTGTAATGGTATTTTATCAATTTAATTGAAAAATAATAAAATATATAATAGAAAATTTAGAACCTTGCAAAAGATTTAAATATATATTTTTAGAATATTATTAGTTTTCTAAAAATTATTATCTTTTACTTCTTGTATGTTGTACTTCGTTTTTAATATAAATTTGAAAATTTATCCTAATTTAAAAATTAATATATTGCATTAAAGCTGATTAATTTTGGTATATAAAATTCATTATATAATATTTGATTAATCAGTTTATGTGGTATCAATTCTAAAATAAAATGGAGAAGAATATTATCATAAAAAATTTAATAATTTTAATCACAAATTATTTTAAAAAATAAAATAATATGAGGTACGTGTACTTTTCAATTGTACGTTGCTGAGCGCGCGTGCCGTCCGGAACGTGAGGTAGCAAAAAACCAAAACGGTCCGACTTTCTACTGTTGAAAGTTGAAAAGACTCGGGCAGAGTTTCGGGCAGTCGAGTGAAAGCGACCGGAGACTTTTGAGGTGAGAGTGAAATGACTGGCTCGGCCCATGTATTATGTAAAATAGGTATCTTTCTCAGGGCAGATCGGTCAGTCTGGGTCTCGATCACGCTCTATGGTTGGGTCGCCTTCCAAATCGCCCACTGCATTCTCTCCCTCGATTCTCGGGCTCTCTCTCTCTCTCTCTCTCTCTCTCTCTCTCTCTCATGTCACAGTCACTAAATACTTTCTCGATGGCTCCCACCTTGCAATTTTCATTTTATCCCTCTAAATCTTCGAGAAACCAAAACTTTCGAAAGAAAAAATATGAGGGTTGGCTTAAAATTTTTTAATATGACTTAATTTTAATTGATTTTGTTTTATTTATATAAATTTAATTAAAATAATTTTATAAAAACATAAAATTTTAAAAATAAAAATAAAAATTTTATCTATATAACTAACCATAAAAAGAATTTGATTTAACAAAATCTATATTTCAGAATCATATCCAAAATGTTAACTTGATTTTAGCATTAAACTTAAAATAATTCCAATTGAAGTTATTACTCTCAAACCATTGTCCAGGACAAAAAGGTTTAAACCTTAGGTCATCTGTGTCACATTTAAAGCCCACACATAGGGTTTGTTTGTAGATACATGTGATTTGTGATATATCATGTACCTCGTAATTTAGCAATAATTACTAAAATTCTCTATTATAAAAAGAAAATGGTTCAAAAGTTATTATTTAAGAGATATTAGTTTTCTATATCAAAAAATATATTTTTTTCCTTCAAATGAAATTACTTTTACTCAGTTCACCTCCAACTAAATGCCTAAATTTGAATAAGAATCGAGTTATACCTATTATTATATATCTTGTCGTTCGAAGCATTCTCATTTTGAAGATTATTAAGACCAACACAATGAGACTAAACCTTAGAGTACAAAACTTGAACCACAAATTACTTATCTAACATTTGAATGTTCATTAGCGGTATTAAAAGTTAGTTTTTGTTAGTTATTTCTATTAAGTGTATTTTTTTTTTTGTTTATATATGAATTAGGAAAATCACGAAAATGCATGCATTGATGAAAGATCAAATATTAGATCTCGATCTCAAAAAAGATATTACTTGAATGTTCCACAAGAAGTGTCTAAGTGTATTAATAATGTTTGTAATGGGTGTATAAAATATGTTATGTAGACTAAAACAATAATTGCTAATTCTAATCTACTATACTTATGGGTGGGGTAAATAGACCCCATGCACTAGATATGACATTTGACACCTATGCATGGGATGTGATTCTTTCCCACATTCCATTGTGACCCCACCCCATGTTTCCCCTTATGCGGCAATACACAGCTTTTGTAGGGTCTCTAATCTTTTCCCAAGTGGGATTTCAATGCCCATCAATAATTCATCCTCTCTCTCTCTCTCTCTCTCACATGTTTTTGAGGGACAACCTTTTTTTAAAAAAAAAAAAAAAAAAAAAAAATTTCTTTAGGCATTTCAGTTTTTGAGGAATTTGGATTTAGATTGTAGACCAAAAATAAGCTTTTATCTCATTATCATTTTGTATCGCTTTGTTTTTGTATTCAAGCATGTATTGAGTAGCCTGAAAAGTCCTGCTTTGATCAGCTTTGAGTCTGCCATATAAACATATGTTTCACCAAGTTCAATGTATGGTTGTTTTATGAACAAGATTCCAAAGAACATTAAACATAGGAGGGAAGTTTCACTTAGGCAAGTCAATGATCTTGTTTAGTCTTTTTTGGTTTTCTAGATTGACAGGAATTTATATTTTGGTGATCATTCTTCATATTCATAAATTTCTTAACTTGTCATGAGATTCATTCTTCAACCAAACTTTTACCTTTTAAGGCAATTAGTTACTTATAGAAACACTATCTCACCATGGCAACTCCGGGTGACAATGAGCCGAGGTTAATTGAATATTAAAATTTCGGTTTATTTATAAAATAAATTTAAATTTGAACTCAAAATAAATTTATTTAGCCGGTGCTCGGAACTAAATGAGTTTTGTAAAATTATAAAGTTCAATTTTAATTCCGCTATTTTCTTTTCTTTTTTTTTTATTATTTTCTTTCCTTCTTAATTTTTTTTTTTTTTTATGTATTTGAATGGGACCAAAAGCATAACATGTTGCTTGGATTAAATAAAAAAAAAAAACCTATTGAAATTCAATTCTAACTCATAAAAGATAAAGATTTGTAAATCAGCAAAAAAAAGTTGAAATTACAAAACGAACTTTACGAGAGTTTGTGGGTAATAAATAATTTTCTTTTGCAAATGTTATTAGATAATAATTTTAGAATTAATCTCCAGAGTTATTTTGTTGGTTCAAACAAGGAAATCGATTGTATTCTGCATTTTTCTTTTATACTCCAAGTGAATAAATTTATTAAAAATAAAATAAATTAAAAAGAAGTGAAATTATTTTTTATTTTATTCCGAGAATAAATTTAGTGTTAAGTCAAATTTAGTCAAATCACTTAGCAAATAACTTTAAAAATAAGCTAAAAAATTATCTAATTTAACGTACATGTAAATGAATGCGAACATAAATCAAAGTACAGAACAGTTCATCAAAATGTAAAGTATCCCAAGTGTGAAATTATTGGTCATAAAAAAAAATGAATACTAGAAAGTGGATAATCGGCTATTGGGGGGAGGGAGGGAGGGAGGGAGGGAGGGAGGGAGGGAGGGAGAGAGAGAGAGAGAGGAATTTTTAGTTGTTGAGAGTTTGTATATTCTCTTGGGATTCTCAAGTTACATATTGTATGTTTTGCAAACCAGTTGATAAGATTAGATAGGAATAAGATGTGAAGGCATTTAATTGAAAGGGGAAAAAATTGGAAGAGCATAGGCACAGAGCTATAGACCTCATGGAGCCCACATTTTGAAAATTCTGTATTAAAGAAGAAGGGAAGAGAGGATAATTTTACATGGACGGTGGGAGGTTCAAAGGTGTTTAAAACCTCTGACAAAAGCTAAGATGGACAAGATCCTTCCTGCAGGACTACCACAGATCGTGTCTCTTGGACAGGGAATGGCATGTGAGTTGATTCCCATTGGAGGCCAAGGATCATAACCAAAGGTTGCATTGATCATAAGCATGAGAGAGAGAGAGAGAGAGAGAGAGAGAGAGAGAGAGAGAGAGAGAGAATATGTTACTGACAAAGTGACATTCTATCTAAAGAAACCCCCTCCCGGTGTCCAAAATCTAGCGATGGCAGTTCCTTAAACCAAGACTAGATTTGGCTGATGCATTGGTTAGCATTTTGATGCAAGACCCTCTTTTATAAATTAATCTTCTCTATCTCTTGCTTTGGTTCCATTTATTATAAACATGAGTGGTAATGGTTTCATGTGCTTAGAATGGAACATCATGTTTTAGTGATGAACATTGAGGATCCCAACATGAGAACCTAAATTAGAGTGAAAGAACTAGATTAAACAAATCATTGCTGGGTGTAATCTCTAATTAGGCTCAATTCTCAAGCTTAACAAACTTTATTGATTGCATTTCTTGTGTATAATTGTTGGTTATGTACCATTTTAGCCCCCAAATTATAAGCCACTATACAATTTTCTTCTAAACTTTTATTCTATTAATTAAGACATTTAGCTTTTATTACTCAATTCATTTCAATCGTTTATGCCAGCTGCCAGCTAAGCGGCATTCAATGTTGTATTATAAATATTTATAAAAAACAATGAACAGTCGGTTTAGTGGGATAAGATGTTAAATCTTTTAACTAAGTTTTGAATTTAAAATTTAGAAATCGAAAATAGTATATTAGAAAAGTCATCCCCTATAGAGACCCTTGTAGACATTCGATTCGGATTAGTCGGATTATGATTTTGAATGTCCGTTGATGGTTCTAAACCAGGGCACCTAAAAAAATATTTATAAAGCGTACAAATTATGAATCATTTTGATGACTCTTTGAGTTAAAACTCTTCATTATCAATTTTTTTTGAGTTTATTAATTAATTAATAGATTTTTCGATTATTTTCAAAATTGTTCTCTGGTGGGTATAATGAAAGGATGGAGATTTTAAGTAACTCATCTCCTACGCCAATTAATCAACTTGAACATCTTCATTTCATTTTTTCAGATCAACTATTTTAGATTTTCCCATCGTTTGGAAACTCCCAAAAAATTCAATAACTCATTAGAGCAATTAAATTCTACATTTGGATCACAATGCTACTTTTCAAGAAAAGAACATATGTGGAACCCCACTACCTTCTTCATTCTATAATTTCCTAGAATCCAATGAAGGCTGCTTGATCCTAATACTAAAACACAAGCCAACAACGACATAATAAAATGTTTAGATTGGTTGATTAGCAAAACATATAATCTAGATTGCATGACCACTTGGGATTATTATTTTTTTATTTTAACTATTTTTACATGCGCAAGAAAACTCCGATTACTCTGATTTGACCGAGTAAAAATTTTTAAATCACACAAATAAATTTTTAGAACAAAATCAATTCACCTGTATTAGGGTTGACCTTATGGGTTACTTGGTAGCAAATTGCCTCAAATTGAATACCAAGTAACTAATTAAACAGGACTTAAAAACAAGAAAAATGAATTACTACATGTTTTTTAAAAAGAACAAGAATAATCGAGAGTGCTTTGATCATATTCAGAAATTGAAATTATATTTAGAATTAAAAAAAAATCTTAAAAATAGATTTCAAAAATTCATGTCTTTAATTAAATTTTAGAAACTTCACAATTAAGTGATTTCGTTTTAAACGCCATTCTCATTTTGTTAATCAAAATAAATCATAAATATTTCGATTCGATTCATTTTAACCAAACATTTCTCAAAAAATTATTTTCAAGCCATGTAATTGCATTCAAATCTCGGTTTAACCCATTGGAAAATAGATTTTGTCTATATAAATTCAAGGTTCAAGCTTGGTGATATCAAGACCAAAGAGAGTCTTGGAGTGGGCTCCAATTTGAAGGTAATAATGCACCTAGCTTAGAGTTTGGGTGGCATTATTATTATATGGTCCAAATTAGTAGATTATGGTAATTAATCACATTAGTTTGTGTCTCTTACCAGTGGGAGTTGGTTGTTTATTGATTATAATCGTATAATAAATAAAACCCCACTTCTCCTTTATTTATACCTAATGATGCCATTGATTTGAAATGGGGTTTTTTCTCCTTTTTTTTTTTGTTTTCTTTGCTTTGGCTTTTGAAATTTTGGAACTCAACTCCCATCGATCTTGATTCTTACCGATAAAACATGACAAAATTTATATGAATATCATAGTATTCAAATCAGATTAATCAGATAAAATTCGATATCCATTAGTAAAAAAAAAATGTCTTTATCTCCATTGTCATATTTCTTTTATCATGTACTCCAAATCAAAAGCTAAGTATTATGATAATACATTGCTTTCCACTGATTTTGTAGAATTTCCATCTTATCTAGATTTGTACATGACGAAGGGGATGGAATCAAAATCCCAAATCCCACCACCCTTCTTTAAAAGATGAAATTTCTTCTAATTTGGGAATCCTCACACGCATTTCCACAGTTAGCTTGGTGTCGTCACCTCACTTTCCGCTAGCAATTTCGGGTGCTACTTCAGCTGGATTCAAATCACTAGCCTGGGCCATGTAGATTTCAATTTTTTTCTTTTTTTTTTTTACCGGACTATTAATTCAGTATATAAAATTTTATCCTAAATAATCTGGGTCGACAGCTTACAAAACCCAATTGAGGGGCAGGTCTCCCAACGTTGATATTTTTGTTTCATGGGGTTCAAACTCCCGACCATGGTTAAGGGGTATCAGTTCCCGAACCAACTGAGCTATCAGACGTTGGTCACGTTGATTTCAAATTGGGGCATGCAGTTTGTATATTTTTGTTTCTTGCCGAGCTTTGTATTCATTTCAACACTTCTATTTTCATTCATGGATTACTTTCAAAATAAAATTTTATGAAAACTATATTTGGCAATTCACCTTTTTCAAAATAAAATTTTATGAAATATCACAAAAAATGAAAGAATGAAGAAGTGAAAATTGACTAGAACAGGCAACGTGAATTCCTGAATTTTGTTTTGTTTTGTTTTTTCTTTTTAAACGGAGAATTCAAATACGAACAAAAATTGAAAACTCTTAACTAGCTGAATTAAAAACATTAAGATCCGAAAAATCTTGGCTTTTTCCCCATTAACCTAGAAAATTAATTTGTATATATTTTTTTGTTATTGGACCGATAGTTATCCGTTATCATATTTTGATTAATACGATTTGATATGTTGTCAGACCCTTTTTAGGGAGAAACTCTCTTAATGCTTCTTTTTTTATTTTAAAAATTCAAACCCGAATATTAGTTAAATAATTTAGCATCTTTTCACCGGGCAATTATCCATTGATAAATTAATTTACATATTTGTTAGTCTTTTACGGGAGATCAGTATTCTTTTTTTTTTTTTTTCACTACTGGTATTCGGGTTTTTTTTAACTAATGTGGCTCGAACACTATGAGACTCATTTTATAGGTCGGCTCTTTCAAATTCTTTTTGATCATTTACAGGGTTCGAACTCAAGATCTCTGATTAAGGGGTAGAGCGCCCAACCACGTATATTCTTTTTGAGGAAAAGCCCAATCCCTATCCCAAAAAATGGAAAGCCCAATCTGGCCCCAAAAAAGCCACTTAATAGATATGGGCTTCTGAAGAAGCCCGTTTTCAGGAGTCCAGCCCAATAAATCCAACACAAAACTGAGTAGGAAAATCTTTAACCTCACGGCTCGGGCGAACGCGCGTTCGCCCAATCATCTTCCGACACGTCGATTGCAGGAAAAGGGAAATTTAGCAAAGAAGTTGAAATTCTTTTCGGTTCTTCCAACTTCGCAATCTCTAAGGTTGAGACTCGTCTCAATTCGATCTTTGTTTTCTTCATCAATCAAATCATTAATCATGAATTGCGAAGTCTGCAGACTTAAAGAACTGGTCCTCTCTCTCTCCCCTCCTCTGTTTCTTTGTTTGGAATTTAATGCGCTCTTTTAGAAGAGATTGCATTTAGGGTTTTCTTGCTGATTTTTTATGTTATTTTCAGGATGTGGAGCACTTGGAGATTCGTGAAGTTCTTCGCTGTAAGTTGATCTGAATTGGGGTTTTATCTATCCGATATGAGTGGCTTAATCTATAGGCCGTAAAATTTTTAAAGGATAAAGAATTCGAGAAAAAGGGTATGATATTTAATGGGTTTCGGTAAACTTTGCCAAAAATAGCATTCTTGAACTAGGTGACTAGAACCATAGTCTTCAAATATGTTACATGCCGATGAATATAGAAACCAAGGGCAACCCAAATAATGTGCTTGCATGCTGGGTCTCCTACTTACTTTGGTACATGGATCATGGTTATTTTATGTTGTGAATCCCCATGGACAACGACCTTAGCAATATGCTGATTTCTAATACAAACATGGGACTTGTTTTGATGAAATATCCCCACAATTAGCCAGTTGGGTACTTTTGTGGATGTTTAGTTGAGAGAGATGGATATGAAAAGGGGTTGAAACCAGAGGCTGTCTCCGCATATGATTTATTCTGTTGGTGGTGGTGGTGGTGTTGGTCCCGGGGCCGGGGGGGTAGTTCACTTAGATTCTCTTCTATTTCCAGTCCTGAGATGGATTCTCACCGAATAATTGCTCTTTCAAAATATTAAACAGTGTACATATGAATCCTATAGACACATGTAATTTGCCTCTTTAAAACTTTCTTTTAAAAAAAGTTATTCATTTTGATTTCTTTTGGGACTTGTGTTTTTTTATGCTTTTGTGGGTGTAATGTTGTTTGTAAATCAAATTGTTAGTCCTTAGTTTGTTAAGGAGCAATACCATGGTGGTTCTTGTATATGTTTTGTTCACTCTCGTTATAAAAGAAAGTGTAATTTGCCTCTAATTTCTAGGAAGTCTTAACAAATTTTATACTTATTGAGAATTGGCATTCATCTCTGGAGAAAGTCCACCTTAAGCCGAAGATGGTGAGAACTTGGACTTAAGTTTGAAGAATCTTGTTCACCTAGGAAGTTATTGAAATTTGCATATCACTAGACTCCTTGAGTTTCAAGATCTCCAATTCACAGTTGGATTTAGTTTTTTAATTTCTAGTTTGATTTATGTGCTTTGATTGTTAATGTGTCCATTAGAAGTGCTTCAGAGAGGAGATAAACTTGAGAGATTGGAAGGGAAGAGGTCTGAGGGCCTGTATAATGATGTGACAGCTGTAGCGACCCAATCTGGGAGCTCCCCTTTGTCCCCCCCTCCCCAATAGGGCCTTAAACTGTTGGCGGCAGCAGCTGACACCATTTTGTAATGGCTGTTGTGCCTCATTTGTGATATCCTTGGATTTTCTGGCAGTTCCTTTGATTTGTGTGTGCATACTTCTTTTTTAAGGAAAACTATTTGATCTTGGTCCCAAAAGTCACCTACATTCCTGGTCTTTTCCTTAAATTCCTTGTTTTGGAAACCTGGTCTGGCATTCTTCTGTCACATAATGGTGGTTTATTGATGTCCTACAGACAGTGCAAGAAGTGATTATGTTGGTATCTTACCAGCTGAACTATTTAGCTCGAGTTTGGTGCTTTTCATTGCTCACATATGTTTCTTTTAATTATTAAGAGTTTGTTTCAGCATTTGGTCTGGGTGGAATGGAACATGTAGTTAAACACACTGAAATGTGGAAAGGCAATTAATTACATTGAAGAAGATGGCATCAGCATCACTTCAGTTTCTGTTAGATTTGATAGTTGTTAAATCCAGATGAACAGAGTTTCAATTTATCTTAGTATTCCATCACCCTAACCATTAGAATAAATTGTGTGAGAAATTAATGGGAATTCAGGAGAGTCTAGTGTTTCATTATTGTTCTATTTTATCAAAAGATGATTTTGCTGTAATGTGGGTGGTATAGTACTTGGGCATTACTTTTGCGCCTCTATGATTGTATCTTATGCAATTCATGCTTTTTTTGGGGGAAGCTTTCTTTGCAATCTTAGATGATAGCTGATTGTCTCATGTTTTGCATTTTAACAATATTTTTGTATATTTTATTTCACTTTATTTGTGCATTGAAACCATGCAGGCATTCTGCACACTATTTTTTTCCACCGTGCTTTAGGTCTTGTGCGGCCCAAAGACATTGATTTGGAACTTTTCGAAATCACGTATGTAAGTGATGCCCAAATTCTAGGAACAATTATCAGATTTTGCTTGAGAATGGATTTTATTTATTTTTTAGGCTGTTGCTTAATAACTATAGAATGATTGGGAGTTTACTTCCCTTATTCAACTTTTTTCTTCTCCTTCTTCATGTATAATTCTCTCTTTTTCTCTCCCTCCCTCTCTCTCCCCCCCTTCTTTTCTTTTTTTGGATTTTGAGTTATAGAATTAGCAATGCTATGATTTGATGTTCCAAATACCTGCATTTGAAATCTTTGGCATATTGTTTATGTTTTACACCTTCCTTCACTATATAGGTACAATGTGGAGATGTGGATCTTGAGAAGAAAATAGATGAGAAGATTGATCAGTTTATTGGTTGGGTAGAGAAACATCCAAACAAGAAAAGTCAGGTTTGATATTTAGTGGTGACATATTGTCTAATCTATTGATGAGTCTACATATCATGTAATTTATCTATGCTTGTGCTTTGCTGTTCCTTGGAAGATATATTGTCAACATCTGAATTTTTTTACCGAATAGAATTGATACCACGTATATTTGCCTTGCCATTGTTGCGTTTGGCGCTTCCCAACTTATTTTCAGTATATATATGTTTTTCAACTGGTTAGTTATTAATTTTCTTTGGGTGGTAACTGATGATGAATCATTTTATTAATACATCTATGGCATTAACTTGATAAGAATTTATTGTTATAAATAATAATTAGCCACATGTACCTGAAGGATGTTGAATCTTATATTTCTTGGATGGACCTCAAACATGTAAGGTTGGGGAATATTCGAGGAATCTTGATATCAAATCGATATTGGAGGGTGGACCGCTCCTTTTCAAGGATTGTATGCCTTCCTTTCTTCCATGAAATGCCTACAGTGGTCAATTTTGTTAAGTGTTCACAAACACTGATATATCTTTTTGGTGTTTTGTTTTGTTTTGTTTTTGTTTTTTTGTTTTTTTGTTTTTTTTTTCTCCCCCCCCCCCACTCTGGAGAAGATGGAAGTGAAGGTTTTTAGAAAGGGACTGAGAGGAGAAGGAAGGTAAATTACGATATTTTCTCTTGATAGTGGAATGATGGATGGGTGGGTCTTGGGGTGTACATTCTTGTTGTTTGGTTAGAAAGTATGGAGGAAGGGTAGTGGAGCCATCCATTTCCCCTTCTATAGGGGTGTGGTGGAGGGATTTTAAGAGTTTTGAGTGTATTGGGCGTGAGAGGGGATGTATGATCCCCTTCTTTTGAAGAAAAAACTTCATAGTAGCTTTCAAAAGGAGTCTTCCCCTCCTGCTTTGCTTCTCTCATGTAGTCTATTATGAACTTTTTAGTGTAACATAGTGGTGAATTTCCTCCGGTGCAATGATATTTTGAATGGCACTTAATACCTGAAGACATCCAATCTTCTATCTTATGTTCCAGAAATTTCCTGAGCAGTTTTAAACTCCATCATTCCATTTTGGCTAACTTAATGCATGCTTTAATGTTTGGATGGATTAATATTTAGCTTCCCTATTTTTCCTTATCCTGTGTTGTTGGTGAAGGCGGCGGCAGCAGCAGCGGTATTATTATCATTATTATTGTTATTATTATTTATTATTTATTTATGCTTTTGCAAAGGTTGAGATTAAATTCCTTTTATTTACTAACTTTTGGACTGAAGAAGTTTGGTTCTTTCCAAGTTAAGGATTTCTTTGCTACATGGCAGATATGCTTATCATTTTATGAAGTGAAAAATAAGCAGCCTTCTTGGTTCAATAAAACTGAACGCTTGTGTTGGGAGCAGTGGTATATCAATTTGAACGTGACTCAACATGCAAAATTGCATTCTAGTAGGTCACATCATTCAAAACCTGTGGTGGATCCAGGAGGTACAGTTCATTGTATTCTGCCTCAGTTACCCGTATCCCAGCGCCAATTTAAGGTCATTATTTTTAATTTATTTTCCTTTTTCTGCACAAATGAATGATAGCAGAAAGAGCAATGGAGGAGAGAAATGCTCGGAGGGTGGCACTAGAAGCAGCACTTCATGAAGTTCTATTTCAAATAATAAAATTTGTGAATGAAAAAAAGGATCATATTCCTTCTATACCAAATAGCGAGATAAAAACATTTCCTTACGAAATTAGCATTCCAAGGTGAGAGAGTTTTCTCCTCTTGCCTTCTTTGGGCTGGCTTTGGTCTTGTTTCTTTATTTCTGCAATTTATTTGTTAATGTTTCTTAAGTTGAAGTAATTATTAACTGCTTTCTTTCTTTTTTTTTTCTTTTGTGGGGTTGGGGGGGGGGGAGGTAATATATATATATATATTTGTCTTTTTTCCCCTTACCTGGGAGGCACGAAATGGTTAAATGAGAATTAAGCAGGCTTATCATGAGCCACTTCTCCTGTAACGATCTCAGAAGTCACTTTTGTGAATTGTTTGTATTATAAATGTTGCTTTGGAGGATTTTATGCCAACTTTTAGAGTTCTGGGTTTCTGAGGAAGCCACAAGGTCCTGTTTAAATAATGTAAAAACTGCCATCAAAATAGATGGAGGAAAGATGAAAAATGACACCAATGCAACAAGGCATGGGCGGATCTCTTTTGTTGCTAACTGGAGCTACGTCGATTAAATTCTTACCATTCTACTAAAACTTTTAAAAATTAACTAGTTTGGTGGCACACAATTTCACCCCTACACATGCTACAGATGGGTATGAGATGGAGTGTGCACTTGGCTTGTTGACCGGTTGTTGGTCAAGCATGCAAAGATTCATGCTCATCCCAAATAAAGGTTGGCAACTACCCCCTCTGTAATGGGACTTGAACCTTACCCTTGCTTGGACACCACTTCTCTGTAGCCACTGTTATCACTGCACCAAAAATCAAATAGGGCACATTGTAATTTTATTGGAAATAAGACATGCTTTCAGCCTTGAACTTTGTAATGAGTTCGATGAACAACTCTTCACTGGCCATGAGAACTGCAAAGCCACCGTCTGCTTAGTTAGAACATTTTTAGCTAGGCACAGCAATGGTATGACAGAAGCATTACATGGCAATTTGGCAAGATGGTGGGTGGTCAGTAATATTTCTGCACACATGATCAAGCAGGTGTCTTTGTGCTTGCGATTTTACTTGGTTTGCATTTTACTTGGTTCACATGGTTGTATATCTTTGACCCTTGTACTCTAGTCCTTGCTCTTTTTCTTTTTTGTTATGTTATTACTGTAGTTGGTTTCTTATCTGTAAATTAATTGCCAATTCCAACATCTCATCAAGTGCTGGTTTTGTTCAGTTCTTCGGAGTCTGGATTTGGGATGGATGTTCTCAAGAGGATGCTCCAGACTGGACACCCGCCTATGCTGAGCTGATGCTTGGAGCCCCCCCAACTCTGTAGGCTCCTCTCCACCTCAGGGCCTGAACACAGTTGGGTTCTTTAACATGTGCTGATGTAATTAACATGCTAGATCTACATTATAGGTGCGCATTGAATATATCCCTGCTGTAAATACCATTTGTTGCTTACTGTTTTCCCAGGTAGGAGGAACCAGGTCAGGTTTACCTGTGTATTATGGAAAAAAGAAAGGCGTATTTATTTAAAGCTTCTATATTCGTTTGGGTGTCTTTGTATTTCTGTGCTTTACTCTAGATTCTGGAAGCTCTGGGTGGTCTTTGTTTGCAATTTGCCTCTGTCGAATGAACTGATGATTTACACAAATGGTCCCATCTGTAGTTCCTCTGTATATGTCTCAAACGTCCGATAGGCTTGCCAAGGCACTAGAAAAGGTTACTTTCCAAATATGTATATTTTTATTTCCTCCAACCCTGCCTTTTTTTCATTTCTTGTACCGTGCTTCCAAAATATTACAGTTAAATAACTATATTTTTTAACCTATGACAAGCTGTATGCTTGATGATATCACTGTTAGCTAATCGTTTGAATGAAAAAAGTATAAAAAGTAATGCCGGATGGTAATCCAAGCAGTATTTTGAACTAATTTTTATTTAAATATTTATTTATATGGGTCAAAACATATTAAGTGAGAGAGATCTCCATTATTCAAGAGCACCATTTATTCTCAAATCCCATTTGTTGAATTATTATTTTTTTAATAAATCATTAGTAATCATATTGAATTTGATTAAATACGATTTAAGTCGGATTGAAATTTTAAAGGATAAAACTCTTACGACACATGTTTTCTCACTTTAATTTGAAATCTTATTTAAAAAATATTCATTTGTTATATTATATAAATGGAAAATACCAATTTTCACTCACATAAGTTTTGACAAAATCAAGTTTCAAAAGAAACAGCCAGCTTTTTCCATTTTTTACAAAGTCTATCACCTCTTTTGCAACCAACAGTCTAAATTTGCCTTCCATATACAAAAGCCTTACTAAGGAAGTGGTAAGGGTTTTTTTATCAAAATATTTCTTTTAATTAAAATTATTAAAATACGGTTGTTTTTTTTTATTCCAAATCTAGAGAAATTACGATTGAAAATCGCGATTTCTCATAGTCGAGATCCTTAATCTTGATTTGATTAATTTATTTTTTGATTTTTAACTCATGTTTAGAAAAACCAAACAAAAAAAAAATGAAATCGAGATCCTAGATCGTGCTATTGATATAAACAATGGTTGCAAGTTAGATTCCTCTCCACAAATTGCATTATGCCTACAACCCTATCAAATATCACACAAATTCTATGACGATCATTAATGATGTGCAATCTTAGCTTCTCCAAAAATCATGACCAATTGACTACACTCTCCTCATCAACAATGACAAAGTACAAAGAAAGTATGCGATTAGCTGTATTGCTACCAACTTTTCTCTATACCTCCCATATTAAAATATATCATTAACACCAATCATAGGCTTGCAATACTTAAAAACGTCGATACATAATTTGAAGACCCAAAAAATTGATTCAAACACTCTGTTACTACAACTAGATTGTTCAGTGAATTTCCAATTAATCACAATTTTGCGATTACTTGCCTACAAGGCAGAGATAAATTGGGGCAACAACATATATGATATCTCCCGATTCTCATAAACTATCTCTACAAATTTCTAGCATCCTATCCAAGCCTCCTTGTAGGGCAAATTTACCCTATAGTCTCGTATATCTTTGACCACATCATACACTTTGTAATCCACATTTTCCTTTATATGACTTATGATCAAACGACCAATCATCTTAGAATCCAGATTGGGGGTGATCTGCCATAAACATCCTAGGTAGCAAGTGTGTTTTGAGTTTAACCTTGTAATTTTGCAAAAACCTTGACTCCTTTTTTTTGTTTTTTTGTTTTATTTATTTTGATCGAGCATGTCACAAACAGTTTTTATTTTAAAAAAATAAACACTGCACACACTAAATCGTTCTGGTACTCTCATGGAACCTAAAGAACCTATGCTTTCACATAGACCAATACTTAACAGCACGTTGAATCTCTTCTTTCGATTTGAATACCATACTAACATGTAGCTCAAATGTGTAATCATTTTTTCCAAATTAGACAGTTGTAATCATTGTATTTATCAACCATCATGTTTCCTTTCCCATATCAGATAAGAATGGTATTTCATCCTCTTTTTCATCTAACTGATTCTCTTTATCTACGTAATGATCCTTATCATTAATGTTGCCATATAAATCCTCATCTATAGCCTCAATGAATGCTTCCATCGATATCCCTATAACTCTCTTTATGGGCCTGTTGCTGCTGGGCTCCCATACTCATTTCCACCGTTGTGCGTGACATTATATTGCGGAGTAGTCAAAATAATATCATCTGTTAAAAATACCCCGAATTGGAGCCACTCATCTCTGATGTTCTTAGTTCTTAAACTCTTAGTCATCAACTGTATGTACGACCTAACATTGCTCTCACCACCACATTTGGTTGGCATTCACAATAGGCTCCATATCTAAGAACAGTTCAACAAATGACAAATGTGGAAAAACTTTTGGCTCATCATCCTCCATTGGTATAAGTGTATAAGTCGATCCCAAAGTGGATATCTATATAAGACTTTCAGCCTAAATTGTTCGGAATCAACACCAGTTTTGCAATACAAAAATTTTAATAACAGATGCCATCGAATCATGTTTTCAACACCAATGCCCTTTTTGGGAGGTATAATATACTATACCCATCTCGACCGGTTACAATTTCACCTTCCTAGTGTAGTACCAGCCTAACATGATTTTTACTCATCTTACTTTTTTTATAAATCACAAAAATTAATGAAAACATTAAATCTGAAAATCGCATTAATATTTCAAAAAACTGTAAAAAAAAAAAAAAGGAGATAAATGATTATTACATCAAGCACCAAAAGATCTCTTCTAGCTACTCCCTTTCATGTGGAAAATCTACTTGAAAACATAACCGGTGAAGCATATTACATATTACCTGAACTATATGTATTTCATTTTTTTATTATTCTTGTTATTATAATAAAGATCCTCAGTACAAGTGTTGCTCCTCCCCCATTGCCAAGAAAATATATGTATATATATATATGTTTGTCTGCATGTATAGATAATGTATATATACACGGATTACACTTACACCGGTGGAAGTCAGTCTTAGACTTGCACCGCTTCTGAGCCACTTTGTTAATTTTCTTGCTTCTCATATATCAACCAATTATTTGACTAGTCTCTCTCTCTCCCTCCCTCTGTAACAGGATCTCAAGACTATTGTTTCTAATTCTGAAAATTTTGACACCAACATTAATGGTTTTCATGGAAATTTAATGAGCCTTCTTTTACAAAACAGAGGGAATTCAATACACTGACTTTTTTTTTTTTTGGTTGATATTAAGAGTTTATCCGACTGATATGATTCTAACACTATAGAATCCATTTTAGAGATTAACTCTCTCAAATCTTTTTTCGTCATTCACATGGTTCAAACTCGAAACTTCTAGTTAAAGAAAAAATGACCGACCACTTACTTCAAAGAAGTTTGGTAATACATTGATTTTTTTTTTTTTTTTATACTATACCAACCGGTATTCGAAATTATATTCCGACTAATCTGATCCGAGACTTATAGTGACTCATTTAACGAGATTAGCCTCTTAATATAGTTTGCTCAATACCAAGTGAAATTGAGTTTTAAAGCAGAAATTTAATGAGCCTTCTGCTTCTGAAATTTTAATACACGGACTAGGTGGTGAATATAACAAGTGAAAGAAATTTAATGAGCCTTCTGAAAATTGGTTCCCACTTCTTTTACAAAACAGAGGGAATTCTACGGTTTATCCGCATGCTTTTCATTTTATTATGCTTATCTGCTGGTGAATATAATAGCAGGTGAAAGAACTACAACATGAATTGCTTCCTACTTCATTTACAGAGATTTTATGCGTGACCCAAAGTGGTTGTGACATAAAGCCTATTGGGCTTAAAGCACATGGAGAGCAAGGAGAGTTGAAGTGCTGAAAAAACCTTGGTTTAAAATATATTTTTTTTCAAATCTCACAGTGACATTTTTATTTTATAAAAAAAAGGCTGAAAAAAAATCACCGCCGGAGATGGATGCCGGGGAAAGCCCCGGTGGTTGCCAACCTCGCCTGAAAATGACAACAAATCAAACACCATAGAAAGAGAGAAAATGACGGACAGAAAAAACAGAAAAAGGGGAAAGAAAACCCGACAAAAAAAAAATCGTCACCTGCGAACGACGGAGATAATGGCAGAGAAACGTGCGTTCAAGGAGAGAGAGAGATCTGCAAGTTTTACGAAAGCCGGTGAAATGGGAGTTCTGCGAACCGGAAAGATAAAACCCAAGTTCAGCAAGATCTGCAAGTTTTGCACGTTCAAGGTTAGGGTTGGGTTTTTAAAATAATGAGAAGTTCATGGTAAGGAGAGGTTGAGAGGAGAGTCAAAGACTCGACTGCGAAGAAAGAAA
This sequence comes from Dillenia suffruticosa, assembly GCA_033439265.1. Classification (NCBI taxonomy): domain Eukaryota; kingdom Viridiplantae; phylum Streptophyta; class Magnoliopsida; order Dilleniales; family Dilleniaceae; genus Dillenia; species Dillenia suffruticosa. The sequence continues at coordinate 3,867,579 of JAVTVX010000012.1, read as the reverse complement.
AGAATGGGGAAGGTTTGGCTCTTTAAAAGGTTGAAAGCGAGATCATGAATCTCGCCATCAGAGGGCGAGATCCAGGATCGCGCGTTTTAAAAGCGCGATCAAAGATCTCGCTTTTAATTTTTTTTAAATGAGTCAAAAATCAAAAAAATAAATTAATAAAATCAAGATCGAGGATCTCGACTCTGAGAAGTCTTGATCCTCAATTGCGACTTCTCTAGATTTGGGAAAAAAACAATAACCGCATTTCAATAATTTTAATTAAAAAATAATATTTTGGTAAAAAATTTAAAAAGATAACACTGTGTCGTATCGCAGCATGTTAAAACTAGGTTTAATTAGTTTAGATTAAAACTCTTAAAGTAATATCAATAAATTTTTAAATTGGATTTTGTCGCGAGTTTTCAAAGAGAAATTTATTATTATTATTAAAGAATTTAAATAAAACATATTATTAAAGAATTTACATAAAAAATTCGATTCTAAATTGTTGCTCACTCAGAGTTATGATGAATGCAGGAGTAACAGAGTTCAGGCGTCCCCCGACCGTATGACAATCAGGGAAGATAGCGAGGGTGTTAAGTGGCTAAGAAAATAAGTTTGCTATGATTGTTTTTATCTTTTGTTTAAAAAAAAAAAAAAAAAAAAAGCTATGATTATACCGCAACTATGTTACAAACACACAAAATGGAAGATCCCTAATGGTACAGTTTAATAATTATAATCACTTGAGATTTGAATTTCTTATATAAAAAAAAAAAAAAACATAAGAGCAAAGGTAGATTAATAATAATTGAATCAATTAATCACAAGTTCGCTCACAAGTTAATGAAAATCAAACTGGCTTTTAGAGATGGGCCCGGGCCGTGCTGGGCCGGTTCAAAAAATTTTCTTAGAACTGGCCCAGCCCGGTGAACCAGGCCCGCTGAGCCTGGCCGATTCATCGATTTTGTTTTTTTTTTTTTTTTTGGGTTTGGTGAGGGAAGCCGACATCGGAGACATATAAGCCAGTCACGTTTTAAATTTTGAAATCTCAAAGCCCACGATCAAGTCATCGGTCAATTGCGTACCTTTTCGATTCTTTGATACAACTGCACAAACCCTTATCAAACTTAGACCTCGTTTCGGTCCATCCTTAAGGAATGAAACCTAAAATGAAGGTCTGTCATGCCCCTTATAGTAGAATTTTTTTTTTTTAATCTTTAATCTGATTTGAATATTATAAAATTTAATTTAAGATTAACTTTTTAAATATTTATTTTTTATTTTCAAAACTCAAATTTAAAATATTAATTAAAAAAATTTAGTATTTTATCGTTATATTATTAGAATATTAGTTTCGACTTTTTAGTTAAACTCAAGAAAAGGAAAAGAGCTCCACTGTAATATTGGGTGCTAAGTTAGCACCAGCTACATACAATGTCAAAACTCAGTTTATTACTTGATAAGATTGTAGTTTTCTTTGAACGAAATTTTATCACATTCGATTTTCTTCCTTCGCACGGCAAATGAAAGGGGGTCCGAGATACATAAGCCAGTCGCGTATTAGATTTTGAAATCTCAAAACCCATGATTAAGTCATCGGTCAATTGCGTACCTTTTCAGTGTTTTGATACAACTACACAATCCCTTGTCAAACTTATACCTGTCGATATGAGACTTTCGTTTCGGTCGATCCTTATCTCAAGGAATAAAGCCTAAGATGAAAGGTCTGCCATCACCCTTATGGTAGACATTTTTTTTTACAAAAAATCTTTAATTTTATTAGAATGTTATGAGTTTTAATTTAAGCATTAACTCTTTCGATATTTATTTTTTATTTTTAAAACTTAAATTTAAAATTTTGATTAAAAAAATTTTATAATACGACTAATATTGGGTGCTAAGTTAGCACCAGTTACATATAATGTCAAAACTCACACAATAATAATAGTAAAATCCATCCAAACTTTTTTAAATTGAGTGGTCAGATATTCTACCCTCTTAATCAAAGGTCTTGAATTCAAACCATGAAAATGATGAAAAATAATTTAAGAGAATCAATCTCTAAAATAGATCCTATATTACTCAAGTTGGATTAATTGGGTAAAATCCAAATATCGTTAATGAAAAAAAAAAAAAACAGTAAAACCCCATCTCATGCTGAAACTCTTAGGTTCATGATTTCAATCATACAAGCAGCATTAGGAATTTAGTCCACTTCAGCCTTAATCCATGAAAAAGAACTTGCTTTAATGACGTGACATATTTCTTCATGCCAATGGATCTTTTCTTTGAAAATTACTTCATTCCTTCCGATCCATATCCACCTAATAGAAAACTAGACTCCATTAAACACCTCCGTTATTTTTTTTCCCCAACATTTGACTTGTAGAGCCAGAAAATACAGCTTTATTCCCACCATGGTTACTAGGTTAGATGGGGTTGACACAAGTGGCTGCAAACCACACCATAAGCTCTGTTATATTTTATTTTACAGAATAAAGATGAAAATTTAATAAAAAATTATAAAATTTTATAAGAAGTCATTCGTTTAAAAGAAACTTAAATTATTATTATTGTTATTAGATTGTTTCCACACGAATAAAGAATGTAATTATAACAAATAGAGAAAACTGTAAACATCAAAAGTATTATCCGTGGAATTCAAGAAATCTTAGTTAGAGAGAGAGAGAGAGAGAGAGAGAGAGAGAGAGAGTTTTGTCAACCTTCATATCATTTTCCAAGCAGTCACATTTTAGATCGATATAAGAAAAGTTATAGTTCTTCCCTTCGGTTCGTATAGTAATAGGACTTTGCTTCTCTAATAATTGAAAAGATTAAATTTTTACTACTTTTACTATTTTTTTTTAGATTTTTTATAGCCTGTAATAAAAATTTCTTCTTTAACCATATTTGATCTTATAGATCACTAATTATTATTATCACTCACTTGGATCATCAAAAGTCAAAATGATCGGAAAAAAATTTAAATTTTAAACTAAGATGATATTTATTATAACTATTTCATTATGTCAAATAGATAAATATCGAAGTCTATAGATAAGATGCAGTAAATCCTCCTTCATATTATCAACACCTAGTTATCTACTAATCGGATATTGCATCTTTGAAGTTCTAGAATTTGAATTTTGTGTCCAGCGAAAACAGGGTTTTGTCCCTATGAGAGTGCTTCACGGTTCACATTACATTTAAGAGGACCACAGAGTTTTGCCAGTGAAGCTGCAACTTGATGAGCACCAAGTATAAATAAGGCACATAACATGTATTATTTACATCACGTCACACCCCCCACCCCACAAAAGAAAAAGATAAGGAGATAGGAAGAATGGTATTACCTAAGCAACTTGTCCTTATTTTGGTGGGCTTTTCATGCTTCTCCTTAGGGTTGGGAGATCATTTTATTCTAGTACATGGGCTAGGCCATGGTGCCTGGTGCTGGTACAAAATTATACCCTTGCTTGAGTCCGCTGGGCACAACGTCACTGCCATCGACCTAGCAGCGTCGGGCTCTGATCCGAGGTCCATCCTAGAGATTCACACATTTGCCCAGTACAATGAGCCTCTGACAAATCTTATGGCTTCCATTCCTGACAATGAAACAGTCATACTTGTTGGACATAGCTTGGGAGGCATGAACATAGCTTTTGCTATGGAGGAATTCACAGATAAAATTTCGGTGGCTGTCTTCCTAAATGCGCTGCTGCCTGACACCGTTCACACTCCAGATTATGTTATGGAACAGGTGCGTGCTTTTAGACCATTAAATATTGAAATATTCCACAAATTTTTGTGATTAATTAACTTTTAAGGTAAATAATTTTTTGCCTACTCGACTTGTATAATAATAGTGATAATGATAATATCAAGATTATTTTGGTTTTAATTTGCTTCAACAGCACTATATGCTATTTTATACAATATTCTAGTTAATCATGCTGTACTTGCGTGGAAGGAAGCAAAACAGGATGCACAAATACGAAACAGGATAAGATAAATACAGTTTGGGTTTTTTTTTGTATTATGGAGGAAGAAAAAGAAAATATATATATATATTATATAACGATGCAATGGAAGTCCATTCTGGAAGTCCATTCTCCATGCGTAAGTTTCCTGTTTCTTGCCTAAGGCAAGACCCAAGTTGGGCACCCGCATGACAAAGACAGAATTTATTAATTAATTGGTACTTTGCACCATTCTAAACAAAATTAAAATTTTTTTAATCAATATTTTTTGAGCACCTACCAATAAACTCATCAATTATAATCAACCTTCCGTAAATTATGAGATTTTCTATCATTTTTATAAATATTGATATACATAAAATAAATAACCATTGAATTGACTATTATTTTTTGACGGTTTAACTATCAATCTCATAATTATCAAAACTTATATTGATTCAAAACAATCCCAACAAAATTCTTAAGCTTTACACCTTGAACTTTGGTTAGAAGAAATGCAATTTGTTTTTCCCTCCTGGTAGCTACTCCTTGGAATTTATCTGCAGAATTAACATTTTGTGTTAAAAGCTAACCAATGTATTTCATATTATGCAAATCTTCCGTTCATTCATTCATTTATTTATCTATTTATTTATTGAGCTAAGTTGTTCAGCAAGATGATTAGTATAATGATTCAAACTCTCTTTTCCAAAAGCAAATTGCGCTGGGATATGGACCAGCATCATATTTGGACACTGTGTTTATACCATATCCTGATCTACAAGAGAACAACACAGCAATTCGTTTTGGCCCCCTATTTCTGAAGACCTACCTCTACAATGAATCCCCTGATGAGGTAATTCACATTCTCTTTGAAAAATTAACAAGTACTCCAAATACTGAAAAAAAAAATCTTTTTTTTGGGGTCCCTTTGATCGGAAGGATTATGCCCTAGCCACAAGACGGGTGAGGGCAGGAAACCCCTTCACAGCTGATCTAGCAAAACAACCCAAATTTACTGATGGAGGATTTGGATCGGTTGCTCGAGTTTACATAACATGCACAGAAGATAGAGCTGAACCACCGCCCTTTCAATTTTATATGATCAATAACACTGGCGTCAATCAAGTGTTTCAAATTGAAGGTGCAGACCATATGGCAATGTTTTCAAAGCCTCAACAACTCTACAATTATCTCCTAAATGTCTCAGCCACCTTCAACTGAAGCATTTTGCTTTATTATGCAACGAAGTACTAAAAATAACACAGCGCATTTTGCTTTATTATGTAACAAAAAGTACCAAAGCGGATGCGTTGATGTTCTATCTGAATTTAGAATACTTCTACAATAAATAATGGAACTTGTTGCTCTCCTAAACGCAAGTGTCTACAATTTGCTGCAAACAAACACACAGTTCAAATGGCTTACAAAGCATGGCTATATGGTCTGAATAAATAACCACTTTTATTTGGTCCGTGGGATTCTTCTTAATCATCCAATTCACCGACGGAAGTTAGCGACGGAATATTTTCATTATTAAAAATTCCATTGATAATATGTAATTTTATAATTTTTTTTTATGAATTTAGCGACGAAAATATTTCCGTCGCTAATATATCGGTATTAATTCCGACGTTAATCCATCACTATTATTGACGGATATTTTTACGTCGATAATTTTCTATCACTGAAACCATGTTTTCCAGTAGTCTCTCTCTCTCTCTCTCTCAAAATTCAGTGTAGCCCAATAGAAGTACACTATATCGGGAGTAATCCAATATCCTAAATAAATAATATTTTGAGTGGTGGGGCGTTAAAAACCTCCTCATGCACCTCCAACAATATCAATATAGAATCGACCTAATCAAACATAATTATTGTTATCGTGTGTAAATATATGTTAATTAATTATTTAATTTTATATTGTGTTATGCTGATGAAAATGTATCTACAATGATTTATTTCATTGAAAAGAGGAGAATGTTAAAAGGAAAGACAAAAATGTAAAGGTATGCTATTTATATTTATCATGACTAAAATAGTTATTTTTTTTTTCATCTAACTAATTCGATTTGAACACGACTCATTAAAGAGTTGTTTCTCCCAAATTCCATTTCCCCCTTCCCATAACTTGAATCCAAGATCTATGATTAAAAAAAATATATCACTCTACCACTATACCCATGAGAGTTTAATAGTAAAATAGTTACTTTCATCATTTATATGCCCACTATTTTTTGATATATTAGGCCATAATTTTTCAAACCCATCTCTTATTTTTAAGGATGAATAATTGGTATTCAGTAATTTATTTTAATCCGATTCAATTTGATTCAAATTGAGTTGACCCCTTAAGGGTTAAATATTTATCGGTGTTTATTTTTTTCATACAAAAAAATTCAAATTCAAAATCATTTTTAACGAATATCAGTATCCAATTTTTAAACTAACTGAGTATCGGTGAAACATATAATAAATACCGGTTAATGCTTACCGCAATATGTTTAGCTAGTGAAAAGGCATGAGTATTTTCTATAAAATTTTGTTTGGTGTGATCTTCTTATTCTAGATCAAGAATGTGAAAAGAGAAAAAAATAATAATAATAAGCCACTACATGACATATAGATTGAAAAGAATTTTAATTTTCTAATAATAGTAGGAAATTTCGTGAATACATTATTGTTCACAGATAATTCCTTTACCTGCTACTAAATATAAATTACCCATATAAATCCTTGCAATTTTTATGAATTAAATACTGTTTAAATATTAGTTTAGAAAAAGAGGAAACTTTAGAAATACTGATCAATGGAATCAAGTGTTATAAACTCTTATTTGTGATTATTAGATTTGGAGTTAATGAGGAATCTTCGTACTCCCAAAGCATTTTGCTCTCTTTATAACAAAATATATTAAATAGTATTTGGAGTGTGGATAATGCTTGAGTTCTTTTTTTTTCTTTCTTTCTTTAATTACATTTTTAATCTCCTACGTATAATATAAAATTAAATGTGTTCGTAATTTAAGGATCACGTGGATTGTTGATAGGGTTGAAGCATGGTTATTAAAACTGGACTGCCCGGCCGGTCTGAGCGGATCAACTCCTGATCCACTACTAGAAAATGAGTTTTTAATGACAAAAAAATTCATCACTAAAAGTCTATTTCTTATCGTTGAAGAGTATCAGTAATAGATTTTTTCCATCACTAAATTCATCGCTAATACCCATCCCGCTAAATATCAACGATAAAAAAAAATCTGTTGTCAATATTAGCGACGAATTAGTGATAAAAAAAAAATCCGTTGGTGATTAATAGCGATGGAAAAAAATTTGTTGTTGAAAAAAAAAAGTGAAAAAAAATGAGGGACGAAATTAAATTCTAACGTTGCTTTTTGAGCTATGAGGGGAATGCATGCCGCACAGCCAAGTGGCACTCGCCCGCCCAGCCCGCGCATCTTCCCGGCCCGCCCGTGTGATGACTTCCTTTTTTTTAATAATAAAATAATTTATAATAATATTTTATTATAAAATAATAATATAATAAAATATTACAAAAAGGAAATAATAAAATGATATTTTATTATAAAATAATAATTTAAAATAAAATTTTACAAAATTTTAAAAATTAAAAAATTAAAAAATTAAAAAATTAAAAAAATTAAAAAATTAAAAAATTAAAAAATTAAAAAATTAAAAAATTAAAAAATTAAAAAATTAAAAAATTAAAAAATTAAAAAAAAATAAAAAAATAAAAAATAAAAACATTGAAAAAATTTTAAAAAATCTGTCGGTAATTCGTTGATAAAATTTCCGTTACTAAAATTTTTATTGATAATCTGTCGCTGATAGATTTTTAAAAACTTTTTAAAAAAATTAAAATTTAAAAAATTTAAAAATTTAAAAAATCCTTTACTATTTCATCGGTAATTAATCTCTAAATTCAATCGGTATTTTGTCAGTAATCCGTCGTTGATAGATTTATAAAAAAATTAAAATTTTTAAATTTTAAAAAATCTATCACAAATCCGTTAGTAATTCGTCGGTAAAATTTCTATCGATAATCTGTCACAATTCCATCGTTATTATCAATAGAAAAAAAATTCATAAGTGATTTTTCATCGGTAAAAATCAAATTTCTAGTAGTGATTCATATATTTTATAAATTTCTTAAATTAAATTATTTATACAATCAATTCATACAAATCAATAGCAGGTCGATCCTTAACCCGTATAACTCATGGAGTTTTATAAATCCCGTGCATATCATAACTTTTCTTGGTTTTAGTGTTGTTTTTGCCATATTTAACAAATTTAAAGATAAAAAGAAAAAGACATCTTCTCAATAACACCGTCTCAGAGTTATAGTAATCCCCCCAAAAGATGGAGAGTATCAAAGGAATGGAAAAACTTTTAACGTATTCTAATTTTCCAAAACTCATAAGAAAAAAAATTATATCAATTAAACAATTTCTTTCATTAATAATGACGTTATAATCCTATTTCTCAAGAAATAAAAAATAAAAGAGAAAAAGAGAGTTTAAGGGAGAAGGAAGAGTTTTTAATTTTTTTACATGATTATATTATTTTTTATAAATATTATGATTAATATTTTATGTTTAAAAAATATAATTATATATATTTTTATATTTTAAAATAATAAAAAATTTAAATATGGGTCAAGTTTAATAATTATGGACGAAAGAGATAGATGCAGGTGAAGATGTCATGAACTTCTCGTGGATTATTTCTTAAAATATTGAGAAAATGATATGAAATTTTCAAAAGAGGTTGTAATTTTTTCTTTTAAAACTATCGAAATTGATTTTCTATAAATCGATTTTAAAATTGATTTTGATTTCAAACCGTTCAATCAACCTGCTCGTTAAAAAATAAAAAAAATTAGAAGTCGATTTCTAAAGCAAACTTCTAAAGAGTCGACTTCACTCTGTCTCTGTCCCTCTCCCTCTCTCTCTCTCTCTCTCTCTCCATGTCTCATCTCTCTCTCTCTTTCCATTTATAAATATTATTATTTAATTTAAAATTTTATAAATATAAAATATATTAAATATTAAATGGTAATATTAAATATTAAAACATTTAAATTAAATACTAAATTCTAATATTAAATATTTAAATATTTTTATATCTATAAAATTTTAAATTAAATATTAATATTTATAGGGAGAGGGAGGGGGTGAGATGCGGAGAGAGAGAGAGAGAGGGGCATTTAATGTGTGAACTTCAACAATTAAATGCTGAGAGAGAGGAGAGAGAGAGAGGGAGGGTAAAGTGGACTTTGAAGTGGAACGAACAGTTTGAAGTCGATTTTCTAACAAATTGATTTTGATAGTTTTGGAATAAAAAATCCTATTTTTTAAATTTTGTATCATTTTCTTAATATTTGGAAAAATAACCCAACTTAACGCAGCTTGGAAACTTGTAATTTGTAAATTGACGGCCGGCAACTCCCATCACATCAAAACCCCTGGACGTTCTTGGGTGAACTAGAAATTTCGCTCCGTATGGTAAAAAAAAAAAAAAAAAAGAAATTTCGCTCTGCCCCCGTTTAAATTAAAAATCAATATTTATAAGTGGAGAGAGAGAGAGGGTGAGGGGAGGGAGAGAGAGATAGAAAGAGATGGGACGTGGGGAGGGAGAGGGTGAGAGAGAGAGAGAGAGAGATAGAAAGAAATGGGACGTGGGGAGGGAGAGGGAGAGGGAGAGGGAGAGAGAGAAAGAGGCATTTTTGGCACCAACTGTCGGTTGCTTTACGTTTGATATTAAATTTTTTAATTAAAATTTTAAATTTAATTTATGATTTAATTATAAAATAAATTATATTAAAAGAATAATTTTTTAAATAGATTATTATAAATTTTAGAGTAAATTAATTAATGTATGATTTTAAATATTAATCGGTATAGTATAAAAAAAAATGGTATTTGATGGTCGAAAAAACCGAGAGAGAGAGAGAGAGAGAGAGAGAGAGAGAGAGAGAGAGAGAGAGAGGTGGGAGGTGAGGAAGAGGGAGTGGGTGGTGAATCGTGGTGCGTGGCTAAAATAATGTTTTTGGCATTTACTCTTTTCAGTTCGTTGTGCGGTCGTCCTCAAATTATTAAGTATGGAATAGTGATATATATTTATATGCTTAAATTATTAAATATGGGACAGTGATATATATACTTTAAAACTATATTATTAAACTTTGTTTTCATATATAGTAAATGTGAATAATGGATAAAATTACAAGTGTGACACATAACATTAAGCTCAAAATATTTAGTATGTATTATTGAGATGAGGTAGAAGGATGCCAAAACGAAATACAGTTTATACGCAAAAGAAATTGCTGTTAGCAGCCTATCCTATATTAAGGCAAAAAGACAAAGTAAAAACGGAACTCATGGCTTATTGGTAATGGCTTTAATGAGGAGAGACAAAGCATTAGAAAAGAACGTAATTACCCTTTCTACTTGGAGTAGATAGGATAGGAGTGCAGTTCTTAATTTTTGAACGAAATTTTATCACATTCGATTTTCTTACTTTGCATGGCAAGGGAAAGTGATTTGAGTTATATAAGTCAAATCTCAAACCCATGATTAAGTTGTACCTTTTCAATCTTTTGATATAACTTATCAAACTTAGACCTGTCAATAAAAAGACTTTCGTTTCGATTTTATCCTTATCACTTAAGGGATAATGCCTAAAAGGAAGGTCTTTTCTCTCCCTTGTAGTATGCTTTAATTAAACTCCAGAAAGGTATATCAATCACTTGTGTAATCTAACGATAGAATATTAAAATCTCTTATTCAAAATATAGATTTTGAATATTGTGAATGAAAATATAAATATTAGTAGAGTCAACTTCTAAATAAACTCTATAACCGTTTGAATCGTATTAGTATTATTGTTATTATTGCAGTCAACTACGATTTGATCATTTAGGTCATGGAGGGTTGTTGTTATAAAAAATTTTCAAACTTATGAAGATTATAATATCTTTTTATAACAAATAAATTTCTAATTCAACTAAACAATAGTCACAAAGAGAAAACTAAAATGAAGAAAAGGTCGAAAAGGACTTCCAGACTCCTTGTTACTATATAAGAACGAAATCTATGAGAATAAAATAACATAATTTGTGAGTGCCAAAATGCTAATACTTAAGAAATACATTCTCCTTCTGATTTGCTTATTGAATTTTGTGTTTTGTTCAGCACAAAACCATTTTATTCTAGTACATGGACTAGGTCTAGGTGCTTGGTCCTGGTGCAAAATAAAACCTCGCCTCCAGTCCGTAGGTCACCGGGTCACCCTACTTGACCTGGCAGGGTCCGGCGTTGACACAAGGACCATTGAAAAGGTTCACAAATTTGGTGAGTACAATGAGGCATTGATGAAGACCATGGCTTCAATTCCTCCAAGCGAGAAAGTCATCCTCGTTGGCCACAGCTTGGGAGGCATGAATATAGCTTTTGCCATGGAAATGTTTCCTAAAATTGTTTCTGCTGCCGTCTTCCTAAACGCATTCCTTCCGGACACCATACATCGGCCATCTTTTGTCATAGAAAAGGTATAACATTCTAAACTAAGTTTAATTAATCTCAACTCATCATCTATATTTTATGTTTTATTTTATGTACTAGATTTTTTAAACTAAATTAAAATTTTTCCGATAGAAGTAGAGTTCCTCCGTTAAAAATAAATTTTTTATAAAAAGAAATTAAATTATTATTGTACAGATATTTTTTATATTAAAAAGTTATATTTAATCTCAAGGAAATTAATTTTAAATTTTTTTAAATGGGTCCATGTAATATTTACCGGTGCCAATAAGAAATTATCACATTGCAATTTGCAACACCAAGCAAATAAGGACCAATTTCATTGCGAATGAATCACATTATCTTTTGGTACAGCAACTTGAGTTGTATCCAACAGATTTTCTGGACACCCAATTCAAACCCTATGGTAAACCGAGCGAGAATCTTACATCAATGCTTTTTGGCCCTAAATTCTTGTCAATCCAACTCTATCAGCTTTCCCCAGTTGAGGTAAAATCTCAAATACCATTTCATTTCCTTCTTTTCTCCTTTCATGCAACTGTTATTACGTCCCTTCTTTATGAGGAAACAAAATGAAATGTTAGTTTTGTTGCTCATGTTTTTTTTCAAGGAATTGACTCTTGCCAGTACATTGGTAAGGCCCGGTTCATCATTCACGACTGATTTATCCAAGGCAAGGAAGTTCACTGAAGATGGGTACGGATCAGTTCCCAAAGTGTATATTGTGAGCGCAGAAGACAAAGCAATAGCCACGAAATATCAACTTTGGATGATAAAAAATAGAGGGGTGAATGAGGTGAAGGAGATTCCGGGTGCAGATCATATGGCAATGTTTTCCAAGCCCCTAGAAGTCTCCAGCATTCTCCTTGATGTTGCAGCTAAATATTCTTGATGTGAAATGTATGTCTGAGAAACCTGGTTAATCACTCTCCCATATGCCGACCACCAGCGCAACCAAGCCCTGGCGCCCTGCTCAGTTGAAGAGAGAGGTCTAGCTAGTGCTAATTTGGTTTGGATAAATGTATGCAAATCCTTGATTTGTAATCATATCGAACGTCAATGTCGGTTCATATTGCTACTAGAAATCTATGTGTCATCGGGTGTGTTATATATTCCAATATTACTATGAAAGTCTCTATTTAATTTAATATATAGAATTATTAGTGTTTGAGTGAGACTATTATAATTTTATTGAAATGTCAAATAAAGTTCCAAAATCCCATGAAGTTCTCAATGTACTCTCAATCTCAAAATAATTTTTAAAATCAAATTCAAATTAAAAATTTTAAGATCGCAAAGTGTTTGTCAGGTTTGTTTGAAACTAGATGGTTAATGGCAGCCAAAAAGGAAAGATAACAATAATCTCTTGACTGGCCAATAAAAGCTGCCTCTGATTATGGTCGTCTTGACAATATGTAAGTTGAGATGTCATGAAGAATAAAAGCTATAATTGGTTATGGTCGTTTTGACCATGTAAGTTGAGAAGTGAAGCTAATTCTTTGTCGGCCTTTGATTTGAGACACTATGATAAATTTATTTATTATATCAAAAATAAAAAGTATACACCCAAATATTTGACTGTCCATATTATAAAGTTTATCTATATTATATTAATGTTATAATAAAATAAAAAAATAAAATTTTCATAGAGGTTTTTTTCCCTTATTAGTGTCTTTTTTTGTATTATATCAATCGGTATCCGGAGTTATTTTCGACTAATTCGATTCAAAACTTACAATGACTCATTTAAAAGAGCTACCCTCCCAACGTAGTCTGCTCTATATTCAAATTACGAGTCGAACTCATAATTTTGATTAAAAGACCTAATATCATATCCCATTAGATTAATTAATCGTTGGTCCCTCGCTAATGTCTCGTCGAGCTCCTCAACCACTGCTTTCAAAATATAGAATGACTAATTTCAAGTGCCTTGCCTTTATTCTATTTCACAAAATCTTAATCAAGGTTCTTCTTAATTGTCAGCACTTATGTCTTGATTTGAATTGTCCCAGAATTTAATATCTTGATATGGACTAGATTTGAACCTTTGACTTAGTCACGTAGGGATGAAATAATAAGGGAATTTTTGTAGAAGGTAGTACAAAATGCGTTTCATTTTTACTGCGGTCAAAGGTAAATGCCAATAAAGTTTGATGCCAATGAATGGGAGGAGGGAGGCATGAGCCACAACAGTCCCATAACAGTAGGACTGGCAATTGGGCCGGGCTTGCCTGAGCTCGGCCAACTTGAGCTGGGCACATTTTAAAGAGTTGAGCTCGGATCCTGCGGACTTGAGTCTATTATTTAGACTCATTTTAATTACAGACTGATCCTGAATATTAGTGGACTTAACTCTTTATAAGCTTGGCCCGTTTAAATTGTATATGTACCCTTTTTTTGTTGTTAGATAAGGATAGATCCTCGGCCCACTGGTGTAAGTTCAGTCAAACTCTCTCTTGCCCACCCGATACCAAAATCAAGCTTTGAATTCATCCTTCATCATCTTCAGTCGACTTACCAACAAATGTTGGCACAGATGACAAGGGCTCTGTTGTCTTTAAGAGTTTTTTTTTTGGTGCTGTGTCTTTAAGAGTTTGACTCCCCATAGAAATGGAGAGACATTTGTTGGGAGACCCCACAGTAAGTGGGCACCGCAACGGTCAGGGGCGGTGGAGAAGCCATTGGAATCAAAAAAAAAAAAAAATCTTCAGTCGACTCTAGAAATCACCATCGTTCGCCTTACTTCATTGCCTTGATTCGCCATCCGTCGAACTGTTTGAGAAGTTTAATCATTCTCTGCAGTCCATTCGATTTCTCCATCGTCTCTTCGAATTCGCCATTCACTGTCTAAGCTCCTCCGTCGAATAGTCGCCGTCATCGATCATCTTCAACATCATTTTCTCCGCCTAAATTCGCCTCAATCGCTCTTCGCCACCTTTGAAGACTTAGCTCCACCTTCTGACTTTGAATCTTCACCTACAATTTGTGCTGCCATCAATCACCATCGACTACGTTCATTACCGTCAAGCTTCGAGTTCGCCGTCCTGATTCGTCTCACGGTACAGACATCATTGAACCAATATCGCCACTTTGAGAATCCTCTGTTTGCGAATTCAATTTTGACTTTCCAATCTCAAAATTTTGGAGTTCTACAACTAATGTAAAGGTAAGTAGAGATAAGTTCGACAGCCTTCCTCTGAAAATATGTGAATATCTTCCCCCACTAATGTGGGCTCGAGCTTGGCCCAAAATGGGCTTGAGTCCCTTTTAATTTTTCAGCCGGAGCTCAAGCCTCAATCCTTCGAGCTTTCTAGAGCCGTGCTTGGACTCGGTCCGATAAATTTTAAATGGGCCGAGCCCAAACTTTGTAAGGTTTAGCTTAAAAAACTCGATTGTCGGCCCTACACACCACGCAAGTTGCCGAAACCCACGTGCCATGTCCACAACTTCTCCATTTTCAACTCGGCAACCGTGAAACTCGCGTGCCTTTTTCTGCGCGTGCGATGCCCTACAACAGACGCAATACGCATACACTGGGTGCTGGCTATGCCAGCCTCATGGGACGATTCAGTCTGACCAATCACTTTTGGAGAGAAAAAACAGAATCAAGATGGGAGAGTCAGACAAGAGGCTATTAGTTCTTTTTTTTTTTTTTTTTCCTTTATTGTTATTTTATTTTGATTTGGGATATTAGAAACACCATTGTAGGACTTTGGCTAATGTTGGATAGTTTAATTTCTCGTTTCTAACTAAATTTTGTTCGAGGAAGGTAAGTTTCAGATAATGAGTTTGATGAACAACACTTCACTGACCATGAGAACAGCAAAACCACTGTCTGATTAGTTAGAACATTTTTAGCTGGGCACAGCAGTAGTATAACCGAAGCATTACTTATTGGCAGTTTAGCAATATAGTGGTTGGTCAATATATTTCTGCACACATGATCAAGCAGCTGTCTTTGTGGTTGCGCATGGGTGTATTACTCTTGCTCTTGTTCTCGGTCTTTTTCTGTTTTATTATGTTTTCACTGCAGTTGGTTTCTTATCTGTAAATTAATTGCCAATTCAAACATCTCATCAAGGCTGCTTTTGTTCAGTTCTTTTGGAATGGATGTGCTCAAGTGGATGCTCCAGACAGGGCACACGACCATGCTGAGCTGATGCTTGGAGCCCCACCAACTGCGTAGGCTTCTCTCCACCTCGGGGCCTAAATACAGTTGTTTCTTTAACATGTGCTGATGTAATTAACATGCTAGATCTCCATTATAGGTGCGCACTGAATTTATCCCTGCTGTAAATACCATTTGTTTCTTACTGTTTTCCCAGGTAGGAGGAACCAGGTTAGGTTTACCTGTGTATTATGGACAAAAGAAAGGCTTATTTATTTAAAGCTTCTATTTTTCCTTTGGGTATCTTTGTACTTGTATGCTTTACTCCTCTAGATTCTGGAAGCTCTGGGTGGTTTCTGTTTGCAATTTGCCTCTGTCAAAGGAACAGTACACAAATGGTCCGATCTGTAGTTCCTCTGTATGTCTCAAACGTCCGATGCGCTTGTCAAGGCACTAGAAAAGGTTACCTTACAAATTTGTGTGTATTTATATATATTTTTTCCCCTCCAAACCTGCCTTTATTCATTTCTTATATGTACTTCCAAAATTTTACAGTTAAATAACTATATTAACCTATGACAATCTGTATGCTTGATAATATCACTGTTAACGAATCGTTTGAATGATATTGCTTAAAAGAAAATGCCATGGTAAATATGAAAAAAGTGAAAGTTCAAGAGTAATGCTGGATGGTAATCCAAAACAGTATGTTTGAAGTAATTTTTAAATATTTATTTAAATTCATCAAAACATAATAGAGAGAGATATACATTATCCAAGAGCACTATTTATTCCCAAATCCTAATTGCTCCATTATTATTGCTATTTTTTGTTAGAAATTATCGATAATTATATTGGATCTGACTAAATTCAGTTTGAGTCGAGTTAAACCCTTAAGGGATAAAAATCTTTAAACATTTGTTTTCTCTATATACAAGATCTTGTTTAACAACTATCATTTACTATAATATATAAACTAGAAAATATAAATTCATAGTGTCATTAGTTTTGACAAAATCAAGTTTCAAAAGAAACAGCCTGCAGCTTTTACCATTTTTTACAAAGTCTATCACCTCATTTAGAGTCAACATACCGTCAAAAATTTGCCTTCCACATACAAAAGCCATTCGGTATGGATTTACTAAGGAAGAGGTTAAAACTAGGTTTTAGTTAATTTAGACATGTAGGGAAAACATGTGCAAGACAGAAAAGATTATATGGTTAATTTGTGAAAATGGAAACAAAATTAAAAATTATTTATTTCTAGAATAAAAATAAGTAAAATTTTAGTAAGTGTATAAATCATCATCCTCAACTGATACAAGTGTAGTGTATAAATCACTGATTGACCAACATCTCAAAGTGGATAGCCTGAATTGCCCGGCCGGAATCAATGCCAATTTTGCGATACAAAAATTTCAATGACCAATGCCACCGAATGGTGTTTTCAACACCAACTTAATAAATCAATGTTATTAAAATCGGACCGAATCACCGGTTCAACCGGTTAAACCCTTCTTTAATAATTTTGCAGTTCAGTTGAACAAAAATACCGTTTTATAATTGAACCGGACTGAACCGATGGTTCAACCGTGAATCGAGATTGAACTGCCGGTTTTAAAAAACCGCGATCTAGGGTTAAAACCTAAAAAAATATTTTTTTTAAGATTTTTTTTTTATTTTTTTTAATTTCTATGAGACGTGATATTATCAATTTTTTATATTATGATTTTAATTTATATTTTATATGATTTTATAATTTAGTTATTTAGTTTTTAATTATCAATATGAGTTTTAAAAGTAATTATTGATTATATATATATATATATATATATTTAATTATTATTAAAAAATCAGTGATTCGACCATATTGATCCACGGTCCAATCAGTTTAACTATATTTTTGAATTTTATGGGTTAATACAAGATACGGTTCTTGATAATATTATAATAAATTCAGTGGTGGCTTTCCAAACGGTGACACGGCCTCGGGGACACCAAAGGTTTTCTTCAAAAGTTTTTCTATTATATAATATTGATGGTCCAACTTAATATTTTTTTAATTTTTATTTTACTTCTAAAAAAGTATTTTGATTAATTTAAAATTATTAAAATTTCAAAATAATAATTTTAAAATAATATAAATTATTTATAAAATTTAATCTATTTTACTCTTGGACTATTTTTTAGCGTATCATTTCCAGCACTCCTTAAATCATTTTCCACTTGTACAAGTGGGCCCATTATTCCTCTCTCTCACAAAATTCAATATAGCCGAATAAAAGTTCAAAATATTGTGAGTTGTCCGATATCCTAAATAAATGATATTTCTCCCCCTTTATATAAATCATAGAAATCATAGTATATCTTAAATTCAATTAAATTTGATTAAAATTAAATTAATCTCTTAAAAAATAAAACTTTTTTAACATCTATTTTTTCCACTTATAAGACTCGAATTTAAAATTTTACTTAAATATAAATGATATTTCTCCATTCCCTTCTTTGTGTGCAACTAAAATAGTGTTTCTACGTCTGCTTTCTTAAGGTTGGCTGTGATATACACACAAATATTACTTTAAAACCATATTATTAATGGTTTTTTTTTTTTCATATATAGCATATATGAATTATGGATAAAATTACGAGAGTGTGACAAATAACATTATGTTTAAAATATTTAGGGAGTATGTGTTATCGAGATGAACTCGAAGGATGCCAAAGCGAAAAATGGCTTGATGACGAAAAGGAAACACAATTTTTAAGCAAAAGAAATTGCTGTTAGCAGCTTATACCATATTAAGGTAAAGAGACAAAGCAAAAACTGAATTCATGGCTTATTGGTAAGGGCTATAATAAAGAGAGACAAAGCTTAGAAAAGCACGTAATTTCCCTTTCTAGTTGGGAGTAGATGGGACATGGGAGTGCAGTTCTCTTTATTACGGCCATTATCAAATTAGACACTATTAAAGGATAGACTTTTAGTGATAAAAAAATTCGTCATTAAAAATTCATATTTCGTTGTTGAAAGATATCAGCAATGAATTTTTTTCGTCATTAAATTCGTCGCCGATAGGAACCCCGTTAAATATCAATGATAGAAAAAAAATTTAAAAAAATCGACTAAAGGCAGCCCCGCCCAACCCAACTCCTTTAATTTGTGGAAAAATGCTTCCGATCACCTTAGAACTGGGAACAAGAGAATTTTTATGAGCAACACAACTACCAAGCCAACCTTCATATCTATTTATATTATTTTTTTACTTATTATTTTTATATGATATTTTTTAATAATAATAAAATAATATAAAATATATTTTTTAATAATAATAAAGTAATATAAAATTATAATTTATTACAAAATAATAAAATAATTTTATTTTAGCTTAAAATTAAAAAATTAAAAAATTAAAAAATAAAATAATATTATTCTTCTACAAAACTAAATAAAATTAAAAATAATTATATTAAATAAAATTAAAAATTTAAAAAATAAAAAATTTAAAAAAATTTAAAAAATTTAAAAAATTTAAAAAATTTAAAAAATTTAAAAAATTTAAAAAATTTAAAAAATTTAAAAAATTTAAAAAATTTAAAAAATTTAAAAAATTAAAAAATTAAAAAAATTAAAAAATTAAAAAAATTAAAAAAATTAAAAAAATTAAAAAAATTAAAAAAATTAAAAACTAAAAAAAAAAGAAAAATCCTTCGGTAATCCGTCGCTAATTTTTCCGTCGCTGATTGTCGGTAAAAGGTTTACAAAAAATTAAAAAAATAAAAATTTAAAAATTTAAAAAAATTTAAAAGTTTCATCGGTAATCCATTTCTAAAATTTCAGTCGATAATCCGTCGCTAATAGTTTATTAAAAATTAAAAAAACTTAAAATTAAAAATTAAAAAAATAGAAAATCCGTGGATAAAAAATCCGTCGATAATCCATCGCAATTGTGTCACTATTATCGATGAAAAAAAATCTATCAAGAATTTTTTATCGTTGAAAGTGTATTTTCTAACTGTAAGACTTGTCAAACCCTTAACAAACTTAGACGTGTCAAACCCTTGAGGTAAAATGAAAGTGATTTGAGTTATACAAGTCAGTCACGTTTTAAAATTTTGATATAAAGACACAAACCCTTAACAAATTTAGACGTGTCAAACCCTTGAGGTTAAGTGAAAGTGATCTGAGTTATACAAGTCAGTCACGTTTTAAATTTTTCAAACCCTTAACAAACTTAGACGTGTCAAACCCTTGAGGTAAAATGAAAGTGATCTGAGTTATACAAGTCAGTCACGTTTTAAAATTTTGATATAAAGACACAAACCCTTACCAAACTTAGACCTGTCAATAAAAGTCTTTCGTTTCAATCCATCCTTATCTCTCAAGGGATAACGCCTAAAACGAACATCTGTCATGTCCCTCATAGTAGGCTTTTGTTAAACTCAAGAAAGGTAAAGGGGCTGCACTAACCTTGAAGAGGATGAAATGAAGTTCTATCGCTTTAAAATTTTGATTCATTATATTTTTTTCTGATTAGTAAAAAAAAAAAAAAGCATAGTTAGCACCAATTACATACAATATCAAAAGTCACACGACAATAAGAGTAAAACCCCATCTCATGCCGGAACTCTTAGGTTCATGATTTCAATCATACAAGCAGCATTAGGAATTTAGTCCACTTTAGCCATAATCCATGAAAAGACCTTGCTCTAATGATATGACATATTTCTTCATGCCAGTGTATCTTTTCTTTGAAAATTACTCCATTCCTCCCGATCCATATCCATCTAAGAGAAAACTATACTCCATAGCAAACCTCTCCATTTTTCCAACATCTGACTCGTGGAGCCAGAAAAAAACAGCTTTATTTCCCACTATTTTTTACCGTTGATAAACAAGTGATCAATGTTTTCATAAATTAAATTGTGTTTTTCTTATGGTAATTGAAAGCTACATGAGGTACACAAGTGGGGCAATTTCAAAATTTTTGAAATTTTAAACCCCTGACTTTAATTTTTTATGAATAGGTTTCTAAATTTGAAGAATTAATTTTTTTTTAATTTAAATTCCTTTTTTAAAATATTTTTTATGAATAAATTTTTGTAATTTAAATTTACATGATTTACAATTTTTTTATAAGGGCAAATCCACAAATTTTGGTTATACTTTTACAAGGATTTCTCTAATTAAAAGTTTAATAAAATTATGTGGTTTATTTATTTATTTATTTATTATCTAACATTGGACAGAGTTATTGGTGTGATGTCAAATAATGAAATGAAATATGAAAGAATTCAGTGAATATTACTTAGACATGTAGCTTACAAACATTTCATGAAAATACATCATTATAAAAATTAAATATCTCTTGCAGATTAATGCAGCCATACTCCTTGAGCTAATAACATGTGATTAAATTTATATTATCATACTTTAGGATATATGTGAACTCTTTTTTAGTTATATGGAGGGTTGTTATTATAAAAGTTTCCAAACTTATAAAGATCATTTTATCATTTTATAACAATTAAATTTCTAATTCAACTAAAAAATAGTCACAAAGGGAAAAATAAAATGAATAGAAGGGTTGAAAAAGTAATAAGACTTCCACACTCCTTGTTACTATATAAGAAAGAAACCTATGGGAATCAAAGAAAATAATTTGGGAGTGCCAAAATGCTAATACTTAAGAAATGCATTCTCTTTTTGATTTGCTTGTTGAATTTTGTGTTTTGCTCGGCACAAAGCCATTTTATTCTAGTACATGGACTAGGTCATGGTGCTTGGTGCTGGTGTAAAATAAAACCCCGGCTCGAGTCCGCAGGCCACCGGGTCACCCTACTTGACCTGGCAGGGTCTGGTATTGACACAAGGACCATTGAAGAGGTTCACAAATTTAGTGAGTACAACGAGCCATTGATGAAGATCATGGCTTCATTACCTCCAAGCGAGAAGGTTATCCTTGTTGGTCACAGCTTGGGAGGCATGAATATAGCTTTTGCCATGGAAATGTTTCCTAAAATTGTTTCTGCTGCCGTTTTCCTAAACGCTTTCCTTCCGGACACCATACATCGGCCATCTTTTGTCATAGAAAAGGTACAACATTCTAAACTTAGTTTAATTATGCTCGACTCATCTATATTCTATGTACTATTTTTTTTAACTAAATTAAGATATTTCCAACAGAAGTAGAGTTCCACTCTCAAAAATAAATTTTTCTATAAAAAGAAATTAAATTATTATTTTATAGATAATTTTTCTATATTAAAAAGTTATATTTAATCTCGATTAAGTTAACTTTTAATTTTTTTAAAATGGGAGGGGCCAATAAGAAATTATCACATTGCAATTTGCAACACCAAGCAAATAAGGACCAATTTCATTGCGAATGAATCACATTATCTTTTGGTACAGCAACTTGAGTTGTATCCATCAGATTTTCTGGACACCCAATTCAAACCCTATGGTAAACCAAGCGAGAATCTTACATCAATTCTTTGGGGCCCTAAATTCATGTCAACCCAATTCTATCAACTTTCCCCAGTTGAGGTAAAATCTCAAATACCATTTCCTTTCCTTCTGTTCTCCTTTCCTGCAGCTATTATTTCGTCCCATTTTGATAAGGAAACAAAATGAAATTTTAGTTTTGTTGCTCATGTTTCTTTTAAGGACTTTACTCTTGCCACTACATTGGTAAGGCCCGGTTCAGCATTCACGACAGATTTATCCAAGGCAAGGAAGTTCACTAAAGATGGGTATGGATCAGTTTCCAAAGTTTATATTGTATGCGCAGAAGATAAAGGAATAGCCACGAAATATCAACTTTGGATGATAAACAATAGTGGGGTGAATGAGGTGAAGAAGATTCTGGGTGCAGATCATATGGCAATGTTTTCCAAGCCCCTACAAGTCTCCAACTTTCTCTTAGATGTTGCAGCTAAATATTCTTGATGTGAAATGTATGTATATGTGCCAGGCGCATCCAGGCCCCGGCGCCAAGCTCAGTTGAAGAGAGAGGTCTAGCTTGATCTGAGAAGTGCTAATTTGGTTTGGTTATATATATATCTCCTTGATTTGTAATTATATCGAACCTTAATGTTGGAGATATTGCTACATGAAATCTATATGTATCATCAGGTGTGTTATATATTCCAATATTACTATGAAGGTATCTATTTGGATGTGAATTATGGATAAAGTTACAAGTGTGATGCATAACATTATGTTTAAAATATTTAGGGAGTATGTATTACAGAGATGAGTCAGAAGAATGCGAAAACGAAAAATGGCATGATGACGAAAAGGAAATTCAGTTTATAAGCAAAAGAAATTTCTGTTAGCAGCTTATCCTATATTAAGGCAAAGAAAAAGTAAAAACTGAAGTCGTGGCTTATTGGTAGGGGCTATAATAAGGAGACAAAGCATTAGAGAAGCACGTAATTGCCCTTTCAATTTGGTGTAGATTGGATTGCAGTTCTCTTTGAACAAAATTTTATCACATTCCATTTTCTTCCTTTACATGACAAGTGAGGTTTAGTTTGGCTAAAGAGAATTCAAAGACAGATTGAAATTTATAGGAATTGTTTGAATTAGTAAAACAAAAATGCAACTTTGGGAATAAAATCCCAAAATAAGAAATTTATGATATTCAAGTAAAAATATGAATTTTTGTAAAATTTATATTAAAATTTTTTATTCCGATTCCAATTATGATTTTTCAAATGCAAAACAAATATCATGTTTTAAAAATTTGAAATCTCAAAACCCATGATTAAGTCATCGGTCAATTGCATACCTTTTCAATGTTTTGATATCATCAAACTTAGGAACTGTCAATAAAAGACTTTCGTTTCAATCCATCCTTATCTCTTCAGGGATAACGCCTAAAATGAAGGTCTTTCCTCTCCCTTATAGTAGGCTTTAGATAAACTCAAGAAAGGTAAAATGGCTCCACTAACCTTGGAGAGGATGAAACGAAGTTCTATCGCTTTAAAATTTTGATTCATTATTTTTTTTTCCTGATTAGTAGAAAAAAAGGCACAGTCAGCACCAATTACATACAATATCAAAACTCACACGACAAGGATAGTAACCTATTTCTATTGAACCCCATCTCATGCTGAAACTCTTAGGTTAATGATTTCAATCATACATAGAGCATTCGGGATTTAGTCCACTTTAGCCTTAATATGACATATTTCTTCATGCAAATGGATCTTTTCTTTGAAAATTGCTTCACTCCTCCCAGTCCATACCCACCTAATAGAAAGCTAAATTCCATAGCAAACCTCTTCATTGTTCCAACATTTGACTTGTAGAGCCAGAAAATGCAGCTTTATTTCCCACCATTTTTTTACCATTGATAAACAAGTGATCAATGTTTTCATAAATTAAATTGTGTCTTTCTCGTGGTAATTGAAAGCTGCATAAGTTACACAAGTGGTGCAATTAAAACATTTTGTGATTTAAAACCACTGACTTTAATTTTTTATGACCAGGCTTCTAAATTTGAAGAATTAATTTTTGTAATTCAAATTCCCGTTTTAAAATTTATACGACTTAGTTTAAAATTTGAACTGTGGAGTTGTCGAATTTACTACTTTCCTTTTAGTATTTTAGAATCTCATGGTTTGTAGGATTTCATAGGTTGCCGCAGATTTTAGAATTACATGACTTGCATTTTTGTTTTTTTAAAAAAAAAGGTAAATCCACAAGTTTTGGATATTCATTATGATGATTTCTCTAAATTAAAAGTACAATGAAATTGTTTTTTTTTTTTTTTTAAATCTAACATTGGACAGACATATTGGTGTGATGTCAAATAATGAAATGAAATATGAAAGAATTCAGAGAATATTCCTTTGACAAGTTGCTTACAAACATTTTCATGAAAATACATCATTATAAAAAATAAGTATCACTTGCAGATTAATGCAGCCATACTCTTTGAGCTACTAATACATGATTAATTTTTATTATCATTTGTTGTTGTTGTTGTTTCAATTCGGCCATCATCACTTAGGTCATGGAGGGTTGTTATTATAAAAGTTATAAAAGTTTCCAAACTTATAAAGATTATTCTATCATTTTATAACAATTAAATTTCTAATTCAACTAAACAATAGTCACAAAGGGAAAAATAAAATGAATAAAAGGGTTGAAAAAGTAATAAGACTTCCACACTCCTTGTTACTATATAAGAAAGAAACCTATGGGAATCAAAGAAAATAATTTGTGAGTTCCAAAATGCTAATACTTAAGAAATGCATTCTCTTTTTGATTTGCTTGTTGAATTTTGTGTTTTGCTCGGCACAAAACCATATTATTCTAGTGCATGGACTAGGTCATGGTGCTTGGTGCTTGGTGCTGGTGCAAAATAAAACCCCAGCTCGAGTCCTCACGTCACCGGGTCACCCTACTTGACCTGGCAGGGTCTGGTATTGACACAAGGACCATTGAAGAGGTTCACAAATTTAGTGAGTACAATGAGCCTTTGATGAAGATCATGGCTTCATTACCTCCAAGCGAGAAAGTTATCCTTTGTTGGTCACAGCTTGGGAAGCATGAATATAGCTTTTGCCATGGAAATGTTTCCTAAAATTGTTTCTGCTGCCGTTTTCCTAAACGCTCTCCTTCCGGACACTGTACATCGGCCATCTTTTGTCATAGAAAAGGTACAACATTCTAAACTTAGTTTAACTAATCTTAACTCATCTATATTCTATGTATCATATTTTTTAACTAAATTAAAATATTTTTGACAGAAGTAGAGTTCCACTCTTAAAAATTAATTTTTCTATAAAAATAAAATAAATTATTATTATACAGATAATTAACTTTTAATTTTTTTAAAAAAATTGGGTCGATGAAATATTTACCGGGGCCAATAAGAGATTATCACATTGCAATTTGCAACCCCAAGCAAATAAGGACCAATGTCAGTGCGAATGAATCAGATTATCTTTTGGTACAGCTAATTGAGTTGTATCCACCAGTTTTTCTGGACACCCAATTCAAACCCTATGGTAAACCAAGCGAGAATCTTACATCAATGGTTTTTGGCCCCAAATTCATGTCAACCCAACTCTATCAACTTTCCCCAGTTGAGGTAAAATCTCAAATATCATTTCCTTTCCTTCTTTTCTCCTTTCCTGCAACTATTATTTCCTCCCTTTTTTATTAGGAACAATATGAAATTTTAGTTTGGTTGCTCACGTTTTTTTAAGGACTTGACTCTTGCCACTACATTGGTAAGGCCCGGTTCAACATTCACGACAGATTTATCCAAGGCAAGGAAGTTCACTGAAGATGGGTACGGATCAGTTCCCAAAGTTTATATTGGATGTGCAGAAGATAAAGTAGCAACCACGAAGTTTCAACTTTGGATGATAAAAAATAGTGGGGTGAATGAGGTGAAGGAGATTCTGGGTGCAGATCATATGGCAATGTTTTCCAAGCCTCTACAAGTCTCCAACTTTCTCCTCGATGTTGCAGCTAAATATTCTTGATGTGAAATGTATGTATATGTACCAGGCTGAGAGACCCAGTTAATCACTCTTCTATGTGCAGGTCGCTGGCGCATCAAGGCCCCGGCGCCTAGCTCAGTTGAAGAGAGAGGCTTAGCTTGATCTGAGAAGTGCTAATTTGGTTTAGAAATATATTTGTAATTATATCGAACCTCAATGTTGGTGATATTGCTACATGAAATCTATATATATCATCGGGTGTGATATATTCTAATATTACCATGAAAGTCTCTATTTAATGTAATATGTGGAACCATTAGTATTAGAGTGAGACTATTATAATTTTATTGAAATGTCAAATAAAGTTCAAAATCCCATGCAGTTCTCAATATCCTCTCAACCTCAAAAATAATTTTTTAAATCAGATTCAAATTAAAAATTTTAAGATTGCAAAGTATTTGTCTGGTTTGTTTTGAAACCTGACAGATAATGGCAGCCAAAAAGGAAAGATCACTGTAATCTCTTGGCTGGCCAATAAACATGAAGAATAAAAGCTGTAATTGGTTAAGGTCGTCTTGACTATGTAAGTTGAGATGTCAAGCAAATTCGTTCTTAGCCTTTGACTTGAGACATTATGATAAATTTATTTATTATATCAAAAATAAAAATATACGCCCATCCCCGCCCTCTTTGCGATTCCCATAATTTAGGATTCATATCTCGTGTAACAACACTACAAAAAAACACGATTTCTGTAACGAAATTTAATGATAAATTTTTTTTGTTGCTATTTTACGACGAATTTAGCGACGAAAATCTTTTTCATCGCTATTTGCAACGAAATTTGCAACGAAAAAATAGTCGTAACTAATTTAGCGACGAATTTCAAAATTCGTTGCTAATTTTGCGACGAATTCCGAATTCGTCACTAATTTTGCGACGAATTCAATGACAAATTAATAAATCGTCGTAAAATTAGCGACGAATTTGTAATTCGTCGTTAATTTCCAACGAATTCGGGGACGAATTTGAAATTTGTCGCTAATTTTGCGACGAATTTAAAATTTATCGCTAATTTTGCTACAAATTTCAGAATTTGTCGCTAAATTTGAAAACAAATTAAATTAAATAAAATATTAATATATATTTATTAAATAATAAATTAATTTAACAACGAATTTCGGATTTCGTCGCTAATTTTGCGACGAATTCAACGACAAATTAATAAATCGTCCAAAATTAGCGACGAATTTAAATTTGTCGCCGAATTCGTCGCTAATTTGCGACGAATTCCGCGACAAATTTGATATGTGTCGCTAATTTTGCCACAAATTTCAGAATTCGTCGTTAAATTTGAAATATAATAAAATAAAATAAATTATTAATATATTTTTTTTATTTTTTATTTAAAAAAATTATCACATTTATTATTTTTAATTAATATGTTATATTTTATTTTTATTTTATCTTTTTAAAAAATAGTATTATTATTTTTTTATATCTTTTATTATTTTATTTTAAATTAATATTTTATTATTTTATAATAAATTGTTATTTTATATTGTTTTATTATTATTAGAAAAATGTGAAGAAAAGATAATAAGTAAAAAAAAAAAAAAAAAAAAAAAACTTATAACAAATACTAACATTTTGTTTGATGATTACAGGATTTTAAAGGCTTACGGAAGTGTAGGGGTTCGAACCATGGTGGGAGCAAAGCGGAGGCATTTTTCAGGAATTAAGTGAGGGAGGGTGTGTGGGCGCTGGCTCGGGTGGGTAGGCTCGGGTTCAAGGGAGCGTATTTTTTTTTCATTACTAATTTAGCGACGAATAATTTTCGTCGCTAAATTTGCGACGAATTTTGTGACAAAAAATTATCCGTCGCTAAATTTAGCGACGAATTTTAGATTTCGTCGCTAAATTTAGCGACGGATAGCGACGAATAATTTTTCGTCGCAAAATTTGTGACGAATTTTGAGACAAAAAATTATTCGTCACTAAATTTAGTGACGAATTTCTAATTTTTTATTGCTAAATTTTTGCGACGCGTTATTAGCGACAAAAAATTTTTCGTCGCTAAATTTGTGACTAAAAGTTTATTTTTTTGTAGTACAAGTAAATAAATAAATAAATAAAAGTATACACCCAAATATTTGACTGACCTTATTATAAAATTTATCTATATCATATTAATGTAAAAATTAATCTATATTACAAAATAAAAAATAGAATTTTTATAGATGTTTTTTTTTTCCTCATTATAGAATGACTAATCTCAAGTATCTTGGCAATATTCTATTTCACAATATCTTAACCAAGGTTCTTAATTGTCAACACCTATATCTTAATTTGAAGAAGGATGATCTCTATGTTCAATTCGACCGTGTTAAGTTTGCTTGAGCTGTATGAGAGGGAGACTCACTACAGTAGAGCCATTGCCAAAACACAAGCTCACTTCCACTCTTAAAAGCAGGCAGTTTTGTGATCTCCATTTTGGCAAAGTGCAAAAAAAAAAAAAAAAAAAAAAAAAACATTAAGAAAAGACTAACCAACCCGACACTATATATATAGTGGTAATCTTACTATATGATGCAACCTCAATACAAGATTTTAGAAGATTTCAACTCCATGGAAACTTGTTGCGGGATTCAAACATTGATCTGGCGTCCACTATGTCTTTATTGCCATAACAAAAAGCCTCAAACACTGGGATATAGCCGAATCCATTCGGAATAGTAAGCAAATTAGAATTTTTTATCACCATGTATGCAGCAATTTTTTGGATTGTTAAAGATAGTAGCAAAAGAAAGCCCGGTTTGGCCATCGATTCTTTCTATTTCATGTCGCTAGGCCTCATCATTTCCACTAATTTCTTCAGAAACATGATTCGTCCACTGTGAGTTGCAAGGGAAAGGATTGTTTCCCCATAGGGTGAAATAACAGAAGAAAACTTACTCTCCCCCTCCCCTTTGGACTCGAGCAGATTCATTGTTGCTTCCCTGTCACCACCATTTGTTGCCTTGTACTGAGGCAGATGAGGTTGAATATTTAAATATCATTACAAAAAAAAAAAAAAAGACTTTTAGCAGTGGCCGCGAACCGCCGGTAAAGGTTGTAGAGTCTTCTCTGGCGGTCAAAATTTCCATCAGCTATACAGGCTCTAGTAAAGAGTTATGTGAGTGGCCATGACCACCGGCAAAAGTCTGAACCTGTGCCAGCAGCCAGCCTGACCGCTGGCATAGGTGCAGGTGAGGGCAAACAATGCCAGCGGTCATCTTTGCTTGGCTGCTGGCATAGATCCAGGTGAGGGCAAACAGTATACTTTTTTATAAATCAGAACTTAGTGTAGTGGATCAAAACTTTTTGAGCTGCATTTTCGCCGCAAAACTCTGAAATGGCCATGATTATATTCAGAAATCCAATTACAATGAAGATTAGTGATATATATTCATATATTGTACATGAGAATCAAAACAGTGATTCTACTTGTACCTTTTTCATTTTGTATCATAATAAGGAATTTATCCTACAACTCAAAACAGTGATTCTAACATTACAACATGTCACCGTAAAATCATCATTATGTTCCACTACACTAAAGGTTATTTTTATAAATCTGAACAGGTCCAGGTCATGGCATAGGTTCCCTCCATTTGCTATCCATGGGTGCCCTGAAAAAGTAAAATTAAAAAAAAAAAAAAAATCAGTTAAAACAGTAAACAAATTATAATTTATTTATAAAAATATATTGTCCGAATTGGAGTAAAAAAAGTGGCAACTTGAAATCACAAAGCGATCAACTAAAGCATCAAAATGAACCTGTGCATTTTATGCATAGAGGTGGTTTTATAATTCCACCAGGTCAAATTAGATACAATACTAAAAGTTCAACAGAAAAACAAATTATTGTGTGATAAGCAGGAATACTTAATAGGTACCTAACAAACCAAAGAATAACTAATTAAAATTTTCTCCCATTCATGAAACAGGTAAAAATAAATGGAAAAAATAAGCACTATGATGATATTGAGATCCCAAAGTTGGCTGCAATGTGATGCAAAGAGTTTATCTATTTTAATTTACATACTGCCTAAGATTTAGAATGATCTTTATGGCCAACCATTAAATAATATAGGGGAAGTGTAGGGGGTGGGAAGTGGTGTTTGATCAGAGAAAATTATAGGGGGGCCCAAAATAATGCAAGAAATTAGAGGAACTAGCAAAAGAGCTGCAAAAGAGAGCTGCAAAACTACACACCTTATTATGACTGCCCACTAAGTGACTTCAGCAGTATCACAGGCACAAGAGCAGTGAAACTGCACACCTTATAATGACTCAGATTTAAGCATCTATTCTCTTTTTTTTTTTGGCTTTTCCCTTCTTTTTTTCCATACCCTAAACTAGGGTAAAAATAACTGCCACTTTTTTTTTTGGGGGGGGGGGGTTAAATGTTAATCTACCTTAAATTTTAGGGCGGAAACATTATTTGCCAAACACACTTAAAAAGAGGTTAAGGGAATAATATCTCACTTTCCTCACCCCACCCTCCCACCGCCCCACCAAAAAAAAACTACATGTTCCGAAGGCAAGAGATACCACCTCAATGTTCGTAGTGTTGAAAATGGCTATGTGCTACGCTATCACATTTTAGCTTTATGAGCTGCGTCTATTGTTGAGACTTGAGAATAGACATGCAATGAAGAACAGATTTTCTCAGCCATGCATTTCAGTCATGGTATTCTGTAGTTGCTCAGCAATATTATTGATGTAAAATTGGTGATATCAATGAACAGGCAGATTTATGGGGCAGCCATTTCAGAAGTACTTTTCTAGCCAAAGGAGGCATTCTCATTTTCAAATAGGGATACCTGTTTCATAGTAGCACTTATTCAATCAAAGAATGGTCACTTATTGAATAGCTGTGAGAGAGAGAGAGAGAGAGAGAGAGAAGATGTATTCAAGAAGTTCAGTTGCACCCGAAAAGGTCATCTAAAAGCATTTTTAACATCTTAAATTATAAAAGAACTATGTCAAGAGCCAAAAAGAAAAGATGTACAAGGTTGCAGATAAATTAGAAGGTAATGGTTCACAAAGAAAGTTTATTGCATGAGTAATCATCATAAAAATAAAAATTAAAAAAATGGTGTACCGTGAAAAGCTCATTGGTTGTCCGAAACTGGATTCCTGGAATCAAATGCAACCACATGGGAAATCCCCCGCTGTAAGAAATGGATGAAGTAAGAATTAAAGCTTGTTTTGTAAGGGACTGAAATCTCAAGTTAATGACCTTTGATCTGGTCCCTGTGCATTTGTCAGGCACTTGAGA
Organism: Dillenia suffruticosa; assembly: GCA_033439265.1. Taxonomy (NCBI): domain Eukaryota; kingdom Viridiplantae; phylum Streptophyta; class Magnoliopsida; order Dilleniales; family Dilleniaceae; genus Dillenia; species Dillenia suffruticosa. The sequence goes on along the minus strand of JAVTVX010000012.1, from coordinate 3,836,173 downwards.
TTTGAGAATTTGAGAGAACTGTCTTCAGGTAATTCGCAACAATTTTTATGTACTTTCATATCAAACAGGAAATGGTTGAAAAAAAGCTAAAATTCTAATATGGCACAAAGAAGATACAACTTAAAGAGGCGTAGCCATAGTTCCACTCAGCACAAGCATATGGGCCTATCCTTAAATGAACAAAAAGACCAGATTCCTGCACTGTCTTCACAAACTTCACAAGGTCAAATCAGACTTCAAAGTAGTACTGCAAACAAAAAACATGAATTAGAAGAAAAAAATGAAAAATGTAGCTGTAGCAATTACAATTGAACAGACAACCGTCTGATAAAGTCTAAGACAGCTTCAATTCTGCAGAATGAAAGAATGTTATCAAGCCTAGAAGTGCCAAACAACAATAGGCAGTAGTAATGAAACTTTTCATCCATCACCATAGCAGCTGATGACATAAGGCAGTAGTAATACATTATATCCAAAATAAAAAATACAAATGAATAGAATGCTTCTTAGTAGCTGATGACATAAGGCACCATATATTACTTTATGCATCTGCAAGCATTTTTTCCAATATCTCATTTTTCTTCAAGTTATCCACTTACATATTTTAAAATAGGACTTTTCTCAAACACTTTGCAGACACGATATCAAAAGGCTTCGGACACTAAACCCTAAATTTTTGAATGAACCACAAAAAACCAATCAAGGACACCAAAAGTATACCGATAGAGTTATTTGAATAATCACCGCCTTATCTCCAGACTCATGTGAAACCAAAGCACCCGACGGCATGCTCTTCCACGAGCCATCAACACTCGCTTCAGATTCAACGACGCTGCCAACGAAGATGAGCTTCGCTGACTCATTGGAGTGGTGCTGTTGTCGTTGCTCTTGGTCTTAGGAAGAAAAGAGAGACCGGAGGTCGGAGATGGAGAGAAAAGTAGTTTCGGTGATAGTGCGGAGAGAGGAAGAGGTGAAGGTGAATTTGAGGAGGGTATGGATGGCAACGTAAGCTAGGGCTAGGCCGAGGACAGCTCCATCGCAGGCTAGGGCTACGTGGACTAGGATTGCTGCAACGGCTTGGTCATGAGACGATATCGGTTAGGGCTTCTTGAGGAGGAAAAAGATAGAGGAGGAGGAGCATTTGATCGCTCACTCGAGAGAGAATGGTCAATTTTTTTGGAGACACAGCCTCTGCTATTGATGGATACCGACCGTTTTTTTTCTCCACCTAGTGCCAGCGGTTTTGACAGCCGTCGGTGAAGTTGACCGCTGGTAAAGGGAATTTTTTTTTTTTTTTTTTTTTTCTTGTAGTGATTCAATTTTTCTTTCTGTTACGTTCACAAAACTTAGACCAACTCAGTTCAGAATTAAGGCCAAAACTAGTTGCCCCAGGTGGTATCTTCATTGAGGTGCCACATCAATTACTGAGTCTAATAAGAAAAATTGATCAGTAACAATTTTAAAAAGTCTTCTGGAAATTTTAGAGCAAGAAAAACTTCTTCCTAAATTAATTATCGGAAAACTGAACGGTGGTAAAAATCAGAAAATTAAAAAGGAAAAAAAATAATTAATTACAGCAGTTAATTTCCCCCTCTTGGTTTTTACCTCCGAATTTTCCCACTTTTGCATTGTGAGAAAATGTAAGTCAACAGGGAAAAGAAAAGTCAACTTCCTCCTCATGCATTTGAGTTCGGGCGATTACCGGACATTGATTGCTGAACTAAGAATGCGTGTTTGTAAGCAATTGATCCTTGTTTTGTTTTGTTGAGCCTTTCATACATTTCCTTTGGTTTGAGAGCACAACAACATGTTATCTTAGCACATGGTTTTGGGCCATGGTGGCTCGAGTTTGCTGGCCACAGTGTCATGGTACTCGGCGCATTGATCCGAGGACCATCGAAGAGATTCACACATTTGCTGAATCCAATGAGCCCTTGACAAGGATTGTCACGCCCCGATCCTCGGATCGACCACGCGACAACCGTCGCGTCGTCTCAATACACGGGCAGAACCTTCCCGTATACTTGGACTCCGCAAGACTATCAAATTTACAATAAATCATCGAAAACATAAAATTTTTCAAAACGTAAAATCATATAACAATACATACGCAAAGAGCCCTTCCGGCTCATCCCTGAACATTCAAACACACATATTGGTACACATCGGGGAGTGGGATCCTATACAAGCACGCATGCGATGTGGCCATCCTAGCCATTCAGAATTCTCACTTCAATAAAGCACGTGACAAACAAGAAGTCTCAAAACATAGCCGTCGGATTTTACCGACACTTACCTGAGGAAGACAAGTCAGTATCGTTAGAGTCTTAACGGTATGAGTTGTATAGAATTTCACAAAATCAGAGAAAAACATCGAAATTAAGATTTATAGTCCAAATATCCCGATACAGATATAAACGGTTTTACAAAAATAATCGAGTAATTAAGATAATAAAGAACAAATCAAAAATCAGCGGATTTTATCAATATTTGCTAACAACTCGACCAGTATCAATGAAATCTGCACGACAGGGGATGTACAGTCTTCCCTTTCTATGGTTTGAGATCTATAAATCTCCAAAAGTAACCCTGCATATGACAAATACCTATACAATTCGCAAAAATACTACACAAGCTCCGTCGGGTAGTCTCCCAACTAAGTCTCCTCTGAAAAAGGGGAAGAGAGGGGTGAGTATAGGGGTATACTTAGTAAATGGAGTGCAATGATGTGATTGTGTTCATAAATAATGGGTAAATGTGGGGCAGTCAAAGCATATTTCAAAAATAACAATTCATATGCATAAAACATTTCAATAAATCACAAGTTACAAAATATGCATCCATATCAATTATCATTTCAGAAAATCTCGGGGTTCCATAAAAAAAAACACTTCCGTCTTAGGGCGGCCAAGCCCAGACGAAATCCCGCCAAGGGTTTTCCTATCCAATGTCTCAAAACAAACCCCCTATCTTGGCGTTGGCTCGTACCTCACCAGGGTGCATAAGATATAGTACGACTTCAGCAGAATGAGGGACGTCTAACTCCCCTGCACATCCAAACCCCAAACCATGCCACCCCGTCTGGTCACTCCGTGGCGGGAATATGACTATAGTCATTTGCGGCACTCTTCATTTCTAAATCAATCCAGTTCACAAGCAATGTACTATAATTTTCCATCAAATAATCAACAATCTCATGCCAAATCAATTCATAGAGCAATATCAAATAACATATGGCACAGAATCATTTTTAAACACAATAGATGCATTTATACTTTATAATTCAGTTCAAACAGCTCAGAGTCACAAAACAATTCGCATAAATCACGTAAAATCTTTCGAAAATCATTTATAAAGCAATTTTAAAACAGGTTTCTCATTCATGAATACAATGAACCATCCACTCACCTCTTGGGAGGGTATTCACTCCCAATTTCCAAATCAAACAAAATCCAATCTCTTCTTTAATTTTGAATACCTTAACCTAAGATATTGTTCACAAATTAATCATTAAATCGTATACCAACACTAAAGCAAATTTGTTCTTCTCAATATATCACAAATTCTTAACTTCCCAATAATTTTCAGCACAGCATGTTATAGAAAAATGACCGTATCTCGATCTATACTTCTTAGATTATGCAAATTCCAATTTTACTTATAGGTTAGACATCAAACTACAATTTTTATGTTTATGTCCCAAACACATTCAAATCGTATAAAGATATCTAAATCTATGAAATATTATAGTCCTAAACTCATAATTTACATTTGCGTAGTTATTAAAAAATTATCATAACTTTTACTACACATATCGGATTTAAGTGATTTAATTCTCAAATGAAAGATAGATATAGATATACAACTTTTATATTCAGACTTAAGCCTAAATTTATCTTGAAGACAGCTCAAATCCGTAGTCAAACTCACGGCCAGAATAGGACACAGAACAGCGGTACTTCTGTAGAACTGGTCTCTTTGAAAAATCATAGAAAATTCAATTCTTATTGAAATGTTTATTGTAATATATCATTTTAAAGCTCTGCAAGCCTAGTTTCATAAGAAGAAAACCTCACTTAATTTTCTTGCACATAGATGAAGTTATAATGGACAGACTACAGTATGTACGAACTGTTCAGTTTGCAAGAAATTTTAGGATTTTCATTTTATTCCACCACTTCCAATATTCATGCAACATTCAGATCGTTGAGCATGTTATTTCTATAAATCAAAACCTTAAATCCAATAGTTTACAACCCTAGGTTCAATTTCACAATTCAATTCGTCCAAACCCTAAGCACAAGATTCAATTTTCGAGTGAAAAGCTCAAATACAAGTTTAGGAAGAAGAATTTACCTTTATTTCATGATCGATTTGAGTCGGAGATATCGGATTTCAAAAATCCCAAGATTTCCCTTCATAGAACAAACCAAAAATTTCCTTTGAATTTTTCTTTGTTTGAGTTTGATTGGGGTTTTGAACATTTGAATGTGTGATTTTGTTGGAGGAAAAATTGATTCTTTTAAGAGAAAAATCGAAGGGGTGATGTGGGAAGAGATGCAGAGGGAGAGAGATGAGAGAGAGACGAAAGAGGGGGACGAGGGAGATGGGAGAGAATTGGGGGGGGGGGTGTTGGGTTTCGGGAAAGAGGAGAGAGAGAAAAAAAAATTAACGTTTTTTTTTTTTTTTTTTTTAGGTCTCCTGATGCTACAAGGATCATGGCTTCAATACCTGCTAAGGAAAGGGTCGGTCCTTGTTGGGTATATCTGCCATGGAGGAATTCGCGAGTTAGGTGTCGGTCACTGTATTTCTTACCGCACTCTTGCCTGATACTGTGCCTCCTCCTTTTTCTTATGGACCGATATGATGTAATGACAATGATAGTTCTTGTCTATTCATAAAATTTTTAAAATTTTAACTTTAAATCGGAGATTATATTAATTGAATGAGTTGCAATTGGTATGAATCATTAGTTTCATAGTTTCAAATTTCAACTTTCCTTTTAGGAAAAAAGCAAGCTGGGGATGTCATCATCAGCCTCGAGCAAAGTTTGGAGGTTTTTGTTAGAGCTGAGCATGGATCGAGATGACCCAATCAGCCTCAAGTAAAGTTTGGAATTTCAACATTTATTTATCAAATCTTATTAGTCTCAGCCCAACCCTTTTACCGGAGAAGAAGATTTTAACTCAAGAGAGAATCAAATTATGATTTAAAATAAATGTTTTATAATAAATGGGGTGATAGCATCCAGAGAGAATAGCAACCCTAACGCTAGTTCTTTATTAGATTTGCTTCTACAGGAATAAAGAATGTAATTATGGTAATACTTGGAAATAGAGAAAGCTGTAAACATCAAAAGTATTATCCATAGAAATCCAAGAAATCTTAGATGGAGAGAGAAATAAATTTCGTCAACCTTAATATCAATTTACCATCCCTTTGGTTCCTTATTAGAGAAATTTAAATCCCAAATTAATAAGTGTCATAGTCTATATATAGATAAGATTTTGCAGATCTTCCTTATTGCTTCTACTATTTGTGGTTCAATCTTACCCACCAAATCATATCCTCTACCCGATACTAATGTTTCCTCCTTTTTTTTTTTTGTGGAAATGTTTTCATTTTCATCAAAATATTAAATTAAATAATATTTATACAAAATTCTTAATATTTTTTTATATTTTTGTTTTATTCCAACTTCCGTATTGCTTCTCGTTTTCAGACGCCACCATTGCAAATGTGGCTACTAGTGTTGATGGGGTTGACGCAAGTGGCTGCAAAACCTGCACCATAAGTTCGGCAACATTTTATTTTACAGAATTAAGATGAAAAATTTAATAAAAAATGATAAAATTTTATAAGAAGTCATTCGTTTAAAAGAAAATTAAATTAAATTAAATTAAATTAAATTATTATTATTATTATTATTATTATTATTATTATTATTATTATTATTATTATTAGATTTGCTTCCACAGGAATAAAGAATGTAATTATAATATTGGAAATAGAGAAAGCTGCAAACATCAAAAGCTTCATCCGTACTTCTTATTGGCTTCCACTATCTGTGGTGCAATCTTTCGTACTAAGTCATATCATCGTACACGCGCGGCACTGACGTTCTTATTTTCAAAGTACACCCCTATTTTTAAAATATTTTTTATTTTTAAAATACGTCAACTTAATATCTATGTAAATATCTTAATAATTTCTTTATATTTATATAATTTTTTACATATTTAATATATTATTTACTTATTTAATTATACTTATAATTTTTATAATTAATAATTAATAATTATATTTGATTATTTTAGTTTTCATTATAAAATATAATTATTTTATTATTTTATAAAATAATTAATATTTATATAAAAAATATTTATATTTTTTTATATTTTTGTTTTCCTTGGGCTTTACAGTGTATCATTTTTTTTTATCATTTCATATTTATTTTCATTTCTATCGTCATTTTCATGTAACATCATAGTAGGTATTGAAGCGTGACATTTTTTTATATATCAAAATATTTATTAAAAGGGTTACATCTATTACCATATAATATCTTCTGTACTGCACATTACCATTTAGCCAAAAAAAGAAAGCCATTATTCATTCTACCAATAAAACGTCAAGATAGTCGAGTGTGACTTTTTATCCATTTAAGCTTATAAGAGTGCTCCATGGTCCGCATTGCATTTAAGAGGACCACGGCGTTTTGCCAGTTGAGCTGCAACGTGATGAGCACCAAGTATAAATAAGGCACATAACATGTATTATTTCCATCACACCCCCCACCCCACAAAAGGAAAAGATAAGGAGATAGTACTACTTTTCTCGGTAGGACATAGGAAGAATGCTAGTACCTAAGCAACTTGTCCTTATTTTGGTGGGCTTTTCGTGCTTCTCCTTAGGGTTGGGAGATCATTTTATTCTAGTACATGGGCTAGGCCATGGTGCCTGGTGCTGGTACAAAATTATACCCTTGCTTGAGTCCGCCGGGCACAATGTCACGGCCATCGACCTAGCCGCGTCAGGCTCTGATCCGAGGTCCATCCTGGAGATTCACACATTTGCCCAATACAATGAACCTCTCACAAATCTTATGGCTTCCATTCCTGACAATGAAACAGTCATACTTGTTGGACATAGCTTGGGAGGCATGAACATAGCTTTTGCTATGGAGGAATTCACAGATAAAATTTCGGTGGCTGTCTTCCTAAATGCGCTGCTGCCTGACACCGTTCACACTCCAGATTATGTTATGGAACAGGTACGTGCTTTTAGACCATTAAATATTGAAATATTCCACAAATTTTTGTGATTTATTAACTTTTAAGGTTTCTTTTTCGTATTATGGAGGAAGAAAAAACAAATATATATATATATATATATATATATATATATATATACATATATATTATATAACGATGCAATGTAAGTCCATTGTCTACGCGTAAGTTTCCTGTTTCTTGCCTAAGGCAAGACCCAAGTTGGGCACCCGCATGACAAAGACAGAATTTATTAATTAATTGGTACTTTGCACCATTCTAAACAAAATTAAAATTTTTTTAATCAATATTTTTTGAGCACCTACCAATAAACTCATCAATTATAATCAACCTTCCGTAAATTATGAGATTTTCTATCATTTTTATAAATATTGATATACATAAAATAAATAACCATTGAATTGACTATTATTTTTTGACGGTTTAACTATCAATCTCATAATTATCAAAACTTATATTGATTCAAAACAATCCCAACAAAATTCTTAAGCTTTACACCTTGAACTTTGGTTAGAAGAAATGCAATTTGTTTTTCCCTCCTGGTAGCTACTCCTTGGAATTTATCTGCAGAATTAACATTTTGTGTTAAAAGCTAACCAATGTATTTCATATTATGCAAATCTTCCGTTCATTCATTCATTTATTTATCTATTTATTTATTGAGCTAAGTTGTTCAGCAAGATGATTAGTATAATGATTCAAACTCTCTTTTCCAAAAGCAAATTGCGCTGGGATATGGACCAGCATCATATTTGGACACTGTGTTTATACCATATCCTGATCTACAAGAGAACAACACAGCAATTCGTTTTGGCCCCCTATTTCTGAAGACCTACCTCTACAATGAATCCCCTGATGAGGTAATTCACATTCTCTTTGAAAAATTAACAAGTACTCCAAATACTGAAAAAAATCGTTTTTTTTTTTTTTTTTGGTCCCTTTGATCGGAAGGATTATGCCCTAGCCCTAAAACGGGTGAGGGCAGGAAACCCCTTCACAGCTGATCTAGCAAAACAACCCAAATTTACTGATGGAGGATTTGGATCGGTTGCTCGAGTTTACATAACATGCACAGAAGATAGAATCGAACCACCGCCCTTTCAATTTTTTATGATCAATAACACTGGCGTCAATCAAGTGTTTCAAATTGAAGGTGCGGACCATATGGCAATGTTTTCAAAGCCTCAACAACTCTACAATATTCTCCTAAATGTCTCAGCCACCTACAACTGAAGCATTTTGCTTTATTATGCGACGAAGTACCAAAAATAACACAGCGCATTTAGCTTTATCATGTAACAAAAAGTACCAAAGCGGATGCGTTGGTGTTCTATCTGAATGTAAAATACTTCTACAATAAATAATGGAACTTGTTACTCTCCTAAACACAAGTGTCTACAATTTGCTGCAAACAAACCCACAGTTCAAGTGGCTTACAAAGCATGGCTATATGGTCTGAACAAATGATCACCTTCAATTGATCTGTGGGATTCTTCTCAATCACCCACTTCTGAAAATCAACTTTTAATCACCTCTTCTTCATTGCCACAATGTAAACACGGCATACAGAGCCATTCCTCTCTTTAGTGAGTGATGTTTCCTTTAGCAGAGTCTCTTCACTTCGGGTAACAGCGTGTGGCAGCGTGTGCTAGTATTCCTCCTGTGAGGAGTGCGGCTACATCCTTGATGAGACATAGTTAGGGCCTAGGAGAAAGGAAGTTGGAGGATTGTTTAGCCCATTGCCAAATGTAAATTGGCAACATGAAAGGAGCAGCCATTCTTTCAAAGCTCTGCATGTAATAATCCAGACGAGATTTTAATCACTACCTTCCGAAAAAGTAGCGGGAAAAATGATCACTCTAACCGGCAACTGGCTCAATTTCAAAGAGCCTATGAAGAGAGGACATACATGCAATACATGGGAGATGACAAAGATACTGTGACACAAAATAATTTGCAATAAAAAGTAAAATGGCATATCATGTTGTGTTCGAAGGGAATGGCATATCATTTCTGAAATGTCCATGCAAAATATAAGACTCACCCAGTACACAAAGTGCTTCCCGGCTTAGTGCGGGGATAGGGGGAGAGTAGGCGTATATATATGCAGTCTTTCCCTTGCACTTTTTGCAAAGAGGCTGTTTCCATACCTCGAATCCGTGACCTCAAGGTCACCAAAAGAGCAACTCCACAATTACGCCAAGGTTCGTCCTCCCATGCAAAATATAGCAACACGATAATTAGTTCCTGATGGTGAAACACTGAAAGATACTATTTGAGAAAAGCCATGGGAGAGATACCTGTTTCGTGATGAAGGGATGAATAAGGTCAGGACTAGGCATCACAGCAGCTAAAAAAATTGCAGCAGCAATATTCTCAGGATATCTCTCCACAGGTGCAGATACACAGAACCCCCCAAGACTGTGGCCAACAAGAATCACTCCTTCCTCGGAAGGGATAGAGGCCATGAGTTTGCCAACAGTTCAACACAGTCTGAGGAGTAGACCTCATCCACTTGCTTGGGATCAACTCCAGAAGCAGCCATGTCTAGTGCTGTGACTCTATGTTATGCTGCTCGCAACAGCGGAATCAACTTGTACCAGCACCATGCACCGTGACTCATTCCATGAAGCAGCACAAAATGCCTTCCACGGAATCAACTTGTACCAGCATCATGCACTATGACACATTCCATGAACCAGCACTAAATGCCTTCCCATCTTTTCCAATTTTTCTTATCTCCTAATGCCAAAATTCTTGTTCATTTTCACCTTAGGTTTGGCACTTTGTAATGATGATAATTTTAAAGAATTTACCTATGTCCACCAAAATTAAGTCAATTTGCAATAAGATACAGCCAGTCAAAAACAAATGACATCAAGAAGTTAGCAAAGTGACAAAACAGTGATCGAGTCAGAGCCTCATATTCTGAGAACAAACTTAGAAGACAAGTCCAGTAGTTAATAAGGAACTTTCCACTGCACAGGTATGAGATGTTGTGAAGGCATATTCCTATGTCATTACCAACATATAAAACTAAACAATTGACTATTAGTGCTGCTAGGACATGACATGTACTTGAAAACAATTGTCAAGTCTCTTGTCAATATTACAAACAAAAGTATGACCATAATGTGGTCCTACCAAGTATCTCTTCCAAGGATAAAACTGCAAAGACAATGGAGATAATTTAGAAAAGCTGAACATAATGCTCAGCTATTTCGCACAGACAAGCAGACAACTCCTCTGGCTTAGAGAACATGACCAACCCAGGGATCACCTCGACTTCATCTGGTGGATTGTGCTCAATCATCAACATCTGAAAATCTTCCTCAAGGGCATTGTCTTGGTCGCAGATGATGTAAACTTGAGTGACTGAACCATACTTCCCTGCATGACAGCTGCTACCTTAAGCAACACCTCGTCAGGAAACAGTGGAACTGGCCTGAGCAACAAGTTGTCATGATAGAGCTAATTAGCCATTGTAATGTGTCTTGGTTACTCTTTTGTAACTGTCAGTGGGATAGTTTGTTAAGCAGTTAGGTTAGTTTAGTTAGTTTGTTAAGCAGTTAGCTAAGTCAAACCAGTTTTAATAGATGATTGGGAGGTTAAGGGTGGTTATGTTTTGTTGTAATAATGACTTCTGTCAATACACTCTCCCCTCCTATTCTCTCTCTCTGCTTCTTCTCACTCCCTCTCTGCCGGTTCTTCTCAATTCTCACTACTATTGTTTCTTTTTCTTTCTAAATTCCTTCTTGACTCTGACAAAGTGCTATCCAAGCAGTTGATCCTTGGCTGCTTGAATAATTCCATGGCAGAAAACACCAGATCAAAGACTACGGAAGAACAATTCAAGAAACAAGATTCCAAATTACAATATGAAATACAGGCCCTCTGGATTCAGATGGAAACTAGGATGGAGGAAGTGGATAGAAACATGGAGGCTTTCATGACTGTCATGGAGAATAAGGTGTCTGCATTTCTTCAAGCTTTCAGTAAGGAGAGGAAGGCTGCAGAAAAATCTCCAGGAATGGAAAAATCTCCTCTTCTACCTAATCCTAATCAAAAGATTAGGGAGGAGAAATGCGAATCAGTTCAGAAGGAAAAATTGGCCAAAATTACGAGTCCCCACCCACCAAAGATCTAACAGCCTTTCTTTGAAGGAAATAGACCCCAAGAACGGATCAGGAAATGTGACAAGTATTTCTTGATTCACCATGTTCTAGATTGTCAGATGGTGGAAGTAGTAGAAGTGTTCTTGGAAGGGAAGGCAGAAGTGCAGTATCAAGGCATTAAAAGGAGTAAAGGGAGACTATCTTGGGAATTGTTTTGTGAATCGCTGTGTAAGAGGTTTGGAAAAAATAGGTTAGCAGATGAGGTAAAGGAGTTTATTAAGTTGAGGCAGATTATCAAGGAAAGTTTGAAGAATTGAGTTCCTTGATATTGATCCGAGATCCCCACCTTGAGGAGAGCCCTATTTCATTTCTAGCTTCATTAGTGGAGTTAGGGATGAAATCAAGCCTATAATCAAGATGATTAAGCCTTCGACTCTGATAGAGGCCTTTGAGATTGCGGAGTTGCAAGGTTTGTCATTAGAATTGAATAATAAAAAGTTTAGAAGCTTGGGTAAGAACTTAGAATTGGACAATGGATATGCAAGGAGGAACTTTATGGGTGAAGGAAATGGTAAGAAATTTACAAATTCTATAGGCTAGAAAAGTAGTGGCTTTGGCAATGGCCAACAAAAAATCAAGAAGATTAGCCCTCAAGAGATATAGTATAGAAGGAACAACAATTTCTGTTTTAGATGTGGGGATAAGTACAGTCTTGATCATCGGTGCAAACTTAGGCATCTTAACTTTGTACTAGCAGAAGAAGAAGAGGAGGCTGAGTTCTTGGACGCCATCGGTGAACAAGATGAGATGATTGGGAATCTAGGATGAGTAGTATATGTGTCTTATATGTATTGACAATCAATATGAGGAGAAAGACCTTGATATTACACGGAATGATTCGAGGTAAAACTATTTCCATATTTTGGATACCGGTAGCAACAATAGCTTCTTGAATTTTAGATTGGCCAAAGAATTGCATCTTAAGAAATTAAGAATGGCAACGCTGAGTGCTACCATAGCGGATGGTAGTACCATATCCAACAATGAATATTGTCTTGAAGTAGAGTAGAGCATTCAAGGATATGTTTTCTTGTATTCATTAGTGCTTATGGATATTGGGATATGGGATGTGCAATTGGGAGTGGATTGGAAGACTCAAAACAGTCCTATTTCCTTTGATTTCAAGCAATTACAGATTAAGTTGACTGATGAAAATTCTGAAATGGTATTGGAAGGAGTAGTGCAGCAAACCTCTCCAAAGTTGATCAGAGGCAAGTCTGTGACGAAGTTTGAGCAACAGAGGAGCAGGAGCATTGCTACCATCAACATTGTTCCACAGTTAACCAAAGTGCAGGAGATAACTGCTCTTCCTGAAGGGATTTCTCAATTGTTAAAAGATTTTTCTGATATTTTCGCTAAGCCTCATATCCTTCCATCAAATAGAACTCAGGATCACTTAATTTCTCTTAAACCTGGTTCTCAACCCTTCAAATGAAACTTTATAGATATCCTCACTCTCAGAAGGCAGAAATAGGGAACCAAGTGTCAAACATGTTGCAAACTGGTATCATTATGCATGGTACCAGTCCCTTTTCCTCTCCTGTCTTACTAATCAGGAAAAATAAATAAATAAATAAATAAGACCGCACTTTGCATTTCAGTGTAGATTATAGACATCTTAAGTTTCTTTTGGTCCCTGACCCCCCGGTATCGGAGGTCGGCCTGACTGTCGGGCCTCCTATAAAGGGGGAGGTCTCCCAAAGTATTCTTTTCCGTTCCCGAGGAGGCTCGAACCCGAGCACTTAATTAAGGGATGCAGAGCCCTTCCCACTGCGCCGACTGACCTTTGGTATAGACATCTTAATGCTATAACTATAAAAGGCAAATACCCAATACCTAACATAGAAGAGTTATTGGACAAGTTACATGGCTCTAAAATCTATTAAAAAATTGACCTTAGGTCTGGTTCCCACCAGATCAGAGTTAAAGCAACTGATACCCATAAAACTGCTTTCCAAACTCATCAAGGCTATTATGAATTCCTTGTCATGCCCTTTGGCCTAACCAATGCTCTTGCAACCTTTCAATCCTTGATGAATGAGATTTTTCAGACTTACCTTCGAAAATTTGTTCCTGTTTTCTTTCATGAAATCCTAGTTTACAGTAAGGACATTGAGACCCATCAAGAACATTTGAAAATTGTGCTTACCACTCTCAGATTCCACGAGTTGTATACAAAGATGTCCAAATGTATGTTTGCTAGGGTGGAATAACTTGGTCACATTGTGTCTGGTGAAGGAGCTGAAATAGATGCAGCTAAAGTAGAATGTATGTTGAGTTGGCCTATTCCTTGAGATGTGAAGTTTCTCAGGGGATTTTTAGCTTTGATAGGGTACTACAGGAGGTTCATTAAACGTTTTGGAGTGATTTGCAGGCCTTAGACTAATCTCCTTAAGAAAGATGGGTTTATGTGGACTGATCAGGCTACTCAAGCTTTCGAGACTCTAAAAAATTCATCAAGTAAAGCAGCTACGTCACTATGTCTGATTTCTTGAGCGTTTTTATTATTGAAACAGATGCCTGTGATAAGGGAATTGGGGGCAGTGTTAATGCAAGAAGGGCATCTGAGAGCATACATGAGTAAGGCACCTAGTCCTAAAAACTTGGGCTTATCAATATATGAGGAGTTACTTGCAGTGGTAATGGCCATATCCAAATGGAAACACTATTTGGTGGGGCATCATTTCATCGTAAAGATTCATCATCAAAGCTTAAAGTTTTTATTGGAGCAGAAGTTGACCACTTACTGAAGCATAAAGCCTTACCAAGCTACTAGGATTGGATTATGAGATCCAGTATAGAAAAGGAGGGGAGAATACAGTAGCAGATGTTCTTTCTAGAAGGGAAGTTGGAATGGGAGTTGGGAATGAAGAGTCTGGATTGCTCCATGTTCTGACCTGTACCAAACCTCAGAGGATAATGGATGTGGCACTTAGCTATGACCAAGATAATGAATGTCAGAAACTGATTGCTCAGAAGCTCTTAACTCCAGATAGTTCACCAGATCATGACTATCAAGATGGTATTCTCAGATATAAAGGGAAAATCTATGTGGGAAGTAAACATATCTTAGGTATAAGATTGAGGAATCTTTACATTCCTCAGCTATGGGGGGTCATTCAGGTCAGCTTGTTTTCAGAGATTACAGATTGCTTTCTATTGGCCTGGAATGAAAAGGCAGGTGGTGCAGTATGTACAGGAATGTGATGTGTGCCAAAGGAGTAAATCAAGACATATGTCTTAGCCGGGATTATTACCGACCTTGACAGTTCCTGCACAAGCTTGGTCTCAAATCAGTATGGATTTTATTGAACCTTACCACTTTCTAAAAATTGTGACACCATTCTTGTGGTGGTGGATAGGTTGACCAAGTTTGCACATTTTATTAGCCTTAAACACCCTTTCACATCCATTACAGTAGCAAAAATGTTCTTGGCTCAGGCGTACAGGCTCCATTACAGTAGCCTTAAACACCCTTTCATACCAGAAGCTATTGTATCAGACAGGGATAAGATCTTTACTGGTCTGTTCCGGCAGGAACTTTTCACTTTGGTGGGAGTTCACTTGAATTACAGTTCTTCCTATCATCCTCAGACACAGACAGATGGTCAAAGCAAAAGAGTAAATCAGTGTTTAGAGACTTATTTGAGATGCATGACTAGTGAGGGACTATCATCCTCAGACAGATGGTCAAAGCGAAAGAGTGAATCAGTGTTTAGAGACTTATTTGAGATGCATGACTAGTGAGGGACCCCAACAGTGGTGTTCCTGGCTTCCAATGGCAGAATGGTGGTATAATACTAACCATCATACCAGCATTGACATGACTCCCTTTGAGGCATTATATGGCTAGAGACCAGTGCAGTTTCCTTTCGGATTACTTGGAGAATCTGAACACCAACTGCAGATAATTTGGTAAGAACAGGCAAGTCATACTGCAAACTCTGCAACAGCAATTGGTCAAGGCTCAACAGAGGATGAAGTATTTTGCTGATAAGCATCGTTCTGAGAGGGTGCTGGAAGTAAGGGATTCGGTTTATCTTAAGTTGCAACCTTATAGACAGCGATATATGGAGTTGAGGAAGAGGCAAAAACTATCTTCTAAATACTATGGGCCATTTGTGATTGGCAGAGTGGGGAAGGTGGCATACAGATTACAATTACCTGCTGGCTCTCGGATTCATCCAGTTTTCCATGTCTCTATGTTGAATAAGAAGTTAGGACAAGGTCATTCTGTCATGCCCGCACTTCCATTGGTCGGTCCTGATGACCAAATTCAAATAGCACCGAGGCTATATTTGAAAAGAAGAGCTATAATAAGGAATCATCAAATGGTATCTCAAGTGCTGATTAAATTGATCGATTTGGCACCAGAAGAAGCAACCTGGGAAGGCTTAGACTTGTTAGAGCACAATTTCCAGAATTCCAGCTTTTCCACCCTTGAGGACAAGGATATTGTCGAGAGGAGGCTATTGTCATGATAGAGCTAATTAGCCATTGTAATGTCTTAGTAATTCTTTTGGAACTGTCAGTGGGATAGTTTGTGAAGCAGTTAACTAAGTCAAACCAGTATTAATAGATGATTGGGAAGTTAAGGGTGGTTATGTTTTGTTGTAATAATGACTTGTATCAATAAACTCTCCCCTCCTATTTTCTCTCTCTGCTTCTTCTCACTCCCTCTATGCTAATTCCGCTCAATTCTCACTACTATTGATTCTTCTTCTTCCTAAATTCCTTCTTGACTCTGAAAAAAGGTTGCAAGAGTCGAGACCTGCTTCATCCATCAGTTATTAAACATGCAAGGGATTTTCCTGGAGAAGCATATCATTCAGCCAGTAAATCTAAGGCATAAAATCATTGGAAGGATGAAATGGTGTTATGCAGGCAATTCACCTCAGGAGGACAGAGCTGATATAATTTTGATTATGAGAAATTGCACCCAAAGAGCAAAGAAGTAGGAGGCCTCTCAAGCCCATTACCATATGTCAATTGGCTGTTGCCCTTGTAAGCATCCATACAGGAAGAAGGATTAGCAATTAGCCTCCCAAAAAATTATCAGTGAAATGACCTAGATGGCCAAATTTTACTTCTTTGTTTAAAGAGGATCATATCCCCTAGTTTACCAAAAAATAAATAAATAAAAGTAAACCAAAAAAAGTCTATTAAGAAATATCATCACAATAATTTGAAGCGAAGGAAAAGGAGCAGAATTGATGTACATATAGGTTGATATGACTTAGGGAGGAGGAAAAAATGCCAAGTGCAACATAACACCATTTTGCAACATTATTAGAATAATAATTTAAGAAAATTAATTTAGACTTCATACATAAGTAGAAAATCTAGCGTATTTTGAAACATCATAGCTTTGAAAAAAAAATGCATCTCTTAACAATTAAATTTATATATAAGCATATGGTATTCAACAAGCTCAAAGTGCTAATTTGATTTTTTTTCCTCACCAAAGCAGCAGCAACTTTGTTAGTTAGGCCTCACTTATCATACAGGTATTCAGTTCATCTTCCCCAAATGTTCCACGTCTATACATGCCACATTATATAAGTTGTTTAAGACAATGCAGAATGTGTTTGGTATGACCTTCATTTCAGATTATTAAAGAATCAATACATAAACGATACTAAATTACCTGCCTTTAAAAAGATTACTATATGTATATAACGTGTATGCTCCAAGTGATTTTGTCCTTAACATTTTCTTTTAAGTGCATCCTTTTTTCTTTTTTTAGTGTGTCCAACCCTTTTGACTTCGCATGTTTCCATTTGCCATTGGTCAAAAGCTGATCAAGCAATTTGTGACCTTTTTGTAATGGTGGTTAAGAAAGACAGATTCAAACATACCTCCTAGATAAAGAGGAGTAAACAGGAGCTTGTACCTGGCATAAAAGCAGTGAAAAAAACAGCAACAGAAATCTTCTCAGGGAACTTCTCCATGGCAACTGATATGCAGCACCTGCTGCTGCTACAGCCAACCAGAACCACCCTGTCCTCAGGAGGAAGAGGGACCATAAAGTCCATCAATGGCTCCACATGGCCTACAAAAGATTGAAGCTTATCCCCTTGCTTTGGATGAATCCCAGCAGCATCCATGTCCAGAGCTGTAACTTTGTGACCTGCTGATCTTAAGAGTGGTATTAACTTATGCCAACACCATGCCCCATGACACCCCTATGAACTAACACAAAATGCCTCCCTCTCTTGTCCATCTCCTGCCAGTAGTGTGCCTGTTGGGAAATTAGTGTTTTTTAAGAACCCAAGCCATAGTGGTAGAAATCAAGTATCTGCAGCCACCTGACATTACATCCATGAAGTACTTGTTAAGCCACAAGAAAATTCTGTGGCAAAATATGCTTGGTTGAGATCTTGATAATTACAGTGATTGTCCAATTAATTAAGGCAATATTCAAAATTCCACACCTTTGTAATTTCATCAAATCACTTGTATTAGATCTTTATGGGATTCCAAAAAGTGTCCAGAATGCATTTAAACATTCACAAGTCCAAAAACTATACCTCTAAAACAAGATAATATTAAATTTATGGAAGACAACCCATATTCCCATGGCTGTGAATGGTTATCTTGGTATAAACTGGAATTAAGTAGCAGTTTGAAGACATCCTTTCTCAAATGGATGTGGTCCATGATAATGCTCAAATCCAAAATCCAAAAGCCAATGAAGAAGCCTCATTAACACATAGATAGTAAATAAGAGGATGCTCCGATATTGCTCCAAGTTTAATTGCAAACAGCCACATATACATACGCATCCAAGACAACACGAAAGATTAGTTTTGTGATACGCTAGCAGGTAACCCTATAAAGTGGTCTGGTAACATACCAATAACTATAACTCAAATTAATTATTTGTGTAAGAAATTGAATATTATCTCAAGAAAGTAACATAAAAGTTTAGGAAAATTAGTTAAATTCTTTTATATAAAGTACCAAGCCTTCGTCTGATATATTTTAATCTTTGTAAGATATTACCTTACAGCTTCAGAAATCACCAAAACACCATAGATGTGATGCTTCCAGTTCTATAACCTCTAAAAAGCAACTTACTAACTGAACATGTGCATGAACAATTATAAGTATTTGCATATATCAAACATGGAATTTAATTTGAAAGAACTAGTGTAGGATATAAAACAATCCACATATGAAAAAAGTCTTGGCAACTTACATAGCGGTATTTATGTAGTTTAAACATCACTATGAGAGTAGGTTAGTCTCTGTGATAAACTAGAACTTGTTTTCTTAGAAAACCTTCTCTACCAGAGCCTGGATCCGTATTCAACCCCTGAAAAGGGTGCTATCAGCATGACATAAGCCAGTTGGTAGAGTGCGTTACTACCATGATGTGCAAATGCACAAATATCCAATATATTTACTTTGCATAGCTATGAACTTGATATAACGATTTCTTGTCACTGAACTGACCAACTGTGTTCTGATGCCTTGACTTTTCATCAAACCTCTTAACACTCCATATGCAAAAGTTTAAGATATAATCAACAATTCAAACCACAATTACCTTTGTGTGAAGTTTTAAAGCTGCAGTGCTCCCCAACATTTTAAGTGAACCATTGCGTGAGCATCAGAACTGTATGTAGCGTTGATCAGCTCCTGAGGAATGAAGAGGAACTCAGACGCTCTTTCGAGCCATGCACCTCCAAACACAATAAAACTTTCTACGATTTTAACAATACCTCACACCAGGAAATGTATTGCCACAACTTCAAAATTTTCAAGATTCAATTTGGCCATTTTACTTTCACAAATGAGATAATTGTGGAGATTAAGAAAAATTACCTAGCCAGAGGTACAATTTACATTGGAATATGTAACGGCATCCAAAAGTAGTTAGTGAACTGTCTCTCACCAACTTTTTTAATTATTTGAGATAAAATACTCTTCTTGCTTTTGACAGAGCTCCTGAAACCTTGAGAGGCTGCATGATTAAAGCACAAGGTTAAACAGAGTTCACAAATACAGTTATCCAGTTAAGAGTAATTTAATTTCTCAACTGACTCACAGCATGAAATGGACAAAAATTCCATGTCCATGACAGGAGGTGCAACAACCTTAAAAAAGGCTATCAAAGTACATGATATTTTGTTTCTAAGGGCATGTCTTGGTTGCTCCATTTAAATGTGGCTTTCTGGAATTGCCATTTCAAGTATAAAAAGGGCTTACCCTATACACAAAGTGCTCCCCGGCTTAGTGCGGGAGTAGGGAGAGAGTGGACGTATATGTAGCAGCCTTCCCCTTGCATTTTTTTTGCAAAGAGGCTGTTTCCATGCCTCAAGGTCACCAAGGTTCGCCGTCAATTGCCATTTCAAGTATAAAAAAAAAGGAGAGAAATTTTAAAAAGGAAATTGTTCTCAGCATGTTGAATTGTTATACGCATTGATTTCACTTCCTTGTTCAATGTATTT
Organism: Dillenia suffruticosa; assembly: GCA_033439265.1. Lineage (NCBI taxonomy): Eukaryota > Viridiplantae > Streptophyta > Magnoliopsida > Dilleniales > Dilleniaceae > Dillenia > Dillenia suffruticosa. Next base: position 3,816,250 of record JAVTVX010000012.1, on the reverse strand, counting down.
CATTTGTTTCATATTTCAAATGCTTTTAACAGAACATTGGAACTCTAGCTGATTATCATCTTGTAACTGCTTCTATCCAGAACATAGATAACCCTTTCTGGATGGTAGATATCAACAATCCCCCTTAAATTGTACTTAATAGGATTAACCGCATGGAGTTGGTTTAGGTAAAGATGACGTGGGACATGAAATTTTAAGCCAATCAAGAATGGTATAGTTATTGATATACTATTGTTATATCTATTATTTTCCAAATGAGAGGCAGTACTACTCCACTCACATCAGATTTAAATGGGGTGTGTAAGGGGATCCTGAGATCCTTCTCTAATACTATGTCAAATAACCAATAGCTCTAAAAGCTATAGTTAATGTGATGTCCATGAATTTATATCTTAGCAAACCATTTCAAAGGATTCAAATTAATACATTACATAAAGTAATCCAAAGACATAATAGCTCTGCACAAAATGAGAGTAGGATAAACTCTATTCTGCAGGAACAGGGATCGAAATTTGTACTCCGCTTCTCCCCTGTCATAACATTTGGGAATCCTCATCTTTGATACTTCACAACTCACCCATCATTGTTCTCTCTTGAGTTGTTTGTGTTTTTGCACTAGTTTTTAAACCATTTTCTACTCTCACTCTTAACTAATTTAGGTATTCAAAAATTGAGAGCATCTCGTAATGAGGATTGATTGGGCTAAACAAAGACATACAAAGGTAAACGAGAAATTATTAATTACTTATTTGGATTGGAAGGATTGAAGGCCCTATGTCATACTAGGGGCACTAGATAATGGTATTCTATCCCCAATTTAGGCATGAGAAGGGGGTGACGAGGACTGGTTCCCCCCCCCCCAAATCAAGGTAGAATTGGGTCACGTAGTCCATACCTCACCCACTGAAATTCCTAATTGGAGAAAAATTTGGAGTAAAGTGGCACCATAATTGCAGTTTTATAGAGTGAATGGTCAGAGAGGAAGCCAGATTTTCAAGGTGAAGAACTTTCCAACTAAACTGTTGTGCAATAGAATAGTTCACTTATCATCTCTACAGTGTTTAGTAGCTAGAGCATTAGGTAGGAATGTGAGTCTGAGGGATTAATAGGGATTTGCTTTTCTAAGTTAAATATCTTTCCCTGCTTCCCTCCGCTTTTTTCCCCTTTTTGTCGTTCTCTACTCCATTTTGGTGTATGTTTAACCTTCTTTATTTTCTTCTGTTTTCCTTGGTAAATAGTTCTCTTTTCCCATTAAAAAAAAGGCATGGACCATATCATACAAAAGATTCAATTCCATAAAGAAAATAGAACATGCAGGTAAAAGAAGATAAATCAGGAGACAGGAGCAAACCACCTAAGGAGAGCTTCAGGGTTATAAGAAAACCTATTTTTCTGGCAAAGATTTTCTACGGAGTTCTTTAGCAAAAGTAAACAAACTTTGGCATTAGCATAAGGGTTTCCCCTACTCCCATAGCTGATATCAGGTTTAGGCTTCTCCCCACGGTCAACACTGAGAGAAACATATGTTTTGTCTGCTCCCACCAAAGAAGACAGCTGCGGCCGCAAATTTGGGCCTTCCTGAAAGACGTTATTTTCTTGCAACAAGATTGGTTTGCGGAAGCACCTTATTTATAGAGAGGGAGAGAGAGAGAGAGAGAGAGAGAGAGAGAGAGAGAGAGAGAGAGAGAGATCAAATTAGACCAAATTATATAGGAAAGGGAACACAATGCATGAAACACATTTATTTTCCCACAAGTGTCAATCAGGCTTGTAAAGTGAAGTTTGGAACATACAAAAGATCTCTTCAAAGCCAAAGCAAGGAGCAGTATTCAACAGATAAAGACCGAATGACTCCATTCACCTCCAATTTGGTTTAGAAAAGTAAGGAGAATAGCAAGGTACATACCTTAGAATATATTCACCACAACTTTTGCCTGTATCTTTCAAAATAAGGTAATCAAGGAGCACTTGATGATCATAACTGAAAATGAGTTCAACAAAGAGAAACAATGAAAAATTGGCAAACGCAAAAGGAGGAAAAGCATAAAACAGGAGCTAACTCAATGAGGGGAAAAAGGTAACTCGCTTGCATGTTAGAGAAAGACACATGTTCATCAGATGTGAATGAGAACAACCATAGTTGCTCAGGTATGGCAGAAAATACTTGCCTCTGCAAGAAACGGGTGGGATAGACTTATGGGCTTAAAAATGTTTGAGACATTAAATAAAATGTTGTCCTTCATCTCCTAAAAGGTCCTTTCGCCACACATGCTACCTGATACTGAAAGAATTCATTTAGAAAGATCGCCAACCACTTCATTTTAGGAACAGAAATATACACAGGCATTTCTAACAGTTTCTCAACAGAAGAAGGCAAGCTTAGCAGTAGCAGGAGCATCTTAAACAAGAGATAATCCCGGAAACCTAGAGAAGAAATTAGAAGATCAAAAAATAGATGGGAAAAGAACCGAGATTATTTTTAGAATGTTGAAGACTCAAAAGAAAGGCAAAGAAAAAGGTGCAATTTAAATTCATTGTACACAAGGATAACTCATGAAAAACAAGGAAGGTGCTAAAATTTATAATGACATATTAGGAAGCTGTATCAAACTCTCTTGAAGGCACTCCATCTAATTATGTTAGTTTCAGAATGGGGAGGTTAGCATTTAGCTCACTGATGAGCCTTAGAAGACACATAACTCATTTTGGACTACAGTGGATAACGATGCCCACATAATTCATGCTATGAATTTCATTGTATGCATGTTAAATTTTAGATCCATTACAAAATTGCTGTGAGAAAATTATGCAAGGACTTCGAATAATTTAATTGTTTGACCCAAATAAGCCATTGTACTGAGGAGTAACAAACTCTGCAGAGATAGGTTATGACTGTCTCCAAAAATGAATAACAATAGAAATTGCACAATAGAGAAGAAAACAGACCTCAGGCATATATAGCCGAAGGATGGACAAGGAAAAGTCCATATGATTGACCAGAAATAATTTTTCATCCACAAAATTATTCCTTGAAATCTGCCTTTCAAGCCAGTGTGTATTTCCAGTTGAGATTTCCTTTGAGTACAAAACTCCAGGTCTGATTTGAGCTCAACGGATGAGCACAAGTTCAAAGTTCCACAAGGAGGGTCATTTTTTTCTCTCAAGCACACCAAACTAATGGAACACTTCAGGAGAAGGAAAATGACTTGTCTCTGCAGATGAGTCCTACCAAATCCTTGTCCTTCAAGGTCAGAAGGACAATTTAGAAAAGGAGAACCAATTAGATTGTTATCCTCCTCATGTTTCAATTCCATTATAGGCTTCACTAAGTCATCTTCGAAACACTTATGGAGAAGTTGCACCCATGAAACTAGTATAGAATAGTCCTGATTACTCAGGGAACTAAGCCTGATCATCAGCATCCGCAGGAAACAGGTTTAATCAGCCTAATTATACAGAAACCAAACAAAAGATAGTAGTATATTGGTGATGTAAGCCTTTATGATAGTGGAGGAGGCCACAGAGACAGTCTTGCTGACAAAACAAAGAACCAAGATGCACAAATGAACCCCATAAATGTGAAGTCTATATATGAATATGGTCTGCCAAATGTACGATGCTTTCACAAATTGAACAGAAAGATACAGGAAAACACAAGGGCAGATTCTAACAACAAGAACTTAAAGGAACCTCATCATAACGTAGTTCGAGTTGTTATGTATATGAGTCCCTCAGAAAGTATTAGTATGGTTAAAAAACTGAAGCAACCAGCAAGAAGATAGAAAATGCACAAATAACCATGCTAAAACAGGAATGAATTGTGTTTCTGGTCATTATGTCATTAATTGGAAACCCATAAGAGTGAGGAATAGAGGACTCCCCATGTATAATTTTCTTATTTAATGGACCAATGAAACTGACAAGTATATACTTGAGAACATGAACATATCGCAATATCCTCATACACAACAGTTGATTTTCCATTCATCATGCTTGAAATAATGCTAAAACAATGTCTGTTGGTACTTCTCTAATTATAAATATCTGCATAGGACACCAAAGTTAGAAAAGAACTCACCTCACAGAGCTGAAGGGCCAAGGTAAGTCCATGACCCACTACTTCGAAATGTCCCTAGAGTGTTGCACCGCATCACGAGGGGAGAGTTGCCTCTAGAGACGGTTCAAAGTTTCTATTTCTCGGGTTTGATGTGACAAGGATATGAATGCGGATATTCCCTATCGCATAAATAGCATTGATACAATGGCAGCCTTTGATGCCTTTTATCTCGTGGATAAAGAGCATTGAATTATATAGCTTCTAATAAAAGAGAATTCCATTTTCTCTAGTAAATTACACATATTGGATTTTGGTTAAACATAATTTCAATTCTAAATAGAGACCTGATCATATTTTGTACTCGAGTTGGCCACAGTATGGTATAAATATTAAAATCATATATATTCTTTTTGCAAATAATATAGTGTTGGTTGATGAAATTAGAGAGGGTATTAGTGCTAAATTAGAGTTATAGAAGGTCACACTGGAATTTAGAAGATTTAAATTGAGTAGATCTAAAACTAGATATATGAAATGTAGGTTTAGTAACAATTATCGGAATGATGAAGAAGCGATTAGGTTAAAAGGAAAAGACGTACCAAAAAGTGAGTATTTTAGATATATGAGTTCTATCATATATCTACGATGATAATATAGATAGGAATGTAAATCATAAAATTCAAGCGGATTGGATGAAATGAAGAAGGGTATTTAAAATTCTTTACGATTGCATGATATCATTGTATTTGAAGAAAAAATTTTATAAAATCGCAATAAGACAAGCACTATTGTATGGTACTAAATATTGGGCCATTAAACAATAATAAAAGTATAAAATGATTATAACTGAAATGAGAATATTTAGATGGATATTTGGCAAAACTAAAGAATATAGAATTAGAAACGAAAAAATACGTAATAAGTTGGGAGTTAATTCAATTGTGGATAAAATGCGAGAATATCGTCTGAGATGGTTTGGACATATGCAATGAAGACCTAAAGACACACCGGTTAGGAGGACCAAAAACTTAAATATAGGAATGAATAGCATAGGAAAATCACATAAATTAAATCAACACCCTTGTATTTTATTTATTTTATTTTATTTTACTTTATTTTTATTTTTTCGATATTTGTCTCTTAAATGGTCAATTCCAAACTTTTAGGATTAATATTCAAGTTGTTGTTGTTATTGTATGTATATATTTTTTTTCTTTTACCACAATGTAGGTTAAATAAAAATTTCAGGAATTTATGTGCATGGTGCATACTAAATTACAAATAGGAATAAAAGATTGCCCCCTTCGTCCCATAATGGAACCACCAAATTAAACATTGTCCAACCTAGTAAAACTCAGGAAGATGTAATAGATCCAATTCAAACTACATATTCACAATTCACCGAATCATGAATTCTCTAGACTAAATCAATTCACACCAAAAGAAAAGCATAAAATTGAAAGAATTTTTGCAGCAATTATCTAAGATTATCTGATTAATCATCAAAATTAGTTAAGAAATCTGCCATGATAAAAACGTACCAATATCTTGTGCTTGAAATACTGGATGATGAACGTGGCATGATCTCTTTCCTCACAAAGACAACAATTCAAAACTCTGGGAATCAGGCCAGTTGTTTGAAATAGAATTGGATGGTTAGAGTTAGATCCCGGTGCCCCCTTCAACCAAACCACTTTGATCTACCAAAGAGCAGACAAATTCAAGAAGATTTCCTAGAAGAATTAATCTTGAATCAAGTGGCTCATCCTCTCCAAGGAATAGAAGTTTCGTACCGCTGCTATCATCACATTTTGGATTATTCAAGACTTCATAAGGTAAAGAAATCCAAGGCATATTGGAAACACGAGAGTTGACATGATCCAGGTGGATAACCTTCGTTTGGCTATTATTTTGCTGATTCAGAAGCTTTAGTATATTATGCATAACTCGAACAAGAGCAGACACAACATTCAGATATGCAGTTTTCAGGCTTCACTCTAATTGGGTAACAACATCAAGTGAACAATCTAAACGTTCAGATGTATTTAATACTTTTGCTGAGTAAGACGAAGAAACTACGCTGATTGCTAGTTGTAGACAAATGCAAATAAAACGGATAAATCCAGCCCAATCACCTGCCTGAAAAATACACGTCTAAGAATAAGCAGTACAACAAAATAAAAACATTCTGGCAGTATAACAAAGTTGAAGGCAATCCTAACCTATGGACTCAGCAAGGAACTCGTACATCACAATAGGAATGTTGCCTGAGATGTCTTGAATGAACTTACTACCAGCAGATATGAAGGGGGCCTGCTCAAAAAATTTAAAAAATAAAAGACAAAAAAAAACAAATTTATGAAACAGAAACATTCTTATGGTCAAATGCAGCCAAGAAAAAAAGAAAGAAAGAAAAAAGAAAGAAAGAAAGAAAGAAAGGAAAGAGCAAGAGAACTATATCATATGATTGTTGCATCATGCATAATACTAAACTACAATTCCAAGATGGCTAAAGGTTAAAGAAATGGTGACATTTCACAAACCTCCCCCACCCCCAATAACAGAGAGATATGTACAAGGTTGGAAACGGAAAATCCCATTCTTTTCATCCATGTAAAAATAAATAAAAAAAAAAAAGAAGAAAACCAACTGAATTTTGGATACATAACTAGTCCAACCCAGTCTTACAGCGATCAAATTTCCCCAATTGACAGAAAAAATTTTAAAGAGCAAAACCTAATAAAGATATGCCAAAAGTACAATCAAGAGTTCCGTACCAATTTAACCACACTCTTGGTTAAACAGTGATTACCGCATTTGGGTTTTTCATCTTCATCCTGCCCAAGGAGAAAAATCAGCCACGGGGGGGAGAGAGAGTGAGAGAGAGAGAGAGTGGGAGTGTTTGGTGCAGACGCATATACATACCCAGCAGTTCAATGATTTTGAGTTTCGGAGCCGTAACCTTCCGATTCTAAATTCTTACGCAGCCGCGCGGCAAATTTCCATTTGTCACTACTCACTTTTAATTATTTTATTTATTAATAATATTTTAAAATAAAATAAAAATTAATAAATTTTATAATAAAAATCAAGTATTTATTTAAATACATAATAAAACCTCATCTCCCTTTGTGAAAGAATTTAGTAAAATTAAATTATGTTCGTCAGATTAAAAAAAAAAACTACTTTTATCAAAATTCAAAATTTGAAACCCTTAATATGATTTAAAATTTATGATATACTTAAATCTTGACCAATGAACATAATACTATAGAAAAATTGATAATAGTAAGATTTTTCAAAACAAAATTATATAATGTAAGTATAACAACCTATATATATATATATATATATATATATATATAAAGTTAGCCTACTTATCTTGTCAATTTATATAATAAAATGGAGAATTTTAAAATGAGAAAATAAAGCTTATTTTATCATTTTATATTAGAAAAATACAAGATTTCACTTAGAGATTTATCATATTTAATTTACGTCTAACTATATATTGAATTATATTTGAGCTATTATTTTTTAAATAATATTATACGGATCAAATAGTTTCTAAATTAAACGAACAAAATGCTTATGTGGTACTCCGTTAAACAATTTTTTATTGATTTTTCAATTAATAAAAAAATGCTATTGTTATCTTTTGACTTTTTTTTTCAAATGTTTTAAAGGAATTATTAAAAGGAAATTGAATATAGATGGAATCAAAAAGATAAAAGAATAAATATATATATATTTATATATATATATATATTATAAAATTGTAAATAAAAAAATATTGGAAAGGTGTTGATATCTTGGTTTTTCAAAGGAATTGCAATTTTGAACACATACTTATTTAATAATAATTAGTATTCAGAACAAGACTTTTATAATTATATTTAAATAAAGTAATTGCTTTTTGTTATTTTAAGTAAAAGAAAATAAAAGGGGGGGAGAGAGAGAGAGAAACGAGTAAATAATTGGATCGATAAAATTTATAACGGAGTAAAATTAAATAAAAAAATTATTACGTAGTTTTTAGCGACCAATGAAATTAATTCTAAAAAAAAAAATTGTCTAACATTTATAATTATCGCATTACTCAAATAATTATTTTTTGGACATATTATTGCAACGTTAGTTGGAGTTTTTCCCATTATTAATGGTAAGATTTTTCCGATTATTTCTTTAATTTCTCGGACAATGAGAAGAGGAAAATAAATTATGAGCCAGTCACATGGCCAGCCTGGGAAACCTTATTTATGAATCAATAAATGGCGAAAGAGGGAGAAAGGAGAACCATGCCGGCTCTTCCACCCCACATAAAAAGGGACCATTAGAGATTAGACCCAGATCAAAAACCCCATTAATCTACAAAATTAGCTTCTTACAAAGATATTTTCCCTAGTTTTTTACCCAATTAATATATTTAGTGTGTTATCCGTTGAGTGCATTTTTTAGTTTCCTTTGGTCTGTAAGCCACGATTAACCTTAAAACTCTATGCCATCACCAAATGAAACATCGACCTTTCTAAACCTCATTCACAAATGTACCTCAATCACCTCCCTCAAAAAAGCCCAACAGCTCCATGCAATCCTATTAACCTCTGCAAATGATACCTGGAGGTCGTCTTTCCTGAACAACAATCTGCTCTCCATGTATGCACGGTGCGGGTCTATATGCGATTCCCAGCTTGTGTTCGATAAAATGCCTTGCAGGAATTTTGTTTCCTATAATGCACTTATTGCAGCCTATGCACGGAATCAGGATAACGCGATTTTGGCCTTGAAATTGTATAAAGAGATGAGGGTTAGCTGTGTTGGGCTAAATAGCTTGACCTTCTCAAGCTTATTCCGAGCAGTTTCGTATGTAGAGGACTGGTCATTAGGAGCCGCATTGCATGCCCAAGTAGTGAAGTTTGGATTTGGATGTCATATTTGTTTGCAGACATCGCTTCTTGGGATGTATTCTAATAGTGGGGATTTGGTGTCTGCAAAGATGCAGTTTGGAAATATTGTTGATAAGGATGCCGTGTGTTGGAACTCTATGATTTTTGGGCATTTGAAGAACAATTTGATCATGGAAGGTCTAATACTTTTTATGGGTATGTTGAGAAGTGGTATGAGTCCGACTCAGTTTACGTATTCAATGGTCTTGAATGGTTGCAGCAAGTTGGGTGATGATTCTATTGGGAAAGTGATCCATGCCCGGGTTATCACATCTGATATGCCTATGGACTTGCCTTTGAATAATGCTCTGATTGACATGTATTGTAGTTGTGGTCATGTTGAAGCAGCCTATACCGTCTTTAGTAGAATTGAGAATCCAGATTTGGTATCATGGAACTCACTGATAGCTGGGCATTCTGACATCGATGATGGAGAGAAGGCCATGGAGCTTTTTATTGAATTGCAGCAACGAGGACCTGCTAAACCTGATGAGTATACCTATGCAGCTGTCATTTCTGCGACTGGGTCATTCCTGGCTTCTGATTATGGCATGCCTCTTCATGCCTGTGTCATAAAAGAAGGATTTGAAGGGAGTGTGTTTGTGGGTAGTACATTGGTTTCAATGTACTTTAAAAATATGGAAAGCAATTCTGCTCATAAGGTCTTTAGTTTGATTCCAAACAAGGATGCTGTTCTCTGGACTGAAATGATCACAGGGCATTCTAAACTTGAAGATGGAGAAAGTGCTGTTAAGTTCTTCCTTCAAATGTTGCAGGGAGGTCATAAAATGGATAGCTTTGCCCTCAGTGGTGCTTTGAGTGCATGTGCTGATCTTGCCACTTTAAAACAAGGCGAGATCATTCATGCCGTTGCTGTAAAAACAGGTTGTGATGATGAAATTTCTGTCTGCGGAAGTCTGATTGATATGTATGCAAAAAGTGGCAACCTTCAAGCTGCAGAAGTTTTATTCAAGGTTGTTAAGGCCCCTGATCTGAAGTGCTGGAATTCAATGCTCAGTGGATACAGTCAAAATGGAAAAGCAAATGAAGCATTGAAGCTCTTTGATGGTCTTCTGGAGAACGGACTAAAACCAGATCAGGTTACACTTCTCTGTTGCCTCTCTGCTTGTAGTCACTGTGGCTTGGTACATCAAGGGAAGTTCTTTTGGAATTACATGAAGGAAAATGGTTTCTTGCCAGGGCCTAAGCATTATTCATGCATGGTTAGTTTACTAAGTCGAGCTGGATCATTGGATGAAGCCAAAAAATTGATAAGGGAATCTCCATTTGGTAAAGATAATCTGGAACTATGGAGAACCCTACTTAGTTTTTGTGTAACTCACAAAAATTTTGAAACAGGCGTTTATGCTGCAGAACAAGTTTTAAGGTATGACGCAGAAGACAGTGCAACCCACATTCTGCTTTCAAACCTTTATGCTGTGATAGGCAGTTGGGACAAGGTTGTGTTAGTGAGGCGAAAAATGAGAGGATTTACTATGGAAAAGGATCCCGGGCTAAGCTGGATTGAGATCATGAATACCAACCATGTGTTCTCTTCCGGGGATCAATCTCACCCAAAAGTGGATCAAGCTGAAGCAGAGCTACGTGGGCTATACAGAAACATGGTGAAGTCAGAAAAATGCAGAATAGCCATTATGTGATGCATTGCACGAAGTAAATGCAGCAATGTATTGAATAGGAGTACAAACACAGAGGTGCATAGTACAATGTGAATGGACATGCAGACAAGCTTGCAGTTGAAGGTTGATGCGGCAGCTTTCGGCACATGGTAACCTCAAAGAACAAGTACTGCACAAGCTGTTTTTGGTCATTTCTGCCTCCACCGTGAGGCATCAAAAAGAGATGACAAATGATGGGTGCAAAATAAGGATACTCCTCCATAATGAAGCTGCCAAATGAAAATAAAACTCAAAATACCAATCACTGCCCTGACCACCAACGTGCATCAGTTGGATTTGCAAGGCAATGGATGGCATCCCAGCATCAAGCTCATTTAAGAAGCCATTGTGGTGCATTGCCTAACAATGATTTCTAATTGAAAGTTCCCAAATGAGCTTAATTGAAATCATGCCATCCCATTTCTCATCATGTCTCAGCACTCTTTTGCTTTGCACACATTAAGAAAAGACGCCTAGAGATCAATGAGTGTTGGCATACATATGATTCACCAATGATAGACCAAACTTGACAATTCAACCAGCGAGGATCAACCTCGTGGGGCTTGTACTACCGTAAGGTTCAGTCTAATCTACAGAAATTTGGAACAAATTCCACAGAAGGCAATTGCAAGAAAACTCGAGAGGCAAGTTTGTGCTCATTACTGTTACAAATGCTAGCAAGCAATATTCTCAATAACAATGTTTTATTCTACAATGTTACAAAATGTTGGACCATGCAGCCCATATCGACTTGAACAGTAATGGGCACAGATGCTGGATTCAGGACATGAAGCTTAATGGTAATATGGAATGTGAGCACAGTTCTGTTAACATCGTGGAGTTCACCAACCACCCGTCATCTCACAACTGATGAATATGGATGCAAGATACATCGTCCTGTCCCGGATGTGATCACTTAAGCATGTCACAGGCCATCGTTGAATATTGTTCCTAGCGTCGGGCAGTGCGAGATTTTGGCTTTGAAGCTTTCTGTAAAAATGGCATGGGAGAAATGATTTAGCAATATAATACTTGTGTGCAGAAAGAGAGTCTAATAACAAAAATTGGTCCCTTGACAAGCCATGATCAAATTAAGAGTCAGATTTCATGAATCTCAATGAGATTAAATACTTGATTTGCACATATACCCACTCCTCAATATCTCACAGGATACCTGGGCCCCCTGAGAAAGGGCTCCTTTTCATTGGAGAGACTATAGGGAAAGGACTTATTAAGGCTTCCAAAATATTGTGTCAAAAGATGGTACCAATTTTACTTACCGAGACAGTCCCAAAGCTTGTGCCTGACCCAGTTGCAGCACCTACAATATCACAGGAAAGCACCATTTCACCCAAAAAAAAAAGGGAAGAAGGAATAAAGAAGAAAAGTTGGCACAAGCAGAGCAGCAACATCATATTTTATGCAATAACAATGTCAATCCTTGCATTTTGACCCCCCGCCAAAAAAAAAAAAAATTACAAACACGCATCATTCCAAATATAATCCTCCATTTCATCTATCCTAATAATCCACAAAATGATCCCCCAATCTTCTATAGGCCCAGCTTTTGATTGCTAGATGGTACATAAAAAATGGTTTGTTATACTAAATTTGCATTTTGTATTCTCAAACCTTTCCATTCTATATACTCTTCTGCCCAATATATTGGAGTAAATTTAGCACTAGCAATGACCCTATCAAAACAAGTGATGCCTTACAAGTTGAATGTTCTCCAAAAACTAAAGGAAGATCAAAGAAAACTCTAGGATAGGTAATGAATCATGATATACTAACTATTTAATACTGACATGACGTCAAAAAGAGTTGAATGGAAAAGAGCGAATTTTTATAGCCAAACCCATGAGTTTTTGGACTTAGTCTTAGTTGAGTTGGGTTTGTGCCTCAAACTACAATTCATTTGAACTAAAAATGAGACTCAGAACAGTGATAAAATCTTAGAACACGTTTCTTACAATATTTTGCATTATTCTAACCACAATGCCAAGGCCTAGTGAATGCAAAGATGGAGATTAATCCTAAACACCACCTTTCCCATTCCTTACGAGTACGGCTGAACAATCACAAATTACTTTTGTTAATACACCAGATTTAATTTGCTATGATCTCGTTGCTAATGGCGTGTTCCACAGACAACTCTTGCATGGTTAATTTGTTATCCAAAAAAGAACTGGCAAATGAATAACTTGAATCAGATATCATAATTTTCCAAAGGAACTCTCTCATGGAAAGAAGAAATTCATGATTAGCTATATGTAGTGGGCAATACAAAGCTGCAAAATAATATCAATCCATAAAACAAAACAAAAAAGCATGATAAGGCACCTGAAGCGAATGGCGTTGAGAAAAGTGAACCTCCTGCAGGAGTGGCAGAACTGAAAGCTGGTGTACTACTACCAAATAAAGAGGGTGTGGAAGCAGAACCAAATAATGATGGTGATGAACCAAAAAGTGATCCCTGAGGTGGGACAGAGGGGGTAGGCGTAGAGAACAGGACAGACGATGATGTCGCAGCAGATGGGGCTGAAGATGGTGTGTTGAAAAGTGAGAATCCACTTCCAGAAGGAGCTGAAGGAACAGCAATAGATGTCTGTGAAGCACCAGATGTGCCTTGTGTTCCTGAGCCTGCTGACAAACCAGTAACTTGAGTTGGTGGTTGTGCAACCGCTGGTAAATGTAAAGTTGGATGTACCCTCCTAGCTGCAGCCTCTTGTTTGGCCGTTTCTCGCCGATCAGCCTCAAGAAATGGATCATTCCCCTCCCCACGACGGCGTTGGTCAGCAAGGTAGGCCATTTTCATAGACTCAATATATTGATGTATACTTTCTACCTGGAGAACACAAAGAAATGCATCCATCTTAAATAAAGAATAAAAATAACCCCCCCAACGCACACAACACAGAACTAACAAAAATCATGCTTTTGAAGTATACGCAGCAGACCAGATTAAGATGAAAAGAGAAATTTTATATTCAAGTTGAAAGAACTACTGTGTTTAATTTTCATGCTCAGACCTATTTGACAAAACCATAGGGGACTTCAAGAAGTAAGGAAAAATGCATCCACATATTCACCATCAGCTTCAAATTGATGTTGCCACAAAATCTACTGAAATAAGAACATATGTTGTATAAACCAACAATTCAATAGGGAATTGCTCTTTTTCATTGTTGAACAAACACCCACAGATGAATTTACCATATAACAATAAATGTCTCATTTACACATACGACCTGCACGCAATCAGAAGGGCAATTCTACAAACATATATATCAGCGCAAGCATGTCAACAAACATGTATGTTAATACCAAAGAAAGTGCTCGTAAATACTCATGCATGCACAAAATATATTTTATTTATATATTACCCACATGCACAAATATACAGAGAGGATATTTAGTTCATGTTACCTTTGCTGCTACATGAACAAAAAAGTCATGCACATTTGACATGACTTTTGGCAGAGACTGCAACAACAAGGAGCTACCATTCCAAGAATTCCTTTCAGAGTCTAAGAGCAACTGCTCCAACTCCTCAACCCACTGGCGGCACTCTGCAAGATACTTCTCAAATCTGGCAATTGTATGCTGCAAAAATGGAGATGGTTTCTTTGGGAGCCCATTATAGAAATCCAGAACTGGGACAATAGATGTAGTTGTTGGCTGACTACTTGCGCCTGGAGCTAATGCCACTCCCGAAGGCTGGGAGGGTGCTGTAGCAGTTGAAGCAGCTCCTGGATTTGGATGAAGAAACCTTGGCCTAAGCATCATAAAAGAGCGAACAGCCACTTCTGTGTGACGCAACATCTCTTTTGCAACTGCCATAAGCTCTTGCAGCAAAGCCTTTTGTCTTTCCATCGCGGTATTGACTCCTCCAAGTTCCTGTCAAGATAAACCCATCATGCCCTCAATTCAGGATCATCAAGAACAGTAAAAGCTATATCATCATGAGAGAAAAGATATCCAACCGAGATCACCCACACCAAGGTAGTGGCATTAGGCTAATGTGATCAAAATCAACTAGGTAAAATCACCCACAACCCGTAAATATTTCTTTCCACAAAATCATATGCAATGCCTATAAAAATGTGCTGTGAAAGTTGACAGGAATAGATTTGAAGATAGCTGGATCATTGAGACAAAAGGAGGATGAAAGCAATTCATCAAATTGCTATGTAGAAACAACTCCAGGATTTTCTGCTCAAAATGAGGTAGCATGAGGAATACAATGTTTTATGCAAAGTGAAGCTATTTCCTCAAGATCCAACATGTGGCAAAACAAATTTCAGCTTTGAGGCCATTCCCCCCCCCCCAAAACCCAAAAAAAAAGGCAACCAGTGTAGCTTGAACTTTGCATTTAGTCCAGTGTATCGTGTATAAGCATTCACACAGATGAAACAGCAAACTGAAATATTGAGGTAACAGACATTGTGTAGCTGTCAAAATCAAATATTTCCCATCAGGGAAGGTTACAAGTAGACCTCATCTATGATTAGGTCCAAGTTACAAAATAGTTTGTTGTATTAAGACAGAGCCACATCATCCATTCAGAGAGATTAGTGACACATCCAGCTATAACTTCTCCAGCACCCACCAAACATTTATTGGTGCACATGATAGCTGCTTTTAGAATGACTAAGACATATACAAGAGAGATACCAACTATATTGGTGCATGTAATCAGCAAAAGCGTTAGACATGGCACTCCCAGGACAGAGCAAAATGGTACAGGCAAAAGGCTCAATTACAAAGGCATTTGTGAGATTGCAATAACAAAATCAACACTCCATATAATGCGTGTGATTCTCCATCTCAATTACAAGTCGAGTGGCTAAAAGAATATTAAGAGGACATATATCCTGTTTTATTAAACAAAATCACTTTAATATTTCTTGTTTAAATTGAGAAGAAACAAAACCGGGGAAAGGATAATCAGAGGTGACTATTAGGATTTAGAATGCCCTACTTATCTTTCCTATGACATTCCTCTGTAGCTTTCCGTCACAACATGTGGAAGCCAAATGAGATATGTCGTTTGAAAATCCTTAATTGGCATTATTAATAAATAACAGCTGGAAACCAAATTCTTTAAAACCCGAATCCAAACCCTACCATGCTTCCTGCTTTCTCAGTACTTCACAAGTTCACATCAACTGAATTCAATTTAAGCCCTTAATTAAAATGAACAACAGATACAAACCCACTTCTAAAAACCCTAAATAAACCAAACCAAACAGTTAGGTCTTGAAGTAGACCTGAACAACATGATTGGCATCAACCTCAAACCCAACATTAGCCACAGACAAGTCATAAAGACGACTACACTGATCAAGCCTCTGACTTTCATCTCTATACTCCAGTATCCTCTCCCTGCGCACACATAAAAGAGTTCCAAGTTTAACAAAACAAGAAGTGGGAAATCACAAATTAAGCACAAGAATGCAGAATACAAACTCGATTTGGAGAAGAAGTTTTTGAGAATCTGGGTGAAGATCCGCCCACTTGGTACTATAACTCGCCGGAGCTTTGTCGTTCGTGAAGAGAAAAAGTTGCTGTTGATGTTGCTGCTGAAATTGCTGTTGCTGCTGAAATTGCTGTTGCTGCTGAAATTGTTGCTGCTGCTGTTGTTGAAAAGGATTTGCTTGTTGCTGAAAGGGTTGGGGTGTTGGGGTTTGGAAGAGTGACTGTGATTGAGGTTGTTGTTGTGGTGTAGAGAACGAAAACGCCATTACTACTTCTTCTTCTTCTTGATTGTTATGACAATTTTCTTCTACGAGCTCAGCATCTGAATTTTGCCTTAATTTTTTTTTGGAAATCTGGAACCAAGAAGAAAAGCCCTCGTAAAAACCCTAGAGAGAGACAGAGGGAACGTCTGAAAATGACAAAGTACACCCAAGAAAAACTAAGGGACCGCCTGGTATGTTTTCGAGAGCTGGATTCGGGTTGATCTGATCCGTATGTTATTTATCAAAGAAACAGAAGCGATTAAAAAACCCGTTTAGAACATGTAAGCGGAGTGAGAAAATATGGGAATAGACCCGACCCGACCCGCCCCCTCCCTCTAAGGTATATTACCTTTTGTAATGTCCAAACTCGATTCAGCCCGATTGAGCTTTACCACTTAAGCATATTATACGGTGGGAAAACCCTATGTTTGGTACTGGTAGGGTATAAAAAAAAAAAAAGAAAATCATAATATTAGTGTCTCTTTAAAATTATTTTTAGGGTCATAAATATTTGACGTACTTTTTTTTTCATTTATAACTTAAAATCATCATCTAATAATAATTTTAAAAATTATTATTAAAAATAAAAATTTTTATATATCTTAATATCAAACCCCCTTGTTTGTATATATATATATATATTTATACACGCACACGAGTTATGTTATTACAATTTGGAAAAAGAAAAACACCATTCTTGAGTTGATAAATTTGAAGGGTTTTATTTCATGGATAATTGAGAAATATATATTTAAATATTTATTTTATTTTTGTAAAATTGACCGAAACATATGCATATAAATTTTATTAATTCAATCATTGATTTCATTTAATGTTTTTTTTTTATTTGAATCCCAGAAAAGAATGCATCCCCCAAATTCTTAGCCAAGTTGTGACCAATACCTACTTGATTCAATTTGGAAAAAGGCATTCTAAGTAATATATGCTTCCTTTATAAGTAATTCTAAATTATTTTTGAGACAATAATTTTCGTTCTTATACGAGATTTAAAACTCTGAATCTTGGAGTTGAGACTGAGAGTTATGATTATTAGGGTGTCGCTCACTCGAGACTTTTTGTGAGAATAGCTTTGAACCAACATTCCAGATGTTTCACCACGGCTGTCCAATAACAGATTGAAATTTGAGTGATTATGGACTCGCGAGCCAACATCCTTTCGACCAGAGAACTAAGCAAAGCCACTCCTTTAAGGAATCACCACGGCTGTCCAGATAACCTTTGCTGAAATTTGGGTGATTATGGACTCTTTGACGCCTCTTCCGCCAACACCCTCGCTCTTAACGATGCTAAGAATCCAACATCTCTTCCGTTGCTTCTTCTGAAAACTGGAGCTGGGTTTGGAAAGAAAAAGTTCACTATAGGCTGTCTGCGATAGACTTGCAACAAAAGGCCTGTTGTCCCAGTTTCGTCTAAATATAAATACCCTCTATCCTTTCTGATGCTGATATCTATTCGGAGGCTGCTCATTTTCCATGCATATTTGGACTTCTTTGAACCAACAGAACCCGTCCTCCCTTCCTTCTACTTTCTTCTCTTTGGAGTTCAAATCCTGGCTTAAAAAGAATGCCAACGATGTATCTCCTTTAGAGCCTGGTATTCCTATGGTTTGTCTCCTTGTGTACGTCTTTTCAGCAATCTGGCTGTACAGAAACAAATTGGTGTTTGAGCAAGAGTTGTCTTGTGTTGGATTGGCCTCTCCTTGCCAAGTGAAGCTTTGGGCTCCAAGAGAAGGCTCGAAGATGGAAAGGATTTTTTTTTTGGTACAGTATTTAGAGTTATATTCTGACTAATTCAGTTTAAAATTTACAGTGGGCCATTTAGAGGACTACTTTTTCAACGTAGTCTGTTCTATACCTAAATCGTGAGTCGAATTCGAGATCTTAGTTAAAGATCCTAACGTCATATTTCACTAAACCAACTAACCGTTGGTATAGCAAAAGATTTGGATATCAAAATCTCATCGTTCAATGTGATTCTTTTTTTTTGTATTAAACTAATCAGTCTGACTAATTCAATCTAAATATCGTAACACCCATTAAAAGGTTGCTCTTCCAAATTCTTTTTATTCATTCTCAGATATTGAATTTGAGATTTCTATTTAAAAATATAGAGTGACTAATCACTCAACTCAAAAATAATTTAGTTATTCAACATGATTTGAAGCTTCTCTCTTTTCCCTATCACCTTTCTTATTGCTGATTGCAAATTCTTAATGGAGGGATTGGACAACGCTCCAGTGAAGCATGTTTATTGAAAAACAAATGAACAAATGCTTGTGCAAGAATGTAAAGCACAAATCGAATTTTCTATTTCAGATTATGTTTTGTACGGGTTCCGCCCCCTAGGGTGGCCATTTTGTAGAAATGGTTTCACAGAGAGAGAGAGAGAGAGAGAGAGAGTATCCAAACTTTGTAGAAATAGAATATTTCACAATAGCACAGGTCTAACATTAAAAAAGAAAACATATAATCAACACAGTAAAATTTTTGTGACAAGATTACATGACACCAAAGTCCTAATAAAGCTGTGGACACGAAGACTCAAAATGTACCAGCTCTTTCTTCTTCTTCAAATCACACACTAGTTTACTCTTCAAAATACAAGATAAAAGGGTCAAAACGGTCAACTACCAGAAATAGACAGAGAAAGATATCATATATCATTTTAGCCCAGTTGCTGCAGGAGTGGAAATAGCAAGATCAGGCCAAGTAAAACAATCTCCATTACCAAACCCTCCACTCTCTCCATTCTCTAACTGCCATCCGTTCATCCCAACAGTGGTACTACCGCCATTGCTGCCTCCGCTAGCACCGCCACAGTCCGGCCCGTCCGGAAAAGTCCAAACACTCCTTGCAAGCCCAAAGCCCACATCCTCAAAAGCAGACCCAAGCCCAAAGCCCAACCCACCAAGAGCCAAAAACCCACCAGCAGCTGGCCCGTGAGGTCCATTCACACTCAGCAAAGAAGTAAAACCCCCACAAACATTCGGCCCCCCTGGCCCAGCACCATTCAGAGACACCATAACAGGGGTGGCATGACCACCATGACCAATGTCATGAAACGACGTCGTATTGGGCCCAGCAGAGGACAAACCACCAGACACGGCGGAGGCCGTGGCGGCAGAAGTGGTGGTGCGCGATCGCTTTGCATTCTTCCGGCTGCCGCCCCCGATGGGGATGTCACGGAGAGTGCCACCCTGGGTCCAGTAGCGGCGGCAGGACTTGCAAAAGTGACGGGGCTGTGAGAAGTTGTAGTTGTTGTAGTAGCAGAATTTGGTGTTGGTTGAGTCACAACGAGGGCACGGTAGCTGCTGCTCTTGCTCGTGTGGTGGAACTCCCATGTGGTGATAAGATTTGGCCGGTCTCCTCTCCCCTGAATCAGCTGTAAGCATTTTCTTGTGTATATATGTATGTATGTGTGTATGAGTATTTGTTATGTTGAGAGAGGGGGAGAGAGACAGATAGGCGCTAGAGAAGTGGGCGTGGTGAGATATATTGTCGGTGGGTATGGGAGTATCGATTGGGGGATTTATGGAGGGAGAGAGAGAGAGAGGGAGAGGGAGAGGGAGAGGGAGAGGTGGGGGTGTGTAGTGGAGTGGGAAGAGGATGGTACAGAATACAGAGAGGGCTATGCTGGGTTCTGAGGATTATATGCGGGAGATTGAAACAGCTTTTTCACCGAGGTTCTGTCATGCACGACATTTTTCTCAGTATTCCTTTTTCTTCAGAGGCCTTGAGGAGTGAGGGAGAGGGCTGAACCTGGATAGCTAGGTTGCTTTTGTTTTAGGTCGGCTTAAACTGAGCCGATCTGGTTTGGTTTTATTTGGGTTGGTTCAAATCTACAAGTCGAAAGCTAAAACAGAGAAGGGGCATATGTGGGGCGTTCCATTTTTTTGTCACTGTTAACCTAGTACAGGTCTTAGGGTAGGCCTATCAAGTATGAAGCTTTTGTCATTCAATGAAATCCACATGCCAAATGCATGGGTTCATCCCAATTGATTTTCCTTATCTTTTCAATTTTAATTAAGATTCAAAATTTAATTTTCATAAAAAATTTTAAATTTACCCATTAAATTTGTTTAATATATTTATATAATAAATAAATTTTGTGAAAAAATAGTCTAATATTTCAAAAATGGACATCATGATACCTTACAATATTAGTTTTTGCAATTAGAACCTCAGATGGGAAAGTAAGTGTTAAGCTTACATAAGTTTGTATTTAATTTCAAAAGTAATATCTCTCTTGTACTGTGGACACTTAATATAAAAGATGACACACTGATATAATAATAAATAATGATCTCCGCCCCCATGAATTCAAAATTTATTCAAAATTTAAAATTAAATCTCAATTTATTATTATTATTATTGTAAATCTTTCAAAAGTGGACCGAAAATAAACATAAAAATAATTATTTTAACATAAAATGTGTTATAAATCAAATCTAATATCATAGAATTAGGAGTTATAAAAATTTAAAAATATATATTAGGTTTTGTTATTTTTTATATTTATTAAATGCAAAAAGATATTTTCCGTCTTATTTTCTCAAATATTTAATACATAGGACTATTGTATTCTATAATTTATATATATATATATATATATATATATATATATATTAATTTTTTACGTTTAAAACCTCAGTATTTTGGTTGAGTACGCCACATTGTGGGAAAAGAGGTGAGCCGACTGGCGAGCACACCATCACAAGCCGGAAATATTGAAAGAGAAAATGAGCGGTCTATGAAATGAACAGTGTGATCAGGTTGTGGTGTGTGGTAGGGGGAGAGAGAGAGAGAGAGAGAGAGAGAGACAAAATCATCAGGTGTCGGGGCAGCGTGGGGGGCAATTATTGGGTCTTCCCTCTGATTTCGGAGGCGTCATGTCCTCTTCAGATTCCTCTCTCTCTCTCTCTCTCTCTCTCTCTCTCTCTCTCTGTTGCTTTGCCGGATTTCTCGGTCACTAGCAGCAGCAGCTGAACCGCTCATCCTATTAGAGTAACAGCAAGTTTGCGAAGAGAAAGGACAAAGCCCCTAATAGAATGGATTTAGAGTTTTAAAGTGAACAGGGGCCTTATGATGCCCAATCTTAACATTCGATCACTAAATTAATATATTTTAGTATAAAATTGTTGGCTTCATTGTTCACATCACTATAGAAAAATACTGAAAATGAAAAGGATGATTTAGGTATTTAAATTAAAACTATAATGTGTGTACACTATGGTACTGTGTCGTACGAGTACTATTGGAACAAAAAGATGACATTGACACCTGTCGTCGGTGAAGGACAATCATGGGTGTGGTCTGGTCTGAGTAGGTTTGGAAATTTTGAACAAGAATTAAAAAATAAATAAATAAATAAATAGAAAAAAAATTAAATAGAGGAGAGAGGATTTGGGATGTATGGCACGCTTGTGGACTTGGTAGCAACAATCCAATACCAAACATTTTCTTCATGTTTGTCTCACAAACCCTCTCATTGGTCCCTTTCAACTCTCTACTTTCCAAACTTATCTCTGTCTCCAACACTCGCTCTAATTCCTCCACAACCAAACAAACCAAATCTCTCTTTCTCTCTCTCTCTCTCCTGCACCGTCGGTAGCACATAGTAACTGACAAATATGTCTCCTAATCCTATTGTGTTTTCCCCTCCTTGCCTCATTCTCTGTATTTGGATTTTACCCTAATGACTTGTAGAGTATTTTCTTTGGCCTTTTGTTTTTGGCAAATGATTCTCTTCCCTTATGTCCTGTCCACATCATGGTTCTCCATTTCCCTTCATAGCAAGTGCATGCACCAATTCCTCTCCCACCCGCCCCTTGTGCCAGAGTCGTTGTGGGATAGTGTCCTCCCCCTATCCAAAATGGTACCTACATGATAAATTACAAAGGGAGATGAATTCAGTTCTACTTCATGTGTTATTGGGGAGCATTATTTTACAGGAAGCTCTCTCCCTCCTCTAATGGGTGAGGGTTCTTATATTCTCTCTTTTTTTTTGCAGGACAAAAACTATGAGATGATGGTGACCTATGATGTCAAAAAATTACCATAATTCTAATTAAAGGAGAATATCATAGTAGCCATCCAATGTTTTGGATTTAATTGAAATTTTCTTTACTATTACTACTACTACTAATAATAATAATAATAATAATAATAATTTAATTTATAAAAAATTGATTCTTATTCATAAATTTTTATATTTATTTTTTTACAAAAAATTGGATAAATTTAAAATTTTAAAAAATATATTATAAATAGAATAAAAAATTAAAATAAAGTGAGATGTTCCAAATGGGACCAAGGAAGTCTTCTGCACATAAATTATTTGGTCTATTTTCGTTGATGTTTGAGAAAGGGGCCCAACCCCAAAAATGAAGACTGTGAAGTATTGATCGCTCCTCGCCATGATGGCACTCGAGTATCCCTCTTCAAAGTATCATTTGCCCTCGCTTGGGTTGTTGACTACTTTTTATTTTATTTTTTAATAATGTAGCTTTTTTGAAAAACCAAGTAAACCAATAAAAGAGAAAAAAATATATATATTTGAATAAGGAAAATACTGATTATGGAGTTATGTTTCTTTATTTTTGCATTACAAGGTAATCTAGTTATTCTCAGTTAGTCTAATTCAGAATTTTTGTCTTTGATTAATTTTGAATTATTTAAAATATCTTTTAAATCAAGTAAAAAAAAATTACTAAATAAACTATAATATGACACTAAATAAAATATAACATACGATTCAGTATATTTATTTTATATTTATTCCGTCCGGAGGGCTATGGCTTGTACAAACCCAAATCCGCCAAGGAGTGAGCAGAGTGAATTTTCTACCCGGGCCAAGGTTAAGCCATGTGTCTCAGCTCAACAATTATGCTTGAACATTTCATTGGATTGAAGATCATGGCACCCAATGACCCGACAAATTGATTATGTAATAGAACACACATGCACGGTGGGGGCGGGCGGGCGGGCGGGAGTGAGGCATTCCAATTTCACTGTGCTTCTCAATGCGATTCCATGCCATTGCCCACTCAATTTTTTTTTTTTTTTTTTTTTTTGTATGTTTACAAGGCTACCACATAATATATGAGGTTTTATTTAACTAAATCTGGACTGGTTCATGTATATATTTTTGGACAAATTTCAAGGTTAATTCTCTCCTAAGTGGGGGTGTTTTATCCACGCTCAGACGTATTGCCTGGAGGCTGACATTATACATAGGGTTTCTTTCTCGAATTTTGTAAAATCACTTACCCTTTACTAACTCATATACCAATTTAAGCCAAACAGATTTCAATTTAAGATGTTCCAATTACAAAAGTTCTGCACTTTCTAACAAAGCCCAGAAGTGTGGTTCTTCATGGGACAAATTTTATAAACCTCAAACATGAAACATCTGTATATGCTTGGAAAAATCACCATTTTAGAGATGTCTGAGCTTTCTCAAATTCATAGGAGTTATGTATCTGGAGTCCCCATCAACAAGTTGCTTGGCAACGAGCAAATTTGCAGCCTCACTTGGATGGTATGGATCCCAAAACACATACTTAGACCGATCCTCACACATGCTAGAAGCAGGGCCGCATGGAATCATCCCTTGGAATTGCCCTCCAGTACCACAACATGCTTCGCTTGCTGATTCAAATCCTGCACGTTCGTTGAAGCATAGGCATGTCATTCTTTATAATGAAAGAAGGTTACTTTTGTATCTTTACCATATATAGCTAGTTGTCAAGTTGCTTAAGTTGTATATATAAAACAACATTTACTAGAGATAACAACATGATGAAGATTAAAGAACTTTTCCTCCATAGCATTCCCTTCTTCCAGATTTCTCTGCAATCTTCGTAAAAATATTCGAATCAAGCTTATAGTATCAAAGTTGAATGTTTTGAATTCTGGGTAATGAAAAGTCTCACCTCACTAATTCAAAAGTTTTTTGTGATTAAATATAATATACGATACAAAAATATGAGTGTTAAAAGAAAAAAAAAAAAAAGAATAACGTATTAGTTTTTAACTTTTTTGGGTAGATGATAATAATACAAAATATAAAAAATATTTATGTGCAACACCTTGATTGGTTGAAGGATGCGTGTGTGCATTTTATGTCATATTTCGGTAAATTCGAGATTACCATATTCAACCTTAATAAGTGGCAATCTAGGACTTAAATAATGTAGATGAGCACGTACCATATTTCTCATAATTTGTGATGAGTTCCATAACTAGATCATACACATTAGCATGAACAAAAGTGGCTCCTGGGAGATTATCAATGAGCTCGGCTAGTAGATCCCTTAATCTTCTATTAAACTGAAGTGCCAATTTATTAGCCAAGTCCACGCACTGATCAGCATTCAATTGATTCATTTTCTTCAGATAAGGAATGCATCCAATTGGGCCTATATTTCCCACCACAAACTTCCTTGCATCCAATTGATACAATCTCTGCCAATTAATTAACAAATGACCCACAAATATTTACATAAAAAATGGCAAATCAGGAAAAAAAATTAATAAAGGAATTTTTAGAGTGATACAGAACACAAGGATTCGAACCATGAATCTCAGGGTTGAGGGAGAGAGATTGTATCTACCAGACTATCTCCTTGAGGATAGAGTGATACAGATGGCACAACAGAAAATCTTTCTAATAGATAAATATATTAGATTTTTTAATCAAATATTGAGTTTAAAATTTAGGAATGAAAAAACTATTTTGGAAGAATAAGAGAGTGACGCAGATGGGGCTCAGGCTGGGCCAAATTCAGACATATGGCGGGCTCGGGTTTGAAGAAGAGCTTGGGGTGATAAAGTAAATCCTCATCCCACTAATTAAAAAAAGAAAAAATAAATAAAATATTGTCTACTAGAGTTGGTCCTGATGAGGCCCTAGGATGTTGAAGGCTGCCATATCTGCTTTAATGCAGGTCAACTCAAGAGAATTAGTAGCTTAAAAATCAAATTTTAATGCTTTATTAAAATTTATATTTCTAGCTGTTTGTGATGCAAAATTATTAACTAAAATTTTCTCAATTTAAAAAAAAAGTTATGTAATAATTTTAATTTCAACAATTGATTTTTTTTATCTGAATAATAGTAATAAATATATATATATATATATATATATAAACGTATATATTACCGTGAGTTGGATTCTTAAATGGCTAATAAGATCTTCAACAAAAGAATCAGGGCTAGTTGAAATTCTTGTTCCCATGGAGAGCACCGGAAGAAGATAGTTACAGAGAAAATCATTTGCTCCAATAGTGATGGAGAAGATGGAGTTTTTCATCAAGTATGTTCGAGCTTGAGAAGCTCCCAATAATTGATCTATCTGTTTCCTTGTGATGTTGAAATAATCAACTTGAGTTTCCATTGAAAGCCTGTTCACCTGCAAAAACCCTCATTTTTTAATTTATGGAGTTTTTGTCCCAAATTATTATTAAACAAATTTTTTCTATGTAACTTTTTACGATTTAATATCACACAAAATTTATATATATATTTTTTATGAAAATTATGAAATTGGAGAGAGAGAGAGAGAGAGAGAGACTTACAAAAACCCTTCCAGTTGCATTTAGAATACCTCCTCCTCCTGATGCATAATTCACCCCATACAAAATAGCTTTTCCAGTGGCATTTGGTGCCAAAAATGGTACAGAATAGTTCGGTAGTCCTAACATTTCCCCTGAAAGAACACAAGATCAAAAACATGCAATTATTTAGTTCCGCAGCCTCAATTAGCAATATGTGAGAGAGAGAGAGAGAGAGAGAGAGAGAGAGAGAGAGAGAGAGAGAGAGAGATTACCTACGATATCAGCAATGGTCCTTCCATTGGTGTATCTGCCAGTGGGAACACCCCCAGAAGCAGTAAAATCAATTCCATTAGGCTTCATATCTGCCTTAGCCAAAGTATTAAAATAGTTATTATTTCCAGCATCAACAAGTGAATCGCCAAATAGAAATGATCCTGATAATTCATCTTCACCCCAGCTCATGCTAATGAAGCACAAAATAAACAAAACCAAACCATAATATTTCACGGCCATGGTATAGCTTTAACAATGAAAAACTTAACCTATTGAATAACCCAAAAGGAAGCTAAATGACCAGGACCACAAATACAGAATTTCCTATGATGGGGTATTTAACTTACCTTGTAAAAAGGTTTGATTAGAGAAGAAATATGGGCAGCCATTGATGAAACTTGTAAACTTTGGTATAAAAGAAGTGTTGCAATTTGGTTTGAGAAAATGTGACGAGTGCTTTTCAAATGGTAGATGATCGGTATCAGAGTGCTCAGCTCAACGTGCCATGGACTTATGTGTTGCTTCTGTGATAAGCAAGTGTCGGGAACCATGGGCAAACATAAATGGCCTCATAGATTCTATAATTCATTTTCTTACATTTAGAAGCTATAGTTCAAGAAGTTTCTGGGTCTCGAACTTTAGGTGTTGTTTGGTTTAGAAATTGGAACACCCAAGGAAGGATACTTCTCGGCGAAGATTGGATTACAGAATGTTGGGAGAAAATTGATTTTTATTTTAAAAATTAATTGTAAAAGTAGAGGGTCATAAATAATATTTATATATCATGGTCTGAATTTTTAGTTAATCGATATGAGATTTAATTTCTCTCATAAGTAATTAATTCAATACATATGTGGACTTTAATATGAGCTACATATGCAGGACTAATGTGATATTTAGGATTTAATATTAGGGAGAACCTAACTCTCACTTTAATACTTAGCATTAAAGTGGAAGGTTTTCATATTTATATATTATGCCCTAAATTTTGAATCTGTCCATTTGTGATAAGTATCCCGTTCAAAGTTTAATAATTTTTTGTATTTGTTTCTTTAGAAATTAATTTTAATAAATTCATGATAAAAAGAATTATTAAAATAAATAGAATATTTAAAATAAAATAAAGTAAAACCATGTATAATGGGGGTGAAATTATTTAGTGGAACATGCGCATGATCCCTTTTCCTTTTTGTTTTCTCTGGTAATAGTTATATATTTTATATTTTTATTCATCGCAGATGGCCGGGAGAATGGCTAAAGAGATTGAGCTTGCGTGGAAAGAAAGATCGGGTGATAGGATCAGTGAAGAGCTGAAAGTCAAGTGGAATTCGCCTCAGGAGGGGTGGTGGAAGTTGAATTCTGATGGTGCGGTGTCTCTTAATTCAGGTCTAGCAAGTGCCAGAGGAAATTATAAGGGACAGCTCCGGTAATTGGGTGGCAGGCTACATTTCTCGCATTGGAAAGGGAAAGGTTCTCATAGCTGAAATTTGGGGGCTTAGCGAGGGTCTCCAGTGTGCTAAAAGGATAGGCGTCAGCAGACGGGAAGTGGAGGTTGATTCAGCTGTGCTGTTGAAGCTGTTGGAGGGCAATAATCCAACGGATCATCCGCTAAGTTACAATCTACAGGACTGTAGAAGCCTCATGGAAGAACTGAATGTAGGTCAATTGAAACATATATTTTCAGAGAAGCAAATGCTTGTACAGACCATTTAGCAGCATTGGGACAATCTCGAAAAGAGAGGCTCATAGAGATGAAGGAACCGCCGGTGTCCATACTTAATTTGATTAAGGAGGATAAAGAGGTTTTGAGAGAGTGAGGAGCCCACCCATGTAGGTGTGACTAGTTGTCAGGCTGCTTCTTTTTCTGGTTGTTTGTTTCTGTTTTGCTTCGTTCATCACCCCAAAAAAGGGGATAGAGTAAGCCTATGTCACAGATCTTACCACCGTACAGGCCTGGGGTGGGCAGCAGGGCCCAAACGAATTGGGCTGCAGAACAAAAGGATGGCTAACTCTTGCTTTTTTTTTTTTTTTTTTTTTTTCTCTTCTAACTCTTGCTTAACTAATACCCAGGGGACGTCCGATAAAATTGAAAAAAAAGCCACTATAACGTTAACTAATTGGTTTAGTGGGATATGACGTTAAATCGTTTAATTAAGATCTCGAGTTTTACTCACGATTTAGGCATAGAGCAAACTACGTTGGAAGTGTAACCCCCTTAAATAAATCACTGTAAGTTCTAAATCAGATTAGTTAGAGTATAATTTCAGATACCGATTGGAATAATACCAAAAAAATATTCAAAACCACTTTGTAATGGGGCTAAACCGGGCGACGACTAATCTGCCCATTTACACAAATAGACTGGTCTGGTGACACTTAAAATCAGTCCATGATTTCATGTTTTCCAAATTGGGCTATTTTTTCCCCCCTTTTTGGGGTCAGGAATTGGATTCGCAATTGGAAATGTAGTGACAAAAAAGACCTATACAGGTACCAAAAAAAAAAAACCTATACAAATTGTACAATTTCTCTCTTAATTAAATTAAAATAAACAAATGTTTTAGCCATTTTGGACCTTTTCAAAGAATTTCGTGATTATCTTATGATTACTAAATTAAAATGATGAAACACCAAAGTGCTTAATTTTTTATCAAATAATTTAAATTTGAAAACTTCTAGCTAGGTCCCTTAATTTTTACACGGAAACGTATGAATTTCAATGTACTAAATCCGTTTCATCATTGATGTGTGGAGTTAAAAAGCATTATCTAATGCCAAAGAGCTTTGACTCTAGTGGTAGCTTTTCCCTTCTTTATATAATAGATTCGGATTTGAATTTTAATATTTATAAAAATTATTGTTTAATTAAATTCCTTAATTAATTAAGACTCAATGTTTGAATTTTAGGAATCGAAAGAGTTATATTGGGAAAGTTCTCCCTGTAGAGGGTTTACTGTAGCTCAAGCCAAATTAGTTGAAGTAGATACTAGATACTGATCAGTTAAACACATAAAAATGCATCATCCAATAGACACGTCGGAGGAATTTGAAATTGGTTTCATTTCAAAGAAAAAAAGAAACAAATTAAAAATTTCACTGTTGAAAGGGTAATAAAGTAATTCAAGAGGGAACACAAACCCCTATATGGTCTCTCCGTCCACACCAATTCCTCCTGACTCGTTCATTTCTGAAAAGAATTCATATAGCCTTAGTAGATTGTGGCCAATTTGTTGACAATTCATGCTTGGGGATTGTACAGGGTATACCAATGCAGTGTCACAGTGTTCCATACCAGCACCCGCCGGCATCATGCCACCCCAGTAACCAGCCAGAGCATGCCATACATGCACATTCCTGCTCAAAGTTTATTAGAAATGTAGAGTTAGAACTTCAAAAATGGAAAATCTTTTCTTTTTCATTCCCCATATACATGATCCAAGGCTAAGCAAGCCAAATTCACATCAACCAAAAGACAACCTATTCTTCACTCATTCACAAACGGCTGAAGAGCACAGTAGCATTTTCAATCACGGTTTAGGTCATTTAGAAAAACACGCTTTGGTGCATAAACATCCCTAGTAGAAAAATTGGCCAGGTAAATAGTTCCCAATTTTAACAAACTCTAAAGTCTTCACGCTAATTGAAATGATAGATGAATATAATAAATATGTCCATTTATGCATTCTAAGAGGAATTATGCTAAAATCAAAGACTAGAAGAAATCCAAAAGGAAAATATGATCTCCTGTTCCGACTTCACCGAGTCAGACAAGCATTAAATTACATCATTTATGAATTCAGATCATCAATAGACTAGCTCAATTGTTGAATCCAAATCTAAGGTTGAGAAAATCACTCATGCATCTCCTATTATGTGAAAAATATTTGTGATAATATAGCTATGTCAACAGGGGGGGAATGGTATAGCAGAATAATAGTGTGTGTAGGACCACTTACTTGACATGGTATCGGTGCTTGGCATCATCTACAACAAGCTTTAAGCCCCATGTCTGGTCACCCCTCAGATAAACTGCCGTGATAACAAAGCAAAGCATTTAGAACACTTTCACAAAGTCCTATAAATTCCAAACCTGATTCAAAGCAATAACGTCCATAATTATGAACTAAATGTTTAATTACCTTTTTAGGCCCTCATCAACAACCTTAGCAGTGACATCAGTGTAAAAGGCATCCCATGTGCACCAACCAAAACCAATCAGGGAAAGAAGGCAACCGAAGACAACCAGGAAAAGGGAAACAATTTAAGATACACAACTTTTCCTTTTCAAATATCTAAGCAATTTCTCAACAAAAACCCAATGCAAGTTCTTACCTTTTTCTTCTCACGGTGAAGAGCGCCCATGGGGAAGAAATGGAAGCTTTTGCCATCCAAAGCAGAAGCACCAATGAATGCACCAGAGACAACCCCCACAATGGACCCAGGAGTAAGGCCAATGTTGTCAGGCACTCATGTGAGTATGGCCTTCCCATGAACCACAAGGTTTCCATCGCTGAATGAGATCTTTGGAGTCGGTCATTTTTCAAGTACTCTATAAAATATAGAAACATTACAACCGTACCAATGAATCAAGCATCTTATTTCTAATTTTCAATTAAATTCTATAGATTTAAAAGTGGGGTTTCATTTCTGGAAATCAAATCATCATACAAATTAATTAGTCGCTTTAAGAAAGCGGCGAAACTGACTGAACAATCAAACAAATTCCAAATCACAATATAATCTTGCCGCCCCAAGAATAAAAAGAAGAGAAAAGAGAGCTATTGATGAAAAGTACACAGTAGAAAAGCAAAAAGAAAAAAGATGAAAAGGGTGCATAGGTCTTAAAAAGCCAAGTTCATGAAAAAAGGATGTCGATCTGATGAAGAATATCATGATCGAGTATGGAAAAATGGTCTGATAAATCTATTAAATGAAATTTAATTTCATCGCCATAGTCAATGCTCCCCCCCCCCGGGAATGATCATCGAAAAAATTCATTGAGATAATTGAGATTTCCAATTCAAGATTCTTTCCCAAACAATTCTTTTGTCAGGCAAAGGCAAGTAAGTGAGAATCTTCCTTTTTTTTTAAACACTATAACAATTCTCTGATATACATGTCGCATCTGTTATGATGATCTCCAACAATCTGTCTTGAAGAGTTCTTTAGTAAATATGAATTAGATGAATTCGGGGGCTATCTCTTGTCCTTTTAATGTACTCACTATTCTGTTTTTCTAAATCATGGCTTTTGAAATTCAATCATCTAATAAGGATTGCAGAGACAGAGACAGAGAGAACAGAACCAGTAATTTCACGGACTTTGTTTTGGGATCAAAATTTGGAAGAAAGAAAATCACACCAAGATTCAGAAAATCATAAGATCATAGTTCCAGAATCAACCGTAAGATCATCACGTACAGCCAGTTCCTAACCCTAACCCTCCTTTCCAATCGCTATCCTGCAAGCCTCTGAGAGAAAGGAGAGAGAAAGGAGAGATAAAGGGGGGGAGGGACTTCCAGACTCTGAGGATCTTGAAAGAACTAGAGAGAGAAGTGAGGGGGGGAGAGGGAAAGAGAGAGGGAGAGGGACTCTACGAGTTACAGGTTGACATGTAAATGATCAAAAAGTAACGTTATAAAAATATTTTGATATTTTTTATATTGAAGGGCTGAGCCGACAGCCGATGTAATGTCTCAACTGAAGCCCAGAAGCACTTTGATTTCTCCCTCCGAAACGGATACATTACACCCTAAAAGTTCAAATTCAAAAAAGTTATGACAGCTGTCAATACTTGCGAAGCGGTTTACCTAAATGTCTCTGCTGAAACCTTAAGCCGAGAAAGCACTTGATGTCTCTCTCTCTCTCTCTCTCTCTCTCTCTCTCTCTCTCTCTCTCTCTCTCCCTCTCTCTCTCTCTCAAGCACCATGGCAAACGGCTAGCATACCTTCCCTAGCCACGCTTCAAAAAAAAATACATGTTAATAATTTTTAACATAAAAATATTAATATCAATAATTGTTTAAATTAATTAATTTTAAGTAACATTTCATTTTCCTTTTGCAAAAAGTATACTAAAGTTATTTAGGTTTTGCTAAAATTTTTTATATAAAATATTATTAATAAAATGATAATTTTAAATTAATTATTATTTGTGAAACTCTATGATATATTATATTATTATAAATATTATAAATAAAACAGTTATGACGGCCATCGTTATTTTTGTTAGATTATTCATCACTTAAACTTGTATAAGAATAGGATTGGATTTTAGGGCCTTAGTTTAACAATCAATGATAAGAAATTGAATTTTAATTTTAAATTTTAGATCGACCATTTGAGAAATAAATACATGAGAGATGAATATATATACATATATATATATATATATAGTTAAAATTTAAAACAAAAATAAAGAAGAATAAAAAAAGTTATTAAAACATAAAATGAAAAGAGAAGCAACTTAACTTATTCGAATTCTCTTATGCTAATAATGAAATTTAATTTATTCGAATTCGGCCATTTGGGCCTCATTTCAACATGTTTTGTTTTTTAAATTATTATTTCTTATTTTTTTTGACTCCTTTACATTGTTATTAGCAAGGAAAAGCATAGTGTTATTTTTAAATGTTATTAGGTATAAAGTTAGAACTCAAGTACCAAGGCATGCTAGGCAAGATCCTTTGGTTTACGGTATGTTGGGTGGGCAACTCCTTAGGGACAATCTCCATAAGTTCGACTTACTCCATGTTTTGTCGTCTAGAGAATCTTGTTATTCCATCAACAATCTCATGGGGATGGGTTGGAGTTTGAAATGCCGAGTTAAAATCTTGGTATGGTTCATATCCCATAATAATCTAATGACTAACATCACTTGGTGTCGTAGAGGTCTCATGGATGTCCCGTGCTGTCCTCTTTGTCGAGAGATGTCGAAGACATGCATTCATTTATTCTGGGATTGTGCCATAGTCTGCCAGATGTGGGATTGGATTCTTCATACATCTTTCCTCTGGAAGATGGTGGTAGGGAGTCCACCGATGCAGGAGTGGTTGGCTCGGAATTGTTGATCCAACACTCTTCAAAGCAGTCTTCCCTCGGTAATGTTTGCATGCACTCTATGGGTCATTTGGAAAATTCGATGTAGGAGTGTCTTTTAGGGTATAATTTTCTCTCCTAAAAGTGTGGATGCTGTTGCCTCCAATTCTTATTGAGATGGAGGATTGGCATTTGTCGGTAGATCTTAGACTTCTCCCCGTATAGAATGCTGGATAAGATTCCTCTCCCAGACGTCTGTAAGTTGAACCGATAAGTCATCATAGACTAATTCCCGGGTAGCAGGTGCAGGGGGTCTCCTTCAGGATGAATACGGTTTATGGGTTTGAGGATTCACAATGAATCCAAGAGTTTCAAAATCGTTTACTGAAGAGTTATGTGGAGTTAGATAGGGACTGTGCCTTTTGAGTCGTACAAAATTCTCACCAGTTTTTCTTGAGATCGACTCGGCTAAGTTAGTGATGACCCTCATCTCAGATGTAGCTCCCTCACGCGTAAGGTATCATATAATCCAAGAATACTAAGAGCTAATCCGCAACACTTTGGTACATCAGGTGCTTTTTGTTCAGAGAGAGAATAATAGTAGTGCAGATATTCTTATGAGATTAGGACTGTCATTTTGTATTAGACTCCATAAGTTTTTCTCTACTCCCTATGAGGTGTACCCTTACTTAAAGCGCGATATAAGAGAGAGTTTCATTTAGATGTTGTTAGTCTTCTCTCTCCCTTGGTAACCCAAAAAAGAAAAAAAATATATAAATGATAACTTGTGGAAACCTTGTATTTGACTTTAAATTAACTATGACTCTCCCTTTAGGTCTATATTATTTTTTTAATTCTAAGAAGTTAGATTAAAAAATTAACTTGATTGATATGCATGGTACTTGCAGGATGAACACTTGGACCCTTCAATCTTCAAGGACATGGTGGCATTCTTTGCCAAAGAATCCCGAGTGCATTAGAGAGGATGCTGTTGGCATCGTTGACCACCATCTTCTCTCTAATTCAATTAACAAGATACTACTAGAATTTTATGCAAGGTCATTGAACTGCTGGCCTAATGCCTTCACCTTGAGTTGCCACATCGTCCAACACTTGGTGGCAACCATATTCTTGAAGAGCCATGAGAAGCAATTAAATGGTCGATTAGCTTTGGTCAGTCATTGGATCCTATCGTTCCTATAAACTTTCCTAAGACTGATGGTTGGATAACCTTCCATTAGAATCTGAATGTACATTTTTTTTTCTCTTCATCGCTAGTATTTAAAATCATAATTCGATTAATTCGATTCGAGTGCACGTGAAGACTATATTTAGGAAACGGATCTCTCGACGTAATTTTTTTTATTTTTAAGTTTTAAATTCAAAATCTAATTAAAAAACTTAACACCCCGTCCAACTGGATCCGCTATTCATTGATTAGAATCTGAATGTATTGCTCTCGATTTAGAGGAGTTGATTTTTTATGAAATCTTGTATGAAAGTTTTCAATCTTGAACCAAATCTTGTTGGCTTTTTCCACCGCTACTTGTGGCTTCCTATATAAGAATATAAGAATATACGAATGCCTCTCTCTGGCTTAACCAATGTTCAAAGCCAAAATGTAATCGGGCCAAGCCGGGCCATGACTAATCTGCCTATTTACAAGTGAAGTACACTGGTCTGATCACAATTAAAATCATCCCATGATTTCTGTCACAACTCAATTGTAAGAAAAGGAAATAGAAACTTACTTAGTTACCCGTCCAAGAAACACACGGAAACAGATCATGCAAACTAGAAACAGAGCATGAGAAATGGCTTGAATGTGAGGATTGATGTTCACTTATGGTGGTAAAGAAATATTGTAATGGATTATAGATTGAAAGAAGGGTTGAGGGAGAAGAAAAAGAGAGAGTTATAGAGAGAGAAAAGAAGAGGGAGAGAGAGTGGGGTTTAGAGAGAGAGAGAGAGAGAGAGAGAAAGAAACAGAGGGAGAGGGAGAGTTTCAGAAAATAGAGAACATTCCAGTCTTACATTCCTCTTGCTTGGATCCCTTCTTATACAATAGCCTAAAACAATTTCCTAACAAACTAACAAACTAAACAACCTAACTAACTGTCAATTACAATTGCATTCGGTCACAATCAATTGGGTTAGTTAGAAGGTTGGTTGGTACTATCCGTTATGTTTGAATTCACATCCTCTTTTCATGAGCTACAAATCGGACCATTTTTTTTATTTTTTCATTTTTGGGGAGGAAGATTCCCGATTTCGCAAATGGAGATGTGGTGACCAAAATAAATAAATAAATAAATAACAACTTGACAATTTATTTAGTAAATTGGAACGTTAGATTTATTAATCAAATCCTGAATTCAAAACTTAAAAATAAAAAAAGTTACATTGAGAAGTCGTTCCCAAATAAAGTTAATAAATGTTCGAATTGAATTAATCGAAATATGATTTCAAATTATAAAAATAAGAAAAAAATATATAAATAAATATATAAAGTCAATAAATAAATTATACAAACACATTTCTCTATTCAACTATGATTACACAGATTTTTTTTTTGCGTGCCTTGGTGTCTTTGACTCGATCTATCATCCGATATTCGGAATTTCATCTCGATTAATTTGAGTCGACTCAATTGAGATCTCTCTTAAGGGGTAGGGATTTCCCAACATAGTCGATTTTATGTCAAAATCACGAATCAAATTCGTAATTTTAATTAAGAGATATAATGATCTATCCATTGCGCCGTATGTTCATTGATATAATTACACAGATTATATGCAAGCAAAAAGAATGTTCTACAAATGGTATGGTTTCTCTCTTACATAATTAAATTAAAATGAACAAATGTTAACCATTTTAGAGCTTTCAAGTAAAATACGAAAATACTTAATTTTTATTAAATAATTTAAACTTGAAAACTTCTGTATAGAATGAACAAGCCAAATTTGATCTTATTTATTTGTTATAGAAATTTAGAATTTTATTTTACATATAATATAATGATTTTATATTATTATAGCTATTTTATAGATATAAAAAGTTATGAATTTATATTATCATTTTCATATAATACTTATGACATATATATTTTATTTAATATTTTAGGCAAAAATATTTGATTTTCAAATGAGAAAAATCAAACCCTTTGGTTTTTATGGAAACTTATGATTTTCGATGTACTAAATCCATTTCATCATTGACGTGAGGCGTGGAAATGCATTGTCTAGCGGGCGCGTCGGAGGATTTAAAATTTGTTTCATGTTAAAAAAAAAAAAAAAAAAAAAAATTCCACCCGTTAGAAGGGTAAGAAGGTAATTCAATAGGGCGCGTTTCCCTCTCTCAACCCCGACGCCAGAGGCCCTCTTCCGCTGACGACCGTTGATTGGATAGAGAGCGAGAGAGAGAGAGAGAGAGCGAGGGAAAAAATGGTGACCAGAAGAAGAGCAGAAACGCTAGAAACGCAGGCAATCCCTAGTCAATCTCCCAACAATGACGAACCACAGACGCCAAAAAAAGATCAGAAATCAGAGTACGAGGAAACTAGGGCAAAAAGGATCCAAGAAAACCTTGAGAGAATGCAAAAGCTTGGAATTCTTGATCTATCTCTCAAGCTCAAGTCCTCTCTCGCTCCTAAAAGAACCCCCAGAAACTCATCTGACAAAACCCCTCAACGTTCTTTGCTGATTCATCCTTCTAACCCTCCTCGCCGATCTTCTAGGTATGAACACAATCTCTCTCTCTCTCTCTCTCGCGTTGGTTCTTTATCAGTTTTAAGATGAAAAATATCCGATGGGCGTAGTGGGAGAGTGAGTGGGACTGTGAAATCTGGTAGCTTACTCCTGGAAATTATATGGAAGCACATAATTTTGATGTTTATCTGACTTTGTCTTGAACCCACACAAGATCCTCTACGTATAGATTTTAATCTCACTCCTATTGGTCCCTACTTGTGGTTCAAAAAGAGAGAACATGTTGTGAGTTTTTAGTTTTCTTATATTCCAAATGGTCTAGTGGATAACTTATTAGATATAGTGAAATCTGGTTTTATTCTATATGTAATCTTGTCTGATTTAACACCATCCTGCCTTCTGAACCCCACGCACAGATCTTCAAGGTGTTCGTACCATCTCTCTTCTATTTGGCCTTTTCATGTTTAATTAATCTTAAAGTTGGGAAATTTTAGCGGGTTTTGTGAGTTTCAGTTCTATTAGATTCTAATGGTTTAATAATTATTTATTAGCTATTGTGAATCCGGTTTAATATTATATTTGGTTTTGTTTAATTAACACTATTATGCCTTCTGAACCTCTGCATACTGATCTTTGATGCTTGTTTGTGGGTTTTCCTTTTCTCTTTAGATTCTTAACGATAAATCGGTATGTTCAAATCTCTCCTATTTGGCCTTTATTTTGCGTTTAATTTGTGTTAAAAGGAAATCTTTGATGCTCGTTTGTGGGTTTTCCTTTTCTCTTTAGATTCTTAACGGTATATGTTCAAATCATATTTTGTTTAATTCACATAATCTGGTTCTACTGGATTCCTTTTGGTGTTGATTTATAAAGATGAATGGAGCATTTTCAGTGCTATGCCTTGTGAACCCCCACGCGCTGATTCTTGAGGTGTTTGTACATTCTCTTTCCTAGTTGGCCCATTTGTTGTGTTTGATTGGTGTTAAAAATTAGAAACATTTTATGGGTATTTGTGGGTTTTTTGTATTTTTCTTTGTATTCTAAATGGTCCACGGGTATGTTTCCTATTTGATTTTGTTTGATTAACATAGTCTAGTTCTACTTGTCTCCTTTAGGTGGTGGTTCATAGTAATGAATGGAGTATTTGTGTGCTTAGTTTTCTACTTTGCGTCTAGGATTGTAATTGGTGTATAGGTTTGGTTTTCATATCTTTGTTTCTGAGTATAATTCATTGTTGAATTATTTGGTAATATTTTACATGGCCTTTTATTAGGTTGCAAAATGTGACACCTGTGAGCTACACAGAAGTTAAGGTGTCAAAGAAGGAAAAAGCTCAAAAGTTTGATGGTATTCTAGTAGAGGAAGGGTTTAAGCCAGAAATATATACGGAGGAACATGATAAGTTGCTTGGTTCATGTGAGACGATTTGGACTCTTTTTGTGGATGGATTTGGGAAGGATGGAAAACGTATATATGATCCTGTAAGGGGATTGACATGTCATCAATGCAGGTCTAATGATTTTCCTATTTCTTATTTCTTATTTCTTCATTATGCTTTTTTTAAAGAACTCTCTCTATGTTGTTTGTGCATGAACATGCATTGATAAGTGCTTGCTTTTCAATGGTTCTTTGTGCTCATTTAATTAATTTTCGAATCCCTTTTAAGTGGTACAACTTGCTTCCATCATTTTCAATATTGATACTACCTAAATTGAAATGGGAATGGATTGAAAATGTCACATATATGTTTTTGCATTCAACCGAATCGAGAGAATTTGTGTTAAAAGTAGCATGAGATATTGATGCACAATTTTAGGATCAGAGAATTTTTGTTTTGCTTATTGTGGAGTTTGATTCTCTATAAATGTGACTTAAGGAGGAGGTAAGGTGAATACAAGTACTATAACATTGCTCATTGCTCCCTAGTTGTTTTTGCACTTTCTCTTTCTTTATGGGATAGTATTATTCTGTTTGGATGATGATTAATAAAGGAGAGGGCCTCAATTCCACTTTGTATCATGTTTGTGATTAGGTGTATGCAGAAGTCTAAGATCTTTAATCAGGGAGAGATGTGGTGGATAGAGTTAAGGTGTTCCTTAAAAAAATGATAACACTAAATATTGGGCAAATGGTGCTATCCAAAAAAAAAAAAAAGAGTGGGCAAATGGCAAATATTTGCCAGATGAAACACAAGTATTTGTTTTCGGTACTTATTTTCATGTTTTGCTACTGCACGATCATTGTGTTTATTGTTATTTCGCGTTTTTTGAAGAAAATTGTCAAATATATTTTTGTAATTTCTCATGTAATCTTTTGTGGAAAGAACTGGAAGGTACATGATTGTTGTTTTGTATGACACACTGATTTTATACTTTGTGAAATCTTGACTATACTTGCTGTTTATGACCATCATCACCATGTCTAAGTCAAGAAGGACTACATGCTGGCTTTGATCCATAACGAAGTACTGTAACCAGCTTATGCTCCTAACATATGGACCCTTAAGCAACTAGTAATAGCCATAGAAACGGGAAACAATTTGCTGCTGTATTGAGAAACGAGTGCACAAGTTTCCATTTGGAAAAATAGTGGTTTTATTGCCAGCATTTAAAAGTCCAAGAGACATTGTTGACAGAATTAGTGGTCTTTGTTCTTCTTCTAGTGTCATTAATTGGCTTCCTTCTATAAAATGTACAAGGTTCAAGATTTATGATCTCCCTCAGATAACATCAGTTTGCTTGTTTGTTTATCTAATGTGGCACATATGCTGTTCTTACGCAGGCAAAAAACTCTAGGTCATCGTACCCAGTGCAGCAAATGTAGATTGGTCCAAGGACAGTTCTGTGGGGATTGTCTCTATATGAGGTATCACATAATATTCTCAACTTTGTACATCTTTACCTGCACATTGGCCATCTTGCAATTTGTTCAACTTCTGGTATTTTATGTCTCTAGCTCATTGTACCCCTCCCCGCCCCCCCCCCCCAAAAAAAAGGAAAAGAACACTCTGATCTTTTAGCTTCTCCAAGCTCATCTTCTTTCCCCATCTGTTTATTTTTTCAAGGTCAGAATCGCTTGAATATCACAAGATGGAGTTTTAAGACAGTGACTAATTATCATCTTTGTGAAAGAATATGCTAAAGTTTGAACCTGTTTTAACATCCACGGCTCACTATGTGCAGATATGGGGAGAATGTGCTAGAAGCAAATAACAATCCAAATTGGATATGCCCCGTCTGCCGTGGGATCTGCAACTGCAGTTTATGTCGGCAAGCTAAAGGATGGCGTCCTACTGGCTTACTTTACAGGAAGGTGAGATTCTCTCAATCTTGTTTCATATTATCCCAAACTAGAATGAATTCCTTCTTGTACTAAGCAAATTGTCTTCCAGATCTCAAGTATGGGCTACAAATCAGTAGCACATTATCTCATTCAAACCCATCGCTCACGAGCTGACTCAGGCAAAGACAT
This sequence comes from Dillenia suffruticosa, assembly GCA_033439265.1. Taxonomy (NCBI): domain Eukaryota; kingdom Viridiplantae; phylum Streptophyta; class Magnoliopsida; order Dilleniales; family Dilleniaceae; genus Dillenia; species Dillenia suffruticosa. The sequence continues at coordinate 3,775,760 of JAVTVX010000012.1, read as the reverse complement.
GGCAAAAACCCCTGTCTCCACAAAGAGGTCACTACCTTTTTCAGAGATTCAAGTGCTGCCAAAGAGTAAAGAAGTTTCTGTGACCAATGATGAGTGTGGATTGGCAGAACCTCAAGCTGATGAAAAAGTTGATGATGAGCTCAGAGGAAGTAGAAAGAAAATGCTATATAAGGACATGATGCTTGAAATGGAACTTACTACTGTGGCTGATGAAAAAATAGATAATGTGTCCAAGAATGATAATGAGAAGGAATCTGTTGGTGATAATACTGTTGCACCAGATAGTGGGCCGATGCTTGAAAGCAAACATCCTATTGTGGCAGAACCGAATCAGAAGCCTACTGAAAGCAGTATTATTGATTACAGGGAGTTAGAGAGAAAGAATGAGAACAGTTTGAATTCTAAGCCAGCTGATGAAAACGTTGATTATAAGTTCAAAGGTGATAATAAGAAGGAAAGACACTGTAAGGACAATAGACATGGTGATATCAATGTCGCATCAGAGACTGACATGATGCTTGGAAGGGAGCATGCTACCGCGACTGAACCAAGCCCACAGATTACTGCTGTAGGACCAAATCAAGAGCAGCATATTGAAAGTAATATTGTTCATTGTGAGGAGTCAGAGAAAAAGAATAAGGTGAATTTGAATTCTGAACCAGCTGCGCCTGTAATGAAGAGAGGGGGAAAACGCATGATTCCATGTGAGCCTAGCCAAGACAGTATAGCTCGAAGATTGAGGTCCCGAAAGAAGACTACATGAAGAGAACAGTTTCTTAACCGGTTGCATGTATGCCCTCTTGTTTTTTGCTACGCACAAAGTTGAAGCTTCAAATGGCTACTCGCTGGTGTCACATCTCACCCCATCTTTTTGTCATTTTGAAATCTTTTTCTTACCATGTGGGACTAAATATTTTTTGAGGTTGCTATTGATCAGTCATATGGTGCAGTGCATGCGTGCAGTAGGTGCTGTCGTTGGTGGACTTGGATGTTTAGGTTGTCATGTGTGCTGGACCACGTGGAAACACATCTGATCTTCAGATTTGCTCTAAGTATGCTCTAAGTATGCAATCTAAAGAGACCAGTTTGCTTTATTTGGTCTTCAAGTATCGAGGATTTCCATGATAGTAGATAGTATCAATGCATAACATGTTGCACCACCAATGACCGCCGACTCAGTTGGCCCGGGGACTGATACCCCTTTATCCATGATCAGCGTTTTGATCCCCCATGGGCATCGAAAAGCCAGCGTTGGGAGACTTGCCCCCCTTCGAGCCCTTCAACGGTCAGTCTAGATTAGTCTGAGCGAAACTCTGGATACTGGTGATGGCCAAGTCAACGTGATTAGTCCAGATTAGTCAGGGCGAAACTCCAGATACCGGTGATGGTCAAGTCAGCGTATCAGGAAAAAAAAAATGTACCCAAAAAAAAATGCATAATATGCAAGTCTGGGCCTTGAGCATTCCAAACCCAGCACTCTCACTTTTTTTTTTAATTTATTTTATAAACTACAGATATTTAGTAATGATATTATCTCGATTAAATTCGATTTGAGTCGAATTGGATTTTTAAGTAACAAAACTCTTTCGATATTTGTTTTATTCGTATATCAAATTTGAATATAAGACTTTTTTTAAAGAAAACTGTCACTCGACTAACTAGCCGTCGGTACACATTCACTTTCATAAGAAAAACACAGGTCCAAACTTATTCCAAATCCGGTCCACCCACCCGCCTAACTTGCCTGACCAAAGGTCTTTGCTCCTTCCTCCACCTCCAACCACCCTAAACACATGGAAAGAAATGCTTCTTCTTCTTCTTCTTCTTCTCTTTCTCTCTCTCTCTCTCTCTCTCTCTCTCTCTCTCTAGATTATTCCATTTGCTACTAGCAAAAAGCGGGATTTTTACCCACTCCACTAAGTTTTCTACCTTCTAGAATCATTTGCATTAATTCTAGAAGGGGGCCATTTCTATGGACAAACGAAACTGTGAGTGCTTTGACTATGACTTGCCTGGTCTGTTCTGCAAGAACAGTGAGTCCAATTGGTTCGTTGCGCACACACAGCATTTGATCAACTTCATTTTGGGCAATGACTTTGAATGTAAATTGACAACATAATAAAAGTGATGTTGAAATATGGAAAGGGGAGAGAGAGAGAGAGAGAGAGAGAGAGAGAGAGAGAGAACTTCCAAAGCAAAAGGCAAAGGTTCCAAAAAAAAGGGCCATTACCTACTCATTACCGTTGATTGGAGTTCCTAATCCCCCTTGCCTTTTAACAAAGTTAATGTCTTTTTTGTCTAAAGGTACTTCAATTCAATCGCATGGCACATCAACATTGCATACACTAGGCGCATGCTTTACCAAAGCGTGCATTCACACCTTTCATCCTTAAGAGAACAAGGGGTTGATCTGTTTTTTCACCAAAAGACTCTTGACTGGTCTGATTTCCTTTTAGGCTTCCACTCGCAATAGAAACCAAGACCAAGGGAAAAGGCCAATTACTAATAAGTAAAGAAACCTCTTTCTTTCTCTCTCATGTCACACAACCATGTATAGAGTCAAGCTAAGCATAAGATCATAAATGAGGGGGGCTATACTTATTTTTAGGACTTAATTTGTGACCAACTTACATAGGTATTACTTTAATAAATTTATAGTACACTTCAAAAGTTTCAAGAACTTCGGGCACACATGATGAAGTATTGCCCTTTCCCAAGCATTACGGCAACTGAGGAGATTGAAGAGACAAACAAAACTCCCACTTCCCAAGTTGGTCTTTTTCTAGTTTGGTGTGTATTTTGCATAATTAAATTGGAAACAGAGTAGTTGAAAACAGAAAAGTGACTATTAGCACCAATTTATAGTATTTTTAAGTTGTCTTTGTCAATAATGCTAAAGGAAACCAAATTGAATGTCTCAATTTCTATAGTCAACTAGGGCAGTCTGACCTCAACTTTTGGTTGGTAAATGGATGCTGCCCAATATGCAAACCTAGTTTTTTTTATTATCCAAAGACATAGGGGTACCCCAGATTAGTATGCCTTATTTTTGGGGCATAGTTAGGTTATATTGAGTGCCTCTAAGTTTCTTTCTTATTCATTTTCCATTTAAAAAGGGCTTGTAATTATTTATGTTGATAATGACTCAAATGATAAGCTAGAAAATCTCTACTCTCCTCTTATTTTAACAATGTCTTATTTTGTTTATAAAATGTATCAATTTTAAATGAAAATTTTTAATATAAAATATTAAATTTTGTAAATAAAAGTTAAATTTCTAAAAAATTATAAAATTTTTATTTTTTCAAATACCATCCTAGAAAGTTTGCACAAATTTTGTTATTTTTTTTAGCATGGGCATTATAATTCATTTTAGACTACTTTAATACAATGATTTCCAGCAATCTCCTATTACATGTGGCAAAGTAATGAAAGTTACGTGCCGGGGGGACAGTTAGTGATACAAACCCATCTTTCCTAATTTAATGATTTCAGTTTCAGACTCTTATACAACCAATAAAAAAGTAATTAGAAATACAGAATGATCAATTCTGTTTGGTTTCAAAATTATTACTAAGAGTTTTGTCTTTTAAAAATTTAATTTAATTCAAAATAAATTTAATCGATTCTAAACTAATTATCGGATATTAATAATTTTTTTTAAAAAAAAAATAGTTTTTCTTTGGTCCAATTTGGCTTGTACAAGTTCACAGAGGAACAAAGCAAAACTTAAGGGGGGGGGAATGAAATAAATCACAGGGACAAAGATGTAAACATAGAAAGCGCAAGAGATAAAGTGACAGTTTTAAATCCACTGAGGGTTGAGGGTTTAGGGAGAATATTTGAAACCATATGAAAGTTAAATATACTTTATGCAATTAATTATTTGAATATCATATTCCCAATATACAAATAATGTAATTATTCTTTTTTAGAGTTATTCTACCCGATTTATTTATTAGATAGTTTTTTTTTCCCAAAATTTATTAGATCGAGTTATCTTTAATACTTTTGTAGGTGGATAATAACAAAATAAATCAGAGGATAATTCTAAAATAAATATCTATTTCATATTTCCCTTATTTATAGAATGGACACCTAATTATTTGGGGGCTATACACAAATAGATAGATAGGGGACCTCTATTTCTTTATATATATATATATATATATATATAAATTTGAATCCGAGATGTTTACAAAAAAAAAAAAAAAAAAACGATATCAATTGAGTTGTAGCTTATCGCATAGGTGACTTCTATTTCAACCCTATTGATTAAAGGCCCTCAACAAACACAGGGGGGTGTTGGAATACCTAAAACTTTAGAGAGAGCGGATGAGCTACCATGGTTTTCTTTGTCTAACACATGGACCAATACCGACCCTTATAAGTGACATGTCAAAATGTGTATAATCCAAAGTTTGATGGTGAATGATGGTGCCAAAATGGTGTGAATATGACCTACACTGCATAGGATTTTCACATGTTAAAGTAGTAATAAGCACTAGCTCAAAAAAAAAAAAAAAGGAAAATTCATGAGTGTTATATAAGTAAAAGATTAATCATAAGAGAATTGATAATAATTGGAAGCAAGGGCCAAACATAAATCATGAGGGTTATGTAAGTATCTAATAAATCATGAGTGTTATATAAATTGGAAAAAATAATAATTGAAAAATAATAATTGGAAGCAAGGGCAAAAGATGAATCATGAGTGTTTCATAAATTGGAAAAAAAAAATAATTGGAAGAAAGGGCCAAAGATAAAATCATGAGTGTTATATATAAGTAAGAGCAAGATGCCTTTCCTTGCCGGCTGTAGTTAGTGATCTTCTAAGATTTATAAGTTTTCAATTCTTGTGAAAAATAATGATATTATGTATTAAATTATTCAAACATTATTAAAATTTTAAATTATATTTTTCTATCTAATTAAATAATAAAATATTTAAACAATTGATTTTCTTATTATAACAATGAGGGGCCCAGGGAGGAATTAGGGAAATTTTATCCTAAGAAAAAATTATATATTATATGATTTTAAAAATTATGATAATAAATCTTATTTATTTCAATAAAAATTGTAATTTTCAACTTTTGATATTATAGTACTAAATACTTATATTATATTTTACTTTTCTAATGTACATTTATCTTGACCAAACAACACGAGAATTTATGACAAGCCAATGCGCTGACTAGCGGAGGAAGGAGTACGTGGGTGAGTTATTCACCGGAAACACAGGCATCGGTCTCGGATGGGCGTTTAAGTAATCAAATTTTAGAATTCATACTTACACACTTCACGATTTTTATAGATTTGCATTCTCATTGCTTAATCTTCAAACAACCCATTTTAAGTTTGACTGTTCTTTAGTTACTCAAATTGATTCCAAAATGTAAAACAAATTGGAAACTTGTAATCGGGGTCAATTCCTCTTGGCCCTTTCCCTTTTTGTGATGAGCCCTTATCTGGGGCTTTGTGCCCCAGTGCAGGTAACCCAAGGACGGGAATCCAAAGAAGTTTGGTGCTCTGGGTGTGTGTTTATTTGTGTGACTTTAAATCTATACGTTTTGGGAAATGAAATGTAAAAAAAAAAAAAAAAAAACTTTTATTTTCATATTAATTTAATCATTTCTAGGGTTTGACCACAATTGGGGTCTTTTATTGTTTGAGTTTTAAAAGTAAACCCCAGTTTGTAAGATCAAAGTGTGCCTATTTTGGCAACTAATGAATATTGTATAATTGAATTTGTCAGTTGCCTCAAATTTTGGATTCAACCTTAATCCACTAAATTATGGATAAGTGATGCTAGGGATGCTTGTCCTTCTATTTCAAGCAATTAAATATAATTCTGTTCCATTATTTTTTTTTATTTTTTTAAAACCAAAAAAGATAACAACTTTCTTCTAGAAAATACATATAATACAATTTTTTTTTCTTTCACAAATTTTATTATTATAAGTTTTTGCTAATGCAAGGAGTGTCAAAGAAAGATTAATATTATTATCCCCTCTCAGAATTATCATAAACGTTTTGACATATTTTTGCAAAAGTATTTTATTGATCTGATTGGAATACAAGATTTCAAAACTACATGGGATAAACAACTTGATTCTTAAGAAACTTGTGATTGAATTCTCTTTTGACAAAAAAAAATTCCAACAATAAATGAGGGGAAAGTCAAGGGTTGGGCCAAGGCTGCGGTTGGAAGCCAAACTACCAATTGACCCATAAAAGTATGCAATTTTAAATATTTAATTCATTTGGACATCGGCATTTAGTTGTAGGAATTAGTCAAGTTAAATCAGATAAGAATACAAGATGTGAATTTGTATTTTCATTGTCTCTATAAAAACTTATCAATCACCGATCACACCCCCACATGGTCTCCATCCTTATCATATATGATATGAAGATTGAAACAAGTGAGAAAAAAAATTCTAGTTGTGGGAAACGGAGTTGAAGAAGATGGTCCGTTGATTAATTTGGATATGCCGATGGGGTGTGGGGGTGTGGAGAATGCGTACGACTAGGGTTTGTGAGAGGGTATGTGCTTGAGACATGAGGTGAGGTACAAGATTGAAGGTAGTATATAATGAATGAGAAAAGAAAAGTGTATATATTCTTACTTGGTTTGGGGTTTAGGTGGACTCAGTTGTAAGGCTTCTAACTTTAAATCCAAGATTAGAATAGTGGGTTAATAAGGTTGGTTTTGATTGTATTATATTTTGGTCGGGTAGGGTTTTTTTTTTTGGGGGGAGGAGGGGGTTATCGGTTGGGTATCAATTTGGAGTTCGTGCTAATCGGGTCTAGGTTGGACAGAAAACAACTTTTGCAAGCCGAACCAAAGCAAGCAAAGCCAGCTGACTGATTTTTAAAGAAGAAAAAGGAAAAGCCAGCTGATTGTTTGACTTTTGGCAGTTTCCTTATTACCATTAGACCATCGAAGGTGAGGGAGAGAGAGAGAGACAGAGGCACAAAGTGGATCCCACCAACCTCATAATTATTATAAACATTAATCTCCACAATTTATAACTCCGACAAACGTGAGGGAGAGGGGGAGAGAGGGAAGTTATCAAATATCAACCCCATTTCTTATTGGTTTCTTAAAGTCAAATGTCCTTTCACTCCCCGTTACTTAACGGACGTTAGGGAGAGAGAGAGAGAAAGTGGAAGCTGTGGCTTATTGGGTTGAGAATGCATTTGACATTGTGAGAGGGAGAGAGAAAGAGGTTGTGGGATTTTGTTAATATCTTGCTGTTCACTTCGGGGACCATTTATGAGCATCTCATGGGAAATGACTAAATCCTGTGGGATTCTTTCTGGGATCTAGTTCTGATTCTGGGTCACTTCTGGGGCTTCCTGATTTCTTTCTATGTATTGGGTAAATTTGGTTCTTGAATGGATTTTCTTGAGTTTGGTTTCCTAATTTGATTTGGGTGTTTTCAGATTTTTAAAGGTTGGTTTGATTTTCCTTTTTGGAGTTTTCCCCTCGGTTTCTTTTTCTAAACCCAGTCGGTGAAAATGTTAAAAATGATGTATTGACTCATTTGGACTTTGATTTTGGTCACCAATTTTGTGTTAATACATCTGGGTTCTCCGAAAGGGGTTGTTTTATCTGAATTGAGTCTTTTAATTTTTTCTTTATCTGCAAGAAAGTTAAAGTTAGGGTTTTTTTGAATTGGTTCAAGATCCTTTGCTTTTAAGAAATTTAGCATTTTTTTAAATCCATGTTCACGTCTCTCCTAGTCTTCTTTTGAATCTCTAGTTTTGTGTGTTTGAATGTTTTCCCTCCTTAGTACTAAGAATTCATTCTTTTGAAATCCTGAGGTTTGATTTGATTTGATTTGATTCCCTTTGCTTTAGGGCCTTGGGATTTTAGATAGATGGGTTAAAGTCTGGTATTTGATAAAGCTTTGGCTGGTTTTATATTTGCTCTCTTAGATTGAAACCTTTTTTTTTTTTTTTGAAGAGAAGATTTGATGCATCTTTCACTATGGAAACCTATATCTCACTGTGCTGCTCTATTTATGGAGAAAAAGAGCAGAGGAAAAAAAGATGGGTCTGATTCAGGTGATGATATCAGGAAGAACCCTTCAATTCTAAGGAAGCTGCAAGAGAACAAGCTCAGAGAGGCTCTTGAGGAGGCATCTGAAAATGGGTCACTTTTCAAATCACAAGATGTGGAGACTGATTCACTGGACAATCAAGAGGAGAGCTTGGGTAGATCAAGGTCTCTTGCAAGGCTTCATGCTCAGAAGGAGTTCCTTAGAGCCACTGCCCTTGCTGCGGAGCGTACATTCGAATCAGAAGATTCGATTCCTGAGCTTCGAGAGTCCTTCTCGAAGTTTCTCACAATGTATCCCAAGTATCAGTCATCGGAGAAGATTGACGAGCTGAGGGCGGACGAGTATGCACATTTGGACGGTGGGCCTGTCCCAAAGGTGTGCCTCGACTACTGTGGCTTTGGGTTGTTTTCTTATACTCAGTCTGTACATTATTGGGAGTCCTCAACATTTAGCTTGTCTGAGATAACTGCAAATTTGAGTAATCATGCACTTTATGGTGGAGCTGAGAAAGGCACTGTAGAACATGACATAAAGACTAGGATAATGGATTACTTGAACATCCCCGAGAATGAATATGGTCTTGTTTTTACGGTTAGCCGAGGGTCAGCTTTTAAATTGCTGGCTGAATCCTACCCTTTTCATACGAATAAAAAGTTGTTAACAATGTTTGATTATGAGAGCCAGTCTGTGAATTGGATGGCTCAGGGTGCCAAAGATAAAGGTGCTAAAGTTTATAGTGCATGGTTTAAATGGCCAACCCTAAAACTTTGTTCCACTGATCTTAGAAAGCAAATTTCTAACAAGAAGAGGAGGAAGAAAGACTCCGCCACTGGTCTTTTTATGTTCCCAGTTCAGTCCAGGGTTACTGGGGCCAAGTATTCTTACCAGTGGATGGCATTAGCTCAGCAGAACAACTGGCATGTCTTGCTTGATGCTGGTTCATTGGGTCCAAAGGACATGGATTCGCTGGGCTTGTCCCTTTTCCGACCTGATTTCATTATCACCTCGTTTTATAGGGTGTTTGGGTACGACCCAACTGGTTTTGGGTGCCTTCTCATCAAGAAGTCTGTGATGGGATGTCTTCAGAATCAGCCAGGGCGTACTGGGTCTGGAATGGTGAAGATAACTCCTGAATACCCTTTATATTTGGGTGACTCTATTGATGGTGTGGACAAACTGATTGGAACTGATGATATTGAAGTTGATACAGATGGAGAATTAAGCCATGAAACTCGCCCAGGCTCACTGTTGCCTGCCTTTTCTGGTGCATTTTCTTCTGCCCAGGTGAAGGATGTTTTTGAGACTGAGATGGATCAGGATAACAGCTCGGACAGGGATGGGACAAGTACCATTTTTGAAGAAACTGAGAGTGTTTCCATTGGGGAGGTAATGAAGAGTCCTGTATTCAGTGAAGATGAGTCGTCAGACAACTCATTCTGGATTGATCTGGGTCAGAGTCCACTGGGGAACGACAATGCAAGCCAACTGATGAAGCAGAAGGTGAGCTCTCCATTACCACCCTCATGGTTTACTGGAAAGAAAAACAGCAAGCATTGTCCAAAACCAGCAACAAAGATGTTTAGAAGCCCATTGTACGATGAAAGAGAAATGAACTTAGGTTATCATGAGGTAGATCATCCAGATTCTCAGCTTACTTCGGAGATCCAGGAGGAACCAGAATCCAGAAAGCTGGAAAGTAAAAGGTCTCTGGAAAAGCCTTTGGTGAATGGAACTAGAGTAAACAATCCGATTTTCATGTCCCGGGATCATGATCTCCAGAACGGCTCCACCTCTGAAATATGCTCAGAGTTAAAAGAAAGTGCCATAAGAAGAGAGACAGAAGGAGAGTTTAGATTGTTTGGCAGGAGAGAAGGCAATAAATATGCTGGTGGAAGATTTTGGGGTGTGGAAGAACATGAACAAGCTGCAAACAAGGGGAGGAGGGTGTCCTTCAGCATGGAAGACAACCGTAGAGAGCAGCTCAGCAGTAATGTTGAAACAGGTGAAGTCTCTGTTGTAACGAGCTTGGATGATGAAGACTACAGCAGTGATGGAGAGTATGGTGATGGGCAAGAGTGGGACAGGAGGGAACCTGAGATAATTTGCCGGCATCTTGACCATATTAATTTGTTGGGTCTCAACAAAACCACCTCCAGGCTTCGGTTCTTGATAAACTGGCTCGTGACATCATTACTGCAGTTAAGGTTGCCTTCCTCAGATGGAGACAAGACTGTGCCCCTTGTTCACATATATGGCCCAAAGATAAAGTACGAGAGAGGTGCAGCTGTGGCCTTCAACATAAGAGATAGTGGCAACAGGGGTCTCATTAATCCGGAAGTTGTTCAAAAGTTAGCCGAGGGAAATGGCATCTCTCTTGGAATTGGCTTCCTAAGTCACATACGGATTCTTGATTCCCCGAAGCTTCAGCATGGGGCTTTGACTCTGGAAGACACCACATTATGCAGGCCGATGGAGAATGGTCACCATGATGGAAAAGGTGGGTTCATCAGAGTTGAGGTTGTCACGGCTTCTATGGGCTTTCTGACAAACTTTGAAGATGTCTATAAATTGTGGTCTTTTGTGGCAAAGTTTCTGAACCCTTCCTTTGTCAAGGGGGGTGGACTTCCAACTGTTGCAGAAGATTTGGAAACATAGTACCTGAAATTGGTGTAGTAGTGTGGATACTTTCAAAAGAAGATTCTGCTCAGCATGGATAATTTATGGGACACACATATCAGGAATCTAAGCAATTGAGTCGGTCCAATCATGGAGGATTGGGAGGTATTATTTCTCTTGCTGGATAAATTTGCCATCCATGTGGAATCTTGTTGCAGGCGGGTGAATTTTGTTTTTCATGTTTTCAATTGCTTAGATTTTTCATTCTCGCCTTCTGGGTTTTTGTAAAGTTGAGTGTATAAAAATTGTGTACGAAAATCAGAAAAGCAGAATTCATTTGTCACGCTCACGAACTCCACGGTCTGACTCTTTTTGCTCTCTACCAAATCTAATTTCCCGGTTATCTTTAAAAGTAGAGTGTGGTTTTTCCTGGGTTTGAAGTAAAGATTCTTGTAGCCTGCGTTCTTTTTTAGTTTCATTTCCAGCCTTTTCACTCCAATTTTTTTTTTTTTTTTTTGTGCCATGTATTGGACACCGTCCGATATCCGAGAATTCGTTTCAACTAATCCGGACCGATTACTGCAGTGGTTCCTTTCGCAGGACGGGTCTCCTAACAGGAAAGCTCCATATACATGAGGGTCCAGTACTCTCAACGGGAATCGAATCTCAGTCATGTTTAAGAGTATTCAACCCCACGTCCAGTTGAGTTATACCTATTCACTCCATTTATCCGTCCAGAGTTTCAAGTAATAGTTTTAAACACTTTAGACCAAAAGCTGTGAATGGCTGAGTTTCAATTCATTTGTTCGATTTATATTGAATTGATGCATCCTCCCATATGGGGGTGAACATGTGCCGGGCCGGGCCGGGCCGGGCTGAGGCTATATAATAACAGACTTGGGCCAAGTCCAGCCCGGAGTTCGGGCCTACACATAAGCCCAAACCTGACCTATGCGCTTTTCTCTTGTCTAGACCCGTGCATCGGTACTCCTAAACATCATCCGACGGTCATTGTATGTTATAGTCATAACTTGGGGTGTTTGGGAAGTGGTTCTTCCTCTTTCTCATTTCCATCCCTATATACTTTCTTGACGGAAAAAAAAAAAAAAGAAAGGAAAAGAGCCAAACATTGGAGCTTTTGAAAAGTATTAGAAAAAGATTGAATGTTGATCGAAGTACAATTGATTTAGTGAGATATGGTGTTAACTCTCTTAATTAAGTTTTTGAATTTGATTCGCAGTTTGGGTATAAAAAAAATTATATTGGGAGGATAATATTCTTAAATGGGTCACTATAAGTTCCGAATCAGATTTATTGGAGTATGACTTTAGATATCAGTTGGTATAATATCAAAAAAAAAAAAAAAAAAATTGCATGTTGTATGTCGCTGAAAGAAAGAAGCATCTCCCTAATGAATTGACGTGGGATTTGGATTTAGATCCAAAGAGATAGAGTTCCATTAGACTAGATCCTTTTATCTAAGTGACCGTTTGGTAGAGTTTTTTTTTAGAGTTTTTTTAATTTATTTTCTCTTTTTAAGGAGAAGTAAAAATTAATTACTTTAAAAAAAAGTTAAAAATTGTTTGGTTTTTTTGCTCTTGAAATCAAATAGTTAATTTGTTTTAAAATTTTTTACTCTTGAAATAAAGTTAAAAAATAAAAATTAATAGATATATTTGAAATTTTGTATCGTTTAAATGAAAATATTAATGAAATAAAAACAATTATGTAAGGGTATAAATGGAATAAAAAAATATAAATTTTTAGAAAAGTTAGAGTATTAAAAAAAAGAGAAGTAAAAGCTCCTCCTAGAAGATTTTACTTAAAAGCTATTTTTAAAATTTTTCTTCATGAAAAAAAAAAATTTTTTTAAGAGTTTTTAAAAGATCCCATTCGGTAGGTTTCTCTTATAAGAAAATAAGAAGTTGATGAAAAGCTCTGTCAAACGGGCATTCGACATTTGTCCTTAATAATTCTGTATGCAGTTTTCATTAACTCGATGTTGAAATTCTCAATTTTATATTTTTGGTTGGCAATTTCCTGACTAGTGTGTCACCACCGACTTCATAACTGATCACATTAACAAATCATGAATTCTTCTAAGAATGCCAAGAGTTAGGGTCGGCTACAGTAGTCCAATGTAAGCAGAAACCGGTCTGTTCATTCAGATAATGCCAACTAGTATTCTCTTAGTCAGCTGCAGACCATATCACCAACCTAGAAAATTGAACCTAATAGACTGATTCATGAGACGTCTACTGTCTACATCTCTTTTTCTCGCACACCCCATTAACCTCCGTTTGCCAATATGGAATTATAATGAAATCTTGACTAATAATTTCTCCTCTCTTCCTTTTTCTCTGCATCTTAGGGAGGGCTTTTAAGTGGGTCATCATGTCGAGAAGAGAAATGATGAGCCGGGGCCAAAATACCCAATAATTGACGTGGTACATTTCTATTGGTCTTGAATACCAAAATGCTCGAACAATTTCATAAAAATCAACATAAATACATTATATATCAGTATCTGATATTTTGGGGTTTTTGACTTTTTCGGGCTATATAACAAAGCTCTTCCTATAAAGATGTAGTGGGGTATTGCCAACCTCCCAGGACTTGATTGAGAATGAAGCTATCAAGTACCTGCTTTTTTTCATGCACTATATGCATTAAGCACTTGCACTATTTCATGGGAGGTTTTTTTTTGGGGGGGGGGGGGGAAGGGGGAGGGAAGAAGTCCATTTGCTGTTCAAATGGAAGCATAAAGTGAATGGCAATGTAAACTGGGGTTATAGTTGACAAGATTGTATTGTAAAGGAAACCTTTTTCATGTGGTGGTTGGTGATAGTGAACCATCGACAAAAATCAGCAAGTCGAAGATAGAAGGTGTCAACTAAACGAATAGATATGGCAGATTTTTGCCCTGTCCAAATCATCCTCACCCTCATCAACATATACATATTTATATATAATTCAAAATAATTAGAAAAAGTAGAAATGGGTTCTCAATTCTTCTTGATTTTAATAAAGCAAATCATATTTAATTTAAAGACAAAAAAAAAAGCCGGGGGGGGGGGGGAGGAGAATGCCTTCAAAACCTTACCATCATGTGGGAAGAAATGAATTATTGATATGTACATAAAACAAACTCTATGACCTTAGCAGTAGAAAGCAACCCAAAACCATTAACACTCAAGTTCATGCTTCCTTGAATTGGCTACTTTAATGAAACGAAACCAATTTCCTGGAACAATCCTTTACCCAACCAGCAAGGTTGAAGATCCATACAATAATATGGATAAATGTGGCACATGTAGACTTGAACAATTAATTGGGTTACGCTGCGCCAGAGAGGAATAATAATTCGTCGATTTAAATGTTAAGGTCAGATTTAATATTATTATCTAAATCCTAAAATAATGAAAAGATATACAAGAAATGATGTATGGATCAAATGAGTTAAAAATTAAATAAATTCAAATTTATATGATAATTAACAAAAAAATAAATCTTTTAAACATGGTAAGGTGGGCTACGCATAAAATTTGATTTGCTTGGGTTGGTATCTACAACTTTGGAGAGACTGCTATCAGGTCTAGCAGTGCTGACCTTTTGGGCTTGTAATTGTCCTGTTTTGTTGGGCCCGGTGCCCCCTTCTTCCCACCTAAAAAAAAAAAAACTTTGGAGTGGAGCAAGATCAACCTGTGGGCCCCCAGATATTCTGCCAGTGGCATGTAATCGTCGGCTAGGGCAGTGACCATTTACATTTAGGTTTGTCCAAAATTCTGTCCAAGTCTGTAATCTCATGGGCCTTGTGGGAGGATTCTTCCCCAGCATTGGGCCTATTGGGCAATTTCTTCATCAAAATCTTTAATGATGGCCTAATGAATAAAAAGCGAGTAGTTGGGCCGTCAAGATTTTTTTTTTTTTTTTTTTTGTTATATGGAGATTTAAATTCTAGATCATTATATCGGGAGAAGAGGTTATGATTACTAAGCTATCCCTTGGGGACGGGCCTTCAAGATTCCATGAAGATTAGTTTCATGAGATCAGCCAAGAATTTTATGCTCCCTTTCAGCCAAACCCCTTCTCCCCAAATTTAAATAGCCAAAATTTTTGCACCTATTTAAACAAAAGAAGGAAGAAAAAGGTGGGTCTTATAGGACGGACATGTAGTGGTCATCTCCATAGACAAACGAGTCTATTGATGAAGATGGAATTGCAGACTTTGGCCTGCCAATATCATCCTTGTCTACGGATATAATTGAAAACAAGAAAAGTAGAAAATTGGTTGCTTATGGTTCTTTATTTTGACAAAGCAATCATCTTTAATTTACAAGACAGAAAAAAGGGGGGGATACCTTCAAAAGAAAACCATGGTATCGTGCTTGAATGTACAGATAACAAACTCTCTGACTTCAGTAGAAGAGACCCTAGATCACACGCCATAGGTCTGTCCATGAACAATATTAAGTTTTTGGTCTCACGATTGGTTGGTTGGCTACTGAGAAAACAGAAACCCCATACCTGGTAAAGATTCAAGTACAATATTACAATTCAACCCAGTAATGATGCATGTCTCCAGTGCAATATATAGACGCATTATGAACTCATAACTTTGATGAGGAAAGCAGTCCCTATGTCCGACTCCTTGCACTGCAGGTACTTGTTTTCTTCCACAATATCTGTTAAATTCTGCAGCACCGGACGCTTTGGGTCACATATGGTATGGTCACGAATCCACGCAACCCATTTTGCAGCTTCCCAAACTCCAAATCTGAAATAGAGAAAATATATAATATGGTGAAAAATCAAACATTTTTCTTTCCTGAGACTAAGCCAGATACTATCAAAATTCCAATTTCCACCCATGATATATCGTTTGATTCCATGGTATGACTCATCTTTTTCCAGACTCAAAAGTTCAAGAGCTGTTAGAAGACAAGAAAATGTGAAAAACATACCTTGAATTGAAAGGCGGAGATGCCAGCACACCTGGGTAAACAACATCCTTCGGAATATTATCATAGGGAGAGTAAATTTTTATAGCCTGAAAATCTTCAAGGTCCCAAGGATACCCAAATTCTTCAGAATCAACAGGTTAGAGGGGCAGAATGGGATGGAGAAGATAGTGTCTTGCATCTTAAAATAGGACCCGAATCACACATATGAGGAAAAAAATAGAGATATTAATTCGAGGGTCTGAAATAACGACAGAAAGCAAAGTATCTTTACAACCGTATATTCATGGTGCATGTCATTGGCTTATAAATTCACTTAGAGAAAAACTAATGTAAAAAATAACAATACTTGCCCAATGAGCAGACCAACTCATTAATCATTAACAGCCAGACTACAGTTCCAGTCATACCTTCAAAATTGCAGCACGTAATAGATCTGGACAAGAGTTGAAAGATGAAGCAAACCTAGAGCCCTCCTGCACCAAACTCCAACCAGCAAGCTTGTTCTCTTGCAAAATTTCCTTCTCAATAAGAAACTTGACTCAAGAATTGTAATCTCTGATGGAATTATGTTTGTTCCACCGGCTTCCATCATGATGCCACTTTTTACCCTCACCACCTCCGCCTCTGAGAACACATGATATTAAGCTGTAAGCACTGATATATTTGGGAATGAACTTTCTTGTCCAGTGCACACAGTAATAGCTTTGTAACATAAGAGAAAAGCAAGGATTTAACAAACATTGTAGATAATTCAAGCCAACAAAATTTTGAAATCTTGACAAATGAAAACAACCTTACATCAGCATGTGCAACCATCCAACCACGATCAAGAAGGCTTTTAATTCCATGCGCCATCTTTTGTCCAATAACTCACCATGAGCACCACGTCCATGGAGTAGCCCAGGGTTTCATCCCAGTTTCTTGTTCTTGTGTGAATACACGATAGGCAGAGGAACTGATACCTCATCATAAGAAGGGACATCGTAATACTCGCAAGCATAGAATTCTGAGAGGTCATGAAGTCCCTTCAACGACCCCATTTAATGTGGCAGAATTTTTAGACACCAACGATCTATTGGTGCTGCTCGCAGAAGAAGCAGTTCCGCACAGAACTTGAGTTCTTTCTTAGGGCATATTTTGCAGTTGAATGATTTTCCACTTGCCATCTGATGAATCATAATCAACCACCACATCAGGCATCTGTCCATGTGAAATTTATCAATAAAAGAAAAATGGCCAGCAAGCATTGTCAGAACAAAAAAAAAAAAGGAATCAACGAAAGAAGAAAATCAATGATTTGTTAATTCAGTAGATATATTACTGTGGCCACTTGGAATTATAGATGATCTTGTCAGGTAAAAAGTAGTCACCATTCTTATGATTTTTTTTCTTAAATTAAAATTCCAAGCTAAAAGAGAGAAATAAAAAATAAACCCCATACCACAGGAGAAGAATCGTAGAGTGCATTGTTGAGAAGTGATAGTCATACTTGGGACCAGGTGAGATTTGAGATACATATTCTGGAAGAGGAAGATGGATTGGTTTAAGCTCTTTCAGACAAACTGCACCTTGCTAAAACAAAACCAGAAAAAATATAAGATAGAGGCAAACAAAGAACGATGTTAAGTCTAAACTTTGCAGCATGGGCTATGCAGTAGAACAGGGCCAGCCACAAAAGCACATAGATTGAACAATTTTCTTACACCATGTTTGAATGGTAGAGCAACTGAACAAATTTTTTGCTTTCGACCTTCTGTCACAATAAGTACCCAGTGTGTCTCACTGAAATAGACATCCTCAATAATCAGATCCTGGTCATCAGCAAACACATTCTGCAGAGCAAATGATAGATCACAGGGAGCAAAATTGTGGTTAATTTTAACAGTACGAATATGCAAGATAAGTAATAGACCATCCAAAATGCAGATAGATACGAACCAACAAATGCCACAAAACAGACTATGCTGAAGAGAACACAATAGTTGGAGAAAATAAGGTGCACTTAGGCACAAAAAGTATGAGTGCAAACCTCCCATCTCCCTGGACTAGATGAAGCTTCAACAGGACAACAGAGAAGATAATGATTGTCAACAGGCAGGCCTTCTTTTGCAGCATCTGTAAATAAATAGACGTCCTTCATGATGTTCAACTATGCAGTGGGCTAGAGCTTCACATTCCCATACCAATTTCAAGCCAGCAAAAGGATCAGCTGCATTTATTAAGAAACCTATGCACGAATTATGAGCAGAACCACATATCACCTTATATTAGCGCTATGTAGCACAAAACAGGCATACTGTCTAAAGTAGTACCTTTGAAGAACTAGATAGGATAATTCTTTCTAGGTCTAATATTGACAAAAACATTGTGATCAACTTCTTCTAAAAGTAAAACATCTTCCTCGGATAATCCAAACATGCTACAAAATATCCTGTTGAGATAAACAAGCAATTTCCCTTGTAAACTGCAACCAAAAAGTAAGAACATGGACAAATTGTATCCAAAAATCTGCAAATTACCAACCGATACAGAATCTTATTGTTATCGGTGACCACATAAGCCAAAGCCTCCCCATCCTTGGCCCATGCCAAGTTCGAAACTCAATCAGCTTGAGGTTTATCCAGCAATGAACCAGTATTCAAATCCCTAACCGATAACTTAAAGTCGTCATTATCCTTATCATACATAGTATATGCAACAAATCAATGAACTGGAGATATTTCTGATAATTCTTCATAAGCATATCCTATAAATCAGTACATGGGTTCCGTATTTTAATTCTAGAATTCAAGATCTCGATAACTGATTAATGGGAAAAGAAAGCATATGGAAGCTTACGTTGTACCTCCAAATCTCTCGGCTTCCTGGTTATAATCCAGAATCTTCTGCTCAATTCTCTTGCCTGAGGTGAAATCAAAACCTGCCTACGGAGATTTATGAGAAATGAAGTCTTCATTCGGTGCTGCTGACCTTCGACAAAGCACTGGATAATGCTTTCCTTCTTCAACCTCCTATGGTATAGCCTACAACAACAGAAATCCTAATTATAATCCAATAACTCACAGAGAGAGAGAGAGAGAGAGAGAGAGAGAGAGAGAGAGAGAGAGAGAGAACCCAGGTCCCCAGCGAACGGGAGGAGAGGAGAGATCGGACGAGAAGCGAGTCGCCTTTTTAGATCACAATTTAGACTGAAAAAGCACGGTGTCGGACATGAAAGCTAGGTGTACTTCTTGCTCCGTGTAAACATCCATCCGTCGCATTGCGACCTTGTTGTTCAAATTCGACATCCACTTGTAGGATCTTCCCATGTCTCGCCGTGAAGAGTAAACGACGCCGGCCTCTTTTGCGGCTTTGGCAGAGTCAGCGGACGCGGCGGCAGCGGTTGTTTTGGGGATTTGGTCTTGGAGTGGGTGTACCGGAAGTTATGGTTTGTGAGGTGGCGGAGACGATAGTGGAGGCGGAGGGGAAGGCGGTGATGCTGGATGATTTGCGCTGTTTGGGCTTGGTTGGGGAACGAAAGGCTTTAGTCTTAACGGTCCGACACGTCATGGCAGCGTCCAGTAATCGGTGACATGGCATAAAAGTCAGACGACACGTCATCTTCCATATCAGTCATCAGATCTACGGAGACCAGTCAACGCTCAGGTGGTCTCGAGTCAAACGACAGCTCATCTGACATGTTGTCATCAGCGTCTAGTCACTGGTGACCTGGCATCCAAGCCGGAAGACGTCACCAACAACTCCGGTCATCAAACATGTCATCTCCTATGGTCTAGTCAGCAGTGACTGTTGTGGATGAGTCAGGTGACAGCTCATCACACGGATCCAATCATTTGACATATCATCGGATGAGTCCGGTCGGCGGTGACATGGCATCCAATTCAGCAGCCATGTCCTTCTACATATTCAGTCATCATACACGCATACGCTTGACGCACAATCAACACTGATCTAGCATCCAAGCATCCAAGCATCCAACATCATTCGATCTCCTGAGTCCAGTCAGCCCTCACGTGGCTTCCGAGTCAATGCTGACCTAATTCAGTCATCCGACACATCATCGGCAGTGTCCAGTCAATGCTCACCTGGCCTACGCTTCATGCGACATGTCAACCATCATATCCCATCATCAGACATGTCAATCCCTTCATCCAATCAGCGCTCACATGGCATCGATAGCTCAGATCATCTATCCAGTCATCCGACACGTCAGTGGCTAGTCCAGTCAACCCTGACCTGGCATACGAGTCATCTAACACATCATCCCCATATCCAGTCATCAAACACGTCATTTGAATCGTCCAGTCAACAAGGCCATGGCATCCAGTTCAGCAGCCACGTTTACCCACACATCCAGTCATCCGACACGTTAGTGGCTAGTCTGGTCAACCCTGACTTGGCATATGAGTCATCCAACACGTCATCCACATATCCAGTCATTAGACACATCATCCGAATCGTCCAGTCAACAATGACATCGCATCCAGTTCAACAGCCACGTCTATCCACAAATCCAATCCTCTGACATGTAAGTGGCTAGTCCAGTCAACCCTGGCTTGGCATATGAGTCATTCGACACATCATCCCCATATCCAGTCATCAGACACGTCATTTGAATCGTCCAATCAACAAGGACATGGCATCCCGTTCAGTAGCCACGTCTATCCACATATCCAGTCATCCGACATGTCAGTCGCTAGTCCAGTCAACCCTGACCTGGCATATGAGTCATCCGACATGTCATCCACATATCCAGTCATCAGACATGTCATCCGAATCATCTGGTTAGCAATGACATGGCATCCAATTCAGCAGCCACGTTTACCCACATATCCAGTCATCTGATAGGTCAATGGCTAGTTTACTCAACCCTAACCCGGCATATGAGTCATCCGACACGTAATCCACATATGCATTCATCAAACACGTCATCCAAATCGTTCGGTTAGCAATGACATGGCATCTAGTTCATAGCCGTGTCTATCTACATATCTAATCATCCGACACGTCAATATCTAGTCTAGTCAACCATGACCTGGCATATGAGTCATCCGACACGTCATCAGCATATCCGGTCATCAGACACGTCATCCGAACAGTCCAGTTGGCAATGACATGGCATCCAGTTCAGCATCTACGTCTACCCACATATCCAATCATCCGACACGTCTGTTGCTAGTCCAGTCATCCTTGACCTAGCATCTAAGTCATCTGACACGTCATCCCCATATCCAATCATCAGACATGTCATTCACATCATCTGGTCAGGGTTAGCGGTGACCTAGCATCCCTTTCAGCAGCCACGTCCTCCCACATATCCACTCATCAGATACATCATGCGTTTGGGTCCTGTTAGCGCTGACATGGTGTCCAAGTCATCCGACACGTCATGGTAATCCTAGTGAACTATGACATGGCATACGAATCAGACAGCACGTCATCCTTCATATTCCGGTCATCCTATCTCCTGAGTCCGGTTAGCGCTCATGTGGCGTCTGAGTTATATGACAGCTCATCACCCTTATCCAATCATTCGACACGTCGTCACAATAATGACCTGGCATTCGTGTTATTAGACATGTCACCTACCATATCCTGTCATCAGACAGGTCATATCCGTTGTCGAGTCGGCGCTTACATGGCATCTGAGTCAGTCCCAGCTCATCTCATCTATCCAGTCATCCGACATGTCATTGGATATGTCCAGTCATCGTTGACCTGTCATCGGAGTCATCTGACATGTGACCATACACATGACGTCCGAGTTTGACGGGGGCTCTTGGCCCCTATCCAGTCATCTGACACATAAGAATCACTTTGAGCAATTGAGAATCCAGAGCTTCTCCGTTAAGTCTAATCGATCCTCTGAGGCATCCTTTCGCGATTCGATTCATGAGTGCGTGTTGGGTCAGGGACCGGTTTGATGCCGGTGGATTTAACGGAGTTCGTTAGATGGATGGTGTGCTTTGGGAAAGGAAAGTGAACGAAGGGAGGACTCTATGATGAATGAGTAGGGGAAGGTTTGTTTACCTATTACCATTACCAATGCCTCTCGTGAACATGAACATGAACATACACACACACTCTCTCTCTCTCTCTTTACTTATTTTGTCACAAAATTTCTACACAAGTTTATTCTTATCTTCTTGTTGAGAAGTTGGTGACAATTACAGGACCATGTACCAATCTTATCGAACCCACCGAGACTAATTGTGGTTCGAAATCGTTTAAAGTTTTGGATTGTTGGGGGGAAGATAAGGATTTTTTTATACAATAATTTAAATCTGGAATCATGAGGTGGAAGAGAGAAATTTGTATGAATAAACTTATCCTCGGGGCAAGACATGGACTTTTGAGAGAGTGTTGATCTCTGGTGGAAGAATTCAATTTTAGATAGATGATGGGGGTTATCGAGTAAAGGAGAAACTCAAAAATCTGATAAGGGTAGCTTTGGAATCATCACTGAAATGACTTGAGTATGTCTAGCAGGGCTTAAGGAAAGGGCACCGACAAACTTGATGATTTGAGTACAACCTTATTGTGCAAACTTCATAATACCGCGAGCTTACTATGGGTCTAAAAAAGGTTAAAATTAGACAAAGTTTTTAATATAAAAAGTTATTAATATAATAAAAATATTAACTTTTTCTTTACTTTCAAATTTTAGTATTTTCTGTTAAAAATTATATATTTTAATAAAAAATATTATAAATAAAATAAAATTAGATAAAATTAACCCAAATTGAATATAGTTAGCCTTCCCAAACAAGACCCATGAAATACTTGAGAATTGTTGATCCGATCCCACACTTCTAGTATCGAGAATTGGGTAATAGAAGAAAAAAAGCACAAAATGAATAAATTTATTAAAATAAAAAAAATTATGATTGTTTTCTCTTTTTTAGATGAGTTTCTCTCCCTTTTTTTTCTTTTTCATTTTTTGAAAAATAGAAATAATTAAAAATTATTACAACAATTATTTTAAAAGAAAAAAATAATAATTTTACTGAATATATTTACTTTTCATGTGTAGATTTCATTTTTTTTTTTTTTTTGGGTGATATCATGTGTAGATTTCTCTTGCCACAGATGAGGGGAGGGAAAAAGGAGTGTTTGGAGGTAGTATTCAAAGTTCATGATTGAAGTGGACTCTCAGATGGGCCCCCAACAATGATGTTGCTTGTGGGTCCACTACATGGTTTGATAGTTGTTTTATTTTTTATTTTTTAAATAGATATATGAAATCATATTTTAAATAATCCGATTCGAATTTTGTGGGATTCAATTTAAAGAAATTCTCATAATATAATTTTTTTTATTCTCAAATATCAAACTCAACACTTGATTAATAAATATAATACCTTTATCCACTATATAAATTTTACTTTAGTAACAATCTCTTATTCACTAATTAACTTGTGAAATACATTTTTGCCAAAATAAAGTGCATCAACTTACGTCATAATTTATTTATTAATGTTACATATATTATTGAGCCCCATAATTTTCTAAATCAACAGGTCTAAGGCCCACAAAGGTCCCAATAATTGGTACCAATTTCATATAATTGTTGGAAGAAATTTTAATCAATTGCACATGACGCATGGTGGACAAAACTTATCATTGTCACACCCCGTTATTTAATTGATTTAATTGTTAAATATTAATATTATTTAAAAAAAAATATCAAATTTAAATTTTATATATAAAAAAATAGATATTTAGAGAGTTTTATTTTTTAAAATCTAATTTGATTCAAATCAAATTTATTTAAATTTAATATGATTTTAAGGTATTTATCGATGTTTAATAGAATTGACACGTGTTTCCACTCGAAAGTGCCTCACCATTAACCCATGATTTGTTATTGTTTTTGTTGGGATGCTTCACTAAAAATACAATATTGTAACGAATTTCAAGGAGAGAGAGAGTGGAGAAAATTATTGTCTTCCCTTTTTGGCTCTCGAACTCATCTCTTACGTTTGTTAAGTATGGTAACATTTGCCCCACCGCACAAGGTATGCCTTAATCTCATCTCAAACTTTCGGTGCACCGCAGATCCTGTGTCAGTATTAATTCAATTAACAGAAAAAGATAAATTTTGTCCCACGAACAATTTGATAATCATAATTTTCCTCCTCAATTCTAAGATCTAAGTTTCAAATTTTTATATAATAAAAAATAAATAAATTTTTGGTATTAACAATATTATTGTTTAGATTCAATTTAAATTATTATTATTATATTAATACAATGATAAACTGAATTTTAATTTTCTATCGATAAATATTGTGACTCTAAATCTACCACAACCCTCATCTATTATCCAGATTTGAAACTAGTAATGTTATAAAAATATCGAAATAGTTATTTTTATATCAATAATTTTAAAAAAAAAATTAAAAGAAAATGTCACTTAATCATAAGGGCACTTATGCATAACTTTTTTGCTCTGACCAAGTTAGGAAGAAAATCATTACATAATTTATATATCGATTGATTTATTTTTATCATTTTATTGTGTTGTCGGTGCATATTTATCATTTTTTATGAAAACAATGATTATTTTAAATTGTTAATAAATTATAACTCAATCGATAGTATTTTTTTAAAAAAAAATCTAAAATTCAAATTTCTCTTATATATATATATTAAAAATCTCAATTGATATTAAAAATTTTTTATAAATATATTTAACAAAATAATATAGTTTAAGGATATATTATAAAAGGTATTTATAACCTATAATATATTCTTAAACTAAAAAACAAATGTCACCGACAAATTAAGTACACAGACAAAAATAAGGAAAAGATAAAATGTTACACCGCAAACGCAAAACATGTGCTCAAATGAAACCTTATAAATTGAAAATGCACCTTAAAATCGTTTTTTTTTTTAATTTTCCTTTGAAAGATACTGCTTCACATATATAATATTTATAAAATTTCTATAAAAGTTACTAAAACTAAGAAATAAAAATCTACTGTTATTTTATTTTATTTTTAGGTACACACATAAACGAGTATAAATACGGATAGAGTAATATTATATGGAAATTATTAAGGACTAAAGCCCATATTATAGTAGACATCAATAAAAATTTCAAAGTTTTAAATAATTTTGAATTTATCATAAAAAAAACCTTTTCCATCAAATATGGATATTTTTAAAACATGTATGTACTAATCGACGGATAGTCGGTTTTTATACGATGAGATATTAAATCATTTAATAAAATCTCGAATTCAAAATTTGAAAAAAAAAAATTATGGTAGTAAAATTGCCTTCTAAATAAAGAGCCGTAAATATTTAAACCGAATTAATTAAAATATAATTTTGAATATTGATAAAAAAAAAGAGTATCGACTAAATCTTATATGACACACCGTATTCATAAAAAATTAAAACAGTTTATATTAGAATATTTTTAAAATTAAACAAGTATATTGAGATGGCTTGATATATGTTTATTTAATTTATTTAACATATTTAAAAATTTAAAAATATATTAAAATGTAGTCTACATTCTTATTTATCTTTGACTAATTTGCTTTCTCTCACATTAATTCATGCAAGACCTTAAAAATCACGTGTGAATTCGTTCAAGAGTATCCATTCTCTCTCTACATTTTTATTTTTCTGTGCATGTAATTTCTCACAAAAAACAATATTAAGCACAAAATTACAAAAGCGATTTGTGGTTCCGTGCGATGCATGTGGACCAAAACGTCTTGTGCCTTTCCCGACGGTTTGGTAACGCTACGCGTAAACAGTGAAATACAAAAGGGAAACCGTGAATTATGTCGGAGTTTTTATTGTGATTTTTTTTTTTCCGAATTCTAGAACATCAAACTCTGCACTTTTTATTGTGATTTTTTTTTTTCCGAATTCTAGAACATCAAACTCTGCACTTATTAGAGAGAGAGAGAGAGAGAGAGAGAAGGTGAGAGAAGGTGAGAGAACAAATAAAATAAGAAGAAAAACAAAACATAGAAAGGGACAAAAAATATAAATAAATTAAGAAAAAGAGCATTAAAATAATAAGGCGAAAGAAGACGAGAAGATGACGTGGATTTCTCACATAGCAAAAAAGGACGGTCCCGATTCACTCTCCAACTTTTCTGACGTTATATATTTTATCATCAATCTTCGCTCTCCACTTCACCATCTCCCTTTCTCTCCAAAGCCTCAGAGCAATCTCTCTCTCTCTCTCTAGGTATAAGTAAGTGAAGCGAAGGGATGTTCTTGGGAAAGCGTCAAAGGCCTGAAATAAAGAGAACGGTGAGTATGAGTGGGGGGATGACTGTTGATTTGAGTGGGGATCATCAGGAGGAGTCTGGACCGTCGGATCATCCGCAGAACATAATGATAGACGAGGATAATAATCATAATATGCCGATGAGTTATTATGGGTTGGGACTGGGCCAAAGGTGGTATGAGCAAAATTTGTCTCCGAGGAATCATAGGAGGAATTTAGGGGATTTTATTGAGACGGCTTGTTTCCTCAGAGTCTGTAGTCTATGCAAACGTCGTTTGGCTCCCGGTCGTGATATTTACATGTACAGGTCTCTCTCTCTCTCTCTCTCTCTCTCTCGTTTAATAAAAATATTTCTTTTGTTGCGACTATGAAAAATTCCTGCAAAACCTTTCAGGTGTCTGTCCATTTATTAGAAATTTGGTTCATTTACACATGTAGATTTTTATTTTTTTTTTAAATTAAATGAAAAATTAGGCTTTTCAAAAAGTTATTAAGAAATTTGTAGCATAAATAAGAATCATACTATAAATTTTGATATTTAATACTATTTTTTCTTTAAGCCCCTACTGTATCGAGTATATCAAGGATTTTTTTCCCATATAGATGTGGATGTCCGGTAGAGTGGTGGCCATTGAATAACCGAATCCATAACCCCACTATCAACAGGGGCCTTACCGTGATTTTGTTCATTTATTCGTGGGTGTGTGTCCCCGGGGGGCGGGGGGGGGGGGGGGGTGGAGAAAGAGAGAGAGAGTTGATGTGCTGAGAATTTAGTGATTGAATTTAGTGTTGTCGTAGAGAGAGAGAGGGAGCAAATTGTTTGGTAGTTTACATATGGCATTTCATGCACCAAGTGTATGGTAATTGATGGCAGTGCTTTGTAATTAATTGCTGAATTGTGTGTGTCTTGGGTCACAGGGGAGATACAGCGTTTTGTAGTGTAGAGTGCAGAGAGAATCAAATGAAGCAAGACGAGAAAAAAGACAAGTCTCTAACTGCTGCTGCATCAAAATCAAAGAAGGAACAAGACCGTGAAGAATCATCATCATCCATATCCGAAGCATCCATTAGTAAAAGTGAGACTGTTGCTGCCGCCTAAATATTTCTCTATCTAAAAGATAGAGAGAGACTTGTTAAGGTGCATGGGTAAAAAAAAAAAATAGGGTTATGCTAATTCACAATCAATATATATGATTCCCACTTTTCGTGCATCTGCATGCCAGCGGGATCAACCAAAAAAAAATTGATATTTATATTATCATGAGTACATTAATGGGATGGAAAAGGGTGTAAGGAGAAGCATTGATATATATAAATATATGCCTTTGAGTTCCCTCTCTATATTGTCTTATCATATTCATTATGGCTCAAATTCTTCTGTTCATCTTTAATGTTTATTAAAATTGAAATAAATCTAATTTAAATATAATTATTGCACTCATAAAAATAGAATTATTGCATATAAAAAGAAAACGAACAACATAAAATCGACTTAACATTATCTATATGTCTGCTAGACTGTTTTGCCTTTCATATTACTATGAAAAGTTTCAATTGTTATAAAAATATCTAATTCGAGTTATTTGTATAATTTAAAATATCAGTATAATATAAATTTTCACCGGATTTTAAAACTCACAACCAAAAGAAAGTCTAAAGCTCCTAAAATGAGTGTACGTTGATGAGTATTTGTTCATTTTGGCTTAGACTTCCAAATGACCTTTAGCCTGTTGTAGGGGATTGGTTTGGATTTTTCCTTCAAATGGCTACTGCAAATGTTGAAATATATGCATATGTGGAAAGAACAAAAAATATTTCCTACCACCACCCCAACTCCCAACTCTTTTATCTTCTTCTTCACATTGCCCTCCCCCCTCTCTTTTTATATATATATATATATGTTGAGATTGTGATTGTACATTGGCGATTGATCTTCTATTTTGTTTTCATATTATCTATCATCTTATTTGGATTAGCTCTCGATAATCAGAGTTTTTACATTGAGCTGAAACCAAAATACTTGTATTAAAAAGTGAAATATAATGTAACTTTAGGCCGGTAAATGATTTTTGAACTTATAATTTTAAAATTGCATATAATTTTTGAGTTTATAAAAAAAATAATCGTATAAATGAGTATGAGATATGAAATAGAATGTAATAGATCATACTTGATGAAATAAAAGTTTGATTTTTGTTGTTGTAATTTTCTTTTAAAAAAATTCAGAGGACAGAAGTTGCGCTGCCGTCTCCCTTTGCCCTGCTAATAGAAGCACCGGCGAATTACGGAGAAAATTATAAGGACTTTGTTAATGTGAATTTAAATTTTGCATAATGGGCAAGTAGAGCAGTCATCTCAATTTGGGCATGAGTATGACAATCTCTACACTATTGAGGAAAATGCTCAATAGTTTAATTTGGGCCTTTTTTCACAATTGGTTTTATAATTAAATTTTAGAATTTAGCTTATTTTTTTACACTGATTTTTTTGAAGAAAATCTATTAAAAATTTTTATTAAATAATTATTAGATAACATTTATTAATATTGACTACAGGCTAATACAAAATCAAGTGGAATAAAGAAAAGACAACTCAAAAACTGCAACTGCATGCCCACATGGAAATAGGGTTTCCCATCTCCCAGACTCCTTTTTCAATCACCTCGGGTCCCAAAAACATTAATAACCCTTCCATCACAATGAAAATCTAATGTGAGATAGGCATGAAGAGACTAGTGACAGATTATTTTCTTCTCCAAAATGAACCAGTGTGTGTGTGTGTGTGTGTGTGTGTGTGTGTGTGTGAGAGAGAGAGAGAGAGAGAGAGAGAGAGAGAGAGCAACAATGTTTGTTTGCAAAACCTTTTTGTAAGTTCCCCCCCCCGGGAAAAAATTATGTGTTTGTGGACATTAGCAGTGTCTAAGAGAAAAGGTAAAATGGAATCTTGGGACATTGTCACACCCAATAAAATTGGAAAGAGATTCATTTGTACTCACTTGAACAACTGAAATTAGGGTTTCTGTATGTGGACAACTGAAATTAGGGTTTCCGCATGTGGTCCCTAATTGATGTTGTAAAGTCTCGAGTCTTTCATCATTTTTGTGGCCCACTAAACTATGTTTTGATTTTGCCCACTTAAAGACAAAAGTCTCCATTATTTTTGAGATGGCAACGTCATGGGTTAGCATTTCACATTTGAAATGGAAAAACCTTTGTAATTGGTTTGCAAGTCATGATTGTATTGTCTCAAATCTTCATAAAATTTTATCTCAATTTTTAAAAATTTATTCTTATTTTCTACTTGATAATTTTTTAAAAATAAATCACCAATATACAGTAACAACGTTGATCTCAATTAAATTCAATTCGAATTGAATTGAACTCTTAAGAAAATAAAACTCTCTCAATATTTATTTTTTTCATACACAAAACTCGAATTTAGAATATTTTTTAATATACGTCAGTGTCTAGCCCCTAACCAATTAAGCGTTGGTACTTGATAATCAGAAAATTTTCTTTGATCGTTATATATAAAATTTGAATTTTACATAATTTCCATTTTCATCGGTAACAATAATATGATAAGAGAAACATATAATAAAATAAACCGCTTTATATATATAAATTCTAAAATGGAACCAATAATAGAGCACCATTTTTGAGTCTCTAGAGATTAATAATGAATGGTTCATAATCATAGGCTCCTTGAGTCCAACCATATGCTATGGATGTGCTAAAAAAAGAAATGCAGGCCTACATTTTTATATTTCAATTAGCCGTACAATCAAAACTTATTCAACACCCCCACAGACATAAGAAACCTCCATTAATTTAAACATATATTAATACGCATTAAGATCTGAACATACATCTAATATATCTCACTCTCATCTCTTGTCCTGTCCTACCATCTGATTCCCATGACATTCTCACTGCCATTGAATAATTCCACTTTTTTAAATATTTCGATTAAATTAAAGTGCTGCAAATCTTAAGTAGCATGGCTCGAAAAGATTTTCCGGTGAATATTTATTTATTTATTTATTTTTGTGGGCTCAATGGTTCCAAAATTGGACCCCATCAATTAGAACAAAATCCCCTTAAATATATATATATATTTTTTTACCGATTGATATCTAAATTTCACTCCATTAATTTATTTCAAATACTATGGACCCATATGAAATTTGTTCTCTCAAATCTCATTTCTCAATTCTTATGGCTCGAACTCGAAATTTATAGTTAAGGAAATATAGTGTTCTACCGTTATATTTATGAAAATTTGGTAATCCCGTTGATAATAATCTCTAAGAAAAAATATAAAGTATGTCTTCCATGATTTGTTAAATCAGAGTTCCTATCTATTTACACATGACAGAGTTGTAGTGACAAAATTTCTCACAAATAATAATAATAATTCAAATTAAACATTTCATAACAGTTAACATGATCTCGATCGCCGGCCCACTTGCCCGAGTAAAAAACAAAAGAAAAAATATTTTTAGAAATATTGATTGAATGCTTAAATTAATGTGTAATAATGGGGAGGGAAAAGGAAAAGTGTTAGGTTAAGTGTTGCTTTCGACTAAGTTGTTGATGTTGGGGTATTTGGGTGTCTCCCATTGCGGTTGTTCCCTTCCTAGGGTTGTGAAAAGGCCTGGGGGCCATAGTAAATTAAATTAACTCAAAATGTTCATTTTTCCATATGCTTGGCTATGTTTGACACCACTCATGTTGGGTGCTTAGGTTGCTTTCCTCCTATTTCTTTCCCACCTATTAAACACTTAGCCAATGTAGCTTTCCATTTGGAATCAAAGCTTCTCTACAATAATTTAGTGCCCACTTGTTTTAGTGGTGAAATATAGTTTTATGCTATATATTGTTCATTTGTGGCACATGATTCTTCTCAATTGATATTTAAGGTATTGCCCGCTAATGTATAGTCCTAATCAATCCACACCAAAATAATGATAATTAAGAAAATTTTCTTTTTTTTTTTTTTTTTTCAGTTTTAAGCTAAGTGCAATCACATTCACATGATATATTACAAAGTAGATTTAGAAATGGGTTGGGTCCGGTTTAGAAAAAGGTATTAAGCAAATTTTTAAATTCGATTCGCAATTTGAATATGAAAAAAACTATGTTGGGAGAGTAGTCCTTTTAAATGAGCCACTGTAAGTTCCGAATCAAATTAGTCGAATTATAATTCTGAATACCGGTTGATATAGTATCAAATATATATATATATATAATTTCAATAGGTGCTAATTATTATGTTTTTTTTAAAAAATAGATGTAAAAGCTAATTAATCCCCATGCGGTTCGTGTTTAAGTTTAATCTTAATGTTTCACCTGGCCCTCTCTGTAGAATTGTCTGCTTGTGTAAAATTACTATACTTAAGCCTTTGAAAAAGAATTCAAAGATAGATGCACTAATAGGGATGAAAAGAATATCATGCATCTAAGAGCCCTTTGCAGCCCAATATGCATGGTCTGCATTTTCTGATCACAGGCTGCAAGTGAATTTGATTTTTCTAAAATCATCCATATTTCATGATGTCATTTTTTTTAACATAAAAAAAGGATAAAACTGGACCCCAATTTTTAGGTTTATGGTGATTAATCACGACTTCAGACAATCACCAAGTAGAGAGACGTACAATCTAGAGGTGGTTTGGGATTATTTAAAAAATATCGGTTATAATTAGTTAATGCATGTAAGTAGTTTTTTAACTTATAAGTTTATTTTAATTTTTTTTTTAATAACTTATTATTTGTTTGAATAAATGTTAATTAAAAATAATTAACTGTTTGAGAAAATGAGTATTTATAATTTTTTTTCACCAATCGATATATGAGTTTTTTCCAATTGATCTGATCCGATTCTTCTAAATCTTTTTTCTCCATTTCTAGAGTTCGAACTCGAAATTTTTTATTAAGGGGATAATATGTCCGACTATTCAACTAAAAGAAGTTAGATAATGATTATAAATTATATAAAATAAAGAAAAGATGGGTATAAACTTTTTTGGGCTTATAATATAATTGTTATATTTATTAAATACAAAACGGAAAAAATATATTTTTATTGATTAAACTAACTTATTTTAATTGTGCTTAAAAGCACAAAAATGAAAAATTAGGAGGAACAACTTATTTTTTTATTTTGTTTATAAGTGGTTTTTGCATTTATAATCATTTTTATAAATTTTAATTATCAAACAAATATAATTATAATTTTGATAAATAAGATGATTGGATCGATTTATAAATAATTCCAAACACCCTCTTACTTTAATATGTCAAAACTGTTGTTAGAAGAAATTAGGCAAAATTTTACAATTTGACCGAATATATAAGCATTGAATTGGATTGTGAAACTTTACCGATGGAAAATAAATTAGAGGTAGGTTGATGCGGAATTCTTTAATACTGACGTAATATTGACATAATCGCTCCAACCCCTTTAATTAAAAATAGTTTAGAGATAATTCTAAAACAGAGATTATTCATATTTTTTACCACCAGGTATTTTCAAGAATTCTGAACCGTAAGAGGTTTGTCCCGGTCGGACACTATTTGGGCAGACTTAGGCAAAGTCTTTCAGGCCTTTATGTCTGCTCTACCGTAACCAGGCGTGAGCTGACCCCTGCGCACCTTTAGGGCCGAGGCTTGTGGATTTGGTGCCATGCCCTACCGAGCCTATTATTCTTTCCAAGTACGTAGGTTTGCAACCTTGGGCTTAGTATACTATACCCAACCTACTAGGACCCAGCCCATGCTAAGTCAACCGCACAATTTGTGAAAGAGGGACAACCCAAGTCATGCCCAAGCCCATGGTTTCAAATATCAAACGCGCACAGGTTGGGGAGGGGAATAGGAGTCGAGCTAGGCAAACACACAGGGTTGTATTGCATCAGCCCTGAAACATAGCTTTCGTAGTAATTATTATTAAAAAGTTTCTTTTCAACTTGAGTTCATTCCCCCTCCTCCCACTACCCATTTCTCTAATGAAAGGAATCGTGGTGACTCAAGGGGATCGACTTTGCTTCATTGAAACGATTTGTTATTTCAAAATTCTCCAAAAATCTGCTATTTGTGTTTCAAAATTCTCTGAGCGTTGGCTGCTCCTTCTTGTCATTTTATGGCTGTTCCCTGGCAACACTTGTGAGGACTCCTTGTAAGCAATAGAAAGTAGAAACTAGCTCAAAACACAGATCTTTCCCGACTCAATTTGATATTAATCACATTTCATTTTAGTTTCAAAGGGAGCGTCTGGACTAAAATTAGCCCCTACACTCCACATCTCTCACATAATATATAAAAGGACAAGCAATTTATTTTATAAAGAAGAGAAAAAAGCCACAGAAATTCTTCACAGACTTAACAGATGAAGAGTCGCCAATCATCTACCACCCCTACTTCATCAACCCCTTCACTTGTACTCCAGAATCATGTTGTTCTCAGGAGCCAATCCAACGCATGCCCTCAGTATGTTTTCCAGCATTGCCCTTTGCTTTGCAAGTGCATTCACCACTGGTGTACCTGGTGGGACCTGCAATGCAATTTTTTTACCTTAAAAGTTATTTACGGTTTCGTCAATGTCAAATACCCAATTCTGGAAGCTACTATGGGTGGTCTCTTTATTACTGACATCCCCCAAAATAGTGAACGGGTATTTTTCAGGAACACAAATTTGCATACGTTAATAAATTCATATGATCAATTGTGAACCATGTATTCATTCGTATTCATGTGATATAAGCACCATCCCCCCATATTATTGGGATCATGGTGAAAAGGGTCATGACAACCGCCTGTGGACCTATGTTTCCGTAAATTTAATGAAAGGGGACAAATTCCTGAAATTTGTACTCACAAGTGGGGCCTTGGTGAGGTAACTCAGAATTACAGCCACTGGATGGAAAGAGTGATACTTTCCCTGCAAAATCCAGAAAACGTCGGAACATGAGGACAGAGAACAAGTCATTCGAGAGAATTAATTTGGGTTAAACTTGGTCACGAACCTCTCCTGCAGCTTTGAGCTGAATCCGTGTGCTCAGCTCAGCCAAGAGGACCAAGTCTAGAATAATTGGAGCAGCCAACAAGGAGTCCTCACAAGTGTTGTGAAGCACAATTGTGCTCTTTCCACCCATGAAGATTTCAGAGGTGTACTCATCCATAGCCCTCTTGCTATCTCCCACATATGGCACATACTACGATACCCAAAATCACAATTCACCAATTTCAATATAAGACCAGACCCACATAACAACGTAAGACAAAAGGGATTATCACACAACGCAGGATTATACCTTGATGACAACAACATGATCAGGATGTTCGCCGGGCTCATAGAGAATGCCATTGCTAGCAACCATATCATCAACAACATTGCTTTTCGAAATTTCTTTGGAGCGGAAGGTTTGGGGTGCAGAAAGGTTCATTCCATCATTGTTTCCAAGGTGGTTGTAGCTCACAATTGATGTTGGCTGAGGAGCACGAACAAGCATTTATAAGGCTAATATTACCAAACCAATGTTTACAGAGACAAAATCTCAAGAAATATAAGCATAATACCACCCCCAACAAAGAAATCAAACAAATATTTACAGACAAAATCTCTAGAAACAATACCTTAATACCAGCCCCAACAAGGAAATCAACCAAAACAGATTTCATCTTAGTCTGACCACTCTTAAAATCATCGCCACCAATCAGACTGTTCTTCTGAATAGCCAAATCAATCAGCCCTGATAAAAAAAAAAAAGGTACAGCTTTTCATCAAACTTCAACGCAAATGACAGAGATTTCTAACCCTTCTAGTATAAGAAGCAAATGGGGTTTTCAAGTATGCAAAAACCTGGGACAAAAGTGTTCTGTGGGCTTCCATTGATGAATGGAACATTTTCAAAAACACAAGCCAAAGCATACAAGGTGGAAGGAGAAATCTCAGCTTCATTCTTCTCCAGAGAAGCCAAGAGATTTTCCGAGGTGTCATTTAGACCTACAATAACATTACTGTATCTTTCGGTGTTGGCTGTCCACAGAACCACCACCTTGTCCACCTTGTTCTTCTCCTTAAACTCCCTGGTCACCATAAAACATACAAACCGTAAAGATCTGGTCTATAAATGGTAATATGAAATGAATACCGTCTTTCTTGTTAACGCTAATACCTGATGTCCTTGATGATTTGTTCAACTTGTTCCTTCCTGGTTCCCTTAATCGCATTGTTGGCCCTAGACCCTTGGTTAGCAGCAATGAAATCAGGGTCATAGATACCAGGAAGTGGGACCATTGACTCCATGTAGGGCCTCAATTGCTTTTGAAGATCAATGTCAAAAACTTTAGCCCTAGCCATGGCATCAGCCAAGTTCATGTCACTAATGTCCCATCCCCCAAACACAATGTCATCTGGGTTCACCTGTTTCACAACAATTTTTCGATAATTCCATCAAATATGTGACCGTAACATGAAATTCTAACCATCCAGATTAGTGTTACGATTTTATCTTGTCCCATCCAACGACCATGAATACATGAGTATCGACATCCCAGGATAGTATAAAAATTCTTATTTGGTAATTGTAAAGTTTGTAAAAAATTTTGAATCCATAAATACACGCACCACAATTAATAAAAAGTAATCTAATTAAGAACAAATGGCCACGATATTAAATAGCAAAACACAAAATTTAACTATTGAAGAGTTCTAGATTATGATACCATGGGGAGCAAACTCTTGAATGGGGCATAAATCTCCTCTCCATTAAAAGACCCAACTCTGATGGATGATGCTTGGGTCAGAGAACCAAAATAATTGGCCTGTTGCACCTTGTCCTTTGTAGCCCAGGAAATACCCCTGTTCGAAAATTCAAGTGACCCAACAATTAAAATAATCATAATCAAACAAAATTGAAAGACTTAAAAAAGACCCCATAAAGTTACGAACTTTAAACACATCACAAAATCTCACAAACCATTAATTTAAACACACATGGAAATTAAAAATTAAAGTGAAAAGGAATTAAAGAATCTCACTCTCGATTGGCTATGACACCACCAGTAAGGGTTGAGCCATTATTTCCACCCCAGCCCACAAGCATAACCCTAACCCAAAAAAGAAAACAACAAAATTAACGAAAATTATAAAAAGAAAAATAAAATAAAATTAACTTGGGTAGAGCGCACTTACCCCAATTTAGGGACATGAATATCAGTCTTAAATTCATATTTGACAGTCTTAGGCTTCACAGTCCATTGATAAACACCATTCTTGTTCTCATGAACAAGCTCAGTAGTCTCATAATTGTAAGCAGAATGAATCTCATTCTCTGTGTATTTCACATTAGGAGACTCTACCTTGAAACTATCGATGAACATATTTACAGAAACTTGAGAAAAACCCAACAAAAGTTTTAGCAAAACGAGAGATGCCCAAAACACTAAAACAGGTTTAGAGAGAGAAAAATCGTTGAAAACTAAGAAGAAGACACTCGAATCCTCCTCTCACCACCCGCACTCTTTTTTCGCCGTCCTCGAAGTGTGTGGAATTTCTCCTCTGACGGGGTGTATTTATAACGGAAAAGTGAATGTTGGACGCGCACGTGGCACAACATGAGTGGCTCGTGGCCCACTACAATTGGCTCTTCGTTTTCATCGAAGCTCCTCCATGCCAAAAAAACAGGGAAAAAATTTTAATTCAATTAAATATAAAATAATTTAATTTATCTTTAATTATTGTGATTTTGTTTTTTTTTTTTGGGTAATTTATTTACTTATTTTTTTGATTGCGTGGTGTCCCCTTGAGATGATGGTTTGGGTGACACGAGAGGGACTAAAGAGACGTGTCTTAAATACCTTACGGAAGGCGCTTTACTCGTGGCACAATCTCATGATGCCAGATGCTGATCTGTCTCGGTGATAGTGGGCCCTATCTTTCTGAGTGCAGAATGTATTGGAAGCAGCCGTGACGATGACACGAGGGAATGATGCCAAATAGACTGCCAAATTGGATTTCCATTAACTATTTTCTCACTACTTGAATAACGTAAATTTCAAAAAAAAAAAAAAAAAAAAAACTAATATTTTTAATACCATAAATATTTCTTAATTGATTAATACATTATAAATTAATAAATTTTTACTTTTTTATTTTATTTTTTTTTTAAATTGAACTTGATTCTTTTAATCTTCAACATAAAGTGTATTTCCTTTTTCTTTTCAAGACATTGAATTTAGACCAATCATATTATTCATAAATTATTAATTTATCTAGGCATTCTTTATTCTTTTATTTTCAAAACATTGAATTTAATACATGTAGTCCTTTTTCCCCCTCTTTCAAAACATTTAATTTAGACTAATCCAATTGATTTTTTTTTTTTTTTTTTTTTTGTTTTCATATTCTTATTTTAGTTTTATTATTTTCGATCCATTAATAAGGGCACCGAATTTGGAGTGAGAAAATTTGGCTGCTTCCAGTTATATTTGGTGTTATGATCTTACTATAATTTAGTAGGTTATCTGCGTGTCACGTGGTAAGTTAAACTAATTCGATCTTTATAAAATTATTAAATATTATCGTTGAAAGGAAACACGTTTTTGGACACGAAGCATGAATCAAGTACTAAATGTTGTGTGAATACAAAAGACAAGCATTACATATTCGTGTAATAAAAAAATCTTATTTAAATATTTTTCCTTATGAATATATATAATTTTACGATTTTTATAATTTTTATATAAAAAAAATGAAAAAAAATAAACAAACAACTAAAAGAAGACAAACATACGGTTAATTTTTTACTTTCTTCGTTTTGTATTATAATCTAACTCATTTCGAACACAGAGATTAGGACTTTGTTTCTTTGCATGCTAAAAGACCAACCAATATGGATTCAGCTTTGATATCCTTCAACTCCTTTTCTTCCCTCTTCGCCATCATCACCGGCAAAGATGAAGAAGATTTTCTGATGCCATTGAAGGAGGATTTATCAGTTGGAGAAAGGGACTTCAGAGAAAGGATGAAGTTGGGAGAGGATTAAGAAAAATTTCATGAGTCAGCCGTGAAGCTCAAAGACATGGCAGCAGGAGAGAGATGGGATGGGGAAGATGACGGACAAATTGACGGAAAATCCTAAGCAAACAAGCCTCGGAGCATAAAATTAGTAATAGGAGTAAAATGATACTACACTTAAAACGAATGGTCCCCCAAGACCTCTCTGGCGCAATAAAATTTATTCAAAGTATACATCAGGTCAAAACAATTCAAATCAGGTATTAATAAAGAAGTTATCTATTAATTGAAATCAATAAATTAATTGTTAAATATCAGTGGATCAAGAAAAAAAGATTAGATATTAACACTTCCACTTAAAATTACATCATAAATTAACATATTGGATTTTATAATTTGTATAAGGTAAACAATAAATGCATTTAACAATGTACTTCTTTGAGCAGTCAAAAACAAAAACTTGAAATAGAAAAACCAACACCCATTCGCATGAAAAGTAGAAATCATTGTATCATTGGTCCTGAATTATTTCACCTCATCAAAAGCTTTATTCTACTTCCATTTTTGTATTCATTTTGGAGTTTGAAAGAACACAAAAATTTTGGGCAATCATGTAGAGCCAGAATGAGTTCTGACGCCATACCAAACATGTGAAATTCACATGGGATGATCAGAGCACCTTGTCCACCGGACTGATTTGTGGTTTGTACGAGCCACGAAGGCTCATATGAGTGGCCAAACTGCGCCCCAGGTGCGACCCCACATAGGCACATAATTTGATTATATACGACAATGATTAGCCGAGTAACCAAAGAGTTGTATGTGTTTCACACAATTTCTCTAGCCATGGTAGCTTTCTATTTTAGAAGGTCCCCTTGGGGTGAATGAAAGGTTTGGGAAAGCAAGGACTAAAATCACATGAAAGCTTATGTGACCTTTTTCACTTTTTTTTCACTCACGGTGGAGTCTTATCAGTTTCTTTAGACCCCTTCGTATTCCCTTTCTTGCTCCTTTTCTTTTGTGTTGTACTCTATTTATGGGGCATAGGGTCGATATATGGTTGTTAAACTTGGGGTTTTTTCTGGAAGAGATTCCGATCGATTGGTTTGGAAGGGTTTGGATGGGGTGATGTCGGTGGCCTTCATAGGTCTGGTTGCTCATTTTGTTTATCTACCCTCTACTTTTAGTACCCATTATTAATTTCTCAGCTTTAGCTTTTTGTATTGTAACATTTGTGGTGCAAATTTGTGTTCAACTTGCGTCTTGTTTTTATTTTGGCATGTTTACCTAATATAATAATGGTCTAAATTATAATTTCTTGATCAGATAGGTAATATAAGTAATTTGACAAGGACTTGACATGTAGTGGGCACTTCTTCTTCCTCCTACTAGAATGTTTGAATGTTGGGTGAGTGAGTGCCATGAAAATGATTTACACCATGCTTATGCTTACCAACAAATGGCAAGCAACACAACCATAAAACATAAATCTCCCCAAGTTCCATGAAACACGTGACCTTACTGGTCGAAAAAATCCATTAATGCGGTCAAAGAATTAACATCATTTGTGTGCTCAAGGGGATAGTCACAATCTCTCTCCATAATCTTAAGATTCAATATTCGAATTTTTATGTAATAATAAAAAAAAAAAAGTTAACATCATTCATCTTGATTTTTTGTGTGTGTGTGCTAGTACTATAGTTTGAACCGCTCTAACCCCCACATGGAGCCATAACCCCCACAATCTCTCTCCATAATCTTAAGAGCTCGTTGACATAATCTTCCATTGTATTAAAATAGGAGAATTTAATTTTCAATGGGACAGTCTAGTGGCATAAACCCCTCTCTCCCAACCTAGTTAATCTAGATTTAAATTCTTATATAAAAATACAGGAAGAAATTAAAATTAAGGAAAAAATTACTTCTTGTTATGCGATTCAAACACTTTCATACAAAACATGAAAAAAAAAAAAAAAAAAAAAGTCCCGCACACACTCGTTTTTGTAGGATAGCAGAAAGGTAGATGGCCTATCCTATCGTGGTCCATCGTATAATAATTTGTCCCTGGGTGATAGATCCTCCCCCATTTTCATTTTTCTATTTTTTGATTTGATTTTACTTAATTATATATTTTTATATATAAAAAAAATCCATTATATAATTTTAATATGAATTTTTAATGAGTATCGGGAGTTATTTAACAAAAAATAAAAATTATCTCTGGTCAAAATTTTATACCCCCAGATAAAAAATCTTAATAATATTTTTCTAATTTTATGCTTATGCATTTTCAAAATTTCTATCCTTTTTTATTAATTATTTCTCATTTTTACTATTTTGTGGCTTCCCCCTTATCCTCTGAATCAAACGCTAGCAACGAGTGTCTGGAAATGCACCGATCACCATTCATTAATGCAAGAATGTTAAAGACAGCCATTTTCCCGAAATAAAGTTTCAGGACCCACAATTTTTTCCCCCTGTTTTCTTACAAAGAGAGTCTCTGGTACGTGCACCCACCGCCGTGGCATGGAAAAGAGTAACAGAGGTCCAAAAATTTAACTCCATAACTGCAGGTGCAAATTTTAATAACAAAATGACCGTCTTAAAAAATATATAAAAATTTTTATATAAATATTAATTATTTATAAAAAAATAAAATAATCACATTTTATAATAAGAATATAAAATGATTAAATATATAATTATTAATTAAAAAATAAGTAATATAAAAAATAAAAAATATAATTACATTAGCGACTTACTCATTAAATATAGAAAGATACGTGAATATAAAAAATATAAAAAAAAATTTATAAATATTAATTAATTTAATATATTGAAACATTTCGACAATGATAAATGTTTCTGAAATATTTAAATGAAAAATATTAATATCGAAAAATTTCTATGCATTACGGGTCACAAAAATACTTGATATATTGGACATGAAGGGGACCCGCCTAGGCAATGCTTCTTTTCTTTCTAATTATCTATTTAAATTTTTATGATTTATTTACTTGCTCACTCTCTCAATTTCTTTTTTTTTTTCCTGTTCTTTTCTTGTAGGACAGGCTTCATGTGCAGGAGGCTGTGGAAAAAATTTTAGAGGCTGCTGCAGGTGAGGGAGAGGGCCAAAAATTCCAAAAGGTTTCACTACAACGAACAGAAGTGTGTTGATCATTTGATGAACAAAAGTGTGTTGAAACATTTCTATAAATAATATCTAGGTGAAATGAAAGCAAAGTGAAGGGAATTGAATTGACAATTTTGATTTAAGTGGAACAGACCTTCTCATGCAAAAGCTCAAAATTTTAAGTTGGTGACCCATTTGGAAGTAAATTCAATCGAAACCTCTCTACCAAAACTTATGGACTTTGAATTCCCATGTGTAAATTGTTTCAAAATTCATTCATTTGGTGGAAAAATTAAGTTCAGAACAAAAACTTAACAATCAACAGTCCCACCACTAACCTATTAACCCACTCATACGAGGGGTTCGTCTCTTACTAGCTAAAGACTTGGACCCCTACGAGGCATACTCTATTGTAAACTGTATTACCCTTTTAGAAAAGAAGAAAAAAAAAAAAACAATGGTCCCATGATGGGGACTTGAAAATTTAACAGGAA
This sequence comes from Dillenia suffruticosa, assembly GCA_033439265.1. NCBI lineage: Eukaryota > Viridiplantae > Streptophyta > Magnoliopsida > Dilleniales > Dilleniaceae > Dillenia > Dillenia suffruticosa. The sequence continues at coordinate 3,734,199 of JAVTVX010000012.1, read as the reverse complement.
TGGTGGAGGCTCGAGCAAGCACTAGTTGTTTTCAGAAATGGAAAGTTTAGCTGGGTTGAAGTAGACAATTTGGGGAAGTAAGTCTACCCTTTTGAATGGAAATTAAAGAAAGACTTGAAAACAACCATTTTTGGTCCCCCTGGGATGAATAATAATGACTGGTTTTGCTGTCATTCCACAACAATATAAATAACATCCTTAATTTGTTTAATGAAGTTCAAAACTCTCACTTCTTTTCGATTTGAGGAAGAGTGTATGAAAATTTTGGGCCGCAATCGGCCCATAGATCTTCTCGTGAAGCAGACCAGTGAGGTTATTTTATGGAAATGGGATTGGCTTTAGGTTTTTTTTTTTTTTTTTTGAGTGAAATCTTTAGGTTTATTTTGAACTTTCGCCGGTATGGGCAGGACAAGGCTGGCTGGATACCCATTTTATTTAGTTGGTGGAATTTAAAATAATATTGAATTTGATTTAATATAATTATAAGATATCGATATATTTAAAAAAAAAAAGAGCCGGTTGCCATTTTGGAGTGGTCTTGCGCGTGGAAATTCCAAGTTAATTAGTAATATTTATATATTTACGGTAAATTCAAAATTTAATTTTTGAAATTTAGTTATAATAGTCTTGGCGCCGAGTGTTGTTAGGGCAATTAGTATAGTTTTCTTCTCTGTCTCCATGTACTATAAAATATCTACTTTCTATAATAATTAGAATAAATTTATTATCAAAATTCCATCAAATATAAATTTACTCGAATATCTTTTATGTTTAGGCTCCCAGGATTCTTAAATTTTGCTAAGGTTTCACGTTGGAAACTAATTTTCATGACATAGATTAACTAAAATATGGCATTATATGAGCAATACTCTAAATAAAATTTTATCTTGTGATGCCATGGTATCACTATCATAACATTTAAGTCCAGGTGTGACATATGCAACCAATTTGAGTACCCCAGAGGACTCGGCCTTAGATGATGATTTTGAGGGGGCCAATTAATATATATAACTAAGACGAAGACGGGGTTTGAAAGATTCAAGGCTACGCTCCTCTGTTATTCAAATCGAGTCGAGATCGTGTCACTCACAAGCCACTTCATCAATGTCTCAACTTGACTCAATTTTTATTGAGTTCGAATAAAATTTTAAACACAAAAACTTATCAAATAACTCGATAACACATATATATTTATATATTATTACAATATAAAAATTAAATTAAATAAAATATATATTATATATACAAATTACTCATCGAGTTTAAGTTTGAGTTCAAGTATTATTAAAAAATTTAAATTCAAATTCGAGTCATATAATTTACTACTTATCGACTTCGAGTTCGAATTTGAGTTTGATTAAAAAATTCGAGTTTAAGTTCGAGTTAAGGGATACTTGAACTCAACTCGACTTGAATACACCCCTACTCAGCCATCACATAAATGTAGGGGTATGGGTCCCTTAATAGTAATTAATCATCTTCTCAACAAAAGCTTTACTAACAATAGAGATAATAAATATAACGACAGTTAATTTAGTGAATAAAAATTTTAGATTTCTTAACTAAATTTTGAATTCAAAATTTAAGTATAGAAAAAATTATATTAAGAGAACTCTCTTCTAAATTGAATATGAAAATACTCAAATTGAATTAGTTGAAATATAGTTTTCGATATCGATCAATTGAAAAAAAAAAAAAAAAACAATAGAGATGATAACATGGGAACCCTCATTTTTTGGCTGGTGCATACTAGTTCAAATCTAGTCACGGGGCGGCAGTTTTGCTTGATTAGATGTCACCTGCATCCTAAGTAAAATAATTAACATGAATCATAACATTTATTTTTAAATGAGAATTAGTGAAAGAAAGTGTAGATCAAGCTAAGCACCCACGACAAGAAATTTTTCCATTTTTTTAATATGTTATGTTTTATTTTGACTTATTCAATTTTTATGGTATGATATATAAATTTGAGAATTTTCTATTTTAATAATTAGTTTTTAAAAGCAATAATAATTTTTTTTAATACTGTATCAGATTTATTTTAGAGCTAAACCTATTTAGTCGGATTTAAATATGCTACCATCATGTAATATAGTCCACCCATATTAATCCTCATAATTTATTCAAAAACAGCTTCTCTCTCTCTCTCTCTCTCTCTCTCTCTCTCTCTCTCTCTCTCTCTCTCTGGTGGCTCTTGGGGTTCTTTTTCCATTGACTAACTAGAAAGCAACAGAATATGTGTTAAGACTCTACGATATAATAATCCTCATTAATTTAATTTTTATAATTTATTCACAAACAACTCTCTCTCTCTCTCTCTCTCTCTCTCTCTCTCTCTCTCTCTCTCTCTCTCTCTCTCTCTCCGCTCTTGGGGTCCTTTTCCTATTGACTAACTTGAAAGCAATAGAATATGTCTAAATTTGTAAGAGGGGGGAGGGGGGGGGGATGTCTAGTTATTGGAAGGATTCAATCTGTAAATTTGACTTGGAAGACTTGTACCCTAACTCTTATAAACGAACTTATTCCCCCTTCTATGATTTATTTAAAATCATTGAGAGTAACCGGTCAACTCTCTCATATAAATATTATATTTGAGTAATTTTTAATTAGAGACTTAATTATTACTAAAACCCAATTCTTCCTCGAATTATGGGGGTTTATCGGTCTTAAGTTTTTTTTTTTTTTTTTATTACACAACATTTGATCAGAGTTGTTTATTGATTTATTGATTTATAATTTATGAAATCGTTTCTATTATAATGGTTGTGTCGTGGCTATAGAATTGTACGGACAACATACATTATGTTTGTGTTGAATTAGCCTAGTTACCTTTATCTAGAATCATATTGACCGGCAGAGCTTTTTCACCTCAATCCTTACTTAGTCATTAAACGACCCTTGTGTTTTATATAGGCCCATCCTTCGGTTTTCAAGTTTCCAAATATTGATTTTCCTACCGTTGCTGTTGTGGTTGGAGGAAAAACAATATTTCGAACCCAAAAGAAAATGAAAAAAAAAAAAATTACAGTACATGTTCCATAAACCCTCTGATTATAACATGATATATATGAGCCATAACAATCAAAAGATTCTAATCATTTTTATGGCTCAATATTATTTTGCCAATATATGATATGTTATTTTTTTAATACTTGATTATCGATACCTGACTGAAACTCAAGAGATCCGATTCGACAAGTTATGAACTCAATTTAAGAGTTGACTCTTCCGATACTTATTTTTCTAATTCCGATGCTTATTTAGCTTGCGTGGCCTATTAGAAGCTACTGTTTGTTTTAGTTTGGGAAGGGGGAAAAAAAAAAAGAAAAATAGTTTTGAGGCAACTAATAGGAATAATCCCAATAAATATACATATTTTTTTATTTTTGAAACTAAATGATAGAACATAGTATGATCTGGGTTGAGACAACCGTATCCTTAAAATTTTAAGGAAAAAAAATTAAAATATACGTCAGTTAACTTTTTTTTTTTTTTTTTTTGATATAAACATCAGTTAACTTCAATAGATATTACCAAAAGTTTTTAAAAATACTGTCTCACATTAATCCTTCTAAAATAGTTTAAAATATACCTCAAAAATTATAACATTTGATACCCACGTACGAAGCTTCCACGAGTCTGGAAAACGTCGTACTTCGGCAAATGCAAATTTTAATTAAAACACTTTTGGGTCGATGAACCAAAATTTTTTTTTCTTTTTTTTTTGGCTTTTTTTTTGGGGGGGGGGGGGGAGGTTTACAATGAACCAAAAGCTTTTGCTGATATAGGCATGACATTTGTGCTGTGCCAACGAGAGATATGCCGAAAGGTAACATTACAAAAGACATAAGACAAAAGCGCAGACAAAGCTTAAGCTACAAAAATAAATCTTAGAAATATCTGGCAAAGCTTTAAAATATATATGGTATTACCTTATATCACAAGTGACAACTTCTGATTTAATACAAGTGTAAAACAAAACGATGATGGCTTTTAACCAAAAAAAAAGGCTATTTTATGTAGTGAATCCTTTAAGTTTCTACGTTATATATAGCTCCATCAATCTCTTCAACTCTTTCATACCAAGCTCTCTTCTCTCTCTCAAATGGAGGCTCTATTGCTAATGAATCCTAAGGTAGGAAAGAGGGTTCGAAGGGGTCACAACTTTGTTGAAAACAAAAGGGGGTTTTTTGAGATCAATTGTGTATCATGCAGGGGTAGTGAGTTAACCATGCAAGAGAGGAAGACTAACTTGTACAAAATTTTATGTCTTGATTCCGAGAAGAATGTGAGTTTTGATGAAATAAGAATGGCATATAGAAGCTTGGCTCTTCAATTCCATCCCGATGTTTGTCCTGATCCTTCCAAGAAAGAAGAATCAACCAGGCGATTCATCGAGGTTCAAAAGGCTTATGAGACACTATCCAATCCAACTTCACGTCAAATGCATGACTTTGAGTTGGGTTTAGTTGATCATGTCAGCGGCACGCAGGACATGGAGTCTAGGTTTCCAAAGGATGTTTGGGAAAGGCAGCTTTTCGGATTGAAGATGAGATCTCTAAATAAAATGAAGAGAAAGATGTATGAATAGCTGTAGAGACAGCCTTATTTTGTGTTATTCTTGATGTTTATATTATACTTTAAAAGATATTTACCTTCACCAACCAAAAGGAAAAAAGAAAAAGAAAGAGTTAAGCTTTTCAATGAAAACCCGGTGGTTAATATGTTTAATTCACATAAGCTCCTTGAATATCCTAATTAGGTGATTACTTGCGCACTCCGAAGTCATACATAAGTGCCAGCGGAAGTTATTATGTTTGACAATGAACATCCTAGTTTGTTTTTTTTTTTTTGTTTATTTTCTCTATATCGATCGATATCTAAAATCATATTCTAACTAATTTAATTCAAATGCTTGTTAAACCCATTTTAGAGAACAGTTTTTCTCACGTAATTTTTTCATTCATAAGTTTCGAATTTAAAATTTATTTAACTAAACTAATATCTTTAATCACTAAACCGACTATTCGTTTGGCGCTCATTAGATCGTCATCACAAAATAATAGAACAATTTCTGATAAAGGTCGGCGAAGATGGATAGGGATTTATCGACTCCCCCATGTGCATGAAAAAAACCTTTCCAGGGAGACCTGCCCCCACAAACGTGGGCTCCGTAGCAGTCTGCCCAAATTAATTGGAGCAAAGATCCAAATTCTGGATGGTGACAAGTAACATCATGGGACCAAAAAAAAAATAATAGAATAATTGGTAACCGTTGATTAATATAATTCATTAACTACCAAACCGTGAATATCATTGCCTACGAAGATAGTAGAAAAACCTAAATCTCTGAGATATCTTTCTTCAAGCCCAGCTAGAACAGTGTCCCCGAGCTGCCTTTCCGTTCCATTTTAAACAAATTTTAACTACAAAGCAAACGGTCACCATATCCACCCTTTTTGTGTTTTATGATATTGTGAATCATATTTCGATTAGTTCGACTCAAATTATTATTAGAACCTTTATAGAGGGAGTTCACCTAACATAATTCTTTCGATTTTCAAAATTCATACTCAAGTTTTTGTTAAAAATCTAACGCTCTTCTCATTAGATCAATTACCCGTTGATCATATCTATCTTTCTTTGACCCAAAGTGGGGATCTTCTGGTCAAAGGCATAAGATGGAGGGTGGGAGATGGAAGTAAAATCAGGTTTTGGCATGATCTTTGGACAGGGAAAGAACCTCTGATTAATGATGCTCTTACTCCTGCTCAGCAGCTGTCCTCCGACGTCAAAGTGAATCACTTCATAACAGCAAATAGAGAGTGGAATCTTGAGGAGCTGCATGCCTGTCTCCCGATGGCTAAGGTTGAAGAGATCAGAAGTGTCATAATACCTTCTCACAGGAGGGCCACTGAGGGTGTTTACTGGGCTGGTAGTGCAGATGGGAGCTTTACAGTTGCTTCAGCGTATAGACTCTACCACCTTCCACGGTATGGGGAAATTCAGGAGGAGGAGGAAAGATCTTGGGTATGGAAAATGGATTGCCCAGAAAGAGTGAAAATTTTCTTCTAGTTGGCGGTTAACAACAAGATCATGACGAATCTGGAGAGGAAGAAAAGACACTTCACCATGGACGAAGATTGCCTGTACTGCAGAGAATCAAAGGAAACCATTCTGCACTGCCTGCGAGACTGCAATGCAGCCAAAGATGTGTAGAGTTTAGCCCTCCCTGGGGTAGAAAGAATGGCCAATTTTTGGACCCCAGAAGTTAGCAGTTGGCTCAAAATTGGTTATAAAGGTCTCTGCACGGGACTTTATCACATCGACAGTAGAACTTTCTTAGCCACTGTCTGGATTATATGGAAGGTTCGGTGCGGACATATATATCAGCAGGAGAAGTTACCAGCCTTTTCGACGGCTAGATGGGCTCTGAATTTCAGCAGAGAAATCAGGAATGCTAGCTCTAAGAGGTCTAATAGAAACTCTTGCAGGCAGAAATGGGTCAGTTGGTCTCCTCCTAGAATCAATTGTTTTAAGCTGAACACTGATGGCTCCGTTCTGTCAGACGGTCAGGCTGCTGCCGGAGGTATCTTGCATAATGATAAAGGAGAATGGGTGGCGGGTTTCACTGCAAACGTGGGATGCTGCTCAGTCAACACCGCAGAGTGTAGGGGAGTGAGGGAGGGTCTGCTGCTTGCTCTCAAGAGAGGGATCAAGAACATTGAGTTGGAGGTGGACTCTTTGGTGGTGTTCAATTTCCTCACCGAGAAGATTGCAGACAATCACTCCTTTGGGTACATAATCCAAGACTGCAAGGAACTTATGAGGGAGGTTAACGTTATGGAATTCCGCCACACTCTCAGAGAAGGCAACAAATGCGCAGATCATCTCGCGGCTCTGGGTCACAATTTCAGTCCGGGGATGCATGAATTCACCTCTCAGCCCTCTTCCATAGCTAGTCTGATTCAAAATGATAGTCTAGGAGTTCAGTTTCTAAGGCTTAAATGTAGTGCCTCGATTGATAGGCCCAGAGGTTTGGGCTTCGGCCTATTGTTTTTTTGCTTCCCTCCTCTTTGTTCACCCAAAAAAAAAATATGGATTAGACCCACAATGCCGGCCAACTCGACCCCTATTTTCTAAACCCAATCAGGCTGGGGCTGATCCATATTTATTTATTTATTTGAATGTATCAAAATTTCATGTCATGCTTATTTATATACTTCAAAAATTATAATAATTTTGGTCAATTTAATTACATCTAATTCTGTGCTATCAAATATATTTCAAAGAATACCAAATATATTGAACAAAATTTTTTTTAATACTATAAAGAAATCAATAATAATAAATTATTTGGTCATAAATAGAAAACCTTAATTAATGATTTTAGTTCAGATGATGCACGCAGATTACAATTTGGGATCAAACCTATTCGATGTGTTAACATGTTGACAGAATTATAGGTGATACATATTTGAATATATCAAAAAATTTTGGTTAAAATATACATATATATCATTTTCAAGAAATATGGGCCGGCCTCGGCCCTGGCCGGGCGCAGGCCTTTTGATGAAAGGTCCAGGCCTGCAAACTTTTAAGTCCAACTACTAAAAGGGTCGGGTTTGACCCCTTTCTTTCTAACCCTAGACAGCGGCCCGGCCCGGCCCGGCCCGGCCCGGCCCTGTTGACAGCAGTTCCATATGGGCTCCAACCCAATAACATTGGCCCATAATCGGGTTTAAAGATGTAATTAGGAAGTGGCCCAATTCCCCTGCCTTTTTTTTTTTTTTTTGCAATCACCGGTATCCAAAACCAGAACCATACTCTGACTACTCCGATTTAAATATTTATAAAATCCTATTTGGGCAATTTTTCTAATATATTTTTTTTTTCTATTCTCAAATTTTAAACTTAAAAATTAATTAAAAAATTTAGTATTCTATCGTGGTAAACCAATTCTCTCTCACCCAATTTGTCTGCCTATAAAAAGTACAAAATAATAGCAAGCATAATCAGGCAGCCATAGAATCACTCGCTAAGCATCTCAGATAAATATAAATAAATTACATACGTCCTCTTAATCATAGCTCAGTTGATTCGGGAATTGACGTCCCTTAATCATGATCGGGGTTTCGATTCTCCATGAGAACGAAAAAATCAGTACTAGAAGACATGTCCCCCAAAAGTGGGCTCTGTAAACAGTCGACCTAAATTAATCGAGGTGAAATTTCAGATATTGAGTTGATGACCAAGCTATGGTACAAAAAAAAATATATATATCAAAACAAACACTTCAAAAGCCAAAGTTTCATAAATATTCAGATTTCTTAGTAGTTATCCAAATTTCGAATAAGTGATCTTGTTAAAAAAAATTATTTCAGAAAATTTATCCTTTCGATTTAAATTTTTGTAAAGTAAAATTATAACGATAATCTAATACAACTTCACCTATTGTAGAAACAATTGTAGAGATTAGGAGGAGCACCCGGATTTTAAGTTTCGGTTTTAATTAAGTTGATTCCATAATCGATTAATCAAATCTAAAATAATAATCGAACTGAAATCAAATTTGCAAAAATAAAATTTTTTAAAAATATCACGTAGAAGTTACCAATTCAAATTAAATTTTTATATTGTGAATACATTTTTACACTTTATTAAGAGTAAAATTTAATAGCACCAATGCCGGCGCGTAAAACTATTTTCAGATATCTTTTATATAGTATCAGAACTATCTTAATTTATCTTTTAATACCATCTAAACACAATAATACGATGGATGATTAAGTGGGATGTAAGATGATAGGGTGCGTGCATGAAAAGGGCGGGGATCCAAGTATTTGTAATCTAGCCATATAGTTTTATTGAAAATGACAATAAATTCTTTTCTTGTATTCATCGACATTATTATAGTCCAAACAAGTCCTTAAATCATAGTATATAAAAAGGGGTACAACATTGGAGATCACTAACTCAAAAGGCATTATTTTCTCCGAATGTTTTTTTGTGGGGTTACAGTGAAGATGTGTTTCAATGCGGTTTACAATCCTATCAAGGCAAAAATTCTAGGAAGAAAGAGAAGCAATGGTGGAAATGGGGTAGAGGAAAAAATGGAAAGCAAAGGCTTGTTGCAAAGGGAACTTGAGAGATGGAAACAAAGTCGAGAGATGTTTGGTGATCATGATGATGATCATCATCATGGATCAGACCCATCCTCCCTTCGCCATCGATCGTTCAATCCTAACCATTGATGTCATCTCCTTTTTTTGTTGATGACCCAGAGAAATTGTGGCACAACGAGTACATGTTATGAGGAATCATGGTGAGCCTATCATGCTACTCATATCTTTTAGTTTCACGTAATTGCACAAACGTGAGCCTAAATATACACTATGTTTGAGATGTGCACGCATTAATAAAACCCCTTCTTACATTTTTACATTGGCTTACTTTTCTTGTGGTTCTCGAGATTAAGAAAATCAAATTCTAGTTTTATTTTTCTCATGAAGGATTTGATTTGCATTAGACTTGAGAAGTTATATACCTAAGTATAAACCCAGTTAGACCGGACCGAGTTAAAACACAGGAGTATGAGAGTATTGTAATAAATGTCAGAATAAATATTATTTAAAAATTAGATCCAGATTTAACTGTGATGACACAATTAAAACTATTTTCTTTGCAATATATAACAGAGATTTGAACTCGAAATCTTTAAAAAGAAAAGAATGCCGCCAATTCAAATATAATTCATAAAGTCAAAAGTTTGAAAAATAGTTTGAGTTTAATCACGTTCAAATCTATATATAAAAGAGGTAAGATATATAAATCTCATGGAAACAAATCCAGTTAGATTTGAATTTTAATTATGATCCAAGGATATTCTCTCACTTCAAAACTAAAAAAGAGCAGACAAAAGAAAATTAGGTGAAATAAACCAATGATTGGATTAAAGAATCAAATAATCATGTACAAGTATTTATTTGGTTGCTATACAATTTTGAGGGTCTATGTCTCTCTTGCCATGCTCTTCAATATTTGAACGAACAAAAAAGAGAACAACCATCATGAGCAAATTTGTCAATCCTATACAACAACAAAAGGAAATTGTAGTCTTCAAGTCTGTTAGTTGATCTTCAACACACAACAGCATCCTCCTCGTTCTATTTTGGTCAGCCTAATATGTCGTCTTGACACTGCAGACTAGTTTTCGGTCATCGGAGCAAAGCATGTGAATGCTTGAGCAGGCTGTTGATAGCAATACTCCTCACTTTTTCTGTCATCTGTTATAATTTTCAAAATTGTTAGTGAAATGAAATTTTTAGGGGACAAAACAAAGTGCTCAAAAATTAATATTTAGAACCTTGCTAAGGCTTCCTCTTGTGATATAAGGAACAGGTTTGTGACATCCCAAGGAAGTTGTGGAAATTTTTCCGGTACTTTGATCCCTGCAAGGCAATTTTAGGGTGCTTCGACTCCTTGTTGTGACCGAGGGAGTTGCATACCACTTGTTCTGTATCGCACTTGGAATGCTTGATTCCTAAATCATACAACATAAAAAAAGAAAAATGTTTTGATCCATTGTAATTTTCAATGATAAAAGAGTAGTGTTGTATTAACTAGGTTAACTAGTAAATTGAAAATCCCTTGCACCAAAGTTAGGGGGTCTATGCGTAGAGGAAGAGCCTATCTGAGATTAAATCTCTATTATATTAGAGTTGAAGGAGTTTAGAGTATGAAAATAGTCATTCCTATTGTTTGGCTTAATCACCTTTGAATATAGTTAAGGACAGAGAATGCAAATATTTACCAAAAATAAGACGGTTGCGCAATGCTTGAGGACCTCTAAGTTCATGCGCACATCATCCAGACTCCTGTTTCGCATCAAATGAAGCATTAGACTTTCTTTTTTGTTTTCTAAATCATAGGCAACATGAGATTCTCCAAACCATACCTATGCTTTTGTTGTCCAAGTCCAAAGTAATTAGCCAAAGTTGCCATCTAAACAGGAAAAGAACGAACACAATTAGGGCAACTTCATGTCTCAAAATCAATTTTGGTTCTCTCAAATATGCATACCTTCATATTACCAGCTCTTCTTCCAAACTTTTCTGTCAAGACACCCAATGAATCAATCATTGCGATAGGCACAGGACAGGGTCTTCCAATCTCAGCAAAGGCTTCCTTAAGCCGAACACAATCAAACCTCTGTATATTATGCCCCGCCCAAATTTTCCCATGTAGAATACTAAATATTCTATCTGCAACATCTTCAAAACAAGGGGCATTCTTGACAGCTTTGCGGGTTATACCATCTTCTCGACTGGATGATGTTGCAACCACAGATAAGTCATAAGGCCTTATGAGTGTGCAATAGCTTTCCAGCTCAACTAGCTTTCGCGGGCAAACAACAATTGCTCCAAACTCCAATATCCAGAATCTCTCTCCCGGTTTTTGTGGTACTGTTGTTTCTAGGTCGAAGAAGACAATCTGGGTTGAGGTTTTTTCTTGATGGCCATGGAATATCGTCATCTGATATTTTGTAACTTATGACAATAACTGTTCTGTTTAAAGGTTTTATGAAACATTGTAATTATCATCATCATTGTTCATATGTCTTTATAATATGAGAAGATGGAGATGGGAAAGAAAGACAAGAAAACGTTTTAAGGACAAGAATTCTTTATGGTTTGAGGTTGATTGTCTTGTAGTTCAAGTCAAAACCTTTTGAGGGTTTTGTGGAGGAGAGGTAGAAGAGGTTCTTAGCTTCTTGAAGATGTCCAGCTCAGAACAATTCCGTTTGGAGAGGAATATTACCATTACGAAATCATTAAGTTTAAACTTCTCTCTCTCTCTCTCTCTCTCTCTCACACACTCATCTTTTTTGGTTGCTTTCCATAGATTCCAACTTGTTCGAACACAACTGTGTGTTGGTAAATTTGAAGCAATGTCAAAGGGCACGTAACCGAGTACCCCAATCTTCCTTCAATAGAATTTGTGAATTATTTACAAAGTGGAAAGCGTGGACAGGTGGCATGGCTGCTGTCTAACGTGTCAAAAGTTCAATCTGACCAGTTTATCCAAAATGGAAGTTGATTGGCCTGAGCTACATATTCAGATGAACAATCAAATAGTATTTTCTGATGTTGCTTCAACTCTCAGAATTGCTGCATAGCCCAGCATCCAAAATTTTCTGGACAAAGAAAAATGGCATTTTCTACATGCGCTGCCGAGAGAGAGAGAGAGAGAGAGAGAGAGAGAGAGAGGGGGGGGTCAAATTAACCATTAAAAACAAAAATAAAGGACTAGAAAAGACTGACCAATGCAGCAAACTCACCTAAATAATCATTTAACAAAACCAAGAGAGATTCCACTTGCTTAAATATGGCGAATACACAATTAGGGCAAAAAAGGGTAAGGCACCCGTACTGGAAATATTTTAAAAAACTATCCCCCAGAGGAGGGGGGAATCCCATTGTGAAAAGTAGGATTAAAGTGCGAATAAAAATTCATGATACTTTCTTTTATTTATCAATCCATAAATACTATTCCACGCACGGACTGGAAATGAAAACAAAGCTCGAGACAATTTTATCCATGTTTAAAGTAAGCTAAACAGGTACGGCATGCCTGAGCGTGATCATTGCTTTCTTAATTCTCTCAACGGCTGCCTGTAGAGTGGACAGGGCTGCAGCGTAGGATATACGGATGCAGTTGTCATCTCCAAACGCATCTCCAGGAACAAGTGCAACCTGTAAACAGCCCGAAAAGATAAGCATAAAGGTTTTCTAAATGAGTGTAATTATTTGTTCTTCAGAGATCTCAAGACCCAGTTGGTTGTGCGTCACCTGAGCCTCATCTAATAGGTATCTGCACAGGGTTTCTGAGTCTTTGATGATACCAAACCCTTTAGCCTCTGCTCCGTAGAAAGAACTAAAGTCAAGGAATAGGTAGAAAGCTCCCTGCAAAGTATATAGAAATTAAGACACATGTCAACTAAGACAAAATAACCAGAGGTCTGTTTTTTGGGTGGGGTGGGGTGGGGGGAAGAGAGAGAGAATACCTGGGGCTCTGATATTTTAACACCATCCAACTCCCTAAAGCTTTTCACCAGAAAGTCCCGCCGCTCACGGAATGCTTTCACCATTGTAGCGACTGCTTCCCCACCAGCATAGCCCAGTCCCAGGGCAGCAAGTCCTGCTTTCTGAGATATGCTACTAGCACCAGAAGTAAACTGAAACGCAATAAAATCATACTTAGCATCACAAGAGCAAATGCAATTTTTTCTCTTTTTTTGTTTGGGGGGGGGGCGGGGGGGGGGGGGGAGTTTGAAGTTGTCATTTTTCATCCACCACTTGAAATAATTTCTCCAGTTTTTCTCTCTAAATATTTATCAAAATCATGAGCAGATCCACATGCAATTCTGAATAGTTTGGACCAAAACCATGTCCAGTTTTATGTTTTCCATGTCTCTATCAAGTGAAAGCTATTCTGTAATCTGACAACAAGTATATCTTCTATTCATCTTTTATCGACAGGAACTCAAAAATGCTCCAATTTTCACCAATCTAGATAGGGTAAGATATAATACCTGGCTTTGAATCTTGTTACATGCTGCAACAAAGTGTTTAGGACCAGCAAGATAACCAAGCCGCCAACCAGTCATTGCAAATGCCTACAAATGTCGCAGATTCTAAATGTCACCCATCTCAGTGACCACATACAAATTTGATAAAAGGTGTCAAAAGATGGATTCTCAGAATTTACACAAAAAAAAGGAACAACCTTAGAAAAACCATTGATTGTCAAAGTCCTCCCCCACATGCCTGGTAGAGATGCAAAGCATGTGTGAGTCGCTGGTGCATATATTATATGTTCATAGATCTCATCCGACAAGACCTGTACCAACCAAAAATTACTACAGAATTCAGATTCTAACCCAGCAGAACAACCAATAAGCGGACTTAAAAATTCAATGCAAATAACTTCACCAGGAGCCGGGGATGTTTCTCTACAATTTTAGCAATCTCTTCAAGGACATGCTTTGGGTAAACAGATCCTGTTGGGTTAGATGGAGAACAAAGAATCAACAATCTTGACTTCTCAGTTATTTTGGACTCAAGAAGCTTCGGATCCAAGAGAAAGTTTTCAGAAATGAAAGTTGGAAGAATCACAGGTGTTGCATCAGCTAGCCTTGCCATTTCTGGGTAACTCACCCAATATGGAGCTGGAATTATTACCTGGAAGGTAGAAAGACTGGTCAGAGACTGTCTTCACACAGGTAGAAGCACTTCAAATTTTCCTGTTAACTTGCTAAGATATGTTGCCTCGAACATACGGAACCCATGCTACAGGACCATTAAATTAAAGCCAAGCATGCTAGGAGGACCAGGTAGCTGAACTATGGACTTTAAGGTAGGACTTTAAGGTAGGCGGATGATCACTGTTAGATTCAATTATCCAAAATGGAGGTTCTTAATTTTGCGACAAAAAATTTTATGCAACCTAGGTTTCTCCGAGACAATCATCTCTGAACCACTTATTTAGCAATGTTTCATGTCAACTGGTCCAAAAGTAATTATTTTATAAAAGCCAATTACCCAAGACTAAGAATGAATTGCTAAATTGTCATCTACAAATGCTAAAGTAGAACCAGTTTGCTAGCACACATCCAGGGAAAGCTTTAAGAAGCCCAATATCTCCTCTAATGCAAATGATCTAGTATTCTGCTGTGTTTTCAGATTATTTGCTTAAAGATAAAATACATTTTTTTTCCTTGAACTAGCATAGGTTGTTTAGTGGTACAAGCATCGCTTTTTCAAGCAAAGCACAAGGCTGATCACTACATGCAATACCCCCCGGGGGAGGGGGGCGGGGAAAGCAGTCTAATTACAAGTATACAAACATCTTCTTCTGTACCATGCACACGACATTATTCAAAGTGTTTGAAATTTTAGCATATTTATATCTTTCTTTCATCCATTGGCAATCTTTCTGCCTTTAATCATGATACATTTCTTTCATGAGACCATCACAATTACATTTAGCTTCTCTTCAATTTATTTAGCATCTTCATGTCACGGTTTTAGCTCCAAAGAATCACATAACTCTTGACTACACTCAGGCAATGAAACCCCCATACCAATACTAACAAACAGCTCTGGACATAATGCCCTTTTGCAACAAACTTAAGCACCACATTCCTGGAATTGTCAACTTATATCTATATCCACAGAAGTCATTGATATTTGCACATATTAGTTTTCCAAGTTCCATTCATCAGGTTAATTGCTCAGGATTGTAGGAAAATTTCACAAATGACAAAGTTGAAAAACTCTATCTAGCTACATTTTCTGCACGTAAGATAGAATTGCAATGGCCAAATATAATGAAGAAATAAAACACAACACAAATAGTACGATAGCCACAAAATCATGAAATGGAAATTATCACCTCATCTCCAGGAGAGCACACAGCTAGTATAGCTTGAAAGATGGCCTGCTTGGCCCCGTTACTCACAAGAATCTGATCAGGTGTATAAGTTACTCCATTCTCCTCTGAGAGCAAAACCTAACTATCAGGACCTCTAGCTCATACATGAACACAAAATTCCACAATGTTTAAGCAAATAAATAAGTCACATAAGGAAAGGGAAAAACAAACC
Source organism: Dillenia suffruticosa (assembly GCA_033439265.1). Lineage (NCBI taxonomy): Eukaryota > Viridiplantae > Streptophyta > Magnoliopsida > Dilleniales > Dilleniaceae > Dillenia > Dillenia suffruticosa. Next base: position 3,718,529 of record JAVTVX010000012.1, on the reverse strand, counting down.
TTGCAGCTTCTTACAAATTGCTGTGCGGATTTCCAAAGTACCCGCATTTGGAGTGTACCTAGTATAACCTTCCCGAATAGCGTTTATTCCAGCCTACTTCCCAAAATCGACAAAGAGACAAAGTACAAAACATAAGTTTGTATTAACATGATACGAGAATAAATCACAAGAAGGTTGAATACTCTACCTACCTCAGCTACAGGAGCTGGAGTATCAAAATCAGGTTCTCCAACTGTTAACTTTATAACAGGCACACCAGATTGTATGAGAGCGGTTGCATGATCAGTAATAGTCACAGTCTTTGAAGGCTTAACCGAGTTTACTCTAGGACTCAAAGTGGTGTCAATCTCCATAGGTGACAAGTTATTCTCTACTCTCTTAACCGCACTAATTCTAGACGAATGGGCTTCTTTGGGAATCTGTAAAGATCTATAAAGAAGCAAAAATCAATAACAAAATACTCGCATCCAGGAGAAAAAAAAAAAGAACGAGAGAGAGAGAGAGATAGAGAGAAAGCTTCATATGCTTATCTTCTAAGGCACCTTATACTCAAAAAAGTAAGACAAAATGAAAGTGGCGTCAGCTACCTTATCAAGGGAACTCAATAGTAGAATCATATTTTAGTCGTACCCAATTTGCAATTTCACTCGGACTCAAAATCCAAAAATCAAAATTGGTCTAACCTCAATACAGTCTTAAGTAAAAGCATCAATTGAATTGAAACAAACACATTAAAAAGAGGAACATAAAAATTACGGCAAACACAAAATCGTGACATACAATTTGCTCACTTGATACCACAATAGAAGAATCAAAATAGCATAGTCTAGGCATGAATTGACAGATACCGATTTGAAAACCTAGACACATAGATGCGTATAAGTAGCACGAATTGAAGGGTTGTTGAGAAAACAATCAAAAAGGGGGTGGGGGAGAGAAAAACTGAAGAAGGGAAAATGAGTGCTTACTTGAGAGAGAGATTGTTAAGGTTATATGAGAAGGAAATCGATCTGAAAACATCGGAATATGAGGAAAACCCTCCGGAGAATCGATCGCGAAGAGAAAGACGAGAGTTTGCTGATGAAATGGTGGAACTTTGCAAGGAAGCAGACATTTTTTAGGGTAGGTGGCTTCGGGCCAAAACCAACCAAACCCACAAAAATTTATAAGGGGAGAGAGCCAGAGAGCCAGAGAGAGAGAGAGAGAGAGAGAGAGAGAGAGAGAGAGATTGGGTTGGTAAGGAAAGGAAGGGGAGGGTTGGTGGGAAAGTTGGAGGGAAGGGGGAAGGTGGGGTCTGCGAGTACCTAAATTTTGGTGAGAGATTAAAAATTTCCTTAATCAATTTCTGGGAATGGCATAAGAAATTTTAATGTTTTAACGAGGGAAATTCACTTCATGGATTTTAAGATCAACGGAGAAGGAGACGCCGCCGGTGCGCAAAGGACTCGAGAGGTTAAATTTTGGTACAGTTACAAGAATTGCACGTGTCCTTTGCCCTCGTACCTCGTAACTCTTTTCTTCTCGTATAAAAGGTATCCTTCTCTAAAAGACCATTTAAAAAAAAAATTGCACGGGGCATGACAATTCAAAAAAAAAAAAAAAAAAAAAAAAAACTTGTCTGGCTCAAATCCAAATAGGCCATGGAGGACAAAGTCTTAGTAGAGTTTTTGATTAAAAAAAAGGTTAATGTAATATTTTACATTTTTTAATATAATCCGAACTTTGTTTACAAATTTTATACATTTTTTTTTAATTTTACGTTAATAAAAAATAATATAAATTTAATAAAATCAAATCAAAATAAGTTTAGGTTTTCAAATGCTCCATTACATTCACCAACCTTATTACAAGTACAAACATTTGTGTACATAGACAAACATTTTTCTTTTTTTCTTAAGATAGAAAATTTTATTATAAATGACATAATAATTATTATTATAAATATTGTTAGCCATACTTATCTGTTATTACTAAATTACCCCCTTATTAATATATGAAAAATTTTAAAATCATTTATATAATATATAATTTACAATCTATTATCATAAATTTAAATTCATAAATATCAATATACTGACCGCTTCACAATCATGTTCGGAGGGAATGACAATATCGGTCACCCTCCAACTACCTTTCTGTGTGCGCGAACGCACAGATAACACACACACACACATGTTATACAATAGACTATCACTTTACCGACGCTTTGTTGATCTTATGAGAAGAGCACTAGTATTTTATATCAATAATTGAAATTCGAGTTTTAGTAGTGACAAAAACAACGTTGAAAGATCTCCTTCCCGATTGGGATCTGACAGTAGTTCGATCGAGATTAGTCGAAGTAAATCTCCTGAACTACGCCATTCTTGTTACCATTCTTATTGTCATTCCATGACCACAAAAGATTACACTTGCTTAGTTCTAGTTAAATAAAATTTTGAATTTAAATTTTATATATAGAAAAAATAAGAATTGAAAAAATTTTATCTCTTAAAAATTTAATTTAAATCGAACTAATTTTAATTGAATTTAACGTGATTTAAAAAAAATCAAATCAAAATGAACAATGTTACATTAGAGAATACATAATAAAGTATGTCCTAATTAATGCCGCAGCAACTAGACTTTGCAGAGAGAGGCGAAGAAGAGGTGTTGTCGATAGCCTAGTCCAAGTCTGCTATAGGGAGAGTTAAGTTAAATGTGGATGGTGGTGCTAATTTTGCGGGGGAGCTGGCCAGTGCAGGTGGTTTATTTAGAGACAGTAAAGGAGAATGGTTGCATGGTTTCTGGGCGAATGTAGGGGCTACGGATAGTGATCTCGTTGAGTTATGGTCTCTGTAAGAGAGTTTAAGAATCGCTAAAAACCAGGCGTTAGGAGACTTGGAAGTTGAGTGCGACTCTATGAATGTTATATATGCGATTAATGGGAAAGTGGGAGTTAATCACCCTTGACAGATCATCATATGCGACTGCAGAGATTTGATGGAGCAGTTAAGTATTCTCAAAATTTTGCACACCTATAGAGAGGCAAATAGGTGTGCGGATAAGTCGATGGAGCTGGGGAAGAAGTCCCAGCCTGATCTCCATGAGGCACATAATCCCTCTCCTGCAGTGGTTGTTGCTTGATGCTTCGGGGGCCTCTTGGGCTAGAAGGAGAAAGAGATCAGCTTTGCCTGTCTCAGTTCAGTTAGAGGAGCATTGAGCTTCCCTGCTCTCCGACCCTCTGATTTTGTTTTGTTTGCTTTGCTTTCCATTTTACTTTGTCGTGTTCTCTATCTTTCCACCAAAAAAAAAAATATAATAAAGCATGTCCAGAAGTAGTCTTCAAGATAATCCCTCCTCGAATCGGCAGTAGCATATCTGGGCCCAATATACAGCACTTCATATTTTGGGAGTACCAAGTATAAATTTTAGAAGATATATGTAAAAATAAATATAGAAATTAAATAGATAAATTTCTAATTTTTATTAGTTTTGGAGTGCAAGGTCCTTTGCATAATAAAGTCCTCTGTGAAAATAATTATATAGAACTAAAAGAATAAAGACCCAAAATATAATGATTGACTTAACCTTCCTCACTCCTTAAATTCAATACCCTGTCTTCTATAGGCTCATCTGTTCCACTCCTTACAACTTCTATCATATACATACCAATTCATTTTTCTTCTTATTCTTTATATATATATATATATACATATATATTAAAGAGAACCTGACTTTGTTTGGAAAAGTTAACGCCAAGATGGCGAATTTTTTAATACAAAGATATTTATATCATAATAATTTTATTATTTTCATGGAAAGAACTTTAACTTTTAGTTGAAAATTCCATATTTTCAATTAAATAGAATAATCATATATATTTGCTAGTTTTGAACTGTTACACATAATTACCACCACACAGCAGCATTTGTGACACCAAGGAACACAGGAAAGACAAGAGGCATCATGCCTGAGGCTCTTGCGAATGCTTTCCTGATTCTCTCTGCTGCGTACTGTAGTTTAGACAGAGATGCCCCCACAGAAAAGTCACATTTTCTCAAGCTTCACTACTCTGCCAGTCTCTCGACAAATGAATTACATGAAAAGCTTCGAATTCGACAACATGAAATTTTCAAACAGCATGGCTTACATTGAGCCTCTTCCCACACATATGAGCAGGGGGGGTTCCAAATCATTGTTGCCAAACTTTTCAATAGTCGTTCCATAGCATGAAATGAAATCCAGGAAGAGATAAAAAAGCACCATGCAAATTCGAAATTAATTGGGTAGGAGAGATACACCTCCCCTCTCTCTCTCTCTATCTCTCTCGTTCTCTGCAGCAAGATATTCCAAAATTCAGCTCTGAAGTCCAACCAAAGAAACCAATCCATTCCTAGACAAGCCTCATGAGAATGGAGGGAAAAAAATCACGTCAAAGAAAGATTACAGCAATTCAATTGAAGATGCATGGTCAAAGAGAAAATAGTAGGCTGCTTATGCCGTCATAGAGGCAAGGAGATAAAGCACATCCAGAAACTCTGAGATGTTAAAGAATTCTGGTCATGCTCCGACAAACAAGATACCACTCCTAGCAAAACGTTTCTCCAGCAATCTAAGAATCATATGATGCTGGGCATAGGGAAGTGCTCACAACAGACAGGAAAATGATAAAAAGGATCATGTGGAAAGGGGACAAAGTGAGCATCAAACACAACACTTATCTGCTCCCTTCGCAGCTGCTGAAGCAAAAGAGGGAACCTTCACTTTATATCGAATTACAAAATTGTATTTTTGATCCAATCTAGAGTTCCTTTATTTATCATTCCTTTCTTTTTTTTTTTTTTTTTAAGAGAGGGTTCAAAAAAATTTATTCGGATCCACAGATTCTGCCAAAGTGGATCAATTCATAGAAATGTCAACACGGATTATAGGAGACCTAAAATAGCGTCAATAAGGGAACAAGACCTCCACATCAGGAGTATGATCAGGAGTTATATCAAACGGTATTAAATAAAGAATCAGATTTTTTTTTTCACCACTAGTATTCGGGTTTTGCCCGACTAATTTGGTTCAATCACTATGGAGCCCATTTTAGTGTCAATAAAGAATTAGATTTGACAATGCAGGAGGATAAGAAATAGTTTGATGGCCAAAACATGTAACTTGTTTGAAAGAATACATAAGAATAAAAATAACCAGTTTGAAAGCCTTGAATTTCAACAATGAACAACAGTAGAAAGTTATATGCTTCATTTTAAGGCAAAAATTGCAAAAGGATCCATAGAGTCAGATGGATGGGCTTTTGATGAAGTGGAACAAAATCAATAGGTCGTCATGGAGAGTAGCCACTAATGAATTCAAGAGGACTTTTACCAGTTAAATGATCGACTGATTAACATTTTATAAGCAATAGTACTAAGTTCCAATATCTGGCTTATCTCAAGTAGATTACCCAAACTGAGTTTGACTGACAATAAGTGTTTGATCAATCATTTGGCCAAGGAAAGAATAAATAAATAAATCAGTTAAGGGTTAATATGTTCAAAAGTGTCTTTTCAAGGTAATTAGCAAATTTAACATCTCAATCAAACACAACGGAGCATTATAGAACATGCAGCTATATAGTCTAAGAAAGGGCACATGAGCACCATTTCTTTCACCACATAGAATAAGTTGTCCGGTCTTTGAAACTGTCCATAACTACTAAAATTTATATTCTTGGACTATTCTAGGCAGTCCAAAGTGTAAAATACATAATCCAAATCATGTGAAGGAGTTTGGAAGGGATGGGGGGCATGTAAAGTATGCCTTCCAAATTTGACCTTGTAAATTTGCATGTTTGACGACCTAAAAAGAATCTTTAACTCAGAAAGTGATGGCTAAAACCTGGATGACATTAGATGGGAATGAATGGCGTAGACAAACAAGTTAAACCATATCTTTTGTCATTGTAAGTTTATATGGATGTTTTTTTTTGGGTTATCTTTTCTGTTGTGTTCTAAAATTTTAACTATGTATAGAGATATTTTTTTTTTTTATCTATCGCATATTTATCTCTCAAATAGTCAATCCCAAAATTTGGAATTAAAATTCAGGTTGTTGTCGTTCAAAAAGTGATGGCTAATTGAATCTATCTTCTACATAAGCAATGTTTTGACTCTCAACCAAAACAATCGATAAGACCTCCAACATATCAAACAAAAAAACAATGTAATCATGAACTGTGTGATCTGCTCTAGGCTCACTTAAAGTACTTGGACAACATCACAAAGGACCAAACCTAACATTAAGCTGATGCTTGCCACACAGAAGAGAAAGAAAGAGAGAGCATGATTCAAATGTTGTTTCATTAAGATCAAAATGCACTATCAAACATAATATCCCAGGAAACTCAACCATGAGATATAACAAAACAGAAGGGCTGACGAAAAATATGTATCACTCGGATCATTATTTTGATCAAAATAAAAAACAGGTACATACATATTCAGGAAATTAAATCATTTTCATTTTAATAAGCATTAAGACAAATTCTGCAAACTTTGAGATGCATAAGCCTGTCAATCAAGCTGAAAAACAGAAATTCTGCCTTTGCATTAAATACCTCATATCCGGGTACAAGATGCATCAAAATCATCAGGAGCCACTCTTGCAATCCATTTACTAAGTGTCCTCTTAATATCCGGATGATTAACATAAGCCAACTCATACATGCTACACAAATTTACGACCAGGGTCTCATTCAATGCAACAGTGGGCACACTCTCTAGTGAACTCTCCAACACCTTGATTGAATCCGCCAAATCCCTTAAATACATCAAACAAAGTGCTTTGTTATTAATCGCCACAATATCTGAACCATCCCTCTCAATGCACTCATCATACTCCCTAACAGCAGAAACATAATCCTTCGCAACCAAATACTCCAATGCCTTATTCCTACTAACCAAGTTCCTCAACTGAACCTCACTCCACAATGCACCACCCTTTCCCCCCTTAATTAACTCCTCAACTAAATCAAAGGATCGTTTAGATCCATCCAAATCTCCTAATTGCATTTGAATATAGCCAAGCTTTGACAACATGATCACATCATCAGAATCTCGTTTAATTAACTCAGTAACCAATTTCAATGTTACAGAAAATTCCTTATGACTCAAATGGTGACCAATCAAACAATTCATAACAAAAATTTCTCTTCTCCTCCACTCGTTAACTGAATTAACTAACTTTTGATTCATTTTCTCATCCAATTTTGTCCGTACGAAGTCTAAAAGTAAATAGAGGCGATCTAGGGTTTCGTTTCGGTTACCTAATTTGGATGGAATATCGGCGTGAAGGAACCGGAGAGAGAAGGGAACGAACGAACCAGTCCGGTTAGGGTAGTGTTGAGGATATGTCTCGAAGTGGTAAATGGAGGAGTTGAGATCGTCCAGAGAGGAGAATTCGGAGGCGGCTTCGGAAAAGCGGCGTAGCTTGGAGAGAGCGAGGACGTTGAATGTGGCGTAAGTGAGGTGTTCGTGAGGGAGAGAGAGGAGTGAGAGGTTGCGAGCGCGAGAGACTTTGTCGAGGACTGAGAGCCATGAGCCCTTGCACGCGAGGTCTAGGAGAGAGGTGAGTTCGTAACAGAAATCGTTGAGGGAAGTGAGGGTCGTTGTGTCGCTGTCGGCGGCGGCCGAGGCTGTGGTGATGAGGGGATCGGTGGTGAGAGAGAGGGTTTCGAAGTCGGAAATTAGGCTTTGTTGTTGGGGCTCTTGATCGGGTGCATCGGTAGTGGCGTCCATTGTTGAGTTTGGGATACGAAAGGGTTTGATCTGTTTTGACGAGTGAGATAGAGAGAGAGAGGGAGAGCTTTGTGGATGGATCTGGTGGATTGCTCCACGAGTGAGATTTCGAACGGTTGGATTTACGGATGTGGATTGCTACAATAAAGTATGTGCATTTGTGATTAATTAATAATTAAAAATTCTATTAAAAAAATTAAAAGTAGACTATACTAATATTTATTTAATTTTTTACCAAAACTATTTATTGATCTAATGATAAATTTATTTTCTTTATAAATAAATTGATTTTATTTACGGGATTTTATGTTTTTGCAAAAGAAAAAACTTATACTTTATTTATAAATTATTATAAATAAATAAATACTAATCAATGAAAATCAAAATCATTCCAACATCATTTTTGAAAAATAACCTTTCAAATGCCATGATGAGATTCTACCTTAATTATTGATATATTTTTTTTTAAAAAAATAAAATATATTGATTTATATCAAATATTTTTACGAGGTAATTTTAAATTCCTTTTAAAAATCCCGTTGTCTTTAAAATAGTTAACTTAATTTTACACACCCTATAAAAAATGTCAAAATTAGTTAAGTAATTTTTGTAAAATTTATAATGGAATTTAATTTTATATAAAAATTAAAATTTATTTATTATTTTAGTGTTGTATTTTGTTAATAATTATTAAGTATTATTCGAATATCAACAACACAACAAAATGTGTAATAAACTCCTTAGATTCCAAAATTTTCAAGTTAGGTTCTATATCATAATATTAAATTTCTGTCAAATCTTTTCAAGGTATCAAATATAGAATTATCCTAATGATCAATAATTTTAATTATTAAAAAAATACCTTAATATAATATTTAATTAGAAAGAATTTATTATTAACTCTAAATTAGAGATTGATTATACTTTTAATCTGCTAAAATTAATATTTTTTAAAAATATTTTTAAGTCATTTTTAATATAAAATTATTAAGTTGATATTTCATAATTGATATTTTTAGTTATATTCATACAAAATTTATAATTTTAATTTTTTCTATAATGACTCTCATTATTATATTCAATTTAAGTATGAATAGTATAATTATTATTATAATTATATTTAAATATAAATTGTATTTTTATTATTATAATTGTATTATAATTAATATTCCTTCTGCGTATCGATCACCTTCCACTAGATTTCTCTCCACTTCTCTGTTTCAAATTCTATCCATCCACATCCTCTCCTTTCTCTCCCCCCAATCTTCTCCCCACTCCCTCCGTCTCTCTTCAACATCGACATGATATTTCATACCTTAATTATTTTTTCTCCTCCTCTGGCAAACGATTTTAAACCCTTTGTTTAGGGTTACGATTTTAGCTGATTTCTTATTCATTTTTTTGGTTTATGTGATTCTTGTTTTTTTTTTCTATCTCTCACGAAATCTTTCTTGACTAGTTAGGGTTTTGATGAAAGGACTCATCACGAAATCTTATTTTTATTCTTTAATTTTTGAGTTTCTTGATCTGTTTTCTAACATTCTTAACTTTTCTTTTTTGGGTGTGGTTCGATTAGGATTTTAAAATAAACAAGTGGAAAATCTGGTTCATGGACGAAAAAAATTTGATTCCATGAAAAAAAGATTCAGAGACTGAGAAAAGATTCGATTAAGAAAAACGTCCAATAATGGTGCTTGATGGTGATCATGATGGCAATGGAGATGGTGGTTTAGGACAGGGTTTTGGGGTTTCGTAATTAGTGCTTGATGATGAGAAAGATTATGGAAATAATGGTGGTGATTCTCACGTTTTCATGGATAATGGTTGCCAGAAAAGTGAGAGGAAAAAAAAAGAGGTCAAGATGTGAGTGGTCACTAGACAGGTAAGACAAGGGTATGACTTCTAGGTTGAAAATTGTGTGTTTCACGAAATCCTCTCAACTGAGGATTTTGATTTTAATTGGGTATTTTACGCCTCGAAATACCTCCACAAAGTTAGTAGAACATATTATAATTTCTTATAATTACGAATCCTTTTTTACCTTAGAAATTCTAACTTTGGATTTTCAAATCCATTCCACACACCTAAATTCTTCCATATCCAAGTAAGCCTTAGGTTTGTGAATTAGATAAGGAGAAAATTTTGATAAATAGTTTTGGATCTCAAGCATATATATATATATATATATATATATATATGCTCTTTTACTCTCCCGTTCTCATATGAGAACTCGTTCCTTAAGTTCTCCTTTAATCTTTTTATATTTACTTATTCCACACACACATTTTGTTTCTTTGTCGCACTTTCAATGCTTAAAAATTTTAACATCTTTCCCTCTCTCAACGTTTCAAAATGTTTTTTGCCTCCCCTTGACTTTTGCATTTTTTTTCTTCTTTGATCTCTTTTTATGTGATTATCTTTTTCCATGCTTTCTGGTTCTCTTTATGCTTCATATTTTTCTTTTGACATTTCTTGGGTCCTTTCATTCTAGCATTTTCTCGATGCCCTTATTTCTTAATTTTTTTTTCTTTATATTATTATCCTTATTTTTCTTAATTGTTTTATGCTCATTTTTTATCATTGTATTCCTTTTCTTTTCTTATTTCCCCTGCCCTTTTCATTGCCTTGTCATCAGAAAATATATTTTATCATTTTCCCTTTTCAACTTTTGTAAACTTGTTTCTTGTTTTCTTTTCGGTTTTTCAATTTTTTATTTCCCTTAATTTATGTGGTCTTGACTGCACTCTATATTTTATTCCTATTCAACCCTTCCCTGTTACTTTGAATGTCCTCTCTTTTCCTTTTGCTCTCAGTTTCAAACTACTAATTTATCATATACTTTATTTATTTTTGCATTTACTTATATCATTTTTTTTAATTTTTCCTTCTTATAACTTTTATTTCTTTGTTAACTTATTTTTTTTCTCTTTGCTTTGTTGCCTTGTTGTCCTTTTAATATTTGAACATTTTTAATAACTTTTTCTCCTCTTTCAACATTTCAATTTCATTTTTACTTCCCCTCTACATTTTTTCTCTTCTTTGATTTTGTTCTTTATGTTTTATGTGCTTTTTTCTTTTAAATTTTTTGTTTATATTTTGATTATTTTTATTTTATTTTATTTTGATAACTTTGTCCAACATGGTATTAAAAGATTTTTTGTACTCAATTTTCACTTTTTTAATTCCTCTCTTTTCTTATTTTCCTTGTTACCTTGAATTTTTTTTTTACATCTTCTTTTTCAATTCTTTTAACTTGCTATTTCTCCTCTTTTTAATATTTTATTATTTTATTGTATTGAATCTGTAATATCAAAAATCCGATATTAGAAATTGTTTTAAACGTCTTTATAATATAATGGAAAATTTTAAATTTTAATGATTTTTGAGTTTGGGGTATTAAATTAGAGTTTAAGGTATATTTTAAATATTTGTGTTTGTAAATTTGTAGTGTATTCCATTATCGATAAATTTGGGCTTTTAATATAATGTGTGTATGAATATATATTTACTTAAAAAAAAAAAAGAGCGAAGAGAGATTGTCGTGGAACGGGGGAGAAAACTCATGAGAGAAGAAGAAAGAAATGGGTATGGTGAAAAGGTAAAAAGACCGATTTGCCCTTAGAGTCTAAGTGAACACTAACATAAAAGAGGGGTAAAACGGTAATTGTACCGTCCAATTTGATGTCCACGCACAGGAGGTCTTTTTCTTCTTTCTTTCTTTTTTTTTTTTTCTTTTCATCTTTTTTCTTTCTTCCTTATTTTCTTTCTCTCCTTCGTGCGGCTGCTTCTCTCTCTCTCTCGGTCTCACTCTCACTCAAATCTCTCTCTCTTTAATTTTTCTACCAACCAACCTCATATTTTTGCATTAAACACACTAAAGGGACACCCAAATTCTTAAATCAATTCTAGAAACGAAGTATTAAACGGTGAAAATCTAGGGTTTCACGAAGGGAGAAAATTAGGGTTTTTGAAACCCAACCCCAAAATGCGATCCAATCTTCAAATCAAGGTAATTTCCTAACCCTAATCTTGGGTTTAATTTCTTTTTTGCTAGATTTAATTTGTATTAGGGAGATTCAAGAAATTGCCTTAGAGAACCAAAACCCTAGATCTACGAATTATGGAGATTTTAGGAAAAATCAGAGTAACACTGTATTAGTTTGGTTTCGAAATTTTGAGGTATATTCTATTGATGAACTTGTTCTAATTTACTAGCATTTGTTTATATTTTATTTCTATTATGTACCCTGATTTTTATGCAAAGAGGACAGCTTGAGTATGCTATAAATTTTCCCTCATAACTTCCTCTGCACAAAAGGAAATCATGTGAGGCTTTTTGCATATGAAAGTAGACTCTCATATCTTGAAAATGAGTTATGATTCTTTGAAATCGGATAAAAACTGAATTTGTTATGATTTTTCAAAGAATTTTCGTGGTGCAGAATGTCCTGTTTGTCCTGCAGCAGCTGCTTGTCTTTCTTTCAATTTTGAGATGCCTTCTAGGCTGAATTAGGCTAACTTCTGAACATCAAAATTGTAGATCTATATCTTATCTTTAATTTGAAATAAGAATCATATGATTTAGATGTCTGTAGTAAAAGTTATAATCATTTTCCCATAACTGCGCAATTTGAGAAATTCACTGAAAAATTAGAATTGTGAAAATATTAAGGAGAAATGATTTTTCTAGTGTTGGTATGTGATTTAATGATTTAATCATGACTAATAAATTAGGTTAAGGTCTTGGAAGAGCTGAAAGAGGGATAGTTCTCCTTTAGTTAGGAAATTTGAGAGTGATTACCCTCCCAAGAGGTGAGTGGATGACTATATTTCATATGAACGAGAAATTGCTTTTAACCATAGTTTCTCAATTGAATTTTTAAATGAGTTTATAGAATAAAATTATAAATGTTTTGTGATTGTGGTAAGTCTTGGAATAGATTTTGTGACAAAACCATGACTCTTGAATCAGAATGATGATTTATTTGCACCATGTATACTCGTATGAATTATAAAATGTTACTCTATTTTATACATTGAATATGAATTGATTATGAAATTGAATGTGATAACGTGGTGCTAGAAATGAAACGACTATAGTCTAAGTTTTACCACAGACCGGGCCATCCAAGTGGCGTGGTTAAGGCTGGTTAAATTGGCTTGGGAGTAGGTGGGTTGGAGAGCCTCCACCAACCGCCGGATAACGTGGTAGCACCCCATGGAGCTCCGGGCTAACGCCAAGGAAAAAGGGAATTTTATAAAAACTGTGGAAAACCCCTTGCGGATCCTACCAACGGTCATTGATAGGATAATGTTTTCGGCACATCCTAAAATTATGGAAAAATGAATATAGACTGTTTGATTCGATTATATGAGTCATGGTGGATTGATATAAATGATTTTATGTGAATGAATTTCTTTATTGTATTAAATTATATTTGATACATGTATTTGACATCACCACCTTTACCCCTCATTTATATGTTACATACCATTACACTCTACTCACTAGGTATTTAAAATAGTCACCCCTCATTTTTTAAAAAATTCTTTCCGGGGGAAGTATAGCGTAACAACGTCTACTAGTGCCGATCGAAGGTCTATTTTTGGTTGATTTTGAGTAGGTATAGATTATGCAATCATTTTGGGAGCTGTAGATCATTAGACCATGGAAAGGAAGTTCTGTACATCTCATATCGTGCGGATTTTACTGATATCGGTTGAATTCTTCAAGCAAGTATCGGAAAAACTCTGAACGACTATGATTTGGGACTTTATTCTTTTATATGAAATTATTTTTGAGAAAATGTTTTATCTTGTATTGGGATATTTGGATTTTAATGATATATTTCGATATATTATTCCAATTTTATGAGTTTTGTGAACTGTCTGAAAATTCTGCATTGGCTGAGATGCCACACTGCATGTATGCATGTACCTTTGTATATGATTTCTTATTTTATAGATTTTATGTTTTGGAAGATTTATTGTACAATTGGAATGTCTTGCGCTATCCCGGTATATGGGGAGATTATGGCCATATGCCGAGATAATGCGGCGTGTTACGTGTTTGACGGGAGAGTTGGGACGTGACAGAATTTTCAATGATTTTCATTTTCTTAACTCATTTATGATTCTTTTATTTTTGATGATCTTTTTTCTTCTTCTAAATTCACATTCCCTTCATTACTGTCTTATCTTATTTTTTGCCTTTTCAAATTTTATTTTATTTATTTTTCTTATTTCACCTTTTTGTTTCTTTTTAATTGTTTTATTTCTCTTTGATTTACTTTTCTTATTCCCCTTTCCATTTTCATTGCCTTATCCTCAAAAATATATTTTATTATTTTCCTTTTCCAAATTTTGAAAACTTGCTTCTTGTCTTCTCTTCGGTCTTTCAATATTTTATTTCTCTTAATTTACCTCGTTTTGAACGCACTCTATATTTTACTTCTCTTCAACTCTTCCCCATTACTTTAGATGACTTCTTTCTCCTTTTTCAACATTTCAATTAAATTTTTGCTTCTTGCTTTATATTTTTTCTCTTCTTTTATTTTGTTCTTCTTGTTTTATGTGCTTGTTTTCTTTTAAATTGTTTGTCCGTATTTTGGCTTATCATTTATTTTACTTTTAACATTGATAACTCTGTCCAGTATTAATATTCTTATTCCCCTATTTATTTAGTTTTTTAATTTTTTAATTTCCAATTCTTTTACTTGTCTTTTGTCATCTCTTTCATGTTTTAATATTTATCTGTATTGAATTTTTAATGATTTTTGCTTGCTTTTGACTCATTTATAATTTAACTTGTTTCCTTATTTTATTTTTGATTATCTCTCTCTTCTTTCTTCTAAGTTCACACTCCCTCTTTATTGTCTTCTCTAATCTTTTGTATTTTCATTTTTTTATTTATTTTTCTTGTTTTACCTTTTTGTCTTCTCTTAATCACTTTATTTATCTTTAATTTGTTTCCATATTGTACTTTCAATTATGTTTTTTTTTTTTATAATTTTTTCTTTCTTCCAGGTTTCAAATTGTTTTTTTCTTCCTATTAGTCTTTTGAATCTTCCTTTTCTTTTGTTCTTTCATATTCGTGCTTTGTGTGCTTCTCTCTCACTCCATTTATTTTCTCGTTTCACTTTTGTCAATGAGTCCTCCCTTTATGATTAATTGTATGTTATTTATTTTTCTTTCTTTGTATTTTTTTCTTAGTCCCCTTTTTCTTTTTTGGTTTCTTTAGAGAAATATCTTTCCTCCCACCTTTTTTCCATCTTTGGACTTTTGCTTTTTTTTTTTTTTCTTTCTATTTAATCTTTTACAATCTATGTATTAAACTTGTTGACCCTCTCTATATTTTGTTTCTATTGAATTCTTTTCCTTCATTTATGCTCTCTCCCTCCCTCCCTCTCTCGCTCTTTTCCTCTTCCAATTCTAAACTAGTTCTTTAACTTTTCTTTTTGATCTTTGTATTCACTTATTTTATTCTTTTATTGATGTTATGTGTTTTGTGTCTTTTTGATTTGTATTTTTACTTATGTTACTTTCAGTATTTGTACTTATTTTAGTTTTTTATTTTTATTTTCAACATTTTCAATTATTTTTTTGTCTTCCCTTTATTTATTTATTTATTTGTATTCTTTTTATTTGAGGTTTTTCCTCCGATTACTCAAGTGCACTATTTAATTGATTTTTGGCACTATCATATTCTATTCGGATATTTCCTCTGTGTCTTTATTTATTAATGTTTTGATGGTCTTCTTTACATCTATGTTATTGATTTCCCTTTTACTTTATTGATTTCTCTTTTATAAATATTTTTCTTTTTCCTTCTTTAGTTTTTTGGATCACTTTTTCTCTTTAGTCTTTTAAACATAGATCATGTAAAATGCAAACTCGCCAAGTTAATTTTTAATAATTCACGAAGGCGATTATCATATTCATTATTCCACAATTCAATTAGATATAAAAGGTAAAACTAAATTAATTCGGGCTGGGCATAGCAAGATCTTTTAGAAGTGCATAATCCTCCACGGGATGCTTGGCTTGCAAGTAACCCCAGATCTTGTTTTGTTTCTGTTCACTCTTTTTCTTTCTTTAAATGCTCTCTCTCTCTCTCAATTTCAAGCTCATTCATCATTTTCAAATGTTCGTATTTTTATTCTATCACTTTTCCTTGTTTTACATTTTACTTTTCATGCTAGCTGTTTTGCTTCTCAAATTTATCCTTATAGAACTTCAATTCCTTAACTTTTCAAATGATCTCCTTTTTCCATTTTAAACGTTTCCAATTTGGGGTCTACTTCCAGAGTTTTTAATATTGGTGGCAGCTCAACGCAGGCTTCATGAACTTGATTTTGCTGGTGGAAATCCTTTTATAGTAGAGGAGTGTGAAAAATAAAAGAAAAGAAAAGCTCGAGTCAAAAAGGTTAGTAAAAAGTTGGAGGTTGGACCAATGAAGATTGATATGGATTGGTAGAAATATTGAAAGCCAACCCTTTTGTTTTTCTCTTTTCTTTTGGTAACATTGGTAGAAGATTGAAGAGCCTGGGAGGCTCATGATGGATAAGATGAGGCGACACGTCTGATGAAGAAATTTCTCAAAGAAAGTACTCCAATTTAAAGTCATTGATTAAAGGTGATGCTAACAAGAAAAAAGGCTTGGGAGTACAACTCTTGCTATTTTCATGTTTGGTGAATAAGAGAGCTAGAAATTTTATTGGCTGTGTACAGGTACATCAGAATGGGAGTAGGATATCTGATCTACAAGAAGTAAAATATCTAGTGGCTCAGCAGTATAGGAAGATTTAAGGAGAGAAAAGTTAGATAAAATCTGTTGTGTATGGGGTAGTCTTTTAATGCTGCTTTGAAGGATGGATTAGCTCTTGAAGCACCTTATGAGGAAAATGAAGTTAAAAGTGCTATATGAGAAACTGCAGTTATAAAGGCCCCAGGATCAGATGGTAATAGTTTCAACCTAATCCTGTGATAAGACATAGGCCTACCTGTCTCATGTGATGCATCTAAGTACTGGTTAAAGTACTGGCTGACAGATCAAAAGGGTGCTAGCCATAATCAATCAGCATTTATTCAGGGCATGCAGACCATAGATAGTATGTGTTCTTAGTTGTGTCAATTTTTTGTGCACCATCTGCATATCTACAATGATAAAAAAAGACATCAACCCCATGGTATGAATCTAGAGAAGAAATGTAACATCGCAATATGACCTGAATTGTTGACTTGGAGTCCTTGGTTGATGTTTAATATATTAAAGCCCCAAATTTTGTAACAAAGAACCTTTATTTTAACCCTTTGAAGATGTAATGAGCATACCATCCTTGGCCAAATTCTTTCTTATACTCCAATGAAACATGCTGTTGTTATCTGTGTGAGTCTTCTTGATGGAAATACGTTTCTTGACTTCACTCCTGCCACTTGACGTTGATTCTCTCCCATTTCTTGTCAAATAATCTTCAAGTGATGGTTGTGTAGAGTGTAGGCAGAGAGTTTCAAACACACACCTTTGATTTCAATCCCACATGCCATTGAAATGATACCCTATATTTGATAATATGGCTTTTCTTACTATTGAGATCTTTAAATTCAATGTCTTCATAGTAGGTCGTCTTTGCTTCTTTTTACTTGCAAAACTATGTTTATGTTGAAATTGATTGGTGGTAATCTTTTCTAGCTTCCCTTTAGACCCAGCCTGTGAACCTGACTGGAACCGGACCGGTTCAAATCCAGTCTGGTTTGAACTAGAGCCATGAGGTTCACAGCTTGGTTATGGTTTGCAATGTGCTGAACCGGAATGGGAAACGAATGGTGGTTCCTCGCGGTTTTGAACTGTGAAATTCAAAAAGAAAAGGGGGCTTGATGATTAGAATGTTTTAAAAAGGAGGAAAAGACCAGAATGCCCATCCTAATGGTCAAAAAATGGATAGTTGGAAGGTTTTTAGTCAATTGTGATTAAAAACAGCTAAATTCAGTTTTTTATAAACGTCATTTTCTGGTTTGGAACCATGAGGAATGTTCTGATTCAGGTTATTTCTTTGGAGCTGGAATTGGCAGTCCAGTTGCGGTTCTGGTCCTGTCCCGAACCGTGACTGGGCCTACTTCCTTTTTTTGTTCATTAATGCAGTCTCAAGATTGTTGAACTTGTGTCCGCAATTCAGTTTTTTATGAGCTTCATTTTCTGGTTTGGAACCATGAGGGATGTTCTGATCCTGGTTCTTTTCTTTGTAACCATGAGATGTTTTGATTCCGGTCCTGAACCGTGACTGGGCCTACTTCCACTTTTCGTTCATTAATGCAGTCTCAAGATTGTTGAGCTTGTGTCCGCATTGCATGGAACCAAATGGTTGTTCTTGTTTAACTATTATTAAATCTTCTACTTGGTTCTAAAATAGTGGAAATTGGAATTTAATTGAACTTATCTATTTGGAACAACCTTGAAAGCCAATGAGTTCAATCAAGAAATTAAGGAGGAAGCACAAACTCTTGTACGAAGGGTTTTTGTTCATGTGGAGAATATTGTGTACTATACGTTTAAAATTCGTGCTGTGCCCCATCTCTTGTGAACCCTTGTATATAACTCTCCATTTTGTGAAATCAGATATTTCTCGTGGATTGCGGTCATTACTAATCTTCTACAACTCTGTGCTTTGTCGATAGCTACAGTATGGTCTGTGGGTTGAGTCACAATACGGACTTTGATGTAAAGTGTGATACAGTAGATATGTGCCACTCCTGTTGCACCTACTCCATGTCTTGATTTGGTCTTATAAAGGAAAAGAACTTGATAACAGTGATGCATGGGATTTGTAATATTGAATCCTTGATAAGTGGCATTGAAGAAACACCATCTCATGCTTTTTTTTCCTTCTTATTGTTCCTTAAATTATGGATATTATAATTTTAATCATCATGTGTATATTGTACCTTTGCTTTGGTTACAACATTTATTTTTCTATGCTGGAAATTTGACTGAACTGGTATTTGGAATTGACTAAATATGAGGGTTGATGTGGCCTAACCTGCTTGAGAAAGCACACCCAATCTGGAAGTTTCTCACTTGGAAAGTTCAGTTGAGACGCAAAAGCTGTTCACTTCACACTTTGTAATTGTTGATATGAACTCTCTTTAGTCTATGGACTTACTTTTGCTTTCTGTCAACATAAAGCAAACTGGAGGAAGCCAAACACTTGTCTTTTGTGGCTGTGTTATCGGTAAGAATAGCAGGACTTATTCCGGCATGATCTGTGGTTTTCACATTTCTGTTCCCTATGTTTCTGAAGGGGTGGTTTCCTAAATTATCAAGGTACCATTTTCCTTTTTTCCCCTTGTGTTTTTTCAGGAGAAAAGGTTAACCATCTTTGTTGAAGCAGACAACTTGTCTTCACATGTTATATGTTTGCCTACTTACATATAACAAATTTTCATTGGTCTGGTAAAAATTTTTCTTTTTCTTGGTTCTCTCAGTAGAATAAACTCATAAGATGTTTCATATTGGCCTTCTCATGATAACAGAGTTTGTTTAAGACATAAAATTAGAGATGTCAAATCTTTGGACAGCTTGTTATTAATGCGACAATGACTTTTGTTGAACATTTGTTAGTGATTAATCATTTTCTTGTTGAGATTTAGCTTCTTTTGGGAGCCTTTTGTAAGGAAGTTGCTCTCTAACTTCATATGTTTCATGGGCGGACACTCAGTTGGCAGTGAATCTTTGTTAATACTGCGTCTGATGAACTTCTAGACTTAGAACACCTGTGTGGACAGTAGGCAGCTTATTGTGGAGATGCATAACTTAAAGATGTGAGGAGATTTAACCTCTCTTAAGCTTGTGAAGAAGTTGCTTTTTACTGTTCATGTTTTATGGGCCAACTTTCACTAGTGAATGTTACTAATCCCATTTATGAAGACCTAAATTTAGATCACTTTTTGTGGACTGCAGGCAGCTTATTATAGAGATGGATAGCTTTAAGCATTGAGAGAAATTTATCTGCTGATGCTGTTGCTAAAAATGGCTGAACTCCAATTAGTTGGTTTTATAACTTCCAGTTTTGATTCCCTCCTTATTCATGATTTCTTCTGTCCAATGATGTAAGGGGTGGTGTCTTTTCTTCATGTGTTCACACGCTCGTGCGCGCACACATAAGAGGGAGAGAGAGAGACAGGGAGATCGTACATAACTACACTCGATCTCTCGATACATTGATTTTTTTTTTCTTTTTATTTTTTGGGTTTCATACATAGATAAGCATCACATTCGAATACATTCATGTAGCACACCTTTAAAGTACACAGTTTTTGGACATTGAATATATTGTTCTTGGTAGCAGCGTGTGCTTAGAAAAATTGTTTGAATGCTGACCTACCGCGGAAGCCTTTGCTTTGAGAATTTGATACTGTTGGTACTTTAGTAGTGGTTATTAATTTGTAGGATTTGAAATTTTGCCTTGTTTTAGATGTCCATGATTTTGCATATTTCCTATGACATTGTTCTTGCCAGACATTTTCTACCACGGGCTGTCGAGCATTTATTAAAGAGCCAAGTATATGCTGATTTCAATGTATCTAGATTACATTTTGCCCTTTTCCGGGGATACTAGGTGCAAAGAACAAAACACACTATGTTGAATTAAATGTATGAATGAAATTAGAGATTAGCCATATTTAAGAATCTTTGTAAACAAAAGAGGTACATTATTATATAAAATGTTTAATAACCTAAAAAAAAAAAAAATAGAGAAACAAAAAGTTACATTGAAAGAAACCAAAAGAAAAAGGAGATAACAATTATTATTTAGAGAGAGAGAAAGGTTGGGGGGGTGGGGGAGGCAAGGGAGCGTTCCTTAGGAATTGGAATTTCGGCCTCCACGTCCCCTGTTTGGTTTGAATTTGGGCCTTATGCAAAAATCTCTCTCTCTCTAAATGAAGAAAAGTATTAATAGAAATTAGATACTTGGACGAAATGCAGGGTTGGAAATCTAGGTTATGGTCGTAGGATAGCGAAAGTATCTCCGTCTGTCACATGGGAAATCTTGTCGGTACCACCCTTGGGGGCTGATCAATTCCTAAAAATTTTGGAAATAAAATTAAAATTTTAAATCTTTCCTCAGAGATTTCTTGACAAACATACCAACATTAGCTATCTTGGCAAAGAGCTGTGCATACCTTATCAGCAAATTCATGACAATTTTGATGAAATGTAGGGTTAGAAATCTTGTCTAAGGTCATTGTAATATAGTGGTGATATCCTCGCTCTCCTGTGGGAGACCTGGGTTCGATTGAATGACTGAACCAGAACCCAACAAAAGCCAGTTAACGACATTGACAAGCAAGTGGTCGTTGTGGCATGGTGGTCGATACCACCTCGGGGGCAGTTTGATCCTCAAAAGATTTTGGAAATAAAAATTAAATTTTTAAATCTTTCCTCAGAGAGATTTCTTAGACAAACATACCAACATCAGCTATTTTGGCAAAGAGAGCAAGTTTTGCATACCTATGTTATCTAAAGGAATGTAGTGGATACAACTATTGCATTTGACTCCCTTTCTTGCTTCCTTTCATAGGAACATCGTGATGGAAACGTGTCCAATGTTAAATTCATCAACCAAGAGCCAGAAGCATGCAGTTCTTCTTCAACTTTAGAATCTTATTCTCAGTCCAGCTAATCCCATCCTAAAGTCTTATGCCGATGGTCCCATAATCTAGCCTGTTACCATGGCATGAGGTCCCCTTTATACTGTTTGTCAAAAGGTTATCTGAATTGAGCATTACGAGAAGGCTACCTTTTTTAAAAATCAAAGTCTTCTCACATGTTTCCCTCAACCCCTCCCCCCACCCACCCACCCACCCAAAAAAATAAATTAAAATAATAAAAAGGAAAATAGGTCCTCCCATGCTCGTATGCTTGATTTTCCACACAGCATTTTCTTATAAGAAGAAAAAGGGGAAAAAAAAGAAAGAAAAGAAAAGAAAAGAAAAGAAAAGGCAAGTGCAATCGTCAAAAAGTGCACGTTCTATGTGAACACACATAGTATATTTACAAAAAAAAGGTACTCTTTTCATATTTCAAAGAAAAGACTTTGGGCCATTACAAGTCTCAAACTAGATTAATTAGAATATAATTTCAGATATTGAACGGTATAGTGGAAAAAAAAAAAAAAGAAATAAAACCTTCTTTTCAATCATCTTATCTCTTTAACAAATCACTCTTCCACTCGGCTTTATTTCAAGTCTTTATTTGCATAGAATGTGTACATACCTTAGGATTTAATGGATGTTTGAAATAACAATTTAATAGAATTTGATTCACCACCATGTTAGTTTCCCAAATAGACACAAATAATACTTTATAATCTCGAGATTTAAAATTTAAATTCAATTTAAAAAAAAAAAAGTTTAATTTATAAACATATGTCAAGAACCTATTGTGATTTACTAACATTTTAATAATATTTTCTGATAACAGATTTATCCATTTCTCCCAAATGCCATCCCCACCCCCACTCTCTTTAATAATTTGTATTAGTTAAAATGATCTTAACAACTCGATTCTGCACATACCAGAAATGGCCTCTCTCTCTCTTTCTCTCCCGTCAATAAAGACATAATTAATAATACAACTAGTATTAGGATGCTCGCAACTGATGGAGCAACTGATGTGAACATCCTAAAAGTTTTTAGTGCGTTTGCACAGCACACGAATGCATATGCATATGATGTGTGTCTCGATCTGCATGCAAGTGTGTGTATATATTCTGTTCCCTCCTGTAAGCCAACATAAAATACCAAGTTGGCAGCTTGATTGCTATACTATTAATACACAGCGATTTATATAGGACCAATAGTCTTGGTGGGTTTGCGTGAGCTAAATTTGCTAAGTGGTCTGCACACTTTGATCCCCACGAAAATTCAGGCATATCATATGCAACCAAACAGCTCAATTAAAATCACTTGTCCAAAAGGATCATGACACGTGACATTTCCAAACACCTAGGAATGCGGCAATCAAGGAATAATTCCTGAATGAGAACAGGAAAATTCTTCTGGAAAACCTGCAGTCTACCGATTCGAGAACCCCACCCCCCCCCCAAAAAAAATTAGCTATATTATTTCAAAATAAATTTATTTTTCCATAATAAATGAAAAATATTGATAAAAAATTGTTGCAAAATAATGATTAATATATGGTTCAAAAAAGTAAAAATAATGATTAATATTACCGATGTAAACGAATAATCATAGTCATTCTTAATTTTGGAAAATGGTACAAAAAAAAGGCAAATAATCATACTCTTAAAAGCACAAATAATCATAGTAGTGTTTGAAGAATCTTAATTTTTCTTAAAAAAATTAATTAAAATGTAATATTTTATAATTAAAAATTAGTAATTTTTTGATTTTTTACAAATTAAGCATGCATATGCATATGCATATGATGTGTGTCTCGATCTGCATGCAAGTGTGTGTGTGTATATATTCGTTCCCTCATGTAAGCCAACATAAAAATACCAATTTGGCAGCTTGATTGCTATACTATTAATAAAATCGGGGCAGAGGTTTTTCAAAATTAATTAAAAATTAGTCTTGAAACTCCATCGCAGTTTTAAACCCATATATTAATGAAATTAAAAAAATTTAGCGTTGTATTACTTGACAAAAATACCCTTTTAATCGGTAAAATAATTAAACTTTATTCCTTAGTTTAGCTCTAAGATGTAAAACTTGACACTGTAATGGCTTCGAGACTTTGAAAACTTTATTTTCAATAAAATTAAAATCAAAATATAGTTATTTCTATGTATTATTATTGGCAGGATTGGCCGATTTCCATTTTTCAACAGGACTATTTCTTCTTGATCTCAAGAAATGTGTGTGTGTGTGTTTTGTTCAAAGCTTGCAACAACAAATTGAGCTTAGAAAATATTTTAAGCAACGCGTTGTCTCACCATCGTGCCTTGAATAAATCATAATGTTATGATTTGAAATGAAGGAAAATTCATGATGCATGAACTTTGGACTTTTCATTGTTTCTACATAATGTTTAATATTCATAAAAATCATAATTTGCAGATCTGGTCAAGGCTATCTTGTTGCTGCATGACTCTGTCCAACATGTCTCCAAGAGACTTCTGACTTCGTTGCTTTGATCAACCCAGGGGAGCCGGAACATGGTGAGCATGAACAAAGTTTAATTCACACCATTAGCTAGGACATAATGTCAACCCTTTTACCGGTTCAAACTAAAAATTAATGTTATTCTTTTTTTGTTACGAAAATATTTAAATCGATAATCACTAAATTGGAGAAAAAGACTTGTGATCATTAGGTTGTCCTCTTAAAGATATTGATGTTATTCTTATAAATACACTAACCGACATATCTTATTATACAATGGATCAAATTGATTATGATCTAGGAGAGAACATTTACTTCCCGTTGGTGGCTCATATACAATAAATATCATTTTATTTAGTTAACATACATAATTAATCTAACATTATAACGTCAACTAATGATGTCCACACTTGTTATAAAGTTCTAACGTGACATCAGCGACAACATTTTCCAAATGTACGCGGTTTAAACCGACCACGCACTGCTGGATGCTGACCATTAAAAGATGTGACAGAGTCAGAAGTCAGGACTTTACTCGGGGCGGGGTGAAATTTCTTGTTACCATCCGAGTAGATGCCTCCTTGATTGCAGGATCTGCTCTTCCTCATCTAAGGCTATTTCCGCGGAGGCAACATTATAGCACGACGTGCATCTCTGTATTTTATAATCCTCATGTCCATGCACCCAAAAAAAAAAAAAAAAAAAAAAGGGAAAGACACTACAAATAATAAAAAATAAATGCAACTCTCAAATAGAGCTGACAAAATTGGTCGGGACGTCGAAAGTTCCCTTCACTTTTAAGGCAAATTTATGGGGAAATGGCCTAGCGGGACAAAACATTTACAAACAAATCACAATGACAAACTCACACACGTATATAAAAATTAAAAAAGTTCTAAAATTATTATATAAATAAATAAATTAAGAGATTACCAGGAGAAATGACTACTATAGTTTTTGCTTTTACCAAGTCAAGAATAAAATTGTAAATAAATTTAACTAAATAATAAAAGATATTATTTTTATTATGATGTAAATAGGAACGAAGGGAGGGATGAGAGCAGCATCTCCATGATTTTTTTTTAAGAAGATATAATTTAAATATTATCTCCTTCAAAAATTATGATCTCGCCTGTCAAATAATCTCTCAACATATGTTATATTATGACTCTTGAATATAAATTTCTGATTTTATTTATTGGTGTAAAGGGATTATTAGAGCATTGGTTAGCCAATAATTTTTCATTTTTTTAAAAAAATTTTAAGAATGAAATTAAAAATTTATATTAAAATATGAATTATAATATGGTGGGAGTAAAGGTTTGTTTAGGTCCTACCGATGAACCAATAAATCATCAGGTTGACCGGATTGTTTATTCGATTCAGTTTTAAGAACATTGAAGGTTTGTTCGAGTCAACTGTTATATATATATATATATATATATATATATATATGTAAACCAATCGCCCTAAACCAACTCAAGACAACCATTGAGCAAAATTAATATTTGAAGCAGCTGCAGCTTTTTAGTTTGGAAGCTTGAGAAACGAGATTTATCAGAATGGCGGGACTTCATCAACCTAAATCTAGTGCTAATTCTTTTTTAGTCTGTATATTAGCAGGTGTAATACTAGGAATTGCTCCAACTGCCGATGCTCGAATTCGGCACTACAAGTTCGATGTCAAGTATGAATTCAAGTCCCCTGATTGCTATCAAAAATTAGTCATCACTGTCAATGGATTGTCACCGGGACCAACCATTGTTGCCCAGCAAGGTGACACGGTCGTCGTCGACGTCCACAATGACCTAGGCACCGAAAATCTTGCAATTCACTGGCATGGAATTCGCCAAGTAAAAATTCTCTCAAA
Source organism: Dillenia suffruticosa (assembly GCA_033439265.1). Classification (NCBI taxonomy): domain Eukaryota; kingdom Viridiplantae; phylum Streptophyta; class Magnoliopsida; order Dilleniales; family Dilleniaceae; genus Dillenia; species Dillenia suffruticosa. The sequence continues at coordinate 3,692,765 of JAVTVX010000012.1, read as the reverse complement.
TTCTTCATTTCTCTTTCTGGGTTGTTTAATTTTAGCTGAATTTAATCTTTATACAACAAAATATATTACAGAGAGGAACACCATGGAGTGATGGAGTCGAAGGAGTAACACAGTGTCCAATCTTGCCGGGGGAGACATTTACTTACAAATTTGTTGTTGACAGGGTAAGTCATAAACCAGGGCTAAACCATAAATTTAAAGTAGGCCCCCAAAATAGAATTTTTGGCCTCCTAGCCTCCTCCTTGCTTCACCGGTGGTTATAAGCCATGGTCTAATTTCATAATTATTATAAACCTCGGATTTTTGCTAAATTTGCTAATGTTTTTATTTTTGGATAAAATAATGTAGGCCGGAACATTTTTGTATCATGCTCATTATGGAATGCAAAGAGAAGCCGGCCTCTACGGAATGATAAGGGTGGCGCTTCCGGATGGAGTTTCTGAGCCATTTCCTTATGATTATGACAGAAGCATAATTCTGAATGATTGGTATCATGCAAGCACTTATGAACAAGCTACCGGCTTGTCTTCTATTCATTTTGTCTGGGTTGGAGAACCTCAGGTATTTAATTGAAAATAAAATTTACTTTTACTATGTTTAAGTTAAAATTTTTCCTGAACTTTTCATAAAATTTTCAGTCACTTTTGATACATGGAAGAGGAAGATTCAATTGCTCTTCTCTGGGTACCACAAGTTCTGTTTCTGGGGTCTGCAATTCGAGTAATCCTGAATGCTCTCCCTATGTGATGACTGTAGTCCCAGGGAAAACATATCGACTAAGGGTTGCCAGTTTGACTGCTTTGTCGGCTCTGAGTTTCGAAATCGAGGTAATTGTTAATTTTAAGTACAATAAAATTATTTGATGTTTTTTATTTAGATCGATCAATATTCGGAATCATATTCTGACTAATCTAACTAATATGGTTTAACTTACTATCGAACCCTCTTTAAGGAGAGATCTTTCAAAAAATATATATATATATATTTTTCAATATTTGAATCTAAATCCTAATTAATGAATCTAGCGCCGTTCTCATTAGATCAATTATTGATTATTTGGTTTGCAATTGCATTACATTGTAAATTTACTTCTAAGGGGTCCTAGGAAACAGTCTTGTAATCATAATTCCCTATCCTAACATGGGTGATCTATGTTCGAATCATTGTGTAACAAAAAAAAAAAAAAATTTACTAAAGGTAATTTTGCTGCAGGGTCACAATTTGACTGTGGTTGAAGCTGATGGCCACTATGTGGAGCCATTCACAGTGAAAAATTTATTCATTTACTCGGGTGAAACATACTCGGTTCTAGTAACAACAAACCAAGACCCATCAAGGAATTATTGGATCACAACCAATGTGGTTAGCCGAAAACCTGCGACTCCAACTGGGTTAGGTGTTTTCAATTACTACCCAAACCATCCTCGTAGACGGCCTCCCACAGTCCCAACCAGTGGTCCAGTTTGGAATGACACCGCACCGCGTCTGGCTCAGAGTCTTGCCATTAAGGCCAAACAAGGTTATATCCATACCCCTCCCTTGACCTCGGACCGAGTCATAGTTTTTCTCAATACCCAAAATAAGATCAATGGTTATTATCATTGGTCTGTCAATAATGTGTCATTCACTTTACCTCAAACACCTTATTTAATTGCCCTTAAGAAGGGATTACTCAATGCATTTAATCAGACTCCACCTCCAGATGGTTATGACTTTTTAAATTATGATATCTTCATAGTCCAAAACAACACTAATGCCACGTCAAGTAACTCTATTTATAAACTAAAGTTTAATACTACCATTGACATTATTTTACAAAATGCAAACACTATGAACCCAAATAATAGTGAGACACACCCGTGGCATCTTCATGGGCATGACTTTTGGGTCATGGGCTATGGAAAGGACAAGTTTGACATCAACAATGACCCGAAGAAGTACAATTTGGTCAACCCGATTATGAAGAATACTGTTCCGGTTCATCCTTATGGTTGGACCGCCTTGCGTTTCCAGTCCGATAACCCGGGAGCCTGGGCTTTTCATTGTCATATCGAGTCCCATTTCTACATGGGCATGGGTGTCGTCTTTGAAGAAGGTATAGAGAAGGTTGGAGAGTTGCCTTCATCTATTATGGGTTGTGGAGCTACCAAAGGCTACCACTAGATAACATCTTGGATGTTGCCCTAGGCTTGGGGGAAGAACTTTCTGATAGGTACATCCGAATCCGAATGGTAAATAATTTTTATTCAATTTGAAACATATATGTAAACAAAAAAATATTTATTCACAGTCGTCGTCGGTTTCCTATTTCTCTTCTACGACTTACACGGGACCTTTATAAATTAGATCACATATTCTTTCCCTCAATTAGATTAGTGAAATAATCTTTGTATAGAAGTATTACAGTTTCATTTTGTTGTTGGGAAGTTATGTTTATGTCCTCCTCTTGTATTTACTTTTTATTTAATAAATTAAAGCTAGCATCCCTTCCCAATTGGGGTTTTTTTTTGGGCCAAAATAAAGCACATGACATACAAATTCCTTTGTGTAGATTGTGTGTAAGATTTTACCAATTTACTGCACTTCTAATTTCCTTCAAGAAAGAATTTTTGAGCTTTAATAATAGTTTTTATTTATTTCATATTTTTATAAGTGAGAATTATTATATGGTGTAAAGCTTGCAAGTCAAAATAATAACACAATTAGTATGGAGATTTGCAGAAAAGTTTTGTTGATATGGAGAAAGCTTTATCTAAATGATATTTGGGATGTTACTCGTACGGTTGTCTTCTTACTCATTATTGAGCGATGAATTTTTTTTTTTAAATATATCATCTGTAATCATATTAGAATCGATTAAATTCGATTCGAATCGGATTAAAATCTTAAAAAGATAAAACTCTCCCAAAGTCTATTTTTGTTATACATAAAATTGAAATATTAAATCTTATTTAAAAAATACTAGACCATTGGTTGAGAGGTGTAATTGTTGTAACTCTTGTAATATACTTTTTTCAATATGTTATGTTTGTAAAATCCTAACATGTCTTCATTTTTTTTTAATTTAATATTTATTTCCTAATTTATGAATTTGTTGTAGCAATTTATGTTGATGAAGATGACAGAGCGGCATATACAATCAAAATGATAGATGAGAGAAATTTATAAGAATTATTATTTTGATCAGTTGTTGTGGACTGTAGGCAGCTTATTATAGAGATGGATAGCTTTAAGCATTGAGAGAAATTTATCTGCAGATGCTGTTGCTAAAAATGGCTGAACTCCAATTAGTTGGTTTTATAACTTCCGGTTTTGATTCCCTCCCTCTTCATGTTTTCTTCTGTCCAATGATGTAAAGGGTGGTGTCTTTTTCTTCATGCCTGCACGCGCACGAGATAGAGAGAGAGAGAGAGAGAGAGAGAGAGAGTACATAACTACACTTGGTCTCTCATACATTGATTTTTTTTTTGGGGGGGGGGGGGTTCTCATACATTGACAAGCATCACATGCAAATACATTTTGAAATGATATATCATGTAGTACACCATTAAGGTACACTTGTTGTTGGTAGCAGTATGTGCCTAGAAAAATTGTTTGAATGCTTACCTAATGCGGAAGCCTTTGCTTTGAGAATTTGATACTGTTGGTACTTTAGTAGTGGTTATTAATTTGTAGGATTTGAAATCTTTCCTCACAGAGATTTTCTTTACAAACGTACCAACATTAGCTATCTTGGCAAAGAGAGCGAGCTGTGCATACCTTATCAGCAAATTCATGACAATTTTGATGAAATGTAGGGTTAGAAATCTTGTCTAAGGTCATTGTAATATAATGATGATACACGTGCTCTCATGTGAGAGACCCGGGTTCGATTAAATGACTGAACCAGAACCCAACAGAAGCCGGTTAATGACATTGACAAGCAAGTGGTTGTTGTAGCATGGTGGTCAATACCAACCCGGGGGGCAGTTTGATCCTCAAAAAAATTTTGGAAATAAAAATTAAATTTTTAAATCTTTCCTCAGAGAGATTTCTTGACAAACATACCAACACTAGCTATCTTGGCAAAGAGAGCAAGCTGTGCACACCCTATCTGCAAGCTCACTACGTGGACTAGACAGCAAGAACATTCAGAATTAATAGAACTACACACTACAAAAAAACAGGTTTTAGCTACGGATTTTCGCGACGAAAAAAATTCGTCGCTATTTTGCGACGAATTTAGCAACAAAAACTTTTTCATCGCTAATTTGTCACAAAATTTGCAACGAAAAGCAAGTCGTGGCTAAATTAGCGTCGGACACATCATTCGTAGTAAAATTCGTCGTTAATTAGTGACGAAAAAATTTTCATGGCTAAATTCGTCGCTAATTAGTAACGAAAAAATTTTCGTGACTAAATTCGTCGCTAATTGACGACAAAAAAATTTTTCGTTGCAAATTTCGTCGTAAAATAAGTTTTTTATATATAATTAAATAAAATATAATATTAATATAATATTTAAATTAAAAAATTATTTTAACAACCACGGTTTAGCGACGGATTCGAAATCCGTCGCTAAATAGGTTTTTTATATATAATTAAATAAAATATAATATTAATATAATATTTAAATTAAAAAATTAATTTAACAACCAAATTTAATTTAGCGACGGATTTTCAAATCCGTGACTAATTCAGCGACGGATTCCAAATCCATCGCTGAATAATTACAATTTTGTTTTATTTTTATTTTATTAATAATTTCAGCGACGGATTCCAAATCCGTTGCTGAATTTTATCTTCTTTTAATTATAATTTTATTTTATTTTTATTTTATTTTATTATTTTATATTAACAAATCATATTATTATTTTATAATATTTTAATTTACATTTTATTATATTATATTATATTTCTTAATTCTTAAAAAAAACCATATATTTTATTTTATTTAAATTATATATATATTTTAATTAATTTATTATTTTTTTCTTTTTTTTATTTAATATTTTTTATTATTGTATAGGAATTTTATTTTATTTGTATTATTTTATTTAATAATATAAATTTTTTAATTAAAATATTTGCGGGCGCCGGCCCACGCACGGGCGCCTGCCTGCCCGCGTGTGTTGGGGCGCGCCACAAAAAATATGTAGTTGAAGGGATTCGAACCTTGGACTTGGAACTCGACCTTAAAAACATGTTACCACTACACCAGTGTTGTTGTGTGACTTTTTTCCTTCTCTTTTGTTTCTATTATCACCGTTTTTTCCTTATCTCTATTTTTGGGTTTTTTTTTTCTTTCTACTCTTATTTCTTATATATAATAATTTTATTATAATATATAATAATTTTATTATAACGAATAAAAATATTTTGTAATTAAATATATAGATTTTTTAAATTATTAATATATTATAATTTTATAGTTTTGAGATATTGTAATCCATTTTTAAATTATGGATTAAAAAAATAAAATAAAAATGAAAAAAATAATAAGATAATAAGATAAAAGAAAAAAGAAGAAATCAAAATATAATATAAACATATTTTTTAATTAATTTATTATTTTATTTTAAATTAGTATTTTATTATTTTTTATTTTATTAAAAATTATCATATTTATTATTTTTAATTAATATTATTTTAGGTGGGTGGTATAAATAAAAAAAGTTATTATATTTATTATTTTAAATTATTATTATATATTATTTTATTATTATTAGAAAAATGTGAAATAAAGATAATAAATAATAAAAAAGAAATTTATATCATAATAATATCTTTGACTCGGTGATTTACAGGTTGCATGCGAGTTCGGAGGAGTGCCGAGTTCAGAGTTCGAACCACGGTGGAGGCAGAAGACATTTTTCAGCAATTACGAGTGCCTGTGCGGGGTGCGGGGTGCGGGGTGCGGGGTGCTGGCTCAGGTGGTACGCGCTCGGGCGGGCGGGCGGGCTCGGGTGGGCAAGGGTGGTGCTCGGGTGACACGTGCCCTCCCTGAACATTTCATTTGATGGAATTTGAAATCAGTGACGGATATGAATCCGTCGCTGAATTTAGCGACGGACTTTTGCGACGGATTCCAAATCCGTCGCTGAATTTAGCGACGAATTTTTTTATTATTACAGATTTTTTTCCCCTAAATTAGTGACGGATTTTAGCGACAAAAATTATCTGTCGCTAAATTTAGCAACGAATTTTAGATTTTAATCGCTAAATTTAGCAACGGATTTTTTTTATGTCGCTAATTTAGCGACGGATAATTTTTCGTCGCTAAACTTTGTGACAAATTTTAGCGACGAAAAATTATTTGTCGCTAAATTTAGCGACGGATTTCAATTTTCGTCGCTAAATTTAGCAACGGATTTCTAATTTTCGTCGCTTAATTTTTGCGACGCGTTATTAGCGACGAAAAATTTTTCGTCGCTAAATCCATAGCTAATGTTTTTAGCGACAAATTTTTTTAAAATTTTCGTCGTTAAATTTGTGGCTAAAAGGTTTTTTTTTTTTGTAGTAACAGGAGAACCAATTTTAAATCTTTCCTCACAATGACTGATTTGATCATTGTCTTATTTTAGTATATGTTTGGTAAACAATTATTGGAAAACATTCGAACACCAATCGTTTGTATAGGTAAACAATTATGGGAAAACATATGAACAAAAAAAAAACAAAAAATATGAACACCAATCGTTTGTACAATTGCCCCGTTACGTAACAACAGTAACATATTGTTTTACGTGTAACAGCAATAAAGTACGTGCTTTATTGGTGGTTTTGAGTAGGCACATTCATATCTGAATCTATCTTTTTTTTTTTTTTTTTGGTATCATGAATAACCTAGTATTTAGAGTTTCGTCCCGACTAATTTGGGTCGATCGCTTACAAAATCTAATTTAGGGGACAAGTCTCCCAGTACTGATTTTTTCATACCCATGAAGGATCAAAACCCTGACTATAATTAAGAGGTATCAGCTCCCGAACCAACTGAGTCATCACACATTGATTATCTAAATCTATCTTTGCACCACATGTATGGGACCTCTAAGACTGCGCTTGTGTTGATAATTGAATTGTAGTTTGGCAAAGTTATTTTGACTCATGGGGCCTCCTTACATTTGACCTACAAGGCTACACTCCTTAATCCCACTTTTACTTTATTATTATTATTATATATATATATATTTTTTTTTATTGAAACGAAGACAAAACAAGCCCAAAGGGCACAACAGACCAACCCACGCCAAGACAAACGGCCCTCAGGCCTACTTCTAACGGATCTACAAGACTCTATGCCCATTTTATCCTCCCATAACAAATAGCGCATGGATTCTGGAGACTGCTCCAAAAGAAACACACCATACGATCTAGACTTACCTAACCTAGCTAGGTGATTTGCGCGTTTGTTGGATTCCCTGTAGATGTGCTTTACTTCCGATCCCCCCAACTCCCTCATGATCTTCTTGTAGTCGGACACCGCATGAAAATGAGGATGCGTGGACACAACTTTTACTTTATTATCAAAGGAAGACAAAAACAATTTTTTTTTACATGAATCTTATTCATGAAACATTACATAGTAATTATTAAACTTTTTTGAATTAAGTAATTAGTCACTCCACAATACTCGAATCGGATTAATCGAATAAAATTCGAATATCGATAATAAAAATAAAAAAACATTACATAGTAACCCTCCTGTCGTCGCCTTTTAGAAAATCGAACTAGAGTGGCAGTTGAGGAGTTTACCCGACGTTTAATTCCTTAGATTACATCTTAATCACATAAAATTAAAAACTGCTACTTGCAAGATTTTGCCAGGAGCATGTTGATGTTTGAGTTGGCAAAGCAATCTAAGCAAGATGGGTACGTCCTTGTGCTTTTCAGATTTAGATTTTTCGTGGAAGACTTGCATTTCTACGCATGATGGGAAATTAGATAAGAGTTTTCTTAATTTAATACGTGGCAAAAAATGTCATTTTCGACATAAAACATATCGTCTAATATTTCCCATCCCATGCAATTTCCGAGAAATTTCATGGGCTTGTCGTTTTTGATGTAAGCTCTCATTTGACAGAAAAAAACATTGTACATACCGATAAATTTCATGGGCTTGTCATTTTTTATGTCGCTCTCATTTGACAGAAAAAACGTTGTCCGTACCGATAAAGCAAAAGCTTAATGCTTCGTTATCTTTTCTTTCTGAAAAATATATTTTCATAAGCTGGTCCTCTTTTTTGCAATTTCTAAAAGCAAGGGAGTAAGCTGTCAAATCAAATTGGTTGAAATTCAAATTATGTAATATGAACATAAGTTCAAGTATTTAAAATTAAATTTTAAAGTTTAAAACTTTTCAGATAGTCAAAAATCAAGAATACTTATTTTATATTAAAAAAGGGCAAAATATTGAAAAGATAATAAATTTCAACACAAAAAGAGTATGAATAAAATTATTAAATATTATCTTCCTTATTAATATAAAAATTAAGGCCGATATTTCTTAAGAAAAAAATTATAATTTTGTCCCTATGTTTTGTTAAAATTATTTTTATTTTCTGAAATGGAACATGTGAAAGGATTAAAAAATTATTCAGCCAATATTTGACCAAAATTTTCAAAAGAAAAATCGAAATATTAAGTGAAATTAAATATGTTCTGCTTATTTCTTTTTTTAAAAATAAAATAAAATAAAATAAGACACTTTTTTTTTATACCATAGTTAGGTCACCAACCCAGTATATGGGGTTTCGTCCCGACTAATCTGGGTCGACCACTTGCAGGATTCAATTGAGGGGACAGATCTCCCAACGTTAATTTTTTCATTTCCATAGGGGATCGAACTCCGACCATGGTTAAAGAACGTCAGTTACTGAACCAATTGAACTATGATACGTTAGTAAAATAAGATAATTCAGTGAACTAGAGTGGATAATTTTCTTCTTTACCAAATGACCGAAAAGAGCCATTTTCTTCCGCTCCTACTTCTTTTTCCTTCCCTTTTCCTTTCACTTTTCACCCCAACCAAACTAGCCCTTAAATTCTTTTTTTTTAATTAATTTTTACTTACACAATTTTATATTTTTTTACCAATAATTTTTAATTTTAATAGAGAAAAATCAAAATAAATTGATATATATTTTTTTAAAACCCACCTTGATGTTATAGTATCAATTATTATTATTTTTCTTTTTTGTATTATTATATTTTTCATTACTGTTCATTTGTTCATGTTTCTTTTTTGTGTTACTGTTTTTCTATAATAATAAACAAACTATCTCTTTCAATCACAAACCATCTCCGGCAGGGTTAGCAGAGATGGAGGCTATCTTAAAGATGGATGCGTCCAGTGTCTCTTGGGTGAGAAAGAGGAGGAGTTCTCCTCCTGATCTGTGATTGCTCCTGTTGGGCTCTTTGTATTTCTGTTTGTCGCTTTCATCACAAAAAAAAAAAAAATAGTTTTAATTAAAAAAATGTCGATTTTAAATCATAATCACGAAACTCAGAATAAAAAAGCATACATTTTTGCCATACTTGATGGAAGTAATATGGCCTTATGGGGCACAAAGAAAAAGTGAAACTTGTTATGTTATCTAAAGGAATGTAGTGGATACAACTATTGCATTTGACTCCCTTTCTTGCTTCCTTTCATAGGAACATCGTGATAGAAACGTGTCCAATGTTAAAATTCATCAACCAAGACCCAGCCCGACATACAGCCTGCCACTTCGGAAAGTATTTCTCCATTATTGGTGCGCTTTAAAGAATGGTGGAAGCAGCTTTGGAGGCAGATGCTTGGGCTATGCTTGAAAGTCAACGAGCACTTGCTTCTAAATTCTAAATCAATGCATGAAATGAACAAATAGAAAAGCCTATGGAAGCATACTCACTTGAGAGACCTTTTTTTTTATATATATATATAGTTATTAGTTATGAATTCAAGAAAGCATTTTCAAATAATTCTTATATTAGAATATTTTTTAATAAAAATGAGAATAATGGTGACTTTTCAATTAAGTAAATATAAATTGGTTAACATTTTCTAAATAAATATAAATTATAGAAATTACTCAATATGAAATACATAATATCTATGTGTAATTCTGTCTATAAAATGCTCTGAGTAGATTATTCTTTTAGAATATAATGTCAATAGAAGTGTTATAAAGCAGAACAAAGAATTAGATGCTACCTGCTCCAGCTCTTTTCTAGCAAAACCAATAAATAAATAAATAAATAAATAAATAATGCTTTTCTAGTTGCTACTTGGTAGTTGTTCAATAATAATAATAAATAAATAAATAAAAACCAATGACATCAAATCTGAAAATAATAATAATAATAATAAAGAAAGAAAGAAAGAAAGAAAGACAATGAGAGAAAAAACCCCCCTCCACTTGCAGAATCATGCAGTTGTCCTTCCGCTTTAGACTTTCACTCTCAGTCCAGCTAATCCCACCCCCAAATTTTAATGCAGATGGTCCCATAATCTTAGCCTTTTCCCATCGCATGAGGGTCCCTTTGTACTCTTTGTCAAAAGGTTATCTAAATCACGCATTGCGCGAAGGTATATCTCTACCTTTTTGAAAAATCAACGTCTTCTCACATGTTGCCCTCAACCCCTCTATAATAATTATTATTTAGAGATGGGAGAGAGAGAGAGAGAGAGAGAGAGAGAGAGGCAGGCAAGGGAGGGTTCCTTAGGAATTGGAATTTCGGGCCCCACATCCTCTGTTTGGTTTGAATTTGGGCCTCATGCGAAAATCTCTCTCTAAATGAAGAAAAATATCGATACAGATTAGATATTTGGACGAAAAGTAGGGTTGGAAATCTAGGTTATGGTTGTAGCATAGTGAATGTATCCCCATCTGTCACATGGTCGTAGGATAGTGAAAGGTATATTTCCGCCTTTTTGAAAAATCAAAGTCTGCTCACATGTTGCCCTCAACCCCTCTCTAATAATATTTTGTGACAACTGGTTTATCCTTTTACTGGGAGAAAACAAAAGGTAAGATCCATTTCTCCCAAATGCCACCCCGACCCCACTCTCTTTAATAATTTGTATTGGTTACAAATCTTAACAACTCGATTCTGCTGATACCATAAATGATCTCTCTCTTTCTCTCCAGTCAATGAAGACATAATTAATAATACATTTAATATAATCTTAGGTTCTAAACTAAAGTTTGCTTGGCCCGACAATGATGGGGCAACTGATGTGAACATCCTAACAGTTTTTACCGCGTTCGCACAGCACACGAATGCATATGCATGTGATGTCTGTTTCGATCTGCATGCAAGCGTGTGTGTATGTATTCCTTCCCTCATGTAAGCCAACATAAAAGACCAAGTTGGCAGCTTGATAGCCATACTATTAATAAAATCAGGGCAGAGGTTTTTCAAAATTAATTAAAAATTAATCAGAGTACGGCTAAAGTTACAATTTAGTTTGACTTGTGAAAATTTTGGATAATGCTCCTATTATTACGCAAATTGAAACTCCATCGCAGTTTTAAACCCATATATTAATGAAATTAAAAAATTTAGCGTTCTATTACTTGACCAAAATACTATTTTAATCGGTAAAATAATTGAACTTTATTCCTTAGTTTAGCTCTAAGATGTAAAACTTGACACTGTAATGGCTTCGAGACTTTGAAAACTTTATTTTCCATAAAATTAAAATCAAAATATAGTAATTTCTATGTATTATTATTGGCAGGATTGGCCAATTTCCGTTTTTCAACAGGACTATTTCGTCTTGATCTCAAAAACATGTGTGTGTGTGTGTGTGTGTGTGTTTTGTTCAAAGCTTGCAACAATGGCTAGTCGAAACCATTAATATTATATATAGTTTGTTTCCTCAAATTGAGTTTAGAAAATATTTTGAGCAACACGTTGTCTCACCATCGTGCCTTGAATAAATCATAATGTTATGATTTGAAATGAAGGAAAATTCATGATGCATGAACTTTGGACTTTTGATTGTTTCTACATAATGTTTAATATTCATAAAAATCATAATTTCTGGATCTGGTCGAGGCTATCTTGTTGCTGCATGACTCTGTCCAACATGTCTCCAAGAGACTTCTGACTTCGTTGCTTTGGTCAACTCAGGGAAGCCGGAACATGGTGAGCATTTTTTTTTTTTTTTTTTTTTGGTACAGGGAAAAAAAGAGAGAACACGAGACAAGGAAACAGGGAGGAACCCGAACAGAGACTGAAACCCAACTCAGACCTCCCTTAAGTGGGATGTCTGGTGGGTAGTTAACTTCTTCCTCTTCTAGCCCAGGAACTGCCATCCTGATCAAGCTTCAGAAGCAGCACAACCTCAGGCGGGGGAGTGACGGACTCAGCGATTCCAGGTTGGATTTCTCTCCCTAGCTCTGCCAATTTATTAGCACACCTATTGGCCTCCACATGGGAGATATGATGAATGCCCAACTCTTTCATGAGTTCAGTGCAGTCCACAATAGTGTTTCTCCAAGGTTGGTTAACGCCAACTCCCTTGTTCACTGCATCCACAAGACAAGGGAGTCACATTCAACCATTAACTTTCTGAATCTCTTGTCCTTAGCTATCCTCAAACCCTCTCTGAGGCTCCAAATCTCAGCCAAATTCCCTTCGGCAGTGCCGACATTAGCCCAAAAACCATAGATCCACTCCCCGTTGTTATCCCCGAACAGGCCTCCAGCACTAGTGTAGCCTCCCTTGGCCCTGGCTCCACCATCAACATTGAGTTTCAATCTGCTCCCCGTAGGTTTTGTCCACGCAACGAGAAGAAACTAAGACTATTAGTGAATGATTTATTACACTATTTACACATGCGGAAGTTTATAAATTAAATGTTTAAAATTTTGATATAAATATGTAGGGTTTTAATAAATCAATCGAAACCGCGTAATCTCTTGTACGGATGGCTCGATCAGAATGATGATCACGAAACAAACCACTATCACTTTTTCACGATATGTCAATCCAAAGTCCAGTGATCCAAATACGTGAGAAATTTTTTTTATACAAAAAAATTTCTCAATCTCTCAATCGTTCTCTCTCAAGAAAAGGGTTTGCCTAGGGTGGTCTCTCTCACTTCGTCCATGGCATTTTTGCTTTCTGTTGAAAAGTCCTCAATATTGCTTTTCATGCCTTCACACCTTCTCAAATACCTTATGAAACATAATTAACTCAGGGGAGAGAGACATCCGTCGGAGAGAAGAGAGCCTTTTTTTTTTAAAGAGAGATCCCTTGGGGTGGTTAACTTACTATGGGTTAATTAAGGGATTATTTTAAGAGAAAACTAACTCTATATAAAACTGCTCCAAAGTGGGCATAACTTCCAACGGTTAGAGATGTAGTTTAGCGTGCAGAGGATCCTTTTAGCCACCTGCGGTGAAGGCTCAATCTTCTTCCGAAAAATAGCATCACATCTTGATTTCCAAGTATACCACACTATCAAAGTAAAAATTAATGCTATTCTTATAAATGCACTAACCAGCATATCTTATGATACAACGATTCAAATCGGTTATGATCGAGGAGAGAACATTTACAAAATTTGAAAACAAAAAGGGAAAAAGGAATTTACCTTCCGTTGGTGGCTCATATACAATAAATATCATTTTATTTAGTTAACAAACATAAATAATCTAACATTATAATGTTAGCTAATACTGTCCACACTTGTTCTAAAGTTTCAAGGTGACATCATTTTAGCTATGCTGAGAAAAATCCACCATAAGCGACAACATTTTCCAAATCATGGAATAGTGGTACGCGGTTCAAACTGACAATACGAGCCGTTGCCCTTCCGCGGATGCTGACCGTAAAGACTTGACTTGGGAGTCCAAAAAAAAAGGGAACTTGACTTGGGAGTCCAAAAAAAAAGGGAACTTGACTTGGGGTGGAGTGAAATTTCTCGTTACCATCCGAGTAGATCTCACCTCCTTTGTCGGAAATGCTTTTCCACATCTAAGGCTATTTCCCTTAGGGTCCGATATTCCTAGCAGGATTCGAACATCAGAATTCAACCCCATATCTATTTAAGCCAATCCACATCAGTACATCTACTGCTATTTCCGCAGAGGCAAAATGATAGCACGATGTGCATCTCAGTATTTAAGTTTAGAAGCTTGAGAGAGGAGATTTATCAGAATGGTGGAACTTCGTCAACCTAAATCTAGTGCTAAATCTTTTTTAATCTGCATATTAGCAGGTGTAATACTAGGAATTGCTCCAACTGCCGATGCTCGAATTCGTATCCACAAGTTCGATGTCAAGTATGAATTCAAGTCCCCTGATTGCTATAAAAAATTAGTCATCACCGTCAATGGATTGTCACCTGGACCAACCATTGTTGCCCAGCAAGGTGACACGGTCATCGTCGACGTCTACAATGACCTGGGCACCGAAAATCTTGCAATTCATTGGCATGGAATTCGCCAAGTAAAAATTCTCTCAAATTCTTCATTTCTCTTTCTGGGTCGTTTGATTTTAGCTGAATTTATTCTTTATACAACAAAATATATTGCAGAGAGGAACACCATGGAGTGATGGAACCGAAGGGGTAACACAGTGTCCAATCTTGCCGGGGGAGACTTTTACTTATAAATTTGTTGCTAACAGGGTAAGTCATAAACCAGGGCTAAACCATAAATTTAAAGTAGACCGCCAAAATACAATTTTTGACCTCCTAGCCTCCTTCTTGGCTTCACCGGTGGTTATAAGCCATCATCTAATTCATAATTATTATAAACCTTGGATTTTGCTAAATTTGCTATTGTTTTTATTTTTGGATAAAATAATGTAGGCCGGAACATTTTTGTATCATGCTCATTATGGAATGCAAAGAGAAGCCGGCCTCTATGGAATGATAAGGGTGGCGCTTCCGGACGGAGTTTCTGAGCCATTTGCTTATGATTTTGACAGAAGCATAATTCTGAATGATTGGTATCATGCAAGCACTTATGAACAAGCCACCGGTTTGTCTTCTATTCCCTTTGTCTGGGTTGAAGAACCTCAGGTATTTAATTGAAAATAAAATTGACTTGTACAATGTTTAAATTAAAATTTTTCCTGAACTGTTCATAAAATTTTCAGTCACTTTTGATACATGGAAGAGGAAGATTCAATTGCTCTTCTCTGGGTACCACAAGTTCTGGTTCTGGGGTCTGCAATTCGAGTAATCCTGAATGCTCTCCCTATGTGATGACTGTAGTCCCAGGGAAAACATATCGATTAAGGGTTGCCAGTTTGACTGCTTTGTCAGCTCTGAGTTTCGAAATCGAGGTAATTGTTAATTTTAAGTACAATAAAATTATTTGATTTTTTTTACTTAATCTAATAGGTATTCAAAATCATAATTTGATTAATTTGATTAATCTAGTTTAATCTACCGGCAAACCTGCATTAAGGGGAGGTCTTAGTGTTTTTATTTTTATTTTTTTTTTTAATTTGAATATAAATCCATATTAATGAATCTAGTGTCCTTCTCACTAGAACAATTGTTCATTGGTTGATTATTTGGTTTGCACTTACATTACAACAATAACAATAAATTGAACCTTAATTTTAATATTTGGAATCAATCATTTGATAAACAAATTTGAAATAAGTAGAGAAAAGAAAAATAAAATAAAAAATATATATATAAATAAAAAGAACAAGAAAATAAAAGATAAAAATAAATTAATAAATAAATATCTAAAATATATTGATTTAATTTGTGCGGATTTTTCTACGTCATTCATTTTTATCTAAAACCATTTTTTCTCCTAACCCCTTAACTTTTATGTCTTTATGGATAAATTATATCCAAATTTTTAATGATCTACCCCTCTGTTTTACTAGATTTCTTATTTTTAAGTTTTCGATTCTCCTTATTAGTACTCGGTTTACACTTGCGTTCATTGTAAATTTACTTCTAAGGGTAATTTTGCTGCAGGGTCACAATTTGACTGTGTTTGCAGCTGATGGCCACTATGTGGAGCCATTCATAGTGAAAAATTTATTCATTTACTCGGGTGAAACATACTCGGTTCTAGTAACAGCAAACCAAGACCCATCAAGGAATTATTGGATCACAACCAATGTAGTTAGCCGAGAACCTAAGACTCCAACTGGGTTAGGTGTTTTCAATTACTACCCAAACCATCCTCGTAGACGGCCTCCCACAGTCCCAACCAGTGGTCCAGTTTGGAATGACACCGCACCGCGTTTGGCTCAGAGTCTTGCCATTAAGGCCAAACAAGGTTATATCCATTCCCCTCCCTTGACCTCGGACCGAGTCATAGTTTTTCTCAATACCCAAAATAAGATCAATGGTTATTTTCATTGGTCTGTCAATAATGTGTCATTCACTTTACCTCAAACACCTTATTTAGTTGCACTTAAGATAGGATTACTTGATGCATTTAATCAGACTCCACCTCCAGATGGTTATGAATTTTTAAATTATGATATCTTCATAGTCCAAAATAACACTAATGCCACGTCAAATAACTCTATTTATAAATTAAAATTTAATACTACCATTGACATTATTTTGCAAAATGCAAACTCTATGAAACCAAATACCAGTGAGACACACCCGTGGCATCTTCATGGGCATGACTTTTGGGTCTTGGGCTATGGAAAGGACAAGTTTGACATCAACAATGACCCGAAGAAGTACAATTTGGTCAACCCGATTATGAAGAATACTGTCCCGGTTCATCCTTATGGTTGGACCGCCTTGCGTTTCCAGTCCGATAACCCGGGAGCCTGGGCTTTTCATTGTCATATCTTGTCCCATTTCTATATGGGCATGGGTGTCGTCTTTGAAGAAGGTATAGAGAAGGTTGGAGAGTTGCCTTCATCTATTATGGGTTGTGGAGCTACCAAAGGCTACCACTAGAGAACATCTTGGATTGCGCCCAAGGCTTGAGGGAAGAACTTTCACGTGGGATATCCGAATAATAAACGGTTATTGTTCAAGTGTTTTTTTTTTTAAATTTAGTATTTAAATTTTTT
Organism: Dillenia suffruticosa; assembly: GCA_033439265.1. NCBI lineage: Eukaryota > Viridiplantae > Streptophyta > Magnoliopsida > Dilleniales > Dilleniaceae > Dillenia > Dillenia suffruticosa. The sequence continues at coordinate 3,675,776 of JAVTVX010000012.1, read as the reverse complement.
TAAATTCGTATAATTTTATGATTTTTGAAACCTCTACGTAAATAAAAAAATATTTATTCACAATCCTGTTGTTTTCTATTTCTCTTCCATGACTTACATGAGACCTTTACTGCACTTTGTAATTTCCGTGGAGAAAGAAATTTTGAGCTTTAATAATAGTTTTTATTTATTTCATATTTTTATAAGGCTAAAGCTTACGAGTCAAAAGAATTACACAATTTGTATGGAGATTTGCAGAAAAGTTTTGTTGCTATGGAGTAAGCTTGATCTAAATGATATTTGGGATGTTACTCAGTGAGGTTGTCTTCTTGCTCATCGTTATGCTGTGAAATTGTTTTTTTTTTTTTTTTTGTTTTAATAAACTATCATTATTCGATAAACATATTTGGATCGATTAAATTCGATTCGAATCGAAATAAACTTTTAAAAGAATAAAATTCTCTCATATTTTCATTATACAAAAAATTCAAATATAAAATATTATTTAAAAAATATCTACCTGACCCTTAAAACATTGGTTGGGCGATCAAATTGTTGTAACTCTTGGAATATGCTTTTTTCAATAATAACAATCGGTGTGTTTGTAAAATCCTAAGATGTCTTCATTTTTTTAATCAAAATAATTTTTTGTAAAGATATAAAATTTTACAAATAAAAATCATCCCAAACTAAATTATTATAATTTATATAATTTTTATCATTAAAAATTTAATCTAATATCAATTAAGTTTATTTTTAAAATTTTGGCACAAACCCAACAATAAATCAATAACATAAAATTCGTGGAAAATTCGCGCCTTTTTTCTTGTGTGTTGGAATGAGTATGAACATTAAGACTTGTAAGCAACAGCAACTCATTTGTGAATAAATAAATATTTGGAGTGCGATCATTGGTTTTTTGATTTTTCCAAGAACAATTTGTCCAAAGTTGTACATTTCTGGGAAATAACTCTTTTGAATATTCTATTGCCAGTACCCATTCAACGAATCATGGAATGACGTGGTTGCTTAGGACATCTCATGACGTCAGAATTTTACCTTATCTGTTTCGTCGTTCCATTTGAAAATTCTATGATGTTTGATCCTCGTTTTGTCATCCTCTAAGAAGCTGCTTTGCAATTCCTCTTGGGAAAGGGAGAATTTTAAAATAAATCACAATTTATTATTTTAAAAAAATAATATTATAATTTTTAATATGATAAATAATACTCGATTGTGACATTATGAAATTTGAAAATTCTATGCAACAACCGCTCCTTTGGATCCATATCACTCTCTTGACAGTGCGTGACTAGCTCTGTTTTCTCTGTGACATATGATCATTTTTTTTATATAATTAATTAATATCTAAAATTTTAATTTGATTGATCCGTTGTCCGGCAGTGGTGGTTGACACTAGCGTGCTTATGATTTCAGCAAAAGAGCAGAAAGCCTCGACGGGACCCGAGGTCATTGGTGGGTCGAGGGAGGGCTGGTGGTCGCTTTTTTCTCTAGTACGCCTTTACTGTTCGAATCTAGCCTTGTCGCAGCAGATCAAAAGCCGGGACGGAATCCAAAAATTTTTCTAGAAAGGGTTATAAAACAATAATTAATAAAAATTATAAAATAAAAATATATTAAAAATTCATATAATTTTAATTAAAAATTTTAAAAATATTAAATAAAATAAATAATTTATGAAAGTTATGTTCGTGCTTTTGAGAAGGTTGTTATTGAATAGGAGAAAAATCATGATTTTTTGATTTTGTGTTATTGTTTGAATTTTCAGTAACATTTAAAAAAAAAATGAATCGATTGTCTTTTCTCTCATAACTGATTTTTTGTTCATCTCTTTGAATCTTTGAATGAGAAAATTAAAAAATATATATATGAAAAAAAAGTCGAGAGAAAATTTGAATGAAAGAAAAACTTTATATTTCTATTAAATTAGTGTTAAACTATTATTGAAAAGAGAATCATTATATATAGATTTTAAACCCTAACTATAATGATGGATATTATTTTTTGACTATTGAATTTATAAAAAATAGAAAATATCATTTTATCTAATAAAACATATAGAATATTTAACATATTTAAATCATATAAATAAAATATTAATAGTCTAGTATTGTATAGAGAAAATATTAATCATATATAAAATATAATAATAGAATTATATAAAAATATTAATTAGATTGTGAGATGACTAAATATTATACAGTAAATAAGATTTTGATAAAAATGTCAATAACTCACGACATCGATAAAAAAACACCTATATAAGGGTGTGTCAATTTAGATTTTCAAGAAATATATAAAAAATGTTTGTTTGCTTAGCTATTATTAGTTGCGTTATTATAATCATCAATTTTTTTTTTTTCCTTTTCATGGGGATAATTGATGTATATGGACAGAACATAAAATATCAAATATAATATTATTTTAAACTTTTAAATAATAAAAATTTTATTATTTTAGACACTTAGACTGTCACAATTTTTTTGGAAGGCCAAAAAACTTTAAAATAAAATTTTATTTCAAAAAAAAATTTTCAAAAGTCTTGGCGGGGCCATGCCCCCTCTTTCCCAAGAGAATATATGGTGTAACAGTAAAGGAGGAATCTCAATTGCAACGGTCAGTGAAGCAACTGAAATTAGTTAGGTAGGTAGGATTTCAATTTAATATAGTTAGAGTTGGTTAGGTTAGTTACTTAACGTTTCCGGATCGATTGTACATATATAGTTGCAATGCTCGGATAAGTGAATAAGGAATTGAATGATAATGTTTCTTAATCCCTCACTGTGTTTCTTCTCTATGTCTCTCTCTCTCTAACTCTCTCTTTCCCTTCTCTCTCAACCTATCTTTCAATCTACAACCCTTTACAATATTTCCTTTATCATCAATCTACCGATTAATGTGCATGAACTTGACAGCTCAAGCACTCTGTTTGCTGGTTTCATGCTCTGATTTCATGTTTCTCAAGCAAGGCTACTAAGTAAGCTTCTTTCTTCTTTTCTCACTACTGGGTCGTGACATATGGCTCCGCCCTTGATCAAAAGTATATGCTGAGGTTTGCGGTCGATGGTTCTTTAATCCAATCAACCGTGGTCTGTTTGTACTCTAGTGTTGAAACTCGTCATGGAATGGTCGTCATCGAGATCTGGTCGTTTCAAGATGGGTGGTGACCGAGATGGTGAATGTAAAATCTTCAGAGCCTCCCACGTGGTTCGTTGCAGGTGGTTTCTTGTTAGTAGTTTCTGTCCTTGTTTTTCTTTGCTGCCCTCCTTAAGGACAACGGAGAGAGAGGAAAAAAGCATAACCCAATTGTCATGCTTCTCCGAATTATCCATGATCTAGCCCGTTCACGGCCCAAGCCAAGAAATTAAGCCTGATCCCACGAGACCTAATCAAGATTAGAAACCATTTTAAAAGAGTTCATCATTTTCCCCCATTTTCTACTGGGAGGACACTTACCTACCAAAATTTTGACCAATAATAAAATTGGTCACTGGTCACTTTCTCCATCACGACCATAGTTGTCCCCACATTATTGAATCTGAGTGGTAAATTTTTAGCCAAACTAGAGTAGTTGAAGCATTTCTTGAGCCGGAAACATGGAATACAAAGAGGGTATGCAAAGCCAAAAGAAAAGGATAAATAGCCTAAAGTGGAATTATTAACTTTACAAATGTATTAGCAGCATATGCAATTTACAAGGAGAACAACTCTTGGACCCTGTACACCAGAGTGCGCCCCTTGCCCGAAAGTTTAAAGACAAAATAAAGAAATTATCAAGGCCAAAGAGGAGAGAATGGCATTTAAAAAATAATAATCTAGTTTACATATTATTTCTTTTTTTTTTCCTTAGGAGAGAGACAAGGATGACCAATATTATTAGCTCCTCTAAGCGTGATCATAAAGATCTCCTCTTAAATGCTGCATTTTGCTGCCGTCGTATGTCACGCTATCATCACTAGAAGGCACATGTGAGAAGCTTGATGCGGCCTCCACCTGTTGATGTGGCATCATAGATGGCATACATGTACTGGGTACGTCATCCTGCACACAGACAAGTTCCCAAACAAATTACATTTAAAACAGGAAGTCTCTCTAAGATAATCAAGTGCGTCTGTTTAGGAATCAACCTTCATTACATTAAATGAGGGTTGAGGCATAAAAGCCGAGAGAAGCTCAGTGGAACTATAAGAATGGTGCCATGGCGGCAGCCCATCCTCAGTCGAGTTGCTTATGTGGCAACTCCCACCTAAACTTCGCGGGTCCACGGTTATGCCTGTTGCCTGGGACAACTGATCATAGATTGATACCGTAGAGGTATTGCTCCTGTAAAACACATGTAATAAAACATAAACATTCACATTTATATAGCAACATTACATCATAATTTTCGAAAGTCTGCATGCATGCACGCATGAATGCTTGAATTTATGTAAGATGGTCACCTAGGGTCTGGTCCAAGAAAAATTTGGGACGAGTTGGGTCCATTTTCAGGCAACCAATTTAGAACGTCAGTTTGGAGTGAGGTGGACACCCCTTCTTGCGAATCCAAGTACATCTGCATATATTCATTGTACGAAGATCGTTAGAAAAAGAAAAATAAAACAGAAAAAATAGAAAAAATAAAGAAAAAAAATAAGAGAGAATGACTCATATATTGTATATTACATTATGTTGTATTGTCAATAAGTTATACAAAAAACTCTATTTATAGGATAATTCTATGAAAATATAAAAAGAAAAAAAAAATTAGTAAAAATAAATGAAATATTACAATATTGAAATTTCATAAAATTAATATTCTCAAAATTTATTTAATTTGAAAATTTCTAAAACTTTTCCAATGAGATTTCTTCAATTTAGAAATGTCAATATTCTTAACACCCCTCAAACTCAAGATGGAAGTAGATAAGTGATCTTGAATTTGTGTAGTAAGTTAATTATCATGACGCTCAGAAAGAGATAAGTCAAGATCATAGAGAAGTCTTATGATGAAAATTAAAGAACCGCAAAAAACAATACAATAGTCTGTAGTAGACCGTCGATTAGCAGAATCATCAAACCAATCAGTATCAGAATAAACACATAACCGATACCGTAGAGAATGTAGTATGATTGTGATTATCAGAAGAAGAAAAAATAGACTGAGTAGAAAATCATATAATAGTATAATCATCAGCAACAAACTAGAGAAAATAGAGATAAAGTATAAGGAATAAAGTAAACCGAGTAGAAGAGAATGTAATAGCAGAATTCTCAGTAGTAAACTCAGAGAAAAAGCAAATGGATCGAAAAATCAAGCAAAATAGCAGAATATTCAAATTGAGTATAAAATGAGGTAACAACAGAATTCTCAATAACAGTAATAGTAGCAAACTATGAGATAAAACAGAATAAAACAGATGGATTGAAAAATAAAGTAGAATCTTCAATAGCAGAAAAACAATAAAGCGTAAGATATTATTGAGAACTAGCAAAAGAAAGCAAATGGATTAAAAAATAAAGTAAAATCGTCAATAGTAGAAAAACAGCAAACCGTAATATATTGTTGAAAACTAGCAAAATGATTTTGGACAACAAAAATAGGTTAAAAAATATCTAATTTCTCTATAAGTAGGTAAAAAATGTCTAATTGATGAAAAGAGTAGACAAAATATCGGAACGAAATCTAGTACTCTTATACCATGTTAAAAAAGGTAAATAAAACAAAAAGAACAGAGAGAATAAAGAGAGAATGATTCATATATTGTATATTATATTGTGTTATGTTATCAATAGGTTATATAAAAAAATCATATTTATAGAGTGATTTCATGAAAATATAAAAGAAAAGAAATTAGTAAGCATAAATGAAATATTATGATATTGAAATTTCGGAAAATCAATATTCTCAAGATTTCTTTAATTTGAAAATCTCTAAAACTTTTTCGATAAAATTTTTTTCAATTTAGGAACGTGAATATTCTTAACAAAGATAACCCTAAAATCTTGAAATTTGAAAAAAAAAATGCTTTTCTTCTTGATTTTGTTTTGAAATTTTGAATTCAGATATCATTACCCAAGAACATTTCAAACAAAATCAGAACCACTTGGATATTTGCAAACTAAGGAAAATAAAATAGAAAGAACAGAGAGATTAAAGAGAGAAAATTGAAAGAAAATGATTCATATATTATGTATTGTATTGTGTTTAATACGTTGTACAAAAATCTTATTTATAGGGTGATTTCATGAAAATATAAAAGAAAAGAATAAAATAAAATATTTACAAAATTAGTAAAAATAAATAAAATATTGAAATATTGAAATATTGAAAAGTCAATAATTTTAAGATTTCTTCAACTTAAAAACTTACAAAACTTCATCAACAAATATTCTTTAATTTAGAAATATCGATATTCTTTACTATAACAATGTTTAATTTCACAAACTTTCAGAATTTACAAGTGATTTGAGTACCTGCAAGTTTGAAGGGTCATAAGCGGATAAATGGTTACCCAGTAGTGATTTCTGCAGTAATAAAATTGAGAAAAAGCCTCAGCTAATAAAAATCAAAATATATAATTGATTAACAAAATTCGCACCCATTTCTTTGATGTGATTCCAACACACAAAAAATTAAAAAAAAAATAATAAAGAATGAAACCTTTCTTTCTGTGACACGAGTCAAGATGTCCAAGAGGCTCTTCTCACATGACTGAAGCTCCACAGTTGATGTTAGTGTCAGAGGGTCAGGCTCAAAATTCCTGTAGCAATAATAAACATAAAACCTATGAGTTCTCACTCTTCTAAAGTTCTTTCGATTTTGACCCAGACTACGAAGATACCACGGAGTAAATTTATGCAATAAAAATTGGATTTCTCTGATTTGTTAGAAAAAGATATTTATCGAGATTAATCGAATTTAATATTTTTTTATTTTTTTATTTAAAATAGGGTCAAAATATTATTCTATAAAAAATATAATATATGTATCCCTGCATTTTCTGACCTTAACTGCTCCTCCGCCATCTCAAGTTGATTTTGCAAATTAGCCACTTCCTGTTGGAGTTCCTGCATGATACGTAATGCATGCAAATATTAGAGAAATGGCTAATAATTATGGAAATCAAAGATTTTTTAAAAAGAGAACTAATGTTCATGACTCACCTCCACATTTGAGTTAATAGCGGTGGGACTGCTTCCACCAACATCAAAAAATAAAAATAAGAAAAATAAATTAGAAAGATATTAATTAGAGAGAGAGAGAGAGAGAGAGAGAGAGAGAGAGAGATTACTTAGCAAGCTGCAGGGCTATGTCATTTTCAGTTTTGAGTTTCTTCAGGGTGCTAATCAGATACTACATAATACCCAAAAAGATTAATTAGAAAGAAAATCTTATATTTGTTATTTTTGCGTAAATCTTACCTCTTTGTTCTGAATTGTTCTGCAAAACAAAATTAGGGAAAAAAAAATGGGTGAGAATGTCATAAATATCGATTCACAAAAATCAAGCAGACATTGTTGGCCGATCAACAAAATTTCACACGCACACACATACCCTCCTCTATCATGGTCTGGAAGATTAATGTAGCGACCAAGCACATCTTCAATTCTACATACGAAAGACAACAATTATTATCCCACAATATCAATTTCCTCGAATAATTTGATTCTGAGATTTGTCAAAAAAAGAAGGTATCACCTTTTTTTGCCTGAAAAGTGACTGAGACGACCGGAGGGAGAGAACATAATAAGAGCAATGTCAATATCGCAGAGGATTGATAATTCATAGGCTTTTTTGATGAGTCCATTTCTACGTTTGGAGAATGTAACTTGTCGATTTGCGTTGTTTTCGATTCTCTTAATTTGAAGTTTTACTCGACCCATTTTATTTTTTATAATATTCTGTTCTCTAGAAAATCATTTTAAGAGTAATAATTTGTTTATAAAACATGGGGAGAGAGAGTGCTAGGAATTCGGAGAGGCACAAGGATATCCGTGGATGGAGGGAACCAATTGAATGGGTCACTCCCCCAAATATTTTTCTTGACGCGCATGTATTATTAAACTTCCTTTGTGGAAAGCCAAGCATTCTCTCTCAAATCTAAGCTTGAATGCATTTTACATGTTCATCCACCTAGACGAGAGAGAGAGAGAGAGAGAGAGAGAGAGAGAGAGGAACAGAGAGGTTAGGACGCATTGGTCATTTTCATTTAGAGACAAAATTGCTATTTTTTTTTCCAAAATTGAAGTTTGAGATTTTTACTAAATATGATGATTATTGGAGAAATATGGTGATTTGAAATTTGAAATTTTTCTAGGTTTTGTTTGTGAAACCTCAATTTTCCCAATCAAAAACCAGACACTCCCTCAATATATACGGTGTGTTTTGTGACCTATAAAAACAGACTTTTATTATTTATCACTCTCTCTCTCTCTCTCTCTCTCTCTCATGATCATTTGATAAAACACACTCATGAAATCCCTTCTCCCTTTTTATTTTAGTAATAATAATTGTATATATATTATAAATTATTTATTTTGAGTGTGTAGAGTAGGAAGGGCCTCTATGAATGGTCTTTATAGGGCCTGGGCATCGAACCATCATTGTGGGTGGTTCATAGGCCATAAGCACCAGAATATATCTGGGCTTAGTCATTAATGGTCTCTGCCCCTTCTCTCTCCATGGCTGCATCCCTCCGAAGCATTTGATTCGAGTCTTTTCATATTTTTCTGATGATGATAACCCTACGCTTGAAAACCATACCCACAAATCCAGGATAGAAAATTCAAAAAAAAAAAGAAAAGAAAAAATCCCAACCCTGATATAGAGAAAAGCCAATGGCGGTGTCTGCTCTATCCGTTGCAAAAACCCCACTAATCAAATCATTCTCTCTCCAAAACCCGAAACCCAATTCATGTTCTTGCTCAATGTACTCTTCCAATTCACTCAAAAAGCGAATTTTGGAAGTGGGTATTGGATTATTAGCCTCTTCAGTCTTGACATTTTCACCTTTGGAAGCTGATGCTACTAGAATTGAGTACTATGCAACTGTTGGCGAACCCTCTTGGGATCTTAATTTTGCTCGGTCTGGCCTTGGTTATTGTGATGTTGTTGTTGGGTCTGGACGCGAGGTTCCTTATGCTGAGCTTATCAATGTAAGTCCCCCTCCGCCACCAAATTCTTTGCTTTTCTTGTTTTGAATGAATTTTTGTTTTCATCAAATGGGTTGTAATTTTGTGCATTGTAATTATATTTCTGAGTTTTAAGGCATCTTGTTGTCTTTATGAAACTTAAATTGTGTTGGTACTATGTTGTTTTAGCACATTTTGATGCAGTTTTGAAATTCATTGTAACAAGTCATTTGGATTGAACTTTTTTTCCCAATTGGCTTCATAATTAAATGAAACATGTGCTTGGTTCTAGAGGACAATATGAAATTCAATTCACTTCCTGGCTAGAGACTGCCTTTAAAATATGTGACATAAAGAATTAATTATTTGTTCGGGCTACATGTGATGTAGACCTATAGACTCGTGGGGAGTTCATTTGCAAATCCACGCTCCTTTTCGAGTTAGAATTCAATTTCCTCTTTTTGTTTCTGCTTCTAAGCAACATAAGTTAGAATTAGGATTGAACTCTACAACTTTCCTTTTGGATCCAAACAGGGTGATAAGGGTCAATTATTGGTCACAACATAACTTAGTCGTCATAACCCTTTTGACCTCTCCCATAGGTCCACAATTATTGGATTAACCTTTTTGCTTTACACACACCATTGTTAACTTTTACCTTACGTTTTTATAAGCTGAAATCTGCTGTGTGCAAAATTGTGTTTCCCTTCCATGCCATCAGACAATGATAGTATTAGATATTTTGCCCATGCAAATAGGGATAACAATTTATCTGGACCCAACCGATACTGGTTAAGTCAGGTTGGGTTATATCCTGTGTTAAGCACATAAATTCCGGGTATGGATATACCAGGACCTGTTTTGACCAGGTTCAAACAGGTCTGGATATAGATCTGGTTGTGTCGGGTCTGGTCATAGTTTACTCGGCCAGGTAATATCGAAATAGTTATTATATTAAATATTACTTAATTTTTATAACATTCACTCCCAAATTATTCCCACCTTATTTACACGGTCATCAATTATCATCCCTTTTCTAGTATTCCAGATTGATATAATCTTCTCTGCATCATACAAATGGTGTATGTTGTTAATGATAATTAGGGGCAGGGGAAGAAAAAGAAGTACGGAATTAGTCATTTGTATTTTGGATATACTCTCCAAGATTGTTAATGAAGAACCATAAAAGAAATTGTGCTGCTGGAAATCATTGCCGAACTCTTTTTTTAATTCCTTTGAGAAACTGGCCTTAAACCTTTACATGAGGATGTGTATGCTTGATGGGCATTGACTAAATAATAAATTCTGTGAGTACAGGTCATCAGAGGATTGGATCAGGGTAGTTTGGGGGTGATGGCGTGTCACCAATGCTAGTGGGTATGGCAAAAAATGAATCCGGGTCTAGCTTATTTATGTGTCCGCTTGTTGCTTAAATTGAACAAATAATGAATTTAGCTTCGTCATACAGGTGGGAAGCGAAAGCTTCAGATTCCTCCGAGTTAGCCTATGGGCCAGAACCTGCAGGCTGCTTTTCTGGTGAGGTCCCAAAGTCTAAGAAAAAGTATGCCATGCATTTTCAAATAGTACAGAATGGATGTTTGCACTTGCTTAAATCTTTTTCTTGAATCTCTTTACATTTTGAACTGGTGATGACCATGGTGAGGCAAATATCAGCACACTGGTGTTTTGAACAATTCATGCATAGTTCCTGGTTTATGCCTTTTAAACTAGCTTCCTGAGTGACAACTCCAGGTCATAGTCTGTTGGTGTGTGTAAAAAAAAAAAAAAGGTTTGTTAACATGAAGATTCATGCTAAGGGAAAGTACTCCTGGTTGTAGGATGGATTTTATGCTTTATCCAGTGTGATTTTCTCTGGGATGGAAACTGAGATAGGAAAAGTCTGTTGTTATTGCAAAAATGCTAACTCACAACATAATTTCCCAGGTGACTGCAATATTCCAGCCAATGCAACACTAGTCTATGATTTAAAGTTTGTGGGGATCTACAAGGGCAATCAAAAGTAAAAGGACGTCAAATTTAAACAGTACCTATTGGACAAGAAGCACGTGGCAGTCTCTTCCAAGCGAGTCTTTTTTTTAATTTCTTCTGGACATCTACTTGATTTCCAAATAGATGTGAGTTGGGCTATCTGCGTGTGTTTAAACCTCTATGAAGTACCCTTCTTTTATGCTCTTTTGAATGATCAGAACTGGTTCTTGTTATTTTCATCTTAACAAAGTGCATATCTTTCCTCATGGTTTTCAGTGGTCAATAGAGATGATTAATGAACAACGGGCTATTTTATTTTTTGACCGATAGAAACGTGCCAGTGGCAAGGGAGTAGTTACCAGTAATGCATCAGCTGATGTGAACCTGAGATTCATCTAAATGCCAAGATCACCAGGGATGTCCTTAGGTGAATATGCTGTGCATTCCCAATATGAAGTAATGAGAATATAATATTATTTTCATATGACCTGATATTACCATTATGTGATGAACATTTCCTGCGGAGGAAAAAGCTTAAGGAAGTGTTATATTGATTTTACAGGTTTTCGAAATATTTTTGTGGTAGAGGAAGAAGGGTATGCTTGAGATCTTGGATTAGGTTTTAGTCTTTTCATTCTATGAATGAAAGTCAAAGGCTTAAATTGACAAAGAATTAGTCACATCAGACAATACAATTTTTCAATGTTGATGACTTTTGGAGTTACCGACACATCCGGCTGAAGTTGATCCATTATGCTACTGCTACTGGTAATACATGTAGAAGGGAGCAACATTAGTAAAGTCTTACTATTAAATCTGTTGGCTTAGGAACGAATTGCATATGATTCTCCTAAAAAAACGATCAATTCCTCCCTAAATTGGATTGACTCATCTGTAAACTGACTTGCAGTCTGCACAAAATCAATTGGAGATATTAATCCTTATTGCTACTGGTTTGTGATGTTAATTCCAGTTTGTGTGCAAGTGCCTTAGATTTCTAATCTCCCAGGAAGTGGCATTGGTACTCATATGTATTCTTTGGGCACTTATTTGCTGGATACAGGCTTGTTCGTGAAAGGCCAGAGAGCATGGAAGGGCAATTTCATAAGCATAAATCAATTGGACTTGTTGGACCTGAAGAACTGTCCATTTTATGAAGGTAAAGTAATCTTTAGAATAATGACAATTATATAAAATATTGTTGCGGAGGATGAGTTGACTTAATCCGCAAGCTTTTGAGTTTTCGTCTTGAAAGCTGTTTAACAACATTTTCCAAGATATGTGCATAGATTATTATGTTGAATTCACTGGTACATACATATGTATGATTTGGAAGTCTTGACTAGATTATGTTTTCATAGCATTCCACTTTTGTGTCATTTTCTGTAATTGGAAATTTGATTGTGCATCATATTAAGTCTACATTAATGAGATGATAGTATGTGTTGATTTGGCAAGATGCCATCCTAAATTATTAATAAGGCTGTTACAAATGTCAGTAAGACTTGGACCTGCAGTTATAGAAAGATTCCGTTTAATCACATTACTTTCAGCAACAATCTGCAGAAGGCACTATATTGGTCTTCTGCAATCTTGCTGTGATCTGATCATGTAGATTGATCTATGTCTGTGTGATCATAATTTTGATGTAGTGATGCAAGTGTGAAAGATGTTTTATGGTGCAAACTTGGCACCTATATATGAATAAAATTTTATGTGCTGATAGAAAAGTTTAAAAAAAAAAAAAAAAAAGATTGATCATAAATTATTTTAATTCAGTTTAGCATCATATACTCAATCAGAGAGCATGTTATGTGATGATTGCTTACCACTTGCGTACTACCTTCTCTTCTCTATGAATTTGATTGTGATTAGAGTGGGTAAAAATAGAACTTCACTTCTCTTTAGGACCTGGGAGTGTGCATTGTTAGAACTTGAACTTCTATTACTACTTTTTCCTTAGTTGATTGAGCCAAGCTTAGAGTGAGATTAGTTGTGGTGGTGAATATGTCATGTTTTGTGGTAATGGTGGCCTCATAGGGATGGTGATCTGGAGCTGTCCCAGTTCAAAGAGAGTGATACCTTTTCCAAACTTTTAAAAAATACAACTGGAGATGCTAAAAGGTAGTCCTTTTACCACATTACACATCCATTTTTCCTTCTTTTCTGAACTCTATTTTTTACGCTTTGCTTCACATATCTTTTTTTACACCGGCGCTTTCTTGGGATCAAGTGAATTCAAAAAAATTTGAATACTTAACATCAAAGTTCTCTGCAGAGTGCAGACCAAGTCAATATCTAGTGATTTTGACTGTTCATCTCATAAATATCCCTAACATCACCTTTTCAACTCGGACAATAGTCTTCCCAAAAACGTGTTTTTGCCTTCGGGTTTTAATCTCTAATTATTTTCTTCTTGGTAATGAGAGTCCAATGAAAAGAATATGAAATACAAGGATCTAGAAGCAGTAGCCAGCTTGTGGTCTAGGTAAAGATACAGCTGTGAGGAAGCCAATCATCCCTGGCATAAAAGAGAGATTATACAATCATGTATGAAAGGACAATAAACAAAGCAAGCTGAATAGGTACCTCATAACAACAAACACTGTTCCCTTCATGTATCTACCAAAGCCACTCACATCAAAACTACAAAAATACCATAGCTTTCATCTGCTCCATTCATCAAAGCAAACGCATGGAAAAATGCAAAAAGATAATTACCCAATTTACTTCTGGGAAGAAAAGGAAAAGGCAAAAAAAGAAAAAAGAAATGGTTGGTGATGACATTCTGATTGGCCAAGGAGAGGATTTGATGCTAGTGTCTGGAGTTACATAATGGAGCAGGCATTAGGATTATCATCACTGAACATAGAAGTGTAAGGGTCCTCATGTCTGGTAACAGTGCCAGTGGTTGCAGTGTCTTCCATCTTCCTGACATATCCAGGAGGTGCCTTTTTGTCATAAGCCTGAGCTGCATAGGGCTGAGCCACTAGGTTGTATGGAACATAGGGCCAAATCTCTGCCTTTTTCCCTGTTGACTTTGCCTTCTTCAACACCTTGCTTGCTTCAACATACCCAGTCACAGTCACCTTCTGCTGCTTTCTGTTTATGTCCACAGATTTTACTCCTGCACATAATGAGATCAAATTACTTGCCATCTTATATGAAACATAGAGAATAAGAGAAACTAAGAAGGCTGAGAAATGAGAGCAGACCATCCATTGAGGAGAGGGCTTTCTTCACTTTGAGCTCACACCCATCACAATCCATCCTAACCTTGAGCTCCACTGTCTGCAACTGCTTCTTCTTCTTTTTCTTATGCCCACTTGACATTAAATCAGAAAAATACTCCAAAGTGCCTGAAACACCCATTTTGTGTTTCTTAGGATCTCTTTATGAAAATGTGGTTTTAGACAAAAACCCCCCACTTTAGAGAATGAGATCAAAAGCTTCAATATAAGTTTGGAAGGCTTTGATGGTTCTTGACTTGAAAGTGAAGGGAGGAATTTGTTTTGAAGGAGAGAAGCAAGAAAATAGGATGGGGTTTATGAAGATATCCAAGCTGAATTTATAAAGGGTTATGGAAAGGGACTGCAAGGAATTAAAGGAAACTTCCCTCCAAAGTTGGATTCTTTCCTTGTCTTCTTAGAATCAAGAGAAAAGCCTCAAAAGGCCTTCTCTCTTGGCTTCTTTTTTCCCTTCTGAGATCTGCCTTTGCACAGGCCTACTTATATAGGCCTTGCCTTCATTAAATTCAACTCAAAACAGAGGGAAGGAAAGTTAGTGGGCCCCACAAAAAGAAGTCTAAAAAGTTTTTGGAGCCTTTGATTTTTGTTGGCTTAAACATTGTCATGCAGCATAAAAAAATTTCTAATTATTTTTGCCCCAGAGATGAGAAAGATGAGAAAGAGCAATTACCATAGCAGGCTACTGTCCATATTATTGAAAAATCTTTATTTGTTGTAAAATGCCCTATTTGTGTTATAATTATTGCATGTTAAGAAAATTTTCTACCACACTCATTCAAATATTAATAGGGCAAGAGCAACAGTCTCTAAAATTAGAATATATATATATATAAATATATTTATTTATATATCTGTACATATTTATATTATATAAATTTTAAAATTCTAATAAAATATTATTATTCTTTAAAAAATTATGATTATTGCATCTTAGATTATTACTCTAAATATATAGTGTATCTCTGTATTCCGATAAAAATTTTAGGCTGTGCCCTGGAGTAAAAATTTTAAATTTTTGCCATCAACATAGGTTTTCAGATACATAATGGGGGGTTAAAATAAGATTTTATTCTTAAGGTGCAAGAAAGGAAAGCCATGAACAGTTTTTGAATTTGATTGAAAACAATGTCCATGAAAACCGTGTCTTGCTCTTGTCCAGAAGTGAAGCAGATGTGACCCAGTTCTTATTATTGTAATCCTTTATGGGAGAAGTTGAGAAAAATAGGGAAGGGTTGATTTTGATATTGTGACACGTGGCAACCATCTAACGGTTTGATTGACAGGAGTTCAAAAAAAGGACAGAAATTATAAATCTGGAGTGATGTATGTGTGGTTGGTTTGTCCCGGGGGAGCGTAAAAATTGGGTAGTGATGAAAGCAAAAGCATCGCATTATCAAAGGGGAGACAGCTTTCAAAATAAAATTTTAAAAAAGCGAAACTTTTTAGACAATTTCACGGATATCACATTGAGAGTTTTAATAAAGTATAATAAAAGTTATTATCTATATCGATCGGAATTGAATGATGATACATAACTAGAACGATGTTTGCAAAATCTTTATTAAACTAATGAGTTATAGTTTAATTGACACCATCATCTCCCCTTAAAAGTCTTAACTTCAAGATACCAAAAAAAAGTCCCAATTGAAGTTAATTTGTGTATTTTAACTTAGGTAAGCTTATCTGCCCAAGGATCCCAAAAGATTGGTTTGTATTTCATGCTTTGTAGGTTTCACTTGTGACATAGTGCTTGCATGATTGAATTGGCTTGCAGCGTTTTTTTTTCTTATTATTTTTTGGTGTTATTGGATTTGGTCTATCACTCGATGTTTAGAGTTTTATCTCAATTAATTCAGGTTGACCCGACTGAGATCCCTCTTAGGGGGTAGGGATCTACTAATGTAGTCGACTTTATATTCAAGTTGTGAATTAAATTTATGATGTTAGTTAAGGAATATAATGACCTGTCTGTTATATCTACTGTCCGTTAATTGACTTAAAGCTTTAAGAAGGGAACGCAGAGATAATACTCACATTTCTCCTCTGTCACTCTCATTAATTTTGATTTTTGAATTAAAAAAGATTATTTATAACAAACGCGTACATTGAAGTTGCAACCAGCTTCCCTTCTCCCTCCCCCATTATGGTATGCAAGATCGCCGGTTTGCTTCCACATTCCACTTGAATAGTGTAGAGTGAGAGAGAGAGAGAGTTTTTTAATAAAATATAAAAGAGAAGAAGTGCATACAGATTCTTAATGAATACATTTATCGCGGCATTTTTTTTTCCTCTTTATTGTTTGTTCTCGATACATGAACAACAGCCAACCTCTGATTTTCCTTAGGTGATCAGAGGTAATACAAAAATAAATAAATAAAAAAGATAGTCCTGCCTTGTAAAGAATAAAAAAAAAAAAAAAACCATGTAAATTGGCTGAACAATCATTGCACATAATTTATGCAGAAGGTGAAGATGCTCCCACACCTCGTGGCTTTGTATTGTAGTGTGGTGTAAAATTGTGGCTTATTGGTACAATGATAGTACTTGGACGTATCCCCCCAATTATTATTATTATTATTATTATTATTTTCGAGAAAGGTAAATTTATAAAAGTACCCACGTAACAATGATAAGTGAATCAACATAATACATAAGAATATCGAACTCTTTTGGGATAAATGATCAATCATTATATTTCTTAATTAGATATCTCGAATTCGAGTTTAAAAAATGATAAAAAAAAAATTGAGAGAATCAATCTTAAAAATGAATTTCATAATGTTTAAATTAGATTATTCGAATAAAATTAGGATATCGATCATGAAAACCATCAAAAAAAAAAAAAAAACATAATACTTAAAAATGTAGTGCAGACAGATAAAGTGGTGAGGAATTTTTTTATGAAAATTACATGCTTCCCAAGAAACCCCCCATTCAGATATTTTGACCTCCCAACAACAGCAATGATCAGAGAGGACAGGTGATCGTGATTGGAATTGTTTGGTCTAATGTTAGTTGTCCCAAACATTAAGAACAGTTAAAATCATATTATAGCCGACATTATTTGCAGCTTCAGTCTTTAAGTAGAGTCCAAAAGGCACAAACGTTGGCTCTTCCCCAGAAGACAAACGGAAACAACCCCACGATAAGAATATGTGCATTATATATTTCTTGTAATAAAGCTCATAGATGGGATTTAATACTCGAAAAAGAAAAAGAAAAGATAGCAATATTCATCGGAAAAGAATAGCTTTTGAAGATGTGGTGCGGCAAAAAAGATGGGCACCATGACCCAATCGAGCTCTCTCTTAACTTTATACTTCATTTTGCAGTGGAAAAATATATTATAATGTGACCACAAAGACAAATATACTGTAATCTTCTTAAAATAGATGGTATTTTAAATAAACATATGGTGGATTTGCATGGCCTCTCACCCACTTTCAATTCCTTGGCTTTCATGAAAAATAATCAAAGAAGCCTGACTCGGGCAATCATAGCCATTATATTTCATTAATGGTCAGTTGATTTAGTAAAATACGACGCTAAATCACTTAATCAATATCTCATATTCGACTCGTGATTTGGACATGGAGCAAACTAAATTTAGAGAGTAGTCTCCTTAAATGTATACCGGATAGCAGTTGATACAATATCCAAAAAAAAAAACCATTACATTTCCTGGGTTTTGATACATGTAATTCACAAGTTTGCAAAACTTGGGCTCACACAAAAGGATGTGGGGAACATCATAACAGATGAAATGACTTTTTTTCCCCTCATTTTAGACAAGGAAAGTGTCTTTCATGAAAAGGTTGAAAGCTGAGAATCCAATTCTTCCTTGTAGTTTACCTTAGGAAGAAAGTGATATCTTCCATGGCATTCAATAGTTGTATTTAGCTAAGCATGTCGGTTGTTGGGACTAAAATTTCGTGGTAGCAAGTCTTGGACAACGTATTGATAGACAGACATCAGTATCTTAGTATACTAAGACTAAGGTTTTCATTGCTAACCCGAGGCATTACAAAGTCTATCGCCAGAACTACAAATGCTAAATGCTGTAGATAATCTAAATTTATGAACTAATTCAAATGATTAATTTATTTTTCTTTTGTTAAAGCAGGTCCAATCCAATTTTCTCAAATCTCCACCTGACTTGCATAATTGGACCCTGCAAGAAAAATAATTACATATATTTTCAAAAATTAAGATTTTAAATATTATTTTCTCTTTAAAAATTATAATCCTACCCACTAAAATTAGAACCTCAAATATATTTTATATTTTCTTTTCATTATTTTTATTTTTATTTTTTAATTTTATCTTCTTTATTTTTTCTTCAAACTTTAATTTTATATTGTTTTTTATTTTTTTTCTTTCGTCTATATTGATCTCTCAAACCATCATACTCCAAAATTTGATATTAAAGCCATGGTTTTCCAATGGAAATATACAACTCACAAAAACCGGGGTCTCTAGAATTGTCCCAATGCTAAGCATTTCGGTGGTCAAGATACAATGGTAGCCAATTAAATAATGGAAGAGCCTTTGTCCTAAAACTGACAAATTCAAGCAACAGCCGTACCAACAAATACGTGAGAGGAGACATACCTAATGATGCCCAATAATAGAAAAAATTAGATTACATGACCCCAAGTTTCAACAGAACAAGAAACCAGGCTGTCTTTTGGAGCATTCTTCAATTAGGTGATTATACTAGATTATCTGTCCATGTCAGTGCAGGAAGACACCTGCACCAGTTAGGGAACACTCAAAGAAACGAGAATGTTTGGTCATCAATTTTCCAGTTGTTTACTGGAAATATCTTGATGCAGTGCGCAGGGGGAGGGAGAGAGAGAGAGAGATGCAAGAAGAAAGAAAACACCCCAGAAGAGAGTAAAATCAGGACTATATGTATAAAAACACCATCGAGAAGTACATACAAAAAGGAAAGGAGGGAGGAAGTACAGGAATAACTTGGTCCATGTTTCTACTAAAGTCCAATTTATATGCCCTAGACTACAGATATAGGCTATTTAGAGCTATATAAAAGAGCCCTGAACATACAACTTATAAGACTGATGAAGCAAGTAAAGACAATGATAATGAAAACAGTGACATCAGTCTTGTTAAACCAAACCAGGACGAATAAATACAGAGTGAAGTGGCCGAGGATTTTGATGGAGCTCTTCCAGCAACGGCAGGACCAACTGCATGCCCACCTGGGGTGCTCTGTTGTTCGTTAGTTGGTAATGTGTTAGAAGGTTTACCATTTGGTGCTGTATTCAAAGGCATTGTGTCCTCACTAAGATCTTGACCTAGTAATCC
This sequence comes from Dillenia suffruticosa, assembly GCA_033439265.1. Classification (NCBI taxonomy): domain Eukaryota; kingdom Viridiplantae; phylum Streptophyta; class Magnoliopsida; order Dilleniales; family Dilleniaceae; genus Dillenia; species Dillenia suffruticosa. The sequence continues at coordinate 3,656,097 of JAVTVX010000012.1, read as the reverse complement.
AACAGAATGAGAAAATGTTTAGTGATATATACATCCAAGCTTGTGTACACGCATATGGCAAGATCTTTAGAGCATGGACACATGCAATATGATGCACAAATTGCACAAACACAGCAAAGGTTCAAAGACGTCATCTAAGTGTTTTGTCATGTCATATCATGTCTTAGAACTGTGTCCTACGGTGTGACAGAGAAATGAATTTAAGGCTCAAAGTGCAACTGCAATAGCCAATAATGCAGGAGACAGTTTCAACCCTAGGCATGACAGGTTACACCATGCATGCACAGAGAGAAGTAGCACAATGAATCATCAACAATATCAATAAATACATGCAATGTAGGCATTCACCCCGTTGCATCCTAATCATCCAATAGTATAACACAAGTACGTGATCATATGCTCTACCCATGCATACAGTTTCTCTCTTCTCAAATACAGCTTTACCTCAATTCAATCAGTTTGAGCATCCCATCAACTACTGCTATTCACTTCTTTATTTATTTGTCTAAACCAACTCATATAGTTTCCAGGAAGGCAGCATAAGTTCTTCAAGATAAAATGGCACATATCACTGATTGAGATATAATAAAGGTCTTTAATAAATTGGCAGAGTAGCTTCAATTTTCAGACATCTTTCAACAAAATTGATATGGTTTGTATGAGAAGCAGCAGAAATTAATTCAGTGAACAGCATCAGAAATCACTTCCGAAAAGACTTTCTATTTTTTTTTTTCAAAATTTCCAGTTTAGAAACTCCAATAGTCTCTGAATAGCGTGCATGTAGCAAAATCACATCCAAAAGAAACCCCATCATCTTTTCTCTTTTTTGCAACCAAAATCAATTACCAAAGGTCTCATTTGATATACATATTTTATCACTGATCAAGCAGCTCCCGGAACACTGAAGTTTAAATGAATTAATAGACAGATGCGGATTATCAGAATTAGGACAAAATATGCACATACAGATAGAATAGATCAAATACTTACAAGTGGAACGCAACCAGCCCAATGTTAGATTTTCCCTATCAAACACCATGCGATGCCCAGTCATATAGTTTTCTGCAACAACCACCCACCCCCCCCCCCAAAAAAAATATTTTCAAATTCTATATGAGGGTGAAGGATTGCAACGCAAGGAATGAACTAAGGATGATATAGAACACTCACGTCCAATTGTACCAATATCACCATCTGCTGGTTGTACAGCTAAACAAAAGCCAACCACACCCTGCACCACAAATTACATACCACTCAGATGTACCTAAACTAGTCCCAAAGTTAAACTACCACACCCTGCATACAGGCATTAATAAGTCTAATCCCATTTGTGGCTGACTGCCAATTGCAAGCCCCAAACAATTTAAGAAAATTTGCAATGCACAGCTCAACAGAAAACAAGGAAATAATACTCATTGACTCATTATTAAAGCAACCCATACCAATCCAGTACTTGATAGTTATATGAAACAATTAGAGTATCAAGATTGAGGATGCACCTCCTTCCCATAAACAAGAAAAACAGGATTATGGACCATAAAGCTGTTGTTCTGAGGAAACATGAGTGTCAACGATGGAATGTTGGGTGATTCCTGCGGACTGCATAATAAGACAACTCACCAGCAGTCAGCGTGAAAAGGCAAAATTGGGTTGAATTTGAAGAAAACTATCAATAAGTAAATGCATATTTACCTGGAGTTGTAGCAATACTTCCAAGGACATCCATCATAACTGGCCCTTGTTGTGTTCACTTTTCTATCAAACTAAAATTCAAAAGAAAAACATTACATAGAACAAAGGGAAGAATATATGTTAGGACTTGGAGGAGAAAGAAAACACCTCCTGTACAACTTTTTCATAGACCTCAGCAGGAAGAAATGTAAATGATGTTCCACTGTCAACTAGTGCTTTGAAGCCTGAATCCTCAGGACAAGAATTTCCCACACAAGAAGCCTCCACTCCAACAATGTAGGTCAAACTAAACAAAAACTCAGCTGAATCAGTAGAATGGATAAATGAAGCTTTGATCATTAGATAAGTAGAGTAGCAAACATGTGACAGATAATAAATAAATGAGTAAGAGAGCAAGATATATACTATTTTCCATCTGAACGTAAAAATGGAGTAGTGTGCTGGGTAGCAAGTCCCTTGTCCCCAAAGAAAATTCTCCCATTATCATCTTCATTAAAACACAAAGAGAACGAGTTCCGAATCAATCCTGCTTTTGCAAGACAACTTGGAACAGAAATTTCTCCCAGTCCTAAACCTATAAGGCCATCTGGAGCAACTCCATCCAAGTATTCACCACTTTGCATCCGACCACATCTGAATTTCAAGATGCATACAGACAATTCATAAACAACCAAACAAAAACTTGCTGGAAGTTGCTAAGTACATTTAGCGGTCACTGTACAAGTGAAAGGACCAGAAGAACACACCCTAAAATGACAGGAGCTTGAACAAAAGAATTGGGCACACGATCATTGGTCGACTCAAGATATATAGTGTCCTCAACCAGCAAGCCAGAACTTGCAGTATTTTTTGAGCGATAGCTAACAGTGTAGGGGCAAGGCAGCTTAGGACTTTTGCATTTTGGACCCAGTTCACATAACTGATGGCTGCATGTTAGGCGTTTGCTGGTGCTAGATCTAGATGGACGGTATTCATTCAAATCTCTATCCTGCATAATAAATGCCCCATATACCAGGGAGCACCTGCCAATCAATCATTGGATATAAGTGCTAAACCTGTTACGAAGTCTTACCACAGACTCCACAATGCCAGTACAACAAATGGACAAAACCATAATTTCATTTTATTTTATCCTAAAATAAGCATGTAAAATGCACATAAAAAGTATGTACATGCATAGATCCATGGCATTGTCCACAAAATTTAATTGCAGCACAACTTTTCTTATTATAGAAGAAATATATTAGAAAGAAACTGGGGGAAAGAAATGATGGAAATTATTAAATAAGTAGAGTGAGCCAATCTTTTTGCATATAACTAAGAAGTAAATTAAGTATTAAAGAACTCCGTAATAACAATGTGATGACATGGAAACATTGTCCACCTATAGAAAACTAATAAGAAACGATAGAAAAGGAAATGAATTACTTATAGAAAAATGACTTAGAGATTGCAAAGAAATTGAAAAAGCAGGCCTACCAGAGCATCATAATAACTAGAGGATAAAGGAGCACATTGTATACAATCACAAGGAACCCAAAGGAGATCACTTCCAGTATCCAATGCCACAAGGTAAGAAACATTTGGTGTTCCTATATCAATCCATGTGTAATGTAACCTGTTGACCAGAGAAGAGTCGATCAGTGAACAGATGCGTAAGTACACAAACAGAACTGCACCTCTAAAATGTAATTTCCAAACAATGAATTGCTCCTCACTTTGACAATCCCCCCCACCCCAACCAGTCCCCCTCACGTGCTCTCTAAGAAAACAGGGATATATTTTTTAAAATTTGTGTCAAAATTTCATTTAACGGGAGGGGAAAAGCAGCATCAGGGAGCACAGGGTGCTTAAAAGTCACAAAGCCACAAAGGATGGGGAAGATGTGATGGTAATCCTAGTCACTTCCCTATTGTCACATCAGCATCCGAGATTCCCTTTACAGTAGTAACTAATTTTTGAAGCATACACTTCACAGTAGACACTGTACACTCTATTACCCTCAATTTTCTCAGTTATCTAGTTTCCAAATCATAGGAAGAGCAGGAAGATATACAAAAACTAAGGAGTACAAGTTGCTGCGAGGTTAATGAAAATCATGTTATTCGGCGTGAAACATTGCTGTCGTTTTCTGCTACCAGTTTAATTTCTGCAAACCAAGACTACAGGGAAATACCCATTTAAGAATCTAACCATTCTTTCTACCAAATTGACAGCATCTAATTTTGCCCTGAGCGTTCATGCGCAAATCATTGAGACAAACAAGAACAATAACCAGTTTAGAAGGCACTATAGCACCCACTTCCCGATAAACTGAAATAGATCGAACACCAAGGACCATTTGGTATGTTCCCTCCGCCAAATTTCATATCTGAAAATTTATATTTAAGCTGTCTTATTAGTCAAAGATTTAACAAAGACTTGCAAAAGAAAAAAGAAAGTAAATTAATTGTCAGTTCCAGCTTGTAAACTTTCATTAACTATGATTCAAACTTTGTATATGACAAAATTCAAGGAAAATGAAACTTCGGTTCTAAGTAGAATCATCATCATAGTAGAAATGTCATTTTACGAAACAATTCTTTGACAGGAAAAGAAGACAGTTCTTGTTTGTATACGTATCATTAATTGATAAAATTAAAATTTTTAACCTCCCGAAAAGGAAAAAAAGAAATTAAGTATAATGGCATAAAGGACTTGAATTAATTGTATTATAAGCGCTAAAAGATTTAAAGCTCTCTTTCTCTCTCTAAATTTTCAGAGAAAGTGAAAAATCACTTCATGAACACTCACTCACTCCAAATAAAGAAACCCTAAAAAATAAATAATCAAACAAATTCTATTAGCTACTTCAACCTAAAATTTGAAATATAAGGAATCCAAACAAACAAATCAAAATGTCTCAACCTAAAGATAAAACAAATGACCTAATATCTCTCTCTCCCTCTCGGAAAGAAATTGAAACTCACCATGCAAGTTCATTACCAAAAGACATGGTCTTGCTTCCTTCGGACGGGAACAGCAAGTCGTACTTAGAACCAAGCTTCATCGCCTGCCTCTCCAAATCACTGTTGACAAGCGCTTTATAATACTCCAAACTCCCTCTCTCCGGCCACGAACCGCTCACATTTCCCCCGCTCCTTGAAACCTTAAATGCTCTCACTTCGTCTGAGAATCTGTGAATGAGCTTCGAGGAGAAAGTCACCGCCACCACCGAGTTCTTCACGAGAAGAGCCAGTACTAGTCCTAGAGTATACATCAGATTCCAAGTCGGCATTGCGACTTTAATCACAAAGTAGACAAAATCAGAGGAAGTTAAAGGAGAAGATCTAAAGCACTGAAACGAGATCTAGGGTTTAAGAGGGGAGAGAGGGAGGGAAGGAGGGTGGATTTTATAATGTTTTCTGTTTTTCGGTAACGGTATTGCTTAGCTTGCGAGAGTAGCGTGCAGCGAGAGAGAGAGAGAGAGAGAGAGAGAGGGTGATGCGTTGGGTTGGCTGTCGAGATGACGACCGTAATGTACGAAAACTTATTGATATTAATACTTTTTTATTTATAAAATATTTTCAAAATATCGTAACATACTAAATTAATTTATATTTACATAAAAATCTTTATATTTTCTATAATTATTAGCTTTTTATATTTAATAAATTATATTTTTAATTTTTATATTAATTATTTTACGATAATTAATAATTACATATTTAATTATTTAAATTTTATAAAATATATTTATTCTATTATTTTTATAAAATAATTAATATTTTATATAAAAATTTTTATATTTTTTATATTTATATATTTATTCATATTTTTATTTTTAATATTTTTATAAAATCTCACTGTACCATATCATTTTATATCTATTTTCATTTTCACGTTTCTATTTCATTACAACATAAAATCACACAAAAAGGAAGTGCGTGGTATTTTTAATTTTATTTTAAAAATTATGAAATCAATTTATTTTTAAAATTAAAATTATAAAATAATTTTTAATTTTATTTTAAAAATTATTATTTTTTATTTTTTCTTATAAAAAAAAATTTCTATCAAATACGTACTGATTCTTGTAACGTTAAAAAACACAAGTAGATGCGCAATGCGCACCGTGAAGCATTGTAAAGCGAATCTTTGAAAATTACGTTGGGGTTGTGTGCGTGTTTTCTGAACAATGAGGAGAATGATTAGCTTTAATTATGGAAAAAGAGTATCAAGCAGCGAGGAGGCGCCTCGTTAGTGGCCCCATGTTGACGTGTCGCCGAAAATTGAAAATACACTTTAATTATTGCCCTTTCTGAGTTTGGAGTTTTCGGGCATCAGGAAAGACCTTCGCCATGAGAGAGAAATAGTATTATTTGAAAATATATTTGACGCATTAGGATTCACCATTTGTCGTTTATCCAAAAGCAGGGAAATAATTACACTGATATTCTTGCTAAGCTGTTAGACGAGTTTCGGCTCAAATAATATGGATCTTTTTATAATAGATTCGAATTTAAATCTCATTATAAAAAATAAAAAATAAAAAAAATATTCGTACCGGCCCGTCTTTCTCTCTCCTGATTTCCATAAGTTTTAAAACTCTCTTAGTGTGGTGTACAGGTATCTGAAACATATTATTTGGAATGGTTTCCTTTAAAACTAATCTTTTTCTACTCCCATAAATCATCTTATGGTATTATTTGAAAATATCAAGATCTCATTTGACATATTAGGATTCATGGTTACACTGATGCTCTTGCTAAGCTAGGCACATCTTTCTCTCCTGGTTTCCATAAGTTTTGTAACTCTCTTACTGTGGTGCGCAGATATATTTTAAGTGTATTATTCGAGATGGTTTCCTTTAAAACTAATTTTTCCCTACTCCCATAAATCATCTTATAGTATTATTTGAAAATACCAAGATCTCATTTGACGCATTAGGATTCATCGTGTGTCTTTTATCCAAAAGGAGGGAAATAGCTGCACTGATGTTCTTGCTAAGCTAGGCCTGTCTTTCTCTCTTGGTTTCCATAAGTTTCGTAACTCTCTTAATGTGGTGCACAGATATTTAAAACGTATCATTCAGGATGGCTTCCTTTAAATATAATATTTCCCCACTCCCATTTGTCACCAAAAGAGTTAAAACACATTTTTCTATGAGTAGGAATGAGTATTATATAATAACTCACACAAATTAAACATATATATTTATTTTTTAATCATTTTTAAATTTATCTTTTAAATAATCAACTCTAAATTATTGAGATTAAATCTTGATTTATTGTTATTATTGTATTGTATTTATCAATGAAATAGATAAATAACAAAATGATGCGCGTTGTTTTCATTGATTAAGGTTAAAAGCTTTAAATCTAAGCATCCAAAACCTAATTAATTATCCAACTCTTTATAATTCGACAGCCCCAAATGAATTAGGTTTCCAAAATGATGTTTGTTTAGTCATCAAAGTCACCTGTTGTTGGAGGGCGGAGCTGAATTGTTTTTCCACTCTTAATGTATAAAAAAAGCCAAGAATATTGTTATATGTAAACATCTTGCCCGTGCCGGCAAGTTTGATAGCCTACCTAAGGTCAAATATGCCCCCGTGAAGCATCTTCCAAATGAGGAAGGCCTTGATTATAACTCTTACATTTATGATGGTCTTCCGAATCAATTTTGAGTAATTATTTGCTTAACAATAATAGCAAAACCAATATTAGAAGGGAGGAATAATAACATAAATCTGGATGGATTGAAATGAAGGCAATTCAAAATTGAGAGAGAATTTTGATATTTTTGCACAAGAGAGAAATTAAAGGATTTTACCGCACGGCGTTTCCATTACCGGATCTAGAGTTGAGACATCGTAGAACTGTATTGATAATTCGATTTGTGATTATCATCCTGACTACGAGATAGATCGAGACGTGAATTTCGTGGTTCCCCAAAGATAAGAGACATTATCGAGAAGGGTGAAGTGACCGTCAGATATACTTCTACACATAGCATGGTGGCTGATTCTTTTACCAAACCCATTACTAGAGACTACTTATTAGGACATAGAGAGTTATTGGATTTGAGAATTTATTGACATTGCTCATTTTGTACTGACAACATTGATACTTATTGATTTTTCTATATATGTTGAATTATTCAATCATATAAGTATTGTATTTTAATCAATGCACTTACTTTTATTATCATATATGTGTGTGTGTGTGTATGTGTGTGTGTGTGTGTGTGTGCGTGTGTGTGTGTGTGTGTGTGTGTGATGTTATTATAGATGTCAGGCAGGCGATATCGACTCTCTCACACGAATGACCACCTCCAGCTCTGAGCGAGCGGAGATAAGACAGTTTCTAACTGTAAGAGATTTTGAGAGTAACCCTGCTAAAACATAAGTCGCCCTGATATGTGTTCAGGATGAGATCATATGTGATATGATCGATATGGACGTATCCACATCCATATTACCTGCTAGAAACCAGGTTTGAAATCTTAGAAATCACCTATGATCTGTGAGATTGCCTCTGAAATACTCTCTCTGAGATCTCTGGATAAAGTCTTATATGTAGACTGAATCCTATATCTGCACAGTGTTAGAAACATATGACATACGCCCTTTGAGAGATGGGGAATAATACTATGGCACGCGTTTCATACAGCATGTGATAAAGACGACTAGGGATAGTGGGAGTTATTTAGTTTGAGACACTGATTAAAAATTTTTATTCTCGATCCCCACTATGTGAGACCTGAGATTCACAGAGTGAGATCTCTGATACCCTTATTACTTTCGGCTGACTTTAGAAGTCTCGATTCGGTGTTTGCTATCTTAATTTGTTTATCGATGGCCCGGAATATAAATTGAGATCTGAGAGACAGGTCTGAGAAAGCAGCCGCGTTAAGACTGATAGGTTCAAGTTTGGGAAAAGGAAGATCAATTGACGTTACATCGTGATATGGTATTCACCGACCGGTTTCTTGTGTTCTTTCATGTTGGGATTATAACACAATAGTGAATACATATTCGAGCAATTTATGAGGAATTATTTTTGTTGAGGAAAGTAGCTCGATGGATATAATCAGTCTTGGATCTGGGGTGTTGCGAACTTATTATTGTACTAACGTTGACTACCCGATCATCCTAATAGGTGTATCGATAAGTCTTTTACTTGCAAGTATACTCGCTAGTCGCACGTCGTCCAACTCAGTATGAAAATCTAATAAAGTGATGTGAAAAGATCACATCAATTGTGATAACGAGATGACCGTAAAATGCCATCTGTGCAAGTGGGAGATGAAGGTCAAATATGCCCACATGGGGCATCTTCCAAATAACGAAGACCTTGGTTGTAACTCCCACATTTATGGTGATCTTCAAAATCAATTATGGGTAATTGATTTGCCCACCAATAATAGCAAAACCAATATCGAAAGAGAGGAATAATAACATAAATCTGGATCTCGGAATGAAATGAAGGCAATTCAAAATTGAGAGAGAATTTTGACATTTTTGCACAAGAGAGAAATTAAGAGATTTTGTTGCACGGCGTTTCCATCACCGAATTTAGAGTTGAGATATCGTAGAACTGTGTTGATAATCCGATCTGTGATTATCATCCCGATTATGAGGTGGATCGAGACGTAAATTTTGTGGTTCTCCAAAGATTACTGTATCGTTCATTGAGATATTACCAAAACTCTATACTTTTAATTTCGAAATTGTTTAATACTTTCGCTACATGATAGAGCCATGAAATACTCTAACACCTACCAACCGTACTCTTTTTTAAGTAATTAAATTTTGTTCCATTTTTTATTTATAAAATTTTACATTTTTAACTAAAAAATATTTTTGATTAAAATTTATTATAAATAAAAAAGGAAATATAAAGATAATTTAAAACAAATTCAACTTTATCAAACAACCAATGACCATAGTTCTGCAACATTTTCAAAAATAATACAAAAATGGCCCCTTCCGGGACCTTCCTTAGGTGTTGAATAGCCAACTTAGAACTGGTCCAGATATGGGAAATCCAACTGTTTAATTAAAAAAATAATACAAAAATTAAATAGATCAAATGAATCACCTCGATAAACAAAACAACTAAGGATACCAATTCATTTAGAGGTCATACATTAGTAAGAAAGGAAATCAGACAACAATTGACACTGAAGCAAATTGTTGATTATTTCCAACGTTTAATTAATCAAAAACAGAAGACATAAAGGAAGAGCTATTTCCCTCCTCCCTCAAATGTCTGTCTGTGTTGCTCGAAAACATAAGACTATGATGTTACAAAAGAATACATCCAAGTTGTGACAGACAACTAATGCAGAAGATAACTACAGACATCAAAACTCCCAAGCAAACTATATACACCAACAAGGAAAAAAATGGTTGTACATTTTCATCCCCAAATTCAATATGCAGGTCTGTTTCTTACTTGTTTGACCACTGGAATTCAATTTCTAGGTTTCGGGGGGGTCCGCTTTTGCTTGCAGGTAATAGTGTGTACTCACCGGCCACAGATCCTAGCATGACGACCCGGTCAATCTGAATATTCACTTTCCCAAATGAACTCTGCATTTTAGACAAGGTCAGAACTCGACAACAGTAAGAGGAAACTAAGTTTCTAGATTGCATGATCTGTTTTATTTACCTTCCCCATTTTGCTCTTGTTCTTGCAAGAAATGTGAAGCTTTTGTCCTTGTGGGGGGCTCTCAAAGGCCCATGCAAAGCTCTCGTCCCATTCAGGAGTAGGACCGGTCGATACAATCTGCATATTAGTACCACTTGACATGGTCAGTAAGAGAACCGGGGAGAATTTGAATAACTGGAATCCAGCCGCAGATGCAGGTTTTTCTTTTTGGATGGAAGACTATCAAATATGTAAGATGGTAACATAGTATATCACCTTGGTTTGTCTAGGAGGGTTGTTGCCGAGGGTTAGCTTGCAATAAACACTTGGATTTCCCACGGACTGCCTCATATTGTTTCCACGTTTGATTACAACCACTAATGTGCCTGGCAAACACTGTAACAGAAACTCTGCCCTTTCCTGAAAACGAGGTGGACCTGACTGGATGAGATACTGAAGCAGCGGAATAGCCTCTGCAGCAGCAACTGATTGAGCCCTAGAGACTTCTGCTGGACATGCTGACCATGCTTGCCTGAGAAGAAACAGCGAGTCAAGAGCTGCTTCTTGAGTTGCCTCTGAACCAGTCTTCAGGGCTGTAACCAAATGTGGAATGCTAAGAGTTGCAGGCTCTGTGGCTCTCAAGCGTGGGAAGTTATTAAAGAGAGCATTTAGAGCTTTCAGATACTCTTCATTCACAGTTCCAGTTGCCCATAAGTCCTTTTCAATAGCAGCTGCAAGGAAAGGGCATAGTGATTGGAAGAGCAAAAAAAACATACATACATCTTATTTACTAATAAATGAGAGCACCGCATTTGTGCCATCTATCACTGGAGGTACTAAATATGCAATAGCCATTCATACATCTTATAAAACACCAGTTTACTTTGCATAAGAATAATTTCACTGTTTCAGGTAAATTAAATGCTTACTGAGACATAAGATTCTGCATTAAAGCTTCATAGTAAATATGCTTGACGTGCCTATGATCAACTTTAATGAAAATGATTGACAGTGCAAAATTTTTAATCGAAAATGATACTCACCAGTGATAGCCCTGACTGTCTCACTTGAAGCATACTCCTGAATAGTATGGTTAGAGAAGAGAAGTTTGACAAACATTGCAGCCTGAACAGAAGTGTCTGGATCACTCGAACCAATGAGATCCAACACAACCTGAACACCACCAGCTTCAGCAACTGCTCTTTTATTTGATCGGCTGTACATGACAAGGTTTTGCAAAGCACAAATAGCAACCACTTTCATTTCTTCAGTTGGTTGGTCCTCAAGAATATTTACGAGAGCTCGACAAGCAGAAACAGCATCAGTTGTTCGAGCAAGAGTCTCATTCTGGAATAGATCGCCAAGTGCAAGTGTTGCAAGTAACCTTGCCTGCTGAGCTTGAGTTTGTGGATCCAATAGGTACTGGGATAAAGGTAATATTGCAGACTTAATTGCTTTTGTTTCCCTAATTTTAACATTGTTCAGCAATACTTCCAGCAGTCTAGCAGCAGTTTCCTCACATTGATGAGCCCTAAGAAGTTCCAAAAGTGCCTCTATGGCACCACTTTCAGCCATTGCTTCCGCACTGGTTCCATCATCACTTTCCAGCACTAGAAGAGCATTTAATGCACCTATGACAGTGCTTTCTGAGCCAGATCGGAGCAGCCTCACCAACACAGCAACAGGTACTTCCAAATAAAAATCAGAACTAAATTGGAGAATGCTAGACAACACAAAGGCAGCAGATTCCCACAGTGCATGGGGAAGTGAAGGATCAGCTTGAAGTATCACTTTTGACAGCTCAGCAACACCACCTTCTTTTGCATTTTCATTTGGCCAGACCATTGCAATACTCACGAGAGCTTTGATAGCTCTTTGCTGCAAAATGTGTATACCGGAGCCGAGAATGCGAATCAGAGGCCCAATCACTTGTGGTGTCACAGAGTCCTTCTGTAGATGTTCTTCCAGGAGTAAATGTGATAGAAGCTCAGCTGCCAGCTGCTGCACTGCTGGAGCTGGAGAATCTAACAAAGGAATAAGGGGCTCAATAGCTTGGTGAGACGTCAGAGTATATTCGGCACGGCACTGTGGATGCTCTAAAATATTGACAAGAACCTGTAATGAACTATGTTGTCCATCAGCTCCATATTCTGGTCTTGTTAACAACATGAAAAGTGGCTCAACCACTTTTGCTGCAGACGGACCCTTGGCAATGCTGGCATTATTGGTCAATATTCGAAGCAATTCTGCCAAAGCAGCACAGAGAAAATCAGGTGCTTCATGAAGGATATCAAGTATGCTTTCAATTACCCCGGCCTTCACCATTTCCATTTTACAAGCTGGCCTGTCTTTGCCCAACTTAACAAGGGCCCTGGATACAGCCTCCTGAAGCACATAATTCTTCCCACACAAAAGGGCCACTAGAGGAATGACAGCACCATGTGCTGCAACCAATTCTGCCAATTGTTCATCATCCAAAAGCTTATCCAATGCACGAACAACTGAGTGCTGAGCAGGACTGAACTCGGTCACAAGGAGAGACACCAGAGGCTCAACACAACGAGCTGCAGCCATTGTAGATCGAATACGTGTGTTTCCAAAAAGTACATAGCATAACTCAGCAGCATCACCTTTCAAGTCCATCGAACAGTTAGACGAAAGGATTCTGCAAAGAACATCCACTGCATTCATTTCTACATCTGCAACAGCAAGGGCTCTTGATGGGCTTTCACTTAACAACCTAACCAAAGCAGCAATAGCAGCATGCTGCTCCTTCTCTGAGCCAGTGTTGAGAATTTCCACCAGGGGTTGAACAGCCTGCCTAGCGGTTTCCGCACTTCTTATATGATCAGCAGAAAATAAGCTTTCTAATGCTTTGGCGGCACTATACCTTGCAGCTCTGCCACCTAAACGTAAGACTGCTACCAATTGATTAACAGCACCAAAAGCAGCTTCATGCTTTCGAATCTCAGATGTAGTGAAGAGGATACCCAACAGATCAGTTGCTGCCTCCTCTGTTGCGTCTTGAGGACCAAGAGAAAGGTACTTCGTTAGAGCTTCCAAAGCCCCTGACTCTACCATTACGGATTTATTTGAAAGGCAGTCTCGTGCAAGCTGAGTCAGTAGGCCTAGAGCAAGAAAAGGTGCCCCAGGACGATCTGGCATAGGTTTAAGCAGATCAACAAGGACAGGTATTGCTTTTCTAGAAGTGGCACCTGTCCTGATGTCATCAACTCTGAACAGCCTCTCTAGAGCAACTTGTTCTGGATAACGCACCAGAGAGAACTCCTCCGAAAGTTCCAGAAGATCATAGATATCAACATCAGCACAACCAAGCAATGGAATAAGCCCACTTGCTGCCCCAGAATTTGCAATTGAAAGGAGAGTTCCCCGGCTGCCATTACAGACTAAACTTGCCATCGCTTGTGCAGCAAAATATCTATTGGTTAACTCCTCTGATCTTAACAAGCTCGCAAGTACTGGAATCGCTTTCATGGTTGCATGCGCTCTTATAATATCCCTATCTTGAAACAAAATTGCTAGCAGTAAAGCACAAATCCATATGCTACTATCCTCCTTGAAATCATTCTGCACAATTGCGACAGGGCAAATCATGGATTCAGCCTTTGAGTTAATACAAAAATCCATAGAATATGGATAATACTCTTGCCAGGCTTGTTATCTATAATTACGACTCCACAAATTATTTGAGGAATGTCAGAGACAGCAGCTATAGTTATGACAATTTGCGGCTAATCTACAAAATATCAACTCTGACGCATCACAAAGCATAACTTAAATGAGGCAAATGGAAAAAGGATGTGCTACCTGAGCATATTGAGTCGAAAATTGGGAAATCTTGTCAGTTACAACTTCAACTGCTCCTGCCTCCATAATGACAGCTCTGCTTTTATCATCATGGCAAGCAAGTACGGAAAGTAGCCATATAGCTGCATTTGAACCATATATAACTGATGTACTTTTGACAGTCTCACCACCTTTTGATTCTTCTTGAGGACACCTATATATGCTTATGTCCTCCTTGTCCTTTTCTCCTTGTTCTCGCAAGAATGTAGGCACTGTAGAGTTCAGCATCTCAACCAGAGACCGGATGAGAGGAGCACATGATCCAGAGTAGTTCAAATCCTCCACCACTCTTTGATGATTTACTTTTGTAGCACAAATGAGCAGTGCAGCACCTCCAACTTTAACCTTTTGGTCAAGAGAACTTATTACCCTTTTAGCAATTGATGGTACACAGCCAGTGGTACCGGATATACCGTTCCCTAGAACAACAGGTTGACCGTGACAAAGACGAGACAATATTTCAATGGCTTTGTCTTGCAATGAAGGTGCCACATCAGCAATACATGATACTATAGGGGTTATGCTGCTTGGAAATTCAGCTAAAACTGCCCAAGCAGGTTTGATGTGCCCGCTAGCACCTCCTGACCTTGAAAGGAAAGCAAGGGCATCCAGTGCCTCTGATTTAGCCACAGATCCACTGTTGGCTGACTCAAGAAAGGAAACTAGTGCAAGAAAAGTTCCGGCACGATTTACACAGTCAGTCAAGGCAAAGTCGATTGGACGAGAATGGAGAAGCCGAGCAATTGCAGCAGCAGCTTGGGTCTTTCCACCCATTCCGCCTTCACGCAGAACCCTGGTGGCAGGCAAAACAATCTCCTCGGGAGTTGCTGTCTCTGAAACCTCAATATCCAAAAGAAGATTTGCCAAAGCACACGTTGCCTGCTCTGCAACATCCAGAACTGAAGAGTTGGCAAGCACCACCAAAGGAGATAATGCATCTCTACCAACAGTAGCCACCTCTCGATTTTCTTTACTTGACAAAAATATTGCAGCTAGGCAAGCTGAGGACTCCTTTAGAATACTTTCTGAGTTAACATTTAAAAGCTTCATAACTGACAAAAGAGTCTTGACTGTGATGGCACTCCCACGCAAGTCCTTCCTGATTTCAAATAGTCCAGCTAGAGCTGATGCAGACTTGGCCTGAGTTTCTTCTTTGGTGGAGCTCAATATTTTTATCATTGTCTCAATTGCATCATTTGCAGCACTACCTTCACGTAATATGTCATTGAGGGGAGCCACGGAAAGCAAACTTTTTAAAGCATCCAAAACATACACTTTGGATTCAGGTAGTTCACTGGTCAATAGAGCAGCAAGTTGGCTAATTGTTCCTGTATCAGATTTTTGTATCAGATGGTTCAACGTTTTTGCTGCAATTTCTTTCCCACTTGCACTGCCGTTCTTCAGCAGCCATAATAGAGCAGGAACAGCATCAGCACTTTGCACACAAGCACGTATATCTTCACTATGATTACACAAGTTCCCAAGAATTGTCGCAGCATCCTCCTTTGCTTTAACAGAACCAGTCTCTAGAATTTGAATGAGAGGAGGAATACCACCAGCAGCAGTAATAGCCCATTTACTCTCATCATTTTCATGAGACAAAAGGGAAAGCAAAGCAACAGCACACTCCTGTTGTTGCTCTGAAGAAAGCCCAAGAAGAGAAATTAGTAGCTGTACCCCTTCACGACCTTGGAGTGCACGCCATAGACTGCCTTCATTATTGCAAAGTACCAAAAGAGACCGTATCAACTCATCCTGAACTTCATTAGTGGCCATTGTTATCAAACCAACCAGCAAGCGTTTTGCATCAGAATTTGGAAGGTTACTAGAAAGTATGGAATTACCATACAAACTGGCCAAGGCTTCAATAGTACGCTCCTGCACAAGAAATGGCAGGCGAGGTTTGAACTGCTTAATCAGTGTCTGTTCAATCACCTGAGGGTTTGATGCTCTAGTAGTTTCTGCATTGCAATCATATATCATAAGAGCTGATGCTAAAGCCCCCAAAGTATCGGCAATTTGTGCAGGTGAGGTGCAGGAATCAAGGCTTTCACCAAGACTTGCAATGACATAAGACAAACCACCAGAGATGTTTGCAAGAGCACACATTGCATTCTCCTGCAGTGCTTGGGCATGCTCCCCTTGCATGAATTCTTTTGAAGGAGCTATAGTTGCATTTATCAAAGCTGGTATACCATTAGAGTTAGCAATCTCCCGCCTTGCTTCTTTGCATTGGGCAGAAAGAGATTTAAGAGCTCCTGCAGCTTCTGCTCTGACAGGAGCTTCATTACCAGGTCCTAATAGCTTGAGGAGTTGTTTTATGGCTTCTGCAGCCAATACCCTGGAACAAACAGATGCATCTTCCATCATCATGCATGCAAGAAGATAACATACATTTGCTTGAGTACTTGACTGCCCGGCTGTGAGCAACTTCACAAGTATGTCCACTCCTCCAGCTTGTATAGTTGCAGACCAGAATCCTTCTGTGCTACTAGAAAGGTTTCTTAGTGTTCCTGTTAGTAAGTTATCAACCAAATTACCAGCCTTGAGTCCATTTTTCAGTTGCTCCCAAAGGACAGGCACAACTCCTTCAGTTGAAAATATTTTTGACCCAACATAATCCTTATTACCACCTTGAGAAACAGCAAAAATGGCCTTTGCAGCTGCAACCTGACCTTCAGCAGAGTTTGACCTGAGAAGACCAAGTAATGGTGGAATGCAACCCCCAAGCAAGACTTTAACCCTCAGCTCATTCTCCTTGCACAGAGAGCCCAAAACAGTAGCTGCCTGTATTTTGACCCCAAGAGAGCCAGATCGAAGGAGAGACACAAGCACAGGAACCGCCTGAGAATGAGATCCCACAGCACCGAAGGCAGCTTGACGTGTTTCAATAAGATCCAGCAGCTGCATCAGGGAGACCTCCTTCTCTTGTGCTGAGGAGGAACTTTGCCTCAACTGCTCAATGCATTGGGCAACACTTGCTATTGTGCCATCTGGATCCTCCATGCTACTACGGTCCCTGCAGTGATTAGTAGCAAAATATAATTAAAATAATGTTGTTTTCTCTGCTAACTACTCCATCATGATTCTTAGCCAGTGCAGCATTGATCTGATTATAGGGCAGAAAAAATAAATGGGACCTATTGACTGCAAAAGGAAGGAAGAATATGAGCCAGTACAGCATTGATCTGATTATAGAGCAGAAAAAATAAATGGGACCTATTGACCGCAAAAGGTAGGAAGAATATAACCGGAAGAAAGCCATAACTGATTATATATAATCAGAAACGAACTGGACCAACAAAGAGGGGATTTAACAGCAGAACCAACATTAATCAATGGCAGAAACTTTCTGTCCATATTTTCTTTGTTAATATTTAATACACTGGAGTCAGAGGACATGGGACATAAATATGAATAAATTGTTTAAATGACAAAACAATAGGTTTATCACTCTGAGAGGTGGCAAAAAAGAACAATATACTAAATGGCAGCCAGCTAGTCTCTCTCATTCCACAACATGCTACATTCTTCTCAAATAATTCCTCATGCTTACTAGATATCAGGGTCTCAAAGCTTTAGATAGAACTGACATGTAGTAAAATACACTAAGCCAAGCTGACGCTATTTATGTAGGTGCAATATTGTGCATCCAGATCTTCACCCAGTAGAAGAGTCTTACTATGGTGGTCAATTAGTATAGCACTATGGCTCAACATGGCCGGGCTTTGATGAAACAAAACCAGCAACCAATGAATAGATCACTTAACAATCATTAAGTACTGATCTCACAATGTGCTCTATGCCTACATTTATAAGCAAATAGCCCAAATAACAATAAAAATAAATCATATCCACATCCAAATAGATACAAACCTAATATCCTCAAGTTCCATACAAATAAAACTTAACATGTTTTTGAGTTTTTTAATTTCCTTTAACGTAAATCCATTCATGAGACTGTTGCACTTTAGAGAATCTTTTTCATTTGAAGCGTCCTAGCAAGGGTCCTTTCTCAAGAGGGTGCTCCGTCCAGCAGTAGAGTTTTCAAAATATTCAAGCAAGCACAGAAGCAACACATATCAAGTACAGGAAATTAGTAGTGGAGAATATTGATTTCATTATGAAATTGGCTAGAACTGGTGGTAAGAGAGTCAAGCAAATACAGTAATAGAAATGTTATTTGGCTTATGGGTGCAGATTACAGATTATCTCATTGAAATACTGGCTAGGAACTCACCTTGAGCCCATCTTTACAAACGAATGAGGGGTTGGGGGTTCTGAGTCCTGAAGTTTGGCATCCCCACTTTTATCCTGCTTTCAAAGAAAAGAGATTTGAATCATTTGCTGCCAGTGGAATGATCATATACATTAATGCTGTCAGCATACCTTATACTGAATACTTTTTCCAGCAGGTTTGAAAGTGACTGACATGGTAAGTATATGGATCCAGAGTAATTAAATCTCTGGCGGGAAGGGGACTCTCAGAATATGCTCTAATTTAAGACAAGACAAAACACTACATGGCAATGCAAATGTAAAAGCAGTCCAAACAAAATCCAACATATCCATTCATCTTATCAATATGCATAAATGCAAAGACATTATAGATGCATTGAGAACTCAAACCATTACCACCAATTTCCCGACACTTTTCCTGGAACAGGTACTAAATTTTCCAAATTCATTCAACATTATTGTCAATTCAGACCTAAGTACCACAGATCCACATCCACATTGATGACGTTGGAATCTTTCAAATTTACTTATTTCTAAGAGGTTTCAGGTTAGGACACTATTTAAACAAATATCTGTCAAAAGGCAAATCCCAGATTCCAACTTTGCAGATACCCCAACCATTTCTCTACTGTACCATAAATTGTGATTTCAGATGAAAATATGAGAGAGATCCAATTACATAAGAAGCCTAACACACCTTTGACCCATTTCACTCATAGAGTTGATAAGGTCAACCCATCAATTTAGAATAAAAATTTCAAATGAATTATAAATGACCATTGCAAGAGACAGTGTAAGGTTCATATGAGAATCACCAGATCATTAACTGCATGGTTGCCATTGCTGCCATTGCTGGCAGCAAACCTCCAGGATAGTGTTGCCGCCAGCTTTACACCTCTTCTAAATTCACAAAATTAAATTGGGTGACTTTCAAAAAAGCTTCTAAAATAAATTTTCCCCAGATCTCAGATCTTTTCCAGATCTATCCTTCACAACAACACTGCACAACATACAAATTCTCCCTGCAAACAAAAAGGACCAATCCCAAAAATCAGAACTCTGTTTACCAAAAATGCCACAAAATCTGAAAATTAAAAGCTCAAAGAACAATCAAAATCCAAATAGATTCAATTGAATTCAAAGTACAACGAGTAGATCGACTTGAACTATCCAAATCACTCACTCTGAAGAAGCAGATTCAACACAATGTGAAACTCATATAAAGAAATTCAATAGAAACTGATTTTTAAAAAAAAAAAGAAGCATTGAAGAACAAAACAATACAGATGAATTTTGTTTCAGATTCAGGAGATAGATTCAACGAATCCAAGACCAAAATCTACTTCGCGAATCACAAATAAGAACAATCTTTATCAATGCAAATGAAAAATTCCTAAGTAGAAGCATAGAGAGATAGGGAATAGAAGTGACCTTTTAGAGAGAGAGCTAAGTGTCGCAAGCATCTAATGCATATCAATTGTGATTTCGTAGAAGAGAAGCGAGAGAGAGAGAGAGAGAGAGAGAGAGAGAGAGAGAGAGAGAGGTGGGAGTGACGGTGAAGACCGAAGAAGAAGCGGAGAGTTGGGCTGTGGTATTGACAGGTAAAAAACGCCAGATTTTTTGTTTTACTTTTATTTCTAATTAACGTTAATTTACGTGGTTCTTACTAGATTTTAGAGAGAGAGACAGAGAGACAGAGAGACAGAGAGACAGAGAAGAGAGAGAAAGCGAGAGGGGGTTTAATTTCTGCCTTCACCACACCGCCGACAGATGGACTTTGGCTCATTTCATAAGGCTGCGGTTAGCCGCTCTCCTAAATAATCGTCGGCTGATTTTTTTTTCTTCTTTTTTCTCCTAAAAATACTCAAATCGATTCAAATTAAAATATAAAAATAATATAAATAAATTAAAAGTAAAATTCTATACTTATTTTTTTTCATTTGTTCATTTTTCTTAAATATTGTAAAGAAATATTTTACTCCACAAAAATAATTATAGTAAAAAAAAGTAAGATTTTGATAATATTTACTTGGATAAAAAATCATTTTATCAAGATTTCTTCATGTTTATTTGCTTTTAAAAATTTTAAATTATTAAAATACCCATTTAACTATTCTTATGAATTATACTAGCCATTAAAGTTTGCTTGGTATTAAAGCTATAACGTTGGAAAGTGAAAATTTTTAGTTGATTTAAAATAAATAAAAAAACCAATGGCTACGGCTAGCTGAATCGAGCCAACAACTCTCTCTCTCTCTCTCTCTCTCTCTCTCTCTCTCTCTCTCTCTGAGAGTTGGAGAACAACCGGAATTGTTTTCTCCATGAAAGACAGAGAACATTCTATAAACAAAGTCACACCTAATAAGGTCCAGATTTTATTTATGCAAATATTTTCTAACTCAAGCCAACATATTTTGATTTTGAAAATGCATAAAATATTAATATTATTAAAAAACTTACAATTATTAATATTTTAATAAGATTTTAACGATGAATTTATCAAATGAATTATCGACAGAATTCTAATTATATTGAATATTTATCATAATACTTAAAAAGAATAATAATATTAATCGATTTTCAAAATCCTTCGACTCAATATAAAAAATAATTAATTTTCATCAATTTTGTTACTTTACGCGTATTGATGTATGGTACTTATGGTTCTAATATTTACTATATTTGTAAAACTATGAATTTAAAATATCAAAACTTTTACAAAATGAGCCTTGGAAATGCCAAATGACCCTAAATACCCTTACTCCTTTTTTTTTTTTTTGGTGGGCTGTGCCCTTAGCTTTAGGGTGCAACCACAACCCATGCTCCCAAACTGCATCATGTCAAATTAAATAATTTTTATTGCTTGCAATTTGCTCACTTGGTATAGTCTTTTTATCTTCTTGAACTTAGCTTTAGGGTTTATTTTTGTACATGAAATAGATTTATACATCTCAATTCATATTAACCAAATTACATGGACAAATTATATGTTTGAAGGATAGGAATGGAAATGGATTAAATCCCACTTGGTGTGCAACAAAAACCTCATAATTCCTTCTCGGAACTGACACTTGTTGACATAAATGGGATGAACACCTTCGCCCATTAACTAGAGCACGAAAAAAATAATATTGAGAGACCAACCCCAAAATGAACCCTACAGCTGTTAATCCAGATTAGTCGAGATAAAACTCTAGAGATTGGATGGTACCCAAGCCAAGGTACCAAAAAAAAAATTCTTCTTGGAATGAAAGTGAATCAAGAATAGAATTATTACAATTCCAAATCTTTATCCCTGATTTGAGTGCCATGAGATCACATTTTTTGAAACTCCATTTCTTTTGAATTTGTTTTACTAATTTTCTTTTCATTTCCTTGCGATTTTCCTTTTTTTTAGGGAGGGGGGGTGGGGTTGGGGATTTTCTTTGTGGTCAAGAGGTGTGATCATGTGGGACACGAGAGAATGATTGAGACTATATACCAGTTACCAGCTGTGGATGTTCATTACTGAGGAAAAGGAAATTCGGAGCTGGAATTAGAATTGTAGCCTCTCTCTCTCTCTCTCTCTCTCTCTCTCTCTCTCTCTCTCTCTCTCTCTCACACACACACACACACACACACACACACACAAACACACACACACAGAGTACCTTGCTTCATTTGCAATCTTGCATTAATTTTAACGAATTAGACTTATAAACTTTTCTTTTTAATTTAACAATTGACCACAAGTCAATCTTTGTTACAACTAAATTACACTTTTTCTTTGCTTTTTCCTAGAGAACAATGAAAGACAAACAAAATCCCCGTCCTAGCTTTTAAAAAATAAAGAAAAAGCAACAAATCACTTGTCTAATCCCTCTTTTGCACAATCATCTGGATCAAGTTTAAGCAGACAGAAACATGGAATTATATAAGCCGGTTTACAAAAAGTTCGATGTTTCAAAATGCCCTCCAAAAAGGCCATTATTATCGTCCCAACGAGAGCATCAAATGACCAAATGTTCAAAAGAAGTTACTCGTTCAGTTGAAGAATTTCGTTTTTGTATGATGATTTAGAGTCCATATCCAAATAGTCTATTAGGTTTGAGTAAGACTCACTGCTGTAGCGTAAGACTCGAGCAGGGATACGGCTTGCTCAGCTATAGCTCTATTTCTCACTCTCTTCACCCAATCGGACCCTACTTCGGCTGTGGTGCTATTGTGGACACCTTCCTCAAGAGCATCTGCTGCTTCCGCAAGTTTACCTTCAGCTAAGAATTTGTCTACTCTGTTAATGACAGATTCAATCCCATCATCTGAACAATCGACTTCCTTGACCTAAATCATAGAAAAGATATTTATCAATATCCACAAAAACTATGAATTGGATAAAAAGGCATGGAAAACCAATTATCTGCATACTTTCAACCAGGATGCTATGTGGGCTACAGCATGTGTCAAAATGCCGCCTCCACCTGGTGGAATCATACTAAAGTGCCTCAGTGGTCCTTTCAAGCTGTCAAACTGCATTGAAAGTTGAATCTCAGTGATCAAGCTGAAGCACAAAATGTTATTGAAAATTGATGCTTTCTATAACAACAGTGAGACAGTTTGGCAGAATAAGCTAGTACACCTGTTTATCCAGACAAAATTGCAAGTGCAACAAAGTACTTATGTGGATAGAGTTTGCAAGATGGCAACAGTTTATTGCAGGGTTCCCTAATCAATAATCTATCTTCACGATTTGTTCTATGAGATTTCACATGAAGCGTAATTCATGATGCTCCATAAATTCGCCAAGGAAAACAAGAAAATGAAAGTTACAATTATATAGTTAAATAAAGCTTTAATAGATCTTCCGAAGAGCGTCACTAATTACAAAATTAATTTATGAAACTGTTAATAAAATGAAATGACGTTAAGAAAAGGGGGGGGAAGCATTGTCTTGAAGAGCAGGAATTAAGCTCTTAACTCCCAACAAGATCAAGTTTTACAAAGTCATATGGTTCACTGGAACAAAGGAACCTAGCCCACACTGTATATAGCCGTCTATAGGTTCATAAAATTCAGAATGCAAACTATATCTTCAAATAAAGCAAGACCACAAATAATCAGCCGCTTGGAAGTACACAAATTCAAAAGTAAACAAGACACCACAGGTACAAGATTCACAGGTTACATAAATTTAAATCTCATGACGCTCTAATTACCCCCACTTATGCACTCTCCAACTTGGGAAGGTGTTAGGCTAGTGTCCCTCCCAGAGTGCGATGGAGGTTCACTCCTTTCCCATCTTACCTTGTAACACCTCAAAAAGGACAGAATATCTAAGAAATTTACTCATGAATAAGAAGATTAGAAGTCTGAATGAACAAAAACAGTCAAAAGACAGCAATACATTGAAAAATAAAGTACATGACATAACAAAATGCAAAACCAGATCCAAAATGGTTATTAAAAAAAGAAGGGTGGAAAAGGGCTTACCTTCTGATTTAATTGCAACCGAGTGTCTGTACCATACTTCCGTGTTTCCTCAGGAAGAGATGATAGGACCAAATGCAACAGTGAATCTTTATCAACTGTTCCAACATATGTGTGCAAAACATCTACTTCTGTCTCAATTGGAAACCCTTTAGAAAGAGCATCTTTGAGTGCCAGTGCTCCCTAAGAAACGAATATACACAGTACTTAACACGACTGCAACTGCCACTCAAATAATGGCATTTAAGTCACATCATTAACCAAAAACTCATCGTTGTTTCCTGTGACAAGTCACACAACATAACAGATGGAAACAAAAATTTTACCAAAGCAAGTTCATGAACAGAGTGAGCCTGATGTGTTTCTTCAGATCGTGCGAAGAAAGCCATACACAAGGCATTTATCTACAAAAGGGAAAAGATTTGAATGTCATTACTTTTAGAATGAATCAATCCAATGTTTTGGTGGGGCTAACGAGTAATAGATACAAGCATGCACAGAGCTGAAGACATGGCTCCTGAGAGGACCGCAGCAACCCAGTCAAATAAAAAATTTTCAGCTTCGTAAATATACCATAAAGGGGAAAATTGTTTACATCTGCATTTATCACTGTTTAAATAGAAAGCTTCCTCTATCTAAAGTTTACCTGTAACATCAAAGACGATCTGCATTTCCATTGAATCCTCATTATAGGTTTGAAGAAAGGAACAAAATGTATCGATTGCCAAAACAAATAAATAAATAGCTGTATCATTATGCAAAATTTCAAGCCAGAAGTTGCCTTACATGAAGATCTGCCTCAGCTATTTTTTCTATCTGGGATGCCTTCTCACGTGCAATTGCAGCAGCTAGTTCTGCCTTTGTTAACTCCTGGGCTTTCTTCAGCTCATTTTCTGCTGCTGCTTCCTGCATGCATAAAAAAGTTATAAACTGACAAAACTAAGACAACTATGTTTTCAACAGCATGGAAAGCACCACCTTCTTTTCGAGTTCAGTCTTAATTTTCTCCTCCGCTTTCTGTTGAAGAGACTTAATAGAAGCAGCTGCTTTAACTCTTTCCTTATTCAATTCCTGAAATGGATTACGGAATTGTCAATCAAATTGCCATTTTCTTGCTACACATCTGAAGGCAAATTAGATATTAACATCACATAGATGTGACAAATAAGAGCCAATGATCATTTAAACAGTTCAGAGGTGTTATACAAAATGATTATAGTGTGCAAAAGCTAAGAAGGAAATCTCTGCAACCTTATCCAAGATGGCCACCTCTTCAGCATACATGAGTTCTCTAGCCCTCACATCCCTAAGATCCTTCTCGTACTTCTCCTTTAACAATTACAGCAGAAAGTTATCCACACTAGACAAATGGTAGATGACATCAAGCTGAAACATAATAACATAACAAAAGATGCAAAACTTATGATAATATAATGAGGGCATCACAAATTAATGGGTACACAGTACACAACAACAATACAGACCTTCAATGCTCTCTTTTCCTCAGTAAATTTCCGGGCATCTATGCCAGCTTGCCTTTTTTCAGCTGCATGAATGGCTTCCAAAAAATCAAGAACCAACTTCTCGTCATTGGATATGTATGCATCATTCAAATCATCAGCTGAAGCCTTAGTTCCATAAAACATTAGTTAGAGTGGACCATAATAGAAATGCCTCATTTTCCTTGTTCTATAAAGATAAAATTGCTTCTAAATAAAGGTCTTTTCAGGACACATAACTTATCAAATAAAGCTTTCAAGTGAAATAATCACCTCTTTTCCTTTGAAGGTATTTTCCTGGCCATCAGTTCTCTTTTGATCCAAGAAAGCAGCCATGCCTTGTTCAGCTTGATTTTTTAGATTATAAGCATCAAGAAGAGATGTTGATGATTCTGTGCTATTATCTGGCGCATCCTGTAAAAATTCAACTGAAAACAGATTGAGATGGAAGCCATGAAGCTTCATCCTTTGAAAACATAAAAAGAATTTCCATATTATACTCCAAAAACATATTGGAAGAAGACAGGTCAAAGATTTCTCATCATCATAACTTTGCTACAGCCACATGACAGCATCCCCCACTGATATGGCCAAATCAACTCTTACCCTATTTAAGTCAAATACAAAAGCCTGCAATTCCAATATACTGGAAACCGATTAACCAAGTCATTTGCACACTAAAGATTAAATATAGATACAGAGTCCCTTTATGTCGTTTCAACCACAGAAGGGCATAGTTCATCTTCACAAGTCAAAGGCCTCTAATTACTTCTCAATTTTTGCCACTAAAAGTATACTCCCTCCTCCCCACTTCAAATATCGCCAAAACACAGATATTAAGCTACGGAAAACATGTCAATTGCTATGATTTCTTAGTTGACAGAAAATTTTGTTTCACTGTTTTCAATGTAGCGGTTCCCATTAATTTAAATCCAATTAACTAAATCCTCTCCCCCTCCCCTCGACATAAAAAAAGGGAAAAGAAAAAAAATGGCCACAGCCCAAATAAAAACCAGTAAATAACGAAAAGGGAGAACTGGAACTGCATCATTGTGCTCTGCTACAAGATAAGAGATGCTCCATTACAAATTTTAAGCCCAAGAAATTTGAATTATTTTTCTCTGACTGATAGTTGATGCAATGGAAGATTCATCAATCAATGAGCACCAAGGTCAAGGATGGCAATTTAAAGCAAAAAAAAAAGCAAAATTGACTCTTAGAAATATAACCAATTCATAATGCTAGAATCTTGAGTACCATGATAAGAATTGGGTCACGGTATTTTGTTAGGTCTATGCAACTATTAATTTGTAATCTTCTCTTGCTCCAATGCAAAGGAGGAAAGATCAACGAATGCCAATCTCATTTCATGAGATCTCTGAAGTGATACATGAGGCAGTTATCTTACCTTCTTGCATTTTTCTCAAAACATAAGAAAAATGGCAAAAGGTACCAGATAATACGCCACACACTGCAGAACTCGGGTTTTTACCAAACACTTCTAATGGCTTTCCAGCTACTGTAAGCAACAAGCCTGACCTCCTAAGGATTCCACCTGTTATTTCCGCTCAAAATCCAGCCATTCCTTCTTCAACAACAATTCATTTTCCATTATGAACCTCCCAACACAGGGTTTTGAGGTCTAACAAAACAAAAACTTGATATAGAATTTTATCGTGCTGCTGTTGAGGTTAAGATTCCAATTTAAGCATACAACAACCTCCTCCTTTTATCTACTCCAATCTATTAGTGACAAACTTTAGTATCTGGAAAAGGGGGAAAAAAGATAATGTACCCTAAACCAAGGTTGGCCAAAGCCTACTTCCCCTGTATATGGCTCCTCTGCTACTATGCTAACATATACTCAAAAATCTTGACAACCGAAAATAAAAATTAAGGTATCCAAAGATTAGCTCCTACCTGCAAGATCAACAAGCTAGAAAATGGATAATTTTGGTCTTTCCCAGTTCACTTCAGACTCATCACCTGTATGATCAACTTATGGTTCATAAAAGGCATCAAAACATCCCCAGACAAGAAATAACATTCAGTAACGAATATTTAACTTGCAAACCCAACCTCCCCCCAAAAAAAATATAAGTAGATATTTCATACATATCCAACGTCAGATGTCATGATAAGTAGATGACTTAGGACCCTCGTTACCAAAACAACTGACTTAATGTAGAGAGACTCCTCAAACAAAAAACTTTTTTGCATAAGTTTTGAAGGACAAACTAGCTCAATAGATCGGTTGACTGATCCAATGGCACAAGCCAGTCCACTGATTCCAATTTCTTTAAAATATAAAGGGCAACAAACCCCAGAAAACATGAGCATCAATTTTCCCCGTCGATAGCATCAAGCCACTGGGTGAGATCCTTTGTCATCAATTTATACATAGATCCAACAAACTGATAGGCCCGGAGCCCATGATACTGACACAAACACTTCTTCAAAATAAAGACAATGCATGTGTTTTAGAGTAATCACACGTTCCACATTCCACAAGAATTTGTGGCACTATGCAAGAGTGACAGATTCCATCACATATTGATTGATTTGGAGAAAAGCCATTGGAAGGGTATACAGCCCAACAGCCATATCAATGTTTTCTGTAAGAAGAACTTAAACACTTATGTCCCTATTTGAAGCAGACTCCCCTTCAATAATCTACAACTCCAAATTCTCCAAAGATGCTTCACAAACCATTGGGCAAAATAAAGCCTTCCATAAAACTAATTGATGCCCCTTTCTTCCACCCACCAATCATCATTGACAATGCCAAATATGAAGCTAGATCTATTGCACATGTAAGCAATCTAGTGGAATAGCTTAATATTACAATCTCCCACCCTCAAATAGATGCTCAAGACTTCTATCTCCAATAAGTATCCATCGATCTCAACAGTGGAAAGGTGTCTCTATTAACCTCCTATCTGTCCAGAAGACATAGAGCCCCCTCACTTCTTATCACCAAGGAAATCAACTTTGGACACCAAAACCCAATACCCGCTTCCACTGTCAGAGACACCTCTGTATTCCTCCATGTCTCCTCCAGCAGTCTTTATCAATAACCCTAAAACCCTCCGGTTTCGAATTCTCAAAATGAAGAGAAGTTGCACAAATCACCAAGATCCAGTACAAAAAGGTGGTGATCAAAGTCAACAAGAGAAAATTTCTATGTCACTTTACAATGACACTAAGCAATAGCAACAGCTTTTAACAGCAGTTGACAGCAGAGGATATTCAGGACAATAACCTGAAAAGGTGTTACTCTAAGCAAAGGAACTAAGATCACATCATCCCATGATCATAAACATTAAAAATCAAAAGCAGAAAGAACACCAAGCAGGTTGGCAAATTGCTGGACTACGATCAGGCAGGAAATGTGCTTATATCAAGAAGACAGTAGATTTTGCACTCAACAATATATGATGCATACTACTACATACTTTCCGCATTTAGTCTATCATGCAAATTTCCCATAAACTCGTGCAACTAGAAGTTCTCCTCCCAGAAGCAACAATACCAAAACACAAGCAGATGAACAGACATAACCAGATTCAGGAAGAGAAAATGTAGTAGGCAATACATACTAGTACCTTTACCTTGTTATCTTCAGCCAGATGCTTGGGTGGCATTTGCTTCGCCAGAGCTTCTTCATTTACGGCATTAGTCTGTGAATCTGTTGGTGCAACTACATCTTCCTCATTCTGTTTAACAGCATTTGTCGTCTCTGGAACTAGACTCTCTTGGGAAGATGTTGGAGATTGTGTGTCTTGATCATCAGTGGTAATGCTACTCTGACTATGTTCAGGCAACTCCTTCTCATGGTCTGGGACTACATTTTCTTCAGGAGGTAGTTCAGATATGCCATTTATTTGGAATGGGCTTTCATTATTATTTGTGCTCAAATCTTCATCCTGATGATTATGTGAATGAGGAGCATCTTTATCAGTTTCCTCCATGACAGAACTAGATGTACTTGGCTCTTGATTTTTGGGTTCAGCAATTTCCTCAGCCAATAGCTGGAAACTGTTTGAGTCATTACCGTCAGCACCAACATTGACTGGACTGGAAGAATGCCTTTCTTCTTTCCCAAACCACTTGTCTAAATATCCACTTTGGTGAGCTGCAAAAAGAGCAGTACCAACTGCTAAACTCCCTAATAGAACTTTTGGTGAATGACCCCCAGAGGGCTCAGACACTGGTTGTTTTGGACGAAATTCTTGGTGTGCATTTTTCTTAGATGAAGCAGAATATTCCTTCCGACAAGACAGAAAAGAGGGCAACTGAAAAAAATTGAGACTGGTGATGAGCCCGGGAGATGTGATGTTCAGTAATATAAAGACTACTGCCGGTTGGCCATGTGATAGAAGAAGAGGAATCGTGTTTTCAAATTGGAAGGAGGATGGTCAATGCGCAGAATAATATACATGCCTGAGTTAAAATCTCCTTAGGTCGCCTTCTCATAGATTGACGAGACAAGAGCTCCACAATAGACCTGCAACAAGAGTGTACCATTTTAAAACTCATCGACGAAATTGCAACAAAAGCACCAACACTATTAGGACTACAAAAAAATGACTCTTAACACGCTCAAATTCTAAAATCATATTCATGCTCGGCTCGTTTAGCTAAATGAACGAGCAGAGCCAAGCCACCAGAACCTCATTAAAGACTTGATTCTTTTGCAACCCTACCCACCATCGAAGTCATCATGGTATTCAAAGCAATACAACTTGAACCAACAAACAAATAAGTAAAATGTCCCATTTCTTTGACAAGTAAGCGCTCCGGTTTCTGTCTACCATCTACAAATACCATTTCATCTAGAAAGCTAAAACCCAAATTGATTTTTTCACTCACAGAGGCATTTATATAAACATTCACCAGAGTTTTTCAAAACCCTAATGTGCTCTAAAGGATTGGCATGAGAGCTAGTGACAAAATTATAAACGAAAAATGCTCAAATGGATCCATCACACAGCTTATTGCTTTAAGAGACGACAAGAATTGAGAGATTGATGTTCTTGATCATACCTTCGCAACATCCTCGTTCGAGCCTTGTGGCTGAAGTTTCGATTGATTGGACTGTGATTCTAGGAGAGGAAGAGAGAGAGAGAGAAAGAGAACTGATGAAAGGGTTTTATTAGGCACGGAGAGAGAGAGAGAGAGAGAGTTGAATTTGACTCTGGTCGTTTCACGGCGATACCACTGGCTCGCCTCCGATTTTCACATCAGCATCGCACTGCAAAATCTCCCCCCCCCCCCCTCTCTCTCTCTCTCCACCAAAATGCATCGTTTTCCCTTTTTTCTTCTGAGCCCAACTCCTAAAATATGTAGTCTGTATAAAATTCAGCAAGTAAATGTTATATATATATATATATATATATATATATATATATGATTATATATATCATTTAAAAAATCATAATTTAAAATATTTTTTATTCATTAAAAATTATGATTCTTGTTTAAAATGATAATTTTAAATATATTTTGTATTTTTGAGATGTAAACTTTTGATTTTATCCTTAATCCTATAGGTATATACGTATCCTTTGTCCTTAGGGTCTACAGCCTTTTGACGCTGCGTTTCAGGGTGGCGGTGACGCCATAAAACAGAGACTATAAATTGCCGAACAAGACTGCCACTCTCATCGCACAGACAGACTCCCAGTAAGCTCAGCAGTTAAATCGGAGGACCGCCGTCCACAATCCTTCGCAAAAATGGGTCACAACAAGACGAGACGTTCGAAAACCAATCACTCTCACGGAGCTCAATCTTCTAGTCGTCGTAACTACACTCGCGAATTCCAACGCCAACATGATCTCTCTCAGTAAGAATTTCGATCATCCCATCCCAAATTCAGTCAAAGTTGGATAAAATTTTATCTGGGTTTTGCTTATTTGTAGGGAATATGAGTCTCTTCCTAATGATCAAGGTACGAAACTGGAACTTTGGCAATTTACTGGGTGAAGGTCTTTGGTTGAATATAGGGTGTTTGATTATTTGCCTGAATGAAACTAGACCTTGAAGTTCTCGTACCCCACTCGTGTTTTTGGGTTATGTCTTTTTGCAGAAGCCCAGGAGGAACCAAGTGGTCCTAAAATTAAGCTTGCGATGTGGGTATGTTGTGTGAACACCTTCTTTATGCTTATGCACAAATAGTTCCTTTAATTGTATAGTATATGTATTGGTAATATACGTGGTTCACGTAACTAAGTGACTGTTTGTGCTTCATGAACTAAAGGTCGAAATTCAGTGTTTTTTGGAAATAGCCAAGTTAGAAAATTCAGTTAGTGACTGCTTTTTCTTTCACAGACTAGAATTTCCTCCTTGGTAAATGAAGTCGTTTCTTATATAATTTGGCTATATAATATTGACCAGTTTCTCTCTCCACTCCTACGGCAGCAGAACAAGTAGAGTTGCTCGAGCTCAACTTGCCAAAAGCTAATTTGAGCTTGGTTCTAATGTTAGGTGGCCATTCTCTCTCTATGGCTTGGCAAAAGCTAATTTGAGCTTGGTTCTAATGTTAGATAGCCATTCTCTCTCCATGGCTGCTCCAACTGAGCTTTAGCATAACACAGTTTGGCTTATAACTCATTTATTATGCATAAGCAAGGCATATGGGCTCAGATTGAGCTCAATTCACTTGTTAAAAACTGAGCTTGAGCTCATTTTTGAAGATCATCAATTAAAAGAGCTGAGTCAACCATTAACCATTTTCACTGGTGGGTTTCTTCAAAAAATAAAATACTGCATTAATTTTTTTGATGCATGGAAACTCTTTTTTTTTTTATTGATTGACTAACACAGTATAATATGCAGCATGAATCCTACTGCTGACATTTTTTTTTTAACAGGATTTTGGTCAATGCGATGCAAAAAGGTGCACCGGACGCAAGCTTTCAAGATTTGGATTGTTGAAAGAGAGTATTAATTTTTCTTTGCTTTCTTTATATAATTTTGATTCTGCTTGTCCTTCAGAGTCCTGTCAGGACTCCACTTGTTTTGTTATTTGCTATTCCTTTATGTTGCTTACATATGTATCAGAAGTCTCTCCACTGTCACTTTATCTCCAGGAGGTCACTTTGTGTGTAATTTACCATATTCATAGTCATTATCTGGTCATTTGGCTTGGAAGCATAATCTGTAATGGTCACCCATACTTCATCAAAGTGTAGTGTCCATCACCTTTTCCCTCGATCCTTTCTCCTCTTTTATAGAAAAATGGAAGAAGATGATATTGATCTCAAGTTTATGGATGGAACATTTAATGATACGAATTCTTGTTTTCTTAAGCTTATGAGTTACTTGGCAGCATATTTTTTCTTTATGGATGTGAAAGAAATTCAAATGTAATAGGTGAACTCAGATGAAAAATTCATATGACCTATGTTTTGGGCCAAATCTATGGTAGGAACAGAACAAAACCAACAAAATTCAGCCCCAGTGATGAGATATGTTTCTGGGTTTGAACCTGAAAAAGAACTAATACTTAAATCGGCTTATTCAGAGTCAGAAATATTTGGCTTCATCGAAATCTAAGCAGTCATCATTTTGTTGCACCTGCACCCTCAAATTATGTTTTTTAATACATTTTTTTTAGCAGTTGTCATGACAGAGTCTGTGCTATGCAGGAGTTGCGCGTGACTAATGGTTTTGGTGGAATTGTTTTAAGGTACCTTACAGGATAACCATTTTTTTTTGTTGTTGTGGGGTGATTAAATTGTCATTGATCTAGAGATAAACCAGATGGGTCTTTGACGGCATTGCAAGGCTAATTTGTGCTGAACTAGTGATCAAGGTTCTACTTGTGGATGGGAAAGATGGATATGTATTATTTATCAACTTCATGGTGAACGGCACAATGATCCAATGATCATTGTTCAAAAATACTGGAGCCATGATTGGTTTCATAATGGCTATCACCTACATGCATTTGACAGAAAATCAATCGGTGCATTATTAGGGCAGTTTTTAGATATTCCTTTCTTCATCATGTCATGAATATTAATCTGATTGTTTTTATGTATACCTTTGTTGTAGTCCTGTTGGGCAGCAATGTGTCTCAAAGGAAGACTATGATTTCATGAAGAGTAAGGGGTTGGCTGTTGTTGATTGCTCGTGGGCACGCTTGAATGATGTACCTTTTGTGAAGCTGCGTTGTACCGCTCCTCGCCTTTGTATGAACTTTAATCAAATTCAACAACTAATTTAACTTGTCTATACATGTGTGCTTCTATAAGATGATGTAAGTTTCAGTGGAGTGTTACAGTAGTATGGAATAATTTTGTGTGGCACTTCTTGCCAATATTTGTAGGCTCTGCCTTTTTTTTTTTTTTGGGTGGGACACATGAAGCTTTTCCCTTCTCTCTCTAGGCATCTTAATGTAGTCTTCATGGCAGTACTTATTTTGTCTTAGTTCACCACTGATGATGAAGAGGATCATTGGCATACTTCGTTTTCCAACATCTTGATTAGGCACAGACTTTCCAAAACTTTGCTGGAGCTTCATTTGTTTTGTTTGAAATTTGATTCAAGATGTCTGATGATGTTACGATGAGTTACTTTTTCATGTGAGGCATGTCTGGCATGTATGAAGATCTGCTGGGAAATGTATAGCAATTTCTAGTGTTACTAATGGCAATACATTTCCTACTCTTGGTTGGTTGGAGTAGGCGGTATTTTTTGGGGGGGTTGGATGTGGCAGTTGGCACTCAGTAAGCAGATTTATCACTTGGCAAAAAGTGGCTCTCAAAGAATATATGTTAAGATAAAAGGAAAAGAGTAAAATGAATTTGAAGTTACACAAGTTGATAGGACACTGGAATTACTGCAGTTGTAGTGGTAATGGTCATGCAAGAATGCCTGCATTCTGTTTTGATTCTTTTATCTAATCTAAGAGTGTTTTCTGAGCAAGAGCTGATAAATCTATGCTGTTTCATAGATCTGTCTTTCTGCTATCACTCTCTCACTTTTTTCTCCAACCGGGTTTTTGGGGGAGGGCATTCCTTTGCATTAGACCAAATTTAGCTCTCTCTTAATGTTCATGTTTTATTCAC
The DNA here is from genome assembly GCA_033439265.1 of Dillenia suffruticosa. Taxonomy (NCBI): domain Eukaryota; kingdom Viridiplantae; phylum Streptophyta; class Magnoliopsida; order Dilleniales; family Dilleniaceae; genus Dillenia; species Dillenia suffruticosa. The sequence goes on along the minus strand of JAVTVX010000012.1, from coordinate 3,621,626 downwards.
CAATTTTGGATTTGTATTAATGATCACTCTGCTTTGCTTCTATAATTGACAGATATCATTGTTTTGCAGTACCGTGGCTAGTTGCAGCTAATCCAGTAAATTATGGTCGACCGTGTGAGCTATCCTGTGTGGAGGCATTGTCTGCAGCTTTGATTATTTGGTACTCCCCTCTCTTTCTCTCTCTCTCTCTGTCACACACGCATGCACACACATGCATCTTGTGTTTCTGCACAGCCCACATCTTTATGCTGGGGCGGATACTGCAGGGATTTTTTCTCTTACCAACTCGTGTTGCAGACTAAACTGCTATAGCTGTGTCGTGCTGGCTAGTCAGTATACATGGCCTTATGACTGGGGAACTAATCTCATTTTTGTCTCATATTGTCAACAGTGGAGACGAAGAAACGGCAAACCTTTTGCTTGGCAAATTTAAATGGGGCCATGCTTTCCTGTCCTTGAACAGGTATTTTCAAAGCAATTGGTTCTTATTGTCCTCTGTCCAAAGTTTCAATTTTCTCCATATATTAGACTACCATGGAATGCTTGATTTCAGAAAATATCAGTCTCTAACCTTCTGTGGCTTTGCACTTAAGTTTTGATGCATGTGAATTTTACCACAAAAAATTTGCATGGTCTCAAGAGCTCAGGGTCTGCACTTGGTTGATCATTTCTGGATTGTGTTATGTATGATACTTTGGTGACTGAAGCACAAGATATTTTGCCCAGAAAACAGCTGGCTTGATCCTTTCATTCTCATAAGAATAAATCCATAACTATTAAGCCCAGAAAACAGATGGTTTGATTCTTTTATTGTTTGTATATGCTCGAAGGTATATATCTATCATTAATCCAAATTAAAGTGGAATTCACAGAGAGAACAGAATTCATCACTGCAAATACTGACACAATTATTCCCATTTCTCAGCTTCTCCTATGTAGTTGGAATATCCTACAGAATTCATCACTAACCATTGAAGTTATGTTGTATAAGAATGAAATTCATTTATTTGAAATGAGAGACCTGGTATAATAATTTCTCATATTGGAGGCCTGAATATCTCATCAATATGAATGTCATATTATGGTTTCTCTGTCACTCTCAATTGTGCCTTTTCACTTCATGCAGCGAACTGCTAAAGGCATATTCTGAGTGCAAAAATAGTGCTGAGATTATTTCGGTGCAAAATGCTTGGCTATCACAGCAGCGTTCACAGGTTCCAAAAGTTCTTCCAGAAGAAGGTATCAATGTTCTGAACTATCAAAAGCTTTATCCCGTTCATATGTTTGAGTATCAATGTGATGGTCATTGACTGCATGCAGTTATTACTACATTTAGTATGTGACTTCTTTTCATTGGGAATGGCTTTGCTTCATTTTGAGTTCCCCTCCATTCATCAAGTTGCTCTCGCAACTTGATGGAGTGCCACATCGGCTAGAGTGGAGTGCACAACTTTAAGCGCGCACGCACACAAAGAAAAAGGGATAGTTTTAGGTTGTGGAGCCACAGTCGCCAGGCGATCGGAGCAAAGCTCTGCCTTTTTGTAACCACCTCTACTGCTTTCAAATAGAGTGGCTTTCTCTATGGTTGACCTGGGTCCGCCTGAATTAAACCTCAATTATGAGTTCAGGCAAACACTTCCACCCGCTGTACCAGTTGGTTTAAATATATCCCAGAATCTCTGTTTTTGCTTCATATCTCAAGCCTCAACAACTATGCCATTTATCCCTTCCTTGGTTTGGAAGTTTCTTTGCATGTGCTTATTACACAAACATGTTATTTTGATATGAGCACTGAATACATAGATAAATCATATTTTATCAACTCAATCCGATCTTTAGTTTTAGTTGTATCGATATAAAGAAGGGCTGTGTCTTGTCCTAAAAGTTTATTTTGGTGTCTTGCTGCTACAGCTAGCTCACATGGCGAAGATGAGAACTCTTGTTCCAACTCAGAAGATGATCTTCCACCACTAGAAAGAAATATGAATCATATGAACTTGGAGGACGATGAGGAAGAGAGTGACTAAAAATGTAGCATGACAAGTATTGCATGGTGAGAAAAAGCATGCAGGATTGGCTGGCATAGCCGTACATGCTATTTTATGCATGGGGTTGTCCCAGGTGGTGGCACATGTAGGCATTCTTACTGTCAGGAAAGTTTATGGGTAAAAAGGCATAACTTGAGGCTATACTCTGTAGGATTCCAAAGCGATTCTGTATTTTTGTTCATATTATCCCTCCAACTTGGGAGATTTTATAAGAGAATATTTAGATTTAGATATAGTTTTTCCTTTTTGTTAATTATTCGTAAATTACTGTTAACTTGGAGAAAGAAAATAGTAAAAGCAATGGGCATTAGGACAGATAGTGGAAGAAAATGCATGAGGTTTGCACAGGACATTTCTTCATCTCTCTCTCTCTCTCTCTCTTACATTGATCAAGACTGCAAAGATCATCAATGGCAAATCGTAGATGATAAGAGGATGGCTAAGTAGTGTCAAGTTGCAGAGAGATTTGTGAAGAAAAATGATTGTGTAGCTTGTTGGCGAACTATTATTTTACTGATATGAGAAGAAGGTGGGCATTTTGAAAATTAAAGCAGATCTGGCTGTATAAATTCCCCAATTAATAGGATTTGTTGCCTGTGATATCAGAGAAGAGAATTACGTCAAGCCCGAGAAACAAGGGAGATGAAGTGAAGGGCCGTGTTTGGAAAATATGACTTTCGCTTAATTTATTCTACTTCATGTCTATGTTTCCTTTACTTTCAGTTAAATGGAGGCTTTTATGGGAAGAGTAAATTTTTTTTTTTTTGAAAAAAAAAAGCGAATTTTAATTACTGTTATATTGGTAATTTTTTCTTGAAAAATTAAACATAATTTTCATAGTTTGATTCTCCCTAAACATGAAGAAAACAATATTGAAAAACACATCCTATAAAATGGATCCTGCAGCGGTCGATTCAAATTAGTTAAGACAAAATTATAGATACTGAATAATGATCAAGCCAAGATATATATATATAAAAAAAAAAAACATATGGTACTATCCTATGATCAGTACCTCGCCGTGACCAAAAGTTAAAATAAATTTTTATTATATTAATCAATATTTAAAATTATATTGTAATTAATTTGATTCGTAACTTACAATAATCGATTTAGAAAATTATCCTTTTAATATAATCTACTTCATATCCAATTTATGAATCGAATTCAAGATTCTTGTTAAGATATTTAATATCATATTCTATTAGATAGATTAACTGATTATCGATAGTTAAAATAATTTATAAAAGAGCAGAATATGTCTCCATATCCTTGTGCTAGATTTCTGCATCAATCGATTTCTCCTGTTTTTTTTTTTAAATATAATCGATTAGAATCGAATAAAAAAAAATAGAAATAAAAAAATTCTATCATTTGAAATATCCTGAGAACACCAATTGATTTCTCTTCTTACTTGAGGGATTTTTCATATTGAAAAAGGAGAGAAAGGATTCAACCGGATTCTAACAGAAAAGGATTAAAAAAAAAAAGAGTTAAACAGAGAAGGGGAAAGCGAGAGACAAGATTTTTTTTCTTTATTTCCTTTGTTTTCTTCTTTTCAACCTCTCTTATCTCTTCTTTTGTTTCTTCTTATTGCTATTGTTCGGATTTTTGGAAACCTGTCTTCAATTTATAATTGAAAAACGATGTATAACTCTTCTTAAATAAATTTTATCTAATTTAATTTATGAAATAGTTATTAATGATTTGTTCGAAGTTTGATTAAAATAATTGTTGATTATTATGTAGTTTCATGTGTCGGACAAGGAAAAGAAAATACTAAGATTATCTATATTGTTTAAGAATTATTTTGAAAAAAGGGATCATACTCACTTTTCAAAAATAAATTATCTTTTTGAAAAAAGAAAAATTATTCACGACGTAAGTAAAAGGTGAAAATTATAATATTTTATAATTTGATACTTTTTAATAATTATGACTATTTTTTAGGAGTATTTTTTTTTTTATTATCATTATCGGTATTCGAGTTTTACTCGATTAATTATGGTTTGAACTCGAGATCTTTGATTAAAAAGATAGAGTATCCGATCACTCAATTTAAAAAAATTTGATTTTCATGAGTATCTTTAATATATGTGTATATATGTATAATTTTGAGTTTACCGTCTATTAACTGATTTTTTTTAATTAATGTTAAGGGAAAAAAAAAATTCTAAAACTTCTGCGCAACTGCTTCTTATCATGGACCGGGCGCACGGAAACAAACTAACCCACCATCCAGCTTTCGCAAGCCAGGGGCATTTTCGGCATTTAAAATAAAATATATAACCCAGTAATAATATCGAGAGTTTATTTCCCTTCCCTTTGGACCCCTCGTCCTCTCTCTCTTTCTCGTCGAGAAACGCACGAACCAAAAACCTAATCCAAAGAATCGATCGGTCTCTTCTTCTTCTTCTTCTCTTCTTCCTCCGAGCTCTCTCACCAGAGAAAACTAGGGTTTTTCTTAAGGCGTCTGCGGAATAAAAATCCTCCATTTTATCTCATCCAATTTAATCATTTCGTACCTTTTTTTTTCTTCCGATTTTTTTGGTTTTGGAATTTGAGTGTGTCTGTCTGTTTTGTTTGGTCTTTCTTTTTATTTTTTTTTATTTTTCAGGGGGAACTGTTGAAGAAGACTCTGGGATTTGGTTTCGGTTGGGGTTTATCTTGGTATGCTATTCATTTGATTTGGGTTTTATGTGGAATTAGGGTTTCGTCAACTTCTTTATGAAGGCGTGAACTTTTTAGGGGGGCATCTTTCAGTAGCTGACAAGCATTGATTGTTGTGAGTTCTTTCTGAAACCCTTGGACATCTCTCTTAATTCGTGTTGATGGTTTAGTTGAAATTTTTCTTTGAATCAGTTGCAATCCGTTCGAAGTTCAACCTGCGTTTGGTGTTTTTTTTTTCTGTCTTTAAATTTGTTGGTTATGCTCGATTTACTTCTAGTCCTAGGTCAGATATGTCCGGGCTGTAGCAACCTAAAATTGTAATGTGTAACACAATAATTACTTTTTTGAATGTCTGGTATTTTTGACTGTAGTGTTGCTTTTCTCGTGGCAGATTCGCAGTTTAGTGCAGATTCTCATGGCCCATGGACACTTCTACAAATTATAAACTTATTCAAATGTAGTTTATCAGCTTTCACATGAGAAGAAAAAAGAAAAAGGAAAAAAGAATTTGAAATTGTAGAAATTTTTAATCGGGATCTGAATTTACTGCTCATCTAAACCGACATTGGCTCAGATTTCCTGGTATTGTTTTCAGTGGGTTGTAGAGATGCTTTTGTTGTGGCAGCCTTGCTGCTTTGTGGAGATTTTCATGGCCATTGACACTTTTAGAAATGAGCACAAACACGATACCTTACTTCGTAATTTACAAGATTACTTTTCATCTCATTTTGATCTGCCGTGTGGTGTGTCCCTAGTATGTAGGTGTTACATAGCTTGTGGTACTCATTAGATTTTTTGCCACTGCAAAAATGGTTGATGTGATTGTTATTTCATTTTGATGTCTTTTTGGTCTTAGTGTAGGTATTTGTTGTAAAGTAGCTTCCCCTTACCCTCTAATTTAGCTACTCTTCTTTTTGCTCCCTCTTTTCTCAATGAACCTTTTTTTTTCCTTACAGAGAATTTGAATAAGCACAAGATGTATGATGATTCTTGTGCTGTTTATTCACATTATTAATGTTGATATTTAACTGGTCAAGCTGTTCTATTCTTGTGTAATTATTTTCCAAATTACTTTTGGCTTGTCTTTTGATTGTTTCAATCAGCTAATTGGTCCTAAATTCAATGTTTCAAATAGGGTTTTGAGGTGAGTTTTTATTAGAAGTGGGGTTTTGGTATATAAAACGATGTCATCACCATATCCAGTTCTTGACAACCGACCTATTGATCAGTGGAAGGTTACTGAATTAAAGGAGGAGCTTAAGAGACGGAAGCTAACCACAAAAGGATTGAAAGAGGATTTAGTTAAACGGTTAAGTGAAGCAGTCTATAATGAAAGAGAAGCTGCTAAGAAAGCTGATGATAATGGTGTGGATTGTGTTTCTGCCACCGAAGTCCAGTCTCAAGATGCAGTTCTGGGGCCAACTGTTCCAAAGTCTGTTAAAGAAACTCTGGATCATAAGGATATTGGAAATGTAGTGGTTGATTCTTCAGTTCTGGGTGACACAGACAATGATGTGGCAGCACCAGAGCAGGGGAAAATTCAAGAGGCAGAGCTAGGGGTTGGAATCGATGTTGGCATGAAGGATGAGGAAGCTGCGGTTCATGCATCCCCTGTGACAGCCACTCTTGTGGATAACAGGGGTGTAGACACTAAAGTTCCTTCCAGTGAGAAAGAGACAAAGTTCAGTGAGACGCAGAAAGAAAATGGGGATTCAATGCCCCAGGTGGAGACCAAAGATTCAATACCTGTGCACGAGGATATTCTACCTGACTTGTCAGATCCAAAAAATCAGGTATCTGAGGTCAGCCATGCTTTAGGGTTTCAAGTAAGATCTGATTATATTTCTTCTGATTCTCTATCAATTAATGAAAAGAATGAACTAAAGGATAATATAATTGCTGATAATGTGAAAATAGAACTAGAAGTTGTTAAGCCGGAAATGGTGCAACCATCATCCAGCAATGTTGTGCCAGATGATGGTCGTTCACGCTTGTTGGATGATGAGGAGCCTCATGAGGAGAAGGTTTCGGTTGATGATATGGATGGCAAAGTTGACATCTCCAAGGAAAACGATAATGCAGAATTGGACGAGAAAAATGATATTGCTGACATGGATACTGAGAAGAGAAATGATATTACAGATATGGGGTCATCTGAAAAGTTAAATTTAGACAGGAGTTCTGGGGATGATTCTATGGAAGATGATACTATTGAGAGTAAGCAAATTGATTCAAAATTAAATCCTAATGAAGCAGTCGATAGGCGTGATCAAATTGAGATTCCTGATTTAAAGAAGGAAGAAATAGTTGACATTGTTAGTGATGATTTGTCCTCTGAGAAGAAGGATGTCCAAGTTGAGAACAAGACTATGGTTGCTGCATCGACTGAGAAAAGAAAATTCAACGGTATGGTTTTTCGCCTCCCTTTTGCATCTGGATTTCCGGATTGTCCTCTTCATTATGAAATTTAGTGGCTACTAATAGAGTTGTATTAGGTTTTGAACTGTGGTTGCAGACTTGAATGTTATTTGTCATATGATACTCTTATGTTAAAGGTGATTTATATTTTATGAAATGGGGATATCTAGTTTGCATTTAAACTGGTGACATAGTTTGCAAACATGTGCCTAATGATTTGATGTAGATATAGAATGGCAGATGTAAGAAACTAAATGTTTAGCAAATTGGCTGCATGCAGATGTGTGAAAGGTCTCGATGTAGTTGGTTTCATGAAAGTGTGGTTGTGGAACATGGACATAATAGAATAAGAAAATTTATTTCCAAAAAAAACGAAAAGAAAAAGATGAGTGCATAATAACACAGTAAGTTTAACACTTAGAACGTGGAAAATAGGCCATGTATATGAAAACTATAAGTAATATATCGTAGTTTTCCCTGAATTACATACGCTAAAAAATGTCCATGACTGTTAAAGAATGAGAAGCACATTGTGTCCGAGAATCATGTAATGTTTAAAAGAAATTAAAAGATTTGATGTGCCACATGACATGTCATGCATGCTGGGCTGGTATGGGGAGAGTGTCTTATTTGTTGCTTATGGTGTTAGATGTGGACGTTACTCCCAATTTAAAGAGTTCGTGCTTTATGGTCGGGGTGATCTTTTACTGATCTTTTAGTATTTTTTTGGCTGGGAGGATACCTGGTGTTACAATATTGGCTGGTTTATATGACGGGAAGGGATTGTGTGGAAGTATTGAGAAATAAACAAAAGCAATTACAGTACTAGTTTTTATTGGATGTAGTGATTGTCTTGTAGATTTTCTCTTAGTTCCTTACCTTTACAGTATTTGAAATTTTTGAGCCACTACAATGCATTTAACTTTACCTATGTATTGTTGTAATCAATCTTGACAGTTGTACTGTACAACCTTTTCTTTTGTAGTTCTATGTTGTAGCTGTTTGAAACATGTTTGTCATGATCTTTGGATTGAGTGGGTAGGGGTATTCTCTGGATATGTTAGCTTGGACATGGTTGAAAATCTGGTGAATATCAACCTTGCCAAAAATAAGAAGTTGTTCTCATTTTCAGTAAATTCTGCATCTGGATATCAGATTTTATTGTTCTGCCTGTCCAGAGGCGAATGTGCAAGTTTAAGTGTCGATAAGATTGCTTTCCTCTTGTCCATTTTATGATTAGTTCCATTTGCAGATCAAGAAGCAGGTGGCAACAATGAACCTTTGAAGAGGCAACGCCGGTGGAACACAGATAGCCTCAAAGTTCCTGAACCACAGGGTTCTAATGTTGCAAATGCCACAACACCTAAGGGTACCTTTCAGTCCCCACTTGTGAAACACAATTTCTCTCTGTCTGATTCAACACTAAGTGATGACACTCCTAAGGAACGTGTTGGTGAGTTGCTTTCATGTCTAATTTCTGACAATCAAAACATAGTTCAGTTGTTTCTTTTTTCTGCATTGAATTAAAATATATGGCTGTTTCCCTCTTTGGCAGTGCCTCCATCCATTAAATCTCCAACAAATTCACTTAGAATTGATCGTTTTTTGCGTCCTTTCACATTGAAAGCTGTGCAAGAGCTCCTCGGCAAAACTGGGACTGTAACTAGTTTCTGGATGGACCACATTAAAACTCACTGCTATGTTACTGTATTCTCTCTCCCTCCCTCCTTTTCTTCCCCCGTCTCTGATCTAATGACATATTACTGACTGTAACTGTGATCATATTGATGCTGCAGTACTCGTCAGTTAAGGAAGCTACAGAGACCAGAAATGCTGTGTACAACCTGCAGTGGCCTCCAAATGGTGGACGGCTCCTGGTGGCAGAGTTTGTTGATCCCCAGGAAGTGAAAATGAAGGTTGAGGCTCCTCCTCAGGCTCCAGCTGCTCCTCCGAGTGGTGCTGCTGCTGTGCCTCCAGGTCCAGCCACCTTGCAGCTCCAAGCCCAGCCATTGCCGCAGCCTTCACCCCGCCAGCAGAATTTAAGACAGCATCTTCCACCCCCTCCACCACTGCCGCCACCACCCCCTGAGGGGAACCCACCTCCTGTACGAGAAAGACTTCATCTTCCACCTGCCCCTCCAGGTCCAGAGAAAGTTGACCCTCCAATAGTCACTCTGGATGATCTCTTTAGAAAAACTAAAGCAACCCCCAGGATCTACTACTTACCGCTATCTGAAGAGCAAGTCAAAGCAAAACTTGCAGCCAGGGGGGACAATATCAAGCTGTGATTCACGCCAGGCTGCTGCTCATTGGACTTACAAATGGGTCGCTCGGTGTGTTAGATATTGGTTAGGTAGTATCACATATTGCATCTTTGCAGGTATGCAGGTGTTGCTTGTAGGATGTGATGGGATCGAGGTTCTTCAGGAGGATCATGCAATTTCATGTGTTTTCTCTATTCTGAATTCCCATTGGGGTGGTGTGCGTTTTAGCTGTTTTAGAATGTCTTTTTAACATTCCAACTTTAAAGTAGATGGGACTCTGCTTTGGCTTGGACATTCCAACTTTTAAGTAGATTGGACTCTGCTTTGGCCTTGTCATATTTTTTATCTTTTTATGGACGGGGAGAATCTCACAGCTTCCATGGACTGTGGTCTGTTCCTCAAGATTTTCTGATGATCTCATGAGAACTTTTGGATCTAAACCCACATGTGGTCCCGGTATTCAAAATTATCAGTTAGCATCTTATCTAACGCAGGGAATGGTACTGGATGGTATTTGCTTTTTCCCACAATTTATTTTATCATTTTTAGTAAGAGAAAGATCCTTCTTTTATAGGTTTTTATTCATTTCATTTTTTGAGCCGTGGATGTTCGTAAGTGGTTGTATTTAAGTTTTCTTAGTGCTGCTGTGAGTAATTTACTGGTAGGAGGAAGCTTGTGGGTACTAATTGCGTTATAATGTGGCTAAAGATGTTCGGTAAAATTTAGTACATTTGAATATGTTTGGATCTATTTTGGGCTCCTGTTCTCTAGTAGTGGGCTCCTGTTCTCTAGTAATGGTTTTCTGATTTCATAGTAAACCACAGTTTGAGCATTTAAGGAGTAGGTTTTTTAGCATAATTTTTTTACTTTTAAGTTGTTAACCTGAAATTTGATTAAATGATTTGGTAAGTGGGTTGTCCCACGGTGGGTTTTCTTCGTTCGGAGAAATGCTCCAGTTGTCGATCCAAATCTTTTGGGCATTACAAAAGAAACCAAAACCATGAAGGCCGATTGGCATTCTTTTGGGGGGATACGGTGATGGGTGTTCCTAGTAACTCTACACTTCAAGGCATGCGAAAACTATGATAATGATAAGAAGAGGTAGCTAGCGAAAACTATAATCGTGATTAGAGGTGGCTGATTGCACCTACTACCCTTATTTATTTAGAAAATATATAAAAAGAAAATCATTCTCTCTCCCTGCCTCTCCCTCTCCCTCTCTCTCTTCTAACCTTCCTTCCATTAACTGTGACTGTTGGTAAAGTCCGCCACCGCTTGTCGTGGAAGTGGTCATGACAGCTTAGGGGGACTTTGGTTGCAGCATTGGCGACAACTAAATAAGAGAGAAGTTCAGTTCGCATGGAGGAAGTTGTCCGACTTGAAATCTCAATGCAGAACATTCTCACAGCCTCTGGTGGCTGTCTCGTTGTGGTGTTTGTGGGCAACAATTTCGTTAGAACCTCTCTTCCCTGACCAAGTGCAATAGCCTTCAATTTCTTTGTGTTCGGATGAGCTGAAAGAAGATTTTCTCCGGACATCATCTATATTCGCAGTTGTCCTATCTTCTTCTTTGATAGTTTTTGGAAATAAGGGTTTCCTTCGTCTCTCTATCCGTACTATTAAAAAAAAAATTAAAGATAGAGCTGTGGAATATTAAAGGTTTTTTTTTTTTTTTTTTTTTACTATGAAAGCAATATAAAATAATATGAAACCACGAATAATCTATTTTTTAAATAAAATATTATAATAGATTGTGTTTATATAAAAAATCTATTATTATAAATATGATAGTATAAAAAAATTAAATATTCTCAAAATCAGATCAATTATTGATTTATTTTGTTACACAATATTATTTAATAATTGATTTAATTTTGATACATACTATTTTTTATCATGTACATAAATAGATTTTTGTCCGATTTATCGGAGGGGAAGGAGAGCGAAATGAGATGATGTGTCATGTGTCGAATGCTTCGGCTTCAATAATTTTTCATTTTATACACTGACGTCTGTCTATCTTTTTAAATAATTATTACAAATTAAAAGTTTATGTAAATTAAAATGGAATATGAATCAAACTATGACCCAATTTAGGAATCATATACACCTTCACCCTTATTTTGTTTGTTTGATAGATAGGTTTATCGCTCATTGTTCTTTCATTGGCCCATTGGAATGAATGGCCTAAGTATGAGGGGTTTGTGCTTGCGCTGTTTTTTGAATTCAATCCCATTTTTGTTTTTTTTTAGATTTAAATAATACAATACTACTTCCCATATATTCCAAAATATTCCTAATAATGATAAAGTTCCCAAAAAAGACACCTGGGGGATAATATATACTTTTTTGGATGATATAATACAACTACACTTCACAAACTAACAACAACAATTTCCCATATTCATTTTATGGATGAACCCCTCCAAATAAAAGAACTTTAATAAGCCTTTTCAAGCTTTAAACATATATTTCATTTTGAACTCTAATAATTCTGTCTTATTTATCTGATATATTTTTTTAATCAGATTTCATTACAAATCAATATTTTTTTGATACAGATGTGATGAGATCATAACCAATAAAGGAAGCTAAGTGTCGAATATCTCTTGACAAGGTCGGATACACCTCCTTAGGGGAGACAACAATTCATGAAATCCATGAATAATTGAGTGACCAAGGCAACTTAAAATGTCTACACAAGCGGGGACAAATCGAACAAATTGGACCCTTGCGACTCACTTTAACCGAATGCATTCTCAGAAGATTTTAAAAACCAAATGATAATAATTTAAATACTTTGCGCCATTAGTTCTAACAAATCCAACTCAAGGATCATCGAGGAGAGATTTACACAAAAAATAAGTAAGAAACTTTCTCTAACTTCTCATAATTCTATCATGAAGGGATCCATTACATTCCGTTTACAAGTGAAATCTCTCGTTCATAATCGATATTCATCCCGAATAAACCTTTTATCCGTGTCAATCACATTACAAATCAATATAATGTAAAGTAATTATGAAATCTTTGAAATTAATTGATTTAAAAATTTACTTTTGTAGAACAAGTAATAACTGAAATTTCTAGATAATTAATATTGGTAATCAAAATTTAATGTTTTTCTTACTTATTATAAGCATATTCTTTTTGTGCATCCCTTCTTTTTTGCGGAGTCTTAATTACGTGTTACTACATAACATAACAAGTTGGACCTCCTCCCTTCTCCCTCCTCCGGACCGTCAATCTCATCCCTCTCTCTCTCTCTCTCTCTCAATTGATTTTGTTTTTCCGCTCAAAAAAATGGCCCACGAGCCAACACCAACTCAGTAGCTACCGCTATAAGAACACCCCAGTTCTCTCCCTCTCTCCGGTGCTTTCATCTCTCTAGGGTTTTCGCTTGTCTGAGTTATTCAAAATCGGGGGTTTAAGAACACCCCTAGTTCTATCTCTCTCTCTCTCTCTCTCAAGTGCTTTCATCTCTCTAGGGTTTTCGCTTGTTTGAGTTATTCAAAATCGAGGGTTTAATGTGATTTCAGTACTCTCCAGTATAACGTTTTTGTTCATAACCTCGTTTTTCTTCGTGAGAGAAACGGTTCTTGGGTTTTCCTTTTGCTCATTCCATCAGGTTTTTTATGGGGTTTTTTTTTTTTTTTCTCTGGTGGCCTCTTTTAGTTGCATTTCGCTGTAACTGCTGTTCTTGAAATATTAGGGTTTTGGAGGACAAATTTGCATTTTTCAATGAATTCAATCTCTTATTGAATCATTGATCGTCGTGGGATTCTGATTTTGAGGTTCAAATTCATTTCTTTTTGAAAACCTACAAATCTTTTTCTTATTTTCTCGAAGGGTTTCTAGGGTTTTTGTTTTGTTCTTGTTCTTGTTTCTTTTTTTTTTTTTTTTGGAGGGGTGCCGAAAGGGCATTCCTCAGGTGGCAATGAGCAGCGTATTTAGTGAGCAGATACTTGCAGATAAACTCTCTAAGCTCAACAGCACCCAGCAGTGTATTGAGAGTAATTTCCCTTCTCTTTCTCTCTCTCTCTTTCCTCTCTCTCCATGTATATCTATCATATATATTATATCTCATTCCTTGTTCTCTTTTCAATGTTAACTTTACTGTGTTTGATTGATTGCGTTTCTTTAGCTAATGTTATTTGAATTGTGGAAAATATTTGGGATTTCAGTGTTGTTTGGAATTATGAATTTCTGTTGGAAGTGTAATTATGGCTTTTGTCAGTGTTCATTTACCTAGTTGAAGTGTTTGGTATCTTGTCTGGAGTGATTGTTATTAATTTATTGGCATCATTTAAATTGTTGATATGGTTACAATAATTGGATAATCATAGATGTGCTTATGGGTTAGATTGGCTTCAATGCCCCTCCATTTTCCTTATGTGATAACTAGTAGTTAGAATAAAGATTCGAAACATTGCGATAGTTTACTAAAAAAGTAGTGAGGATAAAGATTCGAAAAATTGCGATAGTTTACTAAAAAATAGATTTGAATATAAGGCACAACTATCATTGCAAATTTGGCCCTTCTTACCATTTTATTTCCAGAGATGTTACTTAAGATGGAATTACGGTTTGAAAGTAAGCATCTATAAGTGACGTTTCAACAGCAAGGGTTGCTACCTGGTTGATGTTTGCCATGAACCCTGTACATGGAAGAGAAAAGGACCAAACACTTTTTGGCCCCTTTTATGTTCATTGTGCTTTCATGTTGGTAATTCATTGTTGGTATGTCTACCGAAGAATATTGGATGGCGTGTGGGAATTCTATTATTTGTTTTGGTTTCTATCTGCGTTACTTTATTTTTGAGAAAGTATTCTGTTAATCAGATTATGTTTAATCTTGGTGTTTCATGCAGCATTGTCACATTGGTGCATATTTCATAGGAGCAAGGCAGAGCTGGTTGTTACGACATGGGATAAACAGTTTCATGCCTCTGAAATGGCTCAGAAAGTTCCTCTTTTGTATCTTGCAAATGATATCCTACAGAATAGCAAGCGGAAAGGAAATGAATTTGTTAATGAGTTCTGGAAAGTTCTCCCTACAGCCCTCAAAGATGTTATTGATAAGGGTGATGATCATGGGAAGAATGTAGTCTCAAGGCTGGTATGTCATCCCCTATGGTTGGATAATTAGGTGGATATAAACATCAGCTCATTTTACTGTCATCTACACTCATAATTGCATTCATATTTGCCTGGTTGGATGAAAATTTGTTATTTTTCAAATGCATGTCATTAGTAGTCATTCATGTTGGGCACGTAGCCTCCAAGTGGCCCATACATGTCAAACAGACAATTGATGTATTGGATGGAACAGCTTCGCTTTTCATTCACAATAAATTGATTTAAGACCATTTATCTAAATTTTGACAAAATTTAGGGAATGCGAGCATGGCTTTACCAAGTAGAAAGAAGTTCTTTTTTTTGAGGTTGTTCCATTCTAGCACCCACTGTCAAACTTTCATCAGTATGGAGACAACATAAAATGCTGATGAAATGCTGATGTTTGACATATGATACTATGTATAAATACTGCAGAAATCCACAATACTGTGATATGTTTGAAAAGTTGCTGTTCAGTTCAGACGCACTTGTTCCATGTTGAAGCCACAAGCTTAAAGTTGAAGTGCTGTTTCTATGATATGATATGTATTTTTCTTGCCATCTTGGTGGGATGTTGTTTGCTTCATTAAGCTATTGCTAAGCTGCATTTGGCATGATTGATAGGTTGATATATGGGAACAAAGAAGAGTATTTGGATCTCGGAAGAGCCTGAAAGATATTATGTTTGGAGAAGAAGCACCTCCGCCATTGGAATTAAGCAAAAAGAGATCGCGTTCAGTTAGAATTGTAAAAAGAGATTCACGCTCCATAAGAACGGTGAGAATTAGGGATCTGTTTGTCTTTGATTTTTGGTCTTATTATTAAGTTGCATTTTGCCTACATGGAGTACTGTGCGACAGTGTTAACACATTTATCATTTCATTCAGCTTTCTCACTTACCGGATATTCATGGATATTGTTACTCTGAATGCAGAAACTGACCATTGGAGGAACAGCTGAGAAGATTGTTTCTGCGTTTCACTTGGTGCTCGGTGATCAAACAAATGAGGAATTGGAGATGAGTAAATGTCAGTCCGCAGTACATCATGTGCAGAAATTGGAGAAAGACGTTGATGTGGCCTGCTCCCAAGGTAACTACATAATAGAAGGATGTTCACATTAATTTTGTTTATTTGCAAAATTAAGTTTCACTTTTGCCATCTGGAGGTACATTAAGGCCTCAAGCTGAAAGCTATCACATTTGGATGCCTAAAATTTTGCTTCTTTGTCCCCTTCTCTCTACAGCAAAGGATCCAAGGAGAAAAACCTTGGCAAAGGAACTAGAAGATGAGGAAAATATACTGCGACGGTGCATTGAGCAACTTAAATCTGTTGAAGCAACAAGGTTGGCACTTGTGCACCAATTAAAAGAAGCACTTCATGAACAGGTGAGTAACTATGACATTCTTTCTCCCTTATCTTGTACTTATTCCTGCAACTGTGTTGTTGACTACATCAGTTCATAGAGCTCTTAATGCTAAAATTTTGTCAACCTTTCAGGAATCTGAATTGGAAAATGTTCGAACACAGATGCAGGTATACACACTGTTTACGATGGTTTTCATGGTTTTTTCCTGTTATTTCAGAAATAAAATAAATCCCCTTCACCACAGCTTTTAAAAACTTTGTTTGTAGTTGATCTGAATTTTTTCCAAGAACTGGATCCATATCATTAAGTTGACTTTCAGATTAGGAAACAAATAATTTGTTAGGTGGAAGAACCATTGGCTGATTGTTGTCCAGCCTGTGCACTTGGAATTTGATAACTGGAATTGAACTAGTTAACTAGCCGTAACATTCTAATTCTACCTTTTAAAAAACATATTCTTTGTGCTTTTGAGGTTGGAAAAGGTGATTTCCCAACAAGCACAATTCTGCCAATAAATCAATTAGTAATTTTCAGGTAGCACAGGCACAAGCTGAGGAAGCCAGCATTATGCAAAAGCGGCTCAATGATGAGAATTACGTTGCAAGTGTGAACTCTACTGCTACACCACAAGAAGATGCTAATGCAGAAAGGGGACAGTCTCTGAAGAAGTCAGCTGCAGCCATTGCAGCCGAGGTTGCAGACAAGCTTGCTGCTTCAACCTCTTCTCAGTATATCATGACTTCTGTTCTCTCAACTTTTGCTGCTGAAGAGGCAAAAAATGCTGCTCTGAGTAAATCTGGCACAACGTTAAGTAATTTTTCTTCCATTCCCAACAATTTTGCTAATGATAAAATGTTAAAGGCTGAAAAACCCATGCAAGTTTCAGATCCCAACTCATTTCTACCTGCGCCACCTCTTCCTGTTCCACCAAGCAATCCATATCAAACAGTTCTATTGCCTCAGCCTACCATGCAGAACCCAGCCTCAACTACTCAGACCCAGTATCATGTGCTTCCAAACCCACCTTCACAGCAGTTTGTGCAGCCGTCAGGTGTTTTGAGCCCATATGGCTATGGTACTGTTCCTCCTCTACCACCTGGTCCGCCGCCACCACCCCATATGATGAGTCCTATGATGCCTTTACAAATGAATCAGCCACAGCCTGTACAGCTAACATCAGCGGTGCAAATGCCTCAGCAACCAATGCAATTAACCCAACAGCAACCAATATCCTTAGTTCAGCAGCCCCCAGCAGCTCCAAGTTTTCGGCCTCTACAGCCACCTGTTGTGTACTATGGTCATCCTCCATCCCAATGAGGAGCTTCTTGTGTTTGGTATACTGCTTGACAAATTGGACTTCAACATGAACGATAGCCGGAAAATTTTGGAAAATTTGTTTGTGTAGGGTAGGCCCTTTTGTTGAGATAATATATATACAGATATGGGGAGGCCTAATGATAATAATAATGATACAGATATACATTAGAAGGGCAGATGGTTATCCAGGCCGATCCTTCTGATTTCTTTTGTCGGGTTTCATTTGGGCCAATTAGGATTTCAGGGTAATCTTTTGTCAACTTATTCTTGTCATACATTTTCATGATGTTTGTGATACCATTTACTGTAAAATTGAAGATCTCTGAAGTGATTTTAGTTTAATCTAAAAGTGAAGCAAGACAATTATCCTTCAGTTTTCTTGCTCCAGAATTTTATTTTATATTATGTTTTGTTTATTTACCTTTGCTTTTCCAGATATGGTTCTAAATGGTAAAACAATATAATAAAATTTTCCACTTAATGTTTATGCTTTTACGGTACAGATGTAGTCCTCCTCAAGTGAGTAACCTTTTTGAACACGTAGAAATAATAACGTAAATAGACAAGGACAACCCTCATTCAACATTTCATGGCTTTCCTGAGAATGAAATCCCTAAGAGAAAGAGGCAAGTGATACATGATACTCATCATCGTAGAGTACCGGCCATAAGAGAACCAAGCCGGTGGATTCTTCTTCAGCAAAGTTGCTACTGTCTTCTTTGCAAATTCATCTGTTGGGGTGGAATTTATAACTTGTGAAAATTGTGCTCTATCCCTTATCACGGCTTCAAAAGGCTTGTACAAGTTCCATTCAGGCATCTTGGTGTAGTTGGCTGCAGCAGTATTACCTATATTGGATTTGATGGCGCCCGGAGCAACATTGATAACATCGATTCCAAGAGGCTTGAGTTCCAATCTGCACAAAAAGTTTATATACATTAATATCATACAATTGCCTCTCAAGGTTTGCGAGATGACAATCAGTATACTAGGTTCTCGTGGAGAAATTATTAGTTACTTATACTCTACAGCAATTTCACAACGCGGTTTGCTTTTTCCTCCTTCCGGATAAATTCTCAGAATAAAATGTTACCTATATGTGGAAAGTTAATATAACAAGGGCGATAAAAACCTTTACTGGTTTAGAATCCAGTAATCAACTCATCCCAATTTTATTTCCTCACTCTATCTATCCCTACAGACATCTTGACCCTCAAAGCATTTCATCGAACAGAAAGGATGGCTTGAGATGAGATCAATTGTCTACAAACAATACAGATTATCCACTGTGACGAAATCAAAAGTCCCTATGTGCAATAACACGAACAGAAAGTAGTTATAAAATTACAATATGTCATCAAGAGTAAACTTCAATGTAAAGGTACTCTTGATCCCGCCATGAGAAGAAGAGCAACAGGAAACACTTCACTCTCAACATTCAAGTTCTCTTACTTGTTATTTTATTTATTTATTTATTTATTTTTTAAAGTTCTTTTATTTGTTATTAACCAGGAAAACTTCGCAAGCTCAAGTGCTTTGATCTTTTATAAAATGAAATGAAGATGAAAACATTCGCTATGGGATAGTACAAACCTTAAGGTATCCGTTAGCGCGTGGAGAGCAGCTTTGGAAGCAGTATAAACACCTGCCCATGGTCCAGGAGCCAAAGCAGCTACACTTCCCACATTCACAATCTTTCCCCTCTTCGTAGATGCCATGTGAGGGACTGCAGCCTGAATTACTCTCATGGGACCTACATATGCATAGAATATTTAGGCATGAAGATTTTAATCTGGCCACAGGCAAGCAAACAAAATCAACAGCTATGATACTCTAGATTGACCCTAGAAATTATAAAAAAAAAAAAAATCCGATCCAAGCAGACATCAAAGAGGAAAATGAACAGAAAATGACCCTAAATTTATTGACCTTCATGTGCCAGACTAATTAGGATTGGCCGATAAATCTGCCTCATATCTCTTATTATCAAACCTATGATTCTTTTTTTTCTTTGGGTTATATAGGGGTCGTAAAAATCATGAAAATATACGCAATCACAAAAATTCAAACGCGATATCCGGAGAATAAGAGCTTTTTACAACTTGGGTGTCCCAACAAGGACAGACCTATAATCCTTATGTTTACCTGGATTCCTACTATGTGTCAACATTTAATGCTAGGCACTAAAGCGTGACAAACCACCTACTCCAGCGGTGCCCAATAAAAGAAGCTGTCCCTTCTGTTTTGGGAAGAAGACAGAAATTCGTCTACATTGATCTAATCTGGCAAGATTTGGGCAACTTTCAATGGCAATCAGATTCAATACTATAATATTTGTTCCCGGTTAGGTTTGAAGAATTCCAAGCATAGTTAAAGCAGGCTATCCGCAAAGAGTAAATCTCACAGCAATTATATTACTCTACTTGAACAAGGGCGGGCATTCATTAGATACATATGTGGTATGGCACAATGAGTATCCGCTTCTAGAACTGCCAAATGGCTTATGAGAATTTGTACTAGGCTCTTTTTCTAATGCAGACTTGTCAAAACTACAAGGAAGAATAAGTTAACAAAGTTTATGGAGGAAACATATCACTATAACACAAAAAATGAAGCCCTTAAAGCGGGTAGATTGAACTCTACATTCTTAATCTTCCCTTCTCCAACCAAAAAAATTAAAAAAAGGAAGAAGAAGAAGATACAAGAACAATCAAGCATTACAATTATCCTAAAACCTTTTTATATTTAATCTAATATATGATCTGAGCAGCATATTTTTAATCTTCTTCCAAATCATTTGCCATCGGCAACAACAAAATTACAGATGGAAAATTACCATAAAGCAGGTCCGAACATGAGGTAACCAGTAGCACACCGATACAGAGCTATTGACAAAATTAATCTCTGTGACTTCTTCCAGTTGAAGGACCCAGTTTCATTTCATCGAACAATGACTGGTATACTACATATGCATGAACATGTTTACTATTAGTTGTCCACAATAGGAAATTAACTGTCAGTTGGCAACAGCAAATATGCATGTATTTCTATTCTAGCACAATTTGGTGCAAGAATTCCCCTATTCCAATATGATGTAATTGAATTTAAGAAAAATGTTCAGGTCGCAACTAAGCATTTCTAAGTGATGGGCATAACGCATTAAAGGACTGCCAATATAAGAGGATAGAAATTGCAATGGCGAGTCACTTTTTCAGGCTCACTTAATACAACAACTTGACATGGAAAAAGAACCACTATTCACCGACCAAGTAGCAAAGATATTGAATATATACCCCCTTAATGGAAATTTTTCCATATGGATCAGGGACATGAGATAATGTTTGGTGGTGCAATGTACATATGAACATTGCTATCAAATATGCTTGCAGCAGTAGACCAAGGGTGGCGAGCTACAATAAGAAATAACAACTACTAACCACTTGTTATACTCAAAAACCAATAATTATCAAACCTTACCAGGTTATTAAGATGCAGAAAAAATAAATGAAGACAAAGATCCACATATATTGGTGAGAAAAAACAGCAGCACTAGCAAACTCAAGAATGAACACCAAATGTTTATCAGAACAGAAACCCGCATGAAAACTTTAATGGCTATGCAGAGATTACACAAATGAACAAGAAGATACACAAAAGAAATTACCATTAAGACTGTCATTCAAGCTGCTTCCCGAGCATCAAACATTTATTTATTTATATTTTTTCAAAAAATACTTGTCCACTTTCAATGTTCAAAACTCTAGATATAAAGCTTTACCTAGTTATTGAACTAGGAAAAGAAAGATGAAGACAGATCCATTGTTGGAGCACAACAAACAATAAGAAAAGCAAATCACCAAAGACCCAGTCACGGAAAACACAGACAAAAAACGTGAAAAAATAAAAATAGTTCAACTTAAGGCCCAGGCATGAACATTGGTTTTATGATACGAACCCGAATAAAACCTCAGACGGATATGCAGAAAACACACTAAAACATTAAAAATTCAAAAGAGATTTACCATAAACATTGGTATCGAAGGTGCTTTGAATAGCAGGGAGAGGAATCTCGGCAAGAGGCCCAACACACTGAACCCCAGCATTATTAACCACAATATCAATCCTTCCAAACTTGGAAATCACATTAGACATCACTTTTTGCACACTTTGGTCGGAAACCACATCCAATTCTTGAAGATAAAATCTGGGGTCATTTTTTAGGTCATCCATAGAAGTTAGGGACCTGGTGGTTGCAACCACATGGCAGTCAGATGCAGCAAAGGCTCGAGCCAAGGCATGGCCTATACCTCCAATGGTGCACCCAGTGACTAGTACCACTTGTTTTTGGTCTTGATTTTGATTTTCCATGGAATTCTATACCTGGGTTTTGATGGGGTTGTGCCAAAACAACAGGGGACTTGTTTTGCCGAGAAATTAATGAAATGGACGTTGTGTCTCTTGGGTTGGACCTGGGGTTCTTGTCTTTATATAGAGGGACCTTGCTTTTTCGATAACCGATCTATGCTGTAATCGTTTTGTTCTATACGAAATTCGGCTCCACAAACTTCATCTGCAACGGCCTTATCTAGAATTTGGTTTTACCGGAACAATAAGACAAATAGGCGAGGGAGAGACTTTGGTGGTTTTAATTATTATTTTATTTTATTTTATTTTAAATTATTTTTAAGTTTGGATTCAACTCATACTTTTGGTATAAACTAATAAATTTTGTGAGCATGCGAGCGAGTAATGAACAATAAGCGACCAGCATGGATGCTTAGCTGAACAAAGTACACATTTTGTGATTCCGAGATTTTAGATTTTGATATTTTAGATTTTGATTTGCGTTTGACACCCAAAACATTAACTCCTAGGCATATTGATTGAGGATGTGACGAGTGATTTGCAATATAAAATATGAGTAAGCGACAGCTAATTCTTTTTTTTTTTTATTTGCTCTTTAGAGGTTTTAAAATTATCGAAGTGCCCCTACTATTAAGTCCATTTATAAATTATAAATTGAAAAATTTTTAGTGTTTTTATTATTTTTCAGACTTCTATTTTTAAGAAATCCCGTGAAATATCGTATTCTTATAATAATAAATTAGAATCCGATTAAATTTGAAAATTTATTTTCGAAAACAGAGTACAACATACTTGAAGCGAATATTATGTATATATATAATATTAAAAATGATTATAATAATAGTTTAAAGATTTTTGCGTTTTTAAATTTTATAATGGTATTTTTGAATGTTTTGAATTACGTTAAAAATGTATATATTATAGTTTTTCTCAAAATTTTAGCCGAGTCCTTATCGCTGATCAGAATAATGTTTCAAGTTTTCAAGAGAACAGAGTCAAACGAAAAACATAAAAGTACTGAACCAAAAAAATTCTTAGGAAGGAAATTACCATAAACAAGAGTGTTGAAGGAGGCTTGAAGAGCAGAGAGAGGAACCTCAGCAAGAGGCCCAACACGCAGGAACCCAGCATTATTAACCACAATGTCAATCCTCCCAAACTTGGAAATAACATTAGACATCACATTTTCCACACTCTGGTCAGACTCCACATCCAGTTCTTGAAGATAGAACCTGGGATCATCCTTGAGGTCTTGCATGGAAAATAGGGTCCTAGTGGTTGCAACAACTTGGCAATTAGATGCTGCAAAGGCTCGAGCCAAGGCATGACCTATCCCACCACTGCTGCACCCTATGATTAGGACCACTTGTTTCTGCTCTTCGTTTGGGTTTTCCATCTTTTATTTTGATTTTTATGTGGGTAGGGACAAAGTCGAGCTGAGGGCAGAAATTGAAGCAATGAATGAGAAACTAATGGTGCTCTGCTGGTGATGGGTTGGGATTCTTGTAATTTAAAGAAATTGGGATTCAGTTAAGTCCGAAATTTTGGAAATTATTATAGGCCAAATTATGAATAAGGCTAGAAAGGTTAGCCCAATGAATATTCTGGACATTTTTTGCCCCCTTCATTTCCATATTTAATGTTGAGGACAAAAAAAACAAATGAATATATTTTTCGGACGAAAACGCCCTAAATAGTTAACCCTCTTTGAACAGGGAAATTTAATCATGGTCTGAGAACCTTCTTCGACCAAATCAAACTGTCGGCCGGGAAATTGAGCAATGTGCACGGACGCAGCCCATTCTTCTCGCGACGGAGATGGCTTTTGTAAACAGACTCGAGTGAAAATTTTCCAAGGGTACATGCGTCATTTCATCTTATCACTCGAATTATATAATTTTTTTTCTTTTCTTTATTTAAATTTATCTCACGACATGCACCCAATCATATGCCTCTTAGTCATTCATTAAAACTTTATATAAGTATAATATTTATATAATTCAAAATCAATATACGGTTCGAACAATCATGGGTTGACTCTTTTCGTGTCTGTTTTTTCATTCTTGATATTCAAATTTAAGATTTTGATTAAAAATATTTAATATATTATCATTAGATGCACAGATCTTTAACAATAAATATTTGATTTAAAGACTGTAATCGTAAATAAATTCAAAGTCACAATTATTGAAAAAAATTCATTATATTAAATGATGAAAATTTGAATAGAGAAGATGGTAGCAACCAGTCCATCCGACTTTTGAGTGCTGTCCCACTCTACTAATATTAACATTTATTATGCTATTTTGGGTAATTTGATTTGTCATAATTTTTAATCACATGGCTCTAAATTATTTATTTATTTATTTATTTATTTATTTGGCTTTACGATGCATAATCAATACAATTTTTTTTATAATAAAAATGAAATATGATTTGAACTTTGAAATATTAATAAAATTTTTAAATCATTTGAATAAATATTCGGTTAAAATTTTTATTTAGCCAAAACCTTTTTTGGGATGAAGAAACCCACAATCGAAATTTTCATTTTATTATTATTTTTTTTTGACAAATTAAAACGTTATTTATGAATTCCTAATCTTGTTTATGTTTTATAGATAAAGGCATCACCGCCTAATGTGATCTCCATTTCTATATATAAAAAATATTTTATTAAAAAGATGTAATTTTTTTTTTCTATATCTTAAATGATTGGTTGCTTGCTATATCAATTATTAAAAAGACTTTATTGTAGATAATTTTTTTTTTCTGTGAGAGAAAATATCTCAAATTACTTTTAAATGTTAAATCTCAAATTTGGTGAGAAAAAAAAAGTAATTTTAATGGGCTTTTATCTAATTTCAATTAACTCCTTTAATTTTTTATCTAATTAATCACGTCATTTTACTCTTAGGGATATATATATATAAAAAAATATAATTAATAAATTATTATAGGTGACTTATAGGGGTTATTTTTCAAAATATTGAAAAATGTGGCCCAATTTATTAAAATATTAAGATTTTTATCTGAATTCCAAACTATTGAAATCAATGTTGTGAAAATCGAATTCAGATTTACTCATCTTTCTTTAAAACCAATAAAAAATTGCTTATCTTTGCAAAATCTTTTTATTGGTGGGGCAGAAAGATGAGCAAATCTGAAATCGATTTCGTTGGTCAATTTCCACATCATTGACTTTAATAGTTTTGGAGTACAAATAAAAATCTCAAAATTTTAATAATTTGGGTCCCATTTCGCAATATTTTGGGAAATGACCCGACTTAATAAATTATAAACGTAGATACAGTAAATCAACTCAACTGTATTTCATATTAATATATTATAATTCAATTGATACCATTTATTTTTTTTTTTACAAATCTCGAATTTGAATTTCTCTTAAAAATAAAAGAAATATCATTTTAATCAAATTTCTTTAAGTTGAATGGTCGACCACTCTATCCGCTTCACCAGAGGTCTCGAGTTTGAACTCTGAAAATGGTGAAAAATGATTTAAGAAAGTCAACTCTTAAAATAGGTACCACGATATTCGAACTAGATTAGTTAAGTAACACTTGAATACCGGTGGTGAAAACCAAGAAAAAAGGGACCAGCCTTCGTTAGTCCAGTGAGAAAGGTATTAACATCCCATATCAAGAATCGGGGTTCGACTCTTGGTAGTGGCCAAAACGATGTTGGGAGAGTTCTCTCCTGATTGAGATCTGAAAATAACTCGGTCAAGATTAATGAAAGTAAAACTCTAGATACTCGACGGTGGACCAACTCCGAAAGACAAGAAAAAAAAGAAAGAGGGGGCCATTTTAGGGTTGGGGGATGAGATAGGCCCATATTATTGGGCTACTTGTGCAGGGCCCATAGCCAGCTAGGATTATAAGCCCATTTTATGAGGGATTTCCGGGTAACAAAAGCATGATATTGCAAGGGTTTTTTTTTTCTTTTTTTTTTTTATTTTTTTTTAAATCTTGAATTCGAGATATTACAAAAAGAGATGGCAGTGTCAGTTGAGTTGAGTAATAGCTGATTGACATTCTAGGGTGATTTTTAATTCAATACCATGATATTGCGTAGGGAAGAGGACCCATCTGACAGAATCCCAAATTAAAGAATATTTTATGTGGGAATTTTTGGCCCTACCACACTTCAATTTCAATCAATGGGCAAGGGCAAGTGTAGCTTTTCCACTTTCGAAGCCTTTTTCTTTGATGTAAAAAATCCTTGTTTGGTTATTTTTGTAACTATCATGACATTGAATTGTTCTTGATCTTTTGTTATTTTCTTCTAAACAAGGTTGGGTAGGATAGGTGTTAACCATACTTTGCTATGTCCTACTGGTCCCCTTAAACTTGAAATTCAGTAATTTTTTAATATTAAAAATTATTAATATAATAATAGTTTAAACTTAAATAATAACTCTACACTCTTTAATAAAAAAATTTCACTTTAATTGAAAAATAATACAAATAAAATATCATGAAAAAACTTTACCATTAAACTATGTGCTAATTTACTTTACAAGAATATAATAAATCTTCAAATTGATATATATATATATATATATATATATATATATATATATTTGTGTGTGTGTGTTTTGTTCAATAGAAAAGCAATGGGTTACAAACAGACAGTTAACCTAATGGGATGTGATACTAGATCGCTTAACTAAGTTTTTGAATTCGACTCGTAACTTGAGTATGAAAAAAATCACGTGAGAGGGTAGTTCTCTTAAATAGATCACTATAAGTCTCGAACCGTATTAGTTGGACCATGACTCCAGATATCGGTTAGTATGATACCAAAAAAGAAAAGTGATGGGTTTAAAATTGCATAATGAGAATTTTTTTTTGTATAATTACTAAATAAATTAGTGTTACTGTTGGAATTCAAACTTATTCTTTTTTAAAATGTACGGATATAATAAATATCAAACAATTTTTTCTTGTTTAGTACAGATAAAAAGCCTTTGTTGGACTAAATTTCGCTATTTTATGGTCTTGATACGAAAATACTCTTTGCCCAGCAAGACGAGATGAACCCCTACAATTCCAAAGAAACTGGGCCCTTCCACCGGGAAATAAAAGGAAAAGAAAAAGAAACTGGGCCTACTAAGCCCATCTAGATCAACCAAGCACATAATGCAGACCGAGACGCTGACGAGCTTTAACTCAAATAGCACATTTCCCCTCTCTCATATAATAGGATCGGGTTCGATCCCTAATATGCACCAAAAAATTAATGCAGACGGAGATCGTGTTCATTTTTTCGGCCCAGAGTTTTGGCGGGCCTCAAATCAAGCTCAAGTGAAAAAATATATATTTTTATATTGGATCATGAAAATTATATAAAAACATGTATATATAAAAATTTAAATACTAAATTACGAGAAAGACACTTAAACAAGAGCTCTTTGCCAGTTGAATATCCCTACAAGGACGTGAATGGATTATTTATATGATTTTTCTAATATTATGTATAAGGTATAATATTGTAAAACCTCTAATTTTTATTTATTTATTTGTTTTTGAATAATCATCTTAATTTTGCCCAACAAGATTTCATTTTCGTCATTTGATTTGTGTGGACAATATCATTTGCAGCGCATGGACCATAGCCCAATTAATTAATTTTCCAAAACTTATCTTAATTGTTTTTTACTATTTTCTCATCCCGTAGCCTCTAAAATCATGTTCGAAAGTCTCATGACCCATGTTTTTAAGATTAAATCAAATCTCATAATATGAAAATTTGAAACTCTGAGAAAAGTTCATGATCATAACCTTAAGTAATGTTTAGGTTGATTAATAACAATGTTGGACTTCTCCTACATTTCACAAAATTACAATGATAGAACTTATTTATCCAATATAATTATAACCCAAATTAAATATTTTAATACTTAAAAATATAATTCTTGGCCATTATCCTCACCGAAAAAAAGAAATAATTATTTTATCATTGTTTATCTCGTGTGGGTTTAGTAAGAATTTACAAGATAGTATCAAATATTTAATGGAATTAAAATACACACACACACACACATATATATATATATATATATAAAATATTAATATTTAGTTCTTAAGGAGACAGTTTAGTGATATAAATTTCATCTTCAATTTGATGTCACATGTTCAAAAAGATTAATATTTATTGAGATAGTCCCGCAAGCATTTTTTCAAAATAAAAAAAAAAGAGATTAAAATTCTTATCATATAACTGAGGTGAATTTAATATTTAATTTCTCAAAAGAAACTAAATCTGCAGAGAGCAAAATGTTAATCTGGGGAAATTGGTGATCATGAAATTTTGGACCATCACATCATCTTTTTATGAGGACTTCCCCTATAAGTCAATCCAAGTCAGAAACGTGACTGCTTTAAATTTCTTTGAAAGAGAAGTGGGAAGACAATGATTTATCATTCCACCAAAAAAATAAAAAAGACAATGATTTATCATTCCACCACATAGACTATTTTCCATCACCGGAGGAATAATGCTCAATTAGAGTAAGAGTCACCCAAATGATGTATTTCAATTGAAAATTCTTCGTTTTTTTTATCATAAAGGAGGGTATTAGCCTATTACGATAGTGACTCAAACTCAACTATTTTCTTTTTATCTTTTTTTTTTTAAATATATTTATCACCGATCGATATTTAAATTTAACTTAACTAAATTTGATTCGAATATTGTAAGATCTATTTAGAGATTTACTCTTTGAATGCCTATTTTTCATTCTTAATATTTAAAATTGAGATTTTAATTAAGAAAATTTAGTATTTAACTTTAAATTCACGTTGATAATTTAACTTTTTTTATTTCAAGAAGAAAATCTATCCCAAAAACATGCTCTTTTTGAAAATTAAATTTTTATACATACATATATATATATATATATATTTGCCAAATCTCCGATATAAAATCTAAAATATATTAACATCTGCATATATAATTTAAAACATAATACAATATATGATTCATGTAGTTTATTTTTCCAGGTTATTATTAATGGAAATCATTAGTTAGAAAAATAAGAACAGGCTTAAGCGATGTTTGAAACAGCCATGGCGTACTAATGAAAGTTATTTTTGTATTAATTTAAAAATTATATTACATATATTTTTATTATTTCAATTATTAAAATTTATAATCATTCTTATTAAGATTTTGATCGGTTTGATCATTCAACTAAGTAAAAACTTAGTATAGATTGATTAAGAGTTTGATTAAATATAGTTTTTTTTCACTTATTATTAGTATTTAAATTTATATCTCGATTAATTAAATTTTTGTATTTGTAAAGGTTTTATTTAGAAGGTGGCATATCAAGTATCGTCTTTTTATTATCAAATTTTAACTTTGTTATTTGATTAAATAATTTAATATAATTCGGTATGTTTAGTGGATTAAATAATAAGAAAACAAATATATTTTAAAAATTTTAAAAATAAATGAGATTGTATATTCTGCCCAAAGCTCCGTCCTAAATTATTTTGGAAATAAGCAACAAGGAAAAAAACAATTTTTGGGCCCACCACAATTAACGTATGGTCTAAATCAATTGACAAAGGTCAATCGAAAAATGATTTGGTCCCACACGTTTTTTGTGTCAGACAAAAATGGATCACTACACACGCCGCCTTAGCTCTTTTTTACACGAGCCAATTAGAAGAGGCCATGTTTCACATCCATCTGGATCCAGAGGTCTGTGTTCAGTTGCGGCCCACTTTGATTGGAATTCATTCACCATCCTCACTCGCGGTGCGTGCAATCAACCCCCGACTCGGTGTCCATCTGCACAGATTTTTTTTTTCCTTATAGCTGATTTATTCGATAACTATGCACCGATACCTGTCAAATAAAATATCAAATTCAAATAAAAATTACACCCCTCGGAATTAATTGGATTAAATTAGAATTAAATTTAATTAAATTTAATATAATAATTATGATTTATCAAAAAAAAATTTTACCTTTTCTAATAATAATTTAAGATGGAAATAATCATTTAAAAAAGGAAGTAAAATTTTCTCTTTAAAGTTCTCATAATTTTTTAAATTGAAATATCACCTAACGTTTGACTGACGTTTTCAGTTGGTCTAAGGATCATGATGTAATTTTACTTATGAAATAATCTGATTTAATTTATGTTTTTAATTAAAAGATTATTTATTTAATTATTACAACAGTCTTTGTATAAGCTTATCTTATATGACTATATAATTCTGGTTTACTACAAACAATAAAATTAAAAAAAAAAAAAGAAATTATGGCGATGGCAAAAAAAAAAAAGGAAGGAAGTTTCCGGTTAATCTTGCAATTCCGCCGTCTTGCTGAGGTTTCAAATATGTGGCCCAGAAAAAAGTAAGTTGATGATAACGTAAATTGTCCTGATTCATGTGTACCTTAAAATAATATAAATGTGAAAAAAGAAAATTCCATTTTTAGTGCTGCAAGACCTTTCTTTTTTTTTCTTTTTTTTTTTTAACTCAATGAATCAAAGGTACTTACTTTACTTCCATTAATTAGTTCAGATAAGGAATTTCATAAAACTAAGAAAAAGTGATTATGGCCCAAACTATTTATCCTCAAACCTAAGTTTTTCGCAAACCTAAGTCTTTCGCAAAAAATACAAGGAAATTATTAACTTTTTTATTTACTTAATATGTTTTTTTATAAATCAATATTATCAAAATTATTTTAAATTCAAT
The DNA here is from genome assembly GCA_033439265.1 of Dillenia suffruticosa. Lineage (NCBI taxonomy): Eukaryota > Viridiplantae > Streptophyta > Magnoliopsida > Dilleniales > Dilleniaceae > Dillenia > Dillenia suffruticosa. Next base: position 3,591,319 of record JAVTVX010000012.1, on the reverse strand, counting down.
TAAATTTGATTTAAATTGGGTTTTGACATTTAAAGGAAAAACTTTTCTGACATCTATTTTCCTTATTTACGACTTGTGTATAAAATTTTATTTCAAGAGAACCGGTCATTAGTCCAAATAATCATTGGTATGTTGTTTGGACAATGTTTTTTTTTTTTTATCTTTACGTCAAATTCAAATGCCAAAGTGACAATTTAGATTTGCATTAGAGCACCCAAATTTGGAAAAAGAAATTCTATTTTTCAATAAATCTTTATAAATTATGAAAAATTTTACCGTAATTCATTTTTTATCAGAAATTTGTGAAGAACTTTTCATAATTACCTTTAATCTTTAAGCATTGTGTCAATAGAAAATTAATTTATTTTATTTTTTGAATTGTTAACAATAAATCATTTCCCTCCTCTCTATAGTTTGTCACATTCAATCGTTAAAGGGTTTTACATTAAATAATCGGATAAATATTTTAAAACTTTAGAATATGAATTCTATTTTCCTCATTATTTTTAAAAAAAAAAACAAAGAAAAATCAAATTATCAATCCCTCCAAAAGTAAAAGAGGTTGCCCATAATTCCAAGATCTTGATTGCCATCTTACACGTGTCGCTACTTAACGATAGGTAGAACGAACATTCGATGCCGACATGAGTTCGTTTATCACTGCCGATCTGAAAAGGTCCAAAAGTGAAACACCAATAAGAATAATTGCACAATGCTTCATGTTCTGTTATATTAAATTTTCCCCCGCACACCACCACCCCAATTATTTGTTTTTCCCTTGGCCATCTCTCTCTCTCTCTCTCTTTCTCTCTCTGCTCTCTCTCTCACATCTAGCACTTGTCCAAAAACAATGGGAGCTCTCTCTGAATTTCTCTCTCGCATATACACAAACATCACAGTCTTCTTCACTCTCTTCCTGCTTGAGCTCATCATCCTTGTCCGGTCGGTCACCGGAACTGTCTACGGCCTAGATTATCGTCCGATGACGGCGAAAAAGTACCTAGAGCTCATAGAAGAAAAAATCCCTTCAACCCCATATAAGAGTGAAGTGAAAAAAGAGAGTTTAGAGTGCTCGGTTTGCCTATCCAGATTTGAAGATGGTGAAGAGATCAGGAAATTGCAATGCAAGCACACATTCCATAAGGATTGCCTTGACAAGTGGCTCCAACAGGATTGGGCCACGTGTCCTCTTTGCCGGCGAAACGTCTTGCCTGAGAATGTCATGATTAAGTATCATCAGCTGAGGAACCAATTAGAGTACGATGGAAGTGATGAAGAGCTCATTTTAGTGCTCTCTGCCTTACATGGTAATAGCTTGCATAGATTGCTCTAGATTTCCAAAAATGTGTCCTTTATGGACCAATTTTTCTTCCTCTGTACATGGTGAAACCATATCGCATAGTTCTATTTCACTTCCAATTTTCTCTTATTCTATCTTTTTTGATCCTTTTCGAGTGCAAAATCCTAAAATTAAGTCGAATAGTTACATAATGTAATTGAAAATGGTCACTTGGTAAATTTCAAAGTAATCCCGAGGAGATAGCCTAATATTACAGATCTTTAATAATTTCATATTCAAATTCTTGTAAAAAAATTAAATAAATAATGTAACGAGAGAAACATGTTAAATTAAGGTTGTTGTGAATTAGGGCATTGGGTCTTCCCCCATCAAACTTACCCATTTGGATATTTAAGATTGGTAGGTAGAGACGTTGGGTGTATTTGATTTTGGGGGGGGGGGGGGGGGGGGGGTGGGGGGTTTCCTGTCAAATTTGGGGATGGAGGTTTTAAGACACTGTTTGCCTGTCACGAATTTTGAGCTTCTTAGGTGCAGGGATTGCCTAGTTTCGGCCATAGTTTTTGCTTGGCACAAAGGTCGTGAATCCTTGGGCTCTGTCTGGGTGATGAAAATTATAGTTTTTCTTTCATGGGGTACCATTTCGGTGTTTTTTTTCACTTATTTGTTTAATGGGTAGATTTTTTTTTTTTTTTTTTTAAAAACATTTCTTCTTCAATTGTTCAAGACGAGTCTAGCTATGACATTAAAACTAGGGTTTTGAAACATACGTATTGGTGCAAAAAGAGATGTTAGGGGATTAAAAAAAAAAAAAAATTCCATCTATTCAAAACCCACAAATCCTTTTCACCTTCTTTGTGATCAAAATAAAATAATAAATTACCTTCTTCTTTCACACGATTAAGTCGAAATCATGACCAAAAAATCACATAAACTTATTTTGATTAATTGATAACCTTCTGACTTATAAGATATTTTTTAATTTTTTAAATTTTTATATCTTAATTATAAAATAAATTATTAAGGTGTTTGGATCAAATACCATATAACTACTTATAAGATATTTCATGAGAAGTTATTGCTGTGCTGAGTAATAATAAGTGCATATAAACTCTTTCTAGTGTTGCAAAGACTAAAAAGGAAATCATCCGATTAATATCATATAAATAATTATTTATTAGCATGAAATGGGTAAATGTGAGATAATAAAATATTGATGAGATTATTTTATTAAATTTATAGGCAAAATTAAAATGACTTATGAGATGCATTAAAAAAAGGTCGGAGTGGAGTTAGTTTTTTATAGAAATTTGTAAAAATTCAAAGAAAGTTGTGATTGCCACTTTTTTTCGATAACAATTAACTTATAACTCATTGACATGATTTTTTTTTATACTATACCAACAGATATCCGGAATTATACTTTCGGGACTTACAATGGTCCATTTAAGAGAACTATCCTCCCAACGTATTTTTTTTATACCTAAATTATGAGTTAAACTCAAAAACTTGATTAAGAGAATTAATACCATATTATACTAGTCCAACTGTCCGTTGGTTAACTCATTGGCATGATTACCCTTATATTAAAAAGGTTGCACTATGAAAACCAATTATACTCTATAAAATTGGATCAATCCTCGGAATTTTCTTATGAGAGTTTTATTGAGTTGGGCACTTTTTATTAATTATTTTACATATAAAAAGATGTGATATTTTACGGGACGGTGACAGCACTGAGGGTGGGCAATTGCCCCACTAGACTAAAATAATTCTATTAATATTTACATGTCAAATGAATATTGTCCCGTTCAACTTAAGATATTGTCCTCTTTAAGATTGTGACCCACTAAAATATCACCTGTATTCAATCCATTCTATGAAAATATTTTACTCCCATTGTTCTTGAGTCCTGGATCCATCACTGGCTCGAGAAATTGGCTTCTATAACATTTAGACCTAATATTTGTAAACATCAACGAATAGCGATTATTAAGAGACGACAGATTACCGAGAAAAAATAGAGTCACATTAGTGAGGAAAATGAAAAAATATTAAATATGAAAATAAAAGATTTATATAGTATCTTAATACATTGTATATAACTAATAATATTAAAATTACAATAAATGCTACTTCACCGTCAAATAACTTTATTATTGTAATATCAAATTATTTCATTAATTATACCCTTAAAATAATAGATAATTAAAATTTTAATTTTAAAAAAAATATTCATATTTTCTTGCATGACACTTCATACGATCTCCATCACACACTACTTTTCTATAACGGAGGAGAGCGAAACAAAGCATTAGTTGCGGTGGCAGCAGCACAAAAGAATATAGTAAAACATAAATGCTACAGTTTAATTTAAAATCTTAGTAGGACCAAACAATAAAATCGTTAGGTGGAATACCTCCCTACCCATCACATGAATCAGCCCTACACATTGATCTAATACATATCACACGAACCCACATGCTTCCTCAACAAAAGGCTCTCCTCTCATTTGTTCATTTTAGATCTCTCTCTCTCTCTCTCTCTCTCTCTCTCTCTCTCTATCTGGTACAAAAGAAAAACAAAAATTAGGTAAAAGTTAATGATACAGTCCAAGAATAGGCAGAGTTCATATGATCATACAAAAATAGAAGGGCCATACATGGAGGCTCATGATGCAAAAGATGTCCTGTCTGACAAGTTTATCGGCCACAGGAAATCTGTCTCACGATAATCTGTGACCAAACCTTTATGAAATTCAATGTTATAAGGTTTCAATAATTTTGGATCTACGAGTACCATTTTATATTATTTTTTTGATTTTTATCATCAATATCCAGATTTTTACCTGATTAATTCGATTCGAATACTGTGACACTCATTTTAAGAGTTGATTCTCTCAAATCCTTTTTTACTATTTTTAAAATTCGAACTCGAGATCTCTAGTTAAAAAAGTAAAGTGTCAGAATATTTAATCCAAAGGAGTTTTGTATTATTTTATATTATGGGAGTACAATTATTGAAGTACTCTTACGCTTTCTGGAATTTTTTATTATTATTATTATTATCGTTATTTTGGTGTGATTGAGACTTTTCTTCAATAGTATCTCAATTATTTTTTTAAAAAAAATTAACGAGCACTAAATAAATTTTTATTATGAAAAGTTATCTATATAATAATAAGTTAAATATTTAATAAAAAAGTTATCTCAAAAGTTTTTCAGTTTAATCGAAAAGTATTACAACAATAAAACAAAATGGAGAGGATAATCAAGGGAAGTTGATGTTTCTCTATACCACCTTGTACCCTTTTTCCTTAGTTGTCCATTTTTTCATTTCTCCTAAAATAATCCTGATTAACATTCATTAGACAAATATTTTAAATTGATCCAAAGAAGAAATCGAAGAAGCAAAGTTGAAGTAAGTTTAGCACTGCCAATGCCTAGTTGATCTGGTAGTTGAACATTAATTCCCCTTAAATAAAATGTAAGATTCGAAGTTTATCTTTGAAAGGAAAAAAAAAAAGCGCTATGAGAGTGTTGCCCCTTAAAGGGTTAATTTAATTTGAATCAAATTTAGTCGAATCCAACGTGTGGTTTATTAAAAATAAAAATAAAAACAAAAAAGGAAGTAAGTTTTCCACTGAGTGGGCTCACCGTTTTAGCAGGTTTGGCAGTCTTTTTTTAGTCCGAGAACTATGAAGCCCACTAAGTTTTGAATGAGATATGGTCCAGAGTCCAATTACTGTGGGCCTAATAGTTATAGGCCAGGACCGCCAAATCTTTGTTCACGCCCAGCTCGATCAAGGCATACTTAAAACGCAGAAAACGCTGTCGTTTATTCCCTGAGCTACGTATCATTCTACATCAATTTTAGAAGTAGAAAAAAAAAAAGAAGTTTTAAGGTGAGAAAAAGCCATTGAAGGCTTCAGTAGCAATTTCGCTTTTAGGCTCTGGGATCCTCCTTACAATCTCAGTCTTCTTTTCACCAATCTTGCTTTGCAAAGAAGAAGTAGCCCCATCAACTCTCTTGACGGCAATTGAAATATACCTCACTAAACCAGCCTCTTCTTTTTCGCCTCCACTCTTCCTAGCATTCTTTGCTCTCCTCTCGTACTCCTCCGCCACCAATATAGCAATGTCTGTCATCTCTCTCTCTCTAAATTGTGTCTGGAATCGTGTCCCAGGAATAGTCCACTTATAGTTGAGGCAATTTGATCAAATGGGCAAGGACCAAACCTGTGTTTGCGATGAGATTAAGGATGGTACCAGATTTGGTTTAAAGTAATCTTACTTCCAAATCAGTTTTATTGGTTAGGTGGTTTTGGAAATACATTTTTTGTTTTGCCAAATTTTATGAATGTGATGATCATCGGACAGTTATCTAACAGCGACATATTTCAACCTATTTCGATGATATCAATACCTATAGGAAGATACTGCGTCAAATAGACTCATCTGGCAAATATACATACAATTATGTGTTAACTAGTCTCACAGTATATGGATTTGCTACCATTCCAGGAATATAGGTCTAGACTTCATTCATGGGTCATCACTCACTGCCTTCAAATATGTACTCTATTCAATTTTGGAAAGTCATTGGAAAGGATTACTACATCTTTGAGATGGTGTTTTTTTTTTTTATTTGGTACAGGTTTCCCACCGCTTTAGTGGCCACGTCTCCCAAGCCTTCGCCAAAGGAACGTAGCCCACTCACTTCTTGGACCGGGCGAGCCAGCATATCACCTCACGGGACCTACCCGCAGCCCCGTATCAATCTCCAACCACCTTGGTTCCCAGCTCGGGTTACAAGCTCGCGCAACTGAGCTCGGCATTTTTGAGATAGTTCATACAATGGTTGTGGTACCAATGACCCATTATGCAGAGGTCATCGCAAAATTCTCTTGATTTTGATTTCAAATCTTGGAAATCAAAATATAGATAATGGGATAGCTGATCTTTTAATGAGTCCCATAGTGTTTGGTCAGATTAGTCAAGTTAAATCCGAATATCAGTTGACGACAAATATCACGTGAAAAAAAAAAATCGGTTGTGGTCTGGTCACTTTGTCACGTCGCATTGAACATGCCAGCGAGCCCAATAAATAATGAATCGGATCGATATCTTCTTGCCCATGTGATTGGGTTTCATTTTAGGCTACCCAACTATGAAAAGATCTGCATAACATACATCTCCATTGTCCCTAAGAATCTCTCTTCTCGACCCGCAAGTCCGTATATTTCACTCAAAGTTGCGCAAAATTCTCTTAAGCTTTCGATTTCGAATCTTGGAAATTGAAAAACAGACGTTGGGAGAGCCGATCCTTTACTAGATCTCATAATGTTTAGTCAGATTAATCAAGTTAAACCTGAATATCCAGTGACAAATACCCGCATGAAAAAAAAAATGGTTATGGTCTGATCATTTTGTCACATTGCATTGAACATGTCAGAGAGAAGCACCATCATGTGGTGTGTAGAGTTGAAGATGGGTTTTTGTGGTTCTTATCTGATTAAGGCTTTATTTTCGGTTTAACATTATGATTTAATACAAATTAATTTTAAATTAAAGTAAATTCAATTAAATTAAAACTTTTGCTCCCTGCTATTATGGCCGAAGAGAAGCACCATCATCACCGCCTCTTCCACCACCCACAAGGAGGAGGACTCGGGCCATATTACAAATATATTAAAAGTTGTATAATACACCATAGTGGTCGGACACCGGATATTCTTAATCAAAATCTTAATTTTGAGTCTTAGGAATGAAAAGATAAATATCGGAAGATCAATCCCTAAATGGATCTCATAGTGATCAAAGCGAATTAATCGAATAATCCGCATATCAATTGATGGGAGACATGTCTTAAAAAAAATTGTATAACTATAAATGCAATGTTATTTATTGATTAAAATTTAATAAATATATGAAAATTAATTTTTTTAACATCACCACATATTATATCAATTATATGCCGCTTAATATATATATTTATATATAAAATTTATCTTTATCATCCATATTACAAAATAATATCCATGCTTTCCCGAAATAGAAGGTAAGCTTGGATAACCACCATTCCAACCGAAGGACCTATTAATACTAACCCCACATACCCGATAAGGCTCACAACTCTTCCAACATCTCTTCAAAACGCTCTCCTACTGGTTCACCTTTTTACTCCTTTACATTTTCCACGCTCATTAATCCTTATGGCAGAGGAGAAGCACCACCACCGCCACCTTTTTGGCCACCACAAGGAGGAAGAAGAGACTGAAGAAGTTCAAACGGTTGAAGAACCAGAAGAGAAGCACCACCATGGCCTCTTCGGCCACCACAAGGAAGAGGAGGAAGAGCCTAAGACCGCTGAGGATTATGAGGAGGAGGCCAAGCACCACAAGCATATGGAGAAGCTCGGCGAGCTTGGCGCTGCAGCTGCCGGTGCTTATGCTCTCGTAAATCCTTAATCCTAAACTTAAATTGTTCCTATGCTACATGCTTACACATGATTTGGAGAAATGCTATACAAACCAAGGTCAATTTTTCTTCTTGTTAATACCAAGATCAACAATTTTAACTCACCAATAATATTTTCTTGTTGGGTTTCAGCATGAGAAGAAAGAGGCAAAGAAAGACCCAGAGCATAAAAACAGGCACAAGATGGAAGAACACATTTCAGAGGCTGTCGCAGTTAGTGTGGGGGGTTATGCCCTTCATGAGCATCATGATAAGAAAGAGGCAGAAAGGGAAGAAGACGAGGCATCCGGCAAGAAGCATCACCATTTTTTCTAAACCAAAGACCTCTCTTTTCATCTAATAATCTTTGACGTGCTTTTCTTCCTTTTTTAATGTAAATTTTAGAATAATAAGCAAATATGCAAATATAATGTGCTAAAGTACTATTTGTGTGATTTGTGAGTACATGAGAGTGGTCTTTGCTGTGCTTTTCTGAGGGATCAGTTTGTATCGAGGCGAGCTATATATATATATATATGTGTGTGTGTGTGTGTATATGATTATTCTTCTCTTTTGCATCCTCTCCGGTCTCTTCCGGAAGTCAAATACAGATGGGCATTTTCAATTTCTCTTGCTCTAATAATACAGGAATATAGTTAATCTCTTCAAACATTTTGTTATTTCAAGATTTTAACCGTTATAAAATATTTATAATAAGCCATAATAAATATATATATATATTTTTTTATATTATGTAAGTCTAAAACATTATTTTTAGTTTATTTATGTTTTTAATATATTCTAAATTCTTGCAGCAACTAATCGGAAAAAGGGCCTGTCATAATTATTTATTTTTATCATTTATTTATTTATTTATATTAATTCATTTAGAAATGGAAATGTTTACTAAGCATGAGTTGTAACTCTTTATGCTAACTCTTTTATTTTATTTCTAATTATTTGCATCATAAAGTGAAGATTTCTCATAAAGTGAATATACAAGAGCATCTTCCTTTGGGTTACTCAATAACTCAATAGTGGGTCCTATCCAATTATGTGTTGTCATTATTATTTGATGAAGACGGGGCCATAAGATTTCCATCATAAAGTCTTCCCCCACAAAACGGGTGTGTTTTCACCCTCTCGGACACATTAAACAGAACAACAATTTTTCTACTTTGTTGGTAGCTCTCACGCAGATATGGGGTTGATCGATGTATATTCGACTGATTTTCTTTACAGGGTCTGAAGGGAAGATTTGAGTTTTAATAATTTCGATTTATTATATGTAAGGAGAATTATTCCTCTTATATAATTTTATTCGAATAAAAATGATCTTGTTGATTTTAAAGAATCTCAAAGAAGAAAAATCGTATAACCCCATCCTATCTCCCCCCCCCCCCGGCGCCACTAACCATGGACCCACCAAATTGATGATGATAAAGGGCTAGTGTAAGAACGTGACATTTAACAATGAAACACTACTCTCCAACCAACCGTGATGTTACAAAGGCATATATAGATAAAGTTATGTCGTTGAGTAATGGGAGCCTAGTAATCTTATGGTGGCAAATAGTCTGCAACTTAATTTTGTCTAATTATCTGAGATATATATATATATATATGAAGGGTGTAATGAAGGGTTTTCCAACACAGATTTAGTATCATTAACGCTGTTGCAACACCATTTGTGACGAAAAGAAAAGGAGAAAGTATCAGCATACAACATCACAATGTCCTATGTTTTTTTTTGTAGCAACACCATCCCACGCCCTGGAATGTTGCATTACATCAAAAAGAATCTGGGTCTGGGTGACAATATTAGGTATGAAGGTGGTCATCAAGTGTAATATTGGAATTTCAATTACATCCTCAATAATAGCATTAGAATAAGTGGAAAAGCATAAAACTAATCTTAGTTGTGCTCCCAAGTTGAATCGCCAACAGCTTAATTAGGGGTAAGAACTTGCTCGGCGGGTGCTGGGTCTTATCTGTGATGAGTTTAGTTTCTGAATTTGTGGTTTTACGATAAATTTGGGTTGATAGACCCTTTTAAGTTATGTGGTGTCTCAGAGGGCCTATTTCTCCTACTCATGCCAAACTCTTCCCGACTGTTATGTAGATGGATACTGCCGAGTTTGTGGAGATCTTTCACATGTGGCAGCTCCTTTCATATGTTCTGATAACATTGTGGCTGTTCGTCTCTTCGGGATCCCATGAGTTACTTTCCCTTCTTAGTGAGGCGTACTACAGGTTAAAGGATGATACTAGGGGTATAACTTCTTTTAGAAGTTATTTCTTCCTCCCCTCCATTTTGTTAAAAAAAAAAAAGGATCGATTGGTAGGAATCCTCCCGTTATTCTTTCATATCCCAATCAATCCTCATTAAAAAAATCTTATGTCAAACTTTATTTTAAATAAAATCAGCATAATGATATCAAGTTCCTTGATCTTCTTTATCTTAATCAAGACAAGGAGGGCATACTTTTAACAAACCTAAAAATAATTAAACTATACTACCGGTCTTGGCTTTCATACGAAAACAATAAGAAAATTTTCATTCATTTTTATATATTATTCTTTCATTTCTCCATTTTCATCCCCCCTCCAACACATAATCCCTCTCCATTCCCAACCGAAGACAACTTGAACATTTTCATCCTAGCAAAATATACTTTTTCACATCTAAATAAGAGATGCCCAATTGATCTTCTTTAGAACATAAAGAGCATAGCTGAAAAGATATATTGACACCTCTTCTAGCCAAAGTTCCAACAAAAGGGTTTTCTTCTCCATCTCCATTTTTGTCTACCCAATAGCCAAATTCAGCAATACATAAATTCTTACTGCAAATCTAGTCTACGTCTTTCCCCGAAAACCCATGTTTAAACCTCTTTCCACTTCTATCACGTTTTTCACCCAATTTAGATTGTTATCTTTCCGAACATTTGAGAAATTCAGCAATACTTAATTCATCATTTGCAGTAATATAATTACAAGTTGTATTATATTATAATCTATTCAATAAAAAAGTTTATAATAAAAAATAATCATCGAAATATTCTCAACTCAAATGAAATACACTATTATACAATAGAATAGAGTAGAAGATTAGTATCTGTGTCGTTATTAAATAAATAAGAAAGAACCTAACCCAAAAGTCAACAAACATTTTCTCAAATTTCAAAAAGCTTCAACCTACTTTCACCTTCAATCTCAGCTCCAAACCTAATGGGAGAAGGATAAATCTGGAATTTGACTCTTTTGCTATCAACCAAATGAGACAATGATGTGGTTCACGTGGGGTGGGGGAGAGAGAGAGAGAATAAAGCCTCACAATGCCCAAATAGTAGATGACCTTGGGAGTTTAACGCATAGAGGAAATCATTCGAGGCCAACAAGGTTTAACGAGATCCATAACAGTTCTCTCCCAAATTCACTTCTGCATTCATGAAAAAATGGACAATTTCATCGGTGCATTGGTTGGTTTATTTGTAAAAGATAATTCCGGCTTTCAATTTCACTGCCAAGACTCGAAGTTGAAGCAATTTCTGATGTGGGTTTCATGGGAAATTTAAATACATTCCCTGTGGCAGAGTTGATTGTGACAAGTGGGAGTGGGTGAAGAAGTTTGAGTGATACCGTTGATGGACTCTGTTCGGAAACAGTGGTTTTGCTACCTGATTTAGGCGTACGTTAAACTGGCGTAGTCTCCGCTTAATATGATTAGCTGCGACTAGGATTCGAGTAAAACCCCCTTGGCAGATGGGCTTTCCATGAGGTTGGTTGATCTCAGCCCAATTTAAGGCCCCTTTTTTAGAAACTTGGCTTGGCAATGTTTCTGAGCCGGATCCATAGTCTAATTGGAGCTATCCTAGTTGGTTAGAGCCCACTTTGTGGGAGCGAGTATCCCAATATTATTTTATCAGTGATCAGGGAAGTCAAACTCCTGATCTGAATAAAAGACGAAAGTGTCTATTCTACTTACGCCAACAAATGTTGGTTCCTCTCTCTCTCTCTCTCCAACCAAATGGGATCTAATCAGGAAATGAAAGATGAAAATGAAAAAACTCTACCACTGAAGTTGTCCTTGAGACCAACATTTGTTGGTATAGGTGGGAAGGATATCTTTGTCTCTTAACCAGGTCGGGAGTTCGACTCCCTCTGGATACGGAAAAAATAATAGTGGGAAATCTCCCCTCAAATCGGTCCGGATTAGTCGGGGCGAAATTTTAGATACCAAGCGGTGGCCTAGTTATAGGGACCGGAAAAAAAAAATAGAGTTGTCCCTAAGGGACAAGCTATCCTAGTTAGCTCCACGGGCTTTAAATGGCTGCCAAGCTCGGTGAGTAGGACCAATCGCAATTAAGGGGGAGCACTATTCGGTTAAAATCGAAACAATCATTTTTTCTAAATCGTTTTTCTATATTTTGAGTGATTTATTTGATATTCGGTTTGATTTTGAATAAAATAGAATTTTAATTTGGTTTTTGGGTAGTCATTGATTTTAATAATTTTTATTTCGATCAAACTGAATTAATTAAAAATATTATATATATTTTTAGATAATTTTTATTTATATAAATATTATTATAATATTATAATTTAAATTTAAAAGAGAAAAAATATCATAATTAATAAAAAATTCTAAAAGAGAAAAAATTTGAAAAGGAGAGTACACAATTAATAAAAAGTTTTGATTCTCATCTTTTGATTTAATCTTTTTATTTTCAATGTGACTATTTTAAAAGAGAAAAAATCTTAAAAAGATAGTGCAAAAATAATGAAAATTTTATAATTTTGACCTTTTGATATGATCTTTGCATTTCCAAAATAACTATTCTAAAAGAGAAAAAACATAAAAATGAGAGTGTATAATTAATGAAAAATTTTTAATTTCTATCGTTTGATTTGATCTTTTCATTCCCAACGTAACTATTTGGGATCTATAAAATAGAGTATAAAAACAATGAAATTTTTTTTATTTCTATTTTTTTATTTGACCTGTCTATTTTATTTTGAAAATTATTTTATTGAAAGATAATATAATATTAGTTATATTTTTGTTTTATGAAATGCTGATAGAGTATTAGATTTAGTTAAAAATTTTCTTATTTTATTAATTTTGTTTGAATTTGCAAAGTTGCGCATGATGAATTAAAGTTATAAGTAAATTTTAAATTTTAAAATTATATTTTATATCCACGTATTGATATAAAATATATATAATAAAAAATTTCAATAATTTGATTAATTTGGATAACCGAACCGAATTATCCGTCTAATTCAGTTAAATAATTAATCAGTTTTTAGTTTATTCTGTTAGGTTATGATTATGAAAATTATACGACCGAATTAAATCAATTATTCTAATTTTAATCATTTCAGTTATGATTTAACCGAATATTCATGCCTAATCTCAATATTTATTTTTCTTTTTGTCAAGAAAATATCTTCTTATCAACCTATACTCAAAATTATATTCTGATCAATTCAATTTGAGTCACGATTTAACCCCTTTTAAGAAAATAATTTTTTTAATATAATTTTTTTTATTCTTAACGTTTTTCGGCTGAACAAATTCTCCCCCTGTTAATCTTAATATGTACATTGAGCCATAGAGATTGTTCATATTTTTATAATATGCCGTAAAGCATCAGAATTTCCAAAACTCGCCGTTTTGATTAATTTGGCCAGAGCTGCAACTCCTTAGAAAAACGACGTGGTACATATAAATATCTTCCTAGGAGACTATCCAAAACGTCGACGTTTTATGTCCGTTCTCATCATTTCCCCCTTTCAGTCTCGATGACTGCTTTTAAGAAAAAACCACTTTCATCAAATCCATCAGGAAAGAAATAACTATCTGGGTGAGCCCGAATTAGGAAAAATCAAGGAGCCCAAGCAATAGAATCTTGAAAAAGAAATCAAAGGTCACATATTTACACATATCTTTTTCCAAAAAGAGAGTAGTAAGAGTAACATAAGAATCAAATACATACAGCTCTTCATTGGGTGGGTAAAAAAATTTCAGGCGGAGAAGAGGCCACCGGAAGCTGCGAGGCCAATCTCAGTTTTAGGCTCCAAGACCCTCTTCACAATTTCAATCTTGTCATCTCCAAATTTGCTTTTGACCCAGGAAGATGCAGACCCATCAATTCTCTTGACCCAGATTGAAACATAGCTAACAAAATCAACCTCATCCTGAGCTCCACTTCTCCTGGCGTTCTTGATCCTCCTCTCATACTCCTCTGCTACCAAAATAGCTATATCTGTCATCTCTCTCTCTCTCTCTCTCAAAGATAACTTTTTTCTCTCTCTCTTGAATTCTCTTGATAGGGGCTAGCGTGTTGGAGAGAGGCAATTATACATGAGAAATGCGGGCTCTGTGAATAGTGGATAAGGTTGGGAGACATTGTGTGCCATTGTAAGTAAAGATTCTCTCTGTGGGCTCTGTTTGGTTAGGTTGTTTTCGGGCATGTTTTTCTCATCTTTAGTTTGTTGAATCCTATGGAAATCGCCTATGGTTCTTAAAAGGTAAATCAAAATATAGAAGGATTTTGTCAGTTAAATTAGCAGGTGCAATTACTAAAATATCGATTATGTAGCTTCATAATTACTGATCTAACATCCAACTTGAGGGTATAATTGTAAAATAAATACTGATAATAAAGGACAGTTGTTTTGTAATATTAAAAATCTCATCGGGGACTGGGCTGTGTGCCTGTGGGGTGGGTGGGTGGGTGGGTGCACCCAAAACCATCGAACGAAAGCAACCACGGGGTGTCGGCGGCCGCCCACAATTCAAAAAAACCAAGGTTCGATGAATCTGATGGTTCCACTTGTCTCTCGTTTAAATGTGATACCAAATCATGTGCCCGTGTTTTTTCTTTTTTTTTTTATTCACGTTGAGATTCAAATCCGATTCTATTATAAGAGGTTAAAGATTTGTGTCATTTAAGTTGACACTTATTGGCTGTGCCCATGTTTACACCGCGGATAAAACTCTCTGCGATAAAATATATATTAAATATATATATATAATTAAATAAAATAATAATTTACATAATTATAATACATAATTATTTTTTATCGATTAATAATTTTTTAAAATAGAATTCACTAGGACCTCCATAAGATACTAGTTTTCTTGTTCCTATCACATATTGTGTACTAATATCACAGTATTGTTGTGAGTTATATATATACATAATTTAATAAGTTTATATTAAAAAATTAACCAATAAAAATATAATTAGTTTGCATTAGTTTCCATAAAAAATAATAAAACTTGCAATTTTCAATGACATGAATTCTATTTGAAAATAAGATAAATGAAAATTTATTCGTAACAAAGTCATACACAAAAACAGAACAAATATATATATATAAGAATAGAATACGAAAAATTTCTGCTCATATATAATAATTTAATAAAATAATACAAATCTAATGAAAACCTAAAAACAAACGTTAAAAAGTAATACGATCTCTTTTTTTAATGCTATACTAAAAAATCAAGAAACAACTATGAAAAAATCATATAAATTTATTGAATCAAATTAACTAAATGCTCATATCTAATAAAACCCCATTCTTCAATAACATGATTTCTACTTGAGATAAAGGACAAATAAAAATTTGTCCACAACAAAACCACACACATACGAACGGAACATGAAAATTTACTATTCATATACAATGACTTAATAAAATAATATAATTTTAATGAAAACCCAGAGACAGATATTAAAGAGTAATTCAAACCTTTTTTTTAATGTTATATTGAGAAATCAAGAAGCAAACATGAAAAAACAGTTCAAATCTATTGAATCAAATTAATAAAATATCAAATATCTAATAAAAATCCCGATCGATACAAAAGTGACGGAGAATGAAGTATGAAAGTTTAAATAAATATCTCTTAATCATTATTTGATGGATATGAAATAAACTCTCATAACTCCAATGAAGTATGAAAGTTTAACATTAATAGAACAAGACACAAGGAAAATTAACGTTAGTTATATAATTTGTAATCAAAATTAACCTTTCTACATGTGTCTAATGGTCTCCCTCTTCCCCTTCCGTCACCCCTTCTGTCATGTAAATAACTAAAGACGGAGTTCCTAAACGTACAGTCTAGTAGTATAAATCTTCTTCTCTTAACCTGATAATTCTGGATTCAAATCATTGAATAAAAAATAATAATAATAACTAAAGACGGATAATTCAAAAATCTTAATCGGTTCAAAAATCTTAATCGGTTAATATTTTATCTATATTTATTTATATAATTCCCTCTACCAAACTTGATTTTGAAGGTATTTTTTTTTTCATTAACGGACCCGTAAAACTAAAATTACACAATAAATATAATTATTATCTTATAATTATTAAATAAACTAAAATTACTACTATGAATCAAAATCATTCTGTTTAAAAAAGCCATCACTAACAATCAGAATATACTTATTTATGCTTATCATCAAAATATTAATACTGACAATCTCATCCCAGTTTTCTTTCTAGAAGGTTCATCTTGATGTATGAAACTCAACTTCAGTCTAAAATTATTAAAGTAATATTTTATGGAGTAAATATTATTCACATAATATTTCCCTTTTTCCTTGTGCGGTGAATAAATATAGCATTTAATATGGGGAAAAACATTGGAGGAAAAATATTTAATGACAATTGAATTGAATTTATATTTTCTCTTTCTAAATATATTTGTTTTGAGTTTTCTCTCTCTAAAAAAATTAAATTAAAATTTTCTCTCTAAATCCAGTCCTCTCTAAAAAAAATCAATTTAATCATATTTTCTCTTTCTAAACAAATTGATTTTAAGTTTCTCTTGCTAAAAATATTAAATTTAGTTTTTCACCCTCTTCCACTAAGCACATTAATTTTTTTTTTTTAAAAATCAATGAATTAATACTTTCTCTCTCTCTCTCTAATCATATTGATTTTAAGTTTTCTGACTCTAAAAATATGAAATTTTAGTTTTTATCTCTCTAAAAATAAATACATTAATTTCGTCTTTTAAAAAAAATCAACTTAATTTACAAATCACTCGCTAAGCAAATTATTTTTAAGTTTTCTCTCTTGAAAAATATAAAGTTTTGTTTTTCTCTCACTAAAAGTAAGTACAATAATTTTCTCTCTCTAAAAAAATAATTTTTCTTAAATTTTATTCTCTTAAATACTTTGATTTTTAATTTTGGCTCTCTAGAAAAAATAGATTTAATTTTCTCTATTTAAAATTAAACACATTGATTTTGGAAAATCAATTTAATTCAATTTTTCTCTCCATAAATATACTAGTTTTCAATTTTCTGTTTCTAAAAAATTCAAAATTAGTTTTTTTTTTTTTTAATTAAGGATATTAATTCTCTCTCTCTCTAAAAGCTTAAAATTATTTAAAATTTTTCTTTGTAAAAGAATCAATTTTGCAAGATTAAAATTTTCTCTTTTCCCTTGTGTTACTCTATCTCTTCTGGGAGAACATTCAAAAATTAAAATTATGAAGGGTGGGCTGGCACAATTATGGAGTCTCTCCATTGTGTTCTGAAGGTCCAAGATTCGAATCAGCCTCCTTGTAAAAAAAAAAAGGCAAGGGGAAGTTTGTCTAGGTACTCCCTACCCCAGACCCCACAATATGGGAGATTCGGCACTGGGTACGCCCTTTATAGCGCAAAAGTTAGTATATCACACATCCTTGAAGATGGAAAAAATTTTCAAGGAGCATATTTTCACCTTCTTCCCCTGCTACCACATGATTACTAGCTTTCACAAGAAATTTTCTCTCTTCAAATAATGTTTGAGATAATAAAAATATGGGTAAATTTAATTAAAATAAAAAAAAAAGATATTTAAATATTGAGGGGGACTTGGAAAATGTAAAGATATCCATCAATTATTACCATTTTTTTCTCCCTAGTTTTGAAGATCAGATGATTTATATTATAAGCACATCCATGATTCATGCATCTAATTTCAATTAGCCGAGTTGAATGGTGATTAATCAAATGGTTAAGGGCATGATTAGGTTGCTCACATGGGAGGCGAAGAATCGGATAAGAAGGGAGAACTGCCAACGATGGTTACTTTATGTTGCAGGCCAAAAGCCTTGCCTCCCCCACAAGTTAGCTAAATTGTGTGCGAGAAAAACAAAGACAGCCCTGATTCATGCCTGCTTCTCTTTGTCGCTCTATCTCATGTCGAGAATCACTACGGCCATTGGGCGGCAAAAGTCTGACAAACAATGAAGCATCGGCAGTGGCTTGCAAGTTGACGGCAGCTGTAGGTCCTGGAGGTCAATTGGGGATGCTTGCCGGGATCTTCACCCTTCCGGCAGTTTCGTCTCGAGAAGAGCAGATGGTGTGCTCCTAGGGTCCTCCGTGGTGGGGTTTTTCAATATCTTTGATCAGCCCCAAGATTGAGTTTTGCTTAGTTACTCGGTAGCTCTGCCTTGTGAGCATTGGGTGCACCTCCAAAAATACTCTATCGTGATTTTTAAACACAACAGAACACAACACCTTATATATATATATATATATATATATATATATATATTTCTTTTGATTATACTGAGATTTAAACCAGAGATTATCAGATTAGGGAAGAGGGATCGCAACCACTAGACTGTCCCCTCGAGAACAAACACCTTTTATATATAACAAGGTAAAATTTTGTAACTTCTTTGTATCACTATATTTGTGTCCGTGTGTGCTTCACAGATACAAACATAAAAATCCATGCACAATCAGCTTAGTGGGAAATCCATGCACAATCAGCTTAGTGGGAATGACCGATCTCTTAATCAAAACTCAAATTTGAATCTTAAGAATGAAAAGAACTATATTGAAAAAACTCCCCCTAAAGAACCAACGTGGGTTGACTCAACTGGATGTGGGGTTGAGTACCCTTAAGTATGACCGAAGTTCGACTCCCGCTGGGAGTATCGAACTATCATGTGTATGGAGCGTTCCCTGTTGGAAGACCTGCTCTCTGAAAGGAGCAACTACAGCAGTCGGTTCGGATTAGTCGAGACAAAACTCAGGATATCAGGCGGTGTACAAGACATGGTATCAAAAAAAAAAAAAAAAACTCCCCCTACGGGTCCAAACAGCAGTTTGGGCTGGATTAACCAGATACCAATTGATCCAAGTAAAAAAAAAAAGGTACAAACATAAAAACATACATAAAGAGCTCTCATTCCTCAATGATCTCCATAGAATCAGAGGTGAAGAGCATAACTAGAAATATAAAATCGCCGGCATCAGCGACTATACCAGATTAATCAGTGGGAAAACAATAATCAGGCAGATTTCCGACATTTGTTGTTATTAGTTGTACACATTATCAATAATTTCATTGAGAACTAGGCGCAATGCAAAAGATATGAAACACTACAAAGTTCTCCATGGAGGTATTTCGTGAACATTTTACGACATAGATGATTTGCAGTGGAAGCATCTCCCCAAATATTCATCAGTTATTTGAGACATTGATATCACAGTATTCTTTCGTGGGTAGAAAAAAGGGCTTTTAGATAGACGACTGGATATATCAATTTACAGAAAGTATCATGGCATTACAAACAAACATGGGAAGATGTGCACATTTTCTGAGAGAGAAACTGCGTATGATTCTAAAACCTGTAAAGCCAGATACCTCTATACCATGCTTTTCCTGTGACCACAATGAAAATCATAGCAGCCCAAGTGTCTTCAGCTGTTGTACGTGTTCTGGTGGGAGAGGGGGAGGGGACCAATCAGACCCTGTCATCTCACCATCAACATCCTCAACAACATATTCCTGATTCAGAAATGAAGAAGCACATCAGTGACTGATCGATAGCAGTGATACTTCATTAAAGCAGTACTCAATGGAAGAGGTGCTATGTCATTCGGCAGTTCATCATCACCAAATACTTAGATCAATACCTAATAATGCTTCAATCAGCACAATGACACAAGCATCATAATCCAAAAATCTTTTTACTCCTTTTATAATTTTGTAATATCCATCAAATATTCCATGGTCCAACGGGATAGACAGACATCCTAAACCTTTGGTCTCAAAATCCCATGAGAATGAGCTTATTTTGTACAAGACCAAAATTTCTACATCTGCAATCATACTATTGGCTTTTACTATTTATTGAGGACTTGGCGGCACAAGGGATAAGATTTGGCCTTGCTTAAAAGGAAAAAAATAATAATAAAAAAAAAGGGGACAGCGAAGCATACAAAGTCATGAGAAAGCAACTTGACCTTTTAAAGATAAACATAGATTATACTCACTTTGGTCAGCATCCTCTTTGCTAATATGTGATAGTGACGCTGCCAAATTCGTTGCCCAACCATTGTAGCTACTAATACACTGTAAAACATGCCAATCACAGTAAATAATCCCAGAACAATCAAAGCCATTATAAACAATAATGGCAACCCTGCTTCGCCAGCTCCTCCCAAGCAACCACATTCACCAGCCGTACTGGCACAACTTTCAAAACATGTGGTACAGTCAGTCCACATGCAAAGAGTGCCTGGTAAATGGCAATCTGCACACATTCTGCAAAGAGAGAACCATAATCTCCAATTAGATATAACTATTAGAGTTAAGGGGCATGTAGTATAATTTAACAACACCACAAATTGTAAAAACAGATATCATTTCATCACATTCTCGAACACATGATAGTACGAATATATTTGTGAAGAAACAGAGACTTGTCTAATGATCAATATGCATGTACAAACATTTACGTGTTCGCTGTGCGCTCCTGCATATGTGCCAGTGTCCAAATGTGGGACAGACCAGTCGGAGAAAATTTAACTGCTTTAGTAGCTAAAGTAACATTACAAGGTTCTATTGCCTATGCACAAGGAATCAAGGAAAATCCATGTCAGAGCCCTAGAATGTATGTTGATTAAGAGGAAAACAACTATAAAGATATAAATACGAATCAGTAGTATAGCAAAGCAAGAAGCCTTTAAAAAAGCACAACTTTCTCCGTGATTCAGCCCAATGCAAAACTTACCATATTAGAATGAATATCAAAATGATGCATAGTACATATAAGGTATCAAGAAACCAAGAATGAATAGTAACAAATATCAAGACCAAACAATGCTTAGTCAAGACTCTAGTAGATATCTCTAGGAGTACTACAAGAACCCAGTGCGAAAGAGTACTAACAAACTAACTGAGTTCGAAAGCAGAATAGCTTGGCAAACAATAAGATAAAGAACAAGAAGATATGTATTTTATAGAGCTGAACCTCAACATAAATCAACACAGAAAATACAAGTTGCAAGAGGTATGCCAAAGATTCCATAGTCATACCCAGGCTGACAGCAACAGAGGCATAGTTCTCGGCACGGCTGAGCCAAATCATTCCGCACTCTCCTATCGTAACATGTTATGAAGCACCCAGATAATCCCAGCAAGGCGAAAAATAGCAGTGCTCCTGCAGTCGCAGAAGAAAAAAAATTAAGAGCTCCATTAAATGGATGTAGAAAAACTTCAAAAAATAGGAAAAATAAGATATAACAGCAGGCTGCTTCCCAGACATTTGTGTCATCCCTTACAACTGCAAGCACATATCTTTGTTCCAAAAGCAAGGAGTTGCCCCCTCCCTCTGTTAGGGAGAATAATGACAGCATTAACAGGTCCAAAAGGTTGCATTTTGCCAAAATTTGGATAATTAAATCCAAGCATGTCCACAGCAAACCAGTTTACACCAGTGCAGAACATTCTAAGGTAGCATCAATTAAGCTATGGTGCCACCTCTTCAATTTCAACAGCATTGGGGGCCTGGCAGCAATTTTCACCCACGTGGTCAAATATCTCTTGTAGTCCACCCTCCTTTGTCAGCCTTGAAGCTCAAGATGCATTCTACAAGTCTTCTTGACCAGCTGACTCATTTGTCTCAGAATTTTATTTTCTCCACCAGAAAATCCATATTCAGATGCAATAATTTTTTTCAAGTGCAAGTCCAGGAATACCATCCCAGGTTTGCAAGTGTTCATTATGCAGCAACAGTTTTCACTCCAAAATTATTCAATGTTTCTTTTTTTTTACTCCAAAATTATTAATGTTCCTTTTTTTTTTTAATAAATAAACATAGCAATAACGACCCAAAAGAAATTTTCTATTGTTACTAACCTTAAAAATAATGAGACTTGCACACATACAGGTCCAAATCAAGAAAACCAATATGGCATTTCTTCAAGGAAATAGCAAAGTTGATTTGTGTATCCACTTTGCACCAATATAATTGAAAGATTTGTACAATTGCAACCTATAATGAGCCCAAAACATTACATATATTTTCAGAAGTTTCTGAGAACCACATTTTAACTACTTTGGTGTATCATCCAAGCTAAAACCTAATATCTTTTACACCAAATAAAATAAAATTCAAAGTTCTCCAGTATCATTGAAAAAAAAACATTGAGAAGAAGATATTTTTAACTGCATTAATATACCAGTGTTAAAAACTATCAATTATTTCCCCCTTTCTAAATGTTTCAAGAAAGTTAGAAATACAGGCATTTTCATTTGATCCATATTTTCCCTGCTTCATAAAGAGGGGAGGCTGACATACACACACTCCAACTGAACCCTGAGACGTGAAACCAAGAAACTAAGCCGCTGGTTAAAAAAACCAATGCATATGAATATGGTTTATCAAGATATTTTGGGATTACCACATATGTAGTAGAAACTCAGTTCGCTGTCAAAGCCCCAAGCCAGACGAAGCCAAAACTGCTGGTAGCTATCAATTAAGTAGACCAAATATGCCAATGAAGTAATTAACTGTAGTAAAGGAACACAAAAACAAGGCATCAAAAGGACCAATAAGTAAAAGAGCTACAAATATAACAAAGTTTAAGCAAAGGAAGGAAACTCGATCAGACAAGAAATGACCTACAAGCTGGACAGCCAGGAAAATAAATAATATATCTCTTGTCACAAAGAAACGAAATTTTAGAGTCCGCCATTTTCTATCAGCAAGAACATGAACTCTCAAATGATAAGGAGTCTTGCAAGTCGTGCAATGAGCAAATGCAAAACCTTCCTGAAAAAATTAAAAAGAAAAGAGATGCATAATTATAGGTAGATGATAGGATTATATTAAGCAAGGTTAATCAAACATGATGCAGTAGGAACCTGTTTTGTTAGATTGATCTCAGACCAACAGAAAAATGAACAGTTTGTTAGGAAATAATCTCTAGTTTTGTGGTCCTTTGTAATCCAAAAAAGTGGATGTGTAACTATATCCACATAGGAGTTTTGATAAGATGCCATGCCTCAAGATTTTCATGAAATATGATACACATACAAAGTGATGCAGAAGAAGAGTAACCCCCCCCCAAAGGAATGAGACAAAAAAATGCCAACAAACACAGAAGTGCAACAAGAGCACAACGATTACAGCACAAAGATGCAAACACATGCACATGTATGCAATATTTGCAAATACTGCCAAAATAAACGACACATGGAACTCAGAAAAGATCACAAAAGATGATTTTAGCCACAATTTTGTGATAGAACACAATAGAAGCTGATTTATAAAGCAGTAGTGTTTGATTTTAATGTATTGCTGTTGGATTTTAACTGAAATAGCTTCTTCTTGTTGCATACACTGAATCTCATGCACTGTGGATATGTTTCGGTAACTGCAAAATTCACTTGCTAATTGTGCTACAGAAAATGTCCAAGAACTATCAACCCAGAAACAAGATTCACAATCAGGTATAACCTTCAGCAATTTTCATTTTAAAATTTGTTTGATGTTAAGTGTGTGTTTCAAAAGACACAATGCACACTGTTGCACTGATTGTTTGTAACAAGTTCCAATCAATGAAATGGTTATTTGTTGGAACACCTCAGAGAACCATCAAAGAGTCGTTTTTACTCCTTTCCCATCTAGAATAATACCTGTCCAGGTACAACAATCTTCTCAATAACTGCATTCTAGTATTCGGTGATGGCAGCTACTGATCAATTTTCCACAAGAAATCTCTTGGATAATGAGAGGTAGGTAATGTTCTCCATAAAAGAGACCCGGATTGAAAGAAGTTATCAACCCTATCAAGGGAGGATAAGTTTATAGGCAAAGCCATCTTCAACAATATCAGCAAAGACAAAGACACTATCATGAAATCCTTGAGGCCTATGTAAAACATGTGGTGCAAAGTATAAGGCTATCACAAGACACTTGCAATGTGAAACTGGAGTTTAACCTAAATATCTAAAAGAATCCTGGGTTTGCTGTGCACAGACGACAGGGAGATATACATGCAGGCACAACCAAAGATGTAGAAAATGAGAACAACAACATCCTTCTGATCCACATGCCATTTTTAGGTCTATATACGAGAGAATTGGGGATCAGTATGAGTAGAACGTCTAAGGCATAATTTGTGGTAGATCTCCCCCACCCTGCCCCCAAAAGACTTTTTGAGTTAAACTAGCTAACACCAGCTCATTTCTTTTCTTTTTTTCCCCCAAGTTGTCTAAGTCATATTTAAGCCAGTATTATGTTTGAATTAACAGATTTCAAGACCAGTAGTAATGATCAAAAACAAGAACAGATTAAGATTGAAGCATGTCAGAATTGAACTTTGAATTTATATCATAAAACTCGTACCCTCACTGCTCGCCAATGATCCAAGCATTCTCTATGGACATACTTAGACGTTCCTTTGCACTTGCAGGGAGCAATAAAATCCCTACCTGTTGATAATCAAAATATATACACACATATATATAAGCCCTAATGTACACTTGAAAAATTCCACATATAGGAAAAGCACTCAGACTAAAACGCATACCCACATCACAAAAGGATCAAAATCACCTGAAAACATCAAAATCCTCAAACTTTACAAGATTAAAGTTGAGTGTTTCTAATGAAAATGACAGAGTCAGATTTTCATGAAAAACCGTACGAGAGAATTCAACTAAAAAGTACTACCATCAGTTTTGAGACGAAGCCTGGCATAAATTTGCTTAATTTTTTTTATGGAAATGGAACTGTAGATTAAAATTCTCAGGAGAATAAAGAAAGAACAGAAAATTTTGACCTAAAATGGGAAGTGGGATTAGTACCATCAGTTTCGAGACAAATTCTGCACTGAATTTGATCTCCAGGACCAGCCTCGAGGTCGATCTCGGTGTTGGGTTCGGTAACCGGAGAAGGAGCGACTAGAGGTGAAGGATCTGCGCGATCCGCCATCCGAATTTTGAAATTTTTTGAAATTCAACCTATGAAAATTTCATATGAAATCGAGAACCCTTATTCACAATCTCTCTCTCGCTCTCTCTCTCTCTCTCTCCGTGCAAAGGACTGAGAGAGGGAGACGAGTCTGAACAAGGAGACTTTTGACCTTTGCTCTCTCTCTCTCTCTCTCTCTCCCCAGTGTTTCCTCTTGTGATGACCGAAATCGAAAACCCCGACACTGCTTTTTGTCAGAGGTTTCCAAAAGTTTGTCTCATTTTTTGGACCCATTGGGGTCGTTACAGCCCACTATTCAGAATCCAACATTCGATTCTTCAAACAAATAATTAATTATTTAATTAATTATTAAAAAAAAATACACCTAAAATATTTAATTTTTTATATAAATTAAAAATTAAATTTACTATGTCGAAAAACAAATAAACATTTTTCAATTTGTGCTAATTTAACCCAAACAAAAATTAAATTTATTCATAATAAAGAGTTAAATTATTATCATTACAATAAATTTTCGTATTAAAATCTCACATAATTTTAGTTTTATCTAATCCTACCTTTTGCCAGAGTTTAAAAGTATTTGACTAATATTTAAATGAAAAAAATATATCAAAAGAAAAATAAATTTATTTTTGCATGGAAGTTTTCTATTTTTAAGATTAGATTTGAACTTATTCCACTAAATGAAACTTTTGGGCATTGCATAAAATTGCCCATTTTTGCCTACTTTTGTAAAATAAAATAAAAGTTTTTTATTTTAAATTCTGTATAATACATAATTCATAAATTAACGTAAGATTGAGACTTAGAATTAATAAGAATGATAGAGATGTCAATAAATTTTAACTCAACTGATATACAGTATTATAAGAAAATATAATTTATCAATTAATATACTTAATAAATTTTTAAAAAAAACCAGTAGATTTTACCATTACATATACTTTTGGTCCATCTATACGTGTGCAAAGCTAAAAACAAGCCAAAAGTTAAAAAAATCAAAAACCAATTAGGCCATCAAGTTAATGGACATAGTAGTTCACAACCATTACATGTTCTCAACTACCTTAAATATAATTTGATCATGTCTTGTAAGATAGTCGAGCGGTATAAGAGTTTTGTTCAAATGTTTTTCTTGAGATTTGTATTTATGGGTACATATATTTTTATAATTTTTACGATTTCTGTATAATAAAAAGAAAAACACGCCCTAACCATATAAAAATCCATAAAATACACAAATTTTTAGGTATTACTTTAAAAATAAAGTCCCAACTAATACATCTTCTCAACCGTATGCAAAAACCTTTTTTTTTGTTTTTTCTTATTATATAAATATTTATATTATCGATCCTACTTAATGAAATAAAAACATAACTATTGTTGTTGTATAAAGAAAACAATAATATAGATGAATATAAAATATGAAATAAAATATAAAAATATAAAAAGATTCATATAACCGACTCACTGAGTATAATATCGGATAAAATATGATAAACACGTTTCGAAGAAAAAGCCTAGAAAAGGAAAAAATTCTTAATATCATTTTGTAGGGTTTCAAAGGATGCTCGGGTGATTACTCTCTACTCAGCCACCCACTTAAGATATTTTTGACCACCCACTTAAGATATTTTTGACATTATCGTAGTAGTGTGTAGATCCTATGCTTACTCTAAATTAAATTTAACCAAAGCAATTAGAGTGATATTTAGGAAATTTCAGCTGAGTTTAGCTTAAGTTAATTACAATTTATTTCATCTAATGTATTACACGTAATATATTAATTAATCTAAAATTTACGAATATTAAATTTTTTAAGGAAAAAGGGAAGGAGGAAAAAAAAAAAAAAAAAAAAAACCCTCCAAATCTTGGCTTGTGTTGGCGGGGGCGACGGAACGGAAACTAGTCAGGCTGGTAAGACCAGAGGAGCCGACCCCCTGTTCAGGAACCCTAAATTACTCTTCCCCTCTTCTTCTTCTTCTTCTTCTTCTTCTTCTTCTTCTTCTTCTCCAGCTATGCCGAAGATCAAATTGAAGAAGAACCTAAAACAGGGGCAGTCTAAAATGCAAAAACCAGAGAAGAAAATCGAGAAGAAAACCCTAAAAACAAAGAAAAAACTTCTCAAGCACAAAGACATAAACGACCCAATTTCCACAAACCCTAATCCTGATTCCTCGGATTCCGAATCCGACTCCGAAAAGATCCAGATCCTTCTCGAACCCTACACCAAAGACCAACTCATCGACTTTATCTGCAATTTTTCTCTCAAAGACTCGTCTCTATACGAACGCATTCTCGAAACCGCCGATCGCGACATCTCTCATCGCAAGATCTTCGTTCACGGTCTCGGTTGGGACACGACTCGCGAAACCCTATTGTCGATTTTCGAGCAGTACGGAGAAATCGAGGAGTGTAAGATTGTCCTGGATAAAAATACGGGGAGGGCCAAGGGCTACGGATTTGTGGTGTTTAAGAATAGGAAGAGCGCGAAAAAAGCCCTAAAATCGCCGAGGAAGAAGGTGGGTAATCGCATTGCGTCATGTCAGCTGGCGTCTTTGGGTGGTTCCGGGAGTGGTGTACGGAGTAGTAATGATTCTTCAGGAAGGAAGATTTATGTGAGCAACGTAGGTGCCGAGGTTGATAAGGAGAAACTTAGGATTTTCTTTGAGAAATTTGGGGAAATCGAGACAGGACCTATAGGGTTTGATTCAGGAACTGGGAAATCAAGAGGGTTTGCTTTGTTTGTGTATAAGACAGTCGAGGGAGCAAAAAGGGCACTAGAAGAGCCACATAAGATGTTTGAGGGACAACAACTGCATTGCCAAAAAGCTGCAAATGGAAAAAATAAGGTTGCCGGGTCAGGTTCGGGTGTGGTGGCCGCGCAAGCGGCTCAGCCCCACGTGTTGAATGCAGTAGCAGCAGCGCAGAATTTGGCATTGTATAGTCAAATTCCTAGTCTGAACCCCATGTATAGTGGATTGCTTGGGAACCCAAATGCTGGATTGATTGCATCAATGATGGGAGGTGTGATTCCCACAAGCCAAATAGGTAATGTAGGTGGATTTGGTGCTGTGACACCTGGTTTAGGTAGTTTAAATGGGACTCCATCGGTGCTCGGTGCATATGGGTCTTATCCTGGTTTGCAACATGGGCAGTCATCAGCTACTTCGGCTCAAGGAGCTGGTGGTTACGGTGGTTATCCACCCTACATGTGGTATGACCAATGTAGTTTCGATTTTGAATGTTTCATTTTGGTTCTTACTTCTTCCAAATTGTTTTATTGTGCTTGCATGTTTATGGCTTTCTGCACCCGTGGAGTAAGGGTAGATATTGCATATTCGACTTTCTGCAAGTTATACCATACAATGAACCCTCTATATGATATATACCATACATTGAACCTTCTATATGATACTGATGATTTCTTTGCAGAGCCTACTGAAGAAATGGATATTCTATTTACAAGCATTTGCTCTTTTTTGGAATATTATATGCTTGTGTCTGCATTGCTTTTGCTGATGCTCCATTTATGCTGAATCTGTTTCTACTGGACCAATGGGTGACAATTGAACCATTTTCACTTATTGGGACTTAGTAGCTCATTTCTTGGTTGATAGGGGTGAAACTAGGAAGAGGTTAAGGTGCTCTTCTGTCATGCTGGATTCCTGCAATGGATGGTTCTTTGAAACCCTAGATGCTGATTGCTGAAGTGAGACTAAAAAGATCATTTGAATTTATAGTACTCCTAGACAAACCTTTCTAGCCAACATCAGAGGCCCTTGCCTCTTTGTATATCTCTTTACATGAAAGCATATTAGCATCGTTAGTAAAAATTATAAGATTTTTCATGGTTATCAAAACTGGCTAATTGACCAAAAACATTGTTATGTCATCATTTAAGATTTGCTAATTTCAAAGAAAAATGTATACACAAGCTAGTACTTTTCTAGTTGTGTCAAATTTGCTTTGAACTGCAAAGTGATGCAAAATGTCAGTACTTAGAACAGTGAGGTGAATGACTCAGAAAATCCTGCCATTACAGAAAGCCTCTTTTCTATTCATGTTTGTGCCTCCGAATGTATTAGAGTTTGATTTAACTGTCCAATTAAGTCCCCTGGTCTTTTATAGATATCTATATCTTATTTGAAATTTTTATAGTTGTGCACCCTCTAAGCAACTTTTCCTCTTTTTTTGTTTTGTTTTGTTTGTTTTTTTTTTTTTTTTGGTTCTGGGTTTTGAATCATCTGTATATGTGCTTCCAGCAGTTTATTTGGTGCCTAACTGAAAAGGTATTCTGGTGGTAAATTCTTTTGGAATGGTTTTGACATCTCTCTAGCATACAATATAAAGTAAATGTGTTATTCTTAATTTTTCATAAGTTCTCGTAATTTCTGTTCTGGAATGAAGTTTTCAGTTTGTTCAAATGGTTTTATTATTTTCTATTTTCAAGACTTTTTTCTATCCTGCTGTTTTGCTGCCCTTTACAAAGTTGGGTCTACAATTGCAGATGAAGAGCAGCGAAGCATGAGGGACTTATGAATGCTGTATTGGAGATTATTTATCTAACCGCTTAGTCTGGGTTACTTGCTGATTTGGAAGTCTCTGTTTTTCAAATGGCGAAACTTTTGTACTCGGATTTCCTTTTCATAGTACATGGTTTTATAAAGGATCAGGCTCAAGATTTCTTGGTTGATGCCCTTCTTTTGTTAATTTCATAATTTGATTTGTATGGCAATAACTTAACGATTACCCTTCTTCGTGTTCTTTAACTTTTTGTGCTTTCTTGTGCTTGCTTTATTGTTTTGATTCATTTTGTTTTTGTTTTTTGTTTTTTGCTTTTTTGCTTTTTTGTTTTTTGTTTTTTGTTTTTTCAATTTAGCTAATGCTCGTTTATTCTTTTTCATCCCCTTTTTTCTTCTTCTCTCCTTCTCTACGGTAACGCACAACCTTTGTGTTTGTTGGATGAGCAATTTTACTTGCTTTGAGGCTGCACCTTCCTGATTTCAAAGACAAATTTATGTTGAGTCCTGGGGTCTATTTAGTAATTTCTCAATTTATATTTCTTTGGTCTATCTCTATACAAACTTCTATCTCTGCATCTGCACTGGGTTTCAAACCATGGTTGAATGGTTCGTAAAATGCAAGGTGAACGACTAAGCCAATGGTAGACCCTAGACTAATCTTCTACCTCATTCATATCATACATCTTCCTAGAACTATTTTGCTGTTGACAAGCTTTACAGTAAGGCTAACACAGTCTGCTATCAGAAATATTTGAAACTGGTCCCTGGTAATGAGTTTTTTCATGGTCTCGATCATCTACCATTTTTTTTTTTTTTTTTTTTTTTTTTTTTTTTGCTCCTAGACTCATGCGGAGGCTTTATTCTTTCCAAAAATTTGGCTTCTTACATTTTATTGTTTTTTCTTAGCCTTGACTATAAACACAAAAATTGGTGCCCTATTTTCAATTTTCATGTTTGATTGGTTCTTGTGAGATTTATTTTTGTTTTACCATGATGGTGCATCTTAACATTAATTTGCTTGTCTCCTTTCTGTCTAGTCCTATGTGAGATCCATGTGAAGTTTTGATTTTTGCGTTTAACTTTAATGAGTTGATATTTTAGGTTGTTTCTTTAATTTCAATTCAAGGACAGCAGTCCTTAATATTTTCACAGCTTGGCCTTTCTTATATATATAGACAGGAAGGGTACAATTAGTTTGTAATATTTGCTATATTTTCTTAAGGCAATAAATGGTACTATTGCTACTAAAGCTTTCTCTGATAACTAACTACTTGTCATTGGAAGGTATTCGGTAATTGGAGAAAACTCCATAAGATGGTGATTTTGTCACACTTGTGTGATGAAATTGGAAGTCCTACCCCCTTGTCCAGTTATTAGTGTTTTTGCTCTCATTGCTTTTCCTTTGGTTTCTTCTCCTATGTAGTGAAAATTTTCGTTTCCTGTTGCTATTCTTCTCCGATTTTTTAATTTGTTTTTGGGTCCTGGCCTTTTAGGATCTTTTCACCTTTCTAATTGAGAAGTTAATTATACGATTTAATGGTGCATGTTTTCTTATGGGGCTTTTGTGTTACCAGAAGCCTATGTGGCTAGCTTTTCATTTTTAATGGTCTGTTTACTTTCTCTCACTCTAAAATGAAAACTATTAGGCTTCTATATCATATTCAGCAGGTGAAAACTGTAGCTAGTGAAAGCGCTTGGTTTTGTCATAGGGTTGAATATTTTCAGTGAATTGTGTGATGCTTCTAGAATTTATGTAAATATTAGTCCCCATGGCTTTAAGGACTAAATAGGGGGGGGGGGGGGGAGAGTTTTAGGAATAAGAGAGAAATAGTTCAAAGTAAATTCGGTCAAGGTCGTTGCTCCCATGTATTCTCAGTCTTGATTGGCCTATTTGTATTGCTTGGGACTGCTAAGATATTTAAAATGCCTTCCTTTTGGTTGTTCATGGAAGTTGGTGTTCGATCTTGGAGGAGGGAATGAAACAGGAAACTGGGGAAGAATAGTGTCTCTTATGTAGAGTTGCCCATGGTGTCGATGTCTTTGGTAAAACTTTCGTGTTAAGGGATCGGTTTGACTGGCAGAAGCAATAGAAAATGTTTGTGTGTGGGGGTTGGGTGGGGGTTGTGTTCTATGTACCTGAGTTGCTGATGTATTGGAGACACAAAAGAAGTTTGAAGATGATGGTGATTATGCTCCTCAGGAAGGCAATGTGTTTATGGATGACTATTTTGGGCTGATTTCTGAGGAATAGATTATTCAGGGAGGCGATTGTATAATTACCATGCTGATTCTCATGCTTTCAGCACTTCGTATGAAGAGCCTAAGGGAGGTATCATTGACTTATAAATTAAAGCATAAGGCAAAATTGTTTCTTGAGGTCCAAGTTGATTGTTAACATGTCTTCCTTGATGGGCTTTTCAGCTTCATGAGATGTTTTCTTATATATGCAATAGGAAGATATTATTTGCTTTCAAGAAGTAGCTGTCTATAGAGAATTCTTCGGGTTTCATTTGGGGAAAAGAGATGTCTTCTCTGTGGTCTCCTTTTTCTTTAAATTCCGGTCTGTTAAGGCCTTTTTATTATTTGCTTGGGATTTGGACTTTTCTGGAGCTGTACTTCATTTTTGATTTGTTTTGAGAAATTGGTGAAAGAAGCCATTATGTATGTTCCGTTTCTTCTTGGGACTTCAGTTGACTTCTGGTTAGCATTTGTGGTTTCCACTTGACAGGACCAGGGGTGATATGAATTAGGTCAATAAGTGTGTTTGCAGATAACCCTCTCAATGCTCCTTCTTTTGGCCTATGGAAGAGAAGGAAATGGGTACCAATGTGGGTTGGCTCAACTGGATGTGGGGTTGAGTACCCTTAAGCATAACTGAGGTTCGACTCCCGCCGGGAGCATCGGACCCTCATGTGTATGGAGCGTTCCCGTTGGGAGACTTGCCATCCGAAAGGTGCTACTGCAGTGGTTGGTTTGGATTAGTCGGGGTAAAGCTCCGAATACCGGGCGGTGTTCAAGACATGGTACAAAAAAAAAAAAAAATGAAGAAGAGAAGGAAATGGGTGAGCTGAATGTTTCTGATGATGTTGCTAGTTTAATATTATCTCGTTTTAGGTACTATGGTGGGCAGTAGTTCTCTTTCACTGTTGTCATTAACAATTCCAGCATGGCGACTATTCTGCAGTGTTATTCAATAACAGTCGTTGATTATGATGGTAGTATGTGTGGATTAAGTGATAAGTCCTTTTGAACCATAAGGAATCTGAATTTTTTTTTTTTAAAACAAGTGCATTAAGTCAGCCGCGTCTGCTTTATCTCATTGAACTTTTGAGGTATCAGGAATGTTGAGAGAGAGAGGGAGAGAGAGAGAGGTTCATATTCTTAATGGAAGGCTTAGTCATTCTGCCAACCACATAAGGCACTATGGTCAGATAAGATCCCGAGTGTTGATGTCTGAAACCTGGATAATAAAACTAACGATCGTTGTGGTGAAAGAATGAGCATAAGATAATGAATGTTCACCGTTGTTTGTATACCCCCCCCCCATCTTGGAATTCTTGGTGTGTCACAAATTTCGCCTATTTATATATTAGGCGAGTTCACACAAATTTATACCATAAGCTTGCTCCCTGCTTTGGAAATTGGTGTATCTGATAGATTTTACAAGAAATTCTCACCATTATCAAAAAAAGAAAAAGGGGAAGGAAAAGTAAAGAGCATAAGGTTTAACTCGAAAAAAATATATATATATAACTCCAGGTGGAACTTCCTAACACTTAGCCAAATTAAACCATGAGTTCGTTACATCGCCGTCGAGGCCTCCTCTACTTGAAAATAACAAATACCATAAAAACATCATCCTAAGATATGGCTTCCCTTCCTCGGGCTAAATTAAAGGACCATACAGCTGGGGAACAAGCAGTGGGAAGACAGCATTTAATGAGTATCAGTGTTTTCATTTACTTCTTCCTTTTCTTTGGGGGCTGAAGGGCCTCTTCGTCTTCATCTTCTTCCTCTTCTTCTTCATCTTCTGGTTCTTCTTCTTCTTCAACAACTTCTTCCTCGTCCTCATCACCATCGTCGTCGTCGTCCTCATCGTCGTCATCTTCATCTTGATCATCGTCATCTTCTTCTTCATCCTCTTCACCTTCACCGTTTGCCTCTGCACCACCACCAGTCCCATCTGCATCCTTCTTTGAGCTGCTTTTCTTGTTGTTAGGATTGTTGCCATTATCACCCCCATCTTCAGATGACAATTCTTCTTCACCTTCTCCAAAATCACCATCGTCATCTCCATCATCTTCATCACCATCATCATCCTCAGCATCAACAACTTTGGATTGGGAATTGGTGTAAGAGTCCCCTCTTGTTGAAGCATTACCGATTAGGAACATCCCCAAGTGACCCTAAAACCACGTGTATGAAATACGTCCATTGTTGAGGTTAGACTGCCTTAATGGTGCAAAACCAACTTTGTGAGGAGCAACAATTCACTACTAAGTCTACACCGCTACAATGGAATGTATTCAGTCAAGCATATTGATTGCACAAAACGATGCAGTAGGCACAGTTATCGCATATACACTGAAGACAGAGAGAATGTGTAACACCCATTTTACTAAACCCCTATCCCAATGCACGAGAGAGAGAGAGAGAGAGAGAGAGAGAGAGAGAGAGAGAGAGAGAGAGAGAGAGAGAGAGAGAGAGAGAGAGAGAGAGGGTTGTGGCTACTAATTTAATTGCCAAGAGTTAAGGTAGTTAGATGCTGCTTTAATAGGCAAAAAGAGGCAGTAGATATGGTAAACTGCCTCAAAAGTAATATGGCATCACAAATGGAGAAGCTTGGAGGGAGCATCCGGTATTTTTTGTGACCAGTGATTGGTGCGTCATGCATGCCAATAGTGACCTTGTGGAAGACAGGCAGCATCTGCTGGGTCAAACCAATTTTCTGGCATCGGATTCCACCAACTCTAATCACAAAAATTTGATCTTTCGGGTCCGGGTCCACGCAGACTTTGGTGATCACACATCCATTAGGCTTTGGGGTGTGTTATTCCTATATCACCCGATACTTTAGAGCAAAAGAAAAATTTTATTAATGTGATATTATTTTACTCATGTATATATGTAAAATTCCTTCTATGTCAACGAGACAAAGGGGGTAGAGTATCTGTCCCTTTAATTTTTTTCAAATATTATATATATAATTTTAAAAAATATAAAATTTTAACTTGTATATTTATAATTAAAATAAAACAGGACAGGATAAAAAGACCAGTCCAAAATATCTTAGAAATATGGAGCAGAGGGGTCTCACTTTGCAAGCAAAAGGCAAAAACAGACTTATCCTAAACCTAAACCCAAAAGCGACAGCCCCCCACACTCACGAGGCCACAAAGATACCCACAACCCCAGAAAACAGCAAAAACGAAACGCGTAAAGCTATGATTTTCAATTTTTATAACAGACACGTGTCAGCATCGCACGCAGGTTTAGAAACAGCTATCAAATAACAAAGCAACATGCGAATATTCTAAGCATATCCAACGCGGTATCTCTCGGAAAATTTTAAAATTAGGTAAAATTTTTAATTAAAATTATTTATACAATAACAATTTCAAGGCTTTTGAAAAGTCCTCTTCCCACGTAAGACCTCACTCACTCTCTCTCTCTCTCTCTCTCTCTCTCTCTCTCTCTCTCTCTCTCTCTCTCTCTCTCTTCTCATTTTTTTCCTTAGTCAAGAAAAATGAAACTCCACCGCACACTTTTAATCGAATAATTAGATAATTTATTTTCTTAATCAAAAATCTCAAATTCTAACCTTAAAAATAATAAAAAAAGATTTTAAAGAACCGACGCTTAAAAATAAATTTCATAATATTTAAATAAGATTAATCAAATAAATCTATAAAAAAACCAAAAAAAAAAAATGGAACTCCACTTCACACCGAATCCAATAAAATATTTCCTCCGAGAAATGTTCAAATAAAAATCAAGAGACACCACGTATGTCGACCCAAAATAGCATCCAACACCAGTGGCGTACTTTAGCATGGACCAATACAACAACATTTTAAGCTGAATAATATTAGGTAATATTGACTTAATAAATCATAAGGTCAAATGTACTAAATTTTGGGTATCTACATGATTTGTCAAATTCTTAAATTATTAATATGTGTAATATCAGTAAAAAAAAATTTAGTATATTATTCCTTCAATCGTTTAATTGACTTAAATATTTCTGCCGATAAAGGAACACAATACATTAACCAAAAATAATAATAGTAATAAATAATTAAAATATATAAAATTTTCGAACTAGAGTTTAAACATATGTAATTAAAATAAAATAAAAAAAAAGGCATGAAACGCAGGCTTCGCACCGAAGAGGCAAGCAGCGCAAGATAGCAAGACCCACGGGGCTACAACGACGAAACAAAGCTAGAGTAGTGGCCTTCACAAGCGGCGCATTTTAACAACACCCCAAAACCACGCATAGACATGACAACGTTGGGAGACCCCAAAATACCAGTGACAACAAACGACTTCGTTACTAAAAACCCACAGAAACTTCGAGGGTAAAAAACAAAAGGGAAATAAAAGAAACCTACTTGGGTCAACGAAAGCTGAGCTCTGAGAAGAGCCGAGACCAGCAGAGTCGCTAAAGCCTCGCCGATGTAAGCCGTGATTCCATTACCTAGCCGAATCTCTAACAAACACTCGCTCCTTTCCATTTTTACCGATCACCAGAACCTGAAAAAATAAAATAAAATAAAATAAACGTTAATTAAGAAATCGGCGCCAAAACTCGGCTCAGTGTTACGCAACAACATGCATCAATACCATATTTTAAAGAAAGGAAATATCTTTTAAAAACAGAAAAACAGAGAAAACGACGAAAAAATGCTTTAGACTCTCCGGCAACGAATTTCTCCGGAAAACACACAAAAAACGAAGAAATCGTCGCCAGAAAGTGTTCAGGCGAAGTGCAACAACATGCCTAATAACTGAGTGAAACAGTTATACAGGAGATAAGGTACAGATCAAGCTCCAAAGGAAGAGAGAGAAAATCAGATTTGAGAGAGAGAGAGGAAGAGTATGTGTGTAGGGAGAGATTCGGAGAAGAGGTAGGTACCTGAGATTAGAGATCTGGAGCTAGAGAAAGCAGATCTGAGGTATTGAAGACCCAAAACCTCAGAAATTAGAAGGCAAGAGCCGAATTCATTCTGGACCGTCCGATTTTGATCGTAGCAACACAGAGAAAACGCCCAATGGGAGAGAGAAAATTAATATCAGCGAAGAAGAGAGAGTGTGTGCGCGCAAGCCTCCATGAGAGAGAGAGAGAGAGAGAGAGAGAGAGAGCTGCCCGGAATTGATGAGGTGCTGTTCGGGCAGTATGGGCAACGTCCTTCTCTTCCTTTCTTTCCCACGGTTAAAAAAAAATCTCATGGGCTTGCTTTAGGGAGCTGACCTTGACTTGGAACGAAACCGAGTCTGGATTAATCTAATTAACTTTGTATTATTTTTTTAATAATATTTTATCGAAGAACTTTTTCACACGTGTTCTGCTCTGCGTGGTCTCTACTCCACAGTTAAGAAGCAGGTTAACTATGGTGAAGTTATTTAACCCATGATTTGGTGGGGATGGTTAACAACTGGCAAAGTGAGAGTGGACTTTTTAATTAATTAGCGTAAGATAAGATTTGCATCTACGTTTTCAAATCTTTTACCTGTTTGTCTGAATCCTCAAAGCTTTCGTCGGTTTTGAATTTTCCTAAACAATTTAATTCTTTTTTTTTTTTTTTATAGTATTGTTTCTGACTAATGTCAGAAAAAAAAATTGATTGGTCACAAGTTTGATAAACATAATTTTTTTTTCAAAGATGTTAAACCCGCCCTAGTCATTCCAGTCAACTTCCTATACGCAAAGATGATATCATATGCAAGTTCGAGAGCAATCAAATATATCATAGCCTGTGAAGAAGCTTTTAAGGTTTATGTTGTAATTAAGTATAATAAAATACTATAAATAATTAGTTGACTCAATGATCGGATACCGATACTATCTGTTAAACAAAGTTTTAAATTCAAATTTTATATATGATAAAAATAAAGATCAGTAAGAATTTTATCTTTTAAATGTCTAACTCATTTAAATCAGACTTAATTAAATCAGCGTGATTCTTATATACCAATAATTTATACAAAAAATATAATAAAGCATTAATTTATAAATTCAATGATGATGAGTACAAAAAAACAAAAAAGAATTTACTGCTAAAACAACATTAAAATACGAGCTTAATCTCGTAATTTATAAATATGAATTGTTAGTCTGATATACCCTGAATCTACCAAGTAGACATTAATATTTTCCTCGTACTTGTGAGCTTAGCTTGAAATGGGGCAAAGACTAATTTATGGTATTTTGGAGTTTGGGGGCTCCTAGGCTAGGAGGTATTCTGGATCATATCCTTTTGTAACTTACTAAAACTAAAAATCATAAGTACTAGCAAGTGACAAGAAAGAGAAATTTCCAGAGTTGAGGGGAATATGATTCCCAAATAGACACACACAACTTAGGATGCTTATGCTTTCCTCACATATTTGACATGAATGCTTTTGGAATATGTAATATGCTTTGTTATCCAAAAAAGGGCATTATTTTTAGCATCTATTGCATTTTCCGGCATACAAAACAGTACAAATTTAGGGGTATTTTTGGAAATTTAAACTTGCCTCAATTTAACTGTCTTGAATTTTTCTTTTTATTTGTAATATTTTTTAATTGAAATAAAAAAATTAATAGGAAATATATGATTTTGCAATTAGAAGACAATTTTCTCTATAAAAGACTCCTATTATTTTTATATTAATGTTTTTTATGTTTAAAATTTTACTTATCTTAATTTTTTTTCCTAATGGGCATATTTGAACCATCACCCATTTTTCAAAGTAGATTCCTCTATTGCCTTCCTTTATTCAAAATTCGAGTTCCTCTTACACTGGGCAAGTTGTCTCACGAAAAAGGAAATGGTGTACCAAGACACAGCTGGTGTAGTGGGTAAATTATTATACCCCTTAAACAAAATCATGATTTTAACTTGTGATTTGGATATGGAGTCAATTGCATTGAAAGATCTCTATCCCCTTGAGAGAGATTTCGAGATCTTTCAATTAAGTCGATTTTAATTAATTGAATTGAAAGTTCAAACATCGAGTGATGGAGCAAATCAAAGACACAAAAAAAAAAAAAAGAAAATGGTATCGTTTGTTTCGTTTCTGCCAAGTAGCCCTGTTTTAGCTGATCTAAGATCCAGATGAGAGGGGACTTAAAACCCTTACAATATTTGGTTTCAATTACTTTCTCTTGGCCCTTGAGTAGGCCCCAAAAGACCCAGAACTATAATGGGTCAACCCCTGAACTCCGGCCTACATGTGCAGACCAATGCTCACTCCTTGTGGTCAAAATAATCTGAAATTATCATCGAATGTGTAGATTTTTAAAATATTCATTTTTTAAGTAATATAAATTTCTATGAATAGAAATTCTCATAAAAACTTAAAAATAGTTACTGCATATAACAACTTAAAAATAATTACAGCACAAAAACTTTAAAATATCGATCAAAAGATTTCAAATTTAAAAGTTTCACATTTTAGGATAATTGTTGGACTTCAAATTTATAAATTTACAATGATAAAAATCAGAAAATACAATGGAAAAACCAAACACAAAGATAGCAACTTAACTAGACTTTTACAACAATAAAAGTTACTAGAAAGCCAACTTTACAGCCTTATATTTTCAGACCAGTTTTGCAAGAACACTTTCTAGAGTTTAAAGTTCAATATTCAAAAGAATACCCAACATGTTTTATAGTGTTATTTTGATAGTTTGAGAGTGAGATATTTGTTATGAAAGTTGACTAGTTGAACAGTTTAAAAAAGTGTCTATTATGCAGAGATTATTTTTGTATTTGTTTTGTATTGTGTAGTCTTACAAGTTTGGAAAGAGTTTGAGAAACACTTGATTGAGATGATAGGCTAGTTAGGGGAAAATTAACATTGAGTTTTGTTGGACTAAATTATTCTCAAGATTAGAGGTGCAGAATATCAACAATTGGTTGCATTCAAGGTCATAATTCTCATAAAATAGTCTTCAAGGGGACAGCTTAGTGATACAAATTTTCTTCTCTAACCCGATAATTCCATATTCAAATTCTTATAAAAAAAATAATTTTCATAAAATAGTGAAAACTAACTATCGTTGACCTTGGTTTGCTAATCTAAAAGAGTAGACGTAAATACGAAATTGAACCACTATAAATTGTACTTGTTTTCTTTTTCCTAACTTTTAAATTTTAAACATTTTTGTATATATTTTTAGTTTTAAGATTATTTAGATTAATCGAAAACTAATTTAAAAATTTTTAGTAACAATCGATTCAATCCGTTCTTGATTACTATAATTATTAACACGATCCTTTCTCAAAATCAATGGGGATATTTGAAGAATTGGCCTAAATAAGAAGGGTAGATGGGTCCAAGGCTTTGTAGTAAACCTGGGTACATGTTTTGTCCCTGACGTGGAACTATGGGATCTTTGGTATGGGTTGAAAAAAAAAAAAAGATAGGTGTAGAATTTACCAATCATCGGCCCGATGGTGGGGATGGATTGCATGATTGCAGTGCAGAACAATGGTGGAGTAGAATTGCAAGGTGGGACATGTGTATCCTGACGCTAATAATGTGCCCTATCAATGAATACTTCAACTAATACGGTATCTTCTTAAAAATCTCAAATTTATATCTCAAATTTGAGCATTTTCAACGGAAAAAAAAAATGCTAGGATGGTCTCTCCTTCGTGTACCCCGTCTGGGGTCGGGTCTTTCTAGGCTCGGTCGGATGCAGGCAGCACAGGCCGCCCTGTTGTTTGTTGGGCCTTCCTGGGTTGCTATGAGTTTTGTGCCTTTTGGGCTGAGGCCCCTCCAAGAGAGACAAGGAAAAAGGTGCAGTTTACTTTAGGTAAAACCTCACGAGTGGCAAGGACACCTTCGTCCCTTAATCAGTTCAGAAGTTTGATTCCCCCTAAATACGAAAAAAATAATATTGAAAGACTTACTCCTGGTCAGACCCTACAACGATTGATCCAGATTAGTCAGAGCGAATCTCCAAAGGGTGGTGATCAAATCAAGGTAAAAAAAAAAAAAAAAACCACAGGTGTGAGAAAATCAGAGTCGTGTGCTTCAGAATTTAAATTTTTGGGCAAAACGGGGCAGTTTAAAATAGTTCATAGTTCTTGCACATAAATACATCCTCATCTCTATTCAACCTCTAGCTATTTCCGTCTACTCTCAACAAAATATATCTGATTCTTCATACTTCAGAATCATGAAGTTGAAGATCAAACAAATAAGGAAGACGAAATGAGACCGTGCAGAAGCTCGACATCCGATCAAACAAAGTCCGAAGCTCGACATCCGATCAAACAAAGTCCGCAAAAAATTCCAACTGTCCCCACCACATGTGGCACCAATGTCACACATCCTTTGGTTCTTGCAAGGAACTGTGCAAGTTTGCTTTTTAATGGTGCCAAATTTTCAAAAGACTCATTATCAACTAGGATCTAATGCATAATGCTTTTTTGGCCACCAATCCCAAATATATCACTCCACCAAAATGTAAAGCAAAGGGTATTAATAGTTTAACATTTCCCTCATTTTTTAGGAGGTGATTATACTTTATATTAATATATATAAATGTACATATGCATAACTTTACAGTCCATTTATGATTAGGTCAAGTTTCAGTAATGATTTTAGTATTAAATCCTCTTATTAGTATAGCAATTCTTGATGAGTGCCTATTTGGTGTTGATTGGTGGAAAAGAGGACCACATCCTTGGAATTTGGATTTAAGAATCCTTTGACAAGCATGAAAGTTTTTGAACTTTAGGGTTACCCTTGTTGAAGTCATTCCCTTTGGGCTATCAATTGGTTTTGGGGCTTTTCAAATTTGAAGGGGCCAAGTATGTGACTTTAGAAGTCTAAGCTACTGTTGTGTGTGACTTTAAACCAAGGGTGTGGAACATAATTGAAGGAAAGAAAAGAGGGATCTCATGATACGCAGTTCAGAAGATGATCTCATTAAACTTGTGTTGTTACCCTTTTTTTTTTGGGGGGGGGGGGAGGGGTGGGGGGAGGGGTGGAAGAACAAATAGGGAGGCAATTTTTTAAAAAATATATTAAAAAAATGTTTTCCTTTCTGGGGACTAGGAATGAGCCATCCCAAACCATCCCTAAAAAGGAATGCGCAGGCAGCAATTTCAGATGAAAGATGTATGTATCCCTTATAGGGGGTTGGGTCATTTTTGGGCACTGCCCAAACTTTCCAATTTTGCCTCTTTAATGCAACAATTTTATGTCCTCAAGGATGTGGAAAAGGACAACCCAAAATAATTCATGGATCAAGAAGTTGAAAAGGTAAGAGAATAATAGTTGGCATAAGGGTATGTTGCACAGCAAATTGGCCAACCTCATCAGATTCTGGTGAGGACATGACATCAAGCAATCAAACTCCCCCTCTCTCTCTCTCCAACTCGATTCCAAACCGACCTCCCACACTTTTGTGAGATACAAGAGCACCAACACCCAAGACAAAATCTCTTTTCCTCTTGTAAGCCTCGAAAGGGCACTCCAATTCTAAACTAAAATTTTCAAAACAAAAACAAGAAGGAAAATTGTATAACTTCAAAAATACCAAGTCATACGTAAATTCTGATTAAAATCTAAAGATAATATATGAAACCATCATAGTTTTATCGGTTTAATGATAAAAATATTGAATTCTTTTAACTAAATTCTCGAATTCAAATATTGAGAATAAAAAAAATAAGTGGTAAAAGATTTTAACTTTTAATAAATCCGACAGTTAGGTCAAATTAGATTAATTGAAATCAATAAATTGATTATCGAATATTGATCCGTTAATCATAAAAAGAAAAATAATATTATAATCTTACGGTTAATTACATATTAATTTTTAGTTTGACTTTTTTTTTTTTTAAGAAAATACCGTATTAGGAATATTTTTTGAGGTATATAATAAATATTTGGAAAACTTTTATGAATAGCATAAGTCAGACAAAGGTCCCAACAAGGAGGCCCCAAGAAGCGACATCATTCTCACGCATCTCCCAATTTCTCTAATGACGCAACACAAGCCATTCTTAGTGGCAATCCACTTTAGACTGCACTTGAGAAAAATAAAATATCACTACAAATAGGAATGAGCATATTATGATTTTGCTTGCTGTGACATTGCCTTTTCAATTTCTTTTTTTTTTAATATTTATTTCAAACGGATAAATTCAGAACAAAAAAAGCTGCCAAAAAAATAATAATAATATATATATATATATATATATATATTTTAAATAAATAAATAAATAAAGAATCAACTAACAATAAAGCACCACCCCCACATATGATCACTACTTTACACACATAATTGGCACCATGACCTAATTTTTGTTCATTATTTAACCTTATCCAATTTGGGGTCATTTTTTGTTATAATATATAGTTTTTTATTTTTTTTTATATTAGGCATATTTTCTTAACTTTCTAGGTTACTGGTCATAAAACTTGGATTCCATAAAACCAACGGACAGTAATAGAGTTATTAAATTTTTTAATCAAATCTCGAATTTAAATTTTGAAAATAAAAAAAACTATATCAAGAGAGTTATCTCTTAAAATGAGAATGATAAATATTTAAATTGGATTAATTAAAATATTGTTTTAAATACCGATTGATATAAAAAAAAATTATAATGTGTAATAGAAGGGTAAAAAGATTTGGGAGAGGGTTCTATACTCGTGAATGGAGAATATTTTTGGTCTCTTATCCAAAATAGGAATCTAATTTATCAAATAAGGTTCTGCTACACTTTGATCGACAAGAGAGGCACTGATTTTTATGACCAAAATGAATTAAACCAAAAGTGTTCAGGGCTTGAAGGAGAGAGAGAGAGAGAGAGAGAGAGAGAGAGAGAGAGATTTGTTAAAAAGTTGCAGGCACATGCAACTTGCACAAAGGGACTAGAGTATATACAAAAAAAATTATTTTATTAATATATATATACTCTATTTATTAATTTTTTGGTGTGTTATATCAAAATTTATATATAATTATTAGTTTTTTTTAATTCAAATAGTATAAAATTAAATAGGTATACTTTTTTTTTGTTTTGTTTAAAAAATA
This sequence comes from Dillenia suffruticosa, assembly GCA_033439265.1. Classification (NCBI taxonomy): domain Eukaryota; kingdom Viridiplantae; phylum Streptophyta; class Magnoliopsida; order Dilleniales; family Dilleniaceae; genus Dillenia; species Dillenia suffruticosa. Next base: position 3,547,506 of record JAVTVX010000012.1, on the reverse strand, counting down.
TAATCAATAAAAAAATAAAATAGAGACAAGTTGAGACAAATATACCGTAAATTGTATAGAAATTAAAATGGAGAAGCAAAAATAATATGTGAAAAGAAAATACGTAAATATAAAAAATATAAAAATTTTTATATAAATACTAATTATTTTATTTAAATAATAGAATAGTCATCTTTTATAATAAAAATTTAAAATAATTAAATATGTAATTATTGATTATAAAAAGAATAACATAAAAAATTATAATTCAATAAATAAATTTATTATATATGAAAAATATATAAATATAAAAAATAAAGATTTTAATATAAATATTAATTAATTTAATATATTAAAATAAAAATTTTTTAAAATAAAAAATATTAGTATCGAAAATTTTTGTTCATTTGAACAAATTGAGACTCTTCAAAGAAGATATGAACAGGACTAGGACTACTATTTTCATGTTTTCCAACATCGTTAAAGGTAAAATTTCACTTGTTGATGTTAGATGAAGAATATTTTCCATTTAAGATGGAAAAAAGATTAATTTTTATTAAGAATTGAAAAAAGAGTTAAGCGAAAAAATAATGTTTTAAAAAGGGATGTGCTGCCAATCATTGGTATTGTGTATATGCAAAATTTACTTTTGTGGTTAAAAAAAAAAGCTAATAAACTTGTTGAATTACGTTGTATATATAAATCATCCAAATTTTAAATATTAAAAAAATATTAAAATTAAAAAATATATAATAAAACAAAATTGTCGAACAAAAAGAAAATATAAACACAAAATACAAATATGTTACTAAATTAGAAAAAAAGAAAGCAAAAGCATGAAAAAAAAAAAGAAAAGAAAAGAAAAGAAAAATAGGACCAAATATAACACATAAAATTTAGAAGAATATTTAATTTTTCTAAACGCCGTTATTTCTGTAAAATAAAATATTCTACTTACTTGCATTCATTATTAAAACTTTTGCCTAATTTACTCATACATTATGCTGCAAAAATGAAATATAAAAATAAGTTTAGAATATTGAGATATTACTTACGTCTAGTTGGTGCAACAGTTGGGTATCAATATTTCTTAAATAAGATTTTAAATTCAAGTTTTATATAGGATGAAAACAAATGTTGATAAAGTTTTATCGTTTAAGAATCTAATACAAACTCAAATCGAATATTCAGGTGATTTGGATCTAACTTGACTCAAATCGAGAATTCCGATAATTTATACTGAAAAAAGTAAATTGAGATAACACATAACAATAACATGAAATAAATAAATTGATAAATATCATAACATAAAGATATTCAATTTAGTTTTCATTTTTTACTTTATTTTTGTGTTTGTACTTTATTTTCTTTTATAGCATCATTTTATTTTTTTCAAATGATTTGATTTTAACAATATTTTTTAACCTTAAAATTTTAAATAATTTATACGTAAAAAATATAATAGGACAGAAAATGCTTTACTATAAAATGAAATTACAAATGGGTTTTGGTTCAATTTCTCTGTCCGTGAACATTTGTTGGATTTTTTTTGACAATTTGATCTTTGTATTTTGGTGATTTCAATTCTTTTAATTTTTAATAAAATTATTTTTGTTCATTTTAAATAGAAAATATTCTTTATCTCGTATCAAAAATTAAAATTTCACCCTTGAGAAAAGCGGACGTGGATCGGATCTAGTAGCCGTTGGTTGCCAAGTTACCTGACGCATTGAAATTAAACTCCACGATTCTTCCTCACGCGCATCTTCGCTCGTAATATTGTTACTCCCGACTAAGTGAGCATTAGGGGGTCGGCTCAGCCGAGTGGCTTATGTTTTCGGACTATTTATTTATTTACTATTTTGTTCAGAAAAATTATATTTTTTTATCACTTAAATATATAAAAAAAATTAACTATTTAGAACAATATAAAGAATATAAATTGAATAACTTGATACTCAAAATATATTTTTAATCAATTTTTTTTATAACGGTAAAAATTTTTAGTTACTATTTTTAGAATGTGTACCAATAAACACATTAAATATGAAAATATTAAATATTAATATTAAAAATGCTAAAGTAGTAGCTCTGCTACGGGACACCGTTTCTTAAGGGGCGGGGAGGACAAGGGCCTTTTGGCGCGCTGCAGCTGGTTTAAGGCTGTCAATATTTAGTCACGCGCTCGCGAAAAGCGAGTGGGTCTGTCGAATGACCCGGTGCGCATTTTCAAATTATTTTATTTTTCGGCAGAAAATATTCACAATGGAAGTATGGGGAGCAACTTGATCTCCAAACTGTAGCAGACGATGACTCACACACACATTCACACATACACTCAAAATTAACAAATTATTTATGTGAAATATATATATATATATATATATATTTTAGAAAAAGTTTATTCGATTTGTGTATATTTTGAGGGTTCCATTTTTTGTTGGGTTTGAATGGGTTGAGACAGAGGAGGAGGAGAATAAGAAGAATTAGGGTTTGAAATTTGTTGTAATTCTCTCGGACTGACCTCTTCTGTTCTCTCCGGTCAGGATTCTTCCCGGAATTCTCTTCCGGTGACTCGCCGAGGTTCCAATTCCTTATTCTCCTTGTTCCCCTTCCTTTGTTTAAGATTTCTGTGAAATCTTTTTTTTTTCTTTTTAATTGTGGTGAAGATTCAGTACTGATATAAACTTCAATGCCATTCATATATATACATAAGTACGTACATACATACGTACGTATATCACATACTCATAAACATCTCTCTCTCTTTCTACGGGTGCGTGTGTTTTTAAATAACATGGGAATCAATTTGCTTGTAGCGCATAAAACACTTAAGCTACATGCCGAGTGAGTTGAGAGCTCTTTTCTTCTATCAATTTATTCCTTTGTACTTGAGTTTCTGGGGCATATTTGATTCATGATTACATAACAGAAGGTTTAGGGGGGTTATTCTTTACCTTCGAATTTTAAGAAAGGGAGGATACTCGGTATTGTTTCTGTGTAGTTTGTGAGGTGGGTATGGTTTTTCTTCCTCATGAACTGCTTCAAATCGCTTTCATTAAATGTTGTCAGCATATCTTGCTCGCAAGTCAAGCCTGATTGTTTGATGCATCGTCCTCTATTTGCCATGTGATTGATATAATTTGGTTGGAAGTTAGTTTTGGTAGAAGAGGAAGAGGGAAGCAGATATATGGAAAAATATTAAAAGCTTGTTCTTAAGATTCACATGAAATGTTTTTCAAGGATTAATTGAGTATTAATGAAGGAAAAATAGAAGCTGAGATTCTTTCTATGACGTTTGAAAACAACAAATTCGTTCCCCTTTTGCAATCTTGTTTTTTGTTTTTCTAAAGGCATCTGATCTATTAATACTTCCAGATAGCTTATTAAGTTTTGTTGGTAAGGGGACAAGTCTCTAGTTGAGGTGTTTCAAGGTTTTCTGTTGGCAGTGTTAAGGTTGTCATGTTTGTGCATTCGAGGGAGTGTTTAACTGTATTTTTCTACTGATTATGTTGAGGAACTGGCTTTGATCACTTATGTGGTATACAGTTTAATGTAAAACTTAACTTCTTGAAATTTAGAGATTTGTCTGATTGTGTGACTTTCCATATTTATTCCACTTGTAGAACGGATTAATGTTACAATTGTTGAAACTACTTTCGACACTTGTACTGCCAGCATGTCAGTGATCCGGTGAGGCATTTGAGCATGATCCAATTGTTATTACTATTATTTTTTTACTAAATAAAAATGAAGAAAAAATGTGGGATACTTTACTAATTTGCAACATAGGCATCGAGAAAACTGCTAGTTGTGGCCTGTGTGCAATTTTGATTTGCACCCCGGTTGGGCGTATAGTAAACTATCGGTATCTGACTACTGATTAATGTGTTTTTTTAATCTCTTTGTTTTCTTTTGTTGCTTCTCAAATTTGCACTATACATTTGTTTCCAACGGTTTTATAAATGCAATCCTAATCATTATGACTTTGACTTATCAGATTACCTAATTATCAGTCTGGAGAGCATGAATACTTCTTCCACCCACTATGTCACCTCAAGAACAATGGGAATGTATGAGCCAATTCACCGTATTGGTATGTGGGGAGAAAATTTTAAAACCAATGAGTGTCTTACTACATCACCATCTATAATTCTTGAGGATGACATGAAATTAGACAATCAGGTAGAAGTTCTTGATGCTCTACTTGGTATTAATAGGTGCTGCTATGGGTAAGTTAACCTAGTTTCTTTTGTTTCTAGTCAGAGGGTACTTCACAGGGGACTCCTGAGTTTAGACCGGTTGACAAAGTAAAGGTGATTGCACTACTCACTATTCTTTTCTATTCTTTCTTCGTTATCACATGTGTATGCTCTCTCTCTCTCTCTCTCTCATTTTTTTTCTGGGGAGGGGGGAATGAAGATGAGTAGGGCAAAATTAAGAGCACGAAGAGGGTCCAACCAATTTACCAATGGTTGTTTGACATTTTATTAGAGTTGGTGGCCATGACTGTTCTATTCTTTTGATAGGGTTTGTTTCTCTCTGTCTCCAGCGTTTGATATGACAATGACTTGCTGAACTATTTCCTACTGAATGTTCTTTGTGGGAATTTAATTTGATCCATTTACTTGTATCCATTTCCTGTTGCTCCTTTGCCTCTGTTATTATTTGAATTGTTGATTATGTTTTTCTCATATATTCACAATTCATGATTATGATCTAATTGAACATCAAATGGATGTCTCTGCCTCATCTGATACTGTGACCAATGATCAAATTTGTTAGGCCATCAAATTCATTTCGTTGATCATCAAGAATCATTTCTTATTGTACAGAAAAACTGTGGAATATTTTGGTGTCAGTGACTGTGTGATATTAATTTCACCATTTTCTTTTCCCCACCAAATTCCCTGGTTACTTTCAACTTTACTAAAGAGGATTGATTGCAAGTGCAATGAAATTTTGATGGAAAGTACTGGACATCTCAATGATAAGAGACATAAGAAGGAAATATTAGTTAACCATTAGTTGTTTGCTTTGTGTTCTCGCATGATTAGGATTTTCATAAATTTCTTGACAAGTTCATTGCATAATCTTTTCATTAGTATTTGAGGAGGTCTTTATAATAACAATAATTTACTTATTTATATAGATACAAAGACGTTTGGCACAAAACCGTGAGGCTGCTCGGAAAAGTCGTATGCGGAAAAAGGTTTATGAGGGTTTTCTTTGGAAGAAATGCCAAACATTATTCAGTCAATTTGAGCAACAACCATGTGTCTAACATCTATGCCTGGTTTCTATTTTGTTTTGTAAGGCCTATATTCAGCAGTTAGAAACAAGTCGTTTAAAACTGATGCAAATAGAACAAGAGCTTGAACGAGCCAGACAACAGGTACAGAAGATCAGACCTTTCTATCTTTAATATATGCATTCACCTACAAAACAACCATATGTTGTCTTAAAGTCTGATGCAAGCTAATTCTGTGCCCAGGGTGTGTATGTTGGTGGTGGATTAGATGGGAGCAGTCTAGGGTTCCCTGGAGCTGTGAATTCAGGTTTGTCATCCTTGTACGAAGTTAGGAATACTGTAATCAAGTTTATCTAGAGTGCTCTCATTTTTTGATGTGCTACTATCCTCTCGATGACCATAAAGGGTTTTTTTGCCCCACAGGGATTGCTGCATTTGAAATGGAGTATGGACACTGGGTGGATGAGCAGAATAGACAAGTTTGTGGACTGAGGTCTGCTCTGCATGCTCATATTACTGATGTGGAGCTCCGCATACTGGTCGACAGTGGGATGACTCACTACTTTGATCTTTTTCGCATGAAAGCATCTGCTGCGAAGGCTGACGTCTTCTTTCTGATGTCTGGCATGTGGAGAACATCAGCTGAACGCTTTTTCTTGTGGATTGGAGGGTTTCGCCCATCAGAGCTTTTAAAGGTATCTGCATGTTTTCTTTATTTCTTTGCATTTTCCATTAAGTACTTGGGCTTTCTGTGCAAGAATTGGCACATATATTATAGATCTGTTTGGCTTCCAAATTTAGTAAGCATAAGTCATAGCGAGGTTGGTTGTTTCCAAACTCCAGTGGATATCTTAGTCGAATCAGATGTACATTGATTTTTCTCATATGTCCAGATTATTGAATTCTACATATATGGTCTGTCATTGTGGTCTGAATAGAGAACAAGAAGTTCTGTATCAATCTTTAAGGAAATTTTGGTTGTGGGTTCAATTTGGTCAATAGGTTTTGAAAGGATAATTTTTATGTGTTTATTGCAGGTACTTGTGACACAGCTTGACCCTCTGACCGACCAACAACTGTTGGATGTTTGCAACCTGAAACAATCCTGTCAACAAGCTGAGGATGCTCTTTCACAAGGAATGGACAAACTGCAGCAAATTCTGGCGGATACTATAGCTGGTGGTCAACTGGGTGAAGGAAGTTACATATCACAAATGAGTAATGCAATAGAGAAGTTAGATGCTCTGGTGAGCTTTGTTAACCAGGTAATATGCCATATTTTAACATCTTTATTGGTCAGTTCGCCGCGCACTTACTGCATGTGATGCTGGGTTGATCTTCTGGCAACACTTTGGCAGTTCCTAATACTTATTTCCTGCTGTGTCCATGTTCTCTCGCATGATTTATTTACGATTGTCTATCAGTATTTTTTTTTCTTTTTTTTTTTTGGTGGGGGGGGGGGGGGAGGGAGGTGTTTCAGGAACCTTTATCCCCAAATCAAGATAATTTCCTCTTTCGGCTGTAAGCATTTTCTTTGGTCATTTAAGCTTGACCTCTGGTCTACAACTTTATTCTACAAATGAGCATAATAACTTCGGTGATTGACAGTTGACAGAGCCTGCAAACATTCTGGTTATCATATGAATACGTGTGCGTGTGTATAAACATATTTGCTCCCCCTTTAAACAATTACCAACTTGATCTGTGATCAGGATCACTTGTAGAAGAGCACTTGTGTTTGGCTCTCTAGTAAGTTTTTTTTGAATACTCACCATGGAATAGGGTGAAGTCATTGATTGGTATGTTAAGCTTGAACGTCAAAGTATAATTAACAGGAAAGAGACGCATCCTCTTTCTTTCAAATTCTACGTTGGACTTTCCCTAGCATGGTCCAGTATCACTTTTCAGTGCGGATAGATAGGTGCCCCCCCCTCCAAAAAAAATACATCCATTTCCGTCTCTCTGCAGAACTGATTAGACTTGTGGTGCTATTTACTTTCATGATAATTTCTTCAGACCTCTTGCCCCAAGGAAGAGGAGAAAATAATGTCCATGCTTCCTATTTTGTATCTTGATTCACAGTTTCATATGGATTAGCACCTATAGATCATCTTAATACACTAGAGTTTACATATTCGTCTGATGAGTCTAAAAGTTAAAATCCAACAGTGTTTTATAACATGGTGATTACTTATTAAAAAGTAGGTTTTGCATGCTTCAATGCATATTCTCGGCTGAAGACACGGGGCTTGTTGCTGTGTAAGATCGAAGCGATGTTACTCTATGGGCACTATCACATAGTCCATGGGGGCAACATTGCATTGGCTGCCTACTTCCTTTTCCCATAAAGAAGTTGAATTTGTTCCATGGAGCTATTGTCGGAGATTTTTAAAGGATTGATGCTATTCACACTTATAATTTATTCTCACGATTCATGCTTCCCCCACACAATCAAGAAAAGCAAGATCTGGAATTGAAATAAGTGTTATTTATTTATTTATTTTCATTCTGAATGTTTGCTTTCAAATTTTTGAAAATAAGTTTATCGACTTTTCCATTCTATAGAGAACAAGCTGTTGTTAGTCGGTCACTTCATTGGTGTTGGATTAGTTAAAACCACATAATCCCATAAGTTTAGTTAATCTCTTACATGTGATCGGTTTTTACCATGAGCGAATGATATGGCACTTGCATTTGCATAAATCATTCCTCTCTCTCTCTCTCTCTCCCTCTCTCTGGTTAATAAGTTACCATAAATAGATATCTTGATGACACTTTGACTGGACCAACTGCATTTGCTCTACTTTTGAACAGGCGGACCATCTTCGCCAGGAAACCCTACAGCAAATGTGCCGCATCCTCACAATTCGCCAAGCTGCCAGAGGCCTGCTTGCCTTGGGGGAGTACTTTCAACGCCTTCGTGCTCTGAGTTCACTTTGGGCCACTCGTCCTCGCGAGCCTGCCTAATCATAAACTACAGGATCCTTGAAAAGCACAATCTCTACAAGTCGATGTTAGTTTTAGCAGCCAGGGATGTCTCTCCGTAATTAGCAGACAATCTAAGCTGCTCACATTTTATTTTTTCGAGCAGTCTCCCCAGTTGAGAAGTTGTAAATAAGGATAATCAATTTGTCCGGGGAGGGAGTTTTTTATAAAGTCCGTCTTTAAATGCTTCTTGTAAGTTATAAATTACCCAAGGAGGTCCTTTCAAGGGTTAGGGTTTTTTGTCCGTGCATGCAGAATAGAACTTTTGCCAACTTGGCATTAATATTGTTGGTTGCATTGGCATCTGCTAGTCCAAGTACTTGGTATTCATGATTGTGTAACTTTAGGAACTTGTTTGTACATATGTTTAGAACAGATGTTCTTGTGTAAGTAATATGACATAAACTCTGTAATAGACGCTTTTTGGAAGCGGATGGTAATAAAAGCTACTCAGGCAGAAAGAAGAGCCAAAATCAACATTCAAGTCTCTGAGCCTGGTTCTTGTTTGCGGTGACCGGATATAAATTCTCTCTCTCTCTCTCTCTCTCTCTCTCTCTCTCTATGGTAAGAAAAGTGCAATTCAATTGAAGTTCAGATACGAACCAAGAGTAATTAACCTTTTGATTTCCAAGTTATGTGCTACAGAAAGTACATCTCTTGGGGCCCACAATTTAGCCAGGACAGAAGAATCCTAGTCAACCTAATGACCCTAATGACTCCAAATGAGACCTCCAGCTCTCACAGGCCTTGGTTTCCCCAGGACGAACCCCCTTGGTTTTTAGAACAAACCAATTTGGAAGGGGGTGCCATCTAAAAAAAATATATTACCGTACTGGGCGGACGCGAGTTTGCGAAATGGAAGGACTCATTTGAGGATGGAATAAAAAGGATAGGAATTATTCTCAATGCAAGTTTGTTTCAATGAATCCATACAGTATGAAGTAAATAGAAGCAAGGATAGGGTTCTCGCAAGGGAGATTATGGTCTGTTCTAGAAACAAGGAGTTTGCACCACTCTTTATGTTCAAGAGTAAGAAATATAGAGGTGGTTTGTGTTGAAAGAGAGTGATACAAATGTCTGCAGTCCCCAAGGAGATAGAAGAGTGTCCCAGGGGAGGATTTACAAAGAGGGCCGGATATTGGATACTGAGGCCAAAGCTAGAAAGGACAGCCCTCAAGGGGATTCAATTACAGACTCAAAACCAGATGAAGAAACTGATCCTATATTGGACGTCGATCTTGCACACCCAACTCCAATCTACCTTGTCAAGACTCTGGACATACCTTTAAGGGCAACAAGAAGGTAGGTCAATTTTAAGTCGGAAGCACCATTTTAGCTTTGGCTTCAAAGGGCCGTCAGGGGTATTGTGGGGTGGTAAAGGGTCTTGCGTTGTAAACTCTAGACTCTGATTGGATTGGCTAACTAACTAGATCACTAACTCTTAAGACTCTCTTCTCTATCTAGCGGACCATGAACGAGATCTCCAAGCAAAAGAGGACCCATCCAGTTATCATTCCAAGCAAGGTCGCTATTAACTAACCACGGAGAGGGTCATGGGCCACGACCTCTTAAGGCTCTGCCTAGTGGGAGAGTCCACAGCCTTAACTCTCTCTCTCTCTCTCTCTCTCTCTCTCTCTAAACAACATAAGTGAGCAGGTGTTAATTGAACCATTCAATGTATGTGCTAACATCTCAAATTGCATAAATCAGCGACTTTTATTTAGGATTGGAATTCTTGTACAAGTTCCTCAGGAGGACATTTAACAGCTTACCTGTTAATATTGCCCTGAAACTATGTATCTGTATTTCAGACCATTCCAGTAATTAGGCAGCAGATTAAGTTTGAGAAATCAGAATCTCAGCCTCTCCATAGTAGATTGATCCTCACAACTTTGACATTGAATAGTCCAAAGCATCAACAAGAAAATCTGCCCACATGACAAGTATATACTCATCAAATACGGATTTTGTCTAATAGGATTGTTTTTTCTGATTATTTTAATAAAAGATTTCACCAAACAGATTCCTGTGTTGGAGGATACCTGCATCATCTTTGGTAAAGCACATTGGAGGTTTTATTCTGAACACGTTTCCATGCAACCCACCTTTTCCAACTAGTATTCCAAGTTCTTCATCCAGGAAAAAGCATATGATTAATGAATTTGTAGAACAAATAGTTCTAACTCATAGAAAATTAAAAATCAGATTGAGGTGTTTGGATACCTCTAAGTTTCTCAAACAGAACTGCAGTTTCTGCCTTGGCTGGTGTCTTCTCTTTCCTGTCGGTTACTAGTTCTATTCCTACCATTAAGCCTCTCCCTCTTACATCTCCAATGACTGTATGAGGATAACAAGTTTTGTGAGAAAAATGCAAAATAGAAAAACAGCCAAATCTAACTATTGCCACCATTATGGGGAATAAACCATAATAATGTAAAAAAATAGAGATGAAGACGTGGAGTCAAAGATATTTACTTTCATGTCTTTGCTGAAGAGCTCTCAAGCGCTCAATCAAGTGGGAACCAACATTCGCACTGTGCTCTTGGCGCTTCTCCTTATCAAGGACTTTCAGCACTGCATGACCACCAGCAGAACAGACGGGGTTCCCACCAAAAGTGTTAAATTGGATTTTCTGGGCCATTACACTTGCAATTTCTGGAGTAGTCACCACTGCTGCCAAAGGCAAACCATTCCCAATACCCTGATGAATGCAATACAGTCAACTTTGAACAATGGTTGCAAAACTGAATGCTAAGAACAAGATACTGCCTACTAGTCTAGTAAATAAAGTACCACATTGCAGATATACTTTCAAGGATAGAAATCGAACACTATTAGGTACAATTTCAAAGACCTTTGCCATGGTAACAATGTCAGGAATGACCCCTTGAGTTTCAAAACCCCAATAATGACTTCCTGTTCGACCAAATCCAGTTTGCACTTCATCAGCAATGCAGATACCACCTGCTTTGCGGACAATATCATAAACCAGTTTCAAGTAACTGGGGGCTAACTCAACGGCTCCTCCAACTCCCTATATTTTGAAAGAAAACAAAATTATAATCCACAACCCTGAGTGGTCAAAGCATCAAGCTTGAGTCTTACTAGAGGAAAGCAGAATGACTACCTGAATGGTTTCAGCAATAAAACCAGCAACTCTTCCCGAAGTCCCAAAATCAATGTGATCTTGTACATCTTTTGCATAAAGGCTAGCATCAGAGCCAAAAACACCACGATATGGATCTGGATTTATTACATGATGAATTTCTCCCTACAAAATTGCCCAAAATTTGGGAAGAAACATCGGTACGATTCTTAAATGATTATCTTGACATAAAACCAAAAAGATGGTCGGAAAAGCCTTAGGGTCCAGCATGGATATTGATCTTTTTTGTCTTTTGTAGGTAAGGTTAAAACTATTGCAATAACAAAGGGAAATATTATAGGACCCTTTTCTGTTTATTCTAATAATAATCCATGGTGAGTTGCGGTTTGAGGCATCTGCACCTTTGCCTACATTAAAAAATTACATATGCAAGATATTTCCTTTTAAAATCGTGGTGAGTATCTTCCAACTAGTAGGGCACAAAATAAAAGTTATTAACCTGGAATAAAATTCCTAGCACTGTTTATGGCCATCAACGTTGCCCTTTGCATGTTTTAATTATCTTGTTTGGGAAAAGTAGGCAAAACAGAACGCAGTAATGACATATAGTTGTTTAAGGTGAAGGTTGAGAATAAAACCTGTGGAATTGCATATTTCCATGTGTTCAGAGCAGTTAGTCCTATTGTGCCAGAACTTCCACCATGATAAGCATTTCTTAAGGTGATCATTTCAAGATTACCAGTATACAGCCGAGCCATTAGCATAGCTAATTCATTAGCTTCTGATCCAGAATTTACAAAATACACAACCTGCATTCATCAACTCAAGTCAAAGGCGTCGGCATTCAAACAAACTGATCAGAGATTTACAATAAGAAAAGAAGCCTTCCATATCCCCCTAATAACCACCAGAGAAATGCTATTTTCATGATCTGCATTAATCGTGGAAAGGTCTATCGCTATTGTAGCAAACAAGCATTGAATATGATTGTTAAGATGTGTGTTGCTTGACACATTAGCTATGAAAGGCTCCATTACATTGTGAAACATCAAAAACAACATTGCCCTGAACATGATGATGTACGCGTCAGATTCCGGAAGCAACAGGAGATTCGAGCATATTATATAGTTCAATCATATGAAATAAAATGAGGACAAGGTGAATTTTAGACTGATGAACAAAACGAATGCTGCAGGAAGGTATTGAATCCAATCCTATAAATTTAGTTAAAGCAATAGGTTCGAGTTTTAAATAAAAGCAGACTAGCACCTCAATAAGATAGATTGCTAAAAACAGAATTTTTGTGGAGAAGTGACCTTTAAGTTTCCTGGCATTTTCGCGGCCAAAGCTTCAGCAAAATCAGCAATTGCATGGTGTAGATAAATGGTGGTGGCATGTTGCAAAAGCTCGCTTTGCTCTACAATGGCATCCAGCACATCAGGATGGCAATGCCCACAAGAAACCGTAACTATTCCGGCGAACGCATCAAGGTAACGCCTCCCACTCTCATCAAACAAATATTGCATCTTTCCTTCAACAATATTCAGCTGTACATCATAAAGAAAATGAACAAATCAAATCCTTTTGAAAAGTCCCTAATAAGGACAAAATTGGTCATTTAATAATAAAAAGACGCCAACCCATAGCCACAAATTGACTAAAAGCTGAAACTGATCAAATAATGTTTCCCAACATCCTTTTGATCTTTTTAGAAGAAGAAAAGATCAATCTCGGATACCCAATAATTTCTGCTTTCAATTAAACTTAAAATCAAATCCGCAAATGGACGAATTTAAAATTTTCGAAGAGATGAAGGATCACAGAGAGAATACAGGTTTTTGATAGTAATAGAAGAGAGAAGGTCCTAAAAACTTCTTCCTCTTCTGAAGAACTTCATCAGACAAAGGTCCATTGTAGGGCTTGGGCTTGTAATCAAACGGCGGCAATTGCGGTGGTGAAGAAACAGCCGAGAAATGTTTGCTGTCGCTACTTAAAAAACATAAACTCCTAAACCCATTTGATTTCTTCAATAAATGTCTCTGTAAAGCCATACCCGCAAACCAAATTTGATCAACTCAATCTCTCTCTCTCTCTCTCTTGTGCAGCGTGGAGTCGGGCGACAGAGAGTTGGGTGAAGTGTGAGCCTGGCGGCGGTCGCCTAACATAAGACGATGTCGTCTCTTTTTGGTTTTATTATCATTTTGCGTTTTAGAAAGCATGGGGAAAAGATTCTTCCCCGCAATTACGATCACGATTACGCCATGATTTTACATAAAACCCTACTCATGCGGCTTTAATTACGATTACGCCTTTCTCCATTTGAGTTTTCTGGTGTGCTTCTATTTTATTTCATGACCTTACCATATGGGGTTAGTCCCAAGCTTGCCCGATCCATTACTTTGGGTTGATAAAAGTGAAAAAAATAAAAAATCCTCAAGATTGACTAAACAAATTATACTGGTAGAAAACTCCAAAAAAGGAAAACAAATTCTACCTTTTTGTTAAAACTTGAAAGGTGAAACTCAATTTCTAATTAGAGGGAAAAACTTGGTACTATTAAAACTATAAAGGCCATAAGATTTCAAGTCTTGCCAAATAGTGGAACACACTAAGGCTAAGCCAAAACTAGGCAAAAAGAAAGGGCATCAGTCTAGGAAACTGAGAGAGTTTCATTCCCTTCCTGCACATTATGCCAATTCAAAATCCCATCAAGGCATACGCAAGGATTGTCAAACTCAAGTACAGATGTTTGCAGGGACATGGTTAGAGACGAGTCATAATTCATAAACACCATAAAGAAACTGAGACTACATTTATATAAATGTATATGGCTTCAATATAATTCTACTTGCCTAATTTCCCAACTGGTTGGCAAGCATCCCGAGATTATGTGTTTGTCATTTCTGATGGAAGTAAATAGCAAAGAGTAGGCATTCAACAATTAGGCAAATATAGACCTTTATTGATGTTGGAGGACCTTCTGCAGTCATAGTTCATGGGAGACCATTTTTCATTAAAAAAAAATTGAATCGCAAGATAAACTGGCAAATTCCGACTTGTGACTGACCTCCAGATGTGATCAAAGCCTTATTGCCCTTCAGATTTTGTCCAATTAATTAATCCAGAACCAAATCAACCATCTGACACTCTGTGATCTGCCGGTCCAAGACATTGTAATCCCAAAAGAGAGGACCTCATTTCCGTAGTTGGGTTTCTGCGCTGGAATTTCTGTACTCGCTGCCAGCTGGATTATTTCCCTTGGCAGCAGCAACTTTACCAGTTCAAGAGCAATGGAGCTGCAAAATCTGGCTCAGTTTGGCAAAAACTTCAATTTTTTTTTTCTTTTTTCTTTTTTTTTTATGAATAATATTCTATTAAGCCATGAAGTCCAAACTATCAGCACAAGATTTAATGGCCACAAATCCTGAATTCCTTTTGTAGCGGCATTACCTTTCATTGCTCGACTTGTAGCACCAGTACTTAAAAAGATTTCCAAATTGAGCTTACATGTCATTTGGGCAAAAGCAGAGCAGCCTTTATAGGGGAAAGCTAGATAAAATTTTGTCCTGTAGGCAATCAACTTGTCCTCCACTCTTATTAGAAGTAAATATCTTTTAACCCTTACCAATAATCCCGACATGAACAAGAACCATCTCTAAAATGGTGAAAGCGAGTAGCATCTCTCACGATAATTTCCCTGCCAACAAGCTTGGATATATATTTAATGGCAGTGTGGCAGTCATTGCAGACCCTAAGGTTTTTCATGATTCTCAAAGTAGTATTCTCTGGAGTACTGATAAGCCCAAAAGCAATGGCAAGTTTCTCGCTATGATGTATAAGAAGCTGCTCCTTCACCTCATCATCAAGATCATGCAACACTGCTTCAGTTTCTGGCATGAAACCCATCTTTTTAATCTCCTTCCAGAGTTTTCCCATCTTTGCGTAGACTGCATCTCTCTGGGGGTGAAGGCTGTCATCGACACCAAAGACATGGACTTTGTTCTTGACCTGAAGCCAACTGAACCCTTGCTCTTTCTTCACTCCTTTATCTTTCATTGACTTTCTAATCTTCGCAGCCTTCTCCCATTTTCCGCAGGCAGAATATACATTAGCAAGGGCTGAGAAGGCCCCACTATTATCAGGATCAATTAAAAGTAGCCTCTCTGCTGCAACTCTGGCTAGCTTAGCATTTTTATAAACCTTACAAGAAGCTAAAAGTGAACCCCATGCTATGACATCTGGTTCAATCGGCATACTGTCAATAAAATCTTGTGCTTCCTTCAGCATTCCAGCTCGTCCAAACAGGTCAATCATGCAAGCATAATGACTTGGAGTGGGTTCAATCTTGTGCACCCTTTGCATCATATTAAAATAGGTCTTGCCTTCTTCAACCAGACCAATATGCGTACAGGCAGAGAGCACACCAACATAGGTGATATGATCGGGCTTAATGCCAACAGCCAGCATCCTCTCGAACAATTCTATGGCTTCTTCTCCTAGACCATGTTGCGCTAGAGCTATAACCATAGAAGTCCAAGACACTGTATCTCTATTCCCTTGTATCATATTGAAAATTTTCTTTGCACCTTCAATGCTTCCTGCTTTTGCATACATGTTAATTAAAGCATTGCCCACAGAAACAGAAGTTACTTCTCCTGATCTAATGGCACTTCCATGGATTTGTTTCCCATGATTCAAAGAAGCCAAGCTTGAACTAACACTTAACATGGCTGCTAAAGTGTAGCTGTTTGGCTTAGGGCCTTCTCTAAGCATCAACCTAAAAAGCTCCATTGAATCTCTATTGAAGCCATTTTGCATATATCCAACAATCATAGCCGTCCATGATACCACATCAGGATCTCTTAATGAGTCAAAGATTTTTCTAGCTGGATATATGTCTCCAAGTTTTATGTACCCATCAAGTAGCGCCGTAAAAGCAATCATGTTCAAATTTGATGACATGAAGTGTTCCACAATCTTTTTTGCAATTTCAACCCCACCTGACTTGGAGTACATTGAGACCAAAGCATTTCCAACTGCACCAGAAACATCAAATTCCAATCTGACAATGTAAGCATGTAGTTGTTTCCCAAGCTTCAGCTTTTCAAGATTGGCACAAGCTGATAATACACTAGCCAAAGTGAACTTATCAGGCTTTAAAGAAGACTCCTTCAACATTCTCGAAAAGAAATCAAGTGCTTCAACATCATAACCATGCTGATTATAACCTGCAATCATTGAATTCCAAGAAACAGCATCCCGTTCATTCATTTGCTCAAACTGATCCAAAGCAAGATCAAGCTGACCAGATTGCATATATGATGAAATCATAGAGTTCCAGCTAGACACATTCTTCAGACTCATCCTATTAAAAACATCATTTGCAGTTATCTGATCTCCCGACTTTGCATACATATAAAAAAGTGAATTTGCTACTGGTATATTGCCACTGAGACCAAGTTTAACCACAAAAGAATGAATCTTCCTACCAATACCTTGAGCTTCCATTGCAGCACAAGCTGCAAGAATACTGGTAATGGCAAATGGGGTCGGCATGGTTCTAGACGAAATCATATCTAGAAAGATCAAAATGGCATTTTTAAACCGACCCATTTGATTATAACCCACAATCATCGAAGTCCAAGAAACAGAATCAGGAACAGGAATTTCATAAAAAATACGTTGTGCGGTGTCCATACAACCCTGTTTAGCATATGCAGAGAGAATTGTGTTCCAGGACAATGTGTTCTTAACAGGCATTTCATCGAAAACACGGTAGGCATCCGACAAGAACCCGCTTTTTGCATAGAAATTCATGAGATTATTCATCAAAAACACTCCTATATGAAGTCCACATTTGACGATTTTAGCATGAATCGATTTTCCGGTAAATAGGTCTTCGTTTTTGAGGCTTTTTTGTAGGAGAGAGGCGTAGAAATCGGATGAATAATGGGTCGATACCTCCATTAGAGACCCAATTCAGAAGGGTATTTTAAAATTTTGAAAGAATTTGTACGACGTCAAGGATTCAAAATATGGATCGACTCTCAATAAATTATGAATTTGGGTTGAAATCTTTCTAAGACCGCAGGTTCCGTTTAACGAAGTGCAAAGCTTGTTTCAAAAAAACCCATTTAAATTTGGTCAATTTGAGGCTTAGAAAGATTAGGCTTTTTTTCCTTAAAATAACTCTTCGATTGGTGGTGTTCGTGCTAAATTTTATGCACTCCTTCCCTCCACTTGATTTGAAAAGGAGAAATGCCTGTGTTTTATGTTCTACTCTTCAATGACATTCTTCCAAGCCCCCCTCCCCGGCCCGGCCCGGCCCGGCCCTTTTCATTGGAAATTTAATTGGGCTTCATGTTTTTTTACTTATTTTTCCTCTTTCCTTACCCTCCTTTCCTTTTTATTTTGAGAAGTATTTTTAAATAGAAGGGCAGTAGGGGTTCTGCGCTTCACTCTAATGTCCCGCAGCCCCATTTGTCCTCCCCCTACAACCCTTGGGAGAAGCTGCAACCACAAGCATAAACCAGCTATTATGGTATTCCTGTTCAAATTAAAAAATTTCACTTAATGGGTTTCAAGAATTCTGAACGTGATGCTACACTTCCCACTGCATTGATAAACAATATCAGCATGAAATCCTTAGAAAAGTTATAATGCTTTCAGTGAAACGACACTAACAATTCCCATGAGAATTAGGACAATCTTTTGGAGATGCAACATGACCGCTACAAAATTCCTGTTAATGCGAATACACCCAAACAACCTCCTTGCAGGACTTGGCGGAGAACAGCCTCAGTAACCAGCAGGGTACCCACCCTTTCTTGGGTCACTGACGGCGACAAGCTCCGCAATAATTCTTCCATTCTTCTTTGAAGGCTTCTCTTGAACAACAAGCTGGCATAAAGCTCCAACATTAAGATTCTTCGGATCATGTCCTTTCTTTTCTAGGACATCCCTTGTTGCTGCAGGTAGTTCGAAGTGGTCACCAGTCACGATTGTCCAATTCTCATAATATACAATATTTGGAATCAGCTGCATAAATAAGATTATGTCTAAGTTAAAACACCTTGCAAAGGGTTGCTAGTTTAGGACAAATAACAAAAGAAATTCAAGGGACATCCAAATCTATTTTTCTTTCTTTCTTTTTTTTTTTTTTTGGGTGGGGGGGAGTAACTCATGATAAAATCTTGGAGCCATGACACAGGAAAACGGATCCATTCCCTTGAAAAAGTGATCTATGAATACCTAAGTGGTACCAGCAATGATCCTCTCCCCTCCACCAGCACCAACCACAGCTTTCAATTGTTCATCATATGAAGGCATGTAAAAGGTTTTAAAATATTGCAGCAGACAAGGAAAATGTATTCATTCCTCGACTATTTATCAAGAGGTTGTATTCCCCAAAGGACTGTTCTTAAGTGAATGTTTCCACTGTAAGTTTGGCGAGGGTGCGAACAAAATAGGTGAGATGCTCAGGACAAATGGTACCTCAAGGATAATAGTGGGGCTCATGGATGATAGTGGTCTTTTGCCGGGGCAGACAAAGTTTGCTGAAGCTGGCGGAGGAAAGTCTCCACTAAAGTTTCCGGGAATAGAAAATTCATCCATTTCATTGTTTAGGACAATCCCCGTACTTTGAGACAACAACTTTGACCCAAAGTATGAATTGATGGTACAAGTCATGGAAACAGCATTTCGCTCAGAATCTGCAATTGACATGTGATTGGTACCGTGATCATTGATCTGATTCCACTTATTGAAACCAAAACATAGAAAATAAAGCTGGGCTCAAAACATAATATAGCCTGCAATCAGCAGATACAGCTATAAGACAGGATCTACTGGACAAATTTCAGGTAAATATGGCATTAAAGAAAGATGATCAATGCATGTGTGATGCCACAGCCAATGCACAAAGGCTTATCGGAGATGAACTGAAGTGTGTAATTGCAGGACATTAACTAATAAATGCTAGAGTTTTTAGATAGCTTTGCTTACCTGCCACCATAGTACCCGGGAGGAAAAGTTCTACTGTCATTTATCTTTTTCTTCAGCTCTGCTGCAAACTTAGGTGGGAGCATATCAGATAGAACTTCTGACAGATCCAACAAAATCGGGATCACCAAGATTCATCTTTACAGCAAATGCATGTTTTAATGCTTCAATTAGTCGATGGGCTCCCAATGGGCCAGATATGCCTAAAGGAACACCAAATTGAGCGAGAATGTTCAGCACCTAACCAACGTCTGATGACTCAGTTGGTTCGGGAACTGACATCCCTTAACCATGGTCGGGAGTTCGATCTCCCATGGGAACGGAAAAATCAGCACTGGGAGACCTGCCCCCTCAATTGGGCCTTGCGAGTGGTCGATCCAGATTAGTCGGGGCGAAACCCCGGATACTGGGCTGATGGCCTAGCCATGGTACCAAAAAAAAAAAAAAATGTTCAGCACCTACAGCAGCAGAAAAGCAGAAAGGATGTTACTTCAAGCTTCCCTCACAAGTAACAAACTTGTGTATGGAAAGAATACTGAGAGTTTTGACCCACAAGTATCATCATAGCACCACCAGAAGGAGGGGGCATTCCAAGGATTTTCAAACCCAGGACTTCTGCAGAGAGTGGTTCTCTGACTCTAACTTGATAACCTTGCAAGTCCTCCATTTTCAGTATTCCTCCAAGCTTTTGAACATCTCTAACCAATTTTAATCCAATAGATCCATTATAGAAGGCCTCGATCCCATACCTTGCTACAGTTGTAAGTGTCTGAGCAAGCTTCTTGTTGTGACAAATGTCACCAACCTGTAAAAGCTTTCCATTTGGTGCAAATATGCTTCGGAGTCCTTTATCTGCCAAAATCTGAGTTTCACTACTATCCATCTGCATGTGCAGATATGGTGAAATCTCGAATCCCCTTGAAGCAAGATTTGCAGCTGGAAATACAAGCCTCTTCCATGGAAGCTTTCCATATTCTTTCCAAGCTCTGTGAAGCACTACAAGTTCCCCAGGTACCGCAACCGAAAGTGGACCAGTAGCTTTTATAGAATTATTACCTCCATACATGTTCTGTAGAAGTTAAACCATAATTTTCAGCGTTGAATAACACTGTTATGAACCAAAAAAGTCCGGGATGGACAACTTGGTATTTCACAAATCAAAGAGTTGCTAGAAGAAAACAACACACTTGAAAAGTTCAATTCTTGAGACTTCAAGGAAAACTTTGCCAAACCAAACATGTAATGCTCGAGAGTATTATATAATGGTTTCTAATCCAACAGTCCTTTTCTTCTTCTCCATTTTTTTTTGGGGGGGGGGTGTGGGGGGTTCAAGGGGGGTAGAGCCTTAAAGAACAACCCTTGTAACAGCTGCACATTGTGGTAACTGAACCTCAAGTTGCTATGGCCAAGAGGTTCTGTAACTTGGTATGAAACCCCAAGCCCAGCCCAAGGGTCCAACATTCCATAGATAGGCTTGAATTCTTGTTGAACCGAAGGATTTTTAAGTAAATTGAACTTCAGTACCTGGGAAGCTAGCATGGGAGCAGTTTCTCAAAAATCAAAAGCCCGATCCCTTCTGCTGGCTAACCTAACAAGCATAAAATCACCACCGCCAATGCCACTTGATGCAGGCTCACAACTCCCAAGCAAAAAGCGGCAGCAACTGCTGCATCGACGGCATGAACTCCTTCACATAGAACATCTCTCCCAATTTTGGAGCACCGTCCATCATCAGTAGCAACAACACCATAAGGTAGTGCAATAACTTCACGTCTGTGCTTTGCAGGGCTGCTTAAAGTTGTAAGGCTTAAAGTGCAAAGCGGTAGTGCATAACAAAGAAATGAAATTTTGGGCCATGACACCAAACGAGCTGTAAAGATAACGGAAATTATCAGTAATAGCATAGACATCAATAAAGTCAAGTAGATTAAAACTGCAAAAGGGTATGTAGCTGGTTGACTCATGACAGCCTTGCAAAACTACAGAACAGCAGCTAATTTTCTTTCTCTGTCATCTCTAAAAATGTTTTCACTATTTTCATGAATCAACATCTGAGGCTTAACTGCAGGACAAAGGTTTAACAGTCAAAGGACAAGGATCAGTTCTAAAAGACCTCCCTAAATTGCAGACACGAGAAACCCACATCAAAGAAATTAATTACTCACATTATATTACCCAAAATGATGGGATTTGTAGTGTTTCCCATCATCTTCTCGAAAACCAACACAAAAACCGTCCATAAATCATGCCTGACAATACCGTTTCCTTTACAAAGATTGGCTCATATTTTCATTACAAAGTGACTATAGTAACTATTATTAAGAAACGAGAGCTTACTAGATTTTTCTTTTGCTTAATATCATTAAATGACAGAAAATTATTTTTATTCACTGGAAAATTCTAAGAAATAAAATGAGTATACAAGTATCTTCAGATTTCTGATATATATACAAGTAGTTTTAACTAACCTCTTACTCTCACCTTTTATCTCCTAAATCTCTCCTCTAACCTTAAAACTTCCCCTCAGCACACTACATTTATGAGAACCAAACCAGAAACAAGAAGATAAAGCTGAATGTAAAAGGTAAAAGGGAACTGATGGCGTCTTCAGCATCTGATCACTGACATGGCATATTTCTTCACCATAAACAAGAATTCTCTCTCTCTGATCACTGACCATGCTAAGTATATATGAAGTTTAAATTTAATTCAAAACCAATCAGAGTATAAAAGAAATGATACTTACTTACAATACATAATTTTTCCGTCCAAATCCTACTCTTGCACCGTTCTTGCCTGTGAAGCCGTGATGGAAAATTTGAGGGGTAGGCAAATAAGGAACAGAGAAAAGATCGGCATACTTGTTTAGACAAGCCATGTTTTTGTTGCCACCACCAAAGTTGGAAAAAGGAAGAACAATGTGACAGCAAGAGAGAAACGATGATTACGTCAAGGGACCAAAAAAAAATAGAGAGAGAGAAACGACGATTAGTAAAAGACAAAACTAAAGCCTCCCCTTCAGTTTGATAAGGGTCTGAGAGAAGAGAATCAAAATTTTTCGCTTTCAGTTCACAAAAAGTAATTCGGATAATAAAATAGTTCACACGTCACTTCCAGTTTAGAGAGAGAGAGAGAGAGAGAGAGAGAGAGAGTGGAAATTTTAGAGTTGTTTTCACTGACTTGTTCGAGTGGAGAAGAGCAAAAGGAACAAGGAAGTGGAAACGAGAGAGGGGGAAAGAAGCAAGGAAGCCGATAGCCAATAGGAAAAGGACAATACGGTTCTTTCAGCACAAAGATCAAAACTAGTTGATTTGCCTTTTAAACTTGAAGACCCAATTTTGTTGTTGGTGACATGCGCAAAAGCCAAGTAATAATTGGGGTGCCCATGCTCTAGTCTACTCACTCATCATTGTCACCTTCAGTCCTTTGATCAAGCTGACCCGACTGCATCTACAAAGAAATCATACCCATTCCGGCTTGACACATTTTTCGGTCTCATCTCTCATCCTTTTAAAAACATCATTTGCTCAAAACGATGAACCTTCCACCCAAAATTCATAGCTTCAATTGCAGCACAGGAGGCAAGATTGTTATTGACTGCGAACTGGGTCATTGAGATTCTCGCCGAAATCATCAAAATAGCATTTTTCAAACCGACACATCATCCTGAAATCGTATCAGGATCACGAATTTCATAAAATATTTATAAATATATGACGCTGCAGTATATAAGAAAACCTGTTTGGCATGTACAGAGAGGAATTGTTTTTTCTCGAGCATTTCGTCAAAAACTTGGTGGGCATCGGATGAAAATTCAAGAGAATACTCATAAATAAGACCAGTGAAGATAACATTCAGGCTTTTTTTGGGTTTTGAGGGGTAGGGGGGAGAAGCACAAAAGAATGGAAATTTTGAGGCTAAGGAATGATTCGCTGAGACCTCCATGCATGTGAGACTCGATTCAACGCTAATTTCTGGATCTAAAATAAGAGACTAATGTTACAAGTCTTGTACACGTTAAGACTGAGTTTTGTTCCCAATTAACCTTGAAAATAAAAAAAAATTTTAAAACGATACCCTTTAAAAAATATTTTTAAATTTAACACATCCATATCGTGACTTGAAGTCACGACATTACTATTTAGTAAACAATAAAACACTGTTCAATAAACAGTACCATATCGTGACTTAAAGTCACAACATAAGATCATGATGAACAGTGTCCTGTCATGACTTGAAGTCGCGGTATGATACTGTTTAATGAATAGTAATATCGTGACTTCAAGTCACGATATATGTGTGTTAGTTTTGGAAATATTTTTTGAGAGGTGGTGTTTTAAATTTTTTTTTTTTTTTTAAGATTAATTTGGAACAAAACTCTATCAAGATTAAATGGAAAAATCATTAAAAAATTTAAGAATATAAATTTAAAATGGATCAAATTATTTTTAAATGAAAAATATTTTAAAATATGCAAAATAAATAAAATATATATATATATATATATATTTTAAAAAGAACACAGTAAGTAAAAATATTATACTTTATTTATCGATGAATTAAAAACTTATATTAAAAACAAAATATGATATCTATATTTGAGAATATAATCTAAAAATATAGAATTAGAATTTTTACTTTATAAATAAGTTTTAGAATTTAATTTTTAATATTATGTATATCTAAAATTTTTTGTTAAAATTTTAGGACCATTGCGTCAACATACGAGGGAGAGAGGGAGAGAGGGAGAGAGAGAGAGGAGGAGGAGGGAAAAACACAAGGTAAATCAAATTAAATTTCAAACAGAGCATCGACTAGCGAAAATCCAAATTCCCTCCTGCAAAGTGCAAGGTACTTCTCTCTCTCTCTCTCTCTCTCTCTCTCTCTCTCTCTCTCTCTCTCTCTCTCTCTTAGAGGTACATAAAATTGAAAACCTATGGTTTTGAAAATGTTTGCGAATGTCTGTTGTTGCTATCTTTTTTAAATTTATTTAGATTGTTACTTCCTAACACATATCATGCCCAAGAACTGTTCGCTGAAATGCTTCAGAAAAGACTGATCTCAGCAATTTGTTTAATATCTTCATCTGCTTTGGCTTTTCCTTTCTTGATCAAGTAACTGATCTTCCATTTAACTTGATTCTGGTAATTAATCTCGTATTTCGATTTTCCGTGGCTGCTTTTCGGTTCTTGTAGACAAATTTTTAACTCAGTGGAAGAAACGCATCTTGATTTTATGTGAGATACTACTTGAAAATGGCTAAGCGCAGAGTTAAGAAGAATGTGAAAAAATCTTCAGCCAAATCCCCTGCAACTAGAGTAGATGTTGAAGAACCCCAGTTGCCCCAAATCGATAAAAGGGAAGATGCTATCATAGACGAAGAAGGTATATGCATTTCATTTGTGATTATTTGTGCCCTTTTTCTCTTGCTCCAAGTACATAGAACATTCTATTTTTCTAAGTAAAATGAATCACTTATGCATTGGGTACTGGAAGATCTTGAACATAATTTGTGGAAAATCCCATTCATGAGTTTTTTAACTAGCATGTTGCTCTTTGGTATGTCCCATACTTGGAAAAGGTTTTAGTTTTCTCACTAATTCATGGTCTAAAAAATGACAAGTAGTGTTTTTATCGCCATTGTAATGAGCATACTCCTGTATACAAATTGCTCCAACGTGAATATTTTACAAGGATTATGATTTATGGGAAATCCCTTTATTTCTATAGAAAGAACATGTGCTTTATTGGAAAATGAATTTTCTCGTTGACGAAAATGACAAGTAGCACCCTTATCGTTGTTGCGACAAGTGCACTTTGATTGTATGCTTGCTCAAAGTGCAATCTTGCCTAGTTTCTTTGTTGTAATTCATTTATTTGGTTACAGTTGAACGGAAAATCGCTGCAATTAGGGCTATCCGTGATGTGGAGATTGAGCATCTCCTAACTAGGTTACGCTTGATTCGTTCATATTTTAGTGAGGAGCAGTTACAGACTCCTTTGCTGCAGTTTTTCAATGAGAACCTCCCCAATCTCTCACTTGTTAAGAATGAAAAGGGACAGTATGAAGTCCGATGGAAAGATGAATATGGGAATTTTTACATGGATGATATTGGTGGAAGGAATATTCATATGTCTCTTCTTCGTCGTATGTCCATGTCCTACCCTGACTGCTCTACAACAGTTCCATCTCTGGGCGGCCTTGACTTTTCAAGCAAAGGTGGTAAATGGAAGCTTTTATTTGGGCATGGTGGTTTGTTAAACTCTTATTCATGTCACTCACTTTGGTCATACCAATGGTCTCAGGGAGAACAAGCCTTTTAGGTATCAATAATCTGCAGATTGGGAACTTTGTAAGTCTATTGTTACATTTACTCGGTTGAGGCATTTGGGCATGTTCTGGTTGTGTTTTATTCTTTTACTGCCATTTATTCTTGTGACTGATCATCTTATTTATTCTTTACTTGTTTCAATAACTTTTTTCCTTTTCCAGATTGTAGTTCTTAGTGAAGATCTGAAAATTCAGTGAAGGCATGTTTTACGTTTACCTCTTAAACTTTGATCTTAAAAGAATACATTATGTTTCTTTTGCTATACTGTCATGCATGGGCAAAGCAAGAAATTTATTTTAGTGGGGCAGGGGAAAGTACAAAATGTATGAGGTAGGGGCATGTAGGGGGCAAATGTTATAATCTTTAGGTAACAAATAGCATTGTAAAAGAATTAAAATACAATTTTTAAAAGTTTTACCAGAAATTTTAGTGACTTTTATCGGCATTTCTCGACTTTTCCCTGAAATGCTGATATTTATACCCTTTTACTTCCCAAATTTCTGGGGTGGGGGGGGGGGAGTTGCCCCCCGCTCCATGGGTTCACCACTCCTACCCAGCATAAGTGAATTTTCCACTAGCTTTTATTGCAGTGCTGATAATATCCGTACATTCAACTTGCTTTTTGCTTGGATTTGTGCATTTTGTCACCATATCTGTCACAGATGTTGTGTTGAGATTGCTATCTTCACACTCCTATTATATCTCTTACTCGTGAGCATTCCATACTTTGTGGATATATGAAGTTAAATGTTATGTAATATGGTTACAATGCCTTAAAATGTTCAAATTTTTGGGACTAAATTCATGATTCAGTATATGCCGTTTGAACTATGTTTGGTTGCAAAATCATGTTCATAAAACTTCTTACTTCTAGTATGTCAATTTTTTTTTTCCAGATTATGGAGGAGCAGTCTGATACTCAAATGCTTGGCTCTGAGGCATTCCAGACTCCTGGGGTCTGTTTCCTCTGCTCATCTTTTATATCTTCGGGATTTTTCTTCCTGACATGTTTACAATAGCAATTCCTTTGAGTAGCTATTTCATTAACTGACCAAAATCATGGCATGATCTTACTTAACATCACAAATGACCTTTGAAAAGCTATCTAGTTGTAGAAAGTGCTGGAAATAGTAACTATCCTTGGGAAGGACCAGCAATTTACCTTTAAGAGTTTGTGTGCATTTTCATGATCATCTCCGGGTAAATGAAATTGGACTTGGTATTACCTGATCATAGTTGTAGTCCTTTGTGAGAAAGAGCTCTCCATTGTCACGACAAAAACATGAAAATCTAGTAAGAGGGATTAAATGCCTTCATGAGATGTCTGGATATGTGATCATAGACATAAGAAAAAAAGAACAGGAATGAAATTGAGTAATTAGAGGACTGCATTTTGTGTTCTCTGTGAAAGCTTGAAGGACCAACACCTTTTTAATTGTGACAGCAAGTTGCTAGCCAGAGGATGTCTATTGGAGTGACGCCCAAAACTCTGAGGCTACCTAAGCCTGGTGAGATGCTTCTCTCTGTCCGTGGCTCACCACTTGGTGTCTACAAGGAAGACAACATGGAAGCTATAAATGGTATGGCTTTCTTCTACATTTGCTCTGAAAGATAACGTAAATATGTGGAAGTTATATGAAGTCATGTTTTAACTCTCTTCACAGAAATGCTGTTCTCATTCATCTCAGTTTCTTCTTGCATCTCTGATGGCATGCCTCTACCATGCAAATATCAATTAAATCAGTAAAAATTCAATTGTTGAAGTTGAATTTTTCTTGTGTAGTTCTGATGCAGTAATATGATGTTTGCAGAGTCGGAGGAGGGTTGATTGGCTTTGGAAAATAGAGTTTCGACATTTGCAATACTCTTGCAGTTCTCAGAGAGGGAATATTGCATTTGATTCCACCTTGGTTATAATTTTAGTAATTTACGTGAAGAGTAGGGATTCATGGATGTACAGAAGCCTGTATGATCGAATATATCAATGACTTTTGTAAATCTAGAGATGAGCGTGTTCATCATTTTTGCAGCACTTTGAGCTTGACTGGTTTGTACCGTGGGCCTGCAAGTTATTCATGATTTGTTGCTGTTTAACTTATTCACGGGTTGACTGCGGGAGTCTGGCTTTATTATGGAGCTAATCCCGAAGATTCGTGTCTAATCGACTCAATGGGAGATGATTTAAAATGGTGTTGACACGATTAATAATCGTGTTAATTTTTTATGATATGAGTATGACATGATTAATAGATGGGTTATATGACTGGACATGACTAACATAGTTATTTTGACTTGACTCTTTTATATATATTTATATATAAATATATATTAGGTTTAATATGACATGATTAATTCAACATGATACAATAATAAAAAATATTTGAATATTTTTATAAATTAGACAATAATCATGTTAACTGTACTAGAAACAAGTAAACACTTTTTTCGTGTCTAATCGTGTGACACAAATAGTCCAAATAGAACACGGTTAACTCTGTGTCATGTATTCGTGTTCATGTACAATGGTAAGCTCTAATGGAGCTTGGTCCATTATGGTCTAGCGGTCACGTGATGATTGAATCAAGGTGTGATGTACTCATGTGAGGACCCAAAAATTTTTTCAAGAAAAAAAGTGCCTCAAATGGGCTGTCTTAGCCCACGCGGTACCAGCTGTAATATGGCGACTACACGGTGTCTGGACACTCCATGAGCCCCGACTGCTGATGCATAGCAGTTAGTTCTAAGCCAGCTTTTTTGTGCTCTTCACTATGAACAAGATTGAACCATCTATTTTATAGCAACCAGAGATACAACTGGCATTGAACTCGATTCTTGACAAACTAGGAAATATGAAATCTCAAAACTGTGGGCGTCATTCTGTAACAAAAGCATAACGTGGCCACACGCTTTAGCCTTTGCTTAACAAAAACATGAACTGCAGAGCAGCTGGACAAGAAGGTGACTTGTGTAACTAAAACACAATCTAGTAATTAGGGTAGCTTGTTACATAGGCATCACAACAAAACAGGCGTTCAGATACTAAATAATATCTATGCGGCCTTAGCAACTGTACATCAAACTTAAAACTTTGTCTTTGATTGCAATACTAAATTCTCAAGAATAACAAATATATCTACAAAATTGAATCCATGCCCAGATGGAAAGAGGAAGTAACGGAGCTTTTGAAAAGCCGAAGAGCACACGGCAATACCACAAAAGTACATTGACCAAACTAAGTACCACGCCTATGTCTTTGCTAGCTCCTTTTGCTAACTCAAACCAGTTTTGCTACTAGCTGACCGGTGATCATTTGATAACCCAAAAGCCCCCAAAGCGTCAAGAAAGAATCTCTTATTGGGAACAATCCCTTCTTTATCCATATGCTTTAGCAACTTCTGCAGAAGCTCCTTCACGTTGGCTTTTGTGTATGCCTTGTAAAGAAGTTTATATGTTGAGGAATCTGGAGATACCCCTATTTTGGATGCGCTCTCAAATAGCATGTAAGCTTCCATGGGCAAGCCATTCATGCAGTAAACGTCAAGCATCGCATTTAGTGTTGAAACATTGATCTCCTTTCCAGATGCCACTAGCTCATCAAATATATCTCGAGCCCTCGAGACACAGTCACAGAATCCATACATCATGATAAGAGATACATATGTGATGAAGGTTGGAGAATATCCCATCTTTTTCATTTTGTTAAACACGTTCTCTGCTTTATCTCTAAGTCGTGCCTTCCCAAAGTTTGTTATCATTGAATTAAACGTGGGCACAGTTGGTCTCTCCTTGGAGTGCCGTAAGCTCTTAAATACTTGTTCCATCTTCTCAAACTCCTGCTTCTTTCCGTATGAATCAATCAATACATTAAAGGTGATAATGTCAGGCCTACACTGGTTACTCCTCATTCGGGAAAGCACAGATTCCATTTCCTTGATCATTCCAATTTTCCCGTAAGCATCCATCACTCCATTATAAGTGTAGATATCAGGAGCAACTATGCTTTGGTCAAGATCTTTAAACAGTGCATTAACTGGATTCACATCCCCTGCTTGAGCAAAGGCTCTCAAAAGTATATTATACGTGACAATGTTAGGCTTACACCGTTCCATTCCCTTCATTTTTTCGAAGTAGCCAACAGCTTTAGCCAGAGCCTTGCATTTATAAGGAGAGTGTAGGTGGGCCGTGATGAGTGCATTGTAAACAGAAGTATCAGGGCGACACCCACTGTTACGCATCTCAGTAAAAAGCCACATAGCCAACCGAGTTTGACCCTTCTTTCCCATCACAGAAATCAGCTTCGAATAAACCCCATTATCTGCAATGTACCAGCGTTGTTTCTGCATCCATCTGAATACCTGGATTAGCAAAAGAAAAGACAATGACATGCCCAGTCAAGCTAAAACAAAATGCTAAAACAGTGATGCACCTGCACCATTAGCAAAAATCAGCGATAACCTTCTCAAGATCAATCTGCATATATCCAAGCTCCCAGCTAAGGATTAATAAACAGTATAAACCAGATTAAGTTAGAGCTACAGCAGACCAGCAGACCAGCAGAGCAATTCCAAAGTTAAAGACTAGACCCATATAGAATTTAGAATTTTCTCATATGCCATCCTACAGGGCCTACTCAATCATACACTTTGATTCATCACCTTGCCTTTTTATGTGAAGCAAAAAGAGGCATGTTTCCCATTCCAAATTACTTAAAAGAAAATGTCATGGATACTCCACAACTAATCTGATCCGGTAAATGCTCCAAAGCACGGTTTTTTTCTTTTTTTCTTTTTTTTTGGGGGGCTCTGAATTTTTCCAAGAGGTTACAATTTCTTCCAAGTGCTTGCTTCTGCTGAATACACTACTGCAGCTCTTTGGGTTGGAACCAAAACTATTAGTAGCTACTACTAATGCATTTTCAGGAAATAGCTTAGGAAACAATGTACCAGAAATAAGCAAGGCAGTAAACAATCAATTTATGCGAGAATTTAAAAGATAAGAAAAGAAAATTAAGCCCTATGAATTATGAAATAATGCAACAGTTGGAAAAGCTAGTAAACCATCAAAACCATATGACACACTCAAATCCCATAAAATCATACGTCAACACCCAATGAAATTCAATTAGATAGACACTTTTTTTTTGTTGGGGGGGGGGAGAGAGAGAGAGAGAGAACCTCAAGGCATTGGAGCCATTTATCCCTTTTTCCAAGCTCTTCAAAGAGAAGAAAACAGTGGTCAGTCCTGAGAAGTCTAACATACTTGTCCAAAGTGGAAACCAACGGTTTCTTATCGGTGAAATTCCTCATCACAACCCGAACCAACTCTTCAGCCTCCGATTTCTCCCTCTTTGCACCTACTTTCTTCTTGGGTTTATTCGTCAAAGCACAAAAAATTTTGCAACTTTTGGTAAAGGGGTAGTGCACAAGTGTCTGAGGAAGCCATTGGAGAGTGTTATATTGGTAATTTTGAGAAGAGGGTAGGGTGAATTTGTAAAGAAATGGGGAATGTGAGCGGGGAAATTGCAGAGACTGTGACGATGAAGCTGCAAACATATTTCTTCACAAAATTAAGGAACCGTTTGGGATTACAATAAAATGGGTCAGACTAGTTCCGTACCAGCCAAATTTGCATAGTTGAAATCAAAAAACAATAAATCTGGTTTTTGTTCTCAAACGAGTCATGGGGTTTCTTTTTTTGGAGGGATATTATCAAACACCTTGACTGCGAAACAGTCATGAGGAATATCATTAAATGCAATTACTTTACAACGCACAAGTCCTCTCATCTCTTAAATTCCATAATGTTCGCCAAGAGAGAGCAATTTCACCCAAGTGAGCAGCATGAATGTATGGATTGTCTGTTTCCAGGATAAAAATAGGACTTTTTGAGAGAGAGAGAGTCGAGAGAAAATCTAGGGTTTGACAGGATTGGATAATTAAAGGACCTCAAGAAAAAGGAAAAAAAAAAAAAAAAAAAAACGGGGTTTGAACCCGACGTGAATCGAACACGCAACCTTCTGATCTGGAGTCAGACGCGCTACCATTGCGCCACGGATCCACTTGCTGCAAGAACATAGTGGTCAGCATTCAGACGTCTAACCTCCAAAGTGGAAATCAAAGCTTTCTCATCCCGGAATTCCTCATCACAACCCGAACCCACTCTTCAGCCTCCGATTTCTCCCTCTTTGCACCCACTTTCTTCTTGGGTTTATTCGTCAAGGCACATAAAATTTTTGCAACTTTGGGGAAGGGGTTGTGCACAAGTGTCTAAGGAAGCCATTGGAGAGTGTTAAATTGGTAGTCTTGAGAAGAGGGTACGGTGAATTTGGAAAGAAATGGGGAATGTGAGGGGGGAAATTGCAGAGACTCTGACGATGAAGTTCAACATACTTCTTCAACAAAAGTAAGAAACCGTTTGGGATTACAATAAAATGCTTCAGACTAGTTCCGTGCCAACCAAATTTGCATGGTTGAAATTAAAAATAAAAAATAAATAAAAAAATAAAAAAATTTCTGATTTTTGTTCTCAAACAAGTCATGGGTTTCATTTTTTGGGGGGATATTATCAAACACGCAAAACAAGGCTGTTACACAGATCGAGTCGAGTTTGAGACACTCGATAAACAGCTCAACTCTGACTCGAATTTGACTAAATTCTAATTGAGCTAATCATGTATCGAATCGAATTCAAGTAAAAAATTTTACACTCGAAAACTTGATGAATAAGTCGATTATATATATATATATGTATTAATATATATTGTATATATTTATATCTGATTATAATATATAAAATAAAATATATTAATATATTATAAAATAATTAAGTTTTTGAATTGAGTTCGAGTAATTTATTATACAATCGAGTTCAGATCGAGTCGATTTTAAGTCCTATTATTTGTTACTCGTCAAATTTAGATCGAGTAAAAAAAATCAAATTCGAGTTCAAATATAAAGGTATTGCATATTGAATCGTCTCAAATACAATTACTCTTAAATTACTTTACTACGCAAAACCGTAATGAAAAATATCATTAAATACAATTACTTTACTACGCACAAGTCATGTCATCTCTTAAATTCCATAAAGTCCTCCGAGAGAGAGAAATTTCAACCAAGTGAGCAGCATGATGTATAGATTGCCTGTTTCCAGTCCTACAGGGAAAAATAAAAAGGGATTTGAACACGACGTAAATGGAACAGGCAATTATCTTATCTAGAGTCAAACATGCTATCATTACGTCATGAATCCAATCTATCCCATAAGAATCATCCAGATTTTTTGAAAAAACAAAATTTGAGATTAAATTTAATTAAAATTAGGTATGTTTTTAAACATAAAAGAAGATTATTGGTATAATAATAATAATTTAATTATCTTTATTAAAATATTTTAATTTTTATATACAAAATTCTATATTTTTTATTATTTGTTAATTTAATAATATTACAAATATGAGTGGGTCAAGGTGTCGAGACTTCCTTAACTGGATTAGAGTAAGAAGAGGTAACAAGTAGAGGCATGGATAATAGGTAAGGAGGAGTTTATATCCTCAACGATGTAATTTGTGAGGTGCTGACTTAGCATTCTTTGCTGATAATAATAATAATAATAATCATACGATGTCGCATGGTAAGGCCCAAAATCGCCATTCGTACTGAGCCACAAGTACTTGTTGATTAGTGTTTTGTTGCATTGGATGTGAGTCAGAGAAAGAAAGCAAGTGTTTTGAAGAATTTTCAGACTCATGAGAGATCAGGACACAAAAGATAAAAGCTACCCAACGTTAAAAATGACCAAAATTTTGCCAACAAAAGTTCATCTTGCCCTTCTATATAGAGGACAAGCTCCTCACAGTCTGCATTGAACACATAACTTGGTCCTACATAATATATCTGGTTGTCAAATTAACAAGGAGATCTCGTCTTTCTATATAAACAAGTGCCCCCCCCCCAAAGAAAAAGAGCGGCATTAGAAACCAATCCTTGAACCTTTCAAAATTCAATGGCTTGGGCTTGGGGAACACTTGCTTTACTCATGACAAGCTGTTTTTCTCTGAGCTTTTAGCAACAATTGGAAGAACAAGAGCAAGAAATTGCCTCTGGTTCCACTTGCATTACCAGTTATTGGAAATCTTCATACGCTAAGGCAAATTGCCTCATCGTGAACTCCATCGCTTAGCACAAAAGTACGGTCCGATCATGTTCATCCGCCTAGGTTTCAGGCTCGCTATGGTTGTCTCATACCCACAAGCCGCAGAGCTCTTCCTCAAGACGCATGAACTATACCTTGCTAGTTGGCCACCACACAAAGCAGCCAAGTACTTTTCAAATGATCAAAAGGGCTTAACCTTCACACCCCATGGTCCTTACCGGAGGAATATGAGAAAATTGTGCACATTAGAGTTGCTAAGCAATCACATGATCAACTCCTTCAATTCAAGGAGAAAGGAAGAGGTTTCCCTTTTCTTGAATTCACTCAAAGACGCATCAAGTATGCATGTCGCTATTAGTATCACTGCTATGGCTTCTTCTCTAATGACTGATATGTCTTATGATGGTTTTGGGAAAGAAGTACACTGATGGTCAGTTCCATGAGAGAGGGTCTAAGGCTTCAATTCAAGAAGATATGCACTTAGCTGCAGTGGCTAATATTTTGCTGATTAAATTCCTTATGTTGAGGCTTTTGACTTGCAAGGGCTAAACAGGCGCTTGGAGGCTATTGCAAAGTGTTCAGTGTCTCCTTAGACAAAATTATTGATATGCATATTGAAACAAAGAGTGGTGAAAAACATGATAAGGAGTTTGTCTATTTTATGTTGGCCCATATGGAATCTGCAGACAGGGAGTTTTCTATTGATAGAACCAAAATTAAAGCCATTATCAGGGTGAGAAACTATGAATACCCTTCTTCCCTTTTCTTTATTAATTTTGATATATATAAAAAAAAAGGAAAAACCCAATAACCTTACAGTGGCATAACTAGAAAGATAAGCCCAAACACTTGGTGGGGCTAGATAGGTCATAGAGACAGTCAAGTTTTCCCATTCAAGAGGGGCACAAGAAAAGTAAAATTACAAAAAAGTTTATAAAAAAAGGATTTTTTTTATATGCTTTGAAGTAAAAAAAAAAAAAAATGGCCCTGCTTTGAACTTTAAGTTGGATATAACACTCTCTGATTTTTATTTTTTATGAAAAAATCAGTAATATGGATTGTATATACTTAACACTAATGAAAATAATTAAATGATAAATTTAAATTCAATGACTATATTTATATAAAAAAGGATAATATAAAAAATAAGATAATAAATTCATATCAATATTAATTAAAAAATAAAATATTCAACAATAAAAAAACCATCGAAATGCCCTGAATAAATTCAAAAATTAAAAAATAAAAATAAAAAATTACGACTGGTGCATAAAAAGAGACTTGCAAAAAAATACCGAAATTGAATGAACGTACGAATAAAAAAAATTGAGAGGGGGATGTAAAATAGAGAGATGAGATGTACCAACGGTCAGTTGGTCGAGAGAGCGTGTTTTTTTTCTTTTTTTTTTTTACATACTGAAATTCGAATATGATTTTATTATATATGGAGGAAAAAATATCACTTGAGTCAAAATTCATCGGCCCTTTTGCGTGTTGTATTGTTAAGAGAGAGAGAGAGAGGAGATTCCTAGGAAGTAGGAAGTAATTAACGAGCTCATGGCTCAATAATCGGTGGCTTAGTTGACTTGAAAATTGATATATTTTAATTATTGTTGAGGTTTCGATCTCTCATGGGTATGAAAAAGTCAATGTTGAGAGACTTGCTCCTCTTCGAATTTTATAATGATCGATTTAAATTAGTTGAGATAAAATTTTAGATTTTAGGTGGTGACCAAGTAAACCAAGGTACTATAAAAAAAATTAATTAAAGAGCCCACGGTGTTTTTGTCTTGTCGTCTGTTTCTAATCCAAAAGAAAAAGCGGGCCCATCTTAATTTTTTTATTTATCATTATTTGATGATTAATTTATTAATTCAAATGATTTTGATTGAATTAACTATTAGATCTATTAAAAATCATACTCTCCCCCGATATCTTTTTTTATTATTTTTAAAAATTTGAATTCACGGATCCAGTAATTATTATTAGATCAATAAGACATTAATTAAAATAAGAGAAACGAGATTGAAAAGTAAAAAAATAATAGAACACAAAAAGAAAAAATAAGAGTGGCCAAGCAATGCTATGTTTTCAAAAATCTAAAAGTTTACTAAACAAAAATCCTTTTCTTTTTTGGGAGGGGGTGGTGGTCGCTGCGAGCCCCCTCCCTTCATCTTTTTTTTACTTTTTATCACTTGTATTCGGATTTTATCTAATTAATTCGTTTGAATACTATGAACTCTATTTTTGGATTTAGTTATCTCAAATAATTTTTTTATCATTCTTAAGAATTAAACTCGAAATCTCTGATTAAAGAAATAGAATATCCGATCACTCAAATTAAAGGAGTTTGGTCCCTCCTTTCGTTTTTGGGTCAAAAGCTTTATGCACGCGCATGCACAAACAAATCAACACCAAATTTATTTGAATTGCACTGGAGTAATATTATTGAAATAAAAATAAATTAAAATTTGAATTAATCAATTCAGATGATGAAAAAAATATATATATAGTTCTTTCTTCTCATACCATTTCAATTGATCACCCGCCAGCCGCCACCGACCAGACCAGCCTTATTCAAAAAACATCATTGAGTGGGTTGCTGAAGGTAAATTCTCAAACTCACCCCATTTTAATTCTGGGCTTGAGTTGCTTAATACCACCCAATAAGTGGGCTGGGCTTGTTGAGCTACTGTTTGTTATTAATCCCACATTGAATCTGAAACTACAGAGAAATCAAAAAATAATATTTAATTCTAACATACTCTTTCATATAATAAATCGATCTTTTAGACCGACTTCTCCTATTAGACTTAAATTCATCAAGTGGGTCCATGACACTCTCAACCAGCAGGTGGAGCCGGGGTAGGTGTGCCTGAAAATTTTAAGAAAAATTAAAATCATTTAATATACGATTGGTTTGTCCCTTTCCAGCACTTAACTAAATTTTTATTATTCAAAAAGTCTTTAAAATGTAATTAAAATCATTTAATATACGATTTGTTTGCCTCTTGCCAGCTCTTAGCCACCGGTTTCCTATGTCGTCTCGAGTCTATATTTATCTTAGCTTTTTTTTTTTTCATTTTTTGGGATGCTCTAGGGCTCACAAGACATTTCATCAACCGCAGTCGGCTGGTATAGCGGAACTTCTCAGCCGTCCTCCGGTGATGATGAAGCTCCAAAAGAAATTTTCTTTTTTTTGTTTCTCCTTGACTATCTCGAACATCCAACTATTTTAGTTTAAGTAACTGTTGGATCCAATTTAGAGACTGATTTTTTCTATCACTTATTTAAAAAAAAAAAAAAAAAAGTACTAAACTCACACGTTATTGTTGAAGGTCCGAAAGAAATTAAAGTACGTGGTGGGCTTGAATAGGGTTGTTGAAGAACCAGACCTCAACAAGTTGAAATTTTCGGACATGGCTGTGAAGGAAGGCCCCAGGCTACCCCCAGTGGGCCCGCTATTAGCCCCCAATCCCATACAAGTTTGCTCAATTAGTGGATTCTACATGCTTGGCAAATCTAATTCGGGACCCAGATGCACTGACCGACCCGGAAAAATTTTCGCCGGACAGATTTGTAGGGATAGTTATTGACCTTCGAGGACACAACTTTCTACTTATTCCATTGGGGTCGTCCGAGGTGCAACTAGGATTAAACATGGTTGGGCTAATTGTGGCTCCATTGGTACATTCCTTCGATTCTTAGCTACCTGCCTGGAAATTCAGAATTGGTACCATCTCTCTTTTAATACTTTTTTCATGTACGATGATGGTTGACGTTTTAGGATTTTTGAATGCGTTTTGTGGTTATGTGAAAGATTGTGGCCGAAATCTCCATTGCAAATTAGAAAGTGTTTGTTGCCTTGTGCGTGTGTGCGTGTGTATGTGTGTGCGTGTGTGCGTGTGTATAATGTGAAGAGAAATCATGCTGAAAGGTCGAAGCCATCACCAAGTGGAGTTAGGTTTCATACAACATCAATAAGAAGAAATGAAATTGGCCTGTTTGCATTTGCTGCAAGAATCAAAATCCTATTGAATCTGATGATTGAAGAGGCAGGCAGAGGACTGGCCTGATCAAAACCTAATATAGAGAGAGAGAGAGTGGGAAAAAAGGAATGAAGCGAACAATGATCAACAATAATTTAGTTGTTCTATTAATGATCGGTTAATATATTTTAATTAAAATTTTAAATTTAAATTTTATATATAATAAAAATTAAGTATCGTAAAAAATTTATCTTTTAAGAAAATAACCCAACTCGTATTCAATATTATTATCATATACTTATGAAAAAAAATAATAATAATAATAATCGAGTTGCTCTTAGCTCTCCTTCACTTATTCCAATCTCAGCACCACCGTCTTCGTCCTACGCATGATCCGTTTAAGATCACCCCTGCAAGTAATGAACAAGTGCACTCGGAATTGGGAGAATTTGAGTACAGGTTTTTTTAAAAAAAATAAAAATAAAATAATATTATTATTGAGAAAAAAATAAAGTTAGGATAAAAATAGGTCCACCGCGTGGGGGAAAAACATCACCAGCAGCTTTCGAGAGAAGTGGAAATAACATTAGAGGAGTTCGATGGACATCCCAGCCCCAACGTTTGGAAATTTTGGAGATCAATGAAATGATGAGTCTTCTGTCTATCTTGAATATGACGTCTATTAATCATATTGGTTAGATTTTTTATTTTTTAATTATGGGTAGATTTTGAATTTTAAATCGTAAATTTTTAATATATTATTGAAAATGATTTTCCTCTTTTTAAATATTAAAATTTATTATTTTAAATCTTTTAATACAGTCTAGATATGCATCTTCCGGTGTACTTCCCTAAAAATATTTTCTAATTCTTCCGTGAATTCAATCCGTAATAGTCTAAGATCATTCGG
Organism: Dillenia suffruticosa; assembly: GCA_033439265.1. NCBI lineage: Eukaryota > Viridiplantae > Streptophyta > Magnoliopsida > Dilleniales > Dilleniaceae > Dillenia > Dillenia suffruticosa. The sequence goes on along the minus strand of JAVTVX010000012.1, from coordinate 3,508,799 downwards.
TTTAATTATTGGATAATTGACCTAGTAAAAAAATACTAAATTATTTAATCAAAATTTGAATTTAAATTTTAAAAATAGAAAAATTTACGTTAGAAATTTTTTTTTTAAAAAAAATTAATAGTAATTTGAGTAAAATTAATTAAATTATGAATTTAAATATTATTTAATAAAAAAAAAATCATTAGGGTTACGGTGAGTTGGGTCATGTCAAAAAAATCTCTCATTACATTCTGACCAAAATCATTGCGCTCTGGCCATGCAACATATCCCCACAAAGCTTATGGTGAGTCGATGTACTTGTTTCCAAACTAAGTATGAATGGGAGTTTTTCATCATTTCTATTTTTGAAACATTGTCTTTTGTCTTATCTAAGTTTGCTTATTTTGTCTCGTGACAAATTTTTTATGACATACTTAATAATATGACCAAAAAAAAAATATTTTTGGATATGCAAGGTACGTTGAGTTGGGCAGAAGCGGTAAAAGTTATGAATTTCAAGGAGATTTTTAGATGTTTATTATGATTTTTTTTCGTGCAAAAAACTAATATTTAATTTAAATTTGTTAATTTAATTATGGTAAATGATGGTTGAAAGGTGTTACTCACTTGTATGGGCCATCGTAACATGACCCGGAAGGCCCAAGCCCTAAGTATTTTTTTTAATACTTAACTGATTTTGAATCATATTCTGATTAATTCGTTTCGATCCACTATCGAATTATTTATAGAGAGAGCTCTTTTAATATAATTTTTTCTATTTTTAATATTCAAAATTAAGATTTGATTAAGAGATTTAATATTCTTTTTATTAGATTAGATCCAAATCCTAAACATTAAAATATCTTTTTTTCACCTGAAATGCTGATTTTTCCTTCAATTATTCGAAGCACCATTAAAGGTCATATCATCTCAAGGTTCCAATAAAAATCAAAAAGCAACTTGGATAATGCCTTTGACTCGTAAATGAAGTGGGTACCATTTCAATTGGAGGTCGGCCTGACCTTCGGGGGCAAGTTTGAAATCTCAATTCATAAAAGAGAAAATTCACCCCTCATTTGATTCCTTTTGTCCCCAAAATTCTCTTTTCCCCAAATTCATCTCCTTCCCTTTTATTGCTCTCCCCTCTAAACTACACTAATTAATGTGAAAAGCATAATCTGCAACCTCCGTGGATGATTTCATTGACCACTTTTACTTGTTATTATGATATTATAATTCAACTGATATTATCATATTTTTTTATAAATAAAATATAAATTTTACTTTTAAATATTACTATTTACTTAATTATTATTATATTTCTCTTTCTTGAGAATTAATTAAGATAAAAGAGTAATTGAAAAGCGAAATTAGGTAGATTTCACAAACCTTTTATGGAGTTTATTTACAAATTCCACATCTTTTTGTTAATTTAAAAATCTATAATTTTTGAAGAGTTAGAAATAAATTTTATATTTTATTTTTGATTTCAAACAAGAAACTTTAGATTTAAAAATAAACTTTAAAAAAAATATGAAATTTATTTTGTAGAATTCATTTGGCTCTGAATAAAGTCTCAGAGAATATATCTATGCAACAAGAAAATATAAAGTCTTTCTTCGAGATCTCATATTTGAATTTTGGTGAGTATATATATTTTTGGGATTTTCACAGAAAGAGAGAGAGAGAGAGAGAGAGAGAGAATATCTTCTTTTAAATAAATTTTAATTTTTTAATAAAATTTAAATAGCAAATTTATTTTATGGATTATATATAATTTGAGATATATGTGGTGCATATTTAAAAAAAAAAATCAATTTAGATTTTATACATAAAAATGGGTCAAAATGCCTTTTTTTTTCCTTTTTTAAAAGGAAAAGGAAATTAAAATAGAATGGCACGCCTAATAATTGCTTAAAATAAGATTTTTAATGTGTTAAAAGTAAAAGTTCTTTGGCCCCCCTTAAAAAAGGAAAAATTAGATAAAAAGGGAGTTTTGACTAAAATTATTACGAGAATCAAATCCTATCATCATACCACATGACTAAAGATTGAATTCTATTTCCTCAAAGTATTTTTTTTTCTTTTTTACTTTATAAAAGTAAAAGTCACATGAAAAAAAAATAATACTTTTTAACAACATGACAGTGGTCAAATATTATTAATAATTTTTTTTAATATCACTAAAATAGTTAATTTAATATAATTATAATTTACAATATAAATTTTCATATCACAGAGTATATGACGTGTCGGCTGATGTAATGATCCATGTAGGGTAGAGAGAGTGAATATGATTTATAATTAGATAAAAAATATAATATAACTTGGCCATGGCCAATACGATGGACCCACCAATCACCATGAACTTCATTTTTCCATTCATAGAACAAAACAGTAACACCCACTAACGGCACAAGTCACCCCTCCACGCTCCCTAATCTTCCACTAGACTAGAAAACTCCCGACCTTTCGATCGTCAAGGCAAGGCCCTTGTTCCCTCTAATTATTTTAAATAAAAATTAATTTATTAATGTATTAGTTTAATATTAATATTTTTTAAAATAAAAATTTAAATTTAAATTATATATATATAAAATAAATATCAAAATAGATTTGTTTTTGAGAATTAATTTAAATCGAATAAAATTTAATTTTATTAAAAAAAAAAAAAAGAAGACAAATCAGTGACGTGTACGAGTACTTGGGCACCGCCGCAGATGGGTCCCACAAAAGAAATCAAAGATCAGGCGGGAGAGGGAGGAGACACGTCAGATGGTCCAAGCAACAGGAAAGGGAAAAAAGGTCCGTTCCGTTTTTGATAGTGGTGTCGGAATCTAGTGATGGGGCTTGAACGATAAAAAGACTTTGACCGCATCCCGGTTGGCATATGTGTGGGCCCCAAAGCCGCAGCCTCATTTTTGACCCCAAACGGGCGAGGTCCCTTTCCGTTCGAGCGACCGCGACCGGGTGACCATGACCCGAGTTTATTACAAACTTGGACATTCTTCCTCCGGAGGGAGGGAGGGAGAGAGAGAGAGAGAGAGAGAGAGAGAGAGAGAGAGAGAGAGAGAGAAGATAGAGGAGAGAGAAAAACAATGTTTATGATTCGAATCTACAAGATTTGATATATTTTAATTTATATTATTATTCCAATTTTATAAAATTTATTATCAATAACTCTACTCCCTTTTTTACTCAAAAAAATTATTATGAACCAATTTAAATAATTTTATTAGGATGAACATAAGTTTTTTTCTCATTTAAAAAGATAAAAAATCTTAAAATAACTTCAATTTAAAATTACTCATCAATTTTATTTATAAATCTTTTATTTTAAGCGATATTTTATTACTATTAAGAGTTTTATTCTCTTGTATTTTTAGTTTGAATCTATTTATAGAATTTATTTAACGAATTATTATAAATATTTAATAAATTTTCGAAAAAAGAAATTGGGAAAAAAATTGTCCAATGCAATACAGAGATGAGTATGAAATAGGGAAGAGAGACAGTGAAGAGAGAGGGGGGGAGGGATTTTCGGTTGGTCCGGGCAACGGGCAGGGCACAAAGGTCAATTGAATCACTGCACGCCAGCTTCGAAACAATCACTCACTCACTCTCTCTCTCTCTCTCTCTCTCTCTCTCAAGTATACAACAAAAAGATAATCGAAAACCAAACTCAATAGAGAGAGAAAGAGATTAGGAGAGAGAAACAAATAAAAATCGAAGGAGAAAGATAAAAGAAACCAGAAAAAAAAAAAGAAACAAAAATCCAAGCGAAAGTTGAACAGATTTTGGCGAATCTACTCAAAACCTTCTCGAATTTTTCCTTCCATTTTCACTTCCTTCTTCGATAAGATCAGCTTTCCTGAGGTTTCATTTCGTTAAAAATGGTTGAAGATTTTAGGCACAGTTTGAAATGCAATGTGTTTATGAGCTAGGGTTTCCATTTTCGCCAGTTTTGCGGGGTGGGTGGGGGGATGGGCTTTTCGATCAGTATACATTTGAAGAACTATAAATGAAAGAGCTTTTGAAGTAAGAAGAAATGGCAGTGATGGAGAAGTTGGAGGTCATTGTTTTTGTTCTTCTCTGGTTGTTGATTCCCGTGTTTCATCCATTGACAAAGATCTCTGCTAACATGGAAGGTTTGTTCCTCAATTTTGTGTCTCTGCTGATTTTTTTTGCATTTTAGGTTTCAAAAGGCATGTAGATGCTATGTGTTGCAATTTTTAGTAAATTTTGCCATTTGGGTTTTTTCTTGTTTGAGTTATTTATTGCCGAAATTGTTCATACCTTGCTTTTTAGGAACCGGATCAGGGATCTTGAACTGTCGTAAATTCGAGGGTTTTTGGTTGGTGGGTTACTTGAATCGTAGTTAGTATTTGGTATACAGTAGCGTGAATTGTGATCCTGATGGGCCTAATGTTTAATTAATGATAAAGTGTAGTTAGAGCGGATGGTTTTAAAAGTCTGGAGTAAATGCATCTGGTGTCAATTTGATTGTTTCCTTGAATAAAACATTAAGGATCTTCTTGGATGTGTGCCCTCGAAAAGGAAAGTTGGTAGGTGGTAACTCTACGGCTATAATTTGGTTTAGACATAGTCATTTTCGAATGTTCAATAATGTTTCTCAACTGTTCGTGCCCTATATTTGAACTTGGAAATTCTAGCGCAGAGTCTTAATCACCTGAAAACACAATTGTGCATAGTGTCTCAGTCACCTCAAAAAAAAAAAAGAAAAATTCTCATAATTGTCTGAACTTTCTTGTTTCTCTTGTTGGCTGAGTAACATTTTCTATGAAGGGTAGCTTTGCGGAAGAGGGAGGTATGACATTAGCGTTTGCAACTGGGAAATTTAGTAAAAGTGTCCCAATCACCTGAAAAAAAAAAAAAAAAAAAAAAGAGGGAGAGAAATTCTCATAATTGTCGGTAGTGTTTCGATCGTTCTTGTTTCTTTTGCTGCTGGATGGGAGCAGTTTCTGTTGATAGTTGTTTCATGGTGCATTTTCCCCTTCTAATTCTCCAATGTATCTCATGCAAATTACCTCATGTACAAGAGATTGGTGTGACGATTTTGTTGGTCATTTCAACAATTTTCTAATGCCAGCTTGTTGCTTCTATGAGCAGGTGATGCTTTGCATGGTTTACGGACCAACTTAGAAGATCCTAATAATGTCCTGCAGAGCTGGGATCCTACTCTTGTGAATCCTTGTACATGGTTTCATGTTACATGTAACAATGAGAACAGTGTTATAAGAGTGTAAGGTCACCCACTTTAGTTATGCCTCTAATACATTTGTACAGATGGCATAGTCAGTAATGGACTACAAAAAGGTTTCAAGTTCTAATGATATCTTCGGATGATATTTTATTTCTGTTATCAGTGACCTCGGAAATGCAGCATTGTCTGGGCAACTGGTTCCACAGCTTGGCCAGCTTAAAAATTTACAGTACCTGTAAGTTGCAATTCAATGAGAAAGTTTTTGTATTAATTTATATGTTATTTATATGTTTGCTGCATGTATCAAGCATTTGATGCTAGGTTTAATCAGTTCAGGTTAAAATATGAAATTCCTTTGTTGATATTCCCCAGAAAATAGGAATTTTATGCATTATCAGGCTTCCTAGTTAGATTATATTTTGTATTCTGGAGCTATCAGATTTGGCACTAGTTAAAAGTTTCCTAAGAAAAATGGATGATCGAAGTTTTCACTTTTATTCTTTATAGTGTCTTGTGAAATATTAGGACTCTAACTCCCTAAATTGCCCTTATTCCTCTCCAAGATATCTAGAAGGAAAACTTCTAAAGGTTTCTTGTTTTGTTTTTTTGTTTTTTCCTTTAAGTTCATTCAACCTTCCTTATAATGTTTTTGAATGCTGGAGACTTCCATCTGGCACGTCCTACATTTGTGCACTGAGGGTCAGAGAAGCCTTCTATCCGACATGGTTTCTGTTTTGAAATGTTCACAATTGATAGATTGCAGCCTACATGATTTCACCATGCCTACTTGTGTTGGCCATCACCCCATTACAAACAGACCAAGTTCAAATTTTGCAGAATCAATTCTAGTGAATTAGTTGCATGAGTAGGGCACAAGACTGTGAGGTAATCTGTATTCAGTGGTTTCTACTGATTACGGTTTCAATTTTTTGCTTGTAAGAATGTGGTTGCTTTCCACATACAAAAAGAAATGATAGAGAAGTATAATTAAGGAAACTAACATTATGCATGTGAAATTTTATGTTAGCATGCTTTAAATATTTGCAATAAAAGGAGATTATTAAGCTTTCGAAGGGGGTAATAAGTCCCCCCTGTGAGAGTATAATATTCCCCTTTTGATGCAAAATCATGAAGCATGTTAACATTAAACATTTACAAAAAATGTTAACTTCTACAAAAAATGTTAACTTCAAATTGTACCCTTCTATCCTTTATCCCTCTACCAAACACCACCCTAATATAATAGGACTAGTAATATATATCTCTGAACTCCATTGCGCAATCTTTTCTAGCTTATACCATGTCAAATTTTTGTTTTAAGAAATACAGAAACTTTTATGTAGGGATGTTTAATGACCGTGTAGATTGGAAATATTTGAAAATAAAGGAATAATAGCATGTGTTATTCTTTCGTCGGAACTGAGTCATTTTACTGAAAATCTTTTCTCTACCCAAATAGCATCATTAAATATTTCCTGCAGGGAGCTTTATAGTAACAATATCAGTGGGCCAATTCCAAGTGAACTTGGGAACCTTACGAGCTTGGTGAGCTTGGATCTTTACTTGAATAGCTTCACAGGTCCAATTCCTGACTCACTGGGCAAGCTGACAAAACTACGTTTCCTGTATGTATGCTTATTCTATCCTTTCTTCCTCGCACTATTTGGTTGATCTATGCATTTCTAAGTGTTGGTAAAATTGTGTGACCTTTTTTTTTTTTTTTTAATTTATTAATTTGAAGAATCCTTGAGGTGTGATAAGCTAAGGGTTACTCGTGTATTTTTTGCCACCTGTTTTTCCAAAGAGGTCGGTCCCGCTATGGAACATGATCACAACTTATATGATCACTTAGCAATTTTCTACTATAATCAAATATGAAGATACCTGAGACCAATTAGAAAATATTAATGTTGGTGTGGCAACGTCAATTTCAAATTTTATTTTATGGTTAGTCAATCATCTGTGTGGTGATCTTTAATTTTGTGACTGAATATTTGCGAGTAGTAAAAATGGCAGCACTTTGATATAATGTTTCCTATGGTGGTATGTCTGTGCAAGGATAGCCGGCTTAACAATAATAGCTTGTCAGGCTCCATACCCATGTTGTTGACAAATATCACTGCATTGCAAGTCTTGTGAGTGCTTTTATCTCTTGTTCCTCATTTCTGAGGTCTAAATTCCTTAACAATCTCCCCTCCTGTTCTTTCCTTCACCGCTGGGTGTATTTTTTTTTCCCCATAAAATGACAAAAGTAATTTTCCTTGTGCTGCAGGGATCTGTCAAATAATCGTCTATCAGGCCCAGTTCCAGACAACGGCTCATTTTCACTATTTACTCCCATCAGGTTTTATCCTGATCCATTGTCAACTATGCTGGTCAGATGATAAGTGATAGTATTCCCTATCATGCTAACCTGTGGGACCTTTTTTTTTTTTTTCAGTTTTGCCAATAATCTGGATCTTTGCGGCCCTGTTACTGGGAAGCCCTGTCCTGGATCTCCACCATTTTCTCCACCTCCTCCATTTGTTCCTCCATCTACAGTCTCTTCCCCTGGTAAAATAATAGAACACTTAGATTTTTCACTCTTTAGGAATGGAAGGCTTAATAAATTGCAATTTTGAATCTGGGATTCATGCAAAGAGCATTCAATGAATGAGTTTGTGAATTTAGCTCTGTTTTCTATGCACTGTTTGATCATTTTATGATGTGCTTGTGAATATTTCAAGGATTTTTGTTGGTTAGATTTATGTGATGCAACAGTGATGATTCTTTTTCCAAAGTACCTAAACCTTGTTACATGGAAGGGTATGGAAATCAGGATTAGATAATGGTTTTTTCCTTTTATTTTTGAGTCATCAGACTATACATGCCAAGAGGAAGTTTTTGTGGTTAATCTATGGTTGCTTTTGACTTTAACATGTTCTAGATGTTTAGTGGCGGATATTGTCCCGGTGGCTCTTCTTGTAACTCATGAATCATAGTATGGTAATGTCTCTACATGTGTAGAAGAGATTGGAAAAAGTTCTTACTTTTTGGTTTTTCATGTCTCTTGGCAATCAGGAGGAAATGGTGCAACAGGAGCAATTGCTGGAGGAGTGGCTGCTGGTGCTGCTTTGTTGTTTGCTGCACCAGCAATTGGGTTTGCTTGGTGGCGCAGAAGGAAACCACAAGAACATTTCTTTGATGTCCCTGGTTTGTATCTGGTTTCATATCAGTTGAGTGAATTAACATTTGGCAATGGAACTTATTGTTAAATATTCTACCATGACTCAGCTGAAGAAGATCCAGAAGTCCATTTGGGTCAGCTCAAAAGATTTTCTTTACGAGAACTGCATGTTGCCACTGATGGTTTCAGTAACAAAAACATTCTTGGAAGAGGTGGGTTTGGAAAAGTGTACAAAGGACGTTTAGCTGATGGTTCGCTAGTAGCTGTAAAGAGACTCAAAGAAGAGCGTACACCAGGAGGAGAAATGCAGTTTCAAACAGAAGTTGAAATGATTAGCATGGCTGTTCATCGTAATCTTTTGCGACTACGTGGTTTCTGTATGACACCAACTGAACGGTTGCTTGTGTACCCATACATGGCCAATGGAAGTGTTGCATCATGTTTGAGAGGTACCATACTTGTTACATCCTTCTCACTTAGGACTATCTATGAACTGCACATGTTCAAAGCACTTTAGGGGGGGGGAGCCTAACTTCTGTTTAAACATTTAACCCCCCCCCCCAAAAAAAAAAACCCCAAGAAAAAACCACTGATGGAAAAAATGATTGTGATCTGTTCTTAGTAGTTGTTCAAAGGTAGTGGTTTAATTATGGCAGCCTGACTCAGCTCAGTTTCACCAATATTTGTTCCGGACATTTATACTATAGTGAACCTAATCAAACAATTCTGCATGAACTAAGCTGGAAGCTGCACACCCACTTCATGTTTTTTATCATATGTTATAAAGCTGGAATTTCTAATGTTTATTTCTTTCATGTTGTCACTTATGAGTTTCTAGATTTTCAACTGTTTCTGCTGTTTTTATTTTATTCCTTACCTAGTTTGGCTCAAAACTTGCAGAACGTCCTCCAAATGAACCTCCACTTGATTGGCCCACAAGAAAGAGAATTGCATTAGGATCTGCTAGGGGACTGTCTTATTTACATGATCATTGTGACCCAAAAATCATTCACCGCGATGTGAAAGCTGCAAATATATTGTTAGATGAGGAGTTTGAAGCAGTAGTTGGGGACTTTGGATTGGCTAAACTCATGGACTACAAGGACACCCATGTTACTACTGCCGTTCGTGGTACCATTGGACATATAGCACCTGAGTATCTCTCCACTGGGAAGTCATCAGAGAAGACTGATGTTTTTGGTTATGGGATTATGCTATTAGAGCTAATCACTGGACAAAGAGCATTTGATCTTGCTCGTCTTGCAAATGATGATGATGTTATGCTGCTTGATTGGGTATCTCTCTCTCTCTCTCTCTCTCTCTCTTTCATTGTTCACGCGTGCATCATATCACCTTTTGGGTTTGCTGTCAGGGGAGAGAACTTCTCCTGGTAGTTAATTGTGATGGACCTTTTATTATGGCATTGAGAGGATGATGTTTCATTAAGTTTTTATGACATATGAGTGCGAGACTAAGTGCATTCTGAAAGTAGTTGCAACCAATTGCAGAACTTTTGAATTCACAAGTAGTGTAAATGCAAATTACATGTATTGGGTAGTTAGACAATGAGCTATCTGAATTGTGACAGATGTTTTGTAGAATTCATGCAAGTTCATTAGTATAAAATGGATGGATGTATTTCTTTGTTTCCTCTAAATCCGTCCTCAAGCTGAATGTATCATAAATGCAGTTGGGTGCATCAGACGCCCAACATTTCAAATATTAAGAGAAAATAAGAGAAGGTGGATATCTTTGCAGTTCAATGTAGAAAGCTTTCTATAGTTGCATGATACTTATTGTGGGTCCTTAGAATTTTATGCATCTCCATCAATCAGATGAATAAAATAGAAGAACATGAGGTACACTTCAGATATACCAGTGATAGTTGCAGACATCTTAATCTCATTACATGAACCTCTGATTGGGGGGGGGGTTGTCAGTGGTGCTTACCTGTAGTAGCACCAGCTTGTCTTCCTTGTAGCTACCATCAGTTTTTCACTTTTAAGGCCAAGCCTGCTACACTAAAACTAATATCGGCCAGTATATACCTTAAAAGTTGGGACTCAAGTTTTATGACACAGTGTGACACCAATAATAGCTGAATACCCCTTGTCTTAGAAGGCTTTTCATTCAATCTGTGGATTCTTTCAGGTTAAAGGGCTTCTGAAAGAAAAGAAGCTGGATATGCTAGTGGATCCTGATTTGCAGAACAATTATGTTGGGGCTGAAGTAGAGCAGCTAATACAAGTTGCATTGCTTTGCACACAAGGATCTCCAATGGAACGGCCGAAGATGTCAGAAGTTGTTAGAATGCTTGAAGGTGATGGCCTGGCAGAAAGGTGGGAAGAATGGCAGAAGGTGGAGGTATTCCGCCAAGAGGTTGAATTGGCCCCACCCCATAACTCCGAGTGGATTATGGATTCCACTGAAAATCTCCACGCTGTTGAATTGTCGGGTCCAAGATGACCCCATGATTAGGTAAACCAAAATTTGTTTAGTCTTCCCTTTTTTTCCTTTTCTAATTTATTTTTTTGACTCCAGTTTAGTCCTTTGTAAGCCATTTATGTATTTGGTGGTCAATATTAATCCATATTTGTGCATATAAATCAATTCTGGGCCCAAAATCTGTATTTTCCGCTGCACGTTTTGTTGATGCTGTAACCTTCACAAGTACATGCATCCGTGGTTTTTCCCCATCTTGGGTGCCATAGATTGAAGCAGACTGAGAGCAAAAGAAACAAAAAATGTTGATGTAGCTCCTTGTGTGCATCCCTTCTTTAATCTGAATTCTTAACAAAGCTGTTCCATGGTGAGTTTTGATATGGTGACTAGTGCGGTATCTATCCATTTCCTCTTCAATGTTCCCCCTTCTCGTCCATTGTCAATCTGGTGTTTTTCATGGACAGGCTTTGGACCGACTTGGATTAATGTAAATGCAGAATGACTTATTCAGGGGCTGGATAATTTCTGGCCATGTAACAAGTGAGTGTACAGGATAAGCCAAGGCTCATCGAAAGTTTTCGTTGGGACTGTATTGTCTGTACTGTAGAATATTAGCAATGGTTGGACTCAAACTCAATGACTTGGGTTAATGTATAAGGGTGGTTGTATCTCATGGTTTGAAAAGGCAAATTTTGTGAGATGAAGGGCCCAGTTGAGAAGAGTTAAAAGACCAAGTTCAAATGAGATAAGTGTATTTTTTTTTTAAATATAAAAGTTACGTAACAATTTTATGATCACAATTTTCTTCCTTATGTACTAAAAAAAAATACAAAATTTACGAATATAATAATAATTTTAATTTTTCAATAAAATATTTTGAATTTTACTCGTAAAAAATGTTAAAAAAAATCACTTAAACTTGAAACATTTATTTAGTAGGCTTGAATATCGATGATTTATTTAAAAAAAAAAAAAGGAAACTTTTACCAATAGAATCAAATTTGATAGAGATAATTAATTGAGATAAGTAGAATTTTTTCCGACTTCAATAAAAATGCATCGATTATTTTCACATGTTATTTTGACCAAAATTATTTTTGAACATTGTGACCATTTCCCGCGTCAAATGGCAGAGCTATTGTTATTATGGAATAATCGATGCTAATAGATTAAATAAATTATAAATTTAATAAAATAATTTTATGCGATAATCTGTATTAATGATTTTTAATTAATTTTTATTGAATATTAATTTAAATTAATTAAGAAATAATAATAATTTGATTAATAATTGGTTAGTATAGATGATATGAATTACTATATAACATTTAGTTTATGATATATTTGCTCCACATAACAAAAGTGCATAATATAATGTGAATTAGTATATAGTTAATTAGAAAATTTTCAAAAAAATAAAATAGTAATTAAGTGTAAAATTACAATAAAGACCTTGAAAGCAACCAGGAGCCCAGAAAAGGCCACGCAATCAGGAGAGTCCAAGAAGGACAAAAGCGTTTCGTGGCCGAGAGAGAGAAGTAAGGAAACTTTCTCACCCAATCAAAAACGCCCAATTTAAATTCCCCATCCCTTCCTATTTCCACGTGTCATTCTCTTAACCACCCCTTTCCTTTTCCACTTTCTATTTTTCTTTCTTTCTTTTGTTAATTTTTCCTCCCTCTCCCTCTCTCGTCTTCTTCCTCTCTGTCTCTGTCTCTCTCTCTCTCCCCCCCCAACTATTTCAATGCTCTCTCTCTCTCTCTCTCTAGCCATGAAAATTAGGGTTTGAACTTCACCAATCTTTTCTACAGAAATCCCTAGAATCTCCACCAATGGCTACGGCATCACTCTCTGCTGCTTCAATGCTTCCATTTTCCGACCTTAGCTTTCTCCGCTCACAAGCAACAACAACATCTAACAAGCTTCGAGTTTCTCCCTCTAAATTTCACACTCGAAACCTTAACTACAATTCCTTCCGTATTAGGGCAGCTCAGGAGGAGGCAACGATAGCTGGAGAGAGAGAAAGGGAGCTTAATTTGTTGAATTTGAATGGTAACGGTAATGGTAGTTATAGATATAATGGATCGGTCGTTAGTGACGGTTATTCTAATGGAGTGAGTAATGGGAGCTTGGTGAAGTATGCCAACGGAAATGGTTCGGCGACGGCGTCGGTGGTTGTTGAAGTTGAAGAGATGGAGGCGGTGAAGGAGGCGAAGAAGAAAAGCGTGGAGGAGATTGGACAAGAGGAAGCCTGGTTTAGGCGCCCGGGACAAGATCAAATCCAGGTATAATAATGGTCCTCACTTTACTTTTTAAACTTTGAGTTGAATTTGTAGACGAAATGCCAATGTGATCTATTTGTGTTTGCTTTCAACTTGGAGTAAGGACAATGTTATTTGTAGAGAGTGGGTGAATTTTCGCTGTTATGTTATGGTAACTTAATATAGAAAACAAAGATTAAAGAATGTTTTGGTTGAAAAGAATTAGAAAATGATTCTTTTCATGCATAGAAAAAAAAGGTGATAGCCTCTGCTGTTACAAATAGAATTATTCCACTATGGGATCATCATGATGGCATGTATCGTTTGAATTATGTCGCTGATTGAACTTGCTAGTTGTGTTAGGGAGTTATCTTGAAATCTTGGAAAATAATGGTTCATATCTATGTATATTATGTTTGGAGGGAACCTGCGAATTTTGATGTTCCCTCAGTTTAGAGGGCATTGCAGCTTACCAAAGAACATGTATTCCTTTTTCTTTTCCCTGTAATTGTTCGGATATTTTTCTAGGTCAAAATGGTAAAATGATGCACATAGTGAGGGATGCTTCAATCCTAGCCTACTAACTCTCACAAAACCTTGTTTAAACTAAAGACCGGTTCAAGTTTCAACTTTATTAAGAACAAACTAGATAATCCTCATGGGCCACGTGTTTAATTATATGGGCCAAAACCAAGTGGTGATTACCCAAAATTTGGATTATCTACCTTGCACATGGAAAATGAATGTGCTTATCATTCACAGGGCAGGAGGGTTTTGGTCTCTATGTGGATGCTTTTCAACTGCCGATGTGTAGAAATGTTTTTTCCTCTTTTTCTGCTAAGATGTTTCATATATTGGAGCATCTGGAGTTGTATATTTGTATTATGTGCTGAGCATGCACATGTGTCTACTAAAGAGCTCCATGTATCATACTTAACTACTATATTTAATCATGTCTTTAATATAATCTTGTAACATTTGCATATTTGTTTCTTTGAGAACTGAAATGTAGTCATTTCAAGGAGAAAATGAGTTTTGCAGGTCTCAGTTGCACCTGGTGGTCGTTGGGGTAGATTCAAAACTTATTCAACAATACAGAGGACATTGGAAATCTGGGGATTTGTTCTAAAATTCATCTTCAGGGCTTGGTTGAACAGCCAGAAATTTGCTTATCGAGGTTAGTCCCTGTATCAATGCTTTTATGACCAAGACTCAAAACTTTATGATCAATATCTTGACTTAGCTTGGTAACTATATAACGGTGTCTCTTTTGTTTTATTGGATTTGAAATGGTCAACCATTAGAATCTTGCAAGTTTGGACCATTTTAAAATTTGTCAGGGTAACTAAAAACATTAGTAAGTGGGAATAAAATCAAATACGACATTTCAGAAACTTGAAAACTTCCAGTAGTTTGGATGGTCCAAGTTATCTTGTCCTTACCTAAATGGTTGTTTTGCTATTAAGAATACCACTTATTGGTTTTAAGTCAGCTTAGCTTGTCAGATAAATGAAAGGAAGGTTAAAACTAGGGATGTTGTTTCTCCGAAGTCCTGATGTGAACAAATATCAATTGTTGAAAATTTTGAACTTCTTAGGGAAATTGCTGTTCGCATACAAAGAAAGCTTATTTTTATTTTCTTGTATTTACTTTCAGTGAGGATGAGTGAGAGATAAGGAAGAAAGCAGTATTGATGAGTAACCTCTATAAGAAAGGGGGGAAAACCAAAATACATTATCTGCTCTACATGTATTCTACTTTTAAATGCACCATTTCTTTTCCAGTTTCTAAATCATTAACAAGAATAATTGTTGTTAGGCATCATATCAGCAAATGCAACGCATGCCAAATTTGATGTTTCTATCGTACAAAATATGCAATACAATTTAGCTTCCAAGTGTTCAACTTGCTGTTGCTTGCAGTGATATCAGTCGTATAACTGAGTCAAGAGCTGCATAAGAAAGCTACTTAGAATTTCTACCTCTCAGTTGATGCACTTGGAAATATCTGAAGTTGAAACTTTTATCTGTCTGAAAAATCTGGAACTTTTTTTTCCCCTCATTGGCACATATATGTTGGCCTTTCTGATATCTGTGTCTAATTTAAGAGTGTAAATGTTCAGGAGGAATGACAGAGGAAAAGAAAGTCTTGAGGCGGAAAGAGCTTGCCAAGTGGTTAAAAGAAAGTATCTTACGACTTGGTCCTACATTTATCAAAATTGGCCAGCAATTCTCCACAAGGGTGGACATTCTTCCACAAGAATATGTTGATCAATTGTCAGAACTTCAGGTCAAATATTTGCATTTCCTAAATTTTGCATACCATTTTATTTGATTGTTGAGCTTTTAACTATATTGCTTTAGCATGGAATTGTTTTATTTTACATTCTTATTTTATTCTGGTAGATTATATTGTGTGGATGTGTGGAAAAACTAGAAAAGATAGAATTAAAAACGAAGAAATTCGTAACAAGTTGGAAATTAGTTCAATTGTGGATAAGATGCGAGAGTGCCGTTTGAGATGATTCGGATATGTGCAAAAATGGTCCAAAGATGCACCGGTTAGAAGAACCGAGAACTTAAATATAGGAAACTTAATAAAACGTAGAGCTAGATCGCTGAAAATTTAGATGTAAGTTATTCGTAAAGATATGGAAATTAAAGGTTTAGAAGAGAAAATTGTCTTGGATAGGAATGGATGGTGTAGAAAAATCCGTACAAATTAAACAAAAGATATTTATCTATTGATTTATTTATTTACTTTCCTTTTTCTTTGTATTTTATTTTTTTTTATTTTACATATATAAATTTTTTGATTTTATTTTTCTTTTCTCTATTTTTTTAAATTTGTCTCTTAAATTGTTGATTCCAAATATTGGGATTAAGATCCAGTTTGTTATTGTTGTTGTAGATTATATTGTGTACCTTGCACTATGAACTGAGATTTGAGAACCGATTGCTTCAAAGCATACATGCAAAGCTACCATTTTATTTTTTATAGGGTCACTTGGCAGTTCTTTTGGCCTGGTTTGCATAACATACCATGATGGCCTTCTTCTAGCTGTTGTAGATCCATACCATGTCTAAATTATTTCAAGTGCTTATGAATTCTATATGTGGATTTCATTCCTTTCTTGTGCCCCCCCCCCCAAAAAAAAGCAATGCCATATGTGGAAGTCCTTATGGTGTTAATAAAATTCAAAATTGAAGCTGATATCAAGCAGAGGACATGGTGATTTGCACAGATCTAACCCAAATGGTGAGCCGGTGGTCTTTTATTTCTACTTGAAGGTAAAGGTAAAGTGAAAACACTTTCATCCTGCAAAAGGTCCCCACAGTTAAAAAATTGAACAGTCTGAAGGCAAGCCATCTTATTCTAATCAGTTGACCACAGGATGTAATTTTAGAATGGCGAAGAAGTCCTTGTAATTGCTCAAGTATCATGACTTAATTACAGGTCCTTCATTATTGCAGAGATACAAACAATAGAGTTGTAATTTGATCTGCGCCTGTTCCGATTTTATGTGGGAGCTATTGTTAGTCAAATTGATTCTGATGCAGCTTCTTTCTTAAAAGCCATTTTTGGCTTGCTTTTTTATCTTCTTTGCTTGTGTTCCCCGAACTTAACAAATTTGTATGCTTGTATCTATAGGTGAAAACAACCACGCATCTCATAATTCTCTTCTTATTTTTCTAAATTTGATGTTGACTCTTTGAGGTATAGGGCTACCTCCCATGTCTTCTAATTTTCCCAGGAGATAATAAATTTGCATTCCTTGTAGGACCAAGTTCCTCCTTTCCCATCAGAGACAGCTCTATCTATTGTGGAAGAAGAGCTTGGAGCTCCTGTCAGTGAGGTCTTTGATTGGTTTGACTTCGAGCCCATTGCCGCGGCTAGTCTTGGTAATATGAATTTAATGTTTAAAAGACATGTAGCAGAAATGTAAACCTTGGTTGAATGTTTCTTGGTTTGAAGATTAAAAACCTTGTAATAATGGAAGAGTTGAAAATCTGTGTATTTTCTCACTGCAGGACAGGTTCATCGTGCTAGGTTGAAGGGACAGGAAGTTGTGGTTAAAGTTCAGAGACCTGGTCTCAAGGATCTATTCGATATTGATCTTAAAAATCTGAGGGTTGGTTATTCTGGACAGTCTTTTTTCCTTTGTGCTCTTTCCCTTCATACTTCCCTAATAGTGAGCTTTCCGTATCAAGAATACCCTATGGTCATTTCTTTTGGTTCCCTGTGGAGTTGAAATGGTGTTATCATTGTTTCCTAGTTTTCTATCCATGCTGAACCTCTAGGCTTGTTTAGGAGTTGATTTTTTTTTTTTTTGGTATGATACCATATACTCTCTCCATTATATCATCAGCGCGAAATTTTATTCTACCTCCAATTTTCGGTTGTAATTTTGGACCACAATTTACCTTACAATAGTCCATTTTTAATACTTTAACTATTCTATGTGCTATTTCTCACTTGGTGACATACTCTTCCATATTGGCCAGGTAATTGCTGAATATCTTCAGAAGATTGACCCAAAATCAGATGGCGCAAAGAGAGATTGGGTTGCCATCTATGATGAGTGTGCAAGTGTTCTATATCAGGTAATGCATTTTTTGGGTTGCCGGAAAAAAAAAAAAAAAATCTTGTGGAGACAAATATATGGATTCACTGATTTGATGTTGTTTTTTCTTTTATGTGGTTTTGGAATTGATTTACTAAGAGTTGGTATTTATGTCAAGACCTCTCATTTAGATGTTAGACACTCAATCTGGTAAAATATTCGTTTTGGGGATTAAAAGATGAATCTAAATATTGTTTCAATTTCTTGTGGCATCTGGATATGATTTTTAACACCACAGAAAAAAATTTGAAGCTTTGTACTAGTCAGGCAAAGTTCTAGCTAGTTGTAAAATGTTTTTTCATATGGGCATTGCTAAGATGAATATAGAGATCATAAAAGTCATTAGAGTTTATAAACAAAGCAAATAATTTTTTGGATGAATATTTTCGTCAATAGTAGAAGATGTTATATCTATTCCAAATTAAGGAGGTTTTCACAAGCAATAAGCACCAAGTTTTGTTTTTTAAATTGACAAAACGATTTCATTGAGATTAAGGCTCGGTTTGTTGTTGTTGACAAAACGATTGCTGTCCAAAAGTTCTGGTGGAACAAGGAGCTGATATATAACTTGGTAAAATTGTAGGCAAAGATGTAGTGGCCTGTCAAATAACATGATATGTAGTTGACTAAGTGGATGAGTACGGTCAGTGGGACGCACCTCCTTCAAGATGGAGTTCTCTATCCGCTTTATGTGTTTCTGTTCTGGTTTAAGTTGGTTGTTTTGGTTTATATGCTTTTCTGATATCAGTGGTCACCTAAACATAGGAACATCACTTATTTATGTGAATCTGGGTGATAAACAAACAACATGAGGTTTGTGAATGGTGAAATGCATTATTTCTTTCCTAATGCCCTCAGAAAACTGGTTTGTTGATGGATGCAAATGGCAAGGCCTTTTTTTTTTGGACTAGGATATGCATAATTTCAAACTCTGCATGGATGTCTGTAGTGGTTAGCTTATCAAGTCAAATATCAAGGAAATTGCATGTGAAGAGGGAATATGAATTTAAATTTCCTAACATGATTGTAACCTATAATAATTTTTTGAAGTTAAATTTTTCTGGATACTGTTTGCCATGCACCACTTTGTTCATCACTGCTTTTCAATTGACACTTGGGATAAAGAATCTTAATAGTGCTTAAACTTTCTTCAGGAGATTGATTATACCAAAGAAGCTGCTAATGCGGAGCAATTTGCAGATAATTTTAAATCCATGGATTATATAAAAGTTCCGAAAATATTCTGGGATTGCACCACCCCACAGGTTTGGCTCTTTTTTTTTAAAAAAAAAAAAGATAAAAATGACTTTGCATGCTCTCAATTCTATCCTCCTGTTTAATGTGTTCTTCCTGTGTCTGTAGGTTCTTACCATGGAGTATGTTCCAGGGATCAAAATAAACCGCATAGAGGCTTTAGATCAGTTGGGAGTTGATCGCAAAAGGCATGCATACTTCTCACAAAATCATGTTTTGGCAATCTTCAACTATGTAGTTCCTCCTTCCCGTCCCCCCTTGCAGAACCTTGATTTTTTGTGATGCTTTATGTTCCACAGGCTGGGAAGATATGCTGTTGAATCTTATTTGGAACAGATTTTATCTCATGGTTTTTTTCATGCTGATCCTGTAAGTTTCTGAAAATTATCATTGTGGTTTTTGGCCAGAAGGTTCTGAAAATTATTACTTGTTTTCAAACTTCTGTTATCACTAGTTTGTGGAACTAGAAACTGAAGCCAAAATTCTGTTGAGTCACCAATTTGAGAAGAAAAAGAGACTTTATGTGAAAATTGTGTACTGCTTTTAAGAAGTTTGATGCATAGGCTGTCCTCTGTGATCCAGCTTTGAGAGTGACAGATAGTGAGACTCATCATGAGGGTTTTCTGGCATTCCTCTATCCACAGTGGAACTCTTGTGATGTTATTTAATGTGTGATAAATTGTTATTTTTGCCGCAGCACCCTGGAAATATTGCAGTGGATGATGTCAATGGTGGAAGGTTAATCTTCTACGACTTTGGAATGATGGGAAGGTATTTGTCATCCTTGCACTGGGATTTCATGATAAATGTCACATATATGTTTTGCTTCCTAAAGTTTTCTGCATTTACAACCAGCAGCATCTGAAAATAAGGTGCTATTTTGCTTGTATGCAGCATCAGTCCAAACATCAGGGAAGGATTGTTGGAAGCATTCTATGGAATCTATGAGAAGGATCCTGATAGGGTAAGTCTGTGAACCATTTTGCCCCACCTGTTTGTCATGGTGTACTGAACTAGTATTTTCCATGGTGAGGTTTCATATAAATGACAAGCCTGTGGAATCTCTTCTTATCCCTGCAGGTCCTTCAGGCAATGATTCAAATGGGCGTTCTTGTGCCCACTGGGGATATGACAGCAGTCAGACGAACAGCACAATTCTTCCTTAATAGGTGCTTCAACTTGATTATAGCTAGTCTGATATGTCTCATATGTAAGAAGTTAAAAGTTGCAAAAACTAGGTTGATCATTTCTTTCCTTTCCCCACCCCCCAAAAAAAGGTACCAAAAGGGAGTAGCAGTACTGCCGGGGCTGTTCTCTGGGAAACCTATTTTTAGAAAAAATGCCCATATATGCTAAGTCCAAGTGCAATTGAAGTAATCAATAAATAATTTAGGCTGCGGGCTCTTGGAGAATTTAAAAATTTATGGCATTAACATGTACTATTGCGGAAAAATGATAATATGGGGGTTAGTTCAGCTCCATTACTAATTTCTCTCATAGGTGATTTTCCCACACGTTCAAAGAGGACCCTTTATTAATTCCCATATCATAGCACTAGAGCTTAGTATGTCTCATTGTCGATACAAATTAGCAATATCAATTTTATTGCAGCACAGTAGCATAAAAGAGGATATGTTGGGAAATCTGGGAGAACAGAAAAAAGTAAAAAATAACTGGCCAATTTATTTCTAATTTGTTATTTTATCAATTCTTTTCAAGATTGTTAAATCAGAGGGCTTTTGCAGTTTTGAGGAGCGCCTTGCGGCACAAAGAAGAGAGAGAGAGATGGCCACTGCAGAACTTGGATTCAAAAAACCACTTAGCAAGGAGGAAAGAATGGAGAAAAAGAAGCAAAGACTAGCTGCAATCGGTAATCTGTTGTGCTTTACTACATTATATGGTTTTGTTCTCATTAAATTGGAGTTGCCAATCAAATGTTGTGCAATTAGGAAAGTGCTTAGTTTCTTTCTGTGGGCAACTTCTTTTACTTGTTTAGATGTTTGTTTTGATAGTACTACCTTGAAATTGGATTCGATCCTTCATTCATGGACTCTGATGGGGCGGTAGGGTGCTGGAATTGTTCCAGCATTAGGCACACCTCATTTTAACTACACTAGAATTAAGTGCCCAAGACCCATGTCCATTGCTTTCACCTTTTATGTTGTGTAGACATGGATATAGCTTGGCAAAATGAGGATTTTATGTAACATAATATTAGTCTTGTTCATTTATATGAACGGACAGGACAGTATTTGAAGACTGCTGGATAAATTTGAGTGACGGTTTCAGATGTGTAAATATCAATCTTCAGATCTAAAACTGAAGTCATTGAATTTTGTCGACAGCCACTCAACCACATAAATAGCTTTAGTTTCCCATCACATCAACCTTATTTATTCCTGAGTTGTTGTAATTGATTTGATTTATGATCTTAATTTTGCAAGGACTTGGCATTGACTGGTTCTGTGATGGTAAACTTTGTGGCCCCTGATCTTGTTAGTCTTAGATTAGAATGAAGACCTTTTGAGCCAGTTGTATGCTCACTTATGTAAGGGAATGCTTTCTCATCTATGCT
Source organism: Dillenia suffruticosa (assembly GCA_033439265.1). Lineage (NCBI taxonomy): Eukaryota > Viridiplantae > Streptophyta > Magnoliopsida > Dilleniales > Dilleniaceae > Dillenia > Dillenia suffruticosa. The sequence goes on along the minus strand of JAVTVX010000012.1, from coordinate 3,487,274 downwards.
ATCATGTTTGTATACAGGGGAAGATTTGTTGGCAATTGCCGCGGATCAGCCATTCAGATTCCCTGCAACATTCACCTTTGTTGTTAGAGCATTTTCAGGTAATGTCTTGGGAAAATGTTTGCATGTGTGTTGCTCTCTGCAGCACTAACTGTAAAAATTTTGGCGCTATGGTCAATACAGTATTGGACGGTATTGGGAAGGGCTTAGATCCACGTTTTGACATTACTGAGATTGCTAAACCGTGAGTTTTTAAGCTGTTGCATTTCTTTCTGAACTTTTCATCTTAACACCAACTCGAGATACAGTTGCACTACCCATGCTCTGTTCTTTGCCCTGTAGATATGCATTGGAATTGCTGAGGTTCCGTGAAGCTGGTGTTGAAGTTATCTTGAAGGCAAACTTCCTGGACAACTTCTATTTTGTAAAATATAACTTTTTCAATATACTTTGCTCATTCATTCAATTATTAAAATGTTTCAGGATGTTAGAAAGAGATGGGACCGGCAGTCCCAAGCATTCTACAACCTGTTTAGACAGGCTGATAGAGTTGAAACACTAGCTGCAATTATTCAAAGACTGGTAGCTATCAGGCATCCATACACTGCAATTTGTTTTAAGCATTTTTATGGTTATTGTATTTAATCAATCATGCAGTTCCTGGATTTGTTGACCTCACTGCCTTGAGACCATTTTTTAGGAGCAAGGTGATTTAAAGCTTCGAGTTCGAACATTGGAGTCTGAAAGGGCTTTCCAACGTGTTGCAGCTGTACAGAAGACAATAGGAAATGTGAGAGCTCTGATCCTAAAAGCTTTACAATCCCAACATAATTCAAAGATTAATAGCTTTCAGGTTGTCTAAAATCTTGGGTGAATATTTTGTAACTATCATTATCAATCTTGTGTTTCAGTTATGATTTCTGGTCAAGTTATTCATAATTCTTTATTTTCTGTAAATTACTTGAAAGTTTGTGTTATTGATGTTTGCATATACATCCGGCTCTTTCCCCCCTATTTTTGGTTGAAGAAGAACTCATCTGATTGGAGTGAGTAGAAAGCACAAGACAGAGGATAAGGCATCCTTGTGAGAGAAGGAAAACAAAACAAAAAGGAGAGAAAAAGTAGGGATCAAGTCTCACATCCCACACGCTTGGGGCAAAAAGCTTCCCTCTTTTCTTAGGTTAAATATAGTATTGATTCCCCTCCATAGGAAGACCAGCATGGCCCATGGCCTTCGTTAGTTCTAAACAGTGTTAATTGCAGGAACTGCTATACGATCAGTTACTCAGCTCATTGTGTCTGTTCTCTTCTAGCTCTTGCTTTTATAGATTCTTATGTATAACAAATTTTAAGACTTATTTTTGCAATCAATGTAAGAAATTGTATATACCTGAAATCTATAATGCTTTCCTTGGAAAACAGGCAATAGCTGCTGGAAGCTTAGTAAATCTTGCCACAATTTTGTATCTAAATTCAATTCGGGTAACTAAATTACTTTAAACTTGCTTGTAATTTTCTTCTGAATTTCTGGTTGTCTTCTTAATTTCATTATTACTTCATTGTAATTAATTGCCTGTGCAGGTGCCTGCAACAGCAGCATTTGTCTGTTGTGCATTTTTCAGCTTACAAGTTCTCTTAGGCATTGTCAAAGTGAAGAAACTAGATCAACAAGAGAGGTTGATTATGGGAACTGCCTAAGTTTTTGGTGAGTGAATAGTTTTGTCTTTCAGTCTAGATTTCATCATATTATGGCTTGAACCCTTGAAACTGCATCAATAAAGTATAAAAGAAAAGTTACATGTTAATAGAATAGATTAAATAGAAGGTTCTCTTCTCTTTTGTTACATCTTCTCTTTTGCCTTGGGGTAGTGAATTGAATGAAGTTTTCTGATCCCACAAAATACACTTTTACCGGAAGGCTGGAAAAGCTTAAGGGCTTTCTTCAGTGGAATAGTAATTTATCAGTCGGGACAGTGATCCACAGCTTCCAACTAGGCTTTTAGGCAAGCAAGTTTGAAATCAAAGGAGGCACAAACTTCCTGGGAACATACTCTCTTTGTGCCTGTGGTTAAATAAATATATTAGGTAATGGTAATATATGCCAAAATGATTTTGACCTACATCAGTTGTTCTGAGAAGTACATTTGCCTTGGGGTAGTGACTAGAATGAAGTTTTCTGATTGCCGTGGCAATACCCTCGGCCTAATTTGCATGAAGATGATATACATCCCGTACCGAAGTTAAATCATTGGAGATTTGGGCCATAGGTGTAGTAACTTAAATTATGACATCAAGCTGTCAGGACCTTCAGGGGCAAAAAATTATTTAGAACCCCTGATGGTTTAAAGCGTGATAATTAATTTTGATCTACGGTGTACCTTTCTGGGTTCAAAAATGAGCCTACAACCAGGAAAAATAAGCTAACACAATCTGGAGTTAAGCCTCCGCCCAATCTCTTGACAGAATAGGCTTCAAAGGCTCTGGTTGAGAATTCAAAATGGTCACTCCCGGTTGCATCATGTGTGACTTTGCAATTAGCTCCATGTGATGGCAATTTTATACATGTGGATGAGTTTGTGAGTCCAGCAATGAGATAAAATCATTTCCACCTTTTGATAAGGTTTTGGCAAGGTTAGAAGCCATGGTTTACCATCAAGAAAATGTGCAACTCTAAATGTTCTCAACAAGGATGATAAGAATTAAGAGGTGCAAAATGGTATGTGTACAAGGACATGATAGTTGTGTTGATGACTGCCAATGACAAAATCCACACGTTGATGATCTTTTTAAAAGATTAACTAAATCTCTATGTTTACCATATGTCTTGGATTTCGAAATTATATAGTACTAGATAATGCTGTTTAAGAATCATACCTCTACTGTCAATTTGTTCCATGCCTCTCGTCTTCCTCAGAGCGGCTTTTAGGTAGTAATGTAGAGGTGTGTTGGTCATTTGGCTGTCTGTATACATGTAGTTACATGAACTGAGAGCGTGCAAATGGTGCATGATGCCTTTTATTTAGTTTGACCATGTTTGCAATTTGCATTCAATTATCGTAAAGGTTGGAGCATGAAGCACCTCAACTTCAACTTTACAAATCTTGATTCATTTAAATGAAGAATAATCAAATATTGGCTGTCTAATAATTTCTTCCTGCAGCACAGGTAAGTGTCCGTGATTCAGCTCTTTTAAAGTAATTGCCTGCTAACGAGTATCCCAGCCATCAAAGGCATGCTCAAGAAACATTACAGGCACATAGGTTGGAGTTCCAGTCTCATATCCGTGGGTAATATCTCAAGTTTGGAAAGAGGTGGGGTCTTATCTCAGAGCCTAGTCCCATAATATTGATTTGCTAATATAAAGAGATTAGTATGATCAATTTTGTTTTGGTTTTGGGTTAGTGAGCAAGTCCAATAATGCCATGTAATTATTGCAGGCTAATTACCCCACTATAGCATTAACTCGCATGTAGATTATTATGGTAAAGTTCCACAAAATCAATAGTATTTGTCCTCCCATGACCTGGTTTGTCAACAGAGGGATGCTGGCTATTTTTCTGTATAAAGTTTCCCAATATCAAACACCAAGTTGTAGATTTGGCTAGAGGTTTGGGGTCTTTGTTATTATTGACATGTATATTGTGTAAAGAAGCTATGCTGAATGTGCACTAATAATTGACATTATTAATTCATTTGCTACCGTTGAACTCAACAGCATGTTTATTTGGGAGTTCTCTTATATATGCTTTTTCCAAGGACCCCATGTGCTCCATGGGATTAAAATGTATGTGGTTCAGTTTCTTGCTTCAGAAGTTGGCATCTGCTCTTTTGCCTCCCCTAATAATAAAAGGTGAGACTGAGAGCACAAAGTGTGTGTTAAATATGCTTCTTGTCCTGTTTGCTTCCTGTTGATGTCTTCCTTAATTGCCTTTACACTGTTTCAACACTCTTTGCTAGGTCATCATATGATTTGAAAAGCAGCAGTTTTAATCATTCATTGAATTTGCCTGTGTTCGTTGTGGCATTCTGATCTCAAGTTGACAAAACATGCCCAAGCACAAGGTCAATCCATTTTTCTACAAATTGACTTGTCCTAATAGAAAGTAGGACCATAGTGGCCCTTATTCTTGTGTCATTATTTACCAATGACCATGCTCTTGTGTTTCTTCATTTTGAACTCTCTCTCTCTCTCTCTCTATGACCAAATATTTTGTCCTGGTGTACTAGTGATTGGACCCAGATTAGCTGAACCCAATGTGGGATGACAAAAGCCTTTTATTTTAATCACCTCCTTCACACCGTCCCAGTGGTAACGTAAGGAAGCGATCGAGATACCTTTCATTTTATAATCTCTTGTTACACAGGTACACTAGCTTGTCCTGAATGGGTTTCACATCTGTTGGTCAAAGTCTCACATTATTGTCTTTTTTTTCCTCTCCATTTGCCTTTTTTTTCTTTGAATGTGCGCTGATAAATTCACAAATTACACACACACACACACACCCAAACAGAGACTGTGAGATCGCCTCAATGGCGAAATGTTATACAGCTTTAAGGCATTAAAGTACATTAATCCAACGATGTGATGCTTAAGGGCACTAAGCATGTTAATCATATTTTAAGCATTGTCAAGAAAACCTCTATTGAGTTGTTAAAGTGAAATTGGTATAAAACTTCCTTCATTCTTGACCTTGGATAAGAGTAGAAATTGCACATACAACCCGGCCAGAATCTTTGAAAAAGTTGCGGCAGCGTGTCCTATAAAATTGATTTAATATGTTACGATCTTAGTAGCTGCCGTTAATTGTTGAATGGTCCATTTTGATTGTGAAATCTGTCCCATGTATAGCAATGAGTGAGTGAGATTTTTCATAAAGTTTGTCAAAAAGATCAAAAAGGGGAGAAATTGATGCGATTTTTTTTTGTGGGGGGGGGGGGGGAGAGAGAGTCTCATCTTCCTTTCTCTCCAAGTCCAGCAAAACAAAACCAATCCTAATTAATGCTGCTGCCCCTTCTGTTGAGTAATGTAGTTTACCATGGAGGTTATAAGAGTGAGACATGATGTGGGTAGGGTCTATGATTAATCACTAAGACCAAACTTAAGGGTAATGTTGGGACACTAGACCATAGACCTAAATTAAATTTTTAAATGGGGGGCAATTAATTTGCCTTGGAAGACAATAGTACTTGTAAAGTTATATATGGGAGACCAAGAGCATTTATGATGGCGTTACTGTCTCAATCATATCAAGAAATAGACCTCCAACCATACATTTCTCTTACTTAGGCCAACTAAAGTGGTCAAATATGAACCGGAAAAAAAAAAAAAAGACCAAACATCTTAGATTTCAAAAAAATAGAACACCCACCCACCATCAACATCAAACTGGTGAGGCCCAAATTATTATCAACATGACTATCCTTCAATTTCATACAAGAAAGAAAAATTTCTTCCAAAAGTTGCACAAACCTTTTGGGAGGTAATCCCTATTATAAATTTTTTTCTAAAAAAAAAATATCAATTTTCTTAGAGAGAGAGAGAGAGAGAGAGAGAGAGAGAGAGGGAGAGATATTAAGTGTCTAAATTTGTTAATAACGGATTAAACTTGTAATAAAAGAGAGTGGAATCTAAGGAATAATGGTCTGACTGTAAATGTAATCTTCATTCTCATATTGATTCTCTTGCGACCCACCATGTCCATGTCCTTCCTTGCACTCAACATTCTCTTTGCCACACTCACCTTTTCCCTGCAATAATCTCTCAATAATTAGAAGAGCAATAATGGGTGGAGAGAGAGAGAGAGAGAGAGATTTACCACCTTCAAAGAATTGACAGAATCCGCTGGGAGTGGGTGAGCTGAATTTACTTTCCCTTTAGAAGCACATGTTGTGAAGAGGAAAAATAGTAGGAATAGACATGTAGAAAAGCTTAGGAATTTCATTGTAGGCCTAGTAATGGAAAAAGTTGAATGAAGCAAAGGAAAGGACAATTATGAAAAGAAGAAGAAGAAGAAGAAGAAGAAGAAGAAGAAGAAGAAGGTAGAGGAGAAGGGGAGTTCAAGTTTCACTCAACCCTAACCTCATTCTATTGTTTTGATCTTCTTTTGACCTGTCTCCCGATTCCATTACACTTAGCTCGATCTTCAAGATAATGGGTTGGCTACTTTGGTGTTTTCTCACTAAAATACACGCAAACTCGCTCTCGCTGAAGCAGAGAGAGAGAGAGAGAGAGAGAGAGTGGGTCATGTTTGGCAACCAAGACTTCTTAGTTCAATTCGGAATTTTAATCTCACGCGCATCAAATATAGTATCTTTCACTGTTATGCACAAAGCAATTGTCATATGAAATAATATCAAAGTACTGATGTACAGTAGATTTGCCGAGTAATTATATTAAATTTTTTAATTAAATTTTATATTCAAAATTAAAAAAAAAATAATACATTAAAAGAGTTTTTCTAAATTAGGTCTAACAATTTTCAAATTAAATTAATCAAAACATGAGTTAAAATATCGATTGATTATCGAAAGATAAAAAAAGACTAATAGGACATTTAATTAGATGATCTTAAACTATTTCGACGCCTTATGAAATGTATTTTCCATTTATCCTGGAATTAAATTCCCCTTTTTTAATCTTACAAAAAGAGGAAAACCTTTTCTTAGATGCTAAATCGTCAAAACCCCATATCCAAAACTACTTTTCAAATAGAAAAATGTTTTTAATTTATTTTTCTCTTTTCAAGCCGATTCTCTTGTATTCGATATAACCTTTTTCCAAAAAATAAAGTTATGTTCGAGTTATAAGAACAACAATAACGAACTAAATCTTAATATTAAATTTTGGATAATTTGTTTAAATTTCAATTTATTTAATGATCATAGAAATATGTTACTATTTTACCAAAACTTTTACTTGTAATTGTTACAATGTCGTCACCGCCTTGTATTGTACCACACTAAAGTTCAAGGCACCACCACCGTCGACTCATGTCGGACTTGGAATGTCATGTCACCGGAGAAAATGGGAAAGTAACTTTCCATCTCGTACGCATATACTGTGTTTGTGTCGTATGGTTTTCCAGAATTTTAATTTGATGCAATTTGGTCCATAATTATGACCACTATAATTATTTTTATGGAAATCATATTATAATATCCCAAAAAAAATAACTTGATTATTAAAATTGTTCGACACCAAGAATATAAACTCTTGTCTTATTTTTAGTAGATTTAAGGAAAAATTATAATACTGAATATTATTTATTTTATCAAAATTTATTTTCATGTAAATACAAATTACCCGCTTATATTATTTTTTATTTATTTTTCTTTTTATTTAATTTTTAAATAATCGATCTTAAAAATTAAGATTAAAGTTTAATTTGTTAGCGTTGTATTGTGTTATTATTATGAGATGGAGTATGGATTGCTAAAGACAAGTATCAAGATAAAATAGGAAAGATAAACACCAAATGATACAACTAATAGCAAGATTAGACAAGTATCCAAAAACAAAGAAAAGGGTAAAAGAACCAACAAACCTACAAGGCTATGGGCAAATATTTGTCCCTCAGAAGAGTACCCTTGCATGTGTCCATTGACAAGGACCACTCAAAGTCATCCATGAGTGTACCCTTAGCCCCACCCTTTTGTTTGACTAGACCACCCTTGTGGGTTTCTCATCTTTTTCGCAAAAGGGATAAACTTTTTTTTACAAAAACAATCAGACAAGGACACAGCCCCATCCTTCCCCCACCCCCACCCCAAAAATTTAGGTCATAGCATTGACCTTACAAAGAAGGGAATGGGACATAGGTTTGGAATCGGTTCGGGTTTTTTGTTTTTTGTTTTCTTGTTTTAATTTTTATATACTATCAGATTTAGAATCACACTATAATTAATTCATTTTGAATATTTACAAGAACTTTATTTAAGGACGACTCTTCTAGTATAATTTTTTTTAATTTCTAAACATCGAACTCAAAATTTGATTAAAAACTCTAATATTTCTTTCCACTGATTATTAAATCGGAAGTTTTTGTTTTGTCGCTTGAAATTGCTCTTTGGCTTCCTCCCAATCCCATCATTTATTAATTATTTCAACCACTATAAACTTGGATCTATACAAAATATTAGCAAGTGCATGAAAGATTAAAAAAATGATTACTTTCCATTAATCTTTTTTTTTTTTTTTTTTTTTTTGCACTAAACGATGACATTAAAAATAAAAATGGCACCATGGAATATGAAGTCCTAATCTCTAATGATGTCACACGAGCTTATCCTTAGTTGTCAATACAATATAATATATACATATAATATAATATCTATCTTTGCATATACATTGTGCGTTGTACAAGTTTGAATTTCGAATAAAATATCAAAAATAAATCCTTCTACTTCGAAAATAAAACATCAATGGTAGAAAATTTAAAATAAAATTTGGCAACATGCATGAATTCACTCAGACCAATCTTAGAAAAAGGAAAATAGAAACATTTTTTTAAAAGTAATCTAAGAAAATACCAATTATAGAAAACAGACCAAAAATAAATTATTATTATTATTATTATTATTATTATTATTATTATTTCTTAAAAATATAGAGTGTCACGTGAATGCAATATAACTCATGCAGACAGCATTAATTGTTTTATTAGTCCAATAAACATCGAAATACAACTCCAACCCAACTCCTTCTCTTGAAGCAGTTTTTATTTTATTATTCCTCAGAAGAAGCAGAACCACTGAAATTCAAACTTTTCTATACAGTTAGATAGATTAATAGAATATGATATTAAATCTCTTAATGAAAGTCACGAGTTTAATTTATAACTTAAGTATGGAACAGATTACGTTGAGAGAGTAATCCTTTTAAATAAATCACTTTAAATACTGAGAGTCTCATATCAGAAACCGATTAATATAGTAAAAAAAAAAAAAAAACTTTCATAACATTACTCTAATTAAATAAAGTTGCTGGACATTGTCACTCAAGATGACAGGGAAACTTGAAACTTTTAAGGGGAAAGATGACAGGGAAAGTATAGTTACAGTTTGGCATGATAAGACTATTGTAATCTATTTAGGGGTTAGGTTATTATTTGAAAGAAGTAAATTTATTTATTTATTTTATTTTTCTGATAATAATTTTGGATAAAAATAAAAGATATAAAATATAAAATTTATCGAATTAAAGTTAATTTTTTTTTAAATATTAGATTGGTCATTTTAGTAATAATTTATTTCCATTTTAAATTTTATTTAATTTTAGTGGAATTCGGTTCGACTTTCTAAAATTTTTACTTTTTAACTAAATTCAGAAAGGGGGTGGGGGGTTAACGGCATCCACCAAAGACAAAAAAGGTATTAACGGCGTTAGGAGCGTGTCAGAGTGAGAGAGGACGGGGAGGCGGAGGGGAGAGTGAGAGTGAGAGAAGAGAGAGTGTTGGGTCTTGCTTTACAGACTGTTGTTACTCACTCCCACCAACCCGCACTCTCCACCTGACCTCTTCTCTTGACACCCCTCAAGCTCAAACCGCCATTTTTAACGGATTTCCTCTATCTCTTTCTCTCTCTCTGTACCCTCACTTCCACTCTCTTACTAATTATTCTTTTTCAAAAACCCTAAATTCTCACGCTCTCTCTTTCACACACACACAACCCTGACTGCTCTTCTCTCTCTAGATTCTCTCTCCTCTATCTCTTCCTTTTTATTGTTACGATTCAGGTGTGTTGATTCCAGGGGTTCCCTCAAGCAATGCCTAATTAGGGTTTTTCTTCTCAACTCTCATTCATAGCAATGCATCTTCGCCACATTCCTTCACTCTCTCTCTTTTTCATCCTCTTCTCTCTCTCTATCTTTACAGTTCAAGTATTGTGCACGAATGACGAGGTTCGATCTCTACTGGAGTTCAGAAAGGGGATCAAAGAAGATCCATTCGGAAAAGTCCTCAATTCTTGGATAATCTCATCTTCGGATTCAACAGAGTCTTGCCCTAGTTCCTGGACCGGCATCGAATGCGACGAATCCGGTTTTGTCTCTGCAATTATTCTAAACCGGCTCGGTTTAGGTGGTGATTTGAAGTTAAGCACATTGATTGGTCTCAAAATGCTCAAGAATTTGAGTCTCTCTGGAAATTCCTTCACCGGTAGACTTGTTCCTTCATTGGGTTCTATTTCCACTTTGCAGTACTTAGATCTGTCTGAGAATATATTTTACGGGCCAATACCGGCCCGAATCAATGAACTTTGGGGTTTGAATTATCTGAATTTGTCTGTGAATAATTTTGCTGGTGGGTTTCCAACTGGGATTAGAAATCTTCAGCAGTTGAAAACATTGGATTTGCATAAGAATGGATTGGTGGGAGATATTGGGGATTTGTTGTCTGAATTAAGGAATGTTGAGCATGTCGACTTGAGTTACAATTTGTTTTATGGGTCACTTCCTGTTGATTCGTCCAATGTGTCAAGCTTGGCTAACACCATACATCATCTGAATTTAAGTCATAATAGAGTGAGTGGTGGTTTTTTCCGGAATGACTCACTTGCATTGTTCAGGAATTTGGAGGTTTTAGATTTGGGTGATAATCAGATTTCTGGGGAGCTTCCACAGTTTCCTGAATTGCCCCATTTGCAAATTCTGAAATTGGGAAATAATCAGTTGTTTGGGCAAATTCCGGGTGAGCTGTTGTCAACTTCGGTGCCTTTGGAGGTGCTTGATCTCAGTGACAATGGGTTTTCAGGTAATTGTTGTTGACTTTTAATGATGGGTATTTGTCAAATTCGTAGTGCTTTTAAGAAAATTCTGTTAAATATGGGTATGCTATCATTGGTTATGCAACACTAATATGTGTTCTGAGATTACGTTGCCTATGAAATCTCCTGTTTCTTTTTGCTAGGCCCTATGGAATCTTGTTGATAGACGTAAGTGTATATATCATAGTTGTTAAAAGCACTAGGTTAATCACTTCTCCTGCACATATCATCTCATTTTTTTTTGGGGGGGGGGTTAAGTTATCTAGCATCAGAAGCTAATAATTATCCCAAATGGGCAGCTTCAGAACATCTTGTCTAACACAGATACTCTGAACTCTCCTAGGACAAGGTACTGTATATAATATTCTACCAAATACTGTCCAACATTTTTGACTTAGAGGCGTGGATCCATTTTTTTTTTCAAACAGAAAAGGGCACAAGATTTAGCAAAGGATCTGAAGCCTATTCTTGGGAAGAGTAAGCCTACTGCCCTTCGTCAATTACTCCTCTTTCCAGGCTTCTTTTCAAATTTCTCCAAATTAAAAGTTATATAGTACACATATGAACTTTGCGTTTGTAGGATCCGCAAATCAGGCATAGTGAAATACCCCCCCCCCTTTTACAGCCTAGGCTGGATGTTAACAGATGCTCCTGTCCCATCCTATCCTGTTAGAATGCCCTTGCTTCTCCTTAAATTAACCCCCAATCTCCATTATCTGAACACACTAACTTTGATTGATGCCCTCTCCTATCCACATGGCAGAAGATAATGGCATCATTGGTGACTGTCGGGGGATGGAATTTCCTTGCCTTATATACATTTTCCCATCTAAAGCTCATTTGAAACCGACTTAATCCTATTAGAAAGTAGTATTTCACAGCCTGTTCAAATCTAATGTAGGAAAGAAAGGGGAACAAGGATCTCCGCACCTCAAAACCTAAGAAGGGGGAAATGAATCCGATAGGTTACCGTTGGCAAAAAGAAAAGCTGGAAATTTGACATTGAGCTAGTTCATTGAAACTGCAGCTACTTAGATACATTAGCATGCTATGCCCTCGCTTCAATGTTGTTGAGAAAGGAAGAGAGAATACATTCCTTATCACTTAGTTGCTTGAGTGATAGAGATAGATTCCATAATGAAAGAGGTTGCTTGAGTGGTTACATGGTTAAAGGATGATGAAGTGATGTATTCTCTTCTCATTTCTCAATATGGTATCAGAGCGCTGCAATTTTCATACCAGTCTAGTCTCCCCTTGAGCAACAGAACCTGGTAGTTGCTCCATATAAGTTCCTTCGTCAATGCCACTGGTGAAGAAGTGTCACTATAGTCAATACGACAAATCTGAGTGTAACCTTTAGAAACAAGAGGCTTTGAGGCAATCAACCTGCCTATCCGGTCCCATTTTAACAGCATATACCCAATGACAACCAACTTATGTTTTTCTTGGAAGAAGGGGAACCAACTCCTGGGTGCCCCTATGCTCAAGAGCCAGCATTTCACCAATCATGGCTTGTCTCCATCCTGGATGTGGAAGTGCCTCACCAGTATTTTTAGGAAAGAAAACAGAAGACAAGGAAGAGACAAAGGCAAAATATGATGGAGATAAACGATGAAAACTTTAGAAATTATAGATTGGATGAGGATTTCTAGTAGACCCCATACCTTTGCTTAGAGCAACGGATGAATCATTATTGAGTTCCAGCAGGTCCAAGGTAGGAGAAGCTGATGAAGTAGGACATGATTCTTGGGAAGATTCAACAACCTCTATTGCACGATCTGGAATCCATGATCATTGTTAACATGGGTTGAGAGGGAGGTGCTTGAGGAGCTTCCGGAGGAGATGGTGTCAGAGAGACTTCCAGAGGATTTCTGAGAATACCTGCACAGGAGGGAGAGGTGTACGAACAACTGGACCAGGTGAAGCCTCAGGAAGAGACTTAGATGCAATTTGGGAAGGAGTGAAATATGGGAGAACGTGACATCTTCAAATATATGGTAACAAGTAATAATAGGGGAATAAGAGATATATCGTTTCTATCATCTGGAATTCCCTAGAATGACACATTTGATAGCTTGAGCCTCAAGTTTGTCTAAGCCGGTTGACAGATCATGAACAAAACAAGTACAACCAAAGACATGAGGAGGAACAGGAAATAGTAGCTCTTTTGAAAAAAAAAATAATAATAGAATGAGGAACCGTATTGTTAAAGGAAGAGGAAAGCATGCGATCTTAAATAGCATGCAGTTAAAACCGCATCCTTCCAATGATGAATTGGAACATTAGCATGTATCAATAGAGTCATTGTGCTTCATGTCCTAGCCCAATCGTTCGACCCATATGACGGTCTTGAATAACAAAAGTACCAGTGGTGCAAGTTACAGAACATGTGGGAGCACAAAAAAGTTGACTGAGGGATATCAAATTAAAAGGATATCCAACGATATATAAAGCAGAATTGAGAGACATTGAGGGAGTAGGTGAGACATGACCAACTCCCTTGGCACCAACTTTAGAACCATCATGACATGAGGAAACTTTGTAGGCGACAAAGATGTGAATAAGGAACGTTAAACATAAATATAGCCAGGGGCAGCAGAATCAAGCAACCAAAGATTTGTACCATTATCGGTGTGAGAAACACATTGTAGGGTTTCCTGTATATGCAACAGTTGCCAAGGAAGACTATGCCTGCTTGGCTGCCTGGAATTGAAGATTCTCTTGGTATTCTGCCCGTGAAGCTTTAATGAAGACAGGCTGAAGGAACAGATGAAGGCATCTCCAACATGATTGAAATGTTTTCTTTTTTCAGCAACAGGCAACCTCTCTGTGATTATTCTTCTTTTCTGCAACTTGAGAATGGACTAGTGATATGAGGCAGCTGGAGTTCTGATGTGATCATCAAGACTGCAAGAAATTTACAATATTCAACTCAAGTTCCAGTTGGGTCAGTAACAAAAGTTCGAGTTAAAAGTTTCAAAAAAGTACTGAATAACTTAATTCAGAGGGTTTTACAATAAGAAATTAGAGCCCAAATGAATGAAAAACCAAAAGGGGCCTTACTTATGCTCATGCAAGCCCAATTGGAAGAATAAAAGGTCCAAAACTATCCAAAATCAAGGGAGGACGAAAATAAAGAAAAATAGCAGCAACACTTAATCAAAATAGTTTGGTTTATTTAGTTTCCTAATTTTTATTTTTTATTTTTTGTAACTTATATTTTAGTTTCCTAATTTTTTTTTGTTTAGGGAGTTACTAAATTTTTAGTTGCCAATTATGTTTTGACCTTTAAGCTATAAATAGGCTATTATAAAATGTGTAAAACAACACTTTTGAGAGAATTAATAAAATTGTGAGGATTCTTCACACAAGTCTTGTTTTTTTGAGAACTTTGAACTTATTCAAGATATGAGTCTTTTTAGTTCTTTGACTTATCAATCTAGGTTTCGAACCATCTAGATTGTGGCGTCATTCATTCCATCTTTATACCAAAGTTCTTGATCTAGTGAGAAACGGGTCTAAGGTCATATACCTTAGGTTTTTCCTCATTTAGGGCAAGGGTTGAGGTTTTTAATTCCACCGGTTCAAATAATTCGTTGGGACGATTTTTTTGGGCTAAATTAACTTGTTCGTGGGTTCTAGGGTTTTTATACCCAACGGGTTCACATCAAGTTCAGAACAAACTCTGAAGGGGCTGGAATGACACTGTGAACTAACCTTGTTTGGAGAAAATTAGACTGACTCCGAACTGAAGAAGATTTAAAGAAGGCATCTGACAAAGGTGTAGTTCAGGACTGAGATGAAGAGAAGGTTCTTAATGCGACTGAATATACTTAAGATGACTGAGATAATTTGATTTTATTTATTTATTTATTTTTTAAGGCCTTGGGGTACTGCGGGACCAAAAGGCAGACCTACAAGACTAACAGATTCATGAATGCCACAATTCCAGTTGTGAAAGTGGGAGACATACTGCAAGGTCAATAGCCATTGTCTCCAAAGGCTTAATGCATTCTATTGTCTTAGCACTGTCTTATGTGAAACTTACTGGGGTATGTAAGTGGTGTTGCATATTTTCATGATATTGCATGAACATGCACGTGTAGACCTTGGTTTGTGGGTATTTTGGACCAGAAAACATCCTTGAATTCGGCATTACAAGTGAGGTTTCAAATACTTGCATATCTGTGGGACTTGAGATTCACAGGCATCATTGGCTGCATCTTGCATTGTGTAGTTTCGTTCTCTTTTTTGTTGCCTGGGTTGGTTGTGACTTCGTTCATTTTTTGTGTTGGATGTGCCCTGCTTTGTCTTCTTCCATTACTGTACAACATCTTCTACTGTGTCTCAGGCATCTGAATTCCTTAACATGATTCGCAGGTTCAATTGAAGAAATGAACTCCACAACTTTAAGTTTTTTGAATTTTTCATCAAATTTAATATACGGTGCCCTGCTGCCTTCTTTGGGAAGATGTCAAGTGGTGGATTTGAGCAACAATATGATCTCTGGTGACATATCCATATTGCAGAGCTGGGAACCCAATATAGAGGTTCTTGATTTGAGTTCAAATAGATTGTCAGGGAGCTTTCCAAACCTGGCTTCCCAGTTTCAGAGATTAACTATTCTTAAGCTTCAAAATAATTCTCTGGTTGGTAATTTACCTCCTGTAGTAGGGGCATATCCTGGACTGACTACAGTTGACTTTAGCCTTAACAAATTAGATGGGCACATCCCTCCTAGTTTCTTTACTTCATTAACCTTGATAAACTTGAACCTTTCAGGAAATCAGTTCACAGGGGAAATTCCTCTCCAACACACCTATGTATCTGAACTGCTAATTCTTCATTCTTTTCCCCAAATGGAGTCCCTTGATCTCTCCAGTAATTCTCTAACAGGTAGCTTGTCTTCAGATATAGGTCACATGGTGAAGCTAAGACTGCTGAATCTTGCAAAGAATGATTTGTCTGGGAATATACCAAAAGAATTGAGTAACCTTAGTAGTTTGGAATACCTTGATCTATCCAAGAATAACTTTTATGGAGCAATTCCAGACAAACTTCCTTTGAGTCTAAAGTTTCTCAACCTTTCCTATAATAATCTATCAGGTCACATTCCGGAGAACTTGTTCAATCACTTCCCTCCTGAATCTTTTCATCCGGGAAATGCTAATCTATACTCAGGATCTGGACCTTTATCGCCCTCTGGTTTTCCTTCTGGGAATGGTCATGGAGAAAAGCACCATAGTTCCAAGTCTAATATCAAAACAGCAATCATTGTTGCTACTGTTGGAGCTGCTGTGATGATAGCTTTTGTTTTAGTGGTTTATTACCGTGCACAACATGATTTCCATGGAAGAAATGGTATTGGTGGGCCGGCTGCTGGTAGTGATATTAGACTGGGAAGATTTTCTAGGCCCTCTCTTTTCAAATTCAATACGAGCATGGAGCCTCCACCTACATCATTGAGTTTTTCTAATGACCACTTGCTCACTTCAAATTCAAGATCATTGTCTGGGCAGACTGAATTTGTCACTGAAATTGTTGAGCCTGTCTCAGCTGTGGCGGCTAGCTCGGCAACAACAGATACTAACATGCCTGATAAGGCTTTGGCAGCATCTGGAAGGAAGTCATCTTCAGGTTCTCCAATAGCCTCTTCACCACGATTTATTGAGGCTTGTGAACAACCTGTAACGCTGGATGTGTATTCACCAGATCGATTGGCTGGAGAGTTGTTTTTCCTAGATGCTTCATTGGCATTCACAGCTGAACAGCTTTCTCGAGCTCCTGCAGAAGTTCTTGGAAGAAGCAGTCATGGTACTTTGTATAAAGCTACTCTAGATAATGGTCATATGTTAACTGTGAAATGGTTGCGGGTGGGATTGGTCAAGCATAAAAAGGAATTTGCTAAGGAAGTCAAGAGAATTGGCTCAATGAGACATCCCAACATTGTTCCATTGCGAGCATACTATTGGGGGCCAAGGGAGCAAGAGAGACTTATCTTGGCGGACTATATTGAAGGAGATAGCTTGGCCCTACATCTTTATGGTATGCTCTCAATGCTAATATTATGTCGGTTAAGGCTTATAAAAATGATTTGAAACAATAAACTCGTTATGCCAACAACACTTCTTGAAAACCCTTTTGAGGATTATGCAAATGTGTGAATAATGATCTCCTCTGGTTATCCTACATATGATATGGTGCTTGATTATACTGAGGTGCTGAGATCTTTTTTTGTTTATTTATTTATTATTATTATTATTTTTTTTTTTTGATATAAGAGGTGCTGAGATATTTATCTCATTTTTGACTGCACGAAGGTCATGACAGCTAGATTAGGCAAGACACAGTACCCTGTTTGTGGAATTTCTTGTACTCATTCCTTTTTCCAATATCGTAGATATGACAGCTGCTAATTACCTGTCCTTTTTGGAAATTAACTGGTAGTGTTTGATTTGTTAGGTTATGTCTTTGAAATGTTCCCTCCATATAATGTGCATGATTTGTTTTCTCCAGATCTCAGTGGATTCGAAATGTTTGTAGAATGCAACATGTCCTCTGTGGAAAGTTTCTCTTTTCTAATTTGCTTTATTTTCAATGTGCATTGTACTGTTTCCAGGACATGTTTGATCACATACTAGTTTTCTTATTTGAGTTGACAGAATATGCATACAGATATATACACATATACATATATACATATATACATATATACATATATATATATACATGTATTAATATATGTATAAATATATGTATATATGTATATATGTATTAATATACTTGTTACCATAGTGAGAATGCCAAAGCCATCGGGGCCTGTTGCACTGCTAGACAATTTGTATTTCTGGATGCCAATTTTTTTAAAGTTGTTGATTACTTCCAAGCTCAAGGAAATTATAGATACAATCCCTTAGTTGTTCTAGTTACATATGCTTCAAAACAATTTTTAATCCCTCTTTATGAATCTTTTATCAAAACTTTGTGTGCTTATTTTCGTCACTTGCTTACCTTGCATTTGATAAGTTTGTCTTTGGTGTTACCCTGCTTTTTAGCTTCATTTCTAGTTTGGATGTAACAATCAGGCATTCTGCGTATGGAATCTTCTTTTTCTCCTCTTTGTGATGTTATTTGTTTCCTATGCTGTCTTTCTGAATTTACTTTAGTTACTGCAGGAGATTTTTATCATGCAGTGAACCTCTTTTCCTGATTGTATAATTTATAAAGTTATTTATTGATATGTGTCTTGTAGAGACAACACCTAGGAGGCACTCTCCATTGGCATTCAACCAAAGATTAAAAGTTGCAGTGGACATAGCTCGTTGTCTAGCATACCTTCATGATAGAGGCTTGCCTCATGGGAACCTAAAGCCCACAAATGTACTTTTGGAAGGTCCTGAGTACACTGGTCGCCTTACGGACTGTGGACTTCACCGTTTGATGACACCAACCGGTATTGCAGAACAGATCCTAAACCTGGGTGCACTTGGATATCGTTCTCCAGAACTTGCTAGTGCAGCCAAACCAATCCCATCATTTAAGGCTGATGTATACGCATTTGGAGTGATTTTGATGGAGTTGTTGACGAGGAGAAGTGCGGGGGACATAATATCAGGCCAATCAGGAGCTGTTGACCTCACGGATTGGGTTCGTTTATGTGATCAAGAGGGACGAGGAATGGATTGCATTGACAGAGACATTGCTGGTGGGGAGGAACCCACAAAAGCAATGAATGATTTGCTTGCTATATCACTCAGGTGCATTCTCCCGGTAAATGAGAGGCCTAATATCAGACAAATCTTTGAGGATCTCTCTTCCATTTCTGTTTAAAATTTTTGTACATCTGTCTTGGAATTAATTTTTGTTTTTCCACGACCTCATTGTTGATTATTTCCTTTTTTTTTTTCCTTCTTCCTTTGGGGTCCCACCCCACAAGTTTTAAGGCCGTATGTTTTGGGCTAATCATTAATTTTTTTACTTCAATTTTTATGTAAAGGGATGATCCTCCATTGATTGATTGACTGTATTGAGTTTGTGGAAAGGATTGAAATTCTCTCTGTACTTGTTTGGGTGCACATTCTAGCATTAAGAACCATTTATTGTTGCAGATCAGTGGTTTCCACCGGTCATGTATCAAGTTTTGGCAAAATGCTCATCTAATGCGAAGTTGATTCTGTTTCCTTCGATTTGCTTTAGCTTGGTCTCCTCTCTTTGAACAGACCAGAGGCATTGGTTCTGGTTCTCCCCTGTTCTCTTTGTAGTCACATTTTCTGGTCAATTTCAAGGGTGACAATCAGAGTCTTCCTTACCAACACGATGAAGTTATTTCATGGATTGGGTTGGCTGAATGGCCAAGAGCACTTTCACAAGGACAAAAGGGTTCAAGACCTTCTACCCCACTGTAAAATTAGTGGACTCACTGTCCTTATGAGGTGATGAGAGTCCGAAACTTTTCCGATGCCACATAAAAGATGTAATTATTTATTATTATGGCATCTTTCTGCTCTTTAGGTTATTATAATGATGATAGAACCAAATTGCGCAGTGAAATAAATTCTTGCGGACAGTCCTGAAAAACATAAAACTAGAAATTTTGTTTACGGATCCATGTTCTCTGGGTGCACTTGGACAGTCCATGTTCTCTATTCTTTGTTCTCCTCTGTCTTCTCTTTCAGGTCTCTTCTTTAATCTCTCTTGTGTTCGTCTTCTCACCTTACTTATTGATCATGATCTATCTATCAAATCGCAAATCATTAATCGAGACAAGAGATGGAAGAAAGAAAAAGAGAATTTGACAAAGAAAGAGAAGAAAATTGATTGAAAGAGAGGAAGTGAGAGAAAAATGATCAATGAGAGGGAGAGGAACAAGGAGAAAAAGGAGGAGAGAAATACAAGGGATGCGAGCACCGAGGAGAAAGATAAGGGATATAGAAGTGAAAGAAGAAAAAATTAGAGAGGGAAAAGGGAAAACAAAGGTGTAGATAGATCCATCATGAGCAAAACTTATTTTTGCCTAATCAAAAAAGTAAAAAACAAGTAAAATAATACTTTCATACCGATGAAAGTGAAAAAATCATTAACTTAAAAATTAATTTTTAGGGAATTGAAAAAAGTTTCCTGTTCCTAAATGAAAATAATTTTAGCATCTGTAAACTAAATTTTACCAATTTGAATTGAGAAAATAGGTTAAAAATCTATTTTTTAATTTTTAATCCACCTCTGGCCTATTTCTTCGCACAGGGAGCGGACCAAGGCTAAGCAGGCGATGAAAAATTGAAACGTATGGAATGCCTCCTCCTCCTCTTCTTCTTCTAACCATGCACCGTTCTATCTCTCTCCTCTGCCTCTCTAACATCACCGAAAAGCTCTCCTTTCAAAACTTTCTCCTCTCTTGCCCCTCCCATCAAAACCCCAAGACCCTCCAGCCGCATTATAGTCAACTATCTAATCAACAATTTCGAAAACCCTAGAAAAACCCACCTAGGTTATTCTATTTCTCACCCAAATTGGCTTCTCTTAGTCCCAATTTAGGTCTTGTGCTCTTGCCTCTCCTCGGATTCTACTCCTCATTCCTGAGGAAAAACTTGGACCCGAAATTGACTACTTTCAGGATCTGGGTCTTTCGGGACATGATCTGGGTAATGTCTTTTCTAAGAACCCTACTCTTTTAACATCTAGTCTGAGCAATAAATTAGACTCCAGCTATTGAAAATGTGAAAAGGCTTCTTAAAGATGATGACAATGTTGAGAATTTGACAAGGATTTTAGTAAGGTGTAGCAAAGGCATTACTCGCAACATATCAACAATGCTTAACAATTTTTCATACTTAAAAAAGTTGTGGCATTGTTGGGTCTCAGCATTCATTGTTTGTGATTAGACAACCTAGAATTCTTGCTTTGCAAGAATCTGCGCTGAAAACTCCTTGTTTCTAAGCTTTTTGATAAGGGGTTTCAGGTAGAGTCAAGAATGCTAGTTCATGCTCTTCATACGATTAGTTGTTTGAACACTGAGACATTTAAGAGGAAAATGAAATTAGCTCAGATTTTAAAGTTTACAGAGGAGGAATCAATGGAGATGTTCAGGAAATCACCCTGTGCCTTTAGGGTGTCTGAAGGGAAACTGAAGTTGGTAGTTGAGTTTTTCATGAAAACATTTTAGTGTAATAAGAATATGCTTGTGGTCTACCTCGGTTTCTAATGGATAGCGTGGAGGCTAGGATGATACCTAGGTACGAAGATTTTAAGCTTCTTAGGTCAGAGGGATTGATGAAGAAGAGGCAGTGTTTTTCAACATTGTTGGTTATGTCAGTGGAATTCTTGAAAAAAATCATGTGGAGGTGTGGAGATGATGCCGATGAATTATTGGCAGTTGACAAAAAGTCATATGTTAAGTTCTCGGGAGAAGTGACTGTCGGAGCGCAACTTTTAGCAAAAGGAATTCAACTCCGAGGTGAACAATTATTTGCATGTCCTAGATTCTTGGTTCTTAGTATGGAACCAACATTCCTGGGTGACAAGGGCATTGGACACTCTTAACCAACTTCGGTATCCCTTTAGACACTAAAGTCGGTTGATTCTGAGTGCTCGTTGAGGTTGATTCGATGGACCTTATAATAGTTTTATCAACGGGGGTTGTCCCGTAGCAGCCAGCCTATTGTGTGATTCAAGATTAAAAAAGGGATGATCCGGTATACAAAGAACTCCTTAGTTTAGCGCGGGGTATGGAGAGGGAGGGTGTATTATATGCAGCATTTTTTTTGTATTTTTGCAAAGAGCTTATTTTCACGAATCCGTAATCTCGAAATTATTAAAGAAACAATTTTACCTTTGTGCTGGAATTCACATTCTATTGTGTGATTCAAGATTGTCGATAGTTAATGAGGCAAGCAAAAATACGTTTGATGATATTTACCCAAGAGAGGGTAATAATTGCATGGATATTTTTGCTCGTTTTGGTTATACGATTTCTCATGGTATTCATGAGTTGTTATCGCTTTCTATGGAGATTTACAAGGATCTTATGCGTGATATTTGAAGTGTAACTTTTATTAGACACTAGTGTCCTCACTCCCTTTGTTAAAAAAAAAATCCCTTACCCAACGGGAGAGCTGATCCCAAATAGGTCACGTAATACTAGAACAAAATTAGTCATGTAATCTAGAGATATTGGTCAGTGAAAATGGGTAAAAAAAAAATGCCGTTTGTTCTTCATGAGGAGGACATCAGGGAGGGAAAAAAAATGTAGCAGAAAATGACTCAATTTTCTAGGTGTTGGAACTACTTATTGTTTAACATTATATATTTTGGGAGTAAAAACTAGTCAAAAATATCCTTGTTGGATATGTTGAACCGAGCGGCTTAGAACTAGAGCACCGAGTGCTTCACATTCATTCTTCTTTGTCAATTAAATAACTAGTTGGGGTCAATATCTCCAGAGACGGAGTGCTAACAAAACATGCTGTACACCCAGTTGAGGGCTATCCTATATGAGTCTTCACCCTTTTGTTGCAATTAACTATTTCTTACCTAATGAAATTCCTCCTTTTTTCTTGGGAAAAAAACAAAACAAGGTGGAGGTATCCTCTATAGTCAACCCCACGTGAGCAATTTTACTGGTACGATTATGCCACTTCATTTTTTTTTCCTTTCTGTTCTTTGAAGGTGGAGGGACCAACGTATGTGATTCATTCAACTTCCTGATAAACTGCAGAATAACATTGAAAAAACTCAGCCCATTGAATACCGATGTACACCAAAGTGAACAAAGAAAATTACATTTCCGCAGTCCAAAGAAATTCAACAGTATGACACGGAACAATATGTGGATTCTCTTTTAATTATGAGGTCAAAACAAGCCTATAATTAGCAAAAAATGCTTGTACTCGGACACAATTCAAACAATTGAAAGACCAAAATTCATCACTCAAAACTAAGTCCCCAAAAAGTAAACAATCGACAAATCAAAATCTTTCTGCCAATCTGGCAGTAACTGCTCTAAGTTTTGAATAAACCTTCCCAGCAGGTGAACCCAAAATCAAGCTACATAAAGAATCCCTTGCAATTTTGATGTTTGCGAACGAGCCTAGTATATGAATTTTGGTGTCTGCAATAACAATTCTCGTTTTTGTAGAGTTCTCAATTGCAAACTTTGTTTTGCCTCCTTTACCTGAGAGTCTTCCAATGGCACGTGAAAGGTGCTCACCTCTTAGAGTCTTGACATCCTTAATCTCGAACGATTCGACATAAAGCTCATCCATTCGCAAAAGAGCAATAGCATCAATGACATCAAAACCAAGCATGAAAGCATGGACAAAATCTGCACACTTCTGCAGGTTGCTAATATCAGGTGTGTCTCCTCTAGTCTTTAATTCAACCTTGCGACCCTTGAGATTCATTCGGATATCAATCTTCATTTGCTCGTATATTGGAGTGTATATGTCCATCCATGCTTTCTTGAGAGGTGTATACCTATGTGGAGGAACAGAAACCTTTCGAAATTGAACTCGCCCTTCGGATATCTCATGGGCCTTCAAAGGCTCAAAGTTCGGCTTGGTAGGGAGGTTTACAGGATTAGCTGCTTCAACTTCCATGAGTGTGGATGATTGAGGCTCCATAATTCAATTACACCTTAGTACTCCTTGAGCAGACATATCAAATCAGATTAGAAAAAGAAAAATGAAAGGAGTTATGTTAAAAAGACAGTTGATGTTAATACAGACTACAACATAATTTTCTTTAATCCCATCAAATCATCTTATTAAAATTAGAGCTAAGCAGTGTGACGCAAAGCTAAGACAATTAATTTACACTTGGTATCAAATAGAAGAAAATGTCTATGAGAACTGTTTTCAAGTTCCACAATTCTAAATGCAATTTGTCATCTCTCTTGCTATAAAATATAAATAGAATACAATTATATGCAAACATCAACACATTTCTATAGGAAAAAAGATGTGCTCCAAAGATGCATCACTTTCAGCAAATGCACACACTTCTTCTGAGCTAGGCAGCATCTGTAAAGCACCAACACGACACAGACATGGAGACAGGGACAAGTTCTAAAAGTTGTTCCGTCTCATGTCTAAGAACTGTTTCTAACATGGTTATCACAAGGACGCAGTCACCTTTAGAAGTGTCAATGCAACATAGAGGATTGTGAATATCAAATTCCATATCAAAGTCACCAGATGAGCTAAACCCCACATTTCTTAGTTAACTGTTTATAGCATGAAAATATGTGACCATGCTCAAAAACATGATGCAATGACCTCCAAAACACTGTTTGTTTTCCAATTCCCTAGCTGATGCAGTTCAAACATAGTTTTGTCTTCTTTAAATCAAAGGAAACTAGAATAGCAAAAGCCGAGTAACCACAAATAATAATCCAATATCATAAGAGCAGTTCCCACAGGAAATAAATACTACAAGTCAAATGCAAGGAGAAAAATATTAACACCGATAATATGTTTGAAACAGATTTGAAAATGTGCAAGAAAAATACTTACTGATTTTGCTTGTTATATCACTTTGATTAGTCAACAATTTAGATTTGATTATTTGTATGGAAAACATTATCTTTTGCAAAGAACAATTAATGCTCAAATCAACCAAACAATTTGAATGGGGGGTGTGAGTATAACCATGCATGGTATAGGGCAAAGAGAGGGGCAGCTGCCCCCTAAAATTTTGAAAAAAGAAAACATATATAATTTCAAAAATTATATTTTCAAATGCATTTAATATTTTGTCCTCTAATATAAATTCCTAGTTTCGCCCCAAAAGGATATATCTTTATGCAAATGAGGGGCAGAGCCAATTGATTTTACAAAACTCAAAAATGATAATTTAAAAAACTGCCAAAAAATGGAGGTACTTTGAAAACCACTGCAAGCACTCATTCGTCCGTCTCAAAACCTTATCTCTTTTGGATCTTAACCGCAGAGATTGAATATTTTTAACAAATCCAAAATTTTCGTCAAAATCATAATTTAAAATCTTCTTTTTCTCAAACTCCTTGGCAAATTAAAAAAATAAAAATAAAAATAAGTCAAATACAAAGAGAGAACTCTTTAACCCCAAAGGGAAATGACTGAATGAATCTCAAAATTCTAGATTAAAATCTCAGAATTACTCGATCCCCATAAATGGTTTGCTCACACATAGAAGAAAGATTACACCAAAATCTTAATCAGCATCTAGGGAACAACACAAGATTGAAGAACAGAACCGTGAGGTGAAGACGATATACACATACCTGAAGATAAACCCTTTTCCCCTCTCTCTCTCTCTCTCTCTCTGAAGTGGGTGGTTGTGCTTCCTTCGAGGCCTCTGCAAAACCACAACCCTAGACTGCCGGTGTGATATGCGGAGTATCATAAAATTAGGGTTCTTCTCTTGGGGTTTATTCCACTGAAATGAATTGGGCTTTAGTGAGAATTATGGGCTGAGGCCCAAAATTTAGATATTTAGTGTAATTTACGCCGAGCATGCCAAGACAAACCTTACCTTTTTTTTTGGGTGAAAGATTAATTCTAGAAACGAATACGAAACAAATAATATTTTATAAGAATATAAAAAATAAAAATATAGACAAATATATAAATATAAAAAATCTAAATATTTTAAGAAAATAATATATTAGTCATATTTTATAATAAAAATATAAAATGATTAAATATTTAATTATTAATCATAAGACAAATAATATATAAAATAAAAATTATTATTAAATAAGTAAATAATTCATTAAATATAAAAAATATGATGAGTTTTATATAAATATTAATTAATTTAGTATATCTAAATATTTCAAAATTAAAAAATATTTTTAAAATAAAAAATATCAGTATTAAAAAGTTTCCATACATCAAGAGAACCACTTTACCACCAAGTGAAGTGTGATTATAAAGTTTTCCTTTCTCTCTCTGTGAGGTATACACGTTACTACAATTTTATTGAAATTTTCAAGTAAACTATAATATAATCTTTATCTCCCTTTGCCAAAAAATTTCAGTTTTGACATGTTTAAGTATTTGTAGCAAATCAGAGATTGCATCTTCTGATACTTCACCCATCAAGTAGGTCTACGTTGATGAAGAAGAACCTTCCAACATGGTTTCAATGAAGAAGAATACAAGCTGAAAACAAAAATGAAGGCATATGATAAAACATGGCAAATGGAATCGTGGCTACTTACGAGCCCTGTCTCAATTTTTGTTGTCAAAGGGAGGAGGGAGAGAGAAGGATAGAGAGTCAGAGTTTTCGAGAGATAGTTTAATGATATAAATTTTTATTTTTTAATTTGGTGATTTTAAATTTAAATTCTTATAAAATAAAAAAAATAGAGAGGCAGATGTTTATTTATTTATTTGTTTATATATTATTCCTATTATTTAGAAAAAAAAATTTATATTTAATAGTTTTTAATAATTTTTTTTAAAATATTTTTTTAATATTTTAATAAATGAAACTAGACTAAAGAGTTAATTTTATATATTTTTTGTAAGTTTAAATAACTTTTCATATTTCGTTCATTGTTTAAAAGCATTTTTGTATTTTTTTCCTTTTAAAAAGACGCCATCTCGCTTATCTATATATACTGCTCTCATGTAAAGCAATCCTTCTCCAAGCCCCTCTATCATCCCTCTCCTTTCTCACGTCACTAACACTCTCTCTCTCTCCTCTCTCCTCTCTCCCTCTCCCTCTCAATCTCACGTGATGCAATCCCTGTCGAAGCTCTCTTTGTTCTCTCTCTGCTCACTCTCGCATCTCACCAACGATCTCTTTCTTCCCTTTCGAGCCTTCTCAACCAAAACTCCAAATTCCGAGATGCCCGCCGTTGTCAGCTACCTAATGAACACATTCAACCTCTCTGAACCCTTTGCAAAGACAGCTGCTTCTCGTTTCTCGGGAACCAAAACCCCTCAAAACCTCCAATCTGTTGTCCACTACTTCACCCAAATCGGATTCTCACCCTCCCAAATCAAAATTTGTGCCTCAGTGGCCCCCCAAATTCTCTTCACTAACCCTCAAAAAACCCTAAAGCCCAAAATTGATTATTTGCAATCGCTGGGTTTAACTGGGTCTGATTTGGGTCTGCTAATCTCTAAAAACCCTACTCTCATGTTGGTTTCTTTGAGAAAAAGATTGATTCCCTCTGTTGAAACATTTAAAGAAATTCTATCATATGATAACTCTTACAAGTTTCTGAGTAGGGTTTTAATGAGATGCAGTTGGGGGATTGCTAGAGGCAGAGAACGTATCTTGAGCAATGTTTCATATTTAAAAAGTTGTGGAATTGTAGGGTCTCAGCTTTCAATGCTTCTGAAAAGACAGCCCAGGGTTTTCACTATGCCTGTATCTGATGTTAAAAAGCGTGTTTCTTGGGTTTTAGATTTGGGGTTCTCGAAGGATTCGAGAATGTTGGTTCATGCTGTTCATACTGTTTGTTCCATTAGTAGGGAGACTTTTGAGAGGAAAATGAAGTTGTTTCAGAGTTTTGGGTTTTCTGAGGGGGAATGCTTCAAAATGTTTAGAAGAGCGCCGGTTTTGTTTAGGGTTTCTGAAAGAAAATTGAGGTTGGGAATTGAGTTTTTCATGAATAGAATGAAGTTTGATAAGGCCGCGCTTGTTTCTTATCCTACGTGTTTGATGAATAGCTTGGATGATAGGGTGATTCCGAGGTATAGAGTTGTGCAGCTCCTGAAATCCAAGAAGTTGGTGAAGAAGACGCCAAATTTTATGAATATTTTGAGTTTGACTGAGAAGGAGTTTCTGGAGAAATACATAGTCGTGTTTAGAGACGATGCTGAGGAGATACTGATGGCTTATAAGGGTCATTTGTTGGAATCTTCTTAGAGTTATAATTTTGAGTTGAAAAGGAGGAAAGGTTCCTGTGCTTTGCCAGTGTTCCCATTCTAAATCAAGTTCAATCAGATTTATGTTCTTCAAGTCCAGTGAACTTATTGGAATTTGTTTGCGTAGCCTCCCAAGGAATTCGATTTGAAAACCTCAAGGAAAGGAGCTGACTCCCTTCACCATCCGGAGCCATGTTTGAGGTACTTTTGTGGCTCTAATTTGTTGACAGCATACTTTTGTGGCTCTGGGTTGGCGAGAGCAGTATAGGTTTTTTAGACTTCATGTTTCAGAGTAGTTCTTTTGTGATGTGAAAATTTTGAGTTAAGGTGAGAACATGTCCAAACTTAATTAAATTTGTTCTCGTCACTTGCAAGGTGCATAATTTAATTTGAGGAAAATGTTTACCCTGTTAATCTTATTAGTTTGCAAATCTCACATTTGAATCTTTTCTTTTCTTTTCTTTAAAATCCTTGGTGCTGTGAGACACTTTCAGAATCTTGTTCATTTAAGTAAGATTTCTTCTTCATTTGTACTCATGGAGAGTCATGCATGTGTTAGCTTGTTTATGTGGCTGCTTTGCTGCCGCAGCAGATGCTGGTAAGCAAAGTTTTCGGTGGAATTGCATTTTGTGACGATCAAAATCCTCACGTAATGTCTCCACCTCCTGCATCCAGTGGCAGAACTGTAAATTTTGTTCCTTTCTTCCACTTCTACGGGGATTTGATCCCCACTGTATGGTCCTTGCACCAGAAAATGTTGTGATGAAGATTCCATTTGGCCTAACAAAATTGTAGGGTGGCCAGCACTACCATCTCTCAATTAAAGCATCGCCTGGTTCTGTAGTGCACTAAGAGGAAGGATTTAGGATCT
Organism: Dillenia suffruticosa; assembly: GCA_033439265.1. Lineage (NCBI taxonomy): Eukaryota > Viridiplantae > Streptophyta > Magnoliopsida > Dilleniales > Dilleniaceae > Dillenia > Dillenia suffruticosa. The sequence continues at coordinate 3,458,789 of JAVTVX010000012.1, read as the reverse complement.
CTCTTTCAGAATTAACTTAGAATTCGGACATGAACAATGTTGCTCAGGTTCCCACGAGGTAGCAGTCATCTGCATTTGCCCATTGTGGAAGAGACTGGTCATAGCAACAAGTTTAAGAGCTGCCACCACTGCTTCTGCTGGTTAGGGACGGAACAAGGTTTACTTATTTCCAGAGAATGAAAATAACGTAATTCTGGGGCTACAAAGTCTGATGTTTAAAGAAGTTGTCCTAAAAGTGAATCACAAGCCGTTTGGCCGAGTGGTATAAAATGCTCTATGTTCATCCTTGATCTTGCTTTACGTCCTGTCTCTCTCTCTCTCTCTCTTTGTAGGTGGTGGAGATTTCTTTTTGCTGGTTGAAGATGGTGATGGTCGCAGATGGTTTGCCATCTTGTCTCACCTATCTCTTTTGGGTTCATTTTTGTTGCCTATGTAAAGACCATGATTTGTACGAAATGTGAGGCAATATAGAGTCGACATTGTCAAATTGGAAGTACTATGTTTTGGGTTTACATCCTAATCATTAGATATATTAAAATGAGTATTTTATCTATTTTGAAATACTAATTAATTAACATAATAATTTTGTGGGATTAATTTATCTAATCGAGAACTAAAAGTTTATTTTGAAATCTCATATTCAAGTCTACGGATTTACCTTGATTCACAAATGAAAGGGGCAACTTATGTATATGATCAATCTATCAAAAGGTGGTGAAGGCTATAAAGCAAAATAATTAACCTAAAGAAGCACGACAAAAGCTACTTCGCCAAAATCCATCAAGGTCTCTCTTGCAAACCCTGCGTTTTCCTATTGCGCTTCTTGCTCTTTATGAACAGGTGCAGATTTGTTATTTGACCCCATCCTACGTAAGAGGGTCGCCGACCGTTGCTCAATTTCCCAAATCTTTTTCAAATATGATGACAAGCCAAGTAGAGCAATTGAATTCCTGCATCAGATCTGCTGCAAACTATGGCAACGTCCAAAAAGTGCCTCTTCCCTTTCACCAATTCAAGCAAATGGATTAACACCCAGATGAATTCACCTTTTTCCTTACTAGCAAATGCTTGTGGAAAGCTCTCCAATCTCAAATACTCCCAAATTAGTCATACCCATGCTACAAAATCACCTTTTTCAACTGATATTTATGCACAAACAGCTATAGTTGATATGTATGTTGAATGCGGTCGACCTGATATGGATTATAATTTGTTTGAGGGAATGTCGAAGAGAGACCTTGTTTGCTGCAATGTAATGTTCACTGGGTTTGCTCAGAACGGATTTTTTGATGGTGCTTCATTCGTGTTTCGAAGCATAAGGTTTGATGAGGTTTTGCATGATGCAGTCTCCGTTATTCGATTGACCCTGTTGGTTTCTGAGTCTAAGGCTTCAAATTTGGTGAAAGCTGTTCATTCATATGGTGTTAGGATTGGGGTAGGATGTGATGTTTCTGTTGCAAGTACTTGGATTGCAGGTTATGCTAAATGTGGTGATTTGTGCTCGGCCAAGACTGTATTTGATGAGATTGATATGGCTTTACAGAGTATTGTCTCATGGAATTCAATGATCACTGGTTAAGGGTACCTTGGCAAATTGTCTAAGGCAATTCTGTTATACAAACGGATGCTTTGTGATACATATAGGCCAGATGGTAGTACTATTATAAGCCTCTAAGCTTGTGGGCAACATGGGGCAGTATTTCAAAGGGAGTTAATTCATGCCCGTGGAATAAACTAGGGGTGTCATTGGAATGTATGTTTGGTCAATACCTTACATCGATGTATTCTAAACCTGGAGACACTGATTCTTCTAGATGGTTATTTGATGAATTGCCTGGGAAGACTTGCGTCTCATAGACTTCTACAATTGGCGGGTATGCTGAAAAGGGGGACTTAGATGAGGCGCTGGTTTTATTTAGTGCCATTGAAGCAGCAGGCAGTAAACCAGGTTTGGTCACCATGATATCTGTTATGTCGGGTTGTGGCCAGACTGGAGCACTTGAGCTTGGAAAATGGGTTGACAACTATGCTCAGTTAAATGGATTGAAGGAAAAATTATGGTTTCCAAAGCACTGATAGACATGTATGCAAAATGTGGAAGTATGAACAATGCCAGGGAAATCTTCCTTAACATGCCTGAAAAAACTGTTGTCTCTTGGACAGCTATGATCTCTGGATGTGCTCGGAATTGCAAGGAGAAAGAAGGTTTAGATCTCTCCTTTGTGATAGTTAAGTTGAGTCGGAAACCAAACCACATCACTTTCCTTGCTGTTCTTCAAGCTTGCATGCATGCAAGTTTAGTAGAGAAAGTGTGGGAATGCTTTGATATGATGGCCAAAATGTATAATATTAATCCAGGTTGAGAACACTATTCTTGCAGGGATGATCTTCTTGGACGAGAAAGGAATTTAAAGGAAGCATTTGAGTTCATCCAAAGCATGCATTTCAAACCTGATTCCAGGCTTGCAGCTTGCAAAATTCATGACAACATAGAGACTGATGAACATGCTGCATCCCGTCTTTTTGAATGGGAGGCCCAAGTACGTTGAGATGGCAAACATATATGCATCAGCAAGGAGGTGGGATGGAGTTGCAGCGATAAGAAATGTGATGAGAAGCAAAAGGTTGAAAAAAATCTCCTCGAAGATCCCTTGTTCAGGTGGACAGAAAGTGTCGTGTTTACTGTTGGGGACAACAGTCACCCTGATATTTTGCTAATATATGCAATCATAGATGGTCTTGCTTTGCATACAAGGGAAGAAGGATTGTCACCATGTATTGATGCACTCATAGGACAAATCTTGGACCGAATCTACGTTTGGAAATAGTCCTGTTGCCAAGACCTGTCAGAGTCTAAGCCATGCTTATGATTCATCATATTTAGCAGGCAAGTGCCAAGAAAGCTTACCATGAAAGGCACTCTCTGCAATATGACAATCCAACTGACAATTCCTGATGAATCAGGCTTTACTCTATCTAACTCACTCCTCCTAAGAAGTGATGCAGGGAGTGATATGACTTCTGATCAGCATGAAAAGGTATAATACTGACCAAGTTATACCATTAAAATATATATATATCATTTTGGAAGCAATTTCCAATGATCAAAACATTATCAAATCTACTATGTTATACCATGAAAAGATTGACTTTTGATTCAATGTTTTCGTTTCTTATGTTGGTGTTAGCAATCTAAGAGGATCCTGGTTTCTTCCTATATTATACAGGTAAAGACTTTTTCATTGTATAATGAATGTGCTTGCTTACATTTATCTACCATGATATTGTTGTATTGTGCAGCAAATTTTATAAAAGCAGTATCTCATCTATTTCATTCCGTTATGACAAGGCATAAACACATTCAAATTTTTATAATTTTTCTTCTTCTATGTTTCTACTCTGGCTTCTAAATATCAAGATTCTTGACTAATAGATTTTATTGTCCGTTGAAGGCATTCTAAGTTGGGGAAAATGCAGCAAATGTGATGTTATAGTAAGCAACATCTTTGCCCACACATGAAAGGTGATTGCAGATCTCCTCTTCATCAATAAGTGTAAGAATGTAGAGAGCCTCCATGCTTTTATCCGGCTCATAAGGAAGCTTTGAAGGTTGGGTCTGAAAATGTTGTGCTACATGTGTACAACTTGATTTCCAGCTAACCTGATGCCCCAAGCCCCAATTCTGCCGTTAAGAAATTTGATAAATCTTGAAAACCTTTATATATTTAACGGTTGTTGCAATTAGATCACTCCGACAATTCTGAACCTCTATTTCATAGACCTTTTAGTGCTTTGGACCACTGAGAGAATATAACCGAGATCAAAGATTCTTTCACCTTTTATGCCCCATTTCATCATTTCATATTATTGTTACAGTCAGTAAGATTGCAAGAACCAATTAGGTGTATATAAAGTCCTTATTTTATCAACTTCTCGATAATGTCATAATCCACTTTGGTACCCTCAGCGAAGCCATTGCGTAGCCCTGAGGAAGCATGGTTGTTGCCATTTTTTTGGTGCTGTTGAGTCACTCAATGTGGAACTGAGATCATTGAAGAATTATATTTTGCTTAGTCACAGACCCTGTAATAATGTGTTAATGTTGTCCACATTCTTAAGAATTGTCAGAATCCCATGCTGTCCTATGGTATTGGGTTGACTAAGGGTTTTGCCTTTCTGATATTGTTCGATTTTCAATATCAGACTCTAACCCTACACATTACATCCTGCTATGTTACAGCAAGAAGAATTGTTTCTTAAAAGTCTGATGCTTCCAAAGTAACAATTATTGTCCTGCGAGTGTTTTTCCATACCATCTCTTTTTTTCCCTTGGATTCTTGGTAGTATCTGGAAGTTGATTTTTATCCATTTTGAATGCTGTTCTCTGCTTAGTTACTGCTTACCAGATTTTCAGCCCAACATCACAGAAATATTAGGTGATTAACTTTAATAGTTATTGATCAATAAATCAATCCCAATATCTGAATGCAGGCCAGAAGAAGGGTTATAACGTGGACAACAAGAATTGATCCCCTTCGAGATATCTTGCCAGCCAGATGTCTTACTAATAAAGAAGATACTGATTGACCCGTCATATGGATCACCAGTTGCTAATCATGAATTTTATTGCTCTTTAAGGTACCAAGAAAATTGAAGAATATTGATGCGAACATTTATTTTTCATAAAGTGTCATATCTAGAACTAGAGAAAGGAAGGATTTAATGCTGTGTGTGTCTAGGTTTTGTACTAATAAATAATGCCAAAAGTAACCTCTCTCCTCCCATATATTTTCCATAATTTTTCTGAGGAAATCCTATGTATACATAATAAACACCATCAGGTGGTCAGAGTGGTTATGCCTAAAATATGGTCTTCTATGTATCCAGCAAATCAGATTTATGATCAAAAGTCATTTCAAATTATATTAGCTGGCCTTCAATTTGTGAAATTATATATGACTCGATGCTGAACCTTAGCGAAGGGAGTTCTCACACAGATATTCTTTGAGAAATAATTTGCACTTTTGATGGACACATGATTTACACCAAATGACCCAAAGAAAACACATGAGGGAGGATCAAAAGTTCGGGAAATCCTGTTCATAGTTCTCCAGGTCCTCTCCATCCGTGTGGAGAATTCTGACAGAAGTAGCATACTTGGGTCCTTACATGAGGGAGAGGGAGGTGGGATATACTAAATTTACATTTTCCATCTAGTTAAGACTGAAGAATTTTGGTTCAGACTGAGGTTGTTCCTTTTTGATAGGAAAAAAGAATTGTGTCGGATTCATTAAGGAAAATACATAATGCTCCAAGGAAGAGAGAGAAATCCTCAGAAGAAAGAGAAACAAAGAGCAAAAACAGGAACTAGCGAAGGACTGCTATTAATCAGAAAACAAGCAGGAGCTGCTCCATATAGTACCAAATTGTAATTTTCAACAGATGCTGATACCTTAGCCTGCACGTATACCAAATTATGAGAAGGTTCTGGAGAGGTAGGTCCCCAAGCCTCAAATGGTTGAGGATAAGAATTTCCATGTGCTGTACCTAATGTTATCAGCAAAAAGCAAACCGATTGATAGTTGAAATTTATTGAATATAAACGACTTAGTTTTCCACACAGTATTAGAAAACACTTTTCTCATTATAAAATATTTAATTTAAGCAAAGCACTACTAAAGAGCTAGTGGGTTAGCATTCTGGAAAGTTCATGAGCAAGGACATTAGTATCATTGCCACTGGACTGTCACCTTAGTGGTTTGTGTTCTGGAGACTTAAATTGCTTTGACTATATGCTTGAAAGATTTTAGGGGAAACCAGATTCTTTTCGCTTTTATTTTCTTGTCAAAAGGGTTTTGAGTATATGCTTTTCTTTCTTGCATATGCCACCGATTTCATCCGAAGGAAAAAGAACTAGAGGAATGGTTTTGCTGACCGTTCAGAAGAATATAGTCTCTCTCATTAGTTTTCATAGTTATCACATTCTATTAATGAATTTTTAGTTAAAAATATTAAGATAATAGGAAAACCAGCAAGTTAATTGCTGCTGATAGTTCCAGTTGGATTCAACAGGGCCTTAAAACAGTGAGACAAAATAAAATAAAGGAACATGGAAAAGACACTGGAGACCTTTTGGAATCCAAGCTTGTCTTAGGTGTTCAATCCCTTTTGTTTGGATGCTTTCCTCTTAACAATATTCATTTTAAATCTTTCCCACCATGTATTTTATGTCTATAAGCATGCCTCTTCAAGCAATATAATACCAAAGAAAAGTCATTTGTTTAATCTAATAGTTGACCTAGAAGCCTCAATCCATGACTAATCTTAATCCCGTTTATTTCTTGTTTATATTAATACAGTTGTCATTTGAAGACGTTTGTATATTAAACTTCAGACTTTAGTTATTTTTTTTTCCTGAAGGGACAGCAAGATTCAGATCATGTTGTTCAAATGTAGGTGAAATACTAGAAAGAACCCCATAAACAATGTCATCCTCTGTATATTAACCTTGAGACTTTAGTTTGATATTTCTTATGACGACAGCAATACTTAGATAATTTAATCATGTTGTTGAGATTTGGGTGAAATAGTTGCTGCTGGAGCCATTTGTCACCTCCTTGTTACAAGGCTTAGCTAGGACTTAGGTTGTTTGAAATTCATGGTCTGAATGAAGTTATATTTTAGAAAGTCACATTATTGCAACTTTCTTGGGTCATGAAAAAGGGACTAGGTAAGTACAAAATTTTAAAGGATTTAATTAACACATCAAAGGGAATAGGAGGCTTTGAGAATAGAAGTGCAGGAACTCACTTTACCTGGATGTCGTTAGAATTTGCACGATTTCATTAAAGCTTTCAAACCCAATAACCGTGTTGGATACAACATATGATTAGTGTACCTTTTTTTACCTCTTCTTCTTCCTTTTTTTTTTTTAACTTTTCAAGCGATAGATGTTTGCATTCTGTATCACACATTTTGAACACCAAACAGGATATGATTAAAAAAATAGTATAAGAGTTCCTAATTTGAACATATTGACCATGTTCTTAGACTTGGGGCTCTCTAATTTTTTACAGAATTCTCTGAAATTACTGGTTTTGAGCTTGATATTCTGCAGCTTGCATGGATGTGATAGAAAAGAATCTTAGAGAGAAACAAGAAGCAAAAGGAGAGCGTGAAGCATATGTGCTGTTTCCACCCACCTTTTGTTCTTCCTTTATGTGAAACCGTACAAGATACCTTGCCCATTCTTGGGATGAATAGGCCATGGATTGATAAAAAAGTGCTAAGCCCGAACCAACCAAACCATGCAAAATATCTTGAATACTGTATATTTCAGGATTGGTTCAGCAATCAATTGGGAACATGTGGGGTCTGCACAATAGAGTTGGACAAGGTTCACTTCAGCACGACACAGGAGCTTTCCTCACCACTGAAATGAGATTTGATCAATATGCTGTGCTTTTATTTTAAGTGAGTCATGTCAGCTCTACTCAGTCACTGTTTAACTTGACTCCAATTGAAAGGGTTTGTGAAGCCCTCGATCCTCGTGATCCTTTAGTACTTGGAGAACATGATGTGTAGAGCAAGTTTCTTTGGCACTACAGGAACCACGTTTTCTCCTCTAGAAGGTGGTCCGTAAACCGTTAAGATACATGTGTCTTAGATGCAACTTAGGACAGTCGTGCCCTTAATCCGATTTATATTAGAACTTTTAACCTTCTCTCACAGGGGAGATTGTACAGAGAACATGGATGTGGCACATTTATGATCTCACACGTATGCTTAAAGGGGCTAAGGGGCTTAGACATGACACATCTAAATCCTTATTTAGCCCGTAGGAAATACACTTTTAAACCTTGATAATTGCATTAGAGCAATTTTGAACCAACACCCCACGTTTGCCTAGTGTGCTTTTCTAATGTAATGTGGTTTGTGAATTTCTATGCGTACTATATAATTTATTAGTCCGTACGTGAAAGTAATAACTAAAATTTCATTATAATTAAGGGGAAAAAAGTGTTTGGCATGATAAGAACCATGTTTTTACCTTTTTGAGGTTATCTAACCATTGAGACAGCTCTGGAAATTGTTAAAGTCAACATATGTTAGGAGCAACAACATACATCTTGAGGACATCCTGCAATTAATGCAAAAACAATCTGTCAAAATGAATGATGGAAAGTGATAAATTTCCAAAATGTTCTTCCTTTTACTTTGGGGGAAAGGTGATTTCGTTTTTCTGCAAAGAAAAGCTATGTCCAGATGTGTACAGCTTAGATACCACAATTCCACACACCATTGCTTAAAATGACTCTTCGTTGCTAAGTAATAGTTTATTTCCTTTTCCATCCACATCAGGACCGCCTTCCCACCTTTTTTTCTATCATAAATTTTTGTTGCCCTTTTGCCCATTCACTTACTTCCCATCTTTTTTTCTATTATAAATTTTTGTTGCCTTTTCCCAATTCACTTGGTTTATAAACCTTAAACTCTCTGGTTGTTGAATACCACAAGTAACTCTTCCATCCAACTCTCCGAAAGAAAAGCACTTTCTATCCTCTGTACTCAGTCTTCATGAGTGGAAAAAGAAACCAGTGTAGCCCTGTCGGAAGCCCATTATCTGGGAACTTATCCGACAGCTCATCAAAAGAGCAAGATCGGTTTCTTCCCATTGCCAATGTTAGCCGTATCATGAAGAAATCTCTCCCTGCAACCGCAAAAATATCGAAAGAAGCCAAAGAAACTGTCCAAGAGTGTGTATCTGAGTTCATCAGCTTCATTACCGGTGAAGCCTCTGACAAGTGTCAGAGAGAAAAAAGGAAGACAATCAACGGAGATGATCTTCTCTGGGCCATGACCACTTTGGGATTCGAGAACTATGTTGGACCTTTGAAGGTTTATCTCAACAGGTACAGAGAAACAGAAGGAGAGAAGAACTCCTTAGCTAGACAAGAAGATCAGTCTCATAATACTAATGCTGCTAATACCATTGCTGGTGTTGATATCCATAGGACATCTAACTCCGTAGTTACTAAGACTGATCATTTTCAGAGTCCTTTCAATGGTGGCTATTATCCGATCATGGCACAAGTGACTTCAAGGGGATTTGACGATGGTGGAAGGATCATTGGCTATGGCGAGAATTTTGCAGTGGGAGGCTATAATATGAGCAAAAACCGCGAGCATGATGGGAATGGAAAGCGGACTATGGCTGCTCATCTTCACCATGGAGTTGAGTGGTAGAGATTCCGATTTCCAACCTTCAGAAACTCAATAATTTCTTGATTCTGTTGAATTTATTAACCTTCTATCTATTTAGTATCTCCTCTTGTAGAATTTTATTGAACATGATCGATGAAATATCTTATGCTGTTTTAATTCAGCTTTGATTATTGACCTGTTGCTTCTATGCGTTTTGTTGATTTGGTCTTCTCCTCTCATGTCTTAGAAAAGATGAACAATTTAGGCACAATCACGGGAAGGCAAGATGATCTTGTTTTTGTTCTTTTACAGGTTGTAAATTTTTTGATCTTCTGGTTAAAAAAAAGGTTTTTTGATGGGTGCGAAGAAAAATGCTTCTAATGCTAATCATCTCTCTCTCTCTCTCTCTCTCTCTCTCTCTCTCACATGTTTTGGCTGAATGTGTAGTACCTTGAGCATAGATTCCAGCGACAGCAACATTACGCCAAAATGACATTCGAACATACTCCATCCAATCCTTACAGACCAAATCTAGGAAAGATTAGCCCTAAATAATTTTGGTTTGGGGTTTCTTTGTATAAACACTGATAATGAGTTAATTATTTAACATATATGACCTATGCACGTAGCATTTTTCATAACAAACAATTGAAGTTGGAACCGGTGATTTTAAAACCAAATCAAATCGGACAGTTCGATCGAAAATCATTCTATAATCTAATTCGATTTTTATTATTAAATTAGATAAAATCAAATCCGATTAATATCATTTAGATCTAATCAATATCATTTAAAATTGATCAATACCTATAAAAATCGATGAATCGTTCAAATCGATCCGATCAGTTTTTCATTGCAAATAATGTTTTTCACAATAAATTTTTTTTAATAGAAATATATAATCTTTATTTTTTATAAAATGATTCGACCGGTCCGACCATTGAACCACGAGTTACTTGTGGGTTCGGTTTTAAAAGCAATGGTTGGAACAACATGAACCAGTCCGACGTCCGGCACTTCAATAATCCCTCCCTCTCCGCTGACCAGGCAATCTCTCTCTCTCTCTCTCTCTCTCTCTCTCTCCATACACTATAAAAAAATTGTTAAGTATATGACATGCATTACCATGTATTCGTCCACTCTGAGTAGAGCAGCTACGTCTCAATTTGATTACCCAGTCATATGTGATAGGTTACTAAACTACTACTCTCTTCCTCTTCTTTATACCTCGTTATAAGGACCAAACATAACGCCAGGCGAACTGAGACTGGCGAATCGAAGATGGTCGAAGCGTCTGAAGGCTGTGGCTATTCAAGGCGGCGGTGACTGAATTTGCGGCCGCTAAATCGAATGAAGGCGATGATGAAAAAGGGACTGTGTGATGGTGACGAAAACACGAACAAGAGCAGAGGATTCAACTGAAATTGAAGACAGTAATGAAATTAAAGAACATTCAAGTTAAAATTGGAAAATTGAGCTCCCCCCACTCTGCGTAAGTTCTTCCTTCATACATCCACCTCCTTCCCGTTTGTTTCCAATTTTTCTCTAGATCTTCTTTCATTTTTTATTCCATTCCAAGATTTTGTTGCCAATTTCCCAAATTTGCAGAACATTTATCGCCTCAGTTCTTGCGCGAACCTTGCTCATCGTTGGATTACAGACACTGCCACGGTTACTTCCTCTCATCGGGCTTGAACCAATCATGGGTTTGACTCTCCTGGATCTTCGCTTTAGGCCTTGATATTGGGATTGCATGAAATGGGCTTAGACCTGACCTTCTCGTTGACAGTGGACTGAAGTTTGGGCTCATATAGTTTGGACTTTGATTTTAGCCTTGGTTCAATTGGACTTTGAATTTGGATAGGTTTTGGATTCGATTTCTAATTTTCTTTTTTTTTTTTTTAACTTACTATCGATATTCAAAATCATATTTCAATTAATTCGATTCGAATATTTATAAAAATACTATTAGAAACGGTTATTCTATCATCATTTTCAAATTTTGAACTCGAAATTTAATTAAAACAGTTAACATCTTATCCCATTAAATTAACTTTCTGTTAATATAATTTTTCCTCTATTTTAAATCTGCAAACACAATTAACTTATTTTAAATCTGCAAACACAATTAACTTAATTGAGTAAAAATTTTAATACATCTAATATAAAACACACAAAAATTTAATCACAATAATCTTAATAATTGACTTTTCAATGTCACGTATTCCTCTCTATTTGACCATGCAACCACGGGGAAGAGGATAGGGGGCAAACCTCTCTAAGAGATTATTTCTCAAAATAAAAAGTTAACGACCTTCACTTACACTAAATGCTCATTTAACAGGATTTTTTTTGCAGTTTCTCTTTTTTAAGAAATCCTGTCAAACGATATTTTTTAAAAATTCTTTAAAAAAAAGAGCTTTTTTTTTTTCATGAAAAAAATTAAAAAAGTAGCTTTGAAGTAAAAGGTTCTCCTAGGAGCTTTTACTTCTCAAATTTTTTAATATTCCAGCTTTTTAAATTTAAAAATTAATTACTTTCAAACGACTTTTAACTGAAAAGATAAGCCGAAAAAAAAATCATGTCAAAGGGGCATTAAATTTACAGCTTTTCGAATTTTTAATTTTACGTCAAAGGGGGTAAAATTTTGAAATAAACACAATCAAATATAAGAAGAAATTGTCATTTTTGTGATAATTAAATTCAGAATGTTTTTTCTCATATTAATGTGTATTATGAAAAGTATAACTACAAATAGTAGTTTTGCTTGGTTTGACATTAATCTTTAAAGTATTTTCATAAATATTAGTTTCACTCTGAATCTCATTTCTTTTCCCCTTTTGTCAAAAATAGGATGCATTTTTTGATCAAATAAATAAGTCTAAGTATAAAAATAATTGATTTAGAAGCAAGGTTTTATCGTAAACCTAACAACTGTTTGTAGAATTATAGGTTTTTAACATGATTTAAGAATGACTTCGAATATGAAAATACCCAAACTTATAATCAATATTGTGACGACTCGCTATCTAGGTATCGCACCCCCTAACAAAAGGAGACAGATATGTAAATATAGAAACAACTAATATAATTAAAATACAATAACTGAATTTACAACAGTTACCCTCTCCATGTATGATAACACAGAATGAAATTTATAATATAATAAAATAAATAACTTGTTCTTTTCAAATAAAATATCCATAAAATTCTCATATTTATTGATCATTTAGCCGCCTAGAGTTAGCATAAAACCTGATAAAATAAAGAGAACATTCCAATTATCAACAAGTTGGCATCAATTGTCCTCCTGCTGTTTAGCACAACATACCATAACATATAAACATAATATAAACAAAACTCTACATGTAGTGCTCTCTTTGGTGATCAAGTATACATCTACACATGAAATATCATTCATACAACCCAAAAAGAAACACAAAAATTATATGCCTTAAACAAAATAAATGATCAAAGATAAGTAAGGATTTAAATCTCTCAACTTAAAGTCTTCTATCCTATAATTATCTCTCGTCTTCCTAATCACCAGAAAACAAGGATAATTGGGTCAACATAAACTAACTAAGCATACAGAGAACCAACAACATGCATGACAAGCAGGCAAGTATAAGAATATCAATATTTCCATATAAACAACATACTATATATAAAGTATACAAGAAATACATATTATATCGAGTACTCTCAAGAAAATAAGAGTGATTACTACTCTAAATTCATTATCTTTATTTATTTTTGTTGTTGTAATTTTAACTCAATCATTAAAAAAGGAATACAATATTGAATGAAGTTAGTATATGAAGATTTAGAAGAACAAGTTAAAATTTGGAATTTTCTAATTGAAATATAGGTTTTTTTGGATTAAACACCTCAAACACTTCATTTGTTTCTAATTCTACCCTCGTAGGGAGAAAAGATACATTCATAATTTTTCAACATTTACCCGCAGACTTCGCAAAGTTTTCGAAACTCTATACACCAACTATACATCTCAAATTTCGCCTACAAATTTTACAAAACTTTCAAAAATATTTTTGTGTTATCATTTTCTATTTATATTTCTTTATGATTCTCGTAAGTTAATAATCATAAAAATCACAATTCATTACAAGTTTCACACAAAAGTTGCAATCTAACATCACAATTATACATGTCATACAACTCATTGTGTACCCAAAAAGTTGTTCAATAAATTTCCAACACAAACAATTTTAGAAAAAGTGTTATAACTCAAACTACAGTACTCGAATTAAGATGATTCCAACTGCTATTTAAACATAAGATACATGACTAAAACTTTCATGTTTATAGTTAGGTTTAATTCCAATTACACATGAATATCCAAATCAATCAAAATTACAACTCAAAATTCACAATATAGTTTGTACAGTTTTAGAAAAATCAATATAATTTTTTTCTACATATATCGGTTTGAGGTGATTCCAATCATTTAAAGATAAAACATAGAGTTATAATTTTTATATTCAGAACTTAGTTTAATTCAACCTATAAGGTAATTAGAATTTGAAGCAAATTTCAGCACAAAAACAAAACAGTTTTTTATAGAAAACGTATCAGTTTAAAAATTCATCAAAAATTGAGTTCTCAATAAAACTCTTCCAATTATATCTTATTTTAAAGTCATAAAAATCTAGTTTTATCAGAAGAAAATCTCACTTGATTTTTCAATTGTGCAGAAATAGTTATGAGCCAAAAACTAAAATATGATTAGATTGTCCGGTATGCATAATTCATAGTTTTTCATTTCAAAACGTGATTCCTTTCTCCCTGATCCATTTCATCTTTATTCAAGTATTATAATCACTTGTAAAACATGTTGTACATAATATTTAGACAACAATTAAATAAACACAAATATGATACTTATCTTTTCAAGTTTTTAGTTTTTCTTTGTTCTTCTATGCTCTTCTTCTTCCAACTTTCTTACTTTCCATGTATTCTAAGCTTATTTTAGAACTTTTCCACACCTCTTTGTGTTAAGGATAACAAGTATATAGATGAAGGTTGCTTTATTTAAACTTAAAGGACACTTTTTATAGAGTTAAGGTTTGGTTTTTTGGGAAGAGAAAGAGGAAAACATGAGTGAAGTTCAAGAATGAAAGACTTTCCTCTCTCTCTCTCTCTCATTTCCATCCTAAGTGGGTTGTAAGGCCCCTACGTATGATGTATCAAAGGTGTAAGTGTCATGTGTCAATGAAGAAGCCATGTCATGTAAGGGTGTGGCATTTCTCATTTTTTCTTTTTTTTTCCCTTTTGTGAGTCTCGTACCATACCCTAATTCCTAATTCTATTCTCTTATTAGTTTATACCGACTGTTTTTTTTTGCTAATATACTCACCTATTTATGTTAATTTTAATACACTCGATCTATGATTAAAACCATGCATATAAAATCAAAACATGCATCGCACATAAAAATCAATAAATTTTAACAAAATGCAATACAAAAAATTTAAATATACTCAATAAAATGTAAATGCAAAAACATATTTTAATAAATTTTCAAAATAGAACCTTACAAGTATGGATTCCGATGTGGATTGTTCAACTCAACAACTTTAAACCGAGTGAAGCAATGCAAGAAAATGTTGAGTTGAGATTAGGATTCCACCATCAAACATATTTTTAGAAAAGTTAACCAATAGGCACAACTCATTAATATGAAAGACTCACCGTATCACTCTTTTTTTATAATTATTTGTATTTGATAATCATATTAATCTAATTAAATTTAGTTTGATTTAAATTAAATGTTTAAAATATAAATTTTTTCAATATCTATATTTTATATACGTAAAATTTGAGTTGAACTCTTAATTAAAAAAGTATTAGTATTCGGAATTAATTTAGCGTCAACTACATTTCACCCTACGCTATGAGTGCCCAATGGGATGTTGTAACACTCTTGAGTCCTCGAAAGACAATAGAGTCCTTTTAGCTATTGCATTTAAAATGAAAAGGAAAACAGAGTGTGAAGGAAACAGGGGAATGGAACGAAATAGACTGTGCTGAAAGATGGATGTGCTTTTGGTTGTGGATGAAAATGAATGGTTAGTGTCGAAGAAAAACTTTGGAATGCCGGTAGGATAGAGAGAAGACAGAGAGAGTAAGAGGAGCAGAGAAAAGTGAGGGACATAACAATTTTCTGTCTGCCTTTCTTTTTGATGTTACATTCTTCGATACATTCTTCTTGACCTTCCTAACTAATCTAACTCCTCAAATGACTTTCGATTAATTGGTCGGTCGGTCGGTCAACTAACTCTAATAACTTATAATTTTTTATATTGACCGATGGTCTTAAGTGTTCATACGGTCGTTATATTGGGTTGTGAATCGGGCCTGCAGGCTTGGGGTGCGGCTCTTTTCCCGTTGGTGTTACGGGTATTATTCATTTTCGTTGTTCTCGGACGTGACACCCTCTCCAAAAACAGAAAAAGAAATAAGGAGAATTAGAAGATCATCTGAACCTGCAAAATAAATAAAAATATATGTTATTTTCCCAAAAAAAAAAAAAAATTCTATAATATGTTTCATAGATGCTTAATTTCAGTTGAGAAAACACAAGTGTCTTTTCATTGTTTAAAAAAAAAAAAAAAAAAAAAAAAACAGTAACACAACAGAAAAAGGAAAAGAAAATGGAGTTTAAAGAAGGGGACTGTACTAGGAACAAACGATGTATCCGCGCATGGCACAACGGGAAACTTCTGAAGCCCTGTCTCTCTCTCTCTCTCTCTCTCTCTTCCAAAATAAAATCCCCAAAATTTTCAAATTTATGCACTTGAGCTGCTGCTTCATCAATGGCCGACCCTTCTCTCTCTCTCCACTCTCTTCAAAATGCCGACGACTCCTCCGACACTGCCGTCGTCGTTCCAAATCCGACGGCCGAGATTGTTCCTTTTTGCAACGCAAACACCAAGAACAAAATCAGAAAACCTAGAAAGGAGAGACACATGACTTCAACGGCGTCGTCTTCGTATTTTCGTGCTTCTTCTTCTTCGTCGTCGTGTTCGTGGAGAGAGAGAGGCCTTCGATTGTCTCATAAGCGACGAAACCCAAGAATTTTGATCGGAGGAAATCGACGTTACGAGATCGATGTGGATTCTCTCGCTCTTCCTCTTGGGATGTCTATTGCCGCTTTTGTTTCTCGGGTATGGTTTGATTTCAATGTGATATGAAAGTTTAGCTTTTTGATTGAATTGGGGTTCCGTTCATGTGGTTTGATCATTTTGATTCCATTCTTTTTTTTAGGGCTTATTCATTTGGGAATTAATCAGGGAAACAAAAAAAATGCATTTTGAATGGTTTTGATTTCCTTTTGGAAATTTTATAGCTTGCTTATTGTATTCCGAGTGTTGAAATTGAGAGATATTATGTGCATTTTGTTGTTTGTTTTGAATTGGGGAATTTCAATTGGTTGTGAAGAGGAGCGTACAAGGTAAAATTGTGAAATGGGTTGTTCTTGAACTCGAGTAGTATAGATTGAGAGCTTATATTAGGATTCTATGTTTAGCTTTTTTGTGTTATTTCATTAGGCATAATCAGGAACCAATGTTTGGTTGGCTCAGCGAGAAGGACGTGACCCTTTAACCATGCACGGCTTCAACTTGGCATGGGAATGGAAAATCGCTTGAAGGAGGGCCTGATAGCGGATCGGTCCAAATTAGTCGGGACAAACCCTCGGATACTGGGCGGTGACTCTAGCTGGGGTTCCAAAAAAAAAATAGGCATAATCAGGGGCGAAGCCAAAAATTTATATTGGGGGAGGAGTTGGGGGCATAATAGAGGAGAGGTTATAATTTTTAGATAACAAACGCTATTCTAAAGAATTTTAGCAGCATTTGACTTATAGCAGCATTTGCTGAAATGCCACTCAAAGTACGTATTAGAATTTTTTTCATCAAAATTTTGTTTTGCCAATGGACATAATTAAGATTCACGTGCAGTATCTATTATGCAAGCTTTTTGAGTTGCAGCATTATGAAATTAGGGCAACTGATTTCATCAATCGTGTCACATGACGCAAAAGATAGTGTTAAATCTTGGAATTTTGAAAAGATTATTGAAATATTGACATGTGCATGTCTTCTTATTGAAGAGAAAAATGCTAAACTTTGGAGCTGAAACATAAAGTTCTGAAATAGATTTGAATTTAGAGAACAGAGATAATTTCAAAAGCAAATTCTTTGGGGGGGGGGGAACAATTCAAGTCTAACTATTTAATAATGCTTTTTTACTCTGGAGGGATTTACCGAAAGCAGACAATGTGTAAGACTAAGACGCTCTTGAGACATAAGATTGGGTGGACGTTGCACTAATATGCAATTGTTTCATAAAATGGGAATACAATATTTACATATTTATTTAATGTATGAACCTAGTATGATAATAAGACACATCATTGGGCACACCAACCTTTTTGACAATGCATGGAATTTAAATATTATGCTTGAAGAAGCCTACGTTATTCATCCATTCTGAAATGATGAAAGACTTGTATTATAATTTTGCCTCTCCTGCCTATATTGCTCTTTTGTTTCAAAGAGGGTTATTAATGTGGAGATCATGGATGTCATGACAGATTCTTGAAAGGAAATACATAAGGGAAGAAGACCTGCCTGTCGATCAACTCTCTATGGTACTCTTCATAATTCCCTTTCTAGACACAAGAATACTTTGAAATATCTGGCAAATTAGGGTACCTTTTGCATGCAATTTCCATTTAAGACCAATATCATTCCATTTTCTCTTATATTTTATAGATCGAAAGGCATTTTCTTCTACTAAAGGAAAAGCCTTGATAACTGGTTTCTGTATGAGAACAGTAAGATTAGCTTATTTATATACAACAGATGTTTACTTTTTCAGCCGTGGACCATCCGGGTCTTTCATGGTTGGAGTTGGTGAAACAATTGGCACAACCTGAAGTGGAGCCCTCAACCTAGTGAGGGATCACTTTCTTTGTATGAATATGCCCTCATATTTTACATTTTTGAGTTTCCAAATGGGTAAACAGTACATTTATGTAACTCCTGTTTATTTCTCTTGCAGATCTGCGCTATGGCTGTCAAAGAATCTTTAACCAATGTAAGATGCACTTAATTTGCTGACTTGTTTGTTGGATGCAACTTATTGCCTCCAGTTTTCAAGTTGAGTTTCCGCTTGTTATTCAGACAGTATTTCCTTACAATCCACAGGCATTGTAACTAATAGGTGCACCTTTCTTTCCTCTGTTGCTACAGGTGGCGGGGAATAAGTTTGATTGCTTTGTGCAGAACTTTGAGAAATCATTTAGAAGCACTTTGAGGACCCTTAGATTGTTAAATACATCATCTATGAAGAAGAGTGATACCTTGAGCCTCTTAGACATTAGGAGTTCTTACCACGAAACTCCATCCATGTCTTCAAATAGAAAACAGTGTTCTATTTGCAGCTCTATGCAAAAAGATCTTCAGTCAGAAGTGGAATTATCTACCAGCAAAGCTCAGGAAAAATTGGGCATGCTTGAGGATCTGCAAGAGCATAAACTGATAAATGGATCATCTCTTGACCAAAGCAAAAACATATATTCCTCCAATATTAAGGGCTCTTCTTTTGAACTTTCATCTATTTCTCAAAGCACTGTGGGATTCTCTGGTGATTGTTCTGCCACAAATGACCCAGAGTCAGAAGCAGCTCTACCTGCTAATACCATACCTGTATCAGTGGTGACACTTGAACATATACAGGAGAATATGCAAATGGATTCTGTGAAAAATGAGTTAGTATTGCATCAACAGCTGGCTTATGCTTCACCAGGCACATTGAGCTCCGTAACTAACAAGTCCACATTTAACACCTTTGAGAGGTCAGTAATTGAGCAAGAACGCTCTAATAAGCTCAAGAGTTTGGAGATTGGTCTTACCATGAAGAAGTTGCAACTGAAAGAAAAACAGCTAGCCCTTAGATCTGATTCCAATGTTCTGGAGAGATGTAAAATTAAAATGGGCATTTCAAAGGCATCCTTTAAAGCTGAGAAGTTCAAGAACCAATTGGAAGACGCCAGATATGCTGAGTTCTTTACAATGTGCATAGACTGTCTTGTTGCTGGATTACTTATGATGTCGGCCTCCCTATGTTTTGGAGCTTATATTTTTTCATATAAACGGATAACTGAAGCTAACGCTTCCTGTATGCCCACTACCAAGGTAAATTTTCTTGATGCAATTTCCCTGATCAGTCGAGACCTTCTTCTGGAGCATCTGAGATTGGATTGTTTCATTAACCTCCTTGCATTAAACTTTGGTCATTAATGGTTTTTGTTATATTTCAGGAGTCCAAATCGTGGTGGATGCCAAAGTTATTTGCATCCTTCGACACAGGCTTCCATAGTATCATGTGCCAGGTTCAAGTTGTGAGCCGGATGATGTTTGGTATCTTCATGATCGTGGCAATAGCCTATTTGCTTCTTCAGCGTTCATCTTCAGGACAAAAAATGCCTGTCACATTCATACTCTTGCTATTAGGAGTCGTATGTGGTGCTGCAGGAAAGTTCTGTGTCGACACCTTGGGAGGTGATGGGTTTCATTGGCTCTTTTACTGGGAAGTTCTATGCTTGCTGCACTTATTTTCCAGCCTCTGGACTTCAAAGTTGTTTGCTATCCTTAACGGACCCATCACAGTGTCGCAAGACAGAAAGATCAACCCAATCATGCCATATTGGAGCAGGCAAACATTATTTTATGCAACCTTGCTTCTGTTTCTTCCGTTATTATGTGGCCTCATGCCTTTCGCTGGCCCAAGGGAATGGAAAGAACACTTATTCATGTTGGTCACAAATCGTTGATGATTTGAACCAAACAATAGGCATCAAAAGGGAGACCTCATTCATCAACTTGCAAAAGCAATTGACCAACGGTGTAATTTATCCTCAGCAGAGACCAGGCTATCTGGCAAGTTCACCTGGAGACCACGGAGTCATCTTTTGTGGATTGGCCTATAAGCAGGGATCTTTGTTAATGTAAGAGCCTTATCTAGTTTGGGAGAAGTGCAGGTATGCTACAAATTGTGAACTTCATGATATGTGGAGGCTTCGGTTGAAGCTATTAAATAAGACAGCGATGTTGCACTAGCAGTATTTGCCCTGCTTGGTGGCAGCAGTAAAATCATTTTTATGGGACTTAAGCCATTGATTTTTTTTGTTTTTTTTTTTGTCATACTCCTCTCTCATATATTGCACTCTCAAACATGTTCAGTTTGTTATTGTTGTTGATTCATATTCATTATCATTGGCAGTCGTGTTTCTAAATTTTAGATGGTTTTTGATAACTAGTTTGATATGAGAAGCTAAATTATACTAAATTAGAATACGTTGAAAACTACTGCATTTCCACTACCTATTACCAAGAACAGGAGAAATATGGGGAGAGAGAGAGAATTGGAAGTCTTGGCTTTTGTTTTTTGGGTTTTGTTTGTGAGAACAAAAATGATAGAATCAGAGAAATGGAAAAGACTTTCATAAACTGGAAAACACCTATTTTTGAATAAAATCTCTCTATAAGCTATGTTTTGAAAAGGGGTATCCTTTTTCAAACTACTGCCATGAGTTGTTCACTATTAACATTCTTTTAGTCGAGTCTTTATTGCAAAAAGCTTGATCTATATCCTATTTTTTATATTTCAAATATCCAAGCGTAACCAACCATTTAGGATAAAAATTTTATTGTTTTTTTTTTTTTTTTACAGATAAAAATTTGATCGGTGTTATTGTTATATTCATCTTATCATTCTATTAATCTATAATTTACGACAATTATAAGATTATCCAACAAATAGCGCAAATTCTTTTTTCTTCTTTTCTATCAACATGTTTTTCATGGTTTCGGCGGATACCACTCTTCCCAATTTTGTGCATACATTTGGAATTTCAGATAGCCCAAGACTAAAAGCAAAAGTTCTTTGTTATATAGCTTGCTTCTTGTTTTCCTTCCCAAAAACTTAAAATATATATATATAGCAATAATAATAATTTCCACTGGGATCAAGCAAGGACACAATGAAAACTTACAGGTAAAACAAAATAGACAGAACGTAATCAAAGAAAACAAGGAATTCAACAAACTTTCAAACCAAACTAGGCAAAAGAAGAGAGAGAGAGAGAGAGAGGGAGAGAGAGAGGGAGATAAATGCCTTTAACATTGGACACTAAAACTTTAAACATTCATGATACAAAACAAGTAACAAGAATATCTTAAAGAAAGGTCTCTCAACCAACTGAATCCTGCAGCATCCTGGGAAGTAGTTGTCGCCAAAATTGAATGTCTCAATAATGTATGCTACAAATTTCTCTGATAGTATAAAGGATACTTGCTTATTGTGTGTGTGTGTTTTACCGAAATTAAAATAAAATAAGATAATAAAACTACAATTACAACTTTTAAACAGCAATACAAAATACAGAACAAAGGTTGTCTAACAAAAGGCGGGCTTCTGCCTATGTTTTCGCGTCTCTATATGCAATGATCATCGGATTAACCCCTGGCTAGCCTCTTTTGGCAGCCAAATCATGGAGTTATGCCGAGTTGAAATCCCCATTCTCACTTCGGTCAAAGAACCTGATGAGCCTTCCCATAATACCTGTTTATGAAAGGAGCCTGCAAAAGAATTAAAAATAATAATTTTCAGATATTAGTATCACTGTATCTCATAACTCTCACAAAGTTCAACGATATGAGAAATCACAAAGAAGAAAGACAAGTACTTCTGGAAATTAGGGTGCTTCACATATGCTGCTATCATAGGAAAAAGCATCTGAAATATTAGCATGTTCCCAGTAATCTATAATATTAATGCGCGTACGTAGTTTGCTTACAGATATTCCATCACTGTGTGAGTGTGTGTCTTCCATAGATGTATTTAATTTAATTAGTAGAATAAGAAACCCTGGCAAATATTTTCCATAAAGGATGCTATCAAAAACCGCAAGCCTTATATCTAATAGTTTCATTATCTTAATAGTAATAATTGTTAGTACCTTCACGCTGGATACATCTGGTGTATCTGGTGTCTGCATGGGATAGAACTTGTAAAACCTCATATTCTCATATGCTGCTTTGGTTTCTTCACTCATTTCTTCAAGTGCTTTCCTTCGTGCCTCCTTTGCCTAATCAAAACAAGAGAAATAAAATAAATTGTCAAATTGCTCATAATGCAACAACTCAGACGACCATGCTGTAACTGTTTTGATCAGCTTGTTTTGTCAAATTTATCTACATCTGGCTCAAAGAAGGCCACTTTTCTTAGAACTATCTTATAATGTAAAAAAACAAAAATGAAGAGGCATGAATGTTGGACATGTCCTACACACCAATCAACATGTCTTAATATTGTATTATTTAAAAAGGGACATGAGAGGACACAATGAGATCGCATGCACTTTCATATCAATGTAGTATATTTTAGCACTTAAGAAATGTCAGGCTTGTACTTAAAACATTTTTCTTTGAATAATCTTATTTTCACATACTTGTAAGAAGCAATAGGATGTCTAAAAATTTAACTTACAGGTTGGTAGCTGATGTGATATCAATTTTTCTCCCAAAAAAAAAAAAAAAAAATTCATGCTACATCATCATTTAGTCATGCTTTGTATTAATGATACGAACATGGAAATTAATTACCCATAATGTTTATTTGAACGTACTACAAGTAGTGGTCAGTGTTACATTTAGACGAGAGATTTTTAAAGCTAGATTCAATGTATTTGCAGTGCAAATGCAAGTACAATGCATCTTTGATTGCTTAACAAATACGTTTCAAAATTTGTTTTTTTGCTATGTCCTAATCACATTGACACTACAATCTAGAGTGTGCTCCAGCCATCAAAATTGTGTAAATATGGGTTAAAAAACAGCTGCCACAAATACCTCACGATTAGCTCTTTTTGCTTCCCGAACCTTCTCCTTCACATATTCCTGGAAAAGGATAAAAGTACAATGCAGGACTTATAAGCAATAGAAAGCAGAAAGTAACTCAAAAATTACTACAGTACTTTACCTTGAAGGCATCCTTCTGATCTTCAGAAATCACCTCATCCTTGATTTGATTATCAGTGAATTCCTACAGGATTTAAACCACATCAGATTTTATTTTAAAAATAAAAAAAAAAAAAAAAGACAACAGTTCAAAATTCTGATAACATAAGTTTGTTCCATCAGATAATAGTCAAGCAACACACTTGTATAAGAAGCTAGTATGTACCTCAATTTCATCAAACTCCCAATCAAATTCACAGAAGACCTGCAGGTAAGGAATAACAACAAAAGTCAGATCAAGCATCTTCACTATAGCTGCTTCGGTCCTTCCAACAAATTGATGAATAACATAGCTACATGGACCCCACAATACAGTTATACAAGTCAATAGCTCCACAAACATACCGGTTTTGACTCTGACGGAAATAAAATGGGAACAACAGTATTCTGTTCAAGCTCATCTTCTTTTAATGGCTGGTAGAAATCTGTAAAGGGAAAAAAATAATGATAATGTTAATGTCTGACGAAGAAAGTTCCACACTAATTTGACAACTCAACAAGAAGTATTTCAACAACCAGCAGCCTTCATTGTAAGTCTGCTTCAGCATGAGAATTATATATATATATATTATTCCACCTTCCATGGGGAAGACATTACCTACAAAAGCATCTGGTATCATGAAGCAAACAAGTTGTGCACTTATGTGTATACTGTACAAAACTTAAGACAGTTTTGACCCAGAAATAGGACGTCACAGACAAAATACACACAAAAGAAGTTGAATCAAAGAACTTTTCTCTGCACATGTTAAGCGATGTGTGGCGAAAAACTTTTAAAATCACAAATTGGGAAAGACCTCAACAAGCATTGATTGCACAGAAAATGGATCAGATCTGTAAAGCCTCTCAGAGGTAAAAAAAAATTGCAATATTAAATAATTTCTTTAAACACAAATCCAGATCTTGATTAGCAATGAGGAAGCCCTATAACTAGTAAGAGTTTAAGGACTCACACGGTAGACAGTACTCATATTTCTTGACCCGCTCTATTTTCAAGCGCTTGAGAGCAGCCCTGCAATGAAAAACCAACAAACATCAACAGCCAGAAGGCCAATACCCAACAACCAACAAAGAAGTGCTTCCTATGTTCTCTATGTTCTCCCAAACACATTTAGATAATATCCAAAACTCCATATTTAAGGGAAGAGGGAGCAAAGGCGTTACTTTCCCCATAACAAGTTGAAATAGTTGTTCAATAATAATACAACGAAGTGTAAGTCATAAAAACGAAAAAACATACATGTATGCAAGAAAATAACAGAACATGAAATCTATAACATTTAAGTATGAGTAAGCGCAAACTTTCATTTTCACTTGATTCGAAATACCCTTCAATTCTCCATTTATGTTAAACCTCTATCCATGGGTCACAACTCAGCCCCTATGCTTCAACATGCTTTGGTCCAAAAGCTAAATAGCCCTCAAATTGATGAAAGCTCAAATCTAACCAAAAAAGAATAAATTAATTAGGAGAAGACATGCTCTATACAAAACACGCATAAAGGGGACCTTGAATATAATTTTAAATCAGAAGACTAAGAAAAGAAAACCTCTGCCTTTCCATCCTCCATATTTTAAAAAATTAACATAGGTACGAAGAGAGTATCTACCAGAGAACTAACAAATTTTGATCCCAACAAGTCTAAGAAGGCTAAAAATCTCACTTTTGTCAGGTCAACCCTGAAAAGTAGGTACCCATATCATCTCCTCTATCCACAGGAGAATTTTCCAGCAGAATTGATCGAGGAGTGGTTAAATACTGCACTCTCAGTATTGATAATCACCAATTTAGTAGACAGGTAAGTATTCCCACTTGGAAGACATACAATGGTCCCACCAAAAATATCTCCAACATCTTTATCCTCACCAAGTTGGTCTTTAAAAGTTAAAAGTGCTCTAGGAGATCTCTACCGTACACTCATAATTGCTTTGTCTTCACAGCTATCAAAAATGCTTATTTTACCTCAAATTTAGAGTCAGAATCCCCATCCATGCCCCTCATGTTAATCATAATAGTTTTGGATTCGGAGCCATTGCCAGGGAGTAGAGTGGTTTCCTCAACTTAATGGCTGATCATAAACATTTCTTAGAGCAGAATAGCTGCCCCATACCTTCACATTAACATAAACATCATTTTGTTTTCTACTTGTTTGACACCAATTACTCTACACAAATATACTCGCCATCTTGCCGCATAATGATGCTCATGTTTGAATCATGAAGATGCTACCTTAAAATTCTTTTACAAGAGGGCAGAATCAAAATTTGGAGCTAACTCAAAAATTTCCATTAGCAACCACCAGGGGTCCTCCTTGTGCCTCCTGTGTGTCCCATTAACCCCACCACTAGATATTTGCACTTGTGTCATACCTCTCCTGTCACCTCTATAATGGTTCTTTCTGTTTACCTATTCAAAAAGCAGGGAGGAAAAAGTCCCTCACCTCACACTTATTATACATTCCGACTTTTCTGGTCTCATTCTTAGTCTTACCCCTTCCATCATCCAAGTAGTTCCACTGCTCCTTAAGTATTTTCAAATTCCAAAATACATATATAGCATGATATAATTACATGAACACGCCATATTAACTGGCCTTTTTCTTGGGGTATATGTTATGATACATCAAAGAGATTAAATGAAGACATTTTTGGATATGACTACTTAATGAAGAATCTTCTGGTAGAGTTAAAATTGAGATGCCCCTGTTGGCTTTTGGCTTCATTGAGGTGGGGAGGGGAGGGGGCATTGACTATATATAGTTATGGTCTGGATCATGTACATTTCAATGTCTGATATGGAAGTTTTTATGGTGCCTATGTTTTGAAACATTGGATGAACTCAATTACTATTAAAATTAAGCATGCTAAGGAAAAACAAATGGTGTTGACGCAAGTAAAAACCTTTATTATCATTTAAATAATAAAGAACCCTTATTTTCCATCTAGATGTAATGGTTTCTTCATAACCTCCCCCCACAAACATCTGAGCCATACACTTCACATAATGAACAAATCTAAGCAAATCCATTGTCATACATAACTGCACCTTTACATGCAAATTGCCTGTTCTCATCACCCCAATAACTCCCTAAAAGCATCTCACAAGCCAATGCATCATATACTGAACTAAATTCTTCAAGTTGAGTAGGCAAGATACAACAACAACAACAACAAACTGAAGCTTAAATCCAATAATTTGGAATTGAGAGACAAATTATGATTAAAAAGAAAAATAAATAAATAAATACAAAAATAGAAATAAATATAGAAGAGAATAATAAAAATAATAATAATAATAATAAAGTAAATAAATAAATAAATATATATCTAAAATATATTAATTTAATTTGTGCGGATTTTCGATACCACACATTTCTATCCAATGTCATCTTTTCGTCTAAACGCTTAACTATCATATCTTTACTAACAATTTGTATCCAAATTTTCAGCGGTCTATCCCTATATTTTACTAAATCTCTCATATTTAAGTTTTCGGTTCTCCTAACTAGTGCATCCTTAGGTCTTCTTTATACATGCCCAAACCATCTCAAACGACGCTTTCGCATCTTCTTCACAATTGGACTAACTCCCAACTTGTTACTAATCTCTTTATTTCTAATTCTATCTCTTCTACTTTTACCACACATTCACCTAAATATCCTTATTTCTACTAAGGTTATTTTTTGTTCTTGTTGTTGTTTAATAACTCAACACTCAATACCATACAATAATGCAGGTCTAACCACGGTTTTATAGAACTTTCTCTTCAAATACATTGGTATCATGCGATCGCAAAGAATTCCGAATGTTTTTCTCCATTTCATCAAGTCTGCTTGAATCTTATGGTTCACATCTCCATCTATATTGCCATCATTTTGAATGATCGAACCTAAATACCTAAACCGTTCATTTTTCGGTACATCTTGTCCATCCAACCTAATCATTTTTTCATCATTTCGATGATTGTTGCTAAACCTATACCTCATATACTCAGTTTTCGATCTACTAAATCGAAACCCTCTAGATTCTAGCGTGATCCTCCATAACTCTAATTTAACATAAATACTCTCCCTAATTTCATCAACTAAAACTATATCATCTGTAAAAAACATATACTATGGTATTTCATCTTGAATGTTTTTTGTAATTTCGTATATTACCATTACCAAGAGAAGGGGACTTAATGTCAAACCTTGATGGAGTTCGATGTTAATAGGAAAGCTATCGTTCAAACCCCTGCGAGTTCTTACATTAATTACAGCTCCCTCATACATCTCTAATGACATTAATATATTTCGAAGAGATCCCTTTCTTCATCGGCGCCCACCACAATACGTCTCTAGGAACCCTATCATATGCTGTTTCTAGATCAATGAATACTTGAGTAAGCAAGATGATTAAAGAAAAAGCACAATATGACCAATCATGCTATCCTCTTCCAATATTTTTATACTTGCTCATCTTACACCTTTCTTGATTGGACTTGGCTCTCGATATATAAAATAATCCTATTTACACTCAGATCCCCCAACGTACCCTATCATACCCTATTTACATGCACTTCTGAATTGGTTCTGACAACAAAGTTTTAGCTAGACTGTTTTGCTTTTCATTCTGCAATTTTTTCTTAACAATTCAAACGTTCAAAGTGCATTCATCCATGTCACTTGGGCAAATTAGAAATACACTCTATGAAAATTGATCTTCCCTCTGTAGGGAACCAAGAGGATAATGAAACCCCCCAAAAAAATAAATAAATAAATAAAGAAAAACATATAACTAAGCAAACTGATTTAATAAAGAACAATAAAAGAATAAGAGGACATATAACCTTGAAGACAACTTTTCAAATTTCCAAACAAACCTTTTGTTCCTATAGCTTAGGTATTGCACAAGTCTAGTACAGAAACAACACAATGCATGCAAGATTGATATTCAAACAGGAATACCATCAAGTAGAAAATTAGGTCAAGAACCACATAACCAAACCAAGTCAACAACTTACACATCATGAGTAAATGACACTGATCAAAAGCAAATAGCTCGTTCCAAACAAAGATTAAATGAAAATAAGAGGCAAAGCTAATTTAATGGAACAGTTTATATGAATAAAGGAGAGATGCCAAAGCTAAGAAGAATTCACTTTCAGTCCTGCAGTTTACCTCCTCTGAGTGCAACTCAAGATAAAAATTTGTGACTTCAGCCTATCAACTTGGCTTTCCCTGCAGACACAAGAGAAAGTCAACATCAATGCTTGCTTAGAAAACACTCATAAGGACATTATTCAAAAGTCAAGCAAAGCCTGTATCCATAAGGAGAAATAGACAGCAAGCTACTGAAATAGAGGGGGGGCAACAACAATAGAAATAAAGAATGTTGATTAACGAGAACGAGATACCTATTCTCCAAAGGTACGTAAGGAACCCAATCCATTTTCATTTGCTTCATTGGCACTATTTCCTCAGTCTCCCTCTGTACAGAGTTAATTCCTATTTTATCAGAAGGTGGAAAAGGCGATACAACCTGTTTGGAAAGAAACACAGGAGGAGAAATGAACAAGCAAGAATCCAGCAATCTAGATGGTGACAATAATCATTCCAGTCATAAAATTCCTTGTGACCGAAAAAGTTCAACATAATGGTAAAAGAAACAAAATAAGGAAATGAAACGTGGTAAAAATGGCATGGCATCTTAAATCATCAGAGACTACAGTTGTCGAATAAGATCACAATATTTATGCCAATAATAGATAAAATATTAGCATATTGGTTTTTTCCAGCAAGTCACTTAATAAAATAGTTTCCAACAAGTCATATAAATAGGTCACATAAATTTGTTAACCCAAATTTAACAAACAAACAAGTTAACCAATGAATTCTACGAACTGTAATTTCTACTTATAATACCGACCATGTGATTATCACTCAGTGAAGAAATCCTCTCTTTGAGAATCTAAGGTGAAGGGCATAGCTTTCATACAAAGAAAGGGTACTTTTGGTCGAGAGTTGCTCTTGGTAGTAATTAAATATCTAAATATATGTACTAATTTACAATTCCAAAAAAAGGTAGAATTTTTACCATTCTATTAAAAATCCTAACAAAGTCAAAGTTGGAGCCTTTTTTATCTTATAGTTCTTGCTTCCTAGAGAGTTCCCATTTTGTTATATTGAGTCTATCATGTTCTCAATAATGATTGATATGTTTTTAAAGAAAGTTTAAGATCATCATGAGATTTTTCTGACATCTATAACTATGCATAAGTGATTAGAGCTATCAATAAGCATCAGTCCCTCGGGGACAGCCCCTTCCTGTCCCTAAAGGGATGCATGGTCCCAAATTTTTAGGCCCTTTCAGGTGCAGGGACGGGTCAGGACAGACCCAATTTGCTTGAGGGCCAGGACAGGCTGGGCTCATCCCTTGGGGGCGAGGGGAACATAACAGCTCTTTTATGGTTTTGATGCTTATTTTGAATTTTTTCCCTTTTATGATGACAATTGTGTGAATGCGATAGATTAGATTTATTAGGTAAAAAATAATCATAGGTTTTAAATAAAAAAACCATGTTTTAGGCCCTTTAAGAGACTAAACACTTAGGTCCTTAAGGGACTGCCTTCCCATCCCTTGCCTAGGATGGGAAGGATCCTGATTTTTTTAAACCCATCAACTATAAGGGAAAGGGCGAACCCCCTTCATTTCAAGGCCGTGGCTCTAGGGTCAAGGACGGGTCGGGACCGGAGTTTCTTATTGACAGCTCTATAAGTGATGTAAAATCTAATGACAAGATAAGAGTGACGTGATTAATAAATAAGAGTTACTTATTTGGTTACTTATGGAAAGGCAAGTTTGCCTAGGATTTCCCCTCCATGGTATCGTCACCTACTTCTTTCTGATTCTCTATCCATGTGTTGTCAAGAAATTTCAACATTATTTCAATAATTCAACAACTTATTCCCTAAATTCTAATAAATTCAACCATCATCCCTCACACCTCTTTTCTTCCTCATTTAACAACTCCTTTCACCACCTTTAGCCACCATTTTTTTAATTATAGGCAGTACTATCATAGGTTCCCCGCATCATTTACTTAACAATGTAATGTAATGCTATAGTTTCTAAAGCAATTCATCTCAAAATCTATTAGTAGGGTGCATGGACAAAGATCTATAGAGAAAATACGTATGGAATGACAAACAGTGAATAATTTGACTTGCTTAAAGTGGAAAAAATGAACGTTCAGTGGAAGCAATTCCTATGGACTCCAAATGGAAAGTTAACACTTCACATAAAAAAAAAATAAAAGACAAAAATAAAAAGCAAATGCTGTAACTTACAGCCACAACCACTGGGACGACTGTTATCTTATATTCACCCTTGAAAGGAACCATTTGTGCTGCAAGGAAGGGGGAAAAAGTAAGGACCAACAAAAAACAAACATTAAAGAATGCAGCATATATAACATATCATCACATGGCAAGATTTTGGTCCATTGCTTTTGGCTGTATAAATCATTATCACATGCTATCAAGAATATACACTTCAAATAAGGGTATATGGGTTTCAAACAAAAATATACACAATGAGCACTTAAAAAATAAGTGTAACAACATGAGTTCCAAGGACACGTGGCATGTCCTGTGTTTACAATTTCATGAGAGGAAATGGGTGACAAATGCACCAAAATATTGGTCAGAACCAAAAAATGAAGATAATTCATACATGAACAAAAATGGGGAGAGAACATTTGTTTCACTTGGCATTTTGTAACACTAAACTAGATTTGACAGCTCTCAAAGTCGCTTATCATAGATTCTTTTCCCTTTGAGATACAAGAACAGAATTGTTAAAAGTAATAATTTACAAATTTGATACCTTTTAAGGTCAAACATTCAATTTTTGAAACTTTAAATGCTTAAAACGTGTCAAAAAAACAACCTTTTGAGGCACGAAATGGCCAATCAGCCTGTCATGCAAAATACACCAATACTGAACCCATTCAAATTAAATTCCACCGGTAAGAGCATCTCCCCGTAATGCCAATTTCATCTTAGAAATAAATTCAGCCACCCTTGACCAAACAACCGCCAGATTAAGCCAAGGTACAAAGGCACCGAAAAAAAAAAAGAATCTGGCAAAGCATCTACTTCATTTAGTATTAACAGCAGTTAACAGTAATTCTTTCCAGTGCAACCAGCGTATACCAAAGGCATCTATACTCTGTTTAATTTATCAAATTAAAACCTTGCTTCTTTCCCAAAGAAATCTTTAACCAGCAACATCCACCAAAACTCCATACCCTCCATCTTCTATTTCTGTTTGACATGCAATGGCATAAAATTATAATAATGAATGGGCATAGTTTTGACCAACAACAAGCTTCGACCGTCTCAAACAAATAGAAGAAACTACAGATGATAGTAAGGCAGAAGATGGCATTCGTTTTTAAGCACATAGACAAAGAAAACCTCCAATATTATCCACAAGAGATCTCCCATATAAATTACTTACGTTCCGTACACCCAAAAAGATAAACTCTCTTTCCATGTAGCACTCCTCCTTCTTCAAATGCATCCTGGTACAAATTTTAACCAGAAATCAGTTCTTAGCCCTTATACTAATAAACAATAATGATTTAATCACCAATAGTTAATGAAAGACAGTAAAGTATGAATTGAGCCACTGACTTCTAAATTTTTAAAATTCCAATTGAACTTAGTAATCAAATCCATCTGATCCCACTGCAGAAAAATAAAACCGAAATTAACCAAATCAAAAATCAGATAACCATAGATATAAACACTCGCAAAATTATATGTGAGCTCAGACCTCAGTGCCAACAGGAAACGCAGCCTGCCATAGATCTTCCTGCAAATTTAACAAAAAAAGATATATATATGCTCAGAAATACATAGACCACCCAAAAAAAAAACCCTAAAAACTCATATATACCAACAACCAACAATTTAGACAAACAGAAAAATAAGGACAAGTCTTAGATTAGCGTTTATCTAATTACAACGTTATAGAATGCGTTCAGTTATGAATATGAGAACAAAGATAAAACACATAGTATATAACCATTGAAACATAATATGTAACCCATCTTCTTTCTGCTCTATTTTTAGGGTTTTCATGACTTGTCCATTAAGGCAAAGAGCACAAAACTATTGAAACACAAATTAAAAAAAACAAAAATTTGACAACATAGTAATGTAGATAGAGAAACTGAGTAGAAAATTTACTAGATTACGCTTCTCCTCAAAAAATTCAGGCTCAGACTTGGACTTGGAAGCTTTAGCCCTAGCTCTTTTCGAAGCTTGACTTGTCCCTGCCATTGTCCCCGTCTGCGTTTCTGTCTGCGTTTCTGTCTGCGTTTCTGTCTGTGTTTCCTCTTCTTTAACTTTCTCTTCAGCTTCCTTCTTCTGCGAACTCGTCTTTCTCTTCGCGCCTTTCCTCATCGCTGGAGAGAGAGGGAAAGAACTTGGGTCGCGAATTGAATTGGACGTGAATGTCTGAAATTGGCGAAGAGAAAGAAAACGGTGATTGGAATTGAATCTATTCTAGAGAGTGAGAGATTAGGGTTTTTATGAGGAGAGAGAAGGGTTTGAAATTTTTCGAAATTGTGAAAAAATGCGGAATGACCGCCAACCCTCAAACATACAAAACCTAATAGGAACATGAATCCATCGGTCTCGCATATATTTCCCGTTTGGCCAATGATGTATTGACACGTCATTAAATTCTAATTTTGGGGTTCTTAAAAAATGGAGTAGCTTTGATTTCAGGCGAAAAGACATGATTGTTCAAAAATTAGGGTTTGCGTAAGTCTCAGGCTACTGCTCAAAATTTTGTGCTCGTTTGGGAAAGTTTCTATTTTCACTTATTTGAGTTTATATTTAATTTTTTAGAACATTTTTCGGTAATTTTATTATTTAAATTTGTTGCTTTTTAATTATTAATTTATATATATTATAAATACGTTTCAGAAAATAAGAAATTGTAATTCCATGTGTCAAATATATATAATCATCTGAAAAATTAATAGTTCTCTTTGCTATACTAATTTCAACAAAACAATTGTTTTTTTTTTTAAATAATAGGTGCATGGCTAAAAGGGTGTGATATTAAATTTTCGGTGGCAATTTCTTAATTAATAATTCATATATTACATATTATTGATAAATTAATTTTAAATCAGAATAATAAATATTTATCGAGTATTCTCTAAATAGAAATATTTTACGTATTTCTTAAATAACATATCACATAAATTTTAACTGAAAATCAGTATAAGTTTCGCGCGTAATTATTAGTTACTTATACCGTTATATATAATAATTCATACGTTCGTTATTAACAATTATATAAATACAACGGCATGATTAATCATTTTTTAATATATTATACAAATAATTATACCGTTATTTTTTGGATTTAAAAATTCATTTATAATAAATTGTATGCCCTTCAACACAAGAACTCGAATTGATTTGAAATTTGTCGATGGGACTTAATACTGTTTTCTTTTTTCGAGAGACAATCTCTTTCGTGATAATAATCTTTTGGATAATATGGTATCTCCCTCCAACTTTAAGTGAATATTCGATTATAACTTTTACATCTTTGTTAATTTATTATACTTCTAAATATAAAAATTCCTTTTTTGTTTAAACCATTAACGAAATATATATTATAATTTATTTGAATATTTTGTAATTATATTTTTTTTAAATTGAAAAAATTTAACATGACTCTAATATAAGTTATGATTATCGGCGATCGATATCACTTACTTTAATACGAAAAATATCTTATTTCTAATTTAGAGTGCTATATTACCTGATTTTTGTGATTTTCGGTTTTAAATCTTTTTCTTAACAAGTTGAAACTAAAAAATTTGAAATACATCACCTATTACAAAATTTCAAATTAATCGAAAATATCTTATTGTTTTTTTGAACCGATAATATATTTAATTATTATATTTATATATTTAACTATTTGATGCATATACAAGTAAAAAAAGGACAGAAGAAGCTTTGACCGAGAAAGTAGAGCCATTAATTTCTTTTAACAATTTGGCTTTGAGAGATTGTGAAACCTAAAGGGTAACAATTATAAAATCAAGGTAAAATGGGGGAAAGTTGTAAAATGATTTCCAAAACGTCGTCGTTCCGGTAATAACGAATTTCTGAAAATTCTTACGGTTGCAATTATAATGTAATAATTTTGTACTTCCTTTTGTATAATGCAATTATGTTGACACATTCAAAATCAATCCTCATTGAACACTATGAAATAATTTTGTATTTTCTTTTTATATAATTTGAATTTACATTGATTGCTATCAATGTACATGAAGTAGTAGTAAAAACAATATGGCCGTAGTTAAAATAAAAAAAAAAATTTGTATTATGAATTTCTTTATATAAATTATTTTAAAAAATATTTAAAAATTTAAAAAGACACTGTTGTTCAATCAAGATAAAATGATCGAAATTTATAAAACGGTATTTCAAAATTTCAAATAATCGTTAAAATATGAAGTCATAACTAATTTTTAAAAATATTAAAATACGAAAAAAATTATACCTTTCTATTTCTATCAAAATACCTATTCTATTTACAAAACATGATATGTTTTTCGAATTCTTGTTTCTGATACTCATTTAAAATTAATATTTATAGAGTATTGTGAGATAATTTTATACTTATTTTTATATATAGTTTGAATATATACTTAGTTATTTGGTAAATGCATCGTAAAATCGTGACAGAAAAAGTTTGGATGGAGAAAATACTTATGGATTTGTTTAGGTCTGAGCAACATACACAAAATTTCCTGTGAAAAGCCCAAATCGACCGGCACACTTACGGTTCAAAGACGGCGCTTAAACGGTGCAGGGATTCGCACGGCGCACCCAGCGGCGAACAGTAGCCCGAAGTCACCCAGTCAGCGGACGATTTCGTCCACGAGACCTAGACACGTGGCGGTGGAGGAATGACTGTCTCCGGTTTCGGGTCTGCATAAGATTTGAGAGGTAACGAGCTGGGCCTGTCCGTGGTTTCCTTTTTGCAAAACATTAGCAACCCGCACGTTTCTCTCCCCCCCCCTTCTCTCCCTCTCACACTTTCTTTTGTTTTTCTCTCTCTACAACTCCTCAATGGCGTCTAAACCCTAACTCGCTTCTCATGCTGTCTTAGCAAACAAGGATATAACTTTACACTGCCCCCTATATATATCTCTCTCTACGGAGCTTGTTTAATCACATGTAAGTCTTTTATTTGTTTGAAATTCTTATTTATTATCGCCATAGAATTTGTTAATCATCATCTTGAATTCGAAAATTTAATGGCGAGAGCTTTCAGAAAGTTTTTTTCTTTTTGTGAGGACCAACTTCTCTGAAGGCTCTCGCCATTAATTATTTTTTTCTCTCTCCTTTCTCTTTTATTGTTTTCTCAAACGGACGACCCAAAATTTGTGATTAAGGATCAGTTTGTTAGAAAAAGTTTGTTAATTAGGTGTACGGGAAAATTGTCGCCAGGAAATGATGACAAATTTTCCCCAAATTTATACAAATTTATAATCTAAGGTTTTGTCTGATTTTCTATCTCTATTTGAGATCTATTATCATTTCTTATTTCTCGTTCACCATCTCTTTTTGTTTAATTGTTCTTTATTTCTAAATTTGTCTGCAGCGTTGAAATTTCAAAATTTTAGAGTCAGACGTTTAGGATTAGGGTTTGAGAAAGTTATTTTTGATCAAGAGTGTACTGCAAGAAACTGAAATTTTTACCCAGTCTGGAGTTGTGAGAACTGATAAATTTTGTTAAGAGTGTTAAAAATTTGATTTCTAGGGTCAGGGACATTTGTGATCAGCAGTGAATCGTGTGGAAAAGGAGCTACTTCTGAGTTTGGAGTTATGGGAAATGGAATTTGATTAATATAAGGTGGTTTGCATTTTTTGGGGGTTGCACTTGTGCTCCTAACAAATGGCGGAAGAAGGCCTGCGAATTGGAGGGCTTTCTTCTGGATTGGCCGTGCTGTTGAGCAATGAGGAGATAAAAGAGCGGTCTCAAAAAGGACGGCTTGTTTCATATTGTGATGATTTTGGGTATCAATCACTGGAAAGAACTCTTGAACATGTTTTTGATCTTCCATACAAATCAATTGGTCACTTGAGTACTCCGGCAGATACAAGTGTTGTGCGTTCGATATTGAAGAATGAGTTCTTGAAGTTTCATGCAAAGCCCGGCATCAGTGACAGGAGTGGTTTATGTATAGATAATGGATGTGGACCGGGGGTGGTTGGTATTGATGAGGCTAGTTTTTGTGGGGACATAGGAATAATTAGACCTCCTTTGCTTGTAGAGAGCCTAGCTATGTTCAGTAGTGCAAGGGCTAATGCTTGCGTGTGGGAAGGGAAATGGATGTATGAAGTGATACTGGAGACAGCTGGGATACAACAGCTTGGGTGGGCAACTCTTTCTTGCCCTTTCACTGACCATAAGGGTGTAGGGGATGCTGATGACTCATATGCTTTTGATGGGAGGAGGGTTAGCAAGTGGAATAAAGATGCCGAGACATATGGTCAGTCTTGGGTTGTTGGCGACATCATTGGATGTTGCATAGATTTGGATGGCGATGAGATTTCATTCTATAGAAATGGGGTTTCCCTTGGTGTGGCTTTTGAAGGTATTCGAAAAATGGGTCCAGGACTTGGGTACTATCCTGCAATATCTCTGTCTCAAGGTGAAAGGTGTGAGTTAAATTTTGGTGCCCACCCCTTTAAATATCCAATTGATGGCTTTCTTCCTCTACAGGCGCCACCCTTTGCCAACTATCTCGCGACCGAGTTACTACAATGCCTATCAAGGCTTTTGGATTTGCAGTGCATGGAGAGGGCTGAGCACATTTCAGTTGAGAAGCTGGGAAGATTGAAGAGGTTCATGCCAATAGGGGAGCTTTTTGACCCTATTTCTCATGGTATATGTGAGGAGTTTTTTGCTGCACTTGATGCTGAAGCTGGCAGTGCAGAATATATTGGTTGGGGTTCAGTTACATCATTCATGATGGATATTTTTGGCACACAGGCACCACATGATTTCACCAGCTTAAATAGAGTTATTGATCTATTTCTAGAATCCCAAGGATCACATCTCATTTTTGAGCATGTGATAAGTGCCCTTTCGTATGGTTGTAAAACAGCACCCTTGATTTTAACAGAATGTCCTTATTCAGGATCATATGCTTATCTAGCTTTGGCATGCCACATGTTAAGTCGTGAAGAGTTGATGGTAGTTTGGTGGAATTCATCAGATTTTGAGTTTCTGTTTGAAGGGTT
Organism: Dillenia suffruticosa; assembly: GCA_033439265.1. NCBI lineage: Eukaryota > Viridiplantae > Streptophyta > Magnoliopsida > Dilleniales > Dilleniaceae > Dillenia > Dillenia suffruticosa. Next base: position 3,421,132 of record JAVTVX010000012.1, on the reverse strand, counting down.
TTTATCTCGGAAGAGCCCTAACAAACAAGATCTTCAGTGCATGATGCCGTCTGTATGGTGGCCTGGTTCATGTGAGGATGTTTCCTACGAAAATGACATGATGTTGACAACCACAGCTTTATTTGGAGCCATAAATAAGGTATGCCCTTGAACGAATTACATAATTCATTCACCTTTTGATAAAAGATTTGAAATTAATTTTATTGCTGTCATTAATTCTAGTTTGAAATGAAGCCGAAATGACTGTGAATAAACGTCATAGTAGCTATTCTGTAGTCATCTCACGAAGCTTTGCATTTCTCTATTTGGTGCATGTTCACAAGTTAATAAATGAATATGGCCATTTTCTGTAACGGTGATGAATTTGGAATCTCAACTATAGATCCTCCAAATTTCAAATGAGAATTTTTTGGGCATGCCTCTGAGACACCTTATACTTGATATCTGCATGCTTCCTTTATGAGAAGACATAAAGCAAGGGCAAAGATATATGTTGATTACCAAGGTTTGGTGCTTTTTGGAATTTATTTGTATATTTGTATTTATAATATTTAATAGCTTGTTTCTTATGCAGATTGAGGAAAAGCATAGGGATCTTTGCCACCTAGTCATACAGTTTATACCACCTATACTGCCACCACAGTTACCTGGCTCAGTTTTTAGGACATTTTTGCAGAACCTTTTACTAAAAAACAGAGGAGCAGATCGTAATATGCCACCTCCTGGAGTTTCAACCAACTCTGTTCTGGTATCTTTGTACACTGTGATACTCCATTTTTTATCTGAAGGATCTGCGGTAGGAGACATTTGCAGCTGGATGAAAGAGGGTGGAAACAATGCTGGCTCCAATGTTGGTTTTCTTCACAGGGGTGGTCAACAATCTTTCCCAATTGGTTTGTTTCTTAGGAATGATCCTCATCGAATGGACATATCTAGGCTTGGGGGAATATTTAATCATCTAATGAAATTCCACCCTGTAAATAACCAAGAAGAAGAAGTAATTCGGTGGGAGGAAGGGTGTACAGATGATGAACGGGACAGAGTTACACATTCTTCCAGGCAGAAGCCTTGTTGTTGCTCAAGTTATGATGTTGATTACTCTGGCATCTCTAAAGTTCCAGGTAGAAACATGACAAAAGGTTCTCGTAGCCATTGCACTCCTATTGCAGAGAGACCAACTCATGTGGCTGCTGAGTGCAGTACAGGAAATCTAAATGATGACATAGCTGATAAGCCTAGCTCAAGTGATCAAGCAGAGTCTGAGTTTGAATACAGACCGGTGCAGCATATGAGGGTTGTACCAACGAACAGTAATGTGACATCAGCAACACTGAGAGAAGAGGAACTTTTTGACACCATGTTGATGTTATATCATCTAGGCCTTGCTCCAAATTTCAAGAAGGTGCGTGTTTCCTGCAATCATTATTTTTTAAAAAATCTGTGCAAGTGTTTTTGTCCTATCCTTTCAGTCTTGACCTGAAGTTCAAGAGGGTGAGATTCTGTATGAGTGTATGATGCAACCGTCATTTTCTACTCTATATCTATATGAATGTTCTCGTTCATATTTTACACTAGGTTTTCTCTCCTTTAAGTCATTCTATATGATGGTGCTTGAAGAATTATTTAAGCAGTTTGAATGTGGTACAGAAATTTGATCTTTTTTATACTTTTTGTGCTGCCTGTAATTGATGTACTTAACAGAGAACTTAAATAATTGCTGTTCCATTTGCTACCATTGAACTACCCTTTCAACCCCATCATCTAATTTATGCTTGAGGGAGTCCTGGAGGAATTAATACATGGTTCCATTTTTCTTGCAGTGACATTCAGGTTACAATTCCAAAAATAAATTTTACGCAAAAAATCCAAAAACTAAAGATTAGTCCTATGGAAATTGAACAAAAAATAGTTAGAGCATCATTGTAGAAGTCTCACGATGCCACTTGCCTATCGCTTTACTTGATCAATAAAGTGCAACATGCATCTTGTCATTTTCAAACCAGAGTCTGCAAGCATATTATAAAGGGTTGGGATGCATTTGGTGGCAATGTCTTAGTCTGGGATTTTTTATTTTTTATTTTTTGAGGGAATGGTATTCTAATTAGAAAGAAAAGCTATGATTGTGATCATTTTAGTAAACCTAAACGTAGATCTAGGCCCGATATCTTTTTTGGTAAGAAACATGCAAATTGGGAGCTGGGAATTTTCTAAGTTTTTTGATCTAGTGTAAAGGGCTTCACCAAGACATTCTTACCAAAGTTCTTAATTAAAGCACAGACTTCAGAATGTACTGTTGATTGTTTCCTTCTACGTATTTTATCTATTTGAAGAGACACTCCAAAAGAAGTAAAGTGGGAGAACATTTTTTTTCCCTTTTTCTAAAGCTGAATTCTTTTCCTTTGCTGGGGAGGAGGATGAACAATTTGATTTGTTGATCTTCCACAATGCTGGCATTCTCCACGTATTTTATTACAGCTAGGGCAATGAATTGGATCCACTGAAGTAGAATTATATGCTTCTAGTTCCAAGTCCCTACTGATTCTCAACCAGGATAATTGCATCAGAAAACATATGTTGGTTCAGTTGCATCCTTGATGGTTAGTAACCTTAGTGGAAGCTGTATTTTACCTCACCATACAATTTCTTTGTTGGGTGATATTTCTGTTGAATACTTGTGTTTGTTCAACCAAACATCTGAAGTGACTTACTTTGGTTTTAGGCCTCATATTATATGGCACATCAATCTCAATCTATATCTGTCCTGGAAGAAACAGATAAACAAATAAGAGAACAAGCTTGCAGTAAGCAGCTAAAGCATTTAAAGGAAGCTCGGAGCATATATCGTGATGAAGTTATTGATTGCGTGAGACATTGCACATGGTAAGGATGATGTAAATAATGTGAATTTACTTGGTCTGTGGTGTAATGCTACACTCTTTACAATTCTTTTGACACATGCGCATTCAGTTTCACTTTTTGCTGGATCGACTATACTGCCTAGAATCCCGAAATAGTAAGCTCATGTCATTCAACAGCCCAGGGAAGTATGCTACATATGATTTGTATGGCTGTGCTCCAGTTGAACAGGTAAAGGTTTAAAAATGGTCTTCTGTTATTGTCATCCTGCCACTAGCAATTATTCTTTGTCGTGGTCCTGTAATTTGGCTGTGCCTCTAGGTTGAGATGTATCATTTTCTACTGTTCAAAGCCTAAACAACAAGTTTATATGGCTCTAAACATCCTTGCAGAAATTGAGCCCACTTCGTATTATTAAAGCTGTCTTGGCTGGATGGCTTTCGTGTGGCTTACTTAACTAGTAATTAGGTTGTTGGAAAATATTAAGTGAAGTTCAGCCAGAAAATTGGCTATTATGACCTAAAACACTCAGCAGAGTTATTGGTCCCGACATGATTATTAACTCTTTTATGTTGGCCTTGGTGCATGTTCTGAGTTAAGCCTTGTCTGAGTAAGTAAACTTCTGTATTGGTAGTCTTTTTCGTTGTGGTGTACATTTAGCCTTGGTGAACAGTATAATTACAATGTAATTTACACTAAAATGGGGTAGTTATACAGGGAATTTGGGCAAAAAAATCATGCTGCATCCAACTGTAATGTTTATTCTTCGTCTTCTGCATCATCACTTTCTCTAGCTTCTCTCAATGTTTCTTCTCTCTTTCTCTCTGTCTCCATGTGGCGAGCATTAAATATACTCCTATTTTTTAGCTTTAAATATACTCCTATTTTTTATTGCAACTTTTTATTTAGAATATTATTTAAACAAATTTTATGTCATTTTCTTTATTTTTTTATGCTCTTTAGTCTTCATAATAAGAGGTCATTTAACTATATTTTGAATACCATCAGATTATTATTTTTAACTTTGAATGAGAAACTCCATTTAGCTCATAATTTTTTGTAGTTTTTCACAGCAGTGAAAATGAGTGACTACCCTTCTGGTGTGTATTCGCAACCATAGGCACTTGGTAAACACATGGAGATTTGATGAATCTACTTGTGGTCTCGTCTAATAAATAGGCAAAAAACCTCAGGGATTACATTTTTTTTTCTAATCTAATTTGCTACTTTTTTAAATTTAACCTATCACATAAATATAACCTTTTCATGATATATTTGCTAGTTCTTTATGCTACTTAAACAAATTCATGAGGTCGAGGAGCACAAGCATTTGGTCTGTGTGAATTGTTATCGTTCTACATACTTGGTAATTCCAATTTGTATATTGATAGATGTTGACTGTTCTCCTATGTTGCATTTCGGGTCTAGCATTATTGTTAATTCAAAGTGATAATGGATCTGTCTTTTGTTTTTCCATTTCCTTTACAAGATTATTAACTTTGCATTTGGTGTGCTGCTTTCGTATTCTTTTCTCTTTCTGTGTTCATATGTGCATATTTGTATTGTGTTGGTTGCTACCTTTGCCTTTTTTTATGGGATTATTGGTTAACAAATCATGATTTGCAGGTATCGCATCTCTCTTTCCTCTCGGTGGAAGCAAAGAGGAATGTATGCAACCTGCATGTGGGTTGTCCAATTGCTTCTGGTTCTTAGCAAACATGATTCAGTGTTCATTTATGTTCCTGAATTCTATTTGGAGACTGTGGTATGTTAATTTTTTGCTTCTCAGTAAATCTTGTGGTAACTCTCTTCTGAAGAGGTAATATTTGCAAGTTCAAGTGGCAAATGGTCATACTAGTATTTTGAACTTCCATGTTGCTTGGAAATCAAAAAAGCTATTTTCAGTTTTAATGGAAAACACTGTCTGCACTCAGTAAAGATTGTATAAAATTATACTCATTCCTGTTGATTCTCTAGTTTGTTCTGGATTATAATTAGTTTCCATCTTGACTACTTGCAGGTTGACTGTTTCCATGTGTTGCGCAAGAGTGATCCTCCATTTGTTCCTTCTGCAATATTTATCAAGCAAGGACTTTCTTCATTTGTATGTCTAATGTTTAAACTTTTCTCTGTCTCTTCCCCTGATTCTCCTACCATTTTTGTTTTCCTCTCATTCTTCTTCGTCTATTTCTGTGATTGTTTTTTAACATCGTGACAGTGATAGTAAGAGTTTAACTAAGAATTTCTAAATTTTAATTAACAAAGTTGGGCACTATTATCTGTGCGTATTAGCTTATAATTTGTAGGTTGTCTTTCTTCCGGTTTAGTCTGCATTTCACTTTGATGCGTAACTAAGAAATCTTTTCTATAAGGCTTCCTTTGTATCGACATGGAATGGATCCTGTTCCTCTAATATTCCCGCTCCATCCTACAAACATGAAAATCATGATCTCTTTTTGCGTACAAGCACCAATTAGACCCTCAACTTTTGTGCCTCTGATGTGTGTCTTTAGTCAAGAAACTTTTCTAGCTTTGCACTTGATCTGAGCAATTGCTCCGTAATTACCATAATGCTGACAAATGACAGATCTCCGCTCAGTCCTTGGGCATATTGTCAAGGCAGTGCACTCTGTCTATCTCATTTCCTTTAGTTTGCACCATGATGTCAATCTGTGTGCTTGTTGTGGAGCTTCTCTTATATTACTTATTTAGATGTGTTATTGGTCAGATCACTTTCATCATTACCCACTTCAATGATCCTCGGATATCAAGTGCAGATTTGAGGGATCTTCTTCTCCAATCTGTATCTGTCTTGGTACAGTACAGGGAATTTTTGGCTTCTTTTGAAAGCAATGAAGCGGCAACGCAGAGGATGCCGAGGGCATTATTGTCAGCTTTTGATAACAGATCTTGGATTCCTGTGGCAAACATACTTCTTCGATTGTGCAAGGGCTCTGGCTTTGGTTCTTTGAAGCTTGGAGAATCATCATCATCCTCTGTCCTTTTCCAGGTGAAATGGTGATTTACTGTTGTTGCAGTTTATGGTCACCCTTTTCTCCTTAAGAATAGCCGGTGAGCCTGAATCTGACTTATTATCTTGGGGCTGTTGAATTGTAAAGAAATTGCTGCGGGAAGCTTGCATTCTCGATGAGGAGTTATTCTCGGCTTTCCTCAACCGGTTGTTTAATACTCTTAGCTGGACAATGACTGAATTCTCAGTTTTGATTCGTGAAATGCAAGAAAATTACCAGGTTAGTTTTCCTGAAAAATTTACTTCTTTTTTCACCATACAGTCATGAACAGGATTGTGCTGTTTTATGGAACTCAATATTGTGCCTTTTTCTTAAATGAATGTTCTATTGAAAACCAAGTATTATGATTTATGATATATTTGTGAAATGACAATAGTTGTGAAGAGTGATACGGTAACATCTAGGCAGACGAATGGTAACATAGTGTAGGTGGTAAGAGAATTATTTCATTAAGTTATGGCATATTTGGTCCAACATGTAGAAAATCAGCAAAATAAGAGTTCTTATAACCATACATAGCACAGGATTAACATACAATGATTATGCCTTTTTAATATTGTTATTTTTTAATTGAAATAATCATTTTTAAATCACATCACAAATCAGTGACATATTTGGTCCAACATGTAGAATATTGGCAAAATAAGAGTTCTTGCAACCCAAAATCATACCATGGGATTAATGGACAATGATAATTGTTTTAAATTTATATTATACTTATTTATGTGTGACTTGAACCATTACCCTTGTGCTTGTGCACCATTAAAATCATTAAGCATGCAAAACAACCCCACAACCACATGCATCATGGGCCATGCGACCATGCTATGGTCAAACCCCCCTCTCCCAACAGAACAAAGAAAAAAGAGAGAAAAAGTTTTCAGAAAATAATCTGTACTGCCTATAAAATTTAATTGATTCCCAGATACACCCTTCACAAAATGATATTACCCTCCCTCTCTGGCTTTACATCCATGGGCAAACACAATATAAGCTCAAAACCCAATTTAATTTCAAAGCTTTGAACTATGGACCTTGCTTAGGGGGAGATTTGTCCTTTACCAGCTTAGCTGGGTGTAACATGTCTGACTTATTGATATAGTCCTTGACTTATTGATATAGTCCTTATTAATATGTTTAGGATGAGTCTTTGCTGGAACGCAAGTGGGGTTTGATTCTTTTCAAGGGTTCTTAGTCTACTTAGTCATGCTAAGAAATTTGAATAGCATCCATCATCTAGCGAAGTTCTGGTTTTCTCATTTGAATATTGAATATGCACAAACTGTTTGCAGGTCATCGAGTTTCAGCAAAGGAAGTGCAGTGTTGTATTTGACCTTTCATGCAACCTTGCAAGGGTATTGGAATTTTGCACTCATGAGATCCCTCAAGCATTTTTACTAGGGAGTGGCATAAACCTCCGGAGGCTGACCGAATTGATTGTGTTTATCCTGAGCCACATGATCTCAACGGCGGATGCTGAATTTTGTGACCTGTAAGTTTCTCGTGTAGGAATTTATGCGCTTGGTGCATGTACATTGTTATATATGTTGAGAAACATACTAGCTGGGTTAATTTTGATTTTATCCTGGATTGCCACGTCATTGTGTCTGTCGAGGAGTTATGTCATTGGGTCCGTCGAGGATTTAGGACTTTGTTGTCATCGGTATCCTGTTATAGTGTAGGATCCATGGGGAAAGAAAGCTACAGCTAGCCAAAGTTGAATATCCTCCCCATTAGATACGTGTAGAAATTTGGAAAACTTTACTTTATCCTGGCTCACTGGTATGATCAAGTAGTATGTTTTTACCTTTATATGTTCATCAGTATAAATTTGTCCTCCCTCATCTTAGATGTCAGTGTTTTACCATCTAACAATGATTGAACTTATAATACATAGAGGAGGTAGTTCCACTGATCTAGCATTCTGGCATTTTGGCTCATTCTTTTGCATTTGTTTCTGCAGCTCAGTCAGAAGACATGGGCATTCACTAGAGAAAGTCAACCGTGCAATGATTTTAGCGCCAATTGTTGGAATTATTTTGAACTTGTTGGATGCTGGTAACGAGACAGAATGTGGTGAAGGGAATGATATGGCAAGTGTGTTTGCTGGTATGGACTGCCCCGATACTGTTCATTGTGGACTTCAGTATCTGCTAGAGTACAACTGGGTTAGTTCTTGTGATGCTCTCTTTCCGTAGTTCTGTTAGATGTCCCTTAATGTTGAGACATGCCCGTAAAGGTTTAGTCCTTGAAAATATTTCCATTTTGGTTTGTTGTCTTTCAGGCGGCTTCCTTTAGAGGGGACTATCAAGAAAAACTCATGCAGCTAGAGAAATTCTCAAATGTGCTTATTAGCCGGATTACCAACTCACAGGAGGTTGAGAACTGGAAATGCAGGAGAGATGTAGACGCTGATGACAGCACGTGTTGCATCTGTTATGCGTCTGAGGCTGATGCCTATTTTGTGCCTTGTTCTCATAGGTCGTGTTCTGGCTGCATAACAAGGCATCTACTAAATTGCCAAAGATGTTTCTTTTGCAATGCAACGGTCTTGGAAGTAATTAAGATGGATGAGAGAACTCCATTATAGTTGGTTCCTCTTGCAGCCAAACGTTTGGAGGTGGCATGCAAAATTCGGATTATGTTTGTATGTGTACATTTGGTTCATGCAAAGGTTAGTGGGAGACCATGTTGTCTGGGTTGGTAGGGGGGTGGATAAGAATTTTGTAGGGGATGCTGAGGGCATTATTCTGTATATATGAGTTATAAATGGAAAAGGAAATCCTTTAGTTCCTTATCTCTCTCTCTCTCTCTCTCTCTCTCTCTCTCTCTCTCTCTCACACACACACACACACACACACACACACACACACACACAAACACACACAATAACTTTTAAATCTTGATTAATAATAATAATACTATTATTATTAAATAAGTATTTATCTTCAACTTGACTAAGAGGTAAGACGGTGAGGAAATTTGACCGACCTGCATAAATTCCATCCAAAATTGTTTCGGAACTCGTAAAACGGGCGTTTCGATGACGGTGGAAAACGAGGAGTTTAACAAAACGCTGCTTCTTATGCATATGATGCGGTCTTCGTCAGAAGCGAAGCCTGAGCTCCAACTTGGGCGGACTACCAGAGAGAGAGAGGGGGAGACACAAATGTAGAAATCGTGAATCAATGAATTCAACATTGAGATTATATGCTTCGAACGTTGCTTTCAAGCCTAGTGCCGAAAACGTCCAGTTCATTGAAGCTTCTATTTCCGGCCAGCACAGCTTCAGCGGCGGTTCCCTTCATTTTCAGTCAAGTCGTCAGCAGAGAACACAACTGAAGAACCTTCTCCTCTTTTACATCATGGAGAGTCTGTTTCAACTAATCTCCGTCTTCTTTTCATCTCTCTCATTGGAACCTGACCAAACGTCACGTTTCCATTTTGAATCTCATCGCTTGCTCTGTACTCTCTCTCTCTCTCTCTCTCTGCAAATATATATCTAGGGTTTTTAATTTGGGTGATTAATAGTTTTTATGTCCTGAACAAGACACAGATACAATAATATTATTATAGATAGGCTGATCATTGCGTTTCTTTCGCAGGTGGCGATTTCTGCAATTTGGCTGTTTTTCTCGGCAATCCCAGCTCTTGTGGTTGGTAATCTTCGATACCCATGAATTTTTTTCGAACTAATTTATGCAAAACACTAATGTTAGTAGACCTGAGTATTGCATGTTGGACGAATACTTTTAGGTATAAATGAGCGTGTTCATATCATGTCACACATATATGCTTTGAGTAGGCAAAAGGTTAGAGGGAGACTATAGAATTTGTGGTTTCAACTATAACTAGTCACTTTTGGGCGAACCCATCGCTATAGTTCCACCGAAGTGCTGGTAGAGTGAAAACCATAGAATGGCACGATATTATATTCACGTTGCGTAACTTAAAAGAGTGTGAATTTTTTTACCAACGTTGTTTCGTTGTTATGCTTATATGGGTCAATAGCTTCATATTTAGTAGTATTAGTAGTTTGTTAGTGGATTGAAATTCCAAAATTGCCTTGTACACAAGGCTTTTCGGAAAGCTGCAGAGTCACTCAAGAAGCTAATGGATGTCACAAGGGAAGAGCTCCCCAGCACAATGGCTGCTATTAGGTTTTCTGGGATGGAAATCAGTGACCTAACAATGGAGCTCAGTGATCTTGGGTTAGTTTACAATTTTGTACTTTTTGGAAATTTTTGCTTTAATGTTTTGTTTTGTAGATGGTGTTTAAGATTATCTGTGTTTTTATGCAGCCAAGAGATAACTCAAAGGAGTTAGAAACTCCACTCGAGCTGTTCGGGTAGCTGAGGAGAGACTTCGTTGATTGACAAATCTTTTATACACTGACCAGATTTTCTAGGATGGCACTCGGGTATCTTTCTAAACGAGCTAAGCGTAAAGTTTAAGACTCATGAATATGATCATCACCTTGAGAAACTCCTATATTTGTATATAATGTCATTGTTAATAAGAATTGCTTTCTTCTCAATTTTGAGGTTGTTAATTTATTTCTTCTCCTTGAACTCGAAGTTTGTTCTCTACAAACTCAATTATCTGTTCAGGGATGCTTGTTGTCTTTTTCCTGCTTCCATATCACAGAACTTGTATCTGCTTTCTTTTCAGTTTTATCCTTGTTGATCGTTTAATTCACTCTCTATGGGTATTTATGCAATATATGTGGCTAATTTGTTTATTGCCAGATTTCTCATTTTGTCTTTTGGGGTATTGTATTCGTCTTCAAAAACTTGTGACAACTTTAGTTTGGAGGTTAGGGGATTTTGCATTTATAGTGCAGGAATTATCATGATTCCTCGTATTTATGTTAGTCGTGCTTCCAGACAGCTCTACAAGAGGACATGTTGTTAGTTTATTATAGAAGGCCCATGAAGTGGGAGGGTGGCGATGAAAGTATGGCACAGTTGACTGCTTGTGATTAATTGTACACGAGGGATGGTGACTTTTAACAAGCCTTTGGAGATGATAATACCAGTGAATTTGATTAGAACCTTTTGGTCTACGGAGCTTATGGATGGGACACCATTTGTTGGATGATTGGCTAAAGAATTGGCTCAATATGGGCTATGATTTGCAAATTTTCGACGATGGAGAATCATTGTTTCTCTCTTTAAGGTGTACATCCTTTTCAAGGCTTGTTCTTGGCCTGAAACCCAGGTGACAAGAGCTAAATTTGCAAGATACGGCATCATATGCTGAAAATTCGAGAAGAAAAATTTGACAAGAATTATCTTCCTGTTGAGGTTTGTTAACTGGGGTAAATATATTACCATATACATTGTTGCCATAATATATAGGGTTGTGGCTTTTGGCTGAAGGGATCATACACGGGAAAAGATTATGCATTCTGAATACTTTTCCTTTTATTTTCTGGTTTGATAATACTTCCTAGAATAGCAAAGTCTGTCCTCTTTAATCGCTTTTTTCTTTTTTATATCATTTCAACACCAGGTCCCATGGTCTAGTGGTGAGGACATTGGACTCTGAATCCAGTAACCCGAGTTCAAATCTCGGTGGGACCTTAACCAATATCCTTTTTTTTTTTTGCCAATCCCAAAATTTGGGATTAAGATTCAGTTTGTTGTTAATAATATCATCTAAATGCACCAACAACATTTCTATCAAATTGGTATTAGAATTAAAGGTCAGATGTGATGATTGAGAAGGCTGTGGGTTGTGACTATCACTTTGAAAAGAGATTGAAGTTTGAATATGGAATCTTTGCTTCTATTTTGATGCTTACTTCTTTTCCTACTCATTTCCATTCTTGCATATAAAAAATGTAACAATTCTGTGCAGCTGCACTGTGTTAGTAAACATTAGATGGTTCGTAGCTGTCATGTGCAGCTTCACCGTGTTACCACGCACTTTTTGCTTAAAAGCCGTAAACTCAACTTGCTTAAGAACATCTCTTAACAGCGCAGCTGCACTGTGTTATCACAACTTCTACATGGGCCTATGGAAGTGCGCTCTGCAGTAAAGGTAGATCACTTGAAGACGAGGGTTACATGAACTGAAATATTTCCATGCTGTTGTGTAGTAGTTAATTGCCTCCGTTTGTTTGCTTCCTTGCTTTTATTGTGGACTTGTTTTCCAGGTGGGGTTCATTGTTTGATCTAGTCACCCACTCTCTTGCACTAGTGTGTTATGCAGAAAAAGTGGACACCAGTAAACCCTTTCTGCCAGGTGAAGCTCTCATTGTAGACGAGTTACAAATTTTAGGTCGGGGACCTTCCATGCAGATCTACTTAACAGTTCAGTGAGTACAATCGAGTTTGAAGATTTCAAGGAGTGTTAGCCAAAACCAGGTGATGTGAAGCAAGCAATGAAAGACCGGGTCTGTTGGAAATATTTGTACTTTACAGAATTTTGGTTTTATGGACTACATAGAACATGGCGAAACATGCTTTTACTCAAAAACAAATACACATCTGAAAGGAGGTTTTGCATACCCCAAAAAAAAAAAAGGGCGCACTCTGAGATTACGGACCTGTAAAATGATGATAATTCATGATGAAGTGGAGTTGATCTGACCTCCACCTCCTGAGCCTATAGGCGGTCTTGATGGCCTTCTCCTTGCTACTCCCCTTGTCACCGTGTCTCCCGACTCATCCTGCAATTTTCTGACCAGAATAAGAATAGACAGAGAGAGAGAGAGAGAGAGAGAGAGAGAGAGAGAGAGAGAGAGAGGCGTTCAAGTGCATTACAGTGCTACATGATTCTGGCTGAGGTTGTAGGGTTGATGAACCATCTTCTGTAGATGAGCCTAGACCCAGACATCCGAGGAATTCATTGATGACTTGTTCAAGATAATAGAGGGGTCGATAGAAGTAACTTGAACTCTCCATCTGCTACAGCTCGCTCTAATTTCTCCCTTTCTTCCTTTCAGTCTTCAGGTCTTATGGGACAAAATATTTATTTTGGGGTTCTCTCATTAATTTGTTTCACTTGTCTCTTTTGTTCTTTAGTTGAACTTCCCATTTTCAGATGTGTATGAGAGCACAAGTGTCTAGGTGGTTGTGTCCATGTGTTTGCTGCTGCCTCGGATGGAGTTGTATCTCTGTGGCCAGACCTTAGTGGGCACACGGCAGTGGGACACAAACACAAGAACCTCTATGTTTTGAATTATTTATCTCTTCCCCCCCCCCCCAATTAACAATAATTTCATATGATCTCCCATAAGAATTTTGACCGTCTTTGTTGAAACGAAACACTAGGTCATCCAAATAACAAGTTTGGCTGTTTTGATGTTTATGTTTCACAAAATGTTCTCCGATAAATGCAAATTAGAAGGTGGGGTTTTCTTTAAGGTCGTTCAATGAAACATTTGCAGAGTCCACGAGGGGACAGTTTAGTGGTATAAACCCCTTTTTCTAACTTAATTATCCCATATTTAAATCTTTGTACAACAAAAAAATAAAACACTGTGGAACAAATCATTCTCTCTCTTTGCATAAGGATGCTTGCCTAAGCTAAGTTGTCACACATTTATTAATTAATAATTTTATATGGATCAAATAAATTAAATTTTACTTAACTAAATATTAATTAAATTTTATATTTATTTTGATCAATTTAAACAAATATTTATTTAAGGGACTTTAATTCGATTTTGTGCTGGTCAGATCCTAGATTTTGTGGGTATAGAGTGATTCATACCACTTTTGAACCTAAAAAGCTAAAAAATATAAATTTTAGTTTCTTAAAATGATTATAATAAATAAAACACATGCTAACGTTGGCATTGGCAAAAGGATATGAGAGCACAACTGCCCCCATGGACGTTTCCTTCTTGTCTTGAGTTGGTTTACTTAATCTTCAAATATTAAAACATTGGAATTGTCTAAAATAATGATTCCAATTTCCAACAAGGATTCTTCAAGAAAAACGCCAAACGCACACAGAGATTCTATGTAAAAACAAACAGAGACTTCCTAGATTAGCATCACAACTATGTCCTCTGATTCATGTGTTTGTTTCCAACACATTCAAGGAAAAGTAGAATATGAAGAAACGATGAAGAATAAGCATACATGAGAGAGAGAGAGAGAGAGAGAGAGAGAGAGTGTATACCTCTGTACATCTGTGACCGAAATTATTTGAAGTATACATGTAAAGAAATGATCAAGAACTAAGAGAGAGAGAGAGAGATTATACATCTGCAAATCCATGACTGGAGTTATTTGAGACATGACTCAGTTGATTTGACCACCTGGACCAGAACTGATAGGAGGCCTTGAAGGTATTGCTTCTGGCATAATGATATCAGCAGCAGCTTCAGTTGGAACAAGAACTTCCTGTTGTAATACATAAATCATGCACTGATTAATAATACGTGGCAAGTCCAAAGAGAGAGAGAGAGAAATGCAACTTACATTGAAATTGAAATCTCTTGATGTGGTTGAAGGAAGATTTTGAAAAATACCCGGGTCAGGGTCAGTAGTTTTGATCAAGTCATTGCCGTTGAAGACATCTTCCTGCTAAACACATCAAGAACCCACGAGTTATTAAAGCATATCAAATCAACATTCGTATTTCGGGGAGAGAGAGAGAGAGAGAGAGAGAGGAACTTGCCTTGAATTTTATTTCTTGTTCATCATTTGATATGGGTTCTTGCAAACCGACTTCATTAGTATTCAATTCTCTTGAGTTTGAAATGTTATGACGATTGGAGCTGGGTTGATCAGTTGTATAAATGCCCAAGCACTGAAGCAAACCTTTACAAAAACCGTCCAACCGACTCCTTGTGAGGTCTCCCATTTTCACTTGCTCTCTCTCTCTCTCTCTCTCTCTCTCTACTTAAAGTTGTGGAGTTGCACCTACGAGTCCAAAACTAGGTTCGGTTGAGATCATTGACATAGAATCTCATGCATTTAAAATTTTCCAAGTTTAATGTATTACAAAAGTCAACTATCGAACACAATGTGTCATTTTCACAAATTATTATTATTAAAACCAAATTTGTTCCTCACAAATTTTTCTACTTTGGAAATTGCCCTTTCAAAAAATTACGTATGGTCTTATAACTCAATAAAATATGAAGTACCTTAAAGTTTATCAACCCACCAAATTTTCCGATTGGGACACCTAAGCAACTTTGGTGTTGTTTGGAACAGATGAATTGCAATTAATATTATTCTTGTAATATTTTTAGTTTAACAAGAGGTGAGTAGGTCTAGCAATACATATGGAAAAAAATCTTATATATATATAATTACTAAATAAATTAGAATGAGTACTAAAATTGGAAGATTTTCTCACGGCTAGAAAATAAGGTATTAACGACGGAAATATCTATCTCGCTGAAAGTAAAAAATCTGTCGTTAAATTCGTTGTTGAAAATTATCTCGCTAAATATTACCGATAAAATACTATCCATCGCTAAATATCATTAACGGATTAGCGATGAACTCTCTCGATATCTATTTTTATATTTTTAAAATTTTAATGTAAAATTTTACTTAAAAGACTTGAGTACTACACCATTAAATTTATAGGACGTGGACAAATCTAATATCTTAAACAAAATTACAAGATGAAAAACTGCAAGACTGTACTGCTTGTACCGATTTTATCTTATTTTATGTGTATATATATTGCAATTTAAAGTTATTAGTAGTTAATATAGGATTCTACGAGTAGAAATAAAATTTTCTTATAGTAAAAGACAAATTATTATTATATTAATATTATTAAAATTTTTTTTTTACATCGAAAGGTTGTACTCAAACTGACATGAGCTAACCACGACTTTCCTGATAATACCTGCGCCATCAACGTGGGTTGACTCAACCGAATATAGGATTAAGTATCTTTAATCATGGTCGAGATTCGACTCCCGCTGAGAGTATCGAGCTCTCATGTATATGGAGCGTTCTCCGTTGGGAGACTCATTCTCTGAAAGGAACCATTGAAGAAATTGGTCTGGATTAATTGAGATAAAATTTCAGATATCAAACGGTGTCCAAAATATGCGAAGATGAATTCAGGCACGCTCAAGACAATCAAGAGCCCAAATGGGCCAACTAAGGGCTTCCCATGAGAGTGGTTCGTGTCCATTTCTTTTGACTGGTTGGTTTGGTATTGGTTAAAATGCGCTTTTGCAGTTAAATCAGCATCCGAGAACTCCAAGTCTTCAACCTCCTACGGAATAAGAATCTCAGCCACACAAATCATTGGGTGTCACTTCCCTACCCCTTTCCCTCCTCATAATCCTCCGGTACTGATGTGGACAGAATCGATTTCAGAATTTCGATATTAATTCAATTGTTCAATCGCCTAAAACTGACCTATTTAGACTCCTTGGTGGGTTTAGCATTCCGGGTTGGCCAGAGAATTGTATACATGGTTCATAGAAATAGAAATGAGATATTAAATTTCTTAATCAAATTTTAAATTTTAAATTTTAAATTAAAAAACACTACACTGGAAGATCATCCCTAAATAGAACTCCATAAACGTTCGAATCTAACTAATCGAAATATGATTTTAAATACCGATAGTGAAAAAAAAAATATTAAATACAAAACGTATATAGAAACATTATAGCGTAGTACTGCAGCGTTGACACCTTTTCCCGTTTGCTGATACAGGGTGGCAAGTGCAATCAATCAAATAAATGATTCACCGTCAAATGTTGTTTCCAATCACAATAGAGTTAGAGAAGGAAGCTGCTAAACAAGTGGTCCATATGAACAAACCTGATGCAGTTGTCCGTATGATGCCCTAAACAGTATCTGCCAACCTTGATTAGGTTCTTAGACACCTACATTTATATACATTCTAGGTACATTATCAGTATATAACTGCATAAATAACATACTTCCACACCGCTAGGGTAATATAACAATCCTAGCACATGTTGCAAGGTCAGAAATTTGAACTCGCTTCGGATGGTAGTTGAGGGGTTGAAACACCTTGCTGTCGATGCTCGACCACTCACACACTAGTGATATTATAATGACAGGTTTATTTCACAATTAAAGATTATGATTTAAACTAGACATTTCACAACATATGAAAACCCTCGTAACAATACAAGACCTAAAGAATTTCCCAAAAAGAAAAGAACTGAATAATGAGATCCACATTTCGCTCGAAGCAATTTTTATGATTTTTTTAGTAAAAGCCTATATACCGTTAACTTCCCTAACCATCCAAACATGCTAGGGTCCAACAAGAGAAATGCAGGGAAAAATGTCTGATCGTGTCTTTCGGGGTTGCTCAAGGGATTGTACATTTAATCAGGGAAAGAAAGAAAAAGGGAACACAGGGTTTGATTGAACTGCTTCGAAAAAACCAGCAGTATTTTCCTAATCATTCAAATGAATTACAGACAACTCGAGCTAACCCTTGCCGTGGTATGCATGTTTAAGAGATTGATTTGCAAGCTCTATAATTTTCTTCCCAATTATCTCACAACATGATTTCCATCCCAATGCCTGCGACATTCGCTACTAGACCTTTGCTCTGGCCCTCAAGAGGAATGGTTAACGAAATCTCCTCAACTCATTATCAACATTCATAAGATACATGGGAAAGAGAGGAGCATACATCGATCATTTATCTTTTCTTTGCTCCATCGATGATGAATCATCAGAATTACGATCCAATCCCAAGCACTTAAGAAAGGCCTTTTTAGCTAATTCAAGAAAATAGCAAGGGCTGTGAGAGTCATCAAAAAACCTGTTACCACCGGCTAAGTTCTTAAATGAACAGCCTTCTCTTGGCGATGCTCCTTCTCTTACTATTCTGCTTGTGCTTGTTCCTATGTCTCCTTTGATAATATGGTGCTCTCCTACCTGAAAAAGTTTATTAAATTATACGCAATTCCATATTACTATGGATTTTGAGTTTCATTTATAAGGAAATTCAACCAGAGTTAAGAATCCATGACAACATAGAAGGCCTGGAAAGGAGGAGAAGTTTAAGCATCCCAAGCTAAATGACCATTTTATGCTTGATGCCTCTCTCGGTCACTTCAGTACAAACAAAAGCTTTTGCTTCTACTCATAGACATAGATTAGAAGAAAAAAAGGGAAAATTTGAAGAAGATAAAAACCATCAAGATGTGTGAAAGAAAAAGAAATAGTTCACATAATTAAAAAGGGTAAATGGAAAATCAATTCTGCTCCCCCCCCTCCCAAAAAAAAAAGGTATAAAAAAACAGAAACCATGTCAGACCCACAAATGCCAAATTCTGGTACTTCCAGACAATTTAAAAGACAAGATCAAAAGCAAAGTTCCAAAAATTATTGATTAATGTACAATTCTAAAAAATGTAAACAAAGAACAGAACAGCTCATGCCTAGCAAATTTCTCAACAAATTGAGGTATTAAAGAAAAAGGCCAAACGTAAGGTTCTGTCTTCATAAAAAAAGGACAAAACTCCATGACTGGACACCACGAGCAGGCATGAAAAGTGTAATATGGGTGTGAAACGTGTGCTTGAGATTAGTTTCCCCACCAAATCAGTCTCCTTTCGTAGGAAGCTCAAGCGAAGGAGACCTCAGATAATGATATCATCAAAGTCAAGACCTGTTCATATATTTAATTTCTGTTATTGGAAAGAGTCCTCATTCTATGGACTTCAAAATACGAAAATATAATGGATTACTTGTTCAAACAAGCTATTCAACAAAATACCCATATTTCTTAGAAAAACTGGTGAGCTAATAGTAGGCATGAACACAAAAATTCCCACCAAATCAGTCTCCCTTCCTAGGAAGCTCAAGCGATGGAGACCTCAGATAATGATAACATCAAAATCAAGACCTGTTCATATATTTAATTTCTGTTATTGGAAAGAGCCCTCATCCTATGGACTTAAAAATACGAAAATATAATGGATTACTTGTTCAAACAAGCTATTTAACAAAATACCCATATTTCTTAGTAAAACTGGTGAGCTAATAGTAGGCATGAACACAAAAATTCATGCCGAAATACAACATGCGCTTCTGCACTTCGGGTTAGAATTTGAGGGGATAGGTTCGAGGTTATAAGTATTAGAAAACAACATTGGGATTATAAATTTGCAAATTATATACAAAAGTCTTCCCCCCCTTCCCACCCCAAGGCTCAAAGGCTATTGCGTGTGGCAGGTGACTTTATACCGAAATAATTGTGATAATAATTATGATTATGATTATGATTATTGATAATTAGTAATAATAATACAACTATTATTAGTATTAAAAAGAAGTATGAAAAGCGAAATGAACACGACTCGTGTGTCTTTTTCACTAGTGCAGCACTCCAAAGTTATATTCCATGCTTCCACTCAGGGTAAAAGCTTTGATCATGTAAAAAATGAAAAGCAAAGACAGGGTATCTAATTTTATAACCCATACAACCTTTTTTTTTGTGGGGGGGTGGGGGAGGGGAGGGTTGAATAGAGGATCAATTTAATAATATTTTCAAATACCTGAAATGAAATTTAACTTGAAAATATATAATGGCATAACTAGATGCCAAAGCTGACCATATTCTCTCCTTCAAGGAGCACAAGATTTGAAAAGAATGCAATAATAAAAATTCAAAGAAAAGGTAAGATTGATCATCACACAGATTTGAAAAGAAAAATTCACGAAAAAGGAAATAATTTAGGCAACAAGTAATCCAAGTTTAAACCCAAATGTAACCAAAAACACATTATAATGATGATCAATTCCTCCAAATACGTTAGAAGAAAATTTGATTATAAAGATCATTACATTCATTCATGAAACACCTCCAACTGTAGTAAAGTTCAATTCAATTGCAATAAATAAATCGTATCGTCCAAACAATGCCTAAATCCCAATCGTCCAAAAAAATTTTAAAGAAAAATAAGGGAACTATTAACGCAATTGATCCTAATTAATTTCAATTCAACAGTTGTAACGCGTTTCAGAGTTTTCAACATTAAAAAAATGATAAAAAAAAAAAGAGAGAGAAGAATATCAGAGGGAGAGAGAGAACCTTGGAAGCGTTTAAAGACCGAGAGATAGTGGTTGATTTGCTGAGAAGAAGCTTGTCTGAGTGAGAGAAGGCCGAGGAGGAAGAAGAAGAAGGTAGAGAGTTGTGATCTTCTGAGAAATCTAAGCCAAAAACGGTGAAATAATAGAGCAAGATGAAGAGAAGGAACAAAACAACAAGATTGATCCAAATCAACCAAGGAACCCTGTAGCCGTGAAGTTCTAGAACAAGCTCGTCTTCGATATTGAACATTATGGGTAAGACCAAGAGAAGAGCATTAGAGAGATAGAGAGAATAGACAAACAAGGAATTGACAAAGAATGGTTGTTGTGAGCGAGAGAAGATGGAAGACGGGCAAGCTAAGGCGTCGAATTCAATCAGAACGGACCAACTTCTTTAAATATTACAATTAAAACAAAACTCGCGGTTTCAACTTCGGCCCCTGTCTCTCTCTCACGCGCTATTCACTTAATTGTTTGTGGCGTGGGCGTGATGTAATAATTCTCAATTTCCTTTTCTAAACACCATTCCTCTCTTTTTCTTTTCGCCGTTCCTTATTTTAGAAGACGAGAGAGAAATATTTTTATATGTGACCTAGATATAAATAAATAAATATATATATATATATATATTTTATAAGAATTCCTTTAATCCGATCAACTGAAATTTATAAATTATATATATTATTAATTTATTTTATATATAAGATAAAAATTAAAAAAAAAATGATATCAGTTAAATTACAGTTCATTGGTTATATTTTATAAATAATAATATTAGATTCTAGTATTTTTATAATTAAAATTATTTTAAAGATGAGAAATATCTGAATTTCGTTTTAATTTTGTTCGGAGGATATTTGTATTTTTTTAATCCATGAGGTCAAACTATTTGTATTAGAAACTGGAAGCACTCTCTCTCAACCTTCACGCATCCTAAAGAGTCTCATCTCATGCCATATAATTATTTACCGAGAAGAGATATTTTTATAGTTAATGTACCCAATAATTAAAAAATAAATAAATTTATTATTCATTTAATAATTATATCATAAAAATTATTATTATATAGTTCTAAGTTTATATATCTTAAATAAAGAGATTTGTAATAAGTTGGGAGTTAGTTCAATTGTGAATAACATATAAGAATATAGTTTGAAATAGTTTGGATATATACAAAAAAATCCAAAGATACACAAATTAGAAAAATCGAGAATTTAAATATAAAAAATTTAATAAAATATAGAGAAATAGATCACTGAAAAATTCATACAAAATAAATCAATATATTATATTTATATATATATATATATAGGAGATTTTAGTTCACTTTCTTTTTTTTTTTTTTTTTGTCTAAAATAGAATTTTATTGAAAAGTAGTTGATAGATAATTTTTTGTAAAACGGCGTCCAAATGCCCCTCATTTACCATGTTAGTTTGGACCGTTGACATATAGGGCTTGGATTTAAAATATTTCAACTCTGTTATTTTATGTTACAAATAATATTTTTAATTAAAATAAAATATTTTAATAGTATTTCAGGTGTAGAAATTAAAATTTTTTATTCAATTATTAAATTATCATTACTATTTATAATTTTTACATTAAATAAATGATATCTATCTAATCGAATTAATCTAGACTTTTTTTTAAACAGTTGGAATAGATAATACGATCTATGTAATATTATGTATTATCAAATGATGCATTCTCATTTAAATAATGTGAAAGAGATAAAGTAAGTCAAATTAAATGATAAATTTTATTTAATATTTTATTTTAATATATTTAAATTTTTTACTTAATTTAAAAATATTTTAATATATATACATACGTATATATATCTATATCTTTGTTATCATTTGTATCTGAAATAATATTTCGACTATTCGAATGTTTACAGAGATTTTATTTTAAAAATGATTATTTCAATATAATATTTTTTCTTTCTAAATTTTAAATTTTAAATTTAATTAAAAAATTATTAATTTATTTTATTAAACCAACTGCGGATTGGTATATATACGTTCATATTTAATACATGTATCATTCATCCTTCTCAAATTATTACGTCCATTTGGGTGGGGCGCGTGGCCGGGTGGGGCGGTGGGGAAGTGGGGTCCACAAAGAGGCAGGTGAGGTTGAAGGTAAGGTAAGCTTGTCGTCGTGTGGCTGTGCGTGTTGCTCAATACTATCGGTAAAGCCTAGCAACCTCCGATAGGACCACAAGAGGCAGGGCTCGTGACCCTTGTACGGGGTATACCGCGTACGTGTAGCTCTCCCCTTGTCCTCTATCAACACCTGCTTTTCTAATTTCTTTGCTTTTGTCTTGTTTCTATTATAATAATTTCTAGCGTTTCATTTTAATTTTTTAATATTCTGAAAAATCTCAAATCTTTCCCCCCAATAGCATGACCCAATAATTATATACCCAAGTGATATTTTCAATAAATTTTTTAATAAAATAAGTTCAAATTCTATTTATTTTAATTTATTGAATAATGTTATATAAGTGAATTATCATCGTCCAGAGTTTTTGATCTATCAAGAACTCATCTGCTTTGGAGTGCGACTCTTCATCTTCTCCCATTAGATAAATTAAAAATTATATTTAATCCAGCAAATGAGAGAATTTCAATGTGCAGGTTCTTGCCAGCGAAGCCCAAAGACCGCAAGAGGAAAGGTGCGAATGCAAGACTCGAGAATAATCTTGAATGCAACCATATGTTCTTAAAGATTAAACAGACACTCGTATGCGTATTTCATGACCATGTAAATTGTAACCCTATGCCACTTCACATCATTCAAACGGTAGAAAAGATAATATTGAGGAAAAAAATAGTGAACAATCTGTCAACAGAATATAAGATTTTTTAATTAATTTTTTAGTTTAAAATTTAAAATAAAAAAATTAAGCTAAAAAAATCGTCTTTTAAATAGAATTTCTGTAAATATTCGAATCAAATCAGTGATTCTAGATACCAATGATGAGAACAACAAAAATATCGAAAAGAAAATATGGAATTATATTGAAAGTTGTACTTGAATACAAATTTTAAAAAATAAAGAAAATTTATAATTAATGGAAGATATTATCACTTATTTGACTCCCATTTAACCACTAAGTTTGTTGTTCTTATTTTGAATCTTAAAAAATATATTAAGATTGAATTTGTTAGGAGGGAAAAAAAATAGTAGGTATAATTTAAAATTAATAGTACATTTGTCAAATTTTGACATTATTAGCCTCCATCGTCGCGGTGCCTCATAGATGTTACGGGGAATGCTATATATAAGAAAATAGATATATTTTTTTTATTTTTAAAAAGATTAAAAATTTAATTATCTATTTTTTTAGAGATATAATTAATAAAATTATTTAATATAACAATAATAAAATTATTTGACGATGGACTATTTATTATAATTTTAACATTATTAGATATATATAATATATTAAGATAATATAGAAATGTTTTTATTTTATGGTTAATACTTTCCCCTTTTCTTACTAATTACGGTGATCAAAATTTCTTTCTTTCACTCAGGAACAAAAAGCGTAATACCTTATGGAGATTGTATGGAGTGTCATATAAGAAAATATGTATATTTTTTTTACCTTAAAAAAGATTACAAATTTTAATATTATTAGATATATACGATACACAAAAATAATATATAAATGTCTTTATTTTTATATTTAATATTTTTCCCTTTCCCTTTACATCGCATTTTTTTTCGATAATTTGTCTCTTAAGTTTTATCTTTACATATGATTACGGTGATCAAAGTCCCTTTCTTTCACTTCTATCTTTTTTCCTTTTCTTACTCCCCGCTTATTTCTACATAAACAATTAAATTCATTAATCATACATTAAATTCAACAAATCAAGTAAATTATTTTTTTGTTATATAAAGTTTCAAAAATCGCAAAAATACAATGTTCATGAAGATTCGAATACTCGATCTTGAGGAAGACACCGGATAAAAATTTTTTATAATTCGGATGTTCTTGTGACAAATCAAGTAAATCATAACAATAAATGTCATCACTCGTATTAAAAGCAATAAAAATTCCTAAAACTTTAACCAACGTAACAAAATGAAAATTTTTAGGTTTTTTGAAAGTTTGGATCTGGAAGATTAAAGAGCAGTATCACACTATTACTATAATAACAGCCAAACAAAAGGCGAAGACAGGTTGAAAACTACAAAATAAAGTATAAAAGGAGAATGCTTACCTTCATTCCCTCGTTAATGCAAAATATAGTATACTAGCATAATGAGGCTGATACATTTTCTTTTGCCTTGCATCATAATACTAATCATTTTTTTTTTCTTTGATCGGTATTTGGGTTTCGTCAAATTAATCCAATCTTAACACTGTAGATCCAGTTAAGGTGTTAGTTTTTTAAATACTATTTTTTTATTCTTATGATTCGAATTCAAAATTTATGATTAAGAAAAAGTAACGATCTAATATTACACCCGT
This sequence comes from Dillenia suffruticosa, assembly GCA_033439265.1. Lineage (NCBI taxonomy): Eukaryota > Viridiplantae > Streptophyta > Magnoliopsida > Dilleniales > Dilleniaceae > Dillenia > Dillenia suffruticosa. The sequence goes on along the minus strand of JAVTVX010000012.1, from coordinate 3,396,730 downwards.
GAGGGTTGGGTATCATAATACTAATCATAAGGATGCATTGTAAGAGCTCAAATTTGAGGTTTGACCTTTTTTAATAATGCAAATTATGATTAACTTGCCAATACATTTTGATTGGGGGACTCTTAATGTTGATTGTTTACGACCAATAAATTACTTTTATGTTATTCTATTTATTGTGATGTTTCTACATACATTTTGACTTGTCCATAAAAAATATAGATAAATACGTGTGAGAATTAATAGGTTCATTCCTAGTCTAAATCAAGAGAATCTGATCCCTTGCGCTTTATTAAATATTCTTTTTTTTAATATTTTTTTCTGTAAAATCATATTTAAATTAATCCGATTTAAACTGTTGTCAGATCCCTTTTTTAGAGAGAACTCTTTCAATATAATTCTTTCCCTTTTTAATATTTGAATCCAAATTTTAATTAAATAAACTAATATTTTTTTATCAGATCAACTCTCACTGTTTATGTCTATTAAACATTCTTTTGGAATAAGTCAAATGGTTACATAAATTACTCAAATCCAATGATTTGCCAATCGTGGAAGCATGTCTTTGGTGGGGGGAAGGGGCAAACACTGCCCTTGGGAATTAGTTCAAACTCTCTACCCACATTGCATTAACAAAATGTTGAGAGACTCCACTCCAACCTCCCAGTTTTGGTGAAAAGTCTAGGACAAAATTTTGAAAATGCCCCTTATAATCCGGCCATTAATTAATGTACAAACTTATAGTTTTTGGTACAAAATAAGAATTTTATGGCACTCAGATTTCAATTTATAAAAATTATTTATATCGGGCAAAGTTTGTCCATGGGTTCAGAACCTTTTTAATGCAATTTTTAAGAATTTAACCTTGGACTTTATCTCCAGAGATGTGCATTTTCTACTTTTTGACTTGAAATTTAAATTATATTCAATTTTTTCCAATCAGAATAATATTCAAATTTAATGTTAGTTGATAGATTTAAGTAAAATCCAAAGTTTAATTTTAAATAATTGCACAAGAAAGTTTATTAAGTGTGCCATTCAGCGTTAGTAATTTTTAATTATTGCATAAGTTCAATGAATTTATTTATTTATTTATTTTGTTTCACGTTACCGGTATTCAGAATTATATTATGATTAATCCGATTCGACGTTTGTGAAGTTACGAAAACCCTATTTTGAGGGTAATTCTCTCAATATAATTTTTTTATTTTTAAATTCTGAATCTGAAATTACGTTAAAAAATAAAATATCTCATCTCATTAGGTCGATCGGGAATCAATTCATGTATATAAAGAAGGGTAATATATGAAATTTACAGCATTAGTAATCAGTTTAGAACAAATACTAAATTTATGATTACTCATGTTACTTATTATCTCATGGTTTGTTACTATAACTCTCAATGGATATCCTCTGACTAATCCAACCAACCGAAGTCCAAGATTAGCCCCGAAATTAAAGGCTTCCCCAGACCTAGCCCAAACCCCCCACAAAAATAGTACCTAAGTTAACGAACACCCCCGCCAAACCCCACTCTCCCCTCTCTCTTCCTCCCAATCTGTCTGTGTCTCTTTCTCGGATGGCACTCTCCCCATTTCTGGCTCTCAAGGTCCATTAATGGGGGAGAACAAAAATATCACCACCACCGCCTCCGTCACCTTCACGGCATCATTTCCGCCGGAAAATAGTCGGACTTCCACCTCATCATCATCATCAGCATCATTTCCTCCGGCACCTCCTGGCCAACCCGTCTCTCTAGTAGCCCCTACCCAGAAGAAAAGGCACAAAAACGTCAAAGCTTTTCGCGTTTTTCGCTCGGTTTTCCGGTCACTTCCCATTATTCCCCCTGTTTGTAAATTCCCTGGATTGCCCGGCGGGCACTTGCCGGACAGTCACCGTACAATATCGGGAACCCGGGTCACGGGTACACTATTCGGGTACCGAAAGGGTCGGGTCAGCTTCTCAATGCAGGAGAATCCCAGGTGTTTGCCCTCTCTTGTTGTTGAGTTGGCAATGCAGACTAGTGTTTTGCAAAAGGAAATGGGTGCCGGCATGGTCCGGCTTGCGCTTGAGTCCGAAAAACGACCTGACAAGGACAAGACAAAGATTTTGGATGAGCCACTTTGGACAATGTACTGCAATGGGAAGAAACATGGGTATGGGGTTAGAAGAGAGGCTAATGAAGAGGACTTAAAAGTTATGGAACTGTTGAAGGCCATTTCAATGGGTGCGGGTGTCTTACCCGGGAATTCTGAAGTTGAGGGCCCAGAAGGTGATCTGGCCTATATTAGGGCTCATTTCGATTGGGTCACGGGCTCCAAGGATTGTGAGACCTTTTACATGATAAGCCCTGATGGGAATAATGGGCCTGAGCTCAGTATCTTTTTTGTTCGGGTTTGATCGGATGGGCGGCCATGGATGCTGCCCGTGTTGCAGCAAATATTGTGATGCAGAAAAACTCGTGTATCTTCAAAAGTGGCACCATACTTTTCCCCTAATCTTTCTAGAGAAGCAGTCTGTAAATGCTTTAAATTTGAACTCATACGATTCCCTTCTAATTTTTGAGGTTTCTTAGGTGAGATTTTGAGGTGGGCATTAGAAGTGTGTGTGTGTATGTGTGTGTGTAAATGTAGGTGAAGGGAGATTAGGGAAAAGATTTGATGTTGATGGGGTTTGAGGGATCCAATAAATCTTTTTAACTTCCTGTTTATGTTGCTAAGTAGGTAATAATTATCCTTTCCTTGTATCATAGTACTTCCCATTTCAAATTTCAGAAAAATTATGTAACTTGTCCTAGAGTTAACACTACATTCATTTTAATTATTTCAAAAAAACAAATTTTATACTAATATGAAAGTTTTCATGGAATTAGCCAAATTAGTTAATCTCACTAATATTCTGAGATGGGTATTTGGCAAATAAATTCACTAAGATTGTTCATATAGTCTTTTTCTTTTTTATGAATTTATGATATAATCTCCCATTTGTCAAAAATATATATATTAATATTGGACCACGATATCAGAGTTTTTCAACTAATACAATCATGCTCGAGTTTTGAGAATGGAATTTTATATAAAGGGGAGGCATTGGATGAATGCAATTGGGCCAGAATTGTGATAATTATCCAGGCCTTTCCAGCTGCGCAATCATGAGAGCAACAATCGATTGATGTCACGCTTTGATTTGGAAACAAATGGATAGGTGTGACAGATATAAAGTAGTAATAATGTGAAAAAGAAAATAAAAAAGAATAATGATAAAGCTTTGTATTCAGCGGAAAGTTGATCCTAGCACAATGTTGCTGATTTCTTCAGCACTCTTTAAATTCTCACTAGCTCGCATCTGTTTCACAAGTTCACTTGTTCTCTGCTAGCAATAAAACAGGAATTTATGGGGAAATTTGCTCACGGTCTCAAAAGGAGGCTTCTCCACCTGTTTAATGCCATCTCTACTTGCAAAGGTCTCTCTCTCTCTCTCTCTCTCTCTCTCTCGTCTATGAATTTTATGGTAGACATCTAATGATGTTTGATTTATACTAGGAAATGAAGATAAACGGCCAAAATTAAGATCTGTGCAGGTATTTGTCTAAATGAATAAAAAGTTAAGTATTACATCACAAATCTATAAAAAATAAAAATATTTCAAAATTAAGTAATTTTGAATAGTTAAAATATCTTTTTATTCAAATAAAAAATTTCCAATTATTTTTAAAAACATGTTAAAGGTGAATAATCAGATAAGACTTCGTATATTCGATGTATTTGTAATTCTGATTTTTGAATTCTTTGGACAGGGGGTTCAAGATAGGGGCATTCATTTCACAGCTGCAAGGCGCCCACCGCGCCCTGTTGTGAGCAGAGGTGCCCCTCCGCAGACCAACTGAAACCGCCCCACCCCCCCCCCCGGCCCCCACAAAAGCCAGGCCTGTAATTATTTCCAATCTCTAAGTTTCTTTTTGAGTGTGGCTTGAGCCCTCTGCCCAATTACTAGCATTGGGATTTCATTTTTCTATTTTTCCTGCAGAGGTGAGAATGAGAATCTTCTAATTTTTTCTAGTCCAGTCGCGATTGAATCATATGATGAAAGATTGCCATTTTACCCACAAGCTCTTATAATTTTTACGGATTTGAATTTGGAATTTTTGTTATCATTTTATAGATATTTATAATTGAATTAGTTGATACTAATTTATTAGTAATTTTTTTATAAACTATTGATAGATGATAATTATGTTAGATTAAATCAAATTCGTTTCGAATTAAATTAAAGTTTAATGGATAAAACTCTCTCGATACATATTTTTGCTATACATAAAACTCAAAACCAAAAATTTACTTAACGAGTATTAGTATTTAGTTGTTGAACCAGTAATATATTGCTATCTACGATGATTTAAATATGCATAAGTAAAATAAATCGGTAAATATAATAGTCCAAAAATCAAATGTAGGGGGGCAAGCATATTAAGTAAATCTTGTCCATAAAATTTGAAATTTCTAATATAATTATCTCTAGGCTGTGGATTTGATGCATTGGATATTAATTAAAGTGGAGAAAAGAAAATGATTCACTTTCCAAAATATACATTCATTTTACATAATTTCACATAATTTTATGATTATAGAAATTGTTTATCATCATCTACCAAATAAAAGGTTGAGAGAGAGAGAGAGAGAGAGAGAGAGAGAGAGAGAGAGAGAGAGAGAGAGAGAGAGAGAGAGAGAAGAAAAGCAACATTATAAAATAAAATCAAACTCTTTCTTGCAGCTCACCATCATTTGGTAGACCATTGAAAATAAAAAAGAAAAGAAAAAAAAATAATTTATGGGATTAAAAATTGAATCTTGGCATATATAGCTTTGCAGAGTCCTACACTACAAGTCTCTCACTGATGTCACACCAACACCTTCGATCTTTTCAGACACGTTAGATCAAACCCAAAAGTCATAGCATCTAATTGCTCCAACGCCACCACTAATTAACATAATTCATGACGCCACCAAGCAATAATTAAAATTAAAAATTAAAAAAAAAAAAAGTAACGCAAATGATCACAAGGCTGCTGCAATGATGCTGTCTTTTGAGTAGGCGCAGCCAACAATTTGCATATTCAAAATAAAATTCAATACACATTTAGGCTTATCCTTTTAAAACTAAGAAAATTATGAATTTTTGTGATAAATAATATTTTATATTATAATTTCAAAATTATACACAAATTTTTTCTTAAAATTTCTCCTTGCCCTTCTTGGTTTTCTTTTGTTAATTATATGATTTAATTATGCATATTTAATTTATTTATTTAAATTAGTAGCACACAATATCGACATTTTCATTGTGTCGTGTCAAGTAGAATGGAGGTAGACCTCTCAAAAGGGTCCTTTACTGAGCGGGGTCACTTATACACCAAGAAGGACAAATACTGATCTCCTTTGATAGCCATACTAGCGAAGAATGTTTGCGCCACGTAACTGCGAACACTTTACACGCGACGTGGACTCTTCATGCTCACCCGCACTCCAAAAAAGTTGTCAAAAGCCAAGCCCTCCACCCAAGACTCCCCCAAATTTCTCCCTCTCTCTCTCTCTCTCCCTCTCATCATTTTCTCTCTCTATCCTCTTTGAATCCTCTAGAAGATTCTGTTCGATGGCCGCTTCTGCTTCTTCGACTGCTAAAGCAATTCTCTGCGAACTACAACAGACGCAGAAAACGGGGAAGAAATCGCGGAGAGAGTTGGTGATTCCAGGTTTAAGAGTCAAAACAGGAGGAGACTCCTCGTCCTCATCTTCTTCAATTTCGACTGAGAATGTGAAGATTATATTGCAACCGAGGTTGAGTAATCTAAGATCCTACGGTTCGAATCGAGGTGGAGTTATTAGGACCAGAAAGGAAAGAGAAAGAGGTAATGAAAATGACGAGGTGTCGAGGTTTTTTGCCACCTTGTCGGATTATATTGAGAGCTCTAAGAAGAGTCAAGACTTTGAGATCATCTCTGGTCGACTCGCCATGGTGAGTGTCTCTGCTTCCATTTTTTTTTTAATTTTTATGTATGAAGCATATACGCGTAAATTCGTGCTGCTCCTTCAATGAATTCAGCAATCTGCGACTTAGCTCATTTATTTATAGTTGAATCACTCAAAATAGCGAAACACAAAATTAATATAAATTTAATTCTAATTTAATGAATGAATTAAGGTTAAAGAGATCAAACATGTTAAAGATTAAATAAAATATAATTTAAATATAATTTATATCAATATATTTTTAAATTTTTATTTAATTTGAGAATAACTCAAATTAAAGGGTTCTTAAATTTTTATTAATACGGATCATCTAAATTTGAAATCAAAATAAATGAGTTTAAAAATTTTATAATTTGAGAATTTCATTTTTATTCTATTAATCTAAATAATTATATAAATTTTAATTTGATTTTTAATTTCGATTTTCTACCAACTTTATTTGATTTTTAAAATTAAATTTATTTTTAATAATGGATTTTTTTTATTCAACCTGTTTTATTTATGACATGACATCTTAGTTATTGTCTTATTGACATTGACCTTACAGAGTAACAGTGAAAATTTAAAAATATCTCCAACAGTCCGGATCTCATGCACATCTGTGAAAGAAAAGGAAATTTTAAGGATATCGAATGGTGTTGAAAAATCACATAAATTTAATTTTTCTAATATATATACTTTTTTTTATTTGAACATTTCTCATTTCTTGTTTGAGGTTCTGCTGCGATGCACGAATATCCTAACCATAGACCTGAGAAAAAGTCAACAGGTCCAGACTTGCCACCAATCAAAGAGGAGCAACCACTTCCACTTGAGTTAGAGCCAAGGTCAAAGATAGGTCAAAATTGATGAGAACTCCCAGATAAACAGCACGAATTTAAGGGTACAAATATGTATACATACACACATACATATATATACTGATTACAGTTTTACATTTAACTTAGAGAATTTGATCCAATTTTAAAGATTATATCATTAAGCCAACCCTAACAAGTGAACCCCCGCAATGGAAAATATTAACAAATCTTCTCTTCACAGTCTTAAACTTTTGGATTAAATGATAGTTGTGCAAAATGTAAATCCGATTCTATTCATGGGAAATAATTCTGGGGTTTCTTTTTTCTTGTTCAGCTTGTGTTTGCAGCAACAATAGCTGTGGAAGAAGTGACAGGGAACTCCTTGTTCAGTAAAATGGACTTGGAAGGCCTTGCTGAAGCACTTGGGATATGTTTGGCTGCAGTGACTTCTGCTGCGATATTTGCTTATGTTTCCAGTGTCCGAAACCGGGTAGGTCGAATCTTCACCATTGGTTGCAACACCTTCATTGATTCATTGATCGACCAAATTGTCGATGGCTTGTTCTATGATAGCGAGCTCAGCGATTGGTCCGATGAGGCCTGAGACATCATCCCACCAAATATATCCTAAGATCAACATTTATGTTGCGTTCTAATGTTGCATTTTTTCTTGTTTCGCCCATTTTGTAAATATACAGAAGTTGGTATAGAAAAGGGGGAAGAGAAGAAGCAAAGGAAATATGTTTTGATGGTAGAAGTTGCGAGAGTCCCACCGGACAATATACCTTCATAGATTGATGAATGATTATGTCTAATTATTTACTTCCTTCGGCTTTCCATAGCCAAAAGTTCTTCTAGGATCCTTCCATATACTCTTTGTAAATAGTTGATATATTTTTTTATTATATAGGAGTCGTAAAAATATAGAGATATACGTATTCATAAAAATTTAAACACTAAATCTTAAAAACTATATTTAAATAAAAACTGTTTATCACTCTGTTTTGATATTAACTTTAAGTTATTTGTGAAACACTATGTTAGTTTCGTTGGGGATCGTGAGCTCTTACTCGGTAACAATATAAGTATGATTTGAAACAATAATGATAGTACTATAGTTATTATATGATATTAATGTTATCTAATCCCTTTTAGTAATTTCAATACTAAAAGTATTTTATAAACATTTAGTTAAATACAATAGTTTACAAAATACTAAGAATATTTTGAGTTGTCAAATTATTTTAAAATAAAATATTATAATTATAAGCTTCAAAAAAACATGTTATAAATTTTAAGAACTTATAGGGTATTTAACGTCTTTTTAGTCATGTTTGCTTGTTTTCAATGCAAATAAAGAAACAAATCAAATGATATTGATGTTCATAAATCTCGACGTATTTTGTGTTTTATATGGGTCCATTGATGAGGCTAAATAAGGTAAAAATTAAACAGAATGGTTGGTGACAATTCATATTAAATATTTTAAAATTTCCTTTTTCTTTTGACTTGATGAAAAGGCCTTTAAGATTTATTAGAAAAATAATTTTCAACATTACTATTATATAAAACTCAAAATATTGAATTTTTTTTTTGTTTTTATTATCTGGGTTTTATCCGACTAATCCGATTCGAACAATATGTGGTTTATTTTTGGGATTGACTTTTCCAAATCTATTTTTACTATTCCTAAAATTCAAAATCGAAACCGTTATATCATACCTTAGCTTAGTTAATAAAATTGGGGACTGTAATGTGACAGTTGAAAACTCAAAATATTGAATATGAGTGTGCAAATAGTGCAGTTTGCATACCAACATATATTGGCGTAAATGAAAATGGCATATTCGTTCCTTAATCAGGGAGGAGTTTGACTCCCACTTGATACCAAAAAAACATTGTTGGGAGAGTACCCGTCAATTGAGATCTGACAGATTTCTCGGTCCGAATTAATTGGGATGAAATTTTAGATACCAGATGGTCAAGATACAAAAAAAAATAGTGCAGTTTGCATTTGTTTTAAGAATATATTCAAATCAAATTAAATTCAATCAATTTCATAAAAATTAAAATTAAATAGGATGAACAATGTTGACAAACTAGGTAAATCAAATCATGTAAAAGTGAGTTGACTTGGTTTGATTTATCAGTTATTTAATTTGAAATATTTTATAATTTATTATATATTTTAACAAAAAATACAAAAAGAGTAGGTTATATAATTACAGAGTGGCTCATGTTTTTGATTTATGAGGTTTCTCTAACATTAAGCTCCATATTTAGTGCTTTTAAGCCCAAAATTTCAAAGCTTTTAAAGGACTTTCGTGTTGATGTCTAGGGAGGAGAATGCCACTCGCGGACCCCGGCACCATAAAATTCTCAAGTGGACTCGACGGCACCTGAATTCTTCCCCGCCATCCTTTCTTCAATCCCGATGCTTCACGAGTTCCCGTGCTTTTCCTCACCTCCTCTTAACGTTCTACTTCTTCACCTTTCCACCTTCCTCATTCCTCTCTCTCTCTCTCTCTCTCTATCTCTCTCGCCCCCCCCCCCCAAATGGCGGTTTCTACTTCTCAATCTCTCTTACTCTCCTCTCCTCACTCTTTCTCTCCAAAACTCTTCACCACAGCCACCAATCTGTCTTCTCCAACTCTCTTCAAACCTAATCAAAAAACAACATCAAGAACAACACTGACTACGAACTTTAAAAACGAACTCATATCCGCCGATTCTGTTCCTTCCGGCGAAGATCTTCCAATTAATTACGGCGAGTGGTTTCCGAAGTCTGATCAGATTAATCGGAGGAGAGCCGGAATTCTTCTTCATCCGACTTCGTTGCCCGGACCTTTCGGCATCGGCGATCTCGGCGAACACGCTTTTCGATTCCTCGATTGGCTTCATGATTCTGGTTGCTCTGTTTGGCAGGTTTGCTTTTTGTTAGGGTTTTTTATGAATTTGAATTTCATCTATGATAACTTCCTCTATTGCTGATTGATGGTTTACCTTGAGTTCCATGTTCCTTTTAGCAATTCAACAGGTTTTGTACAGCAATGCCGCACTTTCAAATAAAAAGTTGACGACCAAATTTACCGAATCTAAGTCGATATGGCATTGTTATTGGTTTAAACATTGTACTATGCACTGTGTAATACTGTACTAGACAATTTTTTGAAAAATTTTGGATGGCTTGGATTTGTAGTAGCCGCCATGCCTACATGTCCACGGGATGGTAGAAGAACCCTACCATGTAACATCAGATCTGGTATTTTTAATAGTTGGATTTTTCAATGTGCATAACATTGTTAGCTTCTATATACATTATTGATAGGTGGACTTTCCATATTTTATTATGCGTAAAAGTGATGTTGCATGTAGCCCAAAATAAAACAGGAAAAAAAGGGAGTCAAAGCCTGGAATTGTTGAATCTAGTGTGTCCCAATTTCATTGATCATGAAGATGCCCGGGATGCCATATTATGTATTTCATTTCTGTCTACCTACCGTGGTGTACCAAAAATGTAACATTATTCCATGGGTGGAACTGGAGACTTACACTGAGATTGGGGAAATAGGTGTAATATTTTGACAGATGGTATGTATGTGAATGCTTAGTTAGAAAATGCAGAATTGTCATGTATTAGGAAAAAAAATTAGAAATTAGAGGTCATCTTGATTTTTATCTTTTAATTTTTCTAGTGGGTGATTCAATAATCTCTCTAGAAGTATATTTTGTTTGTGCAACTAAATATTTGCTTTTTTGTTTTTAAATAAAAAATAAAAAACCCTCAATGTAGTCCATGTTATCTTGTTTTCTGATTTTTTTCCCCCGTTGATGGAGGGGAAAAAAGCTGACGAATTATATGGCAAGCAACAAATGGTGCCTTTTATTACCTCTGTTAATAATTTTTCCTATATTTTTGAAGCAGCTTTCAAAATACTTCCTCCTTTTCTTGCTGGATTCTTGTATAAATTTACCTTAATGGACATGCAGGTTCTTCCTCTTGTTCCTCCAGGGAGGAAAGCTAATGAAGAGGGATCTCCATATTCAGGTCAGGTAACATTTTCATCCTCAATCTTCAGATACAATGTGCCAAGTGCCATCTTGTTCTTGATTAAGTACATCTGGGATTACTATGAGGTGTTTCGGGAATGTAACTTCTCAAGAGCCATTTAATATTGTTCCAATGAACATGAACTTGGATAGTTTTTGTCTAGTACAGCAGCATTGACCGGTAGTAGCTTGGATTTTTTGTACTATTTAGCCATATTCTTTGCTTCTGTATCATCTATGTTAATTCAGGAAGGTTCATCTTATATCTGTGATTGTATTGCAAAGATGAGTCTTTGATATGGCACTGAAGGGTTTACTGTGCATTCAACAATACTAGTGAAACAGAAATGGACACCAATTCAATTAAATAGGGATCAAAGTTTCATTGCATGTCAAAAGGTCTTAATTGAGGCTCTTTACTTGACAAGCCTAAGTGGAGTTGCCTTTTGCTAACCAAGTGCTACGATTCTTTTCATTTATTTGTTAACAAAACTTTCCATTTAAGTATATCAACCGTGATTTTGTCACAAATTTATTTGGGGATAAAGGAAATCTCCAAGTGTTATTTTTCTTTTCTTAATGGAGTTGAAATAATTATTGTATATAAATGCATTTTTGTCATTAGCATTTCCATCTTGTTGTGTGCCTTCAAAGATATAAGTCTTTTCTACCTTGCTTACCTTGTAAGCATGGATAGTTCTAACAAATTGAAGTTCTTTCAGCTCTTCAGAAGTATGTTGTGAATTAGGAGATTACTAATTTTGTTGATAATTTGTAGGACGCAAACTGCGGAAATATCCTTTTAATTTCTCTTGAAGAACTTGTAAAGGATGGCTTATTGGCGAAGGAAGAGCTTCCAGAACCACTGTAAGGCTATTTTCTGAGTGATGATCATAATAGTGAGCTTATGATTAGCAGCCTCATTTTGCTATCTGTCTGGCTAACTATTATCTGCACAGAGAAGCGGACCGTGTTGATTTCTCGAAAGTTGCTGAAGTAAAGGATCCATTAGTAGCCAAGGTAAGTTATATTGCTTGTTGCTAAGTAAATAACACTGTGGTTTCAAATAAAAAAGATTATGTAATTTTACTGCTAATGTCGGGGAGAGGTTTTAAGACTAGCAACCAAGGGAGCCACCTTTTAGGTAAGTACTGGATGCTGTCCTTTTCCATTAGGGTGGTGCCATCCAGAAAGTCATCTGAAATGAATAGTGAAAAAGGGGATTAACTTGTTTCAGCATTATAAACCTTGGATTCATGTGATAACCACTTCTTGTTTAGAGGAAATTCTAAAAAATAAAAATAAAACAAATGCATCCTGCCCCCTTATTAATGTTCTATCCTACCATGGTTGATGCTTCATATATATATTTTTTCCCTTTAATTAGGCTGCAGAGAGGCTCTTGTTAAGTGATGGTGAACTCAGAGCCCAGCTTGAAGAGTTCCGAGCAGACCCTGACATATCTAGTGAGATATTTTTTCTCCTCATATTCAATTTACAAGGATATCTGGAAACTCCGTAAAAGGTTATTTGGGTTTGGGTAATTCTGAGTGATTTTAGTTGCCACAGTGGCTGTCTTCTCTCTCTAAACTTGCTTGTGTTGCTATCACTCATTGCATTGCCTGATCTGGGTTTTGTTGGTCCATAGAAAATATCATATTGTATGTAATAGATTTTTTTTTTTTTTTTTTTTTGGGGGGGGGGGCACTTGTTCAAGATCATGGTTTACTCTATCTGATTATCAACTGGCTCTCTACTAAAAAATATGGGATGAGGGATCTCTGTACAACATTGCAGGCTGGCTTGAAGATGCAGCGTACTTTGCTGCTATTGACAACACTATAGAGAGTTTCAGTTGGTATGATTGGCCTGAACCTTTGAAGAATCGTCATCTAGCTGCCTTGGAGGAGATTTATCACAGGAAAAAGAAATTTGTAAGATCCAGCTAACAGTTCGAGGCCTTTTTCCTTTTATTCTGTTGCGTTCAATGGCTTAGTTACTTTTGCAATTCTTCCTTGACACTCTAAATGCTTTGTTTCTACAGATAAATGTATTTATTGCAGAACAATTCTTATTTCAAAGACAATGGCAAAAAGTTCGCAATTATGCACAGACAAAGGGGATAAAAATAATGGGTGACATGCCTATCTACGTAGGTTATCATAGTGCGGATGTGTGGGCAAATAAAAAACAATTTTTGCTGGTTAGTAGTTTTTGAGGACTGCTGCAGGCCATGCTTTTGAATGGCATTAAATACCAGGTATTAATCAGTGACCACATATTCCTCTTGCAGAACAAGAAAGGATTTCCTTTTCTCGTTAGTGGTGTCCCTCCTGATGCATTTAGTGAAACTGGCCAGCTTTGGGACAGGTTGGTAACTTAATACTCTACTCATATATCCCAGTATGGCTAAGTTCAATTCTATCTGGTGCATAATCTATTATGGCAATGTGTGTTTAGATGGACCTTTGTATGTTCAACTCATAGTTGGGTTTGATCTACCCCCTTGCAATCTGAGATCAGGATCATGCGATCTACAAGTATGGTACTGAAGCAATCTAGATCCCTAAAATAAGTGGTCTGAAATTTCATATAGGTTTGAAGAAATTGCAATGTACAAAGCACATAAATAGAAAAAGATTTTTTGAATCCAATTAGTAATTATTTTATCCCGTATTTTTCTTTCCATTAATTACTATATTATTCATAGAAATTTATTTCTTATACTCAAAACAACACATAGAAAACATGTATAGTGCTTTAACTACCACTAGGGGCAGGAGTCCAAGCATCTAACTAAGCCTATCCCCCTATGTACCGCATACCAGGGAAAGTAACGTACCATGGTCACCATACTTGTACCCTGTACCATAACAAACAATGATCCACTTAACATTTTCCACTCTTATCACCCAAATGTACCAGACAAACCTCTGAGATGGTTTGCAACTAAATTGATGCAACTGAGTCAATTCCCTTGCAGTTAAATTGGTCAATTGAGTGTTCTTCATTTTGAGATTTTTAATGGTTAGTTATGTATGGTGTAGATCTTGGTTTATGTGTGCAAATATATTAATTTATTGTTTTGTCCTTTCCTTGTTAAGTCTGCAAACTGAGTAATTCTTTGTATGTGCTATTTAGCCCATTGTATAATTGGAAAGCAATGGAAAGAGATGGATACTCTTGGTGGATCCGCCGAATAAGGCGTGCACTGAATCTATATGATGAATTCAGAATTGACCATTTTCGAGGATTTGCTGGATTTTGGGCTGTTCCTTCTGGTGAGACTCGTATTTGCTTTCCTAAATCTGATGCACTTTGACAAAAAAATGTTGCTTAGTCAATTGCATTAATGTGCAGAATCCAAGATTGCTATGTTTGGAAGCTGGAAGGTCAGATACCTGTTGTGCAAAACTGAATATATCTCATACCCTGATAAAGGTAGTCTGCTCCTCATTTATCTTCTCTTTTTGTGACTGCAGGCTGGCCCAAGAAGATCATTGTTTGATGCTATATACAGAGCCGTTGGAAATCTTAACATAATTGCAGAAGACTTGGTATGTTGTCATGGACATGAAATCGGAAGACTTGAGTTTATTACTTTTAATTTTGTCATATTTTATTAGTTGTGGGTGAAGCGCAATCTCTTCTTTATAACAACTAACAAGTGGGAAGATGGTTCTAAACCGGTTTAATTTATAGTAGTCATTCAAAATCCATCATTAAAATGAAGGAAAATCAACAGGCCAACGAAAATCCGAAAATTTATTGACAGAAAATGGTGTCATTTGTTTCTTTAACATTGATATTCTGGTGACTCAATGGATGAGCTTCAACAACATATGGTCTTAATCCTCGGTAGTTGATCCAATTTAATTGATCAAATTCAATTTCCAAAGAACTGTACCATACAGAATCTGTAAGCGAACCAATAAAATTATTTTATGTTCATGATAGTTATTTTTCAGCTTATAATACACTATATTCACCTGCTAAATTAGTTATTTTTCATCTTATGGTATACTAAATTCACCTGCTAAATCCACTTGCATTATTGTCACATGACAGGGGGTCATAACGGAGGATGTTGTGCAACTTCGGAGATCAATTGGAGCTCCTGGAATGGCTGTCCTCCAATTTGGTAACAACTGTTGCTTTGTGGTACTAGTTTCCAAGGACTATAACATAGTTCTAAATAATGAAGTTTGGTTTATAATCCTTTGGTCTAGCATTTGGAAGTGATGCAGGAAATCCTCATTTGCCTCATAATCATGAGTACAACCAAGTTGTTTATACTGGGACTCATGACAATGACACGGTAATGAAAAATACCCTTTTAGGTAGGTAGCTATATAATAAGTTTCAATACTGAAAAATGAATTCTCTCACTTATCAGCTTTTTCTAGCTTGAGTCATCTGAGTAAACAGTAACCATCAAGTTACCTCATCAAATCTTTATGCCCCTTGGAACTTGGAGTATTGGAGTAATTGCTCGATTGGAGTGCTGAAATATATATATAAAAAGAAGGGGTCCATTGTACAGTAGACATCAAAGAAAATGCAGATTGTTATGTAATCTAATTGCTTGATTGGAGTGCTATAAAAAAAAAAGGTCCATTGTACAGTAGGCATCAAAGAAAGTGCAGATTGTTCGGTAATCTAACTCTTTTTACCTCTTTTCCTCATATGGTAATATTTTCCTCGTAGGTTCGAGGTTGGTGGGACAACTTGGACGATGAAGAGAAGTTCAATGTCAGTTCTCCCTGCAATTTTAGGCATAAGCAAGCTGTCAAGATTTACCAATCCATGTATTTTATAATGCTTTAACATAATTATTTTTCAGGTACTAAAATATTTATCAATTACTGAAGATGATGACATTTCATGGATGCTCATTCGCGCTGCATTTTCTTCTGTGGCTAGAACAACCATTGTTCCTATGCAAGATATTTTAGGGCTTGGGAGCTCTGCAAGGATGAACATTCCAGCAACTCAGGTACATTATACAAGTAAATTAATATAAACAAATAGAAAGGACGAATTATCCGATTCTTAGTCAAATAGGGCATGCCATGCAAACACCAGCAGGTTGGCTATTTGTGTTTTAGTATTGTCTTTCAATGTTGTCACCATCATGATTGTTATAATTATCTTGTCACTCACTGAGGAATGTTATTTATAAGTTTCCTTGCTCTCTCTCTCTCTCTCTCTCTCTCTCTTATTCCTCTTCTTACAGTTTGGAAATTGGAGTTGGAGAATACCTAGTTCTGTTAGCTTTGAAAACCTAGATGGAGAAGCAAAGAGACTGAGGGATATGCTTTCGATGTACGGCCGGCTGTGAATCAAGCACAACACAGTCAATGACCCATTCTAATACGTGAGGCAAATCTAGGGCATGCCAACTGTTTCAGTTGGCAGGAAACTCCTAGCAGTCCAAAATGTGTTACTGAAGGTTAGGTTCCAAATAAAGGCCATGAGCTGCACTCCTGAAAAGGTACTGCCCTCGCTGCATCTCATAGAAATGTAGGTTGTGTTCAAATAATGGCATGTCCTTTTCTATTAAGAGTTTGTTGTTGCTCATCATAATCGTTTCCACGTGAGTACTGATGATCTGTTTCCTATTTAGCTTGCAGACCTGCTTTAATTATATAAAAATCAAATTAACACAATCACTTCCCATCAAGTTTGTTTAGTATGGTGAAGAAGCACTCGGTACCGTTTCCATGTTTTTTATTTATTTTTTTTTTTTGGTTTTATGGCTATGCCACCAACCCAATATACGGGGGTTCGTCCTTACTAATCTGTGTTGATCACTTGTAGGGTCCAATTGAGGGGGTAGGTCTCCCAATGTTGATTTTTTCGTTCCTATAGGGGATCAAACTCTCGATTATGGTTAAGGGGTGTCATTACCCGAACCAATCAATCGAGCCATAAGATGTTATTTGAAAGACTCGTGATTTTATATGCAGATTTATACGCACTGCACCAGTGCACTGCTGCGGGGCCTAAGGGCCTAAAAGCCCAAGTGGCTTTGCCTGCCCTCCCTCAGGCAGATGTGGGCTCCTACTCTGAACCTCCCGGGTGTGGATGTTTCCTTATCTAAACCCGACCCAACTCAGACTAGAATACCCATTAATAATTTTTTTTTTTTTGGGTTCCCAGTATTCAGAGTCATATTTCAATTAATTTAGTTCGAATGTTCATAGGAACCCTATTTAGGGACAATTCTTCTAACAATATTTTTTATTCTAATTTTCGAATCTGAAACTTGATTAAGAAATCTAATACTCCATCTCACTAAACCATCCGTCGGTAAATACCCATTAATAATGGGGTTGCGAAAAAATGTTTTCTATGAATAACAGGTCAACTGTGGACCTAACATCATTTGCCTAAGCCCAATTAAAAATAAAGTTAAGTCCACCAATAATATTAACACCGGAGATATTTTGGGGTAAATTGGATTTTTCCTAAATTTGACTTTATTATGCATTTAAATGAATATTGAATAACAGGGTAAACATAAATGAACCGCACGATAAAGGAATATCCAGTTGCCTGACCTTAAAGCATTTTCCTTTTGTTAAAAACCATGTGGCCTTTTCAATTGCTTGAATGCATTCCAACACGGTTGACTTCTTTAGCATTGTTGACATGCGAGCTTCATGAAGAAATTTGTTGTTTTTCACAAGTGATCCAGCAAATAAAACCTGCATTAGATATAGTAGGAGGTTCCAGGAGTCAATTATTGAACTGACCTTGGAAGATTATTAAAAATATGAATCTGAGACTATCTAGTAATATTTAAGAACTTGTGGCCCATCCGGTAAGGTTGAGCTGCGGATCTTTGCTTAGCTTCGGTTTGCTCCTCTTTATAAATCTCTGCAGATACAAAGCACAAGTCTGAGACTACGGGCCAAGAAAGACTCTGGACGAAATCTAGAGATTGAAGGGAATAATAAACCTGAAGAGTGAAAAGATCGGCTAATTGTTCGGAGCCATTGCCACAACAGCCAACCTAACACAGACAAAAGACTTAAATCCTCATCCTCGTATCATTTCGTATGAACAATGATATACATCTCAAACCTGTTGCATAGATATATCCGAAAGTTATCATATCCATGGTGGGCACGGTGAGATACAACACTTCAAAAGTTAAAATGATGCCCGATTTTTATAACTTTGTGCTTCCACCGTGCCGTCTTCTGTATTTCTCGTCTTTCACGTGCTTCACAGTCAAACTAAGGCCATGTGAAGATGACATCAAATCAATTCACAGGTTATGGTGTTGCTTCTCACTTTTGTGTTATGATAGACCACAAACCGGTCAAGCAAGAACCCTTTTAGGCAACTTGACAGCTGGTACAGAATCAAGAAACGAGAGCCAAAGCGATAAGGTGAATACATGTCTAATTCCTTTGCATCAAGCTGACCACTGTATATAAACTTCCTCCGGACGCTCGTCAATAAGATTTACGTGCTCTTTTCCGATATCCAATTGTACCCCAGGATAGGGAGGCCAATCATGCAAGCAATTGCAATTCCCAAAAAATTTGTTTCAAGTAAATGGGAAATGATATATTTGTGATATGAAATAAATAATTTTCAAGTTTCAGTCAATCAAAATGTGTATTCTGCTGAAAGAGAAAAACCTAGAAAGTGTGCTGCTTCGTGTCTGGCTATCCTCTCCTGATAATCGGGGAAAAAATGACGAGAATCCATTTATGGCACCTTGAAGAATCCTGGTAGCAGATGAGAGTGAGATAGTATAAAGTACCACTTTTTAAGCATACAAAGGTTATCCAGCGGATCTATAAATACTTTATAATCCCATGGCTTAACAAGGTGAGATGCTCCCAACTGCCAAGACCACCAATGAGATGCTGCCCAGCAAATTCAGCACCCAACAAAAAAAAAAAAAATCCCTATCCTGCAAGGAAATATATGAACAAACATATTAGATAATATCAGAATTCCGTTAGCAATGGCATGAACCCCAAATGAGAACATATGTTGGATAGAGATTCCACATATTTAAGGGCACAGATGTAACTAAGTAATTAAGACAAAAAGAAAAAGTTACTGTGTGTGTGAACCCAGAGGTATTTTACATGTCTCAGGTTTGTAATTCATGCAACTTGGTATTCATTCTTTTTGCAGGATAGACTTTAGATGATTACAGTATCCTATCTAAGTTTTTATCTTATTAAAGAATATCATGTTATATATTGACTGAATATATCTTGGCAATTCCAATAAACAAAATCAGAGCATCTCTAGATTGTCTAATGGAAATTTAGCAAACCTACACTCCCTCAAGTTCAAGAATTTAAGTCCCATGAACAAATATCAGTTGGCGTTCGTCTATAAGCAAGCCAACCAGTCACAGGCCAGTTTTTGGTGTGGCACCATGCTCAGCAACACTAGGCAATTTGATTTTGGGAAAATAAATAATGTCATGCCATATACAATCAGTAAAGGTATCTAAACTATTATCAAATAATCCAAACTAGTTCTTTTATTTATCTCC
Source organism: Dillenia suffruticosa (assembly GCA_033439265.1). Classification (NCBI taxonomy): domain Eukaryota; kingdom Viridiplantae; phylum Streptophyta; class Magnoliopsida; order Dilleniales; family Dilleniaceae; genus Dillenia; species Dillenia suffruticosa. Next base: position 3,377,324 of record JAVTVX010000012.1, on the reverse strand, counting down.
AAGGAGTAATGATATTAGAATTAAGATATTAAATAATAGAGTTGACAAAATTTAGAGTATTGCAGATTTTTGGTAATTGAAAAGCAATTTTAAATTATTAGCACCAATATGGATGGAATTGTACAAAAATTTTTAATCATTACACACCCACAGAAAACTCTATTGTAAGACTTTATGATTTAAATAAATGTACCTACATTAATTTGACTACAAAAAATGTCTTGAAATATTGCTTTATACAAAAAGTATCAAATGCTATTCCTGATAAACTTCTTTTTTTGTGTATTCTTACTCTTAAAACTAAATGTAACGACAAATTTTTTTTGGGGGTGGGGGGGAGGGAATTTACTATTTAAATAATTATTGCACACATTTTGACTAAGATTCTAAAGAATTTATTGGAGCTTGGGGGATAATGACCACCCCCAGCTTCACTATTGCAACTGCCACACCGGTGACCGGATGACCAAGATAAATGCTCCTAATGGAGCAAAGCCATCTGCCATGAAATAAAGATTTATGTAACTACTGATGAGCTCGTCCTAGGCAAGTGTATTTTCCATCCAATGAATAAAGCATAAGCATGTAAAACAAACCCTAGAAACAGAATGTCACGTTCCTTGTCACAATCAATATGGAGAATATCACTCTGTGAAACTGCAGAGTTTTATAGGCAAAAGCTAAAAATTTTGCCCCAGGAAGCTGGCCAGCAAGGATACCCCAAGAACCCAGTTGTTCCCACCGCCGTGAAAAGAAAAGCTGCCTGCATTACTTGAAATATTAGATCAGAAGCAATTGTTCAATTCCAACTTCTAAAATAGAAAACCTCAATATTTTACATGTTTAAGAAACTTAAGTCATAAGTAAAAGTTTTATCAGAACCTAGGAAGACCGGAAGCAAGTAAAGCTCAACACAGATTGTGCACAAAGGTTATAAACAAGGGAGAAAAAAGAGGAAGGGGGCAGTAAAACAAGGTTCCATTGCTTCAAACTAAAAATATAAGTTTCATCCGAATCTTCTAGTCTAATCTACTCAGCATAAGATATGAACAATGCTAAATTTATTTGCCAAATTGTCTTTCATATGCAACATATCGGAAAACTGTCAATACTTAAATCATTCCTGACGCTTGGAATGGCAAGGTTATCCGCATTCTTATTGCCAAGTAGTCAACTCTCGATGTCTGATACATATGTGCAACAATTGAACTAATTATTTTTCACAAGAGAAACAAATAAGTCATAAAAGCAGTGGGCGGATGATATTCATGATTGACGTACATGTGCGGATTGTGTTGGCAGATAAGGACTAGATCTCTCAGCAACACTTTCCAAAAACCTCACACTTGTAATGGTATTGAAGACTGACCGTGCGACAAGAAACAAAAGGCTGAGAACTCCATTTCTTGGCCCAAAGTTCACTCAATTTATCAAGTGCCTTTTTAACAGCATCCCTGTCAATCTGCAGCAACTAGAATCAGCCACTTCAGCAATAGTTCAGAAGATTGACAAAAGTTTAAATTCCTTAGAATCCTCATTTAGAAAGTCTACGTGATGCATAAACATGCCAATGACATTAGCATTTCAGAACAGCACAAGGATGTTAAATTCAAGTAACTGAATGCAACTTATCGTTGTAAATTGTAACCAACAAATCTCCATGAATAAAGCTCAAGGATAATTTTTTACAAACTACGAACTATAAACACCATTTCAAGAGCTTTTTATAGGTTACTAAGCAGAATAAGAAGATAAACCTTGATGAAAAAGAGGGAAAAAAAGAATTCTATTTCTCATGAAAATTCTGAAGTAGGCGTCAAACTGCTATTTGTCCAATTTTCAAAACAAATCAACAAAAAATCAAAACCTTTCAAATTTAAGTAATTTTGAACGCAAAACGGAGGGAACTATCACCTAAAATTAAATTCATTTCCTTTTTTGCTCATTTGATCTCTCTAACATTATTCAATCATAACATACTCTCCAGCCTTTGTTGGATACAAGCTCGTGGAAAAATTTTTATGACAAAAAAATTCAAATTTCAGTAACGCCAATGATTCAAGCAGTAGTTCCGATTAAACGCACTGTCCTGAAAAGACCTAACCACTTCACAAAGCACTATAACTATATTGAAACAGATAGATGAAATCAGCGAGAATTAAACGTACTCTAAACTCATTTAATTACTCTGATAGGCCCTGTCTTACCTAAGAAAACACACAACACGCGCGCAAAGATTACCGATTAAGGCAAAATAAAACAAGATTACATGATTACATTACCAAAAGCGTAACCAAATTGACGATTGATACTTCGTAAATGGAGAGAGGGAGAGAGGGAGAGAGAGCGTTGAGATCAACGGTGGGAGCAGCGGAAGAAGAAGATGATGCAACTATGGAACGATGCCATTTTCTAGGGTTTTGGAACCGACCCTGACGTTCGCAACCGAAATTGAGAGGCTTGGAGAGTGAATCAAAGAGAGACACAGAGATAGACATCTCTCTCTCTCTCGCTCTCTCACAAATTTTGAATATGTGATTTTGAATGCGCGACGAAAAGATTGGGTTTGGGCGCGATACCGTTATAACAAACTTTTTTTGGTTGAAAGGGAAACAAAGCACGCAAAAAAGCAAACTTTCTATCTCTTACCAAACTGAATTCCTAAATGGGCCTAATGAGTGAAGGCCCAATATGGTGGATAAGATAATTTCTACGAGCACAGATTTCATTTTTTTTAGGCCCAAAAATGGATAATTTAATCTTAGTCGTAGAGTAAGGCCATGGTAATGCATTGCATTCTTTATTTTTTTATAACAGGTTATTGGTATTCAAAATCATATTCTGATTAATCTGATTTGAATATTTGTAGAGTTTTTATTCAAAAGACGGCTCTTCTAATATATATTTTTTTCTATTCTCAAGTTTTAAATCTGAGAATTTATTAAATGTCTCAACATTCCATCCTAGTAAAATATCGTCCTTAGGTGTATTGCATTCTCTATTTTGAAAAGAAGGTTAAGGTTCTGATATCTATTCTATCCATGAAACTCTCAATGAGACCTAAGGGCAAGGGTTATTTAGAGTCTCAATGTAGTGTTCTCTTTAAGAGCTAGATTAGGAGGAAAATTATTTTCGAGAAATTTGTTCATAGCCGTTCTTCGATACAAAAGGACCATATTTTATTTGGTAATTTGTGAGAAAGTTCGAATTTTTGTTCGGCTTATCAAATTATCTTCCCAGCCATGTATGAACCAATTGATATTATTTCATTCCTTCGTGGTATCTCACAAAGAAAATCTTAAATTGAGCCCTAAATTGACAAGCTCGTCTGAGAAGTTCGACTCAATGTTTAGATCGCAAAACGTATGTTGATTAAATATCTGAATGGTTTTTTTAGAGTAAATTAAATATACAAATATGCCGGTAAATGTTAGACTCGAAATATAAATATAATATGTAATACACATAATTGTGTAATTTTATTTTTAATTTATCAAAATCTCAAATGCCCGTAATTTCACTATACTCTAACTATAATTTATTAAAAAGTTACAAAAATTGTAATAGAGGAAAAATATAATTGTTTTTAAGGCCAAAACATGATGAATAAAATCCAAAACAAGTTTTTTGAGCACCTAAAAATACCCTTCCTCTCTCTCTCTCTCTCTCTCTCTCTCTCTCTCACGGATTGTATTAAAAATGCAAAAAGGCAATCTCAAGGGATCTTTAGTTGGTTGGTAAATTACCTGGAACAAAAGGCAGCACACAGATCAAGTGGATGGATTCAAGACGCAAAAGAGAATTTCTTGGTCTCCTTTGCTCTTTCTTCTACTCCCAAAATAATTAATATATACATATATTAAAAAAAAAAAAAGCACAGATTCACAGCCTAGTATGAACTTGACTTCAAAGCATTTTAAAATATTAAAAAGTGGATGGATTCACACACACACGTAATGTTTGGTGGGGAACAAGAAGAGGATCTTCTGTAAGAATCTGTCCCAATAACACGCAGGAAAGAACCGAATTTGGCAAACCAAACACATATTTTTTTTCCTTCTTTATGGTCCTATGATCGAAACCCTAGACCAAGTCGGTGAACAAGCACATAAATTCACTCAAAATCCAAGTGCTCTTGTAATATAATATTATGAGTCAATATGCATGCTTTTTAGGTGCAGGAATTTGACCTCCCACCCGATTTCTGCATTTATTTTCCCAAAGTTTGAATTATGCATGCATGAAGATGGAGAGCAATTGGCGAGTATTGTTTATATGTAAACCAATGTCACCATAAACAATGTTTTGGGTGGTAGGTCATTCATCACCTTGGCCAAGACACAAAAAGATTATAGAAAAATGAAATATAACATATATTTAATATTATAGTTTAAGATATTTTGTAAATAAATATTATTTAACAATTACAATATTAATTATAAAGAAAATCTGAAGATGGTGGAAATACAAAGCCTTCAATGGTAAAATGCGGAGAAAGAGAGACTTGGGAAGTAGTCAAATCTCAAAGGGTGAGGGGATTGGAGTGGAGTCGAGGGAGTGGGGCTGTCTGTCTTGTACTTGGGGAGTGTGTCAGGCTCAGAAGGCTTCATGCATGGGTCAGCGTCCGCTTGTGTAGTGTGTGGTTGGTTGTTGGGGATGATGGGTCAGACCTCTGCTCCATTTGACCAACAGTACATGCCCCCTGCAAAGTTCTCGTATAGATATATCTTTGTTGATCAGGAAATTATATAAAACCAAAAGAAATTGCGTTTTTTTTTTAACATATTTAATGCGGTTAGCAATGGTAGGTGCATGTTGTTACGGTGTTCTCGTTATTTTGGAACAGAGACATGTACCGATTTGAACTTAAAAGAAAAAAATTTTAAATAACCTCTGAAATAAAATAATTTCAGAAATGATCCCATTTGTCACACATAAAATCTGTGATATAATGTTGTGTCCACATGACATAGGACATAGCTAGTCGCGTCTCTGTCATGAGTTGAATTCGTAACATAGTGTTGTGTCCACAAAGTAGAGGACACAGCGAGTCACGACTCTAAGACGCGACATCCTCTGCTTGCGATGCTTCTCTCGCTCCTGCGACACTCTACCGCGAAGGGGGAAGAGTGCCATGGGGAGAGAGAGAAAGAGAGAAGAGTGCTACGAAGGGAGAGAGGGAGGGTTGTGAGCCGCGGAGGGGGAGGACTATCACGAGGGAGAGAGAGAGCTACAGGGGGAGAGGGAGGATTGACGCAGGAGCCACGCAAAGAGGAGAGAGAGCCTCTGGCGGCGGGAGAGGAGAGAAAGAGAGAGTCGTAGGCGGCGGGAGAGGAGAGAAGGAGAGAGCTGCGGGCGTGGAAGGGAGTGAGAGAGCTGCACGAGGGAGGGAGGGAGAGAGCCGCAGGCGGAGGAGAGCCGTGGGTGGAGGAGCGCCGTGGGAGGCACCCATATCGCGGGTTTAAAATGTAACACAGAATGTCATGGGTGCAACTCGTGATATATAAAAATTAGAAAAAAAATTAATTTCTATTAAGAATTGTTTTAAATTGTTTTTTTTTATTTTGTATATATTCGTACTTGACTTTTTTGGAGTGGCCATGGTCTGAAAAGACAGGTGCAGAGCTTAACTGGTTTGGGGTGCATTCGTACTTTCCTTATGCACCCTTTCCGATCCAAATTTCAATTTATTTTAATAAATGAATTATTTATCATTCAAGTTTTATCTAATCAATTCGATCTGATTAATATAACACTGTAAATGTTTGATTATTTTAAATTTTATTTTTCTATTTATATGATTCAAATTCAAAATCTATAATTAAAAAAATATAACGTTTAAATTCAGTTGAATCTTTTTTATTTTAAAATATGATAGATTTCAATAATGGGATAATTGAATGTAGATTTAATATGCATGTATTTATCCGATAATCATGGAATATGAAATTATTAAGTCTATTTCACCAACCAACAATATTGACCAGTGAAAAAAATAATCAGCCGGCACCATTGTTTCGTAGCTACCCTGATCATAGGAAGACAATATGTGGAACATTGAAATCTTTGAATCAATAAAAAATAAATAAATAAATAAAAAGCAATGACCATAGCACGACTTACAAAAGATGTTTGGACTCTGTCTCCACGGAAGACTTCGCAAGTCATTGTTTAGCAAAAAACTATACAAACAAAGGTTGTGTCACATAATTTGGTGGATATTGCTTTTGGAGTTGCCATGGTTTGAACACGCAAGGCACGAATTCAATGTCTTGCTGGGCTTGTCGGTGAAAACTATAATGCCATTTTTGTGTACCATAAAGATATCAACTTTAAGATATCCAACCATATTCAGACAAAATGCATATCATACGACTCATTTAATGATATTTTGATGTCGGTTTGCTTCGGATATAAAATATATAAAATATATATAAGATAAGAAATTCAAATTTTAAAAATAAAATTATATACACTGTATGAGTCAATCTTCAGATTAGCAAAATATAAACATAGGATGACAAATTATGAATTTAGTACTTTAAAAACTTGAACCTGGCAGGGCGCAGGTGGCAAGCCTGTGGGGCCTAAAAAAATACAGCAAAATCTTTTAAAAGAAAATGACGGGTCAACAAGGCAATGGATGGCGCGGAGAAGCTTCAAATGTAATAGTGCCGCGTTGGAGATGCATGACATGACATGACATGACATGACATGACATGAAACATAGACTGCAAAGCACGTGCAATCACGCGACAACTGCAACCCCAATTCCGATTACTTTGATTGACCTCACACGCAACAAATACCAAATGCATTGCCTCGCCATTGCTCTCAGCCTCGGCTGCTGTAATGCAAAGCACCATAACATACAGACTGAATTTAAACCCTTGGGCCGATATGGCAAACTCTGATTCGTGAAATGGTGCTGTAGAGAGCTGGATCCTCGCGAAAAAGATAGTCGACAACTGTACCCCATGAGTTGGCAGTCTTACCCTCTTACTGCTCATAAACCTACTACAATCCTAGCTAGGACACCTGATTTTTTCACAGCCTACTGTCTTACTGCCCTAGTGGACGTAACTGATGACAGAGTTAAAAGTAGTTGACAGTGAAATCATTGCTTCTTTCACGTGACTTTGTACCCTCCATTTCGATTCCCGAGCTCTTAATCTTACGTGTGCAACCCCTAACCACACCACACCAATTTAACTCCGCTACCCCCCCAACTTTAACCGCTCACGTTAATTTCTGACTAAATAGTCAACCAATAATTGTAACAGTGAAAAATACGTTAAAATCATTTAGTTAAATCTCGAGTTAAACTATTAAAAATAAAAAAATTATATTATATTAAATAAACATTGAATACAAATTTAAATGGAATTAATTAAAATAGAATTTAAAATATTAATAAATTTAAATATAAAAAATAACTTAATAATTTTTTTTTGTTAAATCTTCATACATCTCTTCATAAATCAAAAATATATATATTGACATATATTGATCGATTTCTATTAAATTATTTATATATTTTAACTAAACCGATATAAATCATCAAGAACATTTTAATTTATTTGATTCATACAATAGAAGATATTAATAAAATATGAAAAAATTCAAAATGAATTATTTTAAAATCAGTATTTTTTCAAAAAAAATATATTAAGATGAATTGGCACATTAAAATTTGTAAATTGATTTTGAATTAGTTTGACTCCCTAAAATTATATTTCATTGAGTTTTACAGATTTTATATTATTATTTTAATAAATTAAATTAATTTATAAATTATATTCAGATAATACGAAAATATTCGGTTCATTTATAATTATAATTATAATAAAAGTTTGTTGGCAAGTGCCTTAACCCAGAACCCACCAAGTAGGGGGTTAAGGCATCATTTTGCCTATTCGGGAAGATTAGATTCTACTCGATTTTGTATATAAAATTCTTTTTATGCAAATAATTTCATCAAATAAATTAATATCAAATACAAATAAAGAATAACATAATAAAAAATATTAATTTTAAACAATACATTAATTCTATTAAATAATATCTCAAATACAAACCAAACACCTTCATAAATATCATAACTAAATTAAACATATTAAACAAGACAGTAATTGAGAAAGTGGCTAGGATTGGGTTGGAAATGTGGTGCCCAAATAATTTGAAATCAGGCGAAAGTAGTTTTTTATATTAACTCTTTAATTAAATTTTACGGTTATTTGAATCAAATTCATTAGATTTTTAAGTATCAGTTAATTAAAAGAATTGAGTAGTTTTATATAAATTTTTGTGAGGATACTCCTTCCATTCTAATTTTAGGGTCTCTTTAGAATTTTTGCTTTTTTTTACACTTTAAGTGTCACTCTAAAAAAATTAAAAAATATATTAATTATTTTATTTCTAACTTTACCCTTATTTTTTAATTTTATTTAATAATTAATTATAATATGATAAATATCTCTTTTTAATGGGTAATTTGGTTAATTAATATATTTTTTAAATTGAGGTTATTCAATAATTTTAAAAGATATTTGAACTGAAACGTGGAGAGTATTAATTTATTTTTATTTAAACAAAATTATAATAATAAATTTTTCTTGGAGAATGGGTTGTCATTAATAAGATGATTGGACATGATGATGCTCAAAAGAGAAAACCACGCCTTCGTTATTACTATGAGTGCCACGACCCTCTTCACTTAAAAGGACAAAAAACCTTGATCTCTCTCTCACTTGTTTTTTTTGGGTCTCTCTCATGTGGTAGCCTTCTTACCCTAGTAAAAATCAGTACTCCAAGGACTGTACCATAAGCTGGTAGGCCACACTGCCACAGCTCATTTATACTTTTATCGAAGAGAAAAAGGTTAGATTCTTTCCCAGGGCGATCAAAGCCGGGGAAGAGAGAGAGAGAGAGAGAGAGAGATAGGAGAGTCATAGCCCGGCAAAAATGGTACGATTTATAACATTTATACGTGCCTACCAATCACATACGTTTGTAGGCTACTTTTTATGTTGCAGAGGAACCAGATATATCAAATTTTTTGGGCAATAGTTGTTCCAGTGGTTATTGTTGGCGACTAGTTATGTTTCTGTTCCTTTTCAGTTCAATTCAAACTGAACTGATTGTGCAAGGATGAGTTGATTCCCAAGGATAGGAAAGAACCGAGCGGAGGATTGTCCAGGAGATTTTTTGGGTATATATTTAGTTTTTTTTTTAATTCTTTTCTCTAACAAATATAATCAATGTCGGATAAAAGTCATAAATCGGGTAGGAGGGCCGAATTTAAAATTAAGTTGGATTAAGATTTAATACATTAATATAAAAAATTATTAATAAAGTTGGATTTTTATTATTGAACTCCATATTTTGTGCATAAAATTATTTATTTTAATTAAAAGTATTATGAATAAAATAAATTAAAATTGGGATGAATTAATCCGCGTTAAGTTTGTAAGCATAATATTTGTGCGAGTTTAGAACTATATCCATAAAATAACAATTATGATAAGAAAGCACCCGGGGGGAGGGAGAGAGGAAACAAGGTGCTGTAGTAATATTCGCATGCAATATAGAAGAGCACACCAACGACAGCAGGTGAATAAAAATATTAAAATTTTAAAATTTTAAAATTGATATTTTTTTAAATATGACCCGATAATATTTAAATCATATTAATCAAAATATAATTCATAATATCGTTAATTATTATATAAATATATATTATATATAGAAGAGCCCGTTGTCAGTGAAGAAAAGTTTTGTTAGGGTAAGAGTTGAGATGGGACTCGGCCGGTTCCAGCCCAGCCTTCCCGCTATAGCCCGGACTTGAAATTGGCGCGGGACAACAGTAACCAAGATGGTCCGGTTCCTTTTTTGAATCGGCCCGACCCGGCCCGGTTCAATTGCCCATTTTTTTTTATTTTTTGAAAATTCACTTTGAAAAACCGTGGAACCGGAGTGACCCGGCACAGCCCGGTTCAAGTGGCCTGGTTCACCGGGCTGGGCCGGTTCCAAACATTTTTTGGAAGCGTGGCCGAACTGGCCCGTGGGTCCTGAGCCTGTCAGGAACCGGCCCGAACCGGACCAATCCCATCTGTACGGGTAAACACCATTTTGGCATCGTTTGGCCGCTTGAAAATTGAATGTTTACGTATAAAAGAAGTCGAGTAATAATTGTGTGAGAGAGTTTAAAAATATATAAAAATTATAATTAAGATAATTTAAAACTATCTTTTTTTCTTTAAAATAGGAAAAATTTGAATTCCAAAATTTAAATAAAAAATAATATCATTATAATTCATTTACATTTAATATTTAGAGAGAATCAATTGCATGAAAAGATGGATAAACTTGTAATTGTAACTTTCCCATCACTAATGAAGAGTTATCCCTTGGTAAATAATATAAGTCATAGGGTTATGAATGATATTAAAGATAGGGTTTATTTTCGGCGGGGATAAATAACATCTCTAATCATGGCCCTGTTTCGATGATCAAAATTAGACATTCGGTTTAATATCACGTCGACTGATCACGACTGCCATTGAACAACGTACGACGGTTGAGAACAGAATCGAGAAAGCATCCGTAGCTAAGGATCAAATACAGCCATGACTTTGGATTAAACTTAACTCATTCTTTACACTAAAACGACAAATTAAAAACGTAAAATATTCAAAAAATTAAAGGGGTTTTACCGGTGAAATTGCATCAACACTATTTCAGTATCATATTAACACTATTTTTAAATTATTTGTAATTAAAAAAAGATTTATTTAAATTTTCAAACTTTTTATAAATAGATACCCCAATGAGGGATTGTTGTATGCTTTTAACAACCATATCAATTATACGAGGAATCTTAAAGAACTACAGAGCCTATGATATTCAAAATCTTTGAAACTCAAAAGTAAATCATATATTTAACCAAAGGAAATTGACCCCTTACAGCATGGAGGCAAACAACATGACTTGTCTCATTTGCCCGATTATTAAAATCCGACTCTCTTGAGAAAAAATAATTTAGGAGAGAACACCAAAAAGTAGAGGCTACTTTAGGATTCATTTCACATTAGGCAATAAACACGATATGAGGTCCCCTTTCAAGCCAAATATCAAAATTGGAGACGTCTTGGTCTTTTACCTAAGCAAACCACCCAGACCCCAAATTTTAGTCCAAGTCCAAACAAACCCTTCACCCCAATTCTAAGACAAACCTAACAACCAAACTAATTTAATAAAAAAGAAAACATAAAACCTCAAACAGGAAGGAACACCGTATACTAGATACAGCTTCCACACGACCAAGCCAACCTCGGAAAGTTGACAATTTCCCAAAACCCCACAAAAATAATCTTAATCAACAGAATACCCCATAAGCAAAAGCATTAATATATCCTGGGAACTGCAATTACGCGAAGAGGCTTCTTCATTTCACAGGACAACTTCAAGACCTCACTCAAGTCAACCGGGTCATTCTCGGGCTGGACCCAATTGAACTTCTGAACCAATTTAGCAACCCAGAGAGTGACGGTTACCATACCCAGATTCTTCCCCGGGCAGACTCGTCGTCCAGCACCGAACGGCGCAAGCCTCGTGTCGCTGCCTCGAACGTCCACGTCATTGTTAACGAACCTGTCCGGGTTGAACACCAGCGCGTCCGGCCAGACTTGAGAATCATGAGTGATGGCCCACATGTTCACCATGGCAGTGGTGTTGGCGGGAATGAGCATGCCATTGCTGAGCTGAACGTCCGACGTTGATAGCCTAGCCCAAGAGAGAAGAGGGCCGGGCGGGTGAACCCGAAGAGTCTCCTTCACGACGGCTTGCAAGTAACGTAGCTTGAGCACGTCAGCATCTGTCACGTCATTTTTACCCACCAATGAGTCTATTTCAGATTGAAGCTTTGATTGCACTTCCGGGTTCAATACCAACTCGGCCATCACCCACTCAGTCAACAAAGCTGTCGTATCTGTTCCTCGAAATATCATCTCCTGCAAAATCAAGCCGAGTAAATATATTTCATTTTGTGAAAAAAAAAATGAAATTTCAAAAATAATAAATGATCAATAAATTCAATAAAAGCGAGGAAAAAGAACACACCCACAAAACTGCAACCATGTCATCTTCATTTAACTTCTCCTCACCATCCAAGGACAGCAAAACATCAACGAAATCACCACAGTCCAACATATTTTTCCCCGACCCATTTCTTCGGTGCTCCTCAATTATACCTCGTACTAGTTTCCTAACACAAGGTACGAGTTTTTCACAACGCTCAACAATACGAAATGGATCGTACAAGTAACTCAACCAAGGCAAGTAATCAGACCAGTTAAAAGCACCCAAAAGCTCAAACCCTTCTCTAACCATTTCCTTAAGAGCAGTAAGTTCTGGGTCATTCTCAGAAACGACGTCGTATCTTTTTCCAAACACACTTCCCATAATATTGTTCAAGGAAGCTGACTGGAGATGGTTTCGTAGAACTACGGAGCCCTTCAATTGTTGCTCCCTTGCTATGTTGCGCAGCATGACGATACAGTCAAGCTGGCGACCACCTTCGTGTGCTGAAATGCGCCTGGGAGAAAAAAGGTGAGAGGAAGCTATTCGCCTTAAGAGCCGCCAGTAAGGCCCGTTCGGAGCGAAGCCAATGGTTCGGCTGAACATCAGGCTTTTAGCCGACTGCTTAATCGGACGGTCAGCGAAGTAGGGTGACGTCAGAATCTCACGAGCAGTGTGCGGGTCCGAAGCCACAACTACGGGAGTTGAGCCGAGGCTGAAAGCCATGAGTTGACTCGATCCAGAAGACCAAGCCATTTGAGCTAGGGCCCGATGAGCCAATCCACGGCTGAGAGTGAAAAGGCTTCCGAGTATCGGAAGGCCACGTGGACCGGGTATTGGGACAAGCCCTTTTCCGTTACGACCGTTTTTCCAAGCAACACCCCCAACGGTAAAAGCCCAAGTGAGAATGGAAAGAGAAACAAAGGCCATGAAGAGAGAGAACATCACATAACCATCTAACAAGTTTTTAGACCCAAACAAGTAAGGTATAGTAAACACCCACCAGCTTGAGTCCTTGGCATTCATCCCACTCATGTCCATTTCGTGTCGAGAGAGAGAGAGAGAGAGAGAGAGAGAGAGAGAGAGAGAGAGAGAGGCAAGTGGGCTTAGTGAGAGAAGATAAAAAAGAACCTCGAAGAGTATATATAGAGATTAGAAGATCACGTGACGGTGCATGAAAGAGAACGTATGTGTATGTGTATGTATGTGGGTACTCCGTGGGAGGCGCATTTTTATGACTGCTGAAAATGATTTTAATGAGTCCATAGATTCTCACAGCAAAAACAGCGAGCACAAGAGAGAGAGAAGTGAGAGAAAGTGTGAAAGGGGCGAGAGAGAGAGAGAGGGAGAGGTAGGGGAAACGCTTGCTGTTCAAGTAACGCATTGAGAGTTGTGATGGTTTTGAATAAGAGAGAGAAGTCGTAGGGAGTAATATAGCAATTAATACAAACAATAATTATATGTTACGGAGCAACGAATGTACATAGGTAAAACCATGTACATATTGGTTCGATCTTTCTGATGGGGCTTCCCAGATCCACAAGAGATGATGGATGATCGAACGGTTGAGAAGGTGAGAGAGCAGAGATGCGATATCGAAGAGCATAGTGTGTGATTAATCATGTGGGGGGTGATAATGTAAAGAAAAGCGGGACCCAGATAAGTTTTGCAGTAATTAAGTACGAAAGTACCTATACTTGGAAAGTTCTATAAAGCTGGCAAGAGATATTGGCAGGGACTTTGTTTATTTCTCCCTTTGATTTTTTTTTCCATAATTTATATTTAGTATATTACATTGTATTTATATTAGTAATTAAAATATAGAATTTTACAAATCAAAATCATTTTTTTAAAAAAATCCTGAATCAATCAATTTTATATTAAAAATATTATATAATTTTAAATAACATAACAACAGGGCCGTTTTGATTTTTTTATGCAAAAGTATTATTTATTAAATGATTTCTTCTAACTTAAAATGATTGAAAAATGTCTCTATTGATTTTTAAGGGGATGATAATTCTATCAAAATAAAATATAAAATTAATTAGTATAATATAAACTTGGATATATATATATATATATATATATAAATATCAGTAATATTTATCCTTACAAAAGAAAATATAGTTTGCTGCTTCATTGCTTAATAATTTTTTTCAACATAATATAGCATATCCCTGTATTCATATTTATTCTTTCCGTTCCTCATATACTAAGTTTGTATTCGAGTCTTAATATTTATAAAAAAAAAATATTTATAATACAGAGAGATACATTACAAAGGTCAAACTAATTAATCATTTACAAAAATATTCTGATTAATTTGTTTCACCTTCAATTTGCCTTCTTTGGAAATTTGAAGAGGCTGCCCCTCAAATTTCGTGGTTAGAATCTTAAGTAGTTTCTATTAAAAGAAAAATATAAAAAAATAATGTAAATAACATTTTATTAGGCATATCTTAATTGAGAATATTTTTTATATTTCTATTAAGAAAATCGGGGCAATCAAAATATAAACACATGGGACAATCAATTATGGATATTCTAGTGGGTAAAGTTACTAGTTCTTTTAATTTAAACCAAATCTCAAATTTTAAAATTAGAAATGAAAAAAATTATATTGGAAGAATTCCTCTTAATTTAAATCTGACAATGATTAGACTGGATTTATCAAAATATAATTATAAATACGAGTAGTTATTAAAAAAAAATCAATTATGGGTATCCATGGACTCGATGAAATCTATGCTATTTAGGTTTTTATAATAAAATAAAATCTTTTATTTAATCCAGACAGAGGAAAATGGACCATTTTACATTATTTTATCATAGCATCCAATTAGGATAATGCCCATATGTTGGTAACGTTGAATGCTCAAAACCTAGACGATTTGCCTAAAATAGTTGCTATGAACCTTGGGTGCCATTTAAGTGAGCTCTTTCAGGCTTTTAATTTAATTTATAATATTTTTTATTTAATTAAAAAATAATTTAACAAAATATAATGTTTTTGCAATTAAATATGAAGAAATTATTGCACTCAGATGTATGGACATTCACCCTACTACATAATTTTTTGAAGTGTTGAAAGTTCAAAATATTTAGAAGGCTACTTTTTTTTTTTTTTAAAGATGAGGTTCAAACTCTATATCTTTTAAGGGGAAAGACATGTCAGATATGTCTCCTTTAAGAAGTTATCCATGACCATACTAGACCCTTCAAACTTGAAACCCATTATTATTATTATTATTATTATTTACATAATGATTCAAATCCTGAATTTCAGTATTAGAAGAACAGAATTATGACCATCAGATTGTTCCTGAAAATATTATTATTATTATTATAAAACAATTTTATCAGGATGAATGAAAAACAAGACAATCTAGAGACTCAACAACCCACATTTGGGCAAAACTGTTTCTTCCATCTTCAGAAATGTCCCATATTCATACTCACACCAAGTCTAAATCATACATGAAATGAAAAAAATTTTCATGGGCTTGATTTCTTGGCATTTTTGTGTGGGTCTCACAATTATTGCTATTAAGTTTTTTTTTTTTTTTTCCTTTACAAAGGAGGACATGGTCTGGGGGGAGAGAGAGAGAGAGATACGGCTTTAGGTCAAGAGATTGGTTTTTTATACCATTAGATCCAAAACCCTTAGTATTATTGCTTTTATATTGATAATTAAAAATAACCAAAGCTATTGTCATTAGAGCAATGTTACATTCTCCTCAAGATCTCGAGGAAAGTCAAAGTAATATTTCTTTATAAATTGGTAAATTTTCATTTACACTCTTCCTCCGAATTTGGCCTGAAAATGAGATTTATGTGGCCATATGAGATACAAACCAATCCAAGAATCGATCATGCTTGCTATAAGCAAACGTCAGTGTTAGTAATGACTAACAAAGATGAAGTTTAAGTTTTGAAAATAAAAAATAAATATCAGAAAAGTCAATTCTTAAATTAGATTGTTAAAAAAAAGAAAAAAAAGATGTGTAAAAAATCTGGAAGAAAAAATTTAAGAGAGAGTGAAGGACACCACTCGATCCAAATTTATATTAAAGAAACCATTAATCCAAAACAGAATATACCAGCATATGCATTATGTATATTACACATAATGTCGACATTTCCAAGCTAATGAATAGAAAGTGCATTCTAAATCAAATGTTATCAAATGATTCCAACCATCCCACCAAATGACTTAATGTTAATCAGATGGAATTGAGGCATTAGAAGACAAGTATATAATAGTGGCGTTTCAAAAAATTTTTAACTTTTCTTTGATTCTTTTATTTTATTTATAATATTTTAATTAAAATATAAAATTGTTTTTGTGATAAATATGGAATTCTTTTAAATAAAAATCAAATTTCTTTATAAACGTTACGAGTTATATAATCTTAGTCATGCTTAATCTCAAAATTTTCTAAACAGACTGATAGAAGTTTATAGGCAACAAATTTGAACTAAAATTTAACTCCCCCGATCTATTTTTTTTTTTAATTTTAATAAACAAAATGTGCTTATAATTTTTTTTTTTTAAGTTTAGTTGTGCATGTTAATCACTTGATCATGAAAAAATATACACCTTTTCATTTTAAGGGGCAAGTCAAATATGATTTTTTTTTTCTTTCCATTTTTTTTTTTGGTGGGGGTGGGGGGAGGAAGCTAATTAATATACTGAGAACCCAACACTTAACCAAGCAAGAACTAACAACGACTAACAAAAGAATAAATACATACGCCAAGAACAAAGAATAAGTTACTTGAATTAAGAAAATGGATACTTGATTTGAGCAATTTAACGAAGCTGTAAATATGATTATGGCTTCATGAATCCCACTGAAACGAGGTGCTACTACTTGCACTCTACCATTCGCGCATGAGTGAGAGAGAAAGAGAGGAGGAGGAAGAGGAGGAGATGCGGCATGAGCTATCAATGCTCAACAATTGAGGTGGTGATTTGAAATTCTTTACTATTGTAGTGAATTGATATAGATGATTTTGACTCAGAAGCTCAGTTGAAAAATTCGAAATATTTATTTATATTAAAACACTTAAAAAGAAAAGTACAAAAATATGATTCTAGTGTGATGTGCGTGCGTGCGTGTATTTCCAACTCTCCTAGTTATAGCTTGTGGAGGGAAAAATAGTGTCATCTGGCTTGAAAGGGTGTTGTAGACTTTTCTCGCTTGCTTGCTCACACGTGACCAAAGTGGGTTGGTTAAAGGCAAGTAAAGCCCGAATGGCTTGACATAGCCGTGCAGGAGCTCAATGTGGAGAGCAAGTCGAAGGGGGGTGGTAGCGGTGTGAGGTGATGTTTGGTGGAGCACTTTGGTGCGAAGGCGGGTGGCATAAGAGATATGGTCTGTGTGGGGTAATCACCGAGAAAAATACTTAGGAGGAACGATTGCTGTCAGTATATTTGTCGAGTCATCAAAGTCTAAGGTTTTTTTTTTTTTTTTTTATTATACTAGATTTGAACCCCGAATAATATAATTAGGAAAAAGGATCATTACCATTAGGTTGTCCCAAAGTCTAAGTTCTTAAAAAGGAAGTTTCTTATCAATGATGGTCATTGGGCATTTGTGCGATCCATTTAGGCCACCAACGTGGACAAGTGGTTCACTCATACAAGCAAAGCTTGAATTAAGGGGACTTCTAACCTTGGGCACTCGCACGATCCAGCAATGCATGAC
Organism: Dillenia suffruticosa; assembly: GCA_033439265.1. NCBI lineage: Eukaryota > Viridiplantae > Streptophyta > Magnoliopsida > Dilleniales > Dilleniaceae > Dillenia > Dillenia suffruticosa. The sequence continues at coordinate 3,359,532 of JAVTVX010000012.1, read as the reverse complement.
TTCAAGTCCCCTCCAGCCTGCATAAATAAAGCCTTTGCGGTTGCATGATGAGCTAGGCACTCCTTGATCAGAACTAAGATTTCTGGGCCTCCGGCCCTATCCTCCTAGTCCTGTTTTGTTTTGGGCCTCTGGGATTGTTCTCTCTTTCCACCAGAAAAATGGGACTTCCGAGGGTGGACCCTTCAACTTTAGCGGTGAGATGTCCCCCCCCCCTTTGCCGACAACCATTGTACCCTTATCCTAGAACTCTCTTCGTAAAATGGCTCATCTCAGTAGTGTTTGCTTTTCCCTTTTTCAGGCCAGGTTAAAACCATGTGTCTGGAGTTTGGACAAAAAGGCCATTTCTTTTGTGCTCTTCGGGGAGTTGAAGCGTAGTTTGTTTCCTAACATAGCCTCACAATTCCGGTACAAATTCTCCTGTCTTACTGATCCCAAAGAAAATACATCCCCACTTTGAGTCGCAATGGCAGTGCTCAAAGGTAGGCATGTTCAGTCAAGCGGTATAATCTCCCCCACTTCTATTCTCCCTTTCCCGGTTTGATTGCATCTTCTTGTACCAAAAAAGAAAAAAGGTAGGCATGTTCCATATAAAAACAGTCTTATGCTTTAAAGGACATGCATCGATGCCGAGATACACCAAAACCTGGAATAACATCCGTCCTACACCAAGTTGCATTAATGGCCGGTCTCCCTTTCTGGTCTAAGCTATAATAGGGTACATGGTCTTGAGTGCGATGACCACAAATCTCTTACAGGTAAATAAATGCATTAAGCTTTTATCAATTTGCTAGCATCGATTTATTCTAGGACATTTTGTAATTTGAATACATCCATAGATATATTCAAATAACACGCCTTATTTATGCATACAAACACTAATCTCTTCAAGTCAGAACGGGTGCTTCATATGATTACATTTTAACATTAATATTTACTGGTATTTTTGCTGATTAAAAATAAAAACATCAACCTACGTTAGACAAACAAAGATGATATCCCGCCGATAAGGAACAGGAACATGGCATCCATGCCAAACTTAAAATACATAAAATTGGAAAAGAAAAAATTAACTCACAAATAAAGAATGGGAGATGATGAACTAAAACACTTCAAGTTCCATGCCACCCTCACCATTGAGAAAGCCTCGGATCTGTTCAAGTGTCTATCAAGTTATGAAAACACATCAGTAAAAGGAATATCATGTTTGCCTCCCCAAAATTGACTGATCTCTCTCTATCCTAAGATAAATTATTTAAGAACCATGGTGAGTAATTTAATACACTCATTATGACCTACCTCAATTGCAATCATGGTAGGTGTAAGATTGGAAATCTCTCTATGACCCAGTTTGGCGGCAATACCTGCACACCAGAGCACAGATAAAATCAGCAGCTATATCAGATCAGAATCATTTTCTGATAACAAAGCATCCAAAAGAATCCACTAATTTGATGTTCAGGAACTAAAAATCTTAGTGAGCCAAAGGAAGAGGCATCACTTGATAACAATCATATGCTAATGAGGAAATATATAACAATTTTTATGGAAAAATATTGGGCCCAATATTTTTCATGTAAAAACATTCAAATGCACACTTCAACAATTAACAACAAAGTACTCAGAAAGCAAAAACTCACTCTCAAGGGAAACCCTAGCATTGGCACTGGCATATGCTTCACCTCTCTCTTCAAGCAGAGAAGAGAGCCGCCTGAAAGTCTGAATATACAAGTGGGAAACACCAGCAGAATAAGTGACAAATGTTTGATTATGTCCAGCCATCAATTTGTCTAAAAAGTGTTACCTTTGAGTAGGCATCATCTGGCTCTTGGTGTAGCAGAGGACGAGACTGGGTACCAACAGCAGTGATTCTTTGGGCCAAGGTTTCCACAGGCACATCTAACCAAACACTAATCCCTTTTCGCATATACTTCCTGGTACACAAGCAAGATTTTTTCTTTTTGGATATAAACACAAGCAAGATTCCCATTTACATGATTTCGATAACCATGTAAAAGCCTCACAAACTAATGGCTTACACAGAGTCCAACTGTCATACCAATTGATGGGCCGGATGACTGCACCTCCACCAGTAGAAACAACTAGCCTGTGCATTATAGACAGCTTCCGAAGGACTTCAGTCTACAAAGAAATGCATAAAGAGGTAAAGAAATGCATTACAGACACTATTTCTTCATTAGTTTGATCATTGGGAATTTCTAATAAATTCTTGGGGAGAACTTCCTAAAGATATACTGTACATGCATCATTGATAATGGGACAAAATTTAGGAGCCATGCACCGGCCCTATACCTTGTGGACAGAAATTACGATGTTGATTAATTTTTGGGGAACATGTTCCTTTTTTGTTTTCGGTTTGTTTGTTTGTTTGTTTGTTTGTTTTTTCTTTTTTTTTTTTTCCGCCACCTCCTTATGGAGAAAGAGGACTGAATTATGTAGAGTTGATTACAAGAGATACATTCTTTTTATTTTTATATTAATGAATGATCTGCTGCACACTCCCTGGTAAGTAAAGAATTCAACTTTTAGAGGCATTCTGTTACTTGGAATGATGAACAACTCTGTATGCATTTGTATACTAACTATGTACAAGTTTCGATCCAGAGTAGAATTTTACAAAAGCCATTATATTTACATATAAATAAGCATGAAAAATTTAGACATGATCTTTTGATTTCTGAAGCCAAAGTTTTACCCTATTCTAGAATAGCAGATAGTTTTAATATCCGATACAAGTATACTGACAGTATGAGATGACAAACGTGCATGGGTTCACGTTGAAATACCACAAAGTAACAAGAAAAATGGAAGATAATAAATAAAAAAGAAAACTTTGACCGTAAGGTTGTAACCAAATCAATATGAGCATGGGTCCCACTTGCCTCATTATCTCTGAAGTAGCTCTCACCATAGAGTTGAAAAATATCAGCAACAGATGTTCCAACATTCTCCTCCACCAATTTGTCACTGACCCGTCCAAAAAGAGATCAATGCATTCAAAAACCGCAGCAAGTTAAACATGACGTTCAAAGTCAAGTTAGATTATATGCTTGATAAGTCACAAATATGCAGTGCTTCAAAATCTAAACTGGCAAAACTTTGTGCTAAAGAGTATAGAATTGGAGCATAATCGGGAGGCGTCTGGCGTTGTCTCTAATATCTACATAGACATGAGTACAATGATTCCAACCACTTCAATTCTATCATTAATAACCAAAGATCAAGAACTCTGAATATACAAACCTGTCAATAAATGAATAGCTTAGGACGTCTGACAAAACTCTTCCAACAGTTGTTTTACCAGAGCCCATCATTCCTGCATTCCAATTGACATTTTATATAGTCTAGATACTGGAACAGCTTTAAAAAAGAAATTAAGCATGGAAGGGCTTTGATAAGGGAACTGACCAACTAGATATATACAACGACCATCTAAATATGGCACAACCTCTTCTGACTTGTTCTGCAATTACATTGATGTGTATAAGAGAAATGCACAGAGAAGGCTTTAACAGCCAATGTCTAAGCTCAGCAACTCAAGCTTATTTAACTGCTTACACAAAATTTCAAAAGCACTAAAAAATAACAGGCTGTCAGGAGAAAAAAAGGTAAACATGGACCTAAATAAAATCATTCCTTACCTTTAAAATCAAGGCATCATCAGAAAGGGTAGAAAAACTTCCTTTTTCCAAAATGGAAGCTACACAAAAAAATTGAAAGCATCAATATAGAGCACTGAAAGGAAGCATATGTGGAAAGCAAAATAATAGTAGAACGTTTTCTTCAGCCTTAACGCATGTCATATACAATGTTTGAGATTTCTAACATACTATGGCTTGACCATGAATTCTTACAAGTTACCTCGATGATCATCTGTGTTTCAAGGTGATTAAAACACACACACAAAAAAAAAAACCTACACCCCGATGCATTCACAGTAACAGAGGGGACAAAGTAAAATCCATGCAGGGTATGGTAGGTCGAGGCAATCTTTTCCAGAATGCCAACATTTAAATCCCCTTGCTTTTTTAATTCTATTAAGCAAACAATTAGGGCCATATAGTATCTAGTCATCTAGCGTACCAGTCTGATTCTATTAGCAGTTGAACAAACTGAATTTTCCAGTACAGACAAAGCAATGCAGTTGTTGAACTACAAAAGAAGTGAGAATATGGGGAAAAGGTGTTACTTTCAAATTGTGGCCAAATAGTACAAATATACCAGATTTAATGAAAGAACTTACTTGATCAGCAAAATAAAGTTATCAAAAGTTAAATGCATCCATATGAACAAATACCTGGGAATTTCTCATAAGAATATGCATTCCCTGAAGCAACTGCTCCTTGCCAATTGCTTCTAGGTTGTACACGACAAGTGACAAGCACTTGAACCTTCTGTGGCTCCTGACATTTCAGGGAAAAACTCAAGCACCCACTTGGTCTTTTCCTGATCTTATCCGAACCAATCAACGTTGAGGACAATTGCAAGCTCTGTGCAACTTTTGCTTCCATTTTTCACAACTTGAATTCACCCAAAAACTTGTCAAATTAATTGCGTTTACCTATTGACCTATAGCGTCTACACTTTTCGAACTTCTCCAATTCCGATATTGCTCAGATTGATTAACCAAAATCAAGATTTCCTTTCCGTTCAATCAATAGCTGGTAGGAAGATAAAAATAGCAACCCCAGCAAACTAGATGACCTTCAGATACATCATAACTGCCGTGCCAGAACCCAAACATCGACTGAATCTAATTTTGCTGTAAATCAAACATAAACCCATTGGTTCCCCCTTTGATTGCTGATGAAATATAACAGTAGAACATAATTTAGAATTGTTACCTAAACCACTTTCATCAAAAAGAATAAAGAAAATATATAGAAGAAGACTAAAAGTTGCAAGTAAAACCAATGGAACCCATAAACGAGAAACTTAAATTCGCTTTATAGAAATCATAAAATCTCATCATATATGAAAGAGATAATTAGGCAATAAAAGCCATCAAAACCTAAATAATCAATCAGATAAATTCCGAATACCTAACAATTCAAAATCTTAAATACAATTGCAAAAGACCAACAAGAAAAGAAAAAAACAATTTCATTTCCCGATTCTTGCTGGTTCTAACATCAACAAACAACATATATTTTCAGAATTATTTTCATATTTTCATTTCAATTCCTGACAAACCAAATTCGAGCATAAACGAAGAGAACAAGACGTCCAAGCAATATTAGGAAATGAAACTCAAATAATCAACCAAAATAAATCCCCAAAATCTAACAAGACCCAAAATTTTACATTCAATTACATAAATTCCACATTTTAGCTAGTCAAACCCAATCAAAAACAACAACCAATTTGCAAACACACCTAAAGATTAAAAAAAAAAAAAATCTATATCAGGCGAGTAAAAGAAAATCAAACATCCAACAAATGAGAAAAAATTAATAGAAGCTTCAATGTTGAGTAATGCGGAGTACACAGGACGTACCAGAAGATCGTAGAAGAAGATCCGACGGCGAAGGATTGTTGAAGCACCAATCTTCTCTCTCTCTCTCTCTCTCTTCTTGTAAAATGATGTTCATTCGCCAACGCTTTTATAAGCATAGCTTAGCTCTTTCATATGGACAAATAAAACCTCCAGTATCATCATACTCGGTTGGTGCGGTGCATCTTAGACTTTCTCCTAAATACGGTAGCCGGTAGCCCTAGCCCTAGCCCACTCACACAGAAAAAAATAATAATAATAAAAAATAAAATTTTGGAGTTCGGGGTTCTTCACCTTCTATCATTGCCATTGCATTTCACCCACCTGAATAATGCTAGAGGGACTAATTAAGTTAATAATTAAATAGAAATTTATGTTATAATTTATATCATTACAGTGTATGATTTTTTTGTATTCTCACCGATTCAAATCAGAAATAATCAAAATACCTAAAAAATAATATTTTTAAAATACATTGGTATATTATCCCTTTCAGACATTTAATCTCTTTAGCAATATTCATACGGACTTTATAAAAATGTTAGTCACACTTGTCACTACTTTTATTTTGATTTTTATATTCTCGAAATTATTTTTTTCTTTTTAAATAATATTTTTTTAAAATCTAAAATGATTGAACCATTAAACAAATCTCGACCGTTCTTCTTAATTATTATAAATTTGATTTTAAAAACTCCAAATAGCATACCAAGAATCTTTATTAGATAAAATAATTGTTACCAACTTTATCAATAATTTTTTATTATGGGTTTTCTATCATATGGTTCAGTATCAGGAAAGTTAAGGTTAGAAAAGGTTTTGACAAAATAACAATTTAATCCTTTTATAAATTAATTTAGATTCTATTCATAAAGTTCTGTAGTTTAATAAATTTTTTATTTTAATAAAAATTAAATAAGGAGAATTGAGAAAAATATTTCATGAAGAAGGAAAGGGTGGCGGCCTGCAAGAGAATGAGACGCAAGTCGAATGAGGTACCAAAAGTGGGGGGGCGGCGAGGGATAGGGTAGGGTTGATGACGTGGCCCGATGGCACCCTTTACCAACAATGGGGATAGTTGGGGTGGGGTTGTTGAGATTGGGATTGGAAGAGGGTCCAGCACTTATTTCCTTCTCCTTCTCCTTCTCCTTCTTCTCCTTCTTCTTCTTCTTCCAACTTTCACCATACTTGTTTTGGTTGGGGTGGGTTATACGATGTCAAGTGGAGACCCATGCATAGGTTGTAGACCTAGAAGGGGTGCCATGTCAAGTCAAGCTCCTTTTTGACATTTTCGCAAACTATGAACTAGGTAGCGAGCAACTATTCTGGTAGAAATGCCACAATTGCTAAATTACTTCAGTTATTATATTGTTTTTACCAAAACATGAGACTTGGAGCAGAAGTAGGGCAATTCATTTCCCAAACCAATTACCCCAAGTTCCTAATTCTTTTTACCTACCCTAGTTTAGGCCCAATTTTTTTTTTAAATTTATTTTCACATACGACCTTCCGAGTAATTAAGATTATGAGATTTGCATTTATCTCTTGAATCTATTTTAAATGATCTTAATGAGATAATTCTTTTTTATCAAAAAATAAAATAATTTTTAAATTTTATTAAATAAATTAAAATTATTAAAATTCAATTCTAATTTTTATATAAAAAAAAACTATATAAGTTAATAACATCTATTAACCAATTAGATTCACTTATGATTACTTTTCAACCATGTATCTTTTACTTAATTAATTGTTGTATTATGTGATTTAAATGCTTTATTAATCAGTTGTTTGGAGTAATTAAGATTTAATTGGTCTGATAATTAAATATTAATTCTTTTTAAATAACATTTTGAATTCAAATTTTATATGTGAAAAAATAAACACTTATAGAGTTTTAATTTTTGAATATTTTAGTTCAATTCAAATCGAATTTAATCAGATATTAATAATTTATTAAAAAGAAAAAAAAGATGGGAAGTGATTTTTGTAACCGGCCAACAACTCTCGCCTTCTTCACACTTTGGTCTTCTACCCAAAAGGTCATTTTTTTTAATAAAAGGAAATTGTCCACCCATTCCTTCACCTACCCCTGCATTCAAACGCCACTTCACCAACCGTCCTTTATTGCAATTGCATGCCCATTTCTTAATCAAATCATTTGGCCCGACCAAATCCGTTGCCTTTTCCACTTTTTCTTTTTATTTTTTTATAATATTCGAAAACTTTATTAAAAGGAAAAGGTTGTATTTTTAACAAAAATTTAGTTGAATTAGGCACGAAAATATAAAATATTAAAAAAGATCAACTTTATTGTATATGAAATTAAACTAAAATCTGCATGCCTTATAATTATCATAAACTTAGTAAAGCATCAAATAATTAAAAAATCTGTAATTATCTGTAATTATATAGTTGAATTTTATTTAAATTATGACTTTATTATGCAATTAACACGTGGTGCGAATTTGGATTTAGCTCCAGTGAGAGCGGCTCCATAGGTACGTGATATAAGCACCACTCACAACACCATTGTGACCGAAACAAGAGAAGAGAAGAAGAAGAAGAAGAAGAAGAAGAAGAAGAAGAAGAAGAAGAAGAAAGAAGGAAAGAAAGAGAAAGCAATGGCTTCTTCTCACAACGTATTACCGGCGTCACTTTCGGCCTCTGGAAAATCGGCGAAAGCTAAGCCTACCCGCATTCCGATCCTGAAGGCTACGTGACCGTTGCTCTATCTCATCCACAGCCATTGCTAGCGGGATACCGGAGGTTGAAGATTCACGAAGCTAACTATTCCATTTAATATAAATCAAAATCCCAGACCAACTCAAAACTTGAGCACTGTTGGTTCAGAAAAAATGGTATATATATTATATGAATATATGTATTTGCTTTTCAAAACCCATAACTTTTTTTTTTCTCTACTTTATTATTGATATTCGTATTACTCCACCAATCCAATGATAGTTTCCCTTATTATCTATTTTTTTATTTTTAAAATTAAAATTAAGATTTTGATTATGAGAGTTTTATACGACAAGAAATACAAAAATAAATATATCCCATATTCGTATTATATCAAAATTTTTAGAAAAAAAAAAAAAAAAAAAACTCAAAAGTATCACTAAACCCATACCCATGGATATGCTACAAACTTACTACAATTCTCCTCTTACCATTCTCACCACGCTTAGCAACCCCTTGTTCAATGCTATTACACAGTTGTCTGGCCTTTGTCCTTTTTTTTCCCCCTAGGTTTAGCATAGGCATTATTAGGATCTTTGTTTTTATTATTTTTAATAAATATCTTTAAAATTTTTAAAAAATTATATAGAAATAAAACTTTACAAATTTGCTTTGTTAAATTAATTTTTTAAGATCAGCATAATTATTAAGCAAGTGGTATGATAAGGTATAGTCTATGTGGAAGCGAGACCGTTCGATGAAATAAAGCGAGGGATCAGATTAATTAACTAAGTCAAATTTAATGTAATAATATGCATTGAAATATAATTAGGTACAATATGTTTATAGTATATATTATTAATTGCTTATCAAATTTAAATCCGATGATATTTCATATTTATAAATAAAATATATAATTTATTTCGGCACCGCATTAAATTGGATATTCTTTTTTATCATTTTATGTCATGTATTTCAATAATGTCATTGCAATTTATTTTAATATAACAATCTAATAAGCAACGGTGAGGATCAAATCTATACCATTTGTTTAGTCATAATTTATTTAATCACGGTCCAAAATAGATACGTTTTAAACGTATCAACTCATTTTCTCTCTTTTTTTTCCTATTAAATGAAGAATTAAAAAAAAAAATTACTACGATCACATTGTCCCAAAAAAATGCAAAAATATCTTTGCATTCTACAATCGCATTGTCATGCATTGAGTCACTAATTATTTCAATTTCATATCTTTAGTTTTGACATTCATCAAAAACATATCTAAAAATTAAGAGCATATTTAAAAAACATAATTTTGATAAAAATAATTACAAAGCTTTTTTCCATATATATATATATATTTTTTAAAATCTTAAAAAATATCTCTTAAAAATATTTAAAAAATGAAAAATGCTTAAAATATATACGTGGAATTATATATTATTAACTATGTTAAAATGCATCAAATCATGCAAATTATGAATAATTCAATTTAAGAATCAAATGCTATTTTAGTATAAAAGATAAAAATGTACGGTACATATATTTTCATGCTCAAACCTACACTACACCCGATTTAATTTTTTTTTTTAAATCATCTCCATATTTGTTGGGATTAAAATTCAATTTGTTATTATTATAAAGAATAACAATCAAATATCATTTAAAAGTAATAATAAATATAATTAGATGTTACTCTAAAATTGATCAAATAGCATTTAATTCTCTCTTAAAATAAATTGCCCCCATATATCATTTAAGAAAATTTATGAATTTAAAATATTTATATTTAATTTATAAATATTTCTAAATTATTTATGAAATCATTTACTATATAAATTATTTATGAAGTTTAAATATTAATTATATTTTATTATAATTTTACTAAATTTATGATTATTAAGAGAATTTTTTAAAATAAAATTATTAAATAGTTTATCATTTTAAATTTTAAATTCTTATATTAGATAGACTAGCTTTTTGGCTGCTTGTTTTTTAGGCGAGGAAAATTCTCCGCATTGTTTACCAAATCTTAGGATATCTATGTTACAACTACTAATTATTAGTAATTAATCATGATTAATAAAAATATTTAGTAGTTAATTGTAAAGTTAGGTGTATTGATTAAATAGTTAGTGATATTAGTATAAATAATATTTAAATATATGTAATGAATAAGTAATGAAATTATAAATAATTTTTTTATTCTCTCTTATATTCTCTTTCTCCGGCTCTCTCCCTCTCTATCTCTTTCTCTTTCTTCTCTTTCTAATCTCTTTTTCTCTCATATTCTTTTTCTATCCTACTTGGGTTGTGAGAATCTATTCAAATTTCAATAAACCCTCCATCCAATGGTCCCATCCCGGCTCATAGGATGCTTGAAATAATGAAGGAAAGTGCGTGGATAAGGTGAAATAAAATCCCAAATTGACATAAAACTTAAGCATAATTTATTTTTAAAAAAATAAAAATAAAAAGTCTATATTTTTTTTTCCAATTTTGAGAATTTAAATATGCATAATAATACTCTTGCTTTTTCTTTTCTTTTTTTTTAATATAGGAGAAAAGAAATTAATTTTTAAACAAAATTACATCCTAAACATCATGTTTTAAAAAGTAATACACCTCATTAGGAGGAGAGAAAAACCCGTGTAAATATACCAAGAGACTCCCTACCCCATGTTATAGTATCTGTACAACTATTCACTCTTGCTTGATATTAATTGTGAATAACTTATACCTTAATTTTTTTTTTGTTGTATAATAATTTGAATCTGAAATCACCAAATTAGAAAAAGGGATTTCTACCACTAGACTATCCCTTTGGAAACTAACTTATACCTTAATAACAGTGTTGCACAAGTTTCTCATCTAAATACTCAAGAAGTGATCAAATGAAAAAGCTGTACCATACAAACTTGGGTCCAAAAAATTTTGTCAAAGGCAAACTACATTTCTAAACAATTTTATTATAAAAATCAACACAATCTTCAAAAATATTTTGTTAAGAATATTGAATTAGATGAAGATGATGGGGCTAGAAGAACGATGAACCAAGAGCTCCCCAACCCCAAGCCCTATTATTAACACCACTGAATTACAATTCTCATTAATTTCATTTAGCCCACCAGACAATCTTATACCTTGATTCAGCATTACATATCAGGTCTTTTGTATTCCTATGAACAATTATTTTTCATAAAATCTCACATAATAATAAAATTTTATTTATACCCTCACTTCAAGACACTACTGGGTCAAATTTAATTCAATTTAATTGATATTATGACCAACCCAAAATCTAGAAGAATTGAGAGGCTAAATTTGTTTGATAAGTTTAAAGAATTCCATTTTTTCATATTTATTTTACAACTTATATTATGACCAACGCAAAAGTATGATCCAATCCTCGTATCATGCCTACCCACTTTGTTTATGTTGAGATCCTATAATAAGTCTTAAAATCTAGAACGCACACAAGTTTCATGGGCAATTCGCAACAATCTCGCACTTCTCGCCTCCTCGGGCATAAAACATCTTATGTAAATTCCCCAGCCCACTCAGCCCGCAGCCTTATCATTTTTAATATAAATGGGTCCAATGTGATCTGTGGAGATATCCAATTTGATGTTAATGGGTCGAAACACGAATTTAATTCAAATTTTAAATCTAATTGAAATCTTCAATTGTTTGACTTAACGGCCGGTGTGGTGTCGTTTTTTTGAGTAGTCACGTCATGAAGTTCAAGTACCTAATTGTGAATTGGTGCAAAATTCAGGGATTGTAGAAGTACCTAATTGTGAATTAGGGCAAAATTCAGGGATTGTTGATGTAATTTCTCATCAAAATTATAACCCAAGATCGATCGAACATTCGCGCCCTCAAAGAATTGATTGCCTCTCTCATCTCCCCACCCCGCCCCCAAAACACAAAAAAAAAACAACCACACTCCGCAGCCTTCAGCCGCAACAATGGCGACAGTGATGCAGAAAATAAAGGACATCGAAGACGAGGCAATGTTTCTCTTAACTCTCTCTCTCTCTCTCTCTCTCCCCATTTGAAAAACCATAGCTTCATTTCGAAAAACCCTCCTTTTGTTGCTCTTTTGACTGAAAAATGAAAGATTTCTAGCGAAGATCGATTGAGATTTGTTGAAATTTGATCCCTAAGTGTTTGATTAATTGATGATTAATTGCAGATAGCTCGAACTCAAAAGAATAAGGCTACTGCTCATCACCTGGGTTTGCTTAAGGTAGTTTACTAATTGATGGAAGCTATTATATTTGTTGTTGCTTGAGTTCTGCAAATGCACTAGCTTTTGTTAGCCAGAACTCTGGAGTTAAATTTGTTTGTGATTTTCTTTTGCTTTGTTCTTGAAAAATAATAGTGACATTGTGAGGATGGCATGGCTGCCTGGTTTCCATTCTTGTCTCTATTTGTTCATTTCACTGATTCATTCTTCCATTTGTTACTAACTTGGTTTTTAGGATTAAAAATACACACCAAAGATGTGAACTTTCATTTCTTTGTGTCTAAAGTTCTTGCTTAACCCGAAATGATTCTATTTATTCATAGCTCAACTTCACAATTCGAGGAGAGATGGTGCAGACATGTATTTGTTCGAAATTTCCAAAAAGAATATTGTTCACTTTTAAATGAGTAGAGAGCCTTTTCCCTTGGATGATTCCATTCAAATCCCTTCCCAATAACCTCCCAAAGAAATCTCAAACCTGAGCCCAAGCTGATGGGTGGCCAAGTCAATACAGTCATTCCCTCTTTCCTTCTGCTTTTTAAATCCTAAACCCAGGTTTTCTCACATGCATTTGATATTTATTCATGTAAGCGACCCCCAATGAACTGTTTAAGTTATTTTTCATGTACTTATGCTGCTATTGATGCAGTGCTCACCTTGAGTGGAACCTGGATGGTCTGCTTGAGAAGATATGGGAATATCTTAATTTAACTCGCATCTACACGAAGCCCAAGGGAATGAACCCAGATTACGAAGACCCCGTAATCTAGTAGTAAGTGCCTTCTTAATCTTTGTTGCTCTAAATCTATGTCTCTTTTATTATTATTATCATTATTATTATTTTGGTTTCTTCTGCTCGGTGGGTTTTGGGGACAGGTTGCTTGTTTGATATCTGAAAATGAAACAAGGATCTGTTTCTAGGTTAATAAATGTATCTCTGGGCTCTTCATCCCGAAGGATCAATTTTATCCTAAAAAAGCTTCTTACATATCAAACCTTTTTTCAGCAATTACACTAAAAAATGGATGTCTGTATCCACTTCTTTCAACTTATGATCTTGTTGACCAACCCTAGATCCTTGGTCTTACACCAGAGGTAGATGTATCCATCTCATTTGGGCCTTAGTCAAATTTGACTACAATGATACAACTTTGGCCCAGTTTAACTTAAGTAATAAAATGCACCCATATGGCACCATGAAATCAGATGAACTTTCTGCCACAACGATGGCTTAGGAAAAATGAAGCCGAGTCTTTAGCTTTTCATTTTATTGTCAGTTTCAGCTAGAAATTGCTTAGTTATTCGAGGAAATATTTGAATCAACTAGAATAAATAACAATGATTACATCTGAGTATATACTTTGAGCGAGACTAGGGAATTGAATCAACTTGAGAGAGCAAGACAAGGGATATGCTTTGAGCAATTCTTTAAGGGGTTAGCCTACAATACTTTATTGTGGGCCTTAGGACTTGGTATTGTGTAAATATTGGTGATAAATTTTAGGGTTTAATCCTCCTTGCATGTCTGACTTAGTTTTGGCGGGCCCTATTACATTTTATGATGCTGACTAATTACTGTGACTTGTGCAGTGCCCTGGTATGGGGCTCGAGTGTGAAACACAAGCCTCAAAGAGTTGGCAGGGTAGATTTTTAATTCCTTGATATGGGGTTAAATTATTTTCAATTCCAAGTAAAATAATCTTTTGACATGGGGGTTCATATCGGTTGTTTTTGCATAGCAGGAGCATGAACTTGAAGATGATGTCCAAATCATTCAAGTGTGATTGAGGAAGCTCACGTGCAACAGGCTTGCGTCGAGTTCTGTTCTTTGCATACATCCGCCACGATGAGTTTTCATTTTGGAACAAACTTTTTTTTTTTAATTTAATATCTTAATTATATTTCAAGTAATTCGAGTCGAATATTATTGGGCTCAATTTAGAGGAGAATTCTTCCAACATAATTTTTTTCATTTTTAAATTTCAAATTCGAGATTTAGTTAAACGACTCATCACTTTTCCCCACTATACTTATTGTCCCTTGATTTTTTTTCTTAATTTTTGTATGAGCAAATGAAGCTGAATGGAAAGATAGGAGCTTCTTGTAATTACGAAGAATGAATTTGTGGGACTCAAAAGCTTGAACATTTATGAAAATTTGACTTCTCAATAAAAAGCATAGTTGTTCCCTTTTTAGGATTTATTTATCATGGTAGAACTCGTCACTGAAAGACATTCAGGATGAGTCTGAATACAAATTCACAATGAAAAAGATGTTTAAATTATACTTATTTATAGAATTTTATCCTTATTTTCAATATGTAATGAAGAATTTCGTGGGACCCACCATGGAGTGGACTAAACCCCAATTATTTTTCAATGAATGATTTTGATAACAACTTTTTTTTAGTGACAGTGATGGGATGATCTCAACAATTGGTGATTTTGGTAATACAGAAGCCTTAACATATTAATCATAGAGATAAATCATGATTAAAGAAATTTCAATTCAAGGCAAACTATGTTACACTATAGCTTACGGATGCTAAATGAAAGGTGCGTCCAAGCAAAAGCCAGACAAAAAAGCTAATCATGGGTTTAAAAATACATCTGCCCGAACATGAAACGAGAAGTGATGTCTCATAAATACATCTGCCCAAACAAAAAGAAACAGGAAGTACAGCAAAAGGAAGGAAACAAGGAATGTCTCATAACATTACCATCGAATAT
This sequence comes from Dillenia suffruticosa, assembly GCA_033439265.1. Lineage (NCBI taxonomy): Eukaryota > Viridiplantae > Streptophyta > Magnoliopsida > Dilleniales > Dilleniaceae > Dillenia > Dillenia suffruticosa. The sequence continues at coordinate 3,344,351 of JAVTVX010000012.1, read as the reverse complement.
ACGTTTTGAATCAGCCAGGTTGTCTCCGTTTCAAGCTTTTACACAACAGTTGAAGTAGCTGAAAATGCTCCTCCTCGTCTGCCAGATAAGATCGAATTAACAATTAGCACAAGCCTTAACAATTCAGATTTTATACAACATAGTAGCCGTGTACATGGTAGTATTTCAGCTTTCCATGATAATAGCATGGTAAGAGGCATGCCATAAAAAGAAAAAAAATAAAGCACGTCAGGTTATTCTTCAATCTTTATTTTTTTGTACATTTTAATTTATTGATGGAAGTTTCAATAATATTTTCGTATTAAAAAGTGGGAGCTCACTATTAAAAGTCAATTCTAAGGGTTTGTCCGCATAGTGGATATATACCAGGGCTTGTTACAAGGACCACAATCTGCAAATCCTTAGTCACCATCACCAATACATAGCAGCACATGGTGCTTGATGTGCCTTAGGATGTGATAAATATGCGCAATATCCTTGTTCTCAATCCAAGAAAGGGCTCCTGAATCGGGAAGGCAGAAACTCATTTCATGGTATGCCCTAGATCTTTAAATTTCACATCTAGAAGGAATACAAAGCTTCATGAGATGGGTAATCCAGAATGGCTTTAGTGGCATTAGCATAAATCTGAAGGTGAACATCATATTTCTAACCAAGAATGCTCAAACCACATCAGAGTTGCAGAATCAGAGAAAGATGGGTACAGAAGTTCTGTTAATTTGCATTCAGGTCAATGTGGCAATTCTACATCCCAACAAACTACAGCCATGGTGTTTTACATGTTAAAACATCAAAGCATAAAATAATTTCAGTTGATGACCTAGGTTAGGATAGCTCATATAAAGCATTTAAAGTATTAAACTCTTTTGGGTCATCTATCACCCCCTTCAATCCGGCAACTTCGGGTCACAACAATTATAAACTAAAGTAAACGAGCTTTCTCTTTATCCAATGACATGGCATCATCAGGAGGCTGCCACCAACTTGCTAGCATAATTTAAGAACCAAATGCTTTCTTCATCCTACCACATGCATGCCACCATCATAATAACTATTATTATACTATATCCTACCATCTTAACTCCCAACTACTACCTTCCCTTATCATATTACACCCTAATAATATAACATTACTAAAACTTGAAGTCCAAGAGACAAAGCTTACAGTGGGTGAGTTATTCTGATGGAAATTTTGTTGATCATTTAGGTGCGATTTGGAATCACTGGTGGTTGAGGCCGTGAGTTCTTCTTCATTTCCAAGACTAGCTCTAGAAACATCCCTCTTGTTCTGCTTCCTCATTTCCCTGATTTTTGAGAAATCCAATGAATAATCTGGCACTTCCCCTTTATGGTCCCAGTCCCCAAATTGGGGCACGGATAACCACCCTGCATTTTTCTGCACACACCCACAATTAATAGCTTGTCCCAATTACCAAAGTAAGAACTTAACACAAGAAAAAGTTAAAGTGAAGCAAATTTATTATGTTTCTATAGTAGCACTTGATGGTAACAAGTTGACCCCAGTAAGGAAAATACTCGATAGATATGAGATGAAAAATTGAACTTTTCTTTAAAAATGGAATTGACCTGATTAAGATCCAAATCAAGAATGAAGCTTCTTCACATTGATGTTTACAGCTGTATAGCATTTCCATTAAATTTTTGAATACTCTCAACACTCAAAAAGGTGTAACATCGAATTTTGAAAAATATTTGATTGTTATTTTATAGTAGTAATGGCTACAAAGAACTTGACTCTTGGTCCAAGTAAGCAAAATATCCATACAGGTGCCTTGGAAATCCATTTTTTGATACTCTTGAATATTATGAATTGCATTAAAAAAAAAAAAAACTATGCTATTGAAAGCGTACAACTTCAAAAGGCTAGTGAAACCAATTGAAAGTTTTAGCAATCCCAGAATACCAAAAAATTGTGTTTCTTTCGGAAGATCTACACGAGAGAGAGAGAGAGGAAAGAGTACAACTTCAGGATTTGACAGGTTCCTTATCTTTTGAATTGAATAAAGAAGTATGTGATGATGATTGACCTAAAGAGTGTTTGAACTTTTCAAATTCAAGCCAATAATATAGACTTGATCAAATTTTCAAAAATATATATTTTAAAAAAAAAGTAAAATTAATTCTAAATCCCTAAAGATTAATCAAAAGCAGGAAACTAAGAAACTAGTGAAATCGATTGATCAACCGAATTAAAGAGAATAACGTATAAGCGATAAATTCAAGTCAATAACAAGAAAGGCGAAAGCTAAGAGACAGAATTAATTGCAGTCCACAAGTCCTTTGAAAAAGCAGGGCAGAGAGAGAGAGAGAGAGAGAGAGAGTTGAATTACTTCCTTGCGATCTTCCATTAAAACTTGATCTTCAAGGGATTGAGATTGATTGAAGAATGAGGGCTTTGTAAGCCAAAAAGAAGACAAGAGAGAGAGAGAGAGGCTTGAGAATGAAAAAGCGAGGAGAAGGTGAGAGCACGGGGCAGCTCTGGACACTACAGCGTAATGACAGCACAAGAGGTTCTCTCTCGTTCATCGTCTTTTCATGAGTTTCTTTGTGATTTTCCATACTGTTTGAAATTACATTTATGCCCTCAAATTACCATTTTGGGAAAGCAAGAGAGTTGTTTACAGGTTTCTCACAACACTTCTCGCATAATGCCGGTTCAGCAAGTCAAAATTTTTTTATTTAATTTAAAATATTTCTCATTTTCACATAAAAAATTTCAAAATTCTTCCGGACAACAATAATCAATAATCGACATTTTATCTCACTAAATATGATCAGTTAAATTCTTCTATATTATTATATCTTATTTTATATCATATATTTACATATATAATTATTTTTTTAAAATTAAACATTATATTTTAAAGTTCAATATAAAAGTTATATAAAAAATTTATTTCATCCGTTTCAATTTTTATTGCAAATAAGTGTGATTGGATTATCTCTTAGTATCACCTTGGACTAGCTTGATTAGGTTAAGTTTTTAAGCAGTGCTCTTGTTGCCGCCATGTCCAATCCTTTCATATCCTCGACTTGAGTCTAGCCAACCCCTTAAACAATGGAATTTCTTATGCTTCACTTGTTAGAGTTGGGGTTAATTATATTTACATTCTATGCACTTACTTCAAATTGATCCATACGTTTTACTCAAGTGTTTCAACATATACCAAGAGAATAGTTTAATAATGACAATACTTTTTTATAATTTCGTGATTCGAATTCAAATTTCATATAAAAAAAAATGTTTCAACGTTAGATTTGTATCCATTAATAATATTTTTCATTTATATTGTCCTGGCCAACGCAGGGGTGATCCAGTCCAGAAGGGTGGAAGGCTCCCCCATCGCAAGGCATTGGCATCATATTGCAGGGGCGACAATGTTAACTGTAGGGCTAGTAAGTCCAAGGTTAACTACGTTTTTGTCCTAACCATAAAGTGGGCATTTGTGTTCCAAAGCCTAAGAGAGCTGAGAACTTCCATTGTTGACACATTTGTAAAATCCACCCAATCCTCATATCTTCCTATAGTAAAATTTCTTCTTTTTCTTCCCCTGATTTATTTTTGAATTTTTCATGTAATTACTCATCTATCGTGTCTGATTAAATTCAGTTTAAACTGTATTAAATTTTTAAGAAATAAAATTCTTTCGATACTTATTTTTATTATACATAAAATTCGAATTCAAAATTTTACTTAACAAGTATTAGTATCTAACCACCGAACTACCTAAACGGTAATCATTTTGCTCAATCACTAATGATTTCTATTTCTTATTAAGACTGTCTAACAATTATCTGTCGTAAGATTTACATTATTAAATCATTTGGTACAAACAAAACGCAAAATTTGTAGAGATTATTTTGGCTTAAGCACCTTAATTAGATTCTTAAAGGGTTTTACCAATTCCCAAAGACATGAAAGGGATTATGATATGCAAAAGCCTCAACCTTGAGCTAGGGACCGGTTGACCATTTGTTTAAACTATACCCTTGTTTAGTCCTCAATCAGCTATTGTATGTTATTTCACTGTCTGCCCATTGCTTTTCAAGTTATCTGGTCAGACAAGCAATCAATACTTAATTTTAATAAATTACCGTTCACATTTGACCAAAGAGTCATCATCAGAAAAATTGATCAAGGACTTCTTAAAATCAGAAGAAGGGTAATAAAGGAATAGATTAGGCCTGTGATTACAACCCCCTCATTTGATAAATCGGAAAGAGTTTTGGGATTTCTTTGCCTTTGAATTGAAAGCTTTGCTATTTTAAATGGTTTGGCCGCGTTTTAGGTCTTGGGTTGGCAAAGAAATCAATCAAAGCAATCCCGCTTTGACTGATTCTCTGATCCTTGGAATGTTTGGCGACATCAACAATTGTTTTTAATTTTCTTAAACAAGAGTAATAGTTTTCCTCGAAATAAAAACAATAGTTAATCTGTATATAACAAAAATTATAAGGCAATATCATATGAATCAAATGAGTCAATGATTCAATAAATCAAATCACATGTGACGGTTCATATAAAAAAATAAAATCATTCAAATTAAGTAAAAAGAAATTGTAATGTAAAATTCGATTCATTTAATTTGAAATTTGAATAAAATTATGCAAAGTCCTAAGAATAACACGTCACAAGTCGCATCCTACCTTATAAATGCTCAAAAAATACCTTCTTTGTTATATTAAAATACGATTGATTGTCTAACATTGTTTCTAATTTTTTTCTTTTTTTTTTTTTGAATAGTTGCAAAATAATATACTTTTTGTCCAAAATATACACCTTTGTTACTAAAATATGGGATTAAAGACAACCCTTTTGTGATGGGTATGCTTCAATTTTGGCAAACAAAGCTTTAGGCTATTTTGTACATCGAAAGGAGTTATGACACAAAAGATGCCAACTTCATCTTGTGGAAGAGCCTGTGGCACATGTAAGGATGTTCAGCTCGGAATAAGTTGTCTTTTTGCCTAGTCCAAAATATCTTGGATATTAAAATATGGGATATATTCTAAGACAACCATTTTTGAGTTAGTTAATGATTTTAGAATAGATCTGAGAATTTTGTAGCTTAGATCCTTTTGAAATTGACTGCAAAATCTCGTGTCTTTGTTTTATTTTTCTTACTAAGAAATATAGTTTGAAGAAATCGAGCTTTGAGAGATGCACTTGCACATAAAAATAGTTGCATAGTTCTTCTACCATCCATGGTAAACTAGTTTATGATCTTTTTCTCGATTTGTGCGTATTATCCCTGTGCAGGGGCCATGCTAATCTACTCTGTATCGTATCAATTTTATCGGATGTCCCCGAGGGGACGTTTATGTTCTTTCCCAAAAAGAGAAAAAAAGAGAACTTATAAATGATGAGAAGAGGTTCGATTGATCATTTTATTTCAAATCAGTGGAAATTGGCTAAAAATAAATTCTTCTGTCGGGGGCTAAACTGAGGTCTTTGAGGTGCAAATTGAAAAATCGAATACTCTAACGGACTAACTTTAAATTTGATTCAGATTCTAAATTAAATTAAGATTTGAATTGAAATAAAATTTGAAATTTAGAAACTATATTGAAAATAAATTATTATTTTCAAAAAAATTAACTTTTGAAATTTAAAATAAATTACAAGTTCAGCCTTAAATTTTATGATGAAATCATAATTGTATTTTTGAACTTAAGTCTTCCTTGATATGGTATATATCACATCAAAATGTGATATAATTATTGTGAGAATATGCTAATATGACGCATATCTTCTTAACATTTAACGACTACATTGACAACATGAGTAGCAAAGTAATTTAATAGTAATACTTTTAGAATTTTAAATACTTAATTATAGTATTTTAAAATTTTGAAACTTAATCGTAAGTTCAGTATAAGGTTAGAACTCGACATGTATTTAACCCTAAAAACATAGTAAAGTAAAATTCAAATCCAAATTGGTGACCATAAAATCCAAATATGAAAAGTAATCAAGTAAAATCCAAACCCACAGAGGGACTAGACTAAGATTACATTTTCCATGCAAAATCCAAATTCTAAAGATTTAAAATTATTTCTATTTAAAAAAAATTATTTATTATATACTGGTATTTCGTTTCTTAAAATAATGAAAAATTATAATTTAATCTATAAATTTTTGACTATTTTTATAAATATTAATAATTAATAATTATTAATTATTAATTATTAAACAATCATTCATCAATCATTCTTTCTAGTTTTCCAGCCCATCATGAGATGACAACTGGTTTTGTTTCGCCCTAACTATAAAGTTAGGTCTTCCCCCTTTACCCAAAATAATTAATTTCAAGTCATAAACATGAATCAAATTAAGGATATCATCTGTAAATATTAGCACAAAAATCCTGATTCAGGGGATTTAAAATATAATTAATCTTTATTTTAGGGTTAAAAACTAATTTCAAATATATGTGATTGATCAACCTTTATTATTATTATTTTTTTGTTTTCACCATCAATATCTGAGATTTACTCGATTAATCCGGTTCAAACACTGAAGGGCATATTTTTGGGTTGACTTTCTCAAATCTTTTTTTTTTTTTATTTTCGGTGCTCGAACTTGAAATTTCTGATTAAGAGAATAAAGTGTCCGACCACTCAACATAAAAGAGTTTAGGTTAAGCTTTCACTTTATTAATTAGTAAAAGCAATTATAATTAATTTTTTTTGTAAATTATTCCCATCAGCATCATCATATTAGATAACAACAGTATAAATAAGTATAAAAAGTAGGATAGAAAGTCAATGACTATATTAAATAAAATAATTAAAAATAAGAGTATAATGACTTGGTAGAATATTTGGAAAACCTTAGATTTTTTATTACAAAATTTATTATTTTTATTATTTTAATAAAGGAGGTGTATTAGCGAATCATAAATCAAATTTTAAAATATTTCATATTTCTTTATATGAATTGGGAACCCAATGAAAACTTGGGTGGGTTTTATTCTATTTGCAACTCCTAGTTCCAATCCAGCCACGCCCTAATATAAATGTTTTGGTTGATCCCATCATAGGTGACTCCATGAATATGTTGGAATACAAACACTAGAAATGCATTGGTGAGATATTCTGGTTATTTTATGAATAAAATGATTTGAGAAAAAGATAAGAGAAGGAAAAAGGGCGTAATTCTAATTTTTTTAATAATTCTCGTTGATTTTCTATTTATAGAAATTCAGGAATTATGATTACGTGGTCCCAATCATTGGAGAGAGATAATTTTGTTCCCATTTATATTATCCTAAATCAAATATGAATAATACTTTTTTTCATTTCAAAATTCCCGATTCTAATGAGATTCCACCTGATTATCATTAGAACATAATTGTTTATGTGAATAATTTTCATCAAGGAGAAATATTTAGTATGGCAGGGTACGGATCATCCATTAGGGTATGATCACCGAACTATATCCAACCAAAAAGATTAAAGCAAAGATCACCATTAGATCTCAACTATAGTTGTTCAACCATTTGAAGCTTTGCCTTCCTTACCCAATTGTATAAGTCTCGATTTGGTGTAATCTTAGGAGATTACATGTGGATTATTCCTATGATAAGTCTCATAATTTGACAACGTAAAATTATATTTTTTTAATTGACATTTGATAGAGAAACAACAACCAATCTGATAGATAAAAATATATTATCAACTTATACGATAATATTTAAATATTAATGCTAAAGTATGAACTCTCTCGAGAAAATTTCGATTGTCATAGATTTATAATAAAAATTAATAATCACATTCGTTGTCGGATCAAACTCTTAAAATTTTCTTATTTTTTGTCCAGACCTTCAATTGGTTGCCAAAATTATGTTACGTTCATGGTAAAGCGATCAAATATTAAGAAAGAGAGAGAGAAAAAAAAAAAGAGTGGTCCCGTCCAAGAATATGAAATTTTTTCTCTCATGGCACGTTAGCAAAACAGTACACCAACGTCATGGACTTAACATAAACTGAATACCGGTCGATTAAGATAAATATATATATTAAAGCATAATAAAATAAAATATAAAAATAAGAGTGTTATAACTCTAAATTTTAAAATGGAACTCGAACTATACTGCTCTTATTAATAGTTAAATAGACCAATATTTGTTGATATAGGTAGGATGGATACATTCGTCCTTTAATCAGGTTGGGGTTCGACTCCTTCTGGACACGAAAAAAATAATATTGAGAGATCTATCCTTAAAATAATCCCTACAGTGATCGATCCAGATTAATCGGGACGAATTTTTAGATACTGGGTGGTGACCAATTCAAAGTAAAAAAAATAGTTAAATAACACAATTCATGAATTATCTATTAAATTATATTTAAAAAATTTTAATTCAATGATAATTCTTTTCACAATGACAAAATAGATTAACAACTCATAATTTCTAATAATTTTATCCAATTAAATATGATATATTTAAAGCCAATTTTGGAAAAATAATATACATGACTTTCAAGCATAAGTTGTCAGAAAAGAACCACTTCTCTCTTAAGCCCTTCTTAACAAAATAAGAAGGGCACAAGGCTTTTTATTTTATTTTATTTTATTTTTATAGATTTTATAAATTTGTAAACAAAATTTAGTTTATTAACAATGTCATTTTTTTTTTCGTGCGGGATGGGGGGATGAAATTTGTGTGCTATAGCTGCCGATCTTTTCAATGATTTTGCCTGTCTTGTTTAAACGTGTGGATTGCACACGGTCTCACAATATATTACACGTGGCGACATGTGAGAGGACAATGTCAATTACATGCGTTAGGTCGAAACATTTGGAACCACAGAACTTGTCTTTCACCTCATGCATTATCTTCAAAATGTGCTTCTATTCTTTTCACATGACCACAAATATTTGCAAGGGGCGTACTTGTTAATCACAAGTCATTTTTATCCTGGTGTTTTTGCTCAAATATCCAAATTACCCCTGCCACCTTTCATTCCAACTCTTCCTCGATAATGGCATTCTCGAATTTCTGATTTTTACATAAATTGCAAAATTAAAACTAATCTTAACTTATTATTAAAATTCAATTATTAAAAAAGGCAAAAAATTAAAAAATGTTTATTTGAGTATCGAATTCATGATAGTGGCTTCGAGTCTTGTATATGGAGAAATAAACGTTAGAAAAATTTTATATTTTAAGAATTTAATCCGACTCAAATCAAATTTAATTGAATTTAATATAATTATTCTATACTCGTAATTAAGTTAGACATTTAACTTTAAATAAATAAAAATAAATTTAAATTTAGTTTTGAAACATAATTTATTTTACTTATTAAGCGAGTTAGAATTTAAATGAGATTAATAATTAAATTTAGTTAATAGGTCGCGATAGCATATAATAAGTTTTTCACAACAATAATAACAAATTTATAATTTTAGAAAATTTATTATATTTTATTTATTTTGATAATATGCACTACCAAAGATAGAAAATCATAAACCAAAAAATAATTTCCTTATTTTTCCATCGATAATTACAAAGTGTATTAGTATTGTTTGATTCTTAATAATATTATCATCAAATGCGGAGAAATTTATAAATTAATTTTATCATTATGTTAGATTATTAAATTAACAATTTTTTTTTATCAAATTACTTACATGTGTTGATTAATTTAAATAAATTTTTAATAAAAAATTAGTTAATTGTCAAATTAAATTTTATTAATGTAATTTTAATTCATTTGATTATTTAACACCGCTGGCAGTTTTCCTCCATCCTCATTTATTTTTATTATTTGTATTTTCTTTTAGGTGGACTACATCTTTATCGTCCGTCTGTGTGCCCATGGCCCAATAGATTGCTCTGCAGCTCTACCCAGGGAGTTCCACGGAAACAGCTCTCTGCCCTCACGCTCAACACAGACTCTCTCTCTCTCTCTCTCTAAATTATCAAAAATCCGTTCTCTCACTCCTAAAATTTATTCATCACCAAAAACCTAATTGTGTCAACTACTTATCTCATTATGGACTTGGCAACAAAGCTTCGGCTTATCGATCTCCGATCAACCTTCATCACAGGCACAGCTCCTTTAGATGCTCGAAAGCACAGTCTTAAGCCTCAATTCCGCTCAATTTCAACATCTCTGACAAAACCCACTCGAGGTAACAAAAATTACACAAAACCTACAATTTTATTCACACAAAATTCTAGGGTTTCGTCTAAATTATCTGCAGTAGCCGTAGAGACCTCAGTATCCGAAACTGATATTAAAGATGATATTGAATCCTTGTTTTCGAGACCATCCGATAAAAAAACTCAACAAAAACGCGGGATCAAAGATTCAAGTACTTCCGGTGCTTCTAGTATATCGTCAGGTGTTAGGTTAGAAAACGTGAGTAAAGCTTATAAGGGTGTGACTGTGTTGAAAAATGTGAGTTGGGAAGTGAAAAAAGGTGAAAAAGTTGGATTAGTGGGTGTAAATGGAGCAGGGAAAACGACCCAGATGAGAATTATTGCAGGAGAGGAGGAACCTGATTCGGGTAATGTGATAAAGGCGAAACCGAATATGAAAATTGCTTTTTTGAGCCAGGAATTCGAGGTTTCGTTGAGTAGGACGGTGAAGGAGGAGTTTCTCGATGCATTTAAAGAGCAAATGGAGATTGCTGTGAAGTTGGAGAAGGTGCAAAAGGCGTTGGAGAGTGCAGTTGATGATTTGGATTTGATGGGGAGGCTTTTGGATGAGTTTGATTTGCTTCAGAAGCGTGCACAGGCTGTTGATTTGGATGAGGTGGATGTGAAAATTAGTAAGCTCATGCCAGAGCTTGGATTTTCTCCTGAGGATACGGAGAGGCTTGTGGCATCTTTCAGTAGCGGCTGGCAGATGAGGATGTCACTTGGGAAGATTTTGCTTCAGGTAATGTTTGTTTTGACTTCTTTTGTACAGTTTCTAATCCAGGAATTTCTTTAATTGATGTAAATGCAAATACAAACTTAATGGCCTAGAGAGAGATCAATCATTGATATTATCATAAAATAGATTTTGATTAACAAAGACATAGAAAATTGAACCGTGAAGCATGGACATGAGACACAAGTTATGGGATGCTACCGGACACGGATGAAACAACATAACAAAGGTGTATAAATTTTACTCTATTAAGTTACAAAGCATTAGGTCATGTCCAAAGGACAGTTCGAGTTGATTTCTGGTAGTGTCCATGCAACATAGTAACCGAATAGTCAGATGCCTTTTGTATACATGATCCAGATTGTGCCAATTAGTAGGTTTCTCACATTGATTCTTGATGATTTGTAAGTAAAACATGTTCTGAAGGTTTGAATTCCCAGAAGTTGATTGTTAATTTGTTCGACTTGTGTTGAAATATGAAGTGTCATTGCTTGATTCTTATCATGCCTCTGTAGGAGCCTGATTTGTTACTCTTGGATGAGCCCACTAATCATCTGGATCTTGACACGATTGAGTGGCTAGAAGGTTATCTCATCAAACAAGATGTGCCAATGGTGATCATATCTCATGATAGGGCTTTCCTGGATCAGTTGTGTACGAAAATTGTGGAAACAGACATGGGTGTGTCAAGGACATTTGAGGGAAATTATTCTCAGTATGTGCTTGCAAAGGCAGCATGGATTGAAGCTCAAAATGCTGCATGGGAGAAGCAACAGAAGGAAATAGAGCATACAAGAGATATGATAAACAGATTAAGTGCTGGAGCAAATTCAGGGCGTGCCTCTACTGCTGAAAAGGTGTGGTTCATCTGCTCTAATAGTGAGTTGCAACTGCAATTATTATCTTTTTTTTTTTTCTTTGTTTCATCTTGCCCATGGTAAAAGTGGTCAGTCCAGTTATATCATCTCAGTCCAACTCATGAGTTTGTGTGCCTTAAAAGAAGAACTTTTGATACTATTTTCTTCCATGCCTTGAAAAATTTTCCTGTTTGAAATTTTTCTTCCTTTGTTTTTGGGAACAACAGAAACTGGAAAAACTTCAAGAGGAGGAACAAGTTGAGAAGCCATTTCTGAGGAAACAAATGAAGATCAGGTTTCCGGAGCGTGGAAGAAGTGGAAGATTTGTTTTAACAATTAAGAATCTCGAATTTGGTTATGGAGACAAGGTAGGTTACGATAACCATTTTAATAAACAGAAATCCATGGGCAGCATGTATATATTTTGATCTTGTTTTCTAGACATCCAAATAATAGTGATATCGGAATGTGCTGGTTTTCAGGTACTCTTTAAAAAGGCAAATCTTGTCATTGAGAAGGGCGAGAAAATTGCCATAATTGGGCCCAATGGGTGTGGAAAGAGTACGTTGCTCAAACTAATAATGGGTTTGGAGAAGCCATGGGGGGGTGAAGTCTTGATGGGCGAGCATAATGTCCTACCAAACTACTTTGAGCAAAATCAGGTTTGTTGATGGAGTTACTCTTCTTTATTTTCTCTGATTAATCTGATACTTCTTTTAGACCTTAAGCTTGATATTGATTTCTTTGTTGTGCCCTGTCGTACTGCTGCTGAATGAGTTTCATACTGTTGTGTATAGGCTGAGGCACTTGATTTGGATAAAACTGTGATTGAGACGGTAGCAGAGGTAGCTGAGGACTGGAGACTTGATGATATAAAGGGACTCCTTGGCAGGTGTAATTTTAAGGCTGACATGCTTGACAGGAAGGTCTCCCTTTTGAGTGGTGGTGAAAAGGTAAACTACTAGCTGGCAGTGTTTTCAGAATAACCACAACTTTATTTCCTTTTCTCTTGACTAGCAGAGGGATTTTAGTGTAGCTTATGGTTTTGGCAGTATGAGTTGACCTTAGCAGGAAACCGTAACTTTGGTCTTATTCCTGCCTTACCTTATGTGTAACATCCTGCATTGGTTGAAGGTGTGGGATGTCGATGCGGAGTTTGAGTCTTAAATCGGTTAATGCTAGAGTGATTCTTTGCCATATATATGTGACTACGCCCCCAACATGGCGAGGCGCCTTTTGGGACAAAATCGTGAGGTCAGCAGGTAAAAGTGGAGTGTGTCATGCTTTTTGGGGGGTCATTACACTTGACAACAGCTTGATGCTCTGGCCACTAGCATTGGAGCCCCTAAAGGAGGGGAGTTTGTAACATTCCACATCGGTTAAGTGTGTGGATGTTGGTGTGTTGGAGCTTGAATCCCACATCAACTATGCTAGTGTGATCCTTGGTCATATATATGTGACTACACCACCAACCCTTGGTGGACAAAACTGGGAGTCTTTGGGTCAAAACAGACAGTAGTTCACGCGTTGGGACGGGCCCTTACAATATATACTATCATCATAATAATCATTAGTTGAGTGCAATAAGAGCTCTCCTGTTAGGCTTGATATGTATCATATCTTTACAACTTGGCACTCTATGCCTTTTTATATGATTTCACATATTGTTGTTATTTCTGATGTCTTTAGGCACGGCTTGCGTTTTGCAAGTTCATGGTGAAACCATCAACACTGTTGGTTCTGGATGAACCAACCAACCACTTGGATATACCTTCTAAGGAAATGCTTGAGGTATGCTTTTTACTCCACTCTAAAAAGTTCCCTCTTACAGTTTTTGTGTCATTTGTATTGGAATAAGGGTCGTTGTCACTTACAATTTGAGGAAACCATAATTGTTTTATTAGGAGGCGATAACAGAGTATGGTGGCACTGTCATTACTGTTTCTCATGATCGGTACTTTATAAAGCAAATAGTCAATAGAGTAATTGAAGTTAAAGATGGCTACATACAAGACTATGCAGGTGACTATAATGTAAGTATGCACCTCCGCTGGCTCTTTGGACTACTCGTTCCTGAAATTGTTGCCATCTCTACCCTCCCTCCCAACCTTTCTCTCTCAAAGCCAATTTCCTCATCACTCCACTTCTGTTGATCTCGGTAGTATTATCTGGAGAAGAACCTCGATGCAAGACAACGAGAGCTTGAACGCGAGGCTGAGCTTGAGGATAAGGCTCCAAAAGTGAAAGCCAAATCCAAGCTGTCAAAGGTAATTGAAAAATGAGGACGAACCATAAGAAAACTCTGCAGAAGCTTATGTATTTTTGTTCTTGTTGATCCACAGGCTGAGAAAGAAGCAAGGAAGAAGCAGAAAATGCAGGCATTCCAGGCTGCAAAAGCGAAATCGAAAGGGCTGAAAAATGCAAAACGATGGAATTGAGTCTTCTGTATATGTATACCCCATCATTCCAACAGATTCAGTTTTTTTACCATGTAAGAAATATAGGAGGTGAAGTGGAGTCGCCTCGAGTAGATTATTCTTCACCATGTATATAGAAGTTAAAAGAGGACGGCATGCTTAGAGCATAGCTTTAGAATTAAAAACCATATGAAGCTCTTCCCTTTATGAATGCAATGATCATTCATTCTTCCTTGGAACTCCATTTCCACGGTTGAATTCGACAACGAAGTTCTTGCATTTAACATCTGGTGAAACTGCCTCAACTCCATGGTTATTGGGGTATTTCATTCAAGGGGCTTCTGAAAATCTCGAAGTCCGACCTCTACGCATGTCTGGGCCATTTGTTAAAAATGGAGCCCATCCGGGCCCTCCTAATTGGTAGGCTACGATTCGATTGGCCCAAATCCCTAAAAATTAGAATTTTTTTTTTTAATAAATAATTTCCGTAAACAAAACGGGGGAGAAAGGTCATCAAAGAATTGTTCACCCCGCCCCATTCAGCTCTTTTATTAAATTAACTATCCATTGTAGAAAGAATCTATATTCAGTTCTTCTTTCAAGTAGCCATATAAAGTATTTCTCGTTGAAAGACCCGTCCTCCAGAGGAAGTCACTACAATGGTCGATCCGGATTAATCAAGGCAAATTATCGTATACCGGACGATATCCAAGAATGATAAAAAAAAAAAATAGAAGAGCTGTACCTAACTAACTTGCCTGCGGCACGAACCCAGGTGTCACCATGGTTTTATTTGTATTAGTTTTGTCGATAATTCTTTTATTTTATTGGATGGAATTTTAATAAATTAGATAGATATATAAGAACTATAAAGTCTTATTTTTCAATATAAATAGAGTCAAATAACAAAAAATAAAATTCAATTAAATTCTATTATTTTAAATAGACAAAATGACGTCAAGTTAATTTCTAAAATTATTATTTATAAATATAAATAAAAAAATTATGTAGAACATGCAAATTATTGGTAAAGTTTATTTTATTGTTTTTTATTAATATAACTTAAAATTAAATTTCACAATTTATTGTGAGATGCAAGTAACAAAAACTGAAATTATACTTGAATCTATTAGAGACATGCAATATCATTTACGAAATTACTCAAAAATATTCAAAACCTTTCCTAAGCCAATTTTCAAAAATGGAATCATAATTCCTATCCGAATGTAGTTGCTTGCTGTTTTTGGCTTGATCATGAGTTGAAAGACACGTAAATGTAAGTTAGCGATATCATATTAAATGTTTTAAATTAAAATTTTGATTTTGAGTTTTAAAAATAAAAAAATAAAAAAATTTACTTTTAAATTAGATTTTGTAATATTTAAATAAAATTAATGAGACGAATGTATACTATGATCTAAGTTAAAAAAAAAAAAAAAACGAAAGGGACAAGGCCGCGTGACAAAGGGCATCAAGTGAAGAAAAAAAGAAAAAAAAGAAAAAATGTAGTAGAAACTAGAAAGGGACAGTGCCGCGTGAATGTGGCGCTCTTAAACGCGTTTTACTAACTTTAAATATGCTCAAATTTGAGCATTGAGATCCACCATTCCATTCTTGAGAGGGAGAGAGAGAGAGGGAGAATAAATATTGGGCAGAGTGACGTAGCTGTGAGAGAGATAATGGCAGTGGCAGCATGCAAGAGAGGTCAAATCATGAAGAACATATTTTTAGGTCTTTGGGTTATGGGCATCGACATTGCTGCAAGCGGAATGGTAGAAAAAGCTAAGAGAGAATGGGGAAGTGTACCCCAAAGAGGTTCTATTAAAAAGATCATCTTTGCAAGCGTAACCAAGGCCATGCTCAAATTCATTAAAACTCAAAATCCCCAACTCACAAACTAGATAGAAAGCTTTTTCCCAATATTTTTCTCATTGTTTGGGTCGTAGCCAGGTGGATTGATCGCACTGCTTTGGAGTGTTTTTGGGAACTAGTTCCTGATCATAATAGATGTAATTATGTGAATTAATATGTATTGGATCTGAGAAATTTCTTAAAGCCCATGACAGCCACAAAATGAATGATTATCCTATGAAATAAAATGTGCCATTAGTTTGTCAACTTTGAATTTAGCTGCTCTCCACCGTGAGATGTAGCAAAAATGCTGCAGCTTTCTTGCAAAGCTGAGACTAATGGGTAGAAGTTGAGTGTTTAGAGAGCCTAACGACTAGGCAGATCGACCCCCCAACTTTGGTCACCTTCACCTCGTTAGACTCTCTCCTCTTCCTCTAACCAACTCTTCTGTTGTCCACTTAAGGGTGCTTTTGGGCTTTCGCCTCGTCCCCACAAAAACAAAATGAAGACTTTTCTTTTCTATTAAAGTCAAATTCTTTAAAAAGGAAAAAAAAAAAGAGAGTGAAGATAAATCCACCCAAAAAAATCAATTTTTATTTCTTAAAATAGACCTTATGTAACTTTTTAATCAAAATAAAAGCATTTAATAGATGTACTAACTTATTTATTTATTTATTTATTTTTAACAAGAAAATATAATCAAGCAGAATGGAATCGAAAAAGAGAAAATAAAAATAAGAAGATTTCATCACTTGAATTGTACCGGGGAACCTAACTTATTTATATGTAGTAAACCAATAAAGTAAAACTCAACATTTCCATAAAAATGCAATCTCTCTATGCATTAAAGCAAAAATTATAACGTTGCAAATAGGGTAAAAACGTTACAAATAAGTTAATGATGAAATATAATTTATATTTAAAATTATAATTTTATGATGATGAATATTATAATTTTTAATTAGACAAATAACATTTATCATTATAGTATTAATATTGCATATATAAATTTTTTCTTAACATTCCATTCGCCCCTTCTACCCAAAATACAAATTTATAAATTATTTATTAACAAGTAATATTGTTATTAATAAATTGCGCCGTCGTGGATTTGATAAATTTAGTAGCAGAGTGTGATAATCAATAATATGACTTGACAATCCTTTTCACAACAACGCTTGAAGCGAAGCGCCCGGGGAAAATTTTGCATGTGCTCTACGCGTAGCGGGAAACGTCGCCAACTTCTGTCAGACTTTTTCACGAACATCTTCAATTCAACTCTAACTCTCTCTCTCTCTCTCTCTCTCTCAAAAATTTCGGGTAAGTCTTCTCCTCGAGTCTCCCCATTACCGCCTTGGTCATTAGAGTTTCTGTGACCCTCTTTTTATGCATCATTATATATCTTGGATTGCTGCTTATACTATGAATTCTGCACATTCCGATGATTTGATTATGTTTATTGTTTAACTTACATAAGTTTCTCCCCTTCCAAACTGAAGTATTTGTCATATGTTTGAAGAAAATGGCATATCATGACCTAATTCCTTCTGGGTTTCCTTAGCTTATGTGACCCATCAAATTTATTGGACAAATTACTGACATTAAGATTATCAACGTAGGAGAGTAAGCAAAATGGGAGAAATCATTCTAGGTATACCAGGGCCATGGGCTGAAGATAGTCGTGAAACATCCGATCATTATACCACAAAAGTAGGTGGAGTTCCAATAAGTAATTGAGATTAATTACACCGTAGTTCTATCATTTTCTGTCTGATTACGACTAAAAAGTTGAAAAACAAGTCCATGGTTCTTACTTTTCCGTGCTTTACGGGATTGGCCTATTCACAGGATGGGCTTAACATTTGATTTGCGTTAGTGTGGTAACTGCGGGAATCATCTTTTGCCTGGTTGCACTGGTATAAAAGTTGAACGCTTTGTTGCACAGACATGGACTCGGAACATAGGGCATGCATCATTGCATGACACAAACATACGGAGACGTCAAAGTTATACAAGAATTTTGCACTATACGTAAGTTAAAACATGCCTTATCATGTTGTGTCCAATGGATCTGTATGCCCATTTCATTAATGTCTGTGCAACTTAGGTATTTTTTTTTTATATCATGGTTTGATCACCACCCAGTATCTGAAATTTCGTTCTAACTAATCTGGATCGACCGCTGCAGGATCTACTTTGTGGAGGCAGGTCTTCCAATATTGTTTTTTTGATACTCAGGGAAAATTGAACTCCTAACCTGATTAAGAGATGAAGGTACCCATCCCACCTACGCTAATAAATATTGATGCAACTTCGGTTGAAAACTATAATGATGTATCTTCTGGCAATTAATTAATTCCAATAACAGGAGACTAGACCCTAGAGTTTACATAGCAATTTTTGTAGGTATATTTCATTACTAGAAAATGTAATATCAGCCACGAAAATTTTCATCATTGAAAGTCAAAAATCCGTGGTCGAAGGGTATTAGTGACGGATTTTTTCTGTCGCTAAATCCGTCACTGAAAGTTATCCCGCTAATTTTTACCGACGGAAAACTATCCGTTACTAATATCAGCGACGAATTAACGACGGAATAAATTCGTCGATAAAAACATTCATCGCTGATAGAAGAAAATGGGTAAAAAAATCAGCGACAAATTTGTCTTCCGTCGTAATTATAAAGCTCTCACGCGCGTGCATGCGCCCAAATAGGATCCCACCCGCGCCTCACGCGCCCACACACGCGGACCTTCCCATGCCTCACCCGCCCCGTGGCACGAGCCCACACGCGTGAAACCCCAATCCTGAACCGCCCACGCGCCCGCACATGCGCACATGCGCACCCGACCCACGACCAACCGCCCGCTCGGCCAGGACGTCCCTGCATTTGAATGTGAAAAATGTGTACTCAGAAAAAATCGAACTTGTACCATGAAGATATAGTTTGAGTCATCCAACTACCATGTCATAAAAGCTATTGTGATATCTTTTTTGTTTTTTTTTTTATCTAACTCTCATTTTTTAAATATTAATCCCACTCTTACTTTTTTTTTTTAAATTAATTTTACTCTTACAATTTTTCTCTTATCTCACTCACATATTTCTGTTTTTTTGTCTTTATCTTGAGATAATTTTTTTATTGAATATTTTCAATAAATTTTTTTAACTGTTTAAATTTGATATCAATTAAATTTACACTAAATAAAGAAATAAAATATTTTTTTTGAATACTTAAGATAGAATGGCAAATTATTTTTTTATTTGTCCATTAAATTAAATAATAAAATAATAGAATAAAATAAAAAATAAAAGAAAAATAAAATAATAAAAAGGGAAGAAAAATAAATAAAAGAAAAGGGAAAAATAATTATAAAATAATAAAAGAGAAGAAAAAATAAAATATATAAAATATATAAAATAAATAAAAGAAAAAAAAGCAGTCGCTAATACGTCGGTAATCCGTTGGTAAAATTTCTATTGGTAATCCATCGCTGATAGGTTTAGAAAAAAATTTAAAAACTTAAAAATTAAAAATTAAAAAAATTAAAAAAAAATCTGTCACTAATCTGTCGGTAAAATTTATGTCGGTAATCCATCGCTAAAATTTCTGTCAGTAATCCGTCGCTAATAAGTTTATGATTTTTTTTTACTGTAGATCATTGCAGCGACGGAAGCTAATTTCCGTCAATAATCCGTCGCTAATCTCTTAAAAATAAATTTGACAGTAATCCATCGTAATTCCATCGTTATTATTGATGGAAAAAAATCCATCGGTAATTTTCCGTCACTGAAAATATGTTTTCGTGTTAAGTGTAGCTTTGAGGATTGAAGAGCGTGCAATCTATGTTCTTGGTTGTATTCAACCAGAGTGCGGGAACAATGCTGAAAGGTCAATTCTCAAATCGTGTTTTAATCAAACTATTTTATGGCAAAATATTATCATCAACGTATCTTTTACCATTTTGATTGGTGTTGTGCAGTTGGCGAGTGCTTCGTGTTCAGAAATCTCAAATTGGAGAGAAGTCAAACACCACATGTCAAGAAGAAATGACTTCAACATCCTCATTCACAGTTTCAAATGACAAGAGGGTGGAAAATTATGGACGGACAGCCTTGGAGAAGATGAGGATGAAAGTGACAATGACCTAGATTTAGAAGAGCTCAGTAGGGCTTTTTCTGAAGCTGCAAAATTGGCTTCTGATTCCAAAAAAGAGAATAACAAACAGCAGCCTAGGAAGATTGGCCCTCTTACATCAAGGTCAAAAGTGTCCAATGATAAAACGCCAGGTATATATCTGCAGTTTCTTAGAAGGCAAAGTTTTGAGATATTAGGATCCTTGACATACTCGTTGACATGGATTAGGACTACCCGCATAATAAAATGATCATAAGGTCTTCACTTTTGAGCTCAAACTGGAAGCGCCTACTCTCTATCTTATAATCTATTTAACATCATAGCAAGACAAGGAAGTAGATTGGTATCTGGCCTATACAGAGACTGTGTATTGTGGACAGACTTTATTCCACATATCAAAGTATGCACTTTTAGTACACGTATCTAGGTTCATTCCTATTTATATTCTCCCTTCATATTTCTTTTTATTGACTAGAATGTTCCATTTGTTTCGTTAATTACAGTGGTGCCTTACTTTTATATATACCCTCAGGAAGAGCCATCCGTACCAGGAATTAGCTCTAGTTCTACAAACAACTCCACTGTCTCCCTCAAGGAGAGCCAAAATAATCTTGATGAACATGGACAGGAAGAGAAGTGGGAAGAGGAAGGCTATGAATATGATGGGGCTTTAAATGCTGACATGACATTCCTGAATTTCAAGAAACGAATGGATGCAAATCCAGAGTAATGTTTCAGGTTCCAAGCATGTAAACCACTTGCCTTCAAAACTGTTGCTTTAAGAGAAATTCATTTGTTTGATAACTGGGAGCAATTCAACAAAACTCGATACTGATTCATCAGACAAGCGTCATGGGGCTCTGCTTCGCTAACATGTAGGCCAGTTAACTAATTTATGGTTTGTGGTTGGTGTCAGTTAATAATGCAAATAAAGAAGGCTGATAACTATTTTATTGTTGCTCGTGTGAGTGTAGAAGCCCAATACAGACTATAGAAGTAGATTATCATTTTAGCTTTCTTATCTTATAATTCAAAAAATGTGCTCTCCTAAAAACTGTACTCAAAATGGGAATCTTTATGACTTCCTGCCTTCATGCTCTCAGACACTTGTATGGTGGGAAGCCACTTTAATCTACTGGAGATTTGGGAGAACCTGGGCAATACAAGCTCTGCGGGGAGTCCAGGCACTTCGAGGTGCAGCTTATGTCTCCATTGCTATACTTTCTGCAGGAAGTGGCCGATGATTGCCTGAAACAAACACTGGAAACTTGGAATTGGATGACATTGATGGTGTACACATGTTCAAAGGTGGGGACTAGTATCATAATTGCTTTTTTATAAGTTGGCTATGGTCCTGAAATGGTTACAGTTGATATCGTCTGTATTCATGTCTTATGCAGGGCTGTTCTCACGCATTTCAACAAAGAGATTTCAACTGTCATGGCTGGATTGTAGCAGAAGAGGCTGTTTTGCCACAGTATGAGAAGCCTGTGAGTGGGGCTTTTCAACTTAGTTACCTCTCATTGCATGATTGAAGCATATTTTGACTTGAAGTGTTGTGTTATATTATAATATTCAGCAAGTGTTCCTTGTATCTGAGTGCAACTTTCAGCAAATATTCCTCTTACTTTTAACTTAATTTTCAACTTATTGGTTAATTTGAAAATAAATGTTTTGTGTTTTTGGCAAAAGTAATAAAAAAAGTTTCTTTATATGGTTTGAGGTATTTGATTAAAGTAACTTACCGTTAAAATGATAAAATTGGACATGTGATTATTATTATTTTTTTTTTTTAAAAAAAAAATATAGATATGGCTGATTAAACTTAATGAATTTATTTTCATCTTATATATATATATATATCAATAATATTGATATTAAATAAAATAATAAATAAGGAATGACATATTGTTTGGTTTTATTTGATATAATTAGAATAGAGTAGATTTGGTATTTTGAAAATAATTGAAAACAGTACAGTTTTTTTTATTTGGTCAAAAATAATTACAATAATAAATTAATAATATAACGAGATGTTACTTATGACTTCAGATTGATTTCCTTATAATTCGAATCAAATAACTTTTAGGAGTCCGTCTCTTGTTACAATTTTAGAAGTTACTTGACAGAGAGGGTTTAATGTTTATGAGACAAGGTTTGTATCAAATTCTCAAAGTCCGAAATTGTTTCTGATTGTTCTGGGGGATTTGCTATGCTCAGATTTCACACAATCAATTCAAGGCGCCAATATCTCACGGGTGCGACATGCACTTTAAAAGAGCAATCTAAGGGTTTCTTTTCCAAATGCATAACCCAATTCAAATAATGTCCAAGCAAATAGATTAAGCAGTGTTTCAAATATAATAAGATGTCCCCAAGGGGATAGTTACAACCCCCTCCTCCAATCCCAATCCCAGATCGGGATTCAAATCTTGTGGAATCAAAATAATAATAATAAGAAACACACGATGTTTCCATACTTTGGCAAAATAGTCATGCACAAAAGCATTCAGACAGGTTCAAGTCAAACCAATTCATTACATGAACAATATCACAAATTTAGTTTGATCCACCACATAGTATTAAGGGTACACAAGAAGGATAAAAATATAGTGTTTACAATTTATAGATGGCATTTATGCCGACATATCTTAGCAACAAAGTAAAATCGATTTTGGGTATCAAACGCAAGGATTAAGAGGATTTATAAGTTGCAGTTGGATGTCGCATCCATCAAGCATCTTCAAAGAGATCAGATCACAGCTACTCAAATTTCTTAATCATTGCTAAGTCATTCAGCATTTTCTCAATGGCTTCATCATCATGGGCTCGCCCTTTGCTCTGCAAAAGAGAAAATAAAATGTCAAAGTTATCTAAAATAAAGTCGTCAAATCAGAAAACACAGCCGGGGGGAGGGGGATATTATACCCTTATGGATGGGACCATTGCAATAGCTTCCTCCACAGTTTCAGGGCAGAGGTTGCCAAGCACACAGAGCTGCATCATACAAAAACGGTAACTGCACTATTCATGAAGTACATTTAGGATTTTTAAAAAATAATTTTTACTCGAGGTGTGTTACCTCAAATTCAGCCAACTGGTATCTACTCAGGATTCTGAACATTAGTTAAGATTCAAACAGCTGAAAGAGATTCAAAACACCTCAAAAATGTAATAAAAACTACATTCCTTGTCCACCCAATGCATCAACTACCACCTTTAGCCACCATATGGTAGGGAATAATACATCGAAATCGTTGTTATTAATATCATGCAACAAATAATGCTATGCTAAAATTATGAACAACACTGAGAATAGAACACTTGCACATGAATCTCGTGGTTATGTAAGAGTTTCAGTAAATTCACATGCATTTAATGGTCTCAATACATGTTTCAAACACAATGCCGACTACCATTAAAATGCAGTTTATGAAAGTCGTTTCATGGAAAATCCATTCCAAGGACTTCTTTCCCAATAATTGTTATCAGATTATTGTCCATATTGTTTTTACCAAATCACCATATATTACAAAAAAGGGGAAACCAGTTGCTATAAACTTGAAGGATACTCTCTAACTTGTCTAACAGCATCAGGATTGTTGTAGCGGCTGAAGCGCTTCACATACTGCAGAGACTTTTCAAAGACCCTGAAAAATCAGAGAGAAATTAATTACAGTGAGGGCTTAAACTTCCATACCATGCCACCGTTCTCTTCAAGTCCCAAACTACCAAACACCCTCTTATTACTTGAAATCAAACGGTAAACAATGTTCTCACAAAATTAAAATTTCAAAATATAAGCACTATGCTCAATGAAAATTCTTTAACAAAAGCAAAAAAAAAAAAAAATAGGAAAAAATCAATGAATGAATCAATTCCTTGCAAAACCATTGATTTGGTACCACAACTTGTACAAGAATCAACAAATACACGCTCATGAAAAACGAAATCCCCAAGCTTTAACCTAATATTGTATTCTAAATAGATTGCGAATTTGAAGAATTTAAGAATGAGAAAACGTGGGGGAGGGGGTGCCATATATTACTCACTGAGAAACTTGGTTCATGGGATCCTCAGACATCTGTTGGAGTTGTTCATACTTGCGATCAAGAATCAATGCCACTTCACAATTCATCAAACACTTTGCTTTCAAAAACTCTGCCAAAAAAAAAAACGAACTCATCAAATAAACCCCATGAATCAACAATGTCTAAAATGCGTTAAATTACGAGAAAATTTATAAATTTCTGGTGAAATTAGACAGCTCTTGAGGAACATAAAATTAGGATTTTGGATTAATCTAATAGAGTAAGTTTTAGGGCATGGATTGTTGCGGGTTTTTTTTTTTCTCTCTCTTACCGTCCCCGATCTTCAACTCTGCAGCGTTTTCTTCTTCTTCTCCAGACATGGCTGAGCTCTTGTTTTCCTATCCGAAATTAGAGTTTTTACAAAGCTATGAAGAACAATAATCCTCATCTCCCCATAATCCGGCGTCGTTTCGGCCTAGCTTCTTCTCATTAAAAACTGGCTTTTATCGCTACAGATGCACCGCCTCAGATACGGTTGACTAATTTTTAGTTTCAATTCAAACAAAAGATAATGCCATTTAAACATCCCATCTAAATATTTTTTTTAATTTTCTTTCTTTACTTGAAATTTGATTAATCTAAAATTATTTTAAAAAATTATTATTTTTATTGATAAAAAAAAAATAGGACCCCATTGGCCCACTCAAAAGCTAAGACTTGGAACTACAAAAATAAGCCCTTCCATAGGGTTACGGCAACAGCTTTGGGTTGAGCAAACGCTACCCTCCTTCCTACAAGTCCTCTGCCCCGCACCATATGCCACAAACTTGTATGACTCCTCATCTTTGATCCCCCCACGCTTGGTAATCCATCTCTCCAGCTTGAATTCAAGGCAATCACTCCCCAAATTTTTCATAAATATTCTTTAGGCATAGGGTTTTTAAAGATGAAGTAAAGGTAAATAAGTTATTTATCTTTTGACTTTTTTATTATGTTATACTTCACTCTGACAAAGATTTATAAGACTGTCAATTCCACAATACCTTAATCTTTGGATCAAGACGATAACCGGTTGGAAGGATGTCAGAGCACCAAACTAAATTAAGATGGAAGTTGCAGAAAGTGTTTGGCATCATCCCAACATAATGGCCAGTTTTGAGGATGCGAAGCAAGAAAAAGCAAACAACGGCCCCAACAAATTCAAGATATGGGGTTGATGCCATTGTAACAATTCTTGCACAAATTGCTAGCACCAAACATTTGAGTGTTTTTATATGTGGGCGGTTGCTCATTAAGAAGTCACAAAAGCCAAGTAGAACATCCTTGGAAGGGGCACTCGGGTACTGGATTTTTAACACGGCCATCTAAGCAAACTACATCGGTGGTACCTCTGCACTTATTATGTGAGGGCCATTTGGAACTTGGGTGCCCGGAAACAATTACACACCATAGTATAGATTGATTATTGGTTTATGGGTCTAATGCAGGGAACTAGACTTAACCAAAATCTTGTGTTTGACTCTTGAGAATGGAAAAACATACACCAGAATAGTCAACTTTTAAATTAGACCTTATAGTGCTCAAACCGAAATAGTCGAATAACCTGGATACTAATCGGTGAAGGGAAAAAAAAACGATTATGGGTTCAAATGCAATTTTTCTATTTTCCAGAAAAAGAAAAGTCAAATTCTTGATCTCAGCCAAAGCCACGGATTTAGGGTCTCCAAGATAGTTGCAATAACAAAGCATGGTTGAAATTTTCAAAAGTGAGAGTACCAGCATATGCAACATTCCTTTTTTTTCCCACGTATTTACATACAGAGTGAGAACAGCAACTTGATCATCCAAGGCTATTTTATGCCCCAAAAACTCTAAACAGGAATGGATATATGTAGAGGAAAAGCCGTACTGTTTGTTTTCATCACCCTCTCATCACATCTCCAAATCACAGCTGGGGTTGAAAAGCAATCAGAAAACCAAGATGACAAGACAGCAATATGGGAGACCCTCAAATCTCTAGTACTAAATCTTTTTCCCCCAAACATAGAGTAAGTTCCACATTTCCTAGATATTGATTATTGTTCACCATTTTATCCTATATAAAGTAAATTCCGCATTCAGTTTTAGATATGGCGGCCCGAAGGCCTATTCAAGGGATGGTGAACAAGACCAATCTGCCGCAGGACAGGTGATGGAGGCTGCCAAGAAGAGTTTGGGAACAAGCAAAGAGAAGGTAGAGGAATCTGCAAGAACAGCGGGAATTGCTGTGGGAGAAGCAGTGCAGGGGACTGCTGAGAAATTGAAAGAGAGCATCGCTGATGAAGAAGATTATGCAGAGCTTTAACTGTTAAAAGCTAATGCATCAGCAATGTAGGTTTTGTAGAAGCCATTGTTATAAGATCTAGTCATTGTTGGGCTCTGCGGATTGAAATTCATTTTTATGATTGTTGTAGCAAAAATACAATACCTATTTTTTGACACATATATACATGCATATTCGTATAAATTAGCATTAGCAGTTGGTCCCCTGGTGACTTCTAGAAGAGGAGAACAACGTTGGCCATCCTGCCACCCATTCTTGTTGGCCAAAAAAAAAATGAACACATCAAGACTGTCAGTCGAGATCCAATCATAGTTCGTCGACAATGTTGAGAATTTGCTAATATGAGAATTTGCTAATATGATAGGAACAAATATAACTACCAACATAGTACAAATAACAACATAAATAGCCAAAATTCTGAGTTTATCCATCCAGAATAACCTTGATATTTAAGCAATGTGATTTCTTTTCAAGCATTGGCCGACAAATGGAAGCACAATGCAAACAAGACAAGAACATAGCCTACTCGTTGATGGAAAACTGATTTCCTCTGAAAGATAAAGCGACTGAATGTCCCCAAGCTAAGATGAACGAGAAGCAGAGAGCTTCAGGCATTCATTCTGACATCTTCTAAGGCAAATATCATTCCAGTTAGGAACTTGATGTTGATTGACGCAAACAGTGCGAGCGCAGGCATCAGAGCAAGCATCAAGCTCTGATACACCACAAACAGTAACACAAGTATCGGGGATTGGGTCCTTAGAGAATGAACCTACCTTCTTCAACAATCTCTTTGAAGTACAGACCCGCTCACATACAAATATTTCATCCGAACTCTTCTCCCTACCCCTTGCACTCTTAATTCTCTCTTCTTCAGCATGTCTCCTCTTCATTCTCAAAGCTTGTCCTGCTACAACAGCAGGAATAGCAGCTCCCAAAAGGGACCACCATACTTCTACCATCACTGCACAACCGGCTCTAGTGCTTTCTAGTTTCTTTTGGTGCTTTCACCTCTTTTGTTTTCTGAGATTTGAAGCCATAATTATCAGCAAAAGGTAAAAGAAAAAGTTATGTTGCTTGCTGCTAAAAGAAGTGAAACAAGAAGAATTCTAAGAGTGTATAACATCACCAAAAGATATCAATGGAATTCTGATTTTTTAATTATGTAAGTTAGAGATGAAACTTGACTCAATTAGGTTGATTCTCATCATTTTCTGCAAAACAAGAACTATAAGTGGATTGAGTATAAAACCAAAGTAGGCCAACCCAAACCAATTAAACACGGTTCAAATCAGGTTCACTCCAGGTCATAAGGTGGCTTTTGTTGAATAGTTGCAAGGTTGTAAATGTGGCGAGCAGAAAACACAGAAATCTGAAGATAACAAAACAACCAACTTTAACAGATAACTCCAGAATCAATATGACGAAGACATGCAAGTGCTGGATCCAACCTCAACAAAATCGTAATGGTTCAAAGCCAGTGAGCAAACAACAGATACTAATGGAAGTTTCCAATATTGCTGATGAGGATAAGCGAACTGGAGTAAGGATAAGCAACCCCAACAAATGTAAAATAGTTTTGAACCAATATAAGCGACCATTCAGCCTTAGAACCAAAACTTCAAATATCTAGGATTGGGGTTTGAAAGCAGGGTTATTTAACAACCAAGAGTTTAATCATATCAGTCCACTCACAAAGCACCAGCCAAAAGCCGGACCAGGTGTCCCCAAAACAGAACCATATCAACAGAAATAGGATCAACGAATTCAATTGTTCAGCACCAGGGCACTAAGTTGCAGATTACAATCTTAACTCATTCCCAGCATTGAATTCCCCAAAACCCAATCTTCAACACATTATGAAAAATGATATATTTTGCAAGAATTTGCCAAGATTATAACGACCACAAACCCTGAAAAGAAACTCTAAAACCATTACTCCAATTCCACTTTGACAAAAACCCAACTTTCAAAACAAAATAATAAACAGGATAAACCGTATTTCCAATGAACTAAAATGCCTATTTTTTTCTCAACTGGTTTCACTTTTTATCACAATCACATATTTTGAAGCATACTACATAAAATAAACCCCAACGCCGGTTGCATAGTTACATATGACATATGAAAGACCTAGTTCAGAAAGTAACTGTCACTATATGCAACAAACAATTACATATGATAGGACAAACCTGGAACTGATAATAAAACAATAAACAGGATAAACCCTAATTTCAATGAACTCAAATGCCTAACCTTTTTCTCCCGATATCGCTTCTTTATCACAATCGCATACTCCGAAGCATACTACATAAAAGAAACCCCAATCCCATTTGCATAATTACATATGACATAAAAAAAATACCTAGTCCAGGAAATAAGTATGTTACCATGTGAAGAAAAGAATTAAGGTTTAAACCTTAATAAACGAAAAAAAATCAAAACCCACATAATAAATAAATCCAAAATTCAGAAGGCATTGAATGACAGATTTTACCTCAAGAGAAGTCGTGGGTCTGCGGAAGTGGAAAGCGTAGCTGATTCAATTCAAAACCCCCACAACCAAAAGCTTTGCTTTTGGGTTTTGGACTCTTGGATCCTCCAGTTCTCGGGTTCCAAACTCATGTGGTGGGGCATTGATCTTATTGGGAACCCACTCAAACAAGAGAGAGAGAGAGAGAATTCTCTGCGGGCGAGTCCAATTCATTCCAAACCCGGAATTTTATTGATACTGTTATTGGAGATAAAAGTAATTAAAATATAAATTTATATAATTCTTTTTTGAAAGATCAATAAAACCACATTGCTTAAAATTTTATTAACCTTGCAACCAATTTTTCTATTAATAGTATTTTTTGACCAAAAAGGATGTTTGGCACTGTTTATATATTTTTTTTCCAATTCCTTTTATTATATCTTTTATAAATATAACATTTTATTTTATTTTATTCAGAAATTTTTTGATTAAAATATTTTACAAATTAATATACATAAATATAAAAAAAATTATCATAATGTTAAATTTAATTAATAATAATTTTTAAATACTAAATAATCTTTTTATTAATAAAAAGGCCATCCAAATGGGTGGCTTAATGTGTCGCCCTGTCTACCATGCACATTTGCCTTGGTGCTATAGATATTCACCGCATTGGCGCTTTGTATTTAAATTACACGATTTCACCTAATAATTTAACTAATTAATATTAAAAAAAATCAAATTTATTTTGGCATAGGATTTCATTTATCAATAAAATTATTACACATATTTAAATCTTTAATTTTATATGCTCTCTCTCTCTCTCTCTCTCTGGTATTGGGGAAAAAGATTGATATTTAGTATTTTAAAAATTTATAAACTTTCCTTTTCTTCGATAGGAAGGAGGAAAAACATTTCATACTTAATTATTTTATTTTAGCAGTTTTTTCTTATTTATAATTTAAATATAGTTGTTTCTAAAAACCAAAGATTTCCATACTTACAATGGAGTATGAAAAAGTTAATTCTTTCAATTTTTGTAGGAATAGTATCTTCCTATGTGGCCTCCTATGTATGAAGAAGAACAAGGAAGAGAAAACGACCCAATCAAAACAAGAGACGATGAAGAAGACCCACAGCAGCAAAAGCAATTCTATTTATCTTCCTAAGCAGATTATAGAAGACTACTGCTTCAACTTCAACTATGGCAACAAAGACGACATGGAGAACCCGAAAGAGGACTGCAGAGAGACATGGTCGCCATTCATGGACCGCATATTACCCCAGTTTTCAGTTGACATGGAACCAGCAAGGAAGGAAAAGGCAATGCAGGCTGTCGAGTCGCTTATAGATGATGTGCTCTATGGTGAGATAAGGGCTCGGCGCTTGTCCGTTTTTGCAGAAATTTCCCCTTAATGATTGGCTTTGTGGTGGTTTTTCATGCAAAGTGAGGCAAAAATTTTTATCAACTACTATAGTTTTGTTAGAATATCTTGATTTTTTTTTTTTTTTTCGTGATGGGAAGGGGACAGAATCCGACCCTGAATTTTTATCAGAGGCAAGAGTTTGAAATCAATTGATAACCTTTTTAAGCTTTGGTCTAGATGGTGCAGACTCCGCAAAACCAGTTTGTGTTGATTTTCACATTATTGACATAATTCTGTGGTCTGATAGTTTCACAGAGATACAAAAACAAGGCCAATGAGCTTTAACTCAAGTGACACCAATCCCTTTCTCTTCGGATTCAAGTCTCACTATTAACAAAAAAAAAAAAAGAGATACAAAAACAAGACAAGATATTCATAAGAAAAAAGAATCACAATAATTTCCATGTGAATAGAGAGAACTCAATACATTTAATTGGAGGTAAATGAATAGGCCACCAATGGAGCTTAGGCAGCACATACAAAAGAATCAAAGAACCAGTTTACTTGCAACAAAAAAAAAAAAAAAAAAAAAAATCGAACTTGGATTCTACTGCAAGGCCCATTGCTCGCGGCAATGTACTCCGAGCACTTTAATCAGACATTGATATCCGTTCGTTTTGATCTAGTACTGCTAATCTCGGGTGAGTTGGTAGCAAATGTAAACCTTGGGATGCTGTAGTTCTGAGGCAATGAAACTGGCTGCTGGGGATAGAGGGCGGGAGGTGGCGTCAGATTGTGTTGTGCTGGAAGTGGCACCAGCGTATCGTTTTTATACAGATCACCACTTGGACTGCAATTCACATAGAAACAACCATTTAGAAGCTAGGTTGAACAGAAGCATAACCCCAAATCACAGCAGAGGAAGGATGGCATAAGATTGTTCAGAATTAATTACCTTTTACTACCATAGAAAGGATCTTCGTCACTCGAAATTTCACTAGGACGTTGGATGGGTCTCTGCACTGGGGTAGTAGACCACGAATTTTGTGCAGGTAAATCATCTGAGAAATATCTTCTCCTTATCAACTGAAGAAACACCCAAACGTCATCCGAGCAACTCTTTGAATGAAGTTTTAACATAATAAGCAAGAATTACCATACATACCAAACGAAAGAATTTCATCAATGCTTCCTTATCGATTCTTGCTTCTTTTGCAGCCTACACTTGCCGAACAAAGAATAAGCCATGGAAAAGTTACTAACAGAAACATGGGATGGAATCAAGTCAGAATTTATGTAAACCACCACCATCAAATTAGGCTTCCTTTACAATTTGATTAGATTAGTCACAGTTGGTTTCATGAGCTAAGATTCTCCCAACTAGGTCAAACTATCTTAACAGTTAGACCTAGCTTGCTTCATTAATCTCATAGTTTCTCCTGTTCAATAATCTTAAAATTATGCATGCTAGGTTTATGTAATGGTAATCTATGAATATTAAATTAATAAACAAAGGTGGTAGAAGACATGGCAACACGTCAAGAATGAGCAATCTATTGATGCATTGTAATTTATATCTCAATTAGCATTTTTTTATTTAAGTTTCATAATCGTTTTCTTCATCTTCTATATATTGCTTTAATACATAAAGCAAACATAAGAAGAAATTAGTAACTGTGTTCAACCAAATTGATTTTTGGCAATAGGAACACCACCCCAAGCACCAAGGAATCATACAAATTTATTATCAGAAACCTAGAAGTAACCTTAATGGCCAAAACAGAATGACCGAATTTTCAAGAGCTGCTTAGACATGAGCAAACTGAACTCAAAAAATTTGAAGTCCCAGTTATCTCCAATAAGAAAGTTTGAGTGTTGCAGCAAGAACCTTGTTCCATGAAAGCCTATATAGATGTCAAAAAATACAAAAGCCTACAGATATATATACATATGAACATGTACCATGAAAAACATGTTACTATTCCTGCCAACAAGGAGATGCAGATCTTATAGTTAAACTTCTTACCGCAACAATGCCTCCACTCCCCGGAAAACTCTCAATCAAAGGAAGTTCTTCGCTAGATGGAAGCAAACCTTGCTTCTCAACCCACTGACGAGCAACATCAACAAGATTGCCACTGCTCCCTCTTGTACCATCCTTTGCTGCAACATCAGCTTTG
Organism: Dillenia suffruticosa; assembly: GCA_033439265.1. Classification (NCBI taxonomy): domain Eukaryota; kingdom Viridiplantae; phylum Streptophyta; class Magnoliopsida; order Dilleniales; family Dilleniaceae; genus Dillenia; species Dillenia suffruticosa. The sequence continues at coordinate 3,311,797 of JAVTVX010000012.1, read as the reverse complement.
TTACCAATAACAATGTATGGAACAGGAAGGCCTCCAGGACCGCCTGATCCAAGAGGGGCAGAGAATGTCCCATTTGCTGCAATCTCAGCAGCCCACTTGGGTAAGCTTGTTTTTGTTCTTCTCTGTGAGAGATCATGAACAAAAATAACACCTGCAAGCAATGCATAGAGAGGAGATGGAATCAAAAGTTTTGCTGGTCCACCCAAGCTTCTTTTATTGCATACAAATGAAAATCCAGAAAAATGGATTTTATCGATCCCATTGGAGGAGCATGAATTACTAACTTAAGAATAACAATATATTGATTTGCAGTCACACTAGCTAACACTAGAAGAGTGGAAATCTATTAGACCAGTGAAGGAGATCCCATCATTTATAGTATATGTATTGGTGCCAATAGCCAGCATATATCATCAACAATGGACCAATATATTGTGGACTAAACAGCTTAATATCTTTCTTGCGTTCCAGCCAGCAATTAGGCACTTAATGAAGCGAAATTTCCAAATAAGAGAAGGAAGACAAAACAAAAAAGGAGGCTGTGCTCACCATTAATTTGTGAATAGAAAAGAGGACGGCAGTCTTTGTATCGATCATGTCCTGACACATCCCAAAGTTCAATAAAAAAATGTCTTTCAGCTTCAGTCGTGACACTGCTAGAGGAACCACCGGAATTTCCACATGTAACGTACTGGATAACATAAAAGTGATAACACTTGATTACAAACTCAAATACAAGTTTTTGGTTTCAAAGTATCTCAGGATAATGAAGGAAATACCTTCACATCAACTGTGCACCCTATTGTTTGAGGAGGACGAGCAATGGAAGAACCTTTAACAATCAGGTGAACAAGAGAAGTCTTCCCCACACCTATAAGATAATCATGATTTGAAGAGTAAGAACACACAATGTTATAACAATTGGCTACAGTTTCTAACATAAATAACTTCAAGGATTAACCCCAAACCTTATCAAACCAGTGTTTTGAAGAATCTTAATTTATCATATGCAAATTGCAAACTGCATGCTTCTCGACAGGCTCTTAAACTAACAGCATAACAAATTTCCATTTCCACCCAAATAAGTTTTCCACGTAGACCTTATATCATGTTAGCATTATTTTAGTTTCTACTATCTTCCATGGCGCACAATAAGTAGTTCTATTACATCTGAGCCTCATGTTCAGAGACTAGAGATTTGGCACCGAAGACAATGATGTTTCACATGTCATTGCTATTATATTAGTATCCTAGTTCTACACACCTAGGATACTTGACTTTAGCCTTCTAGATAATCAATTTACATCTTACACATTTAAGTTGCTTTCTTTCCCATCCAACATAAAAATACAAGCCATACTTTCTTCCACATCCAGTATGCAAACATAAGCCACTCTCTAGCTAAATAGGATATATGAAGTGATTACCAAGACCGAACGTGCATATTTTTAACCAACTCTTAAAACCAGCCTATCAGATTAAACTTTTTTTTTTCCCAATAATTCATCTGTGTTCATGACTTGTACATGGTCTGTACATAGGTCAGCTCTAAGTCTATTGGCTTATTCAACTTGACAATCTCTAGTGGTGGGCATTTTGGGTTGGGGTGGGGGTTCCAATTGTCAGTATGAGATAAATAGACCGCATGCTGACTAATATTGATCTATATGAGTAATTTTTTTTTTCACAGCATTTTGTTTATCAATTATTTAGAAAAAGCAGACATTAAGAAATTCATTTAAAGAAAAACTTTTCTCAAGACATAAATTTTAAGGACTGTTACAGCCATGCTCCTCATAAATTTGCACATGATTGACAATCAACCTCTAATAGTGCTTATATACCTTTCTTGGCCTTTTGGCTAAGATCATGCGTGGAACCTCTTATTGAGCTTGAACACTTGTTGTACCTCATATTACAGACGTTCCCTTTTGCTAATTCCAACTCCATGTAAGAGCAGCTAACTTCTTTTCTTTTTTCCTCTTTATTTTACAGCAAGCACAAAGAAAGGCATGTATGAGATTCGTGCCACCTCAAGGTCCATGGAGATTCAAATGTATGCCTCCTTACTCTTACAAACATATTAATGGGCATCAATCAGAATCATTCATCAGAAAGTCTCCCTTTTTGCCACAGTTTGAATAAATGTTTAGAGACTTCCAAAATAACTATGAGAATATTTACTAAATCAATATTCGTCTTGTTCTTCACTATGAAACTATACCATCTTAAGCAACAAAAACCATTTCAAATAGACTTCAGTCTCCATTTATAGATTTTGTTGTAGTACTTTGAAATCTTGGGTAAAAGCCACATCAAAATTTTAATCTTAATGTTGACCTTGGACTCATATCCATGACAACATTGCTTTCTTCTCAAGGTTTTCCTACGTCAACTATGTCAAAGTAGATTCACAAAATAAGATTTGAACAAACCAACAATATATTATTTCCTTTTCTGTTAATCCATTCATTCAAAAAGGCCATGAAACACTATAAAAGTGAAACAGTATCTTAAACAGAATCATAAACATAAACATGTATAACAGTTAATGGATCTGAAATATGAGCAGGATTTCATGCCATTCGATACAAAGGCAAAATCCATCAACCAATAGACAATTCCTTATAAGTTGTAAGGCAAATCATAGCCTCAATCTCATGGGTCTAAATTACAACATGCCTAAGAAATGTTTTTTAACAAGCAAATTGTTCCAGAAACAGAATTTACAAAATTCAGTTCCATTTATAACAGACCAACAAACCAAGCGGCTCCATTACGATATTTCCAAAGGCTTCTTGGTGCATTGATAAATGACAATGATGGTTATTCTTTAATTATAACTATACCTATTTCTAGGAAAAAGAAATGCTCCCAAAAAACTGAAAATGAACCAACTCCTTACTGAAAGTAACAGACAACTAGGGCATGGTCTTATGACACCTTCCTTAAGTAGCATTAAGACAGAAATAAAGAACAGATACATACACAACCATAATAACCAACATTAACCTAACTTCATCATCAAAATTAAGAAACATAAGCATAACATAATTCAAATACAACGATGCAGATACCTGAGTCCCCAACGAGAAGAACCCGAACCTGCCCACACGGTGGTCCACCATTCTGCTCCTTATTCTCTCTCTCCCTTTCCCTCCAGAACATATTTCTAGTCCAAACCCTAATCCAACGCTATAACCCTAATAACACACAATTCAGAAAAGCCTACAAAACCTCCATCCTCGATTTTTCATCAATCCAACACACTTAACGTCTGACACTCACAACAAGATCCCAATATGGATATCCCCGATTTTAGCTCAAAATCCATGTCACACAATAACCGAGCCAATCCCTAACCTATCAATCAAAATCCAGTAACCCAACATTTCACAAAACCCAGTTCTTCAAACAAACGGTATTGCAGATCTAGCACAGATCTTCACCCCCACACAATTATCTCCAATTTCTGTACGAAACCCAGTTCTTGACATAAAAATTTTGGCAAAAATATGAGAACTCCAGCTATAGATTTTACATGGGTATCCCCGAAATTGAAAAAATAACAAGTGGGTCTTCTTCCAAATTCGAATGAAAGATTTTGTTCCGATATGACATTGAATCAACTAAATATGGACAAAGACAGATGCCGTGAGAAGGGTTTGTCAACGAAGAGAGTTATTGAAAAACTCAGATCTACCTTAACGAGTTAAACGGTGTAGCACCTTGTCATCACAATAAAATTGCTTTAGGACTGGGAGGAGAACCGACATAAACGTATTTGTGAGATTGGGGCGTCATTTGCACGTGCTTATGCCTTTATTTTATTATTATTGTTAGTTTTTATTAATCCACTTTTTCTTTTAAATTTTTGGATGACAATTATATAATAATTTGTTGATTTTATCTTATCCCCTTGGACCTGGAGATGTATATAAAAGCTGGCTAAACGATTAGCTCCATCCAGATGCTGGTTTCATGGGTTGGAGATGATTTCAGTCAAAATTTAAAAATAAATGATAATTATAATAAAAATTAAATAAATAATACTTTATATAGATTTATTATATAATATTATCTACGTACATGATGTCATTATTATAATTGTTATTTATTAATCAGATTTTTTTTAAAAAAATTATGTATATATTTGGCCCCAAGTTGATGGTTTATAATAGAGATATTTTATTTTTGAGAAATTAATCGATAGTTCTTATAAAAATTACTAATTCGTTTGAATTTAATATATTTTTGTTTTTCAATTAATTTGTGTTTTAATATATAAATAACTTATTTCACTTTTACTATACACATACTATTAGCTTGCAATGACTCCGAACATTCGCCGAAAGAAAGTTCAGTGGACACTTTTCAAGGAAGGTTCCGAGAAATTGATACAAGAGCATATCATAAAATCCTGAAAGGTCTGAGAAATTGATACAAGAGCATATAATAAAATCCAATCTATGTAACAACAACAGCTCGAAAAAAAAAAAAAAAAAAGGCTGCGAGGGGGAAGGGGACGAGGAAAGAGAAGAGGGATCTTTTCACCCCGATAATTCTATTAAATTTTTTTGAGTTAAATAATCGAATACTTTACTTCTTAATTAAAGATTTTGAGTTCAAATTCTGAAAAAGATAAAAAAAGATTTAAGAGAATCAACTCTTAAAATAAACCTATAATATTTAAATTAAATTAATCAAACAAAATCCAAATATTAATGATAAAAATAAAAAAAAAAAAACAATAGCCGTCAATTCTAATTGTTAGCCAAAAGCTCTTTATTCAAATCACCCAAATCACCTTTCATGTTCAGAGAGAGAGAGAGAGAGAGAGAGAGAGAGAGAGATACACACACATATTTTATATATACAAACACAGACGTATACATTCAAAGAATAAGGTCCCAGATAAAAAGAAAAAAAGAAAATATAATAACAACAATGATCAGCTCTTTATCTCACTAACTGAGTCGACTAAAAATGTAACATATTTTAATCTTTTTTATTCATAACTGTTTTAGTTTCTAATTCAGCCGAAAAGTCTTAAAAATAAAATAAATAATAATAATAATAATATATTTTATGATTAAATTTTATTTTGTTAAACTTAAGGGAAATCGTAGAACAGAAATAGAGTTATTATTTATTATATGGGACATTCTAATCACGATTAGCATGACATATCATGCACAAATCGAAGTGATTCGGCTTTTGTTATCCAATAAACACCAAAGTGGCAAGCCTCAGACCTAGATCAACAAGCCAGTCATATAAAATATTTTACAATATTCTAAAGCTATTCTATATATATATATGTATTATCAAGCCTTAAACCCAAACACGATCATAGTAACTCTACCTTTGCAGATATATTTAAAGAGAGAGACAAAAATTTGCCCAAGGAGGACGATGATGATGATGGTGCATATCTCTCTATTGTGAAGAAGAAGCCTGCGAAGGAGCTTGAAGAGTATAACCAGTAGGGACCATGAGAGGCATCCGATTGTAGTAAACTATACAAGGGCTCTCATGGTTGTGCACTCCCTCATATGTTGTTATCACATAGCTTGGGTCTTCCCTGTCTCTCTCCACCCTCTTCTTTACATGGCATCCTACCTCTGAACATTTGTAGTAATTCCTGTCAAAAACCAGAATCAATAATTAAGTTCTCTGTTTTTAGTTTTATTGTTGCATGACAATTTATATTAAGAATCCTAGAAATATGTGAAATGCAAAATAACAAGTCTCTATTTTTATGAACATTGTCTTATCACAAGTGATAAGTATCATTTGAAAGTTACAAGAAATTACCCAAAATTATCATTAGTATAATGAAAAAAATGTTATCAGACGTGTTTTCGCTACATAATCTCTTATAATTTCAAATGACATACGCTATTGTGTATAATTTTTATTCACAATTGAAATATATTTTTTCGGTGTGTATAATATAATATATGATTGTAGAAAGACATGTAAAATTAAATTGCCAAGTGAAAAGGTGAAGACCAGTTTAGTAGGGTATTATGTGATGCCAAAATTCTTAGATATAAGTATCTTATTACAATCAAATCGAAGAGAAAACATGAGATCAACTTTTTAAAGATATAGTAAGAGCATATCAGGCTTTTTTAAATTCGATTTTTGAAGATAAAAAGACAAATACTGATAAAGTCAATATCTAAATTAAATTTTACAATTAATCAAATCAAATTAATTAAATTTTCGCATACCCTAAGATAAAAAAATGAACCTTCCATGATGCATAGGTTGCAAATCAGAGTCAAGGAAAAAGGATTTGTGTTTCCATATAATTGGTTACACGAAACAATGATTTGATGTATTATAAATTACAAAACAAGATCTTAAGAGACAGTTTAGTGGTTATAATCTTCCCTCTCAATAATCCCATATTCGAATCTCTCATTAAGCATAGATTACAAAACAAGTGTGTTCCACATTAATGCTATCCAATTTGCTACGTTTGCTCAATCACGTCAAACATAAAAAATTAAAAAAAAGATGCAATAGAGAAAGAAATACCCAAACATCCATCCTTGTCCATGGACATGTTGTCTTTGGTAATTATTATAGCGTTGGTCATTGGGTTTCCCGTGGGTTTAAACAAACACCACTAGAAAGAAATCTTTCAAGTTTGTGTTGCAATCAGTTTTGAGATGGATCCAAAAGCTACGAGTGGATCCACTAATTATTTAAATTAATAATTAATTATATATTTATTTCAATTAATTAGTAAATACTAATATTATATGACAAACTTTAACATAAAATTTAGTTTAATTTTTAATTTATTTACTTGTTATAACATTGATCATTCGATTTACTATAAGTTTTTTTAATATATAAAAGATAATCAAACTTGATATCTTTAAAATAAAGAGAATAACTTCAGTTCATCTCGACAACAAGTTTAAACAAACACCACTTGAAAGGAATTAATGGATGATTACTTTAGTGAAATAAGGTATTAGGTTTTATAATTAAATTTCAAATTCGAAATTTATGAGTAGAAAAAACTATACTGAGAGAGTCTTTTTCTGAATAGAATTTTTATAAATATTTGAATCAAATTAATAAAAATATAATTTTAAATACCTGTAATATGAACGAAGAAAAGAAAAACACATTTGGAAGAAATCTTGTAGGTTTGTTGCCATCAATTTTAAAAAGGAGCTACAAGCCACAAGTGGATCCGCTAATTACCAAATTGATATGTAAAAGAAAGACAACACAACTTTTATTCTCTCACTATCACGATTGTTTTCATATTTTGCCGATCTCTCTCTCTCTCTCTCTCTCTCGCTCTCTCTCTACACACTCGAAGCAATGACCAAGCATCCTTCATCGCCGGTTTTGTTCCTCAGATAATCTTCCAAGATTAAGCAAATACAAGGGAGGGAGGGAGGGAGGGAGTGAGTGAGTGATAGAGAGCTTTTTTTCCGGCGGCTAGTAATTTTTGGGGGTTATCATGCATGTATAATTTGTATACAGTTACATGGTCCACAAATCCACCGATTATTGGTGGGGTCGACGTAAACGGCTGCGCACACTGTTAAGCTCCACCCATGCGATGTGGATGCGCCACACTTGCTCTCTTCCTTCCCAATATTATCCTCTCAAATCTTATCTTATTGAATCTAATGCATCTTTGCTTCTCTCCATGATCTTCCTATTTATCATTGAATAATTTTGAATTTTCAACTCTTATCGTGAGATGTTTGGTCAAGTCCTATAATGAGCGAAACCCTTGTTTTGTGTTGCTAAGACATGCGCCCAAGGACAAAGTCTTTGCAACCGAAGCGAGCCAAAGAGCTGAGTTACAGTGACATGCCAGCGCTACCAAATGAGTGCTAATTTTGAATTTTAACTAAGAATTGGGGGTTATGACTTTCCCATGTTGTATGTAATAAGTTCGAGTGGTGTTCTTGGTGCATAACGCACTATTTTTTATTGTTGATATAAAAAAGATATCACACATCAAATTTGTCAATTTTATAACCAAAAAAAAATGGAAATTCAAAAATACCATTTATTATAAAAAGTTTTTGTTTATAATAAGGTAAATTTTTTTGTCTGAATTTTTATAATTTGGATTATTTAGGGATAAAATCATAAAAAAAGAAAATGTAGAGAAAAAATAGTAAAGCAAAACGCAAGAGTAAACAAGAGTACTACAGTACTGTACCTTGGATGGGGGGTGTTCTTGACAGACTTCTTCCCGTACTTCCTCCATTTGAATCCATCGTCAAGAACTTCTATCTTCGATTGAATTTTAAATGCAACCCTTTGTCCCTTATCCATCTTCTGTTTTGGCCCATTTTTATATTTTCTACAAATATGCAAATAAATAAATAACCATAGAATAATTACCCAAAAATTGCACCCCTACAATACACTTCATAGAAACAAAATAAGATGTGATTCTCAAGAACTAACACTTGCATGCTGTCATTCAAGGGAGTGGCACTACTCGTGGATCCAGTTGATTCTCCATTAATGACTTTCCCTGTAGAGTGGGAGATCACTGACTCTGATATAATGTCTTCTTCTGAGCAATCACCCGAAAAGAGATAATCAGATAATTCAAACTGGATCGGGTAATTATTCTCATAACCATCTGAAAATATAAAATTAGAATTCTGGTTAGGGTTTGGAGGTGGGTCCATAGCTCTTCCCTTCAGAGCAAAAAGTGGACGCTTAAAAGGGTTTCCTGAAGTGCTAGGCGGTGCGAATGCGGTTGGCGAGCCACCATTTATATATTATCTCGACCAAAAATAATAATAAAGTTTTTTTTTTCTTTTTTGGGGATTCGGTACCTTCTGGACGATTTCGTGGAGGCATACAAGGAAGCTCGCTTTGGAATCTTGTGTGCCACGTGGAAAAATCCGTGAAGGGTGCAGCGATGTCATATGACTGACGTCGGTCAATAGATCACTGTCACCTTGACAGTGGAACTTGGGCCCCACCTTTGTTGTCGTTTTCTTGGGGCTTTATCTCATGTGCCGGTATGGTTCCGGTTCCACCCCCTAACCTTTTTCGGTCGGCGCGGCAAAACGAAACACCGTATATTTCGTAATTTCAAAATTTTAAATTTAAACATAATTAAAATTATTTATGAAAGTATATATGTTGGCATATGGTAGGGTCGGTGTTGCGAATGTAATCAAATAATAATCTTAATTTAAATCGAATATTTTATTGATTGAATCTCTTATGTTAATAATTAAAAAAATAGTAACAATAATTCTTCAATTATTTTTCCTTCCTTCGAAGCAAAAAGGAAAGTACAGGGATGACAAGGGATGGACTGTGCTGAGAACTCAACATGGTTGGGGTTGACTAACATGGTAAAAGATATCAACAAACAAAATGTCAATTTAGAAATTAGGTTTGAGGAAGCCCGAATGAAGGATGGACCACGTGTTTGTCGCCTGTTGTCTTCTCATGTTGTTGTAGATTTTTCAAAAAAAACTAGTCCAATTTTTGAAAGGGTAATTCTTTTTTTTTTTTAACTATTTTCTTTAGAAAATATTCTTATTTTTATATTTTGATTAAACTTTAAAATTCTTTTTATCATACTTATGGGTGATAAAATAACTAATTCTATTAATTAGTTTATTGCAACATTCTTTCTAGAAATATTTTAAATATTAGTAGAACTAAGAACAAATAATCAAGATAAAGCGGATACAACATTTAGTTGGTTCATTTGTTAGATATTAATATTTTTTAAATAAAATCTTATATTTGAATTTTATATATAAAAATATAATTATGGGAGAGTTTTATTTTTAAAAAATATAATTCGACTCAAATCATATTTAATTAATTCTTATATCATTATTAAATATCAATAATTAAATATCAATAATTGAAATAAAAAAAAAAAAAGGGTGCCGGCTGCTCAACCCATGCCCAAATCTAGTACTCCCATTTAATTACGTTTCACTAATCTAGTACTCCCATTTAATTATGATTCATCTGGTAACGTAGCTATTAATAAATAGTGCCACGTGGACTAGAAAAATCATCTGGATGTCGGTTTGTCAATATAATATAAATGATGGCAACATGCTTAAACGATTGCGATGAAAACTGCCAAGAGACCTCGGGGAAGACATACTTTGGATGAACAAATTATAGATGGCCATTTCCACGTCAGTTACAAGTTTGTCTTATCTATTAGATCTCAATCACACAATCAATTTGCGCAATAGATGTTGGAAGTGGGTTTAACTTCATAAATGATGACTTTACTAACTTGAATTGGGAGACTTAGTCGTCCTTTGATCTCGATCAATGAATTCTGTAAAAAACCATAAGAAGGTATTCCAATGGGGGAGAATCCGACGTTCAAATTAAAGAGCGGTTTTCAAATCTTAAAAAATTATCTGTGTAATGTGTGCAAGTTCAAAGAGTATATGTGTGTATATCTGGTCGATTAACCTCATAATGTATATATAATTATCGAACGTAAAAAACGTGTATTAACGAGGCGTTGAAACTCTAGTTTACATGCGAAAGTGTCCTGAGATTACAATAAAAAGATTCTACAAGATCTCAATAATATTCGATTAGGAAAATCCAGATAGTTATGCATATTTTCCTTCATGAGTTGGAGGTCTCCCCTCCATTTACGAGAGATTCCTTTCACGTTTGCTAGAGAAACGAATATTTACCTCAGTGAGTCGAAGGATGATTATCGATCGTCAAGTAAGTGTTGCAACCAACCGACCGTTTATTGATCGAGATACTATCAGTGCACAAAGAAAAAGAGACAGAGAGAGAAAGAGAGAAAGAGGGCCGTGTCTACCTATCTGGAAGTAAATCTCGTATTGACAACATGTTTTGGTTGATGCACCCCACGAGCGGGGGGTTTGGATGGTTTGAAGTCTCATGATAATAACAAACTGAGCGGCTAGCCAATTAGATGAATACCGACTAATCGAACGACTAACCCATCAACAGTCATTCATTACGTTATACGCTGATTTCGAGCATAATATGGTTTAGGCCGCTTTGGCGATGCATCATCATTAGGAATATTCGAGTAAATCTCATTCCTAAGGTAAAAAATATAAACGATTCATATTTGAAATTATTTTTAGGAGAAGAAATGTGATTGGCAACGGTATTGTTATATTAATACCATATAAAATATTATTTTAAAACTATTTCTAGTTAACAATATTTGCTCATTATGTGTAACATCGATATAACTAATTAAACTCGTTTAATTAATAATAATTTAAATATGATATGAAAATGACAAATACTATCCAAAAAAAGAGATAAAATAATATTTGGAAGTGTACTTGTGCAACAAGAACAACAGGATTCAACCAAGAGAAAAGAGGACAAGATAATAAGAAGCAATCAAGAACTTTCTAAGTAGGCCGTCAACTAATGCCACCTGACGTGACCTGAGGGGCGTGATCCCGAGAACTTTCTAAGCAATATGATTTTATAAATAAAAATTGATTTTTTATATTATATTGATAGTTCTGTGCATCAAAAGTCTGTTTAGTCGTTAACCGTGAGAATGAAATATGTAGATTTGGTGATGGATGGAGTGAAGTGACGTGAGAATGTGCTAGGAAATATCTAAAATGATAACACTCCTTGACCAAAATCCAATAATAATTTGCTCGCGTTGATCGGCGGAAATGAAAGAGACTTGGTTCAAGAATTTGGGAAGAAGCTTCGGTCGACAAAACAAGAGACAGCCCATTGTTGGGCTGCCCAACAATGGGAGAGTCAACCATTTTTTTTTCCCCTACAAAATTCTTGAATTCAGACCTACTTTAGGGTTTTTTCCTACTTGACCTCTAGAAACAATTTTGCGTTGAAAAAAAAAAAAGATCGGAGATTATATGAATTGGGTTTCAGACTCTCTTTTCATCAAAAGATTAACATAACTCTAAATTTTATTTCGGTTTAATTAAATTATAAAGGTTATTAAATTTAATAATTAGATGAAAAATAAAAGATAATAATATAAACATCAATATAATATCCCAATTTAAAGATAAATCTTTTTGATTCGATGCTTTCAATTGTACATTATATCTATAGATTCTAATTAATTGATTCATTCGTAAGTGTCGATTGACCCAAACTGTTCTCCCCCGTCTCTCTGACCTCTATTTTTTTTCTTATTTTTAATCTTGTAGAAATCCTATCTAGTGAATTGATTAGCTTGGACGATTATTAAGCTGTGTCACAATAATGTCTAACATTTCAGTTTGTTGTTTAGTATAATTGAATCAACTCAAGATTAAAGGGTCACATCGAACTTTTCTCTGGGTTTCTAGATCAAACATAGTTCTAAATTCCTATAATAAGTGTAATTTTCCCTTTCTCGTGAGTCTAGAACAAGGCTTTTAGCTTTACACACAACGGGCAATTGTTTATAATGCACACTACACTTACACTTGTATAAAAATATTATTTTCCCTTGACTCTATACTTTTTCCATTTATTAATATATTTGGAGGGTGAAAATGTAACAACAAAAACTTTTTAGTAACTTTACGCAAGCACACATGTTGGCACGATTTATGTTCGATGTGCTTGTGTTTGTCAAATTGACCCATGAATTTTCAAAAATTTCCATTTTCCTCCCATGAATATACTTCCTAAGTTCACTTTATCCGGCCTCTAAGCTTTTTTATTAAAAATTCTTTCATCAATTATGACAAAAAAAAAAAGGCATGCCAAAGTAGAGTTATTGCTTTGGGTTTTCGCAGGTTCGAGGAAAAGTATTCTGTCATTCTCTTTATCCATAAAGACAATGACAAGTATTTCATAGGCCGTGCTCTACTCTCAAAAGGTCACTGATATTCACACTTGATGTCTAGAGGGGAAGCATCTGCTGGACAGTTCATAAAGTATTTGTCTGCAAACACCGCCCAGCTAAAAATTGTACCGAAAACTTGGATATTGTTGTCGTGATTGTGCCTTTGAAAGAGGGGGTTCACACTTCACAGTCACACAGACACACTTAAATTCTATGGGGTCTGCATAATTAATGCCTTAGATCATCCATGCCTACATAACATTTGTAGCTTAAGAATAAGGCTGCTTGCTTCACTTGATAATCCAAATTGAATTTAAAATAAAAATTTGAAATGTTCACGTGTTAACTTGAATTTCAGAAATCTCATAATAGTTTCATTCTTAAATTTAATTTATATTCTATTAATTTAAACAAATTATATAAATTTTAATCTAACTATTAATTTTGATTCATTTCAATTAGGCGTCTTAATTTGCTTTCTCCAAAAAATTTCTACCAAAGTTTTTTTTTTTTTTTTAAGTGCTAGAATATTAGTTGAAATTATTTTCCAGTATAAAATGAAATATTTTAAAATTATTTCTTAACAAAATAGAAAGAAAAGAAGATAATTATTATGAATTATTTTTCTTTTTGCCTTTTATATATTTAAAAATATATATTACTCCAGTAAATTCCATTTTAAAGAAATGGGGTAGACAAAAATTACTATAAAAAAAAGCAACTTTTGCTTCCTTTTATATTCAAAAATTAAATTCGAGAAATTTTTTCAGATCCTATCTTACCTAATTTTAATACTCTTTTAAAATGTAATTCTAAAATTCTCAAAAAAAACTTAAAAATGTTATTTTTTAAGATTTTATTCTTTGAATTTATTTTTAAAACTAAACACAACCAAAGAATAAAATTAAAAAAATAAAAATTAGGGCCCCTCGCAAACAAAACGAAGACATAAACGAATTATATCCCGCCCGCAAAAGTTGAACCTCAAAAATCAGAAAATAGAAGAAAAAAAAAATCTCATTTTTCCTTTTTTATCCTCCTCTTGTTGGACTTGCTTGGAAGCCTCACCAACTCTTCCCAACCACTTGATTTTCCGAAATCTCAGCCGTCCGCCACTTGGGCGGGTAAGATTCTTCCGATCAGTCCACATCGTTTTTGTCAAACGGCGACAACCCCACCCCAAAAAAATCGAAATTTCCCGAACAATCTCTCTCTCTCTCTCTCTCTCTCGCTATGATGGCGTTCTCTTCATCGACGCGATCGGTCACTCTGTATCGAATTCCGAGAAATTCACGTTCGTTACCTCAAACATCGACCTCAGTTTCCCTTCTATCGTCTTCTGCAAATCTCAGTCGAAGGAAATTCTCTTCAATTCGTTGTTCAGTTTCAGGTATGTATCTCGACCATCTTATATGCATACCTCTGTTTCGAATTTAATTCCATTTTCCTCGGCTATGTGAAAAAGTTACGAGGGTATGTATCTCGACCATCTTATATACATACCTCTGTTTCGAATTTAATTCCATTTTCCTCGGCTATGTGAAAAAGTTACGAGGGTATGTATCTCGACCATCTTATATACATACCTCTGTTTCGAATTTAATTCCATTTTCCTCGGCTATGTGAAAAAGTTACGAGCTACTTTAGTGTATTTCGTTTTCAATCTTGCCCCCCCCCACCCAAAAAAAAAAAACTAGTTCGAGAATAGAAAGTGATGATTTATTAGGGTTTATGTTAGTTTATTTCATATGGGTAAATTTGTAGACTGTGATATTGGTGCCCGAGTTTAACTGTTAACATAGACCATATTGAAAGCTTGGAATGATGGATTTCCATTTGAAATTTGTGTGGAGTAGTTTGGAGATTTTAAGGTGGCTTTAGCTAGAAACATGTCTTGGCTTGAAGTAGACACTTGAGCTTGTAGGATGATTTTTGGTTTAGCTTGACTAATTATTTCGAATAAATTGGTGCACTATGGAACACAACAGCAGGATACTTGGAAGTTTACGGGTTGAGTGTTTGTAAACAAAAAAAGATGCTATCTTTCGCCCCTAAAGTTTAAGATATTGAGCACCGGAATAACTCAATTCTCACGTTTATTATTAGGAGTGACCTTATTTCACCTTAAAAGCTAGCTATTAAGATGGAGGATTTTTATACTTATATATTTCGGCCTGAAGATTTAGTCGGAGTTAGTTGATGTAGAAATTAACATTCACAAGTTTTATTTGATTTGGGATTCACCATTCACATATGAACTCTAATGTATTGTTTGTTTAAGGGGGAGGGGGCACAACATCCCCACTTCTTGTTCTGATATTACAAAATTATTGAAGGCAAAGGAAATGTACATTTGGTAAATTATGGAAATTTTCTTTAAAATCTAAAGCCCTCCGCTCTAATTTCCTTCCCCTCCTTAGAAAATACTCCCGAACACCAATTTAGGGTTATGGTCCCTTCTTTCCCTCCTTCCAAACAATATATAATAGCAGTAAAGGTGGATGGTGGGTTAAACTTAGATGCGTGTGCCTCAAACACATACGAATGAAATACTTAACCCATTGAGTGGCTTAAGTACTTCTAAGCAGTTTTAGGATTGTGAGAATCTTAATTCTTTCCTAGGGCCCAGTATGGACCTGCCTCAGTCATATTTCTTTTAGTAAGTAAAAGTTGTATATGCTCCTGAAATCTGAACAAGTTATGTTTGTTTTTAATTACTTTCATGCCAGTCACGCAAGGTGTCTTGTACCCTTTTTACGTATCGGCAATCTTTTATGTGAGATTGTATTTTTAGATCAACAGCATTTAAAATGCAACACATGCATTTAAGTTGGATAGGCTGGCATAGAGGGTGCAGAATTATAGTCACGAACACCGTAACCGGCTTCTCATTAGTCCCATTTTCCTTGAATTGTGGTGTCCCGCCATTGTCTCTCTTTGTGCATTATGTGCCGGTGCTGTTTTTGTTTCAGTAACTGGTGTTCAGCATTTACACTGCCATATCTATCACAATATTGCTGCTCATTGAAGGTCTTCTCCCTTTCTCTCCCTCTCCCACCTCTCCTTCCTCTCCCCTCTTTTATTTTCCTCTTTGGAAGCAAAACATTGGAGTTAAACATTTTGATCTGTTCCATGTTAAATGAGAGATTTGATCTGTCATGTTCCTGCAAAGTGTTTTGTGATACTGCAAGCTTAGTACAATGATGGCTTGTTACATTTACAACCAAATTTTATCCTTTTTATTTGAACTTATTTTTCTCCTGATGGCATCAATAAATTCCAATGGTGAGTGGGAAAATTAAATTTCTTATGTGCTAAAAAAATACCCAATTTTATTGAGCTGTCTCCTTCCTGCAGAAGCACCAGCCGCTGGGGGAATCACACCAGCAATTTCCCTTACAGATAATGCATCGAAGCACTTGAATAGAATGAGGGCTGAGAAGAATGAAGATTTGTGTTTGAGAATTGGTGTTAGACAGGGTGGATGTTCTGGCATGTCCTACACAATGGAGTTTGAGCAAAGAGCAAACGCAAGACCAGATGACTCCATTATAGAGTACAATGGTTTCGTTATAGGTAATATGCATTTATCTTTCATCACTTTGTGACTTTTATCATTTTTTGAGCAGCATGTGCAAGTACTCGAAACATTTCATGCCTTGTTTATCTTTTTAGGTTCTTTTACTCGGAGATTAGTTTTTCTATCCTGTTATGTTTATGAAGGAGGTCAAAAGAAATGGGTAGTGGTAGTTCAAACTTTTATTTTTAGCCTTGCACAAATTAGTCAATATTTCTTTAAGCATTAGGATTCTATTGGCATGTTGCTTGATTCCAACAATCTATAAGGTGTTTGACAGCACCCATGAAAAGCATTAAGGTGGTCATATTCCACAACAGGAGAATGCTATTTATGAGGATCATTTTTCCCATGATTTCATCATGTCGAAATGTATCGAATTCACTGCACATTTTTTAATGCGATGTCAAATTTTTGGGTGAATTACCAACAAAAGCATGCTACACACACTGCTGACAAATTTGGCTAAAATGGCATTCTTTAGAAGCTTGAAAATTTCGCCCACGAATTGCTTGAAGAATAAACAAATAAAAAGCTAAACCCTTTATTCTCTGAAGCAATTTGCATCAGAATACCATCTGTTGTCAGAAGTATTACAAATGCTCTGGATCACTGTCTAAGCATGAACCGCATTGTTTGCTTAGCTTAGTGTAGCTAAACCATTTATCTGGTGATTTGCGAAAGTGCAGTGCTAGCAATTGCTAGTGCGAGGAAATCTGTGTCGGATTCCTTATTAAGACACATGACTCCTTACTTGGGGAATAGGTTATGAACCCCAACTAGCTTTTCAACTGTTCAAGGTTTTTATCTATTTAGATTGAAATTTAGTAGAATATTACAGTAGAAAAATTAGCAATTAAAGGTTTGCTAAAAGAGGTACTTTTATTATTCTTCCATCAGCTTGCAAGTGCTGGATACTGTCTTTTTAGATTGTCCAAAGCAGAAGAATCCTAACTCTACCTCCAGGATTTGCTAGAACTGCATGAAATTGCAAATTGAGATCAATTTTTGCATTCTTTGCCCTGTGGGTTGATGTGTGTCCATTGCTAGCATCCTCTATAATTCTTATTCCTGTTTTTCCTTTCTCTTTCTCACTTCTTTTACTGCATTTATGGTCTGACTTAGCTCTTCCACTTTGGTGTCTGCAGTTTGTGATCCAAAGAGTCTCCTTTTCTTGTTTGGCATGCAATTAGACTACAACGACGCACTCATCGGGGGAGGTTTCTGTTTTAAGAACCCTAATGCTACTCAAACTTGTGGCTGTGGCAAATCTTTTGCTGCGTGAAACATGTGAAGTGTTCTAGTCTATGCAGTGTAAAGTGAATATAGGGGATAAAGGTTTCATATGATCAATGAATCAGTTGCCATCGGATAAGGGATTATTTGAATATGATTTGTCAGGACTTGTGCATTGGACATTTGCCAAACTGATTCATTTTCACTTATATCTAGTGCTTCAGTTGTTTCATAGTGGTGCATGGTGAGCCTTTGTATGAGTGAACCAGACACTGATACAAAAAGTAGCATGATATGGACAAAGGAAGTTCTTAACTCTTGTGAATTACAAAATGTTTTATCTCGACATTTTTAAAGATACATCTAGCACAAACACAATGGCAACATGATTTATATTATATTATAACTATGATTTATGGCAAAAAGTGGCATGAGACAAAAAGGCGAAACAACATAGAGGGAGCAAAAATGTAGGTGAACAAAGTTATATAAAAAAAGATCTAAATTTTTATTTTATTTTTTTATAACTAATTAGTATTTAAAATCATATTAATTTGGTTTGAATATTTATGTCTTCATTTCATGTCTCCTTAGAGAAGGTATGAAAATTTTATTCATTTTTGTCTTTTTTTTTTTTATTTTGTCTTCATATTTATAAATAAAATATATATTTTTTTTTATCTTGCATTCATTCTTTGATTTCGTATATTATTTCAAAAGCTATCGAAATATTATTACTTTTTAAATTACCTCTTTGAAATCAAAAGACAAAATGTAAGTTATATTTCACTATTAGTATGAATTTTTAGTTTTACTATTGGTTATAAATGATTTTGCAAAGGAAAATGTATCATTAGATTTCAAAACTTCAAGAATGGGATAGATTTCAAAACTTCGTGACTTGTAATTACAAAATTGTCATAGAATATGAAAAATTTTAAAAATTTAAAGATGTTTGTGTCTTGAATTTTCGAAGGAAATAATTTTTATTTTTTTATTATTTTATTTTTTGATTACATAGGGATTAAAAAAATACAAAAATACAAAAATACACGTGTTCAGACACTTGAATAATAACTTTTTATTCCAATTATTATTTAACATTCTTAGTTTGTAAATTGTCTCTCTTATGCATATGAGAATCAATTTTAGAGATGTGAATTGCTTGGTACTCTCAATTACATTTTAAGCGCTCCTCGTATAAAAATTCAAACCATCGGGACCGTTCGATTTCATCTGTGATCAACCATTGGACGAATGTCCGATGGTGAGGAATTCAAGGTGAACGTAGTCAGTGTACCACCTGATCATCGACCGGCTACCCCCCACCCACCCCCGCCAACCCAAAAAAAAGAGAGACAGAACCAATCGGCGAAATCAAGCAAACCCTGAGAAACCAAGAGAGCACCCACAGAACAGAACCTCCCGATAATGGCTTTGGCGTCGCGCCTCTTCTCAAAACCTAGACAGGTTCGTCTCTACTATAGATCTACACACACTCTCTCTCTCTCCCCCTCATTTGCTCGATCTTCTGAAGGTCTTTGATCATTTTCGCAATCGCGTTTCCCATTTCGTTTCCAATGAATCTTTGAGATTTTCCGGTCAAATTTAGTGATGAATCCGGAAATCGAAGTGGATGCAAATCTATGACATGGCTTCATTTCATTCTACGTGTATTCAATTGGGGAAGATTCTGCATTGTGAAATTGTGTAAGAATTTATGCTTGTGTTCAATTGAGATTCACAAACCCAAGCATTTCTGTTTGTGTTCAAGGAGAAATTTCTCTTGAATAATTAATATTCAGTGGGGGAAGATTCTGCATTGTGAAATTGTGTAAGAATTTATATTTGTGTTCAATTGAGCTTCACAAACCCAAGCATTTCTGTTTGTGTTCAGGAAGAAATTATGTTGTCTTGAAATTGCCCAAACCCTAGAATACCTAGTATTTCTGTTTGTGTTCGAAGAGAAATTATGTTGTCCTGAAATTGCCCAACCCCTAGAATAAAAATTGTAGTGTCTGTGAAGCTAGGGGCCTATTACTCTCTCTCTCTCTCTCTCACTCACCCTCTCCCTCTTTGTCTGTGCATGCAAATGTGTTGTGTCGAATTGACTGACAAGAAGAGAAATGAAGCAACATGTGTGTGCTTTAGCTTGAGCCTCGGAATTTAGAGGTGTTACTTTTGATACTCACAATTGAAAGTGAAATTGTATCTTTCTTACGGCTTTTTGATTGATGTTTTACTTGTTTGGTTGTACAGATATGTGCTAGTCAAATTTTTTTGCAAAGGGAAAATGGTATTACGGTCCGTTCCTATGCTAAAGATGCTACTCCTACCCCACCTTCTCCTCCTCAGGCTCTTAAAGGAGATCGTAAGTGATAAAGATTTTCTATCTTTTACTCTAAGCTTCTACACTTGGTTTGCCCATGTCTAGAATTTAGGCTTTGGACAAGACAGATTTCAAAACAATATCGACATAGTGACGTGATAAGACAAAGTTATAAAAATTTTACTCATTTCTAGGTTAAAATTTGTTGTATCATGTTGTGTCAAAGAGGCAGTGGATTCACTCATTCTTAGAAGTGTTCGCATATAATAATGGTAGGAAATGAATGACTTTTAAGCTGCGGTTCATTGAGCTTGTGTCTTATAAACCCAGAGTGGACTGTGATACAATGAATAAAGCTGGCAGAGCAGCAAAGACAAAACAAAATTAGCATATTAAATATCAAAAATCGCTCCATCTATCCATAAATTTGTGCAGACCAACTGGTCATGTACCTCAGTTTGACTTTGATTTTATGTTCCCATGAACTAACTTTGAGAAGTTGTTAAAGAGTATTCCTGGCTGGGTGCAGACCATTTTTCCCCTGATACCTAGTCATAATTGCCAAAAGGTACAATTTTCAAGTTCCCAGAAGTTTAGAACTTCGAGGGATCAATTTCTCTCCCTTGTTTCATTGCCGGAACAAACTGTCATGATTGCTTCTTTGTGGTTCTTGGCTGGCGGTAACTTGAGATGATTTCATCTTGTAAATGTCAGAGGACATTGGAATGCGTAGTTATTTTAATGTGGTTTGGTTCTCCTACATGTTTAAGTAGATCAAGAAAGTCTCATTTAATAGCATGGTCTGCTGAAACTAGCATTTCAATGAGGCTTTCTTTGATCAAATTGTGAGAAAAAATCGAGAGTCAACATGTTTGTAGAAGACCGATATGTGAAATTTTAGATGCTGCAACTTCTTCCTAATTTAGACGATAAGGATGCCCACGTGCTTTTGGATTAGATAATATTTCTATAAAACTAGGAGTATGTGTATGTAGTATGTGCATTTCAACATGTATCATGAAGCATGACTTTGTGGAGCTGCAGTGAGTATAGAATTGATGGAGTCATCCCCACTCAATACTCCTTTTTCTTTTCTTTTTAATCAGAACTGATCAACTAAATTTCTGTTTGGCTTATATGATGGTTCATGTTAATATTGTCAATGGTCTTATCATGGGAAAAGAAGTTGTGGTGCCTCCCTTCCCGTGTAGATTACTATTTTGGAGGTTTTGTGCATTTTTGGGGTTTGTTAATCTTTGTAGCCCCTTCTACTGAAATTTGGATTGCATTTGACTTGTGCAGAGATGCTGAAAGACATCTTTTTGGAGGTTAAGAACAAATTTCAGACTGCTATTGGAATACTTAAGAAGGAGAAGATCACCATTGACCCTGATGATCCAGCTGCTGTATCTCACTATGCAAAGGTCATGAAGACTGTAAGAGAAAAGTAAGCTTATCCTACCCATTTCTTCTAGCCTTCACTTCTTTCTGAAGTATTTATAATGATGGCATAATGAGCCTTCTTTTCTTTTTGATTCCTCCACATACACAAATCAATTGTTTATTTGAAGGAAAAGACCACTTATTTTTAACAAGAGCTACACTTGCACATGATTTATTTTTTTGTGCAATACACCAGGCCCAATAGAGGGTTTTAGTAAGCCAAAACAGAATAATAGCCGAATCAAAATTCTTATTCTGCTTAATCAATTGAATGTCAAAAGGATACAAGTTGATTGGCATTGGCAAACTACCAGATTATGATAATGATGATGATTTTTTTTTTAAATGTCCCCTTTGCTTGATGTGTGTGTGTGTGTTAGTGTTAAAGATAGGTTTTTATTTATTTATTTATTTTTTATTTTTTTCCTGAAATATGATATTTTTTTCCTATGCATTTGTAATGTTGCAGGGCTGATTTGTATTCAGCGTCCCAGCAGATTAAGAGCACCATTGATGAACAAACAAAAGATATACCCGATGCAAGAACATATCTACTGACATTGAAAGAGATACGTATCAAGTATGAACCATTCTATTTGTAAAAATTTTGTTGCATCTCTTGTTTAAGCGTTGACCTTTCTTGTTTGTTTTTATATATGTATGTTCTGTTCTCTTGTTTGGCCACTTACTGAATTTCTTAATCTTGGGAGGAACCCCCACCCCCCCCCCCCACAGCGCCAAAAAAAAAAGGAAAAAGAAAAACAATAAATATACTTGTGGTTCATGGCCCCCTCTCAGTTCCATTTATAAACTTATGATATATTGAATTTTATAGGTTGGAGAAGTTGTGATGAATTAACACATGGCCTTTGGAAAACTTGTGATAATTATTGCATGATTTATGATTTATTTATCAAATTTTACAGCACAGTTTCAATTACTATTTTTTGTCAAAATCTTTAATTAAGTTTAGCCGAAGTATCACATGTGGTGCTACCTTCAAGTTAATTTAAGTTTACCATTTTCTCTTTCTGTAGGCAAGGGCTTGTAGATGATCGTGGCATTGAGACTATGATGATGGAGGCATTGGAAAAAGTAGAAAAAGAAATCAAGAAACCACTTTTGAGGAATGACAAGAAAAACATGGCCCTTCTGACGGCCGAGTTTGACAAGATCAACAAGAAGTAAGTGCAATTTGCCTAATGTTTATTTTTCATGTTGTTACCCATTGAGCTCACTCTTGGGGTGGATCTCTCAAATCCTACAGAATATTGTATGGAATGTTTGATTTGTTAGCGGTTGTATCATCAATTGCTTCATGAATTGTTTGTGCACATGAAGGAGTGAGAAAGGGAGCTGGAATAGCGATCAGATCACATTGTGTGTTGCATAATACTGTACTCTAATACATCAGAACGTACTTTTTGTTGCCAGAGAATGATAGTGTTATAAACGTTGGCTTTATTAAGGTGCTTGAACTAAATATATAATGACCTATATGATGAGAAATTGTACCACTCAATTATGTCTTGGTGTGTAAGTTAATAATGGTGGGGAACTCTGCTTTTATCACAGCTCAAACATTGGTTCTTTTTTTTTTTTTTCCGGGGTGGGGGGGGGAACAATTTGAGTAAAGGTGACACTTGCAGTGAAGTGGTGTGGAGTGTTGGTGGCAGCTAGGGCATGCAAATTGCACCCAAAAGACTGTAAGATGAGATTTGTAGAGAGGAAATGACTGTGTACCCCCCTGCGTGTGGTCTATAAAATCTTTACTCCATGCTTTAGTCGTGTTGGGGGGGGGGGGAGTGGAGCATGGCAATGGTATTTTCCTTGCTGCAACCTGTGGGGAGCTTTGTAATCTTGCTCCATATCCGTTGTAGCTTGGCCACTTTCTGCTCAGACTGATACCATTAGGGGTGGATTAGGGCTGATCAAGTGGGTTTGCACTGAAACTGTCATCCCTAATCTTGGTGCTTGATTGATGTTAAAATCTTTCTGGATGTTTGTTGCCATGATAGTTGTGGTTTTTATGGTAATTATCTTCTTGTCATTTTGGTCTTGAGAATTTGTGATGTACAAATTCTATGCTCGTTTAAACAGCAATATTGTTGTTATCTTCCTCTTCCTCAATTTCAAGATAACATGGGTTAATAGGGCAAAATTTATTATTGATATTACCCACTTATTGTACTTTTCTGGTTAAATTTAATTAGGTTCTTTTTCTTATAGGCTTGGAATCCGGAAGGAAGATCTTCCCAAGTATGAAGAAGACTTGGAACTTAAGGTTGCAAAAGCACAGTTGGAGGAGCTGAAGAAGGATGCTCTCGAGGCAATGGAAACTCAGAAGAAACGGTATATTGCTGGCACCATATCTTTAACAAATTACTTTCATGAACTTCATTTTTCTTAGCTGGGTCTGGGTTTCCATCAAGAGTGCTTGGAGAATTCGGATTTTATAGTTTAACACATGCATACTTGTGCTTTTATTATGAGAACTCGCACTTAATGCTTTTATTATAAAGGCATTTGTTATAAATTCCAAAGTGTTGAAAATCAAATGATCCCTGGTTTTGGGTTTTTTTTTTGGGGGGGGGGGGCTGTTCCATTGATCTCCTTGTAACTTCATCTGTGACTGGAGGTCTTGAAGATGTATATTCTGCTGCAATCTTTGGCTTAGCAGTAGTACACAAATTAAATGGTCCTTGGTAAGGTTGTGTAACTAGTGCATTGTTGGCTGCTGATTGGTTCTGTTTTTCCCTTTTCTTCATGATTGACTTGGAAGTGACGTGTTCATGCATGCGTGCATGTGTAATACTTCATGATTTGGCATATTTTGGTTTTTATGAATGAAGAGAGATGCCACTTATGATTGACTTTGAAGTGATAGGTGTTTTACAAGGCTTGCATGTTTAGGATGTCATAAAGGATTGGATGGTTGCACTGCTTTGCTTTATGTTACATTTAATTTATTTCCCTCTTATCATTTTTCACTTAAATTTTCTTGTCTGCTATCTGGTAACATCTTATCCTTTCTTTTGTTTTCTCTTTTTCATGGATGTATATTACAATTGTCAAAGATTAGAAACCGAGAGAGGTTTTTGTCAAGTCTGTCGGTGTTATCAGCGCATGTAGCAAGAAAAACTCTTGCTATCACCTTAATAAAGACACTAGACGCGATTTGATTTTTGAGTATTAGCTTCTAGGATTCTCATCTGATACAATGGATTATTGGTTCAGTGTTTAACATATTAGCTACAAAACTGACATTTTCCTATTGGTCTACTGCAGGGAGGAATTCAAGGACGAGGAAATGGGTGACGTGAGGTCCTTGGACATCCGGAATTTCCTTTGAGCTCCTACTTATTGCTTTTAATGAATTTCCCATTGCTCCGGAGCTTCCAAGTGATTTCTAGAAGAGAGCGTAACACTAAAAATTGTTTGGAAAAAGGGAGCTGCTGCCTATTTTATTTGAGAATAAGAGTACACATTTTAAATTGAAGATGTGTTTTTCAATGACACTAATTGAGCACCCAGTGAGGGATAAAGGATCTTCTCACCATTACCGGTGCTTTGGAAACCCTGCATTTTGCAGTATGCTTTCGTCGGTTGTTTTTGGCACTACTCTTTGAGGAACCAAGGATACAAGTGAATACTGCTAATGTATAGATGTTGGCTACTTTCTCTCTTTTTTTTTTTCCCGATACATAAAGATTCGAATCCCGAATCTGCTTTCTCCTTTTTGGAACTCTCATTGTATCCCTGATGCTTCAGAGAATTGGACTTTATTGAAATCCATCGATCTTGAATCCCGCGTTAGAAAATCAACAGTTTTGAAATTTAACATCCAAATACATATGCTTATTTGATACTGAATTAATATCGCCCTCTTCGATTCTTCTGGCAGGGGTATGCTTCGGGTAGCATAAACTGTGGTCTAAGCATTTGGTGGGCTTTGCTGGATTTGAGCCTTGTGTCCCATACTAAAAATAACAGTCAAAGCTGGGCCTAGTTGAGTCTGGCCCAGCTATTTCTCCTTTTTTAGTACAATATCTTGGATATCACCCGGTATTCGGATTTCACCCCTACTAATCCGGATCGATCGTTGCACTGATTCCTTTTGAAGGACCGGTCTTCTAACGGGGAACGCTCCATACACATGAGGGTCCGATATTCCCAGCGGGAGTCGAATCTCGGTCATACTTAAAGATATTCAATCACACATTCAGTTAAGTCAGCCCATATTGATGCTATTTTTCTTATTCTTTGTATAACATAGAAATCAGTCTCCAGAATTCAATTCACCATCCCAAAAAGCTCCGGACATCCCTCGTCTCCATTCTTTTTCCATCTTGACAAAAGTAACTTCACTACTTTCGTAGCTAAATCCTTGCATATCACCTGCTCCGGATGCCCAAGGGATGAAACGAGATTGGAGTTTTGGAGAGAAAACAATTTTGAGACTTGTTCAAAAACGGAGTATCACTCTAGTTTTTTCTATGAACACTGGAAAAGAATCCTAAAATATTTTGGAAAGGGAAAATGTGTTCAAATCTGATATTGGGAAAATGTGTTTCAATCTGAATTTTTTTTCTCACATTTGAAAACAGAAAACACTTCCAATTTTTGAATTTATAACTGAAGTTAGAAGCTCAAATCGATTGAGATTTTTTTTTTTTTACTACACTTTTTAAAACACTTTTCTCCATATTCTCCAAATTTATGATTTATTTGGACGAAAATGCTCCCCAACACATTTATCTAATAACAACCATACCACCACTTTTATTCAATTGCATTTATATCCAAGTTGGAAAATTATTGAAGAACTTCGAAAAATGGGCATATTTTCTAATCTTCTATAAGAGAATAAAAACCAGAAATGGAGTAGAAAATTGAAGTGGGAAAAGAAAAAACAGTTACTAAACGATCCTAGGAAATTGGGGGGAGGGGGGGGGGGGGAAGAGAATTCTAGGGTTTTTTCTTTCCTTTTTTGTTGTATAAAGAGTTGAATTTGGGATCATTAGGTTGGGAAAAGAGGGTTTATAACACTAGGCTATCCTTGGGGACGGTTTTTGCTTTCTGAAAGTGCTTTCATGTCTTTGATGAGAAACTCTCTTAAGGAAACACATAGAAACATCTCCCCCACCCCTCCCGCCCCCCCCCCCCCGGGGGCCCCCGGGGGGGACAACCGGGACTGTATAGAACCGAAACCTTAACTAGAACCGTCCATACAGCTAACTCTGATTTGTCTAGTTATATTCCAAAAAAGATTGAACCACCTAATAAAGATAGCTCTCGCCCAAAAGTCGCTCTACACAACAAGTCCTCTTTATTTTTTTTGGCAAGTCACAAGTCTCGCTAAATATGGAAGTCATCTCTTTTACTACGACAGGCGTAGCAGTAGTCAAGGGCTGCTGTGCCTTGAATGATCAAGATTTCCTCCTTTTCACATTCGACGTCATTGTGTTGCATCATGAAGACTTTTAAGGCACTCTCGTCAAAATTTCTTTCTTTTATTCGACCTTGAGCTTTGATTATCCTTGCTTCTCTTCTTTCCACTCTCATCTTTATGTTTTCTGTATCTCTCCAAATTAGTTTTAGTAGATTTTACACTGACAATACCACTTGATGATATCTTCCCACTGCCATTCCGCAAAGCATTCTCAATATCAGCTCCCCCGTCAACAATGGCATACTGCTGGAGAAATTCTGGGTTCAACATCCCTTCCATCTTGGCTTTCATCCCATCCTAAAACATGGCTCAAGTCAGAATCCCTTCACAAGATGGAAAACAAGGAGAGAGATGACAAATAAGATGATGAGCATACCTCAACTTCCCTTGCTGCATTGTTAAGATCTTCATCTAGAGAAACATTATGCGGCTCCATCACAATCTAAAAATTTAACCCCAAGAACAGGAATTAAGTGTTTACGTAAAAAATGAGAAAAATGGAACCTCATGTTTCCAAAAGTAGCAGAATAATTGGGCTGACTTTTTTTTTTTTTTTGTCCAAGTAAAATTTGGCAAAATATTTAGGGGATATGTTTGTCGAGACATATTTATCATATAAGAAAAATTTTAATTACATACATGTCTCAACTGAGTGGATTTGAACGAATCGCAACTTCGTTGATGTAAATACAAATTACAGTAAGTCATTCATTTTTATCTCACCATATGCTCAAGAAAATGTATGGAGTCTCTTCTCTAATAATGAGCATCCTGTTATTATTTCAATGTAAAGCCAGGCAAAGTGATGCCAAGACTAAGGCATGAATAGGATCTGTATACTAGACCTGGTTTCTCATAAACTTAAAGTAACTTCAATACAAACTAAGGTATTGATTTTCACTGCGTTGTTTTTTATCGGAAGCATTTAAGCAGTTGGTACTTACTTCTTTTAATCGAGAGGGTAGAGTTGATTCCATCTCTTTGGATGCGAGTCCCTCAAAGTATTTATGGAACTTCTTCATAACCTTTATAAAGAGGGACAAAATCTGCTGCCTTTCTAACTTCATAGACCTCTGTAAAACAAATGCCAGTCAGTAGGTGCCCTAAAAGAATGTAAACTACCTAGAACAGCAGTAAATATCATTCAGACAAAATCTTGTTTTTTGGATCTGGACTAAGCCATGATTACTCTAACAATATAGTGTATTTCATGCCAGAAACATAAAATGCAGAAAGCAGGAAAACTAGGCATACTAATATTATAAAAAAAAAAATGCAGCAAGATGCTATTTGCATCTCCACACATCCATCTTCTAAATCCAGCAAAACAAGTGATGATTGTCCATCATATACCCCTGAACATAGTACCTTGGATTGAGTCTATTTGATTGTCAACATCATAAAAGAAATCTCATTGGCTACTAGTATGGGCAACAATCTTCGACTAAAACCATCCACATTCCTAGGTGCTTGAGGTTTCATAAAAATCTTGCCAATGGTATGTTTACATCTATAAGAAAACTGATCTTAAACCAAGGAACTGGTTCGCATTCAAACCTCTATGTAAGAGACGTCATGATGCTGCAAGCCAATGCAAAGCAAAACAGAAGCTTGAGCAGGTGATAATGTAACTGGAATCCTCTCTTGGAAATATTGTTGAGCAATGTCAGGAACTAGGTCCAAGATCTGTCAAATGGGAATAATTACAAATTAGAACCATAGACACCAAATCAACATGTATGAACTTTCAGTATTAAGTGAGAGAAACTTTCTTATAAGTGCACCCACATGGTACATAGCCATTCAAGATATCCCTTATTGTCATTGTTACTACTACTCCAGAAAATCATTTAGAAACCTTTTTTGTTTTCCTTTTCTAGTCCAATGGTCATTGGGCACATAAAGGTGGTGGATCTCTCCCTAGCCTATACAGAAATAGAGGAAGTAGAAAAGTGTGGTTACCATATGAAAATCTGCAAGATTATTGGTGTAAGATTCCAGTCGCTTCATATCATATGGAGATAAAATATCAGTTATAGATGTCAAATAGCCATTTGAGCTGGGCGAAGTAGAATTTGCATTTGATAAGCTTTTTTTTGCATCCAAAATGCTAGAACACAAAGGGCACCATTAGAGTTCCAAATATCAAAATAATATGTACTTTTTAGGATTAAAATTAAATGTCTCTCCATAAGATGAATTTCAGCCACTAACCTCATGGCGAGTTTATATTCCATGTGGCGAAAACTAGATGCCAATAATCTTGAAAACCTTTTCCTGAAATCTGGGGAAATTGGGTAGAGATTATCAGAACAATCAAAATGCATGTTTATCAAATTCTTAATACCCAAGGATGATTCTAGCATGCAGTAACCTTGATAAAATGGACTGAAAAAGCCCCATTCATCCGATTCAATGACTTCAACATCATCATTGTTCAGTGGTTTCAAGACCATACATGTATGCTCGCCGGTCACGGTACTCTGATCCATTTACAAAGGTATACAAAACAAATGAAATTCTGTGAGGGAGGGAGGAAAAAATAGTTCATCAACCAACATAAAGAAGAAAAGGTTTACAGATCTTAACTGGTATCTGGCCAATGTAGAATGGGAGAAATTTATGTTTATTCCAAAACCGAAAAAGGTCCAGGGTGAGACCAAAGGAAACACCCATATAATGGAGCTTTTCAGGTTGGCGTTCACGAAGATTGACTAGCAATGGTGGAAGATTCGCTTTGGGGCTTATATTTTCTTCGAGTAATGAAACCTGTAATAGAAGTGTCCTTAAAAGTCAGAATGCACTCCAATCTTTGGAAATTATCATTCCAAGAAACCGGGGAATACAAGACCACTGACCATTCTCCAAGCAGTTATAGTCACCGATTATTTTTAAAGAAAATTAACCAAATAGAATGAATAGAATCACTTATAAAATTGAATAGCAGGGATAATATCCAGTACGAATGCCAAATACAAGAGGCAGAATGCTTTCCCTATCCGTGTATCAAGGGCCAATGTCAATCGGTTATCATTTGCCCAAAGATTTGGAGTACTTCAATTTCCCTTGTTCCAACATACAGCAGCTATTTTTTCCCTACCCTAATGCTACAAAATATGAATCTACTTCACCAAACAGAATAATACAATAGGAATTCACACTGATGACAGACCTTCTCTGCAACTTCTGTAATTTTAACAGGAGAAGCCTCAACTGTAGTTTCTTCCATTTCAGATATAGCAGTCAACTGTCCTTCGAAGTACCTGCAAGCAACCCAACCATCATCGGTTTATTGATTTTGTGAACATGTTAAGATGCAAACAGAAGACTAGAAGCAAGAAGACATTAAAAATTTGTAAGTTACTTTAAGTGCTTGATACATATATACCATCAAAATTTCAGGTAATCTGAAATATCATAGATTATTTGTTGTACAGTTATAATGATGCCTTCAGCCAGTCGAAACAAATTTTCTTAGGTGTGATATATACGTAAGCTATTTGAACATACAAACCTAAAATGCATAGCCTGTCTATTAAAGAATGAAAACATTGTAATGACAATGGAAACGGAAACATCTTAAAAATGTCCATGTGAAAGATTACTTTCGGAAAGAGAGAAAGAAATGGGAAAAGCCAGATAAGCATCTCAATCAAGTCTGGCACATTATTTTATTCCATAAATCTCCATGCCTTGTCCCCATGTGTAAATCTTGACCCAGAAGATAAGACTTTGTGTTTATTCATATTCATAAACACATGATTGTTCATCCGGGGTCCTCAAAGAACCATAGCCATTCCATGAAGCCAGTGGGATGCCTTCAAAAAAAAAAAATCATCAAAAAGCTCAAAAGATCTCATCTGGCTCTAGCCCAGTCTGCAGTTCTCTTTTATATTAGATGGCAGTGTATGTTCTTCATCATCTTCTAACCCAAGGCTCATGGCCATCAGGATTTCCAGGTTCATGCACAACCATGGTCACTGGCAAGTCAAAAGAGTAACTTTCTTCATGTGCCAACTGCCACGGAACATAATATGCATGAGGACACACATTTTTAGTAGTGCCAAGTACCATGTCAAAATACTGGCAATCTCTTCATGCAATTTTTCAAAATAAATGTACAAGCCCATCCTGCTTGACGCCGAGTATTTTTTACACAAAAAATGTTTTCTGGAATGACTACTCCATGCTTCTTTACATGAGAAAGGCTTCATCAACAAAATTATATGCAAGTCTTGAAGTCCATCAGTTG
This sequence comes from Dillenia suffruticosa, assembly GCA_033439265.1. Classification (NCBI taxonomy): domain Eukaryota; kingdom Viridiplantae; phylum Streptophyta; class Magnoliopsida; order Dilleniales; family Dilleniaceae; genus Dillenia; species Dillenia suffruticosa. The sequence goes on along the minus strand of JAVTVX010000012.1, from coordinate 3,280,682 downwards.
CCATAAGTCCTCCAAATTTCATTTATCTACTATATAAACCCCTAATGTTTTAAAAACTCTGATAGTTGCTCGGCAATATATGGGTACTTGAAACCTTATTGCTTTTTCACTTTTGTTGGAAGGAATGGTACTTCATAAAACCTTCCTTCCTCAACAAAGAAAGTATGCTGTTCCACCATCTTCGCCTCCTTCTGAAGGAATATTCATATCAAATGTCTAAATAAAGTAGCTTCAATTAACTCCAACTCCTAATCCTTAAGATACAATCTTACGGACAACACTGCAAAGAAATTATTCCTAAACTAGTAGGGCAAAGTTGAACTTATTGCCCAAATTTTGAATCTTAAGATAAAACATAAGTATGGGATCAAACAGAGGCTCAACATTGAAATGGAGTTAACAATATAGATGCACACACAATAATATTAAAATTTCTACAGATAACATATGGCAAAAAATCCATATCCAATGCAAATCTACACTCTACTACCTATACCCCCCCCCCCCCCCCCGGGGGCAGAATCAAAAGGTCAACAAATTATAACACATTTGCCAAGGCACATAAACATATTATTTTGATCCCAGAGAAAAAGGGTATGAAGTAAATGCACCCACACCTCCCTGCAACTTTTGGACGCAATACATGAGAACAGCACTACAATTAAGCCACTAAACTAGTATTAAAAAAAAAAAAAAAAAAAAAAACGATGTGTGGCTATGGGGACACTTAAACACCTTAGTTCAACAGAAAAATTGAAATCTCTAGTCCATAATCCTACTCTTACCATAAAGACTTACTTATCATCTATCATATATGTAAAAAATGGCTTAATCAACCTCTCATTTCTTATAGAGCGAAGGCAATCCAAGCTATAAATACCTTGTTAAAAGTTCCACTGCCATTGATCCATATCCACTCTGAGTATAAAAAGAAAATGTTGGAGATAAGAGAGGAAACAAGTAACAGTGAAAAATGAGACTCTCATGAAATTAAGTACATACCCGCATGGCACTAGGATGGGTAGCAATACGAACAATACGAGCTCCTGAAAGACTTGGAAACACTGTGTCCTGAAATTGCTCACAAAATTTCCAAGGTATTTGATCTCCAGAGGGTTGACGACCCTCACTTAAGCTTTTCATTGCAGATTTACGAGAAATCTGTCCTTCAAGACAGACCTGCAATCAAATGATGGGAATAGGATATGTGACATCGAGCAGCAGAAGCCATCACTTCTATTTATTCCAGTATAGCAGAAGCATAATCCAATACTAATTCTTTAAAAGCACAAAAAGGGCCAAGAGATTTTAATCAGACAATAGTTACAAACCAGAATTTTTGACCCTCGTATAGGGAACATCTGCAAAACCTAGACTTTCAGAACTAGACAAACAAATTGAACACAAGTCTGGCTTCGAATAATTACAAACCAGAACTTTCAACTCTCAAATAGGGAGAAAAGAAGCTACACAATTATAAACTAGCAGCCCTTCCGTTTCAGAATATTGAGCATACGCTTAAAATCTGTTGAATATGCTAACTTGTAAGGTGAATTGCGAAAGTCAGAACACTAGCCCTAGCCCTTTTTAAGTCTCCATTTTCCACATTTCAGACATCATGTAGGCCACAAATTCATGACAATAAATTGGTGACCAGGATTGAACTTAGGCTAAAATTAATGTACTGGAACTGGTTGAAGCACTAATTCAATACAACTTTGGCCCTTTTTCTCATTTGACTACGCCAACGCTAAAATAATTTCTGTCTGCCTGTACAGCAAAGGACTCAAAACTTAGGCCCCTAAGATAAGGGTATGGTTCCAAACTTGCATAAAGTGGTTCATCTAGTACATTACACAATATTTGAATAGCCATTAGTATGTACTATAGGACAGTAATCAAAACAGTTAGGCACAAGAAGACACCATTTCTGTATCCATCCAGTCTGCATTCAATTACAGTTTAGGAAGTTTCTTTATTTCTAAAATCTAAGAACTACCGCTCATCGTAAGGCTTTTGGTGTTTCCAATGATTATTGTACATTCAAGTCTAAACACAAACATGAGATAGAAATAATATACTAAACAAGCACAAAGACATTCGCCTGTCCAAATTTTGGAAGCTACCATTCCTGGCATCCGACGTGCAGGCTGAAACATTATATTCGGGCTTGCTCGAAAAAAGAAAACTATTTTCCAACGGTACTTGTATGACCATGGAAAAGCATCATGAGTACTTGATGCAATGACTCAAAAATTATGCAACAGGACTATGAAGAGAAATATTGAGACCATTTAAAAGCATGATTTATCATGTTAAAAGGATATGCAGAAACCTGGACAACGCACAAAATATCAGGAAGTTGATTTTTGGATTCATCAACAGGCCCTGCAAGTAAAAGCTGTTATAGGACCTCATTATTCAAAATAAGCATAAAGAAACAAAGCAGTGCAGAGTGGACTTATACCAAGCAACACAAACAAGTGGTGAGCTGGAGCATCAGCCATTAGCTGTAAGTCATTTGGAGAATTTTTGTAATGAGATGCCACATAAAGGGCCATCATTCGCTGCAGATGTTGAAATGAAGAAGTTAAATAATGGGGGAAGAGGAGGTGGAGAGAAGGAGAGAGCATCAAATGACTACATATCTACCTGCAAAAATAACTCACTCTCTTTATGGTAAGAGAAGAGTGTATCACGGTTGACATAGTAGAGATCACAGTCTCTTGCAAGAGGTAGCCTACCGGCACAAAGAAGGCATCAATGAAGACAACAGAGTTACATCCCTTATTTGTCTTTTGAGGTTTAATTTTTTAAGTCTTACCTACTAAGGGCGGGAACAGAATTTGTAGCATCCAAGCACAACAAAGAATGGAGCCAGTATTCAATTGGATCACCAGAAGCATATCTAATAGACTCGTTCAGTTCTATCTTTTTGAAAAGCCGACCTGCAGACCAAAGTCAACAAATTGACCAGATTTTTTCTTAACACTGCTTAATAAAATTAAAACATAAAGATTACCAATCGTGTAAACGCCAAACACACTGTATGCACACAGGCATTTGATCAAGGAAAAAAGGAATCACTCGTATTGGAAGTGAAGATATACCAAAAGAAAAAAGACAGTATTTAAAGGCTAAATTTAATTTCTTAAGTTCAGTTCATGATTCCAGCAATAGTTAAATGCTTAAACAACAAACACCATTTTCAACTCAACAAACCTTCTTGTTATTTTTTCTTGGAGAAACATATCTTGCTGGACTGAAAAAAGGAGCCTAATGGTCAACTTGCTAGATGCAGTAGCACAAAATCTAGAGATTCTATATTGTATTATTCAACAAAAAGCCTGTCACTCAACCCTTCACTTGTTATCCCCAAGCAAACCGGACAGAAAATCGGAGGTTTACACAACTAAATTTATGTCACCCAAGTCTATCAGATCACTAAAAAAACTGACGATATACTTTGCTGCAACAGTAGTTAATGAATGTGATACTAGCTCAGAGTTGAGGCATCTATTTTGGTTCATAATATCTAGCCTCCGCAAATAAAACAATCATGCTATTGCTAGACTTGATAGGCAAATGCCATCAAAACTCAAGTAGTTACGTCAACCTAAACAGGGAAGTGCACTCTGCAAGCATATCATCCTAATTTAACATCTGCAGGTAATTCTGAGACTGAAACTTAGGAAGTACCAGAATAGGAGCCCTCCACATTATTGGCAGATCTATGACTTTGTTCCTCCAATTGCTGCAGCAGTTTCAGTGACAAAGACCGTCCAGTACCTTCATAGCTTTATAATATAAGGAAAATATAAGTCCAATAAATAAAAAGATGGTAACTTGCCTATAAGCTAAAGGGAAAAACTCTCTTATGAGATAAACTCATGATGCCACCGAAACTACCCATTCACAGTAGACGAAAGGAAGACCAAGTATGGTCCAAGCAAGGATTTCACAACTGGTAATGGTATGGCTGCCGCTTCATCGACAACCAGCAACTCAACTTGGGATAGCTTCTCGTGTTCATTAGGTTGTATATACTGTTACCAGAGGAATAACAACAAAAATAATGTAAAAATACACATAAACAGCCAAAACAAGGAGACATTAGGAAGATACTCAGGAAATTGATTATTCAAGTACAGCTTAATGTATCACAGGCTCAAGGTTCACAGTGTGCAAAGAGGACAGACTAACGTAGATTTATAGCCATGAAAAGAATTAAGATCATGCACCCGTGTTCATATGGTAATGTTAAAAATAATAGTGACATAAGAAAGATAGAGCACAATTGGTGCTTCTATGCAGCAGAAATATTGCCAGATATTTTACCAAAAATAATGCCTCTGTCCTGACTCCAAGATTTAGTAGAACTAGAGTCAATGCCACATCCCTCATTGGCAAGAATACATCCTTTTCTAGTTCCCTAACAGTTACTTGGATGCCCGTTATCCTTCTTCCTATTTTAAAATGTATAGAATTTGGACTAAGTTAAAAAAAAAATGTAACATCATGATACTCAATATACCACAGTACTACTGGACTAGTTCCAAACCAATTGCCAACCTCTTATAATTGAAACCACCAAATCATCCATAAAGAAGATGAAAGAAGTCAACCAAAAAAAAAACCCAAGTGCGAGAATACAAATTTCCATTGCAAATAAATTGCCCAGTTATACAAATGTTTTCCCCTAATTCCACATCAGAACAGCATTTCTAGCCATCTTGGCATACTAGTACAATACATCAAGCCGCATGAATGCACCAAGATTGCCAGTCCTCATGCACAAGTAGAGTGCGAAATGTGGTTGCTGATAAGATTATTTAATCCAGTAAAAATAACTACTCTCAGAAACAGACCAAGGGTTTGACCCATAACTATGAGGAAAGACAAACTTTTGTTGGAAAATATAAAGATTATCTACATAACAGGATAAATCAAACAAATACGGTTAATTGTAACAATGTCAAAAAATTGAATCAACATGTTTTGTCAACCTTAACAAGAAACACTAGTTTCACCTGCCAACCTAACTAATTTTGCCAGAGTGCAGGGGATAAATCTGATACGGGGAAAAAAAAAAACCTGGATAGTTTGTCGATGCTGTTTGTAGATATTGATTCTAATAGTTGCTTTCTTGAACTCAGGGTTGGCACTTTTCACTACATCATAGTCAATATGCTCCTGAAAGAAAAGTCGATGTAATTCAAAGTACTTACATGCAAAGTAAAAGGACAATACTATATTTCCGATGAGAACTAGTGCAAGGTTCCAAAGAAAAAAAGGGGGGCACTGTATGTGAAAACAAGGACTAAATTTTCAACAACATTACCCATATGCATATCTAGATTATACAACCTAGACCCGTTTAATTACAGCATGATCTTGAAGACTGGGACCAACTTCTTGGTGTCCCAGTCTTCAAGATCATGCTGTAATTAAACAGGTCTAATAATTGACTGTGCTTCAGTAGCCAATTTTACAGGTAAGAAACCAACCTACCTTGTACTCAAGAGAATCAAAACCCTTGCAAACAAATTCAAACAAAGTCTTCAAGTTCTCAGGACTTGGCGCAGTAACATATATATTCGAATACCTGTAAGACCAACCAAACATAACTTTTGATAGAAGATAATTCAGAAAATATGTTGAGTATAAATTCAAATACATTGTGCTTAATACCCTGCAGCAATAGCTCCTGCAACTGCCAGACCAAGTGCAGCTGATTTTCCACGACCACGAGCAGCAAGGCAAGCAACTGTGCTACGAAGTGTCTTATCCAAGATTGCATCAAGAAATGTAATTACAGCTTTTCCCTATTCAAAAGTTGAGAATTGAGCTGCACCATTTCATGCTTCTCAAAGCAATAACAAAACTAAACAAGAGAATTAACAAATTTATCTGTTACAGGTTTATGACTTTACCTGATCTAATGTACAACACTTCCTAATTAATGGACCAACCGGAAAATCATCATTCAGTTGTTCCTTCAGATTCTTCAAGTCCCTCTCTGCTTCTGAAAGTCCTTCAGGGCCCTGATCACCAACTTTACGGCTAAGAAGGCAGATATATAAAGCTTTGAGAAAGAAAGCTATATATTACCATCAGAGGTTTTTCTTTTTCATTTTTTTTTCCAATAATAGAGACCATCCTTCCAAATGGACATTTGAACAGCTTGAGACCAGGTCCTTTAAGCAAAAGAAGTAACAGACCTGAAACCTGTGTTGTTAAGGGCTAGGCACCTAAATGAACCAGGAACCCCTATCATGTGAGGTTCAAGGCACCACACTAGGTGCTCATAACTCAACCAAGTGAACTGAACCATTAAGAAAAGATAATCTCAGGAAAATAAAGAAATATAAGCTTAAAATATTGAAACACCAAAATATGCCTTGTAAGAAAAGGTTCTATATCATCATCAATGCAATACTATCATGTCAGTGCACACTTCATGATATATTACTATATGCATTAATAAAATGTCATTTCAATTTTTATGCTAAAAAAACTAAAGGGGGTAGTTATATATTTTCGTTCACCTTTCTACCAATATATATATTCTAGTTATATATATTTAGTTTACCCATATCTCAAGCATGTCATGTATATGAGAGATGAAACAAAAAAAGCACGACAGGAGGGGAAGGGAGAATGAGATCAAAGTAAATGATGAAAGAAAGATAAAGAGGAGAAAAATACCTGGATCAAAAGTTATAGGAGAAAAAGGTTAGTAGGAGAGATAAATAGAGGGAAAATATGAAATCATGCTCAATAAAGTAAATTTTAACAAGGTGCCTCAAGCACCCTTGACAACTCTGATCAAAACTGCTTCGATAATTTAGTTCTCAGGGGACAAGAAAACACAACAGATCAGAACACTTCTAACACAGTGAAAAGTATATGAAGCCAAAACATTACCTCTCTAACTGTCACTGGGTTAATTGATCTTATATGAGATGAAATGGGTAATATATTCAGCTCATCATCCATCACAACGCATGATTTACATGAGGCAAGTGATAACAAGAAACGTTCATTGAAACGCCCAGCAGCCTCAGAATGAGATTCTGTACGAAATCTCTCATGGACATCCTGAAATTAACATAAAAGTTGAAGTTATTTGAGCACCAAAGAAAAATTCAACAAACAAATAAGAGCGTTCACAATAGTAACTTAGGAAGGGACAGTGTTGCCATATTATTTGTTGCATACAACAAAGAAACTGCAGCAAACTTGGTTTGGTCTACCTTCTGTTTCACGATATCCTGTTGGCTGACTTATGAATTTCATGAAAAACATCCATGACATTTCTGTTCTACCCTCAAGTTATTTATTAGGGATAAAATACATATTTGACCTTTGATATCAAAGGAACTTCTTGGTATAACCATTATCAAAGTTAGCCAATATAACAATTGAAACTTAAAGTTTGGGGAGTTTGGGATGGACCCATATATACATACTAGAACACCATCTTATTTAAAAGTGTAAATCTTGTAGGTGTAGAGTCAACATAAGTTAGCCAGCATAAGTTTTTTTTTTCTTAATTTTATTATTTTTATTATTGTTGTTATTTTTTTATTTCTACTTTTAGTGTATTTCTTTATTTATTTTATTTATTATTTATTTATTTATTTATTAAAATCATTTTTAAATTTGTCTCTCAAATGGCCAACCCCAAATTATTGGATTTAAGACTCGGTTTGTTGTTGTTGTTGTTTCCCTCGTGTGAGTCCCCTCAATGCCCATTTTTTTCTCAACACATTTTCATTTCACAAACTCCTATTGTTCTTTTTTTTCCCCCAACCTTTCATGGATCTATTTTGTTTTGCCCGCTCCATGGGCTAAGAAAATTTTCCCTGACTTGCCCAAGTTTGTGTGTAGGCCATATGTATACCCAGTCGAACACCATCTTACATAAAAACTTAAACCTTGTTAGTGTAGACCCGTTATAAGTTGAATTGCGAACCATCCATGTCAGAAACTTTACACATACATCATTTCCAACATTGATGACTTTTGTACATACAATATTTTCAAACAGATGCATAGATAGGAACCAAGAACATAAATGATCTCCATCTTATGCGTTTAGATCTATATTACCAGGAGCCACAAACATAATAGGAAAGAAGTCTAACAAAGGGAAGACCATTTTTCTTTTTATTTTTTTGTTGGGGGATGTGGGATAGGTGTGTGACAATTGCAAGATTTAAGGATGGCAAGCAAATTAAGCGAGAACATTGGTTTCCAGCTGCCTCTGTATTGAGCTTAATAAGTGTCAGCTTTTTAGAGCACAAGTAAAAAGCTATTAGGTGGATGAGAAAAAGAATGTGTTCAGAAGTTATTTCGGATAAAAAGAAAACTAAAAACTTACTGAAAACTGATAAGACAAGGGACCCCTAGAAATGATCTTTTTCTAAGTTTTAGCTAAAATCACAGATTGCTGCGCATTGAGTCTGCACTGTAATTTATAAGTATGAGGGTCCAGCTACAGAGTTAGATGCAAGAGTTCAATTTCTGATACTTTTGCCTTTGTCCTGGAAACGTGTTCCAGCACAGAACATAAAGCAATCACGATAGCCTGGTTACTACCAGAAGGTCTACGGACTAAATTGGACACATTGTTTTTCCTATTTGTCACCAACTTACCAATGGGTTCTTTTAGAGAAACTTTTATTCCTAATTTTGTTATAAAGGTGGTGGAGAGAAGACTGTAAAGAGGAGGAAATTGTATTCATTTATCTTCATAAAGGGTGCACCATCCAGCATCCTCACGTATACTTTCTCTCTCTTTTTCAACCCCAAAAGTATTGACTAACAGGGTAAAAAACTTCAGAAATACTTCTTATGGGAAAGCATGGGCAAGAAACTCTAATGCCATGAGACAAGCCAGTTGCCCCTTCACAGGGATAGGATGTGACAGTAACAACTTTTGGTTCGATATGGATGTTCTGAATAAGTGGGTATATGTGGTACCTCAAAAGGAAGGTGATTTTAGCAAGCTATGTGAAAGACAAGGGATGGTGGATGAGGAATGAAAACAAAAATTCCTTATTGCTAATTCTTATTGGTAGAGTGTGTGGTGAGTTTAGGAAAGTTTTCCAATTCATTTTTGCATCAAAAAGCTTCAACATGATGGGAAAAATATCCATATAAACATAGCACCTAGAATTTGCAACCCAAACAGCTTGAAACTAGAAACCTCAAATCATTACTAAAATTGAAGAACCAAAAAGACTACAGGGTCTTCAGCCAAAGAGCCACATGATTGGAGAAGGCCCTATCATCCTCCCAAAGAGAATAGATGCTCCATTCCTGCACAGGAAGAAACCTTTGGAAAGACATCATTCACCTTCTCCTAATCACTTCTCAAAGAGCAACGCTATAGCCCAAATCCAGCTCATGGCATTATGTCTACAACACGCCTTGCAACAATAACTACATCCAAGGACAATCTCCATCTTTCTAAGTTTCCATGGAAACTTCTCAAGCAGGGTTCCATAACACTGCAGCAGGATTTATCCCCAACCACCTCTAGGATTGGCCTTTCACCACAACTCACCATGCCAAGCCATGCAGTATCCCCTTTTGCCACACTAACCCCCCAGAATCTCATTCAAATATCTCCTCAATGTCAATCAAACTTGGACTATATGAGGACATGAAGTAAACTGGGATATCATACAATGTGCTTGCATAAGCTTTGCTCTTCCTACTCCAGAAAAGTAAAGCCTTTTCACCCAACCAATTCTTTTTTTTTCCAGCACTCTAGAATACCAATAAATGGTTGTCTGTGTATTCTTCTCTACAACTGGCTACATTTCAAATTACAGCCCCTACTATTTCTCTCCAAAAAGGCATGCAACCAACCAGGCTTTTAAGTGTGCACTGTCATTTTGCTAAACACCAGCAAAGGCAAAATGAACCTGAAACAAGAGAGATGATTGCTCATTTCAGACATCTAGAGGGATGACGCAAGCAACAGCGATGATATCAGACAGAACCTGGAAGCATACTGGAAACAAATGCATCTCTCCCCCAATCTAACCAACTTTTGTCAAGAGCCCATTATCTCTTGACATAAAGTAGGCCTATCATGCATGGTCAAATGTGAGCTTGAATGTAATCCCTGTCCCAACCCCACAAAGAAAATTAATAAATAAATAAAAAGAAGTTAAATAAAAAAGAAAAGTCATTTCCAAAATTTGCAAGCAAGGTAGGCAACTATCTCCTCCTTTCCACCAAATTCATTCAAAGCTAATTCTAAAATTTTTCCATCTTAAATTGATGAATGTAATTTTAACATCATTTAATATTTTGCATTTGTACTTTGTCCAACGAGAGGTGAATTGAATTCACTTAAATCATGATTTAGTCTTGAAATAGTATCCAATCTATTATTTTAAGATAAGCCTAGTTTATAAAAAAAATAAAAATAAATAAAAAAAAAATTGAAAATTCAGAATCGAATTTGGTACCCATAGTCAATTACTTCTTCTTCAGCAACCTAAGTTCATAATTACAAAAGACTTGTTCCAAAAAAAAAAAAATAGACGAGGAAGTGAAATATAGAAAAGTGAAACAGGCTTCCCAAATATTTCACTCCTACCCTAAAGAAAAAAAAATGATGCAGAGGAAGAGAAAAATTAAGAAAAACAAGAACAATTTATCAAACTAAAGGAGGAAAAGAATATAACAAAGAAGTGTGACTTTTACCATGACCATGGTGTACAGACTGGTAAGGGATCGCAAAGCACGCAACAACAGCACTACTAAGCCACCACCCTGCACTGTTTCTATGGTTCTTGCGAGCAAATTTGGTGTCAAAGCCTCAAAATCCTTAAAACAATAAAAACAAAATCTTACAAACAAGTTAGAGGTTTACACAATATGAATCATGGGTCATGGAAACAATGACAGAAAACTAGACCCACCTGTAGAATACACATTCCAAATGTATTTCCAAGAATTCTCTCAGAATCTTTGTACAAACAATAAGTTAATCCTCCACTTTCAACGAACAGTGAAAACTGATCAACTTTTTCAGGGTCCAATAGTCCTCTTTGCATATCCCTTTTTATTTGCTTTGCACGCTTTTTCTTGTGACTGCATAAACGCTTGTTCAATAAATTGTTCTCTGATTGACATAATTAGAGAGAGAGAGAGAGAGAGAGAGAGAGAGAGACAGACAGACAGACAGACAGAGACCTGCTGAGTTCAAGCTTGTCTTTGTAGCACCAGAGAGCAGTTGGGCGTGACTTTATCATTGCCTTACTTAGCATGTAGTGCAGATTCACAATCTGTAAAACCACAAATTTTTAGGTTTTTCACAGTAATAGAGACACAGGGGAGAAGAGAGAAAGAGAGAGTAACCTGGTCCCGCGACTTGTCACCAATAATGACGAATAGCGATCGGTGTCTGGTTTTGACGCCATTCTCGATCAGTGTTCTGATGCGTTCGTCCACCTTCTTCCTCATTTTTCCGGTCTCTTGAAAGAGAAAGGTTCAGTTGAGAGAGAGAGAGAGAGATGCGAGTGTTTAGGGTTTGTTGTGCTGAAATTTGATCTGCTTGGAACCCTAATTTCTCTCTGAGGTGGTGTTGGAGAAGTGACTGCGAGAGAAATTGAATATGGCGGGTTTGATTGGGGTTTAGGGTTTAGGACTGAGACTCTGGGCCCTGGGCACGGGGACAGGACCGGCCATAGTTTCGAGAAACGATGTCGTTTTAGCAATTTAGAAATACCATAGCTAGAATCCATCCATTCGATGAAAGTATAATTTTGCCCCCAAGTTTGGGTCGAACATAAACAATATCCAAAACGATTTTTTTTTCCCTCGTAGTAATACTTCTCAACTTTGGAAACTATGAGTTGAAACCCTTTCATTTAACAATTCAAACCCCTTATTCAATAACTAAAATAAAAAATTATTTCTAATCTCCCACGACTCTAAACAATAAAATAGAGGAGTTTGTAGAACAAATATGATTTTTATTCACCTATTATAAAATTTAAGAAAAATATTAAGAAAAAATATATAAATATATATTTGGAAAAATTATTTGCATTTGACTCGATGTTCATGAGTAAAATCACACTTTTTCTTTATAATTTACGAAATAACTATACAAAATAAACAAAAAATAATATAAAACTCTATTTACGGTTATTATATAATTTTTGATTTACCGAGATATTCTTTTAAGAATATTAAGTACCTTTTTAAATTCAAACAACATATATTAATTGATAAATTATTTGAATTATAAAAGATAAATAGTATCATATGATTTAACCAACAAAAAGAAAAGAAAAACTATGAGCGCATGGAGCATCGTTAATATTAGATCTACACAAATCACCCGGATGATTACTTATTTATGTATTTAGCTCCATAAAACAAAATCTAATAAAAAATAAAAGTTAAAATTAACAATGTTTTAACATAATTTAATAATTAATGCAATTAATAGATTTCGGAATAAGCGAATACTAAACTAAATGAGGAAAAGCTAACAACGTCAAGCCCTTATCGCAAATTTAGTTGAACTTTGTGAATCAGATTAATTTATAAATATTCATTATATAATTTATCATATATAAAATCACTTATAATCATTTATTACAAATGAAAAAAATTAACTATTGATAGTTGAAATAAAAATTAAGATCGCACTTAAATCATAAAATTAATTTTGAGAATTATTAAAATAAATAAAAAAATCATAAATATCTTAAGATCAGACAGACAAATGTGTCGCTAATAGAATTGTAAGTAAATTCTGTTAATGTCTCATTAGGAAAATATTATAAAATTAAATATTATTAAATTTGTAATATGAAAAGTTCTGAGAAATACATTTGTTATTTAAATTTAGTTTGGTATGTAATTTAAATAAAGATAATGATAATAAACGGCAGACCCTACGGCGTCGTTTTTATCAAATGTTCGATGATGCCATCGCGTTGTTCATGACTCGAACAATAGCGTCTTCAGCTGACTGCAACTCACAAAACGACCCAGTGGCGTTAAAAACGGCGTCTATCCTCCGCCAAGCCGGCATTCAACCAAACCGCAGGTTTTCCTTCCCCAAAACCGAAAATTCTCAGCTCCATCGTCGCCGGAAAATCACTCAAATCTCTCTTCCCAGGCTGACCCACCGGAAAACAGCTCACGTTGCTGTTTCAGCGGTTTTGGAAACAAAGGAGAGTACTTCATCGGAGATATCCGCTTCCCCAGTGAGAATAGTCGCCGTCGTCGGAGAAGGAAATATTAGCCTCTCAAATGTGCACCGTGGGACGAGGTCATGCTTCACACCGTGACTAGCTAATGGCGGCTATCTTCATCTGTCTGATCCTGTGTTTTCATTTTTAATGAATTGAAATGAGTGTTTTGGGAATAATTTGAAAAACCCTAATTGGTTTTCCGAGTTTTTTCTATGTGCGTGCGTGTGTTTGTGAATTTTGGACATATTTTGATCATACCCTTCTCTTCAAATGTGTTTATGCTTACGGAGTATGCTGAATTAATTGTTCTATGTTCTACGGTATGTTTCGGAAATATATCCAAAAGCGGCCATTTATGGGAAAATGTTATGGAAGAAACCCATGATTTTGTTACTTTTGTATCTTGTGACACAAATTTGGTATTGCTGCAAAATTTGGAATGTCTACTGAAAACTAGTTTGCCTAGGTTTTGTTGATGTCAAATTGGAATCTAAGAAATGTGGTTTAGGTAAACTGAAGTGGTTTAAGCTGAAAGGGTGATTATTATTTTTAGTTGAATAATGTCAGACAAACCAATTGGGTCAAGGACCAAATGATTCGAATGCTTAATTTGAAAGGTATTTTAACCGGTTCAAAATTCCTGGAAAGGTTTTAATTTTTTGATAATATAGACTAGGATTTGGTCTATTTGGTACTTGACGCATTTGGCTTATGTTGCATTACTTGTTTTAGTTTGATTTGATTAAAGTGTCACAGGGAATTATCCCTCACCAACACGACCTGTGTCCACTTGTCATGGTGTAAGTGTATAAAGCTGAGAATTTTCCACTTTGAGAATTATTCTTAAAGGTTGGATCAAGGTTTGTTAACAAATTTGTATTTGATGCCTCACAATGCTGATTTAAGCTAGTGCATGCCAACAAACTTGGACATGTTATGTCGATATCAACTTGGAACATGTTTGGTTCGAGAAACTATCAATAACTCGTGTGCTCTTTGCAGATGCACCAGTTACCATCGAGCATTTTTTGAGAGGTCTGTATTCCTGCTAACACTTAGTCTTGCAATGTTTCTCCATATTGTTTATTTCTCCGGAAATGATTTCTAATCCAATGACTAAAGTTCTATATGGTTTATCTAACATCTGTGTGGTTCTGATCATTCATTATCATTTCTCATGTATCTTGTCTGAAACACTTTAATACCCATGTGCTTCTTTTTGGTCTGGTTGGGGGGGGGGGTAAGGATGTCTCAATCATTAAATTTTCCCTATAAATTCGTCCTAAATTGGCAAATGTTTCTTTCTTTTATTTTTAGGACAAAGACTGAAATCGGTGGATGAAGAATTCGAAATGCTCGTGTTTGTAGATAACATTTGTCAAAGTGATGATGAACCAGCTGAAACTTTCAGGCACGAGATTTGTTGTGCGGATATCTTGGTTGTAGTGGCAGTCACAAATGAAGAGTCAGTCAAATGGATCCAGACAAACAGTGCCAATGTACCAAACATTATATGCTTCAACTCCTCTCCAGCTTTAACAAACAAACTTGGAGGATCCTTGATTCACTGCAAAACCAAAGGGAACATACTTAGCCAAGTAGCTGAAATCTATGAAGCAAGGAAAGAAAAAGAGTCAATAGACATAGTGAGAACAGTCTCTGAGGCATGGGACTAGCACAATTCCGATGATGTAAGGTTCTGCTTGTTAGTTATCATTAATGCATACATAAGGCCTGTTCCAATGCTAAAAAATCTGAGATCAAAGGACTTTTCCACTCTGAACGGCATGGTGACAAACTGTGGACCTCAGATTCTGAACTGCCTCCTGGCTACCTGTCAAAAAGCCCTTCAATGCTTGAACAAGTGCAGTCCAGTTGATCAGGTACGTAATTTCCGATGTATTGCCTCCTATGAGAGTCCAAACCTGGAGGCCTTCTCTCTGTGCATGCTGCAAAGGAACAATTATCTTGAATTAGATGCAGAAATCCCATCAAAAACCTAATGTTTCTCCAATGACAAAGTTCCGTGGAGAGGACTTGTCTCATGAAACTGCTGAAGATCTTTTCGTGGGTTGGTTGGGTACTTTGAATTGGAGTTGGCAAGTGGTAGCAGGGCAAAACCTGGCTTATGACCAATTTCCATGCCAGTACCATCTTTTCTATAGGGGAAAGGCCAAAGGATCATTCTGGTATGATCCTGTTTTTCAAGTCAAAGACGTTTGAGGGGAAGCTGCTCTGGAGGAGACGGAAATGTAGGGTTAAGAGAAGCAGAATTCCTGGCACAATTTACTTCAGTGTCTTGGATAATGGAGTAGTTTCTAAAGAGTTTTGGACAATTGTAGATGTTTCTGATGATTTAAGCTGAGGTTTATTCCTTTACAGTGGGGCTTTTTAATGATAAAAGAGTGGGATAAAAGAGTAAAAGTGGGAGCTTTTAACAGTTGACAACAGTATGTGTTGGAATCAACCATTGGGGATTCCAGAAGGTTCGAATTTGCATGCTCAGATTGAACTGAAAGAACAAGAATGGTCCTCAATATAATGGTGAGCGAGCATGAGACACAAGGGCCGAGCTATCTTGGCCTTTCATTCCATGAATACAGAAAGTGATCACGGCCCAAAATTTTGCAGCTGGCTCCTTACAAAGAACATATTGTATCTGAAAAAGTTGGTTGAAGTTGAAATTAGAATGTTGTACGCATCAAAGCCATTATTTTTAAGAATGCTATAGCCATGGATGGACCATGTATAGAATTCTGTTAAACGGTGTAGGTCCGGCTTAATGGGAACAAGCAGAAAGTGGTTGAATATAGACAATTTGCTTGAAATCAATGTGTATGTGTTATACTAAACTCCATTGAATTTAGTGATCAGGTATTCTACTCTCTTATTTAAAGATTTCGAGTTCAAGTTTTGGGAATAAAGAAAAATGATTTATGAGAATCAATCCTTGATGGATTCTACAGTACTTGGACCGGATGAGTAGATATCGGTATGTCCAATAAAAAAAACGTGTATGTACTGTTGGGGTTGGTGGTGAAATATATGTAAATCAATTACATTGCCTTGAAGAACAGCTTTGTGGTAACATTTTTGCAAGCACATGTCGCATTTTATACCCTTGAATTTGATCACATGCCGCGGCTGACTACATGTGAAAGAATGGAGAATGTGTAGGATAATGTATGGATATTTGGAAAATATATATTTTGATGGTATTTTTTTCTTATAACAGTGAAAAAGTTTAATTACTATTTTTCAAATATTTATTATGAATATGAACCATAAATCATAAATATCAAACAAGTATAGAGATTTTGTAATATTTAATATTATTAATATAGATTTTGGTGAGATATAATATTCACAATAGAATTAAAAAAATAAATTTTCTTGATATTCAATTTTCTCTAAACCAAGACACTATTCCTAATTTCAAAATGGATTTCAGGTATCAGCATGCACAACAATTCACGTTACAGCCTTCGTTTTGGCGCGCTATATCACTACCGAAATTGACTGGTTAATTTCAAAATGACCAAAATACCACCATCAAGATCGGTGCTGCCAGGTCTAAGCCCTTGGAAACTCTAAATATCAAGCCTTCGCAGTGGCTCATTGGTCCACTCAATCGCTCTCACTCTCTCCCCCCCGCCTAATCGAAAACCCTAAAAGCACACATACGCTCTCTCTCTCTCTCTCTCTCTCGCACGCTCGCAGATCTCACAATCAATGGCGGAACAAGAGGAAAACACCACCGAACCAGAGACACTCCAACCCGAGTTTCCACCAAGCAAAGTGAAGAGAATCATCAAGCTAGACCCAGAAATCACCAAGATCAACTCAGACGCTCTCCATCTCATCACCTGCTCCTCCCAGCTCTTTCTCCATTTCCTTGCCGAGCGATCCGCTGAAATCGCCATTTCCAAGAAGCGGCGCACCATCAAGCTGGAGCACCTCCGTGCCGCGGTCAAAAAGCACCAGCCGACCAACGATTTCCTCCTTGATTCGCTTCCTCTGCCGCCGCCGCCGCCGCCGCCGGATCGCGATGGGGCTGATCTTCGACGCATCAGAGCTGTGGAAAAACAGGTTCCAAAAGGGACGAGGCGTATTGAGGATTTTTTTCGGAGCCCTGTGGCTGTGGGTGAAACTGAGGATCCTAATGAATGATGGGGTTTTAAGGTCTAGATTAAGATGTGTAATTTTTGTTGTTATAACTATCAATTGCAATTTCATTTTTTCGTATGAATTGACTGTTTTGCCGAAATCCTGCTTTGTTTCTGCTAATTTTGATGCGAGGGAGTGAGGTAGAAGGGGGTTTAAAAAAAAAAGAAAAGAAAAATGGGGATGCACAAACTTGGAATCGAACCCGAGTCTGTTCTGTGACAGGGTACTACGAATTGCAAATAATTAGATTAGATCCAGGCATGTCAAATGCCATTTGAAATTTAGACCTCACCCCTGATCCATGTGATTATAAAAACCCATATCAGAAGAATGTTTTAAAATTAACCTATTATTACATATAAAAATGTCTTGTCCGAAACATTTATTTATTTCATCATATATTCGGTGATCGACCGCTAATATCCGTTAAATAAGTGATCTTGGATTCAAATATGTATGAAAAAAACAAATGTTAAAAAAACTTTATCTGTCAATGATCTGGTTTGTCTTAAATTAAATTTAATTTAATCGAATATCAATAATTTATAATAAAAAATATTAAAAATTATAATGTTTTCAATTTATTCCCTTTCTAGTTTTCTTTGTTCATTAATTCATATATTAGCCTCTTCTTTTCCTATACCCTTTTTCTTACTCTTTCCAATTAAAAGTCCCTCTTTAGAAGAATATTAATTGAGTACCCTTATTTTCAAAATTTTACCATATTGCTATATTCACATCCCTACACTCCATGCCAATGGCATAGTATGTCTTTTTACAAGCTTAGGACTACCCTGTGACTTATTTCTTATCAAATATATAAATCTGAATTAACTAACTATAGTCGAAAGTATATGCTTCAAATAAGAGAAAGGAGTTTGTTGAGGTCGAATGGGATAGAAATTGAGGCCATATGCCATGGTAACAAAGCTCAAAACAACTAGGCTTTCAAAAATGGGTGGTGAGAGTGGCAACTATGGACTGAAATTGGTCCACTTGGCAAATGAAAGCAAGAGCAGGTGACATCCTTTCGTATCTCTAGGGTTTAAATTGGAAGAGAGAGAGAGTAGAAAAAGACGACATTTTGACATTTGGGTTTCTTTTAATAATAGGGTGAAAGAAATAGAAAAGTAAATTAGAGAAAAGGGAGAGATGAGCATGAAATAGATGGGAGAAAGGGATTAAGTGAGAGAGAAGGAGAGAGAAAAACAGGTCAATAATTATAACGGATGGGAGAGAGTTAATGTGGGGTTTGAGTGTTAGGTCTGGAGAGAGAAAAAAGCGAGAAGTAACATGGATATTTAGAGAGAGAATAAATACAATCAAGTGACAGAGGCAAAAACTTGGAAGTTAGGATTCCGAAAAACATGATAATCAAAATTTAATTAGAAAAATAAAGAGCGGTTGACGATTTCTTAAATTTATAATTGCATTTTACAGAAATTTATGTTTTTATCTATTCTTAAAATTGAGTTATTACAAGGATAATGTAGCAAAATTAATTATTCACAAAATACAATATATATATATATATATATATATATATATATATGATGAGAAGTTTCACACTTATCACACTTATGGTTAGACATATTCAAAAAACGATAAAAACTAGTCTTTTGTATAAATTTGGGAATTTTACATCTACAACTTCCTGGAGTACCCTCACTCACAACAACGTAAACAAGATCAACAACATTACAACAAAACTAGTGGCTGCAGATGCCAAATTAAGAGAATGCCCAGTGCTCACAATCTGAACAGGGAAGAGGCAATTCCCCACGGAGGCATTAGTTTCTGTAATTGTAGCCAAACCTTGGAAATCACATGCCTCAACACTTTGATCATTTATTTGGAAGTACATATTGAAGGCATAGGAAGTCATCTGGTACTCATCAAGTTGACTGCATGAGGATCCCTCTGTCAAACTTGTGCAATCCCCAAGTGAGCAAGCATAGTCCATATTTTGACCAACCAAACTATTGTCCTTCATATCTTCCTTCACCACACACCATTGTGACTCCAAGTATTGGACACCCTTCACAGGCACAAGTAGCTTGTCATTTCCTTTTCCAGAGAGATCCATAGGAAACTTTGGCTTTCCATCATACGTAAAAATGCCCCAGTGCCTTTCAAAGTTTCCCGGTTGAATACTTTTGGCGTCCTCATCAATTAGACCAAAGATGTACACTTCCAAACCGCCTGGTCTAAGTGGGGTTCCTTTGTGGGAAGCCAGTTTCTTGAGCAATCCATCATAGAACTTCTGTGCATTTTGCATATTGGCATTCTTGTCGCCATCAGTAGGCCATCCAACCTCTCCTACAGTGATCTTCAAGTCAGGGACACCGGCCTTTTTGAGGGTCCAAGCAAGGGTATCATAATTGGCATCAAACACATTAGTGTAGCTAATATTTTTGTCTTGCACGGGGTTAGCTCCACCATCGAAGAAGGCGAATTCCTTTGGGAAGTTGGAGTTTTGGTAGAGACTAAGGAACGGATAAATGTTGACAACAAAAACGGAATTTATGGATTTTAGGTATTTGACCATATCGGTCATGAGATCCTTAATGTCATCGCGAAATTTCCCATCAGAGGGCTTGTTTGAAGCTGACTCATATACATCGGCATTTAGAGGAACTGTAGCTTTAATCTGGTCTCCAAGACCAGCCTCATCTAGAGCCTTTTGAATGTTTTGCAATGCAGGGAATGTGCTCTTGAGAAATGAACCATTGTAACTCTTCAAAAATGGTTCATTTCCCACTGCCACATATCTAAAATACAAAACCAAAGATAGGTTAGGAGAAAAAGAGGAAACAAATCAAAATTTGCAAAGATTAAGGGAAAAAATGGGGGGTTTTACTTATTCTTACTTGATATCAACACCACCATCATAAATGTGCTTGGTGACATTTTGCTTAACCCAGTCCTTGGCAGGGCTGTATTTGTTAGCTAAGCGTTGAAGTTGGTTATTTGGGATTCCGAGCATGACTTCAATTCCGGTCCCTGCCAAAGTGTTAACAGTCCAAGAATCTGCATCGAACAATTTGACCTTTTTAATGCCATTGTCCTTGAGCATTTGAACAACAAAGCTTGGATGGATAGGGTGTGTTGACAGCACACCCCAATTCACGCCGATGGTGTTAGCAACACTGGGCGATACTATAAGGATGCAAGAGAGAAGGATGAGAACCATGGCCCTGGCCATGGTCTGGATGGGTATGGTGCCAATTTTTTTCTACCTTGTTCTGAATTTTAGGGCTTGGGTTGAAGGGCAAGTCTGGAAATGGTGGTCAGTGAGAGAGAGAGAGAGAGAGAGAGAGAGAGAGAGAGAGAGAGATGGGTATCCACAGGCATATATAGCCTGTAAATGGAATGTATGGCAGAGGAAGGAAAGAGAGGGTCGAATGAGGAGTTCAGAAAGCCGTTGGTGTCATAACTTGTTTCGATTTCTAATTTTGGTTTGGTGTAAGAATTTAATAAAATTTATTGTCTGATTATAATTGCATCTTAATCTCAAATATACGTGTTTTATCCCTATTGGTTGATTGTCAAGAATGGAGCATTTTAAGAGGCACGTGGACTTTAAAATTTTGTTAATAAATTAAATTCAAACCGTATTTAATTTATTAATTAATAATTATATTTGTTTGATGTGCTAGAAAAAATCGAGTCTGAATTATTAAATTAATAGACTTTTTTTTGTAATTATGAAATAATGTGTCATATGATATTGTCTTACAAATGTAGTTTAAGATTAAAAATATAAATATATATATATATATATATATATATTATATTGAATCATTAAAATACTCTTGGATTCGTAGTTGTGGGGATTTATTGCAGGCTTGAAGCCTGCGCGCACCAACCGAGTGGGAAAGCCTCTGATCTGACCCAGAGAGAGAGAGAGAGATACGGTGTCGTTTTGCAAATTTGATTCTATTTTCACTTGGCTCCCACTTACATTAAGACTGACCGTAAAACCATCTCCCCCCCTTCTCTCTCCGCTCTGAAAATACGTAACTTATCTACAGAAAGCTCAAGAAGTTATTATGGGTCCTTTCATATTGGCTATCAATTCAAAGAGCTCCTCCTCCTCCTCCTCCTCCTCATCATCATCATCTGGTAACCCTACAAAAAATATAATCTCACATACATTTGTGCATTTGCCTTTATTTCTTCCCCAATTTCAAGGACCCATTTCACTATTTCTAACTTTTTGTAGATATGGCATGCGGGTTCTTTCTAATTATGATGTTAATAGGGGTTTCCTCAACTTGTTAATTTTTCATCTCGCGGGAATTAAAATTCAGAACGTCAAAGCCCTTTTTTGGGTGGGGGCATTATTGTGCTGATTTAAATGACAATTTTGTGGAAATTGAAATTTTTTGTGTTTACAACTTTTGGCTTGTGCATCTCTGTATGTCATTACTGGGGTTTCGATGTTGCGAAGCATGTCTTTTCATGGGTAATTGAAATTCAATTCACTTGAAATTTTAGGTGGAAAATTAGGAAAAATGGAAATTTATTTTTGTTTTGCAACGATGGGTACATCTTTGGAAGATAATATCATCAGTTTGGAAATACTGAGGTTTATATCCAAAAAGTTGTTCCTATATAACCTGCTCAAGTAGGACTGACTAAACCACCACTAGGTGATGACTTCTAACTGAACTTGAAGTAAGAGGTCTAATGTGCACAAGCAACAACGTGAAGCATAATCAAAACAATACTTCTTGATCTTGATTTTTAGACTTAATTAGTTTCAATTTTGAAAGTGAGGGATTTGATGGCTTAGCCTTTAAGAGGCCGGGAAAATGTTGTTTGGGGCTTTTATACTGGTAGCTACATAGTGCTTAAAAAATGTTGCTTTTGCAATTTTTACATATCCTTTCTGTTGGAAACAATGGCACATATTAAGAAGGCAATGAAAAAGAAATTAGCTGTATACTCTTCAAGCCACTAAATGATTGGTGGAACAGTTGGAATTATATTATCATCATTACTATACCTAACGTTTAAGTGGAATAGTCCCAATATATTAATTGTTGTTGTTGATACGATCATCCATTTGTTTTCCAATGAGTAAACAGCTAGTCTGATCATAATGAGACGTTACAAGTACTGCTGTTCCAACATGATTTATTTGCATCGAATTCCCATTTTTCTGGTTGAGCTGTTCTATGGTTTTTGCAGATGCATCTTACCGGACAACTAAAAGCATAAAAATGGAGACAAAGCCCTTTTTTGCATCAATGAGTGCAGGGGAGGAAAAACCATTTGATTTCTTCCGCACTTTATTTGGTAGGCTCCATAGTTGTTCTTGGAACCTGATTAAGCCTGATGAAGTGTTGAGTATGTGATTGCCCGATGAAGTGTTGAATATGTGATTGTCAATTTTAGGACAGAATTCTCTCTCATAGATTGTGAATGCATGAAACATTTGAGGGACCACCTTTGTATGTAAATAACCTTTATCAAAACAATGTTTCATATAATTCTAGGAAAATTAGAATGTTTGGGTAATTACTTCAAAAATCATAGGTTCAGTTGCCTTCCAAAATTAAAGAACACCATTTATATAGCAGGAAAAATTGATTTTTTGAATGCTAAACTGTTTTGGCTAATGAGCTAATGCATTTTTCATTTCTATGGGAGTTCACATTTTGATAATTACAAGTCTGTTAATCAGCACAAACTGCAAACATAGGGAATATCATTTATTAGGTACAAGATTTGGTGCTACACTTTTTTGTGGACTGATGGGTGTACTTCTATTGGTACACAGCTTCTGCTAAACTCAATTTTCTACCATGTTCTTTTGCCCCTGTTCCCCACAATTGAAACTTTAGCCACTCCGCCTCTGTTTGTTTCTCTCTCTAATATGTCTTGATTTTGCAGAGGGTGTCATAGCAGGGGGCACTGCTGGTGTTGTCGTTGAAACTGTTCTATACCCAATTGATACAATAAAGACCCGCTTACAGGCGAGAGCTTTGCATTTCTAATTGCTATGATTGTTATAGATCTTACCTTAGTTATTTTATTTATTGGACTAACTGACATCCAATGATGAGTTTATGAAATCTGAGGAGACTGTCTTCCACCTATTTCTCCTCTAATGATATGAGTTACAATATTAGCCTCCTCCAGTACTTGTGTGAATTTATATATCCAAAACTAAATATGATTTTTTTTTAACCATTTGTTTTAAATTTTCTGAGTTTTTCTTTTCCATCCCTTTGATTTCTATGCATCTTCTGTTGTGGGTATTTGCACATCCGTCCAAGGTTTTAGCCTGCTCTAGTGCTTGTGTAATTTTATATATCCAAAAGTAAATATGATTTTTTTCTTTTTCATATAGTTTCAATTTACCATTTGATTTAAATTTTCTGAGTTTTCCTTTTCCATCCATTTGATTTCTATGCATCTTCTGTAGTGGGTGTTTGCTACATCAGTCAAAGGCTTTCTTGGAGGACTTGCTTATATAGCCAATTATTAGTGACTTTGTTTTCATCAACTCAACTCTTACTCTTGTTCTCCAATGTAATTGTACACAACCAGATCAATTTTTTTCTTTGACAGGCAGCTCGGGGAGTGGGAGGAATAAATTTGAAAGGATTATATGATGGACTTTTTGGAAATCTTGCTGGTGTCTTACCGTAAGAACTCTGTCTTTGACATATCTCAACGTACTTGGTTTATCTCTAAGCTTACCATTAAACTAACAGATAACATTCTGAAAATCTGGACTTAAGAGTTGTGTGGGAAAAACAATAGAGAGAGAGAGAGAGGATTTTATTCTTGCAGCTCCAGTTGGAATCTAAGATTTGTTTGATCAACTTCAATTTCTGTTTTAGGCAGCTAGGCCTTTGTTTCTAGGCTTAGGCAGACATTTACAACCAAATCATGAAGTTGCCAGCAACATTGCTCCAACTGTGTTGCATACTATACATATGGAATTAAGACTTTTTTGAACAGCTTCAACTTCTGTTTTAGGCCGCTATGCCTTTGTTTCTAGGCTTAGGTAGACCATATACAACCAAATCATGAAGTTGTCTAGAAACATTGCTCCAACTGTGTTGCATACTATACATATTTGACAGTGATTACAATAGTGAGATAAATATTGTCTGACCTGATATTTTAGATGTTACACAGTTTTTGCCTTCAATATCTCTATCTGTATTATATGTTAAAATTAATTCTCCCTCCTAACTGTTTGGGTTTTCTTTGACCTCTATGATGGTAATTATCTCTATACAGGGCTTCAGCTGTATTTGTTGGTGTGTATGAACCTACAAAACAGAAGCTATTGAAGATGTTTCCCGAAAATCTTAGTGCAGTTGCTCATCTGGTGAGAGCTTTTGCAACTTAACAGATAACTATTTCAAAAGAAATCTTAAAAATGCATTCCCTGCCGGTCAAGTGACGAAGTTCTTGAATGTTGACCCTGTATATTCTCAAAACAAATCCAAGTTTGTAATGATTAAGAAATTAGACTCTTCATTGAATTTTGAGAGGTTGTCAACAGATGAGTCATCAGAGACCCAGCTGAAGCTATAGCTCTCAAGCAGGATTAGCAGTTTTCTGTGTTCTGCAGATGGAGACCAGGTGCAAGCAGCGTAGCATAGTCTTGCAGCTAAACAAACTTATACAATTTGTAGGCTTCTAATGTGCTCAGTTGCTTTGGTCATCCATATTATCATTTCTTAGTTGACTATATAGATCAGTATTTCTGGGCTGAGGGTAACACATTTGAGCTACATCTTTTATTGCATTCTTTGCTTGAGAAATGCATGCATGTCACAAAAATGATTGGTGCATATCTTCCTGAACATGTTCAATTTCTTATGTCGATGTTTTAGCATAGAAGTCTTTTTCTAGTGCTTCTTAAGCACTATATTTATATCTTTCTGTAGTTTTGGCTTATTTAAGGGTGTAAAGTGCCATGCAGGCTGCAGGTGGAATTGGTGGGATTGCTGCTTCTTTGATTCGTGTCCCAACAGAGGTAAATATTTTGAAAAGTCAATTCTCATGTTTTATGACTGACTGACTAAGGTCTTTTCTGTTATTGATGCTCTGAAGGTTGTTAAGCAAAGGATGCAAACTGGGCAATTTGCTTCAGCTCCTGATGCTGTCCGCATCATAGCATCCAAAGAGGGATTTAAAGGTCTTTATGCAGTATGTGAAGATGTTCTGTTCCACCCTTTGATCTGATCTAAGATTCAAATCTTTGCTCTTCCTCTCCTTACATTACCTCATCCCTCTCTCTGCATGCATCAGACACTCATTTCTGCAGTCCTTTTTTCCATGCACTTGCATAGATGGATCATTACTTATAAAATGATTTGCATCTCATTTGCTGCAAGAACCAATTGAGACTTGCGTCCTGACAAGTTTTGCTTGGCTTCATTCTGAAGGTTTTCCCCTAATCTGCTCCATTAAGGGCCATCTTCATTGTTATATTTTTTGCAAGCTTATCTTCCCTTACTTCCATCTCTCTTCTTTATATTCTGATTTTACTTCTTAGGACAACTGCATGTGTTATCATTTCTTCATTGGTGTTGTGGTTAGTTGAGAATGTATATAAAAATTTTTGCTAATTTCCTCACCCTGAATTGCATCTATCTTCTATTCTTTTCAGATGCATTTGTTCCTCAATTGCATATACTACATGGATGCCTTAACTTCTTTTCTTCTGACACTACAGGGATATGGATCCTTTCTATTGCGAGATTTGCCATTTGACGCTATTCAATTTTGTATTTATGAGCAGCTGAGAATAGGATATAAGCTGGCAGTAAGTATTCCTCCTGTTGCTTGAGTTCTTGAGTTTTGCTTTGTTGACATTGATGAATTCCGCTTCAACTACAGCAGGACATTTTTTTTCCCGTGCTTGTATGTCGTACTATTTAAGTGTTTTGGCCTTATTTGTGTGACCCTTACTTGAAAGTGAGAAGGAACCTCATATAGTATAACTTCCGTTCATTTGATCATGCAGAACTCATAAGTTTCTGCTTTTGCCAGGCAAGGAGAGATCTCAATGATCCTGAGAATGCTCTTATTGGTGCTTTTGCTGGTAAGCATACAATCAAAAGCCTTACCTTTTCTTCATCACTCAGTTGTTGGATCTCTGTACATTCTCTTAACGGTGTGAGAACTGAGAAGTAGAACTATGCTTCTTTCTCTGACTTCCAAAATGAGCGTGCCCATTGATGTTGCACTCGGAGGCTTGCCTGCATGCAATCCATATTCTTGACACACAATCGACTTTGTTACTTCTCTATTACATCTTTGGCTTTCCACACATGCTAGAGGGCCTTTGATTATATTATCGTATAATTTACTTCTGCACTAATAAAACTCAATTATCCAACTTTTGGTTTGCTTGTAGGAGCATTAACTGGAGCTATAACCACACCACTAGATGTAATCAAGACAAGGCTAATGGTTCAGGTTTGTCTTGCTCGTGATTTGAGCTTTCTACTAGCTTGATGTTTATGTACTCATTCTTAACTGAATGCTTTGATGTGGTTGTGTAACATTTCTGGGCACACACAAATTTATGTTTTCCTGTATGCTCTGCAGGGTACAGCAAACAAGTACAAGAGTATGTTTGACTGTGTTCAGACTATTATTAGGGAGGAAGGACCTTCTGCCTTTTTAAAGGTAGATCTCTTTTGCTTCTCAAATGACACCCTTATCCAAAACTAGAAATTTTATGCTTTTTCTTTTTTTTTTTCCCCTCTGGGTTGGGATAATATCATGGTATAACAGGAGAAAAAAAATATGAAAAATGACAGCATGGTTAAGATGCGATAAAACATAATTTACAAATGAGAGATGCAAAAACCTTCATTTCTAAAGGGGTGTTTGTTTTGCCTGTAGAAAAGCACTTTCATGGTAAAAGCACTACTCGAGGTAGTTTGTGAAGTGCTTTTTTTGAAGACAAAGCTACCAATCGAATGTACTTTATTGTTGACAAAACAAACACCCCTAGAGGAGGCATTGAAATAGCAAATTTTCACAACAATAACCCTACATGACCTCGCTTGTCTATAAGGATAAATCATCAAACATCTTCCTTAGGCATATCAGCCTAAAAAGATGAACTGGGCAGTCTACCCTGAATGAAATTTTACTCAGATTTGTTGTAGTTTCTTGCCCTTGCTTATAATCAATATCTGTCGCTAGTTTTCAGTATATTCTAGGAGAGGATAATTTCTCCCTAGACTTTTAGAAGTCTCTTTGCTCCCCCTTAGTCAAAAGAAGTGAGACCGGAGATTGTAGCCACTCAGAAATTATTGCCCTCTTCTTCAAGCTCAGCTCTTTTACAGTACAAGTTTTGAGTTTGAATGGGAATTATAGGAGTCTAGTTTTATGGAAATGGTAGCAGAGAATGTAGCAGCTTGAAAAAGAAATTGTCCTCTTCTTAAAGTTCCACTCTTAGCACACATATTCTAGTTTGATTTGCTATACCGATGAAAGTTTCATTTGTTTAACAAATGCAGTTGCAGAGCTTGAGTCAAGCTCAAGCTGCAATGGTATCTGGTACAAGTTGCTTTGACTGTAGCAACTTCTGATACTTCAATTTCAACCAATTCTGCAGGGGATTGAACCAAGGGTTCTGTGGATAGGCATTGGAGGTTCAATTTTCTTTGGTGTTCTTGAAAGAACAAAGCGTTTACTTGCTGAGAAGCGTATTCAACCTGATCAGAATTTGCATAAAAAACAGGATTAAGGTTCGGTGCAGCAGCAGGAGGATTGTTGCCAGACTTCTATCTTTTTCAGATAGTTGACATATGGTTGTTCTTTAAACTTTTACCTTTTGTAATTTGAATTGCTAATGGGGATAGAAAGATATTTAGGCTCCCGTCCAGCTATAGCTCCAGCATTATTTTCTGCATGTGCGACTGTTTAGGTGTTATTTGCCTTCGATCTCAACTTTTTCATCCATAAAATAGTTGGTCAAAACCTTCCTCCTTTGATGCTGTCCTTTGGTGCAAGAATTCATGGACTGGCAGCATTTCTGATAATGTTTAGGGTCGAAGAAACCTGTGTTACCTGAGTCTGAAACCATTGTGAGTGATTTGAAATGGTGCAATATATAGCATATTACTTCTTTAATCAATCATCAAATGCTAAGAATGCTATTGGCAGAGCTGTCACCAAGGTAAAATAAAAAATATGTACACCTTTTACATTTCTCGCAGATAAAAATGCAACTCACTACACTCATTAACCACATTCCAGGAAGACACAAACGGCCTCGACCATACAAATCAGGCAAGACCAGAAAGAATTTCCTAGTTCTTTTGTTTTGCACTGATCTAAGCTACGTATACTATGTACAAACTGAAAATCTTGTGACTGCTGGTTTGTGAACTGCTAAGAGAAAAATCCTTTTTCAGAACTTTTTGCCCAATTTGCAAGAGGATCCGATCTCTCAACCAAAAATAAGGTTGTTCTTTACATCAATGGGATGTAAGCACCACCATGTCCTTTTCTCAGCACAAGAGGCCCGGCTGACTCAGGAACCTTGTCCAAGACTTTCGAGCATGCATCAATCACGTCAATAAAGCCCGTAGCCATAGTAGCCAGTTGCAACTGCAACCGCAAATCTCTAGTTTTCCTCAACAAACATCTGAAGGACCTCCCCAGATACTTTGCCCATTCTGCTGGCAAGCCACCTCCAGTCAGCCAAACAGAAAAATGAGACTGGTCGCCCCTGGCTGCCATCTCATTCCTATAAAATTTTGCCACATCACTGAGCATTGAATCGTGCAGAGGGAGCACCGCCACGAATTCAGCCACGAACTGTTCTATAAGCTCTGGTTTAAGCATTTGGTTCCAAAGAACTAAGGCCCACTCACTGGGTTGGTTAAGACAGTAGGCTTCAGCAACAATAAGTGCTTCTTGGAAACGGGACTGCTCAACCAAGGCACGCCTAGCATTTGTTTCAGATAAATTAAGCCACTGGAAATCTGGCATTCTGATCTGAAGGGAGACGAGGGATGCCTGAGCACAGGTGGCATGGGTTTTGTTGCCCCCATCGATGGAGCAGTGAACTTCGGCAGCCTCAATGAAATAGCGCATGGCTTCTAGCAAGTCTTCATTCTGCTCCTTGTCATAGCGAAGGAACCAGTGATGGATGGACTGTTTGGCTCGAGACTCTAGAAGGGCAGCTGTTTCATGCTTCATGTCAAAATGGTTGTACACCTGTAGATGGAAATAAGTGAATCACAATCAATTTCAGGTCCAATCTTGGGACAAATTGAGACAATATATAACAGTGTCTAATAAGTATGAATATAACTAATGACCAATTACCCCTTGCCCTTGGCCTCCCATAGGGCCAGGGACAACGGTTTTAAGAGAAAAAAAAGCAACAAAGCATTGCTATCTGCAGCCTATATGTCAAAAAGCACACATGGAAGTTCAGTGACTTTTTGTCCTTTTTTACCCACTTTAGCATATTATATAAGTATGGCAGAGAAAATTCCAGAATTTGATTTACATGATGCTACTCAACATGGGCATGAACATACCATAGCTATTGCATCAAGATCATTAGGATTAAAATGCTTTAGTGATGTAAGGACAGCCATCCTGAACCCTCTGACAGCCTCCGCAGTGCCAGGGTTTGCCTCTGCAGCAGCCGTATACTTTTGAAGAAGAAGATCTAGCTGCCCATTTTCAATAAGAATGCCAAGGATGAAATTCAAGGCATGGAAATTTCCAACACCGGTTATAAGGCGAGCCAAACATGCAAAATCACCCTCAGCTACATATGCTTCCACCCTGGTTGCTGCAAGGGCTACGAGGACATCAACACCATCAAGGCATGCTGAGGACTTGTAGAAGTGGTGAGACAAAATTAGAAGCTCAACCTGAGATGTCATATCAAGGAGAACAGTTAAATCGTAGAAAGAAAAACAAATCACTATTCCTATGAACTATATAATAATTTGTTTGCAGAGATGGGATTTAACAATCAAATGTTTTGGCAAGCCAGATCTCCATAATTATCAAAGCACAATTTAAGTTGAGGATGACTAGTCTGATGTTGATAGTCAAAATATCTGTTCCACTTGTTGAGTGTAAAATTTTCTCCCCAAACTGTATTAGAAAATTTCAATGACATTAGGCCGTGTGATAAGTTCCATCAACGAATCACCATCATTTCCCTACACATAAGTATTCATAATGACAATGAAAATAATATCAAACCTCGCAAGCATGGGGAATTTCTTGGCCAGTAATGACTAAACGCATCAATGCATGGCCAATTTCTGGTTCTGAAGGGCAAAGCTCCGCCCACTTCAAAAAGTCTGTAATTCTCCATAAAAGGGGAGCAGGTCCTTCCTCTTTTTGAGAATCCATGTATCCCCCACGATGTGCAGCCAACAGACCCTGTGGCAAATCAATCACGTAAGGATGGCAATTCTGGACATAATAATCACAACAATAACTTCATTTAAAAGAAAAAAATAGATGCCACAAGAAATGATTCCTTCATGTTTGTTGAGAAAGACACAACATATTGACGTGTGGCAAACCCAAATATAATGCAGGCAATGGAATTAAATTCAAAAAAAAAAAAAGGGACAGAATTATCTTCATATCAGGATTGAACTTTTTATTTCCATGTTGATATATGCAAAGCAGCAAAATCTAAGGTCTATCTCAACATTTTGTTCCAGTGCAGGTCCAGATCTGTCTGCATTTGATAGTAAGTAGATAACAATTGCCTCCAATGAGTACATGACCTTAACTACATGTCTTGATGGTTCTCGTCCAATCTACGACTGAAGAAGCCCACAAAATGGGTTTTAGACATGATATGACATTCCCGCTGGCCATCAGATTTGAGTTTATGACAGAATATACACATATATTTTGGTTAAAACTAAAATAACAATATGAACTCCTAGAATACAGGATTCCAATAAAGGATTGTAAAAGAACAATATATCTCTGACTATGAACTCCACTAGAAATTAGATGAAATGAGAAGGTATAAAAGGAGGGAAAAAAAAAAGCCTTTCACCTTAAGAAAGGATTCAGCCAGAATCTGAGCAATACTGGCAGCCGGCATAGAATGTGTCTGCACCAGAAGATTAGCTTCTTCAAACGAATCTTGTGCTTTAAGAGAAAGTAGCTGCAACACCTCAACTGGTTGCTTCTCAAAAGCCTCAGAAAATGAAATCCCCAATACATTTGCAGCTTTGACAATGGCTATTATCCTTTTACACAGTCCTCGTCCATTACCATCTACAAATATATTTGCTAGGCTCTCCAACACCTGATTTTGTAAAATGAATCAATAATAAAGTTCCAACAACTTTGACAGCATTAACTAGATGAAGCAATCAAGTAAAATGAGAAACAAAACACAAAAAAGAGTAAATGCTAGCCAAAAAAGTGTAAATGCTAACCAAAAAAAACCTGTGGACATTTAATTTTCCCTGGGTTAGTTTATTAATGAATATTTGACCTTTTGTTTCTTAAACCCGGAGTTATTTATTTATTTATTTTTTGGTATAAACCACTCGTATCCAATAACCACATTGGATCTTACTAACTCCGATTCAAGTTGGTCTGTGCCTTAAGGGGAAAAACTCTCCCAATCCCTATTTTCTCCATACATTAGATTTGAACCTAGGACCTCGCGTAGAGGAACAAGTGCCCAGCCACTGGACCAATTTTGCATTGGTCTCGAGTTATTTATTTGTAAATGATAAGAGAAGGGAAAGGTTCTAATGGAAACCTGCAGTGGATCAACTGTGTGATGGTCAGACAGCAGATTGTATGATTGCAAAACAGAATTCAGTTCCTCATCCAAAACTGGCATGGGTAGCAGTGTGGGAGGAGCTGAGAGAGCTGCAAGCTTTAAAGCGGCATCCACAAGTGCAAATTCAGATGGTATGTGTGCTGGAGAGAGCTTATGTTGCAGTTGTTTGGCTGCTATTATCTGACCGAACTCCAAGAGAGAAAGGACAGCCCTCTCTAGTTCTGCAGGTCCAACCCTTTCCTCCCACCTTGAAAGGGAAACTTCTATTGTAGATGTTTCGTCCAGCAAAGGCAAGTCATTTCTGACATTAAGAGGGGGACTTGAGCCATACTCTATATCAATGCCTTTATCTGCTGTATCTGTTATTGATCGCCTGGATGGCACATAGCTTTTAGCCCTCCTCTTTGTTTTCGTACTTCCTCCTGCTGCAATTGGGAAGCCCGCATCCATGACCTGTTGAATTTTGAGATTTGCTACACTTATTTCTCTGCCATCGTATCTCTCTGTAGTTTTACTTCTCATTGTATTTATATGATTATCCATTTTCGCTACAATGCTAGCAGTTCGGTCTATCATACTCGAACTTTTTCCATTTAACAGGTCGTGGCTAGAATTCATAAAATTAAATTCCCGTTCACTTTTCAGCTGAGCTTCAGATTCTACTGCCAAGAGCCACACTCTAGTCTCAATCTCTCGCAGAAGATGCAGTGGATAAACACTGAAGGAAAGACATGGAGTCAGAAACATGAAACCACACCAAGATAGCGGAACACTAGTATAAAGTTTTAGAATACAACTTACGGATTGGACATATTTATCATCCCACTTAACCATTGCAGAGAGAGCAGCAAGAGTTCATGAAGCTCCTTCGCAGGAAGATCTTTCTCCACAGCTTCTGCATGCTTAAGAAAAAAAAGTCCAGCCTGCGAAAAGAATGATGAACCAATATCTCAACATAAAGTAACATGCAACATGAGCTTGCTGGAGGTAAATAGACTATGATAATTAAGAGCAACAAAAGTTCATTCAAGTGTCAGATGCAAAGCAGACAGACCTGCAATGGAGGGAAAGAGTATCTGATGAAAAGTGACTGGCAATGACCCCATAAAGCAACTCTTTCTTCTGGGACATCCCAAAGGAACTCCCTCCACTCTGCTACCATTGACTCGGCCTGAGAGAGAGAGAGAGAGAGAGAGAGAGAGAGAGAGCTACTTAGAA
Source organism: Dillenia suffruticosa (assembly GCA_033439265.1). NCBI lineage: Eukaryota > Viridiplantae > Streptophyta > Magnoliopsida > Dilleniales > Dilleniaceae > Dillenia > Dillenia suffruticosa. Next base: position 3,247,265 of record JAVTVX010000012.1, on the reverse strand, counting down.
TTCAAGATAAAAGAAACTAACAAGTGGTGCCTACACCTTCAAGCCAAACCAAACCCACTAGTCTCAAGCCCTATGGTAGAATCCTTCACCAATCTTGCATCATACTTTCCTCATTAAGAACTTCCATTGTAACCTAGGTAGACTAAACCCACTAAACCTTTCAAAAAAAAAAAAAAATCTGACACAGCCTATGTTTGTTCCCATTTATTTTCATTATTTCTATTTTGTACTTCCACTCAGTTCCATTGTGTTCTGCATGCTGCTCAAGCATTTGTTAATCTCAGCCAAGTTTTAAAGGATTGGTTTAATCATGGGTCATGTCCATAATACCTGTGTTTCTGTGACATGATGGGCTGCGGCTTTCCAAGGTCCACCAATAGCCTCCAACTGCCTGGCCCAGTTTCGTGCTTGTTCCCAATGACCGTTCTTTTCCAATGCTGCTAAAAGAGATGCATCATCCAGAGTCTCAGTTCCTAGATGTAAATTGTCGTCTTTGCGTAGTGAGGGCTCAGCTAGGCTTATTTTCCAATAGAGTCGTCGATAATGTGATGCAGCAGATCCATTGTCACCAAAGTCCATTGCAGCTAGAAGTTGTAGTAGGCATCGCTTCTCATAAGGTGATGGACATGTTGAAAGCATTGCATCAGCAGCTCTCACTGCAGTGGAGGTTATCCATGAGGTCCCAATTGGTCCTCCTTTTCCTATATTTGTTTGTGGAAAAGGTGGTTCCTCCTTAATTCTAGTGGAGAAAGATCCTAAATGTGCTAAGGCTTCAGAAAGTCGCATCTGTGAAAAAGCCTGTGGTAAAATAAGAGCGGAGTTAAACATTTTACTTGTCGAGATTTACATTAATTTTCACTCCAATTAACCAAATCAGATGAAATCAAATAAAGAACTATTAAAGATATCCTGAGACATAGTTGGACCGTAGAAACTTCCCAAGAAAGAAAAGGTTTGCATCTGATTTTTGTTCATTTGAACTACATTTAATTGGCCTTACCAGTCTTCTGAAAATTTTTCTACTAACCTAATTGAAAATTTTAAGATAGAAGAATGCTAAGGGCCAAGGCAGACTGTTTGCTTCATTTATTCTGCATTACACTCCTTAAAGTAAATATGCAATCACGAAGGAGGAGACAGGATCTTAAGAACAAGAGAGCACTCACTCAAGGAGAACAACTTGGGGAGATAGATATTTGCGTGTCCCATGATCCTCTATTGAGTAAACATAAAGGCTAAGGGGTGTTTGATAACCGTCTTAATACAAAAAGCTGACTTGGTGCTCAAAATTAAGCATGTTTGATAACACCACAAAGAGGGGGAAAAAAAAAAGAAGAAAAAAACATTGAACTTTTGGCACTTACCAAGAAGAGGGGAAAAATTAAGTCGGAAACTGCTGGAATTTCTAGCGTATTGTTGAATGCTGAAAATACTTGAATATATGTCATTGAAAACTAAGTTCCCTCAATTCATATATTTTCATGTTAAACAGTTTAATTTTCAATAGTAAAATTCAGCTATTAATCAACACAGTGCTCAATTTTCAGTTTTATCAATCAGAATGTAACTCCATTGACAAGGCTCAGCAAGCAATTCAATGCATAGCTACCGTGTCAGGAATCCACCATTCTAATCTTCCTAATTTTAACCTTATCAACTATATCTTCTACAAGCTATCTGTTCTTATATTCTTTACTTGACCATTGCATTAACCCATTCCATGTTCTTTCTAGTAAAAGTGGCTATATTTCATGTTGCTGGCCTGAAATCAGAACAAAAATTTGAATACTTATTTTTTTTTGATATCTACATCTTCAAGTATATAAAGTGACAGTGCCAACTAATACATGATCTACTGCAGATGGTCACTGAACCTCCTTTTAAATCTACAAATAGTCATTAGTTTGTTTGTTTGTTTCATTTTTTTTTGAATGAGTCATTCTAAATACTCAAATACTGGAAGGCTTACAACTTCAAAAGGCCAAATATTATGTCTCCTAGGTAACAGAACATGATTGGAATGGTCGAGAAAAGAAATGTCGCTGTTGTAATTTATTGCACAAAATGAAATTACCTGTAATGCACGAATGAATGGTAAAAGTAAGCAAGATGGCAAAAATATTTCAAAGGCCCTTAGAAGAGGAAGAAACAGGTGTTGTTCACAAAGCACTGAAACCATCTTGGTGAGAGAATTGGGCCAGTCATCAAAGTCACTTGACACATTAATTTCTTCAACTGTTTCATTTTTTGCTTCCTCTTCAATAATGATCCCTTTGGCAACAGAAATATTCCCACCATGTGTCAAGTTAAAAACATCTGAAGTTGGATCCATTGGTAGGGGGTCCAGAAGTCTCCTACGTTTTGGGTTCCTTCGATTATAATGGAAAGTAGCAACCCTACTACCAGCTGGCAATGAATTAGTTGCTTCCACAGCGGCTCCAACGTTATTGGCAATTTGTGAAGCAACGTCATTCACTTTGATGGAGGAAGTTTCCCTGTAAATATCAAATACGCACTTAGCCACACCAAGTACTTGGATCCAAATCTTACCAAATAAAATCAATCTACACCAAACTGCTATGCAAATTGGAAATAGAGGAGTGCACAATTGGTCTGATTTAAAATCTCAAATTTTGCAGCTTTGATACCAATGTTACCTTGCTGCAGTTATTTCCAGCCAAACAGTCAAGCAGGTCAAAGGAGACACGTCTGGAAAGCATGAAGCAATCATGGCCAAAATGGACCAGCATAATTCCTTTGCTTTTACTAAAAGGGCCTGTCCAGGATATCTCTGCTTCTCACACTCTGCTAGGATTCCAAATAGTTCCACAGGGATAAAGTGGCTCTCATCTGACAAGGAACTATCATCTCTCTTGGATGCAGTATCTGAGCTTGATGTAGAGCTAGATTTTTTCCTCAACTGCAGTCCTCTCAAAACGGTTGAAACATGAACTTTGAGTCGTGGATCACTGAACTCCTTAGAAGCCTGAAAGAAGGCATGCGCATCGGTTAGAAAGGGAAATTAGTATAAACAGGAGAGTAGTTGGCAAACATTTCAAGTAAAAAGTTGGCAAATAATTCAAGCAAATGCAACAAATGCTCTGGGCTAAAAAGAAAGTGAGATTTAGAACCTGAATTACAGCATCAAAAGGATATCCTCCAATTTGAGCTTCAGACAAGAATCCAACCTGAAGGTCCATATTACCCAGTCATTATCCGAGTGTAGCCAAAAAAAGAAAAGGAGGAAAATAACAATGTACAAACCCAGTCATTATCTCTTGCTAGTGCACCAAGGTACTTCGTGCTCAAGGGAATCTGATGCATCTTACAGAAAGCTGTAACTAAATTCCAAATCTGGCTTGCAGCTTTTTGTTTAGATCTGAGCTCATTTCCATTACCAATGCCATCCGACAGCCAAGAACCACATGTTTTTCCATCAGCCATCAGCGGAAGACTCGCATTCTCCAGATGTTGTAAGACAAGAATGAGTGCCCGCTGTGGTTGTTTACCAGAAACTGTGTATTTTTTATTTAAATTGCTAGAACCATTCTGATGCGGATAATCATCTGCCAATGCTCGAGCAAGAGAATCAGTTATATCACCTCCGTGTGATGCTGTATGAAATGCAGAACCTTTTGGTGAAAGCTGCTGTCCACTATATTCACTGGATTTGTAGAAGGAAGATATACGTCTCAAAGCAGCAACATCCACATGTAGCTTGGTGGCAGATACACCACAAAGCTCTAAGAGAAAAGAACATGAAGCCACCAACATAGAATCTTCAAAGTGAACAATAGCCAGCGGAATCACCTAAGAAGTTAGTAGGAAGAAAAGAAAAAAGAAAAGGATATCACTAACCAGAAACAAACCCGAAAGCAACATGATACATTAAATGACTTGTAAACCTTTTAGTCTAAATGCCAGCCCTACTAAAAGCCTCAATTTTCAAAAACTGAAAAGACATTTATAGTAAGAGTAGCCAACACTAAGTCCCAGTCATACAATAGATTAATCACAACATGATTATCTCCAATACTGCTGCAACTTATTTGACCAACATCCTTGAAAAGCACCAACATCACCAACAGTCACAACCCACACAACAAGATCCTCACTTTTCCTCACCACCACTTATACCACTTCAATTACTGGGTCATTACTTCAGCAATAGAACTACGCACCAACACCAAGGCATAGCAATCCCGGTCATTTGGTAGAGGTATCTCAACATAATATCTCCAACACTGCAGCAACTGAGCAACTGATTTGACCAACATCCTTATGCTTACAGAGACACCAGTAGTGTTTTTAGACACCACCTTCATAAGAAGAACATCACATCGCCACACCACCACCTATACCTCTTCAATTACTAAGTCGTTACTTCTAGAATATTACTAATGCACCAACATCTGTGTTGCAAACATCAACAACATCAAGACTCCTTATATTAATTCATTCTAGGAAAGCCTAAGAATAAAACAAGATCCAGAATCATGAAATGCGGCCAGAATGTGCTGCAGTTACTATAGTGAAGAATCCCAAAACAAGGAGGGTCATTCTTACAGATGAAAGAAGAGATTCTTCACTTTGAGTTAGAGGAGCAAGAAGTCTCTGCACATCTAATTGAACATTTCTCTGTCCATTTATGGCAGCAGCCTGTCCTTTATACATAGGTTCTGATTTGAGGTTTTCAATTCTGACACCAAGAAGATGGCTGAAAGAAGCTAGTGCACGTCCACGATGTAAGTGATGCTCAAGTCCAAGTCCGGCATCCTGAGTCCAAAACGAAATTAGCAAACTCCATGACACAGGTAAAATTTTAAGCAACAACCAGTCATAAAATATGCCAGCAGAAGGTCAACAAAAAAATCACAAAAAGAATAGAAAAACAACAGAAACAGAGAAGAGATACTTCAGTCAAAACTGAAACTCTAAAGTCTGTTAATTTTTTGGAAAGACACCCAACACAGCAATGTCACTGAAGCATTTCTAAACATGGCTTACAGCACAAAAATGTTGGGACACATACCGTTCATTCCATAAAATTTAATTGCAAGGTTATAAACTATCAGTTTTGATGCTCAATCTGAGGAGAGATAGTAAATGCAGAGTCTCAAAGTTCCAAAGTCAAAGTAAGTTATCACAAGACATGGAATATTTTTTCATTTTAGTGCCTATACATAATAAGCCTGTAGCAGTCCTGAAGATATATTCTGCACATGCAAAGATATACTCTACAACAACTGCCTGGACCTTAATCCCAAATTAATCGTCATTTATATGTAATAGACTATTTAAAAGATGACTCATTCTTGTCAGAAACTTTGTCTTAACCCGGAGAAATAGGTTTGCCAAGAATATAATATCTCTGAGAGAATAGGTCTAGCATTCTCCAGCATCAAATCCTTTCACTGTCTCACTCTGCAACTTGATCACTTTGCTCTACAACTAAATTTTAAAGACATAAATAAAGCTAATTCTCACCACTAATAGAAACAACTCATGCAAATTCAAAATGTAGAAATTTCAAAACCTAATTTTCTTAGAAACTTTAATAATATAAATCAAATTAATGAGAGAGGCCTGTTCTTTGAAAAATGAAATAGTTGACATCATAAACAAGAAGAAATTATCTCCATAGTAAAAATGGCACCCACCTCAGGTGAAGAATTGTATAATTCTTCAACGTGTTTTTGAATGGCTGCTTCCCATGACACTGTACATATTTCAGCATCTTCGCTAACATCAATGTCAAAACTGAAGGGTCCATGCAACATCAGTTCCTGTTCAGGCAAATCTGGAAGGGATGGCCATCCAAGAGGACCCTGTGACAATAGAGGAATGTTTTATTTAACTAGAATAAGAAAACATCACCTATTCTTAAAATCTCAAAGAACAAATAAAATATGACATTAGTTAAACCATGTCACCCTCAGCATATTAATATAGGATATAAATTTCTCCTAGATTTAGTGGCAGGGAACCAATTGAAAATCGAGAGACAGGGACTTGGGGGAGGGGAGGAGAGCAATTGGGAGAGAAGACAGAAGCTGAAACAGGGGGAGAGTTCATGTCCTTGCAATCAATTTTTCCAAAATACATTAACTGACATTCTTAGGATCCTCTTCGAACCATCCAATCAAATTTTCATACCCAACTAATCTATTAATGGCACAAAAATTAGACTTGGTAAATCTATTAACGACCAAGCATTACAAAATCAAATTGTAAAAATCAAATTAAAATTATTGGAAGTGGCATTTTCTTGAGTCTTTGTCCTACATCAATTAGTGACCTCAAAGTTGGAAAATCTTCAAGAGCCTGACTTATAAAAGAAAATCCAATAGAGAAAGAAAAAAGGTAAATAATGTGGAGAAATGGAGAGTAGAAAAGGTATAAGGAAAATAACCTGGACAAAAAGTTGAATCAACCGCCGTACAGCCTTTGGAAACCAACATGGAAGCATTTGAAGAAGTGAAGTATCAAGGCCAGAAGAGAAGAAAATTTGTTCACGCCAATTCAGATAGTCTGAGAAAGCTGAACTGCTAAATACTGTAGATTGTAAATATGCATCAGAAATGAAAAATGCATAACATCACAAACTTCATGGTTACACTATAAGCATAACATTAGGAACTTGGTGGTTTAACATATTATAGATCTATGAAGCAATAGGCACTCACAAGGAGGTATGCTATTCATGTCAGACATGACTGAGTCACATACTATTTAGACCCCAACACTACTGATAGTGTTCAACTTAATTTAGTATATAGTATCCACAGAATGCTTCTTTAGCATCAAATGGATACATCATTTCATGGATTTAATTCTATGGCATCACAGATTAAAAGGAGAAAGAGAAAATGGTACTTGATTACCAGATCTAAAACTTAAGAATTGTAGTCTACCAAATTAGAGAGATAAAGTAGTCCAAAGACAGAAAGAAAATGCTTGTATAATTTTAAGGCTACAAACTAGGGTTTGGGCTAATGGGATCTTGATTTTTTGTAATTTGCAGGCATACTTCTCAAGACAGGAGACTGAATTATGTCAAACATAGTGGGGGGAGGGGCATAAGTTCTTTAAGCACTCATAAGAAAAGGAGGCACCATTCTTACAACGACAAAGTTAATGCCACCAAGTTCCATCCAACTTTTCAATATTTGATGCCAGCATTATAAACCTTATCATGTTCCTTTCTTGTGCCTGCTCCCCATCCAAAGCTTCGTGTCTATACTGTTAACTGCATATACCTACAGGGTAGAACTTCATACTTTTTTTGGAACTTCCATTTTCCTTCTAACTTAAGTTACCCACTTTATTGACTTTGATCCTTTGTAATTAAAAAAAAAGGAAACAGAAACAGAGGGAAAAAAGGATGAAAGAAGAAACCAACCAGGTTTTGATCGAGGACTCAGAAAACTACAAGTTGCATCTTGTCCAAAACATGCCACAATGAGAGTGCGCCACAACGTAGGAAAGCGTTGGAAGATGGGTCTAAGGCTTTCCAATGTGCATTGAGCTGAGGAGCTTGAGTGCCTCTTTATGCTACCACTACTCAGGCAATTCTGAATTGGAAAAGGAGCAAACACTAGAGTTGCTAAAGCTGCCATTTCACCTCCCCCTTCAGCAATATCATCAACTGTACGCACTATTTCATCAAGCTCTAGCAGACTGAGGTTGTTAACGGGAATTACATTACGGGACATTATAAACCGAGCATTAGCAAATGATGCTTCATATTCATGTCCCTGAACCCTAGACAACAGCAACCACTTTGCCCACTGACAATCTCCCTTTAAAAAGAGAAGCACAAAGCAAAAATATAAAAGCAAATATCAAGTGTCAGAACATAAGCAGTCCCAAATTTCAAATGATATGCAAATCCAATAGCTACTGAGAAAATCATGAGAGTCTTCAATTTACAAATTTGATTAGGGAAGTAGCTATCATAAATTACTTGTTTAAAATATAATACAAACCAAGATGAGGATTTAATGGCATTCTACAGTATTAAAAAATTAAAAAGAAAAATCCTTAGAACCTATGCTGCAACAAATTTCAACTCAGAAAGAGAGATTTCCTTGCCTGTTCCACTAAAACTTAAACGGCACCAAATGTTTGACATATAGGGTTAATTTAGCTATGGTGAATTGAGAACTCACTTAACTAAGAATGAGAAATAAAATGTTATATGATTATTGCATATTCTCTTAATTTATGAGGAGCATCCTTGAAATTGTCCACAAAGAGAAGCAATGAAAGGACTTCAGATACATATTGCAAGCTTAACTATACTAAATATTTAAAAACTAATAGGTAGCTACAGTTTTCACTGAGGGGGGAAAAATCCATGGAGGATGAGGTCAAAGCTGAGGCGATGAAGTCATGTCAGATAAAAGAGAAGGGGTACAGGTAAATATATAACATAATCTTGTTTGAGCCCAATCTGATACACCAATAGATGAAATTCAAAACAAGATAAGAAGATGAATATGAACTGATGAAAAAAAATATATATCTACTATTGGCATGATTTGATCATGCCACATGTCCAAAATATATTGACCGAGTTTTTTAATCTTAGTAATTTTTATCTAACACAGCAACAAATGCACACATGCAGTAGTACAGAAGTTAAATATAAGGAATACATGGCACAGAAAACTGTTAACACTCACTGGAAATGAGGAAACTTACTGCAGCATCCAAGAATGATTGAAGTGAGACATTATCCAGAACCAAGTTGTGATGACAAAGATACAGATCCAGAAGATTTGACAAGCTATATTGAGTGCAATGATGTAAAATAAGTTTATGCAAGGCCTGTACAGCATCTGGATGGTTTGTAGCAAAATCATTTGACAAGTTTAGCAAGCCAGCGGCAGATATAGCAATGAACCCAGAACGTGCTAGAAGAGATACAATCACTGTTGTGCCTTCCCAGTGTTGTTTCAGGAAGACAAGTTTTTTAGCAAGCTCCTGTTCGATAAGTTTCTCCAGCCAAGCAGAGCACATACCATCAGTTGGAATTGTAAAGATTTTAATATCTGGAACATCCATGCCAGTGGAATCCACATCTTCAAGAGAACATATGCTGTCATATCCAGGAAATTCCTTGTGGTGTTTAATATCAAGAGTGGGATGTAAACCATCCAAGCTAATCTGAAGACTCCCATCTGATAATAAAGATGCAGGAATGATATCAAGAAGTTCAATAACATTTTCCTGGTCATTACGACATATGTAGTATTCAAATTGTGATTCCCATGTGACAAGAGCATCCTCTGGAGAAGGTTGATCCAGCACTATCTGCACAAAAAGGGGCATAAAATTCAGTCCAAATCAGGATCACGAAAAATTAAATAAAAAATAGCACAGTGCATGCAACTAGAAGACAGATATCTTAAAAAAAATAAACATAATCATGATCTGGGAGAAAACACTAGACGTGTCAAACAGAGGGCAAAGGAGGGTATTCCATCCTCATAAAGGAAAGCATAGATACTACTTTTGACCTTGTATGACGAATATCTCCAATAGTTTATGCATTTCTTTGCTCATTATTTGATTTGTTTCCCGAAAAATAACTGTCGCTCTAATCATGGATGCCAAAAACACAAATTGAAATTAGTTAAAAGTAATTCAAGAATGTATCTAACTGCACAATCTTTATAATATATTTGCTCTCCTTTCTACAGATAAGGAAAATTTTTCAAGAATGTAATATTATTCTCAACTGCCAAGACACTATAAATAGAGAAGAAAATGAAAAAAAAAGAGGTATTTTGATGATGAAATTATAATTCCTGCAAGATATTCCCTTTCCTTCTTTCCAAAAGGAAAAATTTTAAAACAAGAATATGCATTCCAGCACATCACAATACAGCATAAACCAGGTCATGAGGCCCTGCAAGGCACAAAAAGAGGGGCAATGAGGGCAAGACCACTGGACACGTCTAGCAAACCCATCACTCTCCCAAAACTTCAAAATCATATTTTCCACATGATCCACATAGTTTGAGCAAGGTACCAAGAGATGGTTGCAAACCATAGATTATGGCATTTAATATTACAAGAAATGTCCATCCCTTAGAATAAGAAAGAGAATAGAATTAAAAACAAGCACCAAGGGGGTTCAACATAGTACAGAAGATTTTTAACATGGGGAATTTAGTTGATCAAAGAGGCAGAGTGATTCATCCCCAAGAAAACAATATATTATATTCTCTGAAAACAAGACCTGCTTGTTATGCTCATGCTAAACCAACCAAAACACCATGAGAAGGACCTTAATACTCCTCTATTTTCTTTAGATTTTTCATCCTTTCATAATGTAAAAAGAGAGAAATTTCATTGGCATCATAGGAAAAACTAAATAAAATAAGTAAAGCAAGCAGTTAAAAAGAGCCTTCTGATCCAATCCCTACTAGTCACTTTTGGAGAATTCTCTCCAAAAGATTATAAAGACCAAAGAGATACGACAAAATGTATCTTACCACAACAAGTTGACCTCCTTACCCTCATCAGTAACTAAAGAACACCGCTCCATGACCTACAATTCATCCCCCTAAGAGGCCAGAGGTACCAAAGAAATTCCCCAAACCACAGAACAAATTCCATCCCAGTCCAATAGCAATAAAGAAAAAGATGTTGGACTGATTCACAACCATTTCAAATAAGCATCTACTATCTTAAAACTCTCCTTCACAAATAAATGGCTGTTAGATCCTGGCCCATAGTACTTGGTAATGGAGAATAAAAAAAGAAAACTCACTTTTGAGGAGTAAGGAGCTTTAAACCTTCCATAGCTCTTCTAAGGAACAATTTCCATAGCAAACAAGCACATATTCATGGTTTTTCAGTTAATCCCACATTCATTGTTCTTCAGTTAATCCCTCCACACCATCCTTATCTACCAGCACATGTTGCAGAGCCTAAAAGAACTCGGTAACCATCTCAAGATCCCAATCATGAGCACAGTCAAAAAGTGTTCCAACTCAAAACATCATTTTCTCGGGTGTTAAAGAGTTGGCTCCAAAATTTTGTCATTTGGAGGAAATTGACTGCGCCACTCTTCTAACTAGGATGAAATAGCAGGTCTATAACCAACTACTAAGTGAAAAATTAACTCTGAGATTCCGCCCAACCCTTCCTTACAAGTTGAACTTCTCTATAAGCCTCTTTCACCTCATGATAGCACATTCTACATAGCCATCAGCTAAAATGCTTTGCTAAAGTTGGTCCAATCTACCATAAATCTACCTTGATTTGACAAAAATTTGCTCATCTTTAACAGTGAAATTAATTTCAGAGGAATAATCTTATAGGTAGAACAAATCTTCATCGAAAAGAAAGAGATTATATGAACAAGAAAAAGAAAAAGTTTCACCAAGGACATGCTCCACAAACAATTGAAGTGAGATACAAAGAATCTAGAAAAGAAATCACAACCTCTATAGAAGGACAGACATGGAATATGAATAATTTGAGCCAAGACCACTCAACACTCTCAATTACTCCAGAATCCTCTGTTTTTCTGTTGATGCCATATTATTATTTGTGGCATTTCACCCATGAAATTCTTTCGGTCGATCTTGAATACACACAATTTAGCCCTGAATTGCCATATAACAAATAGTTCGAGTAATTTAGGGGAAAGGGAGGCGCTAAAGGAGGCAGAAGATCGGAATTGATATATGACATTCTATAAAGCAGTTTCAATTTCCAATTTGATACTCTCTTGATATAAAAAGATAATAATAATAATAAATAAACAGATAAATCCTCAGTGTAGCCATATAGTGCATAGACTGACTTACCCGGTCAACTGTTTTCTGATCCCATGCCTCAGACCAGATTGCAGCTGCAGCCCAATATCCAGAACAAAGACCATCTTCATCAATCAGAGGAGGACCAGTATCCTCATCAAGAGTTGTCCAAGAACCCAAAACAACTCCATCAATTTCACCACATGCAATCATGAATTTTTCTGGTGAAAGTGAATGAAATAAGGGCAAATTATTTTGTTCTGATGAGAATGAACTGGATGGTCTCATGAAGTCTTTCTGCCGAGAATTGAATGTTCTCCAGAAACTGCTGCTATGATAGAGCCTCTTATCCATAAAGAATAACCAAGGGTTAGCTAGACAGAAATAATCACATGAAAATCTAAGACAGAGCATGCACAAACTAGTGTAATCATACAAATTCCACAGACCTCAATAAATAATATCCTTTTCAATATCTCCCAATCATATGGCCCTAAGTACCCATGCCTTCTCATCATATCAATTAATTGTTTCCGAAGAGATCTTCTAACTGTTCCAAACACCAACTGCTTCAGGCTGGCTTCAATGTCCTCTCCAAGTCTTTGCAATGTTGCCACAGCAAGTCCCATATCACCCTATAGGCTATGTATGGTAAGAACATGATGATTTAAGAAAATGCAGGGAAAAGAAGGTAACCACCCTCAACTACATATAATTTTGGTAGGAACAAGTTACAACCTTCAAGAAAAGGTCATAGGCAATGGCTCTTCCAACATCACGAACTTCACTAAAAGTATCATGAGGCTCTTTATCATCAATCAAATCCTTCAAGCGATGAAGATGGAGCTGAAGAACTGCCAAAGGGAGGCGGCCAAAAAGTAAGGCATCCTTCACAACAGTTGTGATATCCAAATTATCTCCTTTCCAACGTGCTATCATATCTTTAGGATTCTCAGTAGATAGCACTTTCTTTCCGACCAGCTCTTCTTCAGGAACATCATTAAAATTCTCTGAATCTAAACATGAATTGGAGTCTAAGGATTCCGTGGGCACCAAAGCAAGCCTTTCAGAGTTGTTAAACCCCAAACCAGACTCATTAAGGGAGAGCCCATGTTGATTTGGTACATCCCTTGGTACATTATCTTCAGAAAGCATTAAAAGGCGTGAGTCATCCTGTGGTAAGTCAGTGTCCATCAAAGTGGACTTTTCATTACCATCCACCTGTGGATCAGAATGTACAAAATGTTATATGTTTTATACAGATGGTTCTCAAGAAACACAATAATGTTCAGATTCATGAAATGGCAGAAAACCATACCATTGCTTGACCTGGTCGTCTGAGTTTAGCATTCAAACGACTTTGTAGATTTCGGCTGATTTCCAAAAATTGAGCCATAGTCTGAATTCGTTTTGAGAATTCCATTTCATCAAATTGCTTCTCGGGCAATGAAGGCAGTTGAGGACAGATATGGGAACTGCTATTACTCTCAAATATGAATGCTTCTTTCTTATGTAGCATCAACCCATATTTTCGAATCATTTTGGTGGCAAAGCAAGTAACCAGAGCAAGAAGCCTGTACTCAAGCAGTATGCACCATTAAGAAAAATGCATCAACATCAACTGATGTTGAGAGAACATCCACGTGAAAACATTTTCTAAAGAAAACTTCCAAATCACAAAAATAAATCTTTGGAAAGAATGACCAGCAACAATGACATTTAATGCTCAATTTTCTGCAATGATGATGTCATGCTGCATGAGAAAGTGATAGTGCCAAAAATATAAATTGCTTTATTTCAGATTCCCAGAGTGAGAGACAGCATGCACAGAGAAGGGAGAGATGAGAACACAGGAGCTCAATTCTCTATAAAGAAAGAGATACCAGTCAAAACATTGAAACAAGAACATTATGTCCTAACCAACTGATAATAGCTCAAGAGAGTTGAATGATCTAGTGAGTATTAATGCATAAAGATTAATCTCCTCATAGATCCCCCCTCTTGGCAATTTTTATTAAAGAAGAATTCTGGTAGAAGAAAGAGATTAACAGAAGTACAAGTAAGAGGATAACATGCCTGTAGCCTCTTTAAGTACATAAGCATATAACCAAGAAAAGAGGACTACCAATATATGGAATGTACACATTCAACAACAATAGAATAAAGAGAAATCTGAAGAGAATTAATTCACTCTTGAAGATGTAAAAAGTATCTAAAGAAGAGAAAAAAATTGTTAGTTATAATGGTTGGCCATCCATCCAGATTCCTGGGGAAAGCCACCTTGATTACCTGTGGCTGAACACTAACAATCAAAAATGAGATCACTTAGTTTCATTCAAACACTCCATATGCCTCTCTTAGCTATTTAATGTGGTATTGCTGTATGGTGGTCCTAGTTATAGTGCAAACCTAGCACACAAGATCATAATAAATATCGGTCATCAAGCCCTAGTGCCCGACTACTAACTGAATGATGACCACCAAAACAAAAATCCAAGGAGAAAGATCACGGGACCATGGAAACACCAAATGCCAAGATATAATCTGAAGTCATTCTGCCAAAGATAAGATCTACGGATATTGTAGACCAACCAATCTGTCACTTTTCATTAAAGAAAATGTAAAAGGATGCCTACCGGAACAGGTAAATATCTAGAACTGTAATCAATTTTTCTTTTTAAGTTCTTACAAACTAAATGGAACTAAAATAAATGGCAACAAAAGGCCCCATCATAAAGGACTAAAGAACGTTTCACCTGTGCAGCTTTATCCTTGCAAGTGGAGAAACACTATTGTTATTTGAAACTATGATCGCCATTTTGCATCTGTTAGGCAGGCCCCAGAATAATTTAGACTAATGAGGCTTTACAGCCCATAATGACACAGATGCTTTGACTAAACAGAGATAGAGTCTATGGATTTCAAGCCACACGACTCAGAAATTCTTCCCACAAACCCTCCTGTATATCATGGCATTAGGTGTCTGATTCACATTATTGAAGAGCCAAATTTAATTCCAGAGACACCACCCAAAAAAGCCCTCATCTGTAGCAGATCATGTGCGAAGCTTCTAGAACAAAACAAAAAGGAAGGAAAAGCCTCGTTTGTCAACATCCCACTCTCCTGATTTATTCTAACTTAAAAATCAAGAAAGCACTATTGCATTAGCAAACTTGGGTAAATTTTATGAAATAAGAAGCACTATCTTTGTTACGGGAAATACTACATGCACAATATTTGGCCAATAAGCATGGTTATTGATAAACAAACAGATATTCAAAGTATTATCTTCTAGATTACGAAGGACACTGCATACTTAGAATATGAATGTAATGATTATCTGGATAATTCATACTACAAATTCAAGAATATTGAATCGCATGCCATCTAACCATCCCTCATCATGGTGGCCAAGAAAGACTTCTTTAGAAGGTAGGAAGCTTAGCAAAATATTCTAAAATATAGATGGCTACACAATTCCAAAAGAAAATCATAAATAAACAACAGCACAGCATGGTGCACAGAATGAGATAAAAGAGAATAAGCATCCCACCTTGATGCTGTTGTGACATCATTATCACTACCAACCCTGACAAGCAATAGATAAACAGCAGCAAATAGCAACCTCAAGATGCCTTCTTCCTCAAGATTGACACCCGCAAGCATTTCTAGAGATCTGTAAAAACACAAAGTAGAAATTTCCTGATAACATGTCAAACCCAGAAAATTATTATAGGACAAACTTCAAAAACAACAACATACCTAAAATGACGGAACAGAAAACATACACATACCAACAAGTGTGTGTGCTCTCCTAATAATACCGTGGTTATATCAACCCCATAAAGAGAGCACCATTATCTTTTTAGATAAAGAAAGAATTGTAATAAATGTAATAGGGAACATACGCAAACTCTAAGAAATCCTTCGAAACAAGTGACAAATGAACAAGATGGAGACTAATAGAGGACAGCTCTGTGATCCCTCTTCAACTCCTCTAAACCATTAATTCTTATAAGCACCTAAAACATAAGCCATAATAGAAAAGACAATCTTGTTCCAAAGGAGAGAAGGATCGATTAAGGTTATATTCAAAATCTCTCCACCTCCAATAAAAACACTTTAATTACAAGAGATAGTGTCATCCAAAATTGGCCTCATCCTCCCGACAACAACAACAACAACAACAACAAAAAACTGAATCTTAATTCCAATATTTGAAGTCGACTATTTGAGAGACAAATTTGAAAAATATAGAGAAAAAAAAATGAAATAAAAAAATATATATATGTAATAAAAAGAAAATAAAAATAAAAATAAATAAATCAATCAATAGATAAATATCTAAAATATATTGATTTAATTTATGCAAATTTTTCTACGCCATCTATTCCTATTCAAGACCGTTTCCTCTTCTAAACTCTTAACTTCCATGTCTTTACGGATAACTTGTATTCAAGTTTTTAGCGGTTTACCTTTACGTTTTACTAGATCTTCTATATTTAAGTTTTCGGTTCTCCGAATCGGTACATCTTTGGGTCTTTTTTGCACATGCTCAAACCACCTCAGACGACACTTTCGCATCTTATCTACAATTGAACTAACTCCCAACTTGTTACGAATTTCTTCATTTCTAATTCTATATTTTCTAGTTTTTCCACATATCTATCTAAATATCCTCATTTCTGCTACAACCATCTTTTGTTCTTGTTGTTGTTTAATAGTCCAACATTCAGTACCATGCAATAATATAAGTTTAACCACGATTCTATAAAACTTTCCCTTCAAATATAATGGTATCGTGCGATCGCAAAGAATTTCGGATATTTTTCTTCATTTCATCCAACCCGTTTGAATCGTATGATTCACATCTTCATCTATATTGTCATCATTTTGAATGATGGAACCTAGATATCTAAATCGTTTATTTTTTTGTACATCTTGCCCATCTAATCTAATCGTTTATTCATCATTCATATAACTATCGCTAAACATACATCTCATATACTCAGTTTTCAATCTACTCAATCTAAACCCTTTGGATTCCAGTGTGAATCTCCATAACTCTAATTTAGTTCTAATACTCTCCTTAATTTTATCAACTAACACTATATCATCCGCGAAAAACATACACCATGGTATTTCATCTTGGATATTTTTTGTGATCTCGTCTATCACTATTGCAAAGAGGAGAGGACTTAATGTTAACGGGGAAACTATCGCTCAAACTCCTACAAGTTCTTATGCCGGTTACAGCTCTCTCATACATATCTCTAATGAGATTAATGTATCTCAAGAATATCCCTTTCTTCATCAGCGCCCACCACAGTAAGTCTCTAGAAACCCTATCATATATTTTTTCTAGGTCAATGAATACTATATGTAGGTCTCTCTTCTGTACTCTATATATTTCCATCAAATGTCCTAACAAGTGGATTGCTTCCGTGGTAGATCTTCTTGGCATAAATCCAAATTGATTTTGAGATACATTTATCTCCGATCTCAATCCATACTCTATTACTCTCTCCCATAATTTCATGGTATGGCTCATAAGTTTAATTCCTTTATAGTTATAGCAATCTTGTATGTCTCTTTTATTCTTATATAGCAGTATAATTACTCTTTCTCCATATATGAGGTCTTATCCTTCCATATCTATAATATAATTTAATTTAATTTAGGTTGGGAGTGGTGCTTGGAGACACTATTTCTTGTAAACAAAAAACTTTTGTTAGAGGTAGACAGATTTAGGATGCAGCCTTTATTGCAACAAGGTTGTAGACAGATTCTGAAGCTAGACTCTCAGAAAGCCTATGACAGTTGACACTTTTTAGATAATGTATTGGAGAATAAGGATTTTAGGAATTGTTGGAGAAGATGGATTAAATATTGCTCGAGTTTTGCTCATTTATCCATTATCATTAATGTAGAGCCAAAAAAATTGGTTCTTGGCCTCTCGTGGATTAAGACAAGGAGACCTTCTATCTCCATTTCTTGTCACCCTCATGGTGCACACTTTGAGTAAGAGGATTGAGACGGGAGTTTGTGCCAACATTTTTTCTGTTATAAGAGAGGGAGGTGATAAGATTTATGTCTCTTATTTTCAGTTTGCAGATGATATCTCTTCTCACAGGCTTTATTCCTATCAGAAAAGTATCTCTTCAATTAAAATATAGAACCCCCTCTTTTGAGAATGTGTCTGGGCTTTAAATTAATTTGGTGAAGGATAAGGCAATTCTGAAAGTAGAGATGGTTGCCACTCTTGACAACAATGGGATATTATCTTTCATCCACTAACTACTTACCGGGCATTGGACAATATTAACTCATCAGACCATGGTTTATGATGAACTTTCCAGTCACTACAGACCACACCTTAGTCAAGATATGCCTTCTCAAACTCCATCCATGATTTCGTCAAACAGTCCTGCTCCACTTTCCACAAATCATGCCTTGCGCTACTTCTGCCATCAAAAACATGCATGGCACAACTTATGTATGTTGCAAGTTATTTGCCCTGAGAATCCAATCACCAAATCACAAGTAGCCTTTGGCTCCTTTCTCCATCGTAACACCCCAAAACCCTCTTAGATTTTTTTTTTTTTTGGAAAGAAAGAGAAAAATATATAAGATGTACAAAGGAATGTACAATGTCCCCTAAGAATGAAGATCCTCAAAAAAAGAAAAAATAAAACATTACAAAAAAGACTAATATATAATTGCTCCCCAATCCCTCCTCAAATCTTCTAGATTGAAATCTTTATAAATCCCTGAATGGTTAGCCACAAGGAAGTATAAAAGATAATTTTGTCCAACAGTAGAGAAGCTTCAATGATCTAATTGCTGGTATTACGTGCTATCCAAACACCCCATGGGATGCCCAAAAGCATGCATTTTCAAAGAAGCAAACCACCTTTCTTTCCTCCAAAATCTCTAAATTTCATGCAGAACAAATTAGGAATTCCCCTTGGCAAATCTAAACATTGTCACACACTGCATGTGATCTCTACTTTCAGAATTACTGTACCTTTTCAAGCTCAAGAAGAGGAACTTCTCCTCAGTTCTCACCTTCCTGATGCAGAAATTCTCACAAATCAAAGTTCCAAAACTCCGACCACTCCTTAAATATCCATGCCACCCCTTGAGGGCACGAGAAAATTCATCTCTCCACCTCCAGTCACACTCAATGACGTCGTATTATATCGTCAGTGCATTTCCATATCTCAAAGTCCTAAAATTTCTTCTCAATGGCCACATAGATAGTTTATGCCAATTCTCACTTCTAATCACACAACATGATCCTTGATTTGACAAAGAATACACTCAGGTCAGAATTGTCCCTGTTCTCTCTATCTTCCTTTTTAGCACATTAATATGAGTAACATCAACAAGAACATGCATTTTTCTCATCTTCCTTATCTGAGGCTACATACAAAAGAAATATCAATTAATCCAGCCTTAGTGGTTAAATATGTAATTAACACAATCTGCGGTTGTCAAAATGATAGTAAGATGGCTTGCTTTAATAAGATGGCTTGTTTAAATTTGATTGCTTGTCCAATAGCATATTGAAAAATACAATAAATACTGAAAAGGAGCAGAAAAACTAAAAAAGAAAAGAACTTACTGCTGTATCTCGTCAAATTTCAAGTAGTGCAAAGCCAACTGAAATTTACGTATCCGTGGCATTTTCAAATCCCAACCTGACATGATAATCATCTACCCCATGAGTGCATTAAAAATTTCTCCAGATTACATATTAGTAAATAGCAAGCACTAAACATCTTTCATCTACTATTACATACAAGTAAATAGCAACAGATGTTAATTATTAGCAATGGCCCCTTGTCAGCCGACTGGAAAGTTTCAAAGAATCTATGCAATCCAAAATTTAAAAGAATGTTCAGCTGCCTAATGTTGTAACTTATGTCCTTTTCAATACATACTTGTTTTCTATCAAAAGAAAAAAAAAAGACACTGTAGACGAGCACGTGGGTCACTCTGTCGCTAAAGTATGTGAAAGGCTTGGTTGATGAAATGAAAGAGCATTTCATTTACCTTTACTGGCTGTATGACCGTAGTTCAAGGTAGGGTGTCAAACTTGCCTGGTCATTATTTTGTATTAAAAATCTCAGCATCTAAGGCATAGTTGTCAATATTGTCCCCTACCAACCGATATCGCCAGAATTTCTCATAACTCTCATAAAATGGTACTGTAATGAGTAAATCTCATCTTGCTTTAAATACCAGCAAAATACTGGCTAGTATGCACCCTTTCTTTCTTTCTACCTAATGTTATTGCTTTGAAGGCAACATTGTCAAATTTCACTCTAAAGGATGAAAAAATGCATTTTGATTGTGAGAATGAGCCCAATGGAAGTGACAATCCCCTTGATTGTCTAGTTGAAGATATTTCATTTATGCAACCACAACATCAGGAATCTTATGTGAATGACAAAAAAATGTTTAGAACTTATGTGTTATTGAATGTTTAAAATTTCTTTGCCGTTGGATATTTGACATTTTATTTGTGTTGGATTATTTTAAATTCATTTTAGACAGTTGTAGTGATCTAAATATTAAAATTTATTTTCAAATGCATGCATTTTGTTCAGATCGAGCAATTTGATATTATTTAGCCTTCAATGTTTGAGTTAAAATTTATTCATCTCAATTTTTGAATTATTATTTTAAATTCTAGGGTGCAAATATATATACATGCATAGATGTTTACACAATTGATACAAGGCAAGATGCTCCAATACCGAGATGTTTCATATGAATAGCAAAATAGGTATGGTCATGAGTACAGTTTTGACAACTGCATTTAAGGTTAAGAAGCTGTTGGGTTGTTTCCCTTAATCTGGTGTCAAATCTGTGAGGGTGAAAACTCATTTAATATGGATATGGTTCATAATCAAAAGCAACAACAACAACAAACTAGACTTAATCTCAAATTTTGGGGTCTGCAATTTGAGAGACCAATATAGGAAAGAGGAAAAAAAGAAAGCAAAACATAAACATAAATCAAAAGCGAAGATGAATAGTAATGGTAACCGGTAATCTCCTTTGGAGCTAGCCTTTGTTTGACACTGGTTGGTTGAAATGCCACAGAGCAGAAGGTGGTTCAGGGTGAATAAAGTGTGAAAAGAATGGACCACGTGCTAAAATTATAGCTAATCTTTTCTTATCAATAGTAAAATAAACTAGTGCAAAAGGAAAGATTTTAAGAAGCATACCATGGACTTTGAAGAAGGAAACTTCCAACTTACTCTACATATTCATAGAAATAAAACGGAAGCTAGCCCTTTGGCAATAGAGAACCACCCATAAACGTACATTCACATTTAAGTAAAAACAAATTGCCATTAGCTTCAGCAAAGCAATGGTTTGCTTGATGACAATGCACCATGCATGCAAATTGACCATGGGATTACACAGAATACTGGCTATTTCCAAAAGTTTATCAAGTAAAAACATGCATGAGATGCCATGACATGCAAATTGTAATGCGTATCAACTAGGAAAGATGTCAGGTGCTAGGGCCAAATCCTTTGGCTCAGAAGTCAAAAAAGCGTAGATCAAATCCTGGTCTGTTGTAGGCGAATGATTCAAATCTCTCCTCCCATTTCCATTGGAAAGAAAGGGAAAAGAATTGGACTATTAGAAAAGACAAGAAAATGGAGAGTGATGAATTCCATTAGGTGTAAAAATATTCAAGAACATGGAGTCTTACCATTTGTAAAACACAAGCGATCCGCTTCTTCAGGACCTTCATATAAAAGAACCCTGTCTAAAACTTCTACTTTCCATGGTGGCCAGGGCCTTTGACATGCCTTAATCTCCAAATTATTTTGAACTTTACGCATAATGCTTGTGTTATGACTAGGTTGCCAATATCCAATGCACTCTAATGGGAGGAAATTTGATGAAATTGAAACAGGGGGTAAAACAACTGAAAGACCAAGTTTTGTTACCAAATAGAAGCACCCTTGAAAAGAACAACCAACTGCATCCCCAAGAGAAGCATGCAGATTAAGCATTTCACATCTAGAACTCAAGCATCCATCCTCATGCATTACTGAGTTCATATGCAAAAAAGAATGAAGGATGCGAACACTCTCTTGGCCCTGCAAATTTGGCCTTCTCATGAACCAAGTAATTCCAAAAGGGGAAAAATTTATGATATCATTTTTCGTACTTTTATCGGGGGGAAGAAATATGGTTCTCATATGATAAGAGTGTGCTCCAGAAACAGGAAAGCCTTGCTTCACCATCTGTGAGGCTGTAGTAAAACCTCTCGGGTAAAAGTCATCCCAGCCTGCATTTCCCTTGAGATTTGAGTCCAAAATTTTTCGACTGTTAAGAGTAGTCTTCATCGATATACCATCATCCATCAAAGTTGATGTATTACGATTATTAGAACACAAAAATCTTGAATAGAGCATTTGATGGCCTATTTCAGAACCACCAACCTTCCAACCAACCAATATCCCCAGCCCTGACTGCTGAAAATGCGGGAGCAGCTTCTCAGAAGAATAGTACTTTTCCGGTGTATAATTATCAGCACAGATGACATAAATTACACCATCATCGTCAATCGCAGCTAACAATGAAGTATATGAGGCAACCAACAACCTCCTAAACGACTTTCTAATGGAGGTATGGTCACTTCGCTGACTGGAGGTGTCCTTAACTTCAACACCTAGTGCACTTGGATCATGCAAGTGTTTGGAGCCCAAGTTGCCAATGGTTAGCCCACAAATTTGCAAGATATCCATACGTGCTACATAGTCACCACTTGTAGCACCATATAAAAGCAATAAACCAGAGGCATTGAGACAGACAAGAAGATTATCTGAAAATTTAAAGTCAGACCACTCAAATTCATCAAGATTCACGGAGCAAATCCATTGCATTCCCCAGCTGTGCAGCTCCGCAACAGCAAGTAAAACTTTTTTCTGGTTTCTCAGACATACTTCACTAGCCTTGACTGATATAGAATCTACTGATGTCAGAACAAAACCAACTAGGCAATGTGAATCATTTGAAAACACTTTAGTACATCTACACAAACTTTTTGCCCTACAGCTCTCCAAATCAGACACAATGCCGGGCCTGATTGAAGGTGCATCTGAATCTACAGTCACATTATTAACTGAATCGGTCCCAAGGGAAAAGGAGTCTAAAAGTGCTGAGTTACTCTCAAAAATACCAAATGAGACAATATCTGCAGAGCATGGCACAGATTGCTTTTCAGGGAACCTGGTCCAAAAATATCCATCAGATTCCACAGTTTCAGCCTCAATGAAAAACGTTCGCAACCATTTCTTGGGAATACTCCTTGAAAACTCATCATCCCCAGCATCACCACAAAATCTTTGTGGACTTATCCCAACTCCATTAGCCATGTTCTCATCCAAGACATTCTCAGTGGCACTAGAGTGCAAGCTGGAGCAATCATTTGCTTCCTTGAAGGATGAACTTGTAGATGGGCCCCATTCCACCCACATACCTCTTGCACTTTCACCCACGGGTATGGCTGTGTTCATTTCATTGGCGTTATAAGGTTGACGAAAAGCATGGACTGTCACCCCATAATTACCAGAGACAAAAAGTAGTTCTCTAAATGAGACTTCATTGTGCTGATTATAAGTGTCCCCACACACACCCCAAGCCAGTGAGTTCACATCACCAAGACAACAACAATTATATGATCTTTGGCAGTAACCTTCATGTGAAAAGTTACTGTCAGAAACAAATTTTCCTGGTTCATGAGGGAATGGAATATCTTTTATGGAATCTGACCCATGGACTTTTACTGATGCTGATGAATTGAGATCTAGAGAACTAGGACTTTGAATTCCAGAATTACTCCTTTCAAGATACTTGTTGTTTCCTGAGGCACCAACAGAAGCATAATAAGCAGGGGTTCTTAAACTGAATCAATTCAGCAGAAAATGAGATTTAAGTAATCCAACCTGAAATTAAAGGGAGCAACAATACTTCACATTGACATGAAAGCAGCAACAAAAGCTCCCTTGTCGGAGATATAAAAGCCTCATGGTACTCCGAAAGGTTGAGATTTGCCAAAGATGGGCCCCACTTATGTAACTGTAGTAAAGCAGGACCTTCTCCACCAAAAGACAAATCCATTGTAATCCTACAAATGGAAAGAAGCCTCAGAGAGACTATGATGTTCTGGACAGAACCGAATCACATAACAAGAAGCATAAATGTACTTGGAAATGAATGAAACATGTAAGAAGCAATGACCAAACATGAACTCCAATCAACCTCTTTTCTTGATCAGAGTGAACTTCAATCAACCACATCAAATTAACATACCAACTGTTGGAAATAATATGCAACCGCAAATGCCAACGACAAAAACACTAGTTAAAGGAAACTATAGCATAAAAGATTCTTATCTATGAAAAATTGCACCGTCCCTTCCGAAAAAATATATACATAGTTTCGAAGATCATGAATATGATAAGGACCACCTTGTGGCTTACGGTGGAGCAAAATAAGTAAAATCATCTGTTGTTAGAAAATGGTTCATAAAACAACCAAGTCCGGATGGTGAGAACTGGTTCTGGAAAGTCAGTGCCAAGTAACATGGATAACATGGATAGACTTGGTAGTTCGAAACCATGATATTGGAATTAGATTCCATTTGGCATGACTTGAGCAAGCAGAAAGAATGCTATGATGGATACTGATTTAATTCATGTTAAAGGTCTAGAACTTTATTTCTGAAGATTAAGATTTTCCCAAGAATATAAGCTCTGTTTAGTTGATTGTGCTAAATAGGATTGATTAACATTGATGCTTGTTACAAGAAAAAAGAAAAAAATTTAAAAAGGCCTTGTCTCCAAGTATCTATGTTGTGAGGAGAGAGTTGAGAAATCATTCGTTTCTCCATTGTTCAGTTGCTCAATATTTATGGAATAAACATTGCGTTATCTATAAGGAGAATCCAACTGCATCCCAAACTCTTGTGGAGTTTCTATTTCAAAGTTTTGGTAAGAGGAAAGATTTGAGAATTCTCTAGAATTTTGCAAAGATGGCAGCTTTTTTATCATTTGGAAAGAGAAAGGAAATTGTACTTCAGAGGAGATTTATTGAACAAATAAATAACAATGAACCATCAACTTTAACAAATAAATCCAAACATGAGACTATACCTTTATTGTGGGCTTACAGAGAGGACAAGTCCAAGGATTGGTAATAGTGCAATATCATGGGGGGACTTTATTAAAGCAAACCATACTCTGCAAAACTTTCAAGTAGATACTACCGTTATTGGTCATTGTGAGTGCTTGCCCAGTAACAATGATCCCTTTTCATTTCCTCCTTGTTGTCATTTGAAAAAAAAAATGATGGCTAAGCATATGTATTTATTGATTAAGCCAAAGAAATTGTGCTTATGATGAAGAAATTTGTCAGCAGGCCATGCTCATGCATGTTGGTGTCTATGCTTCTTACACTGTAGGCCACTTCTAGTCTTCCCCCAAGTAATAAATCTAGTAAAACTTTGTTCTCAACTAAAAGAAAGAAAATTTCATGAAAAGGATTAACATGAAAACAGGAAAGAAGATAAGTCATCCTCCCAAGGAGAAGAAAACAAAAGGATCTAAGTCGAGAGCTTTCCGATCCCTAGTGGTTTCTGTAAAAGATAATCTTTAAAAGCTCCTACAGCTAAAATCGATAGGAACACCAATGACAATCAACTTATCCCAATAGAGATTAATAGAAAGAAACTGGTCCTTGAAGATCTAAGAATTCTCCTCTTATGCAACACAAAATGCCATCATAAAATATTTCAAAAGAATTCTTGAGTTTTTAATTACATGAGAGCCTAAGACTTTAATGATTAGAAAGTAGAAAAGCTTCATTTGGGAACAACCCGATTCTCCCCAACATTTTCAAGAAGCCTCTATCATTGTGATCATGCCATCAGAGAGATGAAAAAGAAATGGTTATTCATCTCACCGTCTATATAGCACAGATATTTAAGGACACAGCCTTATTCTTGTAAAATCTTGTAATCATCATCTCACAACAACCAGTCTCTCAATTAGGACTCCATCTTTAGTTTCAATCACTTCTATTTGCTTACTTTTTTTCCCTTCTCCTGCAATTGACTATCATGTGAAAGAAACTAGTGTTACAATCCAACTCTTTAATCCACTTTAAACGAGTTTTTGTTGCCAACTTACCTCTTCTTTCATAATGACATCTGCTAGCTCAACTCTTAAAGTGGCTTTCCAACTATCTTAATCTTCAAACAGCTATTACAAGTATCAAACTCAATCAGAGGCCTTCTAGCTCTTAAATCACCAAATACTTCAATACTCCACCATTCTGAGAGTTTACAACCAGATAAACTGCAGGAAACCCTTTGTGGTTTGTCATATTTGCAATCTACTATGAATATGTGGTTCAAAAGTTGAGAACTCACTACCCCGTGGTTTGTTCTGCCAGTACATAGGCACCCTTCTTTAAAATCCTTTAAAGAAAATCACATGCTTTGCATGTGGCAGGACTTCTCCTAGGTGTAGGTTTCTTGACTCGCTGACAACCCCATGATTTCTCTAGTTCATCATTGTTTATTCCCTTCTTCTTCTTCTTTATCTCATCAGATCACATCCCCCTTTTTCTCTTTTTTAATTTTCTCCACACTACACAATGCTTTCCAGATTCAAATCTTCAATTTCATCTTCAATTTTGGACTACTTATTTGCTAAGGTGGATTGGGACAATATGATTGTTTTGTCACCATTGCAGCAAATGGTGGCAAAGTATGCCGTGGTTTTCAAAACTTATATATGCATATCAGCACAAAACCACAACAACGGATAAACTTTGACTAGCTAAAAGAAAGGAGTTGTTGCCATGGTTGATCATGCAATGCCAGAGTTTTTTTTTTTTTTCACCATTCAAGTTCTAAATTGGGGGCTGAAAAGAGTTTGTGTGAGGATTTTAATGAATAAAGAAAAATATTAAGTATAGCAAGAGCGTATAGAGTAAAAAATTGCTTAGCACGCGTAACTTCTTGTGAAATGAATCCAAAATTGTGAAAAACAAAGAAGAGAAAAGGCTGTTGCCTTGCATTCTAGACATAAAGGAATGAGAGAGAAACAAAAATGCCAATCAAGCAATGTGCTCTTATCATCCATTCCTTGACATTTTTATTGGGTTCTGAAATAAACCAAATTCAAAATTTTGTGGTTCAAAGTTTAAGGATAATATTGAATGACCGAAAGTGATTTAAAATGACCAAAATCCAATTAGGGCTCGAAATTGATACGAAATAGGTTGGGCTTGGTCCACTACAGGTTGAAAACCATCTATTTGTGGAGTTTTTAAAATTTTGCTTTTAACTGTCACGTGCATGGCATGTGACTTTTCCCTTAGGATTTTTAAGGAAGAGGGATGATGTGCTAATGGTGCTAACCACAAGATAGTAAGTCATTGACTTTTGAACCACAGGGTAGTAAGTTGCTAATAGAACAGGCACCAGTTTACACTTCTCAATTTTCTATGAGAGTTTTCAATTTGTCTCATAAAACCTAAACTGTTCCATCCCGCTACCAAATTTTTTCCACACCCTCAAACCGAAAAGAAGTTGGGCATCAACATATTTAATTTGATTCCAAAAACACATGAAGGTGATAAGACATTGACCTAGACAAAAGTACTTGAACCAAATTTGCAAAAGCTGCCTCCCATAGAAAACAAAACCCTATGTACACATAAAAAGCATAATTACATCCTTAGGAAACTGACCAAGTATATAAAACAATTGAAAAGGGGTGGTACTGAAGTTTATGGTCTCTTTGAATTAGTCCAAGGCTCCTATACTGAAAGCGATTTTCATCCCACCACTTCCTCTTCTCTGGAGGATATCTAATTTCATTAAAATCACCTCCTCCTACATACCGATCGGGATAATAGAACTCATTATGCACAAGCAACTATTCCCTAAGCAAAACTATATCTCTAGTGGTAATGTAACCTGAAAGGCTATCCACACAAGTAGAGGCCCTACTGTCCCACAAAATAATAATCCCAGTAGAAGAATCATGTAAAAGGGCAATATCCAGAAAATTTCAAGGTAAGAAAGAAATATCCAGAGATATATAGTTTTGTAAAAGGGAATCTTGAAAGCAATCCGCACCAAATTTTATCACATTGAAAGAAACAAACATCAAGGGGGAAAAATCCAAGTGCAGATTCACAAGAAATAATTAATGTAATTTTAGAAAAATTTATACAGAGAGAAACAATCAACCGGTACACAACACCGATCGATCAATAATTATCAAGCATAGAAGACTTACAAAGATTATGTTTATCCTCATCAACAACCCTAAAAACCTCCGAAACTAAAATTCCGTTACACAAAAAGAAAAAAAACAAGATTCCAAGATCACAAGCATAAATTCAAAAGATGCAGAAAATTAATCCAAGAAAATCCGTACCAACTGAGAGAGAGAAATAGAGAATCAAGCACTCGTCCGCATCAATGATTACCAGAGAAAGAAGACGATTGTATAGAGAATAAGCTGCAGAGGCGATGAGAGAGAAATTTCTGAAACCCTAATTAACAGAATCTGCTGTCCTTGATTTGAATCAAGACGAGAGTGAAAATGTAGAAAGAGAGAGAGAGAGAGAGAGAGATTTGGAGATCAGCCGAACGGAGTCGGGTTTTTTGAGAACCTAGAACTTGTTGGCATTGATTTCAAGTTCCGGTCCAAACCCGTTTGGAGGAAGACGTGCGGGGCAAGTTTAAGGGCGCGTTTGGTTTCTATTTTCTAAAAATACTTGCAACTTATTTCATCTTTGTTATTCTTCCAGATATATTATTTTTTTAATTAATTAAAATCATTTCTATATAAAAATAAATGATTTAAAAAAACAAACTAAAATTTTTCATTAAAATTTTTAAATAAATAAATAAAATATTGTGAAAAAAATCAATCAATGAAAGTTAACAATAATATCTAATATTTAACCCCAGAAAAATTTTAAAAAATTTTGTTTTAATTTTTACAATTTCATTGAATGTGGTGAAAGTGAATAGTATGATCACTTCTAATAATATTGATCATTATTTTTGTTCATCATTTCTCATAAGCGAAATAATAAATTTCAACCAATTTTATAAAAATAAATAATTTGTCTAAATGGAGCATATGTTATTGTATATTTATTATATTTTATTATTATTATTATTATTATTATTATTATTGTGTAACTGGTTCAAGTGGCAAATTAAGAAAACGTCATTGAAATTTAATCAATAGAAAAACTAAAATACAAAAATGTTGGGATATCAATGATTTACAAAAATTAGAATAGTAAGTTAAAAAATAAGAAGAAAAAATATCGGAATGAAAATGAGTAAGCATGTGTTCGGCAAAGTCCCGGGTCAAAAATTGAATATGTGACTATAAATTTTGTACATGTGTTATGTTTCATATGAACTGCTAAATGGATTCTGATACCAACAAAAATGTGTGTAACATACAAAACCATAATTCTAGTACAGGAGCCAAGATTAGAATATGGTGAATAGATGTATGGATGTTTCTATATTTTTTCTTCTTTTTTTCAAGATTATGTTTTAACTGTATTTATGTATTTCTATTGTTAGTACCCCAGCCAGGATGCACTTCTCATCATGCCGTCCATGCAAGTCTGGCAACATATGACATGTATGAAATTTGTGGGAAATGAAAATTTAGATGTTTTTTTATGCTGTTCATCAATATCATTTTAGTCTTCTCTGAACATCTGACAAACATCCCCCTAAGGCAGCTGCCAGGGGACCTAGGGCAGCTCTCAGGGGACCGGCCATAGAACTTGAAGATACCTTCATGCATGCAAAAGCCTATGAAATGTATCCTTGACATACATCCAATGCTCGGCCCTAGAGCATCCTTAAGCTTATCCAAAATGAGTTTGGCTCGGAGATTACTGCCATAATTCAAGGAAAGTCTCACAGAGTTCTCTCCCTCCGTAGTTGCAAGCTTATTGTCACAATGGGGAAATGATGTCATCGAGGATAATTGACAAGTCCACAAATAGTGACAAGGAACTTGAGGAAATGCTCGACAGGTTCAGCACATGGGATTCCCGTGTCTCTTCTAATGGAGATTCAACCTAAGCACTATCCTCTTAGAAACACTGTCCTTGTTTTAAATAATTCTTCCTTCGCTTTTTTCCTATCAGTATGAGAATGGAGGTAGAGAAACGGCTTCAATGCTTACATGAAGACCCTGTCGAAAAGCAAAAAAGTATAAAATATATAACTAACAAATCAAGAATTTAACAAATAAAGAGTCCTAGTCACGTGGACTAGAGAGGAGGGAAATATGAAAGAACAAGAACACAAGAAGGCAACATTGCAAAATTGACAATTTGATAGTGAAGGCCTAGAATTTAGCACATATGTGCAGGCTTACTGCTTACGATGTGACAAGATGCCGGAACAGAAAAATTGAGCTTTCTACTCAGTTGAAAAGTGATTTACCTGGAACAGACACGGAAATTGAGAATCCCGCAAATCCTAGGGCTAAAATCTGCTACAGATAAGTTGAAACATACCACCTGAAGCAAAAGCTGCCATATAGGAAGAAAAGTTTAGGGCAATGAATAGTGTATCATATTCAAATAAAATGAAATAGACCGATGTTGATGAGGTAAAGCCCTCAGAGAGATATTATATAAACTCACACTTCACATGTGCAAGTAAATGGCTCTGCAACCAATTAATCAAGTCAGCCAACAGCAGACAGAACATATCAGCAACATCTATCAGGCCACTGAGATGAAGTCTGAATCATGTTCCTTGTCTAGTTCCTTGCCACATTTAAGGAGTTAAAACAATGCCATACGGTAAGACATAATTCTCCATCAGCAACACAAACACCCACGAAGGGACAAAGGGCTTTTTTTTGGGGGGGTGTCCTGCCCCTGAAATTAAGGAAAAAATTTTGGAATATATAGTTTCAAAAACTCCCAAATGTTGTTTGTTCCCCCTAAAAATTATAACCCCCGCTGCCTGTCACTTCACCCCTAGTTTGCCCCCATTTTAAAAAAAAAAAAGCCCCCGCTAGAATTGAATTTCTGCCCCCTCCCCCCAAAAAAGTTTTCTAGCTTCGCCCTTGCATGCACCCACGCAGAGTCTTCATCAGACTACAGACACAAACAAGATACCACAACTGTCTTATATGAATTCTGCAGCTTGAGGAAACTATATCAGGATAAAAATGTAACAATAATAATAATAATAATAATTTACCCATAAAATCATAGCTTTAGAATTTGGTTTTCATTCCCTATCCTACTGCTCTAGAATTTGGCCTTGATTCACTATGCTATTAAGTCTGTTAGTTGTCATTCTTAACACAACTATCCAACGAAGTTGCATTCCATAGAACAGTCATAAGGCACCAGATAATGACAACCTTGGAACAATATGCAAACCAAGTTGAGGATAGACCTTGTCAGCAATTTGCACATAAAGAAGCTCTATCACAATAAGCTCACGAGCAAATTCAGGAAAAAATTGGTTGGCATTGACTGAAAGAGATCACTAGCAATTCCTTTGTAATATAATGTGGCAATCAAAATAACAAGATCACAGATTCAACAACGGGGCACCCACCTCAAACTAAACCAAGCACCGAAGTTATTTTCAGGAGAGAACAGGAATACGGCTCTCAAAATAGTAGCTATAGACTTGGTAAAAAGCAGCAGTGTAGATAAGACTGTAGGTGCATGCACCTATAGCAGTTAAGCTTATGAAGCAACAAGAGGCCCACTCTTTAAACTTCCAAGGACAAGTCCACGAGAAGGTGCATGCTTCTATAGCAGAATAAAAGTTTTACAAAACTAACTACCATCAGTATATGAATCCACCCATGCGAGAACCTAGTTGTGTACATAAAATGTCATTTGGCATTGCACAAGCTAACGAATTTTTGAAAAGCCAGTTTTCATTCATTGAAGTTTTTTGTTCTAGGAAAAATAGATTTCACTGGGTACCAAATACCAGGGGGGTGCTACAAATATGAAGAGCATCTATAAAGGTCCACAAATTTCTCCAATTTCTGTCCCTTAAACACTGGTAACAATTTTTTTTTAGGGGGGGTGGAGGAAGGGAGTCCTGTATACTAGAATAAGCTTGGAAGGACAGAGAAGAAGAATGTGATTCACAAATTCCTCTTGAGTGGCTATAAGGATATGTGATAATAAGTACACATAAGGGATCCCAGGGCGATAAAAGTCGCACCAAAAAAAATTGTAAAGGTAGAATGGGGGGAAAAGAACTTTTATTTCTGCAAATTAACACATTGCAAATGCAGATAGTCATAAAATGAATACATAACCAAGCAAAACATTAATGAAGTAGGATACTTCACTAATCAGAACCAGCCATAAAGCCAAGACCAAACCCAATCAGCAAATATCCAAGTATAAAGTAACAGAGAAGCCAAGGCAGCGAATTTTCAATTACCACGAATATGCATACATATGAATATCCTCCGGTGCAAAAAGCTTTAGACATGAAACATCGAAATTTGAAAACAGATATTTGCTCCGGTGAAAACAATTAAGTCCTTCAATGTATACAGGTCATATACCATACATATTCAAACTTCTCTTTCATTATCCAGACACGTCTACATCCAACAGTGAATTGGGAATAGTTTTGCTACTCTTATGGTATATTGCACACTTGAATCCAGGAAGGAGAAACCAATTATCGTATACAAACCCTTTTATCCGGTTGCCAGAGACGGGGGACGAAATTAGATTTACCTTCTCCAAGAACAAGGTGAGAAAGGGTTGAAAGCAAGATATGGGATACTTATCCTCTAAACCATTTACTTCAAAAGGAAGGCCTTTCTTAGTTTCACCTCTTTCTTCCATTCACTTTCTCGTCATGCCCATTATTGTTTCAGTCTCACAAACATATAAAGCAAGGAGACAGATATAGACACTCACGCTAGAAGTGTTGTGCAACAGTCACAAACAAAGTCCTACGGTGGAAATTATTAATTAGTCACATTCTCTTGACTAAATTGATCTATATTACCTAAACTCTTGTTCAAAAGATCACTTCAACACAACAATTCTGAAGCAAGATACACAACATTTAACAAAACTAAGAATGGTCCAACCATGTAGAAGCAATTTACTATAGAATCAATATATTGCACAATTAACCCACATACTATTTTCACATTCAAAAACTAATCATAAGTAGACAATGAAACCAAACTGTACACATATAAATAAAAAACACATAACAATCATTAAAACATAAAAGTAAATACTTTTTTTTCCCTACACAAACCCATCAAATTACCATATAAATCAAACAGCTTTACATCATCATCATCATCAAATCTCTTCCACCTTATCAGCTTTCACCACCGGATTCGCTTTGGCAATCGCGTCTTGACCGGCGGTCTTGTAGTCGAACATGCAATTGTGCTTATCGGAGTATCTATGAATCGAGCAAAATGTTTGCCCGCATTTGCACTTGAATCCAGTCAAACCAACCTTCTTTTTACAGAAATTGCAACGATTAATCGTCCCCAATTTCTTCTCCGGCGGAGAATCGTCGACCACCGAAGCCGAAAACGAGGACGTTTCAGCTCTCTCCTTTCCAACCTCCTTCACTGAATTCCACTTCGTCTCTTCTTTGGATTGTTTGAGAAGGAATTCTTTGTAGCACTTGGAACAGAGATGGTTCGTCGATGAACTACCGAAGAATCCACAATTGTTCGCACAGAGAATAGGAGAAGAGTCTTGAAACCGGTTCTGCTCCATTATAGGAAATCAAATTGAACGAATTATTGGAAATGAAAGGCTTTCAGATCATCAATTTGAGGATCTGAGAGAATTGAATGGATTTGAAGAATCAGGAATTCATCTGAATTGAGTGAAGAAAGCGAAACCCTAATTGTGTTGAACAACTGTTAAATGGCTTGACATGTGAGCAAGAGTTAAAAGACAGAAAGTGATAATTAAAATTAACAATACCAAATAAAATAAAATAAAACGGCGTGATCGCGAAGTGGCATTTAACCTCTTGGGGTTGTATTGTGTGAGATGGGATGCATGGTTGTTGATGCGGGTGACACTTGGACGGCTGTGATTTGGTATTGACGCGAAATTTTTAATGTTTTGTAAATAATGACTCTCAGGGACGGACGGAAACGGCTCTGGCAGGGAAACGGCCCTTCAATTTTTTTATTTATATATATATTTATTTTTTATTAGGTAAAAATTTATATTTTTACTAATATTCTATTGCTTTAATCCTCACCTTTTTTCAATTTTTTATTTTATTCTTTTCACTATTTTATCACATCTCTCACATTTTATTTAAGGGGTATGATCCTAAAAAAAATAACAAAATAAACTTACTAAATTCACAGATCATTAAATAAGTGAAATATTTTTTTTATAAATGATATCCGGTAATAATCTTGAAACCAACTAAATGCAATTTGAATCCGATTGAAATTTTAAAAAATAAAATTCTTTTGATATTTGTTTTTTTATATGTAAAATTTGAATTTAAAATCTTATTTAAAAGATATAATATCTTATATAATTAAAAACACTATCTGACTTGTTAATTAACTCTCGCTCATCAGGTCAAGATTCATTTTTGTTTCTTTTTATGGAAAACCAGAAACTCTACTCTTGAATTTCTCTAATCGATCAACTCATTTATAATAAATCTTTTTTATGCACTTTCTCTCTCTCTCTCTCTATTTTAAATTCAAAATTTTATTTAGGGTTCTTTCTAGGTTTAAAAGAAAAATGATGAAGTTGAGATCTTAGTATTACTATTGAAAAACCTAATAATATATTAATTAGTTCATAATTGATACAAAATTATTATTTTACTTCTTTTTTGGACCTATTGGATACATTGAAACAAATTATTTAAATTTCACTATTGATGCAAGAATAAACAATTATAGTACATGGAAACATCAAAGGGTTCAAATTAAAAATGATTTATTTAATAAATATTAATATTTTTATTGCGGATTCTGCATTTTTACTTTGTTTTGGCCAAAAAAAAAAAAAAAAGACTCCATCCCTGATCTTGGTGAACAAGCCTCGTATTATTTAAAAAAAAAAAACAAAAAAAAATTTTATCTACAAATTTAATACAAATAAACAGCTTAAGTCACATAATATAAATGGAGCATTATAATCATCAAACTTGAGAGCTCATCCGTAATTATAAACCAATTTTTTTGTGAACTTTTAATAAACCAAATTCCAAAAATAATTGTTTTGTGTTTTTGGTGCGGGAGAGAGGCTATGAAAAAGGTCAAAACAGGATTTCCAATACTAATCCAAAAATGTCTTATATGTTTAGGGTTGGGTTTGAGAAGATAAAGTTTGGGTGAAACTAAATGGAGGTTCGAATCAACTAATGTTGAAGAATTATTAGATGAGTTATAATTAGGGGTGAAATACTAATCGAATCCAAAAGTAACTAGTTCTTTCCAAAATGAGATGAGGCACAGTAATTAACTGCCACTAGATATTGAAGTACCATAAGCGATACTTCTCGATATTATATTTGAACCAAATTTTGAATTTTTTATAATATGTAACTGAAACTAATTTTTGTTAACTAATTATCAGTTAGTTTAATGAAATGTGACGTTAAATTCTTTAATTAAGTTTTTAAATTTGGCTCGCGACTTGAACATATAATAAACTATATTGGGAGAGTAATCCCTTAAATGTGTTATAGCAAATTCCAAATTAGATTAATCAGAATATAATTTTAAAAATATAAGTTTAATAAATCAATTTATTAGTGAACAAAGAAAAATATTATCTAAACGAACAAATGGATAGCATCTGAAACAACAACAGTTTATTATTATTATTGTACATACACGTAGAATTTAAAACCGATATATGAAAATTGATTTCAAAACTGTCATGTTGGACGAGGGTTTTATTGTTCCAATTCATTTATGGAAATTCAACTCTCTTTTCTCCTCTCTCTCTCTCTCTCTCTCTCTCTCATGTTGTGTTCTGTGCTTCCTCTTTCCCCTTCTATTTTCTTTTTCTTCTTGGTTTGTCTTTGATTTTCTTTTCTCTCTCTCTCTTTGATTTTTTTTTTCAATCCTTTTCTTCTCAAATCTTTGATGTTGAGGATACAATTGATTTTGTCTTTGGTGAACCAATCGAACCTAAATCACCAAATCTAATATTGAAATTACATATGACATCGGTTTCAATTTCAGATTATCAATTGTATCCCCCTCAATACAAGTTGAGTGCGCTTTTTATTCTTCCTTTTATTTGTTAAAATTCTATAATTTTAATACGCAACAGAACATGATTAAATTTATGCAAACATACTTCTAGGAATTTCAACAACATATTCAGATCGATCACAAACTACGCATGCGTCTGGTCTCCAAGGTTTCCACATGAACAACTCTTAGAATCGTCAAAGGATCGATAAATGTGAAACCAATATGTTAAATCCTCTAAAGTTCTACAATTCTTAGAAAAACTCAAAGGAAAAATTAAAAACTTTTTTTCTTCTTTTCCCAGGCAGTTTTACCCCAAAATAACTTTCCATTAACTCCCTTTAAATCTCTTTTAAAGATAATTATCTTTTAATAGATATTTAAGGTATTTATACTTAAATTATTTTATAAATTTAATTCTCATAATTATCACATAATTATGTTTATCATTTTAACCAAAAAAATTGTTCTTTTTATATGTGATTCTTTGGGTTCCTAATCACTTATCAATAAACATAAATTATAATTTTAGAATTAAATTGGTTTTAGTACAAAAACCAATAGACTCTCACTTGAACTAAAGTCCTAAAATTAGATAAATTAAACAATTTTAATTTATTATTAATTTAATAATTAATTAATTTATATTTATAGATTAAGATTAACCCCTAATCAAGTATCATGACCATTCAAGAGTTAAGAAAGGTCAAGTGATCGACTTCACTTATCCATAAATCAGATTCCATGTAATTATTATCCTTTCACCACACTATATCCCTAATTAGTATAAAAGTAAGGTATTAGTGCAAACTCTTAATGTACTAATTATTATCATCGGTAAAAGTAAGGAAATATGAAAAACCCACTCTAGCTTGAATTGACATAGGTTAACATACATCGATATGTATCAGATTTGGTAATTCAGTAGATCTTTCATCTTTCCCAATAAAGGGTGATTTGGTCATTTTACTTAATAAACAAAACTCGATGTATCAAATGATTCATAATCAAATGATCTCAAATAGTCATCTTTATGCAATTTGCTTATACGTTTCTCATTTATATGGTCAAATCTATAATGTTAGAGAAACAAATTTCTAAGATCATCAATTTTTGGCTTCTTTGTGTCTATGTTGAAAATAGGATTATCCGGATCAAGAATATAAAAACCATTATTCAAATAAATAGCACCCTAAAAAAAATCATTACGACAAAAAGAACATCATTTATTCTTTTGAGTTATCGTAAAACCATTCAAATCCAAATAAAAAATAAATATGATATTTTTTATCAATACCGGAACAAATTAACAATCATTCAGATACAGAATTAATGCACTGGGTAAAGAAAAAGTAAATGTTTTTGTGGCTAAATCAGCAACTTTTGCTCCATTTCCTATACGTAAGTCCACTTCTCCTTTAGTCAGCTTTCTACTTGTCTTTAAACCATGCATATTTACACAAATATGAGATTCAGACCCGGTATCCAATGCCCAAGAATTTGATTTGGAAGTAGAAAGATTTATTTCAATTATAAACATATATAAAGTAGAAGCCTTATTAAGCTTCTTCTATTTCACGGTATCCAGATAAGCCTTGCAATTCCTCTTCCGATGTCTATCTTGACCACAGTGGAAACAAATACCCTTTTTATTTCTTATCCTTCTTATTATTGATTGTAGGTTTAGATGCCTTGTTTTTACTTTTCTTAAAATCCAGACTTCAATTTCCTTTTTTTAAAAGATTCAACCAATAACACATTTCTCTTTTTCTTCTTAATAGAGTTTTCTATTGTCTTAAGCATGTTCAATGATTTTGACAATGTTGAGATTTCAATTTTGTTCATATTGAAATTCATTGCAAAGTTAGAAAAACTTGGAGGAAGCAATTGCAGTATCAAGTTAACACTTGACTGATAATGCAGTACAAAATCCAATTTCTCAATGAGACCTATCATTTTCGGCACATGTGTCGCAACTGAAGATCCTTATGCCATTTTATAGTGAAAATGCTCTTCAGAAATATCATATCTCTGATTCCTAATTCAGTTATTATATAAATCCTTCAAATGATACAATTTTGTAAAGACATTCATATCCTCATGCCGTTTTTGCAACTCAAGACTCATGGATGCTAACATGATACAACATACGTTCTCAGAATCATTCTTATGTTTCTTATTTGCATCCTTGATTGCATTGTTAGTATTAGGAGCAGGTTTCACAAGAGTGAGACTTTCAAGAACATATAATAACTTCTCATTTCTAAAAACAATTTTTAGGTTTTGGATCCAATTCATGAAAGTTGGGACAGTGAGTTTGTTATCAAACAAAATATTCAGTAGATTCAGTCTATTATTCATTTTCTACAACAAGAAATAAAGATAGAGTAAAAATCCATATTCATGCAATAAACAAAACCAAAATAAAATTATACATAGTATAAATCAAATTTTGATTTTCTTCCCACTATTTTATTCAAATCAATATCTCTCAAAGTTGATTCGAGAGTTTTCATTAAATTTTTAGTAGGCTGGGATCCAATCTTAATTATTTTAGTCTTGAGTTAGCTCAACAAATCAAAATAATTTCAACAAATAGATAATAATTATCAATTACAATTTTTGTAACTCTCATATAGTTATATTATCAACTCTTGATATACCTCTCGTATATCCTCCAACTCTTTGCCTCGAAAAGACTTGAATTTGAGTTAGCTCAACAAGTCAAATATTTTTGTTAAATCAAATCATTATTCAGATATCTAATTTCATAATACAAACAAATTTTAAATAGACCTATCTTGAGTTAGTTTAATAATTGTTCTAACAAAAATTATTTAAATTATAACAATGGAAGGCCATTATTTATGATTTAATATTTCATTGAGGGATAAAATGATCTCATTATTTACATATATCATATATGACAACATATATTTGAACAAATTGATATACAATATGTAATTTAATATATCAATTATTTTTTCAAATGTAAATTCACACCTAATATATTCAAATAATCACATAAAATGAATATATAAATTTCTAGTCATGAATATATGGGTATAAAATTTCTAATCATATTATAAATCATTTAGTTGGACTATTTGAGAGGCATGTGGACCTAAAATTAATTAAATAAAATTATTGAGCTAAAATGATAGAAAAAAAAATAAGTGGGGGTCATTTTGTAAATAAAGAAAAGAAAAAACTTATGTTGATGTCA
The DNA here is from genome assembly GCA_033439265.1 of Dillenia suffruticosa. NCBI lineage: Eukaryota > Viridiplantae > Streptophyta > Magnoliopsida > Dilleniales > Dilleniaceae > Dillenia > Dillenia suffruticosa. The sequence goes on along the minus strand of JAVTVX010000012.1, from coordinate 3,207,936 downwards.
TCCAAGGACTTCCCCATTTCCCTTTATTTTTTTTTTTTGTTGTAAATAAGGAAAATAAATAAAACATTTATAAATAAGGAAAAGTTTCCGATCATTATGCATCCCTTTTCTTTCTCTGTTGTCATCCATATGCACCCTTCATATTTTTTTTTTTTCTATCTTTGGCTTCGACAGTTGAAGAAGAAAAACCCTATAGTTGGAGGAAGATCTCTTGCTTAGATCTAGATCTAGTCAGCGGCAAAAATGTTTCGTCCAGAATAGTTCTGGCCGAATTTTTTTTTTTTTTTATTTCTGCTGATCCATTTTTTTGGTTTCTTTCTGATCTGCTGTCTGCCAAAACTATTTTTGGCAGGCAGATCTGACGGTCGGAATTTTTTTTTTTACTGAGCCCCCCTTTTTCTTTCTAATTTCTGATATGCTATCTGTCAAAACTGTTTCCGACGAGCTAATCTGACAACCGGAAATAGTTTCTGACAGCCAGAATAGCCCCTAAATTTTTATTTCTATTGCATTCATAACAGAACCGAATGTGATGCACAAAAATATCAACAACCTCTTGGCTCTTATACCACGGTTAGAATTCTATATCTCTAATACGTAACAAAATAGGATTTTTTTTTACCATGGTTAGACCACCAACTCAATATTTAGAGTTTCGTTCTGACTCAGTCGATCGTTTGCAGGGTCCAATTAAGGAGCAGATCTTTCGACACTGATTTTGCCATTCCTATGGAGATCGAATTTTCAACCATAGTTAAAGAGTAACCAATTGAACCATCAGACATTGACATAACAAAATAAAATTAAGTTTTAGTAAACATACCTCTAACAATTTCAACAACCAAATTATATCGATCACAAATCACACACGCATTCGGTTTCTAAGATATCCACACGAACAAATATTAGGATTCTCAAAGATTTGATTAATGTGAAGCCAATATACCATATTCTTTAGGGTTTCACAATTCCCAGAGAAACTCAAAAGGCACAGGAGAAGGAAAAAAGACCACTTTTTTTCCAGACAGTTGTTCACCTTTAATTATTTTAAAATAACTTCCCAGTAACTCTCTTTAAATCTTTTTTAAAAGTAATTATTCTTTCATAAGTATTTAGAATTAAATTATTTTATAAATTTAATCTCCATAATTATAACATAATTATGTTTACTATTTTAACCCAAAAATTATTCTTTTTTTATGTGATCCTTTGGTTTTCTGATCACTTGATAATAAACATAAATTATAATTTTCAGATTAAATTGGTTTTACTGCAAAAACGAACACTATTTCTTTCTCTTTTTTGGGTGGGGGTTGTGATCGTGAGTGACGGATTTGAAAACTTGCTCTTAATGGCCATCATAGAATGCTAGCAGTTCTTGCTGTCATGGGGTTGCATTTGGTTTCACCCTTCAGTCTTTTTTTCTTAACGTCCCTTTTTTTCTTCTTTCATATTGGTCGTAATCACAAAAAAGGAAGATTGAACCTCTTCATCAGAACCTTTTGTTGAACAGCCCTAGAGGAGTGCCTTGCTACAGGCCTAATGCCACACTCTCTCCCTTTCTGTCGAAAGTTTCTGTTGAAAGATCCTATTAAAATTTGAAACACGACACAAAAAGGAACGATATCCAGCAGATTTGATGATCTTTAGGAAGAAAAAGATGGGTTTTATCGGTCACAATTGATTGAGTTCTGAAGAAGGACGACGGAAGAGACACGAGATCTGAGAAGATGGAAGAGAAAATTGAAGAAAGAACCGAGATGAAGAAGATCGAAAGGGAAGAGAGACTGAGAAAGCGCAAAGAAAAAAAAAAAAAAAAACCCATCATTCCAGATGAAAATTTTAATGGAAAATAGAGCCATACAAACATGGTGCTGATGATCAAGCTTGAAAATTGGAAATAATTTTGATGGAACCCAACTTAAAATTTTTTTCTTTTTCAACATTGGTGCCATTTTTTAGTATATATATTAAATATATATACAAATATATATAATTTGAGCTGGAAAAATGATTTTTCATTATTTGAAACGTATAAATAGATGATTTTGGCCTTCATTTTTTTTAACCAACCGTTATTTGGATTACTTAATTAATACAGTTTGAGTACTATAGGATTCAATTCAGAAATTGACTCTTACGGTGTCTAATTTTCAATTCTCAATAATTAAATTCGAAATTTTAATTAAAAAAATTTAATATCCTCTGCGTTGTTAATTTGGCCATCATTATTTCACTATTCACCGTCTTCCCTTTCTTTTTTTTTTCCCTCTCTTTTTTCTATATCTTGTGCCCATCTTTCTCCGTTTTTCATCCAATTAATTGAAAAAGAGAGAAGCAAAATCATGTTTTCATATCTATAAATAGTGAAAAATATTTAACTCAAAATTAAATTCTACGGCATCCTAAACTCAAATCAGAAAACTTTTTCCAATCTTAATGCAGGATCCTTCTCATCCGGCAATAAAAATCCACATTTCCTCTGTATAGGAGACCTTTTGGTCAATGAGCTATAATTTAATTGGTATTATTGCCTCCCATCTTGAATCGGAGCCAAAAGGAAAATAAAAAAGTATCTTTGATGTGGGACAAACCTTGGTCATGTTTGATTTGCCAAGCCCACATTGTCGCGCTGTTTTTTTCTGGGCTTTCTTTGGGACAAGACATTCTATGTTGTGTCCGCAAGTACTGGGCCCAAGAAGTTTATGGGTCAAACTCAGCCTAAGGGGATAAGGGACAAGTCCGCCTAAATTTCAGACAAAGGAATCCAAACATTGTATGGGCCCGAAAATTAGGTTGTGTGGAAAATCCTTTGGACCCCCTCAAAATAACTGTTACTGTTATGGTGTCCCACAAAAAAACTAATTAGAGCTGGATTAGGAACATAATGCGAATCAAGGCTAAACTCAATTTTGGTTTTCTGATTAAATAATTGAGGGGACACATGGTTCACATTTGAAAATCGGAATTAGATTTGGAATTAAATATTTTGAAAATGAATTTCAGAAACTCATATAGTCATTTAGATTTCAAAAATCTAGTAATTTGAAATTTTCATTACTAAATCTCAATTCTTATTCTATTAATCCAAATAAATTATATGAGTTTTAATCCAATTCTTGATTCCGATTCATTTTAACGAAATGCTCCCCTGAGTTTTAGTATTAAGTTGCTTAGTATATATAATTTAAGCAAATTATTCAAACCCAGATATATCGGTTAATGACTACTTTTTGACTAAATAAAAAGATCGACAACAATGAAATAATGAATTTAAAATCATAATTAGTGCTATTATGATTCTCATGGTCGAGGTTTTATTTTATCTTATTCTAAGAATTCAAGTATGATATGTTAACTATATGAAGTCAATACATATGGTCTAATAAGTCAACTAATTGCATTCCAAGTTTGAAAACACATATGGACCTTGTGTGAAATTTTGATGTGAGGGAGTAATGAGAGGAATCTAAGGGGTCTAGAGAACGAGAACAATATGATGTGGAAACGACTTGACTTAGGGTCACTAAATAATATGCCTTTGGATGTATGTGGGGATGTCAAAGGTTATTATATCAAACATAATAGCATTATAAGAAAAGTGTGACCATTGCAAACTTGTAATGGCAAACATATGGTAATAATGGCTAAGACTTTTTTGCCATAACCCATGACATGAAGCTTTGTTCCATGCGTCTCTAATCTACCCTAATTATGTCCCAAAATTGCTTTGATATTTTAGGGTAGCATGCTAAAGGCAAAGTGTTTCGTAAGTCATAGGCTTGTTTTTCTCTTTTATATAATTTGCCTAAAGCAAAGCGTTTATGATAGGATGTATGGGTGAGGAGTTTCTTAAGTCACGGGGTTGTTTTCTCTTTTATGTACTTCAAACCCAGTTTTCGAATTTTGTCTTTAGTGGCTGAGGAGATGGAGAAAGGGGACATTGGATTATACTTATAAATAGAGCATATTGGGGGCAAAGAAATCAACTCAAATATAGTCGATTGTTAGAGATAGATATATATTTTTTTCACTATCGGTATTTGTGTTTTGTCCGATTAATCTGATTCGAGTATTGTGAGATCCATTTAAGGGTTGGTTCTCCCAGATCCTTTTTCACCATTCGCAGGAATCAAACTCGAACCCTCTGATTAAAAAGATAGAATACTCGACCATTCAACCTAAAAAAGTTTAGTAATAGACAATTAGTGATAAAATATGGTTCAATCAATTATTTAGTGGTTGAAGCGTGAGTTCAATTAATACAATTCATTTTCATTAGAGATCTTGAGTTCAAATCTCTTTTATATATTAAAAAAAATAATAAATAATTAATGATATAGTTATGTTGATATATAAAGTAAAATAAAAATAAAAACATCATATGACTTTATATGGTCAATAAAACTATGTGGAATCAAATTTTATAAATTTTTTCATTGGAGCTTTGGTCTATTTGTTGTTCTTCTCTGGCATCCGGTCCAATGTGGTGGACTAAAAATATTAGATGGATTCATACAATGTTAGATGATGATGTTTATTGACCAAAGGTCCAAGAAAATTATTAATATTAAATCATTGATATTCGATAATTAGATAATTATATAAAATCTGATTAAATTTGTTTCGAGTTAATTTAAATTTTTAAGAATTAAATCTTTTTTTTAAAGATGAATTTTGAATTTAAAATTTTATTTAATATGAATTATTTTAACTAATTTGAAGTGATTAAGTATTGTTATTAATTTTTTTTATATCGGATCAATCGATATTTAAATTTATATTTTAATTAATTTATTTTAAATTTTATCGATTCCGATAATTGAGTAAAAGAAATAATACGCTGGACCTGAACACACTTTCCCTTGGCAGCGTTGATGTTAATTTTAACGAATGGGGTTCTTGATCTATCCCCGCATTTCCTGCTTGGGTTGGGTCGGGCCTATAGTTCTGAGAATTTTTCTCGATATTTACGCGCACCAAAGGCACGTGAATCGTATCAGTTTTATGGAGTGGACTCTGCGTTGGGTGCGTCATCTATGCACTCGTAGGAGAGACAGAGAGAGAGAAAGAGAGAGAGGTCTTGTCAATGACAGCTTACTGGAACAGAGAGCGGCAGATGTCCAGCAGTCGCAAATACTGTGTGAGAGAGAGAGACTTGAGAGAGATGGGGCTAGAGAGAGAGAGAGAGAGAGAGAGAGAGAGAGATGAGAGGGAGGTACTGTGTGGGAGTGTTGGTGTAATCATTTGAGGGAATTTGGAGGACTAATCATAACCTGATCAATATCTGCCAAAATTACTTTCACTTCTTCCCACCTGATTTTTATTTTATTTTTTCTATTTATACATTTGCCTTTTCTTAAACTACCAAGATAAATGCAACTTCCACGAAATCACTCCCTCGCTGCCCTTCTTCTATTATTTATTATTTATTTATTATTTATGTCTTTTTAGATGCGCAGTAACAGGAACCGTCGCTGTTTGTCCTACGTGTTACTCCGTTCAATAATTTTTTTTTTAATGACTATGCTCATATGAACCTCAAATTAATTCAATTTATTAAATGTAATTTTAATTAAAATAAAAATATTTTTAATAAAAAATAAAATTATAAATGTGAAATATCATTTTTTAAATATCATTATATTTGATCGTAGTTTGTAATAATTATAATTTCTAAGGGATTTTGTTCATATGCTCATCTAAGTAGATCAAAACTCTTATTTGCAATAAAAAATCTTGAATTTAACTTAACTTTTGGCGTCAAATAGAATAAAAGTCAAAATTAGATGTTCATTTGGAGAACAACGGCAAAGGAATCAGATTTAATATGATTACAAAATATGATATTTTATATCAAAAAATTCAATGACTTTGATGTTAATTATAATAATTACCAAAGGATTCCCCAAATTTGGTAAACTGCCCCTATCACTTACCAATATTCCTAATTAACAATTAAATTTCCCAAGAAGAATTACCATATCATCTTGAAAAAAAGACTACCATCTTGAAAGAACAAACATAAAATTTAAACTGCAAAAAAGGGAAAAGTGAAGCACAAAAAGGGAATGGAATGAGTGGCATCATGGCTACCTACAAGGAGAGACAAAAAGAAATGATGTCGTTTGCCACCCCACCTCTCTCTCTCTCTCTCTCTCTCTCTCTTTCTCTCCCCCACTCATCCCAAAAGGTTATCTTTCATTAATCCAAGAAGATAATTTCTTTTGCCGTTGTTTGTTTCAAAACCTTAATCCTAAGAGGTCTACGTAGGATTGTGACATCATGCCACGTAAATTATACGCAATTGTGATTTTTCTGGTAAGAGAATTGTTATTTCACTATAATTTACTTTCCAATTTCACTTTAAATTGTTTGGGCTTTGGACCGTTTTTGTTTGAACTTTTAACGATCTGTGACCCTTCCGTTTGTCGTTTACGAGGGCAATTTGGTAAACAAAATTTCTATTAATTTTTGGGACGCAATCTCTTATATAAAGAAATGTTTAAAACAAATTGGTCATTCGTTTGTGAGCAATTTTTAATTAGAAAATTCAAAATCACTTCTCCTATAAAAATAATCTGATATGTAAATTAAAAACAATTTTAAATCGACAAGTAAATTATAATTGTTATACACTAAATCCTAAATTATCATATTGTAAATATTTATCCATTAGAAGCCAAACATGTCAATTTTGTCAATTTTGAATGAGAAAACATGTAAAAATATTAAACTAGCATGTGATTTTTTTTTATTTTCACCGTTGGTATTCAGACTTTACTCAATTAATCCAATTTGAGTATTATGAGATCTATTTTAGGGATTGGTTCTCTCAAATCCTTTTTTATCATTCTCAGACCTTGAATTCGAGATTTTTGATTAAGAAAATAGAATATCCGACTATTTAAGTTTAGTAACTGGTATATGATTTTGAGTATGCAATTTAAAGATAATTATATATACGAAATAATTTTAGTATTTTGTAATGATATGAATAAATTTTTTTGATAAAAAATTTTACGGCACATAAGTTAATTGAGTGTTTTTTTTTGTGATCTAAGTATAATCTTATGAATATAAATTAGAATATGATTAGATCAATTAACCTAATAAATTAAAGAGATGATACTCTAACAATACAACAAGTTTGGGTTGGGGGTTGAATTGGGGAATGGTGGGTAGATGTGGGGTTACTACAAAAAAGCCCATTAGCAAAAGTAGAAAGAGAGTAAAAAAGGCAAAGAGCTTTTTCTATTTTTATTTTTAAAATTATCTGCAAAAAGTCAAATAGGGCCTATTTCATGAATGGTAATGATATCTTCACCGCCGATGCAGAGGGGAGGAGGGGGTGAAAGATTTGCCTCCAAGATATTCATCATCATTGCCTTTCAATCTTTGGTAGTATTTCTTTTTGGGTCCTCCTAAATAAAAAAATAATAACAATTTTAGGTGTTATTTCTGAAATAAAAGAGTGATGTATTTACAACATTAAACTATTGAAATACTATAATCGAGAAGCGGATAGGAAGGGAAATAAAATATCTCATGCACCTCACACTTTGCCATGCTTTCCAGCAAAATGGTGTAGCAGAGCAGATGACAGGATTCTGAGAGAGAGAGAGAAGGTACATTGTATGCTCTGAAATGCTAACTTACCCATCCTCAATGTCCTCTCTAGAGGACCTGATTAACGAGCGCAAAAATTTCCTTAAGCACAGAGTCATCAAAACAAGGGGGGGGCAACCAATGTGCTACCTGATTGACATATTTTATCAAACACCATTCCTACAAATTGCAGAGTGCTAATGCTAGATAGGTCTACGAAAGGTCTTAATTCTATCTTGTGCTAAGGATTTCCCTCTTCATATTTTGTCCCGTGTCCCCTGTTTTGTTAGTTCTGTCCCCCATCTTCAAAAAAAAAAAAAAAAAAAGGCCTTATGAGCAAGGGTTAATTGTAAAGGGGCGTAGTTGTGGTTGTGTTGAGGTAGATTAATGATTTTCACTTTTCAGTCACGGTGATTTCTGTTCATGATTGTGCACTCATCTCTCTCTCTCTCTCTCTCTCTCTCTCTCTCTTTCTCTCTCTCTAAACTTTCTTCGCCCATTATTTTCGGGAACATGAAGGGCCTAAAGGCCAGAAAGTGATCTCTCTTTTAGATCTTTGGACGGATCGGAGCTATGTTTTGTCATTCGAGTGCATCTTGCCACCCATTTTGAAATTTCCATGACGCGCGAGGCAAAATAGTAAAAAGCAATTTGGATATATTAACGTTTTTACTTAGCCAATTCTTTTAATATATTACAGAGGATAATAATAATTAATCATAATTTATTTATTTTTAAATCCGTGCACAAATATATTTACTCTTATTTTATATTAATGAGGATTCGTTTGGAAAAGTTAATGACTGTTTTAATTGAAATTATATAAAATTTTTAATATTAAAAATTATCAAAATATTTATAAATAAAATAAAAAATAAAGATAAATTGAATCAAAAAGGTTATCAAACAAGTCTATTGGATTCGACTATGTTTGTTGTCCTTTGAGAAGGCATTGAAGGCCCATAAAACCGTACCCAAAATACTATATTAACGTAATAAAATAGTCAAAATTCCTTTCATGAGAAAATTAATGATAATAATTGGTCTTCATTGCAAGTAGGGTACCTGTCCTTAGGAATGAACCAGTTTTTGTGGGTCATTGAAGAAAACTTTTGAGTAAGAAGCACATAATTTGTCCTTGACCCCAGGTTTATTTTGGAGGGAGAGAGAGAGAGAGAGAGGAAAGGAGAGAAATTGACTCCTGTCCCTTCTTCCTAACCAAACCAAAACAGTTCAAGTCTCACGGGGGAGTCAAGAAGCAATGTTTGTCCTGGGGCAATTTTACCTATCAAAAACCTACTTTGCCTATCAAGAAGAAAAATAATAAAGGAAATGACAAAAACCCTCACTCATTCCTATATCATGTACGTTCATAAACTACACACATGAGCATATGAATGTACAAATTTATCTGTTGGTAAGCCATGCATGTACCCATACGCCGAACACTGTTGCAGAAACGAAATGAGGTTTTTTGTCTTTTGGTTTTCTTTTTTCTTTTGCTTTCTCTCTCGCTCACTCACACACACACTCTCTCTCTCTATATAATTTAAAGGAAATTAAATTACATATCTTTAATCTCATTCTCGGTCTTATCATAAATGTCACTACCGGTAATTTTACATATATTATCAAATTAATTAAATTAATATTTATAAAAGAGTTCCTTCTGAATTAGTACGTGACAACCAATGTGAAAGCATAATCTAGCTAATTGAGCAATGATACACCACACAAAGATGACATGTTTTTTCTTTCTGTCTCAACTTCTACTTATTCATTTATTTATAATTATAACTATTTTTATAATTTTTTAAGAGGTTAGCCTTTTGCATTGCACATGTGAGAGAGAGAGAGAGAGAAGTTGGGAAAGTGTCACGTATATTCTTGATAGGTGTCCGTTTCCTCTCATATCTCCTCCATTATCATTTTTGTCCATTGATCCTAGAAGTTTGAGAGTGACCTTCTTGTTCTTTTTCATCTTTCATCTCTTTTGATCTGTGACCCCCTAGAACAACTAGAAAGACCCTTTATAGTCTCCCTTTCGTTTAATCCCCACTTTGCGTTGTCCCAGACTTGGCCTCTATAAATCCAATCCTACTCTTGCCTCTTCATCTTCTACAACCTCCAAGAAAAGAGATAGAGAGAGGTCATCTCTGGCTAACACACACAAGGAAAGAATTTTGGATCGTTTGAGAGAGAGAGAGATATGTCATCCACAGCTCAAGCCATGATCAACCATGGATTGCTTGAGGATCATCAAGAGATACCAACACAAATCGGTGGTTCTTATCCTTTTCCTACAAACTTATCCTTCACACCTTTTGGATGCAACCAATCTCTCAAAATTTACACTACCATACCTTCTTCACTTATAGCCGATGCATCTCCAAGACTAAACGATACCCTTCTAACTTCTTCAACCACTAAGCAAATTAGAGAAGATATTATTAATTCTCATATTGGAACCCAACTACTCTCCTTGCAAAGATCAAATGCAAATCTATGGTAAGAACAACATGCAATTTTTTTTTTAATGAAAAACTGCCTCTATCTCTCTACCTCTCCCTCTCTCTCCCCCCCTAATCAAATGTTTGGTCTTGTTTGGATCTGTAGGGGTTGGGGTGATGCGAATGAGTGCTTAATTAGCAATAAAAAAGGTCATGGTGGAGAGGACAATTTAGGGGTTTCCTCAATGAAGATGAAGAAGATCAAAGCAAGAAGGAAGGTTAGAGAGCCTAGGTTTTGCTTCAAGACCATGAGTGATATTGATGTTCTTGATGATGGTTACAAGTGGAGAAAATATGGCCAAAAAGTGGTAAAGAATACTCAGCATCCCAGGTTAGCTCGTCACTTAATTCTTTGCCTTTTTGTCTTTCTCTCAGTCCATGCAATATTATCCTAATATATCTATTTTATTTCTCCTCTATTAGAGATTTAATTTGCACATCATCAACTCTCTCTCTCTCTCATCATTCCTATATCAAGTAGCTTGTTTTTTTTTTTTATGGTGATATATTAGCTTGTTGTGTGCTAGGCGCTTGAGCTATGCATGAGATTTTTCTTGCATTAATATGAGTAAATATTAATGATTAATCATAATTATCTAATAGCCATGGCTACAGAAGAACTAAATGATATGCCTTGGAAAGACAAAGATTATTACCGCAGAGAATCAATTAGGATTTGCACCTTTTATCAATCAACATGTCTCTGCAAGATATATAAAGGGGAGGAATAGTATCATCCCTCAATGAGAATTGCCAAAAGTTCACTTGGATTTTCACATTCATGAGTCCATGATTATGGAGTTTAAAACATAGACAAATTAAGTAGAAAATGAAATGGACAATGTAAAATTTTTTGGTGGGGTGGGGTCAATCAAATTTTGGGGGACCGTTTGAGTAGGACAAAGGAAAGAGGAATGAAGCACAGCTAGCTCCCACCCTGCATTGTGTACTCTTCGCACTTTTAAATGCTTTTTTCACTTGGGCAATTGTTCCTGGCCCTTCAAAAAAGACTCTTGAATTTTTCTTTTCTTTTCTTTTTTTTTCCAGTGAAATGAAAAGGTAACAGTTTCTATATATGTTAATATGCATGGTTATATGCCAAGAATTTCTCCCATTTTTCTCTTGAAAAATATATTTAATCACTTTTATGTGGCCTGTGCCGCAGCATGAAAATGAAGGTAATTGAAAGAGTTGTTATTATCAATATCGAGCTCTCATTCTAATTCTCCTCATTGGGAAGAGGGTGTACAATAAGCCTAGGCTCTGCATGGGACTTCCACTTTTGGAAATTACAGTTTCCATATGAAGTCGTGTACATCATATAAGAAGACAAATAATCTGGAAGCATGGAAGTCGTGCACATCTACAAGGTTCCTCTACCCCCTACCCCGGGGAAAAGGCCTTCATTTTCAAAGAGGCTCTCATATAAGAAGACAAATAATTTTATTTTTGTTTTGAAGCGATCTCTCAAATATGTGTGCCTTCTTCGATATATAAAAGAAGTTTGGAAGCATGGAAGAAAAAATTGATGCCAAGCTTCATGGCTTTGGCCATGATGTTTCCTTCAGTTGGCATGGATCATGGATGCTTAAAATTTGATTTCCCATGAAACTTAGCTTCTAGTGAGATCAAAAGTTCTAAAAGATACCACATCAACCCTTTTGGTTCTGTAATAAATGATTGATTTCTTGTATATTTGCAGGAGTTATTATCGGTGTACGCAGGATAACTGTAGGGTAAAGAAGAGAGTGGAGCGTCTCGCTGAGGATCCAAGAATGGTGATCACAACCTACGAAGGAAGACACATACATTCGCCGTCACATGATCTTGAGGACTCACAAGACCCCTCTCAAGCTAATAATTTCTTTTGGTAGTTCTGTAAAGCCAATTATGCACCCGTAGTCCATTGTATTGTAAGCGTATGTGCTTTTTCTTGACTTTCTTTTAACAATGCTTGGGACTATGGAGGGAAATAATAAAATTAACGGGCACAGGTTTCCTTGGGCTTTTCTATGGGCAATGAAGATTGAAAACATTTCGGCTTGCTTTTCCGACAATAGATTTGTTCCCTTTTTCTTTTTGTTGTTTTCATTTTATTTGTGCAATCTGAGTCCAAACAAGATAAGATGTGAACATGAGGGAAATTAAAACTTGAATGTTCATTTCATTTCTCTTTTTTTTTTTTTTTCTGAAAAATTATCGTTATCTTATAATCATTCTGAATCTGACTAAATAAAATTCAAATCGAATTAGATTTTTAAGAGACAAAATTCTTTCGATATACCTGTTTTCTTTATATATAATATTCGAATATGAAATTTTATTTAAAAGATATCAAGACCAATTAGGCATTCTTGGGAAGAATGGAAATGTTCTAATTTTAATTTTTGAGTACTATGTAATCACAAGTGCGATGAATGATGATGATACCATTTAAGGAACTTCACACCTTTGTGGGGGGCTTTTTTTCCCCTTCATACAAATATAGAATAAGTTTTGGATCAAGCAGTTGGGCAGGAGTAGGTAGGTGTTTGGTGTTAGACTTTCTTTTTTTATTACAAGGAAATTGAATCAAATGGGATCGAATAAAAAAAAAGATGATAGAAGTGGAGATGTTTTACGGATTGAGCTATTTCTGAGGGATTAGACTTTGCTTTAGCAGTGGTTATGATCTATTTACTAATATATAAATGTCCTCTACACAAATTTGTATGGCTACCTAAAATTACTTTTCAATTATCCTTTTTTTTTTTTGTTTTGATTACATGGGAGGATGAATGGACTATTGTTTAAAGTAAGTCCTGATATCACGCTTTAACAAATGACTTATTATTTCAGGAGGATGAGAATATAGCTCATGGACTCTAGGGCTATTTGCCAACCCTAGTCTGACAAGTATATCTGCATAGATATTTTCCTCTCTGTGAGCAAAAATCACCTAATGTATCAATATATTACAGATTAACTTATGATATTCCGGAATCACATGGTAATCAACATATGAGGGGGCTACCTCAGAGGTAAGGGTAATTAATTAATTATCAAGTATCAAGAATTAAATTTCACACTTTGTGTTTTGTTGTTTCGAGTGTAATAACTTAATTGAATTTTATATTTACAGTTCTAAATACAATATTTTATTTATTAATTTTTTAATAAAAATTGAGAATTTAAATAAAAAACAATCAAAAAGATAATGACAGATAAGAAACAAATACACGATAAAGATTACAAAAATTGTTCTGCTAAAACCAAAAGGGGCTTTCCCTAAAGCATCTCAATCTCTGATGTTGTGCCATTCAAAACACAGTCATTGCACGTGTGCCACAAAATCCAAATCAGCAATAACAAGGGCTGCTTCCATGCTTGACTTTTAAACCGGAGCCTTGAGCTCATCCCATAATTGCGGGGATAAATCGTCTGGCGCAGGTGGCAATGGCATACACCCAGAAAATTCCCACCAGTCATCAACTTTGTTCTACAACATACATAGAACCTTTATAGAGGAGAAGGAGATTTACACTTTCAATTTCCTAATTACAAAAACAGCACGTAGAGTCTGCAGATTGCAATAATTATTCCTTAAAAGAAATGATTTAGCACACAATCAATTCTCAGGAGTTAATTAGATCATAATTTTATAAATTTTTTCGCAAAATAAAGCAGAATGCAGTCTAAAATAAAAGAATATGGCTATAATAAAAAATCATCTCTTCATTTTATTTGCAAACTTATATTTAATAATAATAAAAAAAAAATCATCTCTTATTTGCTCCCAAGAAGGGTTTTTGCAAGACACGATTTAATGGGGTTAAATTTGAATTTAAACCAAAACGGACGCCATTTTTGTGAAAAAGAGTAGTTTTCCAAAAATCAATGCATTGAAACGCTGCGTTTAAGTTCAGAAAGTGGAAACTATCACCTCCGGTTCTCCGAACATCAGCGTTTTCGCTTAGACCAGAAACGATGCGTATTAGTTATGCCAGGTCTTCGCGGGGGTAAGTTCGTGCTGCATGCATATATATACCTCCGGATCTGAAAATTCCAGTCTTCCCGCCTCTTTCTCTCTCCTTCTCTCTCTCTCTCTCTCTCTCTCTCTCTCTCTCTCGAGATTGATTTCAGATTAAAATTCGATCGCAATATTTGCAGGTCAGTACAATTTTACTTGAACGGTGATCAATTTCACTTTATTTAAGTTCCCTATTATTCATCTCTGTTTGATCTCTGGTTAAAATCTCCGAGATTTGGTTATGATGTCTTTCTTTCTCTCTCTCTCTCTCTCTCTCTCAGATGAAGGTTGTTTTCCGTACTTGATCTGGTTAAATTCATCACTTTATTGCAGATTCAGAGATGAGTAATTCTTAAGATCTTTTAAGAAATGTTTCTGAATGTATTGTGTTGGAAAATTTTGAGTGAAATTTTATTAATCGAAGTAAATTATTTGATGTGTGTATTTGACATAGGATCTATGATTGCTGTTGTGATATGATAAATGATGAACTCTTCGAGCATGATCAGTATTGTTTTTCTTTTGTATTGAGAATTATGTTAGATGTTGTCCTCGAGGGGTAAGAGGTTTCTCAGGTGGCATAGATTATCATTGATCGGTGCTTTCAAAACCTAATCAAGATGAAGTTTCTGTTAATCCAATAAATTTGGGCTGGAGATACCGGGGGAGGGGGGGGGGGGGAAGGGCAAATGCACATGCTGTGTTTATTATTCCAGCTTATTAGAGGATATTGGAACTGTGATATCAGAGTGGGGTTTATTGTACATGAAACTTAGGGAGTAAAAGGAAGCCCAAAAAATCCAACAGATTGTGATTTGATTAAAAAGTTATGTAATCGTTGTGGTCTCTTTTTTTAATAAGAGTTAGTAAGTACATGCCTTTTCCTTACCTTTCGTCTTGCGCTCAATGAACTTCACTAGGTTTTTTTGGGATTCTACGCATGCCTTTTCTTTTCTTTTCTTTTCTTTTTTTCCCCATTTCTTGAACAAGAGTTAAATTTATATTTTGTTGGATGCATTGGCCATTTACAATTGATTGCAATGATTGGAATATAATACTCTTCTTTCACGTTTTTTGTTTTACGGATCGGCATAGTTTTTACAATTGAAGGCATTTCTCCACTGTGTATGTGTGGGACTGCAGGCATTGTTTGTTATGGTTGCCTGGGCTTTCGTAGGTATGAAACTAAAAATTTATATTGGGGACCGAAATATAATAAGTTCTGGAAGTTGTAATTAAAATTATTATTTTAGAAATTAAATATAGATTAAATTATTTTCCTTCATTTTTTTGGGGGGGGGGGGGTTGGGGTGGGAGCTGCCCATCGGTTCAGTTCAGGTGCGTCCAAATGACATAAGCTAATAGATAATGAAACCGATTGCTTAATTTTTGGAGGCAAAAGCATAGAACATGTATTTGGTTTTGGTATGGGCTTCAGATAAGTAGGCTAGGCTACCATTGAACACTGACTAGGGAAACGGGCTTATGTTAACAATAATGGCCCAGTTATTTACTATCCTGGTGTCGTTGTCGTTAAGGGCACGTGGTCCACATGAGAATCAGGCCCAGATCTAAAACACAGGACTGGCTCTCCCCCAAAGTCCAAACTCATTTAAATTCAACCAAAATGGATTTTTTTTTTGGGGGGGGGGGGTGTTTTCTCCTGGGGTTGTTGCAAGGAAATGGTAGCAAACCAGCGAGTGTTGATTATTAAGGATACCCAGTTCCCAGTTACTCCCTCCCATTTTCATCTTTGCACTTTTTTCTTGTTTCATATGGGACATCAATTATTTATTTGGCCATATTTGATGTTTATGGTTATGTACCTAAAAGTAGTCTTGGAATAAAAGAAAAAAATAGTGTCTGCAGAAAACATGGATTTCTAAATTAAAAAAAAAAATGTGTAATTTGTGAATGAACTCCACTAGAGTTTATGTGGTTCACCTAATTTTACGTTTAAATGACCATTTTATCTAAATTGCTCATAAAGGAAGGAAATTTAAGAATAATTAAGTAAATAGTAATATTTAAAAATAAATCCTACATGTTATTTTCGTTGTTTTAAGTATAGGTTTTCAATTGGACTCTACATTTTAAGTTTATCAATAAGTTCCACAACTCAGTTAATTTAAATGAGTTGAACTCATTTTTCATTCATTTCTAGACTAGGATACGTTAAACATGAGCGAAATCTGAGTCGGTTCAAGCTTGGTTTGGAGAAGAGATTAAATAAAGAATAAAAACTGAGTTGGAGTTTCGTCCTAGCACAGGCTGGGCTGGCTCTTTAATAGAGAAGTCAAATTTCAAGCCTCACCCTTTCATTTTCATTGTTCTTTCCTGTGCCCGAACCGAAACTATGTAGTAATTTTTCTTCTGTTATTTATTTTCCTAATACCTACACTGTTGATTCTCTCTCCCTCCCTCCCTCTCTCTCTCTCTCTTCTCTGGTTCGGATGAGCATTGGGTGATGAACTGGTTGGAATGTTATCCTTTCGTACATAATTAAGAACTTAGATTCTTGCCATTAATAAGATATACTCGTGCACATACACACAAACCCCCCCCCCCAAAAAAAAAATCAAAAGGTGTCCCTAAAGAAAAGCTAACTAAAAAACAAAGTTTATACACGCCAACTTGTTATAATTTTATTTAAAAAAAAAGATTAAATTACGTGAATGAGCATGTGATACAGTAATCAAAGCAAAGATTTAGCATCTTCTTCCCTAAAGCCAACATCCAAATCTTATTTGTATTTACTAAACTACCCTTCCATTCCCTTCCCTTCCCCTACTTCAAAAAGTCATACCACGACGTCTCATAACACTAGACAAAACCCTCTTAAAAGAATAGAAAATTTTTATCGAGACCCCCCAGAAAAGTCCCCCCCACCCCCCCGCCCCCAAGACAAAAAAAATGATGCCCTTATCTTAGCTCTAAATTATCAAAAACATTATCATAATCACATACTTCCAAATTAATTAAAGAGACCAACTCCACCTCCCCATATGGGATATACCATAAATTATTGGCATGCAAAAGGATTAGTCGTCCTCGTAAACCAGCTAAGACACCCCTTAGACAGACCCTTCCTTGAATGCAACCCTCCCTGCCTTTGCCTGACCCTGAGCCACCGGAGTCCACCACGTGGTCCCTCGTGACCCGCACTTTCAAACCCTGATTTCAAGGAATAATATAATGTCCTTTTGGTGTTAATTTACCTTTGATTTAACCATTTATAGGCAATTTCTCGGAATGCTTCACTCACATGGGTGGCGTTTGTTGTCCCTTCACCATTACTACATCAACTCTCGAGACCAACAGGGTACAAATCACAAACTACTATGGTCCTTTGGAAAATGGGGCTGTGGAAAGAGGGGGGACCTTTTCTTCTACTCCAATTTTTAAAATGGGGCTGTGGAAAGAGGGGGGGGGGACCTTTTCTTCTGCTCCAATTTTTTCTTTCTTCACATTAATACCATCTTCATTTGCCACCGACTGCCTTGTTGTGTGTTTGTGAATTTTTCATTACAAAAATATTCAATAGCTTGATTTATATTCGAGAATCAATTATTTATGTGTTACTTGTCGTTATCTTATAAAAGAAATCATATAAAATTAGAGATTACGTTCTTTAGATAAATAAGATGAATTAGAACATAAGTAATTCTAATATATGCACATAAAAAGTGTATGTTTTAGGATTTGATGATCGAAATCCTTAGTTATTGAAGATCATGGAATTTCTTAACCAAAAAAATTGTGAGGGTGTTGAATCTTAATTTTTTTCAAATTTCTTATATAACAATTATGATTTTTTTTTGAGAGAACAACGTGAATATTAATTATTATCTTTTAATGTGTATTAATAAAATTTTCAAACACGGACAAACACCAAAAATCATAAATTATACATATCGAACAAGTACAAGTACATCGAACAATCCTTGTATGTTGTCTTAGAATTTTTTTAATACAATTATTAAAAATAGACTTTAAATTTTAGTTAAACATTTAAGTTAAACTTCTCAAATGTTGTTTCTTTCAATTTTGGTTTTTTTTGGTAAGAATTAAACTTGTGGAGGGTACCCTAATGACTATTCCATTTCGAAATATTGTCTAGTCAAATCAACATCTCTTCCTCAAATCAAACCCAAAATAGTTTTTATGTTTCAAGTCTCCTAACATTTAACGACATTCAAAAGAGAATGCCATCCAACTCATTTGGGACCAAGAAGGAGACAATAACATTCACTACTCATGGGACCTTCCTTTCACGTATTTTATGTGTCTCCTTGTAGTTTTTAGCAACCATAACATATTTTTATATTTTAAGATAACTATAATTTGGAAAAATTATGGGGCGTGACAATTTGGGACTCGTAAAAAGCGGGGGCGTGACCTAGGCTTGGAATTTGCGACCGCATACTTGGGAAATAAATAAAGGGTAGGGGTATAATTTTGAATTTTTTATTTTAATTAATAAATGAAATAGTGTCTATCTGATAGAATTATTTTTATCAATATTACCTTTATTTAAAATAAATTTATTATATTACTTTTATATATTTTATTAAATATTTTTTATATTCTTATTTATTTATTTCAGGTGTAATTCAAAATTAATATAATATATGTGTGTGTGTGTGTGTCTCTGTCTCTCCCTCTCTCTCTGTGCGTGCGTGGGTGTGTGTAATGCGGACTTATCAATGCCGTTGCTTTTGTTTCTTTGTCGATTCATCATCTTTATCCGGAGACGCGAATTGGGGTTGGGTCAGCACCCGGCATGTGGACCCCATTGCCTGGGCTGCGCACGTGAGGAGGACCTTTTAAGGTACGAGCGGAGAGACCAATCAGATTAAGTGCTATTCAAATTCTTTCTTGATTTTGTTTCATAAATAATTTTAAAGTTTTTTTTTTAGTTATTTTTATTAATTTTATTTGATAAATATTATTTTTGAAATAAGATAAATAGTTCATAAGTATTACAAATGCAGTAGAAAAGTGGCAGCCTTTCTTTTTTCACTTTATTATTATATCGAAAATTGAAATAAAAATTAAAAAATAATAAAAAAGAGAGAGGGTGTGTGTGGGTTTAAGGTGTGCTTATTATTTTAGGTCTTCAATAATTTCTTGTGTCCCACCTGCCTCCATCACTGCCAGTGCCCTGTCGGCTGCCCCACCAGCTTATCCGGTCGGCTTTCCCACGTTTGAGTGATCTCGAAAACATCGGTTTACACGTTTGGGATTTTGCAAGTACAAGGGAGAATCCACGCCCGGCAAATGCCAATTGGGCACTCCTTGATCGCAATTTGCATTTATATTGAATTTTGGTCCAAATTGATATGGAGGGGATGAGAAGCGGGTCATATTTAGTGGCTTAACGGCGCAAGATTGAATTTCTCACGATAGGTGATTTAGACATGGTTACTCCGTCAATACATATATACATACATACATATATATAGATATATATATATATATAGATATATATATATATATATATTAAATTTTTTTGATTAGTTTGAATTTTAAAAATAAAAAATAAATATCAAGAGAGATAACTTTAAATAGGCTCTGAAATATTTGATCCGAATTTAATCGATAACTCAAATATTGGTTTATGATAGATATATCTACACAAAAAATACATACATATATATTATATATAATATACATAAATATGATATATATATATATATATATTTATTTTTATTATTGGTATATGAGTTTTACTTTATTAATCTAATTCTAGTATGATGAGATTCATTTTAAAGATTGACTCTCTTAAATCAGTTTCGTCAGGTCTCGAATTTTCTTTTTTTGTTATTTCTAGAATTCGAATTCGAGATTTCTGATTAAGGGATAGAATACTCGATAATTTAATATAAAAAAGTTTGATATAAATATGATATAGAGTATATAACCATGTCTTCCCTACAAAAGAATTTGAAAGGTCAACAACTAGACTACCTGTATCTTTGCATTCTCGTCATATTATTATTATTATTATTATTATTATTATTATTATTATTATTTTATGTTGGACGTATATTACTTTGTTTGTCACTTATTTTTGGTTTCTTGGCATCTCACATAGGTTTCACTTTCGCAGCAAATCATGTACGTGTTTTGTCCTAAACTCTCTCTCTCTCTCTCTCTCTCTCTCTCTCTCTCTCTCTCTCTCTCTCTCTCTCAATTTATGAAGTAACTTTTTGTTCATGCAAGTTTTAAATTTACTATAGAGCTGCAACGAATTGTGAAGCTTTTTTCCTTGTTAAGTTTCAAAATAGATTCTCTCTTTTATTCCAATGATGATGACAAATGTTTGTGTTTAATGATGGATCACTTCTCTTCCAATGGGACCTCAATCGGTAACATTGAGAGAGACAGAGAGAAAGAATCCAAAATGAATCCAGTTAGGTGACTTCAGAGCTTGGGTCATTGAAGGGGGTAATCATAATGTTTACTTTGAAGCTTTGGACAAATATTGGTCCATTTGAATGAAATTTTAAGACATGCCCGAACCAATCCTGAATCATTAACTACATTTTTCCGGACAATATTTCACTGCTTTTATCATAATTATTCTAAATAAATATATTGTTTTACATAAAAAAAAAATAACACGATTGATTTTACTTATTTCTTAATAAAGTATTCGATAATCATTTTGAATTCGATTAAATTTGATTCAAGTCGAATCGAGTTTTTAAAAAGTAAAATTCTTTCGATACCTATTTTTACTATACACAATATTCAAATTTAAGATTTTATTTTAAAAAAATTGATACTCAACCATTAGATCAATTAAATGTTGATATAGTTTTTAACAAAATAATATTATTGATTTTTTTGTGAAAAGCTATATTTTTTTATGTTACATCAATATCTAAAAGGTATAATTCTAATAATTTTAATTTCTAAAATAAATAGTTATATTTTATATATATATATATATATATATGTTACTAAATGTGCTTTTTATTTCTTTAATTTTCTCTAAACTTGGGTAACATTTAATTGGCATTTTGGCCCGATGCGCATGAATCCACGGGACTTCGGCTTTGCCGAAATGGGGTGGGACCCTGTCCTTAATTTGCTGGGTGGGCCATCAGGGTCACATTTCCAAGGCATGGGCTTCAACAATGTGATGACGTGGCACTATCTGATTTGAAGAAGACGAGTTGTTTGATGTGATGAGTTCGGTAAAACCAAAGCCCTATCCATCCGCCACCCCCACCCCCACCCCAACCCCCACCAGAACCTGAACTTCACGTCCCTGCGCATGGGCTAGCCAGTATGGTACGTTCCCTTATTTGCTGGAAAATCTAATGGGTCATGGATCTAAAGAAAATATATTGGGTCCCACTTGTGTACGCTTCTCTCGTGACCCAAAGCAACCCAGATGAATCCTAGGTGACGTTGATCACTGTTTAAAATAAAAAATAAAAAATAAAAAATAAAAAATAAAAATTTGTTTATAAGTAAAATTCATTTGTACAAATTAAAATTAGTTTCTTACTTTCAAAATTTTATCTAATTTTAATTTAATTTAATTTTTAACACTCATATCTTTTTTGTTTTATTTTACTAATAAATTATTAGTAAAATATAATAAATGTTATCTGTTTTACTAAATATTATAATATTTATTTTTAAAATTTATAATTTTAAATATATTTTATTTTGCTGGTATGAATTTTTGGCAAATTTGCATCTCCCTGGGGTGGGGTCGAAGGAATCCAATGGTAAAAAATAAATAAATTTAAAATAAAATTGCAGGCTAAAAATAATTTTGTGGGGTAGGTGGATGAGTTGCGGTGGACGAGGGGCCTGAAAGAAAGGGACAACAAAAGCATAACGGAAGAAGACGGGAGGCTGTAGATGTAGGGTAAGGCAAGGAGACAAAGGATGGTGAGGCCAAAGGTCCCTTGTGTCACCTCCATCCCCTGCGCGTGTAACCCCCATGGCTACGGTTAGGCTCCTCTATACCACTGCCCACTGCAACTCCTCCCCTCTTGAAATCACCCCATTGTCTTGCCTGTCGTTACCCCAATTTTTTTTCATATGAACACACGCACATATATATATATATATATATATATATATATAATTATATTTAAATTTATTTTAAGAGATAATTTTTCTAATATAATTTTTTTATTTTTAAATTTTAAATAAAAAACTTAATAAAAGATGTAACATCCTTGCCCATTCACACCTCACAAAAATAAGAGATAGTTCCCAAGTTTTAAAGAAATGTATGAAAATAAGGAAAAAGACAGAAGAATGTTGGGAGTATTAAAATCTCTTAATATATAAGTTTTAGATTGTAGTAGTCGAAATATAATTCTAAAAATTAAATTCTACTGTGGTGAGCCAATAATTGTGATTCAACAAACAAGGATAATAGTGATTTTTATTTAATCATTAATTAATTTTTTTTTTTTTTATTTCTATTTGAGTTCTCATTAAAAAAAACATACGACAATCATTCTCAGATTTATTGTTTTCTTGATTTCGTTATCGATTACGAGATATTTTTTTGTAATTCATAGCCCTACTTCCCCAGTCTTTATTGAACATATTCCAAATCATGTTTTGGTTATGAGCAGGCAATTTTTGCTTTCATCATCACCATCACCCCTAACTAAGCTACAACATGTCTGCTCCATTGATTCTCTTTGCCGGCCTCATCCAAGAAGGGTCATTTTGCTTTCAACAATAAACATGATATCTCTCTCTCTCTTTTTTTTTTGTTTTTATTTTTTGTGCTATTAAACATGATATCTTCACTTGTAATTCATTGCGGCTCCAAATTTTTAAAATTTTTTTTCCATGTTTCAATAAAAATAACCCTACACCAAACTCCTGTGAGTGTAACAATAGAGCACTACACTCTCTTAATCACATGTTTTGAGTTTAAGTTATGGGAATAGAGAAACGAGATTTTAGAGAGTTAATCTCTTAGTGGATCCTACAGTATTCATAGTGGATTAGTCGGATGAAATTCAAGATTTCTAAAGAAAATTAATTTGAGTGCTCATTGGCGGGAGAGGAAATGCATGAAAGACAAAATAGACAATGGCACAATGTCAACAAGTTTTAAAAATGATTCAAAATTGTTCAATTTCAAAAATTTTTAGTTTTCACTAATAAGGATTAATAAGGGATCAGACTAGTCATTAATGATAGGGTTAATGGATTGTCCTTTATGATTTTTGGCAAAAGGTACCTTAAAGTACTTTTATTAGGAAGGTCTTAACAATTTGTTTAATGTTAATGGGGTAACCAAACATCAATTAAATCTAAATGAAGTTCAAAATGGTCCCAAATGGGACAATATATATATAGAGAGAGAGAGAGAGAGGGAGGGGGGAGAGAGAGAAAGAGAGAAAGAGAGAAAGAGAGAAAGAGAGAGAGAGAAAATTAAAATAAAAGGGATGTGAATACGTCCCTTCCCTATGCATTAATTGTCAAATCTGTTTAATCACAAGGACAGCTGTGGAAGATCATTATAATATATAGTTCAATGGTTTTGCTTGGTTGGCAATGGCAATGGCAATGGCAATGGCAATGGCAATGGACTTAAAAGACGCAATTTCCCCAAATTTGGGATCTGAGATTTAAAGATTGGTGAAGGCTATATTAGACTTATTTAATCAAAGCCTTCTGCAGGTATAGGGGACCCTCTTGCTGGCTGTGCATATTTATTTGATTGTCCGGCCACAAACAATAATTGTCGTACTTTTGTGAGAGAGAGAGAGAGAGAGAGAGAGGGGGGGGGGGGAGGGAGGGATATAGATTATCTTAAAATGAGATTATAGTGTATGAATATTAATTGATTTTTTTAATATGAGATTATCTTATCGGTATTATGTGATTCAACTGATCCAAATTTTCGAATTATAATATCAAAAAAGTAGTTCAATGGCTCGAGCAGAAATATCATACCACATATAATTTTCATGACATAAAATTTTATCCCACTTATATCTTTTAAACAAATATTCAAAAACTAAGCTAAGTATAAGACTTTCGCTGATTGATAGGTTAATACGGTGTCAAGCATCATTCATAAAATGCATCTGCTTTTTACAAGCACCGTAGCAAACTTTTTGGGGGTAACGAATTGCAAGTGAAATCAAGAACCAGATATTAAACTCCTATGGATAGAAAACTCAACGATACTCTATTTCTTTAATCATAAGTTTTGAATTCAAAATAAAAAAGAATTTAAAAAAATTAACTCTTAAAAATAAGTCCTACAATACCCGAAACCCAAATACCTATGATGAAAACCACAAAAAGAAATCAAGAACTAGATTTACCCATATATATATATATATATATATATATTAATCTATGATTATGGCCGAAATGAAATTAAATTCAAAAAAAAAAAAGTGAAAAGGAAAATTTTCAAAATTAGGGGGCAATTACTTTGTCGTTTTCAACACCATTTTGGTGAGGATGACAGATTCACAAATGTTAATTTGATTGCAAGCCGGAATTGCTATCTCAATGAGAATGCTAGGAAGAAGATAAGTCAAATTTTGTGGTCCAAAAAGAGATTTTTTTAAAATAATAATATATAAAAAAAAATTGTTTCTCATTGATCAGAGAACATGCTGCTTTTGTGAACACAAGGAGACAAGGCATACACTCTCATGCCAATGAAAAGAAATTATCTTATTGCTAGTGGAGAGGCATGGGGGTGATGTGTGTTGTCCATAGAAAGAAAGCAACATCTGATTATTTTATTTACTCTTTTTTGTATTTATTTCATTGTTTGAAACAAAGGACAACTAAGCCATAATTAATTACAAATAGGGTAGTTTACATTATTCAATTAATTGTAATTCAGAATTTCTTTTCCTATTGGAAACAAAGGACATCTGCTACGAGGAGGCATGTCATTTTCTTAATCATGCACACCATTGTCTTGGGAAATATTCTCATGACTATGGAAACTTATATCACTTGGCTGTTTTTCTAATTGTCTTACAATTTAGTATTGCTCTTCTTCTTTGTTTAAATTTTCTCCAATTTCCATGCAGAGAGAGAGAGACGAATGTAAGGTTCATGAACCATGAAACAAACAATGGAGAAGTGTGCAACACTAGTCCCTTCTCTTCATCTTCTAATAATAACCGGCTTAACACTGGGTGAGAGAGAGAGAGAGAGAGAAGGCTGAACAATGGGAGAAACAGTTTCTTTCAAGGCATAATATTTTCTAAAAGAAGCCAAGGCAATGACTACAAAGACATTATCAAGAGAAGTAAATATTGGAGTTTGATAGATGCTGTTTGCGGGACATATATATAGAAGCAAAGCAGTCATGGTATCGCCAAAACCTTTTAGTATTGACCAAAAGGAGAAAAAAGTTGGTACATGAACAAAAGAAAAATGAAAAAACAAAAGTTAAAGAGAAAGAGAACAAGTGAAATATCTGAAGAAAGGGCCAAAAGAAACCTCCACTTAGTCACCATCGGTAAGGTCAGAGATACAAGAGACCCTTTTATGGAGCAGACCTGAATTCAATGTTTCTTTAATTAATCAAACAACAAAATCTAATGAAACCCCAACCAAGATGCATCATAAGTCATAATAAACTCAAAACTATTATATACACAGATTTTTTTTTGGTATCAAAATTAAACAACCTTTTATGTATGAGATAACAAAGATATTTCAGTGGGACAGATACATGGGTAGGAGGAGAAACAACAAGGCAGTTTTTCTTTTGTACCATTTTGGAAGTGGCAAAGAAGAGAGGAAACAAATTGAGGGCATTGAACAAAATTCAAACGCCCACCTTTCCTTCTTCTCAAAGAATTCTACCGAAAATTGGTTCATTCTCTGCTTTGTCTACAGCCTCCCTAGTTCAGGACCTTCTATTATGCACATCTCCATTACTTCTGAATTGAAGGCTCCATCATCAGTGGCAATGGTGGATGTTGAGTGATCAATACCTGAACCTGCTTGGATTTCCTTGAACATTGCCATTACTCGAATCATGGTGGGTCGCCGCCATTGTCTTTCATCCAAGCAAGCACAAGCTACCTTCAAGTGTTGCAGAAGCTCCATCTCCAAATTTGGATCCTCTTTTATTAGCTCAGGATCGAAAACATCGCTTACTCTCAATTTTGCATGTTGCTTTACCCACCCCACCAGATTGTTGTCGCCAAAGTCAGCTGAATCTGTAGGTTGTTTTCCCGTTAGAAGTTCGAGTAGTACTACGCCATAACTGTAAACATCACCCTTTGTCGTACACCTAAAGCTTTGATAGTATTCCGGTGGAACATAACCTGGTGTTCCCGCTAGAGTGCTAACACTCAAATGGGTGTCCATTGCACTCATTAGCCTCGCCATTCCAAAATCAGAGACCCTTGCTTCCAAATTCTCATCGAGCAACACATTGCTCGACTTCATATCCCTGTGAATGATGTGGGGAATGCAGTTATGATGTAGGAAAGCTAATCCCCGTGCTGCACCAATTGCAATCTTCCGCCTCGCAGCCCAATTCAGCTTAATCCCAGCGTTCTTCCTATCATGTAAGACGTCTTCTAAGCTTCCAAACCTCATATACTCATAAACCAAGAGCCGTTCTTCACCCACCTTGCAATAACCCAAGAGAGGAACAAGATTACGATGCTTGATCTTGCCAATAGTTTCCATTTCAGCTGTGAATTCTCGATCGCCTTGCCCACTGATATATTTTAATTTCTTGATAGCCACTACACTTCCATCTTTCAGTTGAGCCTTGTATACGTCACCAAAACCACCAGAACCAATAAGACTGCTATTGTGAAAGCCATTGGTGGCTTCAAGAAGATCGGCAAAAGTGAGTTTGCGTAGAGGCTTCTCAAAAGTTGCTAGATTAATACTCAATGCCTCACGCGCACTGGTTAGTTTCCAGCTTTGATTAGCAGTACCAGAGTGTGAGTTATTATCGGTGTAAATATCCATTGTTGATTCCTGCTGTTTTCTCCTTTTCTTGGTCTCAATAGCTATTAATATCAGACCAAACACACAGAAAAGAGAGAACACTAACCCCATCACCACGCTTCCTGCCAAAGATGCTTGCCTCCTATTTGACTTCTGATGCTGGCTGTTTGCACGGGATGCTGTATCCGTTGCACAAAGTAGAAGAGGGTAACCACAAAGGCCAGAATTGTTGTAAAACCTGAAAGGTGGAAATGTTTCAAATTGCGTCCCCTCAGGAATCATCCCAGAGAGATTGTTGTTTGAAAGATCAATCTCAGTTAATAAACTAAGCGTAGTCAATGATTGTGGGATGCTGCCTTCAAGCCTGTTATGAGAGAGATCAATAATCCCAACTTGTTTCAGTCCACCCAGTTCTGGAGGGATGGAACGAGAGAGATTGTTATGAGCCAAATTCAACACCTGGAGATAGTACATTGTGCCAAGCTCCTTAGGTATGCTACCCTCCAACATATTATAGGAAAGGTCGAGAAAAATCATTGAACCATTGTGGTTGAAAGTGGCTTGTGTTTTACCTCTGTAAACCGTGGTGAAGTTGCAAGACTTCGTGGGAATTCTGCTCAACTGATCATCTCTAATACCTGAAAACTCCAGCAAATTTCCAGCTCCATGACACTCCTTACTACCATCATTTCTCACATAAGCATACCTCTTCCCAACCAAACCCACCGCAATAAAGCCAGATTGCTTGGAAAGAGTTGGAGGAATAGTCCCATTTAAGTAATTGCTATTTAAATCCAACCATATCAAGTTCTTGCAGTCGCCGAGCTCAGAAGGAATTCTGCCAGAGAACATATTGTTTCCCAGCTTAAGAATCGCAAGATTGGCAAGCTGACCAATTGAAGCTGGAATCTCCCCGGTCAGTTTGTTGTTGGACAATGAGATCCAGTTCAAATTGGTGCAATTGCTCAACCCTGGTGGAATAACACCCTCAAACTCATTGTAGTCAAGAATCAGATTCTCAAGAGAATGAAGGTTCATAAGCTCAGGTGGGATTTCTCCATGTAATTGATTCAACCAAATGATCAAATCCCGGAGATTCGACAAAGATCCCAAGGTTGCCGGAATGGTTCCAGTCAAGTAATTGAAGCTCAAATCGAGAGACACAAGCTGAGAACAGTTACTCAAGCCCTCAGGAATTGTACCTGTCAACATATTGTTCTGAAGATACAATTCCTTCAAGCTGTTTCTAGGATCTTGGCACAACCCAAAAGGAATTGACCCAGAAATGTTATTAGAACTCACATCCAAAGTCTCCAAGTTTGTAAGCTTAGACAAAGAATCAGACACATTACCAACCAAATAGTTATAAGCAAGACTCAACTTCTTCAAACTAGTCATCTCGATTAAAGTCTGAGTTGGGAATTCACCGGAGAAGTTATTACTCGAAACATCAAAAGATTCTAAAGAGGAACAAGAGCCCAAGCTATTTGGAAGCATACCCACAAATTGGTTCATGGAAAGATCAAGCTCCACAAGACTAGAATATGCATCACCAAACCCAGAAGCCAGTTCTCCTCCAAAAGCATTGCTTGATAGATAGAGAAACTGCAAATTTTCGCCTTTCAGAGAAGGAATTGCACCTGAGAATTGATTGCTGGAGATATTCAAGAAACTGAGCTGATTGCACAGAGAGAGGCCATCACTTATTTGCCCACAGAACTTGTTGGATGAGAGATCAAGATGCTTCAATGACACACAATCTCCAAAATTTGGAAGCTTGGAAGAGAAATTGTTTGCAGACAGATCCAAATACTCCAGACTAGTACAAGAAGAGAAAGAAATGTCACCTGAAACTCTGTTTCCTCGCAAATTCAAATACTTGAGATTCCCACACCCACCAAACAAAAGCCAGGAAACAAAATTTTGACCAGAAAGATGATTATAAGAAAGATCAATGGTTGAAAAATTATGGGTAAGCCCTGTTTTTCCTTGGACAGAGGAAAAAACAAAGGAATTTCCGGACAAGTTGAGTGAGGAGAGAGAAGAACATTGAAGCAGGGTTGACATTGATGAAACCGAACCAGACAAGGCATTGTTTGACAGATCCAGCTCTGTTAAAGCCTCACTACACCTTATAGATGATCCTGAAGTCGGTGTGAGAGAACCAGAGATGTTTGCGGATTTCAGAGAGACAGACTCAATGCAGTCAAGAGGGAACAGGTATGTTGAAACCAAGTGAAAGTCACAGCTGAGAGAAACAGAGTCGAGGTTTATTGAGGATACTCTTGAGTTCTTGCAAGTAATTCCATAGAACAAACATGGGTTTTGGTTGGTTTGCCAGTTCTGGAGGACATTTGGGTTTGGGAGAGAGGCTTTGAAAGTGAGAAGTTGTTGGGTGTCCTTGGGAATGAGTGAAGAAGAAGAAGAAGAAGAGTCTGAGAGAGTTAGAGGTATTGTTATAAGAGCAAAGAGAGTGAGGATTATTACAGGGAGGGGATTCATTTTTTTGAGCTTTGGATTTTCGAGCGATGCTTTTTTTGAGCTTAGGGATTTAGCCCTGCCATTAGAGATGCAGAGGAAGCTCTGTCACAGATGAGAGAGAGAGGGGTGAAATTTTGGTTAGGGAGAGAGAGAAGATTTTAGAGAGTCAAAGACATGGTGAGGGTGGTAAGAAGGGTATTTATCGGGAGAAGGGAATGGACGCAGTGTTATTCACATGCCAACCGACTCTCACACACACACACTCTCTCTCTCTCTCTCTCTCTCTCTCTCTCTATCTCTATCTTCTTTTAAACATTTTCTCTCTCTCAATTTTCTCCGTTTCTCTCTCTCTAGGTTCAGTGTCATTAGTGATGGACCTATCACTACTAATTAAACAACTTTCTCTCTTTCAAAACTTGTCTTCCCTCGCTTTCTCTCTCTAATCTCCCGCTTAAACAGCTTCTCTCTCTAATTTTTTTCTCCTTCTCTCTCTATCTATAATTAAGCATCATTAGTGCAGGATCTATCGGCGCTAATGACGACTTTTCTCTGCCTAAAATGTTCTTTTCTTCCTCTCACTTCTCAGAACTGTGTGTTTCTTTGTCTCTCTCTCGAGGTTTTTTCAGCGTTCGTGCCGATCCATCAACATCAATTAGTGGAGATTCCTATTCCTTAATTAATGCCCATTTTTAA
The DNA here is from genome assembly GCA_033439265.1 of Dillenia suffruticosa. Classification (NCBI taxonomy): domain Eukaryota; kingdom Viridiplantae; phylum Streptophyta; class Magnoliopsida; order Dilleniales; family Dilleniaceae; genus Dillenia; species Dillenia suffruticosa. The sequence continues at coordinate 3,177,684 of JAVTVX010000012.1, read as the reverse complement.
TTTTCACGAGGATTATTTTTTTTTTAATTATCTTTTTTTTCCATTGTCACACTTTCTATTTATAACAGCAGCACCGGCCATGTCTGTGGTTGACCTACACACGCACTCCTCCCATGAGGTGTACGTAACTTTAAGAACAGTGGTCCGTTCGTGCGCTTATTTTACAATTTAGAGCTCTTCTCTTCTTTGGCCCATTCACATTCCCTTCATAGTACTGAATTGTAAAGTCTTATGTATAAAGAGGGAAAGCATTTTACAGGCTGATTCGTTTTTTTTTTTCACTTTTTTTAAACCATACAGTCTTTCCGATATTTAAAATAAATCTTTGATTAATCCGATTCAAACGATATCATACCCAATTTAGAATAATCTCTTATAACGTAATCTCTTTTATTTTTAATTTTAAGTTTCAAATTCAAAATTTGATTAAAAAATCTAATATAATTATTCATTAAATTGACTGTCCGTTGATAACTCTCATGTTATCAGTATTTGGGAATATATATATATATATTAATTTAAATCAGTTAAAAATTATCATCATATAAGATATTTTTGCTTAAATCGTTGTGTTCTTACTTTTTAGAGTTCTTTTTTCTATTATTTGATCTCACCCCAGACAAAAAAAGAAACAAGTATGGTTATGAAATGAACACTTTACATGTGTTTTTAATGTTATTTTTTATCAATTTAAATTAACTAATAACATTATAATATTAATTTTTTATAAATTAAATATTATTAAAGACATACCTTAATTAACTCGACAAATGGGTAAAATTTATGGATTTAGTTGAGTAGAAGCATATTCAATCTCATGTTGCTTGACGAACAAATTTGGATTTAGTATAGATGAACATTACAAGTTGAAATCCATTAATTTCTTAGTCCAAACTTCAATAATTCGATGGACTCGTACATAAAACAAAGCCAATCTTAGTGTTACCGACCGATCTTAAGTTACTTGATTGTTTTATAACCATAATTGTGCACTTTAATAATATTGTGGCAACAATCTCGCAATTAATATTTTAATTTTCTTTTACCCTCTTTTTTGTGAACCAAATATGTATATTTATATATTTTTTTTATACTATACCGATCGATATTTAAAATCATATTTCGATTAATCCGATTTGAGACTTATAGTGACTTGTTTAAGGGAACTATTTTCTTAACGTAATCCACTCTATACCTAAATAGTGAGTCAAATTCAGAATTTTGATTAAGAAATTTAACGTCACATCTCAATAGATCAACTAACTATTGATACTAAATACGTATATATATGATATGCAAATAGGGGGGAATGTTGTGAATGTCATAAATAATATCTCTTAAATTAGAACCGAGAGAGTGTTAGATTATTTAATCACTAAAATTTTTTAATAAAAATATAAAATTTGAAATTAAATTAGTTAAATTATATCAGTATCGAAATCAAATGTCTAAAAGTAGAGAAAGCGTGCCATGCAACGTGCGTCAAACATTTATCTTATTTTTATTTGCCAATCTCTCTCTCTCTCTCTCTGTTTTTTTTTAATATCTCTTTTTCTTGAAATATTGATTTCATCAATTAATATTTTTATGTTCTGTAGCCTCTCAAAACAACAAAGCATTGGTTCCTCAATCCTTTACGTTGTCCGAACCAGCACCCATCGGTGTCATGTTTAGCCGAATTTGGAAAACTCAGTTTCAAAATAATTTAATTCTCTATGCCATCCTTCTCTCTAACATTATTAATATTAATTTTCCTTGAAAAATAAGATTCCTTTTTTTTTTCTTTTTTTAAAGTTTAATATCTGGCTTCAACATGGGATAGTTGAATGCCTTATTCCCTATTGATGTTACCTCAAATGACACAAAAAAATAAAATATATATATATATATATATAGATATAAATGTTAATTTTTATATATAAGAGAATGAAAAGTTTTAATTTTTATTTTTAAAATTTCATATTTTTATTAATATTTTTTATTTTTGTTAAAAATTATTATGAATAAAATAAAATAAAATAAGATAAAATAAATACAAATCGAATTTCTAATCAAGTTTACTATATTTTGATTATTGACTTTTTTTTTTATTTGTTTTAATATATTTCCAATATGTGGAAAAGAAATTATGGACTTTTGGATTGCATGGGCTTCGGTAACTCTGACCTGGGGAGTGATGTACCGCGCCTTAAAGTAGGACCAGTTTCGTAGCAATCCTTGCCGTTGGTTTTATGTTCGATGGACAGGATCGATCCTTGAAGTTTCACTAAAAGGACTGTACTTTTTCTTCTTCGTTGTTTTGGCTTATCCGATCTTTCTTTTCTATCGGACCAATTGCATTTAAATTTCCTCCGATTAATCTGAATACCGAGACTTTTGACTCTCTTATTATTTTTTTTTATTTTTATAATTTAAATTCAAAATTTTTAATAAAAAAAATACTAATCTATTCAGATTTTATCTAATTAATTTAATTCAAATACTGACAGTCGACTCTCTTAAATGAATTCAAACTTAAAATATGAGGAAAATATCTGACTGTTGAACCCATAGTTTGATTTTGTCTTCCCTAATCTATCTAACAGTAAATATCAGCTTTTTCATTCTAAATGACGAAAATGCACTTACTTGTTGGGCAATATGGGAAATATGGATTCGGAGAGCTCTTTCTTTTCTTTTCTTCTAAATATTTTTCAAAAATTACTTCTAAATATTGTTTATAATATTTTTGTAATTTTCTTATATTTTAGTTATAACAATTATCGATCAAAATAAATTTTTTGTATAAAATATAACTTTTTATTTTTTTACTTTTGTTCGGAGAGCTCTATGTAAAAGCCACGTTTTCATAGTTATACTAATTAATGAGCCAAAACACACTTGATTGGTTTCTTCTTCTTTCTTCTCCATTCATTATTCATCTCAAAAATCATATGCATTTCTCATTCCAAATCTTTGAGGCCTTTCTAGGTAATGCTACGGCCTCCCCTCACTCATGTGACTGTAAGTCATCTCTCTCTCTTTCTCTATTTTTATTTTTTTTAAATATTATCGGATCTAAATTAAAGAAAACCCTTCTGATATATATTTTTTAAAATTTTTAAATTAAAATTTAATTAAAAAATATAATATTTTTATTTATTAAATCAATTATTCAGTGATTACCATTGGTCGCTCTCCCTCAAAAGCCCCCCACCCATTATAAACACAACTTTTGCTTGACCTTCTGATCTTAACCATAAATGATGGGCATTGAAAATGGCTGATGGGAGAAACTCATTTATTTCACAAGACTAACGTCCTAAATTTCTCAACTTTTTATTATGAGAATATTAGTTTGAGTACAACAAGAAACAAATCTTAATTTAACCCATAATTTAGGTTTAAAATTATGTAATTTTTTTAAAAAAAAAATTATTCTAATTTTTTATTTATATATTAAAAGAACTAAATAAAAAGAGAGAATAATTTTATATGAATCAAAAGAGTGAAGGATTAAATAAAGGGACTTTTAACAAATTTTTAAATTAAAATTTTATTAAAATTAAATAAAAATATTTTTTAAAAGCTTATTTGGCTGTCCGAATAATCGTGGGATTTAATAATTTAAGTGATGAGGACGTGGAGGGACCAACCATGGCGTTATCAACTCGTGCAGTTGTCCATAACGATGACGTGGCAAGACATACACGTTGGGTTGGTGTACCATCAATCTCTTTGACCGCCCGTCACCGACATCGCGTCAAGGCTGTCCTTGTTACCCTAGCAGAATCCCCCTTCAACGTTGTTGGAAGGCAGGGCTGTATAAAAATCAAATCAAACCGACCGAATCCATTTAATCCAACCAGATTGTTAGGATTTCTTTTTTCCCCGAAAACAAGTCCGTAAAATTCAAACACTAAATCTAAAATAAAAAAAAAACACTTTAATAAAATTTTTTTTCGATTCGAATATCCAATATATTAGCTTAGTTTTAAAATATTAAAAGTATTGTTTGGTTTATATTATTTATTATATATTTAATATTATTTTTGTTTAAAACTTCAAAAATAATAAAATTATTATTTTTAATTAAATTATTAAATTATTAATTATTAAAAATTTTTATAATAGAATTCTTCAAATAAAAAAAATTATTAGACCAAATTAAACGAACCAAGTCCTATATAATTTGGTCAATGCCATTAATTCCATTTAACTTTAAATTTTATGAAATCTATCAAATTTAATTTGGTTTAAATCTATTTTTAAACCTAATTTAAATCGCCTCATTCATAACTTTAATTTCTTAATTAAGGTCACGAGTTTGATTCGTAATTTTGACATAAAGTAGACTATATTAAGAGAGTAATCCCTTTAAACAGATTATTATAAGTTTTGATTTGAATTAATAAAAATATAATTTTGAATATCGATAAATATAATTAAAAAAAAAAAGAAATGGCCAAAAGAGCCCACACGTGCGCTAGCTAATACCCACGAATGATTATTACCAAAAAAAACCTACCGAACTATTGCATCTATATATATATATATATATATATATCTTTTCATCCTTCAAGAAGTTTTTGAAAGAGCGATTTTCGGATGGTCAGACCGTCATATGCGATTTTCTTATTTAATAATATAATATAATTTATAAATTTATATATTTCATGAATTATTTATTTATGTTTAATATTAATAACAAGTACTGCACCGACTTATCAAATAATTTGTAATTCTTGAATATAATAAGAATTAAAGAAAAATAAAAAGTAAATAAGCATGAAAATGTAATTCGATACAAAATTGAAAATAGAATCTCTTTGTTTCAAGCCAAAGATAAGTACGAATACCAAATATCCAACATTTCTGGTAAACGAGTTTAAAACTCAAACTTCTTTAATACACCCAGAAACAGAGAGAGAGAGAGAGAGAGAGAGAGAGAGAGAACCATTTTGAAGAAAGAAGATGTTAGGCTGCATTAGTTGTTAGATCCAAGAATTAGGGTAAGTTCCATTTTATTATTTGATGTGGCGGGAGAGCGTGCAGGATAAGATAGGGAAGGGTGAGCAGAATTAGGATGCAGAAGGGTTAAGAGTTTGAATTGATATCCGCCATATTCACGAAAGTTGATATGGTGTTAAAGTTTGTGAGAGGGTTTTTGGGATTTCTGGTTGTGGGCCCAATTTTCTTTTTGGTCTTCTTTGAAAGAAAAATGTTCGTGAAGTACAAAAGGGGGATAATTATTTATATCAATTGCCAATGACATTACAAAGTATGCAATGACCCCACCAATTATTTTCTCCCATAATAGAGAGAGAGAGGGAGAGAGAGAGGGAGAGAGAGAGAGAGAGAGAGAGAGAGAGAGAGAGAGGGGCATTGGTTTAATCACTACCTTAAATAGTTGAACCAAGGGTCATCCCATTCAGGAATTTCAACTCTGAACCCAGGAAAAAGGGGGAGCAACAAAAGCTATTATCACGGGAGAGAGAGAGAGAGAGAGAGAGAGAGAACATGTTATATTTTTTTTTTTGGTGCAGAAGAGAATATGATATTTGACCCATCATTAATAATCACTTTAGATCGACATCACAAATTGATTTATACCACCCCCACCACACATTCCTCATCAGTAAATTTTTCATATTAATTGATGACCCTGTTCCTTTACTTGGTTTTCCTTGAAAGAAAGCCAGTGAAAGTTACGTATTGAGAGAGTTGGTAATTGCGTCATTCAGTGAGATCCTTTTTCTTTTTCTCTATTTTTTATTTTTTATTTTTTACATAGTAAGGTCCGTTTTCATACAAACATAAAGTATAAAAGCCAAATTCACTTTAGAGCAGGATTCTCTATGAATCATGGGAGCACAAAAGTTGGTAGAATACCAGTTGGTTTTAATGATAGAGAGGAGGTGCATGAAATCTTGGTAGAAAATTTAACTCAACCACCGGGATTTGAGATCTCAGAAATTTTTCAGGCTCACCCAAGTCAACCGGCTTGGTACCAAACATGCCATCGATAAGTTCTTAAGAGCGGTTTAAGGTAAATCTCAAAGTGATTGAGTCACACAATGAGAATTACCTTTTCAGGATCCCCGACGCCCCCGGTTTAAAGATTTCCATTTTTTTCCCACCACAGTTATCTGAAGTTATATGAAATATGACTCCGACTAATCCGATTCGAGAAACCTTATTTAGAGGTTACTCTTTTTTCATTATCAAATTTCAAATCTAAAATTTGATTAATTGATCTAATATCCTATTCATTAGATTGCCGGTGCATTCGTCTAGTTTAAAGATTTCCTTTTTTGGTACCTACCACCAGTATTTAAAGTCATGTCTCAACTAATCCGGTTCGAGTGATCTGGGGACCATATTCTAGGGGCGGTTTTCTAGCAACTAAAGTAGCTTCTGGGTTCGTACCAGAATTGTTTCTCCTTTTGTTGGGCTAGCGGAAGGGACAATATCTACCATCCATAAACAAGCGTGATGAAAGAGGTTCAAGACAGTTCGAGCCAACTAGCATTATTTTCAGAAATGCATGCACCACAACTAGGGAAGGTCATATCATGGGCTCAAGGAAGTTAAGTATATGTAGTGCTTTTAGTGAAACAAAAAGCCAGAATGAGTGGGGATAAGACAAAAAGAAAAAGGCGGGCCCAGACCAGAATCCAGGCTTAGCCAAGTTTAAAAACAAGAGGGCAGTTTGTTGAAGTAAGAAGCAAGCTGTATCTGAACCAACAACCTTCTTTACACGTTTTCACAACAGAATTGTCTCTACCTTTGCTTCCTCTGTCCCTCTCTTAAATTATTTGAAGATATTCTACATCTTTTTCCCTGAAAATTATACCTCGCACCCTCCTAGCCCTCCCATCCCCCCCAAAAAAAAATCGCCTCACATTAATTGCTCACAGACACGATGCACAATGCCAGGAGTCACCATTTTGCTCCACAACTCTTATGTGAGAAGGCATATTCAAGCTCTTCTCCAAACATATCACAAGTTTGTAGAACTAAGGAAATCCTAAAGAGGACCACGAAGATATTAATATATGTATGGGCATTCATATATAAATTCTATTCCTGGCAATTATCGAGCAATAAGTGGAGTAGATTTCCTTGAAGATGTTATAAAACGTATCTTGCTTAACATGTGAACAAAGGTCATAAATGCTTATAACTAGAGGACCAAAGACACATATACATTCAATACACATACATAGATGTCTATATAAATATGTTATATGTTGCATATATATCAAGCTGGAAGACAAAGGACCCACCAAGAAGACTGTCCTAACTGATGAGCACGTGCACATGTTCAGCTAAGTTTCAAATATAATCAATGCCCCATATAAATACATCAAATTCATTGTTGTTACAAGAATGCATGAGTCCCCATGTCTCAAAAATAGGTAACTTCCACTCCATCCTCTCCATGACATTGAAATCTTGGGGTAAATATAAGATCCAGCTGCTTAGGTATAACGTACGTTTCACATGACAGCGACCATATATAGTTTTTAAGTAGTCACCAAGTTGAATTTGAGTTGAATAGAACATATTGGCATGTAAATGAACTTGTAATTTCAAGATAGTCACATTACCATCTATATGATGTGCCATCTATCAATGCCACAGGTTGAAAGATCATGTACTAGCCTCTTTTGTTCCATTGCATGTCTCAAATGCAGTGACAATAAATTGGTAAAGATTTGTCTAATTCATGAATGCTGTTTGAACTTGAAATAAGACCAATGGTCCCCAATGGAAATGACCATAACTACACTTGCCCATGATGAAGTCATATCCATGGACGTTGCAGTGGGCAATAGAGAGGACAAATGGGATGAAATAAATTATTATAAAATTGGGAAATTGCACAACAAGGTTATGGGAACTTTTGTACCCTATTGAATGTGTTCATTCCTTTGAATATATCCTAAAACAAAACCATGAGGAAGTATAAGAAAAAAGAATAGGAGATCAGGGTCTGACCTCTAAATTTAAATATATTTGTGAAATCTGCAGGCGAATGATGCATGCGTTTTAGAATTTAACATAGAATCTAGACCTTTTCATCATCCTCAGTTGACTCTGATAACCCACTATACTTTTGCTGTTTGGTGGTTGAAATTGGAGGACTCCAGCGCTCTTTTCCCCCCAGTTTTGACGAGGCATTGCCATACCACATCATTCCCATCACCGCAATGACCATACCTACTACCACCTGTAAATTGAGGCCTTCTTTCCCAAAGAAGAAGAAGCCTAGAACAAGGACGAGGATGGTTTTCATGTGTCCAAGTACTTGGAAGGACACAGCTGTGAATCTGCCAATGCAGATGAATTGGCTTAGATTGGTTCCTATTGCGATGGTGCAGGACAAGACAATAAATGACTGCACAGAACAGAGCATAAAAAAATTAATAAAATGTACAAGTAATTGGGAGAAGATTATCTGCACATGCAAATGAGTGCACAATAAATGACTGCAGAGAACAGAGCACAAAATTTAAAAAATGTTCAAGTAATTGGGAGAAAATTATCTGTGCATGCAAATGCGTGCAGCAAAAATACACATTTGGGATTTCATTAGCCTCGACTTTCTAGTGTTATAACTATATCATGTACCTACAACCAACATTTTTCTGCACGACAATTGTGTAGTTCCATCCTGAATGGAGGAGAGTATTTACTGTAATTGACATTCTTTTACATAACAAGGACACAGAATACTGGATATGTATAGACACCTACATGCAAGAGGTAAGAATCGCTTTCCCCAAACTCTGAATTCATTTCTGAAAACACCCACTAGTATGGATGGGGAATAGACTAGCAAATTCTGGAACATTATGAAAATGATGCTTTAAGAGAATGCCAAATCTTAGTTGTGATCCTGATCAGTGGCAGATTCAAAAATCTTTCATGGGAATGTGGGAGTATACGTATGTGTGTAAATGTATACATACATTCGCATACAGATACAGGAAAATAAAACTGATACTTGAACAAAAAGTAGGTTAACTTTATAAATCAACCATTTCATTCTTCGATAGAACAGTACCCCACAATTCTCAATATGTACATACCATGAGAAAGGTAGAAGTGCTGCTTTTAAAACATTCTCGAGATTTGAAAATACCCCCCAGTAAATAAAATGCGCAGACTACAGAGCAGTGCATCTGGATGCTTAAGTCAACTGTGCATGTTAAAATACAGGAAAATTTCAGTGGTTGTGACTCAAGTAATAGTGGAGTTTAAAGCTTTTAAGATTCTCCATCCTCAAGTAAATTTCCTTATTGTCAAATTGCAAGGAGCGAGAAGAAGAAAAAGATGTTAAGGGTTTGTCATAGTTGGATGTGCTACATGAAATGTGCCAAATCCAAAGCAAGCCACCCCAGAGAGAAATAAATGTGGGTAAATCCAAAGAGATCATGCAGCACAGTTGTGGGACATTTGACAAATTCTAGGAGAAGCCTAAGGGTTTATATATGAGAGAAGGCATAAAGCACGGCCAAATGGTTTGGATGTAGGCTGAAACTAATTGGAGTACTATGACAGAAAAAGAAATCAAGAGTTAACTTATTATCGGCCCTAAAGGCAAAAACAGGTCTAGACAGAAGGCTTCATGAAAATTAATCAGAGAGGGCTGCTATTGCAGAATAAGAATTTTCCGGTTGGAAGAAACTGTCAAAGGGAACAAGTAGCAGCATTTTTTTTTTGGGGGGGGGGAAGGTCTTAGTCGAGGAAGAGTAAAAGATTTCAATCCATAACCTTCCACCAGAGATTGGTTCTTGCTTGCTAAACCACCATGACAAACAATGGTGGCACTCTGTTCTGCAAACATTTAGCAGACTATCCAGCATCTAAAATATCAACTAGACATGGGGCTTAGAGGAAAAATGTGATAAATGGCTTCTTTTTGCCATTAGAGGATCTCTGTTTTAATCAGCTATATGTTTCATGAACCATAGGTTCTCCGATGCAAAGTACAGTGGAAAATGGTGCATCTCACAACCACAGAACCACTTGTTCAAGGCCTAAAAAGAAAAATGGTTTTGAAGCCTGCATGAGCACAGGTTTCATGAAATGAAGTATAAATGCACCACATAGGAGCACGGGTCCTCTTATGCATAGGACAATAAAAAATGGTGCATCTCGCCATTACAGAACCTCTTGTTCAAGACCTCAAAAAAGGCATTTTTCTTGTCTACCACCTTAAAGAATTTGTAATACCTACGGTTTGTGAAGTTACGAATGCATCATGTACAGGTGCATACGATCATCATGTCAGTATGATACTTCCTCAAGCAAATGCATAACTGTTAAATATCTAAGGTGTACGTATAATAAAGTAAATTTAACACATTACCACAGATGCTATGCTATAGTTATAAGTGTCAACTCTTTTATTCGTCAGCCAATAGTCCACAAAGGGCCCAAACACCAGTAGAGATGCAGCCTGTGATGGAGCAGTATGCCCCAGCAAGTTGAATGATCCAAGTGTGTACTTTCGTTGAAGATAGTGTACATACTGCACAAAGAAAATTGTAAGCAAATGTAGGAGCCAGAAACAAGTCAAACTCAGAACATCTCAGGTTGCCCCTTATGCAAAGGTCTTAAGAGATAGTACTATCTGACACGAAATGACCCATCCCAAACAAAGCTCATACCAAAAAATCAACTTATATTGATTTAGATAAATTCTGAAAAAAGTTACGAAGCTAAATTATCCTGCCCAAATCAGCAAAATAAACATTATGAGAAACTAGATTCAGTTTGGACTTACATACTGCTGCAAAGCAGTGCTCCACACTGCAATGAAGGCAGCAATAAAACCCTTGGTGTTAACACTCACATCAGTAACAGTGCAGACGCCAACTCCAACAAGAACTAATGCTATGCTAAGCTTGGTATCCCTTGAGTATCGAATATTGTCCAGGACAACTTCCAGCAAACAAGATACAGGAATCATACTCAGCTTAGCAATCTGAGGATCAATATTGAAGAAGAATGCAACCAGCAATTAGAAAATTAATAAGATCTAAAGGGAGAAAATCCCAGCAGTGCACCAAAACAAACCTGATAGAAACCAACAGAGTTCCACATTAAACTGACATTCATTCCAACAATAGAGAAGTTTGCGAACAAAACAAATTTCAGAAGATCAGAGACTGGTAGATGAGAAGTCTGGATATATCCCAGCCACCTAAGAACAACGGTCATCAAGGTTGTTGTCGCAAAGTGCAAGCCAGTTAATGTCGTCGCTGAAAGAGAAAATGGGAGTACACAAAGTTTCACGACACGGAAAGAACTTGTAACTTCTAGGGCAGGTAATCACATAGTACAGCATACTGGTGACTACTAATAAAAATCATCATAGCATAAGAATTTTCATTTATCTCCAGCAAGAACCAAAACCGAAGAAAGATATTTATGGAATGAACAAAAACTGCACCAAGGTAATGCATAGAAACAAAAGCTACAAAAGGAGAAAATCGACAAAATTGACAGCCACCACATCAGAGGAAAAGGACCTCTGAGAGGCTGAAAAATAGAAAAGTTTCAACAAGCTATCAACCATATCTATCATGAAATAGTATGCAATACCTGAATGCTTTTGGGAAGAGGAAAGAGAAGCTAAATAAAGGACTGGATGATTTTTCAGTCACATAAACACTTCTTAGATCTCACAGAATAGGTTTATACGTAACATTTTTCGACTGCAAAGGTGATATATTACTGTCTTCACACAACAAGCAAAGAAAAAAAAAGACTTTCTAGAAGCTCTACAACAAATTTTCAGATCTAATTAGTTTCTAGGCTTTCCTGGTTCAACCACATGAATCAAATGAAGCTTGACCACTACTCTTATAATTTTCCGAAGAGTCTAATTTGAGCCATGTGCTCAACTGTGAACATAACAGCAATCTCAAATGACTAGCCCATTTTAGCAAACGTTGGTCAATGCAGTTGGCAACATCCCCATTCAAACAGAAAATGAAAATGTATGCAAAAGGAAATGATAAAGAGGTTTGACATGGGGCATTCCAACAACTATGGCATTGTCATTTTCAAACAGAAGTTACATAACCAAATGTAACTTCCAGGTATTTAAAGACAGAGAAAGATCTGTCAAGGTAAGATGTCCCTATAGGTTCTTAGTTCACTTAAAGCTTTCACAATCTAGCTACAAGTGATTTAGCTTATAAAGGTAATTAATTTTATTAGAACTAGTATAAAACAAACCAAAACCATTCATTATTTAAGACTTGTCAACCTAAACCTGATATTATCTAATTGATCAATTTACAGACAAATTAGAAATTTATAAAGTTATTGAGTCTTTTAGAGCTTTCCCTTTCTTCTTTTATCTTGCTCCATAATCACCCCTATGATACACATGATTAATAAGTTTTCAAGAAAATCACCTCTCTACTATTAGTCTTAGTATAGTTTCAACACCATTTGTTGTAGAAAAAGCATATGCAAAACAAACTTTGTGAGTCATAACAGGCGTAATAAATTTGAGAAAAGGATTGTCTGTACAACAATTTAACTCAGGAAATAGAATATAACAATTTAACTCAGGAAAGAGTATATGAATATTTATAACATAACGCAAACTGTTGAAATTTTTGTCAATACATGTTCTTTCAAAGAGAAGTAAGCTAACTGACAAAAAACCATAAAAGTTCACAAATCAGATCCAGCCCAGTGACCAATACGCAATAACAAATAATTCAAGACAAGAATTCTTTTCCCCTTTCCTTTTCATGGTTTTAAAGTTCACAAATCAAATTCATGTGCCAAGCCTCCAAGCCTAGAAATTTACTTCCATCTAATTCTAATGCAAAGTAAGATAATTTTTTCATATACTAGGCCACAAGAACAAGATCTAGGTTGAAATGCACCCAGCAATTTCATATTATGTTCCTAACATGATGCATATTTTCAGATCCAGATGGTGGATGATCTTATTTTTGTAGGAGAAGGAGCTACACCATCACTAATATTACCTTATCACCAAAAGAAAAAAAAAAATGCAATATGGAAACAATGTAAATCCGTATCCATAACTGCATAACCCTTGCCTAGGAACAACAACCAATTTTTCATGCTTGATGTGTGAAATGCATTAAGCTATTCTAGTCTATACCAACCAAATAAAAAAAAAATGATAAATTACTAGTGAGCCAGAGAAATTGATCCAAATGTGGCAATCAATTGTCAGAAATGAAGTACCAAAACTGAAGCCATATGTAGCCATTAAAGCCTTGTTGGCCATGATGATCCCAACAGAAGTAACAACATTGAACATCCATGCAGCAGCATCGACTGCCGCTTTGTTATCAGCTTTGCCTGACATTTTGATCTGTTTCTTCCAATATATCACCAGAATCCTCACTGCCTAGACTTCAAAAAAGCAAATAGTACGCTTGAATTCAGAAACGAATAGATAATCCGTTTTAGAAAACAATTTTGCTGTAAAAACACGAAATGAAGATAAATCACTAGTTAAAACAAAATATTTTACCACTGTAACAAAATATATATAGGAGAGCAATACATTCCTAAAATCGTTAACACAATATTTTCGAGGCTTCCCAGCACATATTAGGAAAAACATCAAACATTAATCAGATTGTTCAGAGGATTTAGCACTATAACACATAACCATGCATATCCACATAGAGCACGAGAAAACACAGTTTATGGATAGTTTAGTGTCTATTTCAAAAAGTTCAGGAAACAAAAGTCCACATATGTAATGCATGGGAGAATCATCAATAATATGGTGAAGACAAGCACTTATTATTCCAAAGACTGCAAATATAACCCAAACCACGGTTGCTCTACACACTTCGTGATCAAATTTCCCATATTTGCCCAACAGGCTACCTTCCCATACTTCCCAACCAAACAGATAGCACAAGATGCTGCATCGTGGTAAGAAACATAGACAACTGATCAAGAATCAGCAAGGGACATGTGCACCAGATAAGGGAATCCTCCTCCTCCAGTTTTCTCTGCCAATAAGCACAGTATATTTTTCATCATGTGCAATGTTAAATCTAGCATTTAGCCCAAAAGTTGCAGACCTCCAATATTCTACTTGATAAGAGAAATATTTGGCTCGGACTTGCAACATCAATAAGTTTATAACATGATGCCACAACTCATCTAAAAGAAATATTCATGGTTAACCCTTTGATTCATCACACTAAAATCATGGGTACTTCAAAAGGTTGCTACCCGATAAACCCACAACTAAAACACTAAAGGGGACAGGAAGCAAATCCTTTTGCTGCAATACAATCCACATTTTAAAATCTATAATTCCTTTTCTCCCATTTAATTTCATCCATAGTGCCATCCTCCCAATGACCATGCTATTAACAAGCCTAGAAGATGATAATTAATACAAACACTCTACCTTTGAAAATGGTGAAAATTTAGCCTCTACATTTTAGGCGTGCCAAACTAGCACACTCGAACCTATATGGCTAAAACACCCCGAGTGCAATTTTCAAGAATCAAATTGGACCTTGATAAGGGACGGGTGCATCTCCTACAAGTTGACTTGAACTTGGATGCGTCAGGAACACCTTAATAGACACAAACCGTCAATGCCTTATTCCCCCTCTCAACTCAAAAGCAATCGGGTCCCAGGATTTTTATTGGAATTAGTATTGAACTCCACCACTCCACAAATTGATAATGCGATTTTCTTTAGATCCACAAGCTCACATTTTCCATTAAAAAGCATTTTTAATTAAGTTAAGAAATTACTGAATCAGGATCTTAAAAGCCCCAAAATAAAACAATAAACAGCAAAATCCCAGAATTCAAATCTCATTTAGACTTGTTAATTAAGGAATTATTGAACTAAACCATTCACAAAATTCAAACCCCACAAATAATTAATTTCACTTGGCAAATGCCTATTTTTTTTTGGTATTGGACCAAACCGTATCCAGGATTCGCCCGACCGATCCTGTTCAAGTATTGTGGGCCCAATTAAGAGGTCGACTCTCCGTTAAAGGGGAAAAGTGCCCTGCCACTCAACCCAAAGGAGTTCGGTGGTAAATGCCCGATTTAACATGGCAGAGAGGAAGAAAGTTATTGAACTAAATCTTAATTAGAATTGTTAATGAAGGAATTACTGAACTAAACAATTCAGAAAATTCAAACCCCCAAATTATTAACTTCACTCAGCAAATGCCTAATTCAACAAAGCAGACAGAGAGAGGGAGAGCGCTTCAGACTAATAAAACTAGACATTGAACAATTAGGAATACACCAAAGAAGAAGAGAGATTCAAGTTGCGGAATAGATCTATTGCTTCTAAAAATTCACACAAGACAGCTATAATCAAATCCCATAATCAAACTACCAACATACTAAACATTAAATTAAAGAAAAGAAAGAGACAAATTGTTCAATAAAAAAGAAAAAAGACACAATTGATAGCTGTAAACCAGATCTAGCGAGCCGTTGAGAGTAAACGTATTACGAAAGCGTACCTGTGAGAAGAAGAAACGGAAGAAGAGAAACTTGAAAATGTGATGTGAAGAGGTGCAATTAAGTTTGACGAGGTTTTAATAGTCGTCATTTGAGAAACGAAAACCGAGAGAGAGAGAGAGAGAGAGAGAGAGGGAGAGAGAGAGAGAGATATAGAGAGAGAGAGAGAGAGAGAGAGAGGTGTGAAGTGTGTGTGTGCCTATAGTTGAAGTTAAATGTGCTTTGAACTTTCTCCTTATGCTTTCGAGATTTTACAATGTCTTTTTTGCTCCATTTTCGGGCGGAGAGGGGGGGGGGGGGAGAGAGTGTGAGACGGATTTATGAGATGGTAATTAACGTTAAAGTAATTCGTAAGTTACTAATTAATCCTTTCGTGCGGCAAAAGTTGTTATGATTAATAATTATTTCCAAGTGAAAATTACATCAATTTTTGTAAAATTTACGTTATTAGATTTAACCCCAAATAATAATCGATAATCAAATTTAATCAGATTTAATATAATTATTTAATATTGATAATTTATTTAAAATATATATTTTATCTTAATTAAAAAAAGATTTATATTTAAATGGCATCATTCAATTAAAAACTTTTCCTAATTTATATCCAAAAAATTTACTCCAACATAAACCCTAATAGGTAAGACTAGGCTTCCAATTGGGTATTGTATTTACATGAGTGCACCTAAATTACTAGATCTATATTTGCTAGAAAAATGCTAAAATGTTAAAAATCAACCCTATGGAGATATATCTAAAATTAAAATCACGTACTATTTTTAGATTCAGTTTAGACATTAATCTATGCGTGTGAATTAGGAAAATTATTAATCACGTCACGTTTTACTAAACAAGAAATAGATATTAATTATTAACCTTCTTATGCTATTTAAGAGGAAATTTTACTTAATTTAATTAGTAACCATATTATGCAAAGTCTAAACATAGAGCGGTCCGAGTTTATTTATCAGATGAAAAATGGAAATATAAATAAATAAATAAAAGAACTTGGGGGATAAAGGAAGTCACGTTGGGGTTGTCAATTTTTCATTCTTACTTTTAAAAGTCATTAGATCTCAATTTAAGGGTAATTCCAATGGACACAATGCAATTATGGGAGTATATTCTCTTTGATCTCTTGGACATTTCTTTAAGGAACAACACTTCTCCTAGGACTACTTCGTTTAAGCTGACCATGTCGATTTGATTATGAAGTTTGCAACTTGGCATCTCATGTTATGGACAGCCAATCAATATTAGATTAAGGATCTAAATATTCTCATTTAGTCATGGAACTTAATATAATAAAAAAAATCAGTTTAAAGGTCTATGATTAAGGCAATTATTGAACATATTTTCATAATAAAATTTATTATTATATTAACCGACGATAAAAGAATAATATATCGATCGTACCAAATATCATTTTCAAATAAACCAATAATGATTGTGAGTAGGAATATAGATGGTGTATTTATCCTCAAACACAAGGGTTATAATATATTATTTATTTTATGCGGTCTGTGAATTATTATATAATTGTAGATATTCATACTGCATATAATAATCATTTATTTATATTTCATTTGATGCAAATAAATTTAGACATATATATTTATGAAAGTTTGAACATGAGATCTCGAAAAAGACATTCAAGTAAAAATTTTTTATCATTTAAATATCACTACGAGAATAATTTCAGCTCTTTAATAAAAACTGTTGCAGTTTCCTGGTATGGATTGATTTCATTTTAAGGTCGAAAACAAAAGAAAGAGGAATAATGTTGGAATTGATTTCGATACATGCGAGTCCAATATACTTTTAATAATGTCCCTTCAAGATGGATCAACCCCCATTAATTTAAGAGTGGTCCAAAGAAATTTCTTTAATTATTTATTGTCCTTTTGCCCACAAGTTTCCATCAAATTGTTAGGTCCGTCCTTCCCAATTGTCAATTTGTGTATTTGGGGTCAATGTTGAGGAATTAACAAGATATTCCCACTTGGTAAATGTTTATACATAAAGCTAAAGGTTCTTTGATTAACCTTGTTGTGTAAGTATGATCATGATTTTTAGCCCCTTTTATTTTATTTTTTATTTTTTTTTATTATGCAATGTGAAATTCCTGAATTTCGTCTCATTTTATTAGGTGGACAACCTCAACTCAACCCACATACCATATATATAATTATATGTATTATTATTTTTTAATTTGTAAATTGAATTTATATATAATTATATGTATATATTGTTTGTGTTATTATAAATTTCTAGTTTTTGAGTTATTTTCTTTCTCTTCCCTGTAATTTCAAACTAATATTTGTAAATTTTTGTTGGAAAATAAATTTAAATTCAGCACTAATATCGTTTATGTGTACTTTGAAGATATCAATTCACATTTCATACTTTTATTATATATATTTTTTCATTATATAGTAGTTTTGTGATAATTTTATGTTGAATAAATTTTTGATAAAATTTTCTAATAATAAATATTTATATTAATTATATCCATATTTGGCTAACCTGAATCATATAATTTGAAATAATAATGTATAATTCAAAAATTTGAAAACAACGTTAAAAATAAATCGAAACGATAATTTTATATAAACCCACCAAAACCTGCGTTCAGGATTACCCACCACCCACCATCATCAAGAAAAAGAACACACCCCCTCGCATGCCCCAGTTACTGTTATATTATCACTAAAGCGGAGACTAAGAGGTAGTCAACAAAAATATTGAATGTTTAGGGGACCCAAATAGAGTTAAAATGGCACACGTGGAGAACTTTAGGGAAGGGAAATATGGCATATTCTCATTTATAATGGAGTATTACTAATGATATTAATGGACATGGTCCTACTCCAATTCGAGCACCAAAATCACAAGTGGGGTTGAAGGAGGAAGAAGATAAAAAGGAGAAGCAAAGCATCAAGAAAAGCAAATTTACGTGGCCTAAGCACATGAATAAAGCCTGGAAATCGCAATTAAGCGAGGACCTCAAATATATATATATAGAGAGAGAGAGAGAGAGAGAGAGAGAGAGTAAGTATGCCCAGTGTTATAGTGTTAGGGTTTTTTAATCAAATTTTAAATTCGAAACTTATAAATAAAAAAGATTATATTGAGAGATCTATCTTCTAAATAGAGTTTTAAAAACGTTTTAAATGAATTAATTAGAGAATAGATCTGTACACCAGTGATGGGAATCCAAAGAGAGAGAGAATGCACTTTTTTTTTTACACTATCATGGCTTGATCACCCCCCAGTATTCGGAAATTCATCCGGACTAATTTGGATCAATCGCTGCAGGTCTCACTTTGTGGGGGTGGGTCTCCCAATATTATTTTTTTCATGTTTAGGGAAGTTGAATTCCTAATCTGGTTAAAAAATAAAGATATCCTTTCCACGTTAAGCGCAAGTACTTTTGGGACACTCTTGCCAAGGGCTTTCATCTTTAGAGGCATTGTCTGGCGGTCTTGCTTGGCATATCTCTCTTGGCATGATAAAATTTCAGCCCAAGAATAATATTTAAAACTACACTTGAAATATAAATTAAAATGGATACCAGATTTTGTGAAAATTAATGTTAAAAAGTGAAATATAAGGGTGGATTAGGGTTTAATCCGCAACTAAATTCTAATTATTTTTATCTGGTCAGATCATGATAAAATTGACATCAATTTCTCAACATTACTCTATGCATTTAAGAATAATCTCAAGTAATATTCAAACAATATATTTTTTTCTTTTTATTAACAAATAAATATTAATTATTTGTAGTAGTTAATTAATAAAAATTTGTGAAGGGGTATGGGGAGATTTTGAAATTATTATTATTATTTTTTTTGCCGTAGTAAGGAGGTTTATAAATAAAGAAAAAGTCAACTCTGTTGTAAGGTTTAATCTTATTTGGTAAAAAAAAAGAGAGGAAAAAATTGCTCTTAGAGATGTTTTATGTTTATACGATAACAACAAACTAAATTTTATTCTTAAATTTTTGTGTTGATCATTTAAAAGATCAATATAGGAGAATGGAAAAAAATATAAAATTAAAATTTAAAAATAAAAATAAATGATAAAATTAAAAAAAAATAAAAATAATGAAAAGAAAAAAATTAAAAATAAATTATCTATACAAACTTAAAATAATAATAATAATAATAATAATAATAATAATTTCTTCTCTTTTACAAAATATAACATTATTAGCTAAACGTCGGATGATGAGCATAAGGTGCTTGATGTATATCTTGTGAATTCATAATAATATTAAATGAATTAAATAAATTCAATTTTAAATGATAATGACTAATTTTTAAATAATTTATCAATTTATTATAATAAAAATTTTAAAAATATTTAATTAAAAATTAAAACAAGAATATTTTCGAATGAATCCTGTGCCATTGTATCTAAGAACTATACTTCATTTGATCATTCCAAAAAAAACAGTATAATGATCACAATTTCTCTCGTCCAATTTCGTGATCCAGGTTTCGAGTATCACGTAGCTAAAAAAAAAAAAAAAAAAAACTTCATTTGATCAACCTAAGGCATTAGACTTAGGCCCAATCATCCAAACCAAATCCAACTATGTCTGGCCCAAATCATGTAGAGCCCAAGCCCAGTTTAAGTTGTACTAACTTGCTCGGGTTGGACATGCCCATGGTTTTGATTTTAAGTTAAAAAAAAAAATAATCTAATGGTACAAATCCAGATTCAAATCTTTGTATAACAAAAAACCCATTTTAATTTTAAACTAGAATTAAACCTTACTAAATCGAATTAAAATCACTCGTTCCATTCTATTTCTTAGTTTTTAAATTTAAATTTGAAATCAAAATTAAAACTTTTAAAATTATTAGAATAGAAGCTAAAAACCAAAGTTTAAAAATCATAAAAACAGTAATAAATATTTTTTTATAACCAATCGATATCCAAAATTATATTTTAATTAATTTAATTCGACTATTGTTGAGTATAATTTAGAAAGAAATTTTTTTAATATAATTTTTTTTATTTACAAGTTTTGAATATTGTTTAAGTGATTTAATACTATTTCTTATCAGACTATTCATTGTAATAAATATTTAAAATTATTAAAAAATAGACAAAATCATATAAAATCAGTGAAAATAAAAATCAAATCAGAATTAAATCAAAATAAAAAAATTGAATTGGACAAGAACTATTCGAGTTTAAAACTGGAATCAAAACTATCATCTAGATTCGTGGATTTTTTTTGGCTAAATTTAAATTATCCAATTTTTTTGTTCGATTCCGGATGCATTCAAAACCCTCCATTGTCCAGCTGGCCAATAAGAAATCTGCCAGCACCATCCCAGGTTGTCAACACACGTGGAAAACATTGCCGTGCCACATAGTTTAGGCCCACTCTCTCTCTCCCCAACGTGTCTTGCTCGATAAAAGCCCTCTTCACTTGCTGTGGAAGACTTTGCGTACTAACCCGCGGAAAAAGCTAAAGAAATCCAAAACGATCAAAAAAATTCCCAATTCAGTCCTTTGGGTTTCTGAATCCGAATAAGAGAAATGGCGAAGAAGAGGAAATCAGATGCGTCGAGACTCGATGAAGTCGATCGATCCATGTACACCACCTTTTGCAGTGCCGCAAATTCTCTCTCCCAGCTCTATACTCACGCTATGAACCAACAGCGACTCTCTTTCCAAGCCGGTGAACGTCACTCTCTGGTTTACTCTCTCTTTATTTCTCTCTCTTAGTTATATAGGGCAGATTTTTATTGTTTAATGTTGTGTAATCAATTAGTGTTGGCTTCTTGTTGGATTATGGATTTATTTATTTATGCTAATCATTTTCTCTTTGATGCTGTGGGATTTAGACGGTTATATGAATTTTCATAGTTCATTGATAATTATTGTGCTTACGAAAAATTTTGGTGTCTGTAGGCTGTGTACTTCTATTATAAATTTCATAAACCACCGGAAGTGATTGTTCGTTGGGCTTTTGTGTATACAGATTTAAGTGATCCAAGCACCCTTTGAGGTGAATTGTTGCTTTTCCTTAATCATTAATCATGATGTTGGATTGCTCTGAGGTTTGCTTTTAACAAGGCAGGTGAAAAGTAAAGTCTCCTGGGGGTGGTGATAGAGACATGATTTGGAATCTTGTCTCTAGATATAGGACACATTACAAAGACGTGGTTCACCCCATTTTGTGGCTTAAACATCTTAGACCCCTGGGGGAAAAAACATGTGGCCTTGACCATTGCCATCTTTTTTTTTTTTTTTTTGGGTCCTCCAGTGATATTTCAGTTCCAACTTCCATGTTTTGGCTATAACTTGTTTGTTCTTATAATGTTAGCTCCTGACCCTTATGCTATGTCCTATTATCATTTTTGCTATAGATTTAAGAACAGCTAGTAAACTCTTCCGGAAATTACTCCGATAGAACTAGGTGCCCTTGCTGTTAGTAAAATGGATTCAAACTTTTCTGTAATGCCATTTTGATAACTTCTGATTTTATAGCTTGATCTCTTGACTTGTCTCTCATTGATCAGCCACATTCACTTCTTGTAAAATAATTCATTGTAATGTAGCCCGGTACTTGAGTATCAAGTGGCACGTCCTGAATTACGAAGCATTGATTTAATTTTGTCCCATCAAATCTCAGGTGATCCTTTTCTTATTGCAACGTCTATTTGTAGTGGGAGATCCCAGCCAGCACTGATATAGCCCTGGGCTTATTTGTAGTCTTATCAAATTTGTGCTGTAAACTAAATAGACAACTGTTTGATATTTTGATGCAAAGGGAAAGGTTATGTGTTGATATCTTGTCCTTTTTGGGCGTCCCCAAGGGGACATCCTAGTGGTACAAACCCTCCTCTCCCAATCTGGTGATCCCAGGTTCAAATCCTTGTACAACCAAAAGAAAATCTTGTCCTTTTTGGGTGGTTAAACAATACTTTGCTAGAACTCAGTTCTGCCTAAAGGTGGTGTTTTTGTCGTAGTAAGGTTACATTTGGAAACAGTTCTACCAAAGTTTTTTCCCTTAAGTTTCTCTTTGCTAGAAAAAGTCTTTTAGGGCTTAAAGCTTCATGACTTCGAACTGTACCTTTTCTTTGTAATGGGTACATGGTGGTCAATTATGGCAGTTTCTTATCCTGGCATATGTACTCCATTTTACTATACTGTGTTGCCAATGATACATTGGTTGGGGTACGGGGCTATTGATTGATAGGGGCTATTTATGCAAGGAAAACTCTAAGATAGCAGATCTTGTTTTACTTTTGATTGATTGTTTTTGGAAGAGAAACCTTTGGAGACTTTTTATTTATTACATTGTATCTGTTAAGGGGTCAAGGGATTTGATCAGACAGACATACATGGGGAGAAGAAAAGTTAACTCCAGTGGTATCGTAAGCGAGAGACTGGCTCTTTTTTTGAGGTTTTTGTCACTAATTGTTTTTTGGTGATTTTTCTCACTAATTGTGAATAGTCTGATTTCCCTATTGTAATTTTATGAATGATGTTAAGCCGGTCCCTTCTTTAGGCACTTTCAGCTGCTTTTAGATCGCGAGGATTCTTCCTTTTTGAAGTTTTACTTGTTTAAAGAAAAAAAAAAGAAGCTTAATCAAGCCGATATAATCGACACTGCATGCTATACACCAGATTTGTTGGAACAATAGGAAGTGACTTCTCCGAGCTGGGAAGAGAAATTCAAGGTCGAAGTCCCAAGCACTTGAAATGCTAGAGCTCTAAATGATGTTCACCTCTCGATCACTCTCAAGCATCAAGGAGTTTCTCCAGCCCCTTCACAGGTCATGGAGGTCATAGAAATACTACATTGTTTGCTGTGGCTCATTCTTCGAATGTGCAATTTTCTGTCATCAACTCTGTTATTCAGATTTAACTTTCAAATCCTTTGATCAGGTAAGAGATTGCAAGAGTAATATATGGAGAAAGCAGAAGTAGGATTTTAGATACTTGATGACTTGAAAGATTTCTGGAGTTCAATTTTGATTAGGTTTCATTATCTGATTATTTTTTTCACCTGCACATGGACATGATTATTGGATGGAGGGTTAAAGTTTTGATGATTGATTAAATGGATTACCGAGCCAAGTCATACTTATCTGTAGTTTCTCCTTTCTTCTCCTGCACTGTTTGTTGTCTTTCTGGCTACATGTTTGCTTATGGTCTAGCCTCAATTGTAGAAGCTTCCAATCACTCTGACTCATTGTTGTATTTGAGTTAATTCTTAGTCCATTATTTCATTTTGTTATCACGAATGTATGATGGTTTCACCATGTCACTTTCTTGTTCAAACACGGGCCAGTTATTTGAGGCTAACACTCTCATCTTGTTGGAAAAAAATATATTGTTGCCTTTGATTTAAGTTATAAATGTTTTGTTGTACAAATCAAACCCTTTGACATTATTGCATGGTTGGAGAATTCAAATGCCAAAAACTAAGGGAATCCATATGTTTAATAGGTGGTAGTTGGAAGGCCCAAGAGGAACCACTATTCAGATTCTCCAAAGTGGAAATGCAGAGTTGTTCTCTTGCTAGAAAAATGAAAAATTAATTGTATCTTTCAGTAGAAGCAAAAGTAGTTTCGACTTTGTTGGTCATATTTTAATTTTTGTTATTCATCCATTTCTTTTGTTTCCAGGAGAAACTCTACCAGTGGATTTTGAGACAACAAGAAGGAGCGAGGGTGACAACCACTGAAGTTGTTTCTTACCTCCTGGTTTGATTTTTAAGCTCTAACTCTTCCTTTTGAGTTTGGTATGTCTTGCTTACCACTAATCTCGGTTGAACTAGATTTATTGTACTTTGCCACTTTCAACACAATCGATGCCTTATAATCTGAATCTTTAACTGTTTAGGATATCTCCACAAATTGATTTTCCTAGTTAGAGTTTAAGAGCAGCAATCTATACTTAAGTAAAAATCCATTGAGTCATTAAATATATTCTTCAGAAATCTAATATGAGTGAATTTCTCTTTCTTTATTGTTCCCAAAATGAATTCTACTTTGTTGTAATACTAGCATTGTAGCCGTTCGTTGCTGCGGGTTACATGAATTTAGAATTCTATATATGTGAATACAAGAAGTTATAATAATCATATAATTGTGTAAAAAATAATAATAACTAAATATTATATATTATTATCAAATTTTGAACGTGATTTTTATCTATAGAAGAGAAAATGTAAAAAAAAAAAAAAAAAAAAAAAAAAATTGAGAAGTGCAGAGAAAGTTCAAGTGATTGGCAATCATAAAGTTGAGTAGATTGACAACAATGAGAGTCCAAGGTGCAGTAAAATGATAAGGGGGAAGGAACTATTTCAAGTATTGCATGGGATTAATTTAGAGTACACATATTGAGAATTAATGTTATGTTTTGTGACATAAAAGATAGTTCTATAATATATAATAAAAAATTAATAATATGTAGTGATTGCATTACCTTCAATAAGAACGGTAGTATAAGTTTATGCTGTCATTTTGGTACTCTATCATCTGGCCAGTATAAATACGCTGATGTTGTCATATTGGTATTTTATTGTTTGGTTGGAACTTCGAAGTACAAAAATTGAGAAAAGGTTATATAAGTTGGAGATAAAAGGATCTTTGTTGTTGACCTTATCATGAGCTTTTCAAGCGTATTTTTCTGTAAGACAACTGAACGTATTGAAAAGAAATAAAATTCATATATGTGATTGAAGGTAAAATTTGTGAAAAGACGTATAAGGGAAATCTAGGTAACCTGCACTTGCTATAAACATGGAAGAAATTAACAGAGAAGAAGTAATATGATTTTTGAAATAGAAAAATCTTATAAACAATGCAAAGAATCATAAATGTCAATTTAATATTGTTACATAAATTTCTTTCATCAAAGTTATAGTAATTATTTAAAGATAAATACATAACAATATTACCCCCAAAAAATAATAGGGTCTTCTAAAAAAATTCAAAAATTTTAATTAGAGCGTAACAAAAAAAGGTTAGATCTTTTTAGAGGAAGAATAAATAGCCCAAAATGCAACCAAATTTAAACTAAGCTAGGAGTATATATTACTACAGCAAAGAAACACTCCAAAATTTAAAATGATAATGAAAGTTTTCATTACCAACTATCTAGCACATTTTTGTGCAAGAAAGCAACAATCTAATATCTAAAACAATGATGAAAATTTCTACGATTAATCATACTATTAAAACAAAATAAACTTCAACCCATCAGCAACACAATGCACATAATGCTGCTGATAACTAAATATAAATCCAAAATTTTGAAATAGATAATTATCTTGTGGATCTATGCTAAACTCTCAACAGAGCATGGAGATTATATGAACTTCCCAACACTTTTGTGCCTACTTGAAGAAAAATTAGGAAACTTATATAATCAAAATTCTAATAATTTTAATCAAATCTATAATTATACCTCTAAGTAATAATATCTTCTGGAAATATACTAAACTCCTGACAGAGCATAAAGATTATATAAACTTTCCAACACTTCTCTGCCCACTAGAAGAAAAATGTGGAAGCTTATATGAACAAAACACTAATATTTTTTTTATCTCAATCTAATCTATAATCATACCTCTAATCATGACAATTATTCTAAAGCACTGCATGTTAGCAAATGTCAATCTATCACCCTTTAAAACATATATTAAAAAAAAAAAATCAACCACAATGTGAGAGGCGCATGTTAGTTTTCTCCTCATAACCACCAAAGCAAGGTGGGGGGGGGGATAGATTCATAAAATTTTTAATGATCTGAAATCTTTTCTGTACAATCTTTCCCAGGAAAATTTTTTCTCCACCAAATCAGAGAGAGAGAGAGAGAGAGAGAGAGGAAAAATGATAGATCTTAAAGATTGCTTACCTGTTCTGCAGATCCTGTCTCTTGAAAACCCAAATATTTCCCCCCTGCTCCAACTCTCTTCCTATTATGAAAGTAGATGGAGGAAAAAAAAAAAAAGAATTCAAAAAAAAAAAGTAAATCAGGTCGTTCCATAAAAAAACCACTTTCCAAGCCCTCAAGATTCTCCCAAAAAAAAAAAAATGAACAACATATTGAATAAGGAGTCTAAAGCTACCCATTTCTTTCATTTTTCTTCGAAAAAAAGAGGTAGTACAAAATGATTATGGAAAGAAAATCAAGAGCGAGAGAGGTGTGGGAACGAATCTTCCCCTTGAAATTAACGGAGGAGATGAAATGGCTTGAATAGCCTCGTCAAATTATGGAACAAAAATGAAGTATTGCAGTAATAACTAATAAGGGATATTCTGGCCATTTCAACCTCTTTCTCAATCCATCACAAAAATTATTGTTCATCAACGGTCATAAATTGACGTTTTGCTAAGAGAAAGCGAGAGAAGAGAGACAAATATGTGTTTTGGGAAATATGAGTTGAGTATAAATTGTCTATTTTATATGTAATATCTTTTAGATACAAAAATTTTTGCAAGTAGAAGCAAAATTTTTTTATTAAACTTATTTATATCATTATTATAATATTAATATTTTGCATTGAGAAGTCATTCCTAATGCCAATGATTTAACTAATCTTCAGTTTGCTTAACCATGCTTAATCCAAGGGGATAGTCTAGTGGTCACAATCCTCCTTTCCCAACCTTGAAATCTAGGGTTCAAATAAAAAAAACCACTAATCTGTTGAATGATTTAATGTAGAACAATTTGTAATCTCAAGATCTCTAAATGTGATGAAGACAAAAAAGAAGAGAGTTGTGTTTGAGAAATAAGAAATCGAGTTAAACTTATTTCAATACATATCTATATTTGTCTTATTTTATGTGTAATATTCTATAATTAAAAAAAAAAACTTTTAGCAGAAATATAGAAGTTTTGCAAATAAATAAAAAATTGTTTGTAAGATAAATTTAAATTAGGTTATATTGATGATACTTTGCATTGAAAAGTCATCCTTAATCTAATAATTCAACTGCCTTAACCATGTCAGACATTCCTTGAACTATACTGTTCAACATTTCAAAGCAACATACTCGTCCCTCCTTTTGAGAATTTTGGCTTTAAAATTATATAGATGGTATTGATTATTTGGCATTTTTAAGAATATTAACCTTTTTTTTCTCCTTTTGCAGCATGAGCTTGAATGTGGAGATGAGCCCCCTATGTCCCCAAGGGTTCCACTCCAGCATTCCCAGACAGCAATGCACCACATGAACTCTGGACCTCATGTGTCCTCAAATTCTCTTGGACCGGCAGCGATAGGACAAGGAACTCGTTCTGGATATTTGGACCACCAAGGTAAGAACTCAGTGTTCTCGAATGCTTTGTCCAGCCCTGTTCATCTGAACCCCCAGCCATTTCACTTGCCACAAGGGGGTTACAATGCCAACAATATCGTGCCATATGGAAATGGGCCCTGTAACAATGGGAGCAACTGTTCTCAGAGTCCAAACATAGAGTCCAGTTCTCCTAGATCTTATGACTGTTCTATGGACATGCATGCTGATAGCCCTCGTGATGAATATTCTCACTAAAATTCCTTTGTGTAAGCCATCAAGGACCTGAAATCATTTGTGACTTTCTACTGGTGGGAAAGAGAGAATTCTCAGGGGAGAGAGGCAACTATAGAATTATATAGATCAGGGATCAAATGATCCGGTGCTCTTTGTCTGGGGTACACAGCAGGCCACAATTGGTAAACTTACCTGAGCTGTAGTTTGAGTTTCATCTTTTGGAATGAGCATGCAAAACCGAAGATAGAAGCCTCATTCTTTTAATCATTTTTGTTTATTTTTCTTACATAAATCTTCCTGTTGAGACCTTACAAAATTTACCATCTTGTACTTTGCTGGTGCTCTTCGTTTGAGAAGATAGAGACCTCATTTGGGTTTTGGTTTCATTGAAGTTCAAAGTTGTTGTATGTACTTCGTCGAGCAATGACCAATTTAATGAAGATTCTGTTTGATTGTCTTTTTAAATGGATTCTGCACAAAGAGTAGACTGAATATTGGATTTATGTCTTTTGTTCCAGCTTAAGATGCCTAGTTTGGTGTTTTTTTTTTTTTTAATAAATTCTGGTAAGTTGGTAAATTGGAACAAGATCATGTTACTTTGTAGCACATGTTCTTGGTTTATGTTGCAACAGAGAGGGGAGTTTCTCTTGCTCCTCGAAACTCTTGGAGCAGCAAAAGCCTCTTTCCCAGAATGGGATGAAATCATGGCCTTTGAAAACTGAAAATCGAGGATCAGGGGCCCAAGTGATCACTTATTAAAAGATTCACATGATGTTCAAATATCCCACTAATATATGGGTCGAGGTGTATTTTCTTTATTCGACAAGATTTAAATTTTTTTTTTTTTAAAATATTTGTAATAGAATTAATTTTTCCAGGGTCTTCACCTATAGAACCGCTGTTCCTCACAAATGCATGCTCAAAATCAGTCGAAACGGCGTCGTCTCTAGTGAAATTGGAGGCGGGCAAGGCAGGGCAAGGCAAGGCAATTTTAAGAATCTCAAAAATAATAAATTTTGAGAAATCATCGGCTCGTTTAGCTCTCGCAAAACACCCTTCTCGGAATCGCTTGAACAATCGAACAGCAAAGAAATCCCCAGATCCAATTCCAAGTACGAGAAAAAGCAAATCCAGGAATTCCTAATTTTATTTTCAAATTTTTTTGGTCGTTATTTTCTTTTGAATCGATTGTTTGTTTTTGCCCTTTACCTTTCATCTAGAATTGATTTTCTTGTTCTTCTTAAATTAGATCCCATTTCTCAGTTTTGGATTTTCAGAGTTTTGACATCTGTAGCCAATCAATTTGATTCTTTTATTATAATTCCATCTTCCTTTCCGATGAAATTCAAGATATCTTTTGGTTTATATTCGCTTAATTCAAAACCCTAATTTGTTCATGACTTGCCTATGTTTAGCTATATGATCTATGCAATAATTATCTTTTTTCTTGAAATTTTTGGTGGACATCCGCGTCCTGTTTACATTTGAGATGGACTGTTTACAATTATTTCAATTCAGGCCTGGGGCGGGGGGGTTTGCATTTTTTCTTTAGGCTTCTGGTAGTTTTTGTAGTTTATAATTTTCTTTTTATTAGGTTTAAGCTGAATTTAGGGCATGTTTCGGATTTAAAATTGTTTCATTTTTATGTGTGTTCTTAAATCTGTCATTCTACACGATTTCATCATAACACGTGTAGTTTTCTTTTGGGTACATGAGTGACGGGGAGATTTGTAACACTGCACAAAAAAAAAAAAAAAAAAAAAGGTCAAAATTAGGGCTTAAAGCCCTAATTCTCTTTAATTTTCTCTCTCTCTCTCTCTCTCTCTCTCTCTCTCTCTCTCTCTCTCTCTCTCTCCCTCCCTCTTTCCCCCTTCTCTCTTTCTCTTCTCCGCCGCGGCCGCGGCCGCTACTCTCCTCCTCCGCCGCCCACCGCCTCGCCTTCCTCCCGCGATCGCCGCCACTGCAGCGCCTCTCGTGAGCAGCCTCTCTCCTCCGCGCAGCGCGATCTCCTACGAGCTGCGCTAGCCCAGCCGAGCGCGCGACTGTCCGAGCGCTCCACAGCGCGAGCCCGCGCCTGCTCAGGAGCTCACTTGCGCATCCCGCTCCAGCGCTTCACCCTCTGCACAGCACGCATTCGCGCGATCTCCCGCGATCAGCACGCGACCCAGCTCGGGCCAGCGCGCTACCCCTGCTCGACCCAGCTCGCGACCCATCGCGAGCCAGCGCGCGACCCAGCTCGTGACCCAGAGCGAGCCCTAGCCCGTGAGCCACCAGCGGGTCAGCCAGCTAGCAGCCAGCCTACCGGCCCGCGAGCCCGTGACGGCCCGCTAGCCCGCGACCGGCTTTCCCCTGCGAGAGCTCACCTGCATCTTCTGTACTGCAGGTAACGACTGTATTGATTGAAGTTCTATGGTTTGCTGTTAGAAATTTAGTGGTTTCTAATACATCTGAAGTTTGGGAAATATTACAGGTTTTAAACCAACCCGACGGGCGAACGACAACTAGGTTTGAAACCCGAGGAACCCTAGGTGAGAGATGAATAAATTTTATTGATAGAATCCCTTATTAGGGTTTTAATCGCTATAAATTTGACGATTTGATTAGGTTTGTCTTTTGGAGAGTTGTTGAAAAATAGGGAGTGACCACCCTCCCTAGATAGGTGAGTGGGACTCTAATCTCTTGCATAAAATAGTAAAACGTATTTTCTGTCGCATTTTCGATAAAACATGGTTTGATATGCATTCGTTGACGTGTGATATTAAATTTGGAAATCTGTTTTGTGATTTTTGGAGTGTCTTGAATTATATTTACAATGACTATGCATCCATGGTTTGAAATGAAACAATAATTGTGCCATTACTTGAAATTTTAAAATTTCCTTTTCCACCGTCGCATTGGTATGCTGTTTGAAATAATTCGATGAAACGTATTGGCACGCAGATTTGAAATGTTTTGATGAACTATGTGGGTTGGATGCCCACTAGTTATGTGATGATGTGATGTTACTTGTGGGACGTTGTGCCCTGGGACGTTGTGTCCTTGTGATACTATGGGACGTTGTGCCCTTGTGATACTATGATGATTCCGTAGCTACGAAGGGCGTTTGTAGAGGCACGGGTTGCCCGGATACGCTTCTGCAGGAGGTATCCGCAAACGTCATTTATTCTAAAGGCTATAGGCGCGGCCGGTTGAACCCACGTAGGGGGAGGACGTGTGTGACGCCACCGTCTAGCACCGGGCGGGGTCCTATACACGTTGATGAGTTGGCCCCAGCGAGCTCATGGCCAACGTCGGGGTAGAGAGCGTTTTAAAGTCTATGCATAATAAAAACCCCCGACGCGCCTGTCCTTGGTCACGGTTGACCTTTGCCGGGACTATTTTTGGCTCGCTCTGACATTACTTGATTTTAAATGGATGCATATATGCTTGTTATCGTGTGATTGGTTAAATGATTTCAAATTGTTAAACGTATCATGTTTTGTCACGAAATGTAAATTTTTGTTTCAAATGATGTTATTTGACACTCCAATTGTTCACCTATACTATTTATGTTGGATATTATCCCCCTCACTCACTGAGTATCTTCCCATGATACTCACCCCTCTATTTTCTCTCCTCAGACAGGTTTATTGTGATAGAGCGACGTTACAGGCTCTAGGGCGGAGTTGGTATTTCCGACGGTAAGATTTACTTTTAATTTAGTTTCGACCCTGCGAGGTTTTGACATAGAGGTCCGTAGTTGGCCATGTACTTATTTTGGGATGACTGTATAGTTTAACTCTCATATTTCATTTGCATTGAGGCAATTGTACGTAGTTGAATGTTACTTGGGAAATGTGTTATACTTGGGAAATGTGTTATACATTGTATAAACTTAGGTCCGCTCGGTATAGCGGCTGCTCATGCTCTAATTGGGCATGATAGTAGAGGTCTGTGGCTAGGTTTGTTTATAGTCTTGCGTTGTTCTGAATGTTGGCTGTGGTGTTTGTTAATTTTGGAGAGGCCGGGATGGCCATTTGTGTATTGTACAGGATGACATTGATCATACAGGTTTAATTGTACACGGGAAACCTCCGATTTATGGGGAGATTCTGTCCGATTTTCTGTAAAAATACAGCCGGCATTCAGGGGCAACGGGCGGCTGTTCACGATCCCGGTTTGGGGCGTGACAAGATTAGTCCCCCAAAGGAAGTTAATCATGGAACATCATTCAAAAGAGCTCTATAAACCTCACTAGAGGGGCCAACAATTCTTGGTTACCATGAGACATAAAACGACCAAGTTGAGCCTGCACATCTATTACCTTCACGAGGGATGATAACTCTTTGAATCAAAACCTTCTTCTATGGTTGGTGACATTCACTTATGATATGATAGGAGGGATGATGCGGTTTAGCTCCTAACGAGAGAAGAGTTACAACCACATTTGATTCAAGTTCCACAATCATTAGAAAGAGATTATTTTTAATTAATAGAAGCAGGTCTTCTTGTACATCTCACAATTTAGCCATGAATGGATCTGTGTTTTAGCCATGAATAGATATGTGATCCCCACATTTTCTGTAAATCCCTTGATTCATAAGCCAAACTCATCTTTGACTAGATCACCCATTCCTGCTAGATTTATACTACTATGACTGATCCATTTGTATTCAACTTATAAATATTCATGACTGGTCCATTTGTATTCAACTTATAAATACTCGTAGGGGGGAGGAATCCAAGTAATCCAATGGCCCATAGGAGGGCGTCGGATGACTTGAGGAGGGCTATCCATCTAGCCTTGAGCACTACACCCTCCATGGAGAAAAATTTACCCTCAAACACCATAAGAGCGTTCTATCCAGATAGACCAAAGGGTATACACAAATTCCAATGCCCAGGGACGACCTTTTAAGTGAGGCATGAGATTTACACTTGTGGATAAGTCAAACTTTCATTGGAATATGAGACAACACCTCTTCGATACAAAGGAAGATTTTAGGATTTTGCTCCAAACCTGTCGGACCACCGAACAGTCGGGAAACAAGTGAGTAATAGTTTCCTCCAATTCACAGCGTACATGGCAAAAGGGATTCATCGTCATCCCTCGACGAAAACAGTTGCTATTAGTCAGTAAACTATCATGAAGTAAGAGCCACACTAAAACCCTAAACCCTGCCCAACATTTCAAATGCCAAATCCATCTTCAAGATTTCGTTAAATTTGATCGACTCGCAGAAACTTCATTATTAAGAGAGACGGAGTATGCTGATCGAACCAAAAAATTACCTAAAGACTCTCTTGCCCAACGATATAGTCCTGCTTATTTGGATCATGGGGAATCAACATAGCCCTTATCTCCTCCACCACGACTTCCGGAACAAGAGTCCTAAGCCCTCAATATCCTATCTCTGATCTAGTGTAATGAAGTGACTCACCATCAAGGGCTCAGTAGTCGCCAAGTCATCACCTTGCAGCCTTCTAACGAATGGGGACAATCCCACCCAATTATCCTCCCTAAACCGGATATCCACACCATTACTAATTTTCCAACGCATCTCGATCTCTAGCAAATCTCAGACTTTTAACTGGCCACGCCAGAGGGGAGAACGTTTTGAAGGTCTCCTGCAATTAAGAAATGTCTCGTGCTTAAGGATCTTATTTCAAAGAATCTCACACCACAAAGCCTTTTCCCTGGCAATGATCTTCCGGCCAAGCTTTGCCAAAAGATTCTTGTTTATCTCTCGAGAGGTTCGAATGCCTAAACCACCATGATCTTTTGGATGACAAATTTTACTTCAACCGACTGAATGTGGTCTACATGTCTCCTCCGTGTCTTCCCAAAGAAAATGTCTCTGAATCCTGTCCAACTAAGTACATATCTGCTCAGGCAACCATGCTGTTTGCATAGTATATGTTGAAATGGTAGAGGTGGTTGCTAAAATAATCATCTTACACCCTACTAAACTCAGTGTCTTTCCCTTCCACCTTGATACCTTATTCTGAACTCACCCAACCAAGTATTGATATTGAGTTTGTTGCATACGCCCATGGATGAGGGGTGCTCCGTGATAAATTCCCAAATCCTCTGTAAGTAGAAACCGGCATTGAGAGGCCAAATAGGACTTCAAAGCTAGTGGGGCCCTTGGAGAGACAAACAACTTTGCTTTTCCAAGATTAACCATTAACCCATCGTGGTTAGAACCCCAACTTCACATCCCAAATAGCATGAGATCATCCGCAAAGAAAACATGAGACACTGTTGGTCCCCGCCATGATGTCTTAAAGGTTGTCCAGAGGCCCTACATTACCTTGATTTGGATCATATAAGACAATTTCTCCTTGACTAAAAAGAAACATCGGGGGATAAGGGACCCCCCTCCTGGCAATGCCTCAACATTCCAAAGCAAGGTGGATCAAGTATGCGTGACCGTAAACATAATCAAGCGGACTAATTGTTCTGGAAACTGGAAGTCCTGAAGTGTTTGACCCAAGAACAACCAACTAACACGGTTATAGGCCTTCCAAAGATCTATCTTTAGTCATTTTCCATCGGTTACCACAGAAACCATAGATAGAGTGCACTAGTTCTTGGGTGATGATGATGTTATCTAAGATACTAAATTCTGGAAGAAAACTGCTTTGATATGGGCCTATCACTTTTTGCAGGATAGGTCGGATACAGTGAACCAAAACCTTATCCAAAACTTTGCAACTGGTATTCAGGAGGCTGATGGGATGGAAATTAGATAAACTGCTTGGCTAGTCCTTTTTGGAATCAAAGTAATCAAGGCCCGTATAAATTCAGGAGGAAAGAAGCCATCCTGGAAAGCTGCCTGAATGAAATGAAATAAAGTAGAATGCATCCCATCCTAGAACTTCTGGTAAAATATTGGTTGGATTCCATCTAGGCTCAGGGCTTTTCGTCCCTTCATGGAAAACACTGTTGCTGTAACCTCGGATACATCAATATGTCTGCATAAGCTAGTCTGATCCTCAGGCTCCACAACCTTCTGCCAGTCACCATAATCCTCTGTACGATCACTCGCCATAGAGTTACCGAACGATTCCTGAAAATAAGAGGTCACCAGATCTTTCAACTGAGATTCATCCGAACACCATTCCCCATTCAACTTCAATCGTGCAATTTTGTTCCTATTTCTTCGAACAAGAGTGGAGAGGTGGTAAAAACGAGTTCCCTGGCAAAACCATTGAATTCTTGATTTTTGGTACCCAAAGATTTCCTCCATCAGGCATTCTGAATAGATTGGGCCAAAGATCTGGAATCATCCTTACCATTCCATGCCAATAAAAACACCTGGGAGAATTGTGGGTGGTTGATCCAAGTGACCTCAAATCGGAATGGGCACTTCTCCTTAGGCGGGGGAGGGTTCATACACGTTTGGAGCAAAATAGGGTGATGATCGCCGTGAATGCAGGAAAGATTAATCACTCTTGCATCTTGGAACTGAAGGTGACTCAGTGGATTACCTAGAACTCTATCTAATCGCTCTCTTAGAACAATCAATCCATCTCTTTTTCGGACCCAAGTAAAGGGACTCCCTATAGCCCCGAGATCGTGAAGGTTGCACCGAAGCCAACAATCCCTGAATCGCTGAACCCCAGCAGTAATCCTAGCAACCTCATTTGTTGTTTCTGATAGCCCTGAAATATCATTAAAGTCTTCCGGTACAAACCATGTTCTATCCATTGTACCCGTTATAGTTGCCAAATCTTGCCATGCCTCAATCTTTTTATCCCTATGTGGTTGGATATACACAAAAGTAGTGAATCAAATTCCATTGTTATCCCGAAATCTACAATGAATAAGTTATTCCGAACCATGCATCACCTCAATTTTACCCATATCAGGTTTCCATGCAAGCCATAAACTACCCCCGAAACCCAAAGTCAACACCACATACTCCTTATCAAAATCCAACCGTTTTAAAAAATCTGGGCATTGGTGGAAACTATTTCTTGTCTCGGTCAAACAAATCACATCGGGTTTGTGTAATTTAATAGTCTCCCGTACCATACAACATTGTGGGCTATGGACCCCACCCACATTCCATGCAATAATCTTAAAATTCAAAAACATGATAAGTTAACAATGTGCATTTTGGACTTTGGAATTAAACCTGTTTTTTTCCTTGATAGAAACCCCCTCATTATAGTTTTAATAAGTAAAAAAGATTTCATTTCCTATGAGTATTGTTACTCACAAATGTGAATTTTTTGGGACAAACAAACATCAATCCATGTTGAATGAATGCAATAATATTGTTTATGCAAGGAAGTTTCTGTTTCTTGCTACTTTTTTTTTCGAGGGGCTTACGTGTTTGTTGTTTGAATTCAGAGGAAACAATTTCCATCAGATGTGAATTTAGATGAAAGCTCCCAGGCAGACAAAGCAACAGGTAGCCAAGGCCCAGAAAAATTCAGATGGGTGTGGCAATGGAGTGCAGAAAACTAGAGAGAGAAATAGTGGCCAGGCTTGGAAAGTAGTAGGTGTGAAGCTGACACCTAAATTGGTCACTTTCTTAGTCATTAATTACTTGAGATTCTATATAGCATGAGATCTTTCAATTTACATTAAGTCTCTGGATTTTGAAGTCTAGGGAAAAGTGAACGACTCGATAATGAAGCACGTGAAATCTTTACCATTGTACATGCCTAAAGCTTTATGTCAGCCACTTCAAGAGACAAGTGCATGTTTCCCAGAGGCAAAAAAATGAATTTCCCAATCTCAAGCCTGAGCCTAGGCAAAAGCTTGATCCTTCTGCAAAGATCAAGCTGTAAAATTTTCTATTAGATGATTATACTGGCAAAAAAATTGAGAGGGTTCGGTAATTTCACTTGAAGCTTTAAACTTTGAAGTGTTTCTGTCTACCCAATATAGATTTGTGGAGGGGGTTCAGATAAGTTATGATTCTCCTTTTTGTTCATAGGATTGACATTATCCATGCTCGGAACTTACTCTAAGAGCCAGTAAGAAAATATCATCCGTGCTCAAGCACATCAATCTCAATTGAAGGTCAAATTTCCTATTTATACTTAGAGGGAAGGTCATGGCGGCCTTTCACAATTATCTCTGTTCTAGACTGACAGTCTGACCATATAAGCATTGAAGGTTTACTGTCTGAAGCATCGTTGCGGGGAAAGTTAAAGCCTCCGGATCCAAAGTCAGTTGGAAAAAGTTCAGCTTTTCAGAAAGCTCTAGTAATGTTCGACTCGCTGACCAACACAAGTATTGGAGGTCTGCAGTATGAAGCATCCTGCAAGGCGAGTTCAAGCCTGTGGATCCAAGTTCAGTTGGAAAGAGTTCAGACTTGCAGGAATCCCTCATAGTGTCGGACTCACTGACCAATATAAGCATTGGAGGTTAGCTTTTCGAAGCATCCCTCCAAGCTAAGTTCAAGCCTTTGAATCCGAAGTCATTTGGAAAGAGTTCAGACTCGAAGGAAGACCAAGCTCTGTCAACCAATAGAAGCTTCAAGAACGGCCTGCTGTTTGAAGAGTTCCAGCAAGGGAAGTTGAAGACTTTGGATCTAAAGTCAGTTGGAAACAGTTTGGGTTTGCAGGAAAGCCAAGTCATATGTGACTCGCCAACAAATATAAGCATCGGAGGCTTGCTGTCTGAAGCATCCATGCAAGGGAAAGCCCTTGGATTCAAAATCAGTTGGAAGTGGTTTGGGCTTGCAGGAAATAGAAGTTGTCTCTGACTCATTTGATGCTTTTCTAGCTACCAAAATAAATGGTTCTCAGCCTTCAAGGCGATTCTCTTCCCCATAATCATCAATTTTGGATGCCAAAGAAACATGCCATGCTTTTCTAATTCAAAAACCCTCATGGGTAAAGGTTCAGGATGCTGATTCTTTCAAGTCATTTGGTTCATCTGTTGTGAATAAGGCTTGCTCATGATGTGATTATAGTCCTTTGTCTGTTGTCACATCCAGCAATTGATACATGTGACTGACCTTGGTGTTAAAAGCTCCACTCTCCACTCACTCGGTTATTAGTTCTAAAATCATCAAACCATGTTGTGATTTTTCAAAATCTGCATGGGTTAACAGTCATGCCCCTTGCGCATTAGAACTTGAATACATAAAGCTTCTAGAAGTTCACATTTCACATCTGATTGGTTGTGCTGAAAACCTAATTTCAACGGTGTTGAAAGGCAAAGATGTGGGGGGAAAAAAGGAACAACCTCTAAAATTGAGTTTACTGTAACATCGTATTGTCCGAATTTTAGAGTGAAAAGCTATTGCTCCTTGATGGTCCAAGTTAGGGTTTTGATGGAATTGAATGAAAAGATGTGTTGCGGTTAAAAAGGCTTGGGAAAGGATGCTTGCCGGTGGCCCCTTTTTCTTCCTTATTTATTTTTCTATCAGACCAAATTAGAGCAGTTTCACCACTGCTAAAATAGTTTGATTAGATTAAATATTTGCTGTAGGATGAGAACTGCAAATGTGTTGTCCAACTACGTTGTTGCCAATTATTTACTGCTACTGTCGCATTTTGGAGTTTAACAGCGATACCGAGCTAGCAAGGACCATGCCTGTCGAGAACTGTACTGATTTGTCACTTGGTTCAAGATTTCACAATAATGAAAGTAGCCTTGTTCTGGCAGGCTTTAAATGGGTAATGTCACGCCCCAAACCTGGAGCGTGAGCAGCCGCCCGTTACCCTGGATGCCGACTGTATTTTTACAGAAAATCGGACAGAACCTCCCTATATATCGGAGGTCTCCCATATTAAAATAAACCTGTTACCTGTCCAAAAGGGGCCATCCCGGCCTCAAAATACATAAATTATCCTCAACAACAAACCAGATCATCCATACTTCACAATACAGGGCAACGCAAGGCTAACAAACAATTCTCCACAGTCCTAACCACAAACCTCTACTGCCATGCCCCCATCAAAGGCATGGACAGCCCCCAGTCGCCCCTCCTGTGATTTAGAGGAGGCACCGAGCGATCCTAGAGGACACTTCTAAGACATAACACATTCCCAAATACAGACGCAATGAAAAGAAATGCCTCAATGCAATATCATGCAGTGACATGAGAGTTCCACAAATTAAATATCCATATTTATACAGTCATTCCAGAATTATAAAAATTGTCATCTATAGACCTCAAAATACATATATATCACCAATACAAATTTTGCAGCGGAAATACACAATGACTCCTCAAGTCCAGGCCTGATCTCCCAAAGATACTGAGCGTCCTAAAAGCGACGCTCCTTGTCAATTACTATCTCTGAAACAAAAGGGAAATGAGGGGTGAGTACTCGGGAAAGAATACTCAGTGAGTGAGTGGGTCAATGCAGTCATCAAATATGGAGTGTGAAACTGGAGTGTCAAAACATAGGTATATAAATCATATTTCAAATCATCATGCTTTTCATTTCAACAATATATCACTTCACGCATTTTCAAGTCAAATATGCATTCAAAGTACCATCATTTAAAATCATAGAGCTGCCAGCCGAAAATGTCCTGGCAGAGGTCTACCGCGACCTATGACAGGCGCACCGGGGGTGTTATATGCAAATTTCTTTAAAGTGCTCTCTACCCCGGCGTTGGCGACGAACCTCGTCCAGGTGCTAGACTTGGAGAGGATATCCAATCCAAATCCAAATCCTCCCCCTTTCGGGTTCAACCTGGCTAGTACCGTGTAGATAATCAAATCACGACAACTCGTGGGATACCCCAGGCCTAGGCATATCCGGACGCCACCAAAGCGTCTCTCACGGTGTCCTTCGTAGCTACGGAACAATACATATCAAAGCCCTCAAGGCCAAAACCAATATCATATCAAAATGTGTCGAAATCAGGTTCATAAACCAATGCAACATATAGCATAAAATGACACATTATACATTTCAACCATATGGATGCATAATTTTATAATTCAACACAGTTTTTGGACACTCCAACGGTTCACAAAAGTCAATTTTAAAATCCAGTCAAAACCTTTCAAGTACGCTACAAATCA
Source organism: Dillenia suffruticosa (assembly GCA_033439265.1). Lineage (NCBI taxonomy): Eukaryota > Viridiplantae > Streptophyta > Magnoliopsida > Dilleniales > Dilleniaceae > Dillenia > Dillenia suffruticosa. The sequence continues at coordinate 3,137,663 of JAVTVX010000012.1, read as the reverse complement.
TGCTCATTTATCAAATATTATAAAACAGGGTTTACACATTGAACAAAAGCATTGAAATAAATCTCACTCACTGTTTTGGGGAGGATAGCGCACTCCCCAATAAAACCACAATACGTAACGCAATGCTCCCCTCAATCGAATCCCCAAAATAGCCAACCTAATCAATCATCACGATTTTCATCAATTTCCGACTATTTCAGGGTTTATCGTTTTTCTTAAATTCGTACAAACCCTAAATTTCTCAATTTATAAACTTCACTGTCATCTATTTAATTCTATTTATAAGTAAATAACCAAAATCAAAATAAATCTTAATTCGAATCTAAAACCAGCTAATGCTACCTAATTTGACAAAATTTATTTAAAGGTTGAAGAGATTTCGTTTCTCTTACCTAGGGTTTCTCGGATCTCGGATCTAGCTTTCGTTTGCCCGTTGATTTGGTCAAAAACCTTCGCAGAGGCTCACTGACTGTCACGGGTCGTCACGGGCCGTGGGCCGCGGGCTGATGGGCTGGCGGGCCTGGTGGGCCTGCGGGCCTGATGGGTCTGGTGGGCCGTGGGCCGCATGCTGGACTAGGCCGCAGTGACTAGGGTCACGCTCGCGAGCTGGATCGAACACTCGCGCAGTGGGTTGCACGCTGGAGCGCTTGCGCTCGTGCTGGAGGTGCGCAGGGGCTCGGGCAGAGGCGCGCAAGGGCGCGCTGGGGTCGCGCGCTGGGTGTCGCTCGCTGCTCGTGCTCTGATCGAGCGCTGTTCGCGCGCTGCTCGCGGGCTGCTCGCGCGCTGCTCGCGCTGGGTTGGCGCTGGGCTGGCGCTGGGCTGGAGCTGGGCTCGCGCGCTGGGCCCGCGCTGGCTCGCGCGCTGGCTCGCGCGCTGGAGGGCGCTCGCTGTGGTGCAGCGCTCGCTGTGGTGCAGCGATCGTGCTCGGCGGAGGACGGCAGCGGGAGAGAGAGAGGCGCGGCGGTGGGGGATCGGGAGAAGAGAGAAGAAAAGGAGAGAGGGAGAGAGAGGGGGAAAGAGAGAGAGAGAGAATGGAAGGTAATTAGGGCTTTAAGCCCTAATTTTAAATATAACTTTTTTTTTTTTTTTTTTTTTTTTTTTTTCTGCTGGGTATTACATTTTCTAACCCCCTAAAAACAAGTCTCGTCCTCAAGACTAAAAGAAACTATACAGAGAAAAGTTGAGGGTGCTGTCTTCTCATGGCTTCCTCAGGCTCCCAGGTCTGTTCCTCGACCTGGTCGCTCCTCCACAAAACTCTAACAAGAGGAATCTCTTTGCTCCGTAGCTTTCTGACCTGTCGATCCAAAATAGTCACAGGCTGGACAGGTAAGCTCAAGTCCCCTCGAAGCTCAACTGGCGGAGCCTCTAAAATGTGTGAGGGATCTGGCTGATATCTCCTAAGTACTGAGACATGAAATACATCGTGAATACGCGATAGGTCTGCTGGCAGCTCCAATTTATATGCTACACTTCCGACCCTCTCAAGGATACGGAAGGGCCCAATATACCTGGGACTCAACTTCCCTCGCTGCCCAAATCGAATGACTCCCTTCAAGGGAGATATCTTTAAGAATACCATGTCTCCCACAGTAAACTCTAGAAGTCGCCGCCTACGATCTGCATAGGATTTCTGTCTATCCTGGGCGGCTTTCATCCGCGTACAGATAATCCTCACTTTCTCCTTCGTCTCCTCTACCAGCTCAACATTGGTGAGTCGTCGCTCACCGACCTCATCCCAGCACAGCGGGGTACGACACTTCCTCCCATACAATGCCTCGTAAGGTGGCATGCCAATACTCGCCTGATAGCTATTATTATAGGCGAACTCCACTAACGGAAGATGCCGATCCCAACTCCCCCGGAAATCCATAACACATGCTCTAAGCATGTCCTCTAAAGTCTGAATAGTCCTCTTTGACTGACCATCCGTCTGGGAGTGATACGCTGTGCTGAAATTCAGTCTAGTACCCAAAGCCTCCTGCAGACTGGGCCAAAAACGGGATGTAAATCTGGGGTCTCGATCTGATACTATCGACACTGGAACCCCATGCAGTCTCACAATCATATCAATATAGAGGTGTGCCAACCTTTCAAGCGAGTAATCACTCCTAATCGGGATGAAATGTGCGGACTTAGTAAGTCGGTCAACTATCACCCAAATAGCATCATGTTGTGCTGAAGTCCGCGGTAATCCCACTACAAAATCCATCGTGATATGCTTCCACTTCCACTCAGGAATGGGAAGGGGCTGCAAAGTGCCAGCTGGACGCTGGTGCTCAGCCTTTATCTGCTGACATACAAGGCAACGAGCAATAAATTCTACAATTTCCCGTTTCATACCCGACCACCAATAACTGTCTCTGATGATGCGGTACATTTTAGTACTACCGGGATGTAAAGCATAGGCAGATGAATGGGCCTCCTCAAGAATAGCCCTGCGGAGATCACTATCTGCCGATACACATACTCGATTTCGAAAAACCAACAGTCTATCCTTGCGAACTCTAAAGTCGTCAATATCACATCTGCTGGCTTTCTCATAAATACCTCGGAGCTCTTCGTCACTCTGCTGAAGCTCTCTGATACGATCGAGCAAACTCGGCCGAACCTCAAATCTGGCTAGTATAGCTCCCTGATCATCATTAGCCAACCTGACTCCCAAAGCTCGGAGTCCCAATAAACACGAGAGATAAGTACTCTCGGTAGTCTGAGAAGAGGAAGATGACTTCCGACTCAAGGCATCAGCCACCACATTAGCCTTACCCGGATGATAATCAATAATGAGGTCATAATCCTTTAGCAGCTCTAACCATCTCCGCTGCCTCAAATTCAGCTCCCTAGTGAATAGATACTTTAGACTTTTGTGATCTGTAAACACTCTGCATGTGACCCCATATAAATAGTGGCGCCATATCTTTAGCGCAAAGACTATGGCCGCCAACTCCAAATCGTGCGTAGGATAATTTACCTCATGCTTCTTTAGCTGCCGCGAAGCATAGGCGATAACTCTACCATCCTGCATCAATACACAGCCCAATCCCTGCCTGCTGGCGTCACTGTACACCACATACTCTCGACTACTCGTGGGAAGGGCTAGAATCGGAGCGGACGTCAATCGCTGTTTGAGCTCCTGAAAGCTCACCTCACAACGATCATCCCATACAAACTTGACACCTTTTCGCGTCAATCTAGATAACGGAGTAGCAATTCGAGAAAAGTCCTCTACAAATCTGTGGTAATACCCGGCTAGACCAAGAAAACTCCTGATTTCTGATACTGTCTGTGGCTGCTCCCATCTCAATATAGCCTCAACTTTCTCCGGATCAACAAAGATACCCTCCGCAGAAACTACATGGCCAAGAAAACCAATCTGCCGCAACCAAAATTCACACTTGGTGAACTTGGCATAAAGCTGTCTCTCACGAAGAGTCTGCAAAATCACCCTAAGGTGCTGAGCATACTCATCATCACTCCGCGAGTAAACTAAGATATCATCAATAAAAACAATGACGAACCGATCCAAATAATCGTGAACAATTCGGTTCATTAGGTCTATAAATGCGGCAGTGGCATTAGTCAGCCCAAACGGCATGACCAAAAACTCATAATGTCCGTATCGGGTGCGGAAAGCCGTCTTAGGCACATCCTCGGCCCTAATCCGCAGTTGATGGTAACCCGACCGGAGATCTATCTTCGAGAATACTCTGGCACCCTGTAATTGATCAAAGAGATCATCAATACGTGGTAGTGGGTACCGATTTTTAACGGTAACTTTGTTCAGCTATCTATAATCTACACATAGCCGAAATGTGCCGTCCTTCTTTTTCACAAACAATACCGGTGCACCCCACGGAGACGTGCTAGGACGGATAAACCCCTTATCCAGCAACTCCTGCAGCTGGACCTTGAGCTCTCTCAGCTCAGCCGGCGCCATCCTGTATGGCGGCATAGAGATAGGGGTAGTCTCCGGAGCTAAATCGATCTCAAAGTCAAACTCCCGAACAGGTGGTAGTCCGGGCAGCTCCTCGGGGAAAACATCAGGAAAGTCCTGTACCACTGGGACATCCTCCAGTCTCAGTCCCTGAGCAGTGGTGTCAATGATATGAGCCAAGTAAGTCGCACATCCACGGCGAATCATGCGTCTGGCCTCCAAAACTGAAATGACACAGCGGGGTAAAACCCGCCTCTCGCCCTCAAAAATCAACACTGGCCGATCGGGTCTTCCAAATTCTACCTGCTTCTTAAAGCAGTCAACTGAAGTCCGATGAATATGTAGCCAGTCCATCCCCAAGATGGCATCAAAATCAGTCATAGCGAGAGGGATTAGATCTGCCTTCAGCACTGTATCCCCAACTTTGATCTCACATTCTCTATACACTGTGCCGCGCACAATCTGCTCACCCAGAGGAGTGATGACCGATATCTCCTCGTCCAAAGGTGAGAGTGGTCTGGCAGAGTGTCGGGAGAATTTATCGCTCACATATGAATAATTAGACCCCGTGTCAATAAGGATACGAGCATCTATTCCGAAAATGGGTAGAGTACCCATGATGATGTCGGGGTTTGCCTGGGCGTCCTCCTGCGTCATAGCATAAACCCGGGCCTGAGCCCTAGGCTGCTGTTGTGTCTGAGTCTGCACTGTGTTACTCCCAGTGGTCACCCTGGGAGTAGAAACTGCTGGCCGAACAGGCTGCCCCTGTTGTCCCATACGAAGAGTACTAGTGCGGCTCAGTGAACTCTGTGCTCCGAGTCCTAACTCAGGGCAAGAACTCCTAATATGCCCCGGCTTCCCACAGTGGAAGCAAGTGACCGTCACTGAACAAGCTCCGCTCGGATGGGACTGACTGCACCTGCGGCAATAAGGGTGCCGCTGAATAGTAAACTGTGCAGGGTGAGTCGGTGCGGGCTGTCTAAACCCCTGGGAGTACTGTCCCCGTCCCAGTTTAGGAAATCCAGATCCAAATCCGCCTCTTTACGAACTGGATCCCCTGCCCCTCTTGGAATTCTCCACAAAATGAGACTTTTCCTTCTTTCTCTTCTGCTCTCTGCTCTCTCTCTGCCTAGTCTCAGCGCGGACCAAAGCCTCCGCGCGGTGAGCAGAGTCTATCACCTCAGCCAGTGTAAACTGTGGAGTAACAGTCATATACCTCTTTATGCGAGGCTAAGACCGTCCTCAAACTTGAAGCGCAAATACTGAGGTGTGGCCAAATCTGGTACAAATGCGGCAAGTCTCCGCATGTCTGCCTCATACTCCGAGACAGATCTGGGCCCCTGTGTAAGCCGTCCCAACTCTGACCTCATCCGGTCCTGCTGGTAGAGTGAGAAAAATCTGCGGTCAAACTCCCGAAGGAAGTCGTCCCACCGCAGTGGCTCTATCGCCTCATCAGTGAGGGCCTCCCACCATGAGAGGGCCTCTCCCTCTAATAATCGCTCTACCACTTTCAGGCAGAGCTCCTCTCCAATCCCTAGATCGGTCAGAATCTTGCGGGTGCGGTTGATCCAATGCTTGGCTGCCGCAGCATCACCAAGCCCTGCAAAATCTGTGCACCCTAGCTGACGGGCCTCCTTAACCAACTGAGTCAGCTCATGTACCCGTTTAAGAATAGCCGATGTGGCCTCACTCGGCTCGGACAAAGTAGAAGGACCGGCCACCGACGGTGGAACCGGTGCCGTAGGAACTGGCGCTATTGCAGGTGCAGGCGCCGTTGTAGGAGGTAGTGGGGGCGGAATCTGGACCCCATGAGAAGCGTACCACTCGTACACCTGCCGAAAGGCGTCGAGTGTGGGTACGGGAGTCTCAGCCTGAGCAGCTGGGTGAGTAAGTGCCGGTGGTGGCACGCGAGTCGAGGTACGATCCTCCGGCTCGTCTAAGTCCTCTGGTACTCGTGGGTTCTCGGGTGCCCGAGGTGCATCTGGCACTAACAGACCCTCAAGCGATGCAAATCTAGCACCTCTCCTTCCACGTCTAGGTGGCATAATTCTGCAAGAGAAAGATGCTTATTATCATAAAAAGAATAGGCACGGTTCAAGAATTTTGAACTAATCATAGCATGGCTACCCTCACAAAAGAATGAAATTCTTAGTTCAATAAGAGAAGAATATAGCAAGTTAGGTTAGATACAACCGTATCTAACCCCCTAAAATAGATGAACTCATATGCCTATGGCCATGCACTGGGACTTCATGACTGTATGAAGCTCTCATGCATTGAGGACTTTAAAAACCAACATATTCGGGAATGTTTCCAAGACTCTCTTCCTACACAGCTCTTAACCAAGTCGCTCTGATACCAATCGAACTGTCACGCCCCAAACCTGGAGCGTGAGCAGCCGCCCGTTACCCTGGATGCCGACTGTATTTTTACAGAAAATCGGACAGAATCTCCCCATATATCGGAGGTCTCCCATATTAAAATAAACCTGTTACCTGTCCAAAAGGGGCATCCCGGCCTCAAAATGCATAAATTATCCTCAACAACAAACCAGATCATCCATACTGCACAATCCAGGACAACGCAAGGCTAACAAACAATTCTCCACAGTCCTAACCACAGACCTCTACTGCCATGCCCCCATCAAAGGCATGGACAGCCGCCAGTCGCCCCTCCTGTGATTTAGAGGAGGCACCGAGCGATCCTAGAGGACACTTCTAAGACATGACACATTCCCAAATACAGACGCAATGAAAAGAAATGCCTCAATGCAATGTCATGCAGTGACATGAGAGTTCCACAAATTAAATATCCATATTTATACAGTCATTCCAGAATTATAAAAATGGTCATCTATAGACCTCAAAATACATATACATCACCAATACAAATTTTGCAGCGGAAATACACAATGACTATTCAAGTCCAGGCTTGATCTCCCAAAGATACTGAGCGTCCTAAAAGCGACGCTCCTTGTCAATTACTATCTCTGAAACAAAAGGGAAATGAGGGGTGAGTACTCGGGAAAGAATACTCAGTGAGTGAGTGGGTCAATGCAGTCATCAAATATGGAGTGTGAAACTGGAGTGTCAAAACATAAGTATATAAATCATATTTCAAATCATTATGCTTTTTATTTCAACAATATATCACTTCACGCATTTTCAAGTCAAATATGTATCCAAAGTACCATCATTTAAAATCATAGAGCTGCCAGCCGAAAATGTCCTGGCAGAGGTCTACCGCGACCTATGACAGGCGCACCGGGGGTGTTATATGCAAATTTCTTTAAAGTGCTCTCTACCCCGGCGTTGGCGACGAATCTCGTCCAGGTGCTAGACTTGGAGAGGATATCCAATCCAAATCCAAATCCTCCCCCTTTCGGGTTCAACCTGGCTAGTACCGTGTAGATAATCAAATCACGATAACTCGTGGGATACCCCAGACCTAGGCATATCCGGACGCCACCAAAGCGTCTCTCACGGTGTCCTTCGTAGCTACGGAACAATACATATCAAAGCCCTCAAGGCCAAAACCAATATCATATCAAAATGTGCCGAAATCAGGTTCATAAACCAATGCAACATATAGCATAAAATGGCACATTATACATTTCAACCATATGGATGCATAATTTTATAATTCAACACAGTTTTTGGACACTCCAACGGTTCACAAAAGTCAATTTTAAAATCCAGTCAAAACCTTTCAAGCACGCTACAAATCATGCTCATTTATCAAATATTATAAAACAGGGTTTACACATTGAACAAAAGCATTGAAATAAATCTCACTCACTGTTTTGGGGAGGATAGTGCACTCCCCAATACAACCACAATACGTAACGCAATGCTCCCCTCAATCGAATCCCCAAAATAGCCAACCTAATCAATCATCACGATTTTCATCAATTTCCGACTATTTCAGGGTTTATCGTTTTTCTTAAATTCGTACAAACCCTAAATTCCTCAATTTATAAACTTCACTGTCATCAATTTAATTCTATTTATAAGTAAATAACCAAAATCAAAATAAATCTTAATTCGAATCTAAAACCAGCTAATGCTACCTAATTTGACAAAATTTATTCAAATGTTGAAGAGATTTCGTTTCTCTCACCTAGGGTTTCTCGGATCTCGGATCTAGCTTTCGTTTGCCCGTTGATTTGGTCAAAAACCTTCGCAGAGGCTCACTGACTGTCACGGGGTCGTCGCGGGCTGTGGGCCGCGGGCTGATGGGCTGGCGGGCCTGGTGGGCCTGCGGGCCTGATGGGGTCTGGTGGGCCGCGGGCCGGACTGGGCCGCATGCTGGACTAGGCCGCAGTGACTAGGGTCACGCTCGCGAGCTGGATCGAGCACTCGCGCAGTGGGTCGCACGCTGGAGCGCTTGCGCTCGTGCTGGAGGTGCGCAGGGGCTCGGGCAGAGGCGCGCAAGGGCGCGCTGGGGTCGCGCGCTGGGGTCGCGCGCTGGGTGTCGCGCGCTGCTCGTGCGCTGATCGAGCGCTGTTCGCGCGCTGCTCACGCGCTGCTCGCTCGCTGCTCGCGGGCTGCTCGCGGGCTGCTCGCGCTGGGCTGGCGCTGGGCTCGCGCGCTGGGCTCGCGCTGGCTCACGCGCTGGCTCGGGCGCTGGCTCGCGCGCTGGAGGGCGCTCGCTGTGGTGCAGCGCTCGCTGTGGTGCAGCGATCGTGCTCGGTGGAGGACGGCAGCGGGAGAGAGAGAGGCGCGGCGGCGGGGGATCGGGAGAAGAGAGAAGAAAAGGAGAGAGGGAGAGAGAGGGGGAAAGAGAGAGAGAGAGAATGGAAGGTAATTAGGGCTTTAAGCCCTAATTTTAAATATCCCTTTTTTTTTTTTTTTTTTCTGCTGGGTATTACAGGTAAATAAAATAGTTTCCGTGGTGATTGGGTGCATGGCCTTTGATGGATTAGCTGATTCGATTTTTGATTTCTTCATTCAGACTACGGACTCTCTAGGACCCTTTGATCTCGGTTTCTCCTCACGTCACATACTAAGTGGAAGACAGTTTTAGCACTAGCAGACTATGAACCTTGAAGTGCTCATTCGATCAGACTGCTTTTGCATTCAGGAATCCAAATTGCTCCAACACAAGAAATTATGTTGCTCATCATACTACCTTGTGTACTCTCTTAAAGCTCCGAAGCTCGGGTTGTGTTGATTTAGAAATTCATACTATGTAAATCAAGTGTTTTTTCTAGACTTCATTTAGAAGCATCTTCAAGGAAACTAAGCTTGTAATTGACACATGGACAGAAAGTCTCATATTCACACTGAACTACACTTGTTTGGGACAAAATAGTTGAAACAAAATATAGAGGGATTTTTGTGCAAATCAGCTTAGATGCATCTGCAATATACTGTTTGCTAGAGGAATTTATTTGACATTATGGATGCCACCATCATGCACATTGTTATCGTTCTTGAGAAAAATAATTGAAATTGATATTTGGTCCATATCGATGCAATCTCTCTTATCAGGAGCCATTTTAGCTTTATGATGTTTGAGCAACTGTTATTCTGACAGTTGCATGCCATGTTTTTTAATATATATATATATTTGTTTTCATAGCTCTTAACTTGACGTAATCACAAATGCAAGTTCATGAAGGTATTTTGGTAATCTTAAATTTGTGTCAGCCAGAGAATGTGTAGCTCCTACTGTGGTAATATACTAATTTTACGAGGAGAGACAGACAATTTCATGGATCATGTCTGTCCTGCTCATTCTGGTTTTTGTATTTTTGTTGCTATCCTGGCTCTAAACAGGATGTCAAATAGTTAACAGTGGTGGAAGTGAATTTAGCAGAATCAATTATTGACTTCTTCCCCAGAACACACGTTTTGACTTTTTTGTGGATATTCATTCTAACTTCTCCTTGGTAACACAGTCGAGTCGTTGATAATGGATACCGTCCTTTAACCCTTTCTTCATTTTCTGGACGAAGAATGCAAAGCTAGACAAAGACTGTCTCTTCGTATCATATTATAATCAGCCGGCTGAACTAGGCCAATTTCACCTGTCTCCTTCATCTAAAAAAATGTTATCACTCCAGTCCTTTCTTCTCCTTGTATGCTTACTACGTCGCCAAAATTATCTCCACATTTCAAATCGCCACAGAGCATTCAGATTCCTAGAGAAGGTACTCAATGGGGTGTACGCAGTCTAGGTATTCCATGTACACACCTCCTCGAGGGCTTGAGAGGCTGAAAGAACAAAATGGATATGTCAGAAAAGGTAATGAAGGCAGGCCCAATGCTCAGAAGCAGCAAGGGAGAGATACGGGTAAGGTGTATAGGCATGAAGTTGTTGTCAAGGATGGCGGTGGCCATGAGAGGTTGGTTGTTAGAGAAAGAGAGAGGATGGTCAATGGTGGTGTGGCAAAAATGGTTGCTCTAGAAAGAGAGGGAAATGTTGATGTTGGCAACATTTCTAGAAGAATTCTGCAGAAGAAGATTACGGGAGATGAATTGGTGGATGGGTGGCCAAAGTGGCTTGTTGATAACATACCAAAAGATGTTCTGGCTGGTTTGGTTCGAAAAAGTGCAGATTCATATGATAAACTCGCCAAGGTCAATAATGGCTCCCTGTTGATGATTCCTTTATAACCTTACTAAAATGACTAGAAATTATTCTTACTAAATTCCCTGCTTTTGTTAAAATTTTTGATGTCTTTGATATACATTGCAGTGATACTAGCAGTCCTAGCCAAAAGCATTAGCCATTTGTCTTTCTTGCTCATATCTACTTTCTAGCATGTTCTTTGCTGAGATCTTGTTCAGTGGATTCCTATTTGCTGATATCTACTTTCTAGCCAAAAAGTTATTTTGATATTTTTTCTCAAACGAAGAAAAATGCTTTTCTGTCTGCACTTTAAATTGCTGTTTTATCCATTCTATTGTATTTTGTTGAACATCTGATGTCTGAACAATAGAGGTTTGATCAGTTCATTTTCAGGTTCAAAGAACTTTCCTAAGCATTAAAGAAGCTTGTGTTCTGTGAATTCTTCTGCTGTTTGATCATATGAACTGGCAGAAATTAGAACTGCTTCTGTACAGCACAAGTCATGAAAGACAGAGAATCCACTTCTTTGCTTTAGAGATTTTCCAACCTGGTTTAATTGCTGATGGATGATAATCACTTCTTTTATTTCTGCAGGTCGGCCAGGGAACTTACAGCAATGTGTATAAAGCTCGGGATAGGGACACCGGGAAGATTGTGGCCTTAAAGAAAGTCCGTTTCGATACATCAGAGCCAGAGAGTATTAAATTTATGGCGAGAGAAATAATGATACTGCAAAAATTGGATCATCCCAATGTAATTAAGCTTGAAGGACTGGCTACCTCAAGGATGCAATATAGTCTATATTTGGTCTTTGATTGTATGCAGACAGACTTGGCAAGAGTTGTCTGCCGTCCTGATGTGAAGCTAACTGAACCCCAGGTTAATAGTTTTCCTTTCTACCAATAAATGAGGACTTATGACACAAAAACTGGTTTCTTAATGAAGTTCCAGGATGATATAAACGGAGTTTTATGGTATGCAGGTCAAGAACTATATGCAGCAATTGCTCTCGGGCCTTGAGCATTGTCATGAGAGAGGGATTCTGCACAGAGACATTAAAGGATCCAACCTGCTGATAGACAAAACTGGGATGCTTAAAATTGCTGATTTTGGGCTTGCAAATTTCTTTGATCCTAATAGGAGACGACCTCTTACAAGTCGAGTTGTGACACTATGGTATCGAGCTCCAGAGCTACTATTAGGTTCTACAGATTATGGGGTCGGTATTGATCTTTGGAGCGCTGGATGCCTTCTGGCTGAAATGTTCACGGGGAGGCCATTTATGCCAGGAAAAACAGAGGTATATCTTCTATGATGCAGTGAAGTGCTATTTGGGTGGCATTACGAGACTTTCTTGCCTTTGAAATAATATTTCTGAAAAAAGTACTGATGAAGCTCTAACTTAATGTAATGATCAACATCATAAAATTGAACCTTTTCACATATGCTTATTATCAAATTTGTCCTTGAGAAAGAGATAGATGCTTAATATGTGTGGTAGTTCACGTTGTGGTGTTTTCTTCAGGTTGAGCAACTTCATAAGATCTTCAAGCTTTGTGGTTCACCCCCAGAGGACTACTGGAAGAGGTTGAAGCTACCAGCAACCTTCCGGCCTCCACAACCATATAAATCTAGTTATCGGGAGACCTTCATAGATTTTCCTGCCTCTTCATTTGGTTTGCTGACTACCCTTTTATCTCTAGATCCAACGTGCCGTGGCACTGCTGCTTCTGCACTCCAAGACGAGGTTAGTTCAAGATGGACTGTTTACTTTCTCATGCACTTTCTTTGGAAATTCTAAATATACATTAGGACTCAAAATAAGCATATAAAGTTTAAGTGAAGGGATATATCACACCTTATTTTCTGTTTGTATTAAGTACCCAAAGACTTGATGTTAAAAGATTTATAACTAAATTAGTTATTATTAGTTCGGACAAGCTTTTTTTGGCAATGATTTTATGTTCAATTACTTTTTGACCTACGAATATTTCCATGACAGTTTCCACACAGTTATGTTGTAAAGGTCATAGCTGGCCTGATCCTTTTGAAAGCAGAATTCATTAAAGACTCTCTTAGAGTTTGCATACAAAGAGTTCCTGTTTATAAGTTGAAAGGAACATAAAAATCTAACAAATTCCACAAAATCAGGAATTTCAAATGTTGAAATCTAATCCTCTAATTAACTAAAGGATATTAAAAACTACTTAGAAATATCTAGAAAATTTTCAAATTCAAATTCTAACACTCCTCCTTGAGAATTTTCTTAGAGACTCCAAGCTTTGATCTTAAATCTTTGAACTTGGCTTTGGAAAGTGCCTTTGTTAGTATGTCAGCTAGCTGATTTTCTGAGCAACAATGAAGCAGATTGACTTCATGATTCTTCTCAGCTTCTCTGATTGCATGAAATTTCACATTTATGTGTTTAGTTCTTCCATGCTGTACAGGGTTCTTTGCAATAGCAATGGCTGATTTGTTGTCAACCCAAATTACAGTAGCATGTGCTTGTGTTTGCCCCAAGTCTACCAACAGTTTTCTTAACCAAATTGCCTGATTTGCAGCAGCAGCAGCAGAAATATACTCAGCTTCTGCTGAAGATTGGGCCACCACCTCTTGTTTTCTTGAATTCCATGAAAAAACTCCACTTCCAAATGAGAAAACATAACCAGAAGTGCTTTTGCAGTCATCTATACTACCTGCCCAGTCACTATCTGCATATCCTTGGAGTTCTACACTTTCTTTCTTAACAAACCACAAACCATAATCATAAGTTTCTCTGATGTATCTCAAAACTCTCTTGGCTACGCCAAAATGAATCTGGCTAGGTAAGTGCATAAACCTTGACAGCAAACTTGCAGAGAACATTAAGTCAAGCCTTGTAGCAGATAGGTAGAGTAGGCTACCGATTAGGCTTCTGTAAACTGAAGCATCTGCTTTGCTGTCAGCTTCATCCTTTGACAACTTTTCATTCACAATCAAAGGAGTCGCCACTGGTTTGGATCTTTCCATATGAAACTTCTTCAAAATCTCCAAGGTATACTTTTGTTGTGAGATGAAGATTCCAGCCTCACATTGATGAATTTCCATGCCCAAAAAATATTTCATCTCTCCCAAATTGGACATTTCAAATTCACTTTCCATCAGCAATGCAAATTGTTTCAAGATTTTTGAATCACAACCTGTAACCAACAAGTCATCTACATATAAAGACACAATAAGCTGAACTTCTTCTTGAACCTTCAACACATATAGAGTAGCTTCACTTTCACTTCTTTTAAATCCTTGCTGGATTAAAAAAGCATCAATTATGCTGTACCAAGCTCTTTGTGCTTGTTTCAAGCCATAAAGAGCTTTGTGGAGCTTGTAAACTTTGTCTTCACAGCTTGAAATCTGAAAACCTTCTCGCTGCTCAACATAAATTACTTCATCAAGCACACCATTTAGAAAAGCAGACTTCACATCCAGATGATGAATTTTCCACCCCATCTTTGATGCTAAAGCCACTAGAAGTCTTATAGTATCATGCCTGGCCACTGGAGCAAAAGTGTTTGAAAAATCAACACCATACTCTTGAAAATAGCCCTTTACAACCAATCTGGCCTTAAGTTTGTTTACAGAACCATTTGGATTATATTTGATTCTGAAAACCCACTTAACACCAATTGTCTTTTGATTTTCAGGCTTATCTACCAATTCCCAGGTTCCACTCTTATTTATCGATTTCAGCTTCTCCTCCATTGCAACTCTCCACCCATTTTCTTTAATAGCTTCATCATAACATGTAGGCTCCTGTAAAGCTACATCACACCTTTCATAGATTTCATCAAGTAACCTTGTTCCTCTCACTGGAACATCATCAAAATTATTAGCACCAACTCCATTTTCTGTTTTTTCTGGGACTTGGGGAATAGTTACCCCAATTTGATCAACATCAGCAGCTTCTATTTCATTTCTATCCCAATTCCATACTGCTGCTTCATCAAATTTTATGTCCCTACTAACCATTAATTTTTTTGTTTTCAAATTGAAAACTCTATAGCCCTTGGAGGAAGAGCTATATCGAAGATTCCCAGCTCAACTTTGTAATCCAACTTGTCTCTTTTCACATGTGGCACATGGGAGTAGCATAAACTCCCAAATACTTTGATGTGCTCCACAGCTGGTTTAACTCCATACCATGCCTTAAATGGAGTTTTATCTTTCACAGCCTTAGTCGGAAGCCTGTTCAGCAAATATACAACTGTGTTAACAGCATCAGCCCAAAAATTCTTAGGCATCTTCTTTTCAAATAGCAAACACCTTGCCATTTCCATAACAGTTCTATTCTTCCTCTCACTCACTCCATTTTGTTGAGGAGAGTAAATGACAGTCAGATGTTCAATTCCAGCTTCAGAACAAAAGCTGTTAAACTTGTTTGATGTATATTCAGACCCATTATCCAATCTTATCACTTTGATACTACAATTTGCTTGATTTTCCACCAAGGCCTTGAATTTTTCAAACACACCAACCACCTCCAACTTTTGTTTCATGAAATAAACCCAACACATCATTGTATAATCATCTATGAACAAGATGAAATACTTATTTCCATTCATCGATGGTGTCTTCATTGGTCCACGCACATCAGTATGGACTAACTGCAGCCTTTCAGTAGCTCTCTAGGCCTTGTTGGTAGGAAAAGGCAACCTACTTTGCTTTCCAAATTGACAAACTTGACACACATTCTTTTTATCACAAATGACTGGTAGGCCTTGAATTAAACCTTTGTGGTGCAAGTGTTTAAGTGCAACATAATGAAAATGGCCAAACCTCTTGTGCCATAACTTTGACTCATCAACAGCAGTGGTATAAGCATGCAAGTTTGTCTCTGTCAACTTAATTTGAAAGCTTTTGTCTCTCATTTTTACAGTCATCAGCTTACAACCAACACTATCAACAATGATGCAGGACTTATTTTGAAAATGCAAAGAATAATTCTTTTCTAGCATTTGACCCACACTTAATAAACTTTGGCTAATTTCAGGCACAAATAACACATCTGAGATAAATTTAGTATCTATAGGAGTCTCAACAGCAACAACTCCCTTACCTTTGATATCAACCAAGTCTCCATTCCCAATCTTCACTTTGGATTCATATGACTGATCCAGCTCCCTGAAGTAGTTCAATTCAAGGGTCATGTGGTTTGTACAACCACTATCAATAAGCCAAGATTTTGTTCTGCTGCTAGTTGCTTGACCAGCAACCATAAATAGCTGCTCTGGTTGCTGCTGATTTTCAGCCATTCGTACTTGCTACCCTTGCTGAATATCTTTATTCTTGCAAACCTTCTCTACATGCCCAAATTGTTTGCACGATCTGCATTGCACATTTGGCCTAAACCAGCAATAATTTTTTGAATGACTCTTCTTTTTGCAGTAAGGACATGGAGGATATCTTTTCTTGCCACCACTTTTACTTCCTTGGCCCTCATTCTTGTCCTTATCTTTCTTCTTACCAGATTGCTTCTTCTCTCCACCTTGAAGTGCTTTTCCTTTTAGCTTTGCAAGGAAAACCCCCTCATTGACATCTTCCTGTCTCATTGACCTCCTTTGTTCTTGAGCATGAAAAGCATAAACAAGCTCAGCCAAGGAAATCTTGGTTAAATCCTTTGAGTCTTCAAGAGACGAGATCTTCGACTCAAACCTTTCAGGAAGACTCACTAAAACTTTCTCTACAACCCTTTGATCTGTTAGATCCTCACCAAGTAGTCAGATCTTGTTGACAACTTCCATGAGCCTATCTGCATATTCTTTGATAGACTCGCTATCTTTCATCCTCAAAACTTCAAATTCCCTCTTCAAGTTCAGAATCTGCATTTGCCTGGTTCTGTCACTCCCCACATACATCTCCTTGAGCTTGTCCCAAGCCTCCTTTGGAGTTTCACAAGCCATAATCCTTGTGAAAATTGAATTTGAGACAGCAACATGAATGTAAGATAAAGCTCTTGGAGCTTTAGTTTCTTCTTCTTCATGAGCCCTGATTTGATTGAGAGTTGGATTGTTTCCCAAAGGGGATATTTCCCTTTCAGTTTCAACCCACTGCCACAAACCAAGACCTCTCAAATGAGCTTTCATCTTGACAGCCCAAACTTGATAGTTTTCACCATTGAAAACTGGGGATGAAAGAGCTGGTGTATTGCTAGAAGCCATGAGGGACTAAAGTTTGAGCCTTTTCTTTTTTTTGGAGAGGAAGCGTTGCTGGTATTCTCACTTGGTCAGTCACGGGTCCTTTAAGATCCTTTTAAAGCTCTGATACCATGAAAGCAGAATTCATTAAAGGCTCTCTTAGAGTTTGCATACAAAGAGTTCCTGTTTATAAGCTGAAAGAAACATAAAAATCTAACAAATTCCACAAAATCAGGAATTTCAAATGTTGAAATCTAATCCTCTAATTAACTAAAGGATATTAAAAACTACTTAGAAATATCTAGAAAATTTTCAAATTCAAATTCTAACACCTTTTAGATCAAGACTGCTGCTTATGACACCAAAATTTTCAAACAAGCATCCTAGTAAATGTGCTACAGGTGTAGGAAAACTTTGTAACTTCCTGAGAAACTTCAGGCAGCTCTGGAAATTACCAACGACCAGAAGAATTTGATAGAAGTTGTGTGCGTGTATGTGAATTTGTCTTCAAAATATTAACATTTGTTTGTACTAAGTCGTTTCATTTGGTTGCAGTTCTTTATGTCAAGCCCACTAGCATGTGATCTCTCTGGTCTGCCCATAGTACCCATACAGGAGGATGAGCCAGTGCCAATCCATGACAAAAAGAAGTATGCTCTTCAACACTTCATTACTGTTTTTTGAAATTTTAAAAGAAGAAACATTTCTGCCTGCTTGAAAGATGCAATGCTTCAGCAATTGCTTTGCAGAGCAATGAAGGCTTATTTTTTCTATTTCCAATGTTGAAAGCCGGTTAGACTTGAAAAATTGAGGTTCATTCAGTTTTGGTGAAAAGTTCAAATGCCACAAAAGTAAGTGTTCCCATAATTGTGCTTTTCCGTCATACAGGCGCCGGAAAGCAAAACATAAAACCGCAGCACAGCAACGTGAAGCTCATGACAGAAAGAACCTAATCTCGGATAAAGCAAAAGGAGATCCCGTATCTTCTAAAGAGGTAATATTGATTCTTTTGAGGCTTAAAAGACTACACCTTAGACTTGACTTACATGGCAAGTAACTATGACTTCCATAATCCACTCTCATAGGTTCTGTTGCCAACACATGACATTCTCTTAACAATAAATTTTTTGGACGATCAAATACCATGATACCTCTAGCTAAATTACTATGTCAATAGTTGCATATACTACTGATCTGTATGTGAAAACATCAATTATGAAGAATCAATGTGCTTCAACTAAAATTTCTTTTCTCATCAACAATCAGTGTTTTATAAGGTGGTAAAATTTTGATTAAGCAAAAGAAAAAAGGTCGTAAAATATTAGACTAAAGTCAAACGGCAATTGGGTTTTCCTTTTTCAGAAAGAGAGAGAGAAGAATGTGGAGCCAGGCTTGAACAGCTGGGAATTTGGTGATAGTGCAAGCAGCACCGTCTCTAGCAGTAAACGAAGTGAGCTATATGAGAATCATTCATCCCATTCACAATCATCTCGACGTTCCTCTCCTTTTGCAGTTGTTCGTCCTCATCATGATGGGCCTGCAAGGACCGAAGGCCACCCTAATGCTCTCAAGAACATTCAGAACTTTCCCCTATTAGCAGCCTCCGGTATAAACATAGTCAACTACAAGGAAGGCATAAACATAGCCAACTACAATGAAGGCGACAGACTCAATTTCATACGCAGGTCTCTCTCTATGATGGATTACCGAGATGTTGATCATTCAAAGATAATGAAGCTCTTTGCAGTAGATGCAGATTAGCCCGGTTTGTTCAGACCTGCAGTGTTATTCTACCAGCTCTAGTACACCCCGCATCACCTCTAGTGCACTTTATAGACAAGTTTTTGTTGTGATCTCTTCACCTCTTTGCACTTTCGGCTCGGTTAGATAGTTTTTTCCGTTAAAGGGCTTTTCAGAATATGATTAGGAAATTCTCTGAATTCACGATGAATAAATTAGCATGTGCATATACTTATGTGCTTCTCTCTCTCTCTCTCTCTCTCATATGAACCAGGGAAGGCAAGGAAAATGATTGGAACTGCATAAACAGTATTCAAAAGAGCTAGTAACAATCAAGCATCGGTTGATTGATTTCTATTACAAAAACTCATCTCCTCCAATACCACACCAAAAAACAGTGCAATTTCACAAACACCTTCACATAAACTTTTTAATGTGATTTTGTCCAACAATATACGAGGAACAAGAGTAGCACAGCTTGGAACTTAACTTGGTGGAGAGCTTTGAAAATCTTAATAATCATCTGCAAACTTGCTCTTGATCCACTTGAAACTGCTCCTTAACGAGGACTTGAGCTTACCTTCCGTTGTATACAAGTTGTAAGAAGCCACCCTCTTCCTCCTCTCGAGCTCTGGATTGGCATGTACTGCTGCTGCTGAACCATCAACCTTTCCACTTGGCCCGTTGAAGCTATATGATTTTTCACGGTCCTCGAATGCAAGACGGACCTCTGAGTAAGGATATGAGTATCCAGAGAATGATTTGCTCTTCTCCATGATCAAATTTGTTCAAGGAAGTAGAGACCACCCACCTGCACTATATAAAGGAGGTAGTCTCAGACTAAATTGTATGCGATGCAAGACAGACAATGTGTGGATAGAGATAGTGCAGTGTGCACTTGTGCAGGGGCAATGATGTGACCCGATTCGTGTCTCGCACTTGTTGTTAATCGGCTCATCATATCATCAATGTCAATATGGGGGCTTAGTAGTTGTGTGTGATGACAAGGACCAGAAATTGGTAAGCCAAAAATCAGCAAATTGTTCGGGTGCTCAATGTCCTTGTACACATTGAGCATGCCTATGGTTTGATTATGATAGAGTATGGTTCAAAAGGCCATTATTATAAGGTTTGAAATCCTTCAAGTCTGTGGTCCAATAGACAAAATGCATCGAAACATGTCATTAACATGGGATGCATCTTCCCGACGGATAGACACGACCAACTCTCTCGGTACTTATCGACTAAGTCCTATCAGTAGTCAACTGATGAGCTTCAACACCTCCTCGATGCTCGGTATTACTATTCAATCCGTTAAAATAATATTTACTTTTTCATAAATCGTGGAAATGAACTCCCAACCAGGAAAGAAATATTTAGCTGTTATCGATAAGAAAAAGAATCTTTTAACAATTTAAATTTTTTTAACTAATAGAAATCTTAAGTTTTTGAGAATTTTTCACCATAACTCCTGAAATTTCGGGATATTTTCCCAAGAAAACTAAGATTTCAACACTTTGGATACGCATGAGACTCACACACGCAAGCTATATAAATTCATTATAAGGCCATCAGTGAGGTATGTTCTCTCACTCCAACACTTAGCACAGAAAATTAATACAAAACTCTTTTAGTCTATTTCTTTTTTCGAAACCGCTCTCTGACTTACAATATCAGAATCTCCCCGTTAAAGCGTCTTTTGAAAGCCTTTCAACCGTTCATTCCGGTTGGGCCAGCAAAACAACTATATGTGGGGTAACATTCACCTCCAACAGGTTCCAAATCGAGGAAGACTACATGTTTAGTCGCTTCATAACATAACACGTGGCAATGCTCCTGCGATACTTTTGTATTGGCTGTTTGTAAGTGGTTCAACCATTTAATCAGAAGGGTTACCTATAATCATACATATCGATGTCGTAGCTTTTTAGTCGTTGGATAACGATCCAGCTATTATAATTTCTCATGGAATAAGATAATAAAATGATGGATGGCCGTCAAATAACGAACTAACAGTGAACATCCCCACGGGTATCAATTCATGATCGCATGGTATAAAATTCCTTGAATTGGATTGAAGCATTGATGAAAGGCAACATCCACCAGTAAAGATCTTTTAATGGTGGGTGGGACCATCAGACCTAATTGATGGGGGGCCACCGGCCGTCTAGGCTTTATAACGGACAAGGTGTGCAAGGTGTGCAAGTGGAGCCTTTGCACAAAGCCATGCAGGCCACCCTTTTTTTATTTTTTACAATGAGATTCAAATCCCGTATCACAGGATTAGAGGAGAATGTAACCATTAAACTATCCCCTTAGAACCCATGCAACCCACCTTCATCATAGTGGTGGGGACTTCGTGTCTCAGAGATTAGCATTAGTGGAGGGACCTTTGAATCCATTTTCATAGAATAATCCAAGATGTTGCGCTATTTGTCTGTCCTTAAAATAGGCATTCCACAAGCAAAACATAAACACTGGGAAAAAGGTGTAGCATCCTTAATTGCAAAATAAGGTCATCAAGATTCTCAAATTGCAAGAACATATTCCAGTCATATATACATCACATTTTTCATATCCTCAAAGCATATTTCCACCATAACTTCTGATTTTATCCTGCATTTTGCATGTATATAGACCTTTGCAATATCAACTGTACAATGATAGAGGTAATTTGAACCGCATCTCCTTAATTCTTGTACCCCACCAGAAAGCTTTCAAGATCCGAGCAATCAATGTTTGCAAACTTGGTTCAACACAAAATTGCCTAGGAGAGAGTATCTGGAGCATGTCATTCCATTTCGTTGCTGCTTTGATTGACTGCATTTGATGTGTTGCAGCACTCCCCAATAGCAGGCGCCCTGCAAAACACAAAAAAGGGAACAGTTATAAGAGACCAAGCAAATGGATCTTATCTAGTTACCTGCAATAAGTGAAAATAAAAACGAAAAGAGGTGGAGAGAGAATTGACTTCTAATTCCCACAAAATAAATTGGATATTCAATGATGAGCCACTGAATATGAAGATAGACCAGACTTCCTTTTCTTTGGCTATGAGAAAATAATCCTTATCTTCGTAATGAAGATAAGACAGCAATGCGCTTAAGGTGCCCTAATATGCATAAACATATTAGTGCACATGATTTTGATTTTCTTCAAATTAATTGGCTAAAACATATAAATAAAACCACTAAAGGATACTTTCCAGAATTCAGCTGTATAAACACGTTGGTCTAACCCAAATTAGATGGCACAGAGGTTTATTAATATAAGGACAATCTTTTCCCACTTTGTAAGAGTGGGTTCCAGAAGATATTGGAGCTGCCAAAGTAAAATCATAGTTGTTCAATGTATGTACCTAGACAAAATTGATTGCTATAAACAGTGTTATGCATGCACCTTTAGACAATAATCTTGTAAGAGATGATCTTATGAGATACTGCAGCGATTGAAAATTCTAGCATGTGAAGAGATCAGCACCATCCTCAATATCGTTGGTTTTGATGCTTCCACTCTGTGCCATGAGAATTCTGTATATCCTCGTTGAACAAATCTCACCTAATCTTCTATCTCCGCCTATCAACCCTTCGACTGTCAAGTCCTTTAAAATTAACTCTTTCTCACGGACCTGTCATGATGAATAAGTATCCTCTTATAACCTGATGCACTATAGGCCAAAAAATAACTGCCACTATAAGCAAAAAAGATACAAGCAGAAGAGTAATAACAATATGCATATTCATAATAAAAACAGAACCATTTTGCAGCATATTGAAGAGGAAAAAATTGATAGCTTCTTTTTTTTTCTTTTTTTAACATTGAATTCACAAAAACACACCAAGGCACAAACAACACAAGAGAATGCACTTCTATTCCTTTTTTCTCTTCCCTCCCTTTGTAGTGGGAAATGCCTTGCAGTTAAAAATGGGTTACCGCCTTTAACATCATTTAAAAAAGCACCGTAGAAAGCAAAATATGTAAAATAATTCATAATATATTAAGATTTTACCATGACACTGAAATTAAGGATTTGCAAATGAAAGATATGTCATTGTGGTAACTCCATGGGGTTCAAACATTTTTAACACAAGATAAGAATACAATGGATACAGTCCATGGAATCCAATGGCTACAGTCCATGGTCAAGATCACAACCCAAGACAAGAAACCTCGAGGTTGGCCGGTCAATTTTTTTCTTCTTTTTGGTTAGATTAGAGAGTTTATTTTTCTTTGCAGCATCAAATTAACATAAGTTGTTTGAATTATTTTTTATAATTTTTTTTGGTAAGAAACTATTTAATCATTAATTTTACATTAATTTAACATTCCGCTTTAAGAATGCTATGACATTTTTTTACATTAATTTAACATTCCGTTTTAAATCACCTTAGTATACTTTATTAACATTTAAGTATACTTATGCATTTTACTATTATAACAAGCACATACTGTTAATTTTACTGAAGCAGTAATGTTATTTCTGTACACATCTATACTATTGCTCATGATTGGGTTATAAAAGCTTTTTACAAATCTAAACTTTAACTTGAATGACAAGCAAAGCTAGTTGCAAATTCAGCTTTGCTATATTAAAACGAAAGAAATCATACATTTGGAGTTTTTCCTTTTTTGGATCAACAAAAGGGAGATCTGGCAGGACACCTAGAGGTTTCAATTTTAAATGCAAAACAAGAAGAAAAGGAAAAAAGGAAGAAAAGGCAAAATAAAAGAAAGCATCTTTACACAGCCCAAAACATTGGTAAAGTGCTGAGAACTTACCAGCCTTTGAATCTGAAACAGAAGTCTACAAAGTATGGGAAAGCTTTTATCTAGCATAGATCAACCAAAGCTCAAGGGTGAAAGACATTGTGGAAAATTTTGACAAGCTTTTGATTGACTGTGTGATCATGACTGGACTCGGTCTCAGTTTTAAAAAAGCTGGCCAGAAAATGAGAAACTAAAGAAGCTGAGGAAGAATTGATGTTTCTCTTGTCGGGACAGAGTGAAAATGGCTAATCAAAATGTGGGAAGCAGTAAGTACCCAGCTAGGCATACACTTATTAGGTTCTAGCACAAAATGATGGGAAGAAATGCTACTCCAGCAATCCAAAATCATCAAGAATTTATGGAAGATTGAGATTTTCTAGAAACATAATGCAATAAGCTGATGGACACCTTCTGGGGACACTTCATAGCTGTTAAGCCGGTGCCTAAATAAAATAATTAATGGAATTGTAGACATTCACTTCCAAACAACCATAGGTATGTGGTGTGGCAGCTTTTGGACATGTGAAAACTGGGATGGATTGAGAAAACTAAGTGTGTAATTGTGAAAATACAAGAAAATGAACTGCTATAACTTCATTCAGAACATGTGCTTTATAGCCATGGAGATGCAACTTTTTTTTAACTGCATATGGACTTGTAGGTAAGTAAATCAACCAATGTAAATTTTAGATAAGCAGCAAGACATGACTAGTGGTACTTTTACTGTCCCGTCACTCATGAAGAAATGTTTTGTGTTTGTGATGTCACCAAGTCAAGAACTCTAACCAAGTCATTCACAGTATGTATCAGGAAATGATAAAGTGCTTATCAACCAGTAAAACTTCTATAATTTCCAAAATTTTGCTCATATTTAGAAGTGCTGCATGTGCTTGGCAAACCCATTTCTTAAAATACTAGTTTCAAAACAAAATAACTGAAAATAAAATGATTAGTGATCCTACTCCATAACCATGTTTTGATAATAAAATTGTAAAAGACAGCAATTTGGTGGTTGAAAGAATTAACAATCTTTTGACAACATTTGAACTAATAAATGCACTTCATTTGCATTCCATGTGTAAATTGATTTTCAATAAAATAGATCACGATGCAACTCGCTCTTTGATATAGAAGATCAACGCCTATTTTAAGTCAAATGACTACTTCTAGAACAAGTTCACCCTGTTTCCAAACATCATGAGAATTAAAAAACGTAAATAAACCAAATATTTTTCTGTATGAAGCTCTGAAAGCCATTAGGGTTGCATTTGATTGCCTGAGATTCTAATTGATGTTTTTGTACCCTCTCTTCCCTGCCATATCTAAATCAATAGCTACATTGATAAAAACAAGAAATATGAATTTTTTTTTACTTACTGATTTACTTGGATCCATGTAAACACTTAGAAGAGATTTCATTGTTGGATATCTTTTCCATATGGCTAGAGCAAATCGTGGCTGGACCTTTGGGATTGCTACTAATACCTTTAACCTGAACCAAAAGCAGAGCCAGCAAGAGAGATGTCATGCACAGATAAAGAGACAAATAAAAGTATGCAAAGCCATCTATAGGCAAAGAGTAAAAAATCATGGGTCATTTACCATTCAGTGATATGGCCATATACTATTCAGAATACACACACTAATGCACATTGGACAAGCTGATAAATTCATGGAAGCAAATAATAGAAGCTTGAATATTCTTCTATTCATGAAATAGTTTGCATGATCAAAAGGCAAGTAGGATCAACCCTTCAACATTTCATATTAAAAAAATTCAAGCAGCAGAAAAAAAAAATTCAGCAGCTTACATAACTTCAGAAATGCACAAATCGTAAATGTTGCATAAATGAGGACACGAATTACTAAATCAAAATGAAAATATTGGGTAAGAAATAAATGTGTTGGGAGAATGTCAACACTAGATTTAATTGATGATTTTTTTATTATTATTTTTATAAGATAGTTTTGGTTATGTACAAAAAAAGCACTTTCTCATGAACCAAAAAAGAGAAGGAAAAGCATAGAAACTAGTAGTATCTCAAGGAATAAGGAAAGGATAAGAATATATATATATATTTTTTATGGGACAGTTAGAAAAGATATCAAACTAAACTAATTAAAAACAACAAATTCGTAAACCCAACAACTTCGGACAAAAGGCTTAGCTAGGTGGAGCTGGTTATGCTAGAGTTATTTCAGCAGTACCCCTAAATAATTGCGCGCGCGCACAGACAACACACAACATGCAATTACACAATCAATGCCATTTATTGATAAGTTAGAATCTCTAGAATATTCTCGAATGGTCTTATAGTATTAAGAAGTTTACAACAAAATGCATCAGTGCACTTTACTCACCACAAGCTCTTCTTAATTAAATTTCGATCTATTGAATCCTTGGCGATAAAAGAACCATTAGCATTTACAGAGAGCCATGTTGGCTTGTTCCTGCAGTTATACAAAAGAAATATAGAAGAATGTGCCTGCTTAACATGAGAAAGGCAGAATGTGCAAGAGAAATAACTAAAAAGGAGCAAAAGAAATCAAAAGATAGAATAAATACGTCAAGTAAGATGGAGATCTTAGAGTTGATTGCTTTGCTCAAATGTCAAACAAAGAGTGAGAGCACCAACTCAACCATGCAGATAGCTCAAAAGGTCTTTTCAAAACTTTAATATTTTTGCAAGCAGATTTCTTTTAATTAATAATGCAGCAGATATGAATCAAAAACAAGCCAACAACAAAGTTCACCACTTGATAGTGGACTAGGGGTGTTAATGACACCGGGTAGTGTCACGGGTACCCGTGACACTACCCGGTCAAAGCTCGAGCCCGGGCTCGGTCAAACCGAGCTCGAGCCGAGCTCGGGCTCAGGTAGCTGGGTATCGAGCTCGAGCTCGAGCCCAGCTGTGTCGAGCTCGAAGGCTCGACGAGTTACCCGAAATATTTTAATTTTTTAAAAAATAAATTTTATAAATAATTATATATATATTTTTTAAAAAAATTATATATAAAATTATATTTTTAAGTATATTTTTTAAATATATTATTTATACCACCCAATGACACTACCCGACGACACTACCCGATGACATCTGATGACACTTCGAGCTCGAGCTCGAGCTCAAAAAATACAAACTCGGCATGCTCGAGCTCGAGCTCGAGCTCACCTAAAGTACATCGAGCTCGAGCTCGGGTATTATGATACCCGAGCTCGACCCGGGTGTCATAACACCCCTATAGTGGACTGACCCATTTCCACTTTCTTTCCAAAAATATATACATCTCAGAAATTAATTGGTTGAATAATATATTATTTGATAAATATATACAAATTGTCTTCAAAATTCAATTTCATCTGCATTATACATTGGCGTTTTAATGCTATACAATCTAGACCACAATTTCACCTTGAATTCCATTTTTGTCTAAAGTAATACCTTGACTGACATGATGCCAAGCTGCAAGTCAGACCAACCACATGTTCAGCAAGTTCAGCTTCATCTATGCATTGCCTAGAATGTACTCCAATAAAATGAGTGGTTAATAATGACAGTACCTGCGAAAAAGATTTTTCTCATTTAATTTTCATCATGATCCACAAAAATAAGCATGCACACACGCACGAGAACAAACTTAAACCACAACAGACTAGATTAAACAATCATATATGAACATGCACATGTGTAAAGTTAACAATCATTATTAATTATAAATACCATGAAAGTTTGCTTAGTCCTTGGAAATAAGTGGGTGATTAAAATATATCACCAAGAAAGATAAATTTAACTAGTCAAATTTGACATATGCATGTGCACGCATGCAGATAAGAATGCAAGCAAACCTTGATCTACATCGTTCTTATCTGTGGATCACAACAGGGTGAATGCATGGCCACTGGCCACCAAAGAAGAAAAATAAACTAGAACATGAGCACAGGGAAAGAGAGAGAGAGAGAGAGAGAGAGAGAGAGAGAGAGAGAGAGGTCCTCTACAAGGGAAGAAATGAGAACTCTATCTCAGTTGACAAACCAACCTCCTCAACAGGTGGGCATTTCCAATCATCATTATATTCTGGATTCTTGTACTGTCTTTGTTCCCTATGAAAATACCAAAAAATAAATAAATAAAGAATTGTTTCTAATTATTAGAAGGAAGAAATAACTGTTGCTGCATTGGGTTTACAACACCAACAGCAAAAAGTTCAGATGAATCCTGGTAGGACATGAAACGCAACTAGAACAAACAAAGCAAACAGCAGATTAGGCAATTCTAGTTTTAACATTGTAACTCACAAGACACTTTAAAAAAAGGAGGGGGAAAAAAATCTGCCTTCAACTACAAACAAATTTGTACACTATTAGTGAAGGATGCTTGCAACCTCAGTGTTACAGAAGGCCATTGATCAGAAGAACCAAATATGGATTATGGAGCACAATAGAAAACTGTCCATAAATTGGATGCGTCAAAACCAAATAAAGAAGTTAAACAATGCCTTGACCTTGAGAAAATAATTCATTCGGCGGCAAATTGTGATTCAATGAGCTTACAGACAAGTCAAAATTACATGAGAGAGAACGTGTATACATTTGTGTAAGAAGCTCAATGGTTGGAAGGGGGTGATCTTTCTCTAAGAAGGTGTATATTTAGGGTTGTCTCTAGAGTGTTCTCCTTTATGTCTCTGTTCATGCCCCTATTAGGGTAGTAAAGAGACTAGGGGTTCAGAGAAGTAATTTTCCTTCAAAGAGAATGCCAAAATTCCAGGAAAAAGGTGCAGTATTACATTTGTACAACATGAAGGTGACAACACTTCCCACTTCACCAGCCCAAAACATCAGAGGAGACAAGAAGCTGGGAATACCTAATACCTGTAACAGGATTACTAACATACCTGCCCCCTCCCCCTCTCCCCCCAATAAAGAGAGAGAGACAGAGAGAAGGGGGAAAAAAGGTAGAAACTGCCTTACCTTTTCTGAATGTAACTCATCAGCCTATTTGTGAGGTAGCAAATAGTGTAAGATGGGTAGCGGTTTCGTATGGAAGAAACATGGTCCATAAGTGATTTATCCATAACAAGGCTACAAAATTCGTCAGCCTCATAAACAAGTACTATATATGAGATCTCTCTTAGTTCCGGAGAGAGCTGCAATGTTGAAAGAACAGTCATTAGAAAAATTGAAAGGGACATGAAATCCAATATGCACCAAAAAGCAGCAGCAAGAAAGAAATGTAGAGACCAGGATAGACTATTGGGCAACTACTCAACAAGATGGCTGTTCAGTGTTCTCAAAAGAACCATGAAAATATAATGTGCATGCATATGCGCCTTCAAAAGCAACCCTTAGCTTTTCGTTTAAGAAATACACAAAACATTTTTACAAAGAGTGATATGATAAAAAACTTCATAGTCTTCCATGTACTGTGTCAAAAGATTTGCTTCTCAACTCCTATATATCCTCTTCAAGCCAGAGAATTCAATTCCATGATATTCATCTTTGGCCTCTTGTTATGTTAACGATAGACTTGTAAATGACATAAAACAAAAAAGTCACATTCTAGGTTCACTTTCGTAACTCTAATTCCTTGCTAAGAAGCATGCACCCCAGGGAAATTAAGTGTAAAAACCAAAAAAAAAAAAAAAAAATCCCTCAACTTCAAGCAAAAAATAAAGATAATACCATCTTTGTATTATGGCAATTGATAATTTCATATGTGCCACACAGGCACAAGGAAATCCATATTTGATATTAAGAAGTAGCTTTCTTTTCCTGTCTAGGGCTGCAAGCAGCCAGAAAAAATATTTTTCAAAGCACAAACCACAACAAATCTCATGAAGCTAGTAAAAAGCAAAATCAGAAAATGATTTGCATTGTCCCCATGAAGTAAAATTAACACTCTGAACGAAACATACCTCTAATATGTCATGTGGAACAGTCATAGACCACACAATTGAACTTTGAACAGGATTTCTTGTTATACGATATGTTAGGCCTTTTTCAGCAAAATTTGTCAACAAGTGCCCTACATCCGTAATGCAAACCACATTTTTAATCCAATCAAGAATTAGATAACACCTGATCTCATGTGAACTACAAGACCTGGATGCTTTATTTTGCAACAGTGTAGTGAAGACTATAGATTTTCTAAAATATATATACATATATTAGAGGAAATAGTTTATTCCATTTTCACAGGTCATCTTAGATACTGTTGTTAAAGTTATTGAACTGAGAAGGGGAAAAAAATACTTAAAGGAAGGAATAAGAGATTTTATATTTTTGCCTGGCATTTTTCAGTAGATTAACTGATAATATAAAAGGCATTTGATAATTCAACATATCCTATAGTTTATTGAGATTATTGATCTTAAGAATTTTGTAAAATCCTCTTTCAATTGGTTACCATTCCCAAGGATGGTGACACCCCCTTGGAACTCTAACTAAAGTTTGTTTACCTTACCAGTAGAAAGTTTAAAAAAAATGAGGGGTAATGCAGCCTATGTACCTCCAATTGATCCTCGTTCAACAACCTTGGTGTCAATTTCAGCCACAATGGACTTCAGGGCATACTTCCCCTTTTCCCAGTTCTTCTTTTCCCTTTGCAATTTTTTCATCTTTGCCTCTTCAGCCTTCTGGGCTGCCTTTTGCAACTTCTCTTCCTGTGTCAGAAGATCTTATTGGAGAAGGATCCAAAAGTGATCAATAGAATAGAAACTAATTTTGTTATATCACAAGAGACTGACTTCTGTAGGCCTTTGCTTCTTCCTCACTTCTTTACTCTCATCCTTCTTTTTCTGTTTTGAGGCATTTCTCTTTTTCCTTGGCAACACATCTTCATTCATAGTATGCTTCTCTACCTGTGCAATACCAATCAATTAAGGGATGGTACCAAGAGACCTTTGATCATAATGCAACACGCCCTTGTGAATTCATAACATGCATGTTTCAGAAATAAGCCAGGAAGAATGAATAGCTGATTTATAAAGCCGTCTCCAGGCATATAATTATGCAAGATATAATCCTAGGCATGAAGAATAAAAAACGAATTTCGTTTTTCCATGCCTGATTTTCAATATTCTCTTACACTTTGTGTGTTAAAAAATTTAAACATGAAAAATGGACCATGTTTGAAAGGTAGATAAAATACCAAGTCATTAATAGAAACAGGACAAGAGGGATTTAAAACGAGTACAAATAGCTCATGCAATGGGCTAGCAATCTTCCACTATTTCAGTGCACAAGATAACCAAATTCATCATGCATTGCCCAATAAAAACTTTTACCTTTGAATCATATTTAAGTATTTGCAGGAGAGAATATAAAATATACTGGACTTGAGTCAATTGCTACCATCAGAAAAACTAAAGCTCAAGAATAAACTTAATAGCAAAATAGAAAGCAAGGATTTGATAACACCACAGCTTTCCAAGAAACCTGAACTAAAGATTGATCTTCAAAATGGTCTCAATTAAGGAGTTAATGTGTTTGTAGGATCATGTCTGCATCAACAAAAGATAGCATATCCGAAGATGCAAAATTTCATACTTTCAAGTTCTTTCCTGCAAGTCTATTTATATGTAATCTATTAAGTATGGACACAGACATCGAATACAAGATGCTACACAATAATGGACACAGAGATAAAGCTTCACGCTATTTTTGTTGTATCCTATCCTGTCCAAAGGACAATTACGGCATAGACAACACTGATACCATCAATTCAAGAAATTTCCACGCAACATAGTTTGCGATTAGTTCAAAATGTAACATCAGGGCCCACCCCCAATGTGATTTGTTCATCACAATCAAGTCCTTGAGTATGATCATTCCAAATTGAGTGGGACACTCTTACGCATACAAATAGTGTACCTGAAGGTCATTAGTTTCCAAACTCATAGTATCCATAACTACGTCCTCCATCGACGTCCTTGCAACATTGAAAGTTCCTAAATGAAGATAAATAACACATTGTTTATAGAAATTAAAAAGAAAAAATGATAATACGTATACAGAAACATTCTCTCTCTAGATTAGCTCACCAAGAGAACATAGTGCATCATTTTTGCTTTCCATCGCATTGAAAGTTCCTGATAAACATTAAATAACATTGTTATTGAATAATCTAAGAAAATAATTCACATCTCTATCTGAATTTAGGGATCTTCATAGAGCCAAATTTTCCCAGTATGAATCAACTTACCACGAGAACACGTTGGATTATTTTTGCTTTCCTTCACTCTTTCCTCTTCAGACTCATTGTCGGACTCCAAACAGATCACTCCACTTATCCCTGTAATTTGAACAAACAAGTACGATGCATTCAGAAACATATGCACAAATTCGCAACAAACCAGACCCTAAACTTTTGTTAACAAAAATAATAATCAAGAAATAAGAATGACCATCGAACTTTGGATCACTGGAAGAGGAAGCATTGGTGCATTGGACGAATGAAACCCCACTTATCCCTGTAATTTAAACAAACAAGTCGCAGGCATTCAGAAACATGCGCACAATTTCACTACACAAAAACCCTAATCTTTTTTTTTTTTTTGAAAACTTTAAGAATTAAGAAATAAGGATGACCGTTAAATTTTGGGTCATTAGAAGTGGTAGCGTTGGTGCATTTGACGAGTGAAACCTCGGACTCGAGTGAAATCGACATGGGAGTTTCGGGAACAAAAGACGGGGTATCAGGAGTGGAATGAATTCTTGGTTTCTGAGGAGTGGGATCATCGTCGAGGATGAAAATCGAAGGGTGTGGTTGGGGTTCGGTTACGGTTTTCTGTTTCTTGGATTGGATTGGAAGAGGAGAGAGAAAAGAAGAGTTGGCATTTTGTTTGCTCTGCGGATCATCGGAATCGGAATCGGAGATTATGTCTAGGGGAATTGGTTGGGACATTTTCCGTTGACAGAGGAGATATTTGGAAATCGGAGAGAGAGAGAGGGGGGGGGAGGGAGGGTGATGTTTGAATTTGAGATTAGGTGAGGGCGGGATGGGGAGAGGTGTTTGGGTACGGGATTTGGAATGAACGACATCGGGACGGAACGAGTTTAATAAGAGATGGCTTGGTTCTAACTCTATTGCAATTTAGAACAAAAATACTTGACATGTGAATTCAAACTGGTTCTACAAAGTTTAGGGTCGAAGAATTTATGGCGAAGGAAAAATTATCCCTTGTATCACTTTCCAGAGAAGAAATAAATAAAAATCAGTAATCTAATTTTTTAGCAGATATATTAAAAATTTTAAAATAAAATTCTCTACAAATTATATAATTGAAAGACTCAATAAAAATTATATAAAAGACTACAACAAATGTTCCAAGAAATGTAGTATCATACCAACATTGGTCGGCACGACAGGAAAGGGCGTTGAGATATCTTAACCATGCCTAGGTTTGACTTATTATGAGAATAAAAAAAATTATATTGAGAGATCTCTTTTAGAAAAGGGATTTGATCATATATTAGTATAGATTAGTCGAGATAAAATTTTGGATATTTTGCGATGGTCTTGAATCCAACATCCAAAAAAAAAAAGAAAAGTGGTATCATAATTAGGTAGTCATATTTTGACACCTACAAAATCAATAGCTCTCTGCAGAAAAATTTAGCAAATTGAATTGATAAACGAAAAATCAACAGGTATTTAATTTAGTATAATAAAGTATTAGATTTTTTAATTAAATATTAAATTTAAAATTTAATAATGAAAAAAATTATATTAAATGAGTTGTTTTTTTTTTTAATGAATTTTGTATATATTTGAATTAAATTAATTTAAATATTGATTTAAATAACGGTGGTAAAAAAAAAAAAAAAAGGAGATAAATGGGGAGCCAATGAACGGTCCAACAAATGGAGAGCACAATTCCAAGGAAACCACTCTGGCGGAGTTACCCCTCGTGATCTTGCGGGTATACAGCGACACGTGTCCCCGCCAGTGAGAACATTTCCCGATCATGATCCATTGTTAGCGTTGAAGAAGTCAAACTAGCATCTGTACAAGCTGGTTCTACCTCTGATGAAATGTCTTGTGCCCATAATTCAGTGGTCATCTGTGACATGATGCTTCCTAGTTCTAATGAGTTTCCACTTTATTTTCCACACATGGGGACTTTGAAAGTCCCAAGGGTTCGTTTGATAACTTGAAAATATATGCTGCTCAAAACCCAAAAAAAAAAAAAAAAAATGTTGGATAACCAAAAACAAGGCTGCTATATGAAATGGCAAAGCTCAGTTAAAGCCTTTTATGGTTATTTTTTAATATTCTTAATATTTAAAAAATCTGCATAAAATTTTGATCTATTTATTCCAAGGGCCATCAAAAATTAATAATTTTTTAACATGTCCTTGAACAAACTTTCATATTAAAATTGAGAGTTTATAAATTTGGTGAAAGAAATAAAATCTTTTTGAAAAATTATATAACTTTTATAAAAAAAAAAATTATCACAGTATTTTTTTTTTCTTTCCAAAAAGATGTTAGTATCCAAAGACCCTTCAAGTGCGATATATGAAGAATGAGACATTTACCAATGTGGTTGCCAAGGTGGGCGGCACTGCCATGAGGGAGGCTTGTTTTCACCTTGGGGGACAAGGAAGGAGGGATTAATGGCTGTATAATTATGAGCAAATTTTGCATTTCGCCAACAAAAAAACAATTTACTTTTTCATGTATGAGATAAAGAATTTGTTAAAATTTACTTTGAAATAATTAATTATTAAATTAGCAAAATCTTATATAATGTAATTTATTACTATTTTATGATTAATCAAATTACGATACATATTTCTCCTATTATTAAAGTAAACCCACTATTTTAATAATATTATTATACTTTATTCAATTTTCTTTTTATTTTGCTACAATGCGTTTGTCGCGTTTAGTCTTAATCAGATTATTGCAAGTGATCTCATCGCATTTTTTTTAATAAAAATATCTTTAAAAGTTTATAATTTAATTGTTGTTAAAAGGTTAAAAAATGCATTACATATTACTAAAAAATATTTAATAACTTCTAATTAACTACTCGTAGAAGTCTATTTTTTCTCATATTGTTTTCAAATTAATTATTTTAAAATTATTTTTTATTTTAAATAAATGAATTTTTTTACTTAAAAAACCATACCATATACAAGTAATGTTATTAGTTTTGTTTAATTAATTAGTAATTCATTTGGTTACAATAATATTAATTTTCTTTCTAAATTGACATAAGTGTCAATGTCCATAACCCACTATATATATATTTTAATGGTATTCTAAAAAAATTATTAGAAGTCTTTAATGTGCAAATAAAAAAATAAAAAAATTATCATTAAAAATCTTAAAATGTTATTAATTCATTTATAATGCTATTTATTCTTAAAAAAATTATAATATCAGCTCTCACTGTCTTACGCATGTTGTACCCGTCCCACTAAAATAAATATTTAGGTCGCCATTGTATGGCGCTGGTTCTTAGCACACAAGGGGTTTGAGGTCCACAGACATGGAGGCGAACTGAGTGTCACTTTGGTTGGTCATTAGGAGCAGTCATGGGTCCTTCAATGTCGCTTCGCTTTGCTTCATCAAATCGTGAGTCCTTCACGGCTTTAGGTATGGGGATATAGGTTCATATTAATCGTTTAGTCAGCATCGAGTCCCATGTCCGAAAGTGAAAGAACCATTGTCGACTCTCACCTTCGTTATCTTTATCAACTTAATATTTCAGTTCACTTTATAAAAAAAATAAAAAAAAATGAGATTAATACAATATTATTTTATAATAATTTTTATATATAAGAGAGGTTATGATAATACATAAATTCGAGTTTGAGATCATTAAGAAATATTACTATACGGAATTTCGCTTCAGATTACAACGAGGAATTTCTTTTGTCATGAAAATTTTAATTTGAGTAATATAAAATATGAAGAACCTTAGGTGTATTTTTATTTTTGAGAGGTAGTACCATGTTAACATGACTGTGTGATCATGTCGAGAATACATGCCATTTACATCCTCATTGATGGCCGAAGGTATTAATTAGACTGTTGGAAGGATAATGTTTACTAATAAATTGACTTAGAATTAATATAAATTATAATTTAACTCGTAGTGTTTTTTATTTTTAATCTCGAATTTAACTCGTAGTGAGAAAGGGCAAGTTTTTTTGAATAGGAGTAATTTTATTAAAGATAAGAGCTAATTACAGCTAAGCAAAAAAGGAATTGGGACAACCAATACCTGGTCTAGTTTAAATTATCTACTGAGCATTACTAGAATGAAAAATATGAATAAAAAAATATCATTAATAATTCGTATCAAATAATCAATATTAAGTTTGATATTGCCGCTTGCTGAATACCAATGATCAATTGATCAGTGGGATATTGTGTTAGATTTTTTAATCAAGATCACGAGATCAATTCATAAATTAGAGATTAAGTAGACTATATTAGGAAGATGATCTTCTTAAATGAGTTATTGTAAATCTCGAATCGGATTAGTCGAAACATAACTCTGATTATCGATTGGTATAGTATAAAAGGAAAAAAGAATTATTTGCTGAATTCAAGAGAGAGAGCTACTTTTGAATCTGATTCGACCACTTAGAAAGTATGCAACCGTGATATATTTTCTTGAATTTTGAAAAAGTGATTAAAACACTGTCACTTGTAATTAAAAAAAATAAAACATTTTGTAGTTTTCCATTTAATTTTGTGATAGAGTCCCCATTATGTCTGAACAGTAAGACTTTACCTTGGGACAAGATGGGGTCTGCAAAATGGGAGGTCACACTGACCCTCACGTGAAAATTTTATAGGAAAACAAAGACTTTGGAACAAATTATGGAAAAGGGAGCATGGCTTGGTCCCATTGATGTCGGGTGTCTCCTTCCATTTATGAATCCAATCCTTAATTCCCTCAGCAATATCAATCAGACAGGTAAGATGTGAATGATCATAAGGACTGTAGTAGGACAATATGTAACAGTCGATTTCTTGCTCAAAAATGACCTTTGCTGCCGGAAAATTTTTTGTATCAGATGCAATGCATGCAATGTTGGGTTCTTGGCAGATTTTTTTTTTCCATCACCCGTATCTAAATTCATATTTTCACTAATTCGGTTCAAGCGTTTGTAGAGATTTTATTTAGAGAACGACTTTCTCTATATAATTTTATCCATTTTTAAGTTTCAAACTCGAGAATTGATTGAATAATTTAATATCATATCCCATCATGACAAAAATTCAATCTCATCCCAAAGAAACAATCTATTCAAAATTATTATCAGATTTAAGGTCACTGCAATGTTCTATAATTTAAGTCTTTGTAACAATCTATTCCAGTTATTTTTTAAAATTTTTTATCAGATTTGAAAAATAATTTAATCAATTCGAAATTATTTAATTGTGAAAATTCTGAATTATTTCTAATATTCTCTTGTCATATTAAATTTGATCTATTGGGTTCATGTAGCATTAATCATCGATCATTATTAGAGAATTTTTTTACTAGAATTTCTATAATTAGGTACCATATAACATAGTAAATATCTAATTACGAGGTCACATGTTTAAAATAAAATGTTGAAATCTGCCGATTCAAATGAATTGGAACATAAAAGGCTTCAACTCCCATCCTCTCTACCCCACCCCCAAATATATATATATATATATATATATATACTAAAATATATTATTACTTTTAGAGAAAATTATTTTTCTTAAAAGTTGTACTTCTTTTTGAGAATTATGTTATTTATCATTATTAAAAAATATTGATTTTTCTAAGAGTTAATATTAATATATATTTTTTTCATTATTTATCATAAAAAACTCCATCTCCTCACCTCCTCACCGCATTCCAGAACAACCATTTCCCCAAAATTACTAAAACCTAAGGAAAAAAATAATAATAATATCAGGGTAGACAAAAATATAAGGCTGACTTATAATAATAATAATAATAATAATAATAATTATTATTATTATTATTATTATTATTATAGATCCCACCACAAATCTGCCTATATAAACACTGCAAGAGAAGCAATATTTAAGAGGCAAAAGACTTTGGTTTCTTCTACTTTTTCACAAAATACATTGAGGATATATAAATGGCTGATTTTCCAACCAAGAAGCTTCTTCTTGTGGCTTTGCTCTTGCTTTGTATCATCTCTACCAATAGTAAAGGTATAGATTCAATTGATCCTTATATTTCTTTATTTTTTTTTCTCTTCCATGGTTATTTAAATAAATTAAAAATCAAATGAACTGAATTCTAGATGACGGTCTGGCTCAACATGTTTTCATGATTTAAAAAATATTTTGATCAGTTCAAAATTATTCAGATTTAAAAAAAATTAAATTCTTTGTTGATATTATTGTAACTTAAAATTTGATTAATTTAATTTTTACTTATTTAATCTATATAACATCACTTAGAAAAGAAATTTTGTGCGTGTGTTTTACTAAGGGTATTCAAAACATTTGCAGTTAAGGCCCGGACTTTGCACGATGCTAATAATGGAGCTGATGAGGAAGATGGAGGTGGTGTTTTCATGGAAGGAGAAGATGGCATTCCAGAAGTTGAAGAGACAACACTGCATCTCGATTACACACCTGCACAGAAGAAGCCTCCCATTCATAATTGAGAGAGTGCAATATACAGAACTACACACGTGTATAGTGCTTGAGCTCAGAGTTTGAAATATGAATTAGAGAGTTCAAAAATGGTGTCTATAGGAAAAGAAGGAAAAAGAGTATATTACACTAGTGTATACAAGATTGATAGAGAGAGTGAGAGAGAGAGACAGAGAGAAGGTTGTGGTTGGGGTCAGTGAATTTATCCCATACAACACCCTAGTTTTCTCTCTCAGAGAGAAAGAGAGAGAGAGAGAGAAGGTTGTGGTTGGGTCAGTGAATTTATCCCATACACCACCCTAGTTTTCTCTCTCAGAGAGAGAGAGAGAGAGAGAGAGAGAATGAAGCGGTTGGGTCAGTGAGGCTGTTTAGGATATAATGATCATCATGCTAAGGGGAAACCTGTAATTATTAATTTGCTTTATTTTTTCTATGGCTGCCATGGATTTATATATGCAAATATATAAGTTTGGATGTACATTGAGAATGAACCTTGAGCATCGGACTAGTGTAAGACAACATTATTGTCCGGAAAACAGAAGGCCCAATAGATTTAATTTGAAATGCTTGAAAATTAACCTGCACCACTGAATCTTTCTTTAAAAACAGCAGTCGAATGGATAGCTATTGGGAGATTAAATGCAATTTTCCTGGGGTTTGATTATAGAGAAAAGTTGGTCGAATATTGTATTTAGATGTTTTCATGATATGTCAAGTCTTTTGAAGGGAAGTCGATGGTTCTGACAAATTATAGTGCATAGAGGTACAGAAAGAACTTCTTGTTCTAATGGAAATCAAAAGGGACTGAAATGGTCATGGCCATGTCCTTTGTCATCCAAGACTAAAATAGGATAGTTCTTGCGAGGCAAAAACCTTTACTGTATTGCTCAAAGTAAAAGACTACGATCAAAGAAGAGGTAACATCATTTACCTTTGCAATTACGGCCAATGTTTCATTACGTCCCTTAGTTAATAAACATAAACTGAACTTCCCAAGTTAAGATTTGTCACATATAGACAAAACATTGTGTCAATTTTTTGCATGAACAAGAGTCTTGTACCAGAATACAAGCCCTGCTTTGCCATTGAGACACAATTTAAAGCAAAGGGTTCCAAGGTTTCTCATCTCAAGATGTTCAAATATCAAATTTCATAATCGTGGATACCTTAAATTTTTAGAGGTATGGCAAAGACACCCGTTTGTAGCAATAACATGTATGATTTTATCCCGCGACCTGGGGGGATGGTCTCAATTTCAGGCCTAAGGTGGTACGTTTTTTTTTTTTTTTTTGGTTACACGATATCTAAATCTCAATCGGAGGGGGTTGTGTGGGGACCCCAAGGGGTACCTTTCAGAAATCTCCAGGTAAGTTGGTCATGAAAAGACAAAATTAATTAATAAGAACTTAACCACAATTTGGAGGAAAAACCACGAATGAGCTATTGCTTAATTGACACCTCCCCCTCCCCTGGTCTCAAGTTCAAGGCTTTCAATGTAACAAAAAAAATGGAGGAAACCAGTGATTATTCTCCAATCCAATCACGTGAGTACCCCTAAATCAAGGAACTGCACAAACAGAGACCATGCAAGACTTGGGACGTGATATACCATTCCTGTCTAGCCCATAGTCCGCCGAGAAGGAAAAGAGCATAAATCGCAATGGACCCATTGCAAAGTCCTTTCTTGCCAATACTGCCCGGCCCCCCTCCAAAATGGATGTGTTCATGTGAG
Organism: Dillenia suffruticosa; assembly: GCA_033439265.1. Taxonomy (NCBI): domain Eukaryota; kingdom Viridiplantae; phylum Streptophyta; class Magnoliopsida; order Dilleniales; family Dilleniaceae; genus Dillenia; species Dillenia suffruticosa. Next base: position 3,098,108 of record JAVTVX010000012.1, on the reverse strand, counting down.
AGAGAGAGAGAGAGAGAGAGAGAGAGGGGTGGAGGGAGAGAGTCAACATCTGTCAAGTTTCCCATTTATGGCCCAATCTGACTCTTCCGCCCCAATGCTTGTGTTCTGTGACCACCTTCATGCGAGAGAGAGAGAGAGAGAGTCTTGCAAGTTTCTCTCTCATAAGCCAAGCAAAAGAGAGAAAGGGTCTCTCCCGCCTAAACATATTGAGGAATTATAATGGTCTTGGGAACGCGTAACGTCCTCATTCAGTTAATATTAATTTGTCTCCGGCGACATGCAGAATGTGACCTTGTTTTGACCATGCTCGCTGATGCCGACGATGTCGGAGAAAGAAGTGTGTAGTAGTCCATTTGATTTTGTTGTTAAATCATCTCAAACAACTATTAACCCCCCCCCCCCGCCCCCAAAAAAGCTCACCTAAGTATTATTCGTATTTTATGATGTAATAATACATATAGTTTGGGCATATTTAAAATTTAATGTATGACTGCTTTAAAAAATGTTTACTTAAAATATGTCACGTAACATTCAAGCATTCTCTTCTTTATTCTCAACAAATAAAGCTTGGATAAAACCAAGTGTTAAACATGTAAAATCCAATCAACTTCTAGAAATTATTTAGTGGCCATTAATTTCTGTAACCTCACTGCCTTCACAACTCTCTCTCTCTCTCTCTCTCTCTCTCACTACACAATCCATTTAGCCACCCAAAAGTTCTAGGGATGAATTATATCTTATATTACAAAATGATTGAAATCATTTTCAGTTCAAAGATGGATGATTTTTTTATTCTGATTATTACGTTACAAAATTAAATTCAAAGAACCCTTTAATTTTTTTTGGTGCTGCAATTTTTTATTACGCTTTATAAATAAAATCTCAATCATTCTAATCTTTCCAAATTTAATTATTAGACAAAACTCCATCACCTTTTTTTTTTTCTTTTTTTAATATTTGTAAATAGAAATGGTAAAAGAATAGTAGTGTAATTAGATTTTGTATAGATATTATTATTCAAATCTCAATCACTCTGATCCTTTCAATTTCAATTATTAGACAATTTTTTTTTTCATTTTCTTGCAACAGTTTGGAGTGAATGGGTTAAAAATTATTTTTTCATTGGTTAAGTACAAATGAGACCATGAAAGTTACGTAAAATGAGTGCTGCTTTGTCGATTTTTGCAGGTCTTTGTTGAAATATATTTTTTTGACAAAAATATAAGAAAGAATGAAAGTAAAGAGAGAAAATAAATTATACTTGATAGTAATTTTGCAAGAACTTTTTTTTCTTCGTTGTGCTTTTTAGGTCTAAATAATTATGTGATTTTGTTTTTTAAATTAAAAAAATTGCTTAATTTGCTTGAAAAAACTTTTAGTTGAGGGAAGGAATCAGCATGCAGCTAGTGCTGGAGCTGAAATGGATTATGAAACTGAGGAAGCATCTATTCCAAAAGAAGATGTTGAAGAGTTGCTTGCAATGGACTACACTCCTGCCAAAAAGAAGCCTCCTATTCATAACTGAGTCTGCAATTCTTAATGGAATGCCTCAGAAGACTATAATTCCTTCCTGAGCTACTTTGCTATTCTATACATAAAAAGGTATTTGTGTATGTGTACACACAATATATATAGAGGGAGAGAAAGAGAGAGGGCTTGCAATTGCATGCAAAGTAGCTGGCAGCGGGAGTATAAAGAGATATTTGTGCATGCGCGGTGCCGTATATTATATGGTATAAGTTCCAACCGGTGTGTATAGTGTGACCCTGTATGCTCTGCAGATACTGTATTGCACAATTAGCAAGAGAGGAAAAGCCTATTGTACATAACAAATTATGGGAATCTACTATCAGTATTAACAAGGGTATATATAATTGGTAACTTGTCCTATGACAGGCATATTTTAGCTACAACCAAGAACCTTGTGCATATTCATATCTCATCCATAATCATTTTATCCAAAGATAAGAAAATGAAGGCATCTAAATATCATGTAAATTGGTAAGAGATGCAGTAGGGAGATCTTGAACCCACACAATCTCCCTTGTCTCATGTCCTTGTATACTATGTGTGATTTGTGGGTTATTACCTAATAAGCGACAGATTTAACGGTGAGCATCCAAAAGGTGGCGACTCATGCTTTTCTACTATATGTGATTTGTAGGTTATTATATGATACCTGACGGATTCAGAGGGGAACATCCGAAAGGTGGTGAGAGACGGATATGCACACAAAGCTAAGAAAATGAGGTAAAAAGTTCCCCAGAATATGAGAGATTTGGAGAGCAATGGGATTTGGCCATGCAGTACAGTCCTGCAAACACAGTTGAAACTTATTTGAACTGTTTTCATGGGCTAACAATCTCACAGACATCAAACAAGACAAGGAAAGCACCACCTTCCTGCAAAAAACTTGACAAGAATCCCAGACATACCCAAGAGGGTGGAGTTGGGTCAAAATGTGCAACAGGGCACCATCTTCGATGACTAATTCAATAGTCAAGACGCAACAAGCTTTGCTATCATTTTCTGCTGTCAATGTTTGGTACAATTTGCAGTAATACAAGAAAGCATTACGGACAGTGTTCATACCAGAATCTGAGTCATCCTGACTTAACTTCTAGGGCTTCTCTTGAGCTGCCTGTCATAGAACTAAGCCAAACTTCCCAGCATTTGTTACTGACCAACTCCAAAATATCGATACATGGAGCAGGCAAAACCTGTTAACCTTCGACAATTCTCTCGTAGAAGAGCAAACTCGCCTCCACAGCAAGAACATCTATTTCCAGAACATTGAACACTTCAGAATCTGATATACAGAACCAACGTGAAGGAAAAGACTTGATTTGTTTAGCTGCATCCTCTTGGACCTGCTTATCTTTTACTCTTCCATACAAAGTGTAATGCCCACAACCAGCCCTTCCAAAGTGCTCAACAACAGAACAAGATGGTAAGTATGAGATTTCACAGGCACGGGTGCCATGGTACAATTGGCACTCATCTGCATCAAAGAAGACATGGAAGTAAGTGCTAGCTAAATGTCTAAGAGACATCAGCATAAATCCAAAAAATGTCCCAAATCCGAGATTTGTGGATTCTTCTTAGGATGGTATTGAAGTTCAAGCCCTGAAAACATCTTTAACCACTCAGTTTTCTTACTCGTGTATATATATATATATAAATATAACACATGGGAACAACCACCCTTGTTGACCTTCCATCATTAATAGTATAACCAACCTTGTGTTCCAAATCTCTCCTCATTTTGGCAACCTTGGGCTCTGAGTAGCCTTTTCCAACAGGGAAAGAACATGCTTCCTCATGAACATGCAGAGATGTGCTAACTGATCTCACTTCATCTGCATCCACCAATCCAGAACTAAAATTTTTTCCAGGTAGTATATTAGTGCAGTTGACCAAGCTTGAATCTAGTTGCATACTGTAGTTAGTATGAAGAACTCGTTGCCTAAGTTGCTGCTTCACATGCTTTCCTTGCCAAGGATCTTTCAAATTCTTCACTCCCCCTCCATTCTTCATGTAAGGATGAAGGTCCAAACACAGCGAAATCTACATGTCCCTGGATGACAACAGTGTAGTCAATGGGTACAAGTATCAAGTTCATTATGCTTTCCTAGAGTCAATGAAAGAATGTACACCTTGATATCCAAAAATCACATGCAAACAAAATTAATCATGGTCTAACATGAGATATAATATTTATAGCCATGTTGTGTGGTGCCATGCCAGGGCGAAGCGAAAATTTCATGTAACATGACAGATAAATGAGCTTCAATTGGAAGGTAAGTCTCTGAGAAAGATTACATGAAGACAATAAACGTGCAAATAAATGATAATGTAGTGCCAACTGTTTTACAATGGCAGTTAGGTAATATTGTGTTAAGTTAATTAATTACATAAACAAATAAATAAAAAAATAAAAATAAACAATCTACTAGAAAAACAATACCTGAAGTTTGACTGGTTCTCCAATGTAATTCAGCCAAGCACACTGCAGATATATGCAGAGGACCTGAAATGATAGATGATCAGACCAGAATGAATACATGGAGCTTAGACTTTCTATACACACCCTCATCTTGAAGCCAAAATGTCCACTTAGAAGGCAAAGGTGGCATCAAGGATTTGACATGTTAGTGATAGCTTTTTTTTTTTTTGTGAAGAAGAAGATATCTGTGGAAGAACTCAATTCAACATAATGATGCATTATAGTCCAAACTAACAGGCCTTCAATGACATAATTCTGTCAGTGCCAACAGATAGAAGTGTCTAACAAGAAGTAATTGCTACAATCACAATAATACCATTTTCCTTATTTCAAGAGTTTCAAGTAAAAGGTTTAGCTTTTGACCTTTGGGCAACGGGCAATACTTAATTGCTTTACAGTATGTGAAAAGTTATTTGACCATGGAATAGCTTCAACCCCAGCAATATGTTTACAGTCGCAGTTATCTTGCCGTGTACAGGTCATAAGCTTCCCTACATCTGTCTGAGAAACAAATCCACCATAAGCACTTAATAACACTCATAAATAATACGTTAGATTCATTCATGGATGATCCAGAAACAAGATAGACCTTGACAACCTTTCATCCAGAAGGTTGATAAAATAAGCAAGCATGGTGAATTCTGTAGGTTGAGAAATAAGAGACCTCAAAGTACCTCACTTCCTCCTAATGTGGATAAGTACTTAGTTGCAGCCAAATGCCAGCAATTGCTGGAATGGTAATTCTCAACTCACTCTGCAACAACAAATTGCTTCAGACAATCTTCCAAAGTACAGCCAGCCATCTAAGTTTATGCAAAGAAGATAAGTAAGTGCCTCAGAGATCAGAGACTCATCATGGAAACCTCAAGCTTGAGCAAAGATTTTTACTTAAGAGGGAAAAAGTCCAAAATATGAAATGTTGGAATTCTTACAATGCTTGCGCCACCATCAGTCACAGGTGAAAGAGGTAAGCTGTGAAAAAATTCAAAATCCAATGAGATCTGCATAAAGTCAAATAACTAATGAACATTATATACATAAGTGAAGCCACAAGAAATGAGGATAGTAAAAATAATAAGAAATCATGTGGCACTTTGATAATCTTAGAAGTGCCCTCATACTCAAACATTGACCAAATGATCACAGGCAAGAATCATGCACATTCTTAGACCAACAAAAAAGTTGAAATTGAGGGATTTCCTAATGGATCAGTTATTGATTTTCTTAATGCAAGTCTGCTGCTTCAATGTATGGTTTAGCCGTGTTTAAATGAGAACAATAGCGGGATTGATAAGCTACTAATGGGAAGCATTTTGGAAGCACTAGAACTCTTAGAAAGGCCACACAGACCTGAGAGGAACAGCTTTGACAAGTTAGAATGCTGCAAATAATGCCATCAAATGGCCCAAAATAATGGTGTTGCCATCTTTTCCGCTCACTCAAATCATCCTTCTTTGGATCATAAATTCTAGAATTACCCAAGCCAAGAATGTCTGCCAGAGAACTGCAACTTGGAACATAACTTTCTGAAAACTCATCTCTCAAACAAGACAAAAGAAGAAGGAATGCTTCTTCTGCATCCTGCGGAGATTCATTAGCATCAGCAGTAACTGGCTGACATAAAATTATATCTACCATCTGCTTGAGATTCCTCAAAAGACACACCAAAGAAAGACAAACAATTCTTCCAGCTGGTTTTCCAAATTAAACTTGGGAATATAAAGATTCCAAGCAACCATCACTTTCTGTGGATCTAGAACCACTCTCCCGTCATGAACAATAGATAATTCTGAAGAAGCACAGCAAAACCACCCCATTAAAAAATAACCACATTGTTATATAATCGGCTAAATATCCAATAGACTTATTTACTTGTTCTAAAACAGGTTCAGCATTTCTAAATCATAAAATCACACAACCAATAGAACAAATGCCAATCCTTAGCAACTAGTCATAATGTAAGCTGTTTGTACAACACACATGTAATTTCATATACTAATTACTAAAACAAAGTCCAGAAATTCCCAGTTTACCTCTCAATAAAGTATACAAAGCAAGTGATAGTGGCATGCTCTCGGCACAATCCTCGGACAAGGATGATTGAAATTTCAGTATAACTTTTTCAAGAAAACAACCAAATTCCATACAACTAGCCAATGCCTGAACCATTAGGGGGGAACTTGTTAGAAAAAAATTGCAAAACCCCATGTTAAGACTGAATCAATAAAACCATTTAGTAGAATAATTTCATAGTACCTGTAAAATGACATTGAGGAAACAATTGTTACCCAAATTTCGCAATCCTGGTACAACCCAGAACTTCCCCAAATGTCCATTGCTTTCTGAAAACCATTGAATGCAACTGATACCCCTGAATTTACAATCTCTTAAAGCCGAGACCAAACCGGCAATACCCCGAATGCCAACAACTTGAATATGACTACCAGAGACGGAACCCCATTTAACTTGAGACAAAATCGAATATCTATTTTTGAGTTTGTGGATTATAGAACTAAGACTAAGCTCTCCTTGGATTTTCATTTGTTTTAAATTCCTCGAAGATTCATGAATTGAAATGACGAAAAGTTTTCACCTTTTCCGTGTTCATCCGAGAACCCCGAGTAAAAACGTGCTGGGGCTGCCGAACTCGACGCAGCGTATCCCTCTCTCTTCTCTCTATCTTCTATTTCTTCTAACGGTAACTGGTCTGGGTGCGTCTGGTAAAATATCCTCCTACCTTTTTCTTTCTTATTATTTTTTTTTCCATTGAATTTCCTTAACTTTTGGTTCGTCAAATTATGTCTATTATTTTAACAAGGAGGACAAAAGAAATCGAACTCGAAGAGGTTGTTCCTAAATGAAATAATAATATAATATTTTTAAGGAAAATAAGAAAAATATTTTTAATTAAGTAACACTGAAATCTAAATATGAGTAAATGGTGGATTTGTTGTGAAAAATATTTTTAAAAACCCGAATATCAAACAAATTCTACATTTATACCATATTTGTCGCGGGTTGGACCCGTGACAGGCTGTTCCGCTTCTTCAAGACGCGACATAGCCCAGAGGCTCTAGCGGCAGTGGGTGGCAGTGGGGAGGGAGGGAAAGGGAGCCTCGTGCGGAGGTGGAGGAGGGACGGGGAGGGCTTCCGAGGCGGTGGGGGAAGGAGGGAGGGAGAGGGAGGAGTACCGCGGGGGGGGAGGGGGAGAGAGAGAGGAGTGTCATGGCGGGGGAGAGAAAGAGAGAGAGCCTCAGGAGAGGGAGGGAGAGAGTAAGCCGCGGGCTGCGGAGGGAGGGGCTGCGGGCGACGAGGACTGAGAGAGAGACAGTCGTCGACGGATGAGGGAGGGAGGGAGGGAGGGAGGGAGAGAGAGACAGTCGCGGGGGGAGAGAGAGAGCCAAGGGGGAGGGAGAGAGAGAGAGAGCCGCGGGCCTCCACCACCCGCGTCGCTGCACACCTCCCCTGAGGTGTTGCCATCCTCCCCCGCGACGCTGCGCTCTCCCTCTCTCCCCCTCGGCGCTGCGCTCTCCCTCCCCCGGCGGCTCTCTCTTTCTCCCTCCGCCACCTGTGGCTCTCTCTCTCCCTCCCTCCCCCGCGGCTCTCTTTCTTTCTCTCCGCCGCCACTGCCCTCCTCTCTCTCTCCCCCTCCCCCCGCATCACTCCTCCCTCTCCCTTCCTCCCCCACTGTCGCGGAAGCCCTCCCACGCCCCCCGGCGGCACTCCTCCCTCTCCCTCCCTCCCCCTCCGCCGCCCGCCCCCTCCCCTCTCTCTCCCTCCCCCGGCGAATCCCCCGCCACCCTCCCCTCTTTCCCTCCCTCCCTCCCCCCTCCCCCCTTCGCGGCCCTCCCCTCTTTCTCTCTCCCTCCCCCCTCCGCACCCGCCGTGGTCCTCCCCCCTCTCCTTCCCCCCGCCACCCTACGCCGCGATCCTCCCTCCCCTCTCTCCCTCCCCCCGCCCCGCAGACTCCTTTTTCTCTCTCTCTCTCCCTCCCCCCGACGCTCAACAAATTCAGGTTATTTTGAAAATTTTTTTTCCTTTCGGATTGTTTTTAAAAAAAAAATTTTATGTTATTTTGTTACATATTTCCAAATTTTTATCCCCAATAAAAAATTTGATATACAAAACAGTGATTAAACTATATATTTAATAAATGGTGTATTTATTAGCAAATTTTTTTATATATAATTTGATTTGTCCATTTGCAAATTTCAAGTATTTTGATCCGATTTGGCTTCGAATATTAAGCTTTAAAATCAATTCTAATTTAAACCCAATATATTTTTTACTTGATGGCTCATATATATAAATATATATATATATAAATTTGGTTAATTCAATTCAAATAATTATTAAATTAAATTTAAAAACTATTTATTTAATCAACTTACGAGACATTAGTGTTTGACTCCAACATTTGGCTAATTACTGAATATTCGAGCTCCCAGGATGTGCGAATGGCCAAGTCCTACCAGTTGCTCACGTCTATGTCTACTTTCTATCTTGTCCTTAATACATTCAATTTTGTTCACTTCATTGAAATCAGTACCAACAAGATTATTTCTAATTTAAACCTTTTAAAATCATATTCCCAGAAAAAAAAATATATATATAGTTTGAATCTTTTGTGGTGAACTAGATTTGTAGTCATACGTAAGTTATTCTTACATGCATGCCCAAGAAAGAAAGGGGTTAACATGCTGTTCGATGGTAATTGTCGGCAAAAATCAATTTAGAGGTAAGCACGATCATACAGCAGCTCAACTTCTGAAATTATGGTGAGTTCAAAAAGACTTGATCTTTTGTTAATTTGACTCGACTTTGACTCCATTTTATTTTATCATAGACATAATATTTTTAATTAAAAATAAAAATTGTAATAAAATATAAGAAATTTTACAAATAAAAATAATTTTTTCTATAAAAATCATAATTGTTATATAAAAATAAAAATTATTACTATATTAATAATTTTATATATCAAAGATAATAAATTGAGATGAGTTTAATCGTTTCCCATAACAGCACCCCTTTCATTCAGGCAGCTCAATGGTAATCAACCTTGTCCCAGTATATTTGTTAATCTCAAGATTTGCTTGATTAAATTGGAAGAACCCTAAGCCCTTTTCCTTTAGTATCGGCTTGTGATTGTGACCCCAAAATTTGAGATTAAATAATTAAATTTTAATTATTAATACCAAATTTATTATTTTAAATATTTTCTCAGATAGTTTTACTAAAATTCTTTTAACTAAAATTTAAGGTATTTTAATATTATCATGTAATAAACTTACAATAAAATAACAAAAATAGGCATGCAATTGTCGGATATTGTAAATCAAAATCCCCAAAAAAAAATAATTTTACTCTAAAAATACACAAAAAAGTGAATTTAACAATATTGAAGTTGGGGTCTCAGACATCCAAGGAAGGATAAAAGCAGCACAAGCTCTCAAGCCTAGGCGAAGGCGAAAGCTCTTAGGCGGCCACTGCGAATGTTTTTTGAGAAACAAGCCTTAAGCTTTGTCATCATCGACCCGACCAAATGAAGAAAAACATTTTCAGAAAACAAGAAAGGAAAATCTAGAATGTTCCATCCCTAAATGATCAACAAGAAACCAGAAAATTAGACTGATGACAAAGTGAGAGGATGGATTTAACATGTGAGGGACTTGTTCATCCCTAACTAGCACTAATACCTAAGCTAAAGGGGCAGACGTAAAGTCCCAGAAATAATCAAAAGCAACAAAAGTGTTCTTAAAAAACAAGAAAAGCAAAAAAAAAAACCTCAGACATCCAAGGAAGGAGAAAAGCAGCACAAGCTCTCGAGCCTCGGCGAAGGCGAAAGCTCTTAGGCGGCCACTGCGAATGTTTTTTGAGAAACAAGCCTTGACGTTTGTCATCATCGACAGTTAGTCATACATAAGAAACTTAGATCGAGATTGATGAAGAGAATAGGCGATATTTGCAAACCCTAGATTTCCAGAGTGTAAGAGGGAGAAAGAGGCGAACGTTTGTGTATGGCAGGGAGAGAGGAGGCGACGTATTTATGGTCGAATGTTGAGAAGGCTTAAACTTTGAGGCTAGGGTTAGTGATTGGGTTTGTGTTAGATCAACGGCTGGGATTTTGTTTTGAGAAGGCCGGGTCATCTAGCGCCGTTTGTTTTCAGCTATGGGCCGAAACTTCTTGGCCCTTTCTTTGAGTTGCCGCGGAGTAAGAGACGGAGAGGGTTTTGAGTTAACAAATTTTTTTGATCATATTTTATATTTTTAATTAAAATTTTTTAATTTAAATTTTATAAATAGTGAAAAAAAATTTTAAGAGAGTTAATTTTTAAAATAGATTTTATAGTATTCGAACTAAATTAATTGAATAAAAATTAAAAATCGACGGTGAAAATAAGAAAAAAAAGAAGAGGGAGGGAGTTTTAAGTGATTTTCCGATTTGTTATCATTTTTCCTTTTTCTACGTTAATGTAGGATTAAAGGTTGCTATTGTTATTTACTTTTAACGTTCTCGTGTGATTTTTTTATTAATTTTGAATATATTTTAAATTTAAATTATAATAATTATTTATTTTTTATTATATAAAAATTCGAATTCTGAATTTCAAAATTAGAAAGGGTGATTCCTTATAAGGCAAATTATTATAATTATCATTTCAAATAAATTCTATATCACAATTCTGTCTATATAAATCAGACAAAATATTTGTAAATTCATGAGATAATCCTTTCGGAGTTGACGAGGAAAAGTCCCAATAAAAAAGACTGTTTGGTTTATTTATATAAAACTCAGAGAGTTTAAACTAATTTTTTTTAGTATTTTCTAAAATTTGATCATATCAAAATTTGTTAAAAATTGAGTTTAGAATTTAACTTTCACTTAGAAGGGCGAGTGTTAGAGTGGAGCCTAAGGTCCACTTCTATTTGTTAATATCTTATATTCGCTTTGATACATATTCAAACCTAAATTTTACGGTAAGTTTGGTTATAACGTAAAGTGAGGGTAAAAGAGAAAAAAAAAATAAATATGAGATAAAATAAAAAATTATTCTCATTTGATTCGAAATGGAAATAGAATGGAAATAAAAGAAAGATAAAATAGTATCCATTTCGCGTTAGAAAATATTTCCTTCCATTTGTGGACGAATTAGGATTGTAATAAAAATTTATAAATAAAATTTTTCTCTTCTTTTTTTTTTTATTTTACACGATTTAGAGAAAGTAATACCCATTTATTTCTCTTCTCTCTCTACACTTTTCACTCCGACCAAATAAGAGAAAATAATATTCTTTTTTTTCCTTTTATTCCTACCAAATAAAAATATGCACCGGATGGAATAAATTTTCCCCTCCCCTCCCCTCCCCCCTCCAGGAATCAAATTTAGCCGTAGTTCATATCTAAAAAGTTTATTATGATTATCATTAAGGTAAGATTTAAAATCTAGTGGTAAGTGGTATCATGATTCAAATTAACATGCATTCCCAGCCCATGACGTTATATAATTTCAATTTCTTTGTTGTCCCTGTTTTGACATCAATCATAATGTCTAATATGATAAGAATTGTCCCCAAGTTAGATTAAACAAAGAATTAGTATATTGGTCTGTTTAAGAATTTTTAATTGATTTTATTTTATTTTTATCAAATAAAAAATTATAAGAATTTTTTTTATAAAATAATTAAAATTATCATTCTAGTAATAATTTCTTATTAAAATTTCATTTAATTTTAATCAAATAAAATATTTATTTTTTATTTTTTTAAAATTATCGTTATCTGATAATTAATTCGATCGTCGAACTTCGTTTTGGTCGCGTGATAACACTTGATATCAACTCCAATCCAACCATTTGGAATGGGATTTGAGCTTTTAGGCTCTTTAGATCCCCTTCAAGAAAAAAACAATTATTAGTTAATTCATCAAAGAAAAGATGATGGCATCTAAAAATAAAAAAAGAAAGAAAAGAAAAAGAAAAAGGCAATTATCAAGGGTAAAATAGTCGATTCATAAAAGCAATCATATTTTCCGGTCCCGGTCCCAGTCCGACGTTCCTTTTTCAGGATCCAAATCAGCCAAATCCATCACTCATGCTTGCTTTTTCTAGTTTCTCTCACTACCTCAAAGTAGAAATGAAGGGTGTTTTTTTTTTTTTTTTTTCTTTTTTTTTAACCTCACAGAAGAGAACAAAGGAACCCATCAAAATTAATCAATCAAATACCAAAACCCACGCCCAACATTTGAACACAGAGACCGCCTTTTTCTTTAACACGGCTTTCAATACACATCCAGATGGGAAAAAAGCAAGAAAAAGAAATGAAGTCGACCCAGAAGTTTCAAATCTTTGATTCTCTTCCTGGTTAAGGTTTAGCTGAGAAGCATCTAATGGCTAAGAAACTTTACCAAGTTTGGAAGGGAAACAATGTAATGTAGACTTCAAATCTCGAAACCCCATTTTGATTTGTTTAATGTTGTTATTTTGATTTTGGCTTCCGGGTGTTCCTAATCTTGGTTGATTTGATCTGTTTGCGCAAATTTTAGTGGTTTTTCGCACTTAGGTAGCTGAAGACTTGTTGTGAAAACACTTTGAAAGTGGCTAATTAATACTTGGGTTCTGAGTATTCTACTGCTTTGTCAGGAAATTTTCCCTTTTTTTTTAAAATTTTTTTGCTTCTGGGTATTCTAGTACTGTCAAAGGAATATGCAATTCTTCGTAAATTTGGATTTGTGTTTCTGTCTTTGTTTGGATCATTTCATAGTTCTCAGCCCTGCATGTTTGTGAGAACTGGTGGGCTATTTTTAAGTCGGTGTGGATCTTTATTGGTTCTTCCTTTTTTCAATTATCTGGCGTTCTATGCCTTGCAATCTTAATCTTGATTACGCTTTAAGTTGTTTAGTTCTTGCTTATTTTGTTTAATTTGATGCTAGATTCTGTTTCTACTAAATGGGCGATAGACGGCAAATCTTTGTCAGCTTACCCATATTTATATTTATATTTATATTTTGGGTCGATGAGTTTGTCTTTCTAAAGATGTCGGTTCTTAATAAGGTTGTGTTGCCATGGCCCTTTGGTTGGACCTGCAGACGGATGATTGGCTTTGTTGGACTTTTCTTTCTCTTACAGTGTTCATGTTGGGCTAAACCTCAGGTTAATCTCATATAATATTTTCTAAGACATGGCTCTATATTGGATCGCTTCTTTTGTCTCGCAAATAAATTTGGTCTTTAGAGCAAAACACACAAACCAATTTGGTTGGTTATACTAACCAAGGAAATTATAGTCCGTCTTTCTGATGATCTCATTATTGTTGTTAGCCATTGTAATTTGTTCTTGTCTATATTTCTCATGATATTTCTCTCATGAAATGACTTCAAGCAATAGATGGTAAATGAGGTTTAGCCTAATGAGCGTGACCATGATACTTGTTCCCCTTCTCCTTTGTGCACTCCCTAAAAATCTTACTAATTGAAAGATAAATTGATCCATATTAAATTTTTGAGAACCTTCAACTCTGTTCCCGTTATCCCCCAATTACATGGCTATTGATGCTGTCAATTTTCTTGTTGGCTTATTCTGATTATTTCATGCTTGTCTTTGCTTGCAGAGGTTTGTTTTAAATGGGAGGTTAATTTTTGGACCAGATGCAAAATCACTGATTGTCACCTTATTGCTAATCTTAGTACCTGTTGTTATATTCTGTACACTTGTTGCGAGGCATCTCCTACAAGAATTTCCGGAGTCCAATGCAGGATACATAATTGTTGTAGTAGCAATTCTTTTCACGATTCAGGTTAGTTCTGTCTGTCATCAGCTTCTCAGCTCACGGTTTCTTGGTTTTCTTTGAACTGATTCCACTTGACATAAGTAACATCTGTTCGAGACCTACAGCCCTTATACCAATCAAACTCTTCATGTAATTATAATCAAGGTTTCATTTAGCTTATGAGAGTTAAAGATGCCGAACTCTTCTGTTTTAGGCACTGGTGTTTGATCACTTAACTCATTTGATCATGTTAGGTATTGGTGCTGCTTCTTTTAACTTCCTCATGTGATCCGGGCATTGTGCCTCGCAATGCACATCCTCCAGAGGAAGAGTTGTGTAATGAAGCCTTGGTTTCATCTGGAGCCTGTGGAAGACAAACCCCAACCCTACAGCTTCCCCGTACCAAAGAAGTCCTTGTCAATGGTACTCTTGTGAGGGTCAAATACTGTGATACATGCATGCTGTATCGTCCTCCTCGATGCTCTCATTGCTCAATATGTAATAATTGTGTGGAGCGGTTTGATCACCACTGCCCTTGGGTTGGCCAATGCATTGGAGCGGTATGTGCTCTTTTAAGTGTTTTTGCGCCTGTCCCTTTATGTGCTATCACATTTTTTTTCCCATTCCCCTTCTGAGCCCTAGTTTTGGTCTTAGTTTTAGATTAAAGAAGGATGGTGGTAAAGTGAAACTTTTCTAACTACAATAAAGTCAGGGTACTTTAGAAGGGATGTTCAATGCCAATTCATGCATTCTGATCAGTATATTAGAAGTAAAAAGGATCAATCCTTTGAAAATCAGGTGAACAACGAGTGAAAGAATGCCCTCATTTGATCGATCCCATGCTTTGAACAGTTTTGCTTCAGTTGATACATGTATTTACTGTTTTGGCCACAGTGAAAGGGCTAACTTCGAAACTTCTTGTGCAGAGAAACTACCGTAGCTTCTTCCTCTTCATTTCTTCATCAGCACTTCTCTGTGTTTTTGTGTTTGCAATGTCGGGCTTATACATAAAGTTTCTTGCTGATGATTATGGAACTATCTGGAAGGCAATGAAAGAAACACCCGCATCGGTGGTGCTAATGGTCTACTGCTTTATGGCTTTGTGGTTTGTTGGAGGTCTTACAGGCTTCCATTTGTACCTTATTGCCACAAACCAGGTCAGTTTCTTTTCATCTTACTTAAATTACCTTTAATTCTTTCCGGCAACCATTGAGTTCCTATATGCATGTTAAATGTCTCTCTTGTTCCAATACCATTTAGCTTTCAGGTATCTTGTTCTATACTAACCTCATGCTATTGCTGCATAATTTCGTCAGACAACATATGAAAATTTCCGTCGAAGAGCTGAAAATGGAGTCAATGTCTATGACCGAGGTTGCTTAAGTAATTATCTAGAAGTGTTCTGCACAAAGATAAAGCCTTCAAGAAACAATTTCCGAGCATATGTACAGGAAGAGGCACCAAGACTCCCCTGGAAACCTACCCAAGAAGTAGTAGATTCAAGCGGGCCTCCACGAGCAAAGGTAGAAGAGGATCTAGAGATCGGAAGAGATCTCCTCAAGATATCCCAACGTCGTGAGCAGGAAGTTGTAGAAGACATTCCAAACAAATGGGGTGATGAACTGGTAGAGGGATTTTGTGAGGATGAATTTGGTCTTGGCTCAGGATCAAAGCTTCATGCTGTTCATTCAGCACCATACTATTCCAATTGGGCTTGAAGAAGTTGTAGTTTTTTGAGCTTGACATTCACTGAAGCTAAAACAAAGGGTTAAACAGTGTGAGGAAGGAAGGCAAATTTATACTAATTGAGATGTTTGTACTTTACCACTTTAGACTTCAACATAGATATGCTGTCCTGCAGGGTTTGTAGTGCAGGCTATAAACTATTATCAGAAATCTCTGATATTAGGAGATGATTCTGTGGCTTTGCTCATGGGAGATGAGACAAAGTACGAGCTAAATGGCCTCTGTCTGTCTCTCTCTCTCTCTCTCTCTCTCTCTCTCTCTCTCTCTCTCTCTCACCCCTTTTTAAGCCTTGGCATCTCATATCAAGTATACAATTTGATGCCATTTGCTTGCTTGAATGGGTGTCCCATGTAGACTGCCCTAAAGTTTTGGGGGAGTATAATAATGAGCGAGTGGACAATCTCGGTTTGCAGAGCCGTGCCGTGCCAAAATCAGTCCTACATCGTTTTTAGGAGGGTTAAGTCAGACAGCTTTCCGGCATAGTTGTGCCAAAATCTCCGCTTTCTCTCGCCCAATCCAGCTCAGAGCTTCCCTTGTCCCCCTTATTTATTTATTTTTTTGTGAACTCCCCGTCCCCCTCATTTAACTTAGAAAAGAAAAAAATATTCCTATATTAGTACCATTTTTTAGGCATAGATATTTTTGACCAAATAAGCTAGATCGTTATTTTGTGGTCATATCACAAAATTATGCATTGCATTAAAAAAAACATTTTTTCTAGCAATATCTAATTATTATCAAAGTGCCCGTCCAGTGATTAACAGGAATAATAATAATGATAATAATAGATTCTATGAAAATGAGAGTTTTAATATTTTAATATTTTAAAAAATTATCGTGGTAGATTTACTTTTGCGACATAAGATAATAATTAAAATTTAAATTTATATATGATTATATATAAAAATTATAATTTTGATGGTTGATTGTCTCCTTCATCCTATTCTTTGGGGGGGGGGGAACTAAGGTTTAAAAGCAATAATTGATGTTCCATCGTCTATTTCTATTTTAGATGTTACCTTCTTATTCTAATTTTATTTTCATAAACGTAGGATGTGTGTACTAATTAGGCATGGACTCGACCGCCCATGAGATCCGTGGGCACGCCCAGCAAAGAAAAATAATATCGGGGGTCATTCCGAAAATTTAAAGAAGATTGGGGACATCTCAAAACCCGAAGAGTTCCTTCCCTGATAAAGGGTTTTGATTGAACTACAGTCTGTTACATTTCAACCCTCCCTCTCTCTCTCTCTCTCTCTCTCTCTCTCTCTCTCTCTCTCTCTCTGTAGGGTTTCGGACCTCTGATTTTAAGATGGTAATAATACACTCAATTTCACATTCCAGATCTTACAATCACTCTCTCTCTCTCTAACATCGTTTGTGTTTTTGATCTTTGTAGGAAGGAGGAGGCAATTTAGATGCGCAAATCGAGTCACTTCTCAATGTGGAGAAACAGATGAGGAACGCCGGAGATGTTGCCGGGACAAAGAAAGCGGTCATTGATATTCTCCAACTTTGCTTTGAAGCCAAAGCTTGGAAGACTCTCAATGATCAGATTCTTCTCCTCTCGAAAAGAAGAGGTCAACTGAAGCAGGTAAGGTTTAAAATTAACTGTTTTATGTTTGAATTTTCTAGGGTTTTGAATTTGGGAATTTAGGTTTTTGATTTGAGTTTGATTAGTGTGATTATGTGCGTACTTGTGTCTGGATCTTATTTGTGAAAGTTTGGGCTTCTTTTTGGGGGAGTTTGGGAGTTTGTATTATGTGAACATTATTCAGGAATTGAACTGATCTGCTTTCTGTTGAAATTTTAGGGTTTTTGAATTTCTAAATTAGGTTTTTGAATCTTTTCTTTACCTGTTTTTTTAGTTTAATGATGTGTGTGATTGTCTTTGAGCCGTATTGGTGCAAGTTAGGGTTTTTGATGTTTGCAGAATTGTGTGATGAGATCATTGTTTACAGCGATAACGCCATAGTTTGATGAAGAAATTGAACTTTTCTGACCATGTTACTTCAATTGTGTGCCCTTTTTTTATGCTAATCTGGCTATTTTACTCTCATGTATATGCTTTTAAGCAATCATGCACCTCTCAAACCATTGCTTGTGCCCCAAAACTGCCTATCAAGTTGATTACATTCATTAACACCAGCTTTTCCTCTTCTGCAGTTCGTTCTATGACAATTAAGCCTGCATAAGTAGGGGCAAATCATGGCACCCCTTTTATTTTCTGTGCTTTCCCTTGTGGTGCTAATTCCATGTTGTGAGCCCAAATCGTCCATTATGGGGGGTTCGTGGGGATTACATTATGATTGTATTGTCAATAACAATTTGAAATCTCTGCTGCCTGAACATACTCACAGGGCATGGCAGAACAAAATATGGGACATGATGCCCAAAACCCAAAAAAAGTAGAACATGACCTTGCATTGCATGGACACGTTTATTTTCTTCTTAAAAAAATAAAGAATTTTGATTTTCTGATCCCAGCCATGTTGGTGGCGTGTCCATTACCTAAATTAATAATTCTTTGAACATGAGAGGATGCGTGTCTGACACATGTTGACACATTCAAAGGGCCTTCACAAGTAGTGCATTGATGTTTTAGTGTTTGAAATTCATACTAACTCACTTCCTCTTATCAATGTTTGTACCTGCAAAACAAGTTCTGAACGCTTGTTCAGAAATTTGAAATTTCATTACCCTTATTTAGGGCTTTGTTTCAGTTTTTGCTCTACCTTAACTCCACTCGTGAAATTTGCAAAAGAAAAGATGAGGATTCCCATTTCTATATCTATGATTAATCTAGCATGTTGTTTTTAGGGCCTTGTCATCTTTTATGATAAGTTGAGTTTTTCCTTTAGAAGTTTGGTCTTGGGGAGTTGATAGCTTACTATTGTCATTATGCATTTGTCTTGTTCACACAGGCTACAACAGCAATGGTCCAGCAAGCTATGGAATACATTGATCAGACTCCAGATCTTGAAACAAAAATAGAGCTCATCAAGACGCTTAACAATGTCTCCGCTGGGAAGGTGAAGATGTCAATAAATTTTATTCCTGGCTCATCTCTTGACTCACTTATTTATATTTGTTAGATTGACAAGTGTTATTATATTCTAGATATATGTTGAAATAGAAAGAGCACGGCTTATTAAGAAACTTGCAAGGATTAAGGAAGAGCAGCGACTCATAGCTGAAGCTGCAGATTTGATGCAGGAAGTTGCGGTCAGTATTGGCCTGGCCATTTCAAGAATTTATAATGTTCTTATTAAATGGATTTCTTTATGGCCTCTAGGGTTGCAGGTCCTCTTTACTGACAATTGTGATGGTTTTCAATTGTAGGTAGAGACTTTTGGTGCCATGGCAAAAACTGAGAAAATTGCTTTTATCCTTGAGCAAGTATGGTTTTTCCTGCATTTTCTTCTTTCTATGGATATATTTATCCTCTGAAATTTGAAGTGCTTTATTTTATGTTAAACATATGGGAGCTAATGTCTTGTCATCATCTCGACTGTTCAACCTCTTAGGTTCGTCTATGTTTAGATCGTCAGGATTATGTTCGTGCACAAATTCTCTCAAGGAAGATCAGCCCGAGAGTTTTTGATGCTGATACTTCAAAAGAGAAGAAAAAACCCAAGGAAGGTGAGGCTGTTGTGGAAGAAGCTCCTGCTGACATTCCATCATTGTTAGAGTTGAAACGTATATACTATGAGTTGATGATACGGTAAGTGGCTGGTATAAGTTATATCTGGTATTTGTTTTACTCCTTTTTTTTCACTCCCCATAGTTTTTGTGTGAAATTTAAGTTTTATCATGCTTTGTGTCCTGGTTTGTGGGTGGTTGTAAGGGACTATTTTTAGTCAAGTTTTGGGATGATGCTCGATATTAACTGTGACTCAAAGTTTGTGCTCCTCCACCCTCTGCACACTTGTGAGTTAGGAATTCCAGCACTGAGACACCACACAAAATCCTCTTACAACCATAATTTATCTGATTTGATTGATTTGAGAATGCAAAATCAGTCCCTTAAATATGATTGTTCCAATTTTTTCCCCCTTTTTTCCTTTCTATTCTGTTTATCTCTTTATGTGATTTTTCTTGGCATATTGCATGTGTTCTCCCTATACTTGCTAATTTCACTGCCTCCTCTCTTGGTTGCTATTATTTGTTTGTTTCAAGTATTCGGTACTTTTCTTGAGCTTGGTCTGGGACAATTCGACTTTTAAGCATGAGTCAAGTTAACTATGTTTGAATCATTCGATGGCCAGTATATCCTTTTATGCTAATGCAAGTGATAAAATTGTCCAAATACACATTAAGCAGAAGAGTTTATTTATTTATTTATTTTTTTTTTTTGAGTTCGTTCACCCCTTAGGTTGGAAGACATTTTCTACTGAAAGCATGTCTAAATGAGGTGGGTCCCTTAACTGTTTTAAGCATAATATAGGAAAGTGATCCATTAAACTTTTGAACTATGTAAGCTTTGACACTCATTTGGGGACCCAAAAAGGCTAAAAATTATTATTTGAGGTGGATGGAATAAATATGTAAGTTGTGCTTTTTCTGTACGATGAGCTATCAATGTTAGGAAAAGTCTTTTTTAATGCTGATAGCATCTTGGATGTACACATTTCGATGTTGAGACCTAAGGCTTGTGGTCACCAATCTTCCTGTAAATAGCTAACCTACAGATCTGTTTGAATCTGCATATGGAAGTTGAATATTTTGAAGGTGTTTATCTTGCTAGATCTGATGTTGTTATAATCTCCAATTTTTGGGTTAAAGGAGCTTAAATGCATTTTCTGGTAGATGTTGTGAAAAGATATCATCCAAAAACATGGCATGTTATGGAATTCATTTAAAGGACATATGTGTTGGTCTCTTCCTTGCCCTCTCTGCTTTTGATTTGTGCATCATTATTGGGTCAACTCCTCTTTAGCTGGACCTGGATTTTAACTTTGAGTGCCTCTAGCTCTCTTCTTTATTTATCTTTTAATGTAGCTTTGTCACTTGAATTGTCTGTCGAGCATTGGGCATAGGAGTAAGGGACACTCAGTTAATGAAGTTATGACCTGGATGAGTCCTTTATATTCTCATAAACCGATAGGCGAAATTAAGTACATAGACTTGACCCATGTAATGCATTAAAGCTGCTGATCAAGAGTTTTGGATCAAGAAACGGATATGAGAAAAGAACAGAGAATCTATTTTGTAAAGGATTTGATGAGGCAAATGGAGGTGTGGTGGAACCTAATAACTCTTGTAATGCTAAATGCTTTGAGGATTCTGGTTGGTTGGAATAGTTTATGGTGAATTGAGTTTTAGGAAAGATGAAATGAGATTAAACATTTGTTTGGAAGTACATGGCTGATAGATGTGCAATTTGGTTAAATGAATTCCTAGAAGTATAAAAGTAATTTGAGTGAATAGGAGAAATTAATGACTGTGATGTTATAAATGTTACATTGGGACCCTCATGTGACTTCTATTTTTAATTGATCTTTTGGCCTTTGAGAATTTTATGCTTTACTGATTTAAAAAAAAAAAAAAATTGATTATGCAAGACAGACAAACACTAGCTTACTAAATAGGTGAGAGAAAGTTGAGATGGGTCGTTGCTTGATTCTAAAGTTTTCATTTGCTTATGATAACATTTTAAAGTGGTTGCTGTTTGTATTTGTAGCATACAGCATTAGGTAGCTAAATAGCTGCAAAATGGGAGGCCAAATTGGTAAATAAATGTGTAAGGGTGGGGACTAAAGGGTTTATCCTTGAGAAAGTAAATAGAGATTATAGTAGGCATTGTAGATTTCATTACTTATCTTCCAGTTGTCCTCTCATGAGTAAAAAATGTTAATAATCTATTCTCTACTGATGTTTAAACCCGAAAGGATGAATATTGTGGCGTTCTAGTAGCGGCAAATCAAATATTAGAGAGATCTGCTAACGGGAAAAAAAAATGGACAATGGCATGCAAGTTATTTGCACAAGTTTTCTCAGCATCATTTGGGCATGACAGTACGCCTTGTGAAATAGGTAGCATAAGTCATACAATAAATTCAATCCCCACGATGAATTTTGTGAAAGCTATGGATTTATGTAATGAAGGTTGCTTTGGTCACATGCAGAGGAAAAACCTGAAATTACTTCACAAAAATAGAAATGCAATGCCCAATAGCTAGTTAGTGTCTTAAGATTATGGAGGTTGACTTGCCAAAACACAAGATAAGAGTCAGAAAGCCTTTGTTGGTTTACAGGATGATGATAAGTAAATCCATGTGAATTTTGATGTGCCAACCCTAAATTTTGTTGCTCCAATCTAGTGAGATGAAGACTTAGAATATGTGACATAGACAAGATGCATCACTTTACTGGGCAATAGGAAGTAAATGTCACTTTTTCTGCCTCTTCTTGGGATGTAGGGGATTTTTTTTTTTTTTTTTCTGCTGAGCTGATCAAGCAAGAAGTATATCACCACACCATTTCTGGTTGACAAATTAGGGGTTTCAACCTTTCCATTTCTTCTGGGAACTTTTGAATATTGGTTTCACGATGAGTCCAACATTATTAGTAAGTCTGCTGGAGCCTTCATCTCCCTGTGCTGAATTGTGTAGTCTTACTCCGATCTCAAAATGATCAAGCTCCTTTGAATAACATAGGGTTAGGGAAAAGAGCATAAAAAGAAACTTGGAAATGAGCAGAAAATTATTTCCTTGAGAGCCTGGAATGTATTTTGTGTAATCAAGTGATTAAGCATGGTGCTGAACCAATAGTGAAGCAACTTCTTTCTCTAATCTAACAGGTGCTTTCTCTTATCTGATCTCATATTGACAGGATAGATGTATGATGACACTTTATTACTACCTAGTTTCAAAAAAAAAAAAAAAAGTTTAAGCTGTCTAAGTAATGTTGTGTAAGATTTTGGCTCTGTTTTTGCTGTAGCTGGACACTCTTCTTGTTATCGATACTGATATATTGTCCCTCATGTACAGGTATTATTCACATCACAATGATTACCTTGAGATATGTCGTAGCTATAAGGCAATCTATGAGATCCCTTCTGTTAGAGAAGACCCAGCACAATGGATACCGGTAAAGCACCTTTTCTGCATGTACATTTTTTTAATGTGTTAATAGCTTCTGACAGGTCCAAAATATATAGGTCTTGAGGAAAATTTGTTGGTATTTGGTTCTGTCACCACATGATCCAATGCAATCCAGTCTTCTTAATTCCACCCTGGAGGATAAGAACCTCTCTGAAATTCCAAATTTCAGGTGTGTTTTCTACCTTTTTAGTTTCTTGCTTATAAATTTTTAAGCATTGCCTTACTTTACATGTTCGTTTCCTCTTGCTTATCATCATAGATTGCTCCTGAAACAATTGGTCACAATGGAGGTCATCCAATGGACTAGTCTCTGGGCTGCATACAAGGATGAGTTTGATGGTGAGAAGAATATGCTTGGGGGCTCTTTGGTAGAAAAAGCTGCAGAAGATCTGAGACAGAGAATAATTGAACATGTATTATTCAGTCACAAATTAGGTTTTATTCTTTATTTCTTTTGTTTGACTTGGCTCTTTCAGTGATCACTTATTGGACTACGTTTTTTGTTTTTCAGAACATCCTAGTTGTTTCAAAGTATTACTCAAGAATTACATTGAAGAGACTTGCAGATCTTTTGTGTCTTAGCATCCAGGTACGTTGGGGTTTAACCTATAATTTATTGTCTCCATTACTTGGATTTATTCATGTCTAGTATTTTTTTTCTCCCATATCTTCATTTAAATTCACAAATGTGCAAGTGCAGCACATTCACTTGACTCTACTCAACAAGACTGCATCATACTAACAACATTTTTTTAACCTCTTTTTACTAATTTGTAGAATATTCTGTTAATATGAAAAATTCAGTCCTAAGTGATATGACTCATCATTGTTGCCTGGTTCATGGCAGTTAAACCTGCTTAGTTAATACTTGTATGGACTTTGGCTTTTGTCTGATAACAGGAGGAGGATTGACTCATTGACTCTCGACAAAACTGTAGCTTAGGGGGTTCAGACCTCTCTCCCCATCTCCTTTTAAAGTGTAAATGAAAATATAGATGAATGTATTCGAGTCAAATATTTCAGTGTAGCAGCCATTTAGAGGACTGTTTTAGTTGAATGGCTAAATAAACTTGATATTTTTGAGATATAATTTTACCAGCAGATGATCCTCTTATTGTATTTGCTTCCCTGCTTTCAGTTATGGCCTGTCTGGCTGTCAGTTTTAACATGATGCCCTGTCTAAAAATATTCACAAATATCTCTTTCCTTCTCAGGAAGCTGAGAAGCATCTCTCTGAAATGGTTGTATCCAAGTCCCTAGTTGCTAAGATCGACAGGCCAATGGGAATAGTGTGTTTCCAGACAGCAAAGGACAGCAATGACATTCTCAACTCATGGGCAATGAACTTGGAGAAACTGCTGGATCTTGTCGAGAAGAGTTGCCATCAAATTCACAAGGAAACCATGGTCCACAAAGCCGCTCTTAAAGTTGGAGGCAATTGATATCAAGCATTTCAGGTCTCTCTCTCTTTCCCTTCCCCTTCCGTGCACCTTTAACATGGTTTTGATAAGCAAATACGAAGAAATTGTTGAAACAGAGGAATTTGTTTAAATGAAGCCTGCTTATTCAATCTTTCCAGGTTGGTCCACACCCAGGAAGTGATTATGAAGACAAAGTGAACTCGATGCTCAACAATTTACCACTGGACAGCTTAGCCAGGCATCTATTTATCTGGTGATTGCCAAGTGTTCTTTCTTTTGAAGGAGGATAGAAAACCCTAGATTTGCTTGTTTGAACTATTGTATGCTACCAGCGCATCACCTTACCATTGACTACCTAAAGGATGTTGAACGGGCTTCACTTGTAGCCATGGAAACAGATCAAGTGTTCCAAATATTTGATTCTTGGTTTTGTTTCATACGTACATTGCTTTACACGTGGTTTTCATTCTTGGTCAAGTTGTCACTTTTTCAACTCCAAATTACTATTCGTTTCTTGCTGATGTGCTCCCTGAGTTTTCTGGGATAATCTTGTTCATACCGTTGAAGGGTGGTGGAAAGACTTACCTTCCACGTACTTGCTGAAATCTCTATCCTTCTGGAAAGAATCTCCTTTCATGGTTGTTGAAATATGGATTCTTCCCCAGCTAGAATCACCATCCATCGCAGAGTCGTTGAAATGTCAGATCAACTAGTTCTAATATGGGGATGTTTGAAGAAAATAATAAATTGTTATAAAGAAAATAATAATAAAAAAGTTATGTTCAGGGGGGCACCCTTCACCAATTCCAATCCTTTCCCTTTCATATAAGTGAGATAGATCATTTACCCATGTCGATAAGAGTAGTAAATCGGTTAATCAAATCTTGAATTTAAAATTTAAAAATAAAAAAAAAATTATATAAGTAGAGTTATTTTTTTAAAATTAGATCTGATAATATTTAAATTGCATAAGTAAAAATATGGTTTCGGATAAAAAAAAAATAAATGAGTTACATTTTTGTAATGTCAAATTATCAAAATTTTTGTAAATTGTAATTTGCCATAAAGGGTAAATTTTAAAATATTTTGAGGTGGAGAGCAAAGTTTAGTTTGGTTTTTGCTTCTTCGCCAAACAGCATTAAATTTTGGATCATGACTTCAAAAGATTCCAAACATGGGGCGGCTTCCAGACTGGCCAGGTTCTTATATCGGACAAGAGCGTCAAATCCAACTTCTAGTGTTGGAATTCAAGTAGTTGATTGCACGAAACACGATCCCACAGTACAACTGGAAAAAGATATCATATGACAAAATTATAGATAATTTTATATTATTTTAAGATTCTAAAAATCGTTTCATTTATTAACACATGAAATAAATGTGTTTATTTCTATTAATATTAGAATAACACATGGCATAATTTCATTCTTCCATCGATAATGTTAACTGTCTTCTTTTTTATTCATTGATTTGCACTTGCACATGACTTCCATTTATCGATATGGAATGTGAGTCGCATCAGACCAGCTTGACATGCATCTCCTTTATCTAAGTAATATGTTCCACATTATAATTATGCATGCACCATACGAAGAAGAGAGAAGAGAGGGTTGTTTGGGGAGGGGGGGAGGGGTGGGGGAGTTTGGAGCATTTATTTTTATTTATTTTCTAATTTTTTTATTATTTTTGTTAGCTAATTCAATTATTTTTTTTTTACCTTGTTTTGGTCACCGCTCGGTATCCGAGATTTTGTCCCGACTATTTTGGATCGATCGGTTGTGAGATCCACTTTTGTGGTGGCGTGTCTCCCAACAAAGAATTTTTCATGCCCATGTCGAGATTCAAACCCTCGCATGATTAAGGGATGAAGACGTCTCTACCCGTCTACACCACTGTTTATCGGTTCTAATTCGATTATTCTATCAAAAGAGAGAAAGAGAAGTTTAAAACTTGCATTGTAGATGGGTGTTTTAGATCTATTAAATGATGTTATCATACATGAGATATCTTATAGTCATGTTATAATTTGCGAGGCTAATAATGAAATAATTAATTCTTTAAAATTTTCAATTATCATCGTTAATTGGGTTGTGAATGACAATCAATCAAGCTCTGATAATTAGGCTGTGATTCATACTTTTTACTTTTCGATTAATCTTTCAAACCCAAAGTTATACAAATTAAGATAATTCTTCTCATATAATTAATTATTAAAATTCAAATATGCACTTTAAAAAAAATTAACTATATACATAATTATCAAAAAATGTCTATTTATGTGCCGTAAATAAAATTTTATTATACAGTTGTATAATTGTGCTAATAAGTCATTGTGAGAAAGACCAAAGGCCAAACGATACAATCAAAAATGCTTGCTCTATGAAAGGTCAGATGCTCATCAACAAAGAGGAATGCTCTTCCAATGAGGTTGCTCATCTTTTGTTTTTTTTTTTTTTTATTTTATTGTACAAGGGTTTGATCATAATATTATCAGATTGGGAGAGAGAAGTTTGTATCATTAAACTATTCTCTTAGGGACGAGATTGCTCATCTTGTGACCCAAGAAAGGATGCTCTATTCAAATCCGCAGTCCTCTCCATTTGTCAAACCCTTTTTCTTTAAAAGTGTGTAAGCCGTATTATAATTTTAAATTTTTTAGTTGTTATTTGAGGAGAATAAAATCAATTAATGTTATTACTCACTCTAAATATTATTATTTATTATATAATATTTAATCTAAACAATAACTATTATATGAACTTAAGGACAAGTGAAATTTTATAATAAAATAGTTTAATTTAAGTTTCAAATCAAATTAATCAGAATATAAATTCAGATATCGATTGATATAGTAAAAAAAATATATCTATATGATCAACATTTGTGGTCATATAAAGTATGCCCAACAAAGATAATAAAATAATAAGGATTTGTCATATGTTCAATGGCTCAACGTCAGACCCAACCACAAACACTCTCTCTCTCTCTCAAGTTGGACCTCTGTGCGTCTTCCACTACTACCACATTCTTCCACTATCATACCAAGCTTGTATCACGTGCGCGTGTTTCGTTTGTAGACGGTGCAAAACTAAATTAAAGACACCACATTTTATGACTCAGTTTATTCGAAAACTGATATCTTTTAATTATAGTTGAAAGTTCGATTTATCATGAGAACAAAAAAATCAATACTGGGAGATATATCCTCTCATTGAGTACTGTAAGTGGTCGACCCAGATTAGTCGGGATAAAATTTCAAATACTAAGTTGGTGGCATAGTATCAAAACAAAAAAAAAATTAACAACAGGAGTCAAAGGGCACTTGCAAATACCAAAACCATCAAACCAACCTACCAAAGTCATAACCACAAGCAACCCAAAGTTGTAACAATCCAATATTATCCCAATTGCAAAAATTTTCTAAAACAATTTAATTTTATAAAAAATGAAAATTACAGTAACATTATCCTGAAGAAGATCTAGGAAAACGACCAGAACTATTCCATAACGTCCCATGCATGTAATGTTGTCTCCTTTGACTACCTCCGATCTCCGGTTGACCAGGCAGAAACTGGGGAACTGGAGAAGCTGATGATGAAGAAGAAGATGGCAAGGGTGACGATGACGACTGAATTTGATTATACATTGAACTAGGAGATGAAGACCTCATCATTTGTTCCAAAAGATTATCATTTTGATTATCAGAATAACGCAAAACCTCATTGTTATCATTCTCATTCCTCTGTATCCGAAACAGAGGATTTTCAGATTCCGATTGATTCGGAACAACCTGGTAATCCAACATAGGAATCCTCAAAAGGGTGTTCGGAGAATCGGAAATGGTCAACTGGGTCGCGGGAGAATCAGCCGGAGATTCCCGGAGAATGACATTTTCCGGAAAGTTGAGTTTTGCTCTGCTCCCTCGAAAACGAAGAGCGGCTTCATCGTAGGCTCGCGCTGCAGCTTCTGCAGTGTCGAATGTGCCTAGCCAGACCCTTGCAGCCTTGAAAGGGTCTCTGATTTCAGCTGCCCATTTTCCCCATGGCCTCTGTCTCACTCCTCTGTACCTTCTTCTTGGCTCTGTCTTGTTGGCTGTGCTTTCGGTGTTCTCGTATGTGGGTACGTATACTGTCTCCATTTTCGGCGGAGGTGGTGGTGGTGGTGTTGTCCTGAGCGCCAGGCTTGCCATTTCTGCAAATAATTGGAGACAAAAATGAAAATATTCATAATAATATCATTTCAAATGAAAAAAGTTTATTATATTCAAAATATTTTATTTATGCAAAAATATTAAAATGTGCATTTCGGTTTACCATATCAACTTTTGTTATTTTGATCATTATTATCAGTAGCAAACTGTTATTAAACAGAAATTTTTTTTCTGTGCATAAATTTTCATAGTTTCAAATCATAAAAGACCATGAATCTTTATAAGGTACTGCCTCAACTGGCTATCCCTTTGTAAGTGATCATAATTTTACTTTTTCTTTTTCTTGTCACAAAATTGCATTAGTGATTTTATTATAATATTCTTCAAAAATATATTACGATATAAAATAAAATATAATAATATTAAAAAATCATCATATACGACTTTAGTTATTGGAATAAAAATTTGACCGTTGTTATTATTATTGTATTCTTAAAAAAATAGATTGAACTACATATGAAAGAAGTATTTTTGAAAGAAAATAAATAAAGATGAGATAATTAATACTTCTTTCTTAATATGCATTTTTGGATAACTTTATCATTTAAAGTGAAATGAATGCGGTAACTAATTTATGAATTTGTAGGGGAAAAAAAACATTTTTCTTAAAAACTAGGGCGGCGGTTCACGTTGAAATATGCAATGCATCATGTGAAGAAAAATGGAGATAAAAAACAGAGGCTTCTAGATTAAACCAGAAGAAACAAATGACGGGAAAACATCAAGAGAAGAAAAGTGAGGCTCATTCAAGATATCCAATCAAAGCAAGAAAATTGTTTAGATCTTCCCAAAATTGTTTTTTTCTTTATGTCCTAGTTGTTGTTTTCAAGCGATTCTCTCTTGGACTCTCTCTCTCTCTCTCTCTCTCTCTAAATATATACTTTTCAATATTCTCGACTTAATTGAATAGTAATCTAAGAAATTAAGAAGAAAATTCAAAATCTCCATTAAAAAATTCTTTACATCATAGAATCATAGTTTATTCTTTGTTCCTCTCTCTCTCTATCTCTCTCAGTCTAAATACATATTTTTCAATATTCTAGACTTGATTGAATGGTAATATGAGAAATTAAGAAGAAAATTCAAAACCTCCATGAAAAAATTCTTTACATCATACAATCATAGTTTCTTCTTTGTTCATAAAGGAATGTAGAAATCATGGTTAGAAAAATTTTACTAATAAACTAACATGCATTATGGATATATTGGACATATATTATGCAAATACATGCACATTAACTACGTAAAAATATATGAATTTTAGTTTTTTAAGAAAAGGGTCATCTGGTTGTTAATTCTCACTAAAATTATAGTTGTTGAATAATAGATAGAACAAATTTACATCAAAATTATGAATAATCAAGATTTGTTCTATTTATTAATTCTAATCACTTGGTGAATATTAATATCCACTTTGATGGTAGAAAAGTTTTTGAAAAAAACAAAGCTCTACGAATGACAAGTTAATTGCATGTCATGATTGGTTGAAGATATCATATGTGCGACTAACCTCTTGCTGCTGATGAAGTTCCTCCTTGCTCAAAATCACCGGTACTTCCAAAACGTGAACCCCTTCTAGTATTTTCTTCACGTCCTCTCTTCAATCCCAAAGCCATTGACGACGACGAAGAGGGTGACGAAGACGAAGACGAAGAAGAAGAAACGAATGAATTACCAAAACCATCATTTGGAGAGAGAAGACCATCTGGAGCAAGCATCGGATCCCCTGTTTCTCCACAAACAACAGTTGTCAAAGCCGAAACCATAGCCTTCATTTCCATATCTCTGTAATACCCAGAAATCATTATCGGAGAAACCGAAATCGGATCTCTACGTTCTTCTTCACTCTCGCCCCCATCATTATTCATCGGATTCCTCGAACTTGCCACCTAGAAAAAGCACACCCAAGCCTCTGAAAAGAAAACAGCGTTCTGTGTATTTTTTTTTTCCAAACTAAAATTTATTCAAAATTGAATCGACCCCACAATTCTTTTGGCTTTTGGCAAAAACCCATTCAGGAAACACCGAGCTGAGGCAGTTTTATATGGGCACGAGGTTTGCAACTGGAGTAAACTAAGCGCCGCTATAAGAACCGTAAATCCGGCCACCTCCTCTGTTTGGCTGGTTTTGACAAAATTTATAGCTTTTTCACTCAAATTGATGTTGAATTATGTAAGGCTTCTGAGAGAAGGAGTCAAAGGATTGTTGTGTGGACGCAAACTGAAAGCGACACCATTCTGAGCGTTTCGCTGTGAACGTCGGTGATAAGATTGAGACAAAAACCAGAGTGGTCGACATCTTAAAAGAAAGAGAATAACATTAGTGTGTACGCCACAAAAGTTGGCGATGATTGTTGCGCCGGCCAACCTGAAATTCATTTTCCATGAGCTCGGTAAAAATAAATAATTTTTTCAGAAGTTTTGATTTTTAGGGAAATAAAGTAATAATATATTGATTAGAAAAATTAAAAATTAAATGATTCAAATTTCGTAAATTTTTAAATTTAATTAATTTTGAATTCATCAAAACATATTTTTAAATGAATTAAAAGATTTTTTAAAAATATTTAAATGAAATGTCACCTAAAATTAAATCCGAACATGGTATTTGAACCGTTTGATTCTCTTGTATTATTTTGGGTGATGTTCTAAAATCTATCATTAAGTTATTTTTTTTATGTATTTGGATTGATATCTTTTAGAATATGCATATTACAAAATAAATAAATATATATAAAAATTGAGTTGTATTTTTTTTTTAACTAAAAAAGGATGTGACGAAATTTAAATAAATAATATTAAATACATCACATGAGTTTTAGACCAAATATCTACATAGCATATTTTAATCGGTTCATAATCTGACTCTAATTTTATAAATAAGTTAAATTTTATATAATTATTTAATCTATTTAATTCAAAATTATATTTGGACCGTTATAGCTGCGAGGTTTTTAAGGAAAGCACACCAAATTCGGAAGATTCTAGACGGTCAAACTCGGTTATGGTTCGGGATATTTGTCGGGTCAATTGTTTGACCCGCTAGTGAATTTCCAACACACATTTTGTAAATTCTAGTATTAACATAATCTTATTCACCAAAAAAGATAAAAATAAATAAAAACAAAAATAATCTTATCTATATGCTCTGCTCCAAGTGTGAAGCCGACCTCATCTCACATGTCAACGTTGACTTAGGTCAAACCGTCATCCTTGCTTAAACGCGTTTTCTAGATTACCATAATACCCCACAGAAAGCGGAATCGAAGATATTCCCTCAATTTGTTACTTACACACAATTGTTTTTTGTTTGTTTTTATTATGGATATTGTAATTACCATGTTTGAAAATTGTCTGCCTTGCCAAATTTGGTTGGCTTCCTCAAGTTGAAGTCGAACCTAAATCAGACAGAGGATAAATATCTGGAAACCCAATACAATATGCATTGCTTGTCGGATTAATCGACCTAGATTGGTGCTTAAGTTGTGGTTTCAATGATCAAAGTTTTGCATCCACCAGTTGTTAAAAAGGGTACTGCTTTGGGATCCGAAACTCAAAACATTTCTAAATTTTATTTTCTCGTGTTCAATGGGGGGAGGGGGATAACAAAAATTCATATTTTAATGGATGACTATTCACTTGCATCCACACAATGCAGGTTATTAATAAAAGCACACTCTGCGGTGGCGGTGGCGGTGTCGGTGGCGGATACTCAAGTGCCAATAGAACATTATATTTTGTGTTTGAGTAAAAATTCTTGCAAAATAAAAAAAAAAAAAAAAAACTTTTTAAACAATATGTTATTCAAAAAGAAAAAAGGAAATAAGTAAATATATTGAGTTTTTAATGAGCTTTTTTGTGGGAATTTGAGTGAAAATATCCAGAGAAAATAAAATAAACTAATTTCTTCAGTTTAAAAATTAAATTTAAAAGTGATTAATTTGAAAAACGATTATAAAAAAATTAATTTTTCTGATTAGAAATAATTGAAAATGAATGGAAGGAGAAGAAAATGCAAAGGAGTCCCAAAGGTTGTCTGCATTGTCAATAGCCTTTTCAAACTCCTAATTAAAATTATTAGAATTAAACAGAGGTCTTCTTCTGATAATTTAATTTGATCAATTATTATTATTTTCCCAATATGCCCTGTGTGTGTGTGTGTGTACGTGGTGTGGATAGAATAGATTACTTTTCCAACACCGAAGTCGTAGTTATTAAGGTTGAATTTGTTTAATAGGTTGAAATCATGAGCCTAACATGCCTTCTTCCAATATTAAATTCACCGTTGCGGGGAATATCGCACATGATTCAGTTCTCCCCCATACCTAACTGTGACCAAATGTAAATTTTATATGGTCATCAAGTTGAATTAAGCAGTGGACAAGTCATTGAAAGTGAGATATCAAAGATGTATTTTTATTGTCTGAATTATAATTCAATTGGTATTATCCATTTTCTTTAAAAGATCTCGAGTTTAAGACTGTATTTAAAAAAAAAAAACTTAATTTTGTTTAAAAAAGTTATGTTTAGACTTAACTAAGATTAAGTAACTTTTTTTTTATTAATTAAAGAATTATCGATATCATCAAGAAATATTATATATCATCAAATCAATTATTAAAGAATATTATATATTAAAATAAATTAATAATTGAATTGATTTTTAGATTATTTGAGTTTCTTTTATTTTTATATCTTTATATTTCTAAAAATGTGTTTTCTAAATAAATCAAATTATTGTAATATTTTATTAAAACAATGGGTCATTGGAGTTTCTTATTTTAATATTGTTTTTCTATTTTTAACATGGTTAAATATTTCTTTAATAAATATAATATTATTTATAATTCATTTTTATATAAAATAATTTAACTTTTATTTATTAAATCATAATTTCATTTCAGTTAAAAAATATTTTGATAAATTGAGAAGTTAATTAAGGTTTCCGTAAGTATATCATAGATATACTTTTTTGAAAAGTGTGACACGTCCTAAATAATTATTATTATTTTTTTATAATTCAAATTTCATCAGGTGCTAAATTTTACCACCTTCATTCAAAAAATGGTTTTTCTTCCCAAAATGACTTTTGACCCAACACCCCATTGCTCGACCACAACTTGCATAATTCAAAATTATGCATTTTATTATTATTATTATTAGTTGAGGGGTCCATGTCATCGGTCGACGCTCGAATCCACTCTTGGGCGACTATTGCGATACTTCATAATAATAATAAATTTGTTTTCATTATAGTTTTTAATAATAGGGTCGACCAAATTAAATAAATTATAATTACTATAAAAATTGAAATTGATTTTCTTTTATTAATGAATATATTAATTATCAAATTATATATTTTTGTATAAAATAAAAATTAAAAATTTATAAAATACGTACAAACATAGACCATATTCACAAAATAAAAACTCAAAGAATTTGATCTTATATACAAAATTCGATAATTTTGAATACTAGTATGGCTTTTTGTTAGTAAGGTAACTAGGAGTTACAAGGGGTTTTCTACTATGCCATCAATTGTCATCTAGGTAACTATAGCTACACATTATTTAATCAATTCAAAGTGAAATTATCGAATCGAGTCTGATATTAGCTATACTAAATACATACGGTGTGATATATATATATATATATATATATTAATATCAGGAAAATTTAAAATCGAATTCTATAAATTTATATGCCGACACGCAAAACATTATTCCAATCCAAATGATTTTATTCCATTAAGAACAAGGAGGGAACTAAAAATTGTTCTAATTTGATGGGGGATATATACTAAAGTCAAATATCAATCTTCCCTCTCATCCAGTCCAGGGTCAATTCCTTTACAGACCTCCGCTCAATAATCTTTACCAATGAGAAAGACAAAAGGGACCACATTGATATATCCAAAAAATTATCTCCAACTTGTTCAATTTTGGACTCCAGTCATTCGAGAAGTTCCCACTTTTGCTTCCACATGTTTTTGACCAAAAGTGAAAAAGATAAAGAAGATTCATATCCCATCAATGTATTCCAAATCTTATAGGCACCATAAGAATTTTGCAACCAAGTCCAATGGTTGGCCTTTATTTCTATTGCCAACCATCTTTTTTTACCTTTTTTTTTTTTGAGTGCTAGTCAACTAAATCTTTTAGTTATAATAAAGTCATAAATAAATTCAATTTTTCAAATTTAGTAAATTATTTTATATGAAACTGACTAAATTAGTCTTATTTGCTAACAAGTTTGAGAAATATTTTTTGATATGAACTCATTGTAAATGTGAACTAAATTTTAAACCTGTTTATCGAAATGAATGAATCTGAACAGTGTAGTCAAATTAGACTCATTTAATAACAAAATAATTATTTTGAAATGGGAAATGAAGGCAACAAACGTTGAAAATTTTCAGGAAGAAATAGGCAATGCATTAGTTAGACCAACATGGAATGCCATCGCCATGCATTGTTGGGCAGGAAATATTAAATGTCTCTCCATTTGGATCCAAGACTTTTCGATTCAAATAGACAAACATGCACATCCATGGAGAAAAACTCTCTTTGAACCAGTGAAACTCTCTTTGGACCAGTAAAACACAGAGGTATTGCTCATTTGCCGACAACAGTTTAAAGATCAATTGAAGATGGCAACCTGCCAACGGTCAAAATCCAGAACAACTCCATCTATTCGCAATGGACTCTTGCTTAAATTGTATTCTTGCCGCATTGTCTCCAAGTTCGGCAATGGACTATTTTCACGTACACGGGTTTCTACCCAAGTATTTAATAAAATTTAATATTTATGGTCCGTTGATACAATTCAGCTGATGGTGGATAGTCGAGGGTTGACGGTTAGACGGTTGATGGTTGATGATCAAGTTAATAGTTGTTTGGTTGTTTAGTTAATATTTTTAGTTAAATTTGTTTTATTTTAAAAAATATTTCTTTTTTATTATTACTATATATTAAAATATAAAAATTTATAATTATGATATTAATAAGTTTTAAAATAATTAATTCAGATATATATTATAAAAAAATTAATACAAATCGTATATAAATCGTGATTATATAAGAATTAATTAATCTAAATACATATCATATTAATGATTTAAATCTTATCCTATAAAAATTAGAGAGTAAAAATAGTAAAAATTAAAAAATCTGTTTATTGTTATTAATATCAAAATAAATTAAAAAAAGGTCTAAAAACAGTTTTGAAGAGTAAAAAATACTTGATTTTTTGTTAGCTTTTGTCAAGAAAGATACAAATCTTATAGCAAGGAAATTTGTCTCTCAATTGATCGGTTCGGTTTGTTGTTGTTGTTGTTGTATATTTTCTTAGTCGTGTAAAACACTTTCTCAGAAATTCAAAAAGTGACTTGAATAGTTGTCTCTGTCCTCCCAATGTCCAAAGCCTTTTGCCTTGTTGGAAAAGGCATAAGAAACTACAACGATCCCTTTCATAAATTCTTAGGATGGTCTAAAGATTCTTTTTTTTTTTTTCACAAAAAAGAAGGGAAAATTAGTTTATAGAAGAAAGTATACATCGATGTCACATTTAAAAAAAGATAATTCATAAGAAATTATTTAGAAATATAAAACACTTGACGAATCAAAGTCTTTTTTGAATATGGTTGATGTAATTAGCGAAATTAAGGATCCATAGATGACAAATATTTAAATTTTGTTGGAAAAAATATCATCTTTAAATTCAAAGCACAAAGGCCTAGCTTTGCCCGTACTTAAGACTTCAAAATGGGAAAGGCTTCTTTTTTTTTTTTTTTCATTCTCAAATAATGACAAAACTATTAGCAACTATTGTTCCACAGTGCCCTTTATTAGATTTTTTGGGTAATGGGCAAAAATATTATGTATTAAGGAGAAGGCATTAGAGAGACTAGAACTCAACAAACACAACTTCGCAACTAAAATTTTCTTGACATGGAAATGATGGTGTTTGATTCGATAAGCTACTCTCAACCATGACTTTCTTGCAAATGTATTATCAATCTGATAAAGCCATGCGCAAGGGACCAGCTAGAATCAACCCATTATGTTTAATCCTCTTGGCTATGGTACCCACAACAAGTTCTTTCGTGGAACTATCATCGATTAGATTTTCATTACCTAAAATTTAAACGAGAAAAATCAAAGTCAATAGAAAAATCTGATTTCTTTGTTATTATCTTCATTTTCATAGAATTCATTATAACTTAACATTTAGGAGAGAAATAAACAGTGATCACTATTTTCATGCAAAAGAGGTCATATCTCGAATATCACACTTTAAAGAGTGATATATCTCACAAGGAAGATAATAGAATTTAGGAGCACCAAGTAAGTGGTGTGATTCATCTTTCATGCAAAAGATTGTATCTCCTGCGCGAAAAAAAAATATTTTCAATGAATTTTATGAAAAATAAATTTGTTTGGAGACCTTTGAAATGAAGTTACGTATTTGAATTTCCAAAAGGACAAGAGTCATGAATTGTGGAGGGGGGGGGGTGAGAATTAAAGTCAAATTCAAATTCCTGAATTTCAGCAAATATATAGGTTGAGATTTTGCTGATTGATTCTAAAAGCTGATTTGGGGTCATGGTTGACGCTAGAGTTGTAGAGAGGGCACTCCTAAAATCTGTTAACGTGAACATTAAAATCACTGTGCTCTTCAAATTGTTTAGAATGAAAATGACAAGGGTTAGTGCATCTCACTTTACTAGGAAAATGACATACTATCTAGCTTCTTTTTTTTTTTTTTTTGAGACTCGAATCCGAACTTATTATAAGGGGAGTGAGATTAGTGTCACTTGAACTGAAACTCATTAACATTATCTAACTTCTCTCTATGTCTATCATATATGATTTTCTCTTTCTACTAGAATTCCTCAATAGGCCCCTTTGGAAAGCCTCTTGTTACCTTCCCCCTCCATTCTGGCTTATTTATTTCATTTATAATATTTATAAATTAAAATAAAAAATTCAATAAGAAATATAAATTTTTTGTGAATAAATCATTAAAAATATAAATTATTATTATGTTATATTCTAAAAAACAATAATATTACAAGGATCAAATCCTACGCGTCAATCCATATCGGTATATTCTTAATCAAATTAATATATTAAAATAAACTATTACAAAAAACTTAATTTATTTAATTTATGACTATTTGTTTTATGTAAAATTATTTATTTCAATTTTTCCAAAAATTTTTGTGGAGCTACAAACTACCCCTGCCCTAGAAATTAGTGTAAAGCGCGTCAGGCCATAGGACGGTTGGGGTTGGGGGCCACAGCCTCCGACCTCCAACTGTAATCTGCACCGGCTTGGCCGGACTTTTACCTTAATTTT
Organism: Dillenia suffruticosa; assembly: GCA_033439265.1. Lineage (NCBI taxonomy): Eukaryota > Viridiplantae > Streptophyta > Magnoliopsida > Dilleniales > Dilleniaceae > Dillenia > Dillenia suffruticosa. The sequence continues at coordinate 3,060,492 of JAVTVX010000012.1, read as the reverse complement.
AAAATTAGCCGAACTTGACTCAAAAGGTTTTGAAGGCCAGGGTTTGAAAATTGACGTACTTTTAAAATTTTGCTCAACAATACATTAGAGCCAAGACTTTGACAGTTCCTCTTCCAACCTTCTAATCTGGATCAGCCTATCTTTTATTTGTCAAACTACTCTATAACAAAGACCTTCACAAAAGTATTTGTTTAATTACTGCCCAAATTCGACCTCTGTTCATCAACCAAAACCCAATCCGCCAAAGAATATTTTCTAATAAATTGGAACAGTAAAAGGGCTAACTCCTGGCATAAAGTACTCCGCAACTTAGTGCGGAGATAGGGAGAAAGTGGGCGTATACGTATGCGGCCATTCCTTTATATTTTTGCAAAGAGTCTGTTTTTACGTTTCAAACTCATGACTTCAAAATTATCAAAAGATCAACTCAACCGTTGCACTTTAAAGTCACCAAAAGATCAACTCAATCGTTGCACCATGGTTCGTCTCAATAAATTGAAAGAGTGCAAGCAATTTTTTTTTTTTTTTTTTTGGGAGGGCTTTGGTCAACCAGAGTTTTCATGAACCATAAGCTTCATTTAAAGACCAAGTCAGAAGATCATTAGCCAATGATATGAAAATTCCACGACAATACATATACAGAGAAACATACTTGGGTAAATGCCAATACTATTAAAGCTATACAATGATTTTCAGTCATCGAGTTTTAGTCCACCACCACCTATAGAAGACAATCTTTTCTAACCACATCGTTGGTAAATAGCCTGATTTCTTTGAAAGATTATTAGACTCTCTCACCCACTCTAAAGAATAATGTCCAACGTCCCTCTAGAATGGAACGTCTTCATGACTTCTAACTTCCACAAGCCTAGCATTCATCACGGTTTTGTAAAGAACATACCATCTGAGCCATTTTGGTATTATCATCATCCATAGACTTGGATTGCTCCTGCATTGCAACCATTCAGTAAGTCAAGATTAAACTAGTTTTACCAGATGAACAACACAATACGCATAAACAAAGAGTAGCAGCAACTTACTTTGAGAGCGGATGTATCAACAGTGAACTTGATTGCATCTGCAGCAGCACGTGATCGAAGATAATACATCCCCGTTTTCAGACCCTTTTTCCAACAATGAAAAGAAAATGTTGTCATTTATGATAAAAAAAAGGAGAATAATAATAATAGTAGAATTCATGTTCATAATCAAAATAACTAAAGTACCCTAGATAGGAAGAGACAAATTAACAAGCTCTAATCTGGATATCACAACCAAAGAACAGATGTCTCAGTATCAGTAAATACCTTAGACCAAGCGTGGAAGTGCAAAGAAGTAAAGTTTCCCAAAATTAGGTTGGTCCATGTGTATGTTAAGGCTTTGGCTCTGGTCAATGTAGCATCCACGATCAACAGCCATATCAACCAGTGTCCTTTGCTTGATCTCCCACACAGTTCCGAATGCAGCAGACAATGTGAGAATGGAGAGAACATATAAACAGAAGTATAAAATGGAAAAGACAAAGAATGCATACTTGTAAATGTTTTTCAATTCCTGTGGTATTTCTGCAATGTTTTGAACAGAACCATCCTCATAAATTATCTTGTTCTTAAGGGCCGGAGACCAAAGGCCCATCTCAGTTAAAGTCATGTAGAAGATGCTTGTTAACCACAACAAATTCACCACTGCAAAGAACATTCAAGGGATCACATTAACCAATAATAACTGAAAGAGTTGCCAAAGAGAAGGGATGGCACAAAAGGTGGATATCAATTTAATTGGATAGGAGAAAAAACTCAGGACTCTGCGGCTATAGATATTGGAAGTATATGGCTCAAAGCATTCATTGTTTCCAAGGATCTGACTGGTTGAGGCAGTTGGCATGGGTGAGACCAGAAGTGAGTTTCTTACTCCATTTTTTGATATCATTTTCCTTAAATGATCCCAATCCCATCGATCAGATGGTGTTACACCCCACATGTCAGGTTGCAAGATTCCCTGCCCATCAGAATGATCACCAATATGAACAAAAGTCTAGGTGTCACAGCGTAAAACACCTAACAGAATCATTCATCATCAGGTTCAAGACACTTCATTTTTTTTCCCTTCAGTAAGTTTTGTTAAATAAGGTCTGAGAAATTAATTAAAACATAAAGCGGGTTTATGAGAGACTGTTAGAGTGTTTCTTGCAAAAATACACTTCCTTTAGCAAAAAGCTCTTCTCCATGAGAAGTAAAAAGTTGGTGAAATTTTCTTAGAAATGAGAGTGACAACTGCAGCTCCTCTAAGTTACAGCCACAAAATAGCCACTACCCTTTTGAATTCCATGTTTTAACAACAGACTTGGTGCACATTACCACTCCAACAATTTCCATTATGCCTGCAGTCTTGGCCTATGGCTTCAGGACAAGACTGCAACTATGATTTGACCCATGCATACCTTGCTAACAGGACTCCCATTGTATGTCTTATATGGGCCTTCTCTTGCACCCAGCTCAGAAGAAGCTCCCAGTGCATGGTAGTATATAGTCTCAAATATGTCCCCGTTCAGTTGTTGAGCCTGCAATTCAAAGACAAATACAATTAAACCCCGAATAATCTAAATTTAAAGATACAAAGAAAAGAAGTTCCAATTAACCACAATATTCACCTCTGGAGAGTCAAACGCCATGCCGAGTAAAATGAAGGTATCTGCAAGCCCTTGAACTCCAAGACCAATAGGTCTATGATGTAAATTTGACCTTCTTGCATTTTCAACGGGGTAGTAGTTTACATCAATAATCTTGTTGAGATTTGTAGTGATAATAGCAGTAACCTCCGCCAGCTTGTCAAAGTTAAAATTTCGATTCTTAGAGCCTCTGCTCCCTACAAGCTTTGATGGTTGTGACTCACTGGGGACCCCCTGCAGCAAGAGCATTATAAGATCCCAAATAAAAGCACACAAACAGACTGCCAATATGTCCTACGAGCTTGGACAACCTTCTTTCTGACATATTGTGGTAAAGCAATGGATGCCAGATTGCAAACAGCAGTCTCTGTAGGACTTGTGTACTCAATAATCTCAGTACACAAGTTGGAGGATTTAATTGTACCCAGATTTTGCTGGTTACTTTTCCTATTGCAAGTATCCTTCACAAGTGCAGAAAACAGAAAGGAATCATTAAGCAAATAAAAAACCAAGCATTTGATTAGCAGCAAAAGGATCCTGTTTGTCCTTGGTGAATACCTTAAAAAGCATATAAGGAGTTCCCGTCTCAATTTGGGACTACAAAATTTCAAACCACAAGTTCTGTGCCTGGACAACTTTCTTTGCCTTGCCCTAGGTCCAAAACAAAGAATGCAGTTAATATCATTTTAAGAAACATAATAGCATAAGCATGATTTAAAACTAAGCACTAAGAAAGAAAACAAAAAAAGGGAGTACAGAAATTACTTGTCTTTCATACTACCGGTAAAGTTGCTCAAATTCTTCACCCCAGCAATCAGCCAAGCCTGGAGCTTCACAAGGGCAAAACAATGACCATTCTCCATTACTTTGCACTCTTTGCATAAAGAGATCAGGGACCCAAAGGGCATAGAAGAGATCCCAAGCCCGGTGTTCTTCCTGCAATTGAACAAACACATTACTGACATAAAGGGAATGGCTCCCAGAAATGACCAAGGAAATGACCGATGAAATAGATCAAAAAAGTTGAAGTGCAACATTCAGCCTCTATTGTAGTTCTGGAATGAGCAGGCAATTATCATTATTGGGCAACAGTCTTAATAAAGATGTCCAACAATTCCTTTTCATGGTTCTTCCTAAGATCTAGGAACTCAAATATATGCCATGGCTCCAAATACACAGCAAAAGCACCTGCAAGTAGGAAAATAATATTTTAATAACATTTAAGCATGATAGGTGCAGCTAAATATTTTGAACTTCATGCATTTAGAGCAAAGCAAATGTTAAAGTTCACACAAGTCCCATTATGAGCACCAAGAGTTCAAATGAAACAAGCAATATAGATTGAAGCATGTACCTTTCCTCTTGCCACCGCCTTGGTTAACATAACGAGCAGTGTCATTAAACACTCGCAACATTGGTATAATGCCATTCGATGTCCCATTAGTTCCATGAATATAACCGCCTGCGGCACGGATGTTATGAACTGAAACACCAATTCCACCAGCTGATTTGCTGATAACAGCACACTCCTTCAAAGTGTCATATATTCCTTCTATGCTGTCATCTTTCATGCATATAAGAAAGCAGCTACTCAATTGTCAACCATATCACTAAGATCAGCACCAGTGAAAAGACACAGACAGCAACTGAGCCCCAAGCTTCATCTAATCCAAAGATCAAGATATGTGAAGCTTTTGACAAATCACAACAAAAAGTACATATGGGTGCAAAAAGACATACTTGAGGCCTGGGTGTCCCGGCATTGAAGCGGGTGGGAGAAGCATGAGGAAACCATCATTGGGACATCAAATGGTATGTTCTAATGGCTGACTCAATATCATCCTTGTGGATCCCAACAGCAACCCTCATCAGCATGCGTTGAGGTCTTTCAACAACCTTCCTTTGCACTTTTAAGAGGTATGACCTCTCAAGGGTCTTAAAGCCAAAGTAATCATAATCAAAGTCCCCGTCATATATGATCTCACTGTCCCAGCGAGCAGCATTCTGAAATGATGATCACGATGTAACCGCTTAGCTCAAATTCAATACTAACATGAAATAAACACTCAGCAAAGACCACTTCATAAATAACAAATCGAGTATCTTTGATATATCTGAACGGAGTACACTTAATTAGAAATGATTTATGTCACACTCAAATAAAGAGTAAGTGTTAAATTTCAAAGATGAAGATCATTACCAATTGGATTATTTTACCAACCAAGAAACTAAACACACTAATACAATATCTAGACAGCATTTCAATTGACAATCTTACAAAAAGTATATGGGGAAAAGGGCACCTAGATTCTATTGAGTTGAATCCATAGCAAGACAGATTTGAAATCTCTTTAGTTGTCTCTGCCTAATTCCTTAATTCTTTGGAAAGTGCAAAGAAAATAGTATTGGCTGTTAAGCAATTAAGCATCCTCTATGGTTTTGATAGCATCCTAGATTCTATTGAGTTGAATCCATAGCAAGGCAGACTTGAAATCTCTTTAGTTGTCTCTGCCTAATTCCTTAATTCTTTGGTAAGTGCAAAGAAAATAGTATTGGCTGTTAAGCAATTAAGCATCTCTCTGGTTTTGATAGAAGTAATAGTATAACAACATAATAAATCACCCATCAAAGATTAGAAAAGCAAGTTAAGAAGTAAAATAAGAGTAGGGCACCTTCATAATGATCTCACAAACATCATCAGCAATCAAAGGAGCCTTCATTCCAGATCTTTCATTGCAGTGCTTGTACATGTCTTTGACCCTGATATCACAATTAATTAGTTAATCTTGCTCGTCCTGCATATTCAGGAATGCAACTGAATTCACCGTCGCAAGATGAAGTGAAAACACTTACGTTTCTGAAAATGACTCCGATCTCGAAGGCTGGACGAGTTACCGAAATCAATTAATTATATTTTTTAAAAATAATTTTTATATGTGAAATTATATTAATAGGTATATTTTTTTAAACATATTACTTAATATTGATTAATTAAGAGACACCACTTGATGACATTATCCGATAACGCTACCTGATGATATTTCGAGCTCGAACTTGAGCTCGAGCAATGCAAGTTTAATGACCTCAAGCTCCAGCTCCAGCTCACCTAACAAACACTCGAGTCGAGCTCGGGTATCGATATTACCTGACTTGACTTGAGTGTTATAACATCCCTAGGCGTGACATCCTTTTGTTAAAATAGAAAATGTATGTTGTTCTCTATTTATTTTGCTAAAGTTGTTTTCACTTTCTTAGATTCATTGAGTTGCCCCTCACTCTTACACGAAAAATCAATATATTTGAGATCTTAAGGAGAGAAAACTAATATATTTTAGTCAATGAGTTATAATTCAATTGTCGCCGTCCTGTTTGACTATTATTTCTACAACAATGCCATTCCCTGTCTTGCTTTTAGTGGTCTTTGGAACTCATCTTGATCTTAACATTCAAGGTGAGCTCCTAATCTAAGGGAAGGTCATTATGTTTTTAAATAGAAATAAGATAAATTTTGTTTTGTTATTTTATTTTTTAAAGAGAGAAAATGTAAAAGTGATGTGTTAGAAAAGGAAAAATAATGTTTCTTTATTCCTTTACTTTTTGTCACATATTAATAGCTATGTTTGTAAGAAATATTGTAAGAGCAATATTTACTCTTTAAAATATTATCTTTATATTTTTTTCTTTTCAATCACACATTACCCTTATTATCTTGTAATAAACTTTTTTTTTCCTTTTTATCGCATACCCTAAGAGATAATTATATTTGTATTGAAGTGTTTTATTCGAATTAGGTTAGGTGAAATTATATAATGCTTAGATAGGTGTGGATACATACTTATTTGTATGTACTGCTCAATTTCACTTATCTATGGATCGAAATCAGCAAGGAAAATATCAAATGGGTTAAAAGTTTGTCAAGTAATGCTACTCAGTCAAGCTACATAACACTCCATATATAAAAATATATCATATGTATATATATAATCTTTTAAAATTGAATAATTTTAAATTTATTAAATTATCTCTTACATAGTAAAAAGATTTACAATATATTTAGTGAATTACTAAACGTTTATTATATTTGATTTATGTATTTGATATTATTCCTATTCGTTACAAACATTTTCAGATCAAACAAGAGTATAACATTACGCTCAGACGCTTAGCTCTATTAGTAAAAAAAATCAAGTTGTTTAACAAATAATCTCAACTCATGTAATTTTTATTCACAATAAAATAAAATAGACAATACATATATACATAGAATCTTGAAGAAAAATAGATACGAATAGTTAATCAATCGGATAGAGTGTTAGATTCGTTAATTAAATTTTGGATTCGAAATCTGTGAATGAAAAAAATTATATTATAAGAGTCATCCTTTAATAAAAATCCTATAAACATATGAACCAAATTACTCTCAAACACCGGTGGTCTTGTGAAATAAAATAAAATAACATAAAAGGAGAAGAACGGTCGGCCGATTATACAAACCAGTTCTACTAGACAATTCTTCCAATATTTGGGCCGATTGATACCGGGTTGGCTGGCGTTGCCTAAGCTCAGATCGATTCCGCTTACGTCACCATGAAAATGATGACAGAGTGCAAGTAGGATTATTTGGATCAGTCGGAAAGTTTTTGACCAATCAACAAATAGTATGCTCAAGCGAGATTGCACGTTTAATGCCCTTAAAGACCCCATCTTTTAGTACAATTCCAGTTTTGTCCAAGCTCGAAACGGCGTATTATGATGTGGCTTTTGCCGTATCACTTTCTTCACCTCTTCTTTCTCTCCCCACAAAAACCCTAGAAATCGAAATTAGGGTTTTCTGCAACTCAAATCCTTCTACTTCCAAGTTTCAGTCACAAACATTGAAGAGAAAGCGAGCCAACAATGGATTTCGACGAGTATGAGTATTTGGAGAAGGAGGTGGAAGGACAGGAGAACCGAAGTGATTCGAAGAAGAAAGACGAAGGCGGAGCAGAGACGAAGGCTGTGCAGAAGGAGAAGAGTTATCGCAGAAGAGAAGGTGGCGAAGATGCCGAAGGAGAGGAGACAGAGGAGAGAAAAAGCAAGAGATCGAAAGGCGATGAGTTGAACGGAAGTGCAAAGAGTGAGCGTGACGAGAAGGAGAGGAGGAGCGAGAAGGATCGCCATAGGAGAGACGGAGAGAGGGAGAGTGACAGGAGCAGAGAGAAGGATAGGGAGAGGAGAGAGAAAGAGAGAGGACGAGATAAGGATAGGGAGAGGGATAGAGAAAGAGAGAGAGATAGGGAAAGAGAAAGGGAAAGAGAGAGAAGAGAGAGAGATAAGGAGAGAGAAAGAAACAAGGAGAGGGAAAGGGAGAGGGAGAGGGACAAGGAGAAGGAAGGGTCGAGAAGGAGTAGTAGCAGGTCGAGGAGGCAGGAAAGTGAACACGAGCGCGAAAGGGATCTTGACACAGATGAAATCCAAGGAAGAAGTAGAGATGGAGAAAAGGAATTGCGAGGCAGAGAACGTGAATTTGATTCAAGAGAGAGCAGGTATACTTTCAATCTTGTGTTCTTCAATTCATTGAACTTCTTCATAGTGTTAGCTGAGATTATGTAATTATGTAGATGGGTCTGCCCATATTATCGCACCGATGCTTATTAGAGTGAACTAGGTGCACTATATTGCTTAAACTTTGCTGTCAAAGGATATGATAGCCCACTTTTATACTTTAATGTCGTGACTTATTGCATAATGTATAGCTGATTTTATGCAAATGCATATATGTATTGATGTGTTTAAGCTGCCGAATATGCATTCAAGTAGTTCGTGGCAATAGTAACTGAGTCGTTGAACTATGAAAATTTCCTGATTTGTTTTGTTGATCGAGTGAGCTGCCTAATGCTCATAATACATGACATATATGTGATCAGTAGTATTTACACTTATTAGATTTATATTTCACCAAGGTTTATGTTACGCTATTGACTCAATTTTCTTTTTATCAGGAATTGCACTAAAACATTTTTAGGTTGTAACATGAAAACCATCTGTGAGCACATGTTAGTGCTGGGGTGTAGTTGTATCAATGTCAGAGGTCATTTTAGGAAATGATTATTTTGAACTTGAAAAACAAGAAAATTTTGGGTTATTTTAATTTGGTATGTGTCATCTATTTAGAAATGTGGAAAGCCACTTTTTATGGTTAGTGATGATATACATTTTATTATTAAAATAGATGAATTCATAGACATCAAACTGTTTTTCTTATTTATATAGTGGCTTTAGTAGGGATTTTCATGATTTTAGATTTCATGGACATGGTAAAAGTGGGCTCGATGGCTCTTGTTTTGATATGGGCGTCCTTACAGAACTGTATTTTTTGTTTGAATTTATGTATTGGTCTTTATCAGGGACTTTGATGATATTTCATTTATAATAAAGGTGGATTCCATGTCTCTGGTTTCGATATTGATACAGCCTTAAGTGAGATAGAATGGAGTCACACACAGTCTTAGTATTGTCAAAGTTACTTCAATTTTTTGATGGTAAGAAGGGGAAACATTTAGAGCATGTTTGGGAGAGTTTTTTTTTCCTACTTATCTTCTCCTATAGGAGAAGTAGAAATTAATTCTTTTTCAAATAAAGTTAAAAGTTGTTTGGAATTTTTACTTTTAAAAATTAGTTCTGTACTCTTTTTTATGAATAAACTCTTTGACAAAACATTTTTTGTAAACTCTATTTTTAATGAAATTATCATAAAGGTTATACACATAAAGTATAATTTTTTCTCTTCGTTATCGATTGATTAAAATTCATATATCTATATTTAAAAAATAAAAGGTATAAATATTAATAATTAAAAAAATAAATTAATTATTTTTCTAAACTATTAAAATCAAATATTTATAAATATAAAATCTTTTTTATATAACATATGGAACTAAGAAATTCGAAAATAATGTAAGTAATATATTTATGAATACTTAAGTTATATAAATGGAATGAAAAATATTTATGAACATATTTGAAATTTATAAAAAAAAATGTTTAAACCCACTCAAGTCATATATTTATGAACAGCCAAATCATATAAGTAAAATAAAAAAAATATTTATGAACATATTTGGAATTTATAAAAAAAATATTGAAATCCACCCACATCATAACATTTATAAACATATTTATGGTATGGATATATTTGAAATTTCGTATTATTCGAGTGAGAATATAAATGCAATAAAAAAAATATGGTTCCAGAAAAGTTGGAGCATTAAGAAAAAGAAGAAAAAACTCCTCTCAAGTGCTTCTCCTTCAAAGTTACTTTTTCTATTTTTCTTCATTAAAAAAAGTTATTTTTAAGGGGAAGAAATTTTGCTTGGCAGGACTTCTCTTTATAAGGAGAAGAGATGCTGAAAAACAGTCCTACCAAACGAGTACTTAGTTTTAGTTTTATTGCTTCTTAATACCATCATTCTAGCTTGCACTAATTTGTTTCATTGTGAATGCTGCAATATCTAAGAAAATTTCTAAAATCATTAGTAATTTAACTAGTTGCATTGTTCGAAGAACACAAGTTTTTGATAAAGACCATGATTCTTGTGTTTTAAAATTGCATGTGCTGTGTATATGTGATAGATTTCAGATGATTAAGATATACACACTTGCTTTGCTAGTTTGTGGTTCTACTAAAATACCTTTTTCATAATTGTACATATGAGATAAAATAGTTAGTATTATTTACAAACAATTAATAAGGCCTGAACACCAAACTGAGTCGGGGTTAACTAGTTTTATATTTCCCTTCGTCATGGATAAGCAGATTGGGTTTCAAAAAATGTCTATCTATGTATATAAACCACGCCTCTGTTTCTAATTATGGGAATTTTAGTCTCTATCCAAAGGGGATGCTCGGCCTTATGAAAGAAGGATAATTTAGTAGTTGACTGGATAGGAACACGGCTACATCACTATAGGCTTTCCATGATGATTTCTGCGGATTTATTGCCAGTTGGATTCATCATAAGAATTAGTTGTTTGCATATACCTTGCGAAATGACTACCAAAACCAAGAAAAAAAATTTCCTTGCTGGATGTATCTGTTGCAAAATCCTGAAAATGGGGATTGTGCCTTGGCATGGTGATACTTATGCGGCTCAAAATTTCCTTCTCCCAGAAAAAGAGGGAAATTTGTCTGAGCAGATGGTGGCTTCCATGGAGAAAATTTTTGAAGCAGTGCCAGCTCAACAGTCCAAGTTACTTAACTATATCTTTTCCTTGAATACTTCATGGTTTTCATTAAGTGAATGTAGAGAAATACCATACATTTCTAATGTTCCATAAGATTTTTATATTTTCATTCTGTATTTCAACTTCTCTTTGAGTTGGCATTTTTCGGTTTCCTTATCAGTGTACATATACTTAATTCCTGATTAATCAAGGTTACTGCATACCTACGTGCCAAGTGAAAGTATATTAATAATCCTGAAATCTTGGTTTTTGAGTCAGTTCTAATAACAATCATAAACAACTTTTCTTTTGCCAAAAGTGAGTGATTAAATTCTCCAATTTTGATCTATTGAATTCAATTTTGCAGGAGATATAGAGATAAAAATGAAGTTGTGGAGCCTGAAGCTGATCCAGAGAGGGACCAGAGAACTGTCTTTGCCTACCAGGTACATGTTTGGCACTCAGCTAGTTGGATGAAATTGAAGGTTGTGACTTATGTATTTATTGCTTGCATTTGTTTTGACGGGTTTTGCTTGGATGTTATAAATGTTGTAACAGATGCCTCTGAGGGCAACAGACAGAGATGTTTATGAGTTTTTCTCAAAAGCAGGAAAGGTTAGTGCTCTTTGGTAATTGTTGACATGCCTTTGGATTTCTATCAATTTCTATGTGGTCGTCATTGGCATGCTTTCAAGGCATGTTGCTTTACATGGTTCTGTTGTAGCCCTGCAGCATGTTTAAGCTTATGAATTTTCCTGATCTTTCTGATGCATAGTAGGATTTAAACTTGTGTTGGTTGAACCTCTTTTTTTGGACAATTTGAATGCATACCATTGAGATAATCTGCTTCTGTTGCAGTAAATGCTACTCCGCATTTAGTTACCCGCAGTATATTGACTTTCTTGTGTCTTATCATTCTAGTTATTTGGGGTGAGTTTAAAGTGAATAATACTTATGTGATGATATTTAAGCACCCGCAAGTTGATTTTTGCATTCAGTTTTATCATCTCTCATTCCTTATTTTTGTATATTATTAGTGTATTGCTAAAATGGCGCTTTGATTGTTAACATTCAGGTTAGGGATGTACGCTTGATTATGGATCGGAATTCAAGGCGGTCAAAGGGAGTTGGGTACGCTTGTAATTATTTAATTATTCTTTTATTTGGGCATATGTAGTCTTGAAAAGTAAATATTTGTATACTTTTGGGATTTAAGTTTAACTGTATTTTTAAATTCACTAGCAATGCGATAAAGAATCCATGATGAGGGATGATGGGAATACCTTGCACTCATGTTTAATCAATTCATGCTGCGTTCTCAAGGTAGATGACATGAACCTGTGTTTCTTTTAATATTTCCCACCTTTTAGCCCATTAATTTTATTTTTCTTTTATTTTTTATTTTTTTATTTTTTTTTTGCGAAACAGAAATGAGTGCGTTGCCCTGTGAATATCACTGGGCATTAGTACTGTGTTTCTTGGGTCTCTCCTCTGAATATGAAAACTGTCACACATAGCTCAGTCAAATGTGGATCCAAAAATTGTTGCCTGTAATTATTGGAATTGGACAAAGGCGTAGGATTTGCAGGGTTTTACATTGTTTTCAACTCCTCCATCTTTTTCAGTCTCTGATGTTCCTGTTTCCTATATGTTTCTAGAGAATTGTCTTGTTGTTTATAGCTAGGTTTCCTTCTAGGATTAATTTTCATATAGCTATTTTGGCTGGTAGCTTTTATTCTATCTTCATTTATTGTCATTTTTGTTACTTTCAGTTTCCAGCATTCATAAATTAATAGGATTTGCTTGTTGGGTACTCTTTTCTACCAATTCCTTCCTTGGAATTACAAAATCCAGTAGCAACCTGAATTCTTGTGGTAAATTATTTCTAATCTTTTGCCAAGGACCAGAATGTTAATTGTTCTGCAGTATAAATGAGAGTAGGAGTGCCTCTTTTAGGAGTTTAATGAGGTGTTTACTGATAATGTAGCAATGGCAGTCTGCACCAAAGGTTCATTTCTTTTTTGTTCAGACTTTTTCAGTATTTTTGTTTAATAGTTTAGCATAAGTCTGCTACATGATTATGTATATTCTGGACTGATGAGCTAACAATTTCTCTTATGTGAGAAATCAGATACATCAAAAGAAAATCAGCTTCAGAAATATTCACATAAAGATATTGTTTCTCTGCATTGCTTTGCTTCTTGGTCTGTAAGTCATGGTATTTTTTATCAAAACACATGTAATGGAAGCTTATCCCATCCAATCTTGGCCCTGCAGGTACATTGAATTTTATGATGCAATGTCTGTTCCCATGGCAATTGCTCTCTCTGGTCAGTTACTTTTTGGACAACCTGTGATGGTTAAACCTTCTGAGGCTGAAAAGAATCTTGTCCAGTCTACTGCATCAGCAGGCTCAGGTGGTGCTGCAGGACCATATGGAGCTGTTGCTAGAAAGTTATATGTTGGAAACTTGCACTTCAATATGACAGAGCTTCAGCTTCGACAGGTAACAGCTGTGCTATTATGTGCTGTATGATTATAGGTGGTTGTCCAAGTCAACCAAGCGAATTTTGTAGAGCTGTATTTCTTGAAGTTATGTGAACAGAAAAAAATTGTAGCTGCATTATAATTCTGCTATAGGAAAAGAGAAAAAATTGCCTTTTTTCTGTTCATTGGGGTGGGTTTTTTTTTGGGGGGAGGGGGGATGGGGGCCTAGAGCAAGTGTTTCCAAGTGGATTGTCAACATTGATAGTAATTATTGGAAAGATGGTAGCCACGGTGAACATAGTTTTCTAGTTTTTTCTTCCTCCTGAAAAAGAAAATATAAATTGCATGAAGATGACAGGATCAATTTTTTGGACTTAAATGTGCTTAATTGGCTCCTCCCTTGGCAAGTGTTTCCTTGGTTCCAGGTAGGCCTCTACCACTGTGGGCATAAAAGTGTCTTTGGATGTTGTAGAAGAATAGAAGGATTTGGTTCTTCTGATCTTGCCATTTCTTATCTATTGTTGAAGGAGGCAATTATGAAGGCTTGAGGAAATGGAAGTACTCTATTTGTTGCCCAAGCCTTTTAACATATGCCATAGTAGCCATTTGTTTCAAATGTGTTCTTTCTCTGATGGTGTGTATTGATATGGTTTTGATTCCTCATCTTTCACGCATTTGTTTCTTTTTACAAATGTATGTACTTTGGACATGGTTCTGAATCAGTCTCTGAAGTAACATAGGTCGGGGTCTTCCTATTTTTGATACCCTTTTCTTTTCTTGAAAGCTTAAAATTTTTTGAAATGAGGTTTGTTTTGTGCATGCTTAACTTTGAGTTTAAACTTATATATCGGCCCAACCATGGTTTTGCATCTGGTTGCTTGTTTATGTTTGCGAATATTTTCCAAACATTCTGTTTCTCAAGGAGATATGTTGTGGATTGCTGTTACTGCAATTGATCATAATTATAGTTGCAATTTTCAATTGGGCAATGAATGTAGTTTTTGTTTTACCAAAGCTTCATCTGTTGTATGGTAGCCTCAATTCATGCACCATAGGTTTTTCATTTTTCATTTCCTTTTATAAGCTAGAGGGAATCTAAGACACCATTTTGATACAGCACGTTGGCAATAGCCTCTTAAAGTTTACAAGAGGCGTACAAGATCAAAAGCACAAACTTTGGTTTGGGATATGGATAATATTAAAGGATTTAGTTGGGATTTATTTTAAATATATTAGATCATATCTCTTGTGGTAGATAAGATTTATTTTGGATTTATTTTTATTAGAATTGTTATATATAGATAGAGTCCTATGTTTATATAAATTGGCTTTCCTCACAAGAGAAAAGTCATATTTGAGTAGGGTTTCTTAGGAGAAGAGTCATATTTGAGTAGGGTTTTCTTAGGAAAAGAGTCATATTTGAGTAGGGTTTTTTAAGCTTTATTTTTCCTATAAATAGGCACTTATGTAGCCTTTCAAAGGAGGATATTTTTTCTGATTAATAAACATTCTTCCAGATTGTGAGATGCAGTCTTCTCTTAGGTGTGAAGCCTAAGAACCCTAGGTTGCGATCTAGGCCTACTTTCCTAATTTTCCACTTTCATCGCTATTGTTTTCACCCACTACGCTGTCCTGCGTCACATTTATTGTGTTTGTACAGATTTTTGAAGCTTTTGGGCCCGTGGAGCTTGTGCAACTTCCTCTTGACCAGGAGACAGGACAGTGCAAAGGTTTTGGATTTGTTCAGGTAAGCAAAAAAATTTGGTTTGAACATCAAAGACTTATCTTCTGCTTGACTGGCTTTCGAATATTTACTCTTAAATGAATATACAGTTTGCTGAACTGGAACATGCAAAGGCAGCTCAAACTTTGAATGGGAAATTGGAAATTGCTGGTCGACTCATCAAGGTATGAATGTTTCGGAAAGAGTTCTTAGTTTGGATTTTACAATTTTCCACTGAAGTTCTTTGTCAGTTGAGCCCCTGTTTCATGTCTTATGTAAATATCTATTTGACTCATGTCACATCTTCAGGTTTCATCCGTTACAGATCATATTGGAGTGCAGGATTCTGGAGCCAATAATGCAGACTTTGATGATGATGATGGGGGTGGTTTGGTGAGCAAATTTGTTATCCTTATGTTTTGACTTATTTGTATATCATGCAGCTGATTTGTGATTGTTTTATGATTTCCTAAGTCATGAGCCTTGTCCAGTTGGTGACCTAGTCTGGAATGAATTAATTGAGGAATTATTGGCTAATAAACAATATAGATTTGTGCCTTGAGTTTGCAATGTGGCATGGACAAAAGTCCACATAAGATACATGTCCCCCTTTTCAGGTTATTGTTAGTTGGACGGTTCTCTTTATTTGAATTCAACTGGCAAGGCATTATTTTGTGCGGTGAGTTTTGCATAGAGGACTATTGTGCCACTCTAGATTTGAAATGTTGTGCTTAGATATATGATCTCATGACCTGAGCCTTTTAATGTTTATGTTGGCATGTGGAGCTAATGTGGTACTTAAATGTTAAAACTAGTGTCTCTCTTGCTAATGCGTTGGAAAGCTATGCAGGCTCTAAATGCTCAATCCAGAGCAATGCTTATGCTGAAGTTAGACCGCTCTGGCAGTACTACAAGGTTTGATGTTACCATTTTTGTTTTTTCTTTCATCCAGCCATGACATAACCATAGCAATCATATCTGTGCAGCATTGCGGGGTCTCTTGGGGTACCCATGCGGAATGGATCAATTCCTAATGAACAAGCTATTACCATGCCTCTCAATGGGCAAGCTGCAGTTACTACTGCAGCCCCCTCAGCACTAGTTGCCACTTCCCCTGCCTCAGCACATGTTGGAAATCCTAGCCCGTGCCTACTGTTGAAAAATATGTTTGATCCAGCCAATGAGGTCTGTACGGTCTTCAATTCTTTATGCTTAATGGTTTCTGGAAGACTTATTTAAAATTCATGTTACAGGAGGATCCTGATTTTGATTTGGACATCAAAGAGGAGGTTCGAGAAGAATGTTCGAAATTTGGTCCAGTGAGGCATATATATGTGGACAAGTATGTTCATCTCATATTATTTTTCTGTTTCTGAGTATCTATTAGTCCTCGTGTCAAACACCCTCGTGGGCCCGCTTTTTTGTTACCCAGTTTATCTCTCAGCTGTTTTTTACACATTCAAGGGTTCTGATATTTGCCATAAGTTCTTCGAATCTCTCTGGCCTCTGATTTTGCAAAGCTGTAAACATAAATATTGGTCTGCATTGGCATATCTTCTTTAGGCTAATATTTCTAATGTAGCTGCTCAATTTCCAGTAGTTTGCAACATTGAGTAGATTAGCATTACTTGTTTAACAGGTCTAAGATTAAATGAAATTGTACATCGGCTTAATTTAATGTTTATAGATGGTGTACATTTGCTGATGTTAGTTCTGAGGCTATCTGAAATGATGTTTTGGTGAAATATGTTATTGTTATGAAGATTATTGAAATTTTGGGCCTTTTTTGTAATGAACATACAGGAACAGTGCTGGTCATGTCTACCTCAGGTTTGACACGGTGGAAGCAGCAGCAAGTGTTCAGCGAGCAATGCATATGAGGTGGTATGCATGCAGACCGATTTCAGCCATCTTCATGGTAATCCATCCTTTCACAGTTTTGCAACTCCAGTTGTCCTAATCTGTCGTTTAGTCCAATTAATGTATCTTCCTATCTGTCTTAACTTCATTTATTTTACTTAGTTTTGGAGGCCTAGGTCAACTTACATACATGGAACTAAATTTTAGCTCTTGTAGTGTTTGATATAATTCTTCAAGATAACAAGAACCATATCACTTACGTGTGGAACTTATCCTAGAAACTTTCCTTATCTCCTTTTCCCATTTCAGCAACCTAGTGAGTACGAGGGCAAGTTTAATGGAGGTGCTTAACCAATTTCCCAGAGGATATCCGCCAGCAGATGTTTTTTGTTACCCTCGTGTCAAACTGGCTAGCTTCTTCCATTTTTTTTTTTTTTTTTTTGTGCCTGCAAGACGTTTGAGTAGCTGATTCGGATTATATATATTAGTGATCTGCACATTAACCTGAAAGTGGGATATACCCTTGTATCCTATTCCCTGGTAGTTACTGGGTTACATGTACTATTTAATATTCTGTAATCAAATTGCAAAGATTGAAGATCATAGTGATGATGTTAGCTATTGAGTTCATTTTGCCAAATAGATGCTTTGTTGGTGTTTTGTCAGTACAACTTAGTCTGGCCTTCTATGTAGTTATTCTATTATTTGCACAGAGCAGTATCAGCAAGCTGTTGGCCCAGCTGTGGTTCTCTAAATAAACAGAGAGGGGAAACTGGGGTATTTTGCAAGTAAAGGGTTGATGTTGGGCTGTTTTGAGAGATTGCTAACTTGTTTCTGGAAAGGTTTGATTGTCTCTTTGCAAATAAAATAAAATATAAGGCTGGGTGAGTTGATAGTTATTCAGGAGACAAACAATTTTGTAGGCGTCATCTTGGTGCTTAAGAAGAAATCAGATCATGAAAAGCATTACCTTTGTATAAACTAAAATCCCTTTTTATCCCTTGCCAAAAAAAATTCCTTTTTATTTATTTTTGTACAGTAATGAAACCTATGAGGGTGAGATTCATTTGTTGGGCCTAGGCCTGGTAAGTAAATCGGATCAGATCCGATCCGAGTTCAACATGTGAAACAGAAACAAACTTTTATTAAATTTCATCAAATTCGAGTTAAAAAAAAAAAAAATTTAAGAGAGTTAATCTCTTAATGATTTTATAATACCGGGCGAATTTATATGAAAAAGCCCAAAAACCAACGGGTGAAAAAAAAAAAAAAAAGAAGCAGAAACAAAGCCCTCATTTTCAAGCTTGATAGCTGCTCTCTCTCTTTCTCTCTCTCGCTCTCTCGCTCTCTCACGTTTCTATGAAGAAGGGGTTTGGCAGTGCAAAATCAAAATCTCACTCTATATTCAAAAGCCCAAGAAAAGTTCTGCCGAGGACTTGGATTCGTTGACTCACCCCTTCTGTACGTCCAAAACCCTGACGCTAGTCTCTCTCTCTGTTGTAATTTTTTATTTGGATTTTCTGAATTTGAAGGTTTGTATTTGTGGTTTTTGAAAGCGAAGTAAAAACAGAAAAAAAAAAAAAGAGGAATGGATCGATACACGAGAGTGGAGAAGCCGAAGGCAGAAGGGCCCATCAGCAAGAATGAGATTCGTATTACTACTCAAGGCCGTATGAGAAACTAGATTTCTTATGCCACTACCCTTCTTCAGGTTCTCTCTCTCTCTCTCTCTCTCTCTCCGTGGAGTTTTCATGATCAATTTTAAACCTACTTGACAAATTCGGAAACATTGATTTGGTGAATGCTTTTCTGATAATCGTGACTGATCTATTTGATATCGTACGTTAGAACCCTGATGCTAATGATACCAGTTTTATACGACTTAATTTATGTTGTTGGAATTGTCTTTTACGTATTATTAGTTTGGTCATATAGAAAAGTATTCATTGTTCGATGAACTAGAGTAAGACCTAAGAGAGATCGAGAAACTACGACTTACTATAACAAGTGTGACATCAATCAGACTTGGATGAACTAGAGTAAGACCTAGGAGACATTCAAAAGCCCTACTGCAAAGAGTTGAGGCTTAGTCCAGTTAATGTTGGACAAATTAATAATAGGGCCCTGCTCACGTACAAAACGTCTTTAAGAATCTATTCAACCCAACAGTTATTCAGTTGTGCTTAACAGATGCTCCATTTGTGTTTCCTTATTCTTAATTGTCAATGTGAAGTGATGGGTTTTTGATTAAGTGCAAAAGCATGGCATTCGCTTTGTACGGTGAGGTATAGTCTAATTGTGCCCAGATATTCAATTCATAACCAAGATTGTTAAACTCAAGATATTTGCAGAAGCATGTTTTTGGCTTTGTACAGTGACATGTTGGCTAATTGTGTAGTCTAATTGTGCAGAGATATTAAATTCATAACCAAGGTTCATTGAAGTTGTCTCTGTATATCATGACTTTCAATGTCCTTACCAGCACTTTCCACTTTGTTCAGGAGAAGGGCTCTAACGAAATCATTCTTAAAGCAATGGGGAGAGCAATCAATAAGACCGTGATGATTGCTGAACTTATTAAGGTGGGACTACCTTTGGCTTCCATCGCTATTGTATTTTCCATTGCATCTTCTGAGCTTTAGTTTTCTTTTGTGCCTTTTCAGAGAGGAATAATTGGTCTTCATCAGAATACATCCATAACAGACATGTGGGAGCCACTGAAACCAAAGACCGGATAATCACTTGCTTAAAAATACTAAACTTTTAACATGAATTTACGATATTCCTTCTCTTGCAGCCTAGAAACTACTCGCCATGTTTCAATGATCACAATCACATTATCTACAAAGGAGCTGGATAGATCCTCCATGTGGTAAAATAATTATGTCAAAATTTTGTTAGATTGTTTCATCAGTGGTATTGACTCTCATTGATTATACAATTTAGAATTAATCCTTCTTTTAAGCACTTCTTTCCCTATGTCCATATAATTGGCTTTGTATGCATGGGTTATATATTTTGAAGAAGGTACCACTTTATTGCTGCCCTCATACTTGATTACGTATTGATGGAGTAATGAAATTTTATGGATATTGATGAAGAGATGCAATGTGTATACTAATTCCTTAGTATATAATGTCATAATTCCCATGCTGCCATGAAGTGAAATGGATCGTTACTCTCTCTCTCTCTCTCTGTGAATCACCTCTTCTGGGCAAGGCATGTGAGAGAGAAACCTCTCAAATTGTCTCAACCATGCATTGATTTATATTTCAACAAATGAACCACACATTCTTTTCTTATCCTTGCTCTGTGCATGTTTGTTGTTTAGCAAATCCATCTTGGACAAATTAGAGGGCCTCTGAAATGCGTTGCACATCCTCTCTCTCTCTCTCTCTCTGAATCACCTCTTCATGGCAAGGAATGTGAGGGACAAACTTCTTAATGTTCCAACCATGCATGGATTCATTTTTTGACAAATAAATCTCACATTCTTCTCTTGATCTTGCTCTGGGCATGTTTTGTTGTTTTGTGAGTCCATCTTGGAAAAGTTAGAAAGCCTCTGAAAGGAAGGCAGTGTCTAGCTTTGAATGCCCATTGACTCAGATCAAATTCTCTCTAAACGGTTCTCAGCTTTCGAATTTCATCATGGAGCTGCAGATCAGTACAGATTGAAACATTCACTTCTTCTTATAATTTAATAAATACATCCTCAAGCTTGTTAATTATTCTAGGGAAGGGGGTTATAGTTTTAGGACTGCAGCAAAAAGAAATCTAGTAGTTTATGTCTTGAGATTGAGGCAGTAAATGTTGTGAACCTGACACTTTTTTTTGTTCCTTTTAAAAAAAAAAAAATACCCGAGTTTGAAATTGGGTTGCATTTGGTCAATGCAGATACCAACCTCCCATTCCAGCTGACCAAGTGAAGCCATTAAATGATTTTGATTATGGAGGTAAATTTTTTCCCACCTTATAAATAGATAATTGATATTTGAGACTGTGTTGCTAGTTTCTATATGTTAACCATATCCGACTTATGTAATTTAGAGGGCTCTCCAGCTATGCAAAGAAGGGGACGTCGAGGCAGGGGCAGGCAGTCAGTTTCTTCAGTTACAGGGTTTTTTTTTGGGTGTCTGTGTGTTTGTGTTTATTTTTGGAATGGGAGTTCATCAATCTTTTATAGTTGTCCCTTCATGTTAGGATTGATATTTCTTGTAAGATTTATTAATTCATTACTTTCTGTTGCCTTACATGTACTAGCACTATATGTCCCTATGATCTCTGCTATAACTGGATAGTTTCTGGTGTTGCCGGTTCTGGGTTGCCATTTCTTCTAGTTTTTCTAATCAATATCCTTATCTTGTCCTCCCTGAATATTTTGCACAGGAAATTATAATGGTGAATTTCTTTATAATGGAGATGGTGGCTGGGACAGAGGATGTGGTTTTGGTGGCAGAGGGCGAGGCCGTGGAAGAGGTCATAATGGTTTTTGTGGATGAGGAAGAGGCTATGGCTATGGTGGTGGTGAGGCAGGTGCTTACTATGGCTATGGTGAATCTGAGGGCTTGCCCATGCAGTGTCGTGGTAAGTTTTACTCCACTTAGTTGTGCTCAGCATATTTTTACAGGTTGCATTTTGTTATTTCTCAACCAGATTTGAATCAAATTTGAAGTACTGTACTGCAAAGGACAAAGTAAAACATAAAGAAGATTCTGTTTCTTGAAGCTTTTTCAGATTATTCACTTTTACTATTTCTCATGGCTTTCTTCAGCAAATCATAATGATAGTAATTGTCATCAGATGCCATGCTGGTCGAGGTCGTGGTAGGGGAAGGGGCCGTGGGCGTGGGCGTGGGCGTGGCCGTGGGCATGGGCATGGTCGTAACTCTAGAGGGAATGGACCAGCCCAAGGATCAACTGCTTGAACATTATGATATGCTCAGGTATGGACTTGGTTTCATGTTGAACCTCGGTGTCTGGATGGCTGCTTTGCTTGTATTTTGTCTTCATGCTACTTACCTCACACAAATGGGCATTGTCCTGGGTTGTTACAAGTTGCTGGAGTAGTGATGTAGGCGCATACTTCTAAGGTTTTTTGCAGGTAGGGAAGTAGGGATAACTTTTCTTGTTTTTCTTGCTGACCAAGTTGTTTTTACAAAACTGACAAAAAGGCGTACAATTTTGCCGTTTTTGTTGAAAATAATAGAGCAGTACATTCTTTCATTTTTAATTTAAAGACTGAGACTAACATCTTCGGTTATATTTCTTACTCTTGTTTCTTGAGAGTCTTTAATTGTTTTTCGAAGAAAATGACTTCCTTTTATAGAATTTTATATTTCTTTACACAAAATTCCTTGACCCTAGTAGATTAATTTAGACATATTGCGTTTTGTTGAGTTTTTTTTTTTCTTTATTTTAAACTCCCATCTTTAAATTAACCTTAGATGCGATTGAATGAATGTTCAGAGGGTGGCTTTCCTTTTTACTCCCTCGTAAGCTCTTGGAGGATTCGATGATATTTGATGCCATTTCAAGAGGTCTTTATTAATTAAATTAGCTGATAAACAGGATTAGGAGTTTTAAGTTTTCTTTAAGCAGTTGCATTACCAATCCCAACTTTTGTCTCTTAGTCATGAGATGAAAATTATGAAAAATACCATTATCATGGTATTCTGTTCCTTTGTCATGCAATGGTTTAAGAGAAATTTGAAGGCGTCACCTTTTTTTTTTATCACCTGCCTTGTTAATTATGCAAAATGACAACTGAAAAGGTTGGCCCAATGGCTTAATTTATCGTAATTACCTTTTTCTTGTTTTACTTAATTTGCAATATTTCTTAATTATAATTTTTGTAAAAGTGATAAGATTTTACAAGTAAATATTCATCTTTTTTCATAAGAAAGGTGATTTTTTATCAATAATTTACGGACCATACACAAGCAAGATGGTGTTGGCGACGTTGCCCTTTTTGGCGAGCATGCACCCACCTTAATTTGCACAATTTGAGGCATCGTCGTTTCCCTTCCCATCAAGTGAGCCTGTTATCACAATATACTAAGCAGTTGCAAAGCTTTCCAAGTATATCATATCATAAGCAATTTGAATCCAAATTTTCAAAGTTATGAAATATATATTATATTGTCTGCATTGTTGAGACCAATAACCTGTTAGTGTAGCGATCGGATATTGGATTTTTTTAACTAAGGTCTTGAGTTCGAATCTTAAAAAGAGAGACACCGGGAGAGTCAATCCTTTAATTGGTCTCACTCGGTCGGATTAGTTGAGTTAAACTGAGATATCGGTTTGTGATAAATATCCACTTACAAAAAAAAAAAAAAAAAAAAATTGTCTGCATTGTTGATTCCATTTTGCCAATTGATGGGAGATGTGATAAATAGATTTGCACTCTGATTTTTTGGATTTAGTCGCAACAATAGACCTTGCTGAACAAGAAATAGGTACACTGCTTAAAGCACAAGCATATAGATTTGGTGTACAAGAGAGGCAAGACAGAGAGGCGAAGTCGCTCTCCGAAAAGAGGCAAAACAAGAATGAATGTTCGACAAGAAACATGATTCCAGTTTTTGTTGGATATATTGGATACTTTTAAATAGCTATACATTGAAACAATATGCATAGATTAAATGGGGAACCCTTTGAGGTGAGTTGCACCTTTGCCTACTGGTCCTCGTTAGAGTTCCCGCACGCTTACTTTCAATTCTATATGGGGGCAGTACTGTATCCTCTCTCTCTCTCCCCCCCCACCACCCCCTTTTGACCTTAATTTTGCCTATTCAGAAATTTGGTGCGTTTGAGGTTGCTGCATACCATGTCTAACACTATGGTTTCAACTTAGAGCAACAAACACGTGATGGGAAAACTCTCTCTCTCTCTTATACTTGTTGGCGTAGATGGGATAGACACTTTAATCTCTTAATTAGGTCGGGAGTTCAATTCTCCCTAAATACGAAAAAAACAATATTGAGAAATCCGTTCCCATAAAATAGGTCTTGTAACGATCAATTCAGTTTAGTCGAGACGAAACTCTGAATAATGGACGGTGGCTAGGCCTTCGTACCAAAAAAGAAAAAGAAAAAGAAAACTCTCTCTCTCTCTCTCTCTCTCTCTCTCTCTCTCTCCACCATAGCCCAGAAAACAGAGCAAAAACGCAAGCAAAGAGGGAAATAGTAATTCATAAAACTAAGTGCTAAAAAATCATTTATTAATTAAGATAAGCTGAAAAAATTGTGGACGGGAAAACAAAGAGACAATGCAGCAAGATCCATAGAAACAACAAGGATCTGAGAAGAGATGCCACTTAACACGTTGTCGGAACAATCATTAAAAAGCCATAAGAAAGAGGATGCACATGTTTAGCAATCATGACCATATGGAACACCAGCAAACTATTGTGCTGGAAGCTTTGCCCAGGTAAGACAGCCTTCAGTTACACAGCAGTGAGGTCAAAAATGTGAAGACTTATTAGGATAGGGAGGGATGATCATTACTTTTTATGGTGGCAGATCTTGGACCATACAACCTCTTTGAAATATCTTGTTGAGGTGGAAAAGAACAACTGAAAAATGTAATAACATTCAATGTCAAATGATGAAAATGGATAAATAAAATCAGGGTGGACGCAAGACTTGGGAAGTCGGAGCGATTCCAGGGTTCCAATCATGTAGGACATTAGGTCAGAAGAGTCTCAACTCTTGCCATTAGCAAGTTCCCTTACAAGTGGGTTGCAGCGGATGCTCATCTCTTCCTGTAATCTTGTTTCTATCCTCTAATAATGTGGGTCCCAAAATCCCATGAACCAAGGACAAGGCGATTGCGGTTTACTCGACACTTTTTCAGCAGGTCAAGTTATTGCCCTTGGTGTTAGTTTCTTTCCTTTTGGTCGTAGGGGATGCTCTGAGTTATTTTCTTCTATTTTTCTCATTAATATATTTTTTACCCATAAAAAAAAGTTAAAAGAAGATATAAATGCTTGCAGTCTGCATTAACCTTCTTGCCTTACAATAAATTGCAAAACGGATGAATGATATGTTTAATATCAAACAATCTTTGCATGAAGTACTAACTAGTTCTTTAGTAGCAACTAGCCAACGAAAAATCCAAAATGTTTGCTTAAATGACATCCATTCTTTGTACCAAAGTTTCTTTACATACTAAGGAATACTCTCACAGGAAAAGTGCTGCCTCCCTGTTCAGCAGCCTTTACTAGAGCAGCACTCATAACCTTGGATTGCTTAGTGACATTTGCGGCGTCCTCTGGTATTGGCATTTGGATTAGGATTGGATTGGGTAGCAGGTGGTTCAGGATAATTTGGTGAGAGCCAGGCTGCAGG
This sequence comes from Dillenia suffruticosa, assembly GCA_033439265.1. Classification (NCBI taxonomy): domain Eukaryota; kingdom Viridiplantae; phylum Streptophyta; class Magnoliopsida; order Dilleniales; family Dilleniaceae; genus Dillenia; species Dillenia suffruticosa. Next base: position 3,035,202 of record JAVTVX010000012.1, on the reverse strand, counting down.
GGCATCCCTCTGCAGTGTTGCAAAGGTATTGAAAGCAACAGCTGCTACTGCATCCACTTGTTCTTGTCATTGTGATATTATGTCCATCCTCGCAGGTTTGTCTCTGATTTCAAACTATTGACAAGATTAGCATTCTAATTACTCTTTATTCATGTTTTCACCTAACAACTTTCAATCCAGCATTTGTACAATATAAGGATGGCTACATTGATTGAGAATACCAATTCCCCAATTGATAAAATTCAATGTGGCATAGTCTCATTCGTTATTTACGCTATTTTTTTTTTTTTGGTACAGTTATTTACGCTATTATACCTACATTGTACTGATTTTGTCAGTTTGATGATTCGTTCTTTTGGGCCAAATAACATAATTATTTTAGCCTCCAATTTTTTCTCAATTCCCCGTGGCCTTACTCAAGATTAGGTTATTCTCTCTCTCCCTCTCTCCCTCTCTCCTTATTATTTTTTTTTATTTCTAAGCAAGAGAGAGTTGTCAAATATTAACCATGTACAAATGGATCCAAACTCGGAAAGTAATTGTCTGTCAACTCAATCGGACACGGTTGAAACTCAAAGGACTTGCCGTGCACAAATTGCCCCAACTTAACTTAGGAGTAGGAGAGTAGGAGAAAGGTGAACATATGTATACATTGTTATAAATGATCATTTATTGTGGATGTCTATTCATATGAGTGCTTTTTCAAATGAATGAACAAATTCAAGAATGACCATTGGCTTTTGAGTTACTCTTTAATGACATGACAACTTTTGGCTTTTGGGTTACTTGTGATCATTCAATTTTTGGGTTATTATATTAATGGAAGTGTCTTTTTATTGTTTCTCAACAATTCCTATAAATAGGTATCTTTGTAATCTCATTTTGTATAATCAAATATAGAGAAATAAAAGTATTCTTCTCTCATTCTCTCAAAAGTTCCTTATATTTTCTTGATATTTCACAATACGTTATCAGCACGAAACTTTAATTTTTTCACAAGCTAAATATCAAGGTTCATCATCGGTAATCAACACTTGTAAGTTTCTTTTAACACTTACTTATTTTTATTAAGGACGGCCATATGCACTCTATAGTTTCTAATACCACAAACACCTCCGTAGACATCACATTTTATTCTCTCAATATTATGGAGTGCCATTATTGTAGTTTAGTCAATCATTTTATTGTTTGTCTTATTTCTGGGAATGAAGATAATATTACATTTAGTCAACTGTTGTAATGTATTTTGTGTTCCTTTATTTCTCTCTAGTGTTACAATGCATACCATGCTAAAATTTATGATCCTCGTACTCATGACTTTTCATATCATACACGATGGTTCTTTTGAAAGACAAATAAAGTACATGAAATGAAACTAGAAAATAGAAATTAAGATCTCATGCACATATCTTAGTCGAACCAATCACTAGTTTGAACTTTGCATGCAATGATACATGGTATGATATATTGTCACTTATAATATTGATTACATCTATGTAAATTATATTCTAATTTTTTTGTGCTTATATGATAGTACTTCATGGCAAATCTCACCAAACTTGAGTTTGTGGCTCTTGATATTTCGGGAAAAAATTACTTATCATGGATCCTTGATGCTGAAATCCATTTGAATGCAAATGGACTCGGAGAAACAATTAAAGAAAATAATAAAGAGACTTTGCAAAATCGAGCCAAGGCAATGATTTTTCTCCGACACCACCTCCACGAAGATTTGAAAATCGAGTATTTGACAGTGAAAGATCCACTTGAATTGTGGAAAAATTTGGAGGAAAGGTTTAACCACCAAAAAACGGTAATACTTCCTAAAGCTCGTTATGATTGGATTCATTTACGATTCCAAGATTTTAAATCTGTGAATGAATATAATTCAGCCGTCTTTAAAATCAGTTCTCAATTAAAATTATGTGGAGAGAATATTACCGATTATGATATGTTAGAGAAAACACTCTCCACTTTCCATGCCTCGAATATGCTCCTGCAGCAGCAATATCGAGAGAAAGGTTTCAAGAAATATTCTGAGCTAATTTCTTGTTTGCTTGTGGCTGAACAAAATAACGAGTTATTAATGAAAAATCATGAATCTCGTCCAACTGGCTCTATTCCATTCCCTGAAGTGAATGCGACAACTCACAACAACTCTGGACGTGGTCGAGGACGAGGCCGTGGTCGTGGACGAGGCCGTGGTCGTGGTCGTGGCCGTGGTCGTGGCTGGAATGTTTACCGTAATGATCATACAAACTACCAAAAGTGGAAAATTAATGAGAAAAAACAAGAAAAATGTGGATCTAGCCAGAATGTTGAGAATAAATGCTACCGATGTGGGGTGATTGGACATTGGTCGCGTACCTGTCGTACGCCAAAACATCTTGTCGAGCTTTATCAAGCCTCGTTGAAGGAAAAAGATAAGAATGTGGAGGCAAATACCTTATATCAAAATAATGACCCTAATAATATTTTTGAGGGTCTTGAAAATTTACCCCAATTAGAAGTTGGTGATTTTCTTGAGAATACTGAATATGGTGATTTTAATTTATGTAATTGTTTTTATTTCTCAATATCTATAATAAATTCAAATTTATTGATTGTTTGTTTATTTATTTATTTATTTATTGTTTTTGAAGACCTATGGATATTATTGGATCAAATATCGAAGATGAGGATCTCTGTCTTATAGACAGTGCAACTACACATACAATTCTCAAAAGTAAAAGATATTTCTCTCAGCTCATCATGGAAAAACAAAATGTGAATATTATATCTGGTAGTGTAACCTTAATCGAAGGCTCCGGAAGAGCAAACATTTTACTACCAGAAGGAACAAATTTCTTGATCAGTAATGCATTATTTTCACCCAAGTCCCACCGAAATTTATTAAGTTTTAAAGATATTCGCCTCAATGGCTATCATGTAGAAACAACCAATATGGGAAAAAATGAGTATTTGTGCATTACTAATGATAAAATAGGACATAAACAAGTTTTGGAAAGACTATCTGTCTTCTCTTCGGGTCTTTATTATACATACATTAAGCCAATTGAAATAAATGTCATAGTAAACCAGAAGTTTACTAATCAAAACGAATTCCTTTTATGGCATGATAGATTGGGTCATCCTAGATCTGTAATGATGCGACGAATTATGAAACATTCTTCCGGACATCCATTGAAGAACCTGAAGATTCTTCAATCGAATGAATTCTCATGTGTTGCATGTTATCAAGGCAAATTAATAGTAAAGCCATCACCAAGTAAGATTAATTTTGAATGCCCTACATTTTTAAATCGAATTTAAGGTGATATATGTGGACCAATTCACCCACCATGTGGACCATTTAGATATTTTATGGTTTTAATAGATGCATCTACAAGATGGTCACATGTGTGCTTATTATCAACTCGGAACCTGGCGTTTTCGAGATTACTTGGTCAGATAATTCGATTACGAGCACAATTCCCTGATTATCCCATCAAAACAATCCGCCTTGATAATGCTAGAGAATTTACGTCTCAAGCATTTAATGACTATTGCATGTCCATTGGTATAAAGGTTGAACATCCTGTAGCTTATGTTCATACCCAAAATGGCCTAGCAGAGTCATTTATTAAACGTCTTCAATTAATAGCAAGACCATTACTTTTAAAATCCAAGCTTCCCATTCACGCTTGGGGACATGCAATCTTACATGCAGCAACACTAGTTCGCATCCGACCCACTAGTTTTCAAACTTCTCCTTTTCAATTGGTCTCTGGAAGAGAACCTAATATCTCTCATTTACGAACTTTTGGATGCGCAGTTTATGTCCCTATTGCTCCCCCTCACAGAACAAAATGGGGTCTCAAAGGAAATTAGGCATTTATATTGGTTATGATTCTCCTTCCATTATCAAATATCTTGAACCCATGACAGGAGATATTTTTACTGCTAGATTTCTTGATTGTCGGTTTGATGAGACATTTTTTCCAACCTTAGGGGGTGATACTAAAAAGGGAAAGGTGGAAAAAGAGATTACCTGGAGTAATCCATCCCTATGTCATTTTGATCATCGCACAAAACAGTGTGACCTAGAAGTTCAACGGATCATTCATTTGCAACAGATTGCAAATCAATTGCCAGATAAATTTTCTGATCCAAAACGAGTAACGAAATCACAAGTTCCAGCAGAAAATGCCCCTATCAGAATTGATGTCTCTGAAGGACCCCTCCCAACAAATGAACCTAAACCATGCCTGAAGCGTGGAAGACCAATGGGTTCTAAGGATAAAAACCCTCGAAAGAAAAGAGAAATAAATGAACAAATTGATCGTAGAGAAAAAGGGAAAGATTCGATCCAAGAAGAAAAACTTCCAGAAGAAGTTGAAATAGATAATCAAGAAATATCGATAAATTATATTTCTACAATGAAAACATGGGATCGAACAAATACAAATATTGATGATATATTTGCATACAATGTGGCAATTGATATTTTGAGTGAAAATGAGGACTTTGAACCCACAAATTTAAAGGAATGTCAATCAAGAGAGGATTGGCCAAAATGGAAGGAAGCAATTCAAACAGAACTGACATCTCTCTCAAAACGTGAAGTTTTTGGGCCCATTGTCAAAACACCTGAAGGTGTTAAACCAATAGGATATAAATGGGTATTCGTGCGAAAAAGAAATGAGAAAAATGAAATTGTGCGATACAAAGCTCGACTAGTTGCACAAGGCTTTTCGCAAAGACCTGGAATTGACTATGAAGAGACATATTCTCCTGTAATGGATGCTATTACTTTTTGTTATCTTATTGGTTTAGTAGCACAGAAAAAACTTCATATGCAAATGATGGATGTCGTTACAACATATTTATATGGTGCACTAGATAATGACATATACATGAAAGTCCCAGAAGGACTAAAGATGCCAGACGCATGCAATTCTCGAGAATTATATTCTATTAAATTACAAAGATCTTTGTATGGTTTAAAGCAATCAGGGCGAATGTGGTACAATCGTCTTAATGAATATTTGTTGAAAGAGGGTTATACAAATAACCATATTTGCCCATGTGTTTTCATAAAGAAGTCTGGACATAGTTTTGTAATAATCGCTGTTTATGTTGATGACTTAAATATTATTGGCACTCCTGAAGAGATCTCTAATGCAATAAATTATTTAAAGAAAGAGTTCGAAATGAAAGATCTCGGTAAAACTACATTTTGTCTCGGCCTGCAGTTCGAGTACTTAAAGAATGAGATTTTTGTTCATCAATCAACTTATACTAATAAAGTTTTGAAACGATTTAATATGGACAATGCATACCCATTAACCAGCCCAATGGTTGTTCGATCACTTGATATACAAAAGGATCATTTTCGTCCTCGGGATGACAATGAGAAGATTCTTGGTCCTGAAATGCCATACTTAAGTGCAATTGGTGCTTTAATGTACCTTGCTAATAACACACGACCCGATATTGCCTTTGCTGTAAATTTATTAGCAAGATACAGTTCTGCTCCAACCAGAAGACATTGGAACGGAATTAAACATATTTTTCGATATCTCCGTGGAACAATTGATATGGGTCTATTTTACCCTTATGAACCAAATGCACAATTAATTGGGTATGCAGATGCAGGATATCTATCAGATCCACACAAAGCTAAGTCACAAACGGGTTATGTATTTACATATGGTGGCACAGCAATATCTTGGAGATCTATGAAGCAAACAATAACTGCTACCTCATCAAATCATGCTGAAATAATTGCAATTCATGAGGCAAGTCGTGAGTGTGTATGGCTCAGATCAATGACTAATCATATTCAAGAATCATGCGGTTTGTTAATAAACAAAAGGATTCCAACAATACTTCATGAAGATAATGCAGCTTGCATAGCTCAATTAAAGGGTGGATATATCAAAGGTGATAGAACAAAACATATCTCTCCAAAATTATTTTTTACACATGATTTACTACAAAGTGGAGATATTGACGTACAGAAAATTCAATCAAGCGAGAATCCTGCAGATTTATTCACAAAAGCATTACCCACTACAGCATTTAAGAAGTTGATCCATAAGATTGGAATGCGGTTTTATAGAGACATCAAGTAATATCTTTAACAGGGGGAGTATTCTATCGAAATACATGTATAAAGAAGAATGTACTCTTTTTCCTTCACTAGGGCTTTTGTCCCACTGGGTTTTTCTCTAGTAAGGTTTTAACGAGGCATATTCTTTATACGATAGACATCCAAGGGGGAGTGTTATAAATGACCATTTATTGTGGATGTCTATTCATATGAGTGCTTTTTCAAATGAATGAACAAATTCAAGAATGACCATTGGCTTTTGAGTTACTCTTTAATGACATGACAACTTTTGGCTTTTGGGTTACTTGTGATCATTCAATTTTTGAGTTATTATATTAATGGAAGTGTCTTTTTATTGTTTCTCAACAAATCCTATAAATAGGTATCTTTGTAATCTCATTTTGTATAATCAAATATAGAGAAATAAAAGTATTCTTCTCTCATTCTCTCAAAAGTTTCTTATATTTTCTTGATATTTCACAACATACATAACATTTTCTTTATTTATTTTTTTATAAATAGATTATTTTCACATCTCAAACTCATAATCTCGAAATTACAAATAAAAGTAAGTTAATCATTACATCAAAATTTACCTTTACAATTGAAGCTCTAAAAAAAAAAAAAAAACAGAGATGTTTAGTCTAATCCAATTCAAACACAAATTATCCATTGGGTTTATCTCTATCAATTCCATTCCCGAACATTGAACATTCAAGTCGATAAGACCTAAAAGCCCTAAATCCCAAATTCCAATCTCAGTCAAAAAAATTAAATTACAAACATGTTAACTAATTGAAGGAATTTCATAACGGTGAGAGAGAGAGAGAGGAAAATTACTTTGACCGAAGCGTCTGCAAGGAAGTATGGGGAGAGTTGTTCGATTGCACTCCCTCCGGAAACCAAAACCCTGCACAGGGAGAGAGAGAGAGACGAAGAAAGGTGTTCAGAAAGTGTGGTTGGACCAGATTGGACCGGCTTCGAGGTGGTCTCAAGGATGTTGTCACGGACCCAAGTGATAGACTCAAATCCAATAGGAGAACTCAAACCAAAAGATTGACCTATGATTTTTTGAGGATCCGATGTGGCATTCGTAACATTACCCTCCCTTTGAAAAGTAAGACGTCCACGGACACTCTCACTCTGGATGGTTTTCACTCTGGTGGGTAGCCCTTTTCTTTTTTGTACTGCTCTCACTCCGACACAAGTGACACCAGGTAGCCCTTTTCTAGATAACCCTCTTATAGGTAGCCATTTTCCATATTAGACCAGAGACTCTGGTATCAATTTGTCATGCACTCAAGTGATAGACTCAATCCCAATAAGAGAATTCAGCAAAAGATCGACATGCTGGGTGAGGGAGTCTATTGGACTTAAGTACTATTTTATGATTTCTTGAGAGTTCTATTTGGGATTCGTAACAGATGTTGGGCGATATAGTCGAGTCTGAGCGCGGGACCTGCTAGAGAAATGCTTGAACCCAACCGGAACCTGATGACGTGCTAATAGCTGACATGGCATCAACATGTAAGCTGATATGTTCGTGACGGGACCAGGGTGGGAAACGTGTCAGGAAACGTCGTTGATGACAGGACGCCACATGTCATGCGAGTGGCCAGTCTGCATGTCACGTACAGTCAGCAACCACGTGTGTATCCACATTGCAGGTGGAGTCCAGTCAGAATACCACGTCATGCCAGCCGTGTCCTAAGTCATCTGCCACATGTTTGACAAGTCAGCAGGTGTAGATCAGTCCGCATACGTGTGTCTTACGAGTCAGCGGGTTTTGTCCAGTCAGCATCTACATGTTTGCGCAGTCAGCAGCTGTTGAGTGTCAGCATAAACGTGTCCACAGAGTCAGCAACACATGTCTGTCCAGTCAGCATCCACGTTTGTCGAGTCAGCATGGGAAGTACAGTCAGCATCCACGTGTTTGCTTAATCAGCATGAGAAGTACAGTCAGCATCCACGTTATTGCCAAGTCATCATGGAACGGACAGCCAGCCTCTACGTGTTTAGCGCCCACATGTGTGTCCACTCATCAGGTTACTTACAGTCAGCATCCACGTTACTGCCCAGTCATCATGGGACGGACAGTCAGCCTCCAATGTTTGCCCAATCAGCCTGAGACGTACAGTCAGCGCCCATATGTGTCAGTCCTCACCTTACGTACGGTCAGCATCCACGTGTGCCTCCAATCATCATGTTACGTTCCGTGAGCAGCCATGTTACAGCCCAGTCATCAAGGGACGTCCGGTCAGCATCCAGGTGTTTGCCCACTCAGCATGAGACGTACAGTCAGCGCCCCTGTGTCCAGTCATCGTGTTGAGTACAGTCAGCATCCACGTTACTGCCTACTCATCATGGGACGCACGGTCAGAATCCACGTGTTTGCCCAATTAGCATGAGACGTACAGTCAGCTCCCACGTGTTGGTCCAGTATCATATCACGTACAGTCAGCATCCACGTGTGTATCCAGTCATCAAGTTAGTGTAGTCAGCATCCGCGTAGCTGCGCAGTTATCATGCTACGTACAGTCAGCATCTACGTGTCTCCAGTCATCATTTATGTACTGTCAGCATCCACGCAACTGCCCGGTCATCATGGGACGTATAGTCATCAACCACGTGTCTGTCTAGTCAGCTGATTATCCCAGTCATCATCCACTTGTATGTACGGTCAACCAGAGTTGTCCAGTCAGCATACAACGTGTCCGCCCAGTCAGCATGTCAGGAACAGTCATCATGTGTCCAGTCATCAGCCACCTGTTTGACCAGTCGGCAGGTTTTATACAGTCAGCATACGACATGTCGAACGAGTCATCAGATGTCATCCATTTGGCAACCACGTGTTTGTCCAGTCATCGGCTCTGTCCAGTCAGCACAACGTGTCCGCACAGTCAGCATGATACGTACCGTCAGCAACCAGGTGTTTCTCCAGTCAGCTGCTTTTGTGCTGTCAGCATCCAGGTGTTTGTCTGGTCAGCCCGAGACGTACAATCAGCAACCACGTGTTTGTCCAGTCGGCAGCTTGTGTCCAGTCATCATCCACGTGCACGTTTACTTTCTTGTCCCTCGACGTAACCTCTACTGCTGTTACCGTTTTCTGCTTCTTCTCTTTCTTCGAGTCCCTAAATTTCCCTAGATCTCACATCAAATTCAAAACCCTAATCTTCAGATTTCCAAAATCTACACCATGTCTTCTGATGCAGAGGAGGGTAAGACTTGTGAAGAAGTTTTGCAATCAATGTTATCCGCCGGAGCTCCACTCCTCGATGAAGATCCCCTCGATCACTCCATAGCCGTCGAGCACGATGGACCTCCCATAACCTACATCCCTACGATCGCATAACTTGATCTCAAATCCATCTTCATTCGAGCATCTTCGATTGTTTCCGTTTCCGATGCTAATGAATCCTTCATCAGCATCCCAATGAGCCTGCAAATAGGGAAACAATCAACGAGGTCGCGGATTCGAGTTTGGCTACTTCGTCTTCAGAGAACGATGAAGTAGAAGACGAGAATGGATTCTCTTGGTCTCCAATGTCAAGCGTGGCTGTATCTCTTGTGGCTCCTCGGAGTAAAGACCAGGGTTTGAGAAAGAAAGAAGTCTGTAGCAGGTGTTGAAAAGGCACCAGACTTAATGCCAGAAGAACTCTCTCTCTCTCTCTCTCTCTCTCTCTCTCTCTCTCTCTCTCTCACTTAAAGATTCTGGGGTTTTGGAGTTTAGGTGCGGGAAAGATTAGTGAGGGAGGAGAGCGCGTTTCGGAGTTGGGAGTGTTCCAGCTGAAAAACCTGTGATCCTGCCCGGAAGATTTCTAGAATGATCTGCATTTCTACCCGTACTCCTGAAAGTATGATTCTCTGTTCTAGGGTCTACGTGCGTACTATGTTTCCGATGCTTTTGCTTACTTGGATTTTTCTAAATTTGAGTTCGCTATGAATTAATTAATTATTATTTTTTTTAATAAAAAATTAACAATAATTGGATAGAGATCCAATGATATAAACTTCTTTGAATTGTAGAATTCTATAGTTTTGGGATCGCGTGGATGGTCGTAGAAATATAACGCCAACAGTAACCTTTTTATCTAACTATATAATATTAATTTTTTTTTATTACTATTATTCATTATTCATACAGTAATTTTATAATATAATTATATAAAGCAGATATTTTTGTTATCATTATTATTATTGTATTGTTGTTATTATCTCGTTACTCCATTAGTAATAAAATATTGTTTATTATATTTTATCAATTAATTTCAACTAAGTTATATTTTTCTTGATCAAACTTTTTTATTTATAATATTTTTTTTTTGGGACGTGGTCAAGATTTTTGGTCATGATCTTTTATGTTGTGTTGTTGATTAATTTTCGTAAAGAAATTCTCATGAAAATTAAAATTTTGTGTGAAATTTAAATATTTTAAAGAATTTCTGATCTTCTCCAAAAAGAACCCGTGTGATGCGTCGCAGAGAATCAATTTTCAAATTGGATTAGCTTAATGAATTGTGTTTATCAACCTGCGACGGTCTTCACAGTAAGCAAGCAAAGCCACGTTTTGGTTACACGTCACATACTAAGACTTTAATTCTCCTAAGACCACTTTTCAAAGGTCTCATATTGGCGGATTCTCATCGTGGAATTAAACCATAATTGGTCAATTGTCAAACCCATTTATGTTTAACATCCCTAACAACAATTTTCACAAAAACACAAAAACACAAAAACAATTTATAAAAAATTTATAAATAAATAAATAAATATTTGTTGTTAACCAAACAATTCAAGTTCAAATTTTTGCAACAAAAAAAATTGAATCTTGTTACGCTCAACCATAATTCACGAATCGGATCTAAAACACCAATCGAAATTAGTAATAAATTAAAAATTTTCATATTTAAATTATTTAAAAAGAATTTTTAAATTACACTAAAATAATCTATCGTATAAAATTTAGAGGGGTGCAATTCATAATAGTGAATGTGGGAAACATCACTGGTTTAGAAGCCAACCAGAGCTTGGCAGGATTTTATGGAAATTAAGTCGGTTCGCTCTTAAGTCGGTCTTGTTTGAGCTCATTAAAGCCCACGAATTTACTTTTGGAGTACCCCCCCTCCTTTGTAAAGGCTCCTATGAAAGAAAAGGAAAAAAAGGAAAAAAAAACCAAAAACCAAAAACAAAAGCAAAAGCAAAGTAAAACAAAAGCAAAACACTGAGTTGCAAAAAGAGGAAAACCTCTTGGATAGAGCCAATTTGTCCCAACACTCTCAACATACTTGGTTGAATATTTCCTTGCCTAAATCAAATATAAGGGTAAATTTTAGAAATAAACGTTTGTCTAAACTTATATTTTTAATAAAAAAAAATAATACTTTACCATTGGAATAAAATTTACAAACCTTTTTTTCCTCCTTGACAAGCACAAAATTAAATTGATAAGTTTTGCTCAATCATGCATGGATGTGCCTTGTTGATCCCATCATTTCTATTGATCATAGATAAAACTTGTAATTGAAAAAAAAAAATGAACATGCAATAAATAAATCATTCACTCTCACTACCCCTTGTTCCTTTGCTGCTAATGAAAAAGAAAGTCGGGTCATCAGAGATGTTATCCCTTAGTGTTCTTGTAAGGGTCTTTCGAAAATCCTTGTTGAGTAAGAAATAGACATATTGCTTAGTTTACAAGGATACATACCCTAAAACTAAAGGTGATATGTATGAACTATGACGAACCTTCCATATGGAATACGTGTCAAAAAGGTTCTTAGGCGTTAAGTTTGCTTGCACTTGAAAATTAAGGTCACATGGATACTCCAATTTTAAGAAGGGAGTGCAAGGAAAAAGGGATTAAGAATAGAATTCCATTTTTTTCCCTCCTCACATGAAGAAAAGGGGAGATTTAAATCGATTACGATGAGGCTACAAAGGCAAGTGATGAGGAACCCAATTTCTCAATGAATCAAAATTGAAGTGATTGTGTTAATGATATATGAGTGCATTTGTGCAGGCATAAATTGCAGGTTTAAATAAAAGAGAAGCACCGGTTTATCATGATGAATTTTTATAAATCATATTTAAACTACTTTACACGCAGTCGAGGCAAAACTTTACCATATAGTTTGGACCCTTTTGGTCAAAATCTAGTTCTTGCGTGATGTTGCACCGGAGAGAGAGAGAGAGAGAGAGAGAGAGAGAGAGAGAGGAGCCGGAGTCAGTCTTGGACAGAGGCAAGAATGTTCGTGAATGTTTCTACCAAATATATAGCAATTGTTCAAGAGTAGCTGGTCGGATAATTGTGTCCAGAAAAGAAAAACTTTTTAGTCTTTGGAATAGAACAATTCAATTCCCAAGGTTACGCCCGCACGCTTACTTCCATTCTATCTCCTAATTTAACTATTAGGCACAACTCCAATTCCTCTCTCTCTCTCTCTCTCTCTCTCTCTCTCTCTCTCTCTCTCTCTCTCTCTCTCTCTCTCTCTCTCTCTCTCTCTCTCTCTCTAAATTTGGTGTGTTTAGTTGCTGCATACTAAACCAAAGGCTATGGTTTCAATTGATGGCAACAAACACAATGGGGGAAAAGCTCTCTCTCCAAATGCTCGAAATTTCAGGAAAACAAAGCAAACACACGAAGAAAAAAGGATAAAGTAATTCAAATAATAAAAAAGTCTCAAAATTACTTCCTACGAAATCATTTATTAATTATAAGTTAGCATATCTACTAGGTATTCAACTCCCCCACACAAAAGAAAAAAGACATTATTAACGATGTCTAATTTTCTTACCAAGACTATGATCTCCGTAGGAATGAACACTTCTATTGAGAGTCACAGGCTTGGTATTCCTGTAAATATCAGATAGAGAACGAAACCGATTCTTGCGCTTAGGACGATCAATCCGGGAAACTTGTTCGAATTTTCCGAAGATCTTTTCCATGATCATCGCCGACGTGATTTCTCTGCAGACATCTTCTTCATTGTCACCACCTTCGGTGGTTGTGGTTGTGGTTGCTGCTGTTGTGTTATCGGTCTTGTTAGTATTGCTCACGAAGCTGTTCTCTTCGTCGCTCAATTGCAACAGTTGTTGTGCTGCTGCTAATTCCACAGCGTCTATGTCGGTTAATCCCATCTCTCTCTCTCTCTCTCTCTCTCTCTCTCTCTCTCTCTCTCTCTACTAGGAGGGGGATTAGAGAAAGGTTATGGGATTTTGGGTTGAGGTGAGGCGGAGGGAAATATTTGTGAGAGGAAAGCGCGTTTTTCGGGACACGTACTGCAATTGCTGTGTTCTTGCCTAGAAGATTACCAGTATGATCTGTATTTATAGCGGCCGTTTTGGTGCAACTAGATTTATCCCACTTTTTCTTCCATATATATATATATATATTCAATTCTACGGGTTCTTGATTTTTATTATTATTTTTTTTTTTGATAAATAAGGCACCGAGGCCTAAGAAAAAGAAACATATTAAAAATACAAAGACAGAATAAGCAAACCCACATTATAAGGTTAATTTTAATATTATTTTCAATAATTATATATTCTATATAACTATATAATGTACATATCATCATCATCATTATTGCTGAAATATTCATTGAATTTAGTATTGCATCAAAAGGTCATACAATTTTAATCAAAAGGTTGTTAAGTTACAATGGTTTTTTTTTTTTTAATGTTCACTATTATCTTAATTATTTTATAAATTTATTATACAGTAAATTTTTTGTGAAAATGAATCTATCATTATTATATCACAATGCCAAATAAACGACTCACACACTAATTCCCCCTTAAAAAAATTAAGAGATTTGGTGAATTAATTTTAAATAAATCGTATCTTATTCGATCAAAATTTTTTAATGACAATATATTATTTTTTATTTTTGACTATGTAAATTTATTATTTTTGTTCAGAGTATATTAAAATTTTTGCAAAATGGCTCGGTCATTATTATTCTACTCTTGGCTTGTTGAAATTAAAATAAAATTCTCATGAAAATTAAAATTTTGTGTGTAATTCAAATATTTTTAAGAATTTCTAATCTTTCCCAACAAGAAACCGTGTGATGCGTTGTAGAGAATAAAATTTCCAAATTTGGTTAGTTTAATGAATTGTGTATTAATCTGGGATGGGTTTCACACCAAGCAAGGCAAGACATGAGTTGAGCTTGGTCCACACTGCGTCAAAATTAATACTTTAATCCTCCTAAGGCCACTTTTCAAAGGTCCATGGCGGATTCCTACCGTGGAATTAACCTTAATGACACAATTATCAAACTAATCTTCTCATGTTTAGTATTATATTACAGTTGAATATTACTATTTTGATAATTCTTGAAAAAGATTTGAAGAGAAAATATAAAAATTGTCAGAGAAAGTTATTTGTAATATAAATTTATATAAATGATATCAAACTACTATCAATATAGCGATTGGACGATTCATTCTCTTAATCATAAATTTGAGTTTGAGTTATAAAAATAGAGGAATAGGATTTGAAGAGCCAACCCTTTCACGGAATGTCTCACAATACTCGATCCGAATTAATTGAACAAAATCTAGATATGAGTTGGTGACAAATAATACACTTACACAAAAAAAATTATATAAATAAGATAAAGATCGGTCTTATCTCACGCTAATTGAATAATTCAAATTATAGTCTTTATACTAAGAAATTTGAGTTTTTTTTTTTAATTTTTTCCTCAATTTAATTGCTTTGTTACAATTTTTGACATTACCACGAAGCACTATTCTGTTAGAAAGTATATAATTTTGCTGCACAATTTTCTTTAAAATCTTATTTTCTTTAGTAATTTTTTTAATAAAAAGCTGAGTTTAAAAATTAAAATATGAAGTTATGAAGTTGCATGGGAAGATGACTCCAATTTGAGGTCGTCCTCGTGAGCCGCGTCAACTCAGTTGGGTTTGATTGCATGGAATATGTTGCCACTTTCACGTCATCAGGAGAGACAGACAAAAAGTCAAAAAAAAAAAGAAGAAAACGAGGATTTTGACCAAGTCCTAAACCCAAAATTACTCTCAGAAAACAAGCTAGAAAATGTATCTGCATTGTAAATACATTGGAAGCTGATTATATATACTATGTTTTTAATTTTTTTGAAAAATATTATAAGGTATAACATTTTCTAATTTTTTTTTAAAAAAATTCCTCGACTAAATTTTATAATATATAAATTTTGAATATAATGATAATTTTAATTACTTCTATATAAAAAATTAACTTTTACTTGTAAATCTTTATTTTTTTGTGAAATATATTTTCTTTTACTTTAATCAAACAATGATTCAAGTTAAGTAAAATAAAATAAAAATTATTTAAACTAAATTGAAAACTACTGAGCTTTTCTACGTATACTTTTCTTAGAGAATATACATAGATACAAATGGAAAACAAAATTCTTTCTCTTCCGTAAGAAGAGAGAGAAAAGGCTCAACGCTCCACAGAGAGAGGGAGAGAGAGAGAGAGAGAGAGAGAGAGAGAGATTTGGGAGCTGTGGAATTACAACGTGAAATACCAATACAAGTTTTCTAAACAAATGTATTTATACATAAAAAATGAGGAGAGCAGAGGAGAGCAGAGCAGAGCAGAGCAGAATAGACGTACATATTGACCGACTACAGGATTTCTAAGTTTAGTTGTTCTTAATACGTGTACGAGTTAATCTTTTCCAAAAGTAAATTATGGAATTGACCCTTTTGTAGTCAACGCTTGTAACTTCTGGTAATGGTAGTGGGGTCCTCATTTCATCAGTGTTGATGAAATTTTGGTCATTATTCATGGCCAACATCGACTATGACTTTTACGTACGTTACATTAAAGGTTAATTTTCTGGCACCACCTTTTTGTAGAGTAAGCAATTGACTGATTTTGATGACTTCATAAGCAGCACTGGGGGGGAGAGGGAGGGAGAGAGAGAGAGAGAGAGAGAGAGAGAGAGAGAGAGAAGCATATATATTTTGGTGATCTCTGTGGATACAAGGTGGCCTCCAATGACAAAATATGTCAAACCATACACATAAGATGTGCAAAGAAGTGATAAAAATTAAGCTTGGTGCATGGTTGCAATTACCTTGCATAATTAAACAGGTTCAATAACCATAGAACAACCATTCATGAACCTTGAAATGCAAATAACATATACTCATACCTTTCATCTCTCACCTGTGACATGAAAGTTTTTCCATCTCATTCTAGAGCGGTACAGACCTTACCCATGTGTTCTTTTTTTTAAGTCCTACAAATATGAAATGCATAAAGACACAAGCTTTTCATGGCCTGCAGAAATCCCAGAGTTCACGTTCCAGATGGTGAGAGAGAGAGAAATGAAAATTATGATTTTAAGAAACATATATTATTGACCCTGTCTTGAAAAGGGTTTAAAATTCTAATACATCATTCTCTTCAGCTTACAAGAACTTGACTGGAAAACCAAAAAAAAAAGAGAGAGAGAATGAAGAACCACATTTCGTGAAATAAATGAATCAAATCAAAACATCATAAAAATAACCGTCAATGTCTGATAAGTTCCAATTGCTTTTTATGTACAGATATGCTGTAGCTCGCTCGCTCTCCGACCAAAAATCCTCGCCTGCGAAGTTATCATGCTGCACCACATTCCCAGTAGATACAATCCTACCAACTTGAAGGATAATTCTGTTACTTTCTGCAACTCCAATACCATCATCTTCTATAACTTCACACAAACCAATCTACCATTTATCACTGGAGCAAGTTAATCACAATCTAATCCACAAACTTCAAGCACAATGCCGCCTTTTGATAAAAATGGGTTGATTCGGACCCATAGAAGGGTCAATATAGAGGCCAATAAAATCGACCATACCATGATAATTGTTGGCATCCTATCTTGTTTCCCCATCAAACCTTTAAGGAATGGATATAGGTGGACAATGACCCAAAATGCAAAGAACAGCCTACCAAATAATGGTCCCCATGAATCATACCCGTTATTGATGGCATCAGAGATTCCTACCACTACTCCAACAATGTTAATTATCAGCAAAGTTGTTGGAGGAATTAACAGTGATGTCCACTTGAAGAGGTAAAGCTCTGAAAATTCTCCGTCATCCCCTCCTTTTGATGTGACAGTGAAATTTGTGTTCACACCAGCAAAAACCTTGAGCAAACCCTGAAATAGAGCAAAAAGGTGTGATGAAACACCTCCAATCACCCAAAATTGTTCATTTCTCCACCAGTCGTCTATTCCTACGCCTCCCCACTGCATTTCAAGTATGCCAGTAGCAGCGATGGAAATAAAGAGAGCCATGAAGACAATGCTGGCATAGTTGCTAATCTGCACGAGATTAGGAGTGTGTTAAACAAATGCTTTGCCAAAAATCAAAGTTAAAGTCATCTGCAAATATATTGGAAAGTCAGAAAGCACAAAAGGTCAAAATAGACATACACATTAAACATGTTTCTGGTGTCAACTTTGCCATTAAGAATCTATCAAATGCAAAACAAATGCATGTAATTCAAAGTAGAATACAAGTAACATCACTAAACATGTGCTAGGATGAATAGAAGTTAGTTTTACAGATGAACGAAATACTGACAATGAAGCAAGGGCTCCCAAAGCAATCAAACATCCTGATTGTTGAAGTTAAAACCCACCATGTATAGAGATGCACATCTATATTAAGTGTCGACTACTTGATAGCATGTCAGATAAAAGGTCAATGACCATAATGGAAATGCAATTAAACATTTGCCACAGATTCTATTGTCACTAGGATTGAAATCCGGATACAAATTCATTGCAGAATCTAGTCCAGGAGTGATATTCCAGATTTCAGATTTACTATTACTTGACATACTACAGTAGAAGAGGGAGGCGGGGCAAGAGGTACCTCAGGGACAATGAATTTCCCAGTAAGAAGACAGATGGCTGGCAAAGTACAGTACACAAGCAATGGGATGGAAGTCCACGGATACACCACCGAGTTGATATATGAAAAGCGTTCCAACCATTTCAATCCACCGCCGTAGCCATACCATATAGGGCAATGCTTGCTTAAGAAAATCTCGACAGATCCCAGGGCCCAACGAAGAACCTGGTGTAGACGATCTGAAAGATTGATGGGAGCTGAACCCTTGAATGCAGGTCTTTTAGGTATGCAGTACACGGACCTCCATCCATGGCAGTGCATCTTGAATCCTGTCAAGATATCCTCCGTCACTGAGCCATATATCCAGCCAACCTAGTTCAAAGATACAAATCAGTATAAGAAAAAGTCAAGAGTTTGCCTGAGAAATACTCAAAATTTCTATAGTATTTCATTGCCGCTTACCTCTTTTCCCCATTCTGTTTTATCTTCATAACCACAGCTAATGACATGGATGGCTTCTTTCAGGAGTGATGCAGAGCTGGCTCCTGAAGGGACTCCACCATTCTCTAAAAGGGTAGAAGCTACAAACACTGATGACTGTCCAAACTTCTTCTCCAATTTCTCTTGGGATGGAAGATGTGATTGCTCGGTGCTTTTCCCTGTAAAAGCACAAGTGTCACTCCTACTTATGGCTTGCATCTCTTCTCAAGCCACCCCTTACAGGACGAAATACTCTAATTATAACCGCAAACTATTTAGTCCTTACCTTCACCCCCTTCTTCAATATTTTCAAGAGCATGTATTTGCTTTGATGCCTCCTTGTGCTTCGTCATCTTCTGCTTTTTCAAATTAGCCTTCCCTTTCTTGTTCTTTCTAGACCCACAACACAGACAGCAACAGTTGCAAGTCCTGGATGGTGGCTTCTTATTAACCGGAGCATCAAACCCATACAATGCTTGCCTTCTGAAGACACACCCCGTTCCAACGTATATTGGCCCTTGGATGCCATCTAATCCTTTCATGTTAATCTGTTACAGATATGGGGGGGGGAAGAGAAAGAAAAGCTCATTATAAGCTACACAAGAACCAGTAAATTTGCAGGGAGAGAGAGAGAGAGAGAGAGACATGGAGAAGATTACATACATCAAAAAATACAACATTCCTATTAGAGTATCTGTCATGACGATCAATCCCATCAAATCTTTGAGGGAACTGCACATAGCAGACATTTTTTCCAGATGTAGGGTCCATCATAAAACACATTGCTTCCCTGAGTGCCTTGCTATTGTTTATGTAGTGATCACAGTCCACATTCAGAAGATAAGGAGCATTGGACACAACTGCTGAGACTCGCACCTTAAACAGTAATAAAGTAAGACTGGTTAATTACATCTACACATTGATTCCTACACAAAAACATAAAGAGTTTGCCAATAAAATATCTGTGTCTTACCAAAGCATTCATGGCCCCAGCTTTTTTATGGTGTTCAAATCCAGGTCTTTTCTCCCTAGAGACATAGATTAGACGAGGCAACTCATTTCCCTCAACATCACCTACTCCACTGTGACCAAGAAATACCTGTACAAGAAAAGTTAAATTTTTAGAGCTAGCAATTTCTGTGACTTTGGGAAACAATTATTAAAAAGATAATAATAAAAAAATTAGAACTTGTAAGCTGCTTAGACTACCATCTGACCTGAATCATGCCCGGATGGTCCCGTACATTGTTTCCAGGCCAAGGAGTTCCATCCTGCATTGTCCAACCATCCTCAGGAACCTTTTGTGCCATTGAAACCAATTGATTTATCCGCACCTTGAATTCTTCATATTCCCTCTGTATCCATGAAATAGTATGTTAATAAGCATTGTCTAGAATCAAATCAGCTGCTAAGAAGATTAAAGTTCCTATTCATCACAGTGAAATAAACAGACAAAGAAAACCATGCCAATAACTATGAAGTAGAGTACACCAACACACCTTCATTGCTCGCCTCTCCCTCACGAATGCTGGATGAACTTTGTCTCTAAGATAGTCAATCTTCTGAGAAAAATACCATTCTGGAGCCCGAGGCTCAATACTGAATTTTTTGCAGAAAGGAACCCACTTCCTAGCAAATTCAGACGTCTCAGATAGTGCTTCAAAAGTAAGCATGGCAGCACCATCATCTGAGACATAGCATGCAACTTTGTCCACTGGATAATCCACCGCAAGGATAGACAGAACAGTGTTGGCAGTGATCAGTGGAGGTTCTTTCAGGGGATCAACTGTACTTACAAAAATGTCAATGTCGGCTAACTCTGATAGCTTCCCTTCTCTTTCATATCTGAGTACATGTAAAGCAACAATTAGAAACGTGCTCAAGAGTAGAAAAGAAAAATAGAAGGGGAGGGTGGCCCATGAGACAAATTGATAAGCCAAGGACATGCCAAGTGGATTGCTTAACTGACGCAGGACAACGTAGTGGGTGAAACAATAGCGATGAAAGTGAAAAATTAGGAAAGTAGGCCTAGATCGCAACCTAGGGTTCTTAGGCTTCACACCTAAGAGAAGACTGCATCTCACAATCTGAAAGAATGTTTATTAATCAGAAAAAAAAAAAAAATCCTCTTTTGAAAGGCTACATATAAATCTTATCTACCACCAGATATATGATTTAATATATTTAAAATAAATCTCAACTAAATCCTTTACTATCATCCATATCCCAAACCAAAGTTTGTGCTTTTGATCTTGCACGTCTCTTGTAAACTTTAAGAGGTTGTTGCCAACGTGCTGTATCATCTCTCCCCGGCTTGAAAGAACTCGACTCTGGCGAGTTAAAAGCATGGAAGCTATCATAAAGAGTCGGATTAATCTCCTGCAACTCCTTTCCTGTAACCCAAGTGCAATCAGAAAGCGGACATCCCTTCCACCTAACCAGAAATTTCTGTTGAATGCCATCTGTAGTGTAATCTTCTTGGAAGTCTACAATTTCTTCAACTTCCTCCTTCAATTGTGGCCCCAATGGAAGCTTAGAAACAGCAGTGTCATTTGTAAGTGAATCATCACCATGGTATAAGATCAAATCTTCAATGTTGAAGATATTGCTTATACCTATATCATCTGGCAAGTCAAGGACATACGCATTTGAACTGATCCTCTTAAGGATTTTATAAGGACCTGCACTCCTTGAGTGAAGTTTCTTATATCGCCCCTTAGGAAACCTCTTAGGTCTTAGGCGAATCATGACCATGTCTCCTTCCTTGAACTCAGCAAACTTTCTCCTCAAATCAGCCTGTGACTTGTAGCTCTCATTGCTTATAGCAATTTTCTTTCTAACTTCATTATGTAACTCTCGTATGTGCTTGGCAAAGGCTTCAGCTTCTACACTAGGACGAGCTTCAATTGGTAAAGGAACCAAATCAATTGGCTTCTTAGGTGTCACCCCCGTAACCACTTCAAAAGGACTGTGACCTGTACTCCTATTAACTGAGCTATTGTAGGCAAACTCAATCATAGGAAGTGTCAAATCCCAACTAGAAGTATGGTCTTGCACACAGCATCGTAGAAGATCCAAACTCCTATTAACAACTTCAGTTTGTCCATCTGTTTGTAGATGAAATGCTGATGAAAACTTCAGTTTGGTGCCCAACAATTTCCACAACGAACGCCAAAAGTAGCTCATGAACTTCACATCACGGTCAGAAACAATTGTAAGTGGTATCCCATGAAGCCTCACAACTTCTCTAAAGAAAAGTTTTGCTATATGAAGGGCATCCGAAGTCTTTGAACATGGAATGAAGTGAGCCATCTTAGAATAGCGGTCAACTACCACAAAAATTGAATCAAAACCCCTAATAGTTTTAGGCAATCCTAGCACAAAATCCATGCTTAAGTCTTGCCATGGTTCATGTGGAATAGGTAAAGGGGTATAAAGACCTGTATTTTTCCTCCTTCCCTTTGAAATTTGGCATATCCGACATCTGGCCACAATGCTGGCAATATCGTGCTTCAAACTTGGCCAATAGAATCGATCTTCTACAAGAGCCATAGTCTTATCTCGCCCAATGTGCCCTGCTACTCCTCCAGAATAAAGTTCTCGAATAACTTCTCGCAAAGATGTGTTAGGTAGACATAATCGTGTTCCATTGAATAGATATCCATTTGATATAGAAAAATTAGGATAATTAGCTCGCTGTCCAGTAAGTAATTCAGCATATATGATGCTAAAATCCTTGCAAGATGAATAATCTCTCTTAAGTGATTCAAAACCAATCACTTGAGCAACCACGGAAGTAAGGATTTGCTGTTTCCGACTAAGTGCATCTGCAGCTTTATTCTCCACTCCAGCCATGTGCTTAAGGACAAATGTATATTCTTGCAAGAAAGCAACCCATTTGATATGACGATGGTTTAGCTTCTTTTGAGAGTTTAGGTACTTTAGGGCTTCATGGTCAGAGTATAAGATAAACTCTTTTGGAAGCAAGTAATAGCGCCAATATCTTAGGGCTTGGACTACTGCATAGAACTCCCAATCATATAATTAGAATACCTTTGTTTTGCCTCATTTAGTTTCTCACTAAAATAGGCAATTGGATGTCCCTCTTGACTTAATACTCCTCCAATACCAACGTGTGAAGCATCACAGGCAACTTCAAACACTTTGTCAAAATCTGGCAATCTCAAAATAGGCGCTTCAGTCATCCTTTTCTTGACTTCTTCAAAGGCCTTGGATGTAGCCTTGGTCTATGAAAATCCTCCTTGCTTCATACAATCTGTGATAGGAGCCATAATAGTGCTGAAATTTCGAATGAAACGCCTATAAAATGTGGCCAGACCATGAAAGCTCCTAACTTCATGCAGAGTTGTAGGGGCTGGCCATGTTTTAATTGCCTCAATCTTGCTAGGATCCACCTCAATTCCCTTTGAGGAAATAATATAACCCAAGAAAACCACGCTGGTCTTAAAAAATGAGCACTTCTTCAAATTAATATAGAGTTTCTCTTGGCGGAGAACTCGAGAACTCTAAATATCTGCTGCAAGTGAAAAATATGTTGCTCTTTGTCTTTGTTGCACATTAGAATGTCATCAAAATAGACAACAAGAAATCGTCCGATGAATGGTTGGAATATTTGGATCATGAACCTCATAAATGTGCTGGGAGCATTAGAAAGTCCAAAAGGCATGACTAACCACTCATAAAGACCATCCCTGGTTTTAAAAGCAGTTTTCCATTCATCTCCTAGTCTGATTCTGATTTGGCGATATCCACTCTTCAAATCTAACTTTGAGAAAATAGTGGAACCACTCATAACATCCAGCATGTCATCCAATCTAGGTATAGGAAACCTATACTTGATGGTAATCTTGTTAATAGCTCGACCATCAACACACATACGACAGCTTCCATCTTTCTTTGGCGTGAGTAATGCTAGGACTGCACATGGACATAAGCTCTCTCGAATAAAGCCCTTTGATAACAGCTCTTCAACCTGCCTCTTCAACTCTTCATGCCCACTTGGATTCATCCTATAGGCTGGTAGATTTGGTAATTGGGCTCCCGGTATCAAATCAATAGCATGTTGGATGTTGTGCATAGGCGGAAGCTCGTTAGGCAATTCTTCAGGTGCCACATCAGCAAATTCAACCAGTAGTTTTGCTGCTTCTGGAGGAATACTGCTGCTAGGAACATCTTCAGTGCTTCTGACTTCTCTTGTGATAACAGCAAATACCACCTTTGATTCTTGACTTTCCATATCAAACTCCTTTTTTGTTAGGACATAGAGATGTCTTTTGTTGCCTCCAACATTGCTCTCAGATTCTGATGGCGGTTTTCCCCCATAATTCCTTATCTCAAAAGTGTTCATAGGTTGTAGTACAATGAGCTTATTCTCATAAGAGAATGTGTAAGTATTCTCTCTGCCATTATGATTGACACTCCGATCATAAAGCCATGGGCGACCCAAAAGAATGTGTCACTTGCATAGGGATGACATCACATAGGATGGAATCACTATAAGCTCCACACTTGAAGGAGATGAGGCACTGTTTGCTCACTGGGATAGTTGTGTTATCAATCCATGCAACCTTGTATGGCTGAGGGTGTGTGTTATTTGGTAACTTGAGGCGTTCAACAGTGGAACAAGACACCACATTCATGCAGCTACCCCCATCGATGATGAGCTTCTTAGCATGTTTCCCACAACGCACTAATGTTTGGAAAATTGATGTACGCTTCCGGTCTTCTTCCTTTGCCTTTGGAGCTGCTAGGATTCGTCGTACCACTGTCATTAGTGATATGTCCACTTCATCATCATCTACAAGATCATCATCCTGATATTCTCCATAGTCAAAAGAGTTGTCTGCTTCATCATCCTCAGCTGCCTGTTTTGCTGTTCCCTCTGCACCCATATGTAGATTATTCTTTTGTGGGCATTGAAAACCCATGTGGCCTTGCTCCCCACACTTGAAGCAGGTAACACCCTTATTGGCTTTTCCTCCTAACTGATTCGTTTTGTTATTGGGATTGGCTCCATTAGGTCTTGTTGTAACTTGTCGATCTTGTGAGAATTGTCTCTTTGCTCCAAATTCTCCACGTTGAACCCCAATTCTTTTAGTACTTGGATGGTTCAAATATTCTTCGACATCAAGTGCAGTTTGGAAGGCATGCTCTAGACCATAGATGGGTTGTTTAGCCAGTTCTCGCTTAATATCTGCTCGCAATCCTGCCTTAAATCAAGCTGTTGCTTGCTCTGCACTTTCCTCCATTTGACTACGCATCTTGAGTTCCCCAAATTGCTGCATGTATTCGGTCACACTTATGCTGCCTTGCTTTAATGTAAAAACCCTTTCACGCATCCGTTCAAAATAGTTGTAAGGTAAATATTTCTCTTGTAACTTAGCTTTCATCTCTTGCCAAGTTCTAAGAGGTTGTTGGCCTGGTCGTTGGAGGCTGCTCTCCACTGTACTCCACCACAACTTTGCCGGTCCAACCATCTTCATCTTAGTAAATTGAATTCGTCGAGAGTCCTCCATATCATACCAGTCAAAAAATTCTTCAAGAGAACTAAGCCAATCACAAAATATGACAGCATCGATTTTGCCTTCGAAATTTGGGACTTCAATCTTGATTTTCTGTGTGATGTCTCCAGCCATGTTACGTTCAGATCTTCTATGGGGATGTGGCTGTACCACTTGAAGGTTTTGTGTTGCCATAGTTGGAGCTGCAAATGTCCCTTCATCTGCAGCAGTGTTTCAATTGTTGTAGTTAAAGTTTTTAATTGCTCTCTCACTTCTTGCATATTGCCTTCTAGGCGTTCAACTGTTGAACTCAATTCAGCATTAGTCACCATGGTTGTGTATGAGAAAACAATCTTAAAATTAATGAAGACTTCAACTCTGATACCAACTGACGCAAGACAACGTAGTGGGTGAAACAATAGAGATGAAAGTGGAAAATTAGGAAAGTAGGCCTAGATCGCAACCTAGGGTTCTTAGGCTTCACACCTAAGAGAAGACTGCATCTCACAATCCGGAAGAATGTTTATTAATCAGCAAAAAAAAAATCCTCTTTTGAAAGGCTACATAAGTGCCTATTTATAGAAAAAATAAAGTTTAAGAAACCCTACTCAAATATGACTCTTCTCCTAAGAAACCCTACTCAAATATGACTCTTCTCCTGTGAGGAAAGCCAATTTATATAAACATAGGACTCTATCTAAAGATAACAATTCTAATCAAAATAAATCCAAAATAAATCTTATCTACCACCAGAGATATGATCTAATATATTTAAAATAAATCCCAACTAAATCTTTTACTATCATCTATATCCCAAACCAAAGTTTGTGCTTTTGATCTTGCACGTCTCTTGTAAACTTTAAGAGATTGTTGCCAACGTGCTGCATCATTAACGGTAAGAAAAATCGAATTAGACAAAAAAGAATCATGATAGAACCATGAACCAATCCAATTTTGACATTCCCAGTCTCATTTGGCTCAAACTATTCAATTCACCACCTTCTCCACAAAATCACACAAACCTTAGCGATAGCCGATCAAGATATGTTTCTCGCTCTATAGGGTACCATTTTGGGAACTGATCCAGGATCCAAGAAATAGCAAACCATATTTCACAAATTATTGAAGTCAGCCACAGACCATATGCATCATTGACGGGATGGAGAATTCTATAATGGAAAAAGAACCCCAAAATAATAAGGCGGATTATGATTATCATTCTATATGGATTTATCTTGCTAGACGGGATCGGTAACTTCCTTGAGAGTGGCTGCCTGCCTTCATCCATCCTAAAAAAATAAATAAGTAAATAAATAAAGATACAGCAGAGCTTGTTTGAATTAAAACACCAAGCGCATTAGGCAAAGACAAATCAAGTACCACAAGAATCAAAATGAAGAAATAAAGAGCAAAAGGATGATTAGAGAAACTAACATTGGCAAATCAGGATCAATAGGGTCACCCCCATCAAAATCCTCACCATCACCTGTTCCTTGATGCTTAACCACCTGAAGTTTGTCATTCTGCTTTCTCTTCCACTCCTCCATCCGATCCTTCCATGCCACACTACCATATCCATACACTGCTAGATCTTTCTTAGGAACCATGGGTCTTGGTTGCACTGAAACATTGAAATGACTCGGTTATGGTAACTGAAAGACTCACAGCAGACAGACAAGATCAAGCAAGGCAGAGTTGTGTATCTTACATGGTGTGGAGGAAACAGGAATTGGCATTGGATGCACTCTACTTCCATGACTGGAAGGCAAAATAAGAGCATGTTGATCAGAAGAAATATCAGTATCCTGGGATCAGGAACCATCATCATTAGTGAGCTGTAACCTTATGATGAAGGTCGAAACTTAAAAACAAATGGAAGCATAAGAGCACACGCATAACATATACTGCCAACGCTACTTTGCCAATCAATTTACCTCTTCCCCATAAGTCAAGAGTGGGATAACAGGACCACAGGGAGATGAATCCAATTCAGATCTACTGGATGCATCGGTCTGGAAACCACAGCCAGTGTTAAGGTGCGTGGAGAATGCTGCCTCAGCAGCATGTTGCCTGCCCAAACTATCAAGGTTGCCAAAGTCAAATTCATTATCCAAATCATCAACATCATCCTCTTCCTCATCTCCTTCAACCCTAGCACTTCCTGCAATTAAAATCATACGTCATTCATAAGATATGAAGGCCAATTAAGTCATAGAATTAATTTAGGCAGAGAATTCTAAACGCCTACCTTTAAGACGCTTGTATCTGGTTTTACACTGAGGACATGCCTGATTCCCCTCTCGTCTCTCATAGTCATAGCAAGTCCTACATACAGGGAAAGCACATTCATTGCAGGCAACAAAAAGCTCTCCATCAGCTGTGAACTCTACCTCATCACCACATATTTGACAGGTTTGGTTGCTCAGTTCTTTCACAGACTTAATCTGCAAAAACAAGATGTAGATAAAGTTAACGGCAGCAGGTCAAACAATTCATCTTGCTCAGTTCACGTTGTTTCTAGAAATAATAATAAGCATTTTCACATCTCGAACTTGTCAACTTGAATATCAACCCAAAAAAAAAATCCGTTTTACTTGAAAATTAAAGCATCTTTAGCCGCAATCCTTAAAGACCTTCCTTTATTCTGTTTTTTGTTTTTTTTCCCCATTTGTACTTTAGCATTGGATTCACAAATTGAATCAAATATTTAGAAGAAAGATATATCATATTAAATGTGCCAAATAAATAGACAAATAGCCAACTTTTTGCACACTAATTCTGCTCGGAGAGGATTCAGACAATAACTCTCACTAGCATCGTAAACCCCACTGGCATTGGAGGTACAGATCGTGCACCTTCCAGTTGTAATACAAGGACCTTCAAGCTAGAAGAATTATGCATATCAGCCGTGTCAGAACTTAGAAAGTCTGGAAGGGTCAATGCCATCCCTTGAATTCCCCTCCTTCCAAATTCAACCCAATTAGATTATAGCCAACACGCAACACAAACCATAGTCAATCATTATACAGGAAAACTCAAGCAGAAACAAAATCAAAGCACCATTGAACCTGAGCTGCAGTGAATGCTCAGATCTTAAGTGATATTTGGTCAATAGTTATTCAAGCTAAACCATTTTTCAGATTAGACAAACAACCAACAAATAAATCAACACATACATAGCTCAAAAAGGATCAACTGATTGACATGTCACAGATCAACAAGAAATAGGCGAATTTATGACTTGCAACTCATGAAATCTGAAAATATGAGGAACTTGGAGAGGATTTTTGACACCTACTCGAGCAGTTTCATCAGCATTGATCAAAACAAACTCATTTCTGTTGTGAGACCCAGCAACAAGTCGACCTCGTGTATCCATTGTCCCACCAAATCCCACAAATCTCAACTCTTTGAGATTCGAAATATCAACCCTTCAAAGTGAATCATCAACTGAGCCAACTTTTGACTTATACAACACAGATAAAAACTGACCTCTCAAATGTAACTCCTTCAACAAAAATGTCCTCCTCTAACCAAACACTGAAAACCCCAAATCTCAAAAATCAAAAATCAAAATCTTCAAATGAACCAAATTGACCTCTGAATGTAACCATCGAACTGAAATATCCTCCAAAATCACAGCTGTGTTTGAAATACTGAAAAATCCAAATCAAAAATCTGACTTTGAAAGAAAGCCCATTAACTGAAACCCCCCCCCCAAAAAAAAGATGAGGCACAGTCTGGTAGAAACACTCTAATTGCACAAAAAAGAACAAACCCCAGAAGAGAGAACGAGGAGCAAAAACGAAAAGAGCGAAAGGGAAACCGATACTCCAATTTTTAATTGGAAAAGCCCAAACAAGGGTCTTACTCAAAGGTTGTATTTTTTAGGGGTTTGCTTCAGAAACCCGTCTTCTGACTGTAAATATATTGGGGGTATCGATCTATTGCAATCTGCTGAGCTTGAGTGAAATCAATGACACGAATACAGGGAGACAGAGAAAGCTTAACGCGTAAGTGTGACGTTTCTAGTAAAGAGAGAGATGCAGAAAATGCAATCAAGGGGAGCAAAAAGAAAGATCCTCCAAGCACTTGAGTACCCTCACCCCACTGGCAACTTTAGAGCAGAGAGAGAGAGAGAGACAGAGACAGAGACAGAGAGGGAGGGTGGGAGGGAAGAAGAAGAGAGAATCGGTACTGATTTAGTAAGAACCAGAAAATGGGTACGTGAGTGGGTAATGTCTCATGTGGGCTCATTTCATTGCTGGACCTCTCTCTCTCTTCCCTTTCCCTCTCTAGTGTCTAGTCTAGTCTAGTCCAGGGGGTGTTGTGTTTTTTACTTCGTTTTCTCTCCCTTCCCCAAGAGGGAGAGAGAAAAAGAAAGAGGTTATAAAGACGCGTAAAGACACGAGCACAACCGCGTGTTGCGATCCTACATGTCGGACCAAATCGTAATTTCATTTGCATTAATTTCACTTAAAAAATTAATTGGGGCTTGATTAAAGTAATAATAATAATGCGTGTTCATGTGCAGTGTAGAGAGTAAGAATTGCTGTGACGGATGAAATGGGGAATTTATCGACTATTCGGTAATCTGGTGATGTTTCAGAGATCCGGACCGCTGTGGTTGAATTGAATCCGACAATCCTTTCATTCGTTCGTTCGTTTACTCCTCGTTATTTAAAATCATATTTTAATTAATTTAATCTAAATATTATTATATTTAATTTTAAAAAAATTCTTTTAATATAATTTTTTTATTTTTAATTTATAAATCTAAATTTTAATATTTTTATCTATTAAACTAATTATTAATAATTAATCTCTCTCTACCCGGACCACTGTTGTTGTGTGACCCCCATAAAATGCCCATTTGGCCAAACGTTAGGGTTCTCACGTTTTTTTTTTTTAAATGCCAACAGATTTGACCTCATTTAGGGTTCCCTACATCTTCTAATAGATTTGACCTAATTAAGGTTTTTTCACATATGTCCATGTATTCGTGTGTCCCCATAAATGCCCATTTGTCCAAACCTTAGGTTTTTTTTTTCCAAATGATCAAACTCTAAATTATTAAGCTTAAGATTCAAATTATTATTATTATCGTAAACACCGCCAACCAAAAAAAACATGCAAATCCCAAAATTTAGGGTTAATCAGGATCTTCTAATAAATTTACCCATCATGATTTAAATTAAATATTATATAATGAATAATATTTTGTAATAATATTTACGTCATTAATTAATTAGTTCTCTTTTTTCAAACACTTTTATTGTCCCCCGTTGGTTTTCTTTTTGTTCATGTAAAATTTTTCTCTGACAAACTATTTTTCATGGTTTTTTTTGTAAATTATTTTTTTGAAACTTGACATGGTATGTGTTTGATGCCATTGTATTTAAAATAATGTTTGAGATATTAAATTATTTAATAATTAAATGAATCAGATCATTCATGTATGTTTATCTCAACATATTTTAAAATTGTTTTATTTAATTCAAAAAATATTTTGACAAATTTAAAATTAATCAAATTTAAAATGTTTCACTTTTTATTAATACAAATTGTCATATAAAATTTATTTTATTTAATTTTTAGCTCATTTGATCCATACCCTTCTATTTAGTTTGTGTTATAGTCGCATCGTTCCATTATTTTTTTACTGGTGGTAAAATTTTAGAAGAGGAAAAAGTATGGGTTTTTTTGGTTATAGGTATTTATTTGTTGGATTAGGCATTATTATATTTGGTTTTTTATTTTATTTCTTATTATCGATATTCAGAGTTATAATTTAATTAATTTGATTTGAATATCTATGATAATCTTATTTAAGGACGAATCTCCCAATATAATTTTTTTTATTTTTAAATTTTGAATCAAATATTTAATTAAGAGATTTATTATCTCATCCAAATACATATTTCTATATTTATTTTGTATATAAGGTCATAGCGATTGCCAAATCACAGGTGTCAGTATACTAGAAAAGGCTTTGGATCGAACCCTTTTGGTTTTCCAAGGGAAATCTAGGTGTGCTAATTGCTCCCTCGATGCTTGTGGGTGAAGACAAAAACATTTGATGTGCTAAAAAAAATGTGTGCATGAGAAGTAAAATGGAACCCCTTTTTGCTCTAGAGAGGTCCCAAACAAAGAATAGTCCCACATATTTATTTGGTCCATGGTATGATAGAGGATCATTATGATAAACAAAAGCACCAGTAATACTTTGATTTGATCTGAGGAAGCCTATGGCTTAAGGGACAGAGAACAGAAAATCTCTTGAAGAATCAAGGCAGTGAATGAGTTTCTTCTTCTTCTTCTTCTTCTTCTTCTTCTTCTTCTTCTTCTTCTTCTTCTTCTTCTTCTTCTTCTTCTTCTTCTTCTTCTTCTTCTTCTTCTTCTTCATATTTAAGATTTTTAAAGAAAGAGAGAAATAGTATCAATTTAGTTATAACTCATTGAATAGATACATCATAATTATAATCGATCATAATATATATTAAATAATTAAAAAAGTCCTATGAATTTAGTCATATTTGAAATAAATAATTACAAATGAGCACTGCAACATATGTATAAAAAGGAGCTGGTTTTTTATGAGTGTTCTTCAATATGTGCATAAAGGCCAGTATGAGGAAACGAAGATTAATATCAACTGAAATTAAAT
The DNA here is from genome assembly GCA_033439265.1 of Dillenia suffruticosa. Classification (NCBI taxonomy): domain Eukaryota; kingdom Viridiplantae; phylum Streptophyta; class Magnoliopsida; order Dilleniales; family Dilleniaceae; genus Dillenia; species Dillenia suffruticosa. Next base: position 3,003,557 of record JAVTVX010000012.1, on the reverse strand, counting down.
AATACTTTCAATTTTTTATAAAAAAATTATTAATATAATAATAATTTTAATGAGAAAATTTTTATTATATGCATAAAACTTCATATCCTCCATGGAAAACTGTGACAAACAGAATAAAATAGAGATCATGTTGGAGGAATGTTGACTCAGGTGCTCCATTTCTATTTTTGTAGAAATTTAAATTAAGTATACGGGTGTGTCTTCGAATCATACCTATTAACATATTAACAAATGCCTATCCAAGGCAACAGGGATGAGCAAAAAAGTAATAATTTCTGTTAAAATGCAGAACAACTATGATATGTATGTAAAGACATGTGGGAAATAAAGAGGAATATGGACAATTGGTAAATTCTTATGCGAGGAAGCCATATGAAGCTCTGTGCAGATTCAGAGTCTAAGAACCCTAGAAACAGAATAACAATATGATAAGAGCACTGTTGTTGTCATGGGAACATTGAGTTGTTTTTCATAGGCTAAAAGGGTAGTATTTGATAATGGGTAACGGGTTAAAATGCAAAAAAAAAAAAAAATATATATATATATATATATATATATATAGGAAAAAGATGGAGGGGTAATGATGTCTTTTTTGTTTTGTATGTAGACTAATATTTAGATAATATTTATTCTTTATAATTTTACCTATTATCTATTATTTGGAGAAGAGTACTGAATGGGTTTTTATATTTGACCGATCGGTATTTAGTAATAAATTTATTGATTTTGATTAATTTGATTTGAGTTAACTGTCAAATTCATTTAAGATGAGATTTTTTTTTTCATTTTTAAAACTCAAATATAAAAAAATTTAAATTCTTTATTTTTATTGGTGAATCAACAACACGTTGGTCTTTTTTGTATTTTGTATGCACACCGATGGTTAGAAAATTTTATCTTTTATAATTTTACCTATGATCTATTATTTGGATAAGAGCACCCTGGTTGGTATCCACATTAATATTTGAGGAATACTTGGCCAATCTCTGTCTTTCTAAAGCATATTAACTTTACTCTTATTAAAAATACAAATTTAGACTTTTACCCTCTAAAATAAAATATATTAATTTAATTACTATTTTATTTTGAAATGGAGTAATGCTCCTAACCCATTAAGAAATGGATGTGCTTTTACTCCATATTTGAAAATATTTTTTACCCTCTCCATAATGCATCCAAGCTGAAATTTACGTATTGAGCTTAGAGAGATCAAATTTCTTTGCGTTAAGTGGTCAAATACTTTATCTCTTAATCAGACTTTGAGTCCTAAAATTGAGAAAAAAGGAATTGAGTGAGTCAAATCTTAAAATTGACTTCATAATACTCGAATCAAATTAATTGAATAAAATTTAGATATCGATAGTGAAAAAAAAATAATATTTGATACGGGGTAAAATCTTAGATGGCAAAGGCATAGTGGATAATATTTTCTGCATATTGACGTTTAGGTAATTTTTACCATTCCATAAATTAACTATTGTTTTTCACACTCTTCAAAATTATTATATAAATTACTTTTCTCTAAAAGTAAACATATGAGTTCTCCCTTTATAATAATCAATTTAATTCTCTCTCTGAACATATTGTTTTTATTTCTTTTCTCTCTCTAAAAGAATTAAATTATTTTCAAATTTATCTCACTAAATATATTAGTTCTAGGTTATTTTTAAAAAAGACTAAATTCAATTCTTTTCTAAAACTAAAAACATGAATTTTCTCTTCTAAAAAGTTAAATTAATTCATATTTTATCTCTACAAATACATTTGTTTTAGATTTTCTTTCGCTAAAAGTTTTATCTCTAAAAAGTTTTCTCTTTCTATAAATCATATTTTCTTTATATAAATGCAAAAGTTTTAAGTTTTCTCTTTTTGAAAAATTTAATTATTTTAAACTTTCTATCTAAATAGATTAATTTTTAATTTTATCTTTCTAAATTCAAATTTTATATTTTTCAAACTAAGCATATTAGTTTTAACTCTATATATATATATAAAGAATTAACTTAATTTATATTTTATCTTTCTAAGCATATTAATTTTAAACTTTCTTAAAAAAACCACATTTAGTTTTGTTTCACTATCGGCGACCGCCTGCACTACACCATCCATTTCTATCCTTGGTCGGCATATCCTCACCTAAGTCTATTCTTTTGTCATCTTGTCCGTTAAACAAGGTAATCGATGTGTATAAGATAATTACGTTTAGCAACAATCAAGAACAGATGAAAAGGAAAAACAAGGAATAAAAAAAATAGATGTTTAAAAAGTTAACTTCTAAATTGAGTTTTATAATCGTTTGAATCAAATTAATCGAGTTTTTGAATATCGATAATCAAATAAAAAAATAGAAGGAAAACGGGCTGGCGGGGCGAGCCCCCTTCATTTTTTTTTAAGTTGAAGTCTTACATTTTTACTAATATTCTATTTTTTGGCCCTTCATTTTTTTTTCTTTTAGTATTTTATTCCATTTTTATTTTTTTTCCTATCTCTCTCGTGTGTTAAAAAATTATCAAATTCACTAAGTGACAGAGCAAAACGACACAAGACGGCGATGAAAACACCATCTCTCTCAATAGCTTCTCTCTCTTTTTCGGGCAATCACAATGGTCTCTCGCTCCCTCGAACTTCTTGAATCCTTTTACTCATTTAATTCAAGTCTTTTTTACATGTTTCTCTCTCTATATATCAATTTAGAAAATTAATATATTGATATAAATTTATTTTTTTACTTCTTTTGCATTGTTGTATACATTTAAAAAGAAATTATTTATATATTTATTATTGATATAATAATAGACAATTTTAATTCTATAAAAAATGAAGAGTTCAATTTTAATAAATATTTTTATTATTTTATTTAATATTTTTTAGTATAGACATTGTATCTTAATAATGTTCTCCTTCCCATAAGAAAAATCGTGAGTCCATCCCGGGCAACAACTGTATTTTTCAAATACCAAATTCCTTTAAGTTGAATAATCGGACATTCTATACTCTTAACCAATAGTTTTGATTTCAAATTCTGAGAATAACAAAAAAGTATTTGAGAGAGTCAAATCTTAAAATGAATCTCATAGTATTTCAATCAAATTAATCGAATTAATTTTGAATATCGATGGTAAAAAAGAAGACGACGTACTTTTCTAACATCCTCGTGTGGCTAAGTTCAAAAGCTTGGCTTTCCAGGCCAATGATCCAGAAGAAATCCAATTAAATACATGTCCAAAAGTTCTTTAGAACACTCTATTTTTTAAAAATGTTATATCAATCGATACTCAAACCTATTTTTTAATTAATTTTATTCGAACACTTATCAGAACTATTTTAATAAATAGCTCTTCCAATATAAGTTTTTTAAAACACCCTATAATAAAAAATCAGTTTTCTCTCATGTTAGGATATATATTATATATGAAAATCAAATACATATTTAATTTTTTATATTTTTATATTTTTATAAATGTAACAACTATTTTATATTTGTAACAATAAATTTTTTTATATAAATATAATTTATTGAAATAGTAGAGTATTAGGTTACACATTATTTAATATTGCTTCTAATATTATCTAATATGGTATTACAATCATATTTATCTATTTTTTTATATTTAATATATGTATTATTTTTTATTTTTATCATCCCATGTCATTAATGAAAGCAATTTTACTAATATCTTTAATTTGCTCCCTCACCTCCGACTAATCTTGAGAGGCAAAAATACAAGAGTTACCCTTATTAATCTTCATACCTTAAGCCTCACCAACAAAGACAACCCAAGCGAAACCTGGACCCACCGTGGCTCCATCCATTAAATCATTCGCAAATGACCCAAGTGGGAGAATATCATTGAATCCACCAAAGTGTTTCTTAAGATTCCCTGACCGACCCCATCTCATGCTTTTTTTTCCTTTTAAAATCAATTTTCAACACCATAGCTCCATCTTTTTTTTCTTTTTTCTATTTCACAAAATAAATCAGTTCTTCAGCAACAATGTTATTGACCCTTTTGCTCCGATTTGATTCTTAAAAATGAAAAAAATAGACACCAAAAGAATCTATTTAATTGAACTTTACAATATTCAAATCAAATTAGTCGAATAATTCGAACACTGATCAAATTAAAAAATAAAAAAAATCAACCCTTTTGTTCCTACCCGGCACAAAGCCTCTCTCTTTCGGTCTTTCCTTTTATTTTACATTTCACGAAATGAATTAGTTCCTCAGCAACAATGTTATTGATCCTTTTGCTCTAATTTAAGTTTTAAGAACGAAAAAAAAATGTTGGGAGAGTCTGCTATTAAATTAAATTTTACAATACTCAAATCAAATTAGTCAAATAATCTAAATATTAGTGATCAAGTTAAAAAAAATAGAAAAATAAAATTGACCCTTTTGCTCCTACCCGGCACAAAGCTTCATTGGAATGGGAAAATTAGGGGTTTCGACAAGGGGCGTATTTGAGGTACCAAAACTTTGGTGGTGAGTTCATATATCACATTGCACAGATTGATTTGGGTAACTATTCACTACTCCCACCCCCCACCTACCAAAATTGTGCACAAAATGACGAGTTGGTATATAGAATTCTATCATAATGAAATATTTTCTCTAATTCAATTTTATAATAAAATCTCTCCAATAATCAGTTTTTATTTCATAATGGTAAAGCCACCCAAAAGGTAAAAGATCAATAAATTTTAATCTCAATTATCTCCGTGAGATATAAGGATGACTTATGAGAGGGGATGGGGGATAAAGTGGGAATTTAGAAAGACAAAAAGTGCTGACCAACAAGCAATAGCAAGGGCATGGTCCATGGAGGAAACCATCATATGTGTGATCAACACATCGCCATAATCATTACGTAAAAGTTTGTAGAACCAAATGATGTCGCCTTTTTTTTTTTCCCGGAATTTGACGAGTCCAAGGCAGACGAATTGGCACGTGGAAAAGTGAATAGGTGTGGATCCCACGGAAAAGCCCATCAACCAGAATCCAGGTTTGGAAATGGGACCCAACACCAACACACACACGGAATACAAACTTTCAAGAAGACAGCCTGGCCCGTGCTTGCTTGGGTGTGGAAAAGTGCACTGCTTGAAAGTGCGTGTCTGCTCTTCATTCCTATGATTCTTTTTAATTTTTGCTTGTTAAGAATAAATCATATTTTCCTATAATAAAAACGAGCTTAATTTTAGGATTAGGCAGAGGACAGTGTGTGTTGGTAGAGTTGGAAGATTATTTATAACTCAGTCACAGGATCTGATGGAGGAGCATGTAATGTATAACAGTAGAGAGAGAGAGAGAGAGAGACAGGATGTCACGTGAAATGAAAAACCAGACCTCGGAAAGTAGGGTCCAAGTTTATGTCATAAACTTCAGTGTCATTTGTTTTTGCCCCGGGGGAGGGGGGGTTTGAGTAGGATAGGACACATTAACGTGGGTTGTTGTTTTTGTCTCTTCTTTAACAAAAATCAAAGCAATGGTAGAGCTATTGATTAGGCCAAGTCTTAATTAATATTCTTAGAGGTGAATCATTGTGGCTTCTCGTGAAAATGAAAATGAAAATGAAAATGAATATGAATATGAATATGAATTCCACCAAGTAATCATGGTTCAATGCTGTGAAATGTGCCCTTCACCTTACTAGGCCTCTAGGAGAAGTCTTAGGTACAACTAATCCATATTCCATATTGCCTAGACCTGGCTTCACTCAATTATTGTATTAAGGATAAGTTGTCCATGCTAGTAATTTTGACAACCCATTTCTATCTGGGACAACTAAATCCATCATTTTGGTACTCCAAAATGCAATTTTCAATGATGACTTGCATGACTAACACAAGCTTTGCTTTTTTCTTTTTGGCTGGTCAACCAACATACTCATTTAGATTCACTATACAAAATTTGTATGCATATAGAGTTTGGTAATCGTGTGGATCCAACAGTTTATTGTAAAGCAGATTGATGAGATAATCATTCAGTGTCTATAACAGTAATTATGTGCAAAATTACTTTTAAATTGGTTTAAATCTTTTTAATTTTTAAAATAGGTGAAGTTTCTTACCATAAAAATCAACCGTATAAATTCACTTTCCTGTAAGACAAAGTTATGGTAAGCTCCAGATGATTGTGTTGTGTCTTTTCCCAAAAATTAAGATGGTTTGATATCTTTGTCCCTCTAAATGCTCCACCTCCCATGTGAAGTAAGGGACCGAACATCCATGTTGCAAACCAGACGTGTTGAATTGAGATCTAGGATGCCATGCCATGCAACCTTTTAGCACCATTTTGTTACCTAATTGTAGAGAGAGAAAGAGAGAGAGAAAGAGCTTTGGTTTCCAATATTTTACTAGTTTTGGAAACAGTCTCATTTCACCAAGCATAAAATTAAAGAGTCAGATTGGCAACAATCATACAAGTTTAAATTGCACAACCTTTCAAAAAAGCCTCTACTGCTAAAATTACAGACAGAAGACCAAAACCTTTTATACTCGCATGGACAGACGTGACTATGATATCTGATGGCAAGTTTAAACAATAAATAAGAAAGTCCTCCTAAGACAAAATGTAGCCAACAAAGTGCTTCAAGATCCAAATGTTCTGTTCCCACTTCCAATGGTATATTTGAAGCCTAGATCACTCATTTGAGACCATATGCTATCTTCTTAGTTGTTCTGCCTTATTCCCTATCTATTGCCACTGCTTCCTGTTCCTCTATATATTCTGATATGCAGAAGCTCCGGTTTCACAATGAAGAATTCACAAGCCCAAATGTCGACAGCTCCAGTCGGATGCTGGTGGTCCAAATGACTCTCTTCTGACTTTACAAGTTTCACCGTGTTGAGATGTACATATCTTTATATTAGATATCAAAACTCAAGCAGAGAGTATATGAACATAAATGAAGCAAATAAGTTGACATCAAGATGCTTACTTTTCTCACTCTTATGTTTTCCATACTTTGATGGTGCCATCAACTGAGGCACTTATCATGCAGTTGTCCTTTGGATGATAACTCGCACTTGTTACCTACCAAGAGAGTATAAACTGTTATTTCAAGCATCTTTGAATGTCCAACCAAGAGAAAATAGACTTAATTGTACTTGCTTCCCGCAAACATTTTCTGCGCTTAGTGATTCTAAACCATGATCAAGCATCTTCATAAAGTCAACATAAAGTCAATAAAAAAGACTGCATAAAATGCTTGAAACAGGGATATGTGATTCCTCTGGATTTAATGTTCTAGTTCATCAGATGGAATGTTTGCAAGTGGCTTTGCTTTCAGTTCCAAATGTCATTTCAGGCTCATTCAGTATCTTCCTAAGGTGCCCTTTTTCTCCTGGTGATTTTCCAGAGGCCACCCTGCTTGTCACTGCATCAGTTATGGAGTCCCCTGTAGCCTCTCATTCAGACTTTTTCTTGGGCCTTGTTTTTCAGCAGAAGTGGTGGTACACGAAAACACTACCACTGCTACCTACTGACTGAATCATCCTTATGTTTAATTGAAGGGAAAATAAAAGGTTCTAATGAAAGACAAAATGACATGAAAAATTCATGCTGAATAAATTTCAAGTTTATCAAGTCTAAGCTCTTAACACCAGTTTAATCCAAGTAAGAGAAAGAAATAAACATCAAACCAGATTAATAGCAACCAACTATTGTTTTCCATTTTTTTCCTTCTAATTGATAAAAGTTAAGATCCACAAGGACCATAAAATCTCTGGTTATCTCTGTTAATTATTTGTTTGGCTTAGATTCGGTCTTTATCCCACAAAAATTCAAGCTTGGTTTTATTGTAAATACCATGGATTATACATCACCATCTTAAGTAGAACTGCCGCATACCCCACAGGTGAGAAGATAACTTACCACAGATGAATGAGCCCTGAACCTTGAGACAACAGATGCATCTACCAGATCCCAGAAGTAAATGAAGCCATCTTCAGAACCACCGGTTACATGAGCATCAGAGTTGGTAAGGCAGCAGTCCATCTTGTAAGACTATAGCAGAAGCACCATATAAAACAGAAGAGTCATGCACTAGGTCATATATAATACACACAGTAACATTGAAATGAAGTTTTTGTAGGCACCATACAAACATACACATAAACAGAGATAATCAACATAACAGCAACAAAGTGACACTTTAACAAGAGATCAAGGCATTTGCTTTAGCAAACTAACCTTGCATGTATGTCCCTTGTATTCCTGCAGCAGTTCTCCTGTAGACCTTTTACCAGAGAGAGATATGACTGAGTGAAGCACCCAATTAAAATGCAGATACAAATCAAACATATGAAAGCACAGAATTACCTGTCTAGGAGCCGAAGGGTGGAGTCTAGGCAACTTGCTAATACACAATTACCATCATTCGACATTGAAATACAATTGACTGGTTGGCCCAAATCATCCGAAATCTCTCTATTTCCATGACAACAATACATTACAACAGATTCCCCAAATCTTGAAAAATGAAAATGCTTTTCTTTTTTTTGGGGGGGGGGGGGTTTAATGCTACACTCCGTACCTACCTACCAATACGAATGTCAAACGTTCGAACAGTTCCATCAACACTTCCAGCAATCATTTCAGTTTTTGTTAAACATACCGACATTACACTATCCAAAAATGTATCAATAATCTGTGGAACAATTTGATTCAACAATGTAATGAGTCCAAAAGTTCAACCAATCAAAACCTAGTTAACATTGACATTTGTTAAACAAACATTTGTAAACAAGGACACACGACCTGAATCGGCTCAGTGCTGTGAGACCTGCAGTCCCAAGCTCGAAGTGACCGATCATACCCAGCAGATACAACTACTGATGAGTACTCATTAAACTTAACAGCATTAACCTAGACAACATAAATAGATACATGAGGATTCCATGTGTGAACAAGGTAAGGGAAATAACAACACATGAAACAAACAAACCTCACTATCATGACCTCGAAATTTTCGAATTACACGACCTGTGGATACATCCCAGTAGAAAATTTGACGGTCACCCCCACACGAACACAGTTTCGAATTGTCTCTACAGTACACAAAGACAATATAAATTGCTTTCACTTGTAACTAAATAGACGAAGACCCACGTCAAGATTTCAACCAAGTGTAAGCCAAAATCATAAAGAAAAGATGTTCAACAATTCACATAACCAAAACATAGGGAAAAAGGCCCAAAAAAAAGAGCCCCAAAATAGGGACAAGACCCATACCAAAAATATCATCAGAAATTACTCAAATCATAAAAATAAAATCTTTCGTTAGCGAGTCAAAGAAAAACATGTTTAACACTTCCACTTCACTAAACATGAAAATATCACTTAGAAAAAATGATCATTAAATCAAAAGCAAAGGCAAAAATACAAAATCTGAAAATTGAGAGAGAGAGAGAGAGAGAGAGAGAGAGGAGTACGGAGTGACATGGACGTCGCGGACTTCGCGGCCATGGCCTTTGTAGGTCTTGATGTGAATTCCACGGTGAGGATTCCAGAGGCGAAGGGTTCGATCTTTTCCGCAACTGAGACAATAGTTTCCGTCGCTGTTGAAGCGAGCGGCGAGAACAGCTCCTTCGTGTCCTTTGAGCACATTAACCTCCTTCGTCGGTAGCTCCGTCGTACTCATCTCTCAATCTCCGTTCTCCGATCACTGCCCTAATCTCGTTTTACCTCTGCAAGATGCAATTGGTAAAGAGTTTCATTTGGGCCACAATAATGCTAGGCCCAAAATTCAGTGGGCCTCATGTCTGTTGGTTTATTTAAGCCCAAAGTTGTCTAGCTCTTTATTTTTTTGTGGGTTATGATTGCACTTGGGCTTCCGAGCAATTTCGCGGGCCAAAATTATTTTTTTTATTTTTTATTTTTTTTTGTTTTTTGATCACCTGGACTTAGTTAATCATTGAGTATCCGGAGTTTTTCTCTGACTAATCTCGGTCGAGCTGCTGTCGGGTCCCAATCAGGAGGGAACTCTCCCAACGTCGTTTTTATCACTACCAAAACTTGAATCTCGATTCTTAGTGTGGGGTGTTAGTAGCCTTTCTATTAGACCAACGAAATATTGTTTTTTTTTTAAAATTTTTTTTGTACCCTAGCTTGACCATCACCCAGTATCCAGAATTTTGTCTCGATCACTGTAGAGTCCACTTTGTGAGGGTCTCCCTCAGGGGAGTCAAACTTCCAACTTGGTTAAGAGACGAAAGTACCCATCTCACCTATACTAATTAAGTGTTGATAAAATTATTTTTCATCAAATGACTCAAAAGAGTATTTAAAATTTTTTTTTAATAATATCATATGGACATAAATAAATTGAGCTAAATCTTAAATGATAGCCCACTGCATCAGTTCTTGAATTTTTTATCAAGTTTTAAGCAAATTGTTCATTTAACCTGATCAAAATATGATGAAATAAATTCATATGTTTAGCCATGAAAATAAATAAAATAGAAATTAAAAAAACAAATCCCTTATTGGACTCTACAGCAGTCGAACTGTAAATATTATTTATTTAATTTAAGATTGATTTGATTTATGTAACATTATTTATTTTATAGTGCCGAAATAAGACATATAACCTCAAACTCTTTTGATATTATCCCATTGCCCCTCCCAGTTTTAAATTTAAGGGTTATGATTAAGTTGGTCAGGTCGAGACTATTTGCTTTGCTCTTCCACCGTAAATGCCAAATAATTGCAGAAATTAAAACGCCCACACACTCACTATCCAAAAAGGTCTTATGGGAATTATGCTGAAAAGTCCATTATCCTTCTCTTTAGTGCAAGGGCAAAGCTGATCCCATAATTATTTTTTTGATAACGTCCTTTAATCCCAACCTCCTTGTCTTCCTTTCCACCACCATATAACACCCCCATCAACCCCCAACATTTTCCATCACCATTATTCTCTCTCTCTCTCTCTCTCTCTCTCTCTCTCTCTCCATGGCTCCTAAAAGCTTGTTCTCAAGCCTCATAGTTGCTTTTTTCATAACAAGTATGGCTGCATCTAGACAAGTGCCCATAGAGCCCGGTTACAATCTAGCAGCACGTCTGGACACCAGTGGAGGATTAGTTGAATGCTGGAATGCTCTTTTGGAGATCAAATCATGTTCCAATGCGATTATCACTTTCTTTCTCAACGGAGAGACAGACTTGGGGTCGGAGTGTTGCAATGCCATCAGCATCATCACTCACCATTGCTGGCCTGCGATGCTTAGCTCACTTGGCTTCACTGCAGAGGAGGGCAACATATTGAGAGGTTATTGTGATGCCGTGTTGCCTGATGATGCTCCTGCTCCTGCTATCACGCCTCTTGCCGGCTGAGGAGTTTGAGCTCTCATGCATCCGTACCCCACCAGTTTTTTGCAGTATGTATTCTTGCAATTTGAGGGCTTTTACTTTGGGGGTTTATGGTGGGGGTGTTATCAACCCTGTAATAATGATCACCTATAATAAAACTACCACTTTTTTCACAACTTATCAAGAACCATTATTATAGGTTAAAAATGAATTTCCAGACATAAAATATTCATCAGACGGTTTCTAGCCAAGCAGTATGTATAAGTATGAATAAATCAATGCCCACCATAGGATTGCTAAATCCATGTGAGGAGCGGATCAAAATAAGATCTCGAATCTGTACGTTCTGCTGATCAGTTATTTTAGAGAGACACTTATCATACGCTCCAAATGATAAACACATCTTGAAAAGAGAAGCAGATGAAATCCATGCATGAAGGACAGAGAGAAGCAGACATGGCACAACAGAGAAAATTTTGGTTTAGTTTCTCATCATGTAAGTCCCAATTTGGCCGAGACATAAATGCCCGAATTGAAGTAGAGTAGTAAAAGGGGGAAACAGAAGTCATCTGGTGACCATTCTGAGTTTCATGAGGACATAATAAGCAAACTAATGCGATATATTAGACAATTCAATATGTTTTGGTACACTGTAATAGGTTCTTAGACCTTTTTCCACTCTTGTTTTGGTATTTTCACACAAGCACCTAGAAAGTAACATCATGAAGCAAAATAGGAAAACCAAAGATTGGTCACTTAGATTCGATCTTTAATGATTATTAAACACATCACTACCTTACTCCAAATGCAAATTTTTCCTTACGAGAGTAAGAGGGACTTCACTTAGTTTCATCGTTTGAAATTTGACAAACCTATTAGTATCAGGACAGGCAAAATTAGTAATAACCATTATTAGTTTTTGCTGTTCTTTCTTTCCCTATGACCTTTTCCGGGTCAATTTTCAGTCCTCAAGCGCAACCATGTCATTTGCTACATGTAAGTAGCATATTTACCTACATTCAAGTGAAGGTACTTAATTCCCTCAAGAAGTGTTTAATGCAAATTTTCACTTGCATTCTAGCTAAAAGGTGACGGACAGTAAAATATGCCTCAGAAATGCTGTCTATCACCATTCTTCTCATAAAATAACCAGAGATCAAATTCAGTAGTCACAACATCCACTAAAACCAATCAATTTTGGTTTAACTAAAAATTTATTGTCCTTTTACTTTTGTCTGATCAACTCATATAACAGTTTGAGACATTCAAGATAATAAAATTTTATCCCTTCACCTCCCTTGTAACTTCCTGGTCCCCCTCTTGAACTTCCATGCAACCAACAACCCTTGTCTTTGCTCTATGTAGTGCAACTACTCCTTCACACATCCTCCTCACTCACACCATCTCTGCCTCCAACTGACTATCTAATTTTACATTTCTCACTCTCCCTCTCTGTCTCATGGCTCAATCAATGAGGTTCTTTCTCACTCTCCTTCTCACATGGACCATGGCCTCAATTGCCATGGCAAGACCTATGGTGACCAAATCAACCCTAGCAGCACGACTCAGTTTAGAGGACGAAACCAAGTGCTGGGATTCTCTATTTGAGCTCCAGTCCTGCACAGGCGAGGTCATCCTCTTCTTCCTCAATGGGGAGATCTACTTGGGCCACGAATGTTGCCGTGCCATTCAAATCATAGAGCACGAATGCTGGCCAGCATGCTTAGCTCCCTTGGCTTCACTGCAGAAGAATGCAGTATCCCACGTGGCTACTGTGATTCTACTGAGGAGGACACAACTACCACCACGTAGAACCCTTCTTTTTTCCCACTTAAAAACCACTCTGCCTAGGATTTGTCCGAAATTCCTGTCTCCAGTGCTTTAACTTTGCTCCCAAATAAGTGTTGCAAGTATGATCGATATCTCATTTTTTCACAATTTTGGTGTCAAACAATGGTCATGTAATGCAATATATACTCAAATGAAAGAAGCAAATTCACAATTGTCAGCATCAAATCATGAAAATATTTTATTGAATTGCAATGTCCATTTTTACAGCATAAACTCCAAGACAGACAATTACCAATATATCCAATTGCAGAGCCGACACTATGTTTGCTATCAAGTGAAATGCTACAAAATAAGGGTTGTTGCAAGAGTACAGTTAAACCATGATTATTAACCACTTCCGTGTTTTTGAATCGACCAAAAAACCAAAACAGAGAACTTCATGCAACTGAGGATCAGTGAATGTGCAGATTTCAAAAACCAAACTTATTCTTGAACTTGGAAAAGTTACCGTGCTGGACGTCGTTTTTTTTTATGATTTCCACTTCCACGGCAGGGAAAATTCCGATTCAGGTTATATTGATCCTCACGGGGCATCGTCGGATCTCTGGAACCGGAATTCTTTGAAATCTCCGATGGCGAACTAGGTCCCTTTGGCAAGTTCTCCGGAGGAAAACTTTCTGGGGACACAGATTGCGGCGATTCAGCTTCTGGAGAACTCGCTGGAGGGATCGAACTCCGGTGAAACGAACGCGGACGAGGACGAGATCGGGGAGGAAAGAACTCAACCGGCCAAGAACTTGGAGCAAGAAAACCTGGATCACCGGGAAATTTCTTCGGCGACCGGAATCTAACCGTCAAAACCCCGTCAAGACCGTGAACAGCGACACCAGATCCGAGATAAAAATCTGGAACCAAAACCCTAATTCCACCAACCCTAATTTCTGAGGTTGAACCAACGCCAATCTTGCGATGGATCAGGAGACTGTAATTCGGAACCAGAGACTCAACATAAGAGGAGATGGAGAGATTTCTGAGATCTGAAACCATAAAATGACAAGAAGCGATGTGGTAGCTAAGAGTTTGAACGTAGTTGCGGGCGTCGGAGAGCGTGTCGAGAGAACAAGAGTGAAGTTTCGCCATCGAGGATCTGGTACTGGAGATTGGAAGCTGAGATAGCGTTGCCGAAGAAGCTGTAGTTCCGTGATCTGAGAGCTGCGATCGCATTTTCGAGTTGTTGATCTGTGATTCCGGTGACGGAGACTGTCATCGAGAGAATGAAGAGAGTGACTTTCAGAGATGAGTCGCCGGAAGGTTTAGCCATTGACGGTTGCTGAAGAGAACTTTTTTTTGCCGGGGGGGGGGGGGGGGGAGGGGGGCTGGGAAGATGGTGGTCTTCGGGATTCTTGGATATGGAGGGAAAGGTCGTTATTCATCTGCTGCGGGGAGGTCTACAGAAGTTGCGGCGCCGCAAGACGAAATGGGCTGGGCTGGGCTGACAGTTTTTGGGCTTCTATTTTGAATGATCTAATTTTTTTATTACACATGAATTCAAACATAGGACCACCAGATTGGGAAGGGAATTATGGCTACTAAACTGTTCTTTTAGAAACTTGAATGATCTAATGATCATAATCTCATATCAGCATTTGGTTAAATAGTAATCGAAATAATTAAAATTGTAACCGATTTAATTTAACTATATAATTTTTATAAGTATAAACTAATCAAATAAATTAAAAATCGATAACTTGTTTGATCGAATTAGACGATTAATTTGATTCGGTCATCCAAATAAATCAAATTATTAAAAATTATGATTATAAGGGACTTTAAGTAACACCGCTTCATGTATATATGTTAGAGACATATATAAAAATTAAAAATAAAGAAAATATTTAAAGTAATATAGTTGTCTTTATTTCTAATATCTGTCCTGGTGTTGTGTAAGAGTAGTGCAATGTGGGAGTGAAATCATAGCATGAAAGTAGCAAAGAGGAAAGGAAAAGGAGGGAAATAAGAGAAAAAGATAGAGAAGCTGAGTGAGAGTATCAAATTGAAGAGTGAAAGAGCTCTAAACTGCATTGAATATTAGAATTTTAGAACTACAAATGTGGAAACCGAAATCTTTTCATTAATTGTGATTCATAATATTAGTTTTAATTTTAGTTTTTTCTCTTCTAAAATTTTTTATTAATTATAATAAATTATTTTAATTTTTAATTATAATATTATAATAATATTTATATGAATAAAAATTATCTAAAATATATATAATATTTTTAATTAATTCAGTTTTTCGGTTTGACCGAAATAAAAATTGTTAAAATTGATAATCGTCTAAATAAACTATATTAAAATTTGATTTTATTTAAAATCAAACTAAATATCTAATAAACCATCTAAAAAAGGGTTTGGGAAAAATGATTTTTTTGATTGAATAGTACGCACCCCTACTCCCATCAAGATGTCATCCTTCGTAATATAATTGTGTCTTTTAATAGAAAAATAGTTTTAATAAAATTCAAGCGCAAAATAGGTAACTTCAATTATTATGGAGTAATAGATGTACCATATATTAAACATTAAAATTCATCGGTTTTTGAAAATCCTGATATACTTCCAACGGGATTCCATATGGTAGGAGTCATTATCTTGGGCATAGACTCCGCATTTGTAAGTAGTGAGAGTCCCCGCCATGGCCAGATGCCTCGTGCTTGAGAACACCATCAATGTAAATCTGCACTTTTGATGCCTCAACGTCGTGGATCACATTCAGCTTGAACCATCTATTATGTTTTTGGTGGTGATACCATCTATTATATATGTTCGAGTCTAGTACCTTACGGTTATAGTCCATGAGTTCCCATTATAGACTCTAATTTGCAATGTGGTAGCTTGAGGAAACCTTGCTCCAAACAGTTGCATGATGCACACACCCGATGTCCCAGATAGCACGTATCCAATTCCTTCAAATTGCCAAACTCCGAAATCATAGTCATACCCTGAAAATTTAATGTCAACGATTAGGTAAGAATGAGTTGCTTATATATGAAAGAAGACCTATCATTAGCTATGTGGTAGGAGTAAACACGCATTTGGAAGATACTGATGCACAGTTATTGCTTTACCCTTATGCGGATTTCAGTGCGGGGCTTAGCTGGGGTGGTAGGTTTGTGAGGCTTGTCGGTGGAGAAAACCCACAACTTGTGCACCCCATCAACAAAGCTATACCTCTGATATACAGGCCTGTCGTATGGCTTTTGCATCTCAAAATTTGGTTGATCAAGCGGCAGCTCTGTGAATCCCATGGTGGGATCAGTTTGCGCTGATGCTTGGCAGCATATGAGCCGAAGAAAGCACAAGCATAAAAGCAAATAACTCTTTTTTTTTTTCTTTCTTTTTTGTGATGTGGGTTTCGAAGACAAACCGCTAGAGATGTTGAAGCACGGGGAATATTTATAGCCGGTGAATAAAAAAAATCTTGGTATATTGAATTCAAATTAGGTAAATAAAAAAGAAAATCTCTACATGTGATGTGGGTTTCGAAGACAAACTGGTAAAGATGTTGAAGTTTGTGAGATATTTATAGCCCGTGAATAAAAAAAATCCTTATATGCTGAATTTAAATTACGTAAAAAAAAAAAAAAATCTTTGTACGCTGGCGGTAGATGAAAGTTGAAGAAATTAAGGTAATTGCATTAATCAGTCAAATGTGACGTCCCATGTTTTTGTGTTTTAATCATTGTCAAATGTGCCTATAATTGATTGCCAATGTGCTAAAGCACATTAATGTAATTTTTTTTAAGAAAATTAGAAAAATCTAACGTTAACCTGAAAAAAAGAAAAGAACAAATATATGCAGAATAATTAAAGCCGAAGCATTCAATTCAATGGTTTACCTGGCCTGCACGATGCACATATCATAAGTTTCTGATATGGAAAATTACTTGGACCAAGTTTCTAGCAGGTTCAACTCAATTCAATGGTTTACCAAGCTAATCACTTGATTAAGAAAAATCGATTCTCTTAATAAATCTTATATGGTAATTTATATTGAAATAATTTTTTTGAAAAATAAATTTAAATGGTTTAAAATATCTTTAGATTTAATAAAAAATTAAAGGATATAGTCTATTAATTTGGAATTCATTTGATTTATCTGATATTACCGTTTGCCATGAAGTTGCTATAATTGGTGCGCTGACAAAATGGTATGATAAATATCGATACTTTTTAAGTAAAATCTAAGATTAAGTAAAATCTAAGTTTTAAATTTTGTGTAAAATAAAAATAGGCACAAAAGTTTTTATTTTTTAAGTGTCTAACTCGTTTCAAAATGGATTTAATTAAATTCAATATGATTACCAAATATCATCGATTTATAAAAAAAAAAAAAAAAAAGTGTGATAAATTAAAAATCATGTGAATTAAGCAAATAGATTTATACAAACTTTATGTGGAATCAAAATTTCCTAATACCTAAAGTAATGTTTTTGCCTTAATTGGACGTTAATTGTCTTTATCAAGCTAAGCTGATTGAAAGCAGCAACCCCATATCTGAAAATGAAGTGCTTTGCCGTAAAAGCGTGTGAAAGAACTTAGATGGCACCGACGTGAGTCGGCTCAACTGAATGTGGGATTGACTATTCTTAACTATGATTGAGATTTGACTTCAACTAAGAGTACTGGGCCATCATGTGTATGGAGCGTTCCCCGTTGGGAGACCTGTTCTCCAAAAGGAGCCACTGCAGCTATCTGTCTGAATTAATCGAGATGAAATCTCAGATACCAAACGGTATCCAAGACATAGTATCAAAAAGAAAAGGAACTTAGGTGGCGTTTGGTGGAGATGGGGTTGGGCCGATTTCGGCCCAAAAATCAGCCTAGCCACCCCCGCTGAACCCGGATCAAAAATCGGCCTGGGCAACAATAACCCGAAACCCAACGGACCTGCTACAATAATTGGACAGGTCCGATTCCTATTTTTTTTTAATCGGACCAGCACAAAACCAGCTCATCCCGAATCCAATTTTATTTTTTTGAAATTTTTTTACTTTGAAAATTCATCAAACCGGACTGACCCAACACAGCTTGGTTCAGCGGGCCTGGTTCACCGGGTTGTACCAATTCCAAGCAAATTTTTTGGGAACCAGCCTGCAAGGTCTCAGAATCGCAGCTGAACCGGCCCACGGTTCCTAGGCTTGGACCAGAACCAGTTTGGACCGGTTCTATCCTAGCATTTGGTTCACATTCAAGAATCGAAATCAAAATCGTAATAAAAAATTTTAAAAATCAGAATCGGAATTGAAATTCCACACTCCATGTTTGGTTCAAATTCTAGAATGCAGATAATTACCATTATTTATATTTCGTTTGTATATCTTTCGAAATAGAAATCATATAATTATTAATTTTATCCTTGAAAAAAATTATTTTTATAATGTAAAATATTTTTATATTAAAGAAATAGAAAGATTGCCCTTCATAAAAAACATCGCTATTTCTTTTTAATTTTTATTATAATATATAATTATATTAATATTTTTATAAAATATTGCCCTTCAACACAATTCCTTCATATTCATTTCTTTTCATCTTAAAATTTCGCATTAAAAAAAAAAAAAAAGAGTAGCACAGAAACACATCCATTCAAAAGGGTCTGCTCTTCTTCAAACCTCATATATTCATATGTACTTTGTGTTTAAATTTAACACACCACCCCGGGGGAAAAAAAAATTCTCAAAACGGGTCATTTGAATTTAGATCTCTTCCTTTTGCTTCTTTGCTCGCCGGAATGGGGTTGCGCATGTTCTTCAAATCTAGAGTCAAAGAGCTTGGTAGATCTAGGAGAGGACAAGCAAGGAATTGCACGATTAAAGAGGCTTCTATAACAGATTCTTTATTTTTGGGAGGATGGAAGTCGAGGCATGAAAGTTGGAAGCTGACGAAGAAGACGGTGAATAGTAACAGCCTCGGAGACCGGAAAAGTCACTGTGTCGTGGCCGTCTCTGAGTAGTTAATTGTATATATAGGATAGGCCACTTGAGCACATCAGTTCTCGCTTAACTCTATATTAACATATTTAAAAGGAAAAAAGAGCCACGTTGTTTAATCCATCTCCATCCTGACAATTAAAAGGTGATTTCCTTAGCAAAGCTATGTTGTTTCTGGGTTTTGCTTTTCCTGAGAAACTCGAAAAGTTTCTCTAGAAATTTCAGCAGTCACATACTGAGAATGAGAGTTACTAAAATGAGAGCTGCATGTTATTAACTCGTGAAACAACCACGTGACTCCCAAGAATCCCAGATTATAGTAGGTTTTGTGTCTCCATACAACCTTTTTTAAGATACACAAAAAGTTCTTCTACCTTGATTTTCTGGCTCAGGGGGAATAAGCAAAATATCAGCTCACGGGTGTGACAAGGAGTTTCCCACATCGATCACAAAGCGGTACCTAACATCTGATTTGGCAAGTCGTTCCATTGCTTTATTGATCTCAT
This sequence comes from Dillenia suffruticosa, assembly GCA_033439265.1. NCBI lineage: Eukaryota > Viridiplantae > Streptophyta > Magnoliopsida > Dilleniales > Dilleniaceae > Dillenia > Dillenia suffruticosa. Next base: position 2,983,953 of record JAVTVX010000012.1, on the reverse strand, counting down.
CCATCTTAATTAGCTCAATATCTGCAGTGATGTTATTCTTGGCGCAAAAATCAAGCATCTCTTGTGTCTCTTTTATTCCTCCAAAATCACTTCCACCTATAAGTTTCCGTCCTGCAAGGATAATTCAAAATCTTAGGAGTCAACCATATGGGTGGTGCCTTGAAATAATTTTGGTCCTTAAGATAAATACAACCCAATATTAGCTTCAAAGAGGTAATTATAAATTTACTTACTCATTACATATACATCAGAAATCAAGACTGGGAAGCCTTCAGAATACAGTGGGGAATACTATAGAGGCGATCTAATGTAAGTTTTATAATAATGCTAATTTACTTTTAGTAAAATAACACTATTCACGTTAAGTTTTCTAATGTAAGTCTCATGTTTTTGCACCCAAGGGGATCTAATGTCCTTATTTCCTTGGGGAGAATAACAATGTTACCCACCTTTCTGTTACCTTCCTCCCCTCCCCCCCACGCTTTAAAAATATCTGTACATTTGACGTAACAAGGCCTAAGGAGAGATTGGGCTTTGTTGAGGACCAATGTGGGGGTGAAGAGATAGGAGCCCATCTAGAAAGAACTAGTTGTAAATTAAAAACCTTTCAAGTTCATTGCAAAAAGATATCGTCTCATATTCAATAATATTGGTTGAGAGACCACGCCCTCCTAATGATGGGCCAACTGCATTGAATAAGGCTTATTTTGGAGTTAGCTAACTACTATGACAACAAGACGTGGGTACATGAATCTTCACATATTTGTGCCAACACGATTCAACAGCAACAAAATACTTAAAAATTTAAGGACAGTCAACTTCAAGATGGGACTGCAATGTAAGTAGAAACAATTACAGTCAATAGAAATCTATATGATGCCCACCTCTAGATAAAAACCTCCGACATAATTGCATCAATAATGATATATATTTACATTCTCCAATTTATGGATGGAATATGACATGGCTACCCAATTAGAGGTCCCTGGCTCCTATGATTTGGGAAGTAGACTACTCAAACAAATAGGCACAACAAGACGCTCACACATGGATCCATCAAACCAAAAAAGAAGACAGACACAAACACAGACACTCAGAGACACACACAAAAGAAAAAAACAAAGACAAAAAAGGAAAAAGACAGAAATCCAGCTTTACCTAAAACCAGTGGAAAGACTGGCAGCTCTAGCGGCTTATGAGGCAACCCCACAGTAACCAACTTTCCATTCAGCTTAAGTAGATTAAGTAATGGAAGCAAGGGATGAACAGCAGATATGGTGTCGATGATAAAGTCCATGGTACCTATAGCGGCCTGCAAAAGAGGAGCCAAAGTTAGATGTTATTTTTTCTATTCAACAGAAAGCTAGTTAGAGCATCGATTATTTATCAATTCAAGCATGGGTTGACAAATTAGGGTCACCATATTGACTGTTCACAAAATTAACAGATGGAGGGACCATATCTACCATATGCCTTATCTGATCTTGCCCAAGCAGAGCATCACTGAAGAGTTACATTTTCTCGTGGATGAGATGCTTACTGTTTTGACAACCACTTTATCTAAATCAACATATCCTGAGTCCATGATTTAACGATCAGGGCTCCTGATGGGGATGAGATAATTCAGGAGAGTTCAGGCTAACCTCAAACTGCATATCTAAAGTAAGGGCAACCGTGCAGGCAGGATTAGGCTAAGCAAACCATGAAAGATTGTCATCTTTTACTGTCAGCAAAAATAAACGAATAAATAGCATCCCATCAAGAATTAACTACTCAGTTTCATAACTACTCAACAGATCAAACCCAGATACAATTAGTTCCACATAGTTCTCATGCCACAAATAGCTTTTGATCCCCCTTTGCATAGTTGTTTAGAAAAAAATTTTAATGCACCTTCATTTTAGCAGCGTCACTAGTGACAAGAAAAGAATCTGCACCAAGCCTGTTAATTGCCTCAACTTCTTTACTTGGCGAGCCACTAATCACAGTTACTTTGAGCCCAAAGGCCTTTGCAAACTTTACGGCTACATGACCAAGCCCACCAAGTCCTGCTACACCCAAGTGCTTCCCTGGTTCAATCATTCCATAGTACTTCATGGGGCTGTAGACTGTGATCCCAGCACAAAGTAATGGTGCCCCTGCATCAGACGGCAGGTCATCAGGAAACCGGAGCACATAGTGCTGATGCACAATGATCATATCAGAATAGCCTCCATAGGTCTTTGTCCCATCATGATAAACAGAATTATAAGTGAAGACCATCTGTGGGCAGTAGTTCTCCAAGTCCTGCTGGCAGCTTTCACATGACTTGCAAGATCCTACCAGGACACCAACCCCAACTTTATCACCTACTTTGAACTTCTGCACTTGTTTCCCAACTTTGGTCACAATGCCAACAATTTCATGCCTACATTAAGAAAGAGAGATTTAGAAATTGGTTTAAGCACAGCACAAGTTGAACATACATCAAGTCATGCCATTGATACATCCATGTACAATGCAACAAGAATATAAGGAGGTACACATGTCAATTCATGAAGCACCAAAGATGATATCTACAAGAACATGATGCATTGAAAAGCTGCAGTAGTTAGCATGAAACAGTTTGTGATATTACATGCATGTTTGCAAGTATGTTAGTATGGGGATTCCAAAACTCAAAATTTGTACATGGACTTGAGACAAAAAGAGAGGCTGATCATTTTTCCCCCTCTCAAATCCTCCACCACAGAATGTCAAAAAGCAAACCAGAACTTTTAGGATCAGTTTACAATGCTAATGCTAGACTATTGTAATTACGGGTAGAAAAATATAAGAATAGGAACAACACCCAAAAATAATGGGTAGAGAATCTATTTATACAGAATTTGAGTATTTAAAAAATGTTTAAAGGATATACCCAGGAACTACAGGGTAATTTGTGAAACCCCATTCATTCTTCACAGCATGCAAGTCGGTATGGCACACTCCGCAATAGAGAATTTTTACTGTGACATCATCATCTCCATTCTCTCTGCCAACAAATTGAACAAGATCGAGTGATTACAGGTGGCCATCAATGATATGACAATGAGAACCTACTATAATAGCAATACAGTTGTTTGAATCACCAAAAAAGATGGAGGTCAACATTAGCCTTCAGTAACAATTAAGCACATGAACAAGAAAGGCTGGGACACTAATTAGGAGGAAAATATCAACTCCTCATCTTTTATTATGAAATACCATCAGAGAGTGGCCTTTGCTACGCCTATGTTGGAAAACACATGAACATCACAAATATAAACACCAAGGCCAATAAATGTCATTTGAACATTTATTCACAATGGCTAACATTTTAGGGCATTACAACACTCGTTGAAACTAAAATTCTTTGCTTTTCGCCCTGCTAGGTCAAATTTCAAGGTCCATTAAACTGCGGACATGTCCAACAAAAACTTCTTGAACAGATATCAACTCAAAGACCAAGGAATTCAAGCATACCAAAAGGAATGCCAAGATCAAATCGATAGATGTACTGATTTAAAAAGTTTCAAAATCCGTAATCTAGATGTTGGTTGCATTATACGTGCTATGGATCTGTGCTTCAGATTTGTGCAACATTGCATACCTCAAATCAAATGGTAGTTTTCCAAGCATATTTATAAATTTTCTTTTGTGGGGTTATTTCTTTCTTTAGTTTGTTGCCACAATCATAGAATTCCCATCACCAGACCTATTTAGTGGGACAAATTTAAAGTTCTACAATTGAGCAAATCTTAGTTGATCCATTTTTTTTCAGGGTAAAAAAAAAAAAAAAAAAGCATGCTACATTTTTTTTCCCTAGTCGAAAGGGGAGTGTGGGCAACCGTCATAGCTGCCCCTCTGGCCATTACCATGGGGGTCTCCTCCTGCCATGGAATATCTGGATCGACACCAAGCACGCTAAATTAAACTGCCCTGATCTTTTGAATCAGAAAAAAAAATGCCTTGATCTTACACTTGCTTGAAGAACGTGAACTTTTAAGCGCTTAATTAACGAAAGGCAAATGCCACTAGAAAAAGGTGGGGGAGGATAATGGGCCAAAATTTCAAGTCCTCATCACAACTATCAGTTACATATTGCTGTAATTAAGAACTCATAAAGTACAGAACATACCATAAGATATTATCATCTCAGGATCATTGTCTTCTCTACTTTCAACACTAAAACTAATTAATTAGGTAAAGAAGGGGAAAAAAAAAAGAATCAGTGACAAAAAATACCAAAAATGGGTTCCCCAGAGACAGAGAGAGACCTCCGAGAGAAACCGAAAGGAGAGAGAACGCCGGAGGAATCTCTAGCAGCCCAACCAAAGGCCTTAACTGGGTGTTTATCTTCTGGGGTTTTCGCCATTCTCTCTCTCTCTCTCTCTCTCTCGACTTTCTTGAGTATTCTTGGGCATGGTGTAGTTGTTGCTGTAATCTATGCATACATATATCGCAGAGAGAATTACTTTAAATTTTATCCCGAATTTACAAATTAATTCTTAATCTTTAAAACATAACGATTAAATATCTCAATTTTAATATTCAAAACTTATTAATTTCTTTGTTAGTAACATACTAATATGATTATTAAATACTAACATAAACTCATATGATAAATAATTTTATATAATAAAAAATACGAAAACACACTTTCAGATTAACTTTTAACGTGATAAAAATTACTGACATGAACTCCCAAAAAAGATTTAATTCAATTTATCTATATTTACTCCATCTAAAATTATTGGTTGTGAACATCTTATTTCGCTCTAATAGGCTATGGCCGTAGTTTCCATTTTTTTTTACCAGGACATTAGGAATAAGATCACTATAGGCTATATAGAACATAATTTTGTTTCTCCTTGTATTATCATTGTACTTTTTTTTAGTGAATACATCAATAATTATTCTTTATATGCAAATTTACTAATCCACGATCAAGTCTTTATTCAATTAAAAAGGGTCAATTATATATAAATCATTTTATATTATTATATTCTATTTTCTATTATATATTATATGTAAATAGCAACGCTATATATAAGTAAAAATGCATTTCAAAGAGTTCATCATGCAAATGCAATTATGGTCCTTAGTGGAAGGAAGCATCGTCCCTTTCCCACTTTCATCATGCAAATGCATCCCTACCTTTGAAGGCAAACGGGCCCATGTGATGATAACAAATATGCTAAGAATTCATTAAAGGCTATCATCGAACAAAAGTACCCCCCCAAAAAAATATTATTCTTATAAACTAATCTTTGTTTGCAGACTTACAAATTATATATATATATTCTCAAATTTATATTTCTTTATTTTCAAAACGTTTCAATACACTAAATTAATTAATATTTATTAAAATTTTTTTATATTTATATATTTTTTATATTTAATGAATTAAATTTTATTTAATTATAATTATGATTTTTATATTATTTATTTTATCATTAATAATTATATATTTGATCGGTTAGATTTTTATTACAAAATATGACTATTCTATTATTTTTATAAAATAATTAATATTTATATAAAAATTATTATATTTTTTATATTTATACAATTATCTACGTTTCCATTTTTTATATTTTTATAAAATGTTATTTTTTGTATCATTCGGTATTTGTTTCCATTTTCATGCAACCTTGTGTGTGTGTGTAACACACTTTTATTTGCAATTTATTAAGAAAAGTCTAATAAGATACAAAGATAAAATAATAAAAATACTTAGAAATATAATCAGTAAACACAAGCAAATTAAAATTTACAAGAACAAGATCTTAGTCATCTTATTCGGACCGCCCAACCCAGTTATACCTTGTAGAATTAAAAATTTTAGGATAAAGAAACTTATAAAAAACAGTATCCCTTAAAAAATTTTGTCCTCCAATTATTTCCAACTTGACGAGCCCACCCTGATTGATATGAACCGGTGATCAAATTAGCCGTCCCCCCATCTCCTCTCGCTCACAAACCTCCCTAGTGCAACCACCTGTCGGGGCACAATTTTTCTGATTTTTCAAGAATGGTTCTCCAACGTGACGACCAAGAATGGAACCACTGCATCCTCTGATGCTGAACAACCACCTTGTCCCAAATCAGGGGTCATGGGTACATGGTATCGCCTGCTACGACCACTCCTCCCTTGCACAGGTTTCCAGATACTCCGTCCCACGAAACACCAACGGGGACCATGTCAATGTGGCAAGATCTGATTTGCGGACAACATCTAGGTAACTCGGCCGAGAAGTCCTTTCAATACTTCTCAATGTCAATAACTTGCTTTTGTGAAAGCTCGGGTTCTCCGGTCCTACCATCGTCTGAGATACCCGACAACTAAAAATGCAACCAGGGGAGCGGAATTGATTTAGTAGAATTGAGTAATATATTTTTTAATTAAATTTTAAATTAAAAATTTAAAAATAAAAAAAATTATGTTAAGAAAGTCATCTTTTAAATAGGGTTCTTACAAGTGAGAGTATAATTCTGGATACTAATGATGAAAAAAAATTAATATGGGTTGGTTCAACTGGATGTTGGGTTGAGTTTCTTTAAATATGACCGAGATTCGACTTCCGTTGAAGGTATCGGACCCTCATGTGTATGGGGCATTCTCCATTGGGAGACCCGCCCTCCGAAAGGAGCCACTATAAAGATTAGTCTAGATTAGTTAAGGTAAAACTTCAGATACAGGGCGGTGTCCTAAACATGGTATCAAAAAAAATGGTGAAAAAAAAAATTGCAATTAGTAACTGGGCCGCTTGGCCTATTTGGAAAACAGGTAGGCCAACACCTTTCTATTGTCAAGTTTCTTAAATGGACAATCTTAAATTCGTGGACTTGATCTAGGCTCAACCCGTGGCCTTCAGGAAACACGGCCAACCCACGAGCCGCGCCCCTACCCGACTTGACCGGATGGCTCAGCCCCAACCACCGTGCAACAATAGAATGCACCCCATCCCACCCCCACCAAAACCTGTGCCCAAAATTGTGTACATTTATACAAAGTTTATAAAATAAATCACGCCTTACCTTTAAAAAATATCAGAGCAAGAATCATCTTAAAAAAATTTAGAAATATAGTATTGAGATTTTAACGATATCATTTATAGCAGATGACTTACCTTTGTTTTTATTATAGCATCTGTTGGAATCATAAAAGAATAGGATTTTCGGGCATACCTCAAAAGTAGATTGCAAAATCTGAGAACGACGAACCTCGATCGATCGACCTCGCAGTCGGGATGATAACCACAAAAGATGAGCTATCACCGCAGCACCACGACCCCTCAATCGAATCCGGTGACAAATTCTCTTCGCAGAATTTTTCCCTCTTTCTCTCAATTGTCTCCTCACAATCTTTGCAATGGTTGTGTGTCCTAGGGTTTTGCCCCTAGTTTCCATATTTCTCCGTCACCACAAATGGTAGGGAATTCAAATCCCATAAGTTACCATTTGTGTATATGGAAAGTGGGATATTTCATTTTTCCAAATAAGGAAAGATGCCCCACGTGGGCATTCATTCCTTCATCTCCCACTTGCACACGAGGGCATTTTCATCCATCACGAGATCACAGCTCATGCGATCTCCTGTATCACCCTTCTGGATTTTCATACTAGATTGGGTGTCGTGCGACTGGCGAGTACACCTGCAAATAAAGACTTCTCGATACACCTGTTAGGATGTTCGAGGAGTCGTCGTTAATAATAAAACATCTCGCTGTACCCCAGACTCATCACATTTACATCCTTCGAGTCACTTTCCTCATCGAAAGTCATCCCCAATATATCCTCGAATGTGTATTCACTATTACGTTTTTATCCCAACGTGGATATACGTAACAGACCGGTCGGTGAATACTACACAACGATGTAATGTAGATTGGTCTTCCTTTCCCAAACTCGAATCCATCGATCTCAATTCAGCTGCTTTCCTAGACCTGCCCCTTAGACCTCAATTTATCTTCCGGGCCATAGGTAAACAGACTAAAGTAGCAAACACTGAATCAAGACTTCTAGACACAGTCGAAAGTAAAATAAGGGTACTTGAGATCCCACGCAATGGATCTCGGGTCTCACACAGTGGGAACGGGGATCATGATTAGATCATCGTCTCATATAATTGCTCCCACTATCCCTAGTCGTCATCACACGCGGTATGAAACGCGCGCCACAGTGTTAATCCCTTATTTCTCAAAAGGGCATATGTCAGATTTCTTAACACTGTGCAGATACGGGACTCAGTCTACACATAAGACTCTACCCAGAGATCTCAGAGAGAGTGTCTCAGAGACAATATCACTATCGCAGGTGATGTCTGAGATCTCAAATCTGGCTACTCACAGGCAACATGGATGTGGGTATTTCCATGTCGGTCATATCCCAAATGACCTCATCCTGAACACGTATCAAGGCGACTTTTGTTCTAGTTGGGCCACTCTCAATGCCTCTTACGACTAGAAACTGTCTCATCTCCACTCACTCAGAGTTGGAGGTGGTCGCTCGTGTGAGAGAGTCGACCTCACTACGCTCTGATACCAATGTTGGATTTATATGCACATACACATGCGGAAGCGTGCAAAATATTTCGGAATCATAAAAGAATAGGATTTTTGGGCATACCTCAAAAGTAGATTGCAAAATCTGGGAACGATGAACCTCGATCGATCGACCTCGCAGTCGGGATGATAACCACAAAAGATGAGCTATCACCGCAGCACCACGACCCCTCAATCGAATCCGGTGACAAATTTTCTTCGCAGAATTTTTCCCTCTTTCTCTCAATTGTCTCCTCACAATCTTTGCAATGGTTGTGTGTCCTAGAGTTTTGCCCCTAGTTTCCATATTTCTCCGTCACCACAAATGGTAGGGAATTCAAATCCCATAAGTTACCATTTGTGTATATGGAAAGTGGGATATTTCATTTTTCCAAATAAGGAAAGATGCCCCACGTGGGCATTCATTCCTTCAGCATCATCATCCAATTGAATAAGAATGTTAGATGAGCCTTGTTGTTTAATGGAGATGAGCTTCGAAGAGATGCAAATTGAGCCATTAGACATACCAGAGCCCCAGCAAGGCTTTTCGATGATCCATTTGAAGAAAAAATAAAATTTAATTAATAAATTTGCATTAAAAATAAAATTTATATTTGTTTTGTTAAATAAATTAAAAGACATCTATTAAAGTTTGGCTTTAGCCCGTCAACTCTATTGAATCGCCCTTGATGGTATCATCCATTTGGAGGCAAAAAGAAATTATATTTGATTGAGTGTTATTTGAAAAAGTTTATATTAAATTGAGTTGAATTAAATTAAATTTATTATTAATTTTTTTTTGTGAAATGATAATTTTATAAATATATTACTTGAGTTGAAAATATTATAAATAGAATAAAATCAAAAAGAAATAAGTTGAGAAGAAAAAAATTCAAAAAAATTAGAATGGCCCACCAAAAATTAAATTAAAAGAGTGTAAAGTTCACTTCTAAGATTGATGGGGCATGTTTGGTGTCTGCATTTACTTCTAACTTATCTTAAATTATTTATAATTTATTTTAGTTTAATATAAAAAATATATATTTTTTATTAATAAATGTTAATTTTTTTCATAAAAATAATATTATTAAATTAACGCTTTCCAACCACATTACCGACATTTTCAAACCGCACACGTGTAAAGCTGTCAATTCAAGTTCCAATCAGCTGTGATGACTGACATTGCGACGGGAAAGACTTCCAGCGGTCAATTGCAAGCATGCGGTGCAATGGAAGAGGCATAAATTTTGTCAATTTACAACGAATGGCGGGATTTAATTAATTTATTTTTTAGCGAAGCGGGGGCATCCGGCCCAAAGAGCAACAGCACGCGTGACAAAGGCAACGACAGACTACAAAACACAGAACTAGCCAGCCCACACCCAAACAAGCAAAAGAGCGGGCCCAAACACCGCAGCCTAATTACAATTTTCTAAGGCAGGCCAGCCCAGCCTGGATGTCCCAAGAAAGACCGAATTTTAAAAATTTTCTTAAATATATAATATAATATTTAAAAAAATTATGAGGGTGTTAAATACCTCATTTTTCTTAATTTATCTTTAAAAATCACATATAATATTTGACATAAAATATTTTTAAAATTTTAAAAGGGGTGAAGGGATGCCATATCCCATGTACAACCTCATAAACTTTGATTTTCCCTTGCAGACATAACATTGCCGTTTGTACCTTGTTTTTGTTTCTTTTGGTAATGTATTGTACTTATCACAATGCATAGTTTTTTTTTTTTCTTTTTTTTTTTTTTATAAAAAAAAAAATCATTACTGAACCAATGTCTTTATCATAGTCTTTATCATGATCTTTATTCTTAAATTTTAAATTCAAAATTTAATTAAAAAAATATATTACTCAATTCTACTAAACCGATTTCACTTCGCTAATTGCAGTTTTAGTTGTTGGGTATTTCAGACGATGATATGACCAGAGAACCCAAGCTTATACAAAAGCAAGTTATTGAACCAATGTTTGATGGTATAGTTGGTTCAGGAATTGATATCTTTTAACTATGGTCGGGAGTTCAATCCCCTATGGAAGCGAAAAAATCAGCGCTGAGAAATCTGCCCCCTTAATTGATCCCTGTAAACGGTTAATTGATCCCTGTAAACGGTCGACCCAAATTAATCAGAGCGAAATCCCGAATACTGGATTAAAGTCCTAATCATGAAAAAAAATTATATAAGAAGAGTAACATCTCAGATAGGTTAACCTAAAACTGACTTAAACCAAGAGTTTAAGAGATGGGAAAAGCCCATCATTTTTGACTCAAAATCGCTGATTCTATTTTAGGGTATATAGGTAAGTTATAATTTAATTAGTGTTATTGTTTTATTTTTTATAAAAGTTTCGATTTTAAATCTTTTCTATATACTTAAAAAAATTTATGGTCACGCCGTGAAGCAATCAAATTTCATGTGAAGTGCTTAACATTTTTTCCTCTTTTAGTTCAAAATTATTATAATTATCAATATTATTACAAATAATTATCATGATGCAACGTGATAAAATTGAACAATAATAGAAATAGGGGTATCTTTTTCCTACTCGTAAACTCACCCAACCTCGTACTGAAATTTAATTGTTTTGAGCATGGAAAATAAAATAAAAAAAGCAACAAAATTTGAGAATAATTTGAAGAAGGATTATTGTTATTTTTGCCTCCACAGAGGATAAAACTGATCTTTATTGTAACTAATACAAATACAATACACTCGTAAATTCTATTAAAAATGGAACATTGTACTTTCTTTTCAGACCCCTTTAAAAAACAATACAATAAAAATTAAAATAAATATGAAAAAATCGACCACCCAAAAACTAAGGAGCAGTACCTCTCAATCAAGTTTATTAGGATCGTGCGTATTGCCGGGGGAAGCACAAGGCAATTTGCCACAATCATAATGTATAGAACCATAGATTTTAGGAAAAATATGCACATAAAAGATGTTCATTAAAAAACTTTTCCACCAACTTTGTTCATGAGCTACTTGAGCCCATCCATTGAGATAAGAACCGGTGATCAAAACCGCAGCGCGCCATCTCCTCTCCTTCACATAACCCTTCAGTGCAACACCCACCTCCTGAGGCACAATGCCCTCATTTTTTAGGAATGATTCTCCAATATGACGACCTAGGACCACCGCATCTTCTAATGCAGCACCACCACCATGTGCCAAATCAGGGGTCATTGGGTGCATGGCGTCCCCCGCTACTGTCACCCCACCCTTGCATAAATTTCCGAACATTACGTTCCAAGGGTAACGAAACACCAACGGGGCCCATGACAATGTGGCGAGATCGGACTGGCGGACAATCTCTAGGTACTTGGCTGGGAAGTCCTGGCAATTCTCCGACACCATCTTTTGTATGAGCTTGGAGTCATTATTCATCTCATCATCATCTAAAACAGCCAACCACGCAGTAGTCATTAGCTTATTTGTATGACTTTGCCGCAATATTAGAGTACTTCATTAAAAAATAGGATTTCAAGTTTAAGCGAAATTATAAAATTTATTATTAATGAATAGAAACTGAAAGAAACCATGTATCACAAATATACCAAAATAAATTCCTTTTTTTTGGTGGTTAAAACGAAACATGTAAATAATGTCTGCATTTTCTTTTTCTAAATCTTTAAATGAAGTTGAGGGTGAGTTTGGAAGAGAAAGAAGAGCTCACATTGAGGAGAGGACTTGCAAGTATAGAACCAATATACATCTGTATCATTGAGAGGAGCATAACCAGCTCTCTTGCCTGCATCTATAAATTGATGGACCTCATCTAGCCTCAGCCCATGGCCCTCAGGAAACACGGCCAACCCACGAACTGCGCTTCGACCTGAATGGACCGGTTGGCTCAGCCCCAACCACTTTGCCACAGCAGAGTGCACCCCATCACACCCTATCAGAAGCTGTGCCCAAAAGTGACATTAACACAAGTTTTTCAGAAAACTTATTTTCTAAAGTTCAGAAAAATAAAAATATCGAAGAACATAAATTGGAAACATAATTTAACGAGCACTGACATTGGATAAATCGAAGAGTTGAAGAAAATATACATTCGGGATGTTTGTTACCTTGGTTTTAATTAATGTGCCATCACTCAATTGAATAAGAATGTTCGATAAGTCTTGTTGTTCAATGGATATGAGCTTTGAAGAAAAACGGATGGCCCCGTTAGGCAGCTCCTCTGCCAAAGCCTCCAACAAGGCTTTACGGTGCAATGACACAGGTCGAGCATCTTGCCTATGTTAAAATGAGAGCAAATTCACTATGTTAAAAGGAGAGGAACAAAGTCTGAAGAACAATTGGGTAAAAACCTAAAATCTAATAGTAGGGTATTTATATAAATTAAAGATACAGATATGATATTGTCGAGATGTAAAAGATCAACTAGTCATTAAGCAGAGAATTAAGTAGAGGAGGTGTTTTGTGAAGGCTACCCTGCGTCAGTTTTGGAAAAGGAGGTTTCTTTGGTAACTCCAGCAGCAACATCTGTTATGTGGACCCTGACCAGAAAACAAGGCTTTAATGGTGAGGCAAGGAATGAAAGTAATTTTATCTCCGCACTGTTACTGATAAGATAGGAAGAAATTTTAGTACTTGGTAAGAGGGGCATAACGGGAAGTGAGCTTGTGAGAAACACCAAGCGCATCAAGAGCAAGAAAAGCATCGGGGAAAAGAGACAAGGCTGCACCAGTGGTTCGAAGCCCTTCGGCCCTCTCTAGCACCAGGGCTCGAACACCAACTCGCTTCAGCGCCACTGCTGTTGCCAACCCCGCTATTCCACCACCCACCACCACCACATCTTCCTCTATCACTGTTGCCATTCTCTCTCTCTCTCTCTCTCTCTCTGTGCTTTGTAACTTGATTGCCACAGATGTGTGCGCGGTTATATTTATCCTTGCCTCAGGGCTGCCGTGTTTGACCAGAAATATTAACTCGACCACTACGGATCTTGAACGACTATACATGAGAAGAACAAACAAAATACGACACTAGTTCACAGTGGTTCAAGGAAAATTCTTGTTTCGAGATCTTGCGCAGGAGGAATGTTAGTCGGACTAAATGATTTGAATTTTTTATAATAATTCAAATTAATATATTTTACTCAATTCTTAATTAATATTTATTTAAACTAGTGAAAAATATTAAAATTAATTGATATATGTTAATATTGAATATGATTTTAGAAGCTTGATCCGACATGACTGTTGGCTTCATGATTTACAAACTATGGTATTGACGTGCGCATTAGGATCACTTTTGACAGGAAGGAAAAGAGAATGTAAAGGAAAATAGAAAGGAGTATATTCTTCAACTTGTTTGGTTGAAGCAACCGGGAAAACAAGTGTGGAAAGGGACAATACCCAAATATTGCCCAAAATTTATTACACTTAAATAAAAGAAGAAATACCACAAATGGGTAAAATTAAGTAGCTCTTTGTTTAATAGTATTTTTCAAAATTCTATCTTACAAAAAGTATGTGGGGGAGAAAAGGGGGGGGGGGGGGCGAAAGGTAAGGAGGAATTTATGCCCTTGCATTTTTTTTTTATAATTTTTTTACCATTCCCTTCTACCCAAACAAACATGGCCTTAATGCTCGAACTTGCTGCATGGCAAATCTAAATTGTGGTTTTCTAAAATGTGATATTTCATTTTTGAACCTTAATATCAAATGGTTTCTTTTTTTTGGGAAAATAATTTTAGTTTAAAATGTAAAATAAATATTTAACATTATTTTAATTTAATCAAACCACGTCTCTTAGGGGTAAACATTTGTTTGAGATTTAATGATTTCACATGGCTTCTTTTGTGCCTAGCCCAAAAAAGAAAAGGGTTCATTTTTTGAGAAAAATAACGTTATTTCTCATAGTCATTTTCATTCACAAATGGATATCAGATTATTTCAATTTATGGGATAATTAAACTAATTTACTTTGCAGTTATACTTATCCGTACACTGCAATAAAAATAAATTAAGACAAGAGCAAAAGGGACAATCTTGAACCGTAGGAGGAATACCATCCATCTTAGTAGGATTATCCAAATTTCGTGGCAACGTGCCACAATCATATAGAATGGAATCAAAAAATCTTAGGATAAAGAAACTTATAAAAGATAACATCCCTTAAAATTGCATCTACCAACTATTTCCAACTTGTTGATCCCATCCTGAGAGATAGGACCCTGTGATCAAACCAGCTGCACGCCATCCATCTCCTCTCATTCACATAACCCTCGAGTGCTAGGCCCATCTCTTGAGGCACAATCCTCTTATTTTTTTAGAAACAATTCTCCAATGTGACGACCTTGAGCCACTGAATCTTCTAATGCTGCACAGTCACCTTGTCCCAAATCAGGGGTCATTAGGTCCATGGCATCGCCCGCCAAATCATGGCCAACCCACGGGCTGCGCCTCGAACCGTTTCTATCAGACTGTTTTGACCAATCGTGTTTATCTTCCCACTCATTTTCTATCATGTGGGGAATTAGGATTACCTTGCCTCTCATCTCACGTAATCACAAAAAATCAAGAAATGACTGGAAAGAATTGTCTTCTTGGTCTGAACTGGAATCAAAATTGGCTACGTATAGGGCTTTTTTGGGTTTGGAGATATCTATATTCAGATTTTACCAACTAATTCGGTCTGAATATTATAAAACACATTAAGAAGTTGGTTGTTTTAAATTTCATTTTTCTGTTTTCATGACTTGACCCAAAATCTATGATTAAGATAATAAAATATCTTATCACTACATTGATGCCCAAAATTGTTTTTGATAAGCAATAGACAGGCTTAGTTGGGTTCTGCTCAGGGCAATACAACCCCATTTTAATTATGGAACTAAATTTGGGTCCAGAGGAATCAGATTGAGCTACAGTTATATTTTATAGGTAAAATATATAAATAAATAAAGTTTCTAAAAAACAACTACAAATTTCAAATCAGATCTCATCATGTTGTTATCACTAACAAAATACAATTTTTTTTTTAATTTTTAATTGATTAAAATAGCCTTTAAATCAAATAAAAAAAATAAAATATGCTAAAATAAAAAATGTATAACTTGATTTATTATTTAAGTCAGTACAGTGTTATTTATTAAAAAAGAGGAGTTGCCAATCCAGTTAAAATGGCAAGCTGAGTTTTTCTTTCGATTCTTTCTTCTGAGAAGTTTCTTAGAATTCTTGGTCTAATTTGTTGGTTTTTTGATTGAACGGTGAACGTTTGTTGAGAATTGAAATTCTATTTCTACTACGTTGTTTTCGATTTTTCTTTCTTCCTATGGTATAAAGATGACTAAGATTGTTTCATGCCCATATATTAATTATAGACCCACACTTTTCAACGTATTTTTGAAATGATTTTGAAATAGTCTTGGTTTTTAAAATGTCTCAACACGCTAAATTAATTAATATTTATATAGAAATATTTATATTTTTTATTTTTACATATTTTTTCATATTTAATAAATTATTTGATTATTTAATTATAATTTTTATTTTTATGATTAATAATTATATATTTAATCATGTTAGATTCTTATTATAAAATATAACTATTTTATTATTTTCATAAAATAATTAATATTTATATAAAAATTCTTATATTTTTATATTTACATATTTTCCTATGTTTTATTTTCTTTATTCTTATTAAGTGTCATTCTTTCCATATCATTTTGTATCTATTTTTGTACGATCTAGATAAAATCAACATTGCAGTTTTACCTTAGTTGATCAATTATTTCATATTTGTCATTCACGTTAATGTTATATACAAAAAGATTTATCATAAACTTGTTTTATGCAGAACCATTTAATTTAATATAAGAAATATATTTTTCATATAAAAATTTGCTAATGTAGCTAATAAATGCTAAACAATTGAAAACAAAAGATCAAATGGTGTAAATTATATTTTGGAAGAATCCGTATAATTTAATTGATACCATTTTTCCTCCCCTTATAAGAATCCGTAAAAATTTGCTAATGTAGCTAACTTGCACATCCGTTAATTGTGGGGGAGAGTATGGTCTAACAAGTGTGCATAAGAAGAATCGAATTCTTTCGCATAAAATGGCAAGTCTCGGACATAAACTGCAAGACATAATTCTTATTCCTACACAAAGAAATTATCTGAAAATTGAATATAAAGCATAAATATTTTTTAAAATACAATGATTTGAACAAGTTAAAGAACAATGGTGAATATAATCTTTGCTTGCAGCATCTCTAACTATTCAATTAGCATATTTCACTTGATGAATTATGCAGTTCTTAAAGCATTATTATTCTTGAGTGCAGGTTGGAAGCTTCTTGCCATGTTAAAAGCAAGATACATGGAAAATGGAGGAGGGCCTCTTCCTCCCCTTTTACCTGTGCCACGATGCGCATAGGAAATGGGCCCCCATAATGCTCATATCCACGATTTTCCAAAATTTTGTGAAAATTGATTTTTTTTATTCAATCCCTGGTGTAGCATAGATATTACATTGGTAGTCGCAAAATCCATACAAAGTGCCAATAAAAGAAAAAAAATTATTGCTCTCCGGATAGGTCCCAAGTTTTTGAATCGGTCTTTTTTATATATATTTTAACCGATGGTAAATAACAAATTTCTTTCAATATTTATTTTTACCATACTGAAAACCTAAATTTAAAAATTTATTTAAGAAATATTTGTATTTAATTACTAGATCAATTAAACGTAAATTGATTTAACTCATAGTTAGGTTAAATTTCTTTGGGTTGACTAATCAAAATCACTCTATTCCCTTAATCAGAGATTTGGAGTTCGAATTCTGAGAATGACGAAAAAAGATTTAGAAGAGTCAACCTCTAAAATGAGTCTTATAGTTCTCGAACCGGATTAGTCGGGTAAAATTCAAATACTGGTGATGAAAACAAAAAAAATATAGTTAGGTCGAGCTCCAACTAAGCAACATTACTAAAATAGCACAAACGGATAGTTGATATAGTAGAATGTGATACTAGATCACTTAATCAAATTTTCGAGTTTGATTCGCGGTTTGGGTATGAAAAAAATACGTTGGGAGAGTAATCCCCTTATATGGGTCACTGAAAGTTTCAAATCGGATTAGTCAGATTATGGTTGTAGATACCGGTTGGTATAGTAAAAAAGAAAAAAAAAAAAAAGACATTACCAAAATAGCGAGCTAAAGTTTCGGCCCAACAGAAACTGAGAGACTTCTTGAAAGCCCATTTACGTTTTTGGGCATTGTGGTTATTGGACTGAACTGATTCTAGATTAGGGGCCCAATCTTTTTTGGTCCAAAAGAGAGAAGGAATTTTAGTGTATTTTAATTTTTTTAAAAAAATCAAATCATCGAGTAATTCTTTTTCTACCGAATAAACTCAAGAAGCCAGTGCAAGATGCATACAACGTTTTGGGTTTTTTTTTTTTTTTTTTTCCTTGATACATAAAAAAGTAAAATTATATCAAAAGCAAAAGGTAGTAATATTGAGTGATCGGAAAAAAATGGAGTTTGCAAGTGTTGCTATCTTGACCCTTAAAATTTGAAGTGAGGAGTATAAAAACGGAGTATATATGCTAAATATCTACGTGAAAAAATATTTACAAATAATATATAAATGAATAAATATTATATATATACATATACATATATATATATATATATATATATTTATATGATAAAAGATAATATCTAATAATAATATTTAAAAAGGTTTGAGGAATTTATCCAAAACCAAAGAAGTAGAATATACAATCAGAACTAAATATTCACCTAATTAAAGTTCCTTAAAATTATTATTTTGTTAATAGAATACCATATTAATTTGAAAAAAAATAACATGTATTCTTTATCCAATTATTTTGAGATATAACCCGTTTGTTAAAAAAAATTCATAACATTGAACTAAAATGACTGTATTATTTTATTTAAGCAAATAAAATTTCCATTTTTTTTGGAGTTATTAATAGTTGGATAAATAAAATTCAAGAGCAAAATTATGAAACATAATTAAAAATAAACTTTTATTTGAACCATTTCAATACTAAGATGATGTAACAACAAACCATTGATTTTGATCACATAAATATATATATATATATGTAATAATAATAATAATAATATATATATATATATATTTTAAATTAAAAATTAAAATTTTAATTAAAAAAATTAATATTTTATTGGTGTACAACTAACGCAGTGAATCACCGAATTGCCGTTGGTGGCACAAGACAAGGTTGTACGATTCTCAAAAATGGTAAAACAAAAATAACGTCGTTTCATGAAGGATAGCCTAGAAAACGGAGCCGTTTTATATTGACCCATAAAGCATGTTCGAACCATAAAGTCGATGCACATCGAATCCTAGTGCGCCATCTTAAACACTAATATCACTTCTTTATTCTTTTATTTCATTTTTATTATTATTATTGTTACCGCAAAAATCATCGGTAATCTTCATCATTAGAAATATGACCAAGTGTACGATATTCTTCAAGCTCGAGAAAGATAAAACCCTAAAATTACATTAAAGTCCTTCTAGTCAACGCTCCAAACAAACAAAATCCATTGTATGGATTCACAGCCTTAAAGCAAGCGAACCCCTACCCCCTCTCTCTCCCCGCCTGTCCCACTTATCTCTCCGTCCTCTCAATTCCGAATAAATCATTCCATTCCCAATTTGTAGAGAGAGAATCAGAGAGAGAGAGAGAGAGAGAGAGAGAGAGAGAGAGAGAGAGAGAGCTAAACAACACTTGCTGCTTCACAGGTCAGTTTTCAGTAATAAAGAAATAAAAAAAAAAAGGTTTGAAACTTGACTGAGAGAGAGAGAGAGAGAGAGAGAGAGGGAGAGAGAGAGAGTCCATATGCATATATACACATTCCCAAAATACATAGAGCATATAAATTATTTACATATATAAATTTACCAAATATTATTATTTAAATAATAAAAAAAGATTTTAATTCCTTCATTAAATTATCATATTTTCGAAGAAGAGGAAGAGGAAGAGAGCGGAGAAGAAGAAGACGAAGAAGAAGAATCGTTTCTCTTTCTCTGGTTTCAAATGGGGTTTCAATCCAATTGATCGCCGATTGAGTGGTGATGATGACGACAACGACAACGATTATATAGATCTACAGCAGTGTGGGGCTTCCTCTGTTTTCCCTTCAGATCTTGAAATCTTTTCGTACATGGATTCGAATGATTTCAAGCTGATATTGAGAAACACAGGAGTCGATATCTGGGCATTGATCGACACAGCGATCGATGTAGCGAGGAGAGAATTCGGCGACGAATTGAAGAGTCGGAGAGAAGGAATCATCGAGAAGCTCTTCGCTTGTTATCCGCCGTGCGATAATTGTTTTTCAGATCAAGTGAAAAATAAGTCTAACGGTGGTGGTGGTGTTCTGGAGAACAAGACTCCGACGAGTCAATTTCGGCGAGAAATTACGCCGGACAAGGAAAGCTCGCCGTCAACTGATCGTGATGTAGATGACGAACTCGATCGGTGCTTCGGTGATCCGATTGATGATGAACAGAGAAAAATTCTCACTATTAAAGAACATCTCGAAGATCCTGATCAGGTTTTTTTCTTTTTTCTTTTTTCTTTGATCAATTTTTGTCAATTGCAATTTTTTCTTACTCTTTTTATTTATTTATTTTTGGATATTAGACAGAGGATTCTCTGGTTGATTTGCTTCAAACTCTGGCGGACATGGATATAACCTTCACAGCTCTTCAGGTTTGTACAATGAGCAAATTCGATTTGAGTGTTTTTTTTTTTTAATTTTTTTCTGGGTGTTGTAGGAAACTGACATAGGAAGGCATGTGAATCGATTGCGAAAGCATTCATCGAATGAAGTACGGAGGCTAGTGAAGCAACTTGTCAGGTTTGAGAAATTTCTGTCTTGCTCCTCATTTTTAGAACGTCAAATAGTTTTTATTTTCTTTCCCTGAATTCAGTGGCTACCAGAGAAAGCAAAAGAAATGGCGAAATTACTGTTTTTATTTATTTGTTGGCAGAAAATGGAAAGATTTGGTGGATGAATGGGTGAAGTTGAATACACCTGGTGAAGTCACAGCCTCTACCCTCATTGGTAATCTCAAAATTAATCACATCCCAACAATATCATTTCACTAGGTTTTGTGCCACAGATTTTGATTAATGTTGTTTAATGTCTGCAGCTGATGGAGACTCTCCTCTGCAGAATCATCCTCAAAGAAATTCTCAAAATAGTCATCACCAGGTCAGTCGAAAACTCTCTTTCTATTTCTCTCCCCCTCTCTCTCTCTCTTCAATGCTGTGGACTAAAGTTGTTAAAAAGTTGTTCTGGGTTCTGGAATCTGAAATGGGTTCTGCTTTTTTCAGGTTCCTGATTTAGCATATTCTCCAAATCCACAAAGTGAGTTAAAGAATCAGATGCTAAGTTCACAACTTGGTTTTCTAAATCCTGCAATTTTGATTAATACGCGTTTGTGATTTTGGTTTAATTTTTGATGGGTCGGTGGAAAATTGAATGGTTAATAGATGGAAGTTCTGGTTCTGGTTCAGATAAGACCAATGCAGAACCTGAATCAAGGGGTAAAGTTGTTCCTAAAAGGGAAGCTCCTCCCAAACAGGCCCAGCACATTCCTTTCTCTGCTTCTGCTCCTCCTTCATATGTATGGAGTTTTCCACCTGTTCGATTCCCTTGTTGGATTGCCGCCAGAAAAGAAATTGATCTAAATTGCGTTTGTTTTATATAATGCAGAATAAGAGAGAAACCAAGGATACTGCAATTGATCCTGAAAGGCTTGCTTCAGCTAGAAAGCGACTACATGAGAATTACCAAGAAGCACAAAATGGTTTGATTTATTTCTTTCACTTAGATTAATATTATTTGGATCAAATTTGATATGGCATCGCCCGTTTTATTTAATTATAAATTATCATTTTCATCGTTAGCATTCTTAAGAAAGTATTATATCTAGAAGCCATGAGCAACCAAGCCGGGGTTAATTGGGTTGTGCCTAGTTTGTCGATGGCGTTTCTCATAATCATTTTGGCCCATGATGGAAAAGCATATCCTTAATTCCTTAAAGTCTTTATAGTTTTCGGTACTTGCAACTTTTGATTAGGAGCTTCATTGATGTTTGTATCTTTGTTGCTGGGTTTTTTCATGTGATGAAGCCAAAAAGCAAAGGACGATTCAAGTGATGGACATCCACGAGATACCCAAACCCAAGAATGCTTTCTTCCCAAAGAAAGGAGGTTTTCAGGGTAGACACTAATGGAACCAAAAATTGTTTGTTTTTGTTGGCATTCAAAAGACAAAGGTCTTCTTTTGGAAACTGGAAACAGCTCGAGGCAAACGTTCTCGTTTTCCTTTTTTTGCCCTTTTCTATTCAAAGGAAGTTAATTTTACCTTTTTTTTTGTTTTTCTTACCTTTGAGAACTGAAAAACAAATAGTTTGATTGAATTGTTTTTGGGAAGACAAAGGGTCTGATATGAACTTATCAAAATGGGTTTTGTCTTTAAAAGTCAGAAGGCTTTGGATTTACAATGATTCATGGGGCAAGGAAAGGGGGTCATGTTCATGTTCATTGTTTGATAGGACCATCATTGTTTGCAGTCACATATTTTGGTTTATTGGTTGGCTACCATATAATTGTACTTCAAACTGTGGTCAGCTAATGGCATAAGAGTGACTTGAATTTCAAATTTTACAAACCCGTCTCTTTTTTTGGTGGGCGGAAGGAGGGTGGATTTTTATTAATCCCATGTGTATCATACTTATGGTATTTGTAATTATTGAATATTATTTTTTAAAAAATATAGCAATAAAATAATACGTAGACTATGTTTCTGGAAATGGAAACGCCTTGGTAGGATTCTTCCTAAAGATTTGGGGTTGGGAAAACAGGATGTACCTCTTGGGTACTAAAATAGGGCACTATGCATTCATGTGTGCAAAATATTAAAATAAATCAGATAAAAAATATATTATGAATGAAAAAGATTTTAATATTTATGGAAACACTTAATTCTGACAATTTTTTTAGAACAAGAAAAAGGATTTTAATATTTATGAGTGTTTTCGTGCAAAGAGTACCGACAAGAACCAACAAACATAGGCGCAGACGGTGAAGGGATCTGTTTAACTATGTAAGAGTTTGATTCTTTCCTGAGAGGGCTTTGTTGGGAGACTCGTTGCTACAAAAAATGGGTCTTACAGTGATTGGTTCAGATTTAATAGGGATAAAGTTTTGGATACTGGGTGATGATCTAAATCAAGATAAAAAAAAAAAAAACAGAAAGACCAACAAGAGTGGAATGTTTATTCCCTTCATTAATGGTTACAAATGTACATATTTTTAATTTTGTACTTGTAACGTATACCATAAAAATAATATTTCTGAAATCTCAACTTACTTTTATTTTACTAAGAATACTTTTTAGCTAAAATAAACAATTTTTATGAGAAATTTAAAATTTTATAACTCAAAAAATCAAATTGTTTTGAAATGAATTATCGTTATATTCAAAGTAAAAAAAATCTATTCAATCTTAATTTTTTCAAACTGTCCAAACTTCGGTAATTATCTAAGATAGATACAAAATTTTGACATATTTTCTTAGGTGCATACACCTCGTCACACCGAAACGAGAAAACAGCTGGCTTTTAGCCCCCACGCATTTTGTGAAACAAAAGTGATGTGAATTAATAAAATAATTATTTTTATTTATTTATAGAAAAAATTATTATATTGTACATTTTATAATTTTTTTTATTTAAAATGATAAATAAAATAAGATAAAATTAAAATTAAAATTGTAGGTCAAACAAAAGGAGACATGGTATAATGAGAAAGGATAGAGATGAGGTTGATGAATTGATGAAGATGGAGATGATGGAAGATTACTAAGTAATTAATGAATGGTCTCAAAAGGAGGGAACAAATAACCATGTATGTAAATTAAAAGTCCTTTTCTTTACTTGTCAATGGGCCAAACTTCCCGGTTCCCACTTTGTGAAATATTGCCGCCCACAAATCAGTGAGCTGGGTTCAGCTTTGCTTACATCTTTTGCACAATACCATTATGCCCCTTGAACGTTGTTATCTTTGTAGTTGATGCTTGTGTACTTTTTTTTTAATATTATGAATATTTAAAATTATATTTTAATTAATTTTATTTAAATATTTGTATTGGGTATGTCTTTCAACGTAGTATTTTTCATTCTTAAATTTTAAATCCAAGATTTGATTAAAAGATTTAGTATCTTCTCTCATTAAATTAAGTTGACTGTTCGTTGATATTTTAATATTTAATAATAATGAGGTTTTGAGATTAGACCCGAAATGAGGGCATCCCTGGTAATACGGTTCACATTACCTTTAGTCTCGAAAAAGAAAAATAATATGCTTTCAAAACTATTGAAGGCATATTTTTTAGTTCAAAGAGCCTTTCGATGTGTAGCTTAAAATTTTTATTTTTATTTATTTTTTGTTCTCATTTTTGGTGTCCTAAGAGCTTGAAAATTGACATTGTTATGAAATATGTACAAACATCTTGAATGTGTAAATTCTGAAAAAAAAAAAAGGATTCAATTTAGAGTTCTAACCTATATTTTTCGTATATATAAAAAGATTATTTTTTTTATCATGTCAATTGATTCATTTTAGTCGACTAAGATATCCAATTTTTTCCTAAAAAAAAGTTAATAAATTTGTTTTATCGAATAGAATCTCTCGTGTCTCCGCGGTGACTGAAATTGAATTCAGGGGTAAGGATATTTTGGGAGTGGGTTGGGGTCTTGGACTTCTTTTTCTTCTTCTTTTTTATTTTTTTTAGAGGGGTTGTTTTTTTTACTATAACAATTGATATATAAAATCATATTTTAACTAATTCAATCTAAAATTTATAATAACCCATTTAAGAAAACTATTCTCTCAACATAATTTGTTTTATACTCAAATCATGAGTTTAACTCTAAACTTGATTATAGGGTTTAATATGATATCTTACCGGAGGTTTTTGAACGGATAGAATCTGATCAAAAAAGAATGGGTCCACCAGATCCCAAAAGTTGGACTTCAGTTTTGAAAAGTTTTTCTTCATATTCTTTTAATGAATTTGGACTTCATTGTTTGGCGTACAGCAGCAGGCTTCCCACGGTTACAAGTCAAATACAAAATCAGAGACCGCTCTTCCCAAAAGTAGGTGATTGAGTGGACAACAAAACCAATGGATACCCCATCATCCCTGCCAACATCCTATGTCATGGCAACCAAAACTCCGTCGAGCACGAGCACATAAGCTTTGGTGCAGTCCATCAAACAATTCTAACAAGACCACCGAAGTATTTGGTTACATAAAAATTCAAATATAGAATCACCATATCAAGAGAAAAGACTTATGACCAATAGGTTATCCCTTTGTAGAGAAACCACCGAAGCATTGTCAACCCCTTCAGTAGACATCTTTGATCGGTACCTATGATCCTAATCAGAGCATTCAAACGACGTCAAACACTAGTAATGATCTAAGACTTTTCACAATAAAGATTCAACCATTGTCAAAACCCCCAAAAAACTTGTTGGAGGGGGGAAGTCCAGCACCGAACAGACCAGTTTCAACTCTCTATACCCTCGCATCATATCAAAAGCCTTTTGTTCAGCCTTTGAGATTCCTAATAGGCCGACAACGACTACTACACTTGCACTCTACCGCGTCATCCGGTGGTAGTGGCGGCCACAGTCAATAATAACCGGCAAATTTAAAAATATAAAATAAGAAATAAAAAAAGAAAAATATTAAATAAAAGAAAATACCCAATTTAAGGAAGAATGTACGTATCTGCCCCCAAAAGAAAAAAAAATTTTTAAAACAACCCTTGAATCAAAAAAATTCCAAAACTAATCCACGTTTGTCGTGGGTGGAAGACGTGACGGACTATGTTGCGTCTTGCACCCGCGACGTTGTGACGTGTCGACAGCAGAGGCGTGTCGAGTCTCCAAGACGCGACATCGGCGCTCCTCTCGCTGCACTCCGCCGCGGAGGGAGAGAGAGGGAGGGAGGACTGTCGCAGGATCCGGGAAGGAGTGCCGCGGGAGCTGCGCAGGGGGAGAGAGGGACAGCCGCGGGGGGGAGAGAGGGACAGCCACGGGGGGAGAGAGAGAGAAGACTGCCTCGGGGGAGGGAGGACTGCCGCGGGAGGCGGGGAAGGGAGGAAGAGAGGACCACCACGGACGGCGGGGGAGGAGATAGAGAGAGAGAAAGCCGCGGGGGGAAGAGAGGGAAGATTGCCGCGGGCGGGGGAGAGAGTGAAGACTATTGCGGGGGGAGGGAGGACTACCGCGGGCGGAGAAGGGAGGGAGAGCGCCGCAGCCGGGGGAGGGAGGGAGAGAGGACGGCCGGCGGCGGCGGGGAGGAGATAGAGAGAGAGCCGCGGCTGGAGGAGGGAGAGAGAGAACCACACGCGGGGAGTGAGAGAGTCGCGGGTGGAGGAACGCCGCGGGCGGCGGAGGAACCCATGTTGCGGGTTCAAGACGCGACATAGTTTGTCGCGTCTTCCACCCCCGACAAACGTGAATTAGTTTTGAAATTTTTTTAATTCAAGAGTTATTTTAAAATTTTTTTTTTTCTTTTTGGCGTCAGAAGCGTACATCTCTCCAATTTAAGAAATAAAAATGAAATGAAAAAACCTGCTGACAATGCCCTAATTTTCCCAGTTGATGATTGCCATTGTTTCCGGCCAATATCGCTCTCTTCTCTGGCTATTTCTTCGAGAGCAAACAATGAACTCTTCTTCAACATTGCATTTTGTAGAGGATAAAAATTGCTTTTTTTCCCCCGCTTTAATTTTCATGCTTAATGCACACAAATAAAATAAACCGAAAACTGTGATGTCAGGCTTGTAAAAATAATTAGAACTGTGACACTGGGCTTCATAAAAATAATTTCCTTTTTGAGTGGTCTTCATAATTTTTATTTATTTATTTTTGGGGGGCGGGGTTGACAATTTGTGATGAAGTACACTAGAGGAAGCAGGCAATGTAGACCTCCAATTTTCAGCAAAAGAATTTTGTTCATCTTCAGAATCACTAAATATTTTTTTTTAGAAAACAATTTAAATTTCAGAATAATGCATTATTGTGCACAATTCAAAGAATACTGCCCGAATATTCTCACCCTAACAATTTAGACGAAAAAAAGGGAGGAAGAAGAATAAACAATGTGAAAACTTGAGATTGAATTTGAAAGCAACTTATGAGGTAGGACCTACTTCATATAAGATGATACTCCGGAGTAATCCAACTTCGTTGTACCCTACCTGAACTAGTATCATATGGCCCCTCTACCTCTCCATCGGTACAACAAAAAGACCAGAGACTCATAAGTACTAATAACTTAAAAGCATATCAAAATTGAAGGCCCAAAAACATTTGAAAACTTTCTTGACACAATCTGGATAACCACAAGAAGGGATGCGGCAAACTATGTAGCCTCCTGTCCTGACTAAACCACTACAGCTTAAAATAATCATTATTAAATGAACCTCTAGTGCCTAAGATACCAAAAAAAAAAAAAAATACCTGTCATGATTTAATTTCACCCCAAGAGTGTTAACTGACATATCTTCGTGTTCTGGATGCCCTCCATGCATCCATGATTAATCAAATCTTGGAAGTTCTTTTGTTAATCCGAGAGCCCAAAATGTCATTAAGTTCTCTATTTCAACCCGTCATTCTTGACTCGCCGGGCCTTTTTAAGGTCCCAAGTATGCCATCAATCAGCTCATCCTTGTCATCCTTAACAAAAGAATAGGTTTTCCTTGGTCCTTGCTTGCTTCCACAATTTATGGCATGAGCTTCACTCTTGTTCCCAATTCCAAACATATCAGACATATCCTCAGACATGTCTTTCTTATGGCTATCTTCCTTCCTCCTATGCCATGAATCAAGTAGTTGTATCAAAGAGCTATTGTTGTAATTCCCTCCAGGTTTTCTTTGCCCTTCTGATTTTTCTAATGGCGGGGTTTCACCCTCAGAATCTGTGAAGTCTTCATCTGAAAGAGAAGATTCATAATCAAAATTTATTTGTTTAGTAACCATTTCTTTTCCTTTCTTATTCAACCCCGGCACTGTTTCCTTTTTAGAGGGACTTGACATTGCAACGGGCCCAAGTTCCTCCCACACTGAGTCATTATCATCTCCCTTCCTCGATGCATCAGATAACTCACTATCTGAACTAGTTCCAGCATATGTTGCTTTATCAGGAGCAGTAACATCAAGCCTAGATTCTTTGGGGGTTTCAAGGGAAGGAAATATGTAAGTAGACTCCACCTTTACTCCTGGCATTAGCTGTAATAAGGTTGCCAGTTTCGTGTAGCCCAGTGGTTGCAGTTCCAGAAAATAGCCATATTTATCGAGGAACATTTTTCTGAAGGCACCCAAATTTAATCCTTCAGGGTGTTCCTTCAAAATCTCAGCCACAAGCTGCTGACAGTCGGCAATAACCTCATCCCTCGACTTCCTTTTGTTAATGACGGGAGAAAATCCAGAGTAAGAGAGATCTTGGCATTTTTTCACTTCTCCATTGTCTGGATTTCTCAGTGATTGCGACTTTGGCAGTGTGTTAAGAAAGATAGAACTCAATCCATTTGAGCCACTAAGGTGATCCACAGAGGAAGATTTTGCAGCAGGGTAGATGAGCTTGAAAGGAGAAATTTGAGAGGAATATTCTTGAACCCATTTCTTCTCAGATATCAGTAACTCTACCAGGTGAAGAAGATCAACTTCGCCGACAGATCTCAGAACCAGAGGACCATCCTTTTTCAGATTTTGAGCCAACTGTTCTCTGACACAAATAAGATATTATAGCACTTATCAGTGCATAAATTGAAATTTTCACTGGTTCCATGTTAATTCATGATAAGGCAGAAAAACACTAATCTTTTAGCAGAAATTTATTATGCTGTTTAAAGCAAAACAATTACGTATCAAATAAGTTACTTCAGAATCACACCTCAAATACAATTTTTCGGGTAAACTGACTATAACCCTCAAAATTTAGGACCATTTGAAAACCTACCTTTCAAACTTCCAATCTGAATTAGGTCCTTGGACTCCAAGAACTCTATGAACCAAAAATGTTAAACCAAAAATGCACTCCTAGAATTTACTCTCCCCAACTTATTTTTAAAATAAAATAACTAGCAATTTAATTAATGATTAATTCAAAACAGACAAAGTTAAAAAGGATGACTTTATTGATCAAACCCTTGAAAATAAACTATTGCAGTTTAATTATTTGTTGTCAATCATCCTAACACTATAAAGCCTAAACTGACCGTCATATATCATCAATATTTTGTCACAAGAGCTACTGGGTTGAAGAACTAAACTACACGATGACAAGTGCTTCTACACGATGAAAAGAAAACATCAGAGGCTATAGGCAATTCCAAAGCGAACATATTTAAGTTGGTTGAGATAGTTTATCTTTATCTGCATCAAAGAAAAGATGCAAAGACCACAAAAGCAAGAAAACCAGAAAGAACTTGCAGAGGAATATTATGTGAAGACCGCAAGGAACACATCACCAGATGTCTGAACAACTGGGGGAATTTAGTAATGTAGTCAAGTTTGTTGGGCAAAATGAAGCTTATTGAGCCATTTAAGTTCAACTGGCAGGATTGTTTGCAGGTTCTGGGCAATGTAGAACACATGTTCTTCCCACTATAAATTGCTAAAAGGTTTCATAATACCAGAAGATAAAGGCAATAACCTAGGAAATGTGTACTCACATGGTGCAATTTTTATGCATGGGGCTAGTAACTCAGAACTGAATAGCTAGTGCATAAATACAAATGCCAGACTGCAGAATATTATAAGGCAGATAAGCTAGAACTAGGAGAGAGAGAGAAGCGAATGAAAGAAAATATAAAAATAAATAGCAGAGAGCACATACCTGGTCTTTGATTGAGAGACAAGTCCTGATCCTTTGGTTGTCTTTAGAAATGATAACATGCCACTCCAAAATGCATCTTGTGAAAATAAATGATGCTTCTGACCAAGCTTGTCTATCTGCTTTACTGTTTCAGTTGATTGGTCACTCAAACTATCAGGATTTTTATTTATTAGAATTCTGCAGTGATTCATAAAACGTTTGAAGAAACCTTGGGGTGCATTCACCTGGTCACCGCATGCTTCAGAGCTCATACTGATTTTCTTAGCTGATTCATCCTTTGGTAAAGGGTTTGAAGCTACACTTGGTGGATCAGCAGATTCAACTCTTGATTCCTCAGTCTTTTTCTCATGTTTGGTCTTTTCAGATACATCACTAGGATTATGTTCCTCCTGAATGCTGTCACTTGTGCTATTGATACCACCATCTTTAGCAAACCATTTTCTTGATATTCTCTGGAAGAAACCCATTTTAGTTGCTGAATCTGGCTTCTCCAGAGAAGCAGACTGATCCTCACTGCGTGCAGCACTAACCTCCTTGCTGTGTAGATGGAGCTCTGCCCCAACAGGTTCAAGCAATGGAGTAACAAATCCATTTAGGGAGGAATCCTTGACTTTTGATACGGGACTTCTGGACAACTCCTGATCTGAAGTAACAGGTACTGCTGGAGTAACAGACCCATTAAGGGAGCGATCCTTGACTTTTGATTCAGGACGAATGTTTATATTCCGATCTTTAGGGGTAGTTACAGGCAGTGGAGGAGTAACAAGCCCATTAACAGAGCAATCCTTGACTTTTGAATCAGGACTTGTGGATAAGTCCTGATCTTTAGGGGTAGTCACAAGCGCTGCTGCCATATCCAGATTAGGCTCATTTGGTTCAGGAGCTTTTGGGGTGGCACTACATACCAAAAACTGGCCATCAGCTCTTGCGCAGAGCTTCAGAACTTGGGGCATTGACAGAAGAAAGCGGGAGAACTTTTTATATCCATAAAAATCCCTATCCACATATACACTAGATTTTATTAACTCAGCACGCAATTCTGTAATGGATAATCCTTTAGGATATGTGTTCAATATATTGTGGATTTGTTTAACAACCATTTTTGGTACTGGACGTGGCTTAGAATCTGATGCTTGCTCAGGTATTTCCTCAGACTTGGGACAAGCCTGTTGGTCAACAACTAAAAGGGGGTCTTCAATAGGTGCTTTGGAGTGGCCATACCAAGAACCATAGGGGCCATCTGGGGGTTGGTTGAAATGCTTCCCAGTGAGGTTTTCTCCCCTAACCAAAGTACCCCAATGCCACATGATACTTGCAGCACTGCAGAGAACACTAGAAGCCATTTCGGGACTAGCAAGTAGTACATTATAATTATTCATCCTTAACCGATGCAAAACATTAGCGAAGCCCCTGTCACCAGAAATCAAGAAAAGATGTGCAGGTGGAGGATTTTGAGAAACCCAATACATTAGATCAACTAGAAGAGACCTATCGGCACTGTTCTTTCCACCTGCCAGCACCAGAAACCCAATAGTTCTTAGATCAAAGTCCATGAACAACATTACATTCATGAGCCACATCTATGAGTATAACAAGCAGATGTGTGCATAATCACGCAGCTATCCATGTGAATATTTATTCAGGAAATAGCATTTTCTGAAATATTTCAATAATATGCTAGTTCTTGAATCACCTAGTATTTATTACTTCTCTAGGTTATAATATTAGCATAATTATTTTTTATTTATTAATATTTCAGACTTAGCAAAAAATCAAATCATCTAAAAGTAGCTACAATGAAATATCTATGTCATCCCAAGAGATTAATTAGCAACTTAAATAGGAAATTGTCCAACATCTATAACAATAACTATTTGAATGACTGCTGCTAAGAATTTGATAAGAAACCAATATTAGAGAACTAATAGAAATGGGATATCAATATGAAGCGTACAACATTTACTTGGCAAGTATTGTGGTTATAAACCAACTCTGACATAATTTCAAATAAGAATAAGTTTCATTTTGTGCTCCATAGACAAGGAATTAAAATTGAAAAATACCCAGGCCAGGTCCACTAAAATTTGCATGCATACAATCCTAATATAGGAAAGTTATGTGTGGTACATAAGACCAGGGATTCTGGTGACAGATTGAACAAAGGTTCTGTGTACAGGTTTAAACCATTGATGGTGTAAGTGACAAAGCAGTCAATACCTCGGTAGGCAATGGTTTATATAATGGTTGCAATCCTGGCTGTAATGTATCAGCTGCGAAGGGCTATCATATGATATTGAAATAGAGAAAAAAAAAAAAAAACACTCCCATTGGAAAACAGCCTTTATGATGGCTGTAATGGCCATCATGCTGCCAATGCAAGAGTAACCCTAACCCAAGCCCCATTGTTGTGGCCCACAATGGCTGTTGTGACTATTGTTGCCATTTTTTGAATCCTTAAGCATGTGTATGCATGGTAGGCAAATAAAGGAGCCAAGTTCTAATGGACCTCAGATCTCAAACACTGTTTTCTTATTACAAAATGCAGAATCCTAAACTGCCACGAGCAAATAATCAGCAACCACTACAAACTACTATCTAAAGCAAGGAATTTTGTGACGTCAGTACCATTGAACAACAATAGAAAATGACAATATAAGACAAGCAGCACACAAATAAATGAATAAGCAATGTAAACAATCTGAAACAAGGGGGATTCTACAAATTTTCAAACTTAAAATCCAAGACTGAAGAACAATGAAGAATTCACCTTGTAATATTGAAATCAAACTCCAATACCACCTATACCAATGCACAAAATAGTGACCAAAACATGAGAACCAAAGTAAGAAAGGATGTAGAGCATATCAATCTCCACAACTAAAATCGTTGGCACTGAAAAGCCGGTTATTGAGCTCCTACAATGCTTGATGTTTGCAGTTGTGTTAGCTTACTGTTTGGCAGATGCTAAAGCCTACCAGCTCGGCCAGCCGCAAAGCATGATACCATCACAACTAGGGGTGGACAAATCTACCTAGAACCAACTGAAATAACCAATTTTGGGTCATAAAAAATTAGTACATTGGTCATAAAAGTATAATTGAACTTTCTCATAAGCCCACTATTACTATCATTGGTCATATAAGCATCATTTCAGACGAATAAATGAATGAGCATTGTAAACAACCTGAAAGAAGGGGGATTCTCTAAATTTTCATGCTTAAAATCTAAGATTGAAAAAGAATGAAGATTCAGCCTGTAGCATTGAAATCAAACTCCAATACCACCTATATTAATGCAACAATTTGTGATCAAAACATGCAAACCAAAAACAAGAAAGGATGTAGAACACCATCAATCTCAGCAACTAAAATCTTAGGCAGCCAAGAGCTGTTATTGTGCTCCTACAATTCTTGATGTTTGCAACTGTGTTAACTTACTGTTTGGCAGAACAAAAGCCAACCAGCTCGGCTAGCTGCAAAGCATGACACCATCACAACTAGAGCTGGACAAATATACCTATAACCAACCAACCAATTTCGGGAGTATAAATTGCATATTTATCCATACAAGTTTCATCGACCTTTATATTGAGCCTATTTCTAGTTTTATAAACATCTTGGTCAATTTGCAACCATACTTTATAAATGTTTCAAATAAGGCAAATTGTATATGAGTTGTTAAAATTTCTCATCAATTTATTCATTCATTTACCGTGTTCTTGGAACCAAATGGAAAAAGGAGCTCAATCGATTAATGAACTGAATTGTAGAGTTTCTTCACAAATGAAGTCTTGTGCTTTGAACCAAAAAGTAAAATGTAAAATTCAATTCTAAATATTGTTATTACTAAATTACCCTTTATTCTTTATTTAAAAGGTATTATAAATTGAAAAATAATTGCAAAATCTCTTCATGCTTGCAAGTTAAATAAAATAAAGATTTTCATAGCAACATTTGAGAAAACTTGATCACATTAAATGCCACATTCTCTACTCATTTTTCTTTTTGCATTTTGTTTTATTTCATTTTCTTTTTTTGCACACGGCACAGTCAAAATTGTTTCATCAAGCAAAAGCTTTTTTGGGTCTTCTTTGTTTTTCTTTATCAAAACTTGCGTCATGTCGATCAAAATAAAAAATCTTGAAGGCATTTTCAGCCGGTAAGATACGTGGGTCTTGATTCATTTTGATGGGGTTATGCCAATTTTTATTTTGCTTTATGTGTTTTTTTTTTGGGGGGGGGGGGTAGGGAATCTGGGTCTTAACTCATTTTGATGGGTTTTGATAAGGTTTTTCAAACACACAATTTCCCTCCAAAATAAATTAGATTCCCCAAAAAAATTAGGTTCTTCCTCCCTTTCAAATTAGGATAAATAGTAACAGGAAAGTAATTATAAGTGGACTCACAATCTCTCATGGAGTTCTATCTGCAGTTTTATTTTATTTTTTGCTAACTTAGAAATCCGTAATTTTTTTTGTGAAGTTAGAAATGAACACCTCTTTTTCTTTTTTCTTTTGTTCCAAGTAACAGCCATTACCTATACTTGGACCAAATGAACTCGGCAAAAAAATAAATTTAGAGTTTATTCTAAGTCCACGTTTTGTTGTTTGGAACCAAAAAATGAGGAGTTTCCCCTTTTTCGTAAGCAAACCACTATCTCCATATTACAACACCCCCCCCCCCCAAAAAAAAAAAAACAAAAACAAACAAAACAACCTAAACCCCACTTTTCTGAAGAGAGAGAGAGAGAGAGAGAGAGAGAGAGAGAGAGAGAGAACTTTTCTTTTTCTTTTTTTTCCCCCAAAATTCTAGCAAACCTCATCTAAGTAATCAATCTAGTTAAATGTATTTAATCAACAGTTCATCTCACAAACACAACCTATAAAACACATCTAACTTTAAAAAAATAACAATAAAATAGCATAAACAGTATATAATGCAAGAAGAAAAATTTGGGCAAACTTTTGGGGAAAAACAAAAACCAAAAAAGAATCAGCTGAATGAACTATATATAATCAACAGTTCATGTCACAAAACACATTCATTTAAAACAACAAAATCATCATTAACAAGATAAAAATTTGAAGAAGTGAATTAGGGCAAACCATTGGGAATATGAGAGAGAATGATTCCGGTAGCAGATAAAGCCTCCTGATTAGCTCTCGAGAGCTGCAAAACGTCGCCGAAAGCCGTAATCTGAATTGGCCCTTTGATTCCATTAGCCCTAATTGCGGCAGTAATCGATTGAGAGACCTTGAAGACGTTGATACCAGCTGGAGGCGAGCAATTCTCGAAGTCCCACCACACGTAAACCCTCACATTTCGGCTCTCCTCGTCGTGTTTTCGAGATGAATACGAAGGAAAAGAAAACGATGACGATGAAGAGGGAGAGTGAGAGTGTGATGAAGTGGAAAAGTGAGAGAATTGAACCTTACAGAGGAAGAGAGAGAAGGAGGACGATGATGGGAGAGAGCGAGTTCTCAGAGAAAGAAGCTTCATCTAGGCTATGATGAAGCGTGAGATTGTTATTTCTGTTGTTGATAAAGCCAGTAATCTCAAAAATGGCATAATTTCTCAAGAGATCGATAGAAAGAGGACAACAAAGAAGAAGAAGAAGAAGAATCAGGGTTTAGGGAAAACCGGAAGGGTTATGGGGAAAACAAAAACCCTATGACACGTGCGTTTCGTACGTGACTCATCTTGAATTCAATTTTAAAATTGGTCGGTGCGTGCAGGCCCAAAAGGAAAGGAGATTTTCTGATTGGGCCCCACATTGAGGATTTGCTTTTGGGCTTAAGGGCCCAACTGACCCAAGTTCTCACAAGACAGGCTTGGGTCTTGCTGTGTTCGAATTTTACTTCTAATTTATTCTATTCAAAGAGCTCAATTTTTTAGGATTGTCGATTCTTAGGCCTGACCCAGATTGGACCGAACTTATCGTAGAACTTGGAGCTGAAGGACCATCCGAGTATGGACCCCGTTCATTGGGCTGGGCGTGGTCAGGCCTAAAACCAATTATTTGGAGATTGCTAAGCCCAAGTCCAATGAACGGTTGTGATCATGGACAGAGTTACATAAAGGTGTATACTAATTCCATATTTTTACTCATCAAAGGGGCCAAATTGTAGATTTCCGACTAACCTTAGCTGGTCAGGTGCAAAGTTTAATTTGGTTGTGATCATCTCATAAATGTCACAGGATACAACAAAGACCGGCGGCGTAGATGGTAAAGGACTTATTGTTCTTTAACTATACAGGAGTTTGACTTCCTATGGGAATTGAAAGGAATTTGTTGAGAGACTCCACCTCAGTGGACTCACAGCTATTGATCCAGATTAGTTATAATAAAATTTCGAATACTGAATGATAGATAAATCATGGTATCAAAAAAAAATGTCATAGGATGAAAAATCCTGATTTTAGTACACAATACGGTTGTTCTTTAACCATGTAAGTTTAGCTCACATAGGCATTGGAGTCCTCTTCTTTGTATAAGATCTCGAGTTTCACGTTGTAAGATGCTGGGACGGATCCGGCACACATGTTGGAGGGGGGGGGGGGGGAATGTGCAAGTTTTAAACTCATGGCAGGCCAATCTAGAATTTAGAAAGGGTATAAATTAGAATATAAAATCTTACAATGGATAAAACAAAGAACTTTCAAAAGTAAAGGAGCCATGATCCCCTCGGGCCCCTCTTAAAAATCCATGGCTAAGTAGCGAAAGA
This sequence comes from Dillenia suffruticosa, assembly GCA_033439265.1. Classification (NCBI taxonomy): domain Eukaryota; kingdom Viridiplantae; phylum Streptophyta; class Magnoliopsida; order Dilleniales; family Dilleniaceae; genus Dillenia; species Dillenia suffruticosa. Next base: position 2,947,704 of record JAVTVX010000012.1, on the reverse strand, counting down.
TTGTGAGAAGAAATTGTTATATACGTGGCTAGCGTAATCCGTCCCCTAAAATTCTTCTCTGGCAAAGCTACATAATTCTTTAGCAAAAAAAGAAAAAGTGATATCTTGGCTAGATTTTAAACAAAGATTTCCCCAACCAAAATGCTCCACGCCTCTCATTGATTGGTCTTCTATACATTTTTTTTTCTTATGGCTGACATGCATGCACGAATGGGGAAGGAAGGGGCAGGCGCGGGAGGGACAGGGAACATTCCTTAAACTTTAAGAAACAATAAATATTATTAGATTCAATTATCATAAACGAAAGTACGATGGTTTTTCATCAGGATAATTAAAAATTAAATTTATGAATATATCTTAATGAAAAAACGTAACAATTATGAGAATCACAAATTTTTTTTGTACAAGATAATGTAATCGAAAGGAATTGAATCGAAGAAGAGAGGATGGAAGTGAAAAGATTCTATCGTTTGATTTGTTTCTGAAGGATTTCTGAGAACCACGATACCTTTCTTGATAATCTTACGGTAGGGATGATAATCATATCAAATGAATTATCATCATAATATTACCACACTATAATTCAAAATCCAATGATAAACGTGACGGAAAAAATTCCCTACTCAAATTTTTCCTCAACCCTCAATAATCTTACTCTGGAGAATAATGTGTGCTTTTTTTTTTTTTATAGAAATAATGTGACCTTTTCTCTCTCTTTTACGTATTAATAAAGATGATAGATCACTCACGTGGGCTAATAGAGAGAATTTTGAGTAACCCCAATTATCTTTTTGTTTTAAATTTAAATTTGAATATTTAACTTTATGTGGTAAAAATCCCTATGTGGATATTTTTTATCAACATATATATAATTCTAAAATTATAAATGTAAGTATTATTTATCTCTCTAAAAATTATAATTTTTGTCTTTCTTAAAATTATAATCTTAAACATATATTATATTTTATCATTAATCTGATGTTTTGGGGTTTACGTGTACGTGCATGATTTAAAAGAGCTATCCATGTGTGAACATGCTTTACCATAACTTTTCAGACCCCGAGTTTTGCAGCACGAAAAAAAAAAAAAAATCAAGCTTCTATAAAAATTAAAATACACGTGATAGATGTCGCAAAATTTTCAAAATTAAAAGTAAAAAATAAAAAATCGATCATTGTCTAATTTATGAAACAGGTTTTTCCTGTGTGCGTTTATAAATGTGGTTGACATGCAGGCAAGCATGCCGCCCCCCCCCCACTAGTTTTCACAAAAAAAAAAAAAAAATGCAGACATGCATGGGGAAGGGAGGGGTCAAGATTACATATAATAAATTAAAAGTTACAGATATAAATATTATTTATCTTTTCTAAAAATTATAATTTTTGTCTCTTTTAAAAATATAATTTCAAATACATATTATATTTTATAATTAATATAGATTTTTAGTTTTGCTTGTACATGCATGATTCAAAATATGAAAATAGAAAAAATTACGTTAAAAGAGTCGTTCTCTAAATAGAATTCTCACAAACACTCAAACCGGGTTATAGCTACACGTAGTGGGAAAAAAAAAATATGTGCTATCTACGTGCGAACGTGCTCTGCCATAACTTTTCATACAGCCAGGTTTGTGGCATGCAAAAAATGGAGCTTCCATAGAAAGTAAAATGCACGTGAAGCCGCAAGCCTTAAAGCCGAGGAAGCAAAAAAACATTTCAAGATCGATACCATTATTTTCGTTTTCCTTTGAGATGCAATGGCCTACTTACCTCGGCTTTCCTTTGATGCCACACGTATAGTACAAAAACTAAATTGAAAAAAAAAAAAATCAGAGAGAGAAAGGAATGAAGAGAGTAATCTTAAATAATAATATTTTGTATTTTGTATTTTATATTTTTCCAACGAAAAGCAAAACACTGTTTGTACTTAGGGTCGACATCTTTAATGGGGTTTGAGTCAGGAACGGGCCATATGAAAAATAATCATTTGGTTTCTTAAAACATCCCACTCATACTTTGGTTGTTTCCTCAAAATGGGATATAATATAATTTGCTTTCCGGTTTTGATGACCACTTTCATTCTTTAAGCAAAAGCAAAATAATGGTCTCTTTCCCAAACCACAAATGAAAATTAAAATTTATAAAAAGGAAAAGGAAAGAAAGAAACCCCATAAAGGTTGAAATGTTTTTCAGAAACTTTAATGGAAAACATTCAGGTTTTTCTATGCTGGACATAACGAGTGATGAAATTGATGATTATTTATTTATTTATTAGGGTGGGAATAGGATAATCTATACCCAAAATCACACCATAATTAATAAGGTGTTGAAAGATTGCTTTTTTATCTTAATTTATTATATTTAATTTTACGGAGAATAAAGAAATTGGAGTCATAATAAAAACTTACAATAAAAATTTAAATAAATGGAAATGGATGAAAAAAATAACATTTCAACACGATTTGCATTGATAACCTAAAGACATTTTGCTATGATGTTGCTTTCCCACTTGTTTCATTGTAGTTTGGCCATGGCTTTCGACAACAATTGTTTTTTTTTTTTTTTTTTTTAAATTTCGGAGGTTCACTTTTATTGCTTTTGAAAGAAACATGCCATGTTTTCTGGTGAAGATTTTGAGTGGAGACAATTGTGCGATCGCCTTCCATTGGCCCATCCTTTAAGCATCCAAATAGTTTTGGAAAGCTTAGACCTTCGTTGCAAAAAGCTTCCACTTGTACGATCAATTTTTTTTGGGTTGAGTAGTCAAGAGTATTCTATTTCTTTAATCAGAGATCTCGATTTCGAGTCCCGTGAATGACGAAAAAACATTTAAAAAAATCAACTTATAAAATAAATCCTATAATATTTGAATCAAAGTAATCGGATAAATCTATAATTAAAAAAAAAGCATTCACTTATGTATAATTTTATGAATTTTATAATTGACCCACAAGAGAAAAGCATGAACTTTTAACTCTCATACAACTTTGGTTTTTGTTTGTTATATGATGGTGGGAAAGTTGAATGAAGTGATCTCAACTTTTGCAAAACAAATCAATTTGTAGATTTATTATGTAAATATAAAATCTTATCTTAACACTTAATTTTTTTTTTTAAAAAAAAGTTAAGTTCTAATATATATAGAATATTAGTTATCTATGGATGAAATGCTAGAATTAAATATTAACTAATTTAGACCCACATCAAAATCCGAATTCATTCCGGAGGATGTTAAAGTTATAAATCGAATAATTTAATATTCTAGATATAGTGTATAAATATGAAACTTTCATTTTAACCGTTAGTTTTCGATATAAAAGTCTAATTCTCTTCTAATAATTTCAAAAAATAAGAGCAACGGATAAATCTTAAGTAATGACTCATCTTAAAGAATACGAGGATGAGTGTTGATTGAGGGAAATGACTGTCAGAATTTCGGATCCCTTTGACCCCCATCACCTATCAAAGAGAAATGGTAAAAATGTTCACCTGATATTAGACAAACAATTTGTATAATTCTATTTTTGCTAAAAATGATGCATTGATTGGTTCTTGTGGTCATCCTCTCCTTGTTGCAGTTTGGACTGTCATGATCAAATAGGAAATGGTAGACAAATTCTATGTATGGAATAAATTTGTACATAGAAGTATTTCTCAAGAAAATTGTCACGTAAATCATGATCATCAGATTAATTACTTCTATGACGGGGAAAAAAATGAAGGAATAAGAATTACGTTGATACACTGCGCTTGGGAACCAAACAGGATTAGAAGTGTATTGGGAAGGGAAAGCCCTTTTGAACACTACTATCTCTCCAAAAAGCATTGATTGACCAAATCGCATAGGCTTTTCCAAAATTACGCATTTTGGATTCCTAATATTGGACCCTTGCGTGAAATCTATTACGAGCAATATTCCAAAGTAAATGCCTTCCTGATCCTATTCGGAATTGCATTACCTAAGACTCACAAAGATAGGAACAATAGCCATGGAAAATGTACAGCCAAGATTCACAATCTTCTATATAATAATATTGTTGTAAGGACTAGATTGTTATTCATGAGGTGTAACTCTAATGATAAAATTTTGATTGTATAAATTTTAGAATTTAAAATAATAAAAATACAAGAAATATGATTTACGATACTTAACGAGTTGTTATCTGAAATATTTTAACTAGAGATTTAGATTTAGAGCCCCCAAATTCAAGTTCATGGGCCCAAATCTATGTTTCCAAATAGGGATTAGGGAATTATTCACGAGAGATGTAGATGCATGCTGTCTCCATTTCCTAAAAAAAGGTGTAAAAAGCCATTGATTAGAATTTGCTAAGTGGAAGCAAGAATTTTAACTCCTTTTTAATGAGATGACATTGCCTTGAAAATTTTATTGTAAATTACATAAAGTAGAACTTACCCAACAAAAGAAATTATATTCCACACATTTTGGTACAAAATTCAAATCAGTCAAAAGCATATGTCAAGACATAATTGATTATAATATACAGGGAATCAATAGGTTGATTGATCATCTACATTCCCACTTTTGCTTTTCTCTGTGATGAGTGGCTAACTTATAGTATTAAAGAAGGGACATAAAGAATAGACTAAGAAAACACCTTCATAATAAGTTAAAAGTGTTAATGTGTGAACATAAAAATTCCTATTTCTATTTCATACTTGATTTGCTTTTAGACGTGTGCACAATGGGTATTCCTATTTCTATTCTAAACTTTGAAAATGTCAATTATTGTTGAAAACTCTCAATGCATTAGTTTGGTTTTTTCAAAATAGACACATCCTAAAATATTATGCACATGTAAACATATTATGTAGGATTTAATGTTGTAAACATATTATGTAGGATTTTTGGTGTGGGAACAATGTGCAAGCCGGTCCATGTTGCACTAAACATATTTGGTGTGTCTAACTTAGAGTAGATTGGTGTGGAATCTCAAGCAAGTCAATATTGTACACATGAAAACATTATGTAGGATTTAATGTTGTAAACATTGAAATATGTTTAACATATCCTACAATGTGTTCAATGTTGTATAACAGACTCTAAATGCTAATATAATCTTGCACTACAATATGTTTAACAAATCCTACAATTGCATGTGTTAAACATTTAAAATGTCAAACATATTGTGCACACGTAAATATATTATTTAGGATTTTTGATTATTGATGGTAAATCAAATATATTATAATTGACAGATTTATCTCGGCCAATGAGTGTCTTCCCACACTTCAATCTAGGTCCCTCCGATCTACTGGCATGTGCTATCTGATCTTTTCTCGTAACTCTCTTTATGACTGTAATATTGATGGACATAACAGTTACAGAACATTTTAGTCAAAATGTCCTACTTTTCTCCTTTTCATAAAAGTTATATAAAAACCTCTCATGTTGCATAATTCTCTAGCTATGACAGTGTATAAAACCTTCTCTCATGTTTGCATAATTCTCTAGCATCTACAAAGAAATCAAAGGGAATAATTTTGTTTCATCATCCCCAAAAATGGATGCAAAGAAGCCTTATTTGGCTGTCATACTCATACAATGTCTATATTCCGGCATGTTCTTGCTCTCGAAGGCTGCCTTCAATGGTGGCATCAACAGTTTTGTGTTTGTCTTCTATAGACAGACTGCTTCTTGTTTTCTCTTGGTACCTCTTGCTTTAACCCTTGAATGGTACTACCAAAATAAATCTTTTCCCTTATTCATTCTTATTTCATTTATTTTTTTTGTGTTTTTAATTTCTATGTATTGATAATGTATACTTAACATTTTTTGTTTCTAAATATAGGAAGAAGATGCCACCACTCTCATTCACAACCTTCTGCAAGATCTTTATGCTCACTTTATGTGGGTATGTTTCAACTCCGGATTCTGACTGAACTCAAGTAGGGCAGATAGACATTCAAGGGAATGTGACAAAATAAAATTTTTCATGCAAAAAAAATATTTTTCTTGAAAATACATCAAAAAACTGAGGAAAGAAATTCAAACTTCACAAAAATTTGTGCAACGTATATATGGATTAACACCATTTATTTATCTTTCATGTCAGAATTACTTTGAGCTTGGATACATGTGGAGTTGCCCTTGTATATACATCAGCAACTTTGGCTTCTGCAACTTCAAATTGCCTTCCCGCCATCACCTTCTTCTTAGCACTCCTACTCGGGTAAACAACATCTTTATGATACTTCTTAATAATATTTTTCTTTTTCCTGATTTCCCAGTTGTTCTTGTTTATGAATTTGCATGATCAAAATATTCAAAATGGTGTTATTGCTTAGATTTGTGTGCAAGTCTTGCACCAACACATGCTATAATTCTTGCTATTAAATCCATATGAAATTCAATTTAAATGAAAGAGGACAACCTCATATGAACCTAAAAAAAGAAAAGAAGAAGAAAAGAAGAAGATATGTGTTACATGTATATTGGAATCCTTGTCTTGAGTGGATGTCCCTTTCTTACTGTGCTTCTTGTTCGAAAATACCATATTAGAAAGACAAGTACCGATTTTCCATGAGAATGTATTATTTTGTATGATGGGAAAGCATAGGAAGTTGCATAACAAATCAAACTCAAAAAATTGTTTGTCTTAGGTGCCATTTGGCACAACCTTTTAAGATAATTAAGTCTTTTCCAATTACCTCAACAAATATATATCTTATTTTAGTTCATTTATACTATTTGTTATATCAAATAAAATAATTCTTTGTAGGGACACCTGTGAGGTAACTCTTTAGAGCATGGCCTTTCTTTTGTAGGATTTGCCTCCTTGTAGGAGACCTTTGTTTTGTAGGATGACCCGTTGTCGTGGGAAGCTCACCTACACAGTTGTCCAATTCTCCTATTTAACAACACTTGGAAACAAATGCAAAGCAACCGTTGGTTGAGCTCATTAGTAGGAGAGGGAGGGATCACCTTGCTGCACAAAAAAAAAATGATATAACCAAAATGCATAATTAAGGTACCTCATGATAAACTCTTGGACATGGAGGAAAAAGGATTCATTTTCTTTAAAAAGTGATTTACAGATATCTAAATAGTACTAGAAATCCTCGCTCCTCTGCTTGCACCCAACCACAGCTTTCAATTATCCATCCTACAGAAGCTGCAAAACTTTTGAAATTCAATTCGATATTAGATAGGTAATTTTCTATTATAATAAAAAGAGTGGAAATTAATTTAAATTGGTAGGCATGATAGAACACATTGGAGTTGGGTCCTTTAATAAACTTTGAATCCTAACTTAAAAATTTATCCGTTAAGTTGAAATGCTTAAAATTTTATATCATGCAAGTTTCGGTGGAGTGCGATTCAAATGATTACATAGGATGTTAAGTCTGAACTAAAGATTTCAGAAATAGAAAAATCGTTCATTTCATAATATTACATGCAAATGCAATTAGTTGCTTCCTTGCCACCATAGTTGTCAAAATCAAAAGTTGTATAGGATACAACCTACAAGAGAAAAAAAATGCAATAGGTGCGTGGAAAGCACTTGCAAAAATGTATATGTAAACAAGCAAAACCTTCATCTTCATGCTTGATACACAAAGACTTTATATCATTCGCCCTATCACCATTGGCATGTCTGGCTTCCTGATTTGTTTATTTTGAATTTAAGCACATGATCATGTTTATTTTGTAATTTACAAACAGTAACATTAAAATAACGATCAAACCAAAAATCTAGTTGTACCAGTGACTCCACTTTTCAGTTTACATTGATACGAATGAAATTATGGACAGCTGAATTGATATTCAATGATCATCATCTTTTTGATTACACGATAATAAAACAATCGATGTCCGCTTACTAATGATTCAATAATCATCGACTTTATGGGTATCAAATCCCTTGAAAACGAGGAAAAAAAAAGGTTGTCAATGTTAAGATTGTATGTCATGTCACCCCTTTATCACGAGAAAAGGCCTTTTTTTAAGGCTTTCAATTTTGTGAAATAGCATACTCCAATAATGACCGCAAGGAATAGCTTGGAACAATGGAAATGAATGACTTCATTTATCAATCGATAACAACCATGCACGGTAGAGACAAGGTGTCACGAGTCGCACATCATATCCATAAAAAATTATAAAATAATACTTAAATCTAATAGATTTATTATCTAACAGATTAATTTTTTAGGTTGACTTCTTATATTAAATTTAAATCCATCACATGGGTCCGTAACACCAGGACCTTCCATTTTAAGGGGATATAGTTGAACATGCGTGCCAAAACAGTGTCAAAGCCATCATATATGTCAGATATTTCTAGTTTGTGCCAAAATATTTTCATCTCAAACTCTAATATGGTGCATTAAAAAGTAGAATAAGAAAAGTTACTCGGATTAGTCTAGTGATAAAATACTAAATTCTTTTGATTAAGGTCTCGAACTCAAATCTTGGGTCTAAAAAAACAGAAGCTAGAGAGTTAGCCCCCTAAATTGGTCTCATAGTATTTAAATTGGATTAGTTTGATAACCTGAATATCGGTTGATCCAAACAAAAAAAAAAAAAATAAAACAGTAGAATAATTTGCACTATCTTGAATATGAACCATATAGTATATTTATAATAATGTAGCATAATGTTATATGTCAGTCCAAAAGCTCATTGATTTTCCACATTTCTTTTTAGGTGATATATGGTAGAATCTATATACATATATGTGACTTTAATGTCATTGAATTTCCATAATTTTTTGATATATTGATGATTTTAAAGAGGGCAACCTACAAGTATTCGTCAAGAGTCAATTGGACCTAATTAGACTAGGAACAAGTGTGACATATTTTGAGATGTGAATTATAACACTGATAAATCAACATCCTAAATTTATACCAAATTAAATATATTTATATTTATATCTATTATAATAATTTGAATTTATATTTGATCAATATAGATAAACTAATCTAGTGGCTAGAATTAATTAGGAAGGAGGACATTCAAATTGATTGAAGTGGCAACTAACAACGAAAAAGTCAAGTTTTGATTGTAATGTCTAATTACAAAACACATCAAATTTAAATATCCTAAAATATTGCAAAACATAATTTGTTTTGCCTAAAATCTCTTCCAATTAACTGGTTATTGATGATGAGTAGGGTGAAATTTTGTCCTTAAAATAATATTAAATAAAAAAGGTAACCACCAACTCTTTAATATAGATGGAATGGAGAAAAAACCATCAACAGTAACCCAAAAAGAACAAAATTCGGTATATATTGAGGAACACCGAAAGAAATATTTTATCAAGGTAACTATATTTGTTTCTATAGATATATTAGGCGTGAGCTTTTTGAGTCGGGTCTTATAAGGCTCGCGCTCAACCTATTTAAAATATTATGGACCCAAACGTGAATCTCATTCGAGAAAATTTGAAAAATTGAGATTCGAATTTGGTCCAAAAAATTAAAAGAGTTTCGGACCCAACTCAAGCTCAGCCCGTTAAATAAGCATTCAAACCCTCTTCCAAAATCTACGAGAGTGGTTGTTGTTGGTGCTTCTTCTTCTTCTTCTTCTTCTTCCTCCTCCTCTTCTTCTTCTTTTACTAAATTAATTTCAAGAAAAGTAAAAACCCTAAGCTTCCAGATCCAAACTATGGGAGTGGGTTTTGATTCGATGACGCAGATGTAGATGATCACGAGGAAGAATCGTCACAGATCATAAGTTAAATGGCAACGATGGTGTTGAAGAGAAGACGAGTCACTGCCAACTGTAGTGAGAGAAAAAGAGAGAGAGGTGATCATGCGGAGAGAGAAGGGTTTCTCTGGTGATCCTCTCACTTCCGACATCTCGTGTGTGGAATAACACTGACGAAGGAGGGGGTGATAGCGACAACAAATCTACGATAAAAACGATGATAACGAGGAGAGAGAGAGAGAGAGACCAAAAGAGAGAGAACCTGGCCATCATCGGACGGTGATGTTGGCGGCTGAAGGAGACAGGGTTGGTGGCATGGCTGCCGAAGAGGGAAGAGTGAGAGGCGATTATGGGAGATTTGAAAAACAAGCCAAGCTTGGGCCGGTCTGGCCAAATTGATGGTCTTAGTAACCATTCATGGCCAATTTGAAAAGGCTGAATTGTGCCCTTGCCCTTGCCCGTAAGGTCAGTGCCCTTATTCTAGGCATTGGGCGGGCCGGGTCAGGGCCTGAATGAGCTCTTGGTCCGGTCTACGTTGTGGTGACCCAAACATAGAAGACCTAAAAAGGCAAAATGACGACTTATCAAAAGCGAGGAATGATTCGATACAATTTTGTTCATGTGCGATGACCTAAAAATAGAAGAAGACCCCAAGGAAAAATGACAAAAAACTTATCAATGGCAAGGATTGACCGACAAAACTCAAAAATTAGGAAGAGACTCGTATGTAGTTCCATCTGGCCCATGGGGATCCTATTGGACCCTTCAAAGGTTTTACTAAGAATTTATACTATTTTTTCTCTAATAACTTATATCTGAAATTATATTCTGATTAATTTGATTTAAACTACTGTCAAACTCTCTATAAGGGATAATTCTCCCAACTTATTTATTTTTTTTTTTAAATTTGAATATGATTTTTAATTAAGAGATATAATGTCATTTTTATTAGACAAGCTATCAATTTACACCATGTTTGGCGGAGGATACTAGAGAGAGATTTAAGATTATAATAGTTCACATTCAGTACTCTTAATTAATTTAGTTGATGAATGATTGGATTTATTTTTTGTACCAGGATGGAAATGTTGAAAATTAAGACAACGTCAGGAGCCGCAAAAGTTTTGGGAATAGTATTATGTTTAGGAGGAGCTGCAACAATGGCCTTCTACAAGGGCCCTCATTTCAATCCCCTATTCCATAATCACGCCAATATTGGGCATTCTTATGCCAACGACCAACCAAATCCCGTTTCTTCCACCAAAACATGGATTAAAGGCTGCTTTCTCATGCTCCTCTCCAACGTTTTGTGGGCTCTTTGGCTCGTTTTGCAGGTACTAAATTAGGGCAAAGAAAAAATTTTACTCCTAGTGAACATTTCTACGGCAATATATCATTATAGTTGAGGTGTCACCTAGTTATGGATGCCAAAGTTGCCTAATGAATGCTTAACAGCTTTCGTAATCTTTGTTTTGGAATTAAACAGGGTGGGGTTATGAAAGCTTACCCTTCAAAGCTTCTCTTCACAAGTCTGCAATGCTTTCTGAGCTCAATTCAGTCATTTGCAATTGCCCTAGCTTTTGAAAGAGACATGATCCGGTGGAAGCTCGGCTGGGATGTCAGACTAATTGCGATCGCTTACTGTGTAACCAATCAATAAACCCATCTCCATTCTTTTTTTTTTTTGACATTCTAGTTAATGAATATATGCATTACTAGTTTTCTGACTTAGGCCTCATAAGTTTTTGAATTATAATGAGAATTACTGACTAAGCTGGATATATTTGACAGGGTGTTGTGGTAACGGGAGCGGCATACTATTTGCAAACATGGGTAATTGAGAAGAGAGGGCCTGTTTTTTTGGCCATGTCTACTCCCTTAAGTCTGATCATTACAATGTTCTTCTCTTCATTCCTCCTGGGTGAGATCATTACCTTGGGAAGGTAAAGTAAAATTTATTTCATTAATGCTAGACATGCTTACCCAATTTTATTGATTTGTTCTCACATAAAATTAATACATCTTCAAGGGTCACTATAACGCAAGACATATGGACACTAAGAATTTGCTTTCACTCTAAGGTCTAGCATTCGACTTCACTAAAGAGACTGTGTGGAAAACTTCCACAAATATGTTTAGATTGACTTTCATGAACGAACTTAAACCATCCTTTCATAGATTAACTCAACCCAAAAGATAGAAAATTTTTATCTCATAATGATACTCAGCAAAGTAGTTAATCACAAATGGGTAAATAAGAAGATTTTCAATATTACAGGCATACTAATAAATTGGATTGAGTTATGTATAGAATTTCTAAAAAGGAAAAAGAAATAATCCATGAACAGATATATATATATATATATATATATATATATATTTTTGGTGAAGTCCATGAACAGATATTGAATAATGGCTTGATCATAAATCATAGAGTTGATATTAAGACTTTTTTGACCATGATGTATATAATAATTAACTTTCTTTTCTTGTGCTTGATGTCTAGTGTTTTAGGTGGGATTTTGCTAGTTGGGGGGCTTTACGGTGTGCTTTGGGGGAAGAGCAAAGAGAAGATGATGGTTAAGAGCAGCAGCCAAAGAGTTGAAGCTGAGAAACAAGTTTCAGATGCCGAAATAGTGGTAGTGGAAATTAAACCCTCTTTGGATCAACCTCAGATTTAGGATCGTTCTAAAGCCCTAAAAGGAGCAAATAATAGTTGATTTAAACATCCTGCTAATAGTCAGAGCGATGGTTCTACCTCAACATGGATAGGGGAAAATATTTTCATTAAATATTTTGTTTTGTGTAAGTGGATTTTTTTTTACTATCAATCGGTATTTTAGTTTTACTCGACTACTCTGCTATGAGTGCTATGGGGCCTATTAAGAGGTGGGTCTCTCAAATTCTATTTCTCAATTCTCATGACTCGAACACGAAACCTATGATTAAGAAAGTACAGTGTCCTACTATTACACATATCGGATTTTGGTATATTTTCATTAAATATGTAATTAAGTTTGCAGCGCAAATGCAAGGAGATTCCCCTTTAAAGGAATAATTTGGGAGCAAGGTCCTGGGTGGTAGACCTGACTAGGCTTGGTGGGAAATCTAAATTGAAACCCCAGCTCAGCCAGGCCTCACTCCTTTGGTAATTTTGGGCCTGAGCTCAGATCTAAAATTTGTCTAACGCCCTCCATAAGCCCAGGCCGGAGGTGGCATCCGATCTTTGTGGAGCTTGTCCATGCTACACAGAGGCCATGACGAGGCCCAAATCTCGGCCTGGCCAAGCACTAGGCTCCCCTCTGAAGTCCAAGCCCGGCCTTATAAGATGTATCAAATTCTAAATAAAATATGAGAAATTAAAATCCAAGCATTACAAAATTGAGAATATGGCACCATAAAATATGAGACCAGATCAAATAAGAGGCTAATGAACTGCATAGGCATGACTCATATTCAACATATAGATTGCCTAATAAAAAAATTTGGAGAAAGTAGTGATGTCTTCCAGCATCATTTGCATAGCATTAACAATTAACAACAATACCAGACCTCTGCGATAGCTTGTTGGTTAAAGCTATTGAACCGCACCCTGAGGTACGGGTTCGAGACCTGGTGAGAGGGAGAGAACGGGGATAGCATTTAAAAGTTAGTATGGCATTGATGGTCAAGTATATGTTGAAAAGGTAGTTTGTATGGCATTGATGGTCAAGTATGCACCTCAACCACTGCTGTTGACTTAGTCTCAACGCAACAATCATACCATCATCTGGATCGATATTTATTAGTATAAGTGAGATAGATATTTTCGTCCTTTAATCAGATTAAAAGTTTAATTTTCTCTAAATATGAAAAAAATAATGTTGAGAGTTTCACTCCTGTAAATAGATTCTACAATGATCGATTCAGATTAATCGGAACGAAATTTTAAATACCGAGTGATGACTAAAGTAAAGTAAAAAAAAAAAATCATATTGCCCGGTTAGAATGGATGTTCTTGAATGACGACACTTCTGTTCATAAAATTAAAATATTATTTAAATTCAAATGATAAAGAAATACAAATGAAAATAGAAAAAAAAAATTGAATATACTAATATATAAAATTTTCCACTTATATATTATTTTATAAAATTACTTTGGGAAAATAATTAAATATTTCCTCGACCATTATTACAATTTAGCCGAAAATACCGGGTGATCGTGCAGTATATGAATATCTCCATCCTGCAATGCATTAATCACAATATATCATGTTTCATCACACTTCATCGAGAATTTGATGCATCATACTTTTCTACTAAAATTTTTCACGTGTATATTATTAATATTTATCTCAGGTCAAGAGAATGATACTAAACTATTCGTATGTTTAGTGTGAGAAAATTAGCCCAGAAATTATTGTCCTATTTATGAATAATTTAAATATTTTTCATTTAGCCAAAAAATAAATAAAAATATTTACTAGTTCTACATATTTGTGCCCTTGATTGTTTCTCATATATATAATATATACAAAACCTAAAGTCTATAAAACTGTAGTTTTATTTCAAAAAATTAATATTAGACTCACTTGACGGGGTGTGTATATTTACCAATAAAAAAATTATCAAAATAATGATAATTTATCATTTTTCTAATAGAAAATTTTTATTTTTATTTACAAAATCATGTACTTTTATTAAAATTTTCACTTTAATGAAAAATATTATATATGAAATAAAATAAAATAAAATATATGGAGACAAGGGGATTCTAGAAGGTGTTTCAAACAGTAGAAGACTAGTTGAGGACAATGGAAAGAGTTGAATCAACTAATGGGCTGATATTTCCCTCGCTTCTAATGGACAGAGAATGTGTTTAACGGTCAGATTCGGTTCAAACCATGAAATGTATTCTATCGAGTATAACGGTCACTTCTAATGTTCAATTTTCCGTAAAATAAAAAATTCTTCAAAGTTGTAGCTGTCAATACGGGCAAGCCTTATGGGCTAAAGATAAGAAGGTCTGGGTCGGGTCGGGTCAGGCCGACCGTTGAGTTTATTAAAAAAAAAAAAAACTTTTTGTAAATAGAACAGGCCCCCTTGTAAGGAGTAAAAAATAAAAATAAAAAAAGAAAGTTACGTATGCTAGAAAGAGAACCACGGAAACAGAGGCCGGATGGTAATAAAGAGAACACCAAGGAAAACCCCGTAAGCTAGAAAGAAAACCTAGCCTGATTGATGACCACAATCGCTATACCGGAGTAAACCACAAAGCAAGAATGAAAAGGACCGAGAAGAACTGAACCACAAAACCGACCCAAGCACCCGAAATGTCTGGGCTGTGATCCGATCCACAACACCCAAACACACGCGGGGGAAAGGGACAAATCAAGTGACTATCAAGACCCATCTTCCTGGAGCAATGATTTAATAGACCGAATCTTGGTAGGTCCAAGTTGTCCTTAATTGTTATGCCCCCCCCCCCTCTTTCTTTTGCTGCACTTACGTACAACTCGAGGATTTATATTCATAGATTCTTCCCAACATTTCCCCCGTTAAGGAAAAGGGTGGCCTTCCGTGATCATTGAGATTAAACTCGTTGTTCAAATTCATTTGTTATTTTCTCGTTCCGAAAATTGTGATTAAATTTGAATAAAATTAATAAAATTTTCAATTATTAAAATAATATTTAATTTTTTAATTTTTTTTACAAAGAAATTTAACTTTTATTTTGTAAAACTATATATTATTTGCAAGCCTTTTTTTATGTGACTAAAAAGATTATTACATATAAATTAATATTTCATGGAGATATATGTTTTATTCAAACTTGAACGATTTTTGCAGGGAAACCTTAAATCTTTTGGTTGTTGCAGAAACACCAACCATGGTCCGTCCACTACGGAACTCTGGCCTAGTGCTTTTAAAGTGCATTTAGGGCGAGTAAGCTTGGGCCAAGGTTCAAATCATGGTTTCTTTCAACGCACCACCCACCAACCATGGTCCGTCCCCTAATGATCTCTAGTTCAAAAATGGCTGCAAATGATGTGACAACAAATTACAAAGAAAAACAGGGTACAGACGGTTGGCGGTTTGAGAATTCTGCATGAGGTCATCCGCTTGCACGTACGTTATTATCGAGTTGGTTGAGTTTTCTCCATAGCCTAAAACCACTCGTGTCGATGGTAATAGCTCGACTTGTATATATTTGATGTACATTTGCAACGGGGTATTAAATTAGTGGCAGGGAATAAAGGGATGAACATGAAAATTTTGATTGCTTGCAGATATATATTTGCAACGGCTTATATTGCTCCTGTTGCTTTTCCCTTGAAAAGGTAAAATTTTCATTCTTCATTACTTTTTCCTTTGTTTTATGATGCTCTGGTAGATCAATTGATCATTGCCAATTTTCTTTTTTTGACTTATATTTGATGTATGATTCAGAAGTTTTACAATTTTGTAAATGAAAATACTATAAGAACATTGCTTTTTCTTTTATGGGGAATCATGAATTAGCCGCAATGTCTACGAGGATTGATCATACACATTTATAGATTCATGGGTCAAGGGTTTGAACGGGTTGAATTCCAATTCAGAATGAACCCGTAGAATATATGGGTCCAAGGGTTTATCCGGTCTGGTTTTAATAATTATGTTTGTGGGTATGCCTAAATTATCAAAAGTAATCTATACCATTAACTAAAAACAGTATCTTATGGAGTTAGTAGAGAATGTCACATAAAAAAAATAGGCATATTTTTTATTTTTAAAAAAAGTTAAAAAAATTTAATTATCTATTTTTTAGGTATAATCAATGAAGTTATTTAATATTACAATAATAAAGTTATTTGATGGTAGTTTAACATTTATTGTAATTTTAATATTATTAGGTATATATAATGTATTAAGATAATATAAAAAATGTATAATATTAAATTCTATCTTTTATATTTAATAAAAGATTTCACATTAATGCGATATTTGTGTAATATCTGATGAAAAATTTTATCTACTTTCTTATTTTGAAGAAAATAAAAAACAGAAAGAGAAACATGTGGCTCTGGCCTCCATCCGGTTCCGATCCATTAACATTAAAAATAAAAAGCGCCAAAGCTTTTTATATTAGAAAAAGAAAGAAAGGAAAAATATATTTTGAAAAATGAAATAAAATTTGAATACCAGATTTCAGAAAAACTATTTAAATAAAAACTCTTTAAATAAAATTCTATTTAAATGCTCATTATTTTATTTTATTTTATATTATTATTGTATTTCATTTATATTTAGTTAGGAGTATCACACTCGGTGCAAGCACAAGCACGTGACGTGGTATATTTTTCAAGAGAGACAGATGTAGTTTCCATACAATCTTTGGAACTGTTTTGACAAAATTCAGATGTAGTTTTCATATAAGCTTTGGAAATGTTTTAACAAAATTAAAAAAAGAAAAACGGGGTAGAGACAGGGCCGGTTTGGCGCGTATCCGGTTTGGCGAGTATCTATCGCATGGGTCCCGCGCGAGGACTTTCGCCTACTTATATCTTCGTCATCTCTCCTGCGCACTCAAACTCCCCAGAGCCAAAGTTGAATACTTTCATGGCTACGAGTTTGTTAAGTTTTCTCCATAGCCAAAAACCACTCGTGTCAATGGTAATAGCCCGACTTGTATACGCAGGATCGAGCATTCTTATTAAAGTGGCAGGGAATCAAGGGATGAACATGAAAATTTTGATTGCTTACGGATATATATTTGCAGCGGCTTGTATTGCTCCTATTGCTTTTCTCGTGGAAAGGTAAAAATTTCATTTTTCTTTATTTTTTCCTTTGTTTTATGATGCTCTAGTAGTCAATTGATCATTGTCAATTTTTTGACGTATCTTTGTAGCGGAGATAAATTTCTGATTCTTTTTGCATGATTCAGTAGTTTTATAATTTTATAAACGGAAGAGTAAAAAAAAATACTTTATCCGTGAGAGAAAGACTTGACTCGAGAGGGATGGAGGAATTCCCCGGTGAGGTAGCGGCGGAGAAGGGGCCATATGGAAACATATGGGGCATGGGTCACGTTCTGTTGGTTGCGGGTGACTGTGTTGGTGATGGGAAGAGGTGGGGGCCTGTTGGAGAATTCCGTTTTGAACAGTAGCTTGGTAGGCTAGAGAGTGACTTGATATGAAGATATTTGCCCGGAGGCTAATTTTGAGAGCGATGATTGGGCCGTATTTAGGTATTAGCTTACGGAGGATGAGTTCTACTTCATCGGAGATTTAGGGATTCATACAAGTTTCTGAAAACCGGTCCCGGAGGAAGCTCGCCGGAGATTTTGGTGTTGGTTGTGGTGGTGGAGTTGAAGAACAAGGAGACGAGGCATTTGAGGAAGAAAGTGGTGCAGAAAAGGGACAATACCGGATTTTGGTGGTGGGCCCTCTTGGCTGCTGCTTCTTTTTCGTTTCAGTACTGACAAACAAAAAAAATGAAATTTTTTTTTTCTTGGTATCATAAAAATGAATGCTTTTTTAAGTTCAAAACCGTTTAAAAGAAAATTTTGATTTGTTAGAACTTACACAAAGTTGTATATCTTGTTATTAGTTAGAGAAATTTTTTGTATCTTATTTTCCAAATAACCCCAAAGGATAGGTAGTGTCGTGGGACGTGGGTTGTGATGCAAATAGAACGATTCTTTTTTCTTTTCGCTAGCATTTTGATATAAAGCCTCATTATATTTGTTTTCCCCTTTGTCAGGAACGAAAGACCAAAAATGACATGGATCATTGTGTTTCAAGCTTTTCTTTGTGGATTATTTGGGTATGTAGTAGACTGTTGAATTTTTCATATATTTTTTTATTAATATTCCTTAGATGTGTCTCTTTCTGGGCAGAAAAGTCCCTTTTCTATTTTTATTTTAATTTTTAAAAGTTGATTAGGCAATCATTGGCTGAGAATTTGATGATGGAGAGCCTCGCTAATACCTCTGCAACAATTTGTATTGCAATTACCAGTCTCGTTCCGGCAATCACGTTTCTTTTGGGAATCATATTTAGGTAAAATTCTTTAAATTAAATAATGTTTTCCAATTTGGGAAGAGGAGCAAAGTAAAACATGTGATGCTATATTTGGTGCTATCACTCATGGTGTAATAAAAATGGTGATTAGATTCTATCTTTTAGTTTTGTTTCTGTGTTTGATTAGAATGAACCAACTCTCATCCACTTTTGTTGTCTAGGCTTGAGAGATTGGAGATCACGACATTGGCGGGGCAGGCTAAGCTTTTTGGTACTATCTTGTGCTTAGGAGGAGCAATGTTACTCACCTTTTACAAAGGGATCCAGATTAATCATGGATTGACGCATATCAATTTCCACAAACATGCTCCTCCGTCACAGAATGCTAAGGTTCATAATGGTAGTGAAGTATTGGGTTCTTTGTTTGCGGTAGGTTTTTGCATCTCCGTTGCTGTTTGGTTAATATTGCAGGTATAAATTCTAACCTTCCTGCTTTAACTTTACTATTGATATAGTCGCTGGTCTGACTTGTTATCATTGTGGGCTTTGCGGCGTGTTCCTAAATTTGAGGGTTTGAATGGGATAAATTTGGGCCGAACAAGTGAGCAAATGATAGGTTAAATGGGATAAATTCTAACCTTCCTACGTTAACTTTCTCTTTTTTTATTTTTAGGGTTAACTCGAATATGAAATCGTCGACACTTGTTAACGTAGCTAAGACAAATATTTTCATTCTTTAATTAGGTCGAGAGTTTGACTTTTCCTAAATATAAAAAAAATGATGTTGGGAGACCCGTCCCAAAATGGATCCTGTAACGGTCAATCCAGATTATTCGAGATAAATTTTAAGATATTGAATGATAGACAAATCAAGATTGAAAAAAGAAAAAAAAGAAATCACCTTATTGAAAAGGGGGGATTGTGACTTAGGACGCTTCTCTCTCTCTATCTCTCTCTCTTTTCAATAATTACGGCTATATGTAGAGAGGTTAAAATGAGCAAAAGATATCCCCTCTCTCTCTCTCTCTTTCTCTCTCTCTCTCTCTCTCTCTCTCTCTTCAAGAATTACTGCTATATGTTTCCAGGCTAAAATGAGCAAAAAGTATCCGTGCCAATTTTCAAGCACCGCTCTCACGTGCGCTGCTGCAGCAATGCAGTCTACGATTTATGCCCTATTCATGGAAAAAGACTGGTCTCTATGGAAGCTGCACTTTAACGTTGGACTTCTCACCGCCATTTATACGGTAATTTATTACTCTAAATTATCGCTAAAATAATTATTGGTTCTTTAAAGAACATCATTAACTTTTTTTGTAATGTTTTTTTTGGGGGGGTGGGGGGAAGGGGCACTAATTAAATTGTTACGTACAAACTATACAAAGTTCTGAGCCAAAAACATGCTTACAATAGAAATTTTTATAAGATTTTTGAATTAAAGTCTGGCCTTTAAGAAGTTTTTGAATATCAGAAGCACCAAAAATCTAGTTTTGAGGAATGGCAAAAATTTTCATTGATCATGTTTGTGTCTATGCAGGGTGTGTTAGGTTCAGGCTTAATGGTTGTGCTTATAGCATGGTGTCTACGAATCAAAGGACCGCTTTACGTTTCGATGTTCTACCCTTTAACTCTCATTTTTGTGGCAATAGCAGATTTGATGTTCCTTAACGAAAAACTATATCTTGGGAGGTATCCTTCTTATCCAAATTAAGGATGTTACAGAGTATAGCTTTTCTGAAACTGCAGTCATATAAAGTTGCCAGTAGGGTTGGAAATAAACTAGGCCCAAATCTTATTAGGATAGATTAAAAAATTGAATTTGATTCGAGTCGTATGTTTATTAAAATAGGGTTGGATAATTATTTTGTTATTTTCTACAAAATTTCAATCTCATGTGATGACAATTTTCAAAATTACAGCATATTTGGGGCTGCTGTGATTGTGATCGGCTTGTATGCTCTTCTATGGGGCAATTCTAGAAGCTCGGAAAAGCAACCATCAGCCCCTTCCACATGCTCTGCAGTAGCTCCTGACGCTAACGCCAGCCATGGCGATAATTGTAGTGACAACTCTACCCTTGATGTTTAGCACAAGTGCCCCTTTTAGTTGCCAACTTGATCGTGTACAAAATGGTCATTCCGGAGCCATCTCAAATTTGGTGTACCAAATAATTAAGGGTGAACTTTTCCCCTTTGTGTGATGAATTTTGATCTACAATATATAGAATGTATCAATAATAATACAAAAACAAAAAAGATCATTGTATACATTAATTCTAGAAAGATCGAGTTTCAGAAAAGCTGTTCATAAAAATTCTAACTGTTCCTATTAATGTTAAAGCATTTACTGGTCATCTATGCAAGTAAACAGGTTAATTAACATTGGTGTAAACATCCTTAATTCAGTTTTGATTATGAATCGCGCCTTGAAATTATATGACATAATCAAAATCACTACATTTTTGCACCATAATTAACCATTTTTAGGAGGAGTCATTTTCGACCCAGCCCAACTAACCAAGCCGCTCCCTCACAAATTTGAAAAGATTCAACGGCGGTCGTGTTTCCGATCGACGACAGCAATCACCGGATAGCCCATCGACGACGGCGAGTAGTAGAATTTGGCCGGGCCTACTCTCCGTAAAAGGCAATGGAGGAACAGAGTTGTTGGTTTATCAATCCTGGTATTTTGATGTTCAGGTTAATCTCTCCGATCATCCCCTTTTTTTTTTCATCCGAGAGAGATGGATAAATGGGTTAAAAAAAAACCCTAAAACTAATTGAAAAACCCAAGTCGTTTTCTTGTTGAGAGGTTGAAAACTAGGGTTTGACTGGTTTCAACTGAAAATTTAGTATCTAAAACAACCGATTCAAATCTTTTACCAAGTGGGATTTAATTATTCCAATCATATTCCACCCACCTCCTCAGATTTTTTTTCCCTTTTTTTTTTTTTTAAATAATGGAATGAGGCAAGAGGATTTACCAGCATCATCATTCCATCTAAATGTCACCATAGCTTCTACTCTCAAATTCATCCTTACAAGGTTTTAGTCACTCAGTACTTGCAGGAAATCTTCCCCGCTAGTGAGATCTATCGTGCATTACTTTATGATATTCAGAAGTTAGCTCGTATTAGTAGTTAGCCCGCACATTGTAATAAAAAAAAAGGGCTTCTACTCTCAAATTAATTCACGGATCTATCAATTACAAATGCCTTGATAGGATAAATTGACCACTTCAATTTTCCTTTGCTAATTTTTACCATGAGGAAATCTACATGTCTACCCAATTTACGAATTTCAAGTCAATATACGTAGCTCTTCGTTTTCTCCCAAATCCATCATGTGCTGTCTCTCTCTTCCTTAATCACTCACTAAACAACACACCCTGTCTGTCAAGTTTTCTCCATGGTCTAAAGCCATTCGTGCTAATGGTGATAATCCGATTTATATATATGCCGGATCGAATATACTTATCGAAGTGTCTGCAAATCAAGGAATGAATGTGAGGATTTTGCTTGCTTACATTTTGCAACTGGTTGTCTTGCTCATATTGCATTTTTCCTAGAAAGGTGATCTCTTTATTCTTTTATGAATATATTATGTTTTTCAAAATCTCATTTGAATATTATTGGCTTAGTGAGTGATTATTTGACAAGCCTAGTACAATTTTTTTTTTACAGAAAAAAAAACTTTAAGTATTATTTCATAGATGTTTAGTGAGAAGAAAGGGCCAGTTTTTTTGGCCATGTCTACTCCCTTAAGTCTGATCATTGCAATGTTCTTTTCTTCATTCCTCCTGGGTGAGATCATTACCTTGGGAAGGTAAAGTAAAATTTATTTCATTAATGCTAGACATGCTTACTCAATTTTATTGATTTGTTCTCACATAAAATTAATACATCTTCAAGGGTCACCATAATGCAAGACTTATGGACACTAAGAATTTGCTTTTCACTCTAAGGTCTTGCATTCGACTTCACTAAAGAGACTGTGTGGAAAACTTACACAAATTTGTTAAGATCGACTTTCATGAACTTATTTAGATCATCCTTTCATGGATTAACTCGACCCAAAATATAGAAAACGTTTTGTCTCATAATGATACTCAGCAAAGTAGTTAATCACAAAGGGGTAAATAAGAAGATTTTCAATATTACAGGCATATGAATACATTGGATCGAGTTATGAATAGAATTTCTAAAAGGGAAACAAGAAATAATCCATGAATAGATAGTGAATAATTGCTTGATCATAAATCATAGAGTTGATATTAAGACTATTTTAATAATGTTTTCGAATTTGGGAATCATTTTAGGTAAAATTCTTTACATTTAATAATGTTTTCCAATTT
Source organism: Dillenia suffruticosa (assembly GCA_033439265.1). Classification (NCBI taxonomy): domain Eukaryota; kingdom Viridiplantae; phylum Streptophyta; class Magnoliopsida; order Dilleniales; family Dilleniaceae; genus Dillenia; species Dillenia suffruticosa. Next base: position 2,924,690 of record JAVTVX010000012.1, on the reverse strand, counting down.
GGGAAGAAGAGCAAAATAAAACATTTGATGCTATTCTTTAAAGATATTTGGCGCCATCACTCATGGTTTGTTTCTATGTTTGATGAGAATGAACCAACTGTCGTCCACTTTTGTTGTCTAGGCTTGAGAGATCAGAGATCACGACATTGGCGTGATATATTTAATTCAACAGCCCTCGTCCCACGACACTAGCTATCACAGTTTTGAACTTAACAAAGCTTTCATTTTTATGATACCAAAAAAAAAAAAGCTTTCATTTTTTTTTCTGTTTGTCAATACTGTAAGATCTGCATGAATTATTATATTGTAACGAAAAAGAATCTCTAACAGAATACACAAATCTCTTTTTTGGTTGAAAGAAGCAGCAGCCAAGAGAGGCCCAAAAGAAGCAACCCATTGAAAACGACCACCACCACCACAACCACCACCAAAATCTCCGGCAAGCTTCCGCTGGGACCAGTTTTCAGAAACTTGTATGAATCCTAAATCCTCCGCCGAAGTAGAACTCATCCTCCGTAATCTAATACCTAAATACGGCCCTATGATCGCTATCAAAATTAGACTCCGGACAAATATCTTCATATCAAGTCACTCTCTAGCCCACCAAGCTCTTGTTCAAAGCGGTATTATCCAACAGGCCCCCACCTCTTTCCATCACCAACACTGTCACCAGCAACCAACACAACCTGACCCATGCCCCATATGTTCCCATATGGCCCCTTCTCCGCCGCTACCTCACCTTGGAGTTCCTCCATCCCTCGCGAGTCAAGTCTTTCTCTCACGTATAAAGTAATTTTTTTTACTCTTCCATTTATAAAATTGTAAAACTACTGAATCACATGGATAGAATCAGAACTTTATCTCCACTACAAATATAAGTCAAAAAATTGACAATGATCTATTGATCTACTAGAGCATCGTAAAACAAAGGAAAAAGTAAAGAAAAATGAAAATTTTACCTTTCCAAGAGAAAAGCAATAGGAGCAATACAAGCCGTTGCAAATATAAATCCGTAAGCAATCAAAATTTTCATGTTCATCCCTTGATTCCCTGCCACTTTAATAAGAATGCTCGATCCTGCGTATATAAGTCGGGTTATTACCATTGACACGAGTGGTTTTAGGATATGGAGAAAACTTAACCAACTTGTAGCCATGAAAATCTTTGATACTAACAATGAATTAAGTGCGGACGAGAGATAAAACAGAAGGAATATATATATATATGTAGGCGGAAGTCCTCACTCTGACGTATGCGATAGTTGCGCCCCAAACCGGCACCGTCTCTACCCTGTTTTTCTTTTTTTAATTTTGTCAAAACATTTCCAAAGCTCGTACGAAAGCAAAATCTTTTTCTTGAAAAATATACCACGTCACAAACAATGATGAATTGATCAACCGGAGCATCATAAAACAAAGGAAAAAGTAATGAAAAATGAAAATTCTACCTTTTCACGAGAAAAGCAATAGGAGCAGACGGTAAATATGCCCAGGAGGGGCTTTTACCGTAAATAATTTACCAAAAAAAAAAATCTTTAAGTATTATTTCATAGACGTTTTTTTTTCTGTTTTTTGAGAGCATCACTCGTGGAGAATTTGGTGATGGAGAATTTATCTAATACCTCAGCAACACTTTGCACCTCAGTTACTAATCTTGTACCAGCAATTACATTTCTCTTGGCTATTATATTTAGGTAAGTTTTTCATTTGTTTTGGTTTTTTTCTGATAGAGTTATAATGAATTTATTATAGTTCTGACAGCCCCATTCTTTTTAGTCGTACAACATATGTATTTCTTTTGTTCCTAGAAAGAAAACAAATTCATTCTCCGTCTACAAAAATAGGAAAATTCTTATTTTTATACACCAAAATTATATTTTTGTACTACCAACTGAATTTAATAAGTGTGGTCACATGAACAAGATCAAAAGACACCCAAACTCCTGCTATATATTTTGTGAGGTTTAATATTAAACCGTATAATGAGAGTTATTCTAATAATTACTTTTTAGTACTCTATTTCAATATCAGATCCATTTAAACAAATTTCTTATAGATTTAAATTGTGCAATGATCAAGTTATCTCAACAAGGTCTTCAATAGGATAGCTTAGTGGTTACAATCCTCTTTCCTGACTTGTAGTTCCATATTCAAATCTATGCATAAAAAAAGGAGAAAGTTATCTCAACAAGTAATCAAATATACAACATATTCCGTTGAATTATATATAAATATTAATTTTAATGTGAATCCGTATTAAACAACTATAGTATAAATAATCAAAAAACGTGGCCACTAGATGATCATTCATTTATTCTCTCTTTGTTATATTTTTATTTATCATCATTGCAAATGTAGAACTTTGTGATTCGATTCCCATGGGGTCCGGCTCCTGTTTAGTTTTCTTTTTCGTTTCCTCAAATCAAACAACCCCCCCCCCCCAAAAAAAATAAAAAATAAAAAAAGCAGAAAATGGTAATTCTCAACCTCATCATGGAAGAGACTAAATGTTTTTCCTTCACGTAAAATTTAATTTAAGATTGCATATTCAAGCTAATAAAGCAAATGGAACATGTAAGCTCTAACCAAATCGAAGACACCATTAAAATTTGCAAGCAAATAGGTGAATTAATGAGTATATCACTCAATGGGTTAGTATCTCATGCATTCCCAGATCAAAGAAAAAAAAAATTATTTTCAAACTCTGTAACTCCTTCATTGAATTTAAACATCATAAAATTACAACATCATTGCAATGACAATGATTTAGAAGACAAAGAAGCCAGCAACAGCGGCAACACCAGCTGCTGCGGAGATTTCCAAGACGGTGGCACCATTAGGCTTGGCAGCGGGGGCTGGGGCAGCATCAGCATCAGCAGGAGCATCGGCATCAGCAGGTCCGGGAGCTGGTCCCATGTTTGGCTCAGGTGGTGAGGACATTTCAGATTCGGGTGCCATGGAGATCTCGCTCTCAGGTGCCTCTGCTGTGGGTGAAGTGGCTGGAACCGAGGCAATTGGGGCCTTGGCTGGAGCCTTGGTTGGAGCCAAGGTAGGAGCCTTGGATGGAGCGGACTTAGGTGAGCCTGATGGGGCGCTGGCAGGGGATGGAGCCGAGGAAACCAAGACGGCTACGGCCAAGAACATAGCAGCGAAAACAATAGCACGTGCCATTTTTTTTCTTTTTTTGGTTCTGAGGTCTTGACCCTTTATTGAGTGCAGTTGATTCTCCAAGAGAACAAACTGCAAGTAAAAAGAATGAGGAAAATGAAGGATGAGGCTTGGAGTATTTATATGCGGTGGGGTGTCCGAATTGTTTGGGGATGTAGGACCAATCGCGGAAGGGTAGTTGAAAATGTCTGGTTGATTTTTTGGGTCTAATTTTTTAATGGGGTAGAAGGGTGTTGAATTTGTGGGGAGAGACAGTGAATGGCCTTCATTTGTTGGCAATTTTGGACATTGGCTATTTTATCGCTTCACCAATGGTCTCACATATAGTAAATTCAAGAAGGCTAAATTTTTCTAACCTTCAAAATTAGGGGACAGCCTATTACTGAGACAAAATATCTTTATCTTTGTCTTTATATTTATTTTATTTATATAATATTTTTAACTAAATTTATTGGGACATTTGACACAATTCTAATACAAGTTCATTAAATTTGTTTTGTTTTTAAAAGAAAAATGATTTCATCTCCCCAGAAATTGTTGGATCACAAGTAAGTGACCTTTAGAACGTGTGTGGTACAAGAATCATATCCATAAGTGTGTGCATATACAAAAATATTCTATTTATTTGGAATTTGAACAGGACTGGTTCTAGGTGCATTTTGGGAAGTTTGTCCCCAAAAAGATATTGGTATATGGGGAGTTTGTGAGGGTATCCCTTCTAAATATTTGGTGCGAATAGGTTTCTCGGTTCATTGCAATTCTATTGGACCGGGGGGATTATTTCATACCCACAGTGACAGTTTCTTTTTATTTTTCTTCAACTTTAGTTTGTTCATTTGGAGATCTCAAGTTGAAAGCTACTGCTAGAGAAGGAGAGGTTTTTCTTTGAACAATCGAGTGTAGGTGGAGCCCTTCGCAAGTGACGAGATGGCACCTTTTGATTCACAGCCTCTCCTGAAAACTGTCCGACTTTAGCTCAGTTGGTAGAGCGGAGGACTGTAGTGGGAGCCTTCCTGGTAGATATCCTTAGGTCGCTGGTTCGAATCCGGCAAGTCGGACTTTTGATTCTTGTTACGGTGTTATTTTATTTTGACCTCACAAAACGCGTCTCCTAATGAAAATGGGCCGAATTCTGGGTCTGGATTTGCTTTAACAAGTCCATGTCAACAAGAATTTTGGATCTGCATGTTTCCAAGGAGAATAGCCAGATGCACTACCTGAGACCTCTGATTAGGATGATATCCCTTTTATTTCTCTTGCCAAGAATAAAAAAATCAAAGCCCAAGTCAAAAACTTTTACGATCTCTCCAAACTCAAGGCAGGAAAGAAGTAGAAAGAGAGGAAGAAGAGATGTTTGGAGGATTTTTCAGATTAGAAAATAAAGAATAATAATGGATCTAATTTATCAAGAGGGAAAAGAACAAATCACCAGATGCACTACCTGAGACCTCTGATTAGGATGATATCCCTTTTATTTCTCTTGCCAAGAATAAAAAAATCAAAGCCCAAGTCAAAAACTTTTACGATCTCTCCAAACTCAAGGCAGGAAAGAAGTAGAAAGAGAGGAAGAAGAGATGTTTGGAGGATTTTTCAGATTAGAAAATAAAGAATAATAATGGATCTAATTTATCAAGAGGGAAAAGAACAAATCACAATTTGTCATGAATTTCTCTAAATCATTATTAAATATTACGAATTTTGAGAAATTGTTATTTCAAAAAATAACAAATAACCGAAAAAAAAAGGGTTGTACAAAATACTACATTTTCCTTGGTTTGTTCAAAATATAGTTTCATTCTAACTACCATGTAATTTCTATAATCTTCTGTGAAAGAGTAAGTTACCAATCACATGTTGTCGACAACTATTTGGGTTGGTATATCGCTAATCGTCTCAACTCTATAGGTTGCAACTTTGATTTCGAAAATCAAAATGGAAGAAAAAATGGAAGCCATGTGACACAAGAACACAACTACAAGTATACCACGAATCCGCCCAAGTTAAAACATTAAAAAAAATGACAATGAAGAGTCGCACAATTTTCTTTTTTATATATATAAAAGAATGAATATATTAAAAAATTTTAAAAAAATACATTATCATTAAGATCTAGTGTCAACTGCGTATAAGACTAGATCTACCTGAGAGTCGCATAATTGGCATGTGGCGAATTTGTTTTGCAGAGAGGAATTTATATAGACACGCACATGCAGAGATCATGCTTCATCTTCTATGTTTTAATGGGATAGATCAAAAAATATAGATGAAACTTCGGGTTAGTTGATCAGGTTGATCTCAGAATGAAATTTACTCATGCCTCCCTTGATCCCACTGGCACCTCAATTTTCACCACTGGGTTGCCCTTTGTGTGGTTTCTTTTCTCCCCCATCTGTTACTCTACATTCTAGATCCTTATCTTGGGATTTCCTTTTTATTTGTTTTTTGGGTTGGGGGTGTTGTGAGGGTATAATGACTTGAAGATTCTTTACCTGGGACGTATTTATGTCGGGAGCTCTGATGTGCCTAAAGATCAGGTTTGAAAGAAATGGAGGGTTTAGTTCCAAAGCAAGAGTCTGATACGCATTTTTTTTTTTACCTTTACCTCTTGGTTAGATAATGGATTTCCTTTCCTTTATTTATTGCAGGATATATTTCTTGTACATGGTGCATTTCATTGCCCCATTTAGTGGGATAATGGCTTGGGGGTTACTGGGGTTGTTGTACGATGCATTTCATTGCTCGGCCATATTACTTTGGGCTATAAAATCATTACCTCTTACCTCTTGTTGGATAAGTTACCATTCTCAATTGCTGGGCCTCCTTGTTTAGAAGAGATCATGATGGTTACAGTAACATGACAAATGAAGAAACCCATGGGAGATAGAGAAGAGACAGAAATAGAATGTGAACACTAATTTGATAGAATTTATAACAATCCATAATATGGGTCTTAAAATTTAATATGCGTTTGAATTGATGTATTATATCTTATAATTGTTATTTTTCCCAAACTGTGCTTCAATTTGCTTGGTGCATGTTTTAATAGTCATAAGTTTGTCCATTATGATTTGAGATTCGGTGAAAAAAGTTTGGAATATTAATTTAATGCTCACAAGATTCAAGGTTTCATCTTAGCTGGGAACTTGGGATATTCAGCTTCTCATCTCAATGGTCACAGCACTTATCAACTCTCTCTGCACCAGGTAAAATTTCAACAACTCTCTTTCTCTCTTTTATTGTGCATATGTAAAAAATGGATGACTGGGCATGGAGGGTTTTTTTTTTTTTCTTTTATCTATATATGATTTTCTGTGGTTGTGTTGGATCTATTGGCCAGCATCCAGATGAGATCCAAACTGTTTGTTGCATGGTTGACTATTTTGTTTTTTACGAATTGTATTCTTCCCTCTTACTTGAGATGTTTATGTATAAGTTTTGGGTTTTTGTCGTAAACTAGTTGAAGTTTGTGTTTCCAAACTATGCAATTGCAAATTGCAAGATATTTGGAGGGGAAGTTGGGGCTAGACTATATTTATTGAAAGATCTGATGTTGTTTTCACTTTGATGTGCTAGGCGCAGAGAGATACAAAGGATTTGCCAGGAGGATGGAATGGAATGATTTGGTGTTTGAGCAGCCAGTGTGCATTTATGCAACCCCAATTTAATTGTGTAGATGCCGCCAAGCACAGGTTGCTAGTTTCTTCATATTGTTTGTTTGTTTCTACTTCTGTTTTTTTCTTTAAAGTTGCTTGTTTTGTTATGTATAGTGTGTCTTTTGGTGGGTTAATGCATTTAGGATCATGGGTATGCTTTCCAGGATTACTCTGGATAATAGGTTGGAGCAAATTGGGGACACTGAAAAGCGAATGAAGTATTGACTTGCTAGGCAACAAACCTCTGTCCTGAGAAGCAATAGCTTATGTCTAGCCAGTTATCCAATACATCAAATGCAAAGATAAGAATTTCAGCTAATGAGCTTTAACTCAAGTGGTATTAATCACTGTTTCCTTGTAATAGGTTTATATTCAAATCTCATTATAAAAAATAAAAATAAAAATTTCAGTTGAATGAACTTCATAAAAGAGCGTAAAAAAGGTTTTAGTTGAATGAACTAAAAAAAAAAAAAAAAAAAAAAAAAAAAAGCGTGTGAGGCAAAGACCTGTAAGTATTGGAAGAACTAAAATTTTTCCTTTGCAACAAACCTCTGCCCTGATAAGCAATGGCTTATGCAAATATATATACATATTTTTAGGATTGTTTGATTTCATACGTGTTCAGGTCCTATGGCAATCCCAAGGTTGTATAGTTACTTGCTTTCATTTGTTTCTCCGAATAATTTTTAAGAATCAAAAGTTTATATTTAATATTTGACTAGACTTTTAAATATTTATTTATGAATCATGAAAAGCATATCGAAAAGTCTGAGAAAATAAGTTTTCTGCTTTCATTTTTCATATCGGGGGTAGGGGTGGAGGTAGAAAAGTTGGTTTGATTAATATCGCTAAATTGTGGATATCAAGGAAAGATGATTAGATTTATTTGGATCTCAAGCAAGGCTATACATCTCTCCAAAAGTCACTGAACCTATATATTTTTTTTTATTACGTAAAAATTCAAAATTTAAATTTTAGGATTGAAATAAGAGAATTATAATCACTGGATTATCCTTTTGGGACGACGTCACTGAACCTATGTGTACCTCATGTTGCGTGTAGACACATGCCAAGCCATATTTATGTGCAGCCTGATGTGAAATTTCTATTCTTCAGCCTAGGACTCAATGTATTAATTTGAACTAAAGAGGTACCTCGGTTTTTTAATGGGTGTGCTTGATTTGCATTTCACATAGTTAGCACTCAAAATTTGCCTCAATTGCCACATATGATTCTAAATCTTCCGGTTGGCAATTAGTTGTTTTAGGTTTTCTAGTTATGTGCAATGAAATCCTTATATGATGATTTTTTTTTTAATCAAAACCCTTCTTCCTCAACTTCGAGTCCGGTGCAACCCAGGATATTTATTAAAAATCCGTCCTTAGTTTTTTAAATAATATTTTTATGGCATCATTTTGGGAATCTCATCAACCCTTGTTAAAATTTTTTTCTGGCCATTTGTAATGTCTATATAAAAATGACCAATTCCTTGCCTTTTTTAATGTTTAAAATAGTGTTTCTTGCTGAAGTAGTTAAACATACTTTTGTTTCCGATTCATGTTATATCGGCAAATGAGCATCATACCTTTCTAAAATCATTAGCAGTTTCTACTCCCCCCCTCACCCACACACACCCAAACCCCCTCTAAAAAAAAAAAAAAAAGAGTCAAGTTTAGCTCTCTAAAATCTTGATTCTAAAAAAATAGAATCATCCCAGAAAAGCATGTCCCCCCCCCCTCTGTTTTATGCTTATGAGGAGGTTTGCAGAATTAGAGTTACAAAATAAAGAACAATTTACCGATGAATAGTTGATTTAGTGAGACAGAATGTTAAATCCCTTAAAATTTTAGATTCGAAACTTGAAAATAAAAAAAAAAAATTAAGTTGGGAAAGCTCTCCTTAAGTAAAACCCTTGTAAATGTTCGAATCGGATTAATTGGAGTATAACTCTGAATAGGCTAAAAAAAATAAAATAAGAGCAATCTTGCATTCAATCACAAAATAAACCGGCGTGACAAAACATCGAATATGAAGTTAGTTAACTAGATATACATCTGTTAGGCTACACTAACTTGCCAACCCAGTATGGTCTAAAACTGTTTTTCATCAAGTTCCTGTAGTCTAATACCATATAAGGAATTTTTCTATTATAAACTTTTATCGCTCTCCCACAAATTTCGTACCATATATTTAAAAAATCTTCACTGTTTGAACATAGCTACGACTTTTGCCTTGATTTGGCTCTTGGAGGTTCTCTTTCCTTTTTCACTCGAAAACATAGCATTTTATTTAGTTTCTAAGCTATTATTTTTCATTTCTTTCGGTGTTATTTTTTGGTTGTTTGTTGCAATTAACAAGACATTACCATACCCGACATGAGAGCGAGGTTCATGCATCCATGACACTGATTTACCTTTGCACCTAGGCATCAAATTTTCCAGCCAATCATTATATTCATTTCCCAAAACAAAAGGGAACATACAATTTCTTTGTAATCTAAAAAGAACAGTATGACCGGTGGACATTTTGCATATTGAGATGAACTATTAGATCTCTTAATCAAATCCTAAATTCGAAACTTGAAAATAAAAAAAATTATCTCGGAAGAGTTATCTCCTAGATCGGATTGCCGTAAATGTTTGAATTGAATTAATCGAAAAAAAACTCTAGATACCCATAGTGGGAAAAAAATAAAATAAATAAAGAACAGCATGGTTTACCTAAAATAGAACAAAAAAACAACCTATGGTCACAAAATTTATGCTTACAATCCATATGTCCACGGAATCACATGACAAACAATAAAAGAACAATGAATATGAAACATACTTGATTGAAATATAAAACATAGGCATTCGACAAATTGCAACACCAAATACTTTGATAGTGGGTCAGCACCAGAAATTAGCTTCTAATTCGACCCGGCTAGTTGTCTTCCTTGCAGGTTAATGTGGTTTCTGCTTCCATGATTAATCTTAGAATGCATCCTTGTCACAGATAATCTAGGCAATCTGCTTTTCTTGGTCTGATTTTTGCTTTTCCTCTTCTGCTGTGTCCTTTTTCTCCTCGGATTTCTCAGGTTGGGACTGTGTTGAAAGTGTAGCCTCAACTGTTTTGGGAGTTTTGTCCTCTTTAGGAGCATCGATAGCATCTGGTATAGGAGTTTCCTCGACCACCATTATGGTTTTCTCCGCTTCAGGAACATCAGTCTTGGACTCCTCGAGTATGGTTTGAGTCTTTGGTAGTTCTTCTTTTGTTGGCTCTGCAGGGGCATTTTCTGGCTTGCTTGTGCCTTCTTTCTCTGTCAACTCCTTAGCTTCTTCTTCAGTCTGCACAGAAGTCGTCCAGTGTAACAATTTTCCAAGGCACTGATTTTTTGTTCTCAAAATTATATTTATTTTTGAACAGCAAAGAGTTCTGAAATGCAAGAAGTGCGCTCCAAGCTTCAATAAGCAATGCTAGACTGCTCACAAAGAAACTTGAACCAAACCATCGTCATCCTGCACCCTAAATTTTTACTCAATTCTTTAAGTTTAATTGTCGAGTAAACTTCTGAAATGCATTTGCCAAAATTCTACCCAAAAAATTAACAATGTTTCATTTGGCTAGCCAAGAGGTGGTATACACATACAAGCTATAACAATCATAATAATAGTCATTCTAAAATCTTTTAGACAAAAAGCCAAAGAACTTAGATGAATCATCTAGATGTCCCAGCAAATAGCACAGATGATGTTCAAGAAAATTTGTCACAGTCGCACCATCCATCAGTGCCATTTCTTGCACTCATGGTGGTTACCAACTGGACATGTGCGCAGTTTTAACTTGTTATTTTGAACGTATTCATTCTGTACTTGGACCCCGTTATGGAGCTTACAGAGTCCCGAGCCCACTCTTGGATGATTATTCCAGAATCACCCGAAGGAAATACGTTTTACCTTAAAGAATCAGAACAAGTAGTCTACATATGACACCCATGACTACTGTGGTCACCACATTCAAACATAGGACATTGTTTACCAATGGCATCAGATACAGACAAGCTTGTCAACCTGTGTTCTCTCTACCAAAACAAACAATAAATCCCACTCATACCTCCTTTCCATCTCTCCCGCATTTCTAATCCGTGATTTTCTCCTATAAAAATAACAGAATTTTTTTTCCCTGATAAGATGGCCAACTAGCTAGAAAAGAACAATTCTAGTCATCAGCATAAAGGATATGACCAAATAATCCATATCCTTCCTGTGCGAGGTGTCTATAAAATCCATCTTCATATAGATTGACTGCAACAAAAGAAATCTACCCCACTGTTGCATCCCTGTCTTTCTACTTTTGTTGAAATTTGATCAACACCTCTCTCTCTCTCCCCCCCCCCCCCCCATTTTGAATTGAGCCAAGGATCCAGACGAAGGTAGTTTCAATGGGTAGATGCATTATCCCGTCGATAATCAATACCCCCCAAAAAAAGTAAACACACAAAGCCACAAAAGCAAAGACAAATCCGAAAGAGGACATTCAAACAAGCCTAGGACCCCACAACACCTGTTTGTATGCCATCATATAAAGAAGATACCCCTCAAATGTTGAATATCCTTGGACTGTTTCTCAATTGCAAAGCAATTTTGAATCTAGCCATATCCTGTAACCTTTAACCTTTCACTTCACTGTTGTTGAAATAGTAGGTATCCTTATCACCCACCAAACAGTATTTACAACCATCATTGTATGACGCTAGCCAATTCAATTGAATCTACGTTATTGATGCCAATATAAATTGCTAACTAATGACCCAACAAAAAACAAGGAGGCAAAATTGGAGAATCTTATAGAGAATAATATGGGATACAGAGATGAACAAGATTAAGAAAGGAATTGGCAAAGTGTTTTAGGTAGAGCCCAAAAGATTAAATTGAAAAAGAAAAAAGAAAAAGGAAAATAAATAAATAAATAAATACAAACAAGACCCAGAAAATGAATTACGAAGGTAAGTTGGTCGTTCACTTGATTAAGAAACAAATTCACCAAATTCAGTTTATGATTGTCAAATTAACATAATTAGCTCGAAGGTTAGAATTGGCAAAGAAAAGGAAAAACACAGACACAGAATCTGGGATTGGATTTCCATAACTGACTAAAACCCATGAATTTCTGACAGAATATAAGCAAAACAAGCAACACCCACAAAATAAGTTCACAAAATCTAATTAAATCTCAAACAAAAATTCTGTGGATTAAACGCAGAAAAGGGGGTCAATATTGAAGAACTTTATTAACTTGTAATGGGGTTTGAGGAATTGTCTTACTCACTTGCTGAAACAAGAGACTCAGAGGTCGACGTTTATTTCCTTGATCATCAGCCTCATTGCTCTCTTTCTTCACTTCATCTTCACCTGTCACTTCTATCTCTTTTGCCACTTCAACTTCCTTAACTTCTGTCACCCCCGTACTCTGCTCTTCCGCCACCGGCTCTGGTGGAGGGACGTCCTCTGCTTTCAACCCTTTTGGCTTTGTGGCACATGCCCCCATCTCTCTCTCTCTCTCTCTCTCTCTCTCTCTCACTAAATCCTCTGTTAAAGGAAAGAATAAAAGTGGGTTTTATAAATAGACGGAGTGAGTTCAAGATTCGGGGATTTTCACTTATTCCGACAATTTGTTCTGCTGGCGAGAGAAGGAAACAGACACTGGCATCTATATATAAGCGAAGTGTGTTGTGTCGGGCGTAGGTTGCTTTTTGTGCAGGGTGTCACGAGTCCGACTCGACCGGGATTCCAACCGAGTCCGACCCAGAGACCTTTGACCCGGTTCTATTTTAAAATCAGACTGCAACCGTAAAGACAATGAATAATTCTAGTTAAGATTCCTATTTACTTAAGACCGGAACAGCCAGTTTTAGTTTGGTCCCAATAGAAGCCACCCTTTGACCCGGATTCAAACTGCGTCCGACCCGAGAGATCTTTAACCAAAGATCTATTCTAAAACTAAGATTCTTATTATTATTTTTTTTTTTTCAAAAAAAGGCGGAACAGCCGGTTTTGATTTTGTCCATTATACAAATTTATTAAAATTAGGATGTCCAGTCCCAAAGTTATTAAATGGGTAACATCAATTCCTAAAATCCTATATTTTATCAATGATATTACAAGAGTTCCCGATCATTCCGAAATTTCTATTTATCTACAATTAGTATCTTTCCTAGAAGAAAAAATAGCAAATTTCTTAATTTGTGATTAATTCATTCAGTGTTTTGATTTTTGGAGGAATAATTAATATTAATTCATATATTGGTTGTCTATTATCATTATCAGCCTATTCTAAGGAAAAAAAAGATCTTATGTCCCTAAGGGGACAGTCTGGAGGTCACAATCTTTCTCTCTCAATTCTGAAATTTAAGATTCGAATTCTCGTATAACAAAAAAAAAAAAAAAGGGTCTTATTTTTGTTAGCTGGAGTAGTAGAAGGAGCTATCGACATTTTGCACTCTCTTAAAATTATTATCAGGATTTTATCTTTGTTCTTAGAATATTATAATGAAAGAAAGGGCATGTCAAGGAGTAAAAGATTATAAGGAATGTTTTAAATATCATACCATACAGTCTTGACTCTAAGATTGGCAATCGAAAAGCTTTACGATATGATATATATAAATTATCATATTTAACAATATAATAAATAAAACATATAAATTGATAAAATTCTAATATCATATCAAACCGTATGGATTATTTTTCTTTTTAGTTTAGTATTAAAAATCAATATAAAATTTTAAATATTAAGAAAATGGTTAATGAAGGAAGAATTTTCATTTCTAATGTTACTCAATTATTTGACTCTTAAATAATGATATCTTGTCCTACTTTCAATTTTTTCTCCTCTTCCATTATTTGTAATAATTAAAATTATAATTATAAAAAGATATTTTTATTTTTATAATTATTAAATAATTATCTATTATTTATTATATCAATATGATTATATTCATTATTTAAATTGTTTATTATGCAACTTATTTATATATGATCCTATACATATTTAAAATACGAAAAATATAAATTACATAGACTAATAGCATAAAAAATAAAAGAAAATAAAAAATAAAAAACCATCGAGACAAATGATGTTGTAGTGCGTGTCGTTTTGTGTGGATTTTTACAGCTAAACGAAGCGAACATGTGAGTTGGATGTGTTTATTTTGAATTCTTACCAGGTTCAACGTCCGTAATCCCATCATCGCATCGTCCACGTGTCCTTAGTCCTCGGGAGAGCTCAAACCACAGCTTCTCTTCGCTTTCATCTTCTCTTCCTCGATTTAATACCGTTTAATTATATTTATTTGAATCAAAAAAATTACCCTCAAAACCAGAACCCCACGCTTCCATGAGTTTCTAGTGGGTGTATTTATGGGGGAGAAAAATATAAATTATTAAAAAAAATAAACTAAATCATTTCAAAATATTTTTTTCTTTTATAAGGGTAAAAATTTTAATGACTTACGGTAAAAATTCATTAGGGAAAATCAAAGAATTTTTTTCTTTTATAAGATATTTTTTTTTCCTCTGTAGGGTGTCTAGTTGAAACCTTTATGGGTTATGAGCCTTTCGAGCAACCATGCTGCTCTGCCATGCTCTAAAATACCAATGGATGAATTAGAATTTGAATTTAAAAATTGAAAGCAACCGAACTAAAAAGGAAATGTAGGAACCATCTACCAACGCCTTGCTGTTCTTAGTTAAATTCTAGGATTAAATCTTAAAAAAAAAAATAGATATTATGAGAATTTGTCTCTTAATGGATCGTATAATTAATTTAAATCGAATTAATTAAAATTAATATATCGATTATCAGACATTAATTAATTAATGAAAAAAAAATGAAAACCAATAATGAGAGAAGCCTCCACCCACGTTCACTCCTGGTCCAAATCAATAAGTTCCATAGAAAAGTAGACAAGCCCGCACGAATGTGACTCCCACCATCGAGAGCGAGACTCTTGCGGCCCTTGGGAGATCAAATAACAATAACAATAACCCTAATCATAAATCATAAACCATAACAAATAGAAAACAGAGAATCTTCTTTAAGGAAAGCCAGATTTTGAGCTTTATGTTGTGGAAGATATGATGATTCCATTATTAACATCCTCAAGTTACCATATTTTTATAATTAGAATGAGTAAAGTTAGTGGTGGTGTAGCTTCTGTCACTATAATTGCATCGTGTTGGCCACGTAGTTGTCATAGAAAAAATAAATAAATAAAAAATAAAAACCCCAAAAAAAACAAAGTCTTGGGGCCTACTTGGTCTGGCCCCACTCTTTTTTATATATTCAGACCCTATGAAAATTGACCCACCCCTTGTGACCCCAGGCGAAGTCCCTGTGGAATTATGGCTAGTGGGAATTGTCATGTGCTGCCCTTTTAGTTTAATTGAACCATAGAAGAAGGATTTATAACTTCGAAACTTTTGATTATGATAACACTAATTACATAGATCATAATTGACCATAGACCGGTATGACTCATATGTGACCTTATAAGAATACACGATTAATAAAAAGTTTTTAATCAAATATTTATTTTAAAATTTTATATTTAAATTTTTATAAATTCATATATTTTTATGAATTTTATAATTTTACGTAATAAAAAAAATTATCAATATCTTAATTTTGCTTTTTTTTGTTGTATAAAAATTTAAATCTGAAATTATCATATTGAAGAAATGAATTTGTACCATTAGACTGTCCGAGACATCTTGATTTGCCTTCCATGTCACTACGCTTGTACCTCTCGAGAGAATTGTGGACGGGGTAAAATTGACTAGAATGGTGGGAACCTGGGGTGGGGAAGAAAAATCTACAGGGGTTTGAACCACAGTCACACAAGCAAAGAATAATATATGTATTTTTCTAGTAGCCGTTCTCTTTTTTCTTAGACTAAGCAAAACGAATCTCGATTTTATCACGAGAGTAGAGAGTTCTATGTTATTTAAATGTTTAGTTTGAATTATAATTACTCTTTATTATATTAATTTATTAATATAATTATATAAAAATATTGAAAATTTAAAATGTTTGATGCATGCAGATAAATTCAAACTCATAGCCTTTAATTAGAGGTTGCTCGATGAGGCCTCTTTATCCCTAACGACTTGATCTAAGAAGTAACAATTAATTTAAGTCACTCACTTTTTCTTCACTGCTAGCAAAATCTGAAACTTGCCGATGGTAATGCAAAAATAGGCACGGGAAAAACCAACATCTAAAATCTATCCTACTGAATTTAATTAGATTAATTCAGATATCGGTTGGATTAATTCAGATATCGGTTGATAGTAAATATACTTACGCAAAAAAAAAAAAAAAAAAAAAAAAGTTGGGAGTTCAGCCCGATTTTTACATTGGGCTTTTAGTGTAGAGCTCATGGTAGTCAGATTTGATTTGGTCTGTTTAACTCGGATCCTATTTGGTGGTAGACATACTTTTTAAAAAAAAATAGTTGGGAGTTCAGCCCGGTTCTTACGTTGGGCTTTTAGTGTTCCCCTTTCCTTGGGCTGTTCTTGCGAGTGGCACTCTAGCCCATGAACCCTTCATGAATTAGCTCAAGTTATAGGTAAGGTCCTCAGCCCAGTCGAAATTGTGCAGCCCAAACTTAGGCCTATTATACGTCCAAGATAGAGAACGTAAGGCCCAAACATCACTCACATGACAACATCCCTAGTGCGAGCATCGCCGGGGAGAATCTGGGAACGAAACTTGCATCTCTGTATCTCTCTCTCTCTCTCTCTCTCTCTCTCTACCCACTTCATACGGAACCGCAGAGGAAGTCCCGACATTCGTTGACCACGAAACTTGGCAATCTCTGTGGGAAACAAAAGGGAACGGTGTAGGGCAATTAGCCCCAGATTTTTAGGACCTGAATTTGATCGAGAAAAGAGAGAAGAGATTGTTGTGTTATGTTTGTCTGTTCAAACTATGCAAGTACAGAGATTGAAAAATGTCTTGAACCTCAGGACCTGTAATTGTCTCGCTGCTTCTTTCCATTCGACTCCTGCTTCCTATGAGAAGTGAAGGAACAAATGGAATTCTGTAAGTTCTCTTTCTCTCTCTCTCTCCTTCCTCCCCATTGTTAGGATTGAAATCATCAGAGACTTTTCATGTATCAAAATGGGTAACTTTCCTTTGTATGAATTTTTTTTTGGGGGGGGCATATTTGGTCGCAGAACATTCGACTGGGGGATGTCTCAGCATACATAGGCAGTCTCAATTGTGATCACATGTATAAGGTGGCAAACCCATTTGAGGTCCTACTTGGAACAATTTGATTAATGAGGAATGCCTTAAGTTTCCTATATTTGTTTACGAATGATTTATGGTTTCTACATGGTTGAGTCAGAATGGGTTACCTTCACTTTGTTGGAAATTCCTTCTTTTTTTCACCCGCTGTGAATTGGAAATATTTGGTCGCAGAACATGACTCTGGAATGAATCAGCATACGTTGGAACTGTCAATTATGATCACATTGATTAAGGTAGAAACCTCATTTGAGTTTTGAAGAGAACTATTCTTGGAACAATTTGATCACTGACGGATGCCCTTTATTTCCAAAATTTGTTTGCTGGTGTATTATATGATCTACATGGTTTCATGTTGTCTGACTTCCAAATTTCATTTAATGAGACAATTGCTTGGAACCAAAAAAAAAAAAAAAAAAAAAGAAAAATGAAATTCTCAGAAACATGCTCACTTTGAGAGGCAGTGTGTTGCTTCATTAGGACTCTTGGCGAGAGATTACATATTTGTTCTCAATTCATGCATTTTTCTTTATACTGAACAACAAAAGTGAGCACCTAAGCCCGTTGCCTGAGCATAGGCGCAATCATGGGCAACTTTGAGCTTGCCTTTCAAACCATATCTGATCCCCCATGAAGGGGGGAAAAATCAAGAAATTTTCCTTCTTTTCTATTGTTAGTTTCTCTCACTGAAACGGATCTCACTTTGATGCTATATTTCTCACCAAGTTGGTCTTATTGATGCTTTTCCTTTTTTTTTTTATTTTTTCCCCGGTTGCAGGGTTTTAAAAGAAATCAACAACAATCTAAGGTATGCTTTTGAATCAAAAAATTAGAATATGAGGTGCCTATGCTGGTGTTGCATTAAGGATGCAATCTCAGTAACTTGCAAGTAATATTTGTTTTATTTGATCGCATTCTTTAAGTGGCTTAATCAATTTTTAGCAGTTTTGCCGCTCATTTCTCAATTCTATCTAATGCCAAGGTACACATTAACATAAATTTCTGGAAAGAAATTGTTTTATTCCATTAGGGCCCTTAACTACTGTTTCTATTTTGATTGTTGGCATTAAAATTGCAATACAGCGGCAAGTCCTATGCCTAAGCTTTAAGTTGAGAGACATCCATTTATTGGAGCATTCCTGAAACTTGCCTGGCTGAGTTTGAATATAGAATTTATGAATCATTATGAGCTCAAGCCACACTTGCATGACCCTGCTTTTAAAGTTAGGTCCAGTGGAAACAACCAAAGATTTGGCTCTTTTATTCTACCCTTATATTTAACTAGAAAGAAGTCTGAATAGCACACGTGCTCTCCCTCCCTTTGAAACTTATATCTTTTGCATCATAAATGTATGGCTTTTATAAATTATTTTATCATGATTAGATTGTGAGGATGGTTTCGCCCTGGTTCTTTTCCTCAAACAAAATTGGTTTGTATTGTCTTTGTTTATAGGGAAACCAAAGTCATAAGATTTGTTACTGATAAAATTTAATGTTCTAGACAATTAATTCCATGATTTGATGTATTTTGCATCTGGGTTCTTTAGATGTATGGGTTTATATTTAAATGCCTGAAATCTGAAAACGAATTCATTTTTTAGAGCCCATTAAAGTCACCCAACATGAGAATTTTCAAAAGACTAACTTTTTGGAGATATCTTAAATTGTGTGGACCTAGAAGATTTGATAAATCCCATGATTTGAACTTCAAGAACTACAAACTTATCATAGGAATTTTTGGAGTATTTTAGGCAAAGCCACTTGAAAACATATATGCAATATAACACCCTAATGAAGAAGGATGCCATTAAAGTTTTGAGAAGGTTTCACATCTTGTGCATACTTTTTTTTTCTTTTGAATTTGGTATACTGTTGTTTGGAAGATTTATGTCTTGATTAACAGTCTGAATTTATTTGAGGAATCTTCTATAACTTGAAATTGATAAAAACAAGAGGATGCCCAATTTTTGTTTGTGATTTTGCATGTTTTGTATTCTTCACAATTGCAGTTGCTAAATCTTCGAAGTTCATGGTTGCTGTTTAAAAATTGCAAAAGTTTTATCTGCTCCCTTCACCTCTCTCTCTCTCTCTCTCTCTCTCTCTCAATGCCACTCTTAACACTTTTACATTACAAACATTGATTCCAGAATTACATCAAATATGCAACACGTCAAAAACGTGCTGATACAAAGAAAGTGCTCAAAGATCTTCTCCTCTGCTATGGAGCTTCCAGGGCATTATTGCAGGTACTGCTATCTGAACTTGCATGCTAGAAGATACCAAAAGGCATATTGTACAGTGAGTCTTTGATTTGGAAAGACATACGATGACAATAGATATGTTTGTAGCATATTTTATTCTTGAATTTGAGACTAGAGTTGCTGACATTATAATACAAAAAGCGATTTACAATTACCACAGTCAATAATGCTCTGTCTTCTGTTGACTTCTTTCTCATTTTGCATGTTGACTTTTCTTTCTTTTTTGGAAACATCCATTAGATGCAATTTACAAATCAGAATGAGTTCATTAAATTGTTTGATCTTTGGCAAGTAAGGGTGTTTATTATCTGCATATATTGATATCCATGTTGTATCTGGTTCTCATTTTTTGGTTCTCATTTTTTTGTAGGATGGAATACCACATTTGGAGTAAAGGCAGAGGAGAGCTGGGATGTTTTTCAGATGGCAGCGACAAGAAATAGAAGGCAAAGTCTTCTTCTCGCCTTTCTAAGAAGGCCCAGTTCAGTAAGAAGAAGCGTGAGTTTCTTCTTCTTCCTTTCGCTTACATGTGATGTTGTTCTTCTTCAAAATTTCATTTTAGAATCCTTTTTTTTTTTTTTTTGTTTCTATCCATCTTCAGGATCTTTTCTGTCCTCTGCCCAAGCCTTTTCTTGATCATCACATGAAAAAATAGATCTTCTCACCTTTATTCCTTTGTTGGTGGTGTGTGAATATCATTGTGGCACGTGGATTTTAATGAACTTAGTTAAAATTTAGGTCCTTTTTGTTTGGGGGGTGCCTTTGCCAACAGCAAGAGGAAATTTTTTTGGATCCAAAAATCATGATATATGCTTTGGATGGAAACCTGAAACTTCTGGAAATCTGAACTGGAGTATGTGAAAAGTGTGGGACTCTTTGCTTGCTTGAAAAATTAGCAGTACCAATGGTACCTAAATCACAGTTCTCTATGGTGCAGCATATGGGAATGCCACGTTTACTCCCCCAGTACTCAATACATGGAAGGTAAGCTCAGATAGATACTTAGATTACCATTTCTAGTGATAGCTTGTTTTCTCTGAGTATTTATCATGATGTATATGTGCTTCTGGATGATAAGTATCAGTAAAATAAATTTTAAGCAATTCTAAAACAAATGAAGATAAGAAAAACAAATATTGATTATTGTAATTGCTCTTCAAAATTAGAAAATTTCTTTCTATTTATTTAGTTTGTATTTTTTTCAATTTCTTGAAGCATATAATAAGTTTGGTTCACTCATTTTAGTGATCCAGCGCACTGGATTACTACTGCAGTGGCATGTTTTGGATTGCAAAATTTGGATCATAGATTGCCAAGGGGTAGAGCGACTGATAACTCAGCAATACTAATGAATTGTTCACATGAATACTGATAATCTTGGGTGCATAAAAACACCTTAATTTCATCATGAAACTTTGGATATCTCCATCCTATACTCATGGACAAGATAAGGAAGCTGATATTTACTGCTTATAAGCTTAATATGATACTTCTTGCCTAAATCTTGGGGGATATATGCAGAGTTGGTTTTCGTTCCTTGTGTAATTCATAATGGAGATGCATTTGTCATTCAGCTGGAATGCATTGAAGCAATTTTTTTTCCCTACTTATCCAAGCAACGAAAATTAGTAAAAGCAACCGATTTTTGACTTGCATTTGGTTGCTTTTTTTTTTTTTATCTCTCTCTCTCTCTCTCTTAAGATTGGAAGTTACTACAGTTTCTTGTCTTCTTCTTGGGTTTCCCTATTCTAATTTCATTCCATAATTCGGTGGGTGTAATGTGGAACTGTCCAGAACTAAATATTATTCTATTCCTTTGACTTGTGGACATGTAAGTTGTTGCTTGAGAGTGATAATTCCATGCTGCACTGTCACAGTTAAAAGAAAAGGCCTTCCTTTTTGGATGATGTTATTCAAACGGTTAACCTATTTGAAAAACATTATTCTTTCTTTTGTTTGAATTTCTCAGGCAAAAACCATATTCCAATCACAAAAGAGAAATTAACAACTCTCTTGCTATTGCACTCTATTGTCTTTAGGTAAGTTTATGAGGGAGAATTTCAGTGATGACTTCGATGATCATCCAGAGACATTCTTCCATGCAACATATGGGAATAGATCCTATACTTGGTCTTTTAGGTCATGGGAGGACTCCTTTCGAAGTTCAGCAACTAGATTCCAGTGGAGAGAGCATTCTCAGTGGACATGTGGTAGAAATGAAGGCCATGAGTCCACAAGTGAAGCTGAGGATGGGATTTGTGTTGGCT
Organism: Dillenia suffruticosa; assembly: GCA_033439265.1. Taxonomy (NCBI): domain Eukaryota; kingdom Viridiplantae; phylum Streptophyta; class Magnoliopsida; order Dilleniales; family Dilleniaceae; genus Dillenia; species Dillenia suffruticosa. Next base: position 2,903,049 of record JAVTVX010000012.1, on the reverse strand, counting down.
CATGTTCAGATAGAAGAATTGTGGGTCTTCCTCCAACAGGTCCTATAAAGATTGAAGATGTTAAAAATGCGTAAGTGCATTATTGGCCATAACCATAGGCTTCTCTTATAGTCATGGTATTTTAATCCTGGAATGTCTTATTCACTTTTGAATGCATTTCTTGCAAGTCATAATTTATTGAGTATTGCGGCCTCTTAATACTTTTCAGGTTCCGCTTGTCGGCATTAAAATGGCACCCTGACAAGCATCAGGGCCCTTCACAGGTCAGTTTCTTATATTCTCCCCGTGCACCACCGAAAAAATAAAATAAAATTGGACGTGGAAGTGCATATGTATATGTGTATGTTGAAGATGGATAGGCGAAGACTCTAGAAATTTCAAGTTGAAACCCTTCTTTTCTTCGAAGTAAAACTTGAGAAATTGCTTTCAACATGCTTTTTTCACCGATCTTAAGGAATCAAACCAGAAACCTAGCTTGACTGGGTTTATTGTCTGGTTGGTCTTTTACTTCTCTGAATTCTTAACACGCCATATTGCTTATTCTATTAAGGTTGTGATGCCCTTATGAGGCTCTTTGTATCTGTGCGGGCAACTGCTGAAGAGAAGTTCAAACACTGTGTCAGAACCTACAAGTCCTTATGCACTGCCCTATCCTCAGCTTAAGATGCAGGTCTTCTAATTATATGCGCTTGCAAAAAGGCTCACAATTTTTTGTTTTTTTCGATTTCACTGAGGATGTATAACCTCATTATCTATAATTTTGTTCATTACAAAAATAATTTGCTTATCATTGCTATCTGGCCAGATGGTTGATAGGGCCTTTCTTTTTTTCTTTTTTCCTCCGTTGCACCAATCATTACTTGCCGCAAAAATTGTTGGATAATCAATTATTCAAAGAGGAAATATGTGGGGTGTCTTCATTTACTTGTATCCGCGCTTCTCCGGTGGGTAGGGTTGTGATCATGGAATACGAGAGAGAGAGAGAGAGAGAGAGAGAGAGAGAGAGAGAGAGAGAGAGAGAGAGAGAGAGAGAGAGAGAGAGAGAGAGAGAGAGAGAGAGAGAGAGAGAGAGAGAGAGAGAGAGGGTCTAGTACATTAGTATTACACATCAAGAATTGGAGTTTAAATTTTGATAGTAATAAAAATGATATTAAGAGAGTGTTTTTTTTATTGGGATTCGATAATGGTTCGGTTGAAATTAATCGAAATAAAATAAAATTTTGAATATTTGACGAAAAAAAAAAAAAAAAAGGACAAGGGAAAGCCGTTGATAGAAGACGAGTCACAAAACACAAATTGCAGATCCTAGAGAAATGGGTGGTCATTAATATCTGTCCTTCAGTCAGAGCTGACATTGTGTCTGAATTGCCCGAACCCATCAGACTATCAATATTGATATCTCCTCGTTGATGTCCGTTATCATGATTAAACTTTTGAAATTCTTATTAAATCTTTAAAATAGAAAAAGACAAATCCCACATTTGATCAGCCACATTATTTACCGCCAAAAATTATTTTATTTTGTTTCATTTTATTTTCTTTACCATGAAATTATTTTCTTGAGGTTCGCCCTGAAGTGTTTTTCATAGTTTGACTGGACTGTTAAATACTGCCCCAACATTGTTTATTGCTAAAATAAAAATCTTAAAATTAAATATATAATTTTACGAGTTTTGTTACGAAACAAATTATAATTAATTAAAATTACAATATTTCAAAAAATTTTAAATGTTAAATCTAAAATCTGTCCTAAATTCCGGAGGATGAGAGAATAACAAAAGCTACCCAAGAAACACAGTCAATTACAATTGACAAAGAAGGTAAAACATTTTATATGTCTAAATTTGTGCCCTAAGACACTTGGAAATGTCAATTTGGGCAATAGGGCTACTTGCAAGTGTTGCTTAATAATTAGTGTAGACAAACACCTTGAGATGCTAAAAAGCAAATTTTAACCTCACATCATCACACCACCACATGCAATAATGCGTAATAAACTTTAATATCACCACCAAGCAAAACATATCAACTCATAAATATAAATAGAGAGAGAGAGAGAAACCAAATATGCAGTTTATCCAATACAATATGAAGCCTCTCCTAATTTTACTATCTTCAATTACAGAAACCAAGAAAAAATATTTTTTTACCAAAAAAAAAATCCTAACCCCACCACTAGAGCCCCCCACAATTTTCCCATCTAATAATTTAGAAACAAAAAATTTTATCTTTAAACATCGAAAAAGGATAGAAAAACAATGTCAGTACTCACTAAAAACAAAGTAGGACAACAGAAGAAGAAACCATGAATGCGTAGATCAAAATCAAGAAGCCAAAATGCAAGGCCCAATTCCTCTTAAACTTACCAAAGTAACTCTCCGGTGGCTCTTGATAATGTATTTCAAGCTCATCTCCACCGACCTCACACTCCTCTCCTCCGCCGCCTGCAGCGGAGATTCTCATTTTCAGCTGCCGCAGTCTCTCTGTTGCCACTCCAAGTGTCAACTTGTGACACCTTCTCTGATACTTGAACCCATTGATGCACCTAAGTGTTTGGGCCACGGAGACATAGAAATTCAAGTGGGCCAGAGACAGAATCCCAATGGGTATCCAACAATGCCGGCATTGGAGTTTTGGTGACTGGGCTTGGGCTAAAAAGACCAGGCCCAGAAACAGGAAGAAGATTTGGAAAAGTTTCCGGAGTTCCTTCTTTTGAAGGTCCACGGCCCGTTTCTTTTCTAAGGTTTTCTCGAAGTGGAGTTGGATTATAGTGTTCAAGGCTTGGAGGGCTGTCTCTTTTGGTATTATTGAGCGGTGGGTTTCACAGTCCGCCATTGATGACAACCTGAGGAGCTTGACAGAGTTGAATGAGAGAGTGGGGGGCGTAGAGGGGTTTTAGCCGAAGAATTTGATGTGATCTCGAGGAGAGAGAAAGTGAGCTGACGGTGGAGAGATGTGGATATGATTAGGGCGGGCCCTATTAATGGCTCAGATGTGTCGTGAGTCATGATTTTATCTTTGCTTTTAATGGGCTTTGGTGGGGTCCAGCCAATTTGAAAACTCCGACATAGTTTTGGTACAGTCATTAGATCCACCAAGTGGCAAGCTACAATCTATGAAGCTATTTTCTGGATGTGTTGGAAATGATTTACTGATAATCACCACCAGAGTCCATGATACTTTGTTTCATGCCTGAGCATGCCAGGGGATTTTTTTTTTTAATATAATTTATGTAGATATAGCAATTTTCAAATATTTCTCACTGTTTTAATAATAATCATAGTTACTCAGTTAAGAATACAAAATATTAATTTAGTTTCAAATTTATTAATAAATAATTTATTCAATACATTCATACAAGTGAACCTGATATTATGAAATAGTATATTAAATGCTCTTACATAAAATGTGTTTGTTTGTTTTTTTAAATAATCGATCGTATTTAAAATTATGTTTTAATTAATACAATTTGATTGCTATCGAGTTTAATTTTTTTAAATAAAATTCTTTCAATTTAATTTTTTTATTCTCAAATTTCAAATATAAGAATTTTAAGAGATTTGAATTTTGTTTCTTTCCGCTCGGTAAACTGAATTGATTGGTTGTGGCTGATCAGATATGTTGTAAAGACTACACTTCTGATAAATCCTCCCTGATAGAAACTCTAATAATTGAATATAAGACACGATGGTAAAGCAGGTCAAAGTGATGACTCAGATGTCCTTTGCCTCATCTTTTAATCATCATATTTAAGACTATATCCGTGGGCAATATATATTCAAGATCAACAATTTTCAAGCAATATACCTTTTTAATTAATTAATAAAACTAGCCTTTACTGATCCAAACAAATGAAACCAACCAATCTCCACTTTTACACGAATGGGGTCTGAACTGTCAACCCGAATAAAGAAATAAAAATATCCCTTAAACCACACATTTTAGCGCCCCCCCCCCAACCACATCTAGTTTGTTTCATTCATAGCTTGTATTACACACTATCACATTCTTATTCTCTCGCTTTCTCATCAACGAATGATGATTACATGACTAAATAGTAAACACTGACAACAATTGTATGACTATGGACTCCAATGCCTCTATTCGAAAACAACACAAACACTCCCCTTACGAACCATGATCTACCTTACTCACCCAATTTGTGAACTATTGTGTGTGGTCAATACATTTACTTGGTGCATGTTTGAATGTAGTATCATAATTTAAACTCCAAAAAAAAAAAAAAACCCCTCATTACAAAACTTAAAAATATACATTGGACTCTGGACACAGGCTTTTCTGTTGTATGTTTGACTCTTACCCCTTCAAAGAAAACTAGCAAGAGCGCAGCTTCTGCTTTCCACAGAAAAAAAGCTTCTCTCTTGTTCATTCCATGATTGCCATAGAAGAAGGATTATTAGCTACAACTTCATAGGCATTTCCTTCATCTTCATCTTCATCCTCACCATCTTCATCTTCTTCCTCTCGAACATGACCATCAATATTTTCACTACCTCTCTCTTCAGTGTTCGTTTGTTGCCTCTGAGACCCTTCCATCATTTGCATCAGAAGCTCTTCTGGCTTCAAATTGCTACCTGAATTATCTGAATTATCAATCCTTTTGGTCTTCTCTTTATAGAGTGCATCAAGCTGGTGAAAATAGGGACATGTCCTCGAATCTTGAGGCCTTTTCTTGTTGCTTCCTTTAACTCTTCTAAAATACTTGTTTATATTCTCCCATTTCTCTTTACACCTCTTGGCACTCCTGTCATATCCAAGTTTCTTCATCGCTGCTGAAATCTCCTCCCATAGAGATCCTTTAGGCCCATTCTCTTGATACTGAACATCGTAATTAGTCCTCAATTTGATCAATGCTTCGACTTCGGCCTTTGGCCATCTAGAAGAGCTTGAATGGATCGCAATCTCACCACTATTAGTCTCTTGTTTTTCTGCTGATTTCTCCGCCTGAAATAAGTTCTCTGGTAACTGGAAAGAATTTGAATTCTCCGCAATCTTCTGCAGAAATGCAATCACTGCAGCATCCTTAGCAGCTGCAACCGATCTTTCTTGTGCTAAAAGTTCATGTTCCCTTTTAATTCTAGCCAATTCTTGCACCCTCCAAGCCTCCTCTCTCGCTATCCGATCATTCTCGCATTTTTCCAATGCCTCCAAAAACTTCTTCTGCAATTTCTCTTGTTTCTCCACCACTTGATTCAGTAATCTCTCAAAAAACTCCCCCATTTTCCTCTTCTTCTTACTAGTACTACTTTTGTAATCTTTGCCCGACGATGATGCAGTGGAAGTTGATGTAGTGGACATGAATTCCGCAATAGGGTTGTGGATTGTAATGGGCACAGCTTCTTTAACAACATTTGTTGGGTCATTTGTTGTTGTTCTTGTTAGCATTGGCTGGGTAGTCAATATTGTTGTTCTCGCGGGTTCAGTACTAATCTGATTGAATTCAGCCGAGGAAGAAGGAACTGCTAGATGCTCTAGTGCCTCTAATTCCTCAAAAAATCTGTATGCCTTGCCATTTTGTTTACTAGATCTGCAATCTTTGGTTCTCTTGTGATACTTGAAGATGTTCTCAAATTTCTCTTTACATTTCTTGGCACTTCTATTATATCCAAGCTCAGATAATTTCCTGATGACAACAGTTTTTCACTAAAATTTAGTGTTTGTCCTAACTAATAACTTCAAAATCATCAAAATTACAAATTGCACCCCCAACACCAAGAACAGATAACGAAAATCTCATAAACCTCAAACCCATCAAAAAATATTCATACCCATCTGAAATTTGAAAGCTAAAACCATAAAATTTCGCAAATTAAAAGACAAATAAAATTGGGTCCAGGCAAACTAAATCATTCTGAGAAGGTTGTGCTTTGGAAGAGTAATAAAATGATCTATGTATGTCACATCAACTATTTTTCTCCATGCTTAACTAAAAACAAGTATTTAAACTGAGAAGAAAACATCAGATTCCATCCTTCGAAACCCAATTCTCTTATATTTTTACGAACTAATAAAGGAAACCCAAATGAAAGGAGATAGAATCTCTCTATCTCTCTCTCCCAGGAAAAAATAAATAAATAAATAACAGCGGAAACCACCTCAAATTGATATCTAGAAACCAAAGGAAAAAACCCAGGAAAAAAAAAAAAGAAAAAAAAAATTGAAGGAAAGAAAAGAGACAGAACGGACCTGGAAACAACATCCCAAAGAGGAGCTTTCAAGCTAGAGTCTCTAAATGCAATATCCATCTCAGACCTTATCTTCAACAAGGCCAAAGTCTCTTCACGGGGCCATCTATTCCCTGTTGAATTACTATCTCTCTCTCGCGCTTTGTCTTTGCCGATTAATCCAACTATATCCCCTCCACTTTCCTTCTTCTCCACACCGCCCGGAGCTGAATTTCCCAACATGGGTCTCGCCGGAAAATTTTTTACAGCGGTAAAATTTTTTATTTTTGTGGGGGGGGGTGAGGTTTGTTTTGTTTTGCTCTTCAAATGGGGTTTCAGTTTCTAGGGTTCTATTTTTTCCACTTTTCTTATCTCTTTATCACTCTCGTTCTCATCTCTCTCTCTCTCTCTCTGTCTAACTTTTTTTGGGGGTTGGGTGGATGTCATGTTAAGTAAGGCAGCATGTGGGGGTGAATTAGGGTTTGATGGAGAAGATTTTGTTTAATTGGGGTGTGGCCCTTGACGGATGGTGAAATGTTGATTTCTTTTCCAAATGAATGTTGCTTTTTGTTACTAGAAAATAATTCTTGATCTCCTCCCACTTATATTTTTAATAATTAATTTATTTATATAATTAAATTAATTTTTTTATTTTTTATTTTCCTATTAAAAGAGAACTAAGGATGAAAGTTTTTTCATTCAATAAAATATCTGATTTGAACTACAATTATTATATTTAAAATATTAATTTTAATTTTATTTAAATTTAAAACTTATTTTCCTGCATGAAAAATATCGTTTGATCTGATTTCTTTTTAACCCACAAAACCTTAATTACGGACATGATTCTCTCTCCCCCGATTTCACACATTTAATATTATTATGTATTATATTATTGGGTTTTACAGCTAAGTAAGAGGTTGAGTATGGGTGAAGGTTGGTGGGGTTGAATTGAAGTTTTCGCCCTTTTCTTCTTCAAGATGTGAGTGAGGGGTAAAATTTGGAATTTGGGATAGCGAGAGAGAGAGAGAGACAGAGAGACAGAGAGACAGAGGGGCAGAGAGAGAAGAGAGAAATTTTATCGTCAGCAAACGGCGACAACAGGAGAGAGATAAGGACAAATGGGATGACAAGTTGTCTGAATTTAGTTAAAAAGGCGGCCCACGTAGGCCTTGTGTTTTTCCAACGCCTTTGGCAATATTATTTATGTGAATTTACTGTTTTCTCCTTTTTGTGCATATCATGAATTTCCGTGTACTTTCTGAAGGGGAATTTTCGATTCGGCGATGGGTGACTTGGAAAAAAATTTGAAGAAAGAGAAGAGGAAGAAATGAATCACCCCTAATCTGATTTATTTAAATATAAATATAATTTTATATTTATTAATTAAACTAACTAATCATTTCATAATCAATTCGACTTATTTATAAAATAAAATAAATTCAAGTATTATCCAACGTAATTGATATAATATTTTAAATATTTTCATATCGATGAATTACTTAATACATATATTATACTTATTTTTTTATATAATTGATTGATTTCTATGAGGTTTGTATTTTTTATAAATAATTTTTTATTATAAATATAAAATGAAAATGAAAGTATAAATAATATATATTTTTTTATTATAATGAAATTTGAATTACGGATTACAAGAGGGAGGATATGACCCGTTAAGTGTAAAATAAGAAAGTGGTAGTTTTGTTGAATAAAAAAAACTCAAGTTGTTTTAGATGCAAGTCATTGGATTTACATTGAGGTTTTCCGGTGGCAACGTTTGACATTTTCTTTTACATTTGTTTAAATTTTGCCAGCACGAATTCACACCGATTCAATGATGATGTTCCTCTTCAAATAAATCTTACATTATATATATATATATATATATATATATATTTACTTTATGAAGTCTACAAAATTTGGAAACTTTTAATTTGCAAACAAGTATGCCGTATTGGTTGACTCTCTTGAATTAATGTTGAAGATTCTTCTCAATATTAAATGCCTTGTTGACCCGGCAAACACCACGTTACACTTAGCGTAACTTTTTTGTTTTACCCCGCAACCCGATCGATATTCAGATTCATATTTTAATTAATTTGATTAAAATTTATAATGATTTATTAACAGAGTTTACTCTTCCAACATAATTTTTTTCATATCCAAATCGTAAATAAAATTTAAAAATTTGATTAAAAAATTTAATATCACATGTCATTAAATTAACTATCCATTGATCACTTGGCCTAACTTTATGTATATAAGAAAAATATAAAAATTATTGTAGCAATTAGTCGAAATATTATGCAGAATTTGATTAGATAAATCTTTTTTCACAATTAAATTATCATAGTTTAAGAGATTTTTTTGTCTTTTTCTATTTTTTGTGTACATTAAAAAAGAAAAATAATATAATGTATATAACTTACTTACATAATTATTAGATAAATCAAAATTATTATTAAAATTTGAATATATTTTTTTGAAAAAAAATTTCGGTATATTCTAGTCATATAGTATTTTTTTTTTCCTTAACAATTTCTTCCATTTGTTGACACGGAGGAGAGGTGGAAATTATGATGGAATAATTAAATACTAAAAAGGGATATATTTGTCAATTTGGACAAGTTTAGAGCCATGCAAATAAGCAAAGAAAGCTCTAGAGTCTAGAATTGTGGGTTGAAAGCAAAGTTGATTTTTTTGACATTAGCCAAAGCAATGGTTACTAGAATAAGATTTCAAATTTCCAGCCAATGAGAGTGAGACAGTGACCCTGCATGGCCCATGGACCTACGATTGATCCCGACTAACCTCATCCATGCATTATTTTTTCCTTTTCCTTTCCCAATTACTTGAATCGTTTCATTTCTTCAAAAATATCTGGATTTTTCTCCTACCTTTTCTTGCATGAAATAATCATGGGTTTTTTCATTTTTATTGTCGATATTCAGATTTTACTTAAATAATCATATTCAAGTACTGTGAGACTCATTTTTAAAAGTTAACTTTCTCAAATTTTATTTTACCATTCCCAGACTCAACTCAAATAATCATGGGATTTTTGTGAACCATAAAAAGTTTAAAAGCCCATCCCAATAATAAAAGATTTCTACGCAAAGTTGGCAAATGATCCATTGCATTTGCCACGAAGCTGTTTGAACTAGAAAATTTAATTTAAAAATAAATTTGAGAGAAAAAATTACGAAAAATACAATAAGAGATAGTTAAATTGAAGTATTATATATTTTGGACAAAATCAAAACACTTTTTGGTGTGTATATTTTATCAATAGTAAAGATTTATTGGTTCTCACTATTTTTAAAAACCTAAAACCAAATTAATTAATAAATTTAAAGAATAAAAAATAAAATATTAAAACCGTAAATAAATGCAACGGGATAAGGGTAAGTAAAAGATTACAGCGTCATATTTATGAAATTCAATAAATAATTATTAAATCATCGTATCGACAAAATTAAAATACAGAATATAGTATATAAATATAGAAATATTTTATTTTCATAGTTAGCTTTTAAAGTTAAAGGATTACATTAAATTCGAAACTCACATTGAAGTCGTCTTGTCTATTGAATCAGTCATTTGTGAAGGATCAAATATGGAATCATTCACACCTTAGCTGTTGGTTTTTAAGATATGAGTCTTGTCTTAATACTATAATTTAACTTTTTATTTTAATATTCTTATATTTTGTATTATGGGGAGTTGTTATTAATTTTTTTTTTTTATTTAATAACTGTCTATTTGAAATTTAAAATATATTTTAAATGGAATAAAAATAAATTAACACAAGCTTGGATTAAACAAAACTTGACCCGTCCAATGGCTAAAGAAAGATGGAAAATTTCCGTCAAAGGACGATTTGAGAGGTGATGGGCATTTTTTTTCCTTTTTTTTTGGGGGGGTGGGGGAGGGAAGCGGTCAAAAGAATTGGGTGCCGACACGGTGATGGTTGCTGGGGTGGAAATGTTGAAGAAGAGAATGAGGTGTACGTAACCGTGCACGTGGAAAACATATTTACACATACTACACTACACCATTTTGCACGTAGGTAGGGGTCCAAATTCCCAACAGACGGAGAGAGGTGGTGATGGTTGAGTTCTCTGGAAAATAGAGGGTTTCTTTGATATGGACTTTTTTTTTGGCACTCAACATTTGGATGAAAATGTTTGCCTGTAGTAAGTCTTTAATGATTATAATTTTTTTTTTAATCTCATAAATCGGTTTCAAATCTCATAAAATTTTTTTTTTTTTAAATTCATGATTTTAGTAAGATTTGTGCGGTGAATGCTTGAGAAGTTGTTTGACCGACCGACAGGTGTACGATGAGATATGGTAAAGATGAAATGAATTATACGAAGAGCTAGGAAATTTCACCATGATTGAATAGAGGTGTATTTTTAACCGCTAGTTTGGATTAAAATTAGGAATTTATTCCCGAGTGAAATCACAAAATCCGATCCATGTCTTACGTCTCCCTTTCTCTCTGTTCATCATTGATATTGATAGATATCTGTCTCTCTCTCTCTCTCTCTCTCTCTCAACCTATTTATTCCCAAGCTTTAATTTGGGCCCCAGCCATTACAGAGCAGCACTGGTCGAGTGGAAAAGCTCCATGATAGCAGAGCGGGCATTGTTTGGAGTGGCCTGATCTTGGGTTAGGCTATGGCACAGAAGCTTAGATTTGGACTAATCCGACTTATAGCATGGGGGACACAGAGGTCGAAAACAGACACTTCTTTTTGATGCAGCACAAAAATAGACACTTATATTTCCACCTTCCCCATTTGAGTCACAGAGGCAAATTCATTTATAAAAATTCAATGGTTACTAATAATTACACTCTAATCTTTCGTTGTATTTGGATTTCTAAATAATTTCATTATAATTTTCGTTGAATTTAAGGATCTTCTCACGAAATGCTTAACACTTGTTCCAAGTCGGTAGATGTTCTGGATATTCACCCTAGTGGATAAACGTGTTAAGTTTTTTAATAAAGTCTTGCATTAAAGATTATATTATGAGAGTTTTCTTTTAATTGGATCTGACAATATTTAGATCGAATTAGTTAAATTATAATTTTGAATACCAATCGGTTTTAAATAAAAAAACACTTGGTCCAAGGTGGCCATTGATGAACCCCTTTTAATTTTTTCTTTTTTTTTTTACAATTTAAATTCAGTGTGTGTTTATTCTTTTTTTTGGGTTGATAGTATGAATTATGTCATTTATCAACTAAAATACGACATATTCTATTCTATTGAATTATTATATGAGAAAACAAGACATCATTATAAAATATATATTTATTTCAATTATAAAATATATATGATGATAGTTATGAGTTATGTTATGAAACGAACATATAAAATACATGAATTCTAACCCAAATTTAAAGATAAATTAATTTCAATTTATGCAGCACAAACACAATGTTAAATATCTAAAATTAAATTTCAAAGTTTAAATTAATTCCAATTAGTGTAATTCAAAGTTTTGTCATAATATTGTTTGAGCTTTGAAATTAATTTCAAAGTCTAGAATTTTTATGTAATACAATTCTAGTTTTGGCTTTATTTTATCCAAAATGAAACAATTAAGTCAAATATAAAGTATTTTTACTGATATTTAATCAAAAAAATCGAGATAATTTGAGATCGTAATTAAGATAAAAATTGTTCTACTTTATTCTGAATTTTGAAGTGATACAGCTACATGAAAATGAAAATGAAATTGACAACCTAGATTCAAACTCTTCGAACACAGAATGAAAATCTATTATATGAGTAGAACTTAGAAAGATTAAAATTTTGAGTTTTTTCATTTTAAAAAAAAAAAATTTATTGATTTCGGAGTCAAGTATGGCTCAGGCCCAGTTCCTTGGCCCAGAAATCTGGTGGTTCATGGTTTCAGCCCAACGCGGCCTTACAATTACAAAGCTCCGATTTGAACAAACGAGTCGGGTTAGACCCGAAAACGTTGGTGAGTTGAAATTAAAGCGACCGCGAGAGTGCCGAAAAGGAAAACGCGCGGTCTTCTTCCCCGTAGAGAGAGAGAGAGAGAGAGAGAGAGAGAGGATGGGGAGTGAAGAAGAGAGTGCAGTGAAAGAGCCATTGGATCTGATCAGACTCAGCCTTGATGAAAGAATTTACGTCAAGCTTCGTTCTGACAGAGAACTTCGCGGGAAGCTTCACGTATTTTTCTTCTATTATCTATTTGATTTGAATTAGCTGTTCAAATTATTATTATTATTATTTTTTAAATTGTTTCGAGGGCTTTTGGTTTTGCTTAGACCCTTTCTTTTACTTTCTGTTTTGTTTGGTAATTAGGGTTCAATTTTACAATTCTTACTTTTGGACCCACCGAAGAAAATTAGGGTTTGTATTCAAATGTAAGGTTTTTAGGTTAGCTTTTCCTTACAAGGATAGTTTTCCCATCTCTGGGGTTTCTATGATTTTACAAGAATCAATTTCTTTGAGGATATAGCATGTTTGATGAATTTTAGGAAAAGGGTTATGGTTGGGTTGAGATGTCTTGTGAGAATTGGTATGTGCTTACTATTAAGAATAATCTTCAAGAATGATAAAGTAGCAAGTGAGCATTATATTATGGTGTCTTAAACAACAATGGTGTAATTACTGGAGTTGCAAGGGTTCAAGCATTGAAAAAATGGCTGAGGAAGGGGGGTGAATGCCTTTTGTTAGCGTTTCCTCGTGTGCTAGAATTAATGTAAAGATGAGATTGGTAAAAAAGTGGAGAGCCCTATGACTATGACATTTTGAGGTTGTGGTGACTGGGTGAGGCGGGGGCAGCTGCCCGTCTGAAATTCAAAGAAAAAAAAAGAATTTTATATATAATTTCACAATTATGACCCAAATATTGTTTGTCCACCCTAAAAATTACGTCATGGCCCCTGGAATTATAACCCTAAATATCTGTTGTGCTTCACCTCCTTATATAAATTTCTGGCTTCACCCCAAGTGGAGAGAATTTCATCTCCCATCTTAGTAACATGACATAGTTTGTAATTCATGTGCAAATGGAATGGACTATTGCCATTAACAATTGACAGGATAATGCATCATTCAGGGGTTAGGACGAAATAGCATAACTAGTGTTAATTTGCTAGTTGCTCTTTATGGCGAACCTATTCTCTGCTTACTGCTTACTGTCTCTTCTTTTGTGTTAACAATCTTTTTAATTGCAGGCCTATGATCAGCATCTAAACATGATACTTGGAGATGTAGAAGAAATTGTTACTACTGTAGAAATAGATGATGAAACATACGAGGAGATTGTCAGGGTATGCACTGTGATCACTAGCTCCCTTATTCGCATAATTATTCATCTTGTTTTCAAGCTACTATAATTTCCTAAATGATCAATTATAAATAATTATGGGTCTTTGGTCCTATCAGATTTGAAACTACTAGAATTGCTAATATTTGAAAGATGGAATTTGTTAGTTACTATGGGCAAAGCTTAGAGTAATTTTGAATATAAGGCTCTGAATTTTGATAGATTTTGGAAACAATCTAATAGGTGAATGGTTCATAACTTCAGATTTGTGTATCTATCTAAGCACTAGGACTGCTAATAACTATGTCTTTCGATACCTCTGCTGTGGTAAATAAGATTTATGCCATCTGCAAAATAATTAATGTTTCTTACCTTTTTTGAATTATTTTGAAATTTTCTACTTCTTCACCTATAGTGCACCTTAGGAAGTTACATGTTAGTGCTTCCAGTGACCATGTGTGCCATGTCCAACTCAATAATCTTGTTTAACACCTGAAAACCCACTTGTGTATCATTTCATTGTAACAAATATGGAGGCATACAATGAGATGCTTCAGTAATTGGTTAGGTCCTTTCTTTGTTGCCATTATAATCACATCAGAGAGCATGCAAAAGTTGTGTGACAATTAAATATGAAGGTTTCAGGATGAGATGGAGTTAAAATGATTACTTCAGTTTAAATGGTTCAATTAGCTTTTTGGAATCTAGTTGATGGATGCTAAAAACTTGGTACTGTGCATGTCATATCTCAATTTTATCATTTTCAAGTTTCTACTTTCATAAAGAAGGCTCAACTTAAGGATTTTTTAACCTAGGCTATCTTTGAGCTCCAAATGGATTACAACCCCCTGTCCATAGGGACATGTTTAGAATTTAAGATTCTCTTACACTGAAGAGATCCTTTCATTGTAATCACTATGAGATGTTATACTTTTTTTAACGCAAAGGCATACCTAGTGAGAGGGCGAATCTTGGCGCAACGGTAGAGTTGCTCCTTTAGTGATCTTGAGATCACGGGTTCGAGGTGTGGAAACAGTTTCTTTGCAAAAAATGCAAGGGGAAGGCTGCGTACATATACACCCACTATCTCCTTACCCCCACACTAAGTCATGGAGTACTTTGTGCACCAGGTGAGTCCAAAGGCATATCCGGTGAGCTAAAATTAAAGGTTGAGCTGACCTTGAAATAATCAAGAAGGAAATTCTTGTATTTCCATATTTCTTATGTGGAATGCTTTTTACAATTAAGCCAGCATTAATCTGTTGTGAATTAGCATACTTTAGTCATTATGGATGACTGGGACATGGTTACTTTGGGGTGTCATTGTCTTGCTGGGAATTGTATTAACAAAAGTGGTTTCTCTTTGGTGGAGAGAAATGAAGACAATAAACAGAAAAGCATATAGATTTGCATCAGAAATAGGTGGTTAGTATCTTTTCCTGGTTATAGACATTAATTTCAGAAGATTGCGCATATCTATTGCTATTATGACGGGAACTGTGGCTTTTCATGAAGCCACAGTTTGAGGCGCAGTCACATTTTCAATGTAAAAAAATTATGGACTCTCATCTAAGGGATAAAATTGATAATATTCACAAATTTAAAATTAACTTTCGAGTGTCAACAATAACCACTCACATCTCCTTATCTCCTTTTTTTTTTTTCTTTTCCTAAGAAAGAAAGTTTGTGGGACAAATTCTAGTGGTAATTTAGTGAAACTTCGTATTCTTTGGCATCACACTTCAAACTGTATTTCCTAATAATGAGTTGACCTATGCCTGAAATGCAATGGATTGGAAGTACAAAGATTTGATACTGGCGCTTCTTGTTATTTATGCACACATCCAACAACGGGAACTTGGTGGGGATCCTCGTGTGACATGAAATGGCTATAGTAGTATATATCTTTCTGTATGCTGCAAAGGGCCATTTGCATGTCATGTTTTGTGCCTATCATAGATAGCTGATGAGGCGGACTAGATGTTGCCTTTTATCTAGTATAGCTTGTCGAAAAAGTTCATTTAGTGTTTGAAAGAACTTGGAGTGCGAAACAGTCTCCAGGAAAGGAAAAGTAACAAATATGTTCAACTCTACTTATTGCTATTTTGTACCGGAGATAATGTCAAGAGTAGAGACATGAAATGTCCACTGTTGCTTGTCCTGGAGACATTAAAATTCGGGAATAACCCACGAAGTCTTAAGTATTCTTTGATTAAAAAAAAAGTGTATTTTTAAAGCATTTATCATGCAGATATATTCTGATGAAACTTTTCTGCCATTATTAACTATTTGTTTGATGATGTATGATTTCTTGTGACACCTTTTGCGTTATGTTTTAGACAACAAGGAGGACAATTCCATTTCTTTTTGTTCGAGGAGATGGTGTAATACTGGTATCGCCGCCACTTAGAACAGCTTGACAGAGATGAATATGGTCACTCTCTATCAGAAGAAGTGTTCTTGATTATGTGATCCTCTATCTTCACATCCTTGACAGCAACCTTTTAACCTAGACTATTATGCAGAAAACTATGTTTCTGTACAGATGATATCGTAGTTGAACTTCCAACTTTTCTGTTTAAGATTGTGTCATTTGTTTCTTACCTTCCATGTTTTGCTGGTTCCAGTGAATTTCTAATTTAAGGTTGATCATTGTTCATACTGGTACTTAAATTGGTTAATGCGTTAGTATCATATTTTCCAGAGATGAACGAATTGGCAGCATTCTGATCATTCCACCTGCAGAAGATTGCACTGCAGTTTAGGGCAATGATTTTTCGTGTCTCCTGCACTTCCCATGGATGTTAAGACGGATCTGAAGGTAGACGGTAGGATCCTCAAATCTCCGGAGCCTCTCCATGATCATCCTCCAAACAGGATAAAAATATGTGGAGACTCTTATTGTAAAAATAATAACTGTAGTAATAATAATTGTTGTTATATGGTGAGAATATTGTATTTTATCTAAAGAAAGTTACATGATGAGATTAACGCACACTAAATATTAGAAAAAATATTATTTTTTGAAGACATAGAGTTTAAATTTTAGGGAAAAAAATGTCGAGAACACGAGCAAGGTGGGGTAGGAGATGTTAGCAATTATAATTTTAAATATATATTTTATTTTTAATCTAAAATTTTGGCCTCGTCCTTACCGGTTCAAATATTTCTCTTAAGGGGTTTAAGATATGAATTTATGGTTTTGTCTTTTTTTTGTGGTGAGAATGGTTTTGTCTTTACTATACTATGAAAATACAAATCGGAAAACTTTGAATTGAACTTTGGAAAATTACAATTTCAAATTTAAAAGAAGAGATCCCTAAGGAGAAAGCTTAGTGGTACAATTCTTTTCTTTCGATTCGGTAATCCCGAATTTAATTATCAGTGTAACAAAAAAAAATTAAAAAAAAAAAGAGATTCGAAAACGCAAATTGGAGCACATGTAATACATGGGCCAGGCCAGTTACCTGGGTTAGGCCTAGGCAGATGATCCGTCCAAGCGCATCTTTCTTCTTCCCTTCCTTCTCTAATGCCGTTCTTCATCTTCTTCTTTTTCTTGTCCGTATCTTTCTGAGTTGAGAGAGAGAGAGAGAGAGAGAGAGAGAGAGAGAGGGAGGGAGGGAGGGAGAGGGAGAGAGAGAGAGATGGGTGTGACAAAGGAGCAAGTTGAGTCTACACTGAAGACGAAGATGAACCCTTCTCATCTGGTAAGTTGTCTTGTTAATCAATATAAAATTCATGTCATGAACATGATGAATTTTCAACCAGTTTATCATTGATTCATTCATGTGCTTATATTACTTAAACGCCAAAACCCACTTGGAATTCGAATTAGATATGATTATTTTTACTGTCAATTACTTTCTTTTAATCATTTATTTTGATGTGTGCGTCGATTGTTTGGTCAACTAGGGTTTTCGGAAGATTGATTGTATTAACCCTCACCCGATAATTTTATTTTGGAGCTTGAATGGATTTTCAAAATTGCCGCAGCTTAAGCAGAGATTTACTATTAAAAGTTTTCCTGCAGTCCGAGGCCCGGGGAGTGCAGGGGAGCTGCTGCCCGCCTAAAATGTCAAGAATAAAATCTTTATTTTTACATATAATTCAAATTATAAGTCAAAATGTTCTTTCCCCATAAAATCCCCCTCCCCTTCCCTGAGATTATCCCCCAAATGCATGTTGCACTTCAGCCCCTATATAAAATTTTTGGCTTCGCCCACTGCTGCGGTCTTGGGAAGAAGTTTAATGTTAGGAATTCTTGTGTAAAAGCTATTAAAAGAACTTGGGTTGGAGTTGTCTCCGATTGGCATGGTGGGCTAAGGTTTCTGGGGTTTACGCCCCTTGTATCTGGCACATGTCTGGGAACACGGACACAAATTTGTTGCAGACCCACTCTCTCTTCCGAGAAAAAAGAACAAAAAAAGTTCTCAAACTTCTCATCCATAATAAAAGCCTATTAAATGGTTTTGTTATCGGAATCAGGTACAAGTTTATATGAAGACTTTCAGCCTAAGAAAGCAATTCACACTTCGGAGTATGAGTATTACTCTATCATGGCGATATTCTTTTTCTTTTTCCTTTTTTGCCCCTTTATGTCAGTTTAGAATGTGAGCTTTTATTTCCATGTAAGCTAGCAATGGATAAGATTTTCCATTAAATACTATGTCTAAATTGGAATTCTACGGTGTTTGATAGAAAAGTCTCTGTTGATGGCAGTGGATGGCAGTAGATGGAACTATTCAAATTAACCTTGTTGGAGCAAGGGAGTTGATGGGTTCAACTTTAATGGCTTTCAGGCTTTAAAGTTCAAACCCTGTGAATTTCACTTTTTTCTGATTGGATGTGTTTTGCAAAATATAGATAGGGCTCACTCTGTGTACAAAGTGCTCCTCGGCTTAGTACGGGGGTAAGAGAAGGGTGGACGTATATGTACGCAGCCTTCCCTTTACATTTTTTTGCAAAGAGACTGTTTCCATGCCTCGAACCCATGATCTCAAGGTCACCAAAGGAGCTACTCAACTGTTACACCAAGGTTTGACCTTTTGCAAAATATAGATATTTGGTATTAAGTTCAGAGGTAACGCAATTTATTAGAAACTTATTGGTGGAACTGGAAGGACTTCACACCTTTGATTTTGTTTTTGCTGCTTATACTGCATTTGAGTAGACTTGCTTTCTTGTAAATTCTTCTTCTATATTTAAAAAATAAAAAATAAAGAACATTCTAGAGTAGGCATTTGCTATCCTTCTCCATATTTAACAGCCCGAATGGATGATTCCCGATTGTTTTCCTCCAGTGCCCAAGTAAACCTTTTCCAAGGTTTGCCCATCGTTGCTAATATAGGGGAAGTTTTACCACTCAAACTATGGATGAGTCTAATGTAGTCTTGCAGATGGTTTTGTTTTGAGACTAAAGTAATATAGACTTTGGAAGAGAAATATTTGACTCGCAAAATATAAGAGAGATGCTGCATATAAAGTTGCGGTTTTTAGGGCTTCAAATCATTTTGAGAGTCTCCTTAATGGCTAACAAATGAGAAGAGAAATGCAAGACAGAGAACGCTAGCTAATTGTCTATTAACTACATGCTTCCTGGACCCACAATTTTGTCTCGTCCTTCCAACTGTTTTTTTCTTCCTATGTACACTTCTATATGATTGTGTGTCTGCATCCGTCAACACTAAATATATTACTACAAGGTTTATGTTCATTAATATCACCTTCTTTGCTTTGTTTTTCAGGAAGTAATTGATACATCTGGCGGGTAAGCTGCTACTGCTAAAAACAAATTTCGTGTAAGCTCTGTTGCTTTTCTCTTTGAATATGACTAATTTGTTTTTCAGGTGCGGTGCAAGCTTTGTAATTGAGATTGTATCAGAGCAATTCGAAGGAAAGAGATTGTTGGAGAGGCACCGAATGGTAAATGCTGCATTGGAAGAGGAAATGAAAAGCATCCATGCTCTATCCATTAGGAAAGCTGTGACCCCTTCTCAATGGAAACAGCAGCAAGAGACTGAAGCCTCTCAAGCTGCTGCATAGGTCATGCTTTACTGCATTTGCTATAAATCTATTGGTATCCTGCATTTTACATGGGAAAATTATGGCTGATGGACCAAAATTACACATCCTGAAAGTATTGTATGATTGTTTTTAATTTTGAGAAGGGAGATTAAATTTGGGGCTATTTAATCTTTCTTTGGATTGGTCCTCCAATGAAGCGGAAATGCTCTTCTTTGCTGCAAGTGAAACCTTGACATCAGGAGGATGCTTTTCCGGGACATGATTTGATCCCTGTATTTTCTTGGTTATTGGAGCCGCAGAGAGAGAGAGAGACGCCAAGCATCGATAAATCCAGAGCTTATGCACACATTGTACGATTCTATCAAAACTGTGGTTTTGATTAACCACCATCTTAAGAATAGAATAGCTAACAGCCATATTAAGAATGGAGCGAAACCCTCACCTAGCATTTTGCATTCTTCATATTCTGATTACGGTGCAATCATGTTTCAGTGGATTACTCAAGAAGCGCTCATTTTTGTTAGTAGTTACCCCTTGGTTGAGAACGCCAATTCAACCACTTCAACATGTGAATGTGTGTTTACCCAATAAAAAAATAAAAACCCCATGGAAAAGGAGAGCCCATCTCTTGCCTTCCCAAACTCTGGTCGGTAACTCATGACTCATCTTCTGGCTCTTAACCAACAAAACTATAGGATAGTCCAATTTTCTATTCTCTCTCTCCCTCTCCCTCTCTTCACACGCACACGCACACGCGGCTATCAGCTGTCAGACCCAACAAGGTCGAAACTTTTATATTTATGAATTTCTGGCCAATGATCTGCCAAATTTAAAGGACCCCTCTCCCTGTGTGTGAATTTTGAGTTAAAGTATTTCATTTTATTCAACGGCAGGAAGCTCATCCAACCACCAAGGACAACCTGCCATGGGGTTCCTGCGAGACCCACTACACCCACACAGTTTCTTACCGTAACTCCCAAGAGTAGTATTATCCACGCATGTAAGGTTCAATAACACCCATGGGAGAGCGCAGTTGTGATTCTTGTCTACTTTTTCAGACTTAAAAGTAATAACTCTCTTAGACTTAAAAAGTAAACTCAATTTTTCAGAGGGTTGATATTAGGTACAGCGGTTCGACCACCACCAGAGCGGGTAGATGAAAATGTAGTTTGCCGAGGCTTGCTTTCGTTTCGGTTAGCCAGGGCTTGATCCTAGTACTTCGCCACATCTGACAAAAAAAATTGTTCAGCTGATGAACGTATACAGGAAAAACTATGATCTCCTGCTCAGCATCTTCAATCCAGATTTTTGGCTTGATATCTTGTATCCTTCGTGTCCTAGTACATTCATGATCTCTATATATTTTAGGTTCTCTTTGCTGTTTCCATTTTTGTAGGTCTATTAATGAATCCATGAGGATAGGGAGAGATGACATAGGCAATATTTTCATATTAGAAAGATCAGAAAAGGATCAATCCTGATGCTCCCCATTTACTTGTGTACAAAAACTGTACTCTTAGTACAACAATTCATCAAAACATAGGAGGCATTTATGTTTTCCTCCATGAATGACAGATGTGAGAGCATTTTTTACACCATCAATGTTGTTAACCGCCATTGTCCAGTCACAGGAATACACAAAGATTTTCTGTAAAGCTCTAATTATTCCTTCACAAACATCACTCCTGCAATCCCACTTCAAAAAACCAGTCATGACATCCAAGCAGATAATATTGGACATAAGTTTACCAGATTCCAGCCACCGAAGGAGTCGCGGACAAAAATTCAGAGAAAGTAGCTCCAAGGGCATTTCTGCAGTGCATACACGAGTGATTGCAATGGCTTAACTTCTGCATGCAATTTCAGATTAAGTAAGCAGAGCCGGATAGCTATTCAAGTAGCAAAACACACAAATTATTAACATCGAAGGTTAGAATAATAATAGTTGGTAGTAATAACTAGGACAGCAATCAATCGAAATCACAACAATACATGTTACAAATCATCAAGACCTGCAGTCTCAGTGGATTATTAATAGCCAAAAATAGAAATATATACTTTTCAGATTCTTTGCACTTTCTCATGATCACACCCCTATCAACCTTCTATGTGTTTTAAGGCAATCAGCTAGAGGCTCTTCAACTACAAAAGGAACCAACTCAGTTTTACAGGGTGTTATTAGTATCTATACCACTATCTCAAACATGGTACATTTGCTTATTGATGGAGTTGTGCATACCACTACATCATTAAAATTGAAGGAAAAAAGTGAATAAATTAAAATAGAGCAAAAGGCAGTAACTATTAATAGACTGTACAGAATTAATTACTAGACCACCTCGGACTAACAGGGCATATGCCGCCAAAGAGAAGCTATTAACTATTAAAAGACTGCAGAATTAAGAGGCCTTCTTTAACAAGGGCTCCAAATCTTTGCTCCTGGATGGTCTCACATAAAGTTTCAATTAAGCTTATTTTTATAGTGAATTGAGATCAACTGTTCTTCAGAACTTGAGCTGTCAAGATAACATTAACAGCTCTAAATTGATAGAAAAGACATTATTTTACTTTCCTAGTTCTAAACTGATAAAGATCATTCACTTCATTAGAACCCCATAAATTTGCAGATTTAGTTATGAATTAACATTAAGGTAGAGCTTTTATGAACATTAGCAACATGTAAAAGAGCACAGAACATTAGCTTGAAGAGTCAAGCCAAGGTGTGGAGGTGCTTAAAGTAAAGAACTTCAGAAGCATCGTTTAAAGTAAAAATTGTTACTAAAAACTTTGAGGCTATTTAAAAGTATTGATGCACAAGGCAAGCATCCTATGCTGCAAAATTTGCCTACTAGCTTATTACACTATGACTGCTATTCAAATGATATGTCCAGAGTATTTATAAAGCTAACAGGAAGAGGAGACACGGTGAACAACACAACCATAATGACACATTAAGACCCTAGCATCACAGAGATTTACACAAATTAGCACATTTTAAAAGGAATAATCCATACCATATATTGGGAAGAATAAATTTCTTAGAAATATCCGAAGGAAAAAAAGAGACAATGACCACATGTTCATATACATGGCATTTTGCCTGTATTAAGAGTCTATAAAATTTGCCTGTATTTTAAGAAACGACAGTAAAAAAATCTGCTAATTGTAGTAGCCGAACTTTTGGTTTTGATAGGCAAGTATCCAGCTTCCAATTTTCCACTTTTTCTTACCATCAACTCTGCAAATACGGGAATGATAATACCATTGAAATTCAGACAAGCAAGCACTACAATACCCGCACAAAAATGAGCGTTCTTGGAAACCAAACCTCGCAATCGATCAAATTTAACACCATTAACTCTTTAATTTGGATCCTTGAAATTTCAAATTCAACACACAAGTATAAATTTCAAATTCGACACACAAGTATCTCACAACTTATTTTCCCATTTCATAGCTTCTATCAACTAAGCAACTACAGGTTCAATAATAGCATAAAATTTCAACAATGTAAACATTGCGATATCAATTCTAGACAAGAACCAAGTAAAACATAGGAATAAACCAAACCCATTTCTCCAAAAGCTCCGAATTCCATACCTTCTCTGCTAATGCTTAATATTGAGCATAGCCTTAGCCTCACTCTGCTCCTCCAACAGCCCTTCACTCATATACTTCTTCAACAATTCCTCCTTCTTCTTCTCCACAACCATTCTCTCAATCTCCTTCTCATCTGGCAAAGGCACGTGCACCACAAACTCTCTCTCCTTCTCCATCTCCTTCTCTTTCTCTCTCCTCCTCTCCTCCTCCACCACATCCTCTTCCTCCTCAAACAACACCCCTCTGATCTCCACCACCTCCCCGCTTTTCACCGCCTTCTTTGCCTCCTTCTTAATCTCCTCCATTACCCTCCACTCCTCCATCTTCTCCGCCCTCATTCTCTCCTCCGCCGGTCCCTCCAATTTTACCAAAATGCCATCCTCCTCGTCCCTATACCCATAATAACTCGCATCAATCCTCTTATATATGTCATACCTAGACCTCCGTTTTCTCAACTCCGGAGGTTTCTCAAACAATTCTCGTACACCGGGCAGCTTTTTGGCCGCGCCAAAGTATCGATACCCCGGACCCCGACCGCTAGGGTTTGGGACATCAACGATGTTACCATCCAAATCCGTCATTTTGGCCGAGGTTTTCGTGTAATTGGGACCGCCGAGTTCGACGATGCGACGTTCCCAATGGACTTTTTCCCGTAGGAGTTTGTTGATTTCGTCGTTGAGATCACGGAGGCGGTGCTCGCCGAGACCTTCGTTTTGGATTTCCATGACTTTGCGGCCGATTTCGCGCATGATTTGCTGACGCCATTTGTCTGCTTCGGCTAGATCTTTGCACTCGGAAGCGAGATAAGGCCTGCGTTCTTTGGGTTTCTTCTTCTCTTCGGCTTTGAGTGCTATGAATCTGTTGAGCATTGATTGTGCCTTCTCTTCGTTTCGCGCCATTTTGGAGATTCAGAGAAGAATTCGATGCGAGAAGGAAAAAAACAAAAAAAAAAAAAAACCCTAAAAATTGAGTCGATTGCTTAGGTTCGTCGACGGGCTCAGAAACCCTAGAATTCTTCAGTGAACACTTGGAGGGAGAGAGAGACAAGAAAGAGAGAGGTGGCGCAAAGGAAGCCGGGACAAGGACCTTAAAACGACGACGTTTTATTGGACTATTTATTTTTATTGTAGAAAATTTTTATAACGCTGTTTTATATGATTGTGCTAACTACAACCACAAGAAAAAAATGATGATCTAATTTAGAAAATCGATAATATATTTTAAAAGAATGTTTTAATTCACAAAAAATTAGTACCTTAGTGCCAAAAGTACGGGTCCAAACCAGAAAATTAAGAAATATTAGACCTTTTTAAAAATTATTTGTGTGAATTAAATTTTACTATCAATTATTTATATTTACAAAAATAACTGATTTAAAATTATCTGTCCCCTCAATCAAAGTCCGATAAACTATCGTATATCTGGATTAACGTTATAGTCTGGGCATTCATCTAGGATAAATGAAGGGCAAAGACTGTAATTTAGAAGATTAATCATTTTGAGTTTTTGATAAATCGGAAGATTTAAGAAATTTTGAATAATAATAATAAAATATGATATGAATTATATAAATATAAATAAAAATATAATATAAAATTAAATATAATTATATAAAAATATTTATATTATTGATTTTATTTAATAAAATAAAAATATGAGAAAATAATTATATAGATTAATATATTATATTAAAATAAAACATATTTACGTAAATAGATTTATATAATTGATTTTATTTAATAGGATAAAGTGGTGTTGTTGGTGGAATCATTTTGCGTTTTATTAAATTTGATTTTTTTTTTTTTTCAAACGATAATCACTCTCTATACGATATATTAAGGTGATTATCGTGTGATGAACAACGAATACAGTGTCGTGCACTTTCCAACTTAAACGGCGTCGCTTAGAGAGACTTCACATGAAACGTCCCGTTGGCGGGGGTCCACAATAAGTCAGTGGAGCAATTTGCAGTGGATAGCCAAAACTGCACTGAAACCCTTTGGAGCCCCACCAAAAAAGAAAAACCCTAGATTTCGGAAATGAAGTGATCAATCAACATCTGAATCCAAATCCATGCCCTACAAAAAATGATCCGAAGAAGAATTTGTTCATTGCTCTCAACTTCACTTCGCAATGCGATCACACTGCCGCCGCATATCAATACGAATCCTTGCTTCTCCATCTCCAGTCAAATTCAATCTCACCCACCACCGAACCTTAATCCTAATTTCAACAAATTCTTCTTTTGCAGTCGTGGGATTAGGCCTTATAGTTTGCTGAGCTTGAATGATCTGAGAGACAACAAAGGAGCGAGAAAGCAGAAGAAGAGGAAAGGAAGAGGAATTGGGTCTGGATTGGGTAAAACTGCTGGTAGAGGACATAAGGGTCAGAAAGCTAGAGGGACGTACAAGTTTGGATTCGAAGGTGGTCAGACTCCTCTTAGAAGGCGTTTGCCCAAACGTGGGTTTAAGAACCCCTTTAGCCTCACCTTTCAGGTTCTTCATTTTGCCCTATTCTCCATTACATGGTTAATGTTCTTCCTTTCTTTTCTTTTCTTTTCTTTTTTTTTGGATAAATACTAGACGTCAATCATTGTTGAATGTAGTTTGTTGACGATTGGTGACAGTTCAATCAGAAGCTTCTGGAGAGAGCTGAGTATTGTAAAGAATGCTGTGGAAATCGTGCGAGGTTCTGATAGTTTTGTTGGTGCTTAGTTAAGATTTTTCTATGTATGGGGATAGTGAGAATTGATACATTAGAACAACTTGCTAAGTATATCTTTGATATTTGAGTCGGAGGGATTCGACTTTTCTTTAGTGGTTTTAAATTTCCAGTTTTCTTAGTTTGTGGACAATGGTTTGATCTTGAGTCTAGTTTGTGGGATGACGAGTAAGAATCAGTAAATTCTTTGAGGGATTAATGAGTTTTACCAAAAAGAGCCGAATGTTCTGTAAAATGCTGTCGTGTGGAAAATGGAAGTGGTGTCCTGATGGTGTAGACACACATCAATTAAGATTTACCTTTTGAAAATCATGGATGAAATTGAGTTGATTCATTTTCAGATCATGATAGTTTGCCTCGCCAACTTAGACCTATAGGAAGAAGTAGAATGACCTGTTTATTTTTTGTTTCGGAGTTACCAATTTGTGGTGCATCCACAGCATGAACAGCCAATGGTTTTTGGATTTATTATGCTTTCATGACCTGAGAATTTGAGTATTTGTTTGTTTGATGAAGCTATCAAGGATCAGTTATATTTGGATCCTAAAGTTAACATGGGTAGTGTACTGTGTGATTACATTTGTTTTTCTTCAGTTTGAACTTGTGGGGAAGGTCAAACGCCACTATTATTTAATGCCTTTTGGTATCAGTATTGTCAGAATGTCAATGTCTGAATTGGTAATTAGCAACTGTGTGTAGCTTTTTCCTTCAATATGGCAATGTTTTGCTCCAGTTGAGGGTTTTCTTTGGATGAGTTGAGACTAAAAACTACTGGGGCAAGTGTTTAGAAAGTGAGATTGATTATAGCATGAACTGAAGATATGGTGCAACTTGGAGTACAACAGCTCAGTTAAATTCTTTCACCTGACTTAAATTGAGGCATACAATGGTGGCATTTAATTTCTTATATCACATTCATGTGGC
Source organism: Dillenia suffruticosa (assembly GCA_033439265.1). Lineage (NCBI taxonomy): Eukaryota > Viridiplantae > Streptophyta > Magnoliopsida > Dilleniales > Dilleniaceae > Dillenia > Dillenia suffruticosa. Next base: position 2,876,272 of record JAVTVX010000012.1, on the reverse strand, counting down.
GTCTACCTCATTCATGATTCTATGGGTGGCACTTGTAACATGCCTGTCTTTTTACCTCTGAAAAGGAAGTGGTTGAAATGGATATGATTATCTTAAGGATGCTAGTGATATTAGAAATTGGGTATGATAAAGATCCATGTTTCTTTAATTTTAAAAGAAGTGATCTGTGGAATTCAAAGTTTTTGATGAGCTAACTTTCTCCCGAAGGCTCAAGACTAGAGGTACATGCATGAATAACCAATTCGCTACCATAGAAAGAGAATCAAGAATAGATTGCAGAGGCAAATGAATAGCCATTTAGCCAAATCAATTATTAAACAATGTGCATGAAGAAATAGAGGAGGGCGAGTAAATTATATTCCTAACCTAAACTTTCATGAGTGTCGTAGATTTTCTTGTTTAATTCTTTTGTCTAAAAGGGCCATCTAGTTTAAATTTCCAAGGAGTTTCTTGGTTGTGTTGCTTCCCATTGCTCTTTAATTTGATGCATCATCTTGACTTCTACTATTTTCTATATCACAGCCTGTGGGCTTGGGAAAGATTGCTAAACTTATAAATGCCGGGAAGATAGACTCTTCTGAATTAATCACGATGAAAACCCTGAAGGTATGGTGGAACTAAAGTTTTATTGTTAAGTTTCATGTGATTTTAGAAATGATTCCCTTTAGATTTGCTTTATGGCTGTTTCATTCTTGCAACAGGATACAGGGGCAATAGGAAAGCAAATAAAAGATGGAGTAAGGTTGATGGGACGTGGTGCTGAACAGATTGAATGGCCCATTCATCTCGAGGTAAAATTTCCTTTTGGCCTTTCCTGCTAATAACATGCTAATCTTGTTTTCATGGATTTTTTGCGTCATCCTTGCTTTCCTTTCCTTTTGTTCTCCCTCCAGCTATTGTTCTTCTTTCCTAATTATGTTACTGGGAGCACCATGATTTGTGAAATAAAAGAAAAATGACATCTTCCAGGTCAATCTGAGATTTTTGACTAGTTTCAACAGTCTTCCCACCCATTAGTTGCATGACTTGATTCACCGGGACTTGTGATATTCATAGAATAGAATCACAAGCATGATCGTATAATCTATGAGTGGCCCTTTATACTTGCCTTCCACATTCATCAGTTTTGAAGTACTAACTAGAGGAGGTTGCGTGCTTACAGGTGTCAAGGGTGACAGTTAGGGCAAAGGCAGCTGTTGAAGCAGCAGGAGGTTCAGTGAGGAGAGTCTATTATAACAAGCTAGGTTTTCGAGCATTGCTCAAACCTGAGTGGTTTGAGAAGAAAGGAAGGTTGCTTCCAAGAGCTGCTAGGCCTCCCCCAAAACAGAGGGATAAAGTTGATAGCATTGGGCGCCTACCTGCACCAACCAAGCCAATTCCATTTACACCTGAGGAAAAAGAAACAGCAGTCTCCACTTAAAGAAATTGCTTTGTGCAATATGTTGAGTTGACAAATGTATCAAGATTTTGTTCCAATAATTTGCTGGCCAATGACATTCTTTCTTTTGGCTATGTTTTGTTTCAATGAAACACAACATATAGCTTAAAATGGCACACCAGAGGAACATGGTAGCTTTTGCAATGAAAGATTGTGCTGTAATTTTCCATTACAGCAGAGAGTTGGATTTATTTATTTTTTATTTTATTTTGAGTCGTTTTCTAAAAGTAAAAACTGCTGAAAATACCCTTTTTCCCTTTGATGAACTACTATAGTTGGTTTCACTGCCTGATCACAAGCAACAAAATGCCCCCTAATTGTTCCTGTTAGGACCAAATGAGAAACAAATCATACACCAACCCTTGGTTATCCCCATTTTTTCCTTATATAGTCCGTCGTCGTCATCGTCATAGACAATCCATATTCTGCTAGGACTAGGATTGTGCTTTACAAATTAGTTCATGTGAGTAGGGAATACAAAACATGGACAATCCTCATCTTTAATTAGCAGTCTATATGGAACCCTTAATGCGTTACACTCTTGAGATAAATTTTAGATATTGAGATCCTTCCTCTCCTATTATTATTGTTGTGCTTCATCGTTAATTGTCTTCTCTGCAGCCTCAAATCCCACAAAAGGGTGCGAGAAGAGCACGACAATGTGTTCTATCATGCCTGCCAAAAGTTAGGATTCTATCAAAAGTGCTTTATTGTTAACGGTCAATTTTTAAGTTAGGATTTAAATTTGTCTGCATGGTGTTAAAAGACCCAACTCCAATGTGTTCTACCATGCCAGCCAATTTTAATTAATTTCCACTCTTTTTTATTATAATAGAAAACTACAAATCTAGTATTGAATTGAATTTCATAATTTTTACACCTTCCATGGGACGGACAATTGAAAGCTGTGATTGGGTGCAAGCGGCGGAGTGAGGATCGCTGGTAGTATCTAGATATTTGTAAAGCACCTTTTAAAGAAAATGGATCCTTTTTCCTCCTGCTCCAAGATTTTATCATGAGGTACCTTAATTATGCATTTTGGTTATATCACTTTTTTTATAGCAATAAGGTGATCCCCCTCTCCTACTAATGAGCTCTCTACTACTAATGAGCTCAATCAACCGTTGCCTCGCACTTGTTTCCGAATTTTGTTAAATACAGAAGTGGGACAAATGTGTCAGTGAGCTTCCTACAGCAATGAGGCAAATCCTACTAAACAAACGTCTCCAAAAACAAGGGGGCAAATGCTACAAAAGAAAGGCCATGAGTCTTGCCGGTGGAACATGTCATGGTTGTTTTGCAAAATGTTGTTAAATACAAGAATTGGACAACTGTGTCAGTGAGCTTCCTATAGCAACTAGGCAAATACTACAATAAAAAGGTCTCCTACACCAAATAGGCAAATCCTACAAAATGAGATATGAGCAATACAACCAGTTGCAAAATCCTCGTGTTCAATTAATGACTGCCAGTTGAATTACGTAGATGAGTTGGGTATACTTTAGAAACCAAAGTTTCACCAAATGACAAACAGATGAACATAATTAATTACAAGCAACAAATAATGGGATCAAAATTTTAAAGCTACATCACCAGAAAAGAAAATAATAACAATAAAGCTTCCAAATGCTTCATGCAATTAATAAAATATCAAAGATAATCTCACTATTCAACTAACATTTACATAGTCAACTTATATTGACTTCAAACCTCCTCTCATGAAATTATTATTTACAAAAAAAAAAAAAAAAAAAAAAAAAATTAAAATTGAAAAGTGCACTCGACAATATCAGTTAATGATGGGGCATCAAAAGATATCTTGAGCTCTTGAGACCCCTCAAAGGGCGTAGATGGAGTTGCATTGGATTGTGCCTTCAGACAATTAGTCTTCCCCCATGGAACGAAATACAAGCCAATCCCAACAACTATTGCTCCTGATATACTGTCAGATATTTAAATTAAATTATATATTTGTATTATTAATGTAAATAGATATATATGTTAATGTAATTGGAAAATAAAAAATTAATTACCTTCCACGGTAGATTTTTCATTGAGGATTATCAACTCTGCCACTCCCACGAAAATTAAAGTAAGTGGACTAAAGTTGGAGACGTATAGTGGCCCCTTAACTCTTACGCATCATGCTATCACCGCAACCATTAATCCCGAAGCTAACACACTCTGCACACATCCATTACTCAAGTTTTCTCATTTAGGAGAATATATATATAATGAAGATGGAGATCTTTTTTTCTTTTTTGTTCTTTTTACCGTATAAATGACAGTGAAAAGGCCGATGTTAAAATGCAATCTCTCTCCCTGCATATTGGTTATTTATGCCCATTGTGGGGCATTTTGGTAAGAAAAAGATAATGGGGTAACTCCCATTATTGATTACCGATTAACCATCAAATGTGTAACTCCCTAATAAAACCTAATTAAGCAAAAAAAAAAGAGGATACCATGTGAAGAGAAGCCTCTCCTTCCTTGTGGCGTGAACAGTAACAATGGTGGAGATGGCTAGGGTTTTGCACATATTCTCTAGAGAGAGAATAGAGAGAGGGATGGAGATTTTCGCGTAGGAAAATCTCCCATCGTCAGACGATTCACCGGACACGAGGCTTGAGGCGTCGTGGATTTGAGGTGGTGGTTCGATTGCGTGATCACCATCCGACCGTGCGATCCGTTCGAGGGACATCGCGACACGGTGGATTTTGGAGACCGCCCAATAGAGGTATTTATCTCGAAAATTCTGATTCAATTTATTTTCACGCTTTCGCATGTGCGATTAAATCCAATACTGCAAAGAGCGTACACCACAGACCAGACTGCTTCCGAGGCACACATGAGGGCAGTACTCGAGAATTTGCAAGGATACCCATCTTAGTCTATCAACAAACCCAAACACCCCCCCCCCCAAAAAAAACAAAAAGCAGTAGTTTTTAGTTTATCAAATTTTATTGTTTAGAGTATCTTATAAAAATTGAACATTGAAATAAGAGTTTAAGGGACAAATTTAACAAAATAATTATAAAAATTAGATTACAAATCATATTTTTCATCTAAACAAGAGAATCAATACCTATATTATCAATCAAAATGCTACTGAGATGCAAAATTCTACGGTAAACAAAGCACCTAATACTTGATTACCATGAATCTTGTATGATTGGATCTTTTCACTATGTTTGAAGAAATTAAAACACGTTAACTCATAACCGATTTCGGGCCCTTTGTAAAATGTGAGCAACATTGCTTCACCTATTCCCAAAATACGGCCTGTCCAACCTCTCAAGTCCGAAAACTAAAGTAATATTTGTTAGTTCAATTTTATTAAAAAACTTAAAAGAAAAAATTATAGATTAAACCAAATCTTTAATCTATAAGACATTTGTTTAAATAGATCCGATATTAATGTAAGAGTTTTTGGTGTCATAGTGCAAATGCCTCATGCAATTAATAAAATATTAAAGATAATCTCACTGTTCGACTAACATTTACATAGTCAATTTATATTGACTTCAAGTCTCTTCACATGAAATTACCATTAACCCAAAAAAAAAAAAAAAAAAAAAAAAAAAAAAAACTTAGAAAGTAAAAAACTCACTAGACATCAGTTTCAAAAGATGTCTTGAGCTCTTGAGACCCCGCAGAGAGTGTAGATGTAGTTGCATTAGATTGTGCCTTTAGACTCTTAGCCTTTCCCCATAGAACGAAATACAAGCCAATCACGATAACTATTGCTCCTAATATACTGTTACATATTTAAATTAAATTATATATTTGTCTTATTAATATAAATATAAAATATGTTAATGTAATTGGAAAAATAAAGAATTAATTACCTTCCAAGGTAAAGTTTTTCATAGAGGAATATCAACTCTGCCACTCCCACGAAAATTAAAGTAAGAGGACTAAAGTTTGAGACGTATAGTGGCCCTTTAACTCTTACGCACCATGCTATCACCGCAACCATTAATCCCGAAGCAAACACACCCTGCACATATCCATCACTCTATTTTTCTCATTTAGGAGAATGTGTATATATAATGAAGATGGAGATCTTTTTTCTTTTCTTTTTTACCGTATAAATGACAGTGAAAAGGCCAATATTAAAATGCAGCTTCCATGCAGACCAATCTCTCTCCCTGCAAAGAGCGTAGACCACAGACTGGACTGCTGCCGAAGCACACATGAGGGCAGTACTCGAGTATTTGCAAGGATACCGCTTGCTCATCTTAGTCTATCAACAAACCCAATCCCCCCCCCCCAAAAAAAAGCATTAATTTTTAGTTTATCAAATTAAAAATCATACTTTTTAGTTAAACAAGAGAATCAATACCTGTATTATCAACCAAACTGCGGCTGAGATGCAAAATCCTATGGCAAACAAAGCACCTAATACTTGATTACCGTGAATCGGGTACGATTGGGTTTTTTCATTATCTTTGAAGGAATCGAAATGAGTTAACCCGTGACCAATTTCAGGCCCTTTGTAAAATGTGAGCAGCATTGCTCCGACTATACCCAAAATAGTGCCCAAAATCTTGGCCTGACCCGTCAATTTTTTGATCTCCAGCCTCTCAAGTCTGAAGACTAAAAACGATATTTGTTAGTTCAATGTTATTAAAAAAATTAAAAGAAAAAATTATAGATTAAACCAAAATATTAATCCATAAGAAATTTGTTTTAATAGATCTGATATTGAAATAGAGTAGCAAAAGATAATTACTAATATAACTCCCATTATATAGTTTAATATTAAATGTCACAAAATATAAAGTAAGAGTTTTGATGTCTTATCTTGTTCATACGACCTCACTTATTAAATTTATTTTCAGTGTATAAAAATAAGAATTTCCCTATTTTTGTTGATGGAGAATGAATTTGTTTCCTTTCTAGAAGCAAAAGAAATACATATATATTGTAGCTATTAGAACTGCAATAAATTCATCATAAAACTATTAAAAAATGCAAAACAAATGAAGAATTTACCTAAATATAATAGCCAAGAGAAATGTAATTGCGGGTACGAGATTAGCAACTGCGGTGCAAAGTGTTGCAGAGGTATTAGACAGACTCTCCATCACCAAATTCTCCGCAAGTGATGCCCTAAAATAGAAGCAAAAAAAAAAAAAAAAAAAAAAACCCATCTATGAAATAATAGTTAAGATTATTTTTTAAAAAAAAAAAGAAAAAAGTATACTAGGCTTGTCGAATACTTTTATTCTTGTTCACCAATGAATGACTGTGATTATACGTACCCAAATAATCCAGAAAGAAAAGCTTGAAAACCAATAATCCATGTAATCCTTGGTCTTTCCCTCCTGATATTTAGAGGGAAAAGGATTTAAAAAGAAAAATTCAAATGAGATTCTAAAAACCATAATATGTTCATAAAAAAAAAAATCAAGAGATCACCTTTCTAAGAAAAATGCAATCGGAGCAATACAACCCGTTGCAAAAATGTATCTGTAAGCAAGTAAAATCCTCATGTTCATCCCTTGATTTACAGACACCTTAATCAGAATATTTGATCCGGCATATATAAGTCGGGCTATCACCATTAACACAAATGGCTTTAGACCATGGAGAAAACTTGGCAAACTTGAAGCCATGGAAAAGTTCAGACACTGTGTGTTGCTTTGTGAGTGATTAAGGTAAGGAAAGAAGAGAGAGACAGCACACGATGGATTTGGGAGAATACAAAGAACTACTTATATTTGACTTGAAATTCATAAATGGGGTAGACATGAAGACTTTAGCCAAAGGAAAATGACTCACTCCTTAAAAACGTTAATTATAGTATAAAATTGAAGTAGAGAATTTATCCTATCAAGGCATTAGTAATTGATAGATCTGTGGATTAGCTTAAAAGTAGAAGCTATGGTGACATCTCCAAAAAAAAAAAAAAGAAGAAGAAAAGAAAATGTAGTAATTCTAAGGAGGTGGATGGAATATGGTTGGAATAATTAAATCCCACTTGAGAAACTTTTCAATTTTTCAATTTTCAGTATTTATTATTTGTTAATTATGGTAAAAATGTTGTTGCCTCTTGGTAAAAAGTAGCAAACGAAAACGGCTCACTCCTAAAAATATGTTAATTATGGTTTAAAAATGTAGTGATTTTGATTATGTCATATGATTTAATGGTGCGATTCATAGTCAAAACAGAATTAAGGATGTTCACATTAATGTTAATTGGCCCCTGTTTACTTGCATAGATCACCAATAAATGCTTTCACATTAATAGGAACAAATTGGATTTATGAACCAATTTTCTGAAACTCGGTCTTTCTAGAATTAATGATTTCCTTTTAGAAGGGCCATTAAATCATTAATTATGAATCTTATTCATAAATCATTTGATCTTTCTTTTCTTTTCTTTTTTTGGTACAAGGAGATGTAATCAAATGAGATCAACTCAGAAAAGAGAGAACGAATGTGGGGAGTTTTTATCACTTGAGCTGTTTATGAGAAAAAAAATCATTAATCTTTCATTTTTCTCTCATTTTACCTTATTCTCACCGTCTTCTAACGAGGATGAAGTAAAGAGGAGATTGAGCGAGTCCACAAAGGGAGAGGGAAAATGGCTACCGTCGCCTCAGCAAGGTCCGTCCTACGCTCCTCAACCATCAGAACCGCCGTGGCGAAACTCTCCACTCCCGGAGCCAATGCCTCGAGCTCTCCTTTCCGCTTTATCAAACAAAAAAGGGAGAGGGAAAGAGAGGTGATTATCAAATATAATTATATTTTTGTTATCATATATTTTAACTAAATATCACAAGATGTATAAAAAGTATTAATTATTAATGGGTTCCACAGGAGTTTATATTAAAACATTTAATAGAAAAAAGATCTTTTTTATAGAATAATAATTATTATTATTATTATTTTCACTGATATATTACATCGGAAAACTCTTTAGTATATCAATTTGAGTATTTAAAGTCATAAATATTTTATGGCCGTTTCCAAAAGAATAAAATCTTAAATTGTGAAACTCATATCCATCCTAGTAGACATTGTGGCTAATTCATGATTCCCCATCGTTTTTTCCAAACATATTAAAATGTTTTTTTTTTTTTTTTGGTTCAAGTTGTAGACATACAACTATTCCAAAATATTCAATTCTAACGAAAGCGCTAAATCCATGTTCTTTTTCTTTTTTTTTGGTGAAAAAATCCATGTTCTTTCATCGGACGTGAAACGGACCAATGAATGACTTGTGAAACCCTTGATATAAACAAGATTTATTAAGCTTGTGTTACATTGTATTGTATGAGTACTACATATATATGTGTATATTTTTTTTTTGGTATCTTGATTTAATTATCGTCCGATATTCGAAAATTCATCCCGACTATTCAAGATCGATCGGTTATGGGACTCACTTTTGTGGGGGTGGGTCTCCCAATAAAGGGTTTTTCATGCCCATGTCAGGCTTTGAATCCCCATTTGATTAAGAGATGAAAACGTCCCTATCCATTTATACCACCGTTCGTTGATTTTTATATACCTATATAATCCAACAGAACTCTGACCACATGTATCAAAATTGAGTTGTACCATGCGCGCATCAAATACCAAGTCCTTGGCATGAAATTCTGGAAAAAAAAAATCCAAAAATCCAAAAATCTTGCACATATTTGTCAAAGGTTGTTCATTTTTGTCATTGAAAGAGTCAAAAGCGGCACAACAAGGGTTAGACTTTTCTTTTTCCTTGGGTTAAATTGAAGGTCAGTTAAATTTATTAGACTCAGTGGAGAAGGGTGTTGGAATTCAAAATTTAGAAATATAAAAAATTATATTAAAAAGAATGTTGCCTGACCATCCATTTAGACGGAGAGTTTTGATGAAAAAAAAAATGAAGGGTTTTTAAAGAATCCATATTTGACAAAACAATTAATTAAAGTGAAAGGTTTTGAAGGGTTTCTATGAAACCCTATAAATCCAATTTTTCAATTCTACTGAATCCATAGATTTTAGAGAGGAAAGATTTCCTTTTAAAATTATAAATACTAAATTTATTTTTATATTTTTTATTTTAAAAATCTAATAAAAATAAAAAAAAAAATAAAACATTAAATTTGTATACTTTTTTATTATATTTTCTCTTTCTCTCGTCTAAACAAAAATGATTTTTTATTTTATTTCCCTTTTCTTCTCTTTCCCATCACATATTTTGTTGTCAGTTTTTTATATTTTACATTCCTTTCCTTCCTTTTCCCTTCTTTTCCTAGTTTGCCAAGCAATGTAACAGCTCGTTTGGACGAAGGGTTTTAATGAAAAATGGAAAAAAAAAAAAAAAAAAAGAGAGTATTTAAAGAAGCCAACCATGTTTGGCAAACTAACTAATTGGAGGGAAAGGTTTTGGAGGGTTTCTCCTCTGAAATCAATTTTTCAATTCTATCAAATTGATGGATTTTGAAGAGAATGGATTATTTTTTAAAATTGTAAATACGGATAAAACAATAAATTTATATAATTTTTAATTATATTCTCTCATTTTTATTATCTAATCAAACATGATTTTTTATTTTTTTCCTTTTTTTTCGTCACATATTTTACTGTTAAACATAGTTTTTAATTTTACATCCTTTTCTTTCCCTTTTCCATCCTTTCCCTTCTTTCTCTTTACCTCCCTTTCCCATCATATTGCCATACACATTGTAAATAGGTCCCCTGCGAACATAATCGGTATATGACTCCGGATGATAGCGGTGAGAGAGACGAAAAAAAAAATTCTGTTAAATTCCTGCCACGTCAAAAGGCTGGTGAATTTCTGGGCCAGGTCTTGGGCCTGAACATGGATTTAATTAGATCTGAGCTGGGCTACTAGGCCCTAAAAATAGGACCTTGGCACAAAAAGAAGCCCATAGGTGTTGGGCATGGACCCCAACAAATAGGCCCATAGAAATTTTGGGTTTGCCTATATGTAATACAGCCCAGTTCGGTGTATATATATATATATATATATATATATTTGGTGTAAGTGAATTTTACTTAGATTTTACCCAAATAATCCAATCTGAATACTGTGGGGCCTATTAAGGGATTGTCTCTTCCAAATTCTGTTTCTCCACTCTCATGGCTCGAAGTCAAGGCATATAATTAAAGGAGTAAAGTGTCTGACTTCTACACCTATAGAAGTTTGGCAAATGAGGCAATATTAAAATGTTCTTCTTTACCAAATATATATATATATATATATATTAAAATATTCTTTTATACTTCATAGCAAGATTCCTTTATTCAAATTTTGTTGCTCCTTTACAAAGAATGAATAAGAATACGTCTCTCAGAAACAGCTCAAGCGATAGACTCTCTCCACTTTCAACATCCTTTCCTCGACTTGATGCCGCTTGGTTACATCTCCTTGTATCAAAAAAAAAATTGAATAAAAATACATTTATTGGCTTAGGTGGGATAGGCACTTTCGTCTCTTAATCAAGTCGGGATTTTGACTCTCCCTGAGTACGGAAAAAACAATGTTGGGAGACCTACTCCCATAAAATGGGCTCTGCAGTGATCGATCTAGATTAGTTGAAACGAAATTCTAAATATTGAATGGTGGCCAAATCATGATATCAAAAAAAATGAATCACGATTTGGGAGCCGTTGATCCAAACAAGCGAGTAGTTGTGTAGCAGAAAATATATTCATTAAAAATTTTTTTAAAATAGTACTACAATATTACAGAAATAGGCTTGAGCTTTTAGGGTACTTGTATAAGGCCGGGCTTGGGCTTCAAAGAGGCTGGGTCTAGCCCTGACCTCTTTGTGGGGTTTCAAACCCTGGACCAGCCCCACACAACCCGGACACCACCTCAAGGCTGGGCCTACAGAGGGCTCATGACAAATTTTAGATCTGAGCTCAGCCTAGAAATCACTTTGGGGCCTTGCTAAGCTGGGCTTTCCATTAAGATTTCAACCCAAGCCTATTCATGTCACTAGGGCCCACCTAAAATTAAATTTATTAGTATATTGTGAAATAAAATTCTTTAATATAGTTTTCAAGAACTAATGAGATTTTTTTTTTTTTTTACATGAGATTCGAACCCGATTATGGGGTTAGGGAGGGGAATTGTGATCACCGGACTATCTCTTTAGGAACACTAACGAGATTTTTCCCTTGTTAAGGCAAATGCAATTTTGAAGCGTGAATTATAATATTGATGATGGTTCACTAAATCTTTTTTAATTTTACTCTAATATTAAATCTTATTTTCTTTTTCTTTTTTTCTTTCAAAAAAATTTGAGGTATCCAAAAATTTTGAACCATCTTAACCACGCCAAATTGCTGTCAAATCAACCCATTAGATTAAGGAAAGTTCAGGTGTCTAATCTATTCTTAAGCCAAATAAGGTCATCTGGTCCGAGAAAGACAAGAACAAAAGATACTAACACTAGTTTGAGAAGATCTTATATCACCTAATTCCATAACCAAAGATGTAAAACAAAGTAAAATTCCGAAAATTGCCTTCGATACCCATAAAATGGGAGGCATGGAAGAGACATTCAAGCACTCAAAACCCTGTGCCAATCATTATTCTTTCTAATTATTTCTTTGATCCAAGTAATCTTCAAAATTACCTGTTTATGATAAAGCCCCTCGACCCTCACACCAAACATTGTGGAGACAAAATCAAAGTATTCAATTGTTTGTCAAAATCAAAAATTCTATAAAGGTTTGTATCACTTTTGTATACTTAATACAAATTAAATATTTGTATAGAAATTAATATTTTTTTCTGTTTACATTTAAAACTGAGTTCCGTGGGAATATTTAAAAAGACAAAGTATTACAAATTGAAATTGAAAATCATGTATATATATATAGTTTCGCTTTATATTAGGTTTTGTTTAATTCAAATTTCAAATATACTTGAAAGATTGACATGTATATGGAAAATATTAAACCTAAGATCAAGATACTCATAAAAGTGGAATTGAACTCGCAACATATTGGTGAGTCACATTGTTATTTACATATCTAATATCTGAAACTCTATCGATGTTTGGTTGACTCAGCGTGAAGGGCGTTGAGACCCCTGTCCGAATTTGACTTGGCATGAAAATAGAAAAAATCATGTTAGGAGATCCCCCGAAAAAGTGTCTGACAGCAGATCTGTACAGATTGGATGAAATCTCGGATACTGAACGGTGGTTTTACCGAGATACCAAAAAAAATCTAATATTTGAAACCCTTCTAAGAAACATGATATTAGTAAATATTTAAGGACATCAAAAAAATGAAAAACTATTTTTTTAATCACTAAAAAACTCTGTTGTTTTAGGATATTTCTATAATTTTCATGAATATTGATACTTATGAATTTATGATTATTAGATCTTCACCTAATGATCTCCAAATCATTTCACCTTTCCATCTTAAAAAGGGTAACCGTTGGATGGGGATCCACTTATTACAAACTCTAAAAATGTCGATATCTATGGAAATTGTAGAATAACCTTATTTGGAAGAACAAACAATCGCATGCCCTTCTATTATGATAAACTTCGTGGTTCACTTGCGTTTTTTTTTTTTTTTTTCCTTTTTTTTTTTTCCTTTTCTTGCAGCCCCGTTGGTGTGGGGGCCTAAAATTCCCCTTCTTTGTTATACACTGCTACTCTCCACTTTAGGCATTATTGCTTTAGGTGATGCTGCAATACGCAGACATGAGGTAATTACAAGACAACATGGTGTTGGAGCTGCCGATGATGGTAGATATTCCATCATTGGGAGGGATGTCCTACGTGAAGGAGGTCATGCTGTTGATGCAGCTGTTGCTGTTGCTCTTTGTTTGGGTGTTGTTGGTGCTGGATCAAGTGGCATTGGTGGCGGTGGTCTCTTGCTGGTTAGGTTAGCTAACGGGAAGGCTCAGGCCTTCAATTTTAGAGAAACCGCTCCTATGCTAGCTTCCCAGGTACTATAGTAGTTCTTTAGCTAACTGGCAGTAAAATTTTTGAAGTACCAAGAAAGAAAAATTTTGGATTCACTTTTTCAGGACATGTATGGAGGCAAGCTTTCTAGAGAAGCTAATGGTGCCCTCTCGATCGCAGTTCCAGGGGAACTTGCAGGTTTTCACAAAGCATGGAAACAATATGGAAAGCTTCCATGGGAGAGGCTTGTACTTCCAGCTGCATCTTTGGCTTTAAAGGGATTCAAGATTTTGAAGTATCTTCACACACAAATGGTTGATACAGAATCAGGGATTTTAGCAGATAAGGGACTTCGCAACATATTTGCACCAAATGGCAAGCTCTTGCAGCCCGGTGACACTTGTTACAACAAGAAACTTGGAGAGACGCTCAGAACGATAGCGAAGAATGGCGTTGAGGCATTCTATAATGGATTTATTGGATTAAATTTGGTCAGAGATGTTCAGAAGCTTGGAGGAATACTAAAAATGGAAGACTTGCGAGGTTATAAAGTAAAAAGGGCAGAACCACTCTCCGCAGAGATTCAGGGGTTGACGATACTTGGCGTGCCCCTGCCTTCGGGGAGTGCTGTTATGATGCTTTTGAGGCAAAAACCTCCCGTACACTCATTTCATCATACATTGAGGTTCAAATAACATATTATTCTTTTCTGTTTTTGCTTCAACAGATACTAAACATTCTCACTCCATTTGGTGTTCCTTCGGGTGTAACCGGTCCATTAGTAGTTCATTGACTAGCCGAAGCGCTTAAACATGCATTTGCTGTAAGGATGAATCTTGGTGATCCTGATTTTGTCAATGTTTTGTAAGAACAGGAGGGTGGCCCATCACCCTCCATGCCCTGCAAAACCATCCCTGAAAATAAGGGATTTCACTCACCAAAGGGGTAATCAAGTATGGGCCTCAATAATGGTTGTTGATGGCACAACCATTATAAATAGGGGCAACCATAGCAAGGGTCCCTAAGCTCAATTCATTAGTCTCACACACCATCTAGAGAGAGAATTGAGAGCTTGGAAGGCTTCTTGTGTAAAACATCCATGCAAGTCTAATACATGAATTTAAAAGCAAAATTGAACCATAGAACAAGCGGAAGCAAGTGTACCTCCAGCCATGGATTCCGGCGAGTCTGAACTCCCTTTGGCAGCACCTCTGGACGTGCAAGAAGCCTTCCAAGCTCTCAATTCTCTCTCTAGATGGTGTGTGAGACTAATGAATTGAGCTTAGGGACCCTTGCTATGGTTGCCCCTATTTATAATGGTTGTGCCATCAACAACCATTATTGAGGCCCATACTTGGTTACCCCTTTGGTGAGTGAAATCCCTTATTTTCAGGGATGGTTTTGCAGGGCATGGAGGGTGATGGGCCACCCTCCTGTTCTTACATTCTCCCACTTGGTCCACTCACCCGACTTGGTGACTTTATCCAAGCCGATACTTAATGGAAAAAGCACACATGAATCACAGTGACAAGTCCTCTAATTCAGCGAGTATTGTCTCCTGTGTATCACAATGCATGCTACTCCCTATCCTTATGGTAACCATCTTTATGAATAAACCCTATGTTTATTCGGGATCCATTTTCAAGAAATTTTCTCAAAACTGGAATGTGCACAAATTTTTTTTTATACGAGAAAATTTAATTCGAAATTCCATTAAAATTGGGATTTAAACCCATATTTACAATATGATCCCTGAATTTAACTGGAGGCATGCCTTTAGTCAGGGGATCAGCAAGCATACATTCGGTGCTTAGATGTTGGATTATAACCTTATTTTCCAATATACGTTCCCTTATGGCTAAATACTTAATGTCGATGTGCTTACTTCGACTACCACTCTTATTATTTTTAGCCAGAAACACCGCAGCCAAATTATCACAAAATATACTTAATGGCTTAGGTACAGAGTCAAAAATCCTTAACCCAGCCATGAAACTTCGTAACCACACCGCCTGTGACGTGGCCTCAAAACACGCCACAAATTCAGCTTCCATAGTAGAGGTCGCAGTCAATGTCTGCTTAGCACTCCTCCACGATATAGCTCCACCGGCCAGAACAAAAATATATCCAGATGTTGACTTTCGAGAATCAACACAGCCAGCGAAGTCCGAGTCCGAGTATCCGACCACCTCAAAATTGTCGGTCCTCCTATATGTGAGCATGTAGTTCTTGGTGCCTTGCAAGTACCGTAACACCTTCTTTGCAGCCTTCCAATGCTCCAAACCAGGATTACTTTGATATCGTCCTAACATTCCAACTGCATATGCTATATCAGGTCGAGTACAGACCTGTGCATACATAAGGCTTCCAACTACGGAAGCATACGGAATATTGGTCATCTGTTCCCTTTCCAATTCCGTCTTGGGACACTGGTCCAAACTAAACCGGTCACCTTTGACGATAGGAGATACACTTGGTGAACAGTCCTGCATTCTGTATTTCTTAAGAACTTTCTTAATATAGGTTTCTTGAGATAGTCCGAGAATCTTATGAAATCTATCTCGATGTATCTTAATGCCAATGACGTAAGACGCATCACCTAAATCTTTCATAGCAAAGTTCTTAGAAAAGAATTGTTTCACCTCATGCAACATCCCTTTATCATTGGTTGCAAGTAAAATATCATCCACATACAGCACTAGGAAGCAAATTTTACTCCCACTTACCTTCTGGTATATACACTGATCCACAACATTTTCTTCAAAACCGAATGAAGAGACTGTCTCATGGAATTTCAAATACCATTGGCGGGAGGCTTGCTTCAATCCATATATAGATTTATTAAGTTTGCAAACCAAATTCTCACCATTACTAGAGGAAAATCCTTCAGGTTGATACATGTAAACCTCTTCCTCTAATTCTCCATTCAAAAATGCCGTTTTCACATCCATTTGTTGCAACTCTAAGTCAAAATGTGCAACAATCGCCAAAATAATACGGAGGGAATCTTTCTTAGATACTGGAGAAAAGGTCTCCGAATAATCGATTCCTTCCCTTTGAGTGAACCCTTTAGCAACAAGTCTGGCCTTGTATTTCTCAATGTTGCCAAATGAGTCAGTTTTTGTCTTAAAAACCCATTTACATCCAATGGGTTTTACCCCATCAGGCAACTTTACAAGATCCCAAACTCCATTACTCGTCATGGAGTCCATCTCATCTTTCATGGCTTCCAGCCACAAACTCGAATTGTTAGAGTTTATGGCTTCTGAAAACGACTCAGGATCATCTACGGCACCAACATTGTAATCAGACTCCTGGAGGTATACTACATAATCACTAGATATTGCTGACCTCTTAATCCTAACAGATCTCCTTAATGTTGGCTCAACAGTCTCTCTAGGAAAGGGCTGTCCAACTTGACCTGTTCCGGTGTCAGCAGATTGTGGAATATTTTGATTGTCATCTGTAATTGGGTCAACGTCCATGGGTACTGGAGGGACGCTTTGAATGACAATCATCCTTTCACTTGAAGTGGAAGGCATACTTGATAGATTCTTTTCAGGGACTAAGTCTTGAAAGGAATCCCTCCCACTAATCAAGTGATCCTCAAGAAATTTCGCGTTTCTCGATTCCACAAATCTAGTATGATAAGATGGACAATAGAATCTGTATCCCTTGGACCTCTCAGCGTATCCAACAAAATACCCACTAATGGTCCTTGGATCCAGTTTCTTTTCTTGTGGATTATAAACTCTTACTTCTGACGGGCATCCCCAAATGCGTACATGTCGCAAACTGGGTTTCCAACCTTTGAACATTTCAAATGGGGTTTTGGAAACCGCCTTAGTTGGAACCCTATTTAATATGTATACAGCCGTTTTAAGAGCTTCAATCCACAAGGATTTAGGCAATTTAGAGCTAGACATCATGCTCCTTACCATGTCCAATAATGTCCGATTTCTTCTTTCAGCCACACCATTTTGGTTTGGAGAACCAGGCATGGTATATTGGGCGACAATCCCAGTTTCTTGAAGAAATCGAGCAAATGGACCAGGTGCTTGTCCATCTTCAGTATACCTCCCATAGTATTCTCCACCTCTATCCGATCTCACTATCTTTATTTGCTTATCGCATTGTTTCTCTACTTCTGCCTTGAAAACCTTAAAGGCATCCAACGCCTCATCCTTATGGCGAAGAAGATAGAGATACATATAACGTGAGTAATCATCAATAAAAGTGATGAAATACCTTTGGTCATATGAGTCCATATCCGGACAACATATGTCTGTGTGAATGATCTCTAATAGATCTGAGCTCCTCTTGGCACCCTTTTTTGACTTATTGGACTGTTTACCCTTAATACAGTCCACACAGGTTTCAAAGTCACTAAAATCTAGAGTACTAAGTACTCTATCCTTTACCAACTTTTTAACCCTTTCGATGGAGATATGTCCTAATCTCCGATGCCACAACATAGAGGAATTTTCATTTATGGCACACCTTTTCACACCAATATGTATTGTGTTGCAACATGTATTATCTTGCAAATTAATTCTATATAGTCCGTCAATCAATAGACCTGTACCAACGACATTTGAATGCAAAAGTAATGTCATTGTATTATTGAATTGGAAAGAATATCCGAATTGTACAAGTTTTGATACAGAAATTAGATTTCTAGAAAAACTTGGTACATAAAAAATTCTTTCCAACTGCAAGACATGTCCATTAGTCAAAATGAGCTTGCGATCTCCAATGGCTTCTACATGCGAACTCATCTTGTTTCCTGAATAGATGAATTGCTCACGGCCCACCGGTTTCCGCGGGTTTTGCAAGCCCTGCAACACATTCGTAATATGAATTGAGCATCCAGAATCAATCCACCATGTGTCATAAGAAGTCTCAGTTATAAGAGATTCATAACATACAAAAGAGATTTCTGTACCTCTGGCAGCAAGCCATTTCTGAAATTTGGCACAGTCCTTCTTTATGTGTCCCTTTTTTTTACAGAAGAAACACGTAGACTCCTTTTTTACCATTGGGGTAGGTCCCTTTGCTTTTCCTTTCAATCTGGCTTTTCCCTTTGCCTTTCCTTTCATGACGAAATGTGCACTATTGGTTCCTTCCTTCATTTCCATGAGCAACCTCCCTTCTTCCTGTACACACATGGTCATCAACTCATTGATGGACCATTTAGCCTTATGTGTGTTATAGGAAATTTTGAAGGGACTATAAGGCTGTGGAAGGGTATTCAGAATATAGTGCACTAGAAAGGATTCAGACATCTCAACCTCAAGAGTCTTTAGTTGGGCCACTATATCCCGGATCCTCATGATGTGCTCGCGCACTCCATGGATAGTGGTGAGTTTCTTCGATGAGAACTCCATAATCAAGGTGCTAGCAAGAGCTTTATCAGACGTCTCGAATTGCTCATCAATTGCCTTAAGAAGGGCACGGACGTCATTATGCTGATTGACGGAGCCGCGGATGCCAGTTAATATTTTATCCTTAATGAACATCGTACTGAGACGATTAGATCGCTCCCAGCGCTCATAAAGAGCTTTGTCCACTGTAGAGCTGGCATCCGTTATCCTAAGTGGCTCGTCATGCCTGATAGCATAATCCAAGTCACGCCATCCCAAATTGAGAAGTATTTTCTCCTTCCACACCTTATAGTTCTCACCATTTAATATGGGAACTTCAACGATATCAACGGTTTGTATAGCTGCAACAAAAATGCTTACAAATTTTAGTTGAGGCTTTAACATATGTTTACCAATGTAAAACATATAAAATAAATCTCCTGACATAGAAATTGCCTGTGGGCTAAATTTCTAATTCAGATTAGATTTATTATATTTTATGAAAAGATTGACAAGATTACTTAATTTCCTAATGCCTGTAGGCTAATTAGGATAAATTATATAGAAAATCTTTCCCTGAATTAGAGCTTCCCTACAAAACAGCATCACTCGTGCACCAGGAAAGTCCCCAGGTAGGTGGTGGGTCACATGGGACCGCTTAAGAACCAACCAACCTTAGACTTATCCCCGTCTTGTTGACAGGACTTTCCTAGACATGCACTTGATCTGCTGAGCTCGAAAAAACCTTGTAGGAGAAAACTCTAAAGTCAAGTAGACCATCCACATAATTTAGGTTATCCAATCTTGCCATCTAATCCTGATTAATTATTTTTAATACGACAAAAATTCCTGTGGGATAAAATTTGTCACACAAAAATAAATTATCACAAATAATATTCTTTATTTTATGTGGTCAAAACTATCCCAATATATAATTTCTTTCATATTAGAGCTGCTGTGGCTATACCCTAACAATCAGAAATCATACGAACCACAAGAATATTTTCCTTCAATTTTATGTAGGTTTTAACCTTTATTTTGCATACGTCTTTATATGCAAAAACCATACAAAAATTAATTTATACAAAATCATAAAGTTTCAATGATTTTATAATTTTGTACGGGTCTTAACCTTTATTTTACACGTCTTTCAATGTGTAAAAGACCATATAAAAATTAATTTGTGTAAAATACACAATTTTTCATTTATGTGTGATACCATAATACACATAAATCAAAAATTTTAATTTCAAATTCTCAAAAATGACCCAAATATGAATTTAAAATTAAAAATTAAAATTTTCAATTTTTTTTTTTTTTAAGTCCAAAGGACTAATGTGTAACATTTCAAAATATGTTGGGACCAAACTGTAACATTTCAAGGTTTATCGGCTTTTGTATAAAGGCCGGGGACCAATGTGCAATATCTTAAAGTTTTGTGAGTTTTTGAAAGGTTACAGGGACCATATTGCAACAGATCAAAAACGTTTTGGGCGATTTCGTAATTACAGAAAGTTTTCGGGCAGATCCATTATTTCAAAAATTGCAGACCAAAACGACGTCGTTTTGGTCTGCATCCGGGTCTTCTTCACCCGAATGGACCCCGAGGGTCCCGACCCGAATCCGGCGGGTCTGAATGCCGGAATGTCGCGGAAAAGTGCCAAAAAACTCCATTTTTTGCTCTGAAAACATAAAATCATCCAAAAGTTTATGCAAAACTCATTTCCAAACTCAAAACCCCAAAATTTACTCAAATTTGGGCCAATTTTTAAAAAAAATTCAGAAGCCAAAAATTGAAATTCATTGCCGGAAAATGCAGACAGAGGTTCTAATGGCTCTGATACCAAATGTAAAACATCCATGCAAGTCTAATACAAGAATTTAAAAGCAAAATTGAACCATAGAACAAGCGGAAGCAAGTGTACCTCCAGCCATGGATTCCGGCGAGTCTGAACTCCCTTTGGCAGCACCTCTGGACGTGCAAGAAGCCTTCCAAGCTCTCAATTCTCTCTCTAGATGGTGTGTGAGACTAATGAATTGAGCTTAGGGACCCTTGCTATGGTTGCCCCTATTTATAATGGTTGTGCCATCAACAACCATTATTGAGGCCCATACTTGGTTACCCCTTTGGTGAGTGAAATCCCTTATTTTCAGGGATGGTTTTGCAGGGCATGGAGGGTGATGGGCCACCCTCCTGTTCTTACATCTTGCACGTCCAGAGGTGCTGCCAAAGGGAGTTCAGACTCGCCGGAATCCATGGCTGGAGGTACACTTGCTTCCGCTTGTTCTATGGTTCAATTTTGCTTTTAAATTCATGTATTAGACTTGCATGGATGTTTTACATTTGGTATCAGAGCCATTAGAACCTCTGTCTGCATTTTCCGGCAATGAATTTCAATTTTTGGCTTCTGAATTTTTTTTAAAAATTGGCCCAAATTTGAGTAAATTTTGGGGTTTTGAGTTTGGAAATGAGTTTTGCATAAACTTTTGGATGATTTTATGTTTTCAGAGCAAAAAATGGAGTTTTTTGGCACTTTTCCGCGACATTCCGGCATTCAGACCCGCCGGATTCGGGTCGGGACCCTCGGGGTCCATTCGGGTGAAGAAGACCCGGATGCAGACCAAAACGACGTCGTTTTGGTCTGCAATTTTTGAAATAATGGATCTGCCCGAAAACTTTCTGTAATTACGAAATCGCCCAAAACGTTTTTGATCTGTTGCAATATGGTCCCTGTAACCTTTCAAAAACTCACAAAACTTTAAGATATTGCACATTGGTCCCCGGCCTTTATACAAAAGCCGATAAACCTTGAAATGTTACAGTTTGGTCCCAACATATTTTGAAATGTTACACATTAGTCCTTTGGACTTAAAAAAAAAAATTGAAAATTTTAATTTTTAATTTTAAATTCATATTTAGGTCATTTTTGAGAATTTGAAATTAAAATTTTTGATTTATGTGTATTATGGTATCACACATAAATGAAAAATTGTGTATTTTACACAAATTAATTTTTATATGGTCTTTTACACATTGAAAGACGTGTAAAATAAAGGTTAAGACCCGTACAAAATTATAAAATCATTGAAACTTTATGATTTTGTATAAATTAATTTTTGTATGGTTTTTGCATATAAAGACGCATGCAAAATAAAGGTTAAAACCTACATAAAATTGAAGGAAAATATTCTTGTGGTTCGTATGATTTCTGATTGTTAGGGTATAGCCACAGCAGCTCTAATATGAAAGAAATTATATATTGGGATAGTTTTGACCACATAAAATAAAGAATATTATTTGTGATAATTTATTTTTGTGTGACAAATTTTATCCCACAGGAATTTTTGTCGTATTAAAAATAATTAATCAGGATTAGATGGCAAGATTGGATAACCTAAATTATGTGGATGGTCTACTTGACTTTAGAGTTTTCTCCTACAAGGTTTTTTCGAGCTCAGCAGATCAAGTGCATGTCTAGGAAAGTCCTGTCAACAAGACGGGGATAAGTCTAAGGTTGGTTGGTTCTTAAGCGGTCCCATGTGACCCACCACCTACCTGGGGACTTTCCTGGTGCACGAGTGATGTTGTTTTGTAGGGAATCTCTAATTCAGGGAAAGATTTTCTATATAATTTATCCTAATTAGCCTACAGGCATTAGGAAATTAAGTAATCTTGTCAATCTTTTCATAAAGTATAATAAATCTAATCTGAATTAGAAATTTAGCCCACAGGCAATTTCTATGTCAGGAGATTTATTTTATATGTTTTACATTGGTAAACATATGTTAAAGCCTCAACTAAAATTTGTAAGCATTTTTGTTGCAGCTATACAAACCGTTGATATCGTTGAAGTTCCCATATTAAATGGTGAGAACTATAAGGTGTGGAAGGAGAAAATACTTCTCAATTTGGGATGGCGTGACTTGGATTATGCTATCAGGCATGACGAGCCACTTAGGATAACGGATGCCAGCTCTACAGCGGACAAAGCTCTTTATGAGCGCTGGGAGCGATCTAATCGTCTCAGTACGATGTTCATTAAGGATAAAATATTAACTGGCATCCGCGGCTCCGTCAATCAGCATAATGACGTCCGTGCCCTTCTTAAGGCAATTGATGAGCAATTCGAGACGTCTGATAAAGCTCTTGCTAGCACCTTGATTATGGAGTTCTCATCGAAGAAACTCACCACTATCCATGGAGTGCGCGAGCACATCATGAGGATCCGGGATATAGTGGCCCAACTAAAGACTCTTGAGGTTGAGATGTCTGAATCCTTTCTAGTGCACTATATTCTTAATACCCTTCCACAGCCTTATAGTCCCTTCAAAATTTCCTATAACACACATAAGGCTAAATGGTCCATCAATGAGTTGATGACCATGTGTGTACAGGAAGAAGGGAGGTTGCTCATGGAAATGAAGGAAGGAACCAATAGTGCACATTTCGTCATGAAAGGAAAGGCAAAGGGAAAAGCCAGATTGAAAGGAAAAGCAAAGGGACCTACCCCAATTGTAAAAAAGGAGTCTACGTGTTTCTTCTGTAAAAAGAAGGGACACATAAAGAAGGACTGTGCCAAATTTCAGAAATGGCTTGCTGCCAGAGGTACAGAAATCTCTTTTGTATGTTATGAATCTCTTATAACTGAGACTTCTTATGACACATGGTGGATTGATTCTGGATGCTCAATTCATATTACGAATGTGTTGCAGGGCTTGCAAAACCCGCGGAAACCGGTGGGCCGTGAGCAATTCATCTATTCAGGAAACAAGATGAGTTCGCATGTAGAAGCCATTGGAGATCGCAAGCTCATTTTGACTAATGGACATGTCTTGCAGTTGGAAAGAATTTTTTATGTACCAAGTTTTTCTAGAAATCTAATTTCTGTATCAAAACTTGTACAATTCGGATATTCTTTCCAATTCAATAATACAATGACATTACTTTTGCATTCAAATGTCGTTGGTACAGGTCTATTGATTGACGGACTATATAGAATTAATTTGCAAGATAATACATGTTGCAACACAATACATATTGGTGTGAAAAGGTGTGCCATAAATGAAAATTCCTCTATGTTGTGGCATCGGAGATTAGGACATATCTCCATCGAAAGGGTTAAAAAGTTGGTAAAGGATAGAGTACTTAGTACTCTAGATTTTAGTGACTTTGAAACCTGTGTGGACTGTATTAAGGGTAAACAGTCCAATAAGTCAAAAAAGGGTGCCAAGAGGAGCTCAGATCTATTAGAGATCATTCACACAGACATATGTTGTCCGGATATGGACTCATATGACCAAAGGTATTTCATCACTTTTATTGATGATTACTCACGTTATATGTATCTCTATCTTCTTCGCCATAAGGATGAGGCGTTGGATGCCTTTAAGGTTTTCAAGGCAGAAGTAGAGAAACAATGCGATAAGCAAATAAAGATAGTGAGATCGGATAGAGGTGGAGAATACTATGGGAGGTATACTGAAGATGGACAAGCACCTGGTCCATTTGCTCGATTTCTTCAAGAAACTGGGATTGTCGCCCAATATACCATGCCTGGTTCTCCAAACCAAAATGGTGTGGCTGAAAGAAGAAATCGGACATTATTGGACATGGTAAGGAGCATGATGTCTAGCTCTAAATTGCCTAAATCCTTGTGGATTGAAACTCTTAAAACGGCTGTATACATATTAAATAAGGTTCCAACTAAGGCGGTTTCCAAAACCCCATTTGAAATGTTCAAAGGTTGGAAACCCAGTTTGCGACATGTACGCATTTGGGGATGCCCGTCAGAAGTAAGAGTTTATAATCCACAAGAAAAGAAACTGGATCCAAGGACCATTAGTGGGTATTTTGTTGGATACGCTGAGAGGTCCAAGGGATACAGATTCTATTGTCCATCTTATCATACTAGATTTGTGGAATCGAGAAACGCGAAATTTCTTGAGGATCACTTGATTAGTGGGAGGGATTCCTTTCAAGACTTAGTCCCTGAAAAGAATCTATCAAGTATGTCTTCCACTTCAAGTGAAAGGATGATTGTCATTCAAAGCGTCCCTCCAGTACCCATGGACGTTGACCCAATTACAGATGACAATCAAAATATTCCACAATCTGCTGACACCGGAACAGGTCAAGTTGGACAGCCCTTTCCTAGAGAGACTGTTGAGCCAACATTAAGGAGATCTGTTAGGATTAAGAGGTCAGCAATATCTAGTGATTATGTAGTATACCTCCAGGAGTCTGATTACAATGTTGGTGCCGTAGATGATCCTGAGTCGTTTTCAGAAGCCATAAACTCTAACAATTCGAGTTTGTGGCTGGAAGCCATGAAAGATGAGATGGACTCCATGACGAGTAATGGAGTTTGGGATCTTGTAAAGTTGCCTGATGGGGTAAAACCCATTGGATGTAAATGGGTTTTTAAGACAAAAACTGACTCATTTGGCAACATTGAGAAATACAAGGCCAGACTTGTTGCTAAAGGGTTCACTCAAAGGGAAGGAATCGATTATTCGGAGACCTTTTCTCCAGTATCTAAGAAAGATTCCCTCCGTATTATTTTGGCGATTGTTGCACATTTTGACTTAGAGTTGCAACAAATGGATGTGAAAACGGCATTTTTGAATGGAGAATTAGAGGAAGAGGTTTACATGTATCAACCTGAAGGATTTTCCTCTAGTAATGGTGAGAATTTGGTTTGCAAACTTAATAAATCTATATATGGATTGAAGCAAGCCTCCCGCCAATGGTATTTGAAATTCCATGAGACAGTCTCTTCATTCGGTTTTGAAGAAAATGTTGTGGATCAGTGTATATACCAGAAGGTAAGTGGGAGTAAAATTTGCTTCCTAGTGCTGTATGTGGATGATATTTTACTTGCAACCAATGATAAAGGGATGTTGCATGAGGTGAAACAATTCTTTTCTAAGAACTTTGCTATGAAAGATTTAGGTGATGCGTCTTACGTCATTGGCATTAAGATACATCGAGATAGATTTCATAAGATTCTCGGACTATCTCAAGAAACCTATATTAAGAAAGTTCTTAAGAAATACAGAATGCAGGACTGTTCACCAAGTGTATCTCCTATCGTCAAAGGTGACCGGTTTAGTTTGGACCAGTGTCCCAAGACGGAATTGGAAAGGGAACAGATGACCAATATTCCGTATGCTTCCGTAGTTGGAAGCCTTATGTATGCACAGGTCTGTACTCGACCTGATATAGCATATGCAGTTGGAATGTTAGGACGATATCAAAGTAATCCTGGTTTGGAGCATTGGAAGGCTGCAAAGAAGGTGTTACGGTACTTGCAAGGCACCAAGAACTACATGCTCACATATAGGAGGACCGACAATTTTGAGGTGGTCGGATACTCGGACTCGGACTTCGCTGGCTGTGTTGATTCTCGAAAGTCAACATCTGGATATATTTTTGTTCTGGCCGGTGGAGCTATATCGTGGAGGAGTGCTAAGCAGACATTGACTGCGACCTCTACTATGGAAGCTGAATTTGTGGCGTGTTTTGAGGCCACGTCACAGGCGGTGTGGTTACGAAGTTTCATGGCTGGGTTAAGGATTTTTGACTCTGTACCTAAGCCATTAAGTATATTTTGTGATAATTTGGCTGCGGTGTTTCTGGCTAAAAATAATAAGAGTGGTAGTCGAAGTAAGCACATCGACATTAAGTATTTAGCCATAAGGGAACGTATATTGGAAAATAAGGTTATAATCCAACATCTAAGCACCGAATGTATGCTTGCTGATCCCCTGACTAAAGGCATGCCTCCAGTTAAATTCAGGGATCATATTGTAAATATGGGTTTAAATCCCAATTTTAATGGAATTTCGAATTAAATTTTCTCGTATAAAAAAAAAAAAAAAAAAATTTGTGCACATTCCAGTTTTGAGAAAATTTCTTGAAAATGGATCCCGAATAAACATAGGGTTTATTCATAAAGATGGTTACCATAAGGATAGGGAGTAGCATGCATTGTGATACACAGGAGACAATACTCGCTGAATTAGAGGACTTGTCACTGTGATTCATGTGTGTTTTTTCCATTAAGTATCGGCTTGGATAAAGTCACCAAGTCGGGTGAGTGGACCAAGTGGGAGAATGTAAGAACAGGAGGGTGGCCCATCACCCTCCATGCCCTGCAAAACCATTCCTGAAAATAAGGGATTTTACTCACCAAAGGGGTAACCAAGTATGGGCCTCAATAATGGTTGTTGATGGCACAACCATTATAAATAGGGGCAACCATAGCAAGGGTCCCTAAGCTCAATTCATTAGTCTCACACACCATCTAGAGAGAGAATTGAGAGCTTGGAAGGCTTCTTGCACGTCCAGAGGTGCTGCCAAAGGGAGTTCAGACTCGCCGGAATCCATGGCTGGAGGTACACTTGCTTCCGCTTGTTCTATGGTTCAATTTTGCTTTTAAATTCATGTATTAGACTTGCATGGATGTTTTACATGTTTCGCATGTTTTGTCTGATATGCTATCACCCAAGTTTGCGAGAGAGCTGAAGAAGAAGATACATGTCAATTCAACTTTTGATTCACACTACTATGGTGCCAAGTAAGCAACTGATAGCTTGCAATATTATGCTTTGAATTGCCCGGCTCCTTGTTCTAATTTGGCAGCCATTCATTTTGGTTCTTATAGGTGGAATCAGACCCATGATCATGGTACCAGTCACATATCAATTGTAGATTCCGAGCGAAATGCTGTTGCAATGACTTTTAACAATCAATACGCATTTTGGGTCTCAATTGTTGTCGCAGAGCACGGGGATTCTCCTAAACAATCAAATGGATGATTTTTCTATTCCTGGAAATTTTAGTTCTGACTTTTGTCCACCAGCTCCTGCAAACTTTATCCTTCCCGGAAAAAGGCCACTATCATCCATGTCCCCAACTATTGTCCATAAGGTATGTAATCCCTCGTATTGTGTTTGACACTCATCTGTCGACTCGACTTAATGCCCTACATAATCATTTGGGTCACACCCCTCACCAAAACTTGCCTAAAATAACTATGGAAACATTGCAATTAACGATTATCTTTAAGTTAGGATTAAAGTTGTCTGCATAATATTAAAAGACGTAAAATGCCAACTTCTTCTATCAGGCTTACCTATTTTAGTTAATTTCACTCTTTTGTGTTGCAACAGAAAAGTGTATGTCCTGTATTGAATTGAATTTCATTGTCCAGTTCGCAAAATTTTTACACCTTTCATAGAATGGACAATTGAAAGCAGTGGTTGGCGCAAGCGGAGGATTGAGGATCATTGCTGCTACTACTGGGGTATTTGTGAATCACTTTTGGAAGGGAATGAATCCTTTCTCCTCTGTCATGGCTCCAAGAATTTATCATGAGGTACCTCAATTATACAATTTGGTTATACCGCTTTTTGAGCAAGAAGGGTGCTCCCTCCCTCACAAACTAATGAACTCGATTGTTGTTTTGCAGTTATATCCAAATATTCTTGAATATGAGAATTTGACATCCACGGCTGGTGACCACATCGAGCTTAGTAAAGCAACGAGACAATCCCTACAAAAGAAAGGCCATATTCTAAAGACGCCTGATATTGGAACATGTCAGTTTGTTGTTAGAAAGTTGGAGGGTTCGAAGGATGAGCTTGTGGCCGTAAGTGACCCAAGAAAGGGTGGGTTTCCCGCTGGCTATTAAAGTTATCATTATAGTCAGTTAGGTGTGGAATATGTTACCTCTCAAATAAAGTCCTCCCAAGAAGAATTGGAAAAATACTCTTAAATATAGATTTTTTGCCGAAATTTTGGATTGAACATATTAGGGTTTTGAAACCCTAAATTGCCTTGGAAGACTATGATACAATCATGTCTTCAAGATGAAAAGTTGTTACTTTTTTTAAATTGAGAAAATA
Organism: Dillenia suffruticosa; assembly: GCA_033439265.1. Taxonomy (NCBI): domain Eukaryota; kingdom Viridiplantae; phylum Streptophyta; class Magnoliopsida; order Dilleniales; family Dilleniaceae; genus Dillenia; species Dillenia suffruticosa. The sequence continues at coordinate 2,847,674 of JAVTVX010000012.1, read as the reverse complement.
AAGCGTGTGATACAGTCAGACTAAACTGGGTCCAGCCCGGCTTCCGTATACAATCTCTCTTTCTCTCTCTCTCACTCACACTCAAAATCAATCCATTTTTCCGGTTCTTGTTCTGGAGAATTTCAATTTTTGGGATATCTGCAATATCTCTTGTTTTGAACTAGGAGCTCTCCAGAATTAGTAGCGGAAGGCCTTTGATTTCTCTTAGATTTTATTAAATAAATTCGAAATTAGTTAATCTCGAAATATCTGCTTTAGGAGAATCAAATGCTTTTGCAAATGCTTTCAAGCAAGATACCGATGGCATCTAAAGCTCGAACATTCCATTTTACAATTCAATTCAGAGAGAGGGAGGAGGGAAAAGAATCAATGACCAGCAATTCAATTTCCAAGATTCGTCCGCATTCACAGGCACAAATTTACAAGTGTGGATTCACAAATTATTAGGAACAAGAGAGAGAGAGAGAGAGAGAGAGAGAGTCACTAATATTTCATTTAATTTTCTTCAAGACTCAACGTCAACATCATGATCAACCTTTACGATACCTGAGAAAGAGAGAGAGCTACGTAGCAAAGATAGAAAACAGCTAAACAAAAAAATCACCATCAAAATCATCAAGCCCTCTCTCCACGAATCCTTCGTGCGAGTTGGATATCTTTAGGCATAATAGTGACCCTTTTGGCATGGATTGCGCACAAATTGGTGTCCTCGAACAACCCGACTAGATAAGCCTCGGCAGCCTCTTGAAGAGCAGCCACTGCAGAGCTCTGGAATCTGAGATCCGTCTTGAAATCCTGTGCAATCTCACGAACCAAACGCTGGAACGGAAGCTTCCGTATCAGCAATTCAGTGCTCTTCTGGTACTTTCTGATTTCACGGAGTGCCACAGTCCCTGGCCTGAATCTGTGTGGCTTCTTCACTCCTCCCGTCGCCGGAGCCGACTTTCTAGCCGCCTTCGTTGCTAGTTGTTTCCTTGGGGCTTTCCCTCCGGTGGACTTGCGAGCTGTTTGCTTGGTTCTTGCCATTTTGATGAGAGAGAGAGAGAGAGAGAAAGAGAGATAGAGAGGGGGGAGGGAGAGTGATTTTAGGGTTTGGCGAATAAAGGGTGAGGATGTGGTAGGATAAATATGGAGATTTTTTTTGGGAAGGGGCGCGGAATTTGAAATTTTTGAGTTTAAATTTTGGAGGGGGGGGGCGTTATGTTTTCCTTTTGGGTGTTCTTGATTGTAGGGTACTGGGCGGTGGATTGTGGAAAAATGAACGGATGAGATTCGTTTGCTGAAGGAGCACACGGATCGCTATCCGTGGCCTTTTTTTTAATTTATAAATACTTGTCATGTGCCGCGCGCGTGCCTCTTGGTTAATTTTTGTTGTTTAATTAATCAGCTTAATCAAATTTAATTATTCTCAGCTTCAAATTCTAAGAATTTTTTATCACCCCACAAATAGTAATTAAATAATGGTCGGCAAAAATATGTTCGCTCTCTAAAACTTTTTTATTATTAAAAAATTTATAATAATTATGGTTTCCATAAATATCTATATCACAATAAAATAATCTATCGGTCTTGAATTCTTAGATCAAACGATTTGGTTGCTAATCTATTTTGAAAACTAATCAAGTTCATCTCGATCGAAGTTTTAATTTATTTTCTTTAATAAAGGGCTTTTGTCTATTAAAATGGCAAAGTTTGATTATTCTATCTAGTTTTTATTATATGGTAGGACCAAATTCAATTAAAATTCACTTCAAATGATAAGAGATTGTTTGTAAAATATGGATTTGTTTCTACATGAAATTATTTTTGTTTTGTCTTATTTTTTTAATATGATTTATAAAATCATTAAAACTTTTAGTTGATTTTGTTCGACATTCGTAAACTGTTCCATTTGCCCAGTTTAATAAAATTATGTATGAGTTTTTAATGTACAGAATATAATAATTATTATTTAAAAAAAATTCTTGTATTTTCTAAAGTTGGGCTTTGGCCAAATTCCCTAATACCACCGTCTAAAATTTAAATAAGTATACTAACGTGGGTTGACTCAATTAGATGTGAGATTGAATGCCCTTAAATATGACTGAGATTTGATTTCCGTTGAAAATATTAAGCGCTCATGTATATAGAGTATTTCTCGTTAGGAAACCCGTCCTCCGAAAGGAATCAATGTAACGATCGATTCGGATTAGTCGAAAAAAACTCTGAATATCATGTAGTGTTCAAAATATAGTTAAAAAAAAATACAAATAAGTATTCATTGAGATCCTACGTGCTACCCACTCATGATCTCATGATGTTTACTTATAAGGGCATGTACAAATTCATCCATCACCAACCCCTTTGAGTAGGTTCAAATTCGGACTCCCCCCTCCCCCGCGTGAACGATGATAAAATGATCGCAGGAACTAAGAATGTTATACGAATCAAGTCGAATTTGAATCGCTCATAAACTGCTCAACCAACAGCTCGACTCGTCTCAATTTTGATCAAATTTGAATTGAATTTATTATACAATCAAATCCAGTTTGAATATAAAATTTTAAAATTGAAAATTAATCAAATAGATCAATAACATATATTAATATATTATTATAATATAAAAAATTAAATTAAATATTATATATATATATATATATATATATATAAATTACTCTTCAAGTTCAATTGATTTTATTATACAAACAAATCAAATTCGAATCATAATATTTATCACTCGTTAAGCTCAAACTCGAGGGCCTGAAAGGAAAACATTTTCTGGAAAAGGCATCCGTATTAAATAATCCTGAGACCACGTCAACATCATCACCATCTCTTAGAACTTTTTTGAGGCAATAGCCCCAGTGAAGGAGATGACGTCCATCATGAGAAAATGGACTTACTCAATCTTCCAAACCAAGAAAGGATGGCCTAGGTTCTTCAACATCTCCATCTTAAGAAATGGACTTACTTAGATTCATCCATCATTTGGACAAGCATTTACTAATTACACAACAGCATCTGCAACATGTCAAGTGGCGAAGGCCAGAAGACGTTTCTGCACCTCACGCTTCGCTCACCATCATACATCATCCACGTCTCAATCAACATAAATGCGAGACTGATGTTTTTGTCGATGCCTTAGAAATAAAATAACATGAGATTTGATGCCAAATGTACCACCTCAACATGACCACACGAAGGACAGTTTGGGCTCGGGAGTCCATATCTGTGGTCTGTGATTTACACGATGTATGACTGCCATAACTGGAGTCTCTATCACAAATCTGGCGTGTAGACTACTAAACACAAGTCCGCCGGCAATTAAGGAAGGACTTCAAGTGTAAGAAACGGTCTAAGTTTTGCATTGCAAGCAAAGCAAGCGGGGGATGAAAAGAAAATGATAGGCCAAGAAAACAAACCCTGGAAAATGACACATCACTAGAAAGCACCAGAACATAAGCATCCAACGGGTCATTGTGACCAAAATATTCAAATCAAGAAGCCGGACCATTAGAAGCTTTCAACTTCAAGCCATAATTTAGATAAATTTTCCATATAAAATTTATGTCCGCAAACTGACACTAAATTAAAATTTTCTCATACAATAAATATTAACATAATTGTTCTCAAGGAAAAAAAGCCCTTCAAATATAACCAAAGGAAAAATGGAATAAGATAAGATGGGGTAAAAAAGAAAAAAGCATCTCAATCACTCCCCTGCTACAAGCATCCTACTAAAAAGACCTGGGCTGAACCACAGATGACGCTAAGAAGGACTAGCTTCCCCATTGGACTTGACCTCAGACATCCAAGGGGGTAGAGTTACATAAAACCTTTCACAAAGGGCAATGTTTATGCCATTCGAACAGATGCGATTCCTTCAAGAACCCCCCACCTCAGCGTTTCTCCATGTCAACGAAACTGGGTTCACATAGACACATGACACGAAAAGCCAACTAAATGGAAAAAGGAACTCACCATCAGAGCAACCATTTGCTTGGGGAATTTAGAAGCACTTCCTATGGACTATGGATGGACCGGACTCATCATATTCACCCTTGGAGATCCACATCTGATTCAACATAAAATACCCATGTCATATTTTTGTCAAAGACATTATTTCACTTGAAAATTTACAAGTAAATGTGAATATAATTTACCTGCTGGAAGGTGCTGAGGGAAGCAAGGATGGATCCCCCAATCCAGACACTGTACTTTCTCTCAGGAGGTGCAACCACCTTGATCTTCATGCTGCTAGGAGCAAGAGCAGTGATTTCCTTACTCATACGGTCAGCAATACCAGGGAACATAGTTGAACCACCACTGAGCACAATGTTGCCATAAAGATCCTTCCTAATATCGACATCACACTTCATGATAGAGTTGTAGGTGGTTTCATGGATACCAGCAGCTTCCATTCCAATCAGAGATGGCTGGAAGAGGACTTCTGGGCAACGGAATCTCTCAGCCCCAATGGTAATAATTTGCCCATCAGGCAACTCATAGTTCTTCTCAACAGATGAGCTACTCTTGGCAGTCTCCAGCTCCTGCTCGTAGTCAAGAGCAACATAGGCAAGCTTTTCCTTCATGTCACGGACAATTTCCCGCTCGGCAGTGGTGGTAAACATGTAACCTCTCTCAGTGAGAATCTTCATCAGAGCATCAGTAAGATCACGTCCAGCAAGGTCCAAACGGAGGATGGCATGCGGGAGAGCATAGCCTTCATAAATTGGGACAGTGTGACTCACACCATCACCAGAATCCAGCACAATACCTATAAACAGCAGCAGCAACCAACATTTATCAATGATGAGACATTTCCACAGATGGGAATTATTCATAGTTTTGACACCCACCTGTTGTACGACCACTGGCATAGAGAGAGAGAACAGCCTGAATTGCAACATACATGGCAGGCACATTGAAGGTCTCAAACATGATTTGGGTCATCTTCTCTCTGTTGGCTTTAGGGTTGAGTGGAGCCTCAGTGAGAAGAACAGGGTGCTCTTCAGGTGCTACACGGAGCTCATTGTAAAAGGTATGATGCCAGATCTTTTCCATATCATCCCAGTTGCTGACAATACCGTGCTCAATTGGGTATTTCAAGGTAAGAATACCTCTCTTCGACTGGGCCTCGTCACCCACATAAGCATCCTTCTGTCCCATGCCAACCATGACACCAGTGTGTCGGGGTCTACCCACGATACTGGGGAAAACAGCTCTAGGGGCATCATCACCAGCAAACCCAGCCTGAAAAAGAACCATAGCAAGAAGTCATATAAGCATCCCATAGAGTAAACTAAAACCTTTCAATTCAAAACAGAATGTATCAAGTTGAACTACCGACCTTCACCATTCCAGTTCCATTATCGCAGACAAGGGGCTGGATATCCTCAGCATCAGCCATTTTTTATAGTACTACACACGAAAAAAGCTAGAATGAGCATTCTATCTCGGTCAATTTTATGCATCCATAAAATGAAAAATAATTTTTCCAATATATCAAAAGAAATGCATAATTCATTTAAGCGTGTCCCAAGAGTTATTTGCCCATCATAAATTAGTACAATAGACTGAATGACTTACAAAACCCTACTAAGATCTCTAACAAGATGACTAGGAATATGGAGATTGAAGACATGGCACTATGCTACAGAATTGGACGCATCTAGAAAATTGATGATCGTTCACGACGAGAAATACGATCAGAATATTTACAATTTTCTTTTTCCAAAATTGAACTAGCTTTCTTCTAAAAATAAACAGATCATGGATTATCGTGATAAATCCTTGATAGTGCAACTGATGGCAAATCCAAATCATGAGATCAATGAAATTTATCAAACAAAAAGATAAATCATTCAATAGATCTGACATTTATGAACGGCTTAGCTCTAATCGAGCATACCAGATCAAGAAAAGAAAAATCAGATGAATTATATCAGTTCCAAAAGATCTACAGATTTGAGTGAAATCATATAAGCAAATCGGAGATCAAGACAAGACTTGAAGCAAAAAAAAACACATATCGAAGAACAGAAGATCAAACAACGACCATCGATCTCCAGCTCAAAAGCAAGAGACTTTCAAGCAGGCACTGATTCTAGATCTCACTTAAACTAACAGTACAGGTTCCAAAAACCTAGATCTAACACCATAATCACATGAATGAGAAAACTAACCGATCATCGTCATCATCATCAAAAACATAGATGCAGTAACAGAACAAGACGATCGATCTATAACACAAGTCAAAACCAAAAACTAAAGCAAGAGAGAGATCAGATCGTACCTTTGTACGTAGAATAGATCGAAGAAGCGAAGACGAAGAAAAACCAAAGGCCTTCTTCACAATCGCAAAGAAGGTTGTAGAAGACGATGGCTGTTCTCTCTCTCTCACTCTCTCTCTCGATAAAGACGAGAGACCGGGAAGGGAGAATGTATATATAGTAAGAGAGAGAGAGAGAGAGAGAGGAGAGAGAAGGGAAGTGTAAGGCTTGAAATGCAAATGAAATGAAATCAAAATGAAGAGAGAGAAAGAGAGGAAAGAGATAGAGAGAGGGGAATCATTTCGACCACGAGAAAAGATCGGGTGACCTGGATGACAGCCTTTCGGCATGTTCGCCGTCGGATTTTCTTCCCTGATCGCATTTTACCGTCCGATCTTGTCCCTTTAGGCCTTTCTCCCACGTCAGCCTTAGGTTTTTTGGACGGCTAGTCCGGTCTGCTTGTTCCGGGTCGTATGAGTATGTCTTTATCTCTTTGTAGATCTTTCTGCTGATAATTTGGTTAGTCTTACGACCCGAGCTTCTCGGATTCGGGTTGATTTTCCGTGGGACTTGAATGTTTAAATTTTTGCCCTTAGAAACCGGGAGCTTTACTAATTTCAATTTATCATTATTATATTTTATTTTAATTTATATCCAATATTTTAAATAAATAAAATTTATTATAAAATATAGAATTTTATAAATAAAAATTAAATCATCTTACTAAAAATTAAATTATTGTTATGTCAATTTTTATAAAAAAATCACATCTAATTTCAATTAAAGTATATGTATATAATTTATGTAATCACATTTAAAATTTTAAACTATGGACATAAAAAAGGATATTTTTAAAAATTTTGATGAGATTAAAAGGTATGAAATTTATCAAAAAAAAAAAATCAAAAGCTTTTTGGTAGTATTTTATATTTTCTCATAATTTGCAAAATTTAGTGGATCTACAAAAATATAAAATCTCAAAATTTAAATAACAAATTAGGATTTAAACAAATCTCGAGATTTTTGAAAAATTTTCACAAGATACTATGAAAAGATACAACCTTAATTTACAGTTATATTTTATTACTATAAAGATAGAAAATAGCAAATACCTAATAGTCTAGTTGATTGAAGGCATCAATGTTTTTGACCGATTGGTATTAGTTCCTTCTCTTGTCATCCAAAGGATAATCCCCTTCTTTTATTAAAAAAAAAAAAAAAAAAAAAAACCCAGATGAGAGGTTCTAGGTTAATTGTCCCATTTTATTTTTTATTAATAAAAAATATGTGATTGATAGAATAAATCATTATATTTGCATGTTAATTAATTTCCCAAGTTAGTACTAAAAAAACCCTAAGTTGAATTTTATGCATAATAAAGTTTAAGGCATTTACATAAGTGGCGTACATGCGGGTTAATAACATATGGAAAGAGAAAAAGAAAAAAAATTAAAAAAAAGTAAAATTATCATAATTCTATTAATGCATGATTCTAGTAGTAGAAAATTTTATACTTTTATTTTTTTTTTTCTAATGTAACTGTCGTGAAAAAAATGAAAATATACGTGTATATATAAAAGTTTGAATATTAAATCTCGAAAAAAACACACCTGAGAGCAAGAGTTCTTTTACCATCGGATGTCTTCTTGTTCTTTTTTCTTTTTAGGACAAAGGAAAGTGAAATTCTTTACTAACATTTTGATGTTGGAACACTTTAAATTATTGGAGACCCTAGTGTGCCTAGAAGCAAAATAGAAATGTTTGATGGAACCAAGAGTCTATATTCCCACTAGTTTCTTATAACTAATGATCAATTTGGCATTTTGTTGCCTTTTTCTTAATGATGATTTCAATCATTAAATAAAATTGCAAACAAAATCATAAAAAAATTATTTTTTATAATATATGTTATCGATAAGTAAGTTTATTTATTTCATAAAAAAAAAAAAAAAATTCAGGCTTAAGCTTAGTCTCAAAAAATTTTAATGAACAAAACTTGAACACCTTGAAAATGAGCTCAAATTGAGCTCTTGCTATAACCATTTTACCGTTAGGTAAGAGAACAAAATTTTCATGTACTAATTTTAATTTTTTACTCTATTTTCAATTTTCACTTTCTTATGAAAAATTGAAAAACATATTCATTTCACAAAGTTTAATGGCATTTTTCCAAGTTGAATATATCTGTAATTAAATAAAAATCAGAATGACACATTTTTGTATATAATTGTTATTAAATGAAAATCTAAAGGCATTTTTGTCCAACCGAATAATAAAATTGAAAATTTCGGAGAAATATATCTTCGAAATGCAAAGAAATGATGGAAATTTCTAGAAAAACTCAACAACTTGTAGTTTTAATCTGAATAATGGAAAAAAAAATTCTTTTATATTTTAAAAAGAATCATAATTGAATTCAAAAGTTCTCTTTTTCATTTTTTTCTATATTCCGTTTTTCTTTTTAAAAAATTATTGTATTATACCATTTCTGAACGGCTGTTTTGTAGTTACATATCATCACTCGACAATATTAATTTATGAAAATAAATAATCATTTTTATAAATTATCGGTATCTAACAATTACGTTGAAATCAACTAAATACGGTTTGAATGAAGTTGGATTTTTAAAAATCAAAATTATTTTTACGCATATTTTTTCTATATACAAAACTCAAATTCAACCATTAATCAATTTAAAAAATAAATAATTTTATTTAAAAAAAAGCACCGAAATGTTAGCCCACATGCATTAAACGATTGAAATGAAAATGGGACGTGAGTGCGAGTGATGGGTCAATTGCAGAGAGGTGTGAAGGGTTTTCTATATACTGGGAATGGGGTTGAGTGCACGATAGAACACAATACATGGCCATGTGAAGTTTTACTCCCATAAGCATTAAAAAATTTAGATGAAAAATAATTTTCTTTAAAGAATTCCCATGTGGAGGGACATGAATGTTAGAATTCAAACATGTTATTTCTTTATGAAGATGTCTGGCTTGGCATGTCTGTCTATTAATTATTCAGTGGCAGATGGCAACCAATCTAGGAAAATTAGATGTGCATAGTCTAAACTAAGGAAAATAATCATACCCACATTTACCCTTATCTAAATCTTGATTTAAATAATAAAATTGTTATATAATGTATCCAGAAAAAAGAGAAACATAGAAGAAATTTTACTTTGATCAGTGCAATGGAGAAATAAGATCTTCTTTTCCCATTTGGTGGAGAAAACTGGGGCCTATGATATGAAAAGGAATCGTAATAAAGTTTCTGTTCGCCTCGATTGGCCCGTGACTGGGCTCCCACCACTCAAAAAAATTTTTTTTTTTGGTATTAACCTAGACCACCAATTTAATATCTAGAGTTTCACCTGATTAATCTGGATAGACAACTTGCAAAGCCCAATTGAGGAGACAGGTCTTTCAGTACTGATTTTTCTGTTCTCATGGGGATCAAACTCCCGACCATGATTAAAAAATATCAATTCCCAAATCAACTGATCCATCAAACATCAGTCTCACCACTCAAAATTTAGATATTCTATTCTATGGTACCAATCTAGGATGGCTATTCCCTGCCCCTTTTTGTTGATTTAACTTGTGTTACGTGACTGCAAAATAATAAGTTACAATCTTTTTTCTGGGTTCATCCTCCCGGATCCATTTTCTCCTTTTCTTCTTGGTGTTTTCTCTTCTGTACATTTTCTTTCCTAAAAGAAAAATGGTTGGGATAGAGATAGCAATACAACTATTGTCACGAAGCTTTTATCAGAAGGGTCTGTTGATTTTAAGTGGTACAAGGAAAAGTCATTTTTTATATAAAAAAAAAACAAAATTATTATTATATGAATATTTTTTATATAAAAAATTCATATAATTTTAATTGAATTTGATCTAAATTTTTTCTCACGAATATATAAAATAGAGTGACAAAATCTTTACATTGAGTGCAATATAGTTTCTTAACTTATAAACCAAGCATGCTTCTCCCCTTCTTTGTAGTAATTTGTTACATTCTTCCCCCCAAAGTTTCTACCACATCTCAGCTTCCTTCCATTGTTTCTCTTTTTATTTGACTTTCTAGCATTCTTTAGGAATCATGTAACAATCCCATTGGATCACTCCATTTCTAGGTTTGGTATAGACATGAAAATGAAGTAATAACGAATAAGCTATGAAAGCAATACGGCGAGCGTTTTGAAAAATTAATATTAATCTGATTAGAATTATATAAAATTTTTAATACATATTGTTATTAATTTAGTAATATATGTTTTTTATACCAAAATTGATATTTATTTACAAAATTCTGTATTTTTATTAAAATTTTTAATGTTAGTTATTAAAATCACAAATATAATAAAAATAAATTAAAGATAAATCAAAACAAACCGAACTACACCAGTATTTTTACTGAGTATATTATAAACTTCTGAGCAATATAAAATTAATTTGAATCAATATTCTTAAATTTTAAAGTGATCTTATCCGTAATATTTATAAAATAAAATTTCAGATTAACCAACTCCTAATATTTATTTAAAATAAATTTTAAGATTAACCAACTCCTACGTATCCAAACGAGGAAGGTTAGGTCCACCCATGGTTATCACTCTTGTACCCTTTTCCACTCAACATTGGTTCTATATGGAATTTTTTTTTTTTTTTTTTTTGGATATCATCCATCAATCTAATATCTGAGATTTTATCCCAACTAATCTGAATCGACTGCATGTAGGGTCCAATTGAGGGGGACAGATCTTACAACGCTGATTTTTCTATTCTTATGGGGATCGAATTCTCTACCATGATCAAAGGACGTCAGTTTTTGAACTAATTGAGTTATCAGACGTTGATGTTGTATATGGATTTGTCATTACTCTAACCCTGAGAAACTTTTATGAATTCCCATGATCTAAAAACGTATTTTTTACTTCATCTTTTATAGTTGTTGAAAGCAGCCTTAGCTATTGCAACTCCCTCCAATACTACCAAATTGCATTAATTTTAGATTTTTTTTTTTTTTTTTGTCCTTCTAAGTTCCAACGTTAATTTTTATTTAATTCTTGTTAAACAACAATCACACAGACTACAAATCGATTAAAAATCTTAGAATTTTTTCTTAAAAATATGATGAAAATGCACATTCAAAAATGATTTGCAAACATTATGCGTATAAAATAGCTATTTTTCTTCATATTAATGGTGTATATAATCGGTGAAATTATTAATTTTTATAAGATACATGATGTCCAAGTTATTCCAATATGTAAGCCACAGGGTTTTTAAAGGCCATGCCCTTGGTTTTATGAATTTGTGATAAAAGTGAATTAAAATTAGTATACTTAAATTTATGGAAATATTACACATGTTACTGGAGCAACGAATTTAATTAAGTTTATTATTCAATATAAGTAATAGTCTATGGTAAAACATAGGACAGTTCTGATATATGAATTGAAAATATTTATAACGTAATTATTAAAATTTCAAATATATATTATTTAATAAAATATATTATATAAGTCTTTCTTTTATTTTTGGGTTGTGAGCACCAGACTATTTCTTTAAGAATAGTATTTCTTTTTTAGTATGATAAGAAGATCGTGTTTGTAAAACTATATTATAAAGAGTAATTATTTATTATATAAATAATAAATAATCAAAATCATTATTAAGATTTAAATTTGATATTTAAAAAAAAAGTATCGCTAGAGTATATAATATATATTTTTATTATTTGGATTGAGATGCGCATGCACCTAATTCACGTCATTCAGGACGAACAGAGCTTTTTTTTCTTTTTTCTTTTTTGGTTCATATTTAGGACGAACTAAGTTGAAAAAGGAAAGGAGGGGAATGGTGACCTAGAATCACAAATGGGCCAGACCACCGGCCCCACTAAAACCAAAGCAAAGGAAGCTGCGCTGGAAAGTTTGAACATTAGAACCGCCCACGACCTATCATGTCCAGTTCGGCCCAGGTCCACATCACTTTAACGGTCACAGTCACCGTCATTCACAGCCGCCTTCTGAATCAACCCCAATATCAAAACCCTAATCTTGTCTTTTCGTCAAGATCTCTGACTACATCCCTCGTGGCATCTCAGTTTCTCCGGTAAATCTCTCTCTCTCTCTCTACATAATTTTGAAAATTAAATTGTTCAAGCTTCCAATCAGATTAAGTGGTAATCGTGTGAAATTATGACTTGATCAATTCAAATTTTTTTAATTATAAATGATTTAATTTGAGTTTTCTTGACCTATATAAAGCCAGTTGGTGTTAATTTAAGCATAATATATTGATCTATAAGCATTTATGGACCTTGATCTATTATCTTTAAATTATTGAGAATTTTCATAGTGGCACACCCTAAATGGAATTTGGGGCTGACCGCATACCATTAAACGCATTTACAATTAAAAAAAAAAATGCCATGAAAAGTATAATCGAATCGACTAAAAGATGGGTTCAAAAGATATTGTTTGAAACGATGTTTGTGGGGGGGGGGTGTGTGTGTGTGTGTGTGTGTGTGGAAATCTCTTTTGTGGGGCTACGAAGAATTGAGATGAACCAAAAATAAATGACAAAAAATAAGGATGATGAAAGAGTCATCGAAATTCAAGTCATGAAAACATGTTAGTATACGACTAAACCAAATTTGACAAGGAGATTGTGGAGTTATTTGGAGAATACAGAGGCATAAGTGGTTGGAGCTTGGGAGAGTCAAATTTAAAAGCAGCAAGAGAATATGACTTAAATATGCTATGAGGAATTGTAAGTGGCAAACTGGCCTTGTGATTTGATCTGAATATTTTATGCCATTGGAAAATGGCAAGGAGAGTATTGCTTAACAATTTGGATGTTACCTACATGTTTGAGTGGAGAGAACATTGAGTCATGAAAAGAATGTTAGTTTGTCAGTTGTGACTGTTCTGCGATTTAAGGTTTTGATTTGATGATTACGATCCAATTGCTAAACTAATGGATTTCTTGATGTGACAAAGCTTCAGATATTGTGTGGATTATTAGGGTGAAGGGGGCATGCTATTCTTTTAGGAAGAAACAATTGGATAGAAAAGCTGCAAAGTGGAAGAGGTATGCTTGTAGTTTTTGTATTTGTGGAGTTAAAATAGATGGTGTGATTATGTAAACAATTGGTAAAGAAAGTAATGATGTGGCCTTGAATCCGGGTTATTTCTCTTAGCAACTACTGTAGAAAAGTGGAGAAAAAGGGTAAAGGTTGTAACTGATATAGAGTTGGTTCATTTTATGTCCTCGCGAAGTAACGAGGCACTATAGGCTGTGACCGAGCTGATTTTGTCATAATAGTTCCAAGTTGATTTTGTCTTAGAAGCCATACTTGGAGCACGTTTCTGCTGATATTCATGCCTGCTATGTTTCACTTAAAGGCCATCTTCCCCATTTTCAGATAACCATATGCACTGTTGTTTCTGTGCTACATGCAATCAACTATTTAAATTTCAGATACTAGAATGTTCTTGTGATGGTTGAGATTATTATGTACAAAAATCAGTAGTATCTTAAGCTTGTTTTAGTATCACCTTTATAAGGCAGGACCAAACGTAATGGGAATTCAGAAGATCCAATGCAAAAGGCTGTACATGTTTAAATGGTTTTTGGAAGTGCTTAGTTAAAGACAATTTCTTGAAATTATGATTTGATTTGTACTTTTTTTCTTTTAAATATTTCATGGGTGTTGGACATCTGATTAATATGTGATCTTACCCTTTTGTTTATATTGCTCATCAGGAAAGATATTGCTTTGGCTTCTCTTTTCTTTCTTGTGCTCTCTCGTGCTTTGTTTCCCTTTTTTTATTCTTTTTTTTGGGGCGGGGGGGGGGGTATTCAATATGATTCGACGGGATCTTGTTTTGTTCACATGTTTTTTTCCGTGAACTTCAAAAGTGTAATTTTTCCAAGTTGTTATGCTTTTCCTGTGTAGTGTAGTGAACATGCCATATTGCCCTTTTCTTTTACTGACCTATGACTTTGTGGTCAGCATTTCAGCAGGCACAACAATGAAAAGATTGTAACTTCCCGGACATAAAATATCAGCTGCTCAGGTTAGTGCAATTCGTAGTGCACGCTGGCACATATCCCACCTGAGTACGATGATACAAAATCCCCCTTTTGGTCTTTTTTCAATTGATTTGTAAGTGTGTGGTGGTTGCCCTCTCAGCTTCCATTTATTCTTTTTTTTTGTGGTGGTTTATTCTTCACTTTTCCCTATTTTGCTATTTTATTATGGTTGTTTGTGAATAAAAGAAATGACCCTGGCCACCCCAGTTTGGGTATGGATAGCCATGGTCCGCCCGCCAATCAAGTACTTTCTCAGTCTCAAGTGCACACACTAACAGAGTTAATATCATATGAAATGTGTCCATCTAAATCTAGGTTAATCGACTGCCAGAGTGAAAATCTAGTGAGATCCCCAATATGCCTTTATTTTCTGTTAAACATGAAAGACCAAACCAATTTTTTAGGTGGTTCATTTCACCCTTGCCACTATATTTCTTAAATTGCTGGCACAACATATTTAGTAGTGACATGCCACTGCACAATCTGATTGTAATTAATAATTGGAGGTTTGTTGCCAAATACATAATGCGTGTGCATCCATAGACATTCAAGTATTTATCCATGCATTTTTTTTTTATGGTCATTAGCTCACATTCTCTCAACACTTTCTTATTTGTGAGGATATACCTTTTGAGATTATGAGCTTCTTAATTTGTGGACTCCGCAAGAATTCATTTAAATTTCTATGCGTTCTCAGAATTCTTTGGTGAAATTAATTCTGTTCTTGTATA
The DNA here is from genome assembly GCA_033439265.1 of Dillenia suffruticosa. Classification (NCBI taxonomy): domain Eukaryota; kingdom Viridiplantae; phylum Streptophyta; class Magnoliopsida; order Dilleniales; family Dilleniaceae; genus Dillenia; species Dillenia suffruticosa. Next base: position 2,832,583 of record JAVTVX010000012.1, on the reverse strand, counting down.
TCTTGAAGTTGAATCCTTTGTGACCCAAGGTTTTTATTTTATTTTATTTTTGGATTGTTTGGACAAACTTCCAAAAGTTAGCCAACTTTTCTGATTTGCATGGAGAAAAGCATATCTATAATCTATTAAAAAAAGAGTATAAACAAGTCTTTGTACAATTTACAGTTGCCAAACTACATTGCCGCAGAAGGCAGGGTGTTGACCTGTTACCTAGAGGCTTTACAACTCACTTTCAGAGACAGCTCTATCTAAAGTGTAATTAGTGAATCAGCGGTAGTTGCGCAACATACCTTCAGGTTCTAGTGGGACAATTCTTATTAGGGTTTCCTGTGATGTTGGTGGCGGCTCTGATGTGCTTGCCTCTCCATTTCCAACAATCTTCTGACATGTCCCAATAAGGCAGTGCCTGCAGGTTGGGCATGATGAGTGTGAATTCAGCCACTTATCTATGCATCTGACATGGAAACCATGGTTGCACTTGGGCAGCACACGTACTTTCTCACCTGTTGTAAACTCAGATAGGCATATTACACACTCAGCGTCCAAGCCTGGTAGATGCAAACCCGGGGAGTAGTTTATTGTTGGAAAAGTTTTTAGGGCCTTCTTCTTGACCCCTGTGTTTGCTAATCGAGCTGAGTGGTCGTCCCTGCTCTCTGAAACTACTAAGCTTGAGCACCTTAATACGCACCTAATTATGGAATTTAACCCTAAAGAGCAAATTAGGGCGCACAAAAGGACCGAGAGGACCATTACCACATTTGTGTCAAAGCTGCTGTCGGGGGATGGGGTCTCACCAAAGTCATTTGTGGTCGCTGGAGGAGCTGCCACAACCGGTGACTTGTATATAGGGTTGTGTAGTAACAGTCTTCTGGAGTAAACATTTACTTGTAAGTGTTGAAAAAGCTGAGCAGATGAGAAAGTAGTAGGAAGAAGCATCTTTCAGAATAATAATAATAAAGCCTTGAGCCGATCGAATTCCTTTGGGATGGTCACGAGGGAATATATAGAGGAAGCTTTAGATGGTATTAAGCTTTTTCAGTCTTAGAATTCCTTTGTGGTGGTCATCAGGCAGAATTTATAGTGGAAACTTTAGAGGCTATTTAGCTTTTTGAGAATTATCAACTGATTATCTTATCTCTGCTGAAATTAAGCATAATAATTGAGCATATTCTTGAGGTTTTAGTTGAGCTTAGGGTTTTGCTTTGTTATACAAATAATTTCTGTCCATTTGGGTGCTCCAGTACCCTTTGGTAGTTTAATGGGCTTTCCAATCAGAATGGGCCCAACCCACTTTCTACGCAGCAAAGTATGCCACTTGGCACTTGGCTTCGTGAACCATATCTTGGTAGCTGTCTTCGTGAACCATATCTCCAAAATGCCACCACTAACCCAAGAAGGGGCCACGAAACTTCCTCATCTAGATGACATGGAAGTTGTCATTTTCGAGTTCATCCTAGTTGGCTTTTGTCTAGTTGTCAACAGAAGTTGCCTAGCCCTTTTGTTCATAATATTGCTTTGGGGAGTAGTGATATACACATCAAAAGTTGAGACTGATTGGGTTAACCTCACTGAAGAAGTAATCTGAAGAGAACACACTACACTTACTGGTTATGCTCATATCGTGGCCATGAATAAGGTCTCTTAAGTAGCTAACTGTTAGTGCTGCGCACAACCTCGTTACGATAGAAAATTAGTTGAAAATTTAGACTTTTAATCTAAGCAGCTATATTTCTGTAACCTAGAAATGTTGAGACGTACCTATTGCTGCTCAATTCGTGTCGTAGCATGCCCGAGCCATTATTCTTTTGTAGGTTTGGATGCATTTGATCCTGATATGAGTACCATTTGGTATTATTTATGTCCATAGCCTCCACTTTTTATGTACAATTAGGATAAGCCATGATTAAACACATTTATTTTTCTACTTTGCCGACAGGTTAAACTTTTGGTTGTAGTCCCTTCTTATGGCCATCTGATCACGCTAGATTCGCAAATTGACCCCACAAAATCCCCCTTTTGATTTTCCATTAAAATGGGTACCTCTCCTTTCGAGTACCTCGATTGCAATCTGTTGTTGTGGCCTTGTTTAATTTCTCCATGTGGTTCCTAATTAAACCAACATTATCTCGGAAACTGCTTAAAAAAAACTCTGCTAATATAAAAAGCCAATTGGCGTTAATGGAGACATAAAAGCTTAATAAAGGTTGATTTGATTCTATCTGCAACAGTTCTAGCTTCAACCATTTCTATAAGCATATTCTGTATTAAAAGTTTCCTTAAGATAAGAAGTGGGAATATGGTTAAGAGCTTGTTTTTCTTTTCATGGTATTATTGATGCTTTTGGTACGATAACCGGAGTTGGTAACAGGCTAAGGTTAAAAGTCATTTCTCTATTTTGTTTCCAAAAGAAGTGTAAACACTTGGTCTTGCACAACCATATCTTCTTTCGGGCTGGACTTCACTAACTATTTGCACTCTGGGGCCCACTATGATAGTGAGATAGAGAGAGAGAGAGAGAGTTTATTTCCAATGGATTCACAAGAAATATGTATCACGTGCTATTCCTCTATTTTATAGGAGGAAATCTTTCATATGGTGCCTTATTACGGCTCCCATAGGGCCGGCTGCCTTTTGATTACAGATAGAAGTAGGAATTCCCTCTTCTTGGGTTCGTAACATGTGTCATCTTAAAAGAAGGTCAAATAACTTGCAAGTAAACCTTATTGTACATAACCCTCACAAAACCTTATATTCTATGGATACCTTTAGAAATCAGTGGTGCCTAGTTTATATGGCACGCTGTCGGACGCATCATAATATGTTAGTTTGTATATTGCAACTCAAAATATTGTAGATTTTTTTTTTCAAACTTTTTTGTGTCATTGTCTGTGACTTATCATGTTCTCTTTCCCATGTTCATGTTGCAAAATCTCTTCATTTTTTTTTTCATCAATCGGTATTTATGTTCTATCCGACTAATACAGTTCAAACAATATGGGACAAAATCTCTTCATGATTAACCTGGAAGTGGTAGATTCAACCGTCAGCCACCATGGTGTGATAAGAGGCAGTGCAATGCAATGTATATAGTCATGTCCTAAAATGCGCCTAGGTCCTTCCGATGTTACTGGGTGTAGTAATAAGAAATGCAAGGAAAAGGACAAAGGACTTAGAACATTGATATAAATTGCTCCATTTAGCCCACGAAAATACCAAGGAATGGCAACATTTCAGATCACTATACTAGTGGTTTACGGATCCCACACGGCACGTGCTTCAAAGTGCTACTTTTCTTGGTGATAGTTCAGTTATGTCCATGCCTTTCTTCAGCGCGTGGACAATTAGTATGCAAGGTATTCTAATCCTTTTTGAAAGTGGATCGAATAAACTATGCGGTCTTCCTTAACGTGCCTTTGAGCCATCCTCAGATTTTTAATTTTGCACTTATATAAAATGCTATTGCACCAGCTCAAACCTGATTGGACCCGATTGGAATTGGAGCAGACTTGGATTTCCAAATCCCTTCTCCTTTTGGTTCCTTCCAATTCCTAACCATCTTTGGATTTTGCAGGGATTTCAAAGGGAATCAGTAAGAAAGCAGGGAAAGAAAGAACCGCCAACACTTGTGGGTGGGTGTGCATCTTATGCGTGTATGTGTAGAATCCCCCTTTTCCCATTACTTTAATTGTAAAAATAAACTTTTATAAGTCGGCTGAGAACTTTGAAAATGCATCTGGGTGGTTCAGGAACACATCTTGGGGGATTTTTATATTAGAATATGTTTTGTCGTTAATGTGGATTCTGTTCTACGATGATTGCAGCAATTATTTAAGTTTCTGTTACATGATTCTGCTTTTTTGATTTTGGTGAAATTTTCAAAACAAGGTGGCCAAGGTAGACACGGAAAGTGTTCTTATGACCATGCCCCTGTTTTGTGTACCGTGTGTGTATATGTGTATGTATTTGTGGGTGTATTAAGATTATTACTTGTCACGTGCATGGCACGATCCCTGTTTGGTGAAAGGATGCAGGAAGGAGTAAAACAGAATTGAAATTATAGTAATGAACATATTTTGTACTACTATACATTATATTTTTTAATTAAAACATAGAATTTTGTAAGTAAAAGTCAAAATTTTCTATAAAATAGATTAAAATTAAGATTATATCAATAATATTTTGAATCGAAAATCTCATTCGAATTCATTCCGACTGACTTTTAATTTTCTGAAACGGGACTATTATCTCTTTCTTGTTTCAATCTTATCACCATTTAGAATATATTATCTGGTTTGCTTTGTTCCATCTATTAATGAGACAGGATATTCATGGAATTTAGCCCCTTTTGTTTTTTGACCCCTCCTTTATTTTTTTTTTAATTTTTTTATTTTCGAAATCTGTACATTGCCACTTTGTGATTGATTGGGCCATGCATACTAGAAAGGGGAACAGAGATGAACAACTTAGTCACTTCCAAAACGAACATTATCACATGGTTGAGTTGTTAAGGTTGCAACAATATGGTATCTTAGAGTGGAGCATTAGCATGGTGCATACATGTACATCAGAAAGTCTGAATTTTTATTGTTTTATATTAAACAAAGGCAAAATTAGATTTCACAATTTGATCATCTCAAGATTTGCTATATAATTTCAATCACCGGAAGTATAAAAGAAGAGAGAGAGAGAGAGAGAGAGAGAGAGAGAGAGAGAGAGAGAGAGAGAGAGAGAGAGAGAGAGAGAGAGAGAGAGAGAGAGAGAGAGAGCACTCTGTTATTGGACATCAATGGAAATATTAATGAACTGTGTGTAGTGATTGGACGTTAAATTTTTTTAATTAAAGTCTTGAGTTTAAATATTAAGACTAGAAAAATAGATATCAGGAGATATAACTAATTGAGTCTCGCAATGATCAGTTGGATTAAATTTGAATATCGTTTAGCAAATATTTAAAAGGGTAGATTCCGCCCAATGTATCTACATTGGTGCAACATTCTCATGCATGCCTTGTAGGGTGAATAGATTTGCACAAAAAAAAAGGGTGAATAGATGTTTTTGTCCTTGTACATTCTTATGCCAATGCCTCCTATTTTTTTTTTTGGGTGAAAACCAATGCCATTATTATACCATTAACCAGATTGTATCTTATCTCATTGGATTACATTCTTCTTCTCAAACATTTAAAATATGTTTTTAAATTTATGAACGACAAACATAATAAAATCTACCCATTTGAATTTAACATCAAATTTAGACTTGAAAATAGGCAAGTTTTTATTTGATTTCGAATTGAGACAAGTATAGAGTTGGACATGGGGAAGTAGAGTTGGATTTATAGTAAATAAATTATTATTCATGCTTAATTTCTAAATCCCAATGTGATGAAAGATTTCAAGTTTAATTTGAGAGATGTTTGCATCTAATTAATTTTGAGTTTTAAAAAAAATACCTCTCTTTCACCTCAAATACGCCATACCTCGATTACTGATATTGATTTTGTATTGAATTGAACTGTCGTCACATCGGGTATAATGTGTATAGTCGGAGTTACTCATTTATATGAGATTTAAGAATGCCTAACGTCCCTTGACCTTTTGCTCCCTTTTTTTTTTTTATGTCTATTACACTTTAGTTCAAATTTTGAATATCACGAAATTTTCCAATTGAATAAAAAGAATTTTTAATCAAAATATTAACATGAAAAGTATTATTTCAAGATATATAGAAAAGTTATAAAAGTTTTTAAACAGTATCATTTTCCTTTTGTTATAAAAATCTCGAGTTTGATTCTTTTTATATATAAAAAAAATATTTTAAGATATATAAATTTTTTATTATAACGAGATTCAAACTTCAAATTATGAGATTGAGAAGGAGATTTGATAATCGGATTGATTTCTGAGATATATAGAAAAAAAAATGACAAAAGTTTCCAAATGGCCCGGTTTATTTTGGATTGAGAAGCCGGAACAGGCCCCGAAAAGAACGAGACGTTCCGTTTTAGCTTCAAAAGTTCAAAGAGAAGGCAAAAGCTGAGTCGTGTTTGGTTATGTTGACGAAGGCGACCCGGTCTTCGTACGGATAAGAGAAATACACATTCATACACGCGTTGACACATGCACATTTTATATTCCCACACACCAATTCACAAAAGGTCAAAAATGGTTTCGACTCGTAATCATCGAAGTCTCCTGCCCTTCGGTTAAACTATCCGGTCATCTCCTGCCTGCTCGTATTCTCTCTCTCTCTCTCTCGCTCCCCCCAGTTGAACTTTCCCAGAAGTTGCGGTTGTCCCTTTACATGCATCTGCTTTAGGGTTCTTCACTCTTCATAACAAGCAAAACCCGGAAAACGATTGATTATTTAAGGACTTTTGTCTCAAACCAAGTATCGGGTAATACCAAAAGTGAGTCCCTATTTTTCCCTTTTTCATAGTTCTCTCTCTCTCACTATGGTGGCTGCAGAATTTTTGAATTTGCATAGGTTACGATATCTGCAATTAAGTTTTCAAGTCCTCGTTGATTTTAGTTAAAAATCTGTTGATACCCAGTTATGGAATTCCAATTAATTTTATTCTTTTATTTCTTTTTTTTTGGTTGGGGGACGGTAAAGTGAGTTTTTCCTTGACCTTTTTTTTTCCTTCCTACTTTATCTTCTCTCTCTCTGTTGCTAATACATATTGTTGGTGGGTTCAGAATTTTCGTATTTGCATAAGTAATTCTCATCTGCAATTAATTTTTCATAATGTTTTGATTACGTTCAGAATGATTTCTGGGTCTTAGTTTAAATTTTCTTAATGCCCAGTTATGGGATTTTAATTAATTTGTTTTTTTTTTTTTTTGGGGTTGCAGTGGACTAATCTGAAGTCGGGTGAATGGTATTCTAAAGGGTGTTTATGTCAAATTAGTTGAAAGTTGAGAACATTGGACACGGGGTATTTGTGCTTGGATTTGAGAATTATGGCATCTTCTCATGGCAATACACACTCAGAACCTGCAAAAATGGAACAAATAATTACAGAATTTTTTGCTAAAAGTCTGCATATAATACAAGAATCGAGGTCTCCTTATGTGTCCTCACGAAATTATAGTGGGGAGCAGACTGTATCGTCTCCCTCTTCGTCTTCCTCTTCATCTTCAAGCATTAGGCCAAGGGATAGATGGTTCAATTTGGCACTTCGAGATAGTGTTGCAGCACTAGAGAATATTGACCTCTGGCGCCAAAGCAATTTGGAACCTATGGTTATTGATGTGATTCTATTAAATAAACCAATTGATTGGGACCCGGTGCAGTGCTCTCTTAGAAGGGACATTGTTAGGAACTTGTCCCAGAAAGAGCCATATCCATCTTGGAATCCTGAGCAGGAGGAGTTTTCTTCTGAGGCGAAGAGGGAAAAGATTATAGAGAGATGGGTTGTGCAATATGAAAGTCGAAAGTGTAGGGAAAGCAGTTCAGGGAGCAAAAGACCTACTAGTAATAGCTCACACATATTGTACAAGAAAGCAATCTTGCTATTCAGGTCTTTGTATGCCATGGTTAGGCTTTTACCTGCATATAAACTATTTCGGGAACTTAATTCGTCTGGACAAATTCGAACATTTACACTTACTCATCGGGTTTCTTCATTTGTTGAGCCCTTTACACGTAGAGAAGAGGATGAAATGCAGCGATTTTGTTTCACCCCTTTGGATACCTCATGTGGTAGGCTTTGCCTTTCTGTGATCTATCGCTCTTCATTGACTGATGTGAACTCAGAACCATCAACACCCATTACCCCTCAATTTATTCCAGACTATGTTGGAAGCCCAATGGCAAACCCACTTAGACGGTTCCCATCTCTTCCAGTGTTACAAAGCTCCCCCTCTTGCTCTCCATTTGGGAGGCAGCATAGCTGGAGCTATGACCAATATAGAGCTTCACCTCCTCAGGTTTCTTTCTCACCTTCGCCCACATATTCAGAATCTCGTTCTTCAAATCCTATCTTTAATACTAGACGTTTCCCACCAATGAGCCTACCTCCTCGTCCACCTGAAGCAAACCTATTCCATAAGAAGTATGCAAGTTATGAGGAGTATTGCTCCTCACCACCATTTTCTACATCCCCTTCTGCATCACCACCGGCCCATATTCCTGGAATCCATTTCTCCAATGCTCTTTCACGAGTGGACAGTTCCCCAGTTACCATACCTGGATCTAAGTTTGCTTATAGCCCTGGAATGTCCAATAAACAGTTTTTGCCTCCCTCTCCTCCCCTCAGGGGAACAAAGCTCAGCATTTTGAAGACAGAGAAAGATATATGTTCAGAGCATACGAGTGCAAAAATTGAGAAGGTACTTTAAATTTGTTATTTATTTTATTGGGGAATCCATCCAACAAGTAATGTAAAAGTGCTTGTTTGCTTGCTATAGGTGTTATCTCTCGGGAAAGATGAAAGTGGAAGGTATGGGGTAAAGATACCATCTAACAACTCGCCACGAATTTCATTTTCCAGAAGCTCCAGCAGGCTGTCCATTCCAGATGACTTTGATGATTCTGATTTTGCGGCTCCATTTTTTGTGGATGATGATGATATGGAGCCACCAAGCAGGTAATTTGAAGTTGATGTTCCTAGCTTTACGTATCAAACAAGGCAGTTATCTTAATCTTGCTGTTTTATTAGCTAATTGCTGCTCTGCTGAATTTTGTTCTTCTGCTCACATTTTGAGCTTACCAACTCTATCTTTCAAGATTGCATGTTTAATTTCCTATATTGGTAATTCACAAAAAATAGGCTATTCAAAGTCCTTGAAAAATTTCACATGACTTTTATCAAGCTAACATGTCCACCGAACCCCAAAGAGTTTACCTTGTGCCCTCGAGACGTCCTCCTGTCATGCTTCGGTTTGGACTAATGAAATGCTTGCAAAAGGAATCGGTCTTACAATTTTCCTTAATTGTTCAATTCAATGACCCCTTCTTGCCCAGATCTTAACTTCCCACTGATGTGAAGCAAGGACAAAGTAAGCTCTGAGAAGGTGCATGCCAAGGAGCAGTGGAGCAACTAATGATTCACATCTTGAGCTCCAACTCACACTGAGGACTTGTACTCACCAACTCTCCCTCTCCTTTGAGATTTTCATGGGTCGAGATTTTGCCCTTCAGAGCTTCTTAATGAAGAAGGCATATTTTGAAGACTTAAGCATGGCATTTCATGAAAAGAAGGCCTCTCCTTATCAATAAACTCTCCTGCTTTCGCTGTAAAGCCCTTAATATCAAAAAAGCCTTAAGTATATTCCTTGTCACGTTGAGGCCTTAACAACGAAGGAAGTCGCTGCAAAGCTGATTGCCTACACATAATTTAGCATAAACTCATCCATTTTATTATTTCTAATTGCTTATGGTAGTTGTTTTAAAGTTGAGGATCTGAAAGAAGAGATTTAATTGGGAAGATGGGAGGACAACATTGGCAGAAAGAGTAAAGTAGGGCACAACCTTGAGGAGAGAGGGACAAAACAAGAACATGAGTCTAGAAAAGTTCAGTCAACTAATTCTTTTCATCTTTAATGATGGCCTGATTTTCCTGTTAGGCTAAATAGATGAAGATTGACACCGACTTGATTGTATGCAAGTTGCTGTTCATGAATACTTCTACCTGTAATTTCTCAAAAGCAATATTTACCAGTGAGTTATTAATTTAAAAACATATGACATGGAATACTTTGGATCTTCTAAAGATGAGGAAGTGGAAGTGGAAGTGGGTGTTGGCTGTTCTGTTTATATCTTAAATTAGATTTTATGTTAAAAAAGTGATGCTTGAAATACAGGAATATTTGTATATAATTCACACAGATTCACTTGTAGTGTTGCACTTGGGACTTTATCTTTATGTTAAACAAGCTTAGCAACATCATATACGGAGAAAGTGCCAAATTGTCCTGATCCAGAAATTGATTGGTGCTTGATTGGGAAGTCCATGAGTTTTACAGCTCAGGATTTGAATGAATTAGCTAAGATGAATTTTGTATTAAAAGGAGGAAAAATTGTGATTCTTGAGCTTTCGGAAATTATGAAAGGCACAGGGTATTGAGATTAAAGTTCATTTGGCAGATATTAGTCATTTAACATGGGAAAGAGCAACAGGCGTGTGGTCAAATCTTCGTGGACTTCTCCTGCCAGGTTAATAAATTGTCCACGTCTTTTGCGTCTTCTCATAATTGTGGGTTCACGTCTGTGGAAAAACATTTGGATAAGTAAAAAAAATTTCCCCCTTCTCTATCAGCTCCAAGGAATTAACACTTTCAAATTCGGGTGCTATTTGCCTTTTTCATTTCATCACCTTGCACATTGAATCACACATTGAATCTGTTTGTTTCTGCCCTGTCTGTCAGCTTCTCTTCTTGTTGTTTTAAATGTCCAAATTCATCTTCTTGGTTTTGCTTTTACTTTTTAGTTTTCTTCTGGTTGGGTATGTAATCCCAATGAAACCTGGCCCACTATTGGGCAATTGTGTATGAGTATACTCAATCTTACTGTAGTAGAGCATGGTTAGTTAATCAGCTGCTGTGATCTTCTAATTATGGTTGGAAACATCTGTCTCCTAGTGAGGATGCCATGGACTGAAGGTTTGAGTACCAAGGATCAGTGCGTTAAATGCATTTAGTCCCACATTGGATGATCATGTAGGAATATGGAAATACTCCCATTTTTACGTGGGTTTAAAAGTCCAGTGCACAGCATTTGCTAAGCACTTCTTGTGAGATCCATGATGGCTGCAGTGTTTGTGTTTAAATACCCAATGATTGCGTTGGGTGATTTTCACTTTTGTGATATGGAAAACACAACTAATGTTATGGGTAGCAACAACATGGCCTTGTTATTTATTCAACCATTTGCCACCTAATAAGGCAGATATACGATAGTTTTCCATCTCATATGATTTATAAAGCAGGCAAACACTTTGCTGGCAATTGATGCTTGAAATTAAACTTTGGATCTGAGAAGATTCTTGAATGATATTGACGAACTGATGGAAATGCTGTACATGGGCTACCTTGTTGCGTCCCTGGGGACGCCACAAGGACTCTTTGGCATTAGAAAGACCAAAGGACTGATCAAATCCCGTATGGCCATGGAAGTGAGACAAACTTGTCAGGAGGGATAGAACTTTGTATTGTCTTCTTCCTCCTGATCATCAAGCAACTTTTTACTTTAAATAACTCTAGGCATCTTCACTTCCTCTTCTAGCTAAAAACTGTGGTGCAGTCCAATTAGTTGTAGGAATCATTTGAAGGAACTAAGCTTGGTTTGAGCTATGTGAATCTCACTCATCAACCATTAGTATAACCCAAGTGTCACATTTGAATTCTGATGCTTTATCTGGGGAACTTCCTGGGGAAAATTAGACAAAATTTCAAATGTTGGGAGCAAGTAATTTTATCTCTATCCTTTCCTAATCTTTTCTGTACTTTGATATTGTTGGATTGCTCCATGACATGGACACACTAACTCGGGACATGGACATAGTTGCACAACAAAGTTATCATTTTATACTATTTTTTAGTTACAAGGAGTTGCATGATGCTATATCAGTAAAACGTGACCACTATAGGCATGTCAGGAGTGCACTCATCTCAAGAAGTACCTGAGCAACAGAAGTATTACTTAGTAGAACATGGCCTTGCATTTGGTATTGTATTGTAGATTTTTTTTTTAAAGTGATCTACTACTACATTTGTTAGAAAACATCTAGTTGGAAAACTATTGATGGGACTTTGTTCATTATGGTCTTATATGTTGCTTCTTACTCACCTATGCAAGTGTAAATCATGTAATATCGCGAGCCTTCCTACCATGTCAACAATAGAGTTGAGATCTAATAATTCATCTGGGAACAATATGGGTTGGTCTTCATGAGCCCTAATTAGAATCAACTCTACTAACTTCATTGACAAAACAGAGCAATAGCAAGTACATATGGGGTTTCTCTGGAAATGAGCTTGCTAAAATGAGCCCATGGTGGCAACAAGAAATAATGTAGTTCATTCATGAAAAATGGAGCAAGGGGGTATTTCTCTTACCTATGATAACCATGTTTCCAGGAAGATGCTTTAGTTTTGGCTGGCCCTGGAAAAAAAATGGGGGTGGTTCCAGGAATTGTCTATCATGGTTCAGTAGGTTAGTTTGGCTGTACAGACATTGATTATGTATGTTTGTCGTTTGGATCGTCCCAGCTATTTTCAGTCCAATTATACATCCCTGCAGTTTTCAGGAGAAAAAAGATAGTGACGGTGTTGGGTGGACACCATGTCTTCATCCAGAAATATACTGGGGTATAACCATAATCTCTGACCTTTGGTTTAGCATAAGAAAAGTTATCAGGTATTTGCCTTGAGAATTTATGGGCGGACCTGGCTAAGCAATCTGATGATAACATTTTTCTCCTTTGATAACATTAATTTCTTCACAACTATTTTCTGCTCAAGTGCATTGTTGTAGCTGACATGATTTTCCATCTCACTCCAGGCCTGAATCCTTTAATCAGAAAGGGCATCTGAATGAGCCTCTTGAACCTGGAGGACTGTATCCAGTAAAATCTCAAGATGCTGCTGTTGGTGCTCTTGTGCGAATGCTGAAGGCCGCCCCACCTCTCCGCCAAGACAACTCAAATTCAATAAATTTGCAACAATCCTCTAAACCTGAAATCTGGAACACCACCGGAGTATCCAACCAGATCTCCAAGGCACCGGAGCTTCAACAAACTGCTTTGTCTGCTGTTGTTTCTTCTGGGCTAGCTATGTCTAGGACAACTGCTGATGCCTTCGAGGAGCTCAACAGTTACCAGGAAATGAAACAGCAGCTACTTAAGCAAGGAGTTAGGTCCCAGACTTTCTCTGATTCTTCTGCAGCAGAATCTTCTAGCAGAGGCATAGCTGGCTTTTGAAGCTGGTGTTTCTGTCAAATCCTTTGAACATATGTATAGCATTTTGGTTTGGGTGTTGCACCTTCGTGCTACCTACACATCTACTAGCGAAAAGTTTGCTCATGTTGCATCCATTTCTATCTCATATATGTATATCTCATATATGTAAAATTGGAAATATAATTACATGGGAAGGATCTATACAACTAACATTAGGACAGTATAACTTCCATGTACAAAGCACCACTTCTATGTCGAATGTTCATAGTTGTATAGAATTTTCGGAGGATAACTTCAAATGCACTCTTTGGAGATGCTCTGTGTATATTATTCATCTGGTATTCAATTGTCTTTTGCATTTAATTGGGTTAATAATGCCATGATAAGCTTGAGAAAACAAAACAAATATCAAAGTGTTACACGCTGGCTACAACTTATCATGGTAACGGATTTGTAAGTATTATGTGTTGGCTCGTTTTGCAAGCTATAATTCTTATGAGAATTGAAACTCATAAAATTGTGACTGTTTATTAATCATTCAACGACGATCATTAATTTTTGGGTGATAAGATGATGAAATGATTCAGTGATTCAATTACAAATTTTATCTCTATCGATCAATATAATTAGTGAAATTTTCAAATTTGATATTTTCATTTTTTTTCTTGTTATAAGTATTTAGAACTATATTCCGATTAAGTTGGTTTGAATTTCTGTGGTACCCTATTTAAAAGGTGGTTTTCTGGTATAATCTTTTTCATTTTCAATATAATTTTTTTTTTTTAAGTTTTGAGTTTAAAACTTAGTTAACGAATTTATCATCTCATTTAACTAAATTAACTATCCGTTGATTGATATTTTTCACAGAAAAACAATTTTTGTCCTTTGCTTTCGATATCAATTGCTCCACTCATCGAGTTCCCACTGTAATATTTGTAATAAATTCATAAAAATTGTTTTAAATTGCATATTTCATAAATGTTCATGTGACGTTACGAGGCGATTGGGGCTAGCTTTGCCCCGCATGCACATGCATACAGCACATATGAGTGTCAACTCGATAAAGTCTACATTCTTCAATCTCAATATGTACATGGAGACTGCCATTTTGGGCTAAAGCCCCTTGTTTAAGAATGGAAAGCGATCAAATTCCTCATAGGGGTATCCAAATGGAAGCAGTAGTAATTGGCTTTGATTTCCAACACAAAGCCAGCCTACCCTTCTCATGCTGCACCCAAAAACCACCACTAAACAAACTCGCCAAATACTTGGCTTGACTAACATTACAAGAACTCATTGGAATACTCTTAAACTTGTTTAATGAAGAAAAGACCCCATCTGCCCACATCTTCCTTTCTTGCTTCTCACAAGGGAATCTCCTCACACTATCCAAAATCCTAATACCCAGAAATTCCTTTTCTAGTAGTCTCAATCCCATTTCATACCCCCCACGAAAACTACTCACGAGAGAGTCAGCCACTGCATTGTAATGTTGAAGTGCCTCACAGAAGAACTCTACAAAGGACATTGATGGGAATTTAGAAAAGCTAAACAACTCTTCCTCTACTAGAACAACTATTTTAGGGGACAATTTGCTTGTACCTCTCAAGAATGTCCTCACCATTGAGAAACTCCTATTAGGCTTGTGGAGCTGATGGAACATACAATTAGCAATTGGTGGATGACTCACTTGGATTTCTTCAAAATCCTCCTCTTTCACCATAGCCACATGATCAAACAAGAATGGCAAGTTGACTGAATCTGCGAACTCTTTGAGCCTCCTTCCCGTCTGTTGAACACTAGAAGTAGTTTCCTGTCCTGCAATGACAACTGCAGTTAGTCTAAGCGAAACTTCCTTCCTGGCAGCAAGATCAGCCATCAATGGTGGCCATTGAATCCCTTCCATGATGTTGAAGTCAATGACATGGACCTTGTGATCGCCTTGTGTTGCCTCCAGAATTGCTTGGTTTGCGGTGAAGTGCGCAAATTTCATATAAGGAGAGAGCTCTTGTAGCATCTGAAAGGCTGACATGTTGCTTGATTCTCTATAAACATGCTCTGGCACCAACTCTGGTGCATTGATGCTCTTGTAATGCAGGCCTCTAGTGAAGAACATAGCCAACCTATTAAACGGGTTGTCACCATTTTCTTCATAGAAGAGAAGATCATTGAGCTTTGCAACGACTGCAGAAGCTAATGAAAAATTCTCAGCTTCAATGGCTTCAGCTCCGAGTAGTAAAAGCTCAGTAATGCTAGTCTCCTCCACTGTCTCCTTGAAATTTGAATTGTCTTCTTGTGTTAGATGATCAATTACTTGTTCTGGACTTTGTAGAATGAAATCTAAATCCAAATCAAATTCTTGGACATTCTCTAAGTCAGTTACAACGTCCTCTCCACTGGAATTCAAATCCATGAGTTCTGCCTCAATTTGAAGCAATTTTTCCATGTACCCATCATGAAAATTATCATCTCGAGTAATGTTTGGAGGGATTGGACTTTGAATATGGAAAGAAAATGCTGGTTCAGAGATGAAAGGATGGTAACATTCCTCACACTCCATTGATTTAATTAATGAGCTCCAAAACAAAGGAGGGTTCAATTTCAATGTACGAGACATCAGAGCTACAATTTATAATACATAAATTGAACTTTTTAGGATTTGACAAGTTGGATAGAACCTCACCAGTTAAAACCTTTCAACTTGTAAAAAAAAAATAAAAAAAATGAATTAATAATAATAAGAAAAAAAAATGAAACATAATTTAAGAGTATAAAGTCCAAACTTTTTTATGTAGAATTCAAAATGGACTTTCAGTGTCCGACTCCATGATTAAGATTTGAGCAACATAAATTTGTAAGGAACTGTGAAAAATGAAGTAGTGAGTTTCAAATATTTGGCATTTTTTATATCTTTTTTGTTGCTTTTTTTCCTTGCAACATCATTTTCATAAAATGTCTTTGTTTTATTTGATCAAAAGTTAATCGATGAAATCATCCGGGGAAAAAAGAAAAAAGAAAAAAGAGAAGGCTTCTAAATACTTTTCTCAAAATTGTAATGTTATATCTTGACCGTGTAATCTCTTAATAAACAAAAAATATAAAATATTATTATGTCATCATAAATATTAATTAAAAAATAATCGAGAGTAACGCAACAAGGAATAAATTTTTCTTAAAACTCTTTATTTTATCTAATGGGCACATATATTTAATTTTAAAATCTATTAATACCTCCTCAAATATAATTATTAACTCAACTAAAATCATTAATATATATATATTTATTTATTTATTTATTTCTCTCTACCAAAAATAACTTCAAAATTCAACCTATTATATCTGGAGAAGAGAACAGATCGTATATTGTAGGTTGGAATCACAACTCACAACTTCAGTAATTGAAGGAATTTGAATTAAACAACCAAAACCTCACCTTTTTTTTTTTTTTTTTTAAAATTAAAACTCCAATACAACGTACTTATCTTTGAGGATACCCACAAATGTTGTATTCTTGCCAAAGTTAAAGACAAAGTTTCAGTGACATAATCAGACAGAAGCACAAGCACATGTAGGACCCAAAACTTGTACTTACTTCATCTGTCCTCCGAATGTCTGAAACTGGAATCCATTATAAGAAATTCATACATATTGAGAATATGCCTTCCTCCCCCACAAATTTTTGGATTTTTTTTCCCTTTTAGAATGTGGTCTTGTGTCACTAATGGGGTCCCTCTCTTGTCTGTTTTAGGACTATTAGATAATAAAATTTAACCTATACCTAGACCTAGTGAATACTAACTTCTATTTTTTTTTTTTTTGCTCATTTAATATTTGATTTGTTTGTATTCAGTTTGAGATATTCTCATTTCACTTGGGTCCATTGTTTTTTCTCTGATCCCATTTTGGCTGCTGAAATAGATGTTAGGTTGATCATTCATTGCCTCATAAGATGATCCCCCTTATTCAGAAGTCCCTCCGCATCAACCAGGATTTAATATCATCCAGGAGTGCAAGAGTTTAATGAGGCAAGCCATGGCCCATTGTGTTCGGGTTGTTCCCAGAAAGGATAATCTTTATGCAAATGTCCTGGCACATCTTGGTCAGTCTCCTTCACTTGGCGTTCATGAGTTCTATTCTCTATCTTATGAGATCTATGGAGCGTTATTGATGATATTCGAGGAATAACATTTTTCGACGTCGGTTCCTTGTCCAATGTAACCAAAAAAGGAAGATGAATGAGCCTTTAAATGTGTTATTGTGTCATCAATTGAGGTCCAATTTCTTGTTTGCTCATTGAGCATTTTAGACACTAGAATTTATCAAGTGGGTAATACACTAATACTATTATTCTTCTCTTTCAACAAATTATGGTACTACAGAAATGCAAACACGTACATTATTGTGATTGACAAGACCCTTCTGATTAAAATTTTTCATCCAAAGAAATGTACTTGCAATTTGGGATTGATCTTGATGTTAGGTCCAAAAAAATATTTTTTTTCCCTTCTCATGACACAAGGTGAAATAAAGGTTGTAAAATGTTTGACTTTGCATTTCCCTTTTGGTGACGTTCAACACAGGATTAGGTTTGTGCTTAAGTGAATGGATGTATGTAAGGAATCCCCCCCCCCCCCCCCGCGAAAAGATCTGGGGCATATGGTCTGTAAGTATGTGCTTCCCCATAATAAAATTTGAGTTCATAAATTCGCAATTTAATGTTTGATAGTCATCTAAAGAATTTTGTGCTCGTTTAAGAGAGTTGAGACCAGATATAGTATAGTTTATTTTTTAATATAAAAAATAATATAATTTCTATTTATAAAGTTTTATATTTTTTATTAAAAAATAATTATTATAAGTAGAATAAAATAAAATAATTGTTTATTGTGTGAAATCAAGTTTTGGGGAAAGTTTTTTAGGTTGCATCATTGTTCCCATCTTACGTAGCAAATGCTAAAAGAAACCCCCCCCCCCCTTCTTTTCTAAGTAGTTTAAGGGTAGTGTCCTGGCTAGTGGTTGAGAGACGTCCAAATTTATGAGTTTGTAGGAGGAAGCAAATTGTCTCGTCCCTTGTACTTAGCCTGGTGACCAAAAACCAACTATGTTCCATTTAGAATAATCCAAAATTCTAGAAACAATTTTAGGGGTTTTAATGAGATTGGAGGAAGGCCATGCAACTCATGTCCCTTATGGGTGGGACCTCCATTCTTAATTCACACTCACAATTACGTAAATACAGCCTATTAAAAACAAAGAGGTTAGTATTATTTAGTTTAAATACCGTAAAATCCATTAATAGATTAGTTCTTTCAAGTTTTATTTCTTTATTTACTTGACTCGAACTCAAAACCTATGATTAAGGAAATATATCGCCTTACCGCTATATCCGTAAAATTTTGGTATTTAGTCCTCTTTTCACAATTCAAAATTTCCTCAATACCCTAGTTGAGTAAATTTCTGGAAGGCATATTCATTTTCTCCATAGGTTTCTTTCGGGATTAAATTACTTATCAGACTACTTTAAAAGTATCAACCATTTGAATAATTAATAAAACCCATTAAAATAATATTAATAACTTTGAATCTGATAACAATTTTAACATAATTACCTTTTTTAATTCATGACAAGAAAAAAAAATAATAAACTATTTTACTTATCTGAGATGGATGAATTGAATATATAGAAGATAATGCATATTGGAAAACTAAAAAATAATTCAAATTAATTTTTTAAATGCTATATATATAATTTGCTTGTTAACATAAATAGAAACTATAGTTTTGTAATCCCTTCAGGAAGGCCAAATTGGGACCATAGTTTGTGATAAGGATCAAGCTTGCGTAGGGTAGGGTATGACGTGATAAGAGCTGGAAGAGCCAAACACCAAGGACCTTTTGTTTTGTTTTTTTTTTTTTTTTTTTGTTTTTTTTTTTTTTTTAAATATGTATATATCTATTGAGGCAAAGACAAAGGAGATTACAGGTGTCCGGCTGTTAGATTGGATCGATCTTGGTATTATAAAAGAAAATTATTAAGAGATAATTAGAAATTGGTGGGGGCAAAAAGTTTCCCAACCCCTTCGATCTCGGTCGGAAAATAAAATAATCAAATTTAAAATAATAGTTTATGTTATTATATCTTATTAAAAATTTATGTATATTTTAATTAATTAAAATAAATATTAAATTATGAATTAATTAGAGAATTTTATTTTTAAAGGGTCTGACCTGATTTGAATTGGATTTAATTAAATTTAATATGGCTAATTTATTAAAAAATTATTTTAGATTCCATTTTTCATGGTTATGGGCATACTTCTTTCTTTCTGTCTTTATTTTTATTTTTATTTATTTTTGCTTTTTTTAATACTTAATGAGTCAAACTTATAATTTGTGGAACCTCATACCAAAAATAAAAATATAATAAATTATTATTGTCGTCATTTTTTTGAGAATTGGGGCTAGCCTTTTGGGCAAGCCTGCTCTAACGTGTCCAACTCATTCTGTGTTGGACATTCTTGTGGGCCTAGCCCAAGATTCTTGTTCATTGCAGTCCAGTCCTCCTTAAGTGGACCTGGACAATATTTGTAGACTGGCCTTCAATCCGGGCCCAGTCTGAACCAATTTTTTGTATATATTCGGGTCAGTTCTCGTCCCAAGCCCAGCCAGACCCATCTCTGGTCGGTTCGTGCTTGTCACGGGGGTATGAACTTGACTTTGTTGCCGGTGAGATTTGCCTCAGGTGCATCTAATAGGTTTGGGTTTGAGTCCTAATATACAAAAAAAAATAAAAAAAAAAAAGAACTTGACTTTATTCAAAGCCAAACAGCCCAATTATTTTTTTGGGGGGAATAATTTTGGCTATTTTTGAGAAAATATAATTATAAAAAAATTTTAAATTTTAAAAATTATAATCTTTGTTCTGTCTCTTATACCGTATTTAGCTTTTAATATAAATTTTTAACTTGATCTCTTTTATTATATTTATAATATTTCCTAACTAATATTATTTTAATAAAATACGTAAAATGTTTAAATTAAAATTAAATTCTTTTTATTGAAAATAATGGAAATTATTATTGCAAAAATTCACGAACAGGATAAGATTGAAAATAAATAAAAGAAGAAGAATGAAACGCAGAGATGAGAGAAGAGAACGTAGACAACATAGGATTTTGGAAACGAAGAAGATGATCATTGAAGAAGCGAAAATCTGTTTCTCCGAGTCCCAACTCATGGTTGTCGGAGACTACATCCTGAAATCGAAGGTCGGAGAAGGAGCTATATCGACGGTGTGGAAAGCCAACAACATGGTTACTCACGAAGAGGTTGCTCTCAAACAAGTCTTCCTCTCCAAACTCAATCCAACACTCAAGAATTGTTTGGATTGCGAACTCAATTTCTTGTCCGGCGTTAAACACCCCAACATCATTCGCCTTATCGACGTCATCAGGGTTCTCTCTCACTCTCTCTCTCTCTTCTTGTTTCCAGTTTTTAGGCTTTCATTCCATGCGAATTAGATAAACGGTTCATGTTTATATGATTGTGAATGTTGATATTAAAGTCCATTCTTTTTCTTGAATGGGATTTTAGATTGATGAATTTAAAGTTGTTATTTGACATATGTCTGAATTTGGGAATGTTATGATTTCCAGAAAAACGATCGAATGTTCAAATGCATTCTGCTTCCTATAGTATATTTAAATTCAATCAATAATCGATTATTGGCACTAAACATATACCCAAAATTCAATCATAGATGATAATAAATTTGAAATAAAAAAGGCACATAATTGTACATAGTACGGTGTTCAAACTTATGAAATGACATAGGGGCACATGGTGTGACACGACACTGATACGAATACGGCAACATCATGAAAATTTAATACTATTAGAAAAGGGGTCACCCGGTGCACAAATGTTCCTCGGTTTAATGCAGAGTAGGGGGAGGGTGGACGTATATGTACGCAACCTTCCTACTCCATTCTTTTGCAAAGAGGTTGTTTTCACGTCTCGAACTCGTGATTTCGAGATCACCAAAATTTTATCCTATTATACTAGGCAGTTTATTGTGTTGTGACTTGTGTGTATGAACAATGTCCGGCAGGGATACAATGATTTTTAGAAGTGTAAGAGTAATACATATTACCACCACCAACGAAAAAGTGCCACGTTAAATCTGTATTTTGGTCTTTGAGCTTTTTGGTACACTAGGTTTTAACCTATGTATATCACCTCCAAAATGCTAAGTCATTAACTCCACATTCGATGATCAATTTTTTTAAATCTCAGGGTGAAGGTTGCATATTCCTGGTCTTGGAATTTTGTGCTGGGGGAAATCTATCTTCCTATATTCAGCAACATGGGAGGGTTCAAGAAAAGACGGCTAGAAGATTTATGCAGCAACTTGGTTAGTTTCTTACATGCATTTCAGCTGATATTAGGCTCTCTCTTGCTCGATGTTTCAATATATTGTTGGACAATATCATGTTCTTTGTATTTGATGCAGGTGCTGGACTGGAAGTCCTGCATTCTCACCACATCATCCATCGAGACTTGAAACCACAGGTATTTATACAATAAGAATGTATATGGATGTTTCTCTTTTACACTTATTAAGAATATGATACATTCAGTTAAGAATACAAAATAAATATTGTTTCTGGTCTGAAATTGCTGTTTCAAATATACAATTATGCGCCAATGAACTTTTGTGTATCAATGAGGGAACATGTTGATAGTTCTAATTGAAGATATGAATACACTATTTTTTTTTTTAAAGAAAAATCGTTTTTACACCAATTGTTGCTGCCAAATGTGGTGTTGCACATTATTAATTTTTCCAGGATGTATTTTGGTTTTTAATTTCCATTGGAATCAATTCTAATTGAAAACAAACTCGAGGGAGGTTGTTTTGTAATTTTTCAAAGATTTTAGAATTTTGTTTAGAGAAGACAAAAATAAAAGAAGGAAAATAAAAACAAAGCGTACCAAAATTTTTATAGTGGTTCCACCAAACCAGGAGTACGTCCACTCCCAGACTCCACTTGGATTTTTACTATTTACTCCGAAATAGTACAACAAACTTGCTTCCAGGTGCAAGCCAAACCTTTACAGTTTTTTCTTCCAAAAATACTACCCAACCTCTCACAGGTTGTTTCTTTTTCTAAACCCCAGATCTAGAGATGAACACACTCTAGTTTTTATACTTTTTGTACAAAAGAAGAATAAATATTACAATGAATGAAGCTAAAACTTTAGATGTAACGGATTTAAAGATCAGAAGAAGAATTTACAGTAGAGTTGGAAAACATAGTATTTTCGTTGAATGCAGAGGGTAAATGCTTGGTTCTATGTGTCTCACTATCTTCTTTTCTATATTTATTTCTTTGAGTGCCGAGAGCTGTAGGGTAGATTGAAATTTGAATTTCTTCATTAAATGTTTCACCTACCACATTTAATGTCTTCAACGCTCTCATTAAATGTATCTGACTGTTCGAAAGAATTCAAATAGTTGGATACATTTTATGAAAAAACATTCCTTTTGCTTTTCTACAGAAGTTGAACGTTAAGTCCACAAATATTGAAATAAAATATTAACATGTGTATCTCTCGGTTGCTTGAGCATGCTACGATTTTAGGTTGTTTTCACTAATCAAAGTGCTTTATGTTGCTGGTTTCTTGGAGCAGAACATATTGTTGTCCTGCCTGGATAGTGATGCAGTGCTGAAGATTGCTGATTTTGGTCTCTCAAGGTTTGAAAAGAATCGGCTAGTATGATTTATTTGCTGCAATACTTGAAGAACTCTGAGTACCTTATTCTTTTGTTTGATGCAGAATTGTGCGACCAGGTGATCATGCTGGGACAGTTTGTGGTTCACCATTATATATGGCTCCAGAAATTCTGGAGTTTCAAAGTTACGATGAAAAGGTTGGTACAAGGTCCAATTCACAGTTTGTGCTGATTCAGATGGTTACCCTAAGATTAATTTGTATTTATAGGTTGATTTGTGGAGTCTTGGTGCTATTCTTTTTGAGCTTCTTAATGGCTACCCTCCTTTTCATGGTAGAACTAATGTTCAGGTAGCACCTTGGCCTCAAAACTCTCAGCCCTTGTAAATCAATTGGCATCCGTTAAATATTTGGTTGTTTCAGTTGTTGCAGCACATCAAGTCATGCAGATCTCTCCCTTTCTCAGAAATTATCCTTCCTGGTTTGGATCGCGACTGTGTTGATATGTGTTCAAGGCTACTTATGAGAAATCCAGGTTATTTCTACTGGCATTTTGTCTTCCTTGTTCCTTCCTAAGAATTTATTATTATTCTAATATGCCCAACTTGTTTCTGTATTTTCTTTTTGGTATAACTTGCTCTTAGCAGAGAAGCGTTTGTCCTTTGATGAGTTTTATCAACATGAGTTCTTGAGGAGATAGGTGGTAGGCACAAGTCTTCCAGGAGTCCGAAGTCTTGCTTCATTATTATTCAATTAAATTGCAGATAGCTGACTGGAATGGTTAGTCTTTATCTTTCTGCAGCTTGTTCACCCTCTCATGTGATGTTGTTCATTTTTATGCAATTTTAATTGCTATCTTCTGTGCAGGTTGGGTAAGGAATATTCATTTTCTGTTCTTCCTTGACAGTGATACGCCCTATCAGTTTCAAGTGAAATTGTTGAGCAATTAGAACTGGCAGATCAGAATGTTACTTTTGCAGCAGAACTGATAGATCTTCTGTCAGTGCACTTAATACCCCATTGGAAACCCTGTGTTCCAATTGATCATCTTTTTGCTCCAAATAGAAATCAAACCCAAGGTCCGCAAAAGAGCTTTCAGGTGCCTGAACATGATGAAAGCTTCATGGAATCTTTGCAAAATGCTCCTTTAGCTACTAATATTTCAGGCCTTAATTTCTCCAATTCTACTTCCTTCGATATGTCCACTCAGGCAGTGCAGGAGGGCACTGATTTAAACTTGATGATATCATGTCTCATGCTGATCTGGAAGTTCAGAGTAGAACTGATTCGATCATAGTTCTCCTTCTGAGATGTCTTACATTTATGCAATCTCCAATGAAGGAACTGAGAAGAGATATTCCATGGATACTTATGCCTCTGCAGAATCAGGATGCCTGGATTGCACTGGGTATGAATTCAAAGAAGTCAGGGATGCCTTTTTTGGGGTGGAAACGGGGTCATATCTTGCTGACAAAGGCAAGGGCATGGAGATGGTCAGGAAGAGTCTAGTGACTGGTTCAAATAATGTGTTTTCTTTGCCTGATCGAGATGAAGATGAGGGTTAACATTAGAGTAAGAGAGGATTGAACTGCAGTACCAGGAAGCAATGAAGGACATATCCAAGCAAAGACATGAAGCTATAATGGCCACCAGAAAAATTATTAAGAATCAGTTTGCCAGTCTGGTCTTAGTTGTTTGTTTCCCAGTCTTCCTAAATGTAGAAAGTGTACTCATGGAGAAAAATGTCATTTGTAATAAGTCAGTCAATCATGTTTCCACAATCCGATCTGGGGATTTTGGTTGCTCTTTCTTTTGGGTGATTCTGTTGGCAAGATTGAGGTTTGGAGCGTAAAGTGATTTCCCTAACATTTTCATATAAATTTTTTCTGATTGACCAATTCTTTGCATGTTTAGGTTTGGAATTTATGAGGAAAGTTACCATTTTGATGTCTTTATTTGTCTGTTACAATTCCTTCGCTTGCTTGAGAGGATGAGTGGTATTATATTTGGGTTTGAGACAGCTATTTTGTGTTTTCCTGTTCATGCATATATCTTTTTCTTTTTATTTTTAATTGTAATAATGATAATACTAATAAAATGTTCAAAGTATGTGAAACTTTGCACCAAAAAAAAAGAAGTCAACTTGCTTCTTTAGTTGGTGGCACTTTGGCACTTATCTCTTCTTGGTCCTTATCTCCTCCCCTGTTCTCTGTCTAAATGCACTGGCAGGAAATTTATGATTGTTAAGAGTTTCTTAATTTTGATCTTGATTCTATTGTAGTTTTAGTCTGGATTGGGAAGGCAATAAGTTGTTTCTGGTAAATTAATTAAAACTTTAGTCTTTTCTTGTCTCATTTACTTTGCTTTACAAGCCATTCTCTCTCCTCTTTTTCCCTGTCACAGAATTGATAAACAAGGAGGAGCTTAGGATCCTCTCTTGCGGTTAGTTCATCTATTAAGACAGGAAGTTTTGAAGAATTTTCCAGGTAATAGCTCTATTTTACCTGCGAAGGTTTTTGTATTGGATGAATAGTTGCAGTTAACCATAACTGATTGTGGGACACGATTCAGCTGTAAGGTTTTCTTTTTGTTACATAGAGGTTCTATATTCAAATTGCGTAAACAACTCTGACTTTCCCTTGGCCCTACAGTGGAGGTAGTTTCATGCATGTTGCCTCCTTTTTTTTTCTCCCTTTAGTTGGGGTGAATTTGATGCTGCTGTTTAATTAGTTTTTGGAAATGTACATGCATGAAATTAGATACTAACACCTCATTGAGAACTTTGCAGGAAGGTTTTTACTTAAAGGTTCTCATGATATCTGAATCTCTCTCTCTCTCTCTCTTTGTTTTTATTTTTTTAATGAAGGTTGTGGTTCAATGTGGAGTACCCTAAAGGCGTCTTTGAGATAGATTCTGGAGATTACAAAAGGAAAAAAATGCCAAGTTTGGGACCTGACTGCTAACCAGCTTTGGTGACTTAGGTACCATGTTTCTTGAGAGGGTGCTGCATATAACATTCAGGGATGTGCGAAGCATGTGATTTCATGTTTCTGAGGGTCATATTTGCTGCTGGTATGATTATTTATTTGTTATTGTTTGCTTTGCTCGTTCTCTATGATCAGTTTCTGCATCTGGTTTATTCAGTAGGCATTGCAACCTGGTCCTTGAATGGTTTTCTATCTGGTAAATTTAATGCAAGTTGCTTCTTTTCCTTTTTATCTGAGATGATGTCTTGATGTGTATATCCTGCAAAGTAAGCCAGTGAAAATTCTGAAGCATTGCATTATAGTATCCGGCAGTTCACTACTTAAATAAGAGTTCATCTTGAAGTTCATGTGCTTGTTTTACTTGTACCCCTCCATTTCACTTCCCTATCCTTGTAAATTGACTTTTGACAGCAAGATTGACTAGCAATTTTGAGCGCAAGGTGGATCTAATTTGAAATGATGTAAAGCCTGGCAGAGATGGGGGGGATCATAAATTCCTTCTTGACTTCTAGTTTGTGAAATATATTATTTTATGGACAAAGCAAACCTGAAAGTATTTACATGGATTGGCTTGCCTCTGCATCTTGAAAATTTGTTGTTGAGGTCTTTGGAAAGGCAGTACATTGCAACTTGATCTGTTAGCATGGCTAGGTCTTTTCCTTCTTATATGGAGACAGCCTTTAGGACTTCTTATTGATGATGACCCCGTAAACATCTGATTCATGATTGCTATTTTTGAGTTCAGTTCCAGTGTGCCTGTATTTGGTGGCCCGGTGAGGGCAGAAGTTTTCTCTGGTTAGATACTCCTGGGAAATAAACATTTGTGTTCCCTTGCTGCACATACTGGCCATGAAAATGTTTGTGATAATCCCTTTTTTAGCCATTGTTACCCTGCTTTTCTTTGCGAGATTCACTGCACAGACATCTGAGTTTTGTTCCATTATCAGAATCATGTTTAAAGGTCTGTCATCTGTGTCCTTTTTATTCTTTTGCAATGATAGTAAGTAGGTATTATAACTACTATAATTGTTGTTGTTGTTATTGTGTTAAAAGTATATTTTTTTCCAACCGAGTAATTCACCTCGGTTCTTCAAAGACCACCGTTTCCATTTTTGGTGTTTCATCTTATTCAGTTCATGAGCAGAAGTTTCAACTGGTATCCTTGAAGTTGGGTTGAAAAGGGCATAAAAATCTGATGATTGCACAGAAGGAGGAAGAACTTAAGTACAGAAGGTTCTTTTTGTACTTAGAATGAAGTCAACATTGCACGGCATCATGACCAGGGATACAAATGTTAAAATGAGAAGGTGAGGGATCCCCCCCCCCAACACACACAGGGCTTTTGGATATGCATGGTAGGCAAGATTATCGATCTCCATTGTTTTTAGGGCCAAAGCTCTTGCATCCAATAATGGAGAAGCAATAGGAATTTGTTGGGCAGGAGAGTTGCAATGAAGTGTTAGGTTTTCTTACTGTGACTCCTGGAAAGAGCAGAGTTGCAAAGGAGTGTTGAGGTTTCCTTGGCATGAGTTTGGTGGATGAAGGTAAATCCTGCATGTGTCATAGTCAAGGGTAAATGGAAGGATTGATTGGTACTTCTCTGATATAATAGAATTTTCAATTCAAAGTAATGTTGTTTTTGTGCTTGATTTGTTTAGTTTAGATGAACAAACCGATGGCGGCTCATGAACCAGTTGAATCATTTGCAGCCCTTGAGGTGGGTAAGTTGCCCCCTTTTTATTAGTATTATTATTATATATATTTTTTTGCTAAGCAGACTTTTATGTTGATGGCTTGCTAGGTATTCTAAATTTTTGCTCAAGACTAATAATTAAATTGGACTAGCAAAAAATAAAAATAAAAATAAAAATATCAAATCCCTTTTATTGTGATTAGAGAAAATTGGGTTGATGTACTCATGAACACCTGGCTCGGGCTCGAGTTTGTAAAGATTTGGCGTAATTTGTTTACTAAACAAGTTGATTACAAAATATTTTTCAACAAAATTTACTTATAATTTGATTTAGGTTATGTTTGAGAAACCTCTAACTCTATTTTATTTTATCACATATTTAATATTATTACATTAAAATAAAAAAAATTAATAAGAAATGTAAAATTTTGTAAGTAAAATCAAGTTTATCTATATATGAATTTAAAATTATTATTATATTATACTGATAAATTTTAATTAACTAATCTTAACTTCTCTAAAGGGGTTGGAGTATTCCTCCTGATACATAAAACATGGGGTTTGTCTCTAAATTGAGTTTTAAAATATTCAGATAATTTAAGTGTTGAAGGAAAAAAAAACCCGTGTGGGCCTTTAAGACAAAAATAGTGCTCCAAGCCCGGCAAAACCCAGCCCAACTGGCTAAGCGATAGGGCAGGCGAGCGCGCAATTGGGCCATTTGGGCCTAACACTTCCAGTGGGGACTATTCTTAAACTGGGCCGACTATTTCCGTTACGGGCCAGTCTGGGCTTTCTTGTCCACGTTTGCACCCGCTCGGCATTTTGGAATTTTTGGCGGGATTTTTATTTTCGGCTTCTTTACTGCGGATTTTGAACCCAAAAAATACAACAGAGAGAAAGAGAGAGAGAGAGAGAGAGAGAGAGAGACCCTTTGATCAAGAAATACAATAGAAGCCCTAAAGACCTTAATCCGATTCAATGGGTAGAGAAGACAAAGAGCAATTAAATTCAGCGAAACAGGCGTACAAGCATGCAAAAGCAGAGGGAAATCACCAGGAAGAAGCGAGATGGGCTAATCTAATCGGGGACATATTGAAGAACAGAGGAGAATACGTCGAAGCCCTAAAATGGCTTCGAATAGATTACGAAGTATCTGTCAAGTACCTTCCTGAAAAACAAGTTCTCCCCACTTGTCAATCTCTCGGTGAAGTCTATCTCCGGCTTCAGCACTTCAAAGATGCTCTTGTTTATCAGGTAAAACTTACGATTATGACTTCGATTTCAATTGCTTCATTGTCTCTGAATTGTCGGTTTAATTGGGTTTCACTTGTTTTCTAATTACGGGTCGAATAGGGTTTCATTTATTTTTGTCTTTTTCATTGGGTTAACTTCAACCTCGTTTGATTTCAGTCATTTCATTGTTTTTGACTGTGGGTTCAACTGCGTTTTCTCAGAAATGCATGTTCACTGGAATTATTTAAGGAAAAATCCTTGTCGTTGATTCAATCAAGTTATGATCCTACAGTGTTTGAAAATCTTATCTAATGGTTTATGGGTGTTGTCCCTAATTTTGCTCATTGATTTTCCCCCTTTGATTCTTCACCCATCCAATTTGTCATAGTGGCATTCTTGTGTCTTGTATATTGGCATGTTATGTTGCCATCACCTGTTTGGTTACCAAAAAGTTTACATTGAGGTGAAGGCTAATACGAATCATGGTTGATTTCTTTGAGTAATGCTTGAAAAAATCGTTAACAAAATCAATCATGTTGCACTACCTTAGCGCTTATCTTTGTTTATTTGACTTTCCAATAATAAAATAGTTGTAGTTTCATTAATTCAAACTTCAGAAGCTATGAGCCAACTCGGCAACAGACACATTTTCATGCCAAAAATAATGGTCAATGTAGGAGTGCTATCTTTCTTGTGGTGCTATTTTATTTTGATCTTACTGATTTTGATTGCAGAAAAAACATCTGGAGCTTGCCAAAGACAGTAATGACCTTGTTGAGCAGCAACGGGCCAGCACCCAACTTGGTCGCACTTACCATGAGATGTTTACAAAGTCTGAGGATGACCATTATTCTGTTCGAAATGCCAAAAAGTATTTCAAAGCGGCAATGAACCTTGCCCAGACTTTGAAGGAGAATGCATCCTTTAACAAGACATCTTCCTTTCTTAAGGAATACATTGATGCCCATAATAACATTGGAATGCTTGAAATGGATCTTGACAATTTTGAAGCAGCTGAGAAAATTCTTACAAAAGGGTTAAAAATTTGTGATGAAGAAGAGGTGAATGAAAATGATGACACACGCAGCAGGCTCCATCACAATCTTGGATATGTTTACACAGCACTAAGGATGTGGGATAAAGCTCGAGAACACGTTGAGAAGGACATCATAATATGTAAGAACATTCAACATTGCCAAGGACAGGCAAAGGGTTACATCAATCTTGGGGAATTGCATTATAAGGTGCAAAAGTATGATGATGCGATTCTTTGCTACCGGAAGGCCCATGATCTAGCAAAATCTATGGAAGATGAGGATGCTTTGATTGGTCAAATTAGTCAGAATATTGAGATTGTAAAAGAGGCAAAAAAGGTAATGGATGGGCTGAACAAAGAAGAGCAAAATCTCAAGAAGCTAATGAGGAACATGGTGACTGCCAGAGGCACACCGGCTGAACTGAAGTGTCTGCAGCTCCAAATTGCATCTCTTGATCGTCTTATTGAGAGTTCAAGCATGATTTTTGCATGGAAAAAGGTTAGTTTTATATCTACGTGTCTGTGGTTGTGTATCTATACTTTTTCTACATCTTGGTTGTTTTCTAGTATGTTTTTACTAAACTGAAAAGGTGATATACTCTGAGAACTGTAATCTCTATTGCACTAAAGAATTTTACTTGTGGTTTATGTTTAGTTTCTGCTGAGATTTGAACAAAAAAAAGGGAAATGAAAATGAAAAAGCATCAATTCCAGCCACAGTAACTCGTTCATTAGACTGCTTGACTTCTGTACCTTACTTCCTCCTAAGCTACACTTATCTTGCTTTTGAGTTTGACCATTTAACTGCAGATTCCATTTGTTGGGTGATAGGATCTCATCGTTGAAAAATCCACCAGCGTGCAATGTCAATTACTAATTCAATTGGCATGCTTTCATTTTCTACGAACAAACCTGGTCATTTTTCAAGCTGAGCTAGTAGCCTCTTTTTCTTCTAATTTCTTTACTGCTTTTAATGTACTAATACCTCATATGATCCTTGAATCCATTATATGCTCTAGTTCATGAAAGCAACTTTGCCGATTTCCTTGGGTAGGTGTACTTGTTCTATGAGAGTTGGAAAGGAACAGGGAGCCTTAGATACCACTGATGACTATTTAATTAGTTCAATGTAAATGTCCTGCATCGTTATGTACAGAGGAGCTTAGATTCTAGATAATCAACCATACAAGAACTTTAGGTTTTAACATGTAGACGTGGCTAGAAACTCACAATTTGATTTAATAAAGGATATCATGTGATGGCATCATCAGAAGTGCTATCACTTTATAACTGACAAAGAGTTTCTTTTTATTTTTTTAATTTTTTTCTGAGGAAGGCAGTGGCATCTCTTTTTTCTAGTTTCATAACATGCAGAATGGGTTTCTGTCAGTAATGCTATTATTATTATTATTATTTTTTTTTTTTTTTGGTGTCGAGAAAAGGTTATAGAAATTTTGAATTCCAAAGTGTTGGAACATGTTGCAGAAACTATTGAAAATTGGAGTGTGTCACTTTATATAGCCTTCCTCAGGGGGTGTTTGGGTGATCTTCTTGACCCGAAAAAGACTTATGGTAAAGAGTTTTAAGGTAGATGTCTTGTTGACCAGCTCTTTCTTGAGGAATGTTTTGACAAACACCCCTTTTTTGAAATAGAGCTTTTTTCAAGAAGAACCTTTGTCTCTCTCTCTCTCTCTCTCTCTTGTTGAATTCCATCTTGGTTAAAGATCAAATTAACTACTATGAATGTTCCTTATCAGTAGGTTACAAGTTATTTAGCAGTTTGCTCCTAAGTTTAGCCTCTGCCATGGTTTTCTGGACAGGTCTTGCATGCTGGATGCTTAAATTTAGAAACTTTTTTTGTTAGTTAATGGTTTGAATTTTATTTGGAATCTTCCTTTGTTTAGCATAGAGAATATGCAAAAAGGAAGAAGAGAATTGCAGCAGAACTTTGTGACAAGGAAAAGCTGGGTGATTCATTTCTAAATATTGGTGAGTCATACAGTAATCTCAGGAACTTCAAGAAAGCACTTAAATGGTACAAGAAAAGTTGGGAAATATACAAATCAATCGGCAATTTGGAGGTATGGTTATTCCATGTGCTATATCATAACTATCCACCATTTACAGTTTGTCCATGTTACGAATGCAGGGGCTTATGTCAAACAAATTTTTATGTTCGCGGTTTCATTTTTCTTTGTATATTTGGATACTTATGTGGATTGTAGTGAATTCAGGGCCAGGCTCTGGTGAAGAATCATATTGGTGATGCATTAGACTCTGATGGCAATTGGGCAGAGGCACTAAAAGCATTTGAAGAGAGTTACAGGCACTCATCCTCCTTTGTTCTGGATAGTGTATTCTTCCTACTTACTTTTCTTGTCATGTGGATTGGCTTGGAAGTTTACCGATCCTTTGACAACCACCATCTGCAAGAACATACTAAAGTAGTTGTTTGCTCATAATTACACTGGCCTCTTTCAAACGTCCTGAAATGAAGTTTTTCTCCCCTTAGAAGTTGCAAGGAAAGAACTTTGCTTTTTTAAATGTTAAATTATGGGTATCTTATTTATTTAAGAATAAAGATTATCATGATATGATTTTGCACATTAGAACAAGAATTTCTTATGATAAATGATTGGAAAGTTTGTGGTGTGTCATCTTAGAAGTTAGTCTTGCCAGTACTAAAAATTTCAGAAGAAAATCTCAGATGTTTATTGTCCCATAAAGGAACAAGAACTATTGCAACATCTAGCGGTAATGAGAAGTCATTCTTCTTGCTGTTGCATACACAGCACATTGTTGTAAATAATTGCAACATACCAGAAACTTTTATTCTTACAGATTTCTTTCTTTGCTGCCAAAACTGTAGGATTGCTATACAAGCAGATAATCCTTCAATTAAACTTTCTGCATTGGAGAATATACACTACAGCAATATGATAAGATTTGACAATGTTGAGGAGGCCAGGTAAGTTTTGTTCTGCCAAGTTATAGTTTTCTACTCCCAAAGTTAGAAACTCAGTTGACTCTCAAGAAAGAAAGCAAACCTGACACAAAAAAGTTACTATCCTTGCTTACAAACATGTGAAGCAGTTGTCTATTCCGCTTTCTTGTTGGCATTGGATTTATTTGCTGTTCCTTTGTTAAAACTGTCTGAAACTATCCTCCTCTCCTTGGCAGGAGGTTGCAGAATGTTATTGAGAATTTGAAGCAGTCAAAGAGTAAAGAGATAGAAGCTCAAAAGACAATGGATTGTTGTCCTGAAACTGATACAGAAGAAGATGATTGTCTGTCAAATATTAGGTCTAGTGCACGCCAGTTGACAAAGAAGAGTAATTCTAGTCCAGCTAAACTGAATTCTCTCCCTAGTGTTGAGCTGAATGATGATATGCCTTTGGTTTCACTTCTTCGGTCTGTTACAAACTCTCCAGGTTCAAAGACTGCTCATTCTGGGAAGCGTAATACACTAATAATTGATTCACCTAAAACTTCCTTTAAATCAATAAGTAATCAGGAAAATGGTGTTGCTTGGAAACGTGCTCGCATAGTACTTTCTGATGATGAGGGTGAAACTGTTGATGGCCTAAACTGCCCAAATGACAATATTCACACAATTCCACTGGAGGATGTCGCTACCTCTGATGAATGTAGGTCATACATTCAACTCCCATATCTTCTTTTTTTCATTGGTCCAAGGGAAGATTTTGTCTTGGCTTGCATCAAGTTTGGGACTGCACTGATTTGCATTTCTGTTTTTGCTTTTCTGCAGTAAAAACAAAAATTGCACCTTCTACTTCTGCCTGGAAATTTGAGGTACTTAATCTTTTAAGGTAGCTTCAAATTGTTTTCTTTTCTTCCTGCGGAAATTCATACCAACAGGGGAGTGTTTAACACCAGTTGTTCAGCAGGATAATTCACCTGTTGCCTCCAAATGTGCCAACAGCTCCTGCACACCTATTTATGCTGAAGAAAGCATTTGCTCCCATAAATGTTCGAGTCCTAGAGTTACTGCTGGAAAAGACACATGCTCTGGTCCTTTGAGTAATGATGAGGTGCTGGACATTTCCACTTTTATTGACTGTCCTGAGGTGGTGCTGTCCTATGAAAAGTTTACTTGTATTTCCATAGAATTGCTTTTTGAAGTGAGTTTGTTTCATGATGGAGTTGACCTTATTATGCATGCCTAGATTTTTAAATGCGGTGCATGCTTTATTGTATGTACTTGTATTTCCATAGAATTGCACTTCGAAGTGAGTTTGTGTCATGATGGAGGTTACCTTATTATGCATGCCTAGATTTTAAATGCGGTGCATGTTTTATTGTATGTGATCTTCTGATAAAAATTTTGGGGTTTGATGCAAGTGCATGGATGTTGCTAAATATTGTGAACTACTCTACAAACTGCAGAAATGGCTTAACATCAGAATTGACAATCAGCTTGTACCTGTAGAAGCAGTCTCTTGTATGGTTGGTAGTAAATTGAGTATCGAGTCTTTAAAGGTTGAGGCAGCTTGTGAATTTTATTTACGACAGCCGTCAGAGGACAGATCGAAGGGTATGTAAAAATTATCAATCTTTTAGCTCTATATTGTTCAATTGGTTTGTCAATGAAAATGTTGTCATCAGCTGTAATATACCTGGAATTGATCATTGACTACTTTATAGTGTGAAATATCAACATGTAGCACTTGGAAAATTGAGCAGATATCATACTGAAAAACTTGTGTTGGTTTACAGAAGAATGTAAAGGCTGGTATCCCCAGAAAGAAAATGTATTTCAAATTTATAGCTAGAACAGAGTCTAGTATTTTGGGTTATTATACTAGCTCAATGAGAATGATAAAGGCATAACTACAAGTCAAATGGAAAATGTGATGCAATTACACAATTTACATTTTTTATCACTAACGAGCTGATTGAATGATATGTTTCGTTAGGTTTATTGCCCATAATTGGCAACATGGAATATGATGGAAGAATTCTGGAGTCCTTTGAAGAAATTGAAACATTAAAGGATGGGACTCGGAGAAAAGGCTGCATTGAAGCCTCTGTAGATGGTAGGTGCTGTGCAGTTGGTTTTAGTTTATTCTTTATTAGGTGCCCTTTCAAGTAGATATACATTTTGAATCTCATGTTTCCAGCATAATAATTTCATTGAAGTAAATCAGACTTCTGAGATAGATGTCTAAGGGCTATATTGCTGATCAGAGCTACTTTGCTATGTTACAGTTGTCTTGCTATAAGTGATTCTCAACCAGTTCAATAGATAGTCTGCAACAATGATTATCTGATATGCTTCCATGCTAGCTGAAATATGTAGCTAAATTTATTTTTTACCATCTCTATTTATGCATTTCTTTAAGAGGATCTGTGCAACTGACATAAAGATTCTATTGTCTAATTTCAATGTCCACAGCATGGGTTCAGAAAGGTCTGATGAAGCTCTACATTGATTGCTGCAACAAGTTATCAGAGACACCAATTATGAAGTTGCTGAAGAAGCTTTATAATTTGGAGGTTGGAAAATAATTCTTACATGGTCCTAGTCATTGATGCCAACTAAAAGATATTTTTTTTCTTCATTCCATACATACCTTTGATGCTACATGCTTTACGTTACTCAAGCATGGACTGAAGTTGTAGTCATTGCTAAAATCTTAAAAAGATTGGTCATAATGGATAGATATATGGAATGGAAACGGGGGAGTGAGGAGAAACAAAAGGCATCATAGATATAACAGCTAACTTATTAATTTTCAGGTGTCTGAAGATGAAGTCAGTGTTTCTGAATGTGATTTGCAAGATATATCAGTAAGACCTTTGTTGGATGCACTAAATGCCTACGAGACAGTTGCCATGTTAGATCTTTCTCACAACTTGTTAGGTAAAGCCTTTCTAAAAAAAATTGTTTAAATAAAAGCGGTCAATATCAGTTAGTAACTGAGTTCACCTGCATTTTATCTTATGGTTTTGTTGATATGGTTGTCATCTCCCAGGGAATGGAACAATGGAGAAACTTCAACAAGTCTTCAGATCATCATGCCAAACATATGGTGGCTTGACTTTAAATTTGCATTGCAACCGTTTTGGTCCAACTTCTCTGTTCCAGGTTCTTCACCTTGTTCTACTGTCTTGTTTCAACTGGACAACATCTCCCCATATTCTGTTTGCTCTTTCTCTTTACCGTCTTAATTGATTCTAGCCAAGTTAAAAGAGCTCCATATGCTGCTTTACTACCATTTCCAATGAGAATGGATCACTTAGATACCACTTACGTAACACCAGTAGCCTTGCACTCATACATGGATATCTGGACAAAAGCAGCATCTTAAAATGTTGATTTCATTATAGGTGCTATTATCTAAGAATTATTTCAATAAGCATTTTCATTACCTTTTATATTATCTGTTAAATTGGATACACTAACATAGCTCTGTGTGACTTTGTTTTTGTGACACATCTCATTTGCAGATTTGTGAATGCCCTGTGCTGTTCACTCGGTTAGAGGTGTTGAATATCTCTGGTAATCGCCTCACTGATATATGTGCTTCTTATCTGTCGGCTATCTTGATGAAATGCAAAGGTGAACACTCTTCCTGCTGTACATTTAGTTCCCATGTTATTAGAGGGGGGTTTGATTGCACATCAAATTTGCTGGGTGTGGTCTGTATATTACTTTTTTTCTTCATTCATTAACCAAATTAGCCACTATTTGTCATGTGAAGTAAATATTCCTTGCTTATTCTTATTACCGGTCAAACATCTTCGCCATATGCTGATGTGCAACTTTTGATATGTAGCTCTCTATAGCTTGAATGTTGAGCGCTGTTCTATCACCACTAGAACAATTCAAAAGGTTGCTGATGCATTGGATGCTGGATCAGCACTTACACATCTTTCTTTGGGTATCATGATGGAAAAAAAATAAATGAATTTTAGGTATTTGGCACATCAGCATTGCATTTATTAGAATTTTCTGACAAGAATATTTTAACAGGACATAACAACCCCATATCGGGAAATGCGATGGCCAATTTGTTGGGCAAACTTGCTACTCTAAGCAGGTGTGGGCTAATTTAATACCTTGAGCCTATGCATATCTGGTCGTAGTTCTTTCTGTGGATGTAAATGACAGACAACCTTACAAGTTTTAAAATGTTTAAAAAGTTTTTCAGAAATAAACCTTAATGGAGTCAAGATCAGCAAGTCTGCCATTGATGGGCTCTGCCAACTTGCTAAAACCTCTTGCTTATCTGGATTGATGCTTGGAAGTACTGGCATTGGGAGGGTAAGCGCATT
This sequence comes from Dillenia suffruticosa, assembly GCA_033439265.1. Classification (NCBI taxonomy): domain Eukaryota; kingdom Viridiplantae; phylum Streptophyta; class Magnoliopsida; order Dilleniales; family Dilleniaceae; genus Dillenia; species Dillenia suffruticosa. The sequence continues at coordinate 2,795,702 of JAVTVX010000012.1, read as the reverse complement.
TTCTGTATTTTTTTACCCGTGGCTTCTCTTGGAGAAAAATAAATTTTTTTTTTCCTGTTGTGCTTATTACTTTGTTGCATATTCATTTATTAGTTTTATTCTTCTTTTCCTTTGCAGGATGGAGCATTACAAGTATGCAATATAATTTCTAGTGGAACTCAGGAGCTGATGAAACTCGATCTGTCATATAATGGGCTAACATCTCAATTTATCAGGGGACTAAAAGCTTGCGATTCTTTTGTCAGCACTGTTGTTGAGCTGCATTTCGGAGGGAATCCCATTGCACAAGAGGTTTGGACTTTGTTTAAACCTTAAACTCGTATGTTTTACTCATATTTGCATTTCGGAGGGAATCCCATTGCACAAGAGGTTTGGACTTTGTTTAAACCTTAAACTCGTATGTTTTACTCATATTTTAGACATAAATGGTGCCCGAAATAACTAGACCACAGAATTTGGAGCAAATTAGAGGTGCGACTACTAAGATAATTTTCTGCTTGCCTAACCATCTGACTTCTGATCCAAGTGTGTGATGTAATCAGTCAACCAGGTTCCTTCATACGTCAATTCCTCAAGCGCAGAAGCCCTTACACTACTACCAAAGCTTTTGAGAATTAATCATGGTCTGTTAGGCATTTTTTTTCAGAACTGTTTCGCCATGGTTTCTCTTTGAGCCTTCAATGCCAAAATATTCCATTCTTGCAATTATTGGATTTCGTCTAATCACATTACAAATCTGTCTTAACTGGGAGTTTTGCTATGCAACTAAGGACGTATTTTTTGTTCCTTGACCCACCTCATCCACGATCTCTATCGAATCTGAGACTGAAATTGGTGTTCAGCTATGCATCTGCTTACATATAATATACAGTGTTATTAGCTGCTGATGCACCAACTACCCTATGGTTATCTTAGTTTGTTCACACACTGATATAGTACTTCTTTCCAATGCTACATGTTATCAGTCTGAGACAACATTTTAGTTATGATCTGACTGAAGTTTGACATAAAAGCTGTGTTTGTAGGGTGTTGACCTTTTGGCATCAATTCTCATGAATCCACAGTGCTGTCTAAAAGTATTGGTTATCAATAAGTGTCATCTTGGTTTTACTGGAGTTCTTAAGATTGTTTGTGCTTTAGCAGGTCAGCGGCATTGAATGAACCACAAATTTTCATTTTTGAACCCCATGTTAGTATTTAAGATTTTATTGTTTCTGGCAGAGAATGATTCTTTGAAAGAGCTCAATCTTGCGGAAAATGCTGATATAGGTAAACAGCTTGTTCTTCAAAATCACTTGTCAACAAAAGCGATTACAAAACCCTTGCAGATAAACCTGCCCTCATCTGACTTATCTCCCAAGGCATCATTTTTAAAGAACTCTACCGTAGAAGCTTCTCATCAAGGTCTAAATGCAGTAAGCACAGAGAGTATTCAGCTTGAAGTTGCTGATAGTGAAGATAATTTGATAACTAAACCAGCAGTCTCTAATGAATGTACTAGCTCAAGTCCAAAGGATCCTTCAAATCCTGAATGTCAATATATTGAAGAGCTTTCAGCAGCCATTGGCATGGCAACAAATCTGAAGTTACTGGATTTTAGTGATAACGGCTTCTCAGCCGAAATGGTGGACAAGCTATACACTGTATGGTCATCATCGGATTCAAGAGCTGGCTTGTCTGAAAGGCATGTTAAGAATCAGACCATCCATTTCTCAGTGCAGGGAATTAAGTGCTGCGGAGTAAAACCTTGCTGCAAAAAGGATTTGATTTAGGAACAAATATTCCCATTTTTTCGGTGCCTATATTTTCCTTTATTGTATTTATTTACGATAGGAACTGGTTATACTGCATACATAGCTTTACCTGGTTATACTGCTTACAAGCTATACACCGTATGGTCATCATCGGAATCAATTCTTTATAATTATGCTGCTCAGGCTGTTGCATTTTTTCTTTTTTCTTTTTTTTTTCCATTGAACATTTTCTATCCAAGCTAAATAATTGCATATGTATGAGTGGATACAAGTCGTATTCAAGGGTATGAACTTTGTGGTCATGAGCCCTAGTGTGTCAAAACCTTTAGAGCTGCATATATAAGTGCTTGATTGTCATGATTATATTCAGCAATCCAATCACAAAGAAGATTAGTGATATACATCTTGATGGCGATGATGATGATGATGTGTGTGTGTGTGTGTGTGTATTATGTATATAAGATTCAAAACGGTGATTCTACTTGTACCCTTTTTCATTTTGCATCATAATAAGGAATTTACCATAGTAATAATGGAACACATCCAAGGATGAGATATTTAGTATGATTGTAATAAATGGATATGGATTCTAGCATGATAATGTATGTCTATGTAAACTCATCATTTTTCTTAAGGTCATCAAAACTCATCTGTGAGAGGTAATGAGAAAAATAATTGATAAAATCGAGTGTTATGTAATGCTTGTAGATTTGTGATTGGTAGACTTGAAAAATATCCCAACATTATTTGGTAAAAAAATCATATGATATTATGATAATGTATGATGGAATTTGGGTCCCCTTTACTATCAATGACTGTTGGTGTATTTTCAGCTCTTCCAATGATTTTTGTTCATGTTCAGTATTTATTGACATGAAAAAAAGAAATTGTATACAACTCTAGTAGAAATTATTATGGGATACGGTGGCTCAATGAGAACATTGGAGCAAGATAGATGAGCTTGCACGATACATGTGCCAAGTTATTTTTCTATGATTAAATTCCAAATGGTTATATTTATTATTATTATTATTATTATTATAAGGATCATGTTCGATTTAAATTAATACTATTGTTTTACGGATTGAAATACCGAGTAATCATATAATTTTTAACTAGAATTCAGGTTCACTATTTATTACCATAAGTGAACTTATTAAATTATAATTAAATTTATTTTTTAATTAATGAATAAACATTTAGCTCGTTAACTAGAACTACACCTATCTATAACATGAATACTAAAATATTATGTGATTTATATAAATATTAAAATTCATGAAAATGATGATTATTGGATTATTATCTAACATGTATTAATTATTTTAAAAATGATGTTCATCGAGTGACAATCCAATACTCAATACCTACGGATTTATAGAAAATTTGCATGAAAGTTAAGATTTTTTTTTGTATTAAACCGATTGATATTTGAAATCATTTTGATTAATTTAATTTGAACATTTGTCAGATTTATTTTAGTAGGCACATTTTCTATCGTAATCTTTTACATTGTTAAGGTTAAGAGATTTATGCTAGAGTGATAGACATTTGGTGTGCGAAAGCTAAGATGATCTTCTATGGTGGCATTTCAATTCAAGTGGTCATTATGAACCTTAGCTGCATTGAACAAGCTTTGAAAGAGTATTATTTCCACCGACGTAGATTGATTAAACTGAATGTGAGGTTAAGTATTTTTAAGTATGACCGAGGTTTAACTCCTACTGAGAGTAGCAGACCCTCATGTGTATGAAGAGTTCCCAATTGGGAGATCCACCCTCCAAAATGAGCTACTATAACATTCAGTCTGAATTAATAAAGATAAAACCCCGAATATCGGGTGATGTCCGATGCACATGATACCAAAAAAAAACCAAAAAAAAGAACGAGTACTATTTCCAATGGGAGAAATATTTGATGTGTCCAGAGGGCCTCAATATGTAGGCCCAAAGTGAGCCACTGCCATGTGGGTTTTTCTGGATGATTCATGCATGTCGAGTGGCCCACCTTCTTTTGCCCATCAGCGCCTCATTTTGCAGATTTTATAATTCTTTTATCTTTATAAAGTGAAGGCATGTTAATGTTCTACCTTTTCTTCTCCTTTTTTCCTTTATGTAATGGATGAGTCTGAGACCTGAGGCTGAGAATGATCTTCACATTAAATTCTTGTATATATATTTACACATAAAACACAGAATCAGGAGTAAAATATTAGAAAATGATATTATGATTCTCAATTATAATTTCTAAAAAATAAATAATATTTAAATTTACAATTTTAGAATGGCTACCCTCTTTTTCCTCCCTTCGCTCTACGTAGATATACTTTTGCAGAAACAGTCTCTCATCACTCTACGGGCAGGATGGCTTGAAATTCAAATTTTTAGGGCCAAACAAAATAAAATAAAATAAAAAGGAGCATTCGCTTATCTGGGGGAAAAATTTTAATGGGCATTGTTGTTTCTTTTATTGCTTGGTAATGGCTTTTGAAGGCAGTATTTCACTAATTCTTTTTAAAAAAAAAAAAAAATCATTGTCATCCGGGTATAATAATCGATACTTAGTTGGTTTGATTACTGAACACCGGTCCCTTTAAGTTAAGTTTCGACTTCAAGTCTTGTATATGATAAAAACAGACATCATAGAACTTAAGTATAAATTAAATTAGTAAAATCCTTAAATTATGGAAATGGATTACCAATGGCTTACTCCATAATGACCAAACAAAGCATTCGATCAAAGGTTCTTTCAAAAATAAATGAAAGCAAAGTTTTAACAAATCATCTTTATCTTTATTAAATCAATCATTATAACAAAGAAACCACCGAAACATGTTAAAGTTGATCCTCTTAGGTTTCTAAACATTTGATTGTCATTTTCAAATTATATTTAATTTTTTAAATTATTATTTTCTTGTGGGGGCTTGTCTCATCCATCCACAATGGTTCTCAATTAAAATTTAATTTTTTAATATATATATATATATATATATATATATTATAAAAATCCCACATTTTTTATTTTCTAGTGCAATGGACATCATTTTACTTGTAATTTCTTTTGCTAATTGGGAAACATTTGAATTCTTTTAATCCAACTTTTTACTCAAAACAGGGAGAAGGATCTTCCTAGTCATTGGTCAAAGATATTTGATATACACATAATATTTTTATTTGTAAACCAAAAAAAAAAAAATATTTTTATTTTGTACTTTTATTTTTTTATATAAAGAGGGACTTTGGCTTGAGGAACTTAATATGGGTTTGAAATTAAGAGGGTATGATATGAAAGGGGGTAACATGCTACCCCAGCAGAAATAAATATGTGACTTTGACCATATAAATTTAACAAAGGAATATGAATATTTATTTATTTTTACTGTTTTTGGGCAAAAGCCGGCAATAAAATAAAAAATAAAAAATGGAAACTGTCCCTATGCATTATAGACAAGAAAATTCAATGCAACCAGCCACAAATTTCAAAAGGAAGGTTCTGATATATGTCAAAATTTCAATTCACATGTCAGCCTTTTAGATAAATTCTGACTTTGTATATATATACTGCTTTTTTCATATGGGGGTTGAAAAGGTGAAGGTTAGATTTTGCCCTAATTTGTGCAGAGAAAAGGTTTTAGGAAGAGATTAAGCCTTTTAATTATTAGTGTTAATTATTCAAATTTGCACGAATGGGGCAATTTAAGTTGCATTTGATTAACATAATCACAACAATTAGCCAAGCTTTACATATTTTTTTTAAGGATTATTCTTTTTTTTTTTGGCATAAAATCAAGCATATTATTATTTTGCAGAATAATTAAGATGGGGATTTTGTTTAATTATTATTTAATTTTCCCTATGATTTTACTTTGATGGGCAAATACATCATATCAAAACTGCAACCACATGACATGACATATACTCAGAAATCTTTTTTACTTGCCCTAAATCAAAGGTAAGAGATTGCAGTGAACTTGGAAAGTTTCAATCCCACCATTCCCACATACACATGCGTTTATGAGTATAAACAAATAAAGTAAACTAGAAAAAAAATAATTAAAATATAAATATAGTGATCGCCCAACATTAAAAATGATAGTAAATCATGACATTCCCACCTTCGGATCAAAATAATTCATCTAGTAATTATTTCCGGCGTACCATCAAAGTTTACTTTATTATTATTATTATTTATCGGGAATCCTAGAACCCAGAAAAAAAAAAGGAAAGAAAATTGTCGGTAAGATAAGAATTTGCATGTCTCACATTAAAAATTAAAAGTTCTACAGAAGCTTGAAATGTTGAGTTACATTTGAAGCATATCCCAAAAAAAAAAAAAAAAAAACTATAGAGATCAAACGAACGAGTGTTCAGAGAGAACTCGACATATTACAACATGTCATGAAAATAGCAAACCCCATGTCATCAAAAGCTCCAAAAAAAGAGAAAAAGAAGAAATTAAATCTTTGAAGAATGAACATCCCCATTTACAAAACTCGAGAGGTCTCTATTTCCTAGTTAAAAAAGAAAAAAAAAGTAAAAATCACCTTGTTTTAGTTCTTTAAAATATAGAAGGGCGGAGAGGGAGAGAGAGAAAGAGTTGTTGTCCTTCTCATGGTGATCTCCAACTTTGTAAGCCAATGCTGTTGTGTTTTCTTGAAGGACCAGAATACGGGATTGGCACTGCCTTTGGTAAGAACCCAAGAAAGAGGCCTGGATTTTGAGGTTTTGGCTTCACTTGAAAAACGTGAGTACTGCTTCTTGAGGCATGAGACAAGCCAACCATGAAGGTGAAGGCCAACACCCAAATTAGTAGCATTTGAGGTCTTTTACAAATTCCCATTTTGCTCGAGAGAGAGAGAGAGAGAGAGAGAGAGAGAGAGAGGTGTTGTGGAGGGTGGATGTAAGTTTTTCTGATTAAGGGAGAAAAAGTTGAGGAGAGCAAGAAACATGGGCAAATGAAAGGGGAATCGTGTGCATTAGATTGAGTAGTTGGGGGAAGAGATATGTGTATGAGCGTGTGAGCGTAAGTATGTGTTTGTAATGTTGTGGTGCAGACAAACAAGAGGTGTGATAGACTGCTAAAAGGAATTCAAAAAATGAAAAATAAAGTTTCGTTGGGCTGTGTTGGGGGTTCTACAACTGGTGAGAATAAGAAAGGTGAAATGCTTTAGATGTTGAATGGGTCATTTCAAAAGGGGGACTTTATTTTTGTGTGAGAGAGAGAGAGAGAGAGACGTAAAGTCGAGGGTGGAAGGAAAAAAGAGAGAGATTTGTCAAATGGCTTAGAAAAGGGGAAATGGACAGAAGGAGAGAGAGTTGGAAAGGTTAATGTCATGTTATAGGTTAGGTGAGTGTTTGGACCCACTTGGCATTAATGGCCGACTAAGGAATTAGGAACTGTTGTTTTAGACCCCCCCCCCCCCCCAACCCCCCTTACCAGGAGAAAGTGTCCCCTTCCCCCTTTGTTTCTTCCTTATCTGGATAACTCTTTTTTATATAAAATAATTACTTGGTACATATAGTATAATAAATTTTCTAGCTTTGCCAAATTATCATATTAATTTTTTAAAATATTATTTATTTCTAAAAAATTTTAACCTTCTTTCTTCTTGCTTCCCGTACGTTATATTTTACATAAATTTTAAACCTCGCCCTGCGTTCTACTTAAACAATTAGTGTCATGTATGAAAGCAAAGGATGATTGATTTGATGCTTTTTTCTCTTTTTCCTCTCCAAATGACACATGTATGCGTGCTTCCATACATGAATGTGATGAGATATATAAATGTGAGAGAGAGAGAGAGAGAGAGGAATAGTATGGTAGATACAAGAGCAGGAGTAGAAAAAAGAGCAGGAGTAGCGGTAAGGTATGGGAGATAGTTGTCAGCTGGGGGGTACGTACTGATTAGATGTATAAAAAAAAAGACAAGAGAGAGAAAAAAAAATAAAAAGGCAGTGGGCATTTGTTTATTCACTGTGTGTTCGTGCAGATTGATTGGCTGACCAGACCCAAACAGATCGCTTTTATTGAGGAGATGATACATATGATATGACGTCAATATTTGTATGTGTTGTCAATTTTCCTTAAATCTTTCTCTTACCTTAGCAATGGTACTTCTTTTACCAAATCTCAAAGCAAAAATCCACAGCTTTCACTCTTGAATTGATTGATGTTTTTCATTTTTTTTCCCATTTTTGATTAATTCTTTTACCCCGATTCTAAGTACATCAATTAAACTTGTTTTGCAAGAAGCACAATTACGTTATTAATTGTTGTAATTAAATTAATTTCATATGGGCAAAACTGGAAAATTTTTATTGAGCAACTTTGAACACTTGCGACTATAATTTATTTAGTGATAAAAAGCACGATAATTACTTTTACTACGATATAACCAACTAAATCTATCAATAATTATAATTCAACCGATATCGTCAATTCCCTTTAAAAATTTTAATTTCGAGAATCCTATGTATCTATCCACTAATCTCTACATATAGATAAAAAAAGAAAAATTATTGGGCCGGTTTAACTGTAATTAGAAGGCCAATAAAAAGAAGATTAAGTCCAAAATAAAAATCCGACCACCGAATCAGGGCACCACAAACGAAAAGCCCGTAAGACCAAACACACTGAGTTGTCTGTTTTCCTGGAGTTCTCACGAGAAGAACGGGGAAAGAAAAACTTGACAGCAGGATGCGTTACAAGGGAAGGTGGGAACTACAGGGAAAATGAAGTTCCCCCATGATTTTGATTTGATAGGGTTTCGTTATCTCCATCCATTTATATTATTGCGTGAAGAATGGAGTATAAAATCTTATGTAATATGGTCCCGAAAATAAAATGGTCCCATTATATACCTCGAAATGCAATACATTATATGAAGCCCAGATTTCAAATAGACCTGTGGTTTGTCGTAGCACTGCTGTTAATAGCAGGGTGGGTCGTGATAGCAGGTTTTTTCTTAAATAATAATTATAATTTAAATTAAATATTTTATACCTAATAAAAAAATCCTCTTGATAATACTTAGCGAACTTTTTTTTTTTTTTGTGCATCTCTCCACTTGATTTGCTTAATATATAAAAAAGATTTTAAAATTCTAATTCAAAATATTAATATCTAATTGATTCAGTAACTGAATACTAATAGCTCTCAAATAATATTTTGACTTTAAATTTTATGTATGGAAAAATATGTATATTGAGAGTTTTATTTTTTAAGAGTTTAATTTGAGTCGATTCAGATTTGATTAGATTTAATATGATTACAAGATATCAATAGTTTATATAAAAAAAAAATTCTGACATTAAAAAGAAATACAATATCTATTTATGAGAACAATTTTAGAACTAAGTGCCTTAGTGCACGAGTACCCTTCACTTCATATAATGTATTTTAATTTTTAGCTATTTTTTCATATATTTAGTTTCTTAATACTCGGGAAGACAAGTAAAAGCACTTTCATAAAATGAAGTCAAAAGAAGTGTTTTTTTCTTTGATGTGATTATAATTTCTCTCCTCAAATTCTGAAATCCAAAATTTGAATTATTGTATAACAAAATAAAAAACCCTCTTACTATAGTATTTAAAGGTTTAGATTACTAACATGGTACCTTTAAAATTGTTTGTGCAAAGGCCATAGAAGGGGAAAAAAGTAGGAATTTTGCATAATCCCTATCAAGACCTATATTCTGATACTACAAATCCAAGGGCAAAAGACATTATTCAATAATTGAGTCACACCCACGTTTTAAGTAACCTTTGAACTTCGAAGATAGAGACCCTTCACTTTGGAGAGATCCTTGAGTTGGCACTAAGATTTGAAATGTGACACACACACACACATTACACTAGGATTGAACCCATTAGGTGTCCAATGGTAGGTTGCCCTACTCTTTTGTTTTTCTTAACCTGGTATAAATTTGAAAAAATCACAATAATATTAAAGTACAAAAATGGCAAAATCTTCAACAAGCCATTGGATCTAATCTTTACCCACTTCTCACTATGTTCTTTCCTCACTCCTCAATTTCAACCACACGCGTACTACACAGGTAAAATGCTAATAGAGATAGAATTTGGGTAATGTATTCAGATGACCATCATGTATTCAGATGGGTAATGTGGTACGAGCAGGGGTTGAGTAGGCCAAGACACTTTCAAAGATATTAAAAATGACTTTACAGCCTTACAAATTTGTCTGGGGTTTGACTGTTCTTTGCGTCTGTCTCCCAAACCACCCCCCACCCCCCCCCCCCCCAAAAAAAATATCCGAACTCTGCCCTTGCAGATGGTTTTATTAAATTCGGTACAGTGTCCAAGTTAGAAAGTCCGTAAGGGGAAAATTTTTATAAAAATATATCTTAGAATATATCTAGGCTTTTTGTTTTTTTAAGGGTTATGATGGTAGAGTTATTTAAAATATTAATTATAATTTAAATTAAATATTTTACGATGAATAAAGTTTTTCGTACCTCTTATTTTCCCTTTTATGTTATTTTATTTTTATAAAGAGAGAAAAAGAGAGTTTGAACGTTTGCTTTGTGGGACCAGAAGCTTCGATTTGGGCCCACGACACTGATTTGGCACATGCAAATTGCCCCTTTGGTTGGCCTTTTCTCACCAATTCTTTTGGTAGGCTGCACACGATTGGGCGCGCTCTCTCTCTCTCTCTCTCTCTCTTTTTTCCGATCGGTATTTGAAAAGTCGTGGTCAAGCCGCTTTTCAGACTCTCGATGATTGCTACTCGACCACCGTTGTGCAGTCCCCTGTAGGAGGCCCAAGACTGTTCCATCTTGGCCCAACTGATCTATGGAAACCCAAGTAAAGCCCAATGTGGCCATTTTCCTTCCCATTGTTCTAATGCGAATGAAATTATATTATTGCCTTATTTTCTAAATTATAAGAAACACATTATTCATCAAATTGGACTAATTAGTTTCGACCAGAAAGTATGAATATCCAAAGGGGCACTTGTGGCAGAGATGCATATTTTAAAATATCAAGAAATTTAAAAGTATGATTTCAAATAGAAAAAAGGGATGAAAAATGCTTTTTGTCACATCGACTTGTTTCCCCGACTTGTGTATTGTAATCATTAGACTAACAATTTTTGCAAAGCTAAAAACAGAAAAAAAAAAATCAAAAATTATATTACCTATTTAATGGTTTAATATTTGGACATATGAAAAATGCCGGAATAAAGTAAAAGAAATGACATTTCTTAATCCTGACGGAAAAAGATAAAAGATCTTACAAACAACCCAATCCTCAACTTCCCCACCCTCTCCCATGGCCGTCCCCTGGTGGCCCCATTTAATAATTCTGCAAGCGTGTAAGAAGGATTCATGTCTGCAAAAATAGGAATCTGCATCGAAGATACGCATGTACGAGAATGCAATTTAGTAAGCATCGATCCATCATTCTTTTTTTTTTTTTTAATATTTTTTGAAAAGGAATTTGATCTTACACACGCTTGTGTTATTCCATATACAAAAATTATGTTTTGATTATTTGAACGATAATGATTCACGTTCATGACTCATGAGTAACATGTATTGAAAGCCCTCATACAAATTTATAAATATTATGCATATACGTATGAAATCAATATGCATCACCAGCGCAGATGACAACAATGACAACATGGAAATGTATGGGTTGATTGATTCTTTCGTGGACACCTAAAAAGAAGTTCCATGAGAGAGAGAGAGAGAGAGACATGCATGTTGGGCAGTTGAATGATGAAAGAAGGAAGAGTGGAAACACACATGATTTTCCACCGCAACTCTCACTTTTAATTTAATTTTTATTTTTGTAAAAGTGTCTTGGAAGATACAAATAACAAAAGAGCAATAATTTCATGAAAAATGATGATGTTGAACGAACCCTTTCGGAACAAAAAAAGAAAAAAAAAAAAAAAACCCACCGACGTAAACGTAAAGCTCTCTCTGTCTCTCCGGTATTTCTTCTTTTTTTTGTTTTTATATTTTGAACACCGTCTAGTATTTGAGATTTCATTCCGATTAATCCTGACTAATAATTATAATGACTCTTTTTCGAGAGTGGGTCTCCTAAAAAGAAATATTTCATACACATGAAAATCTGATACTTTCAACGAAAGTCGAATCCCGATTATACTTAACCTCACATCCAATTAAATACGTTAATTTCCTCCTGTATTTCTATTGATTTTGATCCTACCAACATGGTTACATACCTTCATGAATTGGATATATCAAAGTGTGCCAACTTGAGTGAGAGGATCTCCATAATTGTACAAAATCCTATTGGAATTATTGGAGTATTTATTCACCACGATGCACTTGAATTTTCATCACGCCACTCGTGCTTTCTATGCTTTTCTAATCATTAATATTGTTATGGTTTGGTCATAATTATACCAAAATATTTGTGTATTTAAGAAAACATCTTTGGTGTCATTTTAACTTATTCTTAATTCAATTAATTTCTCTTTATTCTATTTATAATATTTTTAATTAGAATTATAATATTTTAATTTAACAATTTTAAATTAATTTCTTAATAAAAGATATTAAAATTATTGTTATTTTAATAAATTTTGTATAAGCAAACTTTGCGAACTGACCCTAAAAAGTACTTATGCTTCATAATGGTCCTTTTCTTTCCCGTAAATTTTAAACTTCAAAACTATAAATATTTGTAATAATAATAATTTTAGTAGAGTGTTTTTATAATTTTTTTTTTAAAAATTATAGTTTTCCTTTTATTTTTTGTCTTAGATAATATATGCTAAAATAATGTTTTGTATCACATATTTAATTTCATTTTTTTTCATATTTATTATATAAATAAAAAATCTTGTTCTCTTGTTTCTCTTAACAAAAAGAAAAAGTATTGCTTATACAAAATTAGATAATACAAAGCATTCCCTGCCCCTATAATCAAATTTTTTTCTTCCCCCATCTACCATAATCTAGTACGTGATCATTTTACGTGCTCTTTAAGATCATCGGAGGTTGAAGCTGAATTTGATTTCGAAAATTAAACTCTTTGACTTTGTAAAATCTCTTTTTTTTTAATTAAAAAAAAATGGCTGCACCAATGTGAACATTTGAAAAGGAGTGGAATAGAAAGTATTGGGTTGGGTCAAATATGTTTACTTTGACGTCGCTGTCTTTGAAATCTGGTTTGGCATGCAAAACATACGCATCAAACATTTTCAATCTCCCTTAACCCCCAAACAAAGGCATACTCAAGTCTTTATCAAAACAAACGAAACCCAACGTAGCCGCAAAAGACTTTGAATGTGGTTGGGTAGAGAGAGAGAGAGAGAGAGAGAGAGCCGAATAGGAAAAAAGAAAAATCCCAAATTTTATATTTGAATCTTAATTTGAAATTCTATATTAACCCATTGAATTATGATTTTTGTCTACTAAGTAACTATGTCACTTGAAAAAATTGTATTTTTCCAGCACCACTCATCCAAAGCTCCTTTTGGTAACGTAAGAGGCACCATAGAAATATATACAATATATATGTGTACCACGTACAGGTCATGTATATTATATGATTTTTGACATTATGGACCCACCAAACGAACCCTAATGGACCCCCAACGAACCCTTCCCTCCCAACCCAACTCCTTTTTCACTTACCATTTTGAAAAACTGCCACACATGTGGGACCCATCACCCAACCCCACGTTCTGGTCCTATTTTATGTATTTATGTCCTTCCTTCCACTGTTCCTTACCTCATCCTAGTATTTCCATCCTCAATCTCCACCGTCTATATCCCTCGAGATGTTTACCTCTGACAGATCAATGGTACATATTGCTACAGTTTCTGTCCGCAGATTACAGTAGTATCCACCGAATCACTGCCATCAAAGTATTCCTATTTGACCGTAGACTCAATTTTTAATTAAAAAAAATTAAAAATGTAAAAGAGAAGCGAATATTTAATCTTTTTAGTAGCTGTCTTACGTCACACCCTTTGACTCTCTCTCTCTCTCTCTCTCCCCCCATTAAAACGATGCCCTCTGTATTTCTCTTCCGTCTTCACCTTCCCTCTGTCTTTTCAAATATCTCTTTCTCTCTCATCAATTTCGGTTCCCTCTCTCTCTCTCTCTCTCTCTCTCTCTCTCTCTCTCAAAAATGGTGAGAGAAGATTTATACATAACTGTTCCGAGTTTTTTCAGGTGTCCTATCTCACTCGATGTGATGAAATCGCCGGTGAGTTTGTGCACCGGAGTAACGTACGATCGATCAAGTATTCAGAAGTGGCTCGACAACGGCAACAACACGTGTCCGGCGACGATGCAAGTGTTGCAGAGCAAAGACTTCGTTCCTAATCACACTCTTAAACGCCTAATTCAGATCTGGTCCGATTCTGTTAAAACTCTCTCCGATACTTCATCCTCCGACTCACCTCCTTCTCTATCCAAAGAAGAAGCGCAAGAACTCGTGAAAGAGATCGAGAGAGATGATTGTTCGAATCGATTTGATTCGCTCTCGAAGATTATCTGTTTCGCGAGCCAGTCGGAGGAGAATCGCATGTTTTTGACGCGAATTGACGGTTTTCTGAGTGTGACCGTTAATGTTCTGAGCAATGCGGACCTAGAACTTCGAGTTTTGGAACAGGTAATTAGGGTTTTGGAGTTGATTTTGATTGATTTCGAACATAAAGAGAAGATGAGTAGACTTTTGTCGAATCGCGATTTCTTGTCGTCCATTCTAATCGTATTCCAACAAGGAGGATTAAATTCGAAAATTGGATCGGCTAGGGTTTTGGAATTAATCGCCGTCGACACCGAATCAAAGCTCACAATCGCTTCAAACGACGCTGTTTTATCCGAACTCGTCAACTCCCTGACTTCAAACTCCGATTCAAACCTAAACGACGCCGTTTTGTCATGCCTAGTCTCAGTTACGCTCCCAAAAAGAACCCGATCAAAAATTACAAAACTCGGCGTCGAAGAAAAACTAACCCAAAAGCTCGGCGACCAAAATTCGACGGTGACGATCATCGAAAAATCACTGAAGCTTCTAGAAATGGTGTCGACGTGTACAGAAGGACGGAGAGAAATATGCGAGGATCCGCGATGCATACCGGCGGTAGTACAGAAATTGCTGAAGGTCTCGACTGCTTCGACGGAGCACGCGGTGGTGATATTGTGGAGGGTATGTCACGTGTTCCGTGATCAGAGGGCACAAGAGGCTGTGACGAAGAGCAATGGGTTGACGAAAATACTGTTGCTGATGCAGAGCAATTGTTCGGGTCAAGTTCGGCAAATGTCGAGTGATTTGCTTAAGATTTTTAGGGTTAATTCTAAGTCTTGCTTGTCGTTTTATGATACTAAGGCCACTCATATTATGCCATTTTAATGGCTGCTTGATATTTTTTTTTTGAATCACTAATCAGAAGGGTACATGAAAAAGAAATGGATGTTGTGTAAATGTAAAGGGTAAAAATGTTTAACAAGAAGAGATTCGGAGAGAGAGAGAATTCATTTTATTTTATTTTATTTTATTTTATTTTTCATGACTTCATATATGGCTTTGGTTTGTTCTTGCTTATTGTAGGTAGATTTAAGGAAGAGTGAAACATCTTAAACCTCGTTTCTATTTAATCCATGTTCCCAGGCACCCCCATTTGAACAAATCATTTGGTAAAACTGCTATATAATTCTCTTAGAAAATGACTAAACGGGTTTGTTTGATTATATATATGTATATTATTTGGCGAATTTAGGGCTAGAATATCAAAAGAAGGATATTTTCCCATGTTGTAGTTTTGTGTCGCATTATTGGTCAATCTTATTGATATTAAGGCGGAAATTGTTATTCACCCCGGGGGGGAATTTGGAGGAGATTAATTCTTGGGGGGGCCAAAATAACTTTTGACACGGCCAAATACAACAATCTTCAGAAAATTAAGATGATGAACTGTCCGGTTTCAGGATATTTATATTTCCATGTCTCATATTTTTATCAAAAAAATATGTTGATTTTTTTATGTGTGTGTGTGAGAGAGAGAGAGAGAGAGAGAGAGAGAGAGAGGTAGGCCCTGAAAGCTGCACCGAATTGTGGGTAGGGGCAGAAGATTAGACTAGAAAGAAAGGAAAAGATAGGATAGCAGGTAAGAGAGAGGGAGACAAGACTGCCCGCAATTGCTGAAATAATATATCAACTACAAAATTTGCTTTCCCTATCAACCCAACCCACTACTGTTCTTTCCAACTACGTAAAAAAGAAACAATTTTCTGAAAAGGATTGGAATCAAGATCCCAAAATGAAATCTTAAAGTGTGAGTGAGAGATGAGGTTTGTTTGACCAACACACCCATCCCCTTCCCCACGAACAAACCTTTTGACCCATAAAAGAATCTATGTTTCACAACAAATAATTAAAATTTTCAAAACATCTTAATTAATTAATTAATTAATTATATAACCATTGTTTATAAAATTTTAGAATGCACATACCATGTTGGTTACTGATTGCGCCAATATGATTGCTCCATATAAAGTAGTTTTTTTTTATTACATAAGAATTTAAATTCTGAATTTTAAGATTAAAGATGAGAATTATGACTACCAGACTATTCTCAGAACATAAAACAGTAGTTTTGATCCTCACCATCTCCTTTTTGTTTTTATTATGGCTTATAATTCAACACAAGATATAATTAACATCTAATTTGTTTAGTAATTGAATATTAACACTATTGAGATAAGATTTTAGTTTTAAATTTTGTTTATAAAAAAAATAATTCAATTCAAATTAAATTAAATTAGTTGAGTTTAATATGATTATCCATAATAATATTTATAAAAGAGTAATATTAATAAAAAATTAATTAGTTAATGGGCTATTCAAACAAATATAACCATTATATTAAGTGGCCCTGAAACAGAGGAACCCACCAAAACCAGAGTTTAAATTACTCACATCTCGTATGAAGTGATTGATTGAATATGCAGAAGTCGTGGTGTGTTGTGGATGGTTGGCCTGGCACTTCAAGGTCTCCATCTTTCTTTTTGTTCCCCTTATATTCTTTTTTATTTTAATCATCTTTTTCCCCAAAATTTGGTGGTTTGCATTTATGCATCGGATCCTGCGTGATTAATTTTTTAATGGGTGTATTCATACCCATGATTAGTTGGGGGGTTAATGGGGTTAATGTCATATTCTCAGGGGTTATCTACGTTGGTGTCAGCATCAACCATCTCACGTGACCTTTGCAATCTTAATTGCTACAAATAAGACTCGTTAACCCTCATGGATTTAGCTTAATGACAAGCTGGCCATCCATTAATAACTTTACTTCATGAATCTATTCCTAGAATTAAATATTTGAATAATTGCTTGATTGTACTTCGTCGAGAAAGATAGCAGACCCAAGTTGAAAATTTGAGATATCCAAAAATGCACGAGTAAAATAATTAAAAAAAAAAGTTATTTAATCATAATTTCTTGGGTTAGTTTGGATTGTCTTTAAAGTCATACTGTACTAGATTTCTTTAGAATGAATAAATTTATTATTTCTTTTATGTTTATTTGTCGTATTTCTACGATAGATTGATTTATTTTTGTACGATATTAAATAATTTCTTGGTTTTGCCATTGTTATGAGAAAAAGAATAAATGGGGATGGTATAGCACAAAACCCTTATTTGATTTGCTGAAGATCGGAAGAAAATAATGCAAAAATTTATCATATATTTTAGGAGAAGTTTGGTAGGGTTAAGAATAATGTGACCAAAGACCTAAAAAGAAAGTGACACTTGGCTTATCTAACTTGATATATACCTTTCAATATGACAGCTTTGTCCAAGACATATTTTTGTCACTCCCTCTAGGAAAGATCAACGATAGCCAAATTCTGAGAACAAAGCAGGGCTTTGATCGAACTTTTTCTTCCTCCCTTCTACTTTTCATTGGCAGAAAGTGAAGAAACCTCATCCCGAGCCAAACATCTCAGTGCAAGTGTTCTGTGAATATAGGCTGGCATTTTTTCCTTTTTCCCTTTTTCTGTTGGGCAAGCTGGGTTTAGGTTGGCACCAAAATGACTTTATCTCACACTACGGGATCGTTTGGTTGGATGAGGAGGATAAGGAAGGCAGGTGCCCCATGTTCAGACATGGGTATCAAAATGACTTTATCTCGCCACGCAGACCATTTGGGGGAATGGCTCACTTGTCACTTGCATCCTCGAATTTAAACAAAGGGTTTGTACCGAAGACTTATAGGTTTAATAATAGAATATTAAATTTTTTTTATTAAAATTTTAAATTTAAGTTTTAAGAATGAAAAAATAGATATTAATTCTTAAATTGGATCTCACAACCGATTAAAATGGATTAATTTGATTTTTGTATATCTATAGTCAAATAAAAAAAATTATAGATTTAATAACAGAATATTAAAATTTTTAATTAAAATTTTGAATTTAAGTTTTGAAAATAAAAAAATAGATCTCAATTCTTAAATTAGATCCCACAACAGTTCAAAGTGAATTAATTAGATTTTTGTATATCTACGGTCAAATAATAAAGAAAAAGAGTTGTGAGGTTAAGTCAATGGTTCACATTAATCCTCCGGACTCGACCCCCTCACAACTTATTTTTTGTTGGGTCAAATGAAGTTTGATTGTCTTTTTGAGGTTTTAATGTTTTTTATTTTAATATTATTTTATCAATTCTATTAAAATAAGAGGTTTAACAAATGTCTTTTTGATCCGGTGACAAGAGTAATAGATTTGATTAACCGGATTCTAATGCTAGAGTTTTGAAAATAGAGAAAATAAATATCAGGAGAGCTTGCCTTTTAATGATCCGATAATTAGCTTAAGCCAAATTAATGGAGACTATTAAATTGATTATTGGATACTGGATAGCAATGGATTCCCTTAACTACGTTCTCAAGTTTAAATTTTGAAAATAGAATAAATAGGTATTGAGAGAGCTTATCTCTTAATAGGTTCGATAATTAGCTCGATTTGAATTAGCCAGTATGAATAAATTGATTACTTAATATCGGGCGTTCAAGGGCAAAAAAAAAAAAAAAAAAAAAAAAAAAGAGGTTGTAGAAATTGTTTTTCCGAATGACGTGGGTTTTGTACCTAAAAAAAAAATAACGTGGGTTTAGGCCCATGAGGACTGGCTCATGGTCAGGTTTCACCTTATATATTATCTAGGCCGAATCAGGTCCCCGATTTTTTAACCAAGAGTTGAACCTTGGTCGACCAAGAGTGGAACCTTGGTCGTAAGGGTTCTGCCATATGTTTTCTCCCGCTACGCCAAGGGTCCAATTTGGAAATGAAAGCCATCCTCAACAGCCAACTTCATCGAAACCAGCTACTCCAAGTCCCTCAGGAATAGCTCAAGTGGCAGAGTCTCTCAACTTCTATCCTTCCTTCCCCAATTCAATCCCGTTTGATTATATCTCCTTGTACCACAAAAAGAAAAAAAAAAAGCAACCAGCCACTCCAATGGGCCCAATTAGACCAGTTGATTCATATTTGGATTATCCCTTTTTTGGGCTTGGTAGATTATGAGGGTGGAGGTCGGCAGAGTTTCAACCTAGTTGGGCTCATGGGCAAGTGAGAATAGTGGGCCCAATTAGCCCAGTTTATTCATATTTGGATTACCCCTTTTTTGGGCCTGGTAGGTTATGACGGTGGAGGTCCGCGGAGTTTCAACCCAGTTTTGGATTAACCCTTTTTTTTGGGAGTTTCAACCCAGTTGGGCTCATGGGCAAGTGAGAATAGCATTCTCGAGTAATTTTTTTTTTTTTTTTTTTTTTTTTTTTTTGGTTACACAAGGATTCAAATGCTATAATTCAGAGTTAGGAGAGGGAGATTGTAACCACCAGACTGTCCCTTAGGGATCTCAAGTGAGTAAATTTTGCATTAAATTTTTTTGACGCGAAAATTGAGGTTTTTATTATTTTGCTTTCACCTTATATGTTTTAGTTGAAATAGATTAAACCCCCCCACCCCCAAAAAAAAAAGATTTTGAGATGAAGCAATAACCAGAACGCTTTGAAGCAATGACAAGAGTAGATGATATAGAAATCTGAAATTAACCAATGACGAACACAAATGATATTTAGCCAACAAAACTCGGTCTTTAATAGAGTTACGACGGCAATAGTGCAATAACGCCTTTTATTTTTATCCAGATTTTCAAAGACCTCGAACCCTAATTTGTGTTGAACTTCTCATTCATTTTTTTTTTTCTTTTTTGGGTAGAAAGCAGAGAAAACAACAGGACAAACAAAGGAATAACCTACGAACAAGGGACTCCTCGCTTCCTCCCAATCCAGGACGCCCCACTTGCATCTACAAACAGCAATGAAGTAGCCACTCACTCACTCACTGCTGAATACCATCTGGTCTAGGAGCCTTCGGACCTTTCATAGAGACAACCGCCCTTCTTACCTCCTCTTAATCGAATTGCTTATTTATCCTCACCTGCTCCTCATTGCTGATCTTCTTTCTGCCGAATTTAAATCTACTTCTTGGCTCCAAGATCTTCTCTCCCAAGAAGAGATCGATGAAGTAGCCCCTAGCGTGATTTCTTAACACCTTCTGATTAGAAGACCGCACTCCATTAATTTTCTGGTTCCAATGCAGTAGGTTCTGCTCCAAGATTTGCAGAGGGATGGAGTTGGGATATTTGGGAGAACTTTGTATGCCCTTCAACCTAGCTTCCAACTCTTTTTTGCGGTAAAAAATGTTTCCAAAAACTAATTTATTCCAAGCTTTAACTTCTTCCGTAATGATTTGAATGGCTTGTTCTAAAGGACCTTCTGCACTTTGCCATGCCCTTTCAAACACGTCTTTAAACTTAGGATGAGTGAGCCAAGCAGTTTCGAATCTGAAAGGTCTCTTGTCTTTGTTAGGAGGGTGAGACAAGCAGGATTTCCAACTGATGGGGCAATGGTCTCCATGGGTCCTTGTCAGATTAATCATTTTCATCTCCGGGAAGGCTAGTTTGGCCTCCAAATTATAGAGGATATCAAGTTTCTCTCGTAGCCTTATCTTCCCATGCCCCCTTCTGATCCATGTGTATTTAGGACTCCCATCGAAGCGTCCAGCAAATTACCACTCTCCCATCTGCTTCTAAACTTCCGACACCTTCTCCAGGAGGAGCTGTTGTATTTACTTGTCTCCTCAATACTTGCGATCTCATTGAAATCACCTAAAACAATCCACGGACCATCCATGTTGTTGGCAATGCCGACTAGATCTGACCAAAACTCCTCCGTTGCTCTGTGGTACGGTTGGCAGTCTACCCAAGAAACATACCAACTCTTATTACCAACATTCATTTTGCAGTGGATTAATTTGTGTTGAACTTCAAAATCCTTATTGTTGTTACTATGGGTGATGTGGCATTAAGAAGCCCTATTGCTATGATTAATGTTAGGCTGAATGAAGTCTCCTGTGGATGGGTTAAAATAAATTAATGGTGCTAGTAAGAGAAATTCAGGGTCAATCAGGTGTGAGCATTGGTGGTTTTTGGTTTTATCAAGAATTTGGGTATTGTACCTCCTTTTGCTACAAAGATGTTGGAATAATGCTACTAGATTCTTGTGGAAAATAATTTATATTTTTAAAGAAAAATCTACCCTAAACCCTAAACACCCTATCTTATGTGTGCACATAAACAAAGCCAATACTATCGCTTGATCATAATTTATAATATGAGTATGCTTTAACAAATTCTTGATAAGGCTTTGCGATATATACAATATTTTAAATCAAATCAAAAATTAAATCAGAATCAAATGGTTTTAATTTGACGAAAAGTAATTAGAATAGAAACCAACACGATAGTTTTTGTTCTAATTTCACAATCGAATGATTTTGACTCGACTATAATTTTAGACCAAGATGGTTTTGCTTCTAATTCAATTCAGATTTAATTTCGATTTTTATAAATCGTATATTATTATTTGTGATTTTACGTGGCTTTTTTATGGTTTTATAAAGATTTTATTTCTAGTTTTCATTCTAATTTTTTTCTAAAATTTGTTTTCTATTTTACTTTTGATTTCAAAAATTAAGAAATGGAACCAAAATAGTGATTTAGAGATTTTGATTTTAGAATTGGACCAAAACCATTTTTGTAGTTTTATTTCAGTTCTAAAGATTTAATCTTAATATAATTTCGATTTAGAATCAGAATCTTTGGCATGTCCATATAATTCCTTGGTGTGTTTTTGTTTTCCTGTTTGTCCTTTTTTTAAGGTTCATGCCCTATGCAAAAAGGGGGAAAAAAAGGGAAGAAAAGAACCCTCACTGTTAAGGACTTGTTTGGAAGAGTCAAAAAGAAGTAATTTGAAATCCGGAAGAGAGAGAAACAAAGTACTCACGACCGACAAACACTTAATTCCCAAAGTACCCCTCACTTCATTAAAATTCTCATTATTCTTTGAACAGATCCACTTACCCACACGCACAATTCCATAGTCTCCCACAAATGGGTTGCTTCCCCCCCCCCCCCCCCCCCAAAAAGAAAAAAATTGGAAAATCGAATTCTTGTTCTTCCTCAAAAATCCAATCTTGGTAATCAAAGCATTTTCGTCAAAATCTTTGCAAAAAGAAGTGATTGATTTGCCAAATTTGTACTTTGCTGAAGCTGACTATGTGGGTGGAAGATCACATATTTCGGAGGGTTTTTTTGGAAGTTGGCGGGTGTCTCAAATTTTGGCTTAGGGTTTCGAGATACGATGATCAGAAAATCTTTGCCACCGCAATTTGATCGGCAACCACTGTACACAGTTTGTTCTTAACGTGGTAATTTTCCTTTCAGGGGTATTGTCGTCATTTATCGTTAAGACGACTCTGATGTCCATATATTTGTACTTATTGGTCCGGGATGTAAATACGTTTTCCATTGTATGCCTTAGGTGTCATTATCCAAAAAAACCCTCCCACTCACCATCTCCACCACCACAAATACCTTTGTGCGAATTTTGCCCCAACCCAATTCTACTTATCGATTACCTCCTTCTCTCATAGCAACTCAAAAAATATCGCTTCACCTTGCTCAGGTTCTCTCTCTCTCTCTCTCTCTCTCTCTCTCTCTCTCTCTCTCTCTCTCTACTTTGTTTCGCTTAGGAAATGAATGAGTGAATATATGTGTAAGAGTGAATTGGATTAGAATAACAAGAATTATAAATTTGTTGGAGTCGGTTTTTATTGAAAGTACAGACTTTTTTTGACAATACCCAATTCAGGTTTATGAAATTAAAGTAACATTGTTGTTTAATTTTATCAGAAAACGTTGAATTTTACTCATTGAGATGTTGGAATTCATGTAGTGTAGCTGAAATATTGAATTCTGGGTGGGTCACACCCAACATTCGCCTCCCCACCCCAGAAATTTTACCTCATTTTGAACATATTGGCATGCCTAGGTCCAAGTCGTGGACGAAAATTTTTGAAAATGAGCGTTTCCAAACGGGATACAATAGTTGTTAATTAGAATATGGGAAATTTTTTTGTAGTTCTGTTGTGTTGCTGTGTTAGCATCGTTTCGAGTCCTATGTCCATGCGCATATAGGTTTATACTAATGGTTATTTCCAACATTCAGAACAAGCAATCAATGTAATCCAAATCCAACTACTACCATCAGAATTTGTCTGTAAAAGTCTATAAACGTATAAAAATAAGGAAAAAGGTCCAAATTTTATGAGCATAGCAAGAACAACCGAGCTAACCATGGCTTATGGAGCATAATCATACTTGACACAACTCCAAATGAACGCATAGTTATCAATTTTTTAATAGTTTTTGTGCTTCATGTTGCAGCAGTATACAAATTTTATGAATAAATATCGGATATGTGTGTAGTCCTGCATTAAAACCATTCACAAGTAGCATTGTGCGAATTGGTGAGTAATTTAATGAGGATTTTTGGCAGAAATTTGATCAATATTCTTTTGGTATGAAGCTCTATGTTAATGTGCATTCTTCTTTGTTGTTGCTTTCTTTTTGTGCTTTCTTGTATGGTTTTCTGTTTTAGATGATTGCATCTAGTCTAATCCATAGAATCAGCACTCTTTCTTCAGCTTCTTTTTGCTGACTAGGGTTGTGGAAATTGCTAAATGTCATCACCTGACTATTAAACTTGTTGCCATTATGGCCCATTATAGAAACAAATTTATCATATATCTTGTGGTTGTAAATTTAGTCATGTCTTTCTGTCTGGCAGCAGCAAAGTGTATTCTATGTGTATACTTACTCTGCATTGCTCATATTTCTTCTAATGTGCAGATGATGCAGCTTTTATAACTCCATTCTCTTTTTACTTTTCTGGGTTTAACCAACATGACACCAGTAGTTCCTTGTTCGATGAGCTGTATATGCTTAATTCCTGGAACTACCTCATCTCGGAAGGGCTACATATCAAGATGCAGTTCTCGGGGAAAATCTCAAAAACTTAATTTATCTTCTCAAAGATTTCTCTTGCCTCTTTCAACATCAGTCAGATTGTTTCCTCAATATAGATGTGGATTTGTTTTGCCTCCTAAACAAAGATTCCACATACTGTCAGCAACAGGGACTGATGTAGTTGTGGGGGAGCCAGATTCTCCTGCTGCAGGTGAAGGTCCAAGTGGGACTCCAGAAATTTCACCAGATGTAATTGAAACAAGTAAAGAGCCCCCCAGCAAAACAAGTGCCAGGGCTATGTCTTCTCAACCTAGGCGATCACGGCCTTCTCGGAAGAGTGAGATGCCGCCCATAAAAAATGAAGACTTGGTCCCTGGTGCAACTTTTACCGGGAAAGTGAGATCAATCCAGCCCTTTGGTGCTTTTATTGATTTTGGAGCTTTCACAGATGGCCTGGTGCATGTTTCAAGGTTGAGCGACAGTTATGTTAAGGATGTTGCAAGTGTTGTTTCTGTTGGACAAGAAGTGAAGGTAAGACTAGTGGAAGTAAACACTGAGGCTGGACGAATTTCTCTTACCATGCGTGAAAGTGATGACAGTAAGTCACCACCAAGGGCAGATACCCCTTCCAGTAGTGATAGACCCCGACCAACCCGAAGGAGCACTTCGAGGGCCCCGAAGAAAGATGAACCAAAGAAAAGTTCAAAATTTGTCAAGGGTCAGGAGCTAGATGGGACAGTAAAGAATTTGATTAGAGCTGGTGCCTTCATATCTCTTCCTGAGGGAGAGGAGGGTTTCCTACCACAATCAGAAGAACCTGATGATGGGTTTGGAAACATTATGGGAGAGTCATCACTACAAGCTGGTCAAGAAGTTAGAGTACGGGTATTACGTATATCAAGAGGACAGATAACTTTGACAATGAAGGCAGAAGAAGACTTGGAGGAGCTGGACAAGAAGCTAATTCAAGGAGTTGTCCACACAGCAACAAACCCCTTTGTCATTGCTTTCCGGAAGAACAAGGATATTGCTGCATTTTTAGACGAGAGTGAGAAATTGCGGGAACTGGATACAGGATCTTTGGAGCCAGAAACTTCAGAAACGGTTGATGAGAAGGGAAATAAAGTTGAAACAACATCAAATATATCAGAAGTTGGGGACCAAGCAGACAGCAGTGATGTTGCTGTAGTCAGTGTGCCTTCTGTGCCAGATGAAATGGTTGAAGGTAAGAAAAGTTTTCCTGAGGTCGTGGAAGCGGGATCTGCTGGAGTGGACACCCTTACTGAAACTGACAAGGTTGCAGAAAACATTGTCTCTGATTCAACTGAGTCTGTGGAAGATGTGGTTGAAACTCCAAAGGAGGAGAGTCCTGAAATATTGAACCCTGAAGAGGGTATATCCAGTGTTCATCAAATAACTGAAGAAAAAGTTACCACTGGAGAAGAGGACACCCAGGCAGAAGGTGTTAAAGATTCAGGCATACCGGAAAATATTGTCTCTAGTTCATCAGCAGAACAGGAAAGTGGAGTCAAAGAAGTGACAGAAGAGGTGACTTCTGAAATTTTGACCACTGAAGGGAGTGATTTCTCTGTTGGTCAAATAATTGACACTGCACCTGCTCTTGACGAAGTGAGCAGTGATGTAGTGCCTGAACCATCAGCCGGAGAAATAACCGATGATGTTGTGGCTACAGAAAGTAAACTAAGTGAAGAAGCCATACAAATTCCAAGTGCAGTGGAGGAAATTTCATCTGTTCCAACTGTTGAGGATGAAAAGGTTGAAGGTCTCCCTGAGGAAAATGGTAGTGTGGCCAGTCCTGATGAAATTGTAGATAAAGGTCTGCATCATTTCCTTTTCTCTATTTTAATTGCTTGCATGGCTAACTGCAAACTTTTGCAAAAAATTATTCAGATGATAACTTGCAACTGAACAATCATAGTTTGCGGATGCTGCGTGGTGTAGATTTGCATGTCAGGGTGATTAAAGAATAGGACGATTATGATTTGCTATAATGCCAAGATTAGATTCCCCTCTTCTCAAATATGTTAGTGATGCATGAAATAGAACTAACATGCGGGGTAATTCTAGAACAGAAAATTAGACTGCACAGGCTGCTTCATTGTTATTCCTCTCTCTTTGTAATATTCCATCTATAGGATTAGTTGACACTTGTGTTTTCAACAAGGTTAATTTTCTGACCGGATGTGCTACATGCCTGGAGAATTTAATCCATTCTGTCCCTTCCTGGATTACGGCTCCAGCGACTTATGATTCATACATAAATGACATAGAACAAATAATAAGTATCATTTCATATTTATTAACTTTGATCCTACTTTCATTCCCCTGTAACTGCATAAAGAATAAGGCCATAGTTTGCTTACTCTCTTGCAATTTTGGGCAGACAAGCTGGGAAGCAATGGAGAGTCTGAAGCATCTGGAGAAATAGCAGATGATCAAATTTTGACTTCAGGAAGTCAAGAAGGCGGTGTAATTGTGGAAAGGCAAATTGCCGATGATGCAGTGGTAGAGGAACAAATCCAAGCATGGGTTGCTGATTATGAAACTAACTCTGCCTCACCTTTTCAAGACAAAATGCAAATTGATGAGCCAGTGATAGAGGAGCAAAGCCAAACACTTGCTGAAAATGTAACTACTCCTGGCTCACCTTCTGAAGCAGAAAAGCAAATTGATGAACCAGCAATGGAGGAGCAAATCCAAATGCCTGTTGCTGAAAGTGAAACTACCTCTGCCACACCTTCTGAAGATGATAATCAAACTGATGAACCAGTATTTGAGGAGCAAATCCAAGCATCTGTTGCTGAAGGTGAAACTGTCTCCGCCCCACCTTCTGAAGATAAAAAGTTGGAAACTGTCTCTGAGAAAGATGACAATGTTTCCAACCTTAGTGGACAAAGTGATGTTCCTTGCTCTCAAGAAAACACTACTGCAGGTTTGTAATACAATTGGCTGCCTATAGTTTTAACAGAAATCAGCATGACCTTGCATTTCATATGCTTGTGACATTTTGTTTTCTACTATAGTTTGTTGTAAGAAAATGTTATGGATCATTCAAACTGTCTTGAACAATACTTAACGTTTTATTTTATCTTGTCTACAGAAAGTCAGGTCAGTGAAGCTTTTGTTGCCAGTCGGGTTGTCTCCAAGGCAAACGGAAGTGGTACTGAAGTTAATGGACAACCAAAAAGCTCTGCAAAAGGTTTGCTATTTATTTGTTTGGACTACAACCTAATGAGACATTAGGTGAAACATATATATATATATATAGATAGATTTTGTAAATGAAAGAATAACCACATTGCAAAAGGTATCATCATTCTTGCCAACTGCCACTGCTGCACCATTTTTGCATCCCAAGGTGGGGAACCTAAAATGACGTCTGGAGTCCAGTAAAAATGCTTTGAAATGGAGGATCCTTATGTGTTGCTTTCTATTAATACATTATTATTCTGCTGGAATATCTATATATGGCTCACCAATGTTTTATGTGGATGTATCAGCTATATCACCCGCTCTTGTAAAGCAGCTGCGAGAAGAAACAGGAGCAGGAATGATGGATTGCAAAAAGGCACTATCAGAGACTGGAGGGGACATTGTTAAAGCTCAGGAATTCCTGAGAAAAAAAGGCCTAGCAAGTGCAGAAAAGAAAGCAAGCAGGGCTACTGCTGAAGGAAGAATTGGCTCATACATTCATGATGGCAGAATTGGTGTCTTAATAGAAGTGAACTGTGAGACAGATTTTGTCTCTCGTGGAGATATTTTCAAGGAACTGGTTGATGATTTGGCCATGCAAGTGGCTGCCTGCCCACAAGTGCAGTATCTTGTCACGGAAGATGTCCCTGAAGAGCTCATCAACAAGGAAAAAGAGATCGAAATGCAAAAGGAAGATCTTCTGACTAAACCGGAGCAGATTAGATCAAAGATTGTGGAAGGACGGGTCAGAAAGAGGCTCGAGGAGCTCGCTTTGCTTGAACAGCCCTATATCAAGAATGACAAGATGGTGGTGAAGGATTGGGTGAAGCAAACAATTGCAACCATAGGGGAAAATATAAAGGTAAAGAGGTTTGCGAGATTCAATCTTGGAGAAGGTCTAGAGAAGAAAAGCCAGGATTTTGCAGCAGAGGTGGTTGCTCAAACTGCAGCAAAAGCAGTTCCCGCACCCAACACAGGAACAGAGCAGCCTGCTGCAGTTGAAGACAAGGAAGCTGTTGCGAAGTAAGTGACTGCATCTCCCGCTGTCTGTCTGTTTGTCTCCCACCCACCTACACACAAAGTCCATACTAAATTCCGTTTATTTTCTCCATGTATTTTGGAAAAGCTTCACAATTCAAACTCTCATGAGAAGGTTGGCGAGATAGTAATGAAAAAGCTGGCATATTACTGCTGTTGATAGTATACACGGTTATAGAATTTTGTTTGTCATCAGAGACAATAGGCATGCATCAGTTCCTCTGCCTGCTATTTAGGAACAAGTACATAAATAAATAAATGAGTATATATTGTCCTGTTTCTCTATTACTCAATCAATTGAAGAACCAGAAAACAACCCTCCCTTGAAGAAACCATGCCTGTATGCATTTGCATCATGCTTTGTATGACTGGTTGATCAAATGTATTCAGTCTATTCATTTTTTTCCTCAATCTTACAAGGTGTGAATTGATTCATTGTATCACAGGCCAAAAGTTGCAGTCTCAGCTGCACTTGTTAAACAATTGCGAGAGGAAACAGGAGCTGGAATGATGGACTGCAAAAAGGCTCTTTCTGAGTCTGGAGGTGATCTGGAGAAGGCTCAGGAGTACCTCAGAAAGAAAGGTCTTTCAACTGCAGACAAGAAATCTAGTCGGCTTGCAGCTGAGGGCCGAATCGGATCATATATTCATGATTCCCGCATCGGTGTTCTAATTGAAGTCAATTGTGAAACTGACTTTGTGGGCAGAAATGAAAAATTCAAAGAATTAGTTGATGATCTGGCAATGCAAGTTGTGGCCTGCCCACAGGTGCGGTTTGTATCCATCGAAGATGTTCCAGAGGAGATTGTGAGGAAGGAGAAAGAGCTCGAGATGCAAAGAGAAGATCTTTTGTCAAAACCTGAGAATATAAGAGAGAGAATAGTAGAAGGACGGGTCTCAAAGAGGCTTGGAGAGCTTGCTCTTTTGGAACAGCCCTTCATTAAAGATGATAGTGTCTTGGTGAAAGACTTGGTAAAACAAACGGTCGCTGCACTTGGAGAGAACATCAAGGTTCGGAGGTTCATCAGCTTCAATCTAGGGGAAACAACCAACACAACGGGGACTGAAACGACAGACTGAGATGGAGGGATAGTGAGAGATAGAGAGAGAGAGAGAGAGAGTAACAAAAATTTGGTTGAGCGGTGAAACCTGCTGCTCAGAGGACTGCATCAATTTTTTGTGTGCTCCCAGTATACATGGGCAAAGGGTGGCAAAATTTTCAGGTAAAAAATAACCATAGACATGAGCAATGTCCATTTTGATTATGTGATAATTTTTGTAGTTTTCTATTACTACCTGTGGAAACAAAAATTTTTTCATAAGAGAGGGAAAATTTCCATTTCACTCCGCAGCAAGGATGATCATTTTCCTGGTCACTGTCGTTTCACCATGAAATGGGATTCAAGTCAAATGGCTATGGTAAATTTTCATGTCAGCTGTCTTTTAATTATTATCATTATTATTATTTTGGTGAATTTTTATTAACATTTTCATAAGAGATATTAGCCCGTAAAAATGTCTTTTCTTTTCAAGTGAAAAGATTGTGAACTCTTGGAAAATAATTTCTATTTGTCCATACATTTGTGGAAACATTAATATGGGATGATGCCATTTGTGCCTATTAATGTTGATTAAGCAATAGATGGGGTCTGTGTCGGAACCATATGCTCTGTTCCTGTAGCTGTACGTAGAAATGGGTTAACCTATGGCACACAGACACAAGCCAGTCTGATAATGGAATTTCTTGGTGCCATTCTTGCTCTGAAAAAGTGGGACACAGCCTGCAGCAATTTTTGTCCTCTCGGCATCAGATGTTCCATAATTTCTCCTGTTTTAGTGCTCTGTTCAGGCCATACAATGCGTCTGTCTTTGCATATTGAAGCCGTCCTTCACAGATCACCGGGAATCTCCAATAAATCTCTTCAAAGCAAAGCAAAGGGAGGAACCCGGGGGTGCGAGTTGGGGCCCCATTGGGGGGTGGGGGTTGGAGCTTCCTTTTATGGAATTAAAAAAATATGTAAATTTAAAACCGCAATCAATAAATATCATTAAAAATTTTAAAAATATCATTAAACATTTTAAAATGTAACTAGAATGACATAAAATATCATTTATTTTATAAAATATATATCATCTGTTTTCATTATATTATATTTCATTTCACCTATCCATCATAAAATTTCTAATTTCGCTATGTTAAACTTGACATATAAGCTATTCCAACTCAAGCTTGTTTATAAAACTTATAGGAGATAAAAAAATTTTTGAGTTTCTTTTCATTTGTGGACAACCTTAAACATCACGTTTGATTTCGCTTTTTCATTAAGCGAACGAATGGAACTGATAATTAAGTCATGAGTTGTTCATATGGATCCTAAAAAATACCGATAAATGTTTGTGTATATGGTCAAGGGATATGTTGTACCTTAACTCCCCATGAGAACGGAGAGTGAGACCCACGTGCACAAA
Organism: Dillenia suffruticosa; assembly: GCA_033439265.1. Taxonomy (NCBI): domain Eukaryota; kingdom Viridiplantae; phylum Streptophyta; class Magnoliopsida; order Dilleniales; family Dilleniaceae; genus Dillenia; species Dillenia suffruticosa. The sequence goes on along the minus strand of JAVTVX010000012.1, from coordinate 2,764,833 downwards.
AGTAGACCTTACAACGGTCGGTTTAAATTTAATCGGGATAAAATTTTAGATACTGGACGGTAGTCTAAGCAAATAAAAAAAAAGATCCTAAAAAATTGGAATCAAAAGCTCAAAAGGCCATCACAAGGGAAAAAAAAAAATGATAGGGCAGGCTTCTTTCTTCTCGGATGTCTTGAGAATGTAAAAGAGGCAATTGTTGATCTGTTTCCCAATTGAGATAACCCTAGCTTATGTGTTCACTTGTATCATAAAATAAAAGAAAAAATCAACCTATAGCTTCGAATTAAAGCTCTATTATAAAAAAATATATTTCTTGCATTTCGACTGCTACATATTATAATTATAATATTCTGAAAAACTATAACATGTATTTAAAATTATAATTTTAAAGATAGTTCCTTACTGGTTTCTTGATGCCACAACTTCACAGTATGACCAAAAACAAAATTGTCGATGGTCCATAATGATTTTTGTTATATTATGCCCATTATTTTTATTTTTAATCTAAAAAACTTGTGGGTATCCTTTTAAGATTGATAAAATATGAAATTTTGGATAGAAAAGGTATGAGTGACACGACAGGTGAAGTGGGTGTATGTGACCTAAAATAAAAAACCAAAATGAAACCATAGCAGCCGGCTTCCATTGATTTCTTGTCACCCCTTTCGGAGACCAAGTACTTTGGTATCAGTGACTCAAAAGCAAACTGCAAGAAGGCGTAACCTCCTCCTCCACAACAAATGGAGACACAAGACAATCACCTCCCCACTTGTCTTGGTATACTAAAATCCCCATTACTTACAACATAAAGTTATATTATACAAATTATATTAAAAATACATAAAAAATTGTTGTGACAATTATTTATATATATTGAAAAAATTCAAATTTAAAATTATTTTAAAAAAAGAGAACGATTTGAATTGAGATAAAATTATTGACCCCTGTGACAATCATTGGATGCGAAGGAATCCATATGTGAACCAACGTGAGCCACGAGTACAATTTAATAAAACTATGCATGTGTTGTGAGTATTTAGGTTAATACATACAATACAAGGATGACACCTACACACGTTTGTTTATAATTAGTTTTATAATTTTTGGGTACAACTGTACTATGTACCCCATCTTTTGATCCGTTGTAATCTTCTTCTTCCACGAGTCTACAGCCGTATTATGTTTGCAATTTCAATGAAAATGTCGGTCATCTTTTTGGAGGGTTTAGGGTTACTAGCACGTAGGCCAATTGAAATAGAGGGTTCAACTCATCTCTCTTTACGTTTCAAATTAATTTTTGAATTGGGACTAAGTTTATGAACCACGTTTGAAATGTAATGAATGGAGAGAGAGAGAGAGAGAGAGAGAGAGAGAGAGAGAGAGAGAGAGATAGAGTGTGCTCTAAAAGTAAAGTGTATTTTTTCCCATCTGATTTTTTAAATTCTTTTCATAATAACTCTATGTGGTAATACGAAAGACATCTTTTTTTTAAAAAAAATATAATTAAATAAAATCAAAATAAAAAAAGAGATGATAAAAATAGAAAAAGTCCATCGTTTGAACCGTTGTGAGGGAGTACGAAAGACATGTTTAATAGAACATAAATATCAACCTATGAAGTTCATAGTACTGGTAAGCTATGTCACATGCTAATACCAATCTTATATTCTATGTAATATTATTGAAAAGCGTATTTTGTCCTTTAATCAAGTTAAGAATTTGATTTTTATTGGGTATGAAAAAAATAATATTGGGAGAGTTTCTTCTTAAATGAAAGCCGATAATCAAATCGATTTTGAATTAATCAGAATAAAATTTTAAATATCGAAAGATTTTTATATTTAAAAAATATATATATTGCTGAGACGATACAAAAGGTGGAGTCACTTTTTGAAACAGAAAATCCCGAGTAAGCAGCCCATATTTTTAGGGTACAAAGTACTTTCTTTGCCATGTCCTTTTCACCAAACGGGTGGCTTGGGATCCACTGCTACCAATTGCATGAGAAATTATTTTTGGGATCTTTGTGGAATATTGGGATAACTGGAATGATTGTCATATATTTGCTCTTCATTTTCGGTGGAGTAATTTATTCATTATAATTTTTTTAATAAATAAAAAAATTTAAATTTGAAATTTATTTTAAATATAATATCAATTGAGTTAGAATTTATCGATAAAACTCATGATCAGAGTTAAGCTTGAAATCAATATAAAACTAATCAGATTTAGGGGTGAGCACTGTTTCACTATACCTAAATTATTAAATCGAATAGTTCAATTTGTTTTCTTTTTTACTTTTAAATAATTCAAGTATTTAATTAACTAAAATCGAATTAATTTTGCTTAATACGAATTGGGTTCGGCTCCAAAAATTATTAAGTCATCCCCTTTATTTGGGGTGTTCCTTGTTGGTCTCAGTACACATTTCAAATGAGAAAACCATCAACTAATAATTGCAATAATTGATTCTTCTACCATTCCTTAATAAAAAATAAGTAAAGACTAATCTCCTTAACTGAAATATACATATATATATGAGAGAGAGAGAGAGAGAGAGGGGGGGGGGGGGAGAGATCATGAATTGTGGCATTGATACAAAAATCTACTAAATTAGGTAAACATTTATTGGAAACCACATGCGGCCCTTGATCATCTAATTTAATAAAACATTAAAATTATTATCCTTTTCCGAAATTAATTTGGTGGGGTTTGCAGAATTTCTGCAAAATCATCAATTGGGTGAGCTGGTCATAACATCACATGCTTCCACTCATCTCTACTCTATGCTTCCAATCATAATTAAACTAATCTATGATCTTCATATCTCGAGGATAGTGGAAAACCAATAGATTATTTAGCTCTAATCTTGTAGTTATAGCCAAACAATGAGGCATTATTACTTATCAAGAGAAATTAGAAAATCTCGTATACCTTAAAAGACATTGCTGATGTGTAATATTTTTAAGTCAATTGTAATATTAAATTATTTTATAGCTCTTAAAACTTACAAATTAATTTTTTATATAAAATTTTAGATTCACATTAGTTTAATTTTTATTCTTTTTCTGATTGAGTAAGAGATATGATTAACACAACACTAACACAACAATATTATATATAAGTTTATTTGATCGATAAATTATAATTCAATTGATACTATTTTCTTCTTCTTAAAGGTTTGAACTTTGAGTTTCGTAAATATATATATATACAAATTTTTTAATAGTTAATATTTTTTAGATTTAAATTTACACACCACTTGTTCATCTTGAGAAGAAGTTTTTATGATTTTTTAAATATATAAAGATTTGAATTTGAAATATTTTGTTGATAAAAAATAATATCAATTAAATTAAAATTTATCGGTTTATGCAATTATTACACTTATTGCGCGCGCGCGTGTCAAAGAGGGTGAGAGAACAACGACCGCCAGAGATGCAAAATAGAAAGCTTAAAAAGGGGTTGCCGATGGGCCAACACCAATGGGGATGAGATAAGCACTTACAGGCAAACAAAAAAAACGGGGTTTTGGGACTTCGGAGAATGTGCATTCCAAGTCAAATGAAAGAGGCGATCAGTGAACATACGAGTCCCTAAGGAAAATAACAAGTGAGCATGTGAGTGGGGTCTGAAAAATAGCAATTAATTTTGGAAACCCCACCATCCCATTGCCCTAGCTTGATTTGGTCTCTTTTTTTTTTTATATATGTAACAAATTTCTATAATAATAACACAATAAAGTGTTATAACTATTTGGATTTGTTGTCCATATGTGTTGGAACCCCGAAAAAGCTTCTTAATTTTCATTGTTTTATTCATTTGGCATTCGATTTTATGCTATTGTATATTTGTGCTGTCCAAAATCATGCAATATGTTGTGCAAAAGCAGAGCAAGTCTTTGGTTTCAATTCCAAAACCCCATTTTTATTTTCTCTGATTCTAGTTTTATCAAAATTTAATTGAACCAATTATTTTTCCGATCAGATGATAAATTATTTTAAATTTAAAAATTGATATAGTATCTGTTACTATCGAATAAAGCTTAATAAAATGTAATAGTTAAGTCAATAATATTGGATGTTGAGGTATAATATTTTTACATACCTATCTTATTGAATAACATAGGCATGATAAAATTTTAGTAGAATATCTAATCTCATGAACAAAAATCATGGTTAAGTGAGAAAAATAATTCACATGAAAACACTATCATCATAACTCAACTAAATGTCTAATTGCTCTTCGGGCTATATCATATATATATCATATATGCATGGCCTAGAATACATTGGACAAGATCTTTGTCATAATCAATACGGTCCATCCATTTGACAACTCATGTTGTAGGGATGTAAAGGGTGTTTGTGAAAGAGATGTCAACATAAATGAGCAATAAAGCAAAAACAAGGGGAGAGAGAAGGGGGGGGGGGTTGATCACAACGCAACACAACTCACTTCCTCACACGGTTGGAGGTCTATAAAGAAATGGGGGAAAATGGGAGACTAAAAAGGGGGCGATGTGGTGGGAATTAAATATAAGAGGTGAAACTTTTGGCATTAAATGAGAGGAAATCAAGAGATGATACGGCTAAAGATTTTGCTCCTAACTAGTAGGAAGCTCCTAGTGAGATGCTTAGGTGTCTTTGCCATTCTTACAACACCAAATTGAAAAGCCCCCTTAAGTTATGGCCAAATATCACTTTCAATTATCAACCTTAATCATCTCTTTCTCTCTCCCACGTACATTTAAGCATGGTTCCCAGGTAGAACTTGTGTTATTTTTGAGATGCTTAGGTGGCGACGTGGGAATTAAATACAAGAGGTGAAACTTTTGGCATTAAATGAGAGGCGATCAAGAGAAGATACGGTAAAGACTTTGCTCAATAGGGAGACCCAAGTGAGATGCTTAGGTGTCTTAGCCATTCTCATAACACCCCCTTGAAAAGCCGCCCTTATCTTTAAGTTATGACCAAACATCACTTCAATTATTAACCTTAGTCATCTCTCTCTCCCCCCCTCTCCCACATATATTTAAGCGTGGTTCCCAGGTAGAACTTGTGTTATTATTGAGGTCTCTCTCTCTCTCTCTCTCTCTCATATACTTAAGCATAGTCGCAGGTAGAACTCGTTTGAGTTTGAGGACGCTTCTTTATAGCTCTCACTGTCAGAATTTTTCGCCGTCGCTCCAAGAGGTTAGCCTATTATCCATGTTCTTTTTGTTTCTCTTTAGTTAATCAAATACTATCTCTTTACTTTTTGTTTCTTCTTATAGGTTTGATAGGACTCTAAACATCATATGCATTTGTATTGATCATATAGTTCATCATGGTCAATGGGTGTGAGTTTCCAGATATTTAATTTCCTGATCGTGTTCCACATTCTTAACTTCTCTAGCAATAGGATTTGATGAGCAAAAGCAATCATTCATATAATAAGAAAACCAAGTTTTCATACCTTCTCGGTTTGATTTTATGGAGTGATTTCTCTCTTTCCCTTATGGATCTCTTCCCTCAGAAATTCTTACAATATAACTTTGCTGTTCCTATGGAACAATTCTTTTGAATAATTTCTCTCTGCTTTTTAATATATTTTTCAGATTTTTCTTTCAATAAACTACTATTAATAATTATATTTAACAGTAAAAGAAAATAGTCGAACTCCTAGTTATCTGCATAATATTTCATTTTGATTATTAGGGTGTGATATATCTTTCCCTCTATATTTGTCTCTCAAACTTCACATCCCATAAGTGGCCTGTTAGACCCATATTACGAAATCATCTCACAATCTCTCTCTCTCTCTCTCTCTCTCTCTCTCTCTCTCTCTCTCTGCTTTGATGCTTTTGTTTGGGTAAGCTAAGAAACAAAGCTGACGAAACAATAGTGAAAAAAAAGAAACTCCTATTCAGCCACTTGGATGACAAGTGGGGATGGGGGGTCTATATGAGCTGTTATCTTTAGTACTCAAACCCACTTTTAATTATTGAAGATATTTCCTCCAATGCCTTCTCTTTTTTATAAAATTCTCAAAATAAGCAATACTTAGCTGGTAATATTACCATAAAATATTGCTATTTGCTGGGATCAATTGAGGGAAATGGTTGTCTTCAAAACAAAATTAATTAAGCTCATTTTTGTACTTTTGTAAGCTATGCTATTAAGGATTAATGCATATAGACACAAATTTTTTATCCCAATATTTGAATATTATTTTTTTTTAAAAAAAATACGAGGTGGTATGGTCCAATGTTTGAAATGCTACATAAAGTTTAAAAGACGAAGATAATGTGAAGTAGTCAAAAACTATACCCGTTATTTTGTTTCCATACGTTCATACGCTTAATATTTTAGATTTCGGTCTGTTTAATAACTATTTGATAACTCAATCATGATTGATCTGTGCTCGAGAGATTAATATTTCTTAATTTTGATTTAACATACTAATAACGAGTTTTACGCATGGTGGTGATGAGATGTCAAGATTAAATGTAATGAGGTGATCTATGCACTAGTGCCGGTGAGAATAAAGAAAGATTAGGATAATGTTAGATCCACATGCACATCATATGATTCATAGTGCTCTCTTGACCTTGAGTGGTCTAATCTCTTGTGGCTAATAAATGATCATAACCTAAAAGAAAAGAGATACTCAAACTTGTCATTGCGCCTTGTATTGATATTTCTCGCACGAGGAAACTCAACCTCTTCTTTATATAAAATAATTGCAAAAGCTTCAAATTAAGAATGTCTTGGAAAGTTATATGATAGTGATTTTGGTCTCCTTTTCGTCATTGTCACACTCACTCCCTCACCATCCATCTCTCTCTCTCTCTCTCTCTCTCTTCATTTATCCGTATTTGTATGTCACTATAAAACAATATCGAATTGTTGGTTCATCCTGCAAACTAGATCCCATGTTTTAAATTGATATGGATTATATATATATATATATATATATATATGCATATTTGTTATTATTTTTTTAATAAAAATATTAATAAATTATAATTCAACTGATATCATTTTTTTAGAGATCTTGAGACTAATCCACTCGTATCAAAAAAAATTTCCTTAACAAGAACAATTCCCTTATATATTTCTTTGTATTAAATGATTTCTCTCTCTCTATTTTTTTTTTCCTTTCATGCAAATATTAATTCCCATAAACAAGAATTTCGTGCCACACAATCGCTTGAATTGTGAAAGATTTAAGCATAAGAATTTTATATTTTTTTGTTTTAATGTTGGGTAATAAGAAGAGAAAAATGTCAATTTGATTAAAAAATTCATAATTTACGTAGAAATTTTCTTTCCATATTAGGTTTCAAATCTCAAACTATGACTCTATTAATTTTGTATCAACATACATAAATTCCATTTATGCTTCAAATCCATTTCAATTGGAATCCAAAATTAAAGGAATTTCCTTATGCAGCTTCATCATTTATTTCATTTTTAAATATACTTTGCACATATATGTATTTACATACATATATCCATTTCCAAATATTTTATACTTACATAATTATGTCCCACGGTCTTGAAGTATTTCAAATGAATAATAAATCATTTCAAATATTTCTAGGAATTCATTTTTTGAAACCAAACTAGAGTGTAGGAGAAATTTTAGTCTTTATCTTTTGAATTCATATGATTATACTCATTTGATACACGCCATTACTTTAATCCGTGATCTTTTTTTTTTCTTAAATTAAAGATAAAAAACTTTAGAGTTACAAAAATCTATGCATGGAATAACACAAGAGCTAATTTCTTTAATAAATTATAATTATTTGATAATTATATTGAATTTAATTAAATTCATCTTGATTCGAGTTGAACGTATAAAGTGTAAAACTTTTTTGATATCTATTTTTTCTATATGGAAAGTCGAACCTAATACCTTATTTAAGGGATATCAGTGTTTAGTCACCGTATCAACTAAACATTGATACCATGTAGAAAAAAAAAATCTATTTATGAAAGTCACCGTAAATTTCATTCAAGAGATAGAGATTTAAATTTTAAATATGAATTAAATTTTTATTATTAGAATGACTTTGAATTAAACTTGACTTTTAAAGTTTTAATATGTATAATACTATTATAGATACATTTATATTTTATTTTCATTCATTTATTTATTTATGTTTCCTTAATTCATTTTAAATATCTTTCTTTTTAAGAACTCCGTCATAGTCGGTCCCAAACCTGGGTAAAAGAGTAGGGTTGTTATAGGTCGACAGCCAGCGTAAAATCTTTGTCAAACGAAAATGAGGGACATACCAACAATTATGTAAATAAATTATGAGGCATGGAAGTAGCTATGAAGTGTATTGGGGAGAGATTTGACTTTTTAAGGGGATAAGATTTTTTTTACTATTAGTGTAACCTTGGATTAAACTAGAAATTAAAGCCTAAACACAACACAAAAATCGTGAACATCAAAACAAGAATTAAAAACAAAAAAACAAAAAACGTAATAAAACAAAGTAAAATAGAAGAAGAAAATCCCTAGGCCCACCAGTACGAGACACCAGTCTATTATTTAACGACCAATCGCTTTCACTCGTAGCTTTAGCCCTTCACCTCTCCCTCTTCTCTCTCTCTCTCTCTCCGGCTATAACTTAAACACCTAATCACTACTCTCTCTCCATAGAGGCTCTGTTCTTGGTTAGTTTCCCTCTGTTTTTCCGCCTTCAAATTAAAATGCAAAATCAATGCCATGCCATGCCATGCCCACTTATCAAATCTTGTCATATCTCGTTAATTCGGCCACAATCCAAATCACCGCGATTTTAATTTTCATTTTCTCATTACTGAATTACCTTAATTACTGAGCTTCCAATTTCCAAACATGCCGAACTAGGGCTAATTTGTTATGTTTCCCCCAATATTTAAACTTCGTGTTTACAGTTGCAAAAATTGGCAGAGAATTTGTGTTCCTTGGAACGAACTCGCAAAAGGGTATTGTCCTTTCAGACCAAATGAGCTTTTAAGTCTTTCTTTGCTCTTGCCTTTATATACCCTATTTTCTGATTTCTCAGATCTCGAAATTTTTTTTTGCTATGAAATTCAAAGGGTCTCTTGTGCTTTTCATGTTGAATTGTTGGGTAAAGGGTGTATAAGTTTAGTTCTTAAAAACGCTTCTTTATCTCTCTCTCTCTCTCTCTCTCTCCGTTGCTTTCTCCGCCATTTTCTCACTAATCCTATACTGAAAATTTTATGAATTAGGGTTTGATTCATAGCATTTGAGCAGTTTTTGGTATGTGAATGTTCCAATTTTGGTAAAAGTCGTTAATGGGTCGGTGCCAGTTTTGAATTTTTCACCGTTTGCTTTGCGTTGAATTCGAGGTACAAGTCTTTCATGGTCTTTGTTTTTAAAACTTCATTTGATTATTCAGTTTTTTTCTGGGTTTTGGGGTTCTTTGTGTATTTTAGTATCGGAAGAATTTATAAATTGGGTGTCGGCTGTTATCCCCGGATTTTCGGGATTTGATACTAGGTATTTGCCCTTGTGCTTCATCTGACTCAGCTTGTGGTTTTGTGTTTTCTACATTTTTTTTTTTGGAAATGCAGTGGGGTTATCACCTTTGTTTCTGGTATAGTCATCACATGAAACTCGGTCCGTGAATTCGGAGTTTGTGGGTAAATAGAAAGGCTTGTTAGGAAATCATTTGTGGGTATTGGAAGTGAATTGGAGGGTGTTTTTTGATGTGGAAGATTGGTGCCGAGCCAACTGCAAGACATGATTGCTTGTGATGAGGGAGATCTGTTCTTTGATTCCTTTGATCGCTTGTCATCTGACAGTTCCGATATTGCAAGAGAAGATTTGGTGATCAAGGATTTGAATTTGGATGTTTGGATGAATCAGCCAGGAAGTGTCCAAGAACGGCGGGAAAGGTTTTTCAACCAAATGGGTTTAAGTGATTTCAGTTCCTCTTCAATGATCCAATGTAGGAAAATTGATTCTTATATGGTTTTAGAAAGAATCAGAGAATGCAGTGGTGCAGTCTCAACATCATCCTTCTCGCCTAATGAACTACGAGAAATGACAGATTGCAGTGACAGGGAAGTAGACAATGGAGCTAATTCTATGGTGGATGAATTTGATCATGTCAGGGAATGCAATGAGTCTCAACAAACTGTGCAGCTGCAGACACAAGCAAGACGACCAAGAGAAGATGAATGTGAAAAAGTTGATGTGAATGAGAAGAAAAATAAGAGTTGGTTTAAGAATATTATAGGTAAGCGGATAGCAAAAGTGTGCATGTCTGAATTATCGGTAGCAAATTCTCATGTATCCAAAACAAATAGATTGAAAGTGCAAAACAACAAGAAGAGATACAAGGAGTTAACAGCAATGTACCTCGGACAAGAAATTCAAGCGCACAAGGGTTTCATCTGGACGATGAAGTTTAGTCCTGATGGACAGTATTTGGCTAGTGGCGGTGAAGATGGAGTCGTGTGCATTTGGCGTGTCACAACAGTAAATGCCTCCGGCGAAAATGTTACTGCCCACCATGAATTTGATGACAGAAAGGGAGAATCCAAGTCTGGATCAAAGAAGTCATGTACTGCTGAAGTAAAGGTTCCTAAAAAGATCTTTCAGATTGAAAAGTTACCTTTGCAAGAGTTTCATGGCCATGTTGGTGGTGTTCTAGACCTGGCTTGGTCTAGGTCCAACGTATGCACAGAATCATGACAGATAATTTTTTGTTTTACTGTTTTCTTGGTGTTTGATGTCAAGCTAATTTGAATATTTGGCTGCAGATACTACTTTCATCATCCAAAGATAAAACTGTTCGTCTGTGGAAAGTAGGTTACAATGGATGCCTCAGTGTTTTTCCTCACAGTAACTTTGGTAAGCATATATAAAAGCTTGTGACTGTATTCTGTTGCTGGATTTGTGTGATCTACAATTTGCCTTTCTTTTTCTTCTGTCTTCCTTATCAGTTAACATGAAATAATTTGTGTACCCATGGTAGTCTAACAGTATCTTCTTCTGATGAAATCAGTGACATGCATTCAGTTCAATCCTGTTGATGAGAATTACTTCATCAGCGGTTCTGTTGATGGAAAAGCTCGAATTTGGGGTGTGTCTGAGGGCCGAGTTGTTAATTGGGCTGATGTGCGAGACATTATAACTGCTATATGTTACCAGCCTGATGGGAAGGTACAAATCATTAGTATTGATCTCATACAATTTGCCATCATATGTCGCAGCATTAGTTTCCTTAGAAGTGCATTCCATTGATCTTTTTTTGCCTTCATCGCAAGCAGGGATTTGTTGTTGGCTCAGTTAGAGGCTCTTGTCGCTTCTATGAAGTATCAGGTATATGACCTTTAAAATTTGGAGTATGATTTCTATAGGAAACATAAAGTTGATCCTCTTTCTAAGTTTGTGTCTAATCTGGTGCTTTCTTTTCATTTTTGTCATTGGACAGCCAACGATCTCCAGCTTGATGCACAAATAAATTTTCAGGGTAGGAAGAAAACATCTCTCAACAGGATTACTGGCATTCAGGTTTTACTATTAAACTTTTTTTTCCCCTTTGCAATATCACTGCTTATTCTATTTTTTCTTATATATTGATGATTGGTGTAATCTTGCAGTTCACTGAAGAAGAATCTCCTAGAGTTATTGTAACATCAGAAGATTCCAAGCTTCGAATACTTGATGGGATTGATGTTGTTCACAAATTTAAAGGTTAGATTTTTGTTCCTCGTTATTCGATCACAACATAGCATTTAATGATACTGTATGAAATCTTGAATCTCTTTGATTTCATTTTAAGTTATGTTACCATAGGTTTTTCAAATTTTGAATAAATTGTCTTGTATGTAGGATGCCTTACCTCAGAACTTGAGTTGTTTCTTAATTAGAAAAACATTGAAATTGTTGTTTGTGTATCTGCCCTACTGTGATTTTGATGTAAAATCATTTTCTTTCCTACTGAAGAAGCCTAATCTCCTCGGTACTACAATATATCAGACCTTTCTGGTCTCAGCTTGGTTCATATATTTCTGGTCTTCATAATCTGATTGCGTTAGATTGTGCCATGCAAGCAAAATCTGATTCAAGGAACTACAGAATTCATATACTATTGAATTCATCTTTTTTTTTTCCTGCTAATAATGTTCACTTATTCATTTCTTTTGAACTTAAGGTGAATTTTTGACATTATTTATCAGGCAACAACAATCCACAATAGGAAGGTCCATAAGAAAGTTTCATCTGGACAGTTGACTGCATTTGTTTTTTGAAGATGATTATTGTAGTATTTACTCTATAAATGCATGTATCTCACTCTGTTGTCCAGGCAAAAGTATGTATCCTATCTCTTATTAACACACCTTTTAAAATGCACATACAATGCACCCATACTAATTTCCATAAATTACCAGTTGCAATGATTCATTTTCTCTGTTTGGCATTATAATATTCTTGAAACTTTGAATACTCGTTGCCTATAAGATTCATGTGCTAGACCCCCGGATTCTCGCCATTGTAGTCTCACAAGGTAATGGAGACAAGTCAAATATTATTCTAATGGACTTAATGGAGATAAGTCAAATATTATTCTAACGGAAACTATTTTTCAAGGTTAGACTTTAATGAACGAAATTATTAGTCACTTTTGTGTAATGTTTCTAAACGTTTATCTTTTTTGACCCAAATCAGGTCTCCGAAAATCAGGAAGTCAGATGTCAGCTTCCTTTACACCAAGTGGGAGACACATAATCTCTTTAGGGGAGGACTCTCGTGTGTACATGTGGAACTATGACAGCTTAAGCACACCACCATCAAAGCAAAAACCAAGATCTGTTTACTCCTGTGAGCATTTCTTCTTCAAAGGTGTGTCTGTTGCTATACCTTGGTCAGGCACAAGAACAAACCAAACCTGTTCAGATCGTAGTAGTCCTTGGTCTTACTCACAAGCGGAGGGTCACCACCTCGAGACATCTTCATGGCTCAGAGAGTATGATCGATTTTCACTTGGTAGTTGGTTTTCCATGGAAGGCCCTTGCAGGGCTTCTGCAACATGGCCTGAAGAAAAACTTCCATCGTGTGATATTCCAATTCTGGAAGATGATCAAAATCATGGTTGTTCTTACAGTGATCATAAAAATAACCTATGCTCAACATGGGGTCTTGTCATTGTGACTGCTAGTTGGGATGGGAAGATCAGGACGTTCCACAACTATGGATTGCCCATGAAGGTTTAGGAGGTTTGCTTCGAGCTCTGGACAATCTTTCCTGGTTAGTTCGTGCCATCATTACCCGTCTATTCTTGCAGTCAGTGTTGTTCTGGGCACGCGGATTGGGATTTGGCATTGGCAAAGCATTGGATTTGCCGAAGGATTCTGAGGATCAAAGCATATTGATGTTGCCCCATTGTGAATACATGTATCTAGTTGTCCAAAGTAGTCTACGTTACCAAGGCATTGGGTCAACTCTTTTGGCCATTTAATATTAGGTCCTTCACAAGGGGCCATGCAATTTTCCTACATTTTTGATTGGGATTTGGCATTGGCAAAGAATTGAATTTGCCAAAGGGTTCTGAGGATCAAAGCATATTGATGTTGCCAAGTTGTGGATACATGTATCTTGCCGTCCAAAGTAGTCTACATCACCAAGGCATTGGGTCAACTTTATTGGCCATTTAATCTTGGGTCCACAACAAGGGGCCATGCAATTTTCCTACATTTTTCGTTTTCCATGTTTACCCTCCCAGTGACTCGATGCATATTTTTGGATGAAGAGAAATACACTCTAGAATTGCATAAACATATTTTTACCTGTTTTTCTACTTTCCTCTCTTATCGAACTATAATCCACAAATATCGGATGCTTTGCCTCTACTAGGAACCAAATGTACTTTATGTGTAGTTCTCTTCTAAATTCAATTTTTTTTTTACATGGAATTTAAAAATATAAATATAAAATTCATTTCTAATTTAACAAAAATTATAGATTTCTAAATAAGTGAAAAAGAAGAAATTTATTAATGAATTATTATTTTTTCCTAATTAATCTTAAAGGGGAAAACCAAAAGTAATTAATTAAATAGTATATTCTATATTTTATTTTTGTTGTTCTAAATATAAGCTCACCCATCTTATTACTAGTAGAGGTGAGAGACAAATCAAACAAAAAGAGAATTTTCTTTTTTCCTTTTTGGATGATATAAATATTTGAATTTGGAATTTTTACGTGAACAAAATTTTCTCTCTCTTATTAAAGAAAAAATTCGCATTACTCTTATTATGTGGTAGGCCCAATGGTTAAACGAAGACAAATCATCGGACTTACGCCCACATGTTGACTATTAATTCTTTTTCTTTTTTTTTTTCTATATACATGAAAAAAATTTAAATTAAAAAAAGAAAAATGATAATACCAATTAAGCTATAATTCATCAGTACTAACCATTCCTTTATTCCACGATATTTTTTCTTTAAAACCATTATTAATACTTTATTGATCAATGTAACGATAGAATATTAAATTTTTTTAATCAAAATCTATAATTTAATTTTTAAAAATAAAAAAACAGATAACAAAAAATCAATTTTAAAATTAGATCTTATAATTATTTAAACTAAATTAATTATCAAGTTAAAAAAAAAAAAACATTAATACCTTGGTCCTCACACTCATTCTTATTTCACTCGTTAAAAATAAAAAAAAACTTTAAATGATGATATCTTGACTCATGCGACGTCGTCAACTTTATAAATTAGTTTTTATTTATGGCTTTTTCCATTTTAGTTTATTTATCCGGAAAAAGGAAATTAAATTAAACTTTTCCGAAGAAAAAGACATTTAGCCGATAGGCGATAGGCATGCTAAAACAGACCGAAGTATCTCCTTCCTAGAGGCCGACACTTGGAAAAAAGAGAGAATATCCCGAAACCCAGTTTCAAATCATCAAGTTTTAGGAGCAACATTATACTCTTTTCTTCATTGATTTCAGGAAAAGGCATTGGTTATTGTTAATTCCTTTTCGCTGCATTTGAATTTTGTGATGGCAATCACGAATTCTTTGATACCCATTATCCAATTCAATCCAATTTCGTCTCCAGCATCAGCAAAAGCATTGCTTTCGGGGAATTTGAGGTTCAATTTTAGTCGTTTAGAAATAGGTTGTTCCCAAAACTTATCTAGTCGGACGTTTGTTAAATGTTCTTCCTCTGATTCTGGTCATGTTTTGGACCCCATCAACGGCAGGTAATGCTTTTGTCCTTATTTTGGTGTTCTCATATTAAATATTCTTTTATATGTTCCGACGATCATGAGATTGAACAATTATGAAACTTTTTATTTGGTTTTTAATTGTGGAAAAATATGAATTCTGGGTGTTTGCGAAATTGTCCGTGTGAAGACAGATAAGGCAAGGTCTTTTATTTTATTATTTATTATTATTTTTTTGGGGGTCTTTGTTATGATGTTTGTTGACTTATTTGGTAATAGGGTTTAAGAACTTTGATTTGTTTGGGGGTAATGGAAAATGTAAAAGGTTAGTATTGGCTTTGACATGCAAGGATGAGCTTTATGCCCTAACTTAGTTTCTGATTTTTCTGTTATTTAAATCTGAAAAAAATGGATGTCTAGTGAGCATTGTAGTCAAAAGTGTGGAGTTTGTCCTACATGGATGAGACCTAATTGTATGAATTTCATTGTGATTTCCACCTGGTTACATGTATTGAGGATAATTTTGCTGACTGAAAATAGAAAGTTAGAAGGAAGTGGTGTCAGCATGTCAAAGGCTCTAGCCAAGTGTGAGAATTAAGCCTGTCTCGATGCTCAACACTTGGAAACTTGGCAGGGCTAACAATTGAGCCTCCTCATTATTCTAGAGCAAAGCCTGAATTCTTTTCCTTGGTAAATGATCCCTTTTTCTCGAGTGTCAACAGATATACCAATTTGAGTCATCAAAATGCTTCCTAAAGCAAATATTTTGATGATTTCGGTTTGTTTTTTGTGAGTAGTGTAATGGTTTCACTGCATGCATGGACAACTGTTCCTATATCTTGCATGATGTGGAGGGTGTTGCAGTCCAAGCAGGCCAGAATCTTATTACGATGTCTTTTACAATGTTTTTGCAATCCAGGCCACTAATTATTCTTCCTTCTTCCTATTTCATTGAGTTACATTGCATGTTTTGTGAGAGGATAATGTTATTTATGTCTTTTTCTATTTCCTTAAGCTGTGATTGTATAATTTTCCTTTTGGAAATACTACAAGATGCTGTTGTTCAAGCAACTTGCTCTTGGCCTCCTTGCCTCTTTGAAACCTAAGGCCTTAGTGTGGGTTTATTGTTGCAGTGCTTTTAATGGGCAACCGCAATCACCTACAGTATCACCCTTTACTGCGACACTTGGTGAAGCTGGGTCATCCAAGCCATCATATAAATGGCGGAGGGTGTTGCTTAAAGTTAGCGGAGAAGCTCTTGCTGGAGATCAAACACAAAATATCGATCCAAAAGTATGTAAATATAAGAGAATACAATTATGTACCTCCCTTTTATGTCCAAGATATGCCCTTGTCTTGTTTCCTGCTGCTCCTGATATGCCGTGATTATGCTTCTTTATAGGTCACCATGGCAATTGCAAGGGAGGTTGCAGCAGTGACTAGGCATGGCATTGAGGTAAAGTCTTAGTATTGGTCTTCTCTACTTGTTATTGCTTTCAGTTCTTTGCAAGTCAAAGAATATGTACACCAATGGTTATGTCTATGCACTCTTTTGTCACTCTGTGTGAAGTAAGATTGTTTGAGTAGGGCAGCTTAACAATGCTTGAGTATATCATTGATGAATTTATCGATGAAATTGGTGAATTATATATCTGTTAGATTGGTAAGGCATGCTTCATAAGGGAAATGGAAGAGAGAACTGGCTCAAATTTTATTTGACTGGTGGTACTTGTTGGCATATATTTCAGGTGGCAATTGTGGTTGGCGGGGGTAATATATTCCGTGGATCATCTTGGGCAGGCATCAGTGGGCTTGACCGATCATCTGCTGATTATATTGGGTATTGATTTCATAGTGATTTCTTCTATGTCCTGCACATTTTCTTTTGATGCAAAGCTATGACTATTCCTGGAATGCAAAACCAACTTTCCTAAAATGTGTTACTATGTCAGCATTCAGAGTGGGTATTGTCGAGTCTAAGTTAGGAAATTGGTCAACTTAGGCCTTAATTGTGCATACATGAATTTGTGGCGTTCAAAAGAACTATGGACATCACTATGGTCTGTTGCTCTGGTTAACTGCCATCAGCAATTCTTTTAGATATCACAGCAAGCTTTCCCCGTCTTTAGGTTGCAGATTCTTTCCATGTTTGTACTAAAAATTTGGTTTCCTCTAGATGTACTTATTGACATTTTCTAATCCATCTTGATGAATGGCACCTTTTTTTTTTTTTTTTATTTGGGAAAGGGGTGGTTCACTGTTCATGCCCAAGAATTGGGATTAGAAAAACTACAAGCTAGATTCTCATACCTTGTACCTTTTGGTTTGAACAAGAAAGACAAAGATAGTTTGATCAACTTGTATGTTGTTTTAGAATGTTGGCTACAGTCATGAACGCAATTTTTCTGCAAGCAACAATGGAGAGCATTGGCATCCCAACACGGGTCCAAACTGCATTCCGCATGTCTGAAGTTGCAGAGCCATATATCCGTAGAAGGGCTGTTAGGCATCTGGAAAAAGGAAGAGTTGTGATTTTTGCAGCTGGAACGGGGAATCCGTTCTTCACAACAGATACTGCTGCAGCACTGCGCTGTGCAGAGAGTAAGTCACACTTCCCACCATAGGATTCTAAGTTGGATAACTGCATCACTCTTTTAACCAATCTTGAGATACGTATTTGTTGATCCAGTTAATGCAGAGGTTGTGCTCAAAGCGACAAATGTAGACGGAGTTTATGATGATGACCCTAGGCACAATCCAAATGCTCGTCTTCTTGACACCCTAAGCTACCACGACGTTACCTCAAAGGATCTATCTGTTATGGATATGACTGCAATTACTTTGTGTCAAGAAAACAACATCCCTGGTACTTGTTAGATCAATGAGCTTACTCCTATTCCCTGATACATACCTTTTCATTCGTAAGTTGGATTTCTTTTATTTTATTATTATTATTTTTAATGCAGTTGTCGTCTTCAACTTAAGCAAACCTGGTAACATCTCGAAAGCCCTTATGGGGAAGAGAGTTGGAACCTTAATTGGGGGCACATGGAATGCAACAGCTGCAGCAACATAAATTCAGGGGTCCGAGCCTTTTGCCAGACTTGTAGATTTTCAACCTTGGATTGCCATCATATTGGATTTTCATGGAGTTGTTTTAACTTCATTGTGCTGTGCTTTTGAGGTTGCTGAACTCTAAGCTTAAACCCTAATTTAGTTCACGCAACGGCTATTAGTGACAAGGTGAGTGAGGGCAACATAATGTATATAAGAATTTTTGGGAATGTGGGATTGAATGTCCTAAGACTTGCTTGAGTATTTATCTTTAAGAAGAGCTTCGTTGTCTTTTTCATCGCCACTTTTTGTGTACCCCCAGAAAGGAAAAACATCCCAAGTAATGTTAGAGACATCTGTGAAGAACCAAATGAATCAAATATTATATTATAAAAATTCACATCATCATCTTTTAAAATTTTTATTAAAAAAAAGTTTTGATAGATTTGGGAAATATTTTTAAAATATAGTTAAGAATTGATCAAATTATTTTTTAAATTTTAAAAAAAAAATTTAAAAATATATTAATGAAATTATTATCTTCGTTCAAGATTATTCAAAGATCATTTATCCTATTTTCTTTAAGAATTTTGGAGTTATTTTGTGAGGCAAGAGGTAAATTTTACAAATTCAATACTAAAATTCCAAATATGAGAAAAAGATAATGCTAGGGTTTGTACCAAAAATCCAAATATCCACTACGTTAACTCCCATTTAGGTTAAAAATGCCTGCTAATATTGTACAAAGACAACTAAATTTCAAAGTCAATTACAATCGTGATTACATCTGAAATCTGAAAAAAAGAAGGAAAAAAAGTAAATATTTCCAATTCCCGAAAAATGAAAAATCTCCCTCTACAATATTTCTTCTCCCTCTACAATATTTCTACTTCCTCAATTGCGTGAGTAGGGTTTTCAACTCCCAAGTGAATTGACTAGTTTACAACAAATTCCTTTGATTCTCTCTCTCTCTCTCTCTCTCTCTCTCTCTCTCTCTCTCTCTCTGTTGAAAAGTCTACAACCTAACAATTTCCTCAGATACTGCGTTTTGTCTACTAAAAATCTGGGAATTTAATGTTGAAGAAATCAGGAGACAAAGTTGGGGAAATTAAAGGACCTGCAAACAACGTTGTAGGACTAGGCATGAAGTTGAAAGAGCTTACATCGTATGATCCGAAAAGGGTATTCTGGTCGGGACCCGGAGAGAACAAAATCGGCGGGATCGCTGGCAAAGAAGACGGCGCCGGTGACAATATCCCTGGAATTTGACCCACTAAATCATCTGTCAGATCCACCAATTCAACCCCTCCTAACACACCCACTTCGCTATTTCTCTCTCTTTCTCTCTCCGTCGTCGGACTTATCCTCTCTATTGATGCTAGCCTCGCCGCGGGTGACGGAGCTCCGCCGTCCGCCGCGGTCGGAGATGGGCCGGTGAGGCGTTGGACCAGGTCCATGAAGTCGGCTTCCGTAGTGTGTATGACCTTGGGGGAGACGGCATAGATGATCACCGGTTCTCGCCGCTCGTTGGCCG
This sequence comes from Dillenia suffruticosa, assembly GCA_033439265.1. Taxonomy (NCBI): domain Eukaryota; kingdom Viridiplantae; phylum Streptophyta; class Magnoliopsida; order Dilleniales; family Dilleniaceae; genus Dillenia; species Dillenia suffruticosa. The sequence goes on along the minus strand of JAVTVX010000012.1, from coordinate 2,745,044 downwards.
GCGGATCCGCGGGATGCGGAGGAGGGTATGCCGGAGGAGCCACCGGAGGTTTCTTGATCTTGTGGGAATCTTTTCGAATCCGGAGCGCGGGGGGCCGCGGGCCTTGGAGCTGGGACTCTTTTCTCGGCGACGGCCTCTCTCTTCCGTCGCCTCCTCCGCCGTAGTACACCGGCTCCATGTGGTGGCTCAATCCAGAGCGAGAAAAATGATTGACTTCGTGTGCTAGACAAAAGGGGGGGGGGGTTCTAGAGATGAGAGAAAAAACGAATAAAAAGCATTTTCTTGGAAGCAATAAGAAAGAAATATATGGGCAAAGGGTGAAGCTCATATGTATATATGATTTATGACTTCATGTGGAAAAGTCAATTGAAGATAGAATTTTTTCTTTTCATTTCTTTTATTTTTTGAATCATAAATTTAAAAGGATTTGGGGAAGAAACAATTGAAATTGAGAAAAAGTTGATTTTTCTAATTAGCAATTTTTGTGATGGTGTAAATGTGAACGCAGCAATTTGATTTTTTTAATTTCTTTTTTTTTTTTAATAAAATCCTTTAGGTTTTAAACCATTTGATTTTTCAGCGGTGGTTTTTTGATTTTTCTTTAATTTAATGGTTAGTTGAATTCTTGAAAAAGAAAAAAAAAAAGCGAAGGCCTTCGTGGTATTTTCTTTATCCATTTATCCATCAACTATGGTTGATACAGTGAGAATGTTAAATTAATTTAAATAAAATCTTAAATTTAAATTTTAAATATAAAAAAAGAGATATTAAAAATGTTTTATTTCTAATTAATTCGACTCGAATCAAATTAATTAGATTTTACACGAATATGTAATATCATTATTTTATAAAAACAAAAATAGGTGCTTCCTTTCTTCCCGGGTAAAGAACAATTCCGCCAAAAGAATATATCTTTTAAACAAGTCAAAGTTTTTTTTAGGTGAAAGGCTATTAATTATATAATTTTTTATTACTATTTTTAATAAAATATTTTTATAGTTTTTACCGTTTATGTGATCGGTGGTTTGAATTATGTTGGGATGTTTTCATACATGCGTGTTGTTGCTTAATTTATGAATTTAGTATTTATTACAAATGAGTGTTTGGTAATATATTAATAGTATTATTCTAAATTATCATCTTCGTAATTATTTTTATAATAATTAGGAGAATTTCTTTTTGTTCTATCAGATATTCATAATTCCAACTAAATAGAATTCTTTTTTTTTTTTTTTTTTTTTTTTTTTTTATAGTTGAGAAACTATAGACAAAATGTGATAAAACTATTACTTCGCAATACAAATAATATTCCGATAATTGTTATATTTTCAATTTTTTTTTTCAGAATTTTTTTTTGTATGACTAAACATAATTTGGACAAAGAAGTAATCAAAAAGATGTTTAATTGTCAAAGAGTTGTTTGAAAAATTCAATTTATGGCAATTTGGTTGGCACAAGCAACTATGATGATATCTACAAATTTCACATGAGGAATAAAAATAAGCTTTTAATAGTATTTTTAATTTATTTAATAATTAATTAGTAGTAACTCTAAACTTACAGATTTTTTATTAAAAAATAAATTAATAACATTGATGGGTATTTAAAACAGAAATTAAGGTTGCACACGTAATTAAGGTTGTACTTAGAAGGTTTTTATAAAAACATAAATTTTATGTAAGTGTTTTGAGATTGAGATTTAATACTTAAATTTATATATATATTTTTAATAAATTATAATTCAATTAATATCATTTTTTTCGTTTTAATAAAATTTTGGCTCAGAGTCTCTTGAGAAAAAGAAGAAAAAAAAGTTCTCAAGCCGCAGCAGTGGTCCCTATTTGCGGCGGTACTCCTTCCCTACAGCATCTGAGGTTGGCTGGGTGAACGATTGACTTGATCAATTGATGGCAGTGAATTTTAGAAGCACACCAAAATTTACGGAGGAAAGCATTTGACTAACACTAATTATTGTTTTATTATTTATTTTTAAAATTATGAACAATTATCATCCCAATAATTTTTCATGTACTTACCAGATTTAGTCTGTGATTTATAAGTTTTTTTTTTTTTCTATAAAATAGATTCTTCGTGTACAATTAGAATGATTATTTAATTGAGAGTAGTCATGTTGCAGGAGAAAAAGTTATATACCTTGATCAACTGTAGACAATTATAATTTATATTTAATGAGCATATCATGTTAGAAAATTAGTTCATGAGATTTTTTTTTTAATAAACCACCGTATAATCATATTAGGATGTATTAAATCCGTTTCGAGATATGTTATATGTTTAATTCATAAAAAGAAAAAGATAGGTTATATATTTAAAAGATATGTATATTTTTTTCATATACAATATTTAAATTAAAAAATTTTTTTTATTATACACGAATTTGAATCTGAAATTATCAGGTGGGGGAGGGAGATTTGTACTATTAGGTTGTCCCCCTTGAAAACTTTAAATTTGAAATTTTATTTAAGAGATTTACGTATGAGAGGCATCCGTGGTTCGTGATATTAACATCTATCACGATATAACGTCCTCCCCCCTCCCCCCAGATGTAATCTAATGGGTTGTGCGGCAATCTTTTGGGAATTTTTTTTTTTTTTTTTTTTTTTGTGTTTTCTATTGAACACTATTCGGAGTTTCTCTCTTACGAAGAAAAGGATGCCTCCATCACCAAGAGTAGCACTTCTGCCTCAATCATTTGAGTTTCGAACATATACTTGGTCTCTTTCAATATTAAACGTGACACATTCTATAAAAGTTGTAAGCTGCTTTAATAACAAATATTTATTACTTCCTCATTTTCCTTTTTGCCTTGGCAATCGGGAGGGATGAGAGTTGAAATCTTGATCCCAACCCTCCCATTTGGTCCAAGTACATTCTGAAAAAAATTTAGTAACATCAAAGAATGAAATTTTAAACACTCAAATCTTGCAGAAGGGAGAGCTATGCTGGGGTTTTAGGTCCCCACTGTCCTTTCACTCGGCAAATAAATAAAAATAAAATTGAATCATAAATAATATGCTTAGATAATAGGAACTTGTGTGGGTCCTCAGAAATCTTGTTTAAATACTATAATGATATCAAAACAATGGCTGATGAGCAAAAAAATGTCTCATTCCGGATCATAGTTATGAGACAATAATTTTGTACCCCCTTTGTAGAAGGGCAATTCGATATAGATACTTTGTCTAAGATGTAAAAAAGGAAAAGGTGAAGTGAAAAATGTACTCGAAGGATCAATGTTATGCATAATTTGGGATAAGTCCCCTTTTTTCCTTTAGACTCCGGTGGGCCTTCAGAGATTGTACGTATATATGATTGATGAGAAAAAGTAGAGATGGGGGGGGGGACCCAGTTAGCCTTTTTAATTGCTCCATGCGGAAGAAAGGTCTGCAATTGCATCGCATATATTTCTCAACATTTTAGGCGCCCCCCGGGGAGGGGAGGGGGATATAGAGAGAGAGAGAGAGAGATTAAAGGTCTAAAAGATTTGAGTTCATTCAGGCACTTCTGAGATCAACCAGTTCACCTACCTTGTTCCTTTTGTTTCAGTAAGTAGTCAACAATGCTTCTTTCTTCTCAATGCATATTTTAACACATTCCTAAAGTCAGTCTCATTAATGCTTCTTATCTCAACTAGTTTGACGTTTAAAAATGTGCATGCGTTGACACATGAATATATGTAGGGATTTGACCTGGTGCAGGTAAAAAAAAATTATACAAACACAATCCTTCATCTTCCAACGTTCCTCAATATTGACAGGGACATGGCATCAGAACAATCACCAATACACTCACAACCAGAACAAGAACAAGCTCCGTCCAGTGGTTCAGCACCTATTGCCGCACCACCATCACCGGTTGCAGGAATTATCACCATGCCTCCGATTAATGCACCGGGTAACAACATGCCTTGCCAATGACTTCGAAGTAGGAAGCTTAACAGTTTTAACTTCAATGGATGCTTTGGAATGCAGTGGCTCGATATGTTCTACCTCTGTATGACGCTGTGGATAGTGGAGATTGGGAGGCAGCGAGGAGATTCCTTGATGCTTTCCCTCAATACTTAACCTCGAGCATCACACCGTACGAGTACACACTTCTTCATGTTGCAACTCTACAAGGAAGAGAGAAGTTTGTGAGGGAATTGGTGGAGATGATGCAGCCAAAGGACTTGGAGATCAGAGATGGAAATGGAGACACAGCACTTTTACTGGCAGCCTGTGGGGGAAATCCAAGAATAGCCGCCCACATGGTGAAAAAGAATCTGAATTTGCTAAGCATTCCAAACGTGCCTGGTAACATCCCTGTAGTGGTGGCTGCCAATTTTGGCAATAAACATATGGTGCATTATCTTTACTCCGAGACTCCTGATAGAGATCTCAATCCTGACACCAATGTTCACGGACCTATGCTTCTCATGACTTGTATCAGCATTGAATTTTTTGGTGAGAGATAACATAAAGAAATGCATACTCTCATCAAAGCATAAATATTGTGCTAATGTATTTTCATTGCAGATATTGCATTGGACTTGATCCGACGATATCCAAAATTGGCATGTGGGAAAGACAATGCAGGGGATACTCCTCTGAAAAGATTGATGTCAAGGCCCTCTGCTTTTCCAAGCGGAAACAGGCTTGCATTTTGGCAACGGTGGATCTATCATTGTGAGTTTTTGTTCTCACATGTTTGAATATATATATATATATATATTTTTTTTTCCATCTTAGGCATCTTAGGTTTTACTTGGAAACTAGCTAATGTTGATTAATGTTCACTCTAGGTATTCATGTACAATCGCATCCAATCAGACAAAATCTCAAAGATTTAGAAAAAGGTTATCAAGGTCCCATTACAAAAGAAAATACAATGAATGAAGGTATGTCGGGAATGAGTTATCATTCATTAACTCTTCATAAATAAGCTTATGTTCTGAAGTTGTCCATTTCCAGCTTTAACCCTACAAATTGACCAACTTTGGAATGTCTTGAAATACTTTGGTATGGGAATTTTATTATTTTTGCTCTTGTTTTTGTTTTTTTTTTTTGTGACACTTCATGAAGGATGAGAAAATTTATGTCTTAGTTTAAATTACCACTCCAGGATTTAAGCATATATATGACACAAAGTTGAAACACATTGAAGCCCTTAAGTTACTGAGAAGCATATGCCAAGAGCTGTCGGTTTTGGACCCTCAACAGCTCAATCAATTCGAATTTTTTCCTGCCATTTTTTATGCTGCCGCAAATGGAATTGTTGAATTGTTCATCGAGGTCAGGAAATTCTACCCTGAAGCCATGGATCTCAACGATCCTGATGGTCGTAGTGTTTTTCAACATGCAACTCTTCAGCGCCAACACAAGGTCTTGAACCTATTGTATACTAGGATTAGTACAAAGCCATTTGCAGCAACTAATGTCGACAGAGGGCAAAACAGTTTATTGCATTTAGCCGCAATTATTGCACCTTCCAATCAGCTTGATCGAATTTCTGGGGCAGCCCTTCAAATGCAAAGAGAACTCCAATGGTATAAGGTATTAGTACTACTTGTGTCATAAACAGTACTCTCTCTCTCTCTCTCTCTCTCTCTCTAATTCTGTGGATTCAAATTTGCAGGAAGCAGAGAGCATTGTGCAGCCAAAGTTCAAAGAGACAGTGAATGCTGAAGGCAAAACACCCCCTGTTTTGTTCACTGAACAACACGCAAAACTAAGAGAAGATGGAGAAAAATGGATGAAAGACACGGCAACATCTTCCACGGTTGTGGCTGCTCTTATCGCTACTATTATGTTTGCTGCAGTCTTTACCATTCCTAATGGAACCAACGGTCACACCTCTACAGACTACTATATGGTTTTCATAGTGTCAGATGCGCTATCTCTATTCTCTTCCTCAACATCTGTACTAATGTTCCTCGGAATTCTCACGTCGCGCTACACAAAAGACGACTTCCTCAAATCCTTACCTACTAAATTGATCATTGGGCTTTCTACACTCTTCTTCTCCATAGTGACCATGATGATAACCTTTGGTACCACGGTTGTCATTGTGCTTCGCGAGAAGTTATCTTGGATTCTGATACCCATAGTGTTGTTTGCAAGTATTCCTGTCACCCTTTTTGCTCTTTTGCAATTCCCACTCCTTGTTGAGATTTTCCTCTCCACTTACGGACGTAGCATCTTTGACAGGCCTAGAAAATGTTGGTGCTGCTAACCCTTGTTATGTATCTTCCTTTGTGTTCTTTTTCTTTTTATTTTGTGTGACAATAAAATAATGGCCAGAGAAGCAATGATACGAGAAGAACATCTTTGTTTATTACGGTCGTAAAATATATTATATATCAAAATCAAATCAATAATTTATTTGATTTTGATATACATTTTACTTTTTATATTTTTATATTTATAATAATTGTTTTTATATTTATAACAATGAATTTTTTATACAAAATTAATTTAGTATAATAATTTATTAAGATAATTGATTATTAGATTTTATATTATTATATTGCTTTCCATCAAATATTTTCAACTATCTATATTTATTATTTATATTATTTTTATATTATTTTATACTTTTTAACAAGTACAATGCAGAGATTTGTTGGTTCCAAAGAACTTACCCGGCGAGAAGGATCCAATTCACGCCAAAGACAGAGAAAGGAGAAAGCTGTGACTGAGAACTTGCTCATCGGGCCGCCTGAATGACGAGTGTAGATCCTATATGGACAAACCTTTTTCTTAAACTTCCAAAGAAAAAGGACTTGCATTTGCATCTCTATTTTACTTGATTAAAAAAAAAAAGAAATAGATTTACTGGCAAAATTAGTTAATCAACCTAACCTTGTTACAGCATTTGTGATCCTAAATAGAGAGAGAGAGAGCACATGATCTGACCTTGCTCAACTATAAAGAGGTATGACTGATTCCGTATCAGCTCATATAAACAAGGGAAGAAAATAATGCTGCCCGTTTAAGGGATTTGAACTATTTAATTTGTATCTGTAGCTATGACAGCTCGTCATGAGGACATTGGTTATGGGGTCCAAAATTCTGGTACAGGATGCTAGGACTTTATTGCTAGTGGATCCTTTTTATTTTTTCTTTCTTAGGGCAAGTCGCAGGAGTCGGGCATCGAAACAACATATGCTTTTGCATAAAGTTAATTTAATATGTTTGGTATGTAATATTCTCTCTGTCAAAAAGTAAAGGTCCATTATCTAATCATTTTATATTTTGGGAAGCAAACATACATTCTAGTCTTTCCCCTGCTACCCATCTAACAGATCTGGGACGATCTCTCTTCCTCATCTCAATCATAGCTTAGCTTTTCTACAATCGTCAGCTGAGCTTCACAATTTGGGGATCAAATTATGCAGACAAATCAAGGAGTGCAGTATGCAATAGTTCCAGCACCTCTAAAAGGGGACAACTACATGACATGGAGCAGATGCCTCAAGACCTATCTAAAGGGTCAAGATCTTTAGGAAGTCATTCAAGGTACAGCAGGGTCTAAACCAGGAGAAGATGAAGACTTGGCAAAAGAAAAATGCTATGGCTTTACATGTGATTCAAATGACATGTTCATCGGATGTGCTTTCTCGGATTATCAACAATGACTCTGCTAGAGCTGTGTGGAATTTCCTGGAATGGACTTGCTGATATCAACCACAACCACAGCCCCAACAACAGCAACAACATCAGTCATAGGGTGCACAATCTCAAGAACAAGCACAAATACAGCCTCAGTCAGTCACAGTGTTACCAGGGCACACAATGCTCACAAATTTTTCGCCTTAAGTGATGCAGGCCAATGCCCAACACTAGCCTTAGCAATTCTCACTTTCTCTCTTTGTTTGAACTCTCTCTCTCTCTCTAAAGCAAATGAGCAGCCATGTATGCAACTTATGGAAAAACCTTCACAATTTTGATTTATTGCACACAAATACAATTATGAGGAGGTTCCCACGAGCAAAACCCAAATCTCCTCTGAGATCAAACTCTAACAATAGGTTTTATAAGGTTTCTCACAAATTGCTAGTGCCCAAAACCCCAAATGTCTTAGATTGTCTTAGGATAGTACATATACCTCCTATTTAACCCTAGCCCTTTAGGTTTTACGAGCAGTTGACATCTCCAACTGTTAAGATCCACTCAAACTCTGTCTTGCATGAAATAAGGTCATTCTAGGGGTTGTAGCCCAAATGCTGCTCACATTTGCTCTACTTGGCTCCACAAACCTTAATTTGTGGAATATCCACATAAGCAATCTGCATCAGTTGGCTTCAATGATGGATGGAATGGTCTCCTCACATCCTCAAAGTGCTCCTTCATTGATGCCCCAACTTTGCCCCACATTCTGCTCGTGCAAATGCTTGGACAGCTCACCCCACCATGTCATCATGCCATGTCACCATGCCATGTCACGAGTAATACTGAGCAATCCTGTTCTACTAGCTTCGCCCTCTTGAGCATAATTTTATTTTAGACCTACAAGATGAATGCCTTGAGCGCTTTTTGAAGATTGAACTTTCTGCTTGAACCAATTGATTTCATGGCTCATGTCACGAGCAGTACTAAGCAATCCTTCTCTGCTGGCTTTGACCTCTTGGAAATAACCATATTATCATCCTAAAAGACACATGCTTGGAGCACTTTTCGAAGATCGAACCTTCTGCTTGAGCCAATTGATTTCATGGCTCCCAATCGTGCCACCATACCTCATGTGCTGAGTCACGTGCTATCCACATACTCTGGCCGTATTCTTCCTTTGAACCTGCCTAATTCTGACTTAAAAGAGTCTCTATAACTTCTTTCGATCCAATCCTCTTAGAATGCCTGAGCCAATTATTACTGGGCTCGGTGCACCCATTTGGCTCTCACCTGATTCACAATGTACACTTTTGGTCCCTAGGCATTGGTTCCTCCTGACTGTGCCTTGTTTGAACTTAGGAAAGTCCCTCCTGATCTTTCCTACAATTTCCCCAAATATTGCTCGGACCAAATGTCTCTTGGCCTATGCTCTCATTTGACTCCACCGAACCATGGCTAGTGTTGGCTGGGGCTCGAGCACATGTCATATGCCTGGGGTATCACAAACAGCCATAGGTACAGGCACCGCAACCACAACCACAACCTCAGTCACAAGAACAAGTGCAGATACAGCTCCAGTTAGAGGCACAGAAACAATACCAGAACCTTATTCTCAAGAGAAGGCGCTTGTACAACCTAAGTCACAGTCGCAAGAACAAATGCAGATACAGCCTCAGTCACTGCAAGCACAACCTCAGTCAAAAAAACGAGTGCAGATACAATCTCAGTCAGAGGCACAGCCACAAGATCAAGCAGAACCTCAGTCACAACGACAAGCGCCGGTACAACCGAAGTCACAGCCACGACCTCAGGTACAAGAAAAAATGCAGATACAAGATCAACCTAAATTAGAAGGCCAAGAGCATATACAGCCTCAGTCACAGCTGCAGCCACCGCAAGAATCACAAGGTCTGCAATTACAAAAAGAGCAGCAGTTACAACCGCAGCCACAGGAACACTATGTACTACAAGGTCCACAACCACAAGGACAAGGTAGCTCAGTTGTTCAGCAAGGTACTCGTATGGTTCTAGATTTTCACTGGTGCACAATATAACATCACTCGGTGACATCCCAAATTTGGCAGCAAATTCTTCATAGCTCTTAGGGTAACAAAGTTGTATATTGTCCTCTTTTGCTTATAAGTTATAAATGGCTTGATTTCAAGGTTGGCCTTCAAGGGCATTGTAAACTTTCCTTGGTCCTTGTCTTAAAGCAACAAACCTTGACAGGGATCCAGGACAATATGAACATTCATTTTGTTAAACTTCACACGGCTGTGGATGATGGAGATTGGAAGACTGCCAAAGAGACGAATCAAAATCTCACACATGGGAAAGACACTGCTTCACCTCGCAGTAACTGCAGGGCATGTGAAGATTGTGGAGTTGGTGAATTTGATGTCAGAACAAGACTTAACAGTGCCAGAGAGTGATGGTTACACAACACTTGCTATTGCTGCGCAAGGTGGAACAACTCATATCGCAGAAATCATGATCCAAAAGAACAAGAACTTAGTTAGGATCAGAACAAAGTACAACGAAGTCCCGGTTGTATTATCTTCTGCAACCGAACATACTGATATGACACGCTACCTTTATTCTCTTACTCCTCTAGAAGACCTAACCCCAGAGCAAGGCAACAATAATGGTACTACTCTTCTAACTAATTGCATTGCTGCTTATATTCTCGGTAAGAACATCTTTGGCCTCAAACTCAGAATCAATAAGAGTTCTTGAAAGTATTCTGCTGACTACTTTTTGTGCTGTTTGGCAATACCATTTATCAGATGTTTTGGATCTACTTCAACAATGCCCTCGTTTGGCTGTTTGTTTGGACTCAGAGGGACGTTCTGGTGTGTATGTGTTGGCTCAAACGACCACTTCATTTTTCAGTGGTGATCACCTTCTTTTCTGCGAAAACTTATCTATCCTCGTCAGTACTCCAACAATTAAATTTTCCTTGGACAGCAATTACACATATCCTTGTCTTTGATACTTCTCCGTGGGATTTCCAACACATCAGTAACATAGCCATGTTTGATATGGAAGGTATACCTATACCATCCTCTAATTCTCAAAGCAATCTCCAAATCAACATCCAAACTCCAGGACGAAGTCAAGGCGATCATACGAGCATTGTAGTCCAATCTGTGGTCTCTCTCTTTCTCTCTCTCTCTCCCTCTCCCTCTCTCACACGCAGACACAAGTTATAGGAAGTTAACATGTTTGTCCAATTTTCCATACGCAGCACTTGGCGAATTGTCTGGACTGTTTTGGAGAATCACAAAACTTGTTGGTATGCAACATGACAAAATATGATCACCTAATTCTTCTTTCCTACTTTGAGTATATACCTTGCACCCAGCCAATTTGCCCTAATTGTTTCTCTCGATCATAGTTCCAGATGTTAAACATATAGAAGAGCGAAAGCCGATACATGCTCAAGCTCGTGAATTGCTACGTAGAATATATAAAGAGATATCCGTCTTGGACTGGTCAGAGTTTTTGAATAGTGGGATATCACAGGCACTGTTCCGTGCTGTTGAAAATGGGTTGATTGAGTTTGTCACTGAGGTGTTTAAGTCATATCCCGATTTGATATGGTTCTTCGATGAACATGGAAGATATATCCCATCAACTATGCAGTGCTCCAACGCCGGGAAAACATTTTCAAACTTTTGTATGAAATGGGCACAGAGAAATAAATTGTGGTGAGCTATAGAGACACATTTGGTAATAATATGTGACATCATGCAGCGATGCTAGGTCCCTATTCTCAGCTAGCTCGAAAATTGGGCGGTGCTTTCCAAATTCAAAGGGAGCTACAATGGTTTAAGGTATTCATTTTTTTGACTTCGCATTAGAGTGTTCAAAAATAAGGAAACTCTTTTTTGTGCTTTGTATTTGCTTTTCTTTAGTAATGACTGGTGCTTGGCGTGGCAGAGGTGTAATTTGAGCTAGATTTAATATTAAGAAATAAAAGTCGTCAAACGCAGCCAAACCTGGTTTGACCTTAGATTAGGCCCAGGCTCAGAAGGGCTGAGCTTTCGTGACATACTTCCGGGCAAGGAGCTAAATCCTAGGACTGCTTAATTTTTAGAAATATCAAGAAGGCTCTCCCTACTCTAGTCTTTCTTATAATTCAGCTTGGTCATAAAAGAACCATCATCAATGTGGGTCACCGAGAATCACATTGCCTTAAACTTTGCTTTCTTCAAATTATGATTTACCACTTCAATGCTACAATTGTAGGAGGTGGAAACAATTGTGGAGCCCAAGTTCAAGGAAGCAAGAAATACTGAGGGAAGGACACCTGAAGACTTGATTACGGTGCACCATGAGAACTTGGTTAAAAGGAGAGAAGTGGATGAAGGATACAGCAACTTTTGGTATGGTTGTGGCTGCTCTCATTGCTACAATCATGTTCAGAGTGGCATTTATGGTCTCAGGTGGTAATGACCAAACCTCAGGCATGCCGGTGTTCTTAGGAAAGCAATAAGAGGTGATCGACCCGTTCGTGGTTTTCATTGTATCAGTGGCAGTCTCTCTATTCTCCTCTACAACATCCATACTAATATTCTTAGGCAGTCTCACTACGCACTACGCAGAAGATGATTTTCTCGAGTTTCTACCCAACAAATTGATTATTGCTTTGTCTACACTTTTCTTCTCTATTGCTGCCATGATGATAGCCTTTGGTGCAACACTCTATATGCTGCATGAAAGACTAGGCTGGGTTATTACACCAATTATTTTGCTTGGCAGCATTCCCGCAACCCTTTTTGCTCTGTTGCAATTTCCTCTTGTACAGATAGCTCTCTCAACATATGGTCCTAGCATTTTCAACAAAAAAGAGTGCCATGGTAGCAATGTAATTATTATTATTGATTTTTTTTTTATTAAGAAGGGTGTTATAAGATACACTCATTATTAAAATTTTGATATGTATTTTTCTAGTTTTATTTCGAGTTAATATATTATATTTAGTTATAAATTAATGTTGTATCTAATGAGTTCCATAATCATGTTAAGTTAGATTACCTTTGATTTGAGTCGGATTAATCTTTAAAGGATAAAACTTTCTTAACGTATGTTTTCTCTGATAAACAAAACTCGAACTCGAGGTCTTGCATTGCATCTGTCTATTTTTGACAATTGTTTGCCCTGCATTTGCCTTGCACTCTTGAATAGTTCTCGCCTCTCTCCCATGATTCTACCAATTTCATTAAATTCTGTATATAATATTATGTATTGCACGTGTATTTCTCTTAAAAAAAATACATAATCACCTCCAAAAAAAAAAAAAGAAGCCAAATCTGCAAGCAAATCGAGCTTGGTTGGCTCTTCATCTTACTTTTAACTCTCAATCTCAATTTGGCTTAATTTACTTTATTTCTATTTTATTTAAATAATTTTTAATTAATATAAAAAATTATGATGAAAAATTATAAAATTTTACAAATAAATATTAAATTTCTTCATAAAATTTAAATTATGATAATATCAATAATATTTGTTTTATTCAAAACTCTCTCACTTGCTATATAACTTTCCCAAATGAGCTCTTTGTTTGATTCAATCTTTGTGATTAGCATTTTTCCTAAAAGGTATTATGTTCAGATTTCTACTAAGCCAATGTTAAGTGGTCTTTTATATTTTTTTTTTGTTGACATTTTCCCTCGTTATTTAAAAGTTTATTTTCGTAGAATTTTATTCCAATTGTTATCGTATGCCATATTTGGAAAGTTGCCATAGAGTGATTTCTATTAGAAAAGATTAATATTATTAATAAAAATCTAATTTTTATTCATAAAATTGTATTTTTAATAAAAATAAAGTAAATGAAATTAAAATTTCTCAAGCAACGGAAAAGGAAAGGAATAATTACATTTCCAAATATTAAACTATTTACATATTTTTTGATTTAGTCATGGATATTTTAATTTTTATTGAATTATAAATATTCAGATTTGATAATAATTCTTGTCGAACAATAATTTCATATTATTAAATTTTAAAATATTTTATATGGTGTTAATATGTCTGCTAAATTAATATTTTTATATATTAAATTAATACGTCAAGTTAATATTTTATACCCAAATTAAAGCATTTAATACATATAAAATATGTAATATATATATATATATATATATATATATATATTCTTGTAAATTTCGCCGGGCTTACTCTCCGTAAAAGGCAATGGAGGAACAGAGTCGTTGGTTTATCAATCCTGGTCGTTTGATGTTCAGGTTAATCTCTCCAATCATCCCCTCATTTTCCTTTCCCTTTTTTTTTTTTCATTCGAGCGATGGGGAAAAAATCCTAAAACTAATTGAAATCATGTTTTCTTGCTGAGAATTTGAAAAGTTTGACCGGTTTCAACTGAAAATTTTGAACCTAAAAACAACTGACTCAAATCACTGGATCGCCGATCGACGACGGCGAGTGGTAGAATTTCGCCGGGCTTACTCTCCGTAAAGGGCAATAGAGGAACAGAGTCGTTGGTTTATCAATCCTGGTCCTTTGATGTTCAGGTTAATCTCTCCCATCATCCCCTCATTTGAGAGATGGGTTTAAAAAAAAACCCTAGAACTAATTGAAACCCAAATCATGTTTTCTTGTTGGGAGGTTGAAAACTACGGTTTTACTGGTTTCAACTGAAAATTTAAAACCAACAACAACTGATTCAAATCTTTTACTAGGTGGTGGGACACACTAGTTGATGTGAAGTTATCGCTACGAAGTTTCCCAAATTATTAGAGAGCCACATAATGAAGTCCATTCCTTTCTTATCCTCTTGTTTGTAAAAGCTATATAAAATTATTACTCTCATCAAATGACCTAAAAGAAAAGGAGCTGAAAAAAGAAGATTCGTAGGTGATGATCAAAATTTTCTATGGTTTAATTTCATAGAACGTCACGTTGAATCCTCTACTATCATCAGAAAATAGAAATCAGACACCCCATGTAAGTAAGCATCATTGTTTCATTAGCTGCTCAATTTTAGTAGTGTTCCATTTGGCTGAAACAAATGTTCCGTGTATGTCTTTTTATGGGTCAACCCCTTTTGATTCTTTTAACTTCTACTTAGTCAAGGAGCACGTTTCCTTTTCTCTCCTTTTATTGGTTTCCTTTTAATTTATAGTACAACCACATATGGGATCAAAATTACTGGAAAGTCCAATTGTGCATGAGCTTCTTGGGAAGGATAACTACAAAACTTGGAGTACATGCATTAAAACGTATCTATTGGGTGAAGATCTTTGGGATTTTGTTGTTGGTGAGACCATGCAGTCCACTAAAGAGGGAAACGAAGAGCAGTCAAGGATTTGGCGAAAGCAAAATGCTAAGGCCTTGCACATTATTCAGATTTCTTGTGGGCTTGATGTATTTACTCAGATCATGGAGATAGAATCAGCCAAATTGGCTTGGGATAAGTTGGCCTCATTATACATGCCCCGGCCACAAGCACAAGAAGATAGGACTGCTGATCAAACTGAATTTCCTTGTGGGGGAGATAGGTCAGCTGCTATGGCGGGTAAGTATTGCTCAAAACCTGATCATTCTGAGACTTTGAACATAAGAACTTTTAATTGCAGAAAATGTTATTGGTCCTGGTTGAGTCTTGTAATAACGAAAACTAAACTGTTGCAGGGTCTCCGTACATTATGCCTTTATACAATGCTGCCAATAATGGTGATCTGCAGGCTGTGGAGAATTATCTCCAGTCCAATCCTCATCTCACTTTGAGCTCTGGGGTTACTCAATTTGACCAGACAGTTCTTCACATTGCGGTTGAGAAGGAACAATGGAAATTTGTGGAGGAATTTGTGAAGAAGGCAACCACAGAAGACTTGGAAAAGCAGGATTTGTTTGGCAACACAGTTCTCACAGTTGCTGCTCAAGTAGGCAATGTAAAGATTGCAGAACTTATTATAATAAAGAACAAAAACATGCTTAGTATTGTGAATAAAGCAGGTTTCATCCCCTCTGTTGTTGCTTCCAATTTTGGACGAAAATCTATGGTGCGTTATCTTTACCCTTTGACCCCAGAGCAAGATCTGGATCCAGAAACAGGTACCGTTAATGGAGCCAATCTGCTTGCCTCTTGCATTAATTCAAAAATTTTGGGTAAGGAAGAGTCCTTACTATATGGAGCTGTTGGTATCATAACATTTATGATTTTGACGTCTTGTTTTCTTAAATAAATTCTGGTGGTGGTGCAATTTGATGCAGATGTTGCGCTCTCTTTGGTGGAGAAGTTTCCAAAACTGGCCACAAGCAAAGATAAGTTTGGTTTGACCCCAATGCAATATCTGGTTCATAATTCTTCATTATTTCAAAGCAGCAGTAAGCTTCCATTTTGGCAACAGCGTGTATACTCTTGTGAGTATCTCTTGTTCATCATGCCTCTATACTAATTTTGAATTACATCTTTAATATCTCAAATTTAAGATGATCATTCAGTTCAATTTTGATCCTAAGACATTGGTATTGGAATAGATTTTATGGGAATATTGTGCTTTTAAGTTTTTAAATTCTTCACTGCCATTTGAATCTTGCAAATCAAGTTGCTCATACAATAAAACCAAAATAATATTAGCCATGATATCAGTGGTCTTGTTTCTTAGGTATCCCCGTGCGACCACTTCTTCCTTCCGCCGACAGTGGCAAAGATATCGAAAATGCACATGAGAATCCAATTGATGGGCAAAACTCACTCAAACAAGGTATGCTACAAGCCCATCTCATTTGGACTTCTACCTGCTCATGCAAAATTAACTACCTTAAACCTTTCAATCATATAGGCCTGTCTAAGGCAGACATAATGCTTTGGTAGAAATCTAGTATGTAAAAACAAGTAATTTGTTTTGCTTCCTACTCCATGTATTTTTAATTATGCAATTGCCCATGAAGGTCAAAAGAATGGACGTTTTCTTTTTCAAGTTTTGCTTTTACCAAGGATGGGAACATGTTGGCATCACTTGAGACTCATGTTAGATGATTAATGGCAGTTTGTCCACATTATTTATTTATTCTGGGACTGTGGAATTTGATTGCTCACTTCAAACAAGTAAAAAAAAAGGGAAAATTCTATGTTGTCCATATTTTTGTGTTATGCATCTCCCCAGTAGTTTGCCAAGATTTGAACTAAGGAGGCATTGATACTTGCAGCTCTTGGTGTATTGCATCAAGCACTTTTGCTTCTTATGCTTGCGGTATTCTTTGGTATGTAGACTTCAACTTCTTTTTTTTCTTTTTTGGTTTATTGTACTTATTTACCTGTAAACTAGGCAGATATTACATTCTAGACGAGGAAAGTAGCAACTTTTCATGCTTTGATGAGGCTTACACCAAATTGGGAGTAACAAAATTACGGCAATGGAGCACAATTACTAGCCAGCCTGGTGACAGATGATTGAGCCTTTGATCTTCCCCAGACTTGTGAGTTTGTATTGTGGTTTGTGACAGGCCCAATTGCGAGGCATGCATACCGGAAAAAGTCAAAACATTTTCAAGCCCGTAAGTTGGTGAGCTGCATTTGTGATGCAATGGTAGATATGGACACTCAGCAGCTTACTGAGATTGGATTCTATCAATTACCTTTCGTTGCTGCCAAGAATGGTATTGTGGAGATCTTAGTTGAGATGAGAAGAGTTGACCCTACTGTCACATCTCAGGGAGATGTTAATGGGCGAGGCATATATGCAATTGCATCCTTGGAACGTCAAAAAGGGATTTTCAGCCTTCTCACTGGAAAAGATACTAAGAAGTCCATTGTGGTAATTAATTTTGACAAGGATGGAAACACTTTGTTACATCAAGCTGCTAAGCTGCCACCTTCTCCTCAGCTTGATCACATTTGTGGGGCAGCTTTGCAGATGCAAAGAGAGCTACAATGGTTCAAGGTTATTTTCTGATATTTTCATCATAACTGCCTTCCTGTTCATTCTTAGTGGCTTCTTTTGCCCAACATTTTGCTGATACATTTAACTTTTGCATTTTGGCAACCATCATAGGAAGTGGAGAAATATGTGAGACTAAGGGACAGAGATGCTAAAAACCTTAAAGGTCAAACACCACGCGACTTGTTCACCTTGGAGCACAAGAATTTAAAGGACGAAGGGGAAAAATGGATGAAGCACATGGCATCCTCTTGTACAGTTGTTGGTGCTCTCATTGCTACAATGATGTTTGCAGCATCCTTCACTGTTCCAGGTGGTAATAGTAACTCAGGTTATCCAATTTTTCTTAAAGAAGGAGCCTTTTTGGCTTTCATTCTGGCAGATGCAATATCACTGTTCTCTTCTTCAACTTCAGTATTAATGTTCTTAGGAGTACTCACGTCACGTTATACAGAAGAAGACTTCCTTAGTTCCCTGCCGACCAAATTGATCATTGGTCTTTCCGCCCTATTCTTCTCCATAGTGACAATGATGGTTACTTTTGGTGCCGCAATCTATCTGGTGCTCCATCATCGAGTGGCATGGATCCCAATTCCAGTAATTTTACTTGCCAGTATTCCTGTTACCCTGTTTGCAGTCTTACAATTCCCACTTCTGGTTGACATTTTCATTTCAACTTTTGGACCCGGCATCTACAGCATAAAAAGCAGACCGCTCAAGTTCCGATTTTGGTGCAAGCAGTTCCCAAAATGAATGATGGGCTCGCTAGGGAGCTTAGGTACCATCTGTTTTTCTTCTTTGAAATGTTTATCCTTTGTAGAATGTGTTTATATTGTGTATAATCTTGTGTAATTATTGATACTGTAGTTTGTGCTGTCAGACTTCAATGAAAATTTGAAGTGTAAAATGAAGACGATCTGTTCCTCGTCTCATATGATGTAACAGCCTCCTTTCTGGCCTTTTACTTTCTGGTTTTTGTTGTGGGGGTGGGTTTCTTTTTATTTTCTTTTTTTTTTTTTGGGGGGGGGGGGTTGGTTGGTTTCATAAATCTTTGTGATAATACTTGCTGCGAATAGAATGAACGAACGAGGATTTCCTTATTTCCGTGATAATTTTTTTTTTAATATTTTCTGGTTGCGTCGACTATCATTGTTTATTAGGATAAAGAAAATGCTATTTTTGATGTGATTTTTGTCCACTGTTTTCTCTTCTCTAAGCATGATATGCTTGATGCGTAGCCAATTCTAACTCGCTAGGTTAATGTTTGCTTTGGTTGAATTGACCGGAGCATGCCATTCTTTAATTTTGGTGTGGTTTCTCATTCTCACATGGTTATGGTTATCATAAATTTTATGATTAGGATTTGAATTATTCTATTTTAATATATTCGGTTTGAACATATAAATTTTTAAAATATATAAAGTCTCATTATTTATGATTAGAATCATACTATTAAATTAGATTTGATTATGATAAAAATAGATTCAGTTCTTATGATCCTTTTGGCTAGTCGTATGTGAAATCCAATAATAAGTAGATTGGAAAGTAAAAATCCTTGTCCTCAAAATGATTACTTATGGATGAATGACCATAAATGCTTCAAGGATAAAGAAAAAGTTCTTACCAAAAAGAAGAAAAAAGAAAAAAATAAATAGATATTGAATAAATTAATTTTATAATATATATATAATAAATTTTACATTACTTTTTTAATAGATCTAAGAAATTTAAATGTCCATAGAAAAGACAGAGAGAAAGAAAAGGTGATCGAAGATGAACACTTGGAAGTAATTGAGGATGGTGGTGAGGAAGAAGAAGAGATTCTTTTTATTACCCATTTGAGAAAGGACATAACAAATCATATCGTGTTAAAAACAAGGTCTAACAGGAAAGATTTTTTTTTTTTTTTTTTAAATCATTCCTTTTTCGATAGTAAGTAACAAAGCTCACAAGACATGAATCAAGAAACATCATTGAAATTTGAGATACAGAACAAATTACATAATATCTGGGATTTCAGGGTACTTCAAAAAATCAAAATGTCCACAAGCATGAGTTTACTTTGTTTTCCTTTGGTTAAGAAAGTTGTTCATTTCTTTCCATAATAAACGCAATCCACAAGGCTGCTTCTTTGGCTTGCGCAAAATGCTTGGTCCAAATGTTGAACGAAAGATCTCAACCAGAAGAGGAAATTGCAGCAGAGCAAAGATGGTAACAGGAATACTAGCAAACAGTATGATTGGAATCAAAACCCAAGCTATTTTAGTCTTAAGCATCAGAACAAGTGCAGCTCCAAAGCTAACCATCATTGTCGCGATGGAGAAGAACAAGGTGGAGAGACCGATAATCAACTTGGTTGGCAATGACCTTAGGAAGTCGTCTTCTCTATAGCGTGATGTGAGGATTCCTAAGAACATTAGTACTGAAGTTGTAGAGGAGAATAGTGACAATGCATCTGATATTATGAATACCGTGAAGTCTACTTTTGTTAAGAATATGGGGGTGCCTGAAGTGGTGTTTCCGCCAGGTATAGTAAATGCTGCTGCGAACATGATGGTTGCAATGAGAGCCGCCACAAGGCTACAAGAGGTTGCCGTGTCTTTCATCCATCTCTCCCCTTCGTCTTTCAAAGCCTTGTGTTGTTCTGTGAACAGAATGCGTGGTATTTTCTGCTGTTTGTTGGCCTTGTCTCTTAAACTAGGTTGCACTATATTTTCCACCTCCTAAACAAAGAAAATGAAAAAAAAAATATAGGAACTGAAATTATAGAATTTTTGACTAGCAAATGTAAAGATGTCTCGTTGGACACTGAACGCTAAGGGTCCAGGGTGGGCAATGTGCTGTATAGAGGACTGCTTTTTGGAAATGAAACTGATAGAAAAGACATACATACATATACATATATATTCATATAAAACATGGAGATATTACCTTAAACCATTGTAGCTCTCTCTGCATCTGCAGAGCTGCGCCAGAACTTCGATCGAGCTTAAAGGACGGTGGTAATTCTGCAGCCAAATGTAGCATGCTATCTCCATTGTTGTCCTCATTACTCACTGCCAACGGCCGAGTTACGTTTCCATCTACATCGAATATGAGGCTCAAAACCTCGTTCTGGCGCCCTAAGGTAGCAATTGAGAATATCTCACGGTTGCTAGAAGTATCTTTAATATCCAAGATATCTGGATAGTATTTTTCCCACTCAATGAAGAATTCAACAACACCATTCCAAGCAGCATCAGCTATTGAACCCTCTAACCCAAGATCCCAAAGTTGTTGTTGACTTAGTGTAATACCCAAATACAAAAAAAAAAAAAAAAAAAAAAAGAGGAAAATTAAAATTAGGGCTTTAAGCCCTAATTTTCTCCTCTCTTTCTCTCTCTCTCTCTTTCCCCCTCTCTTCTCTCCCTCTCTCTTTCTCTTTCTCTTTCCCGATCTCCCCGCCGCCGTGTCTCTTCCCCTCCCGCTGCCGCCGCTGCCAGCACCGCCGGTCACCACCATCGCCACCGCACCCAGCCACCGCAGCTCCTCCCTTCCGCGAGTGAGCCGCTGCAGCTCCTCCCTGCACGAGCTGCCCAGTGCGAACGCGCGAGCTAGCGCGCGATCTCCCTCGCGCGAGCGCCAGCGACCCCAGCGTGACCCCAGCGCCAGCAGCGCGAGCGGGCGAGCAGCGCGAGCGGGCGAGCCAGCGCGCGAGCCGGCGCGAGCCCGCGCGAGCCCAGCGCCAGCCCAGCGCGCGAGCCCAGCGCCAGCCCAGCGCCAGCCCAGCATGCCCCAGCACGAGCACAGCGCGCTCCAGCGCGCGATCCACTGCTCGAGCGCGCCCCAGCACGAGAGCGAGCGCTCCAACGCGCGACCCACTGCGCGAGCACTCGATCCAGCTCGCGAGCACGACCCTAGCCACTGCGGCCCAGTCCAGGCCCGCGGCCCACCAGACCCATCAGGCCCGCAGGCCCACCAGGCCCGCCAGGCCCACCAGCCCGCGACGGCCCATGACAGTCCGTGAGCCTCTGCGAAGGTAAATGACTCAAAGTTTCGATTTTTGCACTTGGATTTCGAAATTCTTTAGTAATTGGACTTAAATTGTTCGCAATTGTTTCAAATTTGGAAACATTCAGGTTTTAGACCAAACCAACGGGCGAACGAAAGCTAGACCCGAGATCCGAGAAACCCTAGGTGAGAGAAACGAAATCTCTTCAACCTTTGGATAAACTTTGTCAAATTATGTAGTATTAGTTGGTTTTAGATTCGAATTAAGATTGATTTTGATTTTGTTATTTACTTATAAATAGAATGAAATTGATGATATTGGAATATGTTTATAAATTGAGGAATTTAGGGTTTGTACAAATTTAAGGAAATTGATAAACCCTGACAATAGTCGAAATTTGATGAAAATCGTGATGATTGATTAGGTTGGCTATTTTGGTGATTCGATTGAGGGGAGCATTGCTTTACGTATTGTGGTGTTATTGGGGAGTGCGCTACCTTCCCCAAAACGGTGAGTGGGATTTATTTCAATGCTTTTGTTTAATATGTAAATCTTGTTTTACAACATTTTGATAATGAGCATGATTTGTCGTATGTTGGAAATATTTTGACTGGTTTTAAAATTTGACTTTTGTGAACCGTTGGAGTGTCCAAAAACTGTATTGAATTATGAAATTATGCATCCATGTAGTTGAAATGTATAATGTGCCATTTTATGCTATATGTTGCATTGGTTTATGAACCTGATTTCGGCACATTTTGATATGATATTGGTTTTGGCCTTGAGGGCTTTGGATTGTATTGTTCCGTAGCTACGAAGGACACCGTGAGAGGCGCTTTGGTGGCGTCCGGATATGCCTAGGCCTGGGGTATCCCACGAGTTGTCGTGATTTGATTATCTACACGGTACTAGCCAGGTTGAACCCGAAAGGGGGAGGATTTGGATTTGGATTGGATATCCTCTTCAAGTCTAGCACCTGGACGAGGTTCGTCGCCAACGCCGGGGTAGAGAGCACTTTAAATAAAATTGCATATAACACCCCCGGTGCGCCTGTCATAGGTCGCGGTAGACCTCTGCCAGGACATTTTCGGCTGGCAGCTCTATGATTTTAATGACAGTGCTTTGGATGCATATTTGACTTGAAAATGCGTGAAATGATATATTGTTGAAATGAAGAGCATGATGACTTGAAATATGATTTATATACTTATGTTTTGACACTCCAGTTTCACACTCTATATTTGACGATTGCATTGACCCACTCACTCACTGAGTATTCTTTCCCGAGTACTCACCCCTCATTTCCCTTTTGTTTCAGAGATAGTATTTGACAAGGAGTGTCGCTTTTAGGACGCTCAGTTTCTTTGGGAGATCAGGCCTGGACTTGAGGAATTATTGTATATTTCCGCTGAAATTTGTATTGGTGATGTATTTGTATTCTGAGGTCTATAGATGACCATTTGATGACTGTATAAATATGGACATTTAAATTGTGGAACTCTCATGTCACTGCATGACATTGCATTGAGGCATTTCTTTTTTGTTGCGTCTGTATTTGGGAATGTGTCATGTCTTAGAATTGTCCTCTAGGATCGCTCGGTGCCTCCTCTAAATCACAGGAGGGGCGACTGGCGGCTGTCCATGCCTTTGACGGGGGCATGGCAGTAGAGGTCTGTGGTTAGGACTGTGGAGAATTGTTTGTTAGCCTTGCGTTGCCCTGGATTGTGCAGTAGGATGATCTGATTTGTTGTTGAGGATAATATATCACTGATGAGGCCGGGATGGCCCTTTTGGACAGGTAACAGGTTTATTTTAATATGGGAGACCTCCGATATATGGGGAGGTTCTGCCCGATTTTCTGTAAAAATACAGCCGGCATCCAGGGTAACGGGCGGCTGCTCACGATCCCGGGTCGGGGCGTGACAGTTGGATTGGTATCAGAGCGACTTGGTTGAGAGCTATGTAGGAAGAGAGTATTGGAAACATTCCCGAGTGTGTTGGTCTTTAAAGTCCTCAATGCATAAGAGTTTCATACAGTCATTTATATCCCTGCATATGGTCTTAGGAATTGAGTTTATCTATTTTAAGGGGTTAGATACTAATTCTTATCTAATCTAGCATTTCTTCATTTTCAAAGAAGGAACCAATGGAGATGGTTCTTAAATTGATGATTTCATTCATTTTAGGGGGTTAGTTGTACTAACCCTAATCCTTGAACAATGCCTAATGAGAATTCCTATGTTACGGAACCATGACGAGTACATGGAGCGCTAGATATGTACTCCCTGATTCACTTAAAGAGAGCAAGGATACTTTCTCATTTCTGGCACCCCTTTCGGTGCCGAAGAATACATCCTTAAGGTGTGTGTTTTCTCTGGCACCTTTTCAGCCGGCTATTATACCGTCCCCACCATTTACTCTTGATATTTTTGGGCAAGTGTACGAGTGGTACATGGCACATGGGGTCCAGATGTCACCCCATCACCTTTGATGGCAATGCCGATATCTACGGCTGCGCTTATTTCTCCTACAGTAGTTCTTACTCAAGCGGCACCAAATCGTCCATCGGTGGCCGTTCTTCTTACAGTTTCGAATCTGAATTATAAAAAAATTGCGCCATACTTAGGTGCATCCCCGAGATGACCCAGCTAGTCACGGTAGCTCGACAGTTGGGATGCACAGATTTTTGGACTTGGTGATGCTACGGTAGCAAAGCACTGAGTCAACTGAATCTGACGGATCTTGATAGATCTAGGCTTGCACGAGGAGTGCAGTCTACGAGTAACTGAGAGACTATTCGATAGGGAAGCCCTCACTTGATGGGAGGCTATTTGCGATGAGGCTATAAACCATTGCGGCATAGCGATTTTCTAATGGAATTCGACCGCAGATATTTCACGGAGTTTTAGGGGGACCATATCCCCGGTGGTTATATCACCAATCCTAGTACCATGAGCTAGGCTACTGCTCAGCGACCTTTTCTTTGCCGCATATGTGGCAAGCACCACGCTCGAATAAATATGTAGAGCACTTATTACATGCTTCCACTATGAGAAGCCGAGGCATATCAAGAGTTTATGCCCTGATTTGTGACTTGGAGGTTAGTTGGCTTCGAGTCATCAGAATACACCATATGTAGGACAGCAGGGAACACCTGCGCATTCTAGTAACACTGCTCCACGGACTGCAGCCGGGAGCAATATAGTATTAGGTTTTCACGAGAGTAGTTGAGGGTGCAGGCCCTTGTGTATGCGATGACTCAGGAGGACGCTTTGGCGAACCCAGATATGATCATGGGTAATCCTCCTGCGGATCCTTCCGTTTAGAGGTCCTTATGTACTGTTTTCTTTTGAAATCGTGTATTTTGTGATAATATGTACAGACATGATTGTTATACTACTAGAGGCTTAACTATTTTGATATACTGGTGTATATCTCTATTATTTCCGTACTCTTAGTAAATTCTTTTTATTTTAATTTATTTTATTTTATTTTATTTGCATCTTGGTGCTATGGAACTAAATGGAGTCGACGTTTGTGTTCTTATTGGCACAAGGTCGAACTATTTCTATGTGAGAGTTTCTTTCACTCAACAGTCGGATGGGCTGTTATCGTTACTTGATAAGGAGCTATTAGTTGTCGCTCCTCTTGGTGAGCAGTTGGTTAGAGAATTCGTATATAGAGAGTATGATGTCATGGCAGGTGGGACAGTGCTGAGAGCAAATCTGATCCCACTGGATATGACGGATTTCGATGCCATCGTAGAGATAGATTAATTGTATACTTATAGAGTTTCCTTAGACTGTTTTATCAAGAAAGACGATTTTTGGAGGCCTGAAGGGCCACCATTGACGTTTGCGAGTGAGAGACGGGTGTTACCCCGTGGTATTGTATTAGTGAGGAAAGCCAGACGTATAATACGTCGGGGATGTATGATAGATCTGACACATATGATCGATACCACCATACAGAATTCGAGCCTTGATGAGATTCTGGTGGTACAGAAGTTTCCTGAAGTATTTCCCGAGGAGCCACCCTAATCATCATTGATTCGGTAGTTTAATTTTGAGATTGATCTGGCTCTAGGGATTACTCTTATTTCTATTCCGCCATATATAATGGTACCATTTGAGCTGAGAGAGCTCAAGATTTAACTACAGAAATTGTTAGATAAATAATTCATCCATCCAAGTACCACACCTTAGGGTGCTTCGGTATTATTTGTAAAGAAGAAATATAGAACACTTAAACTTGTTATGGATTATTGGCAGTTGACTAAGGTCACTACCAAGGATTGATATTCATTTTCCCACATCGATGATTTGTTTGATCAGCTTCTCGATGATAAGGTCTTTTCGAAGATAAATCTTCGATCGCGTTATACTCGGTTACGGGTTAGGGTCGAGGATCTGTCCAAAAATCGCATTCTGTATCAGCATGGACACTTTGAGTCCTTGGTCATGCCATTTGGGCTGACCAATGTCCTAGCTGCATTTATGGACCGAATAGATCGGGTCTTTTATGAATTTCCTAGATCAATTAGTTATCTTTTCCACTGATGACATCCTAGTCAGCTTGTAGAGTGTTGAGGAGCATGCTCAGTGTCTTACTCTCAGACGACAGAGAGAGTGTTTACCCCTCTTTATTGGTGGGACTCCGTACCTTAGGAGTCAGTGTGGTTAATGATGTGTAAGAAGCATCATTAGCTAGATATGAGGACAGGCAGACCTTGGTCAACCATGTCAGAGACTTCGGATTCCGAGAGAACAGATAGATAGTGTTTGGAGAACGGATTTGTATTTCAGTTGACATTGATTTTCGCAAGGCCATACTTAAGGAGGCACACTCCTCAACTTAAGCATTCATCCAGATAGTACCAAGATGTATTGGACTATTCGGGATAGTTATTGGTGGCCTAACATGAAACGAGAAATTGAGGATTTTGTGGTAAGATGTTTAGCTCCCCAATAGGTAAAAGGCCGAGCACCAGCGTTTAGCTGGTACTTCACAACATTTTTATTCCCATTCTTGAGTGGGAGTGAGAGTATGTCACGATAGACTTTGTAGTAGAGTTGTATCGGACTTTGGCACAGTATGATGCCATTTGGGTGATAGCTAATTAATTTACTCGGTCCATACATTTTCTCCTTAGTCACAGCAGAAGCGTGTTGAACCCAGAATGCAAGAGGCTTTGGGCACGCGGCCTAGTTTTAGTACAGCATATCACCCACAGACAGATGGTTAGTCGGAGAGGACCATTCAGACGCTCAAGGATCTACTTCGGGTTTGTGTTATGGATTTTCGGGGTAGTTGGTACAGGCATTTACCGCTGATGGAGTTTGCGTATAATAATAGTTATTAGGCCAGCATCGGCATGCCACCTTATGAGTCACTCTATGGTAGGAAGTGTCGTACCCCGTTGTGCTGGGATGAGGTAGGCGAGAGACGCCTTACCACAGTTGAGCTAGTCGAGGAGACTAAAGAAAAGGTCAGAGTGATCCGCGAGCGGATGAAAGCCGCCCAAGATAGATAGAGGGCATATGCGGATCGAAAACACCGACCTTTAGAGTTTGAGTAGGGCGATATGGTGTTCTTGAGGATTTCTCCCTTGAGGGGACTAGTACGACATCGGCAGCGGGGCAAGTTGAGCCCCAGGTACATTGGCCCATTCCGTATCCTCAGTAGGGTTGGGAGCGTGGCATACAGGCTAGAGCTGCCAAATGACTTATCTCGGATCCATGATGTCTTCCATGTATCAGTGTTGAGGAAGTACATCTCAGATCCTTCACACATTTTGGAGCCTCTGCCGATAGAAATGGGAGAGGATTTGAGCTTACCTATCCAGCCCGTGATTATTTTGGATCGACAGGTCAGAAAGCTACGGAGCAAAGAGGTTCCTCTTGTTAGAGTTTTGTGGAGGAGCGACCAGGTCGAGGAACAGACCTGGGAGTCTGAGGAAGCCATGAAAAGACAGCACCCCCAATTGTTTGCTGCTTAGCCTTCTTTTAGTTTCGAGGACGAAACTTGTTTTTAGGGGGTTAGAAAATGTAATACCCAAATACAAAAAAAAAAAAAAAAAAAAAAAGAGGAAAATTAAAATTAGGGCTTTAAGCCCTAATTTTCTCCTCTCTTTCTCTCTCTCTCTCTTTCCCCCTCTCTTCTCTCCCTCTCTCTTTCTCTTTCTCTTTCCCGATCTCCCCGCCGCCGTGTCTCTTCCCCTCCCGCTGCCGCCGCTGCCAGCACCGCCGGTCACCACCATCGCCACCGCACCCAGCCACCGCAGCTCCTCCCTTCCGCGAGTGAGCCGCTGCAGCTCCTCCCTGCACGAGCTGCCCAGTGCGAACGCGCGAGCTAGCGCGCGATCTCCCTCGCGCGAGCGCCAGCGACCCCAGCGTGACCCCAGCGCCAGCAGCGCGAGCGCGCCAGCAGCGCGAGCGCGCCAGCAGCGCGAGCGGGCGAGCAGCGCGAGCGGGCGAGCCAGCGCGCGAGCCGGCGCGAGCCCGCGCGAGCCCAGCGCCAGCCCAGCGCGCGAGCCCAGCGCCAGCCCAGCGCCAGCCCAGCGCCAGCCCAGCATGCCCCAGCACGAGCACAGCGCGCTCTAGCGCGCGATCCACTGCTCGAGCGCGCCCCAGCACGAGAGCGAGCGCTCCAACGCGCGACCCACTGCGCGAGCACTCGATCCAGCTCGCGAGCACGACCCTAGCCACTGCGGCCCAGTCCAGGCCCGCGGCCCACCAGACCCATCAGGCCCGCAGGCCCACCAGGCCCGCCAGGCCCGCCAGGCCCACCAGCCCGCGACGGCCCATGACAGTCCGTGAGCCTCTGCGAAGGTAAATGACTCAAAGTTTCGATTTTTGCACTTGGATTTCGAAATTCTTTAGTAATTGGACTTAAATTGTTCGCAATTGTTTCAAATTTGGAAACATTCAGGTTTTAGACCAAACCAACGGGCGAACGAAAGCTAGACCCGAGATCCGAGAAACCCTAGGTGAGAGAAACGAAATCTCTTCAACCTTTGGATAAATTTTGTCAAATTATGTAGTATTAGTTGGTTTTAGATTCGAATTAAGATTGATTTTGATTTTGTTATTTACTTATAAATAGAATGAAATTGATGATATTGGAATATGTTTATAAATTGAGGAATTTAGGGTTTGTACAAATTTAAGGAAATTGATAAACCCTGACAATAGTCGAAATTTGATGAAAATCGTGATGATTGATTAGGTTGGCTATTTTGGTGATTCGATTGAGGGGAGCATTGCTTTACGTATTGTGGTGTTATTGGGGAGTGCGCTACCTTCCCCAAAACGGTGAGTGGGATTTATTTCAATGCTTTTGTTTAATATGTAAATCTTGTTTTACAACATTTTGATAATGAGCATGATTTGTCGTATGTTGGAAATATTTTGACTGGTTTTAAAATTTGACTTTTGTGAACCGTTGGAGTGTCCAAAAACTGTATTGAATTATGAAATTATGCATCCATGTAGTTGAAATGTATAATGTGCCATTTTATGCTATATGTTGCATTGGTTTATGAACCTGATTTCGGCACATTTTGATATAATATTGGTTTTGGCCTTGAGGGCTTTGGATTGTATTGTTCCGTAGCTACGAAGGACACCGTGAGAGGCGCTTTGGTGGCGTCCGGATATGCCTAGGCCTGGGGTATCCCACGAGTTGTCGTGATTTGATTATCTACACGGTACTAGCCAGGTTGAACCCGAAAGGGGGAGGATTTGGATTTGGATTGGATATCCTCTTCAAGTCTAGCACCTGGACGAGGTTCGTCGCCAACGCCGGGGTAGAGAGCACTTTAAATAAAATTGCATATAACACCCCCGGTGCGCCTGTCATAGGTCGCGGTAGACCTCTGCCAGGACATTTTCGGCTGGCAGCTCTATGATTTTAATGACAGTGCTTTGGATGCATATTTGACTTGAAAATGCGTGAAATGATATATTGTTGAAATGAAGAGCATGATGACTTGAAATATGATTTATATACTTATGTTTTGACACTCCAGTTTCACACTCTATATTTGACGATTGCATTGACCCACTCACTCACTGAGTATTCTTTCCCGAGTACTCACCCCTCATTTCCCTTTTGTTTCAGAGATAGTATTTGACAAGGAGTGTCGCTTTTAGGACGCTCAGTTTCTTTGGGAGATCAGGCCTGGACTTGAGGAATTATTGTATATTTCCGCTGAAATTTGTATTGGTGATGTATTTGTATTCTGAGGTCTATAGATGACCATTTGATGACTGTATAAATATGGACATTTAAATTGTGGAACTCTCATGTCACTGCATGACATTGCATTGAGGCATTTCTTTTTTGTTGCGTCTGTATTTGGGAATGTGTCATGTCTTAGAATTGTCCTCTAGGATCGCTCGGTGCCTCCTCTAAATCACAGGAGGGGCGACTGGCGGCTGTCCATGCCTTTGACGGGGGCATGGCAGTAGAGGTCTGTGGTTAGGACTGTGGAGAATTGTTTGTTAGCCTTGCGTTGCCCTGGATTGTGCAGTAGGATGATCTGATTTGTTGTTGAGGATAATATATCACTGATGAGGCCGGGATGGCCCTTTTGGACAGGTAACAGGTTTATTTTAATATGGGAGACCTCCGATATATGGGGAGGTTCTACCCGATTTTCTGTAAAAATACAGCCGGCATCCAGGGTAACGGGCGGCTGCTCACGATCCCGGGTCGGGGCGTGACACTTAGAGTCGACATTGATTGGCATATGCAAGTGTGTAATCTAAGAACATGTGTGTGCTTCAACTTCAAATCATGCAACTCCTTGAGCCATGGCACTGTGGTATATGATAAAAGCTTAATATTTGTTGAAACGGGACAAAAAAGTTATGAATAAAACATGTGAGATTTTTCATACCAAGATATTTTAGGACATCCCATGCATATGCAAGAAATCGATCAAGAGCTGCATATATTGAGAGCAGATTTAGAATACTATGTATTGTGTCAAACTAGTCATTTAGTGTGAAGGGAAATTGCTAACATACCAACTTTGATCATGCTATCTTTGTTCACTGGACCTTGGACTTCCATTTCAATATCTCCGCGCCTCCTGGTTAAGGTACGAGAAGTTTCCACAGGCAAACCTTCATGAAGACGTGAAACCAATTAGATGAATTTAAAGCAACAGTATTGAGATGAGAGGACAGGAGACACCCACAAGCGTAAATCCATCTTTTCCAAAATACTAGCTCAGTTCCACTTGGAAATGCAGAAGGTATCTTCACCAGGTTCTGCAGGGGAATTTGATTTTTATGATTTTTACAAGTCGACAGTCGTGGGAATTTTTGGACCAAATCTAATGCGATATCTGTCGACATAAGAAGTAAAATTAGAACAAAAATGCACTCATCAAAATGAGATTTGATATTTATCATGGTTTGGGATGATGCGATCTAAATAGTCAAAATATTGCATTTTAATATATATATTTTTTGTTATCTACTACAGGTGATGAGAAAAAAAAAAAAGATATTCTCATATCCTTTCTATCATAAAATGTGATGGTAGAAGAGGATTTTCATTTTCTCTTACCAAAAAATCCAACCTCAATAGCAGATGTAAGAAGCTGAATCCCATAAGTACCAAAATCAGGATTAAATTCATCATCTGGAGTCATGGATTTGAGATAATCTAACATAGCTTTATGGCCAAAGTTACAAGCCACAACAACAGGACTATCACCACCTGGATTGGGAATGTGCAGCACGTTTGGATTCTTCATCACCATGCACTCTGCAATCTTTGGTGTTGTTCCAAGGCAAGCTGCTCGTATGAGAGCCGTTTCACCACCCCCTTCTGTGCGTTCCAAGTCCATTGGTAGCGAAAGCTCAACCAGCTTCTCCACAATGTCTCTCTTTCCCTTGTTTGTTGCTACATGAAGGAGTGTGTCCCCAAATGGTGAAATGGTGGCTCGTATGTTGCCAGGTCTTTCATCAATGAAGTTCTTGACCGTCCTCCAGTCATTGTTGTCAATGGCATTGTATAGGTGCAGTAAATAGGGGCGACTCTCCGGAGATATTGCTGTTTTGGTCACAACTCAAATAATTAGAGGGTTTTTACCTCGTGTAGAGGCCATTTATCACAACTAAAATGCTTATAACAAGCTTTCATGACATGATAATTTCTTATTGAATAAATTTTTCTCATAATGCATATCAGGAGAGAATTGAATTTCGGTTTTAAAAGCTAACATATAAAGTATATACTTTTCATATTTATATACCATATTCAAAAGTTTAAATTAGTCAATATAAAATCTAAGAGTGCATGTTGCATGGATCGCACGAATCATCATCAATGTAAGACATTGTATAAAGTTTAGGATGTTCAAGGTATTGAGAAATATAATATTTTGTAAAAGAAGTGATTGATTTAAGTATTATATATGATTTCGAGTAAAGATACAAAATAATTTTACTACTAGGGCAAAAGATCAGCTCACCCCTTGGCGAGCTCATTTGTGGGGTTGAGTTAGTCTCCGGGGTCGTCATGTCCTTGCAAAGTGAAAAAAAAAAGAAGGCCAAAAGAAAGAACGTTATAGAACTAAGAATACCATTAAGATGAAGAAATATATACCTATAAATAAATAAATAAATTTCCAGGTACTAGCGGGCAGCAAGCATGATCTAATCAGCACTTCCACATCATTCTTTGTGATGAAATGTCAATAAAAATTTTAGTTTCTAAATGATAAATAAATTTACATTTGTTTCTTTTTGTAAACTTTTCCATATAAATAAAAATATTATCAATGATAGTAAATTGTCACAAAAATTCTTATTATGATTCATGCAAGATATTTTATAAGATAAAACTCTTATAATAATATCAGATTACTACTTTACATCTTTTCATTCGATAACCACGTATGCAAAAAGAAAAGGAAAAAAATGCATTGTAGAAGGCATTGTTTGCCTACCTAAGCTTCCTCAGATTGTTGAATTGGTTGCAGCAGATGGGTAAAGCTAAGACGTCCACTTGATGAACAGAAGAAGGGACAGGTAAGAATTGAGAGAGAGTACTTTAACCTGTATAACTCCAGAAAAAGTGGAGAAACAACAGCATAACATACCAAACAAGCAAGTAATATATTCAACTTTCTCCTTTCCTTCTTCGTGGAGAAACTGGAGAGTGAATTGGGGGGGGGGGGGGAGGAGTGGTCCTAATATTCATGCTTCCATTACCCTAAAAGTTCTGAGACATATCCATTTTAGGGTAATAAAATAATAATACAAAAGGGTCCAATGAGCAACAAAAAAAGAAAAGGAAAAGTTATTGTTGGTTGTGTACCTTGGACACTTAACATATTCTTTCCTCTGCCCCTTGATTTTCTGGGCCTTTGATGACCTGGAAACATGAGTGATCGTTAAGGATTATAAATTTTATTTTATTTTATTTTTAAAGTTATTCAATAAAAAATAAAATTGAGAAAATTTTGGTATATAAAAATACATAGGAGAACTAGTTTTAAATATTAAAACAAATAAAGAAAGAAAGTATAAACTCCAAGGCCTACGTTTAGCATTATCCTTGAGAAGAAGTATAAGCCTAGCTCATGGCGGCAAGTCAATAAAATATATTTGTGCTTTTTCCAATATAATTTTGGTACAATAATATAAGATTTTTTATTTTTATTTTTATTTTTTTATTAGCGCTGCAGCATTTTGCTAGCACTCTTTGAGCCTTCCAAATCTAGAAAATGTGAAAAACAACATAGGACGAACTACATTATGAAAAGAACATTAACATTTTGCTACACACACACATCACATTAACATAGGACGAACTACGTTACACACACATCACATGCCCAGTATGTCCTAAAATGAAAAGACCACATTCACAATATGTCCCGAAATGAAAAGATCAAGCAGAGCAAACAATTTTATAATCATGAAGTTTTTTTATATTTAATTAAAAAATTATTTAGAAAATTCTGTTTCCATTATTGGATTAAAGATATCTTTTTAAATTTTTTAATATTTTGCTATGATAATTTTATTTTAAATATAATAATTATGATTTAAATTAAATAATTTATAATAGAATAAAACTCTCATAATCACGTAGTCTTGTTTTACGAACATAATTAGAGGGGTTGAGGCTGGTCGACAGTGACTTTTGCATCAATATCTTCTTGATCCGATGAAAAAAATATTAAAATTTTTAATTTAAATTTTAAAATAAAAAATAGGTGATGAGAGAATACGCGGGACTTGATATTTAATTTAAATTGAATTAATCGTGATTAATAAATTAATTACTAAATATCGTTGATATGTTAAAAATAAAAAAAAAAAAATCTTCTGCGTGGGAAAGGTCCCATGAAAAGTTAGCTCTGCATGTTCGTAAGTAAATGGTCTAATAGTTATAATCTTTCCCAAACTAGATATCGCAGGTTCAAACATCTGTGTAATAAATAGTACCCAAAAAAAAAAAAAGAAAGAAAAAGTTAGCTCCGCGTGGGCCATATAAGATAACCAATCTAAACAGCGACAAGTATGCCCAATAGAGTGAAAGCCCATAATTGTGGTTCTGCTAGAGCAAATAAAACCAATAAAGAGTCAAAGCCCAATAAATTGTATTTTTTGGGGTGGTGGGTTGGGTTTATTTGTTTTTATTTGTAAAAGCCCATAAAGTGGGTTCTGCTGGAATTAGAAAGAGAAAGCCCAATTGTGATTTTATTTGTTTCTTTTTTTTTTTATCCATGTGTCTATGTTATCGCTTGATATCCGAGACTTTATCCCGATTAATCTAGACTAACTTGACTTCGGGCCTCATTTGAGAGGGAGGTCTCCCAACATTGTTTTTTTCATACTCAAGGGGAGTCGAATTCTCTACCTGATTAGGAAACAAAAATGTCTTTCTTACTTACGTCAAGAAGTGTTGATTTTTATTTGTTTCTTAGGCACCATAGGGTCCAAACATGCTTATCCAATCCCCATGGTCTATTTACTATAGTTTTTTATTTTACCGATTAATAAGCCTCTTGAAAAAGGTAGGTTCCCTTCATATATAGCCTTAAAAATAAAAAGTACTTGTTTGATAGGGTTTTTTTTTTTGTTTATCTCCTTATTTTAAGAAAAAATAAAAATTAATTTCTTAAAAAAAAGGTTAAAAGTTGTTTGGATTTTTTACTTTTCAAATAAAATGGTTAATTTTTTTTTTTACTTTTTTATTTTTAAAATAAAGTTAAAAATTAAAAATTAATGAGTATATTTGTAATTTTATATCATTTAGAATTTTTTAGATTTTAAAAAATTTTGTTTGATAGGATTTAAAAGAGAAACTTACAAAAAAAACTCTGCAAACCGGGCACCGAATAAAATCTTGGGTATTGTTTTCTTTTCTTGCTAACCACGTTCTTTGACCTTAATATTACGTTGTACTTAAGCCCATCTATTTGCTTCATTCCTGTTCTATTGTTAATTCTGGGTTGTTATTATCCCCTTTCCTTTTATCCGTTGCTCTTTAATTTTGATGACATATTTGTTGGTTTTTTCTTGACCTTGGGAAGTGGTCTTTTGCTGTTGTTTGAGAAATGCATACTACATGTTTGTTAAAATGTTTTTACCAAAAAAAAAGTTTGTTAAAATGTTTCTATCCAAATCTAAAAGGGAATATTATTTTTTTTTGTATTTATTCATTCATTTCTTACACTCCTCAGGTTTGAATTCACATGTAGAGAAAAGTTGAGAGTTAGTTTTTTGAAAACTATTCCCTTTCTCTCTCTTTTTATTATTTGAATTCAAATAACTTAGGTCGGGTTAAGTCTTAATGGACAACCCGGTACCTAATTTTTCTAACATGGGTATCTGTTGTAAGAACGAGAAATGGAAGTTGGTCGCGGATGCGTTCCCAATAAGCATCGGAGTTCTTGGAGAGAAGGAGAGTGCACGAAATCGCTCTCAACTCCAAATGTGTCCTAGAAGTACAAGCTTAGTCTTCGTATTAAGGCTTTTCTTGCGCGTTGACGAAATGCCGTCGGAGAGAGGGGCCGATCCAAAATGATGGGTCCTTGTCAATCAAACCCGAATCAATCGGGTAAGACTGCTATCCTCGCAATGTCATTTTACATAAATTTATAACAATTGTTATTATCATTTTTGTTTCACAGAGAAGAAAGTAAAATTTGAATGGAAGAAAATACTACCATTGTGTTATACGTGAATTTACAACATTAACATATGCATATAATGTGGTTCAATCATATCATCTAAAGTCTGTATTAATGCATTTGAGTAATGACCATACTTGTTTAGCAAGGAATTGTTACTCCCGAGTCCTTAATTATTTAACCAGACCAACTTGTGATATTCTAAACTAGAGACAGAAAGGATATATGTATACGTTATTGACAACCAACGGGGGCATAATATTAAATACTCTTGTTCACATGCCATTTTGGAGTCAGATTAATGGTTTAATATAAAGCACTTGACATTCAACAAACACCTGTTTGTCTTCTTTTGATGGTGGCATGTGCACAGAGTTTACTTCAAATTGTTATAATCAATGTAAATTCTTAATATAAAAATTATCACTATAATTATTTTAACAACCATTAATTTTACTTATGAAATTTAATATTTTTTGATTTAATAAAAATTAGATTGAAATAAAAAATTAAGATAAATTGAAATAATAAATTTACTAGACATTATCTAAAGATTTCACATGGTTAATCGATATTTAATAATTATTTGTCCTTGTAGGGAGATGCGAGTGGTAAAGAATTCTTATTTGAATTATCTCCCAAAAGTCTCGTACTCGAATATTTGTGTATGTATTTATTTTTGTGATTTTTGAGACAGGGTATAAGTTCTTGAAATTTATTAATTTTCCATTAGTATCACTGGATAACACCCCAACAACACATGAAAGTCACATAATTAATTAATAATACTGACTTGACTAACGTTGCAATTGCACGATTTAAACACCCAGTCCCAAAAAAAAAAAAAAAAAAAACTTGGAGGAGGTGTAAAAAGGATTGGACCCTTGGAATATTCTTTTCCCCTCCTCTTTCGAAACACATTATTTATATGTGTGGATCTAAGTTTCCTATGAAACCTGAGCAGCTCAACATTGAAGAGAGAAACCATAGTTTTTGGCTTTGACAGGAGCTTTCAACAACATCAGCCCCTTTAAGCAAGTTAACAGTCTTTCTTTGTAAGTGGAAACGGCACTTTCAATCTTTCATTTGTTTCATTTTATACTTATCTTTTTCTCTCTCTATTTCTGACTTACATAAAATTTCACTAAAATTCATATCTGCGAAATTATGCAAGAAAAATGGTATTTAATCATAAGAAAACCATCACAGACTATATGAGTATTTAACAATCCAAGTTATTAAAAGTGTGCGGAAAAATATATTCAAAAACGTTTGGGTAACCAAAAAAAATGAAAAATATCAAATTCATAGTGCATGGTTGCTCCCCCAGAAAATAAGTGAAAAGATAAGCCCCTATTTTTTTCTTTTTTCTTTTCAGTCCAATGGTAATTGGACCTGTAATCCTCATAACAGCATAATATGAATTCGTTTCATCTTATGGCATACTTTCATTGATTTTTAGGGAAAATTATGGAGTCAAATGAGCCAAAAACTAGCATTGTTAGTGAAGTTTTTCAAGGTAACAACTACAAAAGGTGGAGTGCCTGCATGAGAAACTATCTTCGAGGTGAAGGTTTATGGGAAGTTTTAAATGAGGAGACCCGGCCGGAGAAAAATGATGAAAAATTCAAGATATGGGAAAAGAAGGATGCCAAGGTTTTACATTTAATCCAAATTTCTTGTTCAACAGATATACTTGATCAAATTGTGGAGCTTGACTCAGCAAAAGCTGCTTGGGATCATTTGGCCTCGATGAAAAAAGAAGAGAAAGAAGAAGGTACTTTCGATGGTATGAAACTCAGCAACCTTAGACAAATAAATGTTTATTAAAAATTATAGTCTCCAAGTGGGATGTTTCAACAAGGCTTTGCAATACTTAAGGAGGGGCCAGTCGCTCATGCGGCCCTCGTTAAGGTGCCATATTAACAATCCTAGACACCACAACTTTTTTTTCTTTTTTTTTTTTTTTGAGACTATGGGAATTGATGTGACATCTGAGTAACTAGTTCTTGTTTTAATTAAGAACTGATTTGGTCTAATTTTTGTAAATGCAACACCAACAGGAATTGCTTGTTTAGATATTCAACCTGATCTGCGTTTGTACAATGCAATCCAAAGTGGAGACTGGGAAGCAACAATGGATCTGCTTGAATCTAGAGGCGATGACAAGTTTTCTTCTGTTGTTTCACCCTATGGGGAAACAATCCTTCACGTTGCAACTCTCGGTGGACAAGTCATTCTTGTGAAGAAATTAGTGGAAGTGATGAAGCCAGGCGACATGGAAATAAAAACAATTTATGGTCAAACAGCGCTTTCTACTGCTGCTACCCTTGGCAATAAAAAAATCGCAAGATACATGGTGATGCAAAACCCTAATTTGGTTACTATTCCTAATAGATTTGGCAATATCCCAGTGGTTGAGGCTGCTTATTGTGGCTATAAAGATATGGTAAAGTATCTCATATCCGTGACACCAGATCAATGTTTAGATCCAGCAACGAGTATTCAAGGAGTCAATCTTCTAACAACTTGTATTGAGGTTGAATTCTATGGTAAGACTACCACTATATAGATAGTTTGACGTGGGCCAGCCTTTTCTTAGTGTTTTTTGTATACACAGATATTGTACTAGATTTGCTACGAAAATTCCCGCAACTAGCAGTTCACAAAGATCAACAAGACAAAACTGCCTTGACAAAACTTGTTGAAGAACCTTCTGCATTTAAGAGTGGAAGTGAGCTTGTACTTTGGCAACGGTGGATCTACTTTAGTGAGTCTCTCTCTCTCTCTCTCTCTCTCTCTCTAGTATTACATCATATGCATAAATGAAACACAATGATTAGTGAATCTTGGTACTCCATTGATCAAATTGCTTGCGCACATCTTACCACGGAGGTTATGGATTCGACTCTTAGAAGCTATCTGTTTATTCAAAAAACTTGCCTATATCTCGAACCAATGATGGACAAAAGGAGATAACATAACAGAAAGATGACACTCGGTAGGCTAACATTTCTCTGTCTTGTCTAGAATCATTATTGAATATTTGATGTCCTTGTGAAGGTTTGCCGGTACGAATTCCTTGGGCCTCCAATAATGCTCGCAGGGATATTGAAAGTGGATGTGAAGGACCGATAAACAGAGAAAGCATGACTCAAATAGGTATATCGCCAAAGTGTTTTTGCTTATACCTTTTGCTTGATGAGGGTGGGTAAGGCTCTCTTTGATTGGCCGTTGGCATGTCGTTCCAATGTTGAGATTTGCTTTTCTGTGTACAGCTCTTAATAGGTCGCTCGAATGCCTCTGGAATGTTCTAAAGCTCTTTGGTAATGAACTCATCTTGTAATTTGTGGTAAGGTTGAACCTGCTTCCAGGTTTTCTTACTTTTTCCCCTCCATTGAACTTGGCCTTGTTTGCAGTGCCATTTATTAAAAATATATACCAAGAGAAGTTGAAACATATGCAAGTCCAAAAATTACTGAGTTGCATATGTGAAGAAATGTCAAGTTTTAGTCATGCACAACTTGTAGATGTTGGTTTTTTTGATGCAACGATTGACTCTACTGTGGAAGGTATTGTTGAGTTCCTCATTGAGGCCGAGAAATTGTATCCAGATATCTTGTCCATCGTAGATGATAATACTGAACGTGGCATATTTTCTACTGCAACAATGGGACGCCATAACAAAATTTTGAAGCTTATGTTCAATAGCACCACAGACACTCAAACAGCACTCAATAATTTGGACTCTGATGGTAACAACATCCTACATTGTGCTGCAATGTTAGCACCTTCTGCCAAGCTTGAGCTCATTTCAGGTGCAGCTTTGCAAATGCAATGGGAGCTAAAATGGTTCAAGGTATTACTTATAACTAAAAAATTAATGTTCTTAAAACATCCGACATGAGGCTTAAGTTCTGGGATATGTTGTAGTGGCTGCTTTTGAAATTGAATCTAAGCCGCCCACGGTATGATTTTACTTTGATTGCAGGAAGTAGAAAACCTTGTAAAGCCTAGCATGAGAGGAGTTACAAATAACGACGGCAAAACACCACGGACATTGTTTACAGAGCAACACAAGAAGTTAAAAGAAGAGGGAGAAAAATGGATGAAGGACAATGCAGCATCTTGTGGTCTTGTCTCTGCCCTCATTGCAACAATAATGTTTGCAGCAGCATTCACGGTTCCTGGCGGCAATGATGGGTCAAATGGAATCCCAATATTTCTACATAGCATGGAATTTAAGGTCTTTATAGCTTCAGATGCACTATCCTTGTTCTCTGCTGCCACTTCGTTATTGATGTTCTTAGGAATCCTCACATCACGCTATAGAGAAGACGACTTCCTAGTCTCATTGCCCACAAAGTTGATCATTGGTCTTTCTACTCTTTTCTTCTCGATTGTAACCATGGTGATAAGCTTTGGAAGCACAGTTGTCCTTATGTTTCAAAACCGATCAGCCTTGTTTCTCACTCCAATCATATTGATTGCAAGCATTCCAGTCCTAGCTTTTGCTTGGATGCAGTTTCCTCTTCTATTGGAGATTTTCCATTCAACATATATACTCACCATCTTGCAAAAGCCGACGAAGCAGCACAACAAATTGCCATGGCTACGCAATGCAGCAAGCAAATTCCTGAGTCGGAGGAAAGTGAAACCATAGAAGTGGCATATATTCTCAATCTGTACTACTTTTTCTTCGGGCAATTTTTTTTTTTCTTTACTTCTTCTTCTTCCTCTCTCTCTCTCTCTCTCTTTGTTTTTTTTTTTTTTTAATTATGTTAGCAATAGAAGTGTCCACAATACATCTTTTAGACAATATTAATATCCAGTGGCATATACTTCCATCTTAGAAAACTCGCCTCCTTTGTTGAAATATGTAACTCACTTTGTTTCCTTTTATATTACACAGGAATATTGAGTTACACCGCGAAACCCTAAATTTAGGGTTTTTTTTTTTGGGGTCAAAAATATGTTAAAGGAAATTTGTTTTTTGTACAATAGTATAGAACATCCCTTTGATTTCAAGTGGTATTCTTTCTATTTCCATTAGGGTTTGGTGACTCTAATTTCTATGAATTGCATATCCATTCTTTTACAATTCACAAAGACACAAATTGGCATCCATTTATGGAAATTCATTGTATGGACAAATTGACATTGATGCAATACTCATATTCTAATCATGTTTCTAGGGCAGTGCTTATTCGCCAAATGAACTAAGCTCAAAAGTTACAAAAGTAAATTTTTTTTAAGTCATCATTATGACAAGACATGATTAAATATTATAATAAAAAATTTTAAATAAAAAATTGAGTTTAAAATTAATTCAACCCCACCATGACAATGACTTCGGCGCAATTTTTTAAACATACGGCTTAAACGCCAATATTAGTTACTTATGAAATCTATCTATCGGAAAAGGTTATTTTCTGATTTTTCAATTGGTATGATAAAACAAACAAATTTTATGGAGAGTCCATTTCGGAGTTCCGAGATTAAAATTCTTGTAATTGTCGGCCCAGCCCATAAAGGCTGTTTTTTTTTTTTTTTTTTTTTTTTTTTTTGTTCATACCGGGACTTAGAACTTAATTCTATTATATGAAGAGGAGAAGATACCACTTGATTCAAAGCTCACCGGCAACCCATAAAAGGCCATGCGTACATGACCTATCCCCTCCTTGCTCCCATGTATCAGTGGAAGTTCGTCAAGAGTGCGTGCGGCAAAACCACCTTTTTGATTGTTTTAGAGGAGCGTACTGAAATCACACTGTCTGGCAGCTCACCTGAATGCTGAGTATTCTCTCGCCGCCACTTACCAAGAAAGGCCAAAACGTGCGATACAAAATGCTTTGAAAAGCGCTGGCCTCCCTTCTTCCTAACACCACAGCCATGGGACCCTCAATGATACCCACTTGCCTCACTTGGTTGCAATGGAAAAGACTTTGAATATGAAATGAGAAAGAGGTAAAGTTATAATAACCTTAATTTCAAAATAATTAATAACTTTTTTAAAAAAAAATCCAATTTTAAAAAATTGTAAT
Organism: Dillenia suffruticosa; assembly: GCA_033439265.1. Taxonomy (NCBI): domain Eukaryota; kingdom Viridiplantae; phylum Streptophyta; class Magnoliopsida; order Dilleniales; family Dilleniaceae; genus Dillenia; species Dillenia suffruticosa. The sequence goes on along the minus strand of JAVTVX010000012.1, from coordinate 2,703,324 downwards.
TGAAAACAACTTTTTAGAGAGAGGAGAGAGAAAGATGGAAAGAGAAAGGAAAGGGGGAAGAGCTCCTTAGACAGAAGAAAAGAAAGTTTTTCAACTGTAAATACCATATGGGCTTTTTAAATGAATAGTGCCAAATATTGAACCATCACTTAATGCTAATAGAAAAAAAAAAAAAAAAAAAAGAGGCTTCTAATCTTTTCCTTTGTTCTTTTGCCTATGAAAATCTCAGATATCAAGCACATAAGGGATCGAAAATTGATGCAAACACAGTCCCATGCATTTCTGCATCTCATGTAGGTAGAAATTTCTTCACCGGATTGGAACGGTTTTCCAGAGCCGGAATGGTACAATGAATGTTCCTTGCTGTTCAAAATGGGATCTAGTTTTCTAGCCGATGTCCTCAAATCTAATCCTGATTCGGTATGGGATTTTGATGCCATGGGACAAGAGATCTTTCACTCTGCCATTCTACATCGCCAAGAAAAATATTTAATCTTTTGTCCGAACTAAGTGCGAAAGAGTACCTTATAGTTGGATATAGACTCACTTGGTAACAGTTTGTTCAATCAAGCTGCGATGTTAGCAACTCCTCAACTTCGCCTTAAATCTGGTGCAGCCTTGCAAATGCAAAGGAAGTTACAATGGTTTATTTTCATACTATATTAAAATTTTCCTAATAAAATTAATGTATAATAGTTAACTTATAAATAAGGAATACTCCATTTGTAAATCAAAATTGACATGAAAATCCTAAATTAACCTTCCCACAAGGGGTATTTTAGTCATTGGGAACCCATACGGCTAGAAAACGCCTCAAAATCAGCTGGCTCTCAAAGGGTGCTTGCCTTGACATTCAGTGCGCATGGAAATGAGATGAGAGGACAAGAGATACCCACAACTGTAAATCCATCTTTTCCAAAATACAAGTTCAGTTCCACTGGGAAATGCAGAAGGTATCTTCACCAGGTTCTGTGGGGGAATTTGATTTTTATGATTTTTACAAGTCGACAATCGTGGGAACTTCTGGACCAAATCTAATGTGACATTGGTCAACATAAGAAGTAAAATTAGAACAAAAATGTACTCAACCAAAATGATATTTGTTATTCATCATGGTTTGAGATGACGTAATCTAATTAGTAAAATATTTTTAATATTTTCTTTTTATCCTAAAATGTGATGGTAAGAGGATTTTTTTTTTCTCTTACCAAAATCCCAACCTCAATCGCAGATGTAAGAAGCCGAATCCCATGAGTACTAAAATCAGGATTAATTTCTACATCTGGAGTCAAGGATTTGAGAAAATCTAACATAGCTTTTTGACCAAAGTTACAAGCCACTGCAACAGGACTATCACCACCGGTATTGGGAATGCGTAGCACGTTTGGATTCTTCGTCACCATGCTCTCTGCAATCATTGGTGTTGTTCCAAGGCAAGCTGTACGTATGATAGCCATTTCACCACCCCCTTCTGTGCGTTCCAAGTCCATTGGTAGCATAAGCTCAACCAGATTCTCCACAATGTCTCTGTTTCCCTTGTTTGTTGCTACATGAAGGATTGCGTCCCCAAATGGTGGCTCGTATGTTGCGAGGTCTTTCATCAATGAAGTTCTTGACTGTCTTCCAGTCATTGTCGTCAATGGCATTGTATAGGTGCCGTACATACGGGGGACCCTCCGGAGCTATTGCTGTTTTGGTCACAACTCAAATAATTAGAGGGCTTTCAGCTCATATAAAGGCCATTTATCACGACTAGAATGCTTATAACAAGCTTTCATGACATAGCAATTTCTTATTGAATAAATTTTTCTCATAATGCATGTCAAGAGAGAATTTCATTTCAATTTTAAAAGCTAACTGCTAATGTAACACCAAGCTTAAAAAAAAAAAAAAAAAAAAAAAAAAAAAACAATATTTGGAGACGCAGCGTTTTGGGACAAAACGCTGCGTCCCCAATTGGGGATTAGGGTTAACCCTAACCCCCTTTCTCTCTCTCTCTCTCTCTCTCTCTCTCTCTTTCTCTCTCCCCGACGTTCCCTCTCCTGCGGCTGTTCGCTTTCTCCCGCGGCCGTTCGGCTTCCTCCGCCACAGCCACCGCCGCCGCCGCCGCCATTCTTCTTCTCCTTCTCCTTCTTCTTCTTCTCCTTCTCCTTCTTCCCTCGCGGTTTCCCTCTCTACCTCACTCTGTCTTCTCTGTAACACCAAGCTTAAAAAAAAAAAAAAAAAAAAAAAAAAAAAAAAAGAGGGAGAGCCAAAACGCAGCGTTTTGGCCCTGCCCCCAATTGAATTAGGGCTAAATCCCTAATTCGTTTCTCTCTCTCTCTCTCTCTCTCTCTCTCTCTCCGCCGACCCTTCGCCTCCCTCCCCCACCGCGGCGCTGGTCTTCCCCGCGAGCTCCGCCGGCATCTTCTTCTCCTTCTTCCTTCTTCTTTTCTTCTTCTTCTTTTTCTGCTTCTTCTTCTTCTTCCCGCGACTCACTCTCCTTTCTGCAGTCGCGATTGTTCGCGATCTCACCTCCTTCGCAAGCTCCGCCGAGCGCCGCCACCGTGCGATCTCGCTCCCGTCCGCGAACAGCCGCCACCAGCAGCAACCCCCTCCTACCACCATCGCGCGAGCTTGGGCGCTCCACAGCGCGATTCCTCCACGCGAGCCCGATCGTGCCACAGCGCGCGATTGCTGCCTCCTCGCGCGATCGAGCCACCAAGTGCGCCCTCCAGCCCGCAGCGCGAGCCCAGGCCGCGAGCGCGAGCCCAGGCCGCGAGCGCGAGCCCAGGCCGCGAGCGCGAGCCCAGGCCGCGAGCGGACCCAGCGCACGAGCGTGCGCGGACCCAGCGGCCCAGCGTGCACGGGCGCTGCGCGGCCCAGCGTGCACAGGCGCGCTGCCCAGCATGCACAGGCGCGCTACCCAGTGCACGAGTGTGCATGGGCGCGCGGCCCAGCGCGCAGCAGCGCACGAGTGCGAGTGAGCCGGCGCACGAGCACGCACCAGCACAGCGCACCAGCGCACGGGCGAGCACCAGCCCGCGAGCCACTGTCGGCCCGCAGGCCCATCAGCAGCAAGCCCACGGGCCCACCAGGCCCGACAGCCCGTCCAAGCCCGCAGGTCCAGTATGGCCCGCGGCCCAGTTCAGCCCATCGGCCTGCCAGCCCGCAGGCCCATCAGCCGCCGGCCCGTCGACCCGCTAGCCCACTGGCCCGCAGACCAGCGAGCCCGCTAGCTGTAGCCCACGAGCCCGCGACGGCCCGTGACGGCCCGTGAGCTCGTGACAGCCCACAAATCTCCACACAGGTAAATGACTTAGGGTTTTGCTTCGGATCTGTGTTTAGATCTAACAAATAAACCTTGTTTTGATAGGAAACCCTACAGACTTTGGAGTGACCGAAGCGACTTTCGGACGAGACTCGGCGCTTTGAGAAAACCCTAGGTGAGGAGATTTCGGCTTTAATTGATAAATTGGATGAATCTATGATTGAATCTAAGATGAAAGGTGTTGTATATGTTTAGAGTGTAAGTGGAATGCGAATAGAATACAATTTATGAAATGATTATATATGAATTGAAGGTTAAGTATAGAATGTTACAGAAATTTGATGATCTGATTTAGGTTGATCTTTTGGAGACTCGAGGAAGCAGATCAGATTTGATTGGTTTTGAAAATAGGGAGTGACCACCCTCCCTAAAACTGTGAGTGGGACTTTGACATTCACTATTGATTGAAAACCATGTTTCAAAAATATTTTTAAATGACATATTTCTGCAAATGTCTGATTGGTAGAATTTTTGAATATTTGATGAATGTTTTGTGACCTTTGGAGTGTCTTAACTGCCGACTTTATTGATATGCATCCACGAGTTTTGATAAACGTATATTGTGCCACATTTTCGACATATTGATATGTTTTAATGCTTCCACTGCATTGGCACATGGTTTTAAATGGATTTACTTACACATTTGGGCTGTATGCCCGGCCGACTTTATGATATTATGCATTGGGCTGTATGCCCGGCCGACTGGTGATGGGATGCATGGGGCTACGTGCCCGGCTGATATGATATTGTGATCCGTAGCTACGAAGGACATCTGGTAGAGGCACCCCTTGTGTCCGGATACGCTTCGGCCGGAGGTATCCGCCAGATCGTCGTGTGTATGGGTGTCCCAGGTTGACCCTCATCGGAGAGGACGTTGAGTACGGCTCCGTCTAGCACCAGGCGGGGGCACCATACACGGCTGACTAGTTATATGTACATTATTATTATTTACAGGCTAGTTGGGGTAGTCTGTGGCCAACATTGGGGCAGAGAGCCATTCTTTAATACTTGCATTTGGAAAAACCCCCAATGCGCCGTCCTTGGTCGAGGTAGACCATTGCCGGGAATATTTCATTGGCCGGCTCTTCATGACATTGATGTGAATCTTGGATGCATATCTTACTTTCTGATGTGTGCGTATTATATGTGATTTTGAAATAACATGATCGGTTTGCACACTGTGGATATTTTCTTATGCTTTGACACTCCAAATTTCACCTCGATATTGATAGTATGATGTCAATCCCCTCACTTACTGAGTATCCTCCCATAGATACTCACCCCTCACTTTCTTTCCCACAGGATTAGTGTTCGATCGAGGAGATACCACTGGGTTTGGGTATGGATATTTTCCATCTCTTCCGCTACGATGATTGGTGATATTATTATATATTGGAGATTTTAGATTGACCAATGTATTTATATAAATTTTCTGGGATGACTGTATAAATTATGGACTTTTATTCGTGAAACTTTCGTGTTGATTATTTCATTTCATTGAGGCAATTGTAAATATTTAAAAATAACTTGGGAATTTATTTTATATATGCGTAGAATTTAAGTCCGCTCGGTGTGGCGGTTGCTCATGCTCTAGTTGGGCATGACAGTAGAGGTCTGTTGCTAGGACTGTTAGAAACTTTATAGCCTTGCGTTGTTCTGGATGTTGGCTGTGGATATTGTTGATTTTGGAGAGGCCGGGATGGCCAATTGTTTATTTGTACTGGATGAATGTCATATACAGGTGAAATTGTACATGGGAAACCTCCGATTTATGGGGAGGTTCTGTCCGATTTTCTGTAAAAATCCAGCCGGCATCCAGGGACAACGGGCGGCTGTTCACGATCCCGGTTCGGGGCGTGACAGTTCGGTTGGTATCAGAGCTCTTGGTTTAGAGCTATATTTTATAAAATGAATTGAAAACATTCCCAAGTAACTTGATTTTAAAAGTCCTCGATGCATAAGAATTTCATACAGTCATTATATCCCTGCATATGGTCTTCGACATATGAGTTTATCTATTTTAGGGGGGTTAGATACTAATTCTTATCTAACCTAGCATTTCTTCATTTTCAAAGAAGGAACCAATGGAGATGGTTCTTAAATTGATAATTTCATTCATTTTAGGGGGTTAGTTGTACTAACCCTAATCCTTGAACAATGCCTAATGAAAATTCTTATATTGCGGAACCATGACGAGTACATGGAGCGCTAGATATGTACTCCCTGATTTACTTAAAGAGAGCGAGGATACTTCCTCATTTCAGGCGCCCCTTTTGGTGCCAAAGAATACATCCTCTGTGTGTGTTTTCTCCAGCACCTTCTCAGCCGGCTATTATACCAACGTCTCCACCATTTACTCTTGATAATTTCGAGTAAGTGTACGAGTGATACACGGCACATGGGGTCCAGATGTCACCCCATCACCTTTGATAGCAAGGCCGATATCTACGGCTGCGCTTAATTATTCTACAGTAGTTCTTACTCAAGCGGCACCAAATCGTCTAGCGGTGGCCGTTCTTCTTACAGTTTCGAATCTGAGTTATAATAATTGCGTCATACTTAGGTGCATCCCCGAGTTAACCCAGCTAGTCACAGTAGCTCGACAGTTGGGATACATAGATTTTTGGACTTGGTGATGCTACGGTAGCACTGAGTCAACTGAACCCGACGGATCTTGATAGATCTAGGCTTACGCGAGGAGTATAGTCTACGAGTTATTGAGAGACTATTCGATAAGGAAGCCCTCACTTGATGGGAGGCTATTTGCGATGAGGCTATAAGCCATTGCGGCAAAGCGATTTCCTAATGGAATTCGACCACAGATATTTCACGGAGTTTTAGCGGGACCATATCTCCGGTGGTTATATCACCAGTCCTAGTGCCATGAGCTAGGCTACTGCTCAGTGACCTTTTCTTTGCCGCATATGTGGCAAGCACCACGCTCGAATAAATATGTAGAGCACTTATTACATGCTTCCACTATGAGAAGCCGAGGCATATCAGGAGTTTATGCCCTGATCTGTGACTTGGAGGTTAGTTGGCTTCGAGTCATCAGAATACACCACATGTAGGACAGCAGGGAACACCTGCGCATCCTAGTGACACTGCTCCACGGACTGCAGCCGGGAGCAATATAGTATTAGGCTTTCACGAGAGTAGTTGAGGGTGCAGGCCCTTGTGTATGCGATGACTCAGGAGGACGCTCTGGCGAACCCAGATATGATCATGGGTAATCCTCCTGCGGATTCTTCCGTTTAGAGGTCCTTATGCACTGTTTCTTTTGAAATCGTGTATTTTGTGATGATATGTACGGACATGATTGTTACAGTACTAGAGGCTTAACTATTTTGATATACAGGTGTATATCCCTATTATTTCCGTACTCTTAGTAAATTCTTTTTATTTTAATTTATTTTATTTTATTTTATTTGAATCTTGGTGCTATGGAAATACATGGAGTAGACGTTTGTGTTCTTGTTGGCACAAGGTTGAACTATTTCTATGTGAGAGTTTCTTTCGCTCAACAGTCGGATTGGCTGTTATCGTTACTTGATGAGGAGCTATTAGTTGTCGCTCCTCTTGGTAGCAGTTGGTTAGAAATTCGTATATAGAGAGTATGATGTCATGGTAGGTGGGACAGTGCTGAGAGCAAATCTGATCCCACTGGATATGACAGGTTTCGATGCCATTTTAGAGATAGATTAATTGTATATTTATAGAGTTTCCTTAGACTGTTTTATCAAGAAAGACGATTTTTGGAGGCCTGAAGGGCCACCACTGACGTTTACGAGTGAGAGACGGGTGTTACCCCGTGGTATTGTATTAGTGAGGAAAGCCAGACGTATAATACGTCGAGGAGGTATGACAGATCTGACACATATGATCGATACCACCCTACAAAACCCGAGACTTGATGAGATTCTGGTGGTATAGGAGTTTCCTAAATATATTCCCAAGGAGCTACCCGGACTACCCCAGTTCGGGAGTGTGATTTCGAGATTGACCTAGCTCCAGGGATCACTCTTATATTTATTCTGCCATACAGAATGACACCAGTGGAGTTTAGAGAGCTCTAGATCTAGTTGCGGGAATTATTGGACAACGGTTTTATCCGTTTGAGCACTTCACCTTAGGGTGCTCCGGTGATTTTTCGTGAAGTAGAAAGACGGGATTCTAAGATTGTGTGTGAACTATAGACAGTTAAACAAGGTTTTCATCAAGAATCGGAACACTTTGCCGCGTATTGATGATTTATTTGAGCAGTTCCAGGGTGCGCGTGTTTTTCTGAAAGATCGATTTTCGATTTGGATATTATTATGGACATTACGAGTTCGTGGTCATGCCATTTGGGCTGACCAACACACAAACAGCCACAGATAGTGACCGAGATGTGAAGTTTCCTTGGTCTTGCGAGGTGTTATTGGCGATTCATAAAAGGATTTTCCCGAGTCGCTGCTATACATACCAGATTGATACGAAGGGAGTCAAGTTCTTGTGGGACGATCGTTGTGAGACGAGCTTTCAAGAGCTCAAACAATGTCTGACGAGGGACGGCCAGACAGAGAGCATCTTAGTGTTTTAGCTCAGAACGTAGCTATTCTAGATTGATAGGTCAGAAAGCTACGGAGCAAAGAACTTTCATTGGTCAGAGTTTTTTTTTTGGGGAGGAGTGACCAGGTCGAGGAAGAGACCTGAGAGTCCGAAGAGACTATTAAGAGACTTAAGAGACAGTACCCCCACTTGTTCAGCGTATTACTTTCTTTTAGTTTCGAGGACGAAACTTGTTTTTAGGGGGTTAGAAAATGTAACACCAAACTTAAAAAAAAAAAAAAAAAAAAAAGGGAGAGCCAAAACGCAGCGTTTTGGCCCTGCCCCCAATTGAATTAGGGCTAAATCCCTAATTCGTTTCTCTTTCTCTCTCTCTCTCTCTCTCTCTCCGCCGACCCTTCACCTCCCTCCCCCACCGCGGCGCTGGTCTTCCCCGCGAGCTCCGCCGGCATCTTCTTCTCCTTCTTCCTTCTTCTTTTCTTCTTCTTCTTTTTCTGCTTCTTCTTCTTCTTCCCGCGGCTCACTCTCCTTTCTGCAGTCGCGATTGTTCGCGATCACACCTCCTTCGCAAGCTCCGCCGAGCGCCGCCACCGTGCGATCTCGCTCCCGTCCGCGAACAGCCGCCACCAGCAGCAACCCCCTCCTGCCACCATCGCGCGAGCTTGGGCGCTCCACAGCGCGATTCCTCCACGCGAGCTCGATCGTGCCACAGCGCGCGATTGCTGCCTCCTCGCGCGATCGAGCCACCAAGTGCGCCCTCCAGCCCGCAGCGCGAGCCCAGGCCGCGAGCGCGAGCCCAGGCCGCGAGCGCGAGCCCAGGCCGCGAGCGGACCCAGCGCACGAGCGTGCGCGGACCCAGCGGCCCAGCGTGCACGGGCGCTGCGCGTCCCAGCGTGCACGGGCGCTGCGCGTCCCAGCGTGCACGGGCGCTGCGCGGCCCAGCGTGCACAGGCGCGCTGCCCAGCATGCACAGGCGCGCTGCCCAGTGCACGAGTGTGCATGGGCGCGCGGCCTAGCGCGCAGCAGCGCACGAGCGCGAGTGAGCCGGCGCACGAGCACGCACCAGCACAGCGCACCAGCGCACGGGCGAGCACCAGCCCGCGAGCCACTGTCGGCCCGCAGGCCCATCAGCAGCAAGCCCACGGGCCCACCAGGCCCGACAGCGCGTCCAAGCCCGCAGGTCGAGTATGGCCCGCGGCCCAGTTCAGCCCATCGGCCTGCCAGCCCGCAGGCCCATCAGCCGCCGGCCCGTCGACCCGCTAGCCCACTGGCCCGCAGACCAGCGAGCCCGCTAGCTGTAGCCCACGAGCCCGCGACGGCCCGTGACGGCCCGTGAGCTCGTGACAGCCCACAAATCTCCACACAGGTAAATGACTTAGGGTTTTGTTTCGGATCTGTGTTTAGATCTAACAAATAAACTTTGTTTTGATAGGAAACCCTACAGACTTTGGAGTGACCGAAGCGACTTTCGGACGAGACTCGGCGCTTTGAGAAAACCCTAGGTGAGGAGATTTCGGCTTTAATTGATAAATTGGATGAATCTATGATTGAATCTAAGATGAAAGGTGTTGTATATGTTTAGAGTGTAAGTGGAATGCGAATAGAATACAATTTATGAAATGATTATATATGAATTGAAGGTTAAGTATAGAATGTTACAGAAATTTGATGATCTGATTTAGGTTGATCTTTTGGAGACTCGAGGAAGCAGATCAGATTTGATTGGTTTTGAAAATAGGGAGTGACCACCCTCCCTAAAACTGTGAGTGGGACTTTGACATTCACTATTGATTGAAAACCATGTTTCAAAAATATTTTTAAATGACATATTTCTGCAAATGTCTGATTGGTAGAATTTTCGAATATTTGATGAATGTTTTGTGACCTTTGGAGTGTCTTAACTGCCGACTTTATTGATATGCATCCACGAGTTTTGATAAACGTATATTGTGCCACATTTTCGACATATTGATATGTTTTAATGCTTCCACTGCATTGGCACATGGTTTTAAATGGATTTACTTACACATTTGGGCTGTATGCCCGGCCGACTTTATGATATTATGCATTGGGCTGTATGCCCGGCCGACTGGTGATGGGATGCATGGGGCTACGTGCCCGGCTGATATGATATTGTGATCCGTAGCTACGAAGGACATCTGGTAGAGGCACCCCTTGTGTCCGGATACGCTTCGGCCGGAGGTATCCGCCAGATCGTCGTGTGTATGGGTGTCCCAGGTTGACCCTCATCGGAGAGGACGTTGAGTACGGCTCCGTCTAGCACCAGGCGGGGGCACCATACACGGCTGACTAGTTATATGTACATTATTATTATTTACAGGCTAGTTGGGGTAGTCTGTGGCCAACATTGGGGCAGAGAGCCATTCTTTAATACTTGCATTTGGAAAAACCCCCAATGCGCCGTCCTTGGTCGAGGTAGACCATTGCCGGGAATATTTCATTGGCCGGCTCTTCATGACATTGATGTGAATCTTGGATGCATATCTTACTTTCTGATGTGTGCGTATTATATGTGATTTTGAAATAACATGATCGGTTTGCACACTGTGGATATTTTCTTATGCTTTGACACTCCAAATTTCACCTCGATATTGATAGTATGATGTCAATCCCCTCACTTACTGAGTATCCTCCCATAGATACTCACCCCTCACTTTCTTTCCCACAGGATTAGTGTTCGATCGAGGAGATACCACTGGGTTTGGGTATGGATATTTTTCATCTCTTCCGCTACGATGATTGGTGATATTATTATATATTGGAGATTTTAGATTGACCAATGTATTTATATAAATTTTCTGGGATGACTGTATAAATTATGGACTTTTATTCGTGAAACTTTCGTGTTGATTATTTCATTTCATTGAGGCAATTGTAAATATTTAAAAATAACTTGGGAATTTATTTTATATATGCGTAGAATTTAAGTCCGCTCGGTGTGGCGGTTGCTCATGCTCTAGTTGGGCATGACAGTAGAGGTCTGTTGTTAGGACTGTTAGAAACTTTATAGCCTTGCGTTGTTCTGGATGTTGGCTGTGGATATTGTTGATTTTGGAGAGGCCGGGATGGCCAATTGTTTATTTGTACTGGATGAATGTCATATACAGGTGAAATTGTACATGGGAAACCTCCGATTTATGGGGAGGTTCTGTCCGATTTTCTGTAAAAATCCAGCCGGCATCCAGGGACAACGGGCGGCTGTTCACGATCCCGGTTCGGGGCGTGACATTCTCTCCCTCTCGCGATCTTCCACGATCGCTCTCTCTCCGCCTCGCCGCACACTACCGCGAGCCGCGATCGAGCCACCGAGTGCGCAGCAGCACAGCGCATAGGCGTGCATCAGTGCACGGGCGTGCACCCGCGCGCAGCAGCGCGCGAGCGCGCACGAGCCAGCGCAGCACACGGGCGAGCACCAGCCCGCGAGCCACTGTCGGCCCGCAGGCCCGCCAGCCTGCAGGCCCATTAGCCGCAGGCCCATCAGCAGCAAGCCCACGGGCCCACCAGGCCCGACAGCCCGTCCAAGCCCGCAGGTCCAGTACGGCCCGCGGCCCAGTTCAGCCCATCGGCCCGCCAGTCCGCCGGCCCGCTACCCCGTAGCACGCAGACCAGCGAGCCAGCTAGCTGTAGCCCACGAGCCCGCGACGGCCCGTGACGGTCCGTGAGTTCGTGACAGCCCACGAACCTCCACGCAGGTAAATGACTTAGGGTTTTGTTTCGGATCTATGTGTTTAGATCTAACAAATAAACCTTGTTTTGATAGGAAACCCTACAGACTTTGGAGTGACCGAAGCGACTTTCGGACGAGACTCGGCGCTTCGAGAAAACCCTAGGTGAGGAGATTTCGGCTTTAACTGATACTTTGGATGAATCTAGGATTGAATCTAAGATGAAATGTTCTGTATATGTTTATAGTGTAAGTGGAATGTGAATAGAATACAATTTATGAGATGATTATTGTGACTTTGAAAGTTAAGTATAGAATGTGACACGAATTAAATGATCTGATTAGGTTGATCTTTTTTGGAGACTCGAGGATTCAGATTGGAATTGTTTTGAAAATAGGGAGTGACCACCCTCCCTAGAACAGTGAGTGGGACTTTGACATTCGCTATTAATTGAAAACCATATTTCAAAAATACTTTTAAATGACATGTTTCTGCAAATGTATGATTGTTAGACCTTTCCAATATTTGATGAAATGTTTTGTGACCTTTGGAGTGTCTTAACTGCCGACTTTATTGATATGCATCCATGAGTTTTGATAAACGTATATTATGCCACATTTTCGACATATTGATATGTTTTAATGCTTCCACTGCATTGGCACATGGTTTTAAATGGATTTACTTACACATTTGGGCTGTATGCCTGGCCGACTTTATGATATTATGTTTTGGGCTGTATGCCCGGCCGACTTTATGATATTATGTTTTGGGCTGTATGCCCGGCTGACGTTATGATATTATGCATGGGGCTATATGCCCGGCTGATCTGGTGATGGGATGCATGGGGCTACGTGCCCGGCTGATATGATATTGTGATCCGTAGCTACGAAGGACATCTGGTAGAGGCACCCCTTGTGTCCGGATACGCTTCGGCCGGAGGTATCCGCCAGATTGTCGTGTGTATGGGTGTCCCAGGTTGACCCTCATCGGAGAGGACGTTAAGTACGGCTCCATCTAGCACCAGGCGGGGGCACCATACACGGCTGACTAGTTATATGTACATTATTATTATTTACAGGCTAGTTGGGGTAGTCTGTGGCCAACATTGGGGCAGAGAGCCATTCTTTAATACTTGCATTTGGAAAAAAACCCCCAATGCGCCGTCCTTGGTCGAGGTAGACCATTGCCGGGAATATTTCATTGGCCGGTTCTTCATGACATTGATGTGAATATTGGATGCATATCTTACTTTCTGATGTGTGCGTATTATATGTGATTTTGAAATAACATGATCGGTTTGCACACTGTGGATATTTTCTTATGCTTTGACACTCCAAGTTCACCATAGATATTGATAGTATGATGTCAATCCCCTCACTTACTGAGTATCCTCCCATAGATACTCACCCCTCACTTTCTTTTCCACAGGATTAGTGTTGGACCGAAGAGGTATCACTGGGGTTGGGTATGGATATTTTCTATTTCTTCCGCTATGATGATTGGTGACATTATTATGTATTGGAGATTTTAGATTGACCAATGTATTTATATAAATTTTCTGGGATGACTGTATAAATTATGGACTTTTATTCGCGAAACCTTCGTGTTGATTGTTTCATTGCATTGAGGCATTTGTAAATATTAAAAAAATAACTTGGGAATTTATTTTATATATGCGTAGAATTTAAGTCCGCTCCGTGTGGCGGCTGCTCATGCTCTAGTTGGGTATGACAGTAGAGGTCTGTTGCTAGGACTGCTATGAACTTTATAGTCTTGCGTTGTTCTGGATGTTGGCTGGGATATCTGTTGATTTTGGAGAGGCCGGGATGGCCAATTATTTATTTTTACAGGATGAATGTCATATACAGGTGAAATTGTACATGGGAAACTTCCGATTTATGGGGAGGTTCTGTCCGATTTTCTGTAAAAATACAGCCGGCATTCAGGGACAACGGGCGGCTGTTCACGATCCCGGTTCGGGGCGTGACAGCTAAAGCATATGGTTTTCATATTTATATATCATGTTCAAAAGATTAAGTTAGTTTATGTAACATTTAAGAGTGTACTTTACATGAATCGAAGGAATCGTCGTCTAAAATGGCTGAATTTGATTCAAGCATGTCAAGACAGTGTATAAAGTTTAGGATGTTCAGGTATTGAGAACTATAATATTTTGTAAAAGAAGCGATTGATTTGTTTATGATTTCAAGTAAAGATACAAGATAATTTTACTACTAGGGCAAAAGATCAGCTCACCCCATGGCGAGCTCATTTGTGAGGTTAAAGCAGGCTCCGGAGTCGTCATGTCCTCGCAAAGTGGAAAAAAGAAGGCCAAAAAAATATATGGAACATTATAAAACTAAGAATAACATTAAGATGAAGAAAATATATATCCATAAATAGATAAATTTCTAGTTACTAGCCAGCAGCAAGCATGACCTAATTGGCACTTCCACATTATTCTTTATCCTGAAATGTCAAGAAAAAATTTAGTTTCTAAATGATAAATTTATATTTGTTTCTTTTTATAAACTTTTACATATAAATAAAAACATTATCAATGATAGTAGACTGTAACAAGAATTCATATTATGGTTTATGTAAGATATTTTACGAAATAAAACTCTCATGATAATACCGGATAACTATCTCATCTTATCATTCCGCACATACACACCAAAAAAAAGGGAAAAATGCATTGTAGAAGGCATTGCAAGAAACAACAGCATAAAATACCAAACAAGCAATTAATATAGTCACCTCTCTTTTCCTTCTTCGTAGAGAAATTGGAGAGTGAATTTTTGTTTGGGGGGGGGGGGGGGTTGCTTAATATTCATGCATCATTACACTAAAAGGTTTGAGACATCCCTTTTAGGGTAGTAAAATAATAATACAAAGGGGTCCAATGAGCAATAAAAAAAAAGAAAGGGAAAAGTTATTGTAGCTTTTGTAACTTGGACACTTAGCATATTCTTTCCTCTGCTCCTGATTTTGTCGGCCTTTGATTACCTAGAAACATGAGTAATTGTTAAGGATGCGATGTTTCATATAAATTTTATTTTATTTTTATAAGTTATTCAATAAAGAATAAAATTAAGAAAATTTTGGAATATAAAAATAAATCAATCAACTAGTCTTAAATATTAAAAAAAAATAAAGAAAGAAAGGATAAACTCCAAGGCTTACGTTTGGCATTATACTTGAGAAGATGACGAAGACTGGCTCACGGCCGCAGGTCAATAAAATATATTTGTGCTTTTTCCCATTTAATTACAATGATATAATTTTTTTTTTCTCTGCAGCATTTTGGTACAACTCTTTGAGCCTTCCAAATCTAGAAAATGTGAAACACAACTTAGGACGAACTACATTATGAAAGAAAACATTAACATTTTTCTACATAATTACATATCGCTTGTCCAATACCTAAAATGAAAAAATCAAGCAGCTATGAAGTTATTTGATATTTAATTAAAAAAATTATTTATGAAATTTTGTTTCAGACTATTGATAATTAAAGATTTTTTTAATATTTTAATATTTTAATATGATAATTTTATTTTAAATATAATAATTATAATTTCAATTAAATAATTTATAATAGAATAAAACTATCATAATCATATCTTGTTTTCCAAACATAATCAAAAGGGTAGAGAGAGAGAGAGAGAGAGAGAGAGAGAGAGAGAGAGAATTCGGGCTGGAATTGTTACCCTGGAGGAATTAATTATTTAACAAGACAAACTTAATATTCTAAAGTAGAGAGAGAGAAAGGACATATGTGTACATTATTGACAACAAGTGAAGTGGGCCATAATATTAAATTCTCTTCCTCACATGCCATTTCGGATTGAGATTTATAGTTTAAGATAAAGCACTTAACATTCAACAAACATCTATTCGGCCCAGCTATTTCTCTAATGAATATAAAAGAAAAGGCAGAAGTATAAGATCTAAAAATTTATTAATTTTTCCATTAGTATACGTAGATAACACTCTAACAACTCATAAAAGCCACATAATTAATTAATAAGCTTACTTGATTTATGTTGCATTCTTTTCCCCTCTTCTTAAGAAACATATCGCATTCTTTTCCACTGGAAGCACATTATATATATGGGGGGATCAGTTTCCTTTGAAACCTGAGCAGCTCAACATTGAAGAGAGAAACCATAGCTTTTGGCTTTGACTGGATATTTCAACAGCATCAGCCCCTTTAAGCAAGTTGACGGTCTTCTCTGTAAGTAGAAACAGCACTTTCCTTTTTGTTATTCACACACAAATAAGTTTTCATTTGTCTCATTTTATACATATCTTTTTCTCTCTCCATTTTTGACTTGACATAAAATTTCACTAGAATTCATGTCTGGGAAATTTTGCAAGAAAAATGTTATTCAATCATGAGAAAACCATCAAAAACTATACAAATATTTAATAATCCAAATGATTGTAAGTGTGCCAAAAATATACTCAAAAGCATTTGGATAGCCAAAAAAAAAATGAAAAATAACAAATTCATAGTGAATAGTTACTCCCCAAAAAATAAATGAAAAGATCAACCCGATATTTTTTTTGGGGGGGGGGCGTTTCCAATGGTGATCTAATCCTTATGACTGCATAATATGAATTTGTTTCATCTAATAGCATACTTTTCACTGGTTCTTAGGGAAGCACCGAGAAATTTGATATAATTATGGAGTCAAATGAGCCAAAAACTGGTATTGTTGGTGAAGTTTTCCAAGGTAACAACTACAAAAGGTGGAGTGCCTGCATGAGAAATTATCTTCGAGGTGAGGGCTTATGGGAAGTTTTAAATGAGAAGAGGAGACCCGAAGAAAATGACGAGAACTTCAAGATATGGGAAAAGAAGGATGCCAAGGTTTTACACTTAATCCAAATCTCTTGTTCACCACATATACTTGATCAAATTGTGGAGCTTGACTCAGCCAAAGCTGCTTGGGATCATTTGGCCTCAATGAATGAAGAAGGTAGTACTTTCGCTGTTAAGAAACTTAAGAACCTTAAATAAAGAAAATTTTTATTAAAAATTATAGTCTCCAAGTGGGATGTTTCAACAAGGCTTTGCTCTACTTAAGGAGGGGCCAGTGGCTCATGTGGCATCTGAGTAATTAGTTTTGGTGTTAATTATGAACTGATTTGATCTGATTTTTGTAAATGCAACAGAAACAAAAATCGAATGTTTAGATATTCAACTTGATCTGCATTTGTACAATGCAATCCATAGTGGTGACTGGGAAGCAACAATGAATCTGCTTGAATCTAAAGGTGATGACAAGTTTTCTTCTGTTATTTCACCCAATGGGGAAACAATCCTTCACGTGGCCACTCTAAGTGGACAAGTCATGCTTGTGAAGAAATTAGTGGAAGTGATGAAGCCAAGCGACATGGAAATAAAAACAATTTATGGCCAAACAGCACTTTCATGTGCTGCTAGCCTTGGCAATACAAAAATTGCAAGATACATGGTGATGCAAGACCCTAATTTGGTTACTATTTCTAATGAATTCCGCGGCTGCATCCCAGTGGTTGAGGCTGCTTTTTATGGCCATAAAGATATGGTAAAGTACCTCAAATCCGTAACACCAGAAAAATATTTGGATCCAGCAACTAGTACTGAAGGAGTTGAGCTTCTAACATCTTGTATTGAGGTTGAATTCTATGGTAAGACTACAACCATACATATATTTTGATGTGGACTAGTCTATTTCTTAGTATTTTTTATATACACAGATATTGCACTAGAATTGCTACACAAATTCCCGCAACTAGCAGTATGCAAAGATGATGATGGCGAAACTGCCTTGACGAGACTTGTCGCAGAATGTTCGGCTTTTAAGAGTGGAAGTGAGCTTGTTTTTTGGCAATGGTTGATCTACTATTGTAAGTCTCTCTCTCTCTCTCTCTCTTATTAAGTAACATGCATATATGAAACACAATGATTAGTGATTCTTGGTACTCCTGATTAAATTGCTTGCACACATCTTACCTTGGAGGTTATAGATTCGATCCTTAGAAGCTATCTGTTTATTCATAAAACTTGCCTATACCTTGAACCAACGATGGACAAAGAGAGACAGCATAACAGAAAGATCACGCACCATAACCAAGTTAACATTTCTCGATCTTGTCTAGAATATGGTTGAATATTTGATGTCCTTGTGAAGGTTTGCCGGTACGAATTCCTGGCAGCTTAAATAATTCTCGCAGGGATATTGAAAGTGGATATGAAGGACCGATAAACAGGGAAAGCATGACTCAAATAGGTATATTGCCAAAGTGTTTTTGTTTATCCTTTTTCCTTGCTGAGCGTGGGTAGCTCTCTCTTTGGTTGGCCTTTGGCATGTCATTACCAATGAAGAGATTTGCTTTTCTGTGTACAGCTCTTAATAGGTCACTCGAATGCCTCTGGGAAGTTCTAAAGCTCTTTGGTAATAAACTATCTTGTACTTTGTGGTAAGGTTGAACATGCTTCTAGGAATTCTGACCTTTTCCCCTCCATTTAACTTGGCCTTGTTTGCAGTGCCATTTATTAAAAATATATACGAAGAGAAGTTGAAACATATGCAAGTCCAAAAATTACTGAGTTGCATATGTGAACAAATGTCAAGTTTTACTCACTCACAACTTAAAGATGTCCATTTTCTTGAAGTAACGATTGCTGCTGCCATGTATGGTATTGTTGAGATCTTCATCGAGGCTGAGAAATTTTATCCAGATATCTTGTCCATCGTAGATCAAAATAATCATCGTGGCATATTTTCTATTGCAACTAGGGGACGCAATAACAATATTTTGAACCTTATGTTCAATAGCACCAAAAACATTCAAACAGCACTCAATAATTTGGACAATGATTGTCACTACATCCTACATTGTGCTGCTATGTTAGCACCTTCCACCAAGCTTGAGCTCATTTCCGGTGCAGCTTTGCAAATGCAATGGGAGCTAAAATGGTTCAAGGTATTACTTATAAGTAAAAAATTAATGTTCTTAAAACATCCGGCATGAGGCTCAAGTTCTGGGATATGTTGTAGTGGCTGCTTTCAGAATTGAATCTGACGCGCCAATGGCATGATTTTACTTTGATTGCAGGAAGTAGAAAACCTTGTAAAGCCTAATATGAGAGGATTTGCAAATAGCGATGGCAAAACACCAGGGATTTTGTTTACAGAACAACACAAGCAGTTAAAAGAAGAGGGAGAAAAATGGATGAAGGACAATGCAACATCATGTAGTCTTGTCTCTGCCCTCATTGCAACAATAATGTTTGCCGCTGCATTCACGGTTCCTGGCGGCAATGATGGGTCAAAAGGAATCCCAATATTTCTACATAGGATGGAATTTACGGTCTTTGTAGTTTCAGATGCACTATCCTTGTTCTCTGCTGCCACATCGTTATTGATGTTCTTAGGAATCCTCACATCGCGCTATAGAGAAGAAGACTTCCTTGTCTCATTGCCTACAAAGTTGATCATTGGTCTTTCTACTCTTTTCTTCTCGATTGCTACCATGGTGATAAGCTTTGGAACCACACTTGTCCTCATGTTTCAAAACCGATCAGCCTGGTTTCTCACTCCAATCATATTGATCTCAAGCATTCCAGTCCTAGCTTTTGCTTGGATGCAATTTCCTCTGCTCTTGGAGATTTTCCATTCAACATATATACTCACCATCTTGCAAAAGCCGAAGAAGCAGCACAACAAATTGCAGTTGTTGCTCAATGCAGCAAGCAATTTCCTGAGTCGGAGGAAAGTGAAACTGTAGAAGTGGCATATATTCCATACTTTTTCTACTTTTCTACAGGCATTTTTTTTCTTTTTCTTTTTCTTCTTCTTCTTCTCTCTCCCTCCTTCTGTTTTTTTTTTTTTTTTTTTTTTTTTTTTTTTTTTTTTTAAATTATATTGGCAATAGAAGTGTCCACAACACATCTTTTAGACAATATTAATATCCAGTGCATATATTTCCATCTTAGAAAACGAGCATCCTTTTGTTGAAATATGCTACTTACTTTGTTTCCTTTTTAATTATATTACGCAGAAAGTCTTGAATTACACCGCCATACCCTAAATTTAGGGTTTCTTTTCCCCCAAAAAATATGTTAAAAGGAATGAGTTTTTCACACTATATAAAACATCCCTTTTATTTCAACTGGGTATTCTTTCTATTTCTATTTGGGTTTGGTGACTCTAATTTCTATAATAAATTGTACATCCATTCTTTTACAATTCACAAAGACACCAATTGGCATCCTTTTATGGAAATTCATTGTTTGGACAAATTGACGCAATGCTCGTTTTCTAATCTTGTTTCTAGGGCAATGCTTATTTGCCAAATGAACTTAAGTTCAAAATATACAAAAGTAATTTTTGAAGTCATAACTATAGCAATACGTGATCGAATATTATAATAAAAAATTTTAAATAAAAAATTGTGTTTAAAATTAATTCATGCACCATAACAATGACTCTGCTCAATTTTTGAATCCTTTGGCTCAGAGACTAGTACTAGTTACTTATGAAATCTATCCACTTATGATGGAGTGGAAAAGACAAACAAACTTTTTAGAATATGAAAAGGCGAGACTTTCGTTTTGTCTCTAGAGAAAGAGATAGTGACGGAACTGTTAAGATTGTATTACCGATGTCTAGCAAAAAAGGCAAATTTTATTTAATTAGATCCAACGTGTTCATTAAATATCAATAATTTATTAAAAAAATTTGTTAGCAGCTTGGGGACCTACACATTGTGCTGCAATGTTAGCACCTTCCGCCAAGCTTGATCTCATTTCCCGTGCAGCTTTGCAAATGCAATGGGAGCTAAAATGGTTCAAGGTATTACTTATAAGTAAAAAATTAATGTTCTTAAAACATCCAACATGAGGCTCAAGTTCTGGGATATGCTGTCGTCGCTGCTTTCAGAATTGGATCTGACCCGCCAACGGCATGATTTTACTTTGATTGCGGGAAGTAGAAAATGTTATAAAGCCTAGCATGAGAGGAGTTACAAATAACGATGGCATAACACCACGGACTTTGTTTACAGAACAACACAAGAAGTTAAAAGAAGAGGGAGAGAAATGGATGAAGGACAATGCAACATCTTGTAGTCTTGTCTCTTCCCTCATTGCAACAATAATGTTTGCAGCAGCATTCACAGCTCCTGGCGGAAATGATGGGTCAACAGGAATCCCAATATTTCTACATAAGATGGAATTTAAGGTCTTCATAGTTTCCGATGCACTCTCCTTGTTCTTTGCTGCCACTTCCGTATTGATGTTCTTAGGAATGCTCACATCGCGCTATAGAGAAGAAGACTTCCTTGTCTCATTGCCTCAAAAGTTGATTGCTGGTCTTTGTACTCTTTTCTTGTCGATTGCTGCCATGGTGATAAGCTTTGGAACCACATTTGTCGTTATGTTTCAAAACCGATCAGCCTGGTTTCTCACTCCAATCATATTGATCGCAAGCATTCCAGTCCTAGCTTTTGCTTGGATGCAGTTTTCTCTCCTATTGGAGATTTTCTATTCAACATATATACTCACTGTAACACCATAAATATATATATAATAATAAAAAAAAAAAAAAAAAAAAAAAATTTCGGGATTGGGGCTAAAAAAGCCCCAATCTCTCTTTTCCCTCTCTCTCTCTCTCTCTCTCTTTCTCTCCCTCTTTCCCTCTTTCTCCTCTTCTCCTCCGCTGCGGCCTCTCCCTTCCGCCACCGCACCACGCCACTGCGCAGATCGGCCCTCCCGCGAGCGCTGCCGCCTTGAGCCATCACGAGCCAGCGTGAGGCCCAGCGCGCAAGCCAGCGCGCGACTCAGCACGAGCCAGTGCGCGGCCCAGCGCGCGAGCCCAGTGCGCCACAGCTCGCGATCTCCCGCGAGCCAGCGCGCGAGCCCAGCGCGCCACAGCTCGCGACCCAGCGCGAGCCAGCGCGCGACCCAGCTCGCGCCCAGCGCAAGCCAGCACGCGAGCCAGCGCGCGACCCAGCTCGCGACCCAGCGCGAGCCAGCTCGCGACCCAGCGCGAGCCCTAGTCCGTGAGCAGGCCAGCCCACCAGCGGCCCAAGGCCCAGTCCAGCCGCAGCCCACTGCAACCCGCGAAGCCCGCTGCGGCCAGCAAGCCGGGCTGAGAGCCCGTGAGCCACCAGCGGGCCAGCCCGCTAGCCCGTCGACCCGTAGGCCCACCAGGCGGCCAGCCCATCAGCCCGCCAGCCTGCGGCCCACGAGCCCACGACCGGCTTTCCCCTTCGAGAGCTCACCTGCATCTTCTGTACTGCAGGTAACGACTATATTTGATTGAAGTTCTAGGGTTCGGTATTAGAAATTTAGTTGTTTCTAATATAATTGAAATTTGGTAATATTACAGGTTTTAGATCAGGTTGACGGGCGAACGAAAGCTAAATCCGGAAATCTGAGAAAACCCTAGGTGAGAGATGCAACCTTTTCAACATTTGAATTAATTCTATCGAAATTAGATCGAATTTAGATCGAGAGTTACATAATATATTGAAATGCGTGACATTCGAGGAAAAATAGACAAAAAAATGAGAAATATTAGAAACTTGACCATTGGTGAGTCAGATGATTCGAAATTGAGGAAACGAGAATCTATGACGAAGTTTTGTAAATTAGGTGGGAGAAATTTGGAAGGGAAAAATTGAAAATCCCTGATTTGGCTTTTATTTGATATTAAATGTTGATAATCTGATTTAGGTTGATCTTTTGGAGACTCGAGCGGTCAGATCCGATTTGGCTTGTCAGTAGGGAGTGACTTCCCTCCCGTAAACTGTGAGTGGGACTCTAATCTCTTGCATAAAATAGTAAAACGTATTTTTTGTCGCATTTTCGATAAAACATGCTTTGGTATGCATTCGTTGACGTGTGATATTAAATGTAAAAATCTGTTTTGTGATTTTTGGAGTGTCTTGAATTATATTTACAATGACTATGCATCCATGGTTTGAAATGAATCAATAATTGTGCCATTATTTGAAAATGTATAAATTTCATTTTATACCAATGTATTGATATGCTGTTTTGAAATGAATTTGATGAGACGTATTGGCACGCAAATTTAAAAATATTTTTGATGAACTATATGGGTTGGATGCCTACTAGTTGTGCGATGATGTGATGATACTTGTGGGACGTTGTGCCCTGGGACGTTGTGCCCTTGTGATATTATGGGACGTTGTGCCCTTGTGATACTATGATGATTCCGTAGCTACGAAGGGCGTTTGTAGAGGCACGGGTTGCCCGGATACGCTTCTGCAGGAGGTATCCGCAAACGTCATTTATTCTAAAGGCTATAGGCGCGGCCGGTTGAACCCACGTAGGGGGAGGACGTGTGTGACGCCACCGTCTAGCACCGGGCGGGGTCCTATACACGTTGATGAGTTGGCCCCAGCGAGCTCATGGCCAACGTCGGGGTAGAGAGCGTTTTAAAGTCTATGCATAATAAAAACCCCCGACGCGCCTGTCATTGGTCATGGTTGACCTTTGCCGGGACTATTTTTGACTCGCTCTGACATTACTTGATTTTAAATGGATGCATATATGCTTGTTATCGTGTGATTGGTTAAATGATTTCAAATTTGTTAAACATATCGTGTTTTGTCGTGAAATGTAAATTTTTGTTTCAAATGATGTTATTTGACACTCCAATTGTTCACCTATGCTATTTATGCTGGATATTATCCCCCTCACTCACTGAGTATCTTCCCATGATACTCACCCCTCTATTTTCTCTCCTCAGACAGGTTTATTGTGATAGAGCGACGTTACAGGCTCTAGAGCGGAGTTGGTATTTCCGACGGTAAGATTTACTTTAAATTTAGCTTCGACCCTGCGAGGTCTTGACATAGAGGTCCGTAGTTGGCCATGTACTTATTTTGGGATGACTGTATAGTTTAACTCTCATATTTCATTTGCATTGAGGCAATTGTACGTATTTGAATGTTACTTGGGAAATGTGTTATCCATTGTATAAACTTAGGTCCGCTCGGTATAGCGGCTGCTCATGCTCTAGTTGGGCAGGATAGTAGAGGTCTGTGGCTAGGACTGTTAGAAACTTGTAGCCTTGCGTTGTTCTGGATGCTGGCGGTGGTGTTTATTGATTTTGGAGAGGCCGGGATGGCCATTTATTTAAATTATAGATTGATTTTGATTATACAAGTTTAATTGTACACGGGAAACCTCCGATTTATGGGGAGATTCTGCCCGATTTTCTGTAAAAATACAGCCGGCATCTTAGGGCAACGGGCGGCTGTTCACGATCCCGGTTTGGGGCGTGACACTCACCATCCTGCAAAAGCCGAAAAAGCAGCACAACAAATTGCGGCTGTTGCGCAATGTAGCAATCAATTTCCTAAGTCGGAGGAAATTGAAACTATAGAAGTGGCATATATTCCCAATGTACACTACTTTTTCCACTTTTCTACGGGCAATTTTTTTTTCTTTTCTTCTTCTTCTTCTTCCTGTTCTTCTCTCTCTCTCTCTCTCTTTTTTATAAAAAAAATTATATTAGCAAGTCCACAACACATCTTTTAGACAATATTAATATCCATGGCATATATTTCCATCTTAGAAAACTAGCCTTCTTTGTTGAAATATGTTATTCACTTTGTTTCCATTTTATATTACATCGGTAATCTTGAGTTACACCGTCATACCTTAAATTTAGGTTTTCTGTGCCAAAAATATGTTAATGAAATTTGTTTTTTGTACAATAGTATAGAACATCCTTTTATTTCAAGTGGGTATTCTTTCTGTTCCTATTAGGGTTTGGTGATTTCTATAAATTGTATATCCATTCTTTTACAATTCTGACACAAATTGTGTAATACCCAGCAGAAAAAAAAAAAAAAAAATGGGATATTTAAAATTAGGGCTTAAAGCCCTAATTACTTTCCATTCTCTCTCTCTCTCTCTTTCCCCCTCTCTTCTCTTCTCTCCCTCTTCTTCTCTCCCTTTTTCTTCTCTCTTTTTCCCTTCTCCCCGCCGCCGTGTCTCTTCCCCTCCCGCTGCCATCCTCCGCCGCGAGCGACCGCCCGAGCACAGCCGCGCGATCATCTCCGCGCGAGCGCTAGCGCCACCGCGCAGTCTTCCTCGTGAGCGCGCGAGCGCTGCAGCGCGACCCTCCCTCGCGTGAGCACGCGATCGCTCGAGCACGCCGTAGCACGAGCCCCTGCGCGCCCCTGTGCGGTCCCTGCACCAGCTCGCACTTGCGCGCCCCAACGCGTCCCAGCGCGCTCCAGCGCGACCCAGCCTAAGCGCGAGCAGCGCTCGAGCAGCGCGCGAACCGCGCGCGAGCAGCGCTCGAGCAGCGCGCGAACAGCGCGCGAGCAGCGCTCGAGTAGCGCGCGAGCAGCGCTCGAGCAGCGCGCGAACAGCGCTCGAGCAGCGCGCGAGCAGCCGCGATCCCCAGCTCGCGATCCCCAGCGCGCGACCCCAGCACGCCTCAGCACGCCCCAGCACGAGCGCGAGCGCTCGAGCGTGCGACCCACAGCGCGAGCAGCGCACGATCCAGCTTACGAGTGCGCTTCAGCGCGTGAGCCAGCGCCAGCGCCAGCACGAGCGCGAGCGCGCTCCAGCGCCCGATCCGGCTTGCCAGGCCGCAGGCCCACCAGGCCGCAGGCCCACCAGGCCCGCCGGCCCACTAGGCCCGCCGGCCCACCAGGCCCGCCAGCCCATCAGCTCGCGGCCCACGGCCCGCAACGGCCCGCGGCCGTCCGTGAGCCTCTGCGAAGGTAAATGACTCTAAGTTTCGATTTTCGCACTTGGGTTTCGAAATTCTTTAGTATTGGACTTAAATTGTTCGCAATTGTTTCAAATTTGGAAACATTCAGGTTTTAGACCAAACCAACAGGCGAACGAAAGCTAAATTCGAGATCCGAAGAATCCTAGGTGAGAGAAATGAAATCTCTTCAACCCTTGAATAAATTTTGTCAAATTAGGTAGTATTAGTTGATTTGTTTATAAATTGAGGAATTTAGGGTTCGTACGAAATTAAGAAAAAAAACGATAAACCCTGAAATAGTCGGAAATTGATGAAAATCGTGATGACTTGATTAGGTTGGCTTTCTTGGTGACTCGATTGAGGGGCGTCTTGTTTTGCGTATTTTGGCGTTATTGGGGAGTGCGCTACCTTCCCCAAAACAGTGAGTGGGATTTATTTCAATACTTTTGTTTAATATGTAAATCCTGTTTTACAACATTTTGATAATGAGCATGATTTGTCGTATGTTGGAAATGTTTTGACTGGTTTTAAAATTGACTTTTGTGAACCGTTGGAGTGTCCAAAAACTGTATTGAATTATGAAATTATGCATCCATGTGGTTGAAAAGTATAATATGCCATTTTATGCTATATGTTGCATTGGTTTATGAACCGGATTTCGGCACATTTTGATATGATATTGGTTTTGGCTTTGAGAGCTTTGATATGTATTGTTCCGTAGCTACGAAGGACACCGTGAGAGGCGCTTTGGTGGCGTCCGGATATGCCTAGGCCTGGGGTATCCCACGAGTTGTCGTGATTTGATTATCTACACGGTACTAGCCAGGTTGAACCCGAAAGGGGAGGATTTGGATTTGGATTGGATATCCTCTTCAAGTCTAGCACCTGGACGAGGTTCGTCGCCAACGCCGGGGTAGAGAGCACTTTAAATAAAATTGCATATAACACCCCCGGTGCGCCTGTCATAGGTCGCGGTAGACCTCTGCCAGGACATTTTCGGCTGGCAGCTCTATGATTTTAATGACAGTGCTTTGGATCATATTTGACTTGAAAATGCGTGAAATGATATATTGTTGAAATGAAGAGCATGATGATTTGAAATATGATTTATATACTTATGTTTTGACACTCCAGTTTCACACTCCATATTTGATGACTGCATTGACCCACTCACTCACTGAGTATTCTCTCCCGAGTACTCACCCCTCATTTCCCTTTTGTTTCAGAGATAGTATTTGACAAGGAGTGTCGCTTTTAGGACGCTCAGTATCTTTGGGAGATCAGGCCTGGACTTGAGGAGTCATTGTGTATTTCCGCTGTAAAAATTTGTATTGGTGATGTATTTGTATTCTGAGGTCTATAGATGACCATTTTTATAATTCTGGGATGACTGTATAAATATGGACATTTAAATTGTGGAACTCTCATGTCACTGCATGACATTGCATTGAGGCATTTCTTTTTCGTTGCGTCTGTATTTGGGAATGTGTCATGTCTTAGAATTGTCCTCTAGGATCGCTCGGTGCCTCCTCTAAATCACAGGAGGGGCGACTGGCGGCTGTCCATGCCTTTGACGGGGGCATGGCAGTAGAGGTCTGTGGTTAGGACTGGGGAGAATTGTTTGTTAGCCTTGCGTTGCCCTGGATTGTGCAGTAGGATGATCTGATTTGTTGTTGAGGATAATATATGCATTTTGAGGCCGAGATGGCCCCTTTTAGACAGGTAACAGGTTTATTTTAATATGGGAGACATCCGATATATGGGGAGGTTCTGCCCGATTTTCTGTAAAAATACAGCCGGCATCCAGGGTAACGGGCGGCTGCTCACGATCCCGGGTCGGGGCGTGACAGTTGGATTGGTATCAGAGCGACTTGTGTAAGAGCTATGTAGGAAGAGAGTCTTGGAGACATTCCCGAATAAGTTGGTTTTTAAAGTCCTCAATGCATGAGAGTTTCATACAGTCATGAAGTCCCAGTGCATGGTCATAGGCATATGAGTTCATCTATTTTAGGGGGTTAAATACGGTTGTATCTAACCTAACTTGCTATATTCTTCTCCTATTGAACTAAGAATTTCATTCTTTTGTGAGGGTAGCCATGTTATGATTAGTTCAAAATTCTTGAACCGTGCCTATTCTTTTTATGAGAATAAACATCTTTCTCTTGCAGAATTATGCCACCTAGACGTGGAAGGAGAGGTGCTAGATTTGCATCGCTTGAGGGTCTATTAGTGCCAGATGCACCTCGGGCACCCGAGACCCCACGAGTACCAGAGGACTTAGACGAGCCGGAGGATCGTACCTCGACTCGCGTGCCACCACCGGCACCTACTCAGCCAGCTGCTCAGGCTGAGATTCCTGTACCCACACTCGACGCCTTTAGGCAGGTGTACGAGTGGTACGCTTTGCATGGGGTCCAGATTCCGCCCCCACCACCTCCTACAGCGGCGCCTGCACCTGCAGCAGCGCCAGTTCCTACGGCACCGGTTCCACCGCCGGTGGCCGGTCCTTCTACTTTGTTCGAGCCGAGTGAGAGCACATCGGCTATTCTTAGACGGGTACATGAGCTGACTCAGTTGGTTAAGGAGGCTCGTCAGCTAGGGTGCACAGATTTTGCAGGGCTTGGTGATGCTGCGGCAGCCAAGCATTGGATCAACCGCACCCGCAGGATTTTGACTGATCTCGGGATTGGAGAGGAGCTCTGCCTAAAAGTGGCAGAGCGATTATTAGATGGAGAGGCCCTCTCATGGTGGGAGACCCTTACTGATGAGGCGATAGAGCCA
Organism: Dillenia suffruticosa; assembly: GCA_033439265.1. Classification (NCBI taxonomy): domain Eukaryota; kingdom Viridiplantae; phylum Streptophyta; class Magnoliopsida; order Dilleniales; family Dilleniaceae; genus Dillenia; species Dillenia suffruticosa. Next base: position 2,675,239 of record JAVTVX010000012.1, on the reverse strand, counting down.
TTGCGGTGGGACGACTTCCTTCGGGAGTTTGACCGCAGATTTTTCCCACTCTACCAGCAGGACCGGATGAGGTCAGAGTTGGGACGGCTTACACAGGGGTCCAGATCTGTCTCGGAGTATGAGGCAGACATGCGGAGACTTGCCGCATTTGTACCAGATCTGGCCACACCTCAGTATTTGCGCTTCAAGTTTGAGGACGGTTTTAGCCTCAGCATAAAGAGGTATATGACTGTTACTCCACAGTTTACACTGGCTGAGGTGATAGACTCTGCTCACCGCGCGGAGGCTTTGGTCCCGCTGAGACTAGGCAAAGAGAGAGCAGAGAGCAGAAGAGAAAGAAGGAGAAGTCTCATTTTGCGGAGAATTCCAAGAGGGGCAGGGGATCCAGTTCGTACAGAGGCGGATTTGGATCTGGATTTCCTGAGCTGGGACGGGGACAGTACTCCCAGGGGTTTAGACAGCCCGCACCGACTCACCCTGCACAGTTTACTACTCAGCGGCACCCTTATTGCCGTAGGTGCAGTCAGTCCCATCCGAGCGGCACTTGTTCAGTGACGGTCAGTTGCTTCCACTGTGGGAAGCCGGGGCATATTAGGAGTTCATGCCCTGAGTTAGGACTCGGAGCACAAAGTTCACTGAGCCACACTAGTACTCCTCGTATGGGACAGCAGGGGCAGCCTGTTCGGCCAGCAGTTTCTACTCCCAGGGTGACCACTGGGAGTAACACAGTGCAGACTCAGGCACGACAGCAGCCTAGGGCTCAGGCCCGGGTTTATGCCATGACGCATGAGGACGCCCAGGCGAACCTCGACATCATCATGGGTACTCTACCCATTTTCGGAATAGATGCTCGTATCCTTATTGACACGGGGTCTAATTATTCGTATGTGAGCGATAAATTCTCCCGACACTCTGACAGACCGCTCTCACCTTTGGACGAGGAGATATCGGTCATCACTCCTCTGGGTGAGCAGATTGTGCGCGGCACAGTGTATAGAGAATGTGAGATCAAAGTTGGGGATACAGTGCTGAAAGCAGATCTAATCCCTCTCGCCATGACTGATTTTGATGCCATCTTGGGGATGGACTGGCTATATATACATCGGGCTTCAGTTGACTGCTTTAAGAAGCAGGTGGAATTTCGAAGACCCGATCGGCTAGTGTTGATTTTTGAGGGCGAGAGGCGGGTTTTACCCCGTTGTTTCATTTCAGTTTTGGAGGCCAGACGCATGATTCGCCGCGGATGTGCGACTTACCTGACTCATATCATTGACACCACTGCTCAGGGACCGAGACTGGAGGATGTCCCAGTGGTACAGGACTTTCCTGATGTTTTCCCCGAAGAGCTGCCCGGACTACCACCTGTTCGGGAGTTTGACTTTGAGATCGATTTAGCTCCGGGGACTACCCCTATCTCTATGCCGCCATACAGGATGGCGCCGGCTGAGCTGAGAGAGCTCAAGGTCCAGCTGCAGGAGTTGCTGGATAAGGGGTTTATCCGTCCTAGCACGTCTCCGTGGGGTGCACCGGTGTTGTTTGTGAAAAAGAAGGACGGCACATTTCGGCTATGTGTAGATTATAGACAGCTGAACAAAGTTACCGTTAAAAATCGGTACCCACTACCACGTATTGATGATCTTTTTGATTAGTTACAGGGTGCCAGAGTATTCTCGAAGATAGATCTCCGGTCGGGTTACCATCAACTGCGGATTAGGGCCGAGGATGTGCCTAAGACGGCTTTCCGCACCCGATACGGACATTATGAGTTTTTGGTCATGCCGTTTGGGCTGACTAATGCCCCTGCCGCATTTATGGACCTAATGAACCGAATTTTTCACGATTATTTGGATCGGTTTGTCATTGTTTTTATTGATGATATCTTAGTCTACTCGCGGAGTGATGATGAGCATGCTCAGCACCATAGGGTGATTTTGCAGACTCTTCGTGAGAGACAGCTTTATGCCAAGTTCACCAAGTGTGAATTTTGGTTGCGGCAGATTGGTTTTCTTGGCCATGTAGTTTATGTGGAAGGTATCTTTGTTGATCCGCAGAAAGTTGAGGCTATCTTGAGATGGGAGCAGCCACAGACAGTGACTGAGATCAGGAGTTTTCTTGGTCTAGCCGGGTATTACCGCAGGTTTGTAGAGGGCTTTTCTCAAATTGCGGCTCCGTTATCTAGATTGACGCGAAAAGGTGTCAAGTTTGTATGGGATGATCGTTGTGAGGTGAGCTTTCAGGAGCTCAAACAGCGATTGACGTCCGCTCCGATTCTAGCCCTTCCCACGAGTAGTCGAGAGTATGTGGTGTACAGTGACGCCAGCAGGCAGGGATTGGGCTGTGTATTGATGCAGGATGGTAGAGTTATCGCCTATGCTTCGCGGCAGCTAAAGAAGCATGAGGTGAATTATCCTACGCACGATTTGGAGTTGGCGGCCATAGTCTTTGCACTAAAGATATGGCGCCACTATTTATATGGGGTCACATGCAGAGTGTTTACAGATCACAAAAGTCTAAAGTATCTGTTCACTCAGAGGGAGCTGAATTTGAGGCAGCGGAGATGGTTAGAGCTCCTAAAGGATTATGACCTCATTATTGATTATCATCCGGGCAAGGCTAATGTGGTGGCTGATGCCTTGAGTCGGAAGTCGTCTTCCTCTTCTCAGACTACCGAGAGTACTTATCTCTCGTGTTTATTGGGACTCCGAGCTTTGGGAGTCAGGTTGGCTAGTGATGATCAGGGAGCTATACTAGCCAGATTTGAGGTTCGGCCGAGTTTGCTCGATCGTATCAGGGAGCTTCAGCAGAGTGACGAAGAACTCCGAGGTATTTATGAGAAAGCCAGCAGAGGTGATATTGACGACTTTAGAGTTCGCAAGGATAGACTGTTGGTTTTCGAGATCGAGTATGTGTACTGGCAGATAGTGATCTTCGCAGGGCTATTCTTGAGGAGGCCCATTCATCTGCTTATGCTTTACATCCCGGCAGTACTAAAATGTACCGCACCATCAGAGACAGTTATTGGTGGTCGGGTATGAAACGGGAAATTGCAGAATTCATTGCTCGTTGCCTTGTATGTCAGCAGGTGAAGGCTGAGCACCAGCGTCCAGCTGGCACATTGCAGCCCCTTCCCATTCCTGAGTGGAAGTGGGAGCATATCACGATGGATTTTGTAGTGGGATTACCGCGGACTTCGGCACAGCACAATGCTATTTGGGTGATAGTTGACCGACTTACTAAGTCCGCACATTTTATCCCGATTAGGAGTGATTACTCGCTTGAAAGGTTGGCACGCCTCTATATTGATATGATTGTGAGGCTGCATGGGGTTCCAGTGTCGATAGTATCAGATCGAGACCCCAGATTTACATCTCGTTTTTGGCCCAGTCTGCAGGAGGCTTTAGGTACTAGACTGAATTTCAGCACAGCGTATCACCCCCAGACAGATGGTCAGTCAGAGAGAACTATTCAGACTTTAGAGGACATGCTTAGGGCATGTGTTATGGATTTCCGGGGGAGTTGGGATCGGCATCTTTCGTTGGTGGAATTCGCCTATAATAATAGCTATCAGGCGAGCATTGGCATGCCACCTTACGAGGCATTGTATGGGAGGAAGTGTCGTACCCCGTTGTGCTGGGATGAGGTTGGTGAGCGACGACTCACCAATGTTGAGCTGGTAGAGGAGACGAAGGAGAAAGTGAGGATTATCCGTACGCGGATGAAAGCCGCCCAGGATAGACAGAAATCCTATGCAGATCGTAGGCGGCGACCTCTAGAGTTTACTGTGGGAGACATGGTATTCTTAAAGATATCTCCTTTGAAGAGAGTCATTCGATTTGGGCAGCGAGGGAAGTTGAGTCCCAGGTATATTGGGCCCTTCCGTATCCTTGAGAGGGTCGGAAGTGTAGCATATAAATTGGAGCTGCCAGCAGATCTATCGCGTGTTCACGATGTATTTCATGTCTCAGTACTTAGGAGATATCAGCCAGATCCCTCACACATTTTAGAAGCTCCGCCAGTTGAGCTTCGAGAGGACTTGAGTTTACCTGTTCAGCCCGTGACTATTCTGGATCGACAGGTCAGAAAGCTACGGAGCAAAGAGGTTCCTCTTGTCAAAGTTTTGTGGAGGAGCGACTGGGTTGAGGAACAAACCTGGGAGCCTGAGGAAGCCATGAGGAAACAGTACTCCCATCTATTTTCTGTATAGTTTTCTTTTGTCTCGAGGACGAGACTTGTTTTTAGGGGGTTAGAAAATGTAATACCCAGCAGAAAAAAAAAAAAAAAAAAAATTGGGATATTTAAAATTAGGGCTTAAAGCCCTAATTACTTTCCATTCTCTCTCTCTCTCTCTTTCCCCCTCTCTTCTCTTCTCTCCCTTTTTCTTCTCTCTTTTTCCCTTCTCCCCGCCGCCGTGTCTCTTCCCCTCCCGCTGCCATCCTCCGCCGTGAGCGACCGCCCGAGCACAGCCGCGCGATCATCTCCGCGCGAGCGCTAGCGCCACCGCGCAGTCTTCCTCGTGAGCGCGCGAGCGCTGCAACGCGACCCTCCCTCGCGTGAGCACGCGATCGCTCGAGCACGCCGTAGCACGAGCCCCTGCGCGCCCCTGTGCGGTCCCTGCACCAGCTCGCACTTGCGCGCCCCAGCGCGTCCCAACGCGCTCCAGCGCGACCCAGCCTAAGCGCGAGCAGCGCTCGCGCAGCGCGCGAACCGCGCGCGAGCAGCGCTCGAGCAGCGCGCGAACAGCGCGCGAGCAGCGCTCGAGCAGCGCGCGAACAGCGCTCGAGCAGCGCGCGAGCAGCCGCGATCCCCAGCTCGCGATCCCCAGCGCGCGACCCCAGCGCGCCTCAGCACGCCCCAGCACGAGCGCGAGCGCTCCAGCGTGCGACCCACAGCGCGAGCAGCGCACGATCCAGCTTACGAGTGCGCTTCAGCGCGTGAGCCAGCGCCAGCGCCAGCACGAGCGCGAGCGCGCTCCAGCGCCCGATCCGGCTTGCCAGGCCGCAGGCCCACCAGGCCCGCCGGCCCACCAGGCCCGCCGGCCCACCAGGCCCGCCGGCCCATCAGCTCGCGGCCCACGGCCCGCAACGGCCCGCGGCCGTCCGTGAGCCTCTGCGAAGGTAAATGACTCTAAGTTTCGATTTTCGCACTTGGGTTTCGAAATTCTTTAGTATTGGACTTAAATTGTTCGCAATTGTTTCAAATTTGGAAACATTCAGGTTTTAGACCAAACCAACAGGCGAACGAAAGCTAAATTCGAGATCCGAAGAATCCTAGGTGAGAGAAATGAAATCTCTTCAACCCTTGAATAAATTTTGTCAAATTAGGTAGTATTAGTTGATTTATTTATAAATTGAGGAATTTAGGGTTCGTACGAAATTAAGAAAAAAAACGATAAACCCTGAAATAGTCGGAAATTGATGAAAATCGTGATGACTTGATTAGGTTGGCTTTCTTGGTGACTCGATTGAGGGGCGTCTTGTTTTGCGTATTTTGGCGTTATTGGGGAGTGCGCTACCTTCCCCAAAACAGTGAGTGGGATTTATTTCAATGCTTTTGTTTAATATGTAAATCCTGTTTTACAACATTTTGATAATGAGCATGATTTGTCGTATGTTGGAAATGTTTTGACTGGTTTTAAAATTGACTTTTGTGAACCGTTGGAGTGTCCAAAAACTGTATTGAATTATGAAATTATGCATTCATGTGGTTGAAAAGTATAATATGCCATTTTATGCTATATGTTGCATTGGTTTATGAACCGGATTTCGGCACATTTTGATATGATATTGGTTTTGGCTTTGAGAGCTTTGATATGTATTGTTCCGTAGCTACGAAGGACACCGTGAGAGGCGCTTTGGTGGCGTCCGGATATGCCTAGGCCTGGGGTATCCCACGAGTTGTCGTGATTTGATTATCTACACGGTACTAGCCAGGTTGAACCCGAAAGGGGAGGATTTGGATTTGGATTGGATATACTCTTCAAGTCTAGCACCTGGACGAGGTTCGTCGCCAACGCCGGGGTAGAGAGCACTTTAAATAAAATTGCATATAACACCCCCGGTGCGCCTGTCATAGGTCGCGGTAGACCTCTGCCAGGACATTTTCGGCTGGCAGCTCTATGATTTTAATGACAGTGCTTTGGATGCATATTTGACTTGAAAATGCGTGAAATGATATATTGTTGAAATGAAGAGCATGATGATTTGAAATATGATTTATATACTTATGTTTTGACACTCCAGTTTCACACTCCATATTTGATGACTGCATTGACCCACTCACTCACTGAGTATTCTCTCCCGAGTACTCACCCCTCATTTCCCTTTTGTTTCAGAGATAGTATTTGACAAGGAGTGTCGCTTTTAGGACGCTCAGTATCTTTGGGAGATCAGGCCTGGACTTGAGGAGTCATTGTGTATTTCCGCTGCAAAAATTTGTATTGGTGATGTATTTGTATTCTGAGGTCTATAGATGACCATTTTTATAATTCTGGGATGACTGTATAAATATGGACATTTAAATTGTGGAACTCTCATGTCACTGCATGACATTGCATTGAGGCATTTCTTTTTCGTTGCGTCTGTATTTGGGAATGTGTCATGTCTTAGAATTGTCCTCTAGGATCGCTCGGTGCCTCCTCTAAATCACAGGAGGGGCGACTGGCGGCTGTCCATGCCTTTGACGGGGGCATGGCAGTAGAGGTCTGTGGTTAGGACTGGGGAGAATTGTTTGTTAGCCTTGCGTTGCCCTGGATTGTGCAGTAGGATGATCTGATTTGTTGTTGAGGATAATATATGCATTTTGAGGCCGAGATGGCCCCTTTTGGACAGGTAACAGGTTTATTTTAATATGGGAGACATCCGATATATGGGGAGGTTCTGCCCGATTTTCTGTAAAAATACAGCCGGCATCCAGGGTAACGGGCGGCTGCTCACGATCCCGGGTCGGGGCGTGACAAATTGGCATCCTTTTATGGAAATTCTTTGTATGGACAAATTGATGCAGTACTCATATTCTAATCATGTTTCTAGGGGCAACGTTTATTGGCCAAATGAACTAACCTCAAAAAATACAAAGTAAATTTTTATTTTTTTAAGCCATAACTATGGCAAGACATGATTGAATATTACAATAAAAAAATTAAATAAAAATTGAGTTTAAAATTAATTCAAGCTCAACATAACAACGGCTTTTGCCCAATTTTTGAATCCTTAACACCCATGCTAGTTACTTATGAAATCTATCCACTTATGATACAGTGGTAAAGACAAACAAATTTCTTAGAATATGAAAGGTGAGACTTTCGTTTTGTCCCGGAGAAAGATATAACAAGAGAACTTTGTTAAGATTGTTTCGTTATACCAACTTCTAACCAGTTCAGTGATTAGATATTTATATTTTTTAAGTAAAATCTTGAATTCGAATATTGTATATAATAAAAATACACTTAAAGTTTCAATTTGTCTCAAAGCAATTTAATTAGATATAATAAAATTATGAGACACCGATAGTTTATATTTAAAAAAATAATTGCTTTGGTGGGATATGGAATTCTAGTAATCGTCGGCCCAGCCCATTAAGACCATACGGGCTTGACCCTATCCCCGCCTTTCTCCGATGTCTCAGTGGAAGTCCCACGAGAGTGCATCCCAGCCCATAAAGGCTATGTGGACTTGACCCTATCCTCTTCTTTTTTTTGAGTACCGGATCGATCGGTATTCAAATTTTATCCAACTAATTTGATTTGAGTATTGTGATTCGTTAAAGAATTAATTTTTTTAAATCTTTTTCTCCATTCAAGGTTCGAAATTTAAACCTCTGATCAAGAGATAGAATATTTGATCTTTCACCCCTAAAGAGTTTGTTACTCTATCCTCTCCTTCCTCCCATGGATCAGTGGAAGTCCCTCGAGTGCGTGCGACAACCACTTTTTTGATTGTTTTAGTGGAACCCACCGAAAGATAGAAAGAAAAGAAAGATAAAGAAAATAAAGAAAAAGATTGAATTATTGGACCAATATTCTTTTCCCCTTTTCTTTCGAAACACATTATTTATATAGGTGGATCTAAGTTTCCTTTGAAATCTGAGCTACTCAACATTGAGAAGAGAAACCATAGTTTTTGGCTTTGACAGGAGCTTTCAAAAACATCAACCCCTTTAAACAAGTTAAAGAGTCTTCTCTGTAAGTAGAAACAGCACTTTATTTTTGTTATTCACACACAAATAAGATTTCATTTGTTTAATTTTATACCTATCTTTCTCTCTCTCCATTTTTGACTTGACATAAAACTTCACTCTAACTTAGATTTTTGAAATTCTGCAACAAAAATGATATTCTGTCATAACAAAACCATTAGACTATACAAGTGTTTAGCAATCCAAATGATTAGAACTGTGCAGAAAATATATTCAAAAACGTTTGGATAGCCAAAAAAATGAAAAATAACAAATTCATAGTGAATACTTACTCCTTCAAAAGATAAGTGAAAGATGAGCCCCCTTTTTTTTTTTTTTGGGTCGAATGGTGATTGGACCTCTGATCCTCATAACAGCATAATGTGGATTTGTTTCATCTAATAGCATACTTTTCGTTGGTTCTCAGGGAAGCACCGAGAAATTGTGTATAATTATGGAGTCAGATGAGTCAAAAACTAGTATTGTCGGTGAAGTTTTTCAAGGTAACAACTACAAAAGGTGGAGTGCCTGCATGAGAAACTATCTTCGAGGTGAAGGCTTATGGGAAGTTTTAAATGAGGAAACCAGGCCCGAAGAAAATGGTGAGAAATTCAAGATATGGGAAAAGAAGGATGCCAAGGTTTTACACCTAATCCAAATTTCTTGTTCACCAAATATGCTTGATCAAATTGTGGAGCTTGACTCAGCCAAAGCTGCGTGGGATCATTTGGCCTCAATGAAAGGGGAGCAAGAGGAAGAAATGGAAGAGAAAGAAGGTACTTTCACTGTTACGAAACTCAGCAACCTTAAATAAAGAAAATTTTTATTAAAAATTATAGTCTCCTAGTGGGATGTTTTGGTTTTAATTATGCACTGATTTGGTCTAATTTTTGTAAATGCCACAGAAACAAAAATTGAATGTTTAGATATTCAACCTGATCTGCTTTTGTACGATGCAATCAATAGTGGTGACTGGGAAGCAGCAATGAATCTGCTTGAGTCTAAAGGCGATGACAAGTTTTCTACTGTTATTTCACCCTATGGGGAAACAATCCTTCACGTTGCAACTCACAGTGGACAATTCAAGCTTGTGAAGAAATTAGTAAAAGTGATGAAGCGAGACGACATGGAAATAAAAACAATTTATGGCCAAACAGCGCTTTCATGTGCCGTTCGCCTTGGCAATACAAAAATTGCAAGGCACATGGTGATGCAAAACCCTAATTTGGTTACTATTCCTAATAGATTCGGCGAAATCCCAGTGTCTGAGGCTGCTTATTATGGCCATAAAGCAATGGTAAAGTATCTCAAATCCGTAACCCCATATCAATGTTTGGATCCAGCAACAAGTACTCAAGGAGTCGATCTTCTAACATTTTGTATTGAGGTTGAATTCTATGGTAAGACTACAACTATACAAATAGTTTGACGTGGGCTAGTCTTTTCTTAGTGTTTTTTGTATGCACAGATCTTGCACTGGATTTGCTACAAATATTCCCGCGACTAGCAGTTCACAAAAATCGACATAGCAAAACTGCCCTGAGAAAACTTGTTGAACAACTTTCTGCTTTTAAGAGTGGAAGTGAGCTTGTATTTTGGCAACGGTGGATCGACTATAGTGAGTCTCTCTCTCTCTCTCTCTCTCTCTCTCTCTCTCTCTCTCTAGTATTATGTCATATGCATATGTGAAACACAATGGTTAGTGAATCTTGCTATTCTGATGATCAAATTGCTTGTACACACTTACCTTGGAAGTTATAGGTTCAATCGTTAGAAGCCTATCTGTTTATTCATAAAACTTGCCTATACCTTGAACCAATGATGGGCAAAGGGAGACAACCTAACAGAAAGATCATGCACTGTAACTAAGTTAACATTCTCAGTCTTGTCTAGAAATATTGTTATATATTTGATGTCCTTGTGAAGGTTTGCCAGTACGAATTCCTGGCACCTCCAATAATACTCGCAGGGATATTGAAAGTGGATATGAAGGACCACTAAACAGAGAAAGCATGACTCAAATAGGTATATCGGCAGTGTTTTTGTTTATCCTTTTTGCTTGATGAGGATGGGTAGCACTCTCTTTGGTTGGCCTTTGGCATGTCATTACCAATGATGAGATTTGCTTTTCTGTGTACAGCTCTTAATAGGTCACTCGAATGCCTCTGGGATGTTCTAAAGCTCTTTGGTAATAAACTCATCTTGTAATTTGTGGTAAGGTTGAACATGCTTCCAGGTGTTCTTACCTTTTCCCCTCCATTTAACTTCGCCTTTTTTGCAGTGCCATTTATTAAAAGTACATACAAAGAAAAGTTGAAACATATGCAAGTCCAAAAATTACTGAGTTGCATATGTGAAGAAATGTCAAGTTTAAGTCACGCACAACTTGTAGATGTTGGTTTTTTTGATGCAACGGCTGACTCTGTTGTGGATGGTATTGTTGAATTCTTCATTGAGGCCGAGAAATTGTATCCAGATATCTTGTCCATCATAGATAATAAAAGTCGCAACATATTTTTTATTGCAACTAGGAGACGCCATAACAATATTTTGAACCTTATGTTCAATAGCACCAGAAACACTCAAACAGCACTCAATAGTCGGGACAATGGTGGCAACAACATTCTACATTGTGCTGCAAAGTTAGCACCTTCCGCCAAGCTTGAGCTCATTTCCGGTGCAGCTTTGCAAATGCAATGGGAGCTAAAATGGTTCAAGGTATTACTTGTAAAAATTAATGTTCTTAAAACATCAGACATGAGGCTCAAGTTCTGGGATATGTTGTGGTGGCTGCTTTCAGAATTGAATCAGAGCCAACAGTGGCATGATTTTACTTTGATTGCAGGAAGTAGAAAACCTTGTAAGGCCTAGCATGAGAGGAGCTACAAATAACGGTGGCAAAACACCATGGACTTTGTTTACAGAACAACACAAGAAGTTAAAAGAAGAGGGAGAGAAATGGATGAAGGACAATGCAACATCTTGTAGTCTTGTCTCTGCCCTCATTGCAACAATAATGTTTGCAGCAGCATTCACGGTTCCTGGCGGCAATGATGGGTCAAAAGGAATCCCAATATTTCTACATAGGATTGAATTTAAGGTCTTCATAGTTTCAGATGCACTATCTTTGTTCTCTGCTGCCACTTCCGTATTGATGTTCTTAGGAATCCTCACATCACGCTATAGAGAAGAAGACTTCCTTGTCTCATTGCCTACAAAGTTGATCATTGGTCTTTCCACTCTTTTCTTCTCGATTGCTACCATGGTGATAAGCTTTGGAACCACACTAGTCCTCATGTTTCAAAACCGATCAGCCTGGTTTCTCACTCCAATCATATTGATCGCAAGCATTCCAGTCCTCGCTTTTGCTTGGATGCAGTTTCCTCTTCTATTGGAGATTTTCTATTCAACATATATACTCACCATCTTGCAAAAGCCGAAGAAGCTGCACATCAAATTGCAGTTGTTACGCAATGCAGCATGCAATTTCCTGACTCGGGGGAAAGTGAAACTGAAGAAAGTGAAACTGTAGAAGTGGCATATATTCCCAATCTGTACTACTTTTTTCTACTTTTCTAGAGGCAATTTTTTTTTTTTCCTTTTCTTCTTCCTTCTTCTTCTTCCTCTTTTTTTTTTTTTTTAATTATTGTAGCAATAGAAGTGTCCACAACACATCTTTATGACAATATTAATATCCAGTGGCATATATTTCCATCTTAAAAAATTAGCCTCCTTTGTTGAAATATGTTACTTACATTGTTTCCCTTTTGTATTACACAGAAGATCTTGAGTTACACCGCCATACCCTAAATTTAGGGTTTTTTTTTTGTCAAAAATATATTCAATGAAATTTGTTTTTCTGACTACATAGAACATCCCTTTTATTTCAAGTAGGTATTCTTTCTATTTCTATTAGGGTTTGGTGACTCTAATTTCTATAAATTGTATATCCATTCCTTTACGATTCACAAAGACACCAATTGGCATCCCTTTATGGAAATTCATTGTGTGGACAAATTGACGTAATACTCGTATTCTAATCATGCTTCTAGGGCAATGCTTATTTGCCAAATGAACCAAGCTCAAAAAATACAAAATTATTATTTTTTTCTATGGCAAGACATGATTGAATATTATGATAAAAAATAGAGTTTAAAATTAATTCAACCACACCATAACAATGACTTTTACCCAATTTTTGAAATCTTCGGCTTGAACACCAATACTAGTTACTTATGAAATCTATCCAGTGGAAAAGGGTATTTTCTGATTTTTCAATTGGCATGGAAAAACAATTAAATTTTCGCTTTGTCCCCAAAAAAAAGAGGGTGAGGGAACTTGTTCAGATTGTTTCAGTTGGATAAGAAGAGTCAATTTTGGAGATCCGAGACCAGAATTCTTGTAATTGTCGGCCCAGCCGACAAAGGCTATGCGGACTTGACCTTGACCCCATCCCCTCCTTCTCCGGTACATCAGCGGAAGTCCCTCAAGAGTGCGTGCGGCCACCACTGTTTTGATTGTTTTAGTTGAACCTGCTAAAACGACAACGTATCACACAATTACGAGAAGAGTTAGAAGATAGAGAGAATGACAAAAGGAGAGAAGACCAGAGTTAGAGAGAGGAGAGAGAGAGATGAAAAGAGAAAGGAAAGGGAGGAAAGAGCTCGTTAGTGGGGAAAGAGAGAAAGAATATAAAAAGAGAAAGAAGATTTTTCAACCGTAAATACCATAGAGGCATTTTGTAATGAATAGTGCCAAATATTTAACCATCACTTTTTTTTCTCCATGGATTTGGTTCACATCAGGTATCTAAAATTTTACTTTACTGTAATTAATCCCGGTTGAGTTGTTATTAGGTCTCAATAAGAGGAAACTCTCCTGATGTCATTTTTATTATTATCAAAACTCAAATCCTGATTTTTTATGTGCAATGTTAATATCTTTCACACTAAATCAACGAAGCGTTGATATATTTAACCATCACATAATGCTAATTGGAAAAAAAAAAAAAGTTACAGTATTGGCATTTTCTGGTGTCAAACCCTTCCTAATACGAACAAAAGCCCTTGCATGGCCCCTTCCACGCAAAATCATAAGATCTCCTCAATATTTTCCTCCTATATTCTATGTCGATACTTGCTTTTGTTCTTTCTTCGTAAACAATTTTATTTTCTTGTTAATTTTTCCATAATCTACCCAATATATATTTTTCCTTTCACTTGTATTTCTCTGTAATTTTTATTTTTTTAAAATATATTTTAAGTTTAATATATTGAAATATATTTTTTTTACTTTGAGTAATATTCTTTTGAATTTAAGACGAGTATACTTTTATCTTTTCCTAATACCATTTTTTGCACAAAATTATTATTTATAAGACAACACAAGCACAGGTGGCAGTTGGTTTCTGTTTCATTCCATCAATCATGTGATCTCAGGAGAAAAAGCCACAATTATGTCTCATGTGTGGATATTTTTATCTTATCTTCTTAATATGAATTTTTGTATTATTTATAGGACAACAATAGCACAGGTGTCAGTTGGTTTCTGTCTCATTCCATCAAACAGGGAATGTATGAAGAAAAAGCCACAATCATGTTTCATGTGGGTATATTTTTATCTTATCTTAATTTGAAAAAAAAAATTATTATTTGTAAGATAAGATAGCACAGGTGGCAGTTGGTTTGGGTTTCATTCCATAAATCATGTGTTCTATTGGTCACTCAAAAAGCCACAATTATTGCGTCTTATCCACTAATGCTGGATCCTTTATAGTCGCAACAAAGGTCAAGGTCCGTATTACAACAGTGAATGAAACTTTGGAAGCTGTGATCTGGAATTGGGAATTTGGGGTTCATTCACCAGCAATCAGCTCAGTCAAGTCTGCATTGGTCCTAGTTTGAGCTACTTGAGCAGATTAGACAATCCCCCTCTGTAAGTTTGACACTTTTCTTGCATTTTGCCGTTTTCAGTATCTGATCTAAGTCTTTTTAATTTCTGTTTTTTATTGCCTTTAAGGGCTTCAAGCACCTAAAATTGGAATACCCACGTGCTGTTTTGGGTATTTTGCATCATAATTCCTAATGCAGCGAGCAGATTTGGACTTTTTATGGTGTTTCAATGCAAATCCTTGCTAATAATCATGTTGTTTCTCGTTGCTTAGTCTTTGACTCGTTTACGTTGAAAATATATGACCCAGAGAATTCAATCGAATTCTTGGTTGTGTTACACTACTTATTCTGGTTGAACTCAAACATGACCACACAATATTGAATTTAGAACACATGTATGATGTCCTTCAACGTTGTAACTTATGCATTTCAGATGGGCATATGGTTCATACTTGCAACTTGAATGTAAGGACATTATTTCCTGGTTCTGATTAGGTATGTTTTTTCAAGTTTATTTCTTCGACGCCTTTCTCATCATCAATTTGAGAATGTAATGATCGACGAGTTTCCAAGGGTTTCTTGCTAGTAAATTGGAGATCTAGACTGGTCCCTATTATTCCCATGACTGCTTTTTTTTTTTTTTTTTTTTCTTCACATGGTTTTGGACTAAGCATTTTATCATGTTATTTGTACTTCATTCTGTTAGGTTTGAAAGATCTAGAACCTTGGAGGGTAATTAGAGCAACTTCTGAGCCCATGGTTTTTCCTTTGTATCTTGCATTGTTGATGGTCTATTCTTTCATATTTCAAGGTATACGAGTGTGAAAGATGACAACATTTAAGAATTATGTGAAGCTTTACAATGCTGTCGATAGAGGTGACTGGGAAGCCACAAAAGCATTCCTTCATTCAGATGAAGGTGCAATACGTGATGTAATATCACATTCGGGGAAGACAGCCCTTCATTTTGCAGTCGCAGCAGGACACATAAAAATTGTGGAGGAGATGGTGAAGTTGATGGAACCACCAGATTTGGAACTAGTAGAAAATGATGGTTACACCCCTCTAGCTATTGCTGCTCGTGGTGGAACAACAAAAATTGCAAAGATCTTATTGGACAAGAATATAAATTTGGTAAATATTCAAACTAAATTTCAGGAACTTCCAGATCTACTGGCTTCTGGGACTGGTCATGCAGATACGACCCGTTATTTGTATTCTCAAACTCCATCAGAGGAACTTGCCCCAGAAAGAGGCAAGAATGGTGTTACACTTCTTACCAATTGCATCCTTGCAGAAATCTATGGTAAGAGTCGCATATCTCTTGGCTGATCCATGCCTTTCAAGTCATTTTATACAAGCAATCATTTTGTTCAATCAAAATCTGAGACCTACCTACATATAGGCAGCAAACTGATTTTTTAATTAGTTTAATCTCTTATCTCCTGTCTTTGGAGCACTGACAGTTGAATGTGGATCATGTTTCGCAATGGCATAGTTAATGTGCTACATTATGAAACTAAGTAATGGCACTCTCACTATCCTCTCTTTTTGCATGTTATGATCGCAGGATGTTGCTTTGGACCTACTTAAGTGCTGCCTAAGTTTAGCTGCCGTTCCAGATGCCAGTGGATGCTCTGCAGTGCATGTTTTGGCTAAGATGAGGTCTGCATTTCTAAGTGGAACTCCACTTCTATTTTGGCAGCGATGGATCTATTCATGTCAGTCTCTCTCTCTCTCTCAGATGCAGAGGGAGCCATTTCCCAATGCCATGAGAACTTGACGAAAATGGAGAATATCATTAGAAGAAAAAGGAAGGAGATCTTAACAATGTATTACCAATGTCATTTCTGGAGATAATCTTATTCTTGTAGCTATAATGTTTTGCTCAAGTGGTTTTAATAAAACTTAAAAAGACTTGCTTCCAACTTTTTCAGCTCTTGTTTTTTGACTTCAAAATGGAGCTGACTAAGTCCATTTCCTGTGTAGGGATAAAGATACGGCAAAATGACCTTAAGTTTATCTATAAAGACACCAAATCACCGCATGGAAGGGAAGACGACAATAAGAATGTTTTTGTTGAAAGTAGGTGATATAATACTGTTCTCTGTCTTTTTTTGAGCTTTCTCCTTTTGGATGTTTTGTTCATAGCATAAGCAATCAAATCTGTCTACTAATCTCTTGATGGTTTATGCAGCTATCCATGATTTGCTTGGAGTCATATGGAATCACAAAACATTACTTGGTATGCTACCTTTTCAAGTTTCACCTCAAAATATTAAAGGTTCTCTGGTGACTAATTCTTTTGGTTCTGTTGCCTATGAAAATCTCAGATATCAAACACGTAAGGGATCGAAAATTGGTGCATGCCCAGTCCCATGACTTCTCCATCTCATGTGTGTAGAAATTTTTTCATTCGATTGGGAACATTTTTTGAGAACTGGAATGGTAGAAACAATGTTCCTTGCTGTTCAAAATGGGATCGGAGAGTTTGTCACTGATGTCCTCAAATCTTATCCTGATTCAATACGGTTTTTTAATGCCAAAAAACAAGGGATCTTTCACTCTGCCATTCTACATCACCAAGAAAAAATCTTTAATATTTTATACGAACTAGGTTCGAAAAAGTACCTTATAGTTGGATATAGAGACTCACTTGGTAACAGTATGTTACATCAAGCTGCGATGTTAGCACCTCCTTCTCGACTTCGCCTTAAATCTGGTGCAGCCTTGCAAATGCAAAGGGAGTTACAATGGTTTCAGGTGATTTCCCTTCACTTTCTAGACTTTGTAGAACACTTTGGTTGGTTAGCTTTTGATACATCTATCTATATGTGACTTGTCAAATGTAGGAGGTGGAAAATATTGTGGAACCCAAGTTCAGAGAAATACAAAACAATGAGAATCATACACCGCATGATTTTTTCACTGCTTGGTTAAGGAAGGAGAGAAATGGATGAAAGACAGCCGAATCAGGTATGCTTGTAGCCACCCTCATTGTGACCATCATGTTCACGGCTGCATTTACGGTTCCTGGTGGCAATGATGGTAGTACCGGCTACCCCATCTTCTTGAAGGAGAAACTGTTTGTAGTCTTTATATTATCGGATGCTATATCGCTCTTTGCTTCCTCAACTTCAGTACTAATGTTTCTCGGAGTCCTCACATCACGCTATGCAAAACAAGATTTTCTCAAGTCACTACCCACCAAGTTGTTCCTCGCTCTTTCAAGTCTGTTTCTCTCAATTGTGACTATTTCGTTTGGTATCACTCTGATCATAATGCTTCGCCATCGCTCAAGTTGGGTGCTTTACCCAACTATTTTATTTGGAAGCATTCCAGTTGCTCTCTTTGGTTTGTTGCAATTTCGTCTCCTTGTAGAGATCTTTAATGCCACCTATGGGCCAGGCATTTTCAACAAGAAAAGAATTCCCTGGTAGGTAAAGGAATGAGTTGACTCCGGCAGACTTCCGAGCACGGCATCATGTTGTTTTGCAGTATGTTATCCTTTTTTTTTTTAATAACATTTGGAGCAAGACCTACAAAGTGATAGGATGTCTGCTTGTAGCTTTATGCTCTAATTGAACCTTGACTGAATTAGAGCCAAACTGTGGAAGTCTTGCATTGCAATATAGAACCCAATATAAAACACAATTTAACAACCGGCATTCTTAGCCCCACATTTAACAATGAACTCAAATCTCCTGTCCCTCCCTCTTTTCATGGTCAGTGGATAGCTGATGCCTACCAATAGCAATTGGAAAATGACAATATCCAAAGAGAGCACTAGCTTTATCCCTCAATTTAACCTGTACTAAGGTACCTACCCCCGTGTGATGTTCTTGCTCACCTTCGAATACATTATTTTAGTTTTGGAGCAAGAGCCTTTTTCTTGACTTAATTGAAATCAAGAATTATGTGGAGGGTTTATATGCTCAACCAAGGCATGGTAATTTAATTAAATTAATTTCTCTTAATAAACTTGTTTTGGGGATAGCCATAAGCTTATGAAAAATTGGAGAGGTTTAGGTCAATTGTCTACATCATATCCATGGAATTTATACCATTTAACAACTATTATGAAAGTAAATTAAATTCGATAGATTTTTAATATACACCGGATAATATAGTAGTAGATATACGATATAAAATTAAGTGAATTGAGTCTGAAATCCAATTTAATCATAAAAATTGATTGAACTGAGTCTCATCTCCAATTCAATCATAAAAATTGAGTGAATTGTGTCTCCAATTCAACTTGATCATAAAAATTGTTTGAATTGAATCTCCTATATATTTTGATCATAAAAACTAATTGAAATAGGTCTCATATCCAATTTGATCATAAAAATTAAACGAACCGAGTTTTATTTCCAATTTGATCAGAAAATTTATTTGAATTGATTCTCCTATATAATTTGATCACAAAAATTAATAAAATTGGGTATCATTTAATCATAAAAAATAAGCGAAATGAGTCTCTGATCCAATTTGATCATAAATAGAAGATTTTTTTTTCTTTGGAAATGTTGTCAATTTTTATTTCATCATGTTATACTAGTCATGAATTAAATTTGAAAAGATTTATTATAATACTTCCGATAAATAAAATAGGTGATAAAAATAATAAAATTGTCCCTTTTTATTTTTCTTATAAATTATGCCACCCTTGTCAAGATTTTATAGATTATATTTAGCAAAATAATAATAATAATATTCACCAGAAAATATACAATACAAAAATTTCTACATCTATAAGAAAATTCATACTATATTTTTCCTAATATCCTTTTTTTCTTCTTTATATTTTTTTTATGGTCACACCATCTCCTAAAAATGAAGAAAAATCAAGTTTCCATGACAAAACCTCTATGTAGACAAACTAGTTTCTCTTACAAACCTACCTGAATATATATATATATTATAATTTTACAAAGAAATTTACTGAATGACAAAAAAAATAGACTACTACAAAATCTATTTCTAATTTTTATTATTTTATTCTTATAGTATATTAAAATTTTCCTATTATAGTTAACTTATAAATAAGGAATACTCCTTTCGTAAATCAAAATTAATATGAAAACCCTAAATTACCCTTCCCGCGAGGGGTATTTTAGTCATCGAGAACCCAAACGGCTAAAAAACGCCCCAAAATCAGCTGGCTCTCGAAGGGTGTTTCCTTGACATTCAGTGCGCTTGACATGCGTTGTAAGGACCAATCAGCGCTTTCCACGTCATCTCTCTCCCCATCTTTCTTTCTCTCTGTTCCAAATATTTCCATTTCAATCTTCTTCCTATCTAATATATTTTCGGACAAAAATCACAGTAAACAAGAATGCAGTGAAGTTTCCCCCTCAAAATTACCGTTCTGTCCTCAAACAACAACCCTCTCCTCTCCTGCCTCTCTGTCATGGCTCCGTCGTCGTCGTCGTCGCCGGCACAGAAGATCGCCACCGTCAATGGCTTCATAACCAAGCGGACGGAGGCTCCTCGCCTTCCTTCTCCGCCGTCATCACACTCTCCCTCTCCGCCCCCGAAAAAGTACCGGTCAATGGCGGAGATAATGGCCGTGGCGGAGTACGCTGTTGTACAGAGAGACGATTATAGCGACGCCAAGTGCCATTGTTGCGGCACCGGAGAAAGAGACGACGAGCTTCTTCTCTGCGATAAATGCGATCGCGGATATCACATGACGTGTCTCCGACCTGTCGCAGTACGGGTTCCAATTGGGCATTGGTTTTGCCCTAGCTGCTCCGTTCAGAAGCCTGTGAAAAGTAGGGTTTCGAATTTTGGAAACTTTGATTTTCTTTTTCTGTTTTATTTGTATTTGATCATCGATTTTTTTTTAACAATGTATATTCTGGATTATTCATTTGTTTATTTGATTTTGTGATAGGTTTTTCACAGAAGAAGATCGTGGACTTCTTTGGGATTCAGAAGTGTTCGGCTAGCGACAAATATGCTCCTCAACCAGGTATATTTCAGATATAATCAATGGTGCAATGGCTTTTTGGGAAAAAAATAATAAAATAAAATAAAATTAAGGGAAGCATGAATTAAAAGGGGAAGTTGATTTTGGTTTAGCAGAACATATGACCAGCTAATTCTGAATTCAAATTAATGAATATCTCTTTGACGTTGGTTCTTGCATGAATTGGGTTATGGTCTGATGACCAAATTGATTCAAAACAGAAGACTTGTTGTTTCTCTAGTTAAGCAGACCCTTACATAAGTTCATATTTAATTTCAAATAGATAAATTGCTTATTACCTTGTAAGTCTGACTTTTGATTTGTATTGGGATTCATTCTTATGTGAATTTCGGCATTTATGTTCTGACTAAAGTGGTGAATGTTGGCATTACTTAATTTGGCTAGTTTTGATTTGGCAGGTGGGGAATGGGATGACGTTTTAGATGATAATTTAAAGAATTAACTGGAGGTACATTAGGGTTGCATGGGTTTTAGGATCTGAGTTTGGTGTTGAATGTTGGCATTATTTAATTTAGCGGATTTGGATGTGGTAGGCGCGGGAAATGAAATGTTTTTAAGGATGCTTTAGAAGATAATTTAAAGTATTAATTGTAGGTAAGTGGAGATTTGGATTTGTTTCCTTAAGCATCTTAAGTTAGTTTTTGTCGTCAATTTAGCCTAGATTGGGTGCTTTTCTTAGGTTTAGATTTCCATGCGACTCAAGTTCTAACCCGAGAGCAAGAAAGCTTGGCCAATTTTGCATCCATCGTTGCCTTGAGCTTAGTTTATTCACGAACAGAATGAAGATTCTTTGTATGACCTCATATTTGATATAGGCTAATTAAAACTGATTGACCTGAAATCTTAAGCAATCAACTTTTGTTTTACAGAAACATTAATGTGATTTATGACAGAGTTGATGCAATGTGATTTCATAATTCTTATGTTATCCATACAAGTAGTTGAATTTCAGTCAGTTAAGCATATTGCTTTCACCTTGAGAAAGATGGAGATAGGCTCTGTTGATGAAAGATGTTCTTTATGTTATATTTGTTGTGTAATATGCACTTTATTGTGTATCAACGACAAGGATCTTACACTATATTGCCCTATATTTTTGTATGAATCATCATATCCCTTTTAATGGTTGATATTTTCTTTTCCTGGTCATGCATATTTCAGCTCAACCTTTATGTTTGGGAATTAATTGATCATTGAGTGCAAAAAGAGGACTCTGACATTTGACATTCTCAATTGTTATTCTTGCGGAGTTTGAATGTTTTCAGATATAAAACCATCTTCATACCATTATATTGATCCCAACAATGGTAACGTTCACAAATGTATTGTGGCAAACTTAATTGATGGCAGTCTTTTGATTCTTTTTTTTTTAGGGGGGGTGGATATTACTTTTTCCTAAATTACATGCGGTATAGATTATGGATAGGAAATTCTAATCATCCTGAGAAGCAACTGTTTTGTGGAGTTAATGGTATAGCATGAGCACTTTTATTTTTTGAGATAGATATCTCATCAACGTTTTATCAAACATTGGAAGAGCACAAAAGTGGTTGCTTTTAGATTGTGAGGCTCTAATTGAATGCAAAAACTGCATTCACACCATTTTTTTAAGTGAGATTCCATAAATATGACTTAACTAAGTCTTAAAACTCCAATGTAGTTGGAGTCAACTAGATGGAATTGTTTTACCATGTGGCCCTTTTTAGTGCCAATATCGATGGTAAGTCATAAATTAACATTACGTAGTAACACTAGTATAAGTAAATATGATATAAACTTTCAAATCAACTAAGAGAAAATTAGAAAGCTTCTAAAGTTGTTTTATACTAGAATACTAAGCTATTCTACCATTAAAACGAATTATCAAAACACATATTGTGTACATCAGAATGCCAACAAAATCAGCTTACCTTATATAAGAGTGAAGCATTATTCCCCTAAATCCCTCTGAGGGGGAGATCAAAGATAGGAAAGTCCTTAAATTATTTCAAATTGTCATAAATGACCCTCAACATCGTTGATGAATTGTCCTTCCCTCAGTAGTTCATTTACTCAAAACCTCTAGTTGTGTTTCATTCTCTCTCCTGGGGTTTTCTTAGACGTTCCTTCAGTTGATTAATGCTGTATCTTCCTTTCTCGTGGCATTCAGTGGCTTTAATTGTACATGATCTAACCATCTTAACCTATTTTCTCTCATTTTTCCAGTTGAGTCTACCCTTAAATTAGTAATAATGTATTTACTTCTAATGTGAGTTTCCATGTTACCATTATGACCTTAAAGTCACACTCATTTTTTTGGGCGCTAATGATGTGGTTAATTCAAACTTTCCAAAACAACCCAAGGTATTTATGAATTTCAACCCAAGGGTGGACCATGTTCTCAATGCTCAAGTTATTGGCATCTGACAGTTGATGATTTAAATTTCATTGGTTAACTGGATTTTCCCTTTAGATACAAAAAGGCGCAGAAGACGTTCTGCATCATTGGTGTTGCAGAAGAAGAGGAGGAGGTTAGTGCCATATACTCCTACAGATGATCACAGCAGAAGGCTTGCACAAATGCGTTCTCTTGCTACTGCTTTAACAGCATCAGGCATGGATTTCTGTGATGATCTCATTTACCAGCCGGACATGGCTCCAAGATCAGCAAATCAAGCCAAGTTTGAGAAGGGTGGCATGCAGGTTTGTACTAGAAACTCGGTTTCTATTTCTTTAGCCTTGAACTGCTAGTTTTCTTTACTAAATCTCTGCTTGGTTTGCATTGTGTGTGTGCACGCGTTTTGTTTTGTTTTGTCTTTTTTTTTTCCCTTTCACTTCCAGGTTCTTTGCAAAGAAGATATAGGGACTGTAGAATACTGCAGAGAGATGGCAAGATGTGGTGAATGCCCTCCTCTTATGGTTGTCCATGACTCTCATGAAGGGTATGTGTATCTTAAACTTGTTTTTGCTGTGCTGGCATCATTTTAGACATGTTGCTATTGAATTTATTAATTCTCCTATGCAGTTATACTGTGCATGCTGATGGCCCAATCAAAGACATGACATTTATCGCAGAATACACAGGCGACGTGGATTACATCAAGAAGCGGGAACATGATGACTGTGATAGCTTGATGACGCTTCTTTCGGCGACAGACCCATCTAAAAGCCTTGTCATTTGTCCTGATAAACGTGGAAATATTGCACGGTTCATCAGTGGAATTAACAATCACACTGTGTAAGGCTGTATACCCCAGTGGCCTCTTGCCCAAACCATTTGCCTCTCTTTTTTATGTCTTTGTGCATGCTTTCCCTATTACTCAGTCGTAGTTATAAAGCTCAATGTCATTACTATTTCACACCGTGAAGTCTTTGTCTCTGTCTTTGTTAATTTGTTTTAAGTTGATATATCGGTAAACCACTTTTGCTTGAGCCCCATATAATTTTGTGCAGGGATGGTAGGAAGAGGCAGAATCTTAAATGCGTGAGGTACAATGTAAATGGTGAATCTCGTGTGTTATTGGTTGCTATTCGTGATATTGCCGTTGGTGAGAGGCTATATTATGATTATAATGGATATGAGCATGAGTACCCAACTCAACATTTTGTCTGAGATCCTATAAAGATTAATTTACTTCTAACAAGGTCACAGATTCAGGATGGTGCTAGTATCAATTTCTATTCATTTCACAGCTCACATATTGTTGAGGCTGAGTCAACACATTACTTTTTTCTGATTGTGTCCATTCAACCATTGTAATTTATCTTGTAATGCTGGACCATATGCGGCCATCAAAGGAATTGAGCCAGCAAGCAATTTTGCCTTTTTATATAGATCACTAGAGAACTGAAAAGTTTTGGAATTAGGAAATGTTACTTTTGTCACAGATTTCAAAGAAACTGAGAAATTTTGTTTCATTATACAATGGTTACAAGATTGCTTGTTCCTTTTTTCCTTCTGGAAACTTTTTATGGTTTCAGATTCATTTCCTTGTGCAGACTTGCATGCATACTCTAGAGGAAACATATTTGCATCTTATTTCTGTTCACACACATATTTGTCATAATAAGACTAGATTGTCTCTCCATATTGTTCTTAACATTTCTTTGACAACTTTCATGGTACTTGTACATGACTGTACGTGGCTTATGGTTTCATAAGTTCCACTGAATTAACTGTGACTACTGTATTTAGAACTGGATATGTAGATTGATTGCAGCAGCAGTTCTGGACTGAACATCATTGTTAGACTCAGAGATGAGCGCACATGGGGGATTCCATAATAATAAGTTTAAATTACCTTTCTCTGTGTTCATTTGTCAAGGAGAAAAAAGAAAAAAAAATACTTGAACTTATTCTTGCAAGAACCGCATGAATCTTTTTGGCTTCCTTTTTAATTATTATTATACATTTTTGTGCCAATTCTGATTTATTCTCTGCCTCTGTAAGTACAAGTTCAGGACAATTTAAATACAGTGAATCATATCTATGTAGAGTTACGGATATAAATAAGTGGGATATGCTGAGGCTTTTGCCTATTGCTTAATTATTGGATTCGTGGATTATGTTGTTAAGTCTCTCTCTCTCTCTCTCTCTCTCTCTCTCTCTCTCTTTTCTGTTTCTTTCTCACATTAAGTTCCAACTCTGATTTTTATCCCTGTTCTTTTCTATTTCCCTTATTGCTTTCCATATATACCAGATAACCATGGTACATTTGCTTGGATTGGAACCTTGTTCCAATCCCAAGGCTGATAAATGGGTGCGTTTTGATGTTTTTAGTCTCTCCTTCACTGTAATTGATTGCTTGTATTTCCTTCATTATCAATTGAGCCTGAAGAGAGTCGAATGACTGGCTTTCTGGTATATGAAGCGATGCCTAACACAACCATGGAGATATACTAGGCCTATCCCATTTCATTGATGCAGTCTTCCGAGCTGAGAATTAGCATGAGCACTTAGGCGAAGTGGAATGAGCTTCTGACGCAGACACCTTTGTAAAATCATCAGCTCACGACAGGACATGTGAGTAGTAACGATATTTCCTGCTGAGGATATTCTTTTTCAGCCAAAACAATGATTCCAATTATAATTGGAAGGGATTAAGGAAATTTATTCAGATAGCATAAAGAAGCATCTGATGTCTTATTTATCTTCCATTGCAGTGTAGAAATCTGAGGAAGTGCCTTCACTTTCTTTAGCAAAACAGAGAAATTCGAGAATTGCTCTTGCAGAAAGTTCTGTATAGGTAAAATTAAGATTTGGTGTATCGAGTTGGGAAACTAAGGAATCAAATTAGATTTAGTCCCAAAAACGGAGCAGACATGAAAGTGACAAAGTTCTTCTGCTAAGAATGAACTGAGGAAATGTGTCAGGACTGCAGTGTTTGTGGTGAGGATGCAATTAACTCGTAGTCGACTCAAGAGTACTTTTCTGAGTTCCAACATTCAGCAAACGTATTTGAGTTGCATAGTGTAAAATAGAACCCTTTTTTGTATGAATTGTGCTTTTGTATATCAGACAATGTTCGAAAGATTTCTATTAGTTTGTTTCTTTTGGAGAAAGTCTAAAATATAGTTCTGGGAGATCAGGAAAAACTGATAATCTGCATCACACTCAGTAGTAGCAGGAGCAGTTTATAGAGAGATCTAAGTTAAAACAAAGTAGTAATGATTTCTCCATTGGAAGGAGAAGCCGCAGCAGTAGCGGCCATGCATATTCGTGGAAATAGGGCACTCTTCGAGGTCAGTCTAGTCCGGTGCGCAATTTAGTTTTGAAATCTACGAGTTTGGAGTCTGAATTAAGAATATGTGCCTTCGCAAAGTATATAGAGCTAGAGAGGCCTCTGTCAAGTTGGTTCCTATTGCCAAACTCAAATAAGGAGTTTGTTTCATGTTTTATCAAGCTTGGCCAACAAGGAACCCTTGAACCCCTCACCCATCGGAATGATCTCTTTCAAAATTGAGAAGAGCTAGACCTTTTTTATTTTAATACTTGATTACAAAATTCTACTAATTCAGTTCAAATAGTATGCATCTTTCTTAAATAATTAATTCTTTCGGTATCTATTTTTCTATTCACAAAACTCAAATTCGAAATTTCAATCGAGGAAGTCTAAAACTTTGACATTACACTCACAGGTTTTTATTTTTTATTTTTTATTTTTTGATGTAACGAGCGTACAACAATTATCTTTAACAATAACATCTCTTGGCAAGATACTAGAGGTAAGCGGACTGACTTGCCTCATGGTCATTGTTAAACCCATTTGTGAGGAGACATCATCTCTCTCCTTAGTTTTTCGAGATTCAATTACCTCTAAATGATTTTATAATTTTGAAATAATTAATTTTAAAATTTCGTAAAACTTTTCTATAATCTTAAAATCTTGTCTTTAAATCTATTAACATAAAATTTCAATTTTAACAATCATATTTTTCTCCGAGTTACCGAGCTCATACATGGGTATTGTTACCTCTGCACATTTCATGTGGATCAAATTTAATGTTATTCCACCCGGATATAAAGCACGGCACCTAAAATACCTAGTTTCGTCTCCAAGAGAACAGCATAATGGTACAAATTCTCTCCCCAAACTAGTGATTTCATGTTCGAATATCTATACAACAAAAAAAAAACCCAGTTTCAAAGTACTGGAGACTTGAATGGAAACTGCCTTTACATGGGCTCAACATGGAGGAGAATAGGTTTCTGTTATGTGCATGCGGACACTCAGATTATAAAACTAGGCAAGAATATCAAAACCATATGTGAAATTATTATTAATTTTCTGAAAAAAATTAATTAGAGAAGTATTGAGAAATGTTATCCAACAAGGTTTTCTTCAAATTAAATGCATTTTCTTAACCCCTTTTTCCCATGAATTTAATGCATTTATAATATCTACATTTGACACTATATAAATAGATTTGGAATTAAGGTATACGTTGTTGTTGTTGAATTTTTTTTTTTTTGTATCTTAATTTGGATATCACTCAGTATCCAGATTTTCGTCCTAATTAACCGTTTTAGGGCTCATTTTTTAGGACGGATCTCTCAATATTAATTTTTTCGTATTCAGGAGAAGTTAAACTCCCGACCTAATTAAGAAACGAAAGTGTTCATCCCACTTATGTCAACAATTATTTGGCGTTGTTGTTGTTGTATAAGTAGAAGTTCTTCTAAACCTTGTAACCTGTTTGAATTTGCCGTGAATGCTTTCAGGAAAAACTAGTATTTCCATTGAATTTCACATGGCTTCTGCAAGTAATTCTCCTGGCAGTGGATGAAATAAGGTATTTTTTTTTTCTTTTTGTTGATTTTTTTTTTATTTTTCTATTTCCCCCTTTTTCTTCCTTTCCCACCTAATTATCTCTTCCCTAAGCAATGTATACATGAGCTCCTTTTTTTTTGGGGGGGGGGTGCATTTTGGTACTAACACATCAATAACAATTTTGGTGTCTTCCCCTCCACAAAGGCCTCAAAGCGGGATTTTTGGAACCCCAAAATGGATCCAATTTTCTCAACTAGGTCTTTTTGTTTCTACCAGAAATATGATCTTGACTGGTCATTTTTATTACCAGAAAAAACTGAGTCTTGTAGGTCATTTTTCACTATAATATGAAAATGTTGCCTCTAGAGAACAAAAATGTCAATTCTCCTTTTGTGTCTCTTTTCATGTCTTGTTCACCGTATTTATTTATTATAATTACACCCTTTTCAAATAGGAAACAATTGCATATTTCAAAGCATTAAAAAGAACAATTTTTTGTTTTGGCTTTTTATTAAGAGTTTCATTTTAATTTTGTCTCTAAATATGGAAAAATAAAATTTTGAATTAAGAGATAATGAGATATCGGAGGGGACACCTAGGGGGGCATAATCGACAAATATTCTTTTCTTTATATATTATTTATTCGAAATCTTTGATTATTGTCACGTTGCAAAAATTCATTTGTTAGAAAATTTGTAATTCTTAACAAATACGTCGGCGCATTAATCTTAACTGCTGCTATCGAGAAGTTAAGAATTTAAAACTGAGTGTAGGAGGAAAATTCTTTTAATTACATCAAAAACTGAGTCTGAGTTGAGTAACTCGTTCAATGCAATAACCCTAATTTGGGATTACATTCGTGGAATAGAAACTCATATTCGTGGTATTTGAGGAGTCTCCCGGAAGCAGCACAAAGAAAACCAGCTAGGGGAAGAGAATCTTGGTAAAACCCAAAAGGGTCAAGTTTTTAAGAGAGAAATCTTACATGGGTTAAGATTGTAATGTGACCTCCATTGTTGTTCAAAATTTGCTTGTTCTTATGCTGTTTGCGCATTTGCCTCTTACCAAATCGGGCGTTGCTTTGATTGTAATCTGCCGCCACTTTGAGGCGTCATGTGTTTAAAATGCTCCAAGGGAAAACTCCCTGATATGGGTAATGATTGAAATTCAAAATTTTGGATTACATTTTTGATGAGCTTCCTTATGGTTTTGATCTGTGCAATCTTGAAGATTCAAAACTTTGGATTACATTGGTGGGGTTCAAGTAAAATCTGTTGGTGTTAACTTAATGCACTTAAATTCATCGGGGTTTGTTCAATCTTGAGTGGAGTTTTGATGGTGAACTTTGGGAATTGGTTGATCTCTTTGCAAATGGTGAACTGGGTATTCTCCCTGATGTTGGATTCTGTCAATGTGAGTATTTTCTTCGTTCCTTCATCTTTTGGGATTAGGATGTGAATTTACAAGAACCATCAAGCCAGATGGGTTGGTTTGATAAGGCTTATTTTTCGAAGAAATTAAGGTAAATGGCAATCGCCCATAATTTTGTTTAATCAAAATGAGTGTGATTCCTATTTGGTGCCGACCATACTATAATCTTTCTTTCAAGGTAAACGTGATAGTTTTATGGTTTTTCATAGTCTACTGGACATTGAGTGACTTCAAGTGATAATTAGTCAAATCTCAGCATCATATCCGTACTTACACATCACCATATTTACCACTAATTTGATTTTCAAGTCTGTTCTACTCCATAAATTGCCCAACAAAAAGTATAATCAGATACGGATAGCATATGCTATCAAAACATGAGTTGAATTAGAAGAAATAAATACTTTAACTTTTAAATTTAAGAATATACGACAGAGAATTACTTATTATTTTGGATGTGTAGACTATATCCCAAAAGCAGTTGGTATATTAATAATGGTACTTTAAGGAAAAATTTGTCACATTCTAAGGTTTTTCCGAACGAGTAATTTTCATGTCCAGGATAGTCTACCGTTCCACATAAATATTCTCTGCTTTTTTTTTACCACTTTATTTGGGTATAGAATCAAGCAGAACTTTTTGACTTCACAAATAGGTATACTGGATCATGCATCTATTTATAATACATCTATTTATAATATATAGAAATAAATAGATCCACCTATAGATTCACACATAATATCTCTCTACAAATAGTGATGGTACCTACTATACTTACCATGATAATACAAAAACGTTCTTATCATGACATCATCTCTCATCAATAATTTCCACCGTCATTGTGCACCAACCATATATATAATTCCCTCAAGACGCTTCACATCGAATGCTTTCTGAGAGAGAGAGAGAGATGGGAAGTTTGGAAGAAGAGAGACTAGTTCAAATGGTTCATGAGTTTATTGAATCAGAATCATCAACACCACCCAGTTTCTCCAAGTCAAAAAATCTCTCTTTTAATCATAGAACCAAATATTTTGCATTACAGGTATGTGTTCATATAGTCATTTCTATTTCTTTTATATGATTATGTTACTTCATATGCTTATTGAATTCTATGATGTTTTATAGGAGATAATTGGGAGTGGCACAGATGTTGAGTCTCAGGTTCTTGAGAATATCAAGAGGCAAATGAGAAAGCAAAAGGAATTGGGGGAAACAACTTCTAGTAGTGTGAAAAGTTGGCTTGTCATGAGTCTCAAACGTGATGGCTTCAATGCTTCTCTTTGTCAAACCTCTTGGATTACTTCCATGGATTGTCCTGGTGGTGGGTCTCTCCCTCCCTCCCCCCACCCTCTCTCTCTCTCTCTCTCTCTCTCTCTCTCTCTCTCTCTCTCTAAATTCCCAATTCTTAGTTGATTATGTTGTGAAAACAGGTGATTATGAATACATTGACATAATGATCAAAGACGAGGATGGAAACTCAACAAGGCTAATAGTAGACATAGACTTCAAGTCACAATTTGAGCTAGCAAGGCCAACAGCAACATACACTGAGCTCTCAGACACTCTGCCACCGATCTTTGTTGGAGATGAAAGCAAGCTTCGAAGGATCATCTCTCTCCTTTGCTCAGCAGCGAAGCAGTCACTAAGAGAAAGGGGTCTTCACATACCACCATGGAGAAGAACTGCTTATATGCTCTCCAAATGGCTCTCTCAATGCACAAAAGTCCCAACTAGTAGAGGAACCAAAGAAGCCAAGTCTGGTACTAGTGGGTCTTCTAAGGTGACCAAGTGGACACTTCCAATTGTGAAGCCTAAAAGAAGAGATTTTGGTGGTGGGTCTTTATTGTCTAGCCAATTTTCTAATATGGGCATAAACTGCTGTTAGTTTTGGTGGACAATATGTCACAATTTTGGCCCCTTTTTTCTCAATTTTGTGATCCTATATTGTGAGTTGGGTGTGCTGAGTTGGGAGTCCTACCTTTCTTCTTTGTATGAAGGCGTATTTGTAATCCTAGGAAATAAGACGAGGTTTGCTTAAGATACTACCATGAGGTGAATTTCATCGTATGGACAATAATTGAATTTGTTCTTAATTGTGTAAATTTCACAAGTTGGATTCTGAAAAGCTTGTGGAGGCACTCGCTTCCGAAGTCACCCCACATCCCCCAGGATTTCATAGTATCCTGGAGTGCAAGAGTTTAATGAGGCAAGCCATGGTCCATTGTGTTTGGTTTGTTCCTATAGAGGGTAACTATTATGCGGATGTCCTAACACAACTTGGTCAATCTGTTTCCCCTAGAATTCATGAGTTGTATTGTCTGCTGTGAGGTCTATTAGGCCTTATTGAATGATATTCAAGAAATATCGTATTTCCGACATTAGTTCTCTGCCCCTATGAAAACAATATATATATATCATGAGGCTATAGCGGAAACCAAATGAATTTTTCACTCCCAAAGTTGGGTGCTAATTTTTAACTCTAATTTTTGTTACTTGAAAAAATAAATAAGAAATCCATTTTTAACTAAAAAAAATATATAAAAATTTTTTAGTCATCAAAAAATAAAACAATTTGTAGGTGAAAAATCCACAAAAAATTAATGGGTCTATGTGTTATTCTAATTTAATTTATATGAAGGGAGTTAAAACTGTAAATATAAATTCTACAATTTACTTTTTAACATTTCATTTTCAAATACAATTCAAACTTAGGCTTCCCTACTTTTAATCTCTCTCCACTCCACTTCATTCCAAGTAAAAAGGGTGGATGACTTTGATTTAAAAATAATTGAAGGACACTTGATTTGAAGAAACGCAATCGAAGAGGATAGGGTTCCCTCCTTCTATGTCGTATATCCGAATGCAGTGGAGGGATCCCTCATCCCTCCCCTAACAACCTTTCATTCCAAGCAAGGGTTTAAAAAATCATTTATTTTCACTTTTTTTCTCAATTCAACAAATTAAAAACTGGACTCCACTGTTTAGAACCAACCATTATTTGGGACTTGACCCCACTGTTTAGAACCAGCCCTTATTTGGGACAGTCCCACCCAAGCTAACCATACATAAACCAATTATAAAGGAATTATGTCCCGGGACATTTCAAGTTGTAGAATCTAATGGTTTACATTTTTTTTTCTCGATTCGATTCAGATAGGTTGTATCTTTTTGTACCTAAAAAAAAATAATATAAAGAAATTATATGTTGGGTGCAGACAGAAAATGATAACCTAATTATCTTTTACCATGTTAAGGGGCTGATGCCTTATGTGCCCAAAGCACAGAAGTGATATTTTTCTAATCCACCAGTGCTCTGGTTGCTTTTAATTCATAAGAGCAGGCTGCAAAAGAAATAGGTTTTCGAAGCCGCCTCTTCCACCAATTGCTTGGGTTGTTCATGTCGCAATTAGATCAACACATCGCAAAAATTCATGGGAAACCTCAAAAATAAAATAAAATAAAAGTAAATAGATATAAAAATTTGTTTTGCATCTTTCAAACCCTCATTTGTTGTGGGGAAGTCAAAAGTTTGGCACCATTGAGTACCCAAAATCGTACGCAAAATAGTTGTCAAAAAGAAGAATTCTCAAAACATGTTTCATATACAATGATCGCACATATATCACATTTTAAGTACTTTTGGTGTGTAAAAATTCATATTAAGTTACATTTGACAATATAATGATCGCACGTATACAATTTTAAATCGTTTTACTCGTTATCAGTACTTTAAAATTCAAAATTTCTCAGTAATTCAGACGACTTTGCCTGAGCATCGGATGCTACCCAAATGCAAGTCAAATCCGCTCCTAACTTTGAATATGCCATATGATTTCCAGTCAATTATTGTGAAATTGAGTAGTTGATGTAACTATTCACATTATTTACACACCAAATCATAAGTTTTTGGCAAATAGGAAGCAACCCAATTTTGTCCATCGCAAAATGTTTGGGTTGGTAGATCTTCACTCAAATATTTTATACAGACTTGAAATCAAACATCAGAGTCATGGTGATAAATGAGCATTTCAAAGTAGATTCATTCTTTGGTCCTACAGAATATATAGCACATAGAAAATAAAGAAAAGCTTTTGGAAGATAATCAATCATGTGATGATATCATTCTTAGATGTTCTACAATGTCTGCTAGAAGGTGAAACCTGGGGGATTTGAAAAACAACTGGCACTAAAACCATGGGAGGGTGACCCTAACACTACAAACAAAAGATCATTGCTTTTGGGGTAGACCCCACAACCACAATTTTCCTTTTATTGATAAACTAGACCCAACCCCACACCCCCATTTTTTTTTTTTTTTTTTTTGCTAATTTTAAGGTGTCTCGTCTGTCTATACATGAAATTGTCTTATTCAGAGACACAGCATAAAGTGACACGATGACAACACATATCTTCCATAGTCTCTCAGTTTAGGGAGTCACAAACTTATCCACTTCTGAATTTTTAGTAGACCTCTAATTTGTGGGACATCTGAAAATTGATTCTGGTGTTTCTGAGGCCCTGAAAGAGCCATTCCCATGATATCCATTTTTCTGGATTTTAGCATATATATAATATAATATATAAATATATATATTTTATAAAATATATTTAATTCTTAATTCTTGTATTTGAGTTCTTTCCTTGGATAAAATAAAGATAATAGTAATGTTTTAAATTCAACTGAACCAATTAATTATAGCTCAATTGATATTATCACAATCCCTTTAGAATTCTCAAGTTCGAAACTCTACCATGTATAAAAGAAAAAAAAAATCACATTTCTTCAATCAAAAAATAAGATTAAGCAACACTTTGAGTACCATACAGTACTAGTTTTTTTAATGCAAAATCAAGATCACGATCTTAATAAATAGTAATTTTCTTTTAATTTGGTGTTTAAGGGATAATTTTTAATTATTATTAGAATTATGGAACAAGAAGTTTAGGAGAATTGGCAACCTAAAGGTTTCTTGTGGGCTGCTTCAACCAAGGGGGTTGGTTGATAATCGTACAATTTAATGGATTTTTGATCCGAACAAAAATAAGAATTATGTATATTAGAAATCAAAATTTTTTCATTTCCATATACATATTTTAAAAGATTATTTTATTGTAATAAATAAAGAAAAATATTCATTATATATATATTTTTAAATGAGACTCGAAACTAAAACTATTATATGGAGAATGAGAAAAATACCATTGGAGTTGAAGTTCATTGGCTATAATATGTGTGAGAGAATAATAAATTAAATCCAGGAGAAGTTATCCATGTATGTCCTTTCTCAATACGAAGTCTCGACCCGAACTGCAAACGAGTTATAGTTCTACTACCATCATCCTCTTTTTTTTTTTTTATTAATTTCGAATTCGAATCGCTATCACGTTGTATAAAAAGAAAAAAAAATAGTCTAAACGTTTGACCCATGGCCCACTTATGAAAGCTGGACCCCAAGGCTTTCCCCAAAGAAATAAAAACCCAAAGGTGTGGCCCAGAGAGAGACCAGAAGATCATAGCTGTCAGAAACTTGAATTATATGGGGTCCAGCCCAAACCTCTTGGGTTCTTCATTCTCAGCCCACTCCTTCATCTTCCCTTCCCAAGTCAAGCCTTCAATCTCACAAACCCCAACTAGGGTATAGGGTTTCTCTCTCTCTCTCTCTCTCTCTCTCTCTCTCTCTCTCTCTCGCCATGACGAAGTTCAGGAAGCTCAATCGCCCTACTGGCCATCGAATGTCCATGCTCAGGCACTCACCCCACTCTCTCTCTCTCTCTCTAAATCTGAGATTTTTATCGTTCATATACGTGATTATGCAATTATGACGTTTGCAGGACAATGGTTTCGCAGTTGGTGAAGCACGAGCGGATTGAAACCACTGTTGCTAAGGTATTTATCCGTTTCTGTTTTCAAGGTTTTTTTTTTTAAGATTGTAATTTGAAATTGGAAGTATAATTGGAACTTTATTTGTGTATCCAGGCAAAGGAAATTAGGAGGCTTGCTGATAACATGGTTCAGCTTGGAAAAGAGGTGTGGTTATTGATGAATTTGTTAGGTATTCGTCAATTCAAGTTTATGATTTTCCAATTAGTGTAATTGAAAGATTTAATCATTGATATGCCTCCCAAATGACCTCCATCTCAATTGGTGAGGATAAGAACTCTCCTTAAGAAGCCCTATATTTCAAATTTGCTTTGCGCGAAACCCACTACCGTACATTTAGGGTAGACCCAATTCGTATGCCTTGTGTGCTTTGTGGGCTGTGTTGTATAGCCAATAGCGTGACCCCCAACCTTGTGAAATTATTTAAAAAAAAAAAAAAAAAAGAGGAAAACCTTGAGGAATCAAAATAATTGTACCACCTCTAGTTTGGTTCCGTGGAAATATGTTTTCCCTTGCTTGCACACACGTATATTAACAATTTTAAATGAATTTGAGAGAGAAGATCATAGTGCATCGAAGAAGAGAAATTATGATTAAATGTACGGATGCATTAATTGATAACATCCAGAGCAAGTGTATGTTCGGTTTAATTTTTAGGAGCTATGATTTTCTATTGTCTCAGTTTGGTATTGAGCTTCTGGTTGGTTGTGTTCGTTGGAGTTGCAGTACTTCATCAATGTTATGGACTCTAATAATGGAACCATTTCCTTTAAATTTAGCAACACATTGTTGGTGCTAATTACTACTATTGTTGTTGGAAAGTTTGAATTGAAAAAGGACGGCTATTATGTGTGAAATGCTTAGTTTTATATTAATGGAAAGAAGATTGTTGATGGGGACAGGTCTAGAATATATTGTAAGGGATTCATAGAGTAGGGAAGGCAATTATTATAAAAATCTAACATCTTTCTGGAAATTTTAGTGCTCATGAAAAATTCTAGGTTGTAATGGAAGGAGTAATGGCTTATGTCACCGTGGTTAAAAGGAGGATTTTGAAATTCGGTAAGTAGGCAAAAAGGTGTGATCCGTATGGAGAGATTTCTCAGATGATTGCCTGGGAGGTTTAGGGATGGCAACTCTTTTGGAACTCTTTGTTTCAAGAAGCACATACAGATGCCAGATTTTGCTAGACTGAAGGAGAGGGTGCTGTTCTTGGGCCATGAGTGTCTTACTTGTGGAACCTTGTTGATGTTAACCTTGCTGTTATAGTGTAATGATAAGACACTGACTGAGCTGGCTATCTCCAGAGTTTGAGATGTTTATTGTACTCTCTCGTGCTAGGATCAACTTTTGAGCTCTCCTATTTCCTTTTTCTCTGGGTGCATTTTTGGGAAGCTGTCTTAGTTTTACCTGGTTTATTCACTTTTTGCCTTTAGCTAGAATGGGAACTATGGATATGTCAGTTCTAATCTACTGTGCAAAACTTCAAAGTCATAAGACTTTCATAAATTAATTTTACTGATGGTTCCCTGTCATTTTCACCTTTAACATTGTTACAGGGTTCCCTTTGTGCTGCAAGGCGGGCTGCAGCTTTCGTGCGAGGGGATGATGTCATTCACAAACTATTTACAGAGTTGGCGTATAGATACAAGTAAATCTTGAACCTGTCAACATTCAATATATTAGTTTAGCTGGCTCTTCTAAGAAATGAATTTTTCTTTGTCATAGAGATCGAGCTGGTGGATACACAAGACTGCTTCGAACTCGCATTCGTGTTGGTGATGCGGCCCCAATGGCTTATATTGAGTAAGTCTTATACTTCTCTCTCTCTCTCTCTCTCTGCCTTGGTGCATCCATCATGCATTCTTAATACCCTTTGTTCAATTCAATTGAAGTGTTGAGCACAGAAAGAAGGGGGTAGTTAGGTGTGGAGGAGGGCAAGAAAGGAAGAGGGGTGATACTGTTGCTCCATTTTGACATGGAGATCATGGGTTCTTGTAGAGTAGGGCCCCGCACATTTGGGTGAATGCTGGTAACCAATGTTTTGAACCGGAAAAACCAGGAATCTGTCACCTGGCCAGTGCAATCAGGCCATAATAACTGGTCATTTTAAAAACTGGTAAACCGTTTTTGAATCGGTGGGAAACCGTCCCGACGGTTTCCGGTCCAGGGCCATCATCCCACCTCCATTTTTTTTTAAGGTTTCGAAATATAATTATTATGGGGAAGATTATTTGGGCGCCTCTTTCTCTTTCTTTTAATATCTCACTCACTCTCTCTCTTTTTTTAAAAGATTAATGTTAAATCTTCCTTTTGATAATGACTACAATTATCAAAAATACACATGTATATGTTGAATGCCCATCTCTCTTTTGCTGGATTAGTTATGTTTTCTAATCATTTGGGACATGATTTTTTTTGTTAAAATTTTTTTGCCCACTTCATTAGTTGATTTAGCTATTTGAATTTTATTATTATGCTTAATAATAATTTAAATAATATTTTTTTAATATTTTTCTTTCAAAAAGTATCTTTTATTGTAAATATTTTTTTTTTTTATTTACTTTGCTTCAGCCTTAAGGCAAAAATCCTAACTCCATCCCGAATTTGAAGTCCTTACTCATAATGGTTATGGGTTTAGTATTGAATTAAAGTTATTAACTTATTTAGATGTTATATGCTATAAATTTCACATGTAAGTACTTTTCAAATTTTAGAATTTTTTCATATTCCTTTAATTATTATATGTATATATACTTATGTATAATATTATGTATTTTTATGTTATATTTTATAAAATTTTAATACTAAAATGGTTCGACCACAGTCGGACCATTGAAGGTCCAATTTTCTAGACATTGCTTGGAACTGTACTTGTTAAGAGGAAAAAATTCCACTGGTCAATGCGACATTCCAAGCATTTCCTCCGTCTTAAATGGTGGCTGCGTGTCTATGCCTATGCAAGGAGTTGAAAGCATGGTAGTGGTTCCATGTCCTTGTTTGTGGGTCTCCTTTGTTGAATATGGATATTTGATATGGACAGGTTTATTGATCGGGAAAATGAGCTTAGACAATCAAAACCACCAAACCCTCAACCACCGCAGAAAGCTCCCTTGGACCCATGGACAAAATCCCGGTTGTGCAGGCAGTTTGCCCCACCCAAGGAAGAAGGAAGCTCAGATAATGAGATATGAAATGCAGCCTCTCATTGTATCCCAGGGATTTTTATTTATTATTTTTTTTTTAACTTTGATCTATTCCATATATAGCATGAATTTTTGAGTTGTCCATACAAGTGGAAACTGATTTGGTTATGTTGTATCGCAATCCTTCAAATAATTTAAAACCTCGTCCTTTCTCCCACCAATGGCTTGTGGTGGTGAAGCGCAATACTAAAATGCCTTATCTATTCATCTTAAATGCTTTCGAGGGTCTTCGGTCTTTGGTGTTCTCGATGCTTGATATTGTGCCCACAAACTTTCACTTGTTCAAAGGAATATTTGTTAATAGTATCAGTGTGGGGGCCCCGGGGGGGGGGGTGTGGGTAGAAGGTACCGACAATTGTTGACGAGAGTTTGACTCTTATTAGTTACGGAAAAAATAATATTAAGAGATCATTCTCACAAAATGAACTCTGTAACGGTTGATCTGGATTAATCGAGAGGAATACAGGGCGGTGGTTAAGTCAACGTAAATAATTAATAATAATAATAAAAATAAAAAGTGTGGGGGAAGGTTTTTGTTTAACATACCCTGCAAACCCCCCTTATTATTGTTGGAAAATTGTTAATAAAAAGCAGGCACAACTTTTTTTGCATGCCAGGTGAGATGAGGGTGGCTACACGAGTTAGAATGGTTAGCGCCGTACCCCCCTCCCCACCCCCCGCCCAAGAAAAAAAAACCCACAAAAAAAAAAAGAAAAAAAAAAACACCCATCCCTTTTCTGCAAATTTACCTCCGTTCACTACAGACCCAAAAAATTTTCTTATATTTGTTTTCCAGCTCAAAGTGAAGTCAGATACTACTTTTGATTTCTGCATTTGGGTTTTTGTCTTGCGTGGGTATTATGCCCCTCCCTGATCCGTGTCTTTGGATTGAACCCGAAATGCCTATGACAATGGGAAGCAGCTGTGTTCTGTTAGTGGTCCAAGTGAACCATATGCGAGTGAAGTAAAGGTACCCCTCTCATAAAAAGGTACAATGTCATAGAACATCATTGTCTTCACCATGAGTAGTGAGGCCGAGAAGGCTTCCTTCACTGAATAGCATCAAAAACCATCAGGCCTGCCTGTGCCTGCCTTTCGGTTGCTTTGCTTTTACTACATTGCACATACGGTGTCAAGTCCATCTGTTCCATATT
Source organism: Dillenia suffruticosa (assembly GCA_033439265.1). Classification (NCBI taxonomy): domain Eukaryota; kingdom Viridiplantae; phylum Streptophyta; class Magnoliopsida; order Dilleniales; family Dilleniaceae; genus Dillenia; species Dillenia suffruticosa. The sequence goes on along the minus strand of JAVTVX010000012.1, from coordinate 2,636,256 downwards.
TGTTCCCATTATCTTGGTATTCTTAATCTCCTTACCTTGCTTTTTAAGTCTTTCTCTTCTCTCTCTCTCTCTCTCTCTCTCTCTCTCTCTCTCTCTCTCGCGATTGTACATGTATATTATATTTAGTAATTTTTACATGATCTGTACGCCGAAAACATATATAGAATGCCAAGCATGATGGAGTAAAGTTGCATGGAAATGGAGAAAAGTTTAGTATAACAAACAGGGAGAGATACGTAGCGATAGGTACAAGGCTTCCATCAAATAAGGAAGTCCCACCCTTTTCTGTCTCCTAAACTTTTCCCTATGCCCACGTTTGATTCTTCAAGTCTCTTAAACTGGCTGTTGAAGCTTACAAGTTAATCATCTTTGTTGGCATGATTATTGTGCAATCATTCCATCTTTGGCCTTATAATATTTGGCTTAACTCTTAATACTATTTTCAACCTAAATATTTGAGGGAAATCCTCAACTCCATAATTCCATTTCACTCATTTAATTCTAGAAGTATCAAAACATGTCTTATGTTAAAATTTGTCCTATCAAATGCTGTCCAATGTTGACATGGTACATTAGTTATGAAATGCTCTTAAAAAAAATGTCCCTAAAGGAACAATCCATTGATCAACCCCTTTCCACAATTCCGTGATTCGGAGTTCAAATCTCAATATAAATAAAAATACTCTAAAAAAATATTAGTCATGGAGCATAACACTATCAAATATGAATCTAGGTTGAAGGGCTTTCTTCCATTTGTTGAGCAAGTCCGCACAAATTTTTGTCGGGTATTTTGTGGTTTGTAATCTATTATTATATATTATTTAATAAATTTATCGATACATATAGAAAAATTAGTAATTAAACTTTCTCATTATTATTTAAAAATAATAAAGAAATTGATTTTGTGCTTCCCCTTTTTTGGTACTTCTACCTCTTTTTGTTCTAGCAATAACAAAATATGTATATATGTATACACATTTTTTTAGTATTAAACCTATGTAAAGGACATTGTCATTAACAAAGACCGAGAAATCTGACCAACATTACAAAAGTCCCCCCAAAGTTTGGAGGGACTTACAAAGTAATTCAATCTTTCCAACTTAACACCGTTAATTTTTCATCCACTTTAACATCACATAACTTGAACAACCTCTCTCCTGTTTCTTTTTCTAAAATTGTACTCATGAAATAATAATAATAATTTGTGTTTATCCTTGAATGGTATTATTTTTGACAACTTAACGTTAGAAATTGCATTAAAAGGCACAAAAAATAAAAAAAATAATTCCTAGTTTGTTTTTCTGAAGAAATTAGAGTAGGGTTTGGTTTGAATTTCCATCCCAAGTCTCAAATCTCTTTAGATTGTTATTATTATTATTATCATGAGGGCAATTTAAAAAAAAAAAAATTAGAGGAGGGATCATGGGCAAGACAAATAATGCCAAAATGGGAAGAAAACTAAGTATTAGGTGGAAGGAGTCAAATGACTGATGTTAAAGTGTTTAGAGGACCACTTTACATTAATTAAATTTTAGGTAATATTTGTAAATACGCCTAAAGTTTGGGAGATTTTTATAATTTTGACTTCAACTCTTTTGATTACTATTTAGCCTTAATGGGTTTGGTAGAATATTTTTGAAAAGCGCATTATACCCGTAGCAAACCCCACGAGGTTTCCTTAGTGATGCAATTAAATAAATGGATGGGGTAAACTTCATGAACAGTTAATTTGTGGTGAAAATTGGGTTATCATTACTAAACCTAACCTGGCCAGACTGCAACCTAATCTGTAGGGACAGAGGTCTTTCTTGAGTCACAGTACCAAGAATTTCTTAGAGAGAGAGAGAGAGAGAGAGAGAGAGAGAGTCAGACTTCCAAGAATTAACACAAGAACTCCTATTAGGTAAATAAAATGAATCCACATGAACCAATTGGATCAAGTCAAAACTCAGCTTTCCTACCAACTAATGATGTAAGATGGGACATCACTCCCTGGAAACAAGAGATTTTATTTAAATTGGACAAGTGATAGAGATTTGAAAAGAAAAGGTTGAGGACTCATGCTTTATCTCAAACAGTAACAGATACATAAGTTACGCAAACATGTACATCTGTATGCATCTAGCTATACACATGCATGTATGTTACTAGACATCCCTAAGTGAAGATGTTTATTTATGTGAATGTACTATTTGTATACATTTGTATGCATCTCAAACTTTGAGAATGTTTTATATCACTATGTTTCCGCAAATAGCAAGGGTGCTTAAGAGCGGCAGGGTTCGAAAGTTAGTGCGGCAATGCCAACACTGTTTAAATAGTGAAGGGATCGAGAGATGCTTAAGTCTCAAACTTTTCACCTACCATCCCATCTTGACTAATCATTCTCATAATTAAAATGGTAAGTAGAGGGAGAAAGAGTTGATTTTAAAGCAAACAAATGAATTAGGATAATTAGCTTATAAAGAGAAAAAAAAACATTAAAAAATCTAAAGTTGGCAAGAATTTGGCCAACTAGAAATTTGATAGTGAAGTTTGCAAACTCTCACTGACCTAAAACAACGACATGAAGTGAGAGAGAGAGAGAGAGAGATTTAAAAAGACGCTGCTATGTTTCTTGTATATACCATATGAGGTCAGTATCTAATTCTTCCTGACTCAACCCACTCGCGTCTTCTCCATCATTCATACTCAAAACAAAAGCTTTCAGACACTTTGAAGACCAAATATAACCGTACCCCCTCTTCAAAGGCAACCATTTCTATAACAAAGTGAACAGGTTCAGTCACTCACTCTCTCTCTCTCTCTCTCTCTCTCTCTCTCTCTCTCTCTCTCTCTCTCTCTCGGGTAATTTTTTGCTAGTCAAAATGGTTCTTTTTTTCTTCATTATTTGGATAAATGGGGTTATAGCCTTTCTTGTTTAGTGAGCTATCTCTTTCTATGATTTCTCTTTACACCCATAAATGTTTTTATGGTTGGCTTCTCAATCTTATGCTTTGTGGGTTTCTCTTAATCTGTTCTCTCCCTCTCTCTCTCTCTCTCTCTCTCTCTCTCTCTCTCTTTCTCTATCCATCTGCTTGTGTTTTTGTTGCTTGATCAAGATGCAAGTAAGTATATTCTTAAGGATTTGAGTCCACCTGCAGATGAATTCCTTCAGAAAACCATTCAATAATTAATTCAAAGTTGACAAACTTTTACCATTTCTTGACTTCTAAGATTCACCAAGTACTACTCGTTTGTGTTCCATTTTTTTAATATTTTTTTCATATATATGCATCATCGTCTTGTCTTCCCATGACATTGGAAGTTGAGAAAATTTCTGTAGTTTTACTGAAATCTTTCATGATCTGATACAAATGTTGTCTTCAGATCAGATGTTGTCCTCCCAAGTAACAAACAAATGCTGAGGAGTCATGGGTAATACACCAAGTCCTAACGATAGCCAACGGTTATCCGCGTCAATGTGAGTAACATTCTGTGCTTTCTGACTTTTTCCATAGCTCCAGTGAAGCTTTACTGCTAGCCTAAACCGCATTAGGTACTTCATTATAAGCAAATCATTGAATGAAATGGTGACATGCCCTATTTTATTTGCATTTTGAATTTATCCCGGCTATAGGGAGCACGGGAAGGGGGGCAAGGGCCAATTGCCCCTTTGAGATTTTAAGAAAAAAAAAATTATACATAATCTTAAAATTTATAATCTTAAATGCTGTCTGTTCCCTTAATTTTTTGGTTCATACCATTAAAATTGTAACTTCAAATGCATGTTGTACTTTGCCTTCTACATAAATTTCAAGCTTCACCCAATTGGGAGGCTGTTGATGTAATCTTTTCCCTTGATTTTGCTTTTCAAAAGTGAGTCTAACTAGCTAGATTTTCACTAGGTGCACTGTTCATCCCTTGCTTTTCATAGGTCGCACTGTTTGGCAATTAGCTGATGATCGACAAAATCTCTATTATCTGCTTCTTAAAGTAACTCTTTTTGGAGGAGTTAAAAAGATGAGGCATCAGTGGAGGTGAAACGGGAAAAGGGAAGCCTCCTAAAAAAGGAAGCCCTATATGTATTAGTACTAATTAATTTCTTAATCTAGATTAGTCAAAATTATTTTGCTTGAGAAATTTTATTTGTCTTTGTGTCGATTGATTTATTATAAACTTGTTCTCTAACCAGTGAAGACATATATAAAAGAAGGTTCCGAAGAGGTAAATCTGCGGACAAACCCTTCCACACTCCTCTCCAAGATAAGAGTTCAAGCTGCAAGTTTCCTTCATTAAAGCTTGTGCTAGTTGTTATTATATGCGGGACTTTCTTGACATTCATCCAGTTTCCAGAAGTAAAAAGAATTGACCGTGTCTCATCCTCCAGTCCTAGGTATGTTACCTTTCTTCGCCTCAAGTTAACCAAGATTGAATTCCACTTGTATTAACCTTTGGAATCCTTGAACCTTAGCACTAGGTGATTTTGCCAGTAATGCTTCTGATTTTCTCAAGTGAATATGACAATGTCACTAGGTATCCACAATCTAGATCTGATTTTTGTATCACATTTTGCTTCATATATCTGTCTGATTTTGCAGACCAAGTTTGGTGAACAGGCAGATACAGCAGGGTAGTTCAGATTTACGGTATATACCACAGATTGACATAAACTGGAATGGCATCTCAAAGATTATGACAAAGATCACCAACAAGAATAAATTCCAAGGCACTGGCATTTTGAACTTCAATAGCGATGAGATCAATCACTGGGAGCTGTTTTTTTCTTATGAGGAGAACATTGTTTTGCATCTAGAGCCTGCCATGAAAAACATTACATGGGATACACTCTATCCTGAATGGATCGATGAAGAAGAAGAATCAGAAGTGCCCACTTGCCCATCTCTACCAAAGCTTGAAGTGTCTAAAAGGCAACTTGATCTCATCGCTGTAAAACTCCCATGCAGAAATGAGGGTAACTGGTCTAGAGATATTGCTCGGTTGCACTTGCAGCTTGCAGCTGCAGGACTTGCGGCCTCGGCCAAAGGCAATTACCCCATCTATTTACTTTTTATTAGTCAGTGCTTTCCAATTCCTAATCTTTTTCCATGCAAGGAACTCATTGCAAAGGAAGGGAGTTTGTGGCTATACAGACCAAATTTGAATGTACTGAGAGAAAAAGTTCAGCTCCCAGTTGGATCATGTGAGCTTGCAGTACCACTCAAAGTCAAAGGTTCGTACGCTTTGATCAACTCAACCTAAATTAGGGTAAATAACAATAATGTGCTTCATTATCTGATAGCTATTCTCTGAACAGAACGGATTTATGAAGGAAATGCACGCAGAGAAGCATATGCAACAATTCTGCATTCTGCGCACGTGTATGTTTGTGGAGCCATTGCTGCTGCACAAAGCATCCGCATGGTGGGTTCTACCAGAGACCTTGTAATACTTGTGGATGAGACAATTAGTACGTACCACAGAAGTGGACTTGAAGCAGCTGGATGGAAAATTCGGACAATACAAAGGATCAGAAATCCTAAAGCTGAGAAAGATGCCTACAATGAGTGGAACTATAGCAAGTTCCGGTTATGGCAATTGACAGATTATGACAAGGTCATTTTCATCGATGCTGATTTGCTTGTTCTCAGAAACCTCGATTTCTTATTTGGAATGCCAGAAATTTCTGCCACAGGAAATAATGGCACTCTCTTCAACTCTGGCGTGATGGTAATTGAGCCATCGAATTGCACATTTCAGCTCTTAATGGATAACATAAACGTGTTTGAGTCCTATAATGGGGGTGATCAGGGCTACTTGAATGAAGTATTTACATGGTGGCATAGGATTCCTAGACAAATGAACTTTTTGAAGAACTTTTGGATTAGTGATCCGGAAGAGATCAAGCAGTGGAAAACTAGGCTCTTTCGTGCTGACCCTCCGATTATTTATGTCCTTCACTATCTCGGGATCAAGCCATGGCTTTGCTTCCGCGACTATGATTGCAATTGGAATGTGGACTTTCTACAAGAGTTTGCAAGCGATGTTGCTCATGCACGGTGGTGGAAGGTGCATGACGCTATGCCAGAGCAACTGCAGCAGTTCTGTATGTTAAGATCGAAGCAAAAGGCAACATTAGAATGGGATCGAAGGCAAGCTGAAAAGGCTAACTATAGCGATGGACATTGGAAGATCGAAATCAAAGATCGGCGCTTGAAGAAGTGTATAGACAATTTGTGCTCATGGAAGAGCATGTTACGACATTGGGGTGAGACTAATTGGACAGACGATGAAATTTTCACTCCTACACCACCTGCGATTTCCTCTGCAAGCCTTCCTTTGTGAATCATATTCTTTCATCTCTCACCATGTTTACATTTTTCTATACATAAAAATATTCATAGTTCAGAATACATAAAAGAAACGGTGGATTTACATTTTGTAATGTTTGATTTCTTTTGAGAGATTTAAGGTATCGAAAATCATTAGTTCATTTAAATAAGATTATTCTTGCTAAGACTTTTTTTTTTTTTTTTTTGGGTACAGCTTGTTAAGTCTTATTATATTAAGTAAACCTGAGCAAATCCAGCCCGGCCCTACATTAGGCCGGGCATGGGCTGGCCCTTTAATTGTGCGTCAGAAATTGGACCAATACAACCTAGTCCGGATGCTTTTAAAGCTGCGTCTAGGATATAGTTTCCTTTTGGAAACTTAAATTTTTTTTATTATTATTTTTATCGATAGTATTCAAATTTTACATACGAATCCGATTTAAATATTATAAAATTTATTAAATGATTAGGGATTTAAAATCTCTTTTTTATTTTTAAAATTAAAATTTAAAACCTTTAACTAAAAGAATAGAACACGTCAAACCACTCCTCCATGCATAAAAAGGGCTTGATCTTTTGGAATTTACCCGACTACGCAGCCTTTTGGAAACTTATTCCAGCTTGGAAATATGTCTTAAAGTCATGGATGGGCTGAGGAACTAATTTCTAGTTCCAACAATGGGTGGCCGGCCCGGCCCCATTTCCCTTTTTTTTCTTGGTGGAGAGCCCTATTTCTTGTTATTTTCCCATAGGTCACACCTAAGTACGCTCATACTTATATTTTTTTAATAAATTATCAATATCTGATAATCATATAAAATTTGACTAAATTTGATTAAAATTGAATTGGAACCAAGTGACAAAACACTCATAACGCGTGTTTTCTCTATATACAATACTTAAATCTAAAATCTTTCCTATAAAATATCAGTATTCAACTGAGCCATCTAAATGTTGGTGCCCATACTGTTGGCTCAAATATGCTCTCAATCATATTTTTGATGCAGTGATATAATATTACTTGAAGAGCAATAGGCAAGACAAGGTGAGAAATAACAGCAAGAGCATATGGTCATGTGAACTTTTCAGATGGGGTGGCTATTGGTACACTTCTGCCATTATATTCATTACCTCAATCTGCAAATGTTGAGAGAACAAACAAAAAGTGCATAAAGGATTAGGTAAACAAGTAGATAGAAAAACTTGGGGTTGAAGGAGGCGAGCACTAGGGTATAGTGGACGACCAACATTCTTGTGCGCACGCATGCCACCATGACTTTAGGTGGAAGCCCCATATTCTTAGCTTCTAGAGATCCAATCTTTTTTTATTACCCTTCAACTATTTCAACTAATGAACAGTAAGGATTCTATATACCTCTATTACGCTAAAAAAAGATTTATAAATAGATGGATAATTATTTTTATTGCATGATTCAATCATCTTTAGACCCCAAAAAATATGAGTTTCTTACCTCTTCTGGGTTGTCTTAATGTTTGATTCTTCGGATCTCTGATGTGAATTTTAGTCATTCAGATTTGGTTGAAATCACATGCCAACACAGATGATCCACCGAAGAAAAATAAAAGGTAGCTATAATTCAATCAGTATCGTCTTCCTTCCATTTGTAAAGGTTTGGGATTCGAACTTTGCTGTGTACCAAAAAATAATAAAAATAAAGGGCCTTGCATCGCTAGTTCCCAAGGCTTCTTGTCAAATTAGCATCTTCAAGAAAGAGAAAATGACAGCATTGCAAGAACAATCGTCTTTGTCATTTGGGGCGTGAAGTTGCATAAATAAAGCAAAATAATAGCTGGTTACCAACTTCCATTACTAATATAAAATCCTTCTTAATAGGAGGCGTCCTCCAAGAAAACAAACAAAATACCCAAAAAAAAAAAAAAAATGCACGTGAACCTAAAGCCAGACATATCAGTACAAGAAAATTTTTGCCTTGTATTGCATCATGTGATAGCAAAGGAACGTGGGGAGGACTAGTCTTCTATAAGGTCCCATTTGCTCATATAGCCTCATGTGATGTGGGAATCATCATGATGTAGTTGAGAGAGAATGTGACGGACAACGACATGGTTGAAAAATGAAGAAACTTCTAGGAAATTCCTTCTACAACATGAAACCTGTGACTTGGGCACTACTAAAATTTGCCTTCTAGCAATGGTATACTTGAGTGTATTCCAAAAGGAAAAGCGCCCCAGGAATGGGCACTAGACCGACTTTGCCAACTTGGAAGTGCAATTTGTTTCCACGACTTTGATGAGATCACCAACAACCCATTAGCTCTACTAAATGCACAAATAACTTAATCCCCCGTATGATAGTTCATTAGTGCGTATACCGACAATTGCCCATTACCAAATCCTGAACTTTAAATCTTGATGGGAGAAGGGTGCATCTCTAATTGGTTTATATAGGATTTGGATGCATAAATTTGCCATCTTGTTGCCTTATGGTTGTCCCATCTGATGGCAGTGTTGTGCTGAAGATCATGTGATGATATAAGGCACTATTGATGTCATCGTATGATACCAATGTATTTAAAGAAAAAATTTTGTAAAATCGCGATTAAATTTTCACTATTATATAGTACTGAGTGTTGAGATATTAAACAACAACAAAAACAAAAAATAACTATAACAAAAATGAAAATATTTAACCGAATGTGTAGCAAAACTAGAAGAAATATAATTAGAAATAAAGATATTCGTAACAAATTGAGAGTTAGTTCAATTGTAGATAAAATACGAAAGTATCATTTGAGATGGTTTGAATGTGTACAAATAAAACTCAAGAACGCACCGATTAGAAAAACTGATAACTTAAATACAAGAGATTTAGTAAAACGTAGGGTTAAACCGTTGAAAATTTGAATGCAAGTTATTCATAAAAATATGATAGTTAAAGATTTAGACGAAAAAATGATTTTGAATAGGAATGATTGGTATAGAAGAATCCGCATAAATTAAGCTAACATATTTTAAATATATATTTTTTCATTTTATCTATTTATTTATTTATTCTTCTTTTTATTTTTTTTTAATTTTAATTTTAATTTTAATTTTAATTTTAATTTTTTTAATTATTTATAAATTTATTTCTTAAACTGTCGAGCTTAAATTATTGAGATTAAAATTTTATTCGTTGTTGTTTTATTTTGTTCGGTGAATACAAGTTCTCAGCTGGAAGTTATTGTTGCCGGTGGGTCCATTGAACTCGCACTTATTTTATTCCTGAAATGGCACATAAAAAGTTGCATACAGTTCTTCCATTAAGCAACCTTTGTCTTTCTTACGCTCTGCTCCAGCAGATGAGAATTACAAGCAGTATCCTGCAGAACATTCAAAGATGTTTCCTAATAAATGTGATTTCTTGTACAATAATACTCGAATATCTCCTAATTGTGATTCTCTAATTACAATGGGAAACTTACTTCCCTTTTAGATTGAATTTTGTGCACTTGTAATTACTAAGACCTAAAATCTAAGATTTTGTGGAAATCCATTCATCGCCTTGAATGAAATTCTCGACAGAATAAGCAGAAACATGACTTCCCGGAACTTGACTGCTCCAACTCACTCTCTGTGATGTATTAGCTCCGGCACCAGTGTTGCCATATTCTCCATAATAAAGTGTCCGCAATGCAAAATCTCCGCTCCATGGCATCCAACCTGGTGGCGAAATGAGAGCTTCTAAGTTACAGTTCAAGAAAACTGTCCTTGAATACTCCTTCCAAGGTCTCCCCAAATAATTTCGATGTACGCTAGGCTTGCTATAGTACAATGCCATGTAATCCTGAGTACCGTTTACGAGACAGTTTTGGAAAACAAAGCCAGTTGATTGTGCTGGGTCTGTTCTGCCATGTGCTGTAATGGCATTGTTTTCACCTTTTTCAGGCTTGAGTTGGCGTGGGGCGACTAGGATGAGGCAGTCTTGGAAGACTGAGGCTGAGTTGCCAAAGATGAAGTCGACATTGCCTTGGATGGTGCATGATTTGTAGTATTGTCTGAGTGAGTGAGCATAGAGTGTGTCCTGATTGCCTATGAATTCGCAGTTCTCTATGATGGAGTGATCGCTGTCTGACCTGAAAGCCACTGCTTGGTGCGCATCGGGCCCTGCTGTATTCTGGATCGTGAGACCACTTGCCATGAACCCATCACCAAGAACTCCTGTAAAATAATTCATAAACATTAGGAAATTGAATTCAGAGTAGTCACTTTAATCTACAATCTTAAACCTATATTGCACTCACAGCTAAAAAGAACTCGTGTCTCTAATAATAAAAGCAATTACTTAACCGATCACGTAGCTCAACAAAATCACATCCACTTTCAATTTGTGTTGGTCAAGGTCATTGTGGAAAATACTAACATGCAAATAAATGGGACCAAGTATTGAATTAATGAACCATCAACCAGATTTTTTCTTCAACTCGATGTGTCCTTGTCCCTTTCTTCTTAATGACGATCAAAAATTCAAATAACAAGTACAATAACTCACAGATACATCGTTTTTACTCAACTAAGAGTCTGAAAAGCCAAGGACTAAATTGAACCTATTGTGTAATGGTAGCGGATGACAAGTCATGGAGGCCCACAATCAATATACTTGATCCAGTGAACTCAAATTCACTACCATACATTAAAATCATGAAGCCCACCATGATGATGAACCATATCTGAACTTCCACGATCATATCCTTGGTACCTTTATAAGCCTAAGTAGCCCCAAAAGGCCTTAACCCAGGTCACCTTTTAAAAATAAAAAGAACATTTTCAGCATTACATGTACATTTTCGATATGTAACATGTTAAAACATCTTAATCTATGAAATTGACACTCCTATGTTGACGTAGACCTAAGAAGGCCATATTCAACAACCACAATCAATTCACATTCCATAAATAAATAAATAATGCTAGAATGAAGACAACTTACCCACTGTGGCTGAAGTGTAGGTTGTGACTCCGGTCATGCCCACATTCAGGGACCCGGTAATGACTGTTTTACCCATTCCATCACCCAGAAACACAATATTCTTTTTTTCTAACGGTATCCGAACCGTTTCCGCATAAACCCCTTCCATGATCCGAATCACGAACCGCCAGTCCGAATTGTCCGGTGCCGCATTCACCGCCTCCTGCACCGTCGAATAACACCCGCGTCCGCTCTTACACACCGTGGCGTCCGCCGCCAGTTCCGTTGGCACCTCACCGCTGATATCCGACCCGGATTCTTGATCCGACCCTGAATCCTCCCAGAAACCATCCCTCTCCGTCAGCGGCGGTTTCCATGAAACCGTGTCGTTTCCGTAGCGATCATAAGAAACCAACATGCTTAACGCGTTGCTGGTTAACCCGATTAGAGAATCCATAAACGACATCGTTTTGTTCACCATTTGTGTGTCATTAACGTACTTCAAACCCGACCAGCAATCATACTGGTACAACAAAGCGGCGCTCAACCATGCCCTCGAATCCTTTACTTTTCCACGTGGCAATGCGTCATTGGCTAGCCCGATCCGATACCCCGAATTGTGGAGCACCTCCAAACAGCTCCTCGCCGCGGTGGATCGGTTCGGATTACCCGAAGAAGAATCCAGAATGTTCTGAACCATTTCCTTAGCAGTTTCCAGATTCTGGGTCGAGATCGCCATGGCAGACCCGATTATTTGAAGGGAGTTCGGGTCGGGTGGAACAGAACCGGATCGGGTCATGGAGGATTCGCATGTTTGAGGAAAACGCGTGGCTTTGCAGGCTTGTTGGATCTGGGGAGGGGTGGTGTTTTGGGAGGGAATGAGAGGAGGAGAGGGAGAGGGGTGGGGGTAGGTGTGGTGGTGATGGGAGGCGGAGGAGAGAGAGAAGTAGAGGAGGAGAGAGAGAAAAGAGAGAGAGAGGAGAGAGGCCATTGGAATGAGGAGGTATTTTTTGGATTTGGGTTTTGTGGTGGTGTAGAGGGGATTTATGGGTTTCTTGAGCATGATTGTAGAAAAAATTGATTTAATTTAATACCCAAAAAAGGGAATTGAATTTAAATTGGAATCTGGGATTTGGACAATTAGTGGTGGCAAATGAATTTTTGGATGGTTGTGATGCGTCTATTCCTGATTGGGAATTTATGTGACGGATTTAGATTGGAGAGAGAGAGAGAGAGAGAGAGATTTGAAGAGTCACGGGTTGGTCGTTTTTTCCTTCGATGGTTTGAACAGATTTGAAGAGTCACGGGTTGGCCGTTTTTTCTTTCGATGGTTTGAACATCTGATGACTCCGGAAGGGTGTCGTGAATAGTCACTCATCTCACAAGAGAGACAGGGAGAGACAACACGCGACAGAGATTGACTGGAAATAATTTAAAAAATTGAAAAGTGGATAATCACTCACTAAATTGTTTGTTGGGCTTTATTTTGAGGGGTGGGAAATTTTCCATCTTTGTGGTTATTTAGGGCAAAATTTTATTTTCTGATTTTTGTATTATCCGAAGCAAAAATAATAAAACTATTACTATTATTATTCCTTTAGTTACTTTATTTTCGTATTTATCAAATTTTTTACTATTAATTTTATTACATATTAGATATCTCAGAAATATTTATTTTTTGATAAGGATATCACTGAATTATTCAAATATTCGTTGTAATTTTTTACTATAATTAATAAATAGTATATATTAAATAAATTAAAATATTACAAAATTCACAATAGGCTCTTTCAAAGTGCCCAAAATCTAATTTTAGAATTCTGATACGATATATCTAGTGAATATTGTGTAAGTGATCCTGCTCAAATGAATGTGGGCCGGGCCATCGATTATGGGCCTTAAAGAAATGTGGCCCAATATTTTTGCCCTTTTTTGTCAGGAAAGAATTGGCCAAACTTTTGGGAGTTTTATTTTTATTATTATTGGGGGGGGGGGGGTTGTTAAAACTTTACTGGTTTTTGATTTTCTCTGAGGCGGGATAACTTTGTTTTGTCACATAAGATCTAGGCTTTTTGAGAAATTTAGCATTAATTGCTTTGATGCTCTTCAGCTCACTAGAAGTAGATCAGTGCACTAGGTGTACCACATTGGGTTTGGGCTGAGCCTCCTTTAGGGATAACAAAAGTACGTGGCGACCAAAGCCCGGTTCGCCCTCGATAATAGGCCCGCTTTTTTTTTTTATATTATATCATCGGTATATGAAATCTGCTCTGATTAATTCAATCTAAAACTTATAATAACCCATTTAAGAATCTACCCTCCTAATATAGTCAGTTTCATATCCAAGTCATGAATCGAATTCGGGATCTTGATCAAGGATTATAGTGTCACAACTCACTAGATTAACTGATGGTCGGTTAAACCCACTTTTTTTGTGTAAGTAGGTACTTCCACTAATCGATCTGGGTTTCACTCGATTAGGCTGACCGATTACTATTGAGTTAATTGAGTGTTAATTTTAAATTTTAAGATGGACAAAGAGTTGAGAGAAAGAATAATAAAAAAATAAGCACACAAAAGAACCAAACTAAAAGAATAGATTTGGCCTCTAGTCCTGAAATTCAAGGGGGCGCCCTAATGGAACAGGGGGTTTGATGGAGTCCTACAATTTGTTTTTGGTTCATGGGAAGGCAGGCAGGGTCACCACATGCAGTTAGGCATAATAATGAGTTCCCCCATTTTGTAGAGAGAGAGAGAGAGAGAATAGTGTGCATCTTTCCCGATAACTATAAAGGTGGACTTTAGAATGAGCAATCAAAAGAGCCATATTAAGACCCATCAACTGAGATTTCCCCTTTACTTACTATTTCTCCAAAATGGAAACTTTGAATTTCTCTCTCTCTCTCTCTCTCTCTCAACCAACAAGTCACTATAGGAGCTCGGACTATGAGGAGCCATTGATGACAGCACCACCCCTCCTTGCCTTTATTTGAACTTCTCTTTGTATGGTGTAAGAACAATAAGGGTGACTTATTTTCAGATCTGATCGTATCCTTCTCGTAATGTGTTCTTCCTCATTTAGAAACTAGGAAAGCCATAAAGTTTAGATCCCATGTGTTAAAGCTACCCAGCATTCAAACCCAATCCCTTCATCAAATGTATATTTCAACCATTTTGTTCGAACCATTCTTTCGACTTCATCAAAAACCTTAAAACGTACAAACATTAGACTAACGATAAAACGTAAAACCGTGGTTCAGTTGTTTAAAATATTATATTACACGAAACATATGAGTTAAAAATCAAATTAATTATATTTTATATTAACATATTTTGACAATAAATTTATAATTAAATTAGTTAAAATATAATAATAATTTGATTTGTTATTAATCAAAAAATACTTATATGAAGTGTCGTATAAAATTTAATTTATTTGATTCTTGACTAATTAGATTTATATAGCATTTCTCAAGTGAAAACCGAGTCCATAGGCCAAAAACCCACGTGAGAATGCTTTTCTCTTATCCAAATCCTCAATTACACTAAAGATTAAAAAAAATAAAAAATAAAATCCTTTCATTTTTTTATATACTTTATAAAATTTTTGCTTTTCCTACCGACACATCTCACTGATGTCTTTGTAATCCTATATTTGAAGCTACTTGCAATATTTTCTTGATCAAGGTTAGCCAACTAAACCATATCGAAATACCAATTCCAATATCAGACCAAGAGTTTTGATCCCAGCAGTAATCTAAATAACTCGAAACTCTAAACTATAACAAGGTTGTTTGATTTGCATTTTGCCCTCCTCTTGTTACCAAGTTAAAAAGAATTGTGAGTTCTAATAATTATTTTTTATATAAATAATTGATATTTGATAATTAATGTTGGATTTGATTAAATTCTATTTTAATTAATTTGGATATTTAAGAGATAAAATCTTTCGGTACATGTTTACATCATACATAAAATTTAAATTCAAAATATTATTTAAGAATATAGATATTCAATCAATTAAATATTGGCGTTTTGATAATTGTTTTGGCTCGAGCAAGCTTTTTATTTTATTAATTAGGAAAATGATCGGCAACATAGGTTAAAAGGAAAAAAGAGCAAGAGAGAAGTCACAGGTGAAAAACTCAATTACTGTTAGCTATTGATTTCCTCTCGAGCTTCATGGTAAAATTCATGGCATTGCTCAATGAGAGCTTCCGAATTTTCAATGTACAAGGCAGGAAAAAGTTGCTTGGGACTGCTCTATTTTTCAGTGGATTTGATGGTGATAAGAAACCCCTAGTCTTGTCACTTTCTTCTTTGGCCCAATTGGTGCATGAATGATTTTGAAGTACTAGTAATTATGTTCCGTTATTTCAGAATATATTACCAAAAGATTTCCTAAATGTGATAATTAATACTAATAGATTTCGTGACAAACTCTGCATACAATATGGTCCATCTTCATGCTCCTCTCATCGTCTATGCCCATGTGTAAGCGAGAGGAAGAAGAAGACGACTACCACCGTGATCGCCGACGACGACGACGACCTTGAAGCAAGACGTAGACTAAATGTTTGTTTGGTACAGTGTTTTTTTTTTTTAATTTATCTTCCTAAGAAAAACTCTTTCAAACAAATTATTTTTTTTAAAAAGTAATTTTTTTTTATAAATAAAAATTAAAAAGGTAACTTATAAGAAAAGGTTTCTGGGATGTGTTTTTCTTCTCCTTATTTTTTATACTGTCACCTTTTTAGAAAGTATATTTTTTATTTTATTTATATTGTTACTTGAAAAATATGAAATTTCAAATATGAATATATCATAAATTTATTTATCCTTATGTCTTCACTATTTCTCTTTAATTTTAACTTTAAATTTTTAACTTTTAACTTTATTTCAAAAATATAAAATCAATTTGTTTTTTAAAATAAAAATACCAAATAACTTTTAATTTTACTTCAAAAGTTATTAATTTTTGTTTTTTCCTATAAAGAGAATAAAAACTAAAAAAAAAAAAAAATCTCTACGGCACTAAGAATTGTGCATTTAACTCATTTTTAGCAACATTGTACTTAGATTAAGCAGAGGAATCATCTTTGCAAAGTTTAATATCAACAACATTATTATTTTTTATAGATTTTTTGAAAATAAAAATTATCAGATTTATTTCTTAATGATAATAATAAATGCTATTTTCAACTATATTTTAGAATTTAAACGAATCGAATTTAAAGATAATTTTGTATAAAACCTTGAAAAACATAGTGTCATTAATATTATCATTTTTGCTTATTAATTGTAACACTATAATCATCATTCTCTTCTCTTTTTTTTTTTCTTTAATATTTGTAAGTTATTAATTTTACAAATATATTTGTATCTCAAAATCAATATCATGTCCTCTCTTGTTCTGTTTTAATCGATTCATCACTCTTGGTAAGTCCATTAAGATCTATTGTATGTTAGAAGTGTTTGAGAGAGGTATTTTTTTTCTTTTTATAAATGAATCTGTAAAAATATTTTCACCTATTACATACAAATGTATAAATTTTTAAGAAAAAAAAGGATCTATTTCACCTATAGTAACAATAAGTCGGCTTAAAATTAAATTTTGTGCATATAAGATCAACTGCCTTACCACTACAAAAAATGGAATGGGGGCCACTCAAGGCTTTGGCTATTTCTTTGGCATCTCTTTTTATACTCGTCCCATGCAATTCCAAGTTCAATCTCTCTCTCTGTCTCACTCTCTCTCTCTCTCTCTCTCTCTCTCTCTCTCTCTCTCTCTCTCTCTCTCTCTCTCTCTCTCTCTCCCTCTTCAACTTAGTTATACGTCATAGCCGTCCAGGACTTGCCTTATCTTTCTTCTTATACAGGATAATGATTTCAATAATGTCTCACGTTTTATGGGAACCCTTCTTACTTAATATCAAACCTCTCAAAGATTAAACAGATTAGAGATTCTCTCTCTCGCCCCCTCCTCTCTCCCTCCCTCCCTCCCTCCCTCTCTCCCTCTCTCCCTCTCTCTCCCTCTCTCTCTCTCTCTCTCTCTCTCTCTCTCTCTCTCTCCCCATCCCTCCAAAGCTCTCTTTTGTCATGGATATCAATCGCCAAAAGTTCACAAGCAACAACTGGTCTGCTGATCTCATGTCCACCGTAGATCAAAACCAAATCCTCCATGAACAAATTCAGTTTGATTCATCAATTTGGCCTACTACCACCACTTACCCTTTTCAAAACCCCCATGTTTCATCATCATCATCCTCCTCAAAACTCCAAACAACACCCACTTGTTCAAGGTTCGACATCTTTGGTACTCATGATCATCTAGTGGGAAACAACCAAATACTACAGGTAGATCAAGAGCAAGAATATCTAGAAAAAGAAGAGCAAGAGGAAGAAGAAGAAGAAGAAGAAGAAGAAGAAGAATTAGAACTAGGTGCCATGAAAGAGATGATGTACAAGATCGCAGCTATGCAGCCGGTGGACATAGATCCCTCCACCATCCGCAAGCCCAAAAGGCGCAACGTACGGATCAGCCATGACCCGCAAAGCGTCGCAGCCCGACACAGGAGAGAGAAAATAAGTGAAAAAATCCGAATCCTACAAAGACTTGTCCCTGGTGGGACTAAAATGGACATAGCTTCCATGCTGGATGAAGCCATTCTCTACGTAAAATTTTTGAAAAGACAAATCAGACAACTTCAGTCAAATAATATTCATCCTCAACAACAACAACCACCTCCAAGTTTTGGAGGGTTAATGTATAACGTTAACACCACCATCGGCTCCTCCACAGCCACCACCGCCACGTCATCGTCGTCTTCCCTAGGCCCACCATCGACCTCGGGATTCGGGTTTTCCATGAAGATGAGGTAAAATTAGGTTGCTTATTGGTTTTAATAATTAGTCAAGAAAATACTGTGTACATTTTTTCTTTGTGCAACCTTAGCGTTTACTGGAAAAAAAGAATGTGAAATGATTGTGTTGTGAGAGAGAGAGAGAGAGAGAGAGAGAGAGAGAGAGGATGATGTGAGGTGAAGGAGTGTTGGTTAGGATTTTGTTGACTTAGAGGCAATGAGAATAATCATAACGGTTTGCTTCGGTTACGTACAAATATCATTATTTTACGTATATGTTTTTCATTATGTAGCATATACCATATTATATATATATATATATATAGAGAGAGAGAGAGAGAGAGAGAGAGAGTATTTATTATAATTATGGAAACAAGCGTCTGTGAAAGGCTGTTGTATGTTTAGCCGGAAAGTGTGTTTGGCAGAGACTCTTCTCCGGGAATCAAACCCTATGACGTTAGTCTCTTTCTATATTTTATCATATAATAGTATGTGTGGTCGTCTTTGTGTGGTCTGTTACATGTAATATATTGTATAGATTATTAGTAAAATGAAAGAATATAATATATAGTTTTTGCCTTTATTTGATCAAGTGGGTAGATATGACCACCATCCATCATTATTTTAGAGTATTTAAAACCCCCAAAAATAAAAATAAAATTACCCAATTAATTATTGAAGGGTATATGCTATTTATTTTATATCATTTTGATTTTTTTTCATTAAAAAATCAAAGGGGTCATGGTTTTCTGCCCTTTTCTGGCCAAATTAATTCCTTGTGTAGAAAAATTCATACCATTGAAATCAATATCATAATTTCTATTTTTTGGAATAATAATAATACGGTACTTATCATGAAAAATAGTGCTTTTCATAAAAATTTTGGAACTAGAGATTTTGCAATGGATACTAAATTATTCTTGGAAGGGGATTGGATTGCATATAATTCATCTGATTTTTTTAATTTTACCATACAACTTTAAATTTTTTTCTATCAAATTTCTGAGCTGGCAATGCTAATTATCAAGTTGATGTTCCATTATTGGGATTTTTTTAAAAAAAAAAATAAGGAAAAAAGGAAAATATTATAATTTTAACATTGAGTAAACTGGATGTCCACTAGATAATTCCTTTTTAAGTTGTAAGCATATTATAATTTTTCAATTCTTTTTCAGAAAAAAAAAAAAAAACAAAGACAAAAGATTCAAAAGAAACGATTTAAAAAAAAATAAAATAGAAATCGGTCTAAAAATGAGTAATATGCTAGGTAGCTAAGAAATGATAAAACTCAAAACTCTGATATCAATTTTAAAAGTTAAAACCCAAAACACTTTCAATTTAAAAATTTTTAAATTCAGTTTGCTCTAAATGTTGCATAAAACCCAAACCCCATCCGACCCATTAGGGGGAGTTCAGCTTGATTTTTACTTAATATATCCCTAATTCTAGTTTAAATCTATTAATTTCAGGTTAAAACCTATTAATTCCCTATTTTTCCTCCAATTAATTAGTATGTCAAATGTTTAACCCCTCCTCCCTTTTTGTCCAAGAACATGATTAAAAGATGAAGCAATTCACAATGAAGTAGGGGTGATCACGGTGCAATTTGAATTGTGAATTGAAATGAAACCGTTAATTCAAAAATTGAATCGAAACCGTCTTTTTGGTTTCGATTTAAAAACCAAAACCAGAACCATAGACTTATGGTTCGGCTCGGGTTTTCAACTTTTAAAAACAGAAATCTAAATCGGGAGCGAGAACCAGACAATTTTTACATAGGCAATTTAATTTGTATAAATTAATATCAAATCATTTTCTTTATTTTTTTAATTATAAAAATAAAGAATTAAATATATAATATATTGTAATTATAAGATAATATACATTTTTTTTCATTTGGTGATATAAAATTATTAACCAAATATGTTTTGATGGGTATGTTTCATTTGAAAAGTTGTATAAAACAAACAAATCGATTTAAGTGAAAAGTCGAGACCCGCAAAATTTGAGTCTAATCAAAACTTAAACATAAGTCAATCTAAATTAACACAAATCAATCAAGATAATGAATAAATTTCGATTTTAAATTGTTCGAACCGGAACCAAACCACTGAGGAACCAGAACAGGAATCATCTATATGTGGCTCGGTTTCAATTTTAGTGGATGATGAATCGGAATTGACGATTTCATAACCGAAACCGACAATTTTGGAACTATGATCACCCCTGCAACGAAACATCCATTGTTAAGAGAGAAACTAAAATCTTAGCATTAACTGTAACAATAAAATTAAAAATTTATAACAGATGAATGAATTAAAATATATAAATTAAAATTAAAATTTTGTGAAAATAAAAACTATAATTTTTAAGGAATAAGTACTATTTAAAAATATAGTTCTTAGAATTATATGTATGAGATTTTTTTTTTTTTTTGGGCGACTCCTCAGAGACAAAATATAGAACCGCATAGGCGTGGACTGGGCTTTCACTGGGAGATTAATTTCAAATGGGTTGGGCTCAGATTGAATGAGTTTGTTTAGTCTAATGTTAAAATCCCCTTACATAACAACTTCACATTATTTAAAATAATAGAACTAAAAAAACATTTATCAAAATTCCAATGTCCAAACATCCTTGAGCCACTTGAAAGATCTCCCTTTTTTTATTTTTGTATGTATTTGAATTTGAAATTATCGAATTGAGAAAATAAACTGTGATCACTAAACTTTCTCTTAAAAATCACTTTAAAGATCTCTCTCACCCGACATAAAAAATTTCAATTAATATGGTTGTAGAGTTGAAGTTGGGGTGTTTCCAAAAAAACAGTTTAATGGTATAAATCTTTCTCTTTCAATCTAAAAATCCTAAATTTAAATTTTTATATAACAAAAAGAAAAGAATTGAAGTTGGGGCGTAAGGTATACAATTATTAGGTGTGTGGAGGAGAAATTCCCTCCCAATATTGGATAAAAAAAAATAATAGCAATGGATAAAAGAGGGTATTTGTCTGAACAAAGTTATTAAAATCTAATAAGATCTTTTTTTTCCCTTAAAATGACACGTGTCATAATAAAAACCACACTTATTTTTTATTCAATTCATTTTGATTATACCATCCTCCATAATAACATAAATTAAATAAAAATTGAATAGTCCAATTTATAATCGAGGATGGATTAATAAAGCCATGTCAATTAACCCACATCTTATTAAAAAAAATAATTTTTTGAATTAAATATGTGAAGTTGTTAATTTATTATTGTATCTGATTGATTAGATTAAAAAGAAAATAGAAATTAGATTTTGATTTTTATTATATTTTTTTGTTTTGTATTAAATAAATTTTAAATTTAATTATGATTTTTTATTTTGGGTCTAAGTAGTGACTAGTCTTCATTAACAAACATTATCTCATTAATGAGGGAGAATTTAAAAATCTCACCATTATTTAAATAAATAAATAAACAAAATTAACAAAAATAAATGGTGAGCTCTTGACCTTGAGAGCAAGGAAATTATTTTGCACAGTACAAATACATAGTTGGCTCCATTCGCTCTCTCTCCCGTCACTTGCTCTCAACCACTTCCGATCTCCATCTCCCAAATCTCTGCCTCTCTCTCGCTGAACTGGGTCTTCATTTTCTATACTTATGATCGAACATCATGTATTGGTGAATATTCGGTACATTTTTCAAAATTTCTCGGCCATTTTCTTTCTCTGATGATATCTTAAGATTCTGTTATTGGTGTTATTTGGCTGAAATCTTATCCAATATCTTTGTAAATCCATATTTTGGTTATTGGGCTGGCTTCCATTAAGGCGATTATGTTAAGCAATCAAGTCATAACCTGATATGCTTCTGGGATTGAATTCACCGGTTGATATTAATGTCCTGAATTCATTCGATGAGGTTATGGATTTGAAAATGTAATTCTTGGTATGATTTTTTATGGGTTTTAGATTTTTATTAAAGGGTATCGAGTACTATGCTACAACATATGATTCAGATATTTCAAGGTGGTTGATATGCTGAATTGTTTGATTAATGATGTCCATTTTAAGTTACTAGGTTTCCTATGATGGGTTTTGTTGATTTTTTGTAAAAGTGGATATATGTCCTAGAAAAAGCCTATGTGATATTGCTATTGGGATGATAAATGGGATTTAATATGTACTTTTGTGCGAGCTCATTGTTCCTAGGTTTTGAGATACTTTGTCGAGTGGGCTTTGTGGGATCTTTACCAGGTAATTTTCTTTCAAGGTGGAATGTTAGTTTTGCTTCTTGTGTGGGTGATTGAGAAGATGAGTACTTTCAATAGGAGTAAGTCCTTGAACAGAACTGCATCTTTGAGTCGGAATACATCCCTGAATCAAAGGACCTTGGGTGTGGTCAGTCCAAGACATGTGCAGAAGACCACTGTGGTGTCATCACGATGGGTATCTGTGCTTATTGTAACCGGTACTTTATCATCTTTTCTCGTGGCCATTATTTGTGGGTATCCCTACTACTTTATGAATCTTGACGTAATGTTTAATGGGTATGGAGTCTCCAACTCGAATCATTCTACTAGCCATTGTGATGTTTCTGATGGAAACTGGGTTCTGGATGATAGTTACCCATTGTACAATGCTTCGGAATGTCCATTTGTAGAGCAGGGATTCAATTGCTTAGGAAATGGCCGAAAGGATGACAGTTATCTTAAATGGAAATGGAAACCCAAGAACTGCAAAATTGCAAGGTTTAATGTCCAGAACGTGTTGGAAAGGCTTCGAAGCAAAAGGGTAGTCTTTGTGGGGGACTCGATGAGTAGAACTCAATGGGAGTCTTTGATATGTTTGCTTCTGTCAGGGGTGGAAAATAAAAGTAGTGTTTATGAACTCAATGGAAACAAGATTACCAAACAGATCAGATTTCTTGGTGTAAGGTTCAGTTCATTTAACTTCACGATTGAGTTCTTCCGTTCAGTTTTCCTAGTGCAGCCTGGTGGAGCACCTAAACATGTACCACGGAGGGTTAAATCAACGCTAAAGCTAGATATTTTAGATGATATTAGCAGGGAGTGGATCAATTCAGATTTTCTGATATTTAATACTGGACAGTGGTGGGTGCTTGGGAAGCTTTTTGATGTGTAAGTTAATCTATTAATAGTCTGATCTGATCCATCTTTTTATATAAATCCACATTGACAGTTCCGAAGATAGGATTTGTTTGATGCAAGTTCAAGTTCTTTTCCACTTTAATTGGCCCCATAAAGAATAGTACTCCAAATCTCTTTCTATTTCTTTCTTAGAAGTTCCATTGAACTGTTTTCAACAGGGGTTGCTATTTCCAGGTGGGTGATTCAGTGCAGCTTGGAATGTCAATTCCAACAGCCTTCAGATCAGCACTAGATACATGGTCATCATGGATAGAGACCACAATTGATGCCAATAGGACACGTGTCTTTTTCCGAACCTTTGAGCTGTCTCATTGGAGGTATTTTTTTATTATTATTATCATAAATTGCAATATGATTGACATGATATTCTGCTACATAGAGGCTTGTATGACCTCTGATAGATTTTTAAGATCCATGCTCGTTGCACCTTACTGTGGGGTTAATGCCATAAATTTTATGCCTTCAGATCTCACAGTACCTGAGTATACTGAGGCTGCTCATTTTTCCCAACAGTGACAAGCCATAATAATCTATTATCTGAATTGGGTGAAGAGTATGGGTAACATTACCAAAGGATTAATGCAAATCTCACCTGCCTTCCCAAAATATACCACCTCAGCTCTTGATCATCATGTTTGCCATATTCTCCATAGCAGACCTGCCCTCATCTCACTTCGATTTATTATTTATTACTACTATTGGAGATTTTAAGAAATGGGCATTGCAAGCATATCACTGGGGATCCATTTCCTTCTCTAATTTGTTCTGTATTATATGGTTCTAGCACTTTCCTTTTGCACTTTATTCATTTCAATATTAGATTTGATTGTGGTTTTGTTTTTGGGTCAGTGATCAAAGGCATAGAATTTGCAATGTGACCCAATTCCCCATGTCTGAAATAACTGGGAAGGATCAGAATCTATTTACAGACACCATACTGGAGGTGGTCAAGAATATGACAGTTCCTGTAACAGTTCTGCAAATAACTTCTATGTCAGCTTTCCGAAGTGATGCACATGTAGGTAGCCGGAGTGACAATCCATCTGTTCCTGATTGTAGCCACTGGTGTCTTCCTGGAGTGCCTGATGCATGGAATGAAATTTTCCTTTCACATCTGGATGCTGTTTCTTGACTTGTTATCCCACGCAGGTGGTGATCAAGTAAGATCTATATCTTTCTGGTTTTTATATTACGAAACTATACGATTTTTTTGTCTCTTGATAAAGCTTCATTCTGATACTTACATGATTTCCCGGTTTGTTTAGTTCCATCATTTCTTACTGGATTGCCTTCTATCTTTTCCTCACAATCTTATTCCATCTCTTTTCTCATCCCTTGCTTCGACTTTAAACTGTTCCATTCTAGCAGGTTCAATTAAGTACTCCCAAGTCCATTGATCTGTTTTTAGTTACAAATCTTTCCGAACCTCTTGCAACTGCATTTGATAACTGTTACCTTGTTATCTAGCATGTAGCACTATTTATTCTGCCCACCCCTGTAGAACAAACACTATGTTTCTTTGCTCCCCCCCCCTCACATTTTTCCTTTGTAGGACAGGTAGATGGAGAGAGTTTTTCCTCACATTCATGTTTCTGTAAACTGATGCTTCTGTCTGACCATCATATTTGTTCAGTGCGGGTTTTGAACTAAACTAGATCTGACATGGGGACATTTTCTCACTTCTTATTCTTCCCAGCTGTAGCAGAATTCTTTTCAGGAACTTTCAAAGAGAAAATGTTTGGGAAAAAAAATTACAGAATATGGAAGATACAAGTCATGTAACAGAAGCTGATGTCATTCTTTTTTCCCTTTTTTTGTAAGGGTGAAGGGGCTGAATGCCTCGAGATGTAGCTGATTCTTTTGGTCAACTTGATGTAAAGGTCATTGTTATTGATTACATGAGAAAATAGCAAAAAGATGATTAAAGATTTTCCTTTCATTTTCATATTTCTTTCTTGGGAGTGCCTTAGTTTTGTTCAGATATTTCTGGCTTATTTGTACAACATGAGCAGTATTCATTGTTAAATACAACAAAAGACATGCCATTTGCATGGACCATAAATCTGTTTGGGTTCTATGTCGCCTCTCCAGCAGAGCCTTGTCAGTATACGAGACAACCTCGGAACGGATAAAAAAGTCATACAAATATCTTAAATTTCCATAAAGACATAAATTGAAGCATAAAGTCATATATTCTACATGGGTCGAGCCGGTCTTTAGCATGGAGCGAGGCCTTATTGATTAAGACAAATCACCTGGGTTAGGTGAATTGTTAGTACAACCATTGAATCGACAGAATAAATTTAAAATAATAATAATAATAATAACTCATAATGTGAAGAATCAGAATCAGCTAATGCTAAAATGTGGAAGAACCTGAACGGTCAGTTTAGATCATAGAGAATGAGCCTACAATAGACCCTGTTCAGATTTCTGAAATCAGCAGGAGCATTAATCATTTTCTGCTTATTTTTAACAGAAAGAACCTACAAGAAAGAAAGATTATTAATTATAAAAATGTTTAAAGGTGTTTTTCAATGCAATCAACGACACCTTTGCAAAAACTTGGCATGACAGCCAAGTTATTTGTAACTTTGAAGACATGGCATAGGCCAATTCAATCTCACCTCCAGCATTACTACAAATGGACATGAGAACTTACAACAATTTCCATCCCTCAATATTGCACAAATCATTTCATCAACTTTCTACGCTTTTCTGCAACAAAGATGGCTCCTCCAACAAACTATAACAACTACTACCCCTGGTCACCTCCCACGCCATCGCATCATGTGCCATCCCCTCCTAAAATGACACCACCACCTCCCCCAGCGTTCCCTGTGCCTCCACCACCTCACTATTTTCCTTCACCACCTCCACCAGCATTCCCTGTGCCTCCGCCACCTCACCATTTTCCTTCACCACCTCCACCCGCATTCCCTGTGCCTCCACCACCCCACCATTTTCCTTCTCCACCTCCTCCTGCATCAATCCCGCCACCGCCACCACCCCATCCGCATCCTATATTTCCTCCACCACCACATGTTGTCCCCACTCTACCACCTCCACCTCCTCCGGGGCACCACACTGTTATAATTATTGTCTTTGTATCACTTGGTCTCTTCTTTCTCGCAATCCTATCTATCGCTTTTTGCTGCTTCATTAAAAAGAAAAAGAAGGCAATTCAAGAGACTGAGGCAATAAACATTGATGAGCATTTGAAACTCAAGGCAATCATCATACCAGGTCCTCATGGTGCAGAAGTAAAAGCACTTCAAATAGAAGATGATGTGCATGTTCAGGAAGCAATCAAGAAGAATGAGAAAATCAGTGAAGGTCCACATGCTGGTCTGTTTGCACACCACACTCAAGCTCTTATCGGTAGTAAAGCATCCTCTTCCAAGTCCGGTCATTACCATCTTTAGCATACGGCAACCGGAAACTGTACGACTCCGTGCTTGAATCTGCAAGCAATAAAAATATGACAGCTTAATATAAGTAAGACCTAAATGAGTTTCTGTATCTTTGCCTTACCTGTATCAACTTGATGGATTGAAAATTATCGATTTCGATGGCATTGAATGGTGAAGCAAGATGTTACACAAAAGAGCAAGAAAAAGAAAGCTGCTAAGAATGTAGACAATGGGACCTTAATCATCACCACTGGTCATTAATGTCCTCAAAGTCATCCACAGTCTGTTTAATCAAAGACTATTTCCGGCACTCAAAGCAGCATCTATGATGCTAATAGCGACTTAATGCAAATAGGGATAAATGTCTTATTGCATTGTGTGCAGATGTGAAAATAGGGGAATTAAAGCTATAAATATCAGTCATCAATTCGAAATGGCTAATCAATTCCATTTGTTTGGACACTACATACAACTATGCGGTGGGAAGGGTACGACCTTTCAGATCATTACTTTAATAAAGAAATACAGAACATTCGGGCAATAATGAACTGATTAGATTACATCAAGTAGTGCAGAAAATCATCTGTAGCCTTAAATGGTTTAGGAAATGACAGGTTAAGAGAGTTCATAGGGCGGAATTGCGGGTATCCATAATATTGGATATAACTTTTCTCTTCTTTCCTTCTCTCTCTTAACTAATCTTTTCTTCTCTCCAAAACCCCCAAACATACTTCCTTATTAGGGTTAAGGACTAAACGTTGCAGTCTGAGTCTTAAAATTATCAATCAAAAATTTTATTAAAAAATATAAAATTATGATTCAACTGCAACAGTTGTTATTCAAAAACTTAACGTTATCATAAAAAAATAAAATGAAATAAAATATAATTATCACTAAAAAGTTAACATGTCAGGATAATACATGGAAACCAGGCACTTCTCCCTGTTGCTCATTTTACTAATTTATTTTCTTTTTGGTGATAAGAGAGCTAATCTTTGAAGTATGGATCATTTAACTTGCATAGCCGTAACGTGAATGAATTCTCCTGAATTTTTTACCAAAATACCGGTTTTCATTTTTTTTTTCATTTTGAATCCCTCAACATATGGTGCCATAGAGCCACTAATATTACAACATTACTAGTACTGCCCAAACCAAACAGGGATATTATGAACAGAACATCACATCAATAGCAAGGAAATCTTCAAAGTGCAGTACTGGCGCAGACTGCAGAATCAGCATATCAATATCTGATGACTCAACTGCAGTTATATGCATTCGAATTTGCACATGTTGCCACCAAAATTTCTGCTTCAGTTTGGCTGTGAGTTTTCTTGGTTCTCGGGCATTATGTATGCTGAACAGGTTCTTTGCTTTGCCTATACAACCATGTGGCTATGGGTTCATTGCCATCGGAGTTATTCGCCTCTTGGCTGGCTTAGTTGAGACGGGGGTTGTAGCTGAGGTTGGTAATGTAACTTTCACTTCAGTTTTTCCTACCTGTACTTTTTTGCAGTCTGCCGTGACACCCACAGCTGCAGCTACTTTGACCTCAGT
The DNA here is from genome assembly GCA_033439265.1 of Dillenia suffruticosa. Taxonomy (NCBI): domain Eukaryota; kingdom Viridiplantae; phylum Streptophyta; class Magnoliopsida; order Dilleniales; family Dilleniaceae; genus Dillenia; species Dillenia suffruticosa. Next base: position 2,608,019 of record JAVTVX010000012.1, on the reverse strand, counting down.
GTCATCAGGTACATTAATGACAGGGCTCTTATTCTCATTGGTCTTAGCTTCTGCAACACCTGAAGCAGATGAATGGTACTAACTTTAACAAATATAATAGAACTAAGATCTTCAAATGATCAAAGCAAACCTGGTGATGCAAAGGGTGTTCCCAGCTCGTTATTCTCAAACTCTACTATAGTACAGTAACCATCCTGAGAGGATAAAGCCAAATATTTGGCATCAGGCGACCTACAAATAGCAAAATGTGAAAGCCAATCAGAAGCCTAGAAATCATCCACAATCAATCATAAGAGCACAGTGGGCAATGGACAAAAGGAGAAATTCTACCATGCAATGTCCGTAATTGCTGCATAGTGAAGACCAGCCAAGATTGCAATTGGAGGAATGCTCTCCGTGTCATATATGTACAAAGAATTCAAAGTAGCAACCGCAAAAATGAGGCGATAGGGAAGTTTAAAGAATGCAGCTGCTCACAGGTAAACAAGTTTAGATCCTAATAAAACCTACCATATTTCCACTCTTCCACAACAATGAAAAAACAATGTACCTGGGTTTGATCCCCGAAAACAGAAAGTTAGTGAGCAAAATCTTACTGCCACAATAGGTTTGCTGGCACCAGGTAGCTGTAGAGCAGGCCTGCAGATAAAAGACATTAATAACAAATGGGAAAGAGAGGACGGAAAAATTGAGCCATGTGGCTTTGAATAGAACAAAAATGAAGTATCACCTTTTCCTGTCCTATACGGAAATGTGTGTGTGTGTGTGTGTGTGTGTGTGAGAGAGAGAGAGAGAGAGAGAGAGAGAGAGAGAGAGAGAGAGAGGGAGAGGGAGAGGGAGAGTGGGGGAGAGCGAGGGAGAGTGGGGGAACTCTTCAACTCTTTTAAACACCAGCAAGAAATTAGAGCTAAAACAAAGAAACTGAGATAAACATCTTGCCTTGAAAGATCTTTTCTAGAAAATATATAAGCCGTGTTTACTGGTTCAGATGCCCCAGAGAACTTGTAGGAACCTGAAATATGGGCAAAAGTACCATAATTCCATTGACAGAAATAGGGGCAATATATCTGACAATGCCAGATACTTCCACTTTATAAGTGGTCTATGGTAAAACTAAGTAAAATCAACAGAACGTTATATGCTTGCGTCAAGCATATGTGGAGATGCACACCAGTAGGCACAACCAAAAATGAACCATCTGGAGACCAAGCTAATCTTCTGAAGAATGATTGTAGTGTCTCATCATGAAAAAGATGATTTCTAGTTGACTACACAAAAAAGGAAGAAGGTATTAACAGAAAAAATTAATTAACAATATCTACAGTTATTCAAAAATTATAAATTACTAACCTTATAGTCGTCTCCTGTTTGAGCTTCATCTCTAGCAATGACGTGATGACATACATAATTTAATTTCTCTACACCTTTTGTTTTCTGTGGCTTGTTGAGATATATGCGACTCGTTCTATCAGAACTGAGTGAGCTCACATATTTGGCCAATGGATCCCATGCCACACCTTGAACATAATGGCAATGTGCATCTAAAATCTGATGTACAGAACCTGATGAAGCACAAAAGATTATGGTATGAATTTCAATGAATTATCATTGATGGATGTTATAGCCATATTCTCTTCCTTGCCTTTGTTAATGTCCCATATAATGCAAGAGTTGTCAACTGATCCAGAGAGAAGAAAAGCACCATCTGAACACCACTGCAAATCCAGAACATCCTTCCGATGAAATCTGACCACCAAAACTCCAGTAGTGAGTGTGGAAATCTTTTATAATAAGACTACACTAGAACTCTCCAACCCGGCAAATGCCATTAATCGAGTTGGGATGTGATAAGGAATCCGTGTCATTAGTTCAGGTGCCAGAAGGGTTACAAAATGGAGAATACATGATATTTCCAACTATGCTAACCATGATCCATCAAATTAGGTAACCATTTCTTGAAAATTTGGTTCCGGATTAACAATTCAAAACGAGTTGGATTCAAATAGTTTCCAGGATGACAGCATTTCCTTTACAATGTGTCAAAAAAACCAGAAGCAACATAAAATGAATTAAGGAGGCCTTACGATAATAACTTAAGGACCTTCCATGTTTGACCTGCATCAGTTGAGTACAGCTTCCAAAGTGCAAGCTCACCACCTACAATGAAGAGAATGGAATACATCAGCAAAACATCCAACCAAGTAATAATCAGGAATGAACAAGAGACTACTCCTGCTATAAGCATACCATCAGCTCCTGAGGCAAGCAATTCTCCTGCACATCAACAGGAGTTTAAATATCAGTCTTTGGAAGAAACATAGTGCATGGAAGATATAGATGTCCAAGCATATTTATTTGACATCATGACTAGCTACAAACTCAATGTTAGAAAACACTATACAAGCAGACTGTAAATATATGCAAACTTTCTGGGTATCATCCCGATAAAATTCCCAGGGAAAAAAAAAAAAAAAAAAGCGCAACAACAACAACAACTCTGCACTAATTTTATCATTTAAAAATCTCCAATATGAAAAAGTAGATTTATCCACAACATAAGAAACGGATTCAAGTCAACTATGACCGCAATGTTCTGTGATGAAAGAAAAGGGAATTACCAGAAGGCGAAAATCGAAGGGCATTAACAGTAGAACCATGGTAAGAAAGACTGTTCTGGTAAGTCACAGTTGGGTTCTTCTTCAGTGTTTCACCTGAATTAATTACCCACAACTGCAAAATTGACCATATCGTATGGTAAAACAGATTACCCAAAACCCCCAAACTTTCAATTTCCATCAAACATAGCAATTAGGGCAAAGTGACAAATTCGTGGAAATTGCGCAGTAAGAACATGAAAATTATTGGGGGAAAGTGAATGATGAGAATAGAAATGAGTGTGAGGGAGAGATGGAATACCTTGATGTCGAAATCGGCACCGCCGGTGGCAAGAATTCCGGAGAAAGGATGGAAATCTAGGGTTAGCACTGGCTTTGCGTCATGCCAATTGATCTGTACCGTTCCTCCCCTCATTCTCTCTCTCTCTCTCTCTGAAATCCAAATCGAAAGTCCCCCTCCTAACCAGACGCTCTTTACTGTTCAGTGACGAGTTGAAATGGGCGGTCGGTTTCCTTTGGCGGGAAAATTCTCTCTCCAAGACGGCATGCGGCAAAAACTGCAGTTGTCATGAGCCACGTCATGATCGCCATCTCCAAGAAAAGGAAAAAAATAAAAATAAAAAACCTTCCCCGCTAGTTATTATACCAAACCCACACATTAATCCCTTAAAATTTATGATTCAATCACCAGTGGATCATTAATTCAATTGTTAAATTTTTTAAAAAATATAAATATATATATATAATTATTTTTTTAAAATATAAAATATTAATCATAATATTTATAAAAATAGTATAACAATGTAATAAAAAATAAAAACTCATAAATAGGGTAATTAATTACTCTAATCATCTTTAAAATCTCTTTTTTTAGAAAAAAATATGTCGATAGTATTATTATAACAATATATCAATCAAGGGTTGAACGAATCTGATCGATGGATCGGTCAAATTTAATAACTATGGTTTACGTGATAATTGTCAATATTTTTTTTGATACTATACTAATAATCGATATCCAAAATTTTTGTATAACAAAAAAATAATAATAATAATTTTTACCTGGTGCAGAGGTGATGGCTCCCAAAGCCCACTGATGACTAAACTAGACCCATCTGGGTCAACTCTTTATATGCTGAGTGGACTAGCCCCGGCCCAAAATGCTGACCAAGCCCAACTATGAATACCTAGCCGATTAAGTCGGGTAGGAGTTCAATTCCCGGACCACAAAAGTTTACAAAATATCAAATTTTTTTGATTTGAGTGATTAAATGCTCTACTCTCTTAATTAGAGATATTAAATTTGAGTTCTGAAAATGATAAAAAAATATCTAAAAGAACCAACCTCTAAAATGAGTCCCACCATATTCGAATCGAATAGGACAAATCTCAGATACAATGATGAAAAAAAATTACAAAACAAATTCTAGAATATATATATATATATATATATATATATATATTAAAAAAATCATACTTGATTTTTGGAGACATAATAAAAGTGAAATTTTATTTTTATTCTTAAAATAAAAATAAATAAAATTTATACCTTCTCTTCAAGGAACAAGAGGGGATCAGGACAGAGATTATTAATTTTTTTTTTAATTTTACCATTATTCATTTTTTGAAATTTTTATTCCACAACTTTCTATGTTATTTTTATTATTTTATTTCTTTTGTCTTGTACTCTCGACAAGACGTTGTCCCTCAAGCTCTTCTACTGCAACCATCTAAATCCAAAATAAATTCATATTTCAGAGACAATTTGTCAATCACCAGCTGGATTTTGAGCCAATAATACCATTTTGTTATAATCATTTTCGACAAAACTGATAGGAATCCGGTGAAATTGATCCATCATTTTATGCGTGCACTTTCTTTTGGAGCAACCAAAACAATTAAACATTTATACCACAAAGTCAAATATGTTACGTGAGTTATTTTATGTCTTTTTATTCTATTTTAAATTATATATTTATTTATATAATTATTTTTTATACGACAATAATAATCATATTTTTATTCTATTAAAAATCAGTGATATGAATATTTCCATAACATTGTGTACTTTATTTTAAAAAATCATTTTTATTTGTTACATCTTGAAAAGTATGTTTTTTTAGGGGGAAATTTTCATTTTTCACCGTTGATATTAAGAGTTATAGTCTGATTAATCCGATTTAATTATATGTGGAAATCTTATTTAGAGAACGACTCTCATTTTTTATTTTCAAATTTTGAATTCGATATTTGATTAAATGATTTAATATTTTATCTTACTAAATCGATCGTCGATAAATAAAAATGGTAGATAATTTCATGTCATTTGCTTTTTATAGGTTTACATGACTCGGTCTATCAGGACTCTTGCATCCTCACCACCAATGCGAGTTTTGCATTTGGACCACCAATGTGATTTATGAATAAAAATTCAAATTTTCATTATAATTATTTTATTAGTGGGATTTGAATTTATGAATGTACACACCAAATGGGACATTCGAAGAAGTTAAGTTCACACCTTATAAAACGATTTTTTCTCCTTTCTTACAAAAGGAGTCTTCCACACAAAATGTCAAAATTCTATCGTGCAAGGAGACTCCCACCAACTGCAATGATTATGCTAATGAAATGACAATTCTTTTACGAAAAGATGCATTTGGTTTGACCCCAAAATACCCCTTTTTGTTTTTTCAAATTTCGAGATCAAGAAGTGCCACTGATAGTTCAAAAATACTGGTAACAAGCATTCGACAGATAATTTATATGATAAATGACATAAGTTTCTAAAATAATAGTATAATATAAAAAGAATAGACCATAGAAAGATTTAGTCAATCAGTGACTTCATAGAGAGAGAGAAGAGGTTGATTAGATTTCAAGCTTCAAAATTCACAATGTACCAGACAGATTCACCATCCAAGAAGATCAAGAATTCCCAAAACAACATCACAAATTCTTTTCAAACCGTCCTCTCTTTTCGCAAGCTGGACCGGATAAACCAAACCAGTATTCCTCCTAAATGCATTGTGGCAAGAATTTGGATAATCTTGTGCAGCAGTCACATGGGTATAAGCATAGTCATAATTCTCCATGCCCAGATCTAGAATTGTAGCTTGCAAAGAGTCATTAGCATAAGAGTACTTATCAGCACATTCCTTAAGCACTGTCTTCATAGAAGTGTCATTTGAAGTGCTTAGCAATTGAGATGACAAGTATGTGTATGTCGATGTAGCATTTGAAATCCCAATTCCAACCATGATCGTTGCTAGTCCCTTTGTGTCTGCTTTTGTGCTTGTTGGGTCTGACTTGAGTGATGACACGCATAAATCATAGTACTTGGTGTTCTTGCAAGTCTTTTTGATCAGATCACTGTTCTCACTTGCAAATATGAGAGGAAATGTGAGCAATAGAAGAGGAATAATGAAGGAATTTGAGACACCCATTTGAGAATTTGATTGGAAATGGTGAAATTTTGAAAAGGCTGAGATTGGGGGATGGAAAGTCTCGGATTTAAAACAACGTGAGGCACGAGAATTTTGCTTTCTTCAAGAAATTCTGATCGTTTTTGCAATTTGGCAAAAGCCCACCAGGCCCTTTGTTTTGACTTGTCACCTTTTATTTTATTGCACCGGGTCATTGGGTCGAGAAAGAAATATTATGATCATTAAACTGTCTCTTTAGGAACTAATTTGTCACCTTCAATTCAAAGTACTGGACCCCCCCCCCCCCCAAAATTTTGATGCTTAAAACTTTTTTCGAACAAAAGATTGAGAAGAAAATTCCAATAAAAAGAAATGTTTTTGTCTGGCTTTAGATTCTCAACTTTGGACCATGTGAGTGAGAATAGAAGAAGTCTATTTATAGACATCACGGGACTCTGGGCCCTGGTTTGGTTTGTGGGCCAAGCAATTCAGGGTTAATCCATATATAATATCCTTAGCTTCGCTAGTTTTTTATTTCTTTTTTTAATAATGGAAAAAGGAAATTTTCAACCCGTAAAGGTTTAACATGGGGTAGGGTAGCCTTTACTCTTTACTCTTACTTCCTAAAATTCTTTATAAATAATAATATTTTAATGTATTTCACACATAGCATTTCTTAACTACAATAAAGAAGAAATAAATCTATAAACATGCAAAGCTTTTTAAGGATTTTAATTCTCTCTTTTTTTTTTTATAAAAGATATATAATTATAAGATTATGTAGTAGTAATTATTTTCAAAACAATTATTAAATAAATAGTCATTATTAAAATTTGAATTTGATTCCTCTAAGAAAACTATATGGTATATTAATTGTGACCGTATTGAATTATAAATTCTCTATAGTATAAGGCAATTATCGGGATAATTTAAAACCCATTTTATTATAAAAAAAATATTTACTTCCTGTGAATAAATGTCTTTAATTTCACTTATATATACACAAACACATTATTCACTGTACAACATATAATATCTCTATATATAATTTTCTCCATATAAAATATTCTAAATATAATATTTCTTTTAAAATATAAAATTAATTATTATTATTCCCAAGGTGTTGCCCCAAATATCTTACCATCAGATGAAAAGATAGTTGAGATTTTCTTTGAATTATTATTAATTTTTGTTGGACAATTATTATTATTATTAATGAACTCTCTCTTGGCATGGTATGAAGAGAGGAGGGACAAACACAATTTGACAAGATTGAGAAGGTGGAAGCTTTGATCGTATGCTACATCTGAGTTGTATTTCGTTTTCTTTCACTTGATTGAAAGTCAGGCATAGTTTGGCACTTAGCCTGAAATTTGAGATGGCTTGGTTTGGCAGATACCCACCGGCCAAATCTGGGACGTCACGGGTCACAGTTTTCAGACTAATCCATTCCCATGGACACGATAAATCCCAGAATGTTTGTTCCAATGTACGATTCACGGAGCCCATAGTATAATATTATCTTTCTTGAAATATCAAACTAGTTTTGGACCCATACACATGGTGGTATGATCGTGCATTCATTTTTTATTATTGCACAAGGATTTATATCTAGAATCACAAGATTAAGAAAGTGGGTTTACACCACTAGAATATCCCTTAGGGACAGATTGTGCATTCATATGTACAAACATGGGTTCTAAGTCCGAACAAAAGTATTAATAATATATTATGTATAAAAATTAAATAAATTTATATTGATTTGATTTTGAAATATATTTTTTATTTTTATATTTTTATATTTGTGATAATAAATTTTTTTATATAAATTCAGGTTATTATAATGATTCAAATAAAGCAATGAAATATTAGGTTTTCTCAATCTTGAAGCCAAGAACAAGAGCCGGTGGTTGTCATTGCACCATATTGTGTTTGAGGACAATATTATCAAATATATTATTTATCAAAATTAAATCAATTTTTAATTTTATTTTAATGAGTTATTCATGCATCCACATACGTTTTGAGAGCCAAAGTCATAAGAAAGTGCTCCAGAGTCAAGAGGTTGAGATGGGAATCAGGAGCCAAAGTTGGAGTCAAGCCACAATCAAGAGCCAAAGTCAAAGTCAAAGTCAATGCCAGAGAAAGCTGCTCTTTAGCTTTACAAAAACAACTCTAAGATTTTATATCCTTAATCGCGTTCTCTTCCAAACTCAAATATTTTTCATTATACCATATTAAATTTAATAATAAATATTATAATATATTATGTATTAAAATCAAATTAATTAATTGATTTGATTTTGATATATATTTAATTTTCTTTATTTTTATAATTTTATTATTATATATATTTATATCTATGAAAATGAATTTCTATATAAATCTAACTTATTTTAATAATTCAAACGAGGCAATGGAGTCATGTTTATTATATTGTTTCCAATATTTTCAAAACAGTATTAGACTTACATTTATCTATCTTCTATGTTCACATATGCATTTGTATAAAAGAGCAAAGCATTACATTAAGGCATAATATATATATAATTCAAAAATAAATTATCTGAAAGAAGAAAAAAAAAATTGTTTTTGAGTTCGAGTTGACCAAGATCCATGCCATATTTGAGAAGAAATGTTAATAATTGTTTTTTCTATGATTTGTAATTTATAAAAATGTAGCTGAATTTGTTTATAATTATATTATCAAAATGGATAAATACTTAAAGCAATCTAAGAATATGCCTTAAAGCGGCTTCTGGATAGGTTAATGGATTGCATGATTTAGAACACTCCAGCAGCTAAGAGATTCGAAAGCCACAGAGGAGAGCATCCCTGTTCACATGCCTTATTCGGATTGAATATATACACTCAGACCCAACGGCCATTTGCAAATTGCCTGTGCCAAGGTACATGCCGATGCCGAGGGACAGATTAATTGTCACAATTCTGCTCTCCCATTTGCAAATTGCCTTACAACTTGTTGGGTATCCAAAGTTCACCGAACATTTAAGCCCACACACCCTTGGAAAACAGCTAAATAGTCCACCCAGAAAGATCATGCAAAACCCAAATTCACGGGCCTTGTTGATCTCCAAAACGTCACCTCATGCGTGATGAATTTCTCCGCTTCAAGCACCTGCATCCATGCAATGTCAACAAGGATAGTTCTATGATAACAGTTTAGTGATATAAATCTTTTTATCTAATTTGATAATTTCAGATTTAAATTTTTATAAAAAAAAAATAAGCATACAATACAAAAAAAAAACTCAACAGTGAAGCTGTACTGGAATTTAAAATCGATTTATGAGATATCGACTGCATTCAAATTTAGAATTTAAAAAAAAAAATTAAACACCTGCATGATTCACTTATTCTCTTTTTGGGAATTCTCATAAATTTTAATTTTTAATATATGAAAAAGAATTAAGAAGTGAATTAATTATTTATTTTTTCATTGGTAAAAAATTATTATATTTTATATAATCAATATCATATAATTGTCCGTACAGCAACTGGGGAGCTTGTCCATTTCATTACTGTTCTTGTCCATCACCGTTATAATGGAATGCCTCCGCCATTAGTCGCTCACTCAAATCTCCGCTTTCCCCTAAGTTCTTAGAGTTACGATCCTTAAGGGGTGAAGAAGAAACAAACAGATCCTTCAATTTATGACCGGAGACTGCTTCCTTACTCGAGCTTTTCTGCTTGTTAGAGAGAGAAAGTAAGATATGAAGTTGTAGAACACATTTTTAATAGGGGAGAGACACAGATAAAGAGAACAAGAAAAGGCATTTAATAAAGATAAAAAGGTAATAATGTTTTGTTGGTTTAACGAAAAAAGTATTAACATCCTATATTAAGAATCAGAGTTTAAGTCTTAATAATGGTAAAAATAATATTGGGAGAGTTTTATTCCGATTGAGATCCGATAGTTGCTCAACCAAAATTAATCGGAGTAAAATTTTAAATATTCAACGATAGACCAAATCAAAAAAAAGAAAAAAAAAGAGTCCGATTTCAATAGAAGAGAGAGGAGCATGAGAAAGTGAGACATGAGATTGATTAATCTATGTTTCTAAACCATTTCAAAATTGATTTTGGAAAAATTAACTTAGATATTAACTTCACTTTTTAGACAATTTTGATTAACGATTTAAAATCAATTTTCTAAAAATTGACATTAGAAATCGATTTTTAAAAAATCCACTTCACTATTTTCAATATTATTTTAAATTTTAACTTCAAAATTTAATATTTAGGGAGATAATCCAGGGATATTAATAATTCTTTTCTATAATTTGTAAAAATGTAGCTCTATTTATCTATAATTATACTATCAAAATTGCATGATTTAGAACACTATAAAATGAGTATTAAATAATTACCGATAATTCTATTATTTATTCATTCGACGGTGGCCGTGTACACGCAGGGTTTTTAAGTTTTAGCGAGCATCATTGTGGAAGACCCTAATATTTGAGATCCAGACCATCATTGTAGAAGCACAATCTATGTTTATTTCCTCTCTAGTCCTTTAAATCCCTCAATTCATTGAATAGAAATCACAAAGAGCAACTGGATGCCGAGACAAAATGATAACCTTTATTATATAAGCTGATAAACACAAAATTGTGTCCTCGTTTACAACTCAGATAAACAAACATATTAAAGTCTAGGGTCGGGGAGCCCTTGTAATGTTCTAGCCGTCCATGCGGATGATACAGCGAAGACCAGCTCCTGAAAGCATTAAATCAAAGGCCTTGTTGATCTCCGAAAATGTTGCCTCATGCGTGATGAATTTCTCCACTTCAAGCTCCTGCATTTATGCAATGTCAATAAGCATACAAGATAAAACTCAACAACGAAGTTGTATTCCAATATTTTTTTCATCGGTGAAGTGTTCGAATGTACCTTGTTCATGTACATTTCGACCACCGAAGGAAGATCTGTCCGAGGTTTGTAGTTGCCAAAGAAAGTACCCTTGAGAGTCCTTTCATTCAACACATTCATTGGGTGAGTTTTGAAAGCATCATCTCTGCTTGGCACGCCAACAAGCACAGCAACGCCCCATCCCTGCAGCAAAAATTTGCAAAGTGACAGTTAGGAAGAACTCATCTTTCGCAAACTGATGTTTAGGAGGAGAATTTTGCAAGAAAATTACATCATGGACACATTCAAATGCAGAGATCATAGCATTGAAGTTTCCAGTACACTCAACACTCCGATCAACACCCCCGTCGGTCATCTCAGCAATCACCTGTGGACAACGTAAGCAACAATAAACATGTGAATCAAAATCTAAGGTTTCTCGATTAACAAATGAAACAAATGTAGTACAAACCTGTTGAATTGGTTTGTTATAGTCTTTTGGATTCAAAAATTCAGTCACACCAAACTTCTTCGCTGTTGGAGAGAAAAATGGAAACAAATACAGCATTACAAAAATATAATCTGGATCATGAGAATATCTTAAGAAGGCGTGGGTTATTCCTGATAACTATACCATCCTCGAATCTATTAGGATTCAAGTCAATTCCAATAATTCTCGAAGCACCCGCTATTCTAGCACCTTCAGCAGCCTATCATATGGAAAAGGCAAAGACATTTAGCAACAATAGCCAAACAAAAGCTCTCCACCTTAAAGCATACAAACACAGGTAACTTACAGCAAGGCCAACAGCTCCTAGACCAAAGATAGCTACTGTTGAACCCTTGTGCGGTTTTGCAACATTGAGTGTGGCACCAAGACCTTCAACGCACATTCAAAATTTTTTATCAGTAAAAAATATTGAACATAAAGGGCGGGAGAATGAAGATGGAAAATTTTAGCAGTAAAGAATATTGAACATAAAGGGCATGAGAAGGAAGACGGAAAATTTTGAAGACTAACCTGTGGAGATACCGCAGCTGAGAACACAGACTTTGTCTAGAGGAGCCTCAGGGTTGATCTTGGCAAGACAACCAACATGAATCACAGTGTATTCACTGAAAGTAGAAGTTCCTACAAAGTGATAGATGGGTTTGCCATTAATTGAGAATCTTGACTTGCCATCGTTGAGCATCACACCTCTTTCGGTGTTGATCCTAAGAAGATCACACATGTTACTCTCCTCTGACATGCAATGCCGGCACTCCTTGCATTCCCCAGTGAATACAGGAAGCACATGGTCACCGGGTTTGAGTTCTGTCACTCCCTCTCCAACACTCTCCACAATCCTGAAAAAGTGTATATTCAAATTAGGACAAAATTACTCAAATGAGCATTACGGTGAACTGTGAAGTGCAGACGCATCAAATTTGGAACACCATTTACTAGCACAGTAAAATTAGGGCCTCGGAAAAGCGGAGGGCACACTTCAAAACAAATGGATTTCATTTTGAATTTGGACAACAAGCTACCAAGATTAAAACAAATGGATTTTATTTTGAATTTGGGCAACAAGCTACCAAGATCTTCTGAATGAATTTTATAATGCAGGTCAGATTTTAAAGTGTTGGGTTCATATATTGAAGCTCAAAGAGTTAAATTCTCTTGTTCTAATATGGAAATATAAACCCTTTTCTATACCAGTGGTTATGTTATGTTATGAAATTTTTTATGTCTTAAATACGTAACTCAAGGTTTGATCATAAGTTTGATAAACTATACCCGGATTCCTAATCAAGCAAAAGATTATGACAGATGGAAATTGAAAAACAATTTGGTTTTGCAAAATGTTCATACCCTGCGGCTTCATGTCCAAATATGCGAGGAAACACCGGGGTTTGGCCCTGAAAATCAAAATCCAAGCAACATTGAATACACAGAAAATAAACTTCTACTAAGAGATCAGGCTCTATCACTATTGGTAGATGTTGTTGTTACCTTGGCTTCCCAGAAGTAAACATCGGTGTGGCAGAGGGAAGTGAACAAGATCTTCACACGAACCTCCATTGCCTGTGGAGGTGCCACTTCCACTTCCTCTATCACAAGAGGCTTTCCTGCTTCCCATGCTACAGCAGCTGCCAAATTGCGGACGATACACACAATCATTACAAAATGTAAAACTAAAAATAAAACCTCAAAATACTAAACGATCGCATGGAATACAAATGACTTTGAGCAATACTTTGATGAGTGAATCCAGTGAATACGATTGCAATCACCAACTATCCGAGACCCCATTTTGGGAACATTCAATACATTAAATATGTTTACATTAACTAGTCATATAGAAAAACCATTTGAACAGAACGAAGAAATCAAACCTAAGACCTAACCATCATCGGTTTTTAATTTCTCTTTTGAAAAAATGGCAGTAAGCAAAATCTAGATCAATAACAAAAACACCAACAAGAAGACAAGTGTTTTATACTAAATGAAGAAAACAAAACATGGGTACTAGGAGACAGAACAATACCTTTGCACTTAATGACTTGTCCCTCAGTTGTTGACATCTTGCAAACTTTTGTCCTTCTCTAGTTTTCCGATTTTGCTAAAGACTTTGTTTTTCTCTTCTTTGTTACGAGGAAATGGAACAAACCTTTGTGGTTATTTATAGTGTGATGAGGATTTAGCGAGAGACCCAATTTGGAACATTCGATTTGTTGTTTCACAAAACCGCCGACAGAATACTATGCAGTTTTAGGGAGTGGTGTGGGGTTTAATGGCAGCAACCTGCGGCGCCTTTGATTCTTCTGTTTCCCTTTCCTCTTTTTTTTTTTTTTTGAGAAGGCGAGGTGAACCCAGATAAAATATCTCATATCGAAAGAAACAGGAAAATAGCTTTAATGGCATGTTAAAAAATGAAGGAAAATATAATAATATGAAAATATGAATTCTAACATTGATTCTATAAATTATTATAATAAGATAACTTTATATAAAAAATCATAGAAATAATTATTACAAATATATAAATATAAAAATAAAAAAATCAAATATAAGTTAAAATTAAATTAATTATTAATTTAATTTTAATATATATTATATTTTTTAACATTTTCATAAATTTAATGTAGTATAATAAAATACACTTAAATTTGAAAAATAGCATACATATATATATATATATATATATATATATATATATATAGCACCTCAAATCCTAGGACTGTTTTACAAAATATATAGAAGGCTAAACAGTAGTTTTGAACCTATATATAGAAATTTGAATAGAAAACCTTAATCCGGCAACTAAGATCACCGGGCTATCTCAACTTAGTCGGAGAAAGTTCATTAGACTCTGGATCTATATTCTATTTTAAATTCAAATGATTTTTATTATACGATATAAAATTTATGAGAATATCTTAAAATATATTATATATCAATTGATTTGATTTAAATACATATTTAGATTTCTTTATTTTTATTTTCTATATTTGTATTATTATAATTTTATATTTGTATTATTATATTTTTTTATATAAAATTAACTTATTGTAATGATTCAAATGTAATAATGAAATATTAGAATTAATATTTTTATATTATTTTTAATATTTTAAACATGGTATTAGAGTCACGTTCGTCTATTTTTAATATTCATATTCATTTTTATCAAAAAGTAAAGCATTACATTAAGGCATTATATATATATATACTCATATGTACATGCATAAACACATAGAGAGAGAATTCAAAAATAAATTATTTGAAAGAAGAAAAAAAATTGAGTTTGACTTGACCATGCTTCACTCCAAATTTGAGATGCCAGTGAGTCATTAAAACATTAAAACCAATTTCCTGAAAAATCGATTTCTGATATTAATTTTTAGAAAATTAACTTTAAAATATTGTCCAAAAAATGTACGAAAATAATGTAGATTTCCAGAATATCAATTTTATACAAATTTGTAATTTCAAAAAAGAAATTAAACAGCTGTGAAATTCACTTTTTCCCCGTTTGGGAATTCTTGAATTTTTTTTTTTATATATGAAAAAAAATTGAGAGGTGAATTAATTATTTATTTTTCCATTGGTGAAAAAAATTATATTTTATATAATAATTTTCATAGAATTGTCCGTACAGTAATGGGCGACGTTGTCCATGTCACTTATGTTCACTAAGTTTTGGTGACAAAGTTTTGTTTCGAATTAATCTTAAAAATAAAAAAAAAATTTAAAACAACACTTTTCAAAAAATATTTCCAAATCTAATATACTTATATCCTGATTTAAAATCACGACATTACTGTTCATTGAACAGTATGACTTTTCAATGAACAGTGTCATGTCGTGACTTCAAGTCACGACATGTATAATACCATGTCGCGACATGAGACCGTGATGAACAGTGTCATGTTGTGACTTGAAGTCGCGATATGGTATTGTTTAAAAAATAAAAAACAATACTATATATCGCGATTTCAAGTCATGTTAGTTTTAGAAATATTTTTCGAAAGGTGTTGATTTAAAAAATTTTTTAAAAAATAATGTTATATCAGTACAAAACCCTCGGTGACAAGCACAGGTCTTCATGGTCGTCGCGGCAACCGAGTCCTCAACGCTACTGACATCGGTCTGAACGATTTTCGTCCACCGCTGTTATAAAGGAATGCCTCCGCCATTAATTGTTCACTCAAATCTCCACTTTCCCCGATCCTCGAGAGGCGGAGAAGAAACAACCAGATCCTTCAATTTATGACCGGAGACTACTTCCTTGCTAAAGAGGTTTTCTGCTAGTGAGGGAGAGAAAGTGAGATATGAAACTGTGGAGCCTATTTTCAATAAGAGAGAGAACGAGATAGGCATTTGACAGAAGAGAGAGAGTCGATTTTTAATAGAAGAGAGAGCGTGAAAAGTGAGATCCGAGATTGATTATTCTAGGTTTCTAAACCACATTAAACTTAATTTTGGAGATATCAAGAGATATTAACTTCACTTTTTGGACAATTTTCGGTTAACAATTTGAAATTGATTTTTTGATAATTGATTTTAAAAATCAAATTTTCAAAAATCGAGTTTACTAATTTTAAAAAAATCGAGTTCATTATTATTTTTATAATTTTGATTTTAAAATTTAATATTTAGAAAAATAACCTAAAGATGTTAATAATTATGTTTTTCTATAATTTATAATTTGTAAAAAAGTAGCTCAATCTATCTATAATTATATTATCAAAAATTGCATGATTTATAACACTAGCAGCTAAGAGATTCCAAAGCCACAGGGGAGAGCATCACTGTTCACATTTGCCATACATGCGTTGCTCGGACCGAATATGTATACTCGGAACCCATGGCTATTTGCAGATTGCCTTACAACTTGTAGGGTATCCAACGTTCACCGCACATTTTAAGCTCACACACCCTTGGAAAACAGCAAAATAGTCCACCTGGAAAAATCAAGCAAAACCCAAATTCACAGGGCACACAATAAACGAAGAGCAACTGAATGCCAAGATAAAATGACATCCTTTATTATATCAGCTGATAAATACAAAAATTGTGTCCTCGTTTACAATTCAGACAAACAAACATATTAAAGTCTGGGGTAGGGGAGCCCTTGTAATGTTCTAGCCGTCCATGCGGATGATACAGCGGAGACCAGCTCCTGAAAGCATTAAATCAAAGGCCTTGTTGATCTCCGAAAATGTCACCTCATGCGTGATGAATTTCTCCACTTCAAGCTCCTGCATTTATGCAATGTCAATAAGCATACAAGATAAAACTCAACAATGAAGTTGTATTCCAATATTTTTTCATCGGTGAAGTGTTCTGATGTACCTTGTTCATGTACATTTCGACCACCGAAGGAAGATCTGTCCGAGGTTTGTAGTTGCCAAAGAAAGTACCCTTGAGAGTCCTTTCATTCAACACATTCACTGGGTGAGTTTTGAAAGCGTCATCCCTGCTTGGCACGCCAACAAGCACAGCAACGCCCCATCCCTGCAGCAAAAATTTGCAAAGTGAGAGTTAGGAAGAATTCATCTCTCGCATACTAATGTTTAGGAGGAGAATTTTGCAAGAAAATTACATCATGGACACATTCAAATGCAGAGATCATAGCATTGAAGTTTCCAGTACACTCAACACTCCGATCAACACCCCCGTCGGTCATCTCAGCAATCACCTGTGGACAACGTAAGTATCAATAAACATGTGAATCAAAATATAAGGTTTCTTGATTGACAAATGAAACAAATGTAGTACAAACCTGTTGAATTGGTTTGTCATAGTCTTTTGGATTCAAAAATTCTGTCACACCAAATTTCTTTGCTGTTGGAGAAAAAAAGGAAACAAGTACAGCATTACTAAAATATAATTTGGTTCATGAGAATATCTTAAGAAGGCATGGCTTAATCCCCATACACGTACCTTCCTCGAATCTATTCGGATTCAAGTCAATTCCAATAATTCTCGAAGCACCCGCTATTCTAGCACCTTCAGCAGCCTATCATATGGAAAAGGCAAAGACATTTAGCAACAATATAGCCATACAAAAGCTCTCCACCTTCAAGCATACAAACACAAGTAACTTACAGCAAGGCCAACAGCTCCTAGACCAAAGATAGCTACTGTTGAACCCTTGCCCGGTTTTGCGACATTGAGTGTGGCACCAAGACCTTCAGAGCACAATCAAAATTTTTTTATTAGTAAAAAATATTGAACATAAAGGGCAAGAGAATGAAGATGGAAAATTTTATCAGTGAAGAATATTGAACATAAAGGGCAAAAGAATGTCGATGGGAAATTTTGAAGTAAGACTGACCTGTGGAGATACCGCAGCTGAGAACACAGACTTTGTCTAGAGGAGCCTCAGGGTTGATCTTGGCAACACAACCAACATGAATCACAGTGTATTCACTGAAAGTCGAAGTTCCAACAAAGTGATAGATGGGTTTGCCATTAATTGAGAATCTTGACTTGCCATCGTTGAGCATCACACCTCTTTCGGTGTTGATCCTAAGAAGATCACACATGTTACTCTCCACTGACTTGCAATGCCGGCACTCCTTGCATTCCCCGGTGAATACAGGAAGCACATGGTCACCGGGCTTGAGCTCTGTCACTCCCTCTCCAACACTCTCCACAATCCTGAGAAAGGGTATATTCAAATTAGGACAAAATTACTCAAATGAGCATTACGGTGAACTGTGAAGTGTAGACACATCAAATTTGGAACACCATTTACGGGTACAGTAAAACAAGGGCCTCGGAAAGAGAGGGCACACTTCAAAACAAATGGATTTTATTTTGAATTTGGACAACAAGCTACCAAGATCTTCTGAATGAATTCTATAATGCAGGTCGGATTTTAAAGTGTTGGGTTCATATATTGAAGCTCAACGAGTTAATTCTCTTGTTCTAATATAGAAATATGAACCCTTTTCTATCCTAGTGGTTATGTTATGTTATGAAATATTAATGTCTTAAATACGCAACTCAAGATTTGATCTTAGGTTTGATAAACTATACCCGGATTCCTAATCAAACAAAAGATTATGACAGATGGAAATTGAAAAAAAAAAAAAAAAATTGGTTTTGCAGAATGTTCATACCCTGCGGCTTCATGCCCAAATATGCGAGGAAACACCGGGGTTTGTCCCTGAAAATCAAAATTCAAACAACATTAAGTATACATAAAATAAACTTCCACTAAGAGATCAGGCTCCATCGCAATTGGTAGATTGTGTTGTTACCTTGGCTTCCCAAAAGTAAACATCGGTGTGGCAGAGGGAAGTGAACAAGATCTTCACACGAACCTCCATTGCCTGTGGAGGTGCCACTTCCACTTCCTCTATCACAAGAGGCTTTCCTGCTTCCCATGCTACAGCAGCTGCCAAATTGCGGACGATACACACAATCATTACAAAATGTAAAACTAAAAATAAAACCTCAAAATACTAAACGATCGCATGGAATACAAATGACTTTGAGCAATACTTTGATGAGTGAATCCAGTGAATACGATTGCAATCACCAACTATCCGAGACCCCATTTTGGGAACATTCAATACATTAAATATGTTTACATTAACTAGTCATATAGAAAAACCATTTGAACAGAACGAAGAAATCAAACCTAAGACCTGACCATCATCGGTTTTTAATTTCTCTTTTGAAAAAATGGCAGTAAGCAAAATCTAGATCAATAACAAAAACACCAACTAGAAGACAAGTGTTTTATACTAAATGAAGAAAACAAAACATGGGTACTAGGAGACAGAACAATACCTTTGCACTTAATGACTTGTCCCTCAGTTGTTGACATCTTGCAAACTTTTGTCCTTCTCTAGTTTTCCGATTTTGCTAAAGACTGTTTTTCAATTCTTTGTTGTGAGGAAATTGAACAAACCTTTGTGGTTATTTATAGTGTGGTGAGAATTTAGGGAGAGACCCGATTCGGTTGTTCGGATGTTTATGAACATTCGATTTGTTGTCTCAAAAAACCGCCGACAGAATACCAAGCAGTTTTAGGGAGTGGTGTGCGGCTTGATGGCAGCAACCTGCGGCGACTTTGATTCTTCTGTTCCCCTTCCCTGGTTTTTTTTTTCTTTTTTTTTTTGGAGAAAGGGAGTTGAACACAGATAAAAATATAACATATTGAAAGAAATTGGAAAATAACTTTAATACCCTGTTAAAAAATGATGGATAATAATAATATGATATTCTAATAATACATTGATTCTATAAATTATTATAATTAGCTAAATTTATATAAAAAATGATAAATATAAAAAGAATTATTATATATATATAAATATAGACAGAAAGATATTCAAATATATATCAAAATCAAATTAATTATTAATTTAATTTTAAAATATAATATATTTTTTAATATTCTCTTAAATTTAATATAGTATAATAAAATACATTTGAATTTGAAAGAGAGCTTTATATAGCATCTAAAATCCTAGGGATGGTTTTGTGAAATATATAGAAAGTTGAACTGTAATTTTAAATCTATATATAGAAATGTGAAAAGAAAATCTTATCTCGTAACTAAGTCCACTAGGCTAATACATAGAAGGTTGAACAGCAGATACCTTTCTCGGCCTTTTGGCTAAGATCAAGAAGGTTGAACAGCAGTTTTGAACCTACATATAGAAATTTGAAATGAAAATCTTAATCCGACAACTAAGACCATTAGGCTATCTCGACTTAGTTAGAGAAAGCTCATTGGATCCTAAATTTACGTATTATTTCAAATTTAAATGATTTTTATTTTACTAAATTAAATTTAAGAAACGTGTAAAAATTTATTATATATCAAAATCAAATCAATTAATTATTTTGATTTTTATTGATTCAATTCAGACATGTATTTACGTTTCTTTATTTTTATATTTATATATTTTTATATTTATATATTTATATTTGTGATAATAAATTTTTTTATATAAATTCAATTAATTGTAATGATTCAAAAAAGATAATAGAATATTATATTTAATGTTTTTATATTATTTCTAATATTTCCAATATCGTATTAGAATCATATTCATCTATTTTTCATATTCATATCAATTTTGGCTTTGAAACGTATATTGAAATTTTTATCAATATATCAATTTGTCTGAATATTAGATTTTGAGATCAAAATTATAAAAGTATATATTTTTATTTAAGTTATGAAAATAGTGAAATCGATTTTTAAGAAATTGGCTTTGAAACGTTGTCCGAAAACTATTCAAAAATAACAAAAATAAGTTTGAAATCAATTTTTCAAAAATCATTTTCGAAATCGAATTTTAAGGTATCAACTTTATATAAATTTATCATTTCAAAAAAGAAATTAAATGCCACTTTTCTCCTTTTTGGGAATCTTGCATTTTTTTTTAATATATGAAAAAGAATTAAGAAGTGAATTAATTATTTATTTTTTCATCGGTGAAAAAAATATATTATATTTTGTATAATCAATATCACATAATTGTCCGTAGAGTAATGGGGAAGCTTGTCGATTTCACAGTTGTTCACCAAGGTTTGGTGAGAAGCACAGGTCTTCATGGTTGTAACGGCAACCAACTCCTCAACGTCGCTGACATCGGCGTGAATGATTTTCATCCACTGCCGTTATAACGGAATGCCTCCGCCATTAATCGCTCACTCAAATCTCTACTTTCTCCTAAATTCTTAAGAGTTACGATCCTTGAGAGGCGGAGAAGAAACAAACAGATCCTCCAATTTATGACCGGAGACTTTCCTTACTCAAGAGGTTAGAGGTTTTCTGCTTGTTGTTGAGAGAAAGTGAGATATGAAGTTGTAGAGCCTATTTTCAATATGGGAGAGAGAGAAAGAGAGGGAGAAGGCACTTAATAGGAAAGAGAGAGAGAGCGAGATAGAGAAAGTGAGATTGGAAGTTGATTAATCTAGGTTTTTGAACCACTTCAAAGTGATTTCGGAAAAATCAATTTCAAAGTTGATTTTTGAGGTATTAACTTCACTTTTGGACAACTTTTAATTAGCGATTTGATTTTATGAAAATTGGTTTAAAAAATCGATTTCATTATTTTCGGATTCAAATAAAAAATATTAATATTTCTATAATTTTGATTTCAAAATATAATATTTAAGAAAATATTCATTGAGACGTTTATGGTTTATAAAATTATAGTTCAATTTGTTTATAATTATATTATCAAAACTGCATAATATAACGCACAAATTGTGACAGTTTAGTATTTATAATTCTTCTTTTTTAATCTAAAAATATTATCAAAATTGCATGATTTAGAACGCTCTAGTAGCTAGGAGATTCCAAAGCGAGCATCACTGTTCACATTTGCCTGGCGTGCTTTGTTCGGATTGAGTATAAATATACTCAGACCCGGTGGCTAGTTGCAAACTGCCTTACAACTTGTAGGGTATCCAAAGTTCACCGCACATTTTAAGCCCACGCACCATTGGAAAACAGCTACATGGTCCACCTAGCAAAATCAAGCGAAACCCAAATTCACATGGCACAAAATAACACAAAAATAGCATGTATCTCTGGAAAAGCTTTTTTTTTTTTACTATACCGATTAACATTCAGAGTTACATTCCGATTAATTCGATTCGGGACTTGTAGTGGCTCATTTAAGAGTACTACCCTCCCAATATAGTTTTTTCATGTTCAAACCGCGAATCGAACTCAAAAATTTGATTAATGGATTTAACACTACATTCCACTAAACCAACTGTCTATTAGTTTATAGAAAAGCTTACAATAGAAAATTTTTCCTATTATCATAAATATTGATAGTTACTAAATTAATAACTATAAAATAAGTATTGAATAATTATCGATAATTCTATCATTTATTCATTTGACAGCAACGTTGGGTTTAAGGTTTAAGCAAGCATCATTGTGGGAGACCCTAATATTTGAGATCCAGACCTTTATTATGGAAGCACAAAATATTTTAATTTCCTATAGTCCTTTAAATCCCTCAATTCATTGAATAGAAATCACCACACAGAGCAACTGAATGCCAAGATATAATGACAACCTTTATTATATAAGCCGATAAACACAAAATTGTGTCCTCATTTACAACTCAGACAAACGAACATATTAAAGTCTGGGGTAGGGGAGCCCTTGTAATGTTCTAGCCGTCCATGCGGATGATACAGCGGAGACCAGCTCCTGAAAGCATTAAATCAAAGGCCTTGTTGATCTCCGAAAATGTCACCTCATGCGTGATGAATTTCTCCACTTCAAGCTCCTGCATTTATGCAATGTCAATAAGCATACCAGATAAAACTCAACAATGAAGTTGTATTCCAATATTTTTTCATCGGTGAAGTGTTCTGATGTACCTTGTTCATGTACATTTCGACCACCGAAGGAAGATCTGTCCGAGGTTTGTAGTTGCCAAAGAAAGTACCCTTGAGAGTCCTTTCATTCAACACATTCACTGGGTGAGTTTTGAAAGCGTCATCTCTGCTTGGCACACCAACAAGCACAGCAACGCCCCATCCCTGCAGCAAAAATTTGCAAAGTGAGAGTTAGGAAGAAGAACTCATCTATGTTAGGAGAAGAGAATTGTGCAAGAAAATTACGTCATGGACACATTCAAATGCAGAGATCATAGCATTGAAGTTTCCAGTACACTCAACACTCCGATCAACACCCCCATCGGTCATCTCAGCAATCACCTGTGGACAATGCAATCATTGATAAACATGTGAATCAAAATCTAAGGTTACTTGATTAACAAATGAAACAAGTGCGGTACAAACCTGTTGAACTGGTTTGTCATGGTCCTTTGGGTTCAAAAACTCTGTCACACCAAACTTCTTTGCTGTTGGAGAAAAAAAAAAGGGAAACAAGTACAAAATTACTAAAATATAATGTGGATCACAAGAATATCTTAAGAAGGCATGGTTTAATCCCGATTCACGTACCTTCCTCGAATCTTTTAGGATTCAAGTCAATTCCAATAATTCTCGAAGCACCCGCGATTCTAGCACCTTCAGCAGCCTATCATATGGAAAAAGCAAAGACATTTAGCAATAATAGCCAAACAAAAGCTCTCCACCTTAAAGTATACAAACACATGTAACTTACAGCAAGGCCAACAGCTCCGAGACCAAAGATGGCTACTGTTGAACCCTTGCCCGGTTTTGCAACATTGAGTGTGGCACCAAGACCTTAAGCACATTCAAATTTTTTTATCAGTAAAGAATATTGAACATAAAGGGCAAGAGAATGAAGATGGAAAATTTTGAAGACAGACTAACCTGTGGAGATACCACAGCTGAGAACACAGACTTTGTCTAGAGGAGCCTCAGGGTTGATCTTGGCAACACAACCAACATGAATCACAGTGTACTCACTGAAAGTCGAAGTTCCTACAAAGTGATAGATGGGTTTGCCATTAATTGAGAATCTTGACTTGCCATCGTTCAGCATCACACCTCTTTCAGTGTTGATCCTAAGAAGATCACACATGTTACTCTCCTCTGACTTGCAATGCCGGCACTCCTTGCATTCCCCGGTGAATACAGGAAGCACATGGTCACCGGGCTTGAGTTCTGTCACACCCTCTCCAACGCTCTCCACAATCCTGAAAAGGGCATATTCAAATTAGGACAAAATTACTCAAATGAGCATTACGGTGAACTGTGAAGTGCAGACACATCAAATTTGGAACACCATTTACTGACACAGCAAAATTAAGGCCTCGGAAAGGCGGAGGGCACACTTCAAAACAAATGGATTCCATTTTGAATTTGGACAACAAGCTTCCTAGATCTTCTGAATGAATTTTAAAATGCAAGTCGGATTTTAAAGTGTTGGGTCACATATTGAAGCTCATAGAGTTAATTCTCTTGTCCTAATATGGAAATATAAACCCTTTTCCATACTAGCGGTAATGTTCTGTTATGAAATATTAATGTCTTAAATACGCAACTGAAGATTCGATCTTAGGTTTGATAAACTATACCTGGATTCCAAATCAAGCAAAAGATTATGACAGATGAAAATTAAAAAGAATTTGGTTTTGCAAAATGTTCATACCCTGCAGCTTCATGCCCAAATATGCGAGGAAACACCGGGGTTTGTCCCTGAAAATCAAAATCCAAACCAAATTAAGTACACATAAAATAAACTTCCACTAAGAGATCAGGCTCCATCACGATTGATAAATGCTGTTGTCACCTTGGCTTCCCAGAAGTAAACATCAGTGTGGCAGAGGGAAGTGAACAAGATCTTCACACGAACCTCCATTGCCTGTGGAGGTGCCACTTCCACTTCCTCTATCACAAGAGGCTTTCCTGCTTCCCATGCTACAGCAGCTGCAAAATTGCAGACGATACACACAATCATTACAAAATATAGCAGTAAAAATAAAACCTTAAAATACTAAACGATCGCACGAAATACAAATGACTTTGAGCAATACTTTGATGAGTGAATCCAGTAAATACGAGAGCAATCACCAACTATCCAAGACCCCATTTTAGGAACATTCAATACCTCATCAAATATCTTTATATTAACTAGTCATATAGAAAAACCATCTAAGCAGAACGTAAAAATCAAACCTAAGACCTAACCATCATCAGTTTTTAATTTTTCTTTTAAAAAAATGGAACTAAGCAAAATTTAGATCAATAACTAAAACCCCAATAAGAGACAAGCGGTTTATACTAAATCAAGAAAACAAAACATGGGTACTAGGAGACAGAACAATACCTTTGCACTTAATGACTTGTCCCTCAGTTGTTGACATCTTGCAAACTTCTGTCCTTCTCTAGTTTATCGATTTTGCTAAAGACTTTGTTTTTCTCTTCTTTGTTGCGAGGAAATGGAACAAGCCATTGTGGTTATTTATAGTATGATGATAATTTAGGGAGAGACCCAATTTGGTTGTTCGGATGTTTATGAACATTTGATTCGTTGTTTCGGAAAACCGTCGACGGAATACCTAGTGGTTTTAGGGAGTTGGGTACGACTTAATGGCAGCAACCTGCGGCGCCTTTGATTCTCTGTTTCCTTTCCAGGTTTGTTTCGAGAAAGCGAGTTGAATATTATATATTGAAATTTATTTTTATAATATATTTTTATGAATTACTACGCGAGTTAATATAGAAAATTTATTTTTATAAATATAAAAATAATTATTATAAATATAAAAATAAAAAAATCAAATATATATCAAATTAAATATATATAAAAATCAAATAATGTATTTATTTGATATTGATATATAATATATTTTTTTAATTTCTTTCAAATTTAATATTATATATTAAAATTCATTTATATTTGAAAAAAAAATTTATATATAGAATTTAAATTATTGGGGGTATTTTTATAAAATATATAGAAACTCGAAGAATAGTTTTGGATATATATATAGAAACTTGAAAAGCAAATCTATATGTAGAATATCTAAAATATTAGGAGCTGTTATTATAAAATACATAGAAATTTGGAGAGTAGTTTTAAACGTATATATAGAAACTCGAAGAACAATTTTGAACCCCACGCTAGGCCAAAACCTTAATCCGATGACTTAAACTTTGCCCAACTAGACCATCGTAACCTTTGCTATAGTTTTTTTTTTTTTTTTTATATCAATTCATATAGAAATTATATTTCGATTAATTTGATTCAGAACTTATAGTGACTCATTAAGTGAATTACCCTCCTAACATAGTTTTTTTTATATCTAACCTGCGACTCAAACTCAGAAACTTAATTAAGAGATCTAACGCTACATCCCACTACGCTAACTATCCGTTAGTACCTTTGCTATAATTTAAATTGTTGGATTATTTTATATTTTTCTTCTTAAATTTAGCTTGATCCACCAAATAAACAATCATCACCTAAATTTCAATCTCAGATTTTAAGATCAAACGTTTGAAAAACAAATATAGAAAAGAAAAAAAAAATAATAAAATTAAAATTTGAAAGTAAAAATAGATAAGATAATATTTAAAAATAAAATTCAAATAAAATAAATTAAAAAAAAACAATAACAACTTTGTTTGATCCACCGAACAAAACAAATACAAAAAAAGGGGGGGGAAATTCAGTTGAAATTTATGGAGTTTTTCATGTTAAAAAAATTATTAATTAATAATAATTTTAATTTTGTAAATAAGAATTTTATATTTTTTAATCACAAATTTTGATCTAATTATAAAATAAATACCGTAAATAAAATTGAAAAAGGGTTAAATTATAACCCAAACAATAGTTTGCAAACCGGACCTAGACAAAACAATTGAATGAAAGCAGCTGATTCTGATTGAAGATTTGTTCTTTCTATTTTGCATCTTGTACTTTATTTCACGTGGGGGGGTGGGAAGGTCCTTATCCAACCCAGGTGGGAGAAAGCCAAACCCTAAGACACGTTTTCTTGCATTCCAACCCAGTTGGGAGAAAGCCAAACCCTAATACACGTTGTCTTGCATTAAACTTATTAAAGCCAAACCCAGCTATTTTTTCTGTGGGGACTCCTTTACTCTCCATGTCCCCTTGATTTGTTTCTAACCCTCTTGCCTTTTCTATTCTATGGACCTTGCGGTGCCAATTCCCACAAACTTACGTGTTCAAAAAGAGAGAGAGAGAGAGAGAGAGAGAGAGAACAGAAAAAAGTCAAGAGAAGAGCTTTGGCTGGAAAGCTCACCAAATTGAGAGTCAAAATCTGTCTACATTTCATATGTTGATTACATTGATAAAATAATAAAATAAAATAATAGAAAATTTACAAAATATAGTTTAATAACTGAAACAATTGTAGGAGATTAAAGGATGGGCAAACTTGTGTACTTGCTTGACCCACCGAAAAACGTTAAACTCTTTGCTACAAATACCAGGTCTCATGCGCCATTCTCTGGACTCCCAAAATAATTTTCATCTTGAAACTTGCTTGCGGGCATGGAATTCTTACAACTCATCCTTAAACACACAATCTATTACCTAAACATCGAACCAAGTCATGGCGAAGAAAGTCATCAATACAGCAACTGCAACTCTTTCAAAACTCTTGAGTTTGATGATCAGAGTGATCATCAAAAGTCATTTAGGACAATAGCAGAAATGGGCGTGCCAGAGTTGAAGTCTGTGGAGAAGAAACTTTCATGGCTGAGGTCTCAGATCATTGGAAATGAAGTAGAATTCGATACCCCTTTTGGAAAACGTCGACTCATTTATGCTGACACTGCAGCCTCCGGTCGGAGTCTTCTTTTCATTGAGAATTATATCATCAATCATGTTCTTCCTCTGTATGGTAAGTTATTTTAAAATTCAATGATCAAGTAATCTGCGAGCTGTTATTAAACAGATTTTCTTAGCACGAATTTTGTTGATCTGACAGTCTTTTTTTTCTTAACAATAATAGGAAATACTCATACAAGTGATAGTTACGTGGGGCAAAGAACAACAAATTTGGTTCATGAAGCAAGTGAATATGTCAAGAGATGCTTAGGAGGTGGAGATGATGATGCACTTCTGTTTAGTGGGTCAGGCACAACTGCAGCCATCAAAAAGCTTCAAGAAGTAATGGGAATAGCAATTCCATCAACACTAAAAGATAGAGTTTTAAAAATTCTAAGGAATGAAGAAAGATGGGTAGTTTTTGTTGGGCCTTTTGAGCACCATTCAAACCTCTTATCATGGAGGCAGAGCCTAGCAGAGGTGGTAGAGATTGGTCTAAACAAAGATGGCTTAATAGACCTGGAGGATCTTAGGGAAAAACTCGAGTTTTATCGCTCCACGAACCGCCCTATATTAGGATCATTCTCAGCTTGCAGTAATGTCAGTGGTATTTACGCTGATACACGAGCTCTTGCTAGGCTTCTTCACCAATTTGGAGGCTATGCTTGCTTTGACTTCGCAGCTAGGTACAACAAAATCTTCTGCGTTTTTTTCCCTTTCTTATGACATATTAAGACATGGTCTTATAGGCATTTGATTTTACAATGTGCAGTGGTCCTTACGTAGAAATTGACATGAGATCGGGGAATATCGATGGCTATGATGCTATTTTCCTTAGTTCACATAAGTTTCTTGGGGGACCTAGCTCGCCGGGGATCCTCCTAATGGGCAAAGCCTTGTATAAATTAAGTGCTTCAGCCCCATCTACTTGTGGAGGTGGAACTGTCATGTATGTCAATGGCTTCAGTGAAAAGGTATAAGGAAACCTTGGTCATGCTCTAAAATTGACCCTTTTATGATCAAGTATGTGATTATATACCACATCGTATTGCAGAATACACTATATTTGGAGGACATAGAGGAAAGAGAAAATGCAGGAA
This sequence comes from Dillenia suffruticosa, assembly GCA_033439265.1. Lineage (NCBI taxonomy): Eukaryota > Viridiplantae > Streptophyta > Magnoliopsida > Dilleniales > Dilleniaceae > Dillenia > Dillenia suffruticosa. The sequence goes on along the minus strand of JAVTVX010000012.1, from coordinate 2,579,280 downwards.
CACCACCTATTGTTCAAGTAATTAGAGCAGCATTAGCATTTTGGGTCAAAGAGTATATGAGTCCTCAAGTGATCAGAGACAAAGAACAAGCATACATAGAGAAGGCACTCAAGAGGCTTCTTCCAAATCCAAACATTAGCATTTTAGGGAATACCAATGCAGAGCGACAAGCTATACTGTCCTTCCTTGTCTACACTACTAGCAATGCACCTTTTGGCAGCAAGAAAAGTGAAAACAATATCAATGGCATAGAAGGAAACGAAGGACTTGACATATGGAGAGAGCGAGGAAACAAGAGAGACAAGCCTCTTCATGGACCTTTTGTTGCTAAGCTTCTCAATGACCTCTTCGGAATCCAAGCTCGAGGAGGTTGTGCCTGTGCTGGACCATATGGTCATTGCTTGCTTGGCATTGATGAGCCATATGCAGTTGGCCTTAGATCAACCATAAAAAAGGTATTTTTGATACTTTTCTTTTTCCTTCTAGTAATTCAAATGACTTTTCATTTCACAACCCTAGTTTAACTTCTCATTTGTATCAAAATTTGTAGGGTTATGCAGGGCCGAGGCCAGGGTGGACTAGGATTTGCTTTCCTTACTACATGTCAAACGAAGAATTTGAGTTCATATTAGCCGCAGTTGAATTGATAGCCACTTATGGTCAGCGGTTTCTTGCATTGTATGACTTCAATTGGAGAACTGGTGATTGGACTTTGAACAAGAAGGCTTTTGAAAATGTAGCAGGAAAAGAATACAAGTTGGAATTTTCCTGCCTCTCATTATCACTTGAAGAAATGAAGTTTGGCAGCAAAAGTGGAAACAAAGATCAAAATGTTGAAAGGGTGACCGGTAAATTTTCATCATACTTGGAGACTGCCAATTGCGTTGCTAGTTTTCTTCCAAAGTTTCCTAAACAGGGTGAGATCCCAGAGGGCATAGATCATGACCTTCTGCTTTTCAGAGTTTAGATTATTTAACCTTATTTTGTTCTTTCTTTAACCCCAGTTTTCCACTAATACATAATTAATTGGGGTTAATGAGCTTTAATCATATAGCATTTTATTTAATTTGTTTCATGGTTAATTTTTGCTCTCATACTTCTTTTGTATATGTGAAACCTGAGAAACCTATAATTTAGCAGTGCAAATTTAATTGGAAGAGATCATGTACCAACGACAGAGGGGGAAAGAGAGAATCTTTATCATTTTTCAGGTGTAGAAGACCTCAGAAATTACAAGCTGCAACCTCATGATCCTCAGATTCCATATCTCGTGGCCAACTAAAGCCACACAACGAAGAAGACAAAATAATTACAAAATTCCAGCCAACTAAATCTTTAGCAATCAAAATTCATCATATTACACCAAATTTAGAAGCAACAAATGTTTCCAAAATTGGGTATAATAATACATAGCTCAGTGGATCTCAGATTGCGATTTCTGATGATGCCTTCCAAGGATCCCCGCAGCACAAATCTTGCTGTAATTGATGCAGAAAAAGATTTGCATTTAATTTATGATCCCATTCGGACAAGACATTCCAAGATTTCGAATGCATCAAATATCATCTTCATGTGGGGGGACACAGGATCAAGTTTTAACCAGCAGCTCAGTTCTTGAAGATGGCAACTCTTTATCTGGAGCGTTCTGCTCAGCAGATTCAGTGTGTATTTCCTCAACTGCTTGAGACATCGCATGAGAAAGCAACTTCAAGGGTAGAAGGAATAAACTTTCAAAGGAAGTGGCTCGCCATTAAAAGTTGAGGTTTTTCACTGTCTTCCTCAATTTCCTCAAAGGCTTCATTCTTAATCTCTTCCACCCTTTTATCCCAAATTCCATCAATTAGGTTCCAAGTTTCATCACTAATAATCTGTGTCTGAATTAAAAAATTGAAACCAATATTAGTTTTAGAACTTGCTGCGACAAATTCCATTTTTCTTTTGTGCATATATGGTGGAAGGAAGGCTATAACTTCGAGAGGAAAAACAAAATATTGTGTTGTCAATTGTTCACCATACTTACCTCCATGGGACGAGGTGCACCAAAAGTTAAAAATCCTACATTCCCAGGAGCAAATATGAACAATCACCCGTATCTAGGTTTTTTAAAAATAGGGGCCTCCACAGAACAACCCTCTGAATACACAACTCAAGTAAATATGAACAATCATTTCATTTTAGATGCAAAGGCAAGATATTCTATCACATTGAAGGGGATGAAGCGAATGGAATGCAATGCTTCTCTCTCTCAGACTAGAGGTGTTATGTTACAGACAGTAAAGAATTCCAAGTTCCACAACTTGCCCTTCAAATGACATGTCAGCAACTGTATGAATTTTCTTCCAAGGGCTTGTTAAAAAAGAAATGAAGTCAGCTTCACTGCAATTAATTTGAAATTTAGGAGCGACTTTTTTTTAATTCTTTTTTCTATACAGGTAAGTATATCGAGGATCCAAAGCATATCGTTCGAGATTTCTGGTCAGTACTCTGCATCACAAGATGAATCCTTGTTCACATTTTTTCAACTAATAGTGCTGATCCAGAGTACTTATGATGACTCTCTCTCCTTCTTGTTGACTCAGACTACTTACTCTCTCTTTTCTTCCCGTCATAATGATTTAGCCATTTTCCCCTTCTTTTTTTTTTTTTGGGGGGGGGGGGGGGGGTTGGAAGGGATTGGAAGAGCATAAGTCCTCTTGCACAAGGGGTACAACCAATTATCTGCTAATTTTCCTCATATTTGAGAACAATTTAAATAGTCATTTGCGTCCTACATAACTAGAAACCAAAAGAAATGCCCCTTTCACGCATATCTGGTCAGAGAAATCAATCCTAGAGAAGATATTTCTTCTTTTTTCAAGATATAACTGGGGTATGCGGGGAGCTTTCAAATATACATCCCAAATTTTATGAGCTTTGATCTCCTTCTCAAGTAAAACATCTGCAAAAATAGAAGCATGTGGTCCAATTAGCATCTAGCGCTGACAACAAATTGCATATAGTTGGAAAATGTATTCTTTTCCTCATCTTATATCATGGCTCTCAACTCAATATATAAGTTCAGGGAAGAACAAGAACTGCGGCTTTGAAAAACAGAAAGTAATATGTGCACAATAAAAGTTCCTTTTAGCTAGCAACACAACTCAAATTTAACAAATTGGCAGAAACCCGTGATTGTTTCAACCGCTGAACGATACTCTCGCAAAACAGAAGAACAGGTTTCGGTCGCAAAACGCATATATTCATCTCGTAGTGCTTCAAGCTTGGATGCAAGCTGAAAATGTTATCCAAAAGTCAGTTGCACAATCTTTTAGACCAAAACACTTTAATTGAGAAGAAAGTACTAGCATGAAGTGCTTACATTTGGGACAAGGTCACTTTGATTTCTGTAATATGCTTTACCAAAAGCAGTCATTCCGGTCTGCAGAATTAATCGTTCTGCAAGCCTTGAAGCTTCTGATGTAGCTTTTGCAGAGGTCCAACATAAATTGTCAATCCCAAACATCTCCTCCTCGTTTACTCGAGCTATATATACAATCAAAATATTAATAAAAAATAGATCTCTTCCAACCAAATGGAAACAATCATGTAGATAAGAAAGCAAAGTACTGCAACATCCTAATATAGAACAGTACTAAGAGGCCTGAAAATTATGAGCATGCAAACCATGTATCATCCCTTAGCCAGGCTCTGGTTCATTGAGACATCTCAGGTTGTGTGTCTAACTTCAAGATAAGGTTTCAACAGCAGTAGGTCTTTAATACATAATATGTTGCTTTCAACTGCTACACACTAATTGTAGCTTGCATAAATTATAAGCAGAATTGGCACAGATATCATGATTACAATATTCTGTGGCAGTTTCTCCTAGAGGGCATGGCCTCAAGAACACTTGGTTTTAGTTTAGGTAACATCTTACCGGGCTATATTTGTAAGAGACAACAAGAGCCAACTTCATTGTTTGATAAGAATTTTTTTACAAAACTAACACTGTTGTACTTAATTGTTGGGTGCAATGATCTGTGAGAAGTTGATTGAAAGCACTATTCTAAAACTAATAGTTACATATTGCTAACGAGAGATATAAACAAATCGATCAGCTTAGAGTAAAAGTTGATAAAAATTATAGAGGATGAAAATCTATTTTAGAACTTATGAGCACATGCACGCACAATGGAGTTCACATAATCTGATTTTAGTGCAAAAACCCTGCCTGAAGTTTCAGTATACTGCATATTTGGCTGGGACCGGATAGAAGTAATATCTGTCTGTAAATGTACAAAAGAAAACATGCAATCACAATACAAGTGTCATACGCAGAGAATGAGCCAATGTCAAAGGAAGGAATTGAATCTGCATTTACTCCCATTGACCTCAGTAAAAGGACGATGAGGATCGGGAAAGTAGCATGCAAGGACAGCAACAGCAGCTTCTCTGTAAGCCAACCTCAGTTTTAATTCCTGTGGAACTTCAGTACTATCCTCTTGGCCCGTTTCAAAAGTTCCTTTTTGCTGAAAGAAACATTTACTTTGTGGTCGGAACAAGAATAATGAGCATGTATGAGGTGAATAAAATAAGAGTTAGAATATCTCTCTATGCCAATGAGATAAAAGGTGCCCACCCTCTTCAATGCCTCCAGAAGTTCTTCTCGTCCAATATAGTCCAAATCCTTTCTGGCTGTCAGAATTCCAGCTTCATTTCTATGATATAAATAGATATATTAGCTTGCAACCCTCAATTGAGTCAAAAGAAGTTAGATCAGGAGGAAAATACAATATGTTCTGCAGCTCTGCTCCGGTGAAATCTTCAGTAAGTTCAGCAATTTCCTGGAGAAGTGCTTCTTTTTCTCCCTCTGAACGAAAAAATTTATTCCTAGCATGCACTATTAAGCAGTAGGATAATCAATAACCAAAATATATATACAACAAATTCTTTGACATACAGCAAGCAAAGAAGTAAGGGGGGAACCTGTTAAGAAAGGAATACCTTCAGAATAGCCAACCTGCCATCTTTTGATGGCAAACCAACCCTAACGATCTTGTCAAAACGGCCCTTTCTTAAGACAGCAGGATCAAGAATATCCAGTCTGTTGGTAGCGCCAATAACTAGCACCTGGCACCAAGCATAGCAGTTACCTCTAATTCTCTATTGTCTAAAATAAAGTCAGTCGAAGGAGTGTACCTGTGATGTTGAAACCTTAAAGCCATCCATCTCAGTTAAAATCTGAAGCAAGCCTTGCTCTCTCTCTGCACCACCCTGTTGAACTAATTAAGTGTAATAACCAAAGTAAAAAGTAGGCTAAGTAAACAATAACAAACTCAAAAAGAAAATTTTTATGTTGATTTTCCTGCTATAAGTTTATTCAAGAAGATTTATAACAGAACAGACTAGTTTTGACACGTGTTATAATGAGAAAAACGAGTAACTACCAGTGGAACTTGTTCATCAAGTATGAAGAAAGTCAACTGCAGATCCCTACAAGAGAAGAAGGGAGGGAGTTATCGAAATCTTACCCCACCAATATCAGGTCCACCACGCTTGCTACCAATTGCATCAATCACATTGATAAAAATAATAGATGGGGCAAATGATCTGGCACTAGCAAAAAGATCCTTCATGCGAGCAGCTGCAACACCTACAAACATCTGGTAAGGAAAGCATTGATTTACTGCTTCACCTGCAATGGCTCTGGCGAGCAGCGTTTTACCAGTTCCTGGAGGCCCATGGAGAAGCACACCTTTTGGACAGTATATGCCTTTGTTTTGAAACTCTTCATCATTCTTTAGAATTCTAACAATCTCTTGCAATTCCCTCTTTATGTACTCCTGGTCTGCAAAATCATTAAATGTAACACCCGTGGTTTCTTCAGCAGAGATGAATTTTGCCCTGTTACAATGACCAGAAAATATCAATTAGAAAACCAACCCCTTCTTCCACCAATTAGAACATTCAACATGTTCATGATATTCCCATCTTATCTAATGGCATGGCTTAAACTCCTACAGAAGTCCATCACTAACAAACAATGTGGGCTTATGATACTAAGAAGCTATATGAATACCATCAACTAGTCACAGAGAATGCACAAAGAGAAAAGCTAAACACCAAATCTTTTTCCTCACCTGCTCTTGCCTAATGAACCAAGTGCACGTCACTTTAAAGGCTGCCTTACTTTTTTATCTGGAGAGCCCAAGTCACAAGGTATTAATTTTGAATATATTGGTCTCATTATACTGTCAATCCAGAGATATAAACCAATAGAAAGGGCAAGCGGCATAGCCCAAATGACTGCGGTTCCAATTGTAGAATAAATTTCCGCAGGTACAGGATCCACATTGACAACGTCAACATTCACCATTTGTTGGTGCAGCTTCCTCCAAACGTCACTTCAACAGTTGATTGGCATTTTATCAACTACATGGCGCTTAAAAACAATTTCCTTCTTTGGGTTTCGGTCATTTTCATCGACTTTCCCATCTTTGTAGTATGGTAGAATAACTGTGTAAGAAAAGATCCAAATAAAAGGGATTACTATGATCTAATTTGACTTCATAAATTAAAATAAAAAGGAAAAAAATCCATCCACTTAAGAAAAAGGAAATTTAAAAAAAATAAAAAATCTGCATCCAATCATATTTAATAGATCTCTTTTTTTTGGATTTCCAAAAGGGTCCACACAAAGGGTTCGCTAACAAGAATGCACTGAAGTCCACACAAAGGGTTCTCAGCTAAACACTTGTACTTAACATTAAGAGGATGCATTTTTTTATTCATCCATGTGATATGTTATATCATGTGTCCAGTAACTTTTAACCACTAAACCTCACATATTTAAATGAAAACAACTTTTGCTGAATATTCATGTCTAAGCTAGAGTATTTTCTACTTCATACTAGGGCAATCAGGTACATGATGGCAATGCACGAATCCCTAGTTGAAGACTAGCAGCCACTAAAGAAGTTATTACCTGATACTGACTGTCCATAATTTGAGTACTCCAAAAACTGAACATTGTTGGAGTTCAGAAACCTCCAGAAGTCACTGAAGTCAATCTTATGGGAGGTTTCAGGGTCCCATTCTGTTCCCTTTAACTTTCCCCGCAAGGTCAACAATGCCCTGCTCCACTCAGAAGCCATGACAATCTGTCTCTCTAATTGCAAATTTGCTTTTCTATCAAGTTCCTCCAACTTATTTATCCGTTCTCTTTCTGCATCCTTTAATTTCTGCAAAAAGGAATTTTTTTAACATAAATGTTCTGTAGAAATTTGTTAGCGCCACTTTAGGCTTACTGATTGAGGGAATATGTCAGAAGGAAACACAACAAGCAAAGATCAATATCTCCAGAACAAAATGATCCTGTCTCCAAGCATCAAAACACGAACTTCAAAAGATACTAAATACATGTGTGTAAGTTGCTGAATCTTTTGCAACGATAAGATCATAAAGAATATGAGAATAAGAATTTTATTTCAAACGAGAGAAATAAAAAGGGGGTGTTCATCGTCTACAATGAGAGAATCTATGAAGTCTCAATGAAAGATTCAAAGGACTTCAAAGTCATTCAAAAGCACAAATTCCACATTAAACCGTCCACAAAAATCACCAAGGAATTTTCCACGCCCTCAAAAATTCTTCTATTCTTGACCCTCTAAACCAACCAAAACACAGCTAGAGGGAGCATCCTAACATCTCTTCACCATACAAAGCTCACACCACCCCTCCCATTTATAATATATATACATATTCTCGCCAGCAAAAAAAGATAGTAACTTGGTCTATAACCCTCTCAATTTTTAACAGTCCATTGAACATTTTCACAAATTATATCTGAAAAGGCACAAAATTACGCCATGAATTGAATTTCTGCAGTACTACCACGCCAATAGAAGGAGAGGGAGCAACAAACGTCACAATGAAGAGAAAGAAGAGGAAGGTGAATATACAAAACAGAAAACCTTGAATTCACAAACCCAGAAAAGTATATACAACTTCAAAAGCTACTAGAATCACAAACCATAATATCCATAAACCTTCTATACACAACTTCTGGCTATTCCATACCCAGAAACAAACACCTCGTATTCACAATCACAAACCTTAATATCCACAAAATAAAGGAAAAAACAAAAACCCTTTTGACATTAGACATTCAGTTGAACAAACCATAAATACTTGAAAACCAAAACAAAGTCAGATTACTGTTTCTGAAACTAACAAACCTCGAATAGCCGAGCAGATTCTTTATCTTGTTCTTCATCTTTGGAAGTAGCAATTGAGTTAGAACTGGAAGTTGAGATGGAACAAGCCCTAATTTTGAGCTTCTTGTGAGGAATTATAAGTTTTGGAATGGGCTTGGACCATAACTTTGTTTTGTAAAAGTGTTTGGGAATTAGGGTTTTAGAAGGAAAACAGGGTTTTGGGAATTGGGTGAAGTTGAGAGGCTTTGTTGTCATCTTAAATTCAACCTACCATTGCAAATGTCAAACAAGTCTCTCTCTCTCTCTCTCTCTCTCTCTCCCCCTCTCTCCTCTCTGTCTCCCTTGGGGTGTACGGGACAGTAGGGGTTGAAATGGAAAATGTTGGACCGATCGTTCCGACGCGTTTTAATTCTTCGTGAATAATTAAAAACCATGGGCCGAAAGAGTCGACAAAATTTGGGAGTTGGTGTGCCATCAATCCAATATTCATTAATTTGCATGGCATTGATTTTTTTTGACAGGGAGTGTCAATTGGGAGTAGGTGGGCTATCTATCCAATAGTATAAATTTGATATAATTGAAATAAAAAAAATTAAAATTAAGTTAGAAATAAATTCAATCTTAAATAAAATATAATAATATCTTTTGAGATGATTTAGATATATATAACAAAAACCAAAAAATATAACAGTTACGAAAACCAATAACTTTAGTATAAAAAATTTAGTTAAATATACGAATATATCGTTAAAAACTTTGATATAAATTATTTATAGAAATATGATAGTTATGGAATTGATTAAAAAGATAACTTTAAATAGGAATGAGTAACATAAGATGTAAGTTATCTATAAAAACATGATATACCAGTTAGAAGAATTCAATTACTTAGTGTAAGAGATTTAATAAAATATAAGTATGGGTTATTAAAAATTTGGATATAAATTATTTATAAAAATGTAATAATTATGAATTTAATTAAAAAAATAGTTCTAAATAGGAATGAATAATATAAAAAAATTGAATAAATTAAAATATCTTTTTAATTATTTTAAGTTTCTATAGAATTTTTCTTTATTAATTATATATGTTTTTATCTTCTTTATATTTCCCTCTCAGATGAACAATTTCAAAAGTTGAGATCAACGTCCAGAAGATGGTTGTTGGTGTTGCGTGAACTCCATTACACTTGATCTTAGCCAAAAGGTCGAGAAATGTTTGAGAGAGTCCCCCCTTTTTTTGGATGAGAAGAGAGCCAATTTATGGTAGCTTCGTATTAAAACTTTTTATGTGTTGCGATTATTACAGTATGAATAGCAAATTCATATATATTAATATAAAATATTTATATTTTAATGTGAATATGCGATATCCAAATATAATTTTTTCAATTGAATTTTAAAAGCACTCAAATTTCTCCGGAAAAAGCTCTCTTCTCATACAATTGCTTTCTACGTGATAATTATCTTTGGTTTCTCTGTTTTCTTGGTTTTCTTCTTCTCTAGAAATGTATTAGAAGATGAGCACCAACCCCACCTCTTTGTAGATTCTCAATTCCAACAGGTATCTCTTATGTTCAATTTTGTGCTGTTTTAGGTTCTGGGTTCGGCTTAATTTCCCGATTTTGTCTTTTAATTACGATAGTTGAATTTTCTGGGAATTTTAAGAATTGGGTGTTTTCTAAATCGTGGGCATATAACTTTCTCGATCTAATTCTGGGTTTGGTTCTCTGACTTTGTTAACATCAATGCACTCAACTATTTATTAGGGTTTCTTAACTGATTTTCAGAAGTCTTCGTATTAATAATGGTTTTAATTTTCTGGGGCTTCTCTGTTTGAAGTTTGTAGAATTATGTGTTGGAAGAGACTTCTAGAAGTAAGAGCAGTGCATCCGTACCATGATTGTGTTTGGTGCCATGATATGTCATTTGTAATTTATATTAATAATGTAAAATTTTTATAACTTTGTTGTATCATGTTTATGTTTGGCACCATGATATGATATTTGTAACTTGTAATAATGTAAGTTTTTAAAACTTCGTTGCGTCAATCTCGTGTTAATGTCCATTCTTCATGGCGGAGATTTGTTTCTGGGATGTGAGGCTTCTTTGGTTTGGATGTGCAGATTACAGATGAACTTTGGGAGGCTCCTGGAATTTATGGTTTACATCAGTGTGTGCAGCTTCTCCTAAATATCCAGGTTAGTTTTGTGAATTCTGAAACGATGGTGAACTTCTTATTGGTAGTGTCAACTGACAACAAATGAGAACAAAAATATCATCATACATCAGGAAAGATGGTAGTAGTTTTGTAATCCCGTGGGCAATGCACTTCTAGCTTACTGAAACGTTCTTCATCTTGGAATCTTATAAATAGTTTTCCGAAAAGAAGTATATACTAGCATTTGGTAAAATGCAACTGCTTTTACGTGTGCAATGCTGAAAACTTTTCCTGCCACTTTGGTCCCTAAAGCTTGTTTTAGAATGACAGCTGCCCAAGTATCAGATCGCTATATTAGTGTAAAAAGCAATGGAGGACTTAATCAAATGCGCACTGGTGTAAGTTACAAATATCTGGATCCACTGGCTGTTAACACTAGAGATTTTGTGAATTCTAGCCTTCTTTTCAAAGATATTAACATGTTGCATTTCCTTGTTATTTGGATTTGCCTATTTTTCAGAATAGCATATTGTTTTTCTTTGCCAATTTAATGCTAATAGATGAACATGATGCTATGCTTGTAGATATCTGATATGGTGGCAGTGGCACGGATAATGAATGCAACTTTGGTTATACCTCAACCAGACAGACACTCCTTCTGGCAAGATTCAAGGTGTACTTTATCACTATATTATTCTGTTTTGAGCGTATTTAGGTGTGATGAGCTGTGTTTCTATTGTTCATCATTGGAGTACTACTTTCTCTGCTTCTCACATTCTAAATCATTGGCACAGTACATTTTTGGACATATTTGATGAAAATCATTTCATTAAAACCCTAGACTAAGATGTAAGAATTGTCAAGGAACTGCCCAAGGAAGTGGAGTCATCTCCTTGGGCTAGAAAGCACTTCACGTCTTGGTCTGGTTTGAGCTACTATAAGGATATGACCAGGTTATGGCCGGAGTTTCAGGTGTTTTCCTTTCCCTCTTTTTTTAGAATTATGGGTTAATTGCCATATTTCTGACTTTCTGCTTCTTCTTGAACTTCACATTTCATGGTGCTGCAATGAATTGTACATTTTCCATCACCAATCACTATTCAAATATAGTTTCTCAAGGAAAGAATGAAACTTAGTTCATTCATTATTCAGCATACATCCAAAGCCAATCCCCTCCCTCTAACATAAAAGAGCTCCACTTGTGGCAGTATGTACTGTTCACTTGATCTTTGCCATCTTCTTGCGAGCGAAGACCTGAGAGCTTATCCTATCCTAAACTGATGTAGTAATTCAGTTTTACCAAATATTTTTACAAACGAAAGGAGGAATAAAACTAAGCCACTCTAGGTTACAGACCTCCAATTCCTCACTCTAATAATTAGTTTTTAAGGAACTGGCAGTATGTACTGTTCACTTGATCTTTGCCATCTTCTAGTGAGTGAAGATCTGAGAGCTTATCCTATCCTAAACTGATTTAGTAATCCAGTTGTACCAAATATTTTTACAAAACGAAAGGAGGAATAAAACTTAGCCACTTTAGGTTATAGACCTCCAATTCCTCGCTCAAATAATTAGTTTTTAAGGAATTAGAAGAGTTAAAGTTTTGAAGTTGAGGGATGGCTTATCCAATTATTGCATGCAGGTACTGCATGTAGCTAAATCTGAAGATGTTATTGAACCTTGTATGCTTTGTACTATTTAACAATGGCAGTATGTACTGTCTAAACGAATCTTTGTCTTCTATGCTTTGTACTATTTAACCATTAAACCTTGTATGGAGCTCCACAGTGGTTATGGAGATGTTATTGACTATGTTGATCATCAATTCTACACGGACAAGGACAAGAGTCCAGAATTGGAAGACTTCCAACTACTCATTGAGCAGTTTAATGAGAGCAAGTTGTTGCCCGCTTATGAAGTGAAAGTGAATGGGAGAGGAATTCAAGGGGATGCATTCTTTGAAGACTTGAACTTGTTGGAGTCAAATGGGCAAGAGTTTAATGGAGTGATGATCTTCTCAGCTGATGCATCTCAATCTAATGGCTGTCATTGTGAGAAAAGTCACAAGAATTTTTGCTCAATAATGCTAATGTGTGATTTTGTCTTGATAAGCATATCTGTGAAGAAGTGGCAGTACTTCGTCTCTCCATTTGCTATACTATGCAATAGATTTGTAATTTTAAGCTTCTGTAGATTTTTTTTTTCTTTTTGTTTTAAATTTTAACTATACATATTTTCATTTCTTCTATATTTGTCTCTCAAATAGCTGAGTTCAAGATTTGGAATTAAGGTTTTGGTTGTTGTTGATATTAGAGATCAAAAATGTAGCATTGAAAATCTTGATTTCAATAGGGGATATGCACCATTCTATCATGCCTATATTTTCATTAACCTAAGAGATAAAGTTCCTTATAAATTCGGCTAATCTTGAAACAAAAGCCTCTGTGGTTCCCTGTCTCTTTATTGGGGAGGAGGGGGAGAGAGAGAGAGAGAGAGAGAGCAATCATGGGGTTTGCAGGGCAGCTCGAGGCCAAGTCTTTGGCAGGGTTGAGTGTCTTTGAGAAGCAAATAGATTATGCATTGTTTGGACCTAAACTAGACCTACTTGTGGTGATCTATTTTGAACTTTTTAACATGTGGAATGAAATCAAGAGACAAATCATGGTGCCATGCCCTAACATGACTTCATTATATTGTCGTTACTAACATCAAAATATTCTGTCATGATGAAAATTATCTAGTAATCTCATTTATCAAAATCAAAATCAAGGGACAAATCACAATCTTTTTGCCACAGAGCTGGGGTATTGTTTCCATAAAGGGATGACACTTTGTCAGATGAACTGTGTTTCCAAGGAGGAAAGGAATGTGCCAACCCCTATTCCTTTCAATCTTTGTCCCTTGTCACCAACCTTACAGAACAAAGGAATATTGAATAATGATCCTGTGTTAGGTGTCAAATTTTCCACCTAGGGCCAAAAAAATAAAAATAAAAAATAAAAAACCTGTTCATGCTAATGATGTATTGAGTTATTCAAAGAAATGAATTATAACCCTATTCATTATGTGCACGTATAGTCAGCTTCACTATGGCATGGACTTAAATTTTTTATTTTATTTTATTTTATTTATTGTCTCTCACAATTTTCTTGAATTATAACCCTATTCAAAGAGATGCAAATTTTTTTTTTATTTAGAATTTTCCTGTTCATATAATCACCTTCTACACCAAAGATTAAGCTGTTTAGATATAAAAAAAGGTTAACATGGTTTTTCATGGGGGCAAATTAGGTAAGAATATTTATTAACATGGTAGTGTTACCATTGTTTATTCCTAGGATTTTCTACTGTTTGGTTGGTATGATGGGTCCATGAGTATGGTTTCAAAGCAAAGAATCCCATTTCAATCTTGTGAAGCAATGGGGTGCAATTCCTGAAAATGAAATTGCTTCACCCAAAAGGAGAACGTCTTCCATTTTTCTATCTTATAAAATTTGTTGAAATATAATACATTAATCTTAAATTCAGCTTCACCCCTTTTTAGTATAAGGATGAAAAAGAAGTTTTAAAATAATCTGAGTGAATTAAATAAAGATAAATCAACTAAAACTAAAATTTTTTAATTATCAGCGTTAATTTGAGGTTTTCATCAAGAGAAATAATTTAAATGCATATATTTCATATTAACATTTTGCACCATTTTAATGATTACAAAGCTCAAACCTTGAGAATTAAAATTCTCTATTTTTATTAAAATTTATAAACCAACATTCAAAATGTAATTAATCGCTATAACAAGGATCCGAACTCTGGGGCTGGGTCCATACCTTAAAATCGATATTTGGCGGAATGAAAAAGATATATACTTTGTTTGACCATGGAAAAATCACTCCTAAAAGCAATCCTCAACTACACAATTACAGACCATATGCCAAATAATAATCAAAAGCAACTAATTTTCCTTTCAAGGTGATTAATGTAACTAATATAACACCCTTAATGATGTTGATTGACAAATGGATTTAGACTTGTAGTAAAGCTACACATTAATTATATTTTCACTTTTTAGTAAGAGTTGATTTTTTTTTTTTTAAAAAAAAAAAACTTTAAATAACACTTAAGATATAAAATTTGTGATATTTTAAAAAAATTCAAAAATACACTTCTAATTATATTCTTTATACTAAATTTATATTTTAATGGGTCCGAGAAAATTTTCTTTTAATTAATAAATGAGAATTTATTAACATTTAAATTGAGTCTTCTTTGTAATTTTTTTTTAGACTAAGACATGGCCACAATTTTCCTTTTATAATGATTTTCTATTTTAATATTAAAATTCTCAAAGAAAAGAGAAAAAAAAGTAAATTAAATTTTTAGTACGGATATATATATAAAAATAAAAAAAATTGCATAATGCGAGATTTTAATATTTATTTATTAATTATGCTATTTTTTTTTAATGGAGAATGGCACACCATACGGGTCCGGACCGGATCGTAACAATTCCTGTTTTTTGAAAATCCGATCTCAGATTCCCCGATCTCTCTCCCTCTCTCTCTCTCTCTCCTTTTCGTCTTCGATTATTGCTTCCTAGTTCAATACAGGTGAATTAGGGTTTCAAACTCCCTCTGTCTGTCTTTCCTCGGACATCTCCAGACTCTGGTCGCGATCGCCACGATCAAAGTATTTTAGGTTTCCTTGGCCGCTATCATTGCTGAACTTCGTCACTTCCTTCGATTTCATGGCCCTCCGAATTCAATCGGAGAATTGCGGAGCAGTCTCAGAAGATAACAGGTCATTAATTTCTCAAATTTGTTATCCTTCATGTGCATTCACATTCAGGTTTTTATTTTATTTTTAATGTTTGATGCTTGTTTAATGACTGAGATAGGATTTTGATTTTGGGATTAATTTCAGATTTATATGAACTTCTGAATGTGAGAGATTAATGAAGAGAGAGAAGGTTGCTAATTGTGTCTGAATTGGAGTCTATAGGGTTTGATTGGAGTGTTGGGACAAAATTGGAATGCTAAAAAGGAGAGAAAAGCCTAAGCTGAAGCTGGGCAAGATTAGAATGCCAAAATTTGTAAAACCCAAGCAAAATTTTCTACTCTCTGTCGCTTAGATAATAATTGATTTTGGAGTGTGGGGTTATTATATGATGGTAGGTTGATTGATAATGGTGAGGCTTTTGGGGTTAAACCTCCGGGAAGATGATGTGCCGCGGGAAATTACAAAAACCATTCCAGGAGCAAGTGAGAGCGGGGAGAATGGGTGGCTTGTTAGGTTTTTCGACTCAGCATTTTTCTGTGAGTGGATTGCTGTTAGCTACCTATATA
The DNA here is from genome assembly GCA_033439265.1 of Dillenia suffruticosa. Classification (NCBI taxonomy): domain Eukaryota; kingdom Viridiplantae; phylum Streptophyta; class Magnoliopsida; order Dilleniales; family Dilleniaceae; genus Dillenia; species Dillenia suffruticosa. The sequence goes on along the minus strand of JAVTVX010000012.1, from coordinate 2,563,583 downwards.
AGCATGACCATGCGGGTGTTAGGGACTACCTCTGCAATAGAATGTATACTCTTCCTCTCTCTGGGATCGAGAGCTATTTGTTTCAGATATGTTACATGATGGTGCATAAGCCAAGCCCATCTTTAGATAAGTTTGTTATTGATGTGTGCTCAAAGTCCCTTAAAATAGCACTTAAAGTACATTGGTTTTTACTGGCTGAGCTTGAAGACTCGGATGATAATGAAGGGATTGGTAGACTTCAAGAGAAATGTCAGATCGCAGCAACTCTTCTGGGTGAATGGCCACCTCTGATCCGGCCACAGAATGCTCCCACAAGTCCAGGGAGTAAGAACCCGGTTCTTAATAGGCTGCTCTCTTCGAAACAGCGTTTGCTGTCTTTGACTTCTTCACCACCTCCTCAAAAGTCATTTTCATTTTCGCCATCATCAGGGAGCGGCTCTCTGTTAGATGAGGGGGGCAAGCTCTCCCCAGAGGAGAACAAGATTTTCAAAAAATTTATGCCAGGCCCTAAGATGCGAGAGGCTCTTCTTTTTAAGAAGTCAACAGAGAAGGATGATGAAGACTCAGAAAAGGATGGGTTCTTTAAGAGGCTTCTAAGAGATAGCAAAGATGAGGATGAGGGGTTAACGTCAAGCTCTGAAGGGTTTTTCAAGCGGTTATTTCGTGATGTAAAAAATGATCATGAAGAGAAGTTGGCTTCAAAATCAATGGAAGATGATGAAAAGGACAGTTTCTTCAAGAAATTATTTAAGGATAGAATCGAAGAAAAGAAAGATTGCGGTGATAGAAATGATGGTGAAGGAAGATCAGGCTTAGAGGAAAAATCTATTCTGAAGTCTACTGAAGATGATGAAAAAGGATTTTTTCGTAAGCTTTTCAAGGATAGGTTTGAGGATAAGAAAGATGGAACTGTCAAACATTCAGATCAAAACAAAGGAAATAATGGTGCTGATGATGAGGGGCGGGTGAACTATGATGAGAAAACATGTTCAAGATCTGACGCAGATGATGAAAAAGGATTCTTCCGCAAGTTTTTTAAGGATAAATTTGAGGATAAGAGAGAGGGGAGTGGTAAATCTGATGAGGATGACAAAGGGACTGCATATGGTGAGGATGAAGAACCTTCAGATTTTTCATTATTCCGTAGATTGTTCCGTGTGCATCCTGAAGATCAGAAGATCAGAGTGATAAATGAAAATGGCAACAGTGGTAGTGCATATGAAAGCAGTCCAGGGACCGAGAACTTTTTCCGCAAATTGTTTAAAGATCGTGACCGCTCAGTAGAAGACTCAGAGTTGTTTGGTAAAAAAAATAACAAAGAGGTCAGTTAAAAATTCAATTTACTTATCCTTTTTGCTTGGCTTGTCATGAAAAATGACTACTTTTTATAACACTTGAGCATAGGTGAACTTCCTTTTTGTTGGTTCTATTATTCTTCAATGTTCTAAGCATTGAGTGTAATTGAAATCGTGATTTCTTTTTTCTTAGCCAAAAAATATAACTGTGACTGCTTACAATTATAAGATGTGGATTATCAGCCGATCACTCTGTTAGCATGCACTTAAATAAGAAAATAACAAAGTTGACAATATCTTAGATATTTCCGTATCTTGAGTGACAAATAGTTCCCATTTTCTTGAAGTATTTACTGCATGTAAAAAATAACAACAAGAACAACAAATTGAGCATTAATCCCAATAATTTGGGGTCGGCCATTTGAGAGACAAATATGAAGATAATTAAAATAAATAAATAAATATAAAGATAAATGAATTAAGAAAAATAATAATAATAAATAAATAAATATAAACAAAAATAAAAATGAAATAATATTATATAATATAAATATGATAGTTTTATTTGTGCGGATTTTTTTACGCAACTCATTTCAATCCAAAGTCATCTTCTCGTCTAAACTCTTAACTATCATGTCTTTACGGATAATTTGTATCCAAGTTTTTAGCAGTCTATCCCTACGTTTAACTAAATCTCCTATATTTAAGTTTCGGTTCTCCTAACCGGAGCATCTATGGGTTTTCTTTGTACATGTCCAAACCACCTCAGGCGACACTCTTGCATTTTATCCACAATTGAACTAACTCTCAATTTATTACGAATTTTTTCATTTCTAATTCTATCTTTTCTAGTTTTGTCACATATCCATCTAAATATTCTCATTTTTGCTACAGTTATTTTTTGTTCTTGTTGCTGTTTAATAGCCCAACACTCAATACCATACAATAGTGCAGGTCTAATCGTGGTTTTATAAAACTTTCTTTTCAAATGCATTGGTATCGTGCTATTACAAAGAATTCCGAATGCCTTTCTCTATTTCATCCGACCCGCTTGTATCCTATTGTTCACATCCCTATCTATATTGTCATCATTTTGAATGATAGAATCTAAATATCTAAATCGTTCACTTTTTTATATATCTTGTTCATCTAACTTGATCGTTTATTCATCATTCCGATGACTGTTGCTAAACGTACATCCCATATACTCAGTTTTTGATATATTCAATCTAAACCCTCGAGATTCCAATGTGACCCTCCATAACTCTAATTTGGTACTAATACCCTTCATAGTTTCATCAACTAACACTATATTATTTGTAAAAAGCATATACCATGGTATTTCATCTTAAATATTTTTTGTAATTTTGTCTATTATTATTGCAAAAAGAATGGGACTTAATGCCGATCCTTGATGGAGTTCAATGTTAACGGGGAAACTATCGCTCAAACCCCCGCAGGTTTTTTCATTGGTCACAGCTCTCTCGTACATATCTTTGATGAGATTAATATATTTCGAGAAGATCCCTTTCTTTATCAGCGTCCACCATAATACGTCTCTAGGAACCCTATCGTATGATTTTTCTAGATCAATGAATATCATATGTAGATCTTTCTTATGTGCTCTATATGACTCTATCAATTGTCTTAACAAGTGGATTGCTTCCGTGGTGGATCTCCCAAGCATAAATCCAAATTGATTTTGAAATATATTTATCTTCAATCTCAATCTATACTCTATCATTCTTTCCCATAGTTTCATGGTATGGTTCATAAGTTTAATTCCTTTATAGTTAGAGCAATCTTGTATATCTCCTTTATTCATATATAACGGTACAATTATTTTCTTCCTCTATATTTGGGGCATTCTCTTGGTTTGCCAAATTTTGCTGAAAATATCCGTTAATATTATTATACAAAATTCACCTAAACATTTCCATACTTTAATGGGAATGCCATCGGGTCCTATGGCTTTATTATTCTTCATTCTCTTTAAAGCCTCCTTCACTTCATGGGAATGAATCTTACGCTTAAAGTCCCTATTAATCTTTTCTACAGGTATCTCGATATTTCCTATATTTTTACCCTACATGTCAAAAACATGTAAAAGATATTCTTGCACATTATTGAGTGCATATTTTCCTAGAGTTTTACTGTGTATTGTTTCAGTCACCTTAGGATACAATGCTAATTTATTTTAGTCTCAACTAGATCACAAACACATGATGCTCATCCTGGAAAGTAGCACCTAGACAGCACTCTTAAGCCCACTATGGCTGGATACCCTTCACAAGTGGAGGGAAAAGATGAAAGAGGATCCCCTTGTCTGAGGCCCTGGGATGCTTTGAGGCAAGATTATATCTTTGTTGAAATAACCTAGAAATGAGTAGGCATTAAGCATCATTTAATCCATGTTATCCTTTCATGGTTAAAATCTTTCCTCTATAATTTTCTCGAAAAAAAATCTAACTAACCTTATCATACTTTTTTAATGATCTACTTTCAACATAATGCTTTTACAATTTATGATCTCATCCGCTACTTCATTAGCAACATGAGTGGCATCCAAAATTTTTCTTCTCCTCTGGGATAAAGGGTTATGGAGCAGGTATAGTAAGGGCAGACCTAACCCTACCCTGCTGAATTGGGAACGGAAATGTGTTCCATTCCTGATCCTACTGGGAAAAGAGGCCCCATGCCTCCCCCACAGAGCCAAAACAAAAGTACATTGCTTTAAAAATAAATAAATAAATAATCTCATGAAGCCTACTTGTTCCATCTTCTCTTCCACAATTGAGCCAAAGGTTATTTAGGCTCTCATCATGTATTCTTTTTCGACAATAAATGATTAACTTAACAATTGACTAGTTGAGCCCTAAAACTCATGGAGATTACCAGTGGAGGTTGTCCCACATGGAGATTTGTCTTCTTGGCAATCTTTTCTTTAGGAATCTTAATGATAGAGAAGTTTTTGAATTTTCTTCTTACCCATTTTATTTGGAACACAAATATTTCTAGTAGAGTTAATGCTTTTATTTGGTCCATGGTATAAAATTGATACCAATAACCTTATTCAAGAATAGACACCTTTTAAAGCTATCTCTCTTCATGTATGTTCATGTGTTTTACAAATTCCGAAACTAGAGATAACTTTTTTTTGCATTGCTCTGTTGCAAGGGAGATGTGAAACAGCCTCTTTGCTGTGCGTGATAATGATTGGGTTTGTCAAAGGGGACTCCTTGATGTCCTCTTTACAAATTTTGAAGGTTCTTGGAGAAAAAAAAATGTTCAATTGCTATGGAAATGCACTCTTTTAGCCTTCCCATCGTGTATTTGGAGAGAGCGAAATTCTAGAATTTTAATCAAACTCTTTTTAATGAGATAAAATAGTCTTCTATACTTTTTTATGGGCTTTGTCTCGGTCTCAGGGATCCATAACGATTATAGTGTAGAAGATTTGGAGAGAGATTCAAAAGCAATTGTGTATTAGTTTCTTTGGTTTTGTTTTGTATTGTTCTTTATAACTTCTGAGGATTTTTTATAAGTTTTTATATACTCTTTATTCATCTATATAAAAAAAAAAATTCTAGTCTTTATTCCAAGAATTGGGATTCCAAGGTTGGAGCAGGAGTTTCTCATTGTAGCCCTTGTGAGTTTATGTCTCAGTAGTGTTCTGTCTTTTTCTCTCTAGTATCTTTCAGTGAGAGATGATTCCCATGTTTAGTTTTGGGAGGATGGGTTTGGCGCCCCCCCTTCTGTTGCTTTTCCGAGACTCTATAAACTGTTAATGCTTCGTTGTGCCCCTCTTGAAGATTTATATCAAGGGGAAATAATTTTTTCAACCTCGGAACTTTCATTTCCTTTGAAATCTTAGTGATATGGAGGTGTTGAGTTCTTCTCTATTAGTCCTTTGTTGCAAGGATTCACCCTTATCCAAATAATTCTAATTCTGAAGTTTGGAATATTGATACTTCGGTCATATTCTTTTGCAAGTTATTTTTCCACCATCATACCTGCCTTCAACATAAACCCCTTTGATTTAATCAAGTTGTTTTTGAAGGCAAATGTTTGTGCCAGGGTTGGCTTTTACTTGGTCTATAGTGCCTAACAACATCAACACAAATGATTTGCTGCTAGAAGTGCTAGGATGCTTTTTTAAATATATCTATTCTTCAACATCAACTCAAATGCTTCCTCTAGTTGTGTTTTGATTGGCTTTCACTTGTTGTAGATCCTAACCTTATATATATATTGTTTTTAAGGAAAATAATTGCATATTCTTAACAATATGATAAAAAACATTATAATACCTCATCATCATATTCTTTAATTGCTAAATCATAGGAATCGACATACGATATGACATAAAAATTTCTTCAAATTTGTACACAGAACTCATAAAAGTGAAAAAAAATAACAATTAAAACAGTCATTCACTTCAAAGAAATATGAAAATATAAACTGCATTAAAATCAAAAATTTTAAAATATTGTTAATAAAATAAAAAATATATTGAATACAATAGGAAACAGTCCATCCTCCTGTCATGCCACTACTCCTGTTGTATCCACATAACTGGCTGGCTGAACGGCATGCCTGTCATGTTTATGCTCATGCTGTGCATGGCCCCTGAACTGAAGGTCCAAACATGGCTGGTTATTGTTTATTAATGTCATGCCTAGGTGCTGCCCATGCTGGGCTGGTCTTGTAGGTTCTCCTGCTAGCCTGGCTGGTTTGACACCTTAGCTATCTTTGCTTTTCTTTGTTCTGTTATATATCTGTTTCTTAACTTGCTATTTGCAGAATTTTAATTCAATTAGTTGACTATATGAGATTCATTTAATATGATTGAGCATATATAAGTAGTCTTTGGTGACATCATCTAATCAGAAAAGTACGGCATATCCATGGAAGAGAATCTCTCATATTCAAAAGGCAGTTTGCAGGCTATTGTATTGATTTATAGGATTTTAATAAGGAATTTGGGACTTTGATACTGTTTTTAGAATAGGTTGGCCTTCCGATAGCAAGAGAGGCAGTAAGAACGCTTATTTTTGTTGTTGAACTATCAAAATCTAATTGCACAACAGTTTCTGATTCTACCTTGCAATGGAACCTCATGGTTGTCCTAAATATGGTTGAATATGTTTTATATTATGCTGGACTTATTAAGAAAAGATAATTTGAACAATGTTTAAAGCAGGGGTAAAATGTGAAGAATGTTAAGTTTTGGAACTTATTTGATGAGGTGGTGGGGGGAAGTATGGGCGGTTTACTAGGGCTTTTTGTGGCTTCCCATGTTTGCCCCTGTTTGATTATAATGATACATATGAAAGAGAAGAAAGTAAGATATTGTGATGATGTCTACTTCTGTTGCCCTGTATTAAACCCTTCTGCATGCCATAAGTTGTATGTCTTATGTTACCTTTGTTATGTGGACATGTTTTGTTCTTTCAATTGTTCTAGTCATAGTCTCATGAGCTTCTATAACAGTCCCTTCTGTTTCTACTTATATTTTATTGGGCAGAAGCAACCTCGGTCCCCAATGGAAAAATTAACTTCAAAGCCTCCACTTCCAAACAACTCCGTTTCCCAGTTTCAGAAAGGGGCTTATCATGAGTCTTTGGACTTTGTCCGGTCATTGTGTGAGACATCTTATGGCTTAGTGGATGTGTTTCCGATTGAAGATCGCAGAAGTGCTCTATTGGAGGTCTATTTTCATTCTTTACTCATCTTACTTTCCGCTTTCACGTCTACTCAAAGTATTGTTGTGCATCTACTAAGTGCTTTCGTTGTTGGTTTTCCAGTCACTTGCAGACATCAATTCACATGTGGCTGCTGCTCAGACTAGTGGAGGTACTCTTTGTCATGATATATTCTATGCTGAGATGAATCAATTGGGGGGACACTCTTTGATTGGCATTTTTATCTAATATGCTTCTATGTTACATCATAAGCATGAAAGTATTCAGTTCAAAATCAGGAAATACCAGTCATAAGGATTTTATATGGTCATGTTCAGGATGAGATATTGGCCAACAAATGATCTAAAAGCTTTTCAACCGGTAAAAGCACCCGTTCATCTCCCTCCGCACCAGCCAAACTTTCATGCACACACACAGACATAGAATTTCATTTGTCATAAGTTAAATGAAAATTCTTCATTGCGCACCTTTGGTGCACAAAGTATGGTTAAATTCTGTGTGTGTGTGTTGTCCTTTCAAATCTTTGTGAGGTAACCTTTTTCTCCTTTTGGTGTCTAACCTAGAGATATAAATTGTGTTTGTGTTTATCATCATTTGAAAGATTAATGTACAGAAGCAGTGAGAGGGATACAAGCTAAGTGCATGGACATATAATATTAAATAATTAATGCTGAAATTGTTTACAAGGAGTAAGAAAATGGGATTTGAGTATGAACTCTTAAGCAATATCCATAAGGCCCAATAGCTAGAGGATTTTTTATTTTTATTTTTTTTAAGAAAAGAAAAGAAAAAAGAAAGAAAAAAAGCAAGCCAGCTTGAGGATTTCATATTTTGCAGCTTTCTTACGATCCAATGTTCATCTAAGTTTTCAGTAGAGACCCGTCTTCCCCCCAATTTCTGAGATTCGAACTATTCTATGAATTTCTCGTTCTTTTTTGCTATAGAATATATGTTTATTTTATGGATGTTACTAGCTTTTGCATTTTTTATGAGCTAGGCATGTGAAGGTTAATTAAGAGAGCCGTTGAAACTTATTCATGAGGTTAACTTCAAGGTAGGTGGTGAATACTTGGTTTTGTGTGGCATTACAGCAATACTCCTTGATAATGCAGTTCTTGAATCTGTTTGTTAATTAGGGATAACAAACCCTTTGTTAGTGATTATTACATTTATATGCCTAGAGTTACTAGCTGGGAAGCTTTGTGTAATCAGTCAAATTGGTGGCAGAATTCATGTAACAATGGGACAGACCTATATGGAGTTGAACTAGGACTGTTTTTCATGGTAAAAGGGATACAAGGTTTGCCTTACAGTCTGACCTATGGATTTTACTTTAATATAATTGTGGGGGTATAGGTCATATACTTTGTAATTACTCTATGTGGCTTATCCCACCGGTGCAGTTAGTGCTGGAACCTCTTAACAGGTGGGTTACGAAAGCTGAACAACAGTCTGACTTAGCTTCAATTATTAGACTTAGCTTCCATTATTAGGCCAGTTCAATATTTCTATTCCTGCTTTGATCATATAGTAAATGGACCAAATGAGCCTAAAATTCCTTCCCAGATTTGGTGTCTTTTCTGGTTATGCTTGCAATTCTGGTTTATTTGTTACATGTGGAGCTAATGGCAATGTGTTTAAGTGTTGATGAACTGCCCAAATTTGGTCAACAATGAATAGTGGCACATGAACCAAATGAGTGATGGACCAAATGCTACATGATAGTTCCTATCAGCATGTTTGTAAATTTTCTTGCATGATTTGAAAGGTACTTTGATCAATTTAAAATTATTTAAATCTGAAAGTTCTTGATTTTTTTTCCTCTGATATGAACTACTATGTAGGATTTAGTCCCTTTGGTCCATCACTCATTTGGTCTATGTAGCATTACTTGTCAACAATTTGTCACAGAATTGTGGGATCTGCATGTCGCATATTACTGTGCTTTAAATATACTGTACCAGATGGAACTGCTTGAGACACATCCTCTTATTTATGCTTCTGCGATTGTTTTCTTGTAGGCGTATGCTTTCCGATGGGGAAGGGGCTTTACCGTGTGGTGCATATACCTGAAGATGAAGCTGTTCTTTTAAATTCTAGAGAAAAGGCTCCTTACCTTATCTGTGTGGAAGTCTTGAAGAGTGAATCTCCAAGGTAGTCATAAAGTTTATTTTCACATCAGTCAAAAGTTCTTTCTCTTCCCTGCTCCCTTCCTTCTAAAAGAAAGAAATAATTTTACTTCACAAACTCGGCCATGGTTTCTATGTCTTGCAGTATGAAAACTGATGCGACTCTTATGTTGTTTCTTAGCAATGCAAAAGATGCATCTCATGTTCAAAAGCTTTCTAAAGGAGGAATTCCTTTAGCTAATGGGGATGCCTTTTTGCCAAAGCCACCTCCATGGGCATATCCATTGTCAGCCGGGCACGAGATGGATCACAGTGGAAACGACAGGATGTCAAGCTCTACTTCTCAAGCAATTGATCAGGCAATGGCTCATTTGTGGGAGGCCAAAGTGAAATTTGTTAACGTGAGTCTTTCTGTGGAGGAGCGACCTGCTGGTCATGGTGAAGGTAGAACTGATGGATCAAGCACCAAACAGGGTAATGATTTAGAATTGGTTAGGGTTGTGCTGACAGTAGATCCTGGAGTTAACATGGAAGACATAGTTGATCAAGAACCACAACATCGCAGGGAACATCGTCGAGTGCCTAGCACAATCGCTATTGAAGAAGTAAAGGTTGACATCTCACCCATGACCTTATAGCAGTCCTCTATACCATTTTTATTGCCTTCAGATATCACTGAATATGCAATTCCAAGATTATTCCTTCTTCCCCTTACATTAATTTTGAATAATATCCTTGCAAAGTAGGTATAAAATTCTTAAAGATGGGAAGGAGACTTTTGGTCTAAGAAAATAAAATTTGTGCTCCTAAAACGGTTAAGAGTTACAATTAAATCATCAAATCAATATTAATTTTGACCTGGGTCTATCCACTTTATTTAGTTACAGTTAAATCAGTTGTTTACTATCTCCGATATCAAAGACATTTTTCTTATTTAATCTTAATCATGTAGCTTGAATTATGTATGAAATATCCTACTTCATGGTCTACAATCAGTAAATGCTTAGTAATATTCCTTTCCTAATGTATACATAATCAAATCCCACTGGCTTTTTTTTTTTTTTTTAACAAAAAATTACAGCGTGAGACCACTTTTAGAACTCCAACCTAACTTTACTCGAGCCATATCAAATCTAATAATAGCAAGTCAAATATATCTGGAAACAACCACCTGTATTTGTTTTCTTGATAAGTTAAATTTTGAAAGAGGGCCTTCCCCATTGATGCACATATTGCACATAGGTGTGTTCCCTGACCTTGTACTCTTTACCACTGAGCAAAAGATACTTCATCAAGGTGACACATAGCTTGTCTTAATGCAGGCTGCAGCAGCAAAAGGAGAAGCACCTCCAGGTCTCCCTCTAAAAGGTGCTGGTCAAGATTCATCTGATGGACAGCCGAAGGTGTATACTTTAAATTTTAAATGCTTTTCCATTGTTCCAAGGAGGATATTAGTCTTATTTCTTCCCTAGATTGAAAAGCTATATGTAAGCCAATTGCAAATCCTAGCAGGTTCGTAAAAATGGGGTCCCAAGGGCAAGTGATGCATTATCTGGTGAACTTTGGGAGGTAAAGAAAGAAAGGATACGGAAAGCTTCTGTATATGGAAACTTACCTGGTTGGGACTTGCGCTCAGTAAGTTCAACATTTACAAACTTGCCTGTTTTGATGTTTTACTTTATGCTTATTTTATATCAGGCTTGTTCAGATCTTGATGATCTCGAGCCCTATCATATGCATTATTGGTTTTATTGGTTGTGCTGATGACTTGGTCATTGTGCTCAAAATCGCCCTACTTATATATGAAGCTTCCACTTTATCCACACATGTGTGGCTTTGGAATCCAAACATTTTATTTTGAGCTGAGTAAACCTGATGGAGCGAAATTAAATAACTCATAACTCTTCTAAGTTTGAAATATGTCTTTAAAAGGGAACAAGATCAAGGACTTGAAATTATTAAATGATCTGAACACACAAAGTAGAGATCTTAGAAATGCCTTGTGGCATTATAGACCTTCATATCCTATCAAATCTAAAACTTTAGCTGTTGATGTGGCTTGTTTTGTATAATGATCTGTATTTGAATTCTTGATGCAAGTAATTCTCAACATTTTGTTTTCCTTTTTTGTTAACAAAAGCATGTTATGTTATAGTTGCTTATATTTTTGTTTGTATGTTTATATATGCTACCTGCATTTTTGCTGTGCTGCTGTTCTCAACATGATAAGATTATTTGTTTTTTCTATGTTGTTTTTTGCTTAGATTATTGTGAAGAGTGGTGACGACTGCAGGCAGGAGCATCTTGCTGTGCAACTTATCTCTCATTTCTATGGTTTGTCAATTCCTTGCACAATCCTGTTTCATTTTTGGGCTATATTGGCCTTACGTGTCTTTCTTTCTTGCTAATTGCATGACAATTCTATCTAAGCTATGATGCAAAATATCCTGGCATGTTTTGATTAAAAATAAAATAATATGTATACATTTAGAAAGGGGACCAGTGTTACAATACAAGAAAAGACAACTCCACATCTAAACAGAATAACTCTCCAGTCACATTGAATATCTTAAGAAGTTTGTACTATAAATTGCCAGCCAGTTGAGGATCCCAAGCATGCTAAGAAAATATCCTACAACACAAAAGATGAAGTGGAGGAAATTGTTTACTGAAAATCCTTGCATTTCTCTCCAGCCATATACTTCAAGTGATTGCCACAAAATTTGTGCATCCTTGGTTGATCCAAAACTCAAGAGGCTAGAGGAAAAAAATGCTGATATCTTGATGTTACTGACATTTCTCCTAGTAAGTCAACATAGTGTTCCCAAGCACAACGCAAAAAGAGGTGATCCCTTGTTTCTTTGTACTATCCACCATAGCTCACCAGTTTAGGGGAGCATTATGCAGTTCCCTAGCCTGGAACAAGTAAGGCACAAGAGTCTAGAACAAAGACCTTAACCTCATGGGGGATTTAACTCTCTGAACTTGTTCATTTAAACATTTAAAGGGTTGTCCATATTTTGGGTCAAAAGAATGAATAAAAATTCATAAAACAAAGACTTGGAACTCTGAGTGGTCAAAGCCCTCTTGTCAGGGAGCTTGAAAGTCTAAAAGAATAAATCAATTAAGTGAGGAAAATGAACTCCTTAGTCCCCCTTTTAGTTACCTAGGCCTTGCTGTTTTGTCCTATGACACAACATGACATTGTTATAGGTTGCTTTTCAACTTCAACCACGGTGCTTGTAGTAGTAGTAGTAGTAGTAGTAGTAGTAGTAGCAACGAGAAGAAAGATAAGAAGATGTGCATATCTATCAACTTCAGTGGCTCTTGGCATTCCCCACCCCCCAAAAAAAATGCAAAGCCTTAGAACTGTTGTTGAGATGAAGCGAGAGATTAGTTCTACCAATGAAAAAGACAGAGCTTCTTCGTTCTATGGACAAAAGGAAAGGTAGGGGTAGCATTAAAAGACACCAAATGATGTTGTTTGGTTTTAAACTGCACCTTCCTACCTCTTTATTGTTGTTTTAGCTTTAAAATTTTCAAGCAAGTGAATTATTTTGCCAATTCAATTTTAGTGTGTAAACATATTTATACGTAACAAAGATATCAGCCATAATATTAAATGAAAATAATTGCAAATATCAATATATTTTAATTCTCATATTATTAAAAAAAATTGAAACATGTTAGCACACATGCACTGATATGCATTAAAAAATATTCAATTAGTGTTCTTTTGAGTGGTCCCATATCCATGTCTAATTTTTATGTCCTTGGCCAAAAGTCTCAATATCCCAGTGCTTATGGGTTGGATTGCTACAAACATACTCATATCCAACATCCATACCTAGTCTCTGCATGAGTTAGGTCTCTCTATCATTCAAGTTGCAGTAGAAATGGCAATTCGATGGGGGAGCATCTCCATAATATGGAAAAAAATGAAAGCATTACATAAAGATGACAAAGAAAAAGGTCTTGAACAAAATTTCTTATGAGAAAAGTCTTGTAAAAGAAAAACTAACGGAACTTATGATCCAAACATCCTCCCAATATCAAATTTGAGTTCCATGACCACTTTTTATTAAAAGATCTAATGTAATTACAATATATGCAAGATTGGATTCATCATACAAGTGATTGATGCCCCCCACTGTAGCATCTTCTCACCAATTTGTTGAAGGAAATGCTTACTCAACTAGTGCCAGAAAGAATGGGTATCGAGAGGAAAATATGACGACCAGTTTCTCACTAAAGCAAGGTTCATGGGCATCATGTTTTCAAGCCCTGAGCGTCCCTTAAGACATGGATTTACACACAACTCCTGGCTGACTATATGATCCTACGCACAATTCCTAGCTGACTAGATGATCCTTTCTTCTTTATTTGACACAACTATTCCCTATACTATGCTAAGCATGATTAGCATTATCGGCATTTAGTACAAGGAAATGAATGAGGGTAGTGCAGCCATGTATATTAAATAGCGCTTGCTGTTACATTCCCGGGTTTGGGATAAAGTTATTGGGCATTTAACTTGGTAATCATATTAGCGATTGGAGGGCTTGTTTTGATTTAAGGTTTTCTATCCTTGTGATGCGATCTATGTTGATTTATATAATAAGGTCTCCTTAGAGAGAACTCTATGATCCCTAAGGCTCATCAAAGAAAACCTTATGGTCCATGAGTTTTTGAGGGACTGAAACCAAATCAAATATTGATCTGACAGAAAATAACTACTTTTTACTGGATTCCTCATTTGATACTAAATCTTCTTTTTTATTTTTATTTATTTTTCTAATGGAAAACCTGAAAGAAGTGTGTTTGATACAAGAGTGGGAGCACTTAATATGATTCAACAAGCAATGTTTGTGAATTTTGGTCATCCTTGGAGCACTTTTTAGCTTTATTTCTTTGGCCTGTGGTTTTCTTTTTACAATCATTCCAAGATTAAAATTAAGTTGTATTTTTTATTTTATCTCTAAATTCAGATATCTTTCAAGAAGCTGGTCTTCCTCTCTGGTTGCGGCCCTATGAAGTCTTAGTTACTTCTTCTTATACTGCACTTATAGAGACCATTTCTGATACGGTAATTTTGTATTCCCATGTTTTTTAGCCTTAAGTGATTCACTGTGCTATCAATCTGAATATTCTAATCTATAGCTACTTGTTTCACTGTTGTTTAGGCCTCAATCCATTCTATCAAAAGTAGATATCCTAACATTACAAGTTTGCGTGATTTTTTTCTCGCGAAGTATGGAGAAAACTCTCCAAGTTTCAAACTTGCCCAGGTACCTGTCACATGAAAATCAATGTTATGCTGCTGCTTATGTGGTCGTTGATCAATTCAAGATATTTTTTCTTTTTTTTTTTGGGCATGTAATCAGTGGTGTTGGCCTTGATTTCTATTTCGTTGGGTTTAAGATATGGGTAAGGCTGTCTGTGCCTTTTCCTGGAAGTGGTATTTTGGTGCAGTTTTGTACTCCGGGTAGCTCTGGCTGATAATTTGCACTGATGGATTTGATTAGAAGATATAAAAAGTTAAATATGTTGATGCACTATTTAAAATGGAAAGGGTAAAGACCATTGTCAAAAAATGACCTGTTTTGTCCTGCTTTTGGTTTAGGTCTTGCAAGGTTGGCTTGCAATTTTTTTTTTGGGGGGGGGTTGAATTTGCCATATGTTTGATGACTTGTCTGTAAATCACTGCTTGTAGCACTTTGCACATGTATTTGTTCATTGTGATCTCTATTCAAGACAGCAATTCACATTTGACTTGGCCTTGGCTTCTTTGTTGCCTTCCCCCCCCCCCCCCCCAATAGCTCCTCGTGGCTTATGACGTGTTGATGAGAATCTTTTCATTTTTGTATTTTTGTCAATGGCTGAGTGTTAGTTTTGTTTTCAGAGGAACTTTGTTGAGAGCATGGCAGGTTACTCTTTGGTGTGCTACCTTCTTCAGGTACTGTTATTCTGCTCTCTCTCTCTCTCTCTCTCTCTCTCTCTCCACTGTGCCAAACACAAAATTGTGCCTGGATGAGGGAGGAAATAGTCTGTTTAGCTTGTCCTAAGTAGCTAGGATGTGTTTAAAAAATAAATAATTACATTCCCATAGTAACCTTTGTTCCTTTCTGGGCCATTCACATGGTAACTTTGATAACTAGAGGAGTCAAACTGAGTCCCACAAATAATTAGAAGTGCTGCCAGACTTCAGATTGATTGTGAAGGATGTATTTTGAAATAACCGCCTTTCACTGGATGTGAATTTTCATGTGCCCAATTTGGTTGTCAGAGGTGCCTATGCTATGTGTCTTGTGCATGCATTCTTTAGTCGCCTTTTTTTTCGCCTTCTAATCCTCCTTACTCTATTAACTTTGCATGGCTTTTGTCATGTGCTGTGCTATCGATCCAGAGTCCGAGGGAATCAATTTTCTTTCCTCTGAACTTGTTTCAACTTGATTTAAATATGCCTAACTTTTTTATTAGTATTGGGTAATCAAGATATTGTCCTCATGTAATTTGCCACTTGCTTTTGGTATTGACGAGTGTGACCGTGATGAAGTTTGTTGTCAGAATGGCCATGTTGGCAGACACATTGTTGGGATGGGATTGGAACTGGTTTTAGGACTGAAATTTCTTAATGGATATTTTTTATTTCTTACTACTTTTCTGCAAAGGTGATGAAGTTGGGAGTCTATTGTTTTTCACTAGTGACCTTTTATCACTGCTTTGTTACACTCCACAATGATGAATGTGGTTGTGAAGTTGCTTCTCTGTGAGAAAAATGTACTAGAGAACTTATTGAAAGAAATGACCGTACTATGTACTTGAGTTACTTAAGGGCATGCAAATAGACTTTGAGTGTGCTACATCATTAAACTCATATCATACATATTCGGAGTTGGGTAACAAACACTGAAACTATTGATGTGTGATGTGTGCTGAAACTGGGCATGTGCTACTTATTTTGATTATTCAAATTACATTAATTTATTGATGCAATGTACACAAAAGTTTGAGATGTTGAACTTGCAAATCATCCATCAGTTAATTAAAATCTCTTAAAATGAAGAAAGATTGGGTAGTGATGTGACATGTTACGTGCGTTGAAATTGTGACATGTGGCACTTAACTTGAATTTAATTCTTGATAGTTGATTGAATTGTAGCTACAAACTTAAATTGTATCCCTGTATTGATTTTATTAATTGGCTTTGCCCTCATGGGTTTAATTTTCTATAGGTGAAGGATAGGCACAATGGAAACTTATTAATAGATGAAGAAGGCCATATCATACACATTGATTTTGGCTTCATGCTCTCTAATTCACCTGGAGGTGTGAATTTTGAGAGTGCGCCATTTAAACTGACACGTGAACTTCTCGAGGTGAGATGCAATCAGGTCCTAGCTTATAGAAGGCTACGTTGTTCAATTTTCCAATGGTTGTAGTATGTGAAATTCATTAACCAACTGCTCATGATTCTGATCTGCAACTTATTACACCTTTGTATTGGATTCGTGCATCTTTACTTGGCTTCTGCTTCAGGTTATGGATTCTGATGCTGAGGGTGTTCCAAGTGAGTTCTTTGACTACTTTAAGGTATTCATAATTTGCTTTGTGGTCCACCTTCCCGTTTGTCAGTCCTGAGATGTCTTTTGCCCCTTTTTGGTGCTAAGCTTTTGTCTGTGTTCCTCTCTTCTTGTATTCAGGTTCTTTGCATCCAAGGTTTCTTAACATGCCGGAAGCATGCAGAGCGCATTGTTCTTCTGGTTGAAATGTTACAGGTAAGGCCGATTAAGCTGCTGCAACACTCCATGTATTCTTCTGAAAAGTTTCAAGCTCAATCTTGACTTTGTGGGGTCCATTTCCGGAATGTCTGCCATATCAATTAATAGGTTTCACTGGTTGAGTATTGGTTTTCTTGGTGTTACACTGCATAGAACATGAACTTTTAAGAGAGATCTTCCAAACTCTGGCATATAAAAACTTTGGCAACATGTTGAACGATTCAACTGTCTGATTTCTGTGACACAATGGAAAGCCCAAGTATTTTATCACTGTAGATAAGGTTAGGACCCCTCATATCTCACATTTCTGGAAAGCTTAGTTGACTGTCATATTCTTTTTCTCATGAGTGCAAGGGTCCTGTCATGCTTGGTTTACAGTACACATACCTGAGAAAATTACATTGGTATTGAGACACCACTCTCATGTATGTTGCACACCTTGAGTGTGAACAATCGTATTACTAATAACTCAATATAGAATTTTATAGTTATCCTCTTACATTTCGGTAATTAAGGCCTTACTTTTATTTTCCTATGTCTGGTTCTGTATCTCTATAATTCTCCTTCTGTTTGTTGATTTAGCATGTATGTTCTTTATATTCTTAAAGTGATTCACGTGGATTCTCTGCCCTTGCAGTGCTTAGTATGGTTAGTCTCTTTCTATTTTATTGATGGCTTATGTTTGGTACCAGGATTCTGGTTTCCCATGCTTTAAAGGTGGTCCCCGGACAATACAAAACCTACGGAAGAGGTTCCATCTAAGCTTAACAGAAGAGGTACACTTGTTGCTTCCTGTTCTGCTATTATTTTAATTGCAGCTTGGCAATAAATGGTATTTGGTTTTTCATAGTATATGCTGGTTTCGTGCAGCAATGTGTGTCACTAGTTCTTTCTTTAATAAGCAGCAGCTTAGACTCATGGCGGACACGACAATATGATTATTATCAGAAGGTTTTAAATGGGATATTGTGACATCGTTAATACTCTTGGTTTATTCCCTATTTCCATGTGAAATGACTCCTTTCTGTCAAAGATGAATTGGAAATCACTCTGCAGCTGGTTCACTTTGAGTGGCTTCAAAGGATTTTGATTCGGGTGGACAGGATTGTCACTGGCATTTCATGGCCCGTTCTTTGCTGGGTGTGGGGAATTTGTAACTGCATCGGCAAAATAGTTGTTGGAAGTGTTCCATATATCAAATTAACTAGAGCAGAGTTTGTGTGCTTTCTGCCTATTTCCGGTCCTCTTTTTGGCCCATTTCATTGTGTAATTTGTTCTGCTGGTGGGGATACTTCAATGCGATTTGGAGAGGATACACCTGCATTTTTTTCACCCATCTTTGGGCAGCATATATACTGTACAGATTGATCCCAAGAATTGACAGACCAAAACAACATTGAAAGTAGTGTACAATGGAGGCCATTAATCGTGAAGATCCTATGTTGTTGTGTACATCTAGCTTGTCTACATGGAGGGACGTTCAACTTCAGAGAGACAGTATTGATGAGCTCTCAATTGAGTATTGACTCCCGAAAGGTAAGAGCCCGTTGTCCAATGTGATGTTGGAGCTGTCATGCCTTCTGTCAACCCATTTTTGAGTATAGTTTTCAACACTTGTAGCCCAATAGATATTACTCGTCTTAGCAAAAATTATCAAAAACAGGAGTGTTTGATTGTATTTGTGTATAGTATCTCTCAATGTATACCCGTCTTTTGATTGATCAATTTGTTCATTACATTCCCTATTCCATACGAAACAATGAGGAGGATTGGTGGAACTCTCATTCAGTTTTTGTATCTCTAGTACTGGTATAAATTATGGTTTCTTGTGCTTCTGTTTGCTGAGTTTTTTTGACAAGTTTCATGACTTAAGCAACTCGGTGTGTCTGCTTTTAACATATAAACATTTTTTCTCTGTGTTCCAAATGTGGTATTAACATTTTTTCTTGTGGGTCCAAAGGTGATTGAACCGCAGTGGTTAACCCCCACCTCAAACGGTACTCCCAGTGGTTTCAAATCTTATACTTTTGGAATGGAATGTTGATGGGAATCCCTGTGAATGGGATCAAACCTTATTACAAAGTATTACAGTGGTTAACCCCCACTTCATTTGTTTTAAGGATTGTACCGTTCAACCCCATTTTTTCTATTGATTATTTTTCGATCAAGATGTATGGATCTATAGATCTGGGGATGTGTGTGTATAGATCCTTTCATGAACGATCAACTAGGGTTGCTGCTTACCAACTCAGGTTGGTGTTTATATAGAATTAGTGTTCGCATAAAACTTTATACCTTTCCCCGACTTTTGGCTAAGATCAATGTAGTAACTATTTTAATCAATTCATATAAAACCTTTGCAAACAGAGATTTTAGCAGATGGTGGGTGCTTGTTAGAAATAATGATATCTAAAATATTGAAAATATGTAATCTTTTAGTATTTTAAATTTCGTAAAAAAATTAACACCTTTTAAATTATCTTAAATTTTAATACTCGTAATCAATGGACATTCGATCTAATAAAATGAGATATTAAATTCTTAGCTAAGTTTTCGATACGAAACTTGAAAATAGAAAAAATTATATTAGGAAAGTCATTCTCTAAATAGGGTTTTCATAAATACTCAAACCAGATTAGTTATCGATGGTAAAAAAAAAATAATTCTTGTAATAATAATTATTGATCTTCTAGAATGAGTCATTTAATTTAATTTATATCATATCTTACTGTTTTCTCTTTAAAAAAATAACAAAAACTTGGGATAAGAATAGAGGTGTTTCATTAAAAAAAAAAAAAAAATGTAACTCATCAATTGAAGAAATTATGGAAGGTGCATAAGTTGAGAGTAACATGACCCCTGCATACAACTCTTCAACGTGTAAAGAAAAGGGGAATGCTGCAAAATTTCCATTAGCCATCATAATTGAATGAATTTGATGTTTGATGATGACCATGAGCGCCTAGGTTTTGTTATAATTTGGTGTAAAACCAATTAGATTAGAAAATCAAAGATAAATTTTTACGTATAATTTATGAATTATTATATATATTTAATAAAAATTTTAATATACGATCGTGATATAATAATCGAACTTCCCACCATAGCATGTTATTGATCCCCTATTTTAATTATTAATTTTATTTTTACGCCAAGAGATAAGATGCGGCATAAATCAACAAAAATTTGCATTAGCTATTACATTAGCTAAAATATATTATCTTAATGATCAATTACTCAAAAACTACTTGAATAATCTTTAGTTTAATTGGAAAGAAATATATTTCTCATTAATTAAATTCATTTTATTAAACACTCATTAAAATTTTCAATGACCATATTTTCTATTTTTATTAATTGAGAAAAACATTTTTTAAAAAATAAAATTTCTAAATGGTGGTAACAAATCATTGTCCTATTGGGGATGGATATGGCAAGTGATGTCATTCCACAGCCATATCTATAAACATGGAAAATTATTCTTCCACAACCATCCATGTTATCGAAATTGTTTCCTACATTCATTATATAAAAACAATGTTATTAAAACCGGATCGAACCGTCGGTTCACCGGTTCAACCCTTTTTATAACAATTTTACGGTTCGATTGAATAAAAATATCGTTTTACAATTGAACCAGACTTAACCGGTGATTCAACCGCGGTTCAACCGTGAACCGCGGTTGAACCGCTGGTTTTAAAAAACCGTGGTTTAGGATTAAAACCTAAAAAAAATATTGTTTTTAAGATTTTTTTTATTTTTTTAAATTTCTATGAGATGTGAGACTATCAATTTTTGATATTATGATTTTAACTTATATTTTATATGATTTTATAATTTAGTTATTTAGTTCTTAATTATTAATATAAGTTTTAAAAATAATTAATGATTATATATATATTTAATTATTATTAAAAAATCAACGATTTGACTATATTGATCCACGGTTTAATCGGTTCAATCATATTTTTGAATTTTACGGGTTAATATGCGGTAGGGATAAAAATATGTTTCCGGGTGAGGGTATTTTGGTCTTTTCACATAAAATACCGAACCAAACTAAAATCTCAAGGTGGAGAGCATAGTTTTTCAAAACAGGGGAGGCAAAGTATAATTTGGGTCTAAGAATAATTTCTGTAATTTTTTATTTATTTAAAAGTATTTAACTTATAAAATAAAAAAATACAAAATAGTAATAATAAGTTCCGAAAGCTTAAATCATTTCAATAATATATATATATATATTTTTTTTATTGAAATGAAGATTTTCCTTGACGGTGCTAGGTATTGACGTAAGACGTTTATAAAGAAACAGTTTTGTGATTACAATCTTTTTTCCCCAATCTATTTTCCCAATACAGTGATCCGTCAAAAATAAAAAAATATTGACATAAGACGGGTATGAATTAGTCTGAACAGATTTGGCCCAAAGGGTATTTATTTATTTATTATTACTATTTAAAAAAATTATTGGAAATTTATTTTATTATAATATATACCGAATCACATAGATGACGAATGTCTGAGGCAAGATAGCCAATCAAAAGCAAGAATTGTGGTAGACGCTTCCCTGTTTTTGCGTTGAAACTTCCTCCCAGAGAAAATCTCTCTCTCTCTCTCTCTCGCTCACTATGGTGCAGTTTCTATTTTTTTTTTCCCCTCTTTTTGCCACATTAATAAACTATATAACTTCATAATTTCTTTTTTTAATTTTGAGGGTTAATCTATTTTTTATTAGAATTGAGGGTTTTTTTTTATATAATTTATGTAATTTCATTAAAATCTTATTTTATTTTTAATTTTTCATCAAAATTGAAGGACTCTTTAGCACATCAATTTCTCAATATATAACATAAAAAAAGGACCACTTGCAAAAAAATTTTTGGAAATTAATTTTTAAAAAAATTGATATAATAAAAACTTTTTTAATCGGTATAAATTCGATGGAGAGATTTTCGGATCCTAAGTTGAGTGTGAGAATTTTAGAGTAACTCATAAATTTTATTTTAATATATACCGACATGGTATGCATAATTTTTAAATTAATATATCCAACAAATTTACTTATTAATAATACTCAAATTTTCTACCATTATCAAAAAAGAAAGGGAAGGAAAAAAAAAAATCTCATAAAATTTCAATATTTTTCAATTTGATCAATATATGGTACCGGAGGAACCGTACCATATCAAAACGGTACGCGCGCTCTCTCTCTCTCTCTCTCCCCCGCAAAACTTGCTATAAAGGACCTCATAAGCATCTAACTTCTGTTCTACTAGAGCTTGGATTTCTCTCAGATTTCTTGCTCTTGACTCTCAAAACTATTCCCTCTCTCTCTCGCTCTTCGCGCTCTCTCTTCCTTTTCCGCGATTCATCACCTTCGGTATGATCTCCGATCATCATGTTCTTTAATATTTAGGGTTTACTCTTCGATTTCTGTTTCTATTTGTTCGGTTTGATTTTGGGTTTGTTGATATCAGTTTCTTGAATCTGAACTTGATGCTTATCATATGATGGTGTTTGATATTTTGCTTACTGGGGTTTTGGTTTTTCTCTTGTTTTTGGTTGTTTTCTTGATTGCGTTGGGTGTTTGAAATTAGGGTTTGTGGTTTCGTTGATGATGTTGACTTTTCTGGGGCTGTGCCTTTCAGTTCTTGAATAAATCTGTGCCGGCGTTTTGTTCGTCATTGATTAAGATTATGGTTTTGCCGAAAACTCTTTTGTGTTGATGAAGTGTACTTGTTTTGTGATCTTTCTTGGATTTCTTGATTCATCTTATTACTTTTCAGGTAATTTGGTTTTCTTTGAATAATTCTTTTTCCTGGGTTTTGATTGATTATCGACTAGGAATGCTTGTGTTGGTGAAGTATACTCGCTTCGTGATCTATCATGGGTTTTTTGTGTGTGTGTTGATATAATAGAACATTGATGGTGATCTTGTTGCCTCTGAATAATCCTGTATCCTGGGTTTGATTGATCAACGAGTAGGAATATTGGGGAATATGTTTGAGTTGATGAAGCGTACTTGTTTGGTTATGTTTCTTGGACTTCTTGAATCATGTTATTACTTTTAAGGTGATTTCTTGTCTTTGAATGGTTCTCTATCCGATTGTTCTTCAATTGGGGGTTTGTTCAAAAACTTAGTTGTATCTTTGTATTCTTTATTCCATGATTCAAGAATGTGATAGGGTTTGTTTCTGACTCAATTCTTCTTGGTATTTTGATGAGAATTATGAACTGGGTAACATTTGTTCTCTTGGAGCAATTAGACCCTAACAATCTGCTATTGAATTCATCATCAGATTACTCTTTGGAGTCTTTTGGTGTTTGACTTGTCTAAAGTTATGTGGAACTCTGAGTGTTATATGAGGCTGATGATCACATTGAAAACATCACATTGAAAACAGGTTTACTGTTGGACGACCGATGTCTTTTGGTATCATCTGCGAGATACGTTCCTCGAACAATCGCTGTGATTTCAGTTTCATGAGGAGGGGGCGATTGTGGTGCTCACTTGGGGTTTTGTTTCGGCATTGGACCTGACAAGACTTCAATCTTTTTAATCTGTTGCTACTTGTGAGGGTTGTTTACATTGCTGTCTTTTTTCTTCTGCTGTTCAGATTTAGTTTTGCAAAGCCAACAAAAAAAAGTCCGGGAAAGTACCTTGTGTCTGGTAATTAGGGCATAATAAACCTCTTATTTCATTCGCCTTCAGTTCTGTGAGAGCAAGTTTATTTTTGGAATTTGAAGTTGGAACAGTGATATCATTTTAAGATCACGATGGTGAAATCATCTCTTCCGCGGCTTCCGCCTGGGTTTCGCTTCCATCCTACTGATGTGGAATTGATAGTATACTACCTTAAGAGGAAAGTATTGCAAAAAAAGCTGCACTTTGATCTCATTTCCGAGCTTGATATATACAAGTTTTCTCCCTGGGATCTTCCAGGTAATTAAGCATCCATGAACCATGTCACTGCTTTAAGGGTTTCTTCCTTTTTAATCATGTCTCTTGTGGGTATTCTGCTATTTTCCATTACTCTATTCATCCAATGATACAATGCTTTTACTTTTGTTCTGCAGAGTTTTCTAACTTGAAGACTGGGGATCTTAAGTGGTACTTCTTCTGCCCAAGGGAGAACAAATATGCTAATGGAGCCCGAACAAAGCGTGCAACTGAAGCTGGTTTCTGGAAAACTACTGGGAATGATAGACCAGTGATATATGATAACCATGTTGTTGGAATGATTAAAACTTTGGTTTTCCATCTTGGCCGGGCACCACAAGCTCTAAGGACCGACTGGGTGATGCATGAGTACAGACTCCAAGATGCTAGACTTGGAAATGATGCAGTTCAGGTAACTTTTAGAGCACTACATGCGGTTATTTGCTTGAGTCACTGTTTAGAATATAGTCTTTTGCAGGTCGGATTCCTTTTTCTTTAATCATTAGCGATTTCCTTTTTCTCATTTTTCAGCTACTAGGTACCGTATTAGTAATATCTTGTCTATGATGCATCTTCTTCTTTCAGCTCTTGCTCTGTGATCGTGCTTTTCAATCTAGGATGTTGGAAGAGGAAAATTTAGGCTTAAGTGTCAAATTTCGCCTGGATACACCCCTTACTGTATGCTTATTGCTAGGTTTTGGTCTCGTGGTAAATTAAACTGGTATATTATTTTGTAGGTGCACTCATCCAAGATCTAGTTTTATGCCCATATGGCATTTTTGGCTAGTATCTCAAATGATTTACTTCAGATTTCTTCTTTCATACTATGGATTACCTCTTTATGGTTTGTGAAATGCTAGCAGGTGTGCACGGCCAGGACACTAGTTAAGAAAATTTTATAGATATGTTTTGATTAAAAAAAATATATATATATTTCTTTATTTCTATATTGTGTATTTAAGGAGTGTCAAGAAGCGTCGGAGTTTTTAGTTATTGTTGTGTTATTGAAAGTCATTTATTAAACCATTCTTAATGATTCCTCGAAGGCACCAGTTTACAAGATCGCTATGAATTTTTCTTTTCTTTTCTTTTCTTTTTGTTAAGTTTGTTATTCATGACATGCTAGAGTTCTATGGCCTAATGTCTTTACAAATGAAATGTAGGATATTTTTTCTGAAAGTATCAAAGATGAGTCCATTGCATTGTATGTGTATTAAATCTTATGATACACCCATGGCGTCATTTCATATCACTAGTGAACAATGGCATGTTTTTCCTACATAATCATACTCCATGTATCATGTTTCTAGAGCATCCCTTGATCAAGTGCCCACCATCTGGAAGACTTTGATGTTTCATTCTCTTCTTTCATCATGGTTGATAATTTAAAGGTGCTCATTGAATCTACTGATAGTGCAACACAGACATGCTTGTGAAATCTTAGTTTACTATTAGATGGATTTGTTATCCGGAGGACAATTAAGTGCTTATCTTATTCAATTATACATTGCAATATGGTGTTAATTCTGTTCTGATCACAGCTTTGGTGTTGTAGGACTCGTATGTCCTCTGTATGGTTTTCCAAAAGAGTGGTCCAGGCCCAAGAAATGGTGAGGAGTATGGAGCACCATTTAGAGAGGAGGATTGGGAGGATATTGAGGATGGCGATGTGGTGTTGTTCCCACCTCTTGAACTGCCTGCAGAAGTTCTTGGGTCAGCTAATAACCAGGTCAGTTCAACAGTGACACGCACCCCTGCCACTGAGGTGACACAAAGTGTAGTTACATCTGAAGTGCCTGGTGAAAAAACACCTCCTGCTGATGGGATGGATGTTCAAGCTTCGGAAATTGATGGTGTTGCTCCACCAGCAGAGGCACCTTTTCCGGATGATGAAATTCTCTCATTGTTGAATTGTTTCACAGAAGATGCCAATTTGGTTGCCATTGACAATGACAGAGTTGAGGTATGTAATCTGAAACAAATTTCTGTACCATAACATATATATTCAGTTATGTTAACAGAAGCTTGCGATGGTAAAGCATTTTGGTCTTCAATTTTTTTCCTTTCTATTCTTTTCTTTTGTCTAGATTTATGATGGACATTTGTGTCGTTTACTCTACAACGCATTGTAGACATTCTGATTTGTGCTGATTTCTTTACAGAATGTGCAGGAAGGAAATTCCAACAGAACTGTTGGCTCTGAACCTTGTAGAGAAGAGCGGGATATTTATGATGGCTTAGAGGAGCTAGGCAATTTGACTGAGCTGAACAATAATCCATTAAGCTTCGCCTGCTGGAATGAAGGTGATGCATCTAGATGGACGGATTTCTACAATAACAAGGCGTTCTTGGAGCTAACTGACCTGGAGAGACCGTTGGTGAACTGCAATGTTTCCGGCACAATTAATCATCTTCCATTCAATGAAGCGCAGGCACAACCGGACAATCCTTCTAACCAAATCCATCCACTACCTGGGAGTAGTGGCGTTTCTACTGTAGATAATTCTGCATTGACAAGAAGCTATTCTGGTTTCGCGGACAATGGACACTATGGGTTGGGAGGAGGTTGGTTCCCAAGAAACTGAAAATCAGCAATGCTACACATGATTTATGTACTAGGAATTCTTTGGGAGAAAAGCTAAAAAGAAAAGGAATTTGTGATTCATGCATGGGCACCGTGAAGTGTTGCTGTTACCATTCATTATTTTGGAGTGATATTAGCACAAATTCGACGAGGGAAGGTGGGTCTGTTAAGACTGATGGCAATGGGTTTAATGGATTTCTATTTGGCGGGTGTCCTGTAAACGTAAATTTATTCAATCACATCCTAGACAGATACATGGACTGGTACTGAGGATTTGTGATCCCCCCCCCCCTTTCCCCGTTCCCCGCTGTATGTAACAGGGTGTGACAGATGATCACCCCTTATGAAAACCTTTTGTTCTCTCTCTCTCTCTCTCTCTCTCTCTCTCTCTCCCCCGTCTCCCTCTCTCCCTGCGCGCTCACATGCAAAATGTTGTGCCTGTGATTGAATAATCAGAAAACATATAAAATGGGGTTAATACCTTGGTAGGCTGGGCATGATAGATGAACTTGTTAAACTCCGGACGCCATCAGCCCCATGGATAACCGGAGGGGTAAAAAGAAACTTTTTAATTTTTAAAAATATTGATTTTTAGTCATACGAAATGAGAATTCCAATTTCTAGTTAATGATATTCTGGCTTAGACAAAAAAATTAGTAAAAGAATGGCTGTGAGTACCGAGCTTCAAAACCTCAGCAGCCCAATTAGCTTTTTGAAAACTTTTGAACTCCCGTAAAAGAATTGAACACTTAATGTTCTATTTACGATTACATTAATTTCTCCGAATTTTAGAACTTTGGAATCATTCAACAACCAAACAGAAAGCAAAGCAAAAAATTGGAAATTACAAAAAGTAAAGTTGAAAACAGGAACGAAGGGATGGATGTATGATCCATGACACTAATTGATCACTGTATACAGAGAATTAGGAAGAAAAGAAAACATTGTTTTTTAACTAACAAAAGCTTGCAGGAACAACCTTAAAACGGAGCAGAGGCTACGTCTCTTAATCCTGGAATTCTTAGTAACTTGGACGAAGCCTCGAATTCCTCTCCTGAATCTGTAATCGAAAGTCCACTTCTCGCAATGCTCACAACTGGCTTCAAACCCTGCAGCCCAACACATACAAATTTATTTATTTATTTATTTTTAATTATAAAATATTTTCATTAAGATAGAAAAAAAAATGACAAGGCCAAAATTACGTACCTTGGTGAATATACTCATGGCTTCTTCTATGGTTTTTGTATTCATCACATATATGGCTAACTCCTGTTTGTTGCAAAACGTCATTAGCCTAATGTAACATATTAACGTTAAACCCTTCGACCAAAATGAAAAAACAATTAACCTTAAAAACACACATAAGCAAAGTACCAAAAATGTCTCAAATTATTCATTAAAATAAACAAACATAGGTACTCTTGCGAATCGAATCTGATCCACACTGAGGGTTCTAGGCTCAGCTTCAATCGACAATCTACCCCTTCTGAGTACTGATGTTGATTCTTCCATTGCAATTTCAGAGAGAGAGAGAGAGAGAGAGAGAGAGAGAGAGAGAGAGAGAGAGAGAGAGAGAGAGAGACAAAAGAGAGCTAGAGCGAGCGAGCGAGCGGTGTAGGCCTTTTTTTGACAGGTGAAAAATGAGATCACGGGACATATATGGGGTGAGTTTGCTACTACACTACGTAATTATTGCGTGGCCATAAGCTACACGTGGCGGGTTTAGAACGGTTTGATTTGACACCTGGCCTGATACCAGGGTCTAAGGTATGCAGAGGGTGTGGAGGTTTACTAGAGGTGCTTGTCGCTTGTGAATGAGGATGGAAAAACCGAAATTTTCCGTGGAATTGCTAAATGTGGCCAAAATACGTGTCAAAGTGGGACACGTCATTTGCCACGTGTGACGAATGCCACGTGTGGTGATGAGAGTGGCACACGTTTAATTTTAACCTCGGCGGTCAAATATCATACCTAGTGGGATTTGGTTTGGTTTAGGATTAAGTTAATTAATTATGATTAGTGGTACAATGAAATCATTAGGGTTTAATTATTGTTCCTATAATCAGTGCAATTTTGGTTCTGAAAATCTCACTATTTCTACTTTCATCTGAACTTATTTTTATTTTATTATATTTATCAAAATTTTTTAATTGAAATAATTTATTTGTAAATTATAAAATTCTACGAGCAAAAATCTATCTACGAAAGAAAAAAAAATAGTTATTATATAAATTACTTTAATGTTAAAATTTTAAAATTTAAAATTGATTCCAGAGTTATTAAGTGGTGCAACAGGCTCACAACAAAGAAAGATTTTCGATACAAGTTGTTATTAAAAATGCCTTTATATTGAGATTATTTTTGAAAAAAATTAATTTTATTTTATTAGTATAAACAATTTAGTATTTTTTTTTCTTTTGTTAAATAGTTGATATCAAGGCTAGATGATTACAAGTATAGCTTAATCACTTTTATTCGATTAAAGTTTCTGATTTAAATTTTAACAATTAAATTAAGATTTTGAACTGCATACAAAAAGGATATCATATGCAATGTTATCAAAACCACATTGACCAATGAAATTAATCACTTTTATATATATATATATATATAAACTAGTTATTTAGAATAAATATATACATTACTCTTAATAAATATAACATGAGCAATTACTCTTAAAATTCATATTAACAAGTAAAAACAAAATAACTAATTTAAAAAGTCATACAAAATATAAATTAAAATTATAACATCCAAAAGTTGATTGTCTCGTCTTTTCGTAAAAATTAAAAATAAAAAAATCTTAAAAGTCTGAACATTTCAAATAAACAAACTTTATATAATTTCATAACAAACTACACCCATTAATTCCAACGTATTACATGGATGAGGTTACTTCCATCTTGAACAGTATCAACTCCAATATCATTTTCTTCTTTTTCATATTTATCATCGAAATCCTCTAAATTGATAATTTTATCTGGAAAACAAAATATAAATCGATTATATAAGCTTCACACAACAAAAATTATGAATATAACTTTAATCTTAAAACCGTACAATAATAAATTATTGTTAGACACATCTTGAATCAAACAAGTTGCCAATTGTTATCTAAAAACTTCAATTTCTTTTGCATTCAAGGTTGAAGGTTCCTTTTCTAATACCTAAATTTCATTAGATACATAATTCTCAAAATTAATAGAATTATAATTACAACCCTTCTAATAATTCCTAAGTTTAAAAAACAAAAACAAAAATGAACTTATTGAACTCAACTCAATTCAACCATTCACATAATAAAATAACTCACAAAAAAATATAGGTAAAAGCTTGACGGTCCATATCTTTGTTGTAATCTTAGATTGTAATACACATAAATTAAGTCATTTGATCTTTAATGCTCCAATTTATTTCTTTTTTTGGAATGTATTTGTTTAAATACACTCCAATTTCTTTCACAACCAGAAGCATTATAAATTTGACTTAGTACCTTAATTGTTAATTGTTGAAAGTTTGGTGCACCATTTCCATAATAAGACCACCATTGATTTACAATCAAGCAAAATATAATCTTTAATTTGCATGACTAAAACGAAAAATAAAAAAAAATAACAATAATATAAGAAAGTAAGGTTGTAAGTTTTTGATTACAAGGTAACTTGCATCTCTATCTGCAATAGCAAACACTAACCCAAAATCTTATCTTCTTACTTGAACAAATTCATCTTTTGAGCAAACTTACTTCTTAGAAGTGTATTTCCATGTGCAAACTTCTCAATCACATCTAATAGCCCTGATATTATGTGACGGTGACTTGTCATGATATCGGAATTATATTGAAAACTTGGATTAAACTAAAAACTAGCTGTATGAAGCCTATTTTGAATCTGATTATCCAAATGACTGTTAATCTTTTTTAAGATAAGACTCCACTCTTTTTTTTTTCTCTTTTGAAATCTTTTTATGATTTCCTCTTTGGTAACATGAATAACATAATACAACTATCCCATAGCTGCCCTATCATCGCTATCTACCAATCATAGTATACACATTAGAGGTTCTGTCAATTGAACAATGGTGACACATTTTTTTCAAAAACTTGAATCTAATATCAATTTAGTGAATTTTTTTCCTTTGCTATCCCTTGCATAACATGATTGTGTCCAATCTCTACTAGTCACCGTAGCAAGTAAAGCATCCTTTTGAGATAAAATGTTTTGTAAAGCAATAAAGTTTGTGGCAAAACATATTGGATTAAGATGAAGAATCTATCTTCCACCAATATGTTTTCTCATCAAATGTAAAACAAATATGTGATTATAAATGTATTTTGTTATCTTGGCAGTATGAGTAACTATATCACAAATCTCATCCAATTTTCCAATATCATGAAATATTAAATTCAAGCAATGGACAGCAAAGAAGACCAAGAAAGTCTACGAAATTCTTGTTCTAACAATCTTCCAGCAGCATTATCAATCACTATATGCATAACATTTTAACAAATAATATCACTTCTCTAAATAATTTATATAACTCAGCAGTTTTAGAAGCATTAGTCGTATCAACAGATTTTAAAAAGACCGTACCTCAAGGACAATATACTAGGAAATTGATAAGTGCTCTCTTGGCTTGATCGAACCATCCATTAGCTATAATTGTGCAACCAGATTCCTTTCATGTGCTACGAAAACTCTCCACAAAGTTTCTAATCTCTTCAACAATTTTGGACAAAAGATATCCATGAACATTATGAAAATTAGGTGCTTATACCCTGGACACATACTTGCAATTGTATAAACAGTTTTTGGATAAAATTTAGAATTGACTGCATTAAAAGGAATAGAAGTATCAATCATCCACTTAACCACTGCTAAATCAGTTTTTTCTATAACTTCTTTAGTTTGCATTGTACTCTTGATGGTTGGTTGAGCACCTGATGTAGTTCTCGACATAAAGTAAGAATAAGAACCTATACCAACTAGTGGAGTCCTTGATTTATATTTCTTTGTAACACTCTGTCTTATCATCAGTGGGCCTTTTCCTTTGTCAATGTTTGGGGCAAAAATAACTTCATTCTCATCATCATCATATTGTCGGAAGCCAAAAGGATTTTGTTTTTCAGACAATATCTGATTTTTCCTCTTCTTTTCAACAAAGCCCTCAATATTTTGTTGCATTTGATATTGAATGTCAGGAGGAAATTATTCACATAACTCAACAGCTCCGCCTTTGACCCCAACTAAATGATATTTAAACCGAGACATGTCTCCTCTTTCCAAAACTTTTTTTTGCAAACATGCATATCAAACCACCTTTTTTCTTCCCACTTTCAGATAATCCTTCTTCCACACAACAATTCCAAGTAGGAGCATTTCGAACTCTAACCGATTTAGGGGAAGGAGAAGAACTTGGGGTTGAACCTATAGGAGACGGTGATGTTGATGACATATCTACAATTGAAAATAATGAGCAAGTTAAACTCTTCATCCAACTCCTTTTAATCAATGCATGATTGTTGAAAAGATGCTAAAAACTTGTAACTAAAGAAGTTTATGGCATTGATTGTGTTAAAAATACTTTCAATGTTGCTAAACAATCCATCAAAGCAATAAAAACAATGCTTAACAATCAAATAAAGCATCAAAGCAAAGCCAGAAAAATCTCAAATCCAAAACAAGTAGCCGCTGACAGGGGTTCTAATGCAAATGCAATGCAATGCAATACACATGCAGGGGTTCGAATGCAAATGCAATGCACCCATTACTAGCTGTTGACAGGTCTTTGTGTTTGTGTCCCTCTCCATAGACCAACTCATTAGCACTCACCTCAATCATTGAAGCACCAAACAGAAAATTATCAAAGGGGATGTGCCTCTCCTACTTCCTTGTGTGGCTTAGCTGGACAACTACACCAAAGCTATTTAGGCTGCAACTTGCTGGAACGTGGCCATTAGAATAAAGTGCCACACAGTGCCACACTCACAGCCCACACACCTTACATGCTTATGCTTGTGGGAGATCAGAATGCAGAGGTGATACATGTGTTATTGAAGTCAATGCACTACATGTCTACAAAAGTGTTATTGATATGAGGATTGCACATTGCTTGCACATTGCAGAGAGAGATGGAGAGAGAGAGAGAGAGCCAAATCTGGAGAATAGATCGCGACTGCAGAACCTAAGAGAGAGACGGCTTGTGACTCCAAAACAGAGAACGATAACCTGCATTGCATAAATTGGAACCAATTAGACAAATTAGAAATCAGGAGAATCATCCTAGAGAGACAGACAGACGGATTTGAGATTGGTACTTCAAAACCCTAAAAAATAAAATCAAATTCTATATATGTTGAACTTGAAAATTATTCTGAGAATCGCAAAAGAGATGGAGAGAGATAGATAGAGAACGAGATAGACTTTGCCTTAATTCTGAAATTTGAGACGACGAAGAGATGGAGAATTGGCAAACGTCAAGTGTGGACTGTCGACTTGAAAACTGGATATCAGAGATCAAATATCAGAGTTTTCCTCAATCCAGCATCACTCAATCTCGATCGACAGCAAGCGAGAGCGAGAGAGAAAGCGAGAGCGAGGTCGAAGAAATGAAGACGAAGAGTCCATTTGTGAAGCAAAACAAATCTTTCTTCTTCTTCTTCTTCTTCTCCTTCTTCTTCTTTTTTTCTTTTAACCCAAGACCGCGGTTCACACTGTTCTTGGTTCAACCACCATGGAACCGCTCGGTTCAATACAGAAACGATATTTTAATCTGACCACACTGTGAAATTCCTGAGAAAGGGGTTGAACCGGTCGGACCTACGGTTCGGTCCGATTTTTATAGCACTGATTATCTGTTTTATTGAGCGGAAATTTGGTTAAAATGAATCGGAACAAAAATAAGATTAAAATATATGATTTATTTAAATTAATAAAATAATAATAAAATTTAAAAATAAAATCCAAAATTTTGAAATTTATGAAATTCAAGTAAAATCATGAGTTTTCAAAACTTAGTCCTAAACTCTTTAATTCCAAATTTAAATCCGATATGAATTAAACGCTCTATGATTTTCCTTTGTTTGGAAAAGTGAAAGAGGGCATGGAAAAAACCAATTCCATCATGGTACCCATCCTTTTCCTCCTTCCTAAATGTTGTATACCAAAAACTTTTGGACATTAAAGAATTAGTAATTAAATTAGAGAATTGTTAAATTTACATATTGATCTTAAAGTTTATATGGAATTTAAGAGTAAGGCTAGGCCTTTTCCTTCCTTTGGTTGTCATTTATATGGGGCTTTTTTTTCCTTCTTTTCCTTCTCCTTTCCCTATCCCTCTTCCTTCCTCCCTATTTTCCATCCTTCAATCAGATACCACCTCTTTACATTAAATGTTTCAACTACAAAAAGACCAATTTAGAAAATTAGCTTAGTGTCCTAAAATTTTCTTGTAAAAATATCCAAATGATAAAAAATTCTTATTTTAATATTTTTTTTGAAATCTCGTAATCATAAAAAATAAAGAAAAAAGAAAAAAACTTAGTGTCCTAAAATGTCTAACTCAAACGACAAACCAAGTCCATCGTGCTCGATCACTCTTGTACTTCACAAGGGTAAGGTAAAGACGCCTTGCCAACATGGGCAAGCAGGCCAAGTGCCGTTTAGCATTGGATCTTCTACTGAATTTCTTGTGTGCCACTCCTTGTGTCGCCCTCTCTTATTGGTAATTTGACTTTAGCTCTTTAGACTATCACAATTTGACTAGTTGTGTGCCACTCGTTGTGTCGGCCAATCTTTATAAGGAATAAAAAAAATTTTATTTAAATATTTTTAAAAATTTTTTATTTAAATATTTATAAATATATATATTTTTACTATTTTATATAAAAAAAAATTACGATTTACAAACTTTGTTATAAGTTCTCAAAAGAGGGTGTACTATTGGGTGTACTAATGATTGGCTTGACCTCCTCTTGTTAATAGTTAACACCCCCATTTCCTTTTGGAGTTTCCTACAAATTTAATGTAGTGAGCTAAGGTTTTCCCACAATTATGGTTCCATTAACTCGGCCGTTTCAAAATCGTTGGAACCGGAATTAACTCAGTTTTAGTTCCCTTGAAACCTTAATCCTATTTGCCTCTGATTTCTATTCGGTTTCGATTTCATTTTAGTTTTGGTTTGATGTGATTTTTAATATTAGTATTTTAATTTTTGTCTGAAATATAAATTCTCTTATATTTTTTTCAATTTTTAATTTTATATTTATAGTTTTGACTCTGATTCTAACCCCAATTTTGGATATTATCGGAGAAAGTTGAAACATTCACTTTTCTTTTTTGTTTCTATTCATAATCAAATATAAAAAATAACGGAAAATTTTTATTTATAATTTTTATCAACTAAATTTTTACGTATTAAAAATTAATTTTCAAATACACGAAATATTTTGACAAAATATACATGCAATTAATCACGATATTATTGGAAATTGTTTTCAGAATCTTAATTTTGATTATCAATACATCAGATTATTATTTTTTAATTAAACAAAAAAAAAGGAACAATCCATGCAACCAAAATTAGCATTATATGTCATTCAGAAAAGTTGCCGAGCAATGGTAGAAAAATATAGAAGTACAAATATTAGAAAAAGAATATTCTCCATAATTTCGTACTTGCTCATGTTTTACTAAGATTTCTCCATCTTATCAATGTCCTAGGATTCCAATCGGTTTGGAAACATTCTTAAAACAACATAATAATGTCAAATGTATTTTTTTTAAAAAAAAATTTAAAGTTATTTTAGGGCATAAATAATTTTTTTCTGATTATTTTGCATCGAAAAACCTTTTCATTAATTAATTTTACTAATAGAATTATAAAATAATCATATAATTTTCTTGTTAAAAATTTTATTAATTAAAATCTTAAATATTTATAAATTTAAAATCATAATATCATATTCATAATTAATCTATTTCAGATCAATTGAATCGAAACTCTTCGATTTAGTTCAAAATCCATTGCATTTGCATGATAAATTAATGACAAAGTGATAATTAAATATTAGCAGTTCAAATAATGTAAAATTGAATATTAAAAAAAAAGTTTCAAGTGTAGATACTTTCCCATAACTGGGAGTTAAATTAAATTATATAATTTGATTAAATTAAATTAAATTAACAAGACGAGAAAAAGGGGTAAGCGCACGAGCTTCACAGCTCACTACCTAGCGCACATTAGCACTTGCCCATCATTGAAGAATCTCCACTCTAATATCTCCCTCTCTCTCTCTCTCTCTCTCTCTCTCTCTCTCTCTTCTTTCTCCGCATTTTCTTCATCCCAAAAAACAAACGAACATACCGAACTACCTCGCAAAATCTCCGCCATTACCAATAACGACCTCTCTCTCTCTCTATCTCTCAAAGTACTTTCTCTCTCCTCTCTAATGCTTCAAACCCTAATTTCTATCCCCGATCTTAAACCTTAAACCCTATAATGATCACTTCGAAATCCAAGGCGAAATCCGGCAACCGGAAAAACCACCATCGCCGTGAGCACCGTCGTGTTTCCTGGTGCTGCTCTTTTACTGTTCCGCCGCAGAGCCCCGAGACCCTAAGTCACTCGAAAACCCCACAGAAACCTGAATCTCTCTCTAAGCTAAACAGCACTTCTTTCCCCAACTCTCCACAGAGCTCAAGATTAGGGTTAGTTAGCCGAATCGATCCCCGCCGGATCTTATCGCCGGGTCGGGTTTCGCCGATCGATTCAATAAATTCTCCAGCGGAAAATATACAAGAAACTTGTCAGGTTGAGAATGTGGTGGGTAGTGTTAGTGAAATTGAGGATTTGGAAGTGAAGAAGAAAGAGAAGCGAGAGAGTCTGAGTGAGGTTAAAGAGGAGCGTTTTGGTGGGGTTGGGGTTTTTGACGTGAGATTGAGTTTGAGAGGAAAGGATGGCGGGTCTTTGGTATTGGAGTTGAGCTCTGAGGTTTTGAGTGCTAATAGCTCTGTTTTTGCTGATTTGATAGCTGATTGTAGAAAAGAGTCTTCTCAGATTTGCAGGATTGAGGTTCCTGATGTGGATAATTTGGGTATTTTCCGTGAGACTATTGAGCTTATGTTCGAGGACGACATTACAAAGAGGCTTTTGACTATTGGAGTTTACCGGACTATTGATATTCTTGAGGTGATTTTCTTTTCTGGGATTTTTGTTGGTTTCTTTCTATGTTTGCTTGTGATTTCTGCTTTAGAATTTCCAGAGGACCTAGCTTTCAAAAAATGTGTATTCCATAACTCTGTGCTTTCAAATAACCCGAGGGTTAGTCTGGTGGTAAGGGGCCCAATTAGTTCCGAGATCCACCGGGGTTCACAGCACTTTGGAATTGAGCCCACATGCAATTTACGTGTGATTTTACTATTTCTGTTTATGGACTATTGCATATCCCTGATTGGTTTTGCTATGACTGCACATCCCTGACTGTTTTACCATGCACACATCAAGGATGGTGACTAGGGTTTCCATGGTCAACAAACAAAAGGAATGAGTGAAAATGGATTGGGTTGGTGTGGGCCTACTTCAGATTACTATCACACTGATATAATCTTTTTGTTGGAAAGTAAAAGGCTTTCTTGGCTTTTGCCTCCTAGTTGGGTAGATATCCAATTTGGTGGTGTGCTTTTTGCGCTGAGCTCATACACATCACACAACTGGTTTCCATTGTTGACTAGCAACTTTTTAGTTTATTATTGCTTATTTGTTACCTGCTATTGGTTGCTAAATACTGCTCACTTATACAAAGCTTTATGGGTTAGCTGGTTGCAATCTTAAACACTCGATGAGTTATGTGACGTGTCATTTATTGTGATCTTTCTTGATCCCCTGGTTGCACCTCCAATAGTGATAGTGCAACACCATGTTTTTTGCGTGGGATTTGGTACAAAATTTTATGTGGCCTGGCCATCTTAAAATTGAAACTGAAGTTTCATAAAAGCTACCAACATTGCTGTTTTTTGTAACTAATTATCTTGGATTTTGGACTTCAATGAATCTGATGCCTACTCCATTTGGTTGGTCAAAAGGCATAATCTGTGGAAAGATGTCAAATCTATTTCAAACTATCAACAGCTTACCTTTAATTTTGCAAATTAGACCCAGCACCTTTTTGTTGTCATCGTTCTTTTTATTCTATGTGTTAAGGCTTGGTCCATGTAATGCAGAATTTGAAGTCCAGTATACATGTGACTCTTTTTTCATTAGAAATAAAGTGCACCATCACATTGCAAATTGGCAGATTACGCATGTCATAAGAGAGTATTATCGTGTTGCTACTTTGTCTTTCCAACTTTCTATGTTCAAAACTGTATTGTGTTTATGTATGCTGATTGGCTGCTGTCTGGTCCAAAGAAGAGGCTCTGCTTGATGATCTTTTCTGTCACCCGCATATCCTATCAATTATTCCGTATGAGAGCTTGTCCCTTGTGAGTTGTGTTTCTCAGTTCTTGAGATCTGACATTATAGGTTCTTGCTTGTTCTGAGGGTAACAAATCTTTTGCTAATTTTCTTCTTCATGGTAACAGTTTTATTGGTTGACTATATTATTTTGTCATTACTCTTTAACTTTATTGCCACAAAAAGAAAGCTTTTAAATTAATAATCAGTATTACATTTGCTTGAAGGAGAAAACTTGGAAACCTAGTGAATAACAATTTGAAGACACTTCAGTACCAAAGCCTTTAACACTAAACAAAAAGGAAAATTTATACAATTGTTCTGCTCTTTGGAAAAAGCTTCTGTGAGGACGTCAAGTGATTGTGGCACCTATTAGATTTTACTTGTTGCTTGCTCCAATATTGATACACTCATATTTCTTTTATATATTCTTAGGTTGCAGCCGGTATCATGTTCAGCAAGGGCATTTTGAGTTGTTTGAAATACCTTGAGGCTGTTCCTTGGAGTGAGATAGAGGAGGAGAAATTGAGGAGCCTCTTTACGAGGTACAGGTTTGATGATGCAACGACAAGAGACATATTGGCAAGACTCTACCTGGATGGTACAGCAGGTTCTCAGCAAAATTTGGCTAGCCAACTTGTTTGGTCCATCACCACTAGCAGTGAAGTCAACGCAAGGAATGAGCTAAAGTCTCTGGTCAAGGGGCTTCTCTGTGAAAGCTCAGTTTATGAGAAGGACCAACCTGACCTAAGTAAGGAGGACATTTATGCTGTCTGTCAGTCCTGTCTATCATCGCTGATCTCTTTGTTTGAGGAGGCTTCCGATAGTATTCCTCATGAGAAACCATCTAAAAAGGATGCAGCAAAGCCTTTAATCGAGCGCATCTCGAGGCAGGTTGACAACATCAAATGGCTTCTAGAAATCCTTCTTGATCGTCAAATAGCTGAAGAATTTGTGGATATGTGGGCTGATCAGGGGCATTTAATTAAAATGCATGAGTGCACATCTCCCATGGTCAGATATGAGCTTAGTCGGGTATCTGCGGCTCTATTCATAGCAATCGGGACCAGAAAATTGCATTGCCGATCTGAAGTCAGATTAAGGCTTCTCCAAGCCTGGTTTGGCCCCATGGTTTTGGACTTCGGCTGGCTCCAAAGGTGCCGAAAAGGGCTCGATGTGAAGACATTGGAGGAAGCTATGGGGCAGGCTCTCCTTACTCTTCCTTTGAAGCATCAGTATGTGCTGTTTATGGAATGGTTTAGGTGTTTCTCAAAACAAGGTACTGAGTGCCCTAATCTGAGCAAAGCTTTCCAAATTTGGTGGCGCCGGTCTTTTCTCAGAGGCTCTGAAACTCATGCAGTTGAATCGAGGTAAATGGCATAACTGTCTTGTGTTCCTATGGTCTCTAACATGGTTCTGTCATAGGTTAGGGATTCTGAAGATATTGATGATAATAATGTAGTTCCACCGTGTAGAATTTGTTTAAAAGCTTTTTAGAGTTTATCGGTCAATTTCCGAAAACTTCTCTTGCCCATTTTCCTCCAGTGGGGCTGTTTACCTCTCTCCATTGGGCCTATTGGGCTTGGAGTTGGAAGGTAGTAAGTGGGTGTGCCTCTGCCCCCAACCTTTATACTCTCTCTTACCCCCCCCCCCCCGCGCGCCGCATGCAGTCTTGGGGTGTGTTTTTTTTTTGGGGTACAGTCTTGGGGTGTTTGTATGAGTTTGACTCGTCCAATGGCGGTTGATGGAATTTTCATTTCCGAGTAATTTTCAAAAGGTTTTTCTTAGCTTCTTTAGCGCTCCTTTGGATAGAAATGTTCAAATTTAAACAATTTAAAATTATTAAAATTATGTCATTGCGTATGGGGTATCCTCCTAGTCTATTGCTTCATCAAAATGGGTGGCAATTTCTCAATACCAAATATATATATATATGACAAAATCCACTTGACTCATTTTCTTCTACAACAATTTATCAAATTTTCTTGCGCTTACCAGAAAGGCTGTTAAAATAAAATAAGATTTTAAATTCGATATAGTCTTATTTTACAACTCTCTTTGGGGTGGGGGTTTGTTTGACTTGCTCAATAACGGTTGATGGAATTTTCATTTCCAGGTAATTTTCAAATTAGCTTCTTTGAGGCTCTTTTGGATAGAAATGTTCAAATTTAAACAATTTAAAATTATCAAAATCATGGCATTACCCTCTTCGTCAAAATGGGTAGCAATTTTTTAATACCAAATATATGTGTGTGTGTGTGTGTGTGTGACAAAACCCACTTGACTCGCTTTCTTCTGCAACAATTTATCTAACTTTCTTGTGTTTATCAGAAAAACTGTTAAAACAAAATAACATTTTAAATTCAATAGAGTCTTATTTTATTGATCTAAATACGTATTGCATTTTCACAATCTTCTCATTAAAAATTAATAATAATAAATTTTTTGAGCTATTTTATTTTATTAATTATTGAAAACCCTTCGTAAAACTTTCAAAATTTACTGTACATTAAAAATTAAATTTTATCCAATAAAATAATTTTAATTCAAGAAGTATATTTAAAAAATAATAAACTGATTCAGCTACAAAAGGAGGAAGCAAGCAATGACACGTGGTCCAGAGTTATTGGAGGTCGCATTATATTTGAGACTCTCTCGTCAACTAGATATTTTTCTCCAGCCGTTATGTTCAGAAACTTGAACATGGATAACATGCATCGCGGCCCCTCATATTACATAGACTTGCAGTCTAACACTCTTCTATCCTGTCCATCTGATAACCCGCGTGTTGTCTGGAGTGACTGCACCTAAAGAGACGGTTGAGATTAGAATCTCAAGATGCCTCGGTCGTTCGTGTATGTACAAGAGTGGACCTCAAATGAAAATTAGACGCGGGAGAAAAATATAGTTTTGGGTACAACTGTGATCTAGCGGTTCAGTTTTACACGGGCGTTATCTCAGACGTCAACGGATGTGACACGTAGCTCCCACGTCAATCATCATGCATGCTCTTCATATGTTCATGTAAGCATGTATGTATGCATTATTATTATTTGTTTTTTTGGTAAAAGGAGAATGTATGTATGCCTTATGAATGAACATGAACCATGCCATTGCATAAGAACGTAAACTTGCATTCATGTCCTCACCTTGACTATCATTTTGGATTTGCACCCCATTCACTCTCCTTTTTTTTTCAAATCAAAAATAATATTTGTCATGGCCAAGTCTCAAGTCTAGGCACCCTTTTTTTTTCTAGAAATTTCTCTTTTTTAAATTGAATTTTCTTTTTCTCTGTCATGCATAAAAACATAAAATTATAATATTTTTTATTTATCTTTCAAACGGTTTATTCCAAAATTTAAAATTTAAGACCGATTTATTATTGCTGTTATTATTAAAAAAGATTGTAATTATATATTCTTTAGCGGCCCTTTCCAAAAATATTGCAAATACATCAAAAGATAAAAAGATACATCAAGATTTGCATAAGAATTCACCTTAGGAAAGGATTGATCTCTGATCAATTGAAATACTGAGTTTATATTGATTGAAATTCTCTGGGAGCCCTTTTCAAAAAATATTGCAAATACATCAAAAGATGAAAAGATACATCAAGATTTGCATAGGAATTCACCTTAGAAAGGATTGATCTATGATTAATTGAAATACTGGGTTTATATCGATTATCTCTATAATGGGGTTCCCGAGTTAAAATTTATTGTTCAGAAAATAGAAATCCTTTCTTGGATGTCAAGTTTTTTTATTTGAGTAATATAGATTTTTTTTTTGGGGGTTTAAATTA
Source organism: Dillenia suffruticosa (assembly GCA_033439265.1). NCBI lineage: Eukaryota > Viridiplantae > Streptophyta > Magnoliopsida > Dilleniales > Dilleniaceae > Dillenia > Dillenia suffruticosa. The sequence goes on along the minus strand of JAVTVX010000012.1, from coordinate 2,521,887 downwards.
GCTTTTCTTTTGGAAAATGAGATTTTATATATAATTTGTTACCGATTTTATTATACGTCAATAAAATTAGGGTTGTGGAAATAATTTAAAGACTCCATAATTTTTTTTTTTAATTGTACCAAAAGGTAGAGAGAATTTTTGGAGTAAGAGGCTATATTAGGGGTATGTTGGTTATCAAATAAATCGTTCGTATTTATGTTAATTTATTCTTATGATAAAAAATTTAGATTTCTTGTAGATGTATTAGACATATGTATAAAAAAATTGTCTTTCTCATTATTTATTATTTATTTTTGGTTTGATCGTGGGTCTTATGTTTGTTAATTTCTTTTTTCTTTTTGTTTGTTTTTCACATAATTAACGAAAATATGGTTAAGGAGATATATTATTTATAATGATTATTAACTATAATTTTGTTTATGTTTATTGGTTATAATTTTTTTTTTTCATATTTGATAGGTTATAATTAAGTAGTAAATTTACAAATAAAAATAGTGTAGATTTATATTAACTAAATTATTTTGTGTCACATATTCGAAATTTATTTTAATTGTGTTTTCGATCTATAATAAAGGGAGAAGACAATTCCAAATTTGAAATGCAGTTGAAAAGGCTATCCTTTCATTGTTGGGTGAATCCTTTTATTTTGTCTTGAATTTGAGAATGTTATGTTTAAAAAGAAACTTTAAATTAAAAATATTTATAAATGAATAATTAGTTATAGAGTTAATAACGAATTTACAATAAAATTACAAGAGCACAATTCATAGTTGAGAATATGCATTCAAATATTTAGGGCTAACTTAACTAACCTAAGCTCTTGTTGAAGATTGAATTGCTACTACTGAACTAATTGTTACTAATTATCGATATATCTGTATCAAATTAAAATATATATAGTTTTAAGGATAGATATCACTAAGAGTTGATTTCTAGGAGTTAAAATGCCCGTGTGCATGCCTTTTATAGACACCAGGGGTGGTTGATTCGCTCTCAAGAGCACTTTGACAATAAATTATCCAAACAAATTATAATACCTATTTGACACGACGGTCTATAATGTTTGAATTTTGCATATGTTAAATGGCGACTCTTTGGCTCTTAAAAGCTATTCAACAATAGCTTCACCTGACCCTTTGTCTTCTTTGAAAATCACTTTGGTTTATTTTTTTTTTAATTATATAACCGATTATGAAAATTATAAAAATACATACGCTCACTAAGATTTGAACACGAGATTTCAAGAAAAATGTTTAAATAGAAGCTCTTTATCAGTTCTTACAAGGATGAATCACTTTGTTCTTTATCATTCTACTTTGTGTTTTTTGGTACCCTACTTTGGAGCAATCATTGGTCGATGGTTTCAAGGAATTGTAATGTGATTTAGTTAGGTCTATTAACTACCCTTTATCCTTTACATTATGCTGCATTCAATTTTATCTTACCGATTGCAATAGACATAGTCACAAATAAAGAAGAGCAACATGTGAATACATACATGTTTACAAAATTAAAAGATTTAAAGTAAACACATGAGTATATTGTTTGATGGATGCATATTCAAATATATCATATCAATGTGCGCAATAATGATTGATTTTCCCATCATTACAAAACTTAATAAGAAAAAGGTGAGGAGCCAAGCCTAGAAAATAACATTTGCTTTAATCTAATTGAGATACAGCTTAACTATGGCATATAAATCACTCATGCCGGGGCAAATTCCTAACCCTAAACCCTAGAGCCCTAGTTTTCCATTACATCCTGTCTAACTCAGAGTTTTTCTTCGCTCAGAGGGTCCAAGCAGGTTCTTGTGCGCTAAAGTGCAATAAGAGAGAGAGAAATTATCTTCATCCCTTCATTATTATTGTTTCAATAACAAGCTTTTCCGCCATGAGTGATTCTTAACCAGCAAATGGTATTTGTTTTTCTGTGAATGGTCCCCTTGTTGGTAGTCATGCCACTGGACCATTGCAAATGTCAGTTGCATTATTATAAAGAAAATTTCAATGCATGGCTCTGATTGCATGGTTCAGAAGGAGAATTGCTATCTTCGTAACATAAAGAGAGATTCTAGTGTCACCATTCCATGACTAATGTGACGCTGACCATCATAATTTATATATCGATCACACTAATAATAAGTATGAAAAATTTTATTTTATTTTTCGATATATAAGATTTAAATCTTAAACTTTATCCAACAATTATCTTTTCTTAATAACAACTTACGACTTATCTACCTACCATGCACCTCCCCCAGGAGCATTCTATGACTTATTGTGTTTCTTCCTGTTAACATAACTCAAAGTTTTATACGGTAATTTAAATCAATATGAACGTGATTTTTTTTAAAATTTTTAGAAATAAACGCGTTGTTTAATATATGATAGAATAGTACCAAATGTTAAAGATTAAAAAAAAAAACATGACAAGCTTATTCAACGAAATTGTTTAATTATTGAAATCTTTTACTAAATACGTGAAATTTAAAGTAAATTTTATTAAAAAAAAATTATACTTATCTTTCATAAAAAAATGAGAAATTGCGTAATAATTATTGGGAAATGCTATGCTTCATTGTTAAGAATTTTCAATTGTCATTTTTACCCCCAAATTATATCAAAAAAGGATATATATTATAGAATTTCTTTGTTGAGAAAATTAAAAAAATATTCTTTTTTTAATTAAAAAAATATTATTTTTTAATTAAAAAAATAAAAGATTATCACTTAAGGTATTAACACCCCACCAATTGTCACTTAGTAATTAATTTTATTTATTAAAGATTCTTATTTTATATTATCACTTAATATATGAGATTTTTAAGAATTTTTATTTTATGTTAAATTTATAAATTTCTTTTGTCAAATCTGAAAGCATTAATACTTAATGAATTTTTAACCGTTGAATGGCCGTTTATTCATCGAACGGTCATCAATTCATCCAACAATCATTTATTATTCTATTATCTTTATTTTAAAAAATAATATATTTCGGATGATGAGTTACAATAATATGATAATTTAATATTTATTAATGCAGCGGATGGAGATTTCCTGAAAGAGAGGTTCCGTGAATTCGCATAATGTCACGTGAACCAAATTTTTTTAGATCGAGTGAAAAGGATATTTTATCTCTTAAATAAAAAATCTTGAATTTAAATTCTGATAACGACAAAAAATGATTTAAAAGAACTAATCTCTAAAATGAATCCTATAATATTTGAATATTCAAATATCAGTGGTGAAAATCAATAAAAATAAATAAAAAAAAAGAATGGCATGTGAAGATGGCCATGACCATACATGTGCGGGTCATGCCATCTTATATAGGTAGGGAGGGCAAAGCATTTTGACTTTGTGTAGAACTAAAAACAAGAGAGAGAGAGAGTCCGAAGCTGGAAGGGAATGAAAGCCCAAACCAAAGTTCAATCAGATCAAAATCCCATTTTGACGTCCGCTTCTCCTACGCACACAGGTTCTCTCTCTCCCTCTCTCTCTCTCTCTCTGAAAACAGAGCAAAAGCCTCGTTCTCTCTTCTCTCGTCCCCCCCTCTCTCTCTCTGACATGAACGCATGAATAAACCCGAAGGACCGAGTACTAGTGAAGGACAATCTTAGAGTCTTCAAACCAATCAAATTTCTCGGATAAGACGAACAATAATTGAACTGTACTAGAAAAAATGGCACTTGAGGAATTAATCTATAATCCTATTTTCAGGGCTTGAAATTCTCTCTTTGTTTCTCATTGCCGAATTTCAAAGCTGTAAGTCCTCCAAAAACTTCTCTGTTTTTCCTTTTTTGAACTCACTTTTTACTCAATTTGGACCATGGCATTTGTTTTTACCATTTTTGTGATTTTTAGGGTTTCTTTATTTTCCGTTTCTTCTGTTTTTGCCCCATTTCTGTTGTTCGTTTGATTCTGAGTTTTCCAAAGTGTTTGTAGTTGTTTGTTTCTACTAATAAAGATTCGTAAGTTGTTGAATTCGAGAGTGAATATGCCTCTTGAGTACTGTTTTTCTTTGTTTTAGTTTATGAAGTAGTTGTTTATTGGTTGTTTTGCAGGGTAAGAGTTTAATCTGCGAAAAAGAAAGAAGTTTTTTTGAGGCCAATTGGTTTTGCTGTTCTTGCTTACAAGTGTTATTTTGTTGTGTTGGTGCAGTTGGGTCTCTTGTGATTGACAAATTGCATCGTGGGTTAGACAAATATGATCACTAGGTTGATCTGGGTGTTTGGGTTTTGTGAATTTGTAGTTTGTTGATAGTGTAAGGGAGTTTAGTGAAATTTGTAGCTTGCATTGTGACAAAAATGGTGCAATCTGGGCCTTCAACTCCTATAGGAGGTGCCCAGTCTGTTTCTCCCGCGCTAATGCGCTCAAATTCTGCGATTTTGGGATCTCATGGTGCACAAGGAACATTTAATCCGTTGGTTTCTTCTCGTGCACAGTATAACATGAATGTACTAGGAAGTACACCCAATATATCGTCTCTTCTTAATCAGTCTTATGTAAATGGTGGATCAATATCTGGACTTTCTGTTTCCGGTGGTATTCTGCGTAGAGGAATTAATAATAGGTTGGAGTCGGATCCAGTGTCTGGTGTAGCTAATGATATGGGTTATAGTCCTTCACCTTCTTCATTCACACCATCGACCATGAGCACTGCTGCTACGCCCCAGCAAGTTCAAAATCAACAATTTTCAAATCCTTCCCAAGCATTGGCTGATCAACACCAACCTCAAATCCAACATCACTTGGCACAGAAGTTTCAGCATACTCAGCAGCCATTGCAGCAGTTTGCTGCTTCTCATGGTCAGCAGCAGCAGCCGCCCCAACTTCAATCTGCTCGGAGTGGGTTAAGTGGCCTAGGCCCTGTCAAGTTGGAGCCACAAATGGTTCATGATCAGAGCGTTGTTCCACAACAGCAGGTTCAGTCTTTGCGCAGTCTTGGTCCGGTCAAAATGGACCCCCAACAGAACCTTATTCCTAGGGGCTTAGGACCAGTGAAAATGGAACCTCAGCAAGCAGATCAGCCGTTGTTGTTGCAGCAGCAACAGCAGCAGTTCCTCCAAATGTCCAGGCAGTCCCCCCAAGCTGCTGTCGCTCAGATGAATCTGTTGCAGTTGCAACAACAGCGAATTTTGCAGTTACAGCAGCAACAGCAACTGTTAAAAGTACACCCGCAGCAAAGATTACAACTACAGCAACAGCTTCAGCAGCAGAATGTTCCTATGAGATCTGTGGTGAGACCGCCATATGAGCCAGGAACATGTGCTCGGCGACTGACTCAATACATGTATCAGCAACAGCAGAGACCTCAAGTAAGATATATTGCATATTTGAAGCAAAATTTAACATATTTTGAGCTACTATATGCGTAACATTCCGTAAGTTGCAATAAGTTGACACTCACTGATGCAGCTATGTTCATTCATGTCCAGACTTGTTCTCATACCTAATATGTATGAGAGTCTCTGATTTTTAACTCAAGCTCCTGTCAACATTTACTAGATATTGATCAGCAGTTTGATTTTTTGTATGTTCAATAAAGATATAAAAACCTAGTCATGTCATAGTGACCATACGAGGAGCTTCCTTCTTCCACATCCTTTTCTGCATTTCATGTAAAAAAAAAGGTTTTTTCTTTGTCTGCATTGAGGTATGACCCTGTCTCTGTGCCATCAAATTTTCCATATGAATGGTCGTGAGCTGATCTGGCTTGTGATTCTGGTTTCTTCTGCAGGATAACAATATTGAGTTCTGGAGAAAATTTGTTGCTGAATTTTTTGCTCCAAATGCCAAGAAAAGGTGGTGTGTTTCGTTGTATGGAAGTAGCCGCCAAACAAATGGTGTTTTTCCTCAGGTCTGTTTCGAGAAATAACCACTTGTAGTACTGTCAGGGAGGGGTCATAGGTGGGTCACCCAGTCACATGAATCTTTACTGTATCAGACTTTCTCCAGTATGTTAAAGATGCTCGAACTTTTTGTCTTAAACATGGATGCCTTTTGCATTTCTAACAATGAAAAAGGTGAGGCTACTTAAAATGCATTGCCTTGAATGACACATCTTATCTTTCGAGTTTTTTGGGAAAATTGGCCTACACTTGAAAGTTGAATGATGATGCATTTGTGGGCATATCATCTAAAACTTCAATATGGAGAAATATTTTTCTTTTTGTTTTGATTCTTCCACTGTGCTCCACAGAAAATTATAGCTCAAATAAGCTACTTGTGCTTTCAGTTGAAAGTAAAAAAAAAAGAACAAAAAGGCAAAAAAGAAATCCAATTTGAATTTGTTGAGTTTTGCACTCCATAAATTTCTTGTTGAAGTATAGGGAAGGGGCTTGAATGATGTTTGAACCACCTTTTCCTCCATTTGCCACATCGTGTAATAGGTTTACCAGACCTTTAAAGTTTACTGGTGGTCCTTATCCATTTTTTCCCCTTATCGAGACTGCATGGCTATGTCAACCAGTTTACTGGGGATTAACTTGGTTTTAAGTGTTTGGTGACTTTTCTCCGGGCTAGCATTACCATTTCTGGGAGCAATTTAAGTTGTACTGTTTTCTGGGACTGGATTTTGTAGAAGTATAAGAATTTAAATTTCACCTTTTGCAGGATGTTTGGCACTGTGAGATATGCAATCACAAGCCTGGTCGTGGATTTGGTATGATCTCACTCTCTCTCTCATGCCTCAATTTCCCTTATATGCACACATTTGGGCATTCATGCTTTCATTGTTGTCTTATTTGTTTCATGCAGTTTGACTATGATCCTTGTCGCTGTCTTTTATAGACACATGTCTAATACCCAAAGTGTTACCTTGTCAGACTTTTTGCACTTTTGGATTTTTTTTTTTCAATTTTGACAGTCTCTATGCAAAAATGGCAAAGACAGTGGCATATAGGATAATACTTGTTAATTAGTTAAAGTCAATTTATTGAGAAATTACCTTTCTTCGTTTGGTGAGAAATTGGCTCAGTTGCAGTTATTATGTCTGTACTGTTACCATTTCTGGAACTTCTCAAACATGAACATGAAAAACTAGAAAGGTGTAATTGGCACTCCACATGCAGGAATAGCGTGGTGCCTCTTAATTACTAGAAATGCGGAAATCCATAATCATGGCGACTACTCATTTCAAAAATTTGTCAATGGTCCATCCAAAGTAAATGATGGTTTGGTAGCCATTGTTATTCTGTTATTTAAAATGATATGAGGAAAAAGAGAGAGAAGAAAAAACAACTGGGTAACTGGACAACCTACAGTCCACACCATATTGGTCTGTGAAGAATTTATCATTCATAGCGCTTTCCCAATCCTTTTACTGGTTCACCTCCTTCCATACATCTAACCTAATAATCTTGAATGATTTGCCAGTTCCAGAAAAATAATCAGTTTTTTGGAGCATAGTGCAATTTAAACGAAGGGTGAGAAAAATCTTTCTTTTTTGTATAGAGTAGGCTAAAGGACAGACTTTTCCTCATCTACTCTCTTCACTTTCGCCTTCCCTTCCGTTTTAAATGTCATTTTTCTTTGCTAAACTGTGAACTGCTGGCTCTCCAGTTGTTCCTTCCACACTCAAGGAGTCCTATAAGTGGCTGGAACATAAAGTGCAAACGGTTGTGATTGTATTGATAGATATTTCATAGCCCAGGTCAGGAAGGAATACATGCTTATAACACTCACTCAATCCTGCACATTATGATTGTTCATGCTTTGGAATCTTGTGGTGCAAGCCCAGAAGTGGTAAGAAAAAAAATGGAAAAGAAAAGGGAATCATGTGGATGATAAAGGAAAGGGAACAAAAATGAAATTTGGTGTCTAATCTCTGTGGTTATGAGTTGTTTGCTTGAACTTGGATGAGGGAAAATAGAAAACTTACAACAAAATGAGTTGCACCGACCATTCTTATATTTGTAGCAACTATTGCTGCTTAAATTTTCCTTCTTCTTCTTCTTTTTGTTTTTTTTTTTTTGGGTATTCTGCTTTCCAGAAACAACTGCTGAGGTCCTACCTAGACTATGCAAAATCAAGTATGAAAGTGGTACACTGGAAGAGCTTCTTTATGTTGACATGCCCCATGAATATCAAAATGCATCTGGCCAGGTTGTCCTGGACTATGCAAAAGCAATACAAGAAAGTATATTTGATCAATTGCGTGTAGTTCGCGAGGGCCAACTTCGTATTGTATTTTCTTCTGATCTGAAGGTGGGCATTTAATTTCTCCTTTATTTTTTTTTATTTTTATATTTTAAAGCGCAAGAGTTCTTTAATATGATCATTCATCGCCATTTGCCTTATCTTGCTATAGATTTGCTCATGGGAGTTTTGTGCTCGGCGACACGAGGAACTTATCCCCAGAAGACTGATAATTCCTCAGGTTAAAACTTTAGTTTTTTTCTTGTATGGTTCACCATCGATACAATTGCTTCCATTTTGTGAAACGATCATGTTCAGTTGATCATTTTTAAGGCTTCCATTGCATGTCTATAATTCTTTTTTGTTTGTTCCTCCTGATTTATGCTTTTCTTTTGTTTTATCACCTCTTCCCCTGTTCAGGGTTATGAGATTTTATCTCCTATCCTTTGAGGACAAGGTTTGGATGGTAGGTGTAGCTTCCTTACATTTTGATTTCAGATCTGATTCATCACTTTTGGTTTGTGTCTCAGGTCAATCAGCTTGCAGCTGCTGCTCAAAAATATCAAGCGTCTGCCCAAAATACATCATCCAATGTACCAGAGCAAGAACTACAGACTAATTGTAACTTGTAAGTTACTTGTTACTATATTTGTTACATGCTATATCTTATATACTACACCATAACATTTCCCTATCAGAGCTGCTATTGTGTTGTTAGGTCATGTTTTCAATTAACCATGCTCCATTATAGTCTATATGTTATTTCCTAGTAACATGGTGTAGTGAAACTGGTCTCTTCAAGTATTGCTTCAATTTAATTCCAAACCAACATTGACCTAAAATACACTTTGCATATTTAACCATAATAAAGGGGTCCCACTCTGGATATTTCAGTCATCCTCTACCTCAATTGAATACCCTCCTTATGGTCTATATGTTATTTCCTATTAATATAGTGTAGCCAAACTTGCCTCTTCAAGTAGAGCTTCAATTTAATTCCAATCCAACATTGACCCAAAATGGACTTCACATATTTAACCATAATAAAGGGGTCCCACTCTGGGTCGAATGTTGCCAGCTCAAAGATGGCAATTGTCATTTAACAATCTGGCTACTTGGAAACTGGTTGAACTGCATGCATTTTGCTGATAGCTTGTTGCTGCCTTGTAGACAGAATAATCTACAAGTAATGACTTCTCCCACAGAAATGCATTCTTGAGACACCACCAACAGTATGGGATGATCCACCATTAGTGGTGGATCTCTATTTTTCTTTTTCATTCTTTTTATAGTTTCCTCCTTTCAAATGAGCAGCAACACTAAGGAGTAGTAGCAGTTGCGTTGCAACCAAGGAACATTGATTACTTGCGCATTTAGACGCTCTTGCTGCAGATATTTTGTAACACAACCTTTACCTGCTCCTGTGATGACCCAGCATATGGGGATGAATGTATGGGAATGGGCAGATTGTGTGTTCCTTTAGTTTGGCTGTGGTTGGTGGTGGAGGTTCTTCTGTAATTGATGAGTATGAGCAGATTCAAATAGATTGAGTTGATGTGGAATATCATTACGTTGCTGGAATCTAGATGCAGTAACTAGTGTTATATGGGACAAGGTGAAATAGCAGAGGAGATGCTTGGAGAATCTTAAAGGAAGTTGATTTTTTGGAAAAGAGAGTTGATGGTGGGATGGGGGCATACAAGCATATGTTAAAATAAAGAGAACTTGTTATAAAAATTATACCCATGGAGGAATGGAAATCACCTTGCAAAATATAAACTAGCGAAGAAAGAAGCCAAAAGAACTGGAACCGAAGCTAAGTATAAAGCATATGATAATCTATGACATAAATTATGAACAAAATCGGGTGAAAAGAGGTTGTATATGTAGAGCTGTCAATAAGGGACTCCCATCCCTGGCCCTTCAGGCCCTGAAATGAAAGTTCTGTCCTGTCTCTTACGGTTGAAGGGTCTAAGAAATCAGGGTCCATCTCGTCCGTGTAAGAGACACGGGACAGGATGGGACGGGATGGGAGTCCCTTAAAGGCCCAAGTGTTTAGTCCCTTAAGGGCCTAGAGATGAGAATAGGAGACAGAGAAACCCTAGCTTAGAGAGAATTGAGAAGGAGAATTGATGCATTAAGGGTGAATCATTATGCGAGTGAAAATGAGAAGGAGAATTGAGAGAGAAAGGGAGATAGAGAAGCCTTAGCCTGGATAGAGAGAGAGAGAAGGAGAGTCAGAGAAATGGAGAAGAGAGAGAGAGAGAGAGAGAGATAAGGGTTTTGATCATCAAGGAGAGAGACGTGAAAGCCTAGGCCAGAGGCTCGATCCTCATTGTCTTCATCACTGCACTGAAGTCTGTCTTTGACGAGGAAAAGAGAGAGACTGTTGCCAACGGTACACTCTCACCGGCCAGATTGTCTTTGTTGCAGATTGCTGCCGTTGGGGTAGAGGGAGGGGGGAGAGAGAGAGAGAGAGGTTGGCATTTGTGTTGTGAGTCTGTGAGTAACGAAACCCCTTTTGCATTTTTTTTTCAGTCCCTAAGGGTCGTGCCCATCCTGGCCCATCCCTGCACCTAAAAGGGCCAAAAAAATTGGGCCGCTCCTGTCCCTTATCTACAGACAGGATGAGCCGTCCCTCAGGGACTCACCCTTATTGACAGCTCTATGAATATGTATTTAAATATATACTAATGTTAACATTAATAAGAGAAAGTGAGAGACCTAAATGAAGTAAAACACATTAAAGACGAGAATCAGACTGTTCTTGTGAAGGATGAGGAATTGGAGAACATTGGAGAGGTTATTTTGATAAGTTATTTAATAACTATCATGCTGTAATAAGAGAGGAACTCAATGCTACTAAGGCAATCTGCAGTTATAGGCATGTAAGACCAAAAGCATGAAGCCAAAGACTCTTTAGGTAACGCCATGGGCCTGAGAACATCCCAATTGAAACTTGGAAATGTTTGGGTGAGGAAGGGGTAGCGTGGGGAGCAAACTATGCAATAAGATAACTAAGATCGCGAAAATGCTGGTTAAGTGGAGAATACTACTCTACTACCCGTGTTTAAGAAGAAAGATGATGTTCAAAACTGTTCAACTATGCTTATGAGTCATATTATGAAAGAGTGGGAAAAGAAATAAAAGAAACAAAAGTTGCAAACAATAAATATGATTTTATGTGAGGTAACTCAACTATGGAAGCTATCTACCTAATTAGGTACTTTGTGGAGATATATGGAGAAAATAATGAAAACCTGCATGCTGTCTTCATTGATGCAGCATTTATGTAGAGAAAGCATGTGATTGAGTATCATGATAATTTAATTGGGAATTCATGAATTATATCAATTGAATTAAGTTTATGTATTTAGTAGTGTTAGAGTAAAAGAAGATCAATGAAAGATTTTTGGATTTCATAGGTGTCCACCAACACCAAGGATCGGTACTAACTTCTTGTTTGTTTGCATTAACAATGGATAATCTCACGGGTGATATTGAGGAAGATATTTTTTGTGTATGTTATTTGCAAATGATATTGTCATGATTGATGAAAATAAGCAAGGTGTGAATCAAAAACTAGAAAAAATGGAGAAATATGATAGAATCAGAAGGTTTTAGTAGAACAATAACAAAGTACATGAACTTTAATATATACAATGATTTGGATGTAAATGTGAAAAATTGTAAGAGAAGAGACGTGAAAGAGGGATCATTGTTGTTATTTAGGATTTATTATCTAGAAAGATGATTAGATCAGGGTGGATGAACTAGAGATGTATTTTTGGGGTATTACGTGATCGTAAAATCCTGCTTAAATTAGAAGGCAAGAATTATAGAAGTGTAATAAAACCATCAATGACGTGAAATGTTGAACTATTAAAAGTTAACATACACAAAAGATGAGCATGCTAGAGTTGAGAATGTTAAAGTGGATGAATGGAGTAAAAAGAAAAGATAGAATTTTGAAGTCAGCATATTGGGTTAAACATATGAGTAGCACTAATCATAGATAAGACAAGGGAAAACAAATTAAGATAGTTTGGGTATGTTCAAAGGAGACCATTAATGCTCTTGTTAGAGGAAGAGAGAATGTATAAAATGAAGGCGCACTAAGAACAAGAGGAAGACCTAAGAAAACTCTAGGAAAGGTTATAAAATTTCATATGGTAATCACTGGTTTAACCAACAACATTGCTTTTAATAGAGTTAAATGGAGAAAACAGATCCAAATAGCTAATTCTAATCTAGTCGGGATAAAGACTCGCTTAAGTTTGGTTATGCTAAATTAAGTTGCATAGTTCTATCCATTTTGATGAAAGCACTGTTGTAACATTCTTATCTTATATTGTCTAGCTGTTTTGACATTTTGAAGTTAAAATATATGTATTTCTTTCCAGGTTTGTTTCTTCAGCTCGTCAATTGGCAAAAGCACTGGAGGTGCCATTAGTTAATGATTTAGGATATACAAAAAGATATGTGAGGTGCCTCCAGGTACGATGCTTATTACAACTTTGTGAAACCTTTTCTTTTCCTTGATTTTCTTTGTGTGAATTCTGCACCTTTTTAGGTGATGCAGATACAGACTGTAAATAGGCTGTTGTTTGGCGGTTGGTCTTGTTTTAAGTTATTTTGTGACTGCTAAACAAATACCTTGTTGCACTTACCTAATTAAAAAACCATCTTGTTGTTCCACTTAATCTTCACACACCAGAAGATGTCATTTCCTTATATATTAAAATCCCTTTTTGAGAATATGAAAGGATTGACAAGGCTTTATGGCACAAAGTGTTGGGATTTCACAAATCAGTATAGACTAATGTTTTAGTAGGAAAATTGCTTGCCTTGTACTTGAATTCTTGGGATTAATTCTTCCGTGCGACCTCCTTTAAGTACCAGCTGATCTTTTAAACATACACAAATGTTGTGTTGCCAAGATAAGAATGTTAGGGTGGATTAGTGTTTTGATCAGAAAGAAAGGAAGATGGGAAATAATAAGTATATTAAGGAAAAGCTGAAAATGTGGGGATGCCTTACTTGGAGATAAAATGAGAGAACATGTTAAGTGGGAGAACTCTAGAAGACATATTGGAACACAATCATATGGCCTTGTGTGTCTTTTTTTTCTCCTTTTCTTTTTTTGGGAAAATTGATCATGTGTGTTGAGTCAGTTGTAGAATGTGAATTTACCAGAAAAGTGATCTCTTTAAGTTATTCAGAAGTCTGTTTTCCTTTGCTGTTTATTCTTGATGAATGCCCAAGAACATGTAAAATTACAATAATGATGATGATGCCAATTTTGAACAAGAATTTTGGGTTTTTTGTAGCTGTTTTCTGAGGGTTATGAGTTCTGATTAATTATAACTATGCCCATGAAATTTGAACGGTAAAACATTTAGAGAACTTTGTATATCTGTTTGTAACTTGTATTGTTACTACACTGTCGACAACAGAATGACAAAACATCCAAATCTTCTTTGGATGGCCTTTTAAGGTATATTTGGTTATTTGAGTGTACCATTCAGCATCCATGCTCAAACTCTTTGCCGAGTAGAACTTTTTGTAAATCTTTTCTGTAAATAAGGAAGAAAGGCTGTTGGCATAATTTGAATAGCATGTTCCAAAATAGTTATAAGGTATGACTTGAATAAGTTTTAGTAAATTGACTCTATCTATTTGTAACATTTGCACAAATAGCAAAGATTTTATGGTAGAGCATGCTGCTATCATTATGTTTTTCTATGATTAAAAATTCAGTGAGATTTTAGCTTTTAAATAAATGCCCCCACAAAATCCACATCTTTATTAAAAAAAAAAAAAAAAAAAAATTAATGGCTGTCAAGGGTTACAAACTTTTTTTGTTCAAATTGATTTCTTTTCACCTACTGCCTTCCCCATGACAATTTAAACTCGCCTGTTAAACGAGTTTGTCCCCGCAGTCTTGGAATGCAATAATATATTTAGAGTCCAGAACAATATCATACTGCATATAGGGTCATCTTCTATTCGTACTCTGTGGTTGCTAAGCCATTTCATTTTGTGGTTTCTTTTTATGTATGAGGGATGGCATTTATATGTCATGAATGGAAACTCCCTTTTTTTTGGGGGGGGGGGGGTTTACAAGTTGAAACAGATACTGATTTGGAATAATATTGTTAATTTTCATCTTCTATTTTGCTTTATCGCGTCTAGATAGAGGCTTTGATTGTGAATGTCCCTGGTAATTGACTAGACTCTGTTTTTCTAATTTCTTGTTTGCTAAACTGCAGATATCTGAGGTAGTCAATAGCATGAAAGATTTGATTGATTATAGCCGGGAAACAGGGAAAGGGCCAATAGGTAAGCTTTGTTCTTTTCTTTCAAGTTGAAAATTTCAATCAACATCAAGCATTGTTTTTAATGTGGTGGTGTTATTGAGATACGTTGTCCCTAACTTGATGAATAGGGGGAGATTGAATTGGTATTTTACTCGACTCAAACAACCATTTTAAGGCTTAAACTAAAATAGTTTGTGTCAGCTACATGAATAGTTAATATCCTAATATACTTGATGTTAATTTTAACCTAATATCAAGCAGTTTAAGCCCATATGCATATTTATATAATTTTTAAATGGCACTTTTGGCTGGAGAAGTGCAAAAGTTTTAGATATTAACTCCTGTCTCCACATCTTTCTTGGGAGAGGTTAATCTTCTATTTTTTGCACTTTTTTATTATTGTTATTATTTTATTTTTTACAACCTTACGCTTCTGGAGCATTCAGTGTTGCTTAACTATAGGGACATGGCCGGCTCAAGCATAAGGCTACTAAATCCTTTGCTTGAGGCCCCCTTAATTTTAAGCCCCATGATTCTGTAACATTATGTTTGCAGTCTATATACTTTTTATATTTATTCAAACTGAATTATGCCCCTTAACTTTTGTAAATGAATGCCTAATAAATCTTATTCTCTCCCATTCAAATTAATTGGTCAACTCTAATCTAATCATTTCCCAGAATCTTTAATTCTTCTCCCCATCAGCCTCCATCATTTTTTTAACTTTTCCACCTTAATTGCATAATATATCGCATTCTCTCTCATTATTAGTTATCCAATTGTAACCTAATCACTTTTCCAAAAATGTATAATAAATTTAATTGGTAACTTTGCATCTCAAAAATCTAGAAAAATAAAATAAGTAAAAAAATTATGTTAATTTTATTAAATAAATTAAAGGCCCTGTATTAAAATTTGCTTTAGGCCATCAACTCTCTTGAGCCTCCCCCGTATAAGGGTTTGCCTGACAGTAATTATTGTTCAGCTATTGGCAAGGGATATGTTTTGATAGTTTTTCTAAAACTTCTTTCTTAGTGTATAAATCGACAAAAACAATTTGTTAGTATGACTAAAGCTTATTCTTAACTCTGTATCTCTAATGGAACTCTAAAACAAGGAATTATGTAATAAGAATGACAAGTGTCTCTTGAGTATTTAATGAATTAAGTTATAAGTAATTAGGAAACAGCATCAGGCTTTATCCAAGAATTAATGGCAAGTTTTATGTTTGACATGCTGTTAGATTTTATTACCACTTAGAACATACAGATTTCACATTCAACACTGTAGGAACTGATTTATGACAAGGACTTTGGATTATAGGAGAGTACCTCTGATGGGATTTATAAAAAGTTGTTTCTTCTATCATTTCTTCTATTTTCTTTTAGTAGCTACATGTGTACTCGCCTCATTTCACTTTGCTTGTGCTTCTTTCCAGTTAGGAACTCCCAAAAATGATCTTGAGCATTTCGTCAACAATTGTGCTTTCTTTCTTCTTTGAGTTAAGGAACTAAAGTAGCTTATATATTTCAGACAATATGTGAAACTGCAACTGTGGGAGTATTTTGTTGTGTTATTTTGGCTAAAGATAGCTTTACATGATTGCTCAACTGCTTACTAACTTTTGACAACTCTTCAGATAGTTTAGCCACATTTTCTCGGAAGGCAAGTCCATTGGGTCAGCCACATTACTCTGGCCAGCAACCTGAGGAACAGGCACAGCAGCCAGCGGCAGGACCAAACTTTTATAATGATCATGCTTCTGTCCAAGCAACCTCTGTTCCTTTTTCTGCTGCCAATGGCATCGCAAGTGCAAATAATTCCATAGGAACCCCTTCCAATCCAACTTCTGGTACTACTGTCGTTGGGCTACTTCACCAGAACTCTATTAATTCCAGACATGAGAATCTTGTCGGCAATCCGAACAGTCCTTATGCTGGTACTCCAGGTCAGATTCCATCTGCTGGATCCTCAACTACCGTACCATCGGCTCAGCCCAACCCCTCTTCTCCATTCTCATCCCCAACTCCATCATCCTCTAACAATGCCCCACAGCCCTCTCATAATGCCATAACAACTACAGGCACTGCGACCCAAATTAATTCTGCCAATTCACCAGTAGCTCTGTTGCAACAATCACCACAGTCCAATGAGGGTGACCCAAATGAGTCCCAGAGTTCTGTTGACAAGATAATACAAGAAATTATGAATTCCTCACAGTTTGGTGATGCAAGTGACATTGTGGGGGTTGGTTCTGTTGGAAGTAGTGTGAAGAACATGAATAATGTCGCTCAAATAAGCAATATTACTTTTGGCAATGGCAACCCTTTAGCTGGAAACACAATGTCAAATAATAGCTTAGGAATTAATGGTACTGGATCTGGGAGCTTTGGTGGTGGAATGGGTATCTCTGCCTCGGCTGGTGGTGCTAGAGCTATAATGGGAAATAATTCGATGACAACGCATGGAAGGGTGGGCATGCCATTGATTCCTCTTGATGCCAGCATCAATCATCAACAACATGAATTTGGTGGCCCGTTGCTTAACAGCTATGGAACAGTCCATGGCTTTAATAATCTTAAATTTGACTGGAAACCATCATCTTGAGGTTGTGCCATCCTGTCTGCCATCAGATTATTTTGAGAAGTTGTGGATTACCGCAGATGTGATAGATATACACTATCTGATTGTGTGAAGAAGTGCTTCTGAGGCCCAAGCTGAGGATTTCTTTCTGCTACATGAGATTGAAGTTGTCATGCTAACACCGAGTAATGGCCCGTTTGGTGCTGATTTGCATGAAAGATTATACTTATTGGTCTCAGTCATCGCCCGGTTTTCCCTTGATATTCTTCTTTACCTTGCATTTTTATGTCAAGAGTGTACCGTTGTGGGTTTTTTTTCATGGGGATTGCCTTTAGAATTATATGTACTTATTAAGATTTTTAACGCCCTCTTCCCAGTTGAAAATGAGTTCATTGGAGCAGCTTTTTCAGTTTTGGTTGGTGTGGATCTGTGTTGCTCCATTTGGTGGGGGCTTTGTGTAAATAAAACAGCATCTTCACCCTTAAGTATAATGGCAATAGTACTACTACTAATAGTTGAATCTTAATTCGGCAACCTATTTGCT
The DNA here is from genome assembly GCA_033439265.1 of Dillenia suffruticosa. Classification (NCBI taxonomy): domain Eukaryota; kingdom Viridiplantae; phylum Streptophyta; class Magnoliopsida; order Dilleniales; family Dilleniaceae; genus Dillenia; species Dillenia suffruticosa. The sequence continues at coordinate 2,504,299 of JAVTVX010000012.1, read as the reverse complement.
CAGCATGTATAGAAAACTAAGATGCAATGACCTTACCAACGAAAGTCAGGAAGGTAACTTAAGCCGGCCCACGGCAGAAATATACCATTTGAGATTATTTGTGAAAATTTATGATAACAAATTATCTCTGAAAACTTTAAATTTTGAGCTAAATAACAAGTAAGCTTCTGAGTTTTAAAAAGCTATATATATATTTTTTCTCACCACTAGTATCTGGAATTGTACTCTGACTAATCTGGTTTGAGCGTTTATAGGGAACCTAGTTAGGATGTGGCTCTTCTAATATAATTTTTTTTATTAAATCATAATAATATAATCAGAATGATGCATAACGAGCCATGGTAATGTATATAAATTTCTTTAATCGCCTAAAAAAGAAATAAACTATTAAAATACAATCAATTATTAACCTCTTGCAATATTTATTTCAAAAAAATGTTTTGATTGCATAAAAAGTTGAAAAAAGAAAAAAGAGATGTTCTTCGTCCCTTCGTTCCTCTTACTTTTCGAGAATCGATAATGGAAAAAGAACAAGAAATTAGGTGGAAATTCGGCAAAGGTGGAGAAATAAACGAAGCTGAAATTGAGAGAGAGAGAGAGAGAGAGAGAGAAATGATTTCCCAAGGCCTAGAATTTGTGATAGTGGAAGTCAAAAAATTAAAAACGTTTTTCATGAGTTGCTCGTACTTGGTTCTTGAATCAGGGACTGCTTGGAAGGGCTTGATGATTTCCTCAGGCTTCGGAGTGAGTTCTTCAATGGAGGAAGATGTAGGTGTTGATATGATGATGAGGGTATGGTGGGAATTCTTTGAACAGTGATGGCTCTGAGAAGAACAGGTAGGGAGATAAGGAAATTAGGGATTTGGGAAATGGGGTTTTGGAGGACAACAGAGGGAACGGGACTTTAGTTGTGACTAAGCGGAATAATGGTGAAAAACCCGACAGAGAGGGAGAGAGAGAGCATAGCCGCACTAAACGTTGAAGGAGAGCAGTCTTGAACTGACGCACACCAATTTTTTTTGGATCTCCACAATCCAAATTTCTTTTTTTAAAAAAAAAAAAAATTTAATTGTAGAGAATAAATTTCTAACCATGCTAAGGCATTGATGGATCCCCACAATCCAAGCGCCTTCATCACTGGTCTGTATGCCAGTGATATCTGCTCGAGCTCATTCAAGAACAAGACCAGGCAGAGAAAATAGTTATGACCCATACCACCGGAGCAAAAGAGACCCCACCCACACCAAGCGAAACAAGCAAGAACAACCATGTTGCCATGCTAAACCAAATATGCATGCCTGAACATGGAAAAATGCTACCATATTACAAGTGAACATGCCATTTTTTTTCCCACCACTGGTATCTAGAACTACATTTCGATTAATATGATTTTTTCTATTCTTAAATTTTGAATTTGAGATGTGATCCGATACCACATCTTACTAAACCAACTCTCCTTTGTTCAAAAAGTTGTGTACCCATCCTGTTGGTATAAAAGCCAGCAAGGTAGCAAGAATGTCCCCAATTGTAACACCAAAGGAACGAGAACAAATTGCCTAGAGTGAACATGAAACTACTGAGAGAAACAGCTTGAGAAGTCTGAACATCCGTTGCAAATCTGCACTGAACTTGCAATCTGCAAATGAAAGAGAACCCAGATTATACCAAAATAGATAATATTAAATCAACATTTAACACTTTGTTCTTTACAAAAACTTAAATTGAAGACCAAAATATTGACCTTCAAAATGATAATCACAGCAACAATGACCAGCGAGGAGAGACCATAAACCCGAGTATCATTTTAGATGGAAATCACAATTACATTTAGCAGATCGTAAAACAATGTTCCAAAATTAAACTTCCAATAGCCCATGCAAGGCCGGCTCAGTATGAAAATTAAACTGCTCTATCAGGATCTATAGTGCAGAGGGGTAAAAGAGAAGCATCCTTTCCCAAAATCTAACCTTGCAGCAGATAGAAAAACATGGTTTTTCATCAAGAACTTTGGTTCTGTGAGATGCAAATCATGGTAAACTCGTTTTGGCCCAGATTTTTAAGATCTTGAATTCAATTCTTGCCGTGAGGTAGAGAAGTAAAAGTCACAAATAACAACATTGGAAATTGTCAGATGTTTTTTTTTTTTTTGTACCTATTATCGGTATCGGGAGCTATAATGTGACTGATTCGTTGAGTGTTTGCGGTGGTTCTATTTAAGGGGCGGCTCTCCCAACACAGTATTTTTCATTTTTAAGTTTTAAATTTAAAATTTGATTAAGACATTTAGGGCTCTAGTCTCCATCGGTAAATTGTTAGATGTTTCATAAAAATAAGTAGAGACCATTGCCAACAAAAATAAGTAGAGGTGTTGGGTGGTTGGGCCGATGGGTGAGATAGCACAAATGGACTGAAAGATGAAACTAACCTAACCCATTAAGATTAGGGCTTGGACTTTGTTTGTTCGTTCAAATTGGACTCAGCCGAACAAGGGTGTACAAGAGCTTGGCAAGGCCTCTTTGGCCATTTTTTTTAGGCACAAATTTTATTTTATTTTTATTATTATTATTATTCTTTTTTTGGGTGAGGGTCTCTTTGACATTATCATTAAGGGTTTCTAGGTGTTGCTTAGAAGAGGCTCCAAGGACTTTTTTTTGGGGGGGGGGTTGAAAGAGACAACTATAGGCATAAATTAGTGGGAATAGGAATATATCAACATTGTTAGATGCAAAAAGAGATTCTCATAAATGAAAATTAGATTGCTCTATCTTACATTAAAATAATAAAGAGCTAAATTAAACAAAAAGGTTATGTCATACCCAAAAAATGGTACACTTATCTGGGGACATAAAACTATTGTTTTTGTTCATGAAAATTGGATAGAATTATTAATTTCAGAGAGCCATCAGGGATGTAGAATAGAGAGAGAGAGAGAGAGAGAGAGAGAGAGAGAGAGAGAGAGCACCACCTAACCCTCAAACTCAAGGGGATTAGAAGAGAGAGAGAAGAAATATGGTTGATGCATGATGGCCGCCGCCCTCTATGATTGGTAAGCTTTAAACCCGGGACCCAATTGTGACACTGGGACAACGAATCTGATGTGATTTCGGAGGTCTATCCATCACTCTATCCTTATTATTTTTTATTTCATATTTTACATAGTTGTTTTGCCTTTAAAAATAATAATAATAATAATAATAATAATAAGGGGGTAGGTCCAAATGTTGGGACGATATTTCAATGATCCCATAATCATTATGTGGATAATAGGAGTTAGCTTAAATACTAAACCCCTTCCTTGCACTTGTTTAATTACATTATTGTGAATGGTCCCTTTGCTTCTTCTTTGATTAATGATTCATTCAAAGGACATAAAAAAGAAAAATGAATTTAGCCAAAAAAAAAGGTTCTCTCTCTCTCTCTCTCTATCTCTTTCTCTCGGTAGCCGGCAACAATGTGAGGATCTATGATTTAATTACATTTGTGATTCCAAAATTAATAGAATGTGCGCTAACCAATTCATGTTTTAAAATATTTGTAATTGTATTTAGAAATTTTGAGATTATATCTGACAAAGTTTGGTTAAATTGAAGCAAAATTAAAAATTGGATTGAAATATATAGGATTTATTTGAATTAATAGAATGATAATAAGATGAACACCTGTTGGCGTAATTAGGAAGGGTATTTTCGTTTCTTAATCAGGTCGGGAGTTCGACTCCTCCTAAATACGGAAAAAACAATATTGGGAGATCCCCCCTCAATGAAGCACGACAGTCAGACCGATCCTAATTAGTCGGAGAGAAATTTCGAATACCGGATGGTGGCTTAGTCATTGGAACAAAAAAAAAAAAGGAATGATAGTAAGATTTAGAAATGAAATTCTCATATTATAATTTTTCTGAAATCTAAGTAAACATATGAATTTTTGAAATATATTTTCAGGATTTTTTATTTCAAATCTAATTCTGATTTTCAAGTGTGAACCAAACATTCCTTTAATTACTGGTATTTGAAGAAAATTTATCTTTTGTCATATAGTTAGATCATTCTTAAACCCTGAAAAAAATTGATAATTTCTTCCCCAATTAAAAGTTAGTACACATAAAGTAATTTGAAATTGCCATACCATATATTTCCCAGCTAGAAAATAAAAGGAGATGTCTAGTTCCATTAAGGGCGAAAGGAGTGGGCTGCCTAATTTTTTTTTTTTAAGTTATCTCTATATATTTTTAATTATATTTTCAAATATTCATTGTATTTTGATTTTCTAATATAAATTTTTTATTTTGTCGTGTAATCGATAATACAGATAAAAATGTTGGTTGTCCAGAGGGAAAACTCCATTGAAGTTTTCAATTTACATCAAGGTCTCCAAGTTTTCAAATGATAGTTGTTTTTGGATAAACTGGTTTATCTTGTAATGACATTTTTTATATAAAAAATAATCGATTTATTAAGATAGAATATTAAATTTTTTAATCAAATCTTAAATTTAAAATTTAAGAATGAAAAAAATAATGTTAGGAGAGTCATCTCTAAATAAAATTTTTATAAATGATTGGATCAAATTAATCAAAATATGTTTCTATATACTGATAGTGACAGGAATAAAAAACAATAATAATGTCCTTTTTCACTGCTCATGGCCTTCTCAAGACCTCCGTCTCCACAAAGTCTTCCCATGGGATGGGCCATGTCCAAGACCAGCAAAAAGGGAAAAAAAAAATGATTTGTATATACAGACTCTTGAAACAAGAACAAAGAAAGTTCATCTCCTTCGGGAGAAGGAGAAAAATCAAGTGCTACGGTTTTGAGCAATTATTAGAATTTAAGTGATTCATAGAATAATTCAGAAAAGACAAGGGGTTAAGTAGAACCTAGGGAACCTGTGGGGTACCATATTTCCATCACGCTGTCATCTTTCTGGCATTGTTGATCTTAGCCAAAAGGCCGTGAAGGGTATTTCTAGCATTGTTTAATGTATTAGGTTGGCAAATTGTGTCATGAAAACGAGGTCTCATTGGTCATGGTGCTTCAACTAAACATCTCCTTTAGAGACCTACGTACCTCCACTGTTGTTTTCAAATTGGAAGCTTAGTACCAAAAAAAAAAAAAAATTGGAGGCTGTTGATCTTGATGGCGGCTGGAGCTAGGCTTGTGTGAATGCTTGTCTTTACTTTAAGATGCCTAACCTTCACGTGAAAAAAGTATTTAGTTGCTCGGCCTAATGTTTGCTATAATAAATTAATTGAAAAATACCCTTGTAACAAAATTAAGAATTTGTATTTGAATTTTTGAATTATTATTATTATTATCGTCGTCGTTGATGTCAGTATTATCGTCTAAATTAAAAAGGACTCAGATAATAACAAAAACTACGACCTAGTCATGGTTTTTGTTGTTTTTTGATCTAAACTTTTAGATAAAAAGAAAAAAAAAAGAAAGAATTACTTTATTATATAATTTTTTTTGTATCATGACTTGATCATCATCTAATATCAAGAGTTTTATCTCGAATAATCTGAATCGATAGCTATAAAACCCATCGAAGTGAGGGGTCTCCCAACAAATTCCTCTCCGTTTTCATAGGGAGTCAAACTCTTGTATGGTTAAGGAACAACAAGTCTCTTACCATCTGTGTCGGTCTTTGTTGGTACTTTATTATATAATTCAAACATATTGAAATGAGAAAAAATAATATATATACCGAAACCTTACTCTTTTTGTTTCCTTTGGCGTTTTTTTTTGTTGGAAAAAAAAAGGAAAAAAGAAAGGAACATATCTTCATCTTTGATGACTAAACCCAAGAAAATATATTTTTTTTAAAAAAAAATCAATTTTAATAAATCAGACAAAAGCTAAGAATCGAACAAGATGGTGAGGTTTTCACCATGATTTGATTTTGGCACTTGGGATTTCTAATTTTCTAAATATGCTTAGGTCATTGCTAACACTTTTAATTGACCCAAAATTGACTTAGAGAACACCCCAATTTACTTCCTGGGACCAAGTTTGCACAGAGAAAGAGAGAGATGAATAATTGTAACAGTACACATTAAATCACAAGTTGCCACCAAGCTATCTAGTTTCATTTTCATACTTATCATTTGTGGAAATTTGTCATCTTTTCATATTGACCTTTTCTCCTATATTTAATTTGACCCTTGTTCATCTCTGTGGGCTCAGAGATTTAGACATCTAGGTGGTTTTTTGTAGTTAGAGGGGAAAATATAGATCGGAAATAGTAAAATTAGTTAATGTGTTTAGTTTTATATAAAAAATAAATTTGATTAATAAGATAATATTTAGTATAACATAAAAAGAAATTTAAATATTATCTCATTAATCTTTTACCCTTTTTTTATATTTTGCATAGTTGATATTAATTATATACATTTATAAATATTTTCAAATAAAAATAAAAATATGCCCATTTTTTAAAGAGATTAAAAGTATGGCACTCTTCCAAAATAAAATAATTTTTTTTGATAAGAGAGTTGAACTCGAGAGTTTTAAAAGAAAATAGATGGTATCAATTAAATTATAATTTATTGATTTTAGAATAAATCAATAATTTAAATAGATTCGTTTATTTAGTTTTATGCCTTCAATCTTGATAGCACTAAAGTAATGTATTCATTTATTAAATAATAATAATAATTTAAATAAGATATTTTATAAGGCAATGAAAAAACAATCATAAATTTAATATTTGGATCCTTCTTTTCCACTTGTTTCAATTGGGGGGGGAGGGAGAGAGAGAGAGAGAGAGAGAGAGAGAGAGAGAGAGAGAGAGAGAGAGAGAGAGAGAGAATTTATTCCATGCGATTCCGTCAAGAGACAGCAATGTCAAAGCTTGTGTCCAATCTTAACTGCATTAAATAAAAAAATGAAGGAGTTCACATGTGAAGAAGATATGTCCTCAAATAAGGGCAAAAGCACGAATTCTTGCAACAAGATTAGGCTTTAGACGTAGTCAAAACGAGGGTGCAACTTGAGGCCATAAAGGGTTCGAAATTGGAATCATTGAAGAATGACCCTTTCAACTTTAGCCCTCCAAGTTGAGGGACTATAGCTAACTTACATCAAATAGGTCAAAACTACATTACCAAATGAATTTCTTAGCCATCTAATCATAAAATATTTTTAGATAGCCATCCTCACATTAATCCCATAAATGAAAGAATATTAAACCGATAATAAGTATTATACACTTTGTCTGAGTGTATTTCGCATATCTCAAATCTAAAATGATAATATTTGATTTAGACTGAAATTTAACTCATAACACAAATTTACATTATAAAAATTTCGTACAAATTTTATATAATAATATTTATTTTTCTAAATTTTTTCAAGAGAAAGAGAAACGAAAAACGTAGAGACAGAGTATTATGATCGCCGAATAAAAGAAAAAGAATTTAGCTAATTTTATGCACATAGGTTTTTTGGGGGGGGGGGGTTGGGGGTGGAGTGGGTAAGGCCAGTTTTTTGGATCTAAAAGGGTGAAAAACAACATTTTTGGGGGATTGAAAAAGTCACATAAGATTAATCAAATCAAAAGCTGACAGAAATTTCATTTAATGGACGGTAGATATTAACAAAAGTTATTATTTTAAGGTGGTATGCATGTAATGTTGGGCATATGGTTAGGTAATGGAAAGTATTGTTTTGGTTGACTTGATTTTAACTTTTGAGCCATATCATAGGACCCACCCCATGATCCAAGGTTGAGTTGAACCCATTTGTCAACGTTTGTCCAGTGTCTAGTTTCTTGCTTCCTTTTGGGCAAGAATGATTCAACCAAGTCTATGTGCATAAAGCTACCATACCCCCAATTTATATTTTTCAATTTTGAAAATACCCATGAGTGACATGAAAATTTCAATCCAAAATTGTTGGCCATGACCTTTGGAATTAGAAAATTTTCACTCTAAACCAAGTGGGTGTTGAGATTATTTGTCCAAAATTAGAAATATAATAACCATTCGGTAAAAGTCATCCATAGTTTAGAAAAAGGTTAAATCCCCACCTAAACATTTGTAGGCAATGTTTGTGTAAAGATGACATTGATTATAGTTAAAATGCAAATCATTAATTTTGTATGCAATAAGGGGTTTAAGAATTTTACATGAATTGCTCCTAAAGTCACTTTTAACCCATAGGTAGATCGATTCTACAATAACATATAATATTATATCCTCAAAGTTTTAGAATAATTGAATTTAAGATATTAATTGAAAAGAAAATCTCCATTAATCTTTTGAACCACGCTTTACTACAGAGGAACAAAAGGCATCTCTTTATCTTCTCAAAAATTCGATACAGTATATCATCGCACCAGGGAGGTGGCTGTCCAATTATACAAGATGTCGACTTTATAACGACGGATCATAAATTATAATTCAAACTAAATATTATATAAGAAAAGTAGGTCTTCGTTCTTGTAAGAACACTCAAGTGGTAAAACAAAACTTTTATTCAATTATTTTTCTTAAAAATTAGAGTTTAAACTTTCATAAAGATATATATTTTTACGATTTTTATGATTTAAAAAGAAAAAATAGGCCGTTGCCTTTGCATTCTATGAGAAAATCTAAATGTTTTTTATACATTAATGGAAATTATCTCTATGAATATCTTCGTGGAGAGATTAAGTAAACTAAGTCAAATGATTAAAAAATAAGAAAGAAAAAGATGTTGAATTTCTCGTGCCGATTAAGATAATTATGTTTGAAGTTAACGAGAAAAAGGTGCCAAAATTTCTTTGGAGCCGAGTCGCATATACTTGCAATTTACGTCTTTTCCCAAAGGAATTGTTTTATGTGACAAAAAGGTGTGGCAGTCTGTTTTTTTTTTTTTTTTTTTTTTCCCCCTTAATTCTCTAATTGAATTTAAAAAAGAAAAAAAAATTCTAAGTGGTGGACATGCTTATAAGGTCAATTGTCCGTACGTGCGGGGTTGTCTGAAAATTATTTTCCATTTTAATCAAAATTAAAACCATATACTAAAAATATTATTTTGAAAAAATACAATCACATCAAGTAAAAAATAAAAAAAAAGAAAAAAATACATTGCCTTGTTTTCTTTTCCCCGTTGATAAATGTTTGTTTGTGCATATAAATGGTTTTCCCTTTTTAATGGGTGATTGAACGTTATTATTATTTAAGCAGAGTTATGAATTTGAGTTTTTTATACGGAGAAACAAACATCCCAGGAGAGTTTTGCCTAGATTCAAATCCGGTGGTTGGTCCAGTGATCAAACACTGTTACTCATTAACAAAATTTTAAATTTAAATTTTGTGTCTAAAGAAATAGAAACTAACGAGAGAGTTTTACACTTAAATACCCAATTTGATTTGAATAAGATTTAATTAAATTTAAATAATTATTGGATATCATTAATTTATAAAAAAAATAAGTGTTTTTTAAGTTCTTGTGGATGAAATTTGTGCATAAATAAATCTTTTGATAAAATTTTCGACAAGCTTAGATAGAAAAAATGGGTAAAAGATATTTTTTAAAAAAATATTATGTTTTTTAAAAGTACATTATTTTAAATATGGGTTTACTTTTTAATAATTATATGTTATATATTCTAAATTATAATTTTAAATGTATTATATTTCATTTTTTTTGTTACAATTATATTTCATTTTATCGATATGAAATTTTTGATTGGCTTGAGGTTGGCTCATGTTAAAAGAGAAGGTTCTAATACGAAGATTTCAAATTTCTGAAAAAATCACAAAGTGGTGGGAGTCTGGAGGAAGAGCATCATCGGCAGATTCACGGTAGATGATGACATGGCAACTGACATGTGCAGTGGTGTAAACATTGTAGACAAGACAATCCTCCGCCCATGAAGGAGAAAAAGGAAAAAAATAAATCACGATTCACACCGAAAACCAAATCCGCGAACCCCAACTCCCACGTTTCCATTGACACACCCAAACCCACTAGAACCTCTCTCCTCTCTCTTTCCTCGGTGTTTCTTAGCATAGCATGGCAAAGTGGACTGCACAATAACCCATGTAGATTCTCTCTCCTCTCTCTCTCTCTCTCTCTCTCTCTCTACCCTCTTTAAACAAACATGCATTTCCTACACGTAAGGACACACTCACTCTCTCTCTCTCTCTATCCAAGTAGCCACATCAAGCGCTTGGCCCAACCCCCGCTTGCCGTCCCACCACTCTTAGCTGTTCTCCTCTGTTCCTTCCTCTCTCTCTCTCTCCCCGCTGCTTCTTCAACTTTTCTTCTTTCTATTCACAACACTCAAAATCCAAACTTTTTCTCCCTACCATCATAACCCTATTTTTATTTTATTTTATTTTTAACTTTTTTAACACTTCTCCCTATCTCTCCCCCTCTCTCTGAAAAATGACTTGGTTTGGGAAGAAAAGCAGCAAGAACAAAATTGAGAGTAAGGAGAAAACGAAAGGGAAAGCGAAGAGTTTTGAAGAAGGGAGAAAAGGTAAGGATTGTGGAGGGTTTTTGGGGTTTGATTCGGACGGCGGAGATAAAATTGGGAGACTGCATCGTCTTCCTCTACCGGTGATTTCTTCTGATCGTAGTCTTGCTGTTTCTGGATTTAATTCAGCTTCTAGTTCTGGCTCTGCTGGTTCTTCTGATGACCCTCTTGATTTTTCCCAATTTGGTCTTCATAATAGGTTTGCTCTCTCTCGCTCTCTCTCTTTCTCTCTCTCTCTCTCTCTCTCTCTCTCTCTCGTGTAATTTAACTGAGCTTTCTTTCATCTAATTTAGGTTTTACTGGTATCTGATAGTTGTAGCTATTGAATTGAATTGATGAGTCATGCATGCTTTATTGGAGATTTCCAATTCGTGATCTTTCTCTGTCTCTCTCACTTTGACACCCGTGTAAGTTTGATCTAATTTTGGGTTTTAATTGGGAAACTTGAAGAATTATATGTGTTGATTTTTAATCTTTGAGTCTTTGATTGCTTGTAAATGTTAAGATGAATCCAAGATTCATGTCTGCCGATGAGAAATTCCCAATTTTGTGCGATTACTCTCTCTCTCTCTCTCTCTCTCTCTCTCTCTCTGAAAAACTATAAAACTGTTTTTTTCTAGGGCTTTCCTTTTTGTCCAATAGTTTTATAATTCTTTACCTCTTAATTGATTCATTTGTTTTGTTATGATTACAAGATAAGGAATTGCTCTCTCTCAACAGAGCTTTGGTGGTTGAGATTTTTATCAAGGAATTCTAAAATTTTTGTTATGTTATTTTAGCTTAAAATAGATCTTAATAAAAGTCGAGACATAGTTACTAATTTTATGAATCTCTGTGTATAAATCTCCTTAAATTATAATTATGCATACGTAGCTTGCGCTTCCCATTTATGGTAAAACTGGTCATGAGTATATTCAATGTCATTGAGGTTTAAGGAAATTTCAATTCAGGTTGGAAATTACAGTGAAATGCACGGGATTGGAATAATTTGAACTTATCAACTTGTTATGCTAAAGAATCCCTTTTGTTTTTTGGGTAATTCAGGTGTCAAAATGATGGCAGATTCAACTCGGGATCAAGAAGCCCGGTTCTGGGATCAAGAGGGGCTACAGCTTCTACATCACCTATTCATCCGCAGTTCAGCGGTGCAAATCTAGAGCCTGTTACTGGAAATGAGTGCAGGTTTAGCCCAAGGTCAAGGAGTCCTGGTCCAGGATCACGAGTGCACACTGCTCGATTTTGTGGAACAAACCTGGAATCTCCACCAGGCAAACAAGATGATGGTAGAAGTACATTCCACCCTCTGCCCCTTCCACCGAGTTCTCCTACCAGCCCATCTTCTTCACACAGCATGAGGAGTATTGGTTTGAATGAAAGTACAAATTCTACTACTTCCAAGTGGAAGAAAGGAAAACTTCTTGGAAGAGGGACTTTTGGGCATGTTTATCTTGGATTCAACAGGTGAGACTGCTGTTCATCATGTGACGCAATATGTATGATCTTAAACCGTTTGAGCTTCTGCTGATATAGATGCATATTGCGTAATTGCATGGTTATAATTACTGTCTGCAGTATTCTCCTAACTATAGGTGTGTGCAATTTAAACAGTGAAAGTGGGCAGATGTGCGCAATCAAAGAAGTTAGGCTTGTCTTGGATGATCAGAACTCTAGAGAGTGTCTTAAGCAATTAAATCAGGTACTAATTCCCTCTTCTACCCTTTCTTTATCATGCATAGTGTTCTTATGAGCATACAAGGTATTACACTGTAAGAATTGGCCGTGATGAACTTATAACCTTGTATTTCATCTTGCTTGATGTTGACAGGAGATAAACTTGCTGAGTCAGCTTTCACATCCTAACATCGTTCAATACTATGGAAGTGAACTGGTATGCACATAACAAGAATTGGTTCCCCTGTTTAATAATATTTGTACTGACAATAGAATGACCTTGTTGTATCTGGACATGAGATAAGATGTGAAGTTGAGAGTGGATTTACAATTCTTGGCAGAAGTGAGTTATGGTTATTGAACCCATTCATATGATAATTCTGCAATTTGATTTCTTTAGGGAGAAGAAACACTATCTGTCTACTTGGAATACGTTTCTGGTGGTTCCATCCACAAGTTACTTCAAGAATATGGAGCATTTGGGGAACCAGTTATTCAAAATTATACTTGGCAAATCCTTTCAGGGCTGGCCTACTTGCATGGAAGACACACAGTGCACAGGTAATTACTGTCCTTCCTTGTGTGGTTCTTGAAATAATATCATATGGAATTCTGCTTCCTTGCATCAAGCTGGAAACTTGAAGTTGTTTTGGGGTTTCTGGCAGGGACATTAAAGGAGCAAATATATTGGTGGATCCTAATGGGGAGATTAAGCTTGCTGACTTTGGCATGGCAAAACATGTATGGTCCTTGGGGAAGTTTAAAATATTTTTCTGTTAGTTCTTTGTTATTCCACAATAAGATACTAAGATATAGGAAAAGGTTATATGTCAATGCCTTTTATGCTTTAAAAGTTCCGAGTTCTGTAGATTCTTTTCCTCCTTACTTGCAAAATGGAACAGAGGAGCATATATGACGCATAAGAACCAAATGTCTCTGACTCTGATCCCTGATAGGAATGCATTCTGATGATATCTTTGACATACTTACGAGATTAGTCTTAGGGTTCTTTGGCATAGATTCAGAGAGAATAAAATCAGATTCATCTTGAGAATATGATTATATTTCTTGAACAGTGGCACAAAATTTTCAGATATTTTCTAGATTCTAGCAAGTAGGATACCATTATGTCTTTATTTCTTGAAACCAGAAAGAAGAGGTTTCTGACTTCAACTTTATCTTTTTCAGATAGCTTCATCTTCGTCAATGTTATCTTTCAAGGGAAGTCCATACTGGATGGCGCCAGAGGTCCGTCTCTCTTTCTTTCTCCCCCTTAACACATGCACAGTTGCAAGCATATGCATCCACTTATTAAATACGTCTGTGTTTAAGTTATTTAAACTTCTGTAGAGAATAAGTTATTGATCCTTCTTTTCTTATATAGGTTGTAATGAATACAAACGGGTACAGCAGTGCAGTGGACATATGGAGCTTAGGATGTACAATTCTTGAGATGGCTACGTCTAAGCCTCCTTGGAGCCAATTTGAAGGGGTATGTTTCAAAATTTACATAATCTGTTATCATCCAGAAATAATATTTGTTGTGGCAAACTTTGAGGATTTCTTAATGGCATCATTCTGTTGTGCTGTCATCAACAGGTGGCTGCAATATTCAAAATTGGGAACAGCAAAGATATTCCTGAAATTCCGGATCATCTTTCTAATGATGCAAAAAGTTTTATAAGGCTTTGCTTGCAACGGGACCCAGCAGCACGCCCTACAGCCTTGCAGCTGCTAGATCACCCTTTTGTTCGAGACCAAACCACCACAAGAGCTGCTAACATGAGTATCACAAGGGATGCCTTTCCTTTTACCTTCGATGGAAGCCACACACCGGTAAATAATGCAAGATGTTCTTACCTTGTTTCCTTACCTTTTATTTGTGTGATTACAGCTAATAGAAATTTTTACAGCAGAGACACTTTAAAATCTTCAGCTTACATTAGTAGAAACTCTGCTGTTTGATCTCCTCACATGTTGTAAATGTCATTGGGAAAAAGATTTTTGTTTCTGAGCACAGATATCCATTTTAGGACTCCTAATGCAATCTGATTCTCTTCAAGATCTGTTGGACAAACATTATATTAGGCAGATGAACTGTTGTTAAAGAGGCTTGGGAATATGCTAAATTACATAAGAGGTTTGGTAGCTGCAATGATTACGAGGGTAGAGGCTAAGATGAGAATTATACAAAGCATCTTTCAATTCTAATGAGTTGCTTTCTGTGGACCTATGGGAAATGACTTGCCACAATGCAAACTTGTGTTCTATTTTATTCTTTGGGCTATAATTTTGTTGGTGCAGTTTGAGAAAAAATTGTTTGTCCTTGCATTCCCGGCATTGTATTTCCTTAAACACCCTCTTTTGAAGCATCTGCTCTGTTATTTTCTTATTATGCCAAGATGTAATTTATCCATTATTCTTTATTTTCCTTGTTACTTCATGTACAACCTAGAAGCACAAACTCAGTCTTTGCAAACTCCTCTTCCGCTAATAACTAATGTGCTGCGTGTGTGCTGTTCTGCAGACATCCTTAGAACTCAATACACACAGGAAAAGCTTCGCATCGTGTGATGTAGATTACATGGCAATGCCAAAGATTACAGTCTCAAGGGCAGTGAAAACTTCCAGGTAATCCTGCTAAGTCTAAACTCTTATTATCCATACGCTCTTAACCCTTTTCTTTTCTAACCTCAGATTTGAGATTTCTTTAGATTTTGCACCAACACTGCTTCTCTATTTCTATGTGCAGGGATAGTTCAAGGATGATAACTTCTTTGCCTGTGTCACCCTGTTCAAGTCCATTACGTCGATATGAACCAGCATACAAGAGCTGTTTCATTTCGCCCCCTCATCCGTCATATGCTTTTGCAGCACAAAGTGGCTACAATGTAAATGACTTCTCATTATGCCCAATGAGGCTGAATACACATCTCACCATTGAGCCTCGTGAAGTTCCCATGTTCAAAACCCACACCCCTGGTGGATCCCCACGTAGACTGCTTTGATGGAGTGTATTGTAACTGAAAGCACCCCTGGTGGATCCCCGTGAAGACTGCTTAGATGGAGTGTATTGTAACTGAAAGGGATTTGATAGATTTTCCTTTGCCCTTTCATGCAATGCTGTCATACTACGGGAACTGTAGTTTTGCTGGAGTGTATTGTGTCACTGTCCATTTTGAGAGGCAAAGGAACAAGATTGCCCCATGTATGCATTAGGGCGCTGATAAAGAGATGGTTTAACCGTTAACCATTCTGAACTTTGATAATGTAAGCTGTAACATAAAATCTCTTGATTTTTGTATATGGAATGTGGAATTCATTTGTTCATCGTAAAAGAAGATACCACTAAGTAGAATTTCAGCCTAATGTAGGAGAAACTTGTGGGTCAGGCTCCTTGAATTTTCAACATTTTCTAAGTCAATCTCTTCCATATCAGCCAAGTAAGGTCGTTCCTTGCGGTTGGTTGCAATTTACTGAGGTAGCTTTCAATCCTTCGTATGGTCCAACTCCAAAGTAGTCTGGGATTTTAGATGGAAGTGTCCTCAACCCTGGATTCAAAGCTGCAGCTGGAGGCCTACTACTTTTTTTTTTTTTTTTTTTTTTTTTGTATTATATCGATCGGTATCTAGAGTCATGTTCTAACTAATTCGGTTTGAAACTTGCAATAGTCTATTTAAGTGAGTTATTCTCCCAACGTAATTTTTTCCATACCTAAATCGCAAGTCAAACCCGAACCTTGGTTAAGGGATCTAATGTCACATCTCATTTCAATTGACTGTCGGTAAGGCCTACTACTTATTGTAGATATATCGGAGAAGATGGATCAAAGGATCCATGATCAATTTGGCCGGATGATCCATCACAATTGCTGAACTATGGGGCTTATTTTATTTTATTTTTTTTATACCATATCTTGGACAACGTTTGATATCGGGGTTTCGCCCGACTAATCCGGACAGATCACTGTAGTGGCTCCTTTCGGAGGGCGGGTCTCCCAACGGGGAACGTTTCATACACATGAGGGTTCGATACTCCCAACGGGATTCGAATCTCGGTCATGCTTAAGGGTACTCAACCCCACATTCAGTTGAGCCAATCTACGTTGGCCTCTCCACCATTGTTTTTTTTTTTTTCGGTCCCATGGCTAAGCCATCGCCCGATATCTGAGATTTTGTTCTAACTAATCCGGATCGACCTGACTGTTGTTTTTTCCGTACCCAGGAGGAGTTGAACTTCCGACTTTATTAAGAGACGAATGTGCTCTTCCCACTTACGCCAATAAATGTCGGTGCCTCTTCACCATTGTTAGCAAAGCTTATGGATCAAGATTGTGTTCTAATGTTCTTTATTGAATGAATGCAAAAGCATTTTGAAAATAATAATATTTTTTTTATACCACCACAAGTATCCGGAGTCATATTCTGATTAGTTCGATTTAAATGTCTACAAGACATTTGATAGGTCTCTCAGTGTAATTTTTTTCATTCCCAAGTTTTGAACCCGAGACGACTTAACATCCCATCCCCTATATCGACTGTCTGTGAATATTTTGAAAATATTATGATGAGTTACGTGTGTGTTGCATCTAAACTTAAGTACTGAGGTTTAGTTCAACCCTTGTTGGTCCAAACCTCGCCCAAAGGTTAGATCCTTAGACCATCACAATCGCACTTAAATCGATTCAAGTTTTGATGAGAAGGTGAAGCCAAGATGTTTCTTTTTGAGACATGTTCCAAAATGATCTAAAAAAAAAAAAATTTTTAAAACAACCCCGACTTAAAAAAATTTCTCCAAATAACCCCAATTTGTCGCGTCTTGAAGACGCGACGCATTGTGTCGCTTCTCCAAGACACGACAACCCAAAGTTCAGAGAGAGAGAGAGAGAGAGAGAGAGGGAGGGAGGGAGGGAGAGGAGCCCGCGGGGGGGAGGGAGAGAGGGGAGGAGAGCGGCGGGGGAGGGAGGAGCGCGGTGGGGGGCGGCGGGGTGCGGAGGGGGGAGGGAGGGAGGGAGAGAGAGAGGGGAGAGGGCCGCGGAGGGGGGAGGGAGAGAGAGAGGGAGGGCCGCGGGGGGTGGAGGGGGAAGAGAGAGACAGTGGAGGGGGAGGCCGCGGGGGGCGGAGGGGGAGGAGAGAGACAGTAGAGGGGGGAGGGAGAGAGAGAGGGAGGGCCGCGGGGGCGGGGGAGGGAGAGAGAGAGGGAGGGCCGCGGGAGAGAGAGGGAGGGCCACGGGGGGCGGGGGAGGGAGAGAGGGAGGGTCGCGGGGGGGCGGAGGGGGAGGAGAGAGACAGCGGAGGGGGGAGGGAGACAGAGAGGGAGGGCCGCGGGGGGGTGGAGGGGGAGGAGAGAGAAACAGCGGAGGGGGGAGGGAGAGAGAGAGGGAGGGCCGCGGGGGGGCGGAGGGGGCCCCCCCGCGGCCCTCCCTCTCTCTCTCCCTCCCCCCCTCCACTGTGTCTCTCTCCTCCCCCTCCGCCCCCCCACGGCCCTCCCCCCCCGCGGTCCTCCCTCTCTCTCTCCCTCCCCCCTCTCCGCGGCCCTCTCCCCTCTCTCTCTCCCTCCCTCCCCCCCTCCGCACCCCGCCGTGGTCCTCCCCTCTCTCTCCTTCCCCCCGCCGCGCTCTTCCCTCCCCCGCCGCTCTCCTCCCCTCTCTCCCTCCCCCCGGCGGACTCCTCTCCCTCCCTCTCTCTCCCTCTCTCTCTCTGGACTTTGGGTTGTCGCGTTTTGGAGACGCGACACACTGTGTCGCATCTTGAAGACGCGACAAATCAGGGTTATTTGGGTAAATTTTTTTGGGTTAAGGTTATTTAAAAAAATTTTTTTTTTAGGTTATTTTGGAACATGTCCCGTTTCTTTTTATTGGGTTAATTGGGTAAACTTGATTGTGGCCATGGGCCTACAAAAAGTCGCCGAAACTCTATACAATTGTTTTGTGTTTATGTCTAGTAGGGCCCTAAGGACCAAAGTACCCACCTCAATGGAATGGTTAAATCAAGTATTATTGGTAAAGTTTATGCGTGTGCATGGATCATGTTCATATTATCTTTAGAATATCTCGTCCGTCCAGCTTTGTTTAGTTTTTTTTTTTAAATTTGCCCCAAACTATAGATTTCTTTTTAAAAGTTCAATCTTCCTAAATTTATTCTTGTATCCGAGTTAGTTTAGATCCAAATTTTAATTTTTAATTCCATTTTTAAATTCAACATTGATTCATATTTATCTAATAAATCTAACAAAAATGCATCTTACAATTCAAAATTTCATAAAAATATCAAATTTTGTTTGATATTTACAAGTATTTTTGAATTTTTAGAACAAGAAAGATGTCTCTCTAAGCTACCAACGTTTTGTTCAGTGTTTTTAATGATAGGACACTAAACTCGTTTAAGTAAAATTTTAAATTTAAGTTTTCTTTTATTATACTGAGATTTGAACCCGGTGATACTGGGTTGAGGGAGGGAAATTGTGACCACTAAGCTGTCTTCTTGGGAACGCATTTGAGTTTTGAGACTTGAGAGAGATAGTTTTTAAATTGGGTTTACAACTACTCGAATTAGATTAATCGGGTTTTCGGATATTGATAGTCAAGTAAAAAAAAAAAAAGTCTCCAAGGGGCATTCTATTGATCATAACTCTTATCCCTAATTCCGTAATCCGGAGTTCAAATCACCTGTAACCAAAAAAAAAAAAATCTAAATGCACTTCCACGGGCCTGAAGCGTTGGTTCGAGTTTGGGGAAAGGAAGGCTGGGTTGGGCCGATCATGCTCTGCTCTCTCAGCCTTTTCATGTTGGCAATGGTAAAAATCAGAAAAGGGAGAGGAAAAAAATTTAATAACAGCAGTTTATTTCCCAACTCTGTATTTGCCTCCGAATTTTCCCTCTTTTGTTTCGTTTAAAATTTACCCCAGCCCCTCTCTCTCTCTCTACCTTGGGCAGCAAGCTTTGCATCCTTTAGAGAGAGAGAGAGAGACACCTTCAATTTGGGGGAAGAACACAGAAACCCTAAAAATGCCGATTGAGATGCCAAAAGTCTACCCTTTTCGGTAGACACATGGTCGTCGACTTCAGACAAGAAGAAACACCACTTTCTAACTCATGCCAACAGAGATCACTCCGTTGGAATCACTCGGCATTTCTCTTTCCCAATCTACACTATTTCTCTCACCAAATCTCTTGGCCTTCAACAATTCTCTCAGGTAACCCTCTCAAATTTTCCATCAAATTTGAATTTTTTTTGGATTAGGTCTCGAATTGGGCCTTTTTTGTACAGCTTGATGATTCGTTGTTTGAGTACATTGACCCTGGACAATAGATGGTTATTAATGATGAGGATGGTGATTTCTGTGTTTCGGAGTACGACGCGAATCATTGCCCTCTTACTCGATTGCAACTTTTCTGGGGTTTTAATTATTTCAATTCAATTTTCTTGTTTTGTTGATAAATTTGTTGAATTAGACTATGCAATTGTTGAATATGTGGCGTTTCTCTTGTGGGATTGAATCATCGGTATATATTTGCTGCACAATTAGGACATTTGTGATAGGATGGTAACAAATTTGGCAATAAAATTTCCTGTCACAGAAATTATTCTTCCCTTTTGTGGTTGAATTTGGTGATTTTCAAATTTTCACTTTTTACGAGTTTTTAGGTAAAGAAAAAGAAAGTTGTTAAAAAAAATGAAATTTTGTTATATTATTTTTTATTTTCCCCCTTCCTTTACCCTACCCTCAGCCCCAAGTTGGGGAACATTTACCCCACTATGGCGGCAGGGGGGGGGGGTTGAACTGTTTGACAAGCACGCTTAAAATGGGTAAAAATTTAGGAGAGTAACATTTCTCCCATTTTCCCTTTCTACAATACATGCCCTGAGAGAAAGATATGAGGCCAACAAGAAAGAAAGAAAGAAAGAAAGAAAGAAAGAAAGAAAGAAAGAAAGAAAGAAAAAAGGCCCGAAGTATGACAAGTTGAGTTAGTAGTTGGTAAGGAACTGGGAAGGGAAGAAATGCGCACAAAGCAGCGAAGACATGGACTGATAGCAATTGGAAAACACGAGAAACAGATGATGGTAATGAGCGGGCGCAATAACCAGGATTAGACAAGGGTTGGTGTTCCCATTCTGGATGATACCACTTACTGTTCCTCTTCCTGTTCAGACAGTTATCTGATGCATGCAAGGATATTTCCAACTAATGAGTGCTAAAGTCATTTCACTCAAGTATTGAGAGACAGAAACTGAAGGAACACAATCCCTTGTTTCTTCAGATTCTACAATTAAGTATATTATTACAAAGTCTACCTTTCCCTTGTCATCTGCCTCCCATTTTGCTGATAGACCGCTGTTAATTGCTAAGTAGGCTGTGAATACATGAGATTGTCGGGCATTCAAATTAAATGCAATCTTATGTTAGGAGTCCAGTTGTTCAGCTTAAATTACAATGATTCTCAGTTTTCTCCTTTATAAATTGGAATAATGATCTTGTTTTGCATCACTTGTTCTGGTAGAATTGTGGTAGACTTTTTGATGCCATAACATTGATCTCCCATTGTTATCCTTTGGGTTGACAGGAACTTCTGCAGTCCACAAAATGGAAAACCCTGTGGGTTACATTAACCTGTCAATGTTTTATCCTAGTTATCAATTTCACGTACTCATTTTAAGACTTCATCTTGCAATTCTGTGAGGACATTTGCACATCTGATTTTATTTAACAATATTTTACCTATACCAGTGGATACAGCCTCTCTTCTTCCACTATTGGTTTCATTATAGAACATGGATCTGCCATTTTGTGTTCTCACTTGGCTCTTACATTTTGGGGAAGAGGTTTTGCCTGAGCCCTTGCACATACATATCATGCAATCGTTTGATTAGACTTATATTACCAGATAAACTGGCATGGATTTTGTGAACTTCAGGAGCCGCAATGATCTTGTTTGAAGGGAGTTTTGGTAATATTCTACATACAGGAGACTGCAGAACTTCCTAGACTGCACATTTGGGAGATTCTACAGGCAGATCCCCAGCAAGCATTTTGCAGTCCGCCAAGTAGGTCGGCTTTGCCTTGCCGACTTAGATCTGTTTGTCACGTACAAGTGGGTCTAGATCCTATTTAGTGATTCGGCATAATAATTTGACAAGTAATCAGGCCTGGTGGCATTTTGTTTCATCTTTTTATCTTGTACTTTCTTGACAATTGGGTTCCTCGAAGGTCAGGTATGATTACATTCTATGCATTGGTGAACAGTATCTTCACACATGGGTGAAACAACAACTTAACCCTTAGATCTCAAATTTTAAAATCGATCGTTTGAGAGATAAATATAAAAAAGAGAAAAAATATAAAAAATCAAAATTTAAAAGTAAGAATAAAAAAGATAACACTAAATAAATGAACTAACAATAATAAAAAAAGAGAAATAAAAATAAACTATTCATAAAAATTTAAAATAATAAAAAAGATGATTTAATTGTTTTGTATTTTTTTATGCCACTCATTTCTATCTAAGATTTTCAACGGTTTATCTTGATATTTCATTAAATTTCCTCTATTTAAGATTTCGCTCTTCTTAATTGATATATTTTTGGGTATTGGTTGCACATGTCCAAATCTTCTTAAGCGTTACTTAACTTAGTATGCATTTCCGTTGCCAATTTTATTATATATCCATTTATATATTTTCATTTCACTTACAATCATTTTATTTTCTTATTACTGTTTAATAGTCTAATACTCGGTGTTATACAATAATGTCGGTTTTGTTGTGGTTTTATAAAACTGAGCAATGGCAAAAAGAATGCATTTTTGTTGCCGGGAATAGAACCCGGGTCTTTTAGGTGAGAGCCGAATATCCTAACCGATTAGACTACAAAGGATCTTGTGATTTGCATGTACGTAAATCCATAAATCTCTTTCCAAATTCCAGAAAGAGATGGAAGGGTACTTTACAAGAAGTAGCCATTCACTGCAGGTGGAAAGAAATGATCTCGATTCAGAATCAAATAATTAAGTTTGAAAACGAAAAAAAAAATAGTATATATTCATGGTGACTCGTGTAAGTGACAATATCATTCTTTTTGTTGCTGCATGCTATATGCTTCTGAGTTCCCTTCAGTTGATCCTTTTCCTACTTTCTTTTAGTATGTGCTATCTTACAATCTTGATGTGACATATTTGCTAAGCTTTTACAGTCTCTTGCAATAATGAAGCCATGGCAATTTGTTTCCAGCCATTCTAACGTTTCAATTTGCATCGACATGAAGCAGGTTATTAGTTGTATATAGAAGCACCCTGATGCCCCTGTTGTGTATCTGACTTGTGATCTTCTTGGCCAGGAAGAGGTACTTGTGGAAGTCTCGAAAGCATTTGGGTCAAAGATATTTGTTGATAGGACAAAAAATCAACATTGTTTTCAAGCCTTGACTCTTATTGCTCCTGAGATCATCGCTGATGATCCATCTTCTTGCTTCCATCTGTGTTATGGATTCCCTAAACTTCACGAAAGAGCACAAGCGAAGCTGGAAGAGGCCCATGCTAATTTTCAGCCAGAGCCTCTCATAATACATCCTTCGAAGCAGTGGCATGCTTGGGAGTATGATATACCGGACATTGAAAAACCAATTCAAAGATGGTTTGATGAGTCATTGAGGGACAAATCTGGTGTTTGGCATGTGTGTTACTCAATTCATTCATCCGGGGATGAGCTAGAGTGGGCGTTGGAGCTTCTAGCACAAAAACTTCTTGTCTCAACAGTTCCTCCTTGCCGTGCCATGGAGCTGGCTTATGTAAAGAAGCACTGTCTTGGTGCAGAATTGACCTCTGATGATCCTCTCTGGAAACTTCTAGACCTTGATACAGAAGCTTAAACGGATGCAGAATCCCAAATTGAAGAGTTTGAAGGAGAGGTTGTACCCCTGTCAGAATTCAGGAGTCTCTTCAAACTTGTGGAGAATCTCTCTTGCAGTCACCAAAGATGTCTCTGAGTTTAATGGAACGCTTGAATCTGTCCCCTCCAGGCAAAAGGCCACCAGTCACATTATTTGGAAGAGCTAGGCTGTGTTTGGAGGGATCTACTTTTTCTTATGAAGAAGAGAAACCTGTATATGTTAAAGATGACAAACTGCCTGTGCATACTGATGCAAAAGATCAAGAATCATCTTCTCAAGAGGGCAATGATGGTGTTCATGTAACTACGCTAATATTGAGCAATGCAAAGGTTCACGAATCAACACACCAGAGGAGTGATGACAAAGTTGAAATAGCTTCACGTACACTTGGCACAAGAAAAGATCAAGAGTCAACAGCCCAAGAAGTTGATGACTTAGTCGATATAACTCAGGAATGATCAGGAATCAACATACCAAGAGGGTGATGATGTTTCTTTCATTTCTAAAAAAGGGTGATGATGTGGCTGATACAACCTGTGAAGTTGGGAAATTGCAAGACACATATTGAGGTTGACGAAGAAGCAGAAAAGCAAGAGGATAAACAGAGGAAGTACATCATAGGTCTCCTATGACAATCAAAGCGATGCTTCAATGATAAATTTAGGACGTTGTACAGGTCAATGAATGTAACTGTTCCTGAACCTCTTCCATCTCTGATGGAACTTACGAATGCCAGAAAGTGTGCCAAAAGGATCCTGAACTACTATTCTTCCTGCAAATGGGCTAGGAGAAAACTGACCAGTAATAAAACTTCTTTGCAGATTCTGTGTTTCTCGTCTCATCTTCATTCAAAATTCTTTCAAGATCAGATTTCATTCAAATTGCTTCTCAAGGAAGAGGGAAATAAGTTGGTTGTCCTTTAGATTGGGTGGGTGGCAATAAAATTGCTTGTGGGGCATTCCCTGTACAGACTCAGAGAGCTGTTCTGCCATTTTTTCCCAAATTTACTTAAGGATGATATCAGATATCCAGATGTGTTATTGTCAATACAAAATGCAAAGTCTCTGACCTATATTTGCCCTTTTAAAATATTTTTTCTTCTATCTCATTGCATTTCAAAATTGTAATATTATTCTTTATAGGATGACCAAGATACCCACATAGGTCTGAAAAGTTTAAGGCATTTTTATGGCTTGTAACTTATAAATTTGTTGTAATTCTTTTAATCTGCAATATGATTTTGTAGTCTGAATTTGGATGCCGGTGCTCCTGCATCTTCACGTCTTTTGGACCTTTGATCTGAAAATTCTTGAGTTTGATGGGACCTGTTTTTCGGTCTTTCTGTCTATCACCACTGCCAAGTTCCTTGGAAATAACAGGGAGTTCCAAAACAACAATAAGAAAATTCTTGTTTTATGAGAAAAGCCATCTGGGGTGTAATACATGAAGGTTATAGACACATGAATTTAATTATATTTCCTATTGAACCAAGCGAATGACCTTACAGGATACATAGCCGATTGTGATCAAAACCTTTTTTATCTCGTGTTCTTGCTAGTTGGGTAGTTTGATTCATGCATTTCTCATTGTGTTCCAGTCACATTCTTTCATAGTCCAGCTTGTCCGACTGCATTAGCAAAACAAAGACAGGCCAATTAACAACAAAATGACTTGAGAGTTCCACTGCGACATTCAGTTTCTGCGACATAGGTACCTTAATAAGCATGTATGTGGGAAGCCAAGCAGGTGCAGTTGGAATACCAACCCATGCAATCTGTCATCGATTTTTCAGTAGTGTCATAAGTACTTACATTTGATTCATAAGGGAAAGTTATGCAGCGTACTTACAAGTGCATATTCTCCGGTCTCAAATATACGCACATCCAAAACCTAAACATGGCAAAGTAATTGAAGTCAAGTGTCTTAGTTGAATATAACTTCAAGAAGTATTGAGGAAGCTAGAATTGTATACCTCTCCACGGTCTTCATAGATATAGTCTAAGCCTTTGTAATATGGTGGATGCCCAACTGATAAATACTGAAATTTTTTTGACAATGTAAGTACTAAATAAAATCCAGCCCAGGGCAAGGTTCAATTGAACTCACATTAATACTATTAAGATACTTCTCTTTGTCCACTCTTACAATCTGACCCTTCTTCACTGCCAAACAACACGTGCACACACACATACAATTGAGATTAAACGGATGGTAATGTGAGTAAATGAAGAAATGAAAACTCACTAGAGTAGACAGGCCTTTTGGGTTTAGGAGGTGGGGTGGGAGAAGGTTGCGAGTTGGAGGGTTCTTGAGATGTGGTCTCTGATTGCTTCTCTGGTTCAGATGCATTTGCGCAGATTATCGGTAGGCGAAGAGGGTGGTGCCTCCTTTGTGTCTGTGGGATTGGAGAGAGATGCCAGAAAGACTTGTGTGAGAAAGTTGCAGAGAAAGCCATGGCTTGTCTATGGATGGCTTTGAGCTCTAGTAGGCCTATCGCTTCCAGAAAAGAGAATTGGGCCCCTCTTGTTTTGACCTTTTAATAGCCACACCACAGTGGCAAACTATCCCATCACTTCTCCAAAGGAAAATGGGTGGTTTTGAGTAGAAGCGTGTTTATCTCTTTTTACTGTAATTAAGAAATTTTCGGTTTTTCTCCGGTAAAAAATTAGAGAATTTAATTATATATATATATATATATATATATATATATTTCAATTTTAGGTCAAATATCTATATACTAACCTTTTCTTACCTTTTGTTTTTATAATTTTCGTAATTAGTAATACAAATATAAAAAGTTAAGTCAATATGGAATTCACTATGCAAATTAAACAAATTATTTTTAAATTTTATTTTTTAGAATTTCAATTGCTATGTTGCTCCCTCCGTATATAGAGTTTTTGATTTTGCTCATGTATACATGGCCTTAAATCTTAAGCAAAGGAGAAGGAAAAGATAAAAAGGCATGGTTCACTAAGGATTGTCGAGATATTGATGATTCAGTTGGTTCGGGGACTGATACCCCTTAATCATGGTCGGGAATTTGATCCTAATGAAAACAAAAGAATCAGTGTTTGGAGACCTACCCCTCAATTAGACCCTGTAAACGATCAACCCGAATTAGTAGAGACGAAATCTCAAATATTAAGTTAGTGACCTAGTCATGATATAAAAAAAAAAAAAAAAAAGATAGTAGGATAGATGTTAACTATTAATTTTTTTAATCAAATCTAAATTTTAAAATTTAAAATTTAAAAATAGAAAAAACTATACTATAGGAACCGTTTTTTAGATAAATTTTTTATAAATATTTGAATTGGATTAATTAAAATATAATTTCGGATATCATTGATTAAAAAAAAAAAGAAAGGTCTACGTTATTGGGTTGTAAGGCCCAAGGCGAGAATGAATTTGCAAGGCCTCAAATGTGGGCAGGCTCGGCCCGGTAATCGATTTTTGTCGGCCCGTGCATTTTTTCTCATGTTAAAATTTTTCCCACAAAAAAATTAAAACACTGACTAAGTGAATCAATCGGCCCTAAATCTGCGAACTTCATTCCGGGGTCACACAATTCTATAAGATAGTGCATCTGAATGTGCACTTATCATAGTATCTGAAAATCTAATTAATTATGTTCGAATAATTATGAGATCTAATTTTAAAATTAATTCTCTTAATATTTTTTTTTAATTTTTAAAATTTGAATTCGAAATATTATTTAAAGAAAGAATAGGACATTTGTTGTGCATCACTTGATTTGTCACACAGTAAAATAGGAAACATTTTAAGTTGAACTCTTAACGATTTGTCACCACGGACCCTTAAACGCCCCCTAATAACAGTATAAATTGCTAAAAGGGTTGTTTTGGTTCAGCAATTACTTTAATAATTTAAAATTTTTTTAAAAGTAGAATATTTTAATCTTATGCCTCTTCAAATTGTTGCTTAAAAAAATTGCAAAAAAAAAAAAAAAAAACCAAAATAAACCCTTTTCAGTTTTAGATTTTCTACCACCATCCACCAAAGATCCAGTTGAAAACGCTATTTTTTATTTTTTATTTTTTATTTTTTATTTGAAATATTACTAGGACTATCCGATGTTGTCTCTATAGTTCTTAATTTCTTTGTTGTAAGTTAATGAAATTATTTCTATTTCTATTTTTTTAATTTTATTTATGTTTCAGCCGATCTGAGTAAATCTAATTGAAAATTATTTCTTTCAATTGTTTAAAATTTAAAATTTCGACCCATTTAATGAATTAAAAAAACCCCACGACTGTTCACGAATGATATGGAAATGGACATATGCACGACCCCACAATAGTTGGAAATTTGGTGGTTGAAATTCTGCCCTATGAATGGGTTTGGCAAGTTTCCATACCACGCACCTTTTGGGACCTTTTGCTGGTCTCCCACGTTCAGTTCATTTTCACCGCACAATGTTATTCTTTTTAATAATCGAACGGTATTTGAAATCATATCTTAATTAATATAATTTAAATATTATCGGATTCAATTTAAGAAAATTTTTTTATCATAGCTTTTTTAATTCTAAATTCTAAATTTAAAATTTAATTAAAAAATCAATAATTCTTATCTGCTAAATTAATTTTTATAGCTTTGTCTCGTACTTTGAATCCAACAAATTGAAGTCCAGTGCGTTTAGTTCATTTTCACGTTGAGTTTAGGCACCTTCTTTATACGAGGTCTTTTTTATTCATGTCGGTATGGGTACGGTCTCGCAGCTGCCATCAACCTAATGCACCAGAGTCGATTGGTCCCTCCATGGAAGAACTTTCTCATTTTCGCTCATGCTTTCAATCCGAATTCTTCCACTTCGGTACCCCTTCTTAGAAAGGTCAACGAATAATTAATCGAGCTGAAATTTTGATGGTGTGGTATACTATTTTAACCCTATTTATTAAAAGAAAAAAAAAAGAAAGATAAACATAAAACTAACTATTTAAAATTCATCAAAATAATAAAAAGTTTTTATTTAAATATCTTTTTCAAAATCAAGATATAATGTTTACGTATATTTTCATAATTTTCATAATACTACGTAGAAAAAAAAAATCATTTAAAATTTCATTAAAAAAAAGTTCCAACAAATATATATATATCACTTAAAATCTATCCTATCAAACTAAATAAAAATCTTCAAAGTTAGCAATACAGGTCACTCGAGTTGATTAGTTATAGCTCAATTGCTGGTATTCTTTTTCCCTTAGAGATCTCGACTTTAATTCTCTCTTATTTACAAAAAAAAATACAGATCATTCAAAAAAAATACGTTAAATAGAATTATTAATTTGTATTATAAAACAAATAAATTGATATTAATTTTGAATTCATTGTATAATGTAATTTATTTATTAAATTGACAATTATTATATATATTCAATAAATTTATAAATGCATCCGAAGGTTAAATATATTTTGATGTATTTTATCTCTCTATGATTAAATCAAATGAACCTTATAAACATACTTTTGGGGTTAATCATCCCACGTGGCACGTGTTTAGGAGCCTTAAGTCTTGAAAGGGCAAAATTGTAATTTTAAGTTTTACATTTTGACCTTATTATTGGTTTTCCTAATATTGTATTATTTGCTCGATTGAAATTAATTTATATGATCCCAAAAAAAAATAATAATAAAAATGAGAAAAATGAAAATGGTTTCTGAGTATTCTATGCGAGTGAGCTGTATAAGACAGCAGCCAAAATCAAACCGTATTGTATTCTTCAACGGATCAAATCCGAAGATTTTCAAATCGGCCGGACTGCAACAAGTTGGGTCTTTCTCTTTCCTTCAGAGTAGTTCTTCTCTCTTGCTCTGAAATTTATTCTTTACAAAGAAAACCAACCCAAAACGAGGTTTGTTAATTATTTCTTCTCTCATCGAATTTCAATTTTAGAGCGACTAGAGCGACTATTCTGATAAATCAAGGGAAGTTTTGGTGGGTCTCTCTTGGATTTCAATATGTTTGTGTATGCTGTTCAGCTTTTGGCTTAAATGGGTTCCAGGTGAATCTCTCTCTCTCTCTCTCTCTGGGTTTCTTGAAGTTTGTTTGAGGGATACTTTATTCTCAAGAACTGAAAAGGGTATTCATGAATTCTTGCAAATTCTATGCTTTTTGGTGTTATAATTTGATTATTGTGTGAAGACGCCAACTGGGGTCCATTAATTTTACGAGAAAATGTAGAAAGTTAAAATCAATTAATCATTTGTTAGATTTCGTGACTTTTGAGAATCTGGGTCTATTAAGCTGCTATCTACAATTTCAAGAATTAGGGAATCAGTCTGATGTAATTTCTTGTTTTTCTGGTCTTGAAGCACTCTGCCTTCGAGTATTTCTCCTGATTCCTCTGATCCTCTTTTGGAAAGAAATTTGATGGATGATGTGGAGGTGAATCAAAATGGTGGCAGAAGCTTTAAAGTTAATGAATCCAATGGGTTGCTAGATCAAATATCCAGTCCTTTAAGGCGTGAAGTGGTTAACAGGTATCCTAACTACTATTATTGCTTCATTATTATTCATCCACTCAACTTCCTTGAGAATTTGACCTGTGTAATGAATTTAGAAATCTTCCATATGAATGTCTTATCCTGTAAGGTAAATCAGGCTATTTACCATATGTGCTGGGGTTCTGCTTGCTAGCTTGTCAGATATCTAAAAGGGCCCAGAACATGTAAAAATTTGTGGTATTTGGTTCTAATGCACTCATCACATATGCCTTGTCCATGGACATAACATTGAGCCATTCCTTTCTTAAGTTGATTCCCTCATGGGAACAAATTGCGACTCATTGTTGTTGTCCTATTTAGAGAGTTGCATTTGGTCACCGTGGATATGTTTAGAACAGATTACATTGCCCTCTGCTCATTTGATAGTAGTTCCTTTCATGGTCTTTTGCTTGGAATGCTCAAGGGGGAAAGAAGAAGAAGGCATCATCATTTATTAGTCAATTGGTTGATTTATTGCTTTCTTATGATACTTGCTTAAATATCAAAGTGTCTTACATTTGTTGAGGAAGATTTATAGTTGGATTCTTACATGTAGGATACAGTAGTATCTTTCATCGAGCATTTCAATATTATTTTGCTAGAGCAATTCTCAGATAAAACCAGTATTGTTTTGATGCAGGTCGTCATTTATAATGAAGCCTCACAGTGGTGATGAAATTGACTTGGAAGATGGGAAGTTGGGAAAAGATAGAGAAAAACCAGTAAGAAGTAACAAGGTTGTAAAAATACACAACCAGGCATTGTTGTCTGGCCTTGCATATTGCTTTTCCTCCTGCAGCATGATACTGGTCAACAAGTTCGTCCTTTCAAGCTATAACTTTAATGCTGGGATATCTTTGATGCTTTACCAGGTCAGTTCTTAGAGGCTATTCATTTACTTATTCATATAATCACCTCCAACAATTACTGAATTTCTCTTATCCTCTTAAGAACTATGTGTTTATTGCCCTGCTCTGCTAATGAGATGTTGACAGAGGTTGGAAGAAGTTGTGGTGCAGTTAAAGCATCTTTAATGAGCATTCTTGTTTACTTAAGAAGAGAGATGATATGTGCTTATTACTTGGTTAAATGTTTGTTGACTTCTTGATTTTCACTTAACAAGGGGAAGAATTGTTAGTAAAAAGATTGATACTTAAATGGGGGCAATTTGGTTGTTATAAACACTGATAATTGAGTGAAATTGATTAGTTGCTCAAGGGTTTTCTCCTTATAGTTGTTACTTGATAATTTTGTTCTTCTGTTATAGATGATGCAAATGTGTGTGTGTGTGTTTTATTTTTTATTTTTTGGTGTTTTTTTTTAAGACTAAACTTGTAGATTGACCAGCTGTTCGCGTCGTTATTTGTTTGCAGAATTTTGTCGCAGTTATGATTGTGTCAATTTTGAGTTATTTTGAAATAATATCAACGGAACCACTCACTTGGAGATTAATTAAAGTCTGGCTTCCTGTAAATGTGATCTTCGTTGGGATGCTTGTTACAAGCATGTTTAGGTATGGACTTCTACTCTATTAGCTAGTTGTTCTATGTTTTTGTTCTCTCTGTAAAGGTTATTCTTATCTTGGTGAAATTGTAGAAACGTCTGTGGAAATTCTACTAATCCATTGTGTTAGCTACTGTTTACCTGCATTGTTTATGTGTAACTTCTTGAGTGTTTATGCAGCTCGGAAAAATGTTTCCTAGATAAATGATTGTCATTAAACTGGGTAGACCTAGTTTGTGATATGCCTGTATTAGTGTATTATTCTAAAATTGTTAGAAGTGGTTCTGGATCAGACCTAGTTTAAAGCTGCATGTGACCTCGTACATTGCATCAAAAGTCTTTGTCGTCCAAGGATGAGATGAATATGTGGTGGCATTTAGACTTGTTGTTGTTGAAGACTGCACTTGCAGTTCAATTTTGATATGTGTTTTCTTAGGACTCTTGCTACCATACCCCACTTTCACATCGATGCCTCTTGGTAAGATGTAAGAAACCAAGGAGGAAGCCAACTTTGGTGGTGACAATAATGGTTGTTACCTTGCTTACAGGTGGACATTTTGGGGCTGCATTATTTGGCTTCAGTCTTCTGATGCCAAGAATTTGTTGTTAGATAAAGAATATGTCATCTAATTAAATTGGTTGTATTGAGTTTCTGATTCTTGAATTGTTGGATTGATGCTGAGTTATCTTCCAATGAAGGAGTCCATTAATTTGACATTATTGTCCTGTTTGTCTTCTGTGGGAGAGTGTGAGAGAGTAAGCTTTGTCCAATAAAATATTCAAGGGAGAGAGCTTGAGTGCTTATTCAGGACTTGGGACCCAGATACAAATCCTGGGTCTCTATCTTTGGGTGGGGTTCCATGGTGTTACAAGTTACATATTAGACAATAAATGGAAACAGAATATTAAATGTGGATTTGGTAAATCCCTGACCTAGTTGATCTCCATGCTAAAGCTTCGTTACTGGAAAGAATCTCTATTGGTGCCATTCTATCATTTTTTCCCCACTTCTGCAGTTGGTGTTATCCAAAATACTGGCTTAAGAGTTTGCAAAATCAACTGGTTCATGTAATTTCCCCTTGTGCATTTCTTTGTGTGACATATTTTCTGGTGGTTGTCTCAATCTTTCATGGTTCACCATCACCATCCTTATTCAAGACTAGTATCTTAATTTATTTTGGTTAGTGATTCTATATTATTCTTCCTGTTTGCAGTCTGAAGTACATAAATGTTGCTATGGTCACCATCCTGAAGAATGTCACCAATGTGATAACAGCAGTAGGTGAAATGTATCTCTTCAATAAGTACCACGATAACAGAGTTTGGGCTGCTTTATTCTTAATGGTACTTTATCTCATTATCTCTGCTTGCCGTATTGGGCCTGCCTACCATTTGTTTTCTTTTGTGTGCAACCTACACACTCCTTTGATTTTCTTACAATGTCATGCAACCAGATTTTGTGCACAACTTAGGCCTTTGCTATTTCATGTAATCTTTTGTTTCTTTGGCTTTTTTTTTGTGTGTGTGGGGGGGGGGGGGGGGTGGTTAAATAGTAAATACATTTCGAGTCCAATGTCAGTTTACTGGGAAGGGTTACCAGAGGTTTAGATTGGTGCAGTTTTCTCGAACTACTTATATTGCAAATATAATTATGCATAAAGTTAATTTGGTCTCTGGTTGATGGAGGTAGCATCGACATTTACCTATTTCTTAAGATAAGGCTGCCTTTTACATGCAGATTTAAGCATATAGTCTGCTGTTCTGAACCATTTCTAAAGTTGTTGGGAATATACTCTCTGGACCTTGTCAATCATAGTGCATCAGTTAGATGTTTTAGTTCTATTAAAGAGTTTGTATATAGACATCAAATTGAAAACTGAGAAGAGCTTATTTTGGTGCAGATTATTTCAGCAATTTCTGGAGGCATTACAGATGTATCCTTTCATGCTGTTGGCTATATGTGGCAGATTTTAAATTGTTTCTTAACAGCATCATATTCTGTAAGTATATTACTTGGATGTGTTGGAACTGTTTGTACTCATGGCTCATCTGAGATGTCATTTTCATTTTTTCTTGGCTAGTCTTTCTATCATGACTTCTAAAGATTGAGTGCATGTTCTTATTTAAGAAACTGTGGTTGCAGTTGACGCTGCGCAGGGTCATGGATACAGCAAAGAACGTGACAAAATCTGGAAACTTGAGTGAATTTTCAATGGTCCTACTAAACAATACTCTTTCATTGCCTCTTGGTATCCTACTCGTATTTGTATTCAATGAGGTGGAATATCTCTCCACAACGTGAGTTTCCTTTTTTGAACACCTTTAAACTCTGCTAGCTTTCTTTCTCTTAAAGCATACTCGCTTCTTCCTGTTTATGTCAACCTCATAGAGACAGCAGACAACGCCATTATTTCTGCTACTTCTATAAATTCCATTCAAATGATTATTGATTTTGTATGGACGTCCACTTTATCAACTTTCCTCTTCATTTTTTTTTTCTCTTGCATCTTCTAAGTGGGTTTGGTTAATAGCCTGTTCTGATATATTGGATTTTTATATGCTTTGGGTGTTTTGAGGAGCCAATGTACTTTGGTACTTATTTTGTCCCGGCATTAAACTGCCATAACAAACCTTTTCTGACAAATTAAGTGGTGACATTTTATTTATTATTATTCTCTGGAAGAGTCCACCATATCAGCCTTTCCTGCGTGCTGAAGGTTGTGAACATAAAAAGAAGCTACTTCATATGTTGACCATGTTCTTTTTCTGGGAGTATTTTCCCATCAATTCCCCCAGTTTGGCAGTTAAAGGGGGCAAGAGGAAGGGAACACCATTACCTTGTTCAAGTTTGCCAAGTAGGGTCCTGGAAGGTGATAAAAAGTCTCGCTTTCAGCGCTTGCTTATCTTTAAAACCATTGTAGTGGCATTTCTCAGCCTGAGGCCCTGTCTGGTGAGGAGGATGGAAAATGGGAAGAAAAGGGAGCGGAAAGGAAGATGAAGAGGAAAGAGAGGAATTTGGTTGAAGGAAGTGGTGAGAAGTGTGTGTGGAAGCAAATGTTTCCTAACTTTCTCTTTTCCCTTCTACCAAACAGAGGAAATGTCTTTCCTTTCTATTTTCCCTTCCACTGCCCCATCCTTCCATGAAAGTAAACACGGCCTTCTGCTTAGCATTGCATAAAAATTGGCCCTTCGCACTACAAATACATTGCATCCCAGTTACACAACTCCTGTGCCTTATATATACACACACAAACATCTGCATGCCAAAACATGCATGAACATGTAAAACTATGTCTTGAGCCTCTCTTCAATAGTGCCCTTTGCTCATTTGCTTTACTTGCCAAACAGAAAAAAAGTATTTCTTAAATATCTGGAGAGTGGCAAAATCTGGTGTAGCAGCTAGCACTGTTTTCTTAAAATTAAATTGTGGAAACTCTATTTTGTGATGCCCTCCTTCAATTTATTTTTATTTTGGTATTTCAAATTCCATTTGCAGACCACTATTGAGGTTGCCCACCTTCTGGTTGGTGATGACATTTAGTGGTTTCTTGGGCCTGGCAATAAGCTTCACTTCTATGTGGTTCCTGCATCAAACTGGGGCTACCACCTACAGGTACCTGAACATATGCCAACAATAGGCTTATATTGACATTTCTCCTTATCAAGATTTTTCGATGGTTGAAAAAATTTGATATGTTTCATGTAAATCTGAAATCTGCAGCCTTGTGGGGTCACTGAATAAAATTCCTCTCTCTATTGCTGGCATTCTTCTATTCAAAGTTCCTACAAGTTTGGAGAACTCTGCTAGTATTTTCTTTGGTAAGTTATCATTAAACTTCAAGCTTAAGAATACTATACCCTGCAACAAGTCCCACCAACCACAAAACATAATTCTAATTCTTCTAGGTCTTTTGGCTGGAGTGTTTTTTGCTAAAGCCAAAATTCGGGAGAGATCGCGGTCGCAATCCTGATTGGCCTTCTCAGATGTCATGGATTCTCAATCTGCCACCCCTTTTGATGGGGACCTTTTCCTGGTATATCCTTATCTAACTACACAAAATTCTTGATAAACTGCGGAGTTGGCCAAATTGATAAAAGGAAAAAGGCAGAAAGGAGGAACTTTTCCACTTGGGCATTGCTGGCTGTTGTATTTTTCTTTCTTATTTTATGGCAAACAAATTGGGACTTGATTCATGCAACGGGCATCTGGTTTTGTTGTTCTTTTCAAAGGGTTAAGAGATATAGATGCTGCTAGTATTTTTCTTTTCCTTTTCCTATTCCTTTTTTTCTTGTTTTATCCTTGCTTCAAATCTGTAATTTTGTTGGGGGCATTCATGGCTTCCCTTGTATGTTTATGATGTTTTGTATTGTTATGATGTTTCGCCAAAAGCTTTAGTGGAAGAAGGAATGCTTTGGATGTTGGGAAATTATATCATGTTTACTGAGAAATGGATTGGATAGAAACCAACACTTGAAGGCTTTCATTTTCTCATTACTTAAAGAAACAGAATGGTCTGTCACCAAAAAAACAAAAAAAAAAAAAGAGTAACAAAATGGAACATGAAGATTTTTTTTTTTAAAATAATTTAGGAAAAAACTGGACACGAAGGTATCATTTGATAACCCATTAAATATTGAAAATTAAATAATGTGATTGATAACTACAAAAGTGTGTACAGAGAAAACAATCGTGAGGAGGGTTCAATTAGCTTAAATTGGATTTAGTTGAATTTAACGTAGTTATCAGATATCGACGGTTTATAAAAAAAAAAAAAATAACTACAAAAGTTAAATGTTTAAGTAGGCTAATAAATAAAATATTTATTGCAATGTAGAAACCTTAAATTTCTTTTTAACATATTTTATTTAGATATTTATTTTAATAAATAAAATAAACAAAATAATAAATTAAAATGTGAATTATACAATTTGGATTTCGTATATTTTGAAAACTTCTGCATCTTATGTTAATAGTCATACATATTTTATATTTAACTACTCAATTAACTTAATCTTAAATTTTGAAAATAAGATTATAAAATGGGGTTTAACCAATTTCATAATAAGAATCATAAAAAGGGTTAAACCTGAGTTTCTTAATTATTTTTTAATATTTTCATTTTTCTACTAGGAAAATTATTCTGAAAAGTTATATATAATTTCATTTTTATCAGAAAATTATCATTTTTTAAATTGTTTTAATATTTTTATTTTACGGCTTAATCATTCTAAAATTATTTGCCGAAATCATCTTTCAAAAAAAATTATCTGAAAATTATATATACTTTTAAGTAATTCAGTTATTTAGATTTGAGAGAAATAAAAATTATTAAAATTGATGATCATCTAAATAATTTAAATTAGAATTTAATTTTATTCAAAACTAAAATTGAAAGCCAATCCTTTGACATTGGATTTTGGCATGACTCAGAGAGGATTAAAGAGGACATGTAAGGCAAAGTCCAAGAAAGCCTCTGGGTTATGCTTGTTTCGAATGAAAGAAAGGGAAAATAATGGAAAAAGAGAAAATAAATATTTATTTCTTCATTTCGGTAAAAAGAAAAGGTGAAAAGAATTAAGAAAAGAAAAGAAAAGAAAAGGAAAAATCTCATTTCCTTTCCTTCCAAAATGGAGGAAGCATTCTTTCATGCATATTTTTTCTTTTATATTAGGAGAAATAGAATCCAAAGGGGTAATTCAGACATTTTAAGTAAAATAATTACAATATTTATATTATTTATATTAGAGTTCTTATTTTTTTGCTCGACAAAAATTAATAACAATATCAACGAATAATTAAGATAGTAAAAAAAATATTAAATCTTTTTACTAAGAATTGGATTTGAATCTTGAGAATGAAAAAATTTACGTTACAAGAGTTTTTTCTTAAAAAGGGTCTGATAATAATTCAGATTAAATTGATCAAAATATGATTCTAAATATTATTTAATAACAATAATTTTTTTATGCATATTTGTAGTGCTTGCTTACGAGGTCCAGCCCAAACGTAATGGCCCAAATCTTCGGAATGAAAGAACGACATCGTTTTGGTTGATGACCTTGACTTGTCTTCGGTTCAGAAAATAACCGGATTTCATTTCACGCCGTGGTTTTCTTGATCAAGCACGATTAAAGAAAAAGGAAGGGGGGAGAGAGAGAGAGAGAGAGAGGAGAGGAGAGAGAGAGAGAGAGAGAGAGAATGGAGAGACCTCAGAATCAAAACTCTAATGCATCAACGTCGTCTTCAATAACCGGACCAGTCTGGCCAACAATAGATGGAGCATTAGGGTTAACAGATGAAGAAGAAGCTCTGACATACGCAAGAAGGTTTTACAAATTCGGATTCTGTCTGCTTCCTTGGCTTTGGGCTGTCAATTGCTTCTACTTCTGGCCTGTTCTTCTCCACTCTAGTTCCTTCCCTCGCATTCGTCCCTGTAATGTTCTCTCTCTCTCTAATTTCATAGTTTCAATTTGCAAGATTCAATTTTTCGGAACCCGTTCGAAAATTCTCAAATGTGGTTCTATAGATTTTGGTAATTTTATTGGAATCCGGTTTTCATTTGGTATTTGATTTTAGGATTCAACTTGGAAGAAGCCGAGAAGTCTGGTTCTTTAGAGTTTCAACCCTTTTTGGGTCATTGGTATAAGTATAAATACTAGGTTTTGACTTATCAGTCCATTTGTACTAGTAATTTTAATTTGTATTGAACTTAACATTCACGGGATTTATTGGAAATTGGGTTTTTTGTCCATCCAACCTTTGGGTTCAAAGAGCTGCTTGAAGAGCCCCTCTAATGCTTAATTCTTAGTCTCATTTTGTTAAGACCAAGAGATGGCAGTGCTAGTTTAGTATAACGTTAGGAACAATGTCTGACCAGTGGGAAAGTGGAAGAATTCCTTTGCGTGAGACTTATGACAAACATCATACGTGATGCCTTTTTGCGCGCTTCTGCTCAACCTTATCCATTGTTGATTTGCTTCTGATGATTCAGTTGATGGACTGAAAATGCTGTTTTGCCAAGGTCCTAAAATGCGTGAGGATCTGCAAAAATTTGTCTTACATGTGCTCTAGAAGACCAGGCAGAATATGATATACACTGTAGCGCTTAATTTGATCATGGAAAATCCCTTCGCACCCGCTCATTCAGGGATGAATATGACTTTTCATTTTTATCATGTGCTGATTTGCATATTATAAGCTCTGGACAAAATGGTCATGTCTTGTTCTTATGTTTCTTTAACCAATTTAAGTTTGCCGTTCTATTCTTTCTATCAAAGCTTGTCTCAGTATAAACAGAAATCCTCAACACTTGAATGAAGAAAACTTTGGTTGGTTCTCTTTATTGTCTGTGTCACATATCATAATCGATCCCCCTGTTTACCTGACAAAGTTGCTAAGCTGCACATTTAAGAAGGAAGCTTTCAGTGCTTTTGTTTTACTTGTTGACATGTGTATTCTTCAATAAGTAACATTCCATAGTGATTCCACCTACTTTTAGAAAGTAATATGGGAAAGCGTTCTATGTTTTATGATGATTCTGAGAGTTTTGACAATTATTTTGGCTTGCAAAACTTAAGTTTGCTCTCTCAAGTTAACATGGAGTGCATATGAACTGACAAGTTCTTTAACATTCTTTCTATGTTTAATATGCTTCATTCCCTGTTCTGTGACTCAGTTCTTGTTTCCAACTGATGTGTATCATGTATTGTTGTTGCATTCTTCTAAATTATCTCCGACTAATGTTAACATCCTTGTCATGATTTTCTTTTTCCTTTTGTGTGCAATGCCCCATATTGGTGAAGAAATCTGGTCTTCAAATGAGAAGCTATCTTTAGAGAAATATTAATGGATTTGTTAAATCTTCCTTGTTTTGCAGATGTTGTTGGATCAGCAATTGGTTTTGTGATATTCACAACTTTACTGTCTGCATGGGCGCTTACTTTTGCCATTGGAGGGGAGAGTCTATTTGGATCTGCTTGGGATGATCTGGTTATGTACAATGTTGCTGAAAAACTAGGTCTGGTAGGATGGACCTAGCTGTTTAAATTTGCCAATTAGTGGCCACAAGTGATGGTATGGACTATATGATTGCATCTCTTTGTATACGATTCAAAACATTTCAAAAATGTCTGCAGGTTATGCATATACGAACCATGTTGTTCTGTAGCAAACAAACCTTTACTCATATAACAAAACGGGGTTAAAGTTGTTTCATAAATCATTTCCATTAAGTTTGTGTTTGTGTAGCAATCACATATAGCAAAATGGGGTTAAAGTTGTTTCAAAATGGCGTAATCAAATAAATTACGCCAAGGGCCTAAACATTTAAAAAATGTCCATGGCATATGCTTATATGAACCATGTGATTGTGTAGTAAACAAACCTTTACTCATATGGCAAAATGCGTTTAAAGTTGTTTCCATGTCCATTAAGTTTGTATTCTCCAAACCCCACCCCAAAACACACACATCCTGCTAGCGCGCACAACACGCCAAAGGGCCATGAAAATTGATACAGGGGTGGTGCACGGCAAAGATAAGCTGAAGTCCAGGACAGTGAAGATGGCTTGGGATAAGATATCGGGGGTTGCATTTACATACTCATGTAACTCACACAACCAAACCGGCAGGATATGATCAAACGAAGCTGACAAGGCTCAGAACAATCTCTTTCTCCTTTTGAACTTCTCTAAGAAAATACTTAATCTTGAAATGCTTAGTTTTGTCATGAAACACAGGATTGTTAGACATAGTTATGATACCTTCATTATCAACAAAAACTTCAATTGCTCCATGTTGAGTATATTTCAAATCTACCAATAACTTTCTCAGTCATAAGGCTTGATTTGCTGCAACAACAGTAGCAACATATTCTGCTTCTACAGTAGATTGAGTTACCACATCTTTTTTTTTGAACTTCATGAAAACAGCCTGAGCCAATACTAAATAAATAACCAGAAGTACTTTTCATATCATCATAGGATCCAGCCAAGTCACTGTCTACAAAGCCATATAAATATATTTTCTCTAACTTCTTGAAACAAACTCCTAAATCAGCACTACCTTTGATGTACTTTAGAACTCTTTTTGTAGTTTCGAAATACAA
This sequence comes from Dillenia suffruticosa, assembly GCA_033439265.1. Taxonomy (NCBI): domain Eukaryota; kingdom Viridiplantae; phylum Streptophyta; class Magnoliopsida; order Dilleniales; family Dilleniaceae; genus Dillenia; species Dillenia suffruticosa. The sequence continues at coordinate 2,464,156 of JAVTVX010000012.1, read as the reverse complement.
ATCATCGGCACAATGCATGAATCTGGAAAGCAAACTTATAGCATACATAATATCAGATCTTGTTGCTGTAAGATACATCAAACATCCTATAAGGGTATAGTAGTTTCAAGGGAGTTCTAATGGATTTGCAGCTCTCCATGTTGATTTTTTTTTAGCACCATCCTAACATATTTTTGCTGGCTTATAAAGATTTCTTGCTCAGACTGCACAATCTCCGTACCAAGGAAAAATGATATTTCTCCCAAATTTGTCATGTCAAAGGCATTCTTTATTTGTTGTTTAAATTGATTCACTAGACTTGTCTTACTTCCTGTAACAAGCAAATCATCAACATACAAGGAAACAACAATTAAATCATCATCAGTAGCTTTAACATAAAGAGTTGATTCACTCAAACTCTTTTTAAAACCAATTTTCAGTAGGTGACTACTACACCAGGTTCTTGGTGCCTATTTTAGGCCATATAGAGCCTTCTTGAGTAGGAACACCTTGTCTTCTTTTTCTTTCACAACAAATCCTTCATGCTACTCGGAAAAGATTTCCTCCTCCAAGTAGTTATTTAAAAATGATGACTTGACATCAAGGTGATAGATTTTCCACCCCTCTTGAGCTGCAAGTGCCAAGAGCATTCTGATTGTATCAAACCTTGCTACTAATGCAAATGTCTCTGAGAAGTCTACTCAAAACTGTTGAGCATACTTTTTGACAACCAGCCTTGCTTTGTACTTGTTGACAGATCCATCTGCATTTATCTTGGTTCTAAACACCCATTTTACACCAATGGGTTTCTTGTGACGTGATCCATTCCCAAGTGTCCAAGTCTTGTTATTTTCACTTATCTTTAACTCCTCCATTCCCAAGTGTCCAAGTCTTGTTATTTTCACTTATCTTTAACTCCTCCTCCCTTGCTGCAGTCCATTTTGAGTCCTTTGATGCTTCTTCATAACCTGTAGACTCAAGTACAACAACGTTACATTTCTTTTTTTTTTTTTTTGGTATCATGGATAGGCCACCAACCCAGTATCCGAGATTTCGCCCCTACTAATCTGGGTCGACCACTTGCAGGGTCCAATTGAGAGGGCAGATCTCCCAGCGCTGATTTTTTCGTTCCCATGGGGGATCGAACTCCCGACCATGATTAAGGGGTATCAGTTCTCGAACCAACTGAGTTATCAGACGTTGGTGCAACGTTACATTTCTAATATATGTCAGAAAGTAATATAGTACCTTGAACTGGAATATGATCAATCATTGCATCAATAATCTCCTCCTGAATTACATTAGGATTTGATTCTTCACTTTCAAAATGCTCCACTTCAGATTTATCCCAGTTCCATACTGAATTTTCATCCAACTTGATATCTCTACTAACAATAACATTTCCGGTAAAAGGTTGACAAACTCTATAGCCTATGATACTATTATAGCCAATTAGGATCCCAACTTTTGCCTTGTGGTGAAGCATATCTCTCTTCACATCTGGAACATGAGTGTAGCAAATGCAACCAAACACCTTAAGATTATCAACTGATGGCTTGTATCATACTAAGCCTCGAATGGAGTCTTTCCCTCTAGTAATTTTGTGGGTAGTCTGTTGAGAAGATATATTACAGTATTAATAGCTTCTAACCAAAATTTCTTTGGCATTCTTTTATCAAATAGAGTATCGAGATATATCCATCACCATCCTGTTCTTTCTTTCACTTACTCTATTTTGCTGGGAACTATAGGTGGTTGTCAACTGATGTTCAATCCCTGCATCTTCACAGAACTTGTTAAACAAGTTAGAAGTATATTCTGCCATATTATCCTATCTGATCACCTTGCCCACTTTGGTTTTCAACTTAATTTTCAAACTTCCAAAATACTGTAGCAATCTCAGATTTTTGTTTCATAAAGTAAACCCAACAAAATCTACTAAAATCATCAATAAAGACTAAAAAATACCTGCTACCATTCAAGGAAAGGAGTTTTCATAGGGCCACATACATTTGTGTAAACAAGTTGGAGCTGTTCAGTTGCTCTCCGAATCTTGTTTTGTGGGAATGGTAATCTGGCTTGTTTTCCTAGCCGACAAACTTCACAAACTCTACTTCTTTCAATCATGGTCAAATCTCTCACAAGTTGAATAGTGAAAATATCCTAACTTTTTATGTCAAAGTTTAGACTAATCTTCTGAACTTAGATATGCACAATAACCAGTCTCCAACCAATTGAGGAAGAAGTTTTTTCCTTTCATTTTTATAGAAAAAAGCTCACTCCATAAATCACACAAGCTTCATCTTTGAAAACAACTGAATAATTCCTTTCAAGCAGCTGTCCAACACTTAGAAAATTTTGATTAGGTGTAAACACATATAAAACATTATGAATGACTTTTATGCCTGAACCACACTTAATAGCAACACTAACCTTGCCTTTAACCTCAATGTAGTCCCTATTTCCAATTTTTACTTTGGAAATGAGTGATCGATCAAGATTCTTGAACATTGACTTATCATTACTCATATGATGTGTGCAATCACTATCAACCAGCCAATCTTCATTGGAAATTTTGTTTGCAAGGCTGGTTGCTGCAAATAGTTGCTCCTCCTGTGGTTCATCAACTGTTTGAGCTTGAACTCCTCCTTGATTTTGTTTGCAAATTCTTTCTACATGTCCCATGGGTTGCAGAACCTATATTTTATGTCAAGTCTAAGCCAGCAACACTGTGAGAAATATGAAGTCTTCTTGCAATGTGAACATGGAGGGAAATTGCTACTTCCCTCCATCTCTATTACTCTCACCTTCCTTCTTTTTTTTTGTTCCTTCTTACTTTTGCCACCTTGCTGAGTTCGCTTAGCATTTGCCTGGAAAGCACCTTCAATCATTTCTTCCCTCCTGATTGCTCTTCTTTGTTCTTGTGCTTGCAAGGCATTGACTAATTCTGTCAAAGTAATATTGGAATGATCTCTTGAATCTTTGAGAGATGAAATCTTAGTCTCAAATCTTTCACAGCATTTTCTTAATAACTCTATTATCAGGGAGTTATTCACCTATTAATCTAATTTGATTCACAACATTCAAGAGTCTTTTCCTGTACTCTTTAATGTTTTTAGTTTCCTTCATTCTCAGAAGTTCATACTCCCTTTTGAGATTCAACAGCTGCATCTGCCTTGTCCTATCATTATCCAGAAATTCAATTCTAAGTGAGTCTTACATTTGTTTTACAGTTTCACATGCCATAATGCTTGTGAAGACTGTATATGAAATTGTCGAGTAAACACAGGTCTTGGGCTTGGACCTCCTTTTGCTTTCCTCTTTATAATACCTCATCTATTCAATTGTTGGATCTTCGGGCAATGGTGGAAAATTATTTGACTCCACCAAATCCCAAAGACCATTGGCCTCTAGGACTTCATTTTAACAACCCAAATTTGATAGTTTTCACTATTGAAAATTAGAAGTGATAGAAAATTGTTTCCTGCCATTTTTTAAGGAAAGAAAGTTTAAGGGTATGCAATTTAATGAAAAGGTTTCTTACCGAATTCACTTGCTCTCAAAACAGGCTCTTAAGAACAAAAGAGGTCTGATACCAATTTGTTGGCTAATGACAAAAAAATGATGACTGAAGTTGCATAGATTTCATTAATCAAGCTTCAAATTTATACAAATAAAAAATAACAAAAGCAAAGATTTCTCCAAAAATATCTCAACTTAATGATATTCAAATATTTAAAAAATATTTGAATACTAAACAAGCAAAACTAACAAAAACAAAATTAAAAAATATTCAAACTAAATAGATGGTTATCCATCTAGTTTTATTCTAGCATCCAAACTCTGTTGCTGAAGTAGCACATCTCAACACTTTTCACAGATGAAGTCGACGGACAAGATGTGAAACCAGCCACTGTCATTCTGGCTCTCCACTTCCCTGCAACCTCATACCTCTCTATTCCTTCCTCTCCTTCACAAGCCACAACATTGACCGTCTCTAGCAGGGCAATGCTTTTCAACATTAATCCTATCTGGACTTTCTCTAGGCAGCGTTGCATCAAGTGATTCAAATACAGCAGAGTAATAGTTGTAGGCTTCAATAAACCTTGGAAAAAATGGCGCGATATTGGTGTTCATGTCTTGCTCTGCTACAGTCACAAGTTTAGAATTTAGACTCTTAACCATTCGAAGAAGCTGGTCCCGTTCATTTGCCATTGACACACTCTCACCTGGCATGCGGTGAAGTTGGAAGGCGAAGTTAACTACAAAAGCCTCTCCTGGTCTGCAGTTTAGCATTGTTGGTGTCACATCTGCGGTCTTGGCAGCTACAGCTTGGAACTCAAATGGCACACCAACTGCCTCAGCAAGCTTCTCCAAATGCTGCCCAATGGTCTTCAGGCCACCAACTGTCCTCTGAACTAACTCCGTGTCATCTACAAATGTTATTCTGAGGAATGAAGGTTTACCAGGTTGGGATTGTATAAAGGTTATGTATTGACTCCCTTGGTTTATGTCAAAATCTATAATATGAACTCTCTCTTCACCACTGAAGGCTTCAAGGATTGCTCCATTTGCTGCCATGAAGCCGAACTTGAAACAAGGGCAGAATTCAAAGAGAATTTGCATTGCAGAGAGGCGATCACAAGGAGGCTCTTGGCATCTCAATGCCTTGTAAAGCCCTTTACCGGATGCAGCCATCCGAGTAGCCAGTCCTTCCACCATGTAAGCTGCAATCCTTTGCGGAGTATCACCTTGTATTGAAACCATCCGTCAAAGCTCATTTATTATAGTCAATGCCTCTTGAACTCTGCCATCAGAAAGTGCAGCTGCACAATAGATAAGCAGATCTTTCGGAGTTGTAGATATGGTTGGCGCTTCCAATACAGCTTTATCATGGCAAATGCCACCGAAGTTAGAGTCAGCTGATGAAGATTCCTTAGGTGAGACTGTAACAAAAGCTCTTTGATTTGATTTACCCAATAGTTGTGAACATCCATGTCCTTCTCAAGTCCATACGAGTCACCACAATAATCACCTCCGGTATCATTGTCATTAAGAAGGGTTCTTTCTAGCTCTTTAAGCTTCAACCTGAAATCATCATCATCATAGTCTACTTGATCTGGACTGCAGCTGTGAATGCAAGAAGAGCTGACTTGCAAGATAGGCAACCCTTCTTTGCTACTAGTTCCAAAGGTGCATTCCCGGAGTGTAGTCACTTTGGTAAGATTTGAGTCGGTCCGGTGTAGTAGTTTTTGGTTATTGGAAATGGATTTCGATGAAAGTGAGGCACTACTGGTTCCTTTGTGTTTGCGAAGTCTGGATTCCCCAATTAAGGAGGCAGAAGAAGATTTCGAAGATCTAACTAAAGACATGGTCTAACCTCATAAAATTGATAACCCAACTTACAAGAGAATCACTGGATTGAGCCCCATAAGCCACAAGTGTCCGTGGCAATCATAACATATAGAGACCTCTCTTGCTCCCCTCCCTCCCTCCCTCCCTCACTGCTGCAGAAGCAAAAGGAGATGAGGCACTTGAAAACCTAGATTCATGTAAGTAAAAGGGGGCAACAAATACTTCAGTGGTACATAGTAGAACGCAAAAACCAATTACATTATACAATTGAAATGCATAACAAGAGAAACATACATGTCAACATCCAAAGAATGACTACAGAATCAGCATTATGCAAAGAAATGTTCATCGAACGTAGTATGAACAAAACATACTATATGCAGATAAGAATCAACACTTCAATTAATTGAACAACAATGCCAATTTAGTTAGGTTTAGTTAGTTGAAAATGAAAACCCAACAAAAATTACAACAAACATTGAACAAATAAGCATGAAAAAGACCAAAAATCAAAAAAGCCCATATCAAAGAAATGAATCATGAACACTAATTTGCAAGCACCAAAATGTCAGTACCCACTTTTTTCAATCATCAATTACATTAGAGTTAGAAAAAAAATATATCTTTTTTAAGTTTTCTAAGAACAGAAATTTACCCACTTCTCCAACAAGTTTCCGAGATTGGCATCAGACACATTTGACGATACTAAAGTCTAATTTTTCTTCTTTCCTATTTATGTCTGTTAATGTCACAATTTTGGATGTGTAGACCCCACTCTTTATTGTATATAACATTAGTCCTACTTCATTCAATTCAGACCGTTGATTATCATCTGACCGTAGCACAACCCTGTGTTCCTGGGTAGATCACACGTCTTTAAGGTAATTAACAAAATTATCATATTGAAAGTTTGGGGTTTGTTTGGTAGTTAAATGTCTCTCGAGTGAAGGTGACGTTCTGGTTTAGTTGCAATATTTAATTAAAAAGTCCTGTTTGATCAAACGAAATGACCCTTTTTGTCCCCTTCATTGTGTGTGAAAGGGATCATTCCATGGACAAAATGGTCTTACTATGTTCAGAACATTTATGATATTTAAGGTTCTCCAATGACCCTTTTGTTTTTTTTTTTTTTTGGTCACGACCAATGCCCCTTTTGTACAATATACTTACGTGGATTCAAATTCTTTCTTGATGTTTGGTTTTATGCCCCACAAAAGCTGGTTCATGAATATCTCCTATGAAAACACAAGAAGATTTAAAACCCTATTATAAATCCGAATAAGATACTGTTTATGATTGAAATTAAATGGGTGAACAAAATCTCATAAAATTATAGAAGATATTATGATTATCTAGTAATTTATTAGATTATGATAGTTAATTGATCTTGAAAATAATAATTATAATTTAAACTAGTTGATGAATTATTAATGCCAATGTAATATACATATTTTTATAATTAATCAGGATTCAGAATTAAAATTCGATTAATCCATTTATAACAGATCTAAGTATTATAAAACCCAATTTAAGAGGATTCACCAATTATATTCTTTTTCATTTCTTATTCAAAATTTGATTAAAAAATCTAATATTTTATCGATTCTCCTTAAGTGCCAATGTAATATTATTTTAAAATATACTAGAAATTCTAAATTATTTTTGGGATGTCATGATGGGCTTAGGAGAGTCCAATGGACTACACCATGCACGAGTTGAGGATGAATCTTGAAGAACATTGAAAAATACCCCAAGTGTAGAACCAATCTTTTCTTCGTAGAAATCATTGGGTATAATATATATATTATTTGCAGTACGTGTGCAGTTGCTGATAATAAGACCAAAATAAGAGGTAGCTAATGGGTCATTTTCGTGCAGCACTAAGGTTTGATTGATGTTTGTCAATCACTTGAGCTATAATCAACAATTCAATTGGATACTGTTTGATTCAAGTGTGGGTTAACTAAACTAAAATGGAAAGAGAAAGACCCACTAGCAAAAGTATAATCCCACCTGTCCTCCGTCGTCACATATGACTTTACACATTTGCAGTTTCGAGAAGCATGGACACCCAACAACAACTTTCCCTCTGCAATGCCTTTTGTTATGTTGTAGCAGTCAAGTTACAAAATATAAAAAATATCTACGATTAAAAATCATAAAGTATCCTGCTAATAAGATGATTATAACAGTATACGATTAACATATACAAATGTTCTTATTCTGTACGAATCGATAGACAACCAATTTAATGGATAAAAATAATGATAAAATTTAAAAATAAAAAAAAAATTATATTAAGAAAGTTCTTCTAAATTATATCTTATAATGTTTTAATCAAAATATAACCGAGTTATTAAAAAAAAAATCCTATTCTATTGAGGAAGTCATTCTACGACAACTTTCGGTTTGCCTTCTATTTTTTTGCCTCTAATGGATCTAGTAGTCCCGGTAATTGCAATGACTTCTCCAATTTTTTCATGTTCCAAAAATGAAAAAGATTGTTCAGATACATATTTATTCAATGAAATTATAATCATAGATTTTAAAAAGAAAAATAATTTAAATAGCAGATTAAGAAATAAAACTATCTAATTTGATTTGATTCGTTCTCAACACTTATGAAATGATTATCTTACGATGATTTATTTTGTCTGATAGATATTTTTATTCGATTTGTGGTTTATGAACGATGAGAATCAACTATGTAATATTTATGTGAAAATATAAATATTATATATGTTACTAGTAGGACCATTTACAAGAACGATCTGCAACAACAAATCACAAAATGGATTTCTTTATCATTAAGAGATTCATTGTTCTTCCCTGTATCACCTGATGTGACCTTAATTATTATTTAAATAAGTAAAAGTTATATCTTGGTCAGAGTGGAAAAGAATATTTCGAAGCCCTTAATTATCCATTTTGTCCCCTCGATTTAGGACTTCGAGGACCCAATGCATGAATTACCATTTTTTTCCTTTGAATCGCAAAAAAAAGAAAATTTCTTATAATCAAAATAAAAACCCTAATTTCTTCTAGTATTATGTCATTTATCTTTTTAGCTTAACAAATTCATAAACATGATTTGTCATGTCAGTCTTGAGATAAGCTCTGGACTAATTAAATTATAATGTATAGCACATTGCAAAGAAAAGTAATTCGTCCTTTTTCTCTAATCCTCCACATGAACTTGATAGCTCCATGTAAGCCCTAAACCTTATCAACTAAGAAAATTGTATGGTAACTAAACGTCATAAAATGTATGCCTCACAAAGTTACGTTCTATCTCATGACACTACAAAAATTCGGACTTTTCGTGTTGTTTATTTTAAGAAATTCTGACGTATTATAAGCGTTGCTAAATGATGGGACAATGAAAAAAATATCAGAGGAAACGTTGAGGAAAATTATTGTCGGGAAAAATTCTGCAGGTTAGTTGTTCTAAAATTGGTGCTAGATAATAAACTTTGAAATATGAAATTGTAATAAAACAATTTTGTCTCATAATTTGTCCCCAAATTAAGTTCAAAAAAGAAAAATGATAGAATACAAATGTCACAACAATAGAGCGGCTCTTCTTAAAATTTTCTTACTTTAATTTTAGCAAATCTAATTTTAAAATTTCATAATACTATTTCGAAGGGTTTTACTATGTAAACTACCTCATATTTCTTCCCAAACAAAATTTTATTGCCTAAATTAACCTGAATTTGTGCCAAAAAAAAATAAAAGAAAGAAAAGAGAAAAGAGAAAGGATGCAACATATCGTGCTTGTCACTATAGACGCCACACTTTTGCGCACCTACGCCAAAATGGGACATTTCGTTTTCTTGCTATAGCGTATAGTTGTTAGTCATATTGGTTTGCTGGTGTTTTCAAGTGTTTCTTGGTGTAAGAACCCAATTGATCAAGCAAAAAATACGTGATGTGTGCTTCGAACGAATTGGGAAGGAGAGATGTTGCTTAAACGGGTCTCTTTTTTCATCAAAACCTATTCTAGGGTTTGTTCAATTTTGGACAATTTTCATGAGAGAAAAACAAAGGTAAGTAGAGGGATTTTTGTGGTTTAGGTGGTTTACATAGATTATTTGTTAACTTTAATTCATTGGGTTGTTGAGAAAGAATAATGGTGAGAGAGAAGAAAGTTAATTTTTATACTTCTTGGGTGTTTTTTTCTTCTAAAGAGTTTGTGGGAGGAGTCTATTTTAGTACATAATTTACAAAAAAAAACCCTATATTTGCAAAATGCACAGGCTGTTAGCTGTCTACTTCAATCCTTACTTGCTCTGGGAATCATCCCCTCACTATAATTGGAAACTTCAACAATACATGCATTGAATTTACAAAATATATAGTATATATTTCACCTCAAATATCATCTTTCAAGTATAAACTGATTACTCACTTTACACTATTTTAACAGTTCATAAACTATACGCACCACACAAATATAGTAGGAAAAACCGTATGTGGGGCTCATATGATGGATGTTTAATTTAATGTGACAATGTTGTTGATAGGCTGGATCATAAGTCATTTGTTATTTTTGTATGAAGCTATGTTTAATGACCATGTCACCAAAAGGCTACCTTGCTTAGGCCTTGATAACATTTGGTAATGCCCTTAAGCAATGAAAATAGTTGTGGTAACTGCACTTCCAAGAATAAAATCTGTAAAAAAAAAAAATACTAATAATAATCTCTTTCAGCATATTGCACATAAAGATTTGTTAAAATGACCTAGTTTCTAGAATTAACTTACTAATGTTATGCATATAGTGGTAAATACTGATTGTAGATTTGATGATGGTGAAGGTTAACCTTGATTTTGAGCTTTTAGAATTAATTTAGGGGGATAATACTTTGATTTCGTGTGTTATGATATGAATGAATTGACAGATTAATCATACACTAATTATATATTCTAAATTATCTTCATTTGGTACTTCACTTTCACTCCTACATGGATCTAAGGATTACAAGACTAGCTAACCCACTTTCATTGTGCATATACTAAGATCTCAATATTTAACTCAAATTTCCTAAATAAGATTTTAACATGTTTTATACGAACAGTCATCTTGTCGAGTGGATAAATCGCTTGACTCTTAACTAAGAACTCGAGTTCGATTCGCGATTTAGACACAAATCAGACTATGTCGGGAGACTCTATCTTTCAAAGGGAGATCCCAAACGGATCGATCCGGATTAGTTGAGACGGGGAACTCTCCCGTGTAGACAAAAAAAAAAAAGATATTTTAACATGTTTTATTCAGTAAAAAAACCATATCAATTTTTGAAGTCAATTGCATTATGCATGTAAATTTCCATATTATATTGTAGTTTTCCTCGAACGTAATCTTTTATAATTATCTTCTGTCAATTCGCAAAAAGAATAATACAAAGATGAGCAATGATCAAGAAAAGGAAAAAAAAAGTAGAGAAAAAAAAAACATTTTTGTTTTATAATTCAGAAAATGTTATTTTTCATTAGATAAAATTTATGAAAACAAAGAAATATGTCGGAATATTAAGAATTATTGTTAAAAGAATTCTGTTTTATGATTTCATGTTCTGCGGATTCCAAGAAGACAAAATTCAAGTTTTATTTACTTGGTGAAGAATCAAAGCCACTCTTTCTCTCTCTCTCTCTCTCTCTATCAGAGACTAGAAAATTGGGTATGAATTTGTGTTCTTTTTTTTTTTCTTTTGCCGGGCTGGAGCAAAAATGGAAATAACCAACCCCACTTGAATATCAGAATCACAGAAAATGTAATTTGTGCTTTGTCATGTCAAACAAAAAAGAAGTAAAACATACTATAGATGTCCAATTAAATTTTTTTCATCTTGTTTGTTTCTCTATTTTCACATCTTTTGTGTTAGGGAACTGCAAAGAACAGTCTGTTTCCGGTTCTGGTCGACCAATATTGGAAATCCACATGAAGCTGTGGAATTTTTCTGCCCCCTCTTTGATCTTCTGTGATCTTAATTTATGAGAGAGAGAGAGAGAGAGAGAGAGAGAACCTAAAAGTCTTTTTCATGCATCCAAAGTAAATACAAAGTTAAATAAAATTTACAACCATCATAACAATCCACTGATTTAGTTTTGAGTTTAACAATAAACTATTTAATAATATCATTTTGCATATCTTGGGAAACAAAATACTATTTTAAATTATAAAAAAAATTTAGTAAAATGGTAGGTGTGCGGGTAACAATCATACTGATATTTTGTAGCTCAAAAGACGTAAAATGTCAAACCATGAGAGCGAGCTGCAGAGTAAAAAGGTCTGAAGCGAGTATGTAGAAAATATGGGTGGTAAAAAAAGGATTACGATGAGTATATGGGAATAGGAATTTATAGGGTGATTTTTTCTTAAGACTTGTATATATAAAAAGGCTAGAGCTGACTAAAAGAGACTTGTCATCTTTTGTAGCCCTAATGTATGACAACTTAACTTACTCTTAATTGTGAGGAATTATCTTTTCCTCTCTCTCTCTCCGTCTCTCCTCCCCCCCCCCATATTTATATGTATCTTCCTTTTGCGCAGATGATGCCAGAAATTTAGACTTTTTTTTTTGGGATTATACATGTCAAAGAACCTTGTATTGAAGCTAGGTTAAAAGAATGGAGGAAGCTTTAGATGGAAGCAGCTGTGATGAAGGAAAGAATTGTTTGAGAGGACACTGGAGGCCATCGGAGGATGAACAACTCCGCAAACTTGTTGAACAATATGGTCCTCAAAATTGGAATTCAATTGCCGAGAAACTTGAAGGAAGATCAGGTAAACTCATCGATCAGGGGGAAAGAAAACTCTCTCTCTCTCTCTCTCTCTCTCTCTCTCTCTCTCTGATTATGACATCCTACATCTCAAGCTAGAACATATTCAATACGTAAGGAGAGTAGATGTTGATTAATTTTCAAAGTTTTAGCAAATACGCTAGTTTTCCTTTTAGGTTAAGCTCATCTATATTTTTCTATAACTGCCTTGTAAATTGTCTAAGATTTGGTAAAAGTTCTTGTCATTCTTGTTCCCATTAACAAAAAAAAAAAAATAAAAAAGGCTAAAAAACAAAATAATCAGTGCTCTTTCTCTCTCCATACCGATTTTCTCAAGTGCTATGAAATGGTTCCTTTTCTTCCCTATATTTTGTTTCTCTAATTTGTAGGGAAAAGTTGTAGATTGAGATGGTTTAACCAACTCAACCCTGAAATCAACAAAAATCCATTCACAGAAGAAGAGGAAGAGAGGCTTCTTGCAGCTCATGCTCTTCATGGAAACAAGTGGGCTCTTATAGCTAAATTCTTCCCTGGTCGAACCGATAATGCTATCAAGAATCACTATCATGTCATCACGGCAAGAAGAGAGAGACAAGGGCGTAGAATCCATGATAATAAGAGATCAAGACCATCTTACAGAGATCAAGACCATGAAGACTCCTTCACAAAAAACCCTAGTTCTTCTTCTTCTTCACTTGGAAAGAATGGAATTTTACACTCCGCGTCATCCAATTTTCTATCTTCTTACAAATGGAGTTCAACAAATCCTACTTCTAAAGTTCCTCTCTTTGATGTTTTTGGTGGCGAAACGAGGGGTTGCTTTATGAGACCCTATGAAGATTGCAATTCTAAATTAGGGTTTCTTCATCATGGATTGCAAGACCCATATGGGGAGAAAGGGATGCTATTTCCATGCAATCCAAGTGCTCCTTGGGGATCAACGAGATTGACAAAGATATCTCCTTTTGATCTTGTTTATGGGGGAACAAGCTGGAAGGATCACTCAAGTTCCTCTTCTTGCATCACAGATCGATCTTACGATACAATAGGCAATGATCCAAATTCTAGTCACAATTATAGAAATGTTCAATTCAGCGGCGCTAATGATTATCAAAGTCATGAGATGATGATGAGAAGTGGGTTGGTGAGATCCAGTGGTGATCATTCAAGTACATTGTCAAATTTGTCGAGGCCTAGTCTTAGTAATCCTGTAGACGATCCGCTCAAGCACAAAGGCCCTCTCATAGATTTTCTCGGACCATCCAAGTTGGAAGTATCTGAATCCATCAAGAACAAGGATGGTGTCTCCTTCATAGACTTCCTTGGGGTAGGAAATTAGTGCAGACACGTTTTTGTTTCTCACAATAACTGGAAATGTTTGTAGTTTTCATTGTTGTCCGAATTGAAATGGTGGGTAGGCACTTTTACAGTAGAAGAGAGTCTGTAGTAAAATTCTAGCGTTTGGGATTACAGGAGGAGAAGCTTGAAAAAGCTAAGTTATGTTTGGCATTATATAAATTTTCAATACATAAATAAATATTTCAATGTCTACATTAGAGGCATCTTGTTATTAATATATTTAATATAATTTTTTTTCCTTTTGTAATTTTTGTTTGGTTCTTAATCAATGAAGCTTTATGTTTCCCACATGTTTTTGTCTGATTGGCTTTACTATATACGCATATATGCACATTATCCTTCTTTCAAAGGCAAATTTTACAGCCAAGCTTCGTCTCTTTCACTGCAAGTTGAGGTACATGTATCAAATATCACTTTGAGAGAGTGAAAATATTCATCCATTAGTATATTATTATCAAATATGGTATTGCCCACCAATTATTCTATTGTCATTCTATATATATATATATATATATATATATATATATGTGTATGTATGTATGTATGTATGTATATACATTATTTAATCAATACTTGTTGACGTAGGTGGGAGAGTACCTTCGTCTCTTAATCAAGTAGGAAGTTCAACTCTTTCTTAGCACAGAAAAAACAATGTTGAAAAATCTCTCCCTCAAATAAGGCCCTACAATCAGGTCGGTCCGTATTAGTCGGGGTAAAATTTCGGATACCGAACGGTAACTTAGTCATATATACATTATTTAAAATGGTATACTTTGTTGAGTATGATGACCTTTTATTTTATCCTTTAGCTTCAACTCTCTCATGAAATTTTGTCGGGCTTAAGACATGCACCGTAGGGTGGATGATATATTTCTCCGACGAGCGGGGGAGAGGTAGGGGTACAATTAAATGTCACTAATACGGCGTCGTTTAACGAGTTGTTACCATTGTAACTACTGACCATATTTTGAATTAAACGACGTCGTTGATTGCCACCCCGGCGGGCCCACGTGGACGTGCTCGTTTTAATGACCACACTAAATGACCTGTTTGACCTTGTGGGGCACACCTCCAATGACCAAACTTCGTCTTCGATTCCATAAATGGGTCGTTTTAACCCCCCTCAACCCCGCGGGCGCTCTATTCTCTCTTTTCTATCAGGTTCCTCGTATGCGGAAACGGGACGTTTTGAGCCATGGAATAACATTCATTGTACCGTATGCCTTTAGGAATGTGCCGGCGTATATTCAGATGCCCTAATGACAATTTTTTTTCTTGTAAGATTTATTCTAATTAAACTTAAAATCGATGTATTTATATTTTTACTATACTATATGGCGATACTCCACGTAATGTTTCACATAAAATAAATAATAGATTTTTTTTTAGATTTTGTTAAATTTTTTTTCCATATTTTATAGAATAAAACTAGCCGACATTTTTTTACGTTAAATTAGATTGAATTTTGCTATAACCATACCAGATGTCACACTATGATTGATCAGAATTTCTCAAAAAATAAACGTATTTTGTATGTTAAAAAATGACTACAATATGTAAATGTACTGTATAAATTCTCATGCCCCCATATCCTACCCAATTTCCTTTTTCCACAAATCAAATAAAATTAAGTCCCCAAGAATAATCCAGTGATCACAATCCATTCCCCCAATCCCATGATTTGGATTCAAATCTCGTATAACAAAAATAAATAAATAAATAAATAAAATTATGTGTAAACCTTTTGTTTACTGTGCTGATCGTTGTTGTTTTTTTATTTTTTTACATATATTTTTCTTCTCTTAAACCAGAACTAACAACCCAAATTCAACAAACAGCAAGCCTTTAGAAACTCAAAAATATCCTTTTCAGATCAAGGAATTATTCCCCACCGTATAATATTGAGGGGAGGAGAGAGTCAAGAACTTCTGCGGGTTTAGCCCCACATTCAAACCACAGGAATTGATTCCTAGGTGGGCCTGCATACTCAAAACCCCACCCCACAAAGAATGGGACCATAGTAGCTGTTTGCCAATGGGAGTGGGGAAATCTCACCTTATCCACACTCTCACCACAATCTTTCCCGGTGCATCATCCGCATCACTCTCCCCAGCAAGCAGTAATCCATAAACACCCAAAAAAACACAAAAACATAAATCATCATTGCAATATCCATTTCTCCTAAACTTGGTTCTTTTTTCCTTGTGACACCAAGTTTTGACATTTTTATCTTAGCAATATTTGCATCAATGGCAGCAGTGAACTCAAATTTCTTGGCTTGCAGCTATGCCATCTCAGGAGTTTCCTCTGAGGTCAGCTCAAAGCTCATGCCATCTGGTGCATCTCAAGCCGCGTCTGGTTCTAAATTGCCTGTGATCAAAGCTCAACAACAAAAGGCTATTGATGCCAAGGAAGTGAAAGGCAGTGAGGGAAGAAGAGCTGCACTTCTTGGCCTCGCCACAGTGCTCTTCGCCACCACCACTGCCTCCGCTCCTGCCAATGCTGGAATCATTGAAGAGTACCTTGAGAAAAGCAAGGCTAACAAGGTAATGTAATCGATGGACTTCAAAATTTTTATGAACCAGGGCTCAACTCTTCGAATAATCGTAACGTTTTCTTGTATAGGAACTTAATGACAGGAAGAGATTGGCAACTAGTGGTGCAAACTTTGCAAGGGCATACACAGTTGAGTTTGGCACATGCAAGTTCCCAGAGAACTTCACCGGTTGCCAAGATCTTGCCAAGCAAAAGGTCGGTGTCCACCAACATTAGTTTTCTTAAACTTTGTGCTTGATTGTTGTGTTGCTTATTTTAGAGGTTGATGTGTTCTTGCAGAAAGTTCCATTCATTACTGATGATCTGGAGTTGGAGTGTGAAGGGAAGGACAAGTACAAGTGTGGCTCCAACGTTTTCTGGAAATGGTGAAAAGGTGAGGAGCTCTCAATGAAACACCTTGTGTTACCACCACCATGTACCTAATTCTCACTGAAACGCCTTTACCTCAATTTCATTTGTAGACGTGCGCCCTTTGTTTACTCTTATTTCCTCGTGGATACCTAAAAAACTGCTGCTAAATCCAAGAGTATGGAGTAGTTTTTTGCGGCCAGGATATACATGTCTTGTGTCCCAGTCTGTGCCTTCTAGGCAAATCACCAAATAGAGTGCTTAAGCAAAATTTCTTTTATGTGGAAATCAAAATCTGGTAAACAAGAGAACCCAAACAAGCAAACATGGCAATCAGTAATGAGAAAAGATCAAAATAAAAATGCCAGGAAAGAGTCCGGCCACAGATTTTAATCAGATAGTAAGAGAGAGACAAACAAGTAATTTGTGGTCTTTTCTCAAATGAAATAAACCTGTGTCTATATTCGAGTTGTCTCCATACATCAGAAATGGAACCGTTGTAAAGAAAGTAAAGAATTAACAAACAAGAGTGAGAAATCAAACCAACCCCTTCCAACCGCATATGCTCAGATGAAACCTGTCGGTTCAATATTTCCTAGGATCCTTGGAAATTCTCCCTCCCGATACTAGGGACATCAAGTCCCCCAAGCCCAACTAAAATCTATCCAAAAGAGCTAGGATCCTCGGAAATTCTTCCCATTACTAGGGACAACGAGTCCCTCGAGCCCAACTCAAATCTATCCAAAAGAGCATCTTGTCCAACTCCAAATTATTCAAGCATGGCCAGGTACTTGAAGCTTTGAAAGTGGAATCTCACAATTGATCCTCGAGCAATGGTTTACAAGTATACAGCACAGCTTAAGAGTATAAGCACCAGGATGCACACAGATTTTTCTGCAGCTGGGGACATGCCATTGGTGAAATGTCCTCTGTAAAACCCGTGACAAATTCACAATGCCATGATGCAGAAGAGGGTAAGTTGAGAAGAGTAACATTTTTCATACATATCCCTTCAAATGGCGCATTCTCAATGCCATCTAACATAGGGCCTTTTGTTGAATTCACACCGATCACGTTAGAAATGAATATACCCTTCACCTTTGGTACAGCTTTGGGATCCCATCCATCATCTGGGTGATCATTTGCACCCCTGCTGAACCTTAAGGGTATCTTAACTCTCTCCATCATTATATTAGTTATAGTAATGTTGGTTATGTATCCTCCTCTACCCTTATCTGTCTTTAAACGTACCCCAGCTGCTGAATCTCGAACATGCAAGTCCTCTACAACTACATTTGAAATTCCACCAGACATCTCACTTCCTATTCCAACTCCGGAGCATGCTGGAGTTGTGCCTGAAATTCTCCTTATGATTATATTTGAGCTTGGGCGTGCCATGGCAATGCCATATTGGTCCCAACCACTTTTAACAGCTACAAGATCATCCCCACTCTCAATGTAGCAATCTTCAATACAGACATTGGTGCATGAATCTGTGGATCAGACTAGGCATAAGACATTGATGTTTCTCTTAATTTGATGGGTCAAAGGAAAAGAAGATAATGATAGAAGGGGGAGAAGAAACGAGGATAAAAGATAGCATACCAGGGTCTATGCCATCTGTATTTGGAGCGTTAAAGGGAGCCAAGATTGTCATGTTTCGAATCACAATGTTGCTGAGGCAAAGTCCAATTTACACATAAGACTTGAGCACAATTTTTGCAACAAATTAAGAAAGAGTATATGGAATTTTAATTGGCAATCATCAGTTAAAATATGAAGCTTCCCTTTAATGTCCCTACTTTACTTGCACACAAATTGACAACAAATCAAGCAGATTCAAAAAACAAAAAACAAAAACAGATTCATATAACCACCTCCGACTAAGGATTTTGACTTGAGATTTTCCACCGAGTTGAATCCAAATAATAGACATTTCCTTTCGTCTCATTTTAATTTCATGAGATATTTGATTTTTAGCCATTAAGGATAAAGTAGATTTCTTAAATGTTTAAAACCTTGCAAAAGTATAAGGTCTTCAGCTCCAACAAAGATTCTAGATCGTTCAAATCAAGAAACTAGTGTTCTCTAAGACAATTATTAATGCTAACAAATTTGTCTCTTCTTTCTAAAAAATGATACCTAAAAACAAAAACACAAGAACAAAAACAAAAGGTGAGAAGCTTGAACCTGGAATACACAGGGTGCACAGTCCAAAAAGGAGAATTCAAGAAAGTGATGTTGGAGATTAAGATATTATGAGAGTTCATTATCTCAACAAGGTGCCCTCTGGTGTGCTCCAATGTTCGATTCCACCACAGGTCCCACCACATTTTCCCTTGACCATCAACACTTCCATTGCGACCTGGATCATACCAAAGAGAAGTTTTGTCATGAACCATTCACCATCTTATTTTTTTATAAAAGTTTCCACCAAAACCCAGACTGTTGGCATTATTTGACTTGAATGCAGATTAGAAATTGAAGAATAATATCTCATGGTGCAGTTTAAGGTCCATAAAAATCTTATTCTTAGTAAATGTATATATATACGAGTATATATTTCTTGCTGGTCAGAGAGTCTTAATACGATATCACCCAGCTCATCCACGATGCGTCGGACCATTAGCAATCAGGAAAAAACTAAAGCACAGATATCACCCTGCAGTATTATATTGTATCCTCAATGCCATCTGAATGACAAGCGTCAGTTTGCCTTTTTATTTTTCTTAAACCATAGTAGACTGAAGATTTAATTATTTTCTTTGTCATTGTATTCATGAGATGCCTTATGTCAGACTTCCCTCCACCTACCCAATAATAATATATTAATAGGTCTACAACCACTACCTTAGCAAAGGTCAGTTAATATAAACAACCTAATAAATAAAGGTATCAACTTTTACTACAAGACTTATGCTGCTTCCCCATGTAAACACAATTAAACTTAAAATAGCGAACATCTTAAAGGCTTATGGTGTGAAGAAGATAAGAAGCAATAGGAGGTTGTAAAAGCAAACAAAACGCCATAATAGCCGATGGTGAACATACTGCATGAGAAATACTATTCTTTAATTCCATTTTCGCCCTACTTTGCCAAATAGGAATGTCACTATATCAGATCCTAAAGAATAACATTTTTCGTCACCAAGTACTAGTTTGAAAGTGCATAATGTTGGAATTATGGTGAATGCCCCATTCTAAGCAATATATTGGTAATTGCCAAGCAATATATATATAAACATGCAGCCGATACCTGTGATGACAACATTGGTAAGACCATCTCCATGAATGAGGCTAATATGTCTTCCTCCTAATCTCTCTCTTCCTCTTCCATAGCTAGGCAGTGGCTCTATGATAGGCCATTCTTTTGGGTCCTATATGTTCTTACAAACTTTCAAGATTAAACAAATAAACAAATGCATCCACCAAAATAAAATAAAATAAAATAAACAAATGCATAGCCAAAGCAAGAAAAAAGAAGTAAAGCAAAAAACAAACCAAGCAAGACAGCACATCCATGTGATGACTTCAAATTCATCGTCCAAGCCAAATCAGTACATAATATTCGAAATAGATCCTAAAGCATGCTGTTAGCATTATTTTTAGAAATGAACACGATCAATACCGACTATACATGGATTCAAGGATGTTAGATCAGACAGCCTAGTAAATGATCATTATTTTTCTCAGTGAGGAAGGTAAGGCACTTAAAACAGAGGTACTGTCTTATTGTGTATCTTACTTGCCAGGTTCCTTTTCTTTACATGTGCCAACTCTCACATTGAATCAACACCTCCAACTAAAAACTTATAATTTCAAAAGAGTTCATTACCCCCCCCCCCTTCCCAAAAAAAAAAAAAGAAAAAAAAAAGAAACCAACAGCCTCTGTTAGGCCTTCTCATGTGTCATTTTCTTTCATCATAACTAAATTGATGAAACAAATCATTTTCGTCCTCTTATTTATTTATTTATTTATTTTTTGTCTAGCAAAGAGAGCAAAGCCCTCGTAAGGCGGGGGAATTATTCGAAACCCCAAACCTAAAGGTAATAGGGCGGGGCGAGAGATTGTACCACTTTATCAAAGGAAGTGCAGGACCATTGTATCATGATACTCACATAGGAGTTGATTAAACAGGCAAAAATGAAAAACAAGAAGAGAACCAATGCCAGAATAACCTCAAACTAGGAATTCTTATGTTTGATGTGCAACACTTCAACCCTTTTAACCAAATAAACAAACATTAAAAAAAAATTCAAATTGGTAATTTGAAACCAACACGCAAGTTCAAGCCAAAGAAACACCATTAAATGGACAAGATTCACACGAACAGGATATCACTAAAGACAGGAGTATTTAATATATTACACAAACAAACAAACGAAAACTGATAACTCGCATTAACCATTGTCATTATCTCCGAAGCTTCATCCATCAAACAAAACAATCTTCAATTCACAACTCCTTAATCGACAACCTATTTTATTAATAAAAAACAATCTAACGGTCCAAAATTCATCATTCAATCACCAAAAAGAAACCCAAAAGGGAAGGAAAAAAAAATTATGAAGCCAAACACAATTGAAGAATTAAAAAAATAAATCAATTAAAATCAGGGGACTACCTGAGAACCCAAAATAACAGCACCCTCATCAAGAAAAAGCGTGAAATTGCTTGTAAGATTAAAGCTACCAGTAACATATCTTCCTTTGGGAACAACAAGCACAGAACCGCCTTTATCCACAAAACCTTCTAAATACTTGATTGCCTTCCTAAACGCCTCTGTGCTCGATGTATTGCCATCTCCAACAGCACCGAAATCCGTAATCGACACGACTGTTTTCCCCAGAGGAACTTCTTGGAAAAATCCGGAACATGTTAAAGCCGCAGCTAGAGGAAGCGGGGATTGGAAAGAGTCGGTGTTGGAAGCAGCGGGTTTGGGAAAAAAGAGAGAAAGGGGAGAAAAAGACGAAGGGTAGAAGGAGGAGGATCGGAGGAAAGAGAGAGTGCAGATGGCGAAGAGGAGAGAGAGAGAGGCACAGGTGGGTTTCTTGAAAAAGTTGCTGCCGGATATTGCACCGATCAGTGGCTTTTCACCTTCCATGCATGTTTTTGTTCTGACTTCTGTTTGTTAGTTTTGTTCGGTGGACGACAACGTCAAAAGAAACAAGAAACGAGAGAGCGAGAGAGAGAGAGAGGAGCGAGAATGTTGAGAGAGATGGAACAGTGAACGAAGTGTCCGGGGAAGATTGCGTAGTGTGAGCGGTTTTGTTCGGTGGACGACAACGTCAAAAGAAACAAGAAACGAGAGAGAGAGAGTGGAGCGAGAATGTTGAGAGAGATGGAACAGCGAACAAAGTGTTTGGGGAAGCGTGCGTAGTGTGAGCGTGTTGGTCGGATTGGAGGAAGAGTTGGCAAAAGCGGGACGGGTGCGTATTGCGCGTGTAATGGTGCATTGTTTATTTTGGGTGTCTGTAGGTAAAACTTTTTAAGGCCACCATGAAACACAGGTGGTGGGTCGCGCTTGTAAGTTATGCGATAAGCGTGAGTGATTCCAATCTGTCCTGTCCGGTGAGTTAATGTTAAAACTTTTCAAAAACATATTTATAGAAAAATTAGAATTCACTTTTACGGAGTTAAGGAACTAGTTTCCCACATTGGACCCTTGCCCCGATTGTACAGGTGGGATCTTGATTCACCAGCGGTGAAACCCTGAACCCTGATCCCAACTTTTACTTCTCAGCAAATATGGTAAAAGGGAGTTCTTTAGGAATACGGTGAAGAGAGGCAAAAAGTTATTGTTCTAAAGATACGATGTAAAAAATTTTTATTTAAATATTTTTTTAAAGTCGAGATTTAATTTTAAATTTTTATAAATATATATATTTTTTATTATTTTTATAATCTCTATATAAAAGAAAAAGAAAAAAAGCTAAAAGAGTATTAAATATGTATATATGTTATTGCTCTCTTTTTTAGATTAATTTCTTTCTTCTCTCTTTTATATCTTTATATCTCTAAAAAAATAATGTTGTATATATTATTAAAAAAATATCTTAAAAGTAAAAATTTCTCTTATTAGTCGATAATCATAAATAAAAAAATTAAACAGAAAAAACCAATAACAAGATTTACGACTATTAATTTCTTGGCTTTAGGCTCTATCTAAGATGAGATACTTACATTAATATTTTTATTTTTTTTTCTTTCTTTTGTCAAAAGGAAAAAAAAAAAGAATTCCTTTATGCATATTTTTATTTTAATTTAATATGCAGTTCGGTGCAAGATGCCGCGTTTCACGGAACCTTTTCCAAAATATATGTTTTCAATCCAACGTTGGGAAAGAGCGGCGTCCAAAGGGGGCATCAAATGGAGTACTATTTTACCCTGGGTTGACGCAATTGATTTTGAAATTGAATATTTTTAATCATAATCGAGATTTGTTTTTCGTTAGAAATATCATACTTTTATATATATGGAGCATTTTTCGTTGAAAAATTCACTCTCCTAAAGGAACCATTGCAAAGGTCATTCTAGATTAATTGGGGTGAAATCTTGGATACCGGACGATATAAAAAAAAAATGGAGTACTGTTTTTAAAGGAAGAAACAAAAATTTTGTTAATTATTTTTAAAATTATTAAATATGTGCCGTAAGTTATGTGTAATGGGCATTAGATAAATTATATTATATTTAATAAATGTTATCTCCCTTCTTTTTGTTTAGAGAAAAATTTTAGTAAGTCTATCATAATTCTTCTCCTTTACTCGAATTTGGCATCTTTATTAAATAAATGTTACGTAATAAATTTAAAATTTCTCCATCATAATCTAAATATTACAATTTTTGTAAATGGGAGATGTATACCTCCCTTAGAAATAGAGCTAAATGTATTATATTTGAATTGGAATTAGAAAAATCAATATCCAATATTTCAATTAATGAAAACTCTAGCATGAAAAAAAATTTTAAAAAATCATATTTCTATGGGGGAAAAGAAAAGGATAACATGGCATGATGGGCCACCATGGGTCTATCTTCATAGGAAGCCTATTACTCCCCACGAGGGTGGGGAGAGTATGAGTCTTCGCTCTCTTCCTTCTTCTTCTTCTTCAGTGAAATGCATTGATGGCCGATCATATGGAAGAGAAGAACGATGCATCGTGAAGAGAATAAAAGTGTGGCGGTTTTTGAGGGAAAGTAGGCACAAAGCAGGTGCCATCATTGAAAAGGGCAACCTTTTTTGGTGCTCAAACTAATGAGTGCTTATGCCCCGAAACATGCGGTGTCTCTTCCTGTCTTTTAACTCTGGATTGAACCCTTCCTCCAAAGACTATTCATACTTATTATTATACGAACACTCAGTGATAAAAAGTTCCTTTTAAAGTGTGAGAGAATTCTATTAGAATCCTTAGCAATCATCTCCCTTCCCTCCACCATTTCTTTCTTCCTCTCCCTTTTGTAATTTTTGATTGTATTCTCAAACTTTATCCTTAAATCCTACTTATCTTCAATTGTCTCACCTTCATCTGTAGTTACTATATAATTTCTATTCATTTTTTAAGTTTCATGCACAGTTTACACCAGCCCCCAGACAAAATTACAATTTAAAGTATTTAAAAATAAAAAATTAATTTGCCCAGATAATTATTTGGTGTCTTTATCTAAGCGATGAAAGTAGATAGGAGATAACAACATAGGTGAATAATACTTGCAAAATCACTATCTGGAATATACCCTTATCCAAAAAAAAATAATCTCTCATTATAAATATAAACGGATCATCTGTTGTTGCATAATTTAATCAGAGATAAAGTAAGATATTTAAATTATTTTAATAAAAATAAACTAAATTATCCGGCAAAAGAAATACAAGCAAAAAGGGCACTAGCAAACAATTTCAATCCATTACAGGAGGTATCGCCATTTTGGGATTTACTTGGGGGCACGAGAGATCGCCATCCGTTGCAAAGAGACACCAAGAAATGCAAAACTTGTACTGGGTTTTCCTATGCTTCCATTTGCAGAACTTCCAAATACTGAGCCCAACCACAATTCTTTTACCCTTTGGAAGGTCCGCTAGATGGCCTTCTATCCAAAGACAAAAGGCCCAAACCAAACAAATCCCAATTTGCCTGCACTACATGTTCCACTAAAGGCACATCATAACCGGACTGGAACGGCCATTTGATCGAAAATCGTTCTATTATCATCTGGTTCGATTTTTATTATTAAATAGAATGAAATTAAATCTGATTAAAACTATTAAAATCGATCAAAACAGATAAAACTATTAAACCATTCAAACAATCCAAGAGAAAGAAAAAAGTATTTACTATTCGATAAAATAATAAATTTTATGTTTTTTTAAAATATATAATACATAAATTATAAGTATATCATGGTAATATCATGGTGTTTGTGAAGAGGTTTGGCTGGTCTGATGAATGAAGTACTAAACCCATATATTGGCTTGTTTACTGGTTTAATTTTAAAAACATCATTACAACTCAACCGCGTGGTCCGTTTGAAAAGGAAATGTTCTTGTTTGAATTGACAACAAAAGGAAGTCCAAATTGACGGCTCCCACATTAAATGCTTAAAAAGACCTGAGCCATCGTAGACATGGTCAATGACCAAATTTGCAAATTAGTGGATGGGTGGTTCTTTATTTTAATTAGAATGGAGACTCATTTCTCGCGATCTCACCCAAATATAATATTTAATTTTAAAAAATCAAAAAGAACCAAAAAAAAAAAAAAAAAATCCAATCTTGTACTACATCCCCTCTTTAAATTTTATATTCATGAGTCTTTTATTTGATAACATTTATATAATACAAATTCTCAACTTTTTTTTTCTTTATATTTCTATAGGCATGAGCTTTTTTTATAAACTTATAACAAATGGAATGGTTCAATACACCATACTTTTCATTGTTGGTCGATCAAATGTTGTTTTTACCATAAATAAACTAATTTCAATTTATAAAACATGGGTTTTTTTTTTATAAAAAAACCTAGAAGGAGAGTAATAAAAAATAAGAAATTTGATGGGAGCACTGAATAGAAAATATAACTCGTTTTATCAGGGATTTTAGATCTGATTATATCCAACTTTTATGATCTTAAAATTTTAAATTTAAATTTTTAAAGATTTTTATATCGAATTTTTACTGATTTTAATATCTTTCATCGTAATAAAATATAGTACATATATACAATTCCTTTGAAAACTTGGATTCTATTAAGGGCTAAAATTCCAAGGGGTTATGTTCCATTGGGGTCAAACTTGGAAGTTTCAGGGCATTCTCTTGGAACCTTGTTATAAGCCAATCCCCAAGTCCAACCTTGTTAAAAGGTCACTCTCTTGGAAGCTTCGCGTGCCGTCTTGACTACTTAAATTAGTCTTTAAGAAAAGCAACATCTTCAATTTTCCAATTTGCCACGAGTCACATTCATAAATATTCATTTGTTAAACAAAAAGGTTTAATGTAAAACGCCTCAAGTTCCTGCAATTTTTTTTTTTTTTGAACTAAGGAAAATATTATGGTGGCCCACATCATCACTCTCCAAATTTCCTCCATTGTTGGATTTGGATCACTTTGATGAATGAATGAAAATGCTGAAAATTAAACCAATAATGAAAATTTTTAATCAGGTATTTATTAAAAAGTTTAGTACTTTTTATATAAACTATCTATATCCAGTCTATCACGTTGAATTCGATTAAAAAATTTAGTATTGAAAACACTTTGGATCAAAGTCTATCTGAAATGAAGTGGGGGGAGGGAATTATTTTTAATAACAAAATTACCTATAAGATCATTGTTAGATCATTCTAGAGAGGAGATTAAAAAAATTTAACTCATTTTTGTTTTGAAGTAGAAGATAATTTTTTATTTTATTTCTATAATATGATATTTTCTATTATATATCTGTCTTCGGTTCCATATTCCAAATCGAATTATACCTTATATATTAAAAGATTTTTCTTAACACTTTATTTTTTTTAAAAATAAAACTATAAAATTTAAGAGTCATTAAAAATAAATAGGAGAAGCTGAGTTGTTCCCTTTATTATTAATAATAGTATATTAGGTATGTATTAAATAAACCATTACTAATAACAAATTTTATGATATTTAGAAGAAAAAAAACGAGCAAAGCTAGAAACGATTTTTTATTTTCTTAGGTCTAAAAACAAATTTTAATGATGTCCCTATTGTTCAACCACCCAACATGAGAGTCGGTTAGATCAAACAAATCTGGGCCGTTAATTAATCTTAATCCTACTAACTTCACCATATTAACCTCACCCAATTCTCAAAAGAAATAACAATAATACTAATAGTTCATAGATTATATGTCTCCCTTTCTAGTCATAGACGTCATTGATAAATGGTATTTTGACTCATTCTTAGACTTAAAAACATTGTTTGACGATTGAAAGTCCACTCCTCTGTTTTATCCTGTATATAAAAACCCAATCATTTTTCATTCTCTCTGAACATCAATCTCCAAAACCCACCATGGATAGAGAGCTAGAAGAGCTTCAATTCCTCGGATTCTTTGGAATTTTTCATGAATCCTTCAAAATCATCTTCAATTTCAGGAAAATCTTCAGCAAAATCACTTTGTCTCTAATCCTTCCTCTCTCCTTTATCTTCCTAGCCCACATAGAAATCACAAACATCCTCTTCTCAAACATTTTGAATACCGAAGACAAGCTTGATCAAACAAGAGAAGGAACAAAAGCTCATGAAAAACTTGCACACATGATTTCCTCCGAATGGCTTGGCTTCTGGCTTTTCATATTAGCCTACTTCATCTTCTTCCTAATCTTTGCTCTTCTCTCAACCTCTGCAGTGGTCTACGCTGTTGCATGTATCTACACAGCGAAAGACATAACTTTTAGGAAAGTCATGAGTGTTGTTCCAAAGGTTTGGAAGAGACTTATGGTGACATTCATTTGGAATTTCTTCATTGTTTTTGCATACAACCTTGTCGCTACCCTAGTTTTCATCGCATGGATTTTCATTCTAGCAGATACCCGGGTTGGATTTATCTTTTTCCTCATAATCTGTATCACATATTTAGTGGGCTTTGTGTACATAAGCGTGGTATGGCACTTGGCATCGGTTGTTTCGGTGTTGGAAGACACTTATGGCCTTCAAGCCATGGCTAAAAGCAAGGACTTGATAAAGGGTAAAATGGGTGTTTCGATTGCCATATTTGTGCTTCTGAATTTGAGCTTTCTGTTGATCCGATTTGCTTTTGATAATTTGGTTGTGATTGGTGTTGGAAACATTGGAAGCAGAGTTATCTATGCAGTCATATGTTTTTTGTTGCTTTTCCTGTTTTTCCTTTTTGGTCTGGTGATTCAGACTGTGATTTACTTTGTCTGCAAATCTTATCACCATGAGAACATTGACAAGTCTTCCTTGGCTGATCACTTGGAGGTCTATCTTGGAGAGTATGTTCCATTGAAGGGTAAAGATGTCCAATTAGAACAATTTTATGTATGAGGTTTTCCCCCGCCCTTTATATAATTCTGTAATCATTACTGAACACTTATAAAATTTCCTCCTTTCTCATGTTCTGATTAATATTTTTTTCCAATATTTGATGCATGATTTAGGTTTCATTTGTCCAAAAGCTTATCAACTTTGATTTTGTCAAAGTTGCTAATTTTAATCAATAGAACAGGAAAGGTCAGTGGTTGTTTAAACGTCCTCTTTAGTTTCGTTGAGGATTATGAAGTTTCTTGGAGCCCAAGGTGGACCAGTTGTGCTATTTTTTTCCCCTTTTCTGGAGAGAGAGAGAGAGAGAGAGAGAGAGAGAGAGAGAGAGAGAGAGAGAGGGGTTAACGTGTCTATTTTTTTTGTTGAAATTTCGAAGTCCATGATTGTGGGCGTTGGCTAATGAAAATCGTAGTTCAACAACTGCAAACGAAGGCTCGTACGGGAAAGAAAGGGTTGGCAATAAATTTTGATTTTGAGTTCATAATTATTTGTAAAGAGGGGTTTAAATAAAAGCTCGTAAAGGAGATGAACCGATCTACAATTCTATAAATAAATATATACATATTTAAATGAAATATATAGGTTTATAAATAATTGGTGACAAAATTATATGTGAATCTTATATTTTTTATTTATTTTTTATATAGTTGTAAACTTTTGATTTTTTCTATTAATTTCTATACATCACAATTATAAATGAATTGTAATTTAAATGTATAAAATTCTAATTTAATGAAAATATACAATCCGATACTAATTTCGTAAGTTCTAATAAAAACTTAACGTTTAAAACTCATTTAAAAAAAATTAAAATATTTAACACTAAATCAAAAAATAGGTATCACTTAATTATCCTAAAAAAATTAAATATCCTCTTGTTTGTAGTCAAAGGGGCCCATTAAGGAATTAACACTTAGAAACAGTTTAACGAGTTTAAAGCCACTCGAAGGGAGTAGAAGATTTTTAGGGAAAAAAAAAACATTAAAAGCAAAAAAATTATAAAAGTAATAATTTTAAGAAATAAAATATTAGAGGAAATATTTTAAGAGTAATATTTCCATAACAAAAAAAAATTATAAGGGTAATATTTCTCATTTTGTCCTTGTTTGGTTAAACGAAGTTACTATGAGGAAAAATATTAGATGAAAAAAATATGAGATAATAAAATCAATTTAATTCATATATATATATATATATTTTTTAAACAAATTAGTTAAATTTTTTCTTTTTTTAAAACTAAGTTCAAAATAATTTTTTCTATCTAAACAAGTAAAACTAATTTATATTTTATTTATTTATTGATTTTAAGTTTTCTCTCTCATAAAAATTAAAACTAATTTTTCTCTCTAAAAAACTCGTTAATTTTCTCTTTTTAAAATAATCAATTTAATTCTTATTCTTTCGTCAAACTTCTTGATTTTAAGTTTTCTTTCTCTATGAAAACTAAAATTAGTTTTTCTTTCTTTAAAATTAAGTATAACAATTTTCTCTCTCTAAAAAGGTCAATTTAATTTATATTTTCTTTTAAAATATTGATTTTATTTCATTTTTTGAAAAAATAAAAAATAAAATTTAATTTTCTTTCTCTAAAATTAAATGCATCGATTTTCTATCTCTAAAAAATCAATTTAACTCGTATTTTCTCTTTTCAACCTCATTGATTCCAAGTTTTTCCCCTACACAAAAACAAATTAATTTTTCCCTTTACAATTAAACAAATTAATTTTCTCTCACTAAAAAAATAATTTAATCCACATTCTCTTTTTCCAAATACATTTATTTTAAGTTTCCTCTCCCTAAAAAAATAAAACTTAATTTTTTTTCTCTTTCTAAAATTAAACACATTAATTTTCTCTTTTCTAAAAATTTATTTAATTTATATTTTCCTTCTTTAATTACATTATTTTAGGTTTTCTTTGTAAAGCTAAAACATTAATTTTTCCTCTTTAAAAAATTGAATTATTTTAAATTTTCTCATTCTAAAAATTAAATTATTCTTCCCTTCAAGCTGCCAGCTTACCCCTATATTGGTTTCATTTACCCAATTTTAGTGGTAAATGTTACCTCCCATAAATATTTAAAGGGTTAAAAATATTAATACTAAACACTCTTCGAGAAAAAGAAAATTTAATAGTAACTTTTTATTAATTTTTTCTTTTTTTGCTATAAATAATTAGTATATGATAATTCATTGAATTCGATTAAATTCGATTAAAGTTGAATTAGTTTTTATGAAATAAAATTTTCTTGATACTTACTTTTTTATATATAAGACTCGAATCAAAATATTATTTTAAAAAAGTTAATACCCAATTATTAATTTAATTGTACGTTTATTTATTTATTTATTTTTCCTTTTTAACGAACATGTTCCTAAAAAGATTTAGAACTTTAAGGATAAGCCCATTACTACCTTCGTTATTTGCAACACACCGAACCAATGATCCCAAACAGTAAATAGCTCGCCCTCCGACTTCGGTGGCAACTGTCCAAGAAGAGATGGACCAGGAATGGGAATAGGTAATACAAAAAATTGTTAATAAAATTTTAATTTTATATAAATACATTTGTTTTTTTTTTTACTTTAAATTTTATATTTTTATTAAAAATGCTTTAATTTAATTAATAAAAATTTCAAATAAAATAAAATTAAAAAGAGAGCAGAAATTAGATAAAACATATTTAGGAAGGCTTGGCAAGATCTGATATTGAAAGTGAACTCACAGATATAATAAAAAGATTTGCTACCTCGACCATGATGAATCTGTTGTTTGCAAGAATCATTAATCTATAAATAAAAATGATCCATTACCATTGGTACCTTAAATCTTCCATCCTCTTTACCTTTTTATTAACCTATTGATTTCTCATATATTTCCATAAAACTGGTTGTAACTTTGATTAAAACAAAAAAATCTTTTGGGGATGCGATTAATCTTACTTGTCTCTCTCTTAATAAATTATTAGTATCTGATAATTATATCAAATTAGATTAAATCCGATTTAAATCGAATTAAATTCTTAACAGATTTTGACATCTGTTTTCTTCCTGCACAAGAGTCGAATTTAAAATTTTATTTAAAGGGAATTAATATCCAATGATCGGATCATTTGGATATTGATATATGTTTCTTTGTATATGTGGTAGGTAAAGTATATGTTGAAAATTTAATTCCTAACTCGATTAAAGCATATACATAGATAAATTTAGATAAAATTATGAATCTATTATTTGAGTGGGACAAATTTTGAGTATTTTTTTATTTTTGTTGAATTTTGCTATAATTTTTAATAATGACCATTTGCAAAGGTTCTTAATATATATTTCTTTAATATTTACTAAATAAATAATATGAAAACAAGCTCAATAAAATTTCTTAGTCAGACATTTCGTAATGCCTATGATTTTTTTTTCTTAACTATCAAATGATTTTTAAGAAAAAATAATTGTACTATTTCCATTCATCCTTTTTTTTTCTTTTGTTCTTTTTTATTTTCCACAAAGCTTTCCTTTTACGTCGTAAAAATCCACGTGCTTGCATTTTAGAGAACCCAATTTCCTTAATGGACACGATCAAACGTTGACGAAGCTGATTCTCTCTCTCTCTCTCGCTCGCTCGCTCGCTCTCCCTTGAATCCTACGATTTGCTTATGACCATTTGAATCAAACCCAGATTTCCAATTCCATCAATCTTAAATTCTCAATATTCAATATAATCCGATTCGAATTGGGTATTCAATCAAATTTACGTTTGATCAGGTAATACACGTCAGAGTCGAATGTGATGGATTCAACACAATCAGAGTTTGATTACTTGTTCAAATTGTTGCTGATTGGGGACTCTGGCGTTGGAAAAAGCAGTCTTCTCTTGAGTTTCATCTCTGATTCCTTTGAAGATCTCTCTCCCACAATCGGTACCACTCTGAATTGAAATTAGGGTTTATCTTTCACTTTCTATGATCCGTTTTGCATTTCAATGATTTTGTTTGGATTCGGGGTTCTTGGTGAAATGGGTTTTATTTGTTTGGATTGATTAAGGTTTATTTCCTTCTTTGGATAATTTATTTGAGGTCTAAACGATGTTTCGTATGATGTTATATTTGAGTCTATGTGATGTGAGTACTATGTATGTAAATGAAATGACCTACATTGGCACCTTTTTGCATCAAAAGTACTGTTGAGTTTCTATTAAGGATGTTGTGAAAATTTTGCTGCAGTTTGCTAACCCATTTATATAAGAGGACAAAATTTTCGTTAGGAAGAGTGAACTTGGATTTTGCAATAGGAAGCATGATTTATCCTCTTCTAAAGAAGCTAAATGCCGCAAAATCTCACAACAACCGCAAATCATCCTCACGATTTGTCCTACGTTGCACGAATGCTTCTGGTCTGTGTTGGAGGCATCTTTTATGCACAAAAGCACAGGACACTTTTTCACTTGTAATATTGTAAAATTTTTTATAGCTTTGTCGTATCGCTGTATTTGAGTCATTTTATGTCTTGTGTCTGTGTCCATGTCTCATTTTTTCTGCCTAACTGTTATACCCTTATCCTTCCTCCCTTCTCACCCCAAGCACAATTTATCCGAGGAAGTTGATCTTTGTAGTTCTTTTATGAGTTTTATCTTTTCCTTCGTGTGGGTGGGAAGTGACGCATTGAAATTCCTAGGACAATAGATTTACCAACTTCAAGCCTAAGTTGTTGAAGAAGTATCAAGAGATAAGACTGTATCTTTAGCATCTCTAATTTACAACTGTCCATGTAACTTTTTCTTTCTTCGTCTAGAACTCTTGCCATAGTCAATTAAGGTGTTACAAATGCCCAAACAGATGTAAATAGAAGTTCATCTGCTACAACCATATTGTGTAATGGGAGCAAATTGCTTATCCATAATCTTCAAATATGTTGCAAACCTCAAAACAAGTAAAATTAGGGTGGTAGAAAATCAGGCATTGTGATTTTCTATCTCATTATGGAAAAGAACACTAATGGGAAGAAAGGTTTTTTGAACATCTCTCCAACAGATCTTACTAGCAAAGCCAATCGAACTATACTTTCTACTCAATGATAATCAAATTCAAATTTTAATATCATCATTAGATGTATTCATGCGAATGAACATCCCCTTTTTTGTGTTTAGGGGTTGATTTCAAGGTAAAATATGTGAACCTCGGAGGGAAAAAGTTGAAGCTTGCAATATGGGATACAGGTATGGGACTCTTTATCATTTTGTTTACTGTAATTGCGTTATGTCAGAGTTGATAATCAAAATCATTGTCCATTTTGTTGGCTTGATATTTTATATTTTACCTTTTTACGTTTGTAGTGGATTTCTATTCTACAATCCTTAAGATCGCTTAAGTCAGCAAGCACAAGTTCTTCATATGCTCCGCATCACTGATTTGCATGCCAGGAGCATTTATGTAATATATATAATATTATTACTATACAATATCTATCATATGGGGCGTTTGCCTCACTGTATTGAAACAATCTCTACACTACCGCCTCTTTTTGTTGCAATACATTAAGCATTAATCCTAAATTTTGGAGTCGACCGTTTGAGAGACCAAAATAGGAGAGAGCAGAGAGAAATTATGGAAGGATATTGTTCCATATGTACAGGTGTTGCTATATTCGCCAGTTCTTCCTTCATTAATTTTTATTTGTACCATAATGATTCTATCTCCTCATGCAGCTGGTCAGGAAAGATTCAGAACACTGACAAGCTCATATTATAGAGGTGCCCAAGGAATCATAATGGGTAATATTCTTCTTATCTCTACATCCTTTGCTGCTCTTTTTCTGTTTAGTTTCAGTGTTAGGAGTATAAAATCACCTGCTTAGTGTGTCTTGAAAGGAAGAAAAATAGAGGTCAAATGCTCTTCCCTTCTTGAGAGTATAACTACAAATGTCCTCATGTTTGGAGCAAATAATAAGGGCTTACCCGGTGCACAAAGTGCTCCCCGGCTTAGTGCGGGGGTAGGGGGAGGGTGGACATATATGTACTCAATCTTCCCCTTGCGTTTTTTGCAAAGAGGCTGTTTCCATGCCTCGAACCCTAAGACCTTGAGGTCACCAAAGGAGCAACTCCATCATTGCGCTAAGGTTCGCCCTCTTCCGGAGCAAATAGTATCAGTTTATATTCTCGAAATTGGAGGAATAGTAGATAGTGAAAATCCTGATTCCATGCCAATTATATCATTCTATTCTAGAAACTTACTGGGCAAGATCCTGATTTTAGCAACCGTAAACTTATTGCCATATGTTTGGTTGAAGGTATAGTGGTAGCAATACTAAGGAACAAGCATACATTCCGCATCAAGATGATGTTGTCATGACCACTGTTACATTATTGATAATAATAGGGATCTAAGGTCCACTTTTTTGCTCAAACAAGGTCGGCTACATCAGCTTTATATTCATCTCCTACTAGCCACTCTATTTTCCATCAAAGAATTCTTGGTACCTGCCTGTGGTCAGATACTTGATGGCTTACGGAATTGCTGAACCATTTTAGCCCCATGTGATGTGACATCCATTGTTTCTATGTATACCATTGTATATGTCAGGACTTCTGGGAGAACTATTCTGTTTGATTTTTATAATAATTCGTAAATATGAGACAAGACACAATAAAAAATCTTACTATTTTCTTATTCTTGATCACTGGAAAGTTCTTGAACATGCTGTCTGGGATACTGCATATAGTTGGATATGTTTTGAATTAATTTCCCTCACAAGATGTCCACTTGTGAGTTAATTTATCCAGAGCTTCCTTTCCGGCGTGATTTTTTACTATGTCTTGTTTCTTGTTCTCTGAATTAGAAATCTTATTTTCTTTTCTCTTGTTGTTTTAACTGCATCAGTTTATGATGTTACAAGAAGAGAAACATTTACAAATCTTTCTGAGGTATGGGCCAAAGAGATAGATCTTTACTCGACTAATCAAGATTGCATCAAGATGCTTGTTGGGAATAAAGTTGATAAGGTAATTTCTGTGATGGTTTAAACGTCACTCGTTTTACCTTGTTTCTGCAGTGCATCTGTTCAACTCTTTATTGATCTTAGGACCAAGATGGAAATCTCTCTCTTGTCCTCTCTTGCTTGGAGATATGAGAGGTTGACAATTGTGTGAAAATCAATGGTGGCAATTGCTACACAAGCCTATTCACAGGGACTAGAAATTGCATATGGTTGTGAAAAGCTTTTAGTGAGTCATAAAGGTTTATGATTTTTTTTCCATTATATCCTATTCTAGGCAATAACTTCTTTTACAGGGTCCTCCATGAGAGTGGTATGTCATTTATCCTGCATTGAATGTGGGCTTTGAAACCTAGGCACTTGAGTGTCTGGAACCTTTTTCATGTTATAGCACACACACATATTTATTAATGTTTCCAACAGTTGGTAAAGTTTAAGAGCTGGCATGTGCTTCCTGATTTTTTCTTTTCCTCTCTTTTTCATATCTGATCTCTTTGGATTATTCCCAATACACCATTATTGGTGGATTCTACTTGACTAACAGGCAATAATGAAATCTGAGATAGCTATATACGAGAATGGGACAATGAATATGTCTCTTCCCCTGCTTCGCTATAGATGAGAATGGGACTATGAATATGTCTCTGCCCCTGCTACCCAGAATATTTTTCAGGCAATAACTCAGAATACAGGGGACAGAGAATTTTACTAAAGTAAAAATCCTTGCACCTACTGTTTTCATGCTCTGTTTCTGATCTGAAGGTGTGTTTTCTTGATGTATAGTAAAAGAAATTCTACACTTCTGTTTAAAAATTCTCTGTTTGTAGGCCTCTTTTATGCTTAAGGCTCTTGGACATTTGGAACATGTTATCCTGATTTCCTTGTCCTCAACTTAAAATTTTTAATGTTGCTCAGTATAATGTATTATGCATGTGCATGTGGATTACTTTATAATTTTATTTCCTCCTCTCCTTTGTACTTTTCACCAGGAAAGTGAACGGACTGTGACCAAGAAAGAGGGCATTAACTTTGCTAGGGAATATGGATGCCTTTTTATTGAGTGTAGTGCAAAGACTCGAGTTAATGTACAACAATGCTTCGAAGAACTTGTGTTGAAGGTAACAAAATCCTTTTACTGCAATATTATGGAGACCAGGAAAATTTTTGTAGTTAGAATCTGAAAAATAGGTGATCAGGTATTGAATTTATGTTTCCCATATCCTTATGCCTTCTATATTGGGGTGGTGGGATCCCCTCTGAAAGCTTCCATTTGGAGTTGCAGGAAATAAATACCGGTGCTTATCATACTTACTGCTAGCTATACTGGCTGTCAGTGAATGCCAAGATTTTGTGAACCCTCAAATGTTAAATAGGGAGGCTGTTTGTAGTTCATGGCTTTTGCATTTTATGATATTCCTTGTGCATGTATGCATGCTAGAGATGCTCCAGGCTTGGAGAACTTTTGGTCTGAGCTGGTTATTTTTGTGTTCGCAAGGAGTTTAAAAAACGAGATT
Organism: Dillenia suffruticosa; assembly: GCA_033439265.1. Classification (NCBI taxonomy): domain Eukaryota; kingdom Viridiplantae; phylum Streptophyta; class Magnoliopsida; order Dilleniales; family Dilleniaceae; genus Dillenia; species Dillenia suffruticosa. Next base: position 2,427,749 of record JAVTVX010000012.1, on the reverse strand, counting down.
AAGAATCTTTTATAACTTGGATATGGCGAACTTTTGAGAACTGAAAATGGAAAACAGTCATTTTATTTTTCTTTTATGTATTTATTTGTATGTTGACCTGTTCAACCCATGAGTCTGATGCTATTAGTGATAAAATGTAGATATTGGATACGCCAAGCCTTTTGGCTGAAGGCTCCAAGGGAGTAAAGAAGAACATCTTTAAAGAGAAACCGCCAGAATCTGCTGAAGCCACCAGCAGTTGCTGTTGAATGTGATTGTCAACCTGCTTGTCTACCTGCTTATATCTTGTGCATTTCTGTCTGACCCACAGCCACAAATCAAATTAACTCAAAAGAAAGTTGTTGAATCTGCTGAAGCCACGAGCAGTTGCTGTTGAATCTACTCCATTTGTCCTTTCCTCTATTGTGCTTAAACTTCTGCACATTTGGAAGAGACCCCAAAAGAAAGTTGTTGGGAAATTTGCATTTGGTTGGTGATCTTGTTTGACAAGAATTGAGCTAATGTAATGACGTTGAAACAAGGGGTTGTTGATCTTTTCCTATATTGTTCCTGAATTTTTCAAGGTGGAACCCATCCGATTGTGGCATTGAAGCACTTGATTGTGTTGTTTGGTTATGTTCATATCCTGAAAAAAAGGAAAGTAAAATAATGAAAAAGCGGTAATGTGCAATCTTAGTTAGAAATATTGAGTGGGAAAGGAATTAATCATCTATGGATGTAGCGGGTGGTTGTTAAATCTCTTTAATCAAGATCTCGACGGAAAGACAGATATTAGGAGAATTAATTTCTCAATGGATTTCATAATGTTTGGTTAAATTAGTCGGATTAAATCTGTATTTCAGCTAATGGCGTTCACTTCCATTAAAAAAAAATTTTAAAAATTATAAAAAAAAAAAAGTTTAGTGGGAAAGGAAGAAAATAAATATCCATCCTCGAGCATTGCGGGCATTGCAGTACTCGCTGAGCTGCGTCCATTCACCCTTCACCTTCCTCGCTCCCATGGTCCAATAAGAGGAAACAAAATAATCATCGTCACCCAAATTGAGAAACACAGAGCTAATAGGCAACATCTTGGTGAAAAGTTTAAGTTTAGACTATTAAAAATTGTATTAAAAAATTTATGCAGTAATTTTGTACTATTTGACTTCCTCGAAATAAACAATATTACTTTCTTATTAATAGCCCATAATTATAAGTAAAACGACTTTACCTTGAGCTACTACCCTTGAACCGGGGCATATAGGCCTCTAGTCTATTGGAATCAAGTGGGTTACCCCCCCTGTAACAAAAGCAAAATTGCTTATTGTTTGTAATGAACCATTGATGGTATGATATGATATATAAATATTTGTTTTAAATATGGCACTTACAATGCTTGTTCTATGCCATGAACAAGAAGCCTGGCAGAATCACCATAGAATAATGTCACAACCTCCTCAACCAAATTTGGATTGGCATCGTCAGTAAATCTTCTAGCTGAATAAATTGCTCATCAAGGTACCCCTGCAACAACAACCTTACGATTCTTTATAAGCAATCAAATGAGAGAGAGAGAGAGAGAGAGAGAGAGAGAATTTGGGCCATTGACCCTTTCGCCGAACACTTCTTTTTTTTTTTTATACAATAATTTAAATCTAAAATCACTAGATTAAGAGAGGGAATTTGTTTCACTAGACTGTCCCCTTGGAGACTTCACCGAATACTTCAAGTCTCCGACCTTGCGACCAAACACAAATAAGCCCTTAATTAGAATTCTTATGAGTATAGCGATAAGGCGTCACGCTCTCGTAAATATAGGTCTCGGATTCAATCTATGAGAAGGAAAAAATGAGATTTGAGAATACCAATCGCTTAATGGGTCCCACAATACTCAGATCGAATTAATTGAGTGAAATCCGCACTGGTTAGTGGTTAAAAAAATCCACATAAAAAAAATGAATGTGCTGTTCGTCTTGCGAAAATGTATCTTTTAGGTCCCCATGATGTGGTTCATCTGGAGACTGCCCTAGTGAGCTCCTTCACTTCTTGAAGACCGCAGGGTTCTCTCGACTTCTATATATAGTTATGTGCTAAACAAAGTATTTATGAGTACCAAATCGAATATTATGATAAATTCTAAAATAGTTTTTTTCTACTTATTCCTACTACGAAACCAAAATTTTCATATATGGTTTCAAATCCCTCATTTTTTTTCCTACATGTTCATTTAGGTCTCTTCTAATAAATAATTTCTCTTCACTAGCTATGATTTGTATAAATTTGTCTAAATTCTCTCAAAATTATCTTTTATTGACTGTAGCCGTACTTATTTGAAACGTAAATACACTGATTATATTAACTATGTTTTATTCATTTATTAATTTGACAAGTATAATTCATCTCATTTTTTTGTTATCTCTACTACATCCTCTAATAGGTTTTTATGTATAATTATTCGTACCTCATTCTTAGTTCTATCCTTACTTGTGTATCAAAATTTATGGTCATAAGACTCTACCATTTTAATTTTCTCTCACACCCACTTAGTTTCTTGAAGACACATGAAATTAATTTTTTGTCTATTCATTCCTTATCTCATCTCTTCTAACTTGCCGATTAAGGATCTTATAACTTATCCCATCTTTCCTAACTTACCGATTAAGGATCTTATATTTCAAGTGGTTAGATGAATCCTAATTTCATGGACTAATTTATTAACCCGTTCCCTAAAATCCCTTCATAACTTGTCACTACACCGGATCCGATGTAGTGCATCGCTGCGAAATAAATGCTCCAAAAGTTTTATATATATATATATATATATATATATATATTAGTCTCCCTTTTTTGTCTTGACAAGACCCTACTCCTTTATCCGAATTTGAGATTGGTTGTGGTGGAGTTCTTCGAGTGGTAATATATAATACAAATTAGAAAATATGATAATAATAAAAATAGTATATTTTAAATTATAATTATATCGATAGGAGTTTGAAATATTTTTAATTTTAATAACTTTAAATTCATAGTAATATATTTTATATTCAATCATACACAAGAGCCAAGCAAGTGAAAATCCCAACAAGAATACTTCAGAAACCATCAGCATCTTCAAATGCAAAAGCCTAATTGATCTTTAAATCGGCTATCTGTGATGTAAACAGACTGAAAACATTCCTTTTTGTCCTTCCTATAGTTTGAAGCATCTAGTAAATTTTGATTAAACTTATTTACTTGTCTGAATACGATTTTATCATAATTCAAATATGGTCTTATTGTATTTTATGTAGCTCACAAGATTGAGTTCAAGAAGGGGTCTAATGTAGTTTACTTTTTTTTTTTTTTATAGGAAATTTCGTTTATATGTCTGATGATTTGTTGTGGCTTCAGGGATCAGAGGTATAGAGAGGATGATGGACTTGGTGAATTCACCTTCACGACCTGTTTATCTTCATTGCATACATACCTTTTTTTTGGGGGGGGGGGATGGGTTTGCACATTGTTGCATGCTGTATATATACATACCTTTGGGAGATGGTTAAGGTGGCATTAGGCGAGTAGGCCTTTGGAGCCATATCCGAATGATGTGTGTGAGTGGATATTAAAAACGTTATTAGTTTTTCTAATGCAGATACTTGTTAGTGTATTGAAATTATTAATTCCATTTGTCATTGTTGTTTTGTTTCCTGAGGCCTTGTATTTGTGTGAGCCTCACCATGGTTCGCTTATAGAGTTCAGACTCGCTATGGGTCAGAAGAATCTGTAACAACTATGATTAATAGTTAATTATAATTAAAAATATTAGTCAATAATTTTGATAGTTTTAATAGTTAATTTAGTAGTTAAAAATTTAAAAAGTTAATAATTTAATGGTTAAATTATTAGGAAAATTAGTTAGTGATGAAAGAAAACAATATAAACACGTGTAAGAAATGAATCGGATATGGAATGAAATTGATAATGTTCTCACTTTCTCTCTAGTCTCTCTTAGTCTCTCTCTATCTCTCAATTCTCTGTCTAGTTCTTTTTTTTATGTCCTCTTTCTATCTCTCTCTATACATTTTTCTCTCTTTCTAGAATTGATTGTTATAAATTGGTATCAGAATATACGATTTTTGTCATAATCAATGGCGGAAGATGATTGGTTTGAGAATTATAAAAAAGAATAAGAAACTCATTGGCAAGAATGGAAGAAACATGATAAAGGATGGACACTTACATGACATGTATTGGTATTGATAAGGGATATCCATACTTTGATGAACAGGGAGCAAGAAAATAATAAAAAAAAATCGGATAGCAAAGAAAAGCATGAAAAACAAAATATTGTTACATTTTCGGATTCTTCCATTTTACCTACTCCTATTGAAGAAATATTGATTGTGGAAGAAGGGTCACAAAAGACCAAGAAAGAACCTATTAATGGTGATTTTTTACCAAATCTTCAAAAAGTTGAAATTACGGGATTTATTGAGAAAAATTTTTCACTAAAAGCGAGATTTTAATTATTCAACAAAGAATATGTTATTGGTAATTTTTTATCAAATCTTCCGTTAATTGAATTTTCGATATTCACCGAAAAAAATTCTCTACCAAAAACTAATTAAAAAAATGTCTCTCTCAAACTCCATCGTCTCTACTTTTCTCCTACTACTCTCCTTACAACTCAAATCACATCCGTTGTTAGTCTACATTATCTTATCTTTCAACACAAATGTAGGTCTTAGTTCAAGATTTATAGATTCAAAGTCTCAATTTTTGGTTTTCCATATTTGAGGATAAGGATGTCTTCAAGAGGAAGTATAGTAACAATTATGGTTAATAGTTAATTATAATTAAAAATATTAATTAGAAGTTTTGATAGTTGTAATAGTTAATTTAGTAGTTAAGAAATTATAAAATTAGTAGTTGAGTGATTAAATGATTTTGGAAATTAGTTGGTGGTTAGTGAGTGTTTGAGAAAACAATATAAATAAATGGTATAAGAAATGAAATGGATATGAAATGGAATTGATAATGTTCTCGCTTTCTCTAGTCTCTCTCTAGTCTTTCCCTCTCTATCTCACAATTTTCTCTCTTTCTCTCTCTAATTCTTTTTCTCTCTCCCCTTTCTATCTCTTTCTATATATTTTTCCCTCTCTTTAGAGTGGATTGTTACAGAATCATGAAAAGTCGATTGAATCGATCAATAATTATGTGAGAAAAAGAAAATTGATCAAAAGAAACATTTAAGAAGAAGACAATCAAGAGAGATTGATCAAGTGAGATATGTAGGAATTGATTGATCCAGATAGAGGAAATTCATTGAGAACAATCGAGAGAGACTATTCAAGTCAGATGTGGAGAAAGTGAAACAGAATCGGATAGATGGAGATAAGCTGAGAGAGAAATCCACGGAGGAAGACAACGAGGAAGACGCTAGATAGAGAAAAAATATGTATATATTTTTTATGAAGCCATGTTTATTTTTCTTGAAAATATTCTTTAGGTGAAAAGTTTTCTTGAAACATAGTTTTTTTTTTTTAATTCTATTTTTTTATATGTTTAGAATTGTTTATGATTTTTCTGGTAACATTCATTGATTGATTATTATCAAACTTGTATTTCCTCTTCTTCTTATTTTTTTTTCCATATTCAGGAGAATAATTGCGCATAAGACTTGTAAAAATGAGTGTATCTAATCTATATCTTGTCGCATGATGACTCATTTTTATGGTCTTGTCCTTAGCTCAGTGTGTCCGTGTCTTGTTCTATCCTGTGTGTCTCGATTCAATTTTCATATTCATGATTCCTTCATATCTATGGACAAAGGGGACAACATTATGGAGTTCAATTAAACGGATGCCAGATCTCAGATAGAAGTTTGTGTCACTAAGTTTTCATATGAATAAACATGCTTGCATTGGCTACAACTTTAAGGATGCGTCATGAGTGATAATTTGGAGATAAAATTTATTCTTATAAAAGTAATTTTAAAAAAAATTATTCTTTCCCTTTGTGGGGTTGAATCAAGTGAATTTTTTATATTTTGATAAATTTTTTCTAATAATTTTTACCTTCCCCCCCCCCCATAGAGAAAAGGGGAGGGCGAGAGAATGTTGTACAAAAAAGAGGAAAAAAAATTACTAGTGTTTTATATTTGTCGAGCATACCCCTCGAGTTGTCATGACCAACTTTAAAAGGATATTACCCACCTCAAATTTTAGGGATAAAAAATTGTTTTCCAAACATACTTAAAATGGGACAAAATGTTAAGGGGGGTAATATTCCATCTGTTTCCATCACACATCTTAAGAGGGAAAGTTATATGACGGCATTCATGCAATTTTCATGGATCCACAGTCTCCTTCTTCACTATTACATGACAACTTTCTTAATATTTGTTTCACTGTGAGGGACAGATCCATTTTTGCTTATTCCCATGTATTCCCATGCTAATTCATTATTTTTGTTCCATATGAACCTGTATCCCTTATGGGGAGACGCCTAACATAAATTAGTATTTATATCGTGGCTGACTATGTAGGTTTAATAAACATATTACATTCTTTTTTACTCTAATCCTAGAAATCAGATGATACTGTCAAAGATGGACCCAAGGAATATATTCCCTTAACTTGCATTTCAACTCTAACTCACGTCCTTCCGACTGGATGGACTTCTTCTATTTGGATTAAATGTGGAACGTGTCCTCTTCAGATTCTTAAATTTTTTGTATGTTTTTAATCGATAAATCTTAAATGTTATTTTTTGTATGAAGGGAGTTTTATATGAATAACTCTTGTTTCTTGTGCTGCATTTATTAGAATCTCTTGGTAGATCCCCTTTTCTTCTCTATCGTTAGTGACAGAAGTAGCAAGATGTTTGTGAAGCTGGCCTGTTGTTTTCAAGATGACGGGATATTATTATCTACAATGAAATGCCGAGGAAATATCAGTCTTATCTGTCCGTAATAGATGCAAGTATGGCTTTCTTCTGAAAATTCATCATAGGATTGAACCTACCCTCAAATGGATATGGAGAGACCTTTTGCTGATGTAAAATTTGTATTTCATTGTTTCCATGCTAGAGGTGAGGGAAGGCATGTGAGGGTCTGGTGCCAATGACCTGACTTGGTTCTTGATTTTTGGTGGTTGAAAACTACAAAGACTTTGCACACTCAGAGTATGCAAGAGTGGGAGGGCATTGGCCTTGTATGAGTTTGGTGACAGAGATGAAGCAATCGCTGAGATGGAGGATGTTTCAATATCTCTAAAGGGTTATCCAGGTAACCTGAAGATATTAGATTCTCAATTCTTTGAAAGATATGGTCTGCTTTTCTCTATTTAATAAGCTTGTGTGGAATTTGTGCAGAGGTTCATGCGGCTTTGGCAGCAGCATTATATGAACACAAGCATGCTGCACTGCTTGCTGAAAACCAGTTTGCGATTGCTACTTTGCTTGATCCACACTATACAGACCTTTCATATGTGAGAGAAGCCAAGCATTGGCCTCCAAGTCTGGTTAGCTCATTACAACAGTTCATCACGCTTTACCTTATACCAACTTTGTTAGCAAAAATGAACTTTTGACTACGTTGCTGTTTTCAGTTTCTTTGGTTTCTCAGATGCAATTAGTTGGCTTAATACAAAATGGAAATTCATTATATCTACATACTATATGTAAGTCAAATATTACAACAAATTGTTTAACAATGGTCGATTAGCTTCATGGTCATGATTCCTTATTCAGGGGAACTCAATTGAGTTGTATATATTAGTCTGATTCGTCACAAGTCTTAATTAATTAAAAATCCACATTTTGTTTTTGTGCTTGTGCATGTGCGGGCATGCACATGCATAGATTTTGGTACTTAGCATCAATCATCTAGAAGTATGAATGTTGACATTGTGGTAAATTGGTATATTCTGATCTTCCCGCATTTTAAATCATGATCACTAGAATGGCCTTTTGTGAGCAATCACAACCAATAACTAGGACTTGTTTGAAAGCATGAAAACAGAGCCTCCAGTTTTGACCCTTTACCGGAAAAGACGCGAATCATTGTGAAAATCCCCTAATTTGTGTTAGGAAACGGATTCTCTCCCAATTCACATCTCTTTAGCCTCTCCACTTCCATCCTTCCTTCCCCGATTCGAATCCGCTTGGTTGCATCTCATTATACCAAAAAAAAAAAAAATGTTAGATCGACGAATAATCAATTAAATAGGTCAAATCTTATGCACCATGCGTTCAATTTTTATTCAAATTTTCAGTACGTTTAGATTAATTTATATAACTATTTGTCATCTTATTTTTGGTTTATGATTTATATGGTCCATATATCATTACTCATTCAATTATGTTCCACGAGGCTTGGTTAAAAGAAACCCACCGGAGCTCTAGCAAAAGCAAGTTTTCTTAGGTAATTGTCGCTGCTTAGAATTCGAATATGAGTGATTTATCCATGATTGGGATGAAATCTGGGTGAAACCAAATGCAGGATTGTACCGATTAATATTAAAAGATCAGCGGATGAGTTGTGGTCTGTGTTTGTATCATATTCATTTGAGACATGTTTTTATAATTTACATCAAAGTATGTTCACATTGTCTTTGTCTCGTATCTGTGATTATATTTAATAGTATTCATTCAATAAAGTGTTTCCATTTTACTCTGTCACTTCCTCACCGAAAGCAATGAGTTTCAAATGGTCATCATTCTACAAAGGAAAACAGCACCATTTCGTTTTTGACCGATGAATAGGGGCATTCGCGTTTGTGTTTTTTGTGGGTCCTTCGCAAAAAGCTTTTACGGTGGTTTTCTCTTGTTTTATGGAGAGGACCAGAAATTATTTCCCCATGTGGCATTAATCTGCAAAAGGCTGTCCATCACACTTCATTTACAAGCCTATCGTGGTTGGCTCAAGGTGGGATATAGGACCATCTTTTGTTTTACTTTCCCACCACAAAGGAGGAAGGCTACTCAATATAGTTTGACTGTCGAGGTCCTTATGTTTCACTTCTTAACTCTCTCTCTCTCTCTCTCTCTCTCAAACTAGTAACTAGGGAATCAGTAATGCATTGCATGATCTCTATAGGAGATTTGTTTATCTTTTGCGTAAAAGACATTGAATGAGGCATTGGAAAAATCCAACTTGTCCGGAAAAGAGGTGCTGCTTTTTGAAAGATGTCTTGAGCATCAAGTTGATACCAATACCCTTCCCACATGAAGAATCCGAAATAAAAAAATGGACAGCTCCTAAAAAGTGCAATTTAACCCCCCAAACAAAAATTAAAATGGTCCCTTATGGCATCCAATAAATTATAAGAATACAGAGAAAATTAGCATGACTCTTGCCCTAAAATGACACTCTTGAAAAAAAATTAAAAGTGAAGATAGGCTCAAGTTGAAGAAGCCATACAACCATCCAAATGATGCTGGAAATCCTTTGTCCAAACTTGGTAATATTCATCTTTATCGATCTGAATTACAAAGAGAAAATCTTACATTTTTGTAATATATGAACAAAATAACAAATTTAGGAAAGTGAATGTCACACACCAAGAGAACAATCAATGCCCATCCAAATTTATGCCCAAATACATAATTACATTCATAATGTTATTTAAAAAAAAATTAATCATCAAGATCACAAAATTCAACATAGAAAACTCAATATCAAATTTGTCATTTTGATATCTGATTTTTTTTTTCTTCACACAGTCTTTCCATTTGTTGTATCTTCAATCCACGTTGATCTAAGCAACTTGAGCAACATTCTAGCCTTACTCTTCGCCCTCCCATTACACTGACTCTGTAAAAGCAAAAGCAACTGTGTCAAAACCCCTCCACAAATGGCTTCTTCTCTTGCTTGCAATGAATGCTGACAAAGAATTATAAGCGAATCCACCGCACTTTCGCTCCCTTCATGATCACATACTCTGAACACCACTCTCACTATTGCATTAATCCCATTTATGTCCTTCATCAAACACTCTCTTCCACTTTCTGTTCTCAACATCAACTCAATTGCTGACATTGCTTCTGACAAAACAGAGTTTCCCCCTCTCTTTTCAGTATTGCTCTTTATGTAGGATATCAGATGTTGTACCACACCTTCTTGAATCAAAGTTTGAAGATTCAATTCTGAACAGGAGCAGAGTCCCAAAATTGCTTTCAAAGATAACTCTGTTTTCAGATGAATTAATTCTTGAAGGTATTTTCTGTTTCTTCCAATTTGGATACAGAGCTCTTTTGTTTCTTCACATCTTGAGATTGCTTCGACCAAATCACAGATGCACATTTTGATCGAATCGTTCCCAAGCTCGAATATGATCAGAAAAGACTCAAACTTCGAATCTTCTTTGAGAAAATTCAAGAAACGTAATTCTGAAAATGGCAACAATGCCGTAACACAAAACAGAGCATCTTCGACAAATTTAAGAAAATCCCTCGAAGTCATCGACACCAATTCAACTGGATTTATGAAAATCAATTCCAACAACAATTGAAAGAAACCCAGTTGAACTAAACAAGGATTCATCCAAGGTTTTAGGTGGGTCAAAGATCGGATTTTTTCTAACGATTGAATTTTTATGTCGAATGTTGATCCGTGGGATACGAGGTTATGCTTGATTTCGACTAAGGAAGGATCGAAATCGAATTGGCGTCTCAAATTCAGCCACTGGTCGATCAAGTGACGAAGAGTGTAGTTGGGAATTAAAGAAAGATCATGGAGTCTCTGCATTGTAACAGGACATGTTGACTTACCTGAAGAGAGCCATTTTTCAATACTGGGTCTGTCGTAGGTTTGTCCTGTGCATAAAGTGACTGGATCTGTGAATAAATCGAGACTGATTGGACATCTGAATAAGTGTGGAATTGGTTCTTGAGACTCCTTCATGGGGATTTTGGGATTGTGGAATTGAATTGCTTAATTCAAGAAAGGGTAGTGGAGAAATTTTATTAGTAAGAGACAGTGATCAACGTAATAGAATGCATGAAGCTTGAGGCATAGAAGGCTGTAATGGTAGGATGTGGTGTGTGAAGGGAGAGAGATCTTAGTTGAAGGAATCAGAAGAAAACACAAAAAATGAAGAAAGTGAGGAAATTATGACATGGGAAGTGAAGAGATAAGAGTATGAGCTATCAGTACCAGTAGGTTTGATGAAGAAGTTTTTATGAGGCTAAAAGTTTTTTGTTTTTTATAGAAGAGTAGCTAAATTTGAGTGAAGTGGGTCAGATGATAGATTAGAGTTTTGGGACATGGAAGAGGGTAGTGTAGTGGGAGCAGATAAGAGAGAGAGAGAGAGAGAGAGAGAGAGGCGTTTGTGAAGTTTTTGCAGTTTTTTTAGTTCAGAATGACAGACATCACATGAGAGAGAGAGAGAGAGAGAGAGAGAGAGAGAGAGAGAGAGAGAGAGGTGAAACGTAGTTGGAGGAATCGGAAGAGAACACAAGATACAAACAGAAGGGATGGCCAACAACGGGGCCTTATCCTAGTGTAAGACTCCGAAATTGCAACTAATTATATACTAATTCAAAGGAAAACTTGGACTCCCTACCTCTCTCTCTCTCTCTCTCTCTCGCAACTAATAATATATAATAATTCAAAGGAAAACTTGGACTCCCTCTCTCTGTCTCTGTCTCTGTCTGTCTGTCTCTCTCTCAATATTTATCAATACAGTCAAAACTGACCCACGTAAGGAAGAATAATTGATAATGCCTTCGAAGTTTGAATCTAACCCACTTAAGTTGAAAACTTTGTAAAATGCAGTATCGGTAATGATACTCTAATTAAGAAAAAAGAAGTAATCAAATTATTAAAAGAAATATATGTTTGAATTTAGAATAAAATAATTTGTATCGTCCGAATTTTGTGGATTTTTATTATTAATTGTAGAACGAAATAAATATAACTTATTTTGCCATATCAATATATATATATATATAGAGAGAGAGAGAGAGAGAGATATTAATGGTGGACACAGGGTTCATGGGGAGAGCAATAATGATGAAAACTACCGGATAGCACCAAAACGAGGACTATTAAATCTGTCCATGAAAACATTACTCCATGCTCATAAACAGAATGTGATGAATATTCACGGTGGAATTTTGGCTTTTTTTCTTTTATCTTAGAGAATCAATCATGGCTGACAAGACCACAACAATTATGGCTTCATCGTCTCCTCCCATCCCCCCACCAAAAAAAAAACCTCTCGCAGAGAGGGGACACTATAGTTGTTAGATTAGAAGGGCTCCCATTGATCAAGCAAGGACACTCGAATGATATAAAGATGTTTCTCAAGTGTAACCGTGAAGTTCAATGTTTAAAATTTTATAGATATGTGTATTTTTATAATTTTTACGATCTCTATATAATAATAAAAAAAAGAAATCACATTTATTCAGAAATCTTGAATTATTTTTAATTTAAAGTTTTTAATATGTTTTAAAAATTACATATAAATAATCAATAAAAATTATTAATATTTAATAAAATTATGATAATTAATCTGAAAAATTATAATTATAATTCAAATAATTGATTATACTTAGATAAAATTAAAATTCTTGTGATTAAACAATACTGGTTTTCGTTTCACTGTTTACTTAAAAAAATAAAACAAAAATACTTTCCGATTTGCATGTACACACTTCCATCTCAATTCTCAGATTGAATAGTTATTCAATTGTTTCTAGAATGAGTTTATATCAATCTATCTGGAAGTCATTGTTTTGCATTGGAAATCTTTGAACAATATTTTGGCAACCGTGTAACATAACCCATTTATTTATTTATTTATTTATTTGCTTCAAAATTCCTTAAAATTTCTGGAAGGCAAAGATTTTCAACAATTCTCTTTGAATTTTCTTCTTCGTCTTCTTCTTTTTTGGATGACAGCCTACCCGAATCAATTCCAAATTGAGCTTGTAATCCTAATGGAATTCTTGTATCAAAAATTCATGGAATACCCATAACACATGAGCTCCCAAATCACGTGCCATTCAAAAGAAGACTTGGGGACATGGCAATCCTAAAAAAGAATCAATCTAGTGCCTTTTTTGACAGACCGAACATACAAATAAAAGTTACCCTAATTAGTCAACTTATTGCAGCTTATGGGGTCCTTAAATCAAAAGGCTTTTCTTTTTTCTTTTTTCTTTTTTCTTTTTTTACTTGACTATCGATATTGAAATAACTCAACTAATTCGATTTGAATATTATAAAGTCTAATTTAGAAACAAACTTTTTTAATATTTATTTTTTTTATTCTTATCATTCAAATTCGAGATTTTGATTAAAACGTTAATTCTTAAATTGAAAGGCTTAAATCAAAAGGTTTGGTATCGTGGAACCTTTATCTAAGTGGTAGAGTTGGAAAGTATTGGCTCCATACCTATTGTAATTGGCCAATAAGATACTTGAGATTTCAAGTCAGGCCAAGGGAAGAAACTAACACATTTTAATCGGAACCTAAACTCAGTCTAATCTAAGAGTTCGACTCAAAATTTTTTTCCCAATCTAGTTAAATGATTTAGTCGCAATGAACTCATCTAATACTTTTATCGAATAGGCTAAAGTTTTAATAATAATATAGATTCTCAACCTTTTAGAAGTGTTTTAAAAGTACTATTTAAATTTATCCGAATAATAAATCTCGAATGATAATAACAATCAAATTGTGATTGAAAATTATATAATTTATGTATACAAAAGAAATTTATGTAATATCTGGCATGGTTGAGAAGTGTCTTGAGTGTTGGTGAGATGCTTCACTATTACTTGGCTACTGTGAATATGGTTTATCCCACATAAACTAATCTCGGAATGATCCGAATAATAAATCTCGAATGATAATAACAGGCAGGTTGTGATTGAAAAATTATATAATTTATGTATATAAAAGAAACTTATGTAATATCTGACATTTCGAGTGTTGGTGAGATGCTTCACACTTGGCTCTCCAAGGGAAACGGTGAATATGGTTTATCCCACGTAAACTAATCTCAGAATGATCCTTGGCTATATAAGTTACTATTCTTCAATATGGTGTGACATCTTTTTGGACTAAATTGTAAAGATTTTGTGTGCTTTCTTTTTTAACTCGCTTCATATAATTATTAAATAAATCTGAATCAATCATTTTATTAAAATACCGGTAAACACAGTCTGCATGTGTTACTCGTTCCACTTTTAATAAAATTGAAAGTGCAATATGTCACATTGCACACAGTGTGCATTTTATGAGATTTTTAAATGATGAATCCAACACCCAATTGAGGTTTGTGGGGTGGAAAAGACAGCTTACCTTCTATCCCTACCTTCTTTCGTAGTCATCCATCCAATTTATTTCTCCATGAAATAAGTAGGCAAAGGAGAACATGAAATATGCTCCTTAGATCTAGCATGATTGGTGAAAAGAAATTGAAAAGTTGGAGAGAGACAAACAGGAAGGAAACAAATGTAAGGCTACAAAAATGAGAGTTTAATAATGAGATTATATGAAGGAGTTGTGGGCTTTGAAAACTATCTTGTCTGCCATATGAACAATTCAAACATACCCACTTGGGAGCCGATGTTGATGATGATGGACCTATATATAATGATAATAGATCGTGGTGGGTCAAATTGTTCTTTTTTTTTGGTTAATTAAATCACAAAGTAAACAATATCACTTTATTTGGTATTTTCTTTTTTTTTAAAAATTATTGATTAAAATTAATATTATTTTTCTCGTTTCTCAAACTCTGAATCATTGCTCCCCTAAAAGTATGAAAGATAAGCAACAACGACAAATCGAAAAGATTGAATCTTAATTTCAAATTCTGAAATTAGTTATTTGATAGACTAATATAAAAGAAAAAAAAAAGAGTTTTTTTCGGTCTCTCATGATGTTAACAAAAGTTTTACACTAACTATCAATTTGCCATAACGCTCTTTTATTCAGATTTAAGATTGATAATATTAAAAAAAATAAGTTGAAAATATAAAAGATATATCAAAATAAAAAATATTGAAATTCATATGATTTTGATTTTGTGAATTAACAAATGTATTTTGTACTGAATTAATAAATTACACTATATTAAATTTGATAATTTTAATTTTTGATTAGTACTTGTAAAATTAATCAAATAATCTAAGGTCCACATCAGAGTCAACAAACCTAGAAATATGCCGTGCCAAGATGCTTAAAAGAGTGATTCAAAAGTTTCCATAATATTTTACCGGCGCATATTAAGATTTTTCAAAAGCGGCGATTATATTAATATGATGATTATGACATCTTTGCCTTCCCCCCCCCCCCCAACAATTTTCATTAAAAAATAATGATGATTTTGGGATCATTTACAACAAATTTTGTTTGTAAAGGCAAAATAGAGAGAGAAAGATAGAGAGAGAGAGCGAGAGAGAGAGAGAGAGAGGAAAAAAGAACAAAAAAAAAATGCAGGAACAAACATCATGCATAGTAGCTGCTTTAAGTGTAACATTTAAACTGATAACTATCTTTGTATGACTTCGAATTTTTACCCCCACTCTCTCTCTCTCACGTCCAGACGAAGACTTGTTTTCCCCCTTTCTAGTTTTTTTTTTTTTTTTGGGGGGGGGGGGTGGGGGGCGGGTTTCTCCCTTGTATAATTGGGATTCAGGTATAGGAGTGGTTTTATAACCAAATAACAGAACTAAAATAATAAATTTGGTTTGATTTTTTTAAATTCGGGTTTTAATAATCTTATACAGAGAATTAAATGAAATTAATTCGGTTTAGTTTTCGTTATTAAAAATTTAGTTTAGTCAATAATAGAAATCTCATTTTTTTACATTATATATATAATATAACTTCGCCATCTCTGGAAGCTTGTCAGAGTTTTTACCTTTTTTATGATCCCTGCCATATCACCTCGAGACAATCCTGAACTTTCCCCGGCATCTTCAGGCTGTTGACTGGTAACTGTGGAAGTTTCTGCAGGAAACCTATCTGCCTCACACCCGTCGGGAGCAGAAGCTACAAAGCTACCAGTCTTCTGAATACCTCTAGCAGTAATGGTTGCGTTAGTCAGTGCGGACATTTTGTCTTCTCCACCTGTCTGCTCTGCTTCCCTGGTTGACTGCATAGTGCCAGGACTTGATAATGTGGCACTTGCAAAATTCCCGGGACCATCATTGTTAAGATCTGATAAAACAAGTCTCCCATCACTTCCGAGTTCAATTCCCACGAAGCAGCCTTCCAAGCTCTTCGCATCTATGAGTGAATCTAATAATAATAATAATAAGTTTATAATTCTACTTTAATGTTGCTGATGCATTGTTAGCCAGAAATCTAATGAAATATGTTCTAAATATTAAGAATCGATTATTATCAAATTTTGAGATAAAAAACATATGTGAGATAGAATACATACCTGATATTAAAATTCACAGAAATCATTCTAGGAGGTTATTATAATTTTTTTAAATCATTTTGCAATTTTTAGTCAGATTTGACTTGTTAATGTTTTTCGAAACACAAAAATTTGGTGAACAATTATTTTACCATACATTATGGTTATTTAAAAAAAAAAAAGACAAAACAAAATTAAACTGAAATAATCAAAAACCAAAAAACT
This sequence comes from Dillenia suffruticosa, assembly GCA_033439265.1. Lineage (NCBI taxonomy): Eukaryota > Viridiplantae > Streptophyta > Magnoliopsida > Dilleniales > Dilleniaceae > Dillenia > Dillenia suffruticosa. The sequence goes on along the minus strand of JAVTVX010000012.1, from coordinate 2,411,174 downwards.
GAATAATAATTCACTTTTGATTCGGTTAATCGAAAATCCAACCAAATAAATCTAAGCCTTTGAAACCTATGATGACCCTAATTGGGATATAGAAAATAGAACCCTCATCCTAGTTCTTGTGAACACCACACTTGGGAAACTCGAATTACCTTACAATTGGGTTCTCTTGTTTTGATTAATTAAGTAGATAAATGATTTCGACTTGTCCAACATTAAAATTGCCAAGCCAGGGTTTGTGGCCGTTACCCGGACCCATTGCCTCCTTTAGCTCAAGCTTTGTTCTGGTCAACATTCAGTTGAAATTGAAAGCCCATGTCTTTCATTAGATTTAAAACCCCGTTTCAAAAACCTCAATTCATCTTAACTCGGCTTAGTTTGTTTTTGTTTACAATAAAAAAATATTTAGTTTTGCAATTAAAATTAAAATTCTGTAGAAAACTAAAATTTTTTAGTTATTAACTTGGTCTATTATTTTAATTCACTTTTTTATACTATATCAATCGGTATCTGAAATCATATTTTGATTAATTCGGTTTGGGATTTGCAGTGACCCATTGAAGGGGTTACTCTTCCAACGTAGTTTGTTCTATGTCTAAGTTGTCAGTTGAACTCCGAATCTTGATTAAGGGACCTAACCATATGTCACTAAATCAATTGACTATTGATGGGACCCTACCGTATGGGTGGGACTTCAAAGCTGATTGAAAGCTCGCTCAATCTATTACCGCATAGTTGGATTACTGATAAGATTATTGGATTTTTTAAATTATATTTTTGGATTCGAGTTTTGAAAATGAAAAAAAAATATAGATGTGAGAGTTCACCTCTTAATGGATCTGATAATTAATTTAAGTCAAATTAATTAGAATTAATAAATTTGTTATTAGATACCGTCAGTCAAGTTAACCAAAAAATAAAAAAAAAAAGTTTGGCCCAATCTAAAGTTGTGTAAGGTGGTGGAAAGAATGACTTGGCTTGGGCTAGAGAATTAAGCCTGATCATTGGGCTACCTAGGAATTAGGCTCATGGTAAAATTATTATCATGTTAATGACTAGGCTTGGGCTAGAGAATTAGGCCAGATTATTGGACAATACCAGGCCCACATTCAAATCCAATCCAATAAGAAAAGAGGAAAGAGATGAGAGCTAGGTATTTTTTGCTTGGCAATGGAAGGAGGACAGAACTCGAAACCTAAACCTTTTAACACGGTCCAGGAGTTCTACTTATTCGGATGAGCTTGGTCAGCGCATATACACACCAACTTGAGTAGATGGAAAGAAAGATAAATTGTAAGAGGGTGTAGGTGGGAAAAATGAGGTTGTCTCTTAAGGAAAGTCCAGAGAGAAACCCAACGGTCAACTTTCGTATGTTGGGCAAGAGCTTGAGCCTACTCTAGTCCTAACGGTCAACTGTCGTTTGGGAGGGAGAGATTTCAACTGACACGGGACTCTCTCTCTCTCTCTCTCTCTCTCTCTTTCTCAATATATGTGCATATGTATATGTGTGTCCAGCTTTGATCTACAAAGTATTATGTTCCTCTCAGTGCTGTAGAGGAGAAAATGGAACATCAAATTCGAATAGATTTATGACTCTCTTCAACACATTATACTAAATAGCTCAATGAAGTTAAGAAAAATGGGGTTTATAAATTCATCACGTCTTTGCGGACGCTATTTTTTGAAATGTGTTATTCTGCAACATCCACACCTTTTGGGGTTCTTTTCATCTTCCCTCTCATGCTTAGAACAATTTTTTAAGTTCAAATAAATGGGTGTGTAGTATTTATTTATGTCACTGTCTTGCTTATCAACTGAAAACCAGTTCTTTCATGAAATTTTTTCATCTGAAGTTTGAGATTATGACTTCATTCTTGGCTAATAGCTTTCAAGTGTGATTTGGATTACTCTTATCCTTTTTATTTCCGATGACTTGGCATTTACGATTATTCATAGCCATTTTCAATGAATTTTATTCATTAAATTGTTTTAAAGAATGATATTAGATGGAAATGGTTATCCTTAGATGGGAGCTCATTTGTCTAGATAAGAACAAATCACAGACACACTACCATATATCCATGTAGCCAGTGTGGATTTCTGATGTCAAAAGTTCCTCACCCTGCTGCAAAAACCACCCAATTTATATTCGAACTTCTTTTAGTCTGTGTTTGATTGGCCAAGTATTCGAAATAAGTTTAACCTGCGCCTACCAATGCTCTTTGTTAGTATAACAAGCTTTTTTTTTGGGGGGGGGGAACTAATTATGTATTTAGGCTAGTTTTTCATTTTCTATTAAAAGATGCGGGAGGGAGGAAATCTTTGTGGAGTAGGCTGAATTTTGTAGATTGGACAGTATAATTGTTGCCTCTTTTTTCAATTACATACTAAGAACAATAATTCTTGACCAGGGAAACCTGTTGGAGGAAAGCAAGCTTGTGCAGTTCACTCTACCCTCACTTTGGTCATAGAAGATAGAATCGACGAAGAGCTTAGCTTGTGTTGTTGACGATTCTTCCGATTCGCTGTCCTTTACTCGGGGCATAATGAATGATAACATTGATATGAAAAATGGAAAGAGGAAAATGGCACAGAACTTGCCTTTTCTGATTGAGGAATCCTCAAAAGCTGATGAGCAAAAGCCTAAGAATGGAGCTTAAGAGGGCTTCTGAACTCCGCATCAAGGAGAGGGTAAAAGAACAATACGTAGCTGGGAAGTTTCACCATCTTATGGCCAAAGTAATAGGCTGGGTCGAAAGTTCCAAGCTTATTTTTTTCTAGATGATTGGTGACTATACTACATGGGACTAGTTCCTAACAACTCTTTTGGAAAAGTTAATGTTAGATTTTACTAAAGATTATGTGAGTTTTTAATCGTAAAATATTATTGATATAATAATAGTTTAATATTTTATGGAGAAATTTTAATTTTTATATGTAGAATTTTATGTTTTCTTTTTATTTTTTAATTAAAAAGTTTATAAATAGGATTACGTAAAATAAAGATAAATTTTGAAATAAATTAAGGTAAATTAAGTTTTTAGAAACATTTAAATTATAGATAATTGTATTATCACCAAAAAAAAGCTATAGATGATTGTGATTGTATTGTGACTAAGTTATCAATTTTTTTTTTTAAAAAAATAAGAGTAATGCTTGATAAATAAAATAAGTTAAAAGTTAAATGAAATAAATAAATATGATATTTTATATTAGTAAAAAGTAAAAAGATTTTAAATTTTAATAATTTTAAATTAATTAAAATATATTTTAAATTAAATAATAAATATGTAAAATTTGAGCCATTTTGTTTCTAAATAATTTTTTTAAAAAATAATGAAATTAGAATAGGGAAAAGTGGGTGCATTTTAATATAGCCATCAAGAGAAGATCCGTGGCAAGCCAAACAAGACCGACCAGTCTGGTATGATTATTTTGAATGGGAAATTGACTACAAGAAATTCTGGTGAGTCCATTGAGGGTAGAGGGAGAAAGAGAGAGGGGAGAGCGTAGTGGGTATGTCAACCGCGCTAGGCGTTACGGGTTACAAAACAATAAATTCACTGAGAGCAACAGCGAATGCAAAACCCATTCCCATAACCTCTAAGAACACCATAAGAACTGCTCTCTCTCTTTTCTTCAACTCTTCTTCCATTGTTTCCATGGCTTACGAGAAGGAGCTCGCTGCTGCTCAGAAAGCCGCCTCTCTTGCTTCTCGCCTCTGCCAGGCAATCTCTCTCTCTCTCTGTTCTTTGTTTTTCACCGACTTGATTCTTAGATAGAGGATTAACGTTGAAGCTGAATCGAATTTAAAGGAAACCCAGTACTGTTAATTGATGGGAAATTGAAACCCCTGATGATAATTTTATTGCTTGTGGACAACTTAGAAAGCATAGATTATATTTGAACATTAATGATGAGGTTCCCTTATAATCTGAGAAAAAATGAGAACAAAATTCGATAATTTTGGACTGTACCAGTTCAATTTCGACCTTTTGGAAATGGGTTGCTGTCTGTTACTCGTGTCTGGGCTTAGCATGAATCTGGGTATTTTGATCTGCTATATAATTGATGTGTCAGGTTGTTTATTCTGAAAGGGATCTTCATATTGGTGAATTTTTGGCATAGTTGGGTGTCCTATATTGCATCAATATTTGGACCATGTCTGTGTCTGACAAAGTTCTTAGGTACAATACAACACTTTGTAACTGGTATAAATTTTTACAACATTGCCGTGGGCCCGTGGCACTGTGTCCCTGCTGTGAGGTGTTGCTGTGTAACTTGGCATTAGTATCAGATTTGCCGCTCCGTTTTTCTACTCAATATGGTCTACGCTTGTGTTTGTAATGCATATGTTGGAAGTTATTGTCCCTTGTTGCCAGATGAAAGGATTTCGGGCATTCTGTTTCTCACAATTGATTCGTATTTATATCTCCAGAAGGTGCAGAAAGCACTTTTGCAGTCAGACGTCCAATCAAAATTGGATAAAAGTCCTGTCACTGTGGCTGATTACGGTTTGTTCTTGATTCCCTTCAAGTTTACATTCTTGGTTATATGCATGGGTTATTTTCCATCATTCCCTTTCACTTATCTCTTGTATGTAGAATTTCAGTGTGGTGCCTTTTGGTTAATCCTAGTTAAATTCATATATAATCTTAAAAACTTTAAAGTTGTACTTGGATGAGAACTACTAAATATTGTATATGTAAGCTACCATTTATGAATAATTTAGTCTGCTAGGGGCTGTGAGCAAGGTGTATACAATGATGTGCAACATAAAATCCAGGAAAGGAAAAGCATTGTGTTGATTCTCATCCTCATGCCCTTGAATCTCATTGTCAGTCAGTTGATCATTACATGATAACTACATGCATCTAAAGTGGATAATGCAAAAGATGTTGGTGCAAAAATATAAAATGCCAGTGAGTAGGGGAAATGCATCCCTGTATGTTATTCTCATTTTTCATTCTCACCAATCTTACTCAGTCTTGATACGTATCATTTCAATATTATAACGGATGTCATGCCAATTTATTTCAAAGAAATTTGTGGTATTTTTTGTTTGTGTCCTTGCTTCCTAACATTATGGAACCTGTTAAAGCCATAACCCTATGAGAGGAGAATGAAGAGCAAATATTAGCAGCCTCCAGATCAAATAGATGGACTATAATTTTTTTAGTTCTGCCAATTGCTAGTTACAGATAACTTTTAGCTTTTAAGAATTTCATTAAAGGAAGCAGAAAAACTGATGCTTCAATTTTATCCATCACCTGGGTTCAGGTTCACAGGCAGTGGTGAGCTATGTATTGAAGAGTGAGTTTCCCTCAGAAACACTCTCTCTAGTGGCAGAGGAGGTATGCATGTAAAATATTGAAATTTTCTCATTGTGTAGTGAAAGCAAATTGTTTGAGATGAAGAAAAGCTTACAATTTGACGTTGAAGTGTAACAACTTTGCTGCAGGATACTGGAGATCTTCGTAAGGATGATGCCCAGGCAACCTTAGACCGTCTTACAAAGCTTGTGAATGATACTCTTGCCACAGATGAAACATACGGTAGCTCTCCTTTATCGGCAGAAGATGTGCTTGGTGCAATTGACTGTGGCAAATCTGAAGGCGGTTCTCATGGTAGACATTGGGTTTTGGATCCTATAGATGGCACTAAAGGGTGAGCTCATCGAACAATATGACCCTGTTTCTTGCACATTGAGTTTGCATATTAGTGCTTATCAACTGTCATTGTTTCTGTCACCATTATATTGAGAATTTTGGTCTGACTTTGCTTCTGGTTCTCCAGTACTGGCCTTCTTGGCTCCACTTTAGTTCTCTTTAGCATCTAATTCAGAAATTATTCTGAAGCAAATTGCTTTCTTCCATTTCTGGGTCTCCCATGCTGTTTAACAGCTGGTTTTTAGATGGGACCTTTGAGAGCATTTCTATCCCCATCCCCCTCCCATACTTTGTTTACTGGATTGGTAGAAGAGGTTACTTTGTCCTGTATGCATGTTCTTCATAAAGTTTTCTTCTCTTGCTGAAAATAATTATTTCTTGGACAGAAAATGGTTAAAATCATGTTTTAAGGCTAAGGTTTTTTAATTTGTTGGGTGGCTGATGTAGTCTTCTGTGTGGATTGAATTAGTGATGAGACCGATATATTGAATTGACTTTATTCTTGCATATTTGTAACATAGGTTCCTTAGAGGAGACCAATATGCCATAGCATTAGCATTGCTAGATGAAGGAAAGGTAGTACTGGGTGTTTTGGCTTGTCCAAACCTTCCTTTAGCACCCATTGGCATCCAAGCTCTGCAATCTTCGCAGGACAAAGTAGGATGTCTTTTCTCAGCAAAACTTGGTGCAGGAACTGAAATGCAATCTCTTGATGGTTCTCCACCAGTAAAGGTTGATACCTCCTTATCCTTCTCCATTTTTTCTCTTCTTTAGTAATATCTCATTTGTGTATAAGAATTACTTTTAATAGATGGATGACAAATAACAATTTTGATTGCCCTTCAGGTACATGTCACCTCCACTGAGAATCCTGAAGAAGCATCTTTCTTTGAATCATATGAAGCAGCACACTCATCGCATGATTTATCCAGCACTATAGCAAAGGTATTGATTGCATTTTTCTTTAAGTTTCTCTTTTTCTGTCTCTCTCTCTCTCTCTCTCTCTCCACCTTTCCTTCCATGTCTGCCTGCATATTGCTTTTCCCTCTGATTTTGCTTCCTAAGCAGAAACTTGGAGTCAAAGCCCCACCTGTGAGGATTGATAGCCAGGCAAAATATGGGGCTTTGTCCAGAGGTGATGGAGCTATATATCTTCGGTTTCCTCACAAAGGCTACCGTGAGAAAATATGGGATCATGCAGCTGGGTACATTGTGGTAACAGGTATAGAACTTTGTTGGTTGCATTTCTAGATCTATCATTGTTGTCATAGTCCATTTTTAACGTCTCAACTAGTAAGTAAAAAAATGATGAAAAGGGCCCCTTAATTTTTTTCTTTTTTGGGAGGGGGGTACGATGCATCCAAGTTGGGTACATCAATATGCAAGATGGTAGAGCAAATGGCTAGGATACCATGGTATGTGACCCCCATTGAAAATGCAATCTTAGACATTATGTACAATTTGCACGCTTCAACTAACCATTTTCATAACTGTGCATTAAGATTTAAAAACATCAATCCTTTGTTGGACAACTTACTTGCCAGAAGCATAGACAATAATCTTCCGACATTATGCATCTCAGAAAGTGCAGAATTATTTGATTTTCCAACAGTTTTGTCTTAACAGTCATCAAGTACTTGAGAAATGTCTTGTATCTTGATAGAAGTTATAAATACGTTTATCCTGTACCATTATTGATGTTTCTTGTGAATTTTTACAGAAGCCGGTGGTGTAGCCTCAGACGCTGCAGGGAAACCTTTGGACTTCTCAAAGGGCAGATATCTGGATGTGGACACTGGTATAATCGTTACCAATCACAAGTTAATGCCCTCATTACTGAAGGCCGTTCAAGATTCTTTGGCTGAACAAGCTTCTTCCTTGTAATTCACCATGGATATTGTTTCAGTAACCCTGGTTGATGTTAGAAATTTGATTCAAGACAAGTTTTGCGTCCCAGCTTCTTGCCTTTCGAGCGGCCATGCTGAAATAATGCCTCTGTCTGCCATGTTTGTCCTCCGATGGGCACTCAAATGAATAAATAGAAACTGAAACTTTTTTATTTTCGTAAATGAGTGAGAGCGAGAGAAAGGGCTGCTGAGCCGAACCCTCCTCAGCCTTATATTCTCTTTTTCATTGAGCAATATAAGTATTCCATCTGCGATAAGTTACAACAGCCCATAATGCATGTGCAAAATCATTCATTTTTTGGCTTCCACGGAAGGAATATTTTTCTTGTATGTCTAGAATGAGGATCTAACTAAACAGGCACATCAGGTGGATAGTCTTGAGGGTGTCTTCTAACTGTCTCTCTAAGTGAACTTTCCTGCTCGCGGAGGTTTGATGGAAGGGCATCATATACATCAGTAAACAATTCTGTGACAGAAGGCTTCTCGACTCTCTCTGCATTTTGAATAGCTTGCACTATCTAGAAGATATCATGCAAGACTTGATCAACAAAAAGCATACAAGAAAATTACTGAACAAGGAAATAGAAGCATGTCATGGACAGATTCATAACACCTGCTTTCGGATATTGTCTCGATGCTCTGATTCGGCCTCATCACTCCACCAACCCTTTCGCTGAACCCATTTTCTAAATCTTGTTATTGGGTTGCGCTTTGTTCTCCAGAATTCAATCTCGTCAGCTGGCCGGTACTTGGTTGAGTCATCTGATGTAGTATGGTGTCCCACTCGATAAGTTAAGGCCTACATTGTTTACACATGGTAAGTCACTTACCAAAGGTAAATTTTTGATGATAAGAGTTGTATTAAGGCAAATGTTCACACCTCAAGTAAGACAGGCTTATGTTCCTCAATGGCCATTTTGCGAGCAGCACTAACAGCATTGTAAATGGCAAGAGCATCATTCCCATCTACACGGATACTTCGGACTCCATAAGCCCGGCCTTTAACAACCACCCCATCACCTACAATGGACATTGTAAAATGTTATTCCAGACATTCAAAAGGAGAACCTAAATTTTAAAGGTTAAAAGATGCATCGGAAAAGAGAAATACTTCTGAACTGGTCTGAAACAGGGGTGCTGATGGCCCAACCATTGTTACGACAGATAAATATAACTGGGGATTCCATCACTGCAGCAAAATTTAAGGCAGCATGGAAGTCTCCCTAAAAGTGCATTATTCATTAAAAATAGACCTTAGAAAAAGCAAGATTTGACCTAGAACTAGAACTAAGAAACAAGTAGACACATTTTGGTTAAATTTATCACACGCCAAAGTAAAATGAGAAGAATATGAAGGATAAGACTTTCACTTCACATACCTCACTAGTGCCACCATCACCAAAATAAGTGACTGCACATGCATTCTTTTTATCCATCTTCAGAGAATATGCAGCACCAACAGCATGAGGAATTTGCGTGCTTAAGTGAAATAAAACAAAATAAATACGATTCATGATTTCTACGTGACGTAAATTATGAAGATACAAGAGCAACTTGTTTAAACATGGGGGTTTGTCCTTACGCAATTGTTGATGCTACAGTGAAGTAATTGAGTTTGTTAGTTCCAATGTGAACAGGCATCTGCCTGCCCTTCCCATAATCATCTTTGTTTCCAAATAACTGGTTTGTGAATTGTTGCAGGGTGAAGCCACGCCATAAAAGAACGCCTGGCTCTCTATACTACATGTCATTACGAATCACACCATAACACCGGTTTTCCAAATGGAAATCTGATTGTCAGCTCAATTTTGAAATAAAATATAAAATAATAAGCATAGATAGCAGTAGATAAATAATCTTATCCATGATATTTGCACAAGGAAGAAAGGGAATATCCAAAGAAAGGCATATACAAATGGCATATGCTATGTGCTTAACCTGAGGGAAGATAACGTCTTCAATTCTAAGTGCAGCTGCTGAGGCAATGGTAATAGCTTCTTCTCCAGTTGAGGTAACATAGAAGGAAATTCTTCCTTGTCTCTGTGCTTCATAGAAAGTACTGTCCATGATTTGAAGAGTGAGCATGTTGATATACATTTTCACAGCAACATCCTCACTCAACTGATGAAATTTATGCTGTTAGATCCTTTAGTTTAAATAATGAAGCCGAAAATAATAGGGAAATTAAAAAAAATGTCCGATAATGTTGGTCAAGGATTTGTACTTCAATAAAATTGCTATGTGCAATTGGCTGACCATTGTCATTAAGAATGCGGTAGCAGGGTACACACTGCTCAGAAGATTCAGCTTCAAATTTCATTTCAGGAGAGAATGTGACCTTTCCAATGGGAAATTCTAAAACCTGTCACAGTAAGTGCACCTATCAATACTAGTAAACAATTTAGAAACAAGTGTTTGAAAGGTTAAAAACTAATAGTAACAATAAAGAAAAGGGAAGAACAAATCACCATGCTTCCATAATACTTTGACGAGGGCAATAATGAAAGAGTGGACTTTGACACTCAAAAATTTCAAGTAATACAGAATCCCAGAGGTGTTAAATATGTTTTCTCACAATTGAAGAGCCATTTCTCATATTCCTTCTAGATAATGTTTCCAAGGTCTTCATTTCCAGTCCATTAGGTTTTTAAAGCCAAACTGGTTATGTGCTGTTTACACGCTCAGATATCAAAAGGCAATCTAACTGGCCTCACTAGAACATATTACTGGTCTACGCATGCTCCCACCACCCCCCAAAAAAAAGACCACCTTCCAAGCCCATGAATAGGGATGAGGTTAATGAGGGTCATGAATTGAGCTTGGGAAAGGGCAATCCAAAATTGACTCCAGGGAGATTTACCAATGTTTTTATTATGTTAAACCATCTACGGCATCTCATACATTTCTTAACTCCTGCAATCTAACTCAGTAAAACCGTTGATAAATCTTCTTGTTGAAGATAACAGTATTGTAACCAACCCCTTCAGGACCTAAATTTGAATCAAACAACATATTGCCCCTTCCCCAATCATATAGGTCGGGTGAAAAGTTGCATGCACTGTTTATCCAGTATTCATGTGGAATCGAAAAGAATTGGAACTGTGGCCCAGACTGGATAATAACTTTTATTTGCCTATGTGTGACCTAATGAATATTGTATTACAAAATAACTTCTGACCTTTCTAACCTAATTCAGAAGGATTTCTGATGTTAAGGTCTCATTTTGGAATTTGCAACTAAGACCAAATTATGAGTTAAGGCATCTTGTACCAACCTAACTATTAGACACCCAATCTATTTAACCAAAAGAACAAATTTCTTGCAGCTGAAATTCTGACATGGAATTTTTTACTATGTAATTTGTCTTTCAAACAATCAAAATAATAATCAGAATAACCAGTATAATCTATACTAACGGTGTTAAGTAGCACCACTGCAAATTAGGGGCATATGCCCAAAATTTGTTCGCTATATTTTTTGGTATTTCAATTTTAGCTTATTCAAATGGTCCAAAATTTGCATTTTTGATTCTATTTGTAATCAAGACAGTCACATTTAAATGAAGTCTCTACAAAACTAATAGTAAAGCTACTTTATCTCAAAATTTCTTAAACATTTCAACTAATCACAGAAAAGGGCACAAATGGGATACTAGTTGAACATTAAAAGAATCAAAAGATCCTCGGAACCTCAAAATGCAAATCGAATAGATACCCAGAATTGGAAAAAAATAATAATAATACTGCCCGCTTGGATCATGAACAGTAATTGTGCAAACAAGAAAAGAACAAACAACATAATAAGCGGAATCAGATAGAACCTGAGAATTTCCTTTTTCGTCATCATCAACATCATGAGAATTCGATTGTTTCTCAGCCCTAACCGATTCAAAACGACGTGGGACGAAAAGGGTTGATTTAGTTCTTGAAATTTCATCTGGGTTTCTGAGATTAGCATCGAATTTTGATTTTTGATAGTGGGTTGAGCAAGAACTGAAAGAACAATCACTCACGATGGTACCGAATAACCCAATCCTTGGTTTCAAATGGTTAATAAGGTTTTTTGATTTTAACAAGTAGGCAGCCATGAATGAGAGAGAGAGAGAGAGAGAGAGAGAGAGAGAATGAATGAGAGAGCAGTCAGGTCGTTTGGTAGGGTGTGGAGGGTTAATGATCTGCGGACTGTTGTGATGATACCATTTGGACAGACACAACAAATCTATAATTTACAAGTCTAAGGTGTCAAATGCTAATAATTTACTTCCCCAAAAGTTAATGTTTAATGATACAAGATAGCAACCAGCTAACGCTTCAGATCGTGACCTTACAAAGATGGTAATCATAAAATTTGTCAAATTTACGTTGTTATAATTTTAGTGGCCAAAATATTATACTTTTATGTGGAAATTAATATAAGATTCAATAAAAATTAAGAAAATTAAAAAAAAACTATAATAAAATATTATAAATAAAAATTAAAACTAAAATAAATTGAAACAAGTTAAATTTTCTCAAATACTATAAAATTTGATAATACATTAAATAAAGTATTTATAAATAATCTACTTATTTGTCAAAATTTGATTTTGTATTGTATTTTTCTGAGATAAATTTTATTAATAAAAAAGTTTAAAAAATAATTTTTTTTATAAATATACAAAAAAAAAGTTACACGTGCTTAATATAAATAATCCTTTTATAAAAATTGATATATATATATAGAGGGTTGCTGTCTGGGTGACCCAAACAAGGAGACTACCGTGGGTGGAGCGGAGTCGAGCGGATGACTTGGTTACACAATTAAACGTGGGCTGGGGCACAGCTGATTGAGGTTACACTTGGGGTCGATCCTTTCGAGGAGGGTCCTTATCCAATCTTTGGCAACCTCTCAGAATCTGACGTGGCTTTATCAGACTGCTCTTTGTTTTGGTTTTTTTTTTTTTTTTTTTTTTTTGTCAAACACTTTCCTGGTCCTTATCGGTTCACATGAATATCAACCCAAATAATAATAATAAGAAGAATAAGCTTTGCTTATCCATCTCAGAACCACAAAAATTCATAATTTAATTAAAAAAATATTTTTATACTAAAAAATAATTTTTTTCCTATAAAATTATATATCGATGAATATCGATATTGATGTGAGCATAATGTGAAAACTTAAAAACACGACACGAGGTATCACGCAATCATTCAAAGGTACAACATGAATACTTACACATTAAACCTATAATGGTCAAAGAAGTATTATATTCAAGCCTAATATTATAACACAGGGTAAAGACATAAAAGTATTATATTAGTGTAGTACTTGGGAGGCATAGGATAAAGGCCTTCACGTTGTAATTCGAAGGCTCTTGGGTATTTACAGGTATTGATACACAGATACCGTAGAAAAATCCTTGCACAAATGAGGAAGAGAAGAATTATAGAAATTTCCCATTTGATTTCATTTGGTCTTACCAGAACAGAAAGCCCATTTCTACGGGATGTATGTGCCATATAAATGTGACACATATCTATATCAGCCTAAAGAAGGCAGTTAGAGACAGCAAAAATAAAATTGTGTGGCCGTAGTATGACTCACAAGGAATGTATGTGCTTTATTCTCTGGATTGCCTGCTTCACCTTTGCAGACGGTTCTTCAAACAATATGGCAGGGTTATCAAACTCTGACGCCAAGCTTGGTTCCCCAAGAAATGCCCGAAATGTGTCTGCTACTGAATATGAAAGAGACTTGAGATTATATCCTCCTTCCAAGAAAAACACACATCGGCCGCCACATACATCTTTGGCAAGCTGTTTTATGTTGGCAGCCAGCATATAGTATGTTCCCGTCGTAAATTGCAGGTTAGCTAGAGGATCCAAAACATGCCCATCGTAACTGCATATGATTAGAACTGGTGAATCCTGAGAGTGTGAGGAGAGCATGACAACATTTTCCAGTACGGTTTTTATTATCATGAAACTGGACAAGATTTACATGCAAAATTACTATATGTGACTCATAGTTTCAAGGATGGTATATGCAAATGTCTTAAGTTGGAATCTGAAATATTTTACCCGGCTGAGACAAGAATTATATCTGGCTTGAACCTCTGCACGCAGGGTACAATAACTTCATCAAACACAGTTCTCATGGCAGTATCACCAGAGCCACCAGGTAAAGGCAGATTGAGTGTTGCTCCTTCACCTTTTCCCTGCCCAACCTCTTCAAATTTACCAGTACCAGGATAGCTACCATCCTACATAAGAAAGATTATAATGTATCTCCAATTGGATTGAGTTTTGCTGAGCCAAGAGACATGTCAATTAATCACCCAAAAGAAATTTGCTGCATAAAGTTCTTTTTTCAACCTAAATGCGGCAAAAATTTAGACTCATGACTTGTAGTTGTTCTTTTCTTGTATAAATTTGAGAGGACATAAAATTTATAGTGCCTTGGTTTAGGCCTTGGTTCATCATTTACATGCAAGTAGAAACTGAAACCTTCTACCTACTTTCTGGGGACAAGAACCATCAATCTTTAATACAGGACATATGCTGTCATCCTGTAGCTGCAAATATTCTTAGTGCATGGATCGGAGATGCCACAAAATATGCAGAAAGTATTAATCAATGAATATGCAGAACGGGATGGATGATGTCTGATAAGTTGAAACTGGCAATAGAAAACCCTTTTATCTTCTAGAAAAGCAATATTCATATAAAAGTGCAAAACTCTAGGTCCGTTCTAATATATGTCACTTGGTTGCATTATGTTGCCACATCTACTTCATGGCCATTTCAGGTAACCGAGGAATCATATAATCAGCCAAAGGATGGAAGAATTGAAATTTTGTGTCACATATGAATTACAAGATTCCTTAATAGCACTCTTCTGATGAACTTTGCAAGCATATCAGGCGGTTTCACTAGCTTAATAACAAAAGATAGTGACTTACTTGATGAGTAGATAGGAAGAATATGTCTGGGTCATCAAAGAATGCATCATTAGTTCCATTCCCATGGTGAACATCAAAATCAATGATAAAAACACGTTTCAGTCCATGCACATCTTGAGCATAACGAGCTGCAATGGCTACATTTCCAAAGACACAAAATCCCATGGGTCCTTTAGGAATGGCATGATGACCTGGGGGTCGAATCAGAGCAAAGCCCATAGGTGGATCCTGGCTGGTTTTTGATGCTGCTACCTGAAATGTCATATTGAAAAATTTGCAAGCTACTACTGCAAACAGGGAAGATGCTTTTAAAAAATTAAAAAAAATAATAATAATTTGTTCGGAGTTAAAGATCTTTCAGTTTTTCAAGATATGGAAATACAAATGGTTAAACATGATGCCTCTATCTCCATCCAGCAGGATTCCAAGTGATTCTAGCACGTTGAATACACCAGATCATATAGAGATACTAATGCATCAAGTTGGAATGTTCACCACTGAATCAATTAAGGAAATTCCAGCTCCAGCTGCAACCAATGATTCCTCGAAAGTCTGCAATTAGTACCGCACATAAGCACTGTTGAAACGCTACCCACTTCACATAGTTGACAACCAAATTCAGGGAAGACGCCCAAATCCAATTCAAGAACGAGAAAAAAAAAAAGGAGTACAGAAGCCATTTTTTTTTGGGTCCAAACCAGATGGTGCATGTGATGTCTACTTTAGTCATATGGCCCCAGGGTGGGGGGGACACTATAAATGTTCATCTAACTTCAAGCTGGGCACTAATTTGTTTAGGATGGAACTTCTCCTAGGGCCTAACAACATTGTTGACTAAACTCCTCAATAAAATATAGACTCTGTTTGTGATAAAATCATATGACTCGGTAATCACTCTTGCATGGAGCATCCTCAAATTTTCTCCAAACTTCTTGAAATTCTTGTAAAATAAACTTAAAGAACATAGAAAAAGAACAGGGCACTTCATATTAAGCTCTTTATGTGTGTGTGTTTTACCTTCCAAAAATGTCTAATCATTTTCTTAGATTAAAGCATGTGAACATACAGTCAACTAAACAAATTCCAAGGATAAAATGAACAGGAAACTTTATAATTAAATTCTGCCAACATCTACCATGCAGATTGCTTAGCTTGAGTCCTAATTGAAATTATTTCCATCAGATATGTGCCTTTTGCATTGCAAGGAATGGAATGCCCCTCATGCTTGGAAACTGACAAAGGAATTGGAAATGACCACTTTTGCGCAGAGACATCTAGAAAAAAGAGGTACATGTGTGAGACACATAGTCAGCCTCAACACTAACACAACATTTTGAAGACACATTGGATTCTTCTTATTCATGTGCACATTACCCACACCCTCAAGGCTGTTTGTCAGCTGAAGCTAAAATTAGTAATTAAAGTATACAATATCTCCGCTACTTCAAAATTTTCTTAAGCCTGATCCATCCTCTAAGAGCTTCATTAATACCTATTTTATTGCTTCTCCTATCTACTTCACTTAAAAATTTTCTTTGACCATGCCCAAGATCCTCTGGCAAACATATTAATGATCTTTATATAGGAGTGCTGGTTACAAAATCAAATTGACTTCAGAACATGCTTTTTTCCATGGGCTAATTTCACTGCTTAGAATTTTATTATATGGTTAGAATAGTAGTATTTTTATCGACTTTTGAGACATTAGGCTGCTTTGGAAATTGTGTGGCAGATAAATTTTATCTTTCTCTCATGCCAAAGGAGGGGCTGACATCTACTAATCTGCAAAATCTGAAAGAACGCAGACACACTTATGGATATAAATGTACAACAAAGAGAAATATAAGTATTCTAAGCATAATTCTTACAGTTCCAGTAGCATAGGTTGGTCCAGAGCCATCAATGTAAATAATTCCTTTCTCCGAAGCCTGCTCCATAGCCTATAAAAAGAAATAAGCAATAGAGGACATTTCTCAAGTCCTCAATAGCTTGTTTATAGGTTCTAACTACACATAATCTTTTTCCAACTTCCATGCAAATCCACAGTAAGAGAGGGAGATCTAAAGTAGAATGATTCAAAAACTACCTTCTCAAGACCTGATACATAAACCTTTGTGTGAACCCTTGCAATGTCATCAACGGAAGCAGGTGCAAAATTTTGAAGTTCAATGATCTCTGAGCCACGGTACTGACATACACAACAAGCAATGATCACAAAGAGATTATTATAAAATTCTAGGGCACCTCAATCCATGCCAAGAGTGGCTCGCCATATCTTAGGACTCCATAGATTAGTAATAATATGGTGAACACAAGAAAGCGTCTTTTTGAATCTCAAGTATGCTAGTGATCATCAGAAGATAAAACAAGGCCAACCTTTCCAAATAAAGTGATATTTAGGCTTTTGCCGTAGAGGGGACAGCTAATTTCTGGTTATCTTTCAGACATTAAATATTGTAAAAATTCCACTAGCTCCACATTGAAAGATAAATTCAGTACACATCTCAAGAATGAATATGGCTTGAATTACTCCTCAACTTCTTAGGAAAAAATTCATAAAATAATAAACGATGCACCTTGTACAAAGACAGACAACAGAGATCAAAACTGAGTGAGGGCCTATAAAGTCTAAATAGCATGACATACCTTCGAATTCAACTTTGATTTCTCAAGACCACTCACAATTGCAGGAACCCTAAAATGGGATTCTGGATGAGCTTCCTGTAAGACATTAACATGATACGCAAGTATGTTGACAAGATATTATGCAAGACAAGATGACAAAAGTAAAAATGTCAACGCTTAATTCAGATTCTAAGGAGTCAAGAGGAGCATATTGCAATATATATTTTAACTTTTCCAATGGTCAAAACCAATTCATTCAAGTAAATTAGCAGTAGAGAACTGATTCTGCTACCCCAATCTTATTGACATGCGGTTGTTTTCTTTTGCCATGGAGACCAGAAGAAGAAATGTTCAAGGAGTTGTAACTGGTACAAAAACCTATATACTAAGTTTGGGAGATTAAGCAAACTTAAACTCCTAGACATAAAACTGTGATTCCCAGTAGTTTAATAGTCTGACATGCATGTAAAGTGAAACCAGCAAGAGATGTTAAGTCTATCCTTGGATCATTTTCATCTAACTGACCATACGTTTTCAAGATATGTCAAGAAATTGGACTATATCAAGGTAAAACCCTGCCAACAACTAGTAAGTAAGATAATGGGGTTGTCCAAGCAAATTACTCCGAAACTTAGATTATGTACCTGATTATGGCCCATGGCAGCAGCTACAGAGTAAATTATTTTGGCATCTGATAGTTTGATGCCATCTGGTGCATTATGATCTTTCTTGGCACTAGAACAAGAAATGGATGGTCTGATTATTCTATCAAAATATCTCCTTCCCGAACTCATATGTGATTCACGTTGACAACAAATGCTCGACAAAAACATATTTCGCTTCATCAGCAGCAAATTACCTAACACAGATGGTAATAATAATTGGTTTTAAGATAACTGAATCAAGAAAATTGAACTGCAGAAGCCCATACAATGTAAGGACTGAAACTTGAACTGGGATGAATGTGGGTTGGCGTGGAAATCATTCACGATCCTGGGATTCTAAATCAGCGAACCAAGGTAGAATATCAAGTTCTCTGATAAGTCATGTGAAATATTATAAGAAACTCAAAACTAAACAGCTGTTTAACAAAAGCCACCAAACAACCAAACAACCAAAATGTCAAACAATTAGACGACATAATTACGAGTCTTCAAGCACATTCAAAGAGAAGCGAAAGAGGAATGGACGAGAAAACCCCAATTCAGAACCGCAAAGAACAAAAAAGGAGAGAGAGAGAGAGAGAGAGAGAGAGAGAGAGAGGAATTTATGGTTTCTCGGAACCCAAATTATTGAATTACAAAAAAACCAAATAAGAAGCACAAAGAATAACAAAGAAACTGACGACGATTTAAGAATTTGATTGATGGTCTATGTAGAAAAAACCTGTAAACGAGGAAGAGAGCACTAGAACTTGAAACCCCATGAAGCTTTTGCAACCAAAAATGTTACCGTTGGCAACGAAGATGGAGGGGAAGTATGTCTGTCTTGGGTTTCGTTCGGAAGCGATGGATAATATCGCTTGGAATAACGACTCGCCACGTGGATGGAACTGCCGAGGATTATTGGGACTAGTGGGCCGGGTTTCTATATTTTTGGGCTTCTGGCTAGATGAATGGGCCTAAGGGCTGGACTATTAATGTAGGGGCCAACACATTACCATTTTTTTTAAATAAGAATTTAAAACTGAAATCATCATATTAGAAGAGAGAGTTTGTACCACTGGACTATCCTTTAGGAACAACACTTTATCATCTATTTTAAAAATGAAAGGACCAGCTTAAATCTCCATATCCAGCCCTTAGGCCCATTCAATGAGTGGTTTTTTTTTCCTTTGGTATAACCAATCTCCACGTCCCCTTCAATGATGCCGGAGAAATTTGACTCTAATATCCATTGCAGTTTTTTATTTTAATTATTAGAAAAGGCCATTGGCCACGGTCCAACCAAGCCCAGCCCAGCCCAGCCCAGTCAGTTTGGGGCATATAATGTCTCTAAAATGATAAACCAATGATATTAGACCTGGGAAAACAAGAACAAAACAGAGGACCAGGTGAGCTCAACCAGTGCATTGGGAACCTGCACCAAGAAATTTTTGCATGGTTTTTGCCAAATGCAAGAGAGAGGATAGAAGAGAGCAGCAGTTATTGTGAACAGATTTGAAAAGAGGATTTGTGGGAATAGATATTTAGAAAAATGTTTAAGAAATTGAGAAGATGACAGGGAAGGTCACAAGTAGTGTGTCAGGGCACAACAGACCTTATGAACTTATTTGTTTTATTTGGGTCTATTGGCCGGTTAGCCCTGTAAAACCTCTCGTGAATATAAACAGCTAGCTGAGAGAGAGAGAGAAAGAGAGAGAGAGAGAGAGAGATTTTCAGTCTTGTAAGAGGAAGTACCTGAATATTTTACTAGCTACAAGATTTGAGGGTTGGGCAGAGCAATAAGTGCATAATTGTTTTGTTTTCTTTTTCCTGCCAAGCTGGTGAGAGAGAGAGAGAGAGAGAGAAATGGATGCACGGCAAGTGTATAATATTGATGCTTTAGTTTCTACTGTTTATCGGGAAGAGCTCAAATCTAGGTAGGAAAGGAACAAGAAAAGAGTTCCCTATTTTGCATTTGCTAGAAGATGTACTACCTCTCCTTTAATGCGTCACACAGCCCTTTTCCTATGCCACAACAATCTAGTCCACCAACTTCATAAAACAAGTATTGAATTCTGGTCAGCCTTAATTATACAAAACTGATGAAACAATGTACAATCTCTTCAAAATTCTGAGGAAAAAAAGTCTAAATTTGATAAATTCAATGAGTCAACACAAAAAAATACATAAATAACATGTATTTGGAGAGTTTTACTCTTTAAAGTCTAACCGATTCAAATCGAATTAGATAAATTTAATATGATTATCAAATATCGATAGTTTATTTAAAAAAATGATTCTAATCTTCCCTTTAGCCATCACTCTAATGGGCATCTATCCGTATAGAAATATCTACAAACTATATCAAAATGTGATTTTTTTTACTTTGAAGTATCACTCCAGGTAACCAAATGGGATCAATAATTTGGTATAGCTAAGGCCAAACCCAGCATGCCCCATTTTTTTGGACACAAAAGAAAATTAGGACTGCGTTTCTGGCTTGCTTCGGTCTGTCTTATCTCCAAGAAAGTTCATAATACAACCTATCTCTGATCCAATTTTGTAATATTATAAGGTCAAGATAACCCTGTACTCTACATTAGAATAAAACTTAAGCCGAGTGATGAATAATGACAGGCTATTTCCAGCAGGAACTCAACATTAAGACAAGATTCAATCTTGTTAACCTAAAGTCTAAGGACACATGATACCAGCTTGTTAGGTGAGAAAAGGTTTGAAATTCTGCAACATGGGTCTTCCTCCTGGTTAGCTGAGCTCCATTTTCAGACATTACTCATAGCTGGCAAAGAATATAACTTGTTCCTTTGCAGAAAATTCTCTTGAGGACAATTGTTGGTTGAGCAACAATGCCACGATGAAAGGGAAAACAAGACTCAGAAACATAACGCGTACGACATAACCCATTTAATATCAACAGAGTAGAGTTAGGAGTGAAAGGAGGGGGGTTCACGGTTCAGCATAACCAAGTCCAAAAATCACATAACCCATTTACCCCATAAAAATGATAACACCCCCACATAAATTTTTAATATTGTCTTTGTTCTACACTTTGCTTTGCGATTAATCAAAAAGTACCACATCATGCCCAAAGAAATCAAGAAAAAAGCAAAAAGAAAAAAGGCATAATTTTCCAAATGATAAATAGAACTGAAAGAGAAAAGAGGAGAGAAGCTGAATTCGGGAAGTTCACGGGCAGAGTTTCTGTTAAAGAAGTGGGGTTGGGGGATGGCTTCAATTAGTGGACAGACCAGAGCCTGAGCTCTTCAATGGTGGGATTTGTGATTGTGAGGGAATTTGGGACCCACCCAAATGACCCTGGTGGCTGACTCTTCCGTAGGAATAAGGGAATCACGTGTCCCACATAAGGGCACACATAGTATGGCGACAACGACCACCCCTGAAACAATGGCCACCAATGTGAGTTGGGGACCCACATAGAAATCTTCTCTCTTTTATCTCATCCACAAATAAGATTCAGCCCTAGCCACCTCCCGTTGTGTGTGTTTTTTTTTCTTTTAGTCTAATTAGTTGTAATTGTTAGGTTGTTGTTGTAGTCTATTTAGTTGTCATTATGCATATATTGCATGTTTAAGCTTAAATTTTTTTATTAAATTTATCATTAAAATTTTATAAAAATATTATTTCTTTATAAAATAAATAAATTTCATCTCCTCTAGTCATATTCGATCTCTATACTATAAACTTGCGTGTAAAATATTATTTCTTTATAAAAAAAAATACAAATTTTATCTCCCTTACTATAAACTTGTGAATTTACCGAAGTAATAAAATAAAAATATTATATCATTTAATCAAATGTTAGATTCAAAACTTGAGAATAAAAAAAATTATGTCAAAAAAATTCTCTCCAAAATTGGAATCAACAATATTTAAACCGAATTAATTAAAGTATAATTTCGCATATCGATTAATTATTAAAAGAAATAAAATAAACTTCTGAGTTCCTATCTACGCGCATACAAAATTAAAAAGTCAAAATTCTTACCCATTATATATTATGGCTAGGGCTATAACCTAATATAAAAATGATTTTGAAGATAATGAAGGGTAGATGAATTTGGACCTCAAAAGGGTTTAAAGATGAGGAGCTTAATCTTAATGCCATTGGAGCCAGAAAAATAAAGGGCAATGGGGTCCCTGTCTGTCTTCATCCGTTAGTGCATTCCCAAATGATTTCGGTTGTGTACTAACTTTTCTTTTTTCCCTATTATCAGATTGGGCATTTAGTTTGTGGTCTTATATCAAAAGAACCGCTCCACCAAGGCCTTCCTATCCGAAGAAAAATCTCCTATTGCCACAAATTTTGATAGAAATTGAAATCCCTAATGGAAAATGACACAACATGCATGCATGAATAATGTCCATTAAAAAAAAAAAAAAAAACTTATCTGAAGCCAAATGCCAGAAGGAAGGTCTATTTGTTAAACCCTAGACATATTTTGATAGCTTTCTATTGGCAATGCTAGTTGAACAGAGTATGATCTTATTTAATCGGATGCAATTCTAATGTTTTCTAATATTTAGTATTTGGGGGTGTAAAAGAATTGAGCTCTACGATTTTAATTAAAGAAAATTATTTCAAACTCAGACTTTTTTTTTATATATAAGGGAGACAAAAATTTTTAGATAAAAACATGATATAAAATAGAATACAATAATATAAAAGAATTCTTATAAACAATCCTAATGGGATAAAAATTTAATTGTTGTTGTTGGAACAAAACATTTTCGGTGATCAATACATAATTATAAATAAAGTTTGATATAATGTTTTACTCTATCAAAATAACAAGCTCAAACATAAATTTAAATTCAAACCTAAACTATAAACTTTTAATAAGTCAAATTCTGAGTGAAACTAAATTGGTCTTGTAATCATTCTACACAAATGGGAACGTTTGGACCCATCAACAGGGTTAGCTTAAGTTCTTTTTCTCTTCTTCAAATCAAGTCCAAACATTTTTCATTTCTCTACTTGAATGAGCTAATTGATACACTTACTAAGTTGCAAAAAGTAATTAAATAATTGTAACAAGGACGCCCCTCTAAAGTTTAATAATTCTATTACATATGTAGGCCGTGTCTTATGCCTGCGCTGTTTACCTGATTTGTGTAAGATTATGGAAAGAAATAGATGTAAAATGACCACAAAGAGCCAAAATTTAGCACGCCATTCGTGACATCTTTAAGTTTACATAGCAAAATCAATACAAAAATTGCATGAACAATTGCACGTGAACTACAATGGAAGCATTTCGAGGACCTCAGTGCCTTTGCAGCTAATCTTTCATAAGCACACAGTAAAATTTTTGGGGGGAGAGAGAGAGAGAGAGAGAGAGAGAGAGAGAGAGAGAGAGAGAGAGAGGAGAGGCACAAGTTTGAGTACTGAGAAGCCACGGAAGCAGAAAGGTTGAAAGAGCAAGAAAGAAAGAAACTGAGCAAAATTCAATGAAGAATCAAGGTTGTGAGATTGAAGCTATAGGCATCAACTACAAGATCATCACAAGCACAAACCAAAAGCTGTTTAAGATCTTCAACAACCAAGAAGAACAAAAGCAACAAAAAGCAGAAGATGATGAAGAGCAAGTAAAGAAAGTTGAAGAAATTCAAACCAACAATCCAGGAATCAGGCATGTGCTGAAGGATGTGCATTGCAGAGCAAAACCATGGGAAATTCTGGCTATTGTTGGTCCAAGTGGAGCAGGAAAATCATCTCTCCTCGAAATCCTTGCTGGCAAGCTCACTCCTCAAACTGCTTCAATCTTTGTAGATCAAAGACCAATGGAGAAAGCTGGGTTCAAGAAGATATCGGGCTATGTTACACAAAAGGATACTCTTTTTCCTCTGCTCACAGTAGAAGAAACTCTGATGTTCAGTGCAAAGCTCCGGTTGAGAATTCCTCAGTCTCAACTGATCTCAAGAGTGAAGTCATTGATACAAGAACTGGGTTTGAGTCATGTTGCAGGCACTCGAGTTGGAGATGACAAAGTCCGAGGGATATCGGGTGGTGAAAGGCGAAGAGTTTCAATTGGCGTTGATGTTGTCCATGATCCAAAAGTACTGATTCTTGATGAACCCACTTCGGGTTTAGACAGTACTTCAGCTCTGCAAATCATTGATATGTTAAAGACTATGTCTGAGACTCGTGGGAGGACAATCATTTTGAGCATTCACCAGCCTGGTTTTAGGATTGTGAAGCTTTTTAATTCAATTCTCTTGTTAGCAGAAGGCTCTGTCTTACATCATGGAACCGTTGATCAACTCGGAATCCATTTGAGGCTAATGGGTTTGGAGCTTCCACTCCATGTTAATATTGTTGAGTATGCAATTGAATCGATTGAGAATCTTCAGAGGCAACATAAATTCCAGCAATTGCAGCAAGAAACCGTGCCTCAATTTCCAGCAACACCACATCACAAGAAAGGTGATGAAGTTGGACAGAGCAGAAGTGGCAAGTTCACTCTGCAACAGCTCTTTCAGCAATCTAAGGTGGTAGATGAAAAGATTGCTAACTCTGCAGTCGAACTTCCTTGCGATTTTGCAAATTCAAGATTGAGGGAAACTATTATCCTCACTCACAGGTTCTCCAAAAACATCTTCAGAACTAAAGAGCTCTTTGCTTGCAGGACAATTCAAATGTTGGTTGCAGGACTGGTTTTGGGATCAATTTTTTATGATCTTAAAGATGATCTTGTCGGTGCTGAAGAAAGGGTAGGGTTGTTTGCATTTATATTGACATTTTTGTTATCTTGCACTACAGAAGCTTTGCCAATTTTCTTGCAAGAGAGGAAGATACTAATGAAGGAGACCTCTGGTGGAAGCTACAGAGTTTCATCTTATGCAATAGCAAATGGGCTTGTCTATCTTCCATGCCTGCTCATCATTGCTGTGTTATTCACTGTTCCATTGTACTGGCTGGTAGGACTCAACCGGAACTTTATGGCATTTATGCACTTTTTACTACTGATTTGGTTAATTCTCTACACAGCAAATTCAGTTGTGGTGTGTTTCAGTGCTCTTGTGCCTAATTTCATCGTTGGGTTCTCAGTGATCTCTGGTGTGATGGGTTCTTTCTTCTTGTTTTCTGGGTACTTCATATCAAAAGATGAGATGCCGAATTATTGGGTTTTTATGCATTATATTTCACTGTTTAAGTATCCATTTGAAGGGTTTCTGATAAATGAATTCTCCAATCCGGGAAAGTGCTTGGACTACTTGTTTGGGACCTGTGTCGTGAGTGGTGAAGATGTTCTTAGAAAAGCAGGGTATGGAGAGGAGAGTAGATGGAGGAATGTAGTGATTATGGTGTGTTTTATTTTGGTCTACAGATTTATTGCTTATGTTATTCTTAGATGTAAATGCTCTCAGAGAGGTCTCAGGGGAGCTCTTGTTTGAAGAGTATATGTTGAAACTTTAAAAAAGAAAACCACTATCAATAAACAATATGGTATGTAACTTTTAACCACATATTTCATTTTCATGTGACCCAAGTTCTCTCTCACTCCCCCCCCCCCCCAAAACACCCCATACACACATCCAGTATAACCACAACTTTCTGTCATCAAGAAATAAATATTGAATGTCATGTTATATATAATTCTCCTAGCTGTCATTATACAGAAATTTATTGACATTTTTGTTGGTTTTTGCTCTTTCATTACTTCTATGATTCCCACGGCAAATCAAATCATCACTAACTAGAGTTTGGATGCGGTTTGCCGATTTAAACAAATTGCATATGAACTGTTTAAGCCAGAAAATGTTTCCTATTAACCTTCTTCCTATCAAACAGTGAAGAGGTGGTTGAAACAGTTGAATTTGTTTAATTTCTTATGACCAATAATTGTACAGATGGCATACTATCCACGTACAATTTAATCAAAATTCTGTCCAATCAGTGGATGCTCTTCCAATTAGCGGATTGTCAACATCAATCTGCCCAAGTTATTCCAGCCACTAACTTGTGGACCTTTTCTTTTGTTTTAGCAGAGACTTGTAACTCATATGCATGAATTATCAAGGAAAAGAAAAGGTCATGAGAGTGACAAGGCAGTGACTATTGTTGATATGATGCATTGATATTCATCAGTGTTTTGAGATTTTCGTAGTAATTGGTCAGATTGAACCTTTTTTTATCAGTTATGTGCATCTTATTTTTCCACTATATTCTCGAGGAGTCCCTTGAATACTGGGAATCAAGTTACCTTTGAGAGGTTGAGGTAATGTTTAAATCCCCTTTTAGCAACATCCTTTGTGTGTGTTTTGGGGCCTTTGGTGGGTGAGGGAGAGTTTGTGTCCTAGAAGGAGGGGATGACGGACTCATGACATTTCTTCATTCTTTTCAAGAGCTCCATAGTGAGAGCAATGTGGGATTTTCAATTTTGTTTGACTTCTGAATTGTGATTGATTTCCTTCTTTATGATGTGATTTTTGAAGATTCTGCCCTGTGACGAGTTTGACTTTGATTTATACTTGATTAATTAGATTTGTGATACGACTTTCTAAGATGAAACCAATGTCAAAGAAGATCATGTACTTATTTCTTTCTAACAAAGGGACTCGGATTAAAAAGAAAAAATGGGTCAAGAAGATAACTTGTCTGGGAAGATCTAACACAAGTTAAAACCAACACAAAGAAAGAGAGAAAATTAAGAACTGAGAAATTGCAGCTGTAAGGATTTATTAATCTAGTACTTTGCAAGTTGCTGATAGCTTTTGAAAAAAGAAAAAGGGGGGAGAGATAGAGCCAAGGGACTAAAAATACCGGGTAGAACCATTATCCAAGAGCAGCGATTGCTGGCAGCTCCAGTTGGTTGCACGAGGTTATTTCTGATTCATTATGCTCCTCACAAATGTCCAGTTCTCCCACATTAGGTATATATCCTGCTTCCTTCATCTGTTTCAAAATTGTTTTTAGAAGTGAATAGATTTCCTCTCTTTCAGGATGATTCTTGTCTTTCACCATGAAAACATGCAAATCACTCTGAATTTCAATCCAGCTACAGCCTGGCTGTTTAACAACTCCATGTTGCCTCATCAGCTTCCTTACCTTTCCAACATCTCTCCATCTCCCAAGTTCCGCATACATGTTTGAGAGGAGGACATAAGGCCCAGAATTATTCGGATCAATGTCTAAAAGTTTGTCTGCCACATACTTACCCATCTCAATGTTGCGGTGAACTTTACAAGCAGAGAGCAAAGACCCCCACACTACTGCATCAGGTTTCATTGGCATTGTTTCTATCAGATCGTTTGCTTCTCCCAGACAACCAGCTCGACCAAGTAAATCAACCATGCATGTATAATGGTCCATTGATGGAACTATGCCATGATCTTTGCTCATTGATAGAAAATACCAGCGCCCATCTTCAACAAGTCCCGCATGGCTACAAGCATTCAAAACTCCAATCATGGTGACATGGTCTGGTTTCTCTCCTGATAACAACATGTTTCTGAAAATTTCAAGAGCCTCTATCCCATAGCCATTTTGTGCATATCCAACTATCATGGCATTCCAAGAGACATAATCTTTCTCGAGCATTGTTCTGAAAACCAGGCTACCATCCTTCAGTGAACCACATTTCATGTACATGTCTATCAGGGAATTTCCCACAAAAACATCAGACTCTGGCCCAAATTGGAACTGCAGTCCATGCTTTATGACATGAGCATGGGCCTGTCTGCCAAGCTGCAGATCTGCCAGATTCGCACAAGCATTAAGAAGATTTCCAAATGTGTAGTGAGTTGGCAATATGGATTCCCTCTTTAGGAGGCGGAAGAGTCCAAAAGCCTCTTCATTTTCCCCGTACTGTGTATAACCCGCTATAAGTGCATTCCAAGAGACCACATTTCTCTCCATCATCTTCGTAAACATCGCCCTTGCAGCTTTCACACTTGCTGTCTTTGCATAGCCACTTACCATTGAAGTTTCAGAAATCACATTTCTAATAGGCATCCTATCAAATACACATCTTGCTTCATTGACTTTACCACATTTAGCATACATGTCAACCAATGCATTTCCCAAAATAAGATCATCCCTCAAATTATCAAATTTCAATACTCTCGCATGGATTTGCATACCTTCTATGATTGCCGCCAAGCTTGCACATGCACTCACCACACTGGCCAATGTAACCTCATCTGGTTCAAACCCAGAATCCATCATTCTCACAAAGATCTCTAGAGCTTCACTTGGTGGGCCATTTTGCTCATAGCACGTAATTAAACTGTTCCAAGTCACTAAATTTCTCTCCCCCATCTCATCAAAAACTTTTTGAGCACAGTTCACTAATCCACATTTAGAGTATGCATCAATAAGAGCAGATCCCATATAAACATCAGATGAGTACGGAGACTTCAATACCAAAGCATGAATTTGGATTACCATATTCCAATCCATTGATCCAGAACAAGCACTGAGAGCACTAGCCGATGAATATTCACTCACTCCAAAACCATTCCTTACCATACGAACAAAATAGACCAATGCATCTTCAAACCGCTCCTGCTGCGCAAACCCTGCAATCATCGAATTCCATGAGCACTGATCAGGCTCAGGCATCGATCTGAAGAGCCTCTTAGCTTCATCAACAGAACCTGATTTCGCAAGTACGCTAATAATAGCATTCCAAGAAAAAGTATTTCTCTCAGGCATTTTATCAAACACCTTGCGAGACTCAGCCAAACAGCCACATTTTCCGTAGACATCAATCAACCTGTTCTGGATGAAAATCTCCGATGAAAATTTAGACTTGATGATTCGGGCGTGAACCCCCCTCGTGTCTCGTACTGATTTGGACACAAGACACGAATCCAGCAGTTCCGCGAAGAGGGAGGAATTGGGAAGCAAAAGGTCGTTAATAAGCTGTTTGATGAATCCATGTCTTGCCATTCCATCATATAATGTGGACAGAGTTTCATGGGCTTTACTCAGGGTTTCAAAGGCGAGGGTGGGGAGTGAGAAGCAAGCTGGAGTTTCGTGTTTGAAGAGTTTAAATCTCGGTTGCACCCCGGCATTTTTTATCTGAACGTTGAACTCGAAGTCCCACTCTGCCAAACGGTGCTTACAGACTCATTTTTGTTTAATTACGTGATAAATGCGGAAACCATATAATAACCCCACAAGAATTAGTCGTGCAGTCGAAAAATAAATAAATAAATATCAAAAAACTTTTATCCTTTAAAAATTTAATTCAATTTTTATCGAATTAAGTCGAATCCAAAATATTCGATAATTATATACCAAAAATTATTATTTTATCTATTAAATAAAAGACTAACAGCCTGCATCTTCCTTTACGTTAGTAGCTTTATATGTCCAACGAAAAGAATAATCCATAATTAAATGTATAGGAGATTATATATTAATTTTGTTAAAAAAAAGATTTTATACACGGCTTATGATTATTAGATAAACTATATATATCAGTAAATAATATAAATTATATAGATTTATTTAATAAATCAATATGAATTTATTATATTGAAAAATTCGAGAGCTGAATATGAAATTCATAATGATCGAATAATTTATCAATTTTTATATGATAGAGATGATATTTGAAAATTTTAATTAAAATTTTAAATTTTTTATAACAAATATTAAATTATGCAAATAGCAGTAAAATAAATTTAAATTATTATTATATTTATAATTTATCCAAAATTCTGCCTAATTTTAGTTGATTATAAACTCTTTAAAAAAAAAAAAAAAAAAACTTATTAACTACTTTTTCGTACGGTACTAAACTAAGCCTCAAGATTTTGATGGTTTGGACACAAGTTTGGGCCTGATTTCATACTGGGCTTGGGCGGTTAGTCATTGGCCCAACAAGACTAACCGAGAGAACTTGCCCGTAGTCCGATATTCGGGGGATTATCTGATGCCTTATGTCAATATGAATTTTTATTTTTATTCATATAATTTATAATTTTATCCTTGTTACAAATTATTTATTTAAATTGCTTGTAATATAATTAAACCTTTATCCTTTTTGCAAATTATTTATTTCTCGTGCCGCTGATTTTGCCCCAATGCCCTGTTGCAAATGCCCGCGAGTCTCAACTCAAAGATAGGCATGCCTTGTTTTCTCGCAGTTAGAAGGCTAGATGCTCTCGCCAATTGATCCCATACATCGCTACTCAGCCTTCCTCACAGAATGCATCAAAACGAAGAACTTAAAGCTTGGGAAACTACTTCACTCCCACCTTATAAAAACCGCTTTAATTTTCAACCAATACCTCACAAACAACCTTATTTTCATGTACACCAAATGCAACTCCATAGAAAGCGCTCAAACTGCTTTTTATGATCAACCCATCAGGAATACTCATTCTTGGAACACAATTTTATCTGGGTATTGTAAATATGGCTTTTTTAACGACGCATTTATTTTGTTTGATCAAATGCCTGAACCGAACCTTGTCAGCTGTAACATCTTGATTTCTGGCTTATCTCAACATGGTTTTCATGAAAAGTCGCTTAATGTTTTTCGGAGAATGCAAAGGTGTCATAGCAATTTGTCCTTGGATGGGTACACAGTTGTCAGTGTTGCAGCCACTTGTTCTAGCTTAGGAGCTTTAGAGTTAATAAGACAGCTACATGGAGCTGCGATTGTGATTGGGTTGGAGTTCAATGTTATTGCTTATAATGCTTTAATCGATGCTTATGGAAAATGTGGGATGTTTGATATGTCATCCTTGATTTTTCGGAGAATGCCTGAGAAGGATCTTGTGTCGTGGACTTCCATGGTTGTTGCTTCTGCAAGGGCGTCAAAAATGGAAGATGCCCAACGGCTTTTTAGTGAGATGCCTGTGAAGAATGCAGTCTCGTGGACTGCTCTAATATCAGGGTTTGTGCAAAATGGTAATGGGATTGAAGCATTGAATTATTTCCAGGAAATGCAAAAGGCAGGTGTCTTGCCTAGTGCATTTA
Organism: Dillenia suffruticosa; assembly: GCA_033439265.1. Lineage (NCBI taxonomy): Eukaryota > Viridiplantae > Streptophyta > Magnoliopsida > Dilleniales > Dilleniaceae > Dillenia > Dillenia suffruticosa. Next base: position 2,380,410 of record JAVTVX010000012.1, on the reverse strand, counting down.
CTTTTGTTTGTGCTTTGAGTGCATGCGCTGATCTGGCACTTATTGATACAGGAAAACAGTTTCATGGGTACATTGTTAGAAGCAGTGGTAGAAGTGATCTAATGAATTTGTATGTGTTTAACGCTTTGATTGACATGTATTGTAAGTGCGGAGACATAAGGTCAGCCAAAATATTGTTTGATCAGATGCCTGAAAAAGACATTGTTTCTTGGAACTCAATCATAACTGGATCTGCTCAACATGGTCAAGGAGCAGAATCACTTGTTATATTTGGGAAGATGATTGATAGCAGAATAAGACCCAATCATGTCACATTTCTTGGGGTGCTATCAGCATGTTGTCATAGTGGCCTTGTGTCTGAAGGGCTAAATATCACCGAGATGATGGAGAAGGGTTATGGGATCATCCCAAGATCAGATCACTATGCGATCTTGATTGATTTGCTCGGACGGAAAAACAGACTTACAGAAGCAATGGAACTCATTAAGAAGGTTCCCACAGGATCATTGAATGATGTTGGCATTTGGGGTGCACTTCTGGGTGCTGCTCGAGTTCATGGAAATCTAGACATTGCTAAGGTCGCTGCAGAGGCTCTTGTAAAGTTGGAACCTCAAAATGCTGGAAGGTATGTTATGCTATCCAACATTTTTGCTGCAGCCAGGAAGTGGGATGATGCTCATAGAGTGAGGAAGATCATGAAGAAGAAGGGTTTGAGGAAAGAAGCTGCTTATAGTTGGATTGAGATAAGAGGTACAAGACATGTATTTGTGGCAAAAGATGATTCCCACAGTCAGATTGAAGAGATCTACCAAGTAACATGTGAACTTGTAGATCACATGAAAGAAGTCAGATATATTGCTGATAATAGATTTTCTGTTCTTGATGAATTCGAAGAAGTATCATAAGATTTGTTTACTCTTACTAGTAAACCAAAGCTCAGACATGTGGCCGAGCAACATCGTGGTGAACAAGCTGACTCAAGTTGGATGGATGGGTGCATGGTTGCTGTGCAGATGTTCTTTGGCAATCTGCGAGTTTTCACGGAGCAACATTGTGCTGCTTTGTAGCTGATTTCAGAGTACATCACTGAACAAGAGTTCATGGGCAATCGTGAGCTTTCAAGAAACAAAACTAAGTTCTGGATGGACGCATGCATGGTCACTATACAGATGTTCAAACAAAACCCCACTTTTAGCAGGTATATCTTTTGTCCATCTTCAATTCTGGTTTTCTTATCATTTAATCATGATAAAGGAGTCACCTAAACCATGAGTCTTAACTCTGGGAACTAACCTGAGGGATCATCCATGACTATCACTGTCTTTTCCTTGTCTTGATATCAAGAGGTGGGTCTCCAAAGCTGACCCTGCTAACTTAAAACATGACCTCCAGCACTCCCATGATCTCGTAAAACTTCAACTGATATGTTGATCTCTAGCTCTAGTTACACAATTACTTTCTGCTCGGTTGGTGAATAAAAGCAAATTTTCCTTGCTTCTGTTTCTTCTACTTTATGTCGAGTTGTCCTCATGCTCTTCTAGTTAGTATGTGAACACTTTTTGTGCTTCACTCGTGTTCATTTTTGGGGACAATGTACAAGCATGCCATAGATTGAGTACAAGTGTGCCAAATAACTCATTTTTATTCTTTTTTTTTATTTAAAGAAAATGGGGGTGGGTGCAACTCAAGGACTTCCCCGGAGGTCACTTATCCTACTATTACTGTCGCTGTTTAACTAAAGAGTGCTAATGTGATCCGATGCATTAGTGCCAAAATGATCACATCCTAGGACACTTATTTTTTGGAGGTGCTATGTTGATGTTGGTGATTTTTACTTTTTTTTTTTTTGCGAGACCATTCTCTTATCTTGGATTCATGTAGGTTTGTTTTTTGAGTTGAAGTGTACCTCACATAATGATTTTTAGCTTTTTTCCATTTTATATTTTCTGGTGGCTTTATTCATTCCAATGCCCACTTCAAGTCTCTGTCCATCCCACCATATCAATATTAGACTAGATAATTAATTTGCAAGTGGGAGAAAGCACTAAGCACAACATCATAATCAAGGTCACCAAAAATCTGCGCCCTTGTGGAAACCAAAGTCACCCTTGTATTCTGCAATATTTGTAGGAAAAAGTGAAGCAACTTGGTTTCTAATCAACAATGACATGGTACCACTTTATCTGTAAAATCCTGCAATTCAAACGAGAGGCTCAAGAAATCAGAAGTCAACCACTACATTGGTGCAGGGTTGGCACTTGGAACGCAAGGCAAGCCCTATAGCTGGCAGGTATGCAATGATGCATCTCCTGTTTTATACGAATTTGGACTCGAGCCTTAGTGACTTGTAAATTGTAATGGCACAAAAAGATGTGTCTCTGCTTCATGGTGGTCATGCACTCATTCGATGTTTTTCCAACTCCTTAAACATGCAGGGTTTTTCTTTCTGCCCTGGTGAAAGATCATCCATAGAAACATGAAATTTATCCTTTTCTGGGACGTTGAAAGATATCTAGAAGTGGAGTATGTTACGGGTAAATCCAGCTATGTCGGTTGCCTTTTCCAAGTCTACGAAAATGACCTAGTTGATGCACAACTTCTTGTCCAGTTCTCCACCCGGGACTTGACGTTCATGATTTTCTAAATTATAATATTCTACTGGCTCAAGTGCTAATTTTTGAATTTTCCATGAGAAAGAGAGAGAGAGACTACGTCCAAAGAACCCTACAATTTTGTGATCTAGTCCCCCAACCCCCAGGTGCTTAGGGTGTGATCCACGCTTCTGCATATGATCTGGTCAACGAATTATTACTGCAAGCTGAGTTTAAACCTGTTATTACATGAACATGAAATATTATTGCTCTTTGCCCTTCAGATTGTCGCTGTCGTTCAGTATCTTTAAGCTTTTATCTTTTAAATGATCCGACATTCTGTATTAAGAGTTCTTTTTGGGGTTATTGTAACCTTTTGATTTATAGCCCCAGAGGAGCAAACAGGGGCCCGACCTAATATTTATTTTCTTGGACCCATGAACCTTAGTAGCTACGGTATTCGGCTGAATCATAAAAGCACAATGTTCGGATACTTTTCTGCTTCTCTCCAACTAAAGTCGCTGCATATCTCACCACGGAGTCAACTGTTTTGTAAGTAGAAAATCATTATCAATACAAACATTTTGTTCTGTGAAATTAATGATAGAACATTAAATTCTTTTAATCAAGTTCTCGAGTCTTAAATGAAAAAACAGGTATCGAAAAAATCAATCTCAACTGTTCAAATATGATTAGTTGAATTTTTAAATACCGATGGTCAAATAAAAAGGGAAAAAAAAAATCATCATCAATGTCCTCTAAAGTCATTTCCCGAAATCCCGCAGTATGAGCATCCATCAAGGGCAAAGTGGAGAGAGATCTTAAACCATCGTTGCTGCTTCTGAAATTTGAAATTCGATGCGTAAATCAAACGTTTAAGATGAGAAGTCTTACACAGGGCAACATGTTTTGTCAAAACCATCTCTAACCTTCAAATTTAGTAGTATCGTGGGAAAGTTTAACCCTCCCAAGAATTTCTTTAGAATAACCTGTCCCATCATGATGAAACAGATCTGATCAAAATCTACACCCTTGAATCCCCCCCCCCCCCGGGCGGTTCAAAACAATTGCTCTTCCATAAACCCCACCCACATCTAAAGGATATCCATTAGAGTCCAAACAATTAATATATTAATATGATAAAATATTAAGAACGAAATTTTCAGTATGTCACGTTTCATGTCTCCACTTATATGTGTCATTTATATAAAAAATTATGTAAATTATATAGCTTTCAGCATAATATGCATGATGAGCTCATTAAATACGAAAATCATACCTTTTTTCCCCTGTTCAAAGAATGCATAATCGGGTACCCAAGAAGCCTCTTCCGATCACTGCTTAGTGTCCCCACACACCAAAATATTGGCATAAGACCATATAATTTATTACTCGAAAAAATTGTATGTTTACTGGTAAAGAACAAAAGGATTGATAATTAGTTATTCCAAAAAGAAGAGATGACTAGGGCCCATTTTTTTCTGGTCCCATAATAGACGGCCATGACTTTTAAGAGCCACCCATTAAATACAGTGGCAAAATGACAAACTTGGGTTTTCCCCATTATTTTGCTGCAATTTAAATCCACCTCCCTCAACAGCCACTCTCTCTCTCTCTCTCTCTCTCGCCCCCCCCCCCTCCATAATCTCTTCAGACCATGCTTGATCCTGGGAAAGCGGTCCGCAGAGGCCAGATATGTTCTCCCAGTCCAATACATCAGAAAAGCCGAAGTTATGACAGTGCACAAGCAGATTTTGATTTCGGGTACTTAGAGAAAAACATGAACTATGGGAATTTCTCTGACTTAGGTGGCAGTGACATAGAGTTTGAAGTTCAAGATGGCTTTGGCAGCAACTCCCCACCCTTATGGAGAAAAGATCAATCAAAGAGCAATGGAAATGAATTTTCACCTCTATTATCGCAGCATAATTTGCAGGGCAATCTGTCTCCAACATCCCGCAGACAGGTGATTGTCAACAGAAGAATAGAGCTCATGAAGATGATCAAAAACATGCCAGAGTCTAGTTTCGAGCTCTCCTTGAAAGATATTGTTGACCAGCAGCAACATCTGGACGAAATCCAAGATGGAATTGGTCAGAAAGATGGAGAATTCAAATCCAACGATAAAGTTCAACCTAAAAAGCACACGAGCAGAAACAAGAAAAGCAATAAGACATCTCGGATCTCAAGAAGTGGAAGCATGGACAACGAAGCTTTCCTACTTAAGATGGCCACCCCATCTCTGGGATTAGCTAGGCGGAACAAATCTATGCCTAGTACTTGCGCAAAGGTGTCTCCAAGAGAATCATTTGAAGGACCAAGGGGGCTACTAGCCAGGGAATGGTGGAAGAGTAAGTCTTCAGGATCAGGGGAGAAGGAAAATTTTAAAAGTGGCAGCATTAGCGGAAGCCAAAGTAGCAGAAACAACAGCACAAGCAGGTAACTTCATGATTCCAGATGAAAATTATATTCAGGGAAGCATATAATTGACAGAACTGAAGCCAAAATAAAGAAATAATCAATCAAAATACGAGTAAGATGATAACCGATGGCATGACTGCTAAATATTGAAACTAGTCACACATATGTATAAAGAATTAACAAAAAATGAAAATAGACACCAGGGAAAATCAGGCAACCAGTCTATACCGTCTCTCTTACGCAAGAAGCATCCAACTCACTCAACTAACACCTAAAATCTGAACTGACTCTGGATCACTGGATATGAAACAAACATTAGAATAAAGCATCATCCTAATTAACTAAAAAAAAATCTGGATTCTGGTCTGCTCTCTTACGATCTGAAAAACTTTTTACTCTGATTTCTTGTTCTACATGAACAAGTGTACATGAAAGTATATAGAACTTACATATTCTACAACTCCTCAAGTGGAAGGTCATTCAATTGAACTCTGAACTCTCATTTCTACATCTGCAGGGATGCCGACAGCAATTTCTCACCCAGTTGTTGGTCCTTCTTCAAATACAAGAGAAGCGAAACCAGGAGGCAGACAGGATGCTTCTATTAAAACCAGAATACAGGATGCATGTATAATATCGCATGCATTATAAAAGATGAAGATGAACTTATATAGGAGAAATATCATAGGGGGATAAGACTAGGAGGAGGAATACCACAGACTGTTTAGAAAATGGTGATTACAGAATTCCATTTCTTTCTATTTTCCTCTGGTGTCATTATCGGGGACCTGTAATGACTAATGAGACAATTTGCAGGTCTCAACTTCAAGAAATCACAATACCAGAATGAGAAGATCTGATGCTAAATTTCATTTGATATTCTAAGTATAAAATGAAATGTGCTATACGGATTGAAAATGCAATTCTCTCAAACAGGCAGTTTCCCGTGGTAATCCCATTTTTCAGGTAATTCAGTTTGGATAAGCAAGATCAAGACATTCAGAGTTTTATTTAGAAAGGAAGAATATCAAGATGACTGATCCATGTGCCAGTATACACAAATTCTTGTTTCATTTTAGTGAAAATGTACAAGTCGATAAATAAAAAATATTAATATGGTTCCATCCAATAAGGAACCAAAATTTCCTCTCCAGAGAGCATGACAATGTGCTTCTCACAACTATTACCTCCTAGTTATCACCATCTACAACATCCTGGAGCAAGGCACCTCTGACTTTAGTCCTGCACAATTAAGGAGCTGCGTAATGAAAATGTGAAAGACATAACAATGTGCTGCAACAATAGAATATGTAAAACTACCTGCGATATGCAGGTACCACACGATTGCAAGTTTTGGTTGAGGCAACATCCTGGTTTGCTAGCTTTCCGGAAGAGAGAAACATCTGAGAATTTTCCTTCACTATGACAGAAACATTAGCAGATATGACTGAGAATGTAAGAAACTCTGGCAGGTACCATGAATGATGGGATTCATTCAATACAAAAGACATGTAATCTAAATTTCTGTGAACTTAATGCCCTCCATAGTTTCCATCTGACGTCACAAGGGTGATAAATTTGATTCTGTTCTGGGAATTTATCTGTTTAAAGGACACTTACATTTGCCGCTGGTAACTCCCTATTCCTGTAGCAAGTCATTCATTTTCCTTAAACCCGCAAATTAGAAGTTCTCAAGACTATCCTCCCAAGATTCTTACTTTGTTGGCCCTGGAATGAAATACCATGCGACATTGCAAGTGTGGGAGAAGAGTGGACCATATTACCGCACACAGAATGCAGATGTCTGCGGTTGCCACAGTGCCAAAAGAGACAGCACTATCATGTTCAGTTTTGTCAGGATACAACTACTCAACAAGTTCAAAAGTACACTGACATATCCAGGTTGAAAAGCGAACATGCGACACCAGATACAGAATACAAACAACAGCAATAAACTGAGACTTAATCCCAATATTTGGAGTTGACCATTTGAAAGACAAATTTGAAAAAGAAAGAAAAAAAAATGAAATAAAAAAAATATATATATATAAAAAAAAACAACAACAACAAACTGCGCCTTAATCCCAATAAGTTGGGGTCGGCCATTTGAGAGACAAACTTGAAAATGAGAGAAAAATAAAATAAAAATAAAGATAAAATAAAATAAAATAAAATAAAAATAAAAATAAAAATAAAAATAAAAATAAAAATAAAAATAAAAATAAAAATAAAAATAAATAAAAATAAATAAATAAATCAATAGATAAATATATAAAATATATTGATTTAATTTGTACAGATTTTTCTTTGCACATGGCCGAACGATCTCAAACGACACTCACGCATCTTATCTACAATTGAGCTAACTCCCAACTTGTTACGAATCTCTTCATTTCTAATTCTATCTTTTCTAATTTTTTCCACATATTGTTGAAGATTTAAAGTAGCAAGCAATGAGTAAGAAATGAAAATTTCAAGAGTTTTATTGATCTTTCAAAGGAAATGTACAAGAATTGAAGACATTTTTTCATACCTTCAAGGGCACTGCCCTCTCCTCTTCTGGCCGTACTAGCCGTTGGGACAGCTCCAACGGCTCTTTGAAGGAACAGTTGGGGCCCCCTTTTGGGCCCCTTTGAGAGTGGCAAACCTGGGCCCAACAGATGCATACAGAGAGAGCTTATTTAGGACCTGATTTGGGTCCCTTAATGGGCTGGAAGGACTGAACAAACACAAGAAAAACTGTCCTTCCGAAATCTTACAAATAGGATTCCTAATTTATCTTCATTTCAACACTCCCCCTCAAGTTGGGTGTGTATATATCTATGACACCTAACTTGTCCATAATTTTTAGGATGTGCTTTGCGATTCCCGGCTTGGTGAGAATATCAGCAACTTGACGATCACTCTTCGTAAAGCTAGGAGTGATGAGCTTTTCTTCAATCTTTTGTCTAACAAAGTGACAATCGACTTCGATATGCTTTGTTCTTTCATGGAAAACCGGATTTAATACTATGTGAATTGCCAATTGATTATCGCAATGAAGATGAATAGGGGTTGGGACGGAGAATCCAAGTTCTTCAATAAGAGCCTTCAACCAAACTATCTCGCTTGTTGCGGCCGCCATAGCTCTATATTCCGCCTCAGCACTTGACTGTGAAACTACATGTTTTTTGCTCTTCCATGCTATTAGATTTCCTCCGATAAACATGCAATACCCTATGGTAGATCGCCTATCTTGTGAGTCTCTGACCCAATCCGCATCACAATAACTCATGATTTGAGCTACCGTTTTCTTTCATCCAAATTCCCATGCCTGGAGTGCCTTTTAGGTAATGGAGAATCCTTTCCGCAGCTTGCCAATGCTTTTTTTTTTGTTTGTGCATGTGTTGGCTTACTTGACTCACGGCGAATGAGATATCTAGTCTGGTTATGGTAAGATAGATCAATCTCCCTACAAGCCTTTGATATCTTTGCTCATCCTCATACTCTTCATCATAATCCTTGAGACCGTAGGAGATGATGAGACTACATGCGGGCTTAGCACCTAACTTCCCTGTTTTGTGTAAAAGATTCAGCACATACTTTCTTTATGATAAAACAAACCCATTTGGACAATAGGCAAGTTCTATCCCTAAGAAATACTTTAGTTTCCCTAAGTCTTTAATGTCAAATTTAGTTTGAAGAAATTTCCTAACTTGGTTGATTAGATTTAAATCATTTCCAATTATGATTATGTCATCTACATAAACTAACACAACTATGATTTTTCTATTTTGATTTTTAACAAAGAGAGATATATCACTATTGCATTTCTTAAAATCATGATTAAGAATAGTGCTAAGTTTTGCGTACCAAGCTCTCGGAGATTGTTTGAGACCATAGATTGCTTTCTTTAGTTTGCAAGCTTTATTGCTATGATGAGCAAACCCCGGAGGAATTTCCATATATACTTCTTCTAGGTCCCCTTAGAGAAATGCGTTTGCTACATCCATTTGAAATATTGGCCAAGAGTGATTAATTGCAAGAGACAATAAAACCCGAATTGTGTTCATCTTGGCCACCGATGCATAAGTCTCTTTATAATCTACTCCATATGCTTAAGTGAATCCCTTTTCCACTAATTTTGCCTTGTATTTATCAATACTTCCATCACTCTTATGTTTGATCTTATAGACCCATTTACATCCCACAACCCTTTTTCCTTTTGGAAGCAGAGATATTTCCCATGTCTCATTCTTAGCCAAGGCATCTAGCTCATTCTTCATGGCTTGGACCCATTGAGGATGATTTTTGGCTTCTTCAAAGGTTCTAGACTCTTGATGTTGGTCTATATTTCTTATGAAGGCTTGGTGGCTCAAGGAAACATGTGAGGTGGTATAATAATCACAAATTGGGTATCTTTGACTCATCCATTCCGATAGAGGAAGTCTAAATCTAGTTGATCTTCGAAGAGAAGGAGAATCATTTTGTTCTTCTTGCCCGTGTTCTAAGTTGGCTCCCCCTTCCTCTTGGTCTGTTTCATGATCCGTACGAGAAAATGCCAATTCTTCTTGAGATGGATGATCATCTTCCCTTTGAATTGGTTCGTCTTCTTCATTTATTTGAGATAGATCTTTGATGGTAGGAAGTACTACATTCCAATGATCTTGGTCACCTCTCCCTTGAGTGTTCTAGATTCTTCATTTCTGCAAAATAAGATTCATTTTCCACAAATATCACATACTTAGATATGTATAGTTTGTTAGTCAAAGGATCATAGCATTTGTATCCTTTCTCAAATGTGGAATAGCCTAAAAATACATATTTTCTTCCTTTCTCATCTAGTTTATTTCGAAAATGTGTCGATACATGTACATAGCAAGTGCATCAAAAAACCTTTAAATGAGAAATATTAAGTTTCCTATTAAGAAGAAGCTCTAAAGGGGACTTTCCTCCTAGGATATTTGAGGGCATAAGGTTTATAAGATGAGCTGTCGCTTTTATGACTTCACTCCAATATTCCTTAGGGACATTTGAATGGAACATCATGGCCCTAGCCGTTTCTAGTAAGTGTCTATTTTTTCTTTCGGCAACTTCATTTTGTTGTGGAGTATATACACATGATTTTTTATGGATGATACTTTTCTCCTCTAAGAAATTCTCAAATGCAAGACTAGTATATTCTCCTCCATGATCTGATCTAAGAATTTTGATGTTGGCATCGAATTGCTTAGCTACATATCTATAATAACTCCTAAATGCCTCAAAAACTTCAGATTTGGTCATCAAAAGGTATACCCAAGTGTATCTAGTTTTATGATCAATGAATGTCACAAAGTATTTAAAACCATTATGAGAAACTATGGGAGAAGTCTACACATTAGAATGAATGAACTCAAAAGCATTTTTATATATTGTGTTTGAAATTGGAAAGTACATCCTAGTTTGTTTTCCAAGAACACAAACTTTGCAATACCTATCTTCTATCTCTATGTTTGGAAATAGGCGTTTCAAAGCTAAGTCACCCAGATGTCCTAAACAAGCATGCCATATGGAAGGATCTTGACTCTGGACCGCAAAAACTTGATTTTCTCCGTCCAAGTAATATAGGTTGTTCTTTCTAGACCCCTTGTCAATCAAGAGATTCGACTTGAGATCCTAAAATACAACTTGATTAGGATCAAAAGTGACTTTGCATTCTCGTACTTTGATTATTTTGCCAATAGGCATAAGGTTGGAGTTGAACTTTGGCACATATAGTGCTTTAGTTTTCTTGCCAAGAAGTTCAACTTCACCTAAGTAATCAACTTTCAATTTTTGATCATTGGCAACTTTGACAATCTTATGGTCTGAAAGAGGAATAACTTTCTTAATTTTGTTTCTATTTTTGACCATATGATTGTCACAACCGGAATCAATAAGTCATTTATTAAAATGAGAAGAGTTTAGATCATTACCAGAATGTGGAGCCATTTGATCGATGAGCCTTTTCATTTCTTTATGCATTTCCTCCATCTTAGATTCAAGGGCAGCCACTTGAGAGACTTGTTGAGCGTGTGCAGGTGAATCTACCTCCCTTTTATTGTTCTTTGGCCTCAAGTGTGGATAAAGAAACCAGCACTTTTCCCTTTTGTGGCCTGGTTTTTTGCAGTTGGTGCACACATCCTTTTTCATGAAATTCTGACTTTTGTTGGCCATATGCTGTTCCTGGACAAATTTGAAGGCTTGGGTTTCGGATTTCAGCTTGTTGAATTCTTCTAATCTCATGCTTGTTTCGACCCTTTGAATCATAAATTGGACTTCTTGGAATAAAGGAAATATCTTCATTCTAAGAATTTCTTGGCGAATTGAAACATATTCTTCTCCGAGACCCATAAGAAGACCAAAAGTCATATCTTCATCATTTCTTTGAAAACGAGTTTTGAGATTGGAGGTAGGAGGTCTTAAAAGATTGAACTCATTCCATAGATCCCTATATTCCCCAAAGTATTCGGGTAGGGATTTACCTCCTTTTTGGATCTTAGAGATTTTCTTTTTCAACTCAAAAATTCTGCTGGTGTTTATTTCTTGACCATATAGAGCGTGCAGTTGATCCCACAAGATCTTTGCATTTGGAATGCAAGTGACCATTGCTTTGTGGGTCTTGTCAAGCGACATTCGTAGAAGCACCACCACTTGATCATCTCTTTTCTTCCAAGCTTTGAATGATGGATCAGCATCATCAAAACGATCTTCAAATATGTGATTTTCAATATTGAAGAAGTTTAAAGATCTCTTGATGGTATCTTGCCAAATATTGTAATTTGATGAATCCAAAAGAATGGAAGTGAACATGGAAGTGTTAATTTGTGGTGGTGGATCACCAAGGATGGAGGAAGAAGGAATTGAAGTCTGCTCTGGTACCATGTTGAAGATTTAAAGTAGCAAGCAATGAGTAAGGAATGAAAACTTCAAGAGTTTTATTGATCTTTCAAAGAAAATGTACAAGAATTGAAGACATTTTTTCATACCTTCAAAGAGGAACTAGAGCCTCATTTTATAGAGAAAGAGGAAAGAGAGCTAAAGAGAGAGAAAAGGAGAGAAAACAGAGAGGAGGACACTGTCCTCACTGTCCTCTCCTCTTCAACTAGCCGTTGGGACAGCTCCAACGGCTCTTTGAAGGAGCAGTTGGGGCCCCCTTTTGGACCCCTTTGAGAGTGGCAAACCTGGGCCCTAAAGGGCCTAGCAGATGCATACAGAGAACTTATTTAGGGCCTGATTTGGGTCCCTAAATGGGCTAGAAGGACTGAACAAAGACAGGAAAAACTGTCCTTCTGAAATCTTACAAATAGGATTCATAATTTATCTTCATTTCAACACACATCCATCTAAATATTCTCATTTTTACTACAACCATATTTTGTTTTTATTGTTGTTTAATAACCTAACATCCAGTACCATACAATAGTGTAGGTCTAACCATGATTTTATAGAACTTTCCCTTCAAATGTAATGGTATCGTGCGATCATAAAGAACTCCGAATGCCCTTCTCCATTTCATCTTACCCGCTTGAATTCTATAATTCACATCTTCATCTATATTGTCATCATTTTGAATGATGAAATCTATATATCTAAATCATTTATTTTTTAGTACATCTTGCCTATCTAATTAAATCGTTTCTTTATCATTCCCATAACTGTCGCTAAACTTACATTTCATCTACTCGGTTCCTCTGGATTCCAATGTGTGTCTCCATAACTCTAATTTAGCACTAACACTCTCCCTAATTTCATCAACTAACACCATATCATCTGCGAAAAGCGTACACCATGACATTTCATTTTGGATATTTTTTGTGATTTCGTCTATCACTATCACAAAGAGGAGGGGACTTAATGCCGATCCTTGATGAAGTCCAATGTTAATGGGGAACTATCGCTCAAATCCCTCTAAGTTATTACGCCGGTTACAGCTCCCTCATACATATCTCTAATGAAATTAATATATCTCAAAGATATCCCTTTTTTCATTAGCACCCACCACAGTAAGTCTCTAGGAACCCTATCATATGATTTTTCTTGGTAAATGAATACCATATGTAGGTCTTTCCTCTGTACTCTATATGTTTCCATCAAATGTCTTAACAAATGAATTGTTTCTGTAGTAAATCTTTTTGGTATAAATCCAAATTAATTTTGAAATACATTTATCTTTAATCTCAATCTATACTCTATTACTCTCTCCCATGGTTTCATGGTATGGCTCATAAGTTTAATTTCTCTATAATTGGAGTAATCTTGTATGTCTCTTTTATTCTTATATGGCAGTATAATTACACTCTTCCTCCATATATGGGGCATTCTCTTCGTTTGCCAAATTTTATTGAAAATATCTGTTAACACTTTAATATCAAATTCAGCCTAATATTTCCACACTTCTATAGGAATACTATCAGGTCCAATGACTTTATTATTTTTCATTCTTTTTAGAGCCTCCTTCACTTCATGAGGACAAATTTTACGTTTAAAATCTCTATTAATCTCTTCTACAGGTATCTCGATATTTTCTATATCTGTTGTACTCTTAATATTAAAGAGATCGTCAAAATAATCACGCTAACGTTTTCTTATATCCTCATCATTTACAAGTATATTATTAGTGTCACTCTTAATGCACCTAACACCATTTAGATCTTTATTATTTCTTTTCCTTAACTTGGCAATTCTGTAGATCCCTCTCTCTCCGTCTTTAGTCTCCAACCAGATACTGAATACTCAGCTCAAAATACTCCACATGTAAAAATGATGATAATAACAATAAGAGTACACACACCTGAGAGATTTTTTGAAGCAGTAGATGATAAATAATCTGAACTTTTCTGTTGAGAAGAGTTGGTAGTATTCTCTGAGGCATTTTGTACCTTCTGCCGCTTAGAATAGAACAAAGAGTTAAGTTGGCTCTGGAGGCTTTCATTCTGTTCCTATAACATCCAAAAACTGAACTTATCTCATGGAAAATTAATAGGTGAATGTGAATCATGATGCACCAGACAAGACAATACAGCAATGCATCTTGACTCCTAAAAAATCTTGGAAAAATATAGTATTAGAATTGTCAAAAATCCATAAAATACTGAATTGCACTTTGCACTTCAAACACAAAAAAAAAAAAAAAAAAAAGACAAATGCCTGATAGCACAAGAATATCCCAGAAGCACATGGGCTGGGCATAAGAACCACAACATGAGATTCTGGAAGAATGACCATTAACATCGTAAGTTGACCCATATACATGTCTTTTCTTCTCCACATTATATAGAATCGTATGCAAGATAAACTATTTCATGGCATACCCAAGTTCCACACATGTTTTAGGCACAAGAACCACCTGTACAAAACTTTGGAAGAGTGAATTTTGACCTGTAATTCTGCATACTCCATAGACGATCAAATCGTAACATGGATGCTTTTACAGTGCATCACAAAACTTTGGAAGAGTGAATTTTGACCTGTAATTAGGCATACTCCATAGACAATCTAAACATAACCTGGATGCTTTTACAGTGCATCATACTCATGGAGAAGGTGAAGTAACAAGAAAATATAGAGTTCGAAAGTAGCATGTTGGGTTAAACAGGGGTAGCCTAAATTGTAGATGAATGGGAAAAAAAGTATAGATTAAGATGGTTCGGGCGTATTCAAACAAGTCCGTCTAATGCGATATTAGAAGAAGTACTAAGAACAAGAGGGAAACCGAGCATAACTCTAGTAAGAGGTGCAACAATAACAAAAATCTGAACCTTAATCCCAAATTTTGGGATACGCCATTTGAGAGATAAAAATCGGAGAGATGAAAAAATATATATATATATAGTTCAGATTTTAAAACAAAAATAGAAAATATAACACTAAAAAAGAAAACAACAACAACAACTTAGAAAGACAAGAGTGGTGGTTTAATTTGTTCCAATTCTCTTACGCCTCTCATTCCTATCTAATACCATCTCTTCAACTAAATTTTTAACTATCATGTTTGTACGAGTAACTTTCATCCAAGTTTTTAACAGTTTACTCCTACGTTTCACTAAATCTCCTATATTTAAGTTCTCGATTCTTCTAGTGCATCTTTGAGTTTTCATTACACATGTTCAAACCACCTCAAACAATACTCTCACATTTTATCCACAATTGAATTAAATTCCTAAGAGATGATAACCATTATATGGTAAATACTAATTTAACCAATGGCATTGCTTCCAGCTGAATGGAAATAATGAATTCATATCCTCAACCCCAAGTAAGTTGGGATAAAGGCAGACTTGAGTTATATACTTGTGGAGAGAGTAAAGATGACAACATTGCCCAATAAAAAAGCATTCATCCGGCTAGGAAAGACACTTCCAGACATTTAGTAATTTATTGGGTATGCAAAACTTAGTCATACCTGTTCAGCTGATAGCAATTCCGTCAAATGATAAGAACGTTTCCACTCTGAGAAGCACAATTATTAAAGGACAAACATTAAACTCAAAGATCAAGCTTATTTCAATTCAACAGAGCAAAGTGCATTATTAAATGAAGAAACAATAAAGGCCACTGAAATCCATGAGATATCCCACTGTAAAATGTAGTTGCTAATTCTGAGCCCAACATGAAGCACGGTGCACCAAAAAAAAAAGCATAACACTATAAAAATGTCAATTATACAACACGTCCTATTGCATTGTCTTCACAATGGTTACACAATCACTTATCATAGATGATAAAAGAAATGACAACCTCCTTATGCAACTAATGCTAAAAGCATGCATGAGCAAAAGAGACAAGATATCACCGGTGTTTCCTTTTTCGTTTTTCCCTAGAAGCATCAAAACCAAAGACTTCTTCCATATATCCAATCAACTAAGCAAACACCATTTCCTTGGTAAGATGGCAACAGTTGATCATTGGAGCTCATTAACGGTAAAGACCACTTTTACAGAAAATGTGCCAGAAGAATACATTATCTCTTCTGCTATCAATCAAAGCTTACAAGCATGGGATTACCCAGTGACATACAACCAGGGGCAGAGGCCGAGACTAGACTCAAGGAAATTCTATCAGATCATCAAACAGATTAAATGTATGAGAGCTCACTTTATTAATGGAAAACAGGGATATCTAATTTATAGCATGACAAAAGGCAATCATGCATCACTTGCAATTGAATTTGATAATTCTGTCTGAATATATTTAGCATAAGCCCAATTTGATGACCTTCAATTCATGGAACTAGTCCGGTTCAAATGGAAAGAAAATGCAGCTTTGTCAATCTAAGTGCAAATTTTGATGAAATCAAATTAGGGCAACTCCTAACCCCGGAAGTGTGCAGATCCACACCCCACCATAAAAAAGCCCATTATGTTGATGGGTTACACATAATACCATTCACATATAGCAGATTGCTACACATGATGTTGCTGGCCAACATGTTAGGATTTGAAGCTACTATTGACTCTTTCAAATTGGTTAAAATGATCACAAAATACTTGGATGGAATGCTATCATGTATAAAACAACAAAAAGAAACAGGAAAAAACACCGTTCATTCCAAAAGGCAAAAGAATTCCTTGACCAGCATGAAGGGCAAAAAAGATGTGGAACCATCCATGGTAATCTGACCTTTCACACACAAATCATGAGTGCTTCTAAGTGTTTCAAAGAGCTTCAGTGCCAGGTTTGACATAGCCACATTTGCACTGGGAAATAAGTTTATTAACAGAAATTTTGATCAGGGGCAGTCCTTTTGACTTCTGAGCAACTAAATTTGCAGATTTAGCACCTAAATCATGAGATATCACAAGTGTAAGGATCAATTACTGAAGTACATCACATGAATGAGTCGGCATGCAAATGTGCTTCGAGGGTGAACTTCTAAATAAATTTTTATTCCTTTCCATGTAATAAAACAAAGAAGAAAAATCAAACAGGTGCTTAGTGCTGACCATTTAATTCTGACTGCCCCTCCAAATCAAGCTTCACATCACCAGATTTCAAAGAGGCAATGATATAGTCAACAAATTCGGACAGTGATCCTCCTATTCCACTGTCGCCTCTCTGAAATGACAGATCCATTGGAGCAGGTCAGCATCATACAGACTATGTACACCATAGATGTGTAAATTATACAAATTCAAGTGAGTGAAAGTTACTCCGAAAGCAGCTTTACAATTACCTGCACAAAATTTTGTCTACAAACAAGACCCTAAGCTATTTTTAAGAGTGCAATATTCCACTAAACTCATCTCTTGCACAATGTGCACCTTAAATTCAATTTTATGAAGGATTACCCCTCCGCAAATGGACGTATGAGCAAAAGCCAATGTAGGCACCTTCTCCATCAACTCAATCTACAACATGACATAGTTAGCCACAAGAATAGGTGGCATGGCACAACAAGCAACTTCTTCAGATGTTCCATTTCCCGGATACCAACCCCATTACATGTTTTGCTAAAAAAAGAAACCTAAGTTTCCAACAACCTTATTGTCACTTTGGCACCAAACTTGGACAGAAATAATGGGAAACTATTGCTGCAACAGGCAGCTTTTTCATCTATAATCATCTTAGTGGAGGGTGAAGATTGCACTTAGATGAAGTCTTAAGCTCCACATTGCACAAAACATAAGTTTAACTAAGAACATCACATTCTCCATCAATAATTTAGGGGGCTATACCTAATACGGTTGCTTAAAATTTTCCCTTTTGGATACTCAACGATACATGAAAATTATCTTTTACATGGTATGTTCATCTTTTTGCAAAGTTGTAAAATTTCCTAAAAGGACACTTTTTTTCTGAATTCTAGGAATCAAATCAATAGAGGGAAACAAACCCCTAGCACCCAAAGTGAAGTTCAGGGGGGGGAGAGAGAGAGAGAGAGAGACCAAGTCTTCGAACTGAGAAATGGATTTGACGGCTTCCCAAGTCGAGTAGAAATCGGTGACATGAAAAGTGAGGGAAGAAGAGTCAGGAGAGTGAACGTGGAACAGGAACTGACCCAACGGAGACAAATCTCGGGTTGACCACTTTGCTTTGGCTTCCCCGAATATGGGTCTGAAGTCTTCCAATAGCTTCGACATTGACGAATTTAGAGAAGAAAATGAAGAAGAAGAGGAAGAAGAATCACGGCGTACGGACGGAGAAAAGGAAAAACCCTTCCCGCGTCAACTTGAACACTGAGCGGAGACCAGAGGAGTGCTGAACTCCACGTACGCCGAATTGTTCTATGGGCTCCATCCTGACCACATTTGTCGTTTTGGGCCGTTCGTCCCCTGAAACTGGATCAAGTAAGGAGGAAAAAATGGGTCGTTTTAGGGTCGGCGGTATATTAGTATCATAAACTGTCAGGTAGATTTTTTTTTTTACTAGACTACCAACTTAGTATTCGAGATTTCATCCCTATTAATTTAGGTCGATCGTTTACAGAGTCCAATTGAGGGACAGATCTCCTAGCGTTAATTTTTCAATTCTCATGGGGAATCGAGCTCCCAACTATCGTTAAGGGACGTCAGTTCCCAAACCAACTGAGTCATAAAACGTTGGTGGTAGATATTAGTATTATAAACTGTGTATCAAAAAAAGAAAATTCATATACCGTCTATTATCCACTTTAAAATATTATACTTAGCTTTCACAAAAATATATATATATTATACTTAGCAATAACGTTAAACCATTATTTTTTTTATATAAAAAAACTTAAAGCCAATATTTATATGGGAGAAAGTGAAACGATATCAATTAAATTATTACTTATTTTTGTTAAATCATTAAATTTAGTTTTTGTTGTTAGAATATTTAAAATCCCAAAATTACAATTGGTATAAGAAAAATAAAAAATAAAAAAAAAAACCTTTTCTTTGCTGATCATTTTCTTTTCTATTTCTTGATCTTTAACTTTTTTTTTCTTCTTTTAATTAATTTTTAGATAATAATTTTATTAGACAATCGTGTTAAATTTTTAATATGTTCGGGTGATTGATGCAATCTCTAAAACAAACAATAACTTTTAAGCCCGAACCCTTTCACAGCCATCTTGGCAACGATTGGCACCTAAGAAGAGACCAGAGCCAGTCTCCCTGCAACCGAGTTCCAGCCGGGTTGATACAACACAACCAAACTCAGCCTTGCAGTTGTGAGAATGGTTCCGATCTTTTTTTTTTGCCTTTTATTTAACTTTTATACATATTGTTGTCCAGGTTGATATTTGTCTCCGAACCATGCAGGATGCTTTATATATGTAATTACCAGTCCGTTGAATCTAAAGAAACAGCTTTGGCTTCGGAGAATTAAACTCTTCACGCCATCTCCTCCCTTCCAAGGATTCACCCCATCAATTGTTGTGAGCCGCCCTAGCAGCAGGAGAGCTGGTTGCTGATGGTTCCAAAGAGGCTTGTGGCTGTGGGACCATTTTTCCATTTGATGACAAAAGGTAATGAAGACATAATCATAAATAATCTATTACCTTACAATCATCTTTTGGGAGATTTTTATGAAACCCTTCAAATATAATTTTTTAATCTCATTAAATCAATAGATTTTTAAGGAAATATATTTATTTTTAAAATTATAAATATTAAATTTATTTTTATATTTTAAATTTTAAAAATCTAATAAAAAAAATAAAATTGTAAATATTTGCAATTTTTTGACCAATGGTCATGTCATGTGCCCCTTTTTCTCTCGTTTTTGTTTTTCCCCCTTGCTTTTCGGTTTTGGCTTTTCTGGTAAGTTATCCATCCTCCCAGGAGACACCCAACATTTTTCATATTTTTTGAACGAAGGGCCTAATTTTTTTTTTTTTTTTTTTAAAGATAAATTGACCATTCGATATTTAGAATTTTGTTCTAATTAATATGGATAGAAAAATTTATCGACGCAGTTTTTTTTTAATAATATTTTTTCGTATTTAATAAAAGTCAAACTTTTAAATTAATTGAAGGACAAAGATGTCCTGTCACGTATCCGAACGTATGTTCGTACCAAGGGCATATTATGAGTGCGTGCAGAATGGTTTTTCGAGTCCCGGGAGTGGAGTGAGGGCCCCACACGGTTCACCTTGAAAATAGAGAAAGAGCAGATGCCTTGGTGGTTAAGCCAATCACAAAACATTCAGTACATTCCTATTTATTTTCATAGTACAATTATTTAAAATAGATTAACCGGACATTGATAATAATTTGTTCCAAAATGAACCCAAAAACATCTGCAAAATTTTTAATTTTATTTTTTTTCATTTATTTTAAAAAAATATCAAATAATAAAAATGAAGTTGTGCATGTAAGTTTGCATGGTTTGGGAGTGTTGATGTTTGGGGGGTGTGCAGAAACAAAAATTTTCATGAACATTCTCTCGAGTACCAAATAAATGTTACATGTAATTTGGATGCATTGTATGAATATTTGCTTGAAGCCCGAGACAAATAAAAAGAGATATTTTAAAGAAAACCATTGTAAAACCTTACATTGCATTGAGAAAAGCCTAAAACAAAGTCCTAGACTTCAAGTGGCAAATCCAAAACATATCTTGGCACCAAGCTTCACCTTTTTCATTGGATTCATGAAGATCCCTTGCTTGATTTGGCCTCTAACTGCCGGCAGTCTTTGCTTCTTCCCATTCACCGTATGTGAGAGAGAGAGAGAGAGAGGGAGAGAGAGAGAGGGAGGGAGGGAGGGAGGGAGGGAGGAAGTAAATGATCATTTAAAAATAATATTTACCATGATTATTTACTTATCATTTACAATAATAATAACTCTTTTTATATAATTCTTAAATAAATCAGAATTACTAATATAATTATTTACTTATTTAGTAAAAGTTATCGAATACTCCAACGGCCAAATTATGACTACTTGTGCAATGAATCACAACTCTAGCAAACATCACAAATATACACTAAATAACTTCATAATCATTTTCAGATGAAGTGATTAAAATATCTTCTTTCACTTTAAAAAGGGGATAAATACGACCTGAATGCTTCAAATATGTTACTTGTTCCGTTTCGAAAAATAAAATTGTAAATTATAATTTGATGAAATATTTCGAATGAGCATTTGGAAATATTTTAAATTTCAAAACTTATGTTTAGATGTTCGATGTTTCATTTATATTGTATAATTTAAAATTAATTTACTTTTAAATTTTAATTGAAATTCAAATTTATGGATATAATATTTTAAATTATATATTTTTTATTTATAAAAGACTCTGAAATAAAATGTCAAAATACTGCAATATTAAAATATTTTATACTGATAATAAGATCGAAATAACAATCAAAATGAAATTAACAACTTTAATTACATGAAAAAATTATTTATTATATAATTCTAAATTAACCATCAGCTTCTTAGAGAATAGAAAAAAAAAATTACTACTCTCATCCTTATCTGCCAAAATTTAGAAAGATTGTAGAATCAACTTTATGTAATTAGGAATGAAGCATAAAGTGACAAAATGATTTGATCAAATTAAAAAAAGGAACAAACGACACATTATACTAGTATTATAGAAACAAATATAATTTCTCTATTGTTTAATTTTACAAGTAAATCAAAATAATTTCGGTATTTGAAATATATAAATCGCTTATGTGCTAATCCTGCATTACTTACCGCAAAACTTATTAAAAAAATTAAAACATATATATTTTTTTGGTTCCTTGAACAACTGATATTCAAAACCAGATATCGACTAATTTAGGTCGAGCTGCTGTTGGACTCTCTTTAAAGAGAGTTTTTTTAATATAATTTTTTCTATTTTTAAAATTCAAACTTAAGTTTTAATTAAGTGGCCAAGTGTTTTTTCTATTAAATCAATTATTCGTCGATAAAAAAATTAAAACTCATGTAAAACAAAATGTAATCACGGCCTTTATGATCCGAACTCAGTAAAAAGTCAGAGGACTAACAATTTAACCAAGAATCTTTAAATTCAATAGTATCAAAAACTCTTTAGGTGTCAAGTTCAAACTCTTATCATTTGTTAGGGTATACTCTCCTCTTTTACCAATATATACATATAGTGCACTTTGTTTTTTTCACTCATGCCGTGGGGCTGTGTACTTCAGCCCCCACGCCAAGCCGACAGGATTCGAACCTATGGCCCTCTGAATATATATAATCATTTTCTTGCCGGGCAACAAGTGGGGCTTAAGCGATTACCCTAGCAAAAGGTCAAATCTTGGAGAAGGCGAAGGAATGGATGCTTTATCTTCGGACAATGCAAAAAGAACTTCAATGACGAACTTGCTTAGGATAGGATCCCTTTTTCAACTTCTCACTTTAAAGTTTCTACTAACACCAAAGGATATCGCTTTGCAAGAAAAGTATGTGTATCGTACACGCAGTTGTCAAGCTTGACTCAAAACTGCGAAATTTGCGATGCACTTTCCTTCTCACCTAAGAAAAAGGGTTTCGTGATCTTCTTCAAACATAACACTGCCGACTTCATTAACTACTTCCTCCCTAACTTTATATTTTAAAATAGAAAATTCATATTTTTACTTACACTAACAATCAATACACACAAATATTCCTAACAGAAGTAGCCACAACCGCAAACGCTCTTATCAATAATGTTTAGTACAACAGTATTATTTTTTGAGCACATGTATCACTACAGATTAAACACCCCCCCCCCCCAAATGCTTATCTAGAGAATTTGAGGGTATCATCCTACCCCATTGACCTAATGACATCGTGGTTTACCATGACTTGTGGCATTGCCGAATAACTCAATTTACCCATAAAGCAACGCAAGGTGAAAACAACCTTGGGCACAAACCTTTAATGATAACTGATGAGCTCATTTTTACATTTATCATTTCTATATTCGGAATACGAAACAATTCTGCAAACTACACTTTGAATTATAACACGCTACAAGTTGGAACATAGTTTAAACTCACACCAGGCGCCTCTTCTCTCCTGGTAGTTAGCCCTAATCAATCTACACAGATGTATAACAAAATCCGAAGAGAAGGCAAGAAGAATAAAACGGGCATTGTATGTTTGGATTGTGAATTTTGGTGAGAAAGGGAGGGAAAGAGGGGGTTTTAAAAAAACTCGCCCACATTTGGCAAGACAATTAATTAGAAAAAAAGTTTTGAAAATTTTCTATAAAACTTTCCAAACCTAATTTTTCAATTCTATCAAATCGGTGAATTTTAAAGGAGGGAGTTTTAAAATTATAAATGTTAAATTTATTTTTATATTTTTATTTTAAAATTTTAATAAAAAATAAAAAATAGTAAATTGATATAATTTTTAATATATTTCTTGTTTTTATTCATCTAATCAAATGTAATTTTTTTTTATCATATATTTTATTATCAAATATCATTTTTAATTTTACCCCTCTTTTCTTTTCTTGTTCATTCTCTCTCTTCCCTTTCCTCCGTAAACTTGTCAAACATGCCGTCATTGGACCTACATTTGGACAGCGGGAAGCTCATTCCATGTGTCAGGAATAGCGGGTAAGCACCGGTGTATGCAATCCCGTACTCCTTTGGATTTTTCACTGCAAATTACGAGAAATTTGACCCTCGTCTCGTAGTTGGGAAAGCGCCGTTATATCCAGCAATTTAACCCTAGTGTCTTGCTCAACCTCTTAGTCAGGGTTTTAAAATTCGATTTTTTAAAATTAAAAAAATTATATTTAAAAAAATCAATTCCTTAATCGATCTTGTAATATTCGGATCATATTAATTAAATAAAATCTAAATATCGATTAATTCAACATAAAAAAAAAACCCTAACTATACTCTCAACTTCTGAGCCACCACTTTTTCTTGCCAAACTTCACTCCTATGAGCCATTGGAGCAATATTGTCACAGCTTCCACCGGTGTTCAACTCCCCATTAAAAAAATGCCCGGGTGAGATGGTCCAAAAGAAAGCTTTAAGGTGGGGATGATATGGAAGTGATCAACCCACATGGCAATGCTATGAACCGCGAAAGTCTTTACTCTCCCAATCTCCTCTTGCTGCATTTCAGGGCTTGGTTTTCCATTTACATGCACGACCCAGCGGTTTGCGTTAATCTTCCCCAGATTCCAATGGTGTCCAGTGTTGAGGACCAAGACTTTGAACCGATGGAGTAACCGGCTCAAGAAAGTTGGGGGCCGGTCCAACTGCATTGCTACATCACTTCTAGGGTCTGAAAGGTTAAAAGGTTCTAGGTCACTTAGACTAGCCGAACGGTAGCATAAGATGGTGGTGTTGGTACCCGGGAACCTGAAAGCCCAGCCGTCTGGTCTAATGTTACCAGGAGCCCTGACAAGACCATAATCTTGGACAACATCTTCAACTTCCGGTGCTTTTGTTGTCTTCAACTTCCGGTGCTTTTCGTCCAAACATTTCTATGTCTCAATAAGATAGGGATCCATCAAATCTTATGATTTTAATATTCTTTATTTTTTTTAAAACCTCATTTATTTCATGAGAACAGATTTTATTTTTAAAATTTATATTTATTTTCTCTATGAAAAATTGTGATATTGTCGAACTCTTAACTTTAAAAAAATTATCAAAATAATTTTCTTCAAATACTTTCTTATATTCTTATTCCTTATAATCACTCTTAATATATTTAAAACCATTTAGGTAATTTTCCTTCCTCTCTTTTAGTTTAGCAATTCTGTAAATTTCTTTTTTTTTTTTTCTAATCTTAGTTTTTAATTAGTTTTTTTTATATAATTCATTATATACCTTATTTTTCAATTTGTAAATAATCTTCTCACCTTTTTTTCGTAATTTTATATTTTTCAAATGTATCAATATCTCTTTTTACTTTTAAGATTTTTATAACACTTTCGTTTGGTTCATATAATAGTTTGGATTTTCTCATTCCACCGTTATCACTCCTTGTTTATTGAAGCCCAATCTCTCGATACGCCAAAAACCTCCTTATTTATATTTTTAATATTATTGACATTTTTATTCGTATAGTTTCCGAATTATCATTAACAAACCAGATTGCTATTTAAATTAATTTGTCTATAAAATCGTTACTTTTTTTTCTTTCATATTCTACCACAGTCTTAATTCTTAACTACACAAATTGACTATATATTTTTTAACCTTTTAGATGCACACACACATAAAACTAAAATATTATACTTAGCAACAACATTGAACCATTAATGTTAGTTGTTGTCGTTGAAATATTTAAAATCCCAAAATTGCCATTGGTATTGAAAAACTTTTTCTTTTCCGATCATTCTCTTTTCGATTTCTTGACCTATAACTTTTTTTTTCTTCATTTAATTAATTTTTAGATAGTAATTTTATCAGAAAAATTAGAACAATCGTGTTAAATTCTAAATATTTTTGAGTGATTGATGCAATCTCTAAAACAAACGATCACTTTCACTTCCGGTCAGTGCAAACAATAACTGTTTTAGAATCTTGAAAAAACGAATAAAATAGACCGTCACACTTCTCAATTAGATACAGGCAGTAGGCACTGGCTCCCCGCCCCAGACTACCAACCCCTTCACAGCCAACTTGGCGAGGATTGGCACCTAAGAAGAGACCGGTGCCAGTCTCCCTGCAACCGAGTTCTAGCCATGTTGATACAACACAACCAGATTTAGCCTTGCAGCTGTGAGAATGGTTCCAATAATTTTCTTTTTTTTTTATTTGACTTTTATATGTATTGTTGTCCAGATTGATGTATCTTAATTTAGCAAGGACGATTTGTTTCCGAACCACTCAGGATGCTTCATATATGTAATGACAAGTCTATTGAATCTAAAGAAACGGCGCCCCCCCCCCCAATTTTTGGTTTTGGCATATTTGGTAAAAGATCCATCTTCCCCGGAAAAACCCTACATTGAACTTGAGAATGAGATTATAATTTTTAGACAATAAATGATATATTAAAGGGTTTTTAATGATATTTTAAATATTTTTTGCCATATTTATCAAAAAAAAAAGAGGTGTTTTAAGCTTTTCACACAAAAAAAAAAAAAAAATTGCCAAGCTAGACACTCATTTATTTAAATTGTGTTTAATTGAAATATTTAAAATGTATATAGAATTTTTCTAACAAAAAAGTAGTAGAATCTTTTAATATTATTAGTTAAAAACATTTCTTACAGATAAATTTCATTGTTTTTCTCAATTTTGGCCATCTGATCAAAAGGGTGGGGATCATTATAAGACTCTATACTCATTGTAAATAATTTAATTTAAATTATAAGAACAATTCATCACTATATAATTATCAAATTTTTAGATATCGAATACTTGTTTATATAAGATTAATTAGTTAAATTTTAGATATGCCCTGTTCAAAAAATTTGAGATTAATTACTAATATTTCCAATAAAAATTTATTAGTATAATAATAATTTAAAATATATATTTTAATAAAATTGAATTGTACTTGCAAAATCCTCTATTTAATACTACAATTTTTTTATTTAAAATTTTGTTATATAGATCAAAATTAAATTGAAATAAAGTGAATTTTATTATATGCAGAAGAGTTTACTTGCGTCGCGCGTCAAGGATGTGGAGCGGATAACTGACCCGACTGGAAAATGGATTTGGCTCCAGCCGAAGAGTTTTTGGCCGACTGGAAAATGGAGCCGGACTGGCCGGAGGAAGAACCAGGAATCTCCAGGGTCGAGATCCCAGTTAAAGGACCGGTTACTCGGGTTGGGAGGGAATAAGATTTTGACGGTCGAAGGATTGGAAATACGGCAGTTTGTTAAGATTGGGGTTGTCGGCATTTTTGAAATGTTGATCAAACGTTGTGCTAGGGTTCGCTGTTTGAACGCCATTTTAGAGAGAGAAAATTCTAATAAAAGAATATTAAATAATAAAAATGAAGCCCAGAAATTTTTTTTTTTCAATAGGTTTATGAATTTGGAAGATTGAGAAACGAGAGAAGGAGAAAGAGAGAGAACTCATCCTGGATGATGAATGAAATAATAACAAAAAACTCAACCTGAACCTTTAATGTTCTATGGGTCTGGATGTCACTTTATACAAAGCAAAGCAGACCAAAGACTTCTGATTGAAATAAGAACCAAAAACTCATGATGAACTTTCTTCACAACAAGGTCCACAACAGCCACTTGATGATAACATGATCCTGAAATCACCTCAAACCAAAAAAGTAGGGTAGACTGTGAAACTCATAATTTCTTCTTATAATCATTTTTTTCAGGGAGGATGATCAAAACAACAGTTCCGGAACCTTAGAGCAGCATTAAATATTGATGATCATGCGCTTTCTGCAACTGCTTCTGAGTAACAGAAATGTAAAATCCTTGTTTAGGGAGCCTAAGCTCCCTAAGTCCAGAAAAGTATATGTTACATGTAATTTTACATGGTTTGGGAAGAGAGAGAAAAAAAACTCATAAACATTCTCTAGTGCCAAGTACAAAATCTGATAGAAAGCTATATGTTATATGTAATTTTGATGCATTTTATGAATATTTACTTGAAACCCATGACAAATGAATAAAGAAAATTCAAATCCAGAATAATAACAGAGAAATTTTATGTCATAGAAAACCATACACGGAGTTGGGGATGACTAACCATAGCCCATAAGTATTCATGGTTAGCATAGAGAAAAGCCTAAAACAAAGTCCTAGACTTCAACTGCAAACCCAAAACATATCTTGGCTGCAAGCTTCACTTTTTTCATCAGATTCATGAAGATCCCACGCTTGATTTGGCCTCTAAAAGGCGGCAGTCTTTGCTTCTTCCCATTCATCGCAGTGGAGAGAGAGAGAGAGGGAGAGCGATAGAGAGAGAGAGCACAAGGAAAAAGCAATGTAGAGTGAGTCACTTCGTGTCTTCGTTTCGGTTGTGGGGGGAGGTTATATATATATATATATGTTTTCCACAATCATAATAATAATAATAACGTCACAAAAGGAAGTTTCCGGGTAATACAGTTGTTCTAGTTTCCGGGTGATACGGTTGTTCTATTTTCCTTCCCCTTGGGGTCTGTTTAAATTGTCGCGTTACCGACCTTATTTTCCTACAATAATAAAAATAATATTTCGAGGGGTCAACAATTTCGATTTTCTCTTCCCTTTTGGTCGTTTTTCGGTTGGTCCATGCTTGGAATCTTTTTCGATTAATTATCTTTTTTTTCAAATAAAAACCATTTTTAATTATTAATAATAACAAAATTGAATTTTACAATTTTTCCAGCTTTTTGCAAATGATTCTTCTCTTTAGGTGGTTTGTCTTTCTTTTGCTAAGCAAAAAAAAAATGGTATTTTCAATTTTTGGGGAAGTATGTCTTTTCCAAAATGAAAAAGAAATTCAATTGATAATATATCCGAGTGTGAAAGCAAAGTACAGAAGTTGAAAATTTCCAATAAATAATATACCTTTTGTCATTCCCTTGATTATGACCTCCGAATTGCAGAAGCGGAGTCTAGTGTGAGATTTTTTTGGTAATGAGATGGCAATATCTCTGATCTGGTTGCAGAGATGAATTTGAAATTAGCAACTATGATGATATTTATTTAAAATTATTTAATGATATTTATTTTAATAATTAAATTCTTAAGATAAACTTTAAATTCTTTCATTATTATTATGAAAAAAAATAGTTTCTACCCAAATGAGTCCGTCAATAGACAAAATCATCCTCAAATAAAAATGAAAAACAGATTTTGTTTTCACAAATGGAAAAAAACATAAATACCATGAACTATGCAACAAAAACAACTCTCTCTCTCTCTCTCTCTCTCTCTCTCTCTCTCTCTCTCTCTCTCTCTCCCCTCCTCAACACCAAAAATATTTTAACTTTGGCAACTTATGTCTAGATGTTTGATATTATATTTATATATTGTACAATCTAAAATTAATTTACTTTTAGGTTTTAATTAAAACTCAAATTTATGGAAATAATATTTTAAATCATATATTTTTATTTGTAAAAACTAGGAAATAAAATATCAAAATACTATAGTATTAAAATATTTCATACTAATAATAAAAATGAAATAACAATTAAAATAAAGTTGTCAATTTTAATCTAATAAAAAATTATTTATTATGTAACTCTAAAGCATCGACATCTTATGGAATAGAAAAACAAAAAAAAAAAAAAAGAAAAAAAAGAAATCACAACTCTCGTCCTCAATAATTAATCATGAGAACGTCCTCTTCAAAGGAAGAAAATAATATCATGAGAACGTCAATGTGATAAAATGATTTGAACAAATAAGAAGAGAGCCAACAACACGTTTTATGAATGTTATATAAACAAAAATAATTTGCATATTGTTTGAATCTTCTCAGGTACTTTTGATCCTTTCTTTTGTGTCAAGAGATGAGATAGTTTTTCATTGACCAACTAAAAAAAAAGCAAAATGATACATTATATGAATGTTATAGAAACAAATATAATTTCTATACTGTTTAATACAGTTTAGGGACTCGCTTTTACAAGTAAATTGAAATAATTTAAGGTTTTTGGAATATATAAGCCACTTATATGCTCATCCTTCAATACTTCCCACAAAAATTATTTAAAAAAAAAATAAAACATAGATAAACAAAAGGTAATTATATTCTGAACGTAGTGTCCTAACCATTCTCATTTCTTGCTTTTTAACTACTGTTGTCTCTCTCCGTGTTAAAAACATTATCATCACGGCTTTTGTAGGAATACCCGAGTGATCAAAAACTGTTGCTTAAATGTTTCTGTCAAGTTCAAAGCTTTATAAATATATACATGTATATATATATAATTTAAATGACATCAAAAACTCAAGTTGCTACGTAAAAAGTTGGGTGGCTATCAATTTTATCAAAAATCTTTGGATTCAATGACATCAAAAACTCTGGATATATCAAATTCTTTTGGATTAAATGTTTGAATATACTATCCTCTTAATCAAAGATTTTAAGTTTAACTCTTAAAAATTATAAAAAAGAATTTGAAAAATCAATTCTTAAAATAGATTTTACTGAATCAGATTAATCAAATAAAATTCAGAATATGATATTAAAAACCACAAAAAAAAAAAAAAAAAACTCCAGTTGCTAAGTTCAAAGTCTTCTCTTCACTATGAAATATATATACGCGCGCGCGCGCACAAGTATGAAATATATAAGTTGCTAAGTTCTTATCACGACAACAATTTGGTAAGGGATTACCTCAGCAAAGGGTCAAATCCTGGAGTCAGGACCATGCAAAGAAACTTCAGTGAGAAACTTGCTTTGCATGGGTACCCCTTTTCCACCAAATCCCTTGATTCAAACTTAATTTCAAATTAAAAAAAAATAATTATATTAAATAGACTTTCTCATAAAGAAGGATCTAATAATAATTCAAAACATATTAATCAAATTATAATTTTATATATCGATTGATCTAATAAAAAAATTAAAATCCCCTTTTCAAATATTTTAATTAAAATTTTTTTTTTTTATGAATAAAAATTTTAAATTCGAAATTCTTTTATAAGGAGAGGGTAATTAAATATAAATTCAACAACAAAATTTCAATCAACACCGGAAATCTCAGTTTGCAAGAAAAGCATCTGTATCGTACACGTGGCTATCAAGCTTGACCCTGCGAAATTGCGATGCATTTTCCTCGTCACCGACCAAAAAAGGTTTCATGATCTTCTAGAAACATACCATCGCAGGCTTCAATCACTACTCCCTCCCAAACTTTATATTTTAAAATAAAAAACTCATATACTGTTTAATACAGTTTAGGGACTCGCTTTTACAAGTAAATTGAAATAATTTAAGGTTTTTGGAATATATAAGCCACTTATATGCTCATCCTTCAATACTTCCCACAAAAATTATTTAAAAAAAAAATAAAACATAGATAAACAAAAGGTAATTATATTCTGAACGTAGTGTCCTAACCATTCTCATTTCTTGCTTTTTAACTACTGTTGTCTCTCTCCGTGTTAAGAACATTATCATCACGGTTTTTGTAGGAATACCCGAGTGATAAAAAACTGTTGCTTAAATGTTTCTGTCAAGTTCAAAGCTTTATAAATATATATATTTATATATTTATAATTTTTATAACTCTTATATAATTAAAAAAAAAAAAAGAGAGAGCATTGTCATCATAAATGAAGAAGAAATCGAAGGATCACAACATTTATGCTACAAAAAAAGTTGGGTGGCTATCAATTTTATCAAAAATCTTTGGATTCAATGACATCAAAAACTCTGGATATATCAAATTCTTTTAAATTAAGTGTTTGAATATACTATTCTTTTAATCAGAGATTTTAAGTTTGACTCTTAAGAATTATGAAAAAGAATTTAAAAAATCAATTCTTAAAATAAATTTTACTGAATCAGATTAATCAAATAAAATTCAGAATATGATATTAAAAACCACAAAAAAAAACCCCAGTTGCTAAGTTCAAATTCTTCTCTTCACTATGAAATATATATACGCGCGCGCGCGCACAATTATGAAATATATAAGTTGCTAAGTTCTTATCACGACAATAATTGGGTAAGGGATTACCTCAGCGAAGGGTCAAATCCTGGAGTCAGGACCATGCAAAGAAACTTCAGTGAGAAACTTGCTTTGCATGGGTACCCCTTTTCCACCGAATCCCTTGATTCAAACTTAATTTCAAATTAAAAAAATAATAATAATTATATTAAACAGACTTTTTCATAAAGAAGGGTCTAATAATAATTCAAAACATATTAATCAAATTATAATTTTACATATCGATTAATCTAATAAAAAAATTGAGATCCCCTTTTCAAACATTTTAATTTAAAATTTTATTTTTTTATGAAAAAAAAAATTTTAATTTGAGTTTCTTTTATAAGGAGAGGGTAATTAAATATAAATTCAACAACAGAATTTCAATCAACACCAGAAATCTCAGTTTGCAAGAAAAGTATGTGTATCGTACAGGTAGTTATCAAGCTTGACCCTGCGAAATTGCGATGCATTTTCCTCGTCACTGACCCAAAAAGGTT
The DNA here is from genome assembly GCA_033439265.1 of Dillenia suffruticosa. Classification (NCBI taxonomy): domain Eukaryota; kingdom Viridiplantae; phylum Streptophyta; class Magnoliopsida; order Dilleniales; family Dilleniaceae; genus Dillenia; species Dillenia suffruticosa. Next base: position 2,348,433 of record JAVTVX010000012.1, on the reverse strand, counting down.
TCATGATCTTCTAGAAACAAACCATCGCAGGCTTCAATCACTACTCCCTCCCAAACTTTGTATTTTAAAATAAAAAACTCATATTTTTAACTTGTACTAACATTGAAGACGCACTCTTTTAATAAAATATTTCTAATAAAAACAGCTATAATCAATGTTATACCGCGTATTAACCCGTAAAATTCAAAAATATAGTTGAACCGATTGGACAATGGATCAATATGATCGAACCGCTGATTTTTTAATAATAATTAAATATATATATATATATATATATATAATCAATAATTACTTTTAAAACTCATATTGATAATTAAGAACTAAATAATTAATTTATAAAGTCATATAAAATATAAATTAAAATCATAATATCAAAAATTGATAGTCTCATTATCTCATAAAAATTAAAAAAAATAAAAAATAATCTTAAAAGTATGAATATTTTCGATCAACAAACTTCATATAATTTCATAATATCCTACACGTACTAATCCTAACGTGTTACATGAACATAAAGTTAATTTCATCTTGAGCAGCATCAACTCCATCATCTTGAGTAGCATGAACTCCATTATCTTGGGCAACACCAACTCGAACATCATTTTCTTCATCTTCGTATTCATCATTGAAATGATCTAAGTTGATAATTTTATCTAGAAAACAAAATATAAAATCAACTATATAAGTTTTATACGATAAAAAATTATGAATATAACTTTAGTTTTAAAATCGTACAATAATAAATTACCATTAGATACATCTTGAATCGAACAAGTTGTCATATGTTGTCTAAAAACTTCAATTTCTTTTGCATTCAAAGTTGAAGGTTCCTCTAGTTGAAGATTCCTCTTCCAATACCCAAATTTCAGTAGATACATAATTCTCAAAATCAATAGAATCATAATTACAACCCTTCCAATAATTCCTAAGTTTGAAAAACAAAAACAAAAATGAACTTATTTGAATTTTAATGATTCACATAATAAAATAACTCACAAAAAAATATAAGTAAAAGTTTCATAGTCCATACCTTTGTTGCAAGTCGAGGATACCTTTGTTGCAAGTCGAGGGAGAGAAGAGAGAAAGAGAGACGAAGTGAAAGAAAGACTACTTATTTGGTCGAGCAACGTAGGAGAGCTGCTTGATCGATCGAAGTGGAGTCGAGATGTTAATCAGCAAAGAGAGCAAAGAGATAAAAAAATATCTCAGGAAAAAGTTTGTGGTAAAATTTCTAAAGAAAATATCGTAATTTATATGATTATTTCAAGGAAAATCAATGAAAGTAAACAAAATTTGACCACAATCGTATTAGGCATTTATGTCCTTCCAAAATATTGAACATGTGCGTTGTTTTTAGAATTTTTTTGTAATATGTGTTGTTTTTAATTTTTTTTTTTTTAAAAGCCGGTTTGGAACAAAGCTCGGAAAAACCTCTGGCAATCAAATGCCAGACAAATTTTGAATGGACACAAATCAGACTGTAATCTCAAATAGCTTTAAGCTTCATAATCTCAAGCTAACATTGTATAAGCCGTTGCAACGCGAATATTGCATTAGAAAGAGAGAAAAACACCAAAAAGCACACTTGACCAAAACATTCATGAATTAAAGACAACAGAAAACTCATTATATCTACAATGCCGTTTAAATTACAGAGAGCCAAAATTTACATCAAACTCTCCGTCATCTTGGCAAGGGAAAGAGATATTTATATCAAAGCAACCATAAGAAAACCTTATTTGGTATTTTCATTTCTTGTGATGTCTTTAGTCGTTGAGAGTACATGCTGTTCCTTGGTGTGCTCCTTTGCGCTAAACTCTGAAATCATTAGAACAAGAAAATGTATGAGGCACAAAAATAATAATAATAATAATTCTGTATCCTGAATTGCAATATTAAGGGAAAGAACCCCAACATATGGGATGCAGGAGAGTGAATACAATTCCAACAACAAAAGATAGTTTTATAAATCCCAATCAGATAAAAGTTAAAAATCTCAGGAGCCAAAAAATGCTCACAGATGCTAAGGAAGTTTTAATATACAGTAACTTCACCAATTTAATCAATAACTCTGTATGAGAGCAAATTAAAAAGCAAAGAAATATAGGTAAAAATGTGAAGTGTGGAGGATAAATGTATAAAACAAACCTGAAGAAGAGACCATGAGTAGATCTGGGGCTGGTAATAATGTAGTGACAAAAGGATTTTTCTCCCAAGACCGAACAAAAATGGTCATAAAGGTAAGAACAAGCATAGTAAGGGAGAGCTGCCTCCCGTTCGATCTATTTACATTTGCACCTTTCATCTCCAAAACTGGTCCTGGGAAACACATGACTATCCTAAAGCTTACGTACTTGCGGTCACAAAAGTTTCAGCTTTCTCCAACAAATTTATTCTTAAAGAACAATCCATCACTTAAGTTGCAACCACTAAAGGCTTGACGTCTGGGTCTCAAGGAAAAATGGTGAAACCATATCAGATGAAAATGAGGTGACAAGCAAAACTATCAATCATAGAACAAGCAAAACTAAAGAACATACAATATAGAGAATATTAAGGAACAGTGAAAAAGGATTTGAATGAGATATGATATCGTAGTCTTAACTCCCTACTAGCATAGTATATCTTCTGAAGGACTTGCACACCCCCCCAAAAAAAACGCCCCACAAGTTGCTCTATATGCAAGTAGAGTCGCAAACATCATTGTAGGTTTCTAAGATCAAAAACGCCCCACAAGTTCCTTAAATCTCGGCCTCCAACAATCACAACACGTTTTAGTTGGAGGACATAATTCAATAAAAATAACAAATGTTGATCACTGACTCAATATACTAAAACCCTTTATACAGCCCCAAAAAGGACGAGAATCATGCTTAGCAGTTAGAACACAAACATTTCTCAATAACACTACCATTTGAATCGCCTGGCAATCCTCCCCTGTAACTTTTGGCAACCCTGAGAAACAGTGGGGGGAGCTGATTGGTCGGTACCCTTTTTCCTAGAAATGCGATCTCGTAACTCTAATTTCTCTCGACGAAATACCTAAGAATCAGCTTTCAAATTTATCCCTAGAATCATCTAGTATGCAACAATACAACGTTTTTAACATTCCCTTTTTCTATAGCAATGTGGGGTCAAGACAGAGAATACGAAATCCCAATTTTAATAATGGAAAGCGATTTAAGAAATTTTAAATAGGAAACAAAATTTCCAAAAAAGAAAAGGCTAAAATTCTATATTAGGGTATTTCCTCAACAACCCATTTCTCTAAAGTTGGAATCTGTTGATATCTGTCAACAAACACTGAGTCTGAGTTTTTAATGTATTTCCATGCGAAGCCATGTTGCATGTGTTATTCTTATACTTTTGATAACTTTACGGAATTGGAAAAAAAATTAATAACAAAATGCAAAACCTAAATTGACACAGAAATTATGCATAGGAGAGGTATGGAGAGACCTGAAAATGGGGTGCATTGTGCTTCGTCCTCGCTGTTGTCGAAGCAAATTTCATTCAAATGGTTCAGATGGATCTAATGAACCCCTTCGGGTCACCGCCACAAAGACTGCGTATGAGAGAGAGAGAGAGGAATTGACGGCTGACTCTAGAATTTTTTTTTTTTCTGGGTGGGGTGGGGAATTGGCTCCGAAATCTGTTAGTTCTAAGAGGAGATCAAAATTTTTAGGACTAACGTGAATCCAATCGAATCGCAACCCTTCATCAATTTTAGCGAAATGAAACCTTTTTGGGTTTTTGGCAGTGACTAATTTGGACGTAACTTCAAACTTAACTCTCTTTTTCTTTTTTGTTTTGTTTTCATCCATAGATATTTTTGAGATTTGTCGATTGATTCAATCTTAATACGATAAAATCTATTAAAGGGTAACTTTAAACTTTAACACACACTCGACCCCCCGCCCCCCTCTCTCTCTTTCCCTCCCTCCACAGACCGACGAAAGTGATGGTTCGTTCCATCAAATAGAAAAATAGAAGCCAACTGATATTAAGAATCTAAAATCGACCCAAGTCTGACTTTGCCTACGTGCAAGCAACATCCCCTAAATAATTTATACTTGTTTAGCCTACATAATGACCTGTATTATATTTAAGCAAACCCAATGATAAGGCTAATTGTGGGGTGAATTTTTTATTCACAAATAACATTCTCAATTTCGAATCAAATTGGATTATACTATTAATTTCTCATGGGTCATAAGACTAACTGTAAAATCGTAATTATTTTATTCATCTATATTATATGTTTTTTTTTTTACTCGACAGAAAAAAAGTGAAGAGAATAATAGTATAATTATTTGATTTAAATAACATTAAAAGAACTCTACAAGTTGTAAATATTTTAATTTTTATAATTTCAATGAGTTGTACTTATTTGTAAAGGCTTTTTGACTCTTCAAAATATTGCTTTTCATAAACTTATCATTTGTTTTTTCTTTTTCATAAACTTATCATTTGTTTTTTCTTTTTTAAAACATTGATTAAAATCTTAATAGTACGCGAGAAAAATGGTAAAGAAATTATAAGAAATTAAAACTATACATGACTGGGAGTTATGGTGTAGTTTTGATCTGTGATTCGTTTATTAAATAATATTTTATTTGGAAGATAATTTTTTTAATATAATTTTTTTTTTAATTTTGAATTTAATATTTAATTAAAAAATTTAAGAAGAGCACTGTGTAGCTCCAATCATTTTATTCAACGGGGAATCATATCGCCACTCGGGTAGCAACTATCTCTATCTCAATCTGTCAGCAGATATAGATTGGACAGATGAACCAATGTACCCTTTCCTGCCATCAGACCATGCAAACCTCAAATGGATGGCTACTTTTCTTGGGTGGCCGTACCATGCTTTTTTATTTTTTCCAGCTATATTATAGTAGTACACTTCTGATTTCTCGAAAACAAATACAATAATTTTTATTAATTATTATACATATCAAAAGTCCAGTTATGATTTTAAATATTATTGACAAATAAAGAAAATAAATAAATCTTTTTTTAAATTTAGCATTTCTAAAACTCATCGGTTCATGGAATCATTTTGATTTTTTTATGAGTTATTTTAATTTGTGAAAGAACCCGAACAAATCAATGGGATAAAAAGAAAGAACCGTTTTTTCCTGAAATTTTTTTAAAAATAAAATTTTACATATATGATTAAAAAAATTATCTCTAAATATTATTGACCTCTTAGAAATTATTACTGATAACCATAAATACATATTTTGATATAAATTTTTTACTTTTGCCCATTCTCTTGAAAAAAAAAAAAAGGCATTTTTCTTTCCGGACCGGTAGGGATGTGGCTGGACCGGACCATCGCCGCGCAGCTGTAAACCAGTGGAGTGCACGTTCGTAGTTGGAGTCCAGAACCAGATTTTTTTTTTTTATACAATGAAACGCAACTTGAATCAGAAAAGAGAAAATGAAAATGGGAAGATTTTATCTTTTGAGTTGTCCCGGGGACCCAAAACCAGATGCTTAGCGAGGTCAGAAGGATCACGATCACGATCACGTGACGGGGAGCTTGGGAGCCCACTTCGGGATCTGATCCGAAAACGAACAAGAAAAAAAATTGTCACTGTCAATCCATTTTCAAAGAATTTGATTAATCTACGTTTGGGTCAATCCAGCTCTAGACTACTACAGTTTCTGCTCTTTCCCTTGTTTGTTCTCACATGCCACGTCCAAATTTTGCTAGTTCCCTTCCGCGGAGATAGACCATAATGCCCCCGCTTGCCAAATGATAAAAACTAGCATTTTTCTTACACAAATATTTTTTTTTCTTTCTTGCTAATTATCCTGATTCTGTCATAACGAAATAGCTTAATGATTAGAATCACCCTTCCATGATTGCATGATCCGTGATCCAAATTTTTTATTAAAAAAAAATCAACATGGTTTTTATTTATTATTTTTTATGTTTATCGACTGAATTAATAGAATAAATCTTAAATATTAATGATAACGTATAATTTAGTTACACAAATATATATATATTTGTATGCTTTTCCACTTTTGGGTCAGGACCAGCATGAGCCCACGTCTCCTTCCATTGTCAACCAAACTACCAAATCAATTGTGAAATTTTCTTCCAGGCTTGAAAGGCTCCTAAGGCGCATGCATCTCCCTCCATTGTCAAGCAAACTACCAAATCAAATGTAAAATTTTCTTCCAAGGTTGAAAGGCTCCTAACTCGCTAATTGCGCCAACCTTTGGTAGCTGGCCTAACTTGACCCAGTAAGTCCAACCGTGGAGATATTTGCTTTTTTTTTTTTTGTTTTTCTTTTTGTGCAAATGCTTCCATCACTACCCTGACTTTGACTTAGTTCACTCAAACATTGAAGTTGTTGATTAAACTGTGGCAAAGGCATGGTGTAAAATAACTATACCCCCATTTTTTTAGATATTTAAATATGGGTATTTAAAAATCTGACTAATCCAGTTCAATCAATTATGAGATCCAATTTAGAAATTAACGTATTTAACATGTCTATTTTTTTATTATTATCTCCATTTTTTCTTGTAAAATTATGTCGCAAATGAGAAAAAAAAGAATCCAAGTCTGCATGTCTCATATCTAACATGGGGTGATCCAAGAAAGTATATACTAAAAATATGTGCACATAAACAATTTCAAGTCCCAAGGAATGTACCCAAAAGTTCGTTTTGACTTTGTTCAGAGCATACAATGCAATTAACCACCAACAAAGAGATAACACCAAATAAAATACAAATAAGATTAGCCTATGCCTACTGGTGGCTTCTCAATGACACAACAAATGATTCACTCCGTCGCCGGCGGTGGGAATTGCCCGGTGAAAAGCAAAAACAGAGGGAGCTTCTGTGCGCCTTTTATTGGCCCATATATGTGTGATAGGTAAAATTTCATATCGTAACACATTAAAAGAAAATTTTTTATTTAAAAAAAGATTTTATAATTAACATCAGGTGAAATAAATAGATTATCAAGCGTAAAATTCATAATTTTTAATAATTCAAAGCCATGATTTTTAAAATTATTTATAATTTCTTTTTTCATGATATTGATTTTTTTTAATTTATTGATAATTAAAATGTATTAAGAAAAACTTTGACTAGCAGACATTAATAGACTCCCATAAATTTCTCTCCCTTCCTACTCACGACTAGTCAAGATTTTGATCGACAAAAAACTCTCTCCCAGAATTTTAGAGAACTTCATCTAAAACGGTAAGAGTTGACTTTTTTTTTTTTGAAAAAAATAAAAAATTTTCAAAGAACTTTTGAAAATTCTATCGTTCATGTGCTCCCCCTCTCTCTAGTCACATTAATTATTGTGTTTCATTGACCTATTAATTAAGAAAAATACCAAATATAATAAAAATATCTATTTTTAAAAGAAATTCTAGGATACTTTTTATTCAGATAAAGGAAAAAAAATTCATATTTATAGTAATGCTAAGACTTTCTCCCATGGGGAATGAGAGACACGAGCCCTACCCGGTCCTGCTATACAACCAACCCTAGAGAGTCCAATACTCCTTCGCACGCGGTCATGTAAGATTAGAACATTATGTTTTTTTTTTTAATCGATCGATATTTGAAATTATATTTTAATAAATTTTATCCAAACGTTATCGATCCAAATTTAAGAGAAAATACTCATAATATAATTTTTTTTTATTTTTAAATCTTAAATTCAAAATTTGATTGAGAGAGTTAATATTTTTATCCATTAAATCGACTGTCTACTCGTGTCTCTTATAGTTTTATCAAATTGAATTAGCAATGAGGTACCAAAAGGTGAAAAAGAATCAAAAATCCGATTTACGAGAAACTAAAGCAAAAGTTTCCAAAGGAAACATCATCTAATTAAATAAATTAAATGTAGAAATTTGAAAATAATTTATAACATTTTAATATTATGACCATAAATAATTATTGTATTTTTTGGGCATAAATTTCTAATTTTAACGTTGTCGACTGTCATAAATGATATATATAATTAAATATATTAGCAAATATGATGTGTTTTAAATATATTGAAATCTTAAATTCTCGATTGATAGATTTCTTATTAGGAAATTTAATCTCGCTTGGGATTTTGAAATCATAATCTTATATTTCCAAACTAACATATCTAGGAAGTTTGGAAAAAGGCAAAATGCAGGAAGAAAAAATGGAAACAATGGGAGTGCCCGAAACAATTTTCAGCAACCAGATTTACAATTTTGCCCTTGTTTCCGGATTCACGGCCCCTTGTCTCTGCTTCCTACTTCCCCCTCACATACTCCGATTCCACGGCCCTCTCGTCGTTCTGTCTCCCCCTCCCTCTCTCTCCTCTCTCTCTTCCAATCTGTGGTACGGTCAAAGAAATAAAATTCCGCTTCCTATATTTCCCTTTCTATTCTTATTTCCTCTTCTCTCAAGTAACCATCTATTCTCTCTCTCGACTCTCTTTTCTCCGTCTCTCTCTGGATAGTGAACGAAGAATCCTAGCTCTTTGCTGGTCTTCATTATTCAGATCTAAGCAAGGGTACGTTAATTTAGCTCCTTAATCTCAGATCTATTTGTCTTTGGCTTAGGGTTTAATCCTACTAATTAACCTTAATTATATTCTGGTGAGTTGTGCTTATCATGTGTTGCTTTCGAGCTAATTCGATAATTTAATTTCTAATCATCGTATTCCCGATCAAATTCTAATACCTTTGACAGCTATGTGGACTTATTTTCGCTTCTGTTTGATTGTGTGGTTTGTGCTCTAGATCTGAATTAGAGTTTATCAGGGCAAATGAATCTATTTTTGCTTATCAGAATTTGTATTTCCAATCCTTTTTTTTTTTTTGGAAATTTTGTCAATTGGGTCAAAAGCAGATTCTTTTATTAGGTTTTGTTTGAGGAAAATGTTGTTGATTATTATTGTTTGTCTTTATTTGTTCCTTAATTTTGGAAGCCTTGTCGTGCTTTGAACGATCATCGGTTAAATGCAAATGTGATACTAATCTATCCTCGGTTAAAGGCAAATATGATAGTTATGCATGAAAACATGTGCTATGAAGGTTATATGGAATCCTTGTTTCCCACATCAGACTCCATGAAGTTGGTATTCCTAAGAAAATGTGCTATATCAGTCATGAAAAACCCATTGCCCGATTTGTATAAAGTAAGAATTCCAATTGGTTTTGCTATGGGATATGGTTTTAAATTTGTCCATGTTTTATATTTGGAGATGAAGAAATGATTTGCTCGATTGATATCTGAGTAAAGTGATGATTTTACTGGGTTTATCGAGTTAATAGTCTGAGGGATTGAGAGGTTGTGTTTTGACATGCATTTTGGTGTGTATTCTTTCTTCAGGTGTCATACTGAAAGGAATAATTTGACACAAAAAAATGGCATTAGGAAAGTATAGCAGAGTTGATGGTAGGAAATCTTCGAACTATTGTTCGACGGTGACCCTAGTAGGGTTTGTTGCTCTTTGCTTGGTTGCGGTATGGATGATGACATCGTCATCTGTAGTTCCTGTTGAAAATGTAAATGTTGACGAGAAGAAACATGATGCGACGGATGTCAAAAAACAAGTGCCGGAGAGCACCGAAAGCAACACTAAGTTTGAAGATAATGCTGGTGACTTAACGGAAGATGCAAAGAAAGGGGACATGAGTGATAATGTTTCTCAGGATGATAACTCTAGCACACAAGATCAGAGTAATATTCCAGAGAAACCAAATGACAATGCGGAGGAAACAGGAGAGAAAAAGCCTGAGGAGAGCACTGAAGATGCTTCAACCAGAGCAGATAATGGAGAACCCAAAAAAGAAGGTGAAGATTCAGTGACAGAAGATCAGAACTCGGATTCTTATACCAAGAAAACAGATGGTGATGAAGCTAACTCAGAATCACAAGATTCTAAAGAGGGATTGGACCAGCAGAAGTCAGATTCAGATGTGAGTGAAAACAAATCGGATGATAGCTCAAGTGAGAGGAAAGATGAGGATGCATCTGATATTCAGCAGACGCAAGATCCATCAGGGTTGGATCAAACCAGTGTGGACAAGAAGGTTGATGAACAGACCAAGGATCAGCTCTCAAATGATGTGTTTCCTTCTGGAGCTCAGTCAGAGATTCTCAATGAAACTACCACTCAAAATGGAGCCTTTTCAACTCAAGCAACAGAATCAAAGAATGAAAAGGCCCAACAATCAGAATCTAAAGAAGTTGCATACTCTTGGAAAGTTTGCAATACCACTGCTGGGCCTGATTACATACCTTGCCTTGATAACTTGGAAGCAATTAGGCATCTTCGCTCCACTAAGCATTATGAACATCGGGAGAGACACTGCCCAAAGCCACCCCCAACTTGCCTTGTTCCTCTCCCTGGAGGATATAAGCGTCCAATTGAATGGCCTGCAAGCCGTGAAAAGGTATCTTTAATCTATATGGATGTGATTTCATTTCCCTGCAGCAACTTTTCCTGAGACTGACACGTTTTTATTGCTCGATTGCAGATATGGTACTCTAATGTTCCCCACACCAAGCTTGCAGAAATTAAGGGACACCAGAATTGGGTGAAGGTGTCTGGTGAGTTCCTAACTTTTCCCGGTGGTGGAACTCAGTTCAAGAATGGGGCTTTACATTACATTGACTTCCTACAAGAGGTAAAATGTATCGTCGGTTGATTCTTTATGATGTACAATAGATAATTTGCTCAAGAAACTTGCCCAGTTTTTATAGAGGAAATCATGCTGAGCGTCTTTAAATCGTTGATGGCAAGTGCTTATATCTGAAAAAGTGTTACATTTACCATTGAAAATGCATCCTTCGTTGTGCAATGAAATCTCTCACAATGGTTCTGTGTTTTGCAGTCTGTTCCTGATATTGCATGGGGAAAACATTCTCGTGTAATTTTGGATGTTGGATGTGGGGTTGCTAGCTTTGGAGGCTTTCTCTTTGAAAGAGATGTTCTCACCATGTCACTTGCCCCAAAAGATGAGCATGAGGCCCAAGTACAGTTTGCTCTTGAAAGGGGAATCCCTGCTATATCAGCAGTTATGGGCACACTGAGGCTTCCCTACCCCGGTGCAGTTTTTGATGCTGTCCACTGTGCAAGATGTAGGGTTCCCTGGCATATTGAAGGTATCTCTTAAATTTAATTTTGATATTGATTGATTTGCTGGAATATTAGAAACTTCAATCTTGTATTAGCTGGATCCATGTCTCATATAGATGAGTGGACTTTTCTATGTTGACCAGGATGCATTTGGATTTACTTATTTATTTACTTTTTTTTTATGCATGGGATAATATAGGATGCAACCCTCAGCTGGATTGTTGCATCTGTTCCACCCATTCCTACCTGACCCAAAGGGTACTGACTATAGGCATATTTTATACAGGTGGGAAACTTCTATTGGAACTAAATCGTGTGTTACGGCCTGGAGGTTTCTTTCTTTGGTCTGCTACTCCAGTCTACCAGAAACTTGATGAAGATGTTGAGATCTGGAAAGGTACATAATTTGCCAACCTGGATTCTTTTCTTTCATGACTAGGATACGCATTTTCTTATATATTGGTACTTTTTTCTTGGCTAGCAATGAGCAAATTAACAAAGAAGATGTGCTGGGAACTTGTGTCAAAAAACAAAGACACAGTAAATAAAGTTGGTGCAGCAATGTATAGGAAGCCTTCTACGAATGATTGCTATGAACAAAGATCAGAAAATGAGCCTCCGATGTGTGAGGAATCCGATGATAAAAATGCAGCCTGGTACTCATTCACTGCTGTTGGTTGAATAGCCTGATTGCTTTATAATATGGTTTATAGTTTTGGTGCTCTCAGATAATATAAAAGAACAAGAAGGTCTTCATGCATTTAGCCACTTGGGTGGAAAAATTGGTTGGCCACCCATTGCCATGGATAGTCCTGATGTGCCTATAACTTTCTGATTTTAGCTTATCTTAATATCAACAGGAATGTGCCACTTAAAGCATGCATGCACAAAGTGCCAACTAGTGCAAGTGAGCGTGGTGTGCAATGGCCAGAGCAATGGCCAGCGAGGTTGGATAAGGTACCCTATTGGCTATCAAGTTCTCAGGTTGGAGTTTATGGCAAACCTGCACCGGAGGATTTCACTGCAGACTATGAACACTGGAAAGGTGTTGTTAGCATGTCATATCTCAATGGCTTGGGTATCAACTGGTCTAATGTGAGAAATGTCATGGACATGAGAGCTGTCTATGGAGGGTAAGTAAAATGATTTATGTTTTGGTGAATTTTATCTCTGTTTTTCATGCCTACGCAGAGTTTCTAGCATATTTCTCTCTAAAATTTCCTGTTAAAATCAGTTACTTGTGATGGAAAACAAATGGGTGCTTTCTGCTTTGGAGTAATTGCTCATCTATGTTCTCTCATTTTAAAGTTTTGAATTCATGCGTGTGCTTGCAGTTTTGCTGCAGCTCTGAGAGAGATGAAATTGTGGGTGATGAATGTGGTCACAATTGACTCACCAGATACACTACCTATTATGTATGAACGTGGTCTGTTTGGAATGTATCACGATTGGTGTGAATCCTTTAGCACCTACCCAAGATCTTATGACCTCCTCCACGCAGACCATCTTTTCTCCCGGATTAAGAAGAAGTGGGTACAATATTCCATATGTTTCTATTACCAATCCATGCACTTCATTCAACTTTCAATAAATCAAACCATAAAAAGTTTTGCTGTCCATAGGTGCAATATGTTGGCTCTGGTTGCAGAGGTCGATCGGATCCTGAGGCCAGAAGGAAAGCTTATTGTCCGTGACAATGTCGAGATTATCAATGAGCTAGAAAACATGTTCAGGTCAATGCATTGGCAGGTCCGCTTGACTTACTCGAAGGAAAACGAAGGGTTGCTGTGTGTCGAGAAAAGCATGTGGCGACCTACAGAGGTGGAAATGATTCCACACGCAATTGCTTAAGCATGCGCTCCACCCCTTTGTTATCCTGTTTCATTGGGGACGCCTGCTGACCAGATGTTTAGGTATTCTTTTTGCTATGCTTGGTAATTTAAAATCGCAGTAATTGTAATTTTTGGTAAGCCGTGTATCATTTGTGTCAACCCTTCGATCAGGGGGGTATTGTTCTCCATTTTCTTTTAGTTTGGTCTGTTGGTCATTAACTAGGTTTCTGGCATTAAGGCTTCACTTGTAATATTTATGTATTGGTAGTTACAAAAAAGGAACGCATCATTGATTTTGTATAGCCCATTGGTTGGAAATGTTGGTGAAGTTTTCCATTCCTATGTTTATATTTTACATTTTGCAATGCTAGAAGAGGACATGACGTGGGTGACAAGGTTTGTTTTGCCCTTTCCATTCAAATCTGGCTGAAGAAACCTTAACATTAATTTCCTCTCTGACCAATATACGAGGGAAAGTGAAGATAAGATCAAATGAGCTTTGAATTAAATTAATCAAATATTTCATATCTATAAATTTTTTAAATATTTTAAATTTAAATAATTTTAAATTAATTAAAATATTTGAAAATATAAGAATAATTCAGTTCGTTTATTTTCTTTTTCCCATTTTTCGGCAAAATACCAGTGGGCCAAGTTCTTAATAGGAAGCGGTTTGGTTCATTTTCAATTCAAGTGGGTAACCGGAAGCGCAGCGTTTTGAGCGTCAACTATAGTGAAATTACAACGTCTGGGCAGCTCAACAAAGACGAAGCGTTTTAATTCTGTAAGCGTTTCCCACCGTTCCGAGGGTTCGAATCTTGACTCTCTTTACAGATCTTGCTCCCCCAAATCTAAAATTGTTTCCCCCTTTTGATTTCCCCTTCTATATCTACTTGATTTTTTTTGGTTTGCACCGTGTAATATCTATTTTTTTTTATTGTTGTAACTTTTTGATCAAATATTTTATTCTTGAAATATATATATTTTTAATTATTCGTAATATTTATTAAATTAACAAACGGTAAGAAATCAAACAAAAAAAAAAATCAATAAATTATGAAAAATTAGATTTATCACCCTCTAGAAAAATTCTTTTGGCCCTTTTACAAGGGAAAAAAGAAACTCGAACATAAATTTCAAAATAAAAAAATAATGGGTAAATTATATGTTGCATCTTCTAATTAACATCAGTTTGCATCATTTGGTTAATGACACTTTACAATTACATTCTTTAATAGTTGAATATCACTTTGCATATTATTTTAACCAAAAATATCAAAATAGTATGAATTGGCTATAAAAGAGATCAATATTTCCCCCCCCCCCTTTTGTTTTTTCCTTTGAATCATTTTTTCCAACGAAGCGTTCATTTTCCTTTGGTCTTTGATTTAGCAAGAAAAGAGAAATAATTTTCACACTTCTCATGACTTTTCAAGCATATAAGGATAAAAATCATAAATTTCGTGAAAAAAGAAACACACAATTAAAAACCCATCTGAAGAATTTTATATAATACCCTATAAATTATGTGCAATGGGCAATCTATTAGGTAAAATTTGTGTAGGCTCCTCAAGTTTCCAGGGAGGAGAGTTGGATTCTTCTCAAATTTATCAAACATATGGTCTAAAATGCCCCTATTTTATGTTAGACCATGATTGATTTTAGGTATATGTTGATATATTTATGTACAGTTTGCCATGGAAAAAACATGTGTGTGTGTGTGTATGCATATGTATATATATTTGTTTATTGATTGTTGACATCAATTGACCTTCTCCACACAGAGAGCGAGTCCCGTGGAGTTTTAACTGATCCGAACCACCCAAGCCTTTTGTCTCCCACATCACTTGCCTACTTTTAAGCTCTTTCCTGATAAATAAATCATCCTTCAATGACCAAGAGAGAGAGAGTGTAAGTGTGAGAGAGAAATGACAGACTTGGAAGAAGAAAATGGGCCTATTGGGCCTAGCAGCGTAAGCCCAGAAAGCCCATGTTCCAAGAACAACAACAGCAGCAACAACAGCAACAAAGAACAAGATCGATTCCTACCCATCGCAAACGTAGGAAGAATCATGAAAAAGGTGCTCCCGGGGAATGGCAAAATCTCCAAGGATGCAAAGGAGACTGTCCAAGAATGTGTCTCAGAATTCATCAGCTTCGTCACCGGCGAGGCCTCCGATAAATGCCAGAGAGAAAAGAGGAAGACAATCAACGGCGAAGACATCATTTGGGCCATCACAACCCTTGGTTTTGACGACTATGTCAACCCACTTAAACAGTATCTAAACAAGTACAAAGAGCTTGAAGGTGAGAAGCTAAATTCTCCCAACAAGCAGCAACAACAACAGCAGAGATCATCGGACCAACAAGGTTTACAAGGAGGACAAGATCATAACACCACATATATCATTTCTCAACCATCTTTCGCCGCCGGTGATCATCAGCAATTTTCATTGTCCTTTTCTCCCGCTGCTATCCAACCCCAGTTGCACCAGCCAGAACAGATTGATTCCGTGGGGCATTGGTGAAGGAATCAAGGGATCATTTTATTTTATTTTATTTTTATATTTGTTCTTGTCAAATGTAATTCATATAGGCACAAGAAAACCATGTAATATGATACATACCATTTTTAATTTAAAAATGTAAAGTTTTATACAAGTAGACTTGCCAAAGCTCGTCTGTATTGTGGCATCCTAAATGCTATGAGAACTAGTCCTTTAATTTAAATTTGTATTGTGAAAAAGAAAATGTTATTTATTGCAAAAGCCCAAGTAACTTTTGTTCTATACAATATAGCCATTGTTAATTTAAAATGGATATCCATTGTACATTTAATTATGAGTTTATTACTCTCTCTCTCTCTCTCTCTCTCTCTCTCTCTCTCTCTCTCTCTCTCTCTCTCTCTCTCTCTCTCTCTCTCTAATTTGAACTTCAAATATGTTTTTTCTTAGCTTTGCCATTTATTGTTTGCCTTTTCAAGCATTGCGTTTTATCATTTTTGTAATAAACTACCTCTATCTATGATCATGTTAGAACCGACAACTAAATCCAATTCGTGTCGATTTGAACTTTTAAGGGATAAAATTCTATCGGTCTCTATTTTCATCATATATAAAACTCGAATTCGATATTGATATCTTATTTAATGGTATCAGCGCGCAACCACTTGATCATTGGTTCTATATGATATCATGATATCATTAACGTGGGTAAAACCCTGCATCAATTTATTTTAGAAATTATGAGATTGAGAAACGCCATATTTTTTTTTGGTAAGCAAGAGAAAAGAATAGCAGAACTACAAAGGCAATCTAAAACCTTTAGACATATTCAGCCCGGGACCATTCTTACACCTAAGCGACTTGACACCTAACATGTCATCATGAAGGAGACTTTGCATGGAGGGCAAAGGAAAAGCAAATTCATGCAGACCTGAGCTACCACCATGACCGAGAGCAATGAGATAGTCAACACACTTGTTACCCTCCCTTAGCGTGTGATGGATATCAACACTATTAACCTCCTTTATCAGCTCCTGACAGTCCTTAACTATATCTCACTGACTAAGGTTCCCTCTATGAGCATGTTTCGGACAACCAACGGGTCCACCTCCAATTCAATGCTCTTAAGGCCTTTCTTAAGCCCGAGGAGGAGGCCTTCTCTGACTCCCCAGATTTCAGCATTGGTGACTAAACATCTTCCCACATTAGCAACAAATCCCATAATCCAATCACCTTTGTCATTCCTCAAGAGCCCCCAGCAGCAGCACGTCCTTCCATTGTGACTAAACCGCCTGTGTTAAGCTTCAGACTGTTAGGCCTAGGTGGGAGCCAGTTAATCCACTCCTTCATACAAGAGATCCTCATCAAATTACTACAGTTGACAGATTTAATCTCCTTACTGAATAGCCCATCTGGTGGACAACTAATGAAGTAATAAACAATTTAAGTTTAATATTTAATTTAATTTTTTAGATAAAGAGTTTAACATTGAACTTCTTGTGGTGTGATATTTAGTAATACACACATAAAGATTTTTCATTTGAGTGAACATGTATATGTGAGAGAGAGAGATAGAGAGAGAGAAAAATAGGCAAAGCTCTATTTTAGAATCACATTCATGACAACAATGTAACATAACCCAAATAGAAAATATGGAACTTCCTTTGATGTAATTAATAAATTCAGCGTCTAAAATATCCTTGATTACTTTGTAGGTATTTTTATCAAATATGTACAATAATTTTTTAATAATAAGAATTTTCTGATAATTTATTTAAAGTATATATTTGTAAATTTATCAAATATATAGTATAATTTGGTTAATTTGTCAATGGAATCAAGTTATGATAAAGTCTAAATTTGAATCCAAGAAAGCATAAGTAAAATTGGTTATCGATATTCAATGGAGTTGACAGGATTGGGGGGCCATATCTTAGATGCAAAAGCAGGTGATTATGGGCTGCCCTAGATGTTCAAACAAAAATGCGGGGCGGGACCTCATGCATCTTGTGTCTAAGAGACAGACCCGCCTCCTCTCTCTCTCTCTCTCTCTCTCTCTGGCGGGACCTCGTGCATCTCGTGTCTAAGAGACAGACCCACCTTCTCTCTCTCTCTCACTCTCATAGACACCCAATCACAGAGGAAGTCCAGATTCATTGAAAGAAGGCAAGATGCATATGCAAACCATGTTTTCAAACCAAAATTACAAGCAAAACTTTATCAGGAAGCTTTTTCATGTCCTTCCTAGAGAAAATAAAAATGATCCCATTTTTTTTTTTTTTCATTACAAAGGAAGGAAGGAGTTGGATAAAAGGAGATAAAGACTGGATTTCACATTAAAAAGGGAATTTTTAATACCATTAAATTTAAGGATTCATGATAAAGACTAATCATGTTTTATTAATCATCAAAAGCTATAAATATGTCAACAATATCTCCATTTTTTATAATTACAAAATATTCTAGAAGTTGAACATAACTCTCCTTTAATTTATACCCTCGACATATCTAACTAATCTTCTAAACTCATATTTCAATTCATTTAACTTATTTAATCCCAATTAAACTCATTTCTCTCTCTTTTTATCATCAACAAAATATGAATTAATCATACGCATTTTGTTCAAGCATAACATATCTACTTCTTTTGCATTGCAAGCACTTAGGTCAACTTTTATCTATCCATCTGTCGAGTCATCTCTCTTGCAATTCTCTCCTTATTCTTTTTTATTCTTTCTCCTTCTATTCTCTCTTTTTCTCATCAACAGAAAATGTATGGTGACGAGTTAAACTACAAGGGCAAAAAAAATAGACCGAGTTGATTAAGGTCATTGATCTATCATTGGGAAGTGACATTCCCCCTAAAACTATGCTTGGGTATGTTAAATATTATATTTTGATAATTAACAAAACATGATTAGTTTGATTAAGAAAAGAGTTTGGAGATAAATATAATTAAATTGATTAAAGAAATGATTTAGAACATATTAACTAAAACATAAGGAGCAGTCGGCTCACAAGAAGAAGAGGTAGTAATGCGTAAAGATGATCGATACTTGAAAACATTGAAAAACAATCACATAATAAAGAGAAACAACTCATTGTCAATAGTGGGATAATGATACTACTCAAACAAATACAGTTGAATAGAAAATAAGACACTTTAGAATATTGAAATCTCAGGTTTGACCAACCCGTCAAAAACTAAATACTCAAAAATATGAGTATTTAAGATATCAAGAAAATGAGAATAAAAAATGATAATATTTGTTTCGCATATATCAATTAGATTAAAATCTATTTTTTTAGAATTTTTTTAAATCATTAATCTTTCAAACAAAATTCATCCAAAAATCAAAACTGTAATTTTGTTTTTTGAAGAGAAAGTTAACATTTTATCTTTAAAGAACTTGATTTTGAAACAACAAATTGAAGATATTTCTTTATTTACATACAATATTTTAAGTAAATAGAAATATAAAATGACAAATGTAAAAACGTGAACATTTACTTAAATGACTATTACAAAGTAAATAAGGTCAGAACTGAAATCTGTCGACTTGAGTATCATAAACTTTAACTTTAAGACTATACTTGTCGGTCTACAAGCACCGGATGTCGATCTGTTTGAAATATCTAAATAACATGTCGACCTATTGAAGAGTACAAGTCAATCGATTGAGGTACCCTGTTGACTTATTAAAAACATGTCAACCTTAATGTCTTTGATTTATGACCTGAAGAAGTTCATATTGACCTTCACACATAAAATGTTGACCTACTCAACCATTGAAGAGCAAGTCGACCTATTAAAGAATAAATGTCGATCGATTTAGGCTTCTAGTCAACCCAATGTCTGTCCAATCAATCTCATGTTGACCTCCACACAAAATGTTGACCTACTCAACCAATGAAGAGCATGTTGACCTATTAAAGTATAAATGTCGACCTATTTAGGCTTCTA
Source organism: Dillenia suffruticosa (assembly GCA_033439265.1). NCBI lineage: Eukaryota > Viridiplantae > Streptophyta > Magnoliopsida > Dilleniales > Dilleniaceae > Dillenia > Dillenia suffruticosa. Next base: position 2,329,017 of record JAVTVX010000012.1, on the reverse strand, counting down.
GTCAACCCAATGTCTGTCCAATCAATCTAATCCTCAAGTTAAAGAAAATGATGGTCGATTTATTTCTTTATATGTAGACATGAGACCACATAATGTCGACATGCAATGATGCAAGTCGATGTATAAATACTTTAATATTTAAAGAACTATTCACTGATTCATACATATCGACTTATAGTTGTGATATGTTGACCAACATACATATGTCGACCAATTTAAACATAATATGTTGATAAATTGAGAAATGAAAGGGAGGTGTCCTCCTAATACTCTAAGTAAGTTGATTCAAAAACCTTAGTAAGCTGACCTACCTTCGAACAAGCAGACATTCATCTATAAATAACTAAGAGATGTCCATCTACCCATATGTATAAGTCGAATGAAGACTTAAATTTGTCAACTCAAGTTATTAAAATTGGTCGACACAAGATAAGAGTCGACTTAGGATCCAGAGTGTTGACTCAACAAGCACCTTGGTCGACATAACAATAAATAAGATTCGACCCAAACCTTTCGAATGAATTAAATATCAACTTAGAAAGTATATTTGTCAACTTTAACTATTACTGACAAAAAGAAAATAGTTATTATGTCGACATTAGTATTGAATAAGTCCGCATGAATCTTAAAATAGGTCAACCCACTCTGAAAATAAGACAACTGCATACATTTCGAACAAGAGTTTCTAAATTCATGTCGACTTCATATCAAAAATATGTTGACACTTATTGTTTACAATAAACAGAATTCAAAATTGACTCTCAATCAATACTATATCAACCTATGTGAAACAAAACTCAAATCCAATGATTTGAAATTTTCAAATATAATGAAAACATACATTTGTGCATTTAATTCATGTTTATGAAAACTTACAATTGATGTACAGCAGAAGGAAAAAACATATCACAGCTTCATTGGCCAAAGACAAAACATGTAGCAACAAAGAGAGTAACGTTTGCAGAAAATGAGAAACGGTTGAAAACATTTGATGGAGTTGATGAATCTCATTAATGACCAACGTTCGACTTCAACCAACCCATAATGGTATTATTCTGTTCAACCTTAAATACTGAAACAAAAGGAAGGAGGAAGTGAATGCTCCTTGATAAACAAAATGAATAAGAATTCACTACACAATTAATACTCTGTTTTTAAAGAAACACACTCTATTTTTTATTTCAACATTCTTTCATGAGTGTTAACTGTTCTAAATTCATAGAAAGTCATATCCGAGAATCAAAGTCTCATTATTTGAACGGTTTATTCTTTTTTGTATAAAATTTCTAAAAACCGATGAGTACTCACGATCTTGGGTCTAGATAGAGAAAGTGACAATCTGAACAAAGTTGAAGAGTTAGTGTTTTAGGACAAATACCGTAACAGTCTAACTAGAACCATTAATTAAGTTTATATTATCGTGATAATAGTGAAAATCCTGGAAGATGTCCTGGGAGTGGATATACACTGCCTTGGTAGAATTAATATAAAGTTTCTGTGTCCATATCTTTACATTCCTTTGCAAACATCAAATTTGTTCACTCTGTTTAAATGTCACTCTCTAGATCATATCTAAATCCGTACTTAATGCCAAAATAATACAAATAAATCTATTAACCCCTATGTTTCTTTCGATTTTATTAAGAATGATGGAAAGAAAGAAGGAAATGGGTGGGTACAGATATGGTTTTAAGATCATGCTTGATGTATAAAATTTTTGGACTATACTACTATGATTGAGAAAAAGGGCTATTACGAGGATTTTTATTAATTTGGTGTTGAAGAATTTCGAGGATTTTTATGTGACACGATTTCTTCTTCTTCTTCATTTTTTTTTTTTAAAAGTAGCTGTTCAGGCGTCGGCAAGGCTCAATTATTGCCGAAGGTAGCAATACATTACATAATTTCCAAGCTGTACAACTAGCCAAATGGACCAAGTAACATTTGAAAAATACAAAGTCACCCAGAAGAGAAGGGCAGAAGAATCATGCAATGTACACATGACAAGTGGTATTGGTAACTAGCTGAAGGAGACCCTACATCACACACCACCCTAGGGGGGGAGAGAGAGAGAGAGAGCAAAACAATGATCACAAGCATCCAAAGGAAAAGGAAGGGGGCGGGGGGCTAGTCGTCTTTAGAGGAAAGAAGCCATTGAATGAAGCATTGGAGAGTAGTAACATCGGATCTATAGTGTTTTTGTGTGAACTCTAACAAATCTGACCATGTAAAATCAGGGTATTTTCTAGGTCCTTCTGATCTGCAAATGAGATCCTGTGGGGGTCTCACCACTTTGTCCTCTTTTGGGCACACAAAGAAAACCAATGATCTTCTCTCTCTCTGTTTGTTCACCACTGCTCTGTGTAAGCAACTCCTGTATCTTCCATTGGATAATGCCTGCATACCAAACAAACGTTTCTAACCAAGTTTAGAGACCCCCACAATGCACCTACATATCAATCAATCTAAGTGACGAGTCTCGAAATTTTTTCACTATACAACAAACACAGAACTTACTGTTGTTTTCTCGTCTTAATTATTTTCACATTCTGCAAAATAAAGTGTTTTTTTTTTCATATATTTCTTGATTGAAATTTTTCAAAACTTTTTGATGAAAATGAAGGGTAATGACGGACAGATTCCAATCTTGAAGATCACAAAGCATTTTGGAAATTTTAAAAACATTTCAAAGTCCTTTAAAAGTGAAACAGCTAAAATCCAACACTAACTGAGGCGATGCAGTGGGGGGGACCCTATAGAACGTTTAGTTTTTTTGGTTTGGACAATGGTCCATGCTTGTCTCATTTCTGTCTTTTTCCCCAGTATTGTTAATAAGGCAAATTCAATCAAACAAAAATCCTACGAAAAAAATCCTAAATTAACAAAATTTTAGTACCCTTAATTTAATGATTTAAATATGTTTGAACAACTTGAATTATTGATAAAAAGTAAATTGATTGACACGTTTTGTTTGACCATATAATTGTATTTAGAATTTTTCATTAATCAAAATGTCAAATTATTATTGTTTTTAAAAAATATATATAATGAATGCAAGTAGCGTAAAACCAAAGTCTTAATATCCTAGTAGGAACCTTCAAGATTAAAACTAATCGTGCTAAGAAAAAAGAGATAGTACATTAATAAGATACTTGCCACAAATGTGTCACCAAGGTTAATGACAAGGGCATCGGGTCGAGGTCGAACAGCTTGCCATTTATCATCGGCAAAGACTTCAAGGCCTCCAACTTGATCTTGATGAAGGATGGTCAGAGAGGTAGGATCACAATGAGGGCCAGTTCCAAAAGTTAGTCTAGCCTCCTTACAAGGTGGATAGTTGTTACCTCTCATTATTCCACTCCCATCTTCGAAAAATTTCCTATAATGTAGTCGATCAACTCCCAAGCTTATACCCAATAATTCCATTATCTCTAAGGTCAATCTCCTCATGGCTTCACAATATCTCTGGAAGACCCACCTAAGGAACAATCATAAACAAAAAATTTTAGGATATGGACAAGTACTTGAGAGAGAGTGTGAGAGTTCAAGTTTTAGGAATAAAAAAATAGACGGTAGAAGAGTTAACACATAAATTAGGTTTAATAACTACCGATAGTCAAATAGAGATAGAGAGAGAGAGAGAGAGAGAGTTTTAAGGAACTATTTGATAACTTAGTGTTTCTAAAAAGAATACTTTATCGTTTATTGGTACAAAGAGTGCCACATGGTCAATTTACTAATATGTCTTATGTAATGGGTCAACCTAGTGGAAAGAACATTGCTAGTTATTACAGCTGAAATCGTAATGAATATTTTCATACATAGTGATGACATCTCAAATTATTGTTATATTTTTTGTTTGTCTTTTTATGTAATAATTTAGTTACTTTTAACATAAGCTTCTTATTCTTTTGGCCACAAGCAATGATAATTCAAAAGTAACACTAATAAGTTGTTAGTCGTGTCAAAGAGGGGATGATATTAATTAATAGTTATGTTCTTACCCTGCCTGTTCAAATTCTTCACCCAGAATATTCTTGAAGTAGTCAACCACATGAGCCTCATCATAGCCATGAAATTCAAAAGAGAATGTTTCCTTCCAAGGCAATCTCGAGCAGTATCGATCAGCATGTGCACCTGAATATCCATTGACATCACCAGGAGCTCTACGTGCCTTGAGTTTCTTGCTTGTAGGTAGCTTGAAAATGGTGTCCAAGTGCTCATGCGCAGCTCTAATGAGCTCGGCATCAACACCGTGGTTGGTGACTTGGAAGAAACCGTGGGTTAAGCAAGCGGTTCTAATGAGATCAGCAGCTTGGAGTGTTGCATGCTCATCACCTTTGAGAAATCCTTCCAAGTCTATTAAGGGCTCATTGAGCTCTTCCTGGTGATTGTGATGAGGTGGTGCTAAGTCTCCATTTGTCCATATGAATTCCGTTGGCAGATTTTCTTGTTTATGTATCAGTGATGAGTCAAAAACAACTTGACCCTCATTTTGATCTCTCTCACCACCTCCCTCGGATGGACATAAAAGGAGAGTAGTAGAGTTTGACTCCATTTATGAAGTGTATATTTTTAAGAGAGAGAGAGTACAATACTGGATGTAGCTGCTAGTTTCAATAGAAGTGGTTTACAGGTTCCAAATATCATAAAGAGGCATTTATATATAGTGCCAAAGTGCTATATAACAACAGAACAATAGAAAAGGATAACTGATCAGGTATTATGAAGAGAATAGATAGGTGAGTTAGAGAGAGAGAGAGAGAGAGAGAATCGCCAAGGCCGTCCAGTCCACCGGAAAGGTCGAAGACAAAGGTTGGAAATTGGAAGGTTTTGTCACGGAGCCAACAACTGGGACGAAGGACGTCCCCTCCTTTTAACCCTTCGGTCACTTTCTCTGATATCCTAGAATTTATTCCCCCCAAACATCGGTCTCCGTCCCCTCTCCCCCACCCCTCTCTCTTGTTGTCTACTTGCCCAACTCGTAGATTGCTTATTTCCTAGGAGTGTCCCCCCCCCCCCACTCCCCCAACGTACAAAAATACCTTTTCCATTTGTAATTTACAGCACAAGCAAATGAATACACCTAAACTCTGGATGTGCCTATCGGGGTTCAAGCGAAAAGAGATTGTGTTTACAGTCAGACCCCCCAGTCTTGTTAGTTCCGAATCTCTAATATAATGATCTACAAAATTAAAATCAGATGGTATGTAAACAAATTCTTGAAGTGATTAAAAGATTTTAGATTTTAAAATATGGAAAAAGAGAGTATTTCTTTTTCCTTTTTTCTTTTCCACCCAAAAGTGAAAAGGATCCAAGATTGAACACTGCCTTCCATATAGTTTTTGGATTTTTCCACAATCCCAATAGCTAAACCGATGCAGTCGATGGCCATGAAACCGAACATTTCACTATTCCATTTCATAAGAAATTATTAATATGAAATTCTGTAAACAACTAAAAATAATTCTGTAAATACCAATTTCCAAGAAATTATGATAGTGTCTCATAATTTTTAATACGAAATTCAACTATTAAAATGCTCTTATTTATATATTTTTTAAATAATTATATACATCTTAGTTATTATTTTCTTCAATGATACTTATATCAATAAACTTATTAAATCCTTTGTACGGAAAAGATAATAGAGGATTTGTGTATATTTGCCAAGTGCAATGAACATGAACTTTTCCTAAAGAAACTGCATTTTTTGAGGGTGAGTTGGGCATTTGCTTAGACCTTAAGTGCTTTCTTTTAAGTATTTACATATTATGTGAATTCATTACAACAAACCCCCAAAAAAAAAGTCATAATTGCACGCTTGCCAAGGTCTGCATTGGTAGAAAGGGCATAGCCAAATCTAGCTTGGAGTCCAAATCCCAAATTCCAACAATTGCTTGTCCACAATTGCACAAGGAAAGCATGTGATCCCCACCATTTCCACCCAATTTTTTTTGCGAAATGTGAAGCAAACAGATTTAATTGTCTCCTCACATAACAAGTAAACATCACTTCACCGCTTCAATGAAAAATTTTCGTCGTTAATTCGTTACTAATACTTTTTAACAATGAAATCTTTACTATCAATAATATATATTTCCGTCGTTGATATCTTTTTTTTAATAGTGTCAACATTGCATTTTCATTTTTTGAAAAGCAATTTATAGGATTTTTAAGAGCATTAGTGCCCTCTTTGCTGCTCAATGTAAAGCATCCCGGCAATGGCATTAGCCACATATATCTTGCCCATCCCAACGTTTGTTTAGTCCATTTTCATTTATTCAAAAAAAAATTACATCAACATATGTTAGCGTAGGTAGAAATGATACCTTCGTCCCTTAATCAGGGTCAGAAGTTCAACTCCCACTGGGTACTAAAAAAATATTTTTGAGAGAAAATTCCCTCAATTGAGACCTGACAAACTTTTCGATCCGAATTAGTCGGGACGAAATTCCAGATACCAGATGGTCAAGTTACCAAAAAACAAAAAAAATTACATGTACGTGCAACTTATGATAATCTTTTGTACGAGTATAATGAACGAAAACATGTATTATAATTTCTCGAGGAGTTTAGCACATTTTAAAACTAAAAACTTTTGAAATTGTGTCACATAATAAATTGTTCCATAAGTTCGATCCCACCATCCGGCCCACAAGAAATAGTAATATTCTTATCTTTTTAAATCACCGATATTTAATAATTATATTGAATCTAATCAAATATGATTCGAACTATCTAAAAAGATAAAACTCTCCCGATATTTATTTTTTTATACACAAAATATAAAATTGAAGTTTTATTTAAAAATTATCGATGTTCATCCACTTAATTAACTACGCATTGAAAGTAATATTCTCATTTTAATACCAAACATAATACAACTAGTAAAATTTCATATTATCATGCTAATCTTAGGCGATGTGTGGCCTCACTTCCATACTTGTCCTTTCTTGCAAAGAATAATTGAGTTGGAAAATCGAGAACAATTTTAAAATTTTATTCAATTTCTTTCTTATACATTCTAATAACTAAAACAATGGAACACAAGCTATTACTATCGGAATAAATAAAATCAATAGAAAGAAAGTGTATCGATATTTAAATAAATTAATTGACGATTTGAAACGAGGGGACGAGAAATCAAAGAAGATGCAAGAGAAGATCATTGTTATCCTTATTTCAACATTTTACTTAGACAAAATTTTGGATAAGAACTCAATGGATTCATCCCTTGTGGATTCGGCCGAAATGGCGCCATGCCACATCTGGGGTAATAATTTTGTGTCCAAAAATTATAATAACGTCCAAACAAACATAAAACGAAAGAACAACCAAAAATGTATATAAAGAAGAAACATAAAACAAATGCAAGAAAAAGAGACACAAGAATTTCACGTGGATTGATAGCCTCAATCCCTTACAAAGAGGACACCAAGCCCTTTGCAAGTGTCTGATACAAGCCAGCTGCCTCTATTGTCCATGGTACAAAACCAGAATACAATTGCACGTGCAATGCAGGTGGATTATACAATTTGAAGATGCGGGGGTCCTGGATTTTTCTTTCCTTTTTTAAAAAAAAAAAATATAAAAACCCGAAGAGAAACAATAAACATAATTATATTATTTATGTTTTAGCTTTATTACAAAATCTCTCACCCCAAGAATAAAACTTCACCATGACATTAGATGATGGGAAATTCTTCTTCAAACATAATTGATCCAAAATGAAGTAATTTTGTTTACTATAAATCAATTCTAAAACTCTTGATTTGCTTTAATAGATAGACACCGATTTCTTTTAAATAAGATCTTAAATTCGATTATTATGTATGTAAAAAATATATATTATGAGAGTTTTATCTTTTAAGGTCAACATGATTCGAATCGGATTTAGTCGAATTTAATATAATTACTTAAGAAGTTAATAAAAATAATAATAAAATTTGGAAAAAGAAAATGATGGAAGGATAAATGTGGAGAAGATTGTGATGTATTGAGTATAGGCAGGGGAAGAAAATACTTAGTTGTTTGGTTTGGTGTTAGGTACTGAATAATTGAAGGGGGTTGAGGAGGATAGTTCTTTGGGTGAATTAAGGTGGGATTGCGTTGTCGGGCACAGTGTTGTCACCAAAGAATTGTTCTATTTTATTATTCATATCTTCCGGACATTGTGGTTGTTGTTGTGATGATTTCTTGTTTCGAAATATCGAAGAATACAAAGAAATGGACAAACCCACTTGGCAGAGTTAGTAGAGTCTGTGTTCGACTCGTGAATTCTACATCACAACATACGTCCGCAATTCATTATTTTAATTTTTAAGTAAAAATAACAAATAAAATACACGTCAAGATTAAAAATTTATTTCACATATATTTAAAATTATAACTTTAAAAGAATAAGAATTATAAATTTGAAAAAAGATAAATAGTATTTATAATTATAATTTTTATAATTATATATTACAAATGTGTTTACGAATATGTATAGTTAACACTAATACGTAATTAGTTTAGTAACTGAATATTGATAATTTTTAAATAAAATTTTAATTTTAAATATTGTATATAAAAATAATAGACACCATGAGAATTTTACTAATTAAGAATTTAATTTGATTCAAATCGAATTTAATCGAATCCAAATATATATATATATATATATATATATATAATTAACAACTCTTTGGCATCATATTTCTTTGGAGTTATTTATATTCATTGCGAGAATTGCTCCTTGTCTTCACTTTCTCCTTTTTATTTTTGTGCTTTGTTTGTAGAGAGAGAGAGAGAGTTGAGATCTCTCGTGAGTTCGATCCAACTCTTCAATAACCCTTAGTTCATCAGAAACTTTTTAGCATTAACGCAACCGTGCGATGCTTCTTTCGTTTTTTACTAAAAAAAAATTCCAGCATTAATAAATAAATAAATAATACCTGGGGCTTTATGCTGCGTTTTGATGGCCAGGGTTCTCAGGATTCGAAAACGATCCATATGCAAAGCACCTGGCGTTTTGGTTGCGTGGCGGAAATTGTAAAAACGACGTCATGCATTCAGTTTTGCACTCAAAACATTTGGGCGAAAATGAAAAGCAACGGAAAACAAAACGAAACACGTATCTGAGAACATCAAACACTGCCTCTTGAATACGGTGCGTTTTAATGCATCTTTTTATCCCAAAACCCATTTTCCCAAGGGACAAATTTGAACCAAAGAAATCACGTATCGAATTACCAACATTAGGTTAGCATAGCGGGAAGGGTACTGAGATCCCTCAATTATGTCTTGGTTTGACTCCATATGAGAATGAAAAAAAGTCAAGTTGGGAGATCCTTTCCCCCTGAAAGAGGGCTTGACAGCGGAGCAATCCAAATTAATCGATGTAAAATCTTAAATACTGAGTAGTGGATCTAGCCGGGGTACCCGAAAAAATCATGTATCCAATTTAATTTGCACCCACATGTATGTAATCATTTATATTTTAATAAATTCAAATAATTCATTAAAATTAATAAGCAATAATAATATCCTCTTCCGCCTATTTCTCTCTTACGTTTTTTTTTTTATTGTATAAGAATTTAAATATGAAATCACCAAATTGAGAATGGCAGTTTGTACTACTAAACTATTCACTCGGGATTTCTCTTCTACATTTTTGTTGTTACCAATCAATCTCTTCTCTTCTGATCAAAGCAATCACACGAATTCTACAAGTTATTTAAAAAAAAACAAAAAGAGAGAGAGACTTAGGCCACACAAAATACAATTTATACTAAACTCAATGCAGTAATTGAACATTATATTCTCTTAATTATAAATCTCAGGTTCAACTTATAGGAATAGAAAAATAGGATTTGAGAAAATTAATTTCTTAATAAATGTTACATAATTCAAATCAGGACTCGAATATTAATTAGTGGTAAGAAAAATCCACTTAAACAAAATTAAAAAAAAATTACAGTAGACGTGACTGAGACATACCTTTCTAGGTCTTTTGATTAAAATCAAGTGACGTAACTGGGACAACATAGCCCAGTCCATGGAGCTGGCCCGTTTTAACATGGACATCAGATGGTTCAGCTACGCCCAATGAAAAGACAATGAAGAATTTGAATAGCCAACCAATTCCCAACCAAAAATTGGGTCCACTATTGATGCTCCAGTTCTGTTGCGTTAGTTTGGTTTTGAATCATAGACAAAGTGTAAAAACAATCCACGATTCATCCACAGCCACAGGCACATCGAATCCCCCCCCCCCCGCCCCTACTTCTCCTTTGGGCTCATTAGAAAACTGGGATTTAATTAAAAAAGTAACATGAGTGGGAAATTGTCGTCAAATTACTATTTTTAAATTTGATAGTACCGATGTTTATAAGATTTTAGGTTTAAATTTTATGTAAAATAAAAACAGGTGTTAAAAAAATTATTTTTAAGTTTGATGGCCGCAATTCTCGCGCGGGTGTTATCTAATGCAGCTACTTATTTATGCAAGTTGCTTTCCTTTGTGCTTTGGAAAAATTGACGTTGGACCCCTCAGAGTCGGAGGTTGTTGCCAGCAAAAATTTACTTTAATTTGATTAAAAAAGTCTTGGAAAAAGAAATCTAATATTATTTAAATTGACTTTTGATCAATTGGGGTCAATTCCACTTATGCAACTCAATCTTGTTTACAAGCCCGTGGCGAAATTAAAATTTTGATTAAAAATATTGATTGAGATTATAATTTTGTAAAGGGAGATGAAGTTATAAATTTTAGTAAGATAAATAATATTTAAATTTTTGAATTTTAAATTTAAATATAATATTTTTTTTAAAAAAAATCAGCTAGCACAGTTGTCTCATCCCCTCAGTTCATCCGTAATCGCACGGTCCAAAATTATGCTAATCGATGGGACAAAGCAAGTTTGGTCGATGTGAGGTTCTTTTTGGTCAATTTCTTTCTGGAAGGAGTAAAATTACGATCAAGATAATAGTTTTTTTTATTTATTTTAAATTTAAATTATTATTTATTAAAAGTTTTTATAATTTTAATTTAAATTAGATTGAACTATGTTAGTTTAAATACGATATAAATTTATTAGTTATTGAGATGGTTATTCAAGTAAACACGGTATGAATTAATCTCAAAATCTTGAATTCAATTCCGATTAATGAAAATATTTTTTATAAAAATATATCTATTTTTTGTTTTGGTTTAGTTTCCGATCTCTTTGGAGAAAAATCCAAAGAGATAGAGAGAGAAAGAGAGAGAATGCATAAAAGTATATCTATAGCATTTAAATTATTGAGGTTTTTTTTTGTAATTCTATAATATTTTGATGATATTATAATAATAGATTCATTAAAAGTTAAAAGAATGATAATTTAAGGCTTTTATTAAATATATTTTATGATAATATATGGAGAGAGAGAGAGAGAGAGAGAGAGAGAGCAGTCTTTAATATCTCGTCAATGAATAGTTAGTATAATAAAAAAAAGTTAATTCTTTTAATGAAAACTTAAATTTAAATTTTAAAAATAAAAAAAAATTAAGAAATTTTTTTATATAAAGTTTAATAATAAGAATTTAAGTTAAATTAATCGAATTATTAAAACCACAAACGAACTCTTTTTATCTCAAGGGACATGACAAAGGGAAAAAAGAAAAGTGGTAGTTTGTTGAGGATGTTGACAAACAACGTGTGAAATGAGACGAGGGGGAAAGGATATTTGTCGGGTTGCGGAGCCACCGTTAACAAAAATGAAGTTGACGAGTACACGCCTTTACTAACATACAATTACACTCCTCAAAAATCATTTTTCAAACGCCAAAACCGCTGACTCGCGTGGACCAAGCGAGGAATCAGAGATCAACCTAGAAAATCTTCTTCTCCACTCTGCAAAACCCACCGATTACCCATTAACTACTCAGGTCCCTCTCTCTCTCTCTCTCTCTCTCACTCTGAGGGGCTAAATAAGGTTATGTTTATCTTGTTGGTTTGGTATGTATTTAGTAAGATTGTTTTGTTTCTGAATTGGGTTTTTCTCGGAGATTAAGTAGTTAAATTGCAGTGATTTCTTACAGCTATTTTTAAGTTCTTTTGTTTTTTCTCTACTGAATTATGGTATTGGATTATTTAGATAAACCCCAATATGTTCTGCCTGCGATTTTTGTGATTTTTCATTAATAAACTATCTCTTTTTTTTGGGGTGGGGGTGTGGGTTAGATTCCCATTTCATATTCTTGAATATAATTTGCTATAATCAAAGATACACTGAGAATTTGAAATAAAGGGTATATGAAATGATCTTAGGGCGATAAACATACGGAGCTTAACAGAAGCAATATAATTTCCCTAAAAGATATAACCTGAAGTTATAATCTCAAATTCATGTCGTGTTTCGGCCCATGATATAATTCTGCCTTCACCCTTGAATCTATGTATGCATATTTTCCCAAGGTATACATACGGAGCTTGCGAACCGGTTGCAATAACTGTTAAACATGGATCCATGAGAAAAGGATTGCGGTAAAAGAACCCTAACAATAACAAAAATTCTAGCTTAGCAGATGTTTCCTCACACTTCGTACTGGATTAATTTTTCAAAAAATATATACTGATACGGGTAATTCAGATTCAACATTTGATGATGATCACCATAGTCCTCACCATGATTTTCTGCATCAACCCCCTTCTTATGCAGGAAGTTTGATGGATCGCGTGCTTCATGGCTATCGCAACAGACAACATGCAAACTACATAGCTGACAATTTCAACTCTTTGGATCAGGTTCTTTTTCCTGTTTCTTGATACTTCCTATATGCTGTGAATTTATGAAATCCGGTCATACGATGCATTTGGTATTGCCATATTTCACTTTCAAGACACGTGCCATGATACTTACAGCAGTAGAATTTGCTTTAATTATCCAAAGACTTGCCCATAGCCACCCGCAATCTTCATAAGATAGGTAAGAAACTATTTACACTTAAACTTTGGGGATTTAGTTTCAAAGAGAACAGACCTCTGCTCTGGACCTCTGCATTCTTTCAAAAAAGATTTAGTTCTGTATGGTTGGGACCTGTTTGTCATAAGGAGCCACCTGTGAGGGTATCTTTTAAGAAATCTGTTTTTTGTTTGAGCATTCTGGGGAATCCCTTCTTTCAAGAAAGTTATGGTGTTGCGCTGTTTGTTTGACTAGTGAAACTTACAACAATATCCTCCTCATATGGAGTAAAAACATGTATCTTTTAAGCTACCTATACGCTCTTTGTTCCCACTTTAGCAATTATAGAACATGCCATCCTAGGTGATCAAATGTTTGGTAGAAGAGAGGTTTAGTGTTAACTCATTACAGTCAAAAGGAACAAATGGTTAAACATCGTCAAATGAGATATTTTTGTTGTTGCATCTCTATAAATGTGTTTTGATTCTTCCATTGATTTAATTTTGTATATCATGTGGCTATGTTATTAGCATATACATAAGCATCAAGTCTGCCCCACAGTTTGTTGCCTGTCTAGATACTACCTCAGCCCACTAAACATATTTGTAGGTTATTAATGCGTTACGAGAAGCTGGCCTTGAATCTTCCAACTTAATTCTTGGCATTGACTTCACAAAAAGTAACGAGTGGACAGGTAATTATAACCCTTGATAGGGTATGAATAATTTTCTTAAGTCTTACTGGATTTAAGAAAGTATTTCACTGTAATGTTTCTAGGCAGGCATTCGTTCAACAGGAAAAGTCTTCATGCAATCACAAGCACACCCAATCCTTATGAGCAAGCAATTTCTATAATTGGTCAAACTTTGTCTCCATTTGATGAAGATAATTTGATACCTTGTTTTGGATTTGGTGATGGTTAGTGCTTGCTTATGATTTACATTTTGACTGGTGCTACATAATTATGCCATTTTGAACCTCAAACACTTGTGTACATTCACTTTTGCAGCGTCAACACATGATAAGTTTGTCTTCAGCTTCTACTCTGATCATAGATGTTGCCATGGTTTTGAGGAAGTTCTGGCACGGTACAGAGAAATTGTCCCTTACTTGAACTTATCAGGTTTTTACTCTTTTCTGTCTCCTTGTTTTAATGCACATATTTATGTGCTTTTTTAATGATGAATGGGCCGTTCTGATATGCATTTTGCTAGAACTGGATGGTATGATACTCAATAATTACACCTATCTTAACATTTATACATTGTTGAGCAGGTCCAACTTCATTTGCCCCAATAATAGATGCAGCTGTTGACATTGTGGAGCAAAACAATGGGCAATATCATGTCCTTGTCATCATTGCTGATGGACAGGTATCCCGATAATGCTCTCTGACCAACACAATCTCTGCCCATTCTAGAAATTAGCATCACAATTTGATATTTCAATTTTTATCTATATATATCTCAACTCGTTGAGGTCCCATGTAAATTAGGTTTGGCTACATTAATCTGTCCTTTTTCCTTTATCCATTAAATACTAGGTTGATCTTATATCACTTGATTTCATATTTCCTGCGACTTCGTATACTTTCATAATTCTATATCCTTGTCTTTTTTTTTCCTCCTACTTGGGTTCCGTTTCCGGGCCTTAATATTTCCTCATTACAAAACTAGGTTACAGCGCACTCTGGAAGGTTTAATCCACATGAACAAGCAACTATAAATTCTATAGTTGCTGCAAGGTAGAAATCAATTTGTTGAAAATCTGAACCGTGGCTCTATTTATCTTCTCGTATTGATAGTTATCAACTTGTGGCAGTCATTTTCCCCTCTCAATTATTTTGGTTGGTGTGGGTGATGGACCATGGGATGCCATGCAGCAGTTTGATGATAACATACCCCAACGAGCTTTTGATAATTTCCAGGTACTAAGCATTAATATTTGACCAGATAAAGTGCTTATCTATGTAGCCCATGAGGCTGAACTTAGTACTTCGGGACTTCAAGTATTTGACAGCAAACTGCTCTTGCCTTGTTCCAGTCTATGATCATAATAATGATGATTTCTCCAACCTTATTGCATTGTAACTTATGTACAAGATAGTGATCAAATTCTGTTTATTTCTTGAATATGAGCTATAGCTGTTAAGTATGTACTGTGGATGGACTCACAGATGAGGCAGAGACCGTTGGAGTTCATCTGTAAGCAGTGTTTTCTACATCAGATAAATTTTTGTGTGTGTGTGTGTGTGTGTGTGTGTGTTTGAGAGAGAGAGAGAGCCTAGCACCTAACAATCTAAACTTTTGGTGGGACATGGTGTCCGACTTTATATATGTTACCTGACAATTATCTTTGGCAGATTTCCTATGTTATTTGCATAGCCTTAATGTTGTGCATGCTACTGCTAGTATGACGCTTGTAGCCCAAAAACTTTTCAGACAAAATTCGTGCTGGAAATCACATCGATTCTGCATTGATATCATTTTGTTCAAGTCATTCTTATTTTTTTGTCATTCACCTATTTATCCTGCAGTTTGTCAACTTCACGAAAATTATGTCTGAGAACTTTGAACCATCAAAGAAGGAAACAGCCTTTGCACTTGCTGCGCTGATGGAGATCCCATTTCAATACAGAGCCACTCAAAGCCTTCAGTTTGACTAGTAAGACTTTAGTCCCTAGGTCCAAGATTTGATTTCAATTCAGATGTTGAAACGTTTGTGCCCCAAATCATGCAGTAGAGAAAGAGGAGGAGGTCCACACACTAAGCCACTTCCTCCTCCACCTGAAGTTATGGAACACGACAATTCAGTAATATCATTCTCGCACATGACAGTTTCTGATACTCCTGAACCTGCAGCCCCACTTGAACAGGTATGAATCTGTCCTAATCACTTAATATTGTTCTCGGAGCGTCTTATTCTCTTCATAATTCTCTCTTATGCTGTTTAAGGTCTGCCCAATTTGCTTGACAAATCCAAAGAACATGGCCTTTGGTTGCGGACATGTGGTAAGCATTTTATGAGTTGCAATCTCAAAATTTTGAAGAAATATACATACTTCATATGCCTAAAATGTAGAACCTTTACAGGTCCATGAAACTTTAATGGCCCATATTCCCTGTTCGGGATGCTAATTCATATTTAAGGCTTTAATCTCATAGGGAAGAGAACTCATAATCGATTTCTGGTTTTACTGATTGTCATTTCTTTTTGTGGTTTAGACATGCAAAGATTGTGGCAAAAGTATATCATCGTGCCCTTTGTGCCGGGAGCCAATTACAACAAGGTTGAGACTATACGGTTGATTACTCTATAGCTTTATGTGGTCACGCAACAGAACATCCCCGGGAGTGCTAAAGGTGCCCTCCCTTTTGGACCAGAAGTGGTTTAAAAAATAAAAATAAAAATAAAAACTGTGGGTGGATAGAACTGTGTACATGAATTGTGGTGTTGTATAATATGATATTTATTTGCCATCTCAATTTTGAATGTCCTTTGATTTTAAAGACAGGTTCATCGAAAGTTTAGGGATTAAATCTTTTGTGAATTATAATTTAATGATACTACGTTTACAAATATTCTAAGCCTTTTTGTGTGATTTACTGAGAAAGCATGCATAGGTTTTATTTCAGAGGTGCACCCATCCTGCGCAGTGCAAGCTGGCGAGTGTCTCAGAATCATTAGTGGCGTATACGCAGAAAGCAAAATATGTACTCACAATCTATCTTCAGGGTTTAGATCCTTTTCCGCTTTTTTAAGTCTATTTTCAGCTTTTGTCCGTAAAAATATGGGAGCCTGACCAAAGGGGTCCCCCTCTTTGTTCCCGACCTCCTTGATTCAGGGTCAGTATGGGCTTGGGCCAAGATATAGATATATTTTTGAGTTGGGTCTCAAGCATTTCCTATAAGAGTTGGGCCTATTTGGGGCTGGTTCACTTCGGTCACAAGGCTCAACACGAGTGCCCTAGCCCACCCGCTGGGCTGACTCTGATTCGGACAAGTGAGTTCCCATGCTCAAGTCCCCCCTCTACACCTATTAGAGAAACGATCATCCATCGAATTGACTGCAAACATAAGAGAAACGACATACCAATCAGATTGTCTCAAAAATAATAAAGAAGATCCCTTTTAAATGGGAATAAAAAATCCAGTTGTAGAGAAACGTTTGCTTCATGATATGCTTGAATCTGGCATTCTCATAAATTAGCATGACAAACAGGCATTCCTTGCGAATTATGTACAAAATTTTATACACATTCAAGTGGACATCTCCCACCCCACCAAAACAAAATCTATGTTACAACTCTCCCTTGCTTCTTGTTTCTCAACTCATCAATTCAGAAATTCAAGCAGCACAGCTGTGAGGTTAAAAACACCAAGGCAAACTACACACCAAGTAATTTTATAGAATATTAAAAATTCCATCTATCAAGTTGCAGTTTGGCTTCAGCCATGTCTTTCTGTGCTTTCTTCCTCCTGTAGAATATTGGACAATCTCGACTGCAGGGCAGAAAGAAATGAGTCTTACTAACTGCATAATGTGAATAGTTAAGCTGATCCAGCATATAGTGTCAGGTATCACTTAAGCAATAAAGCTCACAGAAAAGATACAGCTATCTTTTTATTACATAATTGAAGCCACGAGCTTGTGTATATGCCCTTGCTTTGAGCAACAACAATCTACATGCAATTAATCTATATTATGTTAAACACAACCCAACTAGAAGCAATATGATTTTTTCAAAAAGGGAGTATGCAGAAATCTAACCTTGTGCAGAGTACATCTTGATGAAGAGAACCTTGGCAGTCCTGGCATTGGGTCCATAATCTCCCAAAAAGCATCTCTAGCTCAGACACTGACATAAATATATACAATAGTTACATCACAAGAACATATGAGAGAAGGCTCAAAATCTTATTAATCCGTTAAAAGTTGGAAGAGGCAAAGGCTCAAAATCTTATTAATCCGTTAAAAGTTGGAAGAGGTAAAGGCTCAAAATCTATATTCTTACCATTGGCAACAGTCTTGCAATAAAGCTCAGCTTCTCTGCCCTTACAGTGTTTGCAGAGGGTTCGATCTGAATCACTGATCAATCAAGAATTGTCATAGCATTCATCCATATGGCTGAAGGAATGAGCAAATAGGCCAGAAGCGGGCAACACCAATAGAGATACACCAAGGGAAAACTAAAAGAAAAGCTTCATACAACTAAAGGTCCATTCTGTGAATCAAATTTTTTATGATAACTGTCTTAAAATGTTATTGGTAACCATACCATGAAAAGATGACTGAGGCTTAATCTACTTTTTTTTTTCTTTTGGCGTGAGGGAGAGTTTCTATATGAATATCAAGAGTTTTTGGGTGAATCCAAATACGCACTACCTCACGGTCTATATAAAGAAGAAAAGGAAAGGTCTGATGGAGCTCAAGAAACGGGAAATATGGCAGACACAACAATGTGGGTGAGCCCTTCTCAAATGACTCCACAAGCCTCTCCAAGTGAATAGCTCGCAGAGAGCATAATTAAGTTGATGAACAGCATAGACAGGAGAAAATACATGAAAACATAACATAAAGGACATTAATGCAACAGAAGAAGTCCTTTATTCAAGGATTCTCCACTTTTGGCTAGAGCTTTTTTCTTTCTTCCATTTGTTTTTTTTTTATTGCCCGCATGCTAGGTCATGTGTGTCCATTTTTTCTTGTTGGGGGGGGGGGGGGGGGGAAGGGGTTGGGGTGTTCTCCTTTTGGTATGTAATCACAGGCATTATGCACCTTTTTTCTCCTGACAACTAATTTGCCATCATTGCAACTGACAAAGTGGGATGACAAGGATCCAGGATTCTATATGAAGGGTTGAGATATCTTATCAAGTAAAAAAAATGTCCTACATAGTTGTTCATTCTAAATCAAATAGTATGATGCTGATATGTGGTTGACAAATGCCACTATATCAGCACGGCACCTCAACGGTGATCCATGAATTTAAGCACATCAAATCAACCATAAGAAAATATCACTAATTGTTCATCTTGCCTTAAAGGAGAAAGGAAAATTTTTGTAGTACCTTATCAAAGTTTTGCAGCCAATGCAACTAAGTTTTTTCTTTGCAAATTTCATTATGCCACTATTACTTGGAGTAGAAATGGATATAGATCTTGTGTGACTCCCGTGGAGAAGTTCCTTGCTAGCATTCTTCAAAATGGGCTCAAAAATTCTTAGAAGGGGCTGAAAGACACACATTACCTTAGAAGTCGAAAAACTATAAAGGATGCTTTTAAGCAAATGCTTGCAATCACATTCTTAACCAACCTTGCTAATTTGATTCTCAAGATAGTATTGAGGATCAATCGGTATGCTATTCTCCAGCACATAGATGGGATCCTCAGATCTTTCATAAGCCTGTTCATCAAACATTCAATTCATACAAGTCTATGCATGACCAATCGGATGCCAAAGCAAATTTTTAAGAACATATTACCTTGGCTCCTTTTGCAGCTTTAACAATGACATAAGGCACCCGATCCCCAACATTTGGGGCAGTTGCAGCATCTCGCTGTTAATCAACATAAGCAGTTAAATTACAATTTCATAATATTAAGCAAGCCATAGGAAAGCATAAACTCAATCTTAATCTCAGTGACATGGATGTCTTTTCCTTTATAAATTAGGTTCTTTCTTCTGTTGCAGAACAACTGAAACACTACATGCTATCATCCAATGACATGGCAACATAGAGGAACAGGAAGCTTAGTGCTCAATTAGTCACTATTTTTTTTTCCAATTGAACATCAATAAAGTTAAGACGGCGAATGATTCGACAAGGTAATCTATCAGCAGTAGCTAAACCCGGGATGAAACTTAAAAGTTAAATTACTTTGTAGTGAACACTGCATGGCCAGACAAGGTCAGGAAGAGAAAGTAGCCCAAGCATTTTACATACTGTGAACACATCCCTTGAGGAAATCAGTCATTTGCAATTCCCAAACAGATGCAATCAAAGAAGCAGCACCAACCTTTCTCATTCGTTCAGCAAGTTCAACATGTGCTGCCTTAACTTCATAATCATCTCCTGTTTTTGTTAGACCCTGTTGAACTAGGCAAGTGAGTGCCAATGCAAGACTAAAACCATAAATTAAGCTCCCAATAAGATCAAAAAACACATGTACAACTAGCATGGCCAGAACATGTATGGAGTATGCCATCCTCACCTTTGTAATGACAAGAAGTGACAGATCGATACGGTTCATGAGAAGATCTGAAATGGTATTTTTAACATACTGCACCGCGCCAGGAATGTCGCGGTCAATTAGAATCTTGTGAAGGCACTCATTTACTAGATTTTTAACCAGCAGGCAATTGTCCCTTCGAACAGTTTCAATGCCTGTCCCCCCCCCCCCCAAAAAAAAGAAGAAAGCAACCTGTGATAGTGAGAAGTGATAATCAAGCAAAGAGAAGACATAAAATTACAAATTTTAGGGAAATCACCTTTGGTATCCATCTTGTCAAACTTGTTTGGATTTGTCCAAAAAAGGCCAGCATATCTCTTCTTGCTAATCAATAGATATGGATAATATACCTTCTCAAACTCCAGTTTGATGGGCTTCAATAGAAGAAAGACCAAGAAAGATATCAATGCAAGATAGTGGTTTAAAATACCAGATTTTGAGTGCAGAAGCTTGACGTCTTAAACAAAGAACTTCAATAAAGATTTATCAAGAAGTTGCCTAGTTGATATTGGAGACCAACGCTCAACCTCATAGTCCAACAAACAGAAACTGGCATTATTTGTCATACAAAAAGAACCAAAACATTAAACATCATAAATTACTAATTCTTCATTATATGATTAAGCACAACTCCACTCTAGCATACCTTAGTGAAAGTCCCACTAATATAATCAGCAGCTTCTCTCCCAAGGATCATTGCAGCTTCTACAGTGGGCACACCAAATTGCACCATAACAGAGTCTGTATCACCATATATAACCTGATATGACAAAATCAGCACATAACCATTACACAAATATGTCAAAGATATCATATGAAACAAGTCTCAGCATCCCAAGAGACAGACTTGCAGAACCACAACGATCATTAGGAGTACACACAATGATACAAGACAACCTTTTGTGGAAGCTGCACATTAAGGATTAATCCCATTTTTCAGATGAGACAGAGGAGCTTCCAATAATGTCTCCAAATACAAACATCAATGCCTTCTTTCTATATAGATTTTTTTTCATGAGTATGTATTATAAAACACATAACGTGTGCAAATTCAATAATCAACAGAACACTCCACATGACAGTGTGGCAGTCGAAGTGGTTACTATCAAATCATGGGACCACTCCACTCAGGTAACAAACTATCAAGGGGAAAAGTTTCTCTGGACAGACAGAACTAACTTATATACCTCAGCATTGTGTTCATAGCCCGCCAGAGTTGTAAATTTATCTTCAACAAGTTTCTTTGTGTGTTCAATCATTCTTCGACCTGAAACAGTAATACTCTTCAAGTTTCAGACACTTCATAGTGCCATTAAGATGCAAAAATGAGGTCTAGAACCCAACCATAGCTTGTAACACTGGAGGATATCTCTAGGCATGGTAATTGGCCAACAGTAGCTCCCGTAAATCCATATACTGAATTAGCACTTATCTGATAAGCAATGGACATAATAGAATTAGAAGTTGTGAAAGGCATTTAATTGATTGTACTGTCAACATCAGTAATGAGAAGATTTATACCAGCGCCAAAACAATTACCTTTAAGGCCAACTGGCGACCATCAAGAACAGCCTTTTCAAGGGGATCTTTTGCTTCCTAGAATCAAATAAATTTAATCACTTTTGAGCAATAAGATTGAAGAATGACATCACTTTGAAGAAAATTGAGGGGAGCAAAGGGCACTCCATAGAACAAATGAAGGAAATACCTTCAGATCTGCTTTTGCTCTTTTGCGAGCAGCTAATAATTCCTCAAGAATTTCCGGTAGTATTCCCTGATTTTATACAAATCATATTATAGGCATGTCAAGGTCTCCAAAGATGTATTCCCAAATTGTTTGCTAAATTTTCCACATAGAGAAATAAAAGCAAGTATTACCTTCTGTAGATCTGGTTTCACAAAAGTTTCACCAGATGGAGTTCTATTGACATTTTCCGGCGGGAGGTTGAGTTTGAGCGCATCCTCTGGCCTCACCTTCCAAACAGACCACAAAAGTTAAAATACGCATCCTATCACCTACTTTAAAAGAAGCACAATTTAAGCAATGTCAAAAAAAAAAAAAGAATCATCTATTAATATTACAAAATGGTTTTCGGAAGCTGTATTGTTTGTGCTACAAAAACAAAATGCTTTACCAGAGTACAGTAGCATAGATTATATGCCATCATAATAGATGGATACAATGATGCAAAATCCAAAGTTGCAATTGGCTTTTCATAAAATCCTGCTCTGGCCTCCAGTACCTGCATCATGGGAAGCCCAACATCTTAGCACACAAGTTCAACAACACAAGTAACGGGTATCAAACATAAACTTACAGTTGCGCCTTCAAATGTGCCTAGCTCAGACCCTCCCTTCTTGACATTTGGAATGATCAGATTCTTCTGTTTTGCTTTCCGGAGAAGTTGAGAAAGTACCTTAACATAATGATTAGATATTCAGAATGTTGGAATTTAGTTTAGCTTGCAAAATTACCAAGAACTCACAAACAGAAAACCTCATTTAAACCTTAATGCTTTGTCCTCTTGAAAGTAGAAAAGAGAGAGGGACACCAGTTACACGAGCCATCTCCACATAATTGTAAATAAACATCAGCTTGTCTAAAAGCCGCTGAGGAAGATAAGCATCCTGCAATCAACATATTTATTGTTATGTGTGATGTGCAACAAGCATTCACTAACAACAAAGTGTTTCCTTACAAGTTAAAATATGTATAGTCAAACACTTCCACGTTGATATTACATGCAAAGATTAAAAAAAAAATGTTATAACTAAGACAAGATAAAAATATATTTGGGAGTGAAGCCCTCTTATCTGAAATAAATTGTCGCAAGTTGTACAGTGCAGCATATCAAAAAAGAACTGCTGAACTTTGATGATATGTACTATTAGTTTCTCAGATTCTAATATTCTATCTTGTATCATATATGTTGTAAAGAAGCAACTTCTTTGGACCCCATCCCCCCATAGAAAAGTTTTTTTGTTTTAAAGGCAACAACTCCGCCAATAGGAGTACACTACAACCAACATAACATATTGAGTACAAAACCCACCGAGTGGAAAGAAACCAATAAGAAAAGCACTTACCTTCAGACAGTAAACAGCAAGCCGCCGTCTCGTTTCTGAGTTTCCATTCTGAAGGTCAGAAATAATTGAATGGTGTACGTCCTCTTTCTGTCACATGGTGAAGCATGTCAGATTCCAATTCGCAGCACATAAATATTGAAAGAAGGTAGCCACAGAGGAAAAGAAACAGAATATGATACTTCATCACAGATACATGGGATAAAGGTGATAAATAAAATAAAAAATAAATAAAAAAAACAAAACAAACAAACAAACAAACATAAAACAAACACAAAAAAAAACCCAAAAGGTAACATGATAAGAAAACATGGTATATTTGCGATCCATCTAGCACTCACCCTCAAAAAAGGAAAATACATAATGTCAAGAGCAAAGCATATCTCATACCTGCTCTGACAGAAAGTGTGCTGAAACAGAATTCAATGAATAAGAACTTAATTTGTAATCCCTTTGCATTGCCTGCAGAAAGAGATTGTTGGTGAAAAAATAACTTATTTGAGATTGAATGCCAATAAATGCATCTGATAAAACACCTTTAAGAGGGGGGGGAAAAAAGAACAGTGGCAAACCTGAAGCAAATCGAATTGGACTCTCCCTTCTATTGTAACTTCTTTACTCTCCCTTGTCCCCATTTGTCTATTACATCAACAGCACAAATTTGTAGGTGACATAAAAATGCAATAACTATGTACAGAAAGAGAGTTCTCAGGGATAATGTCCGGTTTTTATAAACAGTTACACGTTTTGCTGGAATTGAAGCATGTAAATTTTCCTTTGATTCCATTGGCAAATCCCATGCAAAAAGTTCCTTCAGTTTTCCTTGCATTACCTAG
The DNA here is from genome assembly GCA_033439265.1 of Dillenia suffruticosa. Taxonomy (NCBI): domain Eukaryota; kingdom Viridiplantae; phylum Streptophyta; class Magnoliopsida; order Dilleniales; family Dilleniaceae; genus Dillenia; species Dillenia suffruticosa. The sequence continues at coordinate 2,304,935 of JAVTVX010000012.1, read as the reverse complement.
ACCATGCAAAACACAAGATGGATATCCAAGAAAGGCAGCTGACACAAACAAGAGAAGGTCAACACACATTGAAGCCAACAACATTCAACATTAAGCAAAAGACATGATATACTTGATCATCAAAGAGGGTTTTCAGTTGATTAATAGAAAACAACCACAAGTAGGAGTCTCTTGAATCTTCATACAAATATTAATTATAAGCTATTTATTTCAAAAGAAAAGTGCAGACTCCCTTTGGCATTTAACTCCTCAGATATCCAACCTCTCTGATTTTTTTTTTTTTATTTTTGACTCTGTAACTAAGCAGCATTAAAGTATCAGGCTAGAGCAAACGGAAACAACAGTGTGACAGATATATAGCAGTACAGCACCATCTCCTCCATTAAGGATGGCATGCTAGCTGATTTTCCCACTCATTAAGTGTTCACATGCCAAACAAAAAGGATACTTATTCAAGGAAAAACTTTTGTGTCAAACTAGTGATAGAAGAATAAGGTAGTAATCAAAAGAATTTGTTAACCTTGATGAAAAAGTTGTATCTTTGACACGGACTCTGCTGTTCCTAATGCGACCAAGAATTGGAAACTCTGCTATTCCCAGGGTTTCAGCCCTCTGCCAAAGAAAAGAAAGGATCAGGTGGAACCCTTGTGCGATTTTAACTCTTATCTAAAACAAAGATGATGGACATTTTGAATATAACATAAGCATTTCATTTTGACTCTGTGCATGTTGATAAATAAGAATGCTCCAGTACCTGAATAAGATATGGCAAATCAAATTTGCAGATGTTATATCCTATGATAATATCAGGGTCCACTTCACGGATGAAATCCTGTAAATAGAGGCCGTCAATAGCCAAAAGAAAAGGATATAATCAAAATAATAATGACAGTAGCTATGCTGACCAGTTTCATTACTTAACAAGAAGTTACGCACAATATGCAAAACAAGCTATACTATTGCCCATCAAGCACAACAAGCAAAGATCTACAAATTTAGACATGTACGACAGGAATTGCTTTGTCCTAATAAATGGATTGAACTTCCTTGGAGATAAGGTACTTCCATAACAATTATCAATCAGAAGAACACAGTTGTCACAGCTGCTTCAGAGGTAATTGAGAAAAAACTTTTCAGCCCACAGTGATCATGAGTACAACTGATACTGATATTTCCATCTATGGTCAAGGAAATTCTCTGTATACTGTTTCCACTCTACAACTAAATTCACACCGCATCACAAGTTTATGTATTAACATTAATGGTATTCCAAGTTCTGCAGTGGCCTTTAAGGGTGAAGAAATGTCCCAAATCATGGAAAGGAAGCTAGAAGAATCAAAGCAGGAAAACTGCACATGATTGACCTAATGGACTCTTGAGGAAAGGGAGGAAAGACATTGGAGCAAAAGCATTGGAGAGAATCTCAATGGAACTCTAGACACTATCTCAAAAGGAGCAACTTTAGAGTCTTAATGCTTAAACAGGGAGACAAGATTACAAAGTTCTTCTGCAAGATTGTCAACATGCTCATATTGCAGATCTTGTTAAAGGAAGATTTTCCAGCACTCCCTGCAAGTTATTTTGGATTAGAAATGCTCTCCTTTGGAATTCTACATTTTCATGTTCATGAGAAAGGCTTTTCACATAATGGAAAAGACTCATTTTTTTCATAAGTTTTATTCAGATAAAATCCTGCTTTCAATGGGACATGTCTCCTTGCATATTTGTTCACCATCTTTTATTGAATTTTCAATTTAGAATGCTACATTTTTTGGATTAGAAATGTTCTCCTTTAGAATTCCACATTTTCATGTTCATGAGAAAGGCATTTCACATAATGGAAAAGACTCATTTTTTTTTCATAAGTTTTATTCAGATAAAATCCTGTCTTCAATGGGACATATGTCTCCTTGCATATTTGTTCACCATCTTTTATTGAATTTTCAATTTACCTATTATAAAATGACACATGTCCACAAAAATTTGCTGAACCATTAGCATTCACCACATACATTCCACGAACAAGTGTAAGAACAAAATTTTGCTTAAGATAATAGATGAAAGCATCATTAAAAAACTACACAATACCCTCCAAGCGAGTACAACTTCTCTTTCTGTTTTGAATGACATCACATCAACCCCGACTATAGGGGAGCAGGTATTGAGAGTCATCACATTACGGACAAATGGTTGATCCTCTCCTTGCAAAGTAACTAAATTAGCCACCTGAGGAGAAATTAGAACTTCAGTTCAGAAGGTAAATCCAAGACGCTATCTTTGACTAGAAAATTGGTATGGTTTAACAATATCTTTAGAGTATAAGTTAAATGTAAACCTGTATCACTGGATCATGGTTAGGCTCAGGAAAATGACCCTTTCGCCCAGCACATTCAATGTCAAAACTCAATATGCGAAAAGGAGCCATTTTCGAGTACACTCCTTCTGGCAAGTGACTAATTAAATCAGAATACCTGATAGAAGTCAAGAAAAAATACATTTCCCCAGCTGCATAACAAGAAAGGCCCTTTGTGAAGTAGGATTATAAAAGTAAAAAAAAAAAAAATCATATAAGACAAAGCAGTACTTCCAGCTTAAACCTTTTGAGTCTAACATAAAATGGAATACCTTCTTAATATCGAATATCCAAATCTATAGAGTTTATGTAAGCAAAATATCTAGAAACAAATTAACGGAACAAACAACTAATCAAGACCACTCTTTTTGTAGCTTTTCGGAGTACCTCCCCCTTCCCTTACCCCCAAACATATGTCTAGCAAACAAGACATAACTGTTTCCATTTATACAAGGAATGAGCATCCTAGCATAATTACTCATAGATGCTGATGCACGCTTTCATTGAGAAATGCAAAATTTGTATAGATAATAAGTGGGTCTTTAATCAATTTTCAACTAAGCAAAATTACCAAAGTTGAGTGATCTAAATGCTCTTTTTATGATTTAAAAAAGAAACAAAAAGGTGAGAAAACGATCAAATTAAACTCCTGAAAAAGACCTGGCAAATGAGGAAGACACATAATTAAGCCATTAATTAAGTCTTTCAAGCCAGAGGCATCTCAGATATTTGTTGACTTGAGGTAAACCTATAAAACCTTTCAACTTATCATCATTGGTAGTTCAAGACCATGTAAAGAGAATTGAAAGAATGCCTGAATGAAAAAGGATACAAGCAATCAATTTCTAGCTGGCAATAGGAAATCTTTTTTGTTGTCATCCTATATTTTCCAGCTGGGATCTCAATCCAGTTGCCACCAACAACATTGCAATCAATCATGAAGCGGAGAGCAAAGAGAATGTTACTCTCATACGTCATGAAGCTTTTCATTCCAAGCCCATCAATTTGAATGCCTCTCTCGAGGATACCTGCCATCAGGAAATGTTGAAAATCGTAGAAGTAAAACTTAAAAAGAAGAGAATGAATAGAGAAAAAAGCTACATCTCTGTTGTCACATGCCCACACGATCCTATCAAAAGCTATGCATATAACTCAATGTACAAAAGATATTTCTCTCCACTTGCAGAAAAATGGAAACTGACCTACAAAGAAAACAAGTTATATGATGTAAGATAATAGACCACTACATAAGCGTGCATGCACAAAAACTCTTAATGCCGAAAACAAATGAAAAGATAAGGGGCAAAAGCTCATCAAACCAAAAGCTAGCTATTAAAAAAATTAAAAAAAAAAAAAAAAACACTAACCATCATTACAGATTCGGATGAAACAAAAAAAATTAGCGAGTGAAACTCACCACGACAGCTGGTGACCATTGTAGGCAGTGCAACTACAATTTTGAGAAATGGTTGAGAACATTGTTGCTGATAATACATAATGCTCCTCTTCTGCACCATCTCAATGCGCCGGACAAATTTCGGAACTTTACTATTTTTATTAGCATCTCTCATCCTTGACTAAAATAATGCAACAACAAACGTTTAGTCAAAAATCCATAAATTGATTCATTTATAGAATCAAACTGGTACGGTGGTGGGATTACCTCAAGAATCTGATGAAAATGAGAGATATCATCAGGGCCCATTCCGGGAGGACAGCTGATGTAGAAATAGGGCTCAAATCCATGAACAAGGCAGCAAACACTGTGGCCTAATCACCAACAATGTAAACAGTGTCATAGAGTTCTTCGTAGGGAAAACGTGCATCCTCTACTCACAATTCAAGATAAGCAACCTTAAAAACAATGCAGACGGAAAACATAAGCTCAAAATAACTTATACACAGCATGCCTTTTGACTTTGATAGTTTATAAATGACATCTGATTGATAACAACATCTAGGTTGTGCTTGGCATGTTTGGTATTAGCATGCTTCTTTTTTTATATCAAATGAAGCAATGGCTTCCCCCACCAAACACCTTGGGTAACTTATTTCTGGTGGTATAGCATCTCCCTCTAATGACATTATGAAGCATGTTAATATAAAATTTCACTATCATGGTGTGAATTTTTTAATAATGCTCCTCTATCCTTTCCCATTGTACCAAACATAACCCTAACATAAAAGGGAAGTGCACTAGAACATAAATTTAGGGCAAAATTTTGGAGTAAAACTATTTTTGGTAAGCATCTCTATTTTTTATTGTTTTGAAAATTTTAAGGAAGCATATTGAAGTTTTTCTCTTTTTTCTTGGGGGTTAGAATAATGTAGATTTTGAGCACAACATTTTTGCTCCCGATAAAATTCTAGCAACCCCGTTAAACTGTAGCATCACTGAATTGAATTACGAAAGAGCATCAGAATGCTCCATAAATGCAATCGAGCAATTTAAAACATAAAAGCAAAAAAAAGGGCGCGAAGTGTGAGTATGCCTCTAATTGTCATAGAATGGCTCCAATGACCTATGCAGGTCTTTTGCTTTCAAAACAGCCTCATATGTTGAACTTCAAACACTCTAATTTCAAAAGGCTATTAGGGTTAGGTGCATTGTGCAAGCAAAAAGTGAAATATAGGAAAAGAAAATGCTCAGATTTTTGACGAACCTTCTTTGGTAACACCAAAGATTCTAAGAATGGCAGCAGGAACAGAAGAATTGGGCAAGAGATCCTTATGAGAGTCTCCAATCACGTAATCAATCTCCAATTGCTGAAACACTACAACCAAACAACCGAAAAAGTCACATTTCCCAACAACAACCAAAACAAAAAAAAAAACCTCAATTGCAAACGATAATGTCAAACCCTAACCGATGCTCTTAGATTGGGAGAGATAGTCTTGGGAGAGCGGAGGACGAGACCACTTGGATAGACGAGAAGTTAGGGCTTGACGATCTTCGATGTCACGAAGAACGAGAGAGTCTTCGATTAGGGTTTCGTCGAGGAAGACATCTTCATCGAAGTAGTCCTCTTCTTCATCTATGGCCGGCGTTGCTGGCGTCACTGGCGTTGCTTGCTTCTGCTGCTTTGGGTTTGGCGGCGCCGGAGTTGATGGTGGTTGCCGTTTCTTCATGTTCGTCTTCTTCATGGGTCTGTCTTTCCCTTCGATGTCTCTGCGGAAGAGAGAGAGAGAGAGAGAGAGAGAGAGAGAGAGAGAGAGAGAGGGTTTTTTAAGGGAAGCGGATGAGATTCCCGCCAATATGGGGTTTAAGGGAAGGAAGGGCAGCGTCAGTATCACGTGCCCCTCACGCCACGACTGGTGAGTGACGACGACGAGATCGATCGAGCCGCGGAGAGGAAAGTAAAGTAGACATGTTGCACGGAACCTCCCGCCCTCTGCTTGAAATGGTTTTTGAAACCAGAAAAAAGGTGTTTTTGACGGTTTTTTTTTTTAAAAAAAAAGCTCCATTTTTTATTTAAAATTTGTCAAATTTTTTAATTTATTTTGCTATTATTTTATTTCTCAATTTGTAGTTTAAGAGTTGAAATATTAAAAATAAAAATAATAATAATTTACTGTTGTCTGTTATTTATTCTCTTGAAAAATTACAAAGAATCTAATTATTAAAAATTTGAATTTGAGATAGATTTAAAATATTAAAAAGTGAATTATAAAAGAATAAGAGTTGAACTTTAAATATAAAAATAAACAATTTGATTATTAATTTTATAATTGTTGTATGTCGATGCTTGAGAAATTGCGGTGATGATAATGGATCAAAGGACAGGGAACGTAGATGAAATAATATTTTTTGAAAATTGCTTTTGTTTTTTATATGTTAATTTTCAAAATTTTATTAATTTATAAAATTTTCATGACATTTAACCACAAAAGCAAGTGAAAAGGTAAAAACCGAAAATATAGTGAAACACATGGTAACCCTTTTGACAAGTTTGGAATCACAAGAACAAAGGGATTTCGGCTGGACCATAATAGATAACTAGGTTACATGTCTGCGCTTACTTTGTCCGTGAAACTCCCGACCACCGGATATAAATTAAATAAAATAGTTAATGTATAATACATACCAAAACAATGATCATAAATTATTGATTCTAGTTAATCTATGGAAACGGTGTTTAATAATAATATATCTATCTCTATCACTTTCTCCCATGTCACCTATTATCAATCTAACAATTTGACTAATTATTTGAGAGAAATAGTTACGACTTCTATCACTTCGCTTACAAACTAATTTAAGGCTTATAGGCATTTGTGAACATCATTTTTGAATTTTCCTTACCATTTTGAAAATTTTTACAATCTCGTTCAAGCCATTAAACATCCTTGTTAGACCTTCCACAACAGGCCAGTCAATTATTAATTTACTACCATCACTATTGCAGAAAACCAAATGATTATTTAGTTCTTCATCAGACTCTAATATGTACAGCTGCACAAACTTTGAGCATTGTCCTTGAATTGGAAGTAATGAACCCATTTTATGGTAATTTTGACAATTCAGACAAAATACATAAGGTTCTGTTTCGAAGTTGATAGATGCATCAATTTTTCCACCAATAGCATAAACTGAAACAATGAATTATAAAAGTTAATATTTTCTTTAATTTTCTTATTCTCTTGACCATTCCTCCAATCTAATAAGTTAGTTAGATAAGGTGGAGTACATCCATCAGAAGAAGTTGAATAGCACCTTGTTTACAAAGGTTGAAAGTTGGGACCGATGGCCTTTTGCTTATATGTACCCTTTCTTCATACGACATTTTTGTTTTGCAAAAATGACAAATAGAAAGGAGGCTCCTAAAATTGAAAGGTTTATAATACTTTCCTAAAAATGAAATTAATCAAACAATTTGTAAAAATACAAGTAAATTCCACTTATATTATAACTAAAGATCCCATTAAAGAAACCAACGAAAGCAATGGTAAAGAGATTGACTATCTACTCATACGAGAAGTGTTGTTATATCTTATTTCAAACAATTCATTTCGATTGATATTTGTATCTGTAGTTTCATTATGAAAAAAAATATGTTAATTATAATATGAAACACTTTACAACTTAATATAAAAGACAATAGATAGAAAATATCACAAATAATATTTTTCTTATTACTACATCGAGGAGCACTAATTTTTCCCATTTTCTTTCTTTTTCAATGTTTATCAACTGAATTACAATACACAAAAATATTATCAATTGCAACTACATTAAAATTGCTTGCACAAAGAAAATGACTTTTTTCTTTTGGGTTTGCTTCCATAAAGAAAATACATACCTTACTCAAAATGGACCATTGGTGCTGTTAACTGACTTGTTGAGCTATCATCAATATTTTGCTTTTGACATCGATCCGTTTGTCTATTTATAATAGAACTGTCTACAGATGATAAAAGGATCTTATACCATTCCATAGTTCTTAACTCACCAACCTCACCTACTTGAGACAGACAAAATATTTGCTTAGCTAAAATAATACTAACATTGCATGAACCATCAAAGCGAATTGTATTGTGAATCACATTTGACCTTGACAATTTAAGTTCAGAAAACCATTTACTTGTCTAAAATCAGAAGGCAAACCCTATTGAGAGGAGTGGAGCAACTCTACATTGCTATATATTTTTTTCCTTCTAAAAAAGGACATCCTTCGGAGTCTATTACTCTGAACCTCAATTCTAATAATAACTAGAATTGGTCTAAGTTTCTGATTTCTACATATCCTATGATGAATCACAAGTGGTGTACTAATATCGCTAGATTGTTGTGAGCTATCCATATCCATAACTTAATAAATCTATATTGAGAAACTAACCAACAGAAATATAATCAGTTTGTATAAAAAATGATAAAATTTGGCCGACTCTAAATTATTGGGATTAAAGTTAAGGTGGTTGGTGTTGTTATATGATTTCTACTTGAGAGGAGTATAAATAGAAATTTGTCCACAACAAAACCATACACATATAAAGAGACATAAACAAGAGCAGAACAAAAACATATATATATATATAAATAAAATATGAAAATTTCTTACTTATATACAATAATTCAATAAAATAATATAACTTTAATGAAAACCCAAAAACTAATATTAAAAAGCAATACAAACTCTTTTTCTAAAACTATATTGAGAAATCAAGAAACAAATATAAAAATTCATACAAATCTATTGAATCAAATTAATAAAATATCTAATATTTAATGAAAACTCAGATCAATACAAATGTAACAAAAAATGAAGTATGAGAATTTCAATGAAATATCTCTTAATTATTTTTGGACAGATGTGAAATAAACTCACATAAGCCCAATAATGATCAAATGGTATTCTTAAAAATACGAATCGATGAAAGTTTGGTATTTCATAATATCTCTCTCTAGCTTTTTTAGTGTTTTTTTTTACTCTCTCTCCCCTTTAATATTGAATTTTTTTATATTTAAATAAATAAATACCCCATCCATCCATCAATATGGGGTGGAGATGTAACGGCTGATTTAATACATCAATATTATAGTATAGTTAATAACAATAAATTAGACAATAATTAAACTATAACCTTTTAAAAAAAAAAAACACTCCCTATAAGCTCCACAAAGCATTACTTTTCTATAATGGTATAGATGTGTTCTTTTTTTAATTTTTATTTTATTACTTATTTTGTCATACAAAAAAAAGAATTATATATATGAAGTGGGTATATAATATAAAACAGAGTATAACAACGTAAAAGAATTCATATAATCGACTCTACTTAATGAGATAAAAATTTGATTATTATTGTTGTATTTTATTATATATATATATATATATATTTATATGTATATATTTCTTTTGGAGGATATTACCCTTAGGAAAGAGCATAAACAGCCCATATATGTGGCCTGTGAGATTTGAGATATACTGCTAAAACCATTTATATTGATTACTCATGCGTATTTAAAATTCATAAAAGTTTTGATGAAAAACTTTTTTAATTATATCTCCTCTGGTATAAAAGGCAAGCATTTCCTAACAAGTGGTTGATGGTACCTCCAATATTTCTTTAATTATCTTATTGGTTTTTTTTTTTTTTGCCTTTTTTCATAGAAAATATTCACTCGACAAATTTAAATTTACTGAAGTAATATACAAAATGAGTCAATTATTATTTTTGTTTTATGATTTAAGACTGGTTGAGCATAAATTTGTAAATTATTTTATTCATATAATCTTTTAAAATTTTTTAAAAATATTTCTTAGAACTATAAAAAATAATAATAATATATGAGACGTGTGAAATTTTTTCCTTATAAACAAAGTTGATGAAGATATTTTTAAAATAATTGTCCTCAAAATTGAAACAATTAGGCCAAAAAAATAACTGAAAAATTAAACATACATCTCAAAATTTAATATAAAAACTATGATACTCCGGAAAGCATATTAGTCATTAGATTTCAATAGAATGCCTTTAATAAGGATATTAATTAAAAACATATTTAAAAAAATAGTTTGAAAAATTAAATCCGCAAATTTTTTTTCACAAAAAATTTCTAAAATCTCAAAACACATTTCCTAAAACTATTAAAAATAATAAAAATACATAATTAAAATATGTTTTATTATAAAGAAAGTCAATGAACATATTAAAAAAATATGTTTTATTCCATTTTTAAAAAATTATATTTTCAAATAATTGTACCAAATATAAAAATAATCATAAACATTTTAAGTTCAAAGGATGATTAAGGTACGAGAAAAGATAGAGTATACAAAGATTTGAATTATATTTATTAAAATAATATTAGGAAAAATTGTCATCGGATGATTTTAAGAATGAGCAAAAAACAATTGTTTATGGTTTTAAAAAAATACAAAATCAAAATGAAGACCGAAAGAAAATGTTAGCAAAGTGATTATTATTTCAGGTGCTTCGTACATTAGTGCGGGTTTCTTGATTAGATTTTCACTAAAATATATCTATTTGCAATATAAAAATGGTAAAATTAATATAAAAGAGTTTGAAATTATCCGTTGAATAAAAGTATGTTTCAATTTATAATTATATTAAATAAGGGGTTCAATTTAGATTTTATTTTATCGACTCTTTCTAATTATCTCTCTCTTTATGATCTTAATGAATCCCTTCCCCTTTTTCAAATTGACACAGATAATTCTCTTTTCTTATCTATCTTATTTTTTTATCGTGATTTATGTGTATTTTTTATTGAACTTAACGGATCAATTTATTTTTTTATCAATTAATTTTAATTATTCTATATTTTCTCTATTTTATGTTCTCGATTTCTCAGATCAATTTCTATCTCTCTTCTTTCTCTTCTTCTTTTTTTTTTTAATTCTCCTCCATTGTTCATTCACAGAGCCATCAGCCTTTTGACATTCAAAAAAATTATCAATAGAAAAAAGGGCAAGGGAGTTTGCTTTATTTATTGTTAAGATCGAGAAGGAAGAGTGAGAGAAGATGGAGGAGAGGGGGAGACAGGTGAGGAATATTTTGTCGAGGGACAAACTTGTCATCTCGTCGAAATCAGCAATGTTGGAAAACTTTTACATGGTGTACCACAATTGATTTAGGAACTGATATTCTTTAATTATCATCGAAAGTTTGATTCTTATGAAAACGAAAAAATAAATGTTGGAAGTCATGTCCTTTCAATTAGACCCTATAAATAGTCGATCCAAATTAATAAGGGTGAAATCTCAGATATTGAATCAGTGTCCTAATCATGATAAAAAAACAAAAAGAAAACTTTTACCTAGTGTCGAGGAAAGGCCATCCGGTCACCAGTGCTCTTGAAATCCAATATGTCTCGTTCTGGTGCAGCCTTCAAGGAACGGGGCGGTTCAGTCACCGGTCCACGGCTTGCGTGCGCACAAGCACAGCGAATATCAAATGGGTTCACACTTTTCCAGCCGTCCGATCCTCTTACTTTCACGACACGGACCAAATCGCCCGCTTGATCTATGATTATTTGATCCTACTTCTCTGTTATTTCGTGGGCTGTTTGGCAAAAGATGATTCGATATCACACAATACGGGTCTATCTCACGATTGCCTCTCACATCAAGCCCTAAATTTCTCCTCTCGTTCTACTCAAATCTTGCCCCACCGGTCACCAGGCGAGATTTTGTTTTTTAAAAATTTGAAATTGAAAACCTTATACCGACCAAGACAGTAAACCTCTCTCTCTCGCTCTCTCTCGCTCGCTCGCTCGCTCGCGACAATCGCATTGCCACTGTGATGAACAAAAAGAAGCTCCTTCTTCACGAAAAAGTCGAGGTAAGTTGATCCCGCCATTTCATAGTTCTGATCTTCACGAAATAGTTTCACATTGGTTAAACTCTAATTTTCTAGGGTTCAATCTCTTGGGATCACACGTCTATTCCATGAAAATTTTAGATTATTTAGTTTTTCTCTCTTGAAACGGTTTGAAATTCCCCCAAATTTTGGGCGAATTCAAGCTCCTTGTTCGTTGAGAATAACCCCAATTTCACTTTTTTAGGGTTTCGTTGTTATTTTTTGTTCTTTTGAATTCCTTCGGTACTCAAATAAAAACGTTACCCTTTTTATGTGATTTTGAATGTCGACAGTAACTTCTCTCTTTATTCTGCCCCCCTTTTTTAAGTTTGAAGTTAAGATTAGATACAATTTTGCTATTGTTGGGTAAATTTAGAAGTTATAGGTGCTGCATTTTTGTTTGAAAACCCCAGTTTTGTGTAAAATTTAGAAGTTAGAATATATCTGATATGTTAAGCTTAATGATTGGTAAATAGGTGCGGCAATTTGAGGAGGGGTTACGGGGTTCATGGTATTCTGGAGTAGTTGTTGCTGTCTCTGACCTTTGTCGTTCTGTTGAGTACGATGAATTGTTGTCCGAGACAAATGAGGCGAAGCTCATTGAGCATATACCTGTCACAAGAGCAATTGAAGGACTAACATCATGTTGTCGTGTTCCATCTAATTATCGTGGACGTATTCGACCATTACCTCCAGCATCTAAGTCTGTAACCTGTGTACCAAGTTTGACTTTTGGTGTCTGTGTTGATGCGTTCTATGAGGATGCATGGTGGGAAGGTGTTATTTTCGATTCCAATGACTGCTCAAGTGAGAGGTCTGTATTTTTTCCAGATGAGTTTGACGAGTGTAAAATCAAAGTCCGTAATTTGCGCGTGACTCGCCAGTGGGATGAGCACTTGGATAGTTGGACAAATCGAGGAACTTGGATTTTGGTGGAATTGGTGAGAGAGCTTGAGGTCACTGCCCCTTTAGCTATTTTGATAAAGATATTTTGGCATTACTTGCGAGGCGATCTTCGATTTGCTGAAAAAATTTCGGAGTGGGCTTGTGGCTTATGGAGTTTATGGAGAAAGTACTTTCTTGATGCTGTTTCTGAGATTTCAACTAAATGGAGTGAGCAAAAAACTTTCCCTGTCTTATTGGTGAAAAATGGAAGGAAATCAAAGAAAGCTTGTGGGAGTGGTTCCAATTCTCTTTTGCAAAATATTCTTCTTCAGATTGGAAATTGTAAATGGCTCAACATTGAAGAAGCACTTCGAGACAAGAAAGAAAATGAATCTCTGAAGGACCCTGAACAGCAGAAACAGTTGGTGCAGATAGAATTGGCATCAAACAAGCCAGAATATGAAAGAATTCAGACAGATGAGGCGACTGGCCCTGAGGAAGACATGCAAACAAAAGCAAAAACTTCTGGGCCAAAAAGCAATGCTCTCAGGATAGATGAATGCAGTCAATTTATTGCAAGCTCTCCTGGCCAGAATGATGAGCAGACACACTGTGTTTCTCCTTCCAAGGAAAAGAAGCCGCCCCTTAGAATCAAAATCAAACTTCAAAAGCCCAAACCCCATGAACTCTCCAAAGGTCACAGCAATCTCCTCCAGCTCAATTGTCCAACAAGGAAAAGGACAACCAAAACTAGCCCCAGCAATCACAGAAGGCGTCATGGCTGCAGAAGTTTTGATTTTAATTGTTCAGGCAAGAATGATACATCTCAAGTTGGTCTTCCACAGAAAAAAATGCAGTTGATGAAAAAAATGCCAGTTAAGGGCCACAAAATAGATAGCAGAGGAGCAAAAGAGCCATTTCATAATATTTCTGACATGCAAGTTGGAATAGCTGTCAACAAGGTGGATCAGAATAATAGTTATCAAGACTTAAGGCTACCCACTCAGGGCCTGCGGCATGATAGTACAAAGGTGTCATGTGTTAGTGCAAACCTAAAAAAGTACTCACTAAGGAGAAAAATTGGTAATGAGAAACTAAAACCAGTTAAAGATAAAGGAAGATTGTCATCTAGGGAAGAGGAGACTGTTGTGGATGCTCCACAGACACAGGACACCATATTTGTTACTCATCGGCACAGAACTATGACACTTCAGAGATCTGGCTTTAAAGTTAGGCTTAAAGACATGGTATCTCCTCCCAGGAAGCGGAAGAAGAAAAAGATTGATCATGGTTTCCTACAGAATGACACGATATGTACTGTTTGTCATTATGGAGGAGACCTTATTCTTTGTGACTACTGCACATCTTCATATCACTTGAGTTGCATGGGGATTAAGGTACAATTTATTTACATATTGCTACATATGTAGTGAATATTTGGTGACAAAGGTTGATTGATTAATTAATCCCCAATTTTTAGGTATCACCATTTTTTTAGCATCTGCATGCATTAGAAATTTTGGATGAGAAGTCATTATAACAATTACTACAAACCTACAAAAAGTGTTTTGTGTTTTTGTGTGCGTCTTCCGCTTTCTTTTGTTTTGTTTCCTATTGGAGATGCCGATTCTCTAAATAATCTGTAGTTTGGCTGCTGCTTAAATGATTAAATTAACTATTCAAGCAAATCTGTTTAAATATGTTGTCATTAGTCAATACATAAGGCAAAAAAACTGTGTTATTGAGTTGATATCTTCAGGCTATATCCACTCTGCATTTTTAGTGGATTTATCCTTTTTTTTGTTTTCATATTCTGGTGTATCTCATTGCATATTCTCTGACATTAAAGAGACTAGATGTATGAGACTTGCATTAATGGTGATGAGTAAATGCATAGTTCTTAGGAATAAAGTTTCGGTATTCTGGTTGTGAAGTGTACATTTGTATATCTATAATGAAAGAAAGTAAGCTGCATTTTTTTGGGACTGTTGGATTTTGAGACAATCGTGCAGATTGGAGAGCTCTGATTGCCTCTATAAGCTGCAATGAAGTCCTTTGGATTCATTATGTGGGATCCTTCCTAGCATTTCTTAGGGTTGATTTAAGTCTCTTACATAAAGCCCCATATTGTGGCTTTAAATTGGACCAAACATTTCATTCTTTTGCCTTGTGTTGAACTTTGACTTGGGTTGAGGCTTATGCCAGCATATTTATCTAAGGATCTGGGATTTAAGGTACATAGTTGTTGCCTCTTATTTCTTGAACTTGAGAAATAGAGTGCATTTAGTTTATAGAGGATTTGCCATTCACGTAATCAGCTGGAAGAGTAAGGAAAGGTGGAAAAGGCAACTGTTCTTTCTCATGACGGAGCATGAAGTTGTATCTTGGTAGGGGTTATATATGATGGTTGAAAGAAAGTGATGATTGAAAGCATTTTGAGAGAATAGAAAATTTGCAAGGATCTGAAATTGGGAGAAAAGAGATACGGAGTGATTTGAGGCCTGTAAAAGTCTGGAATTTGGATCGGATTAGATTTACCTTCCTTTGGTGGGTCAGGGGAGTTGGGGTTTTTGTTTGATGTGGAAATATGCGGTTATTGGTATTATTGATCATAAAATGAGGGCTGTACTACACGAGGTTTAATCAGGGCCACAGAAGGCAAGTTTAAGTGGGTCTTTTCAACAGTGTGCAGGCCTGGCGAGATGATGTTCCCTGTGCTTTGTGGCTTGATATCGAGGAGTCTTGGAATTTATTGTGTAGGTGTTGGGAAGAACACTAGCATGATAGGATCCTACCTTTTTCACTCTGGGCTTAGGACACCTTTCTTTCTTTGGGGGTCTCCCAGGACCTTCGTACCTGGTTACTGACAAATTACTATACTCTTTTTGCTTGGTGTTGGCATCGGTATAGAGGGGTTCCATTATTATATTTGTCCCTTTGTTTAAAATATGCAAAGTAGAATGAACCTTTCCATGGATTTGGTAAAACAAGTTGGAATGGGGATGTGAGTATTGGTTTGGCAGAATTAATGGAAAAGTTGAACAAAAAATATCTAGAGATATCGTTTTCAGGGGAGAGAGTATTAGAGGAGGTTTACCTGATAACTGAGAAAAGACAGCATGGAGGCATTTCAGAATCTAGTTGGAGTGTGATTTGTTCCTTCAAGAGGATTTGATTATGACAGCTTTAAATCTCAACTGTAAATGGTATTAATAGTAACAGGAACAACATAATTTAAATAGGCATTGAAGATAGGAAGCTCTTTAATCGTTTTCCCTTTTGAGCCTGCAAGTATGTCTCTAAATTAACAGAACAATTCTGGAACAAGTTCAGGTTTGGTGCAATAATCTACTTTGGGGATAACTCATATTTAGTTAAAAAAAAAAAACCAAGTTTAACCCCCACTTTAGAGCTTGTTTGATATAAAGCTTGATCTGTTGAGGCTCATAAATAAGTTTCACTTAGAGTTATGAAAAAAATGGTATGTTACGTGTAATATTTTTTATGTAACCTTAAGTTGTTTTTTCTTAATCAAGTAATTAATGATTTTTTTTTTAAAGAAAGATTTATCAACAGAAGAAGATATGCTAAGTTATAGAAAAGAGGATAACACATTCTGTAGAACAAAAAATAAAAATAAAAAAGTAAAGAAAATAAGAAGATAAGACAGCCTCCTAGGAAAGAATAAACAATAAGAAATAAGGCCGACTGTGTTGAAATGAAGATAAATTAGGAATCCTATTTGTAAGTTTTTAGAAGGACAATTTTTTTCCTGTCTTTGTTCAGTCCTTCTATCCCATTTAGGGACCCAAATTAGGCCCTAAATAAGCCCTTTCTGTATGCATCTGCTGGGCCCTTTAGGGCCCAGGTTTGCCTCTCTCAAAGGGGCCCCAACTGCTCTTTCAAAGAGCCGTTGGAGCTGTCCCAACGGCTATTTAAACTAGCCGTTGGGGACAGCCCCAACGGCCAGAAGAGGAGAGGGCAGTACCCTCTCCTCTCTGTTTTCCCTCTTTATCTCACTCTTTAGCTTTCTTCCCTCTTTCTCTATTTAAGGAGGCTCTAGTTGTTCTTTGAAGGCATGAAAAAAAATGTCTTCAATTCTTGTACATTTCCCTTGAAAGATCAATAAAACTCTTGAAGTTTTCGTTCCTTACGCATTGCTTGCTACTTTAAATCTTCAATAAACTGTTCAACTTAAAAGTGCTTTCTAATCCCTAAGGCTAAGGCTTTTTTGAAAAGATATTCTGCAAAAAGCTCCAGCAAGTTTAAACCAAAGATATGCTAAGGAAACTATCTTATCTCTTAACAAGATAATTGGAAGATTTTACTCATTGAAAATGCGAGCACTCCTTTCTAACCAACAATAACAACAACCAACTGAGTGATAATCCCAATATTTTGAGTCGGTCATTTGACAGACAAATTTAAAAAAGATAAAGAAAAGAAAAATGAAATAAATAAATAAATAAATAATAAAAGAATAAAGAATAAAGAAAAAATAAAATAAAATAAAATAAACTAAAACAAAACTAAAAAGAAAAATAAAAATAAAAATAAAAATAAAAATAAATGAATAAATCAATAGATAAATATTTAAAATATATTGATTTTTTTGTGCGGATTCTTCTACGCTATCCATTCCTATTTAAGACCATTTTCTCTTCTAAACCCTTAACTTCCATGTCTTTGTGGATAATTTGCATCCAAGTTTTTAGCGGTTTACTTCTACGTTTCACTAAATCTCCTATATTTAAGTTCTCGGTTCTCCTAACCGCTGCATCTTTGGGTCTTCTTTGCACATGTCCGAACCATTTCAGACGACGCTCTCGCATTTTTTCCACAATTGAAATAATTCCAAATTTGTTACGAATCTCTTCATTTTTAATTCTATCTCTTCTAGTTTTTTCACACATCCACCTAAATATTCTCATTTTTGCTATAGCCATCTTTTGTTCTTGTTGTTGTTTAATAGCCCGACATTCAGTACCATACAATAGTGTAGGTCTAACCATAGTTCTATAGAACTTTCCCTTCAAATGTAATGGCATCGTGCGATTGCAAAGAACTCCGGATCCCTTCTCCATTTCATCAAACCTGCTTGAATCCTATGGTTCACATTTTCATCTATATTGCCATCATTTTGAATGATAAAATCAAGATATTTAAATCGTTCACTTTTGGGTACATTTTGCCCATCTAACCTAATCGTTTCTTTATTATTCCGATCACTATCGCAAAACTTACATCTCATATATTCAGTTTTCGATCTACTAAATCTAAACTCTCTAGATTCCAATATGAGTCTCCATAACTCTAGTTTAGCACTAACACTCTCTTTAGTTTCATCAACTAATACAATATCATCTACGAAAAGCATATATCATGGTATTTTATCTTAAATATTTTTTGTGATTTCGTCTATCACAATTGTAAAGAGGAGGTGACTTAATGCCAAATCTTGATAGAGTCAAATATTAATGGAAAAACTATCGCTCAAACCACCGCAAGTTCTACGCCAGTTACAGCTCCCTCGTACCTATCTCTAATGAGTTAATATATTTTAAGGATATCCCTTTCTTCATCGGTGTTCACCACAATAAGTCTCTAGGAACTCTATCATATGTTTTTTCTAAATCAATGAATGCCATATGTTGGTTTTTCTTTTGTACTCTATATGTCTCCATCAAATGTCTTAACAAGTGGATTGCATCCGTGGTAGATCTTCCCCGCATAAATCCAAATAAACTATAAGATTGTCATCACATTACATTTCAAAAATGGTTTGGCGTCCTTGGTAAGTAGTGACCAATTGTAGCCATTGTCTTGAAGTGACAAAAAAAATTTATGTACAAGTTGAGGTTGTGGAGCTTGTATTTGCCAAAGTCAAACTCAAACCATTCAACCTCAATTAATTCTTAAATGAGTCAAGTCCGAACACGTTAAATTAGATGTAGCAAATTGGGTTTGTTGATGTCCTCTTATTAGGTTTGTAGAGTCTGTCTGCAAATTGGTTTGTAGATGTATCATGCTCACCTTAAATTTCGCAGCAGTAAGACAACTATTGTGGGCATATAGTAAACTGGTTGGCCCTTTGGGAAGTGGCGTCCTGCTGCTTAACTTTTCGATTACTTTTATCTTGGGAATATTTCTTTCAGTCTGTGCACTTTGAATAGGTATTTTGCTTGTATAATAAATCAAGTGGCTGCAAATCATCCTGGCTTTTACGAATAGAACACTATGTTAGAAGGGCCTCGTCTTTTTTGAGCTTTTGGCTCATAGGCTATTTGTTATGCTCATCACCATGTATGCTCTCTGGTCTTAGGAGTACTTATCTTGTCCCTTCGATATCCTACCAAGCACGAAAAACAAGAGGTAGGTCGTTTGCATTGATGCTAACAATTGTGCAATAATTAGTTGTCTTCACCATATGCTTCTCTCTTTGTTTGGGCTTGTTTGCCATGTAAATGAATGGTGGAAATCTACCTTTTTGCTTATCATTGTTTGCTGGGTTATTCCAGGATGTTCCAGAAAGCAAGTGGTTTTGTCCAAGCTGTCGATGTGGTTTATGTGGCTTCAGAGACTGCAATAATGATGACCAAAAACTCAGCAGTGTTTGTCATCAATGCTCACATCAATGTGTGTGATATCTGCTGTAGTTCTAAATTTAGTTGGCTGTATTGTAGAAACTAATGTTTCTATCACTTACCTTGTAGATCATCTCAAATGCCTGAGTGGAGCAGGACTTCTAGATCCTGGACTCAATCCCCCTGATAAGTTTTGCAGTCAAAGGTGTTTTGAGGTACACAAATTATCTTGTTGAAAATCATGTGGTTTTGTGGTATAAAGATCTATCAGACCATCAAACCCCCCCCCCCAAAAAAAAAGGTCAGTCAAGCATATTTGAGTTTTTCTAAGCCATATCCTTGTTTTCTTCTGTTTGTCTTTATGCCCCTTTAGAAGTTACATGTGAACTCTTTTTGGTTATGATGTACATGATTTAGCTGCAGTCTTTCAAAATTTCTGGGAATCTGTTGCAGTCTTTATTGGTATTAGTTGTTTTCAAATGTCCATTTGTGTTATATGGTGAAAGTTGTAGTTCATATCCCTTATTTTTGCTATTATTTTCAGTTATGTACACATCTTCATCAACTTCTGGGAAAATCACATCCAACCAGTGAGGAAGGCATAACTTGGACCCTGATAAGATCATGGCGAAACGATTGTGACAGTTATGACTCTATAAGGATAAATAATCGCGCCGAGTTATCTAGTGCCTTAGCTGCTATGCATGAATGTTTTGAACCTGTGATTGAGCCTCTCACCGGCAGGGATCTTGTTGCTGATGTTATTTACAATTCAATGTAAGTCTTCTCCTTCTCGTTCCAACATGTGCAATGCTCAGAAATAGATCAAAATAAAAACTCACTATAAATTTGTCCTGCATCAAGTTGATGCAATAGAAGTATAAACACATTTTAAAAACTCAGTGGTTGGATGTAATTAGTTGCGAGTAGAAGTATCTCACATTTTAATGGATGCTCGGTGCAGCATATAAATAATGTTGCTCATTGACCTAGAGACAGAAATATTGGGCACGATACACACACAGACACAAGGTTTAATACGATAAATTGCTTTCACTTTTTGAAGAAGCAACAAGCAGTTATTCAACTCTAACACCCACTCACCATTGATACGAATAAGGGAATAAGGGCATGAGAACTAACAAGTTGTCTTCTTAAAATTACACCTTTAGTTGTCTGAACTCTTGTTGAGATGTTGAAATAACAGTTTATAGATTTAGGTCTTGTTGCCCCCATTGCCACACCCTCCCCCCCCCCCCCCAAAAAAAAAAAACTTTCTCAGGAATTGAATGATGGCATCATGAGATGATTTTCCATATAGGATGCTATAATGATGCCATCTAGAGGTCTTGTTACTGCCGTTTCCTTTAAATTTTGTGTTGGACCGGAGACATTACTTAAAATTACGAGAAATTGCTTCCTAGAGGAAAACATCATGAGCTACTTGAGATCTTCACTCGTGGTGACATTCAGAGTAAATGGCAAGTCTTCTGTGATCAAAAGGTTGAAAAGGCTTTGGGGCAATAGCAGATGAAAAAAAAGTCAAAAGCTTCATTAGGATTTCACGCTAATTTACATGTCTGATTCTTCAAAAAGCTTAAGTTATTTTTCACTGGTATTAAATGCAAAGAGTATTTTCTCTCTGCAGTTCCAAATTCAAACGGCTGGATTTTCGTGGATTTTATGTCATCACTTTGCAGAAAAGCAGTGAAATAATATCTGTTGCCACCGTAAGGTAAGTCAATTGATCCTATCTCTTACTTTCGGAGCTTGTAGGTGCCTATATAATATGTCTCATAAGTTTTCTTTCTATTTTCTTATATATTTTCTTCCTCTTTTGTAGGATCCATGGACTATGCCTTGCAGAGATGCCTCTGATTGCTACTCGCTTCAAATACCGGCGCCAGGGCATGTGTCGTGTTCTTATGAATGAGCTAGAGAAGGTAAAATTCTGCAGCTATCTTTGTACATGTTTCGTTGAAGCTGTTTAAAAAGAACATTTGCTAGTGTTGCTTCCTTTCAAGCTTTAATATGTGGTTAATTTGATTTCCAATGTCATGTCCTTTGATTTTAAGAACTCCGCCACGACCGGTCCCAAGTCTGGGTAAAAGAGTAGGGTTGCGGTAGGTCGACAGTCAGCGTAAAATCTTTTGTCAAATGAAAAATTGAGAGACAAATATATAAATACTTTCGGAGCGGTTCCCCCTCAGCAATGCGTTACATCCAATCTCGAATGTAATGACAAGTTAATAAGGGATTGTAAAATGCGGGTAAATAAATTAGTTCATGAAGATGGGATTTGTTTAGTCACTTGGAATATAGGATCTTAGACTGGTAAGTTAGGAGAGATTGGAGATACAATGAATAGACGAAAAATTCATATCATTTGTCTTCAAGAAACTAACTGTGTCGGGGAGAAGGTTAGAGTAGTAGAGCTTTATGGTCATAAACTTTGGTACACGGGAAGCGATAGGAATAAGAATGGGGTAGGAATAATTGTACATATGGATCTGTTAGATGATATGATAGAGATAAGAACAAAAGGAGATAGAATTATGTTTGTCAAGTTAATAGATGGGAAAAATATAGTTAATATAGTTAGTGTGTATGCATCCCAAATAGGTATCGATGCAATTAGTAAAAAACAATTTTGGGAGGATTTATATGAATTTACACAAATCACACCTAGTAGAGAGAAGCTATTTATCGGAGGAGATTTAAATGGACATATAGGAGAAATGAACGAAGGATTGGAAACCGTTCATGGAAATTTTGGATTCGGTAGTAGGAACGAGACAGAAGATACCATTCTAGAATTTGTCACAGTAGTCGATCTTGTAGTTATAAACACTATTTTTAAGAAAAGAGAATCGCACTTAGATACATATAAAAGTGAGTCTAATGCTAGCCAAATAGATTTCTTTCTCACTAGGAGATATGATAAAATGACCTGTAAGGATTGCAAAGTTATACCGAGAGAAAGTGTGACAACTCAGTATAGATCCTTAGTTTTAGATATAGGGGTTTCTAAAAGGCGAAAGAAGTACCGTCCATTTGTAGAGCCAAGAATTAAGTGGTGGAATCTAAAAAGAGAAAATGTGACGACTTTTAGAGATAAATTAATTCAAGTGACAAATTGGTCTATCAATGATGATTCGAAAATAATGTGAAAATAGATATCTATTAATATTATGAGCATTGGTAAGGAGGTTCTTGGTGTATCCAAAGGACAGGTTCCAACGGGCAAAGAATCATGGTGGTGGAACGAAAAAATTCAAACAGCTATCCGTACCAAAAGAGAGTGTTATAGGAACCTTAAAGATAATAGTAGTAGTGATGCATATGATAAATATAAAAGTACAAAAAAAGATATGAAAAAGATTATCCAAGAGTTAAAGGGCAGGTGTACAATGAACTATACAAGAGATTGGAGACTAAAGATAGAGAGAGATCTACAAAATTGTCAAGGGAAAGAAAAGATAAAGATCTAAATGGTGTTAGACGCATTAAGAGTAGAACTAATAATATACTTGTAAAATATGATGACATAAGAAAGTGTTGGCGTGTGTATTTTGACGATCTCTTTAATATTAAGAGTACAACAGATATAAAAAATATCGAGATATCTGTAAAAGAAATTAATAGAGATTTTAAACGTAAGATTCGCTCTCATGAAGTGAAGGATGTTCTAAAAAGAATGAAAAATAATAAAGCCATAGGACCTGATAGTATCCCTATAGAAGTGTGGAAATGTTTAGGTGAATTTGGTATAAAAATGTTAATGGATATTTTCAATAAAATTTAGCAAACTAAGAGAATGCCCAAAATATGGAGGAAAAATGTAATTGTATCGTTATATAAGAATAAAAGAGACATCCAAGATTGTTCTAACTATAGAGAAATTAAACTTATGAGTTATACCGTGAAGTCATGGGAGAGAGTAATAGAGCATAGATTGAGATCGGAAATAAATATATCTCAAAATCAATTTGGATTTATGTTAGAATGATCTATCACGGAATCAATCCACTTATTAAGACATTTAATGGAAACATATAGAGAACAGAAGAGAGACTTACATCTGGTATTCATAGACCTAGAAAAAGCATATGATAGGGTTCATAAACACTTATTGTGGTAGGCGTCGATGAATAAAGAGATATTTTTGAGATATATTAATTTCATTAGAGATATGTATGAAGGAACAGTAACCGGCGTAAGAACTTGCGGGGGTTTGAGTGATAGTTTTCCCATTAACATTGGACTCCATCAAGATTCAGCATTAAATTTCCTACTCTTTGCAATAATAATAGACGAAATCACAAAAAATATTCAAGATGAAATACTATGGTGTATGTTTTTTGTAAATGATATAGTATTAGTTGATAAAACTAGAGATAATGTTAGTGCTAAACTAGAGCTATGGAGACTCGCAATGAAATCTAGAGAGTTTAGATTGAGTAAACTGAAAACTGAATATATGAGATATAAGTTTAGCGATAATTATAGGAAAGATGAAGCAACGACTAGGTTAGATGGGTAAGACATACCCAAAAATGAACGATTTAGATATTTAGGTTCCATCATTCAAAATGATGACAATATAGATGGAAATGTAAATCATAGGATCCAAGCAGGTCGGATGAAATGGAGAAAAGTATCCAGAGTTTTTTGCGATTGCACGATACCATTGCATTTGAAGAAAAAGTTTTATAGGATTATGGTTAGATCTGCACTATTGTATGGTACTGAATATTGGGTTATTAAACAACGACAAGAACAAAAAATGGTTGTAGCAGAAATGAAAATGTTTAGGTGGATGTGAGGAAAAATTAGAAAAGATAAAGTTAGAAATGAAGAGATTTGTAACCAGTTGGGAGTTGGTTCAATTATGGATAAGATGCGAGAGTGTCGTCTGAGGTGGTTCGGATATGTGTAAAGAAGAACCAAAAATACACCAGTTAGGAGAATCGAGAACTTAAATATAGGAAAAATAGTAAAACATAGAGATAAACTATTGAAATTTAGATGCAAGTCATTCATAAAGACATGGAAGTTAAAGGTTTAGAAGAAAAAATTGTCTTGGATAGAAATGAATGGCGTAAAAGAATCCGTACAATTTAAACCAATATATTTTAAATATTTATCTATTGATCTATTTATTTATTTTCTTTTTCGTTTTCTTTTTTTTATTTTTTTATTTTTATTTTTTTTCTCTCTATTTTTTTAAATTTGTCTTTCAAATAGTCGACCCAAATATTGGGATTAAGGTGTAGTTTGTTGTTGTTGTAGTTACAATTGGTCTTAGAATTCAAGGTGTTTACTGACAACGAACTCTCTCTTGCCAGATGCTTCTCGGATTGGGAGTTGAGAGGCTAGTTTTGCCAGCTATTCCACAGCATAGAGGAACATGGGAGTCTTCCTTTGGTTTTTCAGAGATGTTGCCTGAGGATAGATTAAATTACCTGGGATATCCTTTACTGGGATTTCAGGGGACAAAGCTGTTTCAGAAAGTCCTTAAATCTGAAGAAGCCAAAGGTACTTTCTTTTATAACTTGTTGAACGGTGTACGGTTATCCTTTGATTTGATCCTTTTTATATTAGCATGGTAGACCTAATTCACCTTTTCTTATTCTTGGCTGCTGTAAATCACTTGTGCAGGAGCTACTCGAAAATCACAAGACAATGAACCCAGAATATCAATGGTATCGACCGATAGAACTTGCTTGCCCATCATGATTTTTTAGTACATTATTAGCTTTGTGTGGGATAATTTTATAAATACCTCCCAAGTCTGTCACATTTTGTCATAAGGGTGCTGATCTTATCCCCCCCCCAAAGCCCTAGTTGAACAATTGGGAACTGATTAAAATATTTCTCAGATTCCCTTAACCTTCATGATGTAGGAACCCAAAGATGGTTATTATCAAGAAGGCTTGCGCTGCATCCTGCAGTACAGGCGCAGGTCAAAGAAGGAATTGGAGAAGGAAAATATGGTTGAACCATGTAATGGTTGTACGGAAACATACAAATATGTTTATAAGAGAAGAAGAATTTTGGCGAACCGGGATTCCAGTGACAAGCAGAAGTTATGCAACGGGCAAGGTTGATGTTTATACAGAGCAATTTTTCATTCTACTTCGATGATGTGAATATCTGTCCTAACATACTAGAGAATGTGGAGTGGGAGACTCTTTTCGGCATCGAAAGCCCCCTTTTTCCTCCCACTAAGGGCTCATTATACATGTAACTTCAGATTGTATGAACATCATTTTTACTTTGGTGTAAATTACTCTGATTCAAGGGGAAGGTTTTCTGATGAAAGTTCACTAAATGTGCTCGAACATGGCTATGATGAGTTCTTAAGGTTTTCCCCTCCCCATCCCCCTTCTCTCTCTCCTGGTGGGGGTGGATTATGTACCTTGATCTGATAGGATGTATGAGTGCAAGTTATGGCAGCATCCATTTCAGTTAATATTTTGTATGGGGGAAAATAATTTTATTTTATCAAAAAATGAATATTTAACATTTATTTATTTTAGTTTAATATTTTATTTATGATCTATTGATTCACACGATATTAAATTAATATTTTTAGAAAAAGATTCAAAAGGGTGTAACAAAATAGAAAATTGAGAGGAGAAAATATGATAACAAAAAATAAGAACATTCAATCGTATATAGTTTACATATCTTGCACACACTACATATATATAGCTATCGCATACATATACATGATAAATATGTGTTATTATTTCGTGACAAATTTATTAAATTAATAATTATAATTTGAATTAAATATTTTAAAATAAAAAATTTTTCATAATTATATTAATCAAAAATAACGAGGTGGGCTCCTTTTATTTGGGTATTACTCAAAATTCAAAGTGAGATCATAAAAGGAAAAACCCTTACGAGAATTTGGGACCCGAAACGGATCACGTATCCAAGCTACCCGTTCATGTGAAGGCACGTTCCAAGTTCAAAGTTCAACGCAGCAGCTTCGCTTCAACTCAATCTCCCTGTCCTGATCGTCTCTGTTTCTCCAAGAGGTTCGGCAATGTCTGCAACCTAAACTAAACCCATATGCCAATGGCCACTCTCACTCTTCATCTTCACTTGCCACGCCTCTTTCGTCGCTTCTCTCTCTCCCCTATTCCCTCAAAGCCTCTTTTCTCTCACCTCTCTCTCTTCTCCATTCACACCTGCTCCACTTTCCCTCGCCGCAAGCTTAGCCCATTCCCGTTTAACTGGCGGACGCATCGGCGATTCTCTGCTGTTGCTTTAAGTGCTCAAGGTAATGTTGTTATGCACTCTTTTCTTTTACGCATTTCGTCGAACAGGTCATTCTTTAATTGTTTCTATAACAATTCGTCGAGATTATGCAATTCATTCTTGAATTGTTCTCATTTATTTGGAAATTAAGGGCTACTTATTTCTACTTTGATCACATTTTGTCCGGGGTCTTAAATTGAAGCTTGGTGTAAGTGTTGGAGTCATTGAAGTGAAGAAAGATTATTCACTTGTTTTTGGGGAATGAATTTCAGAGCGGGACAGTAATATTGGAGCATTTGATGAAAGATTCGATGTCATTGTGGTGGGAGGAGGACATGCAGGGTGTGAAGCTGCACTTGCATCAGCTCGTTTGGGAGCAAAAACTCTTCTTCTTACACTAAATATTGATCGAATTGCTTGGCAGGTAAAGTTCTGACGACCCATGTATCATCTCTGCTTTACATCTATTCGTGCTCTTGTGAATGCTGCACATTCTTTTGCTACCAAGGTTATTTATATGATATCAGGGAATTATGTTCTGTAAGATGGAGGATTAATAAGTAATATGAAGAGCTGGTATCATTTATAATATAGCGTTCTGCTTTCATGTGTGGATTTATGTTAGTTGCCTGCACTTATAGGTAATTGTGCTATGTGTTGATGATTTTCTACTGGAGTGCATCAGACTTGCTAGTAAAAAAGACATTCTAAAATTTATGATTTGAATAGGACATTTGCTGTTTCTGATGGTATTTATGTCTCTAGTTATTGACTGCTTTCCGGGTAAGTTCGGTCTTAGGTTGTATCACTTTTGAATTGAAATAAATGCAGTGTTCACATTCATATCTCTACGTGCGCATTCATATCCTTAACATTTCTGTCCATGAAGACACTACAATGTTTTGGAATGCTCTATAACTAAGGATGGTTCTATGCAGCCCTGTAATCCAGCCGTGGGTGGACCAGCCAAGTCACAGCTGGTACACGAAGTGGATGCACTTGGTGGTGAAATCGGAAAGGTTGCCGACAGGTAGTTTTGGCATACCAATCTATATATATATATTTTTGGCTGATGTTCAACTAATTTTCAGATTTATAATGGTGAGTCAGGTGTTATCTACAGAAACGTGTTCTCAACATTTCCAGAGGTCCAGCTGTTCGGGCATTGCGTGCTCAAACTGATAAGAGAGAATATGCTCTGCAAATGAAAAATATTGTGGAGAGGCGAGTCTATTTCTAGGCATTATATATAATCGATTCATGCGGATCATTCTTAGTTGCTTTCCACTATCTTTAATTATGTTTTTACTTATTTTTCAGCACTCCAAATCTTTCTATCAGAGAGGCAATGGTGACAGATATTTTACTGGGGAAGAATGATAATGTTGAAGGTGTACGCACATTCTTCGGGATGAAATTTTATGCACCGTCTGTCATCCTCACTACTGGAACTTTTATGAGTGGTAAGATTTGGGTTGGAAGAACTTCTATGCCTGCTGGAAGAGCTGGTGAATCGGCATCACATGGACTTACTGAAAATTTGCAGCTGCTAGGATTTGAATCTGATCGGCTAAAAACTGGAACCCCAGCGCGTGTGGATTCTCGTAGTGTAGATTTCTCTGGGTTGGAACCCCAGCATGGAGATGAAGAGGTCCTTTTTCCTAATCTTATATGTATGTCCAGAAAATTTTGCATTTCACAGCACTTGATTGAGTCATGGTTTATATTTTGCTTGGTTTCATTGCATGTGATAAGTCTTCAAATTATCATGGCACAAGCCCATGACTGTGATCTAATGACAACGTCATCTATGCACTTTTCAGCCTCTCTGGCTTGGTTTTCATGCCTTCTAATTACACATGCACAGAACTCCCACATCCACTGGGGTGTGGTTGTGCTTTAAGTAGGGCATCTTTGAAGATGATGCTCACCCCTTTTTCTCTTGGTGTTGACCCACCAACCTAGGGTTTTTCCTGGTACTAAATCGTCAAAATCCATATAAGTGCATTGACTGATTTGTGACATAAATAACTTTGTGAACCATGTTGTTAGTGGGACAGTTGTTGGATTTTCTTGTTGAGTTTGTACTTTGAGTAGTCAACTCAATGATGAAATTGAAATAGTTCTCACAAACCTCTCTTGATGGGCAAAATGTGTTAATATGGGTCACTTACACCAGGACCCATGATGTTCTTTGCCCCGTGACCAAAGTCAGTGTTGACAATCTTGGAAAGTTCCTACTTGGAAAGACCCAATGCTTCTCAGTCTCAACTACACCATGGTGGTCTCAGTAGCACAACAAACCAGTGATGACACCTAGGCTGAGATCCCTGTCCAGTAGTAATGTGCCTTACATTGACAAGAAAAGGCCATTGGTGCACCAGTGAAGGGAAGGCACCTTGATGTTATGACAGCCTATTTGGGTGACATGGCAGGGCTCTGAAAGTTTGAAGGACTTGGGTACAAGGTGCTCACTTCTTCTGAGCAATATTTGCAGCTCCCAAGAAGCACCACTCTGTAGGATATGCATAACTCATGGAATGGTGGCTGGAGTATAGAGAGACTGGCACTGTCTTTTCCCCAGAGAAGAAACTGCTGGGAAAGACATTGCTATCATAGCTCTATGGCAAGGTTTGAGGAAGTCAACTTTGGCACATGCGCTACAGTCATGAGCAAAAGCATTATTTTTTATCTTATTTTATTATTTTTTGGGGTGGTCAAAGGTGAGGGCTGTGGAGCAATGCCTTAGGCAATACATCCTTACTTATTTTGACCCATAACTCATTCAACTAAAGGGCATCCACTTTTCTTCAAAGCTTCTATTGCTGACCACTGGGTAAAGACCTTTAGTTATTGCTGCCACTTACTCATGATATGCCTATAGCTGTCTTGTTCCAAGACTACCTCTCTCACTCATGTGTTCCCCCTTTGGGACTTTGCCACTTTGGTGGCCCAATTTTCATTGCACCTTTTGATTGATTTGTTGACCTTTGTCTGCTCTAGACAGTATAGAAGTTCGTACGCTCATGCCCATTATCAGTGTTTGCGATGGTTAGCATTCAACATTTTAAGTCTGACCGCAATTGATTGTGGCAGGTTAGCTGGTTCAGCTTTGATCCAGAATTTCATATTGAAAGGGAGCAAATGTGCTGTTACCTGACACGTACAACAAAGAAAACTCACCAGCTAATAAAAGATAACCTGCATGAGACTCCCACCTATGGTGGCTGGGTTGACGCTAAGGGTCCAAGATATTGTCCCTCAATTGAAGATAAGGTATTCGTCTTGATTCTATAACTTATATTCTGCTAAGTGCATGCTCTAATAAATGCTGCTCTTGTTATCTGTTCCTAAGGGTTTTATAAATTATCTTCTTCTAGCTTTCTAATAGGTCTCTATTTTAAGAACTTCGGCCTTTTCTTTTATATGTGAAGCTATCTGTTTGCTTTATTTTGTTAGATTCCTGCATTGGCCGAACTGGTTATGACTAATCCAGAGTTTTATGCTGTTTTATCTTTGCAAATAGGTGTTAGGTGTTTACAGATATCTTATGATGCATTTGAATTGTTCTTTCACAAATATCATACTTGGCATTTAATTTTTGCTCACTTGCGCATGATGTTTTCTAATTAGCCAATTGGGCTGTTATTTCAGATTGTGAGATTTCAAGACAAAGAGTCTCACCAGATTTTCCTTGAACCCGAGGGTCGAACTGTTCCTGAGCTCTATGTGCAGGTCTGCTAAACTTTGTTGTTCATCACTTCAATTCAGAAGACTATTTCAAATATCTTGGTGTATGCTAGTTCTGGTTCGTTTGTTCTTTCATGTTTGTTGTTTCTTGGACATAAATCAAGTAAAATCCAAAAGAGAAAAATTGTGGATCTCACAAGTTATTTTTTGAATGTAAAATTCGAGAAATTTGTTACTGAAGTAATGAATGTGTGATGAGAATTTGATGTGACTAGCAGCATCCAGGAAGAGAATCTGTCACAAGTTTTTAGTAATTCTTCAACTTTGAGAACCATGAATTATATTCCTTCTGGACTGTAATGATCATATGCTGAGCTGCCATAACTAGAACCCTTCTACAAACTTTCTTTTGCCTTCTCAATTGTGTCAATGAGTGCTGGTGAGTTTGATCTCAGTCATTGCTATTTTCTGATAGTCCTACCAAATATTCACACCTTTGTATAGATTGATAGCATCATTGATATGAAAAGAGGGGGCAGGGGGGGGGAAGCTTTTTCAAATGGTTATGCATACCCTCTCCTACTTGTTACTTCATCAGGTATTTTGACCTTCTATAGGGGTTCTCAACGGGCTTACCTGAGAGACTACAGTTGCCATTGTTGAGGACATTACCTGGACTAGAGAACTGTTCAATGCTGAGGCCTGCTTATGCTGTGGAGTATGACTATTTCCCTGCTTATCAATGCTCCAGATCTCTTATGACTAAGAAAATTGAGGGACTTTTCTTCTCTGGTCAGATAAATGGGACAACTGGCTATGAGGAAGCTGCGGCACAGGTTTTTATGTCCGACTTTCCTGCCCTCTACATTTGTTTTTCTTGACTGTTCACCATAGCTGATTGCTTATGAACTTTTCACAGCCATGAAAGTGGTTTGCCACATGTATTTTGTTTGCCCTTTTTTGATTTTATATCTTATTATGTTCTTGGATAGGGTATCATTTCTGGAATTAATGCTTCCAGGCATTCAGATGGCAAGTCCCTCATAGTTCTTGAGAGGGAGAGCAGTTATATTGGTACTCTGATTGATGATCTGGTCACCAAAGACCTTCGAGAGCCCTACCGAATGTTGACTAGGTAAAGTGAAGTTGTGTATTGGTTTCAGATGAAGCCTTTCCTCTTTCCTCCTAATTAAATCCTGTGTTTGACATGGAGAATGTTTATAAGTAGAAATGTAGGGTGTGCAAATTGATCTCATATTCTTTTGCAAAATTACTTGATATCAGCCTTTTGTTTTGTTGCAAAAACGTTTATTTTACATGCACATCTTCCATGTTGTAGATATTCATTTAATGCTCCTTTCCTCTCCTCATTGGTGTCTTCTTTTGTTCAATTGCAAATTTGTTGAAGTTGTGAAGTCAATTATGGTGAAAGATGTTGAGATTCTTTTTTTATTTTTTTTTAACTTTTATTTCAGACTAAAGTTTGATCATTTTTGTTCACTCGTGTTCTACAAATCTTGTAGCCGCTCAGAGCACCGACTGCTTCTTCGCTCAGATAATGCTGATAGCCGTCTCACGCCTTTGGGACGTGAAATTGGTTTGATAGATGATGGACGCTGGAAAAAATACCAGGAAAAGCAAGCTAGAATTGCAGAGGAGAAGACAAGATTGAAAAGTGTAAGGATTTCAGGTAAGAAAAAGTCTTCCCTCGTTTCCATTTCCATTGCAACTCGTTTGCCCTTTCTTGGTGTCGGGGGGATGGGGTTGCCACTCATATTTGCAAGAGACAGTCTACAAAGTTTTGATTTTGTATATGCTTTTCTGAGCATAATTTAAAAAATTAAGATTCGCATAGGAATAATTTGCCTGCTATTTTAGCTGCAGGATTTATTGAATGAGCTGTGTGATCTAAATCCAAAGCACATATGTTCTGCCATGTTTATTTATAAAGCTGTTGCCATCATCAAAGTGGTGTAGAAAGCATGATCTAATCCTATTGCAAATTAAGAAAACCAATGAAGTGTTCCTGATCTTAGTGTAAACTTATGGTTCACACACTATAAATAGATCAAATGCTCCCAGTTTTATTCACATTTGAATCTTAAAAATGCTAGTGTAGTCCAATAAAATGCTAAATATTATCTGCCATCTATTTTGAAATTCTTGCAATAGCATAAATTCGAATTTATCGTAAGTCTAAGTTGTCCTTGCCTGCTCTTACCTTCAGGGGGGAATTTAGCTGCTGATGTGACTCTTTTGTCTGGGCAACCAGTGAAGGACTCCTCCACCTTGGAAAGTCTTCTTAAGAAACCGCATGTACATTACAAAATTTTAGATAAGCATGGTTATGGAAATGCACTCCTGTCCAGGGTGGAAAAAGAGTGTGTGGAGATTGATATCAAGTATGAAGGCTTCATTTTGAGGCAGCAAAGCCAACTCCAACAAGTGAGTAATTATCATCGGTTGCCTCTGGTGTCTCCTAGTCTTTTAATGCTTAGTGGTTATTGTCATATCAACAATGAAACATAAGTTAACATACTACTTCTCTACTTGCAGATGGTTCATCAGCAACATAGACCACTTCCAGCAGATTTGGATTACCATGCCATGACAACTTTGTCCCTTGAAGCTCGTGAGAAACTCTCGAAGGTACGTTTCTAAAGTAGGGTTAGCAATCATCAGCATGCTGATATGGGTCTCATATCCCATATGCATTCACCAGTTAACTGACCTTAAAAGATTCGCTGTAAAGTTATGTTTCTTGGTTTACATCTAATTAACAGCAAAGGAATAGGGCCAAATGGCGGTCACTTTAATGTAACAGTATATTCTTAAACTTGTCTGTTTACATACTACATGCTCCAGCACTTGGTGAACTAACTTGTGAAGATCGATGTAAGAGTATGGTTGAGGGTGTGGGCGCTGATAATATTATTTTCCATTAATTTCAGGTAAGACCACAAACCATCGGCCAAGCAAGTAGGGTTGGTGGAGTTAGCCCTGCTGACATAACTGCTCTACTCATCATTCTTGAAGCCAATCGGAGAAGGGTTCATGAACAGAAGAGACATGAGCTGCTCACTTCCCTTGTAACAGATGCTGATGATCAAGTGGCCAATCCTCCTTTGTTGCAGAACTTCAGTTCCTGACATGTTTTAGCAGATGATTCCTTGCGTTTGCTCACTTTTGATGAAGGGTCAGGTAGTCCCAACATATTCTTTGCAATTTTTGTGTAGCCACAACCCCACAGATGAAATGCCCGAGCTTCATTATCACTTAATGGCAAAGTCTTGTCTCCTTCGTCAAAGACGTTATGTATATTTTTGAAGGAATTTTCTCTTATTGAGTATTATAAAATTTGAAATCTAGATTGCAAGAAAAAGAAAATCTTGGTCGAGTGTTTGAATTTATGTACTAGTGACAAATAATACCTACATATTCTAATACAATTGCAACATAAGTTAGCTTGTAAATTCTATACATGACCAAATTTTATGGATTATGGAGGAACATCTTTTATGTATCGGATTACTTTTTCAGTAAATTAAATATAACATATCCGAATAATGAATAAAACTTAATATAAAATAAAATTTAAAAGTTTTGAATTGGAGAGATGTAAATCACAAGAGAAGAAATTAGATTTTAAAATTTTTGAACAGAAAATATGTAAGACTCAAAATTAGAAATATTAAATTCACTTTGATCTCGAGCATCAATTTTCAAATTCAAAATTCACAAGGATTAGTGATTTTGATTTTAGTTGAAATTAGCACAATTTTTTTCTATTGTGATAAACAACGTTCGACTTTTTAGTATATTGTGATAAATGTTGGAGAATGGGATTGGTTCTAATGTTGTTACTTATAATGTGTTGCTGAATGGGGTTTGAAGGAGGTCTAGTTTGCATCCTGAGGAAGGATTTGAGAGAATTGTGAGGGATGCGGAGAAGGTGTTTGGTGAAATGAGGGCGAGAGGGATTGAGCCTGATGTCACAAGTTATTCGACTGTTCTTCATGTTTATAGCAGAGCGCATTGGCCGGAGCTATCCCTTGATAAGCTTAGGATGATGGAGAAGAAGGGTATTTGTCCAACTGTTGCGACTTATACATCAGTCGTTAAGTGTCTTTGTTCATGTGGGAGGCTTGAGGATGCAGAAGCGATGCTTGATGAGATGGAGAGGAATGGGATCAGCCCTTCTGCTGCCACACATAACTGTTTCTTTAAGGAGTACAGAGGGCTGAAAGATGTTGAGAATGCATTGAAGTTGTATCGGAAGATGAAGGGAGAGCCTACATCTGTGCCGAGAATGCACACGTTCAATATATTGGCCGTGACGTTTGGGAAGATGAACAGAATGGATGTTGTAAGAAAGATTTGGGATGATATGAAAGCAAGTGGGGTTGGAGAAGATTTGGATTCATATACTGTGTTGATTCATGGATCGTGAGAAAAGCAAAGATGGAGGCATGCACGTGAACTTTTTGTTGAGATGATAAAGGAATTCCTCCGCAGAAAGTTATATTTGAGACACTGTATCGAGGTTTGATTCAATCCGACATGTTGAGAACTTGGAGAAGATTGAAGAAAAAACTAGAAGAGTCTATTACCTTTGGTTCAGAATTTGAAAATTATCACTTCCAGCCCTACAGGAGATGACACCCCGATACGGATAGCTGCTTGCTAGTACCGACCCAGTCAATCCCTCTGTGACTATACTAGTTAAACATATATATATGTTTGCCGCTGGGATTGATAAGTTGCGTACAATCTTATTTGTTGTTTGGTGTAAGTTAACTGTACATTGAAATTGATTATTGTACTCATGTTCTTCCTAAAGTGAAGTTTAAAACATGTTCATTATTTCTATAGAATGAAGCATATTGATCAGCTCATTTAAAAAGTAGCATTTGAAATGCCATTCTAGGATAAACAAGATTGCCATTATGTGAATGTGAATGTGAATGTTGAGGACTTGAAACTGAGTAGCGACTATATTTTTAAGTGACTGGATCAATCAAAATGGTTATTTTGTGGGGATTCACACAATGAATCCCTTTCCTTCTTTTTTTTCCCTGATGAGGCATTGAACATGAAAAACTACTTGCTGCGAGTCAACTATATATTGAACTAGACAGCAAAGATTGAATCTATATAAAATGAACTTGAAATAAAATCTGTTTCTCCTAAAAGATGAGGTACAGACATTTACCTCTTAGCTGCTTTTCAAGCCTCTTTTGCATCTCGTTACAATATCCTCAAGAAAAGTTACAGACCAAGTAATGCTATGAGCAAAATGTCATCAAAGGATGAAAAATGGCATGACTCACATTTAACAGAAGATGAACATATCTCAAATCTATACACCCAATCAGGAAGGAATAACGACATTCAATATCTCCGCACCAACTAAATTTATGAATTTTTTGCCAGTAATTGTTCTCTCTCTTCCAAAGGTGAGCAAGTTTGTTGTACCTACTCTAATTAGGTGTTTTATCAGCAGGAGGTGCAGAAGAAGGCGGCAGCTTCTTTTCTACTAATGCAGCAGCGCTGGCTGATTCTTCAGTTTCAACAAGTTGTCGCAGCCTAGCTTGAAGAGCTCGAACTCTATCCTCAGTCTTGCGCAGTTTTCTCCACCTGTAGGTAGTCCAGAGGGCAAATCCGCCATACACAACAATATATGAACCCCACACATAGGGGTAAGTCTCAGCATTCTCTTTGATTTTCCTATATTGTTCCTCAATTGCACCCATCCAACGGGTAGCTCGACTAGCTGCTTGTTCTTCTTTTTCCACTTTAGGCTCAGCTTCCATTAGAAATTATATTAGTTGCTACCTAGAAATGTAAAGGATCAGACAAATTGCAGAAGAAGAAAAAAATTCATGACAAACTGGGCCATAAGGAATGGCAAAAGTTGCAAATAGACAGCAATTATTTTCTTTCTAATCGCTGGAAGAGAAGGGGCAACCACATCTATTTTGCATGGCCGAATTATATCGGTACATAAACAAAGTTCTCAGGTATTATATGCACAAAAAAAGATCAACATCAATGTATGGTGTATACACCAAGTCTGAGTTTATGATCAAGCACAAAATTGCAGCAGCAGCGAATGCTTAATTCCAAATTCTGAATCTGAACTCTTGTAGGCAAAGCTTTCATCAGACTTGCACTCTTTCATGGGTCATTTCTTTTATTGATTCCATAAGGCAGCTTGCTATTCTCATCGCTTTAGCTGCACTGCCTATACATGAAAAGACCATTTCTACACCATTATAATGTTTCTGTTATTGACACAACAAGCCTAGTTTGAACTGAATCAAAACTATAGAAGTTTGTATATATATATATATATAACCAAATGGTAATATCAAAGGATCATTCAGTGCTTATAACATTTCAGGTGTAAAATGGGCAATATGCACAAACTTATCTCTTCTTACTCAGTAGAGGCAAAGAGGCTGCTTCCAAAAATTGAGCTCAACACCACAAGTAAAGGTGCAAGCCACGTTACCATCATATTGAGCATATATGCAAATTACAAACACTGTCAACAAATTGAAAAGCAAAAAATTAACTAAATCAAACACCTATCAAACAGATAATCAACAACCATACAGTGTTGTTTCATATAGCCATCATCGACAATAAAACCTTCCAACAAATACCATCTATGTCCTCAACCACGCCCGTGTAGATAAACTATGCTCAATTCTCGCCACTAATAGATCGGGAATAGCCAAAACCACCACACCTCACCCACCAGCCCGTCATTTTGGAAGTTTTTTTGGAAACCATTCGGCAATTTAGCATGCATACAAACATTTTAACAAACATGTAGTATGCATTTCTCAAACAACAGCAAAAGACCATTTCTCAAGGTCAAGAAAAAACCAACAAATATGTCATCAAAATTCAAGAGCAACGGATAAAAGGAAAGGGGATAATAACAACTCAGAATTAACAAGAGAACAAGAATGAAGCAAACAGATGGGCAAAGTACAGCGTAATATTAAGGTCAAAGAACATGGTTAGCAAGAAAAGAAAACAATACCCAAGATTTGATTTCGCATCAAATTCAAGCCTCGTGGATTTTGACAAACTTGGTTGTCCTTATCAAAGAGAAAGCAAGTACACAAATCTGTATTGATAGATAGAGAGAGAAAAGAAAGTGTACCTGAAGAAAATTGGAGAAGAAAGCGAGCGCGAGCGAGAGAGAGGGAGTCAGTCCAGTGATGTTGGTTTGGGACGAGCAGGGTTTTGGTGATGGTTTGCGCGTGTTCTAAACGTGCGCTTCCAAAGCGTTCAACCAAAAGGTTTTGTTTTGGGGGAATTTGAGTTGGGGCAGGCCAAACCCAACCCGATCCCGCAACAGAAGTGGGTTGGGTTGGCTTAAAAATGAGGAATGGGCTCAACCAAACGCAGGCTAAGTCAATCTCTCTCTTCTCCTTTTTTTTTTTTTTTTTTTATACGTAGATTCGAATCTAAATCACCATATTAGAAAATGAAGATCTCTCTTCTCTCTCACTTATAATAACATATATGTAATACCTTTCTAAGCCTTTTGCCTAAAATCAAATGTAATATCTATCTTATCAATTTAATATTTGATATATGAGTTATTAGTTCACATGATATTGAATTAATTTTTTTATGGGAAGGCCCATGCGAGTTGGGTCTCCATGCATCGCCCTTGTGCTGCACTATTGCATTAGCCTGTCGCGCCCACAAAAAAAAAATATATATATATGTGTGTTTGTGTGTGTATGTATGTATATATATGTAAAAATATATTATATTTTCTGCTTCCTTTTTTTCTCCCCATGTATCAATATCTTACTTTTGTGTTCAATCCATACTCAAAGAAGCATCAAGACCAAACTTGTCTATTGGGTCCGAGTATCGCGCAATACAATCTAACACATTATCGGTTAAATTCTTAGTATCAAATTGTCAAAACCATAACCACTCTTTCTATTTTTTGGGTATCATGGTTTGATCACTACTTAATATTTAAAGTTTTATTCTAATTAATCTAGATCGAACCGTTGTAGGGTTCATTTTGTAGGGGCGGGTCTCCCAATATTATTTTTTTCGTGTCGAGAGTTGAACTCCCAAACTGATTAAGGAACGAAGATATCCATCCCACCTATTTCAACAAGTATAGATAGAACTACTCTTATTAAAGCAGGAGATTTGCCAAGTCTAGATAATTACATAATATGTATATCAATTGTTACCCTCATCATTGGTTTCGTTTCTATTAGAAAAAAACCTATTTTAGAAACACTTGGAATGCACCAATAGGAGTCCAAACTATGAAACTTATGGTATTATTAAAGTTTTTTTTTACACGATATTTAAATCTGAATTGGGATTGAATAAGAGAATTATAATTATTAAATTGTTTCCTTGTGATAAAGGTATTATTGTGTATGAGACTAAGAAGCTTACTCTTCTTCCTCACTTAGGTAGCAAAAGAAACTATTGAACAAAAACAAGTTTACAAAGAGAAAAGAAAAACATAATTGGACTTGATTGAAAAATAAGAGAGATTAAATGGATCAAAATATTATGTGTTAGTTCATCACAGAATTGACTATTATTTTTTATTTAAAATGTATTTTAATCAATATAAAATTGTTCCAATTTAAAAAATTTATTTATTTATCTTTTTGATAATATAAAATTAAATTTTATTTTGGGTACAAAAATATAAAATTTAATCACGCAACATAACTCTCTCTATTTACTTGGAACTGGGCCTCTTCTTATTGCCCGGGCCCAATACTGTCACCACTCTCCTCGGTTGTTGTTTTTTTTTTTTTTGTTAACTGGATCTTTCCTTTTTCAATTTTCATTTTCAGGTTTTTAAACTCTCTCCCTCCCCTCTTTTCCTTCTCCCCCGCCATCTTCCGCCATTTGGTCTAATTCAAAGAGAAACCCCCCTTTCCTCCAATTTCGAAACGTCACACACTCACTTAAGGCTTCTTGTATCCGACGATGGCAGACGAAACCCTAGCAGGTTCTAACGTTTCTACAGAGTCTCAGCCGACAAACGAAGCAACTATTGAATCAAAAACTGAAGGACCCACTGATTCTTCCTGCAACAACAATAACAATCCAGAGAGTTCGGGGGTTTCTTCCTTGGATGTAATAGAGAAAGAAAAGACTCTCGAATTGGCTCCAAGGCTTTCAAGGACAACGACTATGTCGAAGCCTCCGAGTGTTTCAGCCGTGCCCTTGAAATCAGGTTTAAGGTTTTTCCTTTTTTTTGTTAATTTCATTTTCTCCGCCCTCACGCTTTTAGGGTTTTGTTAAAGCATTTTGTTTTTGGTTCTGATTTTCGGGTTTTTATAGGAATTTCAATTTTGGCGCTCAATTTTTTATCTTCGACTCCTTTTGCGATTTTAGGGTTTACTTAAGTGTTCTTTTTCTAGATTGTATTCTGGGTATTTTATAGTTCAGGGGTATGGAATGTTTGTTTTAGTGTAGTAAAATAATCTTACCTAGCTTGCCCTCATTTTTTCTCATCCAATGTTGCTCTTATTTTTTCTTTTTCTTTTCTTTTCAAATTTTAGGGTATGGAATGTTAAATTTAGTTAAGTGGAGTAGTTTTTTCTATTTTCCGCTCATTTTCTTCTTGGGTAGTGCACTCTGTTGCTTTGGAACAGATGGTGAAAGAGAGGTGAAATCTTAAACTGATCTTTGTTGTTAGGGTGGTAAAAGCATTCTTGGTGTAGTATGAAAAATGGTCTACTTTCTTGAGATCCTGAGTCAGAGTATTTCACGTTTGAGGGGAGGAGAGAGTGATGTGTATGTTCAGGGATGGGGCTCTTATGGGGTTTATAAAGCACTGGCAGAGAGAGACTGAGAACTATTGCAGACATTTGTGTTTAATCTTTAATGGTCATTGTCATTTTTGGATTCATGCTACTCCTTAAATCATGAGGTATCTCATTTGTTTGATTGATTTCGTAGTTTAATTTACAAAGGAGGCTGAACCTCAACAAGATTCAGATAAGGATGGGTCTGTTAAGAGTGCGGTGACTTGTGAATCTTCCACAGCATCTGTTGCAAACAGTACAGAACATGTTGGGGGTTCAAATGTTCCAGAAGGAGACATAGATGCTGGTTAGTGTGCATGCATTTTTATGAATTGTGTTACATGTCTTTCATATGTTAAACATTATTAGATGTATAAGTTCGGAAATTCTATATTGTAAACTTCAGTTCATCTCATCTGGAACATGCTAGGAGTCCTATTGCACTTGAGATCATCTTTTGGCCAGTGAGTGTGGTGTCTAATTCCTTGTTCCCAAATATCACACGGTTGTTTATGTTGGTGAGGACTGCTCCCGACCCCCACTCCCTACCTTCCCCAGCTTTACTGCAGGCTTTCTCCTTTTCTTTATATATATATTCTCTATATCATCATCATCATTATTATTCTTGTGTGTAGTTGTGGATTGAGGATCTATGAATGTGTACCTCCCCTCCCCAACTGCACTTATCCATTTCTCATGCTTCTTTCTATAAGAAAATGAAGAACAGTTTAAAACTGGTGGCCTGGAAATAGTAATAGGTTCAAATAACTACAATGGAAAACACTCAAGTTGATCATATAATTTATGTACCATGTCGTGCTTTTCAATCATTGTGGGATTCTCATGCTGTTTTCTGCGTTTACTTATTGGCAGAGGCCAGTGGTGAAGATCAGGATGAAGGGAAGGACAGTGATGTTGAGGACCTGGCTGAAGCGGATGAAGATGAGTCTGACCTTGATCTGGCATGGAAAATGTTAGATGTTGCCAGGGCAATAGTTGAAAAGAACTCAGATGATACGATAGAGAAAGTGGATATATTGTCAACATTGGCGGAGGTGGCTTTAGAAAGAGGTCTCTCTCTTACTCTCTTTCTCTCTCAGATGATGTCAACATTGTCAACATAGAGTTGCATTTTGTTCACAGGCAAGTAGGATCATGATAGTGAAATTAAAATGTTGTAGTTCTGATTTGTTATAATGGAAATCAGAGAGTATCAGACATATAATAACATGGATTTCTAACC
Organism: Dillenia suffruticosa; assembly: GCA_033439265.1. Taxonomy (NCBI): domain Eukaryota; kingdom Viridiplantae; phylum Streptophyta; class Magnoliopsida; order Dilleniales; family Dilleniaceae; genus Dillenia; species Dillenia suffruticosa. Next base: position 2,263,754 of record JAVTVX010000012.1, on the reverse strand, counting down.
TCTTACATTTTGTGCTTGGGAACATTTTCTCAATGCCAAATGCTCAAAGTAGTGTTCCAAACTTCATAGCAATAAAAGCAAATATTGATATTGAATTCATACCTGGTACGATTTACTTGGTTGCCGGAAGGAAAAAAAGAGACGAGAATAGGCTACATGGGCAACTGTGAAACAACCTTGTTTGGAGCAAATAACCATCCAAATGGGGAGACTCGAATGGTGGTGGTTTCGTGAAGATTGACTTCACACGTCAACGAGAAAAAGGATTCTGGCAAAAAAATCTAGAGAATAGCCGGTAGGAAATTTCTGAAGTGGCTGGTGGTCTTATTTTGCTGCTCAGAAGTGAAGATGTTGAAAAGGATGGTTGACCAAGGTTGAAGGAGGAAGAGAGATGCTGATGGAAGGAGAAGTGACGTGTTTCCAAAAAAAGGAAGAAAACAAACAATAGCAATTCCAAGAGACATTTACTGTTTCTACCAATTCCTAATAAGCACATATATGTCTCCTCAGCCTATGTGTTTAGAATTTAGTGTTTACTCCACCACATTTTTTTCAATTCCTTATAGCCTTTCACCTTGCACAATTAATTTGTTAGATTCTTATTACCAAGTATATATGTTATGACAAAACAAACAATACCAGTTGGTTTGCATTGCATACTAGGACTGTAGGTTACTGATAAGTTTAGGAATTTAGATTTAAGTGGATCACTTATCTCCTTTTTTTTATGCATAGTTTTCTGGATCAGAAAATTTTGATCCTAAAATTTGAACCAAGTAAGCCCACCTCTCTTTACCGTGTACCCAGAAAAGTCCTGTTCCACCTACCCATGCCCGTACTGCATACTGCTATCCATGAAACTATGATCAGACCCCTTGTTTGTCACATAAAAAAAGAAAATGAGAATGCCAGCATGTCGTTTCTCTGCCCTGAAGATCTTGTAAAATTTTGTGTATGCATTAATTGGATTTAGAGCTTTTATATTTGAGGTAATCAATACTTTCTTTATCTTTCATTTCCTGCAGAGGATGTTGAAACTTCTCTTAGTGACTACATGAAAGCACTTTCCATCTTGGGGCGCTTGGTTGAACCAGATAGTCGACGTATAGCTGAATTGTATCCTTTTAAAAGTGAAATAGAGCTTGAAAGATAACGAATAGAAAATATTTTAGTGAGATCAACAGTGATAAGTTGGGAAGTAAAAGAAAAAGCACAAGGAAGAAAGACAATTGCACATTGCTTATGTTTTTCAAAGAAAAATTGTTATGATCCAAAAATTTCTAGTTGGCTTCCTCTTTATTGATAACCTTAGCAGGTAACCCAGAAAATTTAGGATACGCTTGTGCTTGGAGGTTGGCTCTAAGGCTGCAGATGCCATTCCCTATTGCCAGAAGGCGATAGCAATATGCAAATCTCGCATGGAGCGGCTTGGGGGTGAAATTGAGTTAGAACAAAGAGATGAATTATCTTCTGGTGGGTCCCAACCTTTTAGTAGTATTTCAGACAAGAAAGCAGAAGTTGAAACACTTACAAGCCTCACCAGTGATCTGGAAAAGAGGGCAAGTATGCTCGTGTATCATTCGAATAGTTCAATCTCAATGTGCTGATACACTATTGCTTTTTTTTTGGGGGGGGGGATTTGCAGCTGGAAGATTTGCAGCAGCTGGTCCAGAACCCAACATCAATTCTTGCAGAAATCTTGGAGATGAAAGCAAGAGCTGGTGAGAAGAATGCATCTTCAGTTGCAATGAAATCATCAGAGATGGGTACTGCTACCAGCAATGGTGGTTTAGAGTCTCCTACTGTTTCCACTTCTCACACTAATACGAATGGGACTGCTGGAGTTACTCATATTGGAGTGGTTGGAAGAGGGGTCAAACGTGTAGTACTGAGCTCTGGAACTGCAGAGTCTAGCCCAATGAAGATACCTGCTCTGGAACCATCATCTGACAAAGGTGATGGCAGTTCTTCTGGAGGACCCTGATGTCCAGTTGTATTTGATGGTTCAATTAGGATACCATTTTGACCTGTCAAGGGAAGCAAAGAATGTGGTAAAGAACTGGATTTTACTCCCCGGCAAATCGTTGCTTTCCTGGTAACTGCTTCATTTAGCCGAACACAGTCTTGGTGGTGTATATTGTCTTTCTGTAGTTATCTTGTATGACATTCTGGATTTGCTTTGCTATATGAACAATATCCAATCTTGAAACACCATACTGGCATCTCATGCTTATGATGGCGCATAGATTTTAACTTACGACTCTATTAACTCTTAGTTGATAATTGATATTTCATTTACGCATTGAAACATGGCAAGCCGGTGTGTTTGTGCTTGTGGAACACATCATCTCTTCTTCTTAACTGGACTTAATGTAATCTGTAATCTACTTGGCTAAAAATTGCCCCTGGCTGCAAATGGCATGTGCAGCGTGTTAGATATTGTTTGTGATATGTTATGGGTATTTGTTCCATATTAAAAAATTAAAAAAAATTTGATGGGTTTATAACCCATCAAATTTGAAATCATTTGAATTTAGTTGAAATGGTGTATTTGAGGGAAAACGTGATTTTTATCAAATGATCTTTAAAAATAAATAGATAAATAATTATTTAAGTGTCAAAGATAGGACACTTAGACATTAAAAAATAAGTATCTATTCGGTTATTTATTATTTTATTCAAAAGATAATTTTGAAAATTAAATAAATCGATATTTTTTTATTAAAATATCATTTTTTAATAATGAAGTAATACCTCTTGAATAAACAGATGATTTTTTAAAACAAAAGGATATATTTATTATGCCCTTTAAATAAAGAGATATCTCATAATTGTAAACTTTCATTTTTTATAAATAGTCTCTTTTACTATTGGGAAAATTCGTTTCAAAATTTTCTATCATCGGCGATAAAACAAATTCTTTGTTTTTCGAAAATTTTTATTTTGTTTATGACAGAATTTGAAAATTTTATTGTCTCATATTTATGTTTTGACTTGCATATCATGAAAGAATTTATTGTCAACCCAGCCAATAATATTACGGGGCATAATTTTCTTAGGGACAATTATTTTTTCATGTATAAGTCCCTTTAAATTATATATTTTCAAAATCCTTCAAATTTTCCCAACACGTTGCTTCTGGTAATCGTGGAAATTCACCGGCTCCCTAATTTATGAGCATGGTTCATGCGAAGGCCCGAGGCTTCTCCATTTTCGTAGGATTCGAGGACAACGTGGATTTTCCTTGGAGACTTATTTGAGTGATATTTTTGAAGAAATAAATGATTTTTTAAATTAAAATAACATATTCATTATATGATTAAAATGAAAAGATATTTCATAATCATAAATCTTTATTTTCTATAAATATATTCCCTCTCACCGTTGAGAAAATTCATTTCAAAAATTTTTATTATCGGTGATAAAACAAATTTTTTATTTTTCAAAAATCTTTATTTTATGTTTTTGAAAGAATCAAAATTTTGTTATTTTAAATTTCTGTTTTAACTTGCATATACTAAATAAATTTGTCGTTAACTCTTTCAGCAACACAGTGGGAACATAATTTTTTTAAAGATTGTGATTATTTCATGTGTAAGTCCATTCAAATTCTACATTTTCGAAATCCTTTAAATTTTCCGGACACAGTGCTTCTGGTAATTGTGGAAATTCAACAGAGCTCTAATTTATGAACATGGTTCATGCAAAGGCCCGAGGCTTCTCCATTTTCGTAGGATTCGAGGACACCGTGGATCTATCCTTGGAGACTTATTTCTAATAATCAAGTGATGTCTCTTAAATAAATAGATGATTTTTTAATCAAAAGAACATATTTCTTATATCCTTTAGATATCTCATAATTACAAACCTTTTCGGTACCAAAAAAAAATAATTACAAACCTTTATTTTCTATAAATACTTACTCTCACTATTGAAAAAATTCATTTCAAAATTTTCTATCCTTGGCAATAAAGTAAAATTTTCTTTTTCCAAAAATCTCTATTTTATTATCGAGAGAAATTTAAAATTTTACTATCTTAAATTTATATTTTGATTTGCTTATCCGAAAGAATTTATTGTCAATTCAGTCAATAATATAGTGAAGGTATAATTCTTTTGTGTAAGTCCGTTCAAATTTTACATTTTCGACAATCTTTCAAATTTTCCCAACACAGTGCTTCTGGTAATTATGGAAATTAAGCAGCTCTCTAATTTATGAACATGGTTCATGCAAAGGCCCAAGGCTTCTCCGTTTTCGTAGGATTCGAGGACAACGTGGATCTTTCCTTGGAGACAAGGGACACATACTAGGTTTTAATAATTTTTTTTTTAATTATATTTCATCCTCATGTACTAACGTTGAAGTTTGTTTCATTTCATATCACATGATATTATAGTTATCAAATGTTATTTCCTAAACAATAATAAAATAAGTTGGAAGTACTGGTATTAAGAGATTGCTTTTTCCGGTGCTTGGGATTTGATTTAGGGAGTAAGCGTGTGAGCCTGCGTTAAAAGCTTGAGCTTTGTTCTGTCTATACATTTTTGCTAGATTAATTTGTGAGAGTCACAAATTATTAATTTACCGAAAAATTTTCAAACGAGTAATGTTAGATGACAAAATCTTTTACAGCAGTTCATGTCGGTACCACAAACTCATATGAATTATCACGTAAAATTTGATCTATTTGTCTAGTCAGCGGTGACTAGACTCATAACTACAACCCCTGTCATTTTTTTTTTTTAATTTAAAGCATAGTGAATGTTGAGACCTCAGAGTTTGGTGGTCATGGTGTGGTCCTGGTTCATCAACATGTGCCGTAAGACACCTTTGATTTTGTCATAGCTAGATCCACTCTGTCTCCACTTAGTAGAGCTCCCCTGTCTCCACTTGGTAGGGTTGTCATTGAAGAAATTTGATGTTTTGGCTTTACAAGTCCCTTGTAAGATTTTTCATTGAAGATCAACGATGCGTAGATCTAATGATAGAATATTAAATTTTCTTAATTAAAATCCTGAATTGAAATTTTAAAAATAGAAAAATAGATATCGGGAGAATCAATATCCCTAAATTGGATCCAATAGTTGCTCAAGTTGGATTAATCGGGTTTCAAGACACTGACGGTCAAGTAACAAAAAAATATATATATATCTCGGATGAAGAATGGTAAAAGTTGCTTTCAATACAAAAAAGTGTGAAAACTATGTTTCAGCTTGGACGTTCTTGTCGTGTCTGTTGATAAGGGGAATATCATGGGACGACTGGCATCCAATAATAATGAACATTATAGTTTAAGATTACAGTGCAAGAGCGATATCTCCAACACTATGCTGCTGTAACCTTGTGGTACAATGAACATAAAGACACATGGTCGATTAATTCGAAGGGATAGAATTCTATAAAGCTGGATGGATAAGAAGATTAGGGTCATGCCCCCAAAGCACTTCAACTTTGTCTAGGAGTAGTTGCTAAAATGTGCTTCAGGGTAGACTGCAAGCAGTGCGGCAAGTACGGATGGGGGGGTTGTGGAAAGCACTTGACTAACCTCTACGCGAGCATCGATAGAGGCAAGCACTGTATGTGCCGACCATGGCCTGGTGTTGTTATCCCCACTGAAAACTCGGCCTCTTGGTCAAATTCAACCTCATCTTCAACTTCTCAAGGTAAAATTGAATACATTATATTCTTTGATGAACCGTTTAGATTTATATTTTTCTTTTCTTTTTTGGGGGGGGGGGTGTAATGTTGGGGGAACGTGTTCCTTCATACGTAATAGCATGTGAACAGTGTGAATGCCGTAAGTTATAAGTTACAAGATGGATATAGTAGACATGTGAGCTAAACTTAGACACGAGGTAAGGTATGAAAGCATATAAATATCATCAAGAGGGGTCATTTTCATCAATTTAAGATTTTGTTTTACGTTAGATATTCAGTATTTCATGTCATATGCATTTGTATGCATCTTGATGGTTGGTAAGCTTTCTCCCTCTTGAAAATCACACTTTAAATGATTGGGATTTTATACATTCCTGGTTTGTTGATTGGAAATGATCATCGTGCTCTAGGTCATCTACTCTCTCTCTCCCCATTGACAAGCAAAGGATTTTCCTCTTGGTTGGTCTTTTTTTTTTCTTGGGGGGGGGGGGGGGGGGTTAAGAAAGACAGCTAGCAGCAAGCAAAACACAAGGCAAAAGAAAAAAACAAACCCCTAACAAAGAGGCAGGCCACTGCGACACTTTCTTTCTTCCTAATCCAAGAAACGCACAGACAAAAAAAATGCAGAAATACAAATGCACAGACAAAAGCGTAATACAATTTGTCAATCATGATCCAATGTTTACCCTTGTTTTATTAAAAAAAAAAAGCCGTATATTTATGACATGTAGTTTTGTATATCGAAAATATAAAATAATATAATTTTTGGGACGAAAAGGAGATAAGGGACAACGATCCCTTAAAGTATTAGGAGAAAAAAATTATATATAGAATTTTAAAAATTATAATTTTAAATATTATTTGCTTTTTAAAAAATACAATTCTCATCTCTTTTGAAAAATTACGAACTGAAATATAAATTTTTGATTTCATTTGTAAATAATACTGTCACTTTATTATTCAATTGGTTATTAATTTTGTCGCTAACCAATGGATTTTTTTTTTCCTTTCTATATGTATAAGGAGAGGGCGAATCTTGACATAATTGTAGAGTTGTTTCTTTAGTGATTTCAAGATTATAGATACGAGTTGTGAAAATAGTCTGTTTGCAAAAATACAAGAGAAAGACATACGCTTACACTCCCCCTACTCCCGTATTAAGTTGGAGAACATTTTGTGTATCAGGTGAGTTCTTTAATATGTCTATTTGAAATAACTAATATGAAAATAAACACATTAAAGTGGGATAAATTATGAGTATAAATTTAGGACAATGTTCTTGTATCACTTCAAGCTTAAAAGTTCACTATTTCATTATAATTGTTATAGTAAGAATTTGATATAATTTTTCAATTGCGCAAGAATAGGTAAATTATTCTTTCTAAACATAATAAAATGTAATAAAAAAGTGAATGCCCATAAGAAGAGAGAGATATTTAACTAATGTTTTGTTGATACGATAATTTACTGATATTTTTTAAATAAAATTTTATATTCAAATTTTGTATATAACGAAAACAAATACATAAAGAGTTTTTTTTTTTTAAGTTCTAATTTTGGTTTGATCAAGATTTAATTAGATTTAATATAATTAACAAATATCAATATTTTATATATATATATATAAAAAGAGAGAGATAATCAATTATATTATTTTGAAATTGCATATTAGGGTATTTATATACGAGGGATCCTTACAATGATTCAGAGATAAATTGAATTAATTTAATTTGTGATCAATCACACAAGTGTGCAATTAAATTAATTATGCTTTCAGTGTTAACTTGAAATGCATTTTTAATGCCATTTGTGCAGAGAAGGAGAAATGATGAAGATGCATTGGATGCCATTCGTCTAAAGATAAAGTGTCATATTAAGGGTATGGTCCATACATAAAAAAAAAAAAAAAAAAAAAAAAAAGATTGTTGAGAGATCTTAGTTGGATGCCATCGTGTCCTCCTAGTATCTGTATTGTTATGATCTATGTGGTTTTATAGTATTCTGAGAGAATAATGTAATCCAGGTTTTGTCGATGCTTATATTGACCAACCTGTATGGCAACATCGTGTCTTTTTCAATTTGTATATTTATATTTATATTTATATAATGTAAGGTACGAGTCTCTTTTTCTTGTGCAGGGCGCTCAAATTCAAAAATCAAAATCAAAATCGGTCGTTTTGGTCATTGGTTTTCGAGCTCATCTTGGTACGGGCTTGTCATGGTTTTCGTGCTTCCTTCTTTTGGCTTATCTTTCAATGGATTTTTTTTTACCATGCCTGATCAATGAATCAAACAGTACGTTTGAGAGAAAGATAGAGGGATCAATCATCCTCATTTTAGTAAAATAAAATATTAAAATTTTTAATTAATTTATAAATTTAAAATTTATAAATAAAAAAATTATGTTAAGAAATTTATTTTTTAAATATAATTTTTATAAATATTTGAATTAAATTAATCAAAATATAATTTTAGATATAAATGAAAAGAGAAATAAGAGATGAGAGAGAAGATTAAATTTGGGTACTAAACTCTTTTTAAGTGATCAAATATCATTAATTGTGGATGTGGGGGATATTGAGATGAAGCAAGAGTATTCAACAAAAGGGGTGTCCAGTCCAAGGAGAAAGCTCTCGACCCTCCTTCTCTTATGCACTTTGTCTAATGATTGGACACAACAAAAAGTAATACGAATGAAGAAATGATGAAAGGAAAGAGCTCTCGTCAACTTGAATGATTACTCTCAGTTTTTCAAATGACCCTTCCAAATCAAAGAGCACAAGAAGCTTCATCAAGCTCACAACACAAGAAGTTTGGTTTAGGTGTTTCGCTTTCCTTGTCTTTACACTGTTGTTTACATCATTACCCACAATAATTAAATTACCCAAAAATCAAACTTTATTTTAATAATTTGATAATCATGGATTGGACTTCTCCCTAATCTATAAAAAATTTGAATTATTAACCCACCCCGCTTTCACACAAATATAAAAATTGCAATAAATGCATGTAACGAAAGGTACAAGAACACATTGATGAGGAGCCAACCCCAACGTCCCGTGCTGGGTTTTCAGACCTGAACTGCACAAAACCATTATACTCATACTCATGATCTGAGGTCAATTAATAGCTGAGAGAGAGAGAGAGAGAGAGAGAGAGAGAGAGAGAGAGAGAGAGAGAGTATTTTGGTCACGTCTATAATGTGAACATTCCCACCACTGGGTTTCTAAAATGGAAACTCAATAAATGTGAATTTGAACGGGTGTTTTTTTTTTAAATTCTGGGTTGGGGTGGGATTAATCTAATGGGGGTGAGAGTGAAAGCAATGAATTCAATGGTCTGTGTGTGTTCGAAATTCCAACATTGCAACATGAGGTTAGAATTCTAGAAGTGAGAGAGTGCATTTTCGGTGTCTGATTTTGTCAAATTAAACCAGCGGTGTGCACTAATGTAATGGTACGTAGATAAGCCAAGTTGAAAGATTAGTCGTATTCCATTCACAAAACTATGAACATTTAAAAAAAAAAATAATAAATAACAGACGATGCTCTATTTTGTAAAATAAAAGTAAGACTATTGACTCGTATAAATCACATAAATGGATAAATTTATGAAATAAGTGTGTTTAATGAATTGATTTATTATAATTAATAAAGACCCCGAATCAGCATATGATTGAAAGTGACCACAAATCAAAAAGAAAAAAGGGGGAAGAAAAAAAAGAAGAAGACTTGGTTGATTATCTTTCTAAAATAGGATGGCCATTATTACTGTAAGGGAAAAAAGCCATTTTTCTTTTTCAATTGAGCTTCCATGCTTATTACATTCTTAAGCAAATTCAATTCAATGCAATGCAACCACCACATAAATGATTGCTCTTTTCGTGTGTTCCGAAAAGAAGAGCAATTTCTTCCATAAAACGATTGAACCATTTTTTATGAGAGGGAGTGGGAGTGGTTGTGAGAGAGAGAGAGAGAGAAGGAGATTCTGATCTGATTCAAGGTAAAAAAAGGTGGTGGGAGGGAGAAGAATACATTTTAGGAAAAGAAAAGGGTGGAAACTGGAAAGAGAAAAATAAAAATATAGTATTTAGTGTGAGATATCACCATCTCTTGCTTTCTCGAAGTTTGTTCTATAGCCCTCCTTGTCTCCTTTAATATTTTCCTGATTCCTATCGTCTTCATTGCCCAAAACACCTCGTTCCCTCGCTTACTGTTTGTATGCTGCTTTCCGACGAAGATGGTTGTGGGATTGCTTGAATTGATGGATCTGGTATAGTTTCCGCGAGAGAGAGAGAGAGAGAGAGAGTTTAGTAATGGCAACTGAGATGACGAGCTCTAAAGGCCAAGCATGGTAATAAACCTTTGCCTTTTTTTTCCCTTTTTGTTTTTGCTTCGAGAGACTGAATCTGTGGTTTCTGTTTTTTCTTCATTTTTTTTCAGGTTTTGTACAACTGGATTACCAAGCGACATTGTAATCGAAGTCGACGACATGAGTTTTCATCTTCACAAGGTTTCCCTCTCATGTCTTTTTCTTCTCTCTTTCTCTCTCTATTCTCTGCTTACAGACGGTTTTGAATTGTTTGTTGCAGTTTCCACTGATGTCTAAAAGTAGAAAGCTTCATGACTTGATAACTGAGCAAGAAACAACAATAAACCTTACTAAACGCCAAACAACTAACAGAGATGATGATGATGTTGATGAAGTAAAAGAAGAAGAGGAAGAAGAATCAGAAGTAGGCGAGTATTGTCACGTGACTCTAACGGATTTTCCTGGCGGTTGCGAGACGTTCGAAACCGCCGCGAAATTCTGTTACGGCGTCAAAATCGAACTCTCCACGCTAAACGTCGCTCCTCTTCGCTGCGCCGGTGAATTTCTCGGAATGACGGAAGAGTACTCCGAAGAAAATCTCATCTCCAAAACGGAGAGATTTCTCACTCAATCAGTCCTCAAAAGCTTGAAGGATTCGATTCGGACATTGAAAACTTGTGAGAGATTAATGCCCGTTGCAGAAACCCTAGGAATTGTGCAGAGATGCATCGAATCGATTTCAAACAGAGCTTCTTCTTCAGATCCGTCGCTGTTCGGTTGGCCGGTGAGCGACGAAATGGCGGCGAAACTGTCCAGTCAGGTGATCTGGAACGGAATCGAGACCGGGCTTCGCCGGAAGAGTTCGAAAAATTCTTGGTTTGAAGATCTTGCGCTGTTGAGTTTACCTTTGTTCAAGCGATTGATTATGGCGATGAGTGCTCAAAATCTGAGTCCTGAAATCATCGAAAATTGTCTAATTTATTACGCCAAGAAATACATTCCAGGTATTTCACGATCCACTCGTAAACCTTCTTCATCATCATTTGTCTTGTCGGAGACGGAACAGAGAGAACTCCTAGAGACGATCATCGCGAATCTTCCAATGGAGAAAACAACCTCGCGGAGCTTCAATTCCCGATCTTCAACCGCGACGCGGTTTCTCTTCGGACTACTACGAACGGCGAACATTCTGAATGCATCGGACGCTTGTCGAGGAACCCTGGAGAGAAAAATCGGATCTCAATTGGAAAATGCAAATCTAGACGATCTGTTAATCCCTAGCTATTCATACTTGAATGAGACGCTCTACGATGTGGATTGCGTGGAGAGGATTTTGAGTTACTTCTTGGATAGATATGAAGAAGAGAGATCCAATGCCGCCGCCGGAGCGACAGAAAATGAAAACAATGAAGACAATGCGAGATCGCCGGCCATCATGCTCGTCGGGAAATTGATCGACGGTTATTTGTCAGAGATTGCTTCGGATGCGAATTTGAAACCGGAGAAATTCTACAATTTGGCAGTTTCTCTTCCGGACGAAGCCCGGTTTTTCGACGACGGTCTTTATAGAGCCGTCGATGTATATCTTAAGGTATAAATTTAGTCATTTTTAGGTTAAATGAAATCAAAATGGTGGATTTTGAGGCTTAATTTATTTTCTCTCTCTATATTGTAGGCGCATCCATGGATATCAGAAGTAGAGAGAGAGAAAATTTGTGGAATTTTGGATTGCCAGAAGCTCACATTAGAGGCTTGTACTCACGCGGCTCAGAACGAGCGGCTTCCTCTCCGAGCTGTGGTCCAGGTTTTGTTTTTCGAACGGCTTCAGCTCCGTCAAGCAATAGCGGGCTCGATTTTAGCCGCGGAAGTTCCGATGGTTCAGCCGGATTTCGGTCGACCATCAGATGTACGAGGACACGGAGAGGAAGAGGTAGAGGAGGAAGAAGGGGATCAAGTCGAAAACGACGTCGTTTTAGCGCGGCAACCCGCCATGACGTGGACGGCGGCAGTAAGGGAGAATCAAGTGCTGCGACTAGACCTAGATAGCATGAGGTCGAGAGTACACGTGCTGGAGAGAGAGTGCTCGACGATGAGGAAGGCGATACAGAAGATTGATAAGTCGGGCTCACAAGGAGGAGGCGGGGGCTGGAGAAAGTCGTTGACTAAGAAATTTGGGTGCAAGTTCAAGACGCAGGTGTGTGATTCGCATGAACCAACGGCTGTTGATGCGAGAAGAGCGAGACATCGTCACCAACATCAACATCAACATCAGCATCAAGATTGAGAGAGTCTCACCCTACTTGATCACACCCCTTTTCGTACTACATTTATATTTATTTGCTCCTTGTATATTGTTTCTGTCGATGAACTGCGTTGCCAAGGTTGATTAATTAGTGCCACGTCAGATAAGGAAAAGAATGAGAAAATAAAATTATTATTATTATTATTATTATTATTTTTTAGTAAAGCATGTTTTGATTTTATAAAAATTTGAATATAAATTTATATCGAAACTAGTAGAGCGAACCTTACCAAGAAATCATCATTTGTTGGTTTAAGATTACTCTAAAATAGTCCCTGTCTCAAATTCACATAATCTTGACTTTGTCAAATCCATTCTTAACAGAGTTAAGAGAGAAGTGAAAAAGTAACGAAACCACGTCCAGAGGAAGTCCTTTGTTTTGATCTACGCGCGCAACTGCCGTGAAACCCCATCCACCCGATAGTCAGGTTGTAACATAAAAGAGAAACAGAAAAATAAAAAATGAATATAAAATAATATAACAAATGATTTTTGGTGAGAATTAAAGAAACAAAAACGTAAAAAAATGTATAAATATATAAAAATATGAAAATTTTATATAAATATTAATTATTTTATGAAAATAATAAAATGTAATGTTTTATAATAAAAATCTAAAATCTAAAATATATAATTATTAATTATGAAAAATAATATAAAATAAAATTATAATTATAAAAACAAATAATTTATTAAATATAGATAAATGTATAAATATTAAAAATTTATGAATTTTTATAGATAAACCTTTTCTATAAAAAATAATTTAATATCAGTCATCGTAAGAAGTAAAAAATTCTTACTCAATTGTCTCTTTTGAGATTAAGTGTTCAAAGATTTAGTATTCGAACTTTCTTGAGAGAGTGTAAAACCGTAATTTTTGCAACCCTACGTAACAAAAAAATAATTTAATATCATATGTGGGTCAAACATCCATACACTAAAAATTCAACTATTGAGAAATAACTGTTACACTTTATCTTGGTCAAAAATAAGAAAGATATGTGAAGAGACGATATAAAGGCAATATTCCCAAGAGCGTGGGTCAGCTTGTCTGCCTTCCTGTCTATCTCATTGAAAAAAAAATGTGTAGGAGATTAGGGTTAGCCTTCACATTTTCTTGTATGTCTCGTTGTGAAAAAAACAAAAAACTGAGGAAGGGAGATATTGTCATATATTTTTACATCTTAACATAGTTTTACTCCACTCAAATTCATATGAGTTCTTTTTTTATTTAGTATTTATTTGGATATTTAATTGATGAGGATCACCGTTCAATAATGTTGCTGCAGTGCCATACTGCACGACTTTTAATACAAAAATATTCTTTGAAGCTAAAGTTTTAGTGCAGTGGTACATGAAAATCACAGTTCTATACGTACGAGTTCAGAGAAAGCACCAGCTTTGGCAGCGTAAGCTAATGGGTTGCTGATATGATACAACTAACATATGCTAATATACACTATGCATATGCGTTACTGCGCATGCTGATGATGTATTGCCCGAGATTTTGAGGGAGGGAGGGAGAGGTCTGAAATTGGGGCGTGACTTTTCATGTGCTTACCTGTTTTTCGCGTTTGTGTTAGTGGTGTTTGGTACTTGCAAAAAGTTGAAAGGTTCACTTTTGGAATTTAAAGCGGAAAGTGGGGATGCTATGTGAGCTGCAACTTACAAGTCTAAAAGCAGCAATTCATGTTGCTGGCCCTTTGTCCTTTGTCTCATATCTTGACTTGTCTCCCGGTCTGTGTGTGTGTGTCTATGTGAGTGGTTGGCTTGCCCGAAGCGTCTCAACCCTACAAAACCAATAATCTTGCTCTTTTTTAGGACAACCCATTTTTGGGAGGATCATGTTAATCTCCTTTATATCGTTTTAACTGCATAGAACTTGCTTCGCTTCATTTCAAGCACAAGGTCCTACTATACTAAGGAATGTGAAAGCAGAATAGAAGTGTCATGTTGACTAATTACAAGACCCGCATAAAATTAATTTTCGTGTAGACTGTGGGTAGCTAACGAGACATGTCTGGTTAATCGCCATGCCAATAATCGGTTGACCGGAGCTTTGTTCTACGCAATGATTATTTGGCTTGGAGATTGTCTTAGCTTTACCAAAGAAAGTGTAGACATATTTGTGACATAGGAGGCCCGTATGACCCAGCTGTTGCCACAGTTCGGCATATGATTCTACAACCAAGTGTCGAAAACTATCTGCCCTAAATATGATTCCACAGTTCAGCGAATTATTTGAAGGGTCGAATGTAGTAATTCTCGCTTAGACTATATACGATAATGGACTTGATATAATATCTTATTGTTAGCTCTAATGGAACTTGGGCAGCATAACACAAAGAGTTGTAACCTCAGACTATTTGTTGCCCTTTATATAATGGATTGAAAGTAGTTCCGACCTAACGAGAAAATTAATTAAGAAAATTTTGGTAGCAATATATAAGACTGATTCTGAGTTGATTACCAACATAAGATCATTTACTAAATAAATTGATTTTTGTATGATTTAACATATTTATACGTTTTAAATTTCAACTTGAGACGTTGAATTAGTTAATAATAAATTGAGATTTCTTTAATATTTTTAAATTCATCTATAAAGGAAAGACTAGTCTAATTTAGAAAACAAACTAATCATAAACACCACTTAAGTTCATTCAATTGCCCTACACTTATATGTTAGATATAAATCTTTTTTTTTTTCGTATTATTCCACATGGTGTCCTACTTAAGCAAGGTGGCTGACCATATCAAGGGCAAAGGAAGGAGGAAGCTACCCCAAAATTTTAGAAAATACATGTACACGTATATATATATATATAAGATTTGGCCTCTAATCATACAACTGGGCTTGGGCCAAGCCGGATGTCAAAATAACCTTGAAGTAAAGACAGCAAGGAAAAGCCCAACGAAAGGCACTAACACCCCACGTCAAGAATCGGGATTCGAGTCTTGGTAGTGGCAAAAACATTATTGAGAGAGCTTCCTCCCGATTCAGACCCGACAGCAGCTCGGTTGAGATTAGTCGGAGCAAAGTTTAGAATACTCGATGGTGAGACCAAAAAAAAAAAGGAAAAGCCCAACAAGAGGATAGCCATCATAATGGGCCCTATGCCACTGCATTAATGTTATTGGGCTCTAATTTTTTATTAAACACTCTATAAATACTTGGTATTCTTTTTTATTTATTTATTTATTTTTTGGGTGAAAGATATTCTTTATTTTTATGTCTTTAGAAATGTACATAAACATGTGGTCATAGAAAAACATACGGGCTACGTGGGGCTTTCCCCTGGCAGTCAAAAACTAATGATTCTGAACCTACAAAATCGCCCTCCGTATAACATTTCCTGAACCAGCTGAAATGCAGGGAATTTTTGACCCGTATCATTTGCCTTATGCTTTCTCCCAGTTCTTTTGCATTTTACAGGCATTACAGTGTGTAATCAATTGCTTGTTAAACTTTCTGCATTTTTGCGAAGAGTGAACTCACAAGGTGAAGCAAAAACAATGGGGAGAATCGAGTTCTTGAGGATGAAAACTGACCCGGCTGCCGATGACTTGATCAATGCAGACCTAGTGGAGCTCAAAATTGCTGCTAAGAGACTCTTTGATCATGCTTTTAAGCTCGGAGCTGTCAACACTGGCACTTCCTTTTTCAAATGGCTTGCTTCTTTTTCTGCAATGTGAGTCTCCCCTTCACTGAGATGCTGGCATGGTCTGTTTTCGATAGTTTCGTCTGTTGTCAGGCATGTCTAAACATTGTTTCTCTACTGTGTGCTTGGTTTGGTGCAGTTACTTGTTGATATTGGATCGCACAAATTGGAGAACAAAGATGCTGACCTCACTTTTAGTCCCCTACATTTTCTTCAGTCTTCCTCATGGACCTTTCCATATGTTAAGGTAATCACATCAAATAAATATACTTGGTCTAGAGGTTTAAAGTGGTTTCTTTAAAAAGAAAAAAATAAAAAAATGGTGCAATGTTCGGGCCAACTCTGATCTGGCCATGGCTTAGTCCAATCCGCTCCATGTTCAAGTCTATTCACAGTCTTCTCATGGTAAAGTTTGTGTTGCTTAATTCAGGGGAGAAGTAGGAAAATGGATTTCTTTCATTACGGTGGTGCTTAGGCTCTTCTTCCCGCGACATGTCCCTGGTACATACATATCTTCCCTTGACCTCTTGCTCTTTCAATATCAACAAAAATGTGATGTTATATGGAAAAATATAACTTGTTAATTGCAGAGTCATTAGTGATGCCGGCATCATTGATTCTTCTCTTGGTTGTGGCACCGGACTTCTTTGCCCTATCTGTTAAGGGAAGCTGGATGGGCACTTTGATATGCCTTGCCATTGGTTGTTATCTGTTGCAGGAGCACATTCGAGCCACCGGCGGATTCAGAAATTCTTTTACACAGCCTCATGGTGTATCTAACACCGTTGGCCTCATTCTTCTTCTTGTGTTTCCTATATGGTCACTCGTCGTCCACTTTGGCTAAAGGCATTCTCTTTACCTATACCATCGCTGGTCTTCCCTTCCTTCCTTCTGTATTGAGCACATTGATCTTCCCAGGCATTCCTCATGATGTATCAAACTTTTGTTTTTTTTATTTGCAAGAGTGGCTACATTGGACTTCAAATTCCCAGGATGTTTTATATGAGAGATACGTATGTCTATTGTTTTGAATAAAAAATGACTATCGATGGCTTTTGTAGTTTAACAGTGTCATTGTTCATTGATATTAAAGCCAGAGAAAATTGTTATTTTTGAAATAATCTAAAGTAACGGATATATTTTTAACAATAATTTAAAATTTATATACATTTTAAAATTTTGAATGTATTGCACTGAAACAATCAATTTTATTTATTAATTATTTATCGATGCGCTCTGGGTATAGTGATAGAATACTAGATTTTCTTAATTAAAATCTTAAATTTGAATATTACCTGTGAATAAAAAATTATAGATTAAATTTTTATTAGACAATCCGCCCTCACATGCCTTAAAATTATTTTTATTTGACTTGAAATGTAATTTTTCTAATCTAAAATTATTTAAATTTATAAAATTCTTACATTTTACTGATATTAATTGATTTACTATTATGAAATTCAAAAAAATATATAATAAACTCAAAAGATAGAAATAAAAAACAATGCAGAGAGAATGATTTTATTTCTGGTGGTATATTCTACTTAAAGTTTCCACCTTATTTATAAACTTTGAAAGAAATATATTACATAAATATGAGAAATAAATTTAAATAATAAATTTACATAATAAAAGGAAAATAAACTCATGGCTCTTTATATTTTTGAATGAATATGGACAAGAAACTTATGATTTTTCCAATTTTTGAATGAATTTAAATATTTAAAAACATGGTTCTTTAAATTTTTGGATAAATATGAGCATCCACAAATTTTCGATATTTACAAAATATACAAAATTTTATCCCCATTTAATTATTATTAGCTAATTTGGTCCACGTATGGTCCGAATTTGTATCCGAACCGGATCTGGATCAATATGCATGAGCCCGGCCAAACCGCTGGGGAAGGACAATAAGGGAATTTCATATAATGAAAAGTTAGAGAGATTGCAAAACCCTAACCCTAACCCTAACCATGGAACAGAACCCCTGGGTTCTGCTTATAAAATTCAGAATGTGGGGGCGTTGTTGGAGCCCTCACCCAAGCTCTTAATCACAACTATCATCTTCCCTTCCCCTTCCCAGGTACTTTTTCTTCCCCAATAAACTATTATATTCGATTTTGGGGGGCTAATGATTCCTCCTTTGATTTTGTTCATTACTTGCAATCTCAATCGTTGGATCACGATTCCCCCTTTATTTTTCTTTTACTTTTCTGGGTTTTGATTTTCACCCATAATTTCTTATGGGGTTATCTTGATGGGCATGGTCTCTCGGTGATGAGCAAATAAAGATGACGAGTCTGATCTATTTCCATTCACTTTTCGTTTTGATGACAATTCGAGGCATTTGTCTGAGGGGTCTCCTTGCCCATCCCTTACTTTTACTAAATTTTAGCAAATCCACAAATTAATTTTTCTCATATATATATATATATGTGAATTATATCATCCTATAACCTTTCTGCCTAAGTTTTCGTACAAATCCAAAAATTCATATTTTAATCTATTGATTTAGGTGTATACGGGTCACTCGAATAAACGGGATTTGATTCATGATCAGTGTTTACCGGTTTAGCTAGCAGACAGATACTGCACATGTAAAACTTTATGGTCACGTAGTTGTTATGTACTAGTCTTTTATGTGGTAATTATGTTATGCATTGGTTTGTTGGAAGAACCTGGCATTGTGATGATGAGATTATTATCTGATAATTTATTGATTGAGATAATTAACCTCCTACTCATACTGAATGCCATTATTCCCATGGCTAAATATTACTGCATATCATTATTGTTACTACTTGGCATATGATGATATGATTGTCATATAGAAGTTGAATGATATTCATGATCGGTATTACCTTATAAAAACTTGCATTGGTGATTTGATCTGACATTCAAAATAAAACTCTGTTTTTGGCTTCTGTTGCAGTAGTTTTGTTCTCATTTCTGATGGGTCATTTGTGGGATTTTCCATCCTGACAGCCCATTTTGAAGGACCTCCAGGTTTCCTATTGATATGTCTTCTTGTCATGGAGGTCCTTCAACACAAGGGTTATTAGGGCTGAAAAATTGCAACCATCAATCATGGAAAACTTGATTTAGTTCTTGAGCCATTTCACTCAAAGACCAACAACAGTGAAGAATTTCATTTATCACGCTTTGGGTGTTCTATGGTATTATCAACAATAAACATGTAGCCTTTTGTTGCACTTCTCGAAACCCTTGTTAGTGTCAAAAGTAAAAACATTTATAATGATGCTATGCATAGCGATCATATTGTAAGTATAAAATGCATATGTTGCATTCTTGATGGGTATGGTTTCTCTGTGATGAGCAAATAAAGATGACGAGTCTGATCATTTCCATTCACTTCTTATTGTGATGACAATTTGAGGCATTTGTCTGAGAGGTCTCCTTGCCCATCCTGCACTGCATGTATAGGAATGCGCTCGCTCACACACACAATGCTGTTTTGGTCATATGGTTATGCTTATGTACTACTGATTAGTTGTTGGAATGCTGGCATTATGATGATGAATTAATTAATTATCTGATTGTTTCTTGATGAGATAATTAACCTCCTACTCATTCTGAATGCCAGTATTATTTAATATATTTATTATTATTGTGATTGTCATAATTATTAATGATATGTCTCATTATCATAGTACAATCTCTTCATTTGTGGTTGTGATTGCTCAATTATTTTTCTGTTATTTGTGTGCTAACTATTTTTGTCTGATCATTCATATAATACGGTCGATAACCTTTCCGCCTTATTGTTAAGCTAATCAATGGTTAAACACTATAATTTATTATTTCTTTTTCTTTCCTTTGTTTATTTATTTTTTTAAAATATCCCTCCCCACTTGTTGAACTTCATGTAAATAGATATTGTAGAGGCTTCTCACATGGATACAAAAGAGGAGAGGTTTGGGCACACGCTATAATGCAGCAATGATGAAAGCAAAATCAAACTCTCATTTTTATCCGTTGAGATATTCATCCATGATGCTTTTTCAAGCACTTTTGAGCTGCGGATGCATTTTTTGCCATTTAAACCCCTGCATATCTAGCTAATAAGTTATAATCCCCCTCCCTTTTTGGGTCCCAAGGGGACTAAACCCTTCCCTGCGGATGCACATGTATTTGCTTACTATGCTGATTGCCTCTTTTTTGGTACGAATTCCCGTTTGAGCTTGCACTATGAACAGGAAAATGCTTTTCCTCGATGCCCAAATGGCTCCAAGATTGATGCCATATTAATCCTTTGGAGCTGACAAGGGAAAGAAGTGTACGGGCAGTAGTACAAATGAAGTGCCATTTCAGCCATCAACAATTGCAGTATTCAGGTGTAGATGACAGTTCAGAATCGATTTTTTTTTATTTATTATATAAAAATTTGAATTTATGATAATCAAATTAGTTAAGAAATTTGTATCACTGGGTTTTTTTTAGGAGACATTATCCAGAACCGTGCGGTATACATGCAAGCATTTGAATTTGTAAAATGTTGGTGTGAATTAGTTTCGCATGAATTAAATTTCTGAAGCCTTTTCTTTTATTTTTGCTTGGCGGGGCAGATCAACGAAGCTTTGGTTGCCCTTTTTGAGTATTATTAAAAACGTTCGTACCCCTGGAAACTGTAAGGTGAATTTAATATTCTACGGAAGTGTTTAACCAGAGTCCTAATCATAACTAAAAAGTGAAATCATTGCCACAATTTAATGAAATTCGAATTTGTGAGGGTCCGGGTTCTCATTCTTCGGTAAAAGACTAAAACTTAAGATGTCACGGCGGGAGAGAACATTTAATTTAGTATATTATGGTATTTTAATTTAGTATATTATGGTATTAAATTTTTTAATTAAATTTAAAATTTAGAAATAAAAAAAATTATATTAAAAATATCGTCTAACATGCATTCCCCTCGATTGATAAGAAAGCACCCTTGTCTTACCCATATATACATATGCATGCGCACACACACCGTAAAAAAATAATCTCAAATTGATTAACATGTATAATCCAATAGTGTAATCTATATTTTGTAAATTATGTATAAAAATATGATAATTAAGAGTTTAGATGGGAAAATAATTTTGAATATGAATGAATGATATAAGAGAATTTATATAAATTAAATTAATATTATATATATATATATATATATATATATATATATATATATATATATGTCTCTCGTATCGTTTCCAAATAATTGGGTTTTCGTCGTTTTTGTTGTTTTAATCTTCGTTCCGCGTAAATCTGAACAATGAAGTTCACATCTGACTACATCCACTCATCGGGGCCAAATTCCAAAAGAGGAGTATCTTTATCCGGAAAATGAAGATTGACACATGGCATTGAGCGAAGACATTGGGCATTACCCCCTAGGGGCCAATAAGAGAAGACCTTATCTCATCTCTTATCCTACTGCCTAGACACGACTCTCACCGCAAAAAAACTCTTGCCCGATACTCTGCACCTTAAACCACAACCATACACTTGCACTACGATTGCTACTTACTACTTTTATCAGAACTAAACTCTGAGCAAAGCTAGCTCTTAGAGACACCCTACCATGGCAGCCTCACTACAAGCAGCGGCAACATTCATGCAGCCGACTAAGGTCGGCGTGCCAGCACGTGCTAGCTTGCAACTTAGATCATCTCAGAATGTTAGCAAGGCCTTTGGAGTTGAACAAACTAGTGCTAAATTGACTTGCTCTCTACAATCTGATCTAAAGGAGTTTGCTAACAAGTGTATTGATGCCACCAAGATTGCTGGCTTTGCTCTTGCCACCTCTGCCCTTGTTGTCTCGGTAAATTTTCTTTGTTCTTGCAAAATTTTCATCTTTCAATGTTTAATCTGTCTGGGATTTGGAGCTGGACTATGTTATTTGGTGTTTGTAATTAGCAAATTCATAGTTAATTATCTTTCATTTAGTGAACATGATTTTATCTATAGTTATTGACAAAACAATGAATATTTTCAAGGGCTTTAAATGGTGATAATTCTATCTCTATACATGCCGAGAGAGAGAGAGAGGGAGGGGGGAGAGCTTTATGCATGCTTGTTACCATTAGTTCATTGCAGCTAATGGTCTGGACTAGTACTCTTCCTTAAGAGCAGAATATGGTAGAAGTTGACCCCTATTGTGTAGTATTTATTAGTAAAAGATAATGTTATTGAAACAAAACAAATGGTTAATTTTAGGTTCATTAACTGTTTTGTTGTGTCAAAGAATTAGCAAACAATTTTATAAAACGTGTTTATATTCTCTTTACCACGCTACTTCAATTGATCAATCCGATCATTTATTGATTAATATTATTTGTTATTTAATGTATTCTTGACTAATTAAGATTCTACAAGAATTTGCTGATCGGATTATTTTGTAGGATGTAGGATGGACTTGGGTTAGCATTATAATCATTTGCAGTAGAAGAGAGATTAAAAATGTGCTCTTGAAAGCATTGACACATGGATTGATGAACAATTTGTTGATCTTGTAGGGAGCCAGTGCTGAAGGAGTCCCAAAGAGATTGACCTATGATGAAATCCAGAGCAAGACATATATGGAAGTGAAGGGAACAGGAACAGCTAACCAATGTCCAACCATTGACGGCGGTGTCGACTTCTTTGCCTTCAAACCGGGCAAATACATTGCGAAGAAGTTGTGCTTAGAGCCCACGTCCTTCACAGTCAAGGCTGAGGGCATCAACAAGAATGCCCCACCCGAGTTCCAAAAGACCAAGCTCATGACCCGCTTGACCTACACCCTTGATGAAATCGAAGGTCCTTTTGAGGTCTCCCCAGATGAGACTGTCAAGTTTGTGGAGAAAGATGGCATTGACTATGCTGCAGTCACAGTTCAACTTCCAGGAGGTGAACGTGTGCCTTTCCTATTCACCATCAAACAGTTGGTGGCAACAGGCAAGCCCGAGAGCTTCGGAGGAGAATTCCTTGTCCCATCTTACAGAGGTTCATCATTCTTGGACCCAAAAGGCAGAGGTGGCTCTACAGGTTATGACAACGCAGTTGCATTGCCTGCTGGAGGCAGGGGAGATGAGGAAGAGCTTTCTAAGGAGAATATTAAGAATACTTCATCATCTACCGGAAAAATCACCTTAAGTGTTACTAAGAGCAAGCCTGAGACCGGAGAAGTGATCGGTGTTTTTGAGAGTACGCAGCCATCTGACACTGATTTGGGAGCTAAGGTTCCTAAGGATGTGAAGATCCAAGGGATCTGGTATGCTCAGCTAGAGCAATAGAGCCTTTATTTTATTTTATTTCACTTTATTTTCTGTGGGGTTGCTCACTTTGTATGAATGTACTTATTTCTGCTCCGGATTTTGTTGTTGGTTGAAGGTGTTTAGCTAAAACTTCAGATGCATTTAAGTATTCTCTTCCTTCTTGTATATCATCATTCCTTTCCTATAATAACCCTAATGTTTTGGAATTCAAAATTCTGTTTTATTTAGACCATGCTAGCCCCTTTTTTTTTTACCCGGGGGGGTGTGGGAGGCATATGCGCGCGCGCGCTGATCTTCATGACAAGTTTGACACTTTCCCTGCTTATAAATCTTTTATGGGGGTAAAGGGGCATGAGTGTATGTAAACATATTTTGATTTTCACTACAAAGATGACACTTTCCCTGCTTAAAATCTTTTATAAAACTTGATAACAAGTTTCAAATATTTCTTCATATTATAAAGTTTGGGAATACTCTCACATCTTGTGAGGGAATGCAATCTCTCGTTTGATCAGCATCATCACGCACCAATTTCTTACAATGACCGTAAAGTGAATGCTTGTGCTGATGCCCTCGCTGGCCCCCCTCATACAGTGTCTTATCATTTCACACATCTGGCCGCACCATAAATAATTTGGAGGAGAAACCTTGGTTGCTATAGGCCGTAAAGGAGTCTAATTTGGTCAAGCCAGACTTTAAATAAATTTACTCACGTGGACTCACAAACCATTCACCAACAATTTTGTTTGATTCTAATAAAAAAGATATATTTTTGTTTGTTAATTTGGCCCAATGCATTTTACAAAATTTGGCGATAATTCTGATCTTAAAAAACTCGATACACTTTGAATTATCTTATTTATCGATAGTTTTTTTTTTAATAAATTATCGATATCTGATAATCATTTTGAACTATTATTCCATCAAAAGTTTAATCAATAAGGATTGATTTTCAAACTTAAAATTTTTAATACGGAAGAGTTTGACTCTTAATTAATACAATTATTGTATATATACAGTTGATTTAATGTAATCTCATCTCACCAAAATTGAATTCAAAAGATATTTTTAAGTTGGGTCCAACAAGACTCGATCAAAGGCGTATATAAGTATGAATATTCATTAGATTAATGTTTGATGAATGAGTTGATGATTATTTACTGGCCATCATTAATTATAAACGAAAAAATTAAAATAATTTGTAGTGGTTGAATGGTAATTCTATTGTCGGCAGCCGTATAAAACACTTATCGGACGGTAAAAAATCACAGTGGGAAGTGAGTGGGCGGTAGAGATTTAACATTGGATTGAAGTGTTGGTGGGAATAATGTTGGAGATTTACAAATGGGGCAAACAGAAAACACAAATGGAAGAAGCGGTGAAGGCATGCCAGAATTGAGTCGGCAAAAAGAGATGCAAAACGAGCACACGCCCAATAATGGAAGAGCAGACGAAAAGTCTCCACCGATCCTCTCTCTCCCTCTCTCTGCCTCTCTCTCTTTCTCACTAACTTGGAACCACGCCACTACCCTTTTATTTATTATTCTCAAATTTTTCCCCCTTTGATTTGATTCTTTTCCATTTCTCTATTAGGTAACAGACCCAAAAAGATATTCTCCTCCAAATTTCCCAAGATTCCATTCTTTCTATCTCTCTCCACAAAAAATTTTGAGCAACAGATTTTTGACTTTGATTATACTTTTGTCCAATCAAATTTGAGATACCCAGTTTGCTAAAGAAGAAGAAATGAAGAATTTATTGTTATGAAGAAGAATTGGAGATGGAAGAAGTGCCTGGGACTCTAGGAACGAGTGCCAGTTTTGCTCTCAGATTGGGCCAGACCATTTTCTCTTCTTCTTCTCTGCTCTTCATGTGCTTGCATATTCAGTTCTACAGCTACACTTCCTTCTGGTAAAAAACCCCCTTTTCAATTTTGTTTATTTTCTATTAACTTTTATGTTTCTTTGAGTTTTTTCAATACCCTTTTGATATTTGCTTGCAATTTTGTGCTAATTATCGGTGGGGTTAATATTAATGGTCTCGAACCTTGTTCCTCTGTCGTCTCCTGGTGCAAACATAGGACGAATTATTTGTTGTCACAAAAGCAAAAAGCTTTAATTTTGCTATGTAGATAATTGGATTGTTATGGCATTAGCTTTGGCTATGCGGTGGATCATATTTGCCCAAAGTTATACCAGTGCTATGTAGATTTTCTTGAAAGAAGAAAAACATGTGTATTGGACTGATGTTATAATGTTCTGTGATTTTCCCAGCTAAGTTAAAAGGATAGGCATTTCCTTGAGCTATATAACCTAGCAAAGATTAAGTAGATATTGGCTTCCCCAATTGAAAAGGATGACTAGGTGCTTAGCGCAGTCCATTAAACATGGCGTGCGATCTGTAGATAGATATTTCCAGGAATTGAACCTAAGCAACTTTATCATCAAGCTACAAATTCGCCAATTGGTTTGTTTAAAATATGAGACTTATTGAACCACATATATAGAGTTTGGATCCAAAAGTTAAAAGGAAAATTTTAGAGTTTGCCCTTTTCTGCTTGTGTGAGTTGGAAATTTTGGTGAATGTCTCCATGCCAGCTACCTTTATATGTGAATTGGCAGCATTCTATACACGTTGAATGCTTAAGCTGTTTTCTTCACATCCAGCTCGAGTTCCAGTGCATAATATGTTTTTCCTTTTTGGGTTCAACCCACTTCCCTGTACTATGTTGTCTAAAAGAAATGAAGGAATGTGATTTTCTGATCTGCTTCTTTGGAACTAGAGAGGTGGAGAAGCAACTAGCAACCTCTGTAGGAAGCCATGAACTTATCATGTAGATAGTTTTGAGCATTATCTCTTACCAGCTACATCATTTGGAAATACTATTTCGTTGTTTGGCTACATTGCCACCTTAGTACTGGATGAGAATATCTAAATGTCCTGATGTTGTAAAGAGGACAAGCTGGAGTTTTCGCAGCTACCTTATCTGTACATTAGCAACTTCCGCTTAAGAAAGAAAATTTCTTGGTGCTACAAATCTTAATATCATTGCTTATCATTAAGTTGGGAAGGGCTTTAGCTACTTAGATTTTTCAGCATGGAAGTTTAAAGTTCAATATCCCTCTCCTGGTCTATAGGTATTAAGAAAGGTGAAGGTGGATGCCTTTCAGGATCTGCTCTTTGTACATTTCCTCTTCAGTACTTATTCAGAACATCAGGGCCTCTTTTTCTATTCATTATTTATTGTAGACCTTTTGTTCTATGTATTTGATGAGTATACATTAGTTCCCAGGACCTGTCACCCTTGATGTGTCCACTGCCCAGTAAAATATTCTTCATAGTGGGAATTGTTCACTCGCTGAGTTATTATCCTACAAATATTAACTATAAATGTACGTTTCCCAATTGCAATGATCAAATGCACCAAGAGCGCTTGAGTCCAGTGGTGCCCTCTTGAGCCAAGTTCTCGAGTTTGAGCCCCCACCACCCCCCTAGAGTGATCCCTTCCTTTGTAACAACATGATACACACACACAGACGTATATGTATATATTGAATGCTTTGGCGCAAGCAAGCATCTATCATCCCCATTTTGAATCATTCCTAATATCTACTGCTTGCAAGGCATTGTCTTGTGCATTTATCTAGTTGTATCCTTATGGAAATGCAGAACTCGTGGGTGGCTTCATTTTCTAACTACTGACTATTTTCCAAGGAGAAAATAACAATGCCCTGGTTTTTTATATTTACTTGTTCATTTTTTTTGGCAGCTACTTGGTAACAGTGGTGAGTTTGATAATTCCTTGGAGTCTAATATTAGGAACTATGGATTTGTATTCAATGCTTGTCAAACGTCTGACTCATCAACCAGGCATATTTATGGTCATTATCATAGGAGATTTGGTAAGTTCTGATGTTGTTAGCCAATAATCCTATCCATTTGTCCAACCTAAATATTGATGACATTTAGAAACTACTGCAGTTTTTGTCATTTCTCTCCCTATCAGCAGCTGCTTCAACAGCCAGCGTCACTGATCTCCTACTTATGCTCAGTACAGAACAACCCTTCTGCCCTCCAAGAGTATGCGGTAGATATCAGCTGTCTGCTGCTATGACATTCTTGTCATGGCTCTTCTTGTTGGCGTCATCCCTCTTTAATCTGTGGCTTCTCCCGACCTTATTGTAATGGTTTTCTTCCAATTGCCATATATAATCTTGAGAGTAGTCTTGTTTAATTAAAGATAATTGTACAGTGACATTGTTCATATAGTTATGTTTAGAATGATGCAATTTCGCATATTCAATTTGCTACCAGCTGTATGAAATGCTTATTCTTAAGGCTGTTTGTCAGAGTAGGCTTTTGTTTTTCTCTAGCCCCCTAATGTGCAAATTACAGTTTTCAACTACTTCAGGATGGCATTAGGGAGATTTAGAGGCAGTTTGGGATTGCTTTAAAATGCAGCTTATAAGCAGTCGGTGCTTTTTAGCTTTTTAGTACCTTTGGCGGTTCTGAGCTTAAGCAGTTTTCTTCTATGAACCCAAAATCTAGATGGTCAAATGGTTTAACTTTAAAGCTTTAAAGCTGTTAAATCAAAAAATAGTTTCATTTGTAATGATTTTCTTATGTAAATACTGGTTGGTAGCTCATAATAATTTCATTTGTAATAATAATTCCATTTGATTCTTTATTTGGTCATTTGATCATCAAATTTTTGTTGTCTAAGTTGTATTTTTGTTCCTCTTCCTCAATTGAACTTGATTTGTTCCAACTTATGCTTACTTTGTTTTACTATTTATTATTTTTTCTAATTAAAATTAAAATTTTTTTTATAAAAATATAAAATTTTATATAAAGAATTTTGAATTTTCATTACAGTTTACAAAAGAATTTTATAATAAAAAGATTATATTTAAGTTTATATAATTTAATCTCAACTTCCTCAAGAAGAGATATAGGAAAGAGACTAAAAACTTTAATTTTATATAATCAAAATTGAAGAGGGAAAACCCAAATGCATTACTTTCGTTTTTTTTTTTTTTTTTTTTTGGTACACTTAACTATCCTGATATCTGGAGTTTCGTCTCGATTAATCTGGATCAATCATTTTGTGGGACGGATCTTTTAATATTATTTTTTTCGTACTTTAGAGGAATCGAATTCTCCTGATTAAGAGACAGAAGTGTTTATTCCACCTACGGTCTTGAAATTTGAAACCTTGTTATTGGAAGCCGGACGGCGAGATTAGCCGAACCAAATGAAACCATATTCATGTTATTCTCTCTCAAAAATCTAGCCGTTTGTGTTTTCCGTCTGAACCCAACAACTCTCAGATTCAAATCTCTACACACAACACCTAATCGTAGCACCATCTTCTCTTCATACTGTTACCAACAACTAGATTTCCTCATCCAAACATGTACATCCTTGAGAGACCTCAAACTAATCCAAGCCCGCATCATCATTCATGGGTTATTCACGGAAAATCAAATTGTTGGAAAACTAATTGCTTATTCTGCTCTGTCGGAGCACCGCGATATCCGGTATGCACACTACATGTTCGATCAAATTTCCCAACCAAACCGGTTTATGTATAATACCTTAATAAGGGGTTACTCTGATGTTGATGAGTCATTCAGAGGTCTTCTTATTTACCAACAAATGCTCTGTTCTGGCATTACACCAAATGAATTTACTCTGCCCTTTGTTCTCAAATCTTGTGCTTCCAATTTGGCATATTTCGAGGGTCTAATTGTGCATGGACAGATTGTCAAGTTGGGGTTTGGAGACCTAGACTGTGTGATAAATGCACTTATGAATGTCTACATTGCTTTTGGGTCTATTGGGTGTGCTAGGAAAGTCTTTGACGATATGTGTTTTAGGACTCTTGTTTCTTGGAATTCAATGATTGGTGGGTATTCTAAAATGGGGTATTACAGAGAATTATTTTTGTTGTTCAAGAAGATGAGGGAGTTCGGGTTATTGCCCGATGAGTTTACATTCACTAGTTTGCTTTCTGTTTCTGCACAAACATGTGACTTAGATTTGGGAAGGTTTGCGCATCTTTGTATGGTGGTTAATGGGGTTACGAGCGATTTACATGTTAAAAATGCTCTGGTTGATATGTACGGAAAATGTGGGCAATTGGATACAGCGCGATATATATTTGATCAGATGCACAATAAAAATGTGATTACTTGGACTTCCATGCTTAATGCTTATGCTAAACATGGTCTGATTGATTTTTCTCAGCAATGTTTTGATCAGATGCCAACGAAAAATGTTGTTTCTTGGAATTGTATGATGTCTTGTTTTGTCCAGGAAGGTCGATGCAGGGAAGCATATAATCTCTTCTGCAGGATGTGTAATTCAGGAGTTTCTCCCGATGAGAATACACTCATATCCATTCTCTCAGCCAGCAGCCAACTGGGTGACTTGGTCATGGGAAAGGAAATTCATGGTTACATCCTTGCCAACAACATTACGCCTAGTGTTACCTTATTTAACTCCCTTGTAGACATGTATGCAAAATGCGGTCCTGTTGAAAGGGCCCTAGAAATCTTTTATGAGATGCCCAAAAGGAATTTGGTTTCGTGGAATGTTCTCATTGGTGCCCTTGCATTGCATGGACGTGGATCTGAAGCGATGAAGTTGTTTGAGGGTATGCTAGAAAGTGGAATAAAGCCTGACGAGATCACCTTCACGGGGTTACTATCCGCTTGTAGTCACAGTGGTCTTGTTGATGCAGGTCAATATTACTTTGACAAAATGAGCCAGTATGGAGTATCACGCGAGATTGATCACTATGCTTGCATGGTGGATCTTCTTGGGCGAGGCGGGCATTTTGAAGAAGCAGTGAACCTAATCGTGGGCATGCCAATGAGACCAGATGTTGTCGTGTGGGGTGCTTTGCTCGGTGCTTGTAGAACCCATGGCAATGCAGAAATTGGAATGCATGTTCTAAAACACCTGTTGGAATTAGAACCGTACACTGGAGGGCTTTATGTGCTTATGGCAAACATATTTTGTGAAGCTGGAAGATGGGATGACGTGAAGAAGATTCGGAAACTGATGAATGACCACACAATCGAAAAGTGTAGGGCAATTAGCTCTATCGAGATTGATGGCTGCGTATGCCAGTTCATGGTTGATGACCGGAGACATGAGAGTTGGGGCAGCATTCAGATCATGCTTGACCTGTTAAATAATCATTTGAAGTTTGCTGGGAATAGACGCAATCTTTCGAGCACTTTTTCAGAAGAAAAGGAGATTTAATCAACTGTAACTTCGATATATTTGTTGCTCAATTCACAAGCTTCAACATGTGTCTAGTTGGAATTATCAACTAAAACAGAGTCAGATTTACCCATGTAGTATTCATGTGAACACCTAATATATTTTCATCAAGCTCATTCAATTATTCAAATTCTTTTTCTGATTTTCTTTTTGTGGCTTTTACTTCTCTTTGATTATTATTTTGGTACATTGCCTTAGATAAACATATATATATATATATATAAGAATTTTTTTTTAATACTTTAAAGTAATAATAATAGTTATCCCTTGCTAATTTCTTGAATATCAATACCCACAAAATAATAGAATAATTATATATTTGAAATGTTTGTATTTTTTTTTTGGGTGAAGACAGGAACAAATATTGTTTGTATTTTTCTTTTCTCATAATTCTCGGAAAACCATCCACAATTTTTCATAATAAAAAAATTTATAATAAATGACATTCTCAATTACATATAAATTTTAGAATAAGTTTAATTTTATTTTAAATCCCAAGTTCTTAAAATTAGTCTCATTTGACCCAACTCAAATTTCTAAGATTTTTTTTTGTTTTTTTAACTTTCAAGTAATTATAGGAGATTAAAGAAGGCAAAAATTAAATGGGTCAAATTTTGTTTGACAATTTATATTAATAAAAAATTAATTTTTTTTTTAATTTAAGTAATAATAAAATGGTCAAATACCCTTCAAATTAAAAAATAAAAATATGTTGAAATAGTTTCTTATGTAAATTTATTCTTCTTCTTTTTTTTTTTTTCATTCATTCAATTCTTCATGAGTTAATTTTTATTGGCCAGGTAATATCAATATCTAAATCACAAATCCTAACTCGGGCACCTAATACAAGTGAAACTCAAGTCTAAATTAAAAGTAAAGTTAAAAAATATTTTGTTAATATATTCTCTAAGTCCAATTCAAAAATCTTCTTAGATTGAGAAAATTTATCCCATAAAATTATATTTAATTTTTTATATAACATATTTTTATAAAAGTCTACCAAACTAATTTATCTTAAACTCTATTTAGCTTACTCACAAAATTTTTTGATATAAATTATTGATATTTTATAATCATATTAAATTTAATTAAATTTAAATTTGAAAAGAATGAAATTTTAATGGAAAAAATTCTCCTAGGATTTAAATGTAAAATTTTATTTAAAAAATATTAATATATAATTATTAGACCAAATAAATATTGATCATGTGGCTAAACTCATGAACTAAATTTGAACCCAAAAGTTTCTATTAATATATTCTCGACCCAAATCCAAACTTGTCTGGCCTAGCTTGGTGTTCACCATAACCCCACGTGAATAGAATTTTCTTTTGAAAGTGCAATTTTTGAATTCTTTTAAATGGTTGGTGAGAGAGAGAGAGAAAAGCAGACAGGGCTGGCGGCGGCCAACTCAGATCTTACAGATCTCACGTTAGATTTAAAAAAAATCAAAAAATAATATTTAAATCTAATAAACACCCTCATCCAATATATCAACATTTAGAGTTAAGTTTTCCTATTGAACTTGAGTCCAATATTTAGATCTATAATAAATTAGTATCAGAGACTTCGATCTAGCATGAAAAAGGATTACCCAAAAGTGGGTTACCTAATGCTCAATAAGATTTAGAGTGAAAGTCATCCAAAAAAGGATAATGATTATTTGGTATTAGAGTGAGAGCCGTTCAAAGAAAAAATGACCACTTGATGTTAGAATGAGAGTCGTCCAAAGGTGAAAATAGCTATTCGGTGCTCTAAAAAAACTCTAAAGTGAGAGTCATCTAAAGTGATAGTCGTCTGTAAAGATATGATAAAACAATATTATAAATCTTATATCGAATTCAAAAAAAACCAAAAACTAATTCTTAACTCAAATTGATCATTTGAATTAAGTTCTGGATTTGAGTTCATCGTGACACCAAAAAGAATCATACTATAGACCTTTTGTCTGGGAGTTGGGTTTACACTTCGCGGTCCTTGCTTCTTCCACGTGTCCTCTCTCTCCACTCTACTTCCTTGCCACGTTTTCCCCATTTTCCCAGATTTTTCATTCCCACAATACCCCTCTCCGTACTCCCCCAAATATGCCCTTTTCAGTCCAAAAATTGTCAACATTTGTCAACGGCGGCATTAAGTCAATTACCATATGAGTTTCCTTTCACTAATATGTTATCCTTTTGACTTAAACCTCAATTTGATTGGATGCATTTTTTTTTTTTTGAAAATCTCTTTTTAAAAAATAATTTATTTTATTTTTATTACATTTTAGAAAATATAAGATTCATAAGTGAAATATTAAATTCACCTATAAAAAGAATTAAAATTATAATTTTTATCAATACATTTAATTTTTACATTAAAAATCTCAGCTTTTTAAAGCCAAAAAAATTAGTCAAAGTTTGATGAGACAATTTTATAAATTATTTTTTAAAACATTTATATATTTCCTGCTATATTAATCTCTTAAACGGATAATTTCAAATTTTGAAATTAAAGCTTGATTTATTGTTATTATATATTTCATGAATCGACTATTTTATAACTTATTATTTCTCTTCGTCAATAATAAATTTTTCATTTTTTCTGGATCGAATCAATCATAAAGGAAAGGGTATAGCTTTGCTTTTTATTTTCAACAACGTTGTACGTCAAAAGAGTCCATTTTTTCTTTTTTTTTTTCTCAGTTAAAAATTTCTTAAGTTAATAATTTTTCATGAAGCAATAATTAATTTCTATATTGGGTATTTATTATCCAAGAATTCCATTTTCTATGAAATCGGGATTAAAATGTGATCGTTGGATGGTTTTAATGGCCATTTAACTACGTAAATATAATAGAAAAATCTTCTAACGTACGGTAAATTATTTCTTTTTTAATGCTGATCTTGCGATGAATGGCATTCTTTTGTTGTCTTCATTCTTAATCTTTATATGGTTTTTCTTAGTTTGGTGACATTGAGACTCGGATTCCTTAAGGCCCAAGATCAAGTTTAATAATTTGCCCCCACTTTCTATATGTGAAAAAAAGAAGATTTTTTTGGATCAAACCCCTTGAGTGTAACTGTCAGATACTGTATTTTCTTAATCATAAATTTTAAATTCGAGCCCTGAAAATAGAGAAATGAAGTATAGGAGAATTAACCCTTTAATGGATTCCATAATACTCGATCCAGATTAATCGGACCAAATTAAGATACCGGTTTACGGTAAATAATCCACTTAAAAAAAAAAAAAAACAGATTTTTTGAATGAACAGCACAAGCGGGTATATCAATTTCAAGATTTGATATGATATTCTTTCTATTTTTACCATGTTATAATATGGTATAAAACTTAATGCATCCATCTATGCGTCAATGCCTTCACAGAGACGCAAATCCGTTAGTGAAGAGACATAAAAACCTTGGGCTGCCTGTGGTTAATGGGAAAGGGGAAGTCATTGAATTGAACAACTAAAAACAAAGGTACCCTACAATGCAAATTCCCCCTTTCCATTTTCTCACCGTAGCGGGGTTGCTTCTCCTCCTCCAACCAAGCATCCTAGCAACACTTATCTGACCTTTGTAGTAGCCATCGCCCGTTATTGCATACTCGGCAACCTTTGATGCTTCTGTTAGGTAATGTATAATATTCATTGTTAGGCAACCTTTGATGCTTCTGTTATTTCTAGAGTATTGATTTAATTATCAGTTAATATCTCCACGATTATTCTATCATTTTTTAATCAGCGAAGCTGTTATGTATAAATATTTATTTATTTATTTTTAAAGAAAAATATAAGTGAACACATTGTCTCTCTGTCGATCATTCAACCTTAACAAACAACACTATGTCTTATTTCAATTATATATGTTTTTAATATTTAATAGATAAAATATAATTCTAGATTTTATCAACTGGGTTTTAAAAAAAAAAATCTTAATTAAAATTTAAATATCTTATATATTACAAATTCTCCACCAATTTTATATTTTTTTGGGTTGGAGAGAATAAAATTGGCATTATTTTTCCCTGCTTTCAAAATGGTCTCACTACAAATATTTTTTTTACCTTTATTTTACTGTTGTGTATATTTAAAATAATGGGCAATCAACCCTCTGGAAAAAAAAAAAATGAGGGCAATCGGTGAAAACGAGGAACCCAGTCCCTGCCTTTGTAATTCGGTGGAAACAGGAGGGCAATTACTGAAAAAGGTCAGTGTTTAGTAAAACATACAACCTGGCATCCAATTTCAGACAGGTTGGCAATGCCTGCACACTGATCGAATCGAACATCACCTAGGCAAATATATGTATATATTTTTTTCTATTTTTAAATAAAAAAATTTCAAAAATATTTATCTTACGTGGCAATGAGGTACAAGTACCGAAGACCTTTTCCACCTCCCGATATAAAATGCTCTCTCCCCTCCCCTTCCCTTCTCGTCTCGCAGACTTCAACTCCCTCCACCCCCATTTCTCTCTCTACCCTTCAAACACGGTCAATTCCAGGAATTCTACGATATGGGGATATGCAGTTCATGCGAAGCGACATCGGTCACAACGGCAAAACTTATTCTCCAAGACGGGCAATTACAAGAATATTCCTACCCGGTCAAGGTTTCTTATGTTTTACAAAGGAATCCATCCTGTTTCATATGCAATTCCGATGACATGGAATTCGACGACGTCATTTCCGCCATAAACGACGACGAAGAGCTCCAGCCAGGTCAGCTCTATTTCGCGCTTCCGTTAAGTCAGTTAAAACATCGTCTTCAGCCCGAGGAAATGGCGGCCCTGGCGGTTAAGGCCAGCTCGGCGCTAATGAAGGGCCATGTCAGATCCGGATGTCGTAAGAAAAATAATGTGTGTCCTGTGATGTTTTCTCCCAAGGATGATGTCATTTCCCGGCGAAGAACTGTGGCTGCTAGTGGTGATACTAGAACGAGGAGTGGTGGTGGTGGTGGGAGGATACGGCGGAGTTTTTCGATAAAATTGAGCTCAATTCCTGAGTAGGGGTATTTTTGGATTTTCGTGTATATAAGAAATTTAAAATTAGAGTTGTAATGATGCCGCATTTTGGAAGTTCATTTTGGGTAAATTTGGCCTTGGAGGTCTTTTTTGTGGTTCCATTTTTCCGATTTTACCCCTAGATTGGGTTTTTTTTTTTACCAAAATTGTAGGGTTCATTAAAAGATTGATTCTCTCAAAATTTTTTCTCTATTTTCAGAGTTTAGAGTATCTGATTATTTAATTAAAAAAGTTTGGTCTTTAAAAGAATTTTATTTAAAACTACTTTCTTCGTAATTATGATTGCTTTCTCTTTTTAAATAGGCAATAATTTATTTAAATTTAAATAAATATAAATTAAATTAAATTAGGTTTGAAATCATGGTACATTGAATCGAATCAAAGTTGTCTTACAAACGACTCTCCTACAGTGAGGCCACCCTGGTTTTATTAAGTTGTGGTGTCTTTACTTTTTATTTTGATTTATGTTTCCGCGCCTTCCGGTTGAGAGAAACAACGTTACGTCCAAATGGCTACAT
The DNA here is from genome assembly GCA_033439265.1 of Dillenia suffruticosa. Lineage (NCBI taxonomy): Eukaryota > Viridiplantae > Streptophyta > Magnoliopsida > Dilleniales > Dilleniaceae > Dillenia > Dillenia suffruticosa. Next base: position 2,227,732 of record JAVTVX010000012.1, on the reverse strand, counting down.
ACATTTGCCCGCTCGTCTTATTTTTTTTTTTGATTTTATTCTCAGAATTTAAATTTTATTCGATTAATTCAATTTGAGTGTTATGAAATCTATTTTAAGAATTGATTTTCGTAAATCTTATTTTACCATTCTCATAACTCAACCTCAAAACTGATAAAATGTTTAAATACTCGACTCAAAAGAATTTGATATTTACCTGCTCATCGCACGCTCTCTTTCTCTCTCAGCGGAGAAAATGTAAGAAACGAAATTTTGGCAGCACGAGAAAGTGACTAAACATATGATTTTTTTTTTTTTGGTACAGGACTAAACAAATGATTTTCTATTCTTTTTTATACATAATAATAGGATTCCAACTCTAAACTTTTGAGGAAAAGATGTGTCGGTTGAATTATCATTGTATTGAATGAAAATGTAGGGATAATGAGAAAATAACTAAAATATTTTAAGATTTTTTATCATCTTGCCGTATTGTAATTATCTAACCATATTTACAAAAGTAGTAGAAATTTAAAGGTCCGATTTTATTGCATTTTTTTTTTTATTTACACTGTGTTGTGTTTGACTGAAATAAACTACCAAAGATTCAACTAAATAAGAACAAAGAGTATATCTGGCACATCTTTGAAGATCTGGAGGGTGAGAGAGAGTACATGTGCTGTAATGAACTTTCCCATTTTGGGTTGGTGATGGTTGGAGAAATCGAAGGAAAACATAAATAGATGCATATATATACATATATGTCTTTACAGCTGGGTAGTAAATAAGTTTGGGATCAAGATTCAACGCGTTTTTATTTTTTTGGGTTTATAAGTAATGTGTAGCGAAGAAAATGGGATCGTGTGATGTATGGTTTGGGTGATGGGGGAATTAAAGAGATATATGATCTATCCCATTGTTTTGGATAGCGATGATGACGAATGTTGTGATGTGAGAGAAAGAGAGAGACAGAGAGAGAACTGGGGGGAGGGGGGTTCCATACCCTTCTGAATTTTTGCAGGTGGGCTGTTAGGATATGCTGAGAAAAGGAGGGATCCGATGAGTATTTGCAGTATCCTGTCCTCAATGACTCACATCACATTCATACGACAACTTCGTATCGTAACGCCAAAAGGGCTTCCACCATTTTTTTTTTTTAATCTTAAGACAGACCCAAAATGTGTTGGAATTGGGACATTAATTATTTAAGGTTGGCAATTTATAAACATTCAATCTAGAATATTAATCCCCGGCGCTGACCTTCTTATGCATCCTCCTCGTTATTTCTTTTTTTTTTTTTTTGTATAAATATTCGAATATGAGATTTTTAAATCAGGGACATGGATTATGATCACTAAATTGTCATCTTGGGAATTTATGTATCGTCATTCATATTTTTTTATTATACAAGGAGTCAAACCTTGAAATTCAGTGTTAAAGAAAAAACAATGTGATTATCAGACTGTCCCTTAAGAACTTCACGTTCATGTTAATAAGGTAACAAATATAAAAAGGAGAAGGAAATGCGCATTATTAAATTCTGGAATTGTATTTAGAGTAAGCAATCAATGCTAATTTCAATGTGCATGATTGATTGAATCCAAAACACTATTGCTTCGGCAATTCATCCATTCTTAATTTCCTTTTTTATGCAACTCCTCATCTCTTAAATTGCTTTGAAAAGTACCATTAAAAAAAATTAATCACAATAAATTTATAATTAAACATAATTTTTATTTTAACTTATTGCTACAAGAGAAAAATTTGAACCCTGACCACCATGTAAACTCTCTATTTTTCAACCCTAGCCATCGTCATGGTTTATGCCTCCTTCATTACTGGTAGCTATTTCTATTGAATTTTTGTATTTTTCAACGGTTTTTTATGCTTCCTTTTTCTCTTTCTGCCCCCCATCTTTCCTTTTCTACTCATAAATGCTTGAAAATTTTGAATATTTTTCCTAGTGACTCTAAGTTAAATCTATCTCCAGATTCACATGAACAACCAACGCGATAGAGATTTTCACTGGTGTGCTCATTAAATTTGTGGTGGGTTTTTGGTTATTTCCATCTTTGAAACATTGTTTTTGGTATGTGCATACAAGTTAGTTCGTTAGGTTTCGTAATAAGTTTTATATTGATTGCTCGACATTATGATAAAAATTAATTCAAGGAAATTGAACTTTATTTTACTGTGATATAACCTAAATATGGGTTAGTTCAAGATGATGGTAACTTTTTGCTAGCACTTTGGGATTCTTCGGTCACACAAGGTCGCATATGATCTTTTATTAATCAATATTCTATGAATTTAACGATAAAACATTAAATTTTTCTTAATTAATATATTGATTTTGAATTTTGAGAATAGAAAAATAAATATCGAGAGAGTTTACTCTTATATTAGATTTTACGATATTTGAATCAGATTAATATTCTGATAACCGGTTACTAGATTGATTAAACAAAAGAAAAATTATACTTTTGTTAAATATGGTCTAGGGTAGTAGGTTAAGGTAATTAAAAAGCTCAAGCTTTCTCGAAGTTGAATAAACAATAAGCCATTTGATTACTTTTAACCAAAAGTGCCAAAAGAATCTTAATGATGAACCGAAAAGAAAAAAGGGTGCAGGGAACGAGCCAAATAGCTTGGCAGGAAGTGCCAAAACCAAATGAATTCCTACTTACAGTGCGCATGTGATTAACGTGAACACCACGAAACTTCAGGAAAATTTTAATTTTTCTACCTAACGATGTAACACATCTTATCCAAATTCATGCCGTTGGCCAGCCAACTCCCACTCATATCTAGTAATCAAAAGTTGATCTAAATAAAAAAATATATATTAAAAGAATTTCTTTTAAATTAAATTTAATAATATTAAGATGAAATTAATTAAAATACGAAAACCTATAACAAATTCGAAGATGAGATCTCATGATTGACGATGGAAAGGGTGCCGCGTGAGCTAAGACGAATCGGCACGCCAGCCACCGTCATCGTGATTAAGAATCGTATGTTGTGGGTGCAGCCTGACCCTATTATCTGGAGGCCTCTGTTTTGTGGTTCTTTTGTCAATTTATGCACATTTCTTTGCTAAAGTCGAAGAAGATAAGACAGACCCTTTCGAGATCTGTGCACACGCTATACAACAAATGAATCCGAGCCATCAAGTCTTATGTAGTGCTTTTCCATAAGCTTGCTTATGCTATTTTATTACATTGGATGCCAAATATTTTCTGTATATGCACCAGTTTCCATTCGGTCTTTGCACCATATGATTTTTAGTAACATTTAATCGTCAAAGTATTTAGAAAATCTTAACTTACCTATATTTTATCTTACTTTATTTATAATATTTCTTAATTGAAATAAACAATTTGTAAGAAAAATATATAATTTTATAAACAAAAATAAACAATTATATATTTTGGTGGTGCCCATTTGGTGTCACCTTTAACCAGACCCACCATTTTCAATAATGCCTCTTGTACATTTAAAGCTTCTATAGCCTCAACATGGGATCTCCTCGGATCCAGCTGCACTTCAAATTCCTTATATTTTGGTTGGACCACTTGATAGTACTAAACTAAAGATATTGAATGTGAGAAAGTTGAAACTTTGTGACGTGAGAGAGAGAGAGAGAGAGAGAGAGAGAGAGAGAGAGAGAGAGAGAGAGAGAGAGAGAGAGAGAGAGAGAGAGAGAGTGGAGCCATTTGTTTGTTAGCAAAACATATTTCTTTTTCTTTTTTTGTCTTTCTCACAAAATAATGAATGTAATGTAATTTTTTTTGATAGACAAGTATTCGATAATTAATTTATTGGTTTTGATTAATTTATTTTGAATTAACTATTAAGTCTATTAAGGGAAGGAACTATGATAGAACCTATTTTTTTTTATTCCAAAACTTAAATATAAAATTTTGATTAAAAAATTTAATATTTCTTTATCACTAGACCAAGGCGTTTAAATCCTCTGGTATGATTTCAAAATTCTCAAATTATTCGATCTTAGTACTTTTTGGTTCAAAAAGTAACATTTATAAAAATACGTACCCAAATTAAAAAGCTTTCAAATTTCTAATTCCCGGGTGGACCCCATGTATAATAAAGGATTTTTTTTTTTTCTTTTTTAATATTGGAAAGAAGAAAATCCTGAAACATCCAATGAAATCGCAAGGATAAGATGCATAATTGTCTTATTATTTACTCAACTAGTTTGAATTTTGGATAAAAAGTGCTTTGGTGCGGACCTTATGATTATTGTGCTAGCTATTGATGTACCCCGATGAGAGGGACGATGGGTCAGCTCAATTTGGTCATTTTCAATTTACTCTTAAAAACCATGGTCGCCCAATCCTTTACATAGGCAACCTTAAAACCGGAGAGTGCAAAATCTTAAAAACCACCTTTGAAAAAGACACTCGGTCACGCGTCGTTACAGACAATATATAAGTCAAATGCCATAATTAATAATATTAACCTTAACAGATTCAAAGAGCGTAAGTAGATATACCCTGACATGACAACGTTAGATTTGGAGATACTTGAGAAAAAGTAATCAACTAATATCTTATTTTATCTTAATTTGTTTCAATATTAAAAATTCTATTTAATTTTAATTATGGGACACAAAACGGGTTGCTAGTCAGAGGGGGTGGCCGAAGGATTTGGGTTCCTTCCTTCGAGGGGAATCTACAATTTGGGGAGACATTAGACCCTACATTGTGCCACTTCTTTTGTTTCCTTTCCTTCGCTCTCACCTTATTAATGTTCCCAGAAGCTTCAACCATATTTCCCCCCCGCTCTCTCTTTTTCTTTTTGTTAATGAAGAAAAGAAAAGAGAGATAAAAGAAACCCAACACTGGCCCACGGGCTTAATAAATTATTGGATCACCTCGTGTCCAGAGAGAAGCCGCTTCTCTCTCTCTCTCTCTCTCATACTATACTAATCAATATCCGAAATATATTCTAACTAATCCAATTCAGAATTTATAGTAACCTATTTAAAGGGGGTTATCCTTCCAACGTAATTTACTCTATGACTAAATTGTGAATCGAACTCGTGATCTTAGTTGGGACTTATAGTGACCTATTTAAAGGAGTTATCCTTCTAACATAGTCTGCTCAATGATCAAATTGTGAATCGAATTCGTGATCTTAATTAAATGATCTAACATCACATCCCATTAAATCAATTTATCAATGATTCTCTCTCTCTCTCTCTCTCTCGTTAAACACACGATGCTAAGCAATTATTGGATCACTAACTATGGTTCACGGGCTTAGATGTGCCTGACAGTGCTTTCTTGTTAGTGTGAAGTCACCTAACATGGCTATGTATATGGATATGAGCCTAAACATACTTAACACGCAATGCAGTGCGATGAAATGTAATATATATATTTAAAACTTTAATTTTAGAATAGTACATAATATCAATGAAATCATACTTAGCAAGCAAGACATAAATCTGAAATTTATATTAAAATAATGAAATATAAGTTAAATTTAAAATTGTAATTTTAGATGGGCATGATTACTAAATTTTTAAGAGACCGATAATTTTTAAATTATAATAAAAAATATATAATTTTTCTTAAAATTTTAGAAATAACTCTGGGTCGGCTCGCTTCTCCATGTTAACGAGAATGATATTGATTTATTATTATTATTTTTTTTCAGTTTCTCCTACATTTGGTATAATACAAACCGAGCAAAATTATTTATAATTAAGAAGATAAAGATATTGGTAGCAAACTAGGATGCGACAACGTTGAATACTCACCTTTCTATTCTAAACTAGAATTCAAATGGAAGTTTCACTAATTTATCAATACTAAATATGTACCTTTCCTTCTCACTTGACCAATTCTAAGTTGGGCAAATTCTTTTGGGATGGTTTAGGTAGTATCCGTTAACGTCACGCGCATACGTTATTTCCAAACGAGGATATGAAGAACATTCGAGATAACCTAAGACAGTATTGAGAGCAATTAAAAGAAGAAAAAAAATTAAATATTGCAAGACTAGAGGAAAATCAGTGACTGAAATGAAATGAAAACCAGTTATTCTTGTTGTTTCTTTGGGGGTGATTGCCTCCGCCTCGTTTGGACCAAAAACAACAATTAAAACCAAGTCTCACAAAGTTGATACCCACCGTGCGGCGCCCCATTTCATCCACTCCATCCCCATCTCGTATAGTCTCTCAGCTTTATGTTACTACTCACCTCTCCTTTTATGAATCCCATTTGACTATATTTTCTATCTCTCCCTTGGAAAAAAAAAAAAAAAAAACCTAAATTCTCTCTCTATCTCTCTCTCTCTCTCTCTCACGACAAATAATGGGTGCATGTGTATCTGCTACTTCTCAGTCCAAGACCAGAGACAAGGGAAATTCATCTGGGTTGCATCGGTCGGCCAAGACACAAGCAGAGTTGATGGCAGTGCTTAAATGGCCAACAAGGCAAGTCAAAGTCATCCGCGTCGACGGCGAGCTTCAGGAGTTCAAGAACCCAATCACGGCAAGCCACGTTACCTCCCAACACCCAAACTACTTTCTCTGCAGTTCGGAAAGCATGTCAGTTGGCACGTGCCCCTCACGTGTTTCCGTCGATGAAGATTTGCAATCGAGCGATATTTACTTCCTCATGCCACTCTCAAGATTAAACACTCCGTTGACTTTGCCGGATTTGTGTGATCTCGCGATCAAGGCAAGTTCTAAGCTGACCAAAGAGGAGGTGCATTCGACAACATCGACACAAAACGGCGTCGTTCCATAGTGAATTTGGTGTTGCCAAATAGCTGGTGTTCCAAAAGTCCAGTCCACACGACTGGATACGTGGCTATTGATGATTGGACGATTGGAAGATAATGTCAGATTAGAAAACTACAAAGCAATGCCAATGGGTTTAGTAGGGTTTGGTTGAGGACGTGTCCCCCAACCCGGTTCGGCTCATTTGATTTTATTTGGCCGGTTAGGGGAAGCTATTCTCGGAGTCATATATCCTTAATTCTGTATTAGGATTAATTATGTACGACACATTCTAATTTGCGCAATTAATAAAATTTTAACCAACTATGAGTTATTGTAATATCTCCTAATTAAGAATAATCTATGGAAATTCATTTGAAAAAGTAATAATTATTTTAATTAAAATTTTATTTAATTTTTTACCTGCAAAAGCATGCATTTATATTAAAAAATTATTTTAAAATATTATATATAGAAGATAAATAAATTAAGTTTAGACAAATTGAATTTCCTTTAGATATTTTATCTTTTGTATAGTAATAAACTAGTTATTTGATATTCACTCTTTTTGAGTTATTTTATTTTATTTTATTTTGGGCTTTGATAGGTGGAACAACTATGAATCTAATATTTCATGATATGAGTAAGAGTAATCTTGTGATGACTTATGTTACTTATTAAGATCGACCCAATTGGTTTTGAGAGATTTTCTTAATTAATTTAATTGCTGTATAAAAATATTTATTTTTTGTAATTTGGACCAGGTAGAATAGCCATAAGGACATTCAGCTTTAAATATACTCAACAACTCACGTGCCCACTGCAGGTACAATCCCCATACATGATCTGTGAAAGTAATGTATTCGAAGTGGAAACTCAGATCACTTCTTAGAGAGAGAGAGAGAGAGAGGAGAGAGAACCAAAGCAAAAATGGCCAAATTCTCTCCATCAGTGGTATCCGTAGCTCTAGCGCTGTCACTACTACTGGTGCAGACGTCAGCCACCCGCAGATTTTCACCGGCGACAACCCCAGACCCAGCCCCTACAGCCCAACCGCCAAGCCCGGCCCAAGACTTCTTAGAAGCCCACAACAAAGCCAGGGCCGAAGTGGGGGTGGGGCCACTCGAATGGAGCCCAAAACTAGCCAATGCCACAAGTAGACTGGTGAGGTACCAAAGGGATAAAATGGGGTGCAAATTTGCGGAGCTAAAGAGCGGCGAGTACGGTGCAAACCAGCTTTGGGCGAGTGGGGAAGCGGTGACGCCGCGCACGGTGGTGGAAACATGGGTGGCGGAGAAGAAGTACTATGACTATGATAATAACTCATGTGTTCCGGAACATATGTGTGGCGTCTACACACAAGTGGTATGGAGCAGATCCCTTGAATTGGGGTGTGCACAAGTTGGGTGTGCCAACGAGAGGGCATTTTTGACCATATGTTTTTATTTTCCCGCTGGTAATGTTGTTGGTGAGAAACCTTATTAGGGAAATCGAATGTGAGATGTTTATGGTTTTAATTAAGCATGTTTTCTTCTTATCGTCAACTTGACTTTGTTTTTCTTTTTTGTTTTTGTTTTTAGTTTTTTTTTTTTGTTTTTTATTTTTTGAATCAACTGATATTTAGAGTTATACTCTAATTAATTTGTCATAACCCTTGAACTCATATAACATAATTCTTTTTATTATCAAAATTTTTTACTAAGCAACTTTTTTTTTTTTTTTTATTTGGGTAAAACAACTTTCTTTTTACTAAACCAAGTGTTGGTGGTGGTGTTTATTTTGTAAAAATTATGAAAATGGATATGGATATCGAGTTTGAGAAAGCTGTATGGAGATTATGATTTGAGAAGATCTATGATTTGTTTAAATTGGTAAATCATGTTACTTCTGATTTGATTCATTCGCTCATATGATGTGTTTGAGGATATGCAAACATCTCTACCAGAGTTGAACCGAAGAGTGATTGTTTGTAGTAGCTTATCTAGCTTACTTAGTAGGCTCGTGGGTTTGAGCCTTCGGTGAACAAACTAGCTTTTCTATTGTTCAATCCAGACATAACACGCGGACAACCAATTAATGGATTTCTTTTTTTTTTTGGTACATGTAAATGGATTTCTACTCTGTGCATGTTTTCACACGTTGATCAAGCATAAATCTCATGTCCGGTTAAAGAGAGAATTTTGAGTCTACCGATCTATAGTAAGTATAATGGGATGAGATATTAGATTTTTTAATCAACTATTGAGTTTGAAACTTGAAAATACATAAAACTACATTAAGAGAATCACACCTTAAATAGGATGTCATAGAGTTTCAAACCGTTTTAATCATAATATGATTTCAAATACCGAGGAAAAATAAATTCTTGATTTCACCACCACCACTTATGCAAATCAGTAGCTTAGTAGCGAGAGTAATTCTTCAGTAGGTCACATGTCACAAGTTCAAATTTGTGGGGTAATAATTCTCGATCAAACCAAGCAATCTAACGGTGTTACACCAAATATTTCACCGTAAGTTGAGACCTTTATAGTAATGCCCGGAGAGAATACTTCCGCTCGTGTACCTTTACCATTACAACATAGATGAAATGAGGAGCCCGGCATTAACTTTTCAATGTCAACAACGCAACTTGTATCATTTAGAATTTAATAAAGGTAGAATTCTTTCAAACAATCAGAATAGATATATCAGCTGGCAACTCTACGATCTAAAGATCAATCAATCAACATCTGCACTACACCAATTCTATATGTACAATAAAGCTTCTTGTCAGAGCTAAGAAACTCTGGAAACACAGAAAACCAAAAGACTTGTGCTTGCCCTGCCGAGAAATATACAAAAAATCAAGTGTAGCCCTCACCATTCCCTTTCTTTGCATACGTTCTTCCTCTAGTGCTATGCTTTTGTACAGTGAAAAATTAGAATATCCAAAAAAAATCACCACAGTTGGGCTTGAGTAAGCAGCTCTGACCATTACATGGAGTCACTTCACTAGCTCTTTGGAAATCAGATATCGAAAAGCAAAACTGTGAGGTACCCACTCGATGCTCTTACGCGATTTTCCTAGCTGACATTTTTTGACACTCTTCCTCAACGAATCAGGCAATGCTTGTTGGATCATCTCCATAAGACCAGCAGGGCACAAACCTGAGTCCTTTGCAAACGACTCTACAAGCTTTGGTAAAAGGATTTTGAGGTCTTTCCGAACTCCAAACGTTGCCCTGATGTACTCTTCTTTTGCAGCTTCTAGTTCTTGAAGTACTCTCTTTGGTGAGTAGATGCGAACCTGATAAAGATTGACAGAATATGAGACGAACTAGGAGCAGAAAACAGTAACATATATCACAATGTTATGTTGTTTGACAAGTATATGCAGAAATATATGGTGCTTTCAAGAATAATTTCACTAGCATTGCCTGTTCTACTGTCAAAAATGATGTCCCTACATCCAAAAGTTACTTTGGTCTGAATATTGAACTGAATCCTATCGACAGGTCCTGTCCAAGCACTTCTACACAGCAGAAAATTTGATCTCTTACAAGCCAAGAAAAACTAAGTATAAGAAAATGCAGGGCACAATGTCACTAACAATATCATAATCTTGCCTCTTTACATTATTTTTTGGGGGGGGGGGGGTGGCAGATTTCAAGCATACAACAACAACAACAAACCGAGCCTTATTCCCAAAATTTGGGATCAGCCATTTGAGAGACAAATTTATATAAGATAGAAAAAAAAAGAAAAACAAGAATAAAATATATATAGATAAAAATAAATAAAAAGGAAAATAAAATAAAGAAAATAAAATAAGAGAAAAATAAAATAAAAATAAATACAAGTTAATAGATAAATATCATAAGTATATTGATTTAATGATTTAATTTGTGTGGATTTTATTACGCCATCCATTCCTATCTAAAACCATTTTCTCTTCTAAGCATGCAAGGCATATATTCAGATGGATGCCATAATGCCATTCTAAGTTTCAATTGTTTAATGGAAAGAAAGGGATGTTTGGCTTATTTGGTGATTCATCCGCTCCTCTCAAGCTAAAAGACCGCCCTCAAGGCAATGTGAGGCCCAATATGAAATTACTGCTGGTGGTAGCTAAGATTACAAAAATAAAACAGGTCACGAATCAGATAAGTACCGCAGGATCAGAATGGCTCCCAGAACAAAGTGCAAAATGCAGTAGAGGTTCTGGGTGATCAATGGCATATTCTTGCCGATCATCTCCGTTCCTGAATTTTGACCTTGGAGAAAGTATCATGCGAAGCCACTGCAATGGTAAAGCTATATCAGTCCACTCTAGAGTATAGACATGCTTTATGACACCACATCCATATCATATGATTGGAACAGTTGGGGGGGGGGGTGGGGCGCATGGATGGAGATGGAATCCGGGTGCTTGTACACTGACAATTGAAAAACAGAAAAGCTGACCATGTGAACCACACCTGTCCAGGGCAAGACATCCGACATCCAAGGATAGAATTTTGTATGGTGTCTGCACTAACTGTGTGACCCCCAATATTATAGGCAGCCTGAGGAATACAAGAGTGTAAGAACAAATCCTACAAAATTAAGAAAAAAAAAAGGCAGGACCCTGAACTTCATCATTTACCTTCAGGAGTAAGAATATTCTCTTCACGTTGTTTTGGGGAACCCCATAAGCCAGGAATGCCTAATGACAATCAAAGATGCCATATCAGCTAAGGATCAGAAACTGAGCACCTCAAAGAAATACCCAATAAGTTTATTCAGGGAAGAATCATTACATGCATCACCAAGGCATTATGTATGTTAATCCAAAATGCTAGCTTCTCCTCGTGCTTCATTTTCTTAGGATTTATCTCCTCTAATCGGCACACAAGTGACCTGAAGGGGAACACCATAATGAGCTTAATATGACTGCAAGACAACATGCTCTTGTCCTTCTTTAAAAAATTAAAAATTAAAAATTTGAGATCGATTTTGTCATGAAGTGAAACCTATGCCCTTTAAGCAATTTTATTGCAATTGCAATCACAGCACTTGCAATGCTTACCTGAAATTCTGGAGCATGTGATCGATGTCAACCAACTTTTGATTATCTCTATAAATGAAGGGTACTTCAATCATCATGCTATAAGGCCCACTGAATTCTTTTAGTCCCTCAACATGGAAAGGGTTATCCAACCTTACGTCAAAAGATGAATCCTTCTTGAACCCAGGACTCCACATATCATACTGATTATGTGGGGAAAATGCACCAGAGGACGAACTTGGAGATGAGAGTCCATGATGTGTCAAAGGGGGATCTGCTAGTTTGCAGTAGATAGTTGACATGCACTTGACCATATCCTCAGATATTCTGTTTGGTGTCTCTGGAACATGATCAGAAATACGTGTGCCAAGATGCTCAGCCAAACTGATCACATTTGAGGAACTCTGAGCATACTGCACAAAAGTAGTTCAAAGACATAATCATCAACAACTGTGGATGCATTGTGTCATCATGGTTAGGAAAATACAGAAAGGAAAGAAGAAAAAAAAGGAAATCATACTCCATATATGAACAGTCACAGAATTAGTGGAGCAATTCATTACCTCCATCATTGACAATGGCTGAGAATGACAGGCACGCACAGCCTTGGATAGAGAATCCAGTGGAGGAGAGGTTTTTGTTGAAAAAGTTGATCGTTGCGACAATGATGAGTGACAGCGGTGAACACCAGAATCTAATTGTTTCTCTTCTTCCCCCATGCCATTTGATTCCTTCCATGTATTAGTAACTGATGGACAACTAGATTGTTCTGCTTTGTTTTCCCTATTTGATGGGACAGCAGGTCTTGGAACTTCCTCTAATTGCTTCTTTGGGGTTGCTTCCGGTGATTTAAATTTTACATCATTCGAAGATGGAGACAATGTGGAAATTTGTTGAACAAATGCCTTTCGGTACAATGAAAGAAGGTATTGTTCCAAATAGACAACTTCCAACTCCAAAACTGCAATTTCCTTGATCAACTCTGTAGCAGGCTGGAGCAAACAGAAACTCTATTAATTGTGGACCTAGAGAGAGACAAATATTTATACTAAGAATTAAATTAACCCACAAAGGTAAGCCTAGTGCCAACAATATCAAACACTATGCTCAAGTCCAAATAATGAGATTATGAACCAGTACCTTAGGCATTGAGATTTCACTTGTCGGCTCCTGGGAAGACGTCCGGTAACCCAACGCCTTTTCCACAAATTGCTCCTGCAATCTTTTTTCCAGCTGCAGAATCTGCTATATAAGACAGTAGTCAAAACACCACTTTCACAAACAAGAGGAAAATGTTGAGATCTAAATTAGTAATCAAGAAAAACCCAACGAAACAAGGAATCCTTGGAATTTAGATCTACAAATTGAACCCATACCTCTTGCTTTAAAGAACTTTCGACTCCAGTTTCAGAGAAGTTCTTGTCCTCAAGAGGGTCCTTAAAGTGCCCCATATCCTGGTATCAAACCAACCCCCACATTAATGTCCTGTGATTGCTTATTAAAAGATTGTTTTACTCAGCAAAATGGCAACCAAATGATTGTGGGAAATGGAAGAGAGAGAAAAAAAAAAAAATCCTACGTATGGAAGAGAGAAATGAGCTCAATTATACCCGAGTTATTAATCACTACTGAACCAAACATGCAACTATTGCATTGGAAAATCTTACCTAAACATTGAAATAGTTGTGTCTAGTTGCTTTCACTTAGTGAAGTAAAAGAGAAGATAAAAAGACTCTTACCAACTTTAGACGCCGAGAGTCTTCAGAGGAAACATTCAAGTTTCCAATCTCATCTTCTTTCTTCTCAGGATAGCTGTGGATAAAAATTAGGAATAATTATAATGAACAGGACCAAAAAACACGAACATTCTCTTACAATTAGAAAGTTCCATTAAATTTTCCCAAGATTGCCATTAATTTTTTTTCTCCATTACATGTACTTAGCGGAAAAGGGGGGGGGGGATGAAGTAACCCCATTTCCATGAAAAGAAAAGCAAAACAAAATCATTAATCATAGACCACATCAAACCCACATGTACAAGACTGGTTTAGTAAGGGAAAACAGCATAGAATTGAAATTCTCATCTACTCCCACTTTTTGTTATTAAGCATAGATCCATTTGCAGTATTCTCAATTTAAGAATCTCATTAAAAAAGAGCACCCAAGTGGTAGGAGAAGATATCCCACGTCTTTGAGCGCTTGTGCTTTGGAGTCAACCTCGACTCTTGCATTTTGCCATCTCCACTTGCTTCAAACCCCATCTTTGCAGAAACCAGGCAAAAATACAAACAATTTAAGTACAAATTGCCAGCAAAAAAGAGAACAAAGAAAGCATAGAAAAAACATTGAAATGACAAGAGACCGGACATACCATAGCAGCCTTAAACAAAACAAGCAAGACCCAGAAGGGATGTTTGAGAGAAGAAGAACAAGACCCACTATCTCAAAACACCAAATCAACTAAACCCCACTTGTCCTCTTGCCTTGTTCTTGGTTTGCAACAAGACGAGACCATTAGAAGTCATCTTCATCAAACAGCTGAAACCACAGAACATAAACTCCCACCCCCAACAAATACAACTAAGGAAAGATAACCCCTTCTGACCAATGTCTCTAACCTGCTTAAAAAGACGGTCTCAAATCTATTATTAGCTTTTGGGTTAACGAGAGAGCTTTTCGTTTTTGCATCAAAAGATGAAAAAAGAAAAAAAATATGAAAACCAGTACGTGGGCTTTAATTGAAGAAAGTGAGGAAAAGAAAGTCTACTCCAGTGGTACTGGTAGACCCTCTATTGTCAAATGTGAAATGTTCCAATACTAGACATCGGGACTCCAAAGTCTAAACAAGGCAGGAGTGATCTAAGGGGACAAATCTAAAATTGAGGCTGCGGGCGGACCCTTGAGAAATATATGACCCTTGAGAAATAAAAAAACTGATAAAATGAAAAATTATGAATCTTAACAAAAGGAATCCAAGCCCTTTATTCTCTTCTTTTGTTGGGAAGCAAGTGGGAGTTGGTGACCGTCCCCTCCGCTTCTGTCTACTTCTTAAACGTGGTTTCCCCACTGCCCCCATATATCATCCGTAGGATGCAAAGCAAAATACAGATGCCCACTCCTACATTTAGGCGTTGGTGAAATAGAAAACTAATGACTCCCTGCAATATTTAAATAAATTATGTATATTTCATAACTACATAACAATTTATTTATAAAAATAAAGTAATTATGAAGATATGATTTTACTCTTATTTAACATCTTTTTAGTTATATTCGATAACTTGGTTCGCACCAAAATACTTTCTGTTTTGTGTTTTAGATGATATTCAAGAATATTTGGTCTGTCACTTGCTCCACTAAACACTTTAGATAATTGAGCATATCGTAAAGCAGAGCCTATTTTTTGAAGATTAGTACTACTAATACTAATATGGTTATAAAAAGAGATTATTTATTTACTAAAATAATTTAAAAGAGACTAGTTATGAATAGACATATTTTGCTCCAATTTAACACCCTGCTGATTGGATTTGACAATCTGGATTCCACCAATATACTTTATAATTTGCCTTTTAGATTAGACTCAAAATACTTGATATGACGCTCACTTCAATTGTGGATTCACCCGGCCAAATGCAATTGGAGAGGCCTCAATTAGAGCAAAATGGAGCATAATTTTGGAGATGGATAACATAATAGGCTAATAGGCTAATAGGTCGAGACAATTGTTCCTAACTAGGATATTTATAAATATTTGAATCAAATTAATTAGAATATAATTTCAGATATTAATAGTTTAGTTAAAAAAATTAATAATAATAATAATATGAACATGTTTTGATTCACACAAATGCAGCTAAAAATTCATATATTTAAGAATTTTATGTATGATATAAGTCAAGTTTATGAACAATCACATGTGGGTCGGAACATGTTTGCCCTAATATATTGATGTATTTTAGAAATCAACATATAATGCAAGTTTGTGAAATTTCTAACTTGTGGTCCCTAAGTTAATGTGCATATGAGACTTGGGAGTGGAATGATTAATGTTCATGCGGATTGTTTTAGGTCTAATAAGGTCAGTGTGACACTGTAAATTGGCAACTGAAGTGAAAATGGTGAGATGACATGACAACTAGAATGATGGATTGCTCACAAGATGCTCATCACATTTTTCTTAAGGATTTTGATATCACACCAACTTTTGATTAGAAAACTAGAATGCAAGTTCCTATGTGTATAATCAGAACATTAGTTTACTTCCGGTAACATGTGCCTTTTCTTTATTAACATCAGATAAAGAGCCCCAGTTAGCTCCCATCAGTTGCTTTGGATCTTACAACCCTGCCTCCTATTAAACATTAAAATTTCGGTCACCCAAGTTAAAAAATCCAAAGAAAAAGCGAAAAATAATCGAGCTTCAAATAACTAGGCTCTATTGTGGTCACAAAACAATCCGAAGTTGCATGGAAGCACACCATCATACCATAGTAGATTTTCGGTTTAGTTGGTTGAAAAAAAGAAGCATTCAAAATGATAAAATGCCAATGTGCCACAATAAAACTAAGTATAATAAAAAAAGCTGGCAAAAGAATTTATAGTATTTTGTTATTTTGAACAAATTATTTTTCGGGTTGGGATTTTAATTATAATAATGAGACATAAAAAAATGAAAGTTTCTTATCAAATTTATAGTACAAGAGATGGCAGAAACTATGAAACTTGAAAGCGTAAACAGCACAAGGGGTTAGCCAGAAAGCAAGCAAAGAAGGCTCACATAAAAAGGGATGAAAGGCAAGAAGTAAAGGAGACATAGGATGCTTGGAAGAAAATGAGGTTTTGTGGGGTTTCATTTGTCTAATCTCCTTTTCTCTTCTCTTGAGAAAATTAGAAGATACCCCCATTGTCCTCCAGCATCAAAGAGACTAATGTTTGTCAAAGAATCCACAAAAATAACTAAATAAATTAAGGGGCTTATGGGCCTCGACCTTTTCCAAGATCAATACAAAAGAAAAAGATGATATGGTTGTGTGAGTGATGTGGTCAGGTCCCTCCTTTTGTCGCGGAGTAGACCTAAAAAGGCTTCTTTTCTTCAGCAGCCTGAGAGAGAGAGAGAGAGAGAGAGAGATTTCTTTATCGGGGACCTTTTGTATGGGAGATTCCCAAAAAAAAAAAAAAAAACCAAAAGATTGCCAAGAATGCACATGAGTGTAAAAAGCACACTATAATAATTTAACTGGTCTATAAGTAGGCAAGGATTAGCACAACCTAGCATTGGCATTTTCCAAAATCATTGTACGAAACTACAATAATTTTTCCCATAATAACAACTAATATTGAGTAATCTCACATCTAGCCAGAAGGGTAATCAAAATACCGACAAAAAAGGAAAAAGTAATAACAATACCAAATTTTGTTATCATGATTGCCCATTTAGAAAAGTTATTAATATAATATTAATTTAATTTTTAATTTTTGAATAAACATGCTTTTTGTGTCATCTTCGGACTAGGCTGTGTCCTTAGTACCCAGTTCTTGCATTAAGCTCCATACAGTGATATCTTGGAGTGATTCTTTGCAACAAGGGGTTAAAAATCTTGAATGAGGTTTTTTTGGACACATCTCCTGTTTGCTGCAGGGTCCCCTATCCTAGTTCTGGTGCCAACTAAAATAAACTAATGAAACTTCTATTTCATCTTATTATCAAAAATTATCTTACTTCACTCTCTCATTGATCCATACCTATAATTTTTTCTATTTTCATTTACCAAGTGGGTGAGTGAGAAGTGTCATTATTTAAATTGAATTGACAGACATCCTTTGTGATTCCTCCAAATTCCCATGTGTATTAACGATATTTCTTATAGGACTTGTACATAAATGCACAAAGTTCCATGCCACTAAGATTTTTCTCGAAATTTTAGTTGGTTTCTAAACACAAGATTAGATTAGATTAGCTAGATACCCATATTAATGATTTTAATTTGAAAACTGTCCTTTCCATTATGAAGGGTCAAAGAACAAAATGATCAGATGGCAGCAGATTTTATGTTTTTTTTTTTTTTTTTTTTTTGTGGTAGAGTGTGAGGAATTTAAATCTTTTGGATTCTTAGTTTTGGTAGCTGAAAATTGTACTTCTGGGTTTTCTAAGATAGAATACATACAATTGCTGCAACTATAGTTTTCAAGAAATCATTCACAAAGATCAAGTTCTAACAATGGAAAACAAGACAAGACCATATTCAAATTTAAGAAAGACATGTACGAAAAAGACTTGACAGAGAAATAACATAATGAGGAAGAGAGTGTTTAAGGAAAGTACTTTTGCACACTGAGATCTGCAAAAATCAATAAAATGTGTTACATATGACTAAGAAATACATAAAAAAGGGGAAAAATAGTAGTTTTGCAACGAGGTGTTGTATTTTTTAAATAGGAAGAAAAATAACCGAAAATCAAATGAAATCAGAGATCGATTTCCAGAACGTGTTGAACTTAGAGAATCTATTTCTTCTTTTCTGTCTTCAAAACAAAGTTATTAACTTTATGATTTAAAAATCTGGTCCTAAAACTGTAATGACAAACTTATGAAGTCCTCTCACAAGTTGAGGAGTGCATCGAGTTGGGGAAAATGGACAACATAGTGGTATATTTACAAAAACCGTCGGGTAGCAGACACGAGAGAGAGAGAGAGAGAGAGAGAGAGAGAGAGAGAGAAGTGGGGCTGTGGTGTGGAGTGGATCGAGATGGTTTACGGGGTTTCCGGAAGGCGTCGAATCCCACATGTAGACACACAAGGTAGACTTTCCAAAGACATTTGGACAAGTAAGTCAATGCCAATCATATGATCAAAAAAGGGCATCCCACCCCTCCCTCCCCCTGACTAAGATCTTTTTTAGGAAGCAGGGGTCTCTCCCCCCCTCCCCCCTCAAGATGAAAATTGAAATGAAAAGAAAATGGCCGCGGCTTGCCATTTTGGAGAATGTGCTTGGGCATTTCTACCCGTCTGTAAAATTTTTGCTATGTAAGTGGGTACAGATTTTTTGCCATTTTTGGTTTTTAATGTGTAGGGCCATGGGAATCTCTTAGTTGTGCATTAATATTCAGCTGAAAGCTTTGAACTGGAAAAAGAATTTAACTGCATAGATCATCAAAATGAACAAGCAAAGCAAGAAGAGAATAAATCACCATCGAGGTGACGGATCAATAGCAATCCATAATATACATACATACATACATACATACATGTTTGGAAAGCATTAAGTTTGAATTTAGTTACTTTATAAGTCCGTGAATCAAATAATTTATGGATTCCATTAGATGGAGTGACAGTAATATCATATCTTATTAAAATCTTTAATTAAAATAGGTAGTTACGATCGATTCTAAATTTATACTCGATAATTAATAATTATAATTTAAATCAAATATTTTATAGTTTACGAGGTTCTCGTATGGAGCTCAACATTTCCACTTCGTCTTTCACTGCACGGGCAAGAACTTGAAAATAAATTAATTTAGATCTTAAAAGCGATAATGCTAAAGCAAGAAGAATCCAAGAAAAATAAAAATAAATTGGTTGCAACAATGAAATTGTTAATTTTCTATTTTCTGCACGACGACAGCGAGCATTCAGTTTACTATAAAAGCCAGCATAGGTCTAGCAAAGACAAAACCAGCCCCTTGACATAAAAATACAAAGCACCCATCTTCTCCCTCTCTCGTGTGTCTTATCGATCCCTTCTTACAAATAATAGCAAGTCTTTCAATAATTTGAACTAAAAATTTTAATTTTTCCTCTTTTATTAATGCCAAAAAACACTTATATATGTGCATAATTGGCAAATATAAATAATAAGATATAGTTATGTTTGCTAAATAAATCATGAATTTGAAATTTAAAAATTAAAAAAATTATATTAAGAGAACTCATCTCTAATTGGGTCCGATAATATTCAAATCGGATTAATCAGAATATAAATTTGGATACCGATCGATTATTTAAAAAAAAAAAAGAACTCGGCGGTTTACAACAGGGAGGCACCAATGAGCTAATGATATCAATGAGTCACAAACTAGCCAGGAAAATAATATATATAAAAAAATTAAAGTTGAACTCAATTTATAAAAATATATAAAAAATTATTGACAAGACTATACTTTTTATTAAAAGAACTTTCACTTTTATTAAAAAATATTATAAATAAAATAAAAAATTAAAATAAAAAATAATACAAATTGAGGTTTTTTAAATAGTTTATTCATTATTTATTTTTATGGATTCATGCAATTTTGGTTCTATTTGCTTCACACACAAGAAAGAGAAATTCTACGAGGAACTTTCTTCCTATGTTCACTTACAACAAGGGCACTGCACTTTTTCTTTCGAATGGATGAGAGAGAGAGAGAGAGAGAGAGAGAGAGAGAGAGAGAGAGAGAGAGAGAGAGAGAACATACTTTTACTAAAGCGAGAATTGCCAGATTAGTTTCATTACAAGGCGTGAAACAAGGAGAACAAAATCTTTATTTGCTTTCAACTCTTTTAAAGCAGAGATTATTTTATCTTCAAGTCTTTGGATACAATACGAAGTCTTCATCACCTCACTCCCTTTTTTCTTGTAAAGATTCAAATGGGGGAATAAAGGGTTTTCCAAAAGCTTAATTACTAGTAAATTGAGAAAGGGAAAAAAGGGGTCTGGACATAAATCACGACTAGGAATCAGAATCATTCAAAGCTCTTAGACCCCACCACACCAAACCCCTCCTTTTGTCATTCATTTTTATATTATCTCTAAGGATCAAACAACATCAGGAAACATCCTTCGTGGGTCTCCAACATATTTCTTAATCATAAGTAATTTCCTAAGTGTTGTTCTTTAGCTGAAGCAAGAGACCATGTGATAGTTTTTTATTCAATCCCATGAAAATTAAACTTATTATTAAGAATTGTACGAGAAAGATTTTGAGTGCCAATAGAGAGTGGCTTCTTCCATGGCATCTCCTTATTGAAAAAAAAAAACCTTAATCAGTGGATTAAAATTTCAGTTGCTTTTGACTTCCCATTAGTTAAAAGTCTAACCCCACTCCACTCATTCACTAATCCACCTAAAAGTATACGAGTCATGTAGGCCAACTGTTTATAACTAACAACTAATAAAGCAAATCTGCATCCTATGGAGTTGTTTTCTAATTAGATTTTTAGTTGTTGCCTTTCAACTAATCTTGTTTGAGTGAACTTATTTCTTTGCTCCAATTCCGGTTCCTTAACTAATGTAAGAGGCCAGAACAAGTGAATGGAGTAGGTAACAAGGTCTATGTTTTTGTCTACCACGGAGAGAGAGAGAGAGAGAGAGAGAGAGAGAGAGAGAGAGAGAGAGAGAGAGAGAGAGAGAGAGAGAGAGAGAGAGAGAGAGAGAGAGAGAGAGAGAGAGAGAGAGAGAGAGAGAGGGAGGGTAACTATTGTATTCATTTATTTCAAACTAAATTTGATTTGAATCGAATTAAATTTTTAAAAAACAAAACTTCCTTACTATCTATTTTTTCATATATAAGATTTGAATTCAATATTTTATTTTAAAAAATATCAATGTATAACTATTGGACCAACTAAATGTCGATTTAATAAGCATTATATATATATATACTATTTTTTGTATATTAGAAGTGTTGAATTCAAAACATTTATAAAAATTGGAGAATGATACTAGTTGAGTTATAAGTCACTGGTATTACATGTGCTTACTATTTTTTTCACTATCGATATTCGGGATTTATTCGATTAATTTAGTTCGAGCACTATATGATTTATTTTAAGAGTTGTCTCTTTTAATTATTTTTTTATCATTTTTAAAATTTAAAAACGACGGTTTTCGTTAAAGACGTAACTACTGTGAATCACACTCACATATTCTGGATTTTATGAGAGTACCTAATTCAATCATAATACGCACATGCACGGCAACAAAAATCAAGTCTTTTGTCCGACACTGCAAACTAATTTTTGTCTAGATTTAGTCCCGAAGGTCTAAAATTATCACAGCAAAATCTATGCACGGAAGTCCAAGAAAGGACACCTCTTTGGGCCAGGCCCAAAACAAAGGAAGCACAGAACGACACAACAGAAACCAAACAACCCAAACAAATGAAAAGGGGCCCAACCGGGGTCCAGACAAAGTACTAGGCTCGGACATCCCCAACCCTCTTTTTTATATATTAATATTTAAATTTGAGATTTTAATGAAAAAAAGATTCAGTGTCATGTTGCTAAATTCATATGACATTAGTTCAGATACATTAACATTAGGAGAATGATTGTTATCCCAAGTTAGAATCATGTCAAGTTGCACATTTTGACCTCAAAAGGAATGGAAAACTCAGGTGGCAATACCCCATAACCAGAAATATGGAACCCCCCTCCACATACCTTTGAATTAACAAATTAACAAATAAAAGGATTTAAATCTTATTATTATTATTTTTATTTTAAGTTATCCTAACCCTTGTTTCCATTGGGTCATTTCCAATTAAAAATATTTTATTATTTTTATAAAATAATTAATATTTACATAAAAATTTTTATATTTTTATATTTATACATTTCTTTTATATATTTTTATTTTCATTTTCTATATTCTTACAAAACAACCATAAATCATAGGATACATATCTAATGGCTCCACATGGCTGTCGTGTTTAAATCTCTCTCTATTGTCTTTTCTAGACGGAAATATACAGCAAAAAATGTAATAAATTTGGTAATTAAAATTAATCTAAATTCTTATAGTTTATTACTCGTTTACCATCACATTTGCATAATTTTATGTATATAAGAAAAAAAATTAATTAATCAATATTCTCATGAATCCCCATAAGTTTTCACCAACCATCATGAATGCATCATCTCACCAAAAACTCACTAAATCCAACAAAAAAAAAATTGTTTATTTATATCTATTTTTTTTTCATATCTTATGAGAAACATTTTGTTTAACATATCAAAATTATTATGTGAATATATGAATTATTAAGAAGATATTAGTGAATTTTTAAAGAGTATTATAATTTATAAACTTTCAATTGAATCACGGCAATTGCGTATAAGTTGTAAAAAAAAAAAAAAACCATGTATTTTACGTGCGAGATAAAAAAAAAGAAATTATCGGAACATTACAAAGTAAATTACATGAATTTTAAAATTTTTAATAAAAAGGTTAAATTAGAGAGGCCATTATTGAAAGGTTGCTTTCAATGGAGACCCATCAACCAACAAAAAAGTTTGTCCCCCATCAGTATTTTCTCCCAAAAATAAAAGAAAAAAATTGACAAAAATAGAAAATGTGAATCATAGTAAAGGGCGCCCAGGAATTCAGCAGAGAAGTGCTTTTAATATTTTTAATAAAATTTTTAATTATCATATTTTAGAAATTTTTATAAAAATGCTTTTGTTTTGGTACCAAAAAAATATTAAGTTTCTGAATAATAATTTTTTAGAAAAATTATTTATTAGAAAGCAGCTTTCATTTGAATTAGTGTTATATATATCATGTATAATCTGTAATTATTTTATTTTATAAATTTTCTGTATTTAAAAATATTATTGCTCATAATTTATTTTTTTTAAAAAAGACAAAAATAAAGAATTTTCAAAATTTCCATTCATAGTTATGAAATTGTATCAGAAATGCTTCATAAAAATAAAAAATTTCAAAATTTAGATCATTAAAAAGGGTAGTTTCATTATATTTTACAAAATTAGATTTGATTTCATAATCTCACGACTTAAAAAATGAAAATTTCTTTTTCCACACAACCTTGAAACAAACAAAGTTTTACACCCACCAATGCCGTGTCATGTGAAGGAAGAGAAAAGGGGGAGAAGAAAAGCCTATGGAAGCGCGCTGCGTAACCCGGGGGCGTAGTCTACATATTTTTTGATATCAATATAACCCTTCGACTGCCAAGCATCTCTCTCTGACTCTCTCTCAGCGCTATCCACCTCCTCGTGCGGTTTCCATTTTTCTCTCTCTATGAAACTTTGGTTCGGTTCGTATTATATTGTACGCGGTCCGGGAACCAAAAATGTATAAAAATATCTAGTCACTTTACCCCATCCATTACCAGCAGCCAATAGTGTCTCCCAAAAAAAAAAAAAAGAGTTGGAGAGGCTAGAGAGAGAAAGAGAGAGAGAGAGAGAAAAAAAAAAAAAATTAGGGCACGAGAGAATACAGACCGAGACCAGACCCAGACCTTACATTTACAACAATGGGAAAAAGGTGATCTTCGTGCCAAATCCTTAGGACTTTTAAAGGTACATTCCTATCAATCTCTCAATCTTTTTAAAGATGTTTCTGTGTATTTGTTTGTCCTTAGTGTCTGCAACATAAACATTGTGATTTTTCGTATGCGGGTATGTCACGTTTCTGAGTTATCGGTTATGGGTTGTGACCTGGGTTAGGTCTGTGTCATACTAAAAAAAAGGGTCAAATTAATCATATTAGAGAAAAACCCTTTATTAATTGAACGATTTTAATTAACCCCAGTTTGGAGATTTCATGGATTCGTCATTTATCATGGTTTTCTTGAATCTTTTTCTTTTCTTTGTGGGTTTTGGATTTTGGACTCACCAGGCATGTTTCATATGATCTGGGTATTTTTTTTTTTTGGATTCCCCCGATTGTTCATGTTTTTGTTGAGGGTTTTGATCACATAATTGATTTCTAGGATTGCGGGGTTTTGGCTCTTTTTTTTGGGGGGGTCAAACTTGGGATTCTAATTGACAATGTTGGAACCCAAAAAATTCAAAGGTCGCACCAAAAGCTATCAAGATTTTATTTTTCTGAGATTGCTAATTAATCTTATGTAATATTTTGGAGCATTGTCTCCCTTCTGTCTGAAACTTCTGTTCTGCCTGCTAGTGTTTGTATGCAATTCTGGTTGGGCCCATCTACTCTACAATATATTTCTGTAGAATAAATATTGTGCAATTTTTATTTTTTTCGGGGATTTTGAATTTTTCCTCTATACTATTTTGCCTGTGTGTGCGAGTGGGTCTGGGTGTGTCTGAAACATCATATATTTCTGTAGAATAAAAATTTTGCCTCTATGCAATTCTGGTTATTTCTGTCTATTGATTAGGTTGTTCTAAGGCTGTCATCAATTTTACATAGAATCACTGACTATTCTTCTGTTACTATTGTTCTTATTTAAAGTAATAGTCGTTACTCATTTTCCTTTTCCTTTTTGTTTTTTGCTGCGGGCATGGGGGTTCTGTAATTTGGAAACTTGGAAAATTTTTGTTATATGTGATAAACATCATTCAGCTTTGGTATATTAAGAATAGGATATATTCATGGTTTTTAAAATTAGGAAAAATTGATATTAGACTAACTTGAACTTGACTAAAAAAAGGGTAAAAACTCATTTGACTACAACTCATAACGCTACACAAGCCAATAGTTTACTAAACGAGTCAGGCTTGAACATCATATTACCACTCAGTTAGGCTTTGCCTATTTTTGTCCCTAATGGTGGCTTTAACAAATTCAATTTTTGTTTTTGGTGTTGGTTTTCGTTTTCTCAATATTTGACTCTTTTTTTGGTTGAGAATCTTTGTCATAATTTTTCCTAAACACGTATCTTCTAGTTTTTATTCTGTTGTATTTTACTTTTAGATGTTGTATTTTTATTTCTCTTTGATGAATTTTTAACCTATGATGCTTTTTGTTATTATATAAAGGATAGTGGTTTGAAAATCAAATGACACTTGGGACACTAACTTGAGTGATGAGGAATCAATATACTTAACTTTGGTAGGAGATTCTCATTCTTTGATGTCTGCTCGAATATCTGAGAAAAATCCCATAATTTATGCAAGCTTATCTTCTACAGTGCTTGGAAAGCACTGTTGAAATAATCAGTACTCAAGTTGGGTACTCAAGTTGGGGTAAATTATGAAATTTTATGCAAATGAATATTAGTGGAGAAAAAGAAAATTTAAGGGAATGGATGCATGGGTTGTGAAATAGATACCCAAACAGCAAGTATATTAATAAATAAGAGGCTATTTGGAATGCCATCATATCTGCAGATAATTTACATCTGATGATTTAATGTAATTGCGTACACCATACCCACTTAACAAATAAAGTTGCGAAATTCTGAAGCCCCCATGTTAAATACTTTTGAACATGATAGATCATGAATTGATCCCGTCTGATTTTTGATCCAATGTGCTTCCGCTATTCCTATGCAAGAATAAATATCGCCATGACCATTTGTTCTTGATGTATGCATTGTTCTTGAGGCATCCTGAAGGAAAATTTAAGCTCTTGAAATAATAAAGATGAAGATGAATTTTGAAGCAGACCATTGTCATGGACTCTTTCTCAGTGAAAGGCTATTGAGTGAATGCACTAGGGGATTACATCCTGAGTTGATTGATGATGTGTATGCATAATCTGTGTAATCACTGTTAGTATTTCTGCAGCTACCATCTTTATGTCTTCAAGTTGTCCCTTTTGCCATCATTGATTTCTGCTTCCTTGTAATATTTGGACATTTCTCCCCCAAACCGTCAAGCAGCCAGCTAATAGTTTCTCTCTTCTCTTCTCAAAGGCTAAGCCAGTCATTTTTTTCATGTGCGGATGCCTGCACATGTTTTTCTACTCCCAAGAGTTTGCATGATTCATTGTTGGGTCACGTCATTCTTTTTCAATTTGTTCCAAAGTTAAGACAAATATTTCTTAACCAGCCACCATTTTTGCAGAAAGAATTATGTTGCACATGCATGTACATTATGTTAATGCTATTCTGGATCAGCAAAATGGGTGATATTTGCAGATTAACTAACATTTCGTTGATCACTTTCAGTACATCCATCTGACCCATAATGGTGTTGGGCTTTCTTTAGGCAGGTGATTGAGTTGGTTGGAAGTTAACAGTATAGATGTCTTATGGCATTACAAAATTATAGTTGGAGTTATGGAGGTTTATTCTTGTCCTGGTGTTAAATATTTTTGTGAATCTGCTTGCCTCAACGGAGTTCCAAAGCCAATCTTGTATTTGATGGAGGAGATGATCGTCTAGGAAGTGAAAAACCAGTTTCCAATAATAAAAGCAATAATTTAGTGGCACTTGTCAAAGGGTCTGAAAGTGAGAGATCACCTGAAGGTTGAGGAATGGTTGAAGAACTGTCAACCTCAGATGGCCACTATAGTGCAAATTCATTTTGTGATGAGGTGGGTGTTTTGTGATTCAGATGATATCAAATGTGATAACTTAATTGCAGAGAATTATATTCTAAGCTCTCCCTGGCCTCTCAGGAATCCCTTGTTAATAACATTGAATGCGGTGTTCAAAGCAACGGCAGAGAAAGTGATTCAGGGCAACAAGATGAAGCATTGGGAGTGTCGGTCAAGGTAACTGCTGTATGCTTAATTTTTCCTCTCTATACTGTTTCAGCTTGGATATGGTGCAAATTCTACACTGACGAAAATCCAGCTTCCTTAAGGTTTTGTTTCATCTCTCTAAAGTCTCATAATGACACCATACATGTATTGTATGTAGTATTGCCATATCCTAGCTGCATATATTCCCCCAAGGAATTTTATTGTGATCTCATTGAATCGTGTCCCTGTTTCCTGTTTATGTCCATGCTTTGTAGTTCCATCTATTGTGCAGAGTTAAGTGGCAGGCTGTAATTAAATGTGCTAGGACTGAATGACTTTTATCAACATGGAAAGTAAATCATCATTATTGGAAGCATGCAAGTGGGGAGTTCATAGCACTTGCATTTTTGACTTTCCCATGGTAAAAAATTTGACTTTTCCCTGGTGGGGTATTATGCAGAAACTTGCTTTTAGCATGCTGAACATCATGATGCAATTACATCCTGAGGTATGTTATGTTTTATTTACTTATACCTATTCATCTTCTTTATCATTTCCTTCTTGACATTTTCTTAAACCTGCATAGGCTCTGATAGACACTGCAAGAAACATGTTGGCCTGGAAGGAATTCGCAAAGCAGGCTTCCTGCTGCCAAGGTTATTCTGATCTTGCAAGGATGCTTATGAAGCTTCAGAATGTAAGTCTGTCTCTGGCAGAAAGGGGATCGGTTATAACTTTTTCTCTTTCTTGATTTCTGTCTAGCAGGTTTAATAGGTTCTTTTGGGCTATGTTTGGTTTTTGGATCACAATGCTAATTTGTGAAAATAAGCCACTTCTCAGTTCTCATATTGAAAAACTAGAGTTTCTTACATCATGATGGGTTTAATGTTGAAGCAAACAAACATTGTAGCTTACATTTGACAAGTTTGTATCCCTGACATCAGAACTGATGATAAAATATAACTGAACTTGGGGTTCTGCGATAGGTATAATTTGTTGTATGATGGAGCAAGCTGAGCACTGGTTAATAAGATGCTGAAGTTAGTGTTTGGTTAGAAATGATCTTTATTGGGGGAAGTCAACTGACTCATTTGGTATCCATTTTTATTATCAGAGAGATAAACGATTTCTCAGTATCGATAGTGAGTGACAGATTTTTAGCAATTGCTATTTGGGTTATAATTATGCCAAAATGTATGCTACACCAAACAGAACTCTACCTAAGAAGAGGAAACACATGTCTACATTTTTGCTTTCCATAAAACTTAATGATTGCTAATGAGCATTTACTTGCAATTAGATTAGGAAAAATAATTAATGTGATTATTAAATGAAATAATTTTTTTATCCATAACGTTATTGATTGTGTGATTATCTCCTTTTTTTTCTCCTTCCATTTTTTGCTTGTATTCTCTTGTTAAGAAGTTGTGGTCAACTAGCAAAGCATTGAAAACTTGCAAATTTACATCATTTAGCCTGCTCTAATAGTTTCCTTTGAAGTATGGTACAAGCTCATAACCACTCAGCAAATTGGCTCTGTGAATATAAAGTTGTCTATCTTTAAATATTTAATGCTTCCTATGCTTGATGCTTCCCCTAATGCAGTGAAGCCAATGATTTCCACTTTCACATGTTTTAGCTGGGGGTATCTTTTGGATGATAGATAATAGTAGTAGCGATAAATATGAAAAATATAAAAATGCAAAAAAAGATGTGAGAAAGATTATCCAAGAATCAAAGAGTAAGGTATATAATGAACTATACAAGAGATTGGAGACAAAAGACGGAGAAAGAGAGATATACAGAATTACCAAGATAAGGGAAAGAAAGAAAAAAGATCTAAATGGTGTTAGGTGTATTAAGAGTGGAACTAATGATATACTTATAAGGAATGAGGACTTAAGAAAGCGTTGGAATGATTATTCTGATAATCTCTTCAACATTGAGAGTACAACAAATATAAGAAATATCGAAATACCTGTAGAATAGATTAATAGATACTTTAAACGTAAAATTCGTCCTCATGAAGTGAAGGAGGCTTTAAAAAGAATGAAGAATAATAAAGCTATACGACCTGATGGTATTCCTATAGAAGTTTGGAAATGTTTAGGTGAATTTGGTATAATAATGTTAACGGATATTTCAACAAAATCTGGCAAAATGAGAGAAGACCCAAAATATGGAGGAAGAGTATAATCGTATCGTTATATAATAATAAAGAATATATACAAGATTGCTTTAACTATAGAGAAATTAAAATTATGAGTCATATTATGAAATTATGAAAAAGAGTGATAGACTATGGATTGAGATTGGAGATAAATGTATTTCAAAATCAATTTGGATTTATGCCTGAGAGATCCACCACGGAAACAATCCATTTGTTAAGACATTTGATGGAGACATATAGAGCATATAAGAGAGATCTATATATGGTATTCATTGATCTAGAAAAAGCATATGATAGGGTTTTTAGAGAAGTATTATGGTGGGCGCTGATGAAGAAAGGAATTTCCTCGAAATACATTAATCTTATCAAAGATATGTATGAGGGAGTTGTAATCAATGTAAGAACTTGCGGGGGGTTTGAGCGATAACTTCCCCATTAACATTGGGCTCTATCAAGGATCGTCATTAAGCCTCATTCTCTTTGCAATAGTAATAGACGAAGTCACAAAAAATATTCAAGATGAAATACCGTGGTATATGTTTTCTGCAGATGATATAGTAAAAGTTGATGAAACCAGGGAGGGTATTAGTACTAAATTAGAGTTGTAGAGGGTCACACTGGAATCCAGAGGGTTTAGACTAAGTAGATTGAAAACTGAGTATATGAGATGTAGGTTTAGTAACAGCAATCAGAATGATAAAAAAACAATTAGACTAGATGGACAAGATGTACTGAAAAGTGAATGATTTAGATATCTAGATTCTATCATTCAAAATGATAGCAATATAGATGGGGATGTGAACCATAGAATTTAAGTGTGTTGGATGAAATGGAGAAAAGCATTCGGAATTTTTTATGATCGCATGATGCCGATGCATTTGAAGGGAAAGCTCTATAGAACCATGGTTAAATCTGCACTATTGTATGATATTAAGTGTAGAGTTATTAAACAACAACAAAAACAAAAAATGGTCGTAGCAGAAATGAGGATTATTAGATGGATGTGTGGTAAAACTAGAAGAGATAGAATTAAAAATGAAGAGATTCGTAATAAGTTGAGAATTAGTTCAATTGTGGATAAGATGTGAGAATATCCTCTGAGGTGGTTTGGGCATATGTAAAGAAGACCCATGGATACATAAGTTAGGAGCTATGATGCACGGAAACTTTTGAATACTGATATTTTCCCGTTTCCGAAACGTTTCCCATCTTTGAAACGTTTCCACACGTTAAATTAATTAATATTTATACAAAATTTCATATAGTTTTTTTATATTTATATATTTTTTATATTATTTATCTTATTTTAATACTTATATATTTGATTATTTTTTATTTTATTATAAAACATGGTTATTCTATTATTTTTGAAAAATAATTAATATTTATATAAAAATCCTTATATTTTTTATATTTGCATATTTGTCCACGTTTCTGTTTTTATAAAATGTCGTTTCATCGTATCGCTTCGTATTCGTTTTTGTTTTCCCGTTTTCGTTTTTGTGCAACATAGGTTAGGAGAATTGAGAACTTAAATATAGGAGATTTAGTAAGACGTAGGGGTAGACCGTTAAAAATTTAGATACAAATTATTCGTAAAGATATGATAGTTAAGGGTTTATATGAGAAGATCACATTGCATAGGAATAAGTGGCGTAGAAGAACTATCATATTTTAGATATATGTATTTATGTATTTTTATTTTTATTTTTATTTATTTATTTATTTATATATATATATATTTTTTCTGTTTTATTTCTATTCATTTATCTTTGTATTTATTTATTTACTTATTTATTTTTCTTTTTTAATTATATTCATATTTGTCTTTCAAATGGCTGACCCCTAAGGATTGGATTAAGACTTAGTTTGTTGTTGTTTATCTTTTGGATTGTGCACTGAAATATGGGGATGAAAACCCTTTTCTTTTTAATGATCCAGTGTTCATATTTATGTCTTGCATCAAATGTGTAAATTGATTCTGGGTGCCTTTGTAGGCCGTGGCTTGAGTACTCATCTTATTTGTTGCAACTACCTTATCTTTGTCTGGCCAAAATTATGATAGTTGCCTAAACTGAACAATAATAAGTTTTCCCTGTGACACCAAGCTGTATGATGTGTTTCATCTTGCATTTCTCCTAGTAAATTCTGAGGTGGGTGGTTAATGTTTCTTATGGAGTTTGCCTTTCCCATGAACCATTTATTTTTTTTCCCCCAGATGGCACGTAATTTCATTTTCTGCTGATAAAATTTTATTTCTCCTTTCTTTATCAGATGATATCTGGTCAGTACAAGAATCCTGACTGGTTAAAAAATCAGTCTCATTCTTGGCTACGAAGATGCGAGAATTCACAAAATTCTGAGCTCATTGAAATGCTGAAAGAGGTATTGGTATTAGACATTGCTGTTGTGATGGCATTCTTACTAAACAACAATGTGAACTTGCCTTTTTTTTGGGGCCTAAAAGTTAATAGTCCTTTAAAAGTTTCCTTTTCCTTCTATGGCCATGCTGCACCTGCAATTCTTGTACATTTAACATTCCACTCTTTGTAAAACTGTAATGTGCGCCCCGGGTTGTTTCATTGTCTGAAGGCCCTTTACCCGAGTAGATTTATGGTATATGATATTTGATAATAGTGGTGGAAGAAACCCCCCTTCTAAAAAAAAACAGAGAAAAAAGGGCATGCACAAACAACAGGAAAAGAAAACAATTTTTTGGAATTCTTCTTAAGGACTTGATTAAAAGTCGAATACCTGTTTGGTAACAGTATACAATAGATGCTTTGTGGTAAAATCTTAGAGGCTTTGGAGAAGAATTCTATATGCCCATGTAATTTTTAACAGGATTCCCTCTCTTTTAGCTAAACTAAATGAAATTGGATAGAACTAGGTATCGCTAGAAAAAGAGAAATTTTCTTAGGAGCATAAACATGGGAGCATTAAACCTCGCTATATACATCATTGTTTTCTAATTTTTTCTTTTCCTCCTTTTTTTGGCACCAGTTGTGTTGGTGAAATTGAGATAAATCCATATTACATCAAATGACATAGCTATTTTCAATTTGTCCTTACATTTGGCTGATGCTTCATTCCTGTTGCAGGAACTAATGGAGTCTGTTTTGTGGAATGATATTCGTTCACTCTGGGATGCACCAATGCAATCTCAATTGAATTTAGATTGGAAGACTTGGAAAGAAGATATTAGTAAATGGTTTGCAACATCAAATCCCATTTCAAGTACTGTAGATCCAGAGCCACAGTTTATTGATAGTCCAATATCCACAAATCTCCATATTAGTAGGAAAAGGCCCAAGCTTGTAGTTCGTCGTGCAGAGGCACCCCCTTCCCAGGCAGAACCTAAGGCATTGCACCAGGCTGCAACTCTTGGGATTGACTCTGGATATTTTGATGGTGGAGATGTTGTGAATGCTGCTAAATCACTGTCCAGTTCTGGTAAAGAGGATGTTTTTGAAGAGGTTGTTGAACCAATGAATTTCACTGGTAATGAGGCTGATCGATGGAATGAGATTGTGGTTGAACCAGGAGCGTCAGAGATCATCCAAAGTAAAGATGCGGAATCTACTCCTAACATTGTTGTTTCTGGCAAACCCTTGGATCTGGGAAGTAAGAATCGGCAGTGCATAGCCTTCATTGAATCGAAGGGAAGGCAATGTGTAAGGTCAGCAAATGAGGGTGATGTTTACTGTTGTGTGCATCTGGCTTCTCGTTTTGCAAGTCATTCTTCAAAATCTGAAGGTATAATCCCTGTGGATACACCAATGTGTGAAGGAACCACTGTGCTTGGTACCAGGTGCAAACACCGGTCTCTATATGGTTCCTCATACTGTAAAAAACATAGAACCCAGATAGATAGGACTCAGAACTCAAATTCAACAGATAATAGGCTCAAAAGAAAGCGTGAGGATGATGGTTCCCGGCCAGAGACCTCCTACTGCAAAGATATAGTACTAGTAGGTGAAGTTGACAATCCAATTGAAGCAGTTCCTGTGTCAATTATGAATGGAAACAACAGCTCGACGCAAAAGCCTGCTCTTGGCATTGAGGATTTCAAGAGCCCATCAAATCAGTACTGCATAGGTGAGTGGCCACAGGATGGAACTGATCCTTGTTTGGAGAGTCCAAAGCGTTATACGTTATACTGTGAAAAACACCTTCCTAAGTGGCTTAAACGTGCACGGAATGGGAAAAGTAGGATTATTTCAAAAGAAGTTTTTCTGGATCTTTATGCAGGGTGTTGCTCGCATGAGCAGAAACTGCATTTACATCAAGCATGTGATGTTTTCTACAAGCTCTTTAAAAGTATCCTATCCATGAGAAACATGGTTCCTAAAGATATCCAGTTTCAGTGGGCACTTTCTGAAGCTTCTAAAGATTTTCACGTGGGTGAATTTCTAATAAAGTTGGTTTGCAGTGAAAAAGAAAAACTTAAGAGGCTTTGGGGTTTTGATAGCGCTCATAACATGCACCTACCCCCTTACCCTGTGGAAGAGCCAGTTTTGATGCTGGAGCATAAAGAGAAGAAAGAACCTCAGGAAAATTTGAAGTGCAAGATTTGCTCAGAGGATTTCCCTGATGACCAATCACTAGGTGCACATTGGAAGGACAATCATAAAAAAGAATCACAGTGGTTGTGTAGAGGTTACGCGTGTGCCATTTGTCTGGATTCATTTACCAACAGGAAGTCTCTGGAGACCCATGTGCAGGAGAGACATCGTGTGCAATTTGTAGAGCAGTGTGTGCTTCTCCAGTGTATTCCTTGTGGTAGCCATTTTGGAAATCCTGAGGAGCTATGGTCACATGTTCTGTCTGTTCATCCAGCTGATTTGAGGCTTTCAAAAGATATTCAGCTGCAAAACCCTTCTGCAAGGGAAACTTCCCCAAAGAAACTTGACCCAGGAACTGCAGTCTTTGCAGAAAATAATTCTGAGAGTCAAGATGGGTTCAGAAGGTTTATTTGCAGGTTTTGTGGGCTAAAGTTTAACCTATTACCTGATCTGGGCCGCCATCACCAAGCTGCTCATATGGGGCCAAACATGGCAGGCCCTCGTGCCCCAAAAAAGGGTATTCGCTTCTATGCTTACAAATTAAAATCTGGAAGACTTACACGCCCTAGATTCAAGAAGGGCCTGACAGCAGCATCCTATCGGATCAGGAATAGGGCCACTTCCAGCCTAAAGAAACGCATGCAGGCATCAGCAATAAGCAGTGGGAATGTGAGAATTGGAACACATGTAACTGAGGCAACGAACATTGATAATCTTGATAAATTGACAGACTCTCAGTGTTCAGCTGTTGCAAATATCTTGTTTGCTGAGATCAAGAAAACAAAGCCTCGTCCGAGTAACATAGAAATTTTGTCCACTGCTCGTTATATTTGCTGTAAGATTGGACTTAAAGTTTCACTTGAGAAAAGATATGGAGAACTGCCTGAGCGCCTGTTCCTCAAGGCAGCCAAACTCTGTAGCGAGAACAATATTCAAGTGGAATGGCATCAAGAAGGGTTTGTTTGTCCAAAAGGATGTAGTCCATCTATAAACTCAAACCTGCAACTCCCACTGGTGCCTCGCTCCGAAGACTTTGGGGGTTCTAAATTGGTATTTTCACCAGATATCAATGAGGGCTGGGAAACAGATGAGTGTCATTATATCATTGATTCGTGCCATTTTAGACAAGAAGTTGACCCAAATTCCATTGTCTTATGTGAAGACATAAGCTTTGGTCAGGAGTCAATACCAGTAGCATGTGTAGTTGATGAGGATCTTTTGGATTCTCTTCACATATTTTCAGATGGTTCTGAAGGCCAAAATACTAGATGTCCGATGCCTTGGGAGAGCTTTACCTATATTCAAAAACCGTTGCTTGATCAATCCACTGGTCTGGAAACTGAGGTACCTTCTTGTTGTGTTGCCTTTGGCTTTTTTATGCTCTGTAATCTGGATGCTTATGTATTTAGTATTTTGGAAAGACAAGAGTACATTAGTCACTCTTTTCTCTTATCTTTTCTTTGCTTGCTGGATATGCATGTCTCTTGATCGGAGCACGTCAGGTTTAGTGGCATATTAAATTCCTGTTCAATTGAAAAATTAAATAAAGAACGAACGAAAGAAAGTGGAAAAATTCCAGAAGCTGTTTCGGTGCTGTCTACTTCCTCATGGCACCAAACTTTCTGCCTTTTTTTTGTCTTTTTTCCCCCCCTGCAACCCTTGCTTCGAAAAATTGTGTCTGTTCATTGCATGAGCCACAGGGCATGTATCACATCAAACTAATAACATCTACATAATTAATTGTGCCCCTCTTTTCATGGATTTTCTGATGCAGGCTTTGCAACTGGGATGTTCTTGCTCTCATTTGGTTTGCTCTCCTGAGCAATGTGATCATGTGTACCTATTTGATAATGACTATGAGGACGCAAAAGATATTTATGGCAGATCCATGCGAGGCAGATTTCCATATGATGACAGAGGTCGCATCATCTTGGAGGTAATCTGATATCTTATGACAAAGACAAACTAATTTCTACATGTTACCTGGTGTAATGGTTTTATTTGAGATCTTCTTTGCTGGAAAGTGAGAAAATTTCTTCATTGCTTGGTTTATGTTCTTCCCATAGCTGAACGGTCTGGATACAGTGGGATGCTTTTATAGATGTGCAGTGCAGTGTCAGGCAACACTATTTTTGTTACGTTATGCCATTTAATGGAACCTTTCAAACTATAAAATTAATTTGCATAAGAAGCATGTTATTGTTTGAGTAATGGTTTGAGAAAGTCCTTGCTGCAAACGCCCTCCTGTGCTGCTATATTCTAAACTTGTAAACTTGTGATCTGCAGTTAGCATCTGAGGAGTTTCACTTGTTAACTCTCTCTCTGTCTTTCCATGTCTCTCTTTCTCAAGTCATTATTACTAAGTTCCTATTTGGTGTTGCTGTCTATGCAGGAGGGTTACCTAGTATATGAGTGCAATTTCTTGTGTGGCTGCAGTAGAACATGCAAGAATAGGGTTTTGCAAAATGGTATTCGTGTGAAATTGGAAGTTTTCAGGACGGAGAAAAAGGTAATGCTTTAAAAGATTGTGTTAACTTCAATAGCTTTAACACAAGTTCTTACAAACTTGAATACAGGGTTGGGCAGTTCGAGCCGGTGAAAGGATCCCTCGAGGTACATTCATATGTGAGTACATTGGGGAGGTCTTAGAAAAGGAGGAAGCTAACAAGAGATACAATAGGTACTTGGATTCTTTCCAGCATTAAGTTTTTCTGCTTTGTAATTTATGTGGTTGAACCTTTTATTCATCTGATTAACTCTTTGGTTTGGATTTTCAGATATGATAAAGAGGGTTGCAGCTATCAGTTTGATGTTGGTGCTCATGTCAATGATATGAGTAGATTAATTGAAGGACAGTCACTACATGTAATAGATGCCACCCAATATGGAAATGTCTCACGGTTCATCAATCACAGGTAAGGCGTGACACTTTTCAGCCCTGCTTCGGGTTTTTCTGTATTACTGGCTCATTAAACTTACGATTCTTACATTGCTGAGCTGTAGTCTCCTATCCTTCGAGTTCTGTTATTTTCACAATAGGATAATTTGTAAACTGAAATCAATTAGGCTTCCCCATTTTTTTGCTTTGGATAATTTTGTGATTGGGTTATATAGTTCTATTTGTTTCTCTCCTTTTCTGTCTGTTTGTCTGTAAATGATTACATTCTAATGGAAAAGGCATAGAATGGTGAGATGGAAAATAGTGAGCCAACCATTTGAATACAATGGTTGAAGCTGCTGTATGATTGTAATTAAAAGGAGCTAGAAAGTGAGAATCCTCTGTTATTTCTAGCCGTGAACATTTACACCAAGTCATTTGGATGATGTCTTATGAGAGACCAGTGTCCAAAAGTGAAGTGTACAAATTTCAAGTGTTATAGCTTGGAGGAGTGTCAAACCTTTCTTCTTGCAAAGAAAGGATGGAGTTCTTGATAGATGTTAGTCAGCGGATTAGTGAGGCAAACGCCTTAAATCATGTTTTTCATTGTTATATCTTGAAGCTGTATAGAAACCTGTAATGATCACAGATTAACAAGATGTGTGAATCTAGTTACTTAAAAGGAGGAAGTTATATGGCAGTAGTCTTGAGAAGTCCAGCTGCAAATGAATATTGCTTAATATGTGTTTACCCTTTCCTTTTGGATAGCCATTCTTATGCAGTACTCAGCGCTTCTTGTTTTGTTCTTGACCACTTTTGATTCTTGCAGCTGCTCTCCCAACCTCATAAACTTCCAGGTTCTTGTGGAAAGCATGGATTGTCAACTAGCACATATTGGTCTTTATGCAGGTCAAGATGTAAGGGCGACTCCACTTATATTTCATTTAATTTCTTGCACTGCAAGGCTCTCGGGTAGGGATGAACAAATAAATCCTGTGGTCTATCATTGGCCACTAGTGTAAGATAATGTCCCTTCATCATTGAAGGCATAAGGCCAGCATGTAGCAGGGGTTTAGCCTTTTGTTGATAAAAAACTCCCATTTGCCACTTGGTGTACTTTCTGCCATTAATAGAAGTGGAAGCTCCTAAATAGTAGTCTAATCTTGTCTCTTGTATTCTCACATCTTAAAATTGTGGGTAGGTTTCTATGGGTGAAGAACTGACTTTTGATTACCGGTATGAGCCATTGCCTGGCGAGGGATTTCCTTGCTTCTGTGGAGCGCCCAACTGTCGTGGCCGAGTCTGCTAAATTTTTCATGTATAATCTATGAAGCGTCCTGAAAAGACATATTGGAGATGCTTTGGAAGAAATTTTTGTCATTGGAGGCATGGATCTTTAAAGAAGGGCTCTCCTTTGAACCTGTCAGCAGGTGAATTTTGGTATTCTTATCACATTTGACATCATGTCTAGACTCTGGAGCATCCATAAGTGATATCTTTCATCAGCATGGCAGACTGCTGCAGAGCTCAAGGCTTATGCCTGGTGCTTGCCCAAAAGATTTGGCTTTCCCAACTAGTAGTCACAGCTAACACCTAAATGCATCTTCTGGGGGACGGTGGAACTCTGTAGAAAAGTTAGCCTTTAGGTCAGCCAGATGTTTCTAGAATTCTTGTGTTCTCCATTTTTTATTCCATTGCTTGTAATTCCTTTTTTCCCTCAATCAGGAAGAGGCTGGTTAAGAGAAATTTCTGGGTAGTGGTGTAGAGAGGAAGTCTTTGTTGTCCATGTTTCAGAGAAATTCATTTTGCCATGGTGGTGACATCTCTGCCGTAGCACTTGCCGTTATTTTCAAGTAATGCAAATTCTTTTTGGCATCTGAACGATAAAATGAGAGTTGGTTTCCCCTGGCATATTGTATTTTTTTGGTGATAAACGAGATAACAAAGAAAAAACGAAGAAAGAAGAAACACAGAACCAGGCTGGAACAGGAACTGTCAAGGCCTACAAAACTAGCTCATGGCAGTTACGTGGCCCTTAATCCTTTCTACACCGATTTTATCTTCGCAAAGGAAATGAAGATTAGTTGGGGGAGGCTCGCTAAGCACGACCCCAGCAATGCTAGGTTGCCCCAACCAGGCTAGGTGGTCAGCACAGAAGTTAACTTCTCTATAGAGGTAGCTGGCACATTGTTACTAGGGAACGAATATTTAGGGAAATTGCATTCAAGGTCATATATGCATGACCAGTCTATAATAGATCCCAATATTAAATGAAAAAACAAAATATCAAATTTGAATGAATCATCGGTTGTCACACATTACTCTCATGATTAATAATTCTACTACTCTCTCGTATCCGTCTGCCTAGAATGAATGAAAATTGCTTCTTTAAAACCATATCTGGCACGATTAAGGAGCCATCCGTGCCCTCGTACATTTTTTGGTTTACGTTGTGTGGTTATCCAATAAAAAGGAAAAACACTTATTTGGATTAGGTTCACTTAACAGGCTCCCCGTAAGTTTTACGTATAAAAAACTGTAGAAGGTTTCGCCTCAGAAGACACACGTTCTACATTATTTTTCATGGGCATTGATGAAGGTTCCATTGCTCACAGTCTTGAGTTAGAACTTCATTTGTTTATGCTGAAACTTGAAGAAGAAAATTGAGATGCCATAAGTGAAGACCACCAACAGTAACATCCCTGTTTCATTTTAATCACAAAAAATCATCGCATGGGCCAGTCAAATAATGCCTTAGATTTTCAAATTTCAAGATAAAAATTCATCGAGTGGTAATCAATCTCACCAAATTCCACGTGTATGGGGAATTTAGGTTTGTTCCCCTTCGTTGACTCCTTGGCGATTGATAAGGCTTCCAAATGCAGAAGCATGGAAATGACAACCAACCCACTTCCAATTTTCTCTCTCACGACTCTCTCTCTCAAATCCAATGACCAAAACCCAGCTATTCCATTCACAAAATCTTCAAGCACAACCTTAGTGAACAAGAATATCCCAAGACATAGTGCTAGTTTTGCAATCGGTTTCGTGGGTCTGCAATCAAATTTGTAGAGCATGTTCACAAGATGAACAACAGAGGCTGAGGCATAGAAAGGGATCCAAAAATACCAATCTAAACAAAACCAGAATATCCCTATGGTCAGTCAGTTGTGGATCTCAAGCAGACAGAGAGAGAGAGAGAGAGAGAGAGAGAGAGAAAGAACCTGAATCATTGAATTGAACTGATGTAGAGTATGCAAAGATTAGAGCCATTAATAGTGAGCAGAAAGTAAACAGCCTCGAAGGCTTTGCATCCATTTTTCTACGGGTTTTTTCTTTTCTTAGTGATTGATGGATAGAGCTTTAAGTTTGGGATCTAACATAATCTAAAGGGGAATAGAATTTCATAGTCAACAGCTTCTTCAAGTTGAAATTTTGTAATATTTTATGTGAAAAATCCAAAGGGTATCAACTATTTGTTTTTAATTCTTTGATTTATATGTGTTGAATTGCAGAACGGTGGCTGAAGATTACCCTAAGACAAATCACTCTCATTTAAGGATAAGACCATGTTATTGAATTCTTCAATAATGTACTGTGAAACATTTAAGCAAGAGGCAAACAAATGAGATGTTCTATTTTTATTCTTTTTGTTAGATTGTTTGCATGTTTACTTGTTTGATTCCCCTTAATCTTTTGTTCCTTAACCAATTATTTGACTAAGCAGCATACCCTACACTTTCAACTCAGAATACTCTAAAGCTTGTGGTCATGATTATTGTGAAATGTTGTCCATTATTATTGTCATATGCAGCATAGCTTGATGGGTACCTTATGGATCCTCTCTTTTGGGTTACCCTTGATTTATTCAACGGCAAGCAAGCTATTTGTCTAGAGAAAAATACTCATGACATTTTCTTTTATTGAGATGGCAATTTCTACTTTTACAATGTTTTATGCACAACCCTTCATAACCT
This sequence comes from Dillenia suffruticosa, assembly GCA_033439265.1. Taxonomy (NCBI): domain Eukaryota; kingdom Viridiplantae; phylum Streptophyta; class Magnoliopsida; order Dilleniales; family Dilleniaceae; genus Dillenia; species Dillenia suffruticosa. Next base: position 2,186,991 of record JAVTVX010000012.1, on the reverse strand, counting down.
ACCATTTTTTGATAAGATTAACTACAATTTATGCTAATCATCCTACCAGAAAAAAAAATGAACGGAAACAAATACGTAAAGTTCTTCACCCCATCCCATAAAATTTGAATTATGGAGAAGAGAAACTACAAAATTATGTATTTATTTATTTTTGGACTGCCATTTCTACAGAAACTATATTTACAAGCTTTCTCTTTAGCATTGTCATCACTTTTGTTTGTCTTGGATTTTGGGAGCACAAGATAAGTGCATTACGAGTTGCAACGGCCCACAAAAAATTGGCAAGCAACATGGATATAGACACAGACCACATGTGGAGATCCATATCTTAGTGTGATAATGATGGAATTATGTTTAGGCAAAGCTGTGGAACCCTACATGGCAACTTATGGCAAAACACATTGTACACCATATGCAGAAACCAGGTTAATGCCAATGAGCTTTAGCTTCGGAGGCATCAATCCCCCTCCCCTTATAATAGACTCGGGTTCAAACCTCACTACTAAAAAAAAAAAAAAAATCAGGTTTATAGTTCATAGTGAGCCAAAACATTGGATTTCCTTTTTGTTATCTGTTAAATACAGATAAGGTTCCTGTCTAGAAGTACAGTGATTTGCTGTCCCAAAACAAAATTTGAGGATATCTCACTAAGTTCCATGATGGGCATGTGAAATAATAATAATAATAATAATCACCAAGCTGTTGCTTAAATTATAAGATAACTGATCTCTCTAGATTTGACACTCAATATTGTCTCAAAATCCTCATTCTTTCTTCCCTTGGTCTCAAAGCAATATCCAAGTCCTCTATTATATTCTCTTCTTACGCACTTATTAAATTTAGTTATTTTAGTTATTGCATTCTTTTAAAGAGGTGCTAATGGCACGTACAAGAGTGGGGTGTTAATGACACCGGGTAGTGTCACGGGTACCCGTGACACTACCCGGTCAAATCTCGAGCCCGGGCTCGGTCAAACCGAGTTCGAGCCGAGCTCGGGCTCGGGTAGCTGGGTATCGAGTTCGAGCTCCAACCCAACTGTGTTGAGCTCGAAGGCTCGACGAGCTACCCGAAATATTTTAATTTTTTTAAAAATAAATTTTATATATAATTATATTTATATATTTTTTAAAAATTATATATAAAATTATATTTTTAGGTATATTTTTTAAATATATTATTTATATCACCTAATGATACTACCCGACGACACTACCCGATGACACCCGACGACACTTCGAGCTCGAAAAATACAAACTCGGCGAGCTCAAGCTCACCTAAAGTACATCGAGCTCGAGCTCGGGTATTATGATACCCGAGCTCGACCCGGGTGTCATAACACCCCTGTACAAGAGGAGGATGTTTTCATCATTCAACCCTTAGAAGTTGCACAAGTCCAGGATCCAGGCACGTGAGAAGAGATCGATGAATATACTCAAGTGGGCCAATTTTACAGCCAGGCCATTTGCAGTTTGGTGATGGGGTTTTCTTCTTTTGGGTGTCCTTGATGATTGGAATGTGTCTCCTCCTTTCCATGGAAGCATCATTTCTCTGCTCTATTATGGCACCCCAACACACCTCTATTTTGCGCACTTGGAGCACTTTGATTCATGATGGTTAAAAGGAAAAGAAAAGGCTCAGTCAAAAGACTGCAACCCTACTTGAACATTTCCCCTTCTTCTCGTACATAAATGTCATATAGATATATATATACATACATACATATATATAAATATATTCACATACATGGCAAATAATAAGAAAAAGAAAGAAGCAAAAATACAGGCGAAGAGAAGAGAGACGCAGCTCTTTTGAAATTTGAAAAGAAATATGGCCATTACAATCCCTCTTTCTTTAAGTCCATTATTTTAAAAAAAATTGAAAAGAAATATTATATATTATATAATTTTAAATTTTTTATTTAATTTAATTTTATAATATAAATTTCGGAGCAATTTCTCGAGTTTATCTCTAAGATTACAAAACCGATGTTAAATTGGAAGAGCTAAGATTGCAAGTTGTATTCATAGGGAATGTAAAAGCTGTTCCATCCTTTGTCCATTACTTTCTCTCTCTTAACCGAACTTTGAAAACTGTCATCATTTTCCTCAAAGTGCCCCTGCGACACTCGACACATCACTCGGTGCAGTGAAATTTGAGAAAAAGAGTGAGGGTATAAATGTCATTTAATGTGTAAGCACAAGATGAAAACGACAGTGTTTTTTTTGGACCAGGTAATCTCCAACGGTATTATAAACGCATCACAGCAAAAATTAAAAGCAGAAAGGGAACATTTTTAGGCGTGCCTCATTTGAATCTTCACTGTTGATTGAGAGAGAGAGAGAGAGAGAGAGAGAGAGAGAGAGTATTTGCCGAGCTCTTCAAGAGACCCACAAAAAGAAAAAAAAAAAGAACAAAGAAATCAAAAAGCGCGCACACACAAACACACACACACACACACTCTCTCTCTCTCTAATACACACAACCCCATAAAAAACCCACTTTTACTTTTTGGTGTATTGTATCGAGTTGTTTTTTGCTTTACAAATTTAAAGAGAATTTGCAATCATTTCTTTTCTGCAAATTTATGGTCTGTGGTCTCCTTGATGCTTGGCACACTCGAGCCCTATTCAATGATGTGAAATGAGACCACTCGTGCTGCCGAGAATTAGCAATTAAATACATGGTTTCTGCATTTCAGGTGTCGGTGAGTTCTTGGTTTTATTTATTTTTTTTTTTTAAGATTTGGATTTTTCTAGGTTGTAATTTTTGGGTATTTAGACAAGACACGTTTTGTGGTTCCAGTAATTTTGCATTTTAGACAAGAACCCAGAGGTCACATATTGTAGTCGTGAATCTTTGTGGGTTTTTGATAAGGCGTTGTAGAGAATTTGACCTGGTCTCCTTGAATTTGCATTTTTCTGTGGTTCTTGTTTTATGAGTTCGCTGAAGTTTAGGATTTTACTTGCTATTTATCCTTCCCTGACTAGGTTCTTGAATTAGGGGTTCCAAATTCAAATTGGGGAAGTGGGTCTAGGATTTTCAATTGTCTGTTCAAATGCAATCTTGGGCCAAGATTTTGTTGAACTAGAGCCAATACTAGGTTTCAACTTGCCAATACTAGGTTTCAACTTGTAAAGCCATGTTCTGTTAATAAGGAATTGTTTGAGAAAATGGAAGTTGTTTTCATTGTGAATGTCATCTCTTAACTAGTTTTTGCCGTTTTTTATTAAGCATGGCTGAGATTAGGCTTACAAAGGTACAACAAGGCCAAACCAAGATTAGAAATGTTCCGATTGCTGTTACACCTGAGGGATTTTGGTGTTGTCCCTCTCCTGTTGTGTTTCAAAAGACCCTCAAAGCTCAAAATCCCCTAAACAAGCCAAAATCCTCACCTCCACCTCCAAAATCATCGGTACAGAAAAAACTGACCCCTTTAAATGAGAAAAAACCAACATCCCCCCAATCAAGAGCTGAAGTTCTTTCAAATGATCAAAGATGCTTCAATAACGATACATTGGGCCTTAGTGCATCTATCGGCAGTGAAAGAACGGTGAGACCTAAGGCAGAGAATTTGCCAAGAAAGGTTGCCATTGAGTTTGGTGAGCCCGGAACAAGTGATCTTAAAGTAATTTTAAATGGTAAGCAAGGTTTTTCGGTGAAGTTGGGTGTTCACAAGAGTGTTCTAAAGGAGAAGAGCAGTTTTTTTGCTAATAAGCTTTCTGAAGAGCAGCCTGATCTATCTTGTATCGGAATTGATGACTGTGAGGATGTGGAATTCTATGTTGAAACTGTTGGGCTCATGTACTACAAAGATATGAAGCAAAAATTGATCAAGCAAAATGTTTCACGGGTGCTCCGCATTTTGAAGGTATGATAATATACCTTTCATTCCATCATTTCTCAATCTATATGTAATTTGGCTTTAGTACTACTATCGTGCTGCTCTTTTGTTCACTGTGATAGTTTGAGCCAAGAAAGAGACCTCTGAACTTGTTCATGCATTCCCGTGCCAAATTTCAGGAGCTAGTTGTGTGCTTTGTCTCCATCAACATTGATTGTATGTTAAACCCCAGAAAGAAATTTGAATCTGCTGCCAGTCTTTATGAGTTATAAAAGGAAAAAATAGTTGTGATGATCCTGGATAGACATGTATAAGCAGATTTGAGAAGATATGCATAGATAATAGTTGATAATCCAATGTTTAAATTGCTTAATAAAATCTGGAAGGAACATAAAAATATCCAGTATTCTGGTATTGATGGGTGTAAATTAAAGGGTAGCAGCACCTTTTATCCCATGCCATCCTCTTTTCTCCATGATTGAGGCCGGCCTCTGCAAAGGGATAAGATACCAAGTATGAATTCAAGATAGTTTACCATGTAATAAGTCACTGCATGTTCCTGTATTTCTCACTGTATTTTGAATAACTTACTCTCTTATTCGGTGTTCCTGTATTTCTCACTGCATGTTCAAACAGAATCATATATGTTATGTCAATGGTGAAACTATTGGTATTAGTTTCATGAAGATAAATTGCTTCCCATCACTCTCCCAGCTCTTTCTCTCTCTCTCTCTCTCTCCCCCCCCTCGCTCTACCAGCAGGGCTCCTGCATAATCATAACTTGTGAACATGTACATTGCTGCATGAGGCCTTCACTTTGAAGAAATTTAGACTTCACACACATCTTATCATCAAGCAGCAATATGGGCAACTTTTAGAAAGGTGAACACAAACGGTTAACTGATATAAGAGTTTAGTCTAGACTGATAATGAGGATATCAGAAGCAGAGTGTACTTCTACTGTCTCCCACTAGTTGTAACTGACTTCGAACTAGATGGACTATTTCTGTTTCATTTGAATTGTTCTTCCATACATTCATCTTTTGTCTCTTCTTATGGGCAGTTGTGCTTCTGTGATCTTCATCTTCATGATTCACAACCTTACACTAACAAATTGGTTGCAGGTTGCTGAAGCACTGGGCTTCAACTCGTGCATACGGACATGTTTGGAGTATTTGGAAGCAGTCCCATGGTTTGATGAAGAAGAGGAAGAAAAGGTTGTGTCTTCCATTTTACGCCTCCAGGGTGAGGGAATTGTAGTAAGCCCGGTACTAAAACGAGTTGCTTCTGAGGCTTCCAACCATCATAAGGACACACTTTCCAATATAATGGAACTGGTTCTCAAGAGTAATGAGGAGAGAGGTCGACGTGAGATGAAATCTATAGTCCTGAAGCTCCTTCGGGAGAATAACAATCTTCCAAGCTCTGCAAGCACTATGGATATATGCAACAATACTATCTACATTTCATGCAAAAGATGCTTAAATTCACTGCTGGGTATGTTCACGGTGGCTGCTGAACCTGAGTTCAATGATAAGCCTCTGGATGATAAAGGGCCTGTGTTGAAGCAGATCATATTGGAGGCAGATAACCTCTTATGGTTGCTTGAGATTTTGATCGAGAGACAGGCAGCTGATGAGTTTGCTGTTCTCTGGTCTAGCCATCAAGAGTTGGCGTCTCTGCACAAAAAGCTCCCTATTGTGTCTCGCCATCTTGTTAGTTGCATTACAGCGAGGCTTTTTGTGGGAATAGGAAGAGGGGAACTGCTACCATTAAAAGACACCCGTCATATGTTGTTAAAAACGTGGTTACAGCCACTAATTGATGACTACAGTTGGTTACTACATGGTTCTAGATCATTTGACCGCAAAGTCGTGGAAGAAGGAATTGGCAGGACGATCCTAACATTGCCTCTAGAGGAGCAGCAGACTATTCTGCTTGCTTGGTTAGGCTGCTTTTTGAAGGCTGGAGATAATTGTCCAAATCTTCAGAGAGCCTTTGAGATTTGGTGGAGGCGAACTTTCATTAGGCCGTATTCGGAGGCACGAGGAAATATGCTTCAGTTAGATAGCTCGATGACATCTAGATAAGTTGGCAGCAAGGGCGCAGTAACTGGTTCTAGTTGGATGATATTCATGCCATGTGAATATTGTCTTTATGAAGAGTGAATCTGGAAATTGTGTGTAAGATGAAAAGCAAGGAGCAGAAATATGATTTTTAACTTGGTATCTAACCGGTTAGTGCGGCATGGATGGCTTGGGAAACTTACAAGTTGTCTCCACAAGGTGAACCTTCTTGATAATACTGCATTTAAGGGTACATGCCAATTCCTCTAGTCTAATAAACTATATTGAAAGGACTGTAATACTGAGTGATGATTTCTGTGAGTTTTTATTTGGTTTAAGTTACCGTTGGTAACCTCTGTAGATGCAATTTCTCAATGCATTTTCTACTGGAAATTAGATATAACAGTGTTATTTTCTGTCATTCTCCGACTGATATTTGGAATATGAGGTTACCGGCAGTTAACACATCCTAAAGTTTCTTCACTAAAATTTTTCGATGAAATTCTGGGTTCCTATCTGTCCCTGAATGCTTATTGCCAATCTATAGCATGTTCTGCCTGCAGGCAGCTACCCTTCTTAGTCCATTTGTTTGGTGTCATGTTGCATGTATCCAAGTCTTGTTTAGGTTCACTGCACTTCACTGAACATTGTGTCGCCTGGTTTTACAGCTGATTTAAAGAATTGCTTAAAGCAGGTGTTGTATATCTGTTTCTTTCTGTTGCTGCATTATTCCTGCAGATTCTAACTGGATAATTAAGGGTGGAAATGAGTCGAGTGGAGCTGATCTCATCTACTCAATTAAATTTTGTTTAGTCCATTACTCATGTTATTCTTAGTGATTTATCTTTTTTGGTGTCAATCTCAACTAGCATTGAGCTGGTTTATGAACTCACATTCTTCAATTTAATTAAAATTTTTAAATTAGATATTCAAATTAAAGAATTGATAAAAATTTAAATATAATTATAAAATTCAATCGAAATTATAATTCAGTATCAAAAACAAGCATAACCAGTCAATTAACACTAATAAATTATTTAATATCATTAAAAATCAAAATAAAATAAACCTAATTAACTAATGACTCCTGGTTGGCTCATAATTTGTGAAAGACCTAAAAAGTTTGATTCATGTATCATTCATTTGATCGGTCGGCGCCGACCTTAATCTATCGAATTAATTTTCAAATCGAATCGTGACTTATTTCCACAGCCATACATAACCATGAGGACCGAAAATCAATGGTTTGAACCTAGGAATTGACTTTGTTTCTGCATGGTCCTTGTCCAGCAAGCCTAGCACGCTTCTATTGTTTTTGTACCCCACAGGAAGAGTGCGTAGGTGTGCACCCACTCACGGTTCAAACACGACCGTCAACTGGGTTCCACCCGCCGATTGAGAGCCCTTAAAACCTCGACTCTTATAACTTGAACCATTCGGAGTTGGTAAAGATTTAAGGGATCAAATCTTTCAAGAAGAATTGCAACGACTTGCTTAGAATGCCTACAAAATTGAAAATAGCCATTTACTGGCTACTTTTATGGGCATTCTTGTCATTTTGTTTGAAACTATCGATTACTTTTCTTTTTAGTTTTTTGATTTTCAAGGGTCGGAACTACCCCTTCACTCATGCTTCCGACTCTTAATGTTCTGGGTTTTTTTTGTCGGTTGAACCAAAAATTTTTTGGCAGTTACGGTTACAGTTCTGGACCGATTTAGCTGGGTGAGCCTTGACCTTGCATGATTCAAACCCAATTGTGAACAGGACCTACCCGCCGGTTTAGAATCCTCAAAAGTCAAAACCCTGACTTCTGGTCTTGAACAATTCCAGGTTGGTAAAAGTTTAGGGTTCAAATTTTCAGAAGAATTACACAAATTTGCTTAGAATGCCTCTGAAATTTTGTGATTTATTTACTAGTTTTAGGGGCATTTTTGTCATTTATTTGAACTAGTTGTTACTTAGTTGAATTTTTATAGGGAGCGGTTCATTCGTAGTTGTGACCCTTAAACGTTCTTATGTTTTGTCAGTTGAACCGGTTAATTTTTGCCGATTCCGGGGGGTTCAGGGGGAATGAACCTTAACCCTATTATCATGTTCAGTTTGGTTCCGGCTTAGGTCCATAGCAGACCACTGGCTACAGTTCAAGGGTTTGACCTGGGTGTTCTAGGCAGAACTGGCCCCAGTGGTCAGGTCTACTTGTGTGTTGTTGTGGAGGCCGTCTTGGTATTCTTTCAATTGCTTGGGTGGACCTGTTGAGATGGCCATTTGCCAACTCCCAATAAGCAGAAAACGGAAGGCCCTTGTGAAGACTGTGTGCAAGAGCAATGGTATAGCCAATCACTTCAAGCTCAAAGCCCGCCATACTTGGTCCTCTCGCACTTCTATGTTTCAATATTTTTAATACCTGCAAACGGAGATATTAGAAAATTTTGAAACGTAGATAATATCAAACAAAAATGATAGAATTTCACAACCACAACAAAAAAAATACGGCATCAGCGATGAAAAATTATGAATGAAAAAAAATTCATCATAAATAGCGACGAATTAACGTCAAATAAAATATCGAGAGATTAGCGACGAATTAGCGATTAATCTGTCGCTGTAGTGATTTAGAGTAAAAAAAAAATTATAAACCTATCAATGACGAATTGGTAATGGATTACTGACGTATTAGCGACGGATTTTTTTAATTTTTTTAAATTTTAAATTGGTCTTCTCTTTTATTATTTTATAATTATTTTTCTTTTTTCTTTTATTTATTTTATTTTTTATTTTATTCTATTATTTTATTATTCAATTTAATAGATCAATAAAAAAAAATTTGCTATTCTATCTTAATTAATCAAAAAAATATTTTATTTCTTTATTTAGCATAAATTTAATTAATATCGAGTTTAAACGGTTAGAAAAACTTAATGAAAATATTCAACGAAAAAAATTATCCCAAAATAAAAGAAAAAAAAGTGATGAGAGTGAGATAAAAAAAATGTGAGAGGTTAATATTAAAAAAATTAGTGAGGGTTAGATAATAAATAAGAAAAAATAATATCACAAAATTGATTGTGGCATATTGGTCGGAGAACTCATCATCCACGTGGGAGGTGCATGCTCGTTTCCTATACATGACATTTTTCACAAAACAAATGCAGGGTGTGTTGGAGCATAGGTGCGGATGGGCGGGATGCGGGCCGGCAGGCGTGCAAGCGGGTACTGGCACGAGTGAGGAAGTGACGGATATAACGACGGAATTTCGTTAATCCGTCCTTAATATTTTTACATATTATCTTTTATCAGTGATGGAATTTTAGCGATGGATAAATTTCGTTTGTAATATTTAGCAAAGTAGTTTTCAGTGATTTTTTTAACGATGGATATTTCTATCGTTAATATTTTTTTTTTTAATAGTGTACGGGAGTAATTGGCTAATTGATGAGTATGTCTCAGTACTATGATTCTACCGAAATTTTACATGCGCCATAAAATTTGAAACTGTCAACACACTATAGTGTAAGTTGCCTAATTGATGGGCGTGTCTCGGTATTTGTATCTGGTTTCCATATGCCGGCCATGTTTCACAACGGAAGTAATTGCATTGATTACTTTTTGTTGGAGAGAGCTGCAGGGAATAAGCTCCACACTATTGGAAAGCTAGTTGCGTTGGGCATTTCAGCAGCTTCGTTTTCACTTGGCATCCTTCTTGGTTTTGATATGAATTGGTTGGTTCATTTGCCTAAGGTATTCATTTCCATATTTGATTTTTTTAATTATATAAGAATTCAAACTTTAAATTACAAGATCGAAGGCGGGAGGGAGATTGTGACATCAAGCTGTCCACTCATTTCCATATTTGATAGCCGTACAAATAAGGACGAAAGCCATGCTTGTCATTTTCTTTCCTTCACTGTAGCTAATGTGTATTTTCTTCATGATGACTAGGATTTCTATTTTTTGTTCATTTCGGTAAATATGCCTCATAGATATTGAAAATTTTTCTTTCCCATATCAATTTTCACCAAAAAAAAAAATGATCTTACTTCAATTTAAGCTTATCTTCATCATCATCACTAGCATCTACCCTCGATTTCTTTTCTGACACAGCATAGCTACCATTGTCTCCCTCATGGTCCTTGAAAAATTTTTAATGTCCATCCAGCTGTCCATATGCTTGAGTGGAATTTTTGTCTCCATCGGGACTCATCTGGAAATTTGGTGGGGTGGGGGTGGGTTTACTCGGTGGCAGAGTAATGCCACGATGAGCTGTAGGTTGTTGGTTTGGATAAAATAAAGGGTTTTGGCCTTTTCACTGGATGCTGGTCGTAGGGATTAGAGAAAGGGCTTTGGCCTTTTCACAGAATTCTGGTCATAGAAATATCTAGATTTGAAAGAAATATTGTAAGCTACATAAGGTTCATTCATGTTACTATTGTTGATTAAGGTGGAGTTTCCTTTTTTATTTTTTATTATATAAAAATTTGAATATGGAATTATCAGATTAGGAGAAGGGGATTTGTAACACTAAGTTGTCCTCTTGGCAACGAATTCCCTTTTCTTTGATGAATCAATCTTGCTCACATACCGGTGAGCAGCTAGCTAATTGTTGAATGGCGGAGTTGTCTACGGCTCCAGAGCAAGGGTATGGTGGCAAAGGGCCTTGGTTCAAATCCCACTCCCAACTATGTGTGGCCCAGTGGGTCACAGCCCAACTATGTTTGATGTATACCAATTCTAATCCCAAGTGGGGCCCAAGTTGCTAGGTGGACGGGTCTTGGATTTGGATCCAAGAAGTAGCCTTCCACAAGGTGAGGCCGACAAATTATTGGACGGTTGTGGTTCACTGTTTCTTTTTTTTTTTTTGTTATCCTGGATTTTAGATTTAGAAAGAGAGATTATGATTACCAGACTGTCATTTAGAGATGTGATTCACTATTTTTGTTTACAAGTATCAAATTTCTGAAAAGGAAAAAAAAAGAAAGAAAAATAATAACAATGATGATTCATATATTCTCCATTCAAGGTTAATTAAAATTCGCCTGCTCGTGTGACATTGCTTTCTGTGAAAAGTTTCAGGGACCGAAATAGGACAAAGAAACCATTTGGAGTACAGCAATAAACACATTCTCTCTCTCTCTCTCTCTCTCTCTAGGTTGGTCCCCTTCTACAAGATCATTGGCCTGCTGACCAGAATACCACATTGATGCATTTTAAAACCCACCAAATCGTACGTGGAATACTGAACCGTGATTGATAAAAAATATATATATCGAATATGATATGAAAAATTATTAGTAAAGAGAGAGAGAGGTATGGTAGACACTTGATTTTGAAGCAATGCCATTTTCAAACTTCATACAAGTTCGCCCAGATTTTTAAATGTACCGTCCCTAAGTTTGTATACTTTCGGTTCAAAAGGAACTTAGGATAGGACTTGATAGTTTTTTTTGGTAGAAAGCTAGGACTTGACTGCTGAGGCGTCAAGTTATATACCTCTTCGATGAGATTTCCTTTTGTTCAACCTAAGGTAAAGAGTTAATGTCCGCCCGCAAAATTTTGTTGTTTTGCTTCATAAGAAACGGTGTATCTAAGGAACCCTGCAAAGATTAAAAAGCACATTATATTTTTCAATTTCTATGCAAGCAGATCCGATATAATATACGTATCGGTAGAAGCACATATATCTATACATATATTTTCAATTTCCAAAGAGAGTATCAAGCAATCTTATCTATGCTTTGTTTTGCCACACCCATAAGATCAAAGGAAATTCATTCATGTAATTTGTAAACTTATCAACTTAATTAGCCCACTTTGAAATGAACCCTAGTACAAATTTGAGTTGTTGTACTCAGATTTTATTAATTTTTATCTTAAAATTTTTGTAGTGACACTACCCGTTGCCCCTCCGTTCACTATTTAACAAAAAATTAGAATGACTGAAGCATCCATTTAAAACCATGATTCACTCCAAAAATTCAAAATGATCAAAGACACAGCTATATTAATTGCATGGAAAAAATAGTAAATTAGTGATAGTTAGTTTAATTTACTTGTATCTTTAAATAAGATTTTGTATTCAAAATTTTATGTACAAAAAAAAATAAGGGTTTTGTTGCTTGTTTAATATAACTCAAATCGAATTTAATCAGACATAAAATGATGATTACAGATAATTATAAAAAGAAAAAGAAAGAGAGGAAATTATTGTTGATCTAACTCCAATAATTAAAAAAAAAAAACAAAGAACTCAACCACTATCCCAAATATGTTTCTATGTTATTAAATAATATGAAATAGTTACAAATAGGTCAAAGAACCTACTATACAGTATAGTTTCACCAAAGCTAAATTTTGCTACATTCTCTTGGGCTGATCACGTATTTTTTTTTTTAATCTTAACAAAATAAAAAAAAATTAAAAGAAAATTAATAAAATGTGAAAGGAGAATCATATTACTCTCTCACTAGAAAAAAGGGCTCTTCTCGGGCAAATTTTGTCTCAGTCCAAGAGTGAGTGACACGTCACGAGCAGGGGTGCCAAACCTTATCAACGTGGGTCCCAAATCAGCCCCGCTGTCACTAGCAATCCCAAAATCAGCAGCAGTAGGAACAGGAGTAGGAGTGAGAAGAGTGCGACGTGGACGACACGTGACATCGTCGAAGACCAGGCGGTGGTGGCGAGGAGGATAAAGGGGTGGCGCCTCGGTGGGATGAGGTTGTGCTTGGTTTTCCGAGAAGAGTTGGGGGTTATTGAATGCAAGAAGTGATGGGTCGCTTTCATGGGCATTGATTTCGGATCTTTTGCTTGTTGTTGTCGGTGATTGTGTCGTGGCAGATAATGTTGTTGTTGTCGTCGTCGTCGTAGTAGTAGGCGTTGATGTTCGTGAAACGTTGTTGTTATTTTGAGATTTTTCTCTCTCCTCTAGATGTTGGTCCTGGTCTTGGTCTGGGTCTGGATCTTCGTGATCTTCATGTTCAGGGTCATCCTCATCTTTTGCTTCTAGTTGGTACATTTCTTCCACCATGGGTTTCCACAACCTTACTCTTGCATTTATGAACCAGTTTGACACCTGAAATTGGAAAACAACCCCAGAAAGGAAACACACATTACCAACAAAAATTGGCAAATCTATCACAATTCAATTAAAAAAATGCGTTGATTGAATTTTTGTCAATAACTAAAATGAGTTGTTGAAAAATAATTGAGAAGCACATTGTAACTTTATTTCAAAAATAAAAGAAATAGTGCACCATCAAGATTTTCCTATCAAAGTGTATTTATGTAGGCCTGCATTTATTTCATATGACAGACTAATGAAGAAAAAAGAAAAAAGGGGGGTGGGGGGAGACATGAGGATCATTCTGATCCAGAATTTATAACTCAATCTATGTGTTGGTCCGTCTGGTTTTTGTGTGTTTCTGATCTCAAAATTCATTGTGGGGATAGTTTGGAATGGTGTCGGGGGCACATGCCCATTATTTAATATTTCCAGGGTGTCCTTAATAGAACTGACAGACAATTCTAACCAAACAGTGAGGCGAATAAAAGACAAATGAGGGTTAAGACATAATACTAAATTTACCAGATGAGGTTTTTCTCAATGGTCACGCCTACTTCTGTCCCATCATTTCATTACCCTTATGCAGGGTAGTTGTTAAATTTGGCTTTTTCATGCTAACTACGTTATTTGTACCCGCATGCAATTGTGTTTATATATTATTTGGTACCCCTTTTTAATGACCATACCTTGTGAAAAAAAAAGAAATTATATTTTGTTTGTATAGGGGTAAACCTATTGAATATATATGGTAAAAATACACACACAGAACAACATATATTGTTATTCTTCAATAGCATATACTAAGTAAACTTATCGAATACAAGCATATGCAAGCGAAAGCTCATCTCACAAGGGGGACCGAGAAACTCCTAAACTAGAGAAGCTCAAGAACTTTGTGTGTTATACTCCAACCCCAAAATGGAAAATGTCATATTGATAGCATATATATATATATATATTACATAAGAGAGACTCTGCACAAGATTTCTAAGAGAAAAAAGATACTATTAATTAAATTATAACTTACCGATAGATAATATATGTGAATATATATTCATATATATGTGTGTGTGTTCGCATGAACAAAAGAAAACCATATAAAAATACACATAAAAAAATTTAGTAATATTAAAAGACCAAGACTTTTAGTTTTCCTTCATTTCTCATTGATATAAGAAGAAAATGGAGGGACTAAAATGGAGTAGAAAAAGAATAATAGTCATCCATTGTTGCATATAGAAAGCTTAGCACACACCACCAAGCTTTTTACTACTTTTAACTTTCATCCGTACCTTCACTAAACCAATAAGATATTTATGATTAGAGAAAGTCAAAATGACTTTGTCCGATAAAATATAGGGAAAAGCTTTGGATTAAAGGGCAAAAGGCCCGAACAAGCAACAGTGAAAGATTTGAATTTTAAAGCTCTTTTTGAGAGAGAGAGAGAGAGAGGATGAAAGCTGCAAATCTCTCATGTCATCTCTCATGTACTTGCTTCTGCAATAGTGTCGAAAAATTACTTGATTCAGAGTTAGACAATTTATGCATGTATTGGAAAAAGAATCCAAAGAGATGTGGTAAAAGCACAAAAGAAGAAAGACGTTTCTTGAAAAACACGCGGTCTTTTTGTTTCTCCAACAGGAGGGAAGAAAAACCAGAGCTTTGAAGAAAAGGACGAAATTGCACCATAAGCAGAAGAATCCAGCCCCACCCACGCAAGCTCATCTGATTTCACTGACGGATTCTTTCCAACACATTTCTGTGATCCTACTGCTTTAACGAATTTACCATTCTCATCGTTGTTAGTCTATTTTAATAGGACATTGTTGGTTATAGATAGTATTTGATTTAAAATACAGAACAGAAAAAACATTACATAAGAGACAGGATCCTTACTGTTTTACTCAACATTTTGTGAATCTAATAATTGGACACTAAATTTTTTTTAATTAAAATTTTAAATTTGAATTTTAAAAATAAAAAAATAGATGTTGGGATGCTCGAACTCTATAACCTGAATACCAATAGATCAATATAAAATATATATGTTTTAACATATTTATCATTCTCATCTTCATTCGACTCTTTAATAGGAAATTTACGTTCTCCTCTTTGTGATAGTTATAGGTGATATTTGATTAAAATACTAAAAACAAAATATAACAGAACATATAGGATAAGAATTTTGATAATATATTATGGTAAAATTAGAAAATTAATTTTATTAAAATTTTTTCTCATGTTCCGAGGTATAAAAATTTGATTTATTTATTTTTTTTTTGTTTAGATAGAGATTTAAAAAAAAATTCTATTTTTTAAAACCAAACGTTATGTTTTTTATAGACCATAAAATCATTTTTGGGTAGTGATAGTCACGGGATGATAAAATAATTTATTCTTATGATCACCAAAAACGAAATCACATAGTGAAGTGATTGATTGTCACTTTTTAAATATAATTTATGTATATTTTTAAATTTGAGAAAAATGCTAGAACATAAGACAATTTTTTGAACAAAATTTTCGATATTTAAATTTGGAAAAACATGGTACAATAAAAAGCACAAATCATAAGGTAAGGATAATCATGTTTGAACATATATTCTGGTAGCTATGGAATATCTAACTGGTCTTTATATATACATAGATATATATGGGATTTGAAGTCGAAATGTTTAAGGAAAAAGGGATAAAACAGTTGAGTTATAGTTTATTGACATCATCTGGCTCGTCTGAAAATTCAAATTGATGATACTAACACCAACTATTTTGGAAGTTTTACTCAATGGAGCAAGCAAGATGAAAGTTGAGTTTTCTTTTATAGTTAATTATTTTTAAATTTTATAACAGTACTGCAAACAGCAGCTTGGACATTTAATGTGAGCAAAGGGGATAAATGCACTCTCATCTCTTAATTAGATATACAGTAAAACTCTTCTTTTTTACCCAATCCTCTTTTATTGTGGTTGTTTGTGATGACTGTGCGTGTGCGTGTGCGTGTGCGTGTGCGAGAGAGAGAGAGATGAACCTGGTTTCTGGAGAGACCAGTCTGTCGAGCCAACAGATGCTTATCAGCATCGCTTGGATACCTGAGAAAGAGACCAGAAATGACATTAGAGACTCCTTACTCCAAAAACCAACACTTTAGGCTTTTATTTGTAACCCAACCCTCTATATCATACATTGCATTCAACCTTTTCTCTCTCCTCTCTCTCTCTCTCTCAGTGTGCATGTGGCGTGAGAATCTAAGAGACACAGAGATAAAGTAGTAAAATAACATAGCAGAAGCTGCACTATTGTCAGAAAATAAAGAAGACAGCTATCTCTCTCTCTCTGAATGCTCATGCTTCTTTTTCATCATTTCTTTCTCTATTAAATCAATGTACTCCAATCATTAAAGTAATTGGAGAGAGAAAGAGAGACTAAAGGCTTTTTTACAAAGTTAATTTTTTTATAATAACGAATTTCAGGTCATGCCATGGCCAGCTGATCAAGGACTAAAATTGTTGTTACGTAATCAGGAGAGAGAGAGAGAGAGAGAGAGAGAGAGCTTTTCCATAAGCTTTTTCTGCTGAAAAGACAACATTCAAGGACACTGCAATAAGTATTCCCTCCCATGAGACACAAATCAGCATTCATCATACTGACAAGGTAAAAGTATTACTAGATCTTTTCGTCTCTCATTAGCAAAAAGCAGAATACACACTTCATAATTTTCTCATAATTGACATTCTCAATCTTCACACATCATTGTTTAATTTCTTTTTAAAAAAAAATACTTTTCAAGATATAATATGGCGTAACATATTAACCCTGGGGCTTAAAAAAAACTCATAATTCAAATATTATTTATTTTCTAAAATTTTTCTTTAAATTATAACTTCATATATTTTTTCTGATTTTATATAATTTTTAACTTCAAGACGAAATCGATATTTAAAAAATATATATATTACCTGGTTCAAATGTAATACTAAATATTTATAAATTTTTAATAACTTAGATTTCTTTGATAAGAACATTTTGCAAGTCGGCAGTGGACACACACAAATAATAATAATAATAATCATGAATATCTAATTGGTACAGTGACCAAACACCAATACCTTGTAAATAAAATTTTATATTCAATTTTTATGTATAGTAAAAATAGATTTTGAAAAAATTTTATCTCTTATTGACCTAATTTAATTCAAAGTAGATTTAATTGACCTGTGATTATTGAATAGTCATGGATTATAATAAAAACCAACTTCTACAATTCTAAAATTTGGCTTGACTTTTCAATTTGCAAAAAAAAAAAAACTTTCAGTTGACTAGATTTTCTTTTGACACTTAAAGAAAAAATTAGAAAATTTATTTTTTTAAAATAGTTATTTTTCGTGAACCAAGCACTAGAGACAATTTTATGATGTGCCATAAACATTAAGGCGAGAGAGAGAGAGAGAGAGAGAGAGAAGACGTACGGGTGAAGAAAATGCTCGAAAAGCCAAGATCTCAAAATATTGACGGAGCGTTCGGGTAGGCCTCGTTGGGGTCTCCAGGCCTCTTGTTCCATCATACCCATTTGGTGGAATGCTCTTTGTTGTCTCAAACTTTGCTCAAGCAATTTAAGTCTTGGGGTATCTCCTTTTGTCACCCCAGAAGTACCCGAAACATCTTTCTCACCCAATAGCTCACAACTCAGCTTCAATTGTGCAGCTATGGCATCCTTTAGACACCGAAAATGCCGCGACATTGCCTTCTGTGCTAACGCCGTGTATGGCGTCGCAGCGCCAAACCCCATCACCAGATCAAATGAGTTCACCACCATTTGCATTTGTTCACAATAGTGGTTGTATCTTCGATCCACCTGATAAAAGAAGTCACAAGAAGAAAATAAACAATATATTGTATTTAACTGTTGCAGAACAGTAATAATAAAATTTTATTTTAGACAATCAGAGTTCATCCTAATATTTAATAGTAGTTAAGTAGAATTAACAGTGTCCTATGATTGCTTGTGTTACTTTTGCCCCCAATGCACGAAAAGCATAGAAAGGTTTCGCGGTTATTTTCACCCTCCAACCAACCACGAAGATTTAACATTGAAGAAAGGAACCTGTGACCATGCTAACTTGACAGCTTACTTGACTCCCAAACAATTTCTTTAAAACAATCGAAACATAAATGTTGACAAAACATAATATATATGTTTTGCAAATTGGAAGGAGAAAATCAAGATATGATAATAATGTATGTTTTCTAGAATCACATGACACTTGACCGATGGTTACGAGAGGGTTTGTGATTAAATCCCCATACTTCTCATCTCCTGGTTATAATAGGACATATCTAATAAAAAAATATGTATATTTTTTAAAATTGGATTTCTAAAATTTTCATTGAGAGCGGAATAAATAAATGCAGGGCTAGGATGACTCAAAGCTTCGAAACAGTGAAATGATTGTTGAAGGGAACAAAGAATAACCCGGTGTTTTTTATATTTCCTTCCTCTCTTTTCCCAATAAAAAACATTGGAGGGGCATGTATGGTGGTTTTTTGGAGTAAACAAACATCAAAAGCGGAGAGAGAGAGAGAGAGAGAGAGAGCGAGAGAGAGAGAGAGAATAATTCCCACCTTCCACAAAGGTGAGGTCAACCAAGGACATTTAAAAAAAATAAATAAATAGCTTTCTTTCTTCTGCAAACATATCTAAGATGGGAAACAGATCTCTTGGATCACTAGCATTCATGACAACTTCCTCCTACGTGTATTTAGAGAAATCGGGGCTATGTAAGTCACAAGTAAAGTGTCTTTTCTCACTACCACCTTCTCTTGTATGTACTCCTAATGGCAACTGTTCACCAAATGATAGTTTTTTTAATACCAGTTAATTTCCATCGCATCAATAAAATATAAGAGTGGCCGGCTTTCTTCCCGAAGGAAATTTCGGGTCTGTACTTGGTGGTTTTTTGAGAAAACAATGGACTAATTAAATGAAATGATTGGAGTCGTGACTCTACAGATTGAGAGAGAGAGAGAGATTACATGCCTCGTCAAGCATGGATGCTAGTTTGACCTTTCTTCTCTGATGCTCAATTCTGTCAGCGGCAGACAAAGGTGGTGGATCTTTTGAAGAAGAAGAAGCACCAGCACCGCTATTAATTCCACCACCTGGATTTGAATTAGGGTTTGAATTAGATTTTGCAAGAAACTTGTTCTTCTTGAACTGGCCTCTCCCGACACTGCAAAACTCTTCAAGCAATTCCTGTGCAGCCTTCACATACTTGGAATTTCTCAATACATTCACAACCCCTATTGATGAAGACCCATAACCAACATGAATTTGATGATTCTGATTGCTACCCACAATCCCACTTTGCATATGTAAATGATGTAGATGATGCTGAGAAGAAGACGACGACCCTAAATTCTTGAGAGAAGAATTGAAGTAAAGCATACTTTCCTCGGCCTTCGCCGCCTCCAACCTCTGCTGCAACGACGACGACAAAGACAAGGAAAGCCCTTGTCCTCCTTCGATAACACTTCCACTAATCTCGCTACTAAACTGATGATGTGGGTAATCAACATTAACATTAACATTAGAACCACCACCAGTACTAAAATTCCCAGAATTCGGAAGTAGCATATGAAGAGTAGAAGCAGCAGAATTGCCATTATTATTATTATTACTAGCAGTTGCTTGTGGGGGAGATGGTGATCTGGGTTGTGGATTCATGAGAAAAAGATGCATGGCAGCAGCTGCTGAATCGGCATTAAGATGGTGACTATGCCGATTACTAGTTGGAGTCGTCTTTGAATCAACCATGTCATGTGGAAAACCTCTATTCACATACCATTCATGTCCTTGTCTGGGGTCTATGATGAGTTCACTGGTGGATGAAGTTGGGGCAGAAGCTCCTTGTGGGAAGCTGAACATTTCTGAAAGCATGCCAGCTTCGTAGACGGTTGGAACTTGTTCTTCTAATTCAGTGACAATTGGGGTTGGAGGTTCAAACCCTTGTGTTGGGACTCTGAGTTTGTCCCTGCGGATCTGTTGAGCTACGTGGTCTTGTTGTTGTTGGTCAGATGAGGATCTGTCAAATCCATTGGAGAAGGTGAAGATGGTTTGGTGGTAGTCTTGGGACATAGACGAATTGTTAGGGATTGTAGGAAACAAGAAGAGGTGAGATTTTGAAGAGGAGAGAGGTTGAATTGTTGGTGTTGTTGCTATTCCCATATCAATGAATTCTTCTTCATCATCTTCATCAATCCTTACCCTCTTCTGGAATGGAGCTGAAAATCCTTGATCTCTAATTTAGCCACTAATCGAAGGAAAAACAAGAAAACGAGACAATAGCCGTCGTGAAATTTGAGTTAATAATCAAATAGGAGAGAGAGAGTGGGTGAGAAAGGCACTACAATTGAGAAAAGTGAAGAGAGAGAGAGAGAGAGAGAGAGAGAGAGAGAGCATCAAATGGGTCTTTGTTTTTTTGGAGTGTGCTTTTTCATTTTGTTTTCCTTTTCTTTTTTCAGCTTTTTTAATGTTTTATGTAAAATATACCTGTTAGAGTTGCAGGCTACCGTGAAAGGGTGCAAAGCTCGCAGACATCGTTTTCTCTTCTGTATGAGAAGAGAGACAGTGAAAGGAATCCTCAATTCTTCTTATCAGCTCCCCCCTCTCTCTGTCGAGTCTCCTTCTTCAATATCTGTAGTCTTTTTCTCTCTCTAGCTTTCTCTTTCTCTCCTTTTCCTTTTCTCTCTCTCGTTGTTGCTCTTTGCTGTGGGAGAGAGAGTATGTGTCTGCAATCGCCTTCTGGAAAGAGAGATGATGAGAAGGGTTACAAAAAAAAATAATGGAACCTTTGGACTGATATCTCTCTCACAGAGAGAGAGAGAGAGAGAGAAGAGGTCGCTGTTCTTCCTCTTCACCACCACTTTAACCCTCCAAATATTATAAACATTACAATTTTTTTCTTTTTGTATTCAGCTTGACAATGAAATTTTATAGGAAGGGAAACATAATTTTTTAATATTAAGGATATGAACTAATAATTGATAAATAATAATATTCTGACTAAAAAGTTTTGATGACCGAAGTAATAAAGTTTGGTTTGATAAATTTTTATTAATAAAATAAATAAATAATATATATTAATTCACAACTTAAATAAAATCACAATATCAAATTACACAAATAACCTTACCTAGAAGGTTGAATGAAGGGGTATTGGAGTAATTAAAGTACAAGTATGATGCTATCCCATTTAACATGCTCAACAAAATCATGGCCTACGTCCTAACCTAAAAAGATTAATATTTTTCCCTTATTTAATTTCTTAATAAAATCCAAACAATTCTAGGCAATGACGAAAATACCATTTTAAAATCGTGGACCATTTTTGTCTTTCAGCGTGTGGCACCAAAGCAAACCTTGGAATATAAAAAAAAGATAAGGTCAGTACAAGGTCATCTCAAATGATCTAAACCACCACCATCCTAGTTTTCTCCATTTTACCTAAATACCTAAAACATCGTATCAAGAAGACCTACAAAACATCTGAAGTTAGCAGGGTTATTTCAGTCATTTTATGCCGTTTCTTTGGATATTTTCTTTAGCCTTTTATTTTTATAGGCCAGAATCGAGAGAAGTGCCTACGATGTAAAAATATTACTAAAACTTCATCATGGAAGTGTTCCATTTCTATAATTTATGTCAAAAATTTAAGTTATAATTATCATTTAAATAGAAAATTATTACAAATCTATTGAGAATCTAGAATTTTGAAGGTTTCGGTTATTTTGTGCTTTTTCTAAGGTTTTTTTTTTGTAGAAAAATTAAATCATTAGTAATTACTAGATTTTATTACAAAAGCTTTTTTACCTCTTATATTTTGTTTATTATAGAATTTTTTTTTTATTCTAACACTATCTTTAATGGAATAAAAAAAATCTTTTTTGAGATAAATTATCGGTATCTGATAATTATTTTGAATATGACTAAATCTAATTCGAAATGAGTTGTTTTGATACATGTTTTTTTTTTTTTTTTACATAAAACTGGAAATTAAAATTTTATTTAAGGGGTATTGGTATTCAATTACTAAATCAATTAAGTATCGATAGTTTAAGCAATTTTTTTAAATATATATAGAGTAAAACCCATCATTGCAATTCCATCAAAGCTTCAAAAAAGAAAAATCCAAATTCTTAATCTTGTGTATCACGAAAGTACTTATGCAATTTTTTTTTCTTTTTGTTGCTTTTTATGAATTTATTGTAATTAATGGTAGTTCGAAGATGGAAGGCAAGAAGAAATAATACAAAGGTCAGATCTAGAAAAAGAAATTATTAATGGGAAAAGGCTACAAGCAAAAGATTGTTCGCACGTGCGATTGGTTAGGGTTAGGGGTGTTTACCATACTTTTGTTAGGCCTGAGAGGCCCTCGTAACCGCCATAGGGTTTGGCAAGGTCTGTTTTCTTACCCTTTTCGTGTGTTCTTTGTAAATCTCCGCAGGTGTTTTTTGTTTCTCCTATATCATTAAATTAACTCGATGTTTTCCTCCTTTTTATTTTCTTTTTAGTACAAAAAAAAAAACTATTTTCATAGACAAAATTAAAAGTTATATTCAAAACCCTCGATTTCTATTCAAAAACTAAATTATATTCTGTATTTTTTTTGTTCTATCGTAATTTAAATTCGGAATCATCGGATTAGAAGATAGACTAATAAGCTGTTCCCTTGGGATAAATTATATTTTATATTAGAAAACACTTAAAATAATTTTAAAACAATGTAGTTATAAGTTCAAAATTAGAACATTTATATGGTGTTTTTGGGGAAAAAAAACCTTGTTTGTGCGTAGTTATCATATTTCACAATTTTTTTTTAAAATAAGTGTAAAAAATAAATTTATTCCATGTAACTAAATAGTCCCAAAATATTATTGAATACAAAAATATTTAATTTGTCACTACAAATTGAATTGTTAAAACATATATTTGAAGTTAATCTCTATTTTTATTTGTTGAAAGATTTTTGCAGTTTATCATTCGTTATTAAAAATTCAGGAATTAATTTTTCATTTAATGAATAGCCCCTAGATATCTGAAGGGGAGGGCCAAATACAAGGTGGTGATGAATTGGTTATGGTGATTAGTCTTTTGATGATGGGAGTATTTTCCAACTTTCGTAATCTTGGATCATAAATATATGGGTAATGTCTCGTCAAATTTTGTGTTTTGTCTTAATCTTGACCATTTGGACATTTTATATCATTAATAGCTTTCTGCAATACATATGGCAGCGATGGGGACGACTGAGATTTTTCAAGATGAAAAGATTTCGAAAATCTGATTCTTGTTTTTATTAGAAAATTGTGGAGTTTCTTGTGAATGGCAAATGCTGTGGAAAGAGAATCGTCATAGCTTTTTTAAACAAATGAAGGTTGGTAAGCTTTCGATTTTACCATGATGCTGTTGACAACTTCCCAAGGTTGTATTTACCATAGTTATTTGAGTAATTAGTTTTAATTGTAGCGTAGCTCACTGCAAAATCAAATGAACACCAAAAGCATATTTAGGATTTTACGGAATTTTTCCTAATCTTATATTTATTATTTAGAGATCGTAAATATCGGTAAAGTCATATATTCTTCCTAGGGTTGTAAGAATAATGCTGTGTAATGTGTATTTAAAATTATAATTTCAGAAACATAATTATAATTTTTACTGAATAAATAATATTTCAACTATAATTTTAAAAGAGATGAAAACATATCCTTGGTCCAATTTTATTGTGGTGTTCTCATTTTCACAAAACTCAAAAATCTAGCTTTACCCACAATTTTCAATATAATTTTCCTAATTTTTGTTTTTTTTCAAAGAATAAAAACATTTTGATACTACACAAAAATTACTATTGTTGTCAAATATTAAAATAAAATTAATATTGCAGCTTAAACTAATTCAGGTCCCTTTTTTGGGATTTACAAAATATAAAACTGAAAGAGAGAGAGAGAGAGAGAGAGGGAAATGTAACTACCGAACTACAAACCGGATTGATGGATGACAGGCCAACCCTCTCTCCATCCGTCGCCTTTCGGGTGACTGTCACGTGAATTTCACCGTTCCTCACACGTTCGTACGGGACCACTTGTTTTCATCATTTATTTCTCATTTTTTATTTCTCCCATCTGCCCCTCACGTGCTACCCTCGGCCTTCACACGTGTCTTCCCCTCTCAATTATTATCTAGGATTATAAAATTGTTACCTTGTCTAAGGTCGTTGTTGTTTACCTTTTATTCGTGGCCAACGCTTCTCCGATTTGTCTCGAGACACCACATATAAAACTAAATGCATAAGTGATTTATATATATATATATATATATATATTCATTCCCAAGAGAAAAGACTAAATTTCCCACTAATTACCAAAATATTGTGGATTTACACCACCGTAAAATAAGTTGTAAAATAATTGAATTAACTCATGCTACTTTTAGTAAGTATATAACTCAATTAATTTTTTTTATACATATATTTAGATTTTTTTTTACTAGACCAGCCGATATTCATGTTTCGTCAGATTAATCTAATTCAAATACTGTAGGATCTAATATGGAATTAGTTATCCCAAACTTTTTTTTTCCATTCTCATAACTTAAAGTCGAGATTTCTTATTAACAATTTAAAAAAGTTTGATATTTCTATATACACGGATTACATCATCCTATTTGTAAACTAGTTCCAATCAAGTGGATTTAATTGTTTTACATGACATTGACACGGTGGGGTAAACTTTTTTGATTTAAAATTTTTTAAAGATAATTTTAAAATAAAAATTATTTATATTTTTAAAACCATAATTGAGTTTCACTTTGTACCGGAAGATTACACTAGAGTAACATACACTACTCAACATTTTCTAATTTTGTTGGTCATTTTCAAACACCACCCCCCCCCCCTCCAAAAAAGTTTCACCATGTCCAATATGAAAGACTATTCTCATCGTATTATTGTCCTTTATAGTGACATTCCTAGTAATTTCTCAATAGTGATGGCATCCTTGGTTGGCGGTAATTTTTTGTTATGTCATAGTACATAAAGCATGCTTCCATAGTTAAGATTGCTCAAATAACCTTAACTTTTGCGGAGGATGCGATAAAAGAATTAAAAAGCGAATTTTTAATTCTTCCAACAAACCAAAATTTTCAAATTAATTTTTTTTATTTCATCACGATATCTAAAAATTCAATTAATCTGGTTCTGATTGTTATGAGGTACAATTAAAGGGTTGATTTTTTCGATACATGTTTTTTCATTTGTAAAATTTGAAATCAAATTTTGATTAAACAAGTTTAATATTTTATCACTAAATTCACATATCATTGGTGAATTTTTCAAACTATATACTATACGTAGACTCTTTAATATATGTATATCCTTGACTTGTGGATGCTTTTAATTCGTACCCCCAAGTATATATATATATTTTATTCACAGGAAGCGACATTGTGTCCCAACAGCCTTTAACGTCTGAAATTTACAACTAATCAAATTCAAGATTGCAACTATTGAGAGAGCCCCTTTATGAGAAACCCATAACGCTCAGGTTCCCCTTTCTCTTAAATAATCCACAACCCAAATGAGAGTGACCTTTTGTCTCTTGGCAAGAGGAAAACAAAATTCCAATAGTTAATAAATGGAGGGCAAGAAAATAAATATCAACGTTGCAATCATACATCTGTTGGATCAATCCAAATTAGCAACCTGCATTAAGGAAAGTTTGAGCCCACACAGAAACGTGGTCCGCTGCGAGTCTTTTATGAATTATTACATGTGTTTCATCACTTTGTAGTTAGGATGTACCCATTAAAAAAATAATCTGTTAAAATATATAAACATTAAAAAAAAAAATGTTGCAATCATAGGATATGATCCTTTGAAAGACTCATATATAAGTCCCGGTCTGCCATTTTGACATCATGCGGTTCACAGGTTCACAAGCCGATATGTATTTGTCACAGTCCATCAATTATTGAACTAAAATAAACCCAAAGCTAGAGTTTACGTAGGCCTATCCTAGGTATGAAATTCATGCATAGATTACTATTTTCAGGTTGTCCATTTTGGATTTCTCATGGCATTCTACCCAATTGATTCACGGTCCCTTTGCTATACCTACCATGCCATAGCATGCTGGAGTAGTTTCCCTTTAGCCCTATCTGAAGGGGCCTACTTGAAAATTTCAAAAGTTTTACTTTGACCATGGGTTCAATCGATCATTACTATACAAGAATGATAATTCAATAACTATAACTGCTGAATGATAATTCAATAACTATAAAATCATTTAATTCCTATGTTTAAATTCTTATGTGTGAGGCTAATTACATGTGGGTTTGCCATTGTATTGTGTTGAATGATTCAGGTGTTTTCTTTTCCTATAACTCATACAGCTATGGTTGCCGGCTCGAAAAAGCAAGTTTCATTGAGTTGAACTCATGAGACTTTGGTTTTGACCACAAGCATGACCTCGAAAGATGCCGTTTGACCTCGGCAAAGAAAAGGGCATCCTAATAAAAGGTTCTGGGCACGCCCAAGTTTTCAGAGGCGGTAAGAATCCACCATTCGGCTTTGTTTCGATACAACGCAACTCATTTTTTTTATTTTTCTTTAATTTATATTTTCTGGGGAAAAGGATATAGGTAAAAATTGTGAGTGAGGGAGGAAGAAAGCAAAAGGAAAAAAAAAAAAAAGGTAAAGAGGGTACAACAAAGATGTTGGTGTACGAGGAAGCGTCAGCGCCAATTTCTAGCTCACTTTTGCCCAAAAACAATCACTATGGAATACGTTTTGAAAAAGAAAAATGATGCCTAAGCAAAGCACCAACCAAAAAAAGAAGAATGGAGTCTTGCACAAAGACACCCCACACTCCACACACACACTTTCTTGTTAGTTGATAGATCAGTATTCGAAATCATATTTTGACTAATTCAATTCGAATTACTAACGGAATGTTTTTGAGAAAAACTCTTCCAATATAATTTTTTTTTCATTCTCAAAATTTAAACTCAAGTCTAACTTAAAAAATTTAATATCATTTCTATTAAATCAATTATCCGTTGATCTCTCTAAATTATTTAACATGGAGCATAAAAGAGAAAAAAAAATGTAGGGAGGCACTTGGATGGTCCCTCCTCTATTTGCCCTTGTATTTGTCCTTTTTGAAATCACCCCCCTATGGCCTTTCCTTTTTCCGGATGCTTTTGTTCCATTCTTTTCTTCTCCTTTTTGAAAACACTTATCATTGCAACCCTTTAAAAAAAAAAAAATTCATTGCAACCCTTGGTTAATAAGGACCTTATGGCTTATAATAACCTATTATCTCCTAATCACAGGAAACAAAAGTTGTAAAGGATCTCCACCTTGGCTTGTTAGATGTTACTTTTTTAAAAACTTTATAATGGTTTTAATTATTTAACATTTTACTAAATTTACGCGATTTATGAATTATTATGTATATCCAATAGACGAAGAAGGTATACTACTGTGGATGGAATCGGATGTAATCCATGATGGACTAAAACCTCCCACTTGATGTTCTTTTGCCACTAAATTTGCACTATACCTTTGTCATTATGTTACTTCTTTAATGCCAAAAGAATCGAACAATACTAATCCTAATCGGGAAAAGTAGGAATCACTAGATATTTCTAATTGATAATTTCATATGACAGGAAGCATGGTCCATTTGATTCATAAGATACTTAGTCTACATACTATTATAACTTTTTTTTTGGTACCACTTTACCGGTATTAGAAATCATAATCCGATTAATCAGGTTCAAACGTTTGCGGAAACTCTAATTAGATATGATTTTTCCAAAGTAATTTTTTCTATTTTTAGGTTTCAAACACAAAAGTTTGTTAAAAGATCTAATATCTCATCCTATTAAACTGACTGTCCATTGGAGTTTACATACTATTAGATGATGGACCAAATTTATGAATATATACTAGCCATCCACTATTTGATGATATCTAGTTGAAGCAAAATTCAAATTTCCATGGCGTTTCATTAGCTAATACATATATAGTTTTTTAAGGATAAAGTTACATATTATATTTAAAAGCGTTCATTCTTAAGATATGATCGTCCTTCAAAATTTATTAGATATATACAATAACTTAATAATTTACAGAATAGGAGAAACATAAATGTATTGAAAACTTTCGTACTTTATTTTATATTCAAAAAAGACTTCTTTATATCAAATACCCTGACTATCACTCTTACTATAGAATTCTCCAAAATATAGAAGGGTATTTAAAATATATCAAAATCCAGTCCTCTCCTCTATTCCTTCCCTCCAAATTATAAGGCATGCAGTGTTTCCTGCCTCGTTTCTCTCTCAATATCCTCAATGCGGACAAGGGGCAAGGGATCTTTTCCTTTTGACTCTCCTATACTAAATGTTTTCAACCTCGTCTTGTGACCAAGCAGTCCGTAAATACCTAAGATAAGGAACTTACAAGGAAAGCAGAGATGAATAAACAAACTAGTCATTGTCCGGAATCGAACAGCATTTTGGAACACCATACGCATGTACCTTTGGCCTTGCGTCATGTCACAATTACACCAAGACTCTAATAAAATTAACCTTTTTAATGAACAATGCTACCATCAACTTGATTTGGGTCAGGCCAATTTTGGACACAACAATGATGCTCTTTTACATTTTCAATCCAACCCTCATGTAAGAGTCAGCCCCCAAATCAAAATTTTCTCTCAACACATCATAGGATTCCTAGTACGTACTTTGGATCATTTCATCTCGGCTTTTAGTGGTTGTGATTTGCAACATTTACTATAGCGGACCCACTGAGGAGTCATGTCACGAGATACTATTTTGTTCTTATTATTGGGGATAACTCCAAAAAAAATGATGATCTTTAGCCTAAGTACTAAATTATGACTCATTCAGCTTCAAATTGTTCTTAATGTCATAGGGAATAGTGTTCTAAAATTATCCTTTTTCTTCATATTTGATCCCGTGCAAGAAACCAATTTTACCCCTTCTTCGTACATGTATCAGAGATGAGAAATTGTCCAATGGGACAACCCGGTGATCATGATTCCCTCTCTCAATCGGGGGGAGGGGAGAGAGAGAGATGAGAAGCAAGGAGATTACATGCAATGATGGGTGATTTTATGCTAACATCTAACAACAAAATTAGGGAAATATATAATACATAATATCTAATGGGTATTTGAATATTGGTGGTTTATGTTGATCCATCTCCAAACGTGTACAATCAAAAGGACAATCATATCATAATCGCTTGAATGAATGTACACAAAATTCATGACAAGAAAAATATTTTAGATTAAAGAATGGTACCTTCTACCTAATGATGTTAAACCCTAACCAACCATTTCCCCCACACTGTGAGGTGGGATATCTATATACTTTATATATGATGTCAAGCAATCCCCCATCCAAAATTAAAGAGAAAATATTTAAATACATTGATATAAAAAATGCATACTAAAAAAGTTAACAAATAAAAATACTGAATTCAAAATGGCACAAATTCATCGATTATTATATATATATATATATATATATATATATAATACTTTATAATACAATGTTGCAGTTCAATATTTTTGGATATTGAATTTTTAATACTTCTAAAAGGGCAAAAAAATATACTTAATATATAAGCCCTCGTGACCTTGCCCTACCAATCCCTAAATTAATTATTGATTTAGCTCTCTTTCTTATTGGTCCCAAAAGTTGAAATCGATTCATTTAGAGATGTATTCTATGAGAAAATTCATTAGAATAATGTGGAATGTTATCAATTTCAAAGGTATCAATCATGTGACACACGAAAGACATTTCCTTTATTATATAAAGAAAGAAATAAAAAAAAATACTATTGTCTTATGAAGAAACAACAGGAAATGTAATGCTCTTGCATTGGGGCCAGCCGATTCAAGAAGGATATTGGGATGTCTTATTTTCTAAGGAAGGACTTGGTAAAATAATCATATTGTTGTATCTGTTATAATTAAAAATAGGCGCATGAAAAGAAAAAATACACATGATTGAAGATAAAGTTATCCACTCCAATAAATGCTTTAATCCCTCCCCCCCCCCCCTCTCCTCCCAAAAGCTACGCCATTCCACTTTCCAACACACTATAGTCTTTAGGAGAGCAAGGGTGCAGCATATGTTT
The DNA here is from genome assembly GCA_033439265.1 of Dillenia suffruticosa. NCBI lineage: Eukaryota > Viridiplantae > Streptophyta > Magnoliopsida > Dilleniales > Dilleniaceae > Dillenia > Dillenia suffruticosa. The sequence continues at coordinate 2,156,792 of JAVTVX010000012.1, read as the reverse complement.
AAGGTCCACTAATTTAATTTATTTTTTGGTATATTATCGATTGGTATCTAAAATCATATTTCGACTAATTTATTATTGAGTTTATTTTAAAGGTTAACATTTTTGATATAATTTTTTTTCATTCCAAAGTTTCAAATCCAAAATTTGATTAAAAGAGTTAATATCTTTATCTATTAAACTGATTATCTATTAATTGTTTACTATCTACTATCAAATATGAGAATGGTGCAGCATATGTCTACTCTCCATTATCAAATAAGAGAACAATTCAACTTATAAAATAACTAAGGAGATAGGTATATTGAAACCTATGAGATATAGGTTAGTTCGGCTAGTTGATAAGTTGGGATCAACTAATAAACTTTTTAAAGAATATGTAATATTAAAAAATTTATATATTAAATTATGGGTAAAATTGCAATAAAAATAGTTACTTGCATCTCATAGTACATGAATGGAATTTAAAGATTTTGCTACAATCACCTCAATGATAGTTTGATTGATAAGTGAAGACCCTCTCGAGAAAAGGATACCCTACTAAGGCAAGGTTGTCTTTTAAACGAAGCTAGATAATTAAACACGAAAATAACAAGCACAAAGCACAACCATGCACAATCTTTTATAAAATTTTGTAGGGTAGTTATTTTGGGGATTCGCAAAGAGACTCTGACAACCCCTAGTCCATCTCAATTGGGTCACTTTCCTTGGTTATCCACACAAGGGACCAACATTCTCATGGTATATGTCTCCACTCCCTTGGTGTTTATATTCAATTTTTCTATTCACTCCTTGAGCCCTTAATTTTTAACTATCATATCTTGTTTTTCTCAAAGAAAATATGAAAAATGAGAAGGGCAATGAATAAGTAAATAAAGAAAAAAAGTAAGCATGGGAAAAAAGAAAATATGAAAATGGGTGTGATGGGTCTTGTGGGCTTTTGTCAAGGGGGCCCATATTGAAAAGGACATGAAATAATTGAAAGCCTTGGCACTTAGGTGAGGGTTGAGATGGTAAAAGAGGATATCATATGCATAAGGTGGTCCTCTACAACGTTCGAAGAGTCCACGTGGCATAGCCGGCAAGGGCTGGCCATGGCCACGTGGGAATTGTGGTCCTAGGTGACGTAGCTTCTCTGAAATTGCTACAGGTGGCCTTGCTGATTAAGGTGACAGCCTGGTTGTGCAGCAAGAGCTTATGCTTAGCATTGGAGAAAGATTTTTGATGATATGAGAGAGAGAGAGAGAGAGATTGTTGCATTGCTTGCAGCCTTGCAACGTGGGGTTGTATTGGGTCGATGCTAAAAGAATACAAAACCTCTTTTTTGAGTTTTTGGAAGAACTTGGTTGGGGGTTGGGTTGTGTTGGATTGGTGGTCCAAGCCCTCCTTTTTGCATGGCTTCTTTAAATGTTTTCATGATTTTATAAGTATAGTTTAAATTAGATATTTTATATTTATTAACAATTTCTATAATAATATTAGAAAATTTGTCTACTGAAATCTTTTTTCACCCTTTTATCAATAATAATTCTGCTCACAATAATATTATACGAAAAGTAATGTTTATAACTGCTAAAATGTAGTATTTCATAAAAATTTTTACATAGTTTTTCAACTTCTTTGGGATATTTTGATCGAATAAAATAAGAAAAAATATCCAACAATTTAGGTACCCAATTACAAGTAAACATTCTCTCTTTTGGTTTTCTTTTTTTTTTTTTTTTGGATAATTGGGATTATATGGTGAAATTTTGATACGTAATAGAATTAATGGTACCTGCCATTATTTAAAAAAAAAAATGAATACATCCTTACTCTCTAAAACAATTTTTTTTTTTTTTGGAAAAATCATTTTTGAGAATATTCCGATTAGTATCTAAACGTGTGGTGACTGGGATTTTTGGGATCATTTGGATAGGAGGGTAAAAGTTTGTACTAGCCTATTGGGCCCACATTTCAAAACTAGGGCCTGTTTAGAAGCTTTGGGCTTTCTGCCCAGCCACTAAAAACGTGTTGGGCTTAAACCATATCTGGCCCTAAATGTTTTGAATATTATGCAGCCCATAGTCTTTCTTTTCTTTTTTCTTTTTTCTTTTGGTTGATAAGGAAAGAGGCCAAGCAGACCTCGAAACAGACCAGAACTACCTAGCCCAACAGAGCTCCGGCCCAGACTTACAGCAAACGAGTCCGCTCGACTCCATACCATTCTTGTCATCCCACAATAGGGAGAGAAGAGAACTAGGGGGAACCTCCAGAAGGCACAGACCAGGCGAGCTAGTTCTTCCCATTTTGAGTAGATGATCCGCGCACTTGTTGGATTCTCTATAGATGTGCTTAATTTCCATGATCCCCAGCTCCATCATGAGCTGTTTGCAATCCATTAAAGCCTGAAAGAGAGGATGAGTGAGTCCCTGATCCTTCTTGAGCAGCTCCCTAAGACCAGGCAGTCGACTTCTGCTTCAATCGCTGCTAAACCTTTTTGTTTGGCAATCAAGAGACCTTCTCGCAACGTGCAAATCTCTGCAGCTAACACATCAGCTCTACCGATATTCATGGAATTCTCTCCTTTTTCTGAATTTCTGCGAGGAGCGTGTGTGTGTGTGTGTGTGTAATATATAATATATAATATATAATATACTATATATCTAAAACTAGGATTTGAATTTGAAATACAAATCAAAGGGTACATATAGAATATTGCCCTTTTCTTACTCAAAGGGTACATACAGAATATACTATATATATATGACGTCAACCTCAGCAACACAAGAGAACAACAACGTGTTCTCACTCATCACCCACTTGTTAGTTTTCTGACCCACCTTCTCTTTCTTCTTGCTGAATGTGTAGCTTGTTAGGTATGCTTGCCTGCAGGTCCGAGTTGTATATATCGGAAAAGACAACCTCGAATTGGTACCGAAACTGATCCTATTGTTGTTTGTTGTTAACATTCTTAAAAACTCCGCATCTGCCTCTGTCTTATGATGGAGTCTTGACTTTTGCTTTGGTATAATCTCCTTCAATGGTTCTTCCACATCCAGACAACTTGATATGCAAACCCTTGTTCGCCATCATCATCATAACTCTCTCTCTCTCTCTCTCTCTCTCTCCTACTTCACGTGCTCAATATGTATATCTATATATATTTGTATAATAGACCATGGTACATCATGAATTTGGCCGACTTGAAAAGTTCCTTTAATATAATTTTTTTCATCTTCAAATTTTGAATTTTCAAATCTATGATTTAATTAGTAAAACTAGTATCCTTATTTATTAGATCGACGGTTCATAGCTATTGGTTCTCAATGATCTGTAACTCTGGTAAATAAAAAAAAAATACAATCTTGGAATCTTAAGCACAACATACAATTGTTTGAAAATTGGACGGGGTTCAGAAATTTTTGAGAAAACCCCAAGAAAGCAACGTGAATGAAGCAGCCGTAGGTCAGACATTCCGAATAAAAATGGCTGCAAATCTTAATTTTTCCTTTTTCCTTTTTCTTTTTTTCATGGTTTGCAGAGAATCTTTGTCTCGTTTTGCATGATTTGTCCTTCTCAAATTTGGTCTTTGCTCCTCTGCTTTCCAAAGTTATTTAATAGGATTCACCTTGTCTCGCCATATGAAAATCGAATTTCCAGAAAATGCAAAGCTACAATTTCACTATCCCCACTTCAATTTTGTCTTTGCATGACATCCTCTAGCTGCTTTTAAAATCATTGGCGATCAATTATTAAATTGTAGTATTTAGAAAAAATAAGATTAATCTCAACTGATATTAAATATTTTTTTCATTGAAAAATAGATTGTTTTGCACAAGTTTTTCCATCTGAAATGTCTATTAACCCACATTTTTTAAAACAACAAATATCACATACTTTACAATCAATATTTGAATTATATGAAAAGAAAATTAATAATTTAAATACTAATAATATAGTTAGTAGTAGTAGTAATAGTATTCAATCATCTTCATTTTCATTTAATCCCTTACACATGTTAGGAAAAAAACAAAAAACTTCTTCATCATCATTTAATGAATTACTTTTATATAAACAAACACCTAAATTAGAAGGTTTTGATGATATAGATTTATATGATATATTAGGTTGATGGAAAAATAATGTATCATATTATCCAATTTTGGCCCAAGTGGCTAAAGATGTACTAACCCCTCCGGTATTTACAGTACCATCCGAAAGTGCTTTTAGTGCAGGTGATCTAGTGTTAACCGAAAAACGTACAAATTTAGCGGACGACACTTTAGAAGATTTAATATGCATTAAAGATTGGAAGGATGCAGAAAAAAGAATGCAAGGAATTATCAAAGTCTCGGAAGATGATGAACAAGAAGTTGAAGAAGAATAATAATAATAATAATAATAATAATAATATTAATATTTTCCTTTTGTTTACAAGTCATTTTAAATAGAAAAAAAAAATCAAAATGATGTAATTATCAAAATAATGTAAAAAAAAATAGTGAATTTAAAAATCCAAGTGATGAGCTTGGTAGTGGACGTACACCGATTTCGGTGGAACCACTCTAAAAATCTTGTGTCTCTAATTTTTAATTACAAGTGAATTATCAAAAGTTAATTAAAAAAAAAACAAAGTTAAAAAAAATGGAGTTATAAAATTAAAATGGAATTAAAAAATATAGTTAGAAAAAAAATTAGAAAAACGCAATAGAAAGAGAAAAAAAAAAAAAAAACCGAACCGGGCCCGGCCCTGAACCGGCCCGGCCAGGAACCGCCGGTTCCGGTTCAGCGGGCCGGGCCGGTTCCACAAGGAAAAAAATGGGAACTGGCCCGGCACGGCCCGGTCTGGCCTAGGAACCGCTGCCGGCCCGGCCCGCGGTTCCTTGAACCGTCCTTGAACCGGCCCGGGCCCGGCCCGGTTACTTCACTTCAATTTTGTCTTTGGATGACATCCTCTTTTTGCTTTTAAAATCATTGGCGATCAATTATTAAATTGTAGTATTTAGAAAAAATAAGATTAATATCAGGATATTAAATATTTTTTTGATTGAAAAAATATTTATATAATTTAAATTTTTATGAAAAATAATTTTCTTAAAATTTTTTTTATCTTAAGTAAAAAAATTATAAAGAGATGGAGCGTTGCAATAATATTTACCATTTTCATCCAAAGAATGAGTTCTCTTTGCGTGGAAACTCAAATAAATCTTAGGAACTCTATCAATGAGAAATATAAATTGTGTCAATTTGTGATTTTTTTTTTAAAAAAATAAATATAATTGATAATATCAACATCAAGACCCTGTTTGGAAAACCTTACTCTCCTTTAGGTTTTATAAGCAAAAATTAGATTTTTTTTTCGAGAAAAATGGCTAAATTATAATTACATCATCTCTTTTTTATTGGGAATTCACTAAATACAAACTCAAGTCCACTCCTTTCTCAAACACCATAAAAAAAAAAAAAAAAAAAAAAAAAAAAAAACACCAAGAACATTGGTTTACCGATCTCATTTACCGCATGGGATAGGAGTGGAATGGCCTAATGGATCAATGTGCATGAGATCAGTCCAAGACCATGTAGGCCGGTCCAAGCCCTAGTAAGCCCAGCAAGATGTCCAGTACTGAACTTTTAAACATATGTAAGGCAGAAATTGGACTTTGAAGCTTGGAGGACATAAGTCCAAGACTTTGTGGGCCAGCCCAAGAAAAAAGTTGGGTACTTAAGAAGACGGACCGATAAACTTAATAAATTATAAATTATTTATTTATTATTATGAACCATAAACATACAGACTAACTTATTAGCTAAAAAAAAAAAAATTATTAAACTAAATCAAAAACTAGATAAAACAATTGGAACCCCATATGTTGTTATCCAATTTAGCTCAATGCTTGCTTAGGTCCATTTGATTTGACACGTCAATTACGACAAACAATTGATCTTAAGATAAGATTACATATAGTCCAGGACCCTGCTGAAGGAAGTCTTTTCATTTTCATTCTTTTTTTTTTTTTTCCCCGATTCGTCGACCTCGCTTGACTCACCCAAAGAATGATTGATTCCCATGCCTTGGCGTCGGCTCGGCCCATCTGTAAACGGAATAATAATTGCAGCCAAACCAAACCAACCCAAACATGGAGAAAATATATTGAAAAAAGATGAAAGAGAGGACAAAAAGCACACCAAACGCATCTAAATGACAAAGCCGGGAGCCAAAACAATTACACCCACCGACGGATAATCTAATAAGAAGAACGTTATATTCTTAATCAAAAATTAAATTTAAATTTTAAAAATAAAAAAAAAATATTAAAAAACCTCTTCCTAACAAGAATCTGAGATTAATCAAAATATCATTTTAAATATCATTTAATTAAGTAAAAAAAAAATAAAAATAGGCCTAGCAAACCCAACTCGCTTTTTCATATATATGTATATTTAATTTCTCGGAAAATGAAGGTGACCGGATATGTTTATTTGCGAGGTAACTTTGAATATCTATTGTCTGATTATCTGATCCCTTATTGAGCAAATTAATTTATTTAATTTATTTATTTAATGTCATTGTTAATTTAATTTTATCAGGAAGAAGTTCTTAAAAGAGCTGGTGATTGAAAATTCAAAAATAACTGAAGAAAAAAGATTACAATATTTAACTCCTATTAGGTTAACAGGTTTATTAGTTTATATGAATTAAATCACCCAAAAAAATTTATCAATATAATGATAATTTAAAATTTTTTTAATAGGAAAATTTATTTTCTATTTTCAAAATTCTATATTTTTTATTAAAAATATTTCACTTCAATTAAAAAAATCTTATGATAAGAGTAAAACAAATAAACTCGAGGCTCACATGTACTTTCCCGAGCCATTCTATATTAGGGTTTTTTATTAAAATAATGTATTTTTTAATTTAAATTATTTAAATAATATATATTTTTTAAAAAAAAAATTGTGATGTCGTAGTTCTGAAACGAGACATTTATTGTTCATAATGGACTTTTTTAAAAAAGGAAAAAAGAAAATTGAAGTTGCGGTCCCAGCCCGCGGCACGGGTCGTGGTCTCGGACCACGACATCAAATGCAAAGGGTCGTGTTGGTTCTCCTCCAAGTCCACTTTCCACAAGATTTTCCATTTTTTCTTCTTCTTCGTTGTCATAAACACCAACATCTTCATCAGTACAAACAACAGGCCCACATTCCTTCACAGGGAAGTGAAGGTGTAGTGCTAGGCCTAGATAGCAACTTACTCATGATCTTGTCGGTGCAAGCATAAGTAGCAAAAACAAACCCAAAAGGCACAGAAAAAGCAATCCCAACTACAGAAAAGACAGCAAGTGAAGGAACAAGTACTGGGGCTGATGAAACAACAATACCATTGACCACAAGTTTCTCACCCAAATTCAGGCCTTTGCTCGAACCCCAACTCATTTTGCTTTCTTTGCTTGATTCATCATCCAAGTATTCTACAATTTCCCATTCCATATCCGGGTCTTCTTCTTCCATAGCCTAATAGCCTTTTTTTCCGGGTTTCAGTTCAAGAACTGATTTTTGGGTCAGTGAAGCTGGAGGTTTTGGACAAGGTGTGGCGAGATAGCTGAAGTGGGGTTTTTCTTGGTGCATTTAGAGGGGGGAGAGAGAGAGAGAGAGAGAGAGATGACAGGTGTCAGAGTGAATTATGGAAAGTTGCAGAGAAGGGGTCTGCATGAGAAAGAGAGAGAGAGAGAGAGAGAGAGAGAGTGATGTTGCGGTGCGTGAGCGTGACATGGGTGTTACAGTCTCCGACAAAACACTATTTAAATAATTTAGATTAAAAATATATATTTTTTTGATAAAAAGCCATCCATATTAGGTGGCACCGGCATTGTTGACTCAGAGAAAATGGGTTCTCTGAACATTAATGCCAGGATTCAACCTGCTTCTCCTAAATGAAAAGTACGTCCAAAGCCAAAGTAAACAATGCTAAAAGATGGAAAATCTTTTAAAAGCCCAAACTTTTGTATTCTTTGGGAGGAATTCACCTACACCGCCCTTAAAAGCAAAATTGGCAAGAACCCATCATGCTACTTTCATGAAATGTAGTAGGGACATATTCAAAAAGAGATATTCTTTGAAAAAACAAGTTTTGAATTAATGATTGTTTTCTTACAACAGGGGTCATTCCTGTTTGATTTTTCCTTTTGAAAGTTTCCATTACACTATAATTATTTTTGAATAAATATGTTTAGCCTTTTCTTTTTGGGAAAACCAAAAACTTAATCAAATGGGAATTTTTTTAAAAAAATTATTCTTGGAAAAAAAGAGAAAAATTTGTGACTATTTGTAAATTTAATTTGCTATTTGAAGAAAATTAATGACCACCGACACTGGTTAATAACAATTTTGACCAACTTCTTCAAAGAAAATGTGATATATATTAACCTCTGCTCCACTCGTTTAATCTATTTTGATTTAAATTGATTAGGTGATTCTTCCAAAAATTTAAAAAAAAAATAATAAATTCATTAGGTAATAACTGATGAAATAAAATTGGTAATTACGAATCAAAACCCTAGAATCTGGCCTTTTCTTCCTTCTTTATCATTTTTTTTTGGGATAATAGAGAACCAAGAATCTTCTTTGGGTGCAATTATAAGAACATTTTTTACTAGAAAATATTTAAATTTAATTCATTAGTATTGAATAATATTTTCCTAAAAAATAAAAAATATTTAAATTTTAATTAATCAATGTTCACTAATAATTTTTTTAAAAAATAGATATAATATTTTTATATTTAGTAAATAAAATTTAAAGGTCAATAAACAATAAAAGTCGGATGATACCAATGACCAATTAGTTTAGTAGAATATAATGATAAATTTTTTAATCAAAATCTCGAGTTTGACTTTTAACTTAAGTATAGAGTTGATTACGTACAAATGATAATTTTTTTAAATGAGTTATTATAAGTGTTAAATTAAATTAATCGAAATATAATTTTAAATATCGAAAAGAAAAAAAAACAGAATGATGGAGTTAAAGAGGTTCAAAGTTGATTACGATAATAGATTCGTTGAGTTGTAATTATGGTTCCAACCCCATAAACAATGTTATCAGGATGGACAATGATTGACCCCTCGCCAAACTTTAACTAAGAAAAAAGTTTGTTTACTTAATTATGTGCTAATAAACCCAACGATACTGGGAATGGCCACATAACAGGTCAGCAATGATTCTGGCCATCGCAACCAAAACAAAAGATTTATGGGCAAAGTTTAATGATGACCAAAGATAAAACAAATCCAAGATAAACGGTGGGTGGTTGGATGAAGAAAGTAGGCCTCCACTTCCGCTATGCAATGCCAGAGAGAGAGAGAGAGAGAGAGAGAGAGAGCCCAGGCAAGTGTTATGTTCTGACTTGTTAGAGCGAATGCCGAAGGGTACGGGGGGTGGAAGATCAAACATCACACTCTCTCTGTCTCATTCGCACTTTTCAAAATTTCCTTTTTTTAAAAAAAAAAAAAAAATTTCCCCTACAAAAGGGTTTTGGGGGTTTGACGAAAAAAAGGGCCCACATTTCATCAACCCAATTGGATTGAATCCTACAAAAATTATAAATTTTGATGCCCAATTTTGTCCATCTTCAATTTTTTCCACATACCCATTTGTGGACCTTAATAGTGAAATTCATTCGCCATTTGTAGATAGGAAAATTTTCGTTCACGCCTATTGACGTATATATTGCGTGGCCCATCTTCTCAATCTCACCCTTTCATCATCAACCTCGTCTTCTTGTTCTCTTTTCTTTCTTTTACTAGAATGTTCTCATTAATCAATTTGTTACAAAAGTCAAAATTCTTTTGTTTCTCTTTTCACAAATGCTAATAATCTGACTGACTGGAGTGGGTTATTTTCTGGTTGGTATCAAAGATGGGTTTGAAGAGGAATTTGAATTCTGGGTCCGATTCTTACTCTTGATTATATGCCTTTGTTGTCCAATTGGGGAATTTCTCTGATTGGTGTTTTACGGGGTTGGAATACTTTTGCTGATTCTTCATCTGTTTTAGGTAAGCATATTATAGACCAAGTTTATGTTTACCAATTGGATTGGAAGTGTTAAGCATGACTGTTTCCGGAATTTTATTTGAATGTGATGTACTTGGTTTTTATTCTTAGTTTGTATTGGATTTGGATGTTATAACCTCTTGAATTGTGATCCACTCTCAATACTCTAGATGTTTCTAGTTTAGGATGTTGAGATTGGTGTACTGTTTCAAACTGATCCTTCAAGAGGTTTCTTGTTTTGTCATTTATTGGTCACCTGATAGCATTGTTTCACGTTGTCCCCCACAACCTAAGATGCCTATTCCTCTGCTTGGTTTTTTCCTCCATTTTAGCATTTTGTTACATGAGGATTGCATTCTTACATACTTCACTACATTTTGACTTGAGTTGACAGTTAAGAATTCACATGCTTTTTCAGAAGTTTCTGCCGTAGAACGTATGATTTCCCATCATTTCTTGTGATCAGGCTGTTTCCTTTGATTGAGCACTTGGGGTGCAGGCAAAAATCTATAGATCCACAATCTGCTATCCGCCATGGGCTGGTTCAACAAGATTTTCAAAGGTTCTACTATGAAAATCTCAGAAGGGCAATATCATGGTAAATATGCAGAAGATGTAACATGGGATGAGCATCCTGCTCCAGTGGTAATTAATTACTCTTGCTTCTATTTTTCCTTTGCTCGTGTTCATTTTTCATATGGCATGAACTGGTGAAGGAGTCCTATGGTAGGATGTAGCATTGTGTCGCTTAATTCTTTTAGAGTTGTGGCATTCTCTAGTGCATAGCCAAGCTAACTTTGTCACTTGGGAACCTGAATTTAGAATGCATGGTCAGATAATGAGAGTGAAGATATTGATCGTGCTATTGCTCTTTCTCTTGCTGATGACGATCAGAAAGGGAAGAAAGTGGTCGGTAAGTAGTTTTGTCTGACAACAATGGCTTGATTATTTTCACTAACTAAAACTTTCAAAAAATACTCCCTCTTCTTTTGTCTTTAAATGTTAGAAATCCCACATTAGTTTAAGAAAGATGAAAAATAGATATTTTAGCTCCTTAAATTTTACGGAAAAAAAAGGAAGACTGTCTCAGTATGCTCAAGTAGCTTACTTTCTGTTCATATTGATTAGAAAATGACTCTCATTTGGAGGAAGATGAACAACTTGCAAGAGCTGTCCAGGACAGCTTGAACATGGAGTCTCCTCCTCGACATGATAACGGAAACATTTATCGTCCACCTTTACCATTCTTCTTTCCATCTGGGAACAGGTATTGTTAGTCTCATTGTCAGCATCTATTGATGTTCTAATTTTGGTTTGGTTCAACTTGTCCAGTATATCCTGCTATGTATGACACTTGCTGTTGGAGTTATTTGTGCTACATTATTTCTGCATACAATTTCACTGTTTTGAAAAGTTTATATGTCTTGCATTTCCTGTTTACTTCCTTGGAGGAACCTGCAGACACGGTGTAAACTAACTTGGTTGTTTCCACAATAATGATGATAGGATTTGTGCTGGTTGCAACACTGAAATTGGGCGTGGGCGTTTCTTGAGTTGCATGGGTCGTGTTTGGCATCCTGAATGTTTCCGTTGTCATTCTTGCAATCAACCCATTTCTGATTATGAGGTCCAATTCCCACTTGGATCTGCCGTGACTTCTATTTGAATTAGTTAAATAGCCTGTGATGTTGACCACTAATTTGGTTTGTGTCTGTTCTTTACTACACATGAATAAACTTCCGGGCTAACTTGCATTTTTGTTTCTTTATAGTTTTCGATGTACGGAAACCGCCCTTATCACAAGTCATGTTATAGGGATCAGCATCATCCCAGATGTGATGTTTGCAAGAATTTTGTAAGTTTCAATCTGTTTGCAAGAACTAGATGCAAAGCTATTTCTTTTTAATGTGCGGGTCACTAACTGATAAGGAGCTTATGGTTAGATGTCCTCTTATTTCAATGTATTACAGAAAGAGTGCACCACTTCTCTCCATGAAACTTGAGTATGGTGAAGCTATACCTAAGTTTTTATTGTCATTATTCTTGGTGTTTGCTGTAGTCCAGTGGTGAATTTTGTATCTTCTATTTATTTGCTGATTGAAAACTGGACATGACATGTTGAAATTTACAGACCAGCAAAATTAAAGAATGGGCTAAACCTGGTAACGTGATGCCACAAAAAATCAGTAATCCTGATCCTGATTCCCATTACATACATTGGTTAAGAAAAGAAACCTAGTCTGAAGGGTGGATAGCAAAACCAATACTGATATTCCAACACCAAAATTAACAATCATAGCCTGTCCCATCATCATTCAGATACACAGACCAAAACCATAAAACTGAAGAATGATATTCAAAAATCATAAAACTAAGATAAATACTGCGAGTTGACCAAGCGTTGCATATGTCCCAAGCTAGACAAACTACCAAATATGTCCAGTTTCATTTGGGAGTGCTCATATTGATGATTCTTGTCTACAAATCACTTATACCTTCTGTAAGATCTTATCCTTGATGCTTCTAGAGTTAGAAAATATTTGGCTGTTAGACTATTTTCAGTAATTCTGGAATGACAGAACTAGAAAACGGTGGGAGTACATTGTATCATTGTTGATGATATAATTATGTTTCTTGAGAAACCTTCATTAAGGATGCTGCTTTATATGCTTTCAGTGTATCTGTGACTGCCTATGGATTTTTATCGTGGGTCCTCCCCAAGATCATCATGTGCTGGGAAAGCACTGCTTCTTGATCATGTTCACTTACAATTGTTTTTCTACTGTTCAGCCAATAATTTGAGTCTGTGAACCTTGCAAATTGTCAGTCATGCTTGCTCTCTCTCTTCCCCCTCCCCCTTCTCTCTCCCTCCATATAACTGAAAGCCCTGATCTCAATCCTCTCTGTGCAGATTCCAACAAATGCAGCGGGCCTTATCGAGTATAGGGCACACCCCTTTTGGTTACAGAAGTATTGCCCTAAACACGAACATGATGGGACCCCTCGCTGTTGTAGCTGTGAAAGAATGGAGGTTTGTTAAATCTAGACCGCCACTCTTACATCTCTCTCACAAAAGCAATGCTGTTACTGAAACAATGGCCATCTATATTAGGCTAGGGACATGCGGTTTCTGTCACTGGATGATGGTCGGAAGCTGTGTCTTGAGTGTTTGGACTCTGCAATTATGGATACTCATGAATGCCAACCTCTGTACCTTGAAATACAAGAATTTTATGAAGGTTTAAATATGAAACTGGAACAGCAAATTCCTTTACTTTTGGTCGAGAGACAAGCATTGAATGAGGCCATGGAAGGGGAAAAGGTCTGAAAGATGATGTGTTGAAGCTGGTCTATGCAAGATTTTTTTCTTTTTCTTCCTTTTTAGTCAACCATCTGGTTCTATTTCTGCTTCTTTCTTTGGCAGGGCCATCATCACTTGCCTGAGACTAGAGGACTCTGCCTCTCAGAAGAGCAGACTGTCAGTACGGTAGGATTCTTTTCCCAAGATCAATATATGAACTTGTGTCTTAACCTTGGGAGCGTGAAAAAAAAATAAAAAATAAAAGAAATAAAAATAAACCCTGTAGTTATTTAGTTCATCTAGCATTTCAGATATTGAGGAGGCCAAGGATTGGGGCAGGCTATCGAATCATAGACATGATAACGGAGCCTTATAGATTAATCCGTCGTTGTGAGGTTACTGCAATTCTTGTTTTGTATGGTCTTCCTAGGTACTTTCCTTGTATTCCCTCACTTTCTCTAATTGTCTAGTCGTAGTACTTGTTCATGTTTCTGTTGCAGTCTGAACATCTATGGATACAGGTTGTTAACTGGGTCAATACTTGCTCACGAGATGATGCATGGATGGCTCCGGCTGAAAGGTGCCTTTATTTATTTATTTTTTTTTCCTTTAACAAACGTGCATTAATGAGTAGCTTGCTTCACTTAAGCTACATGGCATTTCACTGAATTCATTGAGAAATCTAACAAGGTTTTTTTGAACAGGGTATCCCAAATTAAGTCCTTATGTCGAAGAAGGAATATGCCAAGTGTTAGCTCACATGTGGTTGGATTCTGAGATCATTGCTGGGTCTGGGAGCAATGTAGCTTCAACCTCATCATCGGAGTCTGCATCATCAAAGAAAGGTAAACGGTCTGAATTCGAAAGGAAACTAGGTGAGTTTTTCAAACACCAAATCGAGGAGGACAGTTCACCAGCATATGGAGATGGATTCAGAGCAGGGAACCGTGCAGTGCTCAAATATGGCCTCAAGAGTACCCTTGACCATATAAGAATGACCGGGACCTTTCCTTTGTAAATTATTGTGTCAATCTTGGTCAGTTCTGGTCGACATTGTGCATACATCAGGACCTCAAAGCTAAGCTACCGACCTGGCATCAGATCAAGAATTCATAACATCAAGGGGCTGTTAAAAGCAATGTAACATTGGAATTTTGTACTTTATGCATGACCTGTGACTAGAGGAACCATCTACATTATTATATCACTGTCAAAAAGAGCAAAAAAAACAATAAAACAAAGACAAAGGGTCTGGTTCAACCTCAATAAAAGGGAAAAAAATTGATACAAGGAAGATGGGCATATGGGGGATCTCGATTGATGCTATTATATGCCACAGGTTTTCCTTTCAAGCTTCAGGTGTTCTATTTTTTGGTTTTTAATTTATAGGTTCTCGCAAGCTCCTCACATCCCGTTTGGAAAAGTAAAGGTTAAGTCGAACTAAAGATGGTAGACTTTTCTATGTAAAAAAAAAAAAAATGAATTATTGATGTAGTAGTAATTCTGATATTTTCATCATGCATAAATTCAATTACTAACGATTAATTAGATTAATGAAATATTGCATTAAATCGTATAATCAAGATCTCAAATTTGACTCGTAACCTGAATATAAAGTAAATTATGTTAAGAGAGTAGTTCCATAAATGGATCACTGTAATTCTTGGAGCAGAATAGTCGAAATATGATTTTGGATACCTATTGATATAGTACAAAAAAAAATTTATAAATTCAATTCCTATTTGTAAAAATTATATATATTTCACTTTTTTTTTTTTTTAATTTTAGTTGAAATAAGGGTAAGTTGGTATTTTCAGGTTACTATTTGTAGTGCTAGCATCATAGATTATATTCTGATAAAATGATACATTTCTATAATATATTTTCATTTAATTATACTATACAAAGTATGTGGGCTACAAGATTCAAACCTTTGCAAAGCGAGCTCAAGTGATTCCTAGATATGCCCAATACCCATTCCATGACAACTAAACATATTAATTAGTAAAAGGATTAAATTGTAAATATTAACACTTTTCCTTTTGAGTAAAAATGAAAAGAAAAGGGAAAATTAATTAAAAAAAAGAGAGAGAAAGAGGAAAAGAGACCTCTTCTTTGTGATGAAACTAATATTTTTCCAATTCAAATTGCAAAATTTTAAAGAAAATATTGCATGGGAGTGAGGCTAAACCCACATAATTTCTTGTCCTGCTTATAACCATTGTGGCACACCCACAATATGAATTGGCTTTATATTTTTACATCTAGTTCACATTTGGAAAAATAAAATAAAATAATGGGACATTTGCTTTTCACTCAAAATTAAATTTAAAATCAAAAACTTTAAAAATGGGTTTCAAAAACCTACCTTCATTTGGGTTTCAAATAAAAAATCCCATAATTTGAGAGCTTTATTTTTAAATCTCATTTCGATTCAATTAATTCAAATAAATTATATAAATTTCAATTCGATTTTTTTTATTCTTATTCATTTTAACCAAACATCCCAAAAATTATAAAAATATTAATTTTTTTTTTTATTTTAATTCCTTCAAAATATAAAAAGGAAATAAGAGAAAAAAAAAATACTTATGTCCAAGTTGAGCATGCTTTGGTTGATTGAAACACCACCCAGTTTTCATGCAATGCCTTGGTAGATGAAGTTAAATTTTGAAGCAAACCAACACAATTCTCACTTTTTAAAAATTATCAGTTAAATTTATATTATATTTCACTCTTGTCCTTATCTTTATTTATAAACTTTCATTTCTTTTATTTATGAGATTTAAAAATAAAAAGATTATCTGGCGAATTAAGTAAACGAGCCCATCTCACATATTTTCTCCAAACTCATTTTCTTCCGATTTGTAAAACATAGTTCCAAGATTCTTGTTCCCCCGTACAAGCAGCCGCCGAGTGGCGACCCAACAATGTTGTTCTGGTGCTGTCCACCGGATATTGTGCTCTCTCTGTACCTTTTCCAGTGCAAGTAGTTTAAGTCGTTAATCTCTCTCTCTCTCTCGCTCGCTCTCTCGCTGACTCTGTCTCTGTGTGTGGTTGTAAAGAGTGGACAGTCTCATCGTGCACACCAGGTGTTTGATTTTGTAAGACCCATATAATTTGAAGCCCAAATATGTCTCGGGTAGCAGTCGATCTTTGATAAGAAAATCCATATATTTCTTGGATATTTTAGCACATACTCAAAAGGCACAATTCTCATGTTCTGCAACTAGTGCCTCTAATGTACCTCAAACAATTCTTTTGGAGAACAAAAACGTCCATTTTCTTAACCCACCAACAATGTTGTCTTTTTTCTTCTCGTTCAATCCCAAACAAAGTTACCCTTTATCTCCGAAGAGCCAAACTCATAGATTCATTTCGACTGTGTCTGCGCTCTGGCTCAGGAACCTCACTTTCTTCACTCTTAAATGATGCCAATTTGGATTCTTTCATAGTCACTCATGCCCTTCGTTCTGCTCCCTCACCGGATTCTGCTCTTTCCCTCGTTGATGCCCTGAAAAGGGTTCCACATTTTTCACATACCCAGGTAACAATTCATACAATTGCTAAGATTCTTGCCAAGGCTCAAAGACTTGAGGAGCTTAGGATTTTGATTGATGCTGTTAATTCAGGGAAGTTTATTAATGTTGCCCGTGTTAGCTTTATGGATCGAATGCGATGGTTTGCTCTTGCAGGTGATCTTGAGTCTGTTGTAAATGTGTGGGATGAGTGGAGAGGGTTGATAACTAAGCATCCGTGTACTGAATCATATAATATTGTCATGGATCTTTATGCTAAAATGGGTATGGACCTTGAAGCTGTGAATGTATTTAATATGTTGGTTCATGAAGGAGCAAATCCGAATTCTAGAACATACACAGTTATGATTAAGCATCTTGTGAATGTGGGGAAACTAGACCAAGCGTTTGAGATTTTTAAGTCTTTGCCATCAATGAGAATGAAGCGGACTGTGAAGCAATATTCCATATTAGTGGGGGGGTTTATTAGTATTGAGAAGTTTGATGTGGTTAAAAGTCTGTTGAATGAGATGCATATTGATGGGATGTTGCCTACTCGATCCATGAGATTGTCTTTGGAATGCATGAGAGAGAAAGGTTATGTTGAGGAGATGAATGGATTTCTTAGAGAATTGTTACCAGATGAGAGAATCCAGAGTATTGGTGTTGTTGGCGATAGTAGTGATGATGATGAGGATGAAAATGAAAACCATTTGCATGGAAATGATTGCTGTGAAGATGTTGATGTAGATGGAGTTAAGCTCAAGCCATGGTTGGACCCATGTGCTTTAGCAAATGCCTTGAATGATTGGAGATCTGAGGAAGTGTTAGCACTTGAGAATGCAAAGTTTGTGTGGACAACCCGGTTAGTCTGCAAGATGATAAGGAACTTCAAATCGGCTGTAACAGCTTGGGAGTTCTTTTGTTGGGTAGCTTATCAACCAGGAGGCTTTGTTCATGATGTATACACAGTTTCAAGGATGATCACCAAATTAGCGCGTCAGGGGAATGCTGATCTGGTTGATCAACTCATATGTAAAATAAAAAGGGAGGGCATCATATTATCTGTCAGCTCTCTAAGACTAATCCTTGATTTCTATGGAATTTCAAAGAATAGTGATGCTGCTCTGAGGGTCTTCCATGATGTTAAAGAACTTTGCGGTCCCATATCTAAGTTTAATATGATGCTTTTATATACTTCACTCCTCAGAACATTGGCCAAGTGCAGGAGGAGTACTGATGTTCTGAATATTCTTGAAGAAATGATGTTATGTGGAATTATCCCAGATACTCAGACCTTTTCTGGTCTGATGCATCACTTTGCACTTGAGGGAGACCTCAGGACAGTGCAAAATCTCTTTGGGATGGTCAGGCAAAGTGGCGTCGGGCCAGATGCTTACATGTATAAGGTTCTCATCCAGGCTTACTGTAAGTGTGGCAGAGCTGCTCTTGCGCTCAGGGTTTTTGAGGATATGATGAACTCCAATTTATTGCCCGATGCAGCTACAAAAGCATTGCTTGTTAAAAGCCTATGGAAGGAAGAGAAATTGCGGGAGGCCGCTGCTGTAGAAGAGAGAACTGAACAAGTAAATGAGATCCTTCCATCCGCATTGCCAGGTCACATGTATACCGTTAGCGCTGTTGATATCAAAAGAGTTTATGATACATATATCAGTGGGTTTGAAAATGGCTTTTCAAGTAAATATTAATTATAATGCTAACAATGACGAACTCAAGTGCTCAACACCATGCAGCTTCTGCAAACATTCTGTGAGTTGACCAAATCAAACTATGTTATTGTCTTTCATTCTGCTGTTATTTGGAAGTGTTAGTGTTACTGATGATAAATAAAATGTCAACATCTTTATGAATTGTCAAGTGACTAGCACAAATGCCCTGACGCGGGGTTTAGAGTCTTCTGAATGCCCAGTAAAGCATTTAGTTTCATGCCATGTACCAGAGTCCATCCAGTTTGGATACTTTCAGTGCAGACTTGTACAGACTGCACGAACATAGGCATTAAGCTTGGCATCCATAGTTGCCCATTCAGGCATGTCCTGACATGAGCCAAAGTCAATGGTAACTGGTATTTCCAGCCAGATAACCCTACAGGCACAGTGGGATCAACTGAGATCAGCTTCTGATATACAAGTTTAAACTGACGCATCACTCCTTTTTGGGATAACTACCTACTTGTATGGTCCCAGTGAAATATTGTTATTTGATGCCATATGACTATAATGGTCATTACATTCTTTGCTTGTATCCTTGGGTAAAGCGCCATAAACTCGAGTTTCTCATTTATCTGCATATTGACTCCTCCTAAGAATAGAATAGGTGGACAACTTCTTGCCGTCTTAACTTGATTCTTATATTAAAATAAATGAATGCCTGTCAAGATGCTCGTAGAGTGGGAATAAAAATCCAGACTAGAAAGTATATAGGCTTTTGTTGTACTTGATTATCTTTATTGAAACAAATATATCACTCATTATTGCTTGTTTTGTACATTTTATTTTTTTAACCTGAATAAAACCGAGAATCCTCCAATAGACAGGGCTCCTTAGACATTTATTTGCAAGATTTTTTTAATGCTGCTGATTGAAAGGTTCATAAGGTAGACACCCATTTAGCTTTTGTTTCGACTTTACTTTTCTTAGCCTCAGAGTTGGGTTATTGCATTATGCTATAGTTCATATGAGATGACTGGGTTAAGCCTAACAAGTCAAGCTCACTGTAATGGGCAGTCTTTCTCCTGTCTTCAAAAGTTGTGTTTTTCTACTTTCTCTTCCTTTTCAGCTCCCAAGTTAGAGCTCAATCATCAACCACTGCAAGCACTGACTTCTCATGCACCTCAGATATGACCGCCCCCTGCAACACTTATGTAGCATACCGTGCCTTTGCACCAGAATTCTTGGATTTGGGACGGATATTTGATCTGTTTGGAGTCAGTCATTTGTCAATTGCCAAAGCAAGCAATTTGATCTCTGAGGAGGTTCCACTTGTTCCGGACCGACTTCTGCTAATTCCTGTCTCCTGTGGTTGCACTGGTCATTTGTCAACATCAATTATCAGATTCAGAAGAGCGACACCTTTTACTATGTTTCAACCACCATATTTGAGAATCTCACCAGCTATCATCTAGTTGAAGATTTGAACCCAACGCTGGAACTTACCCTGCTGCATATAGGAAATAAAGTTGTTTTTCCTTAGTTCTGTAAATGTACTATGGCAGCAGACAAGGAAAATGGATTCAAATTCCTCATCACTTATGTGTGGCAACCTAGTGATGATCTATTACTCATGAGATCTAAGCTGAATGTCTCTGCAGTTGATGTAGTAACTGAAAACAATTTTCGGAACTTTGTTGATGCTGTAAACTTGCTGATGTTGAACCCTGTATCAGAAATGCCAGTTATTTCACAACCGCGTCCCACTCATACTGGAACACATTCCAAACATCACCGGATCCTCCTCATTTCTTTGGCTGCAGGAATGACTCTTGTTGTTCTTGTCACATTCTTGATGGTCTATGTTAATCTTATCTACAATGAAGAAAACTTTTGTTCACAAAGGTTCCTCTGTGGAGACTGCTGATTTGATTCAGATGAAGGGATCTTTAAAAGAAGATGATTTTGAGCCTAAGATTGTGCAGGATTGCTACTTCCTGGGGTTTCCGGTTATCTGTATGGGCCAGTGATTTATGAGACAGGAGTAATTGTGGAGGCAACCATGAACTTGAATGAATCCAACAGAATTGGTGGAACAGTTTACAAGGCCATGATTGATGGCCAGGCTTTTGCAGTAAAGAATGGTAAGGAAGATTCGACTGAGGAATTAAAGATCTTGCAAAAAGTAAATCACTCAAACTTGGTGACATTAAAGGGGTTTTCATCTGATGAAGATGGGAATTTTTTCTTGGTTTATGAAAATGGGTCCTTGGAGAAATGGTTGTATCCAAAATCCTCACCAAGTGCTAGCCCTAGTACTTACCTTACATGGAGTCAGAGGTCACATATAGCATTGGATGTAGCCAATGGTCTTCAATACATGCATGAGCACACGCAACCAAGTATTGTTCACAGAGACATTAGAACGAATAATATTTCACAGACATTAGAACAAATAACATATTTCTTGATTCCAAGTTTGAGGCTAAGATTGCAAAATTCTCCACGGTTAGACCTGCTTCGAGCACTCTGATGCGAAAGGTTGATGTCTTTGCTTTTGGGGTTGTTTTGTTGGAATTGCTTCTAAAGAAAATGGTGAAATTGTGATGCTGTGGAAGGACATAAGGGGAATACTGGAAGATGGAGAGAATAGGGCGCATAGGCTAAAGAAGTGGATGTATCCAACTTTGGAGACCTTTTACCCCATTGATGGTGCACTGGCTTGGCAAGCATTGACAAAGGTGTGCACGCTAGAGAAGTCTGCATTATAGCCACAAATGACAGAAATTGTCTTGAACCTCGCTGTTCTTGTCCAGGCATCGTCTGATTCATTTGAAAGGTCATGGATATTAGATCCAGAAGAAATCAACCAAATCATTAGTCCAATCAAAGCTCGTTGATTTAGAGTCTCATCTATACGATCACAAGCAGATGGGCTCAATCGCTTGAAGTTTTCACCATCCAGATTGGCTAGGTAGATTGCAGCAGATCAGCTAGATTAGCTTTATGCTTATCTAAATGACTCAATTAGATGGCAAAACTGAAAGAATTAAAAATAATACACAAGCCTGTTCTGTTTGATGTAGACTTCTTCCATTTTCGATGTTCAGGTAGTTTTATGATATGTACAAGTTGGATCTGATGCTATGAAACATATTTGCTGAATATGATTACTCAAACCAAGTTTCTGTGTCCTGCAATTTCCATTCCCAAAGTGAATAAAACGTTGTATCTGACTGTTTGTTCTGTTAATAAATTTAGGATCGTATAGCCCCGTCTTCTGGGTCATGCCTATTAGAGCAGAAAAGGAGCAAAGCACAGCTGAGTCACGTAGGTGACTTTCAATGCTAAGGTGATTTTGATTGGGAAGGCCAACTAGCTTAGCAAGATGATGTGAACTAACCAGAATTTTAATGTGACAGACGGATGAATCTGTTTAGAAGAACCCAAATTATTTGGTATTTTCCCTAACCTTAAGCTGATTATTGCAGAAAGCAATTTCATATGGTGCTGATTCTTGCCAACTTGTCAACTTGATTAATTTATACGACTGTAGATTCTGGTTAGTTCTTCCTGAATAAAAGAACATAAAATCAGTTGGGGAATAAATTCTAAGACCAGCTTAGGAACTAGAATAACATATTTCTGTCCAGCAATAGCTGGAGCTCAATAATTTGGATAGGCCGAGCTCGAAGAATGAGAAATAGTGAATCATTTGAAACAGCAAATGGAAAGGCAGAAAACTATGGTTATAATACAATGACAGTAGATCTAGGTTCTAATCTATTCACTTCAAAATGGTCAAAATGGTCAAACATATGATAAGTATATGAAGAAAGAACAATAAGTACCAGTAAATAATCCCTGAAGAAGAATCCTTACATAGATTACAGTGCCATCCAGACCTCTAGCTGTAACTCTGATCACCAGACATGTTGGACATTTCCCAGTTCAATGAAGTGGTCAAGGCTCTTGAGAGAGATTGCACAACCTCATCCATGATTGGGCGACACGAAGGATCTTTACTTACACAGCTCTCAACCAATCTTACCATAAAAACTGCAAGTTCCGGAGGATAATTATTCTCCAAAGAAGGATCTATCAAGTCCTTCAACTTCTCGTTTTCCTCATTGCCACCACCAAGCAAAGTCTCGGATATGTGCATACTATTCCCTCGACACAAGGTGGTAGCCTCTTTCCCGCTAAGTATTTCAAGCAACAAAACCCCAAACGCATAAACATCAATTTTTGTGGAGACCAAACCATTTTCCAAGTACTCAGGAGCCATGTAACCTTTGGTGCCAACGATGTGTCTCGTTAGTGCGAATTCACCTTCTTGGGCTTCAGCAGACCTTGCTAGACCAAGATTGGTAATCTTTGCCCTAAAGTCGCTATCCAGAAGCACATTGCTACTGCTTATGTTCTTGTGAACTTGGGGAGGACTTGTATAGCTGTGGAGATAGTTAAGACCCGTGGCCGCATCCAAAGCAATTTGAACTTTTTGTGTCCAGCTCAAAAACTTATCATCACTTCTATTTTTGTATATCCAATCACTCAAAGGTCCATTAGCAGCATATTCATAAACAAGGTACCAGTGCCCATCATGGAAGCAAACACCGGAAAGTCGAATAAGATTCATGTGGTTAATCTTATTCAACAACCTTATTTCCTCAGACACATCTCCATTCATTTTCTTTATTGCTGCAAAATCACCATTGAAAGTACCGCGATACACAGATCCCTTAATCCAACACTTGGGGCTAAAATTATCGGTAGCCAATTGCAATTCCTCAAAGCTATAGGTTTTGATAGATAGAGCTATGCTAGATATGCTTTCCAAGAAAACACTAGAATTCTCCTCCGTCTTAGGTGACTTTTCAAGTGCTTCAAAGCTTTGGGAGCTAGAAACCGGATCAGTTTTGCTTCTTCTAGCACTCCTCCTCCTGAAGAATACCAAGAAAATAACCACACCCACAACACAAGCAACAATTCCTCCTACAACTCCCACAACAACATAAATCCATGTCTTTTTTGAGTTCCCGTCTGAACCCGAACTCGAAGATGATGGAGGAGGTGGTGGTGATGGTGGTGGCGGTGGAGGAGTTAGGGTTTGAGTACTAGAAGGTGGTTCTTGGAGAGGCACTAACAGGGTTGTAAAGGGGTAAATAGTGGGGTCTTGCTCACTTAACCCATTAGCCTCAAGAGTTGTTCCTGTGTTTACTCCAAACCTTGCACTAACCAAAGAAACAGTATCACCCCAAGTGACTAGATAGCTAAGTAGGTATTTGAAGCCATCATTTGTCTGGTTCCCTGTAGGACAAGCACATCTAAGAGGAACAGTAATATTTGTACCAGAATATATGTACCTGGTCAAATTCCCATTTTCATTTTGGAGAGCTTGACATGTTGAGAGGCCTTGATAGGTATCATTTGCAATCACAAAGTAGGTATTATCACTTTGGATAACATACGATGCATTTGACTGATAGTATTGACCTGAGCAAGAACATGTGACTGGAACAATTACCTCTTTGTTTGTGTCAAATGTTGTGTTCTCAGAAACGGAATTGATTTGTGCAACCTGGGAAGGGTCTGCATTCAAAAGTGAAGAAATTGATTTAACTGTGTTGTAAGGAGAGAGAGCCCTGAAAAGAAGGTATGACTGGCAAGATTTAGAGACTCCATTGCAGGTGTATCCAAGAACAGTTGTTGAATTGTCTGTGTTGCTGCAATTTGTTGTGGCTTTTCTCGCATAGGACTGTTGGGCAAGAACAAGAGAAGAAGAGAAAATTAAGGACAGACAAAAAACAGAGATGATGAGATTCAAAAATTTCATTTTTTTTTTGCTGGGTCCGATGAATCTTTTTGTCTCTGCCCTCTTCTGGGTATGCCCCAAAAAATTTGGTTTACGTAAGAAACCTTAATATTTTTCAAGGGGAAAATCTTATAAAGAAAAGAGTTGCCTACATTTTTGAATTTAGACTTGGCAAAAAGAAGGAAGAAACTTCTGAGAAATGACAATACGAATAATCAATCTTCTTGAAATTATTTTTTTCCTTCCGGTGAAATACTGCACTTTGGCTTGGTCGACCTTATACGTTTTTATATATTTTTTTATATTTTTTCCTATGGAAGTAAAAAAATAATAATAATAATAACTATCATTTAAATATGTATAAAATAAACTTATTAAAATTACCCAATAATTTATAAACTAGATATGCTTAACAAAAAAAATAACCAAAATATTAATTTTTTCAATAAATTATCGATATTTCATAGATACATTAAATTTGATTAAATTTAATTTATATTGAATTGCTAGCAAAATTCCTCCCAATGCTCTTGATTCATCAGAAATTTGACCTAAGAAATTTTCTTATTCTAACTTTCATGGTCTGCTCGGTGGCTGGAGGGGGGGGGTTGAATTCGTAATGAGTAGGCATCTGGGAGATATTGTTCCACGTTTAAGTGGGTCCCAGTTAAGATTTCTGCATACTAATATTTAATTTCAATGTTCATGACAGGACCGCCCAAAAAAATTATATACTCAAATATTTTGAGTCAGTAAAAATTATAATAATTTTTTAATATTTTAATAAAATTATAATAACAGATTAATTTTAAAATAAATTATAATTTAAATCAGATATTCTGTAATAATTCATAATAATAATTTAAAAAATACGAGCCCCAGGAGACAACCACCATTTTTGAAGGAATATAGTGAGAGAAAATGAAAAGATTAGGAGAGAATTTGGATGAGAAACGTAACAAAATTCAATAATCGGAGGATTATAATATTATAGCTGCGCTAGCCAATTTAGAATTTGGACTCACACGCAGACATCCAGAAGAAAAAAAAATATTAAGGCGAAACGCGTTTGAGGAGTTCACGTTGACCAATGGTGTTCCTGTCCGCGAATGCATAGAACAAGTCATAGATGGGCTAGGACTCTTGGCCCAACTAATAATATAATTCTGTCTTCACTCCTACTCCTTCTTAGGACTTGGTTTGGGTTTGCATTTTTATTTTCAATGGATTCTCTCGGGCTGACCATGCCATTCACTGTAAATTCCAAATCGAGCCCTAGAGCTCTTTTTTTTTTTTTGGTGCTTATTGGACTGGGTTAAAGGAAGCCAATTGGTCCTAAATTGGCCTGATTATGGCCCAATGTTGATTCAGAGATCGAGGCTGATTATTTATTCATTTTATTATTATTTTTTATATCGAGAAATTCGAAGTCAAAATCTTTTCGAGAGAGAGAGACGGTGGCAGTTGAGTTAGAGTTTCTTAGCAAGATAGAGACTAAATAGTGATATATATATTTTTGTCTTGGACTTACTGGTGCCAGGATCTATATTTTTACCAATCCGATTCAAATATTGTTAGCCTCAATTTAAGTAAACTCACTCAATATTGTCTTTTTCACTCCAAATTTTTGAACTTATGACTTGGTTAAAGGTTATAGTATTCTTACCCATTAGACCGACTGTCTATTAATGGTGAAAAATGGATATAGGTATGACCAACTCTTGTAGCTAAATAGTGGCATATTTTAAATAAAATTTTGAATTTGAATCAGAAAAGTTTTGTTCCTTAAAAGTTTAATTGAATTTGAATTAAATTTATTTTAATTTAACATGGTTATCGGATAATTTATAACAAAGGGACATAGACATGGGACTTTCACTATTACCTGGTGCCTCTAGTTTTGTTGGATGCGTTGAAGTCATACCTAGTACCCCAAAAAGGACTGTTTTGATGCCGATTTGCTCAATTTTAACTTCAACTCTTTTCTTACGGAACTCTATGCCTTGAGCACAACATTAAAATTTTATGGCCAATATTAATACATGGTGCTTAACATTAATTATTTGCAAAACTATGTTCCTTATTGCATTGGACAGGGTTAGATCATTCATGGACCTCAAGCTGAGGTGTAAGAATTGGTGGGATGACTAGCAAATGTAGGTAAAATTTGTTACTTTCAGTAAAAGGAAAAAAAAAATAGATTTTAAGTGGGATTGAGATTTTACTCTCCCCTTTGTCCCCACAAAATGATTTTAGGCTTCTCGACTCCACCTTTACCTTACCAGAACCAAACTATCTCTCCATTGGTCGAGACCCTATTCTAGCAGTCACTAGCTTTGGTTAATGAAAATGATCACTTTTCTACCTACACCACCAGTGATCTCTCACCTAAATTCGGTAAGCTGTACTCATTTCATCTCTCTATCTCAACCACAATTCTCAATTTAATCACCCTTTACTAATTTCTCCATCAGAGAGAGAGAGAGAGAGAGAGAGAGAGAGAGGCCCTTTTCACCATAGGAAATAGATAGCAGATACATTGTGATTTTGAGGATTTTTGTTCTTTTATAAAACAAGGATAGCTAAATTTCCACCATATAATATAAATATTCACTCATGCATAGCTAAAAATCACAACGCATAACATACAAGCATATGTGCTTTTTGCCTGCCTGCATTATATGGCCCACAATTAGACGTACCGCACGCCACAAATCACACACGAAATTTCATGGAAAACACAATACAACAAAAGATGGGAAATCATTTTCTGTTTTTTTGTTTTTTAGGCCATCATTTGGTGAAACTCATTGAAATCAAGCACACCATTGCCGTCTTTATCATAAACTTGAATCATAGCCTTGCACTCCTCGAAAGACCTGGCATCACCCAACCTATTCAACATCCTCTGTAGCGCCTTTGGTGTGATGCACCCACCTTTCTCCAACTCAAACATCTCATAAGCTCTCTTGAGATCATCGTCCTCATCCCCATCTTCTCTCTTCATCAACCTCATAAAATCCTTAAAATCCAACATGCTATCTCCATCCGAGTCAAGATCATTGATCACCCCTTGAGCCTGTTCATGTGACATGTACTCCCCGATCGATCCAAAGTAGTATCTCAGCTCTAACGCCGAGATCTTGCCATCCCCATCGCTATCAAAATGGCGAAAAACTTCTCTCAACTCCTCTTCTCTCGCACTTGCATCCCTTGGAATAGCAGGAGACAGTGGAGAATTTGGAGAACTTAATGCTGAGCTAGACTTTGATTTACGACGATTAATGCTTAATCTAAGACTCTTATTGGAAAACCATTTCAATGGACTTTGAACTTTCTCTGCGGCCATTGTTTTTTCTATGGCTTTCCTCTTCAATGACATGCTTCAGGTTTATATAGAGAGTGACCTGTTGATGAGGTCATAAATGAAGGGACTTTATAAAAATGGATAAATATTGTTACAAAGGGTTGGTGGCGTGCATAGAAATTGCGAGATAGAATAGAAAAAGAAACAACATTACGTAAACCTTTTTCAAGGCAAGTGAGGAGGAAAGTGCATGGCAATTTCCTAAGGTGTGCAGGACGAAAGCTTTGATTGTCTAAAAACTGTACAAATGTTTCTCCCGGTTGTGATTTTCCCTAAAGAGTTAAATATAAAGTCGCAGAATGTCCTGTGTCCTACTGCTTCAAGAAGTGAGTCTGAAGAATTGCCAACCACAAAATCTGCAGGTCTACCATATTCCTCAACCCCCACAGGTCCAAATCCTTGAAAACAATGGGACTTAAAGTTGGATTTATATTTTTGTGGAAACCTGAGTATTAATTTTTAGAGAACAAATAAGAGTGTCTCGTCTCGTCTCTTTCCTTCACCCCACTCAGAAAATTATTAACATTCACAAAAATTTCTTGTAAGAGTGTCCCATTGTGCATTGAAGAAATTCATAATTTCCTTCACCCCACTCAAGAATTTTTCGTAAAAAATATTCTTCAAGGCACAATGGGACACTCTTAGAAGGTGGTGAAGGATCACGCATCAAGTAATTTTGGGGGAAGAAAAAGTGAAGAGCATATGTTTTACATCATGAAAAAAAAAATTCTATATATCCCAAAAAAATCACAAAGAAGAAATCACCAACTCATAATTTTCAAACAATTACTTATGGAGAGTTAAACCCTAAAATAGTTATCATGTTTTTCACATATTTCTTTTCAATTAATCATCTAAAGAAAAATGCTGCCCCAGAGTGATATAAGAAATTTATATAAATACTGCATAATAATATGTATTTAATGTTATAATTTTAAGGGATGTGAATAATATATTTTAACCGATAACATTTAAGTTATAGATTTTAATCTTAATTTTTTTATATAAATAAAATATTTAAATTTGAGATCTTTAAAAAGAAAGGTATCAATTGAACTCAACTCAAAGAAAGATTTTAAACTTAATAATCAACATGATAGTGACATTTACATTAATTCTATGGTGTGAAAATTAAATAACCTAAAAAATACTTTTTTTTATCCATTGAATTTATAACGCAAGATTCAAACCTCTATGATTTAGACTACAAACAAAAGTGATTTCTTCCTCTTGACCAAACCTTTTTTTTTTAACGATACTTTCCACCGATCGATATCTGAATTTAACACGACTAATCCGACAAAACACTGTAAGATCCATTAAAAGATTAACTTCCATAATTTTTATCTTTCTATTCTCAAAATTTAAATTTAAAATATTGATCAAGGAAATCTAATGTTCCATCATTTTACCCAAATGTGATTGGTACCAAAGCTTAATCATCACAATTGCATTGAATTAGGTCTCCTAATTCTGGTTCAAAAATTGCATTAAAATCCTAATTCATGAATATGACTTGTGGTCACCACTAAATCATTCTCATTTTTGGATACCAATTCTTGTGTGTCCTACAATAATTGAAGTTTTGTACTATATGTGCCAAAAAATACAAGTGTAGCCCTAAATTTTTGTGTCTCATAGATTAAAAAAAGTAAAATTGCATGTGCAAAGTTAAAATTAAATTCATTAGATCAAGTGAAATTGTGAGTGAACAAACATGATCTGAAGGTTATACACACAATTTGTTTTTATCATTATTATGTGGGTTTTGAATCACATGTCTCATGATAAATAAAAAATATATATAAATATTATGAAAATTTTATTACAAATAAATTTAATTCCATTCATAAAATTTTAATTTTTATTGAAAAAATTGTATTTTTAATTAAAAAATGAAATTAAAATAAACCCAAATATACGGATGTGGGGCTTCCTCAAAGTGATCTTTTGGGCAAAATGACTAAAGAAATAATAATATTATTATTAAATAATATTAAAAAACTTGAATGGTGTCTTTAATGGCTTTATAACAAACATATGATTTTTAATATTATTACATAAATTTTTTATTTTTTTCACTAATTTTAAAATCATATTAAAAAAAATCTTTAAATAGCCACCAAATAAAATATTTTTGAAATTCTCATACAGTAAAAGACCTTAACCTAATTCAATGACCCGTGAAGGTGTTAAATTTTGTTAACGAATGTTTTAAGTTTGAGTTTCAGAAAAAAAAAAAAAAAGAAAAAAGATTTTGAAAGAGTTAATGTTTAATTGTATTAATCAAATTTTTTAATCTAAATAAAAGAAAAAGAAAAAAAAAAACTGTAGCCTAAGTACGGAAAAGGAATAATTGGGCGAATCTACTCAATGAGATTCAGATTCTTTGCGTCTGCACCGCAACTGCAAACTCGCGTGCCGTAGCGTAGCAAATTGAAATGACCGTCGGGACCGACAGAACCGGTCCTCCACCTTTGCATCGGGCCCGTAATTTTGTCTTTTCTCTTATTTTGTCGGGACATTCTTATTTTTACCCGTCAATAGTGTTTTTTTTATTAATGTCAAATTGTATAAATTATTAACTAAACTTCTGAGCATGAAATATAAAAATATAAATTCTTTATTTTAATAATTAATTTTTAAAGGAAAAATAATTTTTTTCTCATACAATATTAAAGTTATTTTAAAATTTGGTTGTAAACTTACATTTATTATATCATATCTGAATTAAAGTTTTACGATAAAAATATTAATTTCAGTAGATAAATTTAAAATTTTGAGTGTAATATATAAAAATAGGAACTCTTTACCTTAATAGATAATTTTTTTTGAAATAAGTGCTTAATTTTTTTTTATAATAATTAAAAATACTAAAACAAAAAATAGTAAGAGCATAATTGTTAATCCGAAGAGATATCAATAACACATAAAGAGAAATTCGAAAAATAAATTATTTTATAATACAAAGATTTTGGTCACGATTTATAGATTTATAAGAAAATTTAATTTATTAAAATAGGGTTTTCTTAAGCCATGGTATAATACTGTTTCCTTACATCTCTATTTTTTTTTCACTCTTCATATTTGAGTTTTGTCTAACTAATCTGATTCGTGTATTGTGACACTCATTTTAAAGGTCGGTTCTCTCAAATTATTTTTCGTCATTTATAAAACTCGAAGTCGAATGATCTGATTAAAGAGATAGAATATCCGATCACTCAATCAAAAAAGTTCAGTGCCCTTACTTCCTCCACGAGAGTAAAGGGCGCGGGTGGTTCTGGTTCTTCCTTCGAAAAGAAGATGAATGCCATGGTTCTGATTCTTATCTCAGGAGCGGGATGACAGCCACAAGGTTATGGGAGGCCAGAGAGATCTCGAACCCGAAGCAATATCTCCATTCAATATGGGGTATGGAAAAGGAAGGAAATATTAAAAAATATTTACAGTAATTCATAACCCTAGACATTTTGTTAGGAAACAGGTACTGATTACTTAAATTTTAATAATAAGAACACATTTTTATATGGAGACAACATATTATAATTAGCTTATATAATTAAAATACAGAGTATTAGAATAAACTCTAATTATCTAAAAAATATTTTAATAATAAATCTTGAATTTTTTTAGTACTCAATTACCAGTATCTGAGTTTTTTAACTAATTGGTTCGAGCATTGAATGACTCAATTTAAGGATAGATTTTCCCATAATTTGTGTTTTCAATTGTAACTCGAATTTAAGATTTTAATTAAAAAAATTTTAGTATTTTGTCACAAATTTATAAAATATTCGTATAATAAATCTTAATAAACTCTAATTATCTAAAAGATATTTTAATAATAAATCTTTATTTTTTTATATTTGACTATCAGTTTCTAGATTATTTCATTAATTTAGTACAAATATTATCGGATCCAATTTAGGAATGAATTTTTTTTATATTAATATTTTTAAAACTGAATAAGTAAACAACTCGACTAACCTATCAGTTCATTGGTTCATTAGTTAGAGTGGTCGGATCTTTTTACGAATTGGATAGCATCATTATGATGTCATACATCTAATTTATATATTATATGTTTTAAAATAAATTAAAGTCTATATTTTTTTGAAACGATTTAAACGATCTATTAATTTTATCGGTTTTAATCGATATTAAATGATTTTGATCGGATTTGATTTTATTCTGTTTAATAATAAAAACTGAACGGGATCATAGAACGATTCTCGGTGAAACCGGTCGAACCAATCGAACTGACCAATACGATTTGATTTTAAAACCACTGTCTTTTTAATTTCTAAAATTTAAATAAGAAACCTTTATTTAGAGATTTGGTTGACTATCGCATTGTATTGCCGTAATAAATCTTGAATAACATCTCTCCGGAGTACCCACTACCCTAACTGATTTCCGAAGAATCAAAGGGTTGATTGAAAACGGCATTTGGTGCACGCGTGGACGGATACTTCACCCGTCTTTTCTTTACCCGGCTGCCGCAAATTCCTAACTCATCACTGTCGGCGCATGCTTTGTTTTTACCTATTATTCTATTATTACCTTAATCTAGATAAAATAATAAATTAAATAAGGTTCGGATGCAGTCCCAACATCATCAAACAACGAATGAAGTTGTCCTATTCTCATAAGAAATATTGCTTTGGAAATCTTTCCCAGGTTACGCATACATGCATGCAAGAGGGCACTACATAATTATAACATTATGGGAAGAATATATCTCGATTTAAGTTAAAATTTTGGTGGGTTTCCCATATGAACCCATGCGGCCGACTTTATTTAATTAAAACAGTTGACCCGAGCACAACCGACGGTTTTCGTTGGTACCTAACATCAGCCGGAGGGAGGTCATAACGAGGGAAACTCCGAATTGTCTGCACGTGAATCCCATTGATATAGAAAGAATCGAATAACTATTCAAATAGATACGACATATACTTTTATAATTTTAAAATATTAAATTGAATTTATTAATAAAAATTATTTTTAGAAGTATACGGATTCAAATTATATATAAATTTTTTTAATAGTTTAATAAATTATGATAACAAATTAATCTAAAAACGATAATTACAATTTAAATTAGATGTTTCAGCGGATAGATAAAGGGGGGCGACATTGGTTGATCCCATGTCATCCTTCCACCAAGCCCAATATATATATATCTAGTGTGTGTGTTTGGACTTAGTCTCCTGTATTATATAGGTTGGTTTATATATATATATATATATATATATATTATCTTACAATACTTACCAGACGTCACAAGAATTTTATAAATTTGTGAGTTGAAGAAAATAAAGGATAAATTCAAAAAGTGAGTGTAAAGAATTAATAAATTTTTTCAGAAATAATGGAATATTGTAATTAATTTTCTCCATAAAAGCATCCCTAATAATTTTTATACAATTTTTTTTACAAGAAAATAATCGATTGGAACGTTGGAGACTATAATTAATATTATATTTATTTTGTTGAAAATAATTGGTTAATAACTTTTGTGCGAGGCACCCTTGCTAGCTAGAATGGGGGCCAATTCCACTACAAATCTTTTGTCTTTGAATCCTACCATTTTGTTTGATAACCCTCCACCGAGAGAGTGACACTTGTATTGCTTTGATTTTTGGGGATCTTTGTATCTTTGGCATGGAAACTCCAACTCTATTTTCTGATTAATGCATTACCCTTTTCACCACAGAGAGTGAGAGAGACAGAGCGAGAGGAAACTGCCATAAATTAATTAAGATTTTTTTTTTTTTTTTATAAACGATCGATATTCAGAATTATAATCTGAAATTCGATTAATTCGATTTGAATATTATCAGGTCCAATTTAGGGAGAGCTCTACTAATATAGTATTTTTTATTTTCAAGTTTCAAATATAAAATTTAATACATTTATTTAATAAGCCAATTGTCTATTAATATTAAGTTAAGTTTACGGTAAAATGGAATTAATAGGCACCAACAAAAAAAAATGGAATTAATCCACAAAATAAAGATGGCCGGGGCCTATGACTATGTTGCCCAACAATATTGAAGAATGGTTGGGCTCGGAATCAACCCACAAAGCTCGGAAGACCCAGGCCTAGACAATTTTCTTTTTTGGTAGGAGGCCTAGACAATTTTCACACTAGACAGATTTTCTTTTAAGAACAACCTTTTGTTTTATATTTTGTCTAAGCTGACGTTGTTAAGGTAACTAATCTTAAATTTGATAGAAATATTATTCGGAAACGGCGTCGCATTGATGTTCTGCTCAAGTTTCAGGAAGAAAAGCTCCGTCAAACACACATAACATTTCTAAGGCAAGGAGGGCAGCATTGAATACGGTGATGCTCCATCAAATTCCATGTCATTTGGACTTGAGCTTTATAAGTTTTAGTGTGGTGGGGAGTTGCAAAGATCCTTCAGATTATCACCAACTTCCGAGTTAAATCCGGTCACGGTGTCTCGCTTGCCTTTCCTCTCACTTGGGTTCTCGGATTTGCTCTCTTTTCCTTCATTCAACCTCTGTAAACTTCCTTTCTTTATTAATTTTGCTACGTAAAAAGGTCTTAATTTTCATTTGAAGTGCATAAAAGAATTGGTACATATGTCAACTTTGTTTCCATCAATTTATAAAAAGCTCTTAATTTGTTCTCATCGATTTTTTAAGCATTTGATTTAAGATTTGTAAATATATCGAGAAGTGCCGTCGCTTTAAAAAATGTTCAGTGGAATAGAGTATTAGATTATTTGATTAAATCTTGAATTCAAATTTTGAAAACGAAAAAAAAAATTATATTGAGAGAGACATTCCCTGAATAAAGTTCTCGTAAAATATTCGAATTAAATTAATCAAAATATGATTCTAAATATCGACGATAGAAAAAAATATATAGTTACCTATTAATTTTAATTAGTCCATTTAGAATCCTAGATAAGCCCAACCTCAATAGACAACTTGGTAGGTAAAATATTTGGGCTGTAGCATAGCATGTAGGTAGTGATTTTCTAGCCTAGCCCACCATCCTCTGGCCTCGTTTTTTCATGGTTTAAGATTTATCCTTTGAAATTAAATTAAATCAGGCTGCCTAATTTAACACATTACCTTTCGAATTATCAAATAAATAATAAAGTAATAATAACCATCTTTTCATAAGAATTTAAATTTTCATTACCTATTTAAAATAATTTTTTTTTAGAATTTTTACGAGAAAATATTAACATAATATTATAACCCTAATTTAGAATAAATAATGCTTTCTCTTTTAAATGCATTACGTTACATAGAATTAGAGTCGTAAGATTCAAGCAATGGAGATATAAATCACAACAAGAAGTTAGGTCAAACTAGAGGATTGGATTAAGACTTTAGAGTGGCCTAACTTTGAAGGTTGTTCATGCCCTTTGTCGTTTTAAGGGTAGAGTAGAAATCAAATCTGCCATTTTGTTATGCGTCATCATCCTTATTTTTTTAATAATCAAATTTAATATAAAATCATACTTCGACTAATTGATTCGAGCGTTGTTAAGCTCAATTAGAAAGAATCTCTCCCAACATAATGCTTTTTATTTTTAAATTTTAAAATCAAGATTTGGTTAAAAAATCTAATACTCTTATCTATCAAATCGAGTCTCAATTGATATTTTATTATTTGATATGGTTGGAAAATTCAAACCAAGGAACCTCTGCACGTCGCCTTCCCTTAATTGTGGGGGCAAACAAGGAGACTACAAAATTTGAACATGAAGGGATCATAAAAGTGATCGGAAATTAGAGACTTCTTCCTATGTCCATGTTACTCTTCCCTCTTATCATGCACAAGTTTTGATATTCATTCCACTTCTTAGGAAAAAGTCAAGTATATGTCGTCTTCAAGTGGGAAATACCCCTAAACTAATGCCAGATCTCTAATGTTGTTAGATAGATATTCCTTAAGTTTCAAGATCTTAATAGAAAATTGGAGAAGCTATCAACACCAAAACGGACTTATCACCATGCCCCGATGATAACTTTCCATTATCTTAATGAGTTGACCCCAATGCCTTACATCTGCAATTAAGGTCTGCGTCCGAGGCAAAGATCTGTCCTAGGTAAACTGAAAGCATCATTTTGAACAATACCCAATTTAAATTTGGAGGCCTAGATTTCACCGGTCCGTACACGAGAATATAATAGAAAAACTTAAATTACAAATATGTAGTATTGATAAATTGACACGTTCTTTTCTGTATATTAAAAAAAAATTAGCTCCTCCTTTTATTTAAAATGGTGTATTCAATTTCCATGGCATCACTTAGAGCAGGTACGGTGTGAAGGGGAGAATAGAAGGGCATCACTCGGATTTTGAATAGTATGAACCAATTGACTCATGAAGAAGAGAGAACGTGACCCACATGCCCCCTCCCTGTCACTCATTGTCTCTTAGATCATAAATTCCATAATATGCATTTTTCTTTCTTTTTTCCAATTTTAAAATTGAATCTCAACAATCATCAAAGTGAGAAAAAGCACAGGGGCTGGGTTCAGTGGATAGATTTATGCAGACTCTTTTGACCTATTTTAGTTGTCGTTCACATGGTAGCAATAAAGGAAAGAGAACAGCATAGTTGTATCATGACGAGAGAATCTGTGTTCCCTAGTACAAATCAGTGCAATCACCAAAGGGATAGCAATCAATTGTGGTTGCTTTTATTTTTTATTTTTTTTTCTAAGGATTCAATTGTTATTTATCTAGACTAGTCAAAATTGATCAAAGGTAGAGTCCACAGAGCAATTAAATTGGTCTAAGCTGAGGTTCTTTTCAATGCAGATGGATTGTAATTAATGGCTTTTAGGAAGAATAGAAAGCCCATAATTAATCATCTTTGTTAAAAGAGGTCATGGCTCGCATCCGAAGTAAATGCAATTCTGTAGGAAAGGTTTTGCATCAAATCAAAAACGTAAACCTGGTAACAAGTTATTGATAATAAGTTATAGTTCAACTCATATCGATCTTTTTCAAATCTCAAATCTATTCATATATTGATTTTTCATAATTATACAATTAGATGATTCAATGGGGGTGACCAAAACAAACCTTCTTTGTTTAAATAACCAAACAATTTATCTTGTTTGGTTTATATTTGCCTTTTCTCCATGTTTCCCGCAATGATCGCAGGACTTGTTCACCTCATGATGATCTTAGTCATGAGACCATGCGACATATTCACTACACAATAAGTATCAATAGTAAATCAATAATATTATAATTATTAAACTCCTATTCCGAGTTCATAGTATAAATTATAACAAACTCTATATAATTTCTCCGCCTTCCGGCTGTGCTTATCGAGCAATTTTTTTTTTTACAAGGATTTGAAGCCTGAATTTCAGGATTTAAGAAAAATAGATTATGACCATCGGTCTGTCTTCTTAAGACACCAAACAATTTTTTTAACAATACTTATCAAAAAATGGATCATCGGATTATTTTTAAATATTGATTATTCATAATTATACAGAATTTAATAACAAATAAATATATGATATTTTCAAAAATATTACGAATCATTCATTTTTTTCAGCTATAATTCATAATATATTTTTTTCAAAAATACTCACTATACAACCTTGGCCGTAATTCCAGCAAGGGAACTGTCAAAAAAGAAAAAATGAAACCTCAAAACTGTAAAAAAGGACATCAGTTAACCATAATGTACTATGCTATATGCTATACGCGTATAATCTACACTCCCTCCTCATCCATCATCATCCTCTACGATTTCAAAATGAGGAGACAAACAGAGGCCGAAACAGGGTTCTCTGTTCTCCGTATTCTTCACAGACTGTGTCAAGCAATACTATTTATCACAGTTGGATGTACTAATTATTGAGAATTTTCTTTCATTTAATCTATTACGAGTCGAGGGAAAATGGAGTCTTCAATAGATCATAAGGTGCCCAAAGAGCATCCAAGGGACAAGGATGATTGGAGTCTTGTCTAACCCAAGGTTTGCCTTTGCCACTCCAATGCAACAAGCTTACTGGCCCAGGATGCAAATCTCTACAAAGCCCACGAAAATTGTCCCCGCCAAGACCATGTTGGTTCCATCTGTGGTCCACCGGCGATATTCTTCCGGCGAACACCAGTAAAAACGGCGGCAATGAACCTAACTCGTAAATCCTCATCCTCTTCTGCAACTCCATCCACTCTATGATCTTCGTCGTGTAGTGTCCTTCTCTCCATCTCTCTAGATCAATTACCTTATAGAAACATATATTTTGAGTCAAAAAAATTCAATTTTAAGTTAAATAAATAAAAGAGAGAGTATTCTTTGACTTACCATAACTCCGGTGTTGAAATAACACGGTTTTCGATCCGCAAATGTTCGTGACAACGTAGGATTGGACCAAAAAGACGGCGTGAAATAGGATGTGAAATTTGCGTTACAATATTCAGGCGCGGCTAGAACAGAGTCCCCGAGTGGAGTGTTAGAGAGTTTAAGGATGTCATCAACAAGAACGAGGTCGGAGTCGAGATAGACAATACGGCGAACACAGGTCGGAAGAATGTCTGCAAGGTAGTTACGAGCATAATTTAGCGGACAGTCGAGAGCGAATCGGATCGAGGTAGAAATGAGTCCTCGGACAGCCTCGGCGGCAGAATCCGAGAAAGGGTAAACCTGGAATATCAAATAAGGGAAGGAATTGGAAATGGCAGACCGGAGAGAAGGGTTGGTAGTGATGAAGTGAAAGTAGATGTTTTGAGGGCAAGTAGAGTGTTGGAGGATTGAGAAGATTGCAGCCAGTGAGCCTCGTAAGTAGTGTTCGTCCAGAGTCATTGCCACGTGCACTGCATCCTCGGAGCAAACCTTGTTGTTGCTGTTGTTGTGGAGGATTGTTGGGCAAGATGGGGAGTTGTAGAATTGTGGTGCTTCTTTGAATTGTTGTTGCTGTGATATGACTGTGGAGATGATTGAGAGGAGAGAGAGAAGAATGAGACGGTGGTGATGAATTAACATTGTAGAAAGAGAGAGAGAGAGAGGGTTTGGTCTTGGGTAGGGGCTGATTCCACGTTTCATAACATAAAAGAGGAGGAGGCCAGGAAGTGAAGTGGAGGAGTTTTGAACCAAAGTTTGATGGGGTCGAGTTTTCATTTCATTTTATTATATTTAATAATATATATATATAAAAAGATACTTTAGGAATTTCTGGGAACCTCTCTAATTTTACGGTCTGCGTCATGGCTTGACTCAATTTTGTTTTCTGTGTCTTTCTCTTTCCTGAGGGCCTCCATCTCCATCTCCATCTCATGTCTTCTAGAATTTGGAATAGGATTATTCTATGGATTTTGTTTTCTTTCCTTATTCAAGTCGAATGGGTATGGCTGTTCTTTTGTTAAATGCGCGTTCCACCGAATCAAAAACAATAGTAAGATTTAAAATATTAAGGATGAAATAAAATAATAGGAGTACAAAGGTTTCTAATAGGATTGAAGTCAAACTGGCTTGGCTGCTCTTCCCAAGTGGTCTCAGTATTAATACTTTTGGGTTGAATAATAGCATTCTTCAAAAATGGGTTTCAGATGTGAAAAATCAAAGTTTTGATGCATATGATTAGGTTACGAATGCCCAAAGTCGGATCCTTGTTATCTCTTTTTGCGGTCTCACAAAAATAATGATATTTTTTATATTCATATACCAAAAACTTAATTTACAAATTAAGAAAAAGTTTTAATTAAATAATTTTCATTTTAAAATAGTTTTTTTTTTGGTAGAAATTTTAAAATAGTTGAGAAACACATTGATATGACGCTGATATGAAACTCATGTAACATTGATACAACTTTGATTATAAATTTTAAATAATTTACATTCATGTAATGGATCAAATTTCTTTGATTAGAAATAGTTTGAACATAAGTTTAAAATAAGACCAACGGTCAATTGTTTAGTAGGATATGACGCTAGATTTGTTAATTAAATTCACAAGTTCGACTTACATTATGAGCATGAAAAAAACTACGTTGGAAGAATAGCTCCTTTAAATTGGCCACTGTAAGTTTCGAACTGAATTAATAAAAGTATGACTCCAAATACCGATTGATATAGTATCAAAAAAATTTTAAAATATGGGTTATACATAATAATTAATTTTTTTTCTAAATTTGAACCGTAACTTTTTAAAAACATAAGATATTATTTATATTATTATAGACGCTAGCACTTTAGCGGCAGGTTGCATTATATTGCATGCACTCATGAGAGATAGCGAGAGTGTAGAGTAGAAAAATTTGATGTGAATGTGCCTTACTGCACTTATGCTATGCGGAGCAGAAATGCAGAAATGAGTGTATATGTGTGTGTTGCCAAAGAGAAAAAAGGGCCGTGAAATCAGCCTAATGTGAGGGCAAAACACCATGCAAATCAATTTAAGCTTTGTCACACTTCAAACAGCGTAGACTTAAATGAGCAATCCTCTCTCTCTCTCTCTCTCTCTGGCGCTAGGCCATCAGTGTCGGCGAAAGCTCCAACATACCACCCTCTTTTACTTTCCCTTGGCTTCAACGTCATCGGTTTGGAAAACAAAAACATAAGATCAAACATGATTGGATCCCTTCATCGAGTTCACATATTTTCAAAACTACGATAGCTCATTTGAAACCTTTTGCTCCTTTCATTTTCTAATATCGATTACTGAAGATTTTTATAATATTTATTTAATTATTGAAAATTTTAAATGCCCGAAATATCTAATATCACCATTTGTATCGTGTTGATGCTGGCAAGTCTTTTATTAGTTCTCTTCATTTTTCTGCAACCCCGTCTAAAGATTTTGTCATTGTATTTTTCGGGAATCCCGTAGATCCATTTTATTGCACCAACCGAGTCGCGACGACTCATGTCCACTGATTTTCAAGGAAATTCAATCAGTTTGAATTAATACAATTTTATCTAACTCTCTTATATTGATTGATTTCAAACCGTCAATTTTAAAATTTAAAATTATTTGTTAGACTTGTGATTGTAGCTTATATTAATCAGATATTGTCAAAAGAAAATTAAGACTTAAAAATTTTTTCAATTTTAAATGGGGTGAAAGAAGTTACTGGAAAAGTGAAAAATATGAAAAGGTGACACGTTGCTTTTGGTGATGGGACCTCGATGTGCCACAAGTCCCGGGGCATGGCCGAGAAGGGTTTGAAATGGACAGCCAAGTTTGGGAACTTGTGGGAAAGGGGTGATCCTATAATGACATTTGCCTCTCCACCCATGTGACCTTTCAATACTTTGCATTAATTGCTAACCCCAAAATGGTCTTACCCAGCATAAATTATTTGGAGAGACACGTACCAAAATAACATTAAATTTTTTTTTTTAAATAATCCAAACAGAAAAAAATTTCTCAAAATAATCCAAATTTATCGCGAGTTGAAACCGCAACCGTATTTGTCGCGAGTTCAACCCACGACAAAACCACGCATTAGCCAGAAGGCATTCCGTGTTTCAAAACGCGGAATGGTGGCTATTCCGCATTTCCAAAACGCGGAAATGGCTTTTCCGCGTTTTGGAAACGCGGAAATGGCTTTTCCGCGTTTTGGAAACGCGGAAAGCTAATTTTATTTTTTAATTAATAACGTTATTAATTAGGTTTTAGTGAGATTAATTAATTTAATAAATATTAAATATGTAGTTAATATAAATTAATATGAAATTAGTTGATTAAATATAGAGATTCAATTTAAATTTTATTGTATATAGATTAAATTTAATTTAATTTAATAAATAATATTATTATATGTATTTAATTTATTCATACAGATATTTTTTTTCTTTATTCCTAATTTACTCCTTTTGTTTCTCAATCTCTCTAAATAGATATATTTATGAATATATTTATTATATGTATTTAAAATTCCAATTTATAAGTATATGTGTTTTAATTATAAATGAAAATAAAAGTCTAGAGAGAGATTATACGACTCAAAATTGTGTATTCTAATGATTAAAAAAAATCAGGCTAATTTACCTTTATAATTTTATGAAAATTCTCAAAATTAAAAAATAATCCTAACAATTTTTAAAAATTACAAAACAATCACAAAAAAATTCTCATAATTACAAACAATTGTAACATTACAAAATGTTAGTATTAGTATCTAAAAATAAATTACCATATCTACAATTATTCTATATATATATAAAAAATAAATTAAACATTTTATAAATATTCAACAAACATAAAAAAATTAAACAATTTAAAATTAAATCAATTAATAAAACAATAAATACTATATCCATTAAAAATTTATATTACTAAAAAAAAATTATTACAATATTATCTTTTATTATAATAAACATTTAAATTAAATTAAAACCCTAAACTCACTTTATATTTATAATAC
Source organism: Dillenia suffruticosa (assembly GCA_033439265.1). NCBI lineage: Eukaryota > Viridiplantae > Streptophyta > Magnoliopsida > Dilleniales > Dilleniaceae > Dillenia > Dillenia suffruticosa. The sequence goes on along the minus strand of JAVTVX010000012.1, from coordinate 2,114,697 downwards.
TAATTTTAATAATGGAATGATAAAAATAAATTTACAATTTCATAAAATTACTAATTTTAATAATTTTAATATTTAGAATTAAATTACTAAATATTATCTAAAATCATTTATTAAATAATTTTATAATAAACATTTTAAATTATTAATAAAAAATGTTACATGTTTTTAATATTTACTAATACTTTTATATTAAGCTAAAAGCATTAATATATCATACCATTTACACGTTAATACATTTTAAATTTAAATATAATCGTTTAATTTAAAATATTTTAATGTAAATATTTTAAACATCAACATCAATATTTAATCAAAATTTTAAATTTATTTAAGTAATTAAAATATGGTCACTTAAAAATATTTAAATATAGTCATTTATTTTAAAATTTTAAATTTATAATATTTTAAAAGTATTTTAAAAGTATTAATTTATAATCTTTTAAAATATTTTAAAAGTATTTTCAAATATTTAAATTATAAATTTAATTTATAATTTATAAATATTTATTTTATAATATTTTATAAGTATTATTATAGTCATTTATTTTAAAATTTTTTAATTTAATTTATAATATTTTAATATAAATATAGTCATTTCAAATAATTTAAACTACAAAATTTATAATACTTAATAGTTTAATATAACTATTACTATTTTTTATTTAAAAATACCAATATTTTAATGTAATTTTATAAAAATACAATGAACATCTAATAATAATATTATTATTTATTAAATTAAATTTAATCTATATATAATAAAATTTAAATTGAATCTCTATATTTAATCAACTAATTTCATATTAATTTATATTAACTACATATTTAATATTTATTAAATTAATTAATCTTACTAAAATCTAATTAATAACGTTATTAATTAAAAAAAAAAATTAGCTTTCCGCGTTTCCAAAACGCGGAAAAGCCATTTCCGTGTTTTGGAAACGCGGAATAGCCACCATTCCGCGTTTTCAAAACGCGGAATGCCTTCCGGCTGACCGGTGGCTTTGTCGCGGGTTGAACACGCGACAAATACAGTTGCGATTTCAACCCGCGACAAATTTGGGTTATTTTAGAAAATTTTTTTTCGTTTGGGTTATTTTAAATTTTTTTTTTAATGTTATTTTAGTACATGTCTCTTATTTGCATGATTGTAACAAGGTTACTTGATATTTTTATGAAAGAATTGCAAATTTCACATTCTGTTATTTTATCTTTTAACTTCAAATTTTAAAAGATAAAAATGAACAACAAAAAATGATTGTGAAGCTTATAAAAAAGAATTAGTGAGTGACATCTTCGGTCATATATATCATTATGACTTTGTTACAATAGTATTACACTCCATTCAATATAGTATTTAGATTATTTTATATGAGTTATACATAGTGGTCTATTAATTTATTAGATATTTCAAGACATATCCTATTCTTTTATGTATATATATATATATATATATGTATCAGGGGGAATAAAAGGCGGGAATCTCTTCAATATTTATAAAAAGTTAACAATATTTTATGTAAATTTCAACATCATATATTAAATGGAAATAATGTTATGTTACGTGCACCTGAACATGTTCGGTCCACTATTTATATTAAAAAAAAAAAAAAAAAAAAAAAAAAAAAGCAAGCATCTAATGGTCGGCTATTCATCATTAGCAGGGACAAGGTGCCTGAATGTTCTTAAGAGCCAATCGGCTTTGGTCAAATAATATTGTCTTGTTAAGCTATGCGCATGTACTTTGTATCACTACTTTTTTATGTTTTACTTGAAAAAATCGAAATCGATCAAAAGTGAATATATGTATATTTAGCATAAACATGAAAATCTCAAATCTTAGAAAATCATAAAATTGTATTAACTGTTAGATTTTTAAATATCTTCAAATGGTTTTTTCCCTCCTTATATATTTTTTATTAACAGAAAGTAAAAATTAAAATCATATATTCAAAATAATATAAATTTGTTAAAATCTTGAAAATATCAAAAGGATAAACAATGTCACTTTCTTTTTACATCGAAAATTGCCAGACATTCAATTAAAGATATGCCTATGATTTGATCAAAGGTTATGGTTTTTCCGAAAATTGAAATATTTGTCCGCCTTAAGAGTTAAGGTCTTAAATATCATCTCTCTTCCTATTGCAAAAATAAAAAAAATAAAAAAAAAAAAAGAATTGCCTCTAATTGCTATTACACATTTTCAAAATTATATTATGTACTAACATCAATTAGTCTAGTGGGATATATCATTAGATTTTTTAATCAAAATCTTAAATTTGACTCGTAATTTGAATATAAAATAGACTACGTTGGGAAAATAGATCCTAAATAGACTACTACAAGTTTTGGATCAAATTAATCAGAATATGACTCTATATATTGATTGGGATAGTAAAAAAAAAAAAAAAAAGAATTATACTCTTTACAAAATTTCTAGTATGATAGGAGATGTAAGTTGGGGTACAACGCAAACAAAAATCCGGTTGCATTTTTTGATAATTCCTCAAACCTTTTGCAGAATTAAAATTAATCAAATAAATGCCGGTGTCATATCAAGTGACATGAATGTGCACGTGGGAAGCAAAATGGGGAAAAAAGTTGCAATTCTACAATCATTTTTGGAGCCTTACGCAAGCAAACCAGAGACATCTAATAATAATAATAATAATAATAATCAAACTCATACTATGAGATTGCATTTCCATAACAAATGAAGACAAACCAAGACAACCTCACAAATATACTCATGCTTGATGTATGAATTACATGTCATTGCCCCCATTGACATCGAGAGCCTTTGAAAAAGTTGTGCTCAGATTCAAGCAAGATCATGTGGATACAATGATAAGTTTTGTTCCTTTACCAAAAAAGATTAACATCTATTTTCAAAACTATATATTTTCTTATCCGAAAAAAAAAAAAAAAAACTTTTTCTTTAATTGAAATATTAAAATATACAATAAAATAAAATAGTGATAAATTAGGCTAAGTTGAAACAACTTAACATTTCCCAAAGAATTCTCAATTAATTGTCTACGCCAACAAAAAGTGATAATGAACATTGAAGTGAGTCATGTAGCACAAAGGGAAAAAAATTTTGTTCACCTATTCAGAGTATACATTTCATATTTAATGAAAATATGAACTATAAATTCGGACTCTTCATGTCAATTCTTTATATTACAAAATATTACATTAGCACGACGTTAAGGCACACGACCTTTTTTCATGCGGCACATATCAACTTTAAGGTTTAATTTGTCTTGTCTGTCATGGTACTTAGTAGATTCAAATTTAAATTTAGAAATTATATTAAAAGAAAAGGATGAAAACTAAGTCCAAAATTATTCCTATGATTAATAGCCGATGAACAAACCATAATAGATATAATAAAATTTTATATTTATGTAGCTACTAAGTTCTTCGGTTGTCTCCAATTGCATGGGTTTAGATAAATAAGAGTAGATGCAAGACTTATAAGAAAAGGTTTATTGAATTGGATTTACAAATTAATATGCTATCAATAGACATTTAGTTTATGACATGGCTCTCCCATGTAAAATTCTGCTACTTTTTGTTGAATTTGATCATGGTTTTGTCTCTTCTATGCTCAAAAGTTAGCAGTGATAGAGAAAGATGTATATAGGGGAAAAAAAAAACAAATTATGGTCAAAGAAATTTTGGAAATAACCAATATTAGAAGGTGGAAGGATTAAGGAATGAAATTGTGGATGTAATTTAATTATTTGAACCCCACAAAAAAAAAAAAAAAAAATAAAAGTAGATATCATATGAGCTACTTACTGGTAACTTAATTTCTTCTTGTTCTTTCTGTTTAGTGGGATCTGTCCACAAAAGTTGTTATTGAGCTTTCTGCAAAACAAAAGGGAAGGGTTAAAGCAGGCATAGAAAAAATCTAAGTAAATATGACCGGATTAAAATCAGCTTCATGGGTTGCCTCTGATTTGAGTTATGGAACTTATAACAGCTTTAAATTGGGCAGATTTCCAAGAAAATCTGGAATTTGACCATCAAACTGTTGTTTCCAAGAACTACAAAACAAGAAGGGAAAACAAAATTTGGTTAGCGGGCTGCAGAGAAAAGCAGATAAGATAGTGATGGGAGATTAACAAGTAACGTAGTTTCCAGGGGTTGCATTTGCTTCAAATCTGCCAGAGGACCATCCAGACCACATCCTGAGAGTTTTCTGCAGCAAAATGGTGTATTTCTAACAAGGGCTTTGACATAGGTCTCACATTTCTGTAGTTGAAAATACATATATTGCTGTTACTCTTGGAGGGTGAACACTGCTGCAAGGCAGCCATTGCCAAACAGTATCTCCACTCCATCCCTTATCTGTACGAAGCTGTTTGTAAAGACATCCATCCACTGCCAAGCAAATTAATAGCCTTCATCACTATAGCATAAGGCATGTGATAAAGATTGTTGGGGGGGGGGGCTCAAAATCATCCTGTGATGTTCCTATTGTAACAAGTGAATCACTAGCTGTATATACTTCAATAGCACTGCTAATTGGAGGCAATGTCAGTCTTCTGTTAGCCGTAGCTCTGAAGTCAAGGTCCCTTCTGATTGTGAATTTGCCCAAGCCCCTGAGCATGTCCTATACTCTGGATTCAGGGTTAATAATATCTCACCATTCACATAGAATCAAACTGCCTAGTTTCATTAATCTCCAGCTCAGCAACTTCTGTAAAGTCTATGATAACAGCTCAGCAACTTATGGGAACAAAGGCTGGTGCAAATTTGACTGAAAAGGGGCTTTAAAGGACATCAGATTCAGACAATGACCTGGATTTGTATGTTTGGGGTCTGTGTGACTTCCCATACATGTAAACAAGGATCAGATATTGGAAGTGTGCATTCCTATCAACCTTTTCAACTGGCACTTGCAATTCTGTTCTTTATGCTTCCCCAATCCACCGAGTCCTCTGAACCATTAATAGAGCCACCGAGAACATTACATGCACCAAATCGGACAAAGACTCGATGAATATGTAACCTCTTATAAACAATGTCATAGCAATAAAATACATACAAAATTTTTCAACAGTATTATACATAAAAAAGCTAATAATACAGGAACTAGACAATGGCACAAAAAATGCTAGATAAGCTATTCTAATCATATGCATAATTATCAATGTTGGGCAACAAATAGAAAAATGAGGTAAATCATAATTTCAAAATCCATTTTGAAGTAGTTAAGAAATCAAGGTTCGCTAGTTAATGTGAATCAAGTTTTAAGAAAATGAAAAGAAAAAAAATATATATGTATATCATATCTTAACATGCAAGAAAAATTTACACAAGGCATTGCTTGATGGATTACCCTCGTGAAAGACATCAGTACCAACACCCCCCCCCCAAAAAAAAAACAAACAAACAAAACCATGACTTGCCAAAGTGACAAAGGCAGAGACATTTCTATGTGAGTTCAGACATCTTTGCAGGCACTTCATGAATGATATTATGTATATATGAGCACTCAAGTATATCACACACTGATTACAACTTTATTTTACATTTGTCTTAGTTTCACCTTACGACAACAGATTGAGGTTTCCGTCATCTCAATTAAGGGTTCTGCTACAGCTACATTGTTAGGTTAGCTTCACTAAGAGCGGTTTACATTCCAAGAGCAACTCTTAAAGAGCAAAACCCCTACACCAAAACCCTCGCACACGTGTACAGATACAACAAAGAACTACTTGGGATCAACAGAAAGGGGGAAAACAAGATAGAGTGACTGTACTTGAAATTAGAATTCCAAGCCTGGAGGATAACCTAGTTTTTGCATCTTGTGTTTAAATTTGCTAGAATGCTTCAATAAGCCAGCACAAAGGATATATTCCCATTAGTTATATTTCAAAAAGAAGAACAATGTCAACTACGTGCTGGGGGAAAACAAGATAGAGTGATTGTATTTGAAATTAGAATTCCAAGCCTAGAGAATAATCTTGTTTTTGCATCTTATGTTTAAATTTGCTTGAATGCTTCAATATGCCGGCAGAAAGGATATATTCCCATTAATTATATTTCAAAAAGAAGAACAATGACAACTACCTGCTATGTGCTACGGAAGCTTGCTATCATGTCTACATGGTTTTTGAGGCTTCAACTTGATCAAGATTGAAGGTTGCTCAACACAAGGCCTTTCACTGCTCGCAGCATATTCTCCAAAAGCTCCCCCTTACTCAAAATTCTGTCGGATGAACAATCTTGCTCCCAAACACATAAAATGACAACTCATGGCATTATACATAGTTGCAATATGACATTCTTTCATTATAAACAATATCAATCATGCCTCTAGAGGACCATCAATCTCAATTTCATGGCTACCCAATTGATCAAATTTACCGTACAATGAGACAATTAATGACATAATCTTATTAAATCCAAGTTAGATGTCCTCAAGTTTACTCACATCATCTGCGGCAGCAGACATTAGCGCTGAAAGGGACACCATTGCACTGTTGTAATCCATTATGATCTTAATTCTAAGTAGTTTACTTTATGCTAAAAATTCAATAAACAAGGAAATTGCAAGACAATTCATGAGCATAGACATCGGGTATGAGATAATATACTTTTTTCTTTTGGCATAGGGGAAGGGGAGATTATAGGGACTATTGCTAAAACGAGTCATGACAATATTAAAAATTGAATAACGTGTAATAAATTAAAGTAGTTAACTAAGAAATTTAGAAATTACAAATTGAAATTGAAGCTTATTTATTTAAGCATTACAAAATGCTTATAAATATTCACAGAATTCAGAGAAGGGTACGATCTGAACCTTTGCTGTTAAATGGCAAAGCTTTGATGCCACTGCCCCAGGACGAAAAAGATAACCAATTCGGTAATAGTACATTTAATATGATGAACTCATAGGATAACACATATCACCCATCACCATCACCCTATCATTAACGCACTGCAAAAAGTTTTCCTAGGATAAGCATCCATGATATGATGAACTCCCATCACCACCACTAACATATCATCCACGGATATAATTAGATAATAGTACATTTAATTAATTTTTTAAGAAGTAAGTTCAAATTTTAATAATTTTAATTTATTTAATAGTAATATAAGAAAATTATCTCATATGTAACTCTAAAACACAAATGTACTATTGACCTGACAAAATTAACTTTGAAATCAAGGCAATAGCCGTGCATATATTCGAGGCATGCACAAGCCGTTGATAATTGACAGACAATTGGTAATAAATTGGCTATGATCAACATTCATGTTGACGGCTGTGTCCATTACAAGCGGTTGATAGCCCATTGGTGATTAACACTCGCTAGTTGTCTTGCCAAAGTGGGATTAAGAATCTGATATACTTAATGTGATCTTCAAAGTGGGATTGTATGCTGGAACTAGACTAGAACCTCCCCCCCCCCCCAAAAAAAAAATCTGGCTATTAAGTGTCTGTTACATATAGGAGCCTTTTCATGTCACAAGGTGTGATTAAGGCAAAAAAAAAAAACAATACCGCCGCGACACCTCCCCCCCCCCAAAAAAAACCATGTGACTATTGCCGGCACCTAATTTTGAAGTCAAGCCTTAATTTATCGGGAAAATGACGAATAAGAGTCGATAAATACAAAAAAGTGATAATTAATGCCAAGTTCGCAAACAATGCACGGTTTCGGTGAAACTACAATTTTTCTCAGTCTACAAAAAGTCGCTTTTGCCCCTAGAGTGATATATGCCGACGTCACCCTTTACACATCAAAATGGGATGGGGTCCGTATGGAATAAGTAACTTTATTGATAAATTAAATGAAAAAAAATCTTATTTTATTTTTACATTTCTTGCTCCATTCTTTTTTTTTTCTTTATCCATCGTTCTCTCTCTACCATGATCACACTCATTCCATTTCTCTCTTGACAATATGCGTTGCCATTAATTTCCTACATTTCAAGTCACATCAATGAAAGAGCATTTCTTTAGCCAATCTTGCGAATCTAAGCTATGTCTGATTCACTGCAAAAACAACAAAATCCAACACAATAAAACTACCTTCATGACCCTAGCCAAGGCTTTGGCTTGCCTTTAGTGTTGAGGCCATCAAATCTTAGTTTCTCTCATGCAAATAACAAGTTGAACGGACTACGGACTACAGTTGATAACGAGAAAAAAGAGGCTCAGCATGTCTTTTTTTTGTTTTGTTATGTCTTGCATGAGCAGAAGAGAGCCAAATATAGCCAAGAACAACTCACCGACACTACTAAATACTTGACCAAAATCAGAAGTATCACTTCAAATGATAATGTGTACGCCGGCAAGTCATCCTTGGCTGCACTCAAACTCTCTACTTCTTCATGCAAGGCTTTTGAGAGAGAAAAAAAAGATTCCACGATGAGCACAAATCAACTCCTGCAAGTTTCGAACTCTCTCTCTCTCTCTCTCTCAATGTCAGTTAGATGTTCAATAACACTCATATATTACTTAAAAATATATATATTAGTTGAATATTATGAATGATCTAAGTTCTTCATACCTGGAGATATATTCTGTATTTGACCAACTTTCTGCAAAGGGCAAGTGACAGCCAAGAACATCCCTATATATGCTCTCATGAAAAGCATCCACCAGCTCTAAAAGATAGTCCAAGACCTTCTTCTTATGGTTGAGGCAAACTTTTGGCCCATAGGAAATGTGTTTGTCCACTCCCATTTCCCTAGTTACGTGAAAAAGGAGTGTGGAGTGGTGGACAACTTTGATTGGTCCTCTTTGGAATATGATCTTTTGATTGTGTTATGGGCAGAGTTGAATTTCTAGAGTAGTCATATCCATGATATGATTTTTTATTGGGCACTAATTTTCCTTCAAATTCCCCGGGACCCAAGAGGAAATATTTCAAAAAGGAATATAATTTTTCTAGAAAAATACTTTGTAGCGGGTATGCATAAAGAGATTGAGAGAAGGCTCACAAAATTTTGTAAAGCCTAAGACCAAGTGAGTCCAACATGCAAAAGAAAAAAAGAGCAATGAGATGCTTTAAATGAGAGAAAAGAAATGCCAGCGTTTGGAAACAAAGTGGAGTGCTAGAGTTATCTTGCAATGGAGAAATAGTCTTGTGCAGACATGAAGAACAAAGAACAGGGGAAGAGTTTCTTCCAAGTAATTGAAGAGAAAATGGAAATAAAATTTGAGGAAGAAATGGAAACAAGAAGATTTAGCAATTAAATTTACGAAGAAAGGTAGTGCGGCCCAGAGAATGGAAATTCAATAAAATAAGAGAGAGCATTCAAGAAAAAAGATAAGACGGGAGGGGAGTTCTGGCCGGTGACAGCAGCCAGTGAAAGCTTCCTTGTCGTCATTATTCTTCTCTCGCCATAAATTTTGCATTTGTTACTTCAACTCCTTCTGGTCTTCTTTCAAATTTCTAGCCCACTAGATTTCCTTGCCTTCAATACCGATCCCGCCATGTGTTTCAGGCTTCATTGCTGGAGATTCCAGCCATGTTTTTCATTTTTATTTTTATTTTTATTAGTGACTAGTTGGATTTTAAAGCCCCAAAATATTGCATAAACTAAATTATACTTTTAAATTTTAATTTTAAAGTCTAATTTTAAAATACGTTTAAATTTAAAATTTCAACTATAACATATATTTAAAAGTATAATTTTAAAGGTATGAAATTTTTTTTCTTAAAATTTAAATTTTCCTATTCATTCTTTCCTACCTCGCTTTGTAACCATAACCATGAGAAAATGTTTTAAGAATCTTCAAAATAATGGATATGGTACCGGCTGGTCTCTAGACACATAAGAAAATGTAAAAGATGCCTGAACTGTAAGATTTTGCATAATCTTTGGCTTGAAGGCCTAGCATAGCTAGCAAGATGTAATGAACAGGAAGCTAGCAGGCATAAATAAAAGACAAGGGTACAATGGGGAAAAAATAAACTCATCTTCTATATTACTTGTAGGACTAGTGTGCTTGTTTTAGTCACATCATTAATTGAGGAAATACACTTAACACTATGTTCGGAAATACACTATGTTCGGTTCAGTAAAAGGAAAAAAAAGAATGAAAACGTTAAAAATCAAGAGAATGAAAAGGCTCTTAGAAAGAAGAGAGGTTAAGCAAAAAAGGAAGGAAAAAAATGACACAGAGAGTGATTTTACTAGAGGGTTTCATAATTAGACACCAAAGGCAATTGAGCATGTAAGGTTACAAATAAGCCAGAAATTGATCCCTTAATAAGTCTACGTAGATAACTAAACTCAGCTTGTTTAGCTAACTGACCGGAGCTGAACTCAAAACATGGTTACATACATATTAGGACAAACTCAAGCCGTACACTATTTTAATTAATAACTCTCAAATGAACCCCTCGCGAGGAGTTCACATTGTTTGCGACTCTAAGGGAAGCTTCACATTTTGTTGTCAAAATACCAGATATTCTAGCATTTTACATAACAATAGTTGAAAAAGGCAAAAATATTTGAAAAATAAATAAAATAAAAAATAAAAAGAATGCAATAAAAAATAAGTTGTTAATGGGTTGAAAAGAGCAAAAGTGAAGATAGGAGATTGAAAACTAAAGAAAAATCACATTGTCTCATGATGGTTAAATTTTTGAAATGCAATTAATTAAAATTAAGAGGTGGAGAGGAAGATATTAATTCAAAAAATTGTACAAATATTTCATGATGATGAGAGGTAAGAAAGATATTTAATTTAATTTGCAACTGTTAAACTCAAAGGGGATTGGAGAGAAAAGAAAAAGAAAGATAGGAAGGTGGAGAACAAAAGAGGGGAGACAATGAAGACATTTAAGCATGCTTGCATGCATGGTTTCATATTTCTCTAATATGTCCCTCTCATGTGAAAAAGATTATAATACAAGAATATTCAAAAAATTGAAAAGTTTCAAATTTTTATTTTTCTATTAGTTTTCCTTCTTTATTAAGTTCCAATTTCATACTGTTTCAGACTAATCCAAGCCATTAGTCATCATCTTTCAACTACAGCTTCTTTCCATCACCTTCTGTTGTCTTGTCATTAAAATAATATAAAATAATATAGACATTTAACTTTCGAAAGTTTGCTTATTTACTTACTTCTTTATTATTTTATTTTTTTAAGACTATGCTTATTTCTTAGTTTTAGTTAACTGTTTACTTTCCTAAAATTAGCAAGGCCCTTACATTTTGTTAGACTTGATTTGAATTTTTAGAATTTCATTTTTGTATTCTTGTTCAATTTTTTATTATTTTATTTTGTTTACTCACCTAGCTCTCTAAGCTGTATTTTACCCGTTTTCACTTTTTTATTCCTATTCTTGGATAGTCCATACTTTTATAGTTTATTGTATAATTTTCTTTAAAATAATATAGTCATGTAAATTTATTTAACATATTTTTATGTATATTTCTTATCTAAATTTTAGTTCTATAATTTTAGATTTATTTTACTCCAAAACTTTCAATTTCTAAGTAAATTTAATCTGGCGCATTCATCCAATCTCATGATATATTTGAACACATAGAAATAAAACCTCCAAAACTGTCTGATAAGCCACGAGGGCATGCTTGAGAAGAAAGGGAAGGAATGAGTGGTATAGTTAAAAAATAATTATATAGAATAAAAACGTAAAGAAAAAATATGTTACACGGGAACTAAACTCAAGGAATGAGTGGTATAGGAAAAAGAAAGGAAAAAATAGTTATGCTAGGAGTGATTTTGCTAAAATGTCTCGTAATTAGAGACCAAGATGAGGAGAGATTGTATATTACTCTAATATACCCAACATATGAAAGAGATTCTGATACAAAAACATTTAAGAAATTCAAAAATTTCAAAATTTTAGTTTTCAATTAATTTTCCTTCTTTATTAAGGTTTCTATTAAGTTTCTATTATTTTTTCTATTTTATTTAATTATTTAGAAAATATTAGGTAATTAGAAAATTTTTAATCTAGAATTAAAATTTATCTTAACTAGAACAACAGTAATCATTTTTTAATATTATTATTGAATTTCTCTTTCAATAAAAAATTTTATTTGATTTTCTTTACGCTTACTTACCGTTCTGACTACAAAGAGAAGTGTATGAGAGGTCGTGAACAAAAAAGGGAGACATTTAAGACATTTAAGACATTTAAGTATACTAACGTGGGTTAACTCAACTGGACGTGGGGTAGAGTACCTTTAAACATGACCGAGATTCAACTCCCGCTGGGAGCATTGAGCCCTCATGTATATGAAGCGTTCCCCGTTGGGAGAGCCGCCCTCCGAAAGGAGCCACTGCAGCGGTCGGTCCGGATTAGTCGGGGCGAAACCCCGAATACCTGACAGTGTCCAAGACATGGTACCCAAAAAAAAAAAGACATTTAAGTATGAAGGCATGCATTCATGGTTTCATATGACTAATATACCCAATATGTGAAAGAGATTCCAATACAAAAACATTTAAGAAATTGAAAAGTTTCAAAATTTTAGTTTTATATTAATTTTTTTTTTCTTTCTTTAGGTTTCAATTAAGTTTTTATTATTTTTTTTATTTTATTTAACTATTTAGAAAATATCGGTAATTAGAAAGCTTTAGTCTAGAATTAAGATTTATCCTAATTAGAACAATAGTAGTCATTTTTTAATATTATAGTTACGAGTAGTTGACCATCAAAGAAGAGAATGAAACCAGTAATTTAACGGATTTTGTTCCGGGATCAAAGTCTAAGGGATCATACCTGAAAATGAATCTCGTTTCTTCCCTCTATATATAACATTACAAAATTAACTCTCTCTCTCTCACTCTCTCTCTTTCCTGCGCCCACACTCTAAAGCAAAGCTAGCCGTTTCTCTAATTCTAAATTCTCTATTCGTATTGATTCATGCATATTACGGGATTTTCAAATGACTTCAATACAATTTTATGCTGCTTATTGAAGCGTTAATCAAAATATAGGTTCCCAACTTCTTGATTTAGACAAACCTTGCTAAAAGGAAAGTGATTAATTCCTCCCTCACTCTCTCTCTCTCTCTCTCTCTGTCCCTCTCTCCCCCAACAGTGGCCATAAATTGGATCATGAGATGGGACTCACCTTAATGGGATAGAAGTGAAAAAGTTCATATTCAAGAACCTTAAGTGTCACCAGCAGTGATGTATCTTTAGGCAATCAAATCACCTCTCCTAGGATTCAGAGGTAAAGCTTTAGGATGCTGATAAAATCCCTGGCATGTATATTCTAATCATGGAGAGAGAAAATGACCTGATCTGTATGAGTAAACCACTACATCCCCACTCCATTCCGGCCCAGCAACTGAAGTAATACAATCAACATTGAAAGCACGAACAGAACTGGTTAAAGTGCCAGGATATGCATCCTGGATGGGAGACTTCTTCTGAACCTTACACCAAGCAGCGCCTTGGCAGTCGAAAACACCTACCACTCCCAAACATTTATTAGCATTCCATATTTTAAGCAAGCTGCACCAATAAACAGCCAACAGTTAGTCGTCTATGGAGTTCTTCACAGGATAAAACAACAATGAAAGCAGCAAAGTAAACTAGCAAACCTTGTTCCATCACTTGCTGCATCAGCCAATAAGCAATCACGTGTGGGCCTGCAGGTAGTTGGGCTCGTAGAACTGATCCATCTGGCAACACCAGCTTCTTCAGAAGTTCAAAGTTGTGGTTCCCTGGCTTATCACTGTTCACATGAAAAATGGACACCAATTAGTTTTCGTTGTCAGAGTGAGTACAAGACTTCGAACCTAGGTATCCAAAATAATTGATCCACACCTAAAACAAATTGGACATCCACTAATTGAGCTGCAGCATGATATTCAGCAGGCCCTGCAAAGTAAAGTTCTCTCCATTAACGCCGTTTCTTTAAGACCTTAAAAGACACCTAATGTTCCCTTACAGTTCTCATATATTTTCAAGACGCCAACCACAAGATCAAGTTTTAACAAAATAATTGCTAAACTTGAGACCAACTTAAGCATTTGTTCCTAATTTTGACTTTAAAACATATATCACAAAAACTAAAATGGTACAATTTATTCAGATTTACTCACATGAAACATGTCCCAGCATGTTGCCTAAATTCTCTGAGGAGAAGTGTGTTGTAGGCAACAAATGAAATATGAATGTTGTGGGAAGCAGCATCTCATGGGTAAAAGTCATCTGAAGCTCTAGCCGCAGCAGTTTCCTTGGGACTATAAAGGATATCCATGTTATGACGCATACAAGCAATGCAACCATTGTCCGAGAAGTTTCTTGCGATGGATGCATCAAGGACCTGGTCATTACAATGTGTAAGAGAAACTCTGCCGCCATGTCGAGCATCTAGTGTCTCTATAATATTCTGCACATAGACTTTCACTCCATCTACTCCACTTGTTGCATGAAGCTCACTGTAAAAGCTGAAGACCTGATTTGGGTGAACCAGACCAAGGCCATGAACCATATTAAATATTCACTATATAGGCTGTCCATGACAATGTCCGATTGATTTCCCACCACGCCAGGGGATTGTACTGGGCATGCCAATGCCTGTATAGTGTTCCATACCAGCAGCCGCTGGCTTCACTCACCCCATTAACCAGCCGGAATATGCCATACATACACATTCATGTTCAAAATTCATTAGAAATGTAGAGTTAGAACTTCAAAATGGAAAATCTTTATTTCCATATATATTATCGGAGGCTAAGCTAACCAAATTCACGTCATCCAAAAGACAAAACCTATTATTCACTCGCTCATGGAAGGTTAAAGAGCACAGTAGCATTTTAAATCACAGTATAGGTCATTTATAAAAATATGTTTTGGTGGGTAAATATTCCTAAAAGAAAACTCTGGCCAGAGAGATAGATAAATATTTCCAAACTCTTGCGTCTTCAAGCATGAAGCTAATTGAAAGGATAAACGAGTACAATAAAGATGTCCATTTAAGCATTCTATGGGAAATTACGCTAAAACCAAAGACTTGAAGAAATCCAAAAGGAATAAATGATCTCGTGTTCTAATTTCACCAAGTCATACAAGCGTTAAATTACATTATTTATGAATTTGGATCACCAATAGACTAGCTCAACTGCTGAATCAAAATCTAAGCTCGAGAAAATCATTCATGAATATCCTATTATGTCAAACTGTTGTGATGATATAGCTCTATCAACAGGGGAGGGAAACGGTGTAGCAGAAAAATAGTGTGTTGGACCACTTACTTGACATGGTGTCATTGCTTGGCGTCATCCACAACAAGTGTCAAGCCCAGTGTCTAGTCATCCTTTTGGTTGTTCTTTTGGGATTTTGAATTCTCCTTCATTCGTGTCATTCTGCTTGGAAACCTGCAAGGAAATCAATTCATTTAATAACAAATGAATGGCTTAACTATGACAAAATAGTGATGAAAATTCTGAATTATTTAAAAGTCTATTTCCGTGAAGTCATTTTCTCCTTTTACAGGTTAAGCAAGGGTTTGAGACAATCTGTGACAGCAAGGATATGTAAAATGTCATAGAGGCTCCTGCTGGCACATCGCAGTTGGCATCCTTGCCTTCACTCCCAATCTGCTGCCAGCCATCATCTATGATTAGGAAGCATGGAGGAGTTCTTCCCTCAGATAAACTGCAGTGATAACAAAGCAAAGCATTTAGAACACCTTCACAAAGTCATATAATATGAAACCTGATTCAAAGCAATTACGTCCATAATTATTAACCAAATGTTTAATTGCGTTCTAGGGCTCCTCAACACCCTCAGCTTAGACATCAGTGTAAAAGGCATCCCATGTGCACCAGCCAAACCAAGGAAAAGGGAAACAATTTAAGATACATAACTTTTCCTTTCCAAATATGTAAGCAATTCTCAACAAAAACCACACGAAAGTTCATACCTTTTTCTTCTCATGGTGAAGGAATATTTGCATGTGTTTCTTCACTGCCCTGTTTCATCATCCATTAAAAATCATACTTCATCATGAATCATTCTAAGGAATATGTTGATGCAGCTGAGCAAAAAGAAAAGATTTTAAGATGGGCTACATGACAGCCTCACTGATTTCTTCAAATGGTTTTGTCTCAGCATGCATGAGAACCAGGTAAAGGCCTTGGTTGGTTTCAATGGCTTTATTACCTGCGAAATCAAATCACACACCGACCAAAAAAAAAAAAGGTTGTTCAGTTCTTTCAAACTCGATCCATGCTAATTTTCTTCACCAAAATCCTAATAACCCCATTAAATTTAGCTCATTTGAATGACAAGATGAACTGATTGGTGTCCCCGACTTGGTGGCGTGTGCATAACCAACAGCTCCATCCCATAGTTTCAAGCAGTTAATGTCTCCTTTTCTTTGAGATAAGAAATGGCACTAGAATTTCTGGAATGATGAAACAGGCTTATATGTTAGCCTACTGCAGATGCTTAGGTACAAATTTTGGAATTTTCAATTAAAAGTCTAAGGCCAACATTGAAATCCAAGTTCAAGATCAATTTAAAAATCCCACAAAATCAGTCAAGCCCAAGTCCAATGCCATTTAAAGAAAGCAATACAAGTCCAACACGCAGAAGAAGAAAATGAGTATCGAGATGCTTCAAATGAGAGAAAAGAAACACTGTTGTTTGGAAATAAAGTGGAGAGCTAGAATTATCTTGCAAAGGAGAAACAGTCACAGCAGACATGAAGAACAAAGACCAGGGAAAACTTTCTTGCAAGTGATTGAAGAGGAAAGAAAAAAATTTTGAAGATGAAATGGAAACAAGAAGATTTAGCCATTGAATTGAAGAAGAAAGGTTTTGTGGGCCAAGGGATGGAAATTCTATAAAAGGGAAAGAGAACATTCAAAAAAAAAAAAAAAAGAAAAGAAAGAAAAAGAAAAAAGATAGGACAAGAGGGGAGTTAATGCAGGTGATAGCAGGTGGGGAAAACTTCCTCGTTGTCCTTAATTTCTTCTATCGCCATTGCAATCACTATTTCAATTCCTTTCACTCTCTTTTCATTTTCTAGCTGCCTTCACATGATTTCGTTGCCATCAATTCCAATGCCTTTGTGTTTAAAGTATCATCACAAAAAATTCCGAGTCCAGCCACAGCTGATTTTTGTTTGGGTCTCTAGTTGCTTTTTGATGTTTACTCTAATCCAGGACATCATCACCGTAGCTCAATCTTTCCACCACCACTTCTTTCTGCCTCTTGTTGTTGTCGTGTCATTAGAATTTATAGATGATTTAACTTTTCAGTTGCTTATTTATTTATTTGTTTTGTTTTATAGGCCATTTTATTTTACTTAATTGTTTACTTTCCAAGACACATAGCAAGGCTCGCATTTTGTTAAATGAATTGAATTTTTCGAATTTCACTTAACAGTCTCCTTTAAGATTATTGTTATTGTTATTCAATTTTTTATTATTTTATTTTGCCTACTCACCAAGCTCTCTAAGCTGTATTCTTCCTGTTCACTCCTTTATTCCTATTCACGTGTAGTGCAACATGAAAAAAAAAAAAAGATTTGAAAACAAAACGCACAGTAACAATCCCAAAATGATGATAGAAGGAGATACAAAATGAAAACTCAAGAAAAAGCACATTGTTTCGTGACGGTTATATATTTTGAATTTTAAAGAGGTAGAGAGGAGTATGCCTTAAGAAAGTGAGCAAAGATTTGATGATGATGAGAGGTAAGAAAGATATTTAGATCAAATAAATAAAGGGAAGAGTTGCAACCCACATTGAACTAAACTCAACTTGTATACTTTTCTAATAAATATCTCTCGAGTGAACCCCCCACAAAGAGCTCACATTTCTTTGCCACTCTTAAGGGAATATACACACTCGGTTGTCAAAATATGAGATATTTTAGTATTTCACATCAAAATGTTCAGAAAAAGACACAAGATTTTTGAAAAAAAAAAAGAAAAAGAAACAAAAATGAAAACAAAAACAAAATAGAGAAAAACGATGAAAAAAATTAGAAATATAGAGAATAAAAATGTATGAGAAAAAGAGTCACACGGGAGCTAAACTCAAGAAAATGGTTGGTGCAAGAGGAGTTAAGAAAATGGCAAAAAAAATTGTTTATGCTTAGAGTGATTTGGCAAGAATGTCTAATAGTTGGGCACCAAGGTGAGTGGAGAACATAAGTTGCAAGCAAGTTGAGAAAGCCGCAAGTCATAGATAAGTATAAAGAAGTAGCTATACTTAGCTCGTTTAGCAGAAGATTGATCTGAACTGAACTCAAGACTACCTGCATAACATAGGTCAAACCCAAGCCATTTAAAAATAAAGCTACGGGAAGAGTTGCAACCAGCATTGAACTAAGCTCAACTCGTTTAGCTAATTGACCTAAGCAGAACTTGGGTGAACTTATCACAAAAAGCTCATATTTGTTTGCCACTTTAAGGGAATATACACACTTGGTTGCCAAAATATGAGATATTTTAATATTTCACATAAAAATAGTTTGGAAAAGACAGAAGATTTTTGCGAGGAAAAAAAAAAACAAAAACAAAAACAAAAACAAAAACAAAAACAAAACAAAGCAACGAAAAGGGATGAAAAAATTAGAAATGTAGAGAATAAAAGGACCAAGAAAAAGAGTCACATTAGAGCTAAACTCAAGAAAATGATTGGTGCAGGGAGAGTTAAGAAAACGGAGAAAAAAATTATTTATGCTTAGAGTGATTTTGCGAGAATGTCTCATAATCAGGCACCAAGATGAGTGGTTGCAAACAAGTCAAGAAAGCCGTAGGTCATAAATGAGTATAAGGTAAGTAACCATACTCAATTCCTTTAGCAGAAGATTGATCTGAATCAAACTCGAGGCTATGGGAAGAGTTGCAACCCACATTGAACTAAGCTCAACTCGTGTAGTTAATTGACCCGAGCAAAACATGGGTGAACCCTTCACAAAGAGTTCACATTTGTTTGCCACTTTTAAAGGAATATTCACACTTTGTTGTCAAAATATGAGATATTTTAACATTTCACATAAAAATAGTTTGAAAATGACAAAACATTTTTGGGGAAAAAAACAAAAAAAACAAAAACAAAAATAAAAACAAAAACCAAAACCAAAATTAAACCAAACTAAATCAAATAAAACAAAACAACGAAAAGGGATAAGAAAAATCAAAATGTAAAGAATAAAAATATATAGAGAAAAAGAAAAAGAGTCACACGAGAGCTAAACTCAAGAAAATGGTTGGTGTAAGAGGAGTTGAGAAAATGGAGAAAAAAATTATTTATACTTAGTAATTTTGCAAGAATGTCTCATAATTAGGCACCAAGGTGAGTGGAGAACAAAAATTGCAAACAAGTCGAGAAAGCCGTAGGTCATAAATGAGTATAAAGTAAGTAGCCATACTCAATTCGTTTAGCAGAAGATTGAACCGAACCGAAATCGAGGCTACCCCCAAGCCATTTAAAAATAAAACTATGGGAAGAATTGCAACCCACATTGAACTAAGCTCAGGTTGTTTAGCTAGCTGACCCGAGCAAAACTTGGGTGAACCCCTCACAAAGAGTTCGCATTTGTTTGCCACTCTTAAAGGAATATTCACACTTTGTTATCAAAATATGAGATATTATAGCATTGCACATAAAAATAGTTTGAAAAAGACAATATTTTTTGGGGAAAAAAACAAAACAAAACAAAAACAAAAACAAAAACAAAAACCAAACAAAACCAAAACCAAAGCCAAAACCAAAATTAAACCAAACCAAATCGAATAAAACAAAACAGCGAAAAGGGATAAGAAAAATCGAAATGTAAAAAATAAAAATGTATAGAGAAAAAGGCTTACACAGGAGCTAAACTCAAGAAAATGATTGGTGTAAGAAAAGTTAAGAAAACAGAGAAAAAAATTATTTATACTTAAAGTGATTTTGTAAGAATGTCTCATAATTAAGCAACAAGGTGACCGGAGAACATAAGTTGCAAACAAATCGAGAAAGCCGTAGGCCATAAATGAGTGTAAAGTAAGTAGCCATACTCAATTCGTTTAGCAGAAGATTGATCCGAACAGAAATCGAGGCTACCTACATAATGTAGGCTGAACCCAAGCCATTTAAAAATAAAGCTATGGGAGGAGTTGCAACCCACATTGAACTAAACTCAGCTCATTAGCTAATTGACCCGATCAAAACTTGGGTGAACCCCTCACAGAGTTTACATTTGTTTGCCACTCTTAAAAGAATATTCACACTTTATTGCCAAAATATGAGATATTCTATTATTTCACATAAAAATAGTTTGAAAAAGACAAGATTTTTGGGGGGGAAAAAAAACCAAAACCAAAATTAAACCAAACCAAATCAAATAAAACAAAACAGCGAAAAAGGATGAGAAAAATCAAAATGTAAAGAATAAAAATGTATAGAGAAAAAGAGTCACACGGGAACTAAACTCAAGAAAATGGTTGGTATAAGAGGAGTTAAGAAAATGGAGGAAAAAATTATTTATACTTAGAGTGATTTTGCAAAAATGTCTCATAATTAGGTACCAAGATGAGTGGAGAACATAAGTTGCAAACAAGTCGAGAAAGCCGTAGGTTATAATGAGTATATAGTAAGTAGCCATACTCAATTCGTTTAGCAGAAGATTGATTCGAACCGAAATCGAGGCTACCTCCATAATGTAGGCCGAACCCAAGCCATTTAAAAATAAAGCTATGGGAAGAATTGCAACCTGCATTGAACTAAGCTCAGCTCGTTTAGCTAATTGACATGAACAGAACTTGGGTGAACCCCTTACAGAGTTCACATTTGTTTGCCACTCTTAAAGGAATATTCATACTTTGTTGCCAAAATATAAAATATTTTTGCATTTCACATAAAAATAATTTGAAAACAAAGAACATTTTTTAGGGAAAAAACCAAAACAAAACAAAACAAAAACAAAAACCAAAACCAAAATTAAACGAAACCAAATCAAATAAAACAGAAAAGCGAAGAGGATGAGACAAATCGAAATTTAAAGAATAAAAATGTATGGAGAAAAAGTCACACGGGAGCTGAATTCAAGAAAATGGTTGGTGTAAGAGGAGTTAAGAAAATGGAGAAAAAAATTATTTATACTTAAGAGTGATTTTGCAAGAATGTCTCATAATTAGACTCCAAGATGAGTGGAGAACATAAGTTGCAAACAAGTCGAGAAAGCCGTAAGTCGTAAATGAATATAAAGTAAGTAGTCATACTCAATTCGTTTAGCAGAAGATTGATCCGAATCGAAATCAAGACTACCTACATGATGTAGGCCGAACCCAAGCCATTTAAAAATAACGATATGGGAAGAGTTGCAACCCGCATTGAAATAGGCTCAGCTCGTTTAGCTAAGTAACCCGAGAAGAACTTGGGTGAACCCCTCACAAAGAGTTCACATTTGTTTGCCACTCTTAAAGGAGAATATTCGCACTTTGTTACCTAAATATGAGATCTTTTAGCATTTCACATAAAAATAGTTTGAAAAAGACAGAACATTTTTTTGGGGGGAAAACAAAACAAAAACTAAAATTAAAACCAAAACCAAAATCAAAATTAAACCAAACCAAATCAAATAAAACAAAACAACGAAAAGGGATGAGAAAAATCGAAATGTAAAGAATAAAAATGTATAGAGAAAAAGAGTCACGGGAACTAAACTCAAAAAAATGGTCAATGTAAGAGGAGTCGAGAAAACGGAGAAAAAAATTATTTATACTTAGAGTGATTTTTCAAAAACGTCTTATAATTAGGCACCAAGGTGAGTGGAGAACAAAAGTTGCAAACAAGTCGAGAAAACCATAAGTCATAAATGAGTATAAAGTAAGTAGCCATACTCAATTCGTTTAGCAGAAGATTGATCCGAACCAAAATCGAGGCTACCTACATAATGTAGGCCAAACCCAAGCCATTTAAAAATAAAGCTATGGGAAGAGTTGCAACCCACATTGAACTAAGCTTAGCTCGTTTAGCTAATTGACCCGAGCAGAACTTGGGTGAACCCCTCACAAAGAGTTCACATTTGTTTCCTATTCTAAAGGAATATTCACACTTAGTTGCCAAAATATAAGATATTCTAGCATTTTACATAAAAATAGTTTGAAAAAGACAGAATATTTTTGAGAAAAAAAAACAAAACAAAACAAAAATCAAAACCAAAACCAAAATTAAACCAAACCAAACCAAATAAAACAAAACAGCGAAAAGGGATGAAAAAAATCGAAATGTAAAGAATAAAAATGTATAGAGAAAAAGAGATGCGGGAGCTAAACTTAAAAAAATGGTTGGTATAAGAGAAGTTAAGAAAATGAAGAAAAAAATTATTTATACTTAGAGTGATTTTGCAAGAATGTCTCAAGTGATTAGAAAGTTTTTAGTTTAGAATTAATGTTTATCTTACTTAGGACATTAGTAATATTTTTTTAATATTATTATTGATTCTCTCTCTCAAAAAAAATATTTGATTTTCTTTAAACCGAGTTGTTATTTCAACTAAAATCATCATATTCTAACCACCATATTCTAACCCTAATTGTTAAGTTCTAATTGACCCAAACCATTCCCCTATGTTAAATTCATTATAATTTTGAATATTCAAAAATAGATGTAGCATAGCTAATTGCTACATTGGTTTTCCACAGTTGCCTCAATAATTTCCTAACAAAAAGTGAACCTAATATCGTAAGAAGATTGTACTGACATGTGAAGTCCTAACCAGCAGCGAAGGAAAGCATAAACATTCAAAAAAGTATAGAAAAGTTAAGACCAAGATGCACAAGCCATGAACATATAGACTATATTTTATGAAATATATGACAAACACAATCTATATTTTATTAAAAAACTGAAATATAATTATCTTGCATTTACGGCTAATGTTCGCAAAAGAAAATTATAATAAATATGGTTTATCTTTTATGTAACTGGATAATAAAAAATTTAAAACCCAAAATTGGTTGAAAAATGTTGGGAAAAAAAAAGGCAAAGTCGCAAAGGGGTTGAAAAGTGCCAAAATGATGATAAAAGGAGATATAAGATGAAAACTCAAGAAAAAGCACATTGTTTCGTGACGGTTATATATTTTGAATACAATTTCAAAGAGGTGGAGAGGAGCATGCCGTAAAACAATGTCTAAAGATTTGAAGACAATGAGAGGTAAGAAAGATACTTATATCAAACTACTATTAACTCAAGGGGATTGGAGAGGAAATGAAGAGAAAAAGAGATGGAGAACAAAAACGAGAGACAATTAAGAGATTCTCGTACAGGAACATTTGAGAAATTGAAAATTTTCAAATTTTAGTTTTCTATTAGTTCTCCTTCTTTATTTAGATTTCTATTTAGTGAGTTTATCTTTTATTCTTTTTCTATTTTATCTAACTATTTAGGAAGTTTCAAATAATTAGAAAGTTTTTATTTTAGAATTAATATTTATCCTAACCAAGACAAAAGTAGTATTTTTATAATATTATTATTGATTCTCTCTCTCAATAAAAAAAGATTATTTTATTTTTTAAAAAACCGAGTTGTCGTTCTGACTACAATCACCCTATTCTAACACTAATTGTTCTAATTGGCCTAAACCGTACCCTTACATTAAATTCATTATAATTTTGCATATTGAAAAATAGATGTGGCATAAATAAAACTAATAGCTACATTGGTTTTCCACAATTGCCTCAATAATTCCCTAACAAAAGGTGAACCTAATATTTTAAGAAGATTGTACGGACATGTGAAGTCCTAACAAGCAATGCAGGAAAGCATACACATTCAAAAAAGTATAAAAAAGTTAGGGCTAAGATGCACAAGCCAAGAACATAAGGACTATATTTTATGAAATACATAACAAGCATAATCTGTATTTTATCTAAAAAGTAAAATATAATTATCTTGCACTTGCAGTTAATGTTCAAAAAAAAAAATCATAAACATGGTTGGATAATAAAAAATTTAAAACCCGATAACAGGAAATGATATAATAAAAAAAAGCAAGCAGAAGAGTTGCAAAGGTAGTACCAATCTTCATCTGCATGTTCTAATATAGGACTTGTGTCCTAATGCTACACAAGGCAGCTGGTCCACGACTCTTCACTGCAAGCAAAAGGTATGGTTGGGAATAGTTGACTAAGAAGATTTAAAAAGATTAAAAAAAAAAGCAATTGGGAAGTATTAATACTAGAAAAAGCATCAGAGATAAAACGGACACTAGTAATAATTTCATGGACTTTGTTTTGGGATCAAAGTCTAAGGGTTCATATCCGAAAAATAACTTCATTCTTTTTTATATATAACAGAACAAAATTAACTCTCTCTCTAACTCTCTTTTCCCCGCACTCACTCTCTAAAGAAATGCTAGTTGTTTTTTTAAACCTAAATTCTCTGCTGCAGTCAATTCATACGTAGTTCAGGATTTCCAAATAATTTCAATATAATTTTTTGTTGCCTATTGAAGCGTTAATTCATTTGTTATCTCCAGTGGGGATGGGACTACATTAATTGAAGACATGGCACTAGAACTTGTGGAATGATGAAGCAGGCTTTTGTGTTAGCCTATCGTAGATACTTTGATGACCATGATCTACTACTCACCCTCTCAAAGCAAATCTCCAACTTGTTTTTGTCATTTCCCTGGAGGACGGCACAGAACTGGCCTTCAAGTAGAGAAAGGAACACGGTATAGGTGGGAGAGGCATCACCTTGTTCAGTTCTTTCAGTGCTGTCCTTGCTCTCGACAAGCAGGAATTGGGTCTTCAGGGGAACATCTCTACCACATGTGCCATTCTTTGAGTCATCCACCATAGTTTGAATCGGAACAGACACATGAATTGAAGACCCTGTACATAGAAGAATAACCATGTTAAGACTAATAATACTGAATAAAAGGCCTCATAGATTTCAGTCCATGTTAAAACTTATTTAATCACGTTAATATATTCTATTTTCTATCCCTAAAAGTCAATTAGCATAGTTCTCCCAATCAATCTCATGTTCATCAAGTTCAACAAATTCACAATCCATTTGATACACAAATAACACAAATCTTCCAATTACTAATCTTATGCATCATTGCACATTTTTCACTACCATATGTAAGAATTTTATTTTTCAGTCAAGAACATTGCATATGCTAATATTTAAAAAAGAATATATATATTCAAAAGGCATAAGATATAGGACATGATAAAAGGAATCTAATAGGGAAATTGTGTTCTTGCTCAAGAGCACCCATGGGGAAGACATGGAGGCTTTTGCTATCCAATGCAGAAGCAACGATGAGCACCAGCAAAAGCACCACAACAGACCCGGAAGTCAGGACAATAGTCAGGCACTCCTATGAGTATGGCCATCCCATGAACTACAAGGTTTCCATCGTTGATTGAGATCTTTGGAGTCACCGTCATTTTGCTAGTACTCAACAAAATATAGAAACATTACAACTGTACCAATGAATCAAACTCCATAAAATTGAGCAGATGGGTCTTGCTAGTTCAATCAAAAAGCTACCAAATTGAACTATCTATGCTCTTTATGCATCTTTTTTCTAATTTTCAATTAAATTCTATAAATTTAAAAGTGGATTTCATTTCTCTATAACCATAATTTTTCACTTTTTTTCAGGATTTGATCTAAATGTTGGAAGAAGAAATTTTCTAGAGTGACTAGAAAATCAAAACATCATACAAATTAATTTGTCCCTTTAAAAAAGGGGACAGAAACCGACTGAACAATCAAACAAATTCCAAATCAAAATATAATCTTGATGCCGCCAATAATTAAAGGGGGGGAAAGAGAGCGCGCTATTGATGAAAAGTACTTAGTAGAAAAGCAAAAACGGAAAAAATGATTAAAAAGGGTATAAAGGTCTTAAAAATCCAAGTTCATGGCAAAAATGATGTCCATCTGATGAAGAATATCATGATTGGTTCTGCAAAAAAAGGACTGATGAATCCATTACATGAAATTTAATTTCATCACCACAATTAATATACTCTCCCTCCCTCCCTCCCTCCCTCCCTCCTGGATGATCATCAAAAAAGTCATTGAGATAATTATGATCTCCAATTCAAGTTTCCGACCAAACAATTCTTTTGTCAGGTAAAATCAACTAAGTGAGGATCTTCCTATCTTTTTAAACACTATAACAATTCCCTGATATAGATGTGCTATGATGATGTCCCATAATCTGTCTTGAAGAGTTGTTTAGTAAATATGAATTAGATGAATTCAGAAGCTATCTATTGTCCTTTTGATGTTCTCACTATTCTGTTTTTCTAAATCTAGCATTGCAGAGACAGAGAGAACAGAACCAGTTATTTCATGGACTATGTTTTGGGATCAAAATTTGGAAGAAAGAAGATCATATCAAGATTCAGAAACCAGAAAATCATACCTCCAGAATCAATCGCTTGATGACTCTTAGACTTTGTAGAATTGCCTAGTCGACGACTCACAAAAACCCAAAAAAAAAAAAGAAAAGAAAACTGAAGGGAAAAGAATGAAAATAAAAAGAAACCCTACCAAGAAAAAAAAATTAGGATTTCGTTCAAGAACATCAAGAAACATAATCACTGACTGCCAGTTCTTAACCCTAACCCTCCTTTCCGATCGCGATCTTGCAAGCCTCTAAAAGAGAGGAAGAGAAAGGGAGGGGCTTCATGACTTTGAGAATCAGAGCGTGTGGGTTCTTGAAAAAACTAGAGAGAGAAGTGAGAGAAAGGAGATTACAGCTAATGGGCACGCGGTTCAAAGTATTTGGTGACGTGGCCTGTAACCAACTTCGAAAGAGACATTTGAAAAAAGTATAT
Organism: Dillenia suffruticosa; assembly: GCA_033439265.1. Taxonomy (NCBI): domain Eukaryota; kingdom Viridiplantae; phylum Streptophyta; class Magnoliopsida; order Dilleniales; family Dilleniaceae; genus Dillenia; species Dillenia suffruticosa. The sequence continues at coordinate 2,087,901 of JAVTVX010000012.1, read as the reverse complement.
TAACGTTATTGATTTAATTAATATTTTAACATAAAAATTATTAATATTTATAATTTTTTTAATTAATTTTTACTTGTGATATTTTAAATATAAATTTTAAAGGTGTTAGATTTCGCCAAAATATTTTATCCGAAATACTATTAATATAAAAACTTTTAAATTAATTTTTATTTATAAATTTTTGTAATGTATCGTATTATTAAAATATTATAAATAAAGTAATTAATTTAAAATTAGTCCATTCAATTTGAAATTTAAATAAATTTAATTATATATAAAATTTATTTTTTTTTTGCGCTTTTTTAAAATGTTTAAATTCAACTTATCAAATAAATAGTTAAATTAAATATTACATTCTAAATTTTATTCAAATAGATTTATTGGTTTGAGATAATCTCAACGTAGAGATATTCATATGTTGAATTAAATTATAAATATGTTTACTTAATTAAAAATAAACAATAAATTTAAATTTGACAATCAAACTTATGAATGCATGAATTAATTACAATCATCATTTTTTTACGAAAAAAATAATCATCAATCGTTTTCAATAATAGTTAAAAGTTTGAGTCTCATAAAACTATTTCTTCTTTCTATTAAAATGAAAAGATACATGAAAAATATAAAATTATGTATTAATTTACTAACAAAAAAGCTTTAGTTTTTTTTATATTTATAAATTTATTTTTAATTATAAAATCATATAAACTCGATTAAAAGTTTTTCCAAATACCCCCCGTGTAGTCCCCACCAACTGAAACAAAGAGCTAAAGTAAGGCTTTGGAGATAGGAGAGTTTATTAAAAAGATTATTTTGATAGCAAAATTGTCATGTTTAATAGTAATCTATGATCTAAATTTTGATACACTTTTTGTTGTCAAATTTTAAAATTTCAAAATTGTATTAAAATTTTACATTGGATATGCATAAGTGTATTTTCTTAATTTTCTTAATGTGCATGATTTTTATTTAAAATCATTCGTAGCTTCGTTATTAGTAATAACATTTAACCTCCTCTATTATGAGAATCACGATAATTGTTTCTGTAACTCAATAATCGATTCTCATCTTTGCTTAGATATTTTGTCCTTTTTTTCTCCTTGAAGTAGGCAAATTTTGCCGGTCCCGTCTAGGCAGAGGTAGACCATCGGATCGGGGTCACAGAGTCATGTTCTAAAATAGCTCAAATTTTTTTTTTTTTTAAATAACCCAAACGGAAAATTATTTCTGTTTTTGACCTACATTTATCGGGAGTTGAAAACGCGACATAATGTGTCGCGTTTTTAACCCGCGACAAAGTCTCGAGAGAGAGAAAGAGGAGTCCGCGGGGGAGGGAGAGAGAGAGAGGGGAGGAGAGCGGCAGGCGGAGGGGGGAGGGAGGAGCGTGGCGGGGGGCGGGGGGCGGGGGGCGGGGGGCGGAGGGCGGAGGGAGGAGCATGGCGGGCGGCGGAGGGGGGAAGGGGAGAGAGAGAGGGGAGGACCGCGGCGAGGTGTGGAGGGGGGAGGGAGAAAGAGAGGGGGGAGGGCTGCGGAGAGGGGAGGGAGGGAGAGAAAGAGGGGAGGGCGGTGGGGGGTCTGCCGAGGAAGGGAGAGAGAGAAAGGGGGGAGGAGCGTGGCGGGGGGCAGAAGAGGGAAGGAGAGAGAGGGGAGGGCCGCGGGGGGGCGGAGGGGGGAGGGAGGGTGGTGGGGGGTCCGCCGGGCGGAGGGAGAGAGAGAAAGAGGGGAGGAGCGCGGCGCCGCCACTCTCCTCCTCTGTCTCTCTCTCCCTCCCCCCGCCGCCCCCCGCTCCTCCCCTCTGTCTCTCTCCCTCCCCCTTCCACCCCCGGTTCCTCCCCTCTTTCTCTCTCCCCCTCCCCCCCTCCCCCCGCCGCGCTCCTCCCCCTCTTTCTCTCTCTCTCCCTCCCCCCTCCGCCCCCCTCCCCTCTCTCTCACTCCCTCGCGGACTCCTCTCTCTCTCTCTAGGGATTTTGTCGTGGGTTAAAAACGTGACACATTGTGTCGCATGTTCAACTTTTAATAAATGTGGTCAAAACGGAAATATTTTTCTGTTTAAGTTATTTAAAAATTTTTTTTGAGTTATTTCGAAACATTACTTCGGGGTTACATGGAGTGGTATCCAATACAATATGACCCGATGAGGATCAAAAATAATTTTAGGAAACACTCTAAAAGATGATTTTTTTTTTCAACATCGAAATTAAGCTTCCATTAGAATCAAAAAGCGAGGTGGATTCTCAAAATTTTATGCAGAGATGGTATACGATCCCTAAATTTTATCCCTCTGTTATCAATTAATTCTTATAATTAAAAATATTATCTCGTGGTGCTTAAATTTTCAAAATCGTATTGTATTAATCATTCTATTACTAACGGTGACAAAATGACTATTAATTGTTAATATGGACTCACGTGATTGTCTATATGACAATACAAATGCTTGCATGTCATGGCAATGTCGGTTACCATAGATATTTCATATTACCTAGTAAGTAGTTTTGCTGATGTGCCTGTGCCACGGTGTAATGTTGCTGACATGGCACTGCCACATCACCTCAAAGGGTTTTTTCTTCAGGTCTTTCCAACGTTTTTTTCTCTCTCTCTCTTTCTCTCTATCCCTAACCGAAAAAAAAAAAAAAGAACACTCCCCTCTTTCTCTCCCTCTTTCCACCCCTCCCCCTTTCTCTTTCTTCTCTCGTCTCTATCACCGAAAGAAAAACACTTGAACACTGGAGATCAGCACACCAAGAAGAGCAACGGAGGAAGAAGAAAGAAAAGAGAGAAAATGAATCGCAAAGTCAGCAACAAGTTAGCAACTTCAGAGGAGAGAGAAATTGCACTCATCGAGTCGTCGGAAAATGCAGAGATTTCGCCGGCCGAAAACGAAGCAACGTGAATACCGACGATAATCCACTCGAAACGACGTCGTCTTTTTGGATTGGCTTATTCTTCTCCGTCAGTTGCCAATTTGCCTCCTATTAGGGTTCATGTTGAAGACACTATTTTCAATAACAAATCGGGGGATCAGAAAATCAAAATTGAAAAGCATTTTTCCCAAATGGGAATTGGGGGTTTCTGATTATAATCTGTATGCTCAATTGAACCAAGAACCCCTCTCCCTGGAAAAAAAACCCCCCTTCCTTGCCGGTGTTGTACCTCTTCGGACGAATAGCTGCAATGTTGGGTCTTATTACCTCTTTAGTGGTGTGAATATCAGCGAGTTTGAGAGCCGAGTTGAGAGATTTCATCGCTGGAGAAGATGAGCGATGAGGTTTTGGTCTGAAGTGGCAAGGATCTCGTTACCTAGGGCAATGTGTTTGACGATGGTTTGGGGGTGAAAAGGAAGGATGTTGGAGGACACCCAGGATTGTGTGGCATGAGTTCGGAGAGGGAATGAATGTTGCAGTTGGTCGGCAGAATTGAAAAAGTAGAAGAAGAGTGCTGGGTGTGAGGAAGAGAGAGAAAGGGGGAGGGGAGGAGAGAGAGAAAATTTTTCCCCTCAGTGAGATGATATGAATGTGTCACGTAAGCAAAATGCTGAGGTGGCATTAAGAAACGTCTTTGTTGTTAACACGACAATAATAGGTTAGCATTTGTACGTCCAATTAAATTGTCACGATACCAATAATTAACGATTATTCTGTCACTTATAGAAAAATTAATACGGTACAATTTTAAAATTTTAAAAACCACAATATAATATTTTTAATTATAAAAACTAATTAACGATAAAGGATAAAGTTCAAGGATCGGAGATGTAATTATCTCATTTTGTGTGTGACTGACTATTTCCGCGTGCCACAATATCTTACTCCTTGTCTGCCGGGACAAATATCCCCCGCTGCCCTATATATTCCTATTACGAATCACATGTCGTATTAAAAAAAAATCATAAAATAATATTTAAATCTAATAAACTTTCTTACCTAACAGGTCGATTTTTTAGACTGAATTCTTTTATTAGAATTAAGTCTATCGCTTGGGTTCATGACATTTGATATCAAAATCTCTTGTCTAATATAGAAAAACACTACCTGGAAGAGGTTTGCTTGGAAAATAACTATCTTGTGCAAGAGTGAAAGCCATCAAAAATAGAAAAAAAACTGTCTAGTGTCGAAATAAGAGCCATTCAAAGAGGAAAAGGACTATCCACCATGAAAACAGTTCAAAGTAAGAACCGTTCAGAGTGAGAGCCGTTCGTAGACGTCCGACTTCTCAAGGGGAGAGTATATTACAAATCTCATCTTAAAAAATCATAAAATAGTATTTAAATCCAATAGTCTCTCTTACCTAACAGGTTGATCTTTTATGTTGAGTTCTCCTATTAGGTTTAAATCCATTACTTGGGTCCATGACAGTTGCTTTCCTACATCTTTGTGCCCACCACGTCTCCTCTCTTTCTCTCTCATGTTTTTTTTTTTTATCATCGATTTTTGAATTTTGTTAGATAAATTGGATTTGAATATTATGAAATTTATTTTAAGGGTTAATTTTTTTAATTTTTTTTTTATTTTTCTTAAAATTTAAATTAAAAATTTTTAATTAAGAGATAAAATATCTAATCACTTAATTTAAAAAAGTTTGATTCTCTCGTCTTCCTTGTTGAAAAGAACACTAAAAAATGTTCCTTGTTGAAGAGAAAACTCAAAGAGGAAAAAAACGGTGACAAAAATTGATGGAAAGTACTTGGTCGACATGACCAATAATGTCAGAATTCCATTGCAGATCCCTCAATTTACGATTATAACAAATATTCTGGTATCAATTCTTCTATTATCCCAATTTAGAGGTGTCAGTGTAATTTGAAAAATCTCAAATTTTATTTTATTTTATTTATAATTATATTTGTCAAAATAAAATATTTTTTTTAAAATATAAAGTATTGAAAGTAAAAGTCATATTTCATTATAAAAAATAATGATAATTATTCATATAAAAACTTTACCCAATTTTGATTGAGTTTAATCTCAATTTACTTGGTAAATTGAGTTTATGCTTGTTTAGAAATCAGTTCAACCAATGATCTGGCTCATTTGATTAATAAACTATAGATTTTGTCTGTTTAATAACTACTCCTTTGTTTCTATTTTCTTTTTTTTTTCCTTAAAAATAAAATAAGAATCATATAATTATTATTCAGATATATGCACAAATAATAAAATTGATAAATCTCGTATTTGAAAATAAATTAATAGTACATTTCATATCCCTTATGGGAGGAGTTGGATTGGGAATAGCCGATCCTGATATTTTTAAAATTTCACATGTATAATTTTAATTTTTTAATTTATAATTTTTAATATTGGTTATTGCACTAAAATTAATTATCCCCACTTCTTAAAGTTGAAATTTCAAATGCAGATTGATTTACTTCTTATATAAATTATTTATTTTTCATAAGGGAGACTCGAACTCGAGAATTCAAGTGGAAAGAAAACGTTATCAGTTGAGCTATAGTTTACTCCCATTTTTATTTCTACTCTTTTATCCTCCCGCAGCAATGGCTCTGTGCGAACTAATATATCCGGTGCTACCTATTGCATGCAAGAAAGAAGCTTCTTCGTTCTCAAGGGGACAGTCTGGTAGTAACAATCACCTTCCTCCAATTCTGAGATTCAGATGTTAGAATTATTGTGTAACCAAAAAAAAAAAAAAAAGCTTTTTCCATCTCGTGGATATACAAGCTGTAATTGGGGCCTTTGAAACTGACCCAGATTCAAATTCCATGGCCTTAGTGTCTTGATTTTGAGTTCCACACAGCATTTAAGTAACCGTAGAAAGAGGTACAGTGCCCTAGCAGGACAAAGTTGAAAGGGCAAGTCCAAAATTTTTTAGGGGCAAGTGGGCAGTGTCTCGCTCTCCAGAGCCAATACAAAACAAAAGGCAAGCAATTTAATTTATGACTTCAATCTACCTAAAAAACAAAAAGGGTCTATTTTTTTTTGGCGAATCAAAAAGGGTCTTCAAAATTAGGCTGTAACACGTTTTGTCTTGGCAGACTCTCCCTAGCCTTCCAACCCCAAGGATTTGAATCTCATCCTCGGTGATTTAGATGGCACTTATTCCATTATTTATTTATGTATTTCATTTTCAAAGATGTAGTAGCTTTCTACCGATATCATACTATTTCACAGAGAGAAATGAGGAATCCTTTTTTTTTGACTCGAGCAGGATCTAAACAGAAGCTGTCCAAAAAGGAGGCGCAAAAGGCAAGAGATGGGTGGGGGACCCGCTGGGCTGCCTCCGTAATGCAGCCCGGTTACTCGGGGCTTGTCATACCGCTCTGGCACCTGCTAGAGTATACAAACTCTATACCAAAGAGAGACCAGTCCCGCACGTTCTCTGCCTTATGGAATTCGGGCGGCCTGTCCCATATCCAGGAATCATGGTGTTCTTCGGGTGCCCGTAATATAATTTTACATGTTTTAATTAAACTGCTATTGCAATTAAGGGCGGATTTCTTTACAATGCCATGGTCTTTGTGGCAACAGAAGATTCACAAATTATTTTCTCACCATTCATCGGCTGTTATCTCGTGGCTATCCCTGGAATTAGATTTTAATCCTTTTGATCATGTAATTTTGGGGAGCATTCCTGATTTCCGTTTGTGGCAAGAGCAGATCGTGACCTTGGACAAGTGCCAGATTTTTTAAAATTTTGCTATGCCGATACGTGTGCTTGATAGCTACCAAACAGCTTGTTACCCTAAACAGGCTGCTTTAGTAGAACACGAGCCTGTCACTAGCTCCATGGACGAAGCACATTAGAGCAATGCGATCATCTTTCCAAGTAGTTCACTAGTGCCAACAGAGCTAGGACATTCAACTAGCTTCGTGCTAATATTGAAAAAAAAAAAAAAACAAAAAAAAGGTCTAAAGCTAGAAGGTGTGATGGATACACAAATCCTGGGCATCCAAGGCTTGTCTTGTATGGAGCAAGACAGATCTAATTGAAGATGATCTCCGGAATGAAGCATGCAAAACAATTTTATCCCCTAAGAGGGGAAAATTCTCAACTCTCTTCATAATCTTAGGGCCACCCCCTCGCTGGGGGGGAGGGGGGGGAATGAGCCGCGGTGACCAAGAGCAAGAACAACTGAATCTCTGTCATTGTGATTAATCTATTGACAGTCATTAGCAAGGGAGATGTATGCACTTAGTAGTCCATCATTCTACATGAGATTCCGCAAAGTACAAGATCACCCCTCCCCTTCTGCAAACTAAGTGTTAACATCAACCCATGTGGATTACCAAACAAAACTCAAAAGCACCACAAGCGAACCCTGATCTCCAGTCCAAAGAAAAAAACAAGAAGTTTCAAGCACCAAAATCAACCACCACATCATCGAGTCAATTACTTCCATTTTTCTGATAACTAGTGCACTTAAGGTTGAATGTAAGGTATGCCTTGGTAGTTTGCACCTTCAAAATCCACCACCCAAAAGTGTCTACGAGGAGGTTAAAAAAAAAAAAATATATATATATATATATATATTATGCCCACTCTTTTTCATTAGTAGAAGGGTTGCTGGGGAAAGCCTCAGGGTAAAGCCCTCAGGTTCCAACCTTTATGCACCATCTTGCAGTAACTACATATAGGGTTTTCCTTTTTTCTACTTCATGTTCCCTATCCTTCTAAGTATACAAACAGTAATTAAAAATGTTATATAGATGTCAGAAGATAACTTCCTGCATTAAGGGGAATACAGTCAAGGCAACTAGACACCAGTCAAGGCAACTAGACACCTGAATTCCTAAATATAAACACTCATACTGCTCCAAATAAATATACAAAATCTTTTATCAGCCCGCATTTTCTGTTTCTTACTACTCATAATTGAAATTTGAAAGTCTTCGCAATACACAATCTATCAATTCAGTTGTGATTTAGTGAAGGAATATCATAAGGTAAACTTTTCTCGGAGGGCAGAATTTTCATTACTGACCTGGACATGCATGATTAAGCGATGTATAGACTCTAGTGCTTTATAAGTTTACATCAAGCTATTTCAGATTTTACATCCTTCTGCTGTGTTTCTTTCTTTTAGCAATCCTCAATTCCTGCAAAGGAAAATGTACCTAATGGCAAATAAGCATCCGGGGAGGGGGGAGAGAGAGATCTTACAATTCATTAATGGAAGCCATACATGTTTGCATTTTCCAATCAGAGGCGTTATACATCTAACATGCTGGCAAAACATCAATAGATAACTGCTTGCAATGCAAATTATGATTCTCTATGATATGGAATGAATTTACGTGCCCGATCATAAACTTATTAGCAACAACAAGGTCAAACAGAAAGAAGAAAAATCATTCAAAACAGTATCAGAGAAAGAACCACTATGACAAATATAAATAGGAGGAGGTTCTTCAAGGTGGAATCAGCTTGCTGTCCTAGACTCGTTGGTCGTGGGTAGCCATGGCCATGACCCCAATGAAATGAATTGGAAAATCCATACGGAAAACCAGAGGTTGTGCCATAAACAGTAGCATCAGGAATACCATGGAATTGAATGTTAAACAATGATGGAAACAGACCACCAAATGCAGCAGACAGAGTTAAATTACCGAACCTTGCACTCGCCATTGGCATGAACCCTCCCATGAATCCAAACCCTCCATCTGAAAATTGACCCGGTTGTGGAGGCGGTGGCGGAGGAGCTGTTTCAGGCCTTTGTCCAGCAGGACGATGAGGTATATTTATACCGGGAATTGATTTTGATCGTGGGTCGGTTGAATTCTTGCCTCTACCATAAAGAGGAACCAATTTCTCCTCCTGTACGAGGGCTTTACAAACTGGGCATTCTTTGGAATGTGAATGAAGATGCAACCATTTGTAAAGACAAGGCCAACAGAAGAGATGACCACAAAGAGTCACAATTGGGTCCTGAGCCAATTCGAAGCAGATGTTGCATTCGAAATCACCGGCATCATTCGGGCCACCACTTGATGAACAAGAAGGGTTTTGGGGTTCCCAAGTTGATGATTCTCCAAACCCACTAGCCATTTCCTACAATTTCTCAACACAGTTGTGTTCAATCATACAAAACCCTAATCAGTACTCATATAAAAATTTGGTATTCATATGAACACCCAGATGAGAAAAACGAAGAGTACGAAAACCCAGCCATCAAATGAGCATAAGGAGATCCCAAACACCAAATTTCTCAAAACCTAATTCAATCAGACAAGACCGTAATCAGTCCTCATGTAAAGATATCAATCTTACATGAATACCCAGATGAGAAATTGGAAAATAAGAACTTCCTAGCCATCAAATGTGCATAAGGAGATCCCTTAGCACCTAATTTCTCAAGATTCAATCACAAAACCCTATTCAAAAAACGTAAAAGGGTTTCAATTTGCATCTCTTACATAAGCACCCAATTAATAAAAATCCAACTTTTTTATCTACTCAATCTAGCGAAAATCAGAAACAAGATCCATATTACAAGAACGGATGATGAATAAAAAAAGGTAGGAGATCACAAAAAGAGAGAGATAACAGTAAAAACAAAAAACTCAGATCTGAAACAGAATTTGACGAGGATAAATATGCATACACATCTATGAACGCATGAAATGGGCCGAGAATGTAGTAGGTAGAGAGAGAGAGAGAGAGAGAGAGAGAGAGCGCGCGCTGACCTTTGAATGTGAGACTCGATCGAAACGATTGACGCGTAGGAAAAACAGCGAAATTGGAGACGAATGCTAATATAGGGATTTGAAAGTCATTGTGGAAGGTTCGAGGAAATAGCACAGACCCTATTAAAAAATTCAGGTCGGTTCGGGTCGACCGGTTTACTGTCCGACCTGATAGAATCCCTAAAATCAAAATCAATATCTCAACTCTCTCCCTCCCCCCGCCCTCTCTCTCTCTCTCTCTCTCTGCGCGTTTCCCTTACGAAGTCGCAAGAGTCCTCTTCCTGCTTTTGTTACTGCTCCCTCTCTCTAACACTGAGGTAAGATTACCTTAATTTGTGGTTTTTATACTCCTCTCTCTCTCTCTCTCTCTCTCTCTCTGTGTACGTTTTGAGCTAGAGGTCACTTAATTTAAGAATCCAATTTTCAGTTATGAACCTTGTATTCTTTTTGCCCAATGTTTCAATTGAATATATTCTCCGAAGATTTTTTGCATCAAAATTTTCATGTTTGAGGTCGTCTTGTGTATTGGGGTTGTGGGTGTCTGTTATTGCTCCAAAATTTTCAGCTTTATCATTGAAACGACTTGATTATGGATAAGAAGATATTATGGGAATTAAGTGAATAATTATCTTTATCCATGCTACATAGATAGCTTCAAGAAATGGAAGGCATATCATGCCTAGGTATTTAGAAAAGATAAAATTGAGTTTGTTCTAGCTTTGAAATTTTGGATGTCGTTTGTTTGGTTCTTGGATGCATTGTTTGGTTTAGTTGCCGAACCCTTTAGGGTGAGTTTAATTAGACTCTCTAATATTTAGTATAATGACAGTTTTAGCTCTTTTTTGGGAGAATTGTAGTTTAGTTCGGAAAATCATAAATTTCTTTTAAAATGCTTTATCTTAATTGACAAGTGCTACAAGTCCAGTGAAAAAAAAAAAAAGAGAAGCAAATGTCAAGGGGACAAAATGTGGTTAACAAAAATATTGTGGTTAACGAAAATGTAAGTATATGATGCTACTTTCATTTGCAAACTAGGGCCCCTTTGCCAAACATATAATGGTTAAATAACTCTGTCATCTTTATTTCATGTTTTAGGATGTTAATAATGTAGCAAATGGTTGATTCCTTTGCACTAATTTGTTTGGAAATTTGGGTTTTTTTTTTTTTTTCCTTTCTTTTTTTAATAAGGAGAGCATGCAATAAAATCACCCAACCATTGGGTCCAAACTCTGCTTATTGTATTGTATGTTCAAAGATGTACTTCTTTGTACTAGGGATTGGAAAAGCTCTGGGTTGCTTCCAGCATTTCTAGATTTTTAATTTTTTTTTGTGCTGGCTGCTCTATGTTACTTTTCTTTTTCTTTTTACTTTTCTTTTTCCTTTTCTTTTTCTTTTATTTTATTTATCTATTATATATATATTTTATCTTCTTCAAATTTGTCTCTCAAATATCCGATCCCAAATATTGGGATTAAGACTCAGATTGTTGTTGTTGTTGCTGGCTGCTCCATGCCAATCTTTCTTTTTCTGCCTTCACGAGGGATGGAGCTATTAGAGCATGGGGATGTTGGTGCAGAGACATGCTCTTGAATCCTTCTCTGGTTCAGATAGGAATAAATGAATAAGATATGTATATGTTTTTGTCTGTTGTCATTGTATATCTTTCTTTTTCTACTACCCCCACCCCAGTTGACTCAAAATTTTTTGTGAATTCTTTTTTCAACGAATATTTTGTGATTGGATGTCTCTTATCTTCCTTAAGATATTTTGTAATAGAATTTGGGTACATGGTTGTGGTCCTTTTGATAAGACCCCCTATTAATGAGAAACGTTCCTATTGACGAGAAGTAATTCTACACAAAAGCATGCCTACCTTTTCCTACTCCTTGTGTTTGTTTGAGAACCATTAGTCTTTATTTTCTGGAGTGCTCCATATCTTTTAGCTTCCTTCAGCTTCGGCATAGCTGTTCTATATCCTCAAATCCTTATTGTCACTATAAATTGCTTGGTCTGATTACAATGAAGACAAGCTCTGTTAGATTTGTTCCTCTGAGGTAGATTACCACTCTTACGGTATTTTGTTTCAATGCCTTCTTGACAGCCTACAATACTCTATTATTTTGATGTTGGGAGATATCACAATTGTTGTCCTTTGAAAGTAAGCAATACTTCTTTATTTGTTTCCCAGATAAATGCTTCAGCAGTTGCCAGCTTCATATACTGTTCCACGGAATACTGTTCCACGATATCCATGTCTAAGAGGTTATCTTTCTATTTTATTTTCACGAGGCACTATTATTTCTTAGACGGAGATGATGTAGCTGAGGTCATTTCCTAAATTTGCAAAAATTGTGTTGTGCCTGACTTGGAATTATTGGTCTGCATTTTCAGGCGTTTATGATGGCATCTTGGAGCTTAAGCAGGATAGTTTCTTAGCCTCAAGAAATCCTCTTGGTTTGGAGGTTAGCATTCTTGTTTCTCTGGTCTTTTACTTTCTTTTGTTCAAATCTTTTCAAAGATAGGACTGGGAATTAGAGCTATCCTGAATAAATGGAAGCTTCTGCTTCTTCAGAACTTCTTTCTTAACGATCAGCATCAGACTTAATCTTTGAAATTCCAAAGGTTGCTAAATGATTGGTGTCATAATGACCAACTCCCATGAGTATTGTAATGTGCTAATATACTATTCCAAGAAATCTGAAATGTGTTTTATCTTATTCAAAAAAATGCTACAGCAGCAAGAGAACAAAGTGTTGTTACTTGAATTTGCCATGCAGTATGTCTCATAATTATCCAATTTTTCATTAGCTTGATAGAGGTTGGTACATCCCAGGGGCGGATCTACATAGGACCACCTAAAATTTTGAAAAATTGTAGGAGTCTTTATGCATGGTGCATTCACCCCAACCCCAGGAGGGGAAAAAAAGAGAGCTGTTTCTGTGTAAATTTCTTCCGTCTTATTTAACTATATTCACTTTCCAAAATTTTACCCTAGATGCTACTTCGATCTCTCTATCCCATTAAATAACAAACTCATTTTTTGTGCACTGGGTGAGCTCTTTGCAAAAATGCAAAGGAAAGGCTTTGTACAATACGCCCACCCTTCCCCTACCCCCGTATTAAGTCGAGGAGCACTTTGTGCACCGGGTGAGACCTTTTTATTATTCTTTTATTTCCATCCCTCGCCTCTCTCTCTCTGAAAAATAATAAACCCAGAATGGGCTTAATAGATGATATTTTTTATTATTGCTCTTTTAAGAATTTATATGGTATTGTGTTTACAAGATTATAATCATAAGCTATTTTAATTAGGAGAGTACTTAAGTTGTGCACTCTACTTGTCTTAGTAATGTATAAATATTTTAAACCAAAATAATATTTGAGTAGATATTATTTTTGAGATTTATTATTGTTCATAAGTTGTTTTTATCTATATAATGCTGGATTAGCATGCATTGCCCCCTTCCCTGAAAAAAAATAAAATACAAAAATCTGGATCCATCATCAGTACATCCAAAACTTAAGTGAACTTCGTTGTTCCATTTTGCATTTCTTGCAATGGTTATGCAAATCCTCCATATTATTGGCCTGCTTTATATCGCCATTGCCTATTTTCAGGTTTTCTCCTGCTATTTCTTCTATTTATTGCCTTGAACTATGATTAATAATTAGTGAACGCGATAAAAGATGCTCCAAGTGTTCTGCCTCTTGTTGGCTATTAATTTGTAAATTAGGTTAGAATTTTACTTTTGTTGATCTTTAGGGTAACTGCGATAACTCAATCCTAGTTTGTGTGCTCGTTGCAGTTGAGGAAAGGATATTTACAGATTGGTGACATAACTATTTCAAGGACCACTCTGAATTCTATTTCCCCGGGCCCCAGTTCATATATAAGAGTCAAGAAGGATGATGCAGTTCCTCAAAATGTGGATCTTCCACCCATCTTGCCAAAGAAAAAGAAGAAGCCATATCCGGTGCCTATAAAGACTATCCTTAGGAATGCCAGGGCTGACAAGAAACTTGCAATGTTGGGGATTGAAAAGCCGCTTCAACCTCCAAAGAATGGGCTGCTTGTTCATGAACTGATTCCTGTTGCTTATGAAGTATTAGATGCTTGGAAGGTCTTGATTAAAGGTCTTGCACAGCTTTTGCATGTTGTTCCAGTGCATGGATGCAGGTAACTTGCATTTACTTCAAAAGTTTCCTAGATGTTTAAGAAGTAACTGAATGCTAATGTTGCTGATTAGGCCAAGAACTATTGGACTGATATCTTTCTAGTTGTTTTGCAGTGACTGCCCTGAGGTTCATGTGGCTCAGACTGGTCATCGCATTCAGGACTGCACTGGTCCAAATAGCGTGAAGCGTCGGAGTTTCCATTCATGGGTCAAGGGTTCCATTAATGATGTCCTTATCCCTATTGAATCATACCATATGTTTGACCCTTTTGGCCGGCGGGTCAAGCATGAGACTAGGTTCGACTATGATAGAATTCCAGCTGTGGTGGAGCTGTGTATTCAAGCTGGTGTTGATTTACCAGGATATCCTTCACGGCGGAGAACCGAACCTATTCGGATGCTTGGCAAGAAAGTGATTGACCGTGGTGGATATGTCGAGCAGCCCAAATCATATAGTACTGGAGAACGAAGTTCCTCTCTTGTGGATCTCGATACTCATGCAACAATTGGAAGATATGAACCTCCTTTAGCCTCAGATGTTCCAGTGATAGCTCAGGAGACTATGGATGCATATGAGACAGTTAGACGCGGAGTGACAAAGTTAATGAAGAAATACACTGTGAAGGCTTGCGGGTATTGCTCGGAGGTTCATGTGGGTCCATGGGGTCACGATGCTAAGCTCTGTGGAGAATTCAAGCACCAGTGGAGAGATGGAAAACATGGTTGGCAGGATGCAACAGTGGATGAAGTGTTTCCCCCAAATTATGTATGGCATGCTCGAGATCCTGAAGGGCCTCCTTTGATCGGGAAGCTTAAGAGATTCTATGGTAAGGCTCCAGCTGTAGTTGAAGTGTGTATGCAAGCAGGTGCAACGGTCCCTGATAAGTACAAGCCGATGATGAGGCTTGACATCGTGGTCCCTGATGGTGAAGAGGCACGCTCAGCCGCATAAGACATGTATGCCTTTGCTTTTGGGGCTGTCGAAATTTCTGAGTGGCTTGTATATTTGTTAGGATTCACATAATCTGTGTATGAATATTGATCAAGAAAGTTAATGAAGATGGTACTTTGCTTCCACAATAAGATGCCTTGGTGATAGGACATTGTGTGAACCATGGATGCGTGGATTGTGCGTTTTTGGTGCTGGACCGGACCGAGAGGCCATTTGGGATTGATTAAAAAATGCTGCTTATAAGTACTTAGTACTCATAAACAGTTTTTTAACTTATAAACTCATTCTAACTTTTTCAAAAATTAAATTGTTATCTGTTTAGATAAATATTACTTAAAACTAGTTAATTGTTTAATAAAATTAATTTATTTTAATTGTGTTTAAAAGTATCAAAATAAAAAACCTGAGTGGAGCAACTCTTTTTTTTTATCGCTTATAATCAATTTTAAAAATTTTAATTAACAAATGGTTATAATTTTAATTTTGACTTTATAAACTGATTTGATCAACTTATAAACAATTCCAAACACCCTCCGTCTCCCCCTTCGTACAAATGCCTAAACAAGTTTGAACAATGCCTAAGCCCATTAAAGCCAATAGTTGTTTAACCAAGCTTCTATTTTTTTTTTTTTTTTTCAGTTGATGTTATTCTTTTTCCTGTATTTTGCTCAAGGAAATCAACAACATATGCATTTTGAAATTTCAGGCACTCTATTTAGTTGGTATCCGATATGAGGTATGCTTCCTCCTTCAGCTATTGGAATGAAGTGGCTGCTTCAACTATTGCAGAGAGGAATTGTCATTAGAGTCATTAGGTCGAGTGATGCCTATCAGGGCTCTCTTCTCTGACTTGAAATCAAGAGTGAGTCCTCATATCTCAGTTTGTCAAACTCCTAAATTAGGATATCATTTTGAATTGAAGGTTATAAATTTATATAGAACATACCGGCCGTTAACTAATTTTAATTGAACTTTGTTGCCTAGTCTTCCTCATTTGTCTTTAGTCCTATGACGTAGGAAGTGAAGTCTGCAGGTAATATAAAATTTTATCAATCATGGATTTGGATGCACCAAATTTAAATAAAAAAAAAATTCTTGCATTTGGTTATAGTTTTCAAGTATAAAACAAAAAGGCATCTTCCCTATTTTTTTTCTTTATTTATTTATTTATTTCGCTTTTTTTTTAACTGCATAAGGATTTGAATCTGGGATTACCAGATTGTGAGAGACAGATTTATACCATTAAACTGTTTCTTTGGATGACAAACTTGAATTATATGCATACCCGTTTGACATTGAGATAAGAGGGGTTTAAAAAAATCTTTTGCCATTTGAACTGATTTTGTTTAGTAAATTTTATTTTATTTTTAATTCCAGAATATGCAAGTATGAACGATTGAATTGAATGCAACATCAACCTAACATAACACACCCAGCAATCCTAGTTGTTGTTGCACAAAGAATCTTAATTTCCGAATACCATAATAAAATTTTAGGCAAATCTTCTTGCTTTTTTTTTTTTTTTCCTAATTTTTATGTCGTACCCGAACCGTCACATTAATTGTAACCCAAAATTAATTAATAATATTAATACCAAATTTTCATCAACATTATACATTATCCTTATTGTTGTTCTTATGTACAACTGTTTCTTTTTTTTTAAATTATAATAATACTTTTAAAAATTATTCTAAAAGTTATAATTTTAACGCATATTATATCGTATTTTATCAACAACAATAACAATAAATTAAGATTTAATTTTAAATTTTAAAGTTAACAGGTTATATCATTTTTTCGATATCTCACTTTGTCGGAAGAGTCCACAAAGATGTTGATGACTCGAGACAATGATGTAGTCCTAAAAATTGCAATATACTTTGTCTATTTAATATAAAGTTTTGAGTTTGACTTCTTGGATAAAATTAAAAAGAAGAAAATTGTGAAGCACCTTTTTTTTTTCTTCATCTGACCGAAAGAGAGAGTTGATAGGGGTTGTGAAAGATCATCGTGGTAAATATGTACCTTAAAGAAGCAAGGTGTAACAACATATGACGACCGCGAGTTATTATAAAATTTTAGGTCAACTCCAACGTATGACTTCCCACCGACATACTAGAGAACACGTGTATTAAAAATATTGTTGTTCTTATAGAATTATATATTTTTAAAGAAATTAGTCTAATAAAAAATATTATAAATAGAAGAAAATAAAATAAAGACTTAAAAGAAGTTGAAGTTTTGAAAACATCTCCTACATGTGTATTAAAAATTCTTAAAAGTCCAAATCCACCCCCCAAAAATAATTATTAAAAAATCTTTAAATTATTTTATAAATAAATTGAAAATAATTATAATAAATAACAATTAACATTTAAGTTTTATAAATAATTTATAAGTAAATAGTTTTATAAATAATTTTAAAATATTTATAAATTAAATATAAATGTTTTAAGTATTCATGAATATTTAATTGTTATATAAATTTTTTTTGACTTTTCAGGAGGCAACGGCCAACGGCGTATGCAAAATGAAGATGACATTGAGGATGAGCAACGTTCATCAAGTGGTTCCGCATTTCAGTATTTTGTCCAATCAAGATCCTCCACGTCTCCAATTTCAACTCCTTTTCCATTGTGCCCTCTTGCTGTCTTCACATACACGAATCCACGAACCACCGTTCCTTCCTTCCTCGACCCCTCTCTCTCTCTCTCTAAATTCTCTCACTTTTGTGTGAACATACAAGAAGTCACCGATTCTTCGAAGACCCATATAAATTGTCTTCGTTTCTGTCAAATACTCATCATCATATAATCCCAATCTCTCTCTCTCTCTCTCTCTCTCTAATTCCTCTCTTTTTATCCGAAAAGAGTACAAAATATCACCAATTCTCCAAAGACCTATAAAGATTCTCGTCATTTCTATCATCGTCGTCGTTATATGATCACAGTTTCTCTCTCTCTAAATTTCCTCACTTTCTTTGAAAGTTAAAAAGAAATCCCGTCATTTTGGCAAACATTCATTTAAATTTTATTCGTTTAAATCAAATACCCAACACCAGAAATCCCAATCTCCCACTTTAAATCTCAAAAACCCAATTAAAGCATCATAGAGACTAGTCATTGAATCTACAAGAAGACCCAGAAATCAGATCAAGCTCAAAATGATTCAAACACTTACCTACTGGCTCTCGGAGCATCCATCGATTATAAAGTTCCGGTGGGACCACACCCAATCATTTGGCTCCACGTGGTCATTCCTCTTCGCATCAATCTCTCTCTACCTTTCTTTCTCTCTCTTCCTCCACCTTTCTGTCTCTCTCCTCCGCCACCGTCGCCCGATCCCTCTCGGCCCAATCCCTGCCGTCCACTCCCTCATCCTCTCTCTCCTCTCTGCTACCATCTTCGCCGGAATCCTCCTCTCCTCCGCAGCCGAAATCCGCGACACCAGGTGGTTCTGGCGCCGCTCCAAAACCCCTCTCCAATGGTACTTCTGCTTCCCTCTGGGTACCCGCCCATCGGGTCGGGTCTTTTTTTGGTCATACGTATTTTACCTTACCCGTTTTCTCCACATGGGTCGTACCTTCTGCACAATCCTCAAGCTCCGGAGACTAACGTTTTTTCAACTGTTTAACCAGTCGATGCTGACGTGCATGTCTTTCCTATGGCTCGAGTTCTCTCAGTCCTTTCAAGTGCTGGCTATTTTGTCGGCCAGTTTGGTGTATTTTGTGGTTTACGGGTACCGGTTCTGGATCCAAGTCGGGTTGCCCGGTTCGTGTTTTCCCATAATAGTGGTTGGCCAAGTGGTGTTGTTGGGGTGTAATCTGGCTTGTCACATTGGGGTGCTGCTCTTGCATTTGTTGAAAGGTGGGTGCAATGGAATTGGTGCATGGATTTTCAATTCGGTCCTCAATTGTGTCATTTTGTTGCTTTTCTTGAATTTCTATGTGAAGAAGTTGCATATGAAGAAAGACGTTCCTCTTGCTCATGGTGTGGTTGAAGACATTGGCCGGTGCAAGTCTATGAAGCATGAATAGCAAAACGGAAAGAAGTATGTTGGAAGAGTTTTTCCTGTAAAGAATTTAACAGTAATTTGTATCAAATTAATAAAAATATGATTTCAGATATCGATTAACAAAATAGAACTGCGTCACTCATCATGGTCATAATGAGCACGCGGAATGTATCATCACATGTAAAAATTTATTTGATCTTAATGAAAAACATTTTTCTTAGTTTTAGTGAAAATCATGGAACAACAAATCCTAGGTGAATTCATCTTCCTTCTTTCGGAGATGGAAAGTACCGATGCCATATTTCTAGGAATTTTGTTTTGTAGTAGCACGAGAATTCTTGTACACAAGTCCATAACCGGAGGAGTGGTAGCATCAAACTCCAAAAGCAATGCCACCATGACAACATCATTTTATGGTCCAATTTGTATTAATTTTCATTTCTTCTCTGCCTTTGCTAGGCTTTTGCTCATCTTTATACTTGAAAAAAGTTCAATGATTTTATAAAAATTGATGGTCTATTATTTCCTTGGTCGAAATTAAATCAAAGGATTAATTAAATTGCCCTAATTTTGGATTTTTTGTTACAATTTATCGACGGCGACCATAGCAAGCTTCTAAATATTTTAAATTAAAAATACATTTCCCCTTTATATTGTTTCCTAAAATGGATTATTTGCTAAGAGTCTGTAACAGTGTTTATAGTTTCATTGGAATATTTTGTAGACATTTATATTAAAATCAAGAGTAACAATCCAAATAGATCAAATTACACATTGCAGTATTATATTACTGTAGTAAAAATCAGATATTTTCAAATTTGAGTAATTTTAAACTTAATGAAAAATATTTCAGTTTTAGCGAAAAAATAATTAAAATATATTAAGATCATAGTTATTGAACGCTACTCGTATATTGACTCGTGTGTCTTAAAATTTATGACTTAATCGGTTGAATCGTTAGGTTACTGGTTGAACTACTAATTCTTTGTTATTTTAAAATATAAAAATATAAAAAATTATATTTTTTAAATATAAAATATCAAACATAATATTTATAAAAACTAATATAATCACGTAATAAAAATTAAAAAATTATAAATAGGTTATTCCATTATCCCCCGTCTCCTTTAAACTCTCTCTCTCTCTCTCTTAAAGAAAGTAGCATCATTTTTAATGTGAGAAATTGTCTGAGTGATATAAATTCTTTTTTCTTTTTTATGAATCTTTGGAAATTAAAATCGTTGTAAGTCTTTCCACACCTTTGAAACTCTCCCATTTTTGAATGGGGTAAGAGGGGATTACTATGAGTGTCATCGGAAATGTGATTTTTTTATGCGAATCATACGAGTTGAAGGTCGATTTGCTATTGACTCGCAAATTTATACGAATTGACTGTATAAACGATCTAAGTTATGAATTGATCCGTAAAGTGTATGAGTCGAGAGTTGATTCCGTCTGACTGACGAATTGGTCCGAATTTAATAACTATGATTATGATAGATTAATACGTAAAATTCAATTTATTTAGTTATGACTTATTTGATCTCTTTAATATTATTTTAAAATTAATATTCAAAGTGGGTAGTTATACTTAGAACATTTATGCTAAAAAATATATATATGCATTCCAAATTTGAGCCTAAGCAAAAGCACCTTTTACTTGTGGTGCTAAAAAAATATATATGTATTCCAAATTTGAACCTAAGCAACAGCACCTTTTACTTGTGGTGCATCGGTGTGCGTCGGTTACTCACCCACATTGGAAAATTTTTTGGGGCCGAAGATTTTGGACTAAAGTGTTGATCTTTTCAATGATTGAAGTCATTCATTGGAAGCCGAATTCCAAATACTTATCATAATCCCTAAGAATTCGATGCATCACTCCACCTGCAACTGGGACAAACATGTAAAATCATGTTCCTCATTATCCCCGCACCATATTAAAAAAAAAAAAAAAATGGGTGTTCCCCATTCTTGACTTTTCCTTTTACTATGTAACGTGTTCCTCATTTTAATCTTAATTGGGCCTCATGGGTCACCTGCAATTAATATTTTTTTACCATATTTGGTGATAAATTTATTGATTTTAATTATATCAAAACGGGTTAACTATCGAAATTTTTTTATTCTTAAAAATTGAATATGAGAATTTAATTAAAAAAATTTTAGTGTTTTTATGATTGAATCAACACAAAATTGATATCCGAAATTAATGTTTGCATGGAGGTTTGGTAGCTCCGGATCCGGTTTTATGAGAATAGAAAAACCATAAATGATGGCTCGCAAAGCAGGGTGGGTTGGTATTCTTTCCGCATGAAACCTAAGATAACCTGAAAAAGTAACCTCAAAATGAAATTATACTCTTTGATCTTGACAATGATTTTATTTTGAAAAAGAAAGTGTTGATTGTTCACGCTAACGTTGTACCAAGCCCCATCTTGTCAAGAAGAAAGTTGGATGGGACCATTCCACATACCAGAAGGCAAATCAATAATTGTGACAAACAGTTGCAGCAGGGCTTTACCATTCGATTGACCCATAAAATTAAGTAAAATTTTCATTTAAAAACTTATTAACATGAAAATAAATTTATTCTTCTTGATAAGATATTGAGTTCAATTAAAAATTTTATTTTTTTTAATATTTTAATTTGAATTAAAAAATATGAGTTTAAATATAACATATGAAAATTTATAGACCCTAATTCTAGAACGAGGAATTTGTGGCAGACATGAGCGTGACAACTACGGCAGTAAAACTTCTCATCCATCTGTCAAGTTTCAAGCACACAACCTAATTTGCTTGTCTCGCATGGTCTGACAGTGATAACCAATGAAAAATTAACCAGTCGTTAAAGATATTAAATTTTTTTCATTAAATAATAAATTCAAAATTAAAGATAATGATTGATTATAAAAAAGAAGGAGAGAGAGAGAGTCCATAAATCATTAGATGAACTTTTTTTTGGCCAAAATTTATTTAGTTTATTGTTTTAGAAATATAAAAAAAAAATAACTTACATCTTAACCATATCCACTTCTCTTTAAAAAAGTTGATTAGGTAAATAGTAAAAAATGTCAATCTTCATTAGAAAAATTTATTATTTTACTCACAAAACTTAATTTTTAATTAATCTTTTTTATGTTACTTCAAAATATTCAGATAAGATAAGAGAAATATAAACAAGTTGAGTCAAATTGAAATTATTGAAATAGAAAAAAGGAAAAACTAAATATTAGAAAAAAAAAAAAAAAGAAAGGGCGGTAATGGGAAAGGTCAAGGGTCAAAGTCAAAGGTCAATGGGAAGGCTCACACGCGGCCACCGAGTTGGAAAAACATGAAATAAATGAATGAAAATCTAAAATAGTGTGAGCTGCGTGATAATCAAGTGTGATAACGTGCATAATAAAAGGAGGTGGGAGGCAAAATGAATTCGTACGTAGAATTAATTTAGGTTAACAAAATTCGTACGAGGTAGAATTACGTTAATTTAGGTTAAGAAAGAAAATGCCTTACCATTGAGAATTTAGTTTTTTTTTTTTTTTTTGGTGCAGGGAAGAGGAGAACAGAAGACACAAACAGAGGAAACAAAGAGCAACTAGGCAGAACCTGAGCTACACGAGCTCAGACGTGAGGGGAAGCTAACTTCTTCCTCCTTCTAGACCAAGAGACACCCTAGTATGCCCATCGTTTCACATTGCACTTGCATTGCGTTGTTTGCATTGTAGCATGCGAGTCCCTCACCCTCACAAGATTATTCATGTGCATTGCTTGTCCAGAGTCAGGTTGAAGTTAAGTAAATGAAGCAAATTCATGGGGGGAGGGGGAGAGAGAGAGGAGATGGAGAATTAATTTTTGGGTTACTAATCAAATCAGGTCAAGGACCGATGCAGAGGTAGGAAACCCGGGGGCTGCTGTGCGACAATTAATTTTTGGAGGGACCAAGTTGATGATTTTCAAAAGGGCATAAAAATTAGAGTCAAGAGTGACTCTTTCTTATTTTACATCACATTTATTATATAGAACAAACATTTTTTATATATAGTAAAATACTGTTTTGCATAGTAAACTAACATTTCGCTCTAAAATTCTTTAAATTTGTGATTGATATAAAAATGTTATAATTGAAGAGTTAAAAATTTTGTCACAAATAAATATTTATGGGGTATTTTTTTTATTTTTTTTGAAAATGGAAAAAACAACAAAACACTAAAGTATAACAAGGCCAATTGGACCTAGTCTCTTGATTGTGAGAATGGCCGTACCCAGCTTGTCTCCTTGCAGAAGCTCACCGGAGGGGACCAGAAGATACGCATGCCTGGCTTTTGTGTGTGATCAAGATTTGTTAGTTGGTCGACCTTCTCCACAAATGTGAGATACTGCAAAGACCCCAACTTTCAGCATGAGGTCCATGGGATATAAGCATTTATTTATTTTGATAGTATACCAACTGGTATCAGGTACCGGAATCATACTCTGACTAATTTGATTCGGGATTTGTAGCAGCCCATTTAAAGTGACAATCATCTCAATGTAGTTTTTTCTATACTCAAACAACGAGTCAAACTTAAAAATTTGATTATAAGATTTAACGTCATATTTCATTTGAACAACTGTCCGCCGGTGGGATACAAGCATTTATTTATTTTTTGGTCGGCAAATACAAGCATTTATGAGAAGCGCATAGGTGAAGCAGATCAAGATGTTGAGCCATTAAGATCCAAAGATTTGACTTTGGGCCTCATCTAGAGTTTCAAGCTAAGCTAGCCCATCTGGCCTCAATCCGTAATGACTTTGGGTCAGGTGAAAGACATTGGTCTTAATTCAAGCCTACATCACTTTCAGAGGAGGGGGCCCAACTTTAGGAAAAAGAAAAGGAAAAGGAAATTTTTTTTTTCAACCGCTGATATTCAGATTCTATCAAACTAATTCAATTCGAGTATTATAAGATCTTGGCTTTCTCAAATCTTTTTTCTCCATTTTTAGGATTCGAATTCGAGATCTCTGATTAAAGGAATAAAATATCGAACCACTAAATCAAAAAGAGTTCGATAGAAAAAGGAAATTCTATTTGCATATGTGCCAAATTTGCATTCATATTTAAAATATTATAAATAGGAAAATTACATTTTTGTTCTCTTTTATTGATACGTCATTTTTTTTTAGTTTGGATTTAATCATTGGAAAAAAAAAAAAAAACTCATCAAGATTTTCTTAACTATCAAGATCTTGAGTTTAACTTTTCTAAGAGATTATATGAAAAAAAAACAAAAGGAAAAAAAATCTTATAAATTCATTAAACTCAGCAAATTAACTCAAAAAAAAAAAACCCAATTGAATCAAAATTTAAAAACCTTTTAATGCATAATTAAAGAAAGGAAAAAATTGTACTAAAGGAATCACCCATTAAGGTGGATAAATAAAAATATTTGCTTGTAGACAACCATTCCAGGCTTGCATTTGTTTAGAAGATAATCTTTATGAGTGGCCATTTTTGTCCCACGAGGAATTATTCGAGGGATTGATTCCTTTACCAGTTCAACTTGTTACTAAACTATCTCCCTCTCCCTCTCCCTCTCCCTCTCCCTCTCCCCCTTCCTTTGTCTTTGTCACTTTGCCGTTGTTCTTTGAACTTGAAGAACAAACACAAACTCATACCGGAGATAAAGCCTTTTTTTTTGTTTTTTTTTTTTGCTCCATCTACTCTCAATAAGGTTATGCGACAATGACCCTTGAAAAACTAAGGTCTTATTTTCATTTTTCTCCTTTTATTTTGCAATATTTCCTTTTCAAAAGGTCCAAGATTGAGGATTTTGATTAGGCATGTCTAGCAGGTGGGTCTCTTTCTTCTCGTGAGTGGGGGAAATGGAATTTAATATTGAGGGGTCCGTGAATGAACTCAATTTTTTGTCTTTGTAAAGAAATATTTGTATGTAATCCTCTTTATTGATATGATATGTTGATTTCGAATTTAAATTTTAGTATAAAATTAAAAAAAAGAAATATTTGCATATGTCACACGATTTTGACCTTTTAAAGCACCTTTGTTTAACGTATTTCAACCTCTACAAAATTCATTTTATTTGTAAATTTTATTTGGATCCCACTCCCTGTATAATCCTTTTTCCTATTTCGTTACCTTATTTTTATTTTATTTATAATATTTTTAATTGAAATAAAAAATATAAAATATTGTCACAAAAATTAAAATTTTTTAATAAAAATAATTAAAATGATCATTAATTTTTCCAATAAAAACCCTATTAACCTCTATTTTATCTTATCTTAACTTTTTCGATCAAGGGCAAAATATTAGAGTTACAGTCCAACATAGTTTCTTTATTTTTCTATAATTAATTGATATCTTGAGTCATACTCAAACTAATTCAATCTGAGTATTGTCGGATCCAATTTAGAAGAATCTTTTCTAATACAGTTTTTTCTATTTTCAATTTTTAAACTCAAGATTTGATTAAAATAGATAATACTTTTATCGATTAGACCAATTGTTTGTTAGCGTAGTCCAACATAGTTGACTCCATAATATTCACATCTCTTGCCGTCATATGTTCCGGTGCTATATCTAAATTTGAGTATTCCAAAAATAAGATTTTCTTGTTTTATACTAACAGAAAAAATTTTAGTCCTTTCGGTAAAGAATAAGAAAATTAACAGACCAAAGCATCTTGATTTCCTTTTACTAAGTGCCCTAAATAAAATTAAAACCGAAAGCACTTTATTTTCCTTTCATCATGAGAAAAAGCATTCAACACAGCAATGAGAAAATGAAACGAATCACCATCTTGTGCTCATATAATTGGCATCACGACTTTCATCAGATTGCCCAATTTGTAAATATAAAGCTTATACGCCTTTGCTTGGGCCACTTTTATCAAATAGGCAAACTCCTTTTACAATGAAAGAAGGAGAGAGGAGTTCTAAAGGGGACTGTTCGGTGATTATCTCAATCTTGAGATTCAGATTTTGAACTTTTGTATAATAAAATAAAGGAGAGAAAAAAAATAAAGATATGTATTTGTTGGAAGGAAAGTGAAACTAAGAGGAGTTTAGATGGAAATTTCAATATAAAAATTATTGATGGTATTGATAATAATTATAATTTTAATATTTTTTTATAGAAAATTTTAATATTTATTTATAAAATTTTATATTTCTTAAAAGTTATTAATTTTTACAAAGGATAAAAAAAATTAAAAAAAAAAAAACTGAATTATTTAACCACGAAAGGAGTCACTATAATCGTCGGTCCGGATTATTCGAGACAAATCCCCAGATATCGGAAGGTGTCCGAGACATAGTACAAAAAAAAATTGTATGATTTTAATAATTATAAAAGAACATAAAAAAAATCTCTCTATTTGTTTACAAGGAGCCGCCACTAAAGATATTAGAACCTAATCAACCATGTAAGGATTTTTTTTTTCTTTTTGTTTCAAACTTTCGATTTCCTAATCTCACTTCTTTTTTGAGCAATCAACAATAAAGTCCACTTACTTTTTTACTAGCAAGTTAAAGAAAATAATTTTCTCTTAATTTTTAATCGACGTCGTAGAATCGAAACCAGAAACCAATACCCAGTGTCTATGGCTAGCTAATTAAAGAAATGAAGTTTCTGCAAATCCTTTATCATCACCGTGCGAGAGCCAGAGCCAGAAACAAAACCAGTATACTCATGTCCAAAAACCCTTCTCAGCTCATTGTACCTCTCCACATCAAAATTGTTGATCCTCATGAGCTTTTCTTGCCTGGTCTTGAACCTACTTTGGAAAAAGCCCTCAAAAGAAGGCTCTTTAGAGGTCCTTAGGAAAAATGCATAGCAAGCCATGAAATAGAACGAGGTGACATAAAAGCAAATTGGCTCCATCACATCCCATGAGAGGTCCCAAAATGTGAGCCTCATGAACCCTGCGGTTTGCACTATAAGGTAGGCAAGACCGCCCCATAGCTCGCGGCCCACCAAGGTCTCCGCCCTCTTGTCGATCATTGCCTTTTGCTTCTCCAATTCCTCCAATTCTTTTCTTCTTGGATCATTTGGACTTGTTGTCTTAGGCAGTAGAGCCTCCATTGCTTTTGCTACCTGTAACAAAAAATGTAAAGAACTTTTGGGTAAACTATGGCCCACTCTCACCTACTTTGTACATGATGTTAGGTTATTAATTAAATAATTTGGACTTATTCTCACCAAGGCTCAATATTCTCACTTGGGAACATAAAAAAAAAAAAGGTTTTTTTTCCTTCTAAAATACCATAATCAAACTCTAAATTGGGACACATTATTTTTCAAAAGTCAAAAGACGAAAAGGTCCCTGGTCCAAAATTTTGGTCATTTTCAATGCGAAAGCCTTAAAAAAGAAAGAAAGAAACAGATATTATAAAGACCATGTCCCTTCGGGGACATCCGATAAAGACCATATGTCCACCATTTTTGGGGCTCTCAAAATTAGCATGAATCATATCTATCGGAAACAGAAAAATTCAAGATCAGGATTCGCTTGGTGGTCAAGCGAACTTGGCAGACACGAAAAGTAGAATCCAAATTGGAGTCTACAATTGGACTCTTACGTTTGTAAAACGAAAACAAAAACATTTTCGACAAAGTGGTCTAAAACAGAAGAACCAATTGGTCAACAACCTACGCGTTAGTCCTCAACAATACCCCAACCCACCCTCGGGCGTGTACCACGTAACTTCATTGTTAGCTCCTCTCCATCTCTCCCTCCCTCCCTCCCTCTCTCTCTCTCTCTAAATCTTTTTATAATCCCATAACAACCCAAATACTATTTATTTTTTTAAAATGTGTCCTGCAATATTATAACCCAAATACTGTGACCCGTCCGACTCCATTATTATTATTTTTTTTGAAAAGTTGCATTTTTATTATTAAAGAGGATTTGTCACTGCAGGGGAATTTGAGGGGGATGGTGTTTTTGTCATCTACTAAAGAGCAAACTTGAACCCCCTTAATTCACGTTTTAGATCTGGCCTGTAACACTTTCCTGTTCCAAAAATAGAAAAAAAAATCATAAAAGCATTTATTAGTTTTCGGTAATCTCACTTAAAAAAATTTCAAAATTTGGGAAATAAGACCAATTTCTTCACTATTTTTCCAATATTTACCGCAAAAAATAGTAAAAAAATAAATTTCCAAAAACAAAAATAGATGGGAGGGAATAAAATTATTACCTCATTTGGACGAAGATACACGGAATCGCCCAAGACTATGACCGACCCGGATTCATCCAGCATCTTGGCGTATTTGGGACCCAAACCCGGATCCGGAGACCATTCAGAGCAAAGCTCTACAAACTCCGAATAACTGACCCGACTTTTCGGGTTTGATCTCAGCTTTTCCTTCAACATTTCCAATTGCGCAACTTTCAGCACCTTCCTCATATCCTGGACGGAAAATCCCTCCGCCGCCGTATCCTCCGCCGTTGACGGCGGAGGAGAAGGAGGAGTTAAGCCATCTAATCGAATCCGTTCTTTGGCAATGTCGATGGATTTGATTTTCTGTACGAGATTTTCACCGAAAAAAGTGGATTTGACTCCAGCCGGAGAGGTTTTGGCCGACGGGAAAAAGGCGCCGGACTGGAGAAACCGGCTGAAGAACCCGGAATCTCCCGGGTCCAGATCCGGGTTAAAAGAGTGATTACGCGAAGGGTTGGGAGGGATTAAGATTTTGATGGTCGAAGGATTGGAAATGCGGCAGTTTGTTATGACCGAGGTTGTCGACATTTTGGAAATGTCGATCAAACGTTGTGCTAGGGTTCGCTGTTTGAACGCCATTTTAGAGAGAGAAAATTCTAGGAAAAGAAATAAACTCTTAGAGAGAGAAAGTGAAGGATAGCAATGGGAAATCGAGGTGATTGGAGAGGGCTTTAAATACGCCCAAAGGAAGGGGACGAAAATATAACCTAGAGAAAATGATGTCAAATATCGCGAGATGGAGAAAAATGCGTTATAACTAAGACTGTTAGGACGATAATTGCTTAGAGCCCTTCTTTTCAACCGAATATTCGCGTTTGGGTTAAGGTTTTCGGCATCTAACGTAAGATCTACACAAGAACCATACAATGGTGTCACGAAACTTCTTGTGCACCCAACTTTCACGGACCAAAAGTCCCTTACACCTGGACTTTCTTAATCACCCTACACGTCCACCCAATTTCATGGTCCGGCACCGTCTCATTTAACCCAAAAAATAATAATAATACAATAAACATTAAAATCTTATTTAATTTACAAATGTTTCAACTTGAAAAAAAAAATTTTATTATAAATCCAATATTAGGAATTCTAGTAGGGGGTTGGAAAATTCAGTATTATCCTCTTAGATCGGCTAATATAACTTATATTAATAATTAATATTTATATAAAAATTTTAATATCTTTTATATTTATTTATTTACTTACATTCTGTTTTTGTTTTAGAACAAATGTGTCGCCATGTATGCTGCCTTCATATCCGATAAATTGGGTTTTTTCTCGTGATAATTTCATATTGCTCATTTTTGGTTTTTTTTTTGGCTTTATTTTATTTTTGAATTTGTTTTTCTTCTTTTTAGATGGGGACTGCACCAAGTAAAATTTTGGGACAAGAGAGTAAATAGGATGAAATGTCCGAAATGACCTTCACCTAGAAGAGCACACATGTTGCCATCCCCGTAGCCTCGGGTGATTTGTGATCTTGTCACCCCCAAAATTCAAGGGGCTTCATTTGGTGTGCCGTGGGATGATATTACTAAAAAAGAAAGTTGTAAGCCAATCAAATATTTGCGTTTCTTTAAAAAATTATTAACTTAAACGTTGCTTTGAATTTATCATTTTGATCTGTGTATTTGTGCTAAAATTTTTAAAGAATATTCTGAATATGAATCGAATTTAATATATTTATGTTTATAAAAAGAAATTTAAAAATAACTCCTTTTGGAGTGAGATTTGGATGGACATGAGGCACACATGGCAAGCTCATTGCCAATATTTATGGTCTTTTTAACGTTGAACTTTTCGGATTTTGTGGATGGATTTAAGGTTGTTCCTTGTTTGGGTGCTCACGGGAGATGCCTTGCTAAACCTGCTAATGAAAATATTTTAGGTCAGAGTAATAATAATTATTTAAACATGTGGATCTTCCCCTAATTTCAATGCTTGCCAAGTTTCATGAATGTGGACGCAATTCTAGAAAGAAAGAATAAAAATGGAGAGACTTTATCATTTGAACTGTCTTGAGGGAGATATTGAGTCTCCCCTGTATACCCTATACAAAAAAAGTGCGGATTAGCTCTATCTTCATTCATTCTTCCTACTCTTTCTTCAATTTGGAGTAATACTTTTTTTTGGGAGGGGGAGGGGGTTATTGTGTATTACAATAAATTAATAATTGATTTAATTTTAAAAATATTTGATTTTTTATTTTTATATTTATGATAATAAATTTTTTATATAAATTTAATATATTTTATATATAAACTCAATCTGTTTCCTTGTCCAAAATTTTTTAATAAAGGTTTTTCTTTTTCTTTCTTTCTTTTCTTTTTTCTTTTTTGTTTAATGAAAAGTGTGGCTTCCAGGGAGTAAGGTAGTTTCGATGGTGGCCAACCCTCCTTCCATACCCTACGCCATGATCACGGATATCTAATCTGACTGTCGGTTGGATCCACATCTTGTGTGCAGCACCTATACTCTGATGCATTATTTTTTTTTCAGTAATACTAAATTTTTAATGAAAGTTATAAAATGTCAAGACCATATGGAACATTATTATCGAAGCTGCTATAAAATCATGGAGATAATATTTTAATTATTCATGACGCATGATATTCCAAGAATAAATGCGAAACAAAAGGAGGAAGAAGATATGATAATGACCCAACAAGGACTTGATCTTAGCCAAAAGGCCGAGAAAGGTATATGACACAACAAGGACCGGCTAGGCTAAGCATGAGAAGAAGAAACCTTGGACGTAACCATTGTTACCCTTTTTATGAAATAATTTTAAGAGGATCGGATGCTTTAGAATTGGATTGACCATTTTCAGCAAAGCAAGCAAAATGTATCAATTATGCCACCTTGGTCCCCAAGGTTCGTAAATTCATATCATTGAGCAATGGCTAAAGGTGATGATCAAGGGAAAGGAAAGGACAATATCCCTTGATTTTGGAATTTATACCCTATTGAAGCAAAAGCTATCACGTAGAAGCACTAGACATCCTTTTCTTTGTAGTTGAGATTGATTTTGACATGAATTCCAAAGTGGTGAAATAGAGTTTTCATTTTGTGTCGAGAGAAAGAGACTACCAGACCCTAAAATTGAAAACATGATCCACTCTAGTATTTGGGTATATGTTATTTAACTTGGTTATTTTGGTTCTAAGTTTATATCATTTCGTTATATATATGTAATTATTCTTTTTTTAAATTATCGTTTCATTAAAAAATACGACAATCGATAAATTTAGTACAATTTTGATGCTAATTAATCAATTTATGATACTAATATTTTACCGTAACCTCTCTAGAATAAATCAGTATTCGTAAGTATGAAGTTAAGGACGTAGGATTTTTTTTTTTTGGTTATAGCAAATTAAATTGTCATGTGAGTATTTCATAAAATTTACATAAAATCATAAGTGCTCATAATGTTATCCATAATAAGAAAATTCCATACCTCTCCCATTTATCATGCATAAATCAAATTTTTATAATTTAAAAAAATTAAGTGCTTAATTGAAAACAATTTAAAAAGAAATCATTTGGAGCATGGGATAATAATTTAAGTATATTAATCAACCTAAATTATTTGCGAAGGGGTAGCCCTGAAATTTTGCAAATGAAAATAATATATACTAAAATTATTTTAAAAATACCCTTAAAATCTTTTAAAATATTATTCATTCCTTAAAAATTAAAATCGCTCCATATTATCTACCGTCTCTTATATAAAATTTTCCTTTTACCAATAATTATATTAAACATATTAATATTTTAATTGTCCTTACATCGTGTGGTGATAGATTTTCACTAAATTGCTTATTATTACAAAATATATTTTAATTAATAGATATTATAATCCACTAAACATGATCAAAATGTTTAGTATAATTACATTATTCTTTTTCCCAATTTGCGATGATTGATGGGTATGGAATGTGATGGAGGTCTCTTTTAGGATTTGCCTTGTATTTTAGCTTCTTTTATTCTAATGATTTCCGCCACACATATTCACAATTATTTTTTATTTTCTGCCCTTTAAAAAAAATTGGGCTGATCAATTGAATGACCCATTTTTGGGTGAATGATTGATTTGAATGAAATTCATAGGCTACTTCTCTCAGTAGAAAATCCAGTCATGCTAGCAAAGACAATCCTCGACAGGACATGCAAGAGATTGCCAAAATCTTCAACATTTTGTTGCTTGAAATTTGGGAAACTTAATTCTCCTCTCTCTCTCTCTACCTCTTGCATGTGCAATGTGATGAGAACAATCATTCCCTTCTATATGCTTGCAAGGGCTATTTAAGAATATTACTCTATTTATCATGCTAATATATATATTTTTTTTATTTTGTCTTTGAAGGACATTCAAATGATAAAAAATTTTTACTTAATTCTCTTTTCTGAGATTGAAATCCCGTATTTAAAATTTTATGAAATTTTCCTGAGTTATAATTAAAACAATAATATTTTTTTATTACAATGGAGATATCGCAACAGGGAAAGATGAAAATTAGAACTCGACATTCCAAATCAAGAGAAGAGTTTTTGATATCAATATATATCAAGGATCTTTGATAATAACTTTGATTTTGTTTCGGAATTGATATGAGATTATAATTGATTTTGAAAAATCATAATCAATGGAAAACTTGTCAGCCTAATAATTTTAATTTTATTTTAAAATTAATTTGACTGATTATAATTGATTTAGATCAATGATAAATGATAAAAAAAAAGTGTAATATTTAATCAATGATTTCATATCACATCAATGGTAAAGAAAATCACGATCAAAATATTTACCAATAATTTGTAATTCTCTGAGATTAATGTGCATAAGTTCATCAATCATTCCCTAGGCTTTGGTAAGTGATTGATGGAGTCAGCTTGATGGACTTGAGTCGAAAATTGTTATACAAAGCAAATGCTATGAAACTTGAGCAACCAAATATGGACAATGAGTTGTTGGGGGCTGCCATTAATGGAAGATGCGTCATCTTCTTCCATAAATATTAATTAAATTCAGTTGGTTGCTTCGTCTGCCACCACTAATCAAACAACAACGTATAATTATTTTGAATGTTACATCGGACGAAATGTTTGACTTTCACTTTTTAGGCTAATTTTTGTCATGCATTGGAGGGAGGGAGGGAGGGAGGGAGGGAGGGAGAGAGAGATTTGCTTTCAGGTTTAGTGTTGATGCAAAACCTTTTGCCGAGACTACTATTTCACACTGTTTAATGACTTAATGACTAGATCTGATGGCATAAAACCACGAGGGCCAATGAGCAATGCCATATCGTTGGCCAAAACCTGATCGAAAGAAGAAAAAAATAACAGGGACCAATGCACAATTTATACACCAGAAGGTTCTCAACCCAGTAGGTTCTATCCCACATGATTAAACATCAAAGTGACAAATTATATATTTTCGTCCAAGCAAACAAGGTCTGAACCAACAGCGATATTGTTGCATCAACTGCATCTCAACTCTTGCCTTGCTCAACTCTCCCAAAGTTCGAAATGGATCCTTCTGTAACTTTGATGATGCCAATTTTTTGCAGAACTAAGGCCTGGCGACCCCATAACCTGAAAATCAGGACTTGAAAAATGATCAGCTTGAACCCCATCATGGACTCTTCCCTTCTTCCAAGTTATGACTGATAAAGGGACAATGCCAATGTGACGCAATGGTATCTCCTATCTCCAAGAAATCTGAATTTGGCCATAATCGATATTACATATGTTGCCCATGACAAAAATATCATCTCCAATCAAAGCTTGTCGAAGTCAATCCCTTATAAAACTTCCCTATCGAAAAAGAAAAGGAACAAAATAATCAAACCTACAGCACATGCGCACGTACACACAATCACAGAGACAAAATGGGAAATATTGTATGCGGAAGTGAGGGTGGGGAAGGAAGACAGTGAGAACAAAAACACAGACCTGTAGGGTGACCTCATGCAAACCAATAATGCTTCTTTTAAGTTGTAACCCGCCACAAGCTCATCCTCATGATGGACACTAAAATACCAAGAAAATCTTCTGCCATGGAAACGCAATCTTGGAGTGCTGGCACCATCCAAAGAAGCATGAACTTGCCCACACACAACCATCATTTCAGCATTGGAATGCCTGAGGTGCTAACTACACTGTTAAGGCACCACAATTACTTTGAACTAGTTGTCACAAATGCTTTCCTCCATAGATACATTACTCTTGGTTTGGGATTCATGTTGCAAGATCCTCTTCTCTCTCCTGAGCTTTGCTACTTCTTCAATGAGACCATTTTTCTCAAAAGCAGCAATTAGAACACTGTATGTACGACTTGAGGCACGAATCCCATTATTTCTCATTGTCTAAAATATTTTAAGCCCTTTATCAACTCTACCATTGTTAAAGTAAGCACCAATAGGTGCAGTATACGTGACAGTGTTCTTCTCATCATCAGGCAGAAGATTGAATATTTTTGCAGCAGGAAGTGGCTTTCGAGCACACCCTTCCTTATGGATTAAGAGAGAACTCATATATGTGCCAAGTGAGAATCCTTTCCTGACCATTTCCTTAACCATCTTTGTGATTTTAACATAAGATTCTGTTCGAATCAAACAACCAACCAACGCAAGATATGTCTCTCCCAATGTTTAAGTCCTTTTTCACACTGCATTCGAAAGCCATCAGAGCAACATCTGCTCTGCTAAGGGCACAATTAGCCTCAATGATATCTGATATCATCTCAGAATCCAATGGGGCATCCTCATCAATTGTCTCATAAAAGGAATGATCAATTGCTATAAAATTTTGCTTACCCAAGAGATTTAGCACAAGTGTTCTGTCCACAGATGTCTTCCCTGTGTCTTCCTTGGTAGTGTGATTCATAGAAATATGAGGATTAACTTGTCGAAGAAGGAGATCACTCTCACCTGCAATTTTGAAAGTTTCTTCTGCTTCCAAATATACAGGGTAACAAAGGACAAGGAAATTCTCTTTCATGTACTGAAGAATTTCAAATACTGCCCAAGTTTCACCAGCTCTGCAACACTTGTGAATCAAGATGTTGCAGGTAGCTTTATCAGGTTGTATCCCAGCATCTTACATTTTGACAAAGATGTCAAGGGCTGCTTTATATTTGCCTGAAAGTCATTGAGAATGAACCATCCTATAGTCAACTTTGAGAATCACGTAGCACCACCGTAAAATCTAGAATTTCTAACATTAGCACAAGTGTATTGCTAGACAATAGCAGGACTGAGAGTAATGCTCTATAAAAAACAGAAGCCTAAATAATTGGGTGATACAAACCAAAGGCTGTCCAACCTTGGGGAGAAAAACTGCAATTCACAGAAAATGTCTTAAGAAAAGCTCTTGAGATTAAGAAAAATAACTCTTATTGAGTTTGACCAGGCTTACTTGAAGTTTTGCATCAAGTGTACGCTGAAACAAATATCAAATAGAAGAAAATCAGTTAACTCCATTATCCAACCAACCGCCTCTGTAAGTCAGCAAACTACTGAATGCTTATATATAATATAGGAGCTTAGTCACTCAGTAAAAGCTTCACTCAAGACCATGTCTGAAATTACTACATGCATCATTGAAGACACCGTATTTGTGGGTTCTGATCCAAACACAAAAATCTATGTACCAGGATTTAAGACATGCCAAATTCAAACTCCCTGGACTCAACTGGACAAAGCCAATACTCCTGACCTTCTTGGAGTCTTAAGAGTCATGTATAAATCATCCATGTGAAAGTGACCTTAAAAATGTAACGTAGTTTAAATTTTTAACATAAGCATCAAGAGCAGCATACCACAATTTTTTTGAATGATGTACTTGTAACAAAAAACAAAGGATTTCCAAAACATGATATCTTCTAGCTTATTCAAATTCTGAGTTTAAATAGAATTTGCTACCAGGAAAAAAAATTGATAATTTTGCAAGGTCTACCTAAACTCATTGATGATAGCTCAAAGGTTGGATTATCCACAAGTTATCATCTAAATGTCGTTTGCTTAGGAAATGTGTTATCAAACCCCCATAACCTTAGCATTTCAAAAAAATTATAACAAGCCGATATGCAATGATGCAGGATTAGAACTCCAAGGTGTGGGGCAGTATCCATCTCATGCAAGGGCATGCCCATCAAGAAGAGACCTTAATAACAGATCAAACTAGTTATAATCTATAAATGGTAACATAGAAGAGGATTAGCTATTAGAATGATATCGCAGCAAGTAAAATCTGAGGTCAGTCCATAATCATTGAAAAGAGCAATAAAAATTTATTTCAACATAAGATACAAAACATGGATGGGAAACCCAAGAAACTCAAAAAATAATAGCATAGAAAACTGCTCACCGGTAGTAATAAGATGTTCCATAAGGACTGTATATGTGTAACAATTCGGAGAACATCCCGATCCAAGCATTTCCTTGTAAACCTCCGTAGCCTCCACCGCTCTATCAATCTCAAACAAAATCTTCATATAGGCAGTATACGAAACAACAGTTGGGCGACAGCCATTCACTTTCATCTCCTTCCACAAGTTCACTGCCCCATCAATATCCCCACCATTCGAAAGCCAATGCGGAAGTGAAGTATAAGTTGCCACATCAATCTTAATCCCTTTCTCTTCCATTTGCTTAAACACGAAATTCATCGAGGAAATCCTCTTAGCCTCCTCAAATATCCAACATAGTAGTATAAGTAAATTGGTCGTGCTAAAAGTTCTTAATATTTGAAATCCAGTTGAAAAGCAAACACGCCTTTTCCATTGGTGGGTGTGTTTTCAAAACTTGATTGTCAGTATAAGAATCCCATTTTATCGATAAGTTCTCTAAATGTTCTTTAGCAGAATCCGACGTTGAATACTTCAAAATTCTGTATATTTCCCCAATCTTCTCTCTCACGAAAACACTTGGGTCTATATTGTCTCTAACAATTGGTCTGAGTTTGAGAGAATTTCTTAAATATTTCTTAATTAGCGCGATGTTATTTTGATTGAACTGATAAAGCGTTTTTGAATGAAAACAGCTCAAAAAATTCTTGGAGTACTCAAAATGATGAGTATGGCAGAGTACCATGTAAGGCATATAATGTCCAAGGAATTTACGAGCAGTATAAGAATTGAACATAAATTAATAAACGAGGAATTAAAGTGGTTATCAATGAAATGTAGAATGGAAACTGATTTCCACAGAGAGAGAGAAAGAGAGAGGGTTTAGAAGCCCTAATTTTTGTAGTGAAGAGAAACTGACCAGCTGCAAAGCACTTCGATAGTTCAATTGACTTCACAATCTCGCGAAACAAGATTACTGGTGCGGAAGAATTACGATTCCATTAAATATTAAGGAATTGGACAATCAAACGATGAAGAAAAAGCAAAGAACAGCCTTCAACTGTTTTCGACCGCAACTTGGAAGAAAAAGGGGGGACGGAAATTGGGGGCTCGTTCGGATTCAAGTCGGACTACGGGCTTCCGTCGAAGGGCGGGAATTTGGGTGTTTATGCGTCTCGTGTTGGCCCGCCATGTTTGGGCTTGTAAGTCGGTCCAGCCAATTTTTTTTTTTTTTTTTTTTTTTTTTGTGGTACAGGGAAAACAAAGAAACATCAAAACACTGCGAGGCCGAAAGAGGCGAAACACGAAAGAACACACCACGAACAGAGACCGCAGAACCCTAGACGGAGGCTGAAGAAGATTTTTTCCTTCGCCTAGTCCAGGCGACTCCAGGTCCAGCCAAAATTCACCCGTTTGCCCCAAGTTGAACTTCAGTCGCCGACTTGCGCTTATAACCAAGAATTTCAACTCAAGTAACTGGGGCTTTTTTAATTTTCCTGCATGTTCGATGGAAGAATTCTACCGTAGGCAAATGTTTTACAAAGGGTCCTTAGCTCCAATGATATCAAGATTTTCTTTTTTTGATTTGAAATCTTGAATTCAAGCATCATCCCCTAATGGTATTATACTCTCCTTAGTAATCAAAAACTTAATATAATATGAAATTTACTAATATTTTGTTGATCCGGTTACTAAATATTAGTAATTTTTAAATAAAATGAAAACAGACGCGAAAAAATTTTGTCCCCCTTAAGAATTCAACTCGACTCAATTCAAATTTTATCAAATTTAACGTGATTTTCGAATATCGATAATTTATTAAAAAAATGTATAATGTAAAATTTAAGGAAAAAAAATATCTATATTGATAAAACAACTTGAGATTCTATGATCAAATGATATATTTGATTTTTCTTGTGATACAAATTTGTACAAATGTCTTCGTATTTAAATCAGATGCATTGTGAAAACAAGAAAAAGATATCCATATTGACAAAATAAATTGGAAATAACTTGAACTCAGGTTCTTGTTAGGAGAAAATGGAGATTGTGCCACCTAATTTAATTGTACAATATATTTGATTTTCTTTTATTTTACATTTTGAGGCCCTGAAGATCAAGGAACTTATGTAGATGGCTAGAAAAGCAAAAACACTTTGGTTGCGACTCTGAATTGTGCTGACACTGTTGGAGTTTGATCTGTCACTGCCATGGGAGCAATATTTATTGAATCATGATCAACAGTTAACCAGTCTTACGTCTCATCTTATGGCCAAAATAAAAAAGTAAATAAAATAACCAGTCTTCTCCTCCACCAACTAGGTTTTATCAATCAAAGATTTAAGAGGCCAAATTTTACTCAAGGGGAACATCCAAAGTGCTGTAGTTGCATGTAAAAAGGAAGACACAGCAACAAGAAGAACAAAGACATCGTCCCCTTGAGGAAATACATCAGGACCTGACATGATCTCCATAATTACTGCAGAAAGCTTAGGTGCTCCTCGATTTGGCCGCGCATGAACTGCAGTGACGCACTAAGTTTATATTCTTGTTTCATCAGCCAATGTCTATTTGTAAAGCTTCTTCTGCATAGACCATAGCAGATTGTCGGCCTGCTCAGCTACTTCTCTTGTCATGATCTATATGAAAAGATACACCCTCTAGCTCCCATAAGCATATGGATTTTTTCTCATCCCACAAAAAACCATCTCAATTCAGCATTTTATAACAATGTTGGAAGAATTACAGACTCGATGAGCCATCATGTTGACAAGATAAATGCAGTTAACATGAACAGATCGGGCTAAGTGATGCAAGAAAAGATGGTTCAATGAATTTGGAAAATATTTTATTTTTTGTGAATTAATTGGATTTTGCGACACTGTTTAGTTAGATGATTCCAACTGTCATGCTTTAAAAGGGGAATGGAAGCCGAAGTAAGACTATATATATTATGAAATAAGATGAAAACTAGTTGAAACCTTCTCTGTTTTAACTCTTTCTTGGTTCCCAATCACTAAGACATCCAAGATTCCTTAGGTGATGGCAATGATAAGACACCGCATAGAAGCGGAATGCACTTTGGCTTTATAAAATAATCTTGCTAATCACCTCAATTCAAGACAAATGCAGCTATTTTTTAGTATTTGACTACATTGGATCATTCATTTACTCTTCATGAAACAATACATGCACTTAATGGAGTCATGCCCATTCTAAGGTTTTCATGGATGTGGTTGAGCGTGAATGATATAATCTTCTACAACAAAACATGTACACTCTTCCAAAGAATCGCAGAGAATGATCCCATTGCCCACTCTTCCAACTTCTACAACAATATATGCACTTACTGGATTCATGCTCGTTTTAAGGTTTTCATGCATTTGGTTGATCGTGAATGGATTTATCTTCAAATTATGTCCACTCTTCCAACTTCTAAAAATAGAGTTTCCCATTGCCCATTCTGCAGTCAGAATTGCAGAGAATGATAGCCTATTCAGCATTTCATGATAATACCATAGAAATTTCTCAACCTGACAAGATTGCAACCAATTGAAAATCATTGCAACTCTCACTCCCTTTTCTGCAACAAGATACTAGTTAAGGCTTTCAAGAACAAGCAGCATTGAGCATTCTAAGAAATCATATGTACAATGAACTGAGATTGTTAGCATCATAGCAAACAAAAGGTTAAAAGGGTCAATCATGAACCGCCTCAATATAAACTTAGAGTTCAAATTTAGCTACATACTCAACATTGTGTTTAGTTAAGTGCATAAATTGCACAATGTAATTAACCAACATAAATAAAGTGTCAACAACAATATACATACCCAAATCAGGAAAAGTCAACTGTTGGGATGCCTAATAATCCTCTGTAAGATCACAGTCCTCGCCCGCCGAATATCCCTGCTACACTTATCTGCATGCTGCCCTAACTCCTCAATAGCCTCCATAAACATCCCCAACTTCTTCTTTATCTCATCTACGACAAAAACCACCGCACCCTCTTCCCTGACCGCAAAATCCACATTTTGCAACAACCCTTCAATCTCAATCTCCAACTTGTCCACCAAAACCCTAATGCTATCTAAATCCCTTATTGTCACATAAGTTCCTATCTGCATTGTAGTAATCACCTCTCTCCAACCCTTTAACTCTCTCTCATAACCCTTCCACAGTGAGTTAAACCACTTCCCCGTAGACCCCACCGGAGCCACTGCAGCTGCAGCCAATGCGGTGATGACAGGTGGAGCTGTGATCGCCGCGGCAACAACCGAGCAGATCAAAACAGAGACAAATGCAATTATAAATATAGTATTGGAAACCTTCCTCCAACCCTTCACCGACTTCAATTTCTTATCAAGTTTGCTTTTTTTCAGCTGCAATTTCTCCAACATTGTGATTTGTTGAACATAGACAGATTTAAGCAACATTAGGAACTCTTCAGTAAACGGGTCTCCTGCAGACTTAAAATTTCTCAGTTCTCGTAGTGTTTGAGAGTATTTGACAAATGAATCAACGCCCACTTCAAGGTTTTCAACTTTTTCTTCATCTGTGAATTTTTGTAGGGCGACATGGATCATTAGTTGACTATCACGTGCCTTATGGAGACATTTTTCCAAGGCAGTGCAGAAATCGAGTGTTTGGAGGCTGTTTTCGAAGTACTCCTCGACTAGATCGAACAACTCTTGGTTTTTCCAAATGTCCTTTTTGCATTCTAGGACTATTTGCACGACTTCTTGATTCATTTCTAAAAGTGCTCCGGTGACTTCCTTGAGAGAGTCGAAAGAGAGAGAACGAACCTCAACACCTATAGCCAGTGTGTTGAGTACGCGGTTCGTGCGTTCGTGGAGATTCCTGTCGAATGCTTGTAGTTCTGGGTCGAGCCTGCATGCATCCTCGTATGAACTAATGAAGGCGGAATTTGGATCGATCTCTGTTGATGTTTGTGGTTGCTGTTGAGAATGTGAATACGATGCATTGTTTTCTGATTTTTTGCTAAAACGGGTACCCATGAAATTAGAGAGAGAGAGAGAGAGAGAGAGAGAGGTTGGATTAGGAATTTAAGGGTTGGAAGTGATGGGTTCTTGGATTTGGATTTGAGAACTTGAAATTAGAAAAGAGAGAAGGAAATAGGAATTTGAGAATTGGGAATAATGGGGTTTTAGATTTGGAGATAAGGTGAAGTGGAATTTGTGAATGGCTTGTACTCATTGAAGAAAAGAAAGGTAAAGTGAGAGATAGAGAGAGACGGAAAATGGAATTGGAAGAGAGAAAAATAGGAAAGGCGAGGAATCTTGTCTGGTGTATTGCCTCAATTTCGGTTGTGTCTCCTTTTTGGTAATGTGTTGGCGAAGAACAGTGTCGAATACCAAGTTAATGGGGCGAGTTCACTAAAACAGGGAAAAGAAAGTTTGACTATGAATAGCGGGGAGGAGAGGAGAAGTCGGACTCGGAAATGCCGAGGAAGCTACTTACTTGAAATGACCAAAGCACCCACGGAGGACACACATGTGTTGATTATTGCCGACCCACCGACGACAAGGCGATTGGGACATAATTGTACTTTAGTCTTGGACCTGTCTTGCCTGGTCTGAGACTGTAGAACTCTCTCCTCTCGAGGGTGGCATGAGCAGGGAAAGCGCCCTGACTTATAATTCCAAATATGGTTTATTGTCTTAAAAATTACAATTTTGTTTTATTATAATTTTAAATTTAAAATATATATTACATTTCATGGCCATTGATGCAAATTTTACCTCAGATCTGGTTTATTACTTGAACCACACGCAAGTTTGGAATTGGTTGCTCACTGGGGCTTGACCTGACCCATTTAAGTTGTGGCTCTTTTTTGGGTAAAGAATAAAACTTGGTATGTATTGATAATCTTATTATATGTAATAATTAGAAATTATATGTATTAAATAAGTATACTAAACAGATTTTATATATGGCTTCAAAAATTTGATGGGTGTAATCACGAAAATTTATATTTTATATTTCTATGAATAGGATTTAAATATCGACACAGCTCCACTTGTTCATGAGTTAGATTGATTGATAATTCAATGTAATTAATAAATGATAATGTTTTGTAAAATTAATGTATAAAGGGGAAATGGGATCATAAATTTAGTTCATAAAAATGGAATGGTTCATTTAAGAATTGAATCCGGCTAAACAAATCCCATATCAAAAATAATAATAATAAATAAAGTATGCTTGAGATGTCTTTTGGAAAAAAAAAATGGAAAAATCCTCTCTGGAATTCGGGCAAATTGATCACTATGCTCACCATCGTTTTTTATTACATAAATAAATAAACATGTCATGGTGATTCGACCACAAAATCTTTAAAAATATATCTAATTAAGAGTTTTTTTATTATTCGAATATCTTTACAAAAATACTACCAATTCTTTTATTTTTTTTAATTTTTATCACCGATATTTGAGATTTATTTAATTAATCGATTCGAATACAGTGAAACTCATTTTATGGATCGACTCTTCTAAAGTCTTTTTAGTTATTCTCAATACTCGAACTCGAGACCTCTGGTTAAGAAAGTAAAATATTCGACTACTCAACTCAAAGTAGATTAGTTCAATTCTTATGTAATCACCTTAATGGATGAATTAATCAAATATCTTTAATTCAATGATTCAATCTAAAGAAATCAGAGAATCATTGGGAATATATTAATTTAGTCCCTTTGAACTCATAAATACATAATTTTTTTAGCCCTTTCAAGCCTCTTATT
This sequence comes from Dillenia suffruticosa, assembly GCA_033439265.1. Classification (NCBI taxonomy): domain Eukaryota; kingdom Viridiplantae; phylum Streptophyta; class Magnoliopsida; order Dilleniales; family Dilleniaceae; genus Dillenia; species Dillenia suffruticosa. The sequence continues at coordinate 2,044,769 of JAVTVX010000012.1, read as the reverse complement.
TATTGCCTCCAAAACTATTTGAAATAAGGTATTTCAAAACCAAAATTGTGTTCTAACAAAAGAAAATAAAACCAAACAATATTTTTTCTTGTGAATTAGATTGGGGTGTGAGGAATTCTAAAATTAATTAACATAACAAAAGTGATGAACCGTTTAATATATATTTTTTAACATAAGAAAAATGGCATATTGTTATGTAAGTAATTTAAAATCATACCCATGTTTTTAATCTAATCTAACACAAAAATTTGTAGCCATAAAACTGCATATACTCGAGAGTTTACTGCGTTGCAATTGCATGGGTGGAAATAAAACCATGATCTCAAGACCCAACAACTATATTTAATTTGACACTAAGATAAGATACATTTATCGTTAATTTCAATTAATTTTCTTGGACTATTGTCTATTAAATTTAATTGAGATAAGGCAAATTTTTATGAAAATTTATTGATATAATAATAAATTTAATTCTTTTATAACAATATATACTTTAATAATTGAAATTTTTCTTAAAAAACAAGGGTGGAGGCAGTAAGGTCGTTATAGTACAGTTGTGAGTATTCCTGTCCACCATGTAGGAGATTCAGGCGCTTCTTTTGGCTGCATATGTGGTTTTGTTATCATCTTTTTCTTCTTTTTAGGCCCTTCAAACTCTGCCATTCTTTTGACGGCCCAAATACAGCATAAATTGAAACTCATTAGCTGACAAGACACTCGGAAATTGATTTTGTTATCATCTTTTTCTTCTCTTTGGGCCATTCTAATTTTGCCCTTTTTTTGGTGGCCCAAAACCAGTAAAAATTGAACTCCATTAGCTGACAAGACACTCAGGGATATATCTATTTTTTTTTGTACTGCAGGGATTCATCTCTAACTCAATCATTTCAATGCAATTTAATTGTTGGGGTACAAAAACAAAATTTTAGAATCCGATTTGTATGCGAAGAATGTCGGCTTATCACATTAGATGTCAAGGTCATTGTAGTATAATGATAAATATTCTCACATGTTACATGGGTGACTCTGGCTCGATCCTCGGCAAAGGTCACATATGTGATTTTGTTGTATCTTTTTTTTTTTCTCTTTGAATCCTTCTAATTCTGTCCTTCTTTTGGCGCCCCAAAACCAAAATAAATTAAAACCCATTAGTTGACAAAACATTTAAGGAAATATCTTTTTTTTTTTATACTACAAGAATACATCTCTGTCTCAACCATTTCAATGCAATTTCATTTTTTGGGTGTAAAAACAAAATTTTAGAATCCGATTTATATGTGAAGAATATAGGCTTGTCACATTAGATATTAAAGTTGTTGTATTTGTATAGTGGTGAGTATTCTTGCCTGTCATGTAGGAGACCCAAGTTCGATTCCCAACAATCGTGACATATATGGTTTTGTTATTATCCTTCTCTTTGGACCCTTCTAATTCTGCCCTTCTTTTGGCGGTCCAAAACCAGAAAGATACATCTCTGTTTTTTTTTTTATACCGTTGGGATACATTTCTAGCTCAACCATTTAAATGCAATATTATTTTTGGGGTATATAAACAAAATTTTAGAATCCGATTTACATGCAAAGAATGAAGGCTTGCCATATCAGATGTCAAGGTCATTGTAGTATAGAGATGAATATTCCTGCTTGTCACGCAGCTGACCCAAGTTTGATCCCCGACAGTGGCAACATATATGGTTTTGTTATTATCTTTTTCTTCTCTTTGGACCCTTTTAATTCTGCCCTTCTTTTAGCGGTCCAAAACCAGAATAAATTGAATCCTATTAGCTAACAAGACACTTAGGGATATATCTCCTTTTTTTTTTGGATACCATAGGGATACATCTCTAGCTCAACCATTTCAATGCAATTTCATTTTTGGGGTATAAAAAAAAATTTTAGAATCTGAATTACATGCAAAGAATGTAGGCTTGTCATATCAGATGTCAAGGTCATTGTAGTATAATGATGAATATTCCTGCCTGTCATGCGGTTGGCCCAAGTGTGATCCCCGGCAATGGCGACATATGTGCTTTTGTTATCATCTTTTTCTTCTCTTTGGGCCTTTCTAATTCTACCTTTCTTCTAGCGGCCCAAAACCAACATAAATTGAAACCCTTTAGTTGACAAGACACTTAGGGATACATCTTTTTTTTTTCGGATACTGTAGGGATACATCTTTTGCTCAACCATTTCAATTCAATTTCATTATTGGGTTGTAAAAACAAAATTTTAAAATCCGATTTACATGTGAAGAATGTTAGTTTGTCTCATCAAATGTTATGGTCGTTGTAGTATAGTAGTGAGTATTCCTGCCTGTCACACGGGTGACCCGGGTTTGATCCCCGGCAATGGCGACATATGCAGTTTTGTTATCATCTTGTTCTTCTCTTGGGCCCTTCTAATTGTGCCAAACCCAAAACCAGTATAAATTGAAGCCCATTAGCTGATAAGACACTCATGGATACATCTCTTTTTTATTGGTACTGTAAGGATACATCTCTAGTTCAACCATTTCAATGCAATTTTATTATTGGGGTGTAAAAAAATTTTAGAATCCGATTTATATGTGAAGAATGTTGGCTTGTCACATCAAATGTCAAGGTTGTTATAGTCTAGTGGTGAGTATTCTTACTTGTCATGTAGGAGACCCGGGTTTAATCCCTGTCAATGACAACATATATGGTTTTGTTATCGTCTTTTTCCATCTCTGTTTTTTTGTTTTTGTTTTTTTTTTGGTTCTACATTGATACATCTCTAGCTCAATCATTTTAATGCAATTTTATTTTTGGGGTGTAAAAACAAAGTTTTAGAATCCGATTTACATACGAAAATTGTTGGCTTGCCATCCTTTTTTCTCTTTGGACCCGTCTAATTATGTCCTTCTTTTGGCGGTCCAAAACCAGTATAAATTGAAGCTCATTAGCTAACAAGACACTCAGGGATACATCTCTCTCTCTCCATTTTTTTTATACTGTAGGAATAAATCTCTAGCTCAACCATTTCAATGCAATTTTATTGTTGGGGTGTAAAAAGAAAATTTTAGAATCTAATTTACATGCGAAGATTGTTGACTTGTCACATCAGATGTCAAGATTGTTATAATATAGTGGTAAGTATTTTCGTATGTCACGCAGCAACTCGGGTTCAATCCTTGACAATGGCGACATATGTGGTTTTTTTATCATTTTTTTCTTCTCTTTGGGCCCTTCTAATTCTGCCCTTCTTTTGGCGGTCTAAAATCAGCATAAATTATAGCCCATTAGCTTACATGACACTCAAGGATACATCTCTTTTTTGTTTTTGGTATTGTAGGGATACATTTTTAGCTCAATCATTTCAATACAATTTCATTGTTGGGGTGCAAAAACAAAATTTTAGAATCTGATTTACATAAGAAGATTGTTGGCTTGTCACATCAGATGTCAAGATCATTGTAGTATAGTTGTGAGTATTCTCGTTTGTCATACAAGTGACCCGGGTTTAATCCCTAGCAATGGTGATATATGGTTTTGTTATCATCTTTTTCTTCTCTTTATGCCCTTTTAATTCTACCCTTATTGTGGTGGCCAAAACCAACATAAATTGAGCTCATTAGGTGACAAAACACCCAAGTATATATCTCTCTCTCTTTTTATTGGGTACCACAGGGATACATTTCTAGGCTCAACTATTTCAATGCAATTTTATTGTTGAGATTGGGGTGTAAAAACAAAATTTTAGAATCTAATTGACATGCGAACAATGTTGGCTTGTCACATTAGATGTCCAGGTCATTGTAGTATAGTGGTGAGTATTTCTGTCAGTCATACTTATGACCCGGGTTTGACTACTATTCTTTTGGCAGCCTAAAATCAGCATAAATTGAAGCCCATTAGCTGATAACACACTCAAGGATGCATTTTTTTTTTGTGGTACCATAGGTATACATCTCTAGCTCAACTATTTCAATACAATTCTATTGCTGAGGTGTAAAAACAAAATTTTAGAATTCGATTTATGTGCGAAGGATGTTGGTTTGTCATATCAAATGTCCTCAGCATCATCTTTTTAGTGTTATCATATTTTATTTGTCATATATATTAATAATAAAAAAAATTACATAAAATTATAGAATTTTAAAAAGAAATCATAAAATTTTATTTTATTTCAATAAATTATGAGATTAGAAATCGATTAAAAGTTACAATCCAAAAACCTATTAACATAAAATTTTACATTTGAAATAGATACATAAAGAGACTTTTGATGTACTGATATCAAGAACTTCTTTCTTTCTTAACGTGAGATCTTGAATTTCACTCTTTCTCCCTTGTGTAGGCCTTCATATATATTAAAAAAAAAAAAAAAAAGAGGCTTTTGGTTACACTCCGGACATCCCATGACATAAAAAAATTCTGCATCTAAAATTGATAAAATAAAGGGTTTTACCAAAACATTGATAATTGATACATCCCCTGTGTTGGCATGTAGATTCTTCTGGAGATAATTGATAATTTGGCCAAGTCAGTCAATGGGATTGGTCACCAGTAACTATGATACTTAGCAGAGCTGCCTAATGTATGACAGGTGTTGACTTTATTTATGTTTCTTTTTAAGCCGATTTCTTAGGTTCTACCAAAACATCGGTGAAGAGCAAAAATGGGAGATCGCAAGCGAATGAGTTGTTAAATTGGGAGGATGCAAGGGAGATGGAAATATTCTTGGAATGCAGCAACTGAAGTGCTTAGACTTGAACCACCAACACTAAGAACTCTCAGAGAGGCAATTAAACAGTTGTAGTTGCACTGCATTCCACATTCCACACACAAGAATTTAAAGCATTTTTAGAATCCCAGAATTCTGATCTGTCTAGGTTTGAAGGAAATGGACCTCTTCCATTCGCACATGTGCCTTTTGGCGGAGGACCTAGGATGTGCCCTATACCAGAGTGCGCTTGAGAAAATTTTTGGTGCCTTCAGAGGTACCGACATATCATATCTATATGGTACCTTAAACAACAATTCACCTTCATATTAAAAATTTATTACTTTTTTTTTTGCATTAAACATATTTTTCCTAAATGTTTAATATATAGTATTATTCCATCAACTATTATTCGAAAAGTGATAATTGACAAATTTGGAACTATTATAGCTTGTTTCTAAAACCTTCGATTTTTTTTCATTAAAAAATATTATTTGTCATGATTAAATACACACACTTCTTATTTGTCATTTTTACTCGAATTGTAACCCCTCCGGTCCTTGTCATCTACATGACGGCTAACAAGTCACAATAAGAGCCATAAACACCAAGATGACACTTCAATCCGGTCGCCAATAGTATTTTGAAACTGTATGAATGGACTTATGCCATGGCTTGAGCAAATGGAGACAAAAGGGTCAAAGGGACCAAGCGGTTTGCTATCTTGAAAGACACATAAAACATAGCGGCGTGGCACACTGAAGCGCTATGATGGTCACCTCCGAGAGTGTGGTGGTAAAGATATACTCTATTGATCATAGATTTTAGGTTTGAGTCATAAGAATAGAGAAATGTGATTTAGGATAGCCAATCCCTTAATAGACTTCACAGACTGAATTAGTCAAATAAAGTTTAAATATCGATCGATGACAAAAAAAAATGATCGTCACCTCCGGTTTAAGGTACCAACAGAGGCCATCACAGAGTTCACCTATGAAGGTTTCCGAATTTCTGAAGGGTGGAAGGCAAATAATCAATATTTATGTTTATCCAAACATAACTTGTTACAAAAACTTAGCGCATAAAACCTTATCATTTCCTTGGCAGTTGAGGGATCCATATGAGCCACAATAATTCGGAATACTTCCAGGATCCAGAAAAGTTCCAATCCGGCAAGATTTGAAGGAAATGAACCAAAGATAATACTAATTTGGTGACAAGATTCATATATAATACCAATCCAGAAAAGTTTCATAGATACTTCAGAAACTTGCCCAGTTTAGATCGAAGATAATACTAATTTCATTTTGATATAGAATGGTGCACAGCATGGTGTAGAAGAAGTTAAATCTCGGAAGAACAAATCATCTAGAACAATTTTTTGGACATACAAAGCTCACCCGGGCCATTAACCAGACAAAGCAAATCTCTGAATCAACCTAAGTTTAATTCTGCCTATAAGCGATGTAATTCGAAAGAGCAATCAAGGGAGCTGCCTTCAATGGGTCAAAGCCTACAAGTTGTTCTTCAGATTCTCTTTTCAACTTCTCAGCAAACTCTCTGGACTCGTCAATCCCCATCAGCTTAGGATAAGTGACCTTATCAGCCACCAAGTCTTTACCTGCAGTTTTCCCCAATTCTTGCGAGGACTTTGTTACATCAAGTATGTCATCAACAACCTGAAACAACAGACCAATGCACCTAGCAAATTTCCTTAATTTCTCCACATCTTCATTAGACCCACCACCCAAAATTGCACCAAGGACAACAGAAGCTTCTAGCAACTTAGCAGTCTTTTGCTCATGAATGAACTGAAGATGCTCCAACCCCACATCAGATAACCCTTCAGAATTTATGTCAACCACTTGACCTGCAACAAGCCCTTCAGCCCCAATTGCCCTAGCCAACTCCCCAATTACCCTAACAATCCTAGATGGAGGAACCCCCAAAGTTGCTGTGGCAACATGCTCAAAAGCAAAGGCAAGAAGGGCATCTCCAGCTAGGACTGCCACGTCCTCACCAAAAACCTTGTGATTAGTGGGCTTTCCTCTCCTTAAATCATCATTGTCCATACAAGGTAAATCATCATGAATAAGTGACATAGTATGAATCATCTCAATTGCACAAGCTGCAGACATTGAAATTGATTCATTGCCTCCTACAAGCTCACAAGCAGCAATACACAAAATGGGTCTAACCCTTTTGCCCCCGGCAAGAAGTGAGTAACGCATAGACTCATGAATCTTCAAGGGCTCTTTCACGGAAACCGCAGATTCTAGGGCTTGGTTTACAGAATTGGCTTTTGAAATCATGTAATCTTTGAAATCAAATTTCAGGGATTTTGGCTCTTCTGGTTTAAGTGTGTCTTCTTTGGTGAGAACCGCGGAGATTTGAGAAGATGAAGTGATGGGTCTTCTCAGTTTTGATGAAGAAACCCAATTGGAAGAAAATTTCAGAGGATGAAACAAGTTTGCAGATCTGGACCTTCCAGTGTGATTGAGCACAGAACATGATTGAACCCATGAACTCAGATTCACTGTACTCATTTTTTTTATTGCAGAGAACAAAACCCAAATCTCAAAATTCAGTCTTTCTTGATTTTGAAGCTTCCCATACCCTAAAAATCAAAAACCCAGAAACCAGATTTACAGGAAAGAGGTGATATATAATTTTTAGGAATGGAAATGTTACCAGACTAACAATACCATCCTGAAATAGCAACAAACACCATTCCGTAATCGCCCAAAGCACATGGAGACAGAGACAGAGAGATAGAGAGAGAGAGACGTGCTACGTGCACCAAAGGGTTTGTGTTTTGTGTCTCTACAGTGTAGTAGACCGACCACCCCAATGAGAAGGGATAGAATTTTGGATTTGTGGATTTCCAAAAGAAAACAAAAAAGAATTTTTTTTTTTTCCTGGACAATCAGCACTTAAAATGCTATCACGTTTTTGGGTGGGCTGACCCTATTTATGATAATGCATTTTCATGTGCAGATGTAAACCTCCACACCAAGTACAGAACATCTCAAAATGGTAAAGTCATTGCAATTTTGAGATTTTCATGCCTATGTGCCTTTTCAATCTTCATTTTCCTCGAGATTGAGACACCAACCACCATTTGACACCAACTAGGATAATTGAGACATTCATAATGCGACTTGATGGGATGTTTTGGCATAAAACCAAGTACTTTTAATGTCAATGTGGAATATGTTGTCATCTCCACCTTTGGATTTTACCTTTCATTTTTAACTAACATAGTTTCTATACAAAACCCCATTTTAAAAGCCAAAAAAAAAAAAAATAGATGTCACCTTTTGGAAGTCTCCCTCTTTATTTCTCTCCTTCTCTAATTTGTATTACTTAGAATATAATTGATTATTTATTTTTAATTCTTAACTTATAAATATTTACTTTCAATTTAAAAATAAACGGTTTAAATGTTTGGAGAAATACTAAAAAGTTAATTTAAAATAATTTGAAATATTTGATTAAAAGTATTAGAAAAATAATGTTAATGTTAAAATGACAAAAAATAGTATGTTATTATTCTTGTGGTAAAAGTAAAAATAGATAAGTAGGGTTTTGGGTTTGTCACTAATTATTTTTTGTGTATAAAAGAAGGATTAAGGTATTATTAGGTTTGTTTAATATAAATTAGAATTAGCGTTTTCTTTAGTATTTTTTAAAAAATAATTAGAAATAATTCAATCTTCTATTTTGTTAAAAATTAATTACAGTGATAAGTTAAAAATTAGAAATAAGAAATATTTTTAAATTATTTAATTTATTTATAATTCGAATCAAATATTATTTTTAATTTTTAATTTAAAATTAAATTTAGCTAATTATTATATCTATAGACTCCAAAATATTAGTAAGAACCTAAAAAGAGTGGGTTGAGAGAGAATCTAATCCCGTTTGACTTCTATTTGACATATCATCTTTAATTATTGAAAGTGACCCAAAAGTAAAATCATCTGTTTTAGAATAATAGCAATTTATGAAAGTATTTAGGGAGGCTTGGTTAAAACGAATAGAAATTAAAAATAGAATTAAAATTCATATAATTTATTTAAATTAATAGAATAAAAATAAAATTTAAAAATAAAACATTCAAATTATGGAATTTTTGAAAGTCAAATAAACATATAAGTTTAAAACTCATTGCCAACATTTTTATTTTAAATTTAATTTCAATTTCTAAGTAAAACCGTTTAATATTTTACCTTTTTCCTTTTTTTTTTTACAAAAAAAGAAAAAAATGAGGACATAGAATTTAAAAGTTACTCAGATAATTTTTTTACTTTCCCTCCTTATGTTGATGCAAATTTAAATCGGGTAAGTTATTAAGGGGTAAAAAGCTTTTCAGATAGGGAGTGAAAGGAGATCTATTTTTGAAAGGGTAATATTATCTCTTTCATTGTAAAATAATAAATTAAATTGATTTTTAATGAGAAAAAATTAGATTTAGATTATTTATAGAAAGAAAATTTAAAATTAATGTGTATTCAAAGATAATTTAGAGACAAAATGTGAATTAAAATGATTTTTTTAAGAAAAAATGAATATATTTTAATTTTAAAAAGAGAAAATTTGAAATTAGTTTTTTTAGAGAAAAAATGAAATATATAAATTAGGGAAAGTTGACGTTGCATAAATCACTTATTTTGCGTTATGCTACAATATCAAAGTGAAAAAAGAAAAAACATCATAGCCAAAACTTAATAAATATGAATCTTTGTAAGATTGGTTTTGTGGGTGTGGGGTTATCTCACCAGTTGTTCCGGCCCTTTGGGCGCCGTAGGGGTGCTGGTGTTGCCCCCTCTTTGGCCTTGAGGGCCATAGGAGAGAGAGTAGTCATATATATATATATATATCAAGAAAGCTAACTCTTGTGGGATGGCTAATCAAAATTGGCATTTGTGATGCTACCAGCTCATTCTATATGAATTTGGCATGGTTAGGTCTCTGTCCAGAGGTCTGTAAACTCTTTTTTCTCCTAATTTAAGCTTCCTTCTATACCAAAAGAAGAGAGAGAGAGAGATTTACTGCATGGTGCATACAGCCAAATACTCATTGCACTTTGGAAACTTACGTCTGGTCTTAACAAGGTTTCTTTGATAGCTGGCAAGGCGCATGTTTTCTTTTTGTCTTACTGTTTTTGCATTTCACTTGCATTGCACCGAACCATATGTTTCCATTAGTGCACCTCGATCTGTCATGAAAATAAGGTAAGATACATAAAATTTAAAGGGAAATCAAACATAAAATCTTCAAAACTAATTACTTTTTTCTTTAGCAAGCCCTAAATACGTGAACTTATTGTGAGTTTAAGGTTCACTCGATCTGTAAATCTTGCTTTGTCCCTAGCATGGCCCCGCAATACTTTTAAAAGAAGAATTATAGGATAAGATGATAAATGTAGAAAAATACCAAAAAATAGAAAATGGGTTTCGGCTATACTTTCTAACCCAATAGATATAATTAAGCTAGAACTATAATTATGATTAATCTTGAGATCAAGCATCACAATAAATATCTAAAGTCGTCTGTTATCTAATATGTATTAAGACCCACCAAACCCAAATATTGAAAAAGGGCATGTGCAATATGTGTAGACTCAAGTTTGGCCGTCCAATGTTTTTATCGATATAATCAGTTTAGAGATAAATTAGATTCTTAAAAGATAAAACTTGAATTTGAAATATTAATAGAGGGATATCAGTGTGCAGACCAAGTACACATATCGGTTGCAAAGGTCTTCCTTTGGTAACATATTAATAAGTTGTACTCATTTTATGCAATTTTATAATATTTCACGAATCTTAAGAAATTTTAAACATGTTTAACTTATCATAAAAATAATATCAAAATCATTCGCCTCTCCTACTATTATGGGAAAAAAATAATGGACATTTTTGGGAAAAAAAAATAAAAAATCAATGTTTAGAAATTACTTAATATAAAATTCTATTAACCATAATCTATTTAGCCACAAAAAAATAGTAAAATAGTAGAACCATCTAAATTTTATGCATAAAATAATATTTATGTATAGTTTCATTGTATCTTTTTTTATAAAATGCAATTATATCTCAATCTTTTAGTTTCTCAAATAAAATTATACACTTTAATCCAAAAAATAAAATTAAAATTAAAATTAATATAACAAGTTGAAGATTCCCAAAATTCAGTCACCAAACTGCAAACAACGTTAATATTGTGTGAGAATGGTCAGAAGTTTTATTAGTATTAAGGATAAGAGTTAGTGAACCAAATACTATGGATTTTTTTTTCACCCTTGATTTTTTTATTTTATTCGACTAATTTGATTCGAATACTGTGAAATCTATTTTAGTAATTGATTCTCTCAAATCTTTTTTTTTTTTTTTATTCTTAGAACTCGAACTTGAAATCTCTAGTTAAGAAAGTAAAATGTCCGATGATCCAAAAAAGTTTGGTCAATGTGAGCATAAGAAGCCTAACAATTTGGTAATGTTACATAGAAAGATGGGTTTGCTTTTTGTTCTATGATTATGACCCAAAGTAATTTGATAGAAATTGATATGATATAATTTTATTAATTTAGGAATAAAAAATGTGATAAAATTTTTTAATATTATTATAATAATTAAATCACATGATATCAAGTTTGGTCGAAATATTTTTTTTTTTTTTTTACATTTACTTTTGGGTGATTAATGGGGTCTTAATACCCAAAAATATGAGGTCGAAAAATACATAAATCAGTCTAACAAAACGAAGGACTAAAATTAGAATTCACCCAAAGATCAACTTTTTCAAGAAAACAAACAACTAGAACCTTGAGAAAAAATAACAAAGAATGACTATCAACCACCGATTAGAAATGTTTTTTTTTTTTTTTTAACTTAAGTATTGATTTTTAAAAATTTAACTAATTCAGTTTAAATGATTATGAAATTTAATTTAGAAATCGATTTTTTTTAAAATTTATTTTTTTATTTTTAACAATTGAATTTGAAATATTAATTAGAAGAATTTAATATTAAGTTATTAAATTTATAAATCATTGATACACATGTTAAAACTCCTTCATCCGTTAGATCTTCTTTTGCAAAAATCCAGCTGCATATGAGTAACGATTAGAAATCTCCTCATCTTCACCTGCGAATGAGACACCAACCTTCATGCAAGGCCAAAACCTACCGAGAAAACTTCAACCATCACCAATCGCCATTCAAAAATTATCAAAACCTTTTTGACTTTTCTTTGCCTCTCGAATCTATTCACTCTAGGTTTAAGTTAGAACCCCAACAATGATTATGTTCGCAAATTTTTATATTATGAAACTATTTTATTTTCGGTTCCTATGATTATCTCATCGTTCGTTATTTGAGTTTTCGTCCCATCTAATTCAGACCGATCTGACTGTCAGGTCTCATTTGAAGGGAAGATCTCTCAATATTATTTTTTTCGTATTTAAGGGAAGTCAAAATCTTGATCTGATTAAAAAATTAATGCATCATTTTTACTTACATCAATAGCTGTTAGTATTATTAAACTGTTATCATAAAATATAACGTGATTGAAAAAAAATTGACTTTACGGTGGACAAAAGATAGATATTTAGGTAGAGAAAGATAAGAGCCCCTCTCTCAATACATGTTAGCAAAACGTGCACGGAGAGAGATACCCTTATTTTGTTTTATATTTTTAAAATCTTATACAATTTGCTTGGGATGGAAATAAGTAAAATATATTTCCAATTTATTTCAATTGGATTTTTTTTATAAAACTTTATTTTGAAATGAATTTTTTTATTTAGAATTCGAAAAAAAATTTAAAATTCAAAAATGTAAACTCTTACAGAAATTGATGGCCATCCCACTGGGAATTTGAATGAAATAATTAGGAGAAAAATGGAATCCGATTCCAGCCAATCAGAAAGAAGCCGCCAGGTCGGTCAAGATGGTCGCGTTCACAGCCAATAAAAACTCAAAATCCTCTCAATGGAGGAAAAAAAACCGGATGGAGTTTGCGTTATTTTTCGGCATTTCCATTTCTTCAGAGAAATCTTTTTGACAATCTCATCCTATCAGAATTCTTGACATTTTGTTCCTCTTCTTCGTTGCCGATTCCATCTCCATTATTCAATCAACTTCAAACACCAATCCTCTTCCCGATCCAAATCAATCCCAGGTTCGGATACTTCGGTTGTTTACTTTCCCTTTTGTTAAAGTAATTTGATTTATGTTGTTCGATAAAGATTGTTTCTTGGGGGTTTTGAGAACTATAGTTACTTAATTTTCCAAGCTTTGGCTAGGTATGGGTTTCGCTTTTTGATTCCTGATTTGGGATTTTTCTGTTTGAAATTTGGGTAAGCGATTGCTAGAAATCTGTATTCCCTCCCTACCTCTCTATTTTTTTTTTTTAATGTAATTATCGAATGAATTACTCGATTTCGAAGGTGCAAAAGATCAATTTTTCATGGGTTGTATTTCATTCAAGCATATTGTTTTGTTCTGGGCAAGATTTTTTTTTGGGGGGGACTACGTGAGAAATATTGATTAAATCTGAATTTTGATACCCTTCAATTGTACTGAACATTTTAAGGTTTTATGTGTGGTTAAGGTTAAATCTAAGCACTCAGTAGACAAACATTGCATCAGAAAAGACCCCGATTTCAATCAAGAGATATTGATTATTTTGGTGTATCCATCAGAGAATTCTGGGTTTATCCTTCACCATGTACAATACTTATGGGAAGCCAAAAGGAGAGCACTAGGGTTCATAAAAACGTGAAATGTTAGCATGCGTATTATGATGCTCTTGCATGAGATTGAAAACATGTGCGAGATAATTAATTTGTAGGCTATGCTTGTGGGCCTCCTTATTGAAGAGATTCACTAAGGAATCATTGATGCCTCTGTGGCATCTTGTTGAATGCAGAAAATATGATCAGACTATTCAAAGTAAAGGAAAAGCAAAGAGAACTTGCTGAAAGTGCTGTTGGAGGGGTACCCGTCAAGAAGCAAACTGCTGGAGAATTGCGTCTTAATAAAGGTTGGTTTATCTTTAACAAGGTCATTCTGTGTCTATCATTATTCCCTTTATCTTTCTGTTCATGGATTGTCAATGTGTTTGTGACTTAGCGTTAGTTGATTTAGAACTCTCATGTTACTAAAGTTATTCTTAAAGCGGAAGATGAGTTCATGGAAAGTGGTAGGTTGAATTGAATCAACTTGTTTAATTAGCCAGGATCATTTGTCGTGCACCTTTGGGTTAGACTATTCCTTGTGTGGACAGGTGGTTATTTACATTTTTTTTAGTTGGGGGGGTGGGTTAGACAACATATGCTTGCAATTGTCAATGTCTTTTTTGCTGTGTTCCAACAAAGTAAGGGGCTTTGATTTTGGAACTTTTTGGGTTATTAGAAATGTAACCACCTTGTGAGTGTCTGGATGTAAATTCCCATCTGCATCTGCATTGGCGGATTTATGGGTTGTGTGAGGGGCATTCCCCTTTATTTTTTACAATCGCCTTTGGAGCAAAAAGGAAAGAAAAGAAATGGATGACCTTTTTTTTGGGCTTGAGCTAGTTTGGAGTTTGGAAATTTCTTTAGGTATTGTAGGATCCCTTTGAGCAATATGCATTTTGGAAACTCCTTGGATGTGAAAGCATGGGGAATATAAGTAGTATGTGCCCTCATAAGGTATTTCTTAAGTTCAATATGTACTTTATCAGGGAGGAGTTCATTGCTTGTATGTTGAAGTGTTTTGTTGTACATGGTGGTGATTCTAAGAGGTGCCTTAAGGTCCCGAAACTGGACTTCCACTTTCTACACATGAAAATGTGTGTTGGCCATGGTTATGCAGTGTCCAATATAGTGTATTTTCCAGTTGAATAAACTACTTAATTCTCCATTCAAATATGTCGTAAGTTATATCTGGTAAATGGTGCATGGGTGAAAGGACAAATGGGGTAAAAGTAGGAAATTTTCTCAAATTTTCTCAATGTAGTATATAATGTGACAAATGGGTTTGATATTTGTAAAAGAAGAGAGAGGAAAAGGCTAATGTATCCTTGCTGAGACATTTGGTAATATGTAACCAACCCCACCCTCGCACCACCTTTAAAGAGCATAATGTCATTCTGTTTGTGCAAAATCATGAGTTCTGACAATGTCGATCCCTACATCGAAAGTGTTGTTCTACTAAGTATCTTTCTTTCTCCTTTACTAGCCTTCTGCTCATCTTGTGAATTTATGGATTCCTAGATATTTTAATTCGCAATTTTTTTTTGGGGGGGGGGGAGGTGGGTTGCCAACCTCTGTTATTTGACCAAAAGAGTACCTTGTGTTAGGTGCCAAGGACAACTTGTATGGCACACCAGACCATGCCACTCTTCTTGAGCATAGAGTTTAAGAGCTTAGTGTGTTCATCATGCTCAACATTGAGCCGGTCAGACAGGGTGTATTGTGGGGCCATGGCCCCTACTGTGAGTTGCATTAGTTTGATATGGTGTGGTAATACTTACTTTGATGTATGCTCATAACTCCAGCTAGTTTTTTATGTGTTTCTAGGAGCTTACTATGCTATTGTAATTGCAACTATTTTTATTTATTCCTATATGAGTTACTTCCAGTAATCTTCTTGTATAACACTAAACAGACTGCTTCTTCTTCTTCTTCTTCTTCTTCTTCTTCTTCTTCTTGTATAACACTAAACAGACTGCTAGGTAAGGCTAACATGGTAGCATTCTAATGTTTCAGGACTGAAGTTTCAAGGTCATCATTTTTTTATGCTAAAAAAATCTATTTATTAATGAAAATGGGTAAGGCTAACATGGTAGCATTCTAATGTTTCAGGACTGAAGTTTCAAGGTCATCTTTTTTTTATGCTAAAAAAATCTATTTATTAATGAAAATGGCATCATGGATTTCGTTTGGGATGGGGGAGAAGAAATGTTATTGTTTTCAGTTATATGTCTCAACCTTGTACTACAATTGCAGAATCCATATTATGGCTCCAGTCCTACTCACCTTACCTTCAAACCTCTTGCTTAATATGTGAAGTATATACTAAAAGAAACAAGGCTCGTGCAGTGTTTGAGCAGAATTTGTTTTCCTTTTTTCTTTCATACTTGAATCATGGACAAAACATTTTTCTATCTTTATCAAAACTCCTTAATTCTGCATTCTTCATAATCATGCCTATATAAGGTTTCTGTACCAGGCTTTTTTTTTTTTACAAGTCTTTTAGATTTTTTTCCCCTTGCATCATTGCTTGATATCACTTGCTTGAGAGACAACAACTAATCTATAAAAGAAAACAGATAAAGATGCAGTTAATCTAGAATGATGATGTCAAAAAAATAAAACAAAATAAAGACTAAGACTTTCTGTCTTCATTAATATTCTATCCTAAATTTGTATTACTAAGAAATTACCTTTTATCTGTTCAAACAAAAATATATGTACACCCTAATGAGCATAGGAAGCATAGATACTTCAAAGAGGAAGCGGAATCCATGTTGGACACCATTTGGTATACGATACTCACAATTACTCAGCAGATATGTTTTAGATACTCCTCATACTGCACTTGCATATCTATTCGTTAATTATCTTTCTAAATACCATATACTTTTTGATACATGTTGGATACTGAAACGACACTTCATGTGAACATTTTGTGACAACTGTATTCACTAATAATATGTGAACAAGGAAACTACAATTGTAAGAGTTACTTGTCATATCTTATATATAGTTTCGTTTGGTTTGATTAAAATGCCTATATCCATGATCTTCATATTCTACCTGTCATTATGCTCATATCAATCAACTATTACAATCAACAATCACTCACCATAACCATTCTCATAATCCTATTACACTCTCACTCAACCCTATACTAATCCAGTGTACAAACCACACAAATGACATATCTTGGTAATACTCTTAACGCCAAGGGTGTTTACTGACGGCCGACCCTCAACTTCATTTGAAAAACCCCATATCAGGCTACCCTCTCTTGATAAATTCCAATAAACCATTCCTCTCCTCGGTAGACTCCTAAGAGCCGCTCTATATATAGTTTCTTTTAAATATATAAGTTGCTAGTCCATTGAAATAAATTCTTCTATCAGTAAAATTTTTGGCATATTATGAAATGCTATACTTTCTCTCTATTTTAAATTTTTTATGTCATCTTTTTAATGCCTAATATCTAATTAACTCTATTATGTTAATAGTTACAGCCAACATACTCGTGGTTGACATTTTAGTTGACTTAATCTTGTATGTATTATATTTGGAGTTTAGGTGCAGTATTTAAGATGATCAGTTGCATAATTTCACTTTTCCTTTAACAATATCTTACAAGATTTTAATTTCAATGCTAACTGTAATTTATAAAAACACAGTATGCAAGGTATTAATGAAAGGAAATTGTTATTTTCCTTACAAAAATTAATAAAAATCGTAAAGTTCTCATTATAAATATGTAATATAATTTATGTTGTAGTTGTATCCTTGTATCATAGTTTCTGAAAAGCTGCTGTATTGTTGTCTATAAAGTGTCAGAGATGACGCGTGAAAACCTACGAACAGTTATAAATGTGGTTATTAATTGAGAAAATATGGTCCAAAATGATTCTGTTGTATCCTTTAGAATGTGCTTTTGGACAACGGATGACATATAGCTAGGCATGTCTGAGAAAACTCTTCTTTCTGTCAACCAAATAAAAGAAATCACAGGTGTTCTACTAGATATTATCTGATGTTGAACTATATTGATGTTCTCTAACAATTAATTTTATTTCACAGACATTAGTGAGCTGAATTTACCCAAAACATGTAGCATAACCTTCCCAAATGGCAAGGATGACCTGATGAATTTTGAGGTTTCAATTCGCCCAGATGAAGGATATTATACGTAAGTGGTCTTTTGGTGCTGCATGTTCTTTTATTATATTTCTTTCCAAGTTGACAAGTGAGGTGATATTATGCTTCAACTTCAGGTTAGCTTTCCTATAAAAAGAAAAAAGAAAAGAAAAAAGGGGAAAAAAAAACCAACTTTCAGATTCTTTGATGACAATAACATACAGTATGATTTTGTTTCCTGATTTGTGATTTAACAGGGGTGGCACTTTTGTTTTCACTTTTCAAGTTTCCCCCATCTATCCTCATGAGGCTCCTAAGGTTAAATGCAAGACCAAGGTAAAAAAGCATAACGATACAATGTCAGATATTTCTTAGAATTCATATCCTTGGATTTAAGGTAATATTGTACTATGATGGCAGGTCTATCATCCTAATATTGACTTGGAAGGGAATGTATGCCTGAACATTTTAAGAGAAGACTGGAAACCTGTCCTCAACATCAACACTATCATATATGGGCTCTTTCATCTTTTTACCGTAATGCCATTGTCTTGTTGTGTTGGGTGTTGTCTGATTTTGGTTTCTCTTTTCTGCTGACTGTTTCTGCCTCTCTCCGTGCAGCAACCAAATCATGAGGATCCGCTGAATCATGAAGCTGCTGCAGTTTTGAGAGATAATCCTAAGCTATTCGATTCCAATGTTAGAAGAGCCATGTCTGGTGGTTACGTGGGACAAACTTTCTTCCCGAGATGTGTTTAGGTTCAACTTGATCGGACTACCATTGCACGTACATCATTGATGCTCAAGAGCCCAGGAAGCTTGAATTGATTGCTGAGCTTTCTTTGTCATCTTTAGACCGTGGGTGGAGTCCTGAAGACCATGCTGCTGGACCCCGAAGGTCTTTCATGTGTGTGCCCTTTGCGTATTTGAATGTGAGAAAAGACCAGAACTGTTTATGCATTTGCGAAGGAGTGATATGTATAAGCTACATATTGGTTTAGTTTTCCTTAACATTTTGTTGCCTCAAACTAAGTTATCTTACTGGGAGACCAATGTGGCTGGGTTGTACATTGATCAGTAATGAAATATTACCATTGGGTACTGATTTATGATCTTTATTATTATGCTCTTCGAGCAGAATTTGATGATCAAGCTATATTGACTACAGATGCAGGATTGCCCTCAGTGGACTAGTGTAAGGGTGCAGTTTTCTTCCACTGAATTCTTGGACATTATAAAGCAATGACTGATTAGCGATATCAGTAAGTTTCAACGTGCCCGCGGTGATGTGAGATCTGACGAATAATTCATTAGAGGGGATAATAATGTGACCACTCCATATGGATTAGAGGGGATGGTAAGTTTCAACGTGCCTGCAAAAAAGGATTAATGAGCACTCGTCACAAGAATATCTATATGGTTCAAATTGGACATTTGTAATAGTTTATTAGATGGGATAATAATGTGACCACTCTACCCTTTCTACGTGAAAAATAAAATAAAATAAAATATTAATCGATTTAATTGAAATCAATTCTAGATGTGTGTTTATTTCTAGGGACAGACCGAAAACTACTACTTGTGTGACTCTTAACATTTGAAACAGAAAAAATGATGGAATCTAAACTTCTGCAGAACAAAGCGCTGGTCACTACGCAAAAATAGTGTGTAAATAAATCGTACAGCCAAGTTGTATAAGGTACATTGACGGAGGGCATTGAAAAGCCCCATCTCTAGAGAGGAGCATTCGAAAAAAAAAAAATCAAATGAAAATAGAGTGATCACTAATTCTCGAGGCACGAGGCTTTTCAAATCATCTCCGCCTCTTTCAAACTAGCAAGTCTCACATTTTCACGGTCCCGTCTGAAAACTGTGTACAAGGGTGTGTAAAACAAGCAACACAGTGCAAAGGGAACTGCCATCATCGATAGAAGCCCTTTTGACAAAGCTAAGGCCTCTCGTGGTGAACTAGAACCTGGGATTACAGACTTGGGGTCATAGCCAAATATATCCTCTGCAAGAAGTCCGACTATAGGAGCAGCAAGAGAAGAGAACGATCCCTCAAAAGCACGATCAAATGCATAAATCATGGTCCTATGTTTCACAGGAACAATCTCTGCAAATATAGGGGCATTAACAGCCGAGCCATTCCAGCTGATGGTGATTCCCATGAGAAAGAGGGTGATAGCATATGTGTGCCAACTAGTCACGGACTGTGGAATCACTCCGAGAAGGACCAAAGAGAATGGAACGCCCATGATTGCACTGAACTGAGCACACATTATCCGGCCCGAGTAAGGGTAGATGCGAGACATCTGATCCGCTGTTATTCCACCAAGAAGGGAACCTATAGCACATCCTATGGCAAAAAGACTGATGAGGACAGCTGTGTTGTTGTGATCAAAACCTGAAGTTCAATCAAACAAAGAAACTTGCACATTACACAATATGGACACAATTGCATGACTTTATTTGTGCAAAACAATTTGCAAACACAACACGACACTACACATCTTTGTTTAAAATAGTGCAGAACTTCTATAATTTTATGATGTCTCCATGTCTGTAATGTGTAGTGCCCCATGTCCCTTCACAAGAGGCATGGTAGATATAAAACAGTAGGCACACTCACCAATTAGTTCAAACCACATAGTGAAAAACACCATAGCAGTCCATGGTAGCGAACCAACAACACCCTGCAAGACGATGATTTGAAATGTTTGAATTTTAACGACAGCTTTCATGGCTTCCCATGACTCTGCCCAAATTGAAGCTGAGGCAGGAGGGTAAGCTGTGGAGATAACACCCTTGTCTATGAGATCATCCCTACAAGATAAAGCATTCACATTAACTGCATTATCAATTGCTTTAAGATTAGATAAAAGAGAAGAATAGAAACCTATCAGAATTCTCTATGGCATCACGACTAGAACTCATTTTTCTCCTAGGATCAACAACAAACAGAAAAACTAGGAGGCCTATTAACAAGCTCACTGCTGCCATCATAATGAAAGCAACACGCCATCCTGGTGTGCCCCCATAAACACGACCAGCCATAACCGTTGCCAAGGCACCACCACCTATACCACCAACAGTACCGACAAGACTAACCACCCCAAATCCAGTTCCTCTCACATCATCCCTGTAGCTATCTGCTACAAATGACTGAAGTGAAGGTATCACAATCGCAAGTCCAAATCCATTTATTGCCCTCCAAAATGCAACTTGAAGGAATTGCTGGCTTCCAGCAACTGCAGCTGTAGATAATGCCCAGCAGGCAGTACCCATTGCAAGAACAGTAGGACGATCATATTGTATGGATAACACCCCAGCCATAGGTGACGCCAGACCTTGCACAAAGTTTCTTATGAATGTGAGATACCCTAGATCAGATGGCCCTGCATTAAAAGCTTCGCTGACTTCTTTGTATACAGAGGGGAGAAGATTCTCATCTGCCCGCTCCATAACAGCGGCCAAATTGATTAGAATGATTGAAAGAGAAACCCCAAAAAATGTTCTGGTCCTGTTGGGAGTAAACAAGTTGTTAACACTCCAATGATACATAGTGGGGGCAAGGCAAAACCTAAGTCTTCATCAAGCAAAAATTATATAACATAAGAAGATAAAAGTTATGTACACTTCAAAAAAGAAGCTGCAGTGGTATCTAGGACAGTATCAAATAAAATGCTCATCCAGTACTCGTAGATATAATGGTGATAAGAACAAAATGGTAGTTAGATGCAAAAGCTTTAAATAGTAGTCAAGAAAATAATGCAGTGTAATGCTGCCCACCAGTTAGTCAAGAAAATAATGCAGTGTAATGTCAAGAAAATAATGCAGTGTAATGCTGCTCACAAGTTAGTCAAGAAAATAATGCAGTGTAATGCTGCCCACCAGTGTAAAGACTTATATATGACAGAAAAATCAGTCAAAAATACAGGATGCTTTACATCACAAATAGGAAAAATAATACCATAAAGATTACACATACTCAAAATACATGAGAAATAACATCTTTGTATTGTATTGAGCATTGAGAGAAAATCAAAATCAACATCACAAAACATTGAACCAACTAATAGTATTTAAGTCATGTAACAACATTGTAGATAGTTACAACAGAAGTAACCAGAGGAGAATGCAAATGAAACTTATAAAGGTACCCAGAGGTTCTGAGCATAAAAGCAAAATTCTGCACATGAATGAACTCAAGGCTTTATAGGCTTCATTGGTGTTACTTATCAACTAAGTTCGAAGTCAGAGGTGAGGAACGAGAACTTGTTAAACTAACATCCACCAATTTCTAAAGTAGAATCCATGCATTTAATTTGCTTCGAGCCAAAACTAAGAATCCTCTTTTAGACAACAAAGCATTGACTTATCTCCGTAAACGTCAAGGAGGATTGATTTTATGGCACGTCAACTTATATATAGACTTACGATTCTGCAGGAATGAAGGTTGATCATTTATATTACCCTCAAGACTCCATCTCATAGAATGACATATCCAGAGGTCAGCCAGCAATAGAAAAGTAATCCCACATTAAGAATTTTATTTAAGCCCATAATTCTTGCCAAATATAACGTAAACCAAGAGTCAGTTACAGTACCAGAACTAGAAAGCCATGAAACTGAATGACTACATTACTATGCATGAGGGGTAATGATTGGTGACAGTCAAATGGATGACACTCTTCTCATGTAACTTCTAGAAGACTTGTGAATCTTTGAGGGGGTGTGCAATCTCATCTATTACCAGTCGTCCCATCCGTAACATGAGTTGTGTAATATCATGCATAACACCTACTCAATTATGTCCTCTGAACATCCATAAATAAGTGTTAGATATTTCCGTTGGATTCTATCTGTTTCAGTCTCTCCCTGGGAATCCAGGAAATCAACATGCTAAGGCTTTGGTCCTGATTGAGATAGGCTTCTGATCGGTAAGAAGTAAGAGACTAAGAATTTCGCAGAGTCCACAATAGGCTCTTAACAAAAGTATCTAGTTGATTATATAAATCAGCAACCTAAAGAAAGTGTGCCTAGAACATTAAGGAACTATGCCTAACTGAACTGGCAGTTGCAATTCGACCATAAAGGTTTTTATTTATCGGGCATAGTCAAATGTTTAATGAAGCCTAGGATTACTCTTCCTTTTCTTATGTTCTTAAAGACTAGATTATGAAACCTATCTATGTAGTGGTTGATTCTTGCATACTTTACCAAATCGTTTGACCTTGTATGATCTCAAAAGTTTTGGGGCATTTCTTGCTAATCTTAACCAACCAATCAAAGAAAAGATAAAGATGGATCCGCGTAAATAAGGCAATCTAAAGATGCAAATCAAAAAAATACCCAATTCGTGACAACCTTTATCGATTCAATTCCAAAAAAAAAAAAAGTAACAAAAAAAGACAAAGCCCAATTCAAATCAAGCTATAAGTTGCTATCCCTACAGATTTCTTGACGATAAGGTTGTTAAAAAAGTAAAAGGATAAAACATGGGAGGCATCGAAAGAAAACCAAAAAATAATAATAATAATAATAATAATAATAATAATTACTAACCTCATGCTATCCAGAAATCGTGGAAATCGAATCTGCGGTTGGAGACGACGAATGCGTCGAGGACGAGAAGTCTTAAAGTCCATCAATTGATGACTGACCCGAGAAGGGTCCTATAGTAATACATCTCTTACAACGAATCTCTATTGATCTTGCTGCTATTTTTGTGTTTATGACGAGGAACAGAGGACACATCGGGTGTTCCGCTATTAAAGAATATTTCAATTTGAATTATAATCTCTCTCTTCCCTTGGAAGAATATGGAAGGAGTTGGGCTATGGATGAAGTCGTTTTTGAATGGAAAGCGCGATCTCAACCAATCACTCGGGGTGACGAATCTCCGGTCAATAAGTCAAGGAAAGCAAATCCGTTGACTTTCGAGAGTCGAAGCTCTAGTGGATGCTTACGTTGTTGTTGTCTGATTGGCTTCTCGTCGTACACGTTTCGTAAATTGATTTTTTGTGCGAGAATGGGCTGTGGGTGGTACATATTGAACCTATTGTTTGTTGCTCCACTGGTCTGGGCCTTGTCTTCCCTTTCTTTGCTGAGGGAATTTTGGGCTGCGCCCTTTTCCTTTACCAATTTCATTTCGCTGCGTCTCTCTTGCTTGATCTCAGCCAAAAGGCCGAGAAAGGTATGTCTATCTTGCTTGTCAAGAGCAGCAAGTTTGATCTTGCGAGCAATATTACAAATCTCATATCAAATTCTAAAAAAATTAAAAAAATAATATTTAAATCCAATAAATTTTTTCACCCAATAAGTCGATCTTTTCGATTAAGTTCACCTATTGGGCTTGACTCTATCACTTAGATTTATGATAAATTGGTATAAGAGTTTTCGGTCTAACATGAAAAATTGTTACCTAAAAGAAAAATACCAATGCTTGATAAGGTCCGAAGTGAGAGCCGTAAAAAAAAAAGAAAATGACTACCTAGTACCAAAGTGAGAGCCATTTAAAAGGAAAAAAGGCTACTTAAAGGGCTACCCAGTGCTCTAAAAAAGTCTAGAGTGAGAGTCGTTCAAAGTGAGAGCTATCTTTGAACGTCCGACATCTCAAGAGGTGGACAATATTATAAATTCTATATCGAATTCTAAAGAAATAAAAAAAAATAATATTTAAATCTAATATATTTTCTTACTTAACATGTCGATCTTTTACTTTGAATTCTCCTATTGAATTTGAGTCTATCACTTGAATCCACCGCACTCTCTTCATTGTCAAGAGCAGCAAGTTTGATCAGTTTGTAGCAGCCACGCAATCGTTCTAAGATGGGTAACTATAGTTTAAATTTGATCTTTTATAATAGGAAGAGGTCCACGCCAGAAGATACTGCAATGCTAATTACCCCCTACTCCTCTCCCTTATGTCTTGTTGGTCAAATTAAGTGATTCATTATTTTAGTAAAGTATTATAATAAATTGAATTTATATAGAAAATACAATATTACAAATATAAAAACAAAAAATTAAATATTTTCAAAATCAAATTAATTATTCATTTATCCGAGCAAAAGGAGAGGGAATTGACCAACCTACTTTTCCTCGATTCAATCAATAATTCAAACCAATCATAGAAAAGATGATAACGCCATAAAAAGCTAGCTCAAAAACATTATAATGACTCTACAATTTTTACTTTAATATCTGAGATTGGCATCGGCAATCAACATAACTCTTCGTGGTACATTGCCTCTTTCTCATTAATTGTGGGTCCCCTTTTCTCTTAGAATTATATTCTGATTAATCACTTTCAAATATTAAGAAACCCATATATAATTCTCTCTTCATATAATTTTTTTATCTTAAATTCAAGATTTAATTAAAATATTTAATATTCTCACCTTTTATTTTCTCTTTCCAAATGACTTTGTTGAAGGAGGGTTAAGTAGATGATTAATTAGAAAGTGGCTACCTTTGTTTTGAGAAACATAGTCGAAAACGTCTGTATTACTTTAAAGACCATCAACGATGATTCTGATCATAACCCAACCGGACTGGACTGACAGAAAAGAAAAAGTCCATCCAAGCCCCCACCACCCCTTGATTGACATTGATATTTTGAAACAAAACCTCTTGATTCCTCCGCATGGGTGCAAAAGTAATTTCGGCAATTTAGATATTTAAAGAAAAGAATTTTAAATAAAGTAATTCTGCCCCCACGTGGTTTGTTCAAATTAATGAAGAACCAATGAATGTGAAGCGGTTGTCTAGTCTAGTGCAGATGTATTTACCGATTTTAATATAATATAATATAATACTAAAAACTATATTTTCTCGCTCAATTGCCTTAAAAAAAAATGCATTATTTATAATTTAACTTTCTTTTTCTTTTTCTTGTTCTTGGCCGGATGGGCCCACACTGAAACAAGTGGAACCGCACGTGTGAAAAGTCAAGTTGTTGGTTGTGGTTAGTGGGGGCTTCCAATGCAAAGATGTTTACGTTTTTGCATGGAGTGGGCCTTTCTTTTCGTCCCCTTCCCTTGCTTAGCTGGATCCTCACGTGCCAGGACCAAATACGCTTGTTATCTGTTAGCCGTTCCCCATTCCACTCCTCTTCTGTTGTTGTGGTTAGTTCGATTCTGATGGGGACGCCATAGCCACCCTCTTCCAATCTCAAATCTCAGCATGTTTCTTCCTTGATTTTTATCAGTCTCGATATCTGTTTAATTTGAATCACAGTCTGTAATTTACAAAATTAAAGGTTACGGTCATAATTTCTGTAGCTGTGGCAACTAAATCCCCGAAAAGGAGATAATGAGGTATTTGTCTTTTTAGGCAATACGTCAAATTCAACGAAAACCCGATTCTAAACATGTTCCTTAATCCAACAAAGGGACTCTCTGACACTTATTGATTCTGCCAATTTGGGGGAGAGAGAGCTTGCAACGCATCAGCAATAAGCTACCACCGAAGAACCATCACAATCTCTTGCAATCAAACCTATTCACCGAAGCAAAATGCAACACATCGGTGTGGTGGCTGCATCGACATCAAATTTTTAGCCAACTGAGCTCCGGTCTTTCCCAATTCCAGCAGCTCCCTCATTGTCATCGGTCCTAGCTTGAGCTGCTTTCCACTCCTGATGGAGGGAAGATGCCCACTGCACCCCTTCAACAGCTGATCTTCTTCTTCCCCGCCAAACAATATCATTCTTATTTTGCCTGAGATACTAGCACAAAGCGAAGATAGCATCACAATCATCGGCCGAAATCTTATTAAGCATATTAGAAATCCAATCCCTAAACATTGGAGCTGCAGGCACTCCTTAGTAAAAAAGAAACATGCGACAATGGTATGTAGAGTAGACTCCTCTTCTCATTGGCAGACATGGCACCGATTTGAGGGGGGATTGTGAGTCTTATGAACTGAGGTGTTACTGGCAATATTAATCGTAGAAAAAGAACTTAAACTTCTTAACTGCATTAAAAATTGAAAATTTGATTCAAAAAATGGAAAATAACTTGAGTTTGCACCATTCGTCATTTGGCTTTGTGGTATGAAGGATTTCTAGAAACTTTTGGTAAGGCTTCCTTTAGTCGTAATAAATTGCATAATCTTCCCAATCTAAAAAAGAATTAAAAAAAATGTTGATTCCTTTAATAGTAATAACTCAATTTACGTTAATCAAATTCTAACTATTAATATATACGTTATTTTATATATATATATATATATATATATATATATATATATATATATAATATATTATAAATATTTTCGAAAGATACGTACATATGTATTATTAAGTGAGACAGTATATTTTATTAATTTAACATTAAAATTTTCATACTCTAATTTGTTTTAAAAGTATAATAAAATAAAGAATTTAACGTCTAGATTTTGGGATTTAGAAGTTTCGCTTTAACATTCTCACTATTTTCTGCACCCTCAAAACGTGACGACAAAACTGGGGTCAAAATTCAGGAAATCCGGACGGACTTTCTCACGTGACAAACTTGTCATTTCGGACCAAGAAAAGGGCATTCACAAACGAAAAATGATCATGCGAGTCGCCCATAATTACAGTCTCGTAAATACACAATTACAACCCACAAAAAAAGGAATCAGAATCGTCCGTCAAATCAACGAATGACTGATAGACATCCTTCTGAACCGTACGATTCGTCTATGGATAAACAAATTGTGACGTTAGCAGTGTGCTGGTGGTGGTGACGGGGACCACATTCGACGCCGAGTCCCCATCTTAAATGTTTGCGACAAGTCATGGTTATTTGTGGGTCCCATTATAGGTTTCTGTAACGCACGTGTGGAGCCAACTTGCAGAAACAAAAATGAAAAAATGAGCCAGAGAGAGAGAGAGAGAGAGGACAGAGCCGCGTGAACGTGAAAATGTTGTGGGGAAGAAGGTGAGGGTCCCACATCCTAGGGAACCGAGCTCTGTGACTGTCTAATCTTTTCGCCGTTCAAACTGAACGCCCTCGTCGGATTTAGGCTCAAATGAGATAATTGCATGTTAAGTCCATGAACGTTACCCTTGATTCACAAATTGATTCTTAAATTTCAAAATATAACAATTGAGAATCTTGACTTTAGAAATCATAACAAATTGATCCTTTCACGCCTAATAGACCATTATGTGTTAAGTTGGCTTAAGGTAACAGATGATGTGGATACCGTGTATCAGCAATTGTTGATGTGTCACATGACACATCTGCACCATCCATTCAATATGTTACCACGTCAGCACCTATACTGACGTGGCATGACATGTCAGCACCCCGTTAACATTGCACTGCCAGGTAACCAAAAATTTCTCCACTCCTCTGCTCCCGTCTCCCTTTCTCTCTCTTCTCTCCTCTCTCGTTGAAAACCGAACACACTTCTTCATCTCTCTTTCTCCTCCCTCTTCCTTTCTCTCTCTTCTCTCCCCTCTCGCTGAAACAAAAAAAAACACCTCTCTCTCTCTCTCTCTCCCTCCCTCCCTCCCCTTTCTCTCTCTTTCAAATGAAGGCGATGCAAGGATCGTCCTCTCTTTGCACGCCCAATATTTTTTTCTCTCTCTTTAGGGTTTCAATGGAGGTTTTGATCGAGCTTTGCGATTTGATCGAGCATTTCGACTTGATCGAGCAATGTCTGGCGTAATTCACCGAAAAAAATTGCGTGGATTTGTAGCCAATGTCCTTTGATAGAGTTTTTTATTGTCAGATCTCCTAGTCTTTCACAGTCTCAGCTCACACTCCAAAGTTGACATTGCAATGTCTATGGTGGACAATTTGATGATGCTGTTTGCAGGTACCCTAGATGGATTAAGATGAATGTTTAATTGGTGATCTGGGTTTTTTGCCATTTGATGAAATTTGAAGAATCTTCGAAGGTAAACTTGAGTGATTGAGGAGGTGACTCAAAATTGGTGGCTTGGGAAGACAAAGAAGGAAAATAAACTCGGGGGAAAAAAAAAAGACATCAATTGGTGATTGAGGGGGTGATTCCAAAAAAAACAAGACAGAAGGAAATAACTCATAAGGGAACTGAGCGGGTGACTCAAAATTGGTGGCTTTGGAAGACATCAATTGGTGGCTAGTGGCGGTGTTAACTTGAGTGATTAAGCAATTCCAACTTTCATACGAAGAAGAGGATGCAAGAGGGTTCCGAAGATTTACAAGCTCTTGTATGGATAGCTTTCCTCCGTGATCCCACTTGATTGTGTTTGACGACTGCATCTAACAGCCAGCAATGTTTTAAAGGAAATAAAATGCGGATGAGCCTGTTGCATTTATTAGCTTTCAGTCCACTGGGATAGTTAAATTTCCACATCAAGAGCCTAGAAATTCTGATTATTTAGGTTGAAGTGAGTAAAGTGGCGGCTGACAAGAGTCAGAAATGGGTATTCAGAGAAAACCCAAATGAGCACGATCCTAATTTCATGTCCTCTTCGAATGTCTCAATTGAACCTGTAAGTGTGTATTATTATTTATTTTTAGGCATTAAAAACATCAAGAAAATTGAAGAGTTGCTAATTGGTTTCCATTGTTGATCGATTGATGATCACAAAATCTAAGTAGCAACCAAGAGCATGGGAAACTCATTTTAATTCAGGCATTCAGGTTTGTTTATCTTACTTCACAAACTTATTCCCTCCTATAGGTCAACTTCCCTGCACTGTGAAAGTAATGCGTATCATGTTCTCATTTACAGATAATTGCAATCATTTCTATAAGAGAAGGCATCATTCAACTGGGTTCATTTAATAAGGTATAATCTCTCTCTCTCCCCCTCCCTCTTATGTTTATGAAACGCTCAGGTGTCGATGGTTAATTTTAGATAGCGGAAGATCTCAACTTGGTGATAAGCATTTAGAGGAAATTCAGCTATCTCCAAAGCATACCAGGTGTATTCTCGGTCCAAAGACCATATCTACCCATTCAGTAAAACCAAACCTCCCCAAAAATCAACACCTAGATGATGATCGATGGCAACAGAACATACAATTTCATGCCATTCAGTGACAAGCAGCAACACCACTTGGCAGGAATGAAGAGAGTGTGTGGTGGCAGTGCTAAAGAACAAGAAGAGTGTTCAGTCAATCCATCAACTTGGGATGGAATAGCCCCCAAATTTTTGGTGCACTTCAAAGCTTGCACAAGCAAGCACTGGTTGCTGCTCAAGCACTGCTGCTGCCCTTGCTCCAAAAAGCCCAGTGAGGTTCCACCCAATTGTCTGCTGCCCTTGCTGCAAGAAGTCGGAGAAGACGGGACCCATGTCCAAGAATAAGATCATTATGGCTAGAACTCTGCTTCTCAAATCTCATCAGGTGTAAGTTCTTTGGGATCATTTGGGTCCATTTTCGCGAGAGAGAGGAGAGAGAGAGAATAATGTTACTTGTTTTTTTCTAGTGCGAGAGAGAGAGAGAGAGAGGAGAGAAGAGAGAGAAAGGGAAGGGAAGGAGAAAGAAAGTATGTTTTTTTTTTTCTTCGGTAAGAGAGAGAACAGGGAGAAAGGGAGGGAGCAGACGGAGAAGATAAATTTTTTATTAATTTTTAAAAATTTAAATTTTATTAATTTAAAATTATAATGTGATACAATCACATCAGTATTAGTGCTGATATGACAATATTGTATGCGATAGTATTGACGTGTCACGTGATACGTCAGTAATTCCTAATACACAACATTCACATTATTGACAACTCATCATGTAACGGTCAGTTAGGCGTCGTTAGAGACAAAAGGATTAATTTAAAATTTAGATCTTCAATCGTTACATTTTGAAATTTAGGGACCAATTTGTGAATTGTAAAGTTCAAAAACTTTACGTACAATTGTCTCGCCTCAAATACCGGGTCTCTGATATGAAAGGAGAGAGAGAGTTAAAAAGATTTGGTATATCTAGGCTTATCGTATGAACTGTGAGGTTTCGAATCATGACCTTTCGATCATCGACTAACCCGGAGAACCACAGTGAGTGGGCGGGGTTTTTGATGGTATACTAATGTCAATAATGTTGTGGACATAAAAATAACTAAATATTTCGTTGTCAATATATTTCAATAAGTTTATATTTTTTATTTTATTTAGAAAATATTTTAACTATTTAACATATTTTTATTTTATTTTTTTGTTGATATGAATTATTTAGTCCATATTATTTATTGTGTTGTTAATGGTAATTAATAATTCAACTAAGTTGGTTTCAAAACATAAAGTTTAAGATTTTTTGTGAATTTTAAATATGTTTAATAAATATTTTTAATAAAAATTTAAGATGAGATGATATTTACTCGTTAGGTTTAATATATATATCTATTCTATTTGGGGTAAGTACGATAAGTATCGTTAATACCTTAAACTTCAATCTTCACATAGAGAGAGAGATATTAAATCATATAAAATATGATAAAATTAGTAATTTTTTTTCTTTACGATTAGATAAATATATGATATGAAATAAAATACAATGATATAAAATGATCCAATTTGGTTTCTTTTTTGGTCAAACCTTATGAAATAAAGAGAATTCTCGATTCTTGTAATATTCGGTATAAATCTTAAAAAAGAGTTTTTGAGATTACTTCAGTTATTCTAGCCTAGTCAAGATCCTACAAAATTGAAAGATATTTTTAGGGGCGTTTGATTTGTAATAAAAATAATAATTAAATTTGGAATCAAATATTTTGGAAATGGGTTTTAAAAACTCAAGTATTTATTTGAATTTCAGGAATCTCATAATTTAATGATTTTATTTTTAAATTTTTATTTTTATTATATTAATTTAAATAAATTATTTGGATTTTAATTCAAATTTTAATTACAATTTATTTATAAAAATTTTGCAATTGTAAAATAGGATGACAATATTTTTAAAATATTGTAATTTTATATCTTACACAAATCCCAATTCAAGACTTTTACAATGAGGAAGAAGTTGGCGTGTTTATCGGGCAACGGCGTTGGTGTTGGATAGTCAAGAAAGGCAAAGCAAAGGCACGTGTGGCAAGGGAAAGTTTGAACGGGACTGGGAGAGTTCAAACGTTGGACCTCTTGTTAATGAGGAATGGTCGTGAAAACAAAATAATATCAACACAGTGTCCTATTTTGGTATTTTAATTTCATTTTTTTGGGAGGGGGAGGGGGGTTGGGCAGGTTACCTTGCATGGAAATAAAAATGAGAAATAAAAATTATATGAAAAAAGATATTTTATAAAAATACAGAAAATGAAAATACGAAGAAATTTAAAAATTTTTATATAAATATTAATTATTTTATGAAAATAACAAAAATAAATCGTATTTTTTAATAAAAATTTAAAATAATCAGATATATAATTATTAATCATAACACGTATAATATAAAAAAAATGAAAATGAAATTAAATAATAAATAATTTATTAAATATAAAAAGTAGAAGAATTTTTATATTAATATCAATTAATTTAATATATTAAAATATTTAAAAAATAAAGAAAGTGTTAGAAAAGTTTTCTAAGGTTGGCAGTCCATTAGAGAGTGGGGATTTGACGAGAAGTCGCTTTGGCTTTCATAATAAGTGAATTTGCATTTTTGTTCCATCTTATGTTTTGACCATATTTTTAAGGTTGTTTGAACGAATTTTCATAAATCATTATTTTAAAATTTAGTATTTTTTATTTTAAAAATATGAATTTTTTTTTCTAAGTTGATATATTATGTATACTTTGGGAAATAATTTTTGTAAATGGAATTCAAAATCAGTATTTTTAAAATAATGAAGAGTGCGTTATGCGCACAGAGGAAGCTTGCAGGTTGGATTACTATTTTTGCGTTATAAAGCTTCACCATAGAAAAAAATAAAATAAGTTGGGGCTGCCGGGGGAGTGGTTTGAATTCCCGAATTTGTCCTCCTGGCACTGAGATTTACTCCCGTGGTCTCCCACACAGACGGTGAATGTGTGGAGGGGGAGAGAGAGAGAGAGAGTGTGTGAGTGTGTGTGTGTGTGTGTGTGTCAGAGAGTCTGAGGCAATAGCGGTGTTAGTATTTCCATCTGTTCTCTCTATCTCTCACACACATCTCACAGTACAATTCAATAAACAGGAAGTAAAGAAAATAGAGAGCGTTCTCCTCGTGAATCCCCTGTCCTCATTGTCCGCAACCCAAAACTCTAAGAAAACACAGAGACAGAGACAGAGAGAGAGAAGCAATGGCGGGGGGATCATCGGGAAGGTTGCCGACGTGGAAAGAGAGAGAGAACAACAAGAGAAGAGAGAGAAGAAGACGAGCCATAGCTGCTAAAATCTACACGGGTCTTAGAGCTCAAGGAAATTATAAACTTCCTAAGCACTGTGACAACAATGAAGTCCTCAAAGCTCTCTGTGCTGAAGCTGGTTGGGTTGTTGATGAAGATGGGACCACTTATCGCAAGGTCTCTAATCATTATTCCCATTTCTGAGATCTATATATTTTTTTTCCTTCTCATATGGGGTTACTCTGTTTTTTTCTTAATCTAGATCCGTTCTTCCTAAATCTTCATTTCTTGTTCTTATTTTTTTTTTTAAAATTTTATCTTTTGATTAGTGCTTTTTCTCTAATGGTTGTTTTCTGATCTGGGTTTTAGTCTTCTCATATTCATAATTTACATCTCTGTTTTCTTGATTCTTTTGGTGAAACACTTGCTTCTGATCAAGTTGTTGCAATTGGACTCTTTAGTCGGTTAGGCCGATTGAATTTTTGGATATTTTAAGAATTTTGGGTTTAATTTTGACAATATTTTCTCGAATACTCATATTGGGATATCTTAAAGTTGGCATAGTCTTTGTTTTCTTGGGTTTCTTTTGTAACTTGTTATCCCCTTGATATTTCTTCTATGGCGTAAAATAATTCCCTTGATCATTAAGAAATTTTCTGTTCAGCAGGAAAATTTGTGTGTGTGTGTGTGATTTTTTTTGTGCTTTTGTATCTTGAATCCATGAAGAAGTTCTAAAACCGCAGAAACCAGGAAGAGAAAGTCCCAGTCCTTAAGACTCACTAAAATAAGCCATTAATTGTATAGAATTTGGACAGAGAAAAGAGATTACATGTTAGATTAGATAACATTTTTTTAGGTTATTTATATTATAGTGTTTTATTTATGTGTTTCATTATTGTCTCTATCCATATGGTTTTTGCCAATGTCTGATCTTGCATTAATCTGTGTTTACAGGGATGCAAGCCACCTCCATCAGAACTTGGAGGAATATCAGCAAACATTAGTCCATGTTCCTCAATACAACCAAGTCCTCATTCCTCGGCTTATCCTAGTCCTGTGCCTTCATACCATGCTAGCCCATCATCATCTTCCTTTCCAAGCCCTACTCGTTTCGATGCAAACCCATCTTCCTATCTCCTTCCATTTCTCCGCAACTTGGCTTCCATTCCCACGTCTCTCCCTCCACTTCGGATATCAAACAGTGCTCCAGTAACCCCTCCACTCTCTTCCCCTAGAGGCTCTAAGCCAAAACCTGATTGGGAGACTCTCACAAATGGCTCACTCCAATCTTTTCGCCACCCAATTTTCGCTGCTTCTGCCCCAGCTAGCCCCACTCGTCGCCACCATCTTACTCCAGCCACTATACCAGAATGTGACGAGTCTGATGCGTCCACTGTTGATTCTGGTCGGTGGGTAAGCTTCCAAAAGGTTGCAGCTCCTGCAGCTCCATCTTCTCCTACATTCAATCTTGTCAAACCTGCAATTCAACAAAGTTCTCCCCAAAATGTGGTTGATGGATTTAGTGGATTGAATTGGGCAACAGGGGAGAGGGGACGCGGTTCTGAGTTCGAGTTCGAGAGTGGTAAGGTGAAGGCTTGGGAAGGTGAAAGAATTCATGAGGTGGGTGTGGATGATTTGGAGCTCACTCTTGGGAGTGGAAAGACCCGTGGTTGAGCTACTTGAGGTAGCTGTTCTTGCCCACCCGCAGATGGAATCAATGAAGGAGAGAGCTAATGATGTTGTATTCGCATACTGGCATGGCTTACCTTTGCTGAGCTCTTGCGTTGCACACTTGTTTCAGTGCCTGTTGCCACGGTGTAGGAGAGTTTTCGGAATTGGCATGCCCCGTCATTTCTTACTTCCAATGTTCAGTTTTCATTTCCATGGAGCCATCACCGGAATCTGAAACATATGAGTTCAACAGTTGGAGGACATGATTTTTGAGGATGGCTTCGTTAAGGGACTGTTATCTTAAATCTTCATGGTGGGAAAGACTTTAGCATATTGATAGGGGAGGTTTGTTTTTTTCTTCTTCCCTTAATTCTATTCGAACATCATTACATCCTCCTTCAAAACTAGGATGGTGGGGCATATTTGAATTGTAATTTGAATGGCTTATGAACCTCTAAGCATCGAGCTTTTGTGCTATTCCTGAAACTCTTTTGTAGAATCAGTGAAAGTACACATTTTATTTCCAATAGATTTTCATTGTTGGGGCCAGTCCTTTTTTCATTGATGCCTTTTTAATGGTATTTTCTATCCAAAAAGCTGCAATAGGCAGTCAAAAACAATGCGGTTGGTGGTTGATGTTTGTTGAATTTAAGACAAAATTTCCTTAACTGATCGAAGCGATCCACTTTCCTTAATTTTTGTTTGTAAAATGTTGAAGATCAAGGCAGGCCTGCAAGCATGCATGCTTGCAGCTAATATAGTCGGAGCAGATGGAAACAGGAACTGAGCTAAAATAAATTAAAGGGCCACCAAAAAGGAGGAAAATAATGGTGGGGGAGGAATTGTTTATATCGTATAATGTTGGAGAGCTTGGGCCAAATTTTCTGGTGTGTGTAGAGATTGGTCCTTATCCTGATGCTATATTGAGCTTGGTGTGGATTTGTTGGCTTCTGTTGGTCAAAAGAGCATCTTGGAACAAAACCTCCAAGATGGGTCCTTCCCCATGTGTGCCGTGTTTTAAATTATTGTGGCATGTGACTAATCTCATGCTTGATGTTGTAATGCACCAACCAATTTTAAATACTACTATCCCCACTTCCCATGATTTCAGTACTTGGTTCACCTGGACAATACTGCCCCCAGTTCAATTACTCTCTCCGTGTAATTAACCCCCCCCCCCCAAAAAAAAAGAAATAGAAGATAAAAATCCGGGGTGAAGTAAATCCGTAGTCATAAAAAAATCAAAATCGACCTTCTTGCCGAAGGTGGTGGCACATAGTTACGCAGTTTTCTATTAAACCTTAACTAAGAGTATTAGTGCATGCTATTAGTTCAAAAAAACACGTGTATTGGACGACAGCTTTTCAAAATTTCCGTTAATGACCTACTATTGTTGATAACAATCAAGAATTTAAAACCACTGGCATCTCTCTCTCTCTCTCTGTTGCTGGCTGCATATGGATAGCAGGGTCCGGATGAATATCTGCACTCGTTTGGTGTCATGAGAAGACTGCCAGCCAGAGATTTGTCCCAAAGTAAGGTATCTTTTGCTCGAAATTTTCAAATAGAGTTTAGATAAGGTGATAGGAAGGCCTTCCTTTCCAAGTTTTGATTTACACTGTCCCGTTCACACGACGATCACAAAATTACCAACGCTTCGTTGGTTTAGTAGGAAGAATACTAATATCCCACATCGGGGTTTGACTTTTGGTAGTGACAAAAACGATGTTGAGAGAGCTCCCTCCCGATTGGTATCTGACAACAGCTCGACCGAAATTTGTCGAAACAAATCTCCGGATACTCGATGATGGACCAAGTCCATAGGACAAAAAAAAAAATGACGGTCACAAATTTATTAATGCACCACACACACACACTCTCTCTCTCTCTATCTCTCTCTCTCTCTCTCTCTCTCTCTCTCTCTCTCTCTCTCTCTCTCTCTCTCTCTCTCTCTCTCTCTCTCTCTCTCTCTCTCTCTCTCTCTCTCTCTCTCTCTCTCTCTCTCTCTCTCTCTCCCTCCCTCCCTTCCTCCCTCCCTCCCTTATGTTTCTCCAACCCTTCCCATTCATACGCTAATGAATTGCATTGCATACTACCATTGGCATGCTATAATACTTCAACGAGGCTGGTTAGCTGTATAATTAATTTAGGCTTTTGAGCAAAAAATTAGTATTTAACTCTCTATATATGTATTTATACACTAATTTTTCGAGATAGTTGGCCTATACCCAACTTCCAACACACTGAATCCTCATAATTCTTAGCTAATCTCGTCAATAATGATATAAAAAATCTCGAATAAATATTACTTTAATTGCAATGCAATTAGTGGTTTCTAGGTCAGATCGCATATAATGGATCTTACTAGTAATCCCTCTCTCCAAATCTCATTACTCTCCTTTTGAGTGACTTTTGCCTTTACCCTTGTATGAGTGAGGTCACCGTGAAATCCCAAAACAAAGACAGTATAAACACTCTTGTTTGGAAAATTAAATTTATAGCGCAGATGATTGTTACTGAGAAAACCACACTGAGAGATCCCTCCGAAAGAGGGTCCGACAACGGATCAATTTAGATTAATTGAGATAAAATCTAAAATATTGTACGATGGCTCCAGCGAGGGTACCAAAAAAAAAAAAAAAAAAAGAAGCTACTAATTGCATGGTGGGTTAAGGCCAGGACTAAGAATTTGGGCCTAGTGATCAAATCAGCACAACCAGAGATATAAAATTAAAGTTCGTAATAAGAAGCAGCAAAAGACATTGGAAAATGGGTATATGAAGAGAGCATGAGCTTGCCATTCCCAGCATATTTTTGATCCTTTGAGTGAGAGCCCTTCCACACAAGACTCAGATCACTAAGGCCGACCTTGTCTCCGTTTGACTAGTTGACGTCACAGGCAGGCAGGCTTATACCATGATACTCATGAGCAGAAGCTTTGCTTGAGCCAGTACCAAAAAAAAAAGGAATCTAAGCTTGAGCCTACCTCCTTTAGTGTGCATCTGCCACAAATATGCAGTGCCACCCCCGGGGCACAATGACCCGTGCAGCCATGTGGTTTTTGGTATCTAAAATGCTTGACTGGAGAAAAAATGACAGAGGACCACATGCATTCGAGGAACAATGCATTGTTCTTTTTGTTAATCAGACTGGATGAAGGAACATGTTGCTTAAGATCTGGGTAGGACTGACAAATCTTCACAAGATCAACGTATCAACTCATTTCTGCCGTCAACTACCATCAGAAAAGTGTAAATGAAAAGGCAGAAAAGCAATAATTTCAGCAATGGCTAAAGCCCTCAACAAGCATAAGCACCAGTCAAGTTTAAATTGCCTTCCTGTGCCACAACCCGCCCAGTATTTACAAGAACCAAATGAATCTGATGATAAACTATATGAAGCAAATGAAAAGCAACTTTGTTGGTGGAAGTACGTAAAGTTTATATATATTCACCATAACATAGAGAATGAGGGTTAATGGAAACATTGAGCAGTAAATAATTGCATCAAGGTACAGGCAGTCTTATTGCTTGGCAAATAATCCGACAGAGTGATTATTTGAAACTGAAACAAAGATTGCCATCCCCGTTAAGCTAGATGACTTCTGTTCATCCTCTCCTTATTTCCATTGTTGGTGAAGACAAAGAAGAGGTAAGAGCATGTTGGCATGTGTTAATAAGCACACTCCATAGTCAATAGTTTGTACCGGTCATGCAGTTATCGGCTCCGTGGCCTTTTTCAACCATGCCATTTCAAATTCATCCAAGTACGGTGCCAGAATTTCCAGACATTTGGAATGATAGGAGTTCACCCATTGTATCTCTTCAGGCATCAAAAGGCTCAGGTCCATCAACTTTCTCTGGTATGGTGCCTGATCATGATGGAAAGCATCAAAAGCAAATAATAGAGAGCACATCCTAAGAAAGAAAATGTCATAAGAAACAAGAATGGTTAATGTCAAACTTACCCATGTTATATGCTCGAAGGACAAATAACCCTTATCCCCAAAATTGAATTTTGTTTCAGCCTCGTTGATAACGAGCACATTCTCCAATCTTATACCAAAGTTCCCATCCTCATAGTAACCAGGTTCTGAGAAGTAAAATTCCAGTAAATTTTTCAGTAAGAAAAAGATCCAATGATTCTAACATTAAAAATGTGAAAATTCATTTGGAAAAAAAAATAAAAAACATAAATAAAGGGGCATAAATTCAATGAGAAGCTGCCCAAGCACCAATGAGAAAGTTAACTGGACAAGCTAACCATTGTTTTCCATAACTCCTAGAAATATCAAGGCAACTATGGTGTAGACTTGTTAAGTTTCTATTTGGTACTAGTGCAAGGTCTCATATTATGCTTGATCGGCACCTTATCATAAGGTGGGTGACAAAGGAATGAGGCAATAATTAACCTAAGCTTTTCATAAGGCAAGTAAAGGTATTAATATTACTACTAACTAAACATAAGTCATGTTAGATCTGCAATACTCACCATCAGTGACTGTCATTGAGGTTTGTAATGGCACATTGCGAGCCGAAGGTCTGAAGCTTATTTGATGTGGTCCTGTTCATTGTAGGACATTAAGTGAAAATGTACTAATTAGACAACCAAAAAAGATGTAGCATTCAGATTCAATTATCAGGCAGCTTATATGATGGGTCAAATACCTTCATGAACATTAAGGAAGGACCCAATACCATGGCCAGTGCCATGTCGATAATCAAGTCCATCCTTCCATAGAGGGACTCGAGCTAGAATGTCAAGTGCATGACCTGTATAAAGCAACCAATGGACTCAATACTAGATTCAACAGTCAACTAAAATTTTATCCATTCAACCAAATTGCAAGCAGAAGCTAAACTTGATATAAGAAACCAACGCTGTCAAACTGAGCATGAGCCCCAGTAATACATCAACTGATCCGACCTCTACCCCTGTTCCCCACTAAAGGAAACTAACAATAAAAGAGCAGAAACTCACCATTGGTTCCATTTGGAAATCGTGCATTACCCAAAGCAATATGACCCTTGAGAACCTGCAAGAAGTTCCAGTCTAAGCAATTCTGTATTATGAATGGAGTAAGCAGGATAATAAGAATGCTGGTTTTTGTACTTTTTAATCTTTGATTGAGGTATAAAAAAGTTTACATCTAGAAGGCCTTAAAATAATATTTTAAGTAAATGTGATAATTTCTTTATTGCAATGCTGGTCTACTGAAGCTAAAGGAACTGGTTCATATCTGGGGAAACAGACATAAACAAAAAGATGTTGTTTCCAGATCCAGACAGACCAAATTTATATGGAATTTTTGCAGCAACCGAAAGTATATGTTCCATACCAACCCCTAGCAGATATCACAGGGTATTAAATAGAGCCCATATGGCCAAAGGCTGAAGCAAAAACATATTATTCTATGACAGACAGCTTTGAGCATGGTTAAGTATTATTTGCGAAAAGCACTATTGATAGGGTTTAAATAAGTGTAATATTTGCGATTGATTTTGTATTATTTTTGAATAAATATTACACTAATATTTATGTTTTGTGACATTTGATTTAGGAGGAGACTTATTATGAAAAATGAAGAAAAATGAAGAAAAATGAGCTAAATTGGAGTAATTTTGTAAAGTATGGAAAATTGGACAGCAATACTCTTTCATTAGCACGTGGGCACGTGGATTTCAAGAGGCAAGCAAGAGGTTTTGAAGATTTACTGCAGTAAAAATTTCCTTTCCCAGTTACACATTCAAGAGGAAATTGGAGTGGACTTGGAATATTGAAAATTTTGAAGAATTTTATTCCATTCCTAATATTTAGGAAAAGAAATTTTTAAAGATATAAATTTCTTAGATATTATATTTTAGGAATTTTACTTTTTACTTTTTACTTTCTTTTTATTTATTTAGTAGTTATTAGGGTTAGAAATATTTACTTTTTACAAATAGGAAAAATTCTATTTTCTTTAGGGTTTCTACTCCTATATATAGAGGAGTATTCTATACCTTGGAAGAGAACTTTTTGGAGGAGGCAGCCGGGCAGCCCCCTTGGGGGCAGCACTATTCACGTCCACAGCAGCCAGTAGCCATCCAGAAGACTACACAGGAGGCTGCAGCCTTAGCCGGGAGAAACTCTTTGCTTTTCTTCATTCCTTAGAAGCAATATTCATTGTTTATGAGTTTTCTTTTTATTATATTTTCATTTTAATTTATTTTTCTAGTCAAAGGATTATTGAAATCTTGATGAATGATGATTGTGAGATCTAAATTATCTTATTTGCTTGATATTTGTGGGTATTTATTTAATCTCTATACTTAGTGTTGATGATTGTTTTAGGATTGTTAAATAGAGGCCTATGTTTAATAACCCTAGAATAGTCTACTACCATTTAAAAATAGCAAGATTTGTGTTTTTAATGGAGTGGTAATTGACATAATTTTATGGCCTCGCAAGCGGTAGGATTTATGTCAAGAGATTAGGTAATCTAATTTAAATAAATCCAGATTGGAATTTACTGATTAGAATTGGGTCTCTCTAGATCTTAATACTGTCGGAACATTAAATCCAACGAGAGTCTCTTGGGTTGTCTTTTGATTAGGGAAGTAATTAACGATAGTATCTTGATTACCGAAAAAATAAGGACAGATTGGTCGTTTCGTGGTACTTAGCGACTATAACCAATTTATTCGCATAATATCGAGTAATTTTTGTATCGATGATCAATCAAATATATCAAGATGGAAATAACTCCTTTGGTTAGGTTTTCTCTCATTGATATCCATTCTTTTAATTGGTATTATTTAGTTGTTTTATTTTAGTTAATTTATTTATTTTTGTTAGATTTAGATATCTCTCAAACCCCCTATATTTTCATTTTCCATGAAAGAGATAAATCTACCGTTCCCTGTGGATTCGACCCTGCTAACCCTAGACTCGTCTTAGTGAAGTAGGTAATTTTATTTTTGGTTGTTTGACGACCCACCAACTATCCAGATATCATAAAGTGGTGAAAAGAGCCCATACCGCTGTATAGCATGCTTTCTCATGTGCAGAAGGTTTCCCAAAATGAACGGTCCGCGTTATATCAGTTGTTCCATCTTGATACTTCACAGGCGCACCAGAATTATCAGCAAAGAAATAGTGAAAGATGGAGGTAAAAACAAATTAAAAAAAAAAAAAGATGCAAACAACACATGGAATAACAGTTGGCTCTTCAGCGTTGACTTTGTACTAAATTACTAACAGGATGGTTTACAAACCTGTGCTCCCGAATCGAACAGGTAGATGCTATCTGGATCCATCTCAGAACATGTTTCAGCCTCGGGTGAATAGTGGATAATTGCTGCATTTGGGCCAACCGATGAAATGGTAGGAAAACTCAAACCTTTGAAATGCTGCACATTTGACATTACAAAGTTCTCACCGAATTAACACCATGCCGAGATATTACTAAGAGCAAATCTCTAGTCTATGTCGGTACCTCCTCTATGGTTTCTTAAATTTCTTGTAAATTTGACCTATTACATTTTTCTTTTTCTTCCAAAAAAAAAAAAGAAAAGAAAAGAAAAGAAAAAGAAAACATAGCCATCACTTTTCACTAATTTATTACAATCAGGAGGCATCAAATGAAGCACAAGGAGGTAGAGGGTCTCTTCTTAAGAGTACCGTTAACATTCATACACCACATTAACTACAAGAAAAAACTAGAATAAATAATATCTCAAAATGAATTGATTATCCAGTTTACTTCTAGTAATGAACTGCTTCAACATTTTTTTTTTCACATAAGTACCTCTTTGGATGCACGGAAACTCTCTAACTTATCACTTGCTGTCACCTCGGTTAGCTTCATCGTTCCCCTGCCATCCAAGTTATAAAAAATTTGAGGAACTGAAGCTATCTGCAAAAGTGCTTAAACAAGCCATAATTTCAAAGTCAACTTTGTAAGGCCTCGTATGGAAATCAATCATTGTGCACAAAAAGAATTGGCCTAGCAGAGAAGCACTAAAGCAAAACTCCATAGCTGATTCATGTGGCACGTAAATGAGGGAAGCAAATAAGTTCCACCTCTTCTAGAGATTTGTGTATTATAGTCAGCTAGCATCCAATCCCCAGAATTATGTTGATACTCTGGAGAATGATGCAATGCTCAGGCATTCTAAAATGGAAAACTAAGTCACGGTTTAAGCAAGTGGATCAACCTAATATAAGATATTGCACTATGAAGGTAAGTAATTAAACTGTTCAAAAACCAGTTATTGTCAATTCCAAGATGGGGGGAATGAGCTTACGCATGTTTCTTTGAGCCCCCTTTTCCTCCCTCCAGGAAGTACCCAGAAGCCCCATACAGCTCCTGCATCTGTGAAATTTAGAAGAGAAAAGAGAGAGAGAGAGAGAGAGAGAGAGATGTGATAAACCTTAACTAGGTTGAATCTTCAGAAACTAATCAAATAAAAACAGTTAACAGAACTTCAATTTAAAAACATATAATGGCTGTCAATTAGGATAAAGATTCATAAGCAAAATCTTGATTTATATGTTGTTTATGATAAACCATGAATAGCATTCTTCCATATAGGGATATTAAATAGTATAAAGTTACTAATTGCATCCTCAGTGGAAGCAAAGGCCAGCAACTGATGCTTACGACTTGGAAAATTGTTATGGAATAATTGTCTTCAAAGTTCTCAGCACAAGTTTCAAAACCATGATGCCCTAGAAAACCTAGTCAGTACCTCCAAAGTGAAGATATATGATGGAGAACACACAGCTACCTCCCCCCCCAAAAAAAAAAAGCACACACACACAGTGCCTATATAGTTTACCTGCTTATCCAGCCAGACAAGATACTGCACAACGGCTGCACCATCCCGGATGTGTGCATTTTTTAATCCTTCCAACTCAACAGGGTTCTGAAAAATAAGAAACCATAAGAAACCATCAATAATCAAAATTGATTGATCAGATGGTGATACATACAGAAATAAGATAAGAAGAACTAAACACGAAATCCTGGACATTCTATGCAATCTAACAAATAGCTCACTTGAACAAATGCAACTATCTGCAAGGAATATAACAGAAGCGAGGCCAAGTTTTTAAGAAAAAGACAATGACGAAAATGGTATTGTTTCATTGGTTATTACATAGTCATTGAGCAACACATGGTAGAATATTCTAACCAAATAAGCCATGACACATTGGATTTTCTTGTATGGTTTTCGACTTTCTCAATCCAAATAACACCATTCACTAAAATTGGTATAAGTTGAGACTGAATTTCCATTGTGGCAACTATTTGCACTTTTAAAGCTATTAAGAATGATCTTTACTCCGATCTGAAAGGATAAAGGATGAATTTATCGTCCACTTTTGAGATTGTTTACCAGAACATGACAATTACCAAGGGGAACGAAACCGTCATTAAATCATTTAGTATTTGAACTAAACATCAGGACTTGTTGAAATGCCTCTAACAATTAAATGAAGACTATAATGTACTCATTCCTTTTAGAGAGGCGCGTGCATAACCTTAAGGGCCTTTGCAAGGGCCAAAGGTGACCGCTGCAAGAGAACTTGATCAGCATTCAGTTTCAAATACAAAGCAAAGCAGCAGGAACCAGGGTCAGCCCATATGAAGTTATGATTCTCGCCATCAACTTCATTTGCCTCATTTTCGTCAGTTGATGCACCGGAAGAATTAAGTTGATTTGATGAGAGCACAGAAGCATCTGAGCCCACTGCTTCATATTCCCGAATTTCAACTCTATTCTCTTCCATATGAGAATTTACCTGCATACATGGAACTCAGACTTTATTAATTTGTGCAAGAACGTCAAAGTGCACCTGTTACCCCAATTTGTCTGGACATGGCAAAACATGGTTGATGGCCATCAAGCATTAAGACATTTTGAGTAACTTTTGCATTCCATTATAAATAACAAGCAAGCCAATTTCATCAAAAGACCCACTCAATCAATGGAATGATTTTACTGCCATCATATCCAACTAATATTCCATAATGAATTGAGAAGAAAGTGACACTGGGCTCTTTTTTGTAGAACATCTCCATGGTGCCATTGGAGTTCCTAGATTTCCCTGAATTTCCATAACTGAAAGCAAAAATACCCCTAAAAAGATCAAGGAGACTGACCTCAGAAGATATCTTTCTCTTGTCCACATAAAAGAAAGCTGAATCTGATGTCACAATAGCAAAAGCATGGACAACTGGACAGTAAGGGACATCACTACCCCGAACATTATATAACCATGCAACCTGCAAAATCACAGTAGTAAGTAAAAACATTTGAGGAAACTAGAATAGAAAATTTGGAAAGATGGACCACAAAAATAAAATTTGCAGTCCATAAAGCTTTAGAAACTATTAATGAAAATATGGAAACATACCTCATCTAGTGCTGTGATGATAATACCACGAGCCTTCTCCTGTCTGAGCTTTTCTCTTAAATCTTTCAACTTGTCTTCAACTGATCGTCCAGCAAACTTTAATGGTT
This sequence comes from Dillenia suffruticosa, assembly GCA_033439265.1. Lineage (NCBI taxonomy): Eukaryota > Viridiplantae > Streptophyta > Magnoliopsida > Dilleniales > Dilleniaceae > Dillenia > Dillenia suffruticosa. The sequence goes on along the minus strand of JAVTVX010000012.1, from coordinate 1,999,785 downwards.
GCACTATAACAGTATTAACTTCAAGGGGTGGTCGGTTTTTCCAAACTTCATCCACCAAGTTTGTAGATGTTGGAACAAGCTTTTGTTGTTTCTTAGAAAAAGCACACTCCCATCTATGTGCAGTGTCAACTGATACACACCAAGGATCAACACCAATAGCTGCATCTTGCGGCAGATTCTGAGGAAGTCAAAATCCACTCAATTAATTCACAACTCAACAAGTAGCAGTGAACAAAACTCTCATTTTAAGCATAGTACACCTTCAACTAAGACTCCAATAGCATTACGATTGGCAGTGCTAAAATTACATACACAAAAAACGAGGAATAATCATAGTGATGTCTAATGTGAAATATGATATAACATGTTTCACCAAATACAACATATAAAGTGTTTTCTTGCCCTAAGGGAACTCCTTATGGAGTATTTAAGCTTGAATCAAATGGTTTTATACTAAAAGAACTGAAAATAAAACCTCTTATCTCAATCTTCTCAAATTTCAAGTATGAAATAAAAGCGAAACACAAGAAACACATGGTGTAGACAGGAAAGAATGGAAGAGGGACCAAAGAAGAAAACTAAGACTAATAAGAGGAGAAAATGCCTACACCAAAAGTAGAAAGAGGATAAGGTTAAGAAGAAATGGCAAAATAGGAACAGAAATAACCCACATTAAGTGCTCATCTGAGGTATCATGCGGCACTCAGCTCATGCCTTGAGTGCATGGAGCACCTTTGACAACACTTGTGCGCAGAAATATATTTGAAGATCTGGGTAACTAGATTCTCACTAACTAAAGCAAATTAGAGTTCTTCAAAACCTCGAAATGGATGGATGTAAGACAGGACAAACACAGTCAAAGATAGAGAACCAAGTCCTTGCCTTGGACTATATATGGACTTCGTACACATCAGGATAATATAAGTGTACTGCCTTACCTAATTCAATAACTAGGAAAAAGGTTTAAGACATTTGTATGCTGCCAATCGGAACAGGCAGACTCTTAAAAACTGATGCCTGTGCGTGCTCAATAAGGGACCAGGAATATAACACACCTCATTGGCTGCAGTTCTTATGGCATTCCGACCTAGAGCATGTGAGTATTTGAAGCTAATTTTTCCAGGGAAGAAGAAGTTAAACTAGCACAGAATACATGAATCTAAGAAGTAATAATATAGAACTTATATGAAACAAAATTCTCTAAAGAAAAGACCAAACAAGTAAACACATGCCGCAATTAATTTTCAACAAAAAGGACTTACATCGGCCATCCAGGTCTCCACTGGTGGGTCTTCTCCATAACGCATAAGTTTCCACTGGTCACTTAGCTCCTTCTCGGCCTGCAAAAAGTAGCGCCCGTCGGTCCACAATCGCGCTTCACTCTTTGTTATAAGCGCCAAACCTGAATCAAATAAACAAATCATTATAAATGATCAGGATACATTTTAATTGTTCAAATGGGGTCTCAAAAATAAGACGGTACATCTTTACTCCATTCACACAACATTTAAGTCAGTTTCGATTATAAAGTAAAACAAAATCAATTTAATGAATCCAGCTTTTGCTATTGGGATAAAAAGAGTCAATGAATGAGTCAACAAAGTCCGAAGTAGTATGGTTTGATACGGGCTCTAAAACTAAGAAATTCCATAGCGTGCTTTTCAAAACCCAGGTGACATTAAAGATTTTGTCAATTCATCGTACACTTTTTTATGCTAACAATATTAATCATTCCCGGAAAATTACAACACATTGTCGACCAACAGAAAAATAAATTAAAAAACTGAAAAAATGGATAGGAAGAGTTACATGAAATTGAACTCACCAGCACTTCCGGTGAATCCAGAAACAAATTCACGCCTTCTATCCCTTGCTGATACGTATTCACTCTATACCAACACATACACATGAAAAATTCACACTCAAATAACCGAACTAATAATCGAAAGATAAAAATCCCACAAAAAAAACCAAGGAAAAACCCAATTTATCTAAAATCAAGTTCAATGAACAAACCAAAAGTCAAGATACTAAAATCTGGAGAGCAAAAAACGTAGGTTTTTGCAAACAAAGATCATTATTTGACTTTTGATCAATCAATTGTACGAAAGACGAAATATTATCATATTATATGAATAATGAGAGAGTAAAGAAAAAAGAGGAAAAAGACAGAAACCTGATGATAATCTTCGGAGGGAACAACTAAAGCATCCAAAGGAGGAAAGTGCGATGCCATTAAAGACCTCAAAGCGGCGAGGATGTCCGCCATCTCTACGGGCTGACAGAGTGACAGGAGAGAGGGGGGAAGAGAGAGAACGAGAGCGAGAGAGAGAGAGAGAGAGAGAAAGAGACTTGGAGTGAGAGGAATAAGCAAAGACTTTGAGCTTTATTGGACACCTAGGATAAATAGGGTGATGTCAGGCTCTCCTTGAGAAAAGGGTCGAGGTAACCTCCCTGGGTTGGTGATTAACCTAGTTAACCAGGTCAAATTTTACAAAAAAAATTAAAAAATAAAAAAATAAAAAAATCTCTTTCCGACTAAATCTTTTTATTATTATTATGTTTACCTTCGCTTAAAATTATATTTTAATTAATTTGATTTAAAATTTATAATAATCCATTTAAAACTATCTTCTCAATATAGTTTATTTCATATCTAAATTATGAATCAAATTTAAAATTTTAATTAAAAATATCAAATTTTATATAAAAAAATAAAAAAATCACTTTTGGGCTAAAATTTTTTTTATTATTATTTTTATCGTTATTTAAAATTATATTTTAATTAATTTGATTTAAAATTTATAATAGACTATTTTCTCAATATAGTTTATTTCATATTTAAATTATAAATTAAATTTAAAATTTTAATTAAAAAATTTAACATCAAATTTTATCGTAGCATCTTACTAAGGGTGTTAAATCCACTGTTGCACCACTTGGTTTCACATTCCAATCCAAATAAAAAGTTTACAATTAATTTTTGATCCTTTCTTTTTAAAAAGTTAAAAAGATAGAAACTCTTTCACCTTTTTAAAGTAGATTTGCATAAATATTTGTTAATTCAGATATAAACAATAATTAGATATGATCTTATTCGAAAAAAATTATATCTTTCTTAATTTATCTAAAAAATGATTATATTTTTTAATTTTCTTATGGGTGTGATGATAGCAAGAGAATATTAAATTCTCTTAATCAAGATCAATTTTAATAATAAAACGATAAAAATTGAGAGAGCCAACTTCGGGCTTCCCAGTGCTTAGCTGAATTAGTAACCCAAATATCAATAGGTGAAAACAAAAAAATATATATATATTTTGTTTTATTTTATTTATAGTAAAATTTTAAATTAAATAAAAAATAATTTTTAAAAAATATTGCAAATAGAAATTAAAATATATGCATAAAAAGAATTTTTTATATTATTATATCATTTTTTTTACAATGAGATACTATTTTTTTGCACCTCGATCAGAAAGGTTATTTTAATCTTACATTAATAATTTAAATTATCACCTAATTTCACCCAAGTATATCGTTAACTTTTCCAAATACTTATGAATATCAACAATTGTGAATTGTGAATTTCTATCGATGCAAGATCAAGTGAAATGGAGGCAGACATATCTCAAAAAGAAGAAGTTATGGGGTGAATTGTTATGAATAAAATTATAAGCATTTTTGGTTAAAAAAAAATAATTATTGATAGTTTACTAAGATATTTAAATCTCCTTAGTGCTGGATTTTTTGACCTAAGAAATGAGATGCCAACAAGCGTCCAACCACCGCAAGGGACTGTACCCCTTTATCATTGCACTAACCCACAACTTTGAAAAACGAAGGCTGTTCTTGATTCGATTGAGATTGCATAATGCAATGGAACCATGACTAAATTAATAAAGCTATAAAGTAGCCGAAGAGAGTGAAATTTCAAAGCAATCAAACCAAATCCTGCGCCATGTACACATTACAAATCCAACCAGCTTCTTATTCAAAATAACAGTCGACTTACAGGGCATCATGTACAGCTCTCACAAATAGCAAAGGACCCACCAAGAATCGAATAAACAAAATAGACAAAGACAATCTCGGTGCTGCAACAGAAAAAAAAATGTTGGGAATGATCACAGTAGATACGCATGAGGAAATCAATGTGGAAATGAAATTTTGGTTGCAGATTTAGACGAAGCAAGAAAAGAGTTTCCCGTGGAACAAATGCGTCATCAAGCCCGAAGCCTTTTCACTACTGCAGCCATGTACTTCCCTTGGTGCTCAGCAAGTGCCAGCTCTGTTTCTGTTGGTTCCCTCGTGCCATCACCAGCAAAAACGCCAGCCCCGTATGGAGAACCTCCTCGAATCGAGTCCATCTTGAACATCCCAGCTCCAAAGGTGTAACCAATAGGAACAAACAGCATTCCATGATGGGCCAATTGGGTGATCGCAGTCCAACTGTGGCAAATTGAAAGTGTGAAGAGTAAAATTGTTACCCATAACAAAATCCAGTTGGAACTAGTTACTGATCCACATAGCCTCACAAATCATCTATATAATCAACAAGGTGAAATGTGAACCCCCAGAGAAGAGGTTGCACATGACTACACTTACACTCTCAGACTAGTCCAAAACGCTGGACCACTTTCAAACAGTGGCAGGTCTGACTCGATAATATTAGGAAGATGCATGACACATTTTATACGACCAATTAAATCCATGTTTTATCTGCTCATGGGATGCTCCTTGTTATTGATCAATGATCATGCTATTGCCAAAGGCCATATGGATCTCAGACCTACAAGCAAATGAGATCCTTAGTAGAATACCCCAAGCACAGACTAAGATCTCCAAAGTAGAAAAGTTTGCAACTATCATCTCTAGGCATAACGATGAATCAGCACAATTTTCATTCTGAACCAACAACTTTTTACCCCCTTGAAATAGGGCAGCCATTCATTGTCCTTTGAAATCTAAAGTTTCCCAGTACAACTTATATGTAGGAGCAAACAGCAGAAATGGGGATGGCTCCATCGGGCAAGCAGGAAAAAAGTTTCAGCAAAAGTAACTTTTAACATGCTTAAATTACATATTCCTCCTCTCTTTCTCTATCTTGTATCTAGTAAATCATTATAACTCAAACAGCAAAGCTCAGAACCTCTCAAATTCAAATTCCACTTTCAAAACTCTGAAAACCATGCAGGGCTCCAATCAGTGGAACTGAGCGTAAAGTTAATCAGATGTCTTCCTAATCCTACATATCTATTTATAAGCAAAATACCCTATCTGGTTTAACTATATCATTGTGAACGCATGATGTTTGGCTCTCCATTCCGTTTGATAGCCCTTTTAAATGGAAGTCAACAAGGAATGGCTTGAGCTCAGTAAATATGCTGAACCAACAAAATCAAATTTTCCCTTTCGATAGGGCTGAACCAAAAAAATCAATAGAGAGAAATAAATATTCTTTTCACATGCAAGTATGTTGGAATGTGTCCCATGCATAAGTTTATGGTGCAGGATATATATAGAAAAACTTGAGAATTGTCCCAAATGATGATAAAACAACACAGCATGTTTTTCTCTATGCTTTGTAAAATTTATACCCCAAAAACCACAGAAATTGGTTTCTAGGCATTGCAGAGAGAACTCCATGCCTGTGTTTCAGAGTTTCCGATGCACTCACAGAGTCGACCTCATTTCCACCCAACCCCTACCCCCCCAAAAAAAGCAGGGGCCACACCGCAACTCCATCTGCTTTTAATTTGCATAACTTATTTGGTTCTTTATTTGCAAAATCACACCCACTTGTTCCCCATGCTCCATAAGAATATAATGAGAACCAAGATTCTAGCTGGTATCATTTTTGGCATCAACCAGGGCCTGTTCGGGAATCTTATTTTTTGTGAGTTAACGTCAACTTTCTCAGACATCCGTTTCAATAGAAATTGCACATGCTTAGACACCCTAATTACGTGACAAGAACAAAATCAGATTTTTGCGATCGGAGGCTGCTTCAATTTCTGACATTTCCAACGATTAAGCCGACCCAATGCACCATACATTAGGACTAAATCAATTATGCATTTCAAAATGAAACATTTTCTCAATAACTCAAAAACTTACGCAGTGGTCTCTTGTCCTCCGCCCTGCGTCCCGGTACTAACAAAGAACCCGGCCGGCTTCCCCGCCAGCTTCTGCTCCCTCCAAAGTTGTCCCGTGGAATCGAAAAACGCCTTCATCTGGGCCGCCATACAGCCGTACCTCGTCGGAAACCCAAAAAGAAACCCATCAGCGTCCGGCAAATCCGCCGCTGATATAACCGGAATTGATTCATCCTTAGGCGGAACCTTCATCTGATTAAGAACCTCCTGCGGCAACGTCTCCGCAACTCGATACAAAATCCCCTCGACTCCCTCGACGCCATCCACACCCTTCTTCATCCTCTTCGCCAATCTCTCCACGTGTCCGTACATGGAGTAGAACACTACGAATATCTTCAACTTCACAACCGATTGGGAAACCGTTTCTTCAACGGTTGTAGGGCCGTCTCCGTCGTTTTTCTCTTCGACGGCGGCGTCTGCGGCGATCGGGGCGGCTTCCCTGTCTGTTTCGGGAGCGGCATCGGAGACAACAGGAGGTGCTTTCTTCTTGCTTGGAACACAACCTCCTCCTTTACCCATCAATTAAACCCCGCAGGTTAAAATTGGGAATGGTGATTACAATTTGAATTTCTTAAAGAATGAAAGAATTCTAGAGGCTGATTTGGGGTTTTTAAAAACCCTAGTGATTAGATCGTGGGAAGCGGGGAAGAAGTTGCATAGAAAGTGTTTGTTAGTTGACGATTTTTTTTTTTTTTTTTTTTTGTTGCCATTTTTAAGTAGAGCCGAGGGAGTGAAGGGCCATGTGAGTGATCCACGGCGTTGACTTGCTTGGATCGTAGTCCGTTGGCTTGCGTCCGGACCGTCTTGGCATCTTCCTCGCTCCGCGCCGTTTTAAATTTACGTATAAACCTCGGCAAAACAAATTTATTAAAAAAAAAAATTGAGAAAAGTAAGAGTAAACGAGAATAAATATAAAGAGGTACGAAAAATAACTTTGTTTTTTAAAATAATGTTTCATTTTTTGTGAATAAAAGTCTCATATATTTGTTTATCTAAGAGTAGGGCTGAGAAAAATAGTTTTTTTTTTTTTTTAATCTTTGTAAGGGGGAGTAAATGAGATCTAATGTCTCTTCCTTTGCTGGTACAAGCCTATGTGTAAGGCATGGAAGCGAAAAAAAGATTTATGTTCTTGCTATGAAAAGAAAAAAAAAATTGAAATTAAAAATACCAAGACTTTATTTTATTTAGAGATAAACAGCTTTTTGTTGGATTAAATTTCAAAAAAAAAGTGGGGCAACTCATTTAAGTCCTTAGGGATTTTATAAGATCGCAACTTTACATAACTTTAGAAATATTAGGAAAAAAAATTGTAAATCCAAACGCTTGCAATTCCTCTCTCTTATAATTTAATTAATCTTTTTAGCGGTTTGTAATTTTATACTTTTGGTAATTTTCTTCGTTAAGGAAAAAGATTATCTTTTGTACCTTACTATTTTTAATATTTGATCACTGGTGCTCGAAAATCTCTCAACAATATTTGAAATACCAGGAAAATTCCAACTTAGCAGAGAGAAATGGGAGGAAAATACTGGGATTCTTGTGCTTAAAGAGTAGAAGGTCCGGTGCTTTACAATATTGGATTGGACTTTTGTTCCATTGTATTTGCATTTGGGCTTGTGAAATCTCTATAAATTTGTTTGCCTACTAGTCCAATTGTTATGTTGTCTAGTCACAATATGAAGGAATTGAATGGAAGGGCATCCCCTTTCAATAGTGTATACATCTCCATGTTTTAGGATATGAGATGTATCTGGCGCTCTTGATTTAGCATCCTTTAATGCAAGAAATACACACCCCCCTTAGGAGTCATTGCATATAACTGCTAAGAATTGGGTGCATTTTGGGTTTAGGCACAAAACAAGCTTTGAGGTTTTCTAACGCTAGGATAAATACTATATCTTGCCAGATAGTCCTATATTTTTTTGCATATGATGTCGAGTTTACCTTGTTTTCGAGTGAAATGGATTGTTCTCCATACGTTGATTGCATGGACTGAGATAACTCAATAAAGTGAACAGTTGCTGATCCTTTTTCCTATATTACCTAAGCTACTACTATGACATTGGAACCATGACTTACATCACTGAAATTTGGGAACTTAGAAGAGTAATCTAGATCAATGGTGTCAATGACCTTAAAATTTAAAGAAGTTATTAAGTATAAATATTATTCAGAAAAGATGAGATTTCATCAAAGTCAGAAGGAAGGAAGAGCTACACGAAGGAGGATAGGGATAAGGCATGCTTAAAGATACTTGCAGAGAAATAAATAAAGCCACTGCAGAGTTGATTTGATCAGCTGAGTCAGCAAACTAGCAACGAATCTTCACTATGGAGCCATCCAACAGAAATATCACAATCCAAGGGAAACATCTGAAACATGCTAGACAGAATAAATGCAGAAACACTAGGTCCAAAAGAGAATACAGAATATCTGCTCACAGGAAACGAATCAGCCTTCACTTTTCCAATCCAAAATTTGAACTTAATCCTTCATGAGTGAATAATGCACTAACAGTTGGCTAACCTTGCGGCTACTGAACAAGACCCTAGAAATACATCTTCTATTTTAAGAAGATAGACAACATTTGAATATTTTTCTATTTACTTTTAGCTGTTCGAAAAGAAAATTTTTTTTATTATTTTATTTTTTCCATTTGTCTTTTGCTTGTTGAGGTTGCAGAAAAGGTCAGAAGAATAGCTTTCAAACAGATATAGCTGACTGTTTGACAGCATGTAGTAGGGCATTGGCTTTTAAAAAGCAAAAATGGATGGATGGCTGATCTCTCTCTTATGCCTTAAAAAATTTTTGTAATGTTACAAATCAATTGTCTTGGTGGGCTATTTCAGCCCCCTACCGGACCCTACTTATTTCCAAATCTCTTAATTCAGATCAGCCTTCTCCTCAAATATAAGCCGTCAGCCCTGGCGAGTAACATTTGCGATCAACTTCAGTGTCATAAAAACATAATTTATTTAGTTTTCTCATTCTTTCTTTTCTTTGTTCGCCAGGATAGTTAGACCTCTTTACAACTCTAAGATAATCCTGCTCTCTCCCTCTCTCTCTCTGCCTAATTAAGGGACAAGTTCAATTATTACATGCAATGTTGCAACTTCTTTCTTAATATGACAGCCTCCATGCTTTGTAGCATCTTCTATGATGGGGAACTATTTCCATATCACCCTCAGCTTTATCCCAATTCCTTTTTACTTCAGCGTTTTGGTTCTTTTTCCCCTCCTAGAAAACTTCGAAGACAATGCTTATGGTTATGAGCCATAAGACCACCTTTTGTTCAATTAGGGAAGATTGCTGGAGTAAATTGAGCGCACTTATCAAATAAACCTACCATCATGGTTAACACAATTCTCATGTTCAGTTCAGAATGTTTGGAACTCCTTGTAGCATGTTATAACTTGTTCAAGATAAGAACATCAAGCTTGCCGTACCCTGCCTAATAAAAAAGATTGGGTTGTCGGGTCATTTTGTGGTGCTGGTGATTGCAGTCACCAATCTCATGATCCGCAGAGAATACATAGGTATTCAAATGCGAAGGAGCTGCTACATTGTGTTCTTTTCAATCAATTATTGTCTGGTGCCAATACTCTGTTACGCTGTTTTGACTTTTACCAGACAAGCTAATGACAGGCATGGGACATAGCTGGACCTGTGGTTGATAATAGCTCGGATGCTCTCTCTTATTGCATCTCTCTACTTTTAACCTGTTAGTCATTTAGGAGTTGATTATAGGATAACTGGGCACTTTTGATTTGGACCATATGGGCCGAAGGTTGCAAAGTGGATAGCTTGTGTTTCACATGGGGTTTAAAACCTTGATCTTGAACTTGTCTGTATGATTGTGATATATGCCTAACCATGTTAATCCATCATTCCACTTGTTTTGAGTCATCCCATTCAGGTATTTCTTTTTTCTCTGTATCTTCTTGTCGCCTGCAACTTTTACTTTTTTTTGGTTGCACTGCAACTTTTACATGACGTTGAATTTTTCGTTTCTTTGTATATGAATAAACATCACTTTTGCATGCCAAATAAACTTTTTAAATTCTTTATCTTGAGGGTAATTATTGAATCTTTATTCAACACCAACAACCATTTTTTGTGGAACCGGTTTATAGAATAATCGGCAGCCTTTCGATAGGGATCCAACAGCTACAAACCTTATGAGATAATAGAAAATCTCTCGAGTAACGTTATGGGTACTTGTAACTAAATCTAAGTTGGTACTTGCACACAATTACACCACAGCCAAAACTAAATGGCCAAATGAAGTTGAATTTCATTTAAATTTTCTTGTATAAATGCACCACCATTGCCTAGGGCTGTAAATCTAGCTCCTGGGAGAAGTTTTGTTTAATTAGTGTTACAAACGTAGGGCCAGTTCAGCTATATGCCTGCATGAGTTATGATTACACTAGCAGCTCTGTATCTGGCTTTCTTTTTTAGCTAATTTGGGCCAATAATCACCCGGGATTCTTAAGGCGATAAAGATTAGAGATGCAAGGAAAATGCTACTCGTTATGTTGATTTTTTGTTATTAGCCCGAGCCTTGTTATAGTAGGCCCGGTTATAGGCCCAAGTGTGTTCTAAATGTAGTACTAGCAGGTATGCCAATTACTATGATTTCGGTTGATTAGAAGAATGATGCTTCTTTATTAAGTAAAGAACTCTTAGATTGAAAAATAATATTCATTTCAATTTGCTGAGTGCTTCCTTATCTTCTGCAGTGCCACATAGCTGCTTCTGGGCCACCAAGAATTGTATGCAGAACAGGAACGGCTACATTTTTAAAGGTAAGAGTGCATGAAAAGCTTCCATTTACCATTGTCTTCGGATCTAGGACACCTGAGGGAGCAATCTAGAAACACTTTAATTCAATAAAAGCCTACATTAATATGCCACATGGCTGCCCAATCTCCCTCACACGTATACAATGTAATGATCTTAGGATTATAAACATCGAAGAGTATTTTAAAAACCATTAGCAGATGGATGAGATGGTCACCATGTGCCAAAGCAAGAATTGCAGAACAAAAGAAAGACAGCTTAGAAATCCCCCCCGCCCCCAAAAAAAAAATGGAAGAGGGAAGATTGCGAAAGATTTGAATGAAAGAACACTGGAACGCCACATACCCGCTTATCGAACTTCACGGTGCAGTACCATAAGCAATAAATAATCATTATTAGTGTACTAATTAAGATGTTTTTAAAGAATAGAATCTTTTGATTGTATGTGTGTCAAAAACCCAAGATACAACTTAGCTGTTGTTTGAGATTTGTTGCTTTCAAGTATGGGGAATAATCATACTTTACGTTTTCTGTGTCTTAAGTGGAATTTCAGCTTTAATGAAAGCTATAAACCAAGGATTTGGCCTTGCAATTGCCCTAAAGTTGAAAGGTCTCACTTTATTGTTTTTCTTTTTGGGTGTTTGAGCATTAACTTTTTCACAATTGAGTAGGTTGTGAAATAGGTTTGTCACTCCCAAGCACCCGACATAAACCTCGATTTTTTAATGTAGTCACGCGCCAAACGCGCTGTCCCATTGCATTAGAGCACTTATAGAATTTTGTGCTATGCTTTTGGTTGGTCCACGGCGTTTAGGGATTGTGAAGAAGCTAGCGTCCAAAACCTTGATTTTAGAGCCTAGGACACTTTAGTCATAGCGCAAACTAGATTATGGCCCAAATTAAGGCGTAAATTATGGGATTGTTGAAATGTAAGGTTAAAATTAAGATGATTTTTCTAGAGTTAGGATTTGGTGTTGGCACATACTCTGGGGTTAAGAGCTAGAGCGTGAAGCTTTTAGTATATGCAGAGGGAAACATGGAAAGGTACTGTGTGTGGCTTATACAACACAAACAAAATTGACTGCCATGTAGAGGGCACTTATGTGATGACACTGATCGGCTGTGTCACAAATCTAGAGGCTTACAAATCCCTACCCCCTAATCACAGCTTTATGTGTCCAGAGAAAATTTTGGGGCATAGGGTCCCATAGTGTGTATCTTATTATCTTAATTTTGTATAGTGACTAGAAGCAAGACAAATGCACAATTGGGTGCCTAGTCATTTTGGAGTGGAGATAACGATTAAATATTTTATGTTGCACAAGCTCCTAGAACTTGCCAATCAATGTAAAGTTGTTGATGACTCTTCTGTTCAATTGCCCCAAAATGTGTTATAATTCATTATTATAACTAACGTTGCCAATGAAAGTTACCATTGCCATTGTTCGATATATCCATTTTTTTTGGGGGTGCGGGGGGGGGGGGGAGGAGTTTTTTCCGGTTATGATAGTCACAAATGAAGTGCTGCCAACTGCACTCTAATGCTCGTTGGGCTACATTTTCCCCACTTTTTGTAGGAAGCCATAAGATTACTGACGGGGAGTGGCCTTTTTTAGGGAATGCCGTGATAGACCTGACATAGAGTTTATTAGGGGAAATAATGTTGTTTCACACACACATACGGGAGAAAAGAAAAATGAGAAGGGAGTAAGCAAATTTTAGCATGATTGACGAGGGTTAGAGGGAAATAATCTGAAATTTCTTAAATGAATAATAGTAGAATGAGAAAGAGTTAATGCATTTCCCCCATAGACATTGTGATCAAGTGGTCCTAGAAATGGGTAACCGAGATACACCAACTTTAGCATGATCGACCAAGTAGAGAATTAGATTATAAGCAAAAAATTTGGTCATAGAAGCTTGTAACCACTAGCTGTTTCCCATTTGAAAAGAGGAAAAGTTGGAAGATGGGAAACAAGGATTAGAGGTGTCGGTATAAACATGACAGAGATTAGTTTAGAATTTTTCATTCATTGATCTTTGGTCAAGGAAAGAGCTTATTAAGCTTTTAAACAACTCAAAAGCATGCGCAGGGAATCACTTGGCATGCCATGCGCATCTTCTTCAACGTGTCTTTACCGTTTCTTCATTAAACAAACGTAAAGAGTAGGACACAATTAACCCAAGTGGGCAGCTTTGGAGAATCTCTCTCTCTCTCTCTCTCTCTCTCTCTCTTCATCCTTATCCTCTCTTACCACCTTTGTCTTTACTTTAATCCTGTTTTAGCACCAGTAAACCTAAAGCTTTCCATTCTTATCTGATCTTGGTTAAAGAAAAGAAAAGCTTCTCAACTTGGATTAAAATTTACCCTTTACAGGAATCAGGTATCATAAAGAAAATTAAGAGTTAAGACCCTCATGTTTCGCTACTATTGGCTGAACAATACTCCAATTCTACTACACCAAGTGAAACTTCATATATCAAACACCCACCCGCCCCCCCCCCCCCCCCCCCCCGCAAAAAAAAAAAAATCAATGCTTTATTTGACACCTCTGATTACCCAATAACCTTCCTTTTATCCTCTGCAATAATGGTTCTCACGGGTCGGCATCGACCATCTAAAAAATTGCACGTGTCTCCGACAAAAATCTTTAATCACCTTTTACGTAAAAAGTGTTTCACTGAGTCTCTCTCTTATCTTTCCTGTACTGGTAGTTTTTAGACAGTCGGGGATTGAATTCGACCACCTGACAAGCAAATGCATTATCTGAATTTCGCACTAAAAATCATCTATCTGATGATGCAACTTCAATAGCTTAGAAGGTGATTGAAGAAACTATAGCAATTTGGACAAGATATATATTTGGTAAATTGGGTGTCAATGTTCTTCCTCTTATCTTTTGGTGATCTTTTGGTGTTACTTTGTGTGGCTGAAGAAAAAAGATCGAGGCTATGGTTAACAAATATTGTTAAAGTTGACGCTGTCATTCGTGGCGGCTACCGTTAAGTGGTTGAGTACAAGTGTTGATTTGTGGACGGATATTGGGATAGTCAAGTGCGGGAGGATAGGGCAGTGGTCCCTCTGGAAAATTGTGGGGGTGCAGACGCGTGGAGAAACTTTTGGGCTGCACCCATGTGCCTCTCTTTAGTGTGGAAGCTGTCCTTGTCAATCACCTTTAGTTTATTTTGGAGTTCTGTTGCCCATTTTTTTCCTTTACTTTTTTATTATGCTGTTGTTTGACTCGGCTTAAAAACTTAAAAAGGAGTTTGAGCCACTCCTTGAGCTGTTCTAGAACCATTTCTTTTCTATGTTTTGTTTGTAAGATTACCATTTATAAGATTCCTAATCCATTGTGGACATAACCCAATAACTAAAATGATTAAACACATTCAGAAGTCACTTCATAATTACTGAGTTATAAATCATGATTTTAGTTTACAATTACAACTCTTTGAGATTTTTTGATCACTTTCAGTATTAGGTACTTGTTTTTGTCCTAGTCATGGTTTCTTTTTTGAAGAAAATGTATTTCTGGTTTTTGGGAAGTTAAGAACACAATGATGGCAACTATGTTGGAGCTTACTTTGGAAACCCTTTTAACTTACATAAATTTGGTTCAACATGTTTTTATATTGTTTTATTCAATTGAAGTAAAAATTTTTCTATGAGAAATTAGCAGTTTACGAATAAAAGTTTAATTATTTGATAGTAGTGATTAAAATTATCCGTATATGTATCGATTTTTATATCGAAAATTCTATTATTATGAGTGGAGTCTAAACTAACTTTTTCTGAAATGGTACCTAATGTCTTTGTTTCAAAAAAGTTGATTGTATCTCGAAGGCTTATTTGAATCCTGTTGCTGGTCTTGGAGGCTCGTGGACATGGGGAGAACTATCATCAGTTATTTATGTTAGTTATTATGTGGTTTAATCATTTTTTTAATAAAACTAGGATAGAAATTAATTCATGTAATTTGTCCCGTTTGTAAATTTATTCTATTTATTATTCAACGGATAAATTAGAAACCGAAGTATGAGAAAATTCAACCCATGAATTATAATTTTTGCTGATTGAAAACATAAAAGCCAAAATTCATTATGATTTATGGGAAGACGTTGTCGTCCTTATTTTCTCTCCTGGTGCCATTATTTGGAGGAATTTATATGGGCCTATCATTATCCTTGCAATGCTTGATGAACTGGGAAAGCTTTTGTGCTTGTTCAGTTTGAAAAAGGACTCTTACCTGACATATTGGTTGTTGGCATTTATAAGCATTTTGGAATTTTTTGGTGGCTGATGACCTTAATAGCTTTTTTGTTCCATATAGTGGCAGCATCTGATAGTGTTCGTGCACTTTAGACAATAAGTCACCTGTTTGTATTGGTTGTAGGTACTACATTGGTTGTCCAAGTGTCCCAAACTTTGATTGGCTGTCTAAAAGCTAAAACCCAACCCATATGGGATGAATTTGGAGTTTTGGGGAAAATTTTTTTGGAAGAATCTCAAATATGTTATTTTTTCATTTTTCTTCAGATTTTATTTTATTTTTTTTTAATTTTGGGTATGAATTCATATTTTGTCTTCTGACACACGCAAACACTCCACTTTAGCCCTTAGATTGGCCTCCAAGAGACAAAGGTGGAGTCCATGCTTCAATCTTCCCACGAAGTTGGTCCACTAAGGCCACTCACAAGTTACAAGTATTTCATATTTTCGGTAAGGTTTGTGCTCTCATCTCATTATCCCATTTGATGGAATCTTGCAACATTTACATGTGAACAGAAAACAAAATGGGAGAGAGACCTTTTCCGATTATGAAACGAATCTCCAAGATAAAGGTTGGTTTCATGATCTCCATTTATGTTAGACCTAGAAAAGGATAAGAGCTAGAATATTCTTTTTCTTTTTTCAATTTTTGACGTAAACGGGTACAGAGAAAATGATAACCTTCATGTTTTTCTTTTGAGAGAGAGGGAGAGAGAGCAGGCAAGATTTTTTAGGGTGGAAAACACCAGTGCATCCCAACACCATTCTTTTTCTTATCCTTGGTCCCGGTCTACTTGTAACCATGTCCTCTGTACATTGAACCGATTTTACTTTGTACTAAAGTTGAAATAAATTGAATACCTTTACAATAAGTATGTAGACAAATACTTTTTCATGTCTTTGACCTAACTATGGTGCCTATGCTTCCCTTATCATGTCTAACTTCTTGATCCCATAAGTGGGTGTCAAAACATCAATTTCCTACTTCTTTTTCTTTTCTCAAGCGAAGGAAAAGAGGCGTAATTATCACTTTGACTATTATTATAAAAGTTTAATTTATCACAAAATATTTAATTTAACTTATAATTTTTTCATTATGAATTTTCTCTTAACCAAGTTCTTGCTTACTATTTCTGGCAGGTTAAAAGTCTTTGGTTACTATCATATGGTCATGTTGAGCTACTCATGTCATGAGCTTAGTGTTGCGCAAGCCATAGCCAAAAGCAAGAATTTAGGCTTGGCTAGTAGACTAGCCATAGAAAGATGAGAATACCACCTAATTGCACAGCAAAACTGACTTACATGTCCAAATCCAGAGGCCAATCCTACCGCATTGTTTAATAACTTTGAGGGTGGTCAGGGCTTGGGATCCCAACCATCCAAATTATAAAAGTTGATTTGAGTGTGATTCTTTATTCTACCCAAACCCCACAATAGAATGACCCTCTTTTTCTCAGTTTATTACCTTCCAGAATAGGGGAATTCACAACTACATGTAGGAGAATTAAAGCCTTTGATTTTCTCACAAGGGAATTCAAAATTAGACCCAACGTGAGCTTAAGGGTCTGTTTACTGTATTTTTAATATGAAATTGAACAATCCATGGGCTGCGAATTAAAAACTTCTAAAAATATGTGTATGTGTAGAGATTGCGTCATTCATTACGTAGCACATATACGATGACACACGAGAGTTTTAAGAAGTCACTCAAGGCATTTGAAGTGACTAAAACAGCCTTTGTGCCTTTTGCTTTTCTCTCACTTTGGCCACATTCAGAAGTGGTAACATCTTCTTGTTTACTGAAATTATGTTTTCCTTGGGTCATCCATTTTGCTTGTCTTCGTGTGTTACAACATTTGGATATATACAAAATGTGGTCCATAGTTGGGCATTCTAGGTTGGACTCTACCAAATATAGGATTAGTAATTTTTTTTTATAAACTATCAATATTTGATAATCACATTATCGTTAACTAAATTCGATTCGAGTCGATTTAAATTTTTAGTGGGCAAAATTTTCCTGACACATGTTTTTATCATATACATTATTCGAATTTAAGATTTTTATTTAAAGATTAATAGTGTCCCACTGAATTAATTAGGTATCGGTATATATGATGAGTGAGTTGAGAAAGGAAGCAACTTTTTTTTCCTCCTCCGAGTAGGTTTTCAATAATCTTGGTCAATTGTTGTTTAAAGACAATCTCACATTTCATTTGGCAAGCATTTCATTGGATAAGTTACGTAGTTAGTTATTTTTCATGTCTAGTAGATTTGTGTTGGTGACTTAGCATAGCATGTCACAATATGGTGAACCATGAAACTAAGATTGATATGGAAACTCCAAAAATTGGAACATCAAATACTTTACCTCTACAACGTTATCATGTTAACCTAATTGAGTATCCCACTTGCAAGTAAACCTCAAAAGAGTGAGGCCCCTACAATTTTGTGTCCAAAATGAAATCCAACATGTCATTACAACTTGAATACGTTTTACCAAATTAGACAAGTTCGGATCAATACATTTCTACCATCTTTTTCTATTCAAAGGTTTATGTTGTAAATATGGTGAAAACCAAAGGTCTTTTTGTGACTTCGAGTTTATAAATAAAGCCTATCTACCCCCGTCTAAATGTTCAAGCCAGCACATCAACTCCTCGCTCTCCCCACCTCTCCCGTCGCCAAGAACAAGGTCTTGTTAACCTTCACTCACTTTAGAGAGAGAGAGAGAGACAGAGAGAGACAGAGAGATGGAATGTGAAGTTGACGACCAAATGCTACTTCTTTCTCAGTTTTATCCTGGAGTATATGATGAGACGATGCTTGCACCAGGTTGGTATCTTGGAATTAAGCTGTTTGTGTGTGTGGTGTGTTGGTTTTTTTTTTTTTTTTTTTTTTTTCAAAATTTGATTCTCTCAATGTTCATATAATGTGAACTTCATTTTCCCCATTTTATAGGAGAGACAACCACGAAGGCGAGACGAAGAAGAAAGAAGAACAAAGGAGAAGGAAATGGGTTTGGAGTAAGAAAGAGAAAACTAAGTCCTGAACAAGTCAATAAGCTGGAAATCAATTTTGGCAGTGAACATAAATTGGAGTCGGAGAGAAAAGACCGTCTTGCTTTGGAGTTGGGACTTGATCCCAGGCAAGTTGCGGTTTGGTTTCAGAATCGAAGGGCTCGTTGGAAGACCAAGAGGCTTGAGGAAGAGTTTTCTAAGCTCAAACATGTCCATGAAAACATTGTCGTCGAAAAGTGCCGATTGGAGAGTGAGGTATGCCTCTCTCTGTCATTTGCATTTTTAGTTAGCTTTTGGTTTAGTTTAGTCAATTCTTTACAGATTTTATGGTTCTTCTTGTCGTTTTTAAGTCCATAGCTAGAGTGTTGCTCTACTTTTGAAATTTTCAACCTTTAGAGCTAAGGAAGAGTGCTTGCCAAGTATAATGTGGAAAAAATTACTAAAAAAAGGAGCATAAAAAATAATGGGCAAGGTGCATGCACTTCCTTGTTTGACCATGCATGAGCACCAAGCTCGAAGTAGCCTAACCCGTATGCCTCAAACGAGTGATGCTACGTGTGGCAATTTTTACTTCCTTCTGCACCCATAAAAAAACCATCATATTCGATTTTGATAAAAATTACAGCAACCCTAGTAAATGATATATTTCTTATAGATAGTATTTTCAGACCAAAAGTAAACAACCTATTTACAAAATGCCCATAATGAGGAAAAAAAATCCACTGTAAGGAACAACTGGGTCCTTAACAAAAGCAAGGGTTTCGTTGGTAAATAGGATCACTTGTGCTACCTCATCCTACTTTTGGAGCAAAAGGCAAACAAGCCACTTGTTGAAAACCCAAAATGTCCGTCCAACGTTGTTTTGGAATCTTAGAGTTTGTTGGCTTACAGGAGAACCCCACATGTAACATCGTCTGTACATGTACTAACTTCAATTTCAATATAATGTCTTTTTGGTCCAAGTTAACTAGTCATATTATTTCAACTACTTTGCTAACACCAAAATTTTCATTCTGATGTAGGTCATCAAGCTCAAAGAGCAATTGTCTGAAGCTGAGAAGGAGATCCAACGCCTATCAGAGCGGTTGGATGGCGTCTCAACAAACAGTCCATGCTCATCATTCTCCATGGATGCAATAGATCCACAATTCTTTGGAGAGTTTGGGGTTGATGGATTTGACAATGTCTTTTATGTGCCACAAAGTAACCCTGTTCCTGGAATGGAATGGATTAACTTGTATGGCTGATACAGAAGTTGGGATTGTATTTATAGGAACATAAGCTATTTAGCCATGTAGATATATTAATAGTCTAAAAATGTAAATTATATTCTTGGACTTGGTGGGGGGAGTGGGTGTTTCCTAGAATATTTGCTTTTGTTTACTGATTAGGAAGTAGCCTAGTGAACTAATAAGTGCGATCATGGTTGTAACTTCTTTCATTGTAGTGGTGAAATGAAATGTTAGATTAACACATTTTGGTTTTGCAAGTCTTTTCCTACATTTTGCTTTTCATCTTTCCTTAAAAATTCAAAAACTCTGCATACATATGATCTGTACTAATTATATGTTTGAAGGTTAAAAAAAAAATGCTTATTAACTCTGCTAAATTGGATATGGAAGACAACCAATGAATTCTTAATTCGTTTCTATGTCCCAGATATTGGGCAAGATAATACTATATTATACAAAACACTAATACCAAATTAATTGTTAATTTACACAAGTGCCGAAAATATAGGGACCAATCAAAGGATAATTGAAAATTCTGTCTATTCTTTTGCAATCTAGTGAGGAATCATGGTGTGTGTGAGCACATCAGAAAGCAAAAAGTGGAGAGAACACAATCACACTCTTTTTCTTCTTCACTATGTAATCACCAGACGTAGAAAAATATGACGACATTGATGTGAAATCCTTATCTGAATTAATGTTGTTACCATCAAAATGGCTTACCTTTGGGCAGCTGAGTTGTCTTACACAAACATTTGCTAGCTTTTTTGATGTCTTTCTCAAACCCATTCAATGTGCTCAAGCTAGAAAAATAGAAACATGCTGTCTCTTTGATGGGTCCCATTGTGGCCAATCCTAAACCCGGATAAAGAAAGAGTGCTGCGTTAGATGGTCAGCCAACGAGCAAAAATTTATATATGGATGCTTTTGTTGTTGGTGGATCCTCATCAAATGTAATAAAAATATATGATTTATCAGAGTTGTTTTTGTTCTAATTTATACCAGAGCTAATGTGTTAACATTTGATTTTAAAGTTGGGTTGTTCTATATTGAAAAAATGGCAATCAAAGTAACTCTAATCAAGAATGAAGGAAGGGGGCTAATGAGAAAAATGCCCCTTCAGTTATTTTAAAAAGCTAACAACATTATATTAATATCATTAAAAGTATTAGAAATATCTTAAATATTTAAAAAATAATGCTAAAATTCTGTAAAATATTATTTATTTTCTTAAAATTATAATTTAATTATTATTTTCATATTGTATTTTGCTTCTTCAATTTAAATTTCTGACCTTATCCTGGGACATGGGCATTGTTCAAAATTGTCAAATTTGTAGTAAAACCTTGCTTGAAGCTAAGGCCTTGCTTAACATTTCCATGGATGATGGGTATCAGAATTCAATGGGTACACAACTTTTCGAAGTTATGTGGTGATATTACCTTATATTGCCTCTATTAAACCCATAGACAGTCAGTCTATTGGAAGGAGATTTTAGATATTTTAATTAAATTTCGAATTCAAAACTTGAAAATAGAAAATATTGTAATGAGAGAGCTGCTCTTAAATAAAGTCCATGCAGATACTCCAACCGTATTAGTTGGAGTATAGTTTCAGACGATGGTGGAAAAAAAAATTGCCTCAAGAGGGTTCACGAACTTACTTTCCAAACCTTTTGATAGATCAAGAAAATGTTTACTAAGCTAGACATATACTTGTCCAATTAAATTTGGTACCTCTATGCACAAACACCCGCAAATTAGGATATTTTGCACGCGCTTTCGGTGCTTCCTTCAAGGATGTTGGGGTCCATGCATCAAATTAAGAAACTCGATATTTGCTTCACATTTACTGATTAATGCAAGTAGGGTATTTTTACTCTCTTCTTGTAGGACACCCTAATGAAGAAGATCCAAGATGCCTCCTTCCACAATGTTCTTGTGTTGCTAATTAAGATTATGTTACATTGGACATCTCAAAAGCTAAACCAAACCAAATACTGCAAGGAATGTAGATAATGCCACTCAACTTAATTATAGCCATAAGATAAGATATATATATACATAAAAGAAATATCAACTACTAGCTTCCAAATAATTATTGATGGAGTGCTATATAATAATTTACAGATTGCACGTGTAAAATAAATATTCAAAATACTGTGTCGTTTAATTTTTTTTTAATATAATGTGTATTTTGATATATATTCTTGGTCAGCTAAATTAAAATTCGAACATAAATCTGCATTACATCATGGTATGAGAATTCAAATTTTTTTTTACTCCGGCTCCCAAATCTGCAATTGCAATGATATGGGGATTCTGGAAAGAAAAAAATTCGGAGAAATGAGAGACAGGATGGCACCCTGTTATAAGGAAAAGAGAACGGTGACACGTAGCTACAATGATAATACGCTGGGTTTTTTTAATTAAAATTTGAAGTTTAAGTTTTAAAAATAAAAATGTAGATATTGAGAGAGTCGATTCATAAATTAGACTCTATACAAAAAAAAAAAAACGAAAAAGGAAGCTTGTTACCCAATGCAGAAGGCCGTTGTTAGCTTTTTAGTCAATATGGTCCAGTTAGAGATAGATGGGCCTGTCACGAGTTCAAACTTGAATTGTTTCGGCTCATGTCTATCGCTTTTTATATAAAAATTCGAATCTTAAAATTTTAGAATCGAGAGAAAAAAATTATGATCATCAAACTGTCCCTTTAGATCTCTCTTCTCATAACTGAAAAATTCCTCTACCAAAAAAAAAAAAAAGAATGGGAAAATTCAATAAATAGAAAAGACAGGAATTATGGCATTCTCAGAGTAAGTCAATGCCCATGAAGTTACGGGGCACCAAAATTATTATTCTCGAAGGTCTATCATACAAAATAATATCATCTTTTACAAGACCTAAATTTGGTGAGAACCGCCCACATAATTATTAACACACCTATATAGCAGCATCTCCCTGATTGAAGATGCACAAATATTCTTTGTTTTTTAAATGATTGAATTCTTTGAATTACAGACCAGTTTCCTTAAACAGAAACCCATTAATCTAATGAATTCCGATTGGCCGATCTTCTCAATCCAAATGTAAGGAAGCCCCTCGTGGATGGTTGGGGGGGGTTGTAGTAAAAAATATTATGTCTATTGACAAAGGCACAAACAAATGATGGACATCATCTGCTTGTGACCTCAAACAATAGTCCGACCCTGCATGCCATCATCAGCACCCACGTTTTCTTCTGATTTTGTTCTCTCTCTCTCTCTCCAATTGATAGCCCAGCAACAGTAGTAATCACAGTGAATTTATGGGTAAAAATTAAAAATTTAACACAAATTATAATTTTTAGAGAATAAATAATATTTTAAAAAATTTTAACAGTATTATCTTTAGAGCATTGCTAAAATTATTTAATTTTTTTAAAAAAAATTAAGAAAGGCATTTATCCATCTACATCCCCATCTCTCACCCCTATTTGAAATAAAGTTAAAATGAGTAAAAAATTATTTATTTAAAAAATACTAATATAAATTATCATGTAAAATTTAATTCAGTTAATTTATCTGATTAACATACTCTATAACTTTAAATTTTTAGCATCAACTGTAGGGCTTAGGTTGAAATAAAATTTAATAAAATAAGTAGAAAACTAATAAAAAATATGGTTCAAATTGAGACCATACCGGTAAACACAAGTATCCGTATAGCAAAGGGCGTTGCCAAATCTAATCAGTGCATACGGCTCGTCTACGGTGGCTAAGAATTGAAAAACATAATAAGTATTTATAGGAATATTTAAACGATAAAAAATTCATATTTAAATTTGTTTTTAAAAAATTAAAATTTAATATTTAAATTTTTATGAATACGTATATTTTTATGATTTTTTAATTTTTTTACGGCAGGGGAAAAAAAAAAGAAAGGAACCGATCAATACCCTTTGATTGCATATTTTGGATAAGATTGTTTATATTTGGTAAGAGAAAGGGAAAAGAATGTGTCAACTTCAGAGAGGATAATGTTAAACCGTCCCCGGTGGAAAGTGATAGCCCTGTGGCACGATGCCGCCTATGCCTCGTCTCCATCTCGGGCGCGCAATCTTTTCTTTTGCCTTTTATTTTCAAGCTAAATGCCAATCATTTCTTAACATGATGATACCACTAATGATTTTTTTTATTTTTTTTTTGGGAATTTTTAAAGAATAAGTTTTTTCTGTAAACATATAATAAACCCTTTCTTCCTGGCGATGAAAATTTTGTTTCTTTTATACCGATCATCACTATTTATGTTTTTCGGATAAATATAGTTCGAGGTTTGAGTGCTGCTTTACCTTATGATTTGTTTCTTGCTTTGGTTTCTTTCTTGGGCACTCAATTATATTCTAGTTAGGTTCTCGACGAAGCTCTTAATCAATCTATTAGTTATTTTTCTGTTTCGATAAGGAGACTTGTCAATGCTGATGATTTACAAAATAGATCATTTTTCTTTATTTTGAATGATAAGTGATTATAATTTTGATCCATATTAGGTGTGAGTTTCTATTTTTAATGAGGCCAAGGAAGAGATTGATTCAGTTTTTAGGGAAATAAGGGAAGGAATGGATAGATATATTATATATATATATATATATATATATATATATTCATAGCCTATACACTTGAAGTTCAACGTTGCGTGAGGGCAAGAAGTTCATGGTGTGATGAAATTTACAAATAATAGATTAATGATAATGGAGGCCTACTTGATAAAATGAGAATTCATGACCCATAATGATATGGATGTTAAGAAAAGAAATAGACAAACATTTTAAAAATCATATCTACATGTTCCAATTTATTATTACAAGTAGGGTTGGAAAGTGCGATATGCAGTGACAATAGGGGGAGGAAAACAAAGTTTTTTTTTTTTAAGGATAAAAGGGTGCTTTTAAAACATTCAATACAGGAGACCCATTTTATCGATGTTAGTTGATCTAATGGATATCGATACTCTTTTTAAAGTATCAGATTCGAGTTTGGTATATAAAAAAATAGATACAAAAGAATTTCGTTTTTTAAAAGATTTCTCCGATATAAATCATATTTAGTTGGGTCTAAATTATTTATTGAATAGTGATAATTTATATTAAAAAAACCGCTTCTTTAGATGCTTATGCATTGCACAAACATATACATTTGAAGTACCATTTTGTTTGTATAAATGTTATTGCATTGTAATAGACCTTTTTAACAATTTTGTCGGAT
This sequence comes from Dillenia suffruticosa, assembly GCA_033439265.1. Classification (NCBI taxonomy): domain Eukaryota; kingdom Viridiplantae; phylum Streptophyta; class Magnoliopsida; order Dilleniales; family Dilleniaceae; genus Dillenia; species Dillenia suffruticosa. The sequence goes on along the minus strand of JAVTVX010000012.1, from coordinate 1,975,057 downwards.
CAATTATTTGTTTGTATGTACTCATGGTAGTGTTAGAATATAGTATTTCTCTTCTCTATTAACTCATGATCCCTTTTAAAATCATCTTAGAATGAATCTATCACTTGAATCTAACGTCTTAAAGTTTCGACTCGAATTGAATCAAATTCAATATAATTATCAAATAATTTATTAAAAATAATCAAGAAGGAAAACTTTGTATTTATCAAAAACTGTGGTGTCTTAATTTATAATTTTGAAATTTTAAATTTAAATTTGATCAATAAAAATTTGTTATTTATTAATATTATTATATAATTTATAATCTTGAAATTTTAAATTTGAATTTGATAGAAAAAAATTTATCTAAATATAAAAGGTAGTCGTCCCATATATTTTGGTACCTAGGTTTTTTTTTTCATTCAAGTCATTTTTCTTTTTTTGACCCTTCTTTTATTTAGATTTTTTCTCTTTTTTTTTTTCCTTGATTCTTTTTTCCCTTAGATCCTTTATTTTTTTGGATATATGTTTTTTCCCTTTTGTTATTTTTAGCTCCACTTGTTGACTACAATTTTTTTATTCTTTTTTGTTATGTCCTTCCTCTTTTTTTGTCCTTTTATTTAGTTCAGATTCTTCCTTTTTTTTAACCCTTTTTTTTCACTTAAGTCATTCATTTTTTTGACATAGTTTTTCCCCTTTTGTTTTTTGTTTTTTTTTTTGCTCCACTTGTTCATGACGCATTTAAATGATTGTTCATTTATTTTTAAATCATAATTTTTTATTTTTTTCATTTAGGTTCTTTCTCATTTTTTTACCCTTCTTTTAGTCCGGTACTTCCTCTTTTTATTTTTTTTTACCCTTTTTTATCTCTTAGTCCTTCGTTTTTTTGGATATAGATTTTTTCCTTTTTTTGTCTCACTTGTCCATTCATATCCTTACTCTTTTTTTGACACAATTTTTTTTTCTTTTCGCTTGAATTATAGATTTTTTTTCTTTTTTTTGACCTCACATGTTATTGTCTCTTTATTTTTAAACTATAGTTTTTTTTATCTTTGCCTATTTTATTTTTGACATTTTTTCTCTTAAATCTTTCATCATTTTTTTTTCATAGAATTTTCCCTTTTTGTTTTTTTACTCCATAGATCATTGTTCTTTTATTTTTATTATTTTTTTACTCCACTTATAACCCTTTTTTTTACTTCATTCGTTGATCTTTTTTAGAACTCCAGTAATTAGTCTTTTTTTTTTCTATCACTGATATATATATCATATTTTTCATTGATTTAGATAATAATTTAGTTTAAATATTAAATTAATTATAGATCTAACAAGTGTTTGTATAATAAAAAAATATAATCAATATCTTGTGGCCGCCTCGCATGTTGATGTGGGACAACAACTAGTCTAAGTATAAAAGAAAAAGACTAATGGATATGGTTGTTTTCTTACGTAATTAATATGTGATCTCTCTCTATAAAAGTTAAAAAGTTGTCTCAATTTGTATACTCCCTGCTTAGTACTTGTTCACCATTCCACCTGTCATTTTATTTTTAAAATTTAGATATTTTTTTGACATTTTGGATTTGAGCGTGTTTATGTAATATAATTTTCAAAAATAAAACTGATATGAATCATTTTGGTGTCAAAGTTTAAAAACTCGTAAATATGTTAAAATAGATTTTAAAATTATCAAAATAATTTATTATGATCAAAATTTTAATGTTTTGGATTATATTATTTTCGATTTGATAAATATATTATAAACTTAATAAATTATAATTATTTTTAATTATTTTTTGTGGTATATATCGCGTGTGATGTGTCTATTATAATATCCCGATGGTGAAAGTTTTGGTTTGCCAGGACCCCAAAACTTGTCACAATTCTCAAATTCTACTAACAAGGAATTAATGCCCTGCTCTGATTTTCCCCTGTGGAGGTCCCACACGACGGGGAAAGCGCGTGACAGGCACGTTAGGAAGGAAGTTTCGTGACAAGTGAAATGGAACCACTAAATAGTAATTTAATTTTTCGGAAAATAATTAAAAAAAAAAAAGAATATAAAAAAGGTTATCCGTTGGTTGTCACATGAGTCATCTACTTCCATGCCTCGTCAGATATACCCACTCACACTTTGACAGCTGGATCCCTCTTCTCCCTCACGTGTCACCTTTGAAACCCTACCCCCTCCCCTCTCTCCTCCTATTGCTCCCGTAGAGAGAGAAAATCCGTAGAGAGATAGAGAGAGGTGTTGAGATTATTATTATTATTCTTATTATTCTCTCTCTCTCTCTCTCTCTCTCGTGTTTTTGTTGGTGTTTATGCTTCTCCGCGATAGGAGGGTTCAGGTTAAATTGGAGTTGGAGTAGATAAATAGAAACCCTAGCTTTGGAAAATTTCCCCTTTTTTGTTGTATTTCTATTTAGGGTTGTTACGAAAACTAAAGAAAAAAATTAAAATAAAAAATAAAAACCTTTTGAGCGTCCGACTTGGACTTCCACCTCACTCTCTCCAAACGCCCTGAAACCAGGTTCTCTCTCTCTGTCTCTCTCTGTCTATCTCTCTCCCACTGTTTTGTCTTTTTACGTTTTTCGCCTGACTAACGCTGTTCGTTGTTTCTAGTTGTTGGTTTTGTCTTAGGATTAGTCTTAGAATTGTTTAGTTTAGTGTTGGGTGCTCTCTGCGTTTGTGTCTGTGTTTGTACTATGTTTTGATTTCTGAAATTTTTGGCGTTATGGTAATTGTGAAATTCATCCTAGTACTTCGATCCAGGTTGGATTTCTACTTGTTCTCTAAAATTTGGTAACTATTAGAATTGATTTTCACGAATTTGGTAACTACAAGACTTGGCTTTAAGATTTGTGCTATTTTTAATTCTAGGGTTTTCCCTCCCTCTCTTTTGGGTTCCCACTTTTGTTTTTTTTTGGGTACTTTTTCTGTGGCATATGGGTTTTATAATTGTTGATTGGAACGTGATAGTCAATGATATGTTGAAGGCATATTTGCGTATTTTTTGTTTTGCAGCTAAAAATCCTAATTTAGTTTTTTGGTAACAGGCAAGATCCCTTAAAGAGATTCCCACTTGTTTTGTTGGGTCTTTTGGTTGTTGTTCCCTCTTTGTCAAACAATTGACTGCTATCTCACTGAGAAATAAGTGATGGTTATATGTGGCCAAAGGTTTATATCTAATGGTGCTAAAGAGGTGGTTGGATTTAAACATAGGACTTATAGCTCGACTATTAAGGTTTTTAGGATCAGCGTTCTACCTTAATGGGTGAGAAATCTCTGAACTGGGGGGAGCATTAATTTAAAGTTTTGGAAGATTGAGTTACGCCTTTAGAAGATCATGTGGATCGGATTGGGATTTTAACGATTTCTTTTAAAAATCTAACATCCGACAACTTTTCCGCTTGTTAAATGTGTTTCTTTTTCTAGTTCTAATTCTGTGTAAGGTTGTATATAATGAACTCAGACCTAGCTCATTTTTTTGGGTGACCCGTCTTATAATCGTTTCGTTCTTTCCATTTCGTAGTTTCTTCCCTAACTTGAATCAATTAACTTCTTACAATCATTGTACATGGTGAACCATGATATTGTTAAGCCACTTAGCCTTTTATATCCTTAATCTGAGCCAACATTGTACCCCTCTTAGTATTTTGATATCATTTTCAGTTGGCAATGTCTAGGTTAAATGTCGATGAAGTTTATGTTGCTTAGAATATCAAAGGAAGGATGTTTTAATAACTTGAAGATTTGACTGTTCGTTTGGTGGGGGCAGAGAAACCCTTGACCAGTTTTGTGGGCAGTCTTACTCTTCTAGACGATGTTGATTTTGTTGATTTGAGGCCACAATAGTTAATTGGGATAACAACCCCTGGGTGCCATTCTCCCGCTTTTCTTTTAATAAGGTTTCTCTTCCGATCAAAGAAGACGTCTTAGAATTCTCTTCAACCATATAACTAAATGAGAAATGCATGATAGCAAAATGCAGGAAGAACTGTTAAAAGTTATCATCATTTTGAAAGTTACATAATGTGCACTGCAGAATATCCCTTTCAGAGTTGAGTCACATCTTCTTTACTGCCTGACGTTGTTAAATGTTGGAAATCAAAATTTAGAGGTGAACTATGTCAGAGCTAAGCTAGGATATCAAGGATGGACAGTCCAAGCTCAATACTATATACGTATCAGCTTGCAGTTGCTCCCTTGTTACTTGATCAGGTGCTTATAGACAACTATAAAAGTACTTGAAGAACTTAGATTACATTATGATGTTGTGCCTTCCTTGAATGAGGAGAAGTGATTCAAATGACCAAATCTAATACTAAGCTTTTGGAGCTTATATTAGGTCTCTCACCTCAATTATTCTGACACTGACAGTGGCATGTTGGTTCCATTGCTGCCCCAGGCTTAGGATGCCTCAATTATGAGTGCCAAGGCTTGGGGAAGAAGTAGAGTGAAAGAATAGGTAGTTTTTGGGATCTTCTTGTTTTGTTCATGTTGCTGACCTTATATGGTTGTGTACTACAATTTCTTATTTAACTTCATCATTTCTTTTTTTTAATCCTGTGATGGTAACCCACTTTCTCTATCTTTTTGTCTAGGTTAGGAAATTCATGATTTCTCTGCTCAGGGAAATCGTTCACCTATCTTTATTAGTTGACTCTCTGCAGTTATTTCCCCCTTTTTCCTTTACATGTACAGAGCACGTGGCTTTGATTTTATCTCTTCTTTCAATGTCAACTACAATGAGACCGTCATAAAGAGTAGTCTACAACTCATAAGAGAAAGAGGAGAGCGTAGATTATGCACTTATAGATTTGTTAATAAATTAAACAATTTCTTCAGTGGTTTAGTAGCATACTCTTCATGCTTTCTTAATTTAACTTGTTCACTATAGGATTAGTATGACACATTTTTTTGGGCCACATTGTTATACATGACAACTGAACTTCTATCAAAAGAATTACAACATCTAAACTGACCTTTTACTGCGTTGGCGTGGTGCACAGATTGTTTCAAAATGTTAGTTAATGAGGCATAAGTTATTCTGTTTACAAATTTAATGGGGACCGGGGAAGAGAATACGCCAGCTAAGACAACCAAAGCAGCTTCCTCAAATCAGGTTTTCTCTCATGTTCATCACGTCATTTTGTAATAACTTCTCTCTCACACTCCTTTTATCATCTTTTCCCATTTATTTTCAGGAAACACCGGCTGCACCTTCATTTCCTGATTGGTCCAGTTCTATGCAGGTTAATTAAGAATTATCGGTTGAGTTCTCTCTAAGCTTATGGTGAATTATCTAGTTGTTAATATTTGAGCTCCTTGATCAGGCTTATTATGGTGCTGGAGCTACGCCACCCCCCTTTTTTGCATCCACTGTTGCTTCTCCAACCCCTCATCCTATCTACTGGGGAGGCCAGGTAAAATGTCTTTTCTTTGACCTTTCTGACAAGGGAGTGTTTTTCATTTTTAAATATATTTTTTTGTTGGTACCTTTTTGTTTGCAGCCTTTGATTCCTCCATATGGGACTCCAGTTCCATACCCAGCTATATATCCACCGGGGGGCATTTATGCTCATCCCAATATGACTATGGTAATGACAGTCTTGCCCTCTTCCCCATCTAACAGTGGTGATCTTCTTGTAATTTTTCTTTTTCCTTATTTGGGTAGAGATTTTCCTTTCATGTCTTGCTTAAAATTCCTTTGGAACCAATTATTTATCTGGTTACGATCTATGCTTTTGTCAATGACATGATTCAAAGGAGTAGTTTGTTAACTCCCATTTTCCTGTTCCCTTTTCACAGACTCCAGGTGCACCACAAGTGAATGTGGAACCAGAAGGAAAGGCCACTGATGGAAGGGCAACTCCGACAAAAAAACCCAAAGGAGCTCCAGGAAATAATGGTGTAGCTAGTGGCAAGACTAAAGACAGTGGAAAAGCAACTTCCGGTTCTGGAAATGATGGTGCCTCTCAAAGGTATGATAGCAAAGTTTCAGGGTTAGACATGTGTCTGCACGAATGGTAGTTTGTAATTGTCATTTATATTTGATCTTGCATTCTCCTGGGTCTCTTTTACATTATATCATTTCTTATTATTCTCTGAAATAGGTAAATTGGATTCAAGTGTCATGTTATTTATTTTATACAACATCGTTCCATTTAGGAGGTTTTGTATGGTGAAATCTTGGGACTAAATTGACATGAATGACCTGTTCATAGACTTATATGGTTCTGATCTCCATCAAATCTCCTTAGTATCAACTAATACCACTAATGAATAAATCTGCTTACTTTCAATTAATGCATCATTAGATTATCTGGCTTTGCCTTTTCTGTGTCTTTCAATCATCTACATGCATAACATGTCTCCACTCTCTAATGATGTAAAGTTCTGATTTCTGTTTCTCATTCACTTTCAATTTATTGTGGTTCATTTATTTGTTTGCTGTTGACAGTGCTGAAAGTGGAAGTGATGGCTCAACTGATGGTGCAGAGGAGAATACTAATCAACAAGTATGTTCTTAGATATTGTATTTTGTGCTTGTTCATGTGTTTAAGCATGCATATTTTGATGTGTATTCTATTTTATCTGAATTAAGGAAAGAATGAGGAAATATTTCCTCTCCTGCAGTTAGACCCACTGCGGCTACAGTATCTTGAAACTTCATGAGTATACTGACTACTCCTCAGAATCAAGATATAAGGTTCAAGAAGCATTCTAATTTTATCAGAGACAATAGATCAAGCATCTAAATAACAGAAAATAGCATATGCAACAGGAACTGGTGGATGTACCATGAAGTTACAAAAGTTGTGGATGTAAACCAGCCTGACAAAGTGGAATAAGCACAAGGAAACAGAAGGTCATACTAAATGACAAAATTGATATGCTCCATACATAACTAGTCGTCCATAATATCTATATAACATTTGTAAATTTACCAAAGATTATAATTATATTGTTATCCTTGAGATAACAAAAAATTGCTTCCTACCCTTTCTCAAGTTCTCTGGCTGCCTCTAAATACTACTGTCTCTATACATCTCAGCCTTGTCAAAGACAAGGAGAATTGCTGCACTATGTTCATAAACCAATTTTTGGTCCATTTCATTTCCACTAGCCCACCCCAGATGATGGCGCAGTGTAATTTTGCTAGAAACTTTTACCTGTCCTCATTCTATTTCCAGGAATTTTCAGCAAGTAAAAAAGGAAGCTTCAACCAGATGCTTACAGATGGTAATTTTGCCTTTTGATTTTCATTGTTCTTGATCAGTTTATTTGTTTGGCAACTTCACAGTTTAAACAATTGTCAGGTGCGAATGCACAAAATAACAGCTCTGACCCCAATCTTCAAGCTTCAGTGTCAGGGAAGCCTATGGGATCAGTTGCAGCAACTACTCTAAACATTGGGATGGATCTCTGGAATGCACCTACAGCAGCTGTTGGAGCTATGAAAATGAGACCAAATTCAACTGGAGTTTCATCTGCAATTGTCCCGGGAGCAATAGTTGGACGCGATGGTGGTATGCCTGATCAATGGATTCAAGTATGAATTCTTGCCATTGATGCTTAATTAGATAGTGTTGTTATGCCCTTGTTCTCCTTTTTCGTAGTATTTTTTGAGACCAGTAACAGTGAAAAAGTGTTAAGAAGTCCCATTTTGGTCTTGTTAGAACACATTCTTCATACTTACGTGACAAGTACAAAATTTAACAACATAGCCCACTGTTGCTGTTAATTAGCCAATTTACTGCTTGCCCCCCTGTCATTACTCCTGATAATTACTCTTGTGGTCTAATTTTAATGCATGAAGACTTTCTAAAATCTTTGGTATTCTGATCATTTGATTTTTCTGTTTGTATGAGCATTCTTTTTTCTGTTAGGGAAGAGATTGAAGACATTTTTGTTATTTGCCTCATGTTTAGGGTTATTTATCATTATCAACAATCAAGAGTGTAACTTCTCATTCGTTCTACGGGATTGAATTTTGACAGGATGAGCGTGAACTGAAAAGACAGAAGAGGAAGCAATCTAACAGGGAGTCGGCTAGGAGGTCAAGATTGCGTAAGCAGGTACAGATGCACCTTGTTTGCTCGAATAATTTTTTAGTTATTTGTTTATATATCATATAGTCAGGGACTTGCTTATTATAGATGATTGGTAATATACTCTATTTGGATGGTTTCTAAAAATCTCTGCATATTTAAGAACATACTGTTATGTGTCTCTGGTGATAAAGAGTTGTTTTCTTAGCTTCCTCTGGTGCTGTATGAACGGCTAGTTTGTTCTATTTTTCTTTGAGCAACTGGCACTACCTCAATAGATGGAGATTTTGCAATTGTCTATATTTTATGACTTTGATGGCAATGGTCCATCTTTGCTTCTTTTGGTTTTCATTGCTGATAGTGGAATGCATTGGTTTGTTTGTTCTTGTCAGGCAGAGTGTGAAGAACTACAAGCGAGAGTGGAGACTTTGAGCAATGACAATCGCACATTAAGAGAAGAGCTGCAAATGCTTTCTGAGGAATGCAAAAAGCTTACATCAGAAAATAGTTCCATTAAGGTTTCTTATGAATCTTTTCTGGTCTTTTTTTTTTTTTTTGGGCTTCCATGCATTGTTTTACTCCAGCTTCTTTTAGGGTACTCAATTTTTGGAAACAACTTGCTAATAACAATATTTGATCTTATTTTGGCTTTATTTTTATCCAACTATTGAGTTACATTCATTAAAAATTGCACTTTTGTCTGAAACAGGAAGAACTAACAAAGCTCTGTGGACCCGATGCAGTGGCCAACCTTGAAGACAATAACAACCCCAAGTCTCCTAGTCCTGAAGGCAACAGTTAGCAATAGACAAAATTACATGTCTGAAGCCACGTCACAAATGTCGACTTTGCAACGAATTTCTCCATTGATTTGGCCAAGTCCGTTTACTAATCTATACCATTTTAACTCCTTTTTCCCGCTTTTTTATATTGTTTATGTACTCTTCATGTGTGAGGAGGTTTGCATTATTGTCGGGATGGGTGAGGTAAGTATAATGTTGTAAGATCAGCTACGGAAGTAATGTACAATAAAATGTTTTTAGAGGTTGGATTAATGTAGGGAGCTACTTTCACATTTGATTAATCTTTCTATAGATTTCTTCAACAATACAGACTAGCCTGCGTTGATCCACTTTACTTTCCAAATCCCAAATCGGAAAACAACCATGAAGAACCTAACTGAAACCTGAAACCAACCCGAAACTGTTTGGGATGTCTCCTAATCGCAAAACAGATCTGTTTCTTTAAGAACTGTGGTCTGGCTCCGGTTTGGTTCAGTTCACTCTTAATCCGTGGGCATGTCTTGTTGCCAGTTTGCTTTCTTTGGCTGTGTGGGCTAGGCACCTCGATGGGCATGTTTGGCGGCCACGAAATACGTCCACATGGATAATGGAAACGGTTATTGGTGGAGAATGAAGCACAACCTCGGGCGTTTGGCCAGAAATTTTCCTGTCTAGATTTTGCCTCCCTTTTCGGATCTCATTTATTTTTGGGCTTTTGTACCAAAAAAAAAAAAAAATTATTTTTGGGCTTAAGAGTTCGTAACTAAACAAACACAAACCGAGCTGCCGGTTAAGCCTTTCTTTGGGTTGGCTACTGGTTTTTGGCCCATAAATTGCAGTTCCCAACCCAATGGCCGAAACGTCAGTACTCTGGTCCAGTATACGTGCCCGATACTCAGGTCCAGATAGCTTTCCAACGGGCTTCGCAAAACTCCGACTTACTAGGCCTGAGGTCTCCAGACCCAATAATGCAAATTGTGAATGCAAGACATCCTGCCACTGCTTTGGCTTTTTTTTTTTTAGTTTTGGGGGGTTCGGGTTGTTGCAATAAAGCTGGAAAGACGGGTTCACCCACAATGCAGCATTTATAAACTAATCAAAGTGCTGCCATAAAATAACCATGACACGCCGTAGACTTGACAATTCTAAGGTGAAAAATTGAAAAGGCTACACACTGGACCCAACCGAATATCAGGTTACCCCACCCCGATAGCCATGCTGGGGCGTAACTTGTTATGGAGCTAGGCTACAACCTTTAGTTGTACTTCATAAACCAAAGACAATGAGCAGACTCTGGTTAGAGGGGAAAAGAACCTATGTACGCAGAAGGCAGTGGCAATCAAAGCAATACCATCAATCTTCATTATCTGATTCATCTCTTGGATTAGTGCTTACAGGGCCTTCAATAGCATGACGCTCCTGGTCTCCCCCGGACTTGGTGGTGCCCCTGAACAATTCTTCCACTGGTACAAAACCAAAATGCATTTGAAAATAAGGTCCAAGTGCAGTTAACACATACTAATCATCTTCACTACAACTTCTTACCTGAAGTTGCACTCTTTACAATCACTGCTTTACAGAATTGGATTTCGTCTTGGTGAGAACTTACAAATTTCAGCTGCAAACAGAGCAGGATTCATTGGTCAGGCAACCACTAAGATTTTTAAATCATGTAATTGGCACCTACAGGCTTTCATTTCTGCCACCAAAAGTGTGCATCATTTGCTTACAAGTCAAGGACATAGCATTTGACAAGAGCAACGATTAAGGTTTTATATATGCAGAATAATCCCACAATTGTCTGCAACTACACATCAAAATACCAACTGGATGTTTTCAGGTTATCATAAAGTAGCATGACAAGAGCACACACCATTTCATTATATGTAAAGCCAATAGCTTGATCAACTAGAGCTTGATGCCTCAAAAAGAACGGACGTAGGTGGCTCCTATACAACTGCTTTGCCCCCTGACAACAATCATGTGCATAACAGACATTAAATTTTTAGGGAAGAAAATCAGCAATCAATCTTACAGTATGTCCAAAACATAAAAGTACAAATGCTACAGGAATTTACAACAGGAAAAATGCACAAAATCCCATGTCTAAAAATAAATGCAAAACAAACAATACCCATATTAACTAACAGCTAGAACTCAGTAGTCTCATATACTACAAGATGTATTGTGAAGCAAAATTGCATAAAGACAAGTAATACACTGCATGTGCCATGGTAATACAATTAAAAAACTCACTGGAAATGCTCATATCCCCAAACATTAAACCAAAATACTTGCACCTGTTGTTTCATCCATTCATTTCTTATGTCCCTTTATCCACAAATATAAGCCATTGGTCTACACACACTTTATCCAAGAACTCAATGATGGGAAATTAGTTAAATTAAAGAAGATGATCCAAGTTACATGCAGATATTTGGCTATTATTTTGGTGAATTCTGGACTATGGACATGAGAAATTTCCGGGTTTAGACAAACAGCTTGCCAAAACTTGCTCCTTATACTAGAAAGATGGACATGGACTTTTGTTCCTTTCCAAAGACACCAAACATTTGAAAACCTTCTACAGAAAGGAGAGAGGATGGAGGTGAAGACTGTAACCTGATGCATTTGTGCATGCTTGCACATACAAATAATCAGGCTTTCCATATTTTCATCATGATCGGTCCACATCAAACTAGTACACGCATGCAGGTTCTAGTAATTATAGTTAGTAGTCTGCTTTCTGAATTTGTGTTGCTTCCCACAGCAAGATTGAGTCAAAAGTAGTCCTTATGACATCTAGTAACTCTGCTTTTAAGCATCCACAAGGTCAAAACTTATGATTTTTCAATAAAATTTCGATATTTAACGACACTGACATGTGCTGGATATGTGCTGTTGAAGTCTTGCTACCCAAGGTAGAGCTTTCCCCATGTCACTGCCGCAAAGAATTGCATATAATTTTGTGCTTGAGACAGGGTGAAGCCATAAATTTATCTAAGTAGGGCGGGGTACGAAATGTAGGGTGCGGGAGAGGAGGGGCAAAACATTATAATTTTTAGGGAGCAAAGGCATTTTAAGGAATCTTGTTGGCATTTTAAATATTGTTTCCGACATTTTAAGGACTTTTAGTGGCATTTATGGAAATAGGCTTTTACCTGCATTTTCTTGACTTCTAGTGCCATTTATGGGACATCTTCCAAAAATGCCACTAAAAGTATACACAATAATTTTTTCCCCCAAAATTTCCCTCTGGGAGGGGCGGTGTTGCCCCCTTCCCCCACCTGACTTCACCACTCCTTGAGACCACAATTGCATGAATAAACAATAAGCGAAAATTAAAAGGACTTATGATGTTATAATAGTACCCCAAAGCAAAGGAAAATAAATATGGACAAGATATAAACGTGAAAGGAATGAAACAGTGACAGGTTTAAAAGCCAGATAGCACAATGAGACATGATAATAATGATCCACCGTATTTGCTGGATTTTATTAGTTACTCTAGAGGGTAAGCAATACCAAAAACTTACATTGACTGAAGGAAGTTGAAGCCAGACAAGAAAAGCAAATTTCATGTGATAGTACATCGGAAACCTGTTGATTGGAGAATGCATGAGTAAAGCAAAAAATAAAAACATATAAGGTTAAATTTAATGTGGTCGTATCTGTACCATAATTTCAGGCAAAAGATACAATGCAAACAGAAAATATTTGAAAAAGGTGTCAGACAGGCAGCCTAAATAGAATGAAAACATTAAAACAAATTAGCAAACATGGAAATAAATGAAAGTGGGATTATTTGTATGTGCAGGCATGCACAAATTATGAACCGCCTTCATCTACACCTTCTCTCGGTCCAAATTATGAATGGTTTGAATTAGATACATATGACAGACTACATCATGCTTGCACATACAAACAATCCCACTTTTTATATTTTCATCATGTATGGCAGGCTACAAAATAAATTAATAAATAAATAAATGAAAAGATTAAAAAATCTGTCTATTATATAGATTAAGAATTAGAGAACTTGATGTTTTGAGCTGAGTCAAGATATCTGTTCCAAAATATTTCTTTTAGGTTTATTGTGCTTATTACAAAGGACGATTCACAGATATGAACAGCAACCAGTTCTGTGGGTTCCGCAATCACTCCCATGTTATAGTGTTGAGCAGTGTCCCATTTTCTGTGCTTCATAGGTGGAAGGAATACATCTTTGCTTAGAAATCATAACAAGATTATCTCACAACACCAAAATGATCAGATATCATCATTCATATAAACATTCACCCCAATGTTTAACCAAATTTGTCAAGCTTGACCATTCATGTTCAACAACCACTCATGCAGAGATGTATAGCTAGCAGTATTAGTCATAATACCATGATCAGATGTGATCAAATGATGAAGAACAGGAAAAAGGGTGTGCCTGTGACCATACACACACACACAAAAAATGTGATAGAGCTGGCTAAAGATGCAAGTCCATGAAATTTGTACAACCAAAAGATAGTTCACTAAAATCACAAAGAATTGGAGATGATGTTTGCCCTAAATGGAAAATGCAGTCCAATTCAAATCCAAATACAGGGTTCAGTATGGTACCAGTACAAGAGCTTGTCAGTGAACACTTCTGCAAGGCTGAAAGATCCATAAGCTGTGAATTTCATAACACATCTAAAAACAATCAGTAACAAGCACGAGCTAAGAAATGTCTTCTAGTAGCATGAATAACCTTATATGTAGCTTGCCTTACTATTAAGAAAGATGTTGTAAGCCAAATAGTGATAAAGCCTACTGACAGACACAGATAATGAAATAATTTATCCCTCATACTTTCATGCAGGAGTCTGTTGCTGTAATCTGTATATCTCGTTAACAAGAATATCTGTGGGCCTGAACCTTAACACATGGAGCTGATGTGTTGCTCCCATGTATCATGAATATTGGGTGCCTGTCTTTCACCTTTAACTCAATAGTTCTGAATGCAAGGGAATATAAAATTTTCCACGTGGATGGCATAAAACCTTTTTTCCTGAGAGGGAAGGGCCTAGGATATCTTAGTGATATACTATGAAACTTCATCTGCGCAATGGATGCCTATGCATAAGTCCAACCTTATCAAATTCTACAGATCATAAATCTTAATCACTGTGTTTCAGCATCCACTTCCCAAGCTTCCTTTAGCATCTCAGCAGAAACATGCATTAATCAAGACCAGTGTTGCTGTGGAAATTCTTGCCAACTTCAGTTCCAGAACATATCGCTCAAATTGCAAATCAGATGTCCCAAAGCACGCAAGATTGACCTTTTACAAAATGTTTTGAGCTCATTCCATAGTCATTAGACACCTCAATCTTATTAAAACCTCTCAAATGCATAAGTGAATTGCAATTAACTCTGATTGACTATGAAAACAAAAACCTACGTGGCCACCACCTCACGTAGAATTTCAATCAGGATCCAAAGCCAAGGATTAAAAGAAATGTAATTGGTTCTGATAAACAATTAAGTACCTGGCTCTGAACAGCCTCAAAATGCCACAAATAGTTAGCAGTAAGAACCCCATGTGCCCTTTCTAAGGGACATCAAACAGAAGCAGGAAGAAAAAAGAAACAAAAAGGGCTCGACTGACTTAATAATTATAATGAGTTTAAGGACCTATGAAACCAAGAGAATAGAACTTTCCAAGGACAAGAAAATGGGAAATCACTAACCTGCCCAATACAAAAGCCACTTATGTTGCTCATTTTGATCTTTCGTCTCAATAGCTTTGATGGTTGAGTAAACTGGGAAAGCAATTCCCACTGAACAACTGCATACACAAATAATTGGCGTCAACTAATTAAGATTTAACAGCAACAACTATTTTTATTTTCTCAGCAAGTAGGTAAACATGGTTTTACACCAACAAACCAACCCAAAATAAACAGAAAATTATTAAATATAATAGCATCAAAGAAATGTTAAATGAGCTTCATTGCTTCCTACAAATAAGAGAGATTTTCTGTACGTCACATGCATGTAACATCATTGTAACCAGGATTACCAAGTGTAAAACTCACTGAAGTAAACAATGTATCTAGTGCTTCAAATGATCTGATCAAATCAAGAGGGGGGACTGACAAATACTAAGCAGCTTACCATGCTGTTCGAACCACAATATTAGAACCAAGAGGACAAAGGAGCAACCGCAACCCTACCTGCATCAAATTAGAAGTACAATTGGATTCAAAACCTTTAGGAAAGCCAAATACTTATCACCAGCAACTATTATTCTTCCAAAATAATAATGAATGACTTCTTTTCTTCCTCCAACACCATTAATACCACTAGATTTTGTTGCTATTAAGCTTGAGTTCATAGAATGAGCCCAATGTCTAGCATATTTTAGTGAAGAAACAAAATAGCTATCTTCTCACTAAATTTCTCTGTGAATGCATCACACTATGGTCTAGCAGCTATAAAAGGCTGATCTCAAGCTAGCGTTATTGGTTTACTTAATTCCAGAGGTAGAAGGTTTGTCCTGAATCAAGTCCATGAAATTTAACTAATTTTGCTCTTGATTCGATTTCAGAGCAAAGAAGATTTGGCTCTTGGTTTTGCATTCAAAAGCGAGCAAACTCTTGAGGTCAGAGGTGGCTTGAGATTTCTACAGGGATGTTTGTTCTTCTCCTTCTCTAACAGCCCTTGCATTTTTGCTTCCTAGGTCCATTTTTACTTTCTTATTTTAGTATTCATTCGATAAACCCCAAAAATCTATTAGTACTTGTTAAAATAAATCTTAAAAAAAAACAGTTGTCCACTGAGTTTTCCGCCAATTAAAGAAGTGTTTCATCTTTTAAAAAAAATGCAAATAAGAAAGTTGCATGGATGAAACAGTGAGGAATACAACAGTTCCATGTCCAATGCAGCACGGTGCATGGATATGACTCAAGAGACATGTTTGTGCATCGATGTAGTTGGTGTTGACATCAGGCCAAAGCCAACCAAATTGAGATTGCAGGCGGAGGCAAAATTTGCAACTTATAGGTTGCTTGTGATGAATTTCATTTAGGCCTCATAGTTGCTTTAATCAAAAGCATCCCTCTTCTTCATCATCCTTCATAAAAAAAAAAAAAAAAAAAAAAAATGAAAAAAAAAATGAAGCATATGTATCTGTGTTGCACATGAGCACTCACAGAAATCACTCTGTTACTTAAAACAGTGCAAAATTTTTATCTCTGTTGTGTCGTGCTGTGTTATAACCTCTCCCCCCCAAAAAAAAAAAAGATTTTATCGTTAAAAAGCAAGAGCTACAGCCCCCCGGTACAATTTGGTTCTTAAGCAATTTATGTGCAATCTACCCTTATCTCACCTCCTTTATATTGGTACTCCCACCAGCAGGGGTGAAGGAATGGGGGCAGGGGCAGCCGCCACTCCCGAAATTTTTGGCGAAAAAATTATATACAATTTTAAAAATTAAAACTCCAAATACATATTGTACTTCGCCGCCTAATATAAATTTCTGACTTTACCCCTACCCACCAGAAACCACAAAGACAAACTTACATCTGACCTTATAGTATCTCATAATATAAGATCCACAATTTCTTTTCCCTTGGTGACTCTCCCGAAATCCCTAATAATACATGAAGAAATACACTAAACCCCATCCATTCTTATCATAATTCTGAAGACACCCACCACATCTAGCAATACCCTAGACATGAAATCAACGTATCAATCCTTGTCTGTAATACATAGGACTGGTTTTAGGGGCAAAAATTTTACTGGGTGGCGAAAATTCAATTCTAGCAGGGTAAAGAGTTTCTCTGATGGAGGCAAACCAGGGGCGGATGGACAGGAGGGAGGGGTTAAGATAATATTTAGGATTATAATTTTAAAATTATATATATTAAACTTTTTTCCTTAAAACTTCGCCCCTGACAGATGTGTTCCTAGTACATACTCGTACTTCACATAGAAACTAGGTTAATTAAATACTAACAGACATCACAGCGTGCATTTCAATTTCATGGGAGGCAATAAATAAAAACAAACCAAAGAAATTGAAATCGGAATAAACCATAGTGCAATTTCAAATCCCTAAAATCAAACCAACAAAAGAACGAATAAGGCGAGGTAAGAAACCCTAGAATTTGAGACTAACCTCGTTTGCAATGTTTGAAGCAAGAAAGGCCATTCTGAAGATTTGAGGTTGAAGGCCAGAGGGTTTCTCGCCGAAATCGAGAGAGAGTGATGGGGGTGGGAATATATGGGGACAACCAGTTTACGTTTACTCGATCTTCATTTGAAATCTCTCTCTCTCTCTCTCTCTCTCTCTCTGTGGCCGTGGGGCTCAAGTTTCCAACGTGTCCTTTTCGTACGACGCTACGTATTTTACGTTTTTGCCCGGTACCGAAATGGGGGGGTCTGCACCTAAATGATGCGTTTTAGGATTACGGTGCGGGTACTTGATCATCAAAATTTTCGAAGTTCCAATAAATGGGTAAAGAAATTTTTTTTTTTAATTTTTAATAAAACCTAGGAAAAATAACGAGAGCATGCAAAAAGTATTAAAAAAAAGATAAAAGCATGATCTATGAGAATAGAGATTAAGAAAATGAAGATAAAATTTAAGATTAAAATGAAGTGAGTTCATATTAATATAACAAAATATCAACTAAAATCGATAAACCAAATGATTAATCGTTATGCAACTAAAATAATATTCTTTCATTAAATTTAAATTTTATTTATCATATTAATAAATTAATAAAAAGTAAGGCGCGGTTACCATAATAATTAATTTTTTTAAATAGAGTCCAATAATAAAGTAAATACATTAATGTCCAACCAATAACATGAATCTCGACCAATATTATGTGAATTTAGTGATAGAACATTAAACTCTTTTAATCAAAATTTTGAATTTGAATTTTGAAAATAGAAAAAATTATATTTTACAGTATTCGAATTTTATTAATCAGATATCGATTGGTTAAGACAAAAATAAAAATAACATAAATCTCAACATCCAACCTTGTTTAAAATATTATTGATCATATTTGGAAGAGTGTACACAGAAATTTGAAATCTAGCCAAACAAGTTAACACGGATTTAGGGTTGAGGAAAAGGAAGATATGATTATAGTTGATTAGAAAGAAAAAGGGGCATTTTTGACTATTCATAATATTTAATTATCCTATAACATTTTTAATGGTGCTAATTAATAAAAGAAAATAGCAACCCTAAAACTGAGAGTGCAAAATATAGCAGCCGAAATACTCCGGCCAAAACAGCAATCCTTAAGAAATGTCCTTGCGTGAGGACACAAGTCCCTTTCATAGGAACCTTCAATCCAATCCAAGACAAAGAGGAACGAACAGAGGTAAGGGCACCAGCTAGGACATTGACTAACCCAATAAACATATAATTTTTATATAGGAATTAGGTCACTCCTCACTCATAAATTCTGCCAATCACCAAAACGACAAATCTTGACGTTTCAATCACAAGCTTAATAGCTTGTCTGAACACAAACCTACTCTTAAAGATGGGGCTTGGTTCCTTTTCTTTTCCTTTCTGAGGTTGAGGAGGCAGCTCTTTTTGGGTCGTAAGGGCTTGCCCTTTATTTGTTGACAAGAACCATCTTATTTTTGACATTCCATTGCCTTGAGAGTTCTCCAGGACCCAACTTTGGTTGCCATAAAAAGTGCAAAAAAGCAACACATCCATTAACAATAAAAGCCAAAGAATAAATAATTCCATATATGCTAGAGGGCATAACAATAGACCGGAGACTTGTGTGCTGTTATGTATATATATTTTTTTTATAAAACCATAGTCACCCCTGGTATTACATTTTATGCATGTATTGACAAATTACAAGTCTAATAATAGTGTAATTACATTTCTTACTTTTAACCTAACTCAAACAACAAAGACTCATGTGATGATTATTGTTAATTGTTTTTACAATAGATCTTTAGGGTTGCTTTTGCTAATTGTTTTTTAGCACAAATTTTTGGGATTACTTTATTCATATTATCTGTATCCCTATTTATAAACGATAGTTATTCGAATAAATGATATATTACTGGCCTATAGCTTTATTTTTTAAGAAATTTTTGCAAACAAAAAATTTTAATTTTGGGTCGTCGGAGATTTTTGGTATAAAAACCTATAAATTGTAAACACTTGGTACAAAATGCAGCATTTTTCCAAATTGTTTGCACAACGGGTGGAATAATACTATTTTATCTTACAATTGGGGTGTGGAACAGGCTAAATTCGATGTAAAACGTGAAATATAAGCAAGTGGGGCATAAGCAATAAAACCCCATCATGAACACAAACATCCCCCAAACACAAGATCTACCAAAACAACAAACAAAAAGGCCGGTTAGATACATCACAAACCGACCCCTAATTGTCCCTTTCCAGGGTAGTTGCCCTTCAAATATAAGATCACCACCTCCATGCTGACGTGGACACCAGGACTCTTTCATGCCAGCAAAGCAACATCTCAGTATGTCGTTTTGCTAAGTGGAATCCTCTTAGCTGAGCCCTCCTCACCAAACACTCCGCCTGAAACTCAGCAAACTGACTAAACAGCACGGGTCTCATGCCTGAGCCCGAAAACAGGTCCCTCCAAGACGACGTCGTATTACGAAACCCACCGCTTACGCTCGCCAGAATCTTCGGCTGCAAAACGAAGGCTTCGATTTTCTTCACCCAATCGCTTCCGCTGACGCCAGCTGCGTCGAGAGACTCGAACAGAGATGAGTAAAACTCAAGGCCTTCAATGAAACTCTGCCGAAACGACGCTGTTTCGGACCCAATCCACCCTTCGCAGTCCACGAAAACCACCACGTGCGGCGAAATCCGCCGTAGATCGGAGAGAAAACTTGAAACTCTAACTGACTCACCGAGTCGCCGGAAAATAAACGGAGAAAGATTGACGGCGAGTTTTTCACTTTCGATGAATTTGATCGATTTGAAGGATAAAACCTCGAAGTTCCGAAGCAAGATGAACTCGATGTGAAATCTGATTTTGAGCTCTTCCGCGAACTGAGAGAGATTATCTCTGATCAGCATCGTTTCGATCGCGTATTCTTCGGTGACGATCGCGCTGATTCGAAGAACCGGTGGTTTGGTTTTGTTGGAATCGAATCTGTCGGCGATTTCTTTCATGAACGACGACCACTGGCCTCCGAGTCCGATGTCGAAATCGACGATGTGAAAGAAAGCCGATCCGTCGACGGCTTCGAGAACGGCTTGGTTAGCCGTGAAATTCGCGAACATCGGAATCGGAGAGATTCCAGAGAAGGCCTTGTAGGCGCGGATTGTGTGAACGATTTCGAGCGACGAAGACCGAGCAGGACGGTTGGAGCCGCCGGAGAGGAGAGAGAGAAGAGCTTCTTTGAAGTAAAACGCGGCTCGCTGCAACGGTTTTCCTGATGGAGATTTGAGCCGTTGATTGAGCCGCGCCAATATCAGCTGCGTGAGTTGGAGGTCGTTTAGCTCGAAGCACTCGGCGGCTTTAATAAGCTCGTCGATGAAATCAAATCCGACACTCAAATCCGAATCCCCCAAAAAGTTTCCGAAACTCGGGTTGGAATTCTGAAGAGAGAAAATATGATTGTATTCAGATGAAATATCAGAGAAGTGTTGAAGTTGAGAATGGGAGGATTCGTCGCGTAATTCCAAATCCAGAATTATTGAATCCCAATCGCCGATTTGGTTCAACACGTACTCGTCATCCCACTGAAACAGAGGGTCTTCAGAATGAGTCTCAGTAACCACAGGAACCGCCGGAATTGCAGAGGCGGGACTCGGACTCCGCCGAACGTCCAGCACCGAAGTGGGTTCGTAACAACTAACGGAATTAGTTGGGGTATGAAAACTGGTATTAACGGAATTGGTTTGTGATGATTTCAGTGGGACTTTCATTTCGGGAGAACTCTCTCTCTCTCTCTCTCTCTCTCTCTCTCTCTCTCTCTCTCTCTGTGTCCAGATGAAGTTCTGAGTGGGTTGGGTGGGGGGATTTTGGGAGGGTGGGCAAGAAAGGGGGATTTAAAAACTTTGCGTGCATGGATGCGTGTCAAAAAAATGGGATGGGGATGGTGATGATGGATGAGACATGTGAGACAGGAAAGTCAGAAGTTGCATTTTTATCTTTTAATTATTTATTATTTATTAGTTTTGGAGGCTTGTGAATTAAGCTTCATTTGGATTGCTTTTTCTTGGATTCCCGCGCCTTTTTTTTATTTTTATTTTTTCCCCATGCATATACTTCTTTTTTTGGTAATTTATTATTATTGTTTGCATATTTTTACAGAAATTTAGTGGCCTTTTTGTGTGATTTTGGGGAATAGTTTATGGGAGTAATGATTATTTAAGAATTAAAAGGGAGAAGATGATGGCTCGACATTATAATAGTCAATCAGGTTCATTGGGTATGGTGAGAGAGAGAGAGAGAGAGAGAGAGGGTGATTTAAGAGTTGAACCAGCAGTCTTTATTGCCAAAATTTGATGCCAAATAATTATCACGTGCTTATGTAATATTTGGATACACAAAGAGCAACACACAACAATTTAAACACAAGAAAAAAAAAAACCTTAAAGAAATACACACAATAACACAAACAAGAAGTAATAATTTTGACAAAATTTACAAATTAAACTCAAAATTTAAATAAAGGATTTAAAGCCTCTTTTTTTTTTTTTTTTTTTGCAATGTATTACAATTAACTAGCGAGTTGGTACGAGTTATGCCAAAAAATTAAACTTAAGATGACTTGTTTATAAATTTAATAAGGTCTAATATGACTCGTTAGCCCATCTGATCAAATTTATTAATAAATTTTAAATAGAGAAATAAGTATGATATTAATATTAAATATAAAAATTATGATAATATTTAAAATTATATTATTTTATATATAATTAGACCGATTTATTAAGTTAACAAGGAAAATCAAATAAAAATAAATCAAGTCTACTTAACGAAACAAGCAATTTTTTCGATCTAAAAATGATTCAATTAGATATACCACGATGTATCAAAATATATTAGACTATAAGAAATTCACGTGGAGTTCAATTCATTTCTCTCTCTATTTTTCTCATAGTACTTTGTTCGGACATTTTCTTTTTAATTTATGTGATGAGGATAAATTAAATTCCGAAAATTGATTGCCGGACACTTACCCAAATCATTGAAACTATTTCGGAATTTCCAAGTAGGAAAAGGCCACTGGTAAAGGAGGAGTGAGTAGAGAGAGAAGTAGATACGGGCACTTGACTTAAATCACAAAAGAGTAAAGGGAGTCAAGATCCGGGTTGTTAAAGTTCCATTTCACTGGTGGGTGGACCCTTTATTCAATGAAAGCCAAATCTTCCCCCACCCCCCACAAAAACATGCCCACATGAGACGAAAGAAAAACGACCCCACCTTAGGTCCATGCTTAAGGTCAAGCAACTCCATGTTCACATTCACCTTCTTTGCACTTTAGGGCTAGAGCCCCAGGCGCCTTAGAATAATATATTTACCACTCTTTTGTATTCGACTGAGCTTTTGTATAAGTTTTTTTCAAGCCCTTGGTGGCCCATGGTGAGAACTAAAATACCATAATTTTATTATTTCTTTTAAATATAAATTTTGTTTATCTAGTTAAAAAATTATAATATTAAATATATACTATATTTCGTGTCTTTTGAAATATTTTTTTTATTATACTCTGTGTAGATCTTATTCAGTCGATTAGATACTTTTTATTAATAAAAATTCTATGTATTTCTTAAAGCTCAAGTGATCTATCTTCCAATTTTGAGCACGAAACTTGTGTTCAAACTCACCAAAGTGACTCAATTCATGTTCCCTTTTTCTTTGGAAACCTTTTCTTATTACAATTACGCAGAAAATCTTGTACCTTTTGCTTAAAAAAGTTTGAAAGAATCCAAGCTTTGTGACTCAACCAAGACACGCTCAAGCTTTATAGCAGTGGGCCTAAAGATCGCATTGCATTAATCTTAAGCAAACCTTTTTCCAACCTTAGTGCCTGCTAGAAGTAATTTTTGGGGGTCAATAAACACCGTTAATTTTTCTTTAGATTCGAACTTTTCTAAGATAATGCTATTTAACCCAACAAATAGGATAATTAACTTGACGATTAGCTTATGGTCACCCAATTTCATTTGATGATTAATACTAAGAAATTCATTTATTATTTGAACAAATCAAATTTATTAAAATTCAATAATTTTTAAATTTTTACTGATATGATTTGATATATAAAATTCGATCTGTTTTTAAAAATATATAAATTATTATTTTTTTTTAATTTAGAATCACTTTTATCCGAGGTCCCTTCTTTTACTTTATGACTTTTAATCCCATTATGAAGTAGAAGCTTCTTTTTTCCCCTCCGATTAAAGAGAAATTCATATCATGCATTTGCATATACGATTCAACTTAGAGAGAGAGAGAGAGAGAGAGAACATTTTGATGGATTTCTGAGAGACAAAACCTAAGGGGATGCCTAAAAAAGAGAAAAGGGGGGTTGCATGACAGCAGAAGAATTTTCCTACTGATGGAAGAAGTGACGTTGACGTCGACGTTGCCGGACGGACCAACAAATTGGCCACGTCACATCATTTTTGGCCCCACCTTAAACCCCACTTGGCGGCTTTTTGTCGGTCATGTGTTTCTCTTGTCTCACATGCATCAAATGCGACTGCATGCCAACAGGCTTGGAGGATAATTTATTTTTTCTTTTTTACTGCTTAAATTATGGTGGGAATTACCGGCATTTATACATCTGGCTGTTACTGAATTTTGATTTAATGATTTTGAGATATATCGCGACATTTTAATTTTTTTTATTTTTTATCTATAAATATATAACAATAATAATAATTAAATATTTACTCTACTAAATAAAATCAGTTATATGAATTCTTTTTTATTAATATATTCTATTTTATACCACATACTTACCTCTATAATTATTTTTCCATACAATAATAATATTCTATTTTTATTTTACTAAGCAGTGTCGAAGAGCATCATGTTTTATCTGTAGATATATGGGATATAAAATTTATTAAAAGTTGCAATAGTTAATTTTTGAGTGTTCACTTATACAATTAGGTTTGC
Source organism: Dillenia suffruticosa (assembly GCA_033439265.1). Taxonomy (NCBI): domain Eukaryota; kingdom Viridiplantae; phylum Streptophyta; class Magnoliopsida; order Dilleniales; family Dilleniaceae; genus Dillenia; species Dillenia suffruticosa. The sequence continues at coordinate 1,951,087 of JAVTVX010000012.1, read as the reverse complement.
GTTGTTTTTTTTTTTATTTTCATCACCAATATTCAGATTTTATCCAATTAATCTGATTCAATTACTGTGGGATCTATTTTAGAGATTAACTCTCCAAAATCCTTTTTCATCATTTCTAGGATTTGAACTCAAAACCTCTGATTAAAGATATAAAGTATCCAACCAGTCAACTCAAAAGAGTTTGATCTAAAAATAAAGTATAAATGACTTAATTAATATATACATAAACTATTTTTAAAATTTTCAAAACAATTCTTCGGAAAAAAGAAATTAATTAACCATATAAAATTTTAATCACGTGACTTTACGCATTATTTATTTATCTAACCTACCAGAACATAGAAATGAAATGAGCGCGTTGAGTCACGCCAACGGTGTAAAGCATTGTATCTGCATTGGCGGCGACTGAAGGGAGAAGAGAATATGTTCCTCTCTGAGTCTGACTGCCATCAACCCCTTCCTCGACGAATCAATTCAACTTCCATTATTATGCACGTACCCTGGAAAAAGATGTACAACAACTAAAGTACTTCCCATATTTTTATTAAAGCCTCAACCTTTTTCTTTATTTTTCCATCAATTATTAAGTTTTTTGTCTACTTTTTAAGAAAGTCTCTCTCTCTCTTTCTCTCTCTCTCTCTCTCTCCTTTCTCTCTCTATAGAGAGGAGAAAAGATGTTTCCATTTTCAATCCTTTTATCTTTTGCCAATGCACACGAGGGTTGAAAATAATGCATGTCTTTATCAAGATTGTGTGTTTTACTCGCATTTCTCTTACTACTAGTTATTATCCTGCGGGTATTCTTTGTAAGGGTATGAAGTTTGGTGTCATTGCTTTTGTTTTGCAGTAAAAAAGGATTTGGTAACATTTGATCCATCCATTATTCCACACCACACTAACATTAAACGAGAACCACTATAGTCTTAGTCTCGATGATGCATATCAATCAGCAACTAGTGGTGTCGATCACTTTGGAGTGCAATATGCTTACTTAAAAATGGAAATACTTACCCGGGCACCCTTAAGTTTTATGAAAAGAAAGTTGGGACACTTTAAACTAAAAGAATATATGAAAAGAAAGTTGTAAGTAAAGCAATTTAGGGAGGGAGAGAGAGATAGAGAGAGAGAGAGAGATTGGGTAATGTGGGATGTAAATAAGTATCAACGTTGGCATGAATGGAAGGGAATAGAATACACTATTGAATGTTCAAGGATTGAATAGACTTTAAATTAAAAGGAGTACAATTGCAAGGGAGAAAAACAGAACAAGTTACACGGCTACAAGTATCAAATTTTTTAAACTAAGAATATTGGGAAAAAGAAGTCGAATGAAAATATACTAGAAAACATCAATTGGTTCCAATTATTACATTAGTTTTCTCGACATAATTCTTTGTATTGTTTATAAGATCTTCATAATTAACAAATGGGAAGATCCTCGTTAGCAGAAACATGTGATCTAATCACACGTACAATGTATTCTACCGGAGAATATTTATCAGCCGGGTCAAGTCCTTAGCAATTAAGGTTCTAAGTACACGGCGCACACGCGTCACATAGAGAGAGAAAGGGGGGGGGGGAGAGAGAGGCTTGAAGGATACAAAAGATACAACACATATTGGAGTGGAGATTCTGATTGAAATCATTGATGTAAAGATGGTCGCCCACCTCGTGAAAAAGAAAAGACAAAGTGAGAGAGGGGGAGCTGTGGAGGTGAATTGGCCATGATCATGAGGGTATCTTCCATCTTAAATTATGGAAGGCAATCCTTGGGAAGGAGTCTTTTTCTTTTGAAAACTTGGAGGGGGTGGTGATACCATGGATATGTTGGTTAAATACCCCCTGATTCAAAAAATTGTTATTTTCATGACGTCTTTTATTCTATTTTCTGTGATTCCTCCTCGTTTTCACGTGGCCCCTCCCCCTCTCTCTCTCTCTCTCTCATAATTTTCATAAATGTCCACATACCCACTCACGTTTAATCACATGAATGCTATTTTCTGAAAAATACTTTGGTCTACCAAAATTGCCCACTTGGTGTAGAATGAGTGGACAACTAGGAATGGTATTTGGGAACATTATTAGGACCCATAAGTCTTTGTATTGCCTAACACTGACCCATTCTTTTTACTTGCAATCATTATTTCTAGATGCCCAAGATTAAAATAACGAAGGTTCAATGTCCTCCCAAGCCTAACGTAGCAAATACTAACCATAAAGTTAACGATTAATCATAATCAATAAGAATAATTAATAATTAATTACAATTATTAAATTAATTAGTTGTTAAAAATTGATTGATAGTAATTAATAGATTGGTTAGTAAAATTTAATAAAATTAATATAAATAGTATTGTCTAACAAGAATTGGAATTGTATTGAAAATCCTCTTTCTCTCTCTTATATTATTTCTCACACTCTCTCTCTAGCTCTTTCTCTATCTTCTCTACCTAATCTCTCTTTTTCTCTCATTTTTTTGACTGGTTCGTGATAAATTGGTATTGGAGTTCACGATTCTGGACAAAACGATTAGAAAATGGCAAAGGAAGGCTGATTTGAAGAACAATTCGAGAAACTGGATGCAAAAATCGACGAATTACGACTATATGTCAATAAAAGGTTTGATGAACAAGACCAAAAGTTTGAAGCTTTTATTGCTAAAATAGAAACAAAATTTGACATTTTCTTGAAGATGATGAATGAAGGCAAGCATGAAAAGCAATGTATTGAAACACTTTCAATCTTCCACTCTATCTACTCTTAGTGAAGAAAATTTGAAGAGAAAATTTGAAGGTAAAAGGAAAATTTTGTATACCCAAGAAAGAAGTTGATAGTAGGTTTTTGACAAACTCTTCAAATATTGAACTTCCATTGTTTATGTTGTAAAATCCTTTACCGTCTACTCCTAGTGAAGAAAATTTGAAGGTAGAAGGAGGATCTTAAATGTCCAATAAAGAAGTTGTTAGTGGTGGGTTCTTACCAAACTTTTTAAAAATTGAATTTCCATTGTTCATCTTGCAAAATATTTCCCTAAAAGGAAGTTCAAGAAAAATTTCTCTCAAGTTTCTCCACTTCTATTTTTCTGATACACATCCATTATTCATTTTTATCACTTTATTTTTTAATACAAATGCAAATTTTGATTCAAGATTCATGGATTCAAAATCTTAATTTTTTGTTTCCCATCATTGAGAATAAGGATATCTTCAAAGGGAAAAAATATTGTAACAACTACTAACCATATGTTTAGTAGTTAACCATAATTAATAAAAATAGTTAGTGGTTAATTATAATTGTTAAGTTAGCTAGTCGTTAAAAGATTGGTTGGTACAAGTTATTAGATTGGTTAGTTAAAGTTAATAAAAGTTAATAGAATTAATATAAATAGTATTCTTAACACATGTAATGGGCATGGATCGGAATTGTATTAGAAACCCTCTTTCTCTCTCTCATATTCTCTCTCACTCTCTCTCTCTAGCTCTCTCTCTCTATCTCTCTTTCTTTATCTTCTCTCCCTGATCTCTCTTTTTCTCTCATTTTCTTGACTTGGTTTATGACACCTAACAAAGAAGGGCCCTGTCAAACCACAGTAGCTAAGCCTTTATGGATAGTGAAGACTTTGAGTTCACCAATACAAAATTGATGGTAAGTTTCATGAACCGAAGGTGATCGCAACTCTTTTGTAAAGTCTAGCAATGGAGCATTTTCAATGTACTTTTAGAGAGTTTAAAAATTGAACCAAAAGACATCTGTTTGAATAAGTTTGTGTGAATTATCAAACGACATGAGGGGTGATTTTGACTTCAAACCCCTCGTAGAGCGGGCCAAATCTTTTTCCCATTGACTTGCCGGAGCAACGCTCCCCCCAAACTTTCCTTACAAATAAAAAGGGAAAAATACACTTAATTTTCATATGGTTTTATGATTTGATAATAATTTCCCGGGGTTTCAAAACCTACAAAAGTAATACCGTTTATTTAAACTGAAATTATGAATGTGATGCTGACAGAGAGAGAGAGAGAGAGAGAGAGAGAGAGAGAGAGATGTTGTCGCAGTTGCAGAGGGAAGAGGAAGGCAGAAGAAGAAGTGAGAGAGAGAGTAACAAGGGACAAAGTGGTAATAGAGGGGGGTTCATGTGTGTAGAAATTGTCGGCACATGTGGTAAAGTGTTACTTTTGAAATCACAGGGGATTTACTTTTAAAAATTACAGGAAATTAAGTTTATTTTTTTTTCATAAAAAAAGCAAGAAAAGAAAAGAAAAGAAAAAGATAGTCTTGCATTGGATGGAAAGCCCAATAATCTAAATGATCATTTTTTTTTTTTTTGGGTGAATAACGAAAGGAGCAAAACACACAAAACAAAACAGAGCCCCGTCGGCTCACCCAGCAGGGGGAAAGGAGAACTTCATTCTGGACCAACAAAAGCCTGAAACATCCTGCTGCAGGAGACTCAGAACTTCAGAAGGAGGAGACTCACTAACATGCACGCCCGGCTCAGCAACTTGACCCAACTTCGCCAACTTATCCGCACACTGATTTCCTTCTCTGAAAATGTGGTTAATCTGCTCAACTCCTAGAGCATTTAGGTGCTCCCTGCATTCCCGAATTATGAACTAAATGATTAAATGTGATGAAACACATTATCATGGACTTGGTCCCATAGGTCTCACGGTGGGCCTTTTCCTTGGTAACCATTGCGGGCTCCCCTCGTGGGTTACACCATTTTCTTTTTTGGAACTTGGTTTGGCCATCGTCTAATATCCAAAATTTCGTTCTGACTAATCTAAACTGATCCGCTATCAGACCCACTTTCAGGGGATCTCCTAATATGGTTTTTTCTATTTCCATGCCTAGTTGAACCCGGACATGATTAAAGGGTCTCATCACCCTTCCTACTGAGCCAACCAAACGTTGATAGTGGGTTACACCATGATTTTGAATCAGAGAAATATTTTAAGAAGGGGCAGATTAAAAAAAAAAGGAAAATCCGCTATTCGCCAATTGATTGCCATCTTATTTATGTAGGCTCAAATTGTCTCCAAGAACAGCTTAAGGTCATAACTCTCATCTTCCGATCTCAAAAATAAAATTCTATGTAGGCTAAATTCTTTGTGCTATGGGCTCCAAAGACCTGCAAGAAAGATTATGCTGGCGGTATCAATCGTGGACTGAAAATTGGGGCCCCAAGAAAGAGAAGAAACTGATAGACCCAACAAGAAGAGAGTTTTAAAAGAATCTGGCGGACACGTGAAGTGGAAAGAGCTCCCATTTCGGTTTAGAAAAACCACTGCACAAACAAGACCGACCATTTTGGCCAACAGCAATCGGGGAAAAAGAGGAAAATTATCAAAAAGAAGCAATTTAAGAGTGAGGACACTTGATTCGCACTCGGAATTAGGATTGAATTAGAAATCAAAGATGTTAAAAATGAGTTTAAGTTTTCATGTCTTCATTTGGGTTTTAGAAATCCCATTTGAGGGTTTCATTCTTAAATCTGATTCGCATTTTATTAATTCAAATAAATTATTTGAGTTTCAATTCCATATTTGATTCTGGTTCACTTTAAACATTGAGGTTAAATCTTTCTTTTTCCTAGGATAAAAGGATCATCATCTTGTATTATACCCCAAAACCAGGAAAAAAAAAAAAGATATCCATGGAACATCGAATTCTACTTCACAAAAATAGCCAAATCATAGCAATCTTAACTAGTGTTTAGCATAAAATAATAAAAAAATAAACAAGTTTAAAAACCCCTACCCACTTTTCCAATGCAAAATCAAAATCAGGTAAAATTGAAAGGAGTTTTATTTATACCCATAAAAGAGGTAATTTTATACCCATTCCCACCCTACGTAAGCTTTTACCCCATCTTTTCTTAGTGCTTTTCATGGTGTTTCCATTCAATATCATGAAATTTTACCCAAAATTGGGGCCCCAAGAAAGAGAAGAATCTGATAGGCACAACAAGAAGAGAGTTTTATTGGGAGTTTAGAGAGGGATCAGAAAACATGGGATGGGAGTGTGGTATGTGGGTGAGATGAAAAAATGAAAACAACTATCAAGACGATAGCTGAGAGAAAAGAGCAGCTAGCAGCCCTGGAGATGGCACGTCTCACAATGTGCATGCACGCGTCCATGCACTCAGACACGTCCCTCTTTCTTTCTGTTTTCCCACTCATCACATTTTCTCCTTATAAACCCGCAAACCTCCATTCCTCATTTCTCATCCTCTCTCTCTCTCTCTCTAAATGAAGAAATCTTCTCGACTTTCATTGTTGCCAATTTTTCTCTTCTTCATCATTTCCTCATCCTCAGTCAAAGTTGAGGAGGAGGAGGATGTTTCTAGGGTGGGAAAAGGAATTGTGGTGAAGAAAAACCAGAGGAAATCACTTGTTTCAACGGAGTTCGGAGAAATCTCAGCCGTTGATATAAAGGACAAGAACAGAGGGGTCTACCATCTTCAGTTCATCACTCTAGAGCCCAACTCTCTGTTCCTTCCGGTACTCCTCCATGCGGACATGGTTTTTTATGTTCAAACAGGTACACATTGTGGCCCAACTCTCTGTTGCTTCGAATTGTTGGTGAAGCCAAAAATTTATTATGGTGAATATAATATGCAGGGATAAAAGGAAGGATTATAATTTTTAGAGAAAATTATATTTGACATTATAATTCTAAATTATATAATATATATATTAATATTTCTTCTCCATTTGACCCTTTCACAGGAAAAATGCCCGAGTCAGCCATAACATTTACAAAATTTGAGTTTAACATAGTTTTTCGAAAATTAAAATGTTATCACCTTCTTCTAAAAGGAAAACTCCTTCAAGGGTATAGCTATAGAAAATTTGTTATATAAATTATCATAATTTTATATAGTTTAACGTTACCCCATTTGATTTTGCTATTTAGGTTTAGTATTTTTGTTATCCTAATTAGACTCTGAGAGAATTTTGGGAAATGCAACGTTAATGAGAAAGTAATCATGAATGTTACGGGTCAATCCAAAGATGTTTTGTATTTAGGAAAAAACCCTCTATTAATTAACCCCCCCCCCCTCCCCCAAAAAATCTGTTTGTAGGAAGTGGGAGGCTGAGCTGGGTTGATGAGGATGAAATGAGGCGAGTGCGCCTACGACGAGGAGACGTCTACAGGCTCCGGCCATGGACTATTTTCTTTGTTGAGAGTAGCTTACAGCCTCAGCGTGAGAAACTCAGAATTCATGCCCTTTTTGCTGATTCCGGTGAAAATTTGAAAGTATAAAATTCACCTCAGCTTCAGTAAATTATCAAAGTATTATAAGGATTGTCTTACTATATTATCAATATGCAGGGAAAATCAACTGGAGCTTATTCTAGTATTAATGATGTGCTCTTGGGCTTCGATCCGGTTATCCTCCGATCAGCTTTCCAGGTAAAATTAAGTGATTCTTCCTTAACTGAAGACATATCCAAAACAGCGAGAATCTGAAAAATATGTGAAAATGTGAATGTCTGAAGGTGACTGAGGGAGTTGTAGAGAGTATTGTGCGCAGAGAGAAACCACCAGCTATTGTGCATGGAGTGCCAAAGACAACCAGGAATTTCTGGGAGTGGGAAGCGCATTTCATGAAACTCTTCATCAAAAGGGCAGGGCATAGTATGTACTATCTGGAGAACAAGCTAAAGAAGTCGAGAGCATTTAACGTTCAAGATGCGCATAAGGATGTAGAGAATTCGAATGGATGGAGCTTGACTGTGACCTGGAAACACTTGCAAGCACTAAGGGGTTCCGACATTGGTTTTTTCATGGTGAACTTAACCAAGGTCAGGATCGATAAACTCTCTCATACTTAAAACATCCTATTAAAAACAATAGAGTGTAAAATCTTTCAATGTATGCATATATCTGCAGGGTGCAATGATGGGGCCGCATTGGAATCCAATGGCGACAGAGATATCGGTGGTGTTGGAAGGGAAAGGGATGGTTCAAGTGGTGTGTCCTTGCAGTGCAAATAAATCAGAGTGCCAAGATCTGAAACTTAGGGTGGAGGAAGGCGATGTCTTTGCTGTTCCAAGACTCCATCCAATGGCTCAAATGTCATTTAACAATGACTCGTTTGCTTTCCTTGGATTCAGCACAACTAGGAAGATGAATTATCCTCGGTTCTTAGCTGGGAAAGCCTCAGTATTTCAGGCCCTGGACAAGAATGTTTTGGCAGCAGCTTTTAATGCTGGCAACTCAACAATTGATCAGCTGTTGTCTCCGCAAGCCGAGTCCGTTATCTTAAAGTGCATTTCATGTGCTGAGGAACTAGAGAGAAAATAATGGAAGAGGAGATTGAAGTTAATATGAATGCAACACAAACATAAGTCTAGTTGGATACGAAAGGTTTGAGTTCACTATACAAACTAGTATAAGCTACCTGAGTGTAACGTGATCACTCCTGTAAACTCTACGACCAAAATGGAGCATTTTGAATATACTTTGAAAGAGTTTATGAATTTCAACCAAAAATAACTTTTTTTTTTTAATATATAGGTAGATTCGAACATAAGATTTTTAGAAGAAACGGAGACAATATCAATCAAATAACTTAACATGAATTATCAAATTATATTTCATGTGCTTAAACGTTCAAGTTTTTAATTAAGAGAATTTAGCCTGCATCCATTAAGTGGGGCAGATATTTTGTCTAAAGTCTAGAGTGGGGCGAATAATAATTGGATAACGATTCAAGGGTTATAAATCATAGAGAATTCTAATTTAAATACGTACAATGCGACACTTCTATTGTTGTTGTCTCGTGGAGGGCCTTTTTCCTACTAACCACTATTCATTTCACTCGCGGTAGTGAATATAGAATAAGATACATACCACGACCGTAATAAAAATTGAGATTGAAAAATTTTAATATCTAAAAATGTAAATCATATGAATTTACAATTTTAAATACAAGCGAATTTAAAAAATCTTAACCTATGAAGTGAATTTCGAGAATTTAAAATACCACGTGAATAAACATGTGCCTTAGGATAAGCAGCACACGCATACATCATCTCATTATATGAATGATTTTTAAGAAACATATGCTTGCAATCTATTTTTCGAGCAAAAAGAAAATTGATAATTAATTAAAAAAAAAGGAAGGAGGGAGGGGGGGGGGGAGAGTACATATCTATTGTAAAGAATAGAGGGTGTTTCTTCGATGAGTAGGGGTAGGTGGGAGAGAGGGGAGAAGAGAGAGGTAGCAGGAAAGAGACAACAAAAATAAAATTTTAGAAGAGCAAATCATAACTTTTGTTAATGTGCAAAGATTTATGCACATAATTAGTTTTCAATTATGTATTTTAGTTTATTACCCATTATTCTCTATTATTCTTTTTTCTATTGTAACTCAGTTGACCTCTTAATTCTTTTTCCTATTTTTACTAGGTTAATGTGTATATATGTAAGTCATATTCTCTTGTACATTGGAATCACAAAGAAATACAATTAGTATTTTACTATCATGGTATCAGAGCTAGGCTCTCTCTAGGTTTTCGAGCTATCAATTTGTTTCTGTCTCTTGCTCTCATTGTCACAATTGATTTGTGACCCGATTGGTAATTCTGGTTAGTCAGTTTATTTATTTTTTCTATGAATTTGTTTTTTGTCTCTGTTTGGTTCTTCTTTTGGGTTTCTTGATATGGACAAATCTGAAGTTTTTCGTCCTATTGGCACTATCTTGGATGGCTCTAATTATACATTGTGGTCTCAACGTATGCACGCACACTCGCTTACATTTGAGAGGACCAGCACGAAGAAGAGATTTGATCTTCTCTCTCCTTCTTCTTGGGTTGAAGAGAAAAATACCAACACCAAACTCTCTCTCTCTCTCTCTCTTTCTTAAAGGGTTTGGAATTGACGGATCTAAATCAGAAGAAGCAATGCTCGAAACTATGGTTTTGCTTCCAACTCCATCCTGTTAGTTCTCTAGTTGCACCATCCATTAAGGAAGAGGTAACTTCTGGGTTGTTTCTGTCATTGCTGCTACTGCTGTTCGTGTGGGACATTTGGATTTTTCATGTATGTTAATTGATTTAGCCTCGGCCTCTGTCTGTAAATTTGTGTTTGAGTTCAATAAGGAACCATTGGTATTGTTTTAGTATCCATGCTGGCAGAGAGCATGCGTGGAATTTGTGCTTCGGGTAATGCCCCTGCCCAGTCTTGCCGTCGATGCACTCGGTGTGGCGACTATTGCTCTTGTTTCTCTCTTTGTACTCCTAGGCTTGTTTTGCATTCTTTATACTCTTTACTTTCATTCCCGCGTCCTGAGATCCGGTTTTGTTCAGCTAGGCTCTTTACACACTCTTGTTGCTCACTTTGTTCGACAACATCTCCAACGTGACATTTTATAACTTGTTTCGGTTTCTTCTGAAAATCAAACTGCTGATCTTTTCACTAAAACTCATCTTCCTGGACGGTTCAATCTTTTACTTCGCAAACTCAAGTTGGTCTCTACTATCCCCCTTGAGTTTGAGGGGAGGTGTTAATGTGCAAAGATTTAGGCACATAATTAGCCTTCAATTATGTATTTTAGTTTATTACCCATTATTCTCTATTATTCTCTTTTCTATTGTAACTCAGTTGACCTCTTAATTCTCTTTCCTTGAGCAGAAAGACTATCCTTGCCCTTCTTGTACTGTGTCACCTTGTGCAAGGTGTGCTTCCTGCACTCCTTGCTCTTGCAATATGTCCTCTTGGTCTTGGGAACATTCACCATGGTTGACGGCTGAGACTTCCCTCTTTCTCCTTCTCCGTCCTTCGGGTCTTGCTCACTTTGTTCGACAACATCTCCAACGTGACATTTTACAACTTGTTTCGGTTTCTTCTGAAAATCAAACTGTTGATCTTTTCACTAAAGCTCATCTTCCTGAACGGTTCAATCTTTTACTTCGCAAACTCAAGTTGGTCTCTACTATCCCCCTTGAGTTTGAGGGGGGTGTTAATGTGCAAAGATTTAGGCACATAATTAGCCTTCAATTATGTATTTTAGTTTATTACCCATTATTCTCTATTATTCTCTTTCCTATTGTAACTCAGTTGATCTCTTAATTCTCTTTCCTATTTTTACTAGGTTAATGTGTATATATGTAAGTCATATTCTCTTGTACATTGGAATCACAAATAAATACAATTAGTATTTCACTATCAACTTTTAAGACTAATTACAATATTTAAGGGACAACACCTAAGTTATAATTTTTAAAATTTGAGATAGCAAAATTTAGAAAGACAAGACTCAGGGGACCGTCCCCCCACCATCCCCAGCCCCCTACCACTGCCTACGAGCCCGCAACTCGGGATTGGGAACCGGAAATGTAAAATGACAAAAATTTCCCTTTCAAGTTGGGGCTTCCTAAGTCACATATTTAAATAACTTTAGAGTTCAAGGAAAAATGAAAATCAGTATTTTTTTTTAGTATAAATCATTGGTAATCATATTGAATTCGATTAAATACAATTCAAATTAAATCTTTAAGGAATAGAACATTTCTAACTTTTTTTTTCTATACACAATCTAAAATTTTATTCAAAAAATATGGATATCCATTCATTAGAGGAACTAAATATTGACAACGTAAATCGATACGTAACTTTATGTAGAAGTGAGTAAAATAATATATTAACTTACTTTGTCAAAATTTTTTATTAATTTGTGTTGTGAAAAACAAAAAACAAAATTCCCAATTCCCAACTCGCCGAGACTGCTGGCTCGAGGGATTGGGACAGGCCCGTTCCTTTCGGTTCCTTGAATCAGCCCGCCATTTTGCAGCCCATACTGCCAGATTTGGGCCGATTCAGGCCCGTGGTCATGTAGGATGTGGTCTATATCAATTGTGGGCACAAGACTGGGTCCCCAAGATGGTTTATCTGATAGGCCCAACAAGTGGAGAGCGGTATCGCGAGTGTGGACTGTGGAGAAATCAGAAAGAAGGAACGGGGGCGTGAGTGGGTGCGTGCGCGCGCGCGCGCGTGTGTGTGTGTGTGAAAGATTACAAAAAAATCAAAACGAGTCTCAAGACGATAGCCGAGAGAGAAAGGCAATAGCAGCGCTGGAGATGGCACATCTTACACTGCGCATGCACGTGTCCATGCACTCAGACACGTCTCTCTCTTTCTTTCTTTCCCCTTATCGCATCTCTCCTTATATACCAACAAACCCCATTCCTCATTTCTCAACACGAACACACACACACACAATCACTCTCACTCTCTCTCTCTCTCATTTTCTTTCACAACAATGAAGAAATATTCCCAACTTCCGTTATTGCTACTTTTTCTCCTCTTCATCGTTTCCTCATCTTCGCCCAATGTTGAGCAGGAGGATGTTTTGAGGGTCGGAAAAGGACTTGTGGTGAAGAAAAGCCAGAGGAAATCACTTGTTTCGACGGAGTTCGGAGAGATCTCAGCCGCTGATATAAAGGATGAGAACGGAGGGTCCTACCATCTTCAGTTCATAACTCTGGAGCCCAACTCTCTGTTCCTTCCAGTACTCCTCCATGCAGACATGGTTTTTTATGTTCAAACAGGTACATTTTGTGACCCTTTATACAGATTCGCATAGAAATTTAGTAAAAAGTAATATAAAATTTAAAATTTACAAAAATTTGAGTTGGTACATATTTATGTCATTCAAAAACTACCCTTCAAGAAGAGACAAATTCATTCCTGAAACCAAGTCAACTATGAAATTTACGGTCGCTTCAAGGGTATAGTTTAAGACAATTTATTATATAATTAGTTATCATAATTTTATTAGGTTTAATATTAACCATCACACATAACCAACTCCCAGTATCCAATATCAGAAATAAGATATTGAGAAAAGTCGACGGAGTTAAAGAGAGTAATGCCCCTTAAAAACTCAGCCGACTTAAATCAGATTTAGTCGGGGTTCAACTTATCCCCAAAATCACACATAAGTCAACGATTGTACTATCAGTGTTTAATATTTTCCTTTTCCTAAAAAATTAGTCCAGAAGACAGATTGTCCTGATAAATTTATGATGGGAACACATGAATCTTTGCAATTGAGAGGGAGACAGTTTAGAGGAATGTTTCATTATTAAAAAGTTAATTATGAATGTAAATCAAATAAATTATGTTTACCAACAACTGAAAGGTAGCAAGTTTTCTTGCCTCCTCACATGGGTGAGCTTTGGAAACTCATAGCCCCTCTCCCCATTTTGTAACACTAAGGGCATAGCCCTCCAAAAATGATGAAAAAAAAATTCTGTTTGTAGGAAGTGGGAGGTTGAGCTGGGTTCAGGACTATGAAATGAGGCGACTGCACCTACGAAGAGGAGACGTCTACAGGCTCCCCCCAGGGACCGTTTTCTTTGTGGCTAGTGGCTTAGAGCCCGAGCGTGAGAAACTCAGAATTCATGCCATTTTTGCTGGTGCTGGTGAAGACTTACAAGTATAGAATTCAGCTCAGCTTCACTGAAATGCGAGTATTTTAAGGATTGTCTTATATTATATTACCAATAATATGGTGTGTTCGAACAATCAGATGCAGGAAAAGTCAATTGGAGTTTATTCGAGCATCCATGATATGCTGCTGGGCTTCGATCCGGTTATCCTCCAATCTGCTTTCCAGGTAAAATTAAAAATTCTTCGGCAATCCAAGCATATGCAATAATGACATTTAAATCAGCTTGAATCCAAAACATATGTGAATATGTAAATGTTTGAAGGTGTCTGAGGGAGTCATAGAGAGTATTACGAGCAGAGTGAAACCACCAGCTATTGTGCATGGAGTGCCAAAGACAATGAGAAGTTTCTGGGAATGGGAAGCACATTTCATGAATCTCTTCACAAAAAGCGGAGGGCAAAGCATGTACTATTTGGAGAACAAGAAAAAGAAGACAAGAACGTTTAACATTCAAGATGCGGATAAGGATGTAGAGAATTGCAATGGATGGAGCTTGACAGTGACCAGGAAAAACTTGCATGCACTGAAGGGGTCCGAAATTGGTGTTTTCATGGTGAACTTAACCAAGGTCAGGTTCTATAAACCCTTTTCACGGTGCACGCCCACACACGCGCGCACACGCGTGCACACACACACACACACACACACACATATTAAATATATATTAAATATGGGATTCTGTTAAACACAATTGATCTTTCGATGTATGCATATTTGCAGGGTGCGATGATGGGGCTGCATTGGAATCCAATGGCAACGGAGATATCAGTGGCCTTGAAAGGGCAAGGGATGGTTCAAGTGGTGTGTCCTAGCACTGCAAACAAATCAGCGTGCCAAAACAAGAAATTTAGGGTTGAGGAAGGCGATATTTTTGCTGTTCCTAGGCTTCATCCAATGGCTCAAATCGCTTTTAACAATGACTCGTTTGCTTTCCTTGGATTTAGCACAACTTCGAAGAAGAATTATCCTCAGTTCTTAGCTGGTCAAGCCTCTGTACTTCATGTCCTGGACAAGAATGTTTTGGCAGCAGCTTTTAATGCTAGCAACGCAACAATTGATCAGCTGCTGTCTCCGCAAGCAGAGTCGATTATCTTAGAGTGCACTTCATGTGCTGAGAAATTGGAGAAAATAATGGAGGAGGAGATTGAAAGGGAGAAGGAAGAGGCAGAGGAGAAAAAGAGAGAGGAAGAAGAGGCCAAAAGAAGAAAGGAAGAGGAGGAAGCTAGAAAGAGAGCAGAAGAGGAGGCTAAGAAAAGGGAGGAAGAAGAGGCTACGAAGAAACAAGAAGAGGAAGCGAAGAAGAGAGAGGAGGAAGCTAGAAAGAAAGAGGAAGAGGAGGCTAGGAGACAAGAAAAAGAAAGGGAAGAGAAGGAAAGACAACAGGAAGAAGAAGCTCAAAGGGAGAGGGAGAGGGAGGAAGAAGCTCAAAGAGAGAGGGAGAAGGAAAAGGAAGCTGAAAGGCAAAGGGAAGAAGAAGCTCAAAGAGAGACGGAGAGGGAAGAGGAAGCTCAAAGAGAGAGGGAGAGGGAAGAAGAAGCTCAAAGAGAGAGGGAGAAGGAAAAGGAAGCCGAAAGGCAAAGGGAAGAAGAAGCTCAAAGGGAGAGGGAGAGGGAGAGGGAAGAGGAAGCTCAAAGAGAAGAGAAAGAAAAGGAAGGGGAGGCCAAGGAAGAAGCTGGAAGGCCACAGGAAGAAGAAACCAAAGAGAAAGAGCCATCATTTGAAGGAAGGAGATTTTTGTGGAACCTGAGAAACTTATGAATGCTTGCCTCGCCCTCCGTCATCCACGTCCCCACCACCAGATCCATTGTTCTCTCCTGCTGTGGCTTGTGGTTAGCTTTTAGTTTTCATGTTTGATGCTCTTATCAGTGTTAATAAACTGAATAAACCCACGTTTTGTAGTTAAGCCGCACAAAGATGTTCATCTTCACGCATGAGACAATGTGATTTGTGCTCCTATGTTTGTCTAGTAGAAGTACTTGTATTTGGTCAGTACTCAATGATCTCTTTGTGCGAGAGTAGTCGTGTAATGTCCAAAGGCTTCGGGTAAAATGATGTTCAATTTGTGGTACGTAGAACAACTATAACACGTTCTTATGTGAGAAATTGGCGCTAACTAGCTTCTCATATCTCTGAAATCAATTCAATATGATTAGCAGTAACGACTTGAATGTAACTCACGCATCATTGAAGCTACTAACGTGCCAATGCTGCAACTTTCTGAGCTGTAACTTGGGGCCTCGAGCAAGCTCTAACAGCATGAAGAACAATTGAAGTAATCTCACTGTTGAATAGGTTGTTAAACAAGCCATCTGTGCCAGCAACGATGACATCTCCCGGTGCAACAGAGATTGTGAGTGAATGAAAATAAATGAACCAAAATTCCCAGGCTAAACAACCCTAAGTTCTTAACCCGTCCATTCTTTATGCACAATCACCATTCTTCTCATTGTTGATATTAAACTATTGCCAGCCAGCAAAAAACCAAATATTGAGCATCCACTGTATCAGCAGTTGATGCTATTTTCATGCAACATGAAATTCTAAAATCAAAGGGCCTAATACTCTCTCATTAAAAAAGATTGTGCAGGTTTTTCAGATTCCCATATTTGCAAGATTATGCCTGCCTTTAGCACCACCCCTAGCAGCTGCTATCTGTCACCTGGGTTGATCCTAAAGGGCAGATTAAACATTTTGTTGCTATTCATGAAGGAAATTGTTCTAAGACTGCAAGTACCAAGTACCACAATTGCACTCAGCAGCTCCGGACTTCCATAACAACACCTTTAAACGGCTTTCATATTTCCGGTTGTTCATCTTCACCTTTAAACATTTTTTCCTCTCTGAAATAAAATCAGTAGAACTCAAATCTACTTTCCTAACTAGATATATAAATATCAAATTATATACAGGTGTGTTTTAGTATTACATTCTACATTATATAAATAAAGGTTGGTTGTATATTTATATTATTTTTTATTAAAAAAGAAAAGGAGAATTTGAGTCACTAGACTCGTTTGGGAATATATGCTCCCTTAATTATTGACTTGAATTTAAACAAAAATATAAATTCCCCATGGATTAAATTAGTTTTAAATGCCATAATACATATAGTTATTACATATATATATTTGGAATTTATATTGAATATCCTAATTCCTTTATTAAACCTAATTAATAGATAAAAAGTGGAAATCTTTTATAGCACAAACAAAGCACCGACGCAAGACACATCTCACTTCTGAATTCTGATTGTACTTAACCTTGCTGATAATATAAAAGAGAGAGATACGGTGCAGTTGGCTAATGGGTTTACACCATTCCATTACTTTTGGATTCAATTACTTTTGAAATTCGACTTAGCGTGAATATAGAAAAAATAAATATTAGGAAATCCGTTCTCGTAAAACGGATTCTATAGCGATCAGTTCAAAATAATCGGGATAAAAATTTAGATATTGGACGGTGACCTAACTAAGATATCAAATATATATATATATATATATATATATAAAAGAGGGAGATTTGCTGGGGCAATAGCGAGAGCCCAACTGCTACTTCTAGATATAGACTAAAAAATTAACTTCGCACATATAATTTTGTTGCCAGATACCAATGAACACCAATATATAAACCCTAATAAGATAAATACCGGTCCCACCCAACGCCTGGAGAAGAAGCCTTCTCCAATTCAAACACTTAAGTCGGTCCTTCCAATAAATAATCAAACCAAACTCATTTACTTCCAGCCAGGACGCCAGGGCCCCCAGTGAGATTCTCCTCCATAAAGTTACCCATATCAACCTTCGAAATGAAATGAGTTAATTTCTTGGCAAACACCATACATGCCACTCGCAATTTCAATCCATCCCGCCATCTATGTGTGTGCAAGCTCGTTTGAATAATTCAAAATTCTTACATATGTTGTTAAAAGGTCGAATTTTGTCTCTACAGTCTTCGGGTTTCAAAATTCTTACAAATGTTAAAAAGGTCTAAAATTTGTGTTTTGTCTCCACAGTTAATTCGGGTTCGAATAAATTCGGCCCAGAGTTTCAATTCAAACACCCCAAAAAGCATAGCACGCTACCAGCTGAGATGCCCGGATTGTGCCATCATTCCTTCATCTCAAAGAGTGTGGCTACCACTGTTGAAATTTCAAGCAAGAAGAACTTCAAATTTGAAATTCTATTTAAATGCCCTCAATTACAAGTTCTACTTAATGAAGAAAAGAGGGGATCCCCCTCTCGATTTCTTAAATTCACTAGTAACTATACAGTGATAACTAGTGCATGCCCCTGCACGGGAAAGGCAGAAAAACAAATAAAAAGAACCAACTGCCTACAACCCTAGTATTTGCCTCCAGAAGGGCATCTGTGGCGAAATAAACCCATTTTGAAAGATAATTAATTCTTCTGCAACATAATTTCTCCAAGAACAGATTGACTCTATACACTGTTTACCTCCCCATTCTGAATAGAAAGAGAGCTAATGTAAGTATTTCTCTTTCAAACATCATGACCTCCTTCCCAAGTCTTTACTGGCGAAATCTACACTTCCAAATGATGCAGCTGCAGCCGTTACATCAAGACCACCTCCAATGGAGGTAATTAGGGCTGATAGCCCACCACTAGGGTTCCCCCCAGGCCCGATTCCCAATCCTAGAAGATCAAGAGTAGTTTGCTTGGGACCAAACATAGAAGGGTTTCCCAGCATTAGCTCCTTCAATCCAGAACTTGCATCGGTGGGAAGCCCTAGTCCAAGCCCTGCGGCAACAGCTGAATTCTCGGGCTCAATCTGCAAACGGCTCCACTGAGAACTCTCTTGTTGCGCAGCTGATGATGGCGATGAGACTATACCAAAGCCCCGAAGCAATGAGGCATTTGTTGCAGCTGCACCCATTTGGGCGGCTTTTTGCAGTAATGCAGTGGCAGACATAGCTGGTTGTGGTGGAGGTGCATATTGACGATGCTCAGGCCCAGCAGCACCAAAAAGTGATGACCCATTGGTGGTGGAAAGGCAAAGAGAGATGGGTTCCATAGAAGTTGAGGATGCAAGCTTGGACGGGTGATCAGAATGGGACATGGCTCGAACCAAGTCAGTAAAGGCAGGGGTCTGAGACTGTAAGTTTGCTGATGCAGTAGAGGAAGCAAATAGACTTGCAAAAACACTAGTGCTGCTACTACTACCATTGTTGCTAGAGCTGCTGCTGCTACTACAACTTCCACTCAGACCCGCTGTTGTAGCCGGCGCTTCTTCCAATATTTGGGTGGTGGGGTTTTCGGGCAACTCTGTAATCAAATGCCACAAAGAAAGAAGCAAAAGTGGTCACTCATCTAAAGAGAGATGGAAAGTTTTGCTTTTGCGTAACGAGTTTTAGATGATGAAAAGGGGTTTTTCATAATGGTTTTCTTTTGGGAACCCACTCTTATATCTTTTCAGCTACTTTCTTTAAGAACTTGCAGAGATTGAGTACATCTTTCTTCTCAAAGACCAAAACCATTGGACCCCCCCCCCCAAAAAAAAAATGAAGTGAGTTCGTCTCATCCTTCTTGAACAACCACAGAAGCTCTTCTCTTCCCTGTATTGTCTATTGCTAGAGAAAAAACGATCCTCGGCGACTACTAATGTGTTGTTATTCAGAACAGAACAAAAATCAATAAGAGACAAAAAGAGACACCCCACTAAACACAAAACACGAGATCTAGAGAACCAACAAAAATTTTGCTTGCACTAATTTAAAACAACTAAAGCAAGAAACACATCAGACAAAAAAGATCCAAAAGAGGAAAGGACAGCAAAACTTCCATTCTTGGTCATATTACCTGGACTCGGTGTAGGTAAAACAGAGGAAACAACCGCAGCCGATGAAGGCTTAGCCGTGGCAGCTGGTGGCGGCGGAGGTGACGACACCGCCACTGCCGTCTGAACATTTGGGTCTTCCTCTTTATTGTGTTGCGTCTGAACCCTTGCACTCTCTTCAGCCAAAGCATCACAAAAAGCCCTGTGTGTGATGAAACCATCCCTCCTTCACACCCATCAAAGAACAAATCCATTTCAGCAAATTTTAAAAGAAATTAGAAAAAAATAATAATAATAATTTGAAGAAATTAAAAAAAGGAACCTGGAAAATATAGCTCCACAATCACATTTATACTCTCTAGTTCCACAAATTTTAGAGTGGGCTTTCCAATCAGATTGGACTGCGTATTTCTTCGAACACTTGTCACACTTCCACTTCTTCTCCCCATGTTTCCTGCAAAAATGCTTCTTAATCCCAGTCAAATCTCCGAGAGCCCTCGACGGATCATGATGAACACAAGACGGCTCAGGACACACATAAACCCTCTTCTTCACTTCCTTGTTTGATCTCTGCCTTAGTTTCCATGGCAGATTATGTCCTCTCCGATGAAGCTGCAAATTCTGATCCCTCTGAAACCCTTTATTGCAAATTTCACACACAAATCTATTCGTCGCCATTAATGTCTTCGGTGATAACGCAATCACCTCCGCATCTGGATCTGGAAAAAAAAAGATTAATTTTAAAATAATTCAAAAGCCGGAGAGAGAAAGCTTTTTAAATCGAACTTTTACCGGGAGTTCCGGGGAGATTCCGCTTCTTCTTCGCCAAAGATTGTTTCGGCGGCGGCGGTGGCTCTGTAGTCTGATCACCGGAGGATGAGACGCTGGCTTCGCCGCCACCGGATGCGGTTGAAATAGTCATCGCAGATGAAGTATCTAAATCGACCGGCATGGGTTTAACTCAACAAAGAAATCTAGAGTCTTGGAGTTTCTGAAAAAAGTGTTTCCTTTCCTAGAGAAACATTTAAATCTCAAAAATTAAATGATCTTTTTTGAGATTTTTTTTCCAGGTTTTGTAATTTGTATCTTAGTATCACTAAGCCAGCATCCTCATCTGCCAGTCAACTCTCTCTCTCTCTCTCTCTCTCTCTCTCTGTGCCTTTTCTTCCTCTCTCTCTTTTTATTAAAATCTCTCACCTAACAGCTCTGTCTCTCTGATCAATCTCTGACAATTAAACCAAAACCACGCCGTCGCCGGAATTTGTCTCCCGGCGGACTTAGCCCTGTCTAATACACGCAACTGAATCAAAATTCTCAAATTCTAGCGATTAAAAACAACCGTATTCACCGAAATTCGACTTCAGATAAAGCCAGAGAAAAAAAAGAAAATAAAATGAAAAGAATCTCTTCAGAGTTTAAATCTAGCTCGATATGATCAAACAAACAGCCGAAGATGATAGTGTTCTAACTCCTTAGGCAGCCGGTCAATGGTAGAGAGAGAGAGAGAGAGAGAGAGAGAGAGAGCAAGAAGGTCTTCGGTCTTCCCCTTCAAAACTGTTCTGTTTTTCAGAGCCATGTGTAAAAGTTTTTCCCCCTTAAAACTGTGTTTACATTAATCAAGAAAAAATAAATAAATAATAAATAAAATACTTTCCAATATATATATTGTTGAAAATTACTAACCAAAGCCAAACATGCGAATAAGGTATTCGGAACTTATCATGAATACACTTGGCAAGATACCCTTGCAATACTATTTTTCAAATTTCATTAAAAATTATTTAATTGGATATAGTTCGGACAGGTTAATATTACAATTTCATAAGGAAAAAAGTATTTTGTGTTATCTATAGTCTACTTATCTACTATGTAAAATTTCTTAATCTAAGAAATTAATTATATATAATTTATAATTTATAATTTTAAATATCTATTTATCCTAAAAAATTATTATTTCATCTGAAACTTTCATAGGTTTTGATACTCATGATTTTATAATATTAAATAATATTTAAATGATCATAAATTATTTTATTATTATATTTCACAAAATACTGTAATATTTGAATAAAAATGCATAATTACAAATCTCATGAATATTCATATTTTTAAAAATCACCTAAAAATAATTTCAAATATACATTATATTTCATTTTTTATATAAATTTTAAACTTCATATCAAACTAGATTTTACATACATACATACATACATACATATATATATATATATATATTTGTATTTGTATAATTTATACCAATATTTAGTTGATTCAATGATTAATGATCGATATCTCTTAAATAAAATTTTAATTTTAAATTTTATACAAAAGGGTTCTATTCGTTAAGTCCAATAGAATTTAATTATATCTAAAAGAAATTTTTGGACACAAATGGTTGAATTAAAAAAAACTTGTATAACTTACGGATAAACGAGGATTTAAAAAAAAAAAAAAAAAAAAAAAAAAAACACCCGAAAACAAGGGAGGTCGGTTTGGTTAAGATTTGACGAGTGTTAGTGAGTGTGGGGTTAAGTGTTTGACAGAGGATAGGGTTCTGAGGCAGATGTCGGAGATGAGCCATGAGCATGAAGTCGGTCTGATTTCAGTGGTACGGTTTTTTGTCGTGTAGTGAGAGTTTGTAATTACGTGCGGTGATGCGCAGCTTGATTTTGTGGACTTGGTTGGCGTTTTCCATGTCCTTGCTTGTGGGCCGTTGTTTTTTCTTCACAAAAGTCAATTTGCTTTTATCCAATTTTGACTCTTTCTTCTGACCAAGTTTTGTCCCCTATTTTTCTTTTTATTTTTTTATTTTTTTTAATTTAAGCTATGCTTCAAATAAAATAAATGTAAAATTTATTTTCCAATTTTAGTTTTTATTATTTGAGATTAAAAGAAAAATGTGAATCTCATTTCTAATACCTGTTTTAATTATCAACTCCTAAAACTTAATATAAAAGGTAAATAAAAAATAATAAAATATTAAAAAAAGGGTTTTAATTATTTTAGTTTAAAATAAAATAATTTATAGGCTATATAAAAAATTTGGATAAAGCTACTTTTGTTTTAGAAAAAATAGAATTGAGTTTGTAAATTTAGTCAAAAACCTTCTAACTCTACAAAATATATAAATTTTCAAATCAAATAAAAAAACACACAAAAGTTTGTGAATCCATTTATATTCACTTTTCAATTAGTATATTATCTTAGTTTAATTAACTCTAACAAAAGAAGAAAACTAAATAAATTCTAAATTTTAGTTGAAATAAATGAATTTTTCAATTCAGTTCATTTAAAATGATCTGAATTCACATTTTATTTAATTTCAAAAATTATTTTTTTTTAAATTCGTGTTTACATGAACCAACCAACCTCGGTTATTAAATATTTAGAAAATTAATTATTTGTAAGTTTTCTTAATATATCTCAAAATATCATTATATTTTTCTCTCTGCATCCATCACCTACGGCTCTGATAACAAGAAAGTTTTTTTCTAATATATTATGTGAAAAATTCTCATAGAAAATCTTATAAAATTAAATAATAATTTAGAAGCCATTGCCAAGTCATTTGAAAAAATCCAAGTAAAATAGACATATTATTATTAAAATTTGATTAATCTAATTGCACCACCAAGATATACATAATGTGGGCCTTACCATATTCATATATCACCTTAGTTTTTTTTTGGTACAATCATTCGGTATCAAAATTATATTTTGATTAATTCGATCTAAATATTATCAATTCAAATTTAAAGAAACTCTTCTAATATTATAATTTTTATTTTTAAATTTTAAATTTAATATTTAATTAAAAAATTTAACACTCAACTAATCATCGATCGATAACCTCTTGCCTTTTTTTAAGTTTCTTTTATTCAAGAACCATGGCGAGGTCTCTTTTTCCGGGCTCAGCTAAGGTTAGGCTGCTTTGATTTAGTCTCAAAAGCATTACCATCGCAGATGAAGACACCTCTTAATAAGAGCAATTAATTAAGGGCATTACATGAAAAAACAACGTTGGAACTTTCCATTGACTTTATACGGATCAAAACAATATTCAATTCATTGTGAGTTGTTTGATTGATTGTTACTATTTTTGGACACTCACTTAAATACATTGATTTGATAGCGCAGCTTCCTTTGCAAATGCAAGATAGCTTGGATTGATGTCTAACGAGACATTTGACAAATACGAAATGTCGTGTTTTGATTGGCCAATCATGAACCATTTGAATTTTTAAAAAAAAAAAAAAAAAAAACTTGAAATAGCAATTTTTTGTATTAACTTCTCTTAAAATATGGTTGGTTCCCTTAATGTAACCTAAGAAATAATGGGTAAAACAAAGTATTGGGATTTTTTGTGGGAGGAGGGAGGGGAGGGAATTTGAGGAGAGAATGTAATGTTTTAGTTAATGTGTGCGAGTATTTTTACATATTAATATTAATAAGATCAAAAGAGATATCATGTATAACATTATAATTCTCTTATGTTTACGAGAGAAAATCAAATTATTTTTCAAATGATATGTTTCGATATAAAAAACAAGATAATGTTAGATCGAAAGAATTGAATGAGAGAAAAATATATAATAAACTTTGAATTATAAAAAATACATTACTGAACAAATAAAATGAGTCAAAAATCATGTAGATAAAATTAAATACGGTTCATATTAATCTATGTTTTAAATTTTATAAATATTTTAATCAATTTAAAATTATTTAAATTTGAAAGCTACCGATTTGTGTTTAATGATTTGAATTTATTAAGTTAATTTGATTCGAACATTAAAAAAAAAATTATAAATAAATTTTTATTTAAAAAATTCTTACTGTGGACAAGACATGTATGGATACATTTTTAATTAACACAGTGGCCATGGAATATTAATGTGAGGATACAGCCAAGATGCCGGCAACTGTATTCCCATTCGGCATCATCACTTGCATTGACCTTTGGGGCTTCCCCCTTTTTTCTAATTCAAAGTCTTCATTATATTAGGGAAGCAAGTCTCCAACCTTTTCAAATTGGGGTTTCCAAGGTCTGAAACCTTAAATTAATCTCAAGTCCTAAATCAAATTCCATCTCACTCACATAGTTGTCATCAATCAACCAACGCTCTTAATGATTTGATCCTGTCTTTTACGTATGGGTTTCCTAATACAGTAAGGGGAGAGAGGGAGAGAGAAGGAAAAAAACAAAAATGTATAGAATTTTATATAGTAGTTTATTTTGATACAATTTAATTTTTTTTATTTAATTAAAAATATATTTTGATCAAATCAAAATTATTTAAATTAAAAAAAATTAATTTTTACTAATATGGGTTACTATTGCAAGGTTAATAATTTTCGTTCCCACATACATTTGTGATACAACAAAAATCGATATTTTTTTTTTGACAACTAAATACCCTTACAATAGATATAGTATAAAATTTAATTCACTTAATTTTTCATTCATTTGGTTCATATTTGCTTTATTGAACATTAATTTTTTTGGTACTTTATGTAACATTATTTTTCCTTAACATAATTTGGCCGGTACAAGTCATTCCCATGCAAGGATTTCACACACAATGAGAGAGAGAGAGAGAGAGAGAGAGAGAGATAGAGAGAGAGGGGGGAGGCTTTGTATGAATTGGTGGAAAGAGTATTAAAACTTTTAATCAAAATCATATTCAAATTTAAAAAATAAAAAGAATTATATCAAAAGAGCTCTCTTTTAAAAAGAGTTCAACAGTAATTCAGATCGAATTAATCGTGAAGGAATGAATGCCCACGTGGGGCATCTTTCCTTATTTGGAAAAATGAAATATCTCACTTTCCATATGCACAAATGGTAACTTATGGGATTTGAATTCCCTACCATTTGTGGTGACGGAGAAATATGGAAACTAGGGGCAAAACCCTAGGACACACAACCATTGCAAAGATTGTGAGGAGACAATTGAGAGAAAGAGGGAAAAATTCTGCGAAGAGAATTTGTCACCGGATTCGATTGAGGGGTCGTGGTGCTGCGGTGATAGCTCATCTTTTGTGGTTATCATCCCGACTGCGAGGTCGATCGATCGAGGTTCGTCGTTCCCAGATTTTGCAATCTACTTTTGAGGTATGCCCGAAAATCCTATTCTTTTATGATTCCGAAATATTTTGCACGCTTCCGCATGTGTATGTGCATATAAATCCAACATTGGTATCAGAGCATAGGGTTGGATTTATTAAAATTATTTTCGGAATATTTTTTGGGTATAAAAATATGGGGTTGCAAAAATGGGTTTCGGATCACGGATGAGTTTCGTGAATCCGAAAATACCGTGACGTTACCCATGTCACGTAGATCACAAAAATATTTTTTTCTGAATTTTTGGAGCATGTTTAAGCCATGTAAATTGAAGTTAAAGTTTTCGGCCCTAAGGGTGCCCAAAACTTAAAAACCTAGATCTATCCGTGTATAGGGATCATTGATCTAAATAAATGGCATATTAGTGTTCCATGTGCATGGATCTACGTTTTGGCATGCATTTTGCATAGATTGGCTGCCGGAAACTGGGATTTCCGGCGAGGCCGCGGAGGGCCAAAATTTGGATATATGATTCGCCGTGTTTAGGGCTTGAATCATTAAAAAAAAAACGAGTTCCAAATATTTGTGGGAAGTCCAAATAAATTTTCCGGCAGAAACCGTCGTAAAAATTAGCCGGAAATGGGTTTTCGGAGAATCGGGTCGAAAAACCCGTTGCAGGACCCGTCGGGCGAAGAAGAAGAAGCCCAGACCCGCGGGCGCGTGACGAGCACGCGCCAGAGGGCGCGTCCAGCAGGCGCGTGCATGGCACGCGCCACACAGGCGCGTGAAGCGGATGGCGTGTGGAGGTCGGGTCGGACCCTGACCCGGACCGACCCGCTACCGACCCGACCGGGTCAGACCCGGACCGGTGCCCGGGTCGGTCGGGTCAACCCTGACCCGTTGACCGACCCGGTCGGACCGGCTCAGGGGCGGCTCAGCGCGTGAGGCGCGTGAGCCACGCGCTGCGACTGGGTGCGCGTGAGCCGAGCCGCGCGTGAGCCGAGCCGCGCGTGGCGCGTGGCAGCGCGTGAGCAGCGCGCCGCGCGTCTGGCGCGTGCAGCAGGCTGCCGCGCGGCGCGTGGAGGCGCGTGGCGGCGCGTGAGGTACACCGCCGGCGAGCGGCGGCGCGTGGGGAACCCCGGCGGCGCGTCAGGTCGTCCAAAATTGATTTTTTCAATTTTTTTTGGGGATCCTATGTGCATATTTGTGACTATTTGTGGGATTTTGTGCACCGAATTAAAGTCCGGATGATGAGATGAGATCCCGGGTTGTGGTGTATGGTGTCCGTTGACTCATATGCTCACTTTGGGGTCAATACTCGATTCATTTTGGATTGTTAATTCGTAGGGTGTACGAAATTGTGAAAATAAGCATTATTAGTCACTAACGTCTCTTTCTTTCTGTGTGACAGAGACAATGGCTGCGACAAAAAGTATCGTATTTGATCTCGTTAAGGGAGACAAGTTGAACAGTGACAATTATGAGATTTGGCACCGTAAAGTTCAATTTGTCTTCGAGGAGCAGGACCTAGCGGAGGTTCTCTTACACGAGATGACAGACCCCGGGGTGGGTGATACGCCTCAGGCGAAACTGGATGAGGAGGCGTATCGTGCATGGAAGAAGAAGGATGGCCAAGCTAGGGTCATCCTCCTTAGCAGCATGCACGATGATCTGATTCCAGTGTACGAGCAGTATCCTACTGCGATGTCGGTTTGGAGTGGTCTGAGAGAGCACCTTGGCTCCCGGTCAGCTCCTAAGCTGAGGATGCTGACTTATAGGTTTATAACCTATAAGAAGAGACCCGATCATACAATGAAACAGCATTTAATGCATATGTCAAGTATGATCGCTTCTCTAAAGAACATGGGGGAGCCAATGTCTGATGAGCTTCAGGTACGGGGAGTAATCCAGTCCTTGCCTGACTCCTGGGATGTTGTAAAGACCTACCTCACGCACACTGAGAGTATTCGTACTTTCATGGACGTGCGTAGGCATTGTGAGCTCGAGGAGGAGCGCCAGGAGGTGGCTAGGTCGGTTTCTGGTCATACCTATGTGGCGGAGTCGAGTAAGGGCTCCAAGGGCGTCAAGCGTAAATGGCGCAAATATGACAAGAAACCTAGCCAGGCTAAGAGGAAGCCAACAGCGAAAACCGTTGATAGAGGGCAGACACGAAAGAAGAAGGAGCTCGATAAGAGCAAAGTCCGATGCTACGTTTGTGGCAAATCTGGGCATTTCGCTCGCGAGTGTGGCGAGCGAAAGGTATGTCCTTCTTCTTTACATGGTATGAGTTATGTTTCATCCACTGTGATGCTTACTAACTCTTCTCCTTTGTGGATTGTAGACTCAGGAGCCACCGACCATGTAGCTCGAGATAGGAGCGCATATGTGGAGTTCCGCAGATTGAGTCCCCAAGCGAGGAGGCTGTACGTGGGGAACGGAGCATTTGTGGTTGTGAAGGGAATTGGTACATGCAAGCTGATGCTGCCAAGTAACCAAGTCCTATACCTGCATCATGTGTTGTATGCTCCCGAGATTCGGCGGAATCTCATTTCTGTCCTTTGTTTAGATCGTTTAGGATACTCTATCATTTTCAGAAATTTGAGTGTTTCTGTCATTTACGATAACTCTGTTTTATGTACTGGTTTAGTCCATGATGGACTTTATGCGTTGGATTTGGTTTCCTTTAATAAAATTTCTGATTTGTCTTCTATTGCGTATACATCTGATAGCGTAGTTGATGATGTTTCAATTTGGCATAGTAGACTTGGCCACATAGGGCAAGAGAGAATGAACCGGTTAGCTACGAGTGGCTTGTTGGGCCCGCTAACCCGGATCGAGTTGCCCTTATGTGAGTTTTGCCTAGCCGGCAAAGCGACGAGGAAACCATTTGGAAAAGCAATGAGGGCTGGGACCCCATTGCAATTGATCCACTCCGATATTTGTGGACCTATGAATGTGAGAGCCCGAAACGGAGCCACGTATTTTATTACGTTCATAGATGATTACACGCGTTTCGGTAACGTCTACCTTATCTCGCACAAGTCTGAGGCATTAAATTGCTTCAGGAGGTTTATTAGCGAGGTAGAAAACCAGTTAGACTTGAGAATTAAAACTCTCAGAACCGATAGAGGACGCGAGTACTTGTCTGAGGAGTTTAAAGAGCTCTGTTTCGAGAAGGGCATTACGAGACAGTTGACTATTCCTGCTACTCCCCAGCAGAACGGGGTAGCTGAGAGAAGGAATAGGACTTTGTTGGAGATGGTAAGATCAATGATGGCGCAGGCCAATTTGGCTATCTCCCATTGGGGAGACGCATTGTTAACTGCCGCCTACGTTCTTAACCGTGTTCCAACCAAGTCCGTAGTCAGTACCCCATACGAGCTTTGGACAGGGAGGCAGCCTGACCTTAGCCATTTGAGACCATGGGGTTGTGCCGCATACGTTCACGATCCCTCGCACCCACACGGCAAGTTAGGCCCACGAGGAAAGAAATGTATCTTTGTAAGATACTCTGAACATTCTAAGGGACATGTGTTCCTAGGTGAACGTACGGATGGCACGGTCTCCGAGATCGAATCTCGTAATGCTACGTTCCTGGAAAATGATTTCCCTAAGAGAGGCGAAATCGACCAGGATTTCACCTTTTATGAGATGGGTGAGTCTGACGGCTCAACTGAGCCCAGAGGAGGGACCCAAGAGCCTGAAAAGGATCTTGTTCCTAGTGGGAGTGACCCATCTCGAGGTGAGGAGGCTCCTCCTCCTCGTAGGAGTAGTCGGGGACATGTACCCCGACGTCATTTTCCGATAGAGGATGAGATCCTCATCGTAACTCCTGAGGATGATGAAGAACCTCAAACCTTTGAGAAGGCTCTCGAGAGTTCTATGAAGGACCAATGGCTAGAGGCCATGAAAGAGGAGATGGAATCAATGAGGGTCAACGGGGTCTGCGACCTAGTTGACCTACCTGAGGATAGAAGGGCCATAGGGAACAAGTGGGTTCTCAAAATCAAGAGGAAGGCCGACGGATCGGTGGAAAGATACAAAGCCCGTCTAGTAGCCAAGGGTTACACACAGACAAAGGGCATTGATTACGAGGAGACTTTCTCCCCCGTAGTCAAATTTACATCGATCCGTCTACTCTTGGCGATTGTCGCGAGCATGGATCTAGAGTTGCATCAGATGGATGTAAAAACCGCTTTCCTTAATGGAAATCTGGATGAGGAGATCTACATGGAGCAGCCCTCTGGGTTCGTTCTAGTAGGTCATGAGGATAAGGTCTGTCGACTTCGGAAGTCGATATATGGCCTAAAGCAATCATCCAGGCAGTGGTACCTAAGATTCCACGAGGAGGTGATATCTTATGGTTTTACAATGATCGAGGAGGATCATTGTGTTTACATGATACGATCTGATAACTCTTTTATGATTCTGTCCCTGTATGTGGACGATATACTGTTGGCTGGGAACAACATTCAGTATATGATGACGATCAAGGCTTGGTTGTCATTGAGCTTCGACATGATCGACATGGGTGAAGCTGAGTTCATCCTTGGAGTTAAGATCCAGAGAGATCGATCGAGAAGAATATTGGCTCTTACACAAGAGACCTACATTAAGAAAATTCTCGAGCGCTTTGGGATGAGTGATTGTAATCCCATTGATACTCCAATCGCCAAGTGTGATGGTCTGAGTCTTGAGATGTGCCCGAAAACTCAGGAAGATATAAGGGAGATGCGAAAAATCCCTTATTCCAGCGCAGTGGGAAGTCTAATGTATGCGATGTTGTGTACACGACCAGACATATGTTACGCAGTCGGTCTGGTGAGTAGATATCAATCAAATCCTGGAAGGGGTCACTGGAGAGCAGTGAAAAGGATTTTTCGATATCTCAAGGGAACTGCGAGCTACTCCTTGTGTTATGGGAGAGGGGATTTGCGCCTCATAGGATATTCAGACGCCGACTGGGGCGGTGATCTGGATAAGCGCAAATCGACATCAGGTTTTGCATTCTTGCTCAATGGCGGTGTCATTTCATGGAGCAGCAAGAAGCAGACCTGTGTAGCGTTATCTACGATGGAGGCTGAGTTCGTGGCTTGCTCAGTCGCAGTTCAGGAGAGTGTTTGGCTCCGAAGACTATTAGATGACTTAGGGGTTGTGGCTGATAGTGGGAGGCCAGTGATGATTTACTGTGATAATCAGGCTGCTATCGCCTATACTCGAGACCCTAAGTATCATAGTAGAACCAAACACATAGACACCAGATATAATTTTGTTAGAGACATCATCGAGAAGGGTGAAGTGACCGTCAAATACATCTCGACACATTGCATGGTGGCTGACCCCTTCACCAAACCCATCACTAGAGACTCATTTAAAGCACATAGAGAGTCATTGGGTTTGGGAATATTTTGATTTTTCTCATTGTGCTAAACTGACGATGTGATGCTTATTATATTTTTATATATGATTTTGTGCATTATTCAGTCACATTAATATTTTCTTAAATAATGCACTTATTTATATCATGTATATTTTGATGTGATAAAATATATGTCAGGCAGGTGAGGTCGACTCTCTCACACGAGCGACCACCTCCAACTCTGAGTGAGTGGAGATGAGACAGTTTCTAGTCGTAAGAGGCATTGAGAGTGGCCCAACTAGAACAAAAGTCGCCCTGATACGTGTTCAGGATGAGGTCATTTGGGATATGACCGACATGGAAATACCCACATCCATGTTGCCTGTGAGTAGCCAGATTTGAGATCTCAGACATCACCTGCGATAGTGATATTGTCTCTGAGACACTCTCTCTGAGATCTCTGGATAGAGTCTTATGTGTAGACTGAGTCCCGTATCTGCACAGTGTTAAGAAATCTGACATATGCCCTTTTGAGAAATAAGGGATTAACACTGTGGCGCGCGTTTCATACCGCGTGTGATGACGACTAGGGATAGTGGGAGCAATTATATGAGACGATGATCTAATCATGATCCCCGTTCCCACTGTGTGAGACCCGAGATCCATTGCGTGGGATCTCAAGTACCCTTATTTTACTTTCGACTGTGTCTAGAAGTCTTGATTCAGTGTTTGCTACTTTAGTCTGTTTACCTATGGCCCGGAAGATAAATTGAGGTCTAAGGGGCAGGTCTAGGAAAGCAGCTGAATTGAGATCGATGGATTCGAGTTTGGGAAAGGAAGACCAATCTACATTACATCGTTGTGTAGTATTCACCGGCCGGTCTGTTACGTATATCCACGTTGGGATAAAAACGTAATAGTGAATACACATTCGAGGATATATTGGGGATGACTTTCGATGAGGAAAGTGACTCGAAGGATGTAAATGTGATGAGTCTGGGGTACAGCGAGATGTTTTATTCTTAACGACGACTCCTCGAACATCCTAACAGGTGTATCGAGAAGTCTTTATTTGCAGGTGTACTCGCCAGTCGCACGACACCCAATCTAGTATGAAAATCCAGAAGGGTGATACAGGAGATCGCATGAGCTGTGATCTCGTGATGGATGAAAATGCCCTCGTGTGCAAGTGGGAGATGAAGGAATGAATGCCCACGTGGGGCATCTTTCCTTATTTGGAAAAATGAAATATCCCACTTTCCATATGCACAAATGGTAACTTATGGGATTTGAATTCCCTACCATTTGTGGTGACGGAGAAATATGGAAACTAGGGGCAAAACCCTAGGACACACAACCATTGCAAAGATTGTGAGGAGACAATTGAGAGAAAGAGGGAAAAATTCTGCGAAGAGAATTTGTCACCGGATTCGATTGAGGGGTCGTGGTGCTGCGGTGATAGCTCATCTTTTGTGGTTATCATCCCGACTGCGAGGTCGATCGATCGAGGTTCGTCGTTCCCAGATTTTGCAATCTACTTTTGAGGTATGCCCGAAAATCTTATTCTTTTATGATTCCGAAATATTTTGCACGCTTCCGCATGTGTATGTGCATATAAATCCAACAATCGAAATATAATTCTAGATATCAATTCAATCGATTAAAAAAAGATCTGTTAAATGCGAAATAATGCAGAGTGTCCGGTACATTCCAATTCAGAAAATGACCAATCCGAACATGAACAACATGAATTCCTTTTCCAATCCTATATTTACTTGGAAAATTAAGGAGTACCCTATAATGGTTGGCAAGAAATGCTTCATAGCTTTCCAAAAGGTGACTACAATAATTTCCAGATATTGACTTGTAGCCCGAGTGATTGTGAGAAATACTTGAATCCTCCTCCCCAAGTAAAGCAAAAAACTCTTTTTTTTTTCTAGCCCACAAAGTCTTAGAAGTGGATTTTAGTTTATCGCAAAAGGCCAATCTTGGCTGTTGATTCCTACATATACCCACCTCAAGCTTTTACTTTGTTCTCCTTTTTTCTCTTTTCATACATGCTGTGCTGTCGCAATATTTCCCTCCTTTTGGCTTTTTCAACCTTTCTCTTGGCTATTATTATGTAGGTTTTGGGGGCCATGGATGCTGAGTCAATGACTACTCAATCACTTCCCCCCTTTTTTCTTTTGTTTAATCATAAGAATCTCAATTTTTTACTTTTTTTTTTTTAATTTACATGCCAATAATTTTATCATATGCAGCATAATTCTCTCGAATTTTATGTAATTATAGTAACCGTATTGAAAAAATTAGTAGAAAGAGTCTAAAAATATCTTGCAATGTTTCTCTTAACTAGCTTAAGAGTAAACTTATAAAAATCAAGAAGCACATAGTAGAAAAGAGATCAATTGAGTCACATATCAAATGAACCAAATTTTATGTATGAATCTAACTCAACATGCTCTTAATATTTTTTTTTCTTCCTTGCTTTGAATAGTATTTTGATAAATTTAAAAATATTCAAATCTAGAAGTTTCTAATTTTTTTAATATAAAGTCTTGTATAAAATTAAATTTATTTGAATCTTCAATCATTTGTTATATCTATTTTTTTTTTTAATTTAGAGTACAGTATTTTTTTTTTTATAAAATCATATTCCGATCAATCCAGTTTGAGCGTTACTGAATGTAATTTAAGAAAAAATTTTCTAATATTATATTTTTTATTTTCAAATTTTGAACTCAAAAGTTATTCAAGGATTGAACACCTAACGCAATAGGCGATGAACACCTTCACTTTTAGACTCTGCTTTCCCTCGGAGCACTTTGGAGGATCTCTCTCTCTCTTTCTCTCTCGGTGCAAGTTCCCATCTGTTAAACACCTTCACTGCAAAAAGGTGATTCCATCTTCTTTTCATATTTGATGGTGACAAGAGAGGTGAATCTTTCCGGTAGGGGCCCTCTTTCTTCATGATTTTGCTGGTGATAAGTTGCTTAGCCCCATAAAAAATTGCAAACGCAAAATATTCTCTTTAGTTGACAAATGCAGCATTCAATCAAGTGCTCAATACCTTTCATACCGGTTATTTTAGGTCCCTATGATCAAAATTCTCAAGATTGGAAACAATAGTTGACATCTTCACTTAGAATCATGATTGCTTCTTCATTACAACTCATTATAATCAAAATTACAATTAAATGATCCAATGATCGCAATGGCACCAACCCATGAAAGCTGGATATTTCCAGAAATGAGATACATGTGAACAATGGCTGGCTCGATGTAAACTTTCTTTTGGGCAGAAAGCAGAAATATCCAATAATATTATGAACACATGGCAAGGCCATGCAAGTTTTAAGAGATTATCCTTCATGTTGCCTATAAAAAAAGATGGGCTCCAATTTAAAGTAATAGTATGGTATTGCAGTTCACTCCAGATAATGATCAATAATTCTAGATAAGCCGGTGGAAATTTATCTCTCCGGAGGCAACAATTAAAGCTAATCTTGCTAATTACTGTAGGGAGGTTGCAAGTCCACACACAAAAGTGATCCAGTGTGCTTGCTCTATACACATGGTTTTGTGGGCAATTATGCCATGCCCAACTGGTGCACACCTGAAGAATTAATGATTGAGATTTCTAACGTTATTTAAAAAAAGAAAGAAAAAAGGAAAATCATGCTAATATTACAAGTCATATTCAAGTTTTATGACCCTAGCATAGCCACCGCCCTTCTCCTAGTCTAACTTCATTTCCTACACTCCTTTTCCTTTCCACCTATTAGTTTTGAAGGGGATTGTGTATTTCACCCATATGTTTCCATCTTTCAGACAATACATTAATCATCTCATGAATTAGTATGAAAAAAAAATGTAAAAATGTGAAGATAAAGGATGAGGATGATCCCTTTATGGCTGTAAAAGAAAACCCGAGAAAAAAAAAAAACCTTTCAAATGGCATATATTATTGAAAGCAGCACTACCATTAGATTATACAATGTCCATTATAAGAAAAGCACCTGCAACTACTGAGCTTCACCATAAATGCCTGAAATGGAAGGAGAACAGCTCATCAGTAACAGTAATAACTTGTGAACTAGAGGAAAAACTAGAGCTGGACAAGGCAATCAAATTGGTGAAACGGGTGGCAAGCAATTTCAATTTATATGCCTGGCACAACAAGAGGAAATGCTGGCAAGTAAACCCTACCATCCTATGCATACACAGGGGATATGCACAAATGGATTTAATAAAGAACTTCAAAACTCACTTGGAATTGGATACATTAATGTACAGGCAACACTAGCAAGGACTGCACGTGATTTTCATGCTGTGAAAAACATGTTTCTGTAAGTAACTTCTGCACATCACCACTGTTTTCACCATTTTACTCTATAATTTGCAATCATGTCGAATGGCAATCACCAAGTTACAAGACTATATGAGTACCATATATAGATTCATTTTTTCACAGGGACGCTAGTTGATCTGAGGCCCTCTTTCTCACATGCAAAGAAAAAGCAACAGCTTGAAAAGCAATTTCCTCGGCCCAAATTTCAAAAATTATCACAGTTAACAAAGAAAAATAAAAGAATCCATTTGCCAGCTTATAAATAATTTCTAATAACATCAAGAGTTTTGCTAAGATACGTGGAAAAAAAGTTCCAGCAAGATATTGATGATTTATCTAACAAGATTACAGCACCACTTGAAAAACATGAACACTATGCTAACGAGGAATGAAAGGAGGTCAAAGAACCTAGTATGCTGTCTGTGATGGTACCACGGGGAAATTATTTTTCTAGAGCAGCTACATTTGTTAGACAAATTAAAGAAAGAGATAAACAACCTGCAGAAACTGTTGCTCAAAAGAATCAAGAAGAGAGTGCCTTAAGCAAAAGAAAAAGACAATATGTGTATGTCCCTAACACTAGCTAGGATATGCCTAAACATGACTTGAAATTTTTGCATGTCAAATGAAACATAGCCAAATAAGAAATTGACATAACAAAACTAAGAATAAAATTCACACACAAAAAAAAACTAAATAATGGGCCTCATTAAATAAGTTGTGTGCAAGGATTCATTAATGTATATTTACTTTCAAAAAGTAGCCCCTAGTCTTTTTTGAGCAATTAACTCCTGTATCCACAAAGGGTTCGTACAATTAACCTTCCATTGGTTTCTTTTTTCCTCCTCTGAAGAAACTTGCTGATGGATTATGAACATGCTTTTCATGTCTTGAACTCAAGTGACACAAGAAAAATTATCCCTCCTAATTTATCTAATGTACTGATGCTGCTGGATCTCTTACTTGGAACTCATTTAAAACTTTGATATTGTTTTCAGTTTCAAAGGAATAGAGGTCCATGTAAAATCCTAAACAGTGTATGATATACAGAATTTGATTGCATCATGCTCTTCTGTGGCATCTCATCAAGATTAATCCATTCCATGCACACTTCTTCCAAGTTCTCCTAGGGCAACTCCAACAATTTAGGGACTTCCCCATGTCCATTGGTTTTCCATCCAAGAATATGTATCACCTAACAATTAATTTTTGAAGAAGCTTATGTACGAGTTTGATTAAATGAAATTTGAATATCCAGGTGTAATATACATAAAAAGTGTACATACTTAAATATAGGAAATTTAGTAAAACGTAGAGATAAACCGTTGAAAACTTGGATGTTAGTTATCTATAAAAACATGATAGTTAAGCGTTTAGATGAGAAGATAACTTTGAATATGAATGAATGACGTAAGAAAATCCGCACAAATTAAACCAAAGTTTGTTTTTGTTTTACTATTTTTTTTAATCTTTCTCATATTTGTCTCTCAAATGGCTGATCTCAATTGTTGGAATTAAGGTTTAAGTTGTTATTGTTTATAAAGTGCACATACTAATTGGATCCTATCCTCACTAGTGCAGTTTCATGACAACTTCAACTGATCAAGTCAAGGCCATTTTTGCAATCTTATCAAGATCCAAATAAATCAATAAAACAGGAATATAAAATCTTTGATGATTGCAATATCCAATGCATAGGTAACTTATTGTTTGCATGTCATAATTCGTATCAGAAGTTCCAATTGTTGTAAGGAGGTAAATGAATATGCTAAGGTTCAAATGGACTTCTTAAAATTATGATCAAATATTAGAAATCAAAGCAAGGCACCAACTTAGGCAGACATACAAAAGTAAATCTCTCCTTATGCATTTCCATACTGATGTTGAGAAAATTAGACTCGGTGCACAAGCAACAAGCACCCATGTAGAATGTGTGAACAGTAACATTCAGTTATGACATGAAATTAACTAGCAACTAGAACTCAAAGCACACAGTCAACCAAAGCTAATATGCAAGAGATATGGCTAAAGCTTATAATATTGATTTCCACATGGTTCAAAATTCTATAGTGATTTTGCTTCTATCCATCAAAGCATATTCAAGCCACAAAATCAAACAATAAATTACCTTTTGCAAAGTTCATTGGCATATTTTGTCCCATTGTAGCAAATGAACCACATCAGCACCACAACCAAAGTATCTATATAGAATAAGGAATCACAAACATACAGAGGTTCAAGGATTCACTTTCTCATCTTCACCTCTCTTCAATCGTAGTGGTCCAGGTTAAGAAAACAATGCTACAGAATAGGTTAAAAAATCCACAACACTTTGGAGGGGACATGGTGGTAGGCTCGCCTAACAAGAAAGTACAATGGTTTAAGCTGGATATTCCACACAGAGTAGACCCCTTGTGGTAACATTTACAGGGTAGCTGCATTTTATGCGCTCCGCCTTTTAGCCCGTTAACAAACAGAGGTCGGAAGAATCAAAGCTAAGCTGAGTTGAATTTTAATAATCGCAGAGTTTGCAGGACGGCATTTTCTCTTGTATTGCCTTCCTAGTTGATAACACCTAGAATCCCTAAATCAGATTGAATCCTAATATTAGATTTGGGCAAAAGGCCACCACTAATCATCTGGGTCCTCATCGTTTTCCAGAT
This sequence comes from Dillenia suffruticosa, assembly GCA_033439265.1. NCBI lineage: Eukaryota > Viridiplantae > Streptophyta > Magnoliopsida > Dilleniales > Dilleniaceae > Dillenia > Dillenia suffruticosa. The sequence continues at coordinate 1,913,386 of JAVTVX010000012.1, read as the reverse complement.
TGATCAAGAAAAGTATCGAATTTCATGGAACTAGAATCAAATCTAGAAATTCCTTCATTGACCCATAATTTGTAACAGTAAAATTGACACAAACAGAATTGAGAACAGAAATCATGAGAAAAAAGAGGATACTAAAAAGCCATTGCTCCCACCAATCTAACATGTAGAGCCCAAATGTGACCTGGTACAGATAGATCTTCCGCTGAATCCAGTTCATTGATGCTTTCATTCAGGAAAAAAAACCCTAATTTCAGATCTTGAATTGAAGATGTAGATTCTAGTAAAGTGGAATTGAAGAATGTTCTTACCTTTGGTGTTAATGGTGACGATGAATCTTCTTCTCCGTAACGTACTCTTCGATTTCGCCGAACGTTCGTTGTTGGATGAGGAGCAGTGGGCTGAGCCGAGCGTAATATCTGGATTCCGGATCTAAACCCGATTCCAAAAGGTGATCCGGTCATGTTTAAAATGAAGCGTTCCAATGTTAAATCGAACGGATCGTTTCTGTCCCTAAGACGAGGCGTTTTGAAACATTTAAAACGCCACTTTTAACATTTGAATTTTGCAGGAGGTGTTGATTAATATTGGAATCCAATTGAAAATGGATCTCATGCTTTGCTTTTTTTTTTTTTTTTTTTTTTTTTTTTTTTTTTTTACACAGATTTGAATCCCAAATCACAAGATGGAAAAAGAATCATGACCATTATACTGTCTCCTTAACGACGAACTTTGCTTTTTCATATTCCTCCAAAGTTACATCTATTGTTAAACAAATTAATATAAATCTAGTTTTTGGTATTTAATTTTGAAAATTGTTACTCATTCAAAAGTTATAAATTTTTAATAAAAATATATTATAAATATATGATAATATTGTACATCATGAATTTAATAAATAAATAATTTTAAAAATTAATATTTTATGTTTATAAATTTTTCAAAAGAAAATAAACCAAAAAACAGTTGTCATATTTTGTTTTGAATTTATCCTCTTCACTTTTTTGATATTTTTATGTTTATTATTTTTTTATTTAAAATATTATAGGGACTCAATTATAAATGCACACTAATCAAATGTGATTGATAAAATATTGGAGAGCCAATGAAAAAGCCATCTTTAGAGAATGTTTAAATACTACTAATTTTTTTTATGCACTATGTTTTTAAATAAAAATAATAATATTTACCAATTAAATAAAATGTTTGTATATTTAAAAAATATAGTTTTCAAATTAAACTACAATTACGACGGTTCTTTAGATTTAGTAGTATTAATTAACTTCTCTTATAATTTGAGAATTTGAAAACGTAGTTTTGAAATATTTGTCTCATTTTTTATAAATTTTATTATAAAAATAATATTTAAAAAATTTTATATATTTAAAATTCAAAATTTTCTTTAAAAAATCACTTATTTATTATGCAACTATCTTTAATTTTTTCATACCCTAATTTTAATTGTAATACTAAATGTATCAAATAGACTAAATTTAAATAATAGTCCATCTTAACATATTTTGATATATTCTTAATTAAATAGTTATATAAATTAATAAAAATATATTAAGAATATCAAAAACTAATCATATTCTATAAACTCTTACTTTGTTTAGAGCACGTTAGGCACAACTTTTTTTCACTTTTTTTTCTTTAAAAAAAAAAAACAGAAACTAATTTTTTTTAAAAAAAAAAAAGTTAAAAATTATTTGATATTTTTATTTTTAAGAATTGCTTCTATACTCCTTTTTATAAATAAATTATTTGACAAAACATTTTTTATAAATTCTATTATTAATGAAATTATCATAAAGAGTATACACATAAAATATAATTTTTTATTCTCATCATCGATTGATTAAAATTCATATATCTATATTTTAAAAATAAAAAGTATAAATACTAATAATTAAAATAAAAATAAATTAATTATTTTTTAAACAATTAAAATCAAATATTTATAAATGTAAAATCATTTTTATATAATATAAAGAATTAAAAAATTTGAAAATAAATAAATCATATATTTATGAGCACCCAAATTGTATAAATAAAATAAAAAATATTTATGAACATATTTGAAATTTATGAATATATTTGAAATTTATAAAAAAAAAAATATTTAAATCCACTCAAATCATATATTTATGAACACCTAAATTATATAAATGAAATAAAAAAAATTTATGAACATGTTTGAAATTTATAAAAAAATATTTAAATCCATTCGAATTATATAGTTGTAAATACTCAAGTCATGTAAATGGAACAAAAAAATATTTATGAACACATTGAAAATTTATGAATATATTTAGAATTTATAAAAAATATATATTTAAATTCACATAAATTATAATATTTATGAACTCATTTATAACGTAAATATATTTGAAATTTTATATTATTCAAGTGAGAATATAAACGAAATAAAAAAAATATAGTTTTGGAAATAGCGAAGTATTAAAAAAAGGAGAAGAAAAACTCTTTTAAGAAGTTTCTCTCTTAAAGTTATTTTTTTATTTTTCTTCATCAAAAAATATTTTTAAATAAAAAAATTTTATTTAACATGATTTTTTTCATATATAAAAAGAAGAGAAGTTAAAAAGAAAAAGAAAAAAAAAAAAAAAAACCCTGCTGCCAAACGAGCATAGTCCTCAATTCGTTTCCTCACGTCATTATTTTTTAAATACGTACAGGAAAGAAAAACGCAGAGTTTTGACAATATTCAGAAAGGGACGAGACCTACATAATCCCGCCGAGCTCCGATCGCCCTCTCCACATTCACGACTGAAACCCAAAACCCCAACTGTTCAGAGATGGCGGACATGGACCTAGAAGACCTAGACGGCCCGAGCCACGTCCCAAGCAGACCTTCTCGATTTGCACCCAAATCCTCCAAGTTCAAACCCCAACCGAAATCTCAAACCAAACCAGAACCATCGGTGGCTCCCGAACCAAAACAAGAGTTGAAAATCGATGAACCGCCGCCAGAAAATTCCAACGGCGCCGTTAAGATGGAAATAGATGAAAAGCCTCAAAAAGACGGAGAACCGATGGAAGAAGATAACGGCATGGAGGAAGAAGAAGAGGAAGAAGACAGAGTGGTTCGAGAAATCGACGTGTTTCTTACTCCGTCAATCGACGAAAACACTCAGTTGTATGTTCTTCAGTATCCTCTCAGACCTTGCTGGCGTCCCTACGAGTTGGAAGATCGATGCGAAGAGGTACTCTCTCTCTCTCCCACTCGTGTTTTCACTCTCTTAGGGTTTTGTAGTGTTTGTATGGTGAGGGGTTTATTTCAGATGGAATTGTTTTGCAGGTTAGGGTTAAGCCTGAAACGGCAGAAGTCGAAGTAGATTTGTCTGTTGATGTTGATTCTGCAAACTATGAGTCCAATAGCCAACTCTCCATGACAAAGCAGGTGCGTCGATGTCGCGTTTTCCAGTTTCCATCTCATTTTGCTAGTACTGAAAAATGAAAGAATTTAATAGTATAATTTGAGAATTTTAAGGGATAAAAGAGTTTGTAAAAGTTGAAGAGCAAGATATGGTGGAAAGCACTTGATTAGACATCTGAACAAAGCTGAATTGAAATGAATTAGGCCCTGCTGCCCACCCTAAATTTAGCATGCGTGCGCCTATCACTTGCTGCCCTGCAGGACCGTTTTGACGGTAAGTGGCAGAGTGGCATTGCTTCCATAATCCATCGTGATTCAGTCCTTTGTTGCTCTAATTTGATTGAAAAAAATTAGGGCTTATTTGGAATCTAAACTAGATTCGTTAATGTACCTTTATTGTTATAAATGTTTTCATCTTTGCCGGTGTGCATCATGGTAGCATTTTAGAATGGGGTGATTTCTCTTAATACTAGAAATGATATCCTCGAAACTAGTTGTGGTTTACTTAGGCTTTAGTTTTAATAATGTCATTTTCTAGGAAAAAAGGGTACCGTGCTAATGAAATCATTACATTTCATAAGAGAATGAAACAGGCGTGCACCCGATGCTTCTTTGTACATTGTTTGGATTCACGGTTTTGCCTTTTCTCTATATTTAGAAAGATTTTTATTCCTATTTTTTCTAAGAAGGCCAGATTCTGTCAAATCTTACTATATTTGTAAGTGTGATAAAACAATGATGTCACCTGCGGTATACAGCATTGTGCCATGCAAGAACTAGAGGAAGGGGCAATAATTGGCACTTACTTTCTCTCTGAAGAATTAACTCCTTTTGGTTCAGAATGTGATATTCATGATGGCTAACAGTGACTTGATTTTCTCTAAGAAGGCTAGGAGTTAATTCTCTTCAAAAGTAATGTAGTTGTGAAAGGCTTCTCATTCCCTTGTATTCATCTTCAACACCCCCACTTCATATGGCATGCCCTGATAATTTACCAGCTTGCTCATTTTGCTCCTCAAACTTAGCTGGTCATGTAAAGGACCTTGCTGTTTCACCCTTATAAACCTATGATCCATCTCTGATTATGACTTCTTCAAAGTCTGGTTATGCAGCAAGGTCGGACTCTTTCCCTGGCTACTTTAGGTGTTGTGTAAAGGTGATGGAGGTAACTGATGTATTTTTCAGCTATAAAGGATGACGAAATCACGAACTGCACGTTGTAGAATGCATTTTTGTTCCGAGTGTTTGTAGTGGGTAGGAACAACTGGACTGAACCTTTGAGGATGCTGTGCTGAATGATCACTGCCAGAATCAAAGTTGTTTTGTTTTACCATTGTTCTGCATTCAGCTTCCAACATTGATATGGTCTGTATGTCAGTAATTACCCTTATGACCCGAATAGAGGAATGACAATATAAAGCTTTTTTGTAATTTTTAGGATCAAGAGTTATATTTTATACTGCCTAATTGTTTGTATTGTGTTATCCCTATTCTGTCTGCTGTCTCCTTGTAATTGCAGCGGTTAGTCCTTTTTGACTGTTTCTATTTTTCCTTTGCCTGCATAGCTTATATGCTCTGTACATTTGGCTTTATTTGTTGTTTCTTTACTCTTTGATGCAAAAGGTGCTCTTAACGTTCTTAAGTGTTCAGCTCTTTCTTCCTCCAGGTTTTGTCATCTTCATGGGTGCCCCCTCGTACATCTGGCTGTGCTGTCGGAATCTTGAGGGGTAACAAGGTATTCCTTTGCCAATGGTTGATTTCAGCTGTTCTGTGATTTCAACTTCTAGCAGTGATCCCATGCCTCCGGGCTAATATAACTTGTTTGTAAAGTGAATTATTTATTAATATTGCCCAAACTTTGTAGTTTAAGGTGGTTAACTGTTGTGAGAATCTCTCTGTCTCTCCGTTTTACGACTGAACTGCGAAAATTCCTCAACAATGACTAGTAACTCAGTCATGTTTCTATACATTGTGTAACAAACAAGTTAAGATGAGTCTTTAATCAGGCAATACTTGAGGTATTGGAGGGTTATCCTTTATTTATTGCTTCTGCTCCTCCCTCTCTAAATCATTTTGCCACAATATCCCTTATACTTTCTTGTAATTCAATTTCTTTGACTGGGGAATATTCTTCTTTTCTGTTATCTCTGTAGCTATCTTTTTGGATAGTGTGGAGGGAGAGGATTCTAGAATTTTTTAGAGTCCACAGAGAATCTTTGATCCTTTTGTTGATTTTTGATGTAGATTTCTTCCCTTTGGCCTTCTTCTGAGGATTTTACAACAGAAGAGAATACTATGTCTTTGTTGATTTGCTGTCTTCTATTTGGGTTGTAAAATTTGACACCTACTTGGTGTTGTTAGGCTCCGTGTGTGTTTTTTTTTGGGGGGGGGGGAGGGAGAGCATTTTCTTGGAAAATTATTTATTTTCTATTATTTGGCAAAGTACAAGAAATTATTTTTAGTGTTTGGAGCATCATTGTTGATTGCAGAAAGTTCAATGATCATATGTATAAACCACTAATTTAAGAAAGAAGGAAATCCAAGGAGATAATTTAATTATACCCATAAACAGTGGATTGAAAAAAGAAGAAGAAGAAGGAATCATTATCCATAAACTGTTGATTGGAGAAATGAAGATAAGTTCCAAATCAAAGAACCCCTAGAAGATCAATTCAGGCAACACAATCAGCAACCGGATCGAAAACTTTCCAAATCAATGAAGCCCAATGAGATAAACTATGTTAGCACAATTAGGCAATTTCATTCTTATCACAAAGTAGAGTAGCAAAATTGATTGATTTTTCTTTTAGGAGAGAGAGGGGGGAGGAAGGGAGTTGTGTTAGAGTAGCCATTAGTGAATGCCATATAAGAGCTGTTGGTTGCGAGTGTGGGAGTGAGACTAGAGGAGTTGAAGAAATGTCCATAGTGGGAAGAGGTGTTTCCCGAGTGTTGGGAGTGAGTGGGCAGAGAAGAGAGAAGCTCAGTGAATTCCAGAAAATGACTTCCGCTTTTCAAAAGTGGCTATTGTTCTTCCACAAAAATAGGACGCTCTTTCTCCATTTCTGTGGGTTTTTTTTCCCTCCTCCCTTGAATGACTTTCGTTTGTGCACCCAAACATCAGATCATGAAAAATTTTTTGAACTCATAATTTCCTCCAAACAAATGGAGTCTTAAAGAATTCTTTTTATCCATAAAAAGAAATGAGTATCATCCTGTTTGACTTTTAGTTTCCTGCCTATTTGTAAATTGAATTGTGTATTTATGCATTGTCAAGTAAGAAATATTCAAATACTGTTTAGATAAAGAAAATATGGAATAATAGATGTGCATTTGTAGATGGCCATTTAGTTTTTTAAAGTGTCCTGTCCATATTTTGTGGATTACTAGCCCACAGTAGATGTTTACTATTTGGCTGGTCACTCTTTTACAAATTTGTGCAAGTGCAATTGCTAAGAATGATATCTAAATACATTTGTCTCTTGAAATTTATGCAAAAGTTTGCATAAGTAAACACTTTTAACCACTTCTACCATGAGCTCTTAGCCAAAAAATTAGTTATCTATAGGAACTTTTCCCCGCATGCAATTGTTGCGAAATGCGACCTAAGTTGGCCTTAGAAGCAAGTTTATTGTGTGTGCCTACAATTGAGCTTGATTTATTTATAAGTTGTGCATTTGTCAAATTCAAATTTCTAGGTATGGTATAGGCTCTTACTATTGCCTTTAAATTAAGCTGTGAAAAGAGATGCTTCTTAGGTATCTTCTTTGGTGTATCCACAGTATTTCTGATATTTTAATGGCTTACTGTGGACTTCTTCCTCCTATTGGCTATTAAGGATAACTTAGTCAATATTTGTGTCGATTAAACTTTGCTAGGACAAGGACGAGCAATTAAATTATTTTGGTGAGTTTTTAGTTTGAGCTTTATTTGATTTCCTTGCAACATCAAAAGCTTTTAATATGTAACATTGTTTTATACGGTAAAAAACTATCAATAGATGGTTTATTTACATTACTGCTATTTAGCTTTGTCTGAGTGTTGAGACAACTTTTTAACTTCTCTGATTCTGCATACTATGGAAATGCATTTTTGGGTGTATTTAGTGGTAGATTGGTGATTTGATGCTTTTTCTACTGCTGTGCACATGCAAAATTTTTATTAAGAAATCCAATCTAGCTGCATTTTAAGTGTACCTGCAATGCTGTAAATTATATAGTTTGTATTTCTCATGTCCCGCCTAAATTCTGCAAGAGCATTGATGTACTATTCATCCTGCAGCTATACTTGAATCCTATTAATGCCGTTGTGCAGCTCCGACCATCGATGGCCCATCTCACACCCAGTGACTCAAAGAGTACAGATGTCAAAGAAGTAAGTCAAGGATGGAGGAGAAATGCATCTTCTCACATCAAGCTAATATTAATAGTATACATAAAAATAGCTTATATTTTGGCCATTTTCCTATTTTATAACACTCCCAAATTTATCTTTTAGCATATTTCCTCTTTGTTCTTGGAACTATATAATCAAATGATTAATTTTAGAGTGAATGCCCAAGTATATTGAGAATTGTGTTCTTTATCAATTCATTTAATAATTGATTTCACCATAGAAATTACATTAGGAGAATTTTTTTCTAAATTTTTTTTTCTAAGTTGCAACTCATATCAGGAGTTAAATATCTCTATATAATCTCCATAAGATTTAGACTTCTGCTCTTGTGCATTTGACAAGCAAAAAAAATGGTACATGTGACATCATCTATACACAGCAAAACATTTAATGCTTGATTTGCTTGTTATTTGTACTATTGAAATGTTCATTTGATAGAATTATGTACTCGCAAGTCATGGACTCATTTAATCAAATTCTTGATTCTTGCAGTCTTGGCTTCAGCTCAAATACCATAGCTCACGGAGTGATTTCTCTTCCAAATATCTCCAAAAAATGATGGCTCTAGAGAGTTCCCCTATACAGTTTTCAATGAGCCCGTAAGTCTCAATGTGGCTTTTCTGCAATCTAGGATGGAAGTTTCATTATTTTGATTAACTATTTGTAAAATAATACATGATGATCTCTTTGTCTATTTAAAGGTCTGAATATGTTTACTCCTTGTGCCCCGGAGCATCTTTTGACCGCGTCAAGCGCAAAGAACGTTTTTCTAAAAGGTGCTTTTCTGTTTATGTTTTGGTTGATTAGTTAACATATCTAGTAAAACTTTCAAATGGAGACTTGTGCAGCCCTTCTTGCTATGTTGATGTATAAACATGTGGTAAGTATAAATCTTCTACCACGGAAAGGACAGTCACCATGTAGGATTATTGGTCCTTCAATTGCATAAAAAGTCTGTGTTCTGTGTTTGATATTGTGTCATTGGACTTGCCCATTCGAGGTCGCCAGCTTTCTTGAGTACTTCTAGTGCATTGATATAATTTAATGTGGTGGGAGTTTACCTTTTATAAAAGCCTGATGCATTGTGGTACGAGATAATGCGTATGGGGTGACAGCCAATGCAGAGGTGCCATCAACACTTATGTTTGTGTCTGCTTTTAGTTGTGACCACTAGAATGGTTCAAACACTGATGATTCTTGAAGTTGGACCATTGTCTTAATAATGACAGTGAAGTTTGAAAGTAGTCGGACCCTTGGAAAATGAATAGCCAACCTCATTATTAAGCATTACTCTTCTAAATTAAGCATATTTTCTTTAAGTTCGTTAATGTGCACCGCCTGACAATTTGATTCACCACAGTTCAAATTGTTTGGCGCTTCAAGACTTTTTTATTCGTTGTATGCTTGTGTATCTCTGTCTCTGTCTGTCTCTCTCTCTCTCTCTCTCATTTTTTTTGCATTTTGCTTAATTAAAATGTTTTTATTAGTTGTAGTGACATATATAGCCAAATTGCTCAGTCTTTGTGATGGTAACACAAGTTTCTAATTATGTGTCTATACCTGAAAGTGTGTAGGCATTTTTATCATTGACAGAGTAAGAAAGAATTGTTTGATCATAAAAAATTCATGTATTTTTTATTGGGTCTTTTTAGGCAGTTGCTTTCGCTGCCAATTGAAGAGCGTTTTAGGACATGGCTCCTTGAGGTTTGTGGCACTTGCTTCTTGTCATAATGAATGAGCATTGTGTTGTCATGTTTAATTGATTGCTGTGATTTCTGCATGTTTATTCCTCTCATTGTTGATATTTTTTGCCTTGTCTTAGCATGAAGAAGATTATTTGAAAAACTATTGAGATATAAATGTATAAACATTCATTTCTTCATATGTTTAAGCATTTGGTGCAGTTGATTGTTTCTTATGATATAAGAGCGGGGGACTTTATGATCAGGATTTTCTAGGCATCAACACAAATAATCTTCTATATGTTTGGGGTTGTCTTATAAATCATCACATGCCTCCCATGGGGTGGGGGGCTTTTGGGCGCCACCACCACCCCCCCCCCCCCAGGGGGGACAAAATAAAAAAATTTGTAATGAAAAATATTAAACATATATCAAACAAAACAATATAAATTTTATTTAAATTGAATTATTTTTTCTTTCATAATACTAAAATTGTCTATCATTGTAACAGTAGTGATCATTTCAGCAATTTAATCCTGGTAACTAAGTTTTAAAATCCCTACAATTGAAGCCTTTAGTTTTGCTTTTTTAAGGTCTACATCAATTCTTGAATGCATTAAATGTTTAGAGCAGCATTAGATGGTTTTAAATGCTTGAACCATCTTTGGATAACCCCATTAATATAAACTGGAAAAACATCAGAAAAAATGGTAAATTTTATTTAGGATGCAAATTCAAATTTCGACACAAGTGATAATTCAAACGCGTAATGAGGGGATTAGAAACATCAATGGCAAATATTATGAAATCTTAAATCTACTTGCTGGTTTTCAGCCAAAAACCAGATGTCCCCAGGCTCTCATTCCTCCAAGAAGATCCAAAAAGTAATTATAAAAAGGGGGAAAAACAAACAACCAAGAATCAAGGAATTTCCCCCCAAAAAAAAACCATGTTCTATAGCCGTTCTAACACTTCCTCAAACTAACTCAAAGATCTATTTTTAAGCAGAAACAAAATAAAATGAAAGAGACCTGCCTTGCAGAGAAGACATATTTCCAATTTTAGGAATTATCGATATAGAGATCTTAAAAAATAATAATAATAATATCCCAACAACAACCGATCAGTCAATCAAATGAGTTACTCAAAGAAACCCATGTTAGCATTTTTCTTTCTTTACTCTACTTTAGACCAGCCTAAAAAGAGACCTACCTTGCACATATTTCCAATCTTAGGAGGAATTGTCAATGTTGAGATATAAAAAGATAATATCTCAACAACTGATCAGTCAATCAATTGAGATATAAAAAGATAATGCTTGGCCTGGAATCAGTTAGCTCCCTATAGACTTGAATGTGCTGTACTAGTCCTTGTGTTTTCATCTTCACCATCAACCGAGTTCACTTTAACTACTGTGGTCTGAAAAATTTGTCAGTTTACATCCATGTTCCAATATATTGGCAATATTGGTCGCTCTCTTACAAACTTAAAGATCAAAAATTAAGGAGGGGTTGTTTATAAAACATATTGTAAGAGTTATGTTGACACATCCACCATCCCCCCTAGGCATAGACAGATTTTATGCCAAAACAAAAGAGTGGAAAGTGAGTATTTCCATTGAAACTACTTTGCTTGTTTTTTTCTTTACACATTGCCAATTTTTTTAAGTTTGCATTTGGAGGTTGATAATATGTGGGGCAGTGGTCGGTTGAACACACAAGAAGAAAGTTGCTATTAACCTGTACTCAGCTGTTCAGTTTAAATCATATTATTCCGAGGGAATCATTTTCTATAAAGTTGCTCCATTTCAGAATATTTACTGTTATTTCATGATATTCTTAATAAATTAAGAAATATATTTAAATAAGATAATAATTATGGACAAAGAGTTCTTACTTCTTAATTTACAAATAATAATTGCAATCCTTGTTCATCAACAGTTAAGTATGTGTTTATTAATTAAAAAATAATGTGTCTTGTATGTTTGTATATTTCTTATTTGATCTAACAGTTAAGCAATCAATCTTTCCGACCATCTTCTCTTTCATAAGTTATTGCTAAAGGTAATTAATTTGTAATTACTCTAGGGCCACCTTAATTGCTGAGTTTGTTATTTTTTAGTAACTAATTTTTGACTTCTACACTGTATTATAGGGGCCTCCAGTGCATCGATTCAGTGCTCTTATGCACCTTGCTCCGGATAGTTCCACTGAAGAGTTTCTAGGAGTCCTTAGGCGGCATGCTCGAATGGTGCAAGGGTTGTGGGTTCCTAAAAGTTCACTGCTTTATGATGATAGTCAAAAAATGCAGCGGTTAGCCAGGGACTATGTTCTTCTTTTGTTTAGCAAGAATGCAACCATCAGGTATTCCCAATTAGAGTTCCCAAAGGCTCTTAGGGATGCTATCAAGGGAATCTTAAAAAATTTAGCTGTTGAAAGACCAACCCTTGGGGACTGGAAGTTCATAGAACCTGCGGATATGTCATTTATTAAACTTCACCCAGATATTGTTAGGGAAGAAGAACAAAGTTGGGAAGCTATGGAGACAATTATTCTCAATAGCATTCATGGGTCCAAACGAGGTGTACAGAACACAAAGGATTTCATGAAGCCCCCTCTGCCTGAGACATCTAAAGTTTCCGATAGGATTGCAAAAAGTAAAGCTGCCAATGGAACACTTTCTGGAAGGACTTCAATGTCAGCTGCAACTCGAGAAGCACTCCCAAAGGCTCTCCTAAAACTATTCCAAGTTCACAAGGTTTGCAAGTAAGTTCACAACTGTCATTATATTATTATTACTTTAAAAAATCTTTTTTTTCCTTGTGGATTCCTGGGGAGTTGAACTTTTGCTAAAGACTTCATAGAAAGTGCATGTGAAGAGAATTTCATGACATGGTTGAAAATTTACTGGCGATGGCTTCATGATTGTCGTTATAAAGGGATTAGTACTTCTGGTAATGAGAACTGTTCATGTCATTAAGGGATTATGACTTCCAAGAGGAATAGCACTAGCTGATTAGAGGCAGACTAGAAATTCAAAGTCTTAGCTTGTTGAATTAGGTTTTTGTGAGCCAGAAAAGGTACTCGATTTCATTTGAGGGGCCAAAAGTTGATTATCTGGTGCGGTAGAAATTGACTGGAGGGGAAACCTTAGACCTCAGTATGGATAGAGCACAACAATTGAAACTTCTGTTGATATATCCTCTCATAAATTTTGTTTCGATGACTGACTGGAAGGTTCTGTTGTGTAGTTTTCAATTTATTTGCCAAGGTTTACGAGATATGGCTGTTTCCCAGTCTACATCCCCAAAGATAGACGCAAGGGAGGTAGTGGCTGCAGCATTGGGAGTTGATGCACCTCCAGAAGAGCTTCATGAAGTTATAAGTCAAGTTGCAATAAATGTTCATGGTGTCTATGTTTTGAAGTCATCTTCAGAGCAGACTCCATTTAGGTTAGTTTTTTGTTTGCCTCTTTACTTTAACAAAAAGTTATTGTACATGAAGTTGGTTAAAGTTGTGGTATTCCCTTGCAGGGATATTGTCATTAAGCTTTTCTGTGGAAATGCACCAAATGCAAAGCTTAAGAAAGCTGATATCGTTCAAGCTGCCAAATTGGTGCTCAACAGAGATGTCCCAGATAGTGAATATAATAGCAAGGTTAGAATGCATCGTGGTTTTTATATATCCTTAGTTAAAAGTGTTCTGACTCCCTAGCCATCTATGAGAGTGCATAAATGAAATCAGTTTCTTCTCCGGTGGATTTATTTATTTATTTATTTATTTATTTATTTTTATTATTATGATGATGTAATGCTTCTGTTTAGTTCCATCTAAGAGTACCATGGCTTCCAATGGAAAAGAAAAGGTTCTGAATTTTTTGGATTTGAACAGGGAAGAGCTTTAAAGCTTTCTCTCTCCCTCCCTTTTTGCCGAAGTGAATGACATTAAACAGCATTGAATGATTTTGCATCTCTAGGAAGTAATTAAAACACTATGAGAACAAGGTCTTGTCCATCCTGAAAGATGCATACTTGTAAACTGGAAGTTTGAGTGTTAGTTATAATGATCAGTTTATCTGAATCTCAGACTTGAATTTGTTTGCTTCTTTAAGCTGGATATATTCATGTAACTTAATATGGACCTGACTGAACCACATGCACATCAGCAGCACTCACGGCAGTGTCCAATGGATCTGTCTGCTGTGTTAATTCCGCCCTGCTCCCCCCCTCAAAAAAAAAAAAAAATTCCAGCAAGAGAAAACTGCAGGGAGGGGATTCTCTTGCTTGGAAGAGGAGTAACAGTTATGTTTGTTCCATTATGTTGGAAGGCCATTATACAGCGCTTCCAAATAAGGACTTTTGAACATTAAGATGGATACATTGAGCTTCTATTACTTGTGCGATGGTACTGTCACAAATATGTGCTTTTGTGTTTTATTCCCATTGGCTTGGATTTGCACATATCCCAACAAGTCATAGCACTTTTTTGATTCAGATATTGAACAAGTAAAATTGTGATTTTGAGCCACTCTCAAGTTTATTATTACCTTCCTCTTTAAACTTATTTTTTTTATTCTTTTGTATTCATGCCACTTACTGAGTGCTCTGTTTTATAGATTCTGCAGGTCTTAAATGAATTATGCATCTCAAAAGGAAGTGCATGGGTCTTAAGAAGCGGTGATGGAAATCCAAAGTGAAGCTTTTGCACTATTTCTTTCTTCTTTTATAGTTGCTGACCTCGCAGGTGAAGAGCTAGTCTCTATGAATTATGCATCTTTGGATTGATTTGCCAGATAGTCCTCAACTAATTTTTCCCAGTCAGAGCAACGGCGTTGATTATAAGAAACAAATTACTAGTTTATTGCTGGTCCAATGAAGGGAACTCGATAGAAGTTAAGGATTTATATCCCACTCAGAGAGGAATGTGGGAGGGTACATAAAATAATTATTTTTGGTGCCTTTCTTCTCTTCTAATGGAGACAATTTTCTCACCTCTGGCACACTGCGGAGCATTGGGAGTGAAATATTCAAAATAAGATAATTCTCGATTTTGTAGCTAGTGATACGTTATTAATGTTTGACAATAGAATGTCTGTAGCTGGTTGATCTGCATTCTAAAAATGGCACACACTGTAGTGGTAGATATGCACAATCATAATATCTATCCTTGGTTGATATTTATCTGATTACCTGTGCCCTTCTGCAGGTGAGGATTCTTTTACCACCCTCAACAGATTTTACAGATATCTGTTTACTACCAAGAGATGGCCCCTCATCGATTTCCTGCATTTTTGTTTAGGGATCCAGCTTAGAGCTTGAATTGATCTCCTCATGAATTTTGGTACCTGATCCTCTTTTAATGCTTCCATCCCCAGATTCAAATAATAGTAGTTCGTCAAGATCTTGGCGTGGTTCTAGGTTTTCCTTTTTCCTCTTTTTTTTTTTTTTAAATTGTGGGGCTGGGGGCATAAGTAATATGCTTTTGTCACAAAATGGTTCATTCCTTAAATGATAGGGGTACCAATCAATCAAGAAAAATTGTAAATTGGATTATTGGATTCAAAAAGGGAGCTTATTTGCGCCAAGCGCAGGTGTGAATTCTTTGTCCTGTGGGTTCGGCAGTGGCATTGTCTCTGGCTCTCATGCCAACTTCCCTGAACTCCAAGTCAGGGTGTATAAACTTGCATGCACGATTAGGTCAAATTTGTGGCTCAATGGCTGTGATGATAATTACACATACTGTACCATGAGAGCACTGCGCAGCA
Source organism: Dillenia suffruticosa (assembly GCA_033439265.1). Lineage (NCBI taxonomy): Eukaryota > Viridiplantae > Streptophyta > Magnoliopsida > Dilleniales > Dilleniaceae > Dillenia > Dillenia suffruticosa. The sequence goes on along the minus strand of JAVTVX010000012.1, from coordinate 1,898,155 downwards.
TTAGACATGTTTATTTCCCTTTTGTCATTAACCAGTATTTGTACGGTGTCCATTCAAATACAAATGTTGAAAGTTAGATAATTGAGATGTACATATAGCACTTATAAATTTTGAAAATTGTGGAAAACGACTCACTTCTCGACTCGGTGATCCTACGATGGCTAGTTTAGTAGGTACTAATTTTTCTCCTGTCAATATGGATGATTTGAAAGGATGTCTGCAAGAGGAAATGAGAAGTGATTTGAAAGGATAACGGTGAAGCAAATTTAATGAAATAAAGTCACTTCATTTTGGCCTTATTATTATTATTATTATTTTCTTTTTTGGTTTTTATTAATCGGTATTTAGGTTTTATATTATTAATCCGGTCTAAATATTATGAAACTCATTAAGGGGTTGATTCTCTTAAATTATTTTTCTCAATTCCTAAAATTCGAGATCTGTATTTAAAGAAATATTTGATCACTCAACGCAAAGGAATTTGATACGGTCTTATTATGAAAATTTCAACTCTTACTAATTTGTCTATATTTATCTGTATTTTGGTTTTATTTTATTTTTTAAATATTTTTAATTTAAGAATTTTTAAAAAATATATATAGGACTTTTATTTACAAATAAAGTCAATAAAACTTTCAATTTATTAAAATGTTAATAATTTTCTATATTGATATTTCAATTAGTTTCATTTGTAGCTAACTTCAACTTTGACAAATGAACCCGTTGCATAACTCTGCGAAAAGATTGTTTCAAACTGGTTTTATGGGTATTTCGTAAATAATGTTTCTTGAAATTCATATGTTTGTTCAACCACAAAATAAGTGGCCTTTCTTATTTATCTTTTTTTTTTTTTTAGGTTACAACAGAAGCAACAAAAATTTTATTTTTTTAAACATATGTCGAATCGTATGGCTTATAAACTGCACAAACGAGACAAACAAACAACATAAACTCATGTCCAGTTTATATAATAAATAATAATAATAAAACACACCAAACTCCTTTGAATTGAGTGGTCGAGTACTCTACCCGCTTAATAAAAGATCTCGAGTTCAACCCATGAAAATGACGAAAAAAGATTTAGAAGAGCAAATCTCTAAAATAAGCTCCACAATATTCTAATCGAATTAATCGGATAAAACTGGAATACCACTAATAAAAACAAAATAATAATAATAATAATAAAACACTCCTATATTATAAGCACATAGGATTAACCAAACTGTCATGGTTCATGACACCTTACCTCTGTAAGTGATTCTTAGTAAGTTTTGTTGCTTCCATTACATTTGATACTCAAGTGTGAGTGACATGATCATGCCAAAGAACTAAAACAATAAATATATGCAGATTCACTCCAAATAAATAGATAAAAACAATTAAACATTTATTCTACCACGTGTAATCAATTACATAAATCATTTTATATTATTATATTTTATTTCGTATCCAATATTGTGAAGAATACAAACATATATTTTTGTCTTAGTTTTATACTAGCCGATCACCTAACGTAATTTTTTTTTCCTTTATCTAGACTTGGGACTGCCACGGTGGAGTTAGGAAATCTCTAACATTATGAATATTAAAAATTGAATCCTAGTTTTCATAATGAGAAAGATGTATTAAGTAAAGAAATCGGTATCTTGAGTGTAAACGATTATAATGTTTTTGCTTATAAAAATGTTTTATTTATCATTAATAAGTAAATTCCGTTAAAAACTTGATATAATTGTGATTAAAATCAAAATATATTAAAGTCAATTCAAATACTAAATTAGTTTAATCGTATTTATCTTTGCATGTTTTGATTTTTTCTAGTTTTAAAGATATTTTGATTAAACCAAAATTATTTAATTTTGAAATATTTTAATAAAATTTAATTAAGTAAATATGATACATAATACTGAATATGTATATAAATATTTTCAATAAATGATATTTTAAAAAACATGTGATGGCTTTCTAAATCATCATTGCATATAAAGATTTTAAAAAATAAAAATTATAGTTAATTACAACAATATTCTGCAATTGCTAAGCGGATACTTCCGGCATCCCTAAAACGCTGCGTTTTAAGGGAGATTGGATATGAAATCTCCGATTTGCGCTTCTCCAAGGCTTCTTTTCGTCAAAAGCTTTCGATGCCCCGCCTATAAATAATAGATTGCAAGCCCTAAGGGAAGCAGCTCGGGCACCGGCAGAACAAGATCGCAGAGAGAGGATAGGGAGAGAGGTTGACGATGTCGGACTACGAAGAAAGATACGACGGAAATGGAGACGAAGCAGGGAACTACCACCCATCTTCGCCTCAGCAGCAAGGAGACAACAGCTATGGCGGCTTCGCCGAAGATCACAACGACTCCAGATCTCAGGTTCAAACTATTTTTTCTTCTCCTTTCTTTTTGATGTGTTTGTCAGATCGATATTAAATGTCGATGTAATTTGTGGGTAAATTTTGTGTGAACGGTAGAATTAGGGTTTTGGTGGATTTAGGGTTCTCGTTTTGGGTTTTGGAATGTCAATTAATTTTGTTTGATTTTAATCTGAAATTGGATTTGGGAGCTCAATTTTGTGTTTGATTTAAATTCATAAACAATTTTATATTTGGAGATATAATTCTTAGGCTACCGATCGTGGATGTATTAGTCTGATTTTCTAGAATCTTATTCACGAAGTGTGGATGTTCATCTTGCTGTTCCCGTGCTACATGGGCTAGTAATTATTGAATCACGTGTCGGAACTTATTCAATCCGATTACAACTGTTTAGGGTACCAATTGTGCGTATAATAGTCTGATCTAGAATCTTATTCACAAGGTTTGAATAGATGAAGACCTAATAAGCCAACGGTTTGTGTGTGTGTGTGTGGGTGTGGGTGTGGGTGTGGGTGAGAGAGAGAGAGAGAGAGAGAGAGAGACTGACAGACAGACAGACAGACAGACGATTTATGATCATGACTTACCTATGTAGTGTAGGGATAGTATAGTTTTTGGTGCTGGCACATTACTTGACTTGGAAAAGTATTAAAATGGGTTTTTTACTCAAAACTGACACTTAGTAGTTTATATGAAGAATGCTATGCTTGATTTCTCGTTGCTTTTGCTTGCTTCTCAGAAGTTACCTGAGTTCAGATTTCTGTTGTTCTCCTGGAGTTGCTTTCATACGCATTGTCATTGGCAGTCTTATTAAACTTGGTGCTTGAGGATTTTTTGTGATTGTTAATTGGCTATGCATTTTTGAAGTTCTTAAATTTTCTTCCTTTTGTTCAGACTGTGTTATTTAACTATATATTTATCAAACTGCAGCATGATTCTCGTGATTATGAAAGAGAATCTTCAAGAAGCAGGGACCGAGAAAGAGAGAGGGGGAGGGATAAGGAAAGGGATCGGGATAGGGAGAGAGACAAGGACAAAGATAGAGAGAGAGAAAGAGAGAGGGATAGGGACAGAGAACGGGATCGAGATCGTGATCGCCACCATAGAGATCGAGATCGAGACCGCTACAGGGATCGAAGTGACAGAAGGGAACGTGAACGGGGCAGAGAGAGAGACGATGATGACTACCATCGTAGCCGAGATCACGAGAGGTACAAAGTCTCCTACTCTCATTGGATTTGGTCCAACCAAATATTTATGTTATTAGTTTCTTATGCAATTAAAGATGCTTTCCTTTTCAATGATCATGGGGATGTAGGAGTAGTGCAGCTAGTAGTCTTACTTGTCTTTTGCTTCACCCTGAGTTGAGGGCCTAACTAAAGCATTTAAACACAAATTGTCATTTCAGTTGGTCTGGAGTTGTCATGCTGTGTTTAATCTTCATAATTTTGCTGGTTTCGTTTCATACTACTTAGCTCCTATTTGGATGGTCCTCGTGTGATCTTTCTGTATTTTGTTGTTCTTTATTGTTATTGTTATAAAACTTGTCTTTTGCTTCCCCCTGAGTTGAGGGCATAACTAAAGCATTTAAACCAATTGTCATTTCAGTTGGTCTGGAGTTGTCACGCTGTGTAATTTTGTTGGTTTCCTATGTCTTACACTTACTAATCTCCTATTTGGATGGTCCTTGCATGATCTTTCTGCATTTTGTTGTTCTTTATTGTTATTGTTCTACAACTTTGAAGCATAATTTTGATGATCAATTGGTTGATGCAAGCAGGAGGAGAGACTATGACAGGGATAGGGAAGACAGGCATGGACATAGGTCTAGTTCTCATTCAAGGGATAGATCTGATCGTCGATCAAGGTCACGATCTCGATCACGCTCAAAGAGGTAGGTTATCTTATGTTGTCCTGTTGAATCGGATCAAGTTTAGTTTCTTCTGGACATTTGATTCCCATTTATACTAAAAGACCATACAGGAATTGAGTTGCATGAGTCTGTTCCAGATTTTTTCATTCTATTTGTGTTCTGAATAAAATATAGAGAAGACTCTATTTTCCTTTATTTGAAGCATTTTATTTGAAAGCTTGTAAAAGTACCTTTCTTTTATAGAATATTAGTCAGCATTTATGTCAATTGATATTAAAGTGACAAGTTGAGATGCTGATGCAAATCTTTTTTTAACATATTTGCCCTGCGCCATGCCATAAACGTTGTTTACAATACTTCTAACTTCAAGCCTTTGTGGCAATATGGTCCTCGTCTGGAAGTTAGCATGATCTAGAGGGGCCATTCATACATATTGTGGTTGGAATAGGATAATTTCTTTTCCTTTGTTCATTGTGGCTTACGGTTGAACTATAAATTGATTACTATGGTTCTCCTTATATTCCTGTCAGCATGATGAAAGAGGCTATTATTCCACTGTGAAATGGCAAATGTTCAGAATAAAAAATAATGAAACTTCATTTTTTCACGCACTGTTTTCATGTGCTTCTTTGAAGCAGCAAGGACAATTATAAATAGAAGCTGTTCTGGTGCTCTTGCATTCACTTTTTGGTGGATCAAAAGAGCACCAATGGGGCAGTACCACTTAATACAATATCAATTCCCAAGATAAACTTGAATATTAATTGGGAGTCAAGCATCAAATATTGTGTTTTTCAGTCAGCTGGTGGTTGCTTTTTACCCATTAAATCCAGCTGTCTTGCTTTTGGATCATTAGCTTCTTTTTCTGTGAACTAATGATACATGTCCACAGCAAAAGGATTAGTGGTTTTGATATGGCACCTCCTGCGTCTGCAATGCTTGCTGGTGCTGCCGCTGCTGTCGCCGCTGCAGGTATTTGTCCTTCTACTACAAAATGTGATAGCTATAATTCATAACTGTTGCTCTTCTTTCTTTGGTTGATCTAGTGTGGAAAGGTCGTATCAAATTTCATGGTGTTATTTTGGTAAGGCATGATTATTATTATTATTTTTCTAATTTGCTACAAATATAACTTTCAAATCAGAGGTCTCTGGATGTACTGCACTTTTTTTCTTTTTGTTTACTTGGTCAAATAATTCTGAAACTGAGAGATGTTTTTGGTTTTCTCTTGTTTGGTGTTTGTTTGTTTGTTTGTGTCTTATCTTATGTTGTAAGAAGGCAATGTTGGGCTACTTGCCCCACTGTGCTGACAATGGGCGTGAGCCGACATCTGTAGCTTTTATGTACAAGGAGGAATCAATGCACTGGTATACTTCATCTTCAATTGGCGGCTATTGCCTATTTTGCTTGTCTCACAATACTTCCTCCAGTAACTAAATGCATATATTACTTTCATCTGTTGTAAGTTATTTGCAAGAGGCTAGGATACTAAGATAATCGGGCCTACTTTATTCTATGAAATCTCATGTTAGTAAATACCAAAATTTTGGGTGCATCTGATTTCTGATTGAGTTATTTGATCTAACTTGATGGCCATTTTTAGGTCAGGTTGCTGGGACAACTCCTGCTATTCCTGGAATGTTTCCTAGCATGTTTCCGATGGCCTCTGGACAGGTGAAAACTTCACATTCATATATGTTAATATATATTTTTGTGATATGATATTCAACTATGGTGCTTATCCAGGTGTTAAGTCATAAGGCTGGTGCTCTATAAATTATGACCAAGGTTCTAACTGTGCCTTCTATCGTAGGGTATTACTACATCGATTCATCAAATTTAGTTGAATAGTAAAAATAGAAAACCAATCAAGTGTTTGTTGACTGTGAGAACTTTGCTGTAGTTTTGGTTCAACATTGTTTTAGAAATATGGATACCATTCACTTTAGAAACATGTAGATCCTCGATTTGTGAAATTGGAATTTTATGAATTTATTACCAAATTTTACTACAATTTTTGTGAAATAATATATATATTTTTTCAATGCTCAATTAATGCTGCATTATAATTCATTCTTGCAAATTTGCCACATAATTGTTGTTCATGCCTCAAATTTGTGCAGTTCTCCAGGTCACAGACTTTGAGGCTTTTGTAATTTGCTTCAGCATGTCTGACATGTGGTTCTTTTTTCCCCTTCTTCATGTGTATGCAAGTGTTTGACTACATTTGTATTTCGATGCTCTTTCAAACTAATTTCTTTGCCATCTTTATGCGTGCACAGTTTGGAGCTCTTCCTGTTATGCCAGTCCAGGCTATGACACAGCAGGTTAAAATATTGCCATAGTCTTCCTTTTTTCCAATTGATAGTTTTGGGCACATCATGATATGTAACTTGTAACTTGTAACTTGCTTTTGTGGTTGCAGGCAACTAGACATGCAAGGAGAGTATATGTTGGCGGTCTCTCCCCAACAGCAAATGAACAGGTTTTCTTCTCTCCCTTCTGCAGTCACTTTCTAATTTTATTATTTCTGATCTCTCAGCTCGCAGATATTCTTCACAAAAGGTTCCATTTTGATAGCTTTATTTAGATTAAATATGCTATGAATATTTTGAGTAATGGGTATATAACTCGAAATTGCAGATTTATCTAGTCTTTGCTTCTGCTCAAACATGGACCAAGTTCTTATAACACAGCAGTTATTATAGGTTCTTTGCAAAAACATAGCTTTTTCCTGAATATTGGTATCTAGGATGTTGAATTTAGCTATGATAAGCCAATGAGAGGTGTTCCTTTTGAGAATTTATTTTCCAGTATGTGATTTTACACGTAATTGTGACCTTTAATTTGGTTTTTTCTTTTTGCAGTCTGTGGCAACCTTTTTTAGCCAGGTTATGGCAGCAATTGGAGGCAATACTGCAGGCCCAGGTTCTTAATTTCTTGAGTTCACCATTTAATTCATTATTAACTTGCATTCTTCTTGAAACTCATGCATTCTGTTCTGCCATTAGGTGATGCTGTTGTCAACGTATATATAAATCATGAGAAGAAGTTTGCCTTTGTGGAGATGAGATCTGTTGAGGAGGCTAGCAATGCAATGGCACTAGATGGTATCATTTTTGAGGTACTGAAGTTCATTGGACTGTACTATTTGTATGCATTTAATGAATATGGCTGGGCTTTGGTCCGTGACCATGTTTTGACTTTGATTATCACGTAGTATGGTCCTTATTAGATATGGCTTTAGGTAGTTGTCCATGATTTTCTGATACTGCTTCTGGCATGGCAGTGTATTATCATCTTGCTAAAGGGACTGATTGCCTAACTATTATGTTGTTTTCTTGCAGGGGGCACCAGTTAAAGTGAGGAGGCCTAGTGATTACAACCCATCACTTGCTGCAACACTTGGTCCAAGTCAGCCGAACCCCAATTTGAATCTGGCTGCTGTTGGCTTGACACCTGGCTCTGCCGGTGGGCTTGAGGGTCCTGACCGTATTTTTGTTGGTGGGCTTCCATACTATTTTACAGAAGCTCAGATAAGGGAGTTGCTTGAGTCCTTTGGGCCGCTTCGAGGTTTTGATCTTGTCAAGGACAGGGAAACGGGAAACTCAAAGGGCTATGCCTTCTGCGTTTACCAAGACCTATCTGTAACTGACATTGCTTGTGCAGCTCTAAATGGTATAAAGATGGGTGATAAGACTCTTACTGTCAGACGTGCAAATCAGGGTACCACTCAGCCTAAACCCGAACAGGAGAATGTATTGTTGCATGCACAGCAACAAATAGCATTGCAGGTAAGAGAACATCCTTTCCTCTGAAATTTAGATGTTGCACATAGTGGGAGATATTATTTAAGAACTTAACCCTCAGTTTTCTAACTGTTTAAAGCTTGTCAAAGCGCGTTTTGGTTGGTTTTTGATGATCTTTCTTTTGCAGAGGCTTATACTTCAACCGGGAGCACTTGCCACTAAGGTTGTATGCTTGACTCAAGTGGTTACTGCAGAAGAGCTCAAAGATGATGAAGAGTATGAGGACATAATGGAAGATATGAGAATTGAAGGAGGAAAATTTGGTAAGTGCTTGTTCCAAACTATAGTTTGCCAACCTTGCGTTCATTTTCTTTGGCTCTTCTCTACTAGCCATTTGTCTCGGATATATATTGATTTTCTGTGTATTGTATCTTTCTGTTTTACAGCTTTTTGTAGTCCCACATTCTGCTATAAAGAATCGAGCCTAACACAGACAGAAGACTCCATAACCTTCTGTGTTCACTTTGTGACTGTGTTTGATGTTCGTAAAAATAAGTTTTGATCTTAGAAATTTACTTGCATACTGCAGGTTCTTTGGTGAGCGTTGTCATCCCACGCCCAAGACTAGATGGTGAGCCAGCTCCAGGAGTCGGGAAGGTTAGTTTGTAGCCATATCAGTCTCATGTACATTTTATTATGATGAAACAGAAGATTTATATATTATCCTTGTGTTCAACCCTAATGCGTTAGTCGCTTACCTAGGGATTTTGGCCATATGATTCCGTACCCACCATCAACCCATAATTACTGAATAAGTCTTGTTTTTTGTAGGTTTTCTTGGAATATGCAGATGTTGAAGGTGCTACAAAGGCCCGGTCGGGGTTGAATGGAAGAAAATTTGGTGGAAATGAAGTTGTAGCCGTCTTTTACCCAGAGAACAAGTTCTCTCAAGGGGAGTATGATTCTTAGTTGTCACTGCTCCCAACTAACTAGCTTGTATCTCTTGGTGATTTATAAGGTAGTCATTAGTAGTGAGACATGGAAACAAAAATGTTTTAGATGACAGCTTGCCGAATCTCTCTCCCCCCCCCCTCTCTCTCTCTCTGACTTTAGCATGACTTTAGCATGTGCGGATAATTTTATGAAAGTGTCAAAATTTCTTTCTTCTTTAACATGTGGTTTACGGATGTTTTGTCATTCTTGCTGTTTGCTAGTTGTAGCCTCAAATCTTTTGTTTCATAGGCAGCAGCAAAACTTCATTTCCTGCATGTTCTGAACATAGAGTCGGACGGGTTTGTGTCAGATTGGGGTATCAATTGGCCCGTTCGTTATCACACCTTAGAAGATACAAGCAAACAAGTACAAGAGGCATTTCTCTTGCTCGTTTGTCCAAATCATGTCCCATTACCACGAGCATCAGGAACGTCACAGGGATTTGACACCCTCTCTGGCACTCATCCACATCATTGTCCAAGCTATACAGTCGTGAATTTAATCATTTATTAAACGAAATTGGCAATAGGCCATGGGTGCAAATGGTAACAAAACCTCCTTTAGGGTCTTCCATCTTTTGAAAGATTAACACGGTGACGTTGACCGGCTTTGCTACCCTTCTCTCGGTGTTACCATGAGATCTTCCACATGTTAGCCATGGTTTATTCCACCTGTAATAAAATGTTTGATTTGAAGTATAGTTATTGAACATAAACTGAGACTGCTTCTTTGAAACCTACTCCTTTGTTAATCTTGTGTCACAAAAAAGTAGTCATTGAATATAAACTGAGACTGCTTTACCTAATCAAGAGTTTGAAAATGTCAACTGGCCCACAATAGCTCAAGATTTAAAACATTCATCTAGGTAATTAGGACTTTACTACAAGAAAACCAAAAACGCAACACAAACAGGGTAACCACGTTACAACGAAGATGAGCTACCCAAAAAAAATGAAAAAGAAAAAAAAAATCTGTCTCCGGTACCACGGTGGAAAATGAGTTTCAATTCTGTGTGCATAAACCACGAAAGCCACCAAGTGTTAATGACAAATGTGATTAGCAATCTTCATTTCAGCTACGAATTATCTCTCTGCTTGAGCTGCTTAATTGCCACTATTCCATTCATAAACCATTCCTTGTAAACATAGCAAAACCCACCTTCACTAATAGCGCAAGGTACCAAATTGCATAATGAGGCGGTGCCTCTACTACGAAGAGCAAAACGATTCATTTCTGAAGATATGAAAGGAGCCCAGGAATTTTCTGGGCAAAATAGGTTAAAGAAATCCGAGTTTGGATGTGTTTACAAGGGATAGGTAATGGATGCGACAGTACATGGCAGGTAGTGCTTTCTCTGAGGAATCAAGAATTCAGAGTGGAAGTTGATCAATGTCTAGCTTCTTGGGGCATGAAGAATCATGACTAACATTATTCACCAACAATAACAAAAACAAGTTGAAAGAGGACATCCCTTTGTATCACCGATTCCACAATGAAAATGGGCCTATTCAAGGTCGCACAGTGCTCAAAGCATCCCGCTGAATAAAGGGTTCATACTCGTTCAAACAATTTTACTGACAAGTAAGATATTTGCCATGAATGAAACTATTCTACAAACTTATACATCAAAATGAAAGCTTTGGAGCCTCTGTAACCTTAAACTCGATGCCTTTCTGTGGTAGGCTCAAAATATAAGTAGTCCAATAAGAAAATAATCAATAGCTTTAGAAAATACTAACCTTAAACCAAATCATTCCCCCTAGGATGACCAATATAAAAGTTCACAATTACAAATCAACTCTAGTGAAACGCACATGGAACAACTAAAATCCTACAAACTAGGATTCATATACTCAAAATGTCACTTTTCTTCAAACATTTGAGCCGGCCTGAGGCCTAACCCATTGGTTTTGCCTCTGGACTAGAGAAGAGCCCGGGCTGATTTGGGCCCGGAAACAGGCCCGGCCGGCCCGGAAAAGCCGGCACGTGAACCGGCCCGGTGTTACAGTAACCCGAACTGGACCGAACCGGGTACTGTAGCGGCCGGGCCGGTTCAAGGGTTTTTGGAACCGTGAATCGGCCCGGATATGGAACCGGCCCGGCCCGGCCAGTTCCAACGGCTCCTTGACCTTTTTTTTTTTTGAATTTTTAAAAAAATTTTCCCCCCTTGTTTGGCCAAACCGGCCCGGCCCGGTGTGAACCGGCCCGCCGGTTCTGGTTCAGCGGGCCGGGCCAGTTCAAGCAAAAAAAATTTGGAACCGGCCCGGCCCGGCCATGACTGACCTAGGAACCGCAGCCAGCCCGGCCCGCGGTTCCTGGAACCGCCCTTGAACCGGACCGGGCCCCGTTACATGTCTACTCTGGACCATATCGGTTCACAAACGACTTTTATTTCTTTTTTTTGGTATCTTGGTTTGACCACCATTCAGTATCTAAAATTTTAGCGTAACTAATCTGGATCGATCGCTATAGGACCTATTTTGGGGATTGATCTCCTAATATTATTTTTTCAGTGTCCAGAGAGTGTCGAACTCCCGACCTGGTTAAGGAACGAAGGTGTCATTCTCACTTACGTCAACAAGTATTGGTACCGACTTTTATTTCCAAATAACCCTTATACGTGGCCCATTCACTAGACTTCTTATCAAATCCACATTTTCAGAGGGTTTAATTGCAAATTTAAGTTTAAACATAATTTAACCCATCCATAATACTCTTAGGGCTATAAATTTCGACTTAAAACCCTATTTTGTCAGAATTTCAATTTATCAACTGCTTCAATGATTCAAACAATTCAAAAATATGTTTTTTTTCCAAAGATGGAAAACTCTAGAGGAGGGTTTTTTTTTCTAGCCAACACTTATTGGCGTCGGTGAGATAGGTATTTTCGTTTCTTAACCAATTTGGGAGTTTAACTCCCTGAACACAGAAAAAATAATATTGAAAGATCCGTCCCTATAAAATGAACTCTATAACAGTTGATCCAAATTAATAATGACGAAACTCCGAATACTAGGTAATAACCAAGTCATGATACAAAAAAATATATGTTTTTTTATAACAATAACTCAAACAATTCAATTATATATATATATATATATATATATATATATATCATTAATATTTAGTAATCATGATTCAATTATATCGGATTCAAAATGAGTTAGTCTTTGAGGAGCAAAACACTCCCGGTACATGATCAAATCTAAAATCTTATTTAAAATGTATCAATATTTAATTATCGGATTAAATAGATATCGTTACAATTCAGCAATCGGATGTTCCCGAAGGGACTTACAATTCAACAATATGTTAGTGTATGTAAAATAAATAGTCCTAAAATAACTCAAACCATCGATTTTTTCCCATACTTAGCACGGTCCTAATGGGGGTGAATCTGAACTTGAATCGTACGATTCAGGGACCGTGGTCGACGGTCTAGCCCACCTAACGATGGCTAGGACTAATTCTACATTCTTATTTTAGGCTTCATTTTGCGTCTCCCCTCCTGTGAGCGAAATTGATGAGCACGATCGACCTTTTGTTTGTTTAGTGTGAAGGGTATTAATATGTCGCATTAAAAATCGGGATTCGAGTTTTGATAGTGATAAAAACGATATTGAGAGAGATTTTTTCTGATTAGGACTCGGTAATAACTTGATTAAAATTAATCGAAATAAAATATTGATGATGCTTGACCACGAAAAAGAAATTGATGAGCACGGGCCGATCTGCGAGGCCCACACATTGCTCCACTCGTTCACCCGCTACCTAAAATTTCTAAAACCCTAAACACCCCGGACTCTCGTTCTCTCTCTCTTCGCAACCATAAACCCTAAACAATGGCGTTGTCTCTCTCGATCCGTCAGATCCGTCGCTTATCAACGACCATCACCACCACCACCACGACCTCCACGATCTCGGTCTCGAAAGCCAAATCCAAGCTGCGATCCGAACACGACCCCGACAAAGCCCTGGAAATCTACTCCTCCGTTTCCACTCACTACAATTCTCCCCTTTCCTCTCGCTACACCCAAGACCTCACCATCAAGCGCCTCGCAAAATCTAAACGATTCACCGACATCGAATCTCTCCTCGAATCCCACAAAAAAGACCCCAAAATAACCCAAGAACCCTTCCTCTCAACCCTGATTCGATCCTACGGTCTCGCCGGAATGTTGGATCATGCGATCAAAACATTTGATCAGATGGACGAACTCAAAACTCCGAGGTCGGCTACTTCATTCAATGCTTTACTCTCAGCTTGTAATTTGTCCAAGGAATTCGGTAAGGTCCCAAAATTGTTCGATGAAATTCCTAAGAAATATGGGTTTTTGCCGGATAAGGTTTCTTATGGTATTCTTGTTAAGTCTTATTGCGAATCTGGTAAAGTTGAATCAGCAATGGAGATTTTGAAGGAAATGGAAGAGAAGAAAATTGAGGTTACAAATGTTACTTTTACTACTGTTTTGGATGCATTGTATAAAAAAGACATGGTTGATGAAGCTGAAAAACTCTGGAATGAGATGGTTAAAAGGGGTTGCGATTTGGATGTCGCTGCTTATAATGTTAGGATTATGTATGCACATGGAAGTGGCCCTGAGAATGTTCAAGCTTTGATCGATGAAATGGTCGCGGTTGGTATTAAACCAGATACAATTAGTTATAATTACTTAATGACTAGTTATTGTAAGAGTGGGAAAATTGATGAGGCAAAGATGGTGTATGAGGGTTTGGAAAATATGGGGTTACATGCAAATGCTGCTACTTATAGGACTTTGGTGTATTATTTGTGTAGAAATGAACATTATGAGAGGGCGTATAAGGTTTTCAAGAAGAGTGTTGAGTTTCATAAGATTCCGGATTTTGGGACTTTGAAGTTTTTGGTTGAAGGGTTGGTGAAGAAAGGGAATAGGAAGGATGCGAAGGGGTTGATTAGGACAGTGAAGAAGAAGTTCCCACCTAGCTTTTTGAATGCTTGGAAGAAGGTTGAGGTCGAACTTGGTTTGGTTTCTGAATCTGTTTCTTCTGATCCTGTTGATGTTGTTCAAGAGGCCACCGGTTAGACTATTGTTGGATTCAATTGTTGTCTACTTGGTTCAGTCCTGGATTTAGGGTCCACGAGTATTTGAACCCGTGGTTATTTTTATTGTTTGTGGAGCCTGAGTTTGAAGCTCCTAGTATGAATCAAAGTTTAGAAGTTTTGTAGGAATAATGTGATATTTATAGTTCTCGTTGAACAACTTGGTTTCATTGGCAATGACAATTTTCTAGCTTACTGCTTTATTTATTGTACGTGGATTGGATTTCTGTTTTCTTGTGCTTCTCCTTTTTTTTGGTTTTTTTTTTGGGGGGGTGGGGGGTGGGGTTGTGCCTGGCGCAAGCAGGAATGCAGTGCAAGGGGCAGCGGTCGCATGATGGCCTCAATAGGCATGGTTGACATTAAAATTTCATTGGAAGTGGATTCACTGTCCTCGTTTGGTCCGGCATGAAATGTAGCACAGAGAACAAAAGAATCATGCTTTATAGCTGCTATTGTGTAGCTTAAATCCATGTTTGATTCCCGGGAAATTTGTCTTTTTTCTTATTGAGGTGTTATCATCACCTTTTTATGCTGTTGTAGGTCAAGATTATGAATGCATTTTTCTTGTTTTCCCGCTGAATATATTCTCCATAGATTGTAAGGAAGGGGCCATCCAAACATGAGGAAATGGCCCCCCAGTTCCTGCAAAAAGATGAAAACATTTTGGTTGGTCGGCTACACTGAAACCCTACTTGAAGTTCTCGAGCTGTGATAGTTGTGCATCCCTCTCTGACTTTTGTGTGCTTGCCCTCTGAGTGAGGATTAGGGATAAAAACGAGTCCGGTCGAATCGGGGTAAGCTAGGTCAAATTTGACTCGGTCAAATTTTGTCTCACTCGACTTATATTTTAGTGAGCCAATTTTCTTAGTTCCCGCTTTATCACACTAAACTCACTAATATTTCGTTTTGCCATATGTTACCATAATTGAAATTGGTAAACCATATATTCATATCATAGGACTAATAAACAATCAATTATAGTTTAAATTCAAAATGTAAACTAAAACCAATATGAAAGCATTCAGCATTAAAAAATCTAGCATGCATGACCAAAGTTAAATCAGAAAATGTTTCTATATCATACTAAAATTTCAAATTAAAAATAAAAAGATTTCAGGGATTGAGAAGCATGGTGGGTTTTTTTTTTACCTCTTTTTTCCTCTTTGTGTGTCGGATTTAAAATTTCTTGTTATTTTAATAGTGTATACTGAGACTCGAACTTGATTTTATCATATTATACGTAGAGGAAAAACCCCTAAATCTATTATATGAGGAGGGAAAAGGGGACACTTGATCCGTATTTGAAATTTCTTTTATATCTTTTATGCATCTTCTTTTGGGTTTTGAAAGGACTTTTGCCTATACTTATAGTTTGTTGGGTTCCATCACCTCCCAATGTCTTTTGGGACATTTTGTACATAATCAAGATTTTCTCCTAAAACAAAGTGTTCAAATTTAAATCGTCAATCTTCACCCAACATGATTCCTTTAAAATCACATAGATCAGCTGGGGATGATAAATTCTCTGTCCCAATTTTTATGATTTAAACTGTCAAAAATAAAAAATTCATCAAAGAAATTCTTTATTTATTTATTTTTCCAAGAAAAATGATAGTAGTATTCTTCTCCATTGTAGCATATTGTATTTAATTTTTCCTAGAAAGAATTGTGAAACTAAGGAGCGAATTCAAAAGTTAATTTCATGAATGAAATATATATTTGTATTTAGGGTATAATTCTTTTTATTTAGAGAATACCTAATTATGATTTTTAAATTATAAATAATATTGAAAATATGTAAATTGTATGTTATAATTTTAAATTTAATAATTATGATAAATATGAATATATAACTAAACCACGCCGTCTTCAATAGGCATTTTGGGTGGTTTTCGTGGTGAAAAACATGCCCCGGTAAACTGTTGGGTTGGATTCTCTCTCTCTCTCTCTCTCTCTCTCTCTCTCTCTCTCTCTCAAACTCAAGGGGACTGTTCGTCTCTCGCCGCACTGAGAGAGCTATCGAACCGACTTTGAGAATCAGCCTTTCTCTTCGCGAATTAGCTGGAGCTTTCTTTTGTTTCGGCTTCCACATACAAACCTGATATTAGGGCTTTCGTTGTCTTCTTTCAACTTAGGCTTCGGAGCTGGGAGTAATTTTTTCAGGTCGGTTCCTCTCTCTCTCTCTCTCTCTCTCTCTCTCGTGATAGAACCTAGGGTTTTTCTCTGCATTTTCTTCTTCACTAACTGTTCCGAAATTCGTGAATCATTTAGTTGCAGGGATAGAGAATGACGACTCGAATCGCTCCAGGTGTGGGAGCGAACTTACTAGGGCAACACTCCGCTGAGAGAAATCAAGACGCTACCGCTTACGTTGGCAATCTCGATCCTCAGGTTCTTCCTCTAAGCTTCCCATGTCTTGCACTTTCCATTCATGAGATTTGAATTTTTCTCTTTATTTAGCTCTGAAAAGTATACTATTTGAATCGTTAAAAGCTTGATCTATTCAGATATAGCCACTGAAATGTGCCACACTGTTATGTATCATAGCAGAGCAAATGGGTCTTCTCAGATTATTCAGTGGCTATGCTAATAGCAAATTATCACTTTTCAATGTCACAAATAGTGTTAAGAGAGACCAAATGCGTCATGGACAGGACAGGACGAATCCAGTGTTGGTAGTTCACACAATCATGTTTGAAAATGTGAAAGATAGTTAGGCCAATTCTACTGGATTTGAATGGTCAAAACGCATTTTATATTTTTTTAAAAGATGCGGATAAGGGCTACCACGTACTATTTGCTGCCACCAAGAACTGGAATTTGTAGACCTCTTTTTAAATACTATGTGTATTTGTTTTAAGGTTTCATTAACAACATAGATATGAAAAGCAAGATTTTTTTAAGCAATCTTGTACTTCTAGAGAGGTGTTTCTTCCAAACCTTGCCATAAAATAGTGGGGTAAAATGTTTTTTGGCTTCTATTCAGTGATTTTGGTGTTGTCTTGCAGGTGACAGAGGAGTTACTATGGGAGTTGTTCGTTCAAGCAGGGCCTGTTGGTATGTACGGTTTTAAGTTATATGATCGTTCATTTTGATAGAATGTTAAAGTATGGTACAAGGTCACTGGATTTAGTATTTCTTGCAATGTGCAGTATTGGAATTGCAGTTTCTGATTGTCTTTACTTAAATCTGTACTTCTTGAGTTTCCTGAGCAATCAGTCTATCGTTAACCCTAGTTTTGGTGCCTAAAAACATGTATATGCAGTCAAATCATGTATATGTCTTTTCCTCTCCCATAATAGAAATTATCATTCTCTATCAGTGTTTCTATAGTTGCTTTGGCTTCAGCCTTTTCTAAATCTCCATACAATATGGAATCCAGGAGCCTGCTTTCTTTTCCTATAGGAATCACCCATTTATGGGCATATTGGAACAGAATTCTTGTACATGGTTTCTTAGTTAGCTTCTTTCTTTTATCATTTGCTGCAAGGTCTTCTAGCTTGTTGTAAAGTGGAAAACAAAGCATTTCAAACTTGGAATGTAAGGTGCCCGTAAAGTGAGAGGAGAGGCCTATAGAAACATCAAAAAATAAGTGCAGATAGGAAGGAGGCCTCTTTAAGATTAAATTTTTGTTAAAATTTTCACTTCCGTTGGCAATGAAATGTTGCAATAATCACCCTTTGAAGGCAAGGCCAAGCCTGTATTCCCATTCTTTGGTAACAAAATACATGCATACTATATATATATTATCAGAATATGTCCTACAATGTTGGAATTGTCCTCTGTATGTATGCTCATTTTTTGAACAACAAGACTCTCCAACCAACAGATAACCATCTGAAAGCCTGTATTCTCAAAAAACTTAGAGTTCAAGGCATATGACTTCTCTGCCATCGGAGGAACTATCTAAGAAAAGAGGATAAAAAACCTCGTCGCAGTCTTAGGTTCAAATAAGACCTGGCTGTATTTTAGCTTGACTCAAACCAGCCGTGAGGAATAAATATATCATATACATGAATATGGGATGAACTAATCATAGTTCAGCTTATCAGCAAAAAGCTCGACAGACGTCCTGAGCTGCTTTCTTAAGAAAATCTATGAGCACTTTGGGATTGCTATAACAAAATTTGAATGGAATGGAACAACTACTTAGCAATTAGTGCATCACTTTGAAAACCTCCAGCTGATCAGGAGTGTTTGAAAGAGGATGTCTGCTTCAAGAAACTTTGGTTCCACCAAAAAATTTATGAATCCAAGAACAACAGATACAGGGAAAAAATCTCCTGGAGAGTCTTCAATAATAACCGATCATATTATTTTGGCAAAATGTCCCTTAGCATGTTAAACTAGACTCTGCATTGAAACCATCTTGGATCATCTCTAAAATGGCTACGAACAGGTGGAAGAAGGTGATCTTTTTGACACCTTATTATGCCATCCAACTAATTGTGCCATGGATGCATGAATTGACGAGTGAAGAGGGAATAACATTAAACGGATTTATCTCCAATTGAGCCTATCTAGGATGGCAACTGAAGAACTTAAATTTTTTTTCCAAGGACTGGACTTAACTGATCATATTATTTTGGCAAATTGTCCCTTAGCATGTTAAACTAGACTCTGCATCGAAACCATCTTGGATCATCTCTAAAATGGCTATGAACAGGTGGAAGAAGGTGATCTTTTTGACACCTTATGATGCCATTCAACTAATTGTCCTGTGGATGCATAGATTGACCAGTGAAGAGGGGATAACATTAAACAGATTTCTCTCCTATTGAGCCTATCTAGGATGGCAACTGAAGAACTTAAATTTTTTTCCAAGGACAGGACTGTCATTATATCAGATATCTTCAAAAACCTGCTCATATATGAAATCAGTGGCCCAAACATTTGCGTGAGCTGAATTAAGAAGAATTTGATCATCAATGGAAGTTGCCTGTAGTTTACTTCATTCCTAATTTTATGCACTATAGCTCATGCAATTGATACTTATTTGCATGTATATTGCATCTAGCTTTTCAAAGGAAAGATGATAAGTGATAAATTGATGAAAATTCCAATCTTTAATCTCTTGTGCTCTTTTCCAGTTAACGTGTATGTCCCCAAAGATCGTGTGACCAACCTTCATCAAGGTTATGGATTTGTAGAGTTCAGAAGTGAAGAGGATGCTGACTATGTGAGAATTTCTTCTCTCTGTTCGTAAAGTTTATATTACTTAAGATTTATCAATGTCATAACATTATTATGACTTTTACCTGGTATTGCAGGCGATTAAGGTTCTAAATATGATAAAACTCTATGGAAAACCAATTCGTGTGAACAAGGTACAGGAAATTCATTCCCTTTCTTTACAATTTCAGAGTGATTGTCGTGTTTTGCTTTTATCTCATGATATTTCCGTTGAAATTGAAATCTGGTCATGATTGTAATTCTAAATTTGATGTGTATCTCATGCTGCATCTGATCGGTTATTGTGTGCTGTTTTTCTAGGCCTCCCAAGATAAAAAGAGCTTGGATGTGGGAGCAAACCTTTTTGTTGGGAACCTTGATCCTGTAAGTCAGATCTTACTTACCCAACGTGTCTCATCATCACATGCACACACTCTCACTTAGACATGCACAGTCTCCTCACCTTTACTTTATGACAGCATTCTTTGGTCTACACTGTAAAGTCAGTCAATTTCTACTAATGCATAAAATTTGTGAGATTACATGCTGAAAGATTGCTTGAGAATGGATAATATGTGTAATGATTTTCAATGAGCATAAGTATTCAAGAAAATGCTTAATTCTTCAACTCTTTGTCAGTTCATGCCTTCTTTGAATAATTTTTTAGAGCAAATATATTTTTTGCTATATGGAGAGGGAGGGAGAGAACTGCATATAGCAAATATATATATCTTTCAGGAAAATTTGACGGCTGACTTGTACAATTACATTGAGAACCAGAGAATATGAATGACTGGTCTGGGCGAACTTAATTACAAACCTGGGGTCTCTTGTTGGTTATGGGGAGTTCCTATTAGCTACCTTTTGCATTCATGGATGCTCTTTTCAAATACACTTTGGTACATTGTAACATATTATGAGATGGATTTCATTGTTCTTTGCAGGATGTGGATGAGAAACTTCTCTATGATACTTTCAGTGCTTTTGGGGTCATTGTCACAAATCCCAAGGTAGTATTTTTATTCCAGTACCTTTCTGTTGCTTTCTAGCTTGTCTGTTCCTATTCTGTTTGCATATAAGTCAGAAATAAATGTCTTTTAATCTAATTTACTGAAAGCAAGGATTTCACAATGAACCCATATTGTATTTTGGTTATTTAATGGCTCTTAAATTTTTAAAATTTGCTTTCAACCCACTTTTACCTGTTTTAAGCCGTTTCTATTCAGTGAAGTAGCGATGAGAAATAATAATCTTGAAAATTTGAGCAATATTGTTCTGAAAGTTGAAAGATGAAGGAAATTGTTTTTGACCTTTTATTTTGGGTTAAAAAGGAGCACATTTCCATATTCCATAAAGTTGATTCTCCGGTATGAAACCAGTGTACCCACTGCTATCTACGGTATTTTTTAGCTCAGATAAGCATCTTCATGTGTTGAAAACCTTTTAAGGATGCAAACATTTGAGTGTTTCTGCTTAGTGGTGAATACTTTTGAGAGGAAATCAGGTTTTGGTAGGCTTCTGACATTAATTTGAGCACAATTTACAGAATCAGATGTGCATTTAACTTCATTATAGAGCACAGGCATTGTTACAGATCACTAATTTTTAAGATCATGACAATTTCTGCAACCCTCCTTGTTAGTTTGGGCAGCATTTTGGAGAGGTTTCTGAGTGCAGGATAATCCGCTTGGGTGATCTGTACATGCTATGTATTTTCTTTTCTTTTGTTATCTTTTTTTAAGGATCACTTGTGTACTTTATGTGATGATTTATTTAGTTTCCTTGCTCTGCTTATTATGAAGTTGATTAGAATTAGTAAATGTGATAAATTAATTTTTCTAATTTGATGTGATTATAGGTTAATGCATCTCAGGAAAGACTATGATGCTTATGGATGTCGCAATTTTCGTTCTTTTCTTTTCTATTCTTTTCTTTTCTTTTCTTTCTTTTTGTTTTTTTTTTTTTTTCTGAGAGATTGCATAACTCTATCAATGTCAGATTTTAGTTTCTTTTCCTGAATATCTACCCATGATTTTGTGCTCATATAATTTTGGTGCTTTTCTGATTCAGATAATGAGAGATCCCGAGACCGGAAATTCTCGAGGCTTTGGTTTTATTAGCTATGATTCTTTTGAGAGTTCTGATGCTGCAATTGAGGTAGCTGATCTGTTTCCTTATTCTCCTTCTCCAAGTGCTATTAATTTTTGCAGAAGTTTCTAAGCTCCAAGTGCTATTAATTGTCACTTTCTCTGAAATAAGCATTCAACAAAATCTGCATTCTTTTGTCTTTAGATTTGTCATATAGTTGACATTGAAAATTTGTATTCTTTCAAGGCTATGAATGGCCAGTATCTTTGCAACCGTCAAATAACTGTATCCTATGCTTACAAGAAAGACACAAAAGGCGAACGTCATGGCACACCTGCAGGTAATCTATTATGTGCTTGATAAGGATTCTATATATTTTTGCAGGTATTAAAAGCATGAAAATTATATTGTCGACCTCCACTTATATTCCTTTTTTCATGGTATTGATGAAATGCAGAGAGAGTTCTGGCTGCAAGTAATCCAAGCACACAGAAGAGCAGGCCTCACACACTGTTTGCAAGTGGGCCTCCAACACATCCCAGTGTTGCTCAAGCCAATGGTACCATTGCCTCAATGCCTCCACGCCCCTTTGCAAATGGTGCTGTTCCTCCAGCCCCTATCCCTGCACTTCGGCCTCCACCTCCACAGGCCTTCCCATCAATGCCACTTGCAGTACCACCATCTTGGCCGGCTCAACAGCAGCCTGGTCAAGTTGCCCCACCACATGTAATGCCTCCACCTCCTCAACAGTTTAGGCCGCCACCTCCGAGCATGCCACCACCACCACAGACAGCTCCAGCACTTTCAAGGCCGCCACCTCCGCCCATGGCAATGGGTGCCCTACCACCCAATTGGCGGCCTCTGCCACCCCCTCTGCAACTATCAGGGAGGCCTCCTATGGGACAAATTCCAATGCTACCACCTCCAAACGCAATTCCCCCACCACCACCAGCAGCAGCTTCAAATTGAAAGTTAGAGAATTCACCGGTCCATTGTTTGGTTCTCTTCGTTTCTGCATTTTAGCAGGACCATTCTCTTATTTTACTATGTTTATGTAAATTGTAACACATCCATGGGTTACTGAGGAGAATTTAGTGCTGAACTTGTATAATTTGTGGATCTCTGTCTCCTGGAAACTGCGAGTTTTGTTATTTAGGCAAAAATTGAAAATTTACATTTTGTGTAGCATGAATTATTATTATTATTATTTTTTGGTTAAAAGCATGAAAGAGTGTGCCTTCTATAGCCAAGTCATTTTTTATTTGACCGACGCTGTTGTTGCATAGGAATTTCACGAGTGTCCGATCAGCATCCCCAGCGATTATGTTTCTGTATGTTCTTGTTGAGCACATAACTGAAGACATTTTCTGTGCATCTCATTGCAAAAGTAGATCAAAACCACAACATGTACTTAATCATAAACACTTATAAGGTGAAATCTTGTTAAACGGGATATTTTAAAAAATCTAAATAAAAGAGTTTTTTTTTAACAAAGAAAAATTTTAAAAGTAGGTTTTAAGTAAAAACTCTTGAGAGGAACTTTTACTTCTTCCTTCTTTTAATGCTCCAATTTTTTTTTAAATTTATATTTTTTTATTTCATTTATATTCTCATATAATTGTTTTTATTTCATTAATATATTCATTTAAATGATACAAAATTTTAGATATACTCATTAATTTTTAACTTTTAACTTTATTTCAAAGTAAAAAAATAAAAAAAAAAATTAACCACTTTATTAAAAAATAAAAAAATCAAACAACTTTTAACCTTTTTAAAAATAATTAATTTTTATGTCTCGAAGAAGATAAGTCAAAAAAAAACCCGCCAATGGTTTGTGAAGCGGCTTTCGTAGATGGTCGTGGCACCTGTTGAGTCCCACGTCAAAGGACTATAAAATGATGGTCCTCTTACAGCCTAACTTTCGGGTAGATTTGCTCCTCAACAAAGACCACACAACAAATTATCTTCATTACCAAAGCTCAATTAGACTGGTCCTAATACTCTTATTAAGTCTCGGATTCGAGTCTTATAAATAAAGAAAACAAACATCGTGCGAACATAACCTTTAAGGGGCCAACTCAATTTGAATCAGATTTAATTGGATAAAAAAAATATAAATTATCTTCATTATGGGTGTCTATGTGTCCTTCACGAGACCAAAAATATTAGGAGAAAATGAATGAAATCTGCTATTAGAATATTCCAACAGACAGATAACTTCATCATCTGCACTTAAAAGGGCATTCTTACATGGTCCAAATTATTGGTTAAGATTTATCCTCCAATCATAAATTTTGTCTACCAAACCTATAAATATGGCCAAATTTTGAGTACTTGGTTTGGAGCATGAGCCTGAATGTGGAAATAGGGCAGGTCATTGTGACCTCTTGGTTTGTGCTCAGCTTTTGGGTCCACAACTTTTGACCTCACCAGGAGTGCCATGTGAATCTGAGGACCATCCAATGATGTAGGAATTGACACATTCGAGAGAAGTTTAAAAAAGGGTCGCCTTTATTGATTGCCAACTTTAACTAACAAGGCAATGAAGGCATTTTTGGTGAGAGGTGTGGTACGACGATTTGGTCAGATCTAATAGGTTTCCAATTACATATGGAGGACATCACAAGCTTAAAAAGGAGAGGTTATGGATAGGAACAACTAATGCTCCAATTAGTGAGGTGGATATGACCATACAAAGATGGAAGGTCTATTATTCCACTAGTCGAATGGTCTATTTGGTAGGGTTAAGAGTTGGTCAAAACAGATTAGGTTACCACCATCTGATAAGGACCGGAAATATTGCAATTTGGAGCCAATTATCTAATCATAGGGACATCAAGGAAAATCAAATGCGGTGTGGTCGCAAGAGCTTTGAAAGAGTATTCAATTGGTCGCACGTCCAAATAAATAACACTATCCACCTCTCTTTTTCTCTGAATGATAACAACTCGAGTTTGCATCATAGTCTTGCCCTACGTATAAAAGAGGAGAAAAGCAAAAGCAAAGAAAGAATAGCACTTCTTATCTAAGTGCAGGTTTGTGTGTCAAAAACCAAAGGAAAAGCTCGGAGCTCCAGCAAATCATCACCTAAAAGGAAAAGATGATAGATCTGGGCCTTTTCCAGAACTGCAGATAGAGAAAGACAGAGAGAGTAAGACAAAGTACGGGGAAAATAATTGGAATAACATGCCTAAAATTTTGTTTAATGGCAGGATACTTGCAAATTAGCGGTAATCTAGTCATTAACAATACAAATATCTTGAAAGTAAGAATGTGATGTTTCTAAAAACAAAGTGCTTAGTTCGTCACTCAAGATACTAACCCCCTCCCTGAAAAAAAAAAAAGTTTCTCTCCGATGCTTCCAACCAAAAGTTTTCTGAAAGAGGGTAATCAGTTCTGTGATCATTTTGTCAAAGGACCCATAGAAGAAAATCAATCAAAAAACTTAACCTGATCACTAAGATATCACCATGCATCTCACAGGGTTATGTAGGTTCTTTTTGTATATTCCCAACTTCCTAATTATCTGAGACAAATTATAAGAGGATAGCACATCCAAGCTGCAAGAATTCCTCAACTCAGTCAATATCATTATCCCATTAGCATATTAGTAAGGTAAATTGCCTCAACATAGGTAAAATGGAATGGTATGGTCAAGAGTATCAAAGGAAGCAGAGTCTACAGATCTTGGCAGAGAAGAAGGAACTAACAAAAACATCTGCGGGAAAGGTTTCACTAGAAGCAAGAGATAACCATTTATTAGCTCCCCAGCAAATAACTTCACCATAACCATATATTAGCTCTCCACCAAATGACTTGGCCATCATAAACTTCCATAAATTTAATTCAGTGTCCCTTGACAATGTAAGAACTACTAAAACTAAGAATGTAGGAGTTTAATTTTTTTTTTCTTATTTTAGATTCCAGAGATAAATCTGTTCCTTCCATCATATATATGTAAATAGTCATGCAATATCAACTAATTCTCGTCCTCTCCACTTTATTGAGGTGATGTTTTGTGGCGTCCAATAAAGCAAGCCTCTAACAACAAAACCATTTCATGCACAAAATATCATATATAAGCACATGGGCAGAATTGTTATTAGAGTTTAACAAGACATAATAGCATATACATATCAAAGGTGGATTATGAAACTTCACACCGCCTTGAATCTCCATGAAAATCCTATAATAAAAATTACACAATGCTTTGCCCTACAACATAAGCATGAGGAAATAGAATGAATGCAGCCATGATTCACCATTGGACAAGGGGCCAATGGAGGAAAGTTATTTAATAACTCCTCTAAATCATAGAAACGTTGATGATGTCTAGGCCAAGAATGACTGTTACCTGGCGATATACCATATAGGAAATATAAATGGAACACAATAAAGGGCAGACAATGGAGAGCCACATAAATAATATGACAATTATATGAATGACCAGAAAATACAAGAAAAGTAGAACACATATGCACTCTCTGATGAAAGGTTGCAAATACAAGCTAATACAGTATTAAAAAAAAAAAATCATCATGGTAATGCACACCGTTTCTGCACCAGCAACCACACTTCACCACAAAACATAAGGAAATCCAAAATGATGATAGGATGAGAGAAGCAAGAAAAACACCTGCCTATTCTCTAAAAATAGAAATGGCCTTCCAGTGTTGAGGATAATTACTTTTCTCTCTCACAAGCTCCATTTTCTATAAGTATTAGTGATGTATGTTCGTTCATCTTCTTAAATTAGCCAGGCTGTCCTCCTTGCACTCAGAAAAACAATGACACTATTTAGAATTTTAGCATCCAAGACACAAAAAACATATGGAGAAATTAATTTCAAGTTTTCTCATGTAGCAGCAAATTGGTGGTAAGTATGCAGGTCACTCGCCACTTCCCAATTGGACACTTTATAAACTATGGTTTCCTAGAAAATCACTCGTGTGGCAATTTCTACTGCAAAACTCCAAGCCATAAAAAAAGCTCTTTCTGAAGTCTTCTTATTATTTCTCTGGATGACAGGAAAACTTCTTACATCTCTACATGCAAGGTTGGGCATGTTGATGATGGACTTCTTTTCCCAAATTTCTGAGTAAAATCATAGAAATTAATTTCCAGACACAACATTACTTCCCAGTCTACACTTAAAACTCCAGTAGAAGGTAGCATCTTCCATTTATTGATCATACCTTCCTCCTCAAGTAGTTCACATGGCTCAAATATGTTGAAATAACCTTAAGAATATCGACATACCGTTCAATTTTCCAAATCAGCAACCTGGGATATTCAGATCAGCTCAGAGATTTGTCCAGAAATGATGGTCTCAGAACTGAAGCGTGTTTGGACCCCAGGATCCATTATCATTGGTGCCGGACCTTCAGGGTTAGCTGCAGCAGCATGCCTCAAATGTAAAGGAGTCCCATCGTTGATTCTTGAGAAAGAGAACTGTCTAGCACCTCTATGGAAACTAAAAACCTATGATCATCTAAGCCTTCACCTCCCAAAAAAAATTGTGAACTGCCTTATATGACATTTCCTTCAGAATTCCCAGATACCCAACAAAGCAGCAGTACATCAACTATTTGGAGGCATATGCTGAACGCTTCTCAATCTAACCTATCTTCAAACAGGAAGTTCAATTGGCATGGTTTGATGCAAACATGAACTTCTGGCGGCTCCAAACTAATAAAACAGAGTTTGTTTGCCGATGGCTCATTGCAGCAACTGGGGAGAATGCGGAACTAGTATTACCAGAGATTACTGGAATCTCAGATTTTGGAGGAAAAATGCTAAATACAAGTAGCTACAAGAATGGCACGGATTTTAAAGGAAGTAAGGTTTTGGTTGTGGGTTGCAGAAACTCTGGCATGGAAACCAGTCTGGACCTAAGCAATAATGGCGCTCAAGTTTCTTTGGTCGTAAGAGACAAGGTGTTAAAGTCTCTCCTACACATTTTATTCCTTTAATTGCCCATCCTTCTTCCACCATAAAGACTCCAAGCTCTTACTGTTGGTAGTGGAGTTAAATTTGGACCAAAGCATATTTAAGTTTCAAAGAGTTAACATATTTTGGACAGCAACCTTGCTTGGCCAGCTTGGTGATGACTAAAGTGTCAGTGTAATTGTTTAGTATTTAGTTTGTTGCATCCATCCAAAAAATCTTCTTGCAAAACAATTTTTTTTCCTGAAGCATTTTATCTTATGCTTGCAGCTTCACGTATTGCCCAGGGAGATTCTTGGTAGGTCAACCTTTGCAGTTTCGTTGTGGCTGCTTAAATGGTTTCCTGTGAAATTGGTCAACCGATTTCTCCTCCTTTGTTCATGGCTCATTCTTGGTGACACACATCAAGTTGGGATTAGCAGACCCCCAGTTGGGCCCATTGAATTGAAGAACATAAATGGGAAAACCCCAGTCCTGGATGCTGGAGCCATAAACAAAATAAAGTTGGGAGAAATCAAGGTCAGGTCCACATATGCCACACAGATAGCACTCCTACATACATATTACACACTTGAAGTAATTAAGACAAGCTAACACCCCTTTTTTGTGGGGTTTGGCAGGAGGGTTTTGATGTATATTATTTTTCCATAGATGTATAGATGGTTCTAGATGAGAAGAGAGGTTAAGGGGCTAATATGTTACTCAACCACTAAGTAGGGCATATATGAACCCTCTTGAGCATTAGATATGTCCACTTAGAAGTAAAGACGATATATATTATTATCCTATTTAATCTATTATATGGATCATTGAGTCACATACTACCCCCCACCCCCCAAAATGCTTGAATATGCACTTCACAGTAACATTTCCATCAATGAAGATCAGTTAGTCAAAAATGAAAGAGCAACCAAATTATTATGTATGATTTTCATGCAGGTATATGACAATTTATCTCCTAGCTTCGAAACCTACCAATGAAATTCTCAGGTAGTTCCAGGTATTCAAAGATTTACAAACAAGGGAGCAGAATTTGTGAATGGCAAAGTAGAAGAATTTGAATCAGTAATTCTAGCAACTGGCTACACAAGCAATGTCCCATCATGGCTTAAGGTAGAATCACAAGATCTATTCGTATATATGCTCTTTGCAAAGTGTGAATTTTGATAGGATTGTATCAACAAATAAATAGATCAGGAAGATCATCCAACTAAGACAAAGAATCATCAGACAAAATTTTCAAATTTGTAAAATTGTAAAATATTAAAACTATATTCAAAATTAAATATTAAAAAAAAGTAAAGGAAAAGTTTTTCATGGTACATGGGATCGAAGATTAGTATAGAATAAAAAGATTCTTCTTGAACATAGTTAAGCAGATTATTTTTGCCATTTTTATTAATTATGTTGCTATTAATTCTGATATGATCAAGTTAATTTTGGAACATCAAAACAGGATGGTGAGTTCTTTGGCAAGCAAAGAGGATATCCAAAGATACCATTTTCCAACAAATGGAAAGGCAAGAATGGGCTCTATAGCATTAGTTTTACTGGACAAGGCTTGTTTGGAGCCTCCTTTGATGCAAAAAGAGTAGCAGAAGATATTTGGGGGCAATGGAACTCCCAAATGAAGCATCTTCAACTTGGAAAACAGGTTTAGATATATAATTCAGAGTATTACAGAATATCACTGATAAAACCGGCCTTATTGTTTCAATTATATGCTAATAATGTATGTGACATAAATTAGCCAAAGATGGGAGTGGAGACGTTTAGCTGATCACTGTCATTGAAGATAGTAATGCTGACTAGGTTACCAGTCTTAACAAGAACACTTGCTAATCTGTGAGAGGTTGGGATTTGCTTAGTCTTTTTGGAGTGCTTCATAGAAACTGCTGTTAATCCATTTGCACAAGCACTACATTACAGATAAAAATTATCCCACGTTTGATAGAATAAGCAACTCTATATCTATACGGATCTAATAAGTAGCAATTTAAGAATTTTCGCCATAACTAGTTGATGACCCCAAAATTGTTGAAGACTAGTCACATTACTTGGCAATTAGCATAATTAACAACTCTATGCCTGCCATTTAAATAAGATTTACACGAAGCTAAGGGATAAAAGCAGCTACAGTAGGGTTGCTATGCCGAATCAATCAGAGTACTTTACAACATATGAAACTAGGTATTGCACTACAGTTAGCTTTTTAAAAACTCCAGTCTAGTTCAGATACAACCATGCGTTCATTATTATCAATGACATCATAGAATTCTGAAATGATGCGGAAACCAAACCAACCTCAAGAAATTAAGAAAGAATACAGGGAAACCTAAAGGTAATTTAGCTCTCATTGGCATTTTGCCAGCAACTTAAAATAGAGAAGCCCCATCCAACTCCATAAAATAGATCACCAAACAACCACATCCAAAAATCTATTCTTTTTCCCTTAAGCATGTGTTTCTGCTCCATGACATGAAATTCAAAATAATTACCACTCATCCCTAAAGACAACAATTTTATCATGTCACCGTCGCATTGCTCAATAAACTGCACTTAAAATGGTCCCCAGAGATTAATCTGTCAACCATTAAGGGTATAATTGTTCCAATCATAAATTGTGACCCATAAATATGTCATCTACCAAAACATAAAAAGATACTTTGAACATCCCAAACTCCCTGGTCCAGTCAATTAACACCACAAATTATTGCGATAGTAGAAGTCACTCTAAATTCTTATTCTCCTTGTCCCCTACTGTACTATACATCCTAAACGAGAATGTTTAGAACTGTAAATAAAATCACTTGAAACTTCTATTACAAAACTTGGTGCAAAATAAGGTTGAAGAGCAATGAAAGCCACATAGTCTTTTTAGAAAAGAAAGCAATCCAAACTGTTAAGCAGTGATGAACTACTCACATTGATATCATAATATTCCAAAATTCCTAAAATTCCAAATACAATTCTTGAGTTCAAGAAAAAAAGGTCTCAGCTGGTAATGCAAAGACTCAAAGAATCCCTTTCTTTTAGTTGATTGATAAGTAGGCCCTCTAATTAAGTTGTGGTATTTAGCCTCCAATTCGAGCTATACCTCTCAACTCAACTGGTTATAAATATGAAACAAAGAAAATTATGAAATCAAAGAGATCAGACATTTTTTATTGTTTAAGCAAGAAACAGGTAGTAAGAAGAAAATAGCTTTTGCTTACCTCTAGTAACCAGTCATTAACAAATCCTAAGAGAAAAGTACCAAGGCTGTTACTTAAATCACTAATCAAACTTCGACAAAGAAAGCAAAAATTTTCAATAACTTTGATCAAAATGGCATACTTGTTACCGCAGTTTAAGAATTTGTCACCATTATAAAATGGACATTAAAGTAAAACTTTGATACCAATGAATAGGGAGTGCAGTGCCATGGCCAGGCCAAGCATCCATAATAAGACCCACAAGCATAGCCTGACAGCAACCAAGCCTAATTTGGGCCAGTTTTGAAAATATAAGATAGTCAACCTTATTTCATGCTGGATGGGCAGCCCAAGCACGCCGCTAGGCTCCAATTTGTGGTCTAGGCCTAAGAATGTAACGAGTTCGATTCAACCTCATTCCATCTGCTCCTTGGTTATTATTTCTTCTCAATTTCTCATTTTCTTTGGGTGGGGGCGCAAACAGGAGTTGTCAATAAGAGAAAACAAGCAGGTATTGCACAGAGTTGCGTTTTCATCTCTTATTAGCTAATCTGAAACATATGGAAGTTTACAAGGAGGAAGAGAAATACCTTATGATTGTATTTGTTTTTAGCCAGAACAAACCATGTGCACATTTCATGCAAAGCATCAACTGTTGGTAGGTTGGAAGATCTACATGTCAAAGTCCCACATACTCTCAGCGGTTATTTTTGGTAGCTTTGAACGCTCTGTCAAATTGAGAGATGCCGAAATCTGATGAACAGAGAACAACAGATCAGGAAAATATGTATAACAATTTATTGGAGAATATGCTATATACAACTAAAAATCAATATTAAATCATGCAACAAATCAATCAAAAACTGGACCTAATGAACACTGTAGTTCACGATCATAAAAAGTATGGGACCCCATGGGCAATAAGTTTGGAATCTTTCAGACAGTGTTGATAATGAATGATGAAGATTTATTGGCCCATATAGCTAAGTTTTGAAAACAAGAAATTTTAGAAGAAGGAGGTGTGCCCTTAAAAAAAAAAAAGAAAGAAAAGAAAATAAAATAAAAAACAGTGTGTTGGTAACCAACTTAAACAACCAAGCCAAAAATTTCTCCTATTTTAGATCTTACGTGGTACAGAAAATGTAAAGCCAAATAACATGCATCAAAATCCCAAAAATAAATTAATATCGAAAGCTTGGATTGAAACTATTAGATGCGCAGGAGCATGAAAGAGAGAGTTACATAATGTCCTAGAACTTTATCACTTTGTAGAGATTAAACTCCTTAAGGGAGTCATCATCTACCAACTTGTCATACATGACATGGACCCTTATAACATAGAAATACCAAGAGGAAAGGGTGATAAAGTTTTCTTAGCATGTAAAAGTAAATGCATTAGAGACTGTATGCACTTACATATCACCTTTGAACCAGATTTGGAAGCAGAAAACACATCCTCAAACCATAGACAAACAGCTCAAAATTAAAGAATAATAATATATGTCAAAAAAGCATTCCACCAAAAAACTGAACTAATATGGCATAGATTCATTAGTTATTAAAAAGCATAACATATTTTCTACATGGTCGAACCCAAGTCACTATATCCCTAAATGTTCTTGCCCCCTAAAATTTATAATTCCCCAATTCCCCTGGAGAATTATAATTCCAAATGCATATTATACCTCACCCTCATATTATAAATTTGTGGTTTCACCCCTACAATATTTCAACTAACAAAACTGTACATGCTGGAGTCCAGTAAAATTGCTGTTAAATTTTCCTTGCATGTATAAACATTTCCCCATGGTAAAATCACAATTGTCCTAACAAGTAGTATTTATAACATCGCCAGAAAAGCTTAGAGAGATTAACAGAAAATGTATCAATGTAAACAAAACCCACCAAGAGTTTTCTCATAATAAAATGACTTATACCTTGAAGGCCCCATTAATTTTTGAATTCCTCATCCACTCCAGCCCCAAAACCTTAGTTGAAGTCGCATAAGAAGCTACAAACAGATCATCATCGGAAATCCTCTGCAAAATCGCCAAATCCCACGTATTCTTCTTCACATCATAACACGGCTCAATAGTTCTCACACCATTGTGAACATGACTACACTTCAACTTACAATTTCCGGATTCAAATTCATACATGGCAGACATCTTATTCCGCGAATCAATCACAAGAGTCCCATCCACAACCGTCAGATTCTTACCTTTCCAATGCGTATAACTCAAATTCAAGGGCTTGTCCGAAACCACAGTCGTGTTCATAAATCGAAACATAAAATCCTAGACAGTAAGATTGATTTCGAGCACGTGAAAATTATTATCGAAAAAATTGATGACTGAATTGACAAAATCTAATACAAATCGCACCGCATTAGTCAAATCCCTAGTTGAAATCGAACACGACATGAATGAGAATGAATTTGAGAAAAAAAATTTTGATTACCTTTTCGGGGACGCTGTAGTCGATGAGGAAAGAGCCAGGTTTTTCTAGAGAGAGAGAGAGAGAGTTTAGGTTTGGGCGATTGACGAAGATCTCGTCTGAGACGCGAAGGTTGGTGTCGCCGGCGATCATCGTGACGGTGCCCGTGACCGAGCTTTTGGTTTTGGTGTCGTAACTTCCTTTGACCGAGACTTTCATCATTTTCTCAGAGAGAGAGAGAGAGAGAGCAGAGAGAGCAAAGAAAGCGGTGGCGATGAGAGAGAGAGAGAGAAGTTTCGAATGCGAGGGAGGGAAAGCATAACTAACTTGCGAGTTGGTTGATTGATTCCGTGTTCTTGTATTTTAACTACCACTACTACCTGATAGACTACCCATTCATTAATTCCCACGTCGGCTGTGACTCCTCTAAGTTTGTTGGGCCGGGCCCAAAAGAAAATTCTTTAAAGGAATCGGCCCAACCAAAGATGGAGCCCACGAGGGAATTAGCCATAAACGGTGAACTTATTTGTTTATTTATTTTTTTACTATATCGATAGCTATCCATAGTTATACTCCAACTAATCTGATTCGAGACTTACAATGACCCATTTAAGGGACTACCCTCCCAACATAATTTTTTCCATACCCAAATCACGAGTCGAATTCGATAACTTAGTTAAAGAATCTAATATCATATCCCAATAGATCAACTGTCCATTGGTATAAACAGTGATTTTCCAAACACAAGAAATGGAGAAAAACTATGTTCTTTATTTATTTCACAATAAATGGAGAAAAATAAGAAGCACTAGAAATTTATTTTGATCAAAATTTGATTTTAAATAGGAAATGTAGGAAGATGTAAGGACATTAATAAGTTATTATATTAAAAAATTTATATAATCTCAATTTATTTTAAATTTAATTTTTTCCCAACATAACTATTTTTTTTTTTTTGTGGGACGATTCCAAATACCATACTTTAATGTTGTTATTTTTTTTAGATGATCTTTACTTAAATCATTTAGATTGTACATTGAATTTTTTAGAACTGTTGATCTCATTTAGGAGGATTGAGATTGACTATTGTTGAGATTGGGTGGAATTCTTAACATATAAAGTTTATGGGTATAATAATAATTAAGATTTTTAATAAAAATATTAATTTTTATTTACAAAATTCCATAGTATAATTAGAAAATCTTTATTTCATTTGAAAATGTTATGAAACAAAATAAAAATAAATTAATATAAATCCAAATCAAACGAGAACATTGAAATAAGAAATGATATCTCAGTAACCGTAAAAGCTTTATTTCATGCATGCACTCGAGGGTAAAAGTTATGATGTTTAAAGAGACGAGCAATCGATTTTTATTAAAAAATTGATGAATAATCAATTTAATAGAATAATGTATTCAATTCGTAAATCATATTTTAAATTTAAAATTTAAAAATAAAAAAGAAATTATATTTGAAAAATTCTCTCCCCGAGTAATGTTTAAAGTGACGAGCAACACGAAATTAATTTATAAGATATTATATAAGTTTTTTTCTTAAAATTTTCACTCTCGCCACCCTGAAAGGCTATGTCATAAATGAGCTTGATCGCTACCCTTTTTTGTCGCCCTCAAGCTCTTGCAGTTGAATCATTCAAAACGGGAACCAGAATAGAATAGACCCAAATCCTAATCAATCCTTCTCGGGCATTCATCACGAGGAGGCTGACATGCAAAAAAAAAATTGATCAGACGGTACAGCTGCTCAGAATTTCAGGAATTTAGAGAGAGAGAGAGAGAGAGAGAGAGAGTGAGAGAGAGATGGGCCATGCAGGGCTTAAGATACGATATCATTAGTGAAATCAAATCGAGAGAGATCTATAAATGCATGCAGAAGACAGTAGGCGCCAATAAATAAAAAGGCTGGGACAGGCTCTGATTGGATACTGAGCCCTCGGTTTACTTCTTCTTCTTTAAAGGAAGGAATCTCTGAAAATTTTACATTCTCCTGATCCCTGTTTGCGGGGGTATTAGTATTTTGCGTCTCCTTTACGAAAACGCATAAAGACTTCCCCATTACTACAGTCGTACTTGAGAAAGCTCATTTTTCCATTTATTTTATTTTATTTAAATTTTTTACTAAAATAAATTTTTTAGTAAAAATACAAAGAATATGAAAATAAAGCTTTCACTAAAATTTAATTAATTATTATTATTATATTAAATTTTAATTAATTTTGAATAGAAAGATTTATCTATTATAATATTTCACCTGCTACCACTACTAGTGCAGTGCCAAACACAAAAGGTTAGAAATTTCCATGGCCTCTCTTGTGCAATTCAAGGGAACTCGCACTGCTTCTGGTGCTTTCACTTGTCTTGTATCCGTCTGTGATGTACTGTCCCACCAACATTGACACGCTTTCGTACCTGCCATGGCGCCCTGTTTGATGGCATGAAGTAAGCATTTTTCTAGGGTTAGACATATTATATGGTAATTTAGCGATTATAATTCATATTGATATTTTAAAAAGTTTTTATTTATATATTATTACTCTTATAATTTAAAATTTAATAATTAAAGCCCTCTTACTTTTAATCACGGTGATAATTTTAAAATTTTTAATTTAAATCTTAATTTGATAATTATGAAACGATTTATTCCAATGTGAGTATTAATACAGAATAATTAATTAGAAAAATATACGGTAGTCATCAAATCAAGGTTTAAATATAAGTTGTTAGTTTCTATATAGTTGGCATTGGATAATCTTATTATTTAATTAATGGTAAGGGGTTATGTTCCAATAGTATGAATCACAAATTAGTTAATTGCCATTTTTTAATTATAATATATTTATTATGGATCAACATGAGGTACATGAATCTTGGATTATACAATATATTTGATCGAGTCTGTTTCTATTTTATTTTATTGTATTTGTAATATTTTAATTAAAATAATTTATTTTACAACAATATTAAAATTTTATAAATAAAATTAAACTTTTCTTAAAAGTATAACTAAAAAAATGAGAACGTCACAAGTACTTTATCATTTTACTTTGATAATCTCTCTCTCTCTCTCTCTATCAAAATTATAGTATATCTTCTTAAACCATCATTCAAAATGCACATTATATTTAATCTCTCTTAATATAAATTTATAATTCTACTTTTGTATATTTCACTATAAATATTCTAAAAGTTGATGGATGGATTAAAAAATATTATATGTTTTGAGAATATTTTAAAAATATTATATATCAAAATCAAATTTAATTAATTTGATTTTAAAAATATTTAATATTTTTATTTATATTTTTAATATTTAAATAATAAATTTTTTATATAAATCTAACATATTATAATATTTTATCAAAGCAACAGTGTATATTTTTATTATTTTTTCATTATTTAAAATAATATTATAGTCATGTTTAAATTTATTTAATAAAATAAATATTTTTTAGAGATTAAATAGAACGTGGTGGGGATTATACGGTCTTCTTATCGTGGCTCGAGAATGATGGCCCAGAAACCAAAGGAGAGAAATTGTGGGACCTAGCATTTGATGATTCAAACATGTGCATGGGGATCACTACAGCTCGGGTAGCCGCTGGGGTTAGCTTAGGAAGAATTCTGCAATTCCCCCAAAGTTTGAAAAATCATTGCATTGTCTTTCAATGGTCGGGACAGGAGAGATTTGATTCAGTCCACCCAATTAGGGTCCCACGGGGGTAAAAATCGGCAGACAAAGCTGTGGCCCCGTTAATGAGGTTGAACGCGAAGAGGCATTGTTTTGTCAAACCAAAATTTTTAAAGAAAGATCACTTCTTCCCTCGAAAACACTGTCCATGTGGTGTCCTCTATTGTCTTCTTTGATCGATATAGAGAGAGAGAGAGAGAGAGAGAGAGAGATGTATACGGACAAAAATTAGTATAGTGAAAAGTTTATTAAATTGTTTTATTAATTAAAATTTTTGAAATAAAAAAATAATAAGAAAACTCTTTTTATAGATGATTTAATAATAATTTAATTTAATTAATTAAAATATAATTTAAATATCGATGATTTAAACAACAACAACGGAGAGAGACGAGTGTATAACCATGGTGGCAAGTTAAAATTGGCTTACGTAAGGACCCACTAGCCACGAGCAAGTGAGGTCAATTCATGCCCATAAATGAAAAGCAAGGCATTTCTTTTATATTATACAAATCTATATCATGAAATCGGTATTTATAATTATATTTTAATTAATTTAATTTAAAATTTATAATAACTCATTTAAAAATTATCGAAAATCAAGCATTGATATAAATTAAAGATTTAAGTAAAATTTACAATATAAAATCCATTGTCATAAGATAATTTAATTATTTTAAAGAGAAGTTAATTTTTATCTACATATTCTATATTTTTATAAAAAGATTGATTTTAATTTAAAATATCATATATATATATATATATATATATATATATATATATAAGTTTACTATCATACTGTGCCGTGATTTTTGTGATAGGAATGTGCAAAACCATTTTCCTATTGTTCATCGGCAGTTATTGTTTTGGGTAGTACCTGATATGAGATACACGTTTTTCTCACCAAACCCATCCGTGGAACTCTATATTATAAAATGGGTTTCTAGGGTAATACATTTCTTTTATCAATACTCATGGGATTTCAAAGGTCTCTGAAACATCGATGTCTGACTCATACGATATTAATATTTATTAATAAAAATTTTAAATTTAAATTTTATTTATAACAAAAATAAATATCGAGAAAGTTTTATTACTTGAATATCTAATTTAATTTAAATTATATTTAATCAAATTTAATATAATTATCGAGTTATGTCTCCTAAATACCACGTGAAATCCTTAATATCGTAGAAAAGTATTTAAAAGTCATCAAAAGAAATAGAAAATAAATAAATAAAATTAAGACGGGTCCCATCATCAGGTTTGAAAAACTCATCTCTTCTAAAACTTATATTCTTGAAATTAAAAAAAAAAAGAAAAAACTTTTAAAAGGAGCTTGCATGAATTAATTTTTGGACGGTGTAATATGGCTCAAGAGATTTTAAAAATCCAATCTAGCATCCTGACCAATTCAATTACCTGAAAAAGAAAAAAAATTCTAATGGGGGAAAATTTTCTTTTCTTTTTTTTTTTAATAAAAGGAGATATTTTTGAAAATATATTTTTACGTATTATCATAAGATTTTATACTTATACCAATGCTAGTTAATTTAATGGTTGGATACCGATATTCTCTAAAGAAATTTTATGATCGAGTTTTAAGAGAGTTTTGTTATTCCACCCGAATTTAATTTAGTTAAACCCAATATCAAATACTTTATTAAATAAATTATACTTATTATATAATATTTATTATTATTTTATACATTATGATAAGAGTTTGCACAGCTTGTAGGGTAAAATTCATTTTGATCGTGACATCGAGAAGGACTTTCACCTTTATAGAATGACGTTAATCCCTTTAACCCTCACCAAAATGAAAACCTAATGATTCAATCACTTGAGCATATTTTCACATATAACTTTTTAACCAAATTCAAACCTCGAAGCATGTATGGGGTCTAACTGGGCAACCGGCTCGGTGATCCAGTTGTGGGGATTATGTAAAGTGCAAGAGAAACCAGCAAAATAAGAGGAAAAACAAAATTCATAACATGAATTGAACACATAATTAAGGTAAATTATTATTAACATTTCAAAGGGCTTTAACGGAGACACGTCCAGTGGCAATGGGAGTTTTAGAGAACAAGGCCTCCCAAATCTCGGAAAAGACCTCAACGATAAGTGCATGATGCTCACGAGAATTGAGCGACAGAAAACAATGCAGCAACTGCTCCAAATCATCTTCCTCAAACATTTGCTTCCCCAAAATCATTTCCATCATCGACCTCTTGAAATCCTCGTACGGATCCTCCGACTTCTTTACTACCGCGAAGCTCTCTCTCACTTTCCCATCAACCGCGCATGATATCAACCTCTGAAACATCGAAAGCCTCGCCGGTGACTCACATTCCGGAGATGTACACGACATCCTCACTTTCCTCGTCCTCGTCCTCGTCCTCGTCTTCTTCTTGTTCCTTTTCTTTTTCCGACGGTTCTTCTTGGTCGTAGGAATTTCGCGGACTGTTTCTAAGGAATCAGTTGAGAAGCTTCTAGAAGACGAGACCAAAGTTTCGGTTTCTTCTTCTTCTTCTTCCTCATCCTCGTCGTAGTCTCTTTCGCTGCTGAATAAACCGCTGTCGGCCGAGGAAGTGCTTATTCGGAGAACTTTCTGGAAGTTTCGTTTCTTTTTGGTTTTCCGCTTCTTTTTCTCGACGGTTGGAATAAGGAGTGTCGGGGCCAAAACAACGTTATTTTGGTCCTCGGAGTCGCTAGATACGGACGAGTTGTATATCTTTCGACGGGGAGTTTCGTTCTCGTCGTCGATTTTGGCGACGGTATGCCATTTGTCTTCCTTTTGCCACTCGAAAATTTCTGCATCTGGGGATGAGCTGTGATCGTCCGAGGAAACGTGCTGCTGTTGTTTGTGGGAGCGTGAGATGAAGCCGCCGCAGCCGACGGACGTGAGTGCTGAGGACACGTGGCGCCTGATGGAGGAGCGATGGGGCTTGGATGAGGGTCTTTGGAGATCGACGGTGGAAATTGTAGGGTGGAGCGGAGAGGGTTTGAAGATCGAAGGGACAGGATCTGCAGGGATAGTTGAAGGGTCTTTTGATCGGCAGGATTGGAAGGAGGGAATTACTTTAAAAATCCGAAGCTTGAAATGCTTCGCCATTCTCTCCCTCTTTCTCTCTCACCTTGAATTTGCTAAGTGAAGAAGACAATGCGTGAACTATTTGTGGGCAAGGGAGTTGGGGGGGTTTAATAGGACAAGAAACATGACTATTTTTCGCTTTTTTTGGTTGATAACATGAGACTATTTTTAATGTAAAAAACTCAGGAAGACGACGGGCAAAATGTCAAATATGCGTATGAAAGTAATTAATTTGCTGTCGCCAACGTGCCCATACGGGGAAAAAAGAAAAGGTCAGGGGGGGGGGGGATTTGATAATTGCAAATGATGGGTGTAAGGGTCCTTCCGAGCAAAGAGCATGGCTCATGCAAAAAGCAAGTTGGCTCTGTCGGTATGATTCTCTTTTCTTTAAAGAGATTCAAGGAGAGACTAAAAAATGCATAAAGTAAATCACAGTCCATTCATTATAAAAAAAATGAATACCTTTCACATTAGAACAAATTGCCTGACATATTCTAAGAGAGTTTCAAAGAATAATTCAATTAATTTTTGAATAAATTACTTTTGGAAAAAAAAAATCGTGGTAAATAAAATGGGCCCAAGGACCCCCGAAGTTTTTTAAATATATATGAATATAATATATAAAATTTAAAAATTATAATTCAAAATATTTTTTATTTTTTAATGGTTACATACCGCATTCTCTGAATCATAGCTCTAAATATATATTACACTTTTATATAGATTTTCGGATTTCCCCTTATAAATAGTTTTTCTCTTTTGTAAATTAATTCATTTTAACAGCTATTTATAAAGTTTGCAAATAGTCTTGTAAATTGCTCATATAAATAAGAATTTACACTCCCTATCAAGTTGCATTGTCCTTTATGTAAAATGAATTCATATTTTTGGTGATCGTTGTGTTTGAAATCTTTCATCTGAGTTCAATTTATCTTGATTTATTTTTTAATAAAAATAAATAATTTTCATAAAAAACATAGATTTTTTAAATAAAAATTGAACTTTCTAAATTTCAAATTATGATAATTTTCACATTGAAAAAAGTTAAACTAATTTTCAAACCAACTTTAATTTTTTTTTTTAAAAAAACATAGCATGTCTCAGGCATGTATTTTGACCAACTTAATTAAAATTTTATTTAATTTGTAGGTATATTATTGAATAGAAAAATTCTCAGCGCTGCATCAAGGACCTATGGTAGTGACTTCTTTCTTTTCTCAAGCTTAGATCAAATTTGAATCCCCCCGCTCCCAAAAATTTACCATGCAGGCAAAAAAAAAGATAAAAGATAATGGCCGGCTGCAATGCGATATGGGAGCGGCGAGAGCTGGCATTTTCCCAGCTTCATGAAATAATTAAGAAAATTAACCTCAGTATAGAGGAGTTGGGCTGGCATGCTTTACTTTTGAGCTAAAATTGCGGAGAGAGAGAGAGAGAGAGGAAACCCGGGGCCGGCCATCACCGTGCGAAGACTGTCCCGACCCGTGGTTGATTCGCATAGATGGCTAGGCCTGCAACGCGGTCATTTCATTGAAATATAGAGGAGTACCACCACACTGCGCCTTTATATAAATTAAATTACTAAAAAGTATCGATATTTATAATACGTAAGAGTCTCAAAAAATAGCTAAGAATATATATATATATATATATATATATATATATATATAAACCGGTCATTGTCCCGCGCGAATGCACTGAATACCCACCGGATGTAAATTATATTTTTTCACCGTAGAAATATTTATTAAATTTATAATTAATTTAATATTTAAATTTAATTATTATTCAAATCATTGAAAAATATAATATATATCAATGATAAGGAAAAAAAAGTTTAACCATTGGAATTAAAAAAAACCAATTAATGAGATAAAAAAATATAATAAGTTTAGTAAAAAAATAATAAAAATAAAGAGATGATTATTCGTAAGATTCGAATAAAAAAAACAAAAGGTGAAAAAGCTATATTATAAAAAAAGGACTCAAGAGGAAAAAAAGGGCAAAAAAAAAAAGTAAGGACTTGAACAGAAGAAATAAAAACTATGATTTGAAAATAAATAGACAATAATCGTGAGACAAAAAAAGGAAAAAAACCTATATTTAAAAAAGATGAAGGACTAAAACAAAAAAAAAATTGGGTCAAAAAAGGATATGAATGGACAAGTGGAGTAAAAAAAAGAGCAGAAACTTGAATGAAAAAATATAAAAAATTATGGTTTAAAAATAAAGAAACGATCATCCGCGAGACCAAAAAAAAAAGGGAACAAATATATGTCCTAAAAAACCGAAGGATTTAAGCAAAAAAATGTAATGAAAAAAAAAGTGTGGTCTCATGAAGATGAAAGAATCAAATGAAAAAAAATGGATAAAAAAAATCGCAAGAACTTGAATGAAACTAAAAAAAAAAATTAAAATGAAGTATGATCCCAAAAAGATGAAAGATCTAAACGAAAAAACCCAAGTCAAAATGAAGAAATGCAAGGATTTGAATGAAAAAATCGGGTCTCAAGAAAAATAAAATGCAGTCTCAAAAAGATAAAGAATCTAAGTGAAAAAAATTGGGTCAAAAGAAAAAATGTAAAGATTTGAATAAAAAAAATAAGGTCCCAAAAATATGGGACAACCAAGTAGGGATATCTTCTGGAAAAAAAGAAAAGGATGCAAAAGGAAAAAAAAAAAGAAGCTGTACGAAAATAATGGACATGAATGAAAAAAAAAAAGAAGTTGTGATAAAAGAATAACAGCAACCACTTAGAGATGCAAGAAAAGGGTCTCAAAAAGATGAAGAATCAAAACAAGAAAAATGGTTAAAACGAAAAGTGAAACATCTTGAATGAAAAAACTGTAGGGTTCAAAAGATATGGGATGACCAAGCAGAGATATAAAAAAAGGATGCACGCAAATGAAAAAAAAAAGAGATTGTGGTGAAAAAAAGTAGTGGACGACCGCTTAGAAACGTTCGAATTTTCGTGTGAACAATAAAGTGCTTCGATGTTTTATATCTATAGTAATTGGAATGAATCTGATTTATAAATAAATGGACAATCACTCATAAAGGAAAAAAATAAAATGGAAAAACTTATATCCCAAAAAGACGAAATACTTAATCAAGAAAAAAAGTGCAAAGAATTGAATGAAAAAAAAAAATTGTCTCAAAAGGATGAAACTCTAAGCATAAAACGTAGGGTCAAAAAAATGCAAGGACTTAAATAAATAAATAAAATGTGGTTATGGGTAAAAAAAAGGTTTAAGGACCTGAATTAAAAAAAATATGAAAAAAAGAATAAAAATAGTACAGGAACTGAATAAAAAAAAAAGGTGTAGTCCCAAAAGGAAGAAGGGCCAAAGTGAAAAAAAATGGTCAAAAAACACTGCAAGGACTTAAAGGAAAAAAATAGTGTGGTCATGGGTTCAAAAACAAAAGTGCAAGCGGAAAAAAACGAAGGACCTTAGCCAAAAAAATAAAAAGAAGGACCCTGAAAAAAAAAAGAAACGAAAAAGGTCCAACAAAATGGTTCAAGGACTTGATTGGAAAAAACAAAAAAGATAAAAGACAAATGAATGAAAAAAAGAAAAATGGACAAAAAAAGGTGTGATCACGGGATAAAAGTGCAAAAACCTGAATTAAAAAAAAAAAAAGTGAAAAAATGGGTAAAAAAAATATAAGTAATTGAATGAAAAAAAAAATATGGTCCCAAGAAGACGAAGGGCCCAAGCCAAAATGGTTAGGTCAAAAAACAGCTCAAGGACTTGAAGAAGAAAATAGTGTGGCAAAAAAGTGCAAGCGGGAAAAAAGAAGGGAGTAAAAAAGAGGGGTGCAAGGATGTGATTGGAGAAAAAATAACATAGTGGGGTCAAAAAGATGAAGGACTAAAATGAAAAACAAAAAGAAAAAGGGTAAAAAAATAAAAGAAAAAACATAGTGGGGTAAAATAATAGCGAACAACCATCCAGAGCCGTTCAAAAAGAAGGAATAGTGGCGGGTGAATCGGCTTTTTTATATATAGGGAATACACATAATTTTTGGACTTCAATTCCCCTGTAAAACACAATTACATGTACTTGGACTCGTATAGTTGTTCCCAATGCATAGTTTACCCGGTGAGAATGGTGCTACCTCCTATAATCAAAACCTTATTAAAATCTTAAAAATGAAAAAAATTATGTTAAAAAGATTCTTAAAAAAGATTCTGATAGTGATTTGAATTGAATTAATCGATTATGATTTTGAATACTAATAAATGAAAGTGTTACGTAACATAAAAAAAAAAATGTATATAGAATATAGTTAATTAATTTTTGGGGTATAATCTGTGATTTTTTTTTAATCTTTTCTTTAGTCGTGGAAGGGCCGTGAAAGGCGTCAAAAAAAAAAAGGAAAAAGAAAAGAAAAAACCCCATAATACAAAGAAGCTCACGAGCTAGACCTGAAAGCAAAGCTTGGAACCACAAGATGATGGGGATTCGTCGCAAATCTAAAGATATGCAAAAGGACGAATGATGAAGTTTGGAGGCTATGGCATGGCTAAATCTAGCGCTATAAAAAGAGACTTCCAAGCTGCGTAGAGATGGACCCTAAGGTGGAAAGGAAACCATTCTGCTGAGGAAGGACTTTCCCTTGGTTGTCATCAAGATAATTTGATACTCTCTCTTTCTCTCTCCATAATTCAAAATCAAGATAATTTGATGAGGGCATGTTGGAGACTTATCTCGAGCGACTAGCATTCAGAGATTGCCCGTTTTTAGGGAGATAAATAAATGGTAAATCGGAGATAAATTTAGGTTAGGTGCAAAAATTGAAGGGTTAGATATCTTTTAGTGTAAGGAAAAAAAAATTAAATTCGATCTTGTAATAGTTTGAACTTAAGCAAATTGGGGCTTCACAGGACCACAAGCACAAGGCGGCACTAGCACCAATTTTAAAGCTCTGTTCTCGCCAAGTTGGAGGTCTGAGATTGGTGAGAATTGTAGACATATAGTAATAGTCAAAAAGAGTCCTAATATTGACTTTATATTATGTCATAATTGGGTGTCTGCGTATGAATGAAAGCTTCCAAAGCATGCAATGGAAAGAAAGAAAGATTGGT
This sequence comes from Dillenia suffruticosa, assembly GCA_033439265.1. Lineage (NCBI taxonomy): Eukaryota > Viridiplantae > Streptophyta > Magnoliopsida > Dilleniales > Dilleniaceae > Dillenia > Dillenia suffruticosa. The sequence goes on along the minus strand of JAVTVX010000012.1, from coordinate 1,853,346 downwards.
TTTTTTTTTTGGTGGACAGAAAGAAAGATTGGTTTTTGTCGACTAGACCCAATCTACAAGGGTTAGAATCCAAGGGAACAACATCATCTATTGCATCTAACAAGTGTTTTGCTTTCCTTTATTGTCCTTTGGAGAACTAAAAGATGTTGAGAGCCAGCACTTCTCATCTTTCACATTGGTGACCACATCGGCTTCAAATTTCAAATTGGGCTGACTTATAGGCTTAGTGGGCTAGATGTAGTTTGGACTGTTGAATAAAGGCCCAAATTGATGATGCGAACCCAATTTGGTGGGACATTAGCAAGGTTGAGCACTGACGGTCAGTTAGTCTAACAGGATATAATATTATATCTCTTAGTTAAGTTTACGAATTTGACTCACGATTTAGATATAGAATAGACTACGTTGGAAGGGTAGCCCTCCTAAATATACCACTACAAGTTCCAGATCGGATTAGTTAGAATATGATTCTGGATACCGATTGATATAGTATATAAAAAAAATTAGCAAGGTTGACCATCTGGACCCGTGAGTATAGCGAATTGGCAAATGAAAATGAAAAATACCGACGGACAGTCAATCTAATAAAATATGGTGTTATATGTTTTAATCAAATTTTAAGTTGAATTTTGAGAATGAAAAAGATTATGCTGAAAGAGCCATCATCTAAGTAAGGCTCGTATAGACACTCGAATCACATTAGTCAAAATATTATTTTAGATATCGATGATGAGAAAAAATAATAAAAGAATTTATGCCATGGAAGATGGAACTTGGAGGAACCAAACCTGTAGGCTAATTATGAGATCCAATTTAATAAGAGAGAACACAAAACTATTGTATCAACGGTCGATCGATTGGTATAATAAGATTTGATATTAGATTTTTTAATTAAAATTTTAAATTTGATTTACAATTTGAGTATGGAACAGATTATATTAGAAGAATAATTCTCTAAATAAGTCATTATAAGTTTCGGACCGAATTAGACGGAATATGATTCCAAATACCAATTAAAATAGTAAAAAAAAAAAAAAAAAAGCATAGAACTAATGTGACTGCAACCTTCTAAATTAACTTTTGTCATATTTTATTTGGTATTTTTTATCATCTTATGTTTAATATAATTCTTAAAATTGCATGTGAATTTTATATAAACGTCCAAGTCGACAGATCAGCTTAGATTTCCATGATGACACACTCTGAACACAAATTTTGAAATAAGAATACATATACGTGTATAAATGCAAGATAGATACATCTTTACGACCCATTTAAAAAAATAAAATTAATTTTAATTTATATTAAATCATTTTTTGAGTATAATAACAATTTAAACCTTATTAAAAAATAAATTATAAACTTTGGTTTTTATAAATTTTAATTAAATTGGTGATTAAAAAGATAGCAATGTCACCCTTTTCTAGTCATGATCTCGAGATACAGTTCGTAACTCGATTATTTATACATATTTTCACAAATAATTGTTTTTAGTCAAGTATGGAGTCCATGAGCTTATATGTTCCATAACCCAATTGCACCTCCTCTTACCTCAATCAACACAGAGCCTATGACTTTGTTTTCCCACAATCATCCCTAATCTAAAAAAGAATTTTAGGGTTTTGGCACCAATTATGTATGGAAAGGGCAAGTTTTGAAAGCTCTAATTTGAACCAAAAATATAATCTAACATTTTTTTGAGATCATGATTATCACAATGTGATTATATAAGATTTGATTTAATATAATTATTAGATATCGATAATTTATATTTTAAAAAAATAACATTTGAAAACTCCCTTATTCTCTAAAACTTCATAATTATCATATATCTGATATCTATATTGAAAACGGTGACAGTTTATAAGAGGAAATAAGATTCTCTAAACAAATAATATAGTTATTGAGAATGTAAATATTCAATTACTATTAAAAAAACTTCAATATTTTTAATAATATGTTAGGCAAGTTATTATAGATAAGATTAATTTATCCCAATATATATATATTTATATTGTGCCTCGCTCTTGTAAATCCAGCTGATATATTAAAAATAAAATTCAAAAGAAAAAATAATTTCACAAGAATTATTGATTTGATTAATTTTAGAGTTACTAATTTTTTACTTTGTAGAAGAGACGAAATTCGAATTCAAAATCATAAGCAAGAATTTTAAAACTTTAAATGTTGAATTTAAACTTTTGTTCAAACTTATTTATAAGCTTTGCAAAATTTCTCAATATTAATATTTAAAAAAAAAATATTTCAACATACTATATTAATTAATATTTATACAAAAGTTTTTACATTTTTTATATTTAATAATTTATTTATTTATTAAATTATGATTATAATTTTTATATTATTTTTATGATTAATAATTATATATTTGGTTATTTTAGATTTTTATTATAAAATATAGCTATCCGGTTATTTGTATAAAATAATCAATATTCACGTAAAAATCTTTATATTTTATATATTTACGTATTTTTTACATTTTCTTTTATAAAATGTTATTTTTTTCGTATCATTTTATATCTGTTTTCATGTCTCCGTTTTCATATGGATCTTATCGACATGAAATGCGCAAAATTGCAACAATTTAATTTCTGTCAAACCATCGTATCCTTACATTCAAACATATTCGAGAAGATGAGCTGAAGGCATCCAGGAGAAGTAAACACCACATGCGGGTTGAAAAGATTGAAAAAACCAACGAATGGAAAAACGAACTCGTCAAATGCTGGGGTGATTGTGGAGAGGAGGCAATGGTTCGGAGAACAAGCATTGAAAGTGATTAACTGGGATGGTTGGCAAGCCTGTGGATGATGGAAATAAGTTGTTTAGGGACTTCTTTTATTTGGCTGGGTTGTTTGTGGCGGGAGATGCAATGTCATGGCTAAGGAGGCTAGATTTTGGAGGATATGAAAAGACCATGAAAAAGACCGGAGAGGAAATGGATAAAGTATTGATAGAAAGGCTAAATCATCACAAATTTTGGTGAGCTTGTGGAGAGGTGAATGGTAACCAAGACTTCATGGATGTGATGCTCCCCATTCCGGAAGGAGGTACTTGCGAGGGTTTCGAGCAACAACGATGATACAATAATTAAATCGATTTATCTTAAGTTTAATCTCTCTCTCTCTCTCTCCCTAATAATTTCCTTACAAGTGAGTTTAAGTTTTTTTTTTTTTTTTTTTTTGTTATATAAAGATTACGAAAATCATAAATATAACAAAAATCATTTGATTTTGTAAAGAAAAGAAAGAGTCTCGTTCACAATAGCAAAATGAAGTGCTCACTTATGCTCCGGCTTAGAGGAAGAATGGAGAGAGAAAGAAGAGGAAGGGACATGGTTTTGTACCTTGTCGATGTGATTTTTGCCATGTCAAGATAAAGCTGAGGTGACACTGCCGTATCACCAAATTGGGTAAAAAAATTGACCAATATGGCTGGTGTCTCTTCTGTCGTGTGAGCACGAAGATGAGGTGGCATTTTCACATTAGCATTTTTTGTGACATGGATGCAATAACTTGAATATGCCGACGTGCCAGCATTTTTTAGTACACATGTCATGCCAACTCAGCAACTCTCCATCCACATGACCTAACTCCCCTCTCAAAAAAAAGGAAAATTAAAAAAAAAAAAAAACATTGGGCCGATCTTTAGCAACTTTACATTAGGGCACCATCGGATATCAAACCCAAATTTTTGGACTTCATTAGCAAATTTTTGTGTTATTTTCTAAAAAATATTATACAATATGTATATGGTGCTGTAAAACGTTCTTTGTCATTATTTCCTTTTTTTTTGTTACAATTATTTCTTTTTTTTATTATTTTTCTATAGCAGTTCATGCGTATTCCTGGGGGCTTGAGGCTTCAAATCACCGACAGGAAAATGTCACCCAAATTAAAATTGCATTCACATCGGCAACACTCCATAATCTAATAATTAAAAATATATTTATTATTTTTAATTTTGATATTGATTTTTTTTTTAAATGTTCTAAAACATGAAACACAGCACGCCCAGTTGGCACCATAGTGGGCAATTGCCTAAATCCCTCCTTTTCCCGGAAACCTGAAATCCATACTCTCTCTCTCTCTCTCTCTTTCTAATACGATGAATTCCTCTCAGGGTAAAGATAATTCTGGCTCAGAAATTCAACTACTGTGAAATCAAACCGCATTCCTAATTCCAAACACACACATACTCTCTCTCTCTCTCTCTCTCCCTACACGAAATGAAGGATGAAGATGCTCTACCATCATCAACACCAACAATCTCAAAAAAGGAGACCGTCGATTCGAATTTCTTCGGAAGAGGCCGTTACAAATTCTGGGCGTTAGCGGCGATTTTAATGCTTGCACTTTGGTCAATGTTCACCGGCACCGTCACTCTTCGTTGGTCGGCCGGCAACCTAAATCATATAACCGACAACTTCGATGTTCCCATTTACGACGATCTCGACGTTCTCGTTCGTAATTTTTCCCTTTCTTCCTCTTTCGTAATTTCCTATAATTTTTCATCTTTTTTGTCGTAAAATTTTTGTTGGGTGTTTTTTGATGATTGGAAGGAAATGGAGGAGAGAGAGAAAGTGGTGCAAAATATGTGGGACATTTACACGCATAGTCGACGGATCAGACTTCCTAAGTTTTGGCAAGAGGCATTTGAGGCAGCGTACGAGGATATGACTAGTGATGTTGCTGGTGTTCGTGAAGCTGCGATTTCCGAGATTGCGAAAATGTCTGTGAGGTCCATCAATCTCGATCCACCTCCGGTTCAATCAACGGTTAGTGAATTTAGGGTTCTTTCTCAATTTTTGCTCCGGAATTGCCAATTTTGCTTAGATATTGCTTCCATTGGTGTTGGGTAGAGTTTTGGATCTAGGGTTCTGTCCCTTGCGATGATTTGAATTTTGATGAATTTTAAAGTTGATTTGGATGCATCGCGATTAGCCCTAACTAGTTTGGAATTAAGACGTAGTTAAGTTGGGTTGAATTGTAGATTTAGGTCAATTTTTGAGCTGGGGGTTTTTGCTATCTTCTTCTAGTTAGATTACGAATATTATGATTTTTGCCACCTATTGTTATAATTTGGTAATGAAAATGATTTTGGAGAGAGCAATTTTTGCATGGCATGGTTCATATTTTGGTGAATTTTGATGTTGATGTGAACTTATTTGGAATTAAGACTTAGTTTAGTGGAGTTGAATCGAATATTTAGGTCAATTTGTAAATTGGGGGCCATGGATTGATGAGTTTGGCTAGCTATTATTACAATTTGTGGTGAAAATGATTTTGGATGGAGCAACTTTCGCTTGGAGCGGTTCATATTTTGGTGAATTTTTATGTTTATTTGATGCATTGTGGTTATTCATAGCTGAATGGGAAAAACGGATTCACATTACTAAACCTAACTATTTTGAAATTAAGACTCAGGGGGCATTTGGTTCGTATTCTGGAATCGGAATCAGAATAAAAAATTTTAGGAATCGGAATCGGAATCGGAATCGAAATTGGAATCGGAATCGGATACCCCTTGTTTAATTTAAATTCTGAAATAGATATGATTATCATTATTAATATTTGGTTTGTATATTTTTCGGAATGAGAATCATTTAATTGTCCATTTTGCCCCTAATAAAAAATTAACAAAAAAAACAAAAAAGAAAAACAACCAAAAAAATCTTTCTATCTATAGATATATATACATCTACAACCCCCCTCCCCCACCCACCCACACACACCCATATCTGACAATGAACAAAAAAGTTCCCATCTCTCTCTCTCTCACCCACACACACCCCCTATACCCACACTCTCCTTACAATTGGCGGACGCTAATGGCAGGCTTAGGGTGAAACTGTGGGCTTCCTCATGGCGAGGGTGTTGGTGGTGAAACCGTGGGCTTCTCTCTGATGATGAACAAAAACGTTCCCATCGAACGCTAATGGCAGCCTTCCTCGCAGATGGTCTCATCGGCAGGATGATGGTGTTTTGTCAGAGAGGGTGTTGGTGATGTTGGTGGTGTTGCCGGAGAGAGTCTCATCACGAATGGAATGAGGTGTAGGGTGAAATCATGGGTAGAAATGAAAATTAATTTTCTTGGGGTTTCATGGATTGGTTTCAGACGAAACCCACCATTTCACTTGGGATTCACAAAACCCTCATTTCATGGGTTTGATTCCCATACTCTTATTCTCATTCTATTAACCCAAACATCTTATATAGGTTTCAAAGCCATTCCTCATACCCATACCCTTTAACGAAATACCACCTCAGTTGAGTTGAGTTGAGTTGTAGATTTAGGTCAATTTGATAATTTGGTTTTTGCCATCTTCTTCTTGTTAGATGAATTTTATGCTATGAATAGATGACTTTCACCGGCTATTATTAAAATTTGTGATGAAAATGATTTTGGATGGAGCAATTTTCGAATGGCACAGTTCATGTTTTGGTGAGTTTTGAAGTTGATGTGAATGCATTGCGATTATACATGGTGAATGGGAGGAAGGATTCATATAACTAACCTGAACTAATTTGGGCATAAGACTTAGTTGAGTTGGTTTAAATTGTAGATTAAAGTCAATTTTGAATTGGGTTTTTTGCTATCTTGTTCTTGTTACATTCATTTTATGCTACAAATTGATGATTTTTTATTGCTATATTTGTGATTAAAGTGATTTCTGGATCAGTAATCACATGGCGCAGTTCACATGGTGAATTTTGAATTTGATGTGGATGCATTGTGATTAGACATAGCTAATTGGGAGAAAGGTTTCATTATAGCTAACCTCACTAATTTCGAATTAAGACTTAGTTGAGTTTGTTGGTCCCAATGAAACCAAGAAGGGGTGTTGAATTGGTTTGCTTCAATTGTAGATTTTACTCCACTTAAAATCTATCTTAAAACCTAAGGCCAAACTAGATGGAACATGTAAATACAAGTATATGTAAATAAAGAGAAAGGATAGAGAGATCAAGCCCGATTTATAGTGGTTCAGTCTTGTGCCTATATCCACTCTTCAAACTCAGCAACCCAGAGTCCAGGGATAGTTAGTTTTCACTATGTGATGAGAGTTACAAAATCATTACAATGCCGAGATGTAGACAATTTGCACCTTCTCCTTTGAAGATGACTTAGTTCTACACTCACTTAACTCAAACTCTCTTACACCTAGCCTATCAACTCAAGAGAATGTTTTTCACACTCTCCTTAGACTTGTGAGTCTATACAAAAACTAAAACAAAGATCACAAACAAGAAGAACACAATGGACAGCAGGAATACAACAGAAAAATAGAGATCAAGTAAGTATTTTCAGGTTATCTTTTCTCTCAATCCAAATCCCAAAAATGATCTGTAAAATCTTCTGAATAGGGATTGAATATTGCTCTTCAAAATTCAATTCGAGTTCTACAAAAATTCTGCTTGTTTTGAAATGATATATGCCTTTTAATATGCCTTCAAAACCGGCCATTCTCTCGAAAAAACACTCTGCAGATCCTTATTTTCAGTATTCGGTTCAGGAGCTTCAAAAACCTTTTTACTATCGTAACTTTTTGAATTTAAAGTCTAACAATACTTTTATTATGAGGAGAAATCGAAATTAAAAAAGCTTAGGAGTTGGAGAAGATATATGAGAAAAAAAATTTCCTAAAAATCTATCAGAACTTTAGTGAATGCTAAATTCAAATTCTGAATTTGATTTTATTTTCAGTAAAAATCTGATTTGAACTTAAATTTGAATCATCCATTAGAATAGATTTGATGGTTAAGTACAGTTCTCAATCTGTATTTAACATGTTGAGCTAGGGATTGAAAGTAGAACAAAATCGCAACAGTTAAAAATTTGTCTGAAACTTTACTGCTTTTACCTATCACATTGCTTCTATCTTACTTCTGTGACAGTATTCTCTAACCAGTTGTATAGATTTATATATAGAACCTTGCATTACATATTCTAAATGTCTGCACACTTGATAAATTATTAGAAACACATTTAAAGTTTTGTTACCATCAAAATATACTAGGATTCGACAACAATTTCCCTAACATAGTTGCATTGAGTTGTAGATTTGGGTCAATTTGTGAATGTGGGCTTTTGCTATCTTGTTCCTGTTAAATTAATTTTTATGCTATGAATTTATGATTTTGGCAAGCTACTGTTACAATTTGTGATGAAAATGATTTTGGATGGAGCAATTTTTGCATCGCAAGGTTCATATTTTGGTGAATTTTGAAGTGGATGTAAATGGGTTATGAAGTTTTATGTTGTGCCTTGTTTTGTCAAGTTTGGTCAAATTGTGAAATTTACAGTTTTGCTATTTTGTTCTTGTTAGACTAATTTGTGCCAAGTCTGAACTGCCAATTCTTGATCACCTATGAATTTCAAACATGGGCTCTACTCAACTAAGAGGGTGTTTGGGATTGCTTATAAGTTGGTCAAACCAGCTTATAAGTCAAAATTAAAATTATTATTGTTTGGTAACTAAAATTTGTAAAAATGATTATAAGCTAAAAAAACACCACTAGCTTTTTCATTTTGGTGCTAAGCACAACTCAAATAAGCTACTTTGATCAACAAAAGTAGATTCACCCTTTTGTATTTAACAAAAATTACAACTATACCACATCTTATGTCCACTATGGTCTTTTTTCTATTTTATATAGTTTATAAGTATTCATTTTATCAAACATTTAACTACTTTTAAGTAAGGTTTGTGGTTATGTAGCTCTTCTTTTATTTTTTTTTTCATTGCCCTACCTTTCTAATCCTTGGATCAATGTGTAATACATGCAATTTAAACCCCTGAACACACACATTAAGAACGTCAAAAGGGATAGTGAAGGAACTTATTCAGATCCCACCATCTCATTGAAAAATAAGAGATTGCCATTTTTTGTAGCCGTTGACCATTTTAGTGCTCCTCTATCTCTAAGCTCGTCAACCCAGTGGATTCTTGAGTGCAAGTGGTGCAACCTGGAGCACACTTGAAAAAGTTAATGTGCTGAGAGGCAACTAAGGTGATAAAGTTGAGGTTTATCTATCTGAATGGAGGTTATAGGGCAATGACCATATTAGTTCATTACCTGGAATCCCAGCAAGCTACTATTGGTAAAGACACAGAAGTCTGAGCATTCCCCAAAAAAAATTGAAGAAGAGTATAAGTTCTTTGAAGGTATAGACATGACTTCTATGAGCATTCCCCAGCCTTATTAGGAATATCCTCCTCCCCCCCCCCCCCCCAAAAAAAAAAATCCTAAACTTTGTTTGTAAAGATCGACTAAAAAGGTAGTTGTTTCTCCTTTCACTATAGTGGGGAAAGACTATGGTTCCTCTCCAACTTGTGACACCTTACTCCCAATCCTCAGAACCTTTATCTGCATTATTTGAAGGCCAACAATTACAATGCCTGAGATGGTAGACATTTTAAAAGCTTTCTTTATCTGCATATCCTTTCTCAAAATTTTTGATATACACTCTTTTTTCTTACTTGCCCAAGTGAGCCAATTCTTTGGCATTTACTGTCAATTCTTGTAGTTGGTGTGGAGCTGCGCTGACTGCCAACTAAATTCTTAGACTTCCATTGTCCTTTTCATAACTTCATTTATGGGAAAGCTCTGCCAAGATATGGTGCAGTGCAAATGTAAAACTGATTTTATCTTCTTAATATGTAATGCTGTCGCTATTATTGAGTTTAATTTGAAGTGAATCTAATTAATTGTGTCCGGATTTTGCATTTCCAGAAGAGTAGTCAATTAACGAAAACTCTAAAGCAAGCTGCAAAGGGTAAGGCCGCAACCACCTCTGCGAGCAACATATGATGCAAGCAGTTTTGGGAGCAGTGCTTCATATTTCCACTCATCCATACTTGGTCAGTGCCTCAATATAGCTCTGTGCTGCCCAAAGTTTATGAGAGGCAGTGATGAAAAGATTACAAAGAGACCTTTTTCTTTCTCATTTTTGGAGATAAATTATATTTTTAGAGTATGTTCTCATCCTTCCCATTTAGGCTGTCACAATATGGTTACTGTTAAATAGTAAAGTCGAAAAAGTGAAAAATATCTCTAGGGATTTTGAAGGCCTTTCGTGTAAGTCCACCAAGTGGTGTAATCTTCTGACTTCTGTTTTGCAGTAAAACATATCTAGTCTTGCTTGATCCTTGCTTGTGTTGCCTATTATCCTAGTACTCTTTGAAATTGGAATTTTGGATTTGGATTTTTGTAATGAAAGCCCGGATTCTCAAAGCAATAGTCCCTCTTCCCTTTGGTGCTGGTGCAGGGGAGAAAGGAGGTGGGGTGCAGCTTGCATATCTAAGGGGAAAAAAAAATACATATATATAATTTTAAAAATTATAATCTTAAATGTCATTTGACTCCTAAAAATTATAAATCATTTTTTTTGGAATTATAATTTTAAAGCATGTTATATTTTGTATTTTAATATGAATTTTTTGATTTTGCCACACTTGCAATTATAAATTCTACACAAATGCATCTTCTATCTACAAATAACAAGTGCATGGAAATGGACCATTAGGAGAGCCACCTTGTGATTGGTTTGACAACCCAGACGATCTCGAGCTTGTTCTTTTATGGCTCATTTTATTTGCATTGGTCATCTCTACTTCATTTCTTTCTCTCTCTCTCTCTCTCTCTCTCTCTCTCTCTCTCTCTCTCTCTCTCTCTCTCTCTCTCTTTTATTTATTTATTTTTATGTAGTGATGACTCAAATTTGAGATTTTTAAAGGGAAGAGAATAGCATTAATGAAGTTATAGCCTATTGCCTTCTAGTTGATCTCTTCAATTGACTAGAATGGGTTTAAGAAACCAACATTTAGTTGGCTTAATAGGAGGTAGTTTTAGATTTTTTAATTAAAATCTTAAATTTGATTCGCGATTTAAGTATGGAGTAGATTATGTTGGGAAAATATTTCCTAATTGATCACTGTAAATCTCTAATCGATTTAATTAGAATATAATTCTGAATATCTATGGATATAGTAAAAAAAAATAGAAAGGGTTTAAGAAAGTGTCAAATGTACTATGACCAGGATTTACATTTTGCCTACCAAACCTTCCACATTCCCATCCTGTTTGCTCAAGTGGTTAGTACTACCTGAGGTCCCAACTTCAAGCAAATTACGTGGAGGTCCCAACTTCTAGTAAATTATGGGGAAATGGCGGAAATTTATGACAAAAGATTGTTCAATCTTCGTTAATTCTCTTGTTCAATGAATCTTCACTCTTTCACACTCGCTTAATCTTTCTCGACCTCACTCTAAGAAACATTAAGAGAAGAGAATAAAAAGCAAGAGAGATTGAAATTGAGGCTATGGGAAGAGAGAAACAAATAAAAAAATGGAAAAAGATGAGAGAGATCGATCAAAATACAATAAGAGAATATTGGGAGAAAGGAGAGACGATCAGGAAAATAGAGATTTCGGATCAAATCGAATTTAGTTTCGATGGTTTATAAAAGGAAAAAAAAAAAAGGTAAGAAAAATAAAACAAGAAAAATTATTCAAAAAAAAGGGGAAAATTGAAATCATATATCTCACTTGCGGGGAACCCGCAAACCAATCGAACGGCATCAGAACTAAGCTAGGCTTCAACGAGTGAACCGACAGTGACGAGAGAAAATGAGGTGCCCGTACTGCACGGCGTCGCAGGGGCGGTGCACGACGACGACAGCCGGCCGATCAGTAACCGAATGTACGGCATGCGATCGAATCGTTGAAGAACGCCAATCCCAAACCCACCATCTCTTCCACCTCCGAGCGCAGGACACTCCTCTTTCTCTCGTCACCTCCGACCTCCCCTCTCTTCCAAACGACGTCGTTTCCGCAAACGACGCCGACGTCGAAGAAGACCCATTCGAGCCCACGGGCTTCATAACCACCTTCTCGACCTGGTCACTCGAGCCCAACCCTCTCTTCTCCCTCTCCTCTCTCTCCTTCTCCGGCCACCTCTCTGAACTCGAACGATCTCTCGAATCATCATCGTCGTCGAGTTCGAATTCGAATAGTTCGAGTAATACTATGAGTAATTCGAGCTCCGGACCGGCTGTTGTGGTCGACAATTTGAGGGCTTATTTGCAGCTAATCGATGTTTCGTCGATTCTAGGGCTTGATTTTGATATCTCGGATCATGCATTTCAGTTGTTTAGGGATTGTAGTTCGGCGACTTGTTTGAGGAATCGGAGTGTTGAGGCTCTTGCTACTGCTGCTCTTGTTCAGGCCATTAGAGAAGCGCAAGAACCCAGAACTCTTCAGGTACCCTTTCCTTGGAATATTTGGCCTCTATTTGATTTTTCCTACAATTGAAGACTTTAAATTGAATTTGCTTAGATTCAGATAAGGTCGTGTGAAAAATTCTTCGTCAGATTTTTGTTATCTACAACATTTGATTACATTGCTTCATGAATCTTCTAGGGTTCTTTTTTCTTATAGAATAGTTCTCTTTTAACTTTGGCCCGTTTAAGAAAATTAAAGTTAATTAAGATTTTAATGCACAAAAATATTATATATTGGTTCTTTACTTTATTAAAATTGAGGTTAGTTGATGCAAACTAAGAATTGCCAGATGCTTTATTTGTTGGTGCAATAATGTTGTATGAACCAAATTCTATGACAATACATATCATTACATGTTGACCCATTTTTGATCAAATCATAGACATGATTTGAATAGTTCAAACAAACATTGTGAATTGGTTAAAAACATGCTGATGTTACCTGTTAAGTAAAATGGGTCACACGATTCATTTGATTCATCCAGTATTACTCGGTAGGGTTCCACAATTTTGTAAATTTGAGGCCTTTTAGGCAAAAACAATTCCCAGAAAATGTTCACACTGAAAGTATCTACATTTCTTCTTTTGGCTGATGAGCTTAAAATCCATTGTAAGTACTGTGTTTCACCTAGTTATACTGCCTCATTAGAGGTCTGCAATGAAGTACCTTTTGGTGATTAGAGGCTTCATATTTTTTTCACTTTTGTTGTTCAAATCTAATATGTTCGGTCTTTCTTTCTATCTTCAATCTAATCAAAGAAGCAGAATGGAACACCTTTTACATGCATAGTTCAATAAAAGTGATGGGGGAAATCTTATTCGTAGGCTTTGACTGCCTCAGTTTTCCCTTTCTGAAGACAAACTGCGAAACTAGTTACAAAATTGCCCACCCTCAACATAAAACTAATGGATTATTGAGCAATGAAAAGACTGAGGTTGGTGCATGAAAGATGTATGGTAAGGCCCAAGATATGATTTATGATGCCAACAAAAAGGAAAAATAAATAAATAAATAATAAAAATAAAATCTAACTCAGTGCTCATTCTAACTCATTGCTTGCATATTTAGTCTTCAATGTTAAGTTTTATCTAAAGTTTGACATTACTATTTAAGTTGCTAAATGATATGAGCAAGCAAGTTTTGCTATTGGTGCTAATGTTATACTTTATGTTGAAGCATTTAAGTTTTGCTTGTCCTGGAATCCCGAAAATGATTGTTGCCTAATATAGATTGATATTCTCTTTCCTAAGCTAACTAGACCAAATTTTATTGATGACGTCCTGGTGAATTGAGTTAGTAAGGCTGAATTTAGGTTTCTGAGGATGTTCTTAGGAAGCTAGCTATCATCCTCCTTCCACTTGGTTGTTTTAGGCCACTCTAAATGTCAACCCGTTGTGACAGCTTTTGGTTATGCTAGTTAATTTTCTGCAATTAGCAAAGAACTGGTCTTGTTTGGTTATTCACTTGTTTGCTTTTTGGTTGTCCTTAACCACAACCTATGAAGCATGGACAAGGACATGATACATGACATGACATGACATGGATGTTACAACATGGCAAAGTTAAAAAAAGTCTTATCCCATTAAAAGTTACAAAGTATTGTATCATGCTGTGTCTAACAACAGAATTGCACCAACACTGTGTCTGAGTCGTGCTTGATGGTTGACATTTTTCCAGAAATTATGGTCCTATATGTTCATGGTTGATCTCTTGCCATTGTTTGATATTTTTTGTGTTTCCACTCATAAGCCATGGTTGATATGACAGGAAATCTCCATTGCAGCCAATGTACCCCAGAAAGAGATTGGAAAGTACATCAAGATCCTTGGTGAAGCGTTACAACTAAGTCAGCCTATCAATAGCAATTCTATATCTGTCCATATGCCAAGATTTTGCACTCTGCTTCAACTAAATAAATCTGCCCAGGTATTTTCATTGAGAAGTACTTCTTTTGGGAAATGCATGTTAATTACATTAGTGACTGAAATCTCAAACACGTGCACATGTAAGAAACTTCCGTTTGAGTTTGGGAAATAGATATATATTTTCATTGGCATATCTGGCTAAAAAGGCAGGATTGATCTAATGAATAGTTTTGTACATGGCACAGGAGGTATGAAAATCACTGTTAATAATAAACATTTTTTCTTCACTGCATCTTACCTGCCTTGCTAAAATCATTTTCAGGAGCTTGCGACTCACATAGGAGAGGTTGTGATGAACAAATGCTTCTGCACTCGTAGAAATCCGATTAGCATCTCTGCAGCTGCTATTTATCTGGCTTGTCAACTAGAAGATAAACGGAAGACCCAAGCTGAAATCTGTAAGGTCACGGGTCTAACTGAAGTCACGTTGCGGAAAGTTTACAAGGAGCTTTTGGAGAATTTGGATGATCTCCTCCCATCCAATTACACTCCGGCAGTTCCTCCAGAAAAAGCATTTCCAACAACTACAATTGCCTCGGGCCGATCATCTGTCCCAGTTGTTTTGAATGAGATGGGCCCTTTTGGAGACAGAGACAAGAAACCTGATATCAAACTTGGCAAACCAAGTGAGTTATCAGAGCTAACCCATCAGTCCAGGGACAAGGTGGAGGGTGATAATAAGGGCAACGTTACTCGGCCGCACACACCTGCTTTGAACCGCCCGGCTTTCTGGCCAGCTGCAGAACCACCGGGAGTTGCATCACACCAGGCTAGAGACAGAGATGATGGTGTGAAACATCCTGCATTCTGGCAGCCAGGGGTCAAGCCAGCTGTTGAAGAACCGGAACCAAAGCCAGAGGTACTCAAAGAGCCAAAGCCGGCATATTACAGCTCCCCAGCTTCTTTCTTTACCTCAAATCCTTGCCCCCCTCGGCCCCCACAATCATCAGGGACTGCTCCTCCCAACCCTCAGTTTGCTCAACGATCAAAGACCAAACCAGGTGATCCCCAGCTCAAAGCAACCGGGAATGCTACTGAAACAAAAGGATCTGACCACGCTCCGGACAATTGAATTGTAGCATGTAAGTTGCATGCACCACTGGACTAGTTCTCTGCTGTACATAATTGTGTATTGTTGTAGTTCGGGCGACCTTGTCTTTTCAATTTATCACCAGTTTTGTGCATGTCCAATTATAGTTATTAAATCCCGCCAATATCAGAATGAATAGCATTTTACCATTTGTAGACAGTGTTTGAGTAGCCTCTTCCTTTCTCTGCTGGCCTCTATTATGTTCTAATGATGCAATATTTTGTTTTATTTTACTTAATTTATTTAATGATTAAAGTACTAATTCTATAGACTTAAATACAGTTTTCTTTTCTAAGTGGGGGGGTCTCGACCGTCATCCTGATGGGAGCGGACTATGATAATTCAAACACAATGATACTGGTATGCAGAACTACCATAACTAAGCTATGGTTAACTGTTGAGCAGAAGAAAGCAAGCTTTTTAAAATTATGGAACGGAGGGAAGCTGAGATAGGCTTAGGCCTCTGAAAGGTTGAGATAAGTCTCCATTAAATTTTCTTATGTAAAAAATTATAGATTTGTTACAAAATTTCCAAAGAATGGTAATATTGAATTTTTTATGGTTGGGCGAAAGATAAGTTTTTCTTTCCTTTTTTTTCTTTTTCTTTTTTGATTAATTTTTACTATTTTCTTTATTTTTTATTTTAATTAAAAACGTTTATGAATCAAATAAAATAATGAATCAATATAAACGGAAGGGATCGAGATTCCGGAATGACCTTATTGTGGTGTGGTGGGTTCAAATTGTATACTTTTTTTTTGGGTGTCCGTTCAAATTGAATAATTGATTTGAGAGGAACGACATGGGCATTTAAAATCGGCGGGAATCAGAGAAGTGCCCCTTCTGTTGTGTGCTATGGCCTTCGTAAAGTTTTAAGGTTTTTAACCATACGTTTTTGTTTTGGTGAGGAATTTTTAACCAAACGTTAACCTTATTTGTCACAAATTTGATTGGGTCTATCATCAGGTCAACACATTTTCCCGATCATTTTTTTTCGTTTTGTTATTTAAAAATATAACTGATCAGTTTTGAATAGTTATAGATCTAATTTAAAATTTAATTTTTTTGACGTTTTTTTTTTTATTTCTAAAACTCCGTGGGCCTTCAAATTTTTTGTGTTACACATAGATTTGAATATGAGAGTATCATATTGGGGAGAGAGATTGCAACTACTAAACTGTCATAAGCTTTTAATTTTTCAAAACGCACAAAATCAAAATTTTTATCTAAATATATATAATATCATAGTTTTAAACGATAATCATTATAATTTTGAAGAGAAATAATATTAATAGTTATATGTTTTTAAATTACATATGATTTTTTTTTATCTAATATTAATGACCCAGTTGCCATTCCATTATGCTCGCCACCACGAAATAATTAAGACATATAATAGGGTTGACTAAATTATAAGTTAATTTATACATATTTTAGCCTACACTTTTGGTCTTTCATTCAATAAGGCCAATAGCAAAGCGATGCATGCATGCACCATATTATAAAAGGTCAATAAATTGGGAAATTATTCGATAACCTCGTCTTATATGGTTTTTTATTTATATATTTTTGGGTAGAATAATGGTAGGTTTACAATGTTAGTAAAAATATCATAATTTAAATTTTAAAATTAATGTTAGATTAAGAAACTCATTGGGATATGATTTCACTTCAAATTTAAAATATCTCAAAAAGCAGAGCCTTTTTTTGGATTTGAGAGCTCAGGTCCGATCAAAATGGGACCCACACGGCATTGACATAGATCGACGGTGAAAATCAAAATCAAAATCAAATCAGTGATCCTCGCTTTCTCCACCACCCACTATCGGTGGCATTTCCGTTATTTCTCCAAATATTCAAGGGCATTCTCATAACCCATCCCCGGATATTAACGTCGGACCAGGCGAGGGATTACAAAGATCCCACCGCTTCACAAATCTTCTCGACGAACAAACACACCTTCCGCTCATCTCCACCACTCATCTTGTACACGTCATCGATCTGTGTGTCTTTAATCCAGCAAGTCCCATTCGTCAATAAACAAACACAACTCTCTTCACCGCATCGTTTGGTTGAATCCCGAACCGCACCCAAACCCCACCACTATCCCAACCCTCCTCTCTAACGCGAGACATTGCGCGTATACCTATATCTCGCTTCCTCTGTCTTTCTCCTGCACAAAACATCGAGAGAGAGAGAGAGAGAGAGAGAGAGAGGGGAGAGAGGGGAGAGAGACAGAGAGAGAGGAAGAACTCTGGAATCTGAACAGAAATTAAGGTTTGGGATTAGGATTTGTCTACATGATTAATTGTGTTTTGTGAGATATAGGATTTCGTATTTGATGGATGAGATCTGGGAAAGAGCGGTGGAGACAGCGCTTGATGGGCAAACAGACTGTGCTTCGGTTCGAACCCTAACCCTAGACGGAGCTGTGAAGTGTTTACAAGGTCGTCTTCCGCCTCCGAATCTCCTCGATAAGTTCCGGAATCTTCAGCATCTGTCTCTTGCCAACATCGGCCTTTCATCTCTCGAACAGTTTCCTCGGCTTCAGAATCTCCGAGAACTGATACTGTCGGACAATCGAATCGCAGGTAATCTCGAGCATTTGGTTGAAGCTGGTCTTAATTCGCTTCGAGACCTTGATTTGTCGAACAATAGGATACAGTACATTGAAGATCTAGCACCTCTGGCGGAGTTGAAATTAGTTTCGCTTGATTTGTATGAGTGCCCTGTGACGCGTGTGAAAGATTATCGATCTAGGGTTTTCGGATTGATCAAGTCCTTGAAGTATTTGGATAAGATGGATGTTGAAGGAAATGAAAGATTAGAGTCCGATGATGAAGAGGAAGACGAAGAAGAGGATGAAGAGGACGATCCTGGAAGTGGGGAAGTTGAAGGAGAAGAGAGACCCTATAGAATGAGTAATGGGCATAGTACAGAACATGAAGGTGTTGTCGATGTTGATGAGGATGAAGAGAGTGATGCTGATGAGGAAGAAACGGAGACGTTAAGGAGAAATAACAGATCAGATCGAGGTTCTCATCATTCGAATGGGTTTCGGGTTGCAGCAGCCGGGGAGGACGATGAGGGAGAGTATGAGGACGAGGATGCCGAGGATGATGATTCGGGTGAGGAGATTGATGAAGATGAAGGAGAAGATGAGGATGTAGTTGAGGTTCATGAGATTGAGGATAGTGATGAGGAGGATGGGGTGGAGGATGATGAGGACGAGGACGAGGACGAGGACGACGACGACGAGGATGAGGAAGAGGAGGAGGTGGATAATGAGGAAGGGGGTCTTGCGGAGCCGGAGAATACAGGGAGGTTGACAAGCACCGAAGGCGAGATTGATGGGCATGAGCAAGGGGAAGTTGATGGTGATGAGGAGGATGACAATGGGGAGACCGGAGAGGAAGAGCAAGGTGTTGAAGAGGATGGGGGAGAGTATGACGATGAAGAGGAGGCTGAGGAGGAGGTATAAACACCCTTTTCCCTTACTGACTACGTTCTTGTTTGTTTATATACATATGTTGTTGATTGGAGATTATGTTTGTTGTTTGTAGGTATTAATCGTTAGTGTAGAGTATAACTTGGTCGCTATCGCATTGAGCTCGGACTCCATAATAGTGGGTCTTGTGTCTGTATCATGCCCTTAACACCATGTTTGGCCTTGCTTGATTGTGATTATCTTAAGTAACTTTCTGTATGTCGAGGATTATTTGTTCAGATGTTTAGTGTTAGATAAAACTTGGAGATTTACTTGTTCAAGTCATATTTTTCATGTTGAGTGTGCTATTTTGTACATCTAAATGTCTCATAATCAGGTTCAGTTGCCTATGTGATTGTTTTGGGGGGTTTTTTTTTATGTATCATGTAGTTAACAATTTTCTGCAGGGTTATGATGAACGCTTTATATTGTTTTTTGATCTTCAAAATTCTTAATTATTGCCTAGAGATTTTGCTATTGCTGTTGGAGTGCATGCTGTTCTAAACTACAGTCAAAGCTAGATTTCTCTTTGCCTGATGTTTTGTGAGGGGTCTGATGAGTCCGTTGTTGGTCACTGTTATATGTGCTTGATGGAAGCAATGTGTTAAATTAAATCCGCATACAGGCCTAAAATATTTGACATTTTCAAATGCAGGATTCAAAATTTTTTTTGGGTATTCTGGGGGGGGATTTTGAGTAGTTCTTGTGCATCTTGCTAGAGTTGTTTTTTTTAGAGTTTACCTTGTTACATCCACTCAAGTACAGACTTATCTTTAGATATTCTGAGATTTGCATTTATTTTCTTTTTGGGGGGGGGGGGTGGTGGGGGGTTTGAGCTAACAACTCTTTATGGAGAGATTCATTTGTAGTTTTTGCAGTCTTCGAATCTGGTTTCTGTTTTATGTTGAAATAATAAGTATTTTGTTGAACCTACCAGAGTTATGGGGACCGATTGTCATCTTACCTTTGCTGATCAGATGATTGCCCTTTTGTCCTCCTTTGTGCTTCTTGATGAACTGAATTGAATTGTTGTCTGCAAGTTTTACTCTCTGACGTGGTGTCCAAATTGCAGGAGGATTGTCGAGCTAATTACTTGGTTCAGCCGGTTGGGCAGGTGGATGAAGAAGCTGGGGGCAGTGACATGGAACCAGGAAATGAAGAAGATGATGATGCAGAAGTGGAGGAAGAAGTCGAAGATGAAGATGTTCCTCATCCACCGTCTTCCTCACAATTAAAGAGGAAGAGAGATAACAACGTGAACGAGGATGATGAGGAAGACGATGATGTTGTTGAGTGCACAAAGTCATCGAAGCATCACTAGCTGTGTTGCTTGCAATGGGTGAATCTCTTCCTGCATATGGAAAATTGGGGAAATTAGAGTTTTTTTATTTTTTTAATTGGTCGGTAGACTGGTAGTAGTTTCTTTGGCCTACATCTTCCTTGAGACACAAGTATATTTTAGGGAGGGGAAACTAGCCAAAAAACGAAGAAAAAAAAAGAGAAAAAAAAAGAGAGAGAAAAAAACAAAGGAACCCCTCTCATTTGCACAGACAAAGTCATATGATCTTTGTTTCAAAAAGTTGTTAGTATTGTTTTTTCCCCCAAACCCTCTTCTCTTTCATTGCATAGCCGTTACATGTTAAAATTTCAAATGTTAGTTATATTGGCGGTTGTCTAGTATCATCGAACCCCTCCTAATCCCTCTCTCGGGACACTAGTCACATTTTGATTCCAAAGTGGGGACTTATCTGGCATTCGGAGAGGGGGGGTATGGTTTGATTAATGATTATCTTTCTGTGTTGAAATCATCAGGCAGGTGGCTTCTTGTAACAAAAAAACGCTTGTGGATAAAAATTCGAATCCCATCTATATATTCGTTCGGAAAAAAAGCAACACTAGATCCTCAATTTGAATTTTCTATTTTGATATGTTATGTGGTTTTGACACGTGTATTCTTCATTTCATTTTTGTTAGTTACATATATATTTTTATGAATGAATGCAGGTTGTGTATGATTGAAGAGGACTATCATCACATCACATGGTACCGGGGAAAAGAAAGAAAAAGGCTACCGACTGCACATGGAGTAGTGAATTCGGGCATCCTGATCCTAGGGTCATAAGACTTATATATTTCAACTTGAATATCAATCAAACGGTCGGCAGAAGCAAATGGTTCCTTGTTGATCTTAGGTGGTTTGTCTTTGCATTGTCCTGTGCCCTTGTGTAGTGTCTTATTGTGCAGTGACTAAAGTTTGCCGGTGTTAGGGATGGCATTTTGAATGCACGCGCAGGAAATAGACCTAACCATGCGCGTTGGCCTATGCCCTCTACTTGCCATTGTTAAGTGGGTGGCCTACGTAAATCTAATGAAAGGGGGGGCGGCTTGTTGCGCGCTAGTGGAGAGCGGCAAAATCCTGGCCTTGTGGGGGAACTGTGGGTGAATTGGATGCTTGTGTCTTGTGCTCCGTGAGCTACGGCTTCTTGCTGCCTCTACTGTAATCAGCCTCCCTTTTGGTCCCCTCCCAAGTTACTGGTGCTTACCTTGGGAGGCGGTCGGGCTTTATTCTGTATGTCATCTGCCAGCAACCATTCTTATGAACCATAGTGATGGTGTATGGCTATACATATGCCGCGTTGTATTATATTAATACACTGCTGTGATAATAAAAGAAAAGAAAAGTTAATGAACAGTTAGGTTAATACGGTGTTAAATCTTTTAATTAACTTTTGATTCAAAATGAGAATGTAAAAAATTATGTAAAGAGAGTTATTTCTATAAATAGGGATCTTGTTGATGTTCGAAACAGATAATCGAATATAGAAATAAAAAAAGAATAAAAGAAAAGAAAAGAAAAACTTTTTGATCTGATTGTGTTTGGCATTTGAATGCAAGTATTATTGATCATTTGAGAGAAGGAAAAAAAATGTTGTATTGTATAATTGAATGATAATGGAGATAAAGAATTGGAGAGGTCTAAGGAGAAAAGACCGAGAATCTCGTTATTTTCTGTAAACAGAAAGAATATTAATTGTTTTGTTTTCTTTTTAGTGAGGGGGGGGGGAATTGAAAATTGAATAATTTCTAGAAAGCGAAAGAAAGAGCAATAATTTAAAACTTAAATATTAACGGAAGGCAATAGTTATTCATAATGGCCGGTGATTATGATACTTATAATTTTATCGATAATTTTTTTAAAAATTTAAATATTAAAAATATATAAATTACGGTTCAAGTAACAACCGGATATAGAATTGTTCAAATTCAAATTTCTTTTGAAATTGAGCATATTCAAATGCCGCCACCAATATGTACTCCAAATCTATATTCCCAATGATACCCTTCAAACTATATAAAATTATGAACTTGTGACTTGTGAGATTAGGGTAACACGGTAAAGGTAACTCTTGTACAAATCATAGAATATGATAGAGTCATTGGTATTTGAACTTATTTTTATAAATAAATTAAACAAATGTACAACTGTCATGCATCAAAGTATATCCGCAACAATAATCTAAATCTTAATTTTTACAATTGAGGTAGACTAAGTATCAAGATATATGTAGATATATTTAGTTACGCAAAATTATAAATTTGTTAATACTGATTTATATACACACAAATATTACCGATGGATAAATCTCTCTTGATACTTATTTTTTTATATACAAAATTTGAATCTTAAATCTTATTTAAAGAGAATCGGTGTCTTACCGACTAGGTTCTTTCTTTTACACCATATGATAAATTATTACTTTGTGTCTTTTTTTTTTGGGCAAAAACTTTAACAATTAACTCCTAATTTATTGGATAGATGTGTGATTTGTAAGCTAAGGTATCCTCTATGGTTTATTTTTATTGTATGACGCCATATTGCATGCAAATTGGGGACAATGCCTGTATAATCCCTTTGGTTTGGTAGGCCAAGGCCCTTTCTTTATTTTTGGACACTGAAATTCCAATTACCAAGAAAACAAGATAAGGTGTACGAGTGGAGTGGAGACTCTCCTTGATCTCACAATTTGAACTACTCTCTCTCTCTCTCTCTCTCTCTCTCTCTCTCTCTCTCTCGCGTGAGAAGACCAAATTGGCAATTCCCATCGAATATGCAAGCCTCCAAGATGCTGCTATTTTCTCCAGCAACATACACAACACAACCATGTCTCAATCGAAACAAATTCCAAAGAGTTAACAGAACACGAAGCACAAGTTCTGCACTCCGAGTAGTGAGCATGGCTAAGGAGAGCAGCGACAGCAGCAGCTCAATAGGCGAGAGTGTAGCCATAGTTAGTGGCTTGGTCTCCACTCCAGTCATAGCTTGGTCTCTCTACACTCTCAAAACCACGGGCTGTGGGCTCCCACCTGGCCCAGGGGGGTCAATCGGGGCGCTTGAGGGAGTGAGCTACTTAGCCGCGGTGGGTATAGTGGGCTGGTCTCTCTACACCAAGACCAAGACCGGGTCGGGTCTCCCTAACGGCCCATTCGGGCTTTTGGGAGCTGTTGAAGGCCTCTCATACTTGTCTTTGCTTGCCATTTTGGTTGTTTTTGGGCTTCAGTTCTATGAGAAGGGCTATATTCCAGGGCCACTTCCTGCTGATCAGTGCTTTGGCTGAATTTTTCTTCTTCTTTTTTTTTAGTCCAACGAGTTGTAATTTAATTGGCATCGTCCATTTCTTAAAAGTTTTAAATTCGAATCTTCCTATATATTAAAAAAATAGTGTCAAAGAGAGATAAAAGGCTCCATAGTCTGAGATCTCTAAATTTGGGGTTGTGATCACCGGCTCTCGGACAAAAGGCCTCCTTTTGGATATTTGGGAATGTCAGGTATCTGATGCTCTCTATGCTGCAGTGTTAATTTTATTTTGGCTCATCAAATTAAAATATTATTCAACACCTAAAAAATTTATGATTTATTATATTACAGTTGAGCTCTGTTTTGAGTAAATTTTAATTTCATATTTTTAGTATAGACATTTATTAAAAGAATACTTAAAATATAATTTAGAAAAATAGAATTATGAAGTTTTTTTTTCCTATAATCTTTTAAAATCTTAGAAAGCGTTTCTCAGAAATATTTAGAAATAAAAAAAAAAAACATGCTTAAAAAATATGTATGGAATTATATATTATCAACTATCTCCAACGCATCAAATTATGCAAATTATGACTACTTCAATTCATGAATTAGATGCATTTTTGGTATATAAGGTAAAATTTATGGTACAAATTTAATGCAGAAAATTGCACTATATCATATTTGATTCCTTTAAAAAAAAAAAAAAAGAAAATAACAGAATATGTATAAATAAGTATAATATTTTCATATAATAAGTTAAAAAGCGATGAAATATTATATTTGAAAATCTAATGTGATTTTAACATACTTAATGATTAATATTTTTTATATAAATAGTAACATAAATCTTGCTTATTATTATTATTATTATTTTGTACTATACCAACCGATATTCGGAGTCATGCTCCTACTGATCTAATTCGAGATTTACAGTGGCCCATTAAGGGGGTTACTCTTCTAACATAGTTTTTTTTATACCCAAATCGCGAGTCGAATTTGAGAACTTGATTAAGGGATTTAGCGCTACATCTCACTAGATCAACTGTTTATTGGTATTATTATTATTATTATTATTATTATGAGTTCATGCCAAATGAGTTAGTAGAGGTAGATATAGTTCTCAAATGTCACCACGTCTTCAAAATTGGTACAACTTGCTTGAGCATTTTAATTGATAGAACACAGCACACTAAACTACTAATTAAAAAAGAAATGACGATTATTGCTCATGATCGACTCCCTACGAATGCACATGGAGTAAGGTGCAACATTTTGCCCCCGCTGCTCTGGGTTTGTAGAGACCACCCTGCGCATGCTAAGAGATTGCTCTTTTACTCGAGCAAGTTGGGCATGTCAGTGGCTCACACCTTGCAGCTTACTTTCTTTTTTCCCTTCCCGGCAGAGGAGTTCCATGGGAATTAATGTTTGATGTTGGCTGCTGGTTAATCTGGACTTTGCTTACAAGTCTTTCGTTATACCTACTAATGAGTAGGAGTGCATTGTGCGCATGTTCTCCATGTTTTTCTAATCTAAGAAGAGTTGTATCCTAAAGGATGGGTAAAATTGAATATGAATGGGACTACCCAATAAAATCCAGGACTCGATAGGGCTGGGGGGAGGTGTGAGGAATAAGAAAGGGCATTGGCTTTGAGGGGCTTATGTAAGTGGTTGTGGGGCTACGGGGTGTCTTGACTGGACTGCAGTATGCGCGGGATCTTGGTTTTCACAAGGTTATTCTTTTATGGGAGATATCTAACTATTGGTCTAGGTTTGTGTACTCCTTGGTGAAGGCCATTTGAAGTACAAGCAGTCACATTTATCTGGTAGGAAATTTCTGCACACTAAATGACTTGGTGAATCACTCAGATGTTCTCTCTTCCGCACGGCCTTACAAGCGTCACTGTTTGGCGAATTTATTGAGGCTATTTTACCCCTTTTTATGTTTCTTATTTTAGTTTAGTTTTTCTTTTGTAATTTTGTAATGTGGTTCGCTACTTCATTCACCAAGAAAAAAAAAAATATATATATATATATTATCTTAAGGGGGCAAAAGATCACCTCCTTAACTCCAGTTTAGTGCTAAAAGCTCTAAGGCGGAGCATCATAATCTAGACAAAAGTGATTTCTATAATGATCATGGATGCTGATGCTTAGTGGCGGACCTAGGATTCAGAGTCTCGGGTACAAAACTTTATAAAATATTTATTTACCTGGGATTCAGAGTCACGAATACAAAAATTTATAAAATATTTATTCTAACCTATATAAATATGAATTATAAAACTATATTAAAAAATTTAAAATATCAATAAAAAAATAATTCATCCACGAAAATTAAAAATTTTAATTGAATGAGACCAATAACATTACACTTATACTTACACTTACACATATAAAAAAGATCATTCTATTCATATTCACCATATCCATATAATTACTATATAAACAAACGATTAAGCATAAAAAAATTTATTCTAAAATCTCGTTGAAAAATAAGAAGTATAATAGAAAAAAATAACAAAATCAATTTAAAAAAATTATATTAGGGTTTAATACTAATTGTTAAATTAAAAAAAAAATAATTGAGACTGTAATTCAAATTAATATATACCTTTTTCGTGGGGGGTAAAGAATGGATTTTTTTTTCAAGAGAATTGGAGAATGGAAAGGAAAAACAAAATGGATTGGGACTTGGGGAGAGAGGCTTAGAGGGAGAGGGAGAGGGAGAGAGAGAGGAGAGGGAGAGTTCCGGGAAAGGGGAGGGAAGACGAAAAGTTCCAAAAATATGTTTATCAATATAAAATTAATATTTTTTAGGATTATAATTTTTTTTTTCCTTTCTTGAGTTGATTTGAAAGATTATAAAATATTTTTTATTAGTTTAAAGTAAGTGTTAATACTATATTCTATTTTGTTATCTAATGTATTTCTGAAAAAATATAAAATTTATGAATTTTAAACAACACAAGTAACGGTAAAATTATAATTGATTATGTGGGTAATATCCCTCTTGTGCTCAATCCTCAAATCAAGCTGATAACTTGAATTTTATGTATCATGTTACTCTAACTTTAGACCAAATCTAGTCGACACTTAAATTTTTTAGTTGTAATCTTCGTATCATTTGGATGAGTTTGGGTGACTATGTCAAACTTAGGGCTTAAAGTTGTACAAGTATTAAGCACCAGATACGGTATCAAAGAATTGTATTATTAAATTAATAAATTATAAATAAATTGATATTATTTCTTTTTTTTTTTTTTTTTTATAAAAATTTCGAATTCAAATATCTTATTTTTTATCAAAAAATAAAAAAAGAGAAAATTGTACTCTTAAAATCCAGCTCTCGTTGGATTTGAGAAGCTATGCTAGCCATAGATTGAGACCCACCCACGTCCATGTTAAAAATCTAATTATAATTTTTTAAATTAAAAGTCATAGAATAATACTAAAAATTATTTAAATATTAATAGCATGTATAAGTAAAAAACAAAATCAATACATTAAAACCACGTGAATCAAACAATTTAAAATTAAATGAATCAAAAATTTCAAATTTGAGTAATTTTGGATTTATTATTTTATTAGATTTAAAAAATTAAAAATGTTAAAATAGATCGATATTCAATCTATACTGTTTAATTTTTGATTCATTTGACTTGGCATGTGTTGTATTATTATAAAAATATTTTAAATTTATTAATATTATAAAATTAAATCTTTTGACTTGTTTGGACTTTCTATTATATTAATAAGATGGATCAAATCTTAACTTATTTGGTAGAATTGGTAAAAAATTTATATATGATTTAATTAATAATAAATCAAAATATA
Organism: Dillenia suffruticosa; assembly: GCA_033439265.1. Taxonomy (NCBI): domain Eukaryota; kingdom Viridiplantae; phylum Streptophyta; class Magnoliopsida; order Dilleniales; family Dilleniaceae; genus Dillenia; species Dillenia suffruticosa. Next base: position 1,826,124 of record JAVTVX010000012.1, on the reverse strand, counting down.
TTTTGGAAGAGGAAAGTTTACTTACAGACAAAAAAATATGCGTCGTATATATACAGAAATGGGGTTAAAGCTATTTGCAGAACCCTAGGGACGAGAATTGCCTGAAACTGAGACTGAAACTGAAACTGGTTACCTCTCATCCTCGCGCTATCTTTATTCGACGAACACTACACAGGTACTCTCTCTCTCTCTCACTCTCTCTGTAATTGGGATTCACTGGGTTTCATTAAGCATGATTGTAGAAAATTGACTGTGGTTCTTTAGTAACGATGAGAAACGGCAGATAAAATTTTGATTTTGAAATGCTTTGATTCTTCTATTGCTATTTTTTGTCGGTAGAAATCACATTTCGGTACATTTTATTCTTTTGAAGCCAGTTTACGATCATGATGATCAAGCGTTCAGTGGTTTAGGTCAGCCTGAGATGGAGTTTCCCAAGATTCAGAGCACGTTTTTCTTTAATATTAGGTTAAATGCTCGACGATTTGAGTTGGATCGGATCCTTTAGTTAAATTTATACGTGTATTGGGCATTTTGAATTAAGTACATTCCCCTTGTATTAATTTTATTTCTGGACGTTTGACATTTATGGTAAAAGGGGTGATGCAATTTACTGGCGGAAAAATGGTTGATAGACATGGTTATCAGAAACTTAATTACTTATAAAATACGTATTGAAATACAGTTATCTTGTGCGTATCTTATGTCTATATCTTTAGTTATTCTGTCTGCCCCATAGGTATTGATACCAATTGGATTGGTCAGTTATCTTGTGCGTATCTTATGTCTATATCTTTAGTTTTTCTGTCTGCCCCATAGGTATTGATACCAATTGGATTGGTCAGTTATCTTGTGCAAATCTTATGTCTATATCTTTAGTTATTCTGTCTGCCCCATAGGTATTGATACCAATTGGATTGGTGGTCATCGGATGGAACCGCTCACCATTTCTTGTGGGATGCTGAATCAAGTATAGCAGAAAAGTCAATGGATCTTGCTCTTCCACATCCCCATAGTTCAATCTTGATTGTTCGGTGGCCCTTCGATAAGACATTTTCTGAACTTGGATCCCTATTGAACTGTCATATATGGTCTGGCTGTCCTTTTAAATGTGTTGTCCGAAGGGCTAATCTCAGGCCAAGGTACAAAGGAGGAAAACTAGAAAGGACTATGAGTAATGAAAGAAGAGAAAAGGTTATTACAAACTTCTTCAAGAGATTAGCAATTGGATTGGAATGAATGAGGCCCGAAATACTCTTGTGCACCTTCATCACTTAGCTCCCATGCAACCCTGCACTATTATGTTATGGAAGAAGTGATGTTAAAATAATTGGTGGCTGTTGGATGACCATCTAGTAGCCACCAACTTTGTAGGTATCAATACCAACAGGGATGATAGAGACATCCCTATATCTTAATTAGAGCTTATATCTTATAATACTTATCTAACAGCCCAGTTTTTTGGTATTTCTTTAATTCTTCAGTTTCTAAGGATAACAAAATAATGCTTTGTTATACTCTTTTCTAGAAAAGTATGAATAGCTTCAGGAAATTTAAAAAAGTAAAAATAAAAAGGGCAAATGAGCAAGGAAAACATGAGAGTGATTATTTCACAGAAGTTGTTGCCTATCTTATTTCAGTATTTGTTAAAAATAATGTTATTAACATATTTGTTAAGGATATATATTTCATTATTGAAGAAGTCTTTACGATATACAATGCAATGTATTACAAACCAAAGAATGAAAGGAGACCAAAACATTCTACAATACCATGTTTGACAACTATGATGATCGATATTTCTTGATCCTTTTCGCAGTTATTTAACATGAAAAGAAATTTAGAGTGCTTTCTATCAAGAAATTAGGGGAGATTCTTTTTATATTAAAGAATTTTATAGTCTTCACTTTGTGCCTATATTAGATTGTGTTTGTATTGCTTATCCATGACCTTGCTTTTTATTTGTGGTTTGGAAGAATTATGGATCTATCATAGCTTTGACATTTGAGACTTTTTTTTTTGGAGGAAAATATGGTAAAAATAGAAATAGGTGCTGGAAATCTGTTTTCGTTTTGAATGTATTTGGTGCATTTTGTGATTATTCTGTTTTCCTGATTTCATGTCATGTTTTTCTTTACTCAAAATTCAATATAAGTTTCATGACAGTGGAAGTCTTGGTAATCATTTTTAATGCTGTACCTAATTGGGTACCTATGATAATAGCATGACCATGTTTCTTGACAGCATTAGGTAATTTTTACTGGGCACAACAGGTTTATCTTTCATGAATATTCTAACTTTTTATGTGAGAATGTTGCAAGAATGCGTGATATTTTTGCAATGGAGATAACTTGTTAGTAAAACATTGAGTAGAAAATCTGGGCTTGCATTCCACTGGGCTTCAGCAGCATTCGGTGATGCAGTGAGAATCTGTCTTTTGCTCCTTACGGGTCCATAGATGGGCCAAGCTAAAGCATTGCTAGTTCAGGATGTACTTTTGTTTTTTCCTTTGACAGTCAATCTATTCCAGTTGTTTTTTGTTTTTTCTTTGCTTGGTTTCATCTATTCCAACTTTGATGAATGTGAATTAAATCTTGTTGCAGTTCAATTGTCAGTTGGCTTGGTTGGAAATTGCAATGGATCGAGCTAGAAGGCCAATTAAGGCTGCCGGAGGTGTAAACAGTAAGATCCACAGAGATCTCAGAGAAATAATCATGGAAAATGCGCTGTATTTCCTTCCTGCAAAATCAGTTTTCCGCTTCTCCAGCGTTTGTCGGGACTGGAAGCTCTGGATTCATACTCCCTTCTTTAAACACAACCAGTCAAATTCCTTCAGCAATATCTCCGGGTTCTTTTGTCAGTGGTCCGTAGAGCCTCCATCTTTTCTCTCCCTTGAACCCATGGCTTTTGGTGTGCCAGATCCATCTCTGAGTTTTTTGCCAGAAGAGGTTGACCTAAGATCTTCTTCCAATGGATTAATTTGCTGCCAGGGCCGTTCTAGAGATAAGTCCTACTACGTTTGCAATCCTGTCAACAAGCAGTTTAAGAAACTTCCGAAACCAAATGCTGATCATGGAAATGAACCTGCAGTTGTTCTCATCTTTGAACCATCGAGGTTGAACTTTGTGGCCGAGTACAAGCTTGTTTGTGCTTTTCCATCTACTGATTTTGATAATGCATATGAATTTGAGATATATAACTCTGCAAATGGGTCATGGAAAGTTTCTGGGGAGATAAGTTTTGGCAACAGGAGACTTGAGCCAAGGTCTGGTGTTCATGTGAAAGGAACTGTGTACTGGAAGGTGCATTATGGCGGTGTTTTTGCTTTTGATCTCAACAAAGATAGGTCACAACTCATCCCATATGGTACTCGTGGATCTCTGGGTGAAATGTATGGAAAGGTCTGTACAGCAGATGCAACTGGTAGCTGCATAAGGGTGAGTATATTGTCCAATATGTACACAAACACAATGGAAATGAGTAGCCATGTTAAGACATGGGAAGAGAAGCTTCATATCCCATTAAGCTCTTCATCGCTTGGAGGGGCTCCCCTTGATCCTCACCCTTCTATACTGTTTGCTGGTGAGAATGTAGTGGTGATTCAGAACCATTCGTCTCTTTTTTCCTATGATAGGAAGACACAAAATTTCAAACTCCTTGCCAAGTCTGAAAATGCTTCGTGGCTCATTCCTTATGTTAACAGTCTTGTCGAGCTTTAGTCTATTCTCCATTTATTTTTTTAAACCGTATCTTCCTATTTTACAAGACTTTATATCATCAGTATATAGATGTTCATTGTGAAAATTTGAGCAGACATGCAGACTTACCCCCTTTTCATGTGACTATGGAATGTAAATCGTTTGCTAAATGTTGCTATCCTCTCTAGTTCGCCTTGATCTCAATGTTATGGGTTCTGTTATGCGTAGCTTCTCCCGGTGAATACTGGGGCATGATCTAAATTCCATACAGGAGAGGGGGGGGGGGTTCTGAATGAATTAAGGCTAGAAACTGTTGCATGTTGAGTTTATACTCATCCCTCTTCACTTGTATCAAGAACGGTATACAGGAAAATTGGTTTAATTTCTTTCTATTAATTATATATAATCTTTTTTTTTTCCTTTGTTGGTTAATTAGGAGTATTATGCCCTATTTCCATTAGGGGTTGTATGGGTTCTTGAACCTATATTATTACAAGAAACCTCGTTACTACACTAGGCCAAAAGGCTAGTACTTAACATTGCAGGGCATTGATGAGAGATGGGTTTCGGTTTTTGTGGTTTTTCTATGACTATAAATTTTGGAAATTACCTTTTGAGTTTTAAGTGCAACCTTTTTTCTTTTGGTTTTCCTTTCTGTTTTGTGTTGTAGCCTTTAACCTAAAAGAATACTTTTTTTCAAGTGAGAATTCCTTTAAAATGATACTCCTAATAGGCTTTGGGAGGTGAATGCTATTGGCTTAATTTGATGTACTTACTTGCGTCTGGATTGTCTTCATACGTCTCTGACAATGCTTCCTAGACCATATTATCTGCCCTGTTCAGAACAATTCCAAATCATGTGTTTGATTTCATGAGAGAAATGTCTAGTCTAATGAACAAGTGACCATCCTGTCTTGATAGTCAAGCTCAGATGTTTAGCAATGAAATCGAGAGATCGAGAGAGAGAGAGAGAGAGCGAGAGAGAATTTACTTCTTAGAAGCGAGAGGCGCCTGTTTTCTTTATACTAAAAAATCGAAACTGAGATATTGTTTTAAAAATATCATACCAGTGTCTGGTGACTAAATCAATTAATTACATAGATACAGGTATTTTATTTATAATTAGTCGCACTATGCTTGCTTTCTGGGGGTACTGAACTTCAACAAGAGGGTTTTGATTTTTCTGTCCCAAATTTACATAAATAGAAGAAAAAATAGGATGTAATAAAAAAAATAGGTTGAGGAAAATAATTAATTGCTAAAAAAATATTTAAATTAGTATTAAAAAGTTTGACATTAAATATTGATGATACCAAATTGAAAAGATTGATGGATAAGAAAGTGACCCAATTGCTTTTTGAGCTCAAAGAAAGTTTTATATAGAAAGGCATTCAAGAGAACCAAAAGATTTGGAATTGGATCGGTGAAATCCAATTCAATTAAGGGGAAAATAAGATTTTTCTTTTCTTTTTCTTTATCATCATCACCATCATCATTATTATTATTATTGATTAATAGTAAGTTACTGCAGCCTTTTGAAATTAAATTCATAATATTTTATGTTTTATGGTTAGATATTAGGTGAGCAGATTTTTGAGTTCTTTCCTCTTCAGCCTTTTCTACAAGTTTAGCTTCTTCAAGCCGACTTTTTATTCAATTAAAAAAAATTAAAAAATTATATGATTTTGACAACATTCTCAACATAGTGTAACCCTCCTCCTCCATTTGAACTTTAGAACCGACCAATGGCGGAGTTTACAAAAAATAAGATGATCACTGATTCATAATTTTTTCCTATTTTGTGAAAAAATCTAATCGGTAAGTGACAATAATAAAGTGACAAATTTGTTATTATTTATGCAAAATAGTAACAGTGGAAAATTTTATTAAATATATTTTAATTGAAAAAATAGTATTTATTTTTTTATTAATTATTTAAAAAATATTAAAAAAAGCATGTATAAACAATGTTTCATTATTTTTACGTTGTGATGTAAAACTCCATCAACTTAATTTTTAATTCATTTGCTATTCTTATTATTGTCAAAAAGAAGAAGAAAAAAAAAAAAAAAAAGTTAGAAGGGAAGGTGTGAACACTCGAGCTCATTTTCCACTGGCACCAACTTTTGGGGTCTTTGCCAAGTCTTTTGCCTTGGGCTGGAAGGCAAGACTTTTCTCTATCTCTCTCTCTCTCTCTCTCTCTCTCTCTCAGAAAAGGGTTAAAAAGAACTTCATTTTCCTGCCCTTTTCGTCTTCAGGTCAGTTATGCATATTTCCTTGCCCCTGATCTCTCTCTCTCTCTCTCTCTCGCGCACGCACACACACACACACACACACTCACACTCATCACACTTCTCTGTTGAAGAGTTCTAGTCTTTCTAGCATCTTGTAAACAAAAGCGAGCATAGTGACTCTTCAAAAACTCGAACAGTCTCTACGTTCGTCTTCAGGTCAAAGGGTTTTTTTTTCTTATTTTTCTTATATACTTTGTTTTAAACCCTGTTTTTTCTTGGATTCCTTTTCATGTAGAAAAGAGTAAAACTCCTATTTGCTTGATCAGGAGACTTTCTTGATTTTTAAGAAGGCCACAAAGACTAGCATGTAGTTATTTTACTCTGATATTTCCATTATATTTCTTGGATTACATATGGTTTTCGAGTTTGTAGTTAATTTTTTTTTTTTGATAATTTCTCTGTGTGATTAAATTTTTTATTTGAATGAATCGAATGAATAAATGTATATTTTAGGTTGTTCAATTTAGATCCCATTTTGAATTTTCTGGTTTCTTGGTAGAAAATAGAATTTATCATATGTTGGGTTTTGTGTGATCTTCTAATTCCAAACCCTGAAAAAAAGACATTTTGGTGATACTATGATTCTCCTAAATTTTTGAATTTTCTTTGTCGTTGTTGTTCTAGGTGCTGTTTTTGTGGTATTGGTTACTACTTAAGATATTTAAATTGAGTTTTAGGATGATTTTTTTTCTTCCTTTGGGGGGGATTTTTGGGTGTTGTGTTGTTTGGATCATGAAAGATCTTGGGTTTATAATTCTAGATTCAAACCCGGAAAAGGATCTTTTTTTTGGGGGGGGGGGGTTTGTCATATCTGGTTTGTATTTGTGAGTTTATAATTATTTTTGGTTTGGGGTAATTGGGGTTCGGGGTTCTTTGATTGTTTCGATGATCACTGCTTCATTATTCATATTTCAAACCTTGTAAAGCTCTTTTGGGGTTTGTCTGATCTTTTGAACCTCTGAATAGTCTTTGTCATTTTTGTTGGTCATTTTGTTTGAATCATACAACATGGGGTGCTTAATTTTGAGTTTTGTCATCTTCTTCACTTTGGGATCGTTGGGGTTCCTGTTCTTTGATTGCTTGAATGATCTCTGACGAAATCCTGAAAAGATTTTTTTGGGGGTTTATTAGGATTTAGTTTTCAACTGTCATCATTGTTGTAGACATTTTGTTTAAGCCTATACTTATTGAACAGGGTATTTAATTTTGATGGTTAGATTCTTTGGGGTAACCAGGACTCTGTTCTTTGAGTTCTTTGTTGATTTCTAATTCATATTTCGTGTTTCAAAAGCTGTAAAGATCTCTAAGAGTCCTTTCCTTGATTCTCTCTCTCTCTCTCTCTCTTGCTCTCTCTGAATTTTATTGGCTTGTCCTCTTAATGTTACCTTTTATAAACAGCCACTTGTGTTAAATGTCCTCCTAGAATATACTGCACTTGATTTGTACTAAAACTGATCATATCTTTGACAGTGATCATTCAATGTTCAGATTAGATTATCTTGATTCAGGTTCTTATTTTTCCTTTGCATTGCAGTTTTGGAAAGTCTTGTGGGTGACAAAGCTGAAATGGAATTTGAAGAATTCAAAATAGATAACGAGAAAGTTGTTGAGGCTATAGAAAAGCAAAATAAGAGGAAGGATAACCTTGAAGATCTAGTGAAGAAATATGTTCTTCCTTTTCTACCAGCCAAATCACTTGCAAGGTTCAAAGCCGTGTCCAAGGAGTGGAATCAGTGGATAAGTAGCCCTTTCTTCACTCATATGCAGAGCAACTTCTTCCGTCAAATTTCTGGCTTGTTTCGCCAGAACGAGCAAGGCACCATCTCCTTCATATCGCTCGATTCCAATGCCTATGACATACCATACCGCAGCCTTAATTTCATGCCGGTGTTTGTCAATCTCATAAGCGCTTGCAATGGCTTGCTTTTCTGCCAAGGCAGATTTGGAGGCACTTACTATGTGTGTAGTCCTGTATGTAGGGAATGGAAGGAGCTACCCGAGCCATCATACTATCACAGGGAAAAACCTGCTGCCGTGCTTGCTTTCGATCCTCACTCGCTCAACTTTGCAGCGCATTTTGACATAATATGTGCCATTCCTCTGATCGATAACCCTGTCATTCGCTTTGAGATTTACTCGTCGAAGACCAACTCTTGGAGGGTCTCTCCCGTGGAGTGTTTGTTAGAAGAGGGCTTGGACATGGCATTTGGAGGATTTTACATGAAGGGTTATGCATACTGGATGACACAGTTTGGGAATATACTAGTATACGATGTGAAGAATGAAGATTTTGGTGTTCTGCCACTCTCTGCAGACTCAAAAACGGGGGGTATTCTGACAGAAATGCATGGAGAGCTGTGCTATGTTTGTGGTTCTGATATGTTCGAACAGGGGTGTGAGATTGAAATTTACGGAGGTTTGGACATGACACTGAAGTCGAAGATCTCTCTTCGGCTTCCTGACAGCATCGATCTTGTTGGAGAGTGTCGGATGCTTCCTTGCATTAATGGTGAAACTTTGATACTTCTTGTGGAAGGTACAATAATCTGCTATCATGTGAGAGATAAAAAGACTCGAGTGTTGAGCAGGATTGGCAACGATCCGGAGTTTTGGTACTTACCTTATGTGAACAGCCTCGTCTCACTTTCTTGCCAACTGGAGTAATTATTCTCCCTTCCACCTTATGATAGGCAAGTTGCAAGTACTTTTTCAACAGTGTGATCTTGTAGATGTTTGTGTTTTTCTTGAAAGTACTTTTTCAACAGTGTGATCTTGTAGATGTACTTTTTCAACAGTGTGATCCTGTAGATGTATGTGTTTTTCCCCTGTTTTCGACTTGTTAAATGGTATTCTGTTTACTGTTGACATCTTCTCCTGTTGCCTTAATTTTTCCTCTGCCGTGAGTAGATTCTCCCTCAAAACCTAACCTTTTCTGGCTAATGAATGGCAAAATTTAATATAAAAATGAAGGATTGAGAGTGATTTGGTGATGTTTGATGAGAATTGATTTGGGAGGGAAATGATTTTTCATTGATTACTTTGTTTTGGTACATATGTATATATATAAAATTGTTATATATAATTATAAAATACAAAGAAATTAATTAAGTAATGAAAGAAAAAAAAAATTAATAAAAAAAAAAGTTAATTAAACAATTAAAAAGAAAGAATAATGGATGTCAAATCTTATTCTTATAATCTAAGGTTTTTAATTGATATTATTTTCTTAATTCTGTTAATAAGGTTGTTGAGTTTTGATGGAAGGAAAACAAAGGATTGGGGAGGGAGAGAGGGAGAGAGAGAAAGAGAGAGAAGAAATTGAAGAGGTTTCTGGGCATGAGGTTGAAGATAATGAACATCGACCCTTTTCTTTCTTTTTCTGCTTTTTCCACCACGGATTGAAATTGGGATTAGACTTTGCAGGTTTGAGAATGAGCTAGCGTAATACCAAGAAAAAAAAAAGAAAAAGGGAGAAGAGAAGGAAAAGTCAAACCCACTTTTATTTCACTCTCTCTCTCTCCTCCTCTCCCACTTTTTTTTTTTTTTTTTTTTTTTTTACCATATTTTGGACACCGCCCAGTATCCGAGACTTCACTCCGACTAATCCGAACCGATCGCTACATGACTCCTGTTCAGAAGACGAGTCTCCCAACGGGAAACGTCACATCTTTTATCGGAGAACCCATCCTCCTCTCTCCTTCTCTTCCTCTTGGCCTAATCCCCCAACACCCCCCCCCCCCCCCCGCCTCCCCCCCCCCCCCCAAACTCACCGAAATCATGCTCAAAATCAATTATTAAAGTTTTTAAATATCCAAATATCAACCTTAAAATAAAACTCTAATGAAAAATATAAGAAATTTTTAAGAGATAAAAACTTATTCCAAATGATTTTTGAATAAAACTCTCTTGAAAAATAAAACTGTAATGTATCAATATCTAGCTTTACCTTTATATTGTGGTACATATAAAAAAATTTAGGCGAAGATCCTTCAATTAAAGATAGAGTCGATGATCAGGATTAGTAGGAGTACGCACTCTCATCAAACTGTGAGTGGTTGTATGCTTACACTTCAATAAAAAGATATTTTTATTAAATTTTTTAAATGATTTTTGAAATTTGAATTTATTATTTTAGTGTGTCTGAAATATTCTAAAAATTAAATTTTGAATGAACGAGTATACCAATTTGATTTATTTATATCGAATACATTTTCATGTTAACTATTTTTGAACAATTGTTAAATTGACGGCATATGAAATGGATTAATGGATTTTGTGAAATTGTACATATAATTGGTTTGTAATGAGAAACTAAACCCCTATTCAATGACCAGTTATTTTCCTCTACGAAATGATCCGACAGGGTAACATAGTGGGGTTAGTAGATCATAGGATATAGTCGAGTACGTACAGTGCATTCATGACCAAATATGATAAATAAAGTCGTAAGATATTTAGTTGCCCTATTAATGAAATACCTCATCCAGCGCCAAGAATGTGAGCATTTGTATTTAAATTACTCAAACCCCATGGCGGTCTTATCCTATGTTATAGTATACTTTTATTGGGAATAATGATTTTGGTTGTCAAGTGTTTGAAAATATGAACCGGTTGATGCATATGATATTGAATCATGATGATTGAGAGTTTATTTTTATTAAATAATTTTAAAAATGATATGATAATTTGAAATATATATGTTTGATATATCAATCACACAAATCTTATTTATGTACAATATGTATAATTTATCGAATATTATTTATATTCACCCCTCCTACTTTCATTTTTATAGAGAAAAGCTAATTGAGACTTGTGGCTGTTTAGAACCGGATTTAAAGAAAATTATTTTGTTAGTAAAATACTAGTATTCCCTCGGTTTGAGGTATTAGTAGATCTAAATAGAGGTAAAATTTGTAACTATTTTGAAAAATTATTTTAAATACTATTTTTACTGATTTTGAATTTAAATTTAGTTTGGTTATATATATATATATATATATATATATATTAAGAATCTATTGATTTATCGAAATTTTACTTAAAAATTGTCTTTAATTGAATTTGTATGAGTCTCTTGAATAGAGATTTGTTTTATATTTTATAGATTTGATCGGAATGATCGATCCTGTGTATGCATGTTTGAACAGATTGGTCCTTCAATTGTACGATGAATACATGTTCTTCAGATTTATTTAAATCTTTAAGAAAATATATAAATATCGATAAATGTCTTATAGTAAATCAATGTATAAGTTAGATTTACTAATATTTGAACATTGTTACGTGCAGGATCTGATAGCCGAGGTGTGATAGGACAAGTTATGAAAATTTGCTCGTATATATGACTGCCGATAAGGAGATATGAAGAAATTAAACCATGAAATTCCTGTTGTTAATGAAGTTGCTCCTCGTACCTGGTCCAAAGAAGCAGCCCATAGAGACTTGAACCAAACAGCAAATGAATGAGACAGGAAATTATAATTTTGATGAGAGTAGCTTGAAATTACCAGGAGGATTATTTGACTCCCAATCCATAACAAAGATGCTGACCGTTTCACTTGCAAACTCGATTAGTCTTGGAATCAATTATACCGAAACAAGCTTTGCAATCTGCTTGAATCTGACGGCACATAAGAGCAGATTTTGTGGCTCGAATCTGATTGAAGATCTAAAGTTAGGGGATGAAACTTCAATTTCCAGCAAAATAAAATCTAATCTCAATTCTCTAAATGCGCAATAGATTAGGCTTTTATGGTTTTGGATTCAGAATTTTATACTTGATTCTACGATTTTACTCTTGCAACTGATCAACTAAACCATAAGCAGAAGGAAGAGGGGGGGGGGGGAGGAGACCCATGAATTTCAGGTTCATTTTTTTAGCGCAAAACCCTTGAATCTCTAATCTCCATTTCAGTTTCATTTTTTTTCAACTTAGTTTTTTGACATCTGTGAATTTCAGGTTATGAAATCGTCAGAGAGTAACGGCTCATTGACCGTTTGTGAAATTGCCCGAAAGAGATTGTCATCGTCATCCAAAAGAGCCGATAATCTAACTTGTTTAGTTGAAGCCTAGAGTAGATTTCGTGTTAGGAAGTCCGAAAGGGAATGCAATCTTGTCATCATAAGATGTTCAATCCTGCAACATACATTTATTGGTGATGAAATTCTGAAACAGGACCCATCCCAGTAGCATCGAGGAAAATTGCTGGTTTAAAATGGAAGAGTTGATTAGGGGCTTGTTTGGAATCTAAAATGGCCTCATTTTAGCTTGGGCTAAGTTTTGTATGTAAATATGGTCTTGTAGAAGGTGTGTGATGGTAGCATTTTGGAATGAAGTGTCTCTTGACGCTAGAAATGCTCAGTCATGGCTAGTTATGGTTCAAAGACACAATTACAACCAAAACTTTAATTTCAAATTTTGGAGTCAAAAGACAAATATATGAAAGAGTTTGGTTTTGACAAGGGCTTTTATGCTGACTGTCAACCAAGTAGACTCCTGACTCCTTTGCCCACTTTTTTTGATTTATAAGATGTGGTTCATTTTAGCATTACCTGTTACCTGTTATATGTAGACAATTAGGCATTTGGTGCCAGAAGAACCTTTTGTTTTTTTGGTTTTTGGGGGGGGGGGGGGGTGTGGAACATAGTTGTACTGTTGATTGAAACTTTGGTAAAACATCCAAACCGCAAAGTATTAGGAAATGGCGCATCTTATTTTACAACTGCCTCTTTGAGCTTTCTTTCTCTTGCATAGAGGTAAGTGTAGCTGCCCAGTTCTTTCGATTGATATCACAATGAGGAGGCAGAGAATTCAACTGAGTTCTGCTGTAAGTTCTTCTAGCACACACACCATAAATGCACGTCCTTTGACAGAAAGGAAACTTATATCTTGCTGGAAAATAAATGGGCAAATGTGTTCTTATCCACAGACAACCAAATAGAACAGTGGATTTAGTGTCTTCTAATTCCTTCCACACTGGTTCAGATGTGCTGTTCCCTAAAGAGAGTGCTCATAATGACACAGGTTCTCAAATCCCATGTATTCATGATTTTCGAGCTTCTTTATGATATGGGCTATCCCAACTCCACCTGTAATTCAGTAAGGTAGCTGTTGCTAAATAATGAAATTTTAAAAAAATAATTATATTTACATATTGTATGTGTTATTGAAGGTTTGGGAATCATGTACCTAAACTGATTGCACTGACAAAAATGGTCAATGCCAGTATAAAGATTATGATGGATGCTCTTCCAAGTATTGCAATTAACTTCCTCACGACATGCTGTCCAGTGAAGGCCGCTATGGTAGCCACTACGACAAAATAAGTTGCTGCAATGAAGGCGAAATGAGGTTAACTATCACATTCAAATTGGTTTTGATATGGTTGAGACACATAGAAGAAGCTCATTCTTTTCTTGCACGAATGAAAGTTCGTTGAAATCATTTCTTTGTAAATTTGTTTTCTAGTATTCTGATATGATTACCCACCATATGGGACTGGAAAGCGTTTCAACAGATAGTACTGCACAACTGACATGGAGGATGAGAATGCCATTGCAAAAGTTGATGTAGCACTTGCCACCTGCAAAATCAAAATTGATATACTGGCAGCAATAACCACTCTTTTTAATCCCTCCCACCCCCATCCTTCTTGCACGTAAGTAGGGAAACAGAAATTTTAGACTTTCATCATAGGCAAAGCACAAAGAATGAGACTGCTGACAATTTACTACGTTTTTACGCACTCGAGTTTATGCCTACAGGTGAGTCAACATATGTTATGCCTGTTACTGGTCTTTGGTCTTAGAAAGTCTCGTGGCATGGAATTTTGGGGAGAGAGTGTGATGCATACCTGGGGTGGAATTCCTAATTCCAGAAACAGTGGCCCCAAAATGAAGCCACCTCCTAGGCCTAGAAGTCCTCCAACCATACCAGCAATAATGCCACAGCAACAGTATAGAAGAATCTGGTGCTTCTTCCAATTTGTGACCTCTTTTCCCTTAGACGCAATCACCCTGGTTCCGTTGTATAGGCATACAGCTTCATATACTGTAACAGAGGCTGCAATAGGCACCTAAACAGAACATAAATGTTTTTGTCAAACTCTTGTCCTCAAGATCTTCTATGAGTTCATTGTTAAGGCTTGCTTCAGCTATCTTGTGATAGAAAGGTTCTTAAAAGTAGTTTCAAGGATCCTTAGACGATCTCTTTATAAAGATGTGACCTTGAACGTTTCATGATTCTCAAATTCATGCTTAGTGCTCAAAGTCATTTTTTAGATGGCTTTTTATGGGACTGGTCACCTGAAACGAGTTCAGTTAGTTGATCAGCTGTGCAATGAAGCACATATATTTCATTTATGAAAGACTTGTGTGTGAATAGACAGAGTAATCAAATCTCACCTGCAAGAGGTTCAGGATCCAGTACTTGACGGAGCAGGTTGCAGCATATGTCTGCATAGGGAATTTAAGAAACATTAGTTCTATAAGACAAGCAGGGAAAATCTTCTTGTTGCCAGAGAAGTTACCATTTCTGATTAAAGAAGAAATGGAAACTTGGTAGGTGTTTTTGTCCTGAATCGCCTAAAGATTTTTCTTCTTTTGCACAATATAAGAACAATGGGTGTGAACCTTAGACGAGACAGAACCTTGGTTAGGACAATATATGCAATAGACCCTCACCTTAACAATCTGCACACCTAGGAAAGCTACCCATACAAATGTCAGCAAGGACAATTCTTTCCAGCAAATGTTGTATAGAATGGGAACCTGTATGGAGTCCAAAATACAACAATAAGGATTTAGTTAGAAGCATATCCAACAAAGGAAAATGTTTCTGATGAAAAACATTCCAGAATTGTTGGAAATTGGAGTCATAAATATTGGTATTCTGTACTTACCCTGTCATCTACTAAAGCAGCTGGACCACTTGGCAGTGGTTTGTAGTCACCTCCTGAACCATCTGTAGTTACATAATTTTTTCCACATTGTAAGTATGAAAATCTGGGGGAAAACTGCTAATACATAAACTGCATTTTTATTTACGGAGCAAACTATGGTACTTGATTTCCATAGTCCTCGTATTATCATCACTACGTTTTACTTCCCACACTAGGTCATGCAGGTTGTCTGGGAAATATGCAGATTTTCTAACAGGTCTTTAGTTGATTTTGAAAAAGGCAAGTTGACGGGGTTTTACTACTCCATGGGCTATGGATCAAAATAATATGTCATGTTGAGGGAGGAAACCTAGTTACATCAACAGAAATTTCACAAAGATTATCCTTAGCTTGTGGTCTATTTCATTTCCCTTATTTTTTTTCTGAGGGGAAACTATCAAAGAGAATAATGTACACTAACATTTGAGAAAGCTTTTGATCTCTGCTACGCTCTTCAGGTGTTTGATACAGTAAAAATGCTTCGTATTTGGAGAAGTGGTGCATTTCTATAATTGGGTTGCACACAAGGTGTGATGATGATTTTACTTGTAGGAGATATTGCTCTGGATAGGTTTGAGCATCATCATCCATGAATTTGTTTCCTCCACGATAGGGTTGCATAAGTTTCTTGACTGAGTAGTAGCCTTTATATTCTACTGATTTTTAAGTTTGGAGACCTCAAGTTATAGATAAATTAATTGCGCTTCCCATCAAATCTGTCTCGATGGGTTGGGTTTGATCTGTTGCACGTTTTGTCTTGGAAAAAATCCAATGTACATGCAATGCAAATTGCCTTAGGTCAGTGCTTTACCTTAGTCTGTCAAACTGTAAAACCGTCTGCTCGGCTATTCTTAAACAGTTACAGAAAAACTTGGAGGAACTATGGAGCACTTACCATCTCCTTTGGATTCTGTTTCCGGCACCTTGGCTGCTTCCTGAAAGAGAAAAATACCTCTCCTCAGTGGGAAGTTTGCAGTGAAGGAATATTTTTGAAAGCTTGAGCAAATTATAAGCAAAGACCCTTACTTTCATCATCACTGTCTCTTTCTTCCATGTTTCTATGCCTTTGAATAAAGCTTTTGTTGATGTCCCTACCACCATTTAATGCATTGATCAGTCCAATAGTACTTCGTTGAGAAGAATACAGTGGAAGAATAAATAAAACTTCCAATATCACTCAAAAGATAAATAGCATCGACTATACTGAAATTTCTTCAGATACTGGGGGCTGGATGCTGTCTTTTTTATTTATTTCACTTTAGACTGTCCTTAAGTGAAACCAAGACCCGGGGGGGGGGGGGGAGAGAGAGAGAGAGAAGAAAAAAAAAAGATGGTTAGGCTTTGAGTTTCATACCAATGAAGAGGATGATGAGTAGGACTGTGACCATCCAGTCTGGGAAAATGACATTGAAAGCAACTCCAATACTGATTCCTAACATGAGCATTGGCTGAAAGAGCAGGGCCAGATCATAATCTATGAGGGGAATGTCAAGTGTTGGATGTTTCAATTTCAGATTATAGTAGACTGTTGATCCTGCTGCACCCATAATCATACCTATGATCAAAAGAAACATATTATATGGACATTAGTCAACAAAAATTACACGCACATCGTTTCTGCTGCAAGATATACAGCAGAAATAAAAAATGATGGAGCAAATTACTGACATTTCGAAATGGCCGTTGAAGACTTGGCGTCGAAACCTATGATCAAGCTGAGCATAGGGACGAAAATTCCACCACCTCCGACCCCTCCAACACTCCCTAGTGCTGCACCAAAAAATGCAACTATTGTTCCTACGATCACTCTCCAGCCAAACGCCATCTCCTGTCATTTCAAATGATGAGATAAATGTTTAGAAGAAACGTCTATAGTGAGAAAGAGAAAGACACGAGACGGGCTCTCTGTATTCTGATATTGGGAACATAGCTCATTAAGTTGCCAAGTCATAATGGAGGTTTAGGATATATGATTTTCTGCTGGCACTCATTTAAACATGAACCATAATCTTGCACGACTAGCAAGACCAAAGGATGTGGAGACTCACTGGCCAGACATGTTGGTAAGATGATTTTCCACTCTGCCAAAAGAAATGCACCAGTTTCATCAGGAGTCCTTCCTTCTCTGCTGTATTTCCATGCCGGTTAGCTAGTAGGAGTCTCTGCCCTCCATCCACATTATTGATCATCACGAGGACATAAAACAATATCCATACGACTTCAGCTGCTATAGTTTTGAAATTCCCAAGAATCTGAGCCATGGAGATGGCAAGATATCGTACAAAAATTTAGGGTGATTGGTTTACGATCAAGAAGAACTTTTGTGTTATTGCTCTTCCGAACTTCTTCTTCCTCTCCTGTTGTCTGAGTTCTTCTTGGAGTTGGTTCAAATAAATGAAGACCCAATTATGGGTGCCATATAACTTATAATAGCTTCTAATCCTTCTCTCTCTCTCTCTCTCTCTCTCTCTCACGTAAAGGGCTTTATGGACAGGTTATTATAGGAATGGGGTTTGAATGAAATGACCCTTCTAACCACTGTGTGCAGTTGAACCTGAGGAGGCAATGCTTCAAAAATGCCATCTTACCCATGAGAGAATATTTTGTGCATTTGAATTTGATTGGTGCACTTAGTTAAATCTAATGTCACATCCTTGGTAGTTCTAGATAGTTCATTCGGTATTTTTATTACCGGAAACACTGTTATTCATTCACTGAGGTCTACCCTGTCTTGTACCTTTTCTGTCGTTTTTGGGTAGACATACACCCTTCTCAGTTACTTGTAAATTTAACATGTTTTTATGTGAATAATAGCAAGAAAAATATACCTTGCCTTTATTGTTTTTATTTGTTTCTCATTCATTTGTAACTTTCTTGCTGCTTCACCTGAAGGTTTGCACAAAAATACAAGCAGCCGGGCAACAAGATATCATGTAAGTAGGGAATGAGTAATTACTTGCATTTTGCTCTACCTTTTTTGCACACTCCCACCATCATGGCTGTATGAGAAAAAACAGGTCTAATATTTGATTCTCTTCTATGGGGTCCAAGGTTTTTCACTTGCACTCTATCTAGTATCTTCCCTAGTTGTCTCTCTCTCTCTCTCTTTAATAAAAGAACAATCCCTTTTCTTCTGTACTTGGAGGATGACTAGCTTAGTTACTTATTCTGGTATTTTTAGACAAGAATAATGCTACTAATACTAAAAGCTATCGGCTTAATTATAAAAAAAAAAATAAAAAATTGTATAACATGGCTTTATTTGTATGGAAAAATTAAAAGATTCTATTATATAGTAAAAAGGGTTTCGAGGAATAACATTGTCCTTTCAACTAATAACTTTAAACCCTTTCATAATAACTTTAACTTTCAAATAATAATTTTAGCAGCCCTGTGGGTATTAAGAAGTATATAGATCTTAGAGCAATCTAAAAAATTATCAAAATAACTTTTAATTTAGTAATTATACATTTCTTTTGTTATGGTAATTGCGTTATTCTTTGAATGAAGTGATTTTATGAATGGGAGGAACGTAAATTAGAATCGGGAGTTGCATTCTTATTTGAAATAAATGATTATGTAAATTGTTTTTGAAAATTCTAGATTTTGGGTATTTTCAATAGTGAATCCTCCAAAGAGGAGCTTAAATGGTGAAGAATTATGGGTGTCCTTTGGTTGATATAATGAAATTATTGAAGGGATCTCTTTATCAGTTATCACCAGGTGTTCCGTACTGTCCATGGAGAACTTATCGGGTTCGTTTCTTCCAAGCCTATGGATATCTCACAAAACGTAAGTGGCGCCTGACTTTTTTCAGATTCCTTTAACGAGAAATAGCCAAGAAAGAAGCTGATCTGGTCAATATAACGCAGACATGCGATTGTAGGATAAGTAGAGGAATAGAATAACAATTTTCATGGCTTCCTCGAAGCTTCCCGCATGGCCTTTTAGACTTCTGTTCCCTTCTCTGACAACGATGTTTTGTTTTTACATGTATGAATTCGCCCCGGGGGGGGGAGGGGAGAGAGAGAGAGAGAGAGAGAGAGAGAGAGCGCTGGAGATGCAGTCACATTAGCAAATCATGTGATGATTACTGGAGCTGATTGGACAGCACAAAGGATTGTCCATGCAACTTCATAATGCAACTCGGTTAGTTCAATTCTTCAAAATAAAATTTACCAAGTTTCAAAATATCAGTAATTGTATATAACATGTAAAAAAAAAATTAAAAAAAAAATAATAAGACAATTGCTCTCTGCTCTCACTATTCGCCCTAACCAATATAATTCCTTTCATATCCATAATCATGTGTCCCTGTGTGCTCTACTTTCCAAGATGATGCGATCTCTTTATTTTTCATGCCATTATCTTCTCCAAGCTTTTCTGTTTTCACTTGTCTGCACGCAGAAATTAATAAATTAGCAGGAGCCATAGATACCTCAGAATAAAACAAAGATTGAAATTTCCTAGAAGGTATCTCTGAGCTGGACAAATGAATCTGCATTAAGCTTTCTTATTTTATATCCATAATTCAAAAGATGAATCAAACATGTCCTCGAGATACGTGACAGAGAATTAAGGAACTTGCCCTTCGCCACTGACACTGAAGTTTCATTGCTTGTTTGTTATCTAGCACCGACAGTTTTTTCTTTGCATTAATCGATTTATTGATGCCCACCGATATGCTTGAGTTAATTATTGGATTCGTCGAGACAAACTCTTCAAACTCCAATAATCTTTCTCAAATTAATTATTGAATTCGTTAAAGCATTAACTCTTTTTATATCTATTTTTTTATTTTAAAATTTTAAATTCAAGAATTTAATTAAGAGAATCTAATATCATTATCGCTGAACTAAAAACCATATGTGTCATTTTATTACTAGTGTGTTATCTAATAAGATTATTTTTTCTCAATTTTTCTAGATAAATTAAAAAAACTAATTTGATGATAATACATCGTTGATTTGTTTTGGGCACCGCCTCGTGAAGTAGTATTCATATATTTAAAAAAGAAAATGGATTCAAATAGTCCTATTTTTGAATTTTTCTTGAAACTCTTGTATTGGTGATTGAAAATAGAATCATGCTTTTTTCCACTATTAATCTTTTTATAACCTTATGCCAATCTCAGATATGAAAAATGTGATCTTCTCATTTCTCATAGCTAGACTAAAATGATTGATGTGTTCATAAGTTAAATATTGCTCCCCTACAGTTCATGAAATAAATATGATGCTGCCATGTCCATGATTTTTAAATGCTTTGCTTATTGTTGGGAAAAAAAATGAAAATTTAAAGTACATCATTTGGCCAGAAGACTACAGAGTCACATAGTGACAGAACCACTAAATATTTCATTCCCTTTGGATGTTTCTCCTTGTCTTTAGATTCTTTGAAGCAAATCATGAATTTGCAACATTTTTCAAATCCTCAACAAGTACTAGGAAAAGGGTACATATATATACACACACACACACTTGATCTAATTCAGCAATTCGCCCCGTTTGTATGAACATTCCCCAATGGCAGGAGCAGGTGGTGTCACTGTTTCAAAAGCAGTCATTCGTAGTTTTGCATTTGTTAGACTAAATGGTTCTTCTTTAATGATACCTTATGTCATTTCCAAGCTTAAACCACTTGCTCAATTCCTCGCTTGCCAACTCTACAAAATGGTCCAACAAAACACTGTCCCAATTGATGACCCCCCATCAGCAGAAGCTGAAGTCGAAACCCAAAATAAAACCATGGTTGTTCATGACCATGTCTTGAAAGTGAAGAAGCTCTCAGACAGAGCTTCCTTGCCATTGAGAACTTCTCGTTTCGCTGCTGGTTATGATTTGTCAAGGTTAGTGAGAAATAATTTAAGGAAAATGCTCTTATTTTGTTTTCCCTTTTTTGGTGGGTATTTTGAGTTTTCTAATGATGTATGATGTACAGTGCTGCCGATGTTACAATTCCTGCAAGAGGCAATGCTATGGTTCCGACTGATCTGATCACAGAACTTCCTGAAGGGACATATGCTCAAATTGGTAACTTTTTCCCACCATTTTATGAAAATTTTCTCATTTTGTTGATGGTTTCTTATAAATTATATCAAAATATAATAATCGGATTGGTCTTAATTGATTTGAAATTGAAATTGAAGCACCACGATCTGGGGTAGACACAGAGCATCTTATTGATGTTGGGGTCAGTGTGATCGAAGAAGACTTTGAAGGACCAATTGTGGTATTGTTATACAATCATTCTGAAGAAGATTTTGAAGTTAAGTGTGGAGATCTCATTGCCCAGTTGATTGTTCAGAAAATTATTTCTCCCGTAATGTTGGAACTTTAAGACAAATCTGAGCAGAATCGGAGAATTTTGGGTGTACTGGTGTTTTGAGATGATTCTACTATTCGAACTTTTTCATCTTAGTACAAAATTAATGATTTATCTATCCCTGTAATATAGTGTGGATTTTACATCCAAAAATATATTAAATTAGTAGAATTTGGATGGATGTAATAAATATGTGCATCACTTAAACCACTGTTTTTATGCTTTGAAAAATGAGAAATCTATGATCACTACCAATCAGTTTGATTGAGTGGCGTAAATTCTTACCGCAAAACCATTTTTTTTTTGTTGAGTAATCGAATACTCTATTCCCTTAACTAGAGGTCTAGTTCAAGTTTTGAGAATAATAAAAAAGGATTTGGGAGAGTTATCCTCTAAATTAAGTCTCATAATATTTAAATCAAATTAATAGAATAAAATTTGAATATCCACCGTTAAAAAAAAAAAAAATTCTTACCGCACGGCTATTAGGTTTGAAATTTGAGCAGTCCCTCTCCCTAATGAGTTCGGCCCAAAGAGCTGGGCCTAAATCCCCTCATGCCCATTCTGCACAAGTACTACTGGGCTTGCCCAAAGATGCATGGCAGCCTGTCCCTTAGGCAATCCCAACAATAGCCCAGCTTGAGAAGATGAAACTAAATTGACTTTGCATCTAACCTTCTACTCGATCAACATATACTCTTCGGTGGAATTAATTGAGCGTTAAAATTTTTAACTAAATGTTAGATTTAAAATTAAAAAATAAAAAAAAAAGTACAACATAAGATCTATCCTCTAAATAAGACTTCACATACACTCAAAACAAATTAATTCGTTTCGGATACTGGTGAAAAAAATAAAAAAATATCTAAATTTTACCTGTTTTATTTTCGTCTACCTTATAAAATATTATTAAAGTAACATTACCTTATAAAGTAGTCTTCTTATAATTTTTTTTTTCTCTTGAGAGCTTTTCCTGTACCACACGTCCTCAATTAATATTTTTAATAAAAAATACCCCTCCACCATTACATTAGGATTAAGGCATTAGCACCATGAAAAAATCCCAAGTTCTCTCAGACGTCACTAGACACCTATTAACGACCGATACAAGGCAACCGAGTAAGTTTTAGCATCCAAAACCTAATTTAAGTTGAACACCACCCAATCCCAACTTCCCCAGCCAAGACTACAAGACATCCTTTCAAAGTTAACCTCATCATTTATGAAGAATGAAGCTTTCATACGCTACGAGAAAAATATCATCGTACCTGCAAGTACATCTCGAGAAAAAGGAATACACAATCAACCAGAAAATTAAACTTCCGGGCAAAGCGGAGGGTGGATGGAATATTTACTTCATAGCGTCATCCTTTGATTCAACAGAATATTACAATTGGGAGGTTCTGGTCCAGCAAATATCACAAACAGCTCAAATTGAAAGGTAAGCAACCACCACACGGCCACTAACTCGGACAAAGCTTCAGTACATAGTTCAGATTCTATCATGACACGATAAAACTAAAAAACCATAATGACATTATTTGAAACATGAAGTCATAAATTGACCCCCAGGGCTTTTCTCCAGATGCACCACACCTATAATAGAAGATATTTGAATATGTAAATCAGGTACAGGGAGAGAAACAATAATTTTAGTTGGTTAAAAAAATTTTAAAGCTTTACCTATCATTTAGGAAAGGGACCTGTTAGTGATCATACTCTCGGGATAGCGATCTCTCTGAGCGATATTCACGATCTGAATCTCGTGCTCTCTCCCTTTCACGGGACTCGGATGTTGCACGATCATTATGATAATTGTCTTCCATTTGATCATATGGATCATGCCCATGGTCAGGAAGATCATAATGGTGGTGCTTGCCCCGGGAATCCAAATCATATTGCCCCCTGCTTTGATGTTGTTCATAATGTTCATACTGCTCCCGGTCATATTCAGCTTCTGGCTGCCTGTGACCTTGCTCATGCTGTTCATACCAACCAGGATCATCTTCTGCCCCAGCATGATCATAATCCTGCTCTCTTTCACCATGTCGATCTCGCTCATGTTTAGCTTCTGATCTCTCATGGTTCAGTTCCCTATCTTGAGAACGTCCATGGTCATAGTCCACATCGCCAGCTTCATACTCCGTCTCCCTATCTCTTTCCCTCTCCCTCTCCCTCTCCCTCTCCCTCTCCCTAGGACGATCACGATCACGCTCCCTATCTCTATCTCGATCTCTTTCTCGATCACGATCCTGATCGTGACCACGGTCCCGACCCCTATCACGGTCACGGTCACGGTCACGATCACGGCCTCGATCTCTTTCCCTATCTCTATCCCTATTCCTTTCCCGGTCTCTGTGGTGCCTATCCTCTCTATGATCACGATCCCTGGCCCTGTCATGTGAGCGCTCACGGGATCTCTCCCTTTCTCTGTCCCTGTCCCTACCTCGTTCACGGGACTTCTCCCTGTCCCTGTGGTACATTTCAAACATAGAATATACATAAACTGCACATTTAAGGGGGGCGAGAAGAAGAAAATAAATAACACTTTGGGAGCCTTTGGTCCGGAGTGATGAAACAACAGGGACAAGACAGGACAAAAGGGGCAGGACATTAATCTTAATAATGCATGACAGCAGAGTTAGAAAAATAATTCTATCAAATCATCTCCATCCCAGAAAGCAAAACAGAAATTTGGCTCATTTTTGTCCCAAAGATGGAGACAATTTCTGATTGTATCTCCATCTTCAGAAATCAAACATGATGTTTTATGTCCAGTACCTATCCCCTTCGTCCTGTATACTATTCTAAATGCTACTTTTCGGTAGATGGCACAAAACAAAACTAACTCAGACATGGGCTCCAATTTGCTAACTAATCACAGAACAAGTAGAAATTACAATCAAGCTTAGTAGATTGGACCAAATGAATTACAACTGACCAAGGTCAGAGGCAGGCAGAGGTAAATAATGGACAAGGGGGGCCATGGCCTCCCAAACTTTTAGGGAAAAAAATTAATAATAATAATAAAACGACATTAAAAATTGTTCCATCTGGGTTTCTCTATATTGAGTCTTCTTAGCACAGCCAATCCCCCTCCACCAAAACAAACACAGACAAACCCATTTAGCATCCACACATTTCAAACTTCTTAAGGTCTCGTTTGGATTGATTCAGAATGAAAGAATCGAAATTTATTCAAATTCATACTGATTCCAAGAAATAAAATATTTTTAAAAAGACCACTTCTCTCTCTCAAACTCCCTCCCCGGCTTTGTCCATGCAAACAACTTTGTACATGGTAGTTACAATTCACTCTTGAACAAAATGAACGGTAAGCTCAGGGCAGTAAGTTTAATGTAGCAGACTCAAGTGACAGATTAAACAACAGAAAAACCACATGCAGATGCACCATCACTCACTATTTCAGTAACCCAAAAGAGGCACAAACATAAACAACAAATAGAGAGACTTAAGCAAGTCTTACCGATCTCCATGCCGATCATCTCTTATCCTTGGTTCTTCAGAGCGGGCTGGTCCAGATTGTTGTTGCTCTCTGAACAATTAAAGAAGCAACA
Organism: Dillenia suffruticosa; assembly: GCA_033439265.1. Taxonomy (NCBI): domain Eukaryota; kingdom Viridiplantae; phylum Streptophyta; class Magnoliopsida; order Dilleniales; family Dilleniaceae; genus Dillenia; species Dillenia suffruticosa. Next base: position 1,801,288 of record JAVTVX010000012.1, on the reverse strand, counting down.
CCAATCATATTAAGTTCATATAGACATCAAAATAATAGATTCAGTAACAAGTCCAACTACTTGAAGCTCTAAGCACTATACTGTAAACAACTCATCAAACCACTTACATGAGGAAGTGCATTTATTCAAAATACCTTATCAACAAAAATATTACCAGAAGTGAGAGAAGTTATGGTTGTTTTGGCAATATGAAGAGAAAACCTCCAAAGGCACCAACAAGATAATAAATAATATCATACAAACAAAACATTTTCTAAGCACTTGAGGAAGACCCAAGTTAACATTGGAGAAATTCATGAGACACAACATGTGAGACTGCTGACTTATCAGTGTGGGCTTACAAGAAAATTAGCAAGTCAAGTTGTTGAATACAACAGAGCTATTTTGAGGTATACAACTCAAGGCTTGCCAAGAACACCAGTGGTTAACAATCATTAAAACATCGATGTGACAATCAATTTTATAATAGCTATTCATGCAAAAGCTACAGAGGGGGTATTACCTCCCAGAATGCTTCTGATTTGCATCTTCACCTCCCACTCTGGTTGTTCCAAGTCCACCACCTAGCCTACGAGGTCGCCAATTTGGAACGGTTCTACCGCGCTCAACATCCACAAGAACTCTCCTTCCATCAATCTTCCTTCCATCAGCTTGTTTGTAAGCAGCTGTAAGATGTATATATAAGAAGAATTAGAAATCCAAAAATCAAAAATCAAAAGACATATAAAACAGAGTGTCAATCAAAACAAACTTTTCATATCCCGAGTATGCATATATTCTACAAAAGCATAGCCTTTCGGTCTATTTGTTTCTGTATCCACGACTAGGCGAACCTGAAAATGAAAAGAGGAAAAGAACCATAGTCATGAAATGGGATCCATACGAGCAGAAGAAATGGATTAAAACATATCCTTTTATGTTGACAACTAAGTTGGTTTCTACAGAAGGAGCTGGAAAAGAAAAATCCTAAATGGCACGGCAGTCAGGCTCTATGCCTCATTAGCCGTGCTCACCTTTAGCAATACAGCTTGTCCAAGTGAGGTGCGGCGCCACCATTGCTAGAGTTGCAGAAAACTGATGTTTGTGGGCATATTACCAGTTGACGAACAACTAATATCCCCTTACCAGGGTGTTATATTTATTCTACAGAAATAGATAATATAAGAAATACCGGGATATCTTCTCAACTGCTGATAAGTTTTTGATGGCCTTTGAAACCAAAAATAAAATTTTCAGCATCAGAAAAAAAAAGGACGTAAAAAGTTTGAGAAGAGAAAGAGATGCTAATACTCCCGACATGTTTTACCCATTGCAGATTAAAGAGGAGTTGTCAGTCTTTCCTTTTGTTGCTTGATATAAAGGCCAAAGGGCAAAACGCACCACTGTCTGCTTGGCTTAAAAATTTTCAGCTTTTCCATGCAGAATAATGCACCTTCTTTGGTGTCTCAAATGCCTAGAACCGAATAAGAAAAGTACCATTTTGGATTGTATTCCCCCTTACCAGGGGCTGCTTATATGACTAAAGTTAAACTAAATAATTGAATAACTCCTAGAAGCTACAACAACACCCAGGACCATGGAAAATTTAAAGAACCACAAAATCAAAGACAGTTATTAAGGAAAAGAAAAACAAACCCAATGTGACTATAGACCAATTGTCAAGAATACCTATGTTAGTTTACTCTCAACAGCATTGACTCTCCACTGGCTATTTATTATACCTGAGACACCCTTTGTCAACCCTCTCCAACCTCAGAGGTTATTAGGATGAACAATTTGTTACTCATCAAGTTTACCAGAACCTCACAAGCAGGATTGGATCACCAACATTAGGATACAATTGACCACAAGGTGAAGCCTAAGGCCAACAAATCAACAAGCATATTATGATGGTTTACAATGAACTTAGGGCCGTTAAAAACTTTCAATACAAGAAAATTACTCAAACAAAGTCTAAACATTGTGTTACAAAATTATAACAAGATATCCACACAGTTTTACAAAATGTACCAATAACCGATAGAAAAATTATACTCCGAAATCTGTGACTCAAACTACAAGAGTTTGACTATTGTAAAATATATAGCATACTTAATAACTTGAAAAAGATTACTACTTTTAAAAAATTCAATACTACTAATACTAGTAAGTACTCAATAAATGCAGATAAACAATGAAAAATGTTGAGTTACTACAACAATATACTCCTTACCGACAAAAGGCAATGAGCCCCACTTGGGATGCTCTAAAATACCTACCCGCTTGATTGGCCCATAAGCCTCAAACTCCCTTTTGATTTTGTGCTCAGTTGTCTCAAAACTCTGCAAACAAGCAATGGAATAACCTAGTCATTGCATATATAATGTTTGATGAAAACACATAACTTCATGGGACAAGTTGATATTACTTACAAGCCTGGCGACAAATAATGTCTTGTAAGGGTCTCCAGAAATACTTGGGTCATTATTTGGATCATCTGCTAGCAAATAAAAGAAAAGAACGATATTAGCATTCAACCTTGGATAGATATTAATCCCACTGCAGACAAAATTTAAGGGATATAATGGTGATTACATTTTTCAAGTTCTTCAGCTGCTTTTTCAGCACCCTTCTGTAGACGTATCTCGTGGATTCTAGCTCTCCTTTGGGACTGCGATCAAAACAATGTAAATTACATTTCCATGCATTGCATCAAATTGTTTTATAGGTCATTCTTGGAAAACAACTCAAAAGGACAAAACAGTTTTGACTTTTAACTAGGGATGCCGTCAAAAAGGTGTAAAAAGAGGACAACAATGAAAATAAAAAGAAAGTACCATCTGACACTTGCAATCAGAGCACTTGAAAACTCATGTTTCACTGACTGTTTTGTGCAGTGTAAAGAACATAAACCAGTAGCTACCAGGCCCCAAGATTAGCAGTACGGAATTTCACAAATATTTTACCATGAATCAAATCAAATCAAATAAATAGATAAATACACACAGAAGATGATATATCTTACAGGAGTCTCAGCCTTTTGCACTGGTGGAGCATATTCAGGATCTCCCGGCTCAGCAAAGTTACTCACAAATTGAGCCATTCCTGCAAGGAAATCAATTTTTAAAGCTGAAACCCAAAAGTAGAAATTTATGACTAAAATTATTTGTCACACCAAAACAGAACCATCAATCAAGAATAAAATTGGATGAAGCAATAAATATCAAAGGCAAAAAAGAGAAGCTGAATCTAATGTGGCAAAATTTAATTACTTTGATAATTATACCACAGACAACCATTTGCTCCTCAATGACCAATGAGATCACACTGCATCATATTCATTATTTTCGGCTTTCAACTATTTTGGTACATATAAAAATAGCTCATCAATGGTATGTGATACCTGTGTAAGGTGGACATTTCCTTTTCTCTGGAGGAGGTTTAAATTCCAATGGTAGTCGAGGTTCAAACAGCTTCAAAAGATTGGCAGTCAGACCAGTAGGATGGCTTTGCCCAATCTGCAATCCCAGTTAATTGATTAGTATACATGAAGAGGTGACTTATAAAAAAGGTACTGGCTAAAACAAATCTGCATCACTGCCCATTTTTTCTAAAATCCCTAAGGCTATGTATAGAACCAAATCAATTCCACAAAATTTGCTAAGTTCATTCCCTATTCCAATTTTTTTAACTTGGAACCATTTGTAACTTCACAAAACATATGGATACCAAATCAGCAAAAGAAAAAAGTAAATATGAAAGATAAAGCCTTGCATATTATAACAACCCATCATCTAGATCAAAAGCAACTTCTACAACTTGTCAACCACGGCGAACATATCAACAACTCCTGGAGATCAATACACAACAGTGAAAAATCAACAAGATCATACTAATAATAACCTGAAATTGCTACATGGGGTTTACCAAATCTGCATAACTATTGATTATTCCTGAAAACCCTAACCAGAACTAGTTTTTATAAGCGATTTAATCTTCCATCATTAGCTTCAAATAGTTCTAATAACCATGAAATTGGTTACATACCCAGATCAGAAATTTCAACCAGAACAAAATCAACTTCCGCATATGCTAATCTCGAACAATTCATCAAAATCATAGAAAAAACAGTGTCATTATAAATAAAATCACCAAGATCGGTCAAAAACAACCACAGAATCCAAATTAGGGTCCACACCAAGGTCGATTTCCCAAGCGGGAAGCAATCGGATTATAACAAAATCAAAAGAACAGGGGGAAATCAAGATTTGGATTTTACCAGTTTGAGTTGAAGAACATTTGCACGGCTCTGAGCTTTGGTGCGAGCCTGAACATTTGCATTGTTGCGCATAAAAGCATCGTTATAATCTCCCATCTTCAATTGATCCAGAAAATTAGGGTTTTCTGATCGGAAGAAAAAAGATCTCGTACAGCGGCGTTAAAGGAAAGAAACCAAGGACGAAGTTTTCCGCTTCCATATTTATAGAGAGAGATGTTTTTTGAGCCCAACATACCCGGCCCATCATTTTGAGATGGGCCCAGAAAAGAGTGCGGTCGCCTACTTTTTTTTTTTTCTTTTTTTGGTATCATCCGACATTTTAAATTTCGTTCTAATTAATTTAGATCGATCATTGTAAAACCTATTTTATGAGGATGGATCTCATAATATTATTTTTTATGTGTTTAAAGAGAATCAAACTTCTAATCTAATTGATTCCTAAATTATTACTATCAAGCAATCCCCTTATGGATGAGTTTAGGCCGCCTTCGTTTGTTCAAGGTAGACCATCACAATTTAAGACTGATCGGTAGAAAAGAAAAATTTTTAAAAGGAAAATTTATATTTTAATCATGAATTTTTACATATAATAAAAATTAGCATATTATAGAAAACTGAGTTATATAAAATATTCAAGTTCATCTTTTTTAAAAGGGGAATAATTTTGAGATCTTAAACTCAAGACAGGTTGCCTTCATTTTTCACATATAATATAAATCAATATTAACTAACATATAGTTAGTTTAATGGTTCAATACCAGTAATTCTTAAGTAAGATTTTAAATTTAACTCTATCATATGACAAAAATAAGTATCATAAGAGTTTTCCATATTAAGAATCTAATCTAATTTAAATCGAATTTAAATAGATTCAACATAATGATACCGATAGTTTAGAAAAAATAAATATAAATCAATATTACATGAATTATTTTTCTCAAGCATTGTATAAATGTGAGATACAATTAAAATTCCAAAACTAAGTTATATAAAATATTCTTCAAGTACTCTTATTTTCTAAATATCTATTTTTTTCATTTCCAAACTTAATAATTTATTATGCTAATCTAGTACACTTATCACTAGACTAACAAGATATTACTCTTGTATGTTTATGTTTGTTTTTTTTGTCTTCACTAACTGGTATCAAGAATTTGCTCGACTAATTCAGTCTGAGTACTGTAAGTCCCATAAAAGGGTTGAGTCTTCTAAATCTTTTTTCTCTCAAACTTTGTGCTTGCATAAATATTTTGTATTTTCAAATGTTATCTAATAATTAATTTATTAATTCTGATTAATTTAATTTAAGTTAATTATCAGGTGTGAAGTCTCCCAATATCTATTTTTTTATTTCCAAACTCAATGATTTATTTATGCAAATCTTGTACACTTGTCACTAAACTAACAAGACATTACTCTTGTATATTTGTGGGGTTTTTTTTTTTTTGCTTTCACTAATTGGTATTTGAAATTTACTTGACTAATTCGATCTGAGAACTATGGGGCCAATTGAAGGGCTGACTCTTTAAAATCAATTTTCTCTATTTTCATGACTCGAACTTAGGATCTCTTATTAAATGAGTAGAGTATTCGATCGTTCAATTTATAGAAATTTGTTTTTGTATATTTGTGTTGTTGCACATAAAAGCATCGTTATAATCTCCACTCTTGAATCGAATCTAGAAAATGGGATATGGAAGATCCCCAATGGGCCAGGGGTGGAGAGAGAGATTCACCAAATTCTCTTAGATTTACTGGTCAGATACTCTATTCTTTTAATCAGAGATCTCGAGTTCAAATCTTGAGAATGACGAAAAAGGATTTAAAAGAGCTAACGCCTAAAAATAGGTTTCACAATATTCAAATTGGATTAATTAGGTAAAATTTGGATACCGACAATGAAAATAAAAATAAAAATAAAAATAAAAATACAGAGTGAGTTTCTTTTTTTTTTTTTGGTAGAAAGTGAGTTGCTTTGTGAGTCCAATATACCTGGTCCATTTTCGTATGGGCCAAGGAAGCAGTTTAGGCCCATCATAACTAAGGGCTTTTCTGTATTTTTATTTTTTATTTTTGGTAACTTCGAATGAAAAATAAAATTCAACCTAGTAATTTGATTATATTTCCTTTTTCAACAGAATGCTGTCAAGACATATTCAGGTGTGATGCCTTCACATGTTTAGATCGTAAATGAAAAAAAAAGTTTACTTAGGTGTATTTTTGCTTGCCAAATTTAGTAGTGGGCTAATCTAGCTAATTAGATCAAGTTTTATGCTGTGACTACCATTGTTAAAGACCTTCATGATCCCACAACTCCATTACGTGTAGAAGACCAACACAATCCAAAGCCATGCAAATTAAGTTTTTCTTGTGAACTACCTCCTATCATACAATATACTACTTTTTCATTTTTGTTGGTTCATTGGTGGACTCCAAATTTAAAATTATATATGATATGGGTAATTTTTTTACATATAATTATTAAATATATTAACGTCGTTAAAATTCAAATATGTTTTACTAAAATAAATTACTAAATACACAATCGTTAAATTTACGTCTGAATTTACACATAATATATTACGATATAAATATGAAAATATTATTTACAGTTAGAGACACATATCAGGTATGCCGTCAAAAAAAAAAAAAAAAAAATCAGGTACGCCGGCTTGACCCTTTTTATGACATGAACTTTGAACATTGAACACAGCCCATCAAACAATTTCATCAAACGATGAGTGCACCAACTTTTGAGTCATAATAATTATTATTATTATTTTGGGGGGGGGGGAACCCTCACCAAAATGCCAACCATGAATTGGTGTAATTATTAGATAGGATCGTAATCAAAACTTAGATAAACATTCAAAAAGACAAAAATGGCAAAGGATAACGTGATTTATTAAAATCATCGAATCTCCAACACGAGCTTAGGAAACATGAACACTTGAAAGTATCATGAAATCCACGGGCAAATCACTTGAAAGCCCACTTGTATATTAAAATCATTGAATTTCCTACACGAGATTAGGAAACATGAACATTTGAATGTATCATGAATTCATTGTGAAATTCTCGGACAAATTACTTAAAAGCCCATTTGTTTTTCTCGCGATATTCTTGTTCCTCTTCGGGAGTAAAATCATTGACAACCCCAAAGTGTTCACGAACCTCTTCAATCGACATGTTCTTCATCTTGTTAGCAACGGCCTGACACAAAAACTCATTCATGTAACTTGTTGCGGTTATCATATTCAGAATAAGATTCCAATTTTCCTCCACAAATTCATCGTTGAATGCCTTCAAGGCCTTCTGGTCGGACTTCTTCTCCAGATACGAGGTGCAGTAGCTGATGACCTTGTTGACAATGGAGGCCTTCACGTCTGTGACCGGAATATCAACGTTTGGGGATTCGAGCTCGTCGAGAATGTTTTTGATAACTTCGGATTGTCTCGCGACTCTCTCTTCATGTTCGAAGAGCTCTCCCTCTTCTGATCTCGCCGCCGGTACCGACTCAGTGCTTGTTTCAGCTATGTTTTCTTTGTTTTGGGTAGGAATTGGGGCTTGTTTGAAAGCCCACTTGTTTCTGGCTCGATATTCTTCTTCCTCTTCAGGAGTATAATCATTGTCGACCCCAAAATATTCACGAACCTCTTCAACCGACATTTTCTTCATCTTGTTGGCAACGGCCTGACACAAAAACTCATACATCTGTTTGACAAGAAGATAACTTGTTGCGGTCATCAGATCTAGAAGAATATTCCAATTTTCCTTCACAAATTCCTTATTGAATGCCTTCAAGGCCTCCTTGTCGGACTTCTTCTCCAGGTACAAGGTGCAGTAGCTGATGACCTTGGTGAGAATGCTGGCCTTCACGTTTGGGACCGGAATATCAACGTTTGGGGATTCGACCTCGTCGAGAATGTTTTTGATAACGTCGGATTGTCTCGCGACTCTCTCTTCAATCTCGAAGAGCTCTCCCTCTTCTGATTTTAGGGTTATTTTTCTCGACGGCGGTACTGACTCGGTGGTTGCTTCGGCCATGTTTTTGAGGGTTCTGTTTTGGGTGGTAATTAGGGTTTGCTTGACGTGGGCGGTGGCGAGGGTGGTGAGAGAGGGAGAGGCGCAGTATTTATAAGGGTTATCGTGAATATTTGATAGTCGTCGAGACAATAAAATTGCTTAAGCCTTAAGCTTGAACACGATTAAGGATGTTTCACAAAAGTTAAGATTGGATGAGATTTTCTCTTAAAAAATTATCAATATAATAATAAATTTAATTTTAGAGTTAATTTTATGTATAATTTTTAATTAAATAAGATAATGACAAATCAAATTGAATCGAGAAAGTTGAGAATTTTTTGAAAAATACTTACTATGTCCAAATACCCAATTAAATAACTTATGCATTAAGCAAACGATTGATTTAGAAATTTTTATACTTTAGTTATTTTGATTTTTTGAGTAAGAAGATGTTCTTTTGGCAATCAAAAAAAGCTTGTTTTTCATATCCAATGGGCTTTGTGGTAGCGGTAGAATCACTATTATTAGAAGAAAAAATTTGTCTAAAAACCACCTACCGGGTAGTCTATTCATTTAGGCTTTCAATTTTTATTTTTTGGTAAGAATATGTAGAATATTTTAAAAAGAATAACAAATAAATTAAATGAATCAATAACTAAATAAATCAAATATTACTTCATAATTTTTATAGTATGTTTTGATCGGTTTTCAGTGAGATGTATATTTGAATTGATAAAAATATATTAATGATTTAATAAGAATCATGCATATTGCATAAACTGTTATGTTTAATATTCATAGAATTAATATATGATTCATTTGATCTATTTAATATTTTTTTATTTTGGCACAAACTATTAATATTCCGTAATCATGTAAATCTGATTAAATTTGATTCGAATCGAGTTGGACCTTTAAGAGATAAAACTCTTTCGATACCTATTTTTGTCTTATACAAAACTCAAATTCAAAATTTTATTTCAAAAATATTATCATTCAATTATTGGATCAACTAGACGTTAGTTGATTTATTTAACATTAGCATCTATAAACTTTTCTATAAATAATAAGAAGAGAGAGGGATATTGAAAAAAAGTTTAGAGGCTTATATTGTATTATTGTGTTTCTTTGGGTTTGTACAATAGTCCTATTTATATAGGAGAGGACCAAGTTAATTGTGTCAATTTATCTGGTAACAGGGTTATGATAATATTCAATCAATCTCCATCGATAGAGGTATGAAAAATATCGAATCTCACAGTTGTACAATTGATTACTTGCTTAAATATTATTCATTTGATTTTAATAATATTTGATTTTGAAAATATAATATTATAAATATAAAAATATAAAAATATAAAAATTGAATATTCTCAAAATTAAATAAATAATTGATTTGATTTTGATACGTTAATATATTCTAACAAATGTTATCACATCTCAAAACTCAAAGTAATAAATAGATTCTAATTTGATCATGAAAACAAGATTCATGAAACTTGAGGGAGATCACATTTTGTGAAGGCATCACCAAGTTGATCTACAAATGAATTGAGACCAAAGCGAATTTGGGATCACGTGAAGTGCTCCATGAAGTAGATTACAATAGATTTTTTCATTGTATTTCTTTAACTAAAGCAAGAAAATTTCGGCAAGATATATAATATATTGTAACTAGAAATCAAATTTGTTCGTACAAAGAACAAAATTTATTATATTAAAAATTGTGAATGATTAGATGTGAGATTGTTTAAAATGAAAATGCTCCCATGAAAAAGTGGACTACTCTCTTTGATATAAAGGAACATTAAAAAAAAAAAAAAAAAAAAAAATTCTACTTACCCACAAGTGATAACCATTCCTTTTATTATATATGCTTAGCCCATAAGAATAGTTCATAAAATTGAATTTCTGTCTTGAAACTAAATTATTAGTTCATTAGAAATAAGTTCTCGAACTGAACTATGTTCCCAAAAGGGTAGTCCTTAAGCTCTCACCCTTGTTGAAAAAATGAAAAATTGTAGTACTAGGTCCCTGCTAATTGCTCAAATTACGTTTTAGGTCTCTACAAGGTGTCCAATTAATCGAGAAGAATAGTTCAACAAATTGTAAAAAGACAAGAGGAAAATTTGCAAGTGAAATAGTGGAAAATGCTAGGGCCCTAATTTTCTTAAGGTTTCTAATATTGTTCCTCTTGTCATAGGACCAAAGGTTTTATGCATGCAACCAATTAAAAAAATGTATACGACAGATGAATCTTTTCTAGAATCAAACCCTAATTATGTAATATCATGCACGAACAGAATATAAGATGCAGTAAAATAAGCGATGTAGCATGCTTTGAGTGCTTAAGTATAATGTAATTGGCTACCATTACATTTTTGTTTATCCAATGACAAAACAAAATTATACATATGATTATTCCTTTTTTTTTACAGATTCTAATTTGGAACCTTTAAAAGAAAATAATAGTATCAATTAAGTTATATTTTATTAAAAATGATCCATAAATATATGTCACATATATTTTATCACAAAATCTGATCCAAAATGGTCCAATGAATAGCATAAGTTGAAACAAATTGCACTAAGATTGTTACATTTTTCTTCTATAGGTGACAACAAAATCTTTATACGGTATCAACCTAAAAGAAACATACCATATAGCCCTAACAAGGAGAATCTATGCCCAAATTAAAAAAATAATGAATTGAGCATTTGAAAACACTGGGGATTTTGATTGGTTCCTCCATTAACGCGTAACCCCCAATTGAAGATTATCATGTGTAATTTGTAAGTTTTTTCTACCAAAGATCAAAACCAATTCAATCGAATAGGAAAACCAAAAATTTTAAAGGAAGGGTTTTTTGAACGTTGAACATGCGCCACCATCCTTTGGCTTCCGAGAAGAATATGGTGAACGCGAAGGTCTGTCTCCATTGTTGAATCTTTTATGAGAGTTGAGAGGGCGGGCGGAGTGTGTGCTTGTTATGTGAGTGATGTGTGAAATAAAAAGTTGGGTTTATTGAGAAGATGGAAATGGTCAGGTTATTAGGTGCAATACCTGTGGGACAACTATTGAATTACAGGAAGAATAAATTCTATTCATCTCGATTAAAAAGGTTTGATCCAATCTCGGCAGAAAGTTCACTTGTAAACTTGGTTCATTTATCCATAACAAATTGGTAGTAGTAGTAGTAGTAGTAGTAGTAGTAGTAGTAGTAGTAGTAGTAGTAGTAGTAGTAGTAGTAGTAGTAATAATAATAATAATAATAATAATAATAATAATAATAATAATAATAATAATAATAATAATAATAATAATAATAATAATAATAATAATAATAATAATAATAATAATAATAATAATAATAATAATAATAATAATAATAATAATAATAATAATAATAATAATAATAATAATAATAATAATAATAATAATAATAATAATAATAATAATAATAATAATAATAATAATAATAATAATAATAATAATAATAATAATAATAATAATAATAATAATAATAATAATAATAATAATAATAATAATAATAATAATAATAATAATAATAATAATAATAATAATAATAATAATAATAATAATAATAATAATAATAATAATAATAATAATAATAATAATAATAATAATAATAATAATAATAACAACAACAACAACCAAGAGACATAGTATAGTTAATCATATAGGTCTTAATTAGTTGGCAGGAATTTGAAAGGAGTTTAGGCATTCGAGTATGCTGCATTGGTCTTTAATCCAGAAATACAAAATTAAATTTAGATATAATAATCTTGATTGAAAATAACAACTATGATTTTTATAATAGCTTAGTTTTTTATTTTTTATATCGAAACCAAATCTTTTCAAAAAATAAATAAATAAAAAATGCAAATTCTAAAAACCTAGACAACCAAAGGAGAAACAAAAGGGAAATCCCCAAGGAGCTGGAGAAAACATAGAAACAAGGAAAACAACTCAAATCTAGGATAGGATACTAAATTTTATTGCTGGAATAGAAGCAAAAGTGTGTCACAAAATCGTGAAGTTCAGCGTTAAATGTGGAGAAACATTGATCAAAAGACGGTAGAGGCATATGGACTAAGATTGGCAAAGACCCATGTAGTCCGAACATCGGCGCAGAGAAAGAGAGAGAAAGAGACAATGACGGTAGAGGCATATGGACTAAGATTGGCAAAGACCCATGAAGACCAACCACAGGCAGTGAAAGAGAGAGAAAGATACGCCCCTTTTCCATGCAAATTACACCATGAAACGATTTTCTTTTTCTTTTTCTTTTATTTCTTCGTTTCCAAAACCCATAATCTTATTCATTTAGGTAAGAAGAAAGAGATCAACATAATATCACATTAATTCAATTTGCTTTGTTCTTTTGGCTAATGCTCTTCGTGCCCTTCTTTTTTTTTTTTTTTTCTTTTTCTGATTTTTAAATTCCGTCAACTTTGAAACATATTTACTTTTGATATTTTTGTTCTTCATTTTTGGCTCTTTTTTTTTGCACTTTGTATTTATTTAAAATAATTTTTAGAATTTTAACTCGAATTTTTAGTAATGGAGTAGAATTTCAAATTTTATTGGATTTTAACTCGACACTTTTCTTCAAATTTTTTCATTTTTTCGGGGATTGATAGTGGTGAACTTTTTTTCTTTTGGTAGGTTGTTGAAGCGAGCAATTACAGGAGGAGCGGAAGGAGATTTTCCGGCGAGTGAATGACATCTGAATAAAAAAAGGCAGAAAACGTCGTCGGAAAATGGATTACGAAGACACGGGTGATACCGCCGAGCTTGTGAGTCCTCCAGATTCACCAGAAAGTCCACCGGAATCATCAACCAACAGCCCTCCGCCACCAAATTCATCGTCATCAACTCCTCCGTCTTCTCCTCCTCCGTCTTCCCCTCCTCCGTCGTCACCTCCACCGTCCTCCCCTCCTCCTTCGTCTCCTCCGCCGTCCTCTCCTCCTCCCCAATCTCCGCCGCCTAAGGAAACTCCCACTGCAAGTCCACCTCCTCCGACTCCACAGAGTGCCGATTCCGGCGGTTCGCCTTCTACGGAGTTCACTCCTCCACCCCCGTCGTCGGGAACTCCTTCAGGTGCATTGTCGCCGCCATCGTGGACCCCGCCTGCAGCACTTTCGCAAACTCCGCAGTCGCTTTCGGGCGATAGTCAGGCAATTTCGCCTCCTCCGTCGGAAACATCGGGCGGTTCACTCTCATTGGTGACGTTTGGAGTACCGCTGCTTCTGATAGCGGCTGCGGCGATTGCTGCGATGTGGGCTGTGTGCGCGCGTCGGGCGAGGAAGAGAAGAAAGTCTAGGTACTACGTGGATCCTCGCCAAGGTAAAATATTTTATAAAAATATAAATAATTATAGTAAAAAAATTTCAAAATAAAATTGCATATTAAAAAAAAATCAAATAACATTTTATTAACCATTTTCTTTTTCACGCAGAGCATGCATTTTAATGTTAGTTTTAATAATGTAAACTTGTAAAAAGAATGTTTTTAAAGATTTTGTTCATTAATAAATAGTATGTTTGAATTTTTAAAATATTTTCATATACTAAAGAAATAGGGAAAATAATGAAATAAAATATAAAGAAAAAAGTTAAAATTATTTTTGGAACCAAATAAAATGCAAATGATTTTGCCCAATGAGTTGAATTGAATTGTATAATTCAAATAACAAAAGTATTATAAAAATTTATTTAAATTTCCATTTTCATTTGCTTCAAAAGACTATGCTAAAGAATTATAAGTCCAATTCTGCAAAATGAAGTAGTTTGAATGAACAGCGCGTGCTTGTTTAGCATGCTTGCAATTGAGTGAGGGATATAAGCACAACACACAAAAAAAAAAAATGATGATAAAAATGTTATCTAATTAAGTTAATTATAAATAAATAGGTGTTTTCAATCTGACAAATAAATAAAAATACATTGAACCACAATTTTAAGATAATTGAATGATCAGTTAGTTTTATAAAAATTATCAGGTTCATACGCGCGTAATTATTTTGGCGGTGCACAGACTGTCAATTGGCAATCGGGGGAGCATGTTATGAATCTTCCGCCCCCGCCGCGAGGACACCCAGGTGGTGGTTGGCATGGACAGCCAGCAATGATGAGTGGAATGAGTGGAGACATGACCAATCACTCCCCTGGAAGTCATAACCCTTCATTGCCCCTATCAAAAAGCATTACCCTAGGATTCAATCAAAGCGCATTCACTTATGAAGAGCTAGCCCATGCCACCAACGGATTTGCTCAGACTAATCTACTGGGTCAAGGTGGTTTTGGGTATGTTCACAAAGGTGTGTTGCCGAATGGGAAGGAAGTTGCTGTCAAGAGTCTCAAGACCGGGAGTGGACAAGGTGAGAGGGAATTTCAAGCCGAGGTTGAGATTATTAGTAGAGTCCATCATCGTCATCTTGTGTCGCTTGTTGGATATTGCATTGCTGGTGATCAGAGAATGTTGGTTTATGAGTTTGTTCCTAATAAGACCTTGGAGTATCACCTTCACGGTAAGTTTTCTCGCAATTTTAGGAAATGGACACTTAAGATTTAATAACTAAATCTTGATCTGAACCATAATCTCTAATTACCATAGAGATTATCAATGACATCCAATTGCAGGAGCGGAGTGCCCAACCATGGACTTTGCATCTAGGCTTCGTATTGCACTTGGATCTGCAAAAGGGCTTGCTTACCTTCATGAAGACTGTATGAGATCTTTAGCCTTTCTAAACTTTTTTTCCCTCAGAAATTTATACTGGGGTGAAAGATAACAAGCATTTAGAGTTATAACTTTAGAGAGATGGGCAGCTCCTTCTGTTCCCGTCTCTTTTCCTTAGTCTAATATGCTTCGTTAAAATTTGTACAGGCCACCCTAAGATCATCCACCGTGACATTAAAGCCGCTAATATTTTGCTTGACTACAACTTTGAAGCCATGGTAAGTGTTCTTGGTATGTTTCTTTTAGTCCTTGCACAAAACATATTAGCCATTCTTGGCTGCCCACATTTACTTTTGTAGGGTGTCTTAAATTTTATAGAACAATTATCTACTTAAAAAAATCAAACTTGTGAAGGGGGATATTAGATATTTTATAACTTATCATGGTACAATCTCTGGTGTTCAGGTGGCAGATTTTGGATTGGCAAAGCTCTCTTCTGATAACTATACTCATGTCTCCACCCGTGTCATGGGAACATTCGGGTTAGTATGAATGCTGATACAAATTAAAAGCTATAAGGCCAATTCGTGAACTTTGTTGATGAAGAATTATTTGGGGCGTACTAAATCAATGCAGATACTTGGCTCCAGAGTATGCCTCGAGCGGCAAGCTAACAGAGAAGTCTGATGTTTACTCGTTTGGTGTCATGCTCTTGGAACTCATCACAGGAAGACGGCCTGTGGACACCACTAAGATGGAAGACAGCCTAGTAGATTGGGTTGGAGCTAATCTTTTTCTAATGTCACCATGATGCCTTGGACAGGATTTTTTTTAACAATTGTTTTGGTGCAGGCTAGGCAACTTATGAAAGATGACAACGTCAACTATGACGAGCTGGTGGATCCTCGCTTAGGCAATGACTACAATCAACAGGAGATGGCGCGCATGATTGCTTGCGCTGCTGCTAGCATTCGCCACTCTGCTAGAAGGCGTCCTAAGATGAGCCAGGTAAATTAGGAAATTGAATAAGAAAGAAATTTACCCTGGGTTGTGGCAAAATTCTAATTTTAAGTAAAAAACTTAACTAATTTTTGTTTTGAGTAATGCATGAAATATTTTTTAATATAGAGCTTAATCCACCATTTTAATGTCATATATGTATTATATGAATGTCACTTTGAAACTATATTTGACTAGAGGGCTTTGATCATCTTAATTTTTTTTTATTCTCATTACCGATATTCAGAATTATATTTTGATTAATTCAATTCGAGTGTTTGCAAAATCTTATTTAGGAAACGATTCTCTTAACGTAATTTTTTTTTAATTTTTATTCTAAATTTCGAATTCGAAACTTGATCAAAATATTTAGTATTCCATTTCACGAAATTGACTATCCGTTTTGATCATCTTATATGACAATAACCCAAATATTTTTTATCTTAAATAATTAAAAATTGAAATAAAAATTATTTATATTTTTAATTTCATAATTTGGATGTTTATCCACCATTTTGCAAATATTTTCACAAGTACTTTATATGGGCATTGCAGATTGTGCGTGCATTGGAAGGAGATGCGTCGCTGGATGACTTGAATGATGGGTTAAAGTCATCCGGACAAAGCTCGACGGTAACCTCGGAATTCAGTCAAAGTGCATACCAGGCAAACATGGAGAATTTCAGGAAACTAGCATTCGAGAGCAGAACAACCGGTGAATATGGGCTCAACCCATCATCTTCAAGTGATGACTCCTAAGAAATGCCTTCCAAGAGATTTTGTATCCATTTCGTATAGCCAAATCTTATAAAGCCCCAAAAAGCCTGAGAGACAAGGAGAAAGATTATGCAAATTATACACATATGTTCTATACGGTAGAAAGGAGACAGCATCACTATCAGTCACCAACTAAATGGTTGAGGTTTTTACACTACGTTTCTAGCAATTCTTTTTCTTTTCCTCTTAAGATAAAAAAGAAGGTGATGCATCAAATGTGTAAGACACAAACCGACAACACCCAGAACTAGAACTATATAATGATTTAGTTAAATGGATTTATATGCACTCACGGTCATAAAGTTCATATAAAGTACTTATATGGCAACTAGGTGTAGGAGGAGTTGCTTTTAGACTATTCAATGACATTACTTTCTTAAGGTAAAATTTGCGGTCTCAAGTGTTTTATATACGAAGAAAACAGACTGTTAAGAGAATTTTATCTCATATAACTCGACTCAACTATACTTGTCACTCCCTTTCACAATTATTTCTTTAGGGTTTTACTAAATACATCAATAATAATTTCATTTTAACTTGCTTTTTTAATTAATAAGACTTTAATACGGAAAATTTATTGAAATATTATATTCTGAAAGAAAAAAAAAAGTTATGATTTCTGATAATAATGAATTTCTTTTAAAAAAATTAGATAATGTAATATATATCACAAATGAATTTCTCATAAATAAAAAGAAAAGGTCCTAATTAAAAAAAATGATTTTTTTAAGTACATTTTTTTTTACACTTTATACTTTACTTAAATGAATAGTGTTAAATAAAAAAAAAATTGTAGGTTAGTGGTCAAAACATAGACTGCAGACCACTGATTTTGGTTTGCTAAGGGAAAGATCTATATGGTTGCCAAAACATGCAGAGTTTCAGTTTTAAAACGTACCTTTCCCACTTCCACTAGGTGCTTCAAAATAACAACGTAAGCGCCCGACAAATCTTCAATCAAACAAACGAAGAACTCTAACATCCTGAGGAAAATTAACAATATGCAACGGTTACATATTCACAACTTACTTCATTTTCCTTGCAAGGAAGATATTTCAAGGCCTCAATCAGGAAATTGCTTCGGTTGGTATTGAACAGCAGAATGATGCCATTGAAGTAGAAATAAAAAATTACAGCTGTACCGGTAAGAAAGAAACGGCCTCAAAGTAGCCGTTAGGTCTGAACCAGCATTGTGTTCTCTCTCTTTCGAGTCTATTTGAACCCTCCTAACTCGCCATTATTCATACATCACCATTCCCATTATTCTGTCTTTCCCTCTCTCCCTTTCTCTGTCCTACACTCCACTCCTAGAGAGGCTCAAAGTTCCACAACTATTTCTCCAAAAATTCGTTGTGACCTCCAATTCAAAAAGCTTCACCTTCACCTCCTCCGCATCTTGACCTAGATTCCAACACACAAAGATACGTGATTTCTCAATATTTCGATTTCGAGTCTCCTTCAATCATCTATCAATCTGTTCGTGAATTGTGTCGTCTTGTCATGAACTCCAAGATGTACATCTTGAGAGCCCTCTTGGAACTCTAATCGTCACCGGAAGGCACCAAATTGAGATTCGTTGACGTTTTTGTTGCTGAAAATGAGGAAGATCTACTGAAAGAGGTGAATACGATTCCTCCTGAATCAAAGACCAAAAAGTTAATTTATTATTCTCTCAGGTACTTATCCTCTTTATAGGTCAACTCAATATGTTTCAAAATTTAGATTTCTGAAAACATATTTGATCAAGTTGACTTATCATTTTCATATATCGAATTATGAATATTATTGAGTCAACTGTTCTCTTTCCAAATCGACCTGTATTGTTCAGTCAATTTGTGAAAACAACATGTCCAACCATGAAGATAACATGTCAACAAAACAACATGTCGAACCGTGAAGATAACATGTCAACCTACCTTGTATATCAAGTCAACTTGAAGGGAACAAGTTGAAGGTCAACTTGACCTACCTTGTGTAAAAGGGAGCCTAACAGCTAGAAAAATTAGCCATTGGACTCCTAGTCCAACGGCTAGTTGAGGGAACTTGTTAAATGTTCTCTTCACTTATAAATAAGTCATTTATCCCGTGAATAAAAATGAAGCAATTGAGATAATCTTCTCACTTGACTCACACAAAATTATGTTAGATTATATGACAAATTTAATGCATGCTTCTAATTCAAAAATTGAACAAAAATTAAAGTAGAAGCAAAAAAGAAAATTAGGGTTACCTCTAGCGATGCTCTTATTTTTTATCTCCGGTGAATGTAAAAGCACCAAAATAATTATTGGGATCTGCACAAATCTTTTGACACCTCAATTTCACTTGAGATGGTGTGGAATTAAAAAATTTAGATTTAGGGATCTAATGTATTAGGAGGAGATTTATATAGGCTCTCAATCATAAAAGAGTAATTAATACCCTATAATTATCAATCGAAATTATTACTAAATGTTATGATAATTCAATTAAATATTCAAAACGGAAAAACAAGATTAATTGCGTGGAAATTTGAATGGATAAAAAAATTTGGTTAAATACAATTCAATTCAAATTTCTTTTATTTTTTATCACATTTAATCTATTTCGATTATAATTTTTCCATTAACTTTGATTCGAATGATTTGAATACAATGAATTTGAATTTATGTAAATTCCTAACAAATCAGCGTAAAGTCTCCCTGTAAAAGTTTAGAGTAATAGTCTCTCTCTCTCTCATGTTTTCTTTGAGCATTCTCTCAAACATATGCCTTGTAATATTCTTTGATAATCATTGAAGGAAATCTTGAGATTATTCTCTCAAAATTAGTCTCTTGTTGTTATTTCATCACTTGATATCTTCTTTGAACCTCCTCCTCAAATCCTTTCACTGCTCACAGAAAATCACTATCCTTCAATCATCCAAGCTTCCGCAATATCTCTTTGAGTTTTATATCATTTCATCTCCTTCAAAATTTCAACATTTGTCAAGGTTTAGGGTTTCTTGTTCAGTTAGGGTTCCAAAAAATTTGAGCTTGTTTCGGTTTGATCGAGCGAGACTCATCCTTTTGTTAAGGCCTGTTCAAGACTCTCTCCATTACTGATTTGGTGTGTGTTAACTTTGGTTTGGATTTTTATTTTGAATTTTGTTGTGTATTGGGTTAATAGGTTGCAGATTCTTTTGTGCCGAGAAGATATTCAACCGGAATTTGTTCAACAAGTGATACGGTTCACATTTTCTCACCGGTGATCGTTGCAGCGATCAAATCTCAAATCCCAATTATTTGTTCTCCCTCTCCCCCCACCGACATCGCTGCATGCCTTGCTGCATAGACAGTGTTTGGGCCTTTGCTGAAAGAGAGAACTTTGCTGAAAGAGAGAACTGAAGTCTCTATCTTGCAACAACAGCAGAACTATAAATCACTATATCCTCTGGGTTAACACAGATTGGGCCTAAATGGGCCTAGGGGAGCCTAGTCTAAAAAACGAGCAAAACCTAAGCCTAAAGACCTTCAACTACATGTAGGGTTGAGTTTCCTTTAATATGTCCAAAATTCAACTCTAATTAGAAATATCGGACCCTCATGTGTATGGAGCGTTCCCCCTTGACAGACCCGTCCTCTGAAAAAGAACCATTACAACGATCAGTCCGGATTAATTGGACGGTCTCCGAGCCATCCAAAAAAAAAAAAAAAAACCTAAGCCTAATGTGAAAGCAAGTGCTACTTTTGTTCATTAGAGCCGAGGGGTCGCTATGAAATATTAATTATGAATATAATTTTATGCAGCCGTGTGGTAAGTGCAAAGTAAACTATTCTTTCGCCTTTAAAAAAAAAATTATGAATATAATTTTATTATACATTTTTTTAAATTAAAAAAAAAAGAAAAAGAAATTAGGGAAGCATGTTGATCTTCCCGCCCTTATCTCTCCACTTAATTTGTTTTTTCCTTTTTAAGCCCTAACTTACCCATCTTCCACTGTCTCCTTCCCAAAAGAAGAAGCCCGCCCATTTTCTCTCGCCAGTCTGTCTGTCTCTCTCTCTCTCCACAAGTTTCAGACTCCACTCTCATACTTTCTCACCAGAACGACGCCAAACCATTAGGTATTCAAATTTTTTGGTTGATTTTGTCGCTGATTGAATTTATAGCGTGACTAGGCCTTGCTGCTTGGTATGAAGTCCGAAGAAAACGGTTTGATTTCTCTTTTTTTTTTCTCGAATTTTATGGTTTTTTTGGCTTGGGTTTTGAAATGGGAGTTTTAGGGTTAGAAATGGCGGTTGAGAGTGGAACAAAGAACGATCCGGCCGCAGATTCGCCGACATCGGTCCTCGAAGACGAGGTTTGTTCATCATCCGTTCAACGTTTGTTTGTTTGTTTGTTTTTTCTTTTCTTTTTTTAATGTAGTCATTGTTTATCTATTTTTCCATGTATTGTTGCTTCTTCTGGTATCTTATGATAAAAACGTAGACATCTTCTGACATTTTTCTGCTTTATTTTTTTCTTGACAAATTTGGTTTGGATTAAGTGGGTTTTTGCTTTAAAAGGAACCCTAATTTTGTTTCTCGCTCTTTTTAGTCGAACGTTGCTGTTCCCATTTTTAATGGGTTTATTGTTTATGTTTGCGTTTCCTTGTTTTGCTTGGGGTCACATATTTTATTAAAGCCCCAAATATTTAAGGTCATGATTATTTTGATAACTTATTTTGATACTAAGTGGGTTGTGTTTTTAAGGAGAAAAGGCGGGTTTGAGGTCCGAGAAAGAATCCTTATTTTGTATTTTTCTCGTTGTCGTTGAATGTCTCTGTTTCTATTGTTGGTACGGTCATTTTTTGCTACATTTTTGTTTTTTTTTTTGGTGTCTTATAACAAAACCTTAGAGATTTGGTATGATAGGTGGGAAATGGGTATAAGTTTAAAAAGGACACCCGATTTTGTTTCTTTGCTATTAATTTTTTTCCCTGATCTTTAACCATAAATGATGTTTAAAAATATTGAGAGACATGCCCGAGAAAGAATTTGGGGTTCTTTATAAGTAGATTTTAGAACATTTCTTGTAACTGTCCTAACGATGGTTATTAAGTGTGTAAACAGAATCATTATATTTTGAGTGCTCTGATTCTTGGTAATGGGAGGCAAAAATCAAGAATGGTCAACAGACAGGGAGAAGGTCAATATCATTTATCATTTTTCATCATCAGTAACCAAACGCATTAAAGAGAACGTGTGATATAACAGCCTTCCTTTGCATCGTTTTCTGTCACTAGTTACCGAATTTGCGATGGCAGCAAGAAAAGGCCTCAGTCATTTGGCTTCTGATGAGATGAAGTTTACTTATGGGTTCATTATGGAAATATATAATGCTTAATGGGGTTGCCAATTGTTTTGTCAAATTCAGGTCCTTCTCAAGGCTGTGAATCAAAGATATTCTAAGATTTTGATGGGTGTAGATAGTGTTTATGTTTTGTTATCCTGATATCTTTCTTCCAAAACTGTTATAACTGTTTTAAATTCATTTCTATGAGCTAATCTGCCATTACTTTAATCAAATTTGTTGTCAAGGATGTCAGCAAAGAGAGAGTTGGTGTCAAGTTAGAGGATATGAATGTGGATGGAGAATCACTTGATGCCCTTGAAGCAAAAAATGGAGATTTGTCTCTTATATCAAAATCCATGGCGGAGGAGGAAGAAAAGCTGTTGAAAACCCGGGTCAAGGAAGAAGATGCTGAAAATGTTGATGGCTGTGAAGAGGCAGCCAAGTTGACTGAAAGCCAGTTCACCAAATTGGACGAGCTTCCGACCCAGACCCAGCTATACTCAGAATTTCTACTGGAAAAGATGGATGATATAACACTTGTAAGTCTTCGTCGACATTGCAACTTCTGTTGCATATCTCACTCCCTCTGAGATTGTGTTTCTTCAGTGGGTTGAATTATGTTCTTGGAATTTTCAGAATGGAGTGGAGGAGCAGGAGACTGAACCTGTTAAAGGACGAAAAAGAGGTCAGGGTTCAAAAAGAAAGGTTACCACTGCTTACAACAATGTATGAGACTTGTTGCTATTTTATTAATCTTTCATCTCTTTCCCTCAATATTTGTTAATGTGGTTTTCTTGCCAGACATGGTATTTGAAGAACTTCTACTCAATTGCGAGTATAATAAGTTTGTGAATGTGATATTTTGCAAACAACAAGCTAATTCAGTAGGAGAACAACAAAAGTTCCTCAAAGGAAAACATCACTCTCTAGCTGGAGTATATCAGAACTGTGGAATTACTCTTTTACAAAGAGTATGGACCTCAAGCTTTTGTTGGATTATTGACTGGATAAAGGGTGGATATTCATCAACATAGGATCTTAGATTTGAGTATCACAAGTATTCCGAAGAAGATGGTTATTATGCAGTATGGATTTTGTGTCTTCTCATTTATCAACATATAATATTCAGTTCTGGTCTTTACTTTTGCCTTGTGCGTTATTGATATCTAGTTTGTTCACTCCATGAATATGGATCTCCTTCTTGATGCTGTTATCCTTGCTGATGCAATAGTAATATTTTAGAGGAAGGCAAAGAGAGCAGTTGCTTTTATGCTCACTAGATCACAGGACGGTGCCGCTCCTGAAGATTTCAACCTCACTGAGGAGAGAGCTGAGAAGGAGCAGGCTGAACTTGTACCCCTTTTGACTGGTGGAAAGTTGAAGCCTTATCAGATTAAAGGAGTGAAGTGGTTGATCTCATTGTGGCAAAATGGTTTAAATGGGATTCTTGCGGATCAGATGGGGCTTGGAAAGACCATTCAAACCATTGGATTCCTGGCACACTTGAAAGGGAAGGGGTTAGATGGGCCATATTTGATAATTGCTCCTCTATCAACTCTCTCAAATTGGGTGAATGAGATATCAAGGTAATCATTTAATGGTTACATCTTTACTGATTTAGTTTGATTTGGCTTCTAATGAAGTAATGCAAATTTTGAATTTCCTAGGTTTGCTCCCACGCTAAATGCTTTCATCTACCATGGTGATAAGCATGAGCGGAATGAGATCTGAAAGAAACATATGCCAAGGTCCATTGGCCCAAAATTCCCCATAGTTGTTACTTCTTATGAGGTTGTGCTGTTTGATGCACAAAAACACTTAAGGCACTACAGTTGGAAATATGTTGTAGTGGATGAGGTACCTAATATATTTATTTTGAATTGTAGCCATAATACCAATGGAGTTTCAACTATAAATTAATTCAAGCTAAACCAGACAGTGAATTCTAGGATTTCTTGAGGCTTTTGTCTGAATTACTTGTTTCTTCTTGAAGGGTCACAGGTTAAAGAACTCCGAGTGCAAATTGTTGAAGGCGTTGAGATCTTTGTGTGTTGAAAATAAACTTCTATTAACAGGGACACCTCTACAGAACAACCTGGCTCAGCTTTGGTCCCTACTGAACTTCATTTTACCTGATATCTTTCAATCTCATACAGAATTTGAGTCTTGGTGAGTGTTCTTGGTTTTTCATCCGGTTTAAAATGTTATAACTTTCAATTTAGAATGCAGATGTCAATTGTATGAGTTTCAAAGTTTAGGAATCTTAAGGTGTATCATTGTTGAATATTTTGACTAAATTAGTAATGATTTAATTAGATGTTTAACTTTCTTATTTTTATGTTTTCATCTTTGTAAAATAGGTTTTCTATATAAATCTCTATTGTAATAGTTTAGCATAATTAAAGGATCATTAGGATTTCATATTTTTATATTGCTTCCGAGACAATTTCTCTAACATGGTATCAAAGTCTTCGTAAAATCCAATGTTCTCTCATATTGGTCTCTCAAACGACTGACCCAATAAATTTGGGATTAAGGCTCAGTTTTTTATTGTTGTTGTCGTTGTCGTCGTCGTCGCCTCCTTAAATTTGATCAATAATTGGTTCTTACAATAGTAGTGGATCTTGAATTTTGCTTGTGTTTATCATAAGTTCTTTGATTGGCTGTGAGTAGCCCTTTGTCAAGCAATTTGTCATTATAATTTCATTGTGTATCCCTTTTGTTTAATCAACTTGGTGTTGCTGTTTTTAGAAGTCCTTTTGTTCATGCTCTTGAGATCTTAACGTTGTTTTATGAATCACAGTCCCCATTCTTAAGAATCCATGTTATTGTAGATATGATGATGATTATTTATGTTTTTCAATCTCAAGTGGTTTTCATTACACCATATTGAGTTTGAAAAGTTTGTTAAGGAATATTAAATTTTTTGAATAAATTAGTAATGATTTGATTGAATATTTAACTTTTTTATTTGTAATAATTAGTTTTCTATATAAATCCTACTTATTGTAATGGTTTAGCAAAAGCAAAGGATCATTAGAGTTATATTTTTATATTGCTTCCCTTGCTCAATTTCTCTTTCATGCATCATGTTGGGATGGGTTCAAATCAAATTCTGTTCATGTTGTGAATGATATTTGCTAATTTTCATGTTGAGTTCTTGTCCATTCATAAATGTAGGGCGTGGTATGAAAGGAAAGCTTAACAATTTGATGATTCAACTTAGGAAAACTTCCAACCATCCTGATTTACTGGAGTCAGCCTTTGATGGCTCATGTATGTAGCTTCTGATGTTATTAGTGCCTTTTTTAATATTTGATTGCCTGCTCTGCATGTTTATTTGAAATGATGATATGGTTCTTTCTCTTGTTGACAGATTCTTATCCACCACTGGAGCAGATAGTTGAGCAGTGTGGTAAATTTGGATTGCTTGATCGACTATTGACTCGTCTTTTTGATCGCAAGCACAAAGTATGACTAATTAGGGCACATCATATCTATTCTTCCTTTGTTGTGCTTCTGTCTAATGACCTTGAGGCTGTATGTCCGAATAGGTATTGATCTTCTCTCAGTGGACCAAGATATTGGATATTATGGACTACTATTTTAGTGAGAAGGGATTTGAAGTTTGCAGAATTGATGGCAGTGTGAAATTGCATCAAAGACAGCGCCAGGTAGGCCTAAAGTTTGATTCAAATGTTTACTTAATGTACTTAGGTAATATATTTCAGTTTCTTGAAAGTCAATGAGATTTGTCTGTCGATGGTGAATGTTTATACTCCAATTCTCAATAGGCTAATAGTGAGGGACCATTAGAACTTGTCATTTCTGAGTCCTTGGGGGCAGTTAAAGTGAAAGACCTAAGTGATTCGTTTTTGACAACTCCCTTTAAGGAGACATCTGTTGCTATTTAGCCATTTTGATTTTGATCTCTCTCACTCTTTGTTTTTGTCTTCTTTTATTTATTTATTTATTTATTTATTTATTTATTTATGGTGGTGGATTTCTAATGAATATCTAAGAAAAAGAAATTTTTGGGTGTGGATTTGAACTCTACCAGTCAAGGGAATTTCATCTTGTCCTTTCTCATGTCCCAAATCAATGTCCTTACCATCTTGGACTACTAAAATTCTATTCCCTCAAAATGTTTATATTTGTGGAAGGGACACCCAATTTAGATCGGAGTAGACAGCTATAATTGGTCATCTAGTGAACCTTAATTGCCTCTTTCTTTAAAAGTAGAACAAATTTATTATGAAGTTGGTTTTGTACAAGTCTCTTGTTAAGCTGCAAGTCAAAGAAGCTATTGACTTTGTGCTCGAAACTATTCCTTTTTTCATTTGATTTGACTCTCCTTAGGCTGGACAAGGACTGAACAATCACCTATCAGCAATTCCCATTTTATACAACCAATTTGGTCTGAATAGATTCGTTTACTGACAGATTCCTGTTGCAGCTGAGTTGTGCACCTCGGTCCTGTAATTGGCTCATGCTGATTAAACTGTAATTTTGTTGGTTTAAACAGAGTTCAATGATCCAGACAGCATTTACAGAATCTTTCTTCTCAGCACAAGGGCAGGTGGGCTCGGGATTAATCTTACTCCTGCTGATACCTGTATATTGTATGACAGTGATTGGGTAAATTCTTTCTTAATGTTTTTCCGTCTCCCTTGATAACCTGTAGTTTATATCCAGATTTTGAAATCTCATGCTCAGTTATTATGAAATTAAATTATAATATTTTAAATTTTGCTTCTATTATTGTTACATAATAATGGTCATCAATTTTAATTATTCAATATTTTCGTTGTTAAATATGCACAAGAGTATTGGTTTGTAATTTTAATTATAGTGGATTCCTTCTATTTCATTAGATGTTAATTATAAAAAAAAAAAAAAAAATTCCGTTGCCGGGAATCGAACCCGGGTCCCCTGGGTGAAAGCCAGATATCCTAACCGCTGGACGACAACGGATTTTTTGAAAACTTCACCAACTTTAGATCTTTTGCTTGCATTTGGAGCCCTTAAAGCCCTATATCTCCACAATTTAAAACAATCAAATTCGGAACATGATCAGGTCACATGATCCAACCAAAAGTCAAGATTTTGAGAATCCTAAACTTTTTCTTTGCTTCATTGTCCAAACTGCAGTTGTCTTTCTATGACCGAAGGGGTAACTTACATGATTAGATTATTGCTTCAAAGAATCTTTTGTCTATCTAATGTAGTCAATATGTAAGGTATTGACATTCCACCAGAAATCACAACTTCTGCATCACATGTACAACTACAAACACTCACTTCATTGGTTAAACAAACATAGTATTTTTCGTGGGTTTAAGTTTTTACCTATATCTCAAACAGACAGATTAGGCCGTATTATATCGTGCAGTTCAATGAGGAAAAAGTCTCCTACATAGAAGTGGTTCGTTGGGACGTAGACACAACTAAGCTCTTCGGAGCCTGAATTCTTCTGCAGAATGACATTAGACGTAATGAAGCCTAACACATATTCACCAATGCGTGGTTGTCTTATGATGATCACTTCCTTAAAGGAACTCGAACTCTGTTCTGGAACATCAGCATTCATGCACATGAGCTTTAGTAATTAATTAGATAAGAGGTAAGGTGCTTTGTTTCTACCTGGTGATATTGCTGAACTCATTTGTTTTCACGTGGGTAGATTGTACTCATGAAGGGCATTTTCCTGATAAACCATTCTCCTATATTTAGAACAGAAGTACCTAACCATGATGACATGAAAACACCAAGAAGGAAGATGAAACTGATGGAGGTAACGAATCCAAGACCTGCAAAACAAGTCGCAGAAGAAGAAGAAAGAATAACTACAAACAGATTCAGTAGAAGAAATTGAGAAAAATCAGACAAGTTAAGGACACACCAAAAATGTTGATCCCTAAATGAGTGTACATTAGTGAGAAGAATCCGTCCACAAAAGAAATAAACCACCAAGTGGCATAGAATGTGATGGTGATCGGGAGTAGAATGACACTGCAAAACAATACCAAAAGCTCATTGCTTAGTACTTACCCAGTGTAAGTCTTTAAGGGAAATTCTCTCTCACACAATTCAGGGTGAAGTGCAATATGCATCGGTGACTTTCTTTAATGGTGTGTAAACAGCACAATTTCAAAATGGTGATGGATATATGAAATGAACTAACCATTCTGTCATGAACTTTTTTGAAGCCCAGCTTCGTAAAATGCCTGCAAAACAAACATCAGGAATTCAGATACTCTTAAATAATATACCAATTATCTTACAAAAAGTGACCCAAATCCATAAAAATGTTCATTCATTTTCAAACATCCCAAGGACATAAGAATTCTAATTGCAATAGGAGTCTAGTGGAACCTCAGCAACTGCTTTTCGCCATTGGACACATGCAATGGTGTAGAAATTAGGAGCACTGAACAAGCACACTTGGTAAACCCTACGCCTGGCCTCAAATACCTACTCAAATATGGAATATTGAACCTTTGAAGAAAAAGGTTCTTTTCCTAGGAGTTAAACTGAGATTTGAATGCCTCAACTCCACTAATTTGAAGTTTGTAATTTACATAAAAACAATGCTCTAGATTGATGCAAAATTCAATGCCAATAAAATGCCCAAAAAATATAAGCACCAATTATGCCCATTCATTCGACCCCCGCCCCCCAAAAAAATCCCTATTACACTTCATTATAGAGAGAGAGAAAGAGGGCGGGATTCCAATTGTCAATTTTGGGAATTAAAAAGGATTTCTTCCTATATTGCAATTGAATATCTATCAATATTATTTCAAGAATTGGGTGAATAATTGATAACTAGCACAAACCCAGATGGCAAATAATGATAATTTGAATAAAGAAATTATATGCAATATGTAGTGTGCTTGTTTGAGAAGAAAGCGAACCTCTTTCCCATGACGATGATGATGTGACAAAGCAGAACCAGCCGAAGAGGAAGATAAAATGGCGGAGATGGTTTAAAATATTGTCCAACTCCCGTGAAAGCACAAGCTGAGCTTAGCCCGACCCGACCCATGCTGAGATTTTTTTTTTTTTTTGGATCTCTGTCCCTGTTTGAGTATCCAAAGTTTTACTCAGACTAATTTCGGCCGAGCTGTTGTTAGATCCCAATCGAAAGGGAATTTTCTTAATATTATTTTTGTCACTATCAAAATTTAAACCCCGATTCTTAATATGAGATGTTAGTACCATTTCCAACGTAACGATGAACCGTTAGTGACCCATGCTAAAATGTTCGCCGATGCAAATAGCACCGATCAGGAGAAGAAAAGCTCAAAAAATTATATTAGAAAACACTTAAAAAGTTTTTATGAAAATGAAAATAATGTGTAAAATTCTAATAGTATTAAAAATATAAATAGTTTTTATTTTAAACTTAATTTTAAATTATTTTCAATTAATGGGTTTGATAAGAAATAATTTAGAAATAAGGCTCATGTGTTGGATCGTGATTGGTTTAATTTTTTTAATTTAAAATTTATTCTAAAATAAAAATTATTTTACTTTTAACATAGAATTTGATTTTTTTTTATTTGACGATCAGTTTTAGAATCTCAACTAATTTGATTCGAGTAGAAGGTGAGATCCAAGGATTTTTTTACTTGTAAGATTCAAGAAAAAGAGAGGGATGAACATTGCAGCGGAATTCAAAATTTTGGGTGCAATTGAATTTCATCAAATTGGAGCAAAATTGAAGTGTTCAAATTGATTTGGTGTGTTGGGGCTTCAAAATCTGATATCCTAGTTGTTCGATCTGTTCAAAATTCTTTTCTCACCAAAACGCCAATTCCCTTTGATTCGAGAGACCGTTATACCGCTTCTTCTGAAGATTGGAGAGAGCTCTTTCTCTATTCTCCTTCTCGAAATGATTACGCGCGCCAAACTTGCAGAGCAACTGAGAGACTATCAGATCCGATCACAGCGAAAGTGTCCTGCACTCTCTCTCTTCTCTCCTAACCCTCAAATCACATCCTGGTAATCTCTCTCTCTCTCTCTCTCTAGATTTATAGCCATAATTTGGTATTTCTGTTTTGGATTTGAACATCTTTGTGTTTCTTGGTCTGAAATTCTCTATGCATCTTGAATTGCAAGTTGGATGGTTTTTTTTTTTTTTTTTCGTCTATGGACTCTATCATCCTATGTCGTATAAACCTCAGCAATTTTAATGAAGTGAGACTTACTGGCCTCTCATGACATAGCACAAAACCCTAAGCAATTCCTATCATATGTGGTAGAAATCTCAGAATCTCGTGGCATAGCATAACATCTTGGACATCATAAGATAACTTGAAGGTTGTCATGTGTGAGGTAGGTCCTATGTTGTGCACAAACTTCTGGAAATAAGCATATATCTGTGTCGTGTCGTGTCCTGTATGAGTCTTCGAGCTACCTACACTAGGTGCCAATGTTGTGCAATTTACTTTTCTGTGGGTATGCAATGGATTGTCCTTGTGTGTAAGACTCATTCTTATATCTGCAAGATGAGTGGTTGTAAAGCAATATTTTGATTTTGTGAGGGTAATCTATCATAAGCCAGTTGATATATCTCGAGAAGGATAATTGAGAAGAGGAAAAAAGGATTCACTGTATCTGATAAGATGAGGTTAGGCTTTCTTGGTGGTTATAAGGATGAGATTGCTGACAGAAGTACATTTATTTACTCACTGGCCTATCATGACGTAGCATAAAATCTTAGAGATCGTAAATGACTTGAAGGTTGTCATGTGTGAGGTAGGTGCTCTATGTTGCACAGACATTTCAAGCAATAAGCATATGTTTGTGTTCAAGCTACATAGGGTATGTTGTGCTATTTTACCTTTTTGTGTATGCAAAGAATTGACTTCGTGCCCAAGTCTCATTCATATCTCTGCAATATGAGTGGCTGTAAAGCATTATTCTGATTGCTAGGGTAATCTAGAATTTTGATGATGACTGCAGCTCTATCATAAGCAAGTTGATATATCTGGAGAATGATAATTGCAGAAGAGAAAACATAAGGATTCATGGTATATAACAGGTTGATGTTAGGCTTGATTGGTGGTGATAAGAATGAGATTGCTGGCAGAGTGCATTTCATTAAAGTGTACTGGGAATTCATATGAATAGCCAAGAAGTCTGAGAATGTTAAGAAGTGTCTGCCATACTTTGATCTCATGAAGTACAATGCTAATTTGTTGTTGCGATCTTGTAGTATATATGATCATACATGCTGTCAGCTGGTGCCAAGAATGAATTATACTAGTGGTGCTACAGGTCCACATGCTAACCAGGAACATGATAGTGTTGACTTTGAGATGATAATTCCCTCATGGTAAAATACACAATATAACTGGAATGGCTTTTACTAAGTTCACCAAGATCGTTGGTGCTGGATGCCTTGCTATTACATTTTCTAACTCTGTCCTGATTTGTGTTTGACAATGATGCAATGATGGAAACTTGATGGATGCTCAACAAGAAAAGGTAAGGGTACAAAAAAAAGGGGGCAAAATCTAGATCCCATGGACTTAATTGCTGATTAGTCAACTTTCCCAGAATGCTGCTGTAAATTTTCTTTAGGGATGTAGTCCAAAATGAGTCGGTTGAAGTTGTCTTGAACTCAATTCCTTAGATTATCATTATCCTTTATGATTGCCTTTTGAAGTTCAAGAGTCACACTCAAGACTTGAATATCAATCTTGTGATAGTTAATTTAATGAGCCAAGCTTGATTGTTAGACTGATAACTGTTCGGTCTTGTACACCATATGATTTTGTAATATGTTCACCTGATACCACTTGATCATTTCCAATGATCTTGCAAGAAACTTGCTCAAAACTTATCATACTTCCAGTCCTGATAAAGTTCCTAATCAATCATTAGCAATTTGTGACATGCTTCACTGAGATCATTAACATGCGATGCATTGTTATGTATCCTTAACATAAGCAGCTTGCTCCCATTGATCTGTGCATTTTGTATTTATATACGAGTAAGCAACATGAAGCATGTTAAGCTAACTAAATGATGTTCCGGGAATTGTTGGTGGTTAGTGGTTTGGATTAATTTTCATGTTTCATTACTGCTGGGACTATTGCTGAGCCTTCTTTTTCTGTGAAATTTCCTGGGGACTACATGTTTTTTAAACCTCTGACCAATAGTTCTTCCTAGTGTAATTACACTCTGTCTCATTTTGAATTCTCATTTTGAATTTACTCAATCAATCTCTTGTATGGTTGATGTTGGTTGATAATTGTGTGTTTATTAAATGATCAAAATATGGAGTGCTAGCACACTTAGATTACTTCCATGAGACACTCTGAACATGGGGTAGGATGTACTCTCTGAAATCCTATTAATAAGATGGCCTGTGTTTGAACTTTCAAGTATCCTGTTCCTAAAACTAGATTTTAACCTCCAAACTTGCATCTTTTATATTGTTTTGCCCATGTTTACCTAAGTTGCTAATTCAGCCGTGGATTTTAACTGTCTGAAAGTGATGAAACAGATGTAGATATGATTTTCGGTTTGTTTAAAACTTTGTCAAACAATATTTTACTATTTTTTGTTGTGTTCCAACGGCCAACTTAGTCTAGAAGAACACGAACTCCTACTTATGCCACTGCATATTGTATCCAAAGTCTAGCTGATTGTCACGCTTGTTGAATTGTTATCATGTCCTGCACATTCTTCCTTTATGCAATTTATACTCGGTAAAGAAATTCCTTTGCTTGTGCAGGGCTGATGTTGGTGTGGCTATCTTCTGGGCCTTTTTATTTGGTGTTCTCATATTATTGTCCTATTTGGCCCTTTATTCCAGACATTTTTGGCTCTCACTGGTAATGATGTGCATTGCGATTTTTCTCCCCATACATCTGAAGATTTCCAGGCAGGCCGGGGAAAGAAAGAGGGACAGAAAATTGTCTTTGCCATTATCCATGTGAGAATAATTTTCCATGGGGGATAGAGTTATAACATCATAAAGATATTCTGTATGCCACTTGCATTTCTGGCTTTTGTAACTACATCTGCAGCTTTGAGGACTATGGTCTAACCGTAGCAGAACTTGGGCCTCACTAACATGGACAGTATGATTCTCTCTCAATCGTCACAATTCAAACCCAAAGTGCATGAAAATTGGTCAAGAAATTCACCTTTTACATGTTGAAGATTATATATTAGAGCAAGGTTACAGCCTTTTATTTGTTACAATGTGTATTCTTTATGGACTTTCTTTCCATAATCTTATACTTCCTTTTTAGCATCTTTAATGGAAAGAAAAGGTAATTAAGACAAAGTGAGTGTGGGCCAAAGTTCCCTAGGGAGATGTTATTGAGGTTTTTATATGTTGTGTTGTCTATAGGCAGGTTTCTTTCACCCTAACACAGCTGTGCTTTCTACTTGTCAATAAAGATGGCCCTTATAAACCTGCTCCCTGAAGGGTGCAGGAGCCATTCATCTTTCTTTTCTTTTTGGGGGGGGGGGGGGGTAAGGAAAACTAATAAGCTTGATGATCATCCAGTTATTGGCACCTGAAATTGTTACCCTTCAATTTTTTCTAACGATGTTATGGATTAGCTTCAGTTGCTTTTGTAGCTATAACTTTCTGATTAGAGAGGATTGCCGTTGTCTCCCTCTCTTTTATTCTTGACTCACGTGATAATTGGTGCCATGGATTTGATCCTGTAAGTTCATTCAAAGAGAAAGAGGAAATAATTCTCATGATTGTTCATATATATCATTTCTCTCAATTATATTGATGGTAACAGCATTTTTCTTTTGCTATGGATATCTTACACAAAATGCTGCATTTGTGTGAAGCACAGTCATGGAACTAACAGTGATAGGTCAGACAATTTATGTAAATGTGTGGTATGTAGTCACAACAGGAATTCTGGAACCTGTTTTCTTCAATCAATGTATTTGGTTGTGATTGTGCTCAGACTCTACGATTACAGGATATAGGCCTTATCAGATAATATTGCAGCAGTTCAGTGGAAATAATTAATTACTGAAGTTGCTTTAATCATACACTTGAACTTTCTTATCTACAGAGTGATGGAATCATTGATGGTAAACAGGATCCCTCAAAACCTCTTTCTATCAAGACAATTGGAATGCTGTTGCTATTAGTCTATGGGGACTTTGGCCTTTATGAAGATAGGTTTCCATTATCCAAAGATAACGGAGAAAGCCATTTCTGTTGGTTTGAGAAAGTCCAATCTTCATGTTTTTTAATCTTACCTTAGGTGTTCCATACGTGGAAACCATCATCTTTCTGTTTATCTTTTGTATAATTGCAGATGGTGTGGATCATTTTCATCTAAAACATTAGTTTAAATATCTAATTAGCTGTCTTAACCAATGCTATGATTACTTATCTCTACTTTTAGCTAATAAGACAAGGCAGTACTTAGTTTCTCTTGTTTAAAAGGCCAAAATTCTCGCCGGGTTTATGGTCTTTCACTTATGTGAAAATTAGAGTATTATCTGGTGATCTTCTGGTGACATTGATCTCTTGCATTATGAATGATTTCAACTGAATTTTTTTTATTAAGAATCATATAGGAACCGAGCTCATATCATATGATGCATGGGTTCCAAGCATTGGATTGGCTGGGGCTCACTGTCCAAATTTGATGTAGCCGAAAGCAAAAGTGATCCTAACTTTCTTAGCTAAAAGTTAGTCTCGTCACTTTGATTTGTGCTCATGTTCAGAGCTCTGTCGAGAAAATTTTTTAAGATGCGTGAATGGACAAGCTATTGCTAGTTTAATACATTCTTTTTAGGCAATTTGATATTAAAGAACACTATCTGAACCTTTCTTTGTGGTAGGATTTGCCTACATTTGCTCTCCACTTTTTTTACTTGTTGCCTTTGTTAACCTTTTCAGGTTTACTTTGTGTTGATGATAAGGCACCCAAGGGGCTTCCTGTGATGCCCTACATAGCTCATTGTCTATAATTCTAGCTATGCTAATTGTAGCGTTGCCTATCTTGCAATTTATGGGCATAAAGAAGTATGATCTTTCATGATTATATATATATATGCTTTTCTTGACTTGAAATCATTGTGAAAAGCTTTTGCCTGTAATGCTGAGAACGACTTTCTTTTCTTCATTTGAAGTTGACATTGTTGTGGCTTGCTGGGTTCAAACTTTGGGTCTATAATTGTCAAAATAGCTACATAAAGTTGATGTTTGGTCATTGTATTTTTTTATTGGCAGTGGTAAATGTTAAGAGTTGTATTGAATTGGTTAATACCATCTTGCATTACACCACCATACAAGCAAAGGTTAAGGATGGATATAAGGTAAAAGATTGTGGGGGCGGTTTCTGTGGGCGGAGCAGAATCTTTTTCTAGGTTAAGAGTACCATGCACCTTTTGGGGGGGATTCACATTTAAGCTTATGGCACTTGGGCATCCATCTTAAGTCTTGATTATGAAGTCAACTCTTAGATTGTTTCCAATGGTGGAATTATGGGTCTCACTAATTCTGTTCGCAACTCATCAATCAGTTACCTTACCCCTCTCTCTCTCTCTCTCTCTCTCTCTCTCTCTCTCTCTGGAATCCGATGTGAATACCGTGCGCTCTTTTGAGAAATCTGTATGAAACTCTCTCTCATCCATATGGTTGCGACTAATTCCAATTACATGGTTGACTTGATTCATGTCATGAGTGACATATTTATTGTTGGGATGGGATTCAGCAAAATAATAAATCAACTGCACCTGATATGATAGGAGTTGTTCGCCGAAGCATCTATTTCTTTTGCCAGGTTTAAAAAAGAAAAAAAAAATCAAAATTTCCTTATTTTATGCATCAGATTGCTAATAGCTGGGTTAGGAACAAATTTTTTAAAATATTAGCAGAGCATTTGAAATTAAATCAATATATTTATATTGAAAAGAAAAAAAGGAATGATGAGTGCGGGGACATTGGGGCATTGGGTTGCGGAATTGTCTTGCCATATCTGAATCAAAACCCTAGTGAATGAGTCAACTGTTGGGTAAACGGAAAATGGGAAATGATTGAAGAGGAAACATTGTGAAGATTCAGATACGCATGGAGCATCGTGAGGCACGTTTTTCGATTCAGCGCGTGCGCAATCATTGAGGGGATCCTTTTCTTTTGCTCTGCAGGCTTAAACACAATTGATGCGATTTAGCGCAGAGAGAGAGAGAGAGGGAGGGAGAGGAGACCATACAAGCTTTCTTACCGACATCGATCACTCGCCAAATCGCTTGTGCCCAAAAGCCCAATTATCGCTTCCTACTCATGAGGTTTGATCTCAAAATTTGTCACATCTCTTTGCTTTTCTATTATTTTATTTCATTTTTGCTTGAATGAGTTTTGATAAAATAAAGTAACTTTATTAGACTTGTGGTCATGTTATGAGTCGTTAGCTTTTTCGATCGGCTCTCAAATTTAAAATTTGATTTTTTTAAATTAAATTTAATAATATTTAAATCTAATTAATTAAAATATAATTTTAAATATCAATTGATTATATTCAAAAATATTTTTAAAAAAATTTACGGTGTCATTACTAAAAATAAATTTTTTTATAAAAACATTAAGTTTGTTTTACGATTAGTGTAATAATTTTTATTTATATTAAATTTAAATAAATAACTCGTAATATATAAAAAATTATAAATCATATCATTATTATTGAATCAATAAATATATATATATATATATATATATATATATATATGGACTAAAACCACTTTATATTTCCAAGAGAACATTATTCTTGAAAAAATAGAAAGTTAAACTTTTTTATAAAATGAAAAAAAATAACCATTATCCGAATATTTTTTTTTTCAAAATTTATTTATTTGCACCTAAGTTTAATTTCAACATTTCAAATGAAACCAATATAACTGTATAAGTTTGGTAAAAAAAAAATATCTTAAATTATCTTATTTTTAATAGGATGAGTAGAATTTAAATTCTTTATGTTGTGAAATTTTATCAAATGCCAATGCTATTTGTCTTTATCTTTATTATTTCTTTATATTTCTTTTATATCCAAAGAATTCAATAAAAAAAAAAAGCAAGTGTTTTTATATACAGTGTAAAGATTTGCCTTCCCTTTGCCACAATTTCGAAAAGTAGTGGGATAATTCAATTTCAAACTTTTTTTTTACACGTTTACAAAAATACAATACCAACACCTAGTTGATCGGCACTCGGCACTCGGCACTCGGCACTCGGCACTCGGCACTCGGCACTCGTACCTCTTAAATAATATAAAATATACTAATAAATAAGTTAAAATTAATTAAAATATATTAAATTCTACCATATAATTTGATTTATTTAGTTTGGCTCTTTTCGGATATAGGTCTCTAATTTCAGGTCAAATAGACAACGGGGGTGGGTTAGGAAACACTGGACTTTATCCTGTATGCAAGATTTCCTCTCGATTAGACTGATTACATTTAATACCCACCATTTTTTTTTTGAAGTATCTTATGTCAATCACCATTAATAAATTTATCACCTCGTTTCATGTCTGTTCGTCGGCAATGTATTACGAATTTTGTGCACAGCACCCAACGTTTTTCTCCTTGGGTGCATCCGACAAGGTCAAAAATGTAATTTTGGATGGGAATAAGTGTTAACCTAAGATGAGAAATTCTCGATTCGTGGAGCAAGTGTGACATGTTTCACACCTATCACTGCCACACTCTAAGATTCTAGACAGGTTGACCCGTCAAAGGGCCAAGTACTTTTGGCATGAGTTGCAGTAACTTTTTCTGCGCCTAGCATGTGATGGAAGTGTCAAGTTCTCATTATCATAACAGTAGAGAGAGAGAGAGAGAGAGAGATGATCCTCGGAAATTTGGTTAACTTTTATCAAGACTTTAACCTCGTGGTACTCCAGTTATAATTCTAGCATACTAGGAGTGGCCCCGGGGGGAGAGAGAGAGAGAGAAGAGTCTGATAGTCAATTATTCTAACGCGGTGTTCAGTGCTCAGAGAGAGAGAGAGAGAGAGAGGACTTCTTTCTTCACCCTAAAGTACGAAAGGCCCCAGAGAAGCATGCGTCACCGCATGCGTATTTGTCCCGTTCGGTCCTGCGAGCAGAATATGAGTTTTGAGCCTCTTAGTCCTCTGATCTCCTGCTCCACGTGTGATCTCGTTATTGGCTACAATATCTCTCGTTCTTGGTAGATTTTAATAATATAGAACACTGTTTGTGTATTTTAATAACCTAATCAAGCTTTTGGTTGGTAAGCTTGATTAGGAGAGGTGCATTGAATTGCAGAGAAATGGCTGCCGTCCTCTTCAAAACCACCGTCCTTGGCCACCTCCCATCATGCAGAGTGAATGGCAAAGGCGACAACTTTGAATATACCGTACACTATGCTAGAATTTTGACCCTTTGTCCCCACCAAGGATGTTGTCCTTTGCTCACCAACTATTTTTTTAAAAAAATTAAAACAAACATATATTCTCAATTATTTTATGTCGACAAACAATCTCGTTTTGTTATATGATATTTGAACGATCGTTATGGTAAGATGTCACCAAAACAATATCTCTGTGTCTCTCTCTCAAGCCATCCCAGCCGGCCAGTCTAGTGACTCCCGGTGGTAAAGCCCCCTCCAACTAAAGTACGTGGTAGGTGTTCAAATTAATTCTCCACGTCTGCTTAGCTTATGGCTTTGTTGTCATGCACACGTGTGTCATGACCCGCGTATTATAGAATTCCATGGCTCACGGTAGTTATGATTGGCACGACTTCGTTCCTAGACCCCACCCGCACGAGTGTGGAAGTCGTTGGATATTAATATCCCATACGGATTCATCTAATGCGGTTCGTCTCATACGACACGCGTCACTTCTGTAGACCCTCGATTCACATTCTTTCTTTTTCGGATCGGATCCACTTCTTAATGTCACTTAAAAACATATTTAATGAAATATTAATTACATTTTTATTTTTATTTTTATTTCTAAGGAAGTAATAAATAAATCAAATTTTAAATTAAATGAATTAAATATTTTAGTTTATTTAGATATATTTTGTTTATTCATAAAATCAAATTAAATTGTATTACACATATAAACTGTTTATCATATATGTATAATACGTTTTTTTATTCTTTTATTCTATACAATATTATTCTTTTCCATGTCTGTCGGTTTGGAATGGGTAGGGTGTATAGTTGCGTTGTGGGAAGGGAATCAGAGGAACTTTCTGCCTTATGTGTCTCTTTAGCGAAACACTACGGGATTTTGGGAAAAGAAAAAAACGGGGAGGGGGAGGAGATAGATATGCTGGGAGATTAGGATTCACATTAAGACCAACACACACGAGTGAGTCGGACCAGAACACTGCAATGCTCTCTTCTCTCTCTCCCTCTCTCTTCCTTACAAGGATCATAAAACTGGGGATTTGTATTTGAATCTTATAATCTAAAGTTGGCTGTGATTTCTTTTCCTTCTTTTCAAGTGCTTGTTTCTGCCTCTCTTTCAATATCTTTCTATAAAAGCACCCCACCTATAATTATGCTCTCTCTCTCTCTCTCTTTCTCTCTATATCTCTCTCTTTCTCTCTCCAAACAGAGCAAATGAAGACGGGCAGCCGTTTATTAAACTTCTTTTAAAATCTTGTATATTTTTTATATGCCTCTCCCTCAAAAAGTATTTTAGTATTTTTTTTTTTATAATTTTTATAAAAGCAACCAAACGTTGTGCGATTTCCATTTGCTTGGAAATATGAGGACTCCAATTTCTTTTTCTCTAATTTTTTGTTACAAATAAGATCAATAGCATAAGAGAAAATACAGGTTTAAAATTTTGACCTCAGATAACAAAATAGAAACTCTGAATATCACAAACTCAAAAATCGTAAGTCAATATCAGGAATCCAATTTTGAAAAAATTTCTCAAGAGAAAATACAGGTTTAAAATTTTGACCTCAGATAACAAAATAGAAACTCTGAATATCACAAACTCAAAAATCGTTAGTCAATATTAGGAATCCAATTTTGAAAAGATTTCTCAAGAGAAAATACAGGTTTAAAATTTTGACCTCAGATAACAAAATAGAAACTCTGAATATCACAAACTCAAAAATCGTTAGTCAATATCAGGAATCCAATTTTGAAAAGATTTCTCAAGAGAAAATTAGATTCGTGAGGTGCATTTTATCTCATTTTGCATGTTTTAATTATTATTGTCATTTGTTTTGTGTGTTCTCAATGCAAAATCATAATGATAATTCTGCTTCTGCCGATATATTACTCGATCACTTATTCCGCTATATATATTATACATAATATCTATATATATTGTACATAAAGAGATTCAAACTCAAGACTATTATGAGGAGGGAGAGAGGACGGTGGTGATAGTTGATATATAACTCATTGACATACATAATATATATTCATATATTATAGATGGTGCTGATTAAATCAAATCGAGATAATAGTTCCAAACACATCAAGAAAATAAAAGGAAAAAAAAAAGGAGTAGATATTCAAGTGAACAATAATCTTAGTAGGTAGCTATTGGTCGCATTCAAGAATAGACAATTGAGAGTCAATATGCATGAGACATGCATCGAAATATTTGAAGTCTTGCTCCTTCCATGTGTGGCCTAAGAAGACAAGAATTAATGTCCAGAGTTGATGCCTATCCAAAACCCTCAAAAAATCTAGCCACCAATATACGAGGTATATACCATGATAAAGGTACGAAGTCTTTGTTCTTTTATAATATTGAAACTGTCTATTATATATTAATACCGAACATTTTAACAATTTTCTTGTAATATATACAAATAAGTCTGAAACACAATATTCTCCGAATAACTCTGTAAATATATTGATTTCGAGGACTCATGAGACAAATGAAAATAATTAATAGGCATTTGAGCATTATATACTAGGATAATTAAATTTTATCTCCATACCAAGAATGTGAGAGAAAAATATTGAGAGAGAGAGAGAGATGTGGTTCACTTTAGTTATGTTTGCTTAGAGAGAGGAGGGGGTTTACTTTAATTCTTTTTTTTTTTTTACAAGAATTTGAATATGGGATCACTAGATTATGGGAGGGAGGA
The DNA here is from genome assembly GCA_033439265.1 of Dillenia suffruticosa. Classification (NCBI taxonomy): domain Eukaryota; kingdom Viridiplantae; phylum Streptophyta; class Magnoliopsida; order Dilleniales; family Dilleniaceae; genus Dillenia; species Dillenia suffruticosa. The sequence goes on along the minus strand of JAVTVX010000012.1, from coordinate 1,760,130 downwards.
AGTTTGTACCATTCCCTGTCCCCTTGGGATCATTCTATTTACATACATTGAAACAAGAAAAAGAGATAATTACTTTTTAATTAATTGAATATTAACATAATGATTCTTATACATTTTACCATGTGTATCACAAGTGTTATGAATATTTATCCGAATTATAATTACTTCTAATCAACGAATTTATCATAATGTTAAATATGATTAAACAATTCTCAAACTGTACTCATGATGATTTTGTTTAATCTGGATTTTAGCTCTAGAGGACAAACACAAGTTTACTCATATTACCCTCGGAAACAAAAGAGTATCCAAACATAGAACAAGGGAATCTAGGTTTGGTGAAGCTACGATTAAAAAATCTAGGAAAAAAAAAAAAAAAACCTAATATATGATCCGACCCGATCTGATCTGACATGACCTGATGACATATTTTTTTAGTTGAAACCCAGTTGAATAAATATGAAAAAAAAAAATACGATCAAATTTAGATTTTTTCTCTCTCTTTTTGAAAAATCAATCTGTGACTAATAAAAAAGCCGAAATCTTTTTTTTTTTTTCCCTTAACTCAGTTTGTGCACTTTGACCAATTTTCAAACACTAATTTTTTTTTTCTAATGCATTTATGGGTTTTATTTATTTTTTATTTTTATTTTTTATTTTTGGTTAACCAAAGAGGTGAGAAACTAGAATAGCCTAGCAACGTCCAATGTAATCATAAAAATTTTTATGCCAAGTACAAATATAATTTTCTTTCTTAAAAGGGAGAAAAGCCCAATACAAGATAAGAGGCCCCAAGACTAAAATGGAACGAGAGTACGTGCGGAATATAATATTTTAATTAGATCCCAAAAATTACAAGGTGTTCGTGAATTTTTTTCTTTATTTTTAAATAATGCAGAAAATTACTAAAACAACAACTGTTTGCAAAAATAATATTATGCATCATGCAAATGACTATAAATTTACAAGAATTAAGAGATTTGAGAATACAAGGGAAGTCGAATCTGAAAAATCAGAATATAGAACCAATCCAAAGATGAAATAGGACCAAACCAACACAAACCAAATTGATCTAAATTGGGTTGAATGAGGTCAACCAGATTTATTTTTATAATTTTTTTTATAAATAATCATATATAATAATTATATTGAATCTGATTAAATTCGATTCGAATCGAATTAAATTTTTAAAAAATAAAACTCTTTCGATACTTATTTTTTTTATAAATAAGATTTGAATTCAAGATATTAACTAATAGCGTCCTCAACCACTATTTATTTATTTCAAAATTTAAAAGAATTTTCTAAAACTATCCACTCCCGGTGCTAGCTGATAAGTTTAGGTTTAGACGCAGGCTGGGCTCATCTCATCACCCTAATATATTCCCATTTGGTCCACTAGAGAGAATTCTTGTCTGATTACAAAATTTTTATGGGATTATTTAGTTTTCCTAAAGTTTTTGCAACTTCCAACAAATTCGATTTTGGTATTATTAAACTTCCAAAATGACATTAAATACCAAATCTCTCGTCTCTAAGCACAGGGTTTCCTGCAGTACCTTTTCTACTTTGTACTTAGCATCGTCCAGGGCAAATCAGTTGTGGTCACTCGTGTGTGTGAATAATTAAATGTTTTGTCACTTGTTCGTGTTTTCTCGATACGAGAACCTAATGGTACACCCCATCTTAATAAATCAATTCTGTCTTTTGGATTTTAGGGTTAAAGTGAATTTATTTGGGAGTAATCTTTTTTAAGGGAACGGCAAAAACCCTACCCCAAAATATTCATAATTTTGTTTCTAACTCTGGTTCGCTTCTCTTTCATTTCGATGGATCTTTTTTTGGTGGATTTTTATGTATCTTTCCAACAGAAACAAAAGAAAAAGATTAAAATTGATGATTACGTTGAGAGAGAAAAGGAGATTGATTCGTTTAAAATAAATTTATGTAACAAAGCGATTGATCGAGAGAGAAGGTTAAGGAAAGAAAAGATAGAGAGACAAAGAGACTGAGTGGTTGTCAGGAGAGATTAAACAAGAAACGAAGATAGACATGAAGAATCGAGAAAAAGAATACAAGGAGAGAAAGAGGAAGATGGAGAGAAGAGGAGGGAAAGGAATTGAGGGAGTTTGGGCATTTTGCTTATAAGCATGTATGTTATTTCCACCGTGCATGAAAGTTGGAATTTTTGAATCCTTAGCTCCTGGTTTTCATCTTGTCCTATGATATTTTTCATTAGACCGTATTTTAAATATTATGTCGTACTAATTGGTTTACTGAACCAATGATCATAAAATTTTACGAAACAAAATCGTACAAATGGTTATTGTATCGTATCTGGTCAAACCATGTTTAACTATTTTCGAAAGTGTTTAAATTTAATATTTTCAAATTTCAAAAATTAAAATAATAATAATAATAAATGATAACTTTTTATATCCCATTTTTCTTTGATTATTTAATTCTTATCCATCACATTTCCCTAGAAAATTGGCTTATTATCCTGCCTTTACTTTTCTTTTTTGCTTTTGCTTTTACTCATATTATATTATTTATATTAGTTAAAGTTATAATTATAAAAAATTATTTTTTACTTTTATAATATTATTAGATAATTATTTATTATTTATTATACTGATAGGTTGAATCGGTCAAACGATAGAATCACTATCCCTCTACATATTAATCTTCCAATCATTTAACCCTAAATTACTTCTCCTAAAGTTGTTATTTTACGTGTGCATTTGGTGGCCGTTCAATCGCATGGTGATCCTAAAGTCGAGCTAGGTGCTCAAATGATAGAGGCTTTTCAGCTCATTAATTTTGGTTGTACACGTGGCTTAAGTGTTTCGGTTGTAAATGTATAATATGTATTAGAATAAATATTTTATATAAATATAAGATTTAAGAAAAATATTTTTTTCATATTTAGTTCCAATAAAATAGAATGTAATGATATAGAAAAATTTATATAACTGATCCCACTCAGTCGGATAAATGCTTATTGTTGTTAGCTCGGCAAAATCTTTTTTCAAATCTTCAAATAATTTTAAATTTTTGAGAAAGAGATGCGGTTTAATTCATATAACCCTAAACGCAATCCCATGAGAGTAATCCCATTTTGAGAGAGAGAGAGATGGTTTTAGAAATGTCACGTTTCATCAAAATGTTAAGGTTTAAGAAGATCCGATGAAAAAGAAAGTAACTTGTCGGAATATTTTTTTAGATATGTAGAAAGCAAATGAGAATATTAAGAAAAGTTCATAAATATAAATATACAAGTATATATGAAATCTATAACCATATATATATTTACGGATGCTTATTTTGTCGGTGGTTGAATACACTAGTAATTCTTAAATAAAGTTTCGTATTCGAGTATTACGTATAACGAAAATAGATATCATGAAAGTTTTATTTTTTAAAAATTTAAAATGACTCGAATCGAATTTAGTTAAATCCAATGTGATTACTAAATACACGTGGTTTATAAAAATATATATATTTAACAAACATAAGCATTCTAAATCTAGCCAATTTAAGAGAAAATGATAATAGAAAATAATAAACTATGAGATTTTATAAAAATGTTTCAAATTTTACCAACTTTCATTTTTTTTTTTTTAGTTCACGAAGTCTCTTCAAAATTTCATTAAATATAATCAAATTGAGAAAGACTTTCTTATTCTTTTAACAAGAATAAAATAAAATAAAATAAAATATTAGAGAAACCCAAATCCTTAAATATCAAACAAACCAAATTCAATGTAACAATCTATTTCAACAAAATATATAATAAAAGATTCACAAAATTAATTTTAATTTGAATGTTATATGACACTTTATAGATATATTTTAATTAATTTATAAAATCAAATTTAATATTATTTCAATAGAATTTAATTTTAAAAATGTTTTTATCAATTTAAAAAGTTTTAATATTTTAATAATATAGACATATTTATTTTAATGTTTGTATATTTGTGCATGTACCTTTACTCCTCGCGTGATTTATCCAAACAGTGAACTATGGATATACCAAAATCCCCAAGGTTCCATGACGGATTCAATGAAAGCCCATTTTGGGGGGAAGGAGACGACAGGAAAGAAGCCTATAAAAGAGGATATTTGTTCCTAAACTTCTTATTTCTGTATCTTTCTCTGGTTTCCTTGAATCCAACTTCTTAAAATGACTTTCAGAGTTCTATAGTTATCGCTCCGACCCACAACACAAAAGCTGAAAGTTCCTTTTCATCGGATGAGAAAAGTGGCTATCTGATTTTATATTGTTGTTTACAACAACAACTAAGCATAAGACAACAAGCCCACAGGAGAGAGAGGGAGAGGAGAGAGAAGGGGGGGAGTCTTCCAAGTCTCTCCCATGTCTGAGTCACAGTTTCTTCTCTTTCTTCTTTCATCAATTTTACCACTTCTTCTGTTCTTCACTCTCCTGAGAAGAAAACAACACAACCTTAATCTCCCTCCGGGCAACATGGGTTTGCCTTTCATTGGTGAAACCATAGCTTACCTAAGACCTTACTCTGCTACCTCAATTGGTCAATACATGGAACAACACATATCAAGGTAAAAAAAAAAAAAAAAAAGGAAAAAACACCATTTACCCACAAAAACCCATTTCTCAATTTCTTCAAAATCCCACCAAAAAGTGAATTTTCAATTTTCGTTTCCCTCAATTTTTTGCAGGTATGGAAAAATTTACAAGTCCAATTTATTTGGAGAGCCAGCGATAGTGTCCGCAGATGCAGGACTCAACAGATACATACTTCAAAACGAAGGAAAATTATTCGAATGCAGTTACCCGCGAAGCATTGGAGGAATTTTAGGAAAATGGTCTATGTTAGTCCTGGTTGGAGACATGCACAGAGACATGAGACTCATATCCTTAAATTTCCTCAGCAATGCTAGACTCAGAACCCATCTTTTAAAAGAGGTTGAAAACCACACTCTTCTTGTTCTAAGCTCTTGGAAGGAGAATTTCACTTTCTCTGCTCAAGATGAAGCAAAAAAGGTAACATTCTTTTTTTTTATTATTTTGTTACACATTAAAAACTTTATTTTATAATTATATTAAGTGGGTTTATCTTATTTTATTCTTTTCAGTTCACTTTCAATTTCATGGCTAAGCACATCATGAGTTTAGAACCTGGAAAGCCAGAGACAGAACAGCTAAAGAAAGAGTATATTACTTTTATGAAGGGCGTGGTTTCTGCTCCATTGAATTTTCCTGGAACTGCTTATAGAAAAGCCTTAAAGGTATATTCTAAAATTAAAACTTTAATATTGTATACATCAAAACTATATATTAAAATTGATATATATATATATTTTATTTTTTTAGTCTCGATCAACAATATTGAAATTTATAGAGGGAAAAATGGAGGAGAGGATGAAGGGTGAAAATTCAGAGGAAGAGGATTTATTGAATTGGGCATTGAAGCATTCAAATCTGTCCAAAGAGCAAATTCTGGATTTGATTCTGAGTTTGCTGTTTGCGGGCCATGAGACTTCCTCAGTTGCCATAGCATTAGCTATTTACTTCTTGCAAGGCTGTCCAAGTGCAGTCCAAAAGTTGAGGGTAAGCATATTTACAAGCATTTTTTACAATTAAAAAAAATCTCAGAATAATTATATCATCTAAAGTTCTTTAAAAAAAATGGAAATATATCTGTCTCAGCCCCCCTTTTTTAAAAAGGAACTTTTTTTGGTGTAAAATTTCAGGAAGAACATATTGAAATTGTTAAAGCCAAGAAGCAACTTGGAGAGGTGGAATTGACTTGGGAGGACTACAAGAAAATGGAATTCACTCATTGTGTATGCTCTCTCTCTCTCTCACTCTCTCTCTCTCATTAATTTTCAATTCGCATTTTTCTATAACATATGATATGATTATGTCATTTTTCTTAAAGTTTTCATCCCTTTCGTGTATGTGAAGGTTATACTTGAGACGCTAAGGCTAGGAAATGTGGTGAGATTTCTTCATAGAAAAGCTCTCAAAGATGTTAAGTACAAAGGTAGTAGAATTTTGTTCTTCTTCTTTTTCTAAACTAATCATATACTAAATTAAAATTTATCCAAAAAAGGTATCTTTCGCCGGAAGTTTACCGGAATCTGACCCACGTTTTGTTGGTCCCCTTTTGAATTGGATATGTGGGCATAAAAGGTTATGACATTCCATGTGGATGGAAAGTGCTTCCGGTGATTGCAGCCGTGCATTTGGATCCAACACTTTTTGACCAACCTCAACACTTCAATCCTTGGAGATGGCAGGTCAGCTTACCCTTTTACAAGCATGCTCTTCATTTCATCATTTGATCTTACACGCACACACACACACACATTCATTACATATAACATAGACAATACCAAATCTTTAAGATTGTGGTGTGTTTTTATTCATAAGCAATTTTTTTTTGTGGGTATCTTCATTTTGTCTAGTAATTGGGACATATTAAATGGTTGTACTTCTTTCTTTTTGTCACACAAAAGGGATGAAAAGCCAAAAGTAAATACTAGAATTTGTGTCCTTGAAGCAATTATTCAAGCATTTTGGTGTTAGGTGTTTTGTTTTCATAATCTATATAGGTGAAGACAAGACTAATATTAGAATAACTTTGGATCAGATCGAATTATATTGTCTTAGATTTAGTCATTTTAATCATTGACTCTTTGCAATCCAAATAATAGTAGCGCTTTATAAAGGCCAAACGTGAGAACATGTTAGAACCTAATCCATCCAAAATTTGATTCGGCCCCACAACATGAACCGTCATGATCAGCGGCCGGATGTTGCTACTGTACGGACTTAAGCACCCACCTCAACCTCCATTGTGATCAAACACCCCCCTCGCTTCGAAACGATCAATTTAGTGGATAAAAATACTAAAATTTTTTAATAACTCTCGAATTTAAAATTCGAAAAATAAAAAAAAATTATATTATGAAAATTCTCTCTAAATTAGATTTAATAACATTTGAATTGAATTATTCAGAATATAATTTCATAATTTCTTCTGAACACCGGTTGATTATTAACAAAAAAAAAAATCTCTCCTAGTGTCCATCTCTCTCTCTCCATTGTGTGTGGGGAGAGGAGTGGAGGCGTTCAAGATGATCAAAAAACCCATGTGAGATGTGGGGTGAACACTTCACATGCACGTGAGTGGGTGCATTTTGATGGTTCTGTAGGCAAGCTCATCCAAAAGAAAGTTCCATTAAATAGGAGAGACACTACATATCACAATAAGTGAAGGGAGAGGAAACTTCATCTTCATACACATTATTTTGCTGGGAAAAAAATGCAAAACAGGATATTGAAATCCCCCTCCCCCGTCCCCTCACCCCCACAAAAAAAAAAAAAAAAAAATTGCCTACTAGTGACCACAATTATTCCTTCTTTGATTCTCCTTTGGCCCTCTATCAATCCCCTCAAGAGGCGATTGGTCCTTGGTGATCAAACTTAAATAAGTTGGTTTCGGGTTGAAGTCCATCTTAGATTATTAGAAATTTCTCATTTGGTGGGGATTTGTCATGTTTTTTCCTCCATAAGGAGCAGGATAACAGAGGACGACCAGCATTCATATCACCTATACATTCATTGTAGAATAGTCTGATTTGAATCATAATTATCATCTTTTAAGCGAAAATCCATCGTTATATCCTCCATCAATATGTCAAATAGTCACAAAGTTTTTCATTATTCAAATTTTCTAGGTGCACTTTCACAAACAATTTCTTTTAACTAGATACGAACCTTGAATCTCGAGATTATGTGTTTAAGACATCGATTAGTCCTTTGTTCCTGGTGTCAATCTAATCCTCCATTATGCAAGCGTGTGAGCATGATTTATGATTAAAAGTAGAATCGTTCTTGGAGTTTTGACACCCTAACGAGGAAAAAGGCTTGCTTGTGAATCACCATAGGAGATTAGGTAAAGTCTATGCATTTTCCTTAATTAAAATTGTCCTGTTTTAATGTCTTCTTAAGAATGTCGTACTCTTTTTTCTTTAATAAACCACCTGGCTACCAACAAAAGCAACCAAGTTTAAATTTTTAGCATGACTATTTAAAGATTTTATTAATTATATTTCTTAATACGAATTGACAAATAACAAACCACCAAAGAATTGTTAAAAGGGGAAGGAAATAATAACCCGAAAGAAAGGTGATTCTTTTAAATGAATCAAAACTAAAGCCGTCCATGCATTTGATATTAGCATATGTTGATGACATTGTTGTTCCAGAATGGGAGCACACCAGGATCCTCTTCTTCAACCGGCTTGAGCATGACTATAAATTTGAATTTTATGCCATTTGGAGGAGGACCACGGCTCTGCTCCGGATCAGAATTAGCAAAGCTAGAGATGGCAGTATTCATCCACCATTTGGTCCTCAACTTCCATTGGGAATTGGCTGATCAAGATGCCCCTCTTGCTTTCCCCTTTGTGGATTTCCCTAATGGCCTACCCATAAGAGTCTACAACACCAAAAGCTCTTTTGGGACAATTAACGCCACTTGAATTTGGCTCATGGCATGAGGGAGGGCCTCCCATAGCAAGTAAAGAACAAAAGGGCTCATTTGTATTTGGGTGAGAAAAATGAGTTTGCTTTGGATTTTTTCAACGGCCTACCAATGTAAGTTCCCTATCCTCTTTTTATTTTAAAAGCTCACATGAGCTCAGATGTGAAGTGCAATAATGTAAATTAGGACCACATTCCCCCTTCCCCCACCCCGTGAAAGGACATCTCCAGGTCGTTCTTGTAAATTCCTTGGGGCTTAAAAAAGGTTATTGATTCTCTCTCTCTCTCTCTCTCTCTCTCTCTCAGAGTAGATTATATGTAATTTTAGTGGAAATCAAGTTGGTTTTAGGAACTAATAATGTGAATTCACCTTAATCCCATCGGTCATGTCATGCAAAATCAGGGCATTTCACGTTGTACCATATGCTCCAATGTTTAAGAGGTCACCATATTAATCTTTCTTCTTTTATTATATGCCCTAAATTTTAAATCACAAATTCTTCATTAAAAACTTCAATTTTTTAAGGACACAACTTTCAATTTTTTAAGGGTAATTTGGGGCGCATTCAAATAAAACCTGGTCATATTTTAAGCAAAAATTTTCTATCCAAATCCTATTAATATATATATATATATATATATATATATATATATATATATATTTTAAATCTAATTGAGAAATGAAAAAAATTTGGAGCAACTTATATCACTGCTACATTACTATTTATCAAGGAAAATATATACTAATTTTACAGATTTGATATTCCCCACGCCAATTATTTTTGCATGGTTTTTATATTTAAGTAATTTTATATACAAGCAAAATTCAAAGAAAATTTATTATATATGCTCCCCAGGCATTATTATTGACCGGAATTATAATAAGAGAGCAAGAATACTGATATCTAATTGGTCTAATAACTAAATAATAGTATCTTTTAAATAATCGAATTTAAATTTTATATATTAAAAAAAAACACAAATAAGGAAGAGATTTGTCTTTCAAACACTCGATCTAGATTCAGGTCTAATTGAATCCGGAGTGATCATCGGACCATATTCTCCGATTGCGGCAATTGGTTTTCACCTGGAGCTAGAAAAAGGTAACATGGCCACAAGAATTTGCTTCGTCCATTTTGCCAATTGAACCAACTTTTAGATTTTTCAATTATTTTTACTGTATAGGTGTTTTTCACTTATCAGATAATATGTTTAAATCTCTCTCTTATATAAATAGATTTTTATTATCGATCGGTATTAAATTTTTATTTAATTAATTCAATTTAAATATGTAAGATTAGAAAAGATTAATTTTTTAAATTTTAAATTTTTTATTTTCATAATTCAAATTTAAAATATATGGTTGAAAGGATGTATCCTCCAATTCCCTCTCCCTCTCCGTCATTCGATTTTGGCATTATCACAGGCAAAAAGCTACAAATAAAGTGTGTTTTGTCGTGTATTATCCTTACGCACTTATTAATTATATTAAAAACAGTTTGGCATATTAATTGATCTTCTCTTGCAATAAGTTTAGGGCCCACTAAATATTTAATTCACTCTTTCCAACAGACGAGTTGGATCTTTCTCTCTCAGCTTTTTAATTCCTCCTCCAACCAGGGACATTCTTCCCACCTTAGCTTTACACATTTTCTTTTTATTTTTTTACTTTCTCATCTTTAACACTGTCACAAGTTCACTAATTGGTCACAGCAAGTGATGATCCCCCTCCTTTTTGACTCTCAGCTAGGCTGCGTACTACCATCTTTTCCTCATTTTGCTTTGTGAGAAATCAAACTACCGATGGTTTTGCCAAAGACAATATGGTAACAAAGGTCACATCCATTGAAGATGATTTGATTGTTGTCTCCTAATGACTCCCTCTTTTGAGGACATAAACCACGACCTTACTTTCTCCGCTCTCCATGCTCATTTTTGTGAGAGAAATTCACAAATTATTGGTTAGAGAGAGAGAGAGAGACGAATAATTGCTCCTTTTGATTGATTGTCAATGTGGCTTCATTAACAACTCCGATTTTGGACAACCATGGAAGGTAAAATAATATGTCAAGCTTTAACCAAGAAACCAAACATGTAATCATCCATAAAAATTAAGAACCCCATTAAAGATTGTCTCTTGGAGGCTCCATATTTGGGGGCAAACATCAAATTTCAAATCACCCATTTTCTCCGCCTTTTTTCCTACTCCATTGTCATGTCTGGCAATACTTAATAACAAATGGCATGACTATAAACTTAGGAAGGGAAAAGGCAGCTACTCATGTTGTCTCAAACACTCAATAGGATGTGCAATGCTATTTGTTATGATGTTAGTTGAGCTGTGCAAAAATGCTCATAAAATCTGCGTCATCAACAGAGTATGTGCTTGTTAAATTATACAAAATAAATAATAAAATTCTCTCTCCACATTTGTTAAATTATACAAAATAAATAATAAAATTCTCTCTCCACAATAACTATATATAAAAGGCACCGATAACTAATAGAATGAGACTTCAAATTTCTTAATTAAGTTTTGAATTCAAAATTTGAAAATAAAAAAATATATATATATCAAAAAATTTATCTCCTAAATAAAGTTTTTTAAACATTTAAATTGAATTAATTAAAATATAATTTTAATTAAAAAAAATATATTGAAAAGGCCTAAAAAAAAAAAAGAAATGAAAATTAAATGCAGCAGGAGCAGTGAAATTTTGGAAGGGTTCGGAGTGCTTCATGACTTGGGATGGATAGATACGTTGGACTGGGGTGGGGGTGGTTGACCCCGCCTCTTTTTTGTTAGGTTCGATTTCGCTTTCCAAAGCGATTTTTGTAATTGTTATGTTGTTTTTCAATGATTTTATGGGCTCTCTGGTTACTGTTTGTGCGAGCAACGTGGTCTCGCGCCCTGTGATCTGAGGGCCTGCACGTTGTAGGCATTTATGAGAACGACCTTTTAAGAGTGTAGAGAGAGAGAGAGAGATGAGGTTTTGCAAATGGGGTTTCAGCCAGAGTCAGGTTTTGGATCCAATCTGCCATGCAAGTTGGCCAATTATTTCTCTTTTGCCGGATCTCCTGAGCCTTTTGAATTTGCAGTAGAGAATCCCTTTGAAAGCTGTTTTCCCCTACCTCCTACCTATTACCTCTATGTCATGCCTAGTCCCCGGGCGCGCCATCATTTTACATTATGCTATAGGTGTAAATTATGTTTTTTTTAGGAATTCTCAACTAATTTATTAATATTTTATTTAATTTATATGTTATTCAAATTAAACCAAGATATTGGTCGTCAAAAATATAAATTATGCAAGTAAAATTAATTTCACCGTAAAAAGAACTAAAAGTATAAATCAAAAATTTCACCTAATTTGAATTTACCTTTACTTTTCCAAACAAGCAGTCAAGATCCCAAGAAGCTTTGTATATGGTCCAATAGCCGATCACGATAAAGCCTAAAGATTACAAGGCTCATTAGGCAATAATCATAAGATTCACAGACCATCAAGGAATCTCTCGATAAATATCCAAAATTGTAGAACATACTCTCAGTTGGACACACTATTGGTCAAGCACTCTCACTCATGTGTCTCGAACACTACTTGATTTAACTCTCTTGATGTCCTCTCTCGACTACTACCAAATGGTCTCTCACTAAATGAATCTCTATTTATCAAATCAAGATCATAATCACACAATATTTACATCTCCTCTAATTCCGAAAATAATCTTTCTCGATAATTAAGAAAATCTTCATAATCTCTCTCGATAAAGTAGAGAATTTATGTGACAACATGAACCTCACTTGATCTATAGGATCCTATCCTTGACTACAATCTTTATAATTTCAGAAGATGTCTAACGATCTCTTCATAAAATAACTAAGATTTTTATATTTTTGCCATGCACACACATGTTATACATTGTTAACACAAGTGACATGCCTAATATGTTATACAATCTACATACACACATTACATAAAGACTAAACAGAGCTATTGTAAGACTCTACTCAGCCTGTTCTCTTTCTCTCTCTATTATTTTTCTGATTTGAATATCAGAACTCATAACTCTCTCTATCAGACTACCTCCAACGGACATTTGTAGGTTTTTCTATTCATGAAGACTCAAAGACACATCGACATAGGTTCCTATTCGATTCAGCAAAACGGTTCATCTGTGAAGTAAAATCCAACTTCAATAATACCTTTATTCGAAATATAAAACCTTTGTTATCAGGACAAAATTAAAATAAGTATGACTAAATTAAATACTGAAGTGAAATAATTGCTGATTTCTTTGACATCATAATTTGGGTAGGTGAGACACGTTTTTATCTAGAACTTGTACTATTACATACGGCTTACATAAGATTACAATTATATAATTTTATTATAAACATTAATATCTACTTATCCTAATTGATCCGGTAACTGAGTATTGATATTTTTTAAATGAAATTTTAAATTCGAGCCTTCTATATAACAAAAAAGGTATTTGAGGGTTTTTGTTCTTTAAGAGTCTAATCTAACTTAAACCGAATGTGATTACCGAATCAATGATTTATATATATATATATATACATCATTCTTTTTTTTTTCTCAAGTTCACTAGTAAAATAATGTAACTTTTTTGTGCATTATATTGCTTGTACAAATACGTTTACAATTTTGACACTAAATCACCCCGGATATTGAATTGGTAACTTTTTTATGTTTGACCCATGAGTATATGATAATTTATTGGTCTTGATTAATACAGTTTGAGTTAATTGTTGGACTCATCAAGAGACGAGCCCTCCCTGTGCTTGTTTTTTTTATTATTTCCAATATTTGAATATGAAATTTTAGTCAAAGGAAGGTAGGGAATCCGGTATGCTCGTGTAGGTTGAATTGATAATGTTAATTTCATATAGCTAAATCCGAAATTCATATTTCGTATAATAAAGAAAAAAAAATTGTATACAGCTAATTTCAAATTAACAAAAAAAAAAAAAAAGAAAAGAAAAAAAGAGGTCCAACTCTCCAAAATCTCCCTCCTAAAACCCACAAGCAGTCATCAAGCTGAGAACAGAATTCACAATGTAATGGGCTTTCTTAAGCAATGGGCCGACCCTGAAAGTTAGAGGTTGGACTGTTATTTTAGGCCATACTTGTTTGTTTTAGATTGGGGTTTCGTTGGCCAGTTTTGCAGAACACAATAAAGATCTTAGAAGAAAGCAATGGGTTCTCCTTTCCTGTACCAAAAAAAAAAGAAAAGAAAGTAATCTCAGTTGGGCCTAGTAGGCCCACATTCGCATTTTCGGGCACTAATGTTTCATTTTATATAAATTCATTTCCTTTAATGGACTCGAAATGCACGACCCTTGCAACGTTTGGGAAATGGGATAGCATGACCCAATAGACGTGCCCACAAACGTTTAAATACGAGATCTTAAAGAAAAAAAACCTTTTATCATTCGGATGTCTCTACAAGGACCGAAAAGAAAATATTAGTAAACATGTATGTGAACACTTATTTATGATTTGCATAAAAATCAAATCAATTTCTTTATACCAAATTTTGATACGCAAGCAATTAAAAGCAATGTCCTAATAAGGTAGCTCTCTCTCTCTCTCTCTCTCTCTCTCTCTCTCTCACTCTCCCCTGAAAATGAATGATATTGCAATCAGAAGCTAAGCTACGTAAAGAAAGATCAATCAATTTAATTTTGACGTGGAAAAGGTTGTCTAACCAAGAGGCTAAAATTGCAGCAACGCGTTCCCTCTTCTCACCGTCAAATTTCTCAAACCAGCTTTTACGCCCTAAACCTATGGAGCTTTCATGTACTTCAATAACCTCCTTTGACCCAAAAAGTAGATATCCAAGCTTGAGAAGCTTTTGGTCCAGTGGACTAAAATAAATATTTATATAATATATTTTTTAAAAAAAATCAAAATATTTATAAATTTAAAATTATTAGTACATGAAAAATACCTTATATTAAAATAACTCTAATTCGAATAGAATATTTTACAAGAAAAATAACCCCTAATATCTTGGGAGGACTATGATAATGGGTATGTTTGGAAGAAAATAATTATGATTAGAATCAAATATTTTATAATAGAAAAAACTTAAAAAGTAGGAAACTTTGATTTAAATTAAACATCATAAACATATTTTTGGTAGGGTTATAGATATAGAATTATTCAAAACATAGGAAGTATGATTTAAATGAGCCATCACATAACGAGAGAAGGCTTTTTATGGTAAATCCAAAGTTCTGTGAATTAATTAGAATTTTTAAATTAAGTTTCTGCAGGTCGTGGCCTAATGCTTCCCCCAAAATAAAACATGGTGGCATCAAATCATATATAAATAAATAAATAATAGTGGCATTTAAGTAAATGTATGCAAATCGCGAGGGTTAGTTGTACCGTAAACAACAAAAACCGAGTCATATGCATCCGCCGTCATCATCCAACAAAAACCCCCACTGGCTCCTTCTCTCTCTCTTTCTGTTCTCCTCGGCTCCAGCTCTAAAAACCACACTCAACTCTCCTAAGCTAAACACAGCTAGAAAGAGGAGTAGAGAGAGAGATGTGGCGGTGCGTAACTAAAGCTCTTCGACCGACTTCGTCGACTTTGCAGCGGAGATTATGCTCCTCAGTACGGTCTCTCTCTCTCTCTCTCATTTTCTAATTTCATTGGATCTGTGTTTATGACTTCGATAGATATTAGTATTTCTGTTTCTATTTTAATTTTCTTTCATATCTGATGCATCAGGGCATGTAATATGCAAGTTTCCTCTTCCTAGATTTTAGCTGTTTGATCATATGTATGGATTTCATTTTGATCGATTCCCATTTTTTGTTCTCATAGATTTGTAATCAGCTTTTTTAGGTTTTTGAGTAATGATGCTATTAAGGCAAGAATCCCTCGTGTTTTTTCAATTATCGACGAAATGATGCCGCATCAAATTTTGGTTATCTGACTCAGTTGAATTTTCCGATTTTAGCTGCATTATTATTCAATTAGGGTTTTGAGTAATGCTAAGAATTAACAACGATTCTCAACAACCAATAAAACAATACTATTCTGGATTTATCGATTTAACTTTGGTACATTTTTGCGGTCAGTTAAGATTCTTTTTCAATGACCATTGAAATGATGCCACATAAAATTTGGTCTCTGACTCAGCGGAATTTTCCTATTCTGTCTGTATTATTCAATTAGGGTTTTGAGTAATGGTAAGAATTAACAAAGATTTTATCGTTTTAATCTTGATCATCGACTTTTTTGTTGTTAGTCAGATTTATTTTTGGGGGTGGTGGGGTTTATTTTGCTTGAGAGATTAATCGTGGCTGATATAAATTTATTTTGTATTCTTTTTTTTTTTTATATAGGCTACTGAGGGTGGTTACACGGTAGTAGATCACACTTATGATGCTGTTGTGGTGGGTGCGGGTGGTGCTGGGCTTAGAGCAGCTATAGGGCTGTCTGAGCATGGGTTCAACACTGCTTGTATCACAAAGCTCTTCCCTACTCGTTCGCACACTGTTGCTGCCCAGGTAATCTGATTTTACTTGTGCTTTCATTTGTAGTCATATTAATGGTGCATTGCATTTAGAAACACTAATTTGAAATCCAACTTCCAGCAAATAATGCTTTATCATTGTGTCAACCCTAGGGCAGATATGGTGCAGGAGGAAAGGATAGAGGCGATGCTATTCATCATTATCTATATTAGTTATGGAGCTTTTCATGATTAATGTAGCCCGCAGATACTAAATAGATCTTTTTAACCCATCTTTGTTGTGCACAATCACCTCTGTTCCACTTGTTGATACGGATCGTGAAATGTAGCATTTTCCCATAAAGAATTAGAATTATGCATGCATGTTTGTTGCATTAGAAGGGAATGCTATGTCCTTAGAAGAGGTAATAAGTTACCCAATGCTTCGCTAAGGAAACTTATTACCCCCTTCGAGGGCATAATGTCCACCCCCTTTGATGCCAAACATGGGGTATACACACACTGTTAATTTAAAAAAAAAAATGCCCCTTCAATCCTCCCTTTACTCAATGTGCCAATAGTGTTTTAACCCGGTTCTGTTTAGAAAATCTAAGGAAACAAAGAAAAATGAAGCACAAATTTCTTGTGCATTCTTCACCTCCAAAATTGCATTCTAGAGCTCTCATGTTTGTTAGTGCTTGTAGTTCCTGGTGTTAATTGGTGCTTTCGTGTTACAGGGTGGCATAAATGCTGCATTAGGCAATATGACAGAAGATGACTGGAGGTGGCACATGTATGATACTGTCAAGGGAAGTGACTGGTTAGGTACTGCACTTCTTTAGGCTTGCAACTCGAGCTTCTTCTTGGCATAAAGCACTTACAATAGCATTAGAAAGGATGCGCCTGAACTTATTCAAAATTTTGGGATTTGGATGCCATGTTCTCCGTAGTTTATTTTGTTCTGTGGAGGTTATCAGAATTATGAGCGCATGGTTCAACTGTTTCATCGTCTTGTAGTATTTCCTTCTGTTTTTGTTCGTTTGGTTTAACATCTAGATGAAGAATGGCCAGGTGGCAAGCAACTAGTACTATTACCATTATTTCTTGTTTATATTGGTGATCACTATAGGATATTTTCTGACGAGTTGTTTTCTGGTGAGTAACAATATTTTTTTCCTTTAAAAAGGTGATCAGGATGCAATACAGTATATGTGTAGGGAAGCACCAAAAGCGGTTATAGAACTTGAAAACTATGGGCTACCATTTTCACGGACTGAAGATGGTAAGGTATACCAACGTGCCTTTGGTGGTCAAAGCCTGGACTTTGGAAAAGGTACAATGATGCAGAATTCAGTTTGTTGCCAGTTCTGAATTATGAATTTGTGTCTGGATTTGGCCTCCTCACCATCTCTTCTTACAGGTGGACAAGCATACCGATGTGCATGTGCCGCTGATCGAACTGGGCATGCTCTGCTCCATACTCTGTATGGCCAGGCTATGAAACATAATACACAGTTTTTTGTTGAATATTTTGCCCTGGATCTTATAATGGATAGTGAAGGTTAGTTTAGCGGCGTTGCTCTTTGTTCTTTTTTGAAGAATATCACACTCAATATTCTGTTTCTTTGTTTAATTATAATATATGTGCAGTACCTAGTGCTTTATCTTTTATCACAGCTAGTCTGAAACCAAACTAAGGAGGGTTGTGTTAGGTTGACAGCCAGTGTAAAACTTTGACAAACAAACATCCTGCTTAAACAGAGTATTTCAGCATGTTAAAGGTGTTGGGAGCAGTTTTGATATCCTTTTAAAACCAAGAGAAAGCCCTGTGTTATAATGCAATATCTTAGTATCAAGCACCATGTTGCAACTAAGATAATTTGATGAAACTCCTACTTGAAGTTCTTTAAGCTTCTAGGATCATGTTCTGTTGGTATCCTAATTTCAAAACCGTAGCCAGGGTCTACCTCATGGTTGCCGGATGTGTTAAATTTACTGTGAATTCCATTTCGAAACATATGTACATGAATACGGTACCTTTTCCATATGAAATTAAGACAATTTTAAAGGGAAGAGGACAGGACGATGGAGAATACAGTTGTAAAAGCTACAAATTTTCCTGGAGTCCTATAACATTAACTGATTTTGGTTTTAGAGTACCTGTGTTCAAACTTAACTTTGAAAATTGTAATTATTTTCAAAATAAATGGATATATAATTAAATCAACTTAACCTCATAATTGTGTTTGTAATTATCTTTTGAAATTAGAATATGGCCCCCTCCTAAAATTTTAAAATTATCTTCTATTGTAAGGGATTTATGTGAATTTTAAATGTAAAGCAAGGAAAATAGGTGTCTGTCTCCTCACTTTTAAAATTCTCTTTTTGTATTATATATTCAAGAAAAGTTCTAAACTGACCACCACCGCCACTGCTGCCTTTTGCTGCAAAATTAGCCATGATCCATCTATTTTGCTATGTACTTTTGTG
Source organism: Dillenia suffruticosa (assembly GCA_033439265.1). Lineage (NCBI taxonomy): Eukaryota > Viridiplantae > Streptophyta > Magnoliopsida > Dilleniales > Dilleniaceae > Dillenia > Dillenia suffruticosa. Next base: position 1,741,603 of record JAVTVX010000012.1, on the reverse strand, counting down.
TGGGGGAAGTGCTTACATTGGCACATTGTGTTATTCATATAATGTTGGAATTCAGGTACCTGCCAAGGCGTCATTGCATTGAATATGGAGGATGGAACAATACATCGCTTCCAAGCTAATTCGACAATTTTGGCCACAGGGGTATCATTCCTCAAATCAAGTCTTTTTGGCTTTTGAATTGGCAACCATATTCCTATTTTCTAAATTTTTCTTTTATCAGGGCTATGGAAGGGCATATTTCTCTGCAACTTCAGCTCACACTTGCACCGGTGATGGCAATGCTATGGTTGCACGGGCTGGGCTTCCACTTCAGGTTTGTCTCTTTTTCCAGTAACTGAATCAATACTGCATGACTTAACTTTATGGATCTCTGATCTTTTCTTCTTTGTCCTTTCTGCAGGATCTCGAGTTTGTGCAGTTTCATCCAACAGGTATATATGGTGCTGGGTGCCTTATAACCGAAGGTTAGTACATTATGTGTAAAAATCTTTCTTTGTAGCTCAGATCTTCATTTGGGACGATCATGTTCTAGATGCGGTATTTGTTTGTAGGATCCCGTGGTGAAGGTGGTATTTTGCGTAATAGTGAAGGTGAAAGGTTCATGGAACGATATGCCCCTACAGCCAAGGATCTTGCATCAAGAGATGTTGTTTCAAGATCTATGACTTTGGAGATTCGAGAAGGTCGAGGTGTAGGTAGGGACCTATTGTCATGCATCTACATCGCAAACTTCTATATTTTTCAAGTGTTAAAGAAAAGAATTGTTAGGTTACTAGTCGGTAGTAGTGTTGATGATCCACATGATTGATAAAGGTTAAAAGGTGAATAACTTTTGGTCTTGTAAACTTCATTTGTGAGAATCTTGTTGTGACTGGGAAAGCATGTACTCCCAGGATGTTATACATTTTGTGTACAAACGGTGCATGTGCTCCAAGTGTGGCATTTTTAACCAAATCAGCTTTTGGATGTTTTGTTATTATCACTAATTATGATTTTATTATCTGTAGGACCCCTGAAGGATCATATCTATCTACACTTGAATCACTTGCCACCGGAGGTTCTCAAGGAAAGACTTCCTGGGATCTCGGAAACAGCTGCAATTTTTGCTGGTGTTGATGTAACAAAGGAGCCCATCCCTGTTTTACCCACCGTTCACTATAATATGGGAGGAACTCCTACAAATCACCATGGAGAGGTAGGACTCAGTCAATTCATTAGTCTCAATGGTTGGGAACCTAGCCAGTTCTAACCTTGCTCTTTAACTTGCAGGTGGTAACCATTAAAGGAAATGATCCAGACGCTGTGGTTCCTGGACTAATGGCTGCTGGGGAGGCAGGTTGTGCATCAGTTCATGGTGCTAATCGGCTGGGTGCAAATTCTCTTCTTGACATTGTTGTTTTTGGTCGAGCGTGTGCAAACAGGGTTGCAGAACTTTATAAACCTGGCAAGTTCTTACATCATATCACGAAAGACTTATTTCATTGATGAAGAGTTTATCCTTGACCCCAAAATAATAATAATAATAAATAAATAAAATAAAATAAAAAATTTTTTGATCAGTGCATCACAACAAATTTGCTTTATGTGCTAAATATGCAGGGCAAAAGCAAAAACCCCTAGAAAAAGATGCTGGGCAGAAGACTATTGAATGGTTGAACAAACTTAGGTATTCAAATGGTTCACTTCCAACTTCAAAGATCAGGTTGAATATGCAACGTATAATGCAAAACAATGCTGCCGTCTTCCGCACACAAGAAACACTAGAAGAAGGTCTGCATGAATAATATGTCCTTTTCATTTGCTTACACGGATTTTGGTATATTTTCTCTGGAGTAGATTCTGTGGAGGATTGAGACCCGTGCAACTTTTTTGCTATCATTGTGAACCTCCCTCTCTTTGCAGGTTGTCAGTTAATTGACAAAGCATGGGAAAGCTTTCATGATGTTCAGATAAAGGATCGAAGTTTGATATGGTATTCTTTTACCACTTAGAGCTGGCAAAATTTTCTTGGAGTGATTCACTTGGTATACAATTCATGTGGAATCTCTTGCAGGAACTCTGACTTGATAGAGACCATAGAGTTGGAAAATCTCCTTATTAATGCCTGTATCACCATGCACTCTGCTGAGGCTAGGAAAGAAAGTAGAGGAGCACATGCCCGTGAAGATTTTGCGGTTAGTATTATTCTTTCTGAAGTAGCTCCACCCAAATATAGTCTTTTTTAAGTTGATTAAGTCGACTGTCTTTTGATCTCATGAGGTTATCTTAAACATGAAGTTTTTCTGGTTCTTGCAGACTAGAGATGATGAGAATTGGATGAAACATTCATTAGGGTAAGCTAAAAATGCAGAATTTTGCAGCACTGCTTGATTGTGAGATGATGGTCCTGGTGAACTAATGATTTTTGCTTTCGTTCCACAGATACTGGGAGAATGAGAAGGTTCGGCTCGATTATAGGCCAGTTCACATGAATACTCTAGATGATGAGGTCCAGACTTTCCCTCCGAAAGCACGTGTATATTAATGCATTCGCTCATTCAAGGAAGTTGTTGTGCTTTGGACGGATGATTTTGTTCTCTGCATACTATTTTTAATAAATTGCTTCAAGCATGGCAGTAATGGTTGCTACTGCATCAGAGAGACTACGAACTAACATAAAATCTGTTCGTCTTGAGTCAACCCAAGGGTTCTGTACCATGAATCATACATTTTTTTTCCTGCCCCCTTAAGTTGGGTTTGTATTTATGTGCATCAACCTCAGTGGAATTCGTAGCTTATGCTTGCCCTTTGAAGGGCATTTTCCTGTGTAAACGGGAAAAGCCTCAATGTTAGAAGTGAATAATAACCTTCGAAGGCTCGGAATTTGTTATCCCTTCCCCCCCCCCCCCCCTCTCAAAAGCGGTAATTTTTTTTGGGTATTATAATAACAGAAAAAATTTACTTGATTTGAAAAATATTTTAATCTGTTTAAAATTACTCAAATTTGAAATAGTCTATTCATAATATTGATTATTACGTAGAATTTTATTAATTTAGTTTTTTAACTTATTTAGTCTAAGTAACATCATTCTTATTGACAAACTCTTTTATTAAATTTGCCCGAGTTAGAAATTTAAAAATAATAATTATAATAACACTGTTAGACTCATGTCGTATTAAAGTTCCAGTACTTTTGATTTGTTCCGTCTGGCTGATGTGATTTTTAGAAGTCCTAAAGAAAATTCTTATCCTTTTTCTCGACAATGGCTCATCGTATTCTCCATGATTAGACATGAAGAATGGCTTTATTGAATTTTAGAAGACAAAGGACCCACCTCATTTGATGAAATTCTTGACCCTTATTAGTCCCGTAAACATGAAATGGCATACATAAAAGAATCGAAATTTGGCCTCATTGATTGTACCCAAAAAAAAAAAATTGACCTCAAGGCTATAAAATTAAAAAGGCCCAAATTGGGCCAATGCATTTTGGATTTCCGCAAAATTCAAAAAATTATTGAGAACATCAAGCTTACAGGGCCAACCATGTTCCGATTACCTCTTTTTTTTTTTTTTTTAATGTAAGTGGATATTTATCATTGAATAATATGTTTTGAATACCGTAAGATTCATATATAGAGTTGAATTTTTCAAATTTTATTTTTATATTTTTATTACTCAAACTCAAGTGGTATGATTAAGGGTAACACACTATCGAGAGTTTGGTATTCCAATCCCCCCCCCCCCGGGCCCCCAATTTATGTTCTAATCATCTTAAACTAAAGCTACTACACTACAAACATCAAGTGGGTTGGGTTGGTGTCAAAAATATTGATTATCGTCGTTACGACTAATAGGGGTACTACTTACTCATTTGTTTTGTCAAAGGTACGGTGTCTGCCACTTCTAACGTTTCTCTCTCTCTCTCTCTCTCTCCCCCCCCCCCCCCCCCCCAATGTCGAGACAAAGGTGATGAGGAGGGCAACTGTTGTTTCAGCACTTTGTTTCTTATTTACTTGTACTCGGTATACCACTCAAGGATTCGGTTGATCTAGACACGCCACTTGATTTCAAATTTGACTCACAAATAACTATTATTATAAAAAAAAAAAATAGGGGCAAGAGAGCTGTGGGACAGCAAGTCCTTTGAAATTTAAAATATATATGTGTGTATATAATAATAATATGAAAAGTAATTTACACTATCAAAAAACCCAAGATTGAGAGCAAAATGGGTGATTTGATTTATTCTAACATTTTCCTTTTTTGCTTTTAAAAATTATACTCTTATTATGGTCTATTGTTTTGTTTTTGCACTTCTTATGCAATAAATAAATTAAAATTATATATAGAATCGATCATTTTAAGTATAATTACTCGTTGCCTATTACTTCTATTAAAATTTTCTTCAAAAAAGATTTAACCTTACCATGGATATTCTTTAGCTATAAATTTACTTGATTCAGTAAAGATAAGAAATGAAATCTCAAACTAATGTTTAATTAGTTCAGTAATTGAATATTGGTATTTTTTAAAACAAAATTTTGAATTTAAATTTTATATACGGAGAAAACAAACACGGGACAATTTTGTTTCTTAAAATTCAATTCAACTCAAATTAAATTTGGTTGAATCTAATATAATTATAAGATTCCAATGATTTATAAAAATAATAATGATAATAAAATAGTAGGTGCATTAATTTTTTTTTTTCCTAAATTTTTTTGAATATATTCCTCGCAAAAGAGGTTGTTCTTGGGGACTAGTTATGCCTAGTTTAAAATCAATTATATTCTTTTCTTTTATTGACACTATTTTTTTGTTTTTTTGCCTGATTTTTGGTTTCCTTCATCTCGTATGCATATTTTAAAATTTAAAGTTTGTACCCAAGTGTGACTATCTGTTTAGATTAGTCCACAAATTTTAACCTATTTTTAATGTATTTACATAGTAGTTAGTGCTTTGCCCATTTTATTAAAAAGAAAAGGATAAAACAAAAAACAGAGAGAGATCAATTCTTTTTACGTTTAAAATCAAAGTAGTAACATGGAAGAGAGGGAGAGATCACTGCCTAAACCGATATATAGTTAGTCTAATAAAAAAAATGTTAAATTTTTTAATCAAGTATTTAAATTTAAAATTTAAAAATGAACAAAATTATGTTGATAGAGTTTCTTTGAACAAGAGAGTATCTGTTATTCAAATCAAATTAATGAAAATATAAATTTTGGTTTCAAATAAAAAAGTATTTTATAAAAAATAATAATAATAATAACAGTCCGAAGCTGCCGCATTGCAGGTGACTTAAAACTCCTATCCTAAATAACAATAATAACAATAATAATAATAATAATATTTTAATTATCCATATTTATGTTTTATTTGATTAATCTGATTTTAATATTATGAGTTTATTTTTAGAGATTAATTCTTTTCAAATCTTTTTTTGTCATTTTCAAGAGTTCAATTTAAGATCTGTGATTAAGAGAGTAGAGTGTCCTTGACCCTCAATTAATGGATAATTTATGTATAATAATCTTAACTAATGCACAAACCCCAGATGCTTAAGGGTTAAGCAGAATGAAAAAAAGAAAAGAAGTGGTCCTAATTGACAACTCCCCATCTCCATAGGGACAAATGAATGGTGACCGCAATGTGATGCCCAAGATAATTTAATAAGAAAATTAAAAAAAAAAAAAAAAAACAGTCACCATTTTCTGATAAATACAAATATTGATGAGAGCTTTGCATGTGCTATCGATTTGGACGTGGATGGCTGAAAAAAACAAATAGAGAGAGAGACTATGACTTCGCCCCAAAATATAAAAAAAAAAATAGTATTTGAATTTATAACTTTTATATATATATATATATATATATATATATAATATATATAATATATACTTAATTTTTTATTAAAATTTGAAAGGGTGATGCCCCCTTTGCCCTCTATTTATTTATTTTCTTCTCAGAAGTCTGATCATTCAATTACTGTGCAAAAATTATATGAAATATGCTTAAAACATCCATTTAAATATAACATAATTATACTTTTTGATGATAAAAGAGATTATTTTCAAAAATTTTAAAAATCACTTTCGTGCTTACCGACAGCCAGACAAATTCAATAAGTTATAACTCAATTATCACTGTACCCTCCCATTTGTAAAGATCTCGGATTTAATTCTATGAAAAAAAAAATAGATGGGGGAGACAAAAGAAGGAAAAAGAATCTAAGTATATCATTAAATTAATCAAAACTCACTTTTCTTAATGATAGAAATCCCGCCATAACTTTTTGAAAGGCCATTGCTTTAATTCTCTTAACTCCACTCTTTAATTGACACCAACCTAATCCTGAAAGACAGAATAAATAATATAGCATCAAGGAAAAAGAAAAAGTGAAAAGCTTAGTAATAAAAGTAAGATTTCAGTAACTCTTGTAATAAAATTTTTAAAAATAATATTTTTAATTAAAATTTTGATTTCGAATTTTAAAAACAAAAAAAATATTGTGAAAACTAATTTTTAAATTAAATTTTATTATTTAAATTGAATTAATGGAATGAATAAAAAAAGGGAACAAAGTTCTTTACGGGAGGCGAGGAGGTGTGTGATCTCAAACCCTCACCATTGGACACGGAGAACCGGAACATGTAGGTTTGGTGGGAACAGAGGAGGGAAAGCCGGATAGGTAAAGGGGGAAGAAAGATGATAGTAAATGGGGAATGGCATCATCACGGCTATAGCGGACGGACTTGATATCCCGGGTCAAATCAAATCGACGGCGGACAAAGACAGTTCAATTTGACCCCATCCCATCTCAATTTTATTTTATTTTATTTTCTCGCTCTCTCTTCCTTTCTTCACATTTTCTTCCTCTAAATAAATTAAATTATAGGAAAATGATATCTTCTTGTCTAAGGACCACTCCTTCCCTTTCTGGGGGGAAATAGGACGAAATCCTCTTCTCGAATGGTCTTTTCATATTTCATTTGTTAAATTAATTAAATTTATAATTTATAATTTATTTAATTAATTAATAAATATTGAATTTGAAAATTTTATAAATTTAGTTGAATACAGCTTATATTCTTTGTTTTTTGACATAAACTGTCTCAGTTAACTATAACAATAAATTTGATTCAAATCGAATTGAAATTTAAACGATAAAACTTTTTGGTATTTGTTTTTTCTATATACAATATTCAAATTCAAGACTTTATTTAAAAGATGTCGGTGTCTAATCGTTGAATCAATTAACTTTTAGTGTTTAGATTATTTTTTTTATGTTTTAGGAGAGACAATCAAAAAATCATATGTATATTTAATTTTTATTTTTAAATTATAAATCAAAAGATATATTTATATTTTGACATGATATTGATAAAAAAATATTAAATAATTTTTACATCGTAAATGTTAATATTTGTAAAAAAAAAAATTAAAAAATGCCTTATGTTTTAACTTTTTTAATATGAATTTTTTCAAATTCTCCCGGCCCCATAAAAAAAAAAAAAAAAAAAAAAAAAAAAAAAAGAAAGGGCGTTTGAGGTCCCCAACTGGAGTCACGTAGCCATCGTTGTACCAACCCGAAATATCTACTGCTTTTTCATCGGTGGTTACACTCTTGTTGGTCCAGAATGCCGCGGGGTGGGTCCCACGTTGTATGCCTTTCGCCCTCGTTGGTCACACATTTGGTAGGACCCACGATGGCCCGTCAAACCGTCCAAAAAGAACGGCCCGTAATTGGTAAAACCCATCCCACGGTGTCTATCTCGATCCCTCTTTGCACATTTGACATATTAGAGAATAGAGATAGACCCTCTGTAAATAAATTTTTTAAATTGATTATTTATTATGGATTGATATATAGATTTCGTCAAACTAATTCAACCCGATGATTATAGAACCCTCTGTGGAGGGTTTGACTTTCTCAAATCTTATTTCTCAATTCTTATAACTTAAACCCAAAATTTATAGTTAAGAAAGTATAATATCCGATTCTTTTATTTATAAGAGTTTGATTTATATTAATTTATTTATTACACATTTTCTGACCTTTTAATTACTTTTTTTACTAGGAAGATAAAATTTCCTATCACTAAAAAATTTAATATTTCCTTTTTGTTTAAAAACAATAGTCGAAGAGATAGATCAATTCACCAACCTCCCATTATTTAATTGCAAAACTTTTCGTTCTTATATATTCAAATCCAGTCTTAAACTGATTCAGTTGAAATTAAATAATTTTTTAATAAAAAGATAATTAAAAAAATTAAAGTAGGTCAAATAAGTTTTTTAATAAAAAAGATAATTTTAAAAAAATTAAAGGAGATTACGGCTAATTGAGGTTTTGGGAGGAACCGAGTGTGACAGGTTAACCTTATTTGTTATTTGTAATGTTATCTTCTAATGCCTGATGCCTGATGCCTGGTTGGTTCTCTTCTATTTTTAAATAAAATTTTAAATTCAAATTTTATGATAATAAAAAGAGATGTCAACTCTCTAAAAAATTTAATCCAACTCAAATCATATTTAATCGATTTCGACATAATTATATGATATCGATTATTTATAAAAAAAGAAAAAGGAAAAGAAATTCTCAAAGTTATCTTATTCTATTTAAATGAACTTATGTAATTAAGACATAGGTCTTTTTAATTTTTTATAATTATGAGAGATTTCACTCATTGTATAATATTTTATTCAAATTATAATAATTAATTTTAAAATAATAAATTATTACAATTTTCTTAAAAAACAAAATAGTTATAAAATGTACTTTTTGTTATAAAGGAGAATATTATTTTATAAGAATAAGATGAAAACTAAAAATTCATACATTAGATTAAAATAACTTTTATTATTATTGAATTCAAAATTCTTGTTTTAAAATATTATTATAAATTCCATTCTTACGAGGCCACACCCTGTCTGGATCAAATGAAATTGAAAAATAAATTGTTGTATATATATTTATTTATAAAAATTGTATATATATATATATATATATATATACATTTATGTCACGGTAGTGTCTGGAGGTTGAAGCTCGTTAATGGACGGACGGAGGGTGAGGAGGGGGGGGGGTAAAGCAAGGAGGAGATAGGAATGATGACGTAAGACATGGAAAGAATGTGAATGACGTGGCAGGGGAGCAGGCTTTTCCCGAACAGCGCGGGAGAAAAAGCAAGGGCTAGTCCTGTAGTACACGTAGATCTGACTGAGTGGTGCCATTGTGGTGTCATCTCCGGAACCCCACCTCCTGCCTCCCACTTCACACTGATTATGAGAGTGACAGCGAGAAAGAGAAAGGAAGGGAGCAGTCTACTTCGACGAACGAATACCGGGCCTATGGTACGGTTTAACTCAAATCACAAATTTAAAATTTAAAAATAAAAAATTATATTAAATTTTTTTTTAATTAAATTTGATCATATTCATATAAATTTAATTAAAATATACTTTCAAATATAAAAAAAAATAATAATAATCTATTTACTATTCTACAACGTCAGTGTTTCAGCTCATCCGTTTGGCATTATTTATTTATTCAGAAGTATATTAATATTTACTTACCAAAATATAAAAAAAAAAGTAGTTATAAGCTAATATCTGACTTAGTCAACAATAAGTTTTACTTATTTTCTTAAACGAATTATAGGCTGAGTTTAAACACATTTTCCAATCCTGCATAGAATTCAAGACTCTCTTTGGATGGAAAAAAAAAAAAAACACACCCATACACACGCATTTTTGATATGCCGGATATCATTTCTTTTGATAGACCTCGGCCATTCAAACGGGACCATGTTCCCCCCCCCCCCTCTCTCTCTCTCTCTCTCTCTTTCTCTCTCTTTTCCTTTCTCTCTTCGTTGATTTTGTCTTTCGATGGTATCACGTTAAATGAACTAGGATTACTCATTTATGGTAATGCTTGTCTAAATTCTTATTCAACTCCACATTGGCCCAATTAGCTAAAAAAACTCATATACATCACGTATTAATATAAATAGTATAACAAAAATCAATAATACAATTATAACGATGAATCTTCGTATTAATCGATAAAGATGGCTTTTCGTAATTGCTTCATATGATTTTGTTGTTGGTCGGAAAGAAATTCATTAACTTCTACAACTAAAAACAATTTAGCATGAGGTAAGAAGTTACAAACAGCGAGCATGAAAATACATATGCATGTTTGGTGCAAAACTATAAAGTAGATGTTTATAGGCACGGGAATAGTAATTGGCTTCACAGCTCATTTGGTTATTCAATTTATAATATTTTTAATGAAAAAATAGAGTGAAAAAAATAAATTTTGATAATAAATTTTAATTAAATGTTTATACTTTATTTTGTTATGATTAAATTTTTTAATTTTAGAATATATAATAATTACGTCAGTGTAATAACATCGTTGATAACATAGATACAATTTGCCGATATGGATTTCTTTGTTAACGGTTCATATGACACGAGAGCAACATCTTAACACCTAAATACGTGACGTCAACAAACAATGGCTATGTCATTAAAAATGTTAGTTTAAAAATATAATTATATATATTAAATTTCAAAAATGTAATTATAATAAATTAATTTTTAAATTTTAATTAAATTTAAAATTTTATATTTAGAAAATTTATATATAATTGCTTCTCCCGTCTTGACTATAGAAAAATAAAGGTCCACCCATAATCAATTATATTATTTCTGAAAAAATTTTTTAAAAGATGCAAAGAAAAATTATTGTCAAAACGTGCAAAACAACTGAGAAATCATGTCAAAAAAATAAGGCTATGAATAGCCGATTTCCACATTTTTTCATAGTGCCATTATTGTAATGTTTTTCCCAAGCACAATGGGACCCGCATTGATTTCTGAGTGACTTTAATCACCTTGTAGTGTTTTGGGGCTACCCTAGCTCGCACAAAGCTTACTCCTTTGACACTTCTTACTCCGCAGCATCCTCTCTCTCTCTCTCTCTCTCTCAATACTTTCTATACTAGTAGAGCTGCTGTAAATTGTAATGTGAGAGCAGTTTTTGAGCCAGAGGATGGCATATATGTGTGCGGACAGTGGAAATCTAATGGCAATTGCTCAGCAAGTCATCAAGCAAAAGCAACAACAAGAGCAGCAACATCAACAACAGCAAAATCAACAACAGCTTTTGGGCCTTAATGGGTTTTGCTTAAGCCCGTTGGTTTCTTCAACACATCAACAGATTTCTAGCAGTCCTCCTCCGATGGTTTTTGGGCTTTCCGGGCCGGGATTCTCGGACCCATTTGCGGGAACTTCAGATGCCGGTGAACCCGGGTTTCAGTTTCCTCACTTGGATTCTCATTCTCCAGGGTATAGATTTCCCGAGTTTGACTCCGATGACTGGGTGGATAGCTTAATGGGCGGTGGAGATTCGACTCAGAGCTCCAATCTTCAATCTGGTTGCGACACGTGGCAGAACAATCCCGATTTTAGCCTCTACAACGCCGATCCGTTTGTTCCAACTTCGGATCTCAACCGAGTTCCCATCTCCAACCCAACGGCTATTTCCACTCCGGCCACGCCCTGGGCTCCACCGCCTCCTCCACTGTCGACGGCGGCGAAGGAAACACTAACATCAAATCCTCCAGAAAATCTTTCTCCTCAGCCAGTAAAGCAGCAACTGCAGCAGAACCAGAATCAGAACGACATCGTTTCGACGGAAAACGAGTTCTCACAACAACTACTAAAAGGTCTAGTAGACTGTGCTCGGGTTTCAGAATCGGACCCGGATTTGGCGGTGAAGTCACTAATTCGTGTTCGGGAATCAGTTTCTCAACACGGAAGCCCAGTGGAACGGGTCGGGTTTTACTTCACAGAAGCTTTATACGAGCGCTTCTCACAACAATCGTGTCAACAAAACCCAAGCCCTAACCCGACAACAACCTTCGAAAAAACATCCCGCGAAGACTTCACCCTCTGCTACAAAGCCCTAAACGACGCCTGTCCATATTCCAAATTCGCTCACTTAACAGCCAACCAAGCCATCCTCGAAGCCACGGAAAGCTGCAAAAAAATCCACATCGTCGATTTCGGTATCGTCCAAGGTGTTCAATGGGCTGCTCTTTTACAGGCTCTCGCAACTAGGTCTACCGGAAAACCAGATCTCATTCGGATCTCTGGTATACCCGCTCCGGCTTTGGGCCCAAACCCGACGAATTCTCTGCTAGCCACCGGTAATCGTCTCCGAGACTTCGCGAAACTTCTAGATCTGAAATTCGAGTTCGACCCGGTTCTGAACCCAATCGAGGAGCTCAGTGATTCAAGTTTTCGGGTCGGGTCGGATGAAGTCCTGGCCGTTAATTTTATGCTTCAGTTGTACAACTTGCTTGATGAGAGTTCGCAGACAGTTGAAACCGCTTTGCGATTAGCAAAGTCGTTAAAACCGGAAATCGTCACGCTCGGGGAGTACGAGGTTTCGCTGAACGGGGCCGGTTTTCTTGAGAGGTTCAAGAATGCTCTCAAGTACTACTCGGCGGTTTTTGAGTCACTCGAAGCGAACATCACAGTTGACTCGGTTGAAAGACTTCGGGTGGAGAGATTATTACTCTGCAGGAGAATAGCCGGTGCGGTCGGACTGGATGAACCCGGAAGAAAGAGGGAGCGAATGCAGGATAAAGAGCAGTGGAAGATTTTGATGGAGAAAACCGGGTTTGAACCGGTTAATCTAAGCCATTATGCAGTGAGTCAAGCCAAAATACTCCTGTGGAACTACAACTATAGTGATTTGTATTCTCTGAAGGAATCCAAACATGGGTTTCTCTCACTTGCATGGAAAAATGTTGAAGTGCTCACCGTCTCCTCCTGGAAGTGATGATTACTGGCTGAAGGGTATTTTGGGAAAGTAAATTTATCTTCCACCTGGTCTATTTTTCCTCTGGTGTGGAAAGAGAAAATGTTGTGGGTTGTGAGTCTTTGAATTTCACTGTTCTAGTTGTCTTTCTCTTGAGTAATCTTCGTTTTTAACTTGTGGGCAACTGAATTGAAACCTCCATTACTGATGTTTTCATTATTTTTCTCTTTTCTTTTTTCTCTTGGAAAGTTTTGATTTGTACTACACTTTTCTTTTTGGGAGGTTTCATTTTAATGTTATTTTCTTTATTTTAGGTTTTTGTTTGAAACTTGGGAGGAAAAGCATTCAAGTGTAAAAAGGGGGGGGGGGTGAAACTCTTTTATGTAATTTTTGATTCCTTTAATATTAAACTATGATTCTAGTGATTGAACAACATATTTAGTTGATTTCGAGTATTGGGGTCAAGACCTTCCTTATGGATTCAAAGAGATGATGATTTGCGAAGAGGGGAGAATGCACTCAACTTCAATATGTGAAGAATTGTTTCTATTCTATATTTAGATGAGCCATCATTTTCTTTAATTTATATTGAATATTTTTTTTATTATTATTTTTGGGAAAATGACTTGTGGGCAAATTACATTTCTAAATCTGTTTTCTAAGCTCAAATCTGCTATCTATTGAACAAAATGTGTCTTCGATCAAATAATAAATTGAAATGAATCCTGTGGACAAGTAATAGACATGATTGAGACAGAAGAAGCGGGAAGAGAATTGATTATATTATTTTCAAAATGATATATGGCAGAACTTGATTTCAATTCATAGATATTTTTATCAGTAACTGATATTGAGTTTTGTGAATTGACAATGACATTTTTATTGTACAGTTTAAGGAACAGAACCATTTGTCAATTTCTACTAAAACAATGATTTTCAAATTTTCATATAGCATGTGCTTAACGAATGACTTTTTTTTATTTATATATATAAATCATCTCTCTGTCTGACAATCATATTAAATATTAAATTTAATTAAAATAGATTCAAATTAAGAATTTAAGAGACAGATGGTGTGTGTGTGTGACTTTAAGGGAAAACACCCGAAACAAGATTAAGGGATATATATATATATATATATATATATATATATAGTATGTGCTTAAAAATAACTTTAGGAGGTAATTTTTTATATCTATTTTTACTATAAATAAGATTAAAATTGATATTTTATTTAAAAAATATTAATGTTTAATTATCTAACTAGACATTGATTTAAGAAATGAATACAATAATAATATAAGACTAAGACAGAAAAAAAAAAAGAAACAAATGGAACGAGATGAACAGGGAGTTGACTTGTGTGACTTTTATGTTTTAGGTCACTTTCTTTTATACCCTTCACGAGTATGATACATTAGATTGGGTAAACAATCAAACCGTGTTATATGGCCTTTATCCATCGCCATAGAAAACACTAGAATACCTCCTTACAGATCAATCCTTGTACAAAGAGAGGTTGCTCAAATTGAGGGCTAACTTGATAAGAAGGGGCAAGAATTAGGAACTTGTGGGTGGACCAATGAAAAGATTACACGGTTGAGTGGGCCGTGCGGGGGGAAGGCAAAATACCAACAACATTCAGGTGAAAATTAGAAAGATTTACCTTGATTGTGCATATATGATATGATTGTGGTGATAAGAATAGACTATTTCTTGTAGGCAAATACAGAACGTTACCTTCAGAGTTATCATCAGAGTCAGACCTTTTTCGAGAAAACAGGGGACAGGATTGAGGGTTTCTGCAAAATGCAGAGGTTCCTCTGCAGGATCAGGACATTGGTAGCCTGTTATTGCTGTACCTTGCAGCTTTCATCGCTGTCTAATTTGCCGGCCAATAGACTGCCCTGTCCGAAACCTACTCATCTTTTCAGCTACATTTTATCACCGATTTCAATTTTAACATTTAACGTACAATTTTAAAAAAAGGTTTATGTTCGATGCATGATAACAACATGCCACCATCAATACTTAATCCAATGACAGAATGTTTTTTTAAGTAAAATTTTAAATTTAAATTTTATATAAAAAATAAATATAAAAAAGTTTTATTTTTTAAAAATTTTAATTCTATTTGAATTAAATTAAATTTGATGAGCTATGATTATTGTTTCTTGGGATATCGAAAGATTATTCAAAAAAAAAAAAATCAATTTTTTCAAACTTGAAAGAAAGAGAGAGAGAGGGCAAAGGAAAATCACACCATGTTTTGAGGAGAGGAGGAGCTCAATTTTCAAGCTCAAGCTTGTAGGGGGTGGGGTCCGGGGTGGGTCCCCCTTTAACTAGGATTGGGTATGCAATGACGTCATACAGTTGCCGCAAAAGGTACATTTAGCCGCTGGCTGCTGTATAGACATTCATATTTTATAGTAATATGTCGTCTCATTTTTCTATTTCGGAGTTGTAGCGCACTCAGTACCTTCGCAAAACACCAGATAGTTCCCCGTTCAGGATGACAAAAATGCCCCTAATAATTGACTTCTATTTTATTTAAATTAAATTAATTAGAAAATTTCAAACTCAATTGAAGTACAAAAGAATTTTTAATATAGAATTTTTAATTTTTCTGTATAAAAATTTAAATTACTAATATATTAATATTTTTTAATTAAAAATGAGTAATTCTATAAACTAAATTAATAAAATACCAATGAGATCAAGTTTTCTATAACAGTATATTAATATTTCTTTTAATTTTAAAAAAAATAAAAAATTAATCAATACAATTAGATATGTAAATCCATAAAGCTAGCCATTCAAATCTCTCTCTCTCTCTCTCTCTCTCTCTCTCTCTCTCTCTCTCTATATATATATATATATATATATAAGACATTATTTCTTATATTTCCGGCTCTTCTTTTTTTTTTGATTGTATAATGATTTAAACTTAAAATCATCATATTAAGAGATAAAAATTTATACCATTAGACTTTCTCCTTGAAAACTTTTCTACTCTTCAATAGTGCTAAATTCTATTAAAAGAGAAATTTTATTGACACCATCAATTACATAAACAAAATTTTGAGAATAAAGACTATGTTGTGAGAACCCTACCCTCCAAAGGGGGATCTCAATTGACTCGATCTATATTAGTCTGATTGAAATTTCGAATACCTAGTAATGGATCAAGTCGGGCGAAAAAAAAAAAAGAATAAAAGGGCTAACTACTCGCATTACCGTCCCACGAATCAACTTTTTTCAACTGAGCCCGGTTGGCCCAAATAAATTATAGCGCACGGGAGAATTGGGCCAACTCGGATTCACTTACCATACCAGGTGTTTACAGCCCAGTTCCATTCAACTGCCGCCATACAACGTTGGCTCGTCGACTTTTTCTCTCTCAAATACATATAGAGCCACAACGTACGAAGAATCTGTACCCAAAAAAGATAGAGCTACAACGCAAGAAATGCACTCGAAACGCGCACGTAGCCACAACGAAATTCTAGACTCGACACGTCTCCATTCTCCAACCCCACGTGTCAGTCAAATGAATCCCGGATTAAACCAGAGAGTTGTTAATCTGGGAAGTTTGTCGGTTCACTTGACCTATATTTGCCGGCTCAAATTAGTACATTTAGCGGCAATTTTTGTTTCTCTCTCTTCACCTATGAAATAAAACCAGAGTGGGACAATTAAGCGTATTTGGTCGATGATGCAAAAACGTTGTGCTTTGCTTAAAATAATATGTTGAGTGCAATTAGGACAGTTCGAGCCCAGCCACCAACCGCGTTACTCTCATCACCCCTGCCATCTTATATAAGTCGCCGGTCGAGTCGTGCGAGGTTTGTGCAATCCACTTCTGATACCAATCAAAGTCCCATCATGGATGAGAATAATCCCAACCAAGTCCCACCCAAAGAAGGGTTTGTGTCATTTTTCAATTTTTCTATTGAAAATTTCTTATAATTTAGTGACTAAAATTCTATATTTCATCGTATGACTTCTTTTTTTTTTTTATTTTTGTTTTGGATCGGATTCTTTTTTTTTTTTTAAATTTAGGGATGCGATGTCGCATTCATTTGGAGAAGGGTATGCTACGAGGTCGGATGAAGAAGGGTTTGGTGGAATCTATGGAGACAAAGACATTGATCCTCAACCTGGAACTGTCAAGCGAATTCATGAGGACCATCCTGGTATAATCTCTTTCAATTTATCATAATTCTACGAGAAGAGATTCTTTTTTTTTTTTTTTTTGGAGAAAAGATCATGCTAGTTCAATCAGAGTGTGGACCCTTTTCCATTTATTTTATTTATTTTTATAATTTTAATGATTTCCTTGTAATTTAAAATCACTTTGAGAAAATTAATTCATACTCTAAAATGAAATTATTATATTATTTTTTGTAATAAGAAAAAAAAAACTACAACAATTTGAAAAAGAAGGGTCACCCTTAATTATGGTAATTAAGGGTAACTTCCTAGTTTTGTAATGTTTGCTAATACATTGGTGTTCTATTTTGGAAAGAGTATGACAAGAGCCAAGGAAGTGAAGTGAAGGAGAAGGAGAAAGGAAGATTCCAGAAGAATGTAGAATGACTGAAATTGTTGTAATCTACAAGGCTCTTATGTATAATATGGAAGATAATAATGCTTGAGCGTCCCGGTCTCTTTCCCTAGTACCTTAAAAATGTCAAATTTTAGGGGTTGTTTTGGGATAATTTATTGGTTATAATTTTTTTTTTAATTCGATGATTCAGATTCAAATCCAAATCTGAGTGTAAAAAAAAAAAGAAAAGTCCAGGGCTGTTTATGTTTATCTTATTTCATCTCAATGTATAAAATGGCTTCTGTCTCTCTCACTCTCTCTGGGGATCACATGGGCATCCTATTATTTTTTATTTTTTGGGTGCGCGGTGACTTGCGTCTATGATTGTAGTTTCTTTGCCCCTCTTCAAGACCCTATAACGTTACTTTGATCATGTGATGCATGAACAATTTCGATTTCATTTTTGAGAAAATTAAGGGTGTGTTTAGTCATGAAAAATAAAAGTATTTTTCAAAAAATAAAATTGTGTTTAAATATTTTACTTCTCAATTTTTAAAAAATGAAAATTAAAATTACAGTCTTTTAATTTATAAAAAAATAAAAAATAGATTTAGGATTATTTTTTATTATAAATAAAATTTGTATTTTTTAGAATTTTTATTCTTTATTTAGAGATAAAAAAATACGAGTGAAGTTAAAAATGGAAAGAGTACCTTTGATAACCTTAATAGAATAACTGTAAATAACTTTTTAATGGAAAGAACTGAAGTTAAAAATGCTTTTTTTGACGAGATGCAGGAAAGGGGAAATTGTGAGATTTGATAATTATACAAAGGGTAATCCTCTTATATTTTATTGATTTTTTTATAAAATTAGGAATATATGTTATAAATTAAATAAATTAAATTTTGTGTTAAAATTCCAATCCATATATGTCAGCTAATTATTTATCAAATTATTAATATATTTTGATGCCTTCGAATTAAAATTTAATTATAATATATTAATATATCTTTACATAAAATTTAATTTATTTAATGATAATTATTTAATTTATTTGATATTATCTTAATCATAAACATGAAAGGGAGTTCTTTTTTTCTTTCTTTTTGGGTTTAGTCAACCTAAGCTGGCTAGCTTATCATAATCTAAATCTGAAATCAAACTAGTCTAATTTAAATTAACATAAATTAGGTAGAGTTTGATTTTTTTGGTACACAAAAATTAAGTTGGTCTATTATCTTTTTTAAAAGGAATCGGGCAAATTTGGAAGGGGGTTTCTAACGTAATTGTTTTTTTATTTTTAGTTTTAAATTTAAAATTTAATTTAAAAAATTTAATATCTTTTTCTCAATTAAAATGACCGTTTATCAATAAATATATAATGCAATTTAAATTAACATAAATTATGTAGAATCAATCAATTATATATTTAAATTTATTAAATTTGATTTTTTTAGTACACAAAAATTAAGTTACCAATCCTCTTAAGTGTTACATAAAATTATTTTTACAAATATTATTAATTTAATAAATAATTTTTATTGGCGAAAGTTTGATTTCCAGAATTCTCGGGATCCCATGTTACTTTCGATATTCAAATTCAAATCAAAATCAAATTCAAATTAAATTGAAATTCAAAGGAGGTGAGCCAAAGTTTAATTTGAGTGGGTTTCGACTAGTCGGGGAATATGCCAACGAATGGACAATCCAGCGAGTTCCTGACAGGGGTTGCGTGCTCTTTAAGGTAAGAAAAGATAACCCAGCCAGCCTAGCGTGAGAACAACGCCTATGACACGTGTTACACACCCCCCTCAATCCTCCACCGTCCATTCTCTGTTGAAAATATAGTTTATTGAGAAAACCCTACCCGCTCCAACTCATCATCGTGGACTTGATCCTAGCCCTCCGTCTGTTTCACCTACTCTCAATCTCAACCGTCCACTGCTTTCGTTCCCTCTATAAAGTCTAGGCTTACCCATGTCTGCCGCTTTATGGTTCAACCGAGATCTGTTAGATTTGTTGGATCTCGATCTCGATCTCTCTCTCTCTCTCTCTCTCTCTCTCTCTCTCGCTTGGCTTTTGTGATGGATCTGAGTTCTCTCTGTTCGATACGTTCCCGCTTGATGATTGTTCGCCTCGTTCTTCTCTCAGATCAGAGATTCGGTTTGCCGATTGGGGATTCATCCTGGATGGTTGCGATTGATGGATCATCTAGGAAATCGGATCCTCGTCTTAAAGTTGTTGGTGTGGCTTCTATTCTTATGGTACGTGTGGTTCTGTTTACAGACTCATGTATTTTGATTTTGTTTCCGCTAGATCTATTACTTTCTTTACTCGTTTACAGATTTATTGATTCTTTCTATGAATCTTGTTGCAGATGGTCTTTTGATGCGATTAGATCTCTGTTCTTTGATTTATGAGTTTCAATTGCTGATAGGATGGTTTTGCTTGGAGTTTATGGTTCTTGGATGTCCTTGTGGCCTTGGCGATGAATTTGATGCAGTTTGTAGTCTGTATCCGTTGAAAAGAAGAGGAAAGAAGGAAAAAAGACAGGTTATAGTTATGATGTAAAAGACATCAAGGCTTGATTCATATGAGGATTGGATCGAGGCTTAGATGATCTTTGTCATCTCTGTTAGGCCTTTGCCATGACAGGTGCGCTTGCATGGCAGGCCAAAAAAATAATAAAAAATTCGAGTTTTCTTTTTTTTTTGGGGGAGATCGCACGGGGTTTTGCCCGGGTTCTCCCCCCTCTGGTGTGTGGTATCCTCTCTTTCTCCCCCTCCTCTCTCCTCTGTCTCTCTCTCTCCCTCTCTCTCTATCGCTCTTTCTATAGCTGAGACACTGCAACTGCATCCGACCAAAGGATCTCCGACAAAACTACCAAGCAGCTTATTTGCACTCGCCGCCCCTAAGGTACACTCTATTTAAGTCCTTGTCTCGATTCGTCTTTAATTCTCCAATTAAGCTTACTTACTTTTAAACAGTCAGCAAATCAAATCTACCTGGGTATGGTAATTGGGATAAAATTTTTAAATTGGATTTTCCGCTTTTTGAAATTGGATGTTCCGCTTTTAATCACCAAGTATTTTGAGTTTAGTGGAATTAATGTTTTCAATCCGATGGTCAAGTACATCGTATAGAAATCATTTTGAATTTTTTGTCACTGGCTCTCAAATTTCCATTCTTTAATTCAGACATTGCTTCTTATATTAGATGATGTTGGTGGGTATTTCAAATTTCACTTAGCGTACAAGAGCATTCATCTATTGCTATAATTTTAATTTGGAGGGCCATGCCCCATTAAATCGAGGGCAAGGGGTAATGTGTTTTTAAACCCTCATCACTCGTGAGGGCAAGAAGCCCGCCCCCCCCCCCCCCGGGGGGGATGCTGCTCAGCTCATAACTTGCAAAAATTTATTTTAAGTATGTTGGATAGCTAGTTGTTGATGGGCACGATTGCATACAAATTTAATTAACTGCCGTCGAGGTTTCTAGTATTTCATTCAGCTGATTTAATTATATCGATGCTCTTAAACTATTATAGATGCGTTCCAACATAATTTTCGTCCCAACTCGGATTTGTCGACACGGTGCTTCTCAATTGCTTGCGCCCCTATTATTTCTTTTGCTTCGATCTTTATTCTTTTTTTGGTTTCATTATTGGGAGGCTTTGTGATTTCTCTCACTGGTTTTTATTGCCTTCAAATATTCTTATGATCAGTTACAAGTGAATTATATATCTCCTGATGTACGGACATTTGTTGGTATGTTTTGCATGTATGAGCTGGGAGGTGACTTGTACCCTGGCTTTTACACGAGTTATTGTCCTAGAGGCATAGTTTGGATCAGGTTATTGTGGATTTTCTGTACTGCTTGAATTTACTGTCGAAAGTTCACTGTTTTCCTTGTGCGGGATGTATTTCTCAACTTCTATGGAGGGATGGATGTTCGTTGCATGCTTCCTTAAGGCGTACAGAGACTGAAGGCAGCATAAGGCCCTTCCCTTCCTCACATTTTTTCTTGCGAGGTGTCCCGTTTTTCTCATTGATCTTCCTCGGAACGGTGGCTGCTGCTGGATTTCGGGGGTCGTACAGTGGATGATTTGATCTTTAATGAAGCTGAAGGAACTTGTTGCCGTGTAATTCCATGGTTGGTCGTTGCTGCTGTCCTTTAAGCCCTTTTTAGCGGTTTCTCTTCTCTCAATTTGCTGACGAAGAAATTTGTTGCCTCTGATAATATTTCCGAGTTTGATGGCTTTGTTTCAGTGTGCGCTCCGTTTCTTTAATTGGAGACTTCGTTCCAATTTGTGTTCCGTTTCTTTAATTGAATATTTTTGGTGCTGGTCGCAGCTTGTCTGCTCTGATGAGGAAAGATTTTCCATTGTCTTCTGAGGATCCAATAATAACTTCCATGAGTATTTTCTATGGGATTCCTTCTCACCTAGTTTCTTGAACCCTGTTCATGGTCTTGTGGGAATTTGACAGGCCCTGCTGGGGAGGGTTCATGTCTTTTTGAAGAATACAAACGTGGGGTGATCTGCTTGGCAATCCCAGTTTTTGTTGTGGTATAGCTGTCCATTCTCTTTTCGTTTGTGTCTTTTATAAAGCACACATGAAGGACGAATCTTTGTTATTATCCCTTTTGCGCAGCGAGTGCTACTTCTTTGCCTGCGTAATAGAAGTGTGTTTTTTTGCCATAATCCTTTTCCCCAATTTATTTATTTCGAGTCTCTTACGGTGGTTTTTGTTACTAAGATGTTTTTACTGATATGCAGGATGGTTCTCTCTCTCTCTCTCTCTCTCTCTCTCTCTCTCTCTCTCTCTCTCTCTCTCTCTCTCTCTCTCTCTCTCTCTCTCTAAGTTTGGTTTAACGGTTGTCAATTTTTTCTTGTTCATTCTCCCGCAGGTCTCTGGTACCGGCCCCGGTTGCTGGCTGTAAGAGTGTTGGTATATTGATTTCTGGACTCCAATTCCTGGTCTGAGGCCTTGGTTTGACCAGTGGCCCTTATCTTGGTCCAATATTATCAGAAGTTTTATTTCGGATTTTGAACTTTTTAAGGTTTTTCCTTTTATAATCATTTATCTCGCCGCTACCTAAGGGTCCCTTGTCTTGCTGCTCCTAAAAAATTAGCTGATTATGATCATGTTTTAGAAATTTGATGCTGATATTGTTTTTTCATGATTTTTTTGGGGGTTTTGAAGGGTTATATATAGGGGAACTCGCTATATATTTTCTGATCCCATTCTTTGCTATGATATTTGTATGAACTGAAATTTGTTTGATTTGTGATTGATAAAACAGAACTTTTTCCAAAATTATGATTTTGGGATCAATATTTTATTTCGGATCAATATTTTATTTTGGTTATTTTTAAAAACTATTTTCAGTGTTTTATAAATTATTTTTAATTAAGAGTGATCGGTAGGCACCAAAATTATGGTGGGAAAATGTTATTTTTATTCATATACTCTGATGGATCAATTATTTGTTTTGTAAATTATTTTTAATTAAGAGGGATTTGTTGTCCGCCAAATTAAGGCCGGAAGATGTTTGTTATTTCACAAGCTCTTCGATCATATTTTGAATGTCAAAATAGGGATGTTTTGCATCTCTTACCGAAAGTGGTTCGAATGTGTTACTTTGATATCAAGTGTGGAGGATCGAGAGTTCCCAGCGGTATGATATTAAGAAAATATAATTGCGTCGTTAATACTCTCAGTGGCCGGGGATCTTTGCTTTATGCCCTCGAAAAAAAAAGGGAGTAACTTATCGGTGATGCGTTTAAAACCGGCCGACATTGTCAATTTGTGCGTTACATACATAAGATTGTTGTTTGTCTTAATTTTCGGAGTCCTTTTTATTAGGTCAAATCTAGATCTGTAAGCTCAAAATGGTTAGAGCGCTTGGGCTGCTGCACGTCGGCTTGAGAGGTTGGTGGTTCGACTCCACCCAGATCTTTTTAAATTTCTAGAGAGAGAAGGGGGGGTATGGTAGAATATTAACTTTTGATTAATGTTAGACAGCTACTTATGTTGACCTATTTAGAGATGGGTATAGCCTAGCAAAAAAATTTAGGCTATTTAGTTACAAAAATTGTTATTTATTATTTATTTTGCATTGGGGGAGTAAAAATTAATTTTATATAAAATAATAAAATTTGATTTAAAAGATTTGAAATCTAAATCATAATCTAGAAAACATGTAAAACGATTTGAAATTATTTTCAGTGGCTAAAAGTTAAAAAACTTTATTTTATTTTATTTTTTTAAATCAATCTGAATGCAGTTTTCGTGTTCTATATTAACGTTTTAAAGGAACACTGTGGCGATCCTTTTGACGCGATAAGAATCTAGCCTTCCCTCCCTGCCTAGGCCGGGGCCGTGAGTAAGAATTACCCCGCAGGTTTTGATTTTGTACTATTTTATTTTATTTTTATTTAAAATTTCAAACCCAAAATTGTATTAGGGGTTGAGCTTGGTTGCATAAGCCAAGCGAGAGCACTAAGATAGTTGGAGATAGGTTCGGTGCAGCGAGTAGTGCCTGCTGGGTAACACGGTGACTTGCCTGTTCCAAGTAGGGAGTTGAGCCATGATCTTGGGTGAAGGCCCAGGGGGCGTGGTTCTTAAAGGAAAACGCGTCAGGTGGGCTTCACTAATTCATAGCTTTATTTAAATGCTTGTTAAGGTTTGCAATTATTATTCAAATTCTGATAATACAGCTTTTAGGTTTTTCCTCACAATTTTAGGTTTTATCTTATGAGTGAATTTCGGAAGACAGTTTTTGGTTTTTTGATTTACCAAACCCAATATTATTACTTCCATTCCATCCCCTCAATATGTTTTACTAAAATAATGTTAGTTTGTTTTAAGAGAATAGTCTAATAATATAAAGCCATTTCCTTTCATATCCCAAATTTAAATTCTTATAAAAAAAAAATAATGATAGTTCACGATTACATTCGAATACGATGTTTATTCACCTACCCAAAGTAGTTATCGAAATGGATACAATATTTATTTCTTAATCATCAACA
This sequence comes from Dillenia suffruticosa, assembly GCA_033439265.1. Classification (NCBI taxonomy): domain Eukaryota; kingdom Viridiplantae; phylum Streptophyta; class Magnoliopsida; order Dilleniales; family Dilleniaceae; genus Dillenia; species Dillenia suffruticosa. The sequence continues at coordinate 1,717,195 of JAVTVX010000012.1, read as the reverse complement.
TAACTAAAAATGTGTCACCAACCTTGAACAGGCCATCGCCGGTGTGGGTCCGGCAACCACGACGATCTCACCTTCTTCTCTTTCTTCTTCTTCTCTTCCTCCACCTTCGACATCGGATCTTCAATCTTAATAACCTTGACCACCACCACCACCACTAAAAACTCTACTCAAAAACTTCATAGCTTTCTTCGTCCTCTTCTTATTCGGGGATCCGAGGTTAAAACGCTGGTCCTCGTGATCAACAGACCTCATAGACTCCGAAAGTCTCTCGTAGTTCGAAATTCGCTCGCATTCTAACGAGATGGAATCGAGCAACGGAGCCCAACTGTTCGATCTCAACAACCTTAAAGACCATGCTCTTTCCACTCCTTTGAAGCTTCCGCTTCTACTTTCCATTTTCTGTCTTCGAGGCGACTGGCGCCGTGAATGTTTTGATTTGTATTGGTGGCGTCTTCTTTTTATCGGAATGCATCATGCGTGACGTTGTCACTTGTGGGTTGGATGACGATGGCCCACCGGTTTGATGGAACAGTAAATTTGCAAGTTCTATTCATGGCCCAAATTCCATTTAGGCCCAACCATGGCGTACCAAAGAAAAATTATTTTGCATAATTAAATCTAATATACACGTCATAATAACAATTGTAATAATCTTGATAAAAAAATTTTGATTTCTATTTATAAAATACTATACTTTTTATTTCTTAAATTTTTTTTTATTAACTTAAAAATTGTTGTAAAAATATGAAATAGAGTGAGACAGGTGATTTTATTAACTCAATTTTTTTATTAATTTAAAAATAAAAATTATTGTAAATAATTTATAAAAGTTATGTATGATGACAGCTGAGTTTTAGGAGAGATCAGGAGATCTTGCAAAGTAAAAGGATGTGGTGTCATTTTACGGATAATTGATTTAATAGAATGTGATATTAAATCTCTTAATTAAGTTTTGAAATTTGATTTATGAATTGGGAATGAAAAAAAATATATTTTAAAAATAGTTTCAGTTGTACAGGAATAAGAACTTAAGACCTCGTTTGGCGCGTAAATCAGAGTATTCAACTTGGGATTTCTTTGAGGGTGACATGAATGTTAAATTAGGCTAAACTTAAAGCTTCTCCTCTTCTTTTCTCTTCTCTTTCTTTGAACATTGCACTAAAATTTTTTAAAAAATATTAAATTTAAATTTTAAAATAAAAATAAAAATACCCAATTTTTAAATCAAATTTTACGATACTCGTAACTGGAATGTCCGTGGATCAAGACAAAAAAAAAAAATAAAGACGCCTCCCTTGGCTCTGTTTTTGCCGCATGATCGGCACACGTATGCGTGCACGTTACACGTATGCGTGCACACGTATGCGTGCACGCGCGCACATACATATAAATATATATGTATGTATGTTTTTATAAGATACGGTCGATCACGTGAAGTGGGTGAATTTGAACATCACACACTTGTGACTCCACCAACCCCCCCAACCCGGGGGATCAGAACTCTACCAACTCCGTGTACCTTGCCCCGGCCGACTTAAACACAATGTCCTGTTCAATAACTTTGCATTCGAACAGATTCAGAAATTTATATCTAGAGTTATATGTGATAAATATATCTCAAATTCTAAATTTAGTGGATAAAAATTATAATTAAGGGAGAAAGTTCTATTTGGGTTTAAAATTTTTGAATATATATTAAGTTTTTTTTTTAGAAAAATTTTAAGGAACAGTTACCTTTGTGACAATTTAAACAAGGCCCTGCATTGGCCTCACATAGATGCTCAAGTTTTTAGATCCTGTGTGGGCTGGATTTAATCCTAAGTTCAGGTTGGAAAGCAATAATAATAATAGTAATAAAAAAAATATGAGAGTGTTGTCTAAGATGATTCAGATATATGTAAAGAAGATCTAAAAATACAGTGGTTAGGAAAACTAAGAACTTAAATATATAAAATTTAGTAAAACGTAAAATAGACTGTTAAAAATTTGGATACAAATTATCCGCATAGACATGGAAGTTAAGAGTTTAGAAGAAAAAATGATTTTGAATAGGAATGGATAACGTAGAAGAATCCACACAAATTAAATCAATATATTTTAGATATTTATCTATTGATTTATTCACTTATTTTTCTTTTTCTTTTTCTTTTTGATTTTGTTTTAGTTTATTTTATTTTATTTATATATATATATATATATATTTCTTTATTCTTTATTTTTTAAATTATTTATTTATTTATTTATTTCATTTTTCTTTTCTCTATCTTTTTCAAATTTGTCTCTCAAATGACCGACCCAAAATATTTAGATTAAGTCTCAATTTGTTGTTGTGTAATAAAATTTATATAAAAAACACATTATTATAAATATAAAAATAATTATTATAAATATAGAAATAAATAAAATCAAATATTTTCAAAATCAAATTAATAATTGATTTAATTTTAAAATATAATATATTTCTTAACATCATTTCGAAATTAATATGATATAATAAAATTCACTTAAATTATTTTTAAAAAGATTCGATGTAAGATTTAAAATTCTAAGGGTGTTTTTGTAACTTTGAATAATACTTTAGTATTAATTTTTCCTCACAAACTAGCTCCGGATTTGACTCTGACTCTGGACTTAGATTCTGGCTCTTGCTACCCTGGTTCCTACTTTGATGCAGTGTATGAGTAACCTTTTTTTTTTTTAACTCTTTTTGCAAAGGGGATTTTGATATAATGAAAAAAAATGAAAGGGTATAAATATAAAAAATAAATAAATAAATATGATTTTAATACTATATTTAAGATGGAGAGCAATAAAAATAACGGAAAATTTTAATATTTAATTATTTCAATTAATTATTATAATATATTAGTTTTATATAGAAAAATTATTATTACAAATATAGAAATAATTATTATAAATATAAAAATCAATAAAATCAAATATTCTCAAAATTAAATCAATAATTGATTTGATTTTGATACATAATATATTTATTAATATTTTTCTCAAATTCAATATAATATATTGAATAAAAAAATGATCTAAAATTCTAGGGGGAAATATAATTTATTTGTTTTTTTTATTTTCACAAACTAAATTGGGCTCTAACTCTAACTCATGGCTCAGATTCTGGCTCTTACTCTACGCTTTGGCTCTAATTGCTCTGGTTCTAACTATGATACCACGAGCATATAGATAACTCTATTTTAACTTTTTTTTGTAAAGCAAACTCTGATACTAATAAAAAAATATAAAAGAATATGAATATTAAAAATAAATAAATATAATTTTAATACCATGATCAAGATGGAGAGCAATAATAACGATGTGAAATTTTAATATTTAATTGTCTCGATTAATTATTATAATATATTAAATTTATATGAAAAACTCATTATTACAAATATAAAAATAATTATTCTAAACATGAAAACAAATAAAATCAAATATTTTTAAAATCAAATCAATAATTGATTTAATTTTGATATATAATATATTTATCAAAATCTTCCTCAAACTTAATATGGTATAATAAAATCCACGTGAATTTGAAAGCGAACCTAGATATAGGATCTAAAATTCTAGGGTGTTTTCATAACCTTGAATTGTATTTTTTTTTTCACAAACTAGCTTCGGCTCTGACTTTGACTCAGGTTCTGGCTCTAGCTCTAGGCTTTTGCTTAAACTGCTCTGGTTCTAATACTGTGGGTATGTGGATATAGTCTTTTTAACCTATTTTGTAAAGAGAACAATGATACCATTAAAAAAAATATAAAAGGATACGGATATAAAAGATAAATAAACATAATTTTAATACCATATTCAAGATGGAGAGCAATAATAACGATACGAAACTCTAATATTCAATTGTCTCAATTAATTATTATAATATATTAGGTTTATATAAAAAAATATATTGTTATAAATATAAAATTAATTATTATAAATATAAAAATAAATAAAATTAAATATTTTTAAAATCAAATCAATGATTAATTTGATTTTAGGATATGTTATATTTTTTAGCATAATAAACACAGCTCGTGCAGCAGGTTCTGTTCCACAGTTGTCAAATTTGCAGATTAAAAAAATATTTGCCTTTACCTAATAATTCAGGCTTTTCAAAAATTTTGGCGAGAATGGTTCATTAAATTCTGTACTTTTTGTTAGGTATAAAATCGTCTCCCTCCCTCCCTCCCTCCCTCCCTCCCTCTGCGCTGAGAGAAACAACCATCAGCTCTCTCTCGCTTTTTCTAAGGTACGTGTTTAGAATATTATGCTTCTCTGTGTTACTGAATCTTTAATGTTCTTAGTTTATGGTGCTTTTTATGGAGAGTAGTTTTTTTGGGTGGATTTTTCATATGATCTGAAGAAAAATTTGCAACCAGACTCGCACACACTTGATCAGATAAATTGATAATGTTGTTTGAATTTTGTTAATCAACTTAAAGATCACATCACCTGATCATGAATGTCTGAGAAATCATTCACTAGGTTTAAGAAATTCACATTAATTTTCTTAATCTACCATTAAAGTAAAACTGTAGTCTAATAATAAAATTGTTTTGCGTTTTTACTAGAACTCTCATATTCAAATTTTGCTGCAAGTAGCCTTTCCTAGAATGATTTTTCTATAATTAGTTGGAAAACACAAACTTTGGACTAGGTCACACGTATTGTTTCTTGGGCTTTTGAAGACATTTTGTACAAACCATGTGAAAATGCAATCGTGTTGAGGAATCAGTCTGTCCTCATTACAGCCGAAAAAAAAAAGGTGACATTTTTTGCTTCTCCTTTTGGTTTCCTCTACAATGGCTTCATGAGTTGTCTTAAATTGCAGTCTTCATCAGAAGAAAAAAAATTTGTACACATGATTTTGGCATGCATTCCCAATGTTCAACTTCGGCAACAAATCTTTAAACTACTAATCTCATAAAAAATACTAGCTATGCTCGAGCGGTGTCATTTTGGGATTTAACAATGGTTTTGAATCTGGAGAATGATCTTGTCAGCTTATAGCAGGTCTTTCTGATTCCATAAAAATCATGAGGAAGAAATGTTTCAAGCTCATTGAGTTGATTTTTCTCAAGACACTTGGCCTAAATTATTTTCATATTTGTGCATCTTGCTCATAGTTGATGGAGCATTTTAATCTTTCATAGTTTTCTCTAACATTATGACTATCTTAGGTTGCACTCTGTTGATTGGTATCATGTTTCTCCGGAGAAGGCGAACTCAGGATCATCAAGATGATGATATACACCGAGATGCCAAGGTAGAAAGAGGGCTAGCACAGGGTGCATATATTTATTTTTCCTTAACACTTCTATTTTCATGAGGTTTCTTATCAAAGTATCTCGCAGGCAAGGGAACTAAAGGATGCTCTAGGACCGCTCCCCAGTCGCAGCTTACAGTTCTGCACTGATGCCTGCCTTTGGAGATGCCTTGTAGCACGGAACTGGAATGTGGAGAAAGCAAAGAAGATGCTGGAAGATACCCTCCAATGGAGGTCGACCTACAAGCCTGAAGAAATTCGATGGGTAAGTGAGATCAGATACCATATTGAAGGACTTAGATTTCTACCTTAGAACTATTAAGGTAGAAGATTCCCATGTGGGACTTTACATCTGGAATCCATGAAATGCCCTATTGACGCTTCACGAACATGTGTTTTAATCAGCATGAAATAGCACATGAAGGAGAGACAGGAAAAGTGTCAAGGGCAGACTTCCATGACAGATTGGGGAGACCTGTCCTTATCATGAGGCCCGGAATGCAGAATACAACAGTAGGAGAAGATAATATTCGCCATCTCGTCTACCTTATAGAGAATGCAATCCTCAACCTTCCAGAGGGTCAGGAACAAATGTCCTGGCTGATAGATTTTACCGGGTGGACAGTTTCTACTAACGTTTCCATCAAAACTTCAAGAGAGGTTGTTCACATTTTACAGAACCATTATCCCGAGAGGCTTGCCCTGGCTTTTCTTTACAATCCACCACGAGTTTTTGAGGCATTTTGGAAGGTCAGGATTCCTCAATTTGCCTGTGTGTGTGTGTGTGTGTGTGTGTGTGTGTAGAAAATGGAATGCATCCAAATCCAGAATACAACAAAATTGCCTTTGTCGCAGGAGGGATATCAAACAAAATAAAATCACCTCATAACAGACCAAGATTAGCCCGCCGATCAGCACAGCTATTACATTCCTATGCACATCCCTCTCCCTCTCTCTCTCTCTCTCTCTCTCTCATGTGGAGCAAATTGTCCTGCAGGTTGTAAAGTATTTCCTGGATCCAAAAACCTTAGAGAAAGTCAAGTTTGTGTATCCAAAAAATAAAGCGTGTGCGGAGCTCATGAGTTCCTACTTCGATCTTGAGAATCTTCCAAGTGAGTTTGGAGGAAAAGCGACCTTGAAATATGACCATGAGGAGTTCTCTAGAATGATGCTGCAAGATGAAGTGAAAACTGCAAGCTACTGGGGATTCGACTACAAGCCTTGCCACTTGAACAATGGCTATACAGGACCTGAAAATGTGCCTGAGCCAATTCCCCTTGCTCCACCAGCTAACTAAGAACGAGCTTCAAATTCCAAAAAACCATGTTTAACTGCAGGCTTTTTTTTTAATAAATAAATGTGCCTGTCGTGCTTACTAAGATATATTAGAATTTTTGTTTCTCTTCTCTACTCCCATGTATTAGATATGTATGAAAACTTGTATTCCAAACTGCAGATATAATTCTAGTGGTTCACTTAGAGAAATGTTTCACCCTTGTGCTGTTCAAGAAGTCCAAGCATGGAGACACACACTACAAGTTATAAGGTGTCATCTCATATTATGTCCTAATAACTGTACTTGACACAGATACAATACAAGCACAGTTATTTCTGAAAGTGCCATTGCAACAATATATTAGATCCATCCCAACTATCATCAATCAGAGGATTAATCCACTGCTGCATGAGAATGAGAGAGAGAGAGAGAGAGAGAGAGAGAGAGAGAGGGATAAACAGTATCGGAAAACCCAAAAAAAATGAAGCTGAAGGAAATAGAGCAGGCACTTCTGCATCAACATGCATAAAGATTAAAGGTGGTAATCTTCATATTATAACTTGGCAGCAGCTTCTTGAATCCAAAACCATAATACAAAAACCAAATCCATTTTTTAATGACATTAGACAACTACTGAAAGTTCACTGTACAGGAGTTGTAAAAGAGCAGGTTTTACTTTGTTGTCAAAGCTCATTGGAGTAGATGCACTCATCAACGAGTTGACGAAGGTTAGGATTCTCCAGAGCAGCGGCAACTCTTTCTTTGTCATTCAGCTGCTTATTCACTACAAAGAATAAAAACCAACACCAGTTAATGCCATCGTCTCTTGATGTTGGCAAGGCGAGAAAGAAACTAAAAAGGGAATATAGCTAACAGCAAATTTGATCCTCCCTGCCATTTTCAAGATGATGATTGGAACAAATATGACAGGTTAATATGAAATACTTGTACATTTTTTGCTAATGTCACACGGAAGTTCAACATAATTGAGCCCTAGAACTCCAGATATCCTCAGGGCATACATTGAACATCAAGACTTGGTAACATTATTGGCAAAAGCATCTCACACTCAGCATATGTAATGAAGTTCATACCATGTCAGAAGAAAGGAAATGGGAATATCATTTCAGTTTACTCAAAGGGCAATGCCCTTGGAGACAGCAGATCCTATCCACAACCTACTTGTTGTGTTGTTTGTTACATGCCACAACTAGACCAAATAGTTGGTGGTGACAGGAAGCAACAACAATAGAAAAGAAAGACAGCTTAGGTTTCCACTTTACCTGATTCTTCATTTGCATGAGATCCTGGCGACACTTTGATGTCCACCTGTAAATATAATGGATGAGTACCATATACAAGACACAATGTGAAGGAGAAATCGGACGATTCTTATAGCATTCTACTAGAGAAACTCATCAAACAGTCAGCATAAAACCAACGGCTACAGATGCTCAATTATTCTAAAATAACAACACGACCAAGTAGTTGATAAAGTATGTCTGTAGTATCATCCCCCACACAGCAACATTCTTCCTTCAAATGCACTTCTTGTTTAACTCTTGATGCTTTTGGACTGCAGTCCTTCAACATATGAGAAGGCAATTACTATAACATCACCTTTAAAGGGTTCTGCATGTTTTTTTCATCGCAATGCCTATTGCAACTGCCCAACACAAATGAGTGACCCCCAAGTTTTATGCACCACATTAGGTCTTAGCCCACAAGTTTAAAAGTTGGACCACAACCTTTTTCTTTTGGTTTAGTAGTGGTTGAGCCAGACCATGTAATTCCAACCCTAATACTGATGGGATATGATCCCATTAATTGTTGATTCCACCTCAAGGGTCTTTACTAACCGAATTAGTTGACACCAATGTTTAACCTCATATCCCCAGCAACTAGGAATAAGAAACTCTTGCACTATTATGTTTAATTCAATAAGCATCAAACTCAAGGGGTCGTCTCATCGATTCATGCAATACAGAAAGATCATCAAATGCGAGTGCTTATCCCAGGGAGGAAACTTCATGAATAAAAAAAGACAGACCTTGAAATGAGGAGGGAAACAATCCTTGAGCTTAACCCTCAAGCAAAGTCCAATCACAGTCGCCATACTGCAATGTTGGATTGTTGGTGTGAAAGTTATCCTACATATTCATATCCCAATGATGTAGGTAAGTAAACTACGCTATTGGCATAAACATACATCCCCCCACCCAAAAAAAAAAAAGAAAATTAGGATAATCTTAAAACAAATTTGATCATCTATTTCAAGCTAAAGAATTAATTAAAAACAGCTGTATCAAAAATCAAAAATCAAAAATTGAATTTTGTAGCAGTAACTTCCCCAGAAAACGAAAATTAGGATTGCCTTAAAACAAAAGTTTGAGCTTAAGAATTAAGCAAAAACAGCTGTATCAAACATAAATTAAAAAAAAAAAAAGCAATTGGGGTAATGGGTAACACTGATGTTCCCCCCCCCCCCCAAAAATGGATAACCTTAAAACAAATTTGATTATCTAATTCATGCTTCAGAATTAAGTATAAAAAAAAACGGCTGTATCAAACATTCAAAAAGAAGTGGGCAATGGGTAATATTAATTTTCCCAAAAAATGAAACTCCTTAAAACAATTTGATTATCTAACTCAAGCTTAAAAATTAAGTAAAAACAGCTCTATCAAACATAATAAAAGAAGAGAAAAAACAAAAAGCGGAATTGGGTAACAGGTAATATTCTTTTTCCCAACAAAAAAAAATTGAAAATTAGGAAACCTTATAACAAATTTGATTATCTAATCAAGCTAAAGGATTAACCTAAAAAATATCAGCATCCAAAAAAAAGTGGAAATGGGTTAATGGAGAAATACTGACAGAATTCGACCAAGCTTCTCATCGACAGTGATAGATTCCTCAGAGAGAACGCTGAGTTGTTCTAGAGAGTAAGGATGCTCTGGATCTCTTATGTCTCTTACATAATTTGTTCAATTAAGTTAAGAACAACAAACAAAAGGGCAGTCAAGTACAGAGAGAGGGAGAGAGAGAGAGAGAGAGAGAGAGAGAGAGAGAGAGAAGGATATCATAGATCTCGAGAGGATCGACGGCGTCATCAGCAGGGTGAACATCCTCGGATCTGGCGATTCGTTCCTTCTTGGCATGAACCACTGGATTTGCATTGATCAACCCTAGAGTCATCTTTCTTCTTCCTTAATCCCTTTTTCTCTGTCTGAGACTGTTGGTTCTTTTGTTGGGAGTTTCCAGGAGGTTTCATACTTCCTAAATCTTTTTTTCTATTTGGACAATGGTACGATGTCAAGGTTGGTTGGCTGATCTGTCACTTTTTCAAACGCTAGTGTCCAAAGTAGTGGTACATCTACAATGCTAGAGCGTTAGCGTTACAAGCCGAACGTCGCGGGTTCGCTTCCCACCGGGACCATTTCTTCTTCTACTTATATTCGTTTTAAAGATGATTTAGGAGTTTTGTCGTTTTTTAGAAAACCTCGTAGAGTATTTTTTTTTTCACTTAATTTAAGGGAGAAAAAAAGGAAATTATGTTCAAGAGGAGCAATCATTTCTTAAAATTATATAATTTTAAAAATTTTTAACCCCCGAAGTGTTATTTCAACGTTGACATTTGTTCTTATTCATGGCATTGAAAAGCTTAGGCACATTAAGATTATTGCTTAATTCCCTCCATAAATTACTTCTACTTGAAGAAGATCATTTAATATTTCACACCAAGTTAAGCCAAAAGAAGATGGATAATACATATTTTTATGGGTGCCCGACTCTCTTTAAATGGCTCTATTAATTTTTTTTTTTTTAATTATAGATATCGGATAATCATATTTGATTCGATTAAATTAAATTCAAATCCAATTAAATTTTTAAAAAATAAAATTCTTTCGATACTTATTTTTTTCATCTATAAAAATTGAATTCAAAATTTTATATAAACAATATTAATGTTCAGTGATGGAGACCCTAATCGCCCTACCATGCCAATTTAAGAAGCGGGACATGAAGTCAAATGCCCAAGCCTGCATAGCTTAAGTAGGTCCAAATTGCGGCCACTGCGTTCTTATGGAACTACTTGTACGATTCTCTAATGATGCAAGGCTATCAATAATCCTATGATCATTGATATTCGAGGTTAGTTTGAGACGAGGGGGCAATGGAGTATATGAACCAGAAGTAAAGCAAAAGGAGTAGTTGAATTACTATCATCATTTTGATTCTGTCTGGGTAGAAGCATCGGTGATTACACAAAAACTCAATTTATTTTCCCAAACAACAAATGCTAATTATCATTTCAATAAACTTAAATTAATCCTTATAACTCATTTTATTAATAAGTTATATTTATATTTAATTCATTTGAATAAACAGATTAAATTACGTGATATTTATAAATAATTTAGATGGTATTTGAGAAACATAACCTTTGTTAATTTGTCTCTATGATTATAAACAATTAAGTTGTTCTTGATGGTGTCATTTTACTAATTTTATCTGTGCGTGCCAAAATGCAGGAAAAAAAAGGTAAAGAATAAAATGAAAAAATAAAAAATATGTTTCGTTATCTTTTGATATAAATAATAATTTGTTGATAAGATGCATCGAATCTTATATAATAATTTATCTTATTACGTTTTGAATATTTTAATTAAATATTATTTAAATTAATTAAAATATATTAATAATTTAATTAAATTAATTTGAATATATGAATGTAAATTATCACATGAACTCTAATAAAAAATGAAAGAAATGATACTGATCGCATTCATTACTCTTGCGATGTATTCTCGCGAAAATTAACAAACGACGGCGTTCGGTATAATAATAATAATGTCAATCCCGACAAAAGGATGTCACTTTAACTTTATTTCCATCTCGACCCCCTCAAAACTTCATAAATACCATTTCTCTCCCCCTTCCAAAATCAGGAGCAACGGACTCCCAATGAGAGTTTCAGCGAAGGAGCAGCAGCTAACAAATAATGGTACACGGTGCCTACGATTCATTCTCTCTTCTCGATGACTGCCCAACAAAAATCGAAGCCATCGAATCCTACGGCTCAAAACTCCTCCTCGCCTGCTCCGACGGATCTCTCAAGATCTACGTTCCAGAATCTTCCGCCGGATCCGACGGTTCTCCGACTGCCTCCTCCGATTTCCATCCCCAAACTATAGAATTGAAGAAAGAGCCGTACGTTTTGGAAAAAAATGTGAGTGGGTTCTCGCAGAAGCCGGTAGTTTCGATGGAGGTTTCGGTTTCCAGAGACATTCTGCTTTCTCTGTCGGAGTCGATTGCGTTTCATTGGCTTCCGAATTTGGAGACGATTGCGGTCATTACTAAAGCTAAAGGCGCTAATGTCTGTTCTTGGGATGATCGGAGAGGGTTTCTGTGCTTTGCGAGGCAAAAGAGGGTCTGTATTTTCAGACATGTTGGTAATTCACCTCAATTTTTTTTTTTTTTTTGACATTCAGGGTTTTGGGATTTTTAGTGTTTCTAATTGGGATTCATTTTAGTCCGTTTCTTTGTTGGGAAAATTCAATTCAAGTTGACATTGTGAAATTTGTGCATGATCATTCACTGTGATTCTTTGTTAAAAAAAAAAAAAAAATTAGGGTTTATAACGTGGGGTTTTGGATATGCTACTACAAGTATGCTTATTTGTGCATGAACTAGATTGAATGTCTAATGGAATTGGGGAACTTCCCTCCCCTATTTTTTATATGTATATGTAATTTTAAAAATTATAATTCTAAATGTTGTTTGCCCCACTAAAAATTGTCACCGGTGAATTTATAACCCAAAACACATCTAAATCTATGGCTTCGCCAATGTACGCAATAATCTGTAAGTCTTATGCGCAAATGCATGTAGATGTATGTATGTGTGCCTTTTTGTATGTGCAAGAACTTGCTTTCACAAGCAAGATTGCAGCCTGAGACAGGGTTGAATGGGGGAAGAAATGAGCAAGCAAAGTTGATCCTCGTATTTTGGGATGCAAATTAGTTGGTTTGAGTTGAGGCTAGTGATATTGCTAGTATGTATCATTCCATTAAATTTTTTATTATGGTGGAATTTGTAGGACGAGGATTTGTGGAGGTGAAAGAATTTGGCGTCTCTGATATGGTTAAGTCAATGGCTTGGTGCAGTGAAAATATATGTTTAGGAATTCGGAGGGAATATATGATACTCAATGCTTCAAATGGTGCCATGTCTGAGGTATTCCCTTCTGGAAGAATTGCTCCACCTTTAGTGGTCTCTCTTCCATCTGGAGAGCTCCTTCTTGGGAAGCTAATTTTATCTGAGTGGTCTATTTAGTGTATTCATCTTACAATCTGCAGTCAGAATTGCCATTTTGGGCATTGTTGGCTGTCTGCAGTATCTGCATTTAGAAAAACATACATGGTAGTTTTGTTAGTAGTTGATTATAGATGGTGCAAGTTTCTAGCTGTTTTGTAGGACAATATTGGTGTTTTTGTGGATCAAAATGGGAAGCTACTTCAAGAAGGACGGATTTGTTGGTCTGAGGCTCCTCAAGCTGTTATCATACACAAGCCGCATGCTATAGCTCTCTTACCTAGATATGTTGAGGTAGCCTGATCTATCTGAAGCCAAAATTCTTCTTGTTAGTTGCTAGTGGTGCAAGAAATTCAGCCTTTATTGCAATGTTTACTATTTGAGGGTTGCAGATACGATCTTTCTGAGTTCCCTATCCGTTAATACAGACAGTTGTTCTCCGTAATGGTCGACACATACACCAAAGCAACAGTGCCATTGTGGTTGCATTAGACAACTCTGTTTATGGTCTCTTTCCTGTTCCTCTTGGTGCGTAGGTACTTCTCTCACTCCTTGTAATTCCAGCATTGAAAGTGTGTCAGACAGGGCACTATTTGGTGCAATATGCTTGCCAGCTGACATTCAGTCTCCCTACGTATCTATCATATAAGTTTTATTATATTATATATTTTGGAGTCAGCTGTACTGCAGTTTCCTAAGATTGTTTTAATATGAACTAGATGTCATCGGTTTAAACCATAAACCTTTTTCCTTGGGAGTCATAAGGCTTATATATCTGCTTCTCCCTTGACCATTTATGTTACAAGCGTATGAACTGAACCGCATGGCATAAGTTTCTGACTGCATTTTTTCCCCTAATTTTATTTTATTATATTTTGTTCTTTTCTTGCTTTTGACATTATATGCAACACAGTCTGAATTCATTTAGAAATTAAGGACTTCTCATCTTCAATTCCAGGCATATGCTACCATAGTGGCAATAACTATCTTTGAGTGAAATGCAGATTGTTCAACTAACAGCATCTGGAAATTTCGAGGAAGCTTTAGCCTTATGCAAGTTGCTTCCACCAGAAGATTCAAATCTGCGAGTGCGAGGGAGGCCTCGATTCATATTAGGTAATAATTACCCTCTTGAATATGATCAATGTGAAAATCTTGTTAGTATAGTGTTCCATGACATGTTTTGTGCACATTTCTTTGGAAATATTTTTTATTAAATATACGTCACTCAAATTCTCTCTTGCAGCAGTGAAGTAGATTATCGGACAACCTTTTATATTCCTTAGTGTGAAATTGAAGAATTTAGTTGCCTGGAAATCTGCAATTTAGATCATTCCAAATTCAATTAGTTAATGCCTTGTGTTTGTAGGATGCCTGATGCCTGTATAGGGTCACATTTAAATCACCTTCCCCAACCCCTACCACTAATTCTAATTATGAGTGACAGGTTATTTTCCCTTCACAGATTTGCACATTATTTGTTTGACAATGGAAGCTATGAAGAGGCAATGGAACATTTCTTGGCATCTCAGATTGATATAACTTATGTGCTTTCAATATATCCATCAATCATGCTCCCCAAATCAGTAGTAGTTACTGATACTGAAAAGCTAATGGACATCGGATGGGATGCTTCCTATCTCTCAAGAGGTTCATCTGGCATGTCTGATGATATGGAATCTTCAATTCCTTCTCAACAATCAGAATCAGAGGAGAATGCAGCACTTGAGTCCAAGAAATTGAGCCACAATACCCTCATGGCTCTTATAAAGTTTTTGCAGAAGAAGAGATACACTATTATTGAAAAGGCCACTGCTGAGGGAACAGAAGAAGTGGTTCTCGGTGCTGTTGATGATAATTATGTATCTTATGATTCCAGTCGGTCTATGAAATCAAACAAGGTAAACTGCTGATTGTATCTGCTCACTAGATCCCTAATAATGGTACAAACTATATCCTAATATATCTTTTCCTTTTGTACTGACATGCAATATACTAATATTATGTGGATGGTATCTGTTTAAGAACTGATTAAGTTCTGTGTGGCTGTGGATAGCCTTAATATGACATTAGTTAATGGTGTACATCCTCAGAGAACTATGAAGCCAACGGTCTTCCTCTCTTTCATGCCTTAGTATAGAATATTATTTGCAGATCATTTGAGGATGGAATTCTGTTCTGATCTTTGAACTATTTGTTCATGGTTCTCACTCCTTTCTTCTTGGTCTTGCAGGGCCGAGGCACCATTTCTATCAGTTTAGGTGCCAGGGAGATGGCAACTGTTTTAGACACAGCCCTGCTCCAAGCACTGCTGCTTACAGGACAATCTTCAGCTGCCTTGGAATTATTGAAAGGTCTAAATTATTGTGATGTCAAAATCTGCGAGGAATTTTTGCAGAAAGCAAATCATTATGCAGCTCTTTTGGAACTTTACAGGTGCAATGGAATGCACCGTGAAGCCCTTAAACTTCTTCATCAATTAGTTGAAGAGTCGAAATCTGACCAACCACAGATGGAGATTTCCCAAAAATTTAGGCCTGAGATGATTATTGAGTGTCTCCAGGTTAGACTTCATATTTTATATATCATAACTTTGTATTGTCTTTGCCCACAGCTGCGTCTTTAATTCAATTTCATCTGTATGTGAGTTTTGGGTCAGATGAAACTTTGTCTTCTGAACGGAGCTTTCTTTTTTTTGTTTTCTTTTTAATCCCTTTCTTATTTCTACTGAGTAATGTTCCGACCCTTACTACTATTTTTCCAGTGCTGATACGGAACCAATATAACTAAAATTTACATGTTATGATTAATTTTCTGATGCAGCCTCTTTGTGGAACAGACCCTATGCTCGTTCTAGAGTTTTCAATGCTTGTTCTTGAAAGCTGTCCAAATCAAACCATTGAGCTTTTCCTCTCAGGAAATATTCAAGCGGACTTGGTGAACTCTTATCTGAAGCAGCATGCTCCCAGCATGCAGGCCATGTATCTAGATCATACGCTTTCAATGAATGAAAATGGTATATCTGGCAATCTGCAAAATGAAATGGTAATCAGAACTTCTCTCTTAGAAGTAATCTGAGTACCAATTTTCACCTAATGAAAGTCCACGATACTGTAAATGTAAACCTTGTTGCTCTGGCACATTTATGCTGCCAAGTTGAAACCTTGATAGTACTTCATATCTAGTCATTCACTGTTATCCTTGTTACACCAGGTGCAAATCTACCTCTCTGAAGTTCTTGAGTGGCAGTCAGAATTAAGTGCTCAGAAGAAATGGGTTGAGAAAGCTTATTCATCCACAAGGAAAAAATTGTTGTCCGCACTGGAGAGTATCTCAGGATACAACCCTGAAGCTTTACTGAAGCGTCTTCCCTCAGATGCTTTGTATGAAGAGAGAGCAATTCTGTTTGGAAAGATGAACCAACACGAGCTTGCTTTGTCTCTTTATGTTCACAAGGTATTTATAACCCGTGATTCTTTCTTTTTGACGTGATGGATGGTTCTAAAGCAAAATGGCATTTGTAAGATAACATGAAATGAGGCAAAACCCCTTTTGCATTTAAAGTGCTAATTAAATTAGTCATCCTGAAATAAGGTATGCCAGCCTTTTCCCCTCTTATCTCAGTGTAAGAGGATATGACCCATGCCCTTTGTGTTTAAGGATTATACGTTTTGGATGTCTCACCAGAGTATCTCATGGCATAATCATGTTCTTCTCCCTTAATATCTCTCTCAATGGGTTAATTTGACATTAAAAGGTTATTTAAGGGCTTCATATAAACTTTTCGGGTGAAATACACTTTCTTAAAAAAAAATAATAAATAAAATAAAATTTATGGTTGTTTATGGTTTCCAGCCTGTTTGGACGACCTATTTAATCTAGTGAGATTGTCATTTCCAAGGAACTCAACCTGCAGTTGCCACAGCCGGTTGTTCTTATCTGCTTATTAAGCTCCTTTCCCCCCCCCCCCAGTGCAATATGGTCAAAATGTGAGAAACAGAGTAAATTTCTGTTGTATATGTATGGAATATATTTCATGCGTCTTCCAGAGTTATCTGTGTTAAATTTCTGCACTTTTGTGTAATTTTCTTATGTTGGCTTTTGTAGCTTAATGTTCCTGAGCTGGCGCTAAGCTACTGTGATCGGGTGTATGAAACAATGCAATTTTCTGCAAAATGTAATTGCAATATTTATCTCACCCTTCTACAAATATACCTGAATCCCTGAAAGACAACAAAGGATTTTGAAAAGCGGATCAGCAATATAGTGTCTTCCCAAAATTCTGCCTCTCCAAAGGTTGGTTCAGCAGGTTGGGGCAAAGCTAGACGTCGCTTAACCAAAAAAATTGCAGCAATAGAGGGTGCAGAGGACACAAAGATAAGTCCAAGTAGCACTGACAGCGGAAGGAGTGATGCCGAGGAAACAAGTGAGGAAGGTGGTTCAAGTATTATTCTTGATGACGTCCTTGATTTATTAAGCCGAAGGTGGGACAGAATCAATGGAGCACAGGCCCTCAAACTCTTACCTAGAGAAGCCATACTTCAGGTATTAAATATGCTGATAGAGACCTCTGCTATTGCAATATCCCACACTGTATTCCTTAGCCTATTATATCATAAGGAGCTAAACTACGAGGCCATGTCCCCCAAGTGCTTCTTTACCAACCCATTTCAGTAGCACAAGCACGCACTACGAAATGGAGTTAGCGAACTTTGAACCCATTGATGAGCAAATTGTTCTACTAACTTTAAATGCCACAGCAAGAAATTCTGTGAGAAGGCATTATTATAGCTAGCATCATCATTTCTTTTTTCAATCTTTGATGTTTTCCGTGTAAACCTTTGAGAACGATTATTTCAACTTTAAAATTTTGGTTGTTGGTTCATTGTCTCATTGTAATTTTGATGTGCAGAGCTTGCTTCCATTTCTTGGTCCCCTTCTCAGAAAATCTAGTGAAGCTTACTGGAACTTGTCAGTGATTAAGAGTCTAAGACACAGTGAGAACCTGCAGGTATGCATACAATTCTAGATCAAACTCAATATTAGGTTGAGAGGGGAGATAAATCACTGTCAGGATTCATCTACTTGATCATTGATGATGCTGGGAATGATTGAACCACACCTTTTCCACTTTCTCTTCACCCTTAAAGAGAAAGAGGGAGGAAAGGAAAACATTACTTAAAGAGAGAGAGAGAGAGAGAGAGGAGGCTTAGGGAAAATGGAGGAAATGAAAGGACGAGTTTCCACCTAAACTCCACTCCAAAATTGTGAGAAAGTTGGGGGTTGGGGGTGGTGAGGAGGTTTTTTCTCCCCTTTTGTTTCCATCCATGTGCCTTTCCTTTCCAATTTCTGCACCTAAACAAATCAATACGATGCCCTCAGTCTTGCAGTGAAACTCAGTGAAACTCATTGAGGTGTACCTCTTAAGTTAGCTTAACTATGTCAACATCCTTAGGTCCAGATTTCTTTTGTCAAGAACTTGTGTGCTGTGTATCATAGTATCAGCCCACAGCTTATCCTGTCAACCTTACTTTCATGTTTATGAAAATGGTGTGCTCATAATTTTAGCAGCTTATGATTTCAGTATTCTGTGCCTCTAAACATCTCTCCTTTAAAACAGGTAAAAGTCGAACGGTGGTGAAGATCAACAGCGATAGTATGTGTTCCCTTTGCCACAAAAAAATAGGGACTAGTGTTTTTGCTATCTACCCAAATGGGAAGACATTGGTGCATTTTGTTTGTTTTAGAGACTCACAAAATATGAAGGCTGTGTTTAAAGGCTCCTCACTGAGGAAGAGATGATGTATTACTGTTAGTATTAGTTGGTCTTCCGACCAAAGAAATAATTATTGGCACCTTAGCTTGGTGAGTTGCATTGCGGATTGATCCAAAATGGGCGAAGATTGGAGGCAGTTTACCTTCATGATCTACCGGGGCAAGGTATGCAAAATATTGAAGGCGGGGCGTTATTTATTTTATTTATTTTTTCTAATATAGAGCGGGTTTGGAATCTTTTCTAAGTTTTGCTTTCTAGATTTTACATTTTGGTTTTTCAAGGGTTGTGTATGAATGTTTGGCTGGTATTTTCTATTTTGTTGTATGGGGGTCGTTTTGTTTTTTGCCTCCCCCCTCCCCCCCCCCCCCCCCCCCAAAAAAAAAAAAAAAAAAAAGGAAATGTGCTCTTACTGCGTAATAAAAATTGTTGTCAAAAACATTCAAGGCCATTAAAATTTAAAGTAAATATGCCAGGAAAAATAGAAAAGACATCTGGGGAAAAAATTAAAGTAGCAAGCAGAAATTTCCTAAAAGAAAAAGAAAAATAAAAAAAAAATGCTGACCCGCCTAGTAGAGAGAGAGAGAATCAAAATGGAGCTTGAGATTTTGAAGACCTGGGAGAAAAACGATAAACGAGAACCCCTACCCTGGCTCCATCACCAGCTTCATCTTCATATAACTCCTCAATCTCGAACACCTTCTTCGCTCTCTTGAAGAACCCCGCCTCTTTCTTCCACCTCTTCTCATGCCCCATCACGAACACTCTTTCTCTCCTCTCTCTCTTCCCCCCCTTTACCATCATCAAGAATCTCAACGTCTCCATCAATGGCTCGTACAGGTGATCGTGATACACTACATCCGATCCCACAATCACATCATACTCCCCTCTTCTCCTAATCGCCTCCATATCCTCAACCTCCCCCCATCTCAGTGCCGCCACCTCCACTTTCCCGCCAAATTTCTCTACCAGGTCCGAGTTTAGGGCCGCGTTGAATCGGAGGTTCTCGAGCACGTGAGGGAGGTCGGTGAGGGTGACGTCGGCGGAGAGAATAGCTCCGGCGGCTATTCCGACGAAGCCGGTTCCAGAGCCGAGCTCGAGAATTCGGAGCTGCCGTGATTTTGTTAGGAGTTTGGAGAGAGGGCTTTTGGTTGGATCCGACCGGTGATTGTCTAGGAGATTGACCAGAGTAGTTGCTGCTGGCCAGAGCCGGAAAGAGAGTCCTTCTGATCTTAGCTGTCTGATTTTAATCGTTGAATCTATCGAACGGATGTGGCGGTGCAGCATTTGTTCTTTTCCTGCACCGTCATCTACCGGATTATTATCTGCTCCCTTCCTCTCCACCTCTCCTTCTTCTTCTTCCCCATATTCTTGGACTCGTAAGTTAACTATTGCCATCTGTTGGTTTCAGAGAAATTTTGCGGCGTTTCCTCGTCAAGTAAAAGTAAAACCTAAAACAAGATAATGGTTACTTGTTGGGGGGCCGGGTTTACATGCGGCTTGGTTGGAACTCCACAAACAAGAACAAAAATAGTATTATTAATTTTTTGTACCCAAAAAAAAAAAAAATAGTATTATTAATTTTCGCTCGGGCACAGCCCAAGGATTGATTATATTTTCTTGTACAAAAAAAATACTATTATTAATTTACTTCATTACTTCATTATTTTTTTATCTTTTATTTTTTAAAATTTTTTATACAACTTGAGTGATCATATTATTTAGATTTGTACCCGAATTTTATTCACATTATTAAAAAAAAAAAAGAAGAATGAATTACCAATCATTTATTTGCAAATTATCCCAATTTGTACATTTAGGGAATGCAAAATGATACAATTACCCATTAGAAAGAATTATAAATAAAATAGAGGCGGTTCATTTATCTCTACTCTAATGTAATGACTCCCCCCCCCCCTCTTCCGACGGGGCCGAGTGAAATTGTCTATATTTCCTTTTTTTTTTTTTTATTTAGTAAAAAAGAAAAATTAAGAAGTTAATATAATATAGTACAACGACATCGTTAAGCTCCACCTGTGAAGGCCGAGCTTTCGAGTTTTCGCTTCGGTCTCGGTTCTTCGTGTTCTCTCTCTCTCTCTCTCTCTCACTCACTTGAGCCTTCCCGGAAGCAGGAGATAACTCTTCTCCTTCGCCTACCCGGAAGCAGGAGATATCTCTTCCCTTCGCTGGTGTAAAGAAAAAAGGTTCTATTCTCTCTCTCTCTCTCTCTCGTTAGAATGATTCTTTTTCTATCTGCTCAGTGATTCTTCTCTCATTTCTTGTATTCTGTTGAATGATTTCATTGTTTGGAATCGAAGAATCAAAGTTTAGGGTGAAAACCCGAAACTGCCAATTTGTATTTGGACATTTGACTATAGTGCCTTGAAAGGGGGGAAAAACATTGTGTGTTTAGTTTGCTAGGTTTTAATTACACCAGCAGAGGCTTTAGCAGAAACATATGAAAATACCTAGACCTGCTTTTCTTTGTGCAATAGCTATTGTGAACCTATATTTGGCCTTTCCTAAGTATACTTACATTTAATTACACCTCTACCTTGACTAGATTTAGGTTTCCTCTGTTGGAGTACACGATGATAAAAAGAACTAGGAATAATGGGTAGAACGAATCCTGAACAGAAGAGAAAAAGAGGAGGAGAACCAGATCTGATATGTTGTTTGATGAAATGCTAGCATGGCATGAGATAATTATATCTCTTGTGAAAATTTGGTGTTTAGTTATGACTGGAAGCTTACCTTGAGTTCATGACTATTGTGTAAATCGAAATGAGAAGTTGAGAGGTAAAAAGATATTAAATGTTGTACTGAGCTTAGAGTATGTTTGAGTTTGTTCTTCTAGTGGTGGTTGAAGATAGTGCTTCACAATATGAACTATGGGTGATAATGTTGAGAAACCTTATATTGGCGAATCCTTTCACAAATCCAGTGGTTATTTGGTGGATGGAGAGGGGTTTCAAATGCTCTAGGAAAATGGAGAGGGAAAGTAAAGGCCTTTTTCCAAGCAGTTCCCTTGTAGCAGTCTTTCAAAAAGCAGCTATTTGAATTTGTGTTAGAGAGTTGAAGTTGTACGCTCATTGTGGTGTTCGATTCAGTAACACAATTTTGTCTTGACAACCAATTTTTGTATTAACTTACATCTCCATATCTTGTATGTTCTTTGCTGCTCCAAACCACGATTCTAGGGTGCTTAGATTAATAAGCAGCATCTTCCTAATGCAGAGGCACTACTTGATTAATCATGAGAAGTTTATCCGTATGCACATGTTCCTGTGTCCTAAATCAGGCACTTTCAATGTAAATCTGCTAATGAAGTAGTGGTTATTTCCTAATAGACTTTAGGAGAAGGAGGCAGTAAGAAGTGGAACCTGGGAGATGACATGTTAAGTTATACCTTGTAGTATATATATTTTCCAGTATGACAATCTTTTGTGTTGGTGGTACCAGAGTTTGGAACTTCAATGGAAGCTAAATTTTTTCGATTTTTAAAAATCGTGGGTGTTGGATTCAAAGCCAGAGCCGAAGCTGAAGGTCGACTCTTGTATCTCAAATTGGGGTATAGCCATGAAGTTGAATTGACTGTTCCTCCAGCTGTCCGAGTATTCTGCTTCAAACCCAACATCGTGTGCTGCACTGGAATCGACAAACAAAGGGTACACCAGTTTGCATCTGCTATTCGTAGTTGTAAGCCGCCAGAAGTTTACAAAGGCAAGGGTATAATGTACATTGATGAAGTAATCAAGAAGAAACAAGGAAAGAAGTCGAAATGATGGATATGCTTCGTTTTGATTGTAGCGTGTTTTGCTTCTTTGGATGGCTGATGCACGAAGCCTTCTGTGGTCAACATGCCTTGGCTTAAGTTTTTTTCTAGTGACTAGTAAGTTTATTGTCTCAATGACCTCTAAGTTTTGCTTTCATTAGATGCAGATTAAATGTTGCTGCGGCTGTACCATTTCTGGTTTAATACTAACACCCATAGTGCTTTGCTAGAGCCAGATGTCTATTTCTCATATAACAGTATCTACTTGCTGATTTGCCATCAAGTAATCCATTATGGTGTTATCACTTTTACAAATCAACTGCCTCTCATTCAGGAAACATCACCAAACATCAAGTTCTGGTCATACAAAATTTACAAAATAATTTCAATTGTTCAACGTCTCAACAGCTAATAAGCATCAATCCGATCCAACACATTTACAAATGTAAAAATTAACAAGAGGATGTGCTCAAACATGTAGTGTCACCAAACAAGTCACGTGAGGCGCCAGATTTTCTGCTTGAGATCCAGGGTATCAAATGACACAAGCTAATCAAGAACATAAATTCTAGAGGCAATATCTTGGACCAGCCAATCAAATCCCTCAAGGAGCCCTTCCCCGGTATATGCACTACAACCTACAATTTTCCAGTGTCGAGTTTTATCCATAGCCTCCAAATTAAGGACCTGCAAAACCATCACAAAAGCAACTCAACCACATGGAAAGACATGGCAGACACTTAAGTCAACCTAAGGTGGACAACCACGAACTAAATGGCTCTAGTCAGAGCCCTATCACTTAATTCAAAGTCAAACTGATTGATAACATATCATTCCATCGTCCCCTCCCAAGAAGACGCAGATCATCACCACACCATTCAACATTTTTTCTGTCCAATATGCAAGTTCTTCAGAGAGGACATGTGAACAATATGGAGATACATCAGCTTGGAGTCATATTGTTTACCAAGAGTCAAATGTCCCTCACATAAGCCATAAAGATTTCTCTAGCAAAGCACATTGCGAACCATCGGTCCTATCCTAATGGTGAGAATGAATGGGTTCCAAGGCCTCATGCTTGGACTCTCAGGACTACAATATGCTGGACTTGCAAACATTTATACCATTTCAACAACAATTACACAATAGGACCAAAGTGTATGTATGGAACATTAAGAAGTCCAGAAACAAGGCAACAACATATATTCCACCCAAAATCCATGGAACATCTGCAGATAGTTAGGGGTGTTCAGATCACTATGGGGTTCAAAAAGAGAAATCTAAGTTCAAGTTCCCAACTTATTTTCCATAAAAAATGGCTTGGCCGGTGCACAAAGTGTTCTTCGGCTTAGTGCGGGGGTAGAGGGAGGGTGGGCGTATAAGTATGCAGCTTTCCCCTTACATTATTTTGCAAAGAGGCTGTTTCCACACCTAGAACCCATGGCCTCGAGGTCACTAAAGAAGCAACTCCACCATTGCGCTAAGGTTCGCCCCCAACTTACTTTCAAACTTTCCACATAATACAATTGACTAACATAGAAGTATTGTATCCACCAACACCATTACCTTGGCTATTTCGGCAGGTGTAAGAGCACCTTGTATGTCCTGCTTATTAGCCAATATCAGTAAGGATGCTCCTGATAACCTCTGTAAAAACGCAAAACAAAAAGAACAATGGTGACCTGAAGTGGCAAAAATCCCAACAATTAACTCATTCAAGAAGCTTTTAGATTACACATATCATCAGAAGGGGTTAACACAATGAGAAACATAACCAAGTGGGAGAATGGGAAGGAATTTTTCTTGATCACAATATACAATTTTCTTGATGTTGATCAATTTCACTCCACAGAAAAACAGAAAATACAGAAAACTATGAAAGGAAGAAAGCAAAATGTAGAATATTTGGAAGCTTAAGGTTAGAAAACCACCAAAGGCAAGAATTAGAGTAATGCTATGCATACATGCAATCAATACAACCACTTTATATGCACAAGAACTACGGCAGGAGGTCCCAATATTACATTTAATGTAGCTAATTACAAATTGAGAGACTACCAGGGGCATGAGTTAGGAGTATGAATATGGAATATGAATAGTTGTATCGTAAGTCAAAACCTGAAAAATAGAGCTAGATAAGCAAACAATAGCTTAAAGTGTACCTCTTCCTTCAAAAGATTATCCAGTTCCATCTTGCAATCATCCAACCTCCTGAGATCCGAACTGTCAACAACCCACACCAATCCATCAGTTTGTTCAAAGTAGTTTCTCCAATAAGATCTTATTGTTCTTTGGCCACCAATATCCCAAATGTTGAGGGTGTACCTGCCATTAGAACACAAAAATCAAATATTAAGCAGAAAAATATTTGCCTTTCCACACCCACATCAAAGAAATTACTAACTGATCTCAAAAAAAGGTTGCTACTTCAAATCATTAACCACTAACTAGTTTCAATCATCTAGTTTAGTGAAAAACACCTCGATCAAATCTTCCTTTTTGACAATTGAATGCAATTCTTGAGTCCCATATTTAGTAATTCCCAAACTCCTTCCTGTTTAGAAATATATCAATTCAAGAAAAAGTTTTGAAGCTGAATCCTAATTCTAATTTTGGTTGTTTGGGAACCGCAAAATAAACTTTTGTTATCATGAAACAAATGCTGATAAAAACTTTCATGAGCTTACATGTCTTCCAACCATCTGACGAAGTCATGTGATATTAAATCACGAAAACTTGTGCAGAAAAAATTTATCCAATTTCAGTCTGCACCTCACATATAGAAATTTTCAGGAGGAATTATCTTGTGATGAATAATAGCATTTCTTTAAACCCCATCTATAAAAAATGAGGATTTGTCAATCATAAACCAAAGCAACTAGCAAACCTTGGGATCAAAATTCCAAGTTGTTTTTCATGTTTTCAAGCAAAGGAATTCAGATAAATTCCATATTTGTCTTTAGGGTTGTAAGGAAAGATTACATCTTTTAAATTAACAATTAAACTGAACAAAATTCTATAGCATTTAATCTTTTTCTCTTTCGAACATATCCAGGAAAAAAAAAGAAGCCAAAAGCATTTTAACAAACAGTTGATCAGCAGTAAGAGAAACGTAAAACAGTAAGAGAAACGTAAATGAGAAAGAGAGTAAGAAGATCACTAACTTATTGTAAGTGATAGTCTTGATGTTGAAACCTAGAGTGGGACTGATGACGCTGGTGTCCTCTCCATTGATCTTTAGTACTATTGTTGTCTTCCCAGAATTATCAAGACCCCTGTTTTAATGAATCATTCAAAATCCCAATCAAAATCAGGAGAGAGAGAGAGAGAGAGAGAGAGAGAGAGAGAGAGAGAGAGAGAGAGAGAGAGAGAGCATACACCATGAGGATTCGCATTTCTTTCTCTTTTCTCTTGATCTTGCGAATAACGCTGAGTAGTCCCATCTGCGAACAAGAGAATGCGAGATTTTGATAGGGAATCCGACGATTAAGAGAAACCGTGCCCTCGGAAGATTAGAAGCTCGACTGGAAAATGCGAATCCGAGAAAAGGTTGAAATGCACCGTCGACCTTAATTTCCAAAATTACCCCCGATCAAACCTTCTAATCTCTTCTGTCTCCCGACCTTTTTTCTTTTCTCCAAACCTCCACGGTTAAGAGGAGAGACTATTGACTTGTAAATACTAGTAATTTGATAAATAATTATAATTTTAGGAGACGATAATTACAATTTTATTTGATAAATAATATCTAAAATTATAATTTTTAAAATTATGTATATATATATTTTAAAAAAAAAAATCAGGTGGTTTCCGCCTCTTGGCCGTCTCTCCATTGGCCCCTTGGTCCATAGAAAAGGAGGAAGAGAGATGGGAGAGTTCAAAATTAAGGTGAGAATTTAGGAGAATTATCAATGGAAAACTATTGCTCTTAACTCTTGTTCTGATAATTTCTATATTTCATCTGTTCAGTCCCCTGCAACTCCAAACCAGACAGGTAAGTGAAACCCCTCCAAAACTTTCAGGTTTCTTTGATTAATATGCCCAGACGAACAGCAGATTCAGCCTAAAAAATTGTTTCACGTCATAAACAATAAACATTCACAAAATTTCAACTTCTTCCCATCTTTGCATAAGCCATTAACATGAACAATAACCTCTTGGATGCCGGCATTCGTTTCGTTGACATGCTCCTCAACAGTGCCCTCTGGGTTTAGGGCAACTTGGGGCAAGAAAACAGCCATCTGCCACAAAGAGAATGAAGTTTTAGGCAGAAACCTTTCATACGCAGTCTCCATGAAGAAATTTCAGGAGTGATTTCGTGCTCGATGTGTTACTTTCGGATCCTTGGCGTCTTCACAAAGTGAACATTCCTGACAACAACTGCGCCAACTTCAATGCCATCAGTTGACTGTCCTCTGCTTCTACAGAAATTAGGCTTAGATGTGATGAGATCATTTACTTGGTATGAAGACTGTTATGGATCATATTGTAAAAGTTCTACCTTGGAGCAAGGTGCCATCCATGTCAAGCCAATAGAGTCACCTCCCAGATAGTCATACCACACTTTGAACTTGTTGGGGGAACTCTCTGCAAAACCGCATGAGTCGGTAAAGCTGGAGCATACTTCCACACTAGATGTTAAAATAAGAATTTTATAGCACTTGCCTCAATATCATTCAGAAAGCACCTCAATGGATCAAAGTCCACCAACAACTTATCCTGGGGATCCTCCAAACTACCCCTCATGTCTCTAGGAGATGAGGGGATGAAAGATCTTGCCCAGACAAAATGGACATATTGCAATTTTAATAGTTCCCAAGAAGCAGAAAGGGAAAAGAAAGGGGAAAAAAATAAAGTGCAGTCATCAAATAAACAATAAAGGGTCCAGCGAAAGCAAAAGAGAGCAGAGAACTGCAGGACGTGGATGGTACAGTCCAAACATGTTTCAGTACCTTGATTAAGCTCTGAAGGAAAGAGAAGCCGCTGGGGATATGGCAATTTGTCCTTGTGGAGAAGAACCACAGCATCAAAGTTACTCAAAGGAGTTTGGAAAAGGCACAGCAATGCAAAAATTGGATTACTCAGAGACGCAAAGGAAATGAAAAGCAGCAATAGCAAACTCAAGGGAAGCATCAGACATCCCATCTGTAAGCGCCAGTCTCATCCTCCAGTGTGAGTTTGGTTAACAAATTTGCACTGTTTCTAGCATATGCTACCAACCTTTTGAGCTCCTTTTGCACAACAACTTGTACTCATCAGAATCGGATTGAGACAAATAATTTAGCATAACAAACTACGAATTATTGGGTATTAAGAAACAGAAGAACATGTTAGAAGTTGCAGATTTGTCATCACTTAAGTGCAAGAAAACATGGATACCAAGTTTGCTGAGGTGTTTTATCTACTTGCCTCCGAGTTTTGACTTTGCAATCATGAGTTCGACATGCATAAATGTTGCATTATTTAAAATATGGCCACGCCTGCAACAAGCATGGTTAGAGAACAATGTCACTACTAGAAAACATGTTTTGTTGAAAGTAAGAAATCTGTCGCTGATACCTTTTAGCGATGGAAAAAAATCTATTGCTGAAAGCCACCCTACTAAATATCAGCGACGGAATACTATCCGTTGCTAAAATTAGCGACGGAAAAAATCTATTGCTGATGATTAGAGACGGAAAAAAATCCGTTGCTGATAAAAAAAAAATAGCGACAGATATCCGTCGCTGATTTTTGAGTTATAAGGAGAATGCATGCGGCTCCACGCCCACCCAGCGCCCCTGCCTGCACCACACTTGCCCTGCCCGCTTGTGTGCTGCCTCCTTTAACTTGAAAATTCCTTGCTCCTGCGCTTCTGTGTGGCTTCGAACTTGTGCCCGGGAAAAAGCTCAACAACATTACAACCATAAGACCACACCTACACATCTGCTCATATTGTTTTTTTTTTTATTATTTGTTATCTTTAGATCACAATTTTTTTAATAATAATAAAATGATATAAAATGATAATTTATTATAAATTAATAAATAATTAGCTTAAAATAAAATAATAATTTTTAAAAAAAAACTATATTATTCTTCTACAAAATAAAATAACAAGAAAAAAAATTAAACAAAAAAATAAAAAAATAAAAAAATAAAAAATAAAAAATCCGTCGGTAATTCGTCGCTAAAATTTCCGTCAGTAATCCGTCAGTAAAATTCCTGTTGGTAATCCGTTGGTGATAGCTGTAAGAATTTTATTTATTTATTTAATTTTTTTTACTGTTAACTACATTGGCGACGGAAATATTTCCGTTGCTAATTTCTGTCGCTAATTTAATCCGACGTTAATCCGTCGCTATTATTGACGAATTTTTTCTGTCAGTAATTTTCCGTCGCTGATAGCGTATTTTCTTGTAATGTGTATAACTAAGAACTACTTACCAGTGGGTTTGGTGGTTCCATGGTCCAAGCTTCAGATACCAAGTTCGGTTAAGTCTGACATTGGAAGCATAGAGACTCCAGTAAAAAATAATAATCATAATGATGTACACTCAAACAAACTTTTAGCCCGTACATTGATCTCCATTTCGTCTTGCAGAGACAAGTCCACATTTAAGTCAACAATTAAAGCAGAAAAAGTCCAGTCATACTCTGATAACAATCGCAAAAATCTGCAAAGCAAGTTGATAGGCACAATATGAAAACATAAGCATCATCGAGACCATTAAGTTCAATATCAACCCAACATCTTGGAGATACATACGCAGACATGCACCCAAAGAAAAAAAAATCCCATGACATATTTAATTCCCAATGTCTAGATTTAACACTATGCCAAAACCTAAGATACAGTTACACATTCCATAACTTTGCTTAACTCCAAGGCAATCTATATCAAAACACTTTGATGTTGTTTGATTTGTTTATGTGCACTTGAATTTGCAAGATCAAGATATCAAACACAAAGACAATGGTGCTGACACATCTTCGTAAAATGTAAATTAATAAATAACAATCACAAATTGAAAATAGTGCATCAATTTTTGTCAAACAATCCTGGGAACAGTTTGAAAAGAATTCACAGATAGTATGTAACTCGAAAGGAGGAAAAAGGAACTCTTCATGTGTATTCTATTCAAAAAAAGCAGCTCAACAGCCCTTTATCTTCCTTTAGTTTCCCATCTGATAAAGGTGAAACAAGAACTCTATTTCAGGTTACATGAAGAATTTCAAGCTAATGCTGGCAGATTGTCCATTTCAAAATGAATAAAAGAGACTAATAAATGACAAGCACAATGTAGCTTTCTTGAAGGTAAATAACCACAATTAAAACAGCCTAACAAAACTTTGGAAACATGCAAAAAAATATTGTGCACTATTTTTACCCATTACAAATTTCATAGATAGGCTTTCTTTTTTGGGTGCCCAATTTCGATATCTAGAGAATTTGAAATCAAACCCTCCATTTCACAAAATTCAATTAATCAAATCACCAATCAGGTGCGAGAATTGAATTAGCCATGGCTCATTGCACAAATCAAAATTAAACTTATCCAAACCATTTAGCTTGCTCCTTGAGTTCCTTAATTTGATTTCTACATTTCCCCAGAAACTACCAAAATTGGGAAACATCATTGGATCATAACATTTTATCTTAAAAACTATTCCATGTACGATGAACTGAAACCATTGACATACCTTAGGCATCCGAACCAAAATATCAACGTTCACATTAGGCTTTGCAACGCACTGTATGGCAAAACTTCCCCCAATTTGAACCGAAACCGGCTTCTTGAATGTGAAATTAACTTTATCGGCGCCAATATCCCGAACAAAACCCGGTGCAACATCGGCATTAACCTTCAATTTCAATCAAAAACCAAATTAAACATTAGGTTCAGAAAAAAGAAAAAAAAATACAAGCCGAAAATTTTCAAAAAAATAGGGTTAGAGAGAGAGAGAGAGAGAGATCCAAACCTTCGGGGATTTTGTTGATAGATTCTTTAATGGCAGAAATGGTTTCGTCGACGAACTTAGTCGGTGAAGGTGAATAGTCGAGCTGGACCCCCTTCAATAACTCTCTCACCTTCAACTCCAAAGGGTCTGTATGAGCGTTCGGCCCCATTTTCTTTGGAAGAATCTGATAGAAGGAATGTTTCTCTGATCGTCAAATTTTAGGGTTTTGAAAGTTTAGGGGATTGGGGTTTAGGGTTTCCAAGAAGACGACAGAGAGAGAGAGAGAGAGAGAGACGCGTCTTGAGCCCAAAACTTTTGCCGGTGGTAGATCTTGATTTGGGCCTGGCAGGAGGATGTAATTTGGGCCTTTCAAATTCGATTGGAATTTGGCATTTGCTTTTTTTTTTTTTTTTTTTTTTTGGTCTCGTGCACTTGGTTCGCCGCTGAGTATCCGAAACTTTTCTATGATTAATCTCTACCGAACTGGTGTCAAGTCTCAATCGGGAGGGAGCTCTTCCAACATCGTTTTTGTCACTACCAAAACTTAAACTCCGATTCTTGGTGTGGGGTGCTAGTGCCCAATCCAGATTTTATTCAACTAATCCAGTTCAAACACCGTGTGACTCATTTTAAGGATTGACTCTCTCAAATTCTTTTTCGTCAGTTTTAAGAATCGAATTCGAGATCTTTGATAAAAGGGTTATTTTTATTATTATTATAATAATATTTGGTTTAATATATTTTCCCAATGAAATTAGTAACACTGCCTCCTATTATTTTTTTTCCTCATTCACTATCTTTTAAATATATACAGATAAACTCATAAAAATTACAGTAATTACAGATTGTTAAGTTCGCGAGTTGATCATTTGCCCCAACTACAATTTCTTGAACTCCATACAAAATGCAGGATAACACAAAATAATATGCAGCGAACAAGCATACGATGAAATTATATAACTAAAAAAAGAATCTAATATCAATTAAGGTAGAAACTGTTTATCCTAAATAAATGCTAATTGGACTAACAAAGGTAGTAGTACAATGAAGAGACTACTATACGGGCATTTAATATATGATCAAATGCATTAACTTCTGTGCAATTGTACGAGGGTCCTGGATTGGTATATGGTTTATAATCGTGTTGAATGGCTGCACATTTATTATTACTAAAAAACAAATAGGAAAGAGACAAGACGTGGACAACTATTAATACCCACAAAGTAGTACTCGTGTCCTACCCAAACCCAAATGTCCTCTTTCAGATGCTCGTGTAGCCATCATCACTCAAAATTTTTCAGGCAGGGCGGACCACCATTTGGTTCCATGGATCCTTCCCTAGCCGCCAAGGGGTAATGCCAACTTAGGAGATGCACTTTGGATCTCAAGTATCAATCTTGATTAACTCACCATGTCATGTTTCATATGCTTCTTTGCACCATGATGGACAATTGATCTAAATGATAATAGTATTAAATTTTTTAATTAAATTTAAAATTTAAAATTTATGAATTAAAAGAATTATAATGGAAGAACTCTATTTTAAATTACATTTAATAACGTTTGAATCAGATTAATTAGAATAAAACTCTGAATATAAATTAATTCAACACAAAAAAAGTGTTCTTTTGCTATTCATGCAACAAGAAATCCTTAGATCCTTAGATTTAGATAATATAAAGAGAAAAATATGGTAAATATAATTAAATAAAATGTCAAAAATATATTCTTCCTAAATAGTCAACTCCTGGTCGTTAATAATTATGTGGTATGGTAACGGTCGGTATGAACCCATAAAATTTAGGTCACGATGCTACTGCCCCATGCAACCATTCCAAAAGCCCACGTAATTGGAGGCTTAATAAGATTATTATTTCCAAAAAATTATGAAATTGGAATTACACCATGCTGTGGGCATTTGCCTTCCAGCATCACCTAATTTCTCTACTTAAGTCTCAATGATTCAATCTCTGGTTATTAATAGACTAAACAAGGTATTTACTCTTAACTTGAAACCGAGAGATTTTGAGTTCAATTCTCTTCAATAGAATTTTTTTTTTTTTTTTTTTTTTTGCTCTTTATTTCTCATTTCCCTTATATCTTATCAGGTCAACTAGTCTCCTATATAATTGAAAGAGGGTAAATTTATAGGTCTGGTTATTAGACTTGAAATGCTTGTCACTTTTGCTCGTCTTCTTTCATTCAATTTGACCATGTCCCCTGCCCTGCCCTGCCTGATTTTATTTTCTTTTATTATAGTATGTTATGTGTAGACAAACATTCAAGCGCCCAAACCCACAATTTCAAAATAAAATAAAATAAAAGTCAAGAGAGATATTCTTCAACGCAATACACCCAGTATGGTTCAATTTTTTAATTTTATTTGAAAAGAATTTTTAAATAATTTAAAATGATTCAAATTTAAAAATTTTGTAACATTATGTAAAATTTTATAATCTGTCACGTAAACTACTTAATAAATTGATCAAAGTTCTAAATTAATTAATAAAGTTCATTCTTGGCCCGTAAATGCTGGCCAATTAGTTGCTAAAATTTTAATTTTGAGGTTTTACAAATTGCATTTGAATCGGTTATTCATTGAAAAAAAGAAAAAAGGGAAAATTGGAACATTCAAATCAAACACAGAACATATTATTCAAAACAAACAAATATACTGACGCCTAATAACTCAGTTAGTTCAAAAATTGATGTTCTTAAACCATAATTGGGATGCTGATCCTCTATAAGAATGAAAAAATCAGCACTGGAAGATTTATCCTTAAAGTGGACTTTGCAAGCGGTTGACCTAAATTAATTAAAACGAAACTTTAGATATTGGGTTGGATTGACGAGGCAGTCATGATAAAAAAAATAATTCCAAAACCATGTACCGCAATAATGATACAATTGAAAAACTACCAAAAGCAAACTGCAGGTGTGACAGCACACTGAAACCTTCCCCGAATCTTTGTCCACAAAAGTATAACGTAGACTCATACTTTGAACATGTTTGAAAACCCTACCAGTGCGGTGCTTTCCTGGCTACGTGCTTTATGGGGTTTAGCCTCTTTTTTTTAATTATATTTTAATTAATTTGATTAGAATATTTATAAAAATTCTATTTAAAAATTAATTTTTTAAATATAATTTATTTATTTTTAAATTTTATTTTTAAAATTTAATTAAAATATTTAGTTTTCATATTGTGAATCGATTTAGCTAACCAGTAGTGAGGATTTGCTTTGTGTTCCATGTAGGAGACAATTGGAGGTTGCAGTCAAATGTTCCAAATTCCATAGATGCGTGTTCATGATATTGACAGCAACTTATCTATCATATTCATAGGACGGCTTATAGGTTTAGGTGGTTTTCTTTTTCTTCTACACAAACATTGCACTTTTTCAAACGTTTGGTCTATTGGGGGTTTTTTTTTTTTGGCTTTCTCTTTTCCCTATTTACAACTCAAGAGAAGAATGTCGAGTAACTTTAACCATAAACCCAGCAAAGAAGATTCTGTGAACAACGACATCACTAGACCAATGCCTAATCCCCTTTTTGAGAGAGAGAGAGAGAGAGAGAGAGAGAGAGAGAGAAGAGATTCACTTCCTGTTGTAAATTGGGTTTTGGATATGGTGGGTTCAAAGGAGAGGGCCTCTCTTAATTGAATTTAATTAGTTTATTATAGTAAAATGCCTCGATCTTGTTTAACACAATTCGCATGCATGCATGCACGCAGAGTTTAATCACTCCACGATGCCCACGTGGCACTTGGATTAGGTCAAAAAATACCCACGAGATCAAGATATCTGTGCCCTTGCCTTGGAAAAGAGGTCCAAAACGGCGGGTCCCACGAAATCCAACGAGCCATGAAACATCATTATTAATAAGCACGTAACATAATACAGTGCATGGAAGGGGGGAGGGAGAGAGAGAGAGAGAGAGAGAGAGAGAGAGAATGTGGCGGTGAAGAATTTATTTTATTCGTTGATTTTAATAGCTGTTTAAGCAAATCCCACAGTTGCATTAAAAGGGTATAAACATAGATCCAGTATTAATTACGTATAGATTTTTATGGAAGAGAGAGAGAGAGAGAGAGAGAGAGAGAGAGAGAGAGAGAGAGAGAGAGAGAGAGAGAGAGAGAGAGAGATTTAAACACGCACTAATCTTCGATTTGTCGAGCGCGTGTTAAATGTGAAGAACTAACATTAAATAAATTTATTCTCTGTGACACTAATAGATTATTATTATTATTATTATTATTATTATTATTATTATTATTATTATTATTATTATTATTATTATTATCATCATCATGACCCACAAAATATTATTAATATAAATTGAGTTAATACAAAAGTAACTACAGATTTATATTTATAACATTTTAAATTTTGAGCTCTTAGTATTTAACTTTTCTCGATTAGAAGTAAGAAGTATGAGTTGAATAAATGATTATGAGGGCCGACCAAAATAATCGTACTTAATTATTAAATTTTCATACCGAGCATTGTCTAATTACTTAAATTTGTTTGAAAGCTGATGAAATAAATATTTAAAAGAGAGAGAGAGAGAGAGAGAGAGAGAGAGAGAATTAGAGTAACAAAGTGAATGATGAAGAAAATTGCGATGAGGAATTAAGAAAAAGGGTCACTTGAACAAAGGTACATAGGATAGAGTATGATACACGCACCAAAAGTTTGTGCAGAGGAATAAGAACCGGGTGCATGTGGAAATACAGAGAGAGAGAGAGAGAGAGAGAGAGACGCACAATTGTCTTGGGTATCACGTAGCCCCTTAATATTTTTATTTTGTAGTTTACAAGGCAAATAGAGAGCATCTTTTGGAAAGCGGTGGTCGTCCCGTTTGCCGAACAATGTACACCAACACCAATCTCTAGACGATCCGATTCTCTCTCTCTCTCTCTCTCTCCTCTATCCTTCATGTTTTTTTTCTTTTGAATCTTTTCATCGAATCGATCGATATTCCAGAGGGGTTTGTTTGTTTGGGCTTGGAGGGGGCGATGATGAGTGTGGGGTCACATTTACTATTTTTTCCCCAAATTTTTGTTATGTTTTTGTTTGATTGTGTTTTATTTTTTTTCTTTGCCTTTCTTTTTCTAAGTTTTACTACCCCTATCTTTGACTCAAAGATCTTCCTCCAAAACATCAACTAAGAATACATGTTGCTTTGATGATTGCAGAGTATCACATTTGGATCCCTTTTATCTCTTTTACCTTTTTCCCCATCTCTCTCTCTCTCTCTCTCTCTCTCTCTCTATTTTTTCGCTCTCTTCATGATACCAAATCTTAGAGATTAGTACGCTGAGGGCACAATGGGTTGTGATGAGATTGAGATTTGGGGAAGTTGAGGCAATTATAATGACTAGGAGGGTGTGGGTCAGTGAGAGGATATTTGAATTTTTGTGCAATGGTGTTTTTGAAAGAGGAGGTTTCACGTGATTCCACGGTACGGCACTGGTCGAAACTGATTGAAACTGGTTGTTGATGAGGGCATATAATTGATTTTAGATGCCATGGATTGGGCGACCACTACAACTTACGATGACGGGGTGGGATGAGAGATTATTGTGGTCTTCTTTCCCTTCAAAACCCCACTTGAAAAATAACACATTTCTTCTAAGCTAATACTTCCACGCGCCTACGCCTACGCCTACGCCTAAAAATTTCAAAAAAAAAATACTAAATATATTTAGTTTTAGCTATTTTTCATTATCAAAAAATATACATGTATTAGCTAAATTAGTTAATAAAAATATTATTTCCAATTTCAATAATAATTAAAATTTTGTTATTTGTTACAATTTTAAAATTTGACCGAACACCGATACTTATTAAGTAAAATCTTGAATTTAAATTTTATGTACAGAAAAATATACATTACGAGAATTTTATCCTTTAAAGATTCAAAATTATTAGTAAATATCAATATTTTATCAAAAAAAATTCCCGCATGAGTTCACTAAATAAGAGTGAACCAACAACTAATAACAGAGATTAAAGAGGAAATGAGAAATTTACATAAAAATAAATTAATTACAAAAAAAAACCAATATAAGTTGCTATATCTAACAATGGAGACAGTCCCACTTTTATAAAGTAAAGAGCCCAAGTATAAATTTTACATCAGAAAATTAATTTGATCAACACAGGAACAAAGGGAGAAGGTAGCCGTTGCTCGACCAGTTTTAGTTTGACACACGTTATTCTTTTTGTTTCTAAGTCTTGCTACATGTTATTCTATTTAAAGTTAATGTACACTAATTGTGCGAAATGGTGCAGTAACAGCTGCCATGCTCGTGAATATGATGTTATATTAGCCACCTCATGCTTTCGTACGATGTTCATGCGACTGTATTATGGTTTTATTTACCTATCCTGTGGTGTGAGCGTGTGGGAGACGCGATTGGCTAGAGAAGTGAAGTGAGAGTCGGGCATTCCATTTTCCTTGGGAGGCTGGCACAGAGAGAGAGAGAGAGAGAGAGAGAGAGAGAGAGAGAGAGAGAGAGAGAGAGAGAGAGAGCAGAGATACAGGATACGGACAGAGGTTTTTGATGTGGGTATGGGGACTGAGGACTGAGAACTGAGGACAAATGTTGCCTCGTGATCGGAGAAGGCAGATCCATGGAAGACTGTTCCCGCTAGTCACGTGGGTTCTTTTGACTACCCAATGACCAACCCCAATCTCTCTCCTCTCTCTGTCTCTGACCATCTCACACTTGCATTGTGACCAGAGCCTCTCTCTCTCTCTTTCTCTCTCTCTCTCCCTCTCTCTTCCCTTTCTCTTTCTCTGGCGTATATAAATTGGGCACACAGAGGAAAAACTACCGCTAGTGCTACTCTTACTCCTGTTACGGCGATAACAAGAGGAGTACTGCAGGTATCAAAAGTGGTCCACGTAGTCATCTAATCAAAGAAGACCAAACTCAACTCAAAGCCCTCCCTACCCACACACTACCGTCACTGACTCGAAAAACTGACTTAATATTTTGGGCCCCTCCCCTATCTCTCTCTCTCTCTCTCTGCCACACACCACTTTCTAATATAGCTCTCTCTCCTTGCCATTATACGTATGTTTTTTGTTCTCTATTCCCCTACACGACAAACCTTGAACTGTAGCTGCTGACTGTTATTTCGCCATTTTATTAACTTATAAAAGCTATCAGGCAATTACCCACATCTCTCTACCCTTGTGCATTCAATCTCTCTCTCTCTCTCATCCTCTCTCCAAGTCCTTCAAACATTATATAATTGCACTGTTTACTTATAGTGCTTGTACTCCATAAACCCTCTCCACTATAAACACCCACATCTCTTCCACATTTTCTTTCCTTCAGTAACTTTTCTCCTTCCTAGTTTGAATTCTCATCTATTTTGTAGTGAGAGAGAGAGAGAGAGGATGCATCATCGTTGCAGTAGTGGTTCACAAGGGAACATGGTGGGACCATGTTCATGTGGTGTGTTTCACAGTCAAACAAGTTCATCTTTCTCCATGTTCTTCTCAATGCCAAACAATCATCACAGGCCTTCTGCTGTTGATGAATATTCAACAGAGATGTATCCTTTTACGTCCTCATCGGTCGACTGCACTCTCTCCTTGGGAACCCCATCCACTCGTTTGACAAGTGAGGAAGAACAGAAACGTCGTCGTCCTGGTTCATGCATGTCGAACTTCTGTTGGGATATCTTTCAAGCCAAACAACAAAACCCAACATCAACTACACACGCATTTCACAAGGCAACACGTTCAGGCAACACGAGCAGTAGCATTACCACCAACTCCGTCAATGACTCTCTTCTTGCTCGCAGATGCGCTAATTGTGACACCACTTCTACACCCCTTTGGCGCAATGGTCCTAGAGGCCCAAAGGTTTTACTCTCTCTCTCTCTCTCTCTCTCTTTCTCTCTTTGTTATCATGACATTTTATGTTGTATGTTGATTGTAGTCATTGTGCAATGCTTGTGGGATTCGTTTTAAGAAAGAAGAGCGAAGAGCCTCGGCTGCAGCGGCAACAACAACTGCAAACCATAATGCAACAGCAGGAGTGATGGACCATCAAAACATGATGTCTGCTCACCAGAACAATTCATGGGTTCACAACTCACAGACGACGTCTCCGAAAATGCCATGCTATGGCAGTGAATTTAGGTTCATAGATGACGATGATCGTAACCAAGACAATGGAATTTCATTCCTCTCATGGCGTTTAAATGTCACTGATAGGCCAAGCCTTGTCCATGACTTTACTAGATAAAAAAAAAGGATGATGATGACCATTGATTGTGAGGATGTTGACGATGATGATATGATAAGGAAAGATGTAGATGGTTTATGGGGTCATAAAAAATTCTTTTCTATTTTTGATGTTGTCTTTCTTTTTCTTTGTTTTTTTTTTCCCTTCTCTTTTTTCCCATCTTCCTTATGGAAGATGGAGTAAAAACGGGGTAATCCTATGAGGAACTTATGGAAGTTGTGTTTGTTGGACTTCACTTTTCTTTAGTTTCTTTTTCTTTCGGTCTCTTCTTCGGTATGTAACTCTTTTTGTTAATTCCCTTTCCTGTCTATCAGATGATTTTGAACAATTATAACTTTAAGTGCAATCTTAATTGTTTCTTTTTTACTGTTATATAAAAGTTCATCTGTGCGTCTCTCTCTCTCTCTCTCTGGTCAAATGGGACTAACATATTATATTAATATCCTTGAAAAAGTACTAGTAGTTTAAGCACTGACTCTGACTGTGAGGCTACTGTGCTCGTGAATAACAAATAAGATGGGTGACGATGAAGCTGGAGATCCCAATGCATTTAATTCTGGTTAGACATCTGACCGTTCAATTAGGATGGGCCAGCCTCTGGACTGCTCAGTCCAGTCCAGAACAACTTAGAGACAAAATCCTGTTAGCTTCATGTGCTTTGAGAATCTTTTTTACACTCGTTTGTGTCCAAACCACACAGGATTGGTCCAATCTAGACGGGTCTTACTTAACCCGTTTGAAATTAATAGTCCGGGACAGCCCTAGTAAGCAGACCTTTGCAAAGGGACCATATCCACTTATGGATCCTCAATCCTCATTAAATGAGATGGTCTTGCACATTATGTGACCGGACTGTGTCCAGTTCAGACACTTTCTTGGAAATTATGATTCATGATCCTCTTCGGGGATTGAAGTACAAGAAATAGTGAAGAGAGGAAAATGGGATAATAGTGTTTAAGTGTCATGATTTTTCTACCATGTCCGGTTGGTGGCCGTTTGATAATTCAGAATCAAATCTTGATCATTCAAAACTTTTCAAAAATTAAAAGAGTTGGATGGTTAGAATTTCATCTTGGCTCATCCCAAGGCCAGAGGTGGGCATCAATACCGACAAGAATAGTAAAATGACTATAATTTTTAGGCCAGGCCTTAATGAAGGGAGAATCAAAGACTGGATGTAGTGTCAATGGGTGTTGGCACATTTTTATGCAGCCAACATCAAGGGGGCTGCGCCCACTGCCAAATCTGCTGCTCCCTGTACATTTCCAAGGTTATTTTGGTATTGAGGAAAAGCATTTCCTCCATAATAACTGTACTTACCTGTTGCGTGATGGTGCGAGTCCCTCAAGATTTCGAGTTTTGAACAGCCCAC
Organism: Dillenia suffruticosa; assembly: GCA_033439265.1. NCBI lineage: Eukaryota > Viridiplantae > Streptophyta > Magnoliopsida > Dilleniales > Dilleniaceae > Dillenia > Dillenia suffruticosa. The sequence continues at coordinate 1,677,195 of JAVTVX010000012.1, read as the reverse complement.
CAAAGGGTAACAGCCCACTTCAAAAACCTAAAACAATATCATAAACATAGTTAGGCATTGGATGACTGGGGCACAAAAGGGTCTGGCCACCACCTCCAGGCAACCCGTAAAAGGGCCTATAATTTAGATAGGGGGCAATAATCGAACTGAAAGACACAGTTCCAAATAACAGACCCGTTAAGGGACGAAGACAACACATGAGAGGCCTAGACACAACCTTGTGGTTGGGGCTTCTGAAATTTTCACTACTACACCAAGGCATGTTCTCACTTTCATCATTGCTTCTTAACCAACGGACTAGACTGCAGTTGCAATATAGCTAGTTTTGTTTACTAATAATTGGGTTCGCCATCAACTGTGTGCAAATCGCAGGAGTTGTTTCATAAATAAGAGCAGCACAATTTAGCAAGTAGGAAATCTAGATACTTGCGTTTGTTCGCAAGAGGAGATCTGCAGTCACTCTATTCTTCAAGTAATGAGTTGATGTTTTATAAATGCCTAGTGCCTCAGTTCTGCAACAAAAAGTTTGAAATGTCATGCTACAAGGGCTTCAAACAGCAAGAGGAGCAAAGCCAGTAAAATTTAGTATATCAGAATGCAGTTATAACCATATTTAAATCACCTCTACAGTTCCTTTCTCAACACTCTGTGATTGTACTTTCATAAGATACTATAATGTATAAAGATGTATTCATGCCGAATCATGCAAACTCTTATCAAGGGAAATCATAGCAATCTGAATCAGAATCCATCCCCCAAGGAAGATAAGACTTCACAAATGAGAAAACATTCTGAAAAGCCAAAACAACTCTGTGTAGGTAATGCATTTAATCATGTGCCCTTTGAAAGATAAGGGTTGTTGAACTCGTTCTGCTCCATGGTCTGTCCACGAGGTTAAAGGATCAGGAAAATGACTTTAAGACACATAAGCTCACAAAACCCAAGCCAAACTATAATCTCAACTTCTCAAACACAATTAATTTCGTCCATCATCTTTTTCATCTCTTGATTCCTATAGATGAAACAATACTCCAAACCCACCTTAGAACCTAAGTTCACACAGTTATGATCCTATAGTAAATATGTCCCGTGCAAGAAAGGTTATAAAATGAAAAGTTATGAAAGGGAACAGTTTTGACGGAGAAGGCTGTGAATTTAGTTCCCTATGAGTAGATCTTGTTGCATTAAGTAGAAGGGGAAGAACACAATAATGACAACATTAGAATGTAGAATAGCAGGAAGTATGAAAGAAGCCAAAGGGAAAAACAAGATATAACAAAGGTCTTCTGGAAACAATTCATCAGAAAACCCTTTGTCAGTGATGTAACTTGTGAGATGTTCAGGAACGACAGATGCCCAATCCGTATGTGAAAGACAGCAAGCAGCAACCTGAAAAAGATCTGTTGTTTGCTAGTTTTCCAAATAGATTGAGAGACTAAACTTCAGTCATGCAATATGGACCGGAATGGCCTGATACTGGTTGGTGAGCCTATCCTATGGCCCTCTGAATAACAATATATTCAACATTTCCTGTATCGGGAAACCTAGGAAATTGTAATGCAAAATTTTGTGGGATATTAAAATATGAACCTGGAAGAAAAGAACTTCTAGGGAAACATTAAAAAGATCTTTCTATTGAGTATGGGATTTGGTGAAACATGGAAAGCACAAATAAACTGAATATTGATAGTTAAATTTTAGGCTCACAAGCTATGCCTGGTTTAAAGAACAACTCCAGGAGACATCTAGTATGGAATCAAACAATAATCAATCGCCATACTTGGTGATTCACATCAATCATGAAGCAAACAAGTATTTGAAGATTTATCCATGAAAGATGGGCCAAAAGCCTTTAGAAGTCCTTTCTTGTCAAATCATTCTAAAAATGGTCAATGCCGGTTAGGATCATCCAGAATAGCACTTCAAAGCAAAATACTATGAAAATGGACAATATCCAATCAAGCACTTATCATCAGGTGCAGATTTCCAACTTAAAAGGTATAGGTTAAAATGGACAATGTCCATACCGCCTCAATGTTTACCCTAAATTCGCCAAAATTGGCTAGGTTGGTGGATCCATTATGACCCCATGAATCACACACAATAACATCCCATGGTGATTGAGGGTAGAGTGTGGGATGTTGGTGTGATGGAATCTGAATCCCACATCGGCTAGCACTAGAGTGATCCCAGGTGATTGCACCGAACGTCTTTTGTGGACAAAACCATGAAACTTTCAGGTTCAAATGGATAATACATCATGCGACAAGGTGGGTCATTGCACTTGGTATTAGAGCAGTGCTTTGGCCAATAGCATGTGCCTGCAGGGACATGGGATCTTGAAGGAGGGAATTGTAACATCCAACATCGATTTGGGGTGTGTGATTGCACCCCCAACATACAGAGGTGCATTTTGTAGACAAAATCGGGAGACCTTTGAGTTAAAGTGGATATTGAGTCAAAGTGGATAATATCTCACATATTGGAACGGGTTGTTACACACAGGAACAATATAAGACTACATTTCTGAGACAAAATGCAGATGTCTCCATGCACAACACCATAAACATAAAGCTATACAATTCCCCAATCAGCTACAGTCCTTATGTCCCCAAAACCTAGAAATCAGGGGCAAAGGGAGAGAGTGGCTCCCCCCCCCCCCCCACCCCACACACGAAAAGGAAAAAAAAAATCAAGGACACAATTGTATGTAATATAATTTCAAACATTATAACTCCAAATGTTGTTGCCCTACTAAACATTGTAACTCACCTTGAAAACCCTGAATGCGCGTTATATTTTAAACCCCCCCCCCCCCGCGATAAATTTCTGACTCTCATGCTAGAAACTAGTTTCCAACTTGGAATTCCTAAAAATTAGTCAAAAAAGCAGCAACTCAATTTCCAAGAAATACAGGTCTAAGCTACAATTGTATATCAGAGTCGCGTAAATTCAAAAATAGAAACAGCACATCATCCTAATTTAAGGGGAACACACTAATTTAAAATCATGAAAGTTAAGTTCAAGGACACATAAACCCTAGTTTCAAAGAAATGACCAATTTACACTACAATCGCAAACAAAAAATAGTGCCATTTCAAAATCAGAAACTAGGCGATTTAATGATTTACCGGTGTTTTAACCATGCACAATTGGGGGATACAGAAGACCTCAAGGAGAAACAATTTGGAGAATGAATTGATAATTAGAACTATGAATCTCAATTTTGTTAAGAAAAGGATGGATGAGAGAGATTTTACCCTAACTCACCAGAAGAAGCTCTTCATAATCGTAATTCGCCTCCTTATAAACCGTAAATGCACTGCAACTGATCAATTCGACCACGCACAGAGAGAGAGAGAGAGAGCGCGCGCGAGCGGGCGAGTGAAAACAGGAAAAGGAGGGAAAGTCTCATTTTGATCGGAAGAAAGTTGGAGCCAAGAAAGCCCGGCCCGCTAACCGCGCGAGTTTCTGTAACAATTACTAACCGATTATAATTAATAAAAATAGTTAATGATTAATTATGATCATTAATTATTTAGTAGTTAATTTAATAAATTAACCGATAGTTAACAAATTAATTGATACAAATGAATAGAATTAGTTAATAGAAATAATATAAATAATAATCTCAAAATATATAATGGACACGGAATAAAATAATATTGAAATTTCTCTTTCTCTCTTTGTATTTTTTCTCCCTCTCCCTCTCTCTCTCTCCCCCTCTCTCTCTCTCTAACTTCTCTCTATCTTTTACCATTTTCTAGAGTTAGATTATTACAAATTGATATCAAAAGAACATATTAATGATGATATCTTGTAAAATTCTTCAAAAATTGAATTTCCGGAATTCATTGGGAAAAATTATTTTCTAGAAGTAGGATTTTAATTGTTTAAGAAAAATCTATTAATGGTGAATTTTTGTCAAACCCTCAAAAAATTGAATTTTTGGCATTCAATGAAAAAAAATCCTTCACCGGAAAGTAATTCTAAAAGAGTTTCTCTCAAATTTCATCGTCTCCACTATTCTCCCTGCAACTCAAATCAAATTAATTATTTTTCTCAATCACCTTATCTCTTAATACAAATTATCTCTCAACACAAAGTAAGTTTTGGTTCAAGATTCATAAATTTAAAATTTTAATTCTTTGTTTTCCGTCATTGAGGGTAAGATTGTTTTCAAATGGGAGAAATGTTGTAACAAGACTAATAATATTAATTAATTTTGTCATGTTAAAGTATATAAAATTAAATTATTTAATGCATTTTATTAATTTTGTACCTCCCCTTATTTACAAAATATGCCCAAAATTAATTTTATACACAATTTTCTAAAATTTAAATTTAGAAAATATTTAAAAATTTTGAGAATTTTTCGGTCTAAAAAATATTTTAATAATTTTATACACTCCTTTATATACAAAATTATTTCAAAATTAACTTTATGCATAATTTTTAAATATCATGCTCCAAATTTATTTATTTATTTATTTAATCCAAAGGTCTAACATGAAATATTTCAAAGTTTATTAGACATTTTTAAAAATATTACAGGGACTTGATTGCAACAGTTAATAAAAATACATTCGATGAGAATATATTAATTGTTCAATTACAAGATATTCAAAATACAATCCACGTGGTGGATATTTGATCATTCAATCACAACTCATAGAGTTTCAATTGTTCACACGTGTCGGTTATTTTAACACATTGAATGTCCGAACTTACCCAAAGGATCGCCAGCGATCGGAGCTTTGTCGAAAAATACATGAATGTTCCAAAACTATTTTTGAAAATATGGTTTTGATCGTAATGATACAAGAATTTCAATTTTGGGCTCAATTTTTTAAAAAAATTAAGATTTTTTTGGGCCGAATATTCAAAAATCCGAAATTTCTAATTTTTGAAAATTTTTCAAATTTATCGGAATTTTGAAGATAGAGAATAAAATAATTCTGATACCAAATGTAATATTATATTATGCACCAAATACAATAATAATTGAATATAAATAAAATAATCCAAAAAATGGATCATATGTACCTCGGCCCCTTCGTGATTTAGACGAACTCTGATGAGTGTGATAGTATCAAAATGATCTTTGAGACATGTACAAATTTTTTAAATTCTCAATTTTACTCAATAAATAGTGAAATAGATGGCGTAGAGTTTAAATTTGGGATTTAGGGACTCAATACATTAAGAGGGGGTTTATATAGACTCTCAACCATAAAAAAATTATTAAAACCCTAAAATTGTTACACTAAATTATTGTTGAACGTTATAAGAATTTAATTAAATATTTAAAACAGAAAAATAAAATTAATTATGTAGAAATTTAAATAGGACATCAAAATCTGACCAAATGCATTCAAATTCAAATCCTTTCAATTTTTTATCACATTTAATCTTTTTTCGGTTATGTTTTCTCATTAACTTCATTTTGAATGTATTAATTTATAGAATTTGATTTTTTTTTTAAAAAAATTCCTAACAAGTTTTCCTTATATTTATTTTTTATTCTAAAAATTTAAAATCAAGATTTTAATTAAAAAATTTTAATACCTTATCACCGAATACATGGATCGATAATTAGAGTAGACTATGCAAAGAGTTAAAATGAGTATGTAGTACGAATTAGGAACGATTCTATGAAATAGAATTAGGATAGAAGTGATATGGAACCAAAGGGAAGCTTCATTTGAATGGTTTGATGCCCAATCCAATCCGCTCAATAGGGTAAAAACAATTTTCTAAAGCATACTTTTTTCGTCGTAAGAAATATAAGAAATTGTCGTGTTGTTGGGAGAGATAGAACATTGGAAAAGCCCCCTAATTGTACAAGTAGGAATGATCAAGAAAAATTACCATAGGATTTTAATCACTGAGTTATAACTATTACTTAAACCCCATTTATCATTCGACTGTCAAATTGTTCAAGGCAAGGCAGCCAAAAAGTAGGGATAGTAGGTGACCATTCATCCAATAATTATTTCTTTATTATTGGTGGGTTGCCCATCGATGTTCCTTTCCCACTGCAGAGTTAACCTAGCTTTCAGCTTTGATTCTATTAGTCTCCCCTCTCGAATCAATGAGTTAATACTCAACAGGTCACCAGTTTCTTTTCCAAATCTCAATTTCGAACGTTTACTATGTAAAAGATGAAAGAAAGAAAAAAGCAATAAAAGGCAATTACTCAAAACATCTCCTGTATCAAGGATAAGGGTAAAGTGAAAAATTTATAATATGGGTTAAAATTTTAAGATAATAAATAACATTTAAAATTATATATATAATTTTAAAAAATTAAATAAAAAGTACCCCTTTTGCCCGCAATATCGAAATGTTAGGAAAACTTTTCTTTGTCGGCTAGCTGCTTAATAAACCAACAAAATGAGTTTGAAGGCACTTACATATATTTAAATATAAATATTAGTGGTATTGTTGTTACTAAATTACCATTATTCTAATAAAGGAGAGATTATGTGGTAGGATACTAGTTTGTGTGTACCACTTTAGAATTTTAATGTATGTTTGTATTAATTTTTGGCTATGAAGACTTTATTGGTTCAGTGATAAAAGCAATGAATTCTCTTGATTATTTTTTAAATTCGAGTTTTGAAAATAAAAAAGAATAGATATAGAAAGAACTCGCTCCATAATGGATCGATAGTTAACTTGAATCAGATTAGATATAATCAATAAATTAATTATTAGATACCTATGAATCAAATTGTCAAAAAATTATTTGATTCTTATCCCTTAAGATCATAATCAAGTGGGGTTTTTTTTTTGATAGAATAATGAAGTGGGTTTTGTAAAGGAACGCACGTGGACATAGCTCAATCTTTGCCGAGGTAGATTAACATTTTCTGGTCGAAGATTGCATATGAAATGGCGTTGTTTTGTCGGATGACAAGGTCAATCAAAGGCCATTTGGTGACAAGTAAAATATGACGTATGCCTATGTACGAGGTGTGTTTATACGATTGGAAACTAGAAAAGGTCCACTGGAAGGAGTCTTAGCCGAGCGAAATTTGGGTAGAGAGTAGGCAGTGAGGTTGATAAAAAATGAAACCATCTAGCGTCGTGGCTCAAACAAATCAAAACCCACAAGCAAAAAGATTTCGTGTCTCGGATTCATACCCCCCCTCTCTCTCCCCTGCATAATTTAATTGGACAAAGTGTATTTTATCTAAGCAAGCTCAGTTAAAAAAAATGCATGTAGAGTCCGCATTTAATTCTGTAACAGATAACAACCCAACACCAACCATGACTTTCCTTAGCCTAGCTTAAATCCCTCTCTTCTCTCCATACTTCCAAGCTCAGTCAATCAACCAATTCTGGAGAGAGAGAGAGAGAGAGAGAGAGAGAGAGAGAGAGAGAGAGAGAGAGAGAGAGAGAGAGAGAGAGAGAGAGAGAGAGAGAGAGAGAGAGAATGGTGAATCTAGTAGCAGCTCAAAAGCCACTAATAAGAGGTCTGATGAAAAGGGCAGGAGTCGAGCCACAGAAGGTTGAAATCGACGGAGGCACAGTCATGAATTTCTGGGTACCAAGTGAAACTCTCAAAAAGCCCAAAAAACAAACTCCTCAAGATCAAAACAACAAAGACAAGAAGAAAAAGAAAACCAAACCAGATAGGCCAACACTAGTCCTTGTTCATGGCTTTGCAGCCGAAGGCATAGTCACATGGCAATTCCAAGTCGGTGCCTTAACCAAAAAATACTCGGTCTACATTCCCGACCTACTCTTCTTTGGGGAATCGATCAGTGAAAGCATGAACCGGTCACCGGTTTTTCAAGCCGAGTGTTTGGCGACAGGGTTGAAGAAGCTTGGAATCGAGAGGTGCAGTGTGGTTGGTTTCAGCTATGGTGGGATGGTGGCTTTTAAGTTAGCTGAGCTGTATCCTGATCTGGTTCATGCTTTGGTTATTTCCGGTTCGATCTTGAACATGACTGATTCAATCAGTGAGGCCAATTTGCAAAGGCTTGGTTTCTCTTCTTCTTCTGAGCTTTTGTTGCCTTCTTCGGTTAAGGGGTTGAAGACTCTGCTAAGAGTTGCTTGTCATAAGAAGCTCTGGTTTCCTGGTTGCCTTTACAAACACTACCTTGAGGTATGATCTCTCTTACTTGTAGAAGTCTTATTATTAAAAGAATAAGTTCTTTTATTCCCTGAAGTTGACAACTCTTCGTTTTCATCAAGTCAAAGGTCTTATGGGAATTTTCTGCAGCTTGTGACATTGATACTAGACGCTCTAAAATTCAATTATTTCTGTTCATTATCTAACAATTATCATCTTTATGAATATTAATATCCAGAACGAGGTACAATAATCCCATGTTGTAAACTAGCTAAAGGAGTAAGTTTTTCCTTTATCCGAGATAAGGAAAAAGCCCAAGTCAAAATTCTAAGAAAAGGGAAACTACTACCCACTGCAAATAAAAGTATCCAAATGTGGATACTGTAAATCAATGTTTACTCAACATAAGCCAACCCTATTTATTATTTTTGGAGGAATATTCAATGGTTATAAAAGGAAAAAGAATAAAACCTAGAAAACGACTCCATCTCTTGTTTACAAAGAAAGGGGCAAGGGTGGGTGGATGGTATGCATAAATATTCTCGTTAATCATATATCATATTCCTGCAAATTGCAATATTCATATTAAAAAGAAATTATAGTAAGATAATTCAAACCTAAATCATTTGATTTATAAAAAGTAATTAAGTACGAATCTAATGGTTTAATACCTAAACTCGCCTTATTTAGTATGATGAATCATATTCGAACAAAAGTATTTCAAATAAAACTCGAATTGTCCTCGAGCTGCCCCTTGTTGTTAAGAACAATATTCACAAGCAATAGGGGCAATGGAGAGAAATGACTGCTATGATGAGATGGAGGCCCTTCCCAAACACCCCATGGTGAGGCCATTGAAAGGGATTGAAGGTGTTGCAGATGGCACATTTACTGCTCCTGATTGTGATATTAGAAGGGGATCTCATCAATACCTAACCCCAACTAACAATGGACTTAAATTCTAAACAGTTGAAATCTCTAAATGGTGAAATGGTCCACTGACCCACAAAAAACTAAAATTAAAGTAAAAAATCATTTAAATTTTCTCTTTTATGTAAGATGAATATGGGTCCCACGAAAACCTGACAAAAAGTAACCCACCATTACTATGTTACTAGGAAACTAAGGTTGTAAACTAACTAGCAACATGTATATGATGCATGACAGGTGATGTTCACCAACAGAAAGGAGAGAAGTGAACTGCTAGAAGCTTTAGTCATCAGCAACAAGGATGTCTCTATCCCCAGTTTCCCTCAGGTAATCTAATCTCTTCTCCACCATTTAATCTAAAACCTTTCACTGAGATGGTGGCATTGTATCAAATTTTTTTTTTTATTTTTTATTTTTATTTTTTTTTTTGCAGAAAATTCATCTGTTATGGGGTGAGAATGATCAGATTTTCAGGCTTGAGCTTGCCCAAAACATGAGAGAGTATGTTCACTTTCACTGAATCATGAGATGCACAAACAAGTCCATGAATCAACCAGGGATTTCATCTGGGATAGCTTAGTATGATCATTCGAATATATAGACAAAATCATTTATGGGGTTATTCTACCATCTCATGGATATTGTAATTAAGGGGGTGCTGATTGTCAGATTGTGGCCCAGACAAATGCTCCTCCTATATACACATATATTTTAAATTTTTTAATAGTAAAATTTTAGATGGTCAAGATTTGTCCGAGCCACCATTCCTATGGGCATCACGCACAGGGATGTTAGAAAATTCCTTAGAATTGAGATACACACCCACCAACCAAATGGTTCAAAAGAAATCACGAATAAGGTTCTTATATTGACTCACAGTAGGCTTATTCTTTTTTAAACAGGCAATTAGGAAGCAATGCAACAATTCAAGGCATAAAGAAGGCCGGTCACCTGGTTCACCTCGAGCGACCTTGTGTCTACAACAGGCGTCTGAAGCAATTTCTGGCCTCCCTGTACGAGGATGGAAGTGCAAAATGATGAGAACTTGGCTGCAATTCTTATTATGCATTCAGATTATCCACAGTGTTTCAAACACTAGCCAAGAAAAAAAAAAAAATAAAAGAAAGAAAAAGCTTTGACATTTATCTACCTCTTATAATAAACAATTGTTCTCTGAAGGAAGGCAAGATTGTGCCAATTCAATTGTATCACTTTCTTCAATTACTTCAATATTTTTTCTCATCAGAACAACAAAAGACAACTGCTATGTAGAAACAACACTTTATAAACCTGCACAATGTTCTGGGCAAACAATCCCTATAGAGAATGACCAAGTACATTTTCTGGAACCCTGATTGAGAGACGTACACTTGAAAGCACAACATCATCTAAAGGATGACTGAATTTCTTCCAGACTTCTTCCCTTGGTTTCAGGAACCCAAAGATTGACAAATGCAACAGTCAAAGCAGCCATCAAAGTGTATAAACCAAAGGTTCCTGTTGCAAGATAGGGTCGCCACTAGTTAGACTAACAAACCATGCACATGGGAAAGCAATGCTTGTATAAGCACATGCATGTCCACACGGGCATGCACACAGAGAAAGAGAGTCCCACTCACCCCAATCACTCCAGCTGAGAAGTAAATTTGCGGTCATTGTAACCACCCATGATGTCATCCAGTTTGCCAATGTTGCTATGCTGCCGGCAAGACTCTTAATATTCACCGGAAGTATCTGTGCAACATGAAAGGCGAATATCAGAGGATGTGAAGTTATATCACGATACTATAAAAAGATCCTTTGGAACCTATTTGATTCAGAAAGAATCTAAGCCATAAAGTATCTCTCTTGCTTCAAGTTCAGAGTGAAGCCTCTCCGGCCAGAACAGCCCAGACAGTACCTGAACCTCCCCCTTCAACACCCCAACCCCTCCTAAAGTAAAAATAAAAATAAAAAATATGCCGGTGTCAAATGAGAAGATCCCAACACCAGTGACCTCATAACTTCCTCATACTTCTCTCTGTTTTTCCCTCCTGAACTGGTAAAGGTGAAAAACTGCATACCTCAGACATTATAATCCAGGGAATTGCCCCAACACCAAGAGAGAATGACACTACAAAGGCCTGAGCATAAGCAATTAATTAAACATGGGCCATGATGGTAAACACGAAGTGCATCAGAAACCACCAAAAAGCAAAATTTCACATACCACAATTCCAACCAATGACATTGTTCCCAACATGCTATAGAGAAAAGAGTCTGCTGACAAGATGTGCTGGTATCAACAATAGATGAGGTGGCATAAGAAGATTTTCATACCAATGATGAATTATGCAATTAATTCCAGTTACATATAAAATAATCAAAAAAATTATGCCCACAAGCTCAACTCAACAAAAAATACAGAAAAACAGAAATAAAACTCACCCCCAGATAGAAAGCAATTGTAACAAGTAGAAGACTAACAAACATTCCAACTGATGATACCTGTGAACAATAATATCATAGTTCTTACTTCGTTAAAAGTTTTTATTTCAAACTCAGGTAAACAAAAGCAGCAGAAACCACAATCCAATGCTCTAACACACCATAAGAAGGAGCCGCCGGCCAGCTCTGTCCACCAACCATGTAGTTATGCCTGTAGCAACAACCTACATATATGATTGTGTCAGAGTTGATGCTTTTCATATTAGTTGTATATATCTTTCAACAATAAAGAAGAATACTACACAAAATGATTAATAATTTACCTGAAGAATTCCAAGGCTAAAAGTTGCAACATTGCTTGATGAAACTCCTGTTCAAGTTTGTGACAATTGTTAACTACAATTAACTTTGCAGGATAAGGAGTTCAATTTCACTCGCACAAGTAGCACATGACTTCCACCTGTCCCATCTTGTCCTCTATGTGATATACAAGGGGTACAAACAACAAGCGCTCCATGATTTGGTTGAATTTTACAATCAACTATTTAACTCATATATTGGCTAAAGGACCATTTTCATTTAGCACCCCAGCGATGTCTAGCTTAAGCCAAAATATTACGCTTAAGAGGAGGGTCAACAGCTAAATCTATGGTATCAGACAGAATTGTTGAAAACCTACCAACCTAATACTGAATAAATGGAAATTAATGTAATCAGCATTCAAATAAGATCTGTTTCATAAGAGACCCACAGAATATTTGGGAATCAAAGAGGAAATCATCAAAAACCAAGAAACAGGAAAAAGCTGGACTAACCTGCCCTCTCAAAGATGTTACTCGAATAGAATAGAACAGCATTAATTCCACTAATTTGCTGGAGAACAAGCAACCCAATCCCTACCTAAAGAAGATAATTAGTTAGAGATGTTGAGAATCATAACAAGAAATTTATAAATCACCTCAGCTTGAAATAATTATCACACAAGTGTCTAAAACAACAACAAGAAGCTAAGTGTTAATCACAAATTTTGAAGTCAGCCGTATGAGAAACCAATATAGGGGAGAGGAAAAAAAATAAAAATAAAACATTAAAAAAAACATAAAACTAAATTTTAAAAGCAAAATAAAGAAGATAACACTAAAAAAATAAAATAATGAAAAGAGAGAAGTAAACCCTTGATACTCATATCATTATGGATAATTTGCATATTAAATTACATAAAACTGCATGCACACATACATTATGTACCTACAAATTAAAAATTATAGAAAAGCAATCATACCATCAAAGGAAACCAATATCTTTTTCTCTTAAGGTCTGCGAATCGAATTGTAGCTCTTCTGCTTGTTGGGGCCACTGAACGCTGCAGAGAATAGAATCATAAAAAATGATGAACTATTTCATCTTTACAAATAGGTATGAGTTATTCGTTCTTTCTAATATAGGATCTCTTGAGCCTAATCTGGATAAAATAAAGCATGAAAATTAACAGCTTCATCAGGACAATGCAACATAAAAATTATAGAATTCGAGTAAAAACCTTGATGTCATTGACTTCAGCGGAAATGTCAGTATCAAACCCCCTTAGAACTTGCAAGGAGGTTTCAAAGTCCTCCATCAGTCCCATTTTCGCCTAAAAACATCATAATGAAGAAGTTAAATATAATAAATCTAATAACCAGCTTAAGTTTGTCAATCTTACCAGCCACCGGGGAGATTCTGGAATGAAAAAGAGACCAGGTATTAATGCTATGCATGGCAAGCTCCCTGCAGATGATATCTAGATGCTTGTTAGTCATAGCGCTAACATAGAATACACATTAAAATTAACTTTAACATAAGATGCATGCCCAAGACAAAGTCCTACTCGGTGTGCATCACACTCCAAAATAGGAAGTGCATGTGCATATTTGATAAATTAAAAGCTACAGGCATGGCATTAATTCTTTAAATTGAAGAAGCTCTGGCAAACACCATATTCAAGATAAAATTCATAAGCGAACACCAAGGAACTGGATAGATGTCAGGTCCAGAGCCATGACGCATTGAATACAATGTCATTGAACTATATTTGTAGCAACAGTGTGGATCTTGAGCGACGTTACAGGGGCCTTATACAAGTATCCCACTGATATCTAGCAGTTAACAATCCAATTTAAAATAATATCACGCTTGCTTCAACCTTGGCTTAGAAAAGAAGTGTACTCAACTCAGTACTCCAACTCAATTCACAGGTAGAAGTATAAACACTTTTAGATAAGAAAACCTACTAAACAAAGCTATTAGAGCCTTGAAAAATATTCCAAATAAAATTGATCCCCCCCAACAAAATCTTACCTAGTACTGCAAGTGTTCTCCAGTTGACCAAAAATCCCAACAAGTAAGCCAGCATAATGCCAATTGTAACAGAAAGCTGTTAATTAAAAAATTTTAATTGAATTAATACTATGAAATATAACACCTCCATTTGCTTTACCAGGAAAGAGGGGCCAACAAAACATTAACCTGATTCACTGACCCTAGGCTCCCTCTCATGTTTTGGGGTGCAATCTCAGCTATGTACACAGGCACCTATGTCCATAAACAAAAACAACATCATCACCTTCTTCACTTTCTTTGTCATTTTTTTTTTGTTCTGTATAATTGGGATACAAGATTTTATAATATACTCAAAAGGGTTCAACTAAAAATTTAGAACAGTACTGTGTAAGATATAACACCAACACCAAATCCTTCCAACAACCTTCCCATGAACAAAAAAGAGGAATCCTGCATAGAATGAGCAAACACTTGCATAATTTAAGAAGTTGACAAACAGCTCTACACTGAAGATATACCACATCATCATTTATCATATACATTACTTGCCTTAGCAAAGGATATGGAAAGCCACCCTATAATATTAGGAATTGCAGCAATCATCAGTGACTGCAAACAACAAGAAAAGATAAAATTAAAATTCAAAACACGCATTGTACTTTATTTCTCTCAATTATTTGCACAAAAAATGCAAACAAGAATCAACAAATAGATAAATTAATGGTTTCCAACCATACCCCTTTTCGTCCAATGTACTCTGCAATCTGACCGCTTGTTATCGCCCCAATCATTGCACCCACATTGGACAATGAACCAAATAGCGAAAACTGTACCAAGAACAAACAAACAAGCAAATCAAATGACCAAAACAGTATATTATACACATGAATGACCAACCTCTGAACCTCATAAAATCAAACAAAAATCAGAAATTAAAATCCATACCTCAGAAACTGAAAGCCCCAGGTCTCTAACGATTTGGGATTGCGTAGGTGATGAATAACCACACTGCAAATACAAGTTAGTCAATTTGAATTGAATATTTTCTTTTTAATCTGACTCGATTTCTAAATGAATCGTCTACTCAGAATTACAAGACTAACATACGAAATTTTTTTGAATTTTTCACTTGGAACATGTGAATTCCAGTCATACGTTTGTTATTTGCTAATAATTACTAAAAATCAAAGACCCATAAACTCCATAGATTTCATAGTTTTTTAAAGATTTACAAATATTGGACTTCACATTCTTTTTGGGATTTTATGCTACAAAAATTGGAATTTCAATTAAATTTCTAGAATTTAGTGAAATTCAAACGATTTACAAAAACAAACTCTCTAATGAAGTTTGAATTGAATCTCACATTCCCTTTGGGATTTTAAGCAAGAAAAATTGGAATTACAAATAAAGTTCTAGAATTGTTGTAAAATTCAGTTGATTAAAAGCTGGGTTTCCCGAGAGAGAGAGAGAGAGAGCATAGTTTTTAACGATCTACAAAAACACACTCTCTAACGAAGTTTGAATCAAACCCCACATTCTCTATGGGATTTTAAGCAACAAAATTTTGGAATCGCAATTAAATTCTAGAATTTTTGTGAAATTCAATTGATTCAAAGTTGAGCCATTTGAGAGAGAAAGAGAGAGATTACGGTGAAACCAAATTGGATAGGACCTAAAGCGACGATAAGAACGCAAAAAAGGACAGAAACAGAGCCATCACGAAGAATCTGAGCAGCAGATCCCATCATGCTCGACTGTCTCGATCCCATTCCCATTCTGTACCAACTTCCGGTATGAAGAAGCGGCTTCTTGAGATCCCTCCCATCTTCTGTGTCGTCTCTAAAACTCATCCTTTCCCTCTCTCCCGCCTCCTGCTCCTCCTCTCCTTCTTCTTCTTCTTCCCGAATCCTTCTCTACAACGAATTTCTGGGTTTGGGAGGAAAGGAGCAGCTCGTCGAAAGAGAGGGACGGGAGAGACATATAAAGGAATCATAATGGAGAAAGAGTACAAAACACTAATTCGGATCGGTACCCAACGGTTGTGACTTGTGAGTGCCAGCTAGATTGTGTGTGTGTGGGCGTGGGCGGTTCTTGCTTGCTTTTGTTTGGGCGTGAGCTGGTGCCGTTTCCTTGAGGATTGCGCGCGTTTTAATTGGCTCCTGCGCCGCTGGTCCGCTTTTCTCGGTTTCAAAAATATGACAAATATTTAAAATTAAAAAAATAATTATAATTTCTATAATTATATAATATAATTTTAAATAAATAAATAAAAGATAAAATCGCAGGTTTGGGGATAAGAAGATCAAACCAGAGCCCATCCAGTTTGAGGGGTCAATTCGATTTCAAGTGTATTGTATGACTTCTAGTAGCCATGGATTCAATGCTCGAGTACATTGTTTGACCACAAGGAGCTAAAAGGGACATAAATAAGATATAGTCTAAATGCCAACCCTATCATTACATAAGGGGTTTGAACCTCATCTACTTGACTTTTTATTTAAATAAAATCATTTGTTCAGTGAAAAATGGTTAAGTTTGAATGATTCAAGAAACCCATTTTCCCCTTTTTTTTTTTTTTTTTTTTTTGTTTTTACTTTTATAGCTGTATTACCAAATGGGTCCAATATAAATAAGAAGACAAAATGTGACTGGTCCACCGCGTTCAAACCAAATTATTGAAATAGTCGGATAATTAAATATCGAATTGGTTAAAATAAAAAAATATTTATTTATTTATATTTAAATATTTCAAAAATATTCATATGTATATATTTCATATTTCTTTTACTCAAAAAAAAAAATATCGATACATCATAGAGTTTTGCTGATATTTTATTTAATCAAGAATATTTTTATGTAGACTAAATTTTGTGAGAAATTACTTATATGGTTAGTTACTATTGGTGCACATTTGTGAGATTTAAAGAATTCACTGAATTTTACTCTTTTTTTTTTCCTTTTTTTAACTTTTCTATAATAGCTTCATAACCAAATTGGTCACAATGTAATCAAAAGACAATAATATTCTTATTTAATTTTTAATGTTCAAAAAATGTTCATGCCTATATATTACACACTTCCTTTGTTGGTGAAAATAAATTATGAATAAAGCTGAGAGATTCTAACTTTATTATTTACAATTTTTTATTTTAATTAAACCTAGTCTATTTGATTTTAATTAAAAAAAGGGAATTTTTGTAGTAAGATTTTTGAGATTTTAAGAATTTTCGTTATATTTCGCATTTTCTTCTTCTTTTTTAACTTTTCAGAATACCCTCCTTTTTTTTTTTAATAATTTTGTTCCTAATTAAGACTATGAAAAACCATTGCACCTACATAAAAGAGGATTGAAGGTAGTCTATTTGGGAATGAAGAAAAAATATTTGGGAGAGTCAATCCTTAAAATGGACTCCATAATACTCGAATCAGATTAATCAGATAAAACCCAGATCTGGTGGTGAAAACAAAAAAGAGTAGTCTACTTGAATTTTTATTTAATTAAGATTATTATATATATTTATATATGAGATTTTGTTAGACTTTAATGATTAGCATCAAAATTCACCCTTTTCCTCTTTTTTTATTTTTCTATAATAGCTTTATTGTTTAAAAAAAAATTCTTTTTTTTTTTTGGTTAAAGGGGGATTGAAAAACCATTGAACCTACATAAAAGTTGGTTGAACAGATATCGATAATTTATACAAAAAAAAAAAATATCTAAACGGATGTAAGTGATTTAGAAATAAATAAATAAATAGATAAAAGTTGGTTGAACGTAGCCTTGATGACTTTTTTATTTCATTAAAATTATTTTTTGTAGGTGAGATTTTAAGAGTTATCATTGAATTTTCACCCCTTTTCATCCTTTTCAAACTTTTCTATAATAACTTTATTATTTAAATTTTTTTATGCCAAATTAAGACAAGGAAAAACAACTGATCCTAGGTAAGTAAAAGGGATTATTCTAGTCTCTAGTTGAGCTTTTATTTAAATAAAGATTTTTTAGGTGAGATTTAAAGAACTATCCATGAACTTCACCATTTTTCTCTCTTTTTTCACTTTTCTATGGTAGCTTTATCACCAAATTGATCATAACGTATATCAAAAAAGTATCCTTTTTCATATTTTAATATTTAAAAAAAGTTCATGTTCATATACCATGCACCCTTTTCGGAAAAGGAAAAGAATACTACAAGACTGTCTATAAGAACACTTGTCACAAAGAAAATCGTACTGTTTTATCAATTGTCAACCCAATTGAGATAGTCTAGTCCCCCACAATTTCAGTCTCCAAATGGATCAGCAAAACAAAGCCGCCATGTCTGTCACCGGCGAGAATTCCCAAAACCCACAATCTCGTACTCAGAGAACCCGTAAAAACTTCAGCGTAGGGTCATCATCTCACAGCTCTTCTTCAAATGCCAAATCGAGGAGAAAGCGAAACCATGCCCATGCCCATGCACCCTCTGTTACCTCCGTAACCTTTTCTCCTATAATCATTCGTCCACTGTCTATCGATGGTGAACTCCAACTTGCCCTTCAATATCTTCGCAACTCTGATCCTGCTTTAGCTAAACTGATCGACACTTTTCAACCCCCGAAATTCGATGTATTTACACACCCATTTGTAGCCTTATCAAAATCTCTCATCTTCCAACAATTATCGTACAACATAGGTACTCACACCTACATTCGCTTTGTTTCTCTGTGTGGAGGCAAAGAATCAGGAATTTTACCTGGTACTGTTTTAGGTTTGGATCCTGAAGAACTTAAGAAAATTGGGATTAGTACAATGAAAGTCGATTATCTTAAAGATTTAGCTGAGAAATATGAATCAGGAATTTTGTCTGATTCCCACATTCTTTCGATAGATGATAATTCATTATGTACTATGTTAAACATGGTCAAAGGAATTGGACCATGGTCGGTTCACATGTTCATGATTTTCTCCTTACATAGGCCCGATGTTTTGCCGATTAATGATATAGGTGTGAGGAAAGGTGTCCAGCTTCTTCATAATCTTCCTCAATTGCCTAGGCCTTCCGAGATGGAGAAGTTGTGTGCAAAATGGAAACCTTATAGATCTGTGGCCTCTTGTTACCTATGGAAGTTTGTTAAGTCTAAGGATGAAGGGGGTGTCACTGAGATACCAGCTGTTGGTGCAGATGATTATCTGAAGAAAGAGGAACAAGAACAGCAGGGACAACAGGAATTGCAACATCATGGACAAGAAATTCAGCATGCAGAGTAAGAGTTCAGCAGCATCATATGCAGCCCTTTGCATAATTTCGCGGCTCTTGGCTATATCTCCAATTTGAACCATCATCATTCTTGCATTTTTTTTTTTTTTTGGTTTTTACCGTTATGCTCAGGTGTACCTGTTTTGGTTTATGATTATGAAATTGTCCGGCTATAGTTTCCTAAATCTTGAACATGTCTTGCCCTCTTTGGCAAATGAAACTTGCTTGGAAATTTTGAAAGTCAGACACCTTATTTAACATAGTCTAAGCAACTGCGTTTGATTGAACATTTGCGGGAGTAGAAAATCTGTTATACCATCTTCCATGGAGAAGAACTACATACTTCAATCTTGCATACCTTGCTATAAAGAATTTGAAATGATTCTATGGTTTTTAAACATAAATATGACTGTACACAAAATGAGGAATGCTCAGATTAATTCTGTTTAATGATTGGTTAGGAGGTACTATGTCATTGTACCTTTCAAGGTGCAGATGATTTTCTGCCGTCCTAGGCAGTTTCTCTTGCTGCGTCGCAATTATCTACTGATTTTCTATTATTGGTTTGAAGATTGCCTCATGCGTTCATGCAGGATAAAGTGGCCCCTTTCTGCAGTTGAAACCAACGAGAATTTAGGAGTAGGAGTAGGAGTAGGAGCTAGCTTTTACGAGTAGAAGATTTTCTTCCACTCTGTGCCCTGCCAATATTGTTTCAGTATCTTGAGCCTTATACACAAAATGAGCTCATAAGTGTGTGGGTGCCTCTTTCATCATGTCCTATTTGATATGAAGTTTCATTTTCATTGTAAGCACCCAAGGGTTGAAACACTTGACACATTTATTAATTAGTGCACTGTGAGCTTCTTTATTGAGCAATACCTTGTGTCCTTGTCATATTTTTTTTCCCTTAGGGTTGAGGTATCAAGACCATGACCACGCTCGTGAGATAATTGTTAATCGTCAGAAACTGGATTAGCAGAGGTCGTACGTTGTATTTTTTCGCCCCTTAGGCAGGGTTACGAGACCATGATCGATAATTGTGAATAGTTAGAAAATGATTTGGCAAAGATCTTATTCATGCTCATACATAGTAATTCTTTCTTAAGAACGTAAAAACTTGTTTTTCGCGTAATCATGGATCATAGGCTATTCCTTGAGTTTCATTTCCCCGTATACTTCTTTCCTTTTTTCTTTCATATATCAGCATGGAAACACTTGACACATTTATTAGTTAGTGCACTATGAGCTTGTTTATTGAGCAATACCTTATGTCCTTAGGGCCGGAGTATGGGGCCATGATTGTGGCTGTGAGATAGTTTAACAAAAATCTTATTGTTAAAATTTTGAGAAAAGAGTTTTTTTATGAATTAGTCATACATGGTAATTCTTAAGATAGTAAAAACTTGTTTTCGCATAATTACAGAACATAGGCTGTTTCTTGAGTTTCACTGTCCCGCTTGACAAAGTCCTTTTTGCTTGGCCATTGCTCTCTTGGCTGGACCTCAACTGCCTTTCTTGTCTGGGCAAGCTTTGTCTGCTCTGTTCATGAATTTTGTGTCCTTCTGGTTCCCATGTCCAAGAGGATAATTTGTTGGCAGATTCGACTTGGTTTCTGTCATAGGCTCTTCCCTCTTGTATTGAACTTGCTTATGGGTGCAGGCTGAGCCCGGGAATGTCCCAAATTTGAAAATTCTAACGTTGGGTTGTGTTTGCCCAGTCCATCTCCCCTACACAATCCATTTACATTGGATTTAAACTACTACTATCCCATAGCTGAATCCATCACCACAAATTTATTCCATTTTTAAATTCATCACATTTTTAGATGTGGAAAATTTCATAAACATATATTAATGCGCTCACGTAAAAAGGGAAAACAAGATTGTTTTAACGAAACAAACTCAATAAAATAAATAAATAATACAAACTTATGATCGATAGAAATAACTAGAAAAAGGTATTCAAAAAGAGAAACTGCGAGATATATATCAAAATAAAATAAAATAAAGAAAATGAGCATACCGACTTTAATATTTTAAAATTGTTCGTACTTAAATATTGTATTCTTCTTTTATTAAAAAAAAAAGAAGAAAACTATTGATAAATCTAAATATTTTAACTTATATTGGTTAAATAATTTGTGCCTAATTAAGACGATGAAAAATCATCGAACCTTAGTAAAAGTGGGTTGAACCTAATCTAGTTAAATTTGAATTTAATTAAAGATTTATTTTTTTGCAAGAAGTGAGATTTTCTGATATTATAAAAATAAATATTGAATTATACATGTTTTCTCAATCTTAAAAAAAAAAAAAAAACTTTTCTACGATCGCGTTATCACCAAGTTGGTCTTAATGTAAATCACGAGACAAAAGCATCCTTTTTCATATTTTAATAATTCAAAAATGTTAATACTTATATATCATAAACCTTTAACCCCAAAAAAAAAAAAAAAAAAAAAAACTATCAATAAATCCATTGCTAACTAAAGCTAAGAGTATAATTTAGTCTATACATATCGCTCATCCTTTCAAGCTTTTGTGCTCTTGAGAGACTGGACCATATTGCCCCATGAGTTTACAAATACAAAAAAAAATTACTTAATATTTTTGTTTTGGACGGTGCAGGAGAGAGAGACCAAAGTTTAGCATCTCCATTAAAATTTGTAATTGTATTTCTATATAATTTTTAAAAAATGAAAAAGTTTTTCATTTCATACCCATTTCATATGGCTAAGAGAAATTTCTATTTGATTAATTATTTTTTTAATTATTAATTAAAATTTAATTTATTTAATGATTTATTTGGGTAAGTAGACTTGGGTCCACTGGTTCATGCATGCGTCCATAAAGTCATATTTCGAAAAAACCTAAACAACGGGAAACTTAGAAGACGTTCCGTCCCAGGAAACTGTCCGATAAAATTCCTCGTCTATCTCTGTCGTCTGTCTGTAAGAATACTTCTCAGACGCAGAAATCGTATTACATTATAAATTTTCTACCCCAGGGAGAAAGAAAGCCCCAGAATTTCTGTCTTCGAAATGGCCGAGCAAACCCAAGCCACCATGTCCGCCGCTGTCACCGGCAAGAATTCCCAAGCCCCACCACCTAGGCCCAGGAGAACCCGTGAAAGCTCCGGCTCTGAATCCTCTGAAGGCCCATCCAATGCCAAATCTAGGAGAAAACAAGACCCTGCCACTGCACCTGCACCCACTGTAACCTTTTCTCCGACTAACATTCGCCCACTGTCTTTCGAAGATGAACTGGAGCGTGCCCTTCAACATCTTCATAGCTCTGATCGTGCTTTGGCTAAATTGATCGACACTTTTCAACCCCCAAAATTAGAGAAGTTTACACTCCCATTTGTAGCGCTATCAAAATCCCTCATCTTCCAACAATTATCGTGCGAAAGAGGTATTCAAATCTACAATCGCTTTGTTTCACTCTGTGGAGGCGAAGAATCTGGGGTTTTACCTGACATTGTTTTAGGTTTGGATGCAGAGAAACTTAGGAAAATTGGGGTTAGTCTGAAGAAGGCCGAATACCTTAAAGACTTGGCCAACAAATATAAAAAAGGGATTCTGTCTGATGATAAAATTCTTGCAATGGATGATAATTCGTTGCGTACAATGTTAACCATGGTCAAAGGAATTGGGCCATTGTTAGTCCATACGTTCATGATTTTCTGCTTACACAGGCCAGATGTTTTTCCAATTCATGACATGGGTGTGAGGAAGTGTGTGCAGTATCTTTATGATCTTCCTGTATTACCTAGGTCTTGTCAGATGGAGAAACTGTGTGCAAAATGGAAACCTTATAGATCCGTGGCTTGTTGTTTCTTGTGGAAGCTTGCCGAGTCTCAAGATGCTGGCGTTGCCAACGAGATTCCAGCTGTCGGTGCAGATAATTGTCTGCATGAACAAGTGCAGGAACAAGTGCAAGAGCTGGAGTTGCAGCATTTCGAACAGGAATTACAGCAGGTACCGCAAGTGTGGCGGCAGCAGCAGCAGTTTTTTGAAGATTTTGCGGATCTCGGGTAAATCTCCAATTTTTGTTTTCTTTTGTTTCCGTTTTTACTGTTAAGCTTAGTCTATATCTGTTTTATTTTATGGTTTGGAATTTGTCCAGTTCATTTTGTGGTTTCGACAATCTCGCACTTGTTTTGCAATACTTGGTTTTGGCATATACAACTTATTTGGGAAAATTGAAAAGTTTAAGCCTCATTTTATATAATGGGAGCAACTGTGATTGATGGAAGCTTTTTGGAGTAGAACAATCTGTTAAAGTATCTTCCATTGAGAAAATTCACATATTTAAATCTTTCATAGCTTCCTATAAAGAATTTGAAATAAGTCTATGGTTTTTAAACATAAATACGAGTCAAATTAATTATGTTTAATTATTGGCTAAGAAGTACTATATACTGTAGCTTTCAAGGTATACATGATTTTCTGCAACCTAGGCGGTTTCTCTTGCCACATAGGAGTTGTCTATTGATCTTCTATTTTGGCTCATTTCTGCATGCAAGATCTTTTCATTTTGTAAAGTGACGTCTTTCCGTAGTTGAACTTATTTAATTTGTTGTACTAGATTTGCTTCCATTCAAGGTATAGATGAATTTCTGCAACGTAGACGGTAATCTTCAATTTTGGGTTGAAGATTGTCTCATTTGTGCATGCAAGATCTTTTTATTTTGTAAAGTGACGCCTTTCCACAGTTGAACTTACATTTAATTTGTTTTACTAGATTTGCTTCCACTTTGTCCTGTGCTAATATTGTTTCGGCCTTATAGAGTTTCAACGTTGGGGAGATATGTACATCTATCTACTCCTCGTGCCAGAAATTTTTGCATAGACCTGCTTTTTTGTTTTGGGAGGGGGTGGGTTATTTGATTCCTTTTATTGTTTCTCCTCAATGCTATTGCCAAAAAAGAGTATTTTGTGTTGGGGGCTGGCAGTTCTTATTAGGTTCCATCAAATATTTCTACAAAATAGTTTGAAAAATTTGTAATTGTAGCAGTGATGGTCTTCAGGGGCCAGGTTTTTTTTATTTTTTTTTATTTTTTTTTAGTCCATGATAATAGAAACCCAAAGAAGTTAATCAAATCGACAAATTATATGAAAGGCTATTTTTGAAAATTTTTTCCTTTTCAAATTAGAGTCTCTAACATTAATACTTTCATCTTCACAAAAAAATCGAAACAAAATTTAGGGGAAAAAAAGGAGAAAAAGGCGTCTAAATTGCTAGTATGTGTCCATACCGTATCAGGGGTGACCTTTATTGTTATTTGATCAGAGATGAATGTATGTCAACTTGTGTGAAAGTTGTGTCAATCACTCATATGAGTGCCTGTGTGAGACAGCTACTACTCCAGAACATTAGCATTCTACCCATGTGGCATGTCATTACCATAGGGTTTGGTTGCTAACTAAAATTTCAGAAATCTATTGGTTGCTATCTGTGAAAGAATTAATCCCATTCTATGAACGGTCACTGCAGTCAAATGTAGTATATATCTAATTAAGCATGTGGAAGAAAACTATGTGAAAGCTTGAACCTCATTCTCATAAAATAATAAACTGTTTATCCAAAACAAGGCAATTGTTCAGTACACATGCACTGAGCTAATAAGTGTCGCAGTTGTTTTGCCTGTCAAAATAAGTGTGGCTGACTCTTTTCATCATGTCTTATTGAGTTTTCTGTTCACTGGAAGCACCTAAAGGGAGGTTGAATCACTGGTTATTGGAGATTTAGTACATCAACAGAGCTCAATTTTAGTAGTATCAGAGAAGCCATGCGCAAATTGTTTACTTCTGAGAAATGTAGTAATTGGCTAGTTTGTCAAATAGAATGAATTATGTAGCCCCGACTTATGGTTCATGTTGATCATTATAAGTGCCATATATAATAATAATAACTTATATGTCTGGACAAATGCCCCTGACTTTCCTTTTTCTTTTCATTTATTGCTTTCAAATTCCTCAAAACAAGCTACGCCTACATTCTGGGAATCTCTTTAACCTTTGACATTCCTACACATTGGTTTGTTCTCGTTGATAGGAGATTACTATTGGAATCTTATGTTGTTAAAGAATGAAAAGAAAATTACTTTGCCTGCAAGGGTGCAATATTTGTAAATTAGAGAAATATGACTTGTAGGGTTGATACAGCTAATGGTTATTATGTCTTGTTTTTGTTATTGTTTCTTCACAACAGCAAGGTGACCCTAACTGTTTCTTACTATTGAACAGGGCTGGGTGATTTTAGATTTTGTGTTAGAAAGTGGTAGGGATTATTAGGTTTTGGGGAGTTTGTGGAGCTATGGCATGGTTAACCCAGAACGAAGGTGGAGAGGAAAAATGACATTATATTGAAATTGTCATAATAAAGACAGGCATCATGCGGAAAAATTGAGGCTTGAATGGGTTCTCAGTAGTTATTTATCCATATCATAGTTGCCATGAGGACCCCAAATGTTGGTTGTAGCCATCAAATTTAATTTCTGGACTTTTCACTCTGAGTGCCTTTATGGCTGAGTAAATTGTGCTTATAAGTAGACTTGGGTAGAATATTGAATTTTGAAGGTAAGGGAAGGCGATTAAACTCCTTATTAAAGATCGAATTGAAGATGTTATTTCTGCACTCTAGTATTCACAAGGCACTGGGAGCCATTTTTGTGCATAAATACTTAATATCCATCTTCACGGGTTATTAGATTGTTGTGAACCCTGCTTTTATGTTTCCCTGGTTAATGGGTCTAGGTAGTTGTGTACTCTTAAAGCCTTAATTGGCAAGTACATGTCTTAGAGATTAAATTAATCCATTGTCGTGGCTTTTAATTGTCCCGGATATTTGAAATTAGGGTAAAACCATAGTTGATTTAAAAAATTAGTGACACTCTTATGAGCCAAGAGGAATCATTCTCTTTTACTTGCTTGTATTTGTGTAGTAATGACATTAACTCTTTTTTTTTTTTTTTTTTTTTTTTTTTTTTGTCTTTTTACCCATATCAACATGGAAATACTTGGTGCTTTCATTAGTTATTGCAATGTGATCTTTTATATATATCGATAACTATCTTTATTGTGCAAAACCTTATGTCCTTGTTGTGTTATTTTTTCTTAGCTCTTACATCTAGGGACCATGATCATGCTTGTTGTGAGATAGCTGTGAATAGTCAGAAAATGACTTAGCAGACGTCTTGCTGCTGAAATTTTGAGAATGCAGATCTTCACGAAGTGCTCTGGCAATTCTTTTAGGAGAGGGTAAACTTGTCTTCGCATATCACAGATCATAGACCATTCCTTGAGTTTCATTGTTCCGCATACAAAAGTTTTAAGCGGATTTTCGTTGATCCCTTTTGCTTCACTATTGCTCTCTTGGCCGGAAGTGGACTGCCTTTACATGACCATTCACGTGAATGATTTCTTGTGTGGGCACACCGGCTTTGTTAGTTGATATCAGCTCTCTTGCCCCCCCCCCCCCGGGGGGGACGTTTTATAACTTTATTTTGCTGCTTCTAATTTGTGTCCTTTGGTTCAAATGGCCAAAGAGGATGAATTGTTTGCTGATTTAACTTAGGTTCTGTTGTGCGCTTTTCCCTCTTGTATTTAACTTGCTTAGAAGGAGAGGGTTGGAACCTAGGCTTACCCAAATTGAAATATTCTAATCTTGGGTTGCGTCTGCCCAGCCTATCTCCCCTACATAATCCATTTAGTGCCCTTCCTCTTCGACATGTTTCCTGGGAGGAGGAACATGAAGCTCAGAGGTCCCAAAGTATTGTTGATCTTTGGTGGATATTGTAATGAATAAATAGGAATTTCTAGTAATACGTCATGAAAAAATACTTTTGTTTTTCCCTTGGAACTATAAGTTTTATGGGCACGATTTTGCTGTTGGTTCATACTAGTCAAGGCATAGCTACTTCCAAGAGGTGCTACGTCCACAACAGGAAGGACTCAGTTGAGACAGGTTGCCTCATCAATCCTAAGGTGACGGACAGAGACTCTCTCTCGTGTTGCCATGGCTGCAACTGGTTAGTGACTAACATTACTCCATTCCAAAAGTCTTTTCTAATGGTGAGGTGAGGTAATCTTATGGTGTCAATGTCTTGTCTATCTCAAAGGGAAATTGTTCTATGATTTTCATAAGTTCAACAAATCATGGTGCCGTGAGATTGTGCCGTATCCTCATTGAAAATGATCTCTATTTGTTGCAAAAAGAAAAATAAATAAATATATGCCAAACTGGTCTTTTAGGATTGTGAGACAAATTCTATTGTTTCATGTTTGCCGGTCAACGATTGTTGTCACTCTATCACCCATTATAATAATAACAATAATTATTATAGTACTAATAATAATTCTTGGACATGCGACAGACACATGCTGCACCTCTGCCTAAAAACGAAAGGGGTGTACGAGCGTACCTGAGAAATCCTTAAAAATGCATGGAGAAAAAAAAGTATGGAGAAAATTTTATTTTTAAAAATTGAATCATTTTTAATTAAATTTAATTAATTTTAACATGATTTTCATAGGAAAATGATTATTTTTATAAAAGAGAAAAATGTAGCTTAAATCTTTGAGTTGTGAAGGAGACCCATTTCAAAAATATTTCAAATTTTTGCAATGAAATTTCCTCCAGGTTAGAGGGAAGCCATGGACATAATTTATTTTAGATATTCACTGAGATATTTTCAATAATTTGACTTCAGAGGGAAAAGAAAAGGGGCTTGGGAGATAAAGTCATGAACTATCATGAGACAAGTGAGACATGAACATGAAGCTGGCTTCAATCTTGTCAATGGAAAGATTAAATTAAAAAATGAATTATTATTTATCATTTTAAATTTATAATCTTAATATTTCGTGATGGGCAGCATTGAAAAAGCCAGAAAAGTGCTGCTTTTGCTTTCATAAATTGGAGTGGTGACTCGATAAGCTCTCAAGAATTTAGCCAATCTTGAATTAGCAAGTGTAGCTCCATCAGCTGACCAAAAATTAGGGCACTTTCAAATGAGCCCTTTTCCTCCGGTCCCTTCCCCACGCCTACCCTACCATAATTCAC
Organism: Dillenia suffruticosa; assembly: GCA_033439265.1. Taxonomy (NCBI): domain Eukaryota; kingdom Viridiplantae; phylum Streptophyta; class Magnoliopsida; order Dilleniales; family Dilleniaceae; genus Dillenia; species Dillenia suffruticosa. The sequence goes on along the minus strand of JAVTVX010000012.1, from coordinate 1,649,125 downwards.
AGCCTAGGTTAAAAGCTACACGGCATTTTCCCTTTTTCCATGACTAGGTCCGTTCAGCAAAACGTGACATCTTCTTTATATCTATTTACATATTTTATCTCTGATACCAAAACCCTAATCATAACTTTTTGTAATTTTATAGTTATTTTATGGCCTTCAATTACTTGACTCACCACCTGGGGATCTACTTTAATACAAACTCACCATGATGCTACCATTATTGGTTGCAAACCCACCAAGCCATCGACCTTCTATTCTCCCCAAAGATGCAAAGGGAGGAGATGAGAATTATTACATAAATGAAGTTCAAAAAGGAAAAATTTGAGCCAAATATGGTATATTCAAAGATTTTTCCTGATTTCACCCGTGTTAATAAACAATTTGAAATATTTCGAATTTTTTAAAATGGGTCCAAATCAAATAGTAATCATTCGTAATATTTCTTTTTATGTAATTTTTTTTTAGGTTGGTTCAATCGATCAAAAGAGTTAAAATTATTTTAATCCTAGTACATGGTATTTTTCTTCAAAATTGTTACATGAGTGAGGAGAGATCACTTGGCCTCTCTCTCTCTCTCTCTCATTTGGACCATGAATGGGTCAAAATATTTAAAAATCCTTTACTTCAAAAAATGCTTTTTTTTTTCTTCTTCTAAGTATATTAGTGAATTATTAGATTGGACAAAGAAATAAAAGAAAATGTAATGGCATAAGTTGACAAGGAATTATATTAACAGATTTAAGTTCTTAAATATTTTGGTGACATTATAATAATAAATTAAATTTGTTTATTGTGCGAAAATATTCATAATTATATTTAGAGGTAATAATTTTGGGTATTTTTTCACTTTTGTTAATAAGCAAAGATTATAATATAAACATAAAATAAACTTCCACCGAAATGATTAAGTCTATGGTTTTGTTTTTTCTTCTTTTTCTAGGGGATGAAATCTAATTTTGCAAATGTGACCACCACAGGATCCAAATTGTACCATAGGTTCAGGCGTGCACGCTTGGTGATGTGACCGGCCGTGCACGCCGGGTGATGTGACCGACCAGAATCATATAAATTTTATTTTTAAATCGATATTTAAAATTATATTTTAATTAATTTAATTTATATTTATTAAATTCGTTTTAAAATATAATTTAATCAACATAATTCTTTTTATTTTTAATTTTTAAATTTAATATTTAATTAAAAATTTTAATATCATTAGTTACCGAACCATGTCTATTCGTTGTTCTCTTTGTCACGTGTTTATCCGTTTTAGATGCGTCTGCTTTTGGTTTGTTTCTAAAGGCGTCTGTCCAGATCCGCATCGCGGGCGGCCTTTGATGGCGCTTGGCCCGCGTCATCCCGATGCGGACATTTCCTCCTCTCCCTCAACCTTCCCCCCGCTGGCGCCTATGTGATCACGAGAGAGGGAGAGGGAGAGGGAGAGGGAGAGGGAGAGGGAGAGAGAGAGAGAGAGAGAGACAGAGAGAGACTTCGCGAACGAGCTTCAACTCGGCATATTTTTCCTCTCTCACGTAATATATTGTTCGAACTCCTATATATGCACCAAAAAAAAAAAGAGAGACAGAGACTACGGGCCCTTTTTTGTGGACGTGACTTTAAAGAAAACCATTGCTCAAATTTCAAAGAATTAAAAGAATATATTAATAATGAGTATTTGTTTTTTAAAGAAAAAACAAAAAGAGAAAGGAAGATAGTGAAACTTGGTTGGGTTCTTGCCACGTGTCCAAAATCATGCAAATTATTTCTTTATTTATTTCTAATTAACAAATATATCCGGTGTGATTAGTTTAATCAATCATCGACTTGGGACTTGTTCCATCATCAATACAAGGGGGAATCCATATTAAACAATTATTACTTTAATCATTTTTAATTAAAATTTTAAGTGGCTCACGGGGACTATAAAAGAATTAAAAAATAAATTAAAATTTTCCGAATAACATCCAAGTTGACACTGCAATTTAGAATTGCTGACTTTAATGTACACAATTTATTTATTTATTTTTTTAAAATTAACAACTTCCTTCTAAAAGAAATTTATTTGCCTTGTTTATTTGGTCAAAAAGACAAAACTAATTCAAAAATTTACAAAAAAAGGTTAATATTTTTTGACAAAATAATCTCGGCTTATAAAAAATTAATAATTATAATTCAAATCAGATCCTCATTAATATCATTTTTTCATTAGTTTTCTTTGATAATAATAATAATAATAATAATAAAATTTACTCCATTACCCACTTGAGTTGTGAGGTGGGATTGCCTGAGATCAATAATTAGGATGATAAAGGGCTTAGAATATGATCTCATTTCTATACGTAAACTAATATTAATTTTTTTAACTTAAACAGATATTTATGAATTTTTACCTTAAATAAAATCTTGTATTTAATTTATTTATGTACAATAACATTAATATAAATTTATTTTATTAGAAGTCGTTTTCTTCTCAAACTCTATGGCAAAGAAAATTATAAAAATCTTAGGCTTTGGGGAACGAATGCTAATAAGGAAATCGTTTATGCCATTAATGTCTGCACATACTGGAGCAGGACCGATACATCATTTAACAAATTAATGGCCATACGGAAGACAAACCTTTCCTTCACAAGGACAGTGTCCGTCCACATCAGCCAACGTGTCCAGTTGTTGGAATTTAATTATTATTTGCTTCGCTGATCCTTGTCCAATATGCACTTTTAAAAGTCCCCGTCTCTGGAGACAAAGCACCCTCTTTTTTTATTATTGATTAATTAGATTTAAATATCATGATACCCTCTTAATATTTATTTTTTATTTTTAAAATTTTAATTATCAAAATTTAATATTTTACTATTAAACTTATAACACCTTAGTTAAACATTCTATTGGTTTTTTTTTTTTTTTTTTTTAATTTTTGTTTCTATCATTAGTATCTGAATTCATTTTATGATTAATTCAGTTCGAGTATTTATAGGGACTTTATTTAGGGAACAATAATTTCAACATAATTTTTTTATTTTTAAATTTAGATATTTCATTATATGATGGCCATTTAATTCAATGGCAAGATCTTGGGATGCTTGGTTTTAAGGAAAGTATGAATTAAGAAAGGAATTGTTTTTTCTTACAAAATGAAGACATTTTGTAAGAGAGTACTCGTAGGACAAAGGAAACTTCGTAGATTCCTAAACCATTAAACAAGTCATGATTTCTCTTTATTTCTAATAGAAAAACTTTTCCTACATATGAGTTAGTTAAAGATTCGTCGGTCAATTTCATACTCATGCATACGGCTCGTAAATATATTTTCAATGGATTACTCGAGAATAATGATGATTATTATTATGGTTTTATGACTTAATTTTCTAAAGTACATAGGAATGACAGTCTTTAGTGTAATGTCCTCTTCCAATTTTCAACGTTACGGGCATAAAACTATAATGAAGCTTTTGTTTTTTTTTTTTAATTACTGAATTAAGAATAACCAAAGAAGTTTTAGTTTTCTATTATTTCGTCTCGTTTTAATAATATAAATGATTTATATTATTTAAAAAAATTCTTTTTAGTTTGTATGAATATTTTTCCTTATTTTAAAGAAAAAAACTTATATAGTGGCTTGTATTTTAAATCAAAATAGTTAATTTTTTTATTTTTTTTTTGTAAATCATCGGTATCAATAATTATATTAGATCCTGTTATATCTGATTCGAGACGAGTTAAACACTTAAAGCATAAAGTAACTATCTTGTTTGGGAGATTAAGTTTCATTGAGAATTGTATTTAACATAAGTATTTATCGATACAACTAGAATTTTAATTATTTTTCTTTTTATAAAACTTCATTTTTGTGACTAATTTTTTTTTATTTTTAATAAAAAAGTATTATAAACAAAATAAAAAATAAAAATTTGAGATTATTCTAACTGCAACCTTCTGTCATATGTTAATGCTTGGGCGCTTTCTGTAGCTCTACGAATTTTAAAATATTTGATATTTTAATTTTATTTGAATTTATTTTAATATTTATTAGATAAAATAAAAAAAAATTTAAGCGAGAAGTTTAAAATTTTTAAAATTGAGCTAAAATTTCTTATAAATCATTTTTATGATTTCTTTTCTTGCTATGAGCAACCCAATTTTATAATTATCATTTCTTTTTCTCTTTTTTCTATCGTTTAGAGCGGCGATGCATAGCTTTCTGCTCCTTATGCGGTACCATGTGACTCATTACCTATTATAATATTCAATCAAAACCATAATTGTTAGTTTTTAAACGATTCTATCATTATAATCCACCATAATATATATAAAAAAAACCCTTTATAATTTAAATATTTTTGACATGCTTTTTACAAGCTATTTCAATTAATCGATTAATACTCAAAATCATAATATCGTACGATATCCATTTGAAGTATTATCTTGGTGGTCGATTTTAATTTTATAACTATCTTAATTCTAATAGTTTTAAGATTAAAAAAATATATATTTTGGAGAAACTGGCAGCCCACAGTCATTAAAAAAGAAAAAAAAAATCAAAATCAAATATTTAAAGAAAAATTTTTGAAGAGAAAACAGAGGAACCAATTGGATTGGTCCATGTTGAAGTTAAGGTGGTTGTCGCGTTAAAACTAAAATTATTAAACTTTTTTGAATTAGGTGATTAGTTATTCTATCTATTTAATCAAAGATCTAATTTTAAATCTTAAGAATGATAAAAAAAATTTTCAGAGAGTCAATATCTAAAATTAATTTTATAGTTTTCAAATTAAATTAATAAAGTAAAATTTAAAAAACGACCGTAAAAACATACAATACCCAAATACAAAATGCTACCTGCATGGCGGAGCGCCACCGCCGGTCCCCATAGTTATCCAGTCATATTTCAAATCCCATCGGAGCCGCCATCCGCCCTTTTTTTTTTTTTTTTTTTTAAAGGGAATCACTTTTAATATAATTTCTTTTATTTAATCTAAATTTTAGATGATTTTGTTATTAAGCTAACTATTTACTGATTTCTTTAAAAGGGTTCTGAGTATGATTTTTGTATATTGAAAAAATAGGTAAATTTAATTTTTCAGATTGAGTTAAATTTAAAGTGATCATCAGAATTCGAAGATTTATAGCGAGAGAGAGAGAGAGAGTTAAATAATTGCAGAAGATAAGAGCGTTAGCTTTGGAAAAGAGAGTGGGGGTGACTGCAGGAATTTTGCAGCAGGCGCATAATAGTAGAGAGAGAGAGAGAGAGAGAGAGAGAGAGAGAGAGATTAGACCACCATAGTGAAAGAATCTGACACACACTAACAGGACAAGTGCCATACTGTGGACCAAACATTTCTCACTTTATTACTCTCTCCTTACATTAGCCCGCGGACTCATCATAACGTTAAGGTTATAATAATTTTAATAAAGGTTTTTAATATAAAAATTATTAATAATTTTTCTATTAAATTATTATTTTATTAATAATTATTTAAAAATATTAAAATATAAATAAAAATTAGAAAAATATTAAATAAGGTTATAATAAGATGAGATTTTGTAAATAAATCTAAATGCACTTATTAATCATATGTTATGTATGTAGTTAAATATATATATATTTCAAACGTTCTTCTCACAAATTCATGATTCAATTAACAAATGATATTCATAAGACAACTCGCAAGAATATTATTTTTTCGGTACTTTTACTTCGATTTGTATATTACTTTTTTATTTAGACAAAACTAAAAAAATATATATAATATAATATATATTTAAAATTATAATTTTAATATAAAAGTAATAACATTTAAAATAATATATAAATTATATATGTGTATGTTTGTGTATTTTTGCTTAAAATATCATGAGATAGCTTTTGATACATGAAAATTTCTCAACATTAATATTTTTCATTTCGAAAATATTTTAATATGTTAAATTAATTAGTATTCATACAAAAATTCTTATATTTTTTATATTTACATATTATTTTTATATTTTATTAATTATTTGCTTATTTAATTATCATTATGAATTTTATAAATTTTATAGTTAATAATTACACATTTAATCATTTTATATTTTTATTATAAAATATGAATATTTTATTTTTCATGAAATAATTAATATTTACATCAAAATTTTTATATATTTTTCACATTTTCCTTTTCTTTATTTTTACAAAATGATATTTTTTTTTTCATATCATTTCATTACTCCTTGCATGGTATCTTCAACACTATCCATTTACACACTCATAAATCAATCTTAATGTAATATTATATATTATATATCACAATAACATTAATAAAAAATTTAAATGAAAAATTCTTTTTTAATTTAGAAAGGGATTTTTTTTCCAAAAACATTTCAACATAAATTATAAAAAAAAAAGGTCTTCAATATAAATCAAGAATTAAACTATCTTTTATTCAAAAAATATATAAAAGTCTTTATGTCACGGCCTTCATTAGAATGGCTTTTTCCCTGCCTTGGCTTTGGCTCCCTCAATGGTACTTAAAGATGATGGGAGTCTTGCGTTTTCAGGAAGATTCCAAACACGAAAGCAACATCTTTTCACACATCACTCTCTCTCTCTCTCTCACTAGCAGATATTGTTTAGGGTTTTGAGGGGCGGGGGAGATGGGAGGCACAGGCAATAATGAGATGCTGGACCAGAGTGCAGGCTGTGGGAGAGGACGAACATGAGCCTGTCGGTTGTTTGAGCTTAGTAGTCTCTCAGTGTCATCACTAAAACACACCCCTCATTCACTTCACACTCTTTCTTCTCTCAAGTCCCAAGTACCACCGGTCTACCTCTACAGGCAAACCAGCGGTTTCCTCTTTTGATTTTATTTATTTATTTATTTATTTATTTATTTATTATTATAATTAATGTCTTTTGAGTGCTTCTTAGGAAACACGCGCACAGTCTCTCCCTCTCTCTCTCTCTCTCTCTCTCTCTCTCTCTCATAGTCCTATATTACTCTTCGCTCTCAACAACATTTTTTTTTCCTTAAATATAGCTTAGCAACTTATTTTAGATTTGTTTCTCTTAATCAAACCCTCCTTAGCTTCCCCACACCATTTATTGCTTTTGGGTTTCATCATTCATATTTTGTGTTCTAGATGATCTCCGCAGTTTGATCAATGAAGTTTAAATTTTGATTAGTTCTTTGTAGGGCCCATTTAAGGATTCAACGTTTCCCTTTAAATATCTTGTTGTAATTTCTGTATTATCACACACTCTCTCTCTCTCTCTCGCTCTCTACTGCTCAATTGTTTGCTTACGTCTCGGGTATTAGAGAGAGAGAGTTGAAAATTAGTGATTTGGGTTGGTGGGTTTAGCACCCAAAATGTCAAAATCACACAGTTTGATTTGATTATTCCCTTTGATTAGATTTTGATTGTCAAAATTAAGAGATGGAATAAATTAGGGTTTCGGTGGAGAGGGGGGTTTGATGGAAAATGATGAGGCGGGAATAGAGAGAAGGTAAGGCTGTTTTTGTCTGTTTGGATTTTTGGGTAATTTTTTTTTTCCTTAAAATATGGAAAACCAAAACAAGGATGCAAACTCTATTGCTTACAACCTACCAATCCATGAATCCTCATCTTCCAAGATCTCTTCTCCTTCAGGAGGAGAGAAAAGATCATCAAGAGACAATTCAAAAGTTACCTCAGCCATCTTTAATCAAACCCTAGATCATCATCAAGAATTCTCCAAACAAGGTGCAGGATCAGTAGATCAAAGAAGCCCAGATCCAGATCATCATCATCATCATTCAACAACAACAGCTCTTGCAATTGCATCAACCTCAGCTAGCTATCCGGGTGCTACTACGACTAGTACATCCTTGGTTCACTACAAGGAATGTTTGAGGAATCATGCGGCGAACAAAGGAGGACATGTGCTTGATGGGTGTGGAGAGTTTATGCCTGGCGGTGAAGAGGGAACCCCAGAAGCCTTAAAATGTGCAGCTTGTGATTGTCATCGGAATTTTCATCGAAAAGAGATCAACAACAACAACAACAACAATAACAATGGATTTTTGTCCCAACAACAACCTAGTACTGTTGCTAACAATTGTTATGTTTATAGCAACAACAACAACAACAAAAGTAGTCAAAGGAATAGAGTAGTGTCTCATCATCATCATCATCATCATCAGCCTCAATATCCTTCATTGCTTGCACCACCTACTACACAACAACCTCAACAACAACAACATAGACTCACTCATTTTATGTCCACTACCACTACTAGTCCTCAAAGAGCTCCTATGACGGTTACTTTTGGTGGTGGGGGTGGTGGTGCTCCGGCGGAGTATTCTTCGAGTGAAGATCTAAACAACAATATGTATCAATCAAATGCTGAAATTATGCAAGGTAGAGAGCAATTTGAATTTGGGATGTCATCGAAGAAGCGATTTCGGACAAAATTCAGTCAGGAACAGAAGGATAAGATGCATGAATTTGCGGAGAAATTGGGATGGAAGATGCAGAAGCAAGATGATGATGAGGTTCAACAATTTTGTTCCCAAGTTGGTGTCAAGAGACAGGTTTTCAAAGTTTGGATGCACAATAACAAACAAGCTATGAAGAAGAAACAACCGTAAGACAAATCATATTTATTATCTTCCCTCTCTCTCTTAGGAATATTACCATACTAGTGAATGTGGTAGATAAATTTGCTTAGCTATTTGTAGATTTTTGCTAGGGATAAATTAGATAAAGGAGACTTTGTTTAGTTTCGATTTTCCTCTCTCTCTCTCTCTCTCTCACTCATATTTTTTGATATCACAATTTTACGTCTTTTTTCTTTCTTCTAATGATTCTTCTCCTATGGACTCCTTTCACTCTTTCCATTGTATGGAAAATAAACATTTGATTAAATACTATGCTAGGCTTAAAATTTTGATAGACGTTTGATTAATCTTGTCATTCATCACTTCCATAGGCATTTATTTTATGAGTTCACTGATCTTAAGATGAGGAAACAGCTAGAAAATTAAGGAAAAAAAGGAAAGAGAAAGAAAGAAAAAGAAAAAGAAAAAAGACAAGGAGAGAGGGGTCTTCAATTCAACTGTACGAATGCAGTGGCGCTTAATAGTCAGAAACCGAGGATTTTCAGACAATTGTGGTCAGTCTAAATAGGACCCAGGTTGTAATCTTTATTATTTTTCCAGAAATATATGTATGACTTGGGCATTTCTTTTGGGCAACTTGGTTAGATATTTAACTAATGTGATGCTATCCTAATCTATTTTGGTGATACTTAGGTCTGCCTTGTTACTGTTTTGGCACATGCCGAGGTAGAGGGACAAACAACTAGGGAAGTCAATTTTCCACAACAAGGCTTAGCTTAGCCTTCTACATAGATTTTTAGGTTTAATGAAATGTCTGCAACACAATGTACTGTTTTCAGTACCCTACCAAATTCAGAAGTCACTTCATGGCTTTTACTGCTCTCAGGCCAGCGAGAGCTGAGACAAATATTGACATGGAACTTATTTTCATTTTACAGAAACCTTTAAAAATGAGTATAAATACAAAAGAGCGTCTGTCTCAATGATCAAGAAGGCCCGGTATATGTTAAATCACACAAAGACAAAAATTTTGCAACTTCAAACAGAGAAATGGGACTTACTATGTTGTAGTCAACTATTTTAGATCACTTTAATTATGGGAAACAAAAACGGCTTTACATGTGTAAGGGATATAATCCTTAGGGTTTTGACCTAGTTTGATTCACTCCTAGTTTGAACAATTATTGCCTTGCCACCTTAAAGAAACAAGGGTATGAAACATTGGATGCTGAGAGAGAAGCTCTTTAAAAGGATAGATTGATAGATGGGGATTACACAGTTGAATGCAGCCGGTGACACCACTGGTGTAGTCTCTGATTCTGATTGATTCATCCCTTTGTATCTTCTTCTTCACAATGAGCAAAAGGATTCCCTAGCATTTTAACTTTGTATGTTGGTTGTTTCACTCTTCAAATAATAACGTTGTTTCACTCTTCAAAAGGTGGGCTATTGTATGATAGTGACCTTTGGATGGAAAGGGACCATCCAGCATTTTTAATTTTTAAAAATTTTTGGGCGGTCAAAATTTAATCCCGATCTATCTAATCCGTGGATGTTGTGGCAGCACACATGGGAATGGAAGAAAAATCCTAGAAAAGGTAAGCGCATCAAATCTCTTGGGATTGCACTTGCAAAATAATTTATAATTGCATTGATGAGAAGCATGCACCAACCACAGGTAGACTTAAAATTCGCAGAAAAAGGATTTCAGGAGAGCTTCTGCAATCTAAGAAAATTCCCACAAAGTGAAACAACATAAAAGGTAAAACACAACAAGAAAATGACTCACAAAGTCCAGATCATTCTAGTTATGTGTCTTCATAGCTCAGTAGATTCCTTTCTCATCCCAGTTCCAACATTCCCCACAGCCTGCGAAGCCTTCTCTTTTGCAGCCTCATAACTGGCCTTTGCTTTCTCCGTTACGCTATCCTTGGCAGTTTCATATTTCTCTTTAACCTCCTGCTTAGCCTTATCGTAAGCCCCTTTTACATCTCCAGCCTTACTAGGTGCCATATTCACTGCCTGATCCTTTTTCTCTGCAGTGGAATCCTTGGCATTGCCTGCCTTTTTGGAGATCAATTCTGCTGTCTCACCGGCCTTTTCAGAAGCCCATTTGGATGCTTGTGATGCCGCGGAGTTGATACTATGTGTTGCTTTCGACGCTGCATCCTCTGCATTATTAACTACATTGCGGGTTGTTTCTTTTATAGTGTCTTGCTCTTGCTTAAACCCAAATCCACTGAAAATTGAAGGAAAGGAAAAGAAAAAAAAATACTTACTTTACCTTATGTATCTTTCAAAAGGCACCCACATCATCATCCATACAATCATTTTTCTTCTATAAATCACATTAAACCCAATAAAATCAAATTTAAACGGAGTTCAACTCTTAAAAGATAAAACTCTCCGGATATCTATTTTTAGATCTTACTTAAATGATATTAGTATCCAACCACAAAACCAACTAGATGTTGGTATCCTCCATATATCATCAACAAAATTTAAAATGAACTTATAAATTTGAAATTAAAAAACCCATAATTAATGTTCTAAAACATAAATTTTCTACTAAAATAGTGTAAAAATAAATTAGTACTTGACAAAAATGATTTTAATTGTCTTTGGATTAAATACGACAATTTTTTTAATATATTTTTTGCATTATAGAAAATTCAAACATTGCATTGTGCCACAGCCAATAAAAATGACACACGTAACACCTAAGAAAATTAAGAATTTAAAATTTTGATTTTTGTTTGCCCAAAATACCATTTTCTCATCAAATTGCAGTTTAACACTCTCGTTTTCTTCCCCGAATGGTATTTCTCCTTGAAGCATGTGAAAGCCAAAAAGCAAATATACTGAATTGAAGGTAATTTGTGATGTAGTATTTCCGTTATGGCAAAGTAGCATTGGCCTAATATTTTGAGAGAGAGAGAGAGAGAGAGAGAGAGATTTACTCAGCAAACTTGTCAAGGGCCCAATCGGCCCAGGAGTCGAATTTGGCTTTGGAGTCATCGACGGTGTCCTTCACTTTGTCCTTCAATTTCTCTGCCAGTTCCGCATCTTGTCCTAAACATCCACATATCTCCACCGCAATTACTGCCCATAAACATAACACCACCAACAACACTTTCCTCATATCTCTCTCTCTCTCTCTCTCTCTACACCAAATGTTGTATGGAACAAACTGAAGAAGTGGTTAAAACGAGGAGGGGAGGGACAACCTTTGTCATGAAAATAGTGTCACGTGTCCGTCAATCCGGCCTATGTTGAACGTGTTCTCCTCCAATTTTGCCACGTATTATATAAGAGACTCGCGTGTTGCTCGTTTTTGTTCAGTTTCTGGCCATGCATGCAATAGTCGAAGTCGTTGATTTCCCCCAAAATCATGGATAGGTTCGGTAAGGGTTCTAATTTCTGCAGCAATGTTCTGGTCAATGCTGGAAAAATAAGGGTAAATAATTTGTGAATTATTATATATACCCAATAATTTAATTATTAGACAAAAGATAATATCAAAATTGCCTTTTTTGCTAAAATTGGAAAAAAATTGTTCACCCTGTAATAGGAAGGTAGTTAGGAAAAACACTATTGTAACACAGTGTGCGAAAACTCTCAAAAATTGACTACAATTTAGACATAAAAAAACACTCGAATTCAGAACTTAATGTTGTGAAAAACAAAGTATTAATTCGATTTTATATGCAATATTTCGATTACATTGAAAAAATTTGAGAAGAAACCAATCACGATTTGAGATATAAATTTTTTATTCCGTATATAAAACCAACATAACGTATCAGCTCTTCCTATAGGTCAAGACTGACATGGTACAACCATTGACCCTGCTTTGCATCCCTCCCCATTTCTTGATATTTCCCACATATCCTCATAGACTACCTTTATCAAATGAACAAACCAATGAAAATCATTAAGTGAATTCCTGAACCTCAGCAAAAATTGAAGCAAAATTTTAGCTACCTAGTCCTTGGAAAATGCTAAGCAGGTTGAGTTGACCACCTTCAGCCGCCAATTTTATCCGCTGCTGATGTTCTGCTACCTTGTAGTCTACAATCTCCTTAAACAACTGCGCATCCAACACACAAACTGGACGTCCTTGAACAGCAGCCTGCACACTGGCCATGAGTTTTGCTACTTCACGGCCTGAGAACCCTTCTGTCTTCCAAGCAGCCTTTGGAAGCACTTCGTCAGAAACGTCCTTTACTGTCATCTTCTGTGGTTTTTTCTTGAACAATTTGTCATCACCATTGTTATCATTCAAGAGGTACTTGGTTAAATAGAGCTTCAACGGTTTGAAACTCCTGTCCTTCCCCGGAAGAGGGAACACGATTACTTCATCAATGCGGTCTGTAATGGCACTGTCAAGATCTCCTGGTCTATTGGTTGCAAGGACAAGGACTATGTCTCGAGACTGATCACCAGTTTGGAAAAGCAACGCATTCAGAGCACTTCATCGTGCTTCGCTTATGTGGATGCTGTTACGCCTGCATTGGATCCACAACCACAAAATTAAGAACATAAAGAAAATGTGATGTGAATGTATGACAAGCTTGAAAATGGTGTCATTTAGTTGGAATTTAAAGTAGAGGATACTTACTCGCATAGAAATGCATCTGCCTCATCAATAAAGAGGAGTAGACCTTTCTTCGATTGCCCAATCAAGTAACTGGTGGATTTTGGTGGCAGCCTGTGCACCCACGGGTGCAACATCTCCTCCAGTCATCATGGCATAGTCCAGACCCTGCAAGATAATTTATGTTGACATCAGATGGCAAGAAACGAGATGGTGTGATCAAGTCTTATTAATCCTGGTCACTCCCTAGATGAGACAAGTGTTTCCTGTTATGAGAAAATAGTTATGCCAAATATGTGGGAAGATCAACAAATTATTGATGACATGTAGATTAGAAGACAAAATAGAATCTGCACACTGTAAAAGATCGTGGCATTATAATACGACAACAAACTGATTTACGAGCAATCTCCCTTGCAACCATAGTTTTACCGGTCCCTGGAGGTCCATAGAAAAGCATGTTATGAAAGGGTGCCTGACGAGTTTTGGTGTTTGCTGTAGCTCTAGCAAGATGCTCTATTCTTTTCTGTGAAGGGTGAAGTGCAATATTTCCAAGAGCTGACTTGCTTTCTGCAGTTCCAGCTCCACCAGCAGCTGAACTAAAGTCGGCCACCTTACTCATGGCCCAAGACAATACCTTACCATGAAAACTTTGTCACAGAGGACTCCTGAATCAGTGATGGTTGTCCGAGTATCCTGTTGATGTAACCCCATGTAATTCAGGCACCTTCTCTGTTAAATCAATAACATATAAAAGATCAATTAACAATTTCACAAACTGAGCTGCATGATATATCAAATTACTACTCAGACATTGTTGACCAACCAAATGGATCACTTATGTGCAATATTCAGAGTTTAAACACTGAATGGAAAGAAAACTTGTGTAAGCACTGAAACAGGCAGTTGCATGGACTGATACAGCCTTAAGTCGCAACAAAATCCATGGTGGCAGTGATAAACAACATAAAGAATACTGGAAGGTCATTGAAGATGGTACTGATGCCAAGGTGCCAGTGAGGAGCCTGCACTGCTACCAATGCAGACATTAGAGGCAATAATGGTACAGTAATTAGCTTCCAAAAAACTTGTAAACCATCACGAGACAAATACATTATAAATGGGTTTTGTCAAAAGAGACATCAGAATTCTTAAGTCTAAACTGAACGAATTGCTACAAATATAAGCTACGCAACATTGAATTATCAGCATCAATCGATGGAAATACACGAAAGAGACACTGATGAGTATAGGCCAGCATCAATAAATGGCCAATGCAGCTTTAACAGCTCCCTGGTGGGTTGAGCCTGACAATATCAATAAAAGAGGACTCCAGACCCAGATAAACCACTGAGACAGTGACAGTGAAAATAGGCACCAGAGGAAATTTAAGGTAAACTATCTCTCCATAACCACCTAATACTAATATGTCAGGCAAAATTTTAAAAATTGCTTAACCAATTCAGCGTCTCACAATAAAAACATGCAAGCAGACCTTGTTGTATAGACACCTGCAGCAAGGGCAGTAGCCCCGCCAACAGCCGTCAACAACTTATTCCTATCCGTCAATAATGTCCTGAAGCCACCTAGAGATTGGATTTAAATAAAAAAAAAAAAAACCTTCAGAATTCGGTGTATTGAGCTAAACAGAACTAATTCAGTCCAATAACATATTTCAGAAAAAGCAATAATATCACATACAAAAAAGGACCAAATCCTGAGAGTAAGGAGAGCAACATAAACATGTGAACCAAGAATAGCATGGAACAAGATAAAGATGCCTTAAATGATATCATTAATTTCAGGATGCAACTTACCCCAATCATGGTAGATCAAATGAAGTGCAGCAAACATGTTTTTCATAGAATAAGATACACACTAAATAGCATCTAGATCTCAAATAGATTATGCATCTTTCACATGATATACATCAGTTTGATGGTTTTCTCAAATGCTAACCTTCTATATGACTAAAAGTTGTGTTAATTGCTGCAAGCCACTTCTCTTTTTCACCATTGATCCATTCCACAAGCATTCTTCTGTTGTGGTCTTCAGTCAATTTTGCTTCATGGGCTCAACCTTCAGCCTCAGCCATGGCCTTCACTCTTATGGTTTCTCGATCTATTTCTGCTCTCTCTTTTTCAGTCTGGTGTTGTTGAGCTTGAATCTGCTCTTCAGTGGCTCTTCTTGCTTGTTCTTTCCTTGAGGTGTACTCCTCTTGCATCTTAACTAATTCAACATTATGGCGCCTATAA
The DNA here is from genome assembly GCA_033439265.1 of Dillenia suffruticosa. Classification (NCBI taxonomy): domain Eukaryota; kingdom Viridiplantae; phylum Streptophyta; class Magnoliopsida; order Dilleniales; family Dilleniaceae; genus Dillenia; species Dillenia suffruticosa. The sequence goes on along the minus strand of JAVTVX010000012.1, from coordinate 1,633,697 downwards.
GCTTCATGATCTGTCCAGAAGAAAACAAAAAGGAGGAATAAAACAAAGTTTAATCACATATTTTATATGAATCTAATGTACAGCTAATACAACAAGGATGATTAACATAACCACAACAATGTCAACTATGTTACATGTAAATTTGGGATAGGAGGTCCTGATCTTGTTCCCCCCTTTTTTTGTTCTGGATCAGAAGATAGCATGTCCAGATAACCATACTGAGTTCATTTTTAGAATACTTGTTATCCAAAACGAGTTTCACAGATACACATTCACTAGATGACTTAAGATGCTTGACAAATCCTGTTTCCTACCAATGAAAAACATCATCTCAAAACTAGAGACATAATTTAGCAGTGAAAAAGTGAAGGTTAATCCCTGCACCTGCAGCCTTTTTTGAGCCAACTCATCTTCATAGCGCAAAATTTGTGCCTTAGCTTGTGCTTGTTGTTGAACTAAGTTCGTTTGTTCTTCAACCAGTTTCCACTGCTTCTCCTAAAAATGCACATAACCGTAATCAGACAAATATCAACGAAATAACATACATAAGAACCCATGTCTACACATCACAACACCAATCACGTAACACAGTGGAGCTTTTCACCAGTGTACTTACATATTATGAAAATGCTTTGAGAATATTTCAAGTAGCTAATGGTTCTTATATATCTTGAGATGAAGATAACACGAGCTTACTATAAGAAAAGAGAAACCATGTCCAATGAAAGAACGCATTATCTAAAATTCCATGTTCAAATACTTCAATACAAGTCCGAAATGATCGAATGGCATAAGCCCATGACTCAAAAAAGCGGATTTTAGATAATGGTTTTGACCATTTGTCATTTGGTCATCAATTTCTTTGGGTCCAAGTTTCATTTTCCATAGATCCTAGATGGGAAATGCTAGAAAAAAAGCTAATTATACACATATATCTATTTATATATTTAAAAATTATAACCCTAAATTGTTGTTTGTGCTCCTTGAGATTACAACCCCAAATAGGAGTTGTACTTCGCCTATCCAGATATAAATTTTTGGCTTCACTCTCTCAGTACCTATTCAACCTAATCATACAAACCATAAACCAATCCCATTACTTACAATATCAATTTGGGACTGAATTGCTTCGTGATGCGCTTTCTCTGCCGCTAACTCCGCTAAACGCGTTTGTTCCTGTTTTCTCATCACATCAAAAACCTTTAAAAAAATAATAATAATAAAAAAAACACTTTCAAGAAACATCTCCAACAATCAGAACAAATAATAAATGAAAAAGAGTTAAAACCGACAAAACCTGTTTCGCATGAGGAGAGCTGTTGATTTGCCTCAGAGCTTTAGCTCCTCTTTCTAAACTCTCAGGATCAAAACCACCTCTACTACTCGACTCTTCATTCGACCGCTGATCATCGGATTGAGAAGAATGGGACGGCTGAGATGACGAAGGGGAGAAGAGAGGGAAGCGGAAAGGATCAGCATAGATGACGTGGTTGGGCGAGGCGGCGAGAGCAGCCACGGCAGCGGCTATGGCTGCATTCAAGACCATTTTGACAGACGGCATTGCTGGAATTCCAAGTTGTAATCTCAGGGGGATATCAAGAAACTGACGTTGGTGACATTGGGGTTTAACGTCTTGCCCAAGCATCAGAGCTTGGGTCTTTTTTAGGGTTTAAGCCGACATTTTTTTTTTTGGTTGGAAAGGGGAAAAAAAACAAACAAGCCCACCGAAGCAGGCCCAACACTAAACACCTTACGACAAACAGCTCCCAGGCCTGTAACTAACGAGTCTTGACTCTACACCCAAATAGTCCTCCCACAGCAGAGGGAGCAGGGAGTCTGGGGGACGCTCCAGGATGCACACTCCATCAGCCGACATTTTGGCCGAAGACAGAAGATGGCTTGCAGAGAAGGGTCACGGTTGTTGGACTTTGTAGTAATGGAATGGGAAAAATCAAATATGGGCCTCGGTCCAGTCGGTGATATGTACTAAGCCCGCCTTGGTTGGGCCCAAAATCTCAAAGGGTAACTGTTTCTGACGCTTCCTTCGCTCCTGAATATAATTAATCAATAAATATTATTTTTATTTTCTATTCATAAAATATTATTAAATAAAAATTATGATTTAAAATGGATACTTGACGCTGACGGTAGCCCCACGTCATTTTGAGAAGAAAAAAAAAAGAAAATATTCAAAATATATTTGGGAGAGGGTAGAGAAAAAGAAAGAGAAGAAAATAGGAACTTAAAATTTCCCGCCTGTTTCGTACCCTTAGCGATGCTTTCTAAATTTTGAACAATCGCAACATACAAACCCCTCACCAACCCTCCTTCTACAAGCAGATCACGTGTCCAATACACGCTTCACCTCTCTCTCTCTCTCTCTCTCTCTCTCTCTCTCTCTCTCTCTCTGATTAACAAAATTTCGAAGCTGACGGCGACACGAAGAAGATGACGAAACTTCATAAGGTAAAGCTTCACTGCTCTTGTTTTTCGTTGTGAATGCTAACGATTTCGATTGAAAAGAACACAATTGTGATTTGGTATCTCTGAAATAATTTAAATCGTTTATTAGCGATGAGATTGATTTTGGGAGTTGATGAATCTGCTATTTATTTCAATTTTCTTTTTTGTTTGTTTAAAATCACGATCGCGTCTTGAACGTCTAGACATATTCAATGTGAAGGGCATCGTTTGACAAGGAGCAATCATGGGTCTGGTGGGATTCGATTTGAGTCGTTGATTCAATGGCTCCACCTGGCTCCACCTATTCCTCATGGAAATAGGTTGGAGCCCAACAGAATAGACTTACGTCTCGGCTCTCATCCTATAATAGGGAACTTAATTCATACCCTCAAAACTAGTTATTAAAGTGAAGACATAGGGGTAGGGTTGGTTGATGTGAGACATAAATCTTCCCAAACTTAGGTTCCTTGATTTTTTTGGGCCAATCTTAGATTATACTTTGGTTAATGTCTTTGCAGTTGATACACATTCCAATGTCTGACTTGATGGGAGAGAGGACATTCCGTGAGTCCCATAAGTTTGTTTTGTAGACCTTTCTTTCTATTATTTGTACTTGTGTTTTGCTTTGATTGAATAACTTCTCATTGGACCAAACATACAAAGAGCAATTCAGTAGACTAGAAACATCAAACTATTCATAACCTTGTAAAATTTTAAACCCATTGCTCTCACTTGTTTGGGTGTTGCTATTTCAATTAATTGATCACTTTGAGGTTGAACCAGTTGAACATTTTTTTAGCGACTATTGTGGTTTGTGAATAGCAAGAATTGGTGGGAAAGCTTGATATCTTGTTTTGAATGTTTTCCTAAATTTGCCTCATGATAATTATGTTTTTCTTGAACGTTAAGTTTATTTAATGGGAGGGACAAAGGATTTCTATGAATGTGTGACATTTCTGATGCATTGCCCGATTTTCCTGGTCTGATCATAGTTTATCTGTTGTTAGATATATCATTAGAGCTTTCAAAATGAAGAAAAGGAAGCAGTTGATGGATCTTCAAATGATAGAGAAATCCATTACATTTTCCTCATAGTCCTTAATGGGGTTTCCTTCTGATAGGATAGAATAATTACTCATAGGAATGTACATAAGAATATAGAGCAGTGGATTAGATACAGAAACACCATACCTTACATACCATGTAGACATTCAAACCCACAGTGCTATTGCAGGTTTGAGAGAACGTCTGTTCTCTTTAGCCATATCATATCACTAGTTTTATGTTACATAATGCACTTACATAGGGAGAAGGGGAGAGAGAGAGAGAGAGAGAGAGAGGGAGGGGGGGGGGGAGGGACAGAGCGACTCGCTTATGATATTTGAGCGTAAGTTTTTCCTTTTTACAATTCTGCTAATGAGTTTTGATAGCTTCGACTTGGACTTCAATGGAGCCTTAAATGCTTCTGGACCCTGGAAGGTAGACAATTTAAAACAAGGAAGTTAGCCCCACCTAATGAGGCCAAAATAAAAGATACTGAATCGCAGTAGGACAATTGAGATGCTGTGAGCTTTCATTTAAAATAATAATGCTCCCAAAAAGTTTCAGATAGAATATATAGTATAGCATAAAAAGCAAGTCAAGACAAGCAGTGAACAAAGCTAAGTGGTTGGTAAGGAATGAAAAAAAAAAATAAAATAATGAGCTGCACCTACAAGAGATTTCCGCTGAAATTAAGAGTATAAGGTCAGGTCATAAGTCACATGAGACTTGCTGGAAATAAAAAGTAGGACCATAGCAAGGGCTGGATTTCATGTGGGTTTCTTTTGGCTTAGAGACAGGATAAGAAGTTACAAACGGAGTGTGGTCATGTGCCTCCTTTATAATAAAATAAATGCAGTTTGGTTGGTTAGATGAAAGGAGAAGAAGGGGGCCTAATGGTCTGCAGAAGCAAATCTTAGTAAAGGGACACAGTAATAATGGGCCTACTGGAACAAAGGGTTTATAGACCCATGCTGATTGCTGATTACATTAAAAGCACCTGCAAATTGGATGGTCATGGTTTTGAATACAGCATAATATCAAATAGAATGGAAGCATTCTGCTCTGGCGGTTGCCCAGTGCTTAGGTGCTTCTTGTACTAGGTAAAAAAAGGCCAACACATTACCTCTACAAGGTCCTCAGCGGTTGCTTTGAGGTGACCTGTAGTTGGGGAATGGGACATGCCCAGACTCAATGTGCTTGAGATCCTCAAGAAGGATCTCATAGTGACGTTTCACTTCCTCTGCAGATTTCCCGTGAACAGCATTGGCAACATTCTGCCAGCGGTCAGGAGTATCCCTATCAAACCTAGCGAGAGCATCTTCAAATTGTTTGTTTTGCTCGGGAGTCCAGGAGCCGGAGCTGCGTGACCGTGAGTTGGATGACATGATGATACCTAAAAGCACCTCTTGAATGTAAAAAGGCAAAGAATGTATTGATGGCTCTGGAGGATGTTAAAATTCAGTTTTGTGGTAAAAGTAAAACTTGGTTAGGATTCACTTAGAAGATTTGAGAAGGAAGAAAAAGGGTGGTTGTTTTAGTCTAGATGTAAGAATGAACTTGAGTGGTGATATGGCAAAGAGATGGTCACGGGAGCTCCTTATAAGCAGGAGGAAAACGATGGTGGGGTTGAGACAGTTGGGCGAATATATCTTGAAAAAGGGTAGAAAATGAGTGACCCGGCCACTTGGGAACCACAAGAGAGCAAGGACAAAGAACAAAAGGTGAAAGAGGAGAATCGGTATCAAAGCAAGAGCACTTTAATTTAACATAGCTAAGTTATTAGCAAGTTGGAGTAGATCTAACACAAAAACTGAAGTGATTCCAATGCCATTATCTCATCCAGTGCTCATCCCACTGGTAATTGCAGCACTCTAGATTCATCCTGCAAATACGAAGGAGTGGTCAATCAAAGCTGTTTTTTTGTTGTTCAAAAGCTGCTTTCCAGGGGAATCTACAAGGAAACAAACACTCAAGGAAACAGTTTCTGCTGCCTTTGTTTCTTGTCAGACGAGAACTCAATCTTAGACCTGGGTCTTTCCAATCTTTTCCGAACGTCATTAGGGCCAGTTATGGTGGATAACTTTGTTGTTTGCAAACTGCACTGAACACGAACTGCATTCTGTTCGGCATCTCAGGGGAGATTTGAATGAGTATATTTTTTATGCTAGAACTCACACTTCTGTTTGTTAATTAAACCCGATGCTCCCCATGATGGTTATGGTTAACTCAGGATTTTTTTCTTTTGAATCGTTTGTCGCATGCCTATCATGATGTGTTTAATTTTAATGCCTAATATTGACCTTGATAGAGTTAAGTGTCTACTTAAATTCCAGACCAAAATTAGGAGACTGATACCCTCATACTAGAGTAGCTTAATTCTAGAGCCATGGAAATAAGCCCAAGAAGGTTCACTAAGAAGAGGTCTAGCTCAAGCAGTTCTTATGACTTCCATTTTCCTCTTCCCTCAAAAAAAAAAAAAAAAAAAAAATTACTGTGTTTGAGCAAGATCTCTGTTTATGACAAGGTAGCCTTTGGTTTTAGTAGCTAAGGCATGAATTCAAGAAAGTGTTAGCATTGCTTCCCCCATCGAAAGGGTACACCAGTATAAAAGACCTATGTGGGGTTGAAATATCGTAGTTAACTAACCTGTACGGAGGATACTGTCTTTTGGATCCATCTGGGCCATTTTAAACCTCCCGCATCTGTCTGTTGCGTCATTCACAAATCTTCAAAGATCTCCTTGCTGATGATTCTTGCAGCAGTGGGGGTTCTGATTCTCCCACTTGCTTGTATTCCAACATAACACAATGGACCGAGTATCTTGTTAAAAGTTAATGACACCTTCTGCAAAATCTGTCGTATTAAAATAGCAGAAATCTTCAAAAAGGTCAGTTTACCTAGTTGATCAAATTGGATCTGAGCACCCAACTTTTGCAAGTGGAAGCTAGGCTTTATTCTTCATACTAGATTTTGAAACAGCCATTCAAATTGAGGCAGAACGCTGTTCGTCCCATTTTATGGTATTTAAAAAGAGTGGCTCGGAGTTATGTGGGCAGGGCACTATTATTAAAAATGAGTTGATTGTTTCATAGGCTTAAGGAAAGAGGTAGGCTCCAATGTGGATTTTTGAATATAAGTTAAATGGCTATAGGAACCTGAGTCATTGACTTTGTTAGCGTTCGAGATGAGGTGAAAGAATCTCGTCTGATAGAGACTTCTTGGGGTGTGAAAGGAGCACCTAGTGACAGTGGTTTCCTATATACCCATCTTTCAGACATCTTGGATCATTATCTAACTTTTACCTTTGGAAAAGAAATGTCCTTTAGATTCTTCTCTTTCTTCATCTAGAGACTCTATATGATTGTTAAATTGCCTTCATTTAGGCAAGTGATGCAATTATTAGGCTTTAAAAGGTAAGATTTTAGTGGGTAAGATCAACATAACAATTTATTTCAACCTCATGGCCTTTGATTTGAAGATAATGATTATTTTTACCTAGATTCGCATTCTCTCGTGCCAGCTTGAGAACCAACCTTTAAGCGCATCTTGGAACCAAAAGTCTTAAGTGTACGAAAATTAACAGGAGGAAAAAGATCCTCAACGTGGATCTGCTGGCAAGGACTGATTTGAAATGGGGGTATCTTTCACAGGTGATAGGCAGAATGGAGAAATGGGGCTCTTGGGGTGATGCTCACAACCTGGTACTTCGTGTGCTTCGTACAAAAAGATAAAAGAGGCGAGGCACAGAAAGTTAGCACAAAACTGAGATAATATATCTGTGGTGTAAATAGATCGGACAAAGATATAATGAGAATTATTGTGAGGGAAGGTGATGGAAGGAGCCCATGTTATTATCGCTATGGCAATCAAACTTAAAAAGTTTCGTGGTCACGGCCTGTGTTTTAGAAATGAGACATGAAGTGGTTACTAGGGCTATTTTCTCAAGATTCACTAATGATTCAAGCCACTTGATATCTTCAGGATTTTTTTTTTAAGTTTTATTTTTTTTATAATTTACCATTATTTATTTATTTTGGCGTAAGTACCATTTGAGTTTTGGGAAGTCATCTTAGTGAAGATTTTTTGAGAAATAACGAGGAGAATTGTTCGGATTATGTTTTTGAACAATCACTGTTTTTGTATAAATTAATATTATAATTTGGGTTGACAGTTTGCAGGACCTAATTGAGGGGTATGTCTCCCAACGCTGATTTTTTTTTTCCCATGGGGAATCAAACTTCCGACTATGATTAAGGGGCGTCAGTACTCGAATCAACTGAGCTATCCGACGTTGATAATGTTCACACAAATTTAATTGGTTATATAAAGATAGGTGATTACTGATATGAAATTCATCGCACAAAGAAAAATAGTAATGAATTTTTATAACTATTTCGTTTGATACTTGGTGGAAATTTTTTGAAAAAAGGGAACTAATTTAAATAGAAAAGAATTTCTATATTAAGTTAATCAAATGTGTCAATTAGGTGAGAATATATACTGATGTCATTCATGTGGACGAATTAGATACTTCACAATTGTGGGGTTGAATCGAGGGGGAATAAAATCAAGAATTTTCATAAATAAAGTTATATATTATTTTTAAACCTTTCTTGTTTATGTTTTTTTAATATTTTTTCGTCATTCATATATTGGTTTTAAGTTTGAAAAATTATATTTTTAATTATGTTTAGATTTGTCGTGAATCAATTGAGGATTTATGTTAAAAAAAATTAAAAATTTTCATTTATATTTTTTGTTTGTGAAATCTAATTGCATTTGTTATTAGAATCGAAATTTTAGGTAATGAAGATTTGCTTCAGTATACTTTTGGATGATACTAGAATTCTTGATTCAGAAATACAATATGGAGCATGGCCTGGCAAAAGGTGCCAAGCAAATGAATCTCTCATTGGGTGTTGACTTTTGGGGTAAGGAAAATAGAAATTATCCTTAAAATTCATCTAATGAGCAGAAGAGACACATGCAACTTGGGACTTGGAAGTCTATTTTCTTGTGTCACAAAATTTGGATATATTCACAATAGTCGTTGGGGGAAGCAAAAGAAATTTGTCATTTTGACTTAGAATATGATGTTTTTTTTTTATTCCTATATATATATATTTGCTTTCTCTTACGAGAATTTCTCCCATGAAATTTTCATGGATTTGGCGAATGTTTTTTCCTATATTGTCAAATCATAAAGAATGATGGGCTAAATTTCGGTAAGTAACTTTTTAGCTTTACCTCGTAACCACCTGAAAATTTTTGGATGAATGAGACTTCTAGCCTTGGATATTATTCTGGATTTATCGATCAAATTTATTTGAATTTAGTGATTAGACATTCTTATCTATTAATAAGAGATTTTGAGTTTGAGTATTGAGAATAACGAAAAGAAATTTCAAAAAATTAACTTTTAAAATGAATTTCATAATACTCGAATTAAATTATTTTGGTAAAATTTGTATATAGTTTTATCTTGCAAAAGTTTGGGATTTGACTTTGTTACATTTCTTGTCTGCACTGGGCCTTCCGATGTTCAGGAAAGCATTTGGGTGACAACCCAGCTTGGAGTGGATGAGCCCAAGAATAGGACTCTAGTCTTTTTTTTGGGTACGGGTAGGACCCTAGTCTTGAGGATCTGGAGGGTTGCCTACAAAATTTTCTGTACCTTTTTCTCGAACTTGAGCTGAGACGGTGCTGTCAAGGTGACATTATGCCCAAACACCATCCGACTATATTTGGGGTTTGAAAGATAAATGCCGGGGGCCACATGCACATCTTACACAACTGTCACACTAAACTCTTTCAAATTAAATAGTCGAATATTTTACTTGTTTAATCAGATATCTCGAGTTTAAATTCTGATAATAATAAAAAAAGATTTGAAGAACCAATCTTTAAAATAAATTTTATAATATTCGAATCAGATTAATCGGATAAAACTTATATATCGATAGTGAAAAACCAAAAAAAAAAAATTCTTACACCACTATGGCCAAGTGAACTGGGTTCACTCATCCTTTGGATCTAAATTTGGAGACTTTTGTGGTTAGCATTTGATTGAAATCCATAATTTCAAGGTTATGAAGTTGGTTTCTCGTTTCCTTATCAATCTCCTCTATCGCAGCCAAGATGAGATACTATACTGTTTTCATGAAATAGCATACAATTTTTGGGAATCAACACTGATTTTTTTTATTATATAAGAATTTAAATATGAGATCATCATATTAGAGAATGGAGTTTGTATCATTAGAGTGTTCCCTTAGGATATCGACACAGTTTTTTGGTGTATGGATATGGGCGATCGTAGATTTATTTTCGTTTAAATTGGGTATAAGAGAAAAACTGACTCATAAAATTTGTCAGAAATCTGGGGTGCCATAAATCATCCCTTCCAGGTATCCGGGGTGGGCTAAGATCGAGTAGCTACCCGTGGTGGGTGCGATTTATCCATTCCAGTCTTAGTCAGAATAAATACCATGGATGTGAAGTTTCTATGATCCTTATAGCCCTCGATGACAATTCTAAAGTCACCAGATTAGATTAAAATTTAGGGTTCGAGGTTGACCACGTAGGGTGATCATTAATGAAGATGCAACTCCACAAAATTATGCCTTTAAATTTTAGGACATTGTTTTAATAGCTGTGGTTAGAATTTAAGATTTAAAGTCAGTACAACTATTAATAAAGATATAGCGAAGCAGTTTAGTCTGCCCTCCCCAGAAAGAAAAAAAAGAATCAATCTCTCTATCGTCATCTCCGTTAGGTTCTCCGACAAAATTTTTATCCTCCCTTTACACTTTCCCTCGCCTCCCCACTCTGTCCCCAAAAACCCCATTAATAAAGATATAATTATATAAAAATATGTTGTTTTTTTCGATAAGAATTATGACATAATAGGTAACAATTCTAAAATCTCTAGATGAGAATTTAAGGTTAAGAGTTTTAGAGTTTAGAATAACTATTATGGAAGATATGCTAAAATCATATTATTTTATTCAAACCACTTTGTTTTCTTTGACTTTGCCACCTGTTTTATAGGTGAGAGCTATTAGATAACCGGAGACAATTCTAGGGTCAATGCCTTAGATTTGTAGTACTAAATCCAGTTTTTAACGTCAAGTGGTTCTTCACTTGGGCATTCTAGATCTATATTTTATGACGTTGAAGATTGGAAAAATCAACTGCAACCCTTCCAGACTTTTCTTCACTTGGTAGGTTTGTTTGGATTGTTCGATTTTGTGCTTTGACTACAAAATCATGGGTCCTTAGGGTTAGGTGCCATCCGATAAACTATGGCTTCAGACTCTATTTATAGGAGGTTACAACATTAAAAAAATATATTATAAAAAAATAAAATAAAATATCATAAAAAAATCTTTTCCTAAATATAGGTCTAATGAAATGTAAACACTAAAAATCTTCAAGTTAATAATGTCTGTTGAGAACTGAAATACGCAAAATGAAAATTAAGATATAGTCCAATTTTTACCCTATAATTTGGAGGGTAAAGGGTAGTTTACCCTATGATTTTAAATGTTGTATTGATTCAGGTTGTTGAACAACTATTTCATAGCTTATGTCCTTAAATAAGTTAATACAGATTTTAAACTTTCTTTCCAATAATCTTTGCAAGAAGTGCATGTAAATTTTAGAACTTAACTTCCTAGTTGCAACCCTGTGATAGCCAAGACAAAGCGGCACACTTTATAATGTCCCTCTCTCGGCGCCTTCTTTCTTTTTCTCTTCTTTATTGAGAGTTGAAGGCCGCAGCGAATTGTGGTGCGCAGAACCTCATTACATTAATGATTCTTCTCTTCTTCGCCTCTACTTGTACACCCAAAAAAGGACATTGCCGTTTGTGGTAAGAGTTTGAGCTCTTGCAATGCTCCATAGGAAAAATATCAGCCCTCAAGGAAAGGGCACTAGGTGATAAAGTTACGTTTGTCGTCTAACGTGAAAGGAGACGCACCAGAAAACGAAAGGAAAAAAAGACGTGGGCCCGCGTTTTGTTTGTGGTGAGTGTGTGTGTCAGGCGCGTAAACTGCAAAAGGTTGATGCCCAATTTGGCACAAGGTTGATCCCAAACCTGGGCAAGAATCTGCCTCGTGTGGGAACCAACGTCGAAGCTGGTGGCCTTTCAAGGGTCAATATGAGTTTCTTTTTCTTTTTCTTTTCTTTTTTTTTCCTCACTTCAAATTCCAATAAAAATCTCAAATCTTACCTTCAGTATATACATTAACAAAGTTATTATGGATTTAACTTTTTTAAAAAATTTATTAAGAGAAACATAAAGAATTATGATTGCCCATCAAACAACAAACCAGTAAGTAGTATATAACTGAATTTTATACTGGTATATTTTTTTACCATTTTCACTAAAAGGTAAATGGTAATATTTTTGAAGTAGAAGAGTCTATTGTCAGTGGGGTTAACCTTTTTTTTTTTGTGGTTAAACATTTGTTGGCTTGTGCTAGACTCGAATCACTTCCGGGGCGCCTAATGACCTAAAACAATAGCTTTTCTATCCAAAATTGTATCTAGTGCATGTAAAATATAAGTTTAAGGCGACCGGAGTAGTTGGAAAAACAGAGGAACAGTGTTGTAAAAGGGACAGGGACGTAAACTTACACGTATGTATGATTATTATTATTATTATTTTACTAAATTTATTTGGATTTCGATTGATTCTTCGAAGTTCATGTTTAATTCTTAAATTTATTTATAAATTTTTATATAGTTATTGATAGGGACAAAATATTATATTTGGGTTTGATTCTCATTTTCTTTTATTATCGATATTCAGAATTATTTTTATTAATCTATTCCAATATTGTAGGGTTCATTTTTAGGTTAGTGTTTTTAAATCTTTTTCGATCATTTTTTAGATTAGTGCACCGAACCAGGAAGATATTAAATTCGCGGCATTCGTCTCGTGGGTCAGTGACAAATTAAGGGTTGTTGGATCTATCTTGACCCATAATTGAATTCGACTCGATGACAACCAAAAACGAAGTTCTGCTCAGTCTTGGGCGATTTTTGAAAATTTGTTCCTGGAATCAATATAATATAATGCAATATGATTTATAATATTATATATATAATTTTATTTAATTTTTATTGAATTTTACCTTAATTTTCTGGAACCAATGTTGATACTTCCCTTCTCTTTCCCACGGGTAACCCATTTACTGAATCACTTATGAGTCAACTTGTCTATGAGATGGAAGAGCTCCTTATCTCATTTGAGATTAGAGAATGAAACTGAAGTTAGGTGAGAAAGTTCTGCTATGTTGCTTCTGTTAATTAAATAGTCTATTTTTTTTATTTGAATATTAATATTTGAAAATTTAATTAATTTGATTTGAATAGTCGTGGGGTCTAATTTAAGAATCGAGTCTCTCACAATTTGTTTTTTTATCTCTTAGATTCGAATTTAAAATTTTAATTAAGAGACTATAATATTTTGTGACTAAACTCAAATTAATCTATATTTTTGTATTTCAAGATTGAAAATTAATTTTAAGAAAAAAATTAAAAAAAAAAATTGACTTAAATAAATCGAGCATTAAAGGCGTGCTAATAAAATTGCATAGTATGATATAACAACAAAATGAAGAATTAGGGCACCACCCCGTGCAACTCCCGTTCCGCAGTTGAAGTGGGACGAAGGGTATGCTTTTTTTAGGGTTGTGGGGAGGGGGAGAAGAAGATTTTTCATGGGTATGGCTTTAAATTCAGACCCCACAAGTCACTTTATTTTCTTCTTTTTCTTTGTAGTCTCCTCTTCCTTTTTTGTTGCCCTAAAAATTCAGAGTGAGAGAGGTGGAGAGAGAGAGAGAGAGAGAGAGAGAGAGAGAGAGAGAGAGAGAGAGAGAGGAGCATCATCAGGTTGATGTCTCTGTTTTTCTCTCTCTTGCCTTGGCAGAACAAGTAATGTGATCAAGTGTATGATTGTGGGCCACAATGTGCCAAATGTTGCTTAGCTTCGATAGAGAAAAGGATAAAAAAAGTCTGGTACCCCATTCCACTTTATAGTATTTTAATACTTTTACGTTCGGAGGACTTCGTGGAAAAGAGAGAGAAAGGAAGAATTTTTTTAAAAAATTCACACATATTTGGTAAAGCAATTAATCAATCGAGAGGGACAGAGGGTTTTTATAAAATCGATCGAATTTAATTTTTCAATTCCATCAAATCCATAAATTTTGGAGAGAAGTGATTTTTTTTAACTATAAATATTAAGTTTATTTTTATATCTTTTATTTTAAAATTTTAATTAAAAAATAGAAAAGATAAAATAATAAATTTATATATTTTTTTATTATATTTTCTCTCTCTTTTTTTATTTAATTAAATGTGATTTTTTATTTTATTTTATTTTCTTTCTCACCGTATATTTTGTTATCAAGCATGATTTTTAATTTTATATCTCTTTTTATTCTGTTTTTATCCTTTCTATTTTTTTTCTTGATCTCTATGAGGTTGCCAAACACAACAACGTTAATCTTCGTAACCACTATATCACCTGCACTGTCTCTGTATTTCTTTCTGTTTTTTTAAGCTAAGCAAATCTTTTACCCCTGTCGGCCGAGCCTCGTAAAAGATTTTGTTAAGGTATTTGTGAAGCTTCACCGGAAAAAAAAAAAAAAAAAGGTATTAGGGAAGATTTATTGAGAATCATAATTCCTTTAATAAATTATTTTAAAAAATATAATAATTTTATTAATTTTTTTAACTACATAATATATAAAAAAAATTAATAAAAATATGCTAAATAATTTTTTTTTTTAATCAAGAAACGCTTGATAACATCTACCTGTGGATAAATTATTTATAATAAAAAGATACTAATCGAAAAGAGTGCCCTCTGATACAAAATCTAATTTCCATAATTTATATATTATCCCCATTTTTTAATAAATTGACTGAATACATAGTAAGAAATATAATATTTTATATTACTCAATTTATTTTTTCAATAAAAATTATTGTTAATTTGAGATATAGTTTATAATATATAATATTAAAATACAGTGCTAAGGAGAAAGGGTATTTGATGCAATAGCATTCATTCTTAAAATTGAAATCAAAAGATTTGAGGTTTAATGTTACTTTTATTGGTAAAATTTCGAAGGCTCGGAGGAGTGCGGTCTAGGGGATGCTCTTCTTCACGTCCGCCGAGTAAAAGAAAGATATAGTGGCACGGACAGAAATAGTAGAATTCACTCTCATCTTTCCGAGTGGCTTCCTTTTGAGCATGTTTTGAGCACTAGTACCAGTCTAATGCTTCGGGCGTTCGATGGAGACCCTGATTTTTTTTTTCTTTTTCTTTTGGCTCAAAATTGAAACGTCAAATTCTTTTTGTCAAAGTTGCACGCACAAACACAATTTACTCGTTTAATCTCCTCGGCATCGAAGACTCCAAGAACCTAAGTTAGTAAAGTTGATTTGTTCTTATTTATGTTATTTCTATAAATATATTTGTCCGGAACTCACTTTTCTCTCTCTGTCTACCACTTCATCTTCCACCAACAAACCTTTTGAAAATGCTTTTCTGTGGATAATCTTCCACAAAGAGGAGAAAAGGGGACAATTTTGTGATCTCAAGGCTTCTACTAGGTTGTTGGTTGTTATTCAGATTCTGGGTCGCCTTCTATTTTCTGGGTTTTGCTTGTTTGGCAAATAAAATGAGTAAAAAATGTTCTCTGGTTATGTACTGGATTTGAACTTTGTAGTTTTCCTTTAATTCTGAAGTTTGGGTCATTGATTTAAGTGAAGCTTGTTGGAAGCTGGGCAGATATTTTTTGTGGGTTAAGAGGTTCCTTTTCCAACTTTGCAACCTCTTCAGAAGCTGTGGGTGCGCTTTTCCAATTTCGATTGTCCTGTGGTTCAAGTTTGGCTTTATTTTTGAAGAGTAGCCGACGAGGGGGTGTGGTTGAGGTTGTGTTCAGTTGGTAATTAGCCTTTAGAGAGGAGATTCTTTCATTGATCGCCCATCAGCACTGTTGGGTAAGGAGCTTTCTACTTCAGTCTATAAGTTTTCGGCCTTCAATTTCTTATAGAAAAGCTTTTCCCATACTGGAATTGGGCAAGCATGCCTATCAATTTGAGGTGTTCCCAGTTGTTTTGCTTTTGATTATTTCCTCATGTTTAATGGCAGAGCTCTCTTTTATATTTGCATCATGCCTTGGGAATTGGAATGATTGCTCTGATTCTTCCTTTTCTTGTGAGGGGTCTTTGTGCGCTCTTTACGAGTTGCTTTGATCCGTGTTGAGCACGTTTATTCTTGTGTGTTTCGGAACAATTTGCTTGCTGCGGAATTCAATTTCTTGTCCCATGAATAATTTAATTTTTAACAGTTTGAAATGATTCCACAACTACAAATTGTTGACAAGATAACCTTTTTAAGAACATTTTTCAGTTACTTTGTAATGTATCCATAATAAATAATTTGTCTTAATTGACTCTGCAGCCCTGGATACCTCCCTTTTGAATGGGGACTGATGTCTCTGAAGCTGCAACACTGCCATATCCTTCTGCTATTAAGGTATGAATATGACAAAGAAAACTTCTCTGTTAGTTTGGATATGGGATCTGTAGTTTCACTGATGGAATATGTTTTAGTTATCTTCACCAAAGCCGAACAGAATAGTATCTTAATGTGAGCAGCGGAATAGCTTTAAAATTTTTTATGGGAGGATCTGACAATGATTTGACCCTCATTATAGGAAGAGATCCTTATGTTAATTTATTTCTTGTCATGTTTGTGGAAACAGTAGCAGTATAATTTGAAATTTGTTATAAGATTACATTCATTTCCTCTGAATTTTTGTTGGGTTGATTGTGCCCATTGACATGCATGTAGCTTAGTTTGTTTGGATACAGCAGAATAATTTCAAATTTTGTTATAAGATTACATTCATTTCCTCTGAATTTTAGAATTGAATTTCTAGTGCAGTATACAGCAGAATAGGATTATTCCTGCAAGCTTCAGTGCTTAGCTTGTTTGGATAGCTTTGGAGAGAATAGAATGGAAATTGGGGTTTCGTATGTGTTTCTGCCTCTGCTTATTTTTACATTTTTTCTTCTTTCCTTTCCCAACCAAACTAAGCTTGAGTCTGAAAGATAGAAAAAATAATTGTATGCTAGAGGTGCCTAGAAATTGTAAGAGAAAGCTTCACCATTTCTGTTGTTGAGGGTGTCCAAATGGATTTCAGGATTTGATCATTGAGTTAGGTTTTGTCATGTCTCTAGGTATGAGGGATGCAACCTCTCTCAATGTGATGGGAATGGGAACTGAGGGTTTTTTTTTGGGGGCGGGGGGAGTGGATCCTACGCTCTTCCTACCAGTGAAGCAATCTTCCATTTTTCATTTCCTCATTTACATATCTAGAATGTGAGATATTCTGATTTATGATTGCAGGTGCATCGGTTGATGTGCTTAGAACTTATGAAATTGGTCGAAAGAATTTCCATGGTCTTCCCTGAAATTGAAGCAGCTCGACCTCGATGCTCCTCAGGGATTGAAGTTCTGTGCTCATTAAGCCTAGCACTTGACAAAGCCAAGTCACTTCTTCAGCAGTGCAGCGAATCTAGTAAACTTTATTTGGTAGGTATTACTTTTGTGAATCATGAATTTATTATAGTTTCTGTTTAATGTTATCCTTCTTACATTGTAACTAGTGTTGAATGAAAACAAGATATCTGACAAAAGGTGACCAAATATTGTTATTGAGCTGAACACAAAAAAGATTGATGGGTAAAAGGGATGTCATTCTGCCCACAGGGGGGAGGCCTGAGTATGGGCCAGCACATAGCTGTACCATGGCTCTTGGTCTGCCATATTTTTGAAAGAAATTTGAGTACCTCTCTATTATACAGACTTTGCTTTCTGAACTTATCTGCAAATTCATTTTATCTCCACTTGTTTAGTGCATATAAAGTATTTTTTGACACACCATCAAACAATAATGACAATATATATCAGGCGATGACTGGGGATGCAATTTTGTCAAGATGTGAAAGATTAAGAGCATCACTGGAGCTGAGTTTGAGGCAAATCCAGTCTATGGTACCAGTAGCGTTGGCAGTTGAGGTTCGTCAATTATGCCTTTCTTATCCTTATTGCGTATATTTATTCTTGTTCCAGTTTTAAGCTTTTGACATGTGGAACATAATTGACAATGGAACTATCTGTGTGCTCATACATTGTTGCTTTTGGCATGAATTTTGGACTATATATGCTCCTAAGGGTCTCTTCAGTCTTTGATTGGTCACCTTGTATCTCATGCCTAGAGTTGCATGAGCCTTCCCTTTTCTTTTAATTTAGCCTATACGTTTTAGCTTAATTCAAGAAAATCTATGGCAGATCTCTGGTATTATTAATGATCTTCGGAGTGCAACATTTAGCTTGGAATCATCTGAAGAGGAGGCTGGGAAGGTCTTACGCTCATTGCTCGGGGATGCATCTGCATCTGACCCAGTTGAGAGTTCTTTAATTGAGTCCCTCCAGTTTGCAGCAGTGAGGCTTCGGATTACATCCTCAAAGGATCTGGTAACTGAGAAAAGATCTATTAAGAAACTGCTTGAGAAAGTCCATGACAGCGATCAGAAAAAGAAGAAGATCCTGCGTTACCTGCTGTACCTGCTGAAGAAATATGATGTTCCAGCAGAGCAAACAGAAAATGGCCATGAGAACTCTGTTTTGTTTGGAAATCCTTACATTTCTGCATATCATCAATCCAAAGTCGAAACCCGTTCTAGATTTGCACAGGATGGAGCAAAGACTGACACGTTGATTAAATCAGTGCCTCCTGAAGAATTCGTATGCCCCATATCTATGAAGCTGATGTATGACCCTGTTGTGATTGCCTCTGGGCAAACATTTGAGAGAATATGGATTCAGAAATGGTTTGTTGAAGGTCATGATACATGTCCAAAAACTAAGATTAAGCTTGCAGATCAGTCTCTGACTCCGAATACTGCTATGAAGGATCTAATATCAAGGTGGTGTAGAGATCATGGTGTCCCCATTTCTGATCCATCTATAAAACCAGCACGACTAGAACCATGGGAAAATTCTTCAACTTCAATCTCTAGTTTGGGCAGTTCTCTGAATGATATACGCCTTCATTTCGATGTCAGCAATGTGTCACTTGGGTCCTTAGATACAAGTTATAGTTCTGATTTGTCACGGGTTAAGACCATGGTAAGCTCAGGTTTGATCCCAGTGAAGACTACCGATGGTTCAGACGGGCATCAGTCTTACCCAGATATACCTGAGACTGGCCTGGCACTTTTATCTGGACTTGAGGAACTTCCATGGGACTCCCAGTGCAAGGCGGTTGAGGATGTCAAGAACTATTTGTATTGTAATGATGTTGCATGTGAATCCATGTCATTAGAAAACTTTGTTGAGCCACTACTACAGTTTTTGAGGGATGCCTGCAACCCTGACCGACATGATTTAAAGGCTCAGAAGACTGGAGTACAGTTGCTGTTGGAATTTTTGTACAAAAGCAGGTATGTTGGTATTTCGCAGCACATCCTTTTGAGTTGCATCAATTATTTTTTTTCATTTTCTTCCTTATCTACCCGCGGGGGGATCTAATATTAATAATACTAAAAAAAAAAGATGACTAATTACTGTATACACTTAGTCTAATGCTGAAATTTATATGCAAGTGTTTTCATATCCATGGAGTCGTGCATGATGATCGTTCATTCACTTCATACATTCTGATATTTTGTCTTCAAATTTGATCCAAATCTATTGCTAATACCAAATTATTGTGCTGTCGTACAGGAGCGGGGTTTCATTATTAGATGATGGTGCCTTCTCTTTGTTTGCATCCTTTCTTGATTCAGAGCTACTGGAAGAAGCTCTTGGCATAATGGAGCTCCTGTCTAGACACTGGTATTGCAGACCTAAAATTGCTGCATCTGGTGCTCTCACCTCCATTCTCAAGATCATTGACACTCAGACCATGGAGTTTCAGGAACCAGCAATTAAAGTACTTGGCAATATGTCCTTAAGCAGCGAGATCTGTCCTGCAATTGTTGCTTTGGATTGCATCCCGAAATTGGTTCCATTGTTGGGTGATGATTGTCTTGCCAGATCCTGTATTGATGTTTTAAAAAATTTGTGTGGCATTGAAGAGGCTAGGGTGTCTATAGCCGAAACTAGCGGATGTGTTGCTTCCATTGCGGAACTACTTGATAATGATAGTCTAGAGGTCCAGGAGCATGCGTTGGCTGTCCTCCTTTTTTTATGCTCGCAACGTGTCCAGTACTGTCAGTTGGTAATGGAAGAAGGTCTCAATGTCATCCCTTCCCTGGTTATGATATCTTCCAATGGGAATGACAAGGGGAAAGCTAGTGCGGTAGAGTTGCTCCGACTTTTGCGCAATGTTGACTTCAAGGATTTTCAAGTCACACCTTCAACTGGACCCGTAGCATTGAAGGACTCGTGCAAGTCCCCAGATGATAAGAAGCCATCTTCAAAGCCATCTGGATTTTTCGGAAAACTTATGCCATTCTCAAAGAAGAAATGAGGTTTAGATGGCGCATTGGTGGACTTCATAGAATGTGCAGGCGTAGGATTCCATAGTTCTTTTTCTTAGCTTAGGGGTTTGTATATTAATTTGGAAGAGCTCTGGTTCATAAAAAAGGTAGTGCATTGTTGGTGAGTGGATTTGCAATTTCAGATGAGTAGGTTGGGCATTGGAATAGTTTCCACTGGTAATTAATGTTTTTTGTAGTCATTTTCCAAATTTCAACATATGAATTGTATAGTTGTGCTTGATATTGTTCATAATTTAGTTTAGGTTGTTTCTTATGCAACATCTAAATATTTGTGCATACTTAGTCTCAATCAAATTGGGCATTGCAACTTGATCTCAAGTTTTTTTTTCCTCAATTTTTGAATTTTAATCTCCGTAAGAATTTTAAATTATTCATGTAAAAGTGCTGGTTTTTGCCCGTGAGACCATTTCCTTTTTTGGCATGAAGGGGTGGTCTAGACGTATTGTCAAAGGGTGCAGGAGTGGTCATAGATTTTTCTTTCAACCTCGATTTGTGAATTTAACAATAAAATATTAAATTCTTTTAATTAAAATTTTAAACTCAAATAAAAAAAAAACATATATCACAAAAAAATCAATATTTAAATTAGATTTTATAATTATTCAAATCAAATTAATTAGATTTTAAATATATATATAAATATTATCAACACATGCACAAACCAACACATGTTGATATAGATAAAAAGGATACATTCGTCCCCTTAATTAGGTCAGAATTTTGATTTTCATTAGATACAGAGAAAAAAATATTAAGAGATCTTTTTTTTAAATGAGACCTGACAATCAACTCAATTTTGGATTAATCGAGACGAAGTCTCATATACCAGCACGTATCCAAAAGAAAAAAAAAAATCAACAAGTGCACAATTGGGTTTTGAAAAGCAGCTTTCCAACCAGGCCATTTGGAAAAATTGTCATTATTTTGCAAGCACCAAGATCTTAGTGGATTCGTGTGTCGGTCCATTAAGATAATATAATGGTGTGTCCCACACGTGCAACTAATGAATGGAAGAGTGTCGTGTTACACGTGTGTGAGCATTTTCCTAGTTTCACAGTGAAACCTTTGTTTCAAATAGTAACGATACATAACCTAAATAAATTAATAATAGAATGTATCATATTTCATGCAATAATATATTTTGATTAATTTTTAATTAAATTATATTTTTATTCATATAGATAAAAATTTGATTAGAAACCAATAAAAACTTACGAATATAAATTATCACGTAAAATTTAGTCAATTTAATTCTTAATTTATTTAATTTATATAAAATTATTTCGTTTCAAATTTAAAATTATTAAAATAATAATCTTAATTTTGGTGTTGAAAAAGAAAAAAAAAATCAAATTTTGGGATTCAAATAATATATTCAGTCTCGAGGGTTTAATGAGTAAAACAGTACCATATTGGCATGTAACCTTTTCTTTTAATATTTAGGACTAAAAATTATTACTTATAATAATAATTTTAAAACCATCATTGTGGAGCACACTTTTTGGCTCGACCTTCAATAGGTTCATAAGAAGTTGGCAGTCATCAAGTCGAAATGACATCTCCATCTTGTCTTGCTTTGCAATTTGATGCCAAGTTTCGATAAAACTAGACCCACAACTTTAACCTAATGGTTAGTGGTTACATCAGGGTTTCTAACATCACGCAAAGCTTGTTAGTATATGTGAGATGATTACTTTTATTCTTTGAAACAGATTAAAAATTTGACTCCTTTTAAATAAAAAAAATAATATTAAGAGATCTATCCCCACAAAGTGAGTTCTATAATAATTGATCCAGATTAGTTAGAACAAAATTTTAAATACTAAGTAGTAATCGAGTCACGATATCAAAAAAAAAAAAAAAATAATAATAATAATAATAATAATACCGTTACGTAAAGCAAAGTGGAAAACCGGAAAAAGTCATATCTTTATGCTTCTAAATAGCAAAATTCTGAATATAGAAGTCAGTAAAGTTTTAATTCTAACCATAAATAAATTTTTTTATCATTGCATCAGCTGGAGTAGCTCAGTTGGTTAGAGCGTGTGGCTGTTAACCACAAGGTCGAAGGTTCAAGCCCCTTTCTCTAGCGATTTTATTTTTCTCATTTTTTCATTTCTCGCTCAAATTCAAATAGATCATCACCAACATCTTCATCTCTCTCTGTCTCTGTTCGGTTCATAGAAGGCTTTCTCCATTTCCCTAGTTTTGGTTTCTCTCTCCTACGTAAAAGGTGCGTCAAACACGAAATCATACGACTTACTGAGGATTACTTCAATCTCTTCCCTTATCTGATTTTACTGTTTTTGTCTATTCGTTTATGCTCCGATCTATTGAGATGTTTCTAGTTCCTGTTTTCAATGCTGATCTTGTAAATTAGAAAACGAGAGGCCTAAATATTGAACGGCGTTTATGTTTCTTGCGCACAACCTGTTCGCTGATATATCTCTGACAGAACTCTAAGCTAAACATAAACTTCTCTTCGCCCCTCTAAATTATATTTAACTTAATTTTTTTTCTGTTAATTTATCTGGTTTTGATGATTGAAATTTGGTGGGATAATGGCGATAATTTGATTTAATGTTTCTGTTTGATTGTCAAGTTGTCTGGATCTCTTTTCAGGGTTTATGCTGGATATAATCAATGACTACCCTGTTTTTTGCCCAAGTTATTTGATCTACATCTGCCAATCATGTATGAGTTGTATGTGTATAGAGCAGCCTGGTGCTGAGTAGCTTAAGTTTTTCGGTGAACCTAGTGTCTAAATTTATATATGTGAAACAGCCATATGCCCCAAAAGTTTAGGCTGTGCTTCGGAACCAAATGAATTCTGTAAACACTGTGGAGTTTATTTCCAATTTCAATTTTTGTTACTTAAAAAGGTGTAGTTTGTTTCTAGTTATACAAAAAGTATGATTTCCAAATCAGGAAAAAAAAAAAGAATGACTTTGTAAATAAACTCCACAACAATTTGTGATCCATGTATGTTTGCTTTCCAATTACCATATTATCCTAATTTAAGTAATCTTAAAGGGTGGGAAAACCATAGATGAATTTCACATTTTACTTTTTGAATCCAAGTACAAGATTTCATTTGGAAACGAACTTCAAAATTCAGTTCAATGGAATGAACTGAATTTATTTTTCATTTGCTTCTAAGCACAGGATTAACCTTTTTATATGTTGTTGTTTCATGTTGTTAGAGCTAGATTCCAAACCCATTCCATCAGACTTGACTTTTTTTTGCCAAGCACTTGTGCAGGGAGAATGTTAAGTCTCATATTCGTGTATAAATCCGAAATCTTTGACCTTAATAGCTAGTTTTGGAGTTAGAAATCAAGTTCTTTTATGATATATATGCACTCACATCATAGAACTTCTGGATATCCAACTCTCCTATGCTATTTCCAATGGTATCATGGTGATCGATGAGAAAATGAAACCCATGTTTGGATTGATGTTAATGAAACCTCTTAAGAACATGAGCAGCCTCTTGATTGTGTTTATATGAGTATGCAGTGTGTTGAAGGGAAGAATAGACATTTGAATAGGTGGCAGATCTGTCTGATGGTCTCAGTTATAAAGAATAGGTTCATAATCAAAAAATAATTTTTCGGTTTAAATTGCCATCAAATATATCTGAGCCAATTAAGTTCATCCTGCATTGACAAAGCAATATGCTTCGCCTGACTTGCTTATCTTCACGCCTCTCAGTTTTAAATTGGGTCCACACTGCATGCTGTATTTTATGTGCCCTCATAACTAGCTAGGCACGTTTGTTTTGGTCATTTTCTTTATATGCATATTTATCTATTAAGCATATTGTCCCGGTCTTGTTAATATGAGTTTGCTATCTAGCTCACCGTTAAGCATAAAATAGTGAATAGATTAAAATCATTTCAAAGAACATGCAGCTAATTTTTTGAAGGTTTAAGTTATCAATTTCAAGATTGAGGATGTACCACATGGCACTTTTCTTGCAGTTATTCCAAGAGTCCTCCCATTTTATCGTTACCCTTATTTATTGGATAGCTATCAGTTATTGGTTGGTTATTGTCAAAACGTCACGTCTTTTGTGTTCGAGATGTTAAACTGCATCTAAGAAGAATTTCATTGTTTTGGGAAATGAGTTTATTTTACCAGTTGCCATTTAATTAGTAGATTTTGGTAGTTGGATGAAAACACTTCTTTTTGACATTTCTCTGGTGGTTTCTTATTGATCATTGTTATTCATTCAATTTTAGTTTGGAAAACTTGATGTCTAATTAATAAATCTGTGCCTGGTGTACTAAGTGCTTAAATGGTTTATCTTTGGTTGAAGCTCAATGTCTGAAATGAAACCTTCCATGTTATTGTAATTTCTGTTTTTTATCATGAGCAGATCCCTGCTGCTGTTGTTGATAATTTTTGTGAGAAGTCATATGATGAAAGAAGTTGATAATTTCCTATAAGGTGTCTTATGATGAAAGAAGTTGATAATTTCCTATAAGATTTACTTTCACTATAAGGAGAGGGTCTTTCCAAGCAGGATGGCAACTGAGTCAGAAGGAGAGGATGAAGGAAAGTTGACTGGAAGCAATAAGCATTTGGTGGTACCTGATGACCTCAGAGAAATGGCTAAGAAGGCTGCGTGGAGTGTTAGTACTTGTAAGCCTGGAAATGGTGTTCAATCCCTCCGTGATGACAACCTTGAAACATATTGGCAGTTAATTTTCTGTTCCTATCCATCTTCATTCCTCCTGTGCAGTTAAAATTTTTAATCTTGACCATATTGTGTCATTGCTTCAGATCTGATGGTGCCCAGCCGCATCTTGTAAATATCCAATTCCAGAAAAAAGTAAAACTGCAA
The DNA here is from genome assembly GCA_033439265.1 of Dillenia suffruticosa. NCBI lineage: Eukaryota > Viridiplantae > Streptophyta > Magnoliopsida > Dilleniales > Dilleniaceae > Dillenia > Dillenia suffruticosa. The sequence goes on along the minus strand of JAVTVX010000012.1, from coordinate 1,608,745 downwards.
GTATGCGACTTCTGATACTGTTCTTTCTATTTTCAAGTATTTGTCTAAAATTGTCCCTACGCCTTTGTGCTTGTTTAATGTGCATTTCATTTTTATGGCTTCAGCTTGTTGTACTGTATGTTGATTTCAAGATTGATGAAAGCTATACTCCTAGTAAGATCTCAATTCGTGCTGGTGATGGTTTCCACAACTTAAAGGTAACTCATTTTTGGGCCTATTCTTAGTTTGCTTTCTAGGTTATCATGTCATATTTAATCTAGATAAGAAATTGTTTGGTTAATCTGCAGTTGCTATATTAAATATAGATACTCCTCTCAAACTAGGTCTGATTCTGCAAATTCTTCTAGGAGATAAAAACCGTGGAACTGGTGAAGCCATCTGGCTGGGTTAACATATCTTTATCGGGAAATGATCCTCGGTAAGACATCTGCTTAAAAAGCTTTGTCTTAATTAATCTTTTATTTCATCAGGTGCTTAATATTTTCACAAAGGCTAATTGAAAATCCTGATTTTTGTCAGTTTCATACAGGCGTGTAAAATGCGCATCTTACTAATGAAATGAAAAATGAATGTAGTCCATCTATCTTCTTACATTTTGGAGATGCCTTGTAGTTCCAAATATTTATTTCTTCCATGATTAATATAAATCAAAATATGCCTGACACAGCATATTAGAATGATTAAAAGTATTATTGTTACATCTATAATTTCATATCGTGAAGTAGGGTTCTTTAGTAAGGAATATAACCTCCACCTAAACTTGCATATGCCAGGTAAAAAATAAGCTGAGTTGAGCCCTATTAGAGAGGTGGTCATGCTTGGCTCGTTTAGGGGCTAAGCCAATACTCCTGTATAAATGAGTATGAAAATTTTGTTCAAGTTTGGCTCGTTTGATTATATAAATGAGCCAAACCTAGCTGTAATGCTCGTGTCATATGTTTATAAATTGCTTGATTTATTTGCATCTTTATGCTTATATCAAGGCATAAACTTCCTATGAAATTGGAACCTGCAGAGAATTTTTTGATATGTTCCTCAATGTTTGTGATTATTGCTTAAAGGTCTTGAAGAGGGACTTTATAGCAAAACTTGTGTCTAATCATTGAAAGATGTTTCACATGTCGGTTGTTTATTTTCTATGTGCTTGTTTTACACTTTAAGCTACTTATCCAGTCCGCTAGTTCCTTATCAATCTAATTTGTCAGGGAAACATTTGTGAACACCTTCATGTTGCAAATTGCGGTGCTTTCAAATCACCTTAATGGGAGGGATACCCATGTGCGCCAGATCAAAGTCTATGGGCCTCAACTGTGTGTTGCATTATTTCTATTGTTCTTTGCCTCTTTCTCATTGATGAAATAGTTTTTAAAGCCTATCCACTTCTTTATCTGCTTGATGACAGGAACCCTATTCCTCACCAGCCGTTCCAGTTCACATCTCGTGAGTTCATCATGTATTCTACTGTGAGATGAAACAAAATCGTAAAAGGAGCAAATGCAACCCAACCATGTCTTTCCTTTCCCTTCTAATTTTGGAGTGTATGACAAGAATTGTTGCTTGTGAAGCCACGTCCTCCAATTACTTGAGACACAGGTCATTATGAATTGTGAAGGAAATTTTTGGTGGAACAAGTTATTTGTTTGCATATTTTGGATGGATATTCTGAGGTCCTGTAAGGAAAGATCCCTAAGAGCATGACCTGTCATTGTGCTCAGTTTACTTGTTTGATACGGTTAATTGTTATTTAAGTTAATAATCACAATTGCGTCTGCCTCACGTGTGTGGTCCGATGGCTGTGGCAGGCATATGTAGCTTGATGTTGATGAGGCCTATCCTGTCTTCATCTTTGTTAACACAAGGGATCTTGTTTGTGCTTTTTGTGATTTGATGTAGAGTAAAATGTCCTTAAAAAAGTGCTAAGAGTCGGTGTCCTGGTTTATCTGCTATGGTTTGAAAGCAGTGTGTTGAGAAAATAAGCGGAACAGCCATGACTGCTGTGTATCTGCTTCAGCCCTTGGGGAGGGAATCTCTATCTCTCTCTCAGATGAATCTCAATTACGGTTAGCAAGCCAGGCTTTGGTCTTGGTTGCAAACGGACCTAGATAAGTTTAAAGGGATTACGCTAGAGTATTTTTTGTATGACTGAATTCAGGCATAAATATATGGAGAATCTATGGTGACAGTGGCAACTAGATCTGCTAGTTCTGGGGTCGTTAATAGGACATGTAAAGTTAAAATATGATTACTTGCACAGGGAGAGAATGAAAAAGAAAGCAGATGTTCCTAGTTGTCCCCCTAACAATACCAAGGATTCTCTAGTCATTTCATGGGCATGGGTGTGCTCGGCTTGGAGGATGAAGATCAGAGTCCAAGTCCTGCAGAGATGAGGATGCGAGGTTTCTTCCGCAATCCACCGACTTGAGCCTTATCACTGAAGCTAAATATTGTGTAGGGAGGCCGGGGTAGCAGAACTTGCACCTTCCTCCGCAGGAGTAAGCTTGAACTGCTATCACCAACACCATATTCTAATATTTATACAAAAAAAAAACACCATATTCTAATATGATCTCACCATTTCTGAGATCAGCTATGACAGCATGGGGGGCAGAATTCCCGCACCTCTCCAGATGTCTTCATCAGACAGTTGGTCAAAACAGGATTGGAAAATAAAATTAAGATTTTACCATTTGATAGAAACCTGATCCAACTGATACTAGAATCAAGCATGCCTTGCTTGGACACACTGACTTAGTCTTACCCAAAGTGATGAATCATCAACACAATGTAGAAAGGAAGAAATTCGTTAAAGACTCGGGAAATTTCAGTCAATTTAAATTAAGAGGTTACAATCTTGTGATGTCAAGTGCTAACAAATGCCTGACTCGCTGCCCACAAAAGATCATTCGTGACCATGAAGGCCCAGTAGGACAGACTTCCAGAAGAATATTCATACTTAGAATTGGAAGCAGAAAAGATAAAATAACCATGATCATAATTAAGATCCCCCCACATGGATGTCATTCACAGGCTGGCTTTGTGTCAAAACTGCTCAAGCAGATGGCAAAGGCCTGGAATGCAGAGAGAGGATAGCGATAGTCCATGGTAAAGATGTCCTTTCCAATCTTTCCAAACTGCAAGATTACTTTCTCTTGTTCTGCAGCTGGAATGTTGTGAGAAGGTTCGACGGCTGCTACAAGCTGGAAATTCTTTACCGACGCCACTGTAACACGCCCTTTAAAATTTAGGCACCAGCACTGCAGCTGCTCATGCCATCTCGGGGCCTTGTTTTTCAAAACTAGTAGCTGTCCTGTTTCCTCAGTTGCTACCGTTGGCTCAAGAAGGCTTGAAGAGCTCAAGTCCTTGATTGGTTCCTTTCCTTTTGAACTGGGTAAGGGTAGGGGTGAAAACTGCTCATCAGAAGGGTGTGAGAACGACATTGGTGTTGGGGCATTGCCCCCTTCTTCAATGGAAGATATTGGTATAGAATGCATAGTGCAACGCATCCTTCTCGGCCCTCTGGTGCGGAGGACATTAAGTTCGTAGGAGATGGTTGCTATGCTGTAATTGCAAGCAGGCACTCTTGGAGATACCTGCTTAGAATGGAATCTTCGACTACGATTGATTGGCTGGACTGCCGCATCACAAGGAGGTTGGCTGTCATATATGGTGAATTTGGTCCCCAAAAAATTAGATCTGGCAAAAAGAAGTTCGTCAAAACATTGTTCTAGTCACAAAAAATGATGATCTGAACCAAAATAAGTGGTTTATCCAGTAGCCAAAACTTGCCTCAATTTTCCAGCATATGTATTGCTGGCTCGAGAAAAATCATCTCCCACCAGAGATATTACAAAGTCCGTGCTTGTTGCTCTTCTTATCTTTCTAGCTGCCAAAAACAATTTATCCTTCTCATCCTCATCTGTCAGTTAGTAAACAACATCAGTCGTATGGCATAAAGTTTCGTTCTACTTATAAATAAGCTGACTTCTACTTGTAGATGAAAATGAAGAGAACACCACCACCAACATCCCAATTCCACTTGTAGCTAATTAAGGCAACAAAAATAAAAGGAGAATTTTCAAAGCATTCCAACTTTTTGGAATTTATTAAAGAACAAGCTATGAACCATGAACACGGAAATTATACACAAGATGCAACACAACACGGACAGGGTGACATAAAAAAAATCATATTATTATAAATTACAAAATGTTGTATCATGTTGTGAGTAAGAATCGTGTCAGAAACAACACCATAGTCATTTTTAGAAAAGTCCGCACAACATTGATCTCATGCAAACACCGAAAATTAAAATAAAAAAAAACTGAAAATAAATGAACAAGACTTACTTGGACTCAGTCCAAAGTAAAGGAAATATGTAGAAGTTGCTCTGTCCCTTCTAATGAAGCACTGGATTGGAGCATCACGAGGCCCCGGCTATGACAGCACCAATAAGAAAAGCATAATCAATATAACCAGTCATAAATGCAAACCAGAATTAGAAAATGAACGAAGAAAGTAAAGCACAATTTACCTGCTTCAAAGAAATGGGGAAGGTAAGTCTACCACATTGCTCAGGAGTTTTCACAATCTCTTTCATGATCTCCCTCCATGACTTACAAACCGAAGCACAGAAAACAACAACTGCTCTTGCAGGCCATGAAGTCTCACTCTCTTCAACCCTTGTAATTATATCCAAAAGTAGTTCAGGTGGCAAATTCGCCCACTGACTTTGCTGAACAAATCCATTCATTTCTTGATCTGGTGCCACAAATGACCTTGTTCGATTACGCCAATGCTTCCCTTCAACTCCACGCCTAGACATACTCCCAATCCCATCTTTCATTTCCTTAAGCTCTCTCACAATGCTCTTAATCGACATTTTCAAACCAACAGTCAATCCTTTCCTCAACAATATTCAGCTGAAAAATAAAACAAAAGCAGATAAAAATTAATCACATCATCTATAAATAATCCCAAATCCCATGTTCCATTTCCCCAATCCCTATCATCTATGCTGCTCATCAACATTTTTAGAACAAAATTTCCATGCTTCCCCCAATAATTTCAATTGGAAAAAAAAAATATTCCATTTATAATTTCCCTGCCTCTCTCTTTCAATGCTCTCAAATCACATTTTAGATCTCCCAAAATCCTATTTTCCATTTCCCCAGTCTCTATCACCTATACTCTTATATCAACATTTCCATCTTTCTCCCAATAATTTCAGCTGAAATCATAAAAACAAACAAACAAACAAACAAATAAATAATAAACCCCATTCCATATTTCCCTACCTCCCTCTTACAATCTGTCAAATGACATCTTAGATCAAAATTTCAATCTTTACCCAACAATATTCAGCTGAAGAACAATAAATTATCATCATTATTAAAATTCTCGAAAAACCCTTTCAGATCTGAGAATGTTGTTTAGGAATCTGTCTTCTTTTCGCATAATAGATCTGGTACTAGATCCATTCTCTATACAATGAGTACGTACAAACAGTGGAGATTGTTCGACAGACACATGTCAATTCAGAAAAAAAGGGTTTCCAGTTTTGCGGAACTATTTCCTAGGATGTTATCTATTTCTGTTTCCTCTGTTCGTACAATGTAGATCTGATGAAAAAAAAATGAAGCCTTTAATTAACAAAGAGATGGAAATATGAGTTCTGCTAAAAAACGAACCTGAAACAAAAGATTCAGCTGAGGACGAGAATGCGAGAAGAGAGTGGCCGACGATCACATCACGAAAAACAAGGAAAGGCCTAAGTTAAGGAGAAGAGCTGAAAAATAGAAGCACGAGGAAAATGTGTTGCTTTTCCGATGTTCTTCACTATTCTGAAAATAAAGTTCAGATTCGTATCCTCGCCTCCATCTCTCAGTCGCCAGAACCGTCGCCGGAAAAGAATCACTACGGTGACTTTCGATCGGCGTTCAATTCTCTCCTCTCTCTCTCTCTCTCTCTCCAACTTTTTCAACAGATTGAAAGCCTCGCTTTTTTATTAGTAAATTCAGCCAATAATTATTTATTTTTAATTCGGGGAATACTTGGGTGTGGTCTCTCAAATTGAGAGCTAGTTTCCTGATGTGCGCACGTGGAGGAGGAACAGCGATGGAGCGTTCGATTTGCATTTTGAACAACTAAACTTTCTCTGTTGACAGAATTCTTTTTTTTTTTGGTTAAATTTTACTAATTTAGGATTACCCAAAAAAAATTAATAACCGAAAAACCGATATCACAAAAGTTTATAAATATTTACTTGTCAATTTAATTTATATCATATTATATTTATCATATTTAATTAAATTATTTGATACATATCTTAATTCAAATCTTTATCTTTTATTTTTGTAAAGTAAAAATAAATTTCTTATTTGATAAAAAAATCCAATTTGAGATTTAATTTCTATTTTTAAATAAATTCATCGCTATATATTAAAAAGATTGAAACCGGCCTTTTCATTCTAAATTAAAGAAACCTTAACCCTGAATTAAAGAATTCAATATAAATGTAATATTAAATTTGATATATTTAATTAAATTATTTGATGCATATCTTCATTCAAATCTTTATCTTTTATTTTGGCTAAGTAAAAATAAAATTTTTTATTTGTTAAAAAATTTCAATTTGAGATTTAATTTCTATTTTTAAGCAAATTCCTCGATACACTTTAAAAAGATTAAATAGATTTTTTTTTTTATTCTAAAATAAAGAATTCAAAATAAATCATCCTCTCATTGAGAAAATAGATTTTTATTCTTAGTTGCAAGTACTTTAAATTTTAAATTTCTAAGTTTTGTTTTTGAAAACAAATAATAAGATTATTAATATTCCAGCACATAGCTTTCTATTTTTTTAACATTAAAAAAGTACGGTTCTAACCCAAGCCCATATTATGTGGATGACTAAAACTATGGGACATAGATGCGACGAAATTGGTCACGTGACACGATCGACCTAACAAAATAAAATATTAAAATTTTTAATTAAATTTTAATTTTAAAATTTAAGAATAAAAAACGTTATACCGAAAGAATCATCTCCTAATTAGGATCTTTATAAATACTAAAATCAGATTAATCGAAATATAATTACGAATATCAGTGATAAATAAAAATTAAAACAAAAACTATAATATTGAGCTTTTAAAATACTTTAAAAATTTTTTAAATATTATTTATTTTTAAAAAATAAAATATTTTTTATGTTGATACTTTTTGGATAAATAATTGGATCCGATAACTATATTTTTAAGAGATAAAACTTTTTTGATATATATTTCTTTATATGTAAAATTTAAATCTGAATTCTTATTTAAGAAATATCAGCGTGATATTTTTTTATGTTACTATATATTATATATTGTATTTCATGGTTTAATAATACTGTCGTTGCTGAAGCCTAAAATTTAAGGTTTCATCGTTTAATAATATTGTTCGTGAGTTGAACAATTGGGCCTTCATTAATTAATAGTCTCTTTGATTAAAATGCTTGATGTGGTTGGTGATTATTAATACTTAGTCCACAATTGGTCATGGTGGAAGTCTCTACCAAACCTTGCTTTCCCATTCTTTTTATTTTTATTTTTATTATTATATAATAATTTGAATCAGAAATCATCAAATTAGGAAAAGAGATTTATATCACTAGACAGTCTCTTTAAGAACGCTTTCCCTTCTTTCTCGTGCTTGCTAATTTAATTAATTATTTAAAACATATATTACATTGATATGCCATGGATGATCACTCTTTATGTTTTCGTAGAGGTGATTCAAAAAAAAAAAAAGAAAAAAAATGTTCCAAGACAATAATTTACAAGCTATAATAATTCTTGAGATGGACTTGAAACAGATGAGTTCTGATGGTTTCAATAAAAAATCTCTCTCTATATATATATATATATATAATCTATAGATGTAGTGGGCATATATTGTAATATTAAATTACTAGTATGTGCTCGAAAAAATAGTAATTAAGATATTTTGACAAATTCAAAATTATTTAATTTTAAAAATTCTATTTTTTATATGGATTGATGTATAGAATTTGATTGACATAATTCATAGTTTATTTGATAATATTTTCTGAAATATGATAGTATTTTCCATATTATTGTTTTAAACTAAGATATAATATATATTTTTATTAATTTGAATAATCTTCTCTCTTAAAATATCTTTTCTTTTTATTATATAAGTATTTAAATCTAAAATCATCGTATTAAATGAGAGAATTTATATTATTAGACTGTCGGGACTCTCTTAAAATATCTATAGCTAAATGGAATGATTGAAAGGGAAAACAAATCACCAACGTGGGTTGGCTCAATTGGATGTGGGGTTGAGTTCCCTTAAGCATGACCGAGGTTCGATTCCCACCGGGAACATCAGGCCCTCATGTGTATGGAGCGTTCCCCGTTGGGAGACCCGCCCTCCGAACAGGAGCCACTGCAGTGGTCGGTCCGGATTAGTCGGGGCGAAGCCCCGGATACCGGGCGGTGTCCAAGACATGGTACCAAAAAAGAAAGGGAAAACAAATCATTGGGCCCCTGAAAGCGTGCTTGGCTACAACGTTAAAAGCAAAGAGCACAACATTGATAAAGCCCATATGAAACTTGGAATTTCGTGGAGCCCCTTAACCTCCTGTCCCATTATTTTAGGACATTATGGTTTGGAAGTTAATCGCCGAGGAGGGACAGACCTTTTGTTTGGAAATATGGTTGGACTTTTCGACATTGATAAGGTTTTTTGGCAGCCAGCTTTGTGGATGCGATTTTCTTCCATGAAATTCTAATCATCTCTTTGAATTGAAAGCCAGCTCATATATATATATATATATATATATTTCTTTTCAAAATGATTGGTTAGAGTTTTCTCGAAACATTACTCTAGATAGAAAAGTTTTATACCATTGAAAGTCATTAAGTTTTTTACATCTGAGATTTAATAATAAATCGGTATTTTTATCTTTTAGATGAAATGAGTCGCAAATTAAATGAAGTGAGATGGTAAATATTGGGTTGTGACAGTATCTTGAATTGGTTCACCTAAATAATTCAAAATTGATTCACTTTTTTCACCAATTTGAATTGCATTTAAGGATCATTATCCTCCAATGTAGATTCCGCACATACCGTCATCCTTGGTAAGGACGATTTGGACGACTTTGATGTTCTCTCATCATTAAAACGATTATAAAAAAAATGATTGAAAGATAGTTAAATGTGTTATCTTTACACATGAAAAATTGGCTATCGCTCAATAGATTGAAAACTTGAAAGGACAATCTATGCAAAAAATTAGAGCATAAAATTGGGATGAAAAGCCTAAAAGACATCTCAAATATATATATATATATATATATATATATATATATATATATAATATATATATATATATATATTGATATTTAAACGTCCGTATCCGAAAACCTGATTAATTCGATTCGAATAGATGTAGAGTTTAATTTAGGGGCCGATTCTCGTGATATTTATTTTTTTATTTTTAAAATTTAAATTTGAAATCTTGATTAAAGAAATTTAGTATGTTACTATTAAATTCACGTTGTATGTATTGACATTTTCCATAATATTATATGACTATGACCAAATTCAGCTTGCACATAAACGCCTATGTGAGGACACCATATAGTTTTTGTGGATTTATATAAATTTTATATAGATTTTTACAAATTTGGTATCAGAGTTGTGAAAGGAATGGTAAGGAAATTGTTGGGGAGATGTGATTTTGAGTTTTGGGGTTAATCTTGACATGGCGAGACGTTGCCCAAGTCATCACATTTCAAAACACATTTTTCTCTCTTTTTCCTTCCCACAAATGATATGCGGCAATTGAAGAACCCCTTTGTGACCCATTTTATAGTATTGTATGGGTAAGGATCATATTGCATACATATGAAATATGCATAAAAGATGATTTCATATGGGTCCCTAAGATTGTAGTAAGAAGGGAGGAATTTTGCTAAGATAGCAAGCATCCATCATTTTGTATAATTGTGTGATTAAGTGTCATTCACATCCTAAATTAATAATACATTATTCAGATTTATCATAACCTAATTAAAGAAGGATGATTGAAAAAAAAAATTAAAAGATTTTTCTTAAATACCATATAAATTCAAATCGCACAGTACAAATACAAACTTTGCTAGGTAATGGGTTTTGTCAACTAGTCATATTTTTAGTATTAGTGTCACATTGTTAGCCAAAAGGGTACCACTTGGGAAGCAATGTGGCTACTTTCCTTTCACATCTTTTGCTGTTGACAACTTGGATTTTCTTTCTTTATTCTCTACTGAGTTCTTTGACAAAACCCTAATTTTAGTGTTTGAAAACTTAAATTAATTTTTATTTTAAAATTATTATTCAAATGAGTTTGACCAATTACGTTCATATTAATTTTAAATTACACCCAATTAAAAGAGTTTAACCATCTTACATGGTATTGACCAAGTGGTTGAACTCTTCTGATCGGTAATGGAATGCTAAATTTTTTTTATCGTTATTTGAAATAAAAATTATTTATATTTTTAATATCATAATTATGATTTTATCTTCCGGTCACAAGACATGATTGGATGCGGGGCAAAGAGGGGTGGAAGGGTAATTGTATTTTTTGAAGAAAATTAGTTTTGTTGGGCTGGAAGAGCACAAACATAAGGTGATCCTATGGCAGCATTATTTTTGGGTCTGAAAGCTGAGTTTTAATTGATAAAATGGATTTTCCAAATTTTTATGATGCATATATGCTTGACATGACTTTAGATTTAGGTTCACATGGTGATGAGGAGCCTAATGTGGATCCAATTAGAGATCTTGCAAACCCTAATTCTCCGCCTTGAGCTTAAAATCTTCTTAATGAGTGGATTACAGGTAAGTAGGGTTAAGTCGGATCGCGTTTAGCCTAAGTTGATTTTGATTTGATTTTCTTTGTTATGTTAAGTTGAATTTTTATGAGAAGGTAAAATTTTAAATTTCGATAAATATTGAGTTATTATAATATGATCACAGAAGTATTCTGATTTATGCTTAACTTTAATAATAAATGCCACAAAAATATTTAATTTATTTTTTTCACTTAATTTCTATTTAAGAGAATTACATCTTGATGCCCCCTTATACTATAAAGCAAATTTATAATTTATAATTATCTCTTTTTTTTTTGTAATTTGATTGGAAAACAAAGTAATATTTGTATTATTCCTATTGTGAGGGGGAACTATAAACTCCTTGCTATTGAACAATTTTTCATAACATAAAGCCTAACCTTTATCAAAATATTCAGAACTTTTTTTTTTTTTCCTTCTTCTCTTGATTTACTTGAACTTTTGTGCTAAACAAGAAGGTTGGAGGGAAATAACAAAATAGTTAGCCTCTCTAAGCATTATCACAAAGAGCCTAAAATTTTTAATCATCCCCATATCCTACAAACCTTTTTTGTTTATCGTTTTTTTTTTTGTCTCAATTTTTTGTATTCTTTAATTATCATGTATTCGTGTATATATATATATATGCACATATGTCATTTTTTGGATTCAATTCAGGGTAAAACGATAAATTTATATTTGGGGAGTGAAATATAACCTATAAGAGTATGGACACAAGTTATAATTTTTTAGAATAAATAATATTATAAAGGATTTTATGACATATTACGATTGTTGCGATATTTTTAAAACTTTTAAATAGTGGCTACATATTATATATTACACCCATGATTGATCAAAGATTAAGATATAAGCCACTTCACACCTACTGTTTACCTTATTTTGAGGGTATATATGCACCAAACCAACCTGTCACATGATATTTAAGCAACCATAAATTAATAGCTACAAATGCCTGTAGTACATGCTTAGAAGTAAGCTCTCCTGTCGAGTAATTCTGTAGAACTATTAGTCATTGCATTTGTGTTGCAAGTTTTGCATTTGCAAATGGCATCCAGGATACAGACCTTCCATGAAAGAATACAACATATTCATCTCTCTCTCTCTCCAAGGGAATAAAAGTGGAGAGGGTATCAAACATAGTCCTCTTTGAAAGTCATATTTTGATGTGTTTACATAGTTTAGCTCCTCAATTCACTTCATGGGATGAAAAGATGCAGGTCATAAAATTCTGTAAAGCCGGTCCTATTTGTACAATGAAATTTGAAATTAAGATTCAATCCGTCAATTTATAAGCCAAGAAGTGAAGATTAGGAGTATGAGGGTAGATCATGCACAAGTCTTGACTAAAAGAAAATTCGAGGAAAGCATGAAAACTAGCAGTTAATCATTACATTATCGTTATCACCTGATAAAAGCATGCAAATTTAGCAGTAAATAAGGAAGATGAAAACTAAACACTATGATTGCAATGATCTTTTGCTGCGGTAAAAATCTTCACATTGTTTGCAAGGCACTTTCCAATGAGAATTTGCCACAGACATAGTAAGTTAAAAAAGCGTATTCCTTTTCCTTAACGGTAAAGTTGAATATGGATCCCAAGATTAGGTTGGTCTTGAGTAGCTCTCATGCCCAAAAATTCTGCACCCCAACCAAAAAAAAAAAAAAATGCTCTCTGAAGTATAAAACTATACATCTCTCAAATCTACTTCTTGTTGGTTTTCTCAACCTTTAAGTCTTTATCTGTATTTTGCTTACAAGCTTTCACCGCACACAGAATTTCACTATCTTCTACCTAATCTGTTACACCCCCTTAACTCTAACAAACTGATAGCAATACCCTTTAATTCTGTGTTTCCATATATAGTTCTTCACCACCTTCAATCACGTCTCACCCCAAAAAGACAAGAGGGATCAATCCTAAGCATTTCACTCAAAAAAATGGCTAGCCGGGGTAGTTCTATTCTCAAGCTTTTCTTTCTCTTGATTGGGTGTTTCGAGTTCTTTTCTTTTCCTTCAGAAGCTGCTGTGAAAAAGTACCAATTTGATGTGAGTTTCCGCACAATTTGTTTCCCAAGTTGCATATTATTTCATTACTTGTTCTTTGTTGGAGAAAGATTCTCCCTGAAATGCAATTCTGTTTTCAGATCAAGGTGAAAAACGTGAGCAGATTGTGCCATGCCAAGCCTATTGTGACAGTCAATGGAATGTATCCAGGACCAACTATTTATGCTAGAGAAGGAGACAGAGTTATTGTCAATGTCACAAATTATGCGCAGTACAACATGTCCATTCATTGGTACTAAACAAAATAAGCCGATAACCTTATAACATTAAAATCTTCATAAATCAGTTTGATGTATTAGTTGGTTGCTGTTAATTGGTACAGGCATGGCTTGAAGCAATATAGAAATGGATGGGCCGATGGACCAGCTTATATTACGCAGTGTCCAATTAAGACAGGAAATAGCTACACTTATGACTTCAACATTACGGGACAAAGAGGAACGTTATGGTGGCATGCTCATATCCTCTGGCTTAGGGCAACTGTCCACGGTGCGATTGTTATTATGCCTCCACAAGGAACTCCATATCCTTTCCCACAACCTAATCAAGAATTTAACATTATCCTCGGTAAGTGATCAACAATGATTTGGGACTGATTTTTGGGCATTCCTAGAACATTTTCTGGTTATGGTGGTGTAGGAGAGTGGTGGAATAACGATGTTGAAGAAGTAGAGAAGCAAGGAAACCAAATGGGATTGCCACCAAACATGTCCGATGCACACACAATCAATGGCAAACCAGGGCCTCTCTTTCCATGTTGGGAGAAATGTAAGATAAACCTTAACTGCAGATTTCGATATGGTTGAATGTAGATTCCTGACTTAAACTTTACAACTTCACTTGTCATAGATACTTACGCCATGGAAGTTGAACAAGGGAAGACTTATCTTTTGAGAATCATCAACGCTGCCCTCAACGATGAGCTCTTCTTCGGCATAGCTGGTCATAACATGACAGTGGTAGAAATCGATGCAGTCTACACAACGCCCTTTAGCACTCAATCTTTACTAATTGGACCGGGACAGACTACAAATGTCTTAGTTCAAGCCAACAGTGTCCCGGGTAGATACTTTATGGCTGCAAGGCCTTTCATGGATGTTCCACTTTCCATAGACAACAAGACTGCAACTGCAATTCTTCAATACAAAGGCATTCCAAATTATGTCATGCCAACTCTTCCCCAATTGCCTTTTCCAAATGACACTGAATTTGCTTTAAGCTACAACAAGAGGTTAAGAAGCCTAAACACTCCTCAATACCCAGCAAACGTACCCTTAAACGTGGACCGGAAGCTCTTCTACACAATTGGTTTGGGGATGAATGCTTGTCCTACATGCATCAATAGAACAAGACTCATAGCTTCCTTGAACAACATCTCTTTCGTTATGCCTCAAGTCGGGCTGCTTCAGGCCCATTACTTCAACATTTCCGGAGTGTTCAAAACAGACTTCCCTGACAAACCTCCAACTCCTTTCAACTACACCGGTGCCCCTCTTGCAGCAAATTTGCGAACTTCTGTCGGCACGAGACTTAGCAAGATCGCATTTAATTCCACAGTCGAATTAGTACTGCAAGATACCAATCTCTTAACAGTTGAGTCGCACCCCTTCCACCTTCATGGATACAACTTTTTCGTGGTAGGGACCGGTGTTGGAAATTTTGATCCTGCTAAAGACCCTTCCAAGTATAACCTAGTTGATCCCCCAGAGAGAAACACCGTTGGTGTTCCTACTGGTGGCTGGACTGCTATCCGCTTCAGAGCTGATAACCCAGGTAAGTAGCATTTAAGTTCACGTTTCAAAAAATCATAAAAACAGAAACTAGACCTAGCATGAATTCAGTAGTCTGCCCAAGTAGGTCCAACCTGATCTAACCATTTGGACCGACTTAGACAAGAGGGTGTGTGGCCCCACCCTCAAGACGAGCCGGGCTTGGGGTCCAAAAAGAGTGTCTAATACCATTTCAAGTTCATATTTCTTAGTGACCCTTTTACTGATCTTGTCAAATTATATGAATTTATGGCGGCAGGTGTATGGTTTTTGCATTGTCATTTGGAGCTTCACACCGGGTGGGGATTGAAGACTGCATTTGTTGTGGAAGATGGACCTGGGAATGATCTTTCCATACTCCCACCACCTAAAGATCTTCCACCATGTTAGCAAAAGAGAATTGTTTGTTTATTGGCAAGAGTTTGTTGTGCCATTTTTATTTATACTTCCTGCAATTGTAAAACACTATTGCAGGAACTTTGTTGAGGACTGAAATTGAGGGAAAAAAAAATGTATGCAAGATTTGTTTGGGCTTGCTCTGAAGTCCTCTGAAGTTCAAGTGTAATAAAATCCAGCCATTTGTTTGAATTCATGGTCTTGCCTCTTCAAAACCGATTTCGCCATCTCTCTCCCTACCCCTAGCCTAGAGGCTATCATTTAACGGGCCTCGATGGGCCATTAGCACAGACTCTTGGGCTCAATAATTAACCCAAGCCCGCCTAAATAATGGGCTGTGCATATTGGGCCACCCAACCACAACAACAAACTGAGTCTTAATCCTAACAATTGAGCCGTCCAACCCACAGTACAAAAGTAAATACTTATCATTTTTTTTTTGTACAAGGAGATACAACTAAACAAAATCGAATTGAGAAGAGAGAATAAAAGTAGAAAGAGTCTACCGTTTGAGCTGTCTTGAGAGACATCAAATACTTCTCATATTCGTTAGTGCAAGTACAATAATGTTTCAACATACTGCATTAGATATTACCTCTGGTATTACACAAATGAGTGGATGGAAAAATTAAATAAAAGGAATAAAATCTAACTTAATCATTGGGCATGCCCCTTAGATTTGGTAAAAAAAAAAAGTAAATAAATAAATAAATAAATGCAATTATATAAACTAAGTGTAAGAGATTCTGCAATCAAATTACACCCATATTGAAATTATAGGGATTTTGGGTAAGTGAAAAGTCGTCCCTTCTTATAGGAAGTTTGTTGAGAAAATATTAACAGTTGAGAAAAATAATGTAAACCAAAGGTTCATTTGATTCCATTCTTCTATTTGAATTCTACCCGATATCTTTATATGTGTGTGTGTGTCTGTATAAAGGAGGGTGAGACGGATCAGTGTCGTAGCTATTATTATAACAGTCTCCTATTATGAAATATTCAATCTTAATTATAATTATAACTGGGTTTTGTATGTATGTGTGTCTTGTTTGTATATGTATGTGTGTGTGTGTGTGTGTGCGCGCGCGCGCGCGCGCGCGTGTAAATCATATATTCTAATAGAAAGGGAGGTGGGGTTCGATTTATCAGGGGGCCTCTCCTCCAACACACGATGCTCGGTTTAAGCTATACCTATTTTTCTTGTTCTTTTTCTTTAAGCGAGGCTGTGACCCACGCGATGCTCGGTTTAAGCTATACCTATTTTTCTCGATCTTTTTCTTGAAGCGAGGTTGTGACCCACTCTACCGTGGCGGATGGTTAGAAACAGAAGACCTGAACTTTTTTAGGATATGAGGGTGATATTTTACTTGCAGACAACATGCAGAGGTTGATAAAACATGACCGTTGATCAAAATCGTAATCTAGTCTGAAAATGTCGTCCGTGTCATCGATCGTGTCGCTACAACCTCGAACTCTATCCTCTTCATCTAACATCGGTGAGATTACTCTTCCATCTTTATTCGCTTTTTGTAGATACGATAATGGGATTTGATTGAATTGATGAAATGCTGAGGGTGGTAAACAGACCCAAATGGAATTGATTGTCTATTTTTGGTTTTGAATAAAAAGGGTTTTGTGGGTAATTGACGACTTCAAGTGCTGTACATATAATTTAGCTGCTGTAGAATTGTGGCTTCTGCAAGTATGAGCAAAGGAGCAACACCTTTGGAAGTTGAAGTTACAGAAGGCTTAGGTAATTTGCCAAAGGTTTTCCTCTAGTCTGATTCTGGTAGGTAGGTATCCCCCCCCCTCTCTCTCAAAGTCTGGTTCTGATTCTGGAATTTAATGTGATGCAAGTTAATGCTTGATTGAATTGACAAACTGCAACTGGAAGCTGCTTTCGTTGGTTTGAATCCAAGAATTGACAAAAGTATGCTTATCACAAAACTTGTTTTCGCTCCCATATAATTAGGGGCATGGCGAATAAAAGGACCTTATGAGTAAGGTTAGGTTAGGAAATGTTAATGTTTAAAGTATTGACAAGTAGAGATTCTCGCCATTGATTTGTTGAGACTTGCGATTGAAGTTTTGTAGAATCCTAGGTTTTAGTGAGATTGACCATGAGCCTAATTGGGGCTTAAGGTTCTTTGAATCTTTTTCCCTAATCTATGCAAACCCCCCCCCCAACTGGGTTTAAGGTTCTTTTCGCCAGACTATGCATATCTTTGCATGTTCTTGCTTCCAAGTTCTTGTTGTTCGGGCATGTGTGTGGAAGTTTTTCGTGCTAATTAACAGAAACTGAATTTATTTGCTAAATGCAGTGAGGTTGAGATATATTTATTTGGTGGCTGCATCACATCCTGGAAACCTGCTGGTGGAAAGGACCTCCTTTTTGTTCGGCCAGATGCTGTACTTAATGGGCAGAAAGGTTATCTTCATCTGATGCTGTAGCGGAACGCACTATTTCTTTTCTTCATTTTGGACCCTCAATCATACAAAGATGCTAATTTAACTGGAGTACTAATATTTTCCCTTAGCTTAGGCAGTTATCTTAAATTTCCCTCTATACTGATTGTTTCTTTATTGGGATAGTGGTGGCATTCCACATTGCTTCCCACAGTTTGGACCCAGTCCAATTCAGCAGGTACGGTCTAAAAATTTCGGAAAAATATTCATTATGGAGAGAAATCAAAATCCAAAAATTTTACCTCGAAACTGTTGAAAAACAATAAGAGATTGAAAGATTTCGATAACTCTTTCTTTCAATTTCCGGCAACTCCTCCGGTTGAGTTTTGTTTTCTCAAGTTTAAATCTTTCTAAAACTATTTTAGAAATAAGAATCACTCAAAAATTGCTCCCAATTTTCTCAAATTTCTTGCTTTAAACTCCTAATCTTTATCTCTCTCCTCTCTTACTTCTCCTTCAATTTAACTCCAATTGAAATGAAAAGAACTCTAAACACTCTTTTTAACTCAAATTTAAGAGAAATTCTATGGATTATGACGATTTGAAGGAATTTTCTCCATGATTTTAGGGATACAGATCCATCTTTTTTAATTTTAAATTTTGTTAAAATTTTAAATTGTAGTTTTTTTTTTTGAAATTCCCTTTTTTTGAGTCTAAGAAAATAACTATATATAAAAATAAATAAATAAAAGAAAAAGAGCAAGGGTACTCACATGTTGCATAAACATGAAGAAGTGAGTAGGCAGAATAAACGTCCGAAGCAAAACCCTTTTTGTGACATGGGTATGGATTTGCTGGGTCTCTTCCAAGGCAGACAAACTGAACATGCCTCAAGCAGGAAAGGGAAAGTGTAAGCATTGTGTGTGAACTGAACAGCATTGCATTTGATGGTAGAGAATCAGTGCTTCTTCTGGGTATTCCCTGTTTGAGAATCCTATTATCATAGTGTTCCAAATGAAAGTGTTGCGGTCTTGAATTCTGTCGATCACCTTCCTCGCATGGTCTAATCTGCCATAATCTGGTGAGAAGCAGAAAGCTAGTAGCCTGCTTGCTGATATGGTGTCATGGACAAGGCCTGTCTTGAACGTCTGTGAATGGATTTGCTTTAATTCTTCCATGTTTGAACATTTTTCTAGCAGAGTTATGGTTTGTGCAACTTTTGATTTGAGCAGAAACTGATTTATAGGGGAAACCAACATTGGCACCATTAAGGTTTTTGAAAAGGCTAGAGGAAGATAGAATACTATCAAGTGAAGAATGCTGTGAAACCCATGACCTTGGACAAGGTTTTGTTGAACAAGAACTTGATAGGAATTGAACTAGTCCCCATGTTCTTATAAATCAAGGAAACAATCTCAACACAATCCTGGGATATTATTTACATTCACACACCATCAACAATAAAAACAATAAAGTGGCTCCAAATTCCATGGGAAAATAGGTTATGGACATTAACAAGACTCAAAACTCAGCACTTTACTGCAAAATAATTACAGACCAAACTAACATAAGCATGTATAAAACTTCCCCTTTTTCTACATTCTGCTTGACTATTCTCTTTCCTCAAGAAGAAGCCAATATGGAAATAATGCAAACTAGGAGGATAATAGTCACAACAATCAAAACCCAGAACACCCATTTCTTGCCTCCTTTTTTCATCTGATTCGCATAGTAAAGACTGTTGGTTCCTCCGCTTATACCCATACTAGCATCCTCCACATTAAGCTCAATCTCTTCTAACTCTTCGCCTTGTGCATCGACTATAACCGCCATATCAAGAAACACTTGATGAAGCCTAGTCAAACTCTTCTGAATATCCATCACAGCTTCATGCCTCGCATTAGTCTCCGAATTTGGATCATTTTTTTCTTCAAACACTTGAACTCTCAATGACCCAGAAACCATTTTAGACAATACTTCCTCGGTAGGTTCCTTGCCTGTTGCCATAAAGTACCTTCTTTTGAAATCTTCTTTGTGATCTGACAGAATTCTTTCTCTTAGTGAATGGAAATCACTCATCATTTCTCTAAGTTTGACTCTCAATCCATTAGTGACTGAAATTCGAGTCCTATCAACAGCACTTCCTTCTCTGTATTGAAATAAGATTCTGCGATTTTCTATGTTTGATCTGTCGAGGGCTTCTAATCTTGCTTTGATAATATTAGCTTTGCGAAGAATGGAGACCGTGTTGGATTCCATTCGATCTCTCAACCCGCGAAGGACTTTAGCGCTGTGCATGAACTTGGTCTCTTCATTGAGGTTTTGAAGATCAAGAAGCAGATTCTTGATTCCTTCCATTTCGGATTTGATTGCCTCAACTTCTTGGAAGAAGAGAGAGAGATTCTCTTCATGTCCGGGCTTGTTGAATCTCCCAATCTCAATGTCCTGTCGTTCTTCTTTCAGATCTTTCTGGGCTTGCTTCTTTAGTTCAACATAATTTAAGAACGATTTTGTCATGAGATCATTCATCGTTGGAACCAAATTTGAGAGACCAGTTGCAGAAATAATTCTGGAAAAAAAAAGAAGAAGAAGAAGAAGTAGATGCCTTTTTGCGGTTAACTCGAGAAACTTAATGTTGAATGTAAATGAATGTTAAGAAATACCCAGATGACCACTACCTTTTGACTTTGGAAATTAGAGATTAATTTCTGAGGATATGCGAGTTTCGTCTTCAATTCGACTCAAAAGAAAAACTGGACCAAAAAAGAAATGAATTTAATGTCATGAAACGGAGGAAAATCAGAGAAACCCGTCAAGAATTGATGTATAAAATATGGGTTTTTAATAAGTTTTCACATAATTACTTCAAAGAAATTTCAAGAAACTACCGAAGATAGAAAAGGGACAGAGAAACTGAAAACTGGGTTTCAGAATTATGCCTTGGAGAGTGCTTTGTAAACCCTTCTCTCCCTCTCTCTCTCTCTCTCTCTCTCTCTCTCTCTCTCTCTCTGTGCGCTGTGTGTGTCTGTATGCTTGTGGAATGGAGTGGATGAAGATGAGAGGAATGGCTATTATTCAGTTTTCTCAACGTTTCGTTCTTTTGTAAAGTTTGAAAGTTGGGTTCTCTTTCTAGGACTAGCCGTTTAACCGACTTCCCCCAAAATCGGTTTTCTGTTCTCTCTCCGTACATAAACGACATCGTTTTCAAGCAAATTTAAAAGGAAAATGCTATTTACATAAGACACAACAATGATCTAAAACGGCTTCAGCCCTCTTCCCACCCCCTTTTTTTTCCCGTAAAGTTCATCATTTGCATCATTTCTTCGTATTCCTAAAGTTTCTTAGAAATCCGATTTTGCTGTACTTGCTCTTCTTTTCTTTTACAAAGATGTCATAGCAAAACATTAAAAAGAAAAAAAAAAGAACGATATATTTACATAAAATACAAAGATTACCCAAAACAGCGTTTTCAGTAATTGCAGAGCCCTCCTCCTTTTTTTGTTATTTTCTCTAAAGCTTCCCCCCTTCAATTATTTTTTCATAGTCTCTGGTTTCTAAGATTTTTTAAAACTCTGTTTCTTTGTACTCGTAACTTTAATCAAATTTTATCTTTTACGATTAAAAAAAAAAGATGTCATTTAGATAAGATATGACAATAACCAAAATATGATTTTTTTTTTACCATACCTCGGATATCATCTGATATCTAAAATTTCGTCTTGATTAATCTGGATTGATCACTACAGTGACTCTTTTTTTGAAGAGTCTCCTAACGAGCAACGTTCCATACACATGAGAGTCCGATACTTTCAATAGGAGTCAAAACTTGATCATGTTTAAGAAAACCCAATCCCACGTCTAGTTAAATTAATTCGTGTCGGTATACGATGTTTTCAACAACTGCAAAGCCCTTTTGTCCTTTTCTTTTTGTTGTTTTTTCTTCTCTCACATGTAATTTGAACTATTTTCTCAAAATTGAACTTTTTTTAAGATTTTTTTTTAAAACCCTTATTTTGTTATACGTTTAATTGAATTTCCTCCTTTTTCTTTAAAGATATATAGTCTCATCCATTACTCTTTTTAATATTAGTTAACTACACACACAAGCAATCGTAAAAACCCACAAAAATGCGCCGAGATACGCTAAGTAAACCCAACGCATGGGATCAAAACCTCCGCATTATCACTTGTGACAGCTAATTTCATCAGGTGTTTCAAGGATTGAGGAAGCACATTGAGTGCTCATGATTTGCCTATTTAGAAGTCCATAATTAAATGTCCTGAAAGTAGTACAAAGAATGAGTTCTCCTCTATCATGGAGGAGAGTTGGCTAGCATTGCTTTCTCATCCTTTTGTTTGTTTAGTTTGCCTCGAGATCCAGGGGAAACATTGGAGTTTGCAGACCAAGGGAAAAAAAAAAGATCATGGGAGAGAATACTACAAGGGCAAAACAAAAAACATCTAGCACTTGAGCAACATGCGAAACCACTAGCATATGACATGAAATCAGGCAGTGCCAAAGGAAAGGGCACATAGCATGGTCTAGGTGTTCTGGCTTGTGATGCTCGAAACAAATCAAGGTCCTAGGTATCCCTATCTAATACTTGCACCTCTGAACTTAGAAATGCAGTGAACTTAAGAACAGAAAACATGTGTCCTAATCTCGTGATTTTCTCCAAGTCACTTCAAAAATGAGTTGTTCCAATGTCGGATTGGTACACTTTTGATATATTGCTTTCCATTATTTCTGCCTAGAAATGAAAGTAAAAATCAGATGAATAGTAGAACAGCAGACTTGCAAAAGCCTTGTTTACGCCGAATGTTGCTCCTTAGCATTTTCAGCCTCAAGCTTTCTCAGCGTTGTCGAGCTTAGCTTGTTTCCAGTAGATCCTTCGGGGACAAGATCTACAACTTCGATCTACAAAGAATTCCTTATTAAGGCTAGACTTTTAACTTTGTTACTTTGAACAAATACAGTGAATTTCTTAGTTCTCAATTCTCATACAACCTACTACTGTGGATGAAATGTAGGTATATATACAGATCAGACATTGAATTTAGGACCCCATACCTTTAATAGTGATAGGCCTCTCTCAGCCCTCTTCCTGTTCACTGATAATCCCCCGGGCAATGTCTCCTTACTGCAAGAGAAATCAGGGAACCTATAACTCAACCTCAAACAACAATAAGACAGGAAGAAGCAGACATTGTTTTCCAATAGACAAACCTAACAACAATGGCCTCTAAATTCTCATCGACAATTGAAGGACCATATGGATCAACAATAGGTTCAACTTGCACTTCCAGCTCTGGCTTGATTGACTACAAGTGGGAATTAACATTAAAAATTATTACCACCAACATAAGCAGAGGAAAGGATCACTTTACCTAGGCCTAATTAAGAAATCAAAAAGGGGGGGCTTTTCTAGGACATGCAATGCAAGATTGAAAGAGTTTTGTGTGCATCAGGACATGATAACTATTCATTCGGCAATTTTCGCTTCAATTACAACATAAGACACTAGCACATGGTCAACAAATGAACCCCTCAGATTAGTCATCCAAAAATTAGTATAAAAACCTATGAAAAAAAATGACAATTAAGACAAAAGGGCATTTCTAAATACCTTAACATAATCTTGAACATTGCTCATCCTCTTCTCAATGGGCTCTATCAGATCAGCATACTGTAAAGGTCAATATAATCTGTCATACACCGAATTTAGAACACAGAAAGATGTAGAATGTTGTCATATATAACATCTCACCAAGTTCTGATTCAGCCACAAGGCAAGGGAGCACCCCCCCCCCCAAAGAAATTAAGAAAAATTGTTGTTTATATATAATTTCAAAAATTATAAACCCAAACGTTGTTTTTCCTCCTAAAATTTATAACTCCTGCATCCCACAAAATTACAACTCCACATGCATATTGCACTTCGTCTCGACATAAATTTCAGGTGCCCGTTAGCAGTAGTATTCGGTAACGGGTCAAGAACATTGAGTTTTATCAACATTTTATTACTACGATCAGCTCAAATAGAGATTTTATATGCAACAACTAAATTCGAAACATTTGACGAATCCAAACTTGATCCCCACCTGGTTTACAAAAATGGCTCTCTCTCTCTCTCTCTCTCTCTCTCTCAATTAAATCAATGAATTAGCACCAAAACACCTCATGAATTGAGATTCTCTGCCTTTTTTTTGGTGTCTTATTTGGATGATATATAGGAATTTGTCCCAAGCAACATGATAAAGTAAACAAGGCAAAAGGATATATAAACCCAAAAATATATATTTAAAAAAAATCCAAAAAAAAAATAAAATTATGAGTGAGAATAAAGATTGCCTAATTAAGTAAAAATTGATAGAATTAATCTCAAACGGTTCAAAAACTATTCAGAATTGAGCATATAATATTATATATAAAAAAATTAAAAAAATAAATCGAGAAAAGCAAAGAATGAAAAAGAAAAGGCCAAAATGTGAAAATACCTCTTTTCTAGTTAACATGGGACCGTCACAAACTCCTATCACAATCCGCTCTTTCGCTAAATCCGCAGCCGCCTAAATCCAAATAATCGTCAAATGATTCACACATTGGAGGGAGGGAGGGAGGGAGAGAGAGAAAGAGAGAGAGAGAGAGAGAGAGAGAGAGAGAGAACCTGAAGAAAGCGACGGTGACCATCGTGCAATCTGTCGAAGGTACCGCCTAGAACGACCGCTCCATATGACTTCGGAGGAGAAATCTTCGAATTAACCGACTCGTCCAAAGCTGCCATCAACAGATAAAATTACAGAAGTTGAAACCCAAAATTTTATGGGTTTTTCTCTAAGATTGCGAATGCGAATTGGGTATGTCGTATTTTGGGAAATATCCAAGAGACTGAGATTCCAACGCGCGTTGATATGCAGGAGTAGAGTCAGAGTTGGTGTTTGTGTATCAGAGCAAACAAACAGCCATTGGCCTCACACTTGAACCGGCCGGTTCAACCAACTGCAGGGTAGAGAGAGAATTTAAATGGGATATTTATTGGAAACAAATGATCCAAAAATGAGTAATCGAAAACAATATTGTATGAGCCTTGCATATTTGGATTAATAAGTAGATGATGTAAATTTTAATGTGAAATAATTGTATTTGAATTTAAAAGATTTTATTATATAGTTTTTATATTAATAAAACTTTTGAGACTATAACATAAATAACAACAATATTATATATTCTTTTTTCACAATATTAAAAGCCTCATTTTATTATATTATCATTTTTCCTCCATCATTTCACTTAGCAACATGTATTATATTATAAAAATATATAAATTATTAATATTCAATAATCATATTGATATTTAATAAATCTGATTCAAATCGGATTGAATTATTAAAAAATAAAACTTTTTTAAATACATAAAAATCTTATTTAGACAATATCTCAACGAACTATTTTATTTTTGTCATTCTTTATATTTTTTATTATAAAAATATAAACTACATTAAAAAGTACACACTAATATTGGCACCATGTTATTTATTTCAAACCGGTTTAAATCCGGTCGATTATCGTAGGGAATTGTAATACAAACTCCAAACAACTTGTGGGTTTCCAAAAATTAGTTTTACTCAGCAGATACCTAAAGAAAAGAAGTAAAATGATGTTCAAGATGTTGGTCAAATGAGTAGAAAATGTATGGTAAGCATGATCAAGTCTAGGTTCGTCTAGGTTGATATGAAAAAAATAAGAGGCGAAATGACCAAAGAGTTCAATACAACTTCTCCAAACTTCTAAATTGCCAAGAAAACAAGAAACCATGACGGGATTAAAAAAAATGATGCGGATATTTACGAAATTACCTTAATATACAGGAATAGCTAGGAAAGGGAGAGAGAACGAATAGTATTGGCCCTTAAAAGCCAACTAAGATCCACACTTCATCATGAAGCTCTCAGTCCACCATAACTACTCTCTTTTACATGATTCTGTATTAATGTTTCACCAAAATGTCTAATTATTTAAAAATATGTATATAATCGTTATTAAAATTTGACTCTTAAAAAAATTGCAAGCTAAATTGCAGTCTCGCCGGCTGACACCATACGACAAACAAAGAGAAGAAATCATGGCCGTCGATCCGCCACAACTTCGTACTCCAACCACAAAATTGTGAAAACCCGAATCCAGAAAATGGGACATTCCACAACGCTCACTTCCTCTTTTAACTCTCTCTCTCTCTCTCTCTCTCTCTCTCTCTCTCTCTGTGTTAGGGCAATACAGGGGTTTTAGGAAAACAGGACGGGGGTAGTCGGGAATTCAAGAAAATGTTGCCTTCTTCTTGTTCTGTTTCATCATCAGTTGGAACAGAGTTCTTGAACCCAAATGGTCGCAGACTCGTGAAGCCTCCCAGAATTTATCAGCACAGTAAGTAGTATGTTTGACATTTCAAGGTCATTTGTTTGGATCTTCATGATAATGACCCTGCATTAGTTTAACTATTCTTTTGTTATGAAGAAAGCAAATGTCAAATGAACAGACGGGGTTTTGCTTTCAAAGGAATTAGTGCCTCCTTTGGAGTTTCAGTCATGGATTCTTCTTTAGTTGCACAACCTGCTCAAGGTATTTGTTAAAATTCTGTTGAATTTGGTACTTACCCACACGTTCAATTCTGCCCTATAATGCCCTATGATGTGAGGAAGATCTTCAGAATGGGGGCCCTTCCTTTTTCTTTTCTTTTTTTTTTTTTTTTGTAACTGGGGACTGATGAAATCATGCGAATGTTTGATCTATGACTGTTCCAAGAATTAATTTCTTTATTGTCTCAAATTCATTTTAAATTCGGCACTTAACCACATCGTCATGTGTTGAAAGCATCATGGGGTGGGTATTCAATGTCTGTAATATGATGTCCTGTGTGAAGAGGAAGATCTTATTTGGAGCATGGTCTTTGGAGCATGGTCTGTTTTTTTCTTAAGAAAAGAAAATATGATTGCCTTTTCTTTTCATTCTTTTTGTAACTTGGGATTGATGAAGTTATGCATATGTTTGATCTATGATTGTTCTAAGAATAATTTCTTAGACCGTCTTAAATTCTATTTCAAAGAAATGGTAAAATGCTATCATGTTTGTCCCTTTTGTTATGTGTGTGTGTGTCCGCGAGTAGTGTGAAGTAAAGGTACTTGATTTGCTTGAATTTTCCTTAGGATTGGAGAGATTACCCTTCAAGCCAGAGGGTTACAAGTTTTGGACGTGGCGAGGTCATAAAATACATTACGTAGAGGAAGGAAAAGGATTCCCAATTGTTCTTATTCATGGATTTGGTGCTTCCGCTTTTCATTGGAGGTCTGCAACATTTTGATTTAGCTTTTTGCTTTTGATCAATGGTGATTGCTATGCAATTTTTGAGCTATAACATATGAGACAAGGATATATCCTATTGAAGTTGCTTTAAATTTGTTGTCTTGGTGGTTTAATGTTTTCATTGCTTTTAATTGCCTCAAATACTTTGTCTTTCTTTGTTCAGGTATAACATACCTGAGTTATCCAAAAGGTATAAGGTCTATGCAATTGACTTGCTTGGTTTTGGTTGGAGTGAGAAAGCTATTATTGAGTATGATGCCATGGTGTGGCGGGATCAGATTGTGGATTTTTTGAAGGAGATAGTTAAAGAACCAGCTGTTTTAGTTGGAAACAGGTAATTTCCAAATAGCGAGTGAAATCACAATTTTTTTATATCGTTATTTTTTTGCTGTTAAGTTAGTTTTCTATATATAGTGTATGTACTATATTAAAGTGTTTTTGGTAGGTTTAAAAATTTTGAATGTAACTAGCGGTTTTGTTTCAGCCTTGGAGGATTTACTGCGTTGGTTTCAGCAGCAGGGTTACCTGAACAAGTTGTTGGAGTTGCATTACTTAACACTGCTGGACAGTTTGGAGATCCGAATAGCAAAACTGACAAAATTGAGGACTCAATTTTGCAGAAGTTTATTGTGAAGCCATTGAAGGAAATTTTTCAGCGGATAGTTCTTGGATTTCTGTTTTGGCAAGCAAAGCAACCAGCTCGGATAGAATCTGTATTGAAGAGTGTATGTCTCTTGCTACTTGATTAAACTAGTGTTCTTCTCTATACTTAAGTGTCAGACAAAATCCTGGTAAAAATTGATTTTATGTACGATGTGTGCAACATGTATGTTGAAAATAGCATCTAAAGAATGGATAACATATTATTTTGCCCAAACGTCCCACTATCTTCTACCTAGCCTCATCCGGTAGGGGTCTGCGTGATAGTTTCAGGCCAATGACTTCCATGTTCTCTAGAATAGACTCCATGGTATGACAGATCATGAAAGTCTTTAGTCTACCAGGACTGCAGGCACTGCATGCATTCAGGATGTATATGATATGTTGATGTATGTGTTGGAATTTGTATCCATATGTAGAAGAACCATAAGAGATTTTCATTTATACAGGTTTACATAAATGCCTCTAATGTGGACGACTATCTTGTGGAATCAATAACAAGGCCTGCAGATGATCCAAATGCCGGAGAAGTTTATTACAGGTAACGATGTTTGATGTTTTTAATTTTTCTACTAATACGATAAAGTTGACTGCTGTTATATCCTCTGAAATTTTTAGTTCTTTACTTTAATCATTTGTGGTGTCATCTTCCTTTATACACAGATTGATGACGCGGTTTATGTTCAATCAGAGCAAGTACACTCTGAACAGTGTCTTAAATCAACTTTCATGCCCATTACTGTTGGTTTGGGGCGACTTGGACCCCTGGGTAGGTCCTGCAAAGGCCAATCGAATCAAGGAGTTCTATCCAAGCACGTCACTTGTAAACCTACAGGCTGGCCATTGCCCTCATGATGAAGTTCCTGAGCTTGTTAATACTGCTCTTCTGGAGTGGCTATCGACTAGTGTTGTCAAATCCCGTCCAAACATTGTAAACAAGTAACAAATCTTGCTCTCAATCCTGTTTTACATGACAGGGCTTGTATACAATTCTATTGTAAATACTCTTGCCGCTTTACATTCTACAGAGAGCAACATTGTTATATACCTTCTTATGAGCTTTTTTTCTGTGTTATGAGATGGTGAATGCAGCAACTTCTCTGTGCCACATTCCAGTAGGGTTCTTGTTTAACCAACAGGCGGCATGCATCGAAACTTCTTATTTCAAGGAAATCTTGTGGTTTTCATGCTTATGATTTACTTGTGCAGTTTTATAAGCAAATGCCAAAATATATTTGAGTCCTTTCTTTTTCCCTTATTTTCTAGAAGGAGATGGTTATTGGGTCTTAATGGAGCTTCTGGATTAGTGACACCTCGTAAAGAGAGCAGATGTCTGAAGAAGTTGAAAATTGTGATGAACCTTGACAGGAAGGAAAGATATGTTACAAATTAGACTTTGTTAAAAATTAGACTTTCTAAACAAGAAGAACAGAAAAGAGAAGTCAAACATGGTATCCACAAATTGGGTCCAAGGTGGGATCCATGCCCCTTCGACTGGTGGCTATGTATATTCATGGACTCCTTGTCCGAAGCGTGCGCGGCTGATTTTGCTTTGTTTCCCCAATTGTTTTGCCTAAATATGTCGGATTCAGTTCTCATACATTACAAAGTTCAACAATGAGAAGAAGTTACCTGTTTTGTTCAATTATTTCTTTAAAATGACATGGAAAAGCAAGATTTTGACCATCGGGAGGAATGGGCTACGTCAAAAAATCCATTGTCGAGGCAAGTGTAAAAGCCGGACATCGCACGTGCTGATCAGAGAAAGTACATTTTCAAGCCCTGACAAGTCCAAACTGACTGCAAGCTTCAAAAGTCACGGGATCCCATTTGTTTGTGTTCAAGCTTAATTCCTTCTGCAAATTATACAAAATAGATTTCTGAATCAAACTTCTGATGCCAACTTGAATTTTACAAGGGTGGTACGTGCAATCATGAAGCCGGAAATGTAAAGGAAAGCAAGAGCCTCTCTTTTCTTTTCTTTTTTATTTTTTCACTTTGAGAAAGAACAGGTTCCGAGCATATATAAGTATTTGATCCGGTGATTCGGATTCAAAGTAACAAAAAAAAAAAGTAATTATATTTTAGAGATTCTTTCCTTCAGAGTTTACAGCAGATGTTGAGCGAGTAAATGTGGTTGACCCAGCTGCGAGCATTGGGAGAATCAAGGTTCAATTCAAGAGAGCTGTCGAAGCAGCAGGAATTCCACACCCCTTTGTAATCTCCAACAGATTCTCCGACTTGGCTTTGTACAATATGGTTCAGGAAAATGCCACAATTTCTCTGAGAGACGAAGTAGTCAGATTAGGAGAAGCCGGTGGTAAATATTTTTACGTTTCAGATATTTTTGACATGAAGAAGACAAAGCCAAAGTACACCATTAAAGCAGTGGATGACCTACGACCTCCTGCAAAAATCTTATATTTCAACGAGGTTGTTTCACTTTCGGAGAAGAAGACTGGCAAGATCCTTGAAACGGTCTATGTTTCAGAAGATCGACTTACAAAGAAAATTCAAGATTAGTGTCAGTAGAACCAAAAGGAAACAGGCACATTTTCTTTATTAACGTTGTCATTATAATTCTGTTTATAATGTTTCTGCTAAGGCTTCTGAACCAGAAGATGTCATTTTATCCATTAGTGATTCTGGTTTTTGTCAAGGGGTATACTGCACATTATGAGATCGATCCATCGATTGGAGTACAGGGTTCTGAGTTCTATCCAACTCAACTATGGACAAATACCTGAGATCGAAATGAATATGTTTGCTTGTAGCATGTAAGTCAGAGAATAGAATCCTAATATTAGAGCAAGGTTTTCTAAAATTCCTTTTAATGGTCATTTCCAATTCATTTTTCTTTATTTATTTATTTTTATTTATTGATAGCAATTGTTTGGGTATCACGGCATTGTGTTTTTGTTAAAACTAAAATAATAAAATAATAAAAAAAAAACTCTATTAAAGAAAAGAAAAAATTACAGCTTTCAGAGAACTAAACGGCAGAAATTGCTTGTAAGATGCCTTGTCATATAGTCTGAGAATACTGTTCATGATTGCTGGCACAACCAACAGATATTCCAACATGATTTTCGTGACAGATGGACCCATGATGACTTAAAATAGAATGCAATTTCTTTTTCCTTTTCTTTTAATAATCAATATTTTCGTTATATTTTGATTAATTCGATTTAATTATTATTGAATCCAATTTAAGAAAAACTCTACTAACCTAATCTTTATCGTTCTTAAGTTTCGATCGAAACTTAGTTAAGAAACTTAACTATTCGTTGATAGAATGCAATTTCAAGTATATTGAACACTTATATGCCTCGGAATGATTTTAATGATTTTAATAATAATAATAATAATAATAATAGCAGAAATCTCGATTACTGTTTTTTAGATATGCATCGGGGTGTTTAAACTTTACATACCGAACAAGCATTTGCGATAAACTACATTGGGTTAGACCAAAAATCTCCCTGGGAGAGGTGCATCATGCCAATTAGGCTAATGATCATTTGCCTCATGCGCCAATAGAGTACAAAATTGAGTAATCAATTTGTCTATAACAAGGATATATTGGGTTTCCTTTTGGGACAAAAAACTCTAAATATGCCAACTGTATAATTACTAGGGAAGATGCATGAAGATGAGCATATTCTCAAAGTTTTGAAAAATTCCATCCCAATACTTAGGAATATGCACTCCACAATAGTTCAAATGAATGAAAGATCCCCCCCCCCACAAAAAAAAAAACCCACCAGAAAATTTATTCGAATCAAATATTCCAGTCATTATTAATCCTTAAAATCATAAAAAGACATTCTCAAAGCATCAACAATTGACAATGAAACACCAAAACAGAAAGGAAAAAAGAAAATACCTAAGCGAAGATAACATAGATGAATAAAAAAGGTTTGGGCACTAAATCCAGATTTTAGGAATTGGATCTTTCAAGATTTTGGAGTTTATACATGCAAAAGATAGTAACAAGAAAGAAACAAAAGGTGTGTAGTCTATGACCAGCTTAGAAATTGCAGGACAGATAGCTGGATTTTATCTGCAACAAACATTGTCTTCCCCGATGAATTTTTCATTGTAAGCATCGCTTTCTTTAAAAAAAATTTAAGGATCTCTTCTATTTCTGTGCTCACCCGCTCCAATCCCAAAGACCAATATATCTCAAAGTTCCAGAGTGTTTGCATCCACCATTGTTGCATTAGCTATGAATTCGTCAAGACATAACAGATCAGCTTCTGCTTCAAGGCAAAGGCAGAGTGGCTATGAGCCTTCTGATACCGAGACAGAATGGCATGAGAGCCCTTGGCGCGAATTCAATCACAAGAACAGTATGGTTCTTCATGCTGCTTCAGTTCCACCAAGAAACATAAGTCCTCTACCACTTAGACACATTTCCAAAGCTGAGGGAGAAAACTCTCCTCATAAGGTGTCTCCAATGAGGAAGAGAAACAGCAAGTCACCTTACAGGCCTATGCATGAGAATGGAAACATCGGCGCTTTTGGAAAGACAGAAAGGCGTAGTAGACAGCTTTCGCCATATAAACAAAAGAAAGAGGAGGCCAATATGGATGATGTTGATGGTGAGATTATAAATCCCAGTAGAAAGCAAAGGGAGAGATTAGCCAGAATGAATTCACTGGAAGCTAGTCGGGGTAGTGTTAAATCGAGTTCCGGTCAGAGATCAGTGTCTGCACCGAGGTCTAGACTTGGTGAGCCCGAGCAAAAGGGTGAGAGGACTGCATCACCCTTGTCAAGAATACAGAGACAAAGGGAGCCTTTGAATCTTAAGCCTCCACCAGGGGCAGAAATCAACGAACTCATTGCCAATGCAAAGCTTGCAAGAGCTCCTGCATATTTTCCTCCAAATTTTGAGAGCACAGATTCTATATCACCAGGTGATATATTTTTCTCCCGCGACTACAATGTTTTGGCAATGCAAAACAATGTGTTTCCCAAGAATGAAAACATCGAAAGCAGGCTCAAACCACCATTGCCCAAGGTTGTTGATGATAGAGATTCAGCTTCTCAACTGCAGAGCCAGTCAAATGCAAGTTTTTCTCAAAATCCTGCAAGGCATTCGACAACTCCAAGTGCTGCTATGTCACGTTCAAACACGGCTCCAAGTTCAGCTCTAAGTAAGCAAAGCACCACAAAGAGTAGCACAAGTAGTAAATTTAGTGATGTCAGTGGAAGTATGAGTCAGAGTTTTAGAAGATTCACAGCGAACAGACAGAAGAGCCAAAGAGAAACCACCTGGCTTTCATGTATAAGAAAAGGGTCTTGCGGGAAGTCAAGATCGCCAGAACGTGACGAATTTGATGAAGCTTCATTTATTGAGAAGGCTTTTGTTGTTGAACATCTGAGACAATTCTGGGCAGACAAGTACAGGCCAACTAATTTGAGTAATTTCACTTGCCACAAACAAGAAGCTCAACTTCTCAAGCAACTAGTAAGTTTCTCCAAACATGAAAACTCCTTTTTCTTGATCTTTTTATTGATCATCTTTCTTTCTATCCTATCTTGCATTTGTAGGTTTCACATGACATATGTCCGCATATTTTGTTCAAGGGACCTTCTGGTTCTGGAAAGAAATCTTTAACAATGGCTCTTCTGCATGAAATTTTTGGAGATGCAGCCTGGAATGTAAGTGATCATAATATGCTAAATCTTTGAAACCTTTCTCCATTGAGCACTCCTGATCCTGTCATTTTTCTTCTCTTTTTCTTCATTTGCAGATATCTCATGAATTAAGATACTTTCATGTGCAGGTATACTTTTGCTTTAGTACTCCTAAAAATGACTGATTGGAACAATCATTAAGTTTTATCCCAATAAATTGACAGGATGAAAGACCCATGCAAGTAGTCGTGCCTCTAGCCTTCAGTGCTCATCATGTGGAGCTCAACGTGAGCTCAGAACCAAATGCTCGATATGCTTTAATGGCATTGGTCAAGGAAATTAGCAGCAACCATGCAGTTACTCCGGAAGTCAGTACCGCAAATTTCAAGCCAGACTATAAAGGTGGAAAAATCTGCAACCATGCACTTAATATGCAGATAATCTATCAGCATCCCAACCACAAACTTTTAACATAGTTTTTTTTCCTGTGCTGACAACAGTTATAGTCCTTTTTGAGGTTGACATCACTTAATATGCAGATTATCTATCAGCATCCCAACCACAAACTTTTAACATAGTTTTGTTCCTATGTTGACAACAGTTATAGTCCTTTATGAGGTTGACAATGCAGAAGACAAAATCCAACACTTGATAAAATGGATCATGGACTGTTACTCAGATTCATGTAAGCTTGTCCTGTGCTGTGAAGATGATGCCACCATCCTCGAATCGGTTAAAACACGCAGCAAGGTTATAAAAGTCGATGCTCCTGTGACACACGAAGTAAGAACATTCATCAATCTCGATCTGAGACATAATATACAATGAATATATAGGATAATACTAGATTGTGAGAACTTTTTCAGATCATGGAGGTTCTTCTGCAAGTAGCCAGAAAAGAAGACTTTGAGTTATCGATGAGCTTTGCTGCTAAGATTGCTACAAAATCAAAACAGAATCTGCGGAAAGCAATCATGGCACTTGAAGCCTGCAAAGCGCACAAGTAAGTACCTTAAGCTTGAAGGAGATATTTTCCACATTCTAATATATTTTTCGGCTAACTAGCTACTTGATAATGAAATGCAGCTACCCATTTGTCGATGATCAACCAATACCTCTGGGTTGGGAAGAGGTTCTAGTGGAACTTGCTGCAGAAATTCTAGCAGATCCTTCACAAAAGAAGTCAGCATGATCTGCCTCTTCTTATTTTCTTTTATATTATTGTCAATCTCTCGCTAAACTAGTTTCTTGATTGATGGCTATATTAGGTTGTTTTCTGTAAGGGGAAAGATTCAAGAACTGCTACTGGATTTTGTGAACCCCAGATTGATTCTTCAGGTGACGGAACAAAAGTTTAATTTGTTGCTGATATGGGGAAAATTTTGGTGAAGCTAATTATGTGATGGAATTTTCTGATAATGCAGAAGCTTGTGGAACAGTTTCTCAGGGATATTGATGTTGCCTTCAAAAAGGAACTCTATTATTGGCATGCTTATTATGTAAGCCATTGTTTGTGAGTCTTTTGTTCATTATTTTTAACAAACATAAGATGCTAATTCTTTGTTTAATCTTCATAGGATAAGCGACTCCCGAATGGAACCAGTGCTTTACTCAAGTTAGAAGGTAAATAGTATTTAACAAACGAAGTGTTTGATATAGGTTGTTTTACATAGTTGCTGGGTTCAGGGAAGCAAAAGGTTTCCTAATGTTTAATGCCCTGATGCAGAATTTGTTGCCAAGTTCATGAGCATTCAGAGGAAGAGTTTCGGTAATCGTCAGTTTTCATGATTTTTCTTAGGGTAAGGAATATTTCTTTGTACCCCTTTACGTGTGGGTTAAAGTTCATATTTTGCAGCTACATGTGTAGCGCAAGTTTCTTGAGATCTTGTTGCCACTGTTGCAATTTGATTTAGAAAATGGAATCTGGCTGCCCCAAAACACACACAATCTCCCCCCCCCCAAATGATCTATTCATTGATATTTCAGATGTTGATAATGAAAGTCTTCCTCTCCTAGAGATATATTAGCATTTTTGCTAACGAGTTCCTCGAAAATGAGAGCTTTCAAATGAGGCCAAGGATCAACCACTGAGAAAATAATCGGATCGTCTTAAATTTGCTCGAGTAAAAACCAGATAGGAGGAATTTTTAGGTCTTGAAAAAGAAAAATGCTGACTTAAATTGAACACCAGCCTCAGAGAGAGAGGAACTTCTTTGCATGATATTGGGGATAAATAATGCCCAAACTGAGAGGGTTGCACCCCCTTGAAATGGGTGCATGTACATCGCACCCCCTTAGGTGGTTGCCAAAGCTCCAAGTGAACCCACAATAGGCCATGGACTCGGATCTACTAAATGATAAGAATGCCATTAAGATTCAATCATAAACCAATCACAATTCATCACCATCTTGCCCGCTTCCGATTGATGACTGACCATTATAAGTGTTGACCTAAGCCGATCTGCTGGGGCACGGCTCCCAATCATTGTATCTCAAAACTCTTTTTCAAAATATATGCAAAACAAAAAAAAAAATGAACATAGGAGCCACAGAAAAAGGTGGCTGTCTGGTTTGCAAGAAATTAGGAATATTCATCAAGGCATATGCACATTGAAGTTCCAGCTAGCCCCAGCTGATTTATACCAGTTCTAGGAAAGATAATCACAACTTTCTACTTCAGAACTTTTAGATCCGTCTGTAGTGTAACTACAAGTTCCTTGTGATCTCAAAAGAAGAAAATAAAAATAAAAACAATAAAAAGCTATGTTTGAAAGCTAAGTACAAGTCGTTTTCCCCATGCATACAATGTTCAATAGCTCCATGGCATCAATCTCTGTGCATGCCACTAGTCCTCACAGATGGCCTGCTCCCTGTGAACGTCTGTCAAAATTAGAAAGAGATTAATTTTGGTTTTCTAACATACAGAAACTAAAAATGCGATCTGAGACTCTGGATGGAACGACATGGTGATCAACATAATAATTTGGCATGCAACATCTGCAACTGTGCCCACAACAGTGTAGGATAACTGGCAAGCCAAAATATGGAATCAACAT
Source organism: Dillenia suffruticosa (assembly GCA_033439265.1). NCBI lineage: Eukaryota > Viridiplantae > Streptophyta > Magnoliopsida > Dilleniales > Dilleniaceae > Dillenia > Dillenia suffruticosa. Next base: position 1,572,481 of record JAVTVX010000012.1, on the reverse strand, counting down.
TACCTGCTTCCCAAAACTGAAGGGGACATATTTGTATTTGATCATGTGCATAATTTGACGCTTCATTGTGAGTACAAATAGAACAATCCAATAGCATAACAATATGGGCCAGAAAACAGGGACATCAAAGAGAGAGACGAAGGTCATAATAAATGCCACGATGAATGCCTTTGTCGTGGAATACCTGAAACAATTGAACAATGAAAACAACAATCAGCTCTCCATCACTCCCTACTAATACAAAAAGATTCCCTATACACGTATCTAGAAAATGATAAGATAGGCAAGAAACAAATGAGACTGCTTCTCATATTCATCATTTTGCAGAAAATTTTTACTGAGAATACAACAGAACTACTGTTGCTAGAAGGTGGATCTAGATGAGTGAACATTTACTATTCAAAAACTTCTCCAAGTTGGAAGACGTAAAGAAATTCTACAGAGCTCATAGCCCAAGATCATCTATCACATGGCAACAGACATGGTATGTTTCAAGGTTAATGAAATTGGAGCATGAAAGTGTTGAAAATCACAAGATAGAAGACCTACATCATTAATGATGATGTATACGGGGAGCTTAATTAATACAGAGGACACGTGTCATCATGTTATCCTCTCTTCAATCTGGACTGGACAAAATATATAGAAGTGAAGAAAATTAAAGAGAAAAATAACGCAGCAAAGGAAAACAAGAGTTTGGGTTTCATGTGAGACAAGCTAATTTCCTTCTAATTTCTTTCCTTACTTACTAAGAGGAATGAATTGGCAAAAATTATTCATGACTGGCAAGATGTGTGCTTATATAACTACTCATACTTATGTGCCCCAAACAGTTGTAGCAAAGGACTTCGAAGCTGATCATGAGGATTGCACAGTGCACGTAACAAGGTTAACCATAAAAAGTTACAATCTCCTATGTGCCAAAACCAGTCATGTTACTCATAGAACTTGGCCATGTCCTTGACATATATTTCTAGTTTGTCGTACAAGGTGGTCTTGTTTCTACGTTCCCAGTCATTTTCGATATAATTTTCAAATATTGGATCTTCCGTTATTTAAATCATGTATCTCCGTCACTTGTAGTGATTTATCATTCAATGAATGACTAAAAAATTATCCACTTATATTAATCAAATTAGAAAGTTTATTGCTTTGTAGAGAATCAAACAATTTAAAATCGTACTTACTCTTTCTACCCACCCATGGGATTTCTGCTTCCACCATGAAGAACCACTGGTGAATTAACTTAAGAGCATTGCAAAAGAAAGAACTGACTGGCTAATGTGTCACAGGGTGAAAGGTTGAGGGTTCACACCTGTAGATGGCACATGCAAAAAATTAGCTGCTACCCTAAACTACCTATATAGACACAAGGTTTGCTTAGTATCATCAAGTTGACTAAGTTCTTCAAGAGCCTCTGATTCTTGCTAACAAATTATGTTTCATAAGTTCTATGAATACATGATCTAATAGAGTAATTAAAACTATTGTACAAGAAGCAATCCGACAGCAAAACCACATCATGTTCTCATTCAAGAAATCAAGCAAAGAAAGAACAAGTACCAGAATTTGAATTCAGGAAGGCGTCGGACAAAAGGCCGAAACTCATCAGACCCTCTGGTAGGCAAAGAAGCCCCATCCAAAGCTTCAAGTTCTGGATCAACCTTGGGAGACATGAACCCAATCAAAAGATTCAACACATATATTCCCAACCCATAAGAGACGATGTAAAACCCTTGAACATAATAAACCCTCAAAATGTAAATTGCAGCAGCAACCAAAGTTCCAAGCCACCTCTCAACAGTATGGGGCGTAGAACGGTCCAAATAGTACTGAAAAACCCTAGCAAAATCATTTCTCCATTGCGCTAGTGGTGGCACCGATGCCGGCCCGCCATCACTAGACATTCCATCCATGAATGTTAGGGCTTCTTTCTGCAGAGACATCAAATCACATAAGTAAGCCCTACTTATAATGAGTTTCTAAAAACACCCAAGTAAAACCCTAATTCGCAAATGAGAAAGCGGCAAAAGAAATTATATGGGTCTCGATTAATCGTCTTAAAACCCTAACTTCTAGATTGGGACTATGAAATTTAGGGTTTCAATTACTCGTTTTGGAAATCGAGAGACTAAGAAGAAAAATGGAAAGCCTGAAAAGTAAAACTAACTGTAGTGATAGTTAAAAGAAGTAGAGAAAGAACACTGGGGATTCAACAACTTAGATTCGTAAAGCTAAAATCTTAATTAGGTTTAAAGAGGTGTGAACGGCAAAAGAAATTACATGGGTCTCCATAAATCGTCTTAAAAACCTTAATGTCTAGGTTGGAACATTAAAATTTAGGGTTTCGATCATCTGTTTGGGAAATCATGAGATGAAAAAGGAAAATGGAAAACCTAAATTGTAAAATTAACACTAGCGATAGTAAAAAGAAGCAAAGAGAGAAGAATATGGCTTCAATAACTTTGATCCGTGAAGCTAAAAACTCTGATAGGGTTTATGAGGTGTGAAGAGATGTACCTGACTGAACAGAGAAAATGGAGAAGACGGTGAAGATAGTGCGAAAAATGCTTCCAAAGGTTTCAATTCAAGAAACGAGGGAATCAGAAGAGAGCACAGTCGATTGTGTGGTTTTTTCTTGGTTTTCAGTTGCCGTTGCAGGCGATAGTGTAGAGAGAGAGAGAGAGAGAGAGAGAGAGAGAGAGGAATAACTACGCGATCAAGGAAACGCCCTTCTTCGGACTGCGGAGCGCTCGGGGGGGGGGGGGGGGGGGCGGGGGACACGGCTCCCACGGACGATTGTTTTGTCTTTTCCCGTTTCCTCTCACTCGATATGTTTATATAATTTTTTTTAGTAATTTTTAATATTACAAAAAAAAAGAGAGAGAGAGAGAGAGAGACTGAATCTCAAGTTTTTGAGAAAAATAGAATAGGACAAAAGGTTTTACCCACAAAAATCTCACTTTTGCTCAAAATTTTCAACTTTTTAATATATATAAAACTTTGTAATTAAAAATTCAATTTATTTTATATAACAATTCTTATATTAAAAGTTTCGTATATTTTTTATTTTTTATTTTTTTTCAAATGGATCAGACAATTATAATATAACATTTTTTAATGATATAAATATAGAAAATAATGTTATTTGTCCGCTTAAATATTATTAAATATATTCTTTTTTAAAGAAAAAAAGAGTGAAACTATTACTAATTCAACCATGACACTATGATTTAAAATAATAAGAATGAGAATAAAACATGATAATGAATGTTAAATAGCTCAACCAGCACGATGCTCCTGATCGGTAAGGTGTCTTTCCTTCAAAATCTTAATTTTAAAGTTAAAAAATTAATTAATTTTTAATCTGACATCTCGAAATTTTAGTTTTTAGAGATTTGACGGGTTATCTTAAAATCATACTAATGCCACAACGGTACCATTTACATACTATTTTTAGTTAAAACAGGATTCGAAGTGAAATTAAGAAAAGTAGAGTAGAGTTGTTTCCATAAGTTATAGAGTAATTGTTGGCTAATATGTTATTACTACAAGCATATTCTATGTGCAATTCAAAAAACATTGAAACTATTCCACAAATTTAGGAGGAATTCAACTGAGATTAATTATGACAATTCAAAAATTTTTAATAGTGCACTAAAATTTTATAATCACACCACAATGCTATAAGATAAACATAGTATTATTTAGTACAAAAATCTCACAATTGAGATGTAGTGTGGGAATTTGAGATCATTGGGCGAACAATCCAAAGAATGTCTAGAGAAGGGTCTACGTGTAATACCAAGATTAGACAATGTACATCACTGTCAAATAGTAGTCACGGACCATATTTCCCGGAGACCGACTGCTGCTATGATGCCCGAGAAGGTGAAGATGCCACCTTCTTCGCCACCTGGCCCGTCACAAGCACAAGGCCCCTTCCATACAAATGAAAATCCCAAAACATTAGGATCGCATAATGCCATTCGAACTTCACCTTTGCGCTCTCTCTCTCTCTCTCTCTCTCTCCACTTGCGGTTTGTGTAAGTTCATCTTATCTATCTTCCCTTTTCATATCCACCTTCGATTCATTGCACGATTTTTATGGACACCCATTTGTCAGTGGCTTAATTTGTACGCTGGTTTGCCTTTATTTCTTTATTTCCTTTCTGGGTGTTTGGCATAACTTGCTTTTGATCAACACGCAGTTCATTGTTCGTGAATGTCTGGTCAGAGTGTTCTTGATTTTCTTCATCTTATTTCTTGTCGTAGATTATTTTATATTTGGTTTTGATGAACTTTTGTTAATTGTTAATATCAATGAGTCTCAGTTCAGTATCAGTTCTCTCAGTTTTTCATTTTGCTAAGTAATTTATTTCCTCAGTTTCAAATTTGCTGTATTTTCACTTATTCCTTTCCTTATATTCTATTATTCGAATATTCTATCTCCCTCTCTCACACGCACACTTACTTTAAAACGCTCATTAATTCTCTCTCTCCCTCTCTCTCTCTCTCTCTCTCTCTCTCTCAAAGTAGGGCAAGTTTCGGTCGCGTTTGGCTGGTAATTGGATTAGTTCGCAGCTTCTCCCTCATTTTGTTGCTTTGTTCAATTTCTATTTGCATTCTTTTCTGCGTCCCAGAATGCAATTTTGGCTTGTGTTTCTTGTTTTCTTTGTGGTTTAGCTTGGGAGAATGTTTCTAGTCTAATCTGGGGAGTTTTCCTGCAATCAAGATCTGCTAGGGTCATTATCTTGTCTTATGAGATGGGTTTGAATTGGTCAACTATTTGACATCTCATTTTTCATCATTTGGATTCTTTGGTATGAACCCGATGGCGGTTTCATCAGTGCTTGGTTGCCTCCATGGATGTTCTTTAGTTTTTTCTTGAAAGATTCCTCCTATGAAATTCCTAATGTACTGAAGACTTGCTTAATTTTTTTATGTTTATATGATTGAACCCACAATTTGTTTAATACTTTTGCATATTTTCTGATATAGTTTATGTTTTTCTTGTAGGTAGTCTGGCAGGATATGGCGGCCAATAACGGAGAAGGGAGTGGGAAAAACTCTACTTTCCGTGCTCCTGTAACTCTCAACGAAAGAATCCTTTCATCCATGTCACGAAGATCTGTTGCTGCACATCCATGGCATGACCTTGAAATTGGTAGAGCTCATTCTGGCTTTATACTTTAGCAACAATCCCCATAAAATGTTCAGTTTAAAATTGAGGACAATATGAGGCTTCTGCAGCTTATGAAATCGTGGTCTTAATTTGCTTGAACTAATGTTGGTTTGCTTGCTTGATCCTTGGCATACGCAGGTCCCGGTGCTCCATCAGTTTTCAACTGTGTAAGTTATGCTCTCCATATCTCACTTTTACTGCCTTGGGAATAATAGTTGCATTGTGACCCCAGCCTTCAAGCACTATGTTTCTTTAACAGATGAACTTAGTCTGCACTTACCTTTTAATGTAACTTTCATTTCTCAGGTGGTTGAAATTGGGAAGGGAAGCAAGGTCAAGTATGAACTTGACAAGATAAGCGGTCTAATTAAAGTATGGTTCTTCTTATTCTTATATATTTTGGGATTTAAGTAATTGTATTTGCTCCCTACCGATTGGGTAAGTCACCCCTTTTTTCCCATTTTCCAGTTTTAAGCTATTTCCTAATGAAAGAGCTTGCTGTTTGTAGGTTGATCGAGTTCTTTATTCATCTGTTGTTTACCCACACAACTATGGATTTATTCCTCGGACCATTTGTGAAGACAGTGACCCCCTGGATGTTCTGATATTGATGCAGGTGCATGCTGTTTGTGTTTAGAAAACAATTTGGGATATTAAAACTCATAAGTTAGCCTAATTTTGCTATTCTTGTTTTACAGGAGCCTGTGCAACCTGGTAGTTTTCTTCGTGCTCGTGCAATTGGACTAATGCCTATGATTGACCAGGTTCTTTACTTCTCATGTTTTCCTTTATGTATTAGTATTTATAATCTTAATAAGTTGTGTTATTACGTTAAATGTGCATTTGAGAGCAGATCCTCATTGCACGCACATGTTTGTTTTATATGTATATATCACTTTGCTTATGGGAACTGGTGATTGGACATGGATCGAGTATGGTTGGTTTGGCATCTCCCCTTGTAGGAGATTAATCACCAAAATCCTCGAAAACAGATTTCCCACCTTGGCCTTTCAATCCTGTTCTCCCTCTCTCTCTCCCCCCAATATGTGCACACACACAAACGTGCCCATGTGCATGCCAACAGAGGAGATGCAAAACAATGTTTTAGATAGCTTATAATGTTTTACCTGCCATAAGATTTTATCACATTTTCTGTTTGGCTGTCACTTGCTTCAAATGCTTCCACATCTGGTGATTCTTTAGTTTGGTTGATGCCATGACTACAATTATGTGAAGTCGCAAGATTGTATGCTTTGGCCTTTTTTTTTTGGGGGGGGGGGGGATGTCTGTCAGCACAATGGAGATTTGTACCGTTATTGTCAACTATAGCATCTTCTTCCCATTCCATGGCCTTGGGTGTTTCCACATTCCTGATCTTGTCATCCTTTGTGAATCCTTAGTGGTTTAGAGTCATGATGGCATCTGAAATGACCAGAATTTGTTGCAGGGAGAGAAGGATGACAAAATAATTGCCGTGTGTGCTGATGATCCTGAGTTCCGCCATTACAAGGACATCAAGGAGATCCCTCCTCACCGTCTTGCTGAGATTCGTCGATTTTTTGAAGACTGTATCCTGTTCTGCCATTATTTAAGTCACTTCTCATTTAAAGGACCCTGATATCTTGTTGCTCATGAAATGGTGATATCATAAACATGAATTGTCTCATACAGGATTAATAGCATGATCCAAACAACATGAGAATCTAAGGAGCATACACTGCAGAATAGAAACTTCAAGGGAGAATTTTAATTGTAAAGAATTTGCTCCTAACGGTGTGCCCTTAACTTTCTTTGAATTAAGACAAAAAGAACGAGAACAAGGAGGTTGCTGTCAATGACTTTCTCCCTGCTGAAGCTGCTGTTGAAGCCATTAAGCATTCAATGCAAGTTACTGTACATCCTTTCAATTTGGCCCTTCTTGTCCCTCGTTGAACTCATGATCGCAGAGGCCCTTTTGGCCGGAAGTAATATTTTGTATTTCTTTTCTTACATTGATGTTTCCTTTTGCAGGGATCTGTACGCTTCCTACATCGTTGAAAGCTTGAGGAAGTGACCTAGCTATAAGGCTTGCAGTGGTCTGATATCTACATATGTTTGGGGAGTTATAGGCTGGTTGCCCCAAATTCTCACATCATAGGACCTGTAATGCCAACTTTATAGTCAGCCATATTCGACAACTGCTAATGCCCGAAAATGTTGCACTCTTATCCTTAATATTTCAATCAATGATAATGTTTATTGTTCTTTATACGGGTCCAAATGTTAGCTGTGATTTTTAGTGGATGAATTAAGGTGTTGATTCAAGTATTACTGCCAAGCAAAGAAAGAAAAAATGTAGAAACGAATCATTAGATGGGCCACATTACCCCCATCCCAGTCTTTCGTTTTCGTAGGTCAAAACCAGAAAATATTTTTTGTTGGAGTTAAATATATATTTTTTTAAGTTTTGTTGTTAGGATTCCTTTAATCTAGAAATTGGGTTATAAATAAATTTGGCTGATATTCCCAAAATAGTGAAGATCTTCGATGGGCAACGGTGGTGAGTCTCGAAAATTTAAATATTTCTTGAATTTTTTTTTTTTGGTACCATAGTTAGGTCACCAACCAAATATCAAAAATTTTATTTCGATTAATCTGGGATGACCGCTTGCAGGGTTCAATTAAAGGGTAACTCTCCCAACATTGATTTTTCTATTCCCATAGAAATCGAATTCCTAATCATGATTAAGGGGCGTCAGTTCCCGAACTAACTGAGTCATCAGACATTGATGAATATTTCTTGAATTTGGTTGTATTCTTATTAAACCAAATTTGGGTTGATGTTAGACAGACCTAATATCAATGCAGATTAAAAATTGAATCCATTTTATTGTAATAACTCCTAATCCTTCCAATGAGATGGTGAGATTGCGTTAAAACGGTTGGTAGATGTTCAATATCAAACCTATGGTTTAAGACTCCAAACCAAAAATAGAGGTAACCATAAGATACTCCGTACTATCTGTGTATACGTGTCAGAATTAACTGATTTACACTATCATATTATCTATAACTATGTAAAATTTTAGGATTTGTTTATATCTAAAACTGACAATCGAACCAGCCCGGCTCGAGCTCGACTCGTTTTGAAGGGCCGAATTCAACTGATTTTAGGATCGGATTGAGATTAGAATTATTATTTAGTTCCGTTTTAATTACGGATGGTGTTTGAATATGAATGGTATCCATTTAAAATTATATATATATATATATATATATATATATATATATTTGGTTAAAAAAGAGGAGAGAGTGCGATGACGTGCATTCATGACATGTCTCTCTTTTGCAATCATGTCCTCTTCTAACTCTCTCTCCTCTCTCTCTCTCTCTCTCTCTCTCTCTCTCTCTCTCTCTCTCAACTCACCCAACTCTCACCTCTCTCACTCTCTCTCCTCTCTCTCCTAACCCCTCGCTCATCCCTCATGTCCGAAGCCCATTTCCCTCTCTCACTCTCTCTCCTCTCTCCTCTCTCCTCTCTCTCCTCTCTCTCTCAACCCTCCTGTCCGAAGCCCCAAGCTTCCTCTCTCATCATCTTATATAATCATCTTGACTTACTCTCTCACTCACACAGCTTCTTTCTCTAACTTCCTCTACAATTCTTTGAATTAATTGTCGGAAGAGAAAAGTAACATACATTCTGATAAATTCACGTCTCTGATCCACACCTCGTCGAAACACTCGACGATCTGATCCACTATGGTGTCGATGACGGCTAACAACGTCAGAAAAGGGTTGCAGAGATCGAAAGTGTTGCGCCACTCTCTCTCCTCGTATTCCTCTCTCTCTCTCTCTCTCTCTCTCTCTCTCTCTCCTCTCTCTCTCTCTCTCTCTCTCTTGATTTTTGGGTCAATCCAAGCTCGGGTCTGATCCGAAATGGGTCCAAAACTAGTTTAATTTTTTAGGACAAGCTCAAGTTTCAATTTTTCGAGATTTCTCAAGTTGAGTTCGGGTTCAGACTCATAAAATTTAACCGGGCCAAGCCTGGGTTTCACAAAACATGACTCAAAAAACTCGATTGTCACCCTTACTTATATCGGTTGGGTGGTGATCTCTACCCGACTCACCCACTATATATATAATTATATATTTTATTTATTTGATTTTTCTTAACTTATAAATTGTAATTATATGTAAATATATATATATATATATATATATTGTTTTATTATAAATTTCTAGTTTTGTATTTTTTTTCATTATAATTTCAAACAAGTATTTATAAGTTTTTGTTACAACATTAACAAAAATCCTGTGCTATTATTATTGAAAATGTGTATTTGTGGATTTTATTTCAAATTTTGTATCTTTATTATTTCTTTTCTATTTTCATTATATAATATTTTAAAAATAAATTTATATTAAATTAACAACTGGTAAAATTTTTAACCATTGCTTAATAATCAACTTACCAGCCTGCGCACACTTTGATCAATTTGAATTGTGTAATTTTTAGTTGATAAAATAATAAGTATAATTTAAATTTAAAAAAAAAAAAAAATCTATGGTTTAAAATTTTTAAATCAAGTTGGTTTAAATAAAAACCATTAAATCCATGGGTGTGGATAACTGATGGAGCCGGGTGGGTAATTTGGCTCGGGCATTTTAATTAGAGAAACGCCGTCGTTTTGAAACCCACAGCAATTTCGTGAAACAACTCGATGGACGACATGTGGTCTGGTGATTGCCTGAACCTCACAGTAGCATTTTCCGCCTCCTCTTCTCTCTCTCTTTCTTCTCTCTCTCTCTCTCTCTCTCTCTCTCTCTCGGCTTCTTAGCTTCCACCGCTGAAATCCCACGTTCTCACCACACTCCCAAATTGAAAGACCAATCAGAAGAGAGAGAAAATGGGAACATTGGGAAAAGCGATTTACACAGTAGGGTTTTGGATTCGCGAAACTGGACAAGCAATCGATCGTCTCGGCTCTCGTCTTCAAGGCAACTACTACTTCCAAGAACAGCGTACGTTCTCTCATCTCTCTCTCTCTCTCTCTCTCTCTAGATCTTCTCAATTCTCTCTCTACTGTGTTTGCTCCGGTAGGATTCATTTCCCGAACAATCAGGGTTGACCCTGGAATTTCTAGGTCGCCAATCTGTTGCCTGTATTTGATTGAATGTTATACGTTTATAGTTAAATGCGGTGCTTGATTTAGATTGGTGGGTTGGTGGGAATGCAAATTTTGGGGACTTGTATAATTTTTTGGGCATGGAATAAATGTTATTTGAATTTTCATTTTCTATCTGATTGGGAAATGTAAGCAACGCTAACTGGGTAGACAAAGATATAGTTTTTAGCTGGAAGCTGTGGAAGAGGCAGAGCGAGAATTGTAGAATGTGGGTGTGGATGGAATGATGGTAGTAGGACGTGGTAATCCTCTTTATGCGTGCCATATTTTACTAAGAAGCGGGCCGAAGGGAGGGAATGGGGTGGCAGCTGCCCCCCCCCCCCCCCCGGGGGGAAATTTTAAGAACGTATATTCTAAAATTTTGGGAAAATTATGATATAGCTTTTAGCTGGAAAATGTGGGAGAGACAGAGAGAAATGTAGGATGTGGGTGTGGATGGAATGATGGTATGAGAAAAAGTAGGATATGGTAATCCTCTTTATGCATGCAATACGTTATTACGACGCAGCGGCAAAGGGCGGGGGAAGCCCTCCTCCCCCTTGTGAAATTTTAAGCAAAAAATTTGTTTATAATTTTAGAATTATAGTCTAAAATGTTATTTGCCCCAATAAAAATTTTTGAATTCTACCCCCTGAAATTGTAAACCCAAAGGCATTCATATTTTGTTCCCCTGATATATAAACTTATGGTTTTGGCCTTTGCCACTTGTACAAAGCATGGAATCAGTCACCATACAACATGGTTATATGGATTCAGCAAAATTCCAAGAAAATCGGTCACAATATGATGGAAGTCTGTTGTGAACAAAGCTTTTCCTATGTGCATTAGCAAAGTCACTGTACATTTTCCCATGTACCTTTGTCATTGCTGAAAAATCCCTATTTTAAAATTCAAATTCCTATCTTGAAGGTGCATCCCTAGTGCAGTGGTTCATTAGTATGGCTTGGAGCCAACTGATGGCAAGAAAGCAATCAAATCTTTTCTTGTGATAACGTATAGTACTTTAGACAGCTCTAAATATCTTATCCTGCTTTGTTTCCTTGTGTTTAATCTCATGGCCAGAAAAATAAAGGACTTTGCAAAAATACACTTCTCACTTGAGTTTTTCTAAATAACTGCATGTAGCAGATTCATGAATCCGGATAAGTCCTGAGACAAACTTCCTAGTGGCTTCTGGTAAACAATTAGTGGATCAGATCTCTGATGCTTTTGTACCCCTGAATGTGTTGGTGTGCTACATGTCATTTATTACATTGCTCCATTTCACTCTGCATTTATTGTAGTTTGAAAATCTAGTTTTTCAAGAAAATGTTGCCTTTTTGGAGGTGGTTCATGATGCCACCTTGAATGTTTTTGTATCTTTGGCATGATGAATATCCTAGTGGCTTCTGGTAAACAATTAGTGGATCAGATCTCTGATGCTTTTGTACCCCTGAATGTGTTGGTGTGCTACATGTCATTTATTACATTGCTCCATTTCACTCTGCATTTATTGTAGTTTGAAAATCTAGTTTTTCAAGAAAATGTTGCCTTTTTGGAGGTGGTTCATGATGCCACCTTGAATGTTTTTGTATCTTTGGCATGATGAATATCATGTCAAAGGAGTAATTTTTAATATGACTAAGTGATTGTTGGGGGTATTAGATTAGAAAGGTGACCATGCCAAGTTCCAAGGTTAGCTAATCTAACTTGATGACACGCTTATAGAGTTCTATGCCTGAAATGCTATGTAAAGCATCTTTCTTTATCGGTGATCACATGTCATTTCTTCATCAAATCTCTGTTTTATTTTAGTTTGCCTCTCTCTATTTCTTGTTGACATAACTCATTGTGCATTCTTGACTGTTTTCCATGAATGCTTTTGTTTATGCTCTGTAAACACTTCTTATCTTGTGGATCACAGTTTCAAGACATCGGACACTCATGAATGTATTTGACAAAGCACCCACTGTTGCCAAGGATGCTTTTGTGGCCCCAAGTGCGTCAGTAATTGGAGATGTTCAAGTAGGGAGTGGTTCTTCTGTTTGGTATGGATGCGTTTTGAGAGGTTTGTTCCATTATCTAGATGAGCTTAATCCCTATCATGCCTCAAATCCACCCCCTAAGTCTCCTGTTGTGGATGCTTGTATCAAAGTACAACCCAACAGTAGAGTCTCTTTAGTGTAATGTTGTTTTGCAGATGCTTATAACTGTTGGAATGATGTATAGATCACATAATTTTAAATAACAGGTCGCCCACTTAACAACCTGCCAATCATCTACCAGTTTGACCATTGTACTCTTGAAGATAATAAATTGTGCTTCCCCACTCACCCTTTCAACAAAAAGAACATATATATATTGATCTGCAAGTGAGGAATTTGTTTGTTAATCTGGATATCTTTTCATTTGGACAAGATCAATATCTTGCTTTTATTCCTTTGATATTTTACTTTTGCTGGTGCTACTCTTGTTCTTTTTTTTTTTTTCTTTTTTGTATTCTGCATTGGGGCTTGCTTTTTTCCGGTTATCTCTTTGTGCCTAAAGGTGGTTCTTTTTGAGCAGGTGATGTGAACAGCATCAGTATTGGATCAGGAACAAATATACAGGACAATTCCCTGGTTCATGTGGCGAAGTCCAATCTGAGTGGGAAAGTTCTACCAACAATAATTGGAGACAATGTTACAGTGGGTGAGTACATATATTTTTCTGCAATTCAATCTTCTGCTGATGTGAATTTTACTAAAGGGGCTTTCTACCTGCATTCCAATCTAAATCGTATAGGTCATAGTGCCGTTTTACATGGTTGTACAATTGAGGATGAGGCATTTGTTGGCATGGGTGCGATCCTTCTTGATGGGGCTTTTGTTGAGAAGCATGCCATGGTTGCTGCTGGAGCACTTGTAAGGCAGGATACAAGGATTCCATGTGGGGAGGTATGTGACAGTTTGTTCTTCTTATTGCTTATCATTCCCAGAAAAGACAAGAATTTTATAGTTATTTTCCCTTTGAGCATTAAGATGAAATTTAGTGCTCTGAAATCCTAGCACTGAGAAATGTTTTGCCCTATGAAAGCAACAATACCTCAAAGAAGTTGATCTCCTTGTTTCAGATATTGCATGAGGTGGAACTTGTTCTACCCTTGTACCAAAGTTTAGGTAGCGTGGAATTATCATAATGTCAGTAATGTTAGATTTCATGTTTGTTTTATAAGGTTTCTTCCTAAGAATGAGGTCCAGTTTGTTTTTGATTTGCTGGACCTTGGACCACAACACATGCAGAATGTGTCCATTGTCCTTACTTTTTATGCTGTTATTTTAAGACAGCTGGTTGTTATCCTCTTTACTGATGTATTTCCAATCGGTACAAAAAAATTGTAATGGAGAAGTCATCCAAGCTGTCTGATCATCAGGGTTTGAGTCTGCTGTCCCTTGTGTTGCTTTTTGTAGTTGTAGGTCTAGCAAGTCAATGCTTGAAATTAAATTGATGATGGCATTACTTCTCAATTGCAGGTATGGGGAGGTAACCCAGCTAGGTTTTTAAGGAAGCTTACTGAAGAAGAAATAGCCTTCATCTCCCAGTCCGCGACAAATTATTCCAACCTAGCACAAGTTCATGCTGCCGAAAATGCAAAGAGCTTTGATGAGATCGAGTTCGAGAAGGTGCTTCGGAAGAAGTATGCACGTCGGGATGAAGAGTATGACTCAATGCTGGGTGTTGTTCGTGAAACTCCTCCACAACTTATCCTTCCTGATAATATACTACCAGATAAAGCACCAAAAGCTGCATGAAGTGAGACACTTCCTAGATAGGTGTTTTCTATTGAGGTTTGGTGTTGACGGATCTGTTGTTAATGGTTGGATTTATGAAGAGCAGCTTCTCTTCTTGCCAATAATCTCTGAGGCTTGACCAAACAGCTAAAACCACAGCATGGGGTGCTTTTCTTTCTTCTGGTCACCCTATTCGTTTCCCTTGGTCAATTCAAACTGTTTTTTTTTTTTTTTTTGACAAATTAAGTGCTCAATGGAGCAGATTGAATAGAGTAATCTCTTGAAACTTGTCTGTCACTGTACTTTTAGAGCCTGAATTCCTCAAACGTCTTTGGCAGGAAATAAAGAACACTGGTGTTGCACATTTAAAGGTTTTAGCAATTGAAATTGTTCTCACTTTTTTGGCTGCATGTGGTATGTGATTTTTTCGGTATCAAATGTGCTTCCAAGTTGGAAGGAAAGCACACGAGTGGCCAAGATCGAAACTTTTCCAGGGTTAGATGAGTTGGAGATCAAAGACTTGGACGAGCACTTGGCACTTGAACTGCCCAACTGAGGAATGCCAGGCAATGTTTTCCTCTGTTAGAGGCGATGTAACAGGGTGGGATTATGATTTTCCTGGTTGCAATGCTTCCATGGGGTTTATTCCAAATAGGTCCAGAGTGATTGAGATGCCATTGTGCTTCATACAAGTGGCCAAGTTCACCTAAGACCCGTGAGTGTAATGGTCGGACATTTGATTGATTCTCTTAATCAAGATCTTCAGCTCAAATCTTGGAAATGGAAAGACAGGTATTGAGAGAAGTTAACCCCTTGATAGGCGCTAAGCGATCGGTCAGATTAATCAGGTTAAATTCGAATATCGGTTAATGATAAGTATCCACTTACACCAAATATATATATGTAGCAAAGTTCAAACATGACTACTAATCTTTTTTTTTTTTGGTGCCATTGGACTCAGTTCATCACTTGATGTTCAAAGTTTTACCTTCACTAATCCGAATCGACCTGACTGAGATCCCTCTTTGGAAGGTAAGGATCTCCCAACGTAGTCGACTCCATACCCCAATAGCAAGTCAGAGTCATAATTTTAATTAAAAAATATAACTATCTACTTGTTATATCAATTGTCCGTTAATACTGATCTGGTCATCAAATAAATTAAAATTTCTCTGCCGTGGACGGCACTAAAGTCTGATCCTGCTAATAGGATTGCCAAGACGATTGATATTTTACCCAGACTTCAGCACGGGCTGGCCCCAAAAAGGGGTCAACCCAAAATATGCTGTCTCGGTCTCGCCTGATGGTTTCACCTTTTATCATTTGCCCCGCTCAACCATTGGGGTTGGGCCCTATAATAAAATAATGATTTTTTTTTTCGGGTTAAACTTGATTATTTACTACAATCCAAGGTCGTCAGTTATCGTCAATCATGTTCTTTTTCACCCCAAGAGGAACACGATGGAATCCATTTTATCTTGCTTAGAATCTCAACAATTTTTCAATCAAATGTTGACAAATACGTTCTTCATCGATCTATTTCAAATAAAAGAAAACCGATTGACAGTTAATTTAATTGGTGAAAATATTAAATCTTTTAAGTAAATTTTAAATTCGAAATTTAAAAATAAAAAGAAAAATTCGTTAAAAAGTTTTCTCTTAAAATAAATTCAATAATACTCGAATTAAATTAATCAGAATATAATTCTGAATACCGATAAATAATATATAAAAAAAAATTCAAACAAAAGAAAAACAAAATCGGAGAGGATTAAGTTAACGAAACTATCTAGGTACCTTTCAAGACAAAATCGGAGAGTATTTAAGTTAAAGAAACTATGGAGATATTTTAGTCTACTTTGACTTGGATGCAGATCTATTTTGATGACGAAAATAAAGAGATTTATTTGAAGATAATTTATTTTCAAATTTAAATTATAATTTATGTATCTTAAACAATATTTTCAACCACATATATATGTTTTTTAGATCTTGGAGCAACGTGTCAAAATACGCTAGTACTAAATATATTATAAAATTAAGAAAAATGAAACGTCAACTAAAAGGAAAATGGTGCCAAAGAACTATATCTCAACTTACATCAACTCTCGTGTTCTTAAAAATTTCGAATTTAAATCTTCTCCTACGAAAAGAAAAAAAGGAAAATCCGTAACTTTGCTATGGGCGCAAACTCGAACCTATCTCTAGAAAATAATCATGCCTCCTAAGCCTGGGCGGGGGGACCAAATTTTGGGTATCAGACCCAAAATTGCTGTCTAAGCCAGATTGCCCAGCTCAGGCTCAAGTCTAATTTCATCCCACGCAATGGGATTCCAAGTGCTAGTGCCCGGCATTCACCGACGCTGCTTGAATTGAATAGGCTTAATAAGTTGAGGATGGAAAGGTTTGATAGTCCATTAACTTGCCAATAATCTATTTAGAACTCATGTTAACAGATATTATTGATCAACAAATAATCAGTTTAATAGATAACAATACTAAATCTTTTAATTAAATTTTAAATTCGAAACTTAAAAATGAAAAAAATTATATCAGGAAAATTTCTCTTAATTAGATTCATTAATATTCAAACAAAATTAATTAAAATATAATTTTAAAATATTGATCGATTAAATAAAAATAAAATGTTAACACAAATTGCTAATCCAACTCCATGCAACAGCCTTAAAAAACGCCCTTTAGAATGGTAGTTAAAGTTAGTTGCCAGCATTTTATTAACAACATTGACTTTACGTCATGAATCGCAATGCAAAAATATCGTACCTAACTCTTTGTCCTCCCAAAGAAGGGGGGGGGTAAAAAGGGGGCGTCTGGGGAAAAGAGATTCTTCATTATTTCGAATCCAGAATTTGTTCGATAACAACTTTAAAGTCCAACAAGAAAATTTTAGCTCTTTCAATGTCCTACTAAAATTTTACATTCTTGCTGACAAACGTTAATAAATTATCGTATTTATCGATGTTAGTTAAACTTCAAAGAGTATAGAGATGCATATCCAAATATTGCCAAAGGATGAATTCACTTTGCTGAATGAATATTGTTAAACGAGTCAATAACCGAGTGCACTGAATTTTATATGATAGATCACATAAGAGATTTTGAATCTCCGAGTTATACCAATAATACGTGGATTTAACGGTAGAGAACTAAATTCTCTAAACCAATTATTTGAATTTAAATTTTAAAAATGAAAAAATAAACGTCGGAAGAATTAACCTCTGAATTTGGTCTCGTAGCTGCTTAAACCGGATTAATCGAGTTTTTGGATATCAGTGATCAAATATCAAAAAAAAAAATCTCCAGGGTTATTATTGCTCAATTCACGTCATTTAAAGAGCAGCTCATCAATAGACAGTCAATGTAGTGGAATAGAATATTAGATTTTTTAATCAAGTCTCGAGTTTAAAAATTGAGAATGAAAAAAATTATACCGGGAGAGTCATCTTTCAAATATGACACTATAAATACTCGAATCGGATTAATTAGAATATGACTCTCAATACTCGCCTTGAAAAAAAAAAGGTAGGCCCTGCGGAGCCCATTAAGCCCGCTTGGGTCAAAGCCCAATGCAAAGAATTCTTAACATGATGATCCATTTTAGGGTCAAATTTGTGCCATGAATGCACATGAAGATTTTGATGTCCCACGTAATCATCAACAAAAGCTTAGCTGGATCGGTGCGAAAGGGCGAATGCCCGGCGTTTTCAGCGGGCAAAAAAGTCAAATTGGTCTCTCCTTTATCTTACTGTTAGAATCTCTTCATATCTGAGTATGCTCTCCCACTCATCCCCTTTTGATTTGGGAGTCCCTACCCTTCTTCTCAATATTTTTATCCTATTTTTGTTATATTATTATTTTTTATGGGAGTATCAGAGTGAAAATGACATTATTATTTTTATTAATTATATATATACTTTTATGAATAGACCAAAAATGAGAGATCTAAATTTCATTAAAGACAAAATTGAATATTTTTTATTTATTAGACTTTTATTAACATATCGATAAAAGAGGATAAGATATCTATATTCAATTTACTCAATTCGAATATTATTATTAAAAGCTTTATTTTATGTTTTGCGTATTTGTTCGTCATTTTTTTTCAAAAATATTAAAAATTTATAATTATTTTTTTTAATTTTGAGGGAATTTAGTTTTAAAATTTCAAAATTATAAAGATTTATAGCATATATTTGCACAACTTGCTTGTTTGTTCTAATCGGATGACACTCTTCCATACACCATCATCTTTGAAATTGCATAATTTGGCCACGTATCGAAAAGTTCTTGTTCCATCAAGTGCCCTCGAGCATGACAACACACAAAACATTTTAATAAAACATTTTATGGCAATAGATTAATCTAGACACCGAAAAGAGGAAAAAAATAGTGTCCTCTTATTTCGATTACTTCAACGTGTCAAAACTTCATTCTTCTTCTTCTTGAAATATTGTAGAATAAGCGACGCTATTTTATATTGGCTATCAACAAACAGTCGGTCTAATGAATAAAAATATTATTTTTTTAATCAAATCTCAAATTCAAAACTTAAGAATTAAAAAGATTATGTCACGAGAGTTCTCATTGAATTAAATATAATAATATTCAAATTAGATCAATTAAAATATAATTTTAAATATCAATTGATTATATAAAAATAGTTACGTATCGGCGCCATGGACGTTGGTTGATTAAGCTGTTCGTAAATGTTATAATATGGGTTGTTACATTTTGATGCCTTATGAGGGTAAGATGAGTTTGATATTTGAAAAATAATAATAATAAAAACGAGAGAGAGAGAGAGAGGTGATGGAGAAATAATTGATGTATAGAGAATGATGAGATCGGGAGCCCTGCTGGAAGCTGTGAGCATGAAGCGGCCGGCACAAGGGGCCCATAGTGTCCTCCCTTTTTGAATGGGTATTGGCTTTTGGTATACGACGACTACCCTTTGAAATAAATAAAATAAAATAAAATTATAGTATGTAAAAATTTTAAAATTTGATACACTATGTTTTTTCACAGATCAAAATTATATTATTAAATATAGAATTTTTCTAAAACTAGCTTTTTATAGCATAACCCTGTTATGGTTAGTAAAATTATGTTACTATTTATTCCCATGATTTTAACTTTTTGACTTTTATTTAGAAAAAAAAAAAAAAGGGAAAAGGAGCTTCTTGAGCACATCTCTGGCTAGAATGAATCTTCCTCCTTTTCTAGCAAAGCAAAATGACATAAGTTTCCATCTAAAAAGCAAAGGCAAAACAATTGTCGCTTGATTTGATTTGGTGGGTTGGACATCACAAAAAGATTGTGAAATGAGGAGGGAGCCAACACCCATTTGAAACAAAAAGATTTGCCAAATGAACAAAAAGAAATTATTATTAAAAAAAAAAAAAACAAAACCTTAGTTGTTTGGATTTGGGTATTGGTGGGGTTATTAGGGGACAAAAGCCAAAGCAACCTAAAGAAGAGAACCTAGATTTACGCCCATAATATTGTTGTCTTACTGCATGAGAGACTCTACGTTAACATAAAATAAAAAACACATAGCATATTACATAACACATGCATATACATATATATGGTATTGGTCGCAAATAGAACACCTTCTAAAAGATCTTCCTGTGAATGGTACAGAATTCTCTTTTACTTGAATGTTCTTGCTGATATTCTTTATAAATATTTTGATTAATTAAAATTAAATTTAGATTTCTAATCAATTTTGTTGCACGGGAATATTATACTCACGTTTTTTTTTTCCAAAAAAAAAAAAGTTTAACTTTGTGGTCTATATTAGTCTAACGTACCTTTAAGCTGCCATAGCCAAGGACATATTTTGAATTATGTTGGGTCTTAGACATTTATGTCCCAAGGTCGAGAGATTTTGTCAAATCGTTTGATTATTTTTTTTTTTGTACGAAAATTAGATTCAAATTTTTATGAGATCTTATTTAAGAGACGACTCTTTTGATATAATTTAAAGTTTAATTAAAAAAATTTAATATTATATTTTACTATCTATTGATTACATCGGATGATTTTCTAATATACTAAGGTTTTGGATCACTCCTAAACGGCAAATGACCTGCAATTATACACACGCGCACCCTTATTGAAAAGCATCATGGTGCAGAGCACTGCAAAGTCATAAACTATTTCGTCTGCCACTCTTAACCTAATTATTGTTCTCTACTAAATTACATCGTACTATTCCCATTGTACTATACTTATAACACACGTTTCGTATGCTGGCTTGTACAATGTCTCAGCAATTGCATTTGCAAAACTTTCCATCATCTCCCATCCTTCCGGCCAAGATTCCAAATTTTAACACATTTGGGTATTAATAATTTGGCTTATATTTGGTATTATTAAAATATAAAATAATTCTCAACACTATAAAATAATAAATCATATTAACATCTAATTGGTCCAGTAATTTTATATTAGTTTTTCTTTATTAAGATTTTAGATTCGAATCTCTAAATGAAAACGGGTGGTAGTAAATTTTTTGTTTTTATCCCCAAGGGAACACAGTAGTATAATCCCTTCTCTCAAATCAAATTCTAACTTCATATAACAAAAAAGAGTAGAGTTTTAATTTTTGAAAATTTAATTTGATTCAAATTCAATTTAATGAATTCAACGTAATTATAAATATCAATAATTTATATAAAACACCACGTATTCATACCAACTTTTGTAAGAGACAACTAGGCTTTTCATTTACACCTTATCCTTTCCTTTTTCAATTTGTCCCTTCCAATTCTCATTCATAGCGTAACGGATGCAAATCTATTCATGTCTCTGTACAAACATGTGCTATCAGCCTGGTTTGCATTTTTGGATTCTTACAATAAATAGAGGCATCTATAACACTTTTGATTTCCAGCCCCTAAAATATTTTGCAAGTTGTTACTGCGTCCAACCATTCTTTTTTAAGTGTTTCTCAAGTATACAATGTTTTGGGACCGTAGAGTATATGATAGGCAGCAAAGGACTATCTAACTTTTCCCATTGCTAATAGAAATGAATTCCCATTCTGAATTCAAATTTAATTAATAAAAAAACGATTGTAATAATATGTTTAGAATGTTCGACTTATAGAGACTGTTGCCATTCTTTGACACATTACGGGAGGACATTGACAAATTTAACATAAGGGTATAAAGTAGAATGATCTAAATTGAATATTTTCGAGTAATGATTATCAATTTTAGATATAAGAAATCGATAAAATCTAATCTGAATTCGAGACTTTTTAATATAAATAAATATTTTGTTTTCAGAATTTCCTATGATTTCTATTTTTTTTTTTAAAGATTTGTTTGAAACTGTATAAAATAAATAATTCTTTTAAGATAATTTTTTTGAGTATTTTTTGAAGTCGAAGATATTTTCTTTAAAACAAAATTGAATTGTTCTTAAGTAGAAATATATTTCCACTCCCAACCTAATTTAGGCCATCAATTCATATTACTAGAGAGGGAGTCATGTGTATTTATTACGTAAACCCTAAAGCATGATAAGTTCATACCAATTTTAAGTATGATGACATATATTGGCTTGGATCTGCCATTTTCAAACGTTAATGCATTAACCCCACAAACCCCCTAAACTCATTTATTAACGAAGGCAGGAAATGTTAGCATAGAAAAAAAACATTTTTGTAAATTCCTGAATTTTGTTTTAAATTTGTAATTAATTTAAAAAAGAGAAGTGAAGAAAGATACCACAAGACACCGAGTCTGGTGAAAAGGTCGCCAGATTTTAAAAGAAAAAAAAAATGTTATGGGAGCTCCTTCTGTTAAGAGATTTGATCGGAATTCGAATGTCAAAATATAAATTTTAAATAACATTTCATGACACAAAAAGAGCAAGGGAGAGAGAGTAGAGATGTACGGTAAAAGACTGAGAATGGTTAAGTCACATGTCCATCGAATTTGCTGGCGCTGTCCATCGCTGATGATATCTTTGCTCTTGAGCCTTTGCTTTAAAACTTGGGACGAATTTTGCAGGTGTCCTTTTTTGTTTTGTATCGTATCAAGTTTTGTTTGTGCTTCTAACTCCAACTGTCAAAGTCAGAGGGTGGACCAACCCTTACAGAGATCGGTCCATTCATTTTTTTCTAATTTATTTTCTATCCATTCTTTTCTTTTCGATCTGTTTTTCTGAGTTATGTATGAAATTAAACTTTAAAAAAAAATTTAAAACAATCTCTAGATCAAAAAAATTCAGGAACAACCCCTTTTATCATGGGTCTAATCCGTGACACCACGTGACAACACTCAATTGGGTCAAGACCACGTATCGCATCTTCAAGGCGCAACACAGCTTGTCACGTCTTGAAGACCCAACAATACGCCTCCCCCCACTGCCCGCAGCGCTCCCTTGACCCCTCCCTCCACTGCCCGTAGAGCTTTTCTCTCCCTCCTCCCCCATCCGCGGCTTTGCTCCTCTCGCCCTCTCTCCCCCCGCGACTCTCTCTTTCTCTCCCCCACCCGTGACTCTCTCTCTCTCCCCACCCCACCCGTGGCTCTCCTCTCTCCCTCCCTCCCCTGCCCACGACTCTACTCCTCTTTCCCTCTCCCCCCGTGGCTCTCTCTCTCTCTCCCCCAAGAGAGGAGTGCCACGAGGGGAGAGAGAGACAATCGCGAGCGAGGAAGGGAGAGAGAGAGAGTCGCAGTGGGGAGGGAGAGAGGAGCAGAGCCATGGACGGGGGAGGGAGAGAGAGAGGGAGCCGCAGGGGGATAGAGGGAGGGAGAGAGTCGTGGGGGAGGGAGAGAGGAGTAGAGCCATGGGGGGAGGGAGAGAGAGCCGCCGGGGGAGGGAGGGGGAGAGGAGCAGAGTCGCAAACAAAGGAGGGGGAAGAGAGAGAGTCGTGGGCGGGGAAGGAAGGGGCTGTAGGAGCCCTACGGGCAGCAGAGGAGGTGCATTGTCGAGTCTTGTGTCTTGGACCAACCGGGTGTTGTCACGGGTTGGACCTGTAACAAAGGGGGTTAGATTCTGAATTTTTTTATTCAAAAATTGTTTTAAATTTTTTTTAAGGTTTATTTTCGTACATGGCCCCATATTTTTCTCTTTACATGAAAAATAACAAGAATAAATATATTATTTTTTATTAACTCCGTTTTTCTCTCTGCACGGTTCTCTCTCTCTCTCTCTCTCTCTCGCCCCAATCTTCACAATTAACTTCAATGAATAGCATTGAAAGAAACAAGAGCTGCCATACATAAGTAAAGTTTAAGATAAAAAGTCTAATTGTTTTAAATATTAATCAAGATTATGAAGTAATTAATAAATAATGTAAAAGAGGGTTTCTACATGCAATTCATTTAAAACTAATTAAAAATATCAGTGAATCATTTATTAATTATTATTCAATCACCACTGGTACTTAGTTAGTCAAATGGCTGGAAATTAATATTTTTTAACTAAAATTTTAAATTTAAATTTTATATATGAAAAAAGGATTAATTATATTCTAATCAAATTTAATCAATTTTAACTTAATTTATATATATAAAAAAATCATTATTCAATCGTCATGCAGTCCCGGCAAGGGCCAAGAAAGTAGCTGCACCATAAAATTTTAAAATGAATTTATATTCGATATTATATCATTTAAAAATTATGAATTTTAATTTTTAAAATTATAACTCTAAATATATGCCATATTTTATTTTTTAAGAATTTATAATTTTAAGTATTATTTGTTTTTATAATAAAATAACTAATGAGGAGCAACTCTAGTGCTGACACATTAGTCAGAATTTTTTATTGAAACAGGCAAACACATTGGGTTGATCGGAGAAAGTAAGTGAGATTGATTCTCAATAGACAACTTAATTCCCATCTAATAATTTAGGACATAATAGTTGCTATCCAATTAACTGAATTTTCCGACACCTCAATGTGTCGTCTTTTATTCCCCCCCCCCCCTCCCTAAAAAAAGGCAAATGTGGTAAAAGGAACAACTCAGGGAGCGGGAACATGACAGAACCGACAAAGACAACCTGGGAACCAGAGACGGACGACGCTCTTCCCAATCATCGCCCCCAAACGGTCCCTTCACGCCTCTCATCCCCTCCGCCTCCACCTCAGCATTCACACTCCTCATGAGTCCATACCCCTTTCTCGGGTCCCCAGACCCGGCCCCTTGGGCCCAGTCACCGACCACCGGCTACACCTGTCATTTCTCTCCCTTTCTCTCACCGATATTTTTTAAATATCACGTTTTAAAATCATGTCTTAAACTTTTAATATATTTTTTATTATTTTAAAAAATAAAATAATATAAAACCAAATTTATCCTTCTCGAAGTCTCCAATCATTTCATTTCAATAAAAAATTTTCAAAAATTAAGAATTTATTTTTAATTATTTAAAAATATCATACCGATAAAAAAATGGAAGTAGATGAAAATATAGAAGGTCCCGTTTTTAAAATTTCCAAAAACATAAAAAACAAAAAAATGAAAAATGAAAAAAGTAACTCGTTTGCATGTCCTTTTTCGTCATTTCACAAATATTTCCGAACTTTACATTTCTCTCCCCGTCTTCTCTGCTTCTTGCTCTGCACTGTCTGCAGAAAAACAAAAGCAAGCCAAGGAAAAACAGCAAGAGAGAGACAGAGAATATACAAAAACCCCAAAGCACAGACCCTATAGAGAGAGAGAGACGGGAAAATGGAAAACCTCGCGCATTCTTCTCTCTCTAGAAATCAGAAGACGATACACTGTAATGGAAACAATGGCTTTTCAAGAACAGTATACGACGACGTTTTCGGAGGTCCTCCCAAGTTCGGAATTCCAAACTTCACTCCTCGACTCGAAGACTACACCGAGATTTTCTCTAGCTTTAGTTCTTCAAAAGCTTCCTCGATTCCTGTGTTGGATCTTCCGTCGATGACAACTAACGACAATTTCTCCTTCGATGTTCGGAGTTCTCACTTTAATTACTCTGAAGTTTTCGGAGGTTTTGATGATGCTTTCGACTACGCTGTTCCTTATCAAGAGTTGTTTTCAAGATCAAAGGGAGAACAAGGGTCGTCCGACGAAGCTTGGTATGTTCTTATTAGCTTTTGCGTTCTTTATTTTTTCATTATTTTAAGGTAAATGTTTGTCGCCCTCCCCCAAAGTAGTTATTTTGGGTCTTTAGAATGTTTGTTTCGTCATACAAGGAAGTCTTCAGGTTTTTTTAGACATTATGTAATATTATTTTTATTTTTAACTCGAGAGCTCCTTTTTTGAGTGTTGGACTACAATGCTGTAATTTTGTTTTTCCCCTTTCAATTTAGTGTTATTTTTGTTTTCATTTTTAACTTGAGAGTTCTTTTTTTTGGGGTTTTATGGGACTATTTTGTTGAAATTTTGTTTTTCCCCTTTCAATTTAATGTCAATAGAGGCACTAAAATTGGGTTAATGAGGTTGAATGGTTTGTTATTTATTTATTTATTTTTTTTTTGGGGGTGCAGAAGGAAGTCATCAATTTCATTCTCTTTAGCATAATTTATTTGAGAGGTCATTTTTTGTTGGTTTTATAGGACTAGAGAATGTTATTTTATTTTCCATTTTAGTAGCAATATAGACACTGAAGTTGGGTCGATGGGGGTTCAATTGTTGGTCAGGAACTTTTTTTTTATTATTTATCTTTTTTTAAAAATTGGGGTTAAGTTTGGACTTTGGTAAAGTTCTAGCTAGGCCTGGCGTATTGGAGAAGAAACATGACCATGTTTTGGTAAACAAAATGAGAGGGTTCAATGTTTGTGCTTACAATGGTCGACACAATCCATTTGGTGTGTAAATTTTGGGTTTTGGTGAAAGTTTAGGACAGCCTGCTTATTGCAGAAGAAATTCTAATTTTTAATCATGGGATTTCGGTTTCAAGGAAGGTTTTAGCTTGGCTAGGTTGGTAGCAGATGAAAATGTTGTGGAGGTGGAGAAATGGGAGGGGGAAAATGTTGCAACTTGCAACTTCACCTTGTTAGATGCTAGCACTGATATTTCTAAAAATGACTGCGTCCCTATAGTGTCGGACACTGATATGGCCTTTAGACTCGAGACCATACAGTAGCTTTTTAACTCATTATAGTGTAAAGCTTTTGTAATTTTTTTGTGTCATATTCCTTGTTCATCCCTCATATTAGACCAGTTCGTTGACAAATTTATAGCTTTTATGAAGCATGTCTTTGAAGGTTCCTGGTTTGTACTTGGAAGAATGAAATGGAGAGTAGAAGCTGTAGTGAAGGAGGGGTGCTTATAGTTAGGTTGGGAGGTGGTCTTTATGCCTGATTATTGTTTAGCATTCTAGGATCTTTTTAGATTGCCTGCATGGTGTTGTGCTCATCTTTCTTTGGACGTTGTGGGTGGTATTATTCTTGTGGTTGATGATTTTTCTTAATATCAAGCAAAGAAAATTATATAGGGTTTGTTTGATTCTTTGTGTAGGATTCAGACAAGTTTTCAAGGTTTGGGAAAGAGAAATATTGGGCCAATGGTGAAGATTTTTATTGTCGGATATCGCCCAGGATATGAAGTCTGAAAATTTTATGTATGCATATAATGCAAGGGATAACATTTCCGATTGAAATAAGAGAACATGCAGGGAATCAAAACTTGTTGTCTGCCATCTTAGGAGTCTTTGCATGATAAACTTATTATCTTACAGCCATTTCCTGTATTATGAGACTGGTAGGTGGAAATTGCCATTTAACCAAATTTGATGGCATTTGTAATTGACAACATGTTAGTTAAGATATCAAGTTAAAGTGTTGTAATGCTTGGGGTTTCTAAACATTTTCACGAGTGTGTCCCTGTAAATTGTGGAAGTTCTATAAAAGGTAATATATTTAATAGTTAGAGTTCAGGGACACGTTAGCTTAATTCTTTCATCTCAAACCTTGTCTCACTGGATTTCAGCTTATTGTATCCTTGTTTCTCAAGGGCCGTCTGTCATGTGATTCCAGTAAAGGGCACAAACTGTTATTGTTAGAAGGCTGGGACAAAAGTTTTTTCTATGCTTTTGGATTTTTTTCTTGTCCTGTGTTGATGGTTTGTTGTACACATGTTTTGCTTGGAGTTCAAATGTCCACTGGTTGCCATACTTTAAACAAGAAAGCCTAGAAAAATTTCCATCATCATGTGCATTGTTGAAAATATATACCGAAAGAAGCCAATGGTTAATTGATACTCAATATTTATAGCAAATAACAGGGAACAATATGAATAATGAAACTCTTCCTTGGTTTTTTATATATCCGAATGATAATTGCCAAAGTCTGGATATGATTAGCAGTTTGGTCAAATATGAGGCTCCCGGGTCTCTGTCAGTTGGTTTTTCTAGTTAGTCAGTGTTAAAGAGGCTTTAAATAGATGGTCCTAGGATAAAATTTGTCTGACATCTTTCTTTGGCCAAAGGCCATTAACTGTCAGATGACCAAGAAAGGAGATGAAAATGTTGGTTTATTTGCTGATTATTTACTCTCTTTAATCCTAATCATTTTCCATTGCACTTTGGAACATTGGAAGAAGATCTTACTTAACTCATCTAAACTGTGGAGCAAACTTGAGTCCAAATCTCATGTTGGAATTCTTGGTCTCTGCATTTGTCTGTCAAATGGTGTGCTGCACTAAACTGTTCTCTGATTTAACCAACCAATTGCAAGTGGCATAGTTGACACAGTGACAAATGAACATTTGTCTATCATGCATTTGCAGACTCTGTATTTTGTGTTCCACTTATTACTGATATCTTAGATTGAAACAAGAAAAAAAAATTTCGGATGAGGCCTAAATTCAAAATTTTTGCTTAACAGGACTCCTGCAGAAACTGAATCGTTATCAGAAGAGTCAGATCCTTCTATTTCTTCCGAAACAAACCCCTGCTTGTCAGATGTTAAAAATCAGCAGCGATTTGAAGGAACAAAGCAGTTTAATATATCATATCATAAATCCACTCAAATTAGTGACAAAGATATGCCAAATGGGACAAAACGTGTTCCTCAAGTACATGCTGTTCCGGGGTTTAGTTATATAGTTGATGGAACTGCTGCTTCCCGAGATGCAGAAATTATGAATCCAGCCTCTGTGGTCACTGATGATACGAATCTGGGTAAAGAATTTGGTAAGCAGAAGATGGGAAGAAAAGAAGTGAAGAAAACTGTTTCAGACTCTGGGAAGAGTAGTGCTGGTTCAGAAACTTCTAGTGGTGATCGAAGACCTCAAAATTCATGTGCTGATGGTGGAGCTCATCCTGGGCAGATGTTTGTCACAATATCAGAAATTAGCCTTAAAACGCAACCCTCACAGTTGCCACCACCTAGGAGACCGCCACCTGTTCTAGCAGTCGAAGAGGGTGGCAATGCTTTTGAAGGGACTGCAAGAGAGATTTCACCACCTTTTCTTGATGTGGAAATTGATGCCAGTTCATCTGCTGCAGCATCTGCTGCTGCAATGAAAGATGCAATGGAGAAAGCTCAAGCAAAACTAAAAAGTGCTAAAGAACTAATGGAGAGAAAAAAGGGGGGACGTCAGAATCGTTCAAGGCTGCTCTCAAAGGATGAGGATAAAGATAAGAATGGCAAGGCAAGTGCGGTTGGTAATGGATCTTGCATCAGGAAAGAGGATCTGAAGCAAGGTATGACAGAGAGGAGAGAAAATGGATCTGAAGTTTTTGCTGAAGAAAAAAGTTTAGATTCCATGGAAGAAGCAAAAGTTCATAGAGTGAGCATAAAAAATGCTGAGAGAAAGCACCATGGGCGACACTGGTCTTTTCAGGAGTCCTTTGAAGCCAATGCAGCTGGTGAATGGAAAGAAGCCACTCAATACTTTGAACTTGTCAAGATGGCTCAATCCAAAAAGGTGCCGGAGCATGAAACTAGTGAGAGGATCTTTGTGCAAAATTCAAAGTCCTATGAGCAGACAGAGACTCAGAAAAAAGTTTCAGCCAGGGAAATCTCTGAGCTTGAAAGGGAAAGTAATGTACCTAAGGAAGCAGCTACTGAGGCTCATGAACATGTCAGAAACAAGAAACTGCCAGAAGCTTCTAAAAGGGCTTTTGGGTGGCAAAAATGCAATGGAAGGTCAAAGCCTCTGCAGCTTGCAGGCTGCCTAGAAGATGATGGGCAGAGGGTGAAAGGGATTGACCAGATTTGGGAGCAGGCTGAAAATTCACAAAATTTAAGAGTGCTAGAAGAGATTGCAATGGCCAATAAGAAATCAGCTAAGCCTCACAAAAGTGGACTGCTAGTGGACCCTGTAAATGTACAACAGAAGGATACTGCTTCAGAATTGAAGGCTGTGGAGTTCAAGGAGAATGAACACCGCATACAAGAGGTTAATGAAAGAAGATTCAAGGTGAGAAGATCTAAAGAGATTCATGGAAGCAAAGAAGCTGAAAACAGTCTAGGAGAAACCCTTGAGCTAGAAGAAGATAGAAGAGTTAAAGGGACTATGAAGGAAGCTGACCATGAGAAAAGGAGAAAGGAAGCTTATGAGGAGGAAGAAAATGAGAAGAGGCTAAAGGAGGCTTTCAAGATGGAAGAAAATGCCAGAAGACAAAATGAAGCTTGTCAAAGGGAAGAAAATGAGAGGATCCTAATGGAGTCTGGTGAAAGGGAGGACAATGAGAATAGGCTAAAAGAGGCTCATGAAAAGGAAGAATCTATGAAGAGAATGAAAGACGGTTGTGAAAGGGAAGAAAAGGAGAGGAGATTAAAGGAGGCTCGTGAGAAGGAAGAGAATGAGATGAGATTAAAGGGGGCTCTTGATAGGGAAGAAAATGAGAGGAGACTTAGAAAGGCTCGTGAAAGGGAAGAAAATGAGAGGAGATTAAAGGAGGCTCGCGAAAGAGAAGAAAAGGAGAGGAGACTGAGAGAAGAGGCTCATGAAAGGGAAGAAAATGAGAGGAGATTAAAGGAGGCTCGTGAAAGGGAAGAAAATGAGAGGAGATTGAGAGAAGAGGCTCGTGAAAGGGAAGAAAATGAGAGGAGACTGAGAGAAGAGGCTCGTGAAAGAGAGGAAAATGAGAGGAGACTGAGAGTAGCTCGTGAAAGTGAAGAAAATGAGAGGAGACTGAGAGAAGCTCGTAAGAGGGAAGAAACTGAGAAGAGATTAAGAGAGGCCTGTGAAAGGGAAGAAAACGAGAGGAGATTAAAGGAGGCCCTCGAAAGGGAAGAAAGGGAAAAGAGATTGAAAGAGGCTTGTGAAAGAGAAGAAAATGAGAGGAGACTAAAAGAGGCTCGCGAAAGGGAAGAAAATGAGAGGAGACTGAGAGAGGCCCATGAAAGGGAAGAAGATGAGAGGAGACGGAGAGAGGCTTGTGAAAGGGAAGAAACTGAGAAGAGATTGAGAGAGGCCCGTGAAAGGGAAGAAAATGAGAGGAGAGTCAGAGAGGCTCGCGAAAGGGAAGAAATTGAGAGGACATTAAAGGAGGCCCGTGAAAGGGAAGAAAATGAGAGTAGAGTGAGAGAGGCTCGTGAAAGGGTAGAAAGTGAGAGGAGATTAAGGGAGTCCCGTGAAAGGGTAGAAAATGAGAAGAGACTGAAGGAGGCTCATGAAAGGGAAGAAAATGAAAAGAGACTAAAAGAGACTCGAGGAAAGGAAGAGAATGAGAAAATATTGAGAGAGGCCTCTGAAAGGGAAGAAAGTGAGAAGAGACAAAAGGAGGCATTTAAGGAAGAACAAAATGCAAGAAAGCAAAGGGAGGATCGGGAAAGAAAGGAAAGTAAGAAGAAAATAATTGAAGCATATGAGAGAGAAGAGAATGAAAAGAGGCTAAAGCAGGCTCTTGAACTTGAAGAAATCAAGAGAAGATTAAAAGATGCGAGCAAATCAGAAATGTGTGAGAAGTTTGAACAGGCTGCTCGGTCAGATGAACAGAGGAAATCAAACCATGCTGAGAGGGATAATCATGGAAAGAAACTAAATGGGGCACAGGAAATTGATATAGCCATGGAGGGAGAGAGTCTCAATTTATTTGATAAGGCAAGCAACCTGGATGGGAATAAAAATGTACAGGCAACTAAATTAAAGTGCAAACATGAAGACAAGATTGGAAAGGTGGAAACAACTAAGCAGGTCTCTAAAGAAAAGGATCGAAAAGTGAAGTCGGGAGATATTGAAAATGCATTTGAAGCGGCTGAAGTTGCGAGTGGGCGGGTTGTTGGAAGCTCTAGAGTGTCTCATGTGGTTTTGGATGATATGGGACTTGGAGAGAATGAAGTCATAACAGAAGATGCTACAAAAACATGGGTTTTGGATAAGAAAATATCCAGGGGTTCTAGTATTGTCAATGGACAGATGCATGTTAAAGAAGATAAGAAGGGTGAAAAAGAGAAGGTTAACAGGGAACAAGATCTGGAGAAAGAGCGGTTGCAGAAACTAGAAGAAGAAAGAGAAAGAGAAAGGGAAAGAGAGAAGGACAGAATGGCAGTGGACAGAGCAAGCATTGAAGCTCGTGAAAGGGCATTTGCTGAAGCCCGAGAGAGGGCTGCTGTGGAGAGGGCAACTGCCGAAGCTCGACAAAGAGCAATGACAGAGGCACGAGAAAGATTGGAGAAGGTGTGTGCAGAGGCTAGGGAGAAATCACTTTCTGAGAAAGCTTCAGCAGAGTCAAGGTTGAGGGCAGAACGAGTTGCAGTAGAGAGAGCAACTGCAGAGGCTCGAGAGCGTGCTTTTGAGAAAACGATGGCTGAGCGAGCTGTCTTTGAGGCAAGGGAACGTGTCGAAAGATCTGTTTCTGATAAGTTTTCTGCTTCTACCAGAGACAATGTCATGAGATATGCCTCTTCTGTGAGTATAAAAGCTTGACAATCTATTATTGGATTTGAATTCTTTCATCACCAAATTTATTTGATGTTAAATTGCAGGACTTGCCCGCCCTGCAATTCCGAAGTACGTCTTTTGGTGGTCCCAGATATCCGTACACTTCTGTCAATGGAGGTGTGTAATTTCAAAGGCAGCAAAAAATGACTCTCTATAGATGGAATGTATTTTGTTATCCGCATTACCTTATAATTGGAAGTATCTCTTTTACTTTGTATTTAAGTCAATCCTTTTTTCTGTAGTTTCCAACAACACAGAGAAATTTGAAGGAGTGGAAGGTGAGTCTGCTCAGAGGTGTAAAGCTCGATTGGAGCGGCACCAGCGAACAGTTGAGCGAGCGGTATGTTATTTGTTGAGGAAAGCTATAGGAATTTGTTTTTCTTCTTTTCTTTTTTTTTTTTAATTTATTTTACTGGGTAAAATGGACAAATGTTCTTTCTTTCTTTCCCTTCCCTTATTTTCCAGGCAAAGGCTCTTGCTGAAAAGAATATGCGTGATCTTCTTGCACAGAGGGAGCAAGCAGAGAGAAATGTGAGTGTTATTTATCGGCATAGACATTTCCACAACATTGAACAGGCTTTACATTTCTTGTCTGAATGTATGTGATTTGATTGCTCACAGAGATTGGCAGAAACTCTTGATGCTGATGTTAAGAGGTGGTCAAGTGGGAAAGAGGGGAACCTAAGGGCATTGCTTTCAACATTGCAATATGTATGAGCTATATCTTTGCATCTCTTCAAATGTAAACTTGTAGCATGTTCTTTCTATGTTGTCAAACATATGTATCTTTATTAGCATTCTTTAGAGTTGTCATGGTTTTGAGCATGCATATTCTGCACTAGTAATGAGGATCTTTTTGGTGCATTGATAACAGCCTCCACTGACAGTTGTTATGATGACACTGTCCAATTCGACACTTCATTGTTGGTTCATTTGCATGGTAGTTTCAACACTGTGACTGTGGCTGTTAAATTCTAGCAGTAGTTATTTATGGTGCTCATATTTTTCCAATTTTGGATTTTTGTCGCATGTTTGATTAATCATTGCTCCTTGTTGTCCTGCAAATGAGTAATCACATAAATGAAAGCCTAATCTTTACTTCAGTCGCTACTTTCCTTTACACTGAGTTGTCTAAATATTTTCATTTTTATGTAGATTCTTGGACCTGATAGCGGGTGGCAGCCAATTCCATTAACTGAGGTTATCACTTCAGCTGCTGTGAAGAAAGCTTATAGGAAGGCCACTCTTTATGTCCATCCTGATAAATTACAACAGCGGGGTGCAAGCATTCAACAGAAGTACATCTGTGAAAAGGTTTTTGATCTTCTAAAGGTGTGTCTCTAGCATGACTTGATTCTTTCTGTAGCTAGTGTTCTGTAGCCTTCATTTTACAGCCTTTGGAGGACTTAAATCTAAGCTTTGGTGTCTTTTAGGCGCCTTTAAACTCCATGCATACGACCAGGATAAAAAAAAAAAAAACGTTCTTTCATACCTTCAGTTGTCTATGCCACTTGCTTATTACTCTTTTTTCCCACATTACAGTGTGTGTGCATTTGTTGTGTGATTGACGAAATCCCTTTTTCTTTTTTTTGAATTTCACTCTTGTTTTTGAGAGTTGTCATGAAATTTGTATTATTATTCTCAGGAAGCATGGAACAAATTCAACTCTGAAGAACGGTAGCCTGGTTCTCGTACATCTGCTAAAGCAAATGCCCATCAGCAGCACTTTTGTAACATTCTACCGTCCAACTGTATATCTCACCAGCTATGTTACATATACAAACACTCATATTTTTGTTCATTTTAATGTGAGCTTCAAGCAAATCAATTGAAAGGAATAGACCTCTCTCTCTCCCTCACTTTTGGAGGAAGAGGGCATGGGTTGTATATTTCTTGAGCAATTCATTCGTCACAATGGTTACTGCATCAGTGTTTCAATTCATTCTCAAATTATTTTAACCTTTTTTTATTTTAATTTTATAAAAAGATTTTTAATAGAAACTATAAAATGTTGCAAATAGAAATTGAATTTCTTTTAAAAAAATATAAACTACAACCAGTTTTTACTATTAAATATATATAATGACAATTATTTAAAAAAAATAAATTAGCCTAGTAAAGAATAATTTCGACTTTTCCAAGTCGGGCTTCTAAAACTGGAAGTAGCCTACAAAGTTACCCCGTGCATAGACATGTTTATCTAAGAGAATCAGATTGAGGAGGAGATTTGTATCACTAAACTGTCTCTTGGGACACATAAACACATTTGATACATACAAAAAGAATTGCATTTAATACATAGAAAAAGAATTCATTCAACAAAAAATTAAGCTTAATTGGTCCAATGATCCGATTTTGGATTAGCTATCAATTCAAACTTAAATCAGGCAGAATTAACGTGATTCTTAAATTAGGTAGAATTAACGTGATTATCAGATACCGGTAATTTATTAAAAAAATAAAAAAATCCTTTCTGGGCCAGGCCCGAATGATAAGTAGGCTATCAATTTGGGTCAAATTAGATTGGGGCTATAGTCACATATAGATGTGTAAGGCCCCGCCCAAATCTAGTGGGCCCACCACAAATAGGCCCGACGCAAGCTCCAATTCAAATCAATTAAGAAATGTAAGGTAAAGGAGTCCCAAACCATTTAATAGAAATGTGACAGAGGATCAAATATGCAGAGGGCATCTCGGAGGAGAGAGATGTGGAAGAAAAACCTAAAATGGCTCTTACTACTTGAGAAACGAAAGAACTTATTAGAAGGCCCAAATCATCTGACAAAGGATCAATCACATACTGGACACAGGAGGAGAGATTTGGACGGAAAAACTAAAGGGGTCAATGGCAAATCAGAAACCCTAATCGTAAACCAACAAGACCGAGTTTCGCCTAATTTGAGAAAATTGGCAAGAACCTGACCCACATGGCATGAGAGAAATTGATTAAAAGATATATAAAACAAAAGCCCTAAAATCAATCTAGACGCAGAACTGTCAAAGAATTAGATGAAGTGATTCGGAAGAAGAACCAAAATTATTACGAAGAGATCTTGCCAAACACCCCTCTCTCCTCTCTCTCTCTGTGGAAAAAACAGTGAGATGATTTTGATGGAGAAAGAGGACATGATACTCCAACGGCCGAATTTATCGAGAGAGAGAGAGAGAGAGAGAGAGAGAGAGGACTTAATGGTCTAACGATTGGATTACTAAGTTATTTAGGATGGACGACTGAGGTTAAACGGGTGAACTGGTTGTGATCAAATAGATCGAATAATCCAATGGCCAATATCATTACTGATCCAATGGTGGAGATTAAAAATATTGTTTTGCACTTTGTAATGGCAAATACTTAAAAAAAATCCGTAAAAATGCGTTTTTTTTTTCACTTTCAGACATCTACGAGAATCTTATTTAGAGGTGACTATCTCAATATTTTTAATTCAAACATTTATTAGAGTTCTATTTAAAGACGGTTCTCCCAACATTTCTTTACAATCATTTGACATTGTAAGTTTAATATTGAATTTCTAAAATTGTTTTATTAGTCATAATTCATCCATAATTGGAAGACTCATACATTGATATTGAAAATTTTCTTTTATCAAAAAATTATTCTTTATAAAATTTTAAATAATACAAGTGCTAAATTTATTAGACTTGTGATAATATATGATCCAATAGTCCATTATCATAAAGACAAAAAATTACTAAGCCTAGTGAGGTCATAATTATAAAGTCGATAGACCACCAAGAGAACTCTCGACTAAACGCCCTCTCGGT
This sequence comes from Dillenia suffruticosa, assembly GCA_033439265.1. Lineage (NCBI taxonomy): Eukaryota > Viridiplantae > Streptophyta > Magnoliopsida > Dilleniales > Dilleniaceae > Dillenia > Dillenia suffruticosa. The sequence continues at coordinate 1,536,748 of JAVTVX010000012.1, read as the reverse complement.
CGAATATTCTTACTTAGACCTCTCGACCACCTTGGTCAAACCTTCTTAGGTACATCGTTTGCTCACCTCTTGATCAAACGTCCTCTTGGCTATTACTAGCCTCCCATGCGAATAACGCTCTCGCTTGACAAATTGAAATCACGATCGCTCAAGATTTGAAACTTCCCTAATCTTGGGGTTAATTTTTCCCAATAAGAAAAAAAAATTCTATAATCACTCCTGATAAGATAGGGAACCTCCGTGATAATTTAAAATTCCATTAATTAATAGAATTTTAAATTTCCTAAAAATTTTTTACTATAGTTTTTGTGATCTTGGAAAATCTCAAATGATCTCTTGATAAGAAATTAGGGTTTCTACACCTTTCAACTGAGACTTATTATACATGCATATGTTACATATATGAAATATAAGCAACCCATCAAATACGTTCTTTGTGTTCAATAACTCTACATTTCTCACATGAAAGCCATGTAGAGCTATTTTTTACAACTCTATTTAGTCTGTTCTCTTTCTTTCATCACTGTTTTTTTTTATTTGAGAGTTGGAACTTCTTTCATCAGAGCTACCTCCGATGATATTTGCAGATCTTAACAACTACAAAAACCCAGAAGATTCAATAGCACTGATTTCCCGCTCGAATTAGCAGAGCAGTTATTTGTGGAGCAAAACTCAACCATGATAACTTGAATATAAATAAGATTGTTGAGTATAACATATATACATACACACACATATATACATAAAATGGAAGAAAAATTTGAAAAGTAATTCACTTAAATTAGTATACTATTTCTTAGGGACTTTTGGTTTGCATTCAAAAATCGAAATTGAATTTGAAATCAATTATCCTAGAAATGAATTTTATAAACCTATGTTTTCACTTGATTTCAGAACCCCCATAATTCGAGAATTTCATTTCTAAACCCTATTTCAATTTTATTAATCCAAATAAATCATATGAATTTTAATTTTTTTCATTTCAATTCATTTTAATGGAACACCCTTTATATCTCACAAAATATTATCAAAGTATTAAATTATTACTATCAATTACACCACCACCTTGCTAGTCTAGTTGTAAGGATAGTAAAATTTTTTGATCAAATTTTTGAATTTAATTTTTTAAAATGATAAAATATTTGTCGGGAGAATTTATCTTTTAATAAATTTAATAATTAAATTAAATCAGATTAATTTAGTCTAAAATTTATAATGATCCATTTAAAAGATATTATTTCAATATAATTTGCTCCATATTTAAATTACGAGTCGAATTCAAAATATTGATTAAGAGATTTACCACCACTTCCTATTAAATCAATTGACTTTTGATGAAATTCTCAATATGTTATAAAGCAAAATGCAAAATGAAATTCTAGAATTTTTTTTAAATATATTATTTATCATTTATTGATATTTAAATTTATTCTTAAGAGAATAGTTTAATGGTATAAATTCTTCTTCTCTAATCTGATAATCGCAAATTCAAATTTTTATATGATAAAAAAAAATTGATATTTGAATTTCATACTATTAATGCGTCTTAAAAAGGATTTTTTGGAGGGGTCGGCAAGATCTTAGAATCATACGATATTGTAATTGGGTGCCGAGAAAAAGTTTATACTACAAAATAAACTTTTGATATTAAAAAAGAAATTTTGCATTTTCCCACCGACCCAACTGCAAATTTGAGACGAGTGGATTTCTGTGGGGGAAGAAATGGAATCTTTGTAATAATAATGCGTAGAACAAAAGAGTCGATGCTCCCACGCTTTTGGGGCAGAGTGATGATCCAAATAAACCATACAGTCCCCATCACTCGGAATTGGACCACCATCAAATTTCGTGTACATATTTTATTTCACAATTATCCATCCATATATTTTTAGTAATTCTTTTAAATTAACATTATAAAGGAGTAAATAAATTAAAAATTAAAAATTAAAAATTAAAAATTTTATGTGGTAATCGAGTATCTTTTAAAAATATTTTAATTAATTTAAAATAATTCAAATTTTAAAATTTTTGAGTTTTTGTTAATACATACGATGATAATGTAAGATTTGGGTTAAAGAAATCTTTATTTTTTATTTAATGTAAGATTTTTATTTTATTGGTTTGTATTTAAGCAATTTAAAATTGTCTAAATCTTTTTGGCTAGTATAAGGGTTTCACAATATTTAAATTAGATTAATCTAAATTGTTGAAAGAAAAGCTCCCCTTCATCTCTCGAGAGCTTTTTCTCGGGCTGTGTTTGGGGAAGGCATTTTAATTTCCTCTCCCTATAATTTTTTATTCTAATTATAATATTTATTATTTAAAGTAAATATACTTTTTTAAAAAATAAACTAAAAACTACGTTTAATCTTTCCTCCATTCAATCTCTACCTTTCAATTACCTTATTAAGAACCATAAAAGAAAACTTTCACCTATAAACACTTTTCAACATGATATATAAACACTTTTTAAATATAATTTATTCTACCATTTTCATCTAATGATTATTTTTTTTTTAACCTTCTACGGATATTTAGAATAATATTTCAATTAATCTGAATCTATAAAGATTCTATTTAAAAATGACTTTGTCAGCGTAGTTTTTTTCATTTCTAAATTTAAAATTTAAAATTTAATTAAAAAATTTAATATCACATTCCACTAAATCAACTACTCATTAATCTAATAATTATTATTATAACATGGACAGTACTATGGTATACAAATTTTTGCATCCAATTACCATTAATTTCATGAATATTAATATTTTATATATAATAATTCATTTAAATATGTAAGATTCAAAGATGATAACAGAGAATCAGAACAATTGGAAGACTTTCTCAGTCCCGATACCCACACATCTTGGGGTGGGGGGCGAATTTCCTCTCCATCACACCCTCATGGCTTCTGTAACAACTACTAACCATGGGATTAGTAGTTAATTATAGTTAATATGAATAATTAGCGATTAATTGTGATTGTTAGATTAGTTAGTAGTTAACAAATTTGGTTAGTAATAGAATTAGTATAAATAGTAGTTTTTACAATATACAATGGATATATCGAAATGCTATTGAAATCTCTCTCTCTTGTATTCTCTTTCTCTCTAAATCTTCCTCTTTCTCTATTTTCTCCCCCTAATCTCTCTCTTTCTCTTGATCTCATTCTCTCTTCCTCTTTTTCTTTAGTTTGTTCATAACAAATTGGTATCAGAGTATATGATTTTTGGTATAATCCATGGCGGAGATGATTGGAGTAAAAGAATTGATACTATTATGACACGCATTGATGACAAATTCAACATTATAATGAAAATATTTGGTATCGATAAACATATCCAAATTTTGGTGGAAAGAGAGCAAGAAAATAAAAAAAAAAATTGGAAAGCAACAAAACAAATCAAATGGTATAAGAATTAATACCAAAATCCATGAAAAAGCAAGATATTAAATCACTTTCTAAATCTCTCATTTTATCTATTTCTAGTGAAAAAATGTTAAGAGTAGAAAAATTTCAAATGTCCAAGAAAGAAGGATGTTGCATGATCAAGAAAGAAGGGTCATGCATGTCCAAGAAAGAAGTTGTTAATGGTGGGTTTTTGTCATTTTTCAAAGATTGAATTTACGATATTCATCAGACAAAATTTTTCACCAAGAAAAAATTCAAGAAAAGTGTATTTCAAGTTTCTTCATATTTATTTTTCTCCAACTATTCTTATTGCAATTCAAATTACATGCATTGTTCGTTTCCATCACTTTATCTCTCAACACAAATGTAAATTTTGGTTCAACATTCATTGATTCAAAATCTCAATTCTTGGTTTTCCATCTTTGAGGATAATGATGTATTCAAGAGAAGAAATATTGTAACAACTACTAACCATAGAGTTAGTAGTTAATCATAGTTAATAGAAATAGTTAGTGGTTAATTGTAATCGTTAGATTAGTTAGTAGTTAACAAATTTGTTTAGTAATACAATTAATATAAATAGTAGTCTTTACAATATATAATGAATATATTGAAATATTATTGAAATCTCTCTCTTGCTGTTTCTCTCTAAATCTCTCTCTCTCTATTTTCTCCTCCTAATCTCTCTCCTCTCGATCTCATTCCCTCTTCCTATCTTTCTTTAGTTGGTTCATAACAGTTTCATGCTCATCTTTCATTTCCTTTTCTTACGGTGTCCTTATTACTTACAGGGATCAGAGCGGTATTTAAGGATCAAAAAATTGAAAAAAAAATTTAAATTTCCAACACAAATCTTAATAAAACCAGTTTAAAATTCATTTAATTTAATACAATAAACATAAGAACTATTTAACTATTCAGCAATTAATATTAAAATAACATAAATATAAATTAAAATTTAAACATTATGCGATTCTCTTAAAATAATTTAAAATTAAAAAAAAAAACAAAAAATAAAAAGATGAAGATCAGATTAGATAAAGGGGAATGAATACCTACGTTATGGCTTCTATTTTAAATGTAACTGAGAAAGTTTAACCTTGTTTGTCCAATCCCAACATGGGGAATTTCAAATTAAAATGTGCTGCCTAGGATACAAGAAAACAAGGAGTAAAAGGAAAAGAAAAGGAAAATGAAATTAAAAACAATTGACTTGAAGCAATAATTATAGAAAAAAGAAAGAAAAAAAAAAAAAAAAAAGGAAAACTGGAACTTGTGGTGCAATCTTTATAATCAGAGAATGGAAATTTACGACCGGTCATGCCCTTCGTCTTCGCTTCTTCGGTCTTCGTCCACATCACTCTCTTTCCCATTCATTAACTGTGAGAAACAGAAAAAGCGTGATCCTTACGCACGCATGCACCCATGCTTTGCCATGTCATCGATCCGTGACCTCACCCACACACCCACGGACCATACCTCAAAATAGAAACCGCCAGAACTCTCACTTTCTCTTGTATTTAAATTTCATCTTATTAATTCGATCCGTAGCCGTTCCATTTTATCTCTGCTCCCCTATTTTTCCTTGCCAGAAATCATTGAAACGTCGTCGTATTAAGGCCCCTCTTAAGATCTTTAAGAGCCAACCTAGCACGTTCCTTTCCGAAGAACAATTGAAAGTATTTTAGAAAATTTAATATTCAAATTTTGCGGTGAGAGTGAAGATGCGATCGCAAAGGCGGTGAGAGAGAGAGAGAGAGAGAGCTGTCATGTGCGTGTCTGTCAACCTGTGAGAGACGATAAAACCTTTCAGGTTTCGTCGATTCCGAACCTCGGGGAGAAGAATCCGACCACGAACCTACGGCTTTTTGAATCCCAAAACCTTCGAAGCGCTACCCGCTGCTCTTTTTCCATCATTTTTTCATTTTTCTTCTGGTAAAACACCCACTTCTTCGATTCGAACGACGTCGTTTCATGGCTGATCTCTCCCTCCGCTCACCTTCTATTTCCCAGGGTTCTTCGTAATTCACTCTTTCTTCTTCATCAAGGTACCTTCCCTATAATTCAATTCTTATTTTCAATTATTTCTTAATTGGGTCCATTTCTAGGGCTTGTTTAGCTTTAAGTTGATCTGGGTTTCGATTTTGATTTTAATTTATGCAGAACTATGCCAACGTTTTCGGCAATAGTTTTGGATAGATTAATCGAACCAGGAGCCTCGAAATCATCAGCGTCGTTGAATAACAACCTTAATCACAAATCTGGGAATTCTGTGAATCAAAATTCGAAGCTGGAGCAGAGGAATAGTACTCCGGCTTTGAACGACAAGAGATTCCATTGGGCAAATATTACTCCGGCGTTGTACGCGACACCGGAGGCGACTCCTTTGCCGGATTCTCCTATGTCGGATTCTCCGTCGTCGTTCCCTCCATCGCCTTACATTGTCAATCATAAGCGACGTGGGCCGAGGTTGTCAAAGAGTTTTTCGCAGCTGCCATCTCAGCAAAGGGAGAAAGAAGAGGAAAATCGGCATAAAGAGACGGGTGATTCAGGTGTGAATATTGAGATTCTGATTCCGGTTTCGAGGTCGTATGAGCAAAAACATATAAATGGTTTTCTTGATGATGATGTTGTTGATGATGTTAAGGTTGTTGGGGTTGATGGTGATTTAAATAATGAGAATGAGGACAAGGAAGAAATTGCGAGCAATGGATTTGGTAATGGGCTTATAGAGGAAAGTGGGTTTATGCACGGTGTTACAATGAATTCGGAGAGAGATGGTGATGTTGATGATTTCTTTGATCCTCAGGATTCTATGAGTTACACAAGTAACACCGAAGGCGATGAATTTGTTGCAGCAGAAAGGTCTTTTAGGCTCTCCACGCCAGTAGGAGAGTACTTTGATGCCTGGGAAGGTATTTCCTTAGCCTATTGGCCTTTTCTGTTATGTTGTGTAGTTCATTTCTTGCCTTGTCTTACATATTGGTATCCTGCGTTGATGAGTAAAATTGTGCTTCTTTAGGGTATATGGATTAGAATTGTCTCAACTAGAAGGACAAATGGCCGCTTTATGCTAATATAACTACTGCTTTATGTTTTCTTATGAGGAAATTCTTGAAAAGCCCTATGTTTCTATGTTAAAAACTTTTGTTGTAGATGAGAAAGGTACAAGTAGAATAAGAAAAATGTCATGTTTGTGGAGGAGAATGGAGGGAGCTAGAGGGTACCCAAACACCCTATGAATTTGTGCTAAATCATTTTCGTAGAGCTGTTAGCACAGAATCAGTGACTACTCATCACTTCTTGATGGAATCCTGTGGTAATGTGTTATTTAGATAATGAGTTGGAAAATAATTATCAGCCTGCAATCCTAAACTTTTGATGTTATGTACTTATGTATGTAAATTCTGGTTTGGACAAGGTAGAGCTGCCTCTACTAGAAGGAAAAATGGCATTTAAAGCCAAAATTTTACAGTATAATGACTGCTTTATGCTTATTCATGAGGAAATTTTTGAAAAGCTCCATGCGTCTATGCAAAAAAAAAAAAAATTGTCATATATGGGTGCGATCACTAATGCACTAGATCCTATCAAGAAGGGATGAGTGACTTTTTGGAAAATCCTCGTGTTGCATCCCTGTTAAAAAAAATTGTCATAGATAGAAAGCTACAAGCAGAATATGATAAAATGTCACATTTGTGGAGGAGTAGGCGGTGGAGAGTACCCAAACACCCCTATGCATTTGTGCCTAGTCATTTTCATAGAGTTATTAGCACAGAATCAGTGACTACTCATCACTTCTTGATGGAAGCCTGTGGTTCTGTGCCATTTATATAATGAGTTGGCTCATAATTATTGGCCTGCAACCCTAAACTTTTGATTATGTACTTATGCATGCAAATTCTTGTTTCTAGTAGAAATACATTAACTTTGTTAGTTACTCAAAAAATGTTAGTATTTTTTGTCCACTTCATTGCTGATAGTAAAAGATTTGTTTGTTATGCTATTATTGGCGGCTCATTTGATGTTGTCATGGTCTTAGTTGATATATATAATTTGGTCCTGTAGAACTGTCAACTGAGAGTGGACGACAGCCGCCTCCTGTTCGTGATGTTGAAGGGGAATTGCGTGAAATAAGGTTGAGTTTACTGTTGGAGATAGAAAAGAGAAAGCAAGCAGAAGAATCCTTGAGCATTATGAGGAGCGAGTGGCAGAGGATTAGGGAGCAATTAGCTCATATAGGGTTGACTTTGCCAGCTGATCCAATATTTAGCTCAGGGGAAGAACAAGAGGACTTTGATCCTGTGGAGGAGCTATGCCAGCAAGTTGATATTGCCAGGTTTGTGTCAAATTCCATAGGGAGGGGCTCGGCAAAGGCTGAGGTTGAGACAGAGATGGAGGCTCAGATTGAGGCAAAAAACTTTGAGATTGCTCGCTTGTGGGACCGATTGCATTACTATGAGGTGGTGAATCGTGAGATGTCTCAAAGGAACCAAGAAGCAGTAGGTAAGACTGTTGTATTTGAAGTCCTTTGTTAGTTTATCAAGATCATATAATTGTTGTCATGGCTTTTGGATCTTTATGAGAAAATGGGGTGAGTTTAATCTCTTCCATGTAATCACCCATATGCATTTACACAATGGTAGCAGAAGTGAGATAGGAGCATATGACGTTTTGCAAATAGATTAGCACACGGAGGTGCTTGTGTGTATATCTGTATTGGTGTATATATATGTACACACATGTATATTTTGTTGCCGTGCTAGTACTTATTAAGGATAGATGTGCAACTAGGACTTTGATTACAACTAAATTGAGGAATCTTCTTCAAAAGGTATATGGATGATGGTGATTGATTATTTCTGTTTGATTTCTCTGCTAAGTTCCATGTGTCATTCTTGCCTCTCTTAACTTTTGTAACAATTGGATTGCTTCAGAGTTGGCAAGGCGTCAAAGACAAGAAAGGAAAAGAGGGCAGTGGTGGGTTTGGGGCTCAGTTGCTACCGCCATTACTCTTGGCACTGCAGCCTTGGTCTGGTCCTATCTCCCAAGTTCAAGAGGATCAGTACCTGAGACTTCTGATCATGGGCAAGATGAAAAATCATGAACTAGTGATGAAAAATCATGAACTAGTGATAAAAAATTACATGATAATGGCATGACAAAGATGGATGCCAGAATAAAATGTTTATCAAACGACCTTGTGAATAACAATCTCACACTTGCATTTTTCTGCTATATGCAAATGTGGATTTCTGCAAAGATAATAACATGTTTTGAGTTCTGTTCTTTGAGTGGCTTAATTAGACAAGGTGATAAATTGATTACTTTGATCAATTCATGTAATTAAATATATTTTGTCCATCTTCTTTATATTTCTGTTCCCGCCTCAATTTTTCTGATCTCCCTCTTTGGGTGTATTTCTATATGTTCCTTTTCTCATCTGGTGACCCGGAGGTGATTGTGGGGGTCTCCTGCACTCACTGCCTTTCTATAGGCTTTAAGTCTTGTTTCCATTGCCTTTGCAGAAAAGTTTATGCCTTAGAACAGTGCTCCTGCTACGGTACTCTTAACCTCTATGGTTGCTTCATGAGATTTGCTTCTTTTTGTTTTATTGTGCTAATGTTGTAAGGCTAGCACCTCATTCCACTGCATTCACGTTAACTACCACTGGCAGGAAGGCTCTTTTATTTAAGCAGGTTCTGATGGGGTAAGAGTTGGCAATTTCGTTTGTTATTTTTTGGGAATGGAAGTTGACAGACGAAGGTGAAGGGGAAATGTTTGAGGTTTGCAACCTGGGTGCTGAAAAACAGTTGAACTGGGTTCCAAACGGGGAGAGAAGGTGATTGTTGATACTGTACCCGGAAGCACAACGAGACTAATTTGATTCATCCCTTATTCTCACCCTTGGACCATGTGGTTTATGGTTGGAACTGGTCCCTTGACCGGGGTTCGTGCCAGTTCATGGGTATGATCGGCCTTGTTTAGGGCGGTCTTGGGCTGAACCCGCCGGGTGCTTAAGTCCAGTTTCAGCATCAGACGTTCGACTTAGGGAAAGAGTTGGGTATGTTTCAGGACCTCAATTAACTTGTACGATCATCATTCCCTTTTTTTTTTTTTATTGGAACGATGGCTAGGCCACAAACTCAGTATCCGGAGTTTTGTCCTGATTAATCTGAGTCGACCGCTTGCAGGGTCTAATTGAGGGAATAAGTCTTTTAACGTTGATTTTTTCGTTCCCATGGGGAATCGAACTCCTGATCATGGTTAAAAGACATCAGTTTCTGAATCAACTGAATTATTAGATGTTAGTGTATGGTCTACATTCCGAATCCATGCGCTTATCCCCAGCAAGCAACTCCTTTATCCTTCTCTTTTTGGTCATATTGCTGTCTACAATGAATTAATGTCCCACGTTTGTTTGTATTTTCATACTTGAGTTTATACCGTTCAACTTATCGGATAAACCAAAAAAAAAAAAAACCTCTTAGTTTTCGTGTAGTTAAAGAGTTAGTGGTATATTAAAACAACCAAATCTTTTCATCTAAATTTTGTCATAATTTCGAATTAGTAAAATTTGAAATTTGTTCGATTCCTACAAGTGATTAAAGTGTATTCTCAATAACCACTAAAAAGGTTAAAAAAAATAATTTATTATTTATCATAAGATGTTTGATTTAAATTGAAATTATTTTTTTTTATCGAGATTCCATATTTTGAATTATAATTATACTTTAATACAATTTAGTGGACATAGATAATAACTAAAGGGTCTCTACGAGGGAATTAATTTTACATGAGAGTTTAATTTAACAAAAATTAAATTTCTAAAAAATTTCAATAATTTTGAATTGATGTAAATACTCTTCAACTCAAATAAAAAATTTAATGGATGATACTCGACTTGGGGAAACGATGCCGTTTTGGCTCGAATTGAAAAGGAAAAATAATAGAAATGGATATGGCTTTAGGGGAGGGATAGCTGGAAGGCGAAAACAATGGAGTTGGGATTCCAGGTATCAGCAACTCTACCAAGAGAGAGACTTTTTATAAATTATGGGCTCTTCAGTCAACAAGATAGGCATTTGCTCCTCCTGCGAAGCTCTTCTTCTGCTACTGCTTCTTGCAGAAGCATCCTTCTTCGCGCCAAAAGGAATTGGGCTTCAGGATCAGCGGGAGAACCTGTTTTGGACAAAGAAACTGCTAGTTTCGCTTTTGACTCAGAACCCCAGTTGAGAACTCAGTACTACTCCGACTCCGTCTCTGACTCCGACGAAACCTCGTCTTCTTCATTCTTGTCGTTGACCGAGAAACCAGACAGGAGCATGGTTTTGCTCGACGACTACGAGATGGAGGAACTCGACTTTTCTCAAAGCTCCAATCATCGTAGTGGTACTTTCTTCTTTTGTTTAACAAATGTTCGATTGAATACCTGAACGAACTGGGTTGATGTTGTTTTGTTGTAGCAGGGTATGTGGCCGTTCTAGGCAAGCCCAATGTGGGGAAGAGCACGCTTTCTAATCAAATGATTGGCCAAAAGCTGTCTATTGTTACTGATAAACCTCAAACCACCAGGCACAGAATTCTTGGTATATGTTCTGGCCCAGAATATCAGGTTTGCATTTTGTTATTTCCCGTGTTTCATGTCTTAATATAAATATAGCATTTTAGGTATTGAGCAATAATTGATTAGATCCTTTTTTTTTTATTTTTTTGAAGACCATCGGTGCTAGTGCAAGAATTCGAGTTACATATTCAGTTGAGTAGCATAACAATGATCATCAATTGTCTTTTGCTTGTTGCTTTAAAACTTGAACCCTATTCTTATCATTGACGTTATTAGTATTCAATGTCATATCCGATTCAAAGTTTTGTGTTTTGAAGACTCCATTAATCAGCTTCTTTTTGAACAAGAACCATCCGTGCATAAAGTGAGCGACGTGTTTGGTTGAGATCCTTATCAACAAACAAAGCATCTAGATATCTAAACCCACGATTAGTTTAGTCACAACTATCCTGCTCCTCCTCAGTTCCCTACACGTTGCTGATTAGGACTACATTTGTTTGGCCTTAAACTATTGATCTGGAATATGGCTTTGGTTGCAGATGATACTTTATGACACACCTGGTGTTGTTGAGAAGAAGATGCACAAGTTGGACTCTATGATGATGAATAATGTCCGCAGTGCTGCCATCAATGCAGATTGTGTTCTTCTTGTTGTTGATGCATGTAAGGTGCCCCAAAAGGTACAATGGTTATCTTGAAAGATGGCTTTGAAACTCTGAACTTCTGTAATTGATATCTCAACTACTTTATTTGAAGATTGAGGAAGTATTGGAAGAAGGTGTGGGAGATCTCAAAGATAAGCTGCCCACCTTGCTTGTGTTAAATAAGAAGGACCTAATAAAACCTGGTGAAATTGCAAAGAAACTTGAGGTAAAGTCTGCTGATTGAAATTTACATTGTTTTACCAGCTGATGTGCAATTTGAATCCAATTACAGGCACCTGTACACTGAATTTGCACTTTCAAAGAGCCTGTTTAATTTTGTGGATGAGATTATTATCATTAGTTGTTTGTTCCATACAATGAGTTATCTCAAATTCAATCACTTACCTTTCTTGCATAAATTTCACTTACATTGCAGTGGTATCAGAAATTCACTGATGTTGATGATGTTATACCTGTTAGTGCCAAATATGGGCATGGGGTAGATGATGTCAAGGACTGGATCTTATCAAAACTTCCGATTGGGCCAGCTTATTATCCAAAGGTACATAATTATTTAAACATAGGGCCCTTTTGTTTTTGCCTTTGTTGTCTTCCTTTTGTTGATAACAAAAAAAGAAAGTTAAATCTATTCCCTGAGGTGTTGTATGATCACAACTATTGTCTTTATGGATTTTGAAGATGCATACTGATCTTAAGCCTGTTAATTGAGGAAACCTGCTTGGATAGTGTGCAGAAAGGAGAGACCAGTATGAAAAAATAAAATAAAATAAAATAAAAGGACTTGATTTTCAACTTGCATATAATGTTAGATTGTAAATTGAATGTGAGATATCTTCTTCATGTTAGATTGCTTCATCTCCACAAAGGAGTTACATTGTTCATCAACTTTGCGAATGACTATTATTTCATCCTTTTATTGTGAAATACTTCTGATCTGTGTACCTACTTTTGTTATCCCTACTGGTAGTCTTGTGGTTTTACTTACCCAATTGAAAGGCGTGTTAAATGAAATATTCATTTGTTGTTTCCTCAAGTACTCAGGACATTGCAAGTGAGCACCCAGAAAGATTTTTTGTGGCAGAAATTGTTAGAGAGAAAATCTTTATGCAGTATCGTAATGAAGTTCCATATGCATGTCAGGTACAACCATACACATTTACCAGCATAATCAGCTTTCCTGTTGCAGAAACATGAACTTCTTTTGTGCGGGTGGTTGTAAATTGAATGACCATCTTTCTTCTTTTCACATTGCTTTCCTTTCTTAATTTTGATTGCTTTTATCACCTAAGTCTAAAATTTACGCTTCCATGTTTGGGAATTTTACAGGTCAATGTAGTGACATACAAAGCTAGGCCAAATGCAAAAGATTTCATTCAAGTTGAGATTATCGTTGAGAAAACTTCGCAGAAGATTATTCTTATTGGCAAGGTTACATTCTCCAGTCCCTTTGAGTTATTGCCTATTCTATCAAAGTATAATTTTGTTTGGCATCCAGTTGAGCTAGGGGAAAATTTTCTTAGGCTGGCTAGGCTTATTAAAATAAAAGCTGGAGGGGAGCAATGTGGTGTGAGAATTCCACCACGTAATGACTAGCCTGGCTGAGGGTCTGCACTTGGCCTTCTAGAATCTGGTCTGGTGGATACGTGGAGTGGTTTGGGCTTGCTATATGCAGGCTGCTGCTAGTTCATGGGCTTCAAGTCTGCCTATTAAGTTTTTTACTACCATTTCTGTGACGATCAGTTCCACTTCCACCGTCTCTCTGATGACAGTGGTATATCAGGTCCAGTTAGGCTGCTGAAATTGATCCAGATCTTTATAAGATGGAGTACCCACATGCTTAAATTTGACAAGATTGATAATTATTTTTTTGGTACCATGTCTTGGACACCGTCCGGAAGCCCCGACTAATCCGGACCGACCTCTGCAGTGGCTCCTTTCGGAGGGTGAGTCTTCCAATTGGGAACGCTCCATACAAATGAGACAAGATTGATAATGGTGAGCTAGTGAGCCAGCCAAATATAGCCCGGGGTAATAACTTTTACATTTGTTACATGTCAGGCCCTAATATCCACATAAATTTCACAACCGGTGGGGGCAGGAGGCTAGGGTCAACTTATAATTTTAGCAGATGGAGATATGATAGCAAGTATCAGAACTTAAAGGTTCTGATCCCGTGGCAGCTGACAATAGGATTAGACCCGTCTTCTCTAATAACCCATATGAAAAAAGAAATGTGGAAAATAATAGATGTCTATACAAAGAAAAGAGCATTTTGTTTTAAAGAATAGCCTTGCTTCTCACATTTATTTATCTGTATTATCTGTAGGATGGGAGAGCTTTGAAGCTACTTGCAACAGCTGCGCGCCTTGATATTGAAGACTTCTTGCAGAAGAAAGTTTATCTAGAGGTGCTAATTTTCCCCAAAAGGAGAAAAAAAGAAAGAAAGAAAAATCAACTTCCACTTTCTTGTAACACATGAACTACTATTGTTTAATGACCTACTTAGCCTAGCATAAAAATGACATTGTATCTCTTTGCCAACGTTGTAACAGGTAGAAGTGAAAGTAAAAGAGAATTGGCGGCAAGATGAAGGACTCTTGAAACATTATGGTTATGGAGGACAGATTAGAGTGGTCTAGTGCGGTGCTTGATCAGCAAAATTTGGGACATAACTAGATCCAGACATGGAGCTCAGTGGAAGTCGGGCAAGAAGAAGAACAAGTGATGACTACAAAGATTATAAGATATGTCAACCAATGTCTTACATTGAATGAAAGAAGTTATGCCCATTATCTGTACTCTCCATGCCTTCAATTATTTAGTCTGATTCTTTTTCATACGTACATAAGGCGGATACCCTGGGAAAAAAGAAGTCCTATGTTGTTGTCTGTTGTCACTTTGACTAGTACTATGTGACCGAGGTTGCTACAATACAAATGCCCTAGCTATGAAGAAAATTAAAAATTGACTAAATATATTCCCCGAGGCAAAGTGTGGCTTACTGATAGAAGGACAATGCTTTAATGCTGAATATATGGTTGACTGAAGTTGAGATTATGTTTAGTTTATTTTAATTTTAAAATTATTAATATTTAGTTCTTTGCAGGAAATTTAATTTTAATTATGAAAATATAATGATTAAAATGAATCTAGATTAGTCGAAGAAGAAGAGTTTGTTTCTTTGCTGGCCTTCGATATGCAGTTTAACCAAGGCCCAAGCAGAACTGGTTCTTTCGTTGGCCGACTGGTTCAGTCCAGGCCCGTCGGTAAGAAGGCTCGGTGCGGAAGTTAACAGTCATGTGCGCACGTTAGTAAATCTCTAACGTGCGCCTCGCGGGTACCTGTACGTGTGGTTTGTATGGCAGATCCTGCATTTTTACGCTTCTGAGTACATATGAGAGAGAGAGAGAGAGAGAGAGAGAGATTGGGGCGGGCGTGTGATCTTTCATCCTTTGAATGAGTGGGGTAACGTCAATGTCAAATGCTATATTGTTCTGCAAAATAACGACAATGGCACGACAGATGTTCTCCCATGTCTAAAAGGGTACGTGCCCATCTAACGCAATTCACTCCGTCGGCTACGCTGTTAAAGGAAATGCATTAATTAGAGAGAGAGAGAGAGAGAGAGAGTGAGAGAGAGAGAGGAACTGGTTTTGCTTTAAAAAGGTTATGATTCGGTATTTAAAATTATATTTTTGATTAAATTAATTTTAGAAAACAATCATAATTTTTGTGAAGTGATCTTTTTTAACATTTTTTTTTATTTTTAAAACTTAATTTCAAAATTTTGATTAAAAGATTTTAATATTTTTTTATTAGATCGATTATCCATTTATCTATAGTTTTATATATTGGATTATATGGGCAGTGCTCTTTTGGATTACCTATTATTCGAGTCGTGTGGACCAGAAAAAGCGAAAGAGGAAAGAGGAGAAAAAACTAACAAAAGCTTGCTAGAGTCAAAATGGCTATTTGGAAACTCAAATTAAAGTTAAAGGTTTGGTCCAGGAAGAGGCCAAAAAGAAAATTAAGGGAAGAAGAAAGAAAGAAAAGGGCAGGGGCACATGCAACCCACAACAACTTCATGTTATTGTAGGACCAATTAGATCTCTCTCTCTCTCTCTCTCTCTCTCTCTCTCTGAGACGTGTGGATCACTAGGGATATGGTAGACCCTTAAATTGATCTTGAGGTTGGACCAACTTTTGGAAATTAGCTTTGGTGTAACGATCAACAGGCTCAAGAAAAAAAAATCGCAGTAAACTATGTTTGGGTCCTGTCCTGTTTTAAGTCCCTATGGCTATTGGTGAAGGGTCTTTGTTAGGTTCTTGTTTGTGAATGTGATAATCAATGGTTCTCATAAAAAAAAAAATCAATAATCTTGTTTATTTTATTTTATTTTATGGGAGGCCATTGGCCTTACATCTGTCTCTTTTTTGTGGACGTTATGATGGAGCCTTTCCAATTTCTAGCATGTTCTCATGTTGCTCCAAGAATATAAATCTCTCTATCTCTCTATCTCTCTCTCTCTCTCTCTCAAGATATTTATTCCAAGGCAATTTAGAGGGTCGAATTAGTTGGAACTAGATGCTGAAATATATTACTTAAGAGTTATGGAGGGAAAAACTCTTATAGTAATTACTATTTCTTTGAAAAATTTAAATTAATAAAGGAAATATTATCAATTTTTTATATCTTTACACAAATTTTATTTAAGCTACTAAAAATTTTTCTGACAGTATGACCTAAAATACATGTTCGCTTCTTTAATATAAAATTTTGATTTTGTTCCAAATTATAATGATTTTAATTTGCATAAGAATTGAAGACGGGGCAAGAAGAAAAAGAAATTGGACCTTCCCTTCTGTGATATTAAGGAAATTGGCATTTTTAACGATATGAAACCAAGAATTTTCTTAACATTTTTCATTTTTTAATGATACTAAACCAAGAATGATGAAACAGAAGCTTACTAGGTTGGTTTGAAAACATGTGTATGAGCCAAATGTCCAAATTTACAGTGAGATTTGCAGGAAGGTGAAATAGTCTCAGCCACGGACATTTACAATTTTACCAAGAACTGAACCACTTTTTGTCACTTTCTTACCCGTGATAGTGGCTTACACCAGCTTCACTTTCAGGTTAAAAGGACAAAACGGTTAAACCCATCAATGTCCTCTTCCTTTCCCCTGCTCCTCAGTCCTCAATTTTTATAGAGAAGTGAAGAAGAAGAAGAGCCTCACCAATTCAAGGTTCCCACTTCGGGAGAGAGAGAGAGAGAGAGAGAGAAAGATGAAGTATCTGGCATTTGCATTTCTTCTCCTAGTGCTTTGGGTACAACCAAAGGTTGAAGCAGGAGATGGGTTCATAAGAACAAGAGGAGTGCATTTTGTGTTGAATGGTCTGCCTTACTACGCAAATGGTTTCAATGCTTATTGGTTAATGTATATTGGTTCAGACGCATCTCAGAGAAGCAAAGTCTCATCTGTTTTTCAAGAAGCTTCAAGCCATGGTCTTACTGTAGCTAGAACTTGGGCTTTCAGTGATGCTGGTTATAGGCCTTTGCAGTCCTCTCCTGGCAACTACAATGAGCAAACTTTTGAGGTTTCCATCTCTCTCTCTCTCTCTCTCTCTCTCTCTCTCTCTCTCTCTCTCTCTCCCCCCATGAAATGCTTCATGAGCTTAAGTGGCCTTTCATGTTCTCTTGCATTGTTGCCTGTATCATTACATCTAATGTTTTTCTTATTTGAAATTTATGAAAAAGGGGTTGGATTTTATTATTTCTGAGGCAAGAAAGTATGGAATTAAGCTTATACTAAGCTTGGTGAACAACTACGAAAGCTTTGGTGGAAAAAAGCAGTATGTGGACTGGGCTAGGAATCAAGGGCAGTATTTGCCCTCTGATGATGATTTCTTCAGAAACCCTGTTGTTAAAGGTTACTACAAGAATCATATAAGGGTAAATTATGTTTTTCTTCTTTAACTTGATTTTATTTTTATGAGGTTGTTTTTAGACAGAGTATTATAGTATGGTATCAGTTCTTAATTTGTTTGTTTTTTTCCCATGAAGACTGTTCTTACCAGGTATAATAAGTTTACTGGAATCCATTACAAAGATGACCCAACTATCATGGCTTGGGAGCTCATGAATGAGCCAAGATGCACATCAGATCCCTCTGGGAGAACTATTCAGGTCAGGACAAGTTAATTTTTAAATAATTAATAACACCACAACATATAACTGCACGATAATTTGATTAAATTTTAAATTATATAAAATTTTAATATAAGTGAATGCATTATCTAATATGTAAATGAACGGTTGAAGTACAAAATAATTAATAAAACCTCTAACTACAAAATTGATTGTTCTGGATCCGACCGTTGATTCATAAAAGTTAAGACTCTGGGAGCTAAATGTCCTCATCCATGTGTCTATAGCTGCATATATACATTAGACCCCTTAACCAATGTTTCAGGTTCGAATTTTAGGAATGAAAAAAATTATGTTGCGAAAATAGCCTTCAGAATGGGTCACTGTAAGTCTCGAACTAGATTAGTCAGAACATAACTCTAGACACCCAAAAATAGCTGTATATATTAAAAAAGAAACCTCGAATGCTTATTTGTTAAATCTTTTATTATACTATTTCGTTGAAATCCCATTGATACATATTGCCTGTGATGTTGGCTTCATTATTTTCAAGCAAATGTGAAATAAAGCTGCACATGCACATCCATCAATTCTTTTGGCCTTAATGGATACATGGCAAACGGCCTTCTTTTCTCATTTTTTATGGCCGTTTTAAAGTCTTTCCACATGGGCATGTATGAATTTTGTGCCCATTGTTGTGCCCATCTTCTTTCTCATATCTTCAGGCCCACAAGCCTCAATATGTCTAACTTTCACTCTCTCCCTCGATACAATGTCTATGGAAATGCTTTCATCGTGGCTGGACACATGGTGCACTCTGTTTGGCTGAATCTTTCGTTGTATATATTTTATGCAATAATTTAATTGTTTGGCCGGTTGCATCAACCCTCATGAATATCATATGTATCGGTTTCAATGGAACTTCGGGCTGATTTGTCTCCTATAATGTTCGTGTTCGTGCAATAGGGTTGGATAACAGAGATGGCCTCCTATGTGAAGTCAATAGACAGAAATCACTTGCTAGAAGCCGGCTTAGAAGGATTTTATGGAGGTTCATCACCTCAAAGGATGAGTCTGAATCCTGGTTTCAATATAGGATCAGACTTCATAGCCAATAACCGAATTCCTGGCATAGATTTTGCTACAGTTCACTCATATCCAGATCAATGGTAACATAACAAACAACACAAGGAAACAATGCCTGTCTTTTAAATGTGATTTTAACCAATGCTTTCCTATTTTGATACTTACGTACAATGTTGTTGAATGTCCAGGTTATCCTCCTCAAATGATCAGTCTCAACTTTCATTCCTGAATAATTGGCTTAGTGCACACATCCAGGATGCCCAAAACATTCTTCACAAGCCACTTCTTGTTGCAGAATTTGGCAAATCTAGCAAAGACCCAGGTTTCAGCACATATAAGAGAGATATGCTATTCAATACTGTCTATAACAACATATACTCATCGGCAAGAACAGGAGGTGTGGCTGCAGGAGGCCTGTTTTGGCAACTTTTGACTGAAGGCATGGACTCTTTCCGCGATGGCTATGACATTGTCTTGAGTGAGAACCCTTCAACTGCAAGCATAATCGCTCAACAATCTAATAAGCTTAACCGGATTCGCAAAATGTATGCTCATATGAGAAATGTTGAGAAGTGGAAGAAAGCAAAGGCCATTAGGAGGGCTCAATGGTTGGCTGGGAGTAGAGGCAAAAACATTGGAAACTAAGCATAATGTTTGAGAATTTGAGAGTACTTTGCTAAAATTTGGCGGTGGGCGTTTGGTGTTTTCCTTCTTAGAGATGATTTGTTCATCCAGGAGGGTAGTAATGTGGGAGTTATGTGGGTTTCATGAGTTTTTAACTGATCTATACCTAAATGTTGTCAAGAGGTAGAGGAAAAACCTCTGCTCTACATGTTGTGTTTTGATTATAAACATGCTATAGAGTCACTAATTCTATGTCCCAAGTTGTGTAATGTTACATTACATAATATTTACCAGTAAATAAAAAGCCCTTTTTCGTTGCTTGGAAGTCATTTGTGGCCATTGCCTTCACACTTACCATAGACAGATATGACCTCTGATTTTTTATTTTTTTTTGTAGTTTGTTTGAGCGGGTATTGAATACTACTCGTGATGGGGTGTTTTCCAAACTGGGTATTGGACTATGATTTTATCATGGTTATTTGTTTTCAAACTCTCTTCTATCTTTCGCATCAACCATTTCATAATTGATATGACAGAGAATTTTGAACAAAATTTAGTTTCATTACTTTTTATGCAAAATTTGTTTGGCTAAATTAAGGTTTGGAGTAAATGAATTTATGACCAAAATAACCATGGAAACTTTGGAAGTGACCTTTATAAATATTATCTTATATAAAGCATTTCATGATTGATGTGTCTGACAAATATTGAAAAAATTCTGATTATACTACTTTTTATATAAAACTTATTGGGCCATCTCAGTCATTAAATTTCAGGTTTATAATTGATTTGGATAACAAAGTTTAGTATTTCCCAAAATTTACTTTGGGTTTAAAACAATTGTAACTTCAAAAAAAATGCAATTCTCTCAAATTCTGTTCTCTCAAATCTGCCCAAAAGTGAACCGAAATGACTGGGTCGAGGAAACTACCCTCTACAGATTTCGATCTTGGGACCTGTGGATTATGGAGGCTTAGCCACTCTAATTTGTAATGTAATGTTCAACAAAATTTGTTTCTTTGTAAATATTCCCTTTTGAAACCATTGGAAATTTGGACAGTACGATGTTTTCAGATGAATGTCTGGGACTTCCATATAATTTGAAATCATCCTCGTGTCTATGTTCCTAGAAATTTTGTTGATTCTTGTATGGGTCTCATTTGTAAATTACACTTTTTGGTTTTCCTAAGAAGCATGAGTCTTAATTAGGCCCTAAGTGAGAAGATTATTTGCAGCTGCAACCACAGCTTGCACTGAACCTAGTGAATTTCTGGCTTCTAAGAAGACTGAGGATGAGAGAACTTCCAATACCCATTATTCTCCAACCCAAGTAGAGATCTTAGAATGTAATTCTCAGCTCATAAATTATGTTAAAAGTGGTCGTTTGAGCGACGCTCGTCAGTTGTTTGATAAAATGCCTCAGAAAGACGAGGTTTCGTGGACTACTATGATATCTGGTAATGCCAATGCCCGGGATTCGTCCGAAGCTTTAATGTTGTTTTCTGATATGTGGCTTGACCCCTCTGTCAGGATTGTCTTTCATTTAAGGCATGTGGGCTGAGACTGAAAGCGAAAACGGCGAATTGCTTCACGGTTATTCAGTGAAATCGGATTTAGTGAACTCTTGTCTTTGTGGGGAGTGCCTTGCTGGATATGTACATGAAGACTGGAAAAGTAATGCTGGGTTGTAGGGTCTTTGATGAAATGTTCATCAGAAATGTGGTTTCTTGGACTGCCGTGATTGCAGGTCTTGTTCGTGCGGATTACAACAAGGAGTCGTTGGCTTATTGTTTGCAAATGTGGAGATCTAGGGTTAATTGTGATTCACACACGTTTGCTATTGCATTGAAGGCTTGTGCTGATTCGGGTGCTATGAAATATGGCAGGGAGATTCATACCCAAACACCGAAAAGAGGCTCTAGTTTGCACTCTTACGTTGTTAACACTCTTGCCACTATGTGCAAGTGTGGAAAATTAGACTATGTGCTTGTTTGAACGAATGACAATCCAGAATGTTGTTTCATGGACAATGATTATCACAACATTTGTCCAGATGGGTCAAGAGAAGCTTGCGGTGCAAGCTTTCCTTCACATGTTAGAATCAGATATCAGTCTGAATGAATACACTTTTGCAGCTGTTACTTCTGGTTGTGCAGGTCTTGCAAGGATTGAATTTGGTGAATTAACTACATGCCTCCGTTTTGCAAGTTGGACTTATGGATTCTTTGTCTGTCACAAATTCCATAATGACCATGTAGGGCAGTTAGATTCTGCTGCTGCAGTTTTTGATGCAATGGCTGTAAGGGACATCAGTTCTTGGAGCACTATAATTGCAGGGTTCTCTCAAGGAAGCGACAGTGGCAAAGCATTTGAGATTCTGTCATTAATGAGAAAGGAAGGACCATAACCTAATGAGCCTCTGGCTAGCGTGCTTAGTGTGAGTGGAAATTTGGTTGTCCTTGAGCAGGGGAGGCTAATTCATGGTCATGTTCTCTCCCTTGGTTTCGAAAATATAGATATAATTCAAAATTCTTTAATCAACATGTATTTCAAATGTGGGAGCATAGAGAAGGCTGAACATGTGTTCAATTCAGCCGGAGATGACAACATTGTAACTTGGACCGCCATGATTAACGGCTATGCTGAACATGGGCTGAGCCAAGAAGCTATTAACTTATTTGAGATGATCCCCAATGTTGGTTGAGGCCAGACTCTGTGACCTATATTGGTGTTCTCGGTGCATGTAGCCATGCTGGGCTTGTTGATCTTGGTTTCCACTACTTCAACTCCATAAGCAAGGACTACCAGATTAGTCCTTCAAAGAACACTGTGGCTGCATGATTGATCTTCTATGCCGAGTTGGAAAGTTACATGATGCAGAGGTCATGATCAATACCATGCCATTTGATGCGATTATGTTGTTTGGTCAAGTCTTTCAAGAGCTTGTTCAGCCCATGGTGATGTTGAGCATGGAAGGTGTGCCGCAGGGAAGATTCTGGAATTGGATCCAAATTTTGCTGGCACCCACATCACGTTGGCTAACATTTATGCCACAAGAGGGGATGGCAGGAGGCAGCAGACATAAGAAAGTTTATGAAAGCAAAAGGGTTAATAAAAGGAGCTTGGATGGTCTTGGATTAAGGTAAAGGATCACCTGTCTGCATTCATAGCTGGTGATCAATCCCATCCATGGGGAGAAGATATATATTTCATGCTGGATTCATCGACTTCAAGGACTGATATTAATGATAATTGGTTTCTTTGCTATATGACGTTGAAACTTGAAACTTGAAACTAGTAGAATGACAGCGTTTATGTGGTCGTAGTTTCCTCTTTACTGGTATATTGACGGGCCAAAAGTGATACCAGCAAGCTGAATTTGTTAGATTTCTCACAGAATTAATGGCCGCTGTGGTATCAGATATGTGGGAGGTTTTTTCAGTCAATTTCAAGAATTGCCAACAAATTTGGGAAGTGATTTCTTATGTATTTGATGAGCTTGATTATGGGATGGCTGATGGCCATTTTTCTGAAAGTGGCAAAGTCCTCCTCAATCAAGACCAACACCAAAATAAGGTTGCAGAGCAGTAGAGTTCTGAAAAATGAATGGTTCAAAAATTGGATCCTTTGAAGATGGCCAGTACCTAACAAAGAGCAATTTATCCATATATATAGACCGGAAGAGAGCTCTCTATGCCTTACATGTTTCGTGTGAATTCAAAGAGAAAACAGAACTTACCTAGTCGGCAGAATTAATGAGATATATATAGTTTGCCTATGTGAGTCTCTTATGCGTATGAGGTGTTAAAACCCTAGTTTCTTTCACAGAATTAATTGCCACTGTGGTATCAGATATGTGGGAGGTTTTTTCAGTCAATTTCAAGAATTGCCAACAAATTTGGGAAGTGATTTCTTATGTATTTGATGAGCTTGATTATGGGATGGCTGATGGTCATTTTTCTGAAAGTGGCAAAGTCCTCCTCAATCAAGACCAACACCAAAATAAGGTTGCAGAGCAGTAGAGTTCTGAAAAGTGAATGGTTCAAAAATTGGATCCTTTGAAGATGGCTAGTACTCTAAACCCTAAATCCTAAACCCTGTCTCATTTGAACTTTGGAAGCGAGCAAGCAATTATCTTGGTCATCAGTCTTCAACCATCTCTATCTCCAAGACTTCATTGAAGGTAGAGACTCCCACACAAAGAAACTTTCTTTGACAAGTGAAAAGAACAGCATCAGCCATATGATCTGGAGGAGTTGAAAAACTGAAATCTTTTTCACTTAAAAATGGAACCCTTGCTAACAATATTGGTAATACACTGGATGCAAAAAAGGACTTAAAGAAATTTTCTTCAGCCAGCCATGTAATTTGCAAGGTGTATGAAACAGCTCATTCATTTCCGGTTGTTGGAGGTGGATTTTGCTCCATAGATGATAGCTCTGCTAACTTGAATGGGTTGACTAGCTGTCTGTCAATCTTGAGGAATGAGACCTGCAAAGAACTGTCGGAGGGTGCTCCGGTGGGGGAAGCTCTGATACTCAAGTCAGAGAGCGGTTTTCTATAAGAGAGAAATAGACCGGAAGAGAACTTTGTATGCCTTACTTGTTTCGTGTGAATTCAAAGAGAAAAGAAAACTTACCTAGTTGGCAGAATTAATGAGATATACATAGTTTGCCTATGTGAGTCTTGTATGCGTCCGAGGCATTAAAGCCCTAGTTTCTTTGCAAGGATGATGATGGCCGCAGCCTGGTAAGCAATGCGACTAGCATGATAAAATGGTCAAAGCTAGAGATCTTCATCATTTCAGTCTTGAATTTCTCAAGATAGTCTCTCAATGGTTTGTCGTCCCTCTGTCTCAATGAGAGGAGAGATATGGATTTCCTCTTGGTGCCACTACTGATCAGGAAGTGCATCCTGAACTATTACTGAAGTTGAGAGAAACTCTTGATGCTGAACGAGGGAAGCGAGTTGAACCATGCCAGCGCTTTGCCTTTCAGTGTCATAGGAAAGTGCTTTCACATGCACATGGCCGTGTCTGTCATATCTCTTAAGATCATCATGGCCACAAAATGAGCCATGTGATTCTGGGGATCGATGGTACTGTCCTATCTTTCCATAGGAGGAAGGAGCACGTCGTGAGGTATTGATTCTGTGGAAACCTTGGAGTCGAATGGCAAGAGACCTGTAGCATGCTGAATAAGTTCTTCCCTTCTCATGTTAGCACATCTGAGTTTGTTTGCAACGAGTTCCTCGACCTATTTCCTCATATCATCTGGGTTGTGTCGAGAAGTCACCAAAAGCTCTCGGTGTTCCTTGGGTTCAAGTCATTGTTGGCAGATATGGCCCGACCCATGCGATGAGGATTGTGCTCTTGGTTTGACAACACAGCTGAGTTCTTCCAATTGCTTGCTCATGTTTTGCAGTTTAGATATAAGTCTAGCTATCTCGGGTCGAGTGATCTTTTCTGGAGAGGCTGGAGTGGGGGAGGGATCGGTTGATCTTGTTGTTCGACTGATGGTTGATCTTCAGGCAAATTTGCAGTGGGTGCAACTTCAACAGGGTTGTTAGGCGCCGTCGATTGGATGGTGTTTGTCGGCATAGCAGTGTGCCGTCCCATTACAGATGTGGTTCTGGAAGCAGTTATGGCTTTTATGGGGAGAGACGGGTTAAAGAATGAGTTTCTTTCTAGTCTATTCTCATGGATGGTGTCAATCTGTTGGAAATGTGTTTAACTCCACAGATGATAACTCTGTTGACTTGAACAGATTGACTAGTCGTCTGTTGATCTTGAGGAATGAGACCTGCAAAAAACAGTCAGAAGATGCTCTAGCGGGGGAGATTCCGAAACTCAAGTCAGAGAGTGGTTTTTGATAAGAGAGAAATAGATTGGAAGAGAGTTCTGTATACCTTATGTGTTTCGTGTGAAATCAGAGAGAAAAGAAAACTTATCTGACTAGCATGATTAATGAGGTATATATTGTCTGCCTATGTAAATCTTGTATACATCTGAAGCGCTAAAAGCCTAGTTTTTTTTGTGAAGATATCCAGAGATTATGAGGATCACAGCGAAAAATTTCAAAAGATTTGAAACACTATTATTTGAAAAGATCCAAATCATAAAAGATTCTTTTGCTTATCGGTTGTAACAAAAAATTTCCTTTCTAGTTACAGGAGGTTAACTTCGTATTTTAAGGGGGAGCACATACAGCTTTTAGCCAAATGGACACATGGAGCACCGAGAGGAGTCTGGTCGGTACATACCGAGAGGGTAGACCATGTCTACCCATTTGGGAGATAAATGCTATATTAACGACACGCTTCCAATGCATCATGTCCCATGGCCTATGTTTTCGAAAGGTTCCGAGTCTTGTGATAATGGGGCCATGCTCCAGCATCAGCCAATTGAACTCTGCTTCGAGCTATTGAACTCTGATTGTTGGCCTTAATTTCTCTCTCAATAATTAGAACTATTGTTTGGCATGGATAGGAGAAAGGAAAATGTGCATACATCAACCTATCCAGAAATACAGTTCATTTACAGAAACCACCTGCCGCTTGACTTTCAGATGATTCTGGAGATATGCTCAAGCACTGCATGTCAATGTTCTCAATGAAGAGTTGCTACTTCCTGTTGAAGATGGCAAGGATGAGTCCAGGGATGGAAGAGGTTTTGCCCAATGTTATCAAAACCGTATTGCATATTGACCCGTGAATTTTAAAATTATAGTTCAACCGACTTAACCGTGGGTCAACGTGATTAAACTATTGGTTTTTTTAATAATAATTAAAAATATATAAAATTATTTTTTAAAAATAAATATATATATTAATTTCATATATAGTATATCAGAACCACTGGTTTTTTTTAATATATATAATGAATTTTTAAAATAAATATATAAAATTATATTTTAATAATAATTAATCGCGGTTGAATTATTTAAATGATATTTTATTCAAACCGAACTGTTTTTCATTCAGACTATGGTCCAACTGCAGCAAGGAATGGTTATGAAAACAATGGTTCTGCCCTTCTTTGTTTTGGTTTTGTTTGTTATGTAATTTATTGTGGTGGAAGGGTGTGATTCTTCACTAAAATTTAAGTGCACAAAGAGAGAGCGGGAGAGAGAGAGAAATCTGCTATTGTAACTTAGCACCTTCAATTCTAAAGGATGTCTTTGTTGTTGAATTGTTGCATCAAGTGTAAAAAATGGCTTCGGCACCGTGGTAGAGGCTGCCATTACCAGAAGTAAAGATGATTTTCGATGCTAAAGTTTACTATTATAATAATTATTGTATATTCATTTATCAAGAAACCTTACTTTTTTCCCCCCCTAAAAAAGGCTTAAATTTCTATGCAACTTTTTTTTTGGTCTTAATTGAGAAATATTACTAGTAAAATAAAACAAATATGAGATATATAGAAGACACGTGGTGAACTCAAAACTCCCTTAGTAAGGTAAGGTTCCACATATGGGATGGTTCTTTCTCTTAATATATACATATATATTTTCCAGGGCATTTGCTTGAATTCTCTGGTCAGCACTTAGCATTTTATTAATGGAAGTATAATGTAGTCTAGTGTACCATATCTTTTGATTTTGTGACTCGCTTCAAGACCAAAAGTCAGTACAATGCTTCATTTTGCTTAAGCTTAATACGCATGCTTTTTTTTTGGTCCCTGACCCCGTGTCTTGAGCTTCGCTCTAACTAATCCGAGTGTCGGGCCTCCAATACACTTATGCTGAAATCTGTCTATAAATCGCTGCAATGACATTAGGAAAGCTCATCATGCAAGAATTACGATTCAAATTATTATTATTTTTTTTCAAATGCTATACATGATGTTTCATGAATGTTCCACCCTAACAAATCTTCAAATTTTCAACAGAAAAAAAGGCGGCCATGAATCCAGGACCAGAAGCTCATGAAGATTGCCGCAACAGATGGTAAAAGTCGAGCCCTTAAGAAAGTTGTGGCAGAAGTCAATTTTCTTCTTTTCTGCTGCATGTATTATCATCCTAAACCATGGCACGCCTTTCATCATTTCGTACTATGCCTTCAATGCTTTGAAACTATCAACAAAACATGCTGCAGATTCCGATGGAGGTTTATCTATTCTAAAATGCAATCAGCCTCACTATAACTTCCACAGATGTAGATTAACAATTCGGGAAATAAATTGCATCCTATCTTATGTCAAATATGCAGTACAAAGTTCATCTATCATCCTTGAACCAACTCCGGATCACGCAGAAGCAAAATACGAAAGCACCCAGAGCAACTAGAATACGAACCCACAAATAGGAATTAAACGCTTCCAACACAAATGCTGACCATAACCTAAACCATAAGATGGAGAAAATGGATCCAACGGTAGCACCAACAAGCACTTGGCTGACCGTATGAAATTGCTGTGAAACCCTTAACCATGCCTGAAACGAAAAACAATATAAATTAGATGAGTAAAATCTTAACATTTTTTTGGTTTTCACTTTAAACTCTTGGATTATGTTGGTAATGTGGGAATCGGAAGAAAGACCAATACGTGAAAATTTTAGGCTAATTTGCTCCATATATTTGCATCAAGGGGGAAATGTGAAGCCCTTAATCGGGGTAGTTTAATCGGGGTAGTAAGTTCCCCCATCTTGACCTTGGATAACTTATTTACCCCCTGGTACGTCATTTTCTTTCAATGCAAAATTGTGGAGCTAGAAGTAAAATTTTGCAATGATAGTGGTAATTTTCAAATTACTCCATTTTATCCTTCCGATGTGAACCGAATGTAACCTTGTATTTGTTGGCTCCTAGACAAGGGACGAGCTACACTTTTTAAGAGCTAACTCGCAGCTCACACAAAGAGCAACTCAACTAAGCCAGTAAGCCTTGCGTGAGGTTCAAACATAAGAGCTTGGGTGCAATGCAATCAATCTAAATGTTCTACAAATATATATTAGATGTATCACCACTTCAAGTTTTGAGCTGGATGTAAGCATATGCATTATCGTGTTCAATTAGTATATTTAGCAATCATTAGTATCATGATACTTACAAAAGATGAACCAAGTATGACTGTTAGTGCACTGATGATTAACGAGATGTCATTGACCCCCAACCATTCCACCACTGCAAAAAGCATACAGTAAAACAGAATTACAATGCCTACAGAAGAAAAGCGACTGCACAAGCTAAAACAAGAGAATGACAATAACGGCAAGTGTATTGGTAATACCTCGTATTCCCATGGATGAAGGAAAAACATATAAGAAAATGCATAAGGGAAAAACAAGGCAACTGAACCACAAAATAGCAGCGACAAAACAATTAATGGCAATGCAAAAGCATGAATCAACATGAGCAATCAAAACAGCAATAATCCCATATCTTGGGTGACAGAAGAGGGCACGGCCAACCATCTCCATGGGAGGCTAGAGGCTAAACATTTTTGTGCACCTTGAGTGACAGCCAAGCCAAAGTACGTAAAATGGGAATCCCAGGGTCCTCAAATTCTTGATGGAGACAATATATTTCCATACAAAGTCAAAACAGACTTGCATTATTGTATCAAGTTCTTTTTGATGGTACTAAAGATATTTCTCTATACCTTCTCGAAGCAATGGGAGTCTGGAAAATAAAACGTACCTGAAAGAACACTAAACATGGTGATAAAGAAGATGCATTGAGCATGTGAAGATGGCATCCCAGGGTCGGCTTTTCTGTAAGGATAAGGGCGCTCTTGATTTAGTATCCTTTTTAGAATAAACGAGAGCCCAGCATTCGCAACACAACCCGTAGCAGCCCATAAGGCTACAGCATCATGCCTACAAAGAACTACAGCACCCAGAATTGCAGTAAAAATCCATTTGCTCTGCAGCCAAAGGAACCAGCATTATAAGCACCTCCTAGAAGTAGAAATCTCATCTCTCCGTTCAAGATTATACTATACTTTTGCATTCCCAAACATGGTACATAAGACTTCTACCTTCCTAAGAATACCTAGGATAAATCAGCTGTCCTCAAGTTCAAGAATACAATAATTTCAATCTTGGATAACTGCACTTGCTATTTTCACGCTCCAGTCATATCAAAAGAACCAAATGTTGAGCACACTAGAATTAACAAGCAGTTCAATCAATCTAGTATATATGAAAAGAACATAATGTTGGATAAACAGACAACAATAGGTTAAGTTTGAACAATTTCATCATTAATCATCATAAAAATCATGGATCATCATCATCAGAAAATCGTCAAGCAGCAAACAACAGACTTGTTCTTTAAGATTAACATAAACAAGTTCAACAGAGAGAGAGAGAGAGAGAGAGAGAGAGAGGGAAAAGTCACCAGTTGATTGAGAATGGATTCAAATCTTGCAAATCTAAAACCCAATCCAATTTGAGACGAAGACCCATCAATAAGAACCTGTTCTTCTTCAAGAGCTCCAACACTTTCCTCTCTGCTACTACTCCCACTACTATTTCCATAAGTTGAAACTCGAACCAATTCAGTCATTTTCTTCCCATTATTCCCGACCTTTTTTCCAGTAACCAATTTCTTCGAATTTACGTTAAACCCACCTGAGACAACTAATTTTGAGGTTGACCTGATGGGTTTGACGTGATTTGGTCCCACGATGAACGAGTTGATCTTGAGTTGGTGAGTGATGGCAAATGCGGACATTCTCCCACCTGAGACAGCTAATTTTGACGTTGACCTGATGTGTATGACGTAATTTGCTCCGCAAATGAACAAGTTGATGTTGAGTGGGGGAATGATGGGGAATGAGGACATTTTATGATTTTGGGTGCCTCCTGATCTGGAAAGAGAGGCAATTATGAATGCTGTGTGCTGTTCATTTGGTTTTGTTCACAAATCGTCAAGATCATGGACGAGGAAAAAAGATTCTGAGTTTTTTCCCTTCCAACCTTTCCAATTGGCCATGCCGTCATGGGACGTGGTCAGCAACAAGGATCACACAATACCACGTTCGGGTTTTCAACAACAGTATTATTTAAATTAAAAGAATTATAAATTAAATTGTATGCAAAAAACGTGCATTAATAACTTTTATCAAATTATTAATATATTTTAATTTTAATTAAATAGATATTTAACTAATCAAACAACATCACATTGACTATATATATTATAACATTGTTCTAGGTTACGCCCATCACATATGATATGATATAGATTTTATAATTTTAAAGTTACATATATAAATCTTATTTATTAGGAAATATATTATATATTGAAATCAAATCTGATTTGATTTTGATTCGTATTTAATTTTTCTTATTTTTATATTTCTATATTTATGAAAATAAATTTTCTATATACATTTAACTTATTATAGTAATATAGTAAAGAAATAGAGCATCAAGGTTTATATTGATATATTCCTTTCCTCTTTTAACATAACAAGATATCACAATAATTTTATCTATATTTCATATAACTTTATTAATAGAAATTATTTTATAAAATTACACATAATATTTAAATTATAAAGAACTTTGCTATTATTTAACATTTTAGTACAATCAGAGAAAAGGGTTTACAACAGATAGAGATCTTCCTACACTCGAGATTCATACATAAGAGATCTTCCTACACTCGAGATTCATACAATCCTTTTTGAACTTGATAGCTAAATTATTACATTGGATTGGATATGAAGATATTATAATTCTGGTCACTCCCCATTATTTTTTTAAATGCAAGTTGATATCTAGCCAAACTTGAAGGGAGTGTTAAAATAGACCCAAATGAGATTCATTGATTGATTTAGTGAATCATTATGATTCGTTTTATTGACCCGATCAACCATTTAACCATAATAATTGATTTAATCAATTATTATGATTGAATTAATTATTACAATTGATTTGGTCAATTATATATATTTAGTTAATTTGGTTAATAATTGATTTATTCAATCATTGTAAATTTAGAAAATTGTTTTTATTTTGATTATTTTTTTTCTTACCAATTTTATTTTGATTATTTTCATTTTCTTTAATGGCTAACTTTTTTTATAAATAGAACCACTTTCTATATTTTGTAATTAAATAAGTAGAGACAATCTTTCTCTTTTACAAGTAATACTCTTTAGCAATCAATACCAAAAAAAAAAAAATTCTTCATTTAATTTGTATTCCTGATATTATATTTTTAATTTTATTTTGTTATAATTTTCCTACGTAAGAGTGGTTCTACATTACATATCTAGAAATATACAAGAAGTATAATACCGAAATTAAAATTTTTCAACACATACAACTTAATATTATATTTAGTTGTTTTAATGGTTGAATACGAGTAATTAAATAAAATTTTAAATTTGATTTTTGTGTACGATGAAAATAAATATGAGAAAGTGTTTGTTTTTAAGAATTTAATTCGACTCAAATCGAATTTAATCAAAATCAATATCATTATCAGACAGTGATAGTTTATAAAAACAAAAAATACAACTTAAGTTTTAGCAAGTATAAAGAGAGAGCATTAAAAAAAATAAAAAATAAAACCTGTTCATTAATAGCCGATTCAAATCGCATGAAAGTTTTCTTGCTGAGGTTTTTTTTTTTTTTTTTTTTTTTTTTTAATATTGATCAGTATCTAGAGTCATATTTTGATTAATTTGATTTGAGTTTATAGTGATCAATTTTTTTAGTGGGTTACCTTTTCAACGTAGTTGGGGTTACTCTCTCAACGTAGTTTTTTCTATATCTAAATTATGAGTTGAATTTGATAACTTGATTAAAGAATTTTAATGTTATATTCTACCGAATCAATTGTCTATCGGTTTGAGGTATTTTAACGCCGTCCTATGCATTACTAGTCCCTGCATTTGAAGCAGCAAGTTGAACAATAAGAGACTTGGTCTTAATTTTTGAACTCTGCATTCTCTTTTGTTCCGAAACAATTTTAGTTATAACCCCAGCATGAGAAACTGTGTTTGAAGTTTGAATTCTAAGAAAAGACATGAGTTTTGGAGGATTTGGATTTGAAGAAAGATGGGTTTGGATTGTGAATTTTGGGGATTCCTGAAAAAGTGCCATTAGATCACTCCTTGTTTCCAATGGGGAACCAAGATTGGAGGGACTATAAAGGAAAGATACTTATTGCCTATACTAAGAAGACAAAGCACAGTCCAAGGATGATTATTAATTAATCTTTTTCAAATTTATAAATTCACAAAACAATTGGGTTGAATTATATCGGCTCCTTGTCTTACACCCCTGAGGCGAAGGGAGGGGAGAGGTGGAGGAATGGTGGCAAAGGAAGGAGTGGGTGGTGTTGGGGGTGGGGTAGTTGCTCCTTAAATCTTAAAATATAAAAATAAAAATTTTATAGTTTTACAAATTATAATTCTCATTACTTAAACATTAAAGTAAGTTTCATGTTTTGTGATTTGATATAATTTTTAATTTTATCCTTATTTATACTATATAGTTTGACAGTTAATATTTTGGGTACATTTCTTCAAAAGCAAATTCGAATTCTAATTGTGATTCCAGAGTATCTATCAGTTATGTATAAAAAGATTATTGCTAGCTTTAAACTCATATGTAGAGGCTGTCTTTACCAGAAGTAAAGATGATTTTCGATGCTAAAGTTTACTATTATAATAATTATTTTATATTCATTTATCAAGAAACCTTATTTCCCTCCCCCCCCCCCGCCCCTAAAAATGGCTTAAATTTCTATGCAATTTTCTTTGGTCTTAATTGAGAAATACTACTAGTAAAATAAAACAAATATGAGATATATAGAAGACACGAAGTGGACTCAAAACGCCCTCTGTAAGGTAAGGTTCCACTGATGGGATGGTTCTTTCACTTGTTTGAATTCTCTGGTCAGCACTTAGCATTTTGTTCATGGAAGTATGGTGTAGAATATCTCTTGATTTTGTGACTTGCTACAAAACCAAGACTTAGTAAAATGCTTCATTTTGCTTAAGCATGATACACTTATGCTGAAATCGGTTTACAAATGGCTGCAATGACATTAGGAAAGCTCATCAAGCAAAAATTACAATTCAAACTACCTTTTTTTAAGGTTGTACACGTGTGATGTTTTTAGGAATGCTCCTACCATAACAAATCTTCAAATTTTCTAATAAAAAAAGGGCCATGAATCCTGGACCACAAGCTTACGAACGTTGCCGCAACCGATGGTAAAAATCGAGCCCTTGAGACGGTTGTTGCACAAGTCAATTTTCTTCTTTTCTGCCACATGTATCATCTTCCTATTACACGGTCCATAGAACCTTAACCACGGCACACCTTTCATCATTTCTTACCATGCCTTCAATGCTTTGAATCCATCAACAAAACATGCTGCAGATTCCAAAGATGTTGATGGAGGTTTATCTATTCTAAAATGCAATCAGCCTATGTAGGCTAACAATTCGAGAAGTAAATTGCATCCTATCTTATAATGTCAAACATGCAGTACAAAGTTCATCTATCATCCTTGAACCAATACCGGATCACATAAATCACAAAGCCCAAGCAAAATCCAAAAGCACCCAGACCTATTACAATACGAACCCACATATAGGAAACAAACGCTTCCAACAAAAATGCTGACCATACCCAAAACCATAAGATGGAGAAAATGGATCCAACGGCAGCACCAACAAGCACTTGGCTGACCGTATGCAATTGCTGTGAAACCCTTAACCATGACTGAAACCAAAAACAATATAAATTAGATGAGTAAAATCTTAACATTTTTTTGGTTTTCCCTTGAAACTCTTTGATTATGCTGGTAATGTGAGAGTCAGAAACACCGACTTTAAAGAATTTTGTGTTTTACATGAAGAATTTAGGCTAATATGCTCCATATATTTGCAGCAAGGGGGAAATGCGAAGCCCTTAATTGGGGTAGTAAGTTCCCCTACCTTGACCTTGGATAACTTATTTACCCCCTTTAGAGTACATCAATTTCTTTCGATGCAAAATTATGGAGCAAGATGTAAAATTTTGCAATGATGGTGGAAATTTTCAAATTACGCCATTTTATCCTTTCCATGTGTACCGAATGTGACCTTATATTTGTCAGCCCCTAGACAAGGGATGAGCTACACTTTTTAAGAGCCAACTCACAGCTCACACAAAGAGCAACTCAACTAAGCCACTAAGCCTTGCGTGAGGTTCAAACTTAAGAGCTTGGGTGCAATGCAATCAACCTAAATGTTAAACAAATACAAATGGATGTATACACCACTTTAAGTTTTGAGCTGGATGTGAGCATATGCATTATCGTGTTTAATTAGTGTATTTAGCAATCATTAGTATCATGATACTTACAAAAGATGAACCAAATATGAGTGTTAGTGCACTGATGATCAATGAGATGTCATTGACCCCCAACCATTCCACCACTGCAAAAAGCATACAGTAAAACAGAATTACAATGCCCACAGTACAAAAAGCAACTACACAAGCCAAAACAAGAGAATGACAATAGCAGCAAGTGGATTGGTACTACCTTGTATTCCCATGGATGAAGGAAAAACATATAAGAAAATGCATAAGGGAAAAACAAGACAACTGAACCACAAAAGCAGCGACAAAATATTTAATGGCAATGCAAAATCATGAATCAATATGAGCAATCAAAGCAAGAATAACCCCATATCTTGGGTAACAGAAGAGGGCATGGGCAACCATCTCCATGGGAGGATAAAGGCTAAAACTTTTTGTGCACCTTGAGTGACAGCCCAAGTCAAAGTACGTAGAATGGGAGTCCCAGGGTCCTCAAATTCTTGATGCAGACAATATAGTTCCATACAAAGTCAAAACAAACTTGCATTATTGTATCAAGTTCTTTTTGATGATACTAAAGATATTTCTCTATACCCTCTTGAAGCAGTGGGAGTCTGGAAAATAAAATGTACCTGAAAGAATGCTAAACATGGTGATAAAGAAGATGGATTGAGCATGTGAAGATGGCATTCCAGGGTCGGCTCTTCTGGTAGGAGAAGGGCGCTCTTGATTTAGTATCCTTTTAAGAATAAACGAGAGCCCAGCATTCGCAACAGAACCCATAGCAGCCCATAAGGCTTCAGCATCATGCCTACAAAGAACTACAGCACCAAAAAGTGCAGCAAAAATCCATTTGCTCTGCAGCCAAAGGAACCAGCATTATAAGCGCCTCCTAGTAGTAGAAATCTTATCTCTCCGTTCAAGATTATACTATACTTTTGCATTCCCAAACATGGTACATAAGTTTTCTACCTTCCTAAGAATACCTAGGATCAATCAGCTGTCATTAAGTTCAGGAATATAAGAACTTCAATCTTGGATAACTGCACTAGCTATTTTTACGCTCCAGTCACATCAAAAGAACAAACATGCTGAGAACACTATAATTAACAAGCAGTTCAATCAATCTAGTATATGAAAAGAACATAATGCTGGATAATCAGACAACAATGGGTTAAGTTTGAACAATTTCATTATTAATCTTCATTATCATAAAATTGTCAAGCAGCAAACAAAAGACTGGTTCTTTAAGATTAACATAAACAGCAAGTTGTGAGAGAGAGAGAGAGAGAGGGGGGGGGGGGAGAGGGAGGGAGGGAGGGAGGGAGGGAGGAGTCACCAGTCGATTGAGAATGGATTCAAATCTAGCAAAGCTAAAACCCAATCCAATTTGAGACGAAGACCCATCAATGAGAACCTGTTCTTCTTCAAGAACTCCAAAACTTTCCTCTCTGCTACTACTCCCACTACTACTTCTATAGGCTGAAACTCGAACCAATTCAGTCATTCTCTTCCTATTATTCCCGACCCTCTTTTTCCCAGAAACCAGTTTCTTCGAATTTATGTTAAACCCACCTGGGACAACTAATTTTGAGGTTGACCTGATGGGTTTGACGTGATTTGGTCCGCAAATGAACGAGTTGATCTTGAGTTGGTGAGTGATGGAGAATGCGGACATTTTCTGATTTGGGTGCTCATGATTTGGAAAGACGGGGAATTAAGAATGCCGTCATTCTTGTCCTGGTTTGTCTTGTGTGTTCATTAGGTTCACAAGTCGTCAAAATTATGGAAGAGGAAAAAGATTCTAGGTTTTTCCCTTCAAACATTTCCCATGGCCATGGGATGTGGGCAGTCACCTGGATCACACAATACCACGTTCGGGTTTTCAATCCCCGGTGACACGTGGATATTATTTTGAATGAATCGATAATAGTATTATTTAAATTAAAAAGAATTAAAATTAAATTGCATGCATAAAACGTGTATTAATAAATTTTTATTATATTATTAATATATTTTAATTTTAATAACATTGTTATAGGTTGCAAGATGGTTATGGTTATTCAACCAGATATGATATAGATTTTATAATCTATAAAATTTCGTAACTAAATTTTGTTTATTAAAAAATATATTATATAACAAAAATTAAATCAATAATTTGATTTATATATATATATATATTTGTTTTTTATATTTTTATATTTTTATATTTGTGATAACGGTTTTTATATTTATAAAAATAAGTTTTCTATATCAATCCAAATTATTATAATAATTTATTTTAAAAAATAGAATATTTGGATTTATGATAATATATTACTTTCCTTTTTAACATGGTATCACAATCATGTTTACCTATTTTTAATGTTCAGTTTTTAACTATTAATAGAAATTATTTTATAAAATTACACTCAATATTTAAATTATAAAAATTGTTATTATTTAACATTTTAGTAAAATTACAGTCAGGGGCGGACCTACATAGAGGCGAGAGTGGATAATTTCACCTTCTTAATTTTTTAAAATTCAATTAATATTTATGACCCATATTTATTTTATATTTATTTAACTATAATTTTGCCTCATTTATTTATTTTTTTAAAAATCATTCATTTGACTAAATTTCATATAGAGTTTTTTTTCAAAAAACTATCATATAATAAAAACAAAATATGATATTAACGTCGTATACTTTAAATCAATAAAAAAATATTTTATAATCTTTAAAATCAAGAAAAAAATAAATAAAATTATAATTTTAAAAAATATTAAATTGATATCGATAACCACAGTTTGACACTTTTCCTTTTCTCTTCTCTCATTTTTTTTTGTTGTACAAGATTTAAATCTAAAATCACCATATTAGAGGAGAGATTTATACTACTAGGTTGTCCCATTGTTTTCTCCTCTCCTTCCCCCAACTTTCCCTCTCCTCTCCCTCTGGGCCTCTCTTTCGATCCATTTTGTTTTTCCCTCTTCACTCCTTTTCGTCCTTTTCCCTTCTCCTTTCCATTTCCCCCCCCCCTCTTTGCTATTTTTTTATTTCCATATTTCTAATTCCTTTTTTATATTTTTTTTACTCATCGAATACCAAAATTCTCATTCTCTAATTTTCTCTAATTTCAAATTTGAAAAAAAAAATTATTATTTGTTCTATGAAAAAAAGTATATGTTTTCAATTAAAATTTTTAATCTTTAAAATATTACAGTTGAATTATTTTTTATTAATATTTTAGATTTTTTAATATAATTTTATAATTTATGTTGGTTATGTAAACAAATATATTATAATTTTTTTTACACCTCTGTCTCTGAATCTTAGGTTCATTGATGGAAGGTTTACAAGGGACGGAGATCTTCCTAGACTCGATACTCCTGGAACCCTTTTTGATAGCAAAATTATTATATTGGATATAAAGATATAATAATCCCGGTCACTCACCGTTATTTTTTAAATGCATATTGATTTTTTTTTAAAAAAAATTATTTAATTTTATTTATTTATTTATTTATTTATTTTTTTGTTTTGGGAATGAGATGGGATCCGGATCTTACCCCGAAGGGCGGTATATTCCCGAACCAGACCACCTTCGTTGGGTCGAGTTGAATTCCATTATAGATTCCAAACTCGTACTTTTTGAGTTGTTCCAATTTTAATGCCAAGCCATTTTGTTTTGAAGCCAAAAAATTATTACAGATTTTTAATTGATATTTTTACAGATTTTTTAAGCCAAAACATTATTCCAAATTTTAATCATAGATTTTGTTAAAAAAATTAATTTATTTGAATCTCAATCGTTAAATTTTTGTATGACAAAAACAAACAAGAAAAAAAAACTCTTCTCTTAAAATTCAAATTCTATTTAAATCGGATTTAATTAAGATCATTAAAAACAAAGATAAACACTTAAGTTTTAGCATAGTAGAGAGAGAGAGAGTATTAAAAAAATAAAAATAAAACCTGTCCATTCATAGCCGATTCAAATCGCATGAAACTGTCTTGCTGAAGCATTTTAATGCCGTCCTGTGCATTACCCGTCCCTGCAGTTGAAGTAGCAAGTTGAACATTAAGAGACTTGGTCTTAATTTTCGAACTCTGCATTCTCTTCTGCTCCGAAACAATTTTAGGAATAACCCCAACATGAGAAACTGAGTTTGAGGTTTGAATTCTAAGAACAGACATGGGTTTTGGAGGATTTGGATTTGAAGAAGGATGGGTTTGGATTGTGAACTTTGAGGGTTCCTGAAAAAGTGCCATTAGATCACCTTTTGTTTCCGATGGGTAACCTAGATTGGAGGGACTATATATAAAGGAAAGATTCTTATTGTCGATACTAAGAAGACGAAGCACTGTCCAAGAATGATTATTAATTAATCTTTTCAAATTTATTTCATTATCTATTTTAAATTTATAAATTCACAAAACAATTGGGTTGAATTATATCGGCTCCTTGTCTTCCACCCATGAGGCGAAGGGAGGGGAGAGGTGGAGGTAGCGCGGCAAAGGAAGGTGTGGGTGTGGGGGTACAAAATGTAATTCTCACTACTTTAAAATTATACTTTTTTAATAAGTTTCATATTTTGTGGTTTAATATAAATTTTTAATTTTATCCTTATTTATATTATGTAGTTTGACGGTAAATATATTTAGTAGATTTGTTTAAAAATATATTTGAATTTTAATTGTGATTCCATATTATCTTTTAGTTGTATATAAAGGGTATTGCTTATTCTAACAGTAGTTTGAATCGAATTAAAAGAAATATAATTTTAGATATTTACTGATTTAATAAGAAAAAGATAACTCATTGTGTAGTTTTAAAATCATATATATTCTGTTAAACAATAAAAAATTATAAATATGGTATTCAGACCAAAATACAATGTTTCTAATTTATAAAAAGATTAGATTTTTTTAATGAATTTTTTCGTGTCCCTATGTTATATAACCCATTCTCGGCCCGTTGTTACCTGTTAGTATATCCGGAAGTGCAGAGGAAACAAACACCGTCACCCATAATTTAAATAAAACAATGACGTTTGGGTCATCAAGTTAGCTGGTCATTAGTATCCAAAGAAAGGGAAGCAAACAAAGCATCAAGTCATTGAACCACGCCTAATGGGACAATGTGCTTTTCTGACTCCCCCTCTTGGAAAGAAAAAAAAAAAAGGGGGCCTTTTCTTTTTACCCATTAATTTTATAATAATACTCCATTTGTAATATTGAAAATAACAATAACTATTTTTTAAATATATACTAATCTATTTATTAAACAGGAGTCTCTTCGTCGTGTCCTAGAGGTTTAGGATTCGAATCAGCCTCCTTACAAAAAAGCAAGGGAAAGGCTGCCTAGGTATTCCTTTTCTCAAACCCCACAATATGAGAGTTGCGATACTAGATAGGCCTTTTTTTTTAGTTTGGCGGTTAAAGCAGTCGATAGATTTCTTTAAAAACATATTTGAATTACCATCGACTCTAAATTATTTATTTTTTTGATATATTTATCAATTGGTATTCAAAAGTATATTTGATTAACTCATTTCGAGTATCGTCGAATCTATTTTAAGAAATGATTCTTTCAATATAATTTTTTCCATTTTCAAATTTTGAATTCAAGAGTTTAATTAAAAATTTAATATTTTTATCTAATAGACCGATTGTCAATTGAACTCTAAATTATTTATTAGTTGTATAGAAAGGGTTCCGTTCATTATATAGTTTTAAACTCTATGTATTCTGTTGAGCAATAAAAATATTATAAATATAATATTGAAACCCAAATATAATATTTTCTAAATCATAAAAAGATTAGATTTTTTAATGATTGGTTTTTGGTGTCCTTATGATATATAACCCATTCTCACCCCGTTGATCCTTGTTAGCATTGGCATTTGGGTCATCAAATTGGTTGTGTCGTTAGTTGCAAATTGGAATTAACTGCAAATTATTCGACCGCCAACCGGAAAGGAGACAAACAAAGCATCTTACGAGTCATAGAGCTACCCCCAACGGCACAATGTGCCTTTTTTTATTATTATTAATCATTCTTACCACCTATTTTTTTTATATACAAAATTTAAATATAAAATTTTATTTAAAAAATATTACATATCAATTTTATTCTCATCTCCTTAAAAAAGAGTACTTTTTTGGAACCATTAATTTCATAATAATATCGAAAATTATAATGATTACTTTTAAATATATACGGATCAATTTATTAAATGCGTGTAATAAATATACATTATAAATATCGAAAAACATAATGGGCTTAAAAACTCTCTAGTATTATTTTCAAAAAAAGATTAAAATTTCAATTTTACCCAAAGAAATGTAATTTTATAAGTGAAAATAAAAAATATATTATTCAAAGGTTCAAATGTGATCTATCGAAGTGCATAATAAAATTATTTTTGCCTCGACCTCTAAGGAAATTTGAACCCAAAATATATTTTTACATTCTCTAATTATTTTTATCAACAAATGGATAATCATTGTCTCCTTTTTCTTTTTCTTTTCATTTTTAAGGTTAGTAGGGAATTACGGAGAGATTTAGGTCCTTCATAATACACAATATAAAACAAATATGAAATTTTATTCCTCACTACTCTTTGTTTTTTTTTTTACTATATCAACTGGTATCCGAAATCATACTCCGACTAATCCGGTTCAGGACTTATAGTGACCTATTTAAGCGAGATTCTCTCTTAACTTAATTTTTTTCATGTCCAATCTCCGAGTCAAATTCGGAAACTTGGTTAAAAGATCTAATACCACATCCTACTAGGCTAACTGTCCGTTGGTTTTCTCACTACTCTTCAAAGAGCCGGTGTGGGAACCAACGCTTCGTTGGTCTAGTAGGAAGGGCACTAGCACCCTATATCAAAAACCGGGATTTGAGTCTTGGTAATGTTAAAAATAACATTAGGAGAGCTCCCTCTTGATTGGGACCCAATAGCAACTCGGTTAAGATTAGTTGGAACAAATCTCCGAATACTCGGTGGTAGATCAAGTCCAGGGACCAAAAAAAAAAAAATGAGCCAGTATGGGGGTGCCTCAAGTTTGGGCCTGAGATGGTCTGTGGTCAACCTTTATGCGGGCCTTTAAAATTACAATAAATCATATCCACATCAACTTTATGGACTGTGAAAGTCCTGAAGGCCGAGTCCATATATGCATATGAGCCCATTCCATGCAAACCTTGTGGTCTTCTGATTCAAAGCTCTAATAACCATCAACGGTTAGTACCAAAATAAAAAAATAAAAAAAATAACCATTAACGATCAATTGGCTTAGTAAAATATGATATTGAGTCCCTTAATTAAGGTCACGAGTTTGATTCATGACTTGAGTATGGAGCAGACTACGTTGGAAGGATAACCCCCTTAAATGGGTCACTACAAGTTATGGGTCACTACAAGTTTTGGACCGGATTAGTCAGAGTATAATTTCTAATACCGGTTAGTATAGTATTGAAAAAAAAATCTAATAACCTTAATGCACAGTTAGTCAAATAAAAAGAATATTAAATCTTTTAATAAAAACTCATATTTGAATCTTCAGAATAGAAAAAAAAAATAAATTGGAGGGTCTCAC
Organism: Dillenia suffruticosa; assembly: GCA_033439265.1. Lineage (NCBI taxonomy): Eukaryota > Viridiplantae > Streptophyta > Magnoliopsida > Dilleniales > Dilleniaceae > Dillenia > Dillenia suffruticosa. The sequence goes on along the minus strand of JAVTVX010000012.1, from coordinate 1,494,364 downwards.
AAAGAGAGTCTGACAATAATTCAAACTAAATTAATAAGAATATGATTTCGAATATTGATCGATCAAATAAAAAAAAAAAAAAAAAAAAACCTCCATAGACAAAGGAATTTACACTCGTGATTCACAGCTACAGGGTGCTGAAGGTAAGTTGGGAATTTAACAAGTGGTCCTATCAAATATAGTCCAATTTTAATTTTAATTCAGTAATAAGAAAATAATTAGTGATTTCAGCCGTATATGAAGGTCGGTTGGTTTGTATCATTATGAGTGAGAAATATATAAAATTGTCTCACTTAATAATTTGCTAAACGAAGAAATAACAACAGTTTTACGAATTATATATCTGAGATAGTGAATGGCTTTTGTTTTTACACTTGAAGTAAAAATTTTACTTTCTATCATTTTCATCATTATTTCTAGTAATTTTTTGGGAGACATAATGACAAATACCAAATTATGCCCGATCCCAGATATCATTTCATCTAAAGGAATTTTTGCAGGATTAGACTAGGGCCATTGGATTCGCGGTTCTCATGGCGGCCAAAAGTGAGAGGTTTATTCAATTTGCATCCAGAAATAGTTGATTACCATTCAATAATGCACGAGAGTCCTCATATTTTCTCTCTCCTTTCTGGACGACTTCTCTCTCGTCATTCTCCCTCTTTAGAAAAGAGAAAATTGGTCTTTGTAGAAACATCTTAGTAATAAAACAGTTCTTAATTAAGTATTTTTTTTGAAATTTAATATTTAAACTTTCATGAATATATAGATTTTGGTGACTTTTGTGACCCCTATGTTAAAGAGAGAGAAAGAGAGAGAGAGAGAGAGAGAGTTGATGAAAATTACTATGAAAAAATTTGTTAAAAATGAAAACTCCTACCACTTCGACTGCAAAAGTGGAAAAAGGAAATTTTGCTTGAGAGAAAAATTTAAAAGTGCTAAAGTTGATAATTAAAGTTAAAAGGAAGCATAAGCTAATGTTGAAGAACACATTGATTCCGGTGGATAAAATTCGAATCATATTGACGTGGACAACACAAGCACAAAATCGGTGTTGCTTAATTTGGAGAATTGTGGATCACTATGGGGGCGGAATATGCGAAAAAAACATTGTAAGACGAACTTTCCAAACATGGTAGAAATATACAGTCAATGTCATCTTTAGAGATGGCTCGTTTAGACCACATAACACAAGGGACTCACATGAGAGAGAGAGAGAGGAAAGTAATATGAACTATGAAGCACGAGGCCTTAACAGCCTTTATATATATATTCTTGGGGTTCTTTACAGGGAAGAAAGTAACATTACAGACATAAGAGAAAGAAGAGCATTTGCTTTCATCCAAAAGGGTCTTACAAAATCACAAGAGATATCGTGGAGATTTTCTATTTTTTTCCTCCCCATTCCAATGCTTTGCTTAGACCGCAGAAACTGTGTGACTGCAGATTCCTCAAAGCAGCAAAACTCCACCACCATTAATTTTTTTTTTTTTTTTTATACATTTCTGTTCTTTGGTCTAAAGGATAATGCAAATGATGGAGGTATTGTGTATTGGAGGAAAAATGAATGTGGAGAAAAGAATAAAGGTAACGCAGAAAATATGGGGAAAATGGAGCCCATGGAGATTTGTGTTGTTTGAAATTTGGGGCCCTAGTGGGAGTGGGAGATGAATCTTTAAATCATTTTGTTTGCCCCAATTAGACACAGCGGCTAGATGCTTTTGGTAAATTATTTTGATTCTTGCTTTATTGGTTTGAATGATTTTGCTACTTCAGTGATTCTAATCCAAAATTAAGCAACTCACTTGCTAAGGGTTAGCGGGTGATCGACTTGATTAATAAAAATATTAGATGTTTTAATCAAATTTTAAATTTAAAATTTAGAAATAGAAAGATTATATCGAGAAAGTTACCCTTCTGAACGTATCCAATAATATTTAAATTAAATTAATTAAAATATGAATTTGAATATCTATCGATAATATATAATTATAAAAGAAAAATTGAGTGCAGGGGAAAATGAAAATAAAAGGATTTTTTTTTTTTTTTAATGTGAAAGGACTTGGATTGTGACAAACCAAGCCTATCAAGACTCAAAAACTGAAAGGGTCCAAATCACTTTTTCCAATGTGGTTGGGGGGGGGGGGGACGGGGAGGGGGGAGGGGTTTGGTGATAAGCTCTCCTTTGATTAATAATCAACTTTTATAAAAGGACATGATTGAAGAGAGAGCCTCACAAGTACGACTCATAGACTGACCTTATTTTTCAATCCTTACTGTGATTGGAATATAAATTTATCTAAAGAAAATCATAATTATAAAATTAAAAATATAAACAACCTATTTTGGGTTATTTTTAAATTATTTTTCAGTTAATGGGTTTATACAGGCCATGTCTGTATGATTCGAAATAATCAAATTCTCTTCGTCACAAATGGAAGTGAGACATCATCATTCAAGTGCCTTTGATCAAAAATAATTTTAAAATAGTGACCGTTTATATTTTTAATATTAGAATTAAATTTTTAAAAAATTTATCAACTTAATATAAAGTTTTGGAATTTGGTAACCCAAATGAAGTAACATTTGCAAGATTTCGTTAGGACATGAATTAAAATGATGGTTGCCAAATCTTAGTTAAGTTTAATACAAGAACAAGGTTATAGGTTTTTTTTTTTTGGGGGGGGGGGGTGGGGTGGGGTTGGCTGAAACTATAGTCTAAAGTTATATTTGAGAGCAGAAATCGAATGGACCTATATAGGCCATAGGTGGGGTGGGGTGGCCAGCAGCTCAGCTAGCAGCTAAAACTAAAAGGCAACTGCACCGCAGTAGAATCTATGGACATTTTCAGCTTCAAACATGAAAAAGGAATTGACATGGCAATGTCACAAAGTTCCCTAGAGGCCCCCCACCCCACTAAAAATGGCATACTCGTGATATCATATCACACGTCTAAAAGAAGGGGTTTGGGAGTTGGGATTGGGGGAGGGCATGACTAGCGAAAAATTTAGATTTCACCCTATTCAAGAAGAAACCCGTATGTGAACATGGATGACCCCGTAGGTGCATTTCTAAGAGAGAATCGGTCATCATAACATTCTCCTCTCCCATAATTTTATGATTTAAAATTCAAATTTCATATATAAAAAAAAAAAAATAAATTCTTGTAAACCCCATCTATTCCCGTATATGAACATGGATGATCTTATAGGCGTGTCGAACAGTTTAATAGCCATAAATCTCTCTCTTTCTAATTCTGTGATTCGAGATTCAAATATCGTATAATTATAAAAAAAAAAAGGATGTTATAGGCCTCCCATCTATTCAAGAAGAAACCCGTATACAGGCGCGCCACCCCGCCTTGTTTTATTTTTTAAGTTGTAAATTATAATTATATATATAATTGTACATATATATATATATTATTTCTTTAATTTTAAATTTTTTTTTTATATTTGTTTTATTTGTTTGATGTAATTTCAATAAAACATTTATAAGATTTTGTAAAAATATAAATTTAAATTCTGTACCATCATTAGAGATGTATTTGGTGAGCTTCACATTGAACTTCATAGTCATACTATCATTTTTATTATCATAAACTGTTTTGGTAATATTTTTATCAAATCATTCATTAACGGAAATTTTAATGATGAATATTTGTATTAATACGATTTAATGATCAACTCATCAATCCGTGTGCGCCTGACGGACCCAAACTGTATGATTTAAAATGATAAAATTAAATATATAGTTAAAAATTTGATTACTTGCTCAAATCAAGTGGAGATGATTTTCTACAGTAAAAAATCCCCCAAATCTAGTGAGAGAGAGAGAGAGAGAGAGAGAGAGAGAGAGAGATAGAGATGGGGGGAGGACTACTTTTACCACGGTTAATAAAATTAGGTCCTGAGCTGAGTGGTGCTCCAAAGTTTCGCATGGGATGAAAACTTGCAAGCATCGATGGTGATACTCTGATGGGGAGATTCAACGCTCAATTCAAGAAAGGGTTTTTGAATATAGAAAACATACCGAGAAGAAGAGTCTCCCGCCTGCGTGTTATTAGTGTGTGCGGTGTATAGGGTTTCAGAGAACTTATTTCAATGGTGTTCAATGTTGTATTTATATTTTTTTGATATCATATTTTAGATATTACTTGATATTTGGAACGATATTGTATTTATATACAAGTAGTCTTTGAAAGTCTTGTCCAATTTTAGAAATTTTAAAATCTTAGTTTCTTTACGGAATATTTGTTGATAATCTCCGAAATTATAGGAATAATAATAAAAAACCTCTTAAAACATTACATCTCATTGTTCAGAAAAAGTCCTAATTATTACGGGAGTTTCATGTTTTAACGAGAATGCCTATCGAGGTGTGTTTTCTTATTTGGGAGACTGTTATGAGAAATGGAAAGATTCTTATTTGTTTAAGGAATCTTTAAAAGAGTTATTTTCTTTGTGGATAGTCTAAAATCGTGTTTATCATGTGATTGAGTGAGTTATACTTGTAAATGTATTCATCGAGGAGCGAAGTGATCGAGAAATTTGAGTGTCGAGGATTAGAATGATCGAGGAGCTATGGGCATGATCCGTTGGTACGGGTTAATAGGGCCGAGTACTTCTGTGTTACGAATCTCATATCGGATCCCTAAAAAATCATAAAATAGTACTTAAATCCGATAGACTCTCTCACCAAACAGATCGATCTTTTGGGTTGAGTTCTCCTATTGGGGTTGAGTCAATTACTTGGATCCGTGACAAATTGATATCAGAGCCTCCGGTCTCACATGGAAAAAGGTTACCTGGTGCCAGAATGAGAATCGTCCAAAATGGAAAAGGACTACCTGATGTCAGAGTGAGAGCCGTCCAAAAAAGAAAATGGCTACCCGTCAGAGTGAAAGCCATTCAAAGTGCGAGCCGTCCAGAGTGCGAGCCGTCCAGAGTGAGAGCTGTCCGTGGACGTCCGACTTCTCAAGGGGAGAGTAATGTTACGAATCTCATATCGAACCCTTAAGAAATCATAAAATAGTATTTAAGTCTGATAGACTCTCTCACCGGTCGATCTTTTGGATTGAATTCTTCTATTGAGTTTGAGTTCATTACTTGGATCCGTGGCATTCTAATCTTATCGGTAATGACTCGTTTGGCCATGTAGCATCAAACCAATCTTATCGGTAAAGACTCGTTTGGCCATGTAGCATCAAACCGGAAATAAGATGACCAGCAAAACATTATCTTTTTTTCTTTAAAAAAATAAAAATGATGAGATAAAAAATATGAATAAACAAAAGAAATAAAGGAGGAAGCTGTTGCTTTTTCTCTTTTGATCTGCCTGCGCCGCACTACTCTATAAAACGCGCGGATGGCTCCCCCAATACAAAGTTCAAAATTCAATTACTCATCTCTCTCTCTCTCTCTCTCTGCTTTCTTCGCTAACCGCTCCCTCTCTCTCTACTAACTATGAATAACTGCTTCCCCGACGATCTAAAACTCGAAAAAGCAAACGCGATGGCAAAATACCGTCGATTTCAGTTACTTAAGAAACTGTTTCGCGTCGTTGAAGTCTGTGTTGCTCTCATCTTCTTCTCCTCCATTTCATCTCACCTTCCGTTTTTTCTCAAAATCTCCGGCGACCATCTTAGGCAACTTCTCTCTCTCCTCCTTAGTCCGATCTTCGTTTTCCTCCTCGGAAATTCGATCATCGTTACTCTCCTTCTCAAATCCGGCCAGTTCGTCTCTTCCAATAATGCCGAGACCGAACTCTACAACGACTTCATCGATCACAATGAAAATCGCTTCAATTTCTGTCTCGAGATTCCGCCGGAAAATGAATCTGAATTGGAGATGATTGTGTTTCAGGATAAGCAGATCATCTACGAAGTGAAAGATTCGGACTCGGCTTCGGTTCCCGTTTCAGATTCGGACTCTAATTCGAAGGTTTTTGCGAGGAGTCAATCGGAGAAACTGAAACGAAAAAAATCGGAACAAGCCGATACTAAGCTCCGGCGGTCGAAGACGGAGACGCTCTGGAAAACGAAGAGTGCCGGCAACGATGAGTTGTGTTACGAGGACGGTTTGAGTAGCGAAGAGTTCCGGAGAACGATTGAAGCGTTTATAGCGAAGCAGGTTCAGTTTCACAAAGAGGAATCAATGGCCATCGTTCTCTGTTAATTTGTCAAAAAAACAAAGTCTCTGTACCTGTTTGGTTAGTAATAAGTGTTTTTCCATCTTCAATGCTGTGTACGGTTTCAAGCTTTTTTTTTCCCAGCAATTGACAGGTGAATTTGTAATCCTGATTTATAACTGAACCAGAGAGAGAGAGAGAGAGAGAGAAATTCATGTCGAGTAAAGTTCATGTCTGGGTGACATTAATGTGGGAGATGGTAATTCTTAGGGTAATTTTGGTGAAATATTTTATAATCTAATTTGTCTAATTGCGTAAGGTAAAATATTTTTCTTCAATAGAAAATACAATTAATAATGTTAAAATAGAATTGATGTTCGAAATTTAGGGAAGAGAATGTTTTTTTTTTTGTGTGTGTAGGAAAATTGTGATATTTTTGGGGGTCTAAAAAACTTTATTATTGAGGTAGATCGAAAATGAGAGGAGAATTTGCTCCAAGTGTCTTGGTGATGGACTGGCATGAATATGCTTTGCCAACAATGGATGATCCAAGAACATGAAAACAAGATGGGCTCCACAACAATTTCCTTCTCCTTTAAACATTAATTTTGGCAAATCTTTCTAGTTTTCTTGTTCTTGATACGGTTGGATGGGATTTGATTTATGTATTCACTTCTATTATTGTGCAAGAGAAACTTATTTAGGGGTTCAATGGTAGGTTTTGGATTTGGTCGGACTTGTGAGTGAGACTCCTTGCTTCTTTGCGCCAGTGGTTTGCAATTCCCAAGTACACGTAGAATTTAACAAAGGGGTCGTCTTAGAGAGAGAGAGAGAGAGAGAGAGAGATCAGTCAATGCCCACATAATGATTTCCTTTTGGCATTTAGATGGAGACTTCCTGTTCTCTGAGTTTCTTCAAGAATCTTATTGTCTAGTTCATTAATTTCTGGTGTAAGTGACTTTGCGTCCACGAAACAATGGGGCCTTTCCTTCTGGCCGGTGTCATTTATTAGGAAATTTAATAATAATAAAATTATCGAATCATTACATATAAAAAGATAAAATCAATTGATTAATATAAAAGATAATTTATAACACTCATGAGCTATTTCATGTTTTTTATTTTTTGTTTATCCGATCAGTTGAAATCATGATTTGATTATTATCATATCTAAATTAAAGAAAAACTCTCACAATAAAATATTTTTTATTTTTTATTTTTAAATTTTAAATCTAAAATTTAATTAAAAGATTTAACTGATTTATAATCAATTGTTGATCTATATTTCTTGTTTCTCATTGTTCATTAATGTTGTGGGTCATAATTTGAACAGGAGAACTTAATATGGTTAAGGCTTTGCCGCCTACGCGGTGCTATCAATTACCTTCGTCGGAGGGGAACGGGGGTAGAGTGTCTCTGTATGACCCTTGAAATGCTTATACAAAGATATTTGAAATATAATATTAAATTTAGAATTTATTTGAGAAAATTCAGATTAGATTTGATTAAAATTAAATAATTTTTTTAATAAAAAAGTTAGTAATATTATGATAGTTTTGAAATTTTGATTTTTATTTATAAAATCTGAAAATTTTATGATACAATAGATATAAATAAAATAAATTAAAGAAAAGAAAATTTATAAAATTTGTAAAGAAAAGGAGAGAATTCGTGGGAAGTAGCTTTTTCCTCGTGCAATTATCATAATATCCCATCCAAAGTTTCTAAGCCATCATTTCATAGTTATATATGCCTCTTTTTGTTGCCATTTGAGTTTCTTACCTTTCCATCATTTAATGGCTACCACTCTACCAGACCAGACCAAGAAACTCAATAAAAAGGTTGAGCAATTATTCCTTCTTGAAATGATTACACTCGTATAAATATTTCACACAAAGGTGACTGCTCTACTGCATATGAAGCACTAATCATAAATTATTTGGTAATAATTCTGCTTAGTGTTCTATACTTTTGTACTTTCACTATCCCTGAAATCTCTCGAGGGAGCCTAAAAAGACTACTTTTACTTTTTCAATTTTTGAGAGATTAGATTCTTGGGCAAAGAGGGGTTTACACACACATTTTTTTTTTTTTTACTTTTAAAAGATTAATACTATTTACTATTTACTATTTACTATGTTTATATGGTTTTGATATTGTGTTAGTACGGGAAAAGTACGGGAAAGCGGGGTAACAACCCCACCTTTTTTACTTATATGAGTTATAATTCAAATAGTATCATCTCATTTTCTTTGTAAATATCTTAAATTTAAATAATTTTATATAAAAAACAATCCCACCCTTTTAAAAGATCAGTACCATGTTCATATGGTTTTTAAAATTTTTGGTTGTATTGGAAAGTCATGATTGTTTCCACAATGATTGATAAATGGAGTGCTTAAAGAAATTTTAGTTTATTCCATCGGATGCCAAAAGGTTAACCATCCAACTAAATTAAAACTTTATTGTACTTTTTGGTCTCTAAATCGATGAGTTTCTACGAAAAGACTTGTCAAACACTTGTCCCCACTCTTTCCCTTTGGTTATTGGGAGGTAAATGGTGTTGATATGTTTGTATCCAGTGATATAAATGGTGGAGGTGGGGTTGGGGAAGGGGAGGGGGGGGGGGGGGATGCCAACGCATAGTTACTTTTGTAAAGATGCTTTTTGCATTTTAGACTCCTAACGTTGAGCCCCTTCTTTGTCCATTGGATATGGTAGCGCCTAATCTACCCTTCTTTGTCCTTTGGACGTGGTAGCTCCTTAAACCAAGGAACCCCATCTATATGATTGCTTCAAATTCAACCGGTGTAAGTATTTTATCTATAATTGATATTTGAAATAATATTTTAATTAATTTTATTGTATTTGTGAGAGTTTTATTTAAAAAATGATTCTTTTAATATAATTTTTTTTATTTTTAAATTTTAAATATAAAATTTAATTAAGAGCTCAACATCCTATTTACTGTATTGACCATCTGCATATGATGTGTCCTTTCTTCGTTGAAATGTAAAACTCACTTGTGCTTGGTATTGGACCAATTGTTTTTTCTAAGTTAAATTGGTTTAATTGCTCTAAGAATTTATCAATCTTTTCTAGTCCTTTTTGACTTATGGGTAGGAGTTTTAGCATGTGATGATGAGATATGTGGCTTGAGCATATTCCCTCTCCTCCAAAAGACTGCCCTTATGGTAAGACAAAAAAAAAAGGAATTGATTCATTCCATAAGGATCTGGAAAAACGAAAATTTAACCGTTGTTAACAACTCATTTTGGGTACCAAGAAAAATAGTATTTTTTTAATAATGAGAAGACAAATAATATCTGAACCTATTTGATATCAAAAATTAGGAAAAAAAATTTAACCCAAAGTTTGAAAACTCAATATAGAAGGAATCCAATTTCAATATGCTCGATGAGCATATCATCAATTGACATTTGAAGATAGGAGAAAAGTTTCAAAACGAAGTTATTTTAGGCCCTCATGGGGTATAGAACAATGCACTTATCTTACAAGGAAGAATAAGTGGTTGAGAAATAGAATCACAAAAGAATAATGCTATTAGTGGCTAAGCACCCACGGCCAGGGGTACCAATCGAAGAAGAAAGGTATCTATTCTTTAGGAAGTTCTTAGTGTTTAGAACCCCAATTTTAGTAGAGAATAATTGATGCATCAACGTGTATCACGTTGATCAAGTAGATCATTGACTGCTAAAATTTGCTGAGAATAGGTAGAGCAAGATAATTTAGTCTTAGAAAGTCACAAATCATGTCCTTGTCGAGATACTCGAGTGTATCTTCTCCATGGTCGAGATTTATGTTCAAAATTTTGTGTACAAGTATATTTTTACGATTTTCGTAATTTTTGTATAACAAAAAAAATCACAAATCATAAAGATTAGGGGATGCCCATCAATTTTATAAGTCAATATGAAACAATTTTATTTCGGTATAATTATTTTATATTAAGTTTTATTATTTCAGTTATTCTGTATTTTTATTGAAATATATAAATTCCTAGTTGATCTGGTCATTAAAAAAAAACGTGTATCGGAAGAGTTTATTTCTTAAAAATCCAATACAACTCGATCCGAATTTAATCGAATTTAATCGAATTCACCATAATCATCGAATACTAATAGTTTATCTAAAAAAATTAATGTTGAATTATCAGCCTTTGAACAATAATGATGCAATCAAAGATAATGGATGTTTGTTCTCAATGACATGGATCATAACCCCACTTTTCTTTTTATAAGATAGATATATTAACTAATGCTATCGAAGATTATTCTCTTGAACAAGAGATGCAAAAAAGTTAGAGACAAAGTTAAAAAGAAACCAATTGCAGAGAATGAAATGGAATTTGATCTTTTGGGCAGAAAAAGAAACATTTAATAAGCAATATTAATGGTATTAGATTATAATAAATCCACAAAACAAATCTAGAGGTTTGGATTTTGTAGCTTCCTTGCCTAACAAAAGAAGAAAATCTAAGTGACGTACGTACACTAATTGAGAGATAAGAGCATTGATTCCCTTAAGTCATCAATGCCTAATCTTCCTATTAACAAATAAATCCCCTCATTAGCTATTAAGTTGACATTAACCCAATTTTCCATTATCCATAATGGAATATTAATAGTAAAAATGATAGACAATAGTATGCAGGGTAGGCATGTCATTCTTGAGTAAACACTTGATTTACTACTAAAAAGTTATGATTAAGGATATACCATTGAAAGCACAAAATAGAAGCCGAATTTTTACTAATTACTAATACTAACATCTTGTTAGTCGAGTGGTTAGAAACTTGTGCTCCTTAAATAGGATTTCTTATTCGATTTTTGTATATGAATAAAATAGGTGTCAAGAAAGATTTTTCTTTTAAATATTAACTCAACTCAACTCGAATTAAATTTAGTTGGTCTCGACATATTTATTATTTATTAAAAAAAGAAATAAAATTAAAATTATCATAATTTGAAAGCTATTTGTAGCCAATGCTAGCCATTCTTTTTTCTATTAAATCAAATTTCTAAAAGTGAAGCATACTAGTTTTTTTATTTTATTTTATTGGGAGAGTTATGCTTTATTACTATTAAAGGGAGGAGAGAATAAAAATTTTGGAATCATGACTATTAATAACCAGAGTAAGAAATCTAATGATGGGGATAAGAAATCTGATACCACTCTGACCAATGGCCTGTGGTACAAAGCATACTTGTCTGAGTTCAGTCTTACCCATGAGCTGGTAACAACGATAAAGGGAATACTAAGAAAGCGAGGGACTATGAGGCAGTGCTTGTACGTTGGTTGCATGTATCGGACAAGAAGACATACAACAGTTATCACAGATGATTTTTGATGGAAATATGTCAAAAAGCACATTGGAAATATGAATTGGTGATTGATAAGGAACCGCATAGAGTAGCTTCCCAAAAGTGATAATGAGTCCAGTGTGTCTTTCAATTATTGCTCATAGTTTTTAGGCCCCCACTAAGAAACAAGGTGGATGAGGGAAAAAAAGATAAAAACTTGCGTTGTTGCCCTTTTACTGGGATTGAGTTGGCATAGGCAGCTGTTTGCTAAAAAATCTGAGGTCCAAGAATTGCCACACTTGATATCTTCATCCTTTCTCCTATGAAATAATGTAGGGCTGACTCTCTTTGAGTAGGACCATGTATTTTAATTAGAAAATATTATAATTTTTAAAATTATATGTTTAATGTTTTCATGAGATGAATTGTTTTATAACTATCGAATGATTTTACCTAATGGCAAAACATTGAAAAAAAAAGGAGAAGAAAGAATGTAGAAAAAAAAAATGTCGACTTCATAATAATAACTCATCCCGAAAATCAAGAAATTTGACAATTATCATAACTATTTTATTCCTCATCTCTGATCTAAACTGAAGTGACACTTCGATTGCTATCTTGTCTGATTCTTGCCATACGAAATAACATTTTATATTTTCCATTGATTGTATGACGGAGAGAGAGAGAGAGAGAAGTGTTCCCAAGTACCTCAACAATGACCAAAACTGGCAAAGCCAAAACTATCTTAACATAGCATAGCTGACTTCTACAAATAGCCCACTATTATTTTCTCCACTCATTATTGCTCTATATTGCCTATAGTTACCGGTTATTTTTATTTTTACTATTTTTCTTTGCAACCGAAGAAATATTCAAATTTAGTATTTTAAAACCCATTTACATGACAGATCTCTCCATATATATATATTTTTCTGTTCCCATATCGAATCGAATCCGAAAATAATGAAAGGACACAACTATCCTTTACCAATTACGTCAACCAATATTAGTTTTGTTAAGTCATATTTTATCCGCAAGTATAAATAATTTTTTATATTAACCACACTATTAATTGAAATTCATATACCGGAAAATGGCTATTGCTCATCGTTGACCTAATATTTCATTGAAACATTAAGCTAATCCAAGTTTAATATCCACACGCTTCTTAATTTCTTAATTACATTACCATTTTCAAAGATGATGGGTTTCCCTCTGTCCTTTCTTTTTTTTTTTTTTTATTTCAAAAAATAATGAAATTTATCATTAAATAGTTTGTTGATATTAATGTTTAAATCATACATTGTGACACATAATCTTAAATTAAGCCATTGTCAAATGTCAAGCCCACCTAATCAAAATGGACATTTGTTTGAAAGTCAAAACGGCACATGGCAAACGTTTATGCTCACGAAAATGAAACCCTAATCTTCATTTGACAACAAAATTTCTTGATTGTAGTTGTGGGTAAGAATTAGGCAAAATGAGGTAATCAAGGCACCAAAAATGTGCCAACAACACTACATAGACAAATGGCCTTAATTGCCGTAGAGTGAATAGGTATCAAGATGAGGTCAGTTTAACCATTATCTTAGTCTAAGCCTGTTTCACAATTGGGACAGTCTTATGTCATATGATCTTTTAACCTAGCTTCTCAATCTTAAAAATAAATAAAATAAAATAAAAAATGGTCTATAAACCTGTGTATGGAGAGACTCATAAGAAACTGACAACGTAGTTAAAATAGATTCGATGGTGAACTCCCTCACCATGTACCATAATTCTACTGCGAGCGTGCCACTCTAGCTTTACCATAACAATTTGACTATACCTGCAAATTATTTCTTCAGCTCTTTTTAATATATATATATATATATGAAGAGAGAGAGAGAGAGAGAGAGAGAGAGGTATATCGTCCCCAAAGATAATTTAATGATCATAATCTATTTTTTTAATTTCGTGATTCGGATTCAAATTTCATATAACCAAAAAAAGCGAGATTTTCACCAGATCTGTTTGCCGAATGCAATCCCCTATACTTGGTAAATATAATGCCAGATCCTGGAAAGTTTGGCTAAAGAGAAAAAGGATGAGAATAACGACCAATATAATATTTTTTTCAATATAATAATAGAAATTTTATTTGATGTAAATTTCATTTAATTTAAATTATATATATAAATATGAGAAACCATCACAAGCCTTGAATAACAATTTTCCATCAAGCAGTTTGAAGCAAAATAAAAAAATTTATGTTAAGAGAGTGGAGAGTTAAAATTTTTAGTAAAGAAAACCAAATTTTAAATTACAATCTTTTAAATTACACACATACATACACATTTGATATGATGATAGGTGCAGTCCACCAACGATCAATTAACCTAATGAAATATGATATTAGATCATTTAATCAAGATCATGAGTTTGATTTGGAATTTGGATATAAAATAAATTACGTTGGGAGGGTAATTCTCTTAAATATATTGCTATAAGTTTCAAATCAGATTAATTAGAATATAAATTCAGATATCGATTGATATAGCATAAAAAAAAAAAAAAAAAAAAGTGCAGCCCGAGCCTCTCCCAAGCCGTAGGTCTCCTATCTCTCTCTCTCTCTCTCTCTCTCTCTCTCTCCCCCCCCTCTCCCTCCCTAGTAAACAACCTAATATTTTTGCTGGAAAAAGAAAACAAAAGACTAGTTGGCTACAATAAGTATTCAAAAGAGATGGGAAAGGAAATAAATACACGTTGGAGTTTCAATGCAACACAAAGCAGGAGCTACAAGTACAAGCAAATATGTCCTTCACCAGTTAGAGCGCTTAATAATTTATTTTAATGGAATAAATTTGAGTTTTTGTAGTGATTGATTTATTTATTAAGAAAAGTTACCGCCACTATGTAGTCATATGTCCTTAAATTTTCTATTATCAGTATCTTTATTATTTTTTTTAAGGAGGAGGTATTTAAGGGGGGGAAATTTTGGGCTCGGACCTAGAAATTAGGCCTGGGCCCAAGCCCAGCACGGGGCCGACTAACACAAGTTTGGATTTTTTTATTTTATCTTTTTTAAGCTATTTCAGAAACGGGCCATCTAAAGGAAGGCCTAAATTCCGGCATGGCCCATGCCGGTGCAGTCAACCTGACCAAGTTTGGCTACAATAATTAGCATTTTACTTTCTTGTATAAAGAGAAAAGAAAACTGGCCGACCGGTTAAGTTTTTTAATTAAATATCAGATTTAAAACTTAAGAATGAAAAAAAATATATCGGGAGAGTTTTCCTTAAATTAGGCCCGATAACACTCAGACCAAATTACTTAGAATATTCTGCATACCGATTGGTTATTAAAAAAAAAAAAAAGAAAAAGAAAAGAAAAGGCCAGCCAGCTACAATAATCATTCTAAGGGAGGCAGGGAAGAGAACAAATTCACCTTAGAGAGCCAATGCAAAGTAAAGGAGGAGCGAGCAAAGTACAAAAAATAGTAGGGGAAAAGCCTTCCATAGAAGGATCCAGGAAATGCAGCTACATACACGGAAGAGCACCCTTCACTCTTTCCCTTGTTATAAACTCGTAAAAATAGATTGAATTGAAGTCATTTGCGGGTAGATCATTTAGGCAGATCGGAAATTCATGTACAGAACAAGAAATTCTTTGACTTGTTTCTCCAACAGTTTCTATGATGTCATTGATAAATGAGAGTGTGTTGCGGCCTGAGGAACAACCAGATCAGCTGTTCCTAGACTACTGGGAGTTGTTGAGATGTGACGTTGTTGAATTGTCTCCAGTGTTATGTGCAGATAAATGTGAAAAAATCAGCAGACTAAATTGATGACTATGAAACAGTGGCAGGTCAAATGGCACCAATATTGTTCTTTATCAACGAATACAGCTAGGAAAACAAAAGATAATAATAATTTGTAAAATGATTACCATGATTGCACTGACCAGGTTTCTTGGAAAAAGAGAATTTGAGCAAGTTAGTTGTAGCCAAGTGCCATTGAAAGAAATATAGAATGCAGACTATTGCTCACCAGCTTTCTTCAAACCCTCACTTCCCCTTCCAGCTTGATGGCACATCTAGTAAAGAGCAGAATATGTATATTCACAATGATGAGACACAGCAAAAGACGGTTACTGGCACCGTATCTGGGAAAACTTAAAATGAAGGCCATGAACATTGCTGGAATATCTGCACTATGTCATCATCTCACTGGAATTGAGACTCCCATAAATTAGGAATTGCATTCTAAGATTTCCTCCACATGGATCCAATGAGTGTTTCATTTTTTAATCAACTGCCCCTCAACCCACATGCATGCGCAAAGTTTTTCCCAACATTTCTTGTTTCATAGGCAACCACAAATATCATAAACACCAGACCGGAGACTGCACCAAGAAGAAAAATGAGTATTGTAGGGAATTAACATCAGCAAAAAGAATAATGTAGAGAAACCAGTCTAGAGTATGTTTCCCATCAGAAGTTCCATTTTAAGTGGTGCACAGAAAGAGTTTCAAGAAATCTTAAGCTAGTGTAGTAGTATTGCTGACTCTGCTCATAAGTTTCAGAATTAGTAGCAGAAATTGGAGAACATACCTCTTCTAGACAATTAGAAATTCCAACAGACAAAATAATAAAACCCATAGCACAGAAGCTAACTCATGAGCAATTCCGCCGTCAAACCTGGAAACATGTTAGAGAGAGAGAGAGAGAGAGAGTCAGTCTAGCAGGAAGAGCAACCCTCATCAAGTCTGGCATTTCTGCAGTCCCAATCCATACCATGCAAACATCTTGGTTGCCGGAAGGCACCTGCAAGTCTTTGGATAGAACCAGTAGAGACCTCCTTTGGGGGCACCTTCCAGGGAAAAGGAAAATCCACCCAATTAATTGGAAGCAGGTTTGCAAAAGGAAGAATGAAGGAGGTCTGGGTCTGAGAAACACTATGGGCAACAATATAGCCATCTGACCAAACTAGCCTGGAAAATCTCTCAAGAAGAAAATGCTTTGTGGTGCCAAATCTTTCGAAGCAAATATCTTCAAAAGGAAAGCTTCCTGCAACATGTCTATAAGCCTACCTGCTCTCCTGTTTGGAGAAGTATAGTCAAAAGCAAAGTTTGTCTGAACAAAGGCATCAAATGGAGGATTGGTGATGGCTCTACTATAAACTGTTGGCATGACCTCTGGGTGGGGAAAGATAAGCTAGCCAACCATGCTTTACTTCAGCAAGACCAAATCCCAACAGACTCCAGGCTCATCTCATACCTTCAAGATAGATCATCTTGGAACTTGGAAGAGCTTAGGAGAATTCTGCCTGTGCAGAAAGTGGAGGAAATCAGAGCTACAATCCTCCCTTGTGCTAGAAACAACAAAGACATTTCTTCTGGAAAGACTCTCCAGACGGCAGCTTCTCAGTCACCTCAGCCTATAAACTCCTGCAGGAAGATGACTCTCTCCCCAGCAACCAGGATCGTTCTTGGAAATGGATTTGGAAAATCCCTTGCCGTGAGAGAGTGAGATTCTTTATATGGTTGGCAGGAAGGGGGAAAATTCTGACAAACAAGGAGAGAGGTAGAAGAAGAATTTCCTCAGACCCCCTTTGCCCTGTTTACAGAAACTCTGAAGAGTCCATTCTCCATCTTCTTGGGGACTGCAGTTGGAGTAGAAGAGTCTGGGAGTTGGTCGCTGCTCCCATCAGACAAGCTACCACCCAATTCAACTGTACCTCCACTCTCAAATGGCTGAAACTTAACTGCAATAGGCTGAGTAACCACCCTACATGGATAATGACCTTCTCAGCTGCAATCTGGCATATTTGGAAATCTCGGTTGTTTTCATCATTGATAAAACTCCTGTCAATCCTAACCTCACTGCCTTGCTAGCAAGGAGATTTGCCAGAGACACAGCCTTTGCAATTGCAAGCTCTCCAACCTCTTCTCCCATTCAAGCCAAGCTGGTTTCCTGGTTCCCTCCTCCTCCTAACACGTTCAAGCTCAACACAGATGGCTCAGTCATTCTCAACTCCAACAAAGCTAATGCAGGAGGCATTATAAGGAACTCTGAAGGTAAATGGGTCATTGGCTTCATGGTTAATGTTGGCATCTCAGACAACCTTGTAGCTGAGCTATGGGGGATCAGAGAATGCCTGAGATTGGCTGCAGATCACAACATTTCGAGTATGATCATTGAATCTGACTCCCTGACATTGGTCACTCTCCTCAACAAGGGAGTTCACAAGCTACACCCCCTCTTCCCTGTTATAGAAGATTGCACTCAACTCATTCGAAGGTTGGGGAGTCCTACTATCATCCACATCTACAGAGAGGGCAACAAAGAGAGGGCAACAATCGCACTGATCACCTTGCTAGAATGGGGCACTCATGCCCTCCTGGTTTGCATGTCCTTCAAGACCCCCCAGCTAGTCTTCGTAAGATCCTGCATGAAGATGAATTGAGTACCCCTTCTGTAAGGGGCTAGTTCTGTTTGCTTTTTGGGTTGTCTCTTTTGGGCCCTCTTGGGCTTGTTCTTCTTTCAACCGAGAGAGAGAGAGAGAGAGATAGATGAGAAATAGCAGACCAACGGCATGGGAGGAGTGGGTAAGAGACAGGGAATGGCTGACAGAAACCAGAAATGTCTTTTACCCACTACCCCGCGCCATAAGACTCTTATTGCTCCTCCCCTTTCATTCTCTCCTTTTTCTTTTCTTCCACAATATCCAAATCCAAACCCTAACCCTACCAGCAGACATGCTATGTTTTGCAGTCATCTTCAGATATTTTCATATACCTCAACTTACAGAAACTCTCCAGCGGTCTAAAACACTAAAAAATGTGAAACACATTGACAAAACAAAAATACAAACAGTAACTCCGAGCTCTATCGGATACAAATGCAGTGAATATACAACATCGGTCAATCCATAAGAGCAAAAAAGATGTCTCCTCTCAAAAAAGGGAAAAGATAATAATTATGTGAAATTATGGGTCCACTTGAAGTCAAATTCAAATTTAAAACCCGTAAATCAAAACCTGTGTGAGAAAATCCGAAGATGACCAGAATTCAAGATTGAAAAGCCACAAACAATTTTGAAAAGCACTAGAAGGGAAGAGTCAATCTCAAGAAGATGGTCAATAGCTATAACCCTGAAATGTTGGGTGACACAGTACAAGCAATCTTGAGATCGATCAGCAACAACAAATAAAAGGTCAGGTCGAACATCTATGAGGGGCATACTTACAAATACACAAACAAATGTATGAAAAGGAGAAAAAAATATTAGTTCGCAACAGATGCAAAAACCAGAAATCTAAAACATTGTCAGACCTAGGTGACCCGATCTTGAGATTGATCAACGTAAAAAAGAGGTAAGATTGAACTTCTATGAGGGGCGTACTTGACAAATTCATGAACAAATTAGGGCCAACATGAAAAAGACATTAAAAAAACTATAAAACCCAGAAATCAAAATTATTGTCAGAAAATTGATAAAAAGATGAACAAGTTCCGGTCTTACGTGTTCCACAGATTGCAAAGGTTTTTATGAATAAAGAACGACCAGAAATCAAGAAGAGGGTAATAAAGAAGAAATTGTGAATAGAGATAAACCCTGAATTATTAGTTGACCTGTAACCTAGTGCAAGCAATCTTGTGATTGATCAACATCAACTACAAATGACCAGATCAAACATGGAATCAAGATAATCTCTGAGGCATATTTGACAAAATATGTAGCAAATTTAGAAAGGAATTCATAAACCTAAGATAGAGATCCGCAACTTAGACCAATGCCAGTTAACTTTTGATTCAAAACCCCGAACCTAAGAAGAAGAAGAAGAAAACCAAGTTCTTCGTTTCTAATCGATCGAATGGTGTGCACAAAATCAGTCACAGACACTTGCAATAGAGGAGCCAACACTCTGCCATAAGCAGAGCAGCTACGGCATTAAAACTCAGCAGCGCCTCAATCATCACCTCATGACGCTGTTGGGGTGGATCTATCATCAACTACCCAACAAAGCTGCCAAAAACCTAGAGTCCTCGGGGCTTTGGAAACATCTTCAGGACCGGTGAAAAACAAATTTTTATTTTTATTTTTTAATTTTCGGAAAGTTGTGCTCAACTTAACCTTGTTCGTTCTTTGTAATCCAGTTAGGTAAGTTGTGATTCTTGAGATTCATACCCATGTGCGCTTAACATGTGCCTATGTTTCAGAGTTAATACCTTGGATTTGGCTACTAGGGGCAATCAGTGTCAAGCTGTTATGGTTCAGACTCCCGAGGTTTTTGTTTTGACATACATGTTTTGGTAATCAACAAAATAGTTTAGCAATCTGTCTTAGGAAAAGAAAAAGGAGAATTTCGTCCGGTGAGCACTGGGGGGCATGTGAGTGCCGCTTGAGTACAAAAGACAAAATGACAACGTCTTTTTCTTTTTTTAACAAAGAAAAATAGGGAAACTGGGGTTCCAGCTTACAAATTGTGTAGGATTATCACATGAATTTTTCTTTCTAGGATCATCACATCCATGTTGTCGTTGTGTGGAAAATTGGAGAGAAAGACTAGCTTGAATATCAGGAATCAAAGCAAATTGATTCTACCTCCATGTGTAACCTTTTGTTTTATTCATCACATGCTTGTTGTATCTGGGTAGTCCTTCATTGTTTATTTGGTGCAACCATGAGTGATATTTAGCTAGTAATCCTTGCCCCATGTCCAATCTATATATATACTACTGAGCTCACACTAGATGGCAGCTAAAGGACATAATGGTTGTAGTTGGTGATCTTCACATGAATGGAGGGGAGACCAAAACAAGCCATGCGGATAACTCCATTGTTCAAGTGCACACACACACACTCTCTCTCTCTCTCTGCATGCGACACTCACAGGAGCCTAGTTAGTTAAGGGTGGCACACGCATTGTCATCATGTTTCAACGTTTAGGACATATCCATAGCATAATACGGAATCAGTTTATGCTAATTTTATTTTGACCAATTTTGATCACCATTATTTTGTAGTGTCTCTCAGAAAGTGGTTATAGATAGGGTGAGTCATTTAGTGGAAGAGACTGTCAAAAAGCTTTACTTCAAGTTTGGTGGTGATTTAGGCAGCTGCATAAGAGTGGCGGACTTGGGTTGCTCTTCAGGACCCAACGCGCTTTCAGTTGTCTCCAAGATCTTCACCACTATCCACGGATTGAGCCAAGCAACAAATCGACCAGAACCCGAAATCCAAGTCTTCCTGAATGATCTTCCAAGTAATGATTTCAACACCATTTATAAGTCTATCCCAGCTTTCCATAATGAGCTCAAGAGTGAGAAAGGTGACACGTCTAGACAATGTTTCATATCGGCCACGCCTGGATCTTTCTATGGAAGGTTGTTCCCTAGGAAAAGCTTGCATCTTATTCATTCATCTTATTCTCTACACTGGCTCTCTGAGGTATAAATCTTTTCTCTCAAAGGCCTAAAGCTTTGCAACCTCTAGTCGAAGCTTCATTGTTAAGATGATCTTGAATACAATTATTATCATTCAGCTTCTCGAAATTGTCCTACATATCTTCAAATCTTGTTGTTCAGCCTTTTTTTTTTTTTGGTGAGGGACAAGGAAACCAGCCCCTCAAGGGCACACAGACAACTCAGAGGGCTCAGCCCTCTTCCTTCTAACCCAAGAAATGCCTCTCGCATCCATCTTGTTGTCCAGTTTGTGCTAGTTTTGAAGTGATACGTTGTTAAGCTCAATTTAGTTTCTAAGATCCAAACATAAGAACCTATACCCAAGTCACTTGCCCAAAAGATATAATTTGACAAATCTCTTTGGTGTTTTTTGGATGTGATCCTATCCAAGCCCAACTTTTTTTGTGATAGAATTAGCCATAAAGGAATTGGAAATGAGCTGTCTTTTGAAATTCTAACTAGGTTCCAAAAGGATTGGAGCAAAACAAAGGAAACATATACATGACAGAGACGAGTCCCAAAACTGTGTTCACAGCTTATAGGGAGCAATACCGCAGAGATTTCACAATGTTCCTAAGTTCGCGAGCTGACGAAGAAGTGCCCGGTGGCCATATATAGTTCTAACATTGCTTGGAAGATGCAAAGCAGACCCATGCGGGAACAAACTTTGGGGTTTGCTAGCTCAATCCCTCGTTTATCTGGCCACAGAGGTTCATTTAATTACAATATTTTCGGTCTTTTTAAATAAAATTTATGGGTATTATTAAATAAGCTAAATAAGTCAAGAGTCAAAAATAAGAATTTTTAAGGTTGAATAATTTAAATTTATTAAAATATTTTTATAAGAAGTTTTTAAAACATCATTCATACATTAATAAATCGATCTTTTTTTTTTGACTGCCAGGGGTTTATTAAAGGGAGTGATGTGGACACATTTAATCTGCCTTATTACAACCCCTGCACAGAAGAAATATAGGTTATAGTTCAAACTGAAGGGTCTTTTAATCTTGATTAACTAAGAACTTTTGAACTGAGTTGGGATCCTTGCAATGAAGATGACATCGTTATTAGCGGCAGAAATGTCGCAAAATCTATAAGAGCAACTGCTGAGCCAATGCTGGCGAGTCATTTTGGAGGTGCTATCATTGACATTTTGTTCATCAACTATGCTAGGCGTGTGACCGAACATTTGGCCTTGGAGAATACAAAGCACTTCAATGTAGCCATTTTATTGACAAGGAAGTAGATCTTATCCTACCGGTGATTGATGAGGTGTAACTATTGAACCTGTGAACCAAAAAAATTTAGTGAAGGGTTCCTCTATTTTTTATTTTTTATTTTTTGGGTTTCCTTTGTCTCCTTTTGTGATGGGGTTCCTATGGGGGGTTGTGGAATCTCTTTTGCTAGTACTGTTGTATTACGTGTTACAAAATAATTGAAAATGAAGGCTCTTTTACTCTTGACAAACTTGAAACCTTTTTTTAGGTTAATTGGGATCCTTGTGATGAAGATGACAGAAGATGGTAGTGGGCAAAATGTGACCAATTGTTTGTAAGAGCTGTTATGGAACCAATTGCCCATATTGACAAGTTGTTCAACAAGTTTGCCAGGCATGGGACTCAACACTAGGCGTTGGAGGACATAAAAGAAATTGTCAACAACTTGCTGCAAAGGGTACCCGACATGGACAACTTGTGTGACGGATTGTTACAAAGGCATGTCATGGGGTTTTAAGAAAATCAACTATTCAAACCATGCCACATCCGCCCACAATGAAATCAAGGATGACATGACATGACCCATGTAGCGGTATCGAGAGATTTGGCTTTGTTTGTGTGCATGCTTGTGTGAATTAGAGTTATGGCACAGTTGAGCTAATAAAAAATATATTAAATTATTTAGTATTTTTAAAATGAAAAAATTATATTAAAATATATATTTTTTTTTTATAAAAAACTCGACAATAACTTGATTACATTAATTAAGATATAACTTTAAATATTACTGAAAAAATAATAAAAAAAAAAGAAGAAGTGGGATGTTACCTAATCGTGGAAGAAGTCCAAATCAACCATAATTGTCCGCAAAAGCTCTCGCTGGCATTCTATTATTTGAAGCAACAATTGCAGAATACACGCCATATATTACAATCACTAAATACGAAAATTGTTAGCTAATATGATCACTCCCACTTAGAGCTGTCACCATTTTTTTGAGCACCAAAACATAAGTGATTGGTCTAATCTCTTGTCGAGCCATCTCTTCATCTATAAGTTTAGCATAAGTATCAAAGAGAGTGTCCAAAATGTCTTCTCCAAAGTGATGGCTAATCATGGATTCTTGGATAGCTCTAACAGTCATTGCAACTGTAGTCCCATAACTCCAACCATTGTACTCGTAATCTTTCTTTGTTACTTCAAACATCTCCATCCTTTTCAATTCGAATGAACCTTCTTTCCTTACTTCAGCTTCAATTTCCTCTTTAGTTGGTGCATAAAAGTGAACTTCGTAAGTATCAAGCTTTTCTCGCTCAATTTTCCCCTGCACATGAAATATATTAAGCTTGGCTGCAACATATAATTAAACAAATTTAATGAAACAAATTTGATCTATAAGGTTTATGTGATAACAAAATTAATAAAAAGTTACTCCCAAATAAGTGAGCGACCGTCGTAATTGGGTCTGGTCTGGGGTTGTACATGAGTTAGGAATATGCCATTCTGGTCAGCTTTTCAATAATTAAGAAAATTACTTTAATTTGATGCCCAAAAACAGTTTTTCCTATAGATAAGAGTATCGTCGTTTAACGGTCATCATATGGAAATGATAGAATAATCGTGATCGTTCAACCATACAATCACTACTATCTTTATAAATATCGAGACCATAGAAATGTTGCCGTTCAAAACCCGACCCATGATAGGGTGGGACTTCTTCAATGTGGGCATAAATCAGGCTTGAGCCATGGAGGTTAGCTCACGGAGCTCAAAGTCCATGATCTAATGAATTATGATATTAAATTTGTTAATTAAATCTAAAATTCTAAATTTGACAAAAAAAAATTATATTAGGAAAGCTATTCTTAAATAGGGCTTCATATATACTTAAATCGGATTAATCAAAACACGATCTTGGATACCGATGGTGGAAAAAAAAAATATCGAACCCAGCCTACACCCAAACGAGGAAACCATGCCTAGTCATGCTCAGATAAATTTGTCCAATATTTCTAATTTCATGTTATATTCCACTTTTTTATGATTTATAACGTATGATCTCAACAATTTCACCTGAGAAATCAGAAGTGCAAAGGATCTTGAAAGAAGTTTCCAAAAGAATGAATTGCCTCTGTCAATGTGATTAGGACCTCTCCTTCCAAGCAAGATCAACACCATTCGACCTCCGGGAACAAGCTCCAGAGAACGGGACCGAAGAAACAACGAAAAGTCTTCTTGAAATTGCTTCACGTATGCCTCTACTACTCGTGGAGGACTAGATTCATCAATGTATATGCCTCCTCTGTTTATCGACTTCCCCTGCTCATATAGACCTTTTGGAACCTGCACAGACAGGAGCAAAATCAGAAATTTATGTGGGGAGAATACAATCTTTAGGAGAACAAACATTTGACATATCAACAAATGAAACGTGGCATCAAAAAATTCTAAAGAAAATGGAAAAACAAAGATACCTTGGAGAGCCAGTGGAGACTATATGAGGAATAAACAAAGTGCAAATAATTGTTTGGAAAAATTCTTCCATAAAATGAGCCAGGAAAACCAGCAATGTATACACAAGGGGTCCCATCACTTTTCTCTCTTTTAAGAGTCTTGTAAAATTCAGGCAAGGCCTGGAAGATGGAATTGAAGTCATTTGTTGGAAGATCGTTCAGATAGATGCGAAATTCGGGTTCTGATTGTTGGGTCTTGTGAGTTATGGCTTCTATTGCTCCAATCAATTCTTTGATGGTTGATAATGTGTTAGGCCCTGATGAGCATCCCAAATCAGCTATGTTCAAAGTCTCCGGATTTGTTGCTAGGTAGAGTTCTTGAAGTGTCTCAAGTGTTATGTTCTTCACTCTATCGGAGGCTTTCTTCTGTAGATCAAAAATAATATCAGAAGAGAGAGAGAGAGAGAGAGAGAGAGAGAGAGAGAGAGAGAGAGAGAGACCTGGAGAGAGGAATTCTGAGCATAACTAGTGTCATCAACACCTCCTTTCATGTGAAAGACTTTCTCCACATCCATAGTGCTTGAAGTTAGGAACTCAACAGAGCTCAACCCTTGCTTTTAAAGGCAACCACTGAGAGTTTGACATTTTTGTCACTCGATTACTTTTAGGCCTTTCCTTGTTTGGTGGGTTGAGCTTGAGGGGACGCCATTAGGCTTTTTAAAAATGATTATATACATGGTTATGGAGGACTCAAATTGTTTAAGGAAGCACTCATCTTGTGTCATCGAAAATCCTCGAATTTATTATAGCCAATTTTGACTGATCACAATATTCCTCGTGGAATATCTTTGACTAAGTTTTACCACTTATTTTCCCAATTTTCTTTTATATTTTAGGAAATTTCACTATACAAGACTTTTCCTTAAATACAAATAATGAAATTATTCTCAACGAATCCATAGATGTTAGATTATAATTGAACAATTTTCCCACTTATTTCATTCAAATTGTTTCTGAGCAAGAAACTCACATTTTCAATGATACCCTTATTAGTTCGAACCATGGGTGACATGACAAAATTCAAAGCACAAATGATTATACTCACGAAGGGCTTAGATAAGCATACAAATGATTGTGATTATATAAGTGAATGTATCATACACTTCATAACTATATGATTTCTAATCCGATTAATAGAAATGATCACTTGTAAAAGAATATGCCCAAGACGCCTAATTTACGGGGAGTTTTACGGTATCTTGATATGTTTGTGGAACTATTATAACATCACTTAAATTATGGCATTATGATTCATCACGCTAATGCTTAAAAGAGAGTGGTAATGTTGATCCTCCACCACCCTTTTAACATGTTAAAAAGAAAAATAAAAGATGAAAAAGGGCTTAGACAAGAATACAATGAACTTGCTTTTGAGGTGCCAACTTGCTAGCTAGGACTAAGGGCAAAGCAAGGCGCAGCCGGAGCACAGAGGCATTCAAAATGATGATGTAAAGGAAAGTAGTGGGGGGAAGTGCATTGTGGTGTTTGGGTCTGATTTGGTGGAGATAATTGGTGTTGACTGTTGAGGGACTTTTCGTGCAAGTCTTAGGGACCTCTTGAAGTGCATGCGTCCTAGTTAGTGGTGTCTTGTTAAGAGTTTACTCACTTCCATCGGGAAGCATAAGTTTCAGTCCATCAAATCAAATCATAGTTACCTGTGGTGGCAAAACGTTGAATAATACTCCTTGCCTTATTTGGTCTCATAAACGCATTCGTGCATGACACGTGTCTCCACGGGGACATTGGGGCTTTTCTCTTTTTGGTTTTCATCTCTCTCATCAATTCCTTTTCATTTGTTGGAGGCCTTTGCACGAGCCCTAAATCGGCCTTTTAGGTAAGGACACAATTACAATTTGATTTTGACGATAAAATGCCATTATAGCACAAGGTAAACAAGGTTTGATGGCAAACTTGTGACGAGGATAGTAGTTATCAAAAGTAAAACTAAATATTTTTAATATTAATTTAATGCTCTAAACAATAAATATTTGAAGATTTGGTGAATGATTGACTGGATTTGGTATGGATCTGTAACCCCTCTTGAAAAGAATTTTGAAAATTATAAAAAAAAAAAAAAAAGCTTTAGGGGGCAGCTTTATTTATCCCCGTCACTCACTTTGCCCCCTCGGAGGGTTCTTGTGGGTCTCCTTACCATTCATGAAATCTCATAAGATTAAAAATGTTCTGAACTTTTAATGATTTATTTTTTTTATATCAATCGATATTCAAAATTATATTTTAATTAATTTAACTTGAATATTTATCGAGTCTATTTTAAAAAAAAAACTCTATTAATATAGTTTTATTTTATTATTTTTAAATTTTAAATTTAAAATTTAATTAAACGATTTAATATTTTGATCTATAAGTCGACTTTTCTCCGTGATTTCTACTGATTCAGGGACACAATTGAAAAGCCAGGAGTTAATTTCAGATCCACAAATGTGAAACTTGTCAATGTGGTATGATTTCTACAAGGTTTAAGTACACCCCGTAAATTATGGCAAACAAACCTTATCTGCTGCATTGTGCCCTGCCCTACATGTTTTGACTTTAGGACAGCATAGGATACCCCACACATATGAAAGTGCTTTGGTGGGGGTAAAGTTGCTAGTTGAAAAGAAACTTGGGAGAGAAAAAGCAGTTTTTCCATGAATTTATTTCATCTTAAAAAAAAAAAAAAAAAAAAAAAAAAAAACCACAAGGGTTTTCAATTCTACCCCCAACAAGAATTTAACAAAAAATGATATGAAAAAATTGAAAATAAAAAACTTTTTTCTCTGGTTTCTCTCCATATTTTCATTTTGTTTTTCTCTGTAAACATCACGAGAAAATATTTCTCTAAAGGGCTTTCTTCCCCTGGAATGGTCAAAAGACAACGTCGATGGATAGTGATATCACCTTCTACAATTGGCCCACTTTCATTTGTTTTTTTCCGGTGTGTTTTGGAGCTTTGGGCCCTTTTATGCTGGCTCAATTTTTTCTTTTTTTTTCTTTTTTTTATTATATCCACTGATATTTGAATTCATATTCCGATTAATACAGTTCAAAATTTACAATAGTCCATTTAATGAGGCTATCCTCATAACATAATTTTTTTCATATTCAAACCGCGAGTCAAATTGAAGAACTTAATTAAAAAACCTACCACCTTATCTCATTATGTCAATTATACGTTGATTTTTTTTTATTCCTTTCTCTCATCTTATCTAAATTTATTTGTCAATTTAGATAAAAAAAATAATCAACGACTCATATATCTAATGACAGAACTCTAAAATTTTTTAATTAAAATTTTAAATTCATGTATTAGGAATGAAAAAAAAAAGCCAAAGAGTCAATCTCTTAATTATACCGTACCATCCCAAGGAGACAGGCTCTCCCAATCCCGAAATAACTAGAATTTCCTATTATCAATGATCAAATATAAAATAAATTAAGTAAAAAAATAAATATATATACATACACAAATATATATATATATATATATAGAGAGAGAGAGAGAGAGAGAGAGAGAGAGAGAGAGAGAGAGAGAGAGAGAGAGAGAGAGAGAGAGAGAGAGAGAGAGAGAGAGAGAGAGAGTGTGTGTGTGTGTGTGTGGTCTAACTATTTATTTTTAATTTTTAACTTATATTTAGTTTTTAACTTATAAGATAGTATAATGATTTGAAAACCTATTAAAAATTTATTTTAAAATAATTTTAAATATTTGATTAAAAGTATTAAAAAGTAAGTTATCTGTTAAAATAATTAAAAATATATAATTATTTTTTAAACTAAATTATTATTTCAATTTATTAAAAATCGCTCCCATCTCTTTGGATTCGAGATGACACCATGTGACCGCCATTCTTTTCTTTCGATCTATTTTCCCGTCTCTACCAATAATTTTTTTTAATATAATCGAAGGATATTCAAATATATATTTTGAATAATCATATTTGAGTATTATTGACTCTAATCTGGATAAGAGCTCTCTTAATATATTTTTTTATTTTAAATTTTTGAATTTAAGAGTTAATCAAGGGATCTAATACTTTTATCTATTTTTTTTTGTGGTATCATGGCTACACTACCAACCCAGTATCCGGGGTTTCATTTTGACTAATTTGGGTCGATTGTTTACAGGATCCAATTGAGTGGACAGGTCTCCCAACACTGATTTTTTTGTTTTCATAGGGATCAAATTCCCGATCATGATTAATGGACGTTAATTTTTGAGTCAACTGAGCCATCAGTTAACAAAAATAATGCTTTTATCTATAAAAATATTATAAAAAATATAATATTTAGCAAAAACAAACGTAATTTAACAATAGTGTACTCAATTAGTTTCTTTTAAGGAGTAAATTTGAATTTTAGTTATTTCGATTATCTAAAATTAGACAGGGAAGATTATCCTTATTGTGTAATCTTAGGTGGGCGCATCTCTCTTTTTTTTTTTTACATATTAAAAAAAAAAAGCGGCCTTTGACTTGAGCATACAATGGAAAAATGAATTGAAAAGGGTGTCGAAGGCATTTTAGGGGAGATCACTAAAGAAAGCAAGATTTTAAATTTGAATTTTAAGAATAAAATAAATTACGATGAAAGAGTTCTATCTTCTAAAAAAGATTTTAGTCAATTTGATCAGAATTAGTTGAAATAAAGTTTTAGATACCGGATGATGGATCAAGTGGAGGGACATTGAGAAAAAAAAAAAAAAATCAGGTGATTGAACATGGGCCAGTTTAATGCGAATTGAGTCGATGGTCTTCACAAGTTCAGACACTACCAACGAAGTTTTTAGGCCTCAAGAACAGCCCAAGTCTGCCCAGCCCAAGGCATGGACATCGAATAATTCTCTGTTCAAAAGAACCCCACCCCCCTTCACCAAAAAAAAAAAAAAAAAAAAAAAAAAAGAGAACCCCGCCCCCCCGGGGGTGAGTAAGAATAAAATCAGTATGAATTTATATTGTATTAGAAACTCTTTGTTAGTGTTCATTCATGCGATGGAATCTGATGAGATAGAATGTTAAATTTTTTAATCAATTTTCATATTTAAAATTTATAAATAAAAAAACTATATTGAAAGAGCCACACTCTTAATAAAATTTTTATAAATATTCGAATTAAATTAGTTAAACTATGATTTCGAACATCGATAGTAAGAATCAGAAACTTCTTGATTTTTCACTAACTTTTTACTACTTTTAATTGATCAATTTTAACGTAAAAAAATCCTTTAAAATAAATTAAATAGATTTATTTATTACAATAAGAGTGATTTAGTAATCCCTCCTTTTATTACCACTCGAACTAAAAATTGATTTTTGTTGCTGATTAGTGAGAATTATATCAAATAAATAATTTTAATATATTAAATTAATAGTAGAAATATTATTATTTCATTTAATAATCTTACAAATAATTAATATATATAGTGACATAGAAGTGGTCAAATTTGTTGAGATTAATGAGAAGTAAAATATTGTAAAAATATTATAAAAATATTATAAAAATATTAAAACTATATGATATTTGTCGGTATATTTTAATCGGTATGAAATGAGTTTTTTCATTTTCTTTTTTTTCGGATTGGCGGGTAAGAAATGATAAACGCCTATGCTCTAAACAACTAAATCCAATGACTACCTTTTTATATAGCCAACCTAAACGATAAAATATTCCTGGGATGTCTCACACTTAAAAATAAAGATTTGGGAGGTTTAAAGGAATTATTGGTTTCACACTTAACAACCCATCATGGCAAAACCTTAACAATAACGACAAAAACTATCCTTAAAATAACGGAAAAAACTAATCTAACCGTGTGATTCGAAAGGGTGTGTGAATGCAGAACCTTGTGGTCCTAATGCTAAATGATTAAAAATTAAAAAACAATGCAAATAAAATATTCTTTACTAATGATTAATGATTATCACTATATATCACTTTCCAATTGTGCTGTCACATTTTTTATTCACCCACTTTGTAAATTTTGATTCTTTAAATTTTTTAATTGATTTTCCTTTTTTTTTTTTTTAAAATTATGGCCTCGAAAGTCTTTGGAGAATGTTATATTAAAAACAGGAGCCAGATTAAGAAAGACAATGTGGTGGGGGGGGAGAGAGAGAGAGAGAGAGAGAGAGAGTTTTAATGCTACTTAATTAAGTTGTAAGGCATCAGGTTTGAAAATGACAATTAATTTTATATGTTATGGATTGACTTAATTGGACGTAAGATTAAATATTTTTAAATATGATAGAAATTTGATTTTCGTTGAGAGTATCGGACCCTAATATGTATGGAACATTCCCCGTTGGAAGATCCATCTTTCGAAAGGAGTCACTATAACGGTTGATTCGAATTAATCGGGATGAAATCTTGAATACCGAATGATATCAAAGACATAATATAAAAAAAAAAAATTATATGCTAATTTCTGTATATTTAGCCAATGATGCATGCGTCATAATAAATTATAGAAAATTTGGTAGAAGAATTAATACAAATTTTCTTGCCACATGTCGAATACGAGAATCATTGAAAAAGACTGAAAAAAACAACCCTTTCATTGACCATAACAAACTTTTTGCATGGTCAATCTTTAGTAATTTTTTTTTTCTTTTTTGTGCCGAGAAGACCTTCTTTTAGTACACAAAAAATGGACATAGAAATCCACGAAGGGTTGATAGAGAAATTAAACATATTTTCTTCAAGCCTTTTTGGTCATGGAAACAACAACGTTAAAGAACTCAGTCCTCTCCTTAGCCATCCTATCTGCAACAATTTCCCTATACCTCCGAAACACTTCATCAATGATCGATTTCCCAAAGTGACTGGCAAGCAATGGCTCGGCCACAGCTCTTATCAACTTGGCAACATTGTTTCCTCCGTCCTTTGTGACTTCTGATGAATAACATGTTTCGTTTTCATAAACATTCCAGTTTACTGTCGATACTTCTAATTGGTCGATAATAAATGATCCATTTCTTTCAACTTCTGATTTTACCTCTGTTGGAGATGGCGTGTATTGTGGTATATTGAATGAATTTATATTCTCTTCTTCTATCAATCCCTGTATACAAAGTGTACGACAGATGGTTTTAAAGTAAATACCTTTGTTTTTGGGCGGGTGGGGGGGGGGGAGAGAGAGAGATTTTAGGTACGGTTACCTCTGTGACCATATCATTAAGAGCCAACGCCATCAACTCCCAAATGTAACAACCCTCTTTGCTAGATGGGTCATCACTTTTTCTTCCCAAAAATGTTAAGACCATTCGTCCACCGGTCATCAATTCCTCACTGCGACACTTCAAAAAAGAAGAGAAATCTTTCTGGAATTGATTGAAATAAGCTTTGAGAACATTTGGTGGACTTGTGCTAGCCATGTAAATGTTTCCTTTGTTTTCCTCAAGCCCTTCAGGAACCTAATAAAATAATTTTCCATATATAAAATTAATTCATCTATGGTCTCTTAATTATAACTTTTTAACTTTTGATTATTTATTCTGATTTTCTTTATTTTACCCGAGAAAGCCATTGAAGACTATAAGAAGAATGAACGAAATGCAAGGTCTGACTAGGGAAGAGCCTTTCATAAAATGAACCGGGGGCTGCGGTGACAAAACAAGGGCCAAATCCATGGCCCAATTCCTGCCTGAGATTTTCTTGGAAATTTGGTAGCAAGGATTTGAAAATTGTGTTGAAATCATTTCCTGGTAAATCATTCAAGAACACTAGAAATTCGGGCAATTGATTTTGTTGGCCGAACTTTTCGTGGAGTCTGTCCACAGTCTTGATTAGTTCAGAGACCACATATAAAGAATTTGGCCCGGAGGAACAACCCAAGTCTGCAATGCATATTCTTGTAGGGGAGAGAGTGGAGTAGAGATCGGTCATGGCAGATACTGTGATGGGCTTTGTCAAAGTTAATACCTTTTTCTGCTCAGAAAAACAAAAAATCGTAGTATCATTATCACAGCCAAGACTAAGAAAGTACAGAACAAGTATAAATGGCACTTTTGTCTTCGAGGGTGTCTATATGTGCTTCTTGCAATTGAGAAATTATATTAGATGAATCAGTAAATCACAAATCTAAATGAATCAAACGTTTAATGACAATCCATGTTAATATACACAAATTAAAATTTAATTAATCAGTATATTTAATTCTATCAAAATAAAATTTTTAATTAAAAATCAATCAAAATATCCTAACTTTATTTTGACATGCTATATTTTAACCAAAAATCTTTAATATAAATTCAATGGTTACTTGGACATCGCAACTCATTACTTGTTGAAGCTGGCACTTGATCCATATTGTTTGAAACACCTCCATTATGTTTTTAAGTAATGCAAAACATTGAGGTAATTAAGTAGATTAGACTGTGAATCTAGTTAATGTAGTTACCTGAAGCATGGAGTTGTTTGCATAGCTTGTTTCCCCAACTCCTCCATTCATGTGAAGAACTTGTTCTACCTCCATTCTCTCTCTCTCTCTCTCTCTCTCTCTCTCGTGAGCTTTGTTGTGTGCTTCTGGGTATTAACACTGGTCGCCCATTTATATGCGGTTGGTGTTGTGTACAGCGTACATAGTATGGGTCCGCCTTAGCTTATTTTTTTCAAAAATTGGGGTCTATGAGCAGAGTTGTCCTCATATGAGTTGTTAAATATATAACACCTCATAGGCAACTCATAGATTTAGAGTTGTTAAACCAGGTGCATATATATAAATACTTGAAACGTTGGATTTATACTTTTTGTTATTCATAGACTTTCAGCCATTTATTTTGAATTTAGATTTCAATCCAACCTGAAATTCTTCGATCCTTAAGAATCTCAAATATTTTTAAGATATTGACGTGTAGTTTCTCATATGATCCAAAAATGTGTGGCCCCTGAGAAATTTCTTATGGGGTCGTGCTGACAATAATTGCAAGAATACAAATTAAAGAAAATCTCAAATATTTTAAGATATTGATTATAGTCTTACATTGCCGACTAAAATCTAAAATAAATAAGATAATTTAACATTTAATATTAATCTTCACCAATAATGAGTCTTCTATTGTTATTGATTATGACCTATGATATAGTCAATGCCAAAATTATAAACTTATATTAAGATGTAAAATGTCCTCAAAATAATATAGGTTTTGGAAACCCTAGTTACGTAAGTAACAATATTTGAGATAATAATAACTCAAATGATAATATAAAAGAGCATCAAACTTTATTGTAAACAGAATATAATTTATATCATGGAAAAAAGGAAAAAAGATAATCTTTTTTATTTTTTTCTTTTTAATGAGTAAAAAGCTGATCGCTTTTAGTACTATACCATATTTTGATGACCCTAGAATAAAATTACACTTATTATATGACCTCATTTTATACTTCACATAATTTTCCTATTCTTAAATCTCAAGTTGGGCATGTTTGTTAAACGAATCCTGATCTCAACAAGCAACCTTCTTTTTTGGTTGGATTGACCGATAGCTGGAATTATATTTGAATCCGATCTGAACACTACAAGAAACAATACCATCAGCAACGAAAAATTACTGATGGAAAAAAATTTATCAGTAATAGCAACAGATTTGTGCCAAATTAATATCGGACTGAATACCGAGAGATTAGCGACAGAAATTTACTTATTCATTACTGTAGTGGTCTACAGTAAAAAAAAAAAAAATCTGTAAAACGTATTAGCGACGAATTATTGACGAAATTTTTAACGGTGTAAAATTTCTATCGCTAATCGATCGGTATAGTAGTGAAGGATAAAAAAAAAAATAAATGTAGCTATCAGTGATGAAAAAATTAACGACGGATTAATGATGAAAATTTTAGTGACGGATTACCAATAAATTTTTTAATTTTTTTAATTTTTAATTTTAATTTTTATTTAATAATTCTTTTTCCTTTTCTTTTTATTTTATTTTTTAAAATTTTGTAATATTTTATTTTAAATTATTATTTTAAATTATTATTTTATTATTATTATTTTATAATAAATATCATTTTATTATTTCCTTTTTGTAATATTTTATTATTATTATTATTATTTTATAATAAAATATTATTAAAAAAAGTGTGATAAAGATAATAAATAAAAAAAAAATTAAGGTAAGAGAATCTAAACAAACAATATTATTATTCTTTAATGAAATTATTCTTTCCCCTATGTGGCTCCTTTTGTTTTTATTTTAGTTAGTGAGGTCACGGTGGATCCATTTGTATGACGTAAATATAGGTGACGACATTAAGATGCTATATTTGTTTTTCATAAATTATAAATATCATATTAGATTTGATTAAATTTAATTTCAATTAAACTTTTCTTAGATTAAGTTTCTTTTATATACAAAATTCAAATATAAAATTTAATATCCGGTCACTAGATCAAATAGGTTGGAATAGAATGATCTCACAGAATACAATAAAACAGTCTTAGTTTTTTTTTTAATTATATAAAGATTTGAACTTAATGAGTTTGGGGGAGAGGGATTGCACGTTACTTTTTTACCTTATGAATTTTTTTAATTATATAAAGATTTGAACCTGACGGGTCTTGGAGAGGGATCGCACGTTACTTTTTGACCTTACGGCTAGGATAAGTGAATCTTTATCGTTCTTTATTGGTTAATTCTTAGTAACACGAGATAGGTGGGACTGGACCGGCCCACTTCATCTTTTCGCTGGGTTGGGGCCGGAAGTATCGGGCTCATGTCCGGCATTTTCTCTGACCATTTTTGCCTGTTTGTCCATGCTCTAATTGGTGCAGCCATAGATTAAGGGAAAACGTATTTTTTCCATTTTAATAAAACATTCGAAGAGGCACCCCGCACCACAGAACAGATGGCAGTAAATAGAAGAAAGGGACCTCCCCCACAGGTAAATTTTCAATTTAATCCCTCAATCTAAAATTTCTATTGTTAACAAAAACCTGTTAACTATATTATATGGGATTGATTTTTTCCATTTAATAACATTATATATATATATATATATATATATATATATCATATTATATTGTATTCAATGAGAATACCTATGATTAAGAACCATTGCTTAGCTATTTGATTGAGTAACAGAGTATTGCATAGAGAATACTGGACGTATAATTATAATATACGCTTCAAAATGTCTCAAATGGTAATATATTTCAATCAAATGGACAAAAGAAGCCCCGGGAGTGTTACAAGAAAAAAGGGCAGAAAAAGGAAAGTCTGTTTCCAATCCAATGCCCTGTTTGAAACCCAAGTTGCCTGCTGTTGTCTACCTGGCTTGCTGAAAAGACCCCACGTCGCTTCCTCCATTTCTGACAACATCCCATTAAAATTTAAGAAAATAATCAAACCACCCTAAAATATTATGAATTTTTTTTTTTTACTTATTTTAGCCATATTCATTACTAAATTTATCGTAAATTATAAAATATTAAATTTAAATTATAATTTTTCATATAAAATATAATGTTCAAATATTTGCAACTTGAGTCCTATTTAGTTATTGTACAATGGTCACTCACTATTCATATCAAATATTTTAGGATAGTTTTATCTATCAAAAATTTAATTTAATTTGAATTAAATTTAATTAAATTTAACATGATTATTATATATATAATTTATAACAAAAATAACCAAAAAACCCAATGGGCACCCATTAATGTACCCATGGGCCTTCATTGCTGTAGAAATCTTGGTTTGGGTTAGGTTAAAAGAGCGAAGGTACTGATAGTTTTAAGTTTTATTTATAAATTTTAATTTTTTTATTGAAAATTTAGTTTACGTATCTAAAATAAAATAAATGAATTAATGGCAAAATAAGTGTCTATTTGATAGGACTTTTTTTCAGGTTATCTTCTCTTTTCAAGAAGTAAATATTAATTCTTTTTAAAAATAGTTAAAAATTGTTTGTTTTTTTACTTTTGAAATAAAATAATTAATTTTTTTTTTACTTTTTTACTTTTGAAATAAAATTTAAAGTTAAAAATTAATGGATATATTTGAAATTTTGTATCATTTAAATGAGAATATTAATGGAATAAAAAAATTATACGATAATATAATTGGAACAAAAAAAATATAAATTTCTGAAAAAAATTGAAGCATTAAAAAAAATAAAAAATAAACTCTTCTTAGGAGTTTTTTCTTAAAAGCTACTTTTTAAATTTTTATGAAAAATAAAAACTCTTTTTTTAGAGTTTTAAAAAATCTCGTTTGATAGAACTTTTTCTCATAAGGAGAAGAGAACATGAAAAAAAAAACCCTACCAAACGGGCACCGAATCTTGGAGAGAAAAAAAATGGTAGAATAAGTATAATGATTTTTATTTAAATAAAATATTATTAAATATATTATAATAAATATACAATTATAAATTATATCATTTTTATTAAATAAAATTAAAAAAAGGCACCGGCTCTTTCCGAAGCGAGCGATGTCAGTGGAGGGTCAGTTATTAGGCGGGCGGTTATGAAATAGGTTAACTTGATGTTTCCATCACCGAATGACCAAAATGCCCTCCCTTCTATTATCAGAATAACGGTACACTCCGTTGGTGGGCTCTACTTTCTCACTCCGCTCCTCAACGCCTAGTCGAGCAGAAGCGCTCTTGCGAATCTGGAAGAGCGAACGAATTCAGAGAGAGAGAGGATTTTAATGCTATTTAATTAAGTTGTGAGGCATCAGCATTGAAAGTGACAATTAATTTTATATCCTAATTTCCAATTTTTGTATAATATGGGAAGCGATTTTATATTTCGCCAATGATGCATGCGCCATAAAATAAATAAATTATAGAAAATTTGGTAGAATACTTAATACAAATTCTCTTGCCACATGACAAATATGAGAAAATTTGAAAAAGAAGAAAAATAATAAAAACAGACAAACCCCTTTTATTGACCATAACTAACTAATTGCATGTTCTATCTTTAGTACTTTATTTTCCCCCATTTTTGTGCTAAGAATACCATCTTTTAGTACTCAAAAAATAGACATAGAAATCCACGAAGGGATGATAGAGAAATTAAACATATTTTCTTCAAGCCCTTTTGGTCATGGAAACAACAACATTAAAGAACTCAGTCCTCTCCTTGGCCATCCTATCTGCAACAATTTCCCTATACCTCCGAAACACTTCATCAATGATCGATTTCCCAAAGTGACTGGCAAGCAATGGCTCGGCCACAGCTCTCATCAACTTGGCAACATTGTATCCTCTGTCCTTTGTGATTTCCGATGAATAACATATTCCGTTTTCATAAACATCCCACTTTACGTTGGATACTTCTAATCGATTGATAATGAATGATCCTTTTGGGGGGGAGAGAGAGAGAGAGGCATTTTCGATAGGGTTACCTCTGTGACCATATCATTAAGAGCCAATGCCATCAACTCCCAAATGTAACAACCCTCTTTGCTAGATGGGTCATCACTTTTTCTTCCCAAAATTGTCAAGACCATTCGTCCACCGGTCATCAATTCCTCACCGCGACACTTCAAAAAACATGAGAAGTCCCTCTTGAATTGATTGAAATAAGCTGTGAGAACATTCGGTGGACTTGTTCTGGCCATGTAAATGTTTCCTTTGTTTTCCTCAAGCCCTTCAGGAACCCAATAAAATAATTTCCCATATATAAAGTTAATCCATTTATGGTCTCTTAATTATAACTTTTTAACTTTTATTATTTATTCTGATTTTCTTTATTTTACCTGAGAAAGCCATTGAAGACTACAAGAAGAATGAACACAATGCAAGGACTGACTAGGGAAGAGCCTTCCATAAAATGAACCAGGGGCTGCGGTGACAAAAAAAAGGGCCAAATCCATGGCCCAAATCCTGCCTGAGATTTTCTTGGAAATTTGGTAGCAAGGATTTGAAAATTGTGTTGAAATCATTTCCTGGTAAATCATTCAGGAACACAAGAAATTCAGGTGATTCATTTTGCCGGCCTAACTTTTTGTGGAGTCTGACCACCATCTTAATTAGTTCAGAAACCACAAATAGAGTGTTTGGGCGGGAGGAACAACCCAAGTCTGCAATGCATATTCTTGTAGGGGAGAGAGTGTAGTAGAGATCAGTCATGGCAGACACTGTGATAGGCTTTGTCAAAGTTATAACCTTTTTCTGCTCAAAAAAAAAAAAAAAATCATTGTTCTATTATCGGCTAAGATTAAGGAAGTAAATGACAAATGGCACTTTTCTATTCGAGGGTGTCTCTACGTGCTTCTTGCATTTGAGCTTGATCCATATTGTTTGAAACGCCTCCATTATGTTTTTAAGTAGTGCAAAACATTGAGGTAATTAAGTAGACTTTGAATATAGTTAATGTAGCTACCTGAACCAAGGAGTTGTTTGCATAGCTTGTTTCCCCAACTCCTCCATTCATGTGAAGCACTTGTACTACGTCCATTCTCTCTCTCTCTCTCTCTCTCTAGTGAGCCTTGTTGTGCAGTTCTAGGCATCGGCAATGTCGCCCATTTATAGCCGACTCCGTATCATGGATTTGTGGTTGTTGTTGTGTATACCACACATGCCTTACCTTATTAATTTCAAAAATGGGCATCTACGAGGAGAGTTTTCTCGTATAAGCTTCCTTAACAACCCTTAGTGCAACAAAGTTGACCCCATGTCAGCATGTTGTGCGACTCACACGTCATTTTAGCGACCTTCATTAACTTTTATTTCCTTCGTTTGCATTAAGGTTTTCATTCATAGCTCCCTTAACAACCCTTAGTGCAACAAAGTTGACCCATGTCAGCATGTTGTGCGTCTCACACGTCGTTTTAGCGACCTTCATTAACTTTTATATCCTTCGTTTGCATTAAGGTTTTCATTCATGTGATTAAGCCAAACAACCCTAACGGCGGAGCCAAAATTTTGATATAATTTCTTTTTGGTATCTTGGATTGGCCACGGTTCAATATTTGGAGTTTTATCCCGACTAATCTAGGTCAACCGCTGCAGAATCTATTTTGAGACGGGTCTCCCAACATTATTTTTTTCATACACAGGGGAATCGAACTCCCGATCTGATTAAGGGAAGAAAATATATCTCTCACTTACGTCAATAAACATCGGTCAAAATTTTGATATAATAGTTTGCGGCATTTGGGCGAAGAAACTATCCCTGAAATATAATATCTCGATCCATCAACGTGTGTGAAAACATTATTTATTTTGCAAAGTAATTGAATGGTCCGTGTTGAAATTATTTTAAATTTAGAGTTCAATCCAACCTGAAATTCTTTGATCCTTAGAATATACGAGATGCATGGTGATCCAAAAATGTGTGCCCCCCAAAGAAATTTCTTATGGGGACATGCTAACAATAATTGAAGTACACAAACTAAAGAAAATCTCAAATATTTTAAGATTTTGACGTGGGCGGCTTACATTGCCTACCAAAATCTAAAATGAGTACAATAATTTAACATTTAATGTTAATCTTGACCAATAAATTTAGGATAAGTTGATTCTTTTATTGTTATTGATTATGACCTATGATATAGCCTACGCCAAAATTATAAATTTATATTAAGATGTAAAATATCTATGGAATAGAAAAGGACAGATATCACAATTTTTAGTGATAATATTTTTAAAATATTTTAAAGATTTTTATATATATATATTAGTTTTTTAATAAAATTTCTTTTGCTCGTTGCGCCATTTTACTTCCCGACCTCCGTCTGCATATGGTAATACATTTAATGCATGCAACATCTTTACAAAGAAAAAAAAAAAGAAAAGAATGAATATAATCTACCTAGTAAAAGAGAAATAACATGGGTTTTGAAAACCGTAGTCACATGAGTAATAATATTGGAGATAATAATAACTCAAATGATAATATAAAATTATAGCACCAAACTTTATGATAAACAAAATATAATTTATATCATGGTAAAAAAGGAAAAAAGATAATCCTTTTTTTTTTTTTATGAGTAAAGAGCTGATCTCTTTTAGTAGTATACTATATTTTGATGACCCTAGTAATAAAAGTACACTTATCATGAGACCTCATTTTACACTTCACATAATTTTCGTATTCTTAAATCTCAGGTGCGCATGTTTGTTAAACGAGTCCTAATCTAAACAATCAACCTTAACCGTCTTTTCTTTTTCATTTTCCCACATGTAGCTGGTTTTTTCAATAGGCTTGAATGAGATTTTCTCATCCCCCCCCCCACCCCCCCATGTCAGCTGAGAGCGACGCATTCCCAAAAAAAAGGGGAAAGTGCCATGCTTTCGGTCGTTAAAATATATTAAAGATATGTTTAAAATAGTATTTTTTATGAAAAAATTGTTCTTGCACTGATCGGTTTGAAAATACCATTAAAATTCTTTAGATATGTTCCCTAAAATTTATAACTTTTAGTTTTTTATAAACCATCACTGTTCGGTAATAATACTGACTAAATCCGATTTGAACTGAATTGAATCTGTGAGTGATAAAACTTTTTTTATAACTATTTTTGTTATACATAATATTCGAATTCTAAATCTTATTTAAAAGATACGAGTACCCAACTATTGTACCAACTAAATATCAGTAAAAATCATAATTTTTATATCTATCTGTTTCTCTGCCCCTACTATGTTTTACTCTATTTTCTAATATGAAATTGTAATTTCACCCTATTAAAAAAAATATTAAGTGTACTTGCCTAGTAAAAAAAATAAAAAAGAGATACTTTTAAAAAAAGATTTAAATATTAAAATCCGATATAATAGTTGCAAACATATGTGATTTTAATGATTTTAAAAAATAATAAATCCCAAAATTCATGGTAATGCCCATAACAATGCGGGTTTTCCCTAGGGTTGTTCCTTTAGTTTTTTAATTTAGTAAGTGAGGTCATTATGGTTCCATTTGTATGACGTAAACATAGGTGACGATGTTAAGATGATATCATGCTCTATTTTCCTTTTAAAAATCCCTTTCAGCCATCTTTCTCGATAATGGTTAAAAATTTTAAATATTATTTCTCAACCACGAGATAATATAAATTAAATCTCTACTACTGTAGAATAAAATGATAGAAATGTTAATATTAAATTTTTAAGAACTATTAGCAATCTCTATTTTTGCATTTTATTCTCATATGGGTGTGCAAAATATTATTAAAATCTTATAAAATATTATTTATTTTTAAAAATAATAACCTTATTTCTTCTGTCCCCTCTATCGTTTTGTATTTCATTTCTTTTTTTCTAATATAAATTTTTAATTCTGCAGTAGTTACAAATAAAATTCTTCAAGAAAGGGAACATCAATTTATTTATTTTTTTTTTTATAAATCACCTCCATCCGGTAATTTCGATAAATTCGATTAAGTTTGATTTGACTTGAGTTGAACCCTTAAAGGGTAATACTTTCTCGATATTATATTTTTTTCATACATAAAATTTGAATGCGAAATTTTACTTAAAAAATATTAGTGTCGGTTATTCTAATCAAAATGCATCATTGTGCATCTGGTAACTATATTAGATTCAACTAAATCCGAATTGAACTGAATTAAATTATTAAATGGTAAAATTTTTTTGATACTTATTTTTTTAATATAAAATTTGAATTTGAGAGTTTACTTAATCCTAGTGTCAATTATCAACTTTGTGGGGGCTACTCTATTATTATAGAGTCTATTTATAATAAGTTTATTTGGTGTATAAAGTTAGAGAAAAAGAAGTAAATGTGAGGTGAAATAAGATATTAGTTTTGTTTGGTTTAAAGTGAAAAAGGAGATGGAAGTAAAAGAGGTATGAAATAGCACCCCCTTCACATCTGAAAAAATTTTCTTCCACTTGCAAATGGATTATGGTTGCAATGAAAATTTGTATATAAAATTATCCTTTTTTTTTTTTTTTCAAATTTTACATCGCTTAAAGTGAGTAATATCTATTTTCTTCCCCCACCTTCTTCACTTTTCACTCCAACCAAACAAGGAAAAGTAATAATCATTTTTTTTTCTTTCACTTCTACCAAACAAAATATAAGAAAATGTATTTATTTTTACCGGATGAAATAAATCTCTCATTCCCTTCCTCCATCCCCTTCACCTTTTACTCCATCCAAATAAGTAAAAATAATACTTATTTTCTTTTCTTCTACTCCTACCATACAAAATAGAAGAAAACGTATTTA
Source organism: Dillenia suffruticosa (assembly GCA_033439265.1). Classification (NCBI taxonomy): domain Eukaryota; kingdom Viridiplantae; phylum Streptophyta; class Magnoliopsida; order Dilleniales; family Dilleniaceae; genus Dillenia; species Dillenia suffruticosa. The sequence continues at coordinate 1,451,579 of JAVTVX010000012.1, read as the reverse complement.
TTTCCAAACAAAATAGAACATTGTCTCCAGTCCTAGCAGTGCTAGATTCGTGGATCTGTAGTCATTCTATTGCTTCGTGGGCTCGTTACCCCCCCAAAAAAATCTGCTATTCTTATTATCGACTAGCTCAAAGCCACACGAGACAGGTGGGACTGGACCGGCCCACTTCATCTTTTCATTGCAACCATAATCGAAGTCATTGGACAAAAAATAAAAAATTATAATTTTTTATAATTTTAAAAAAGTTTTATTAAAAAATTAGTTAAAAGAAAGAAACGAGAAAAATTATAATTTCTCTCTATACTGTTTGAGAGTTTTATTAAAAAAAAAAAAAAAAAAAAAAAAAGAGAGAAAAGAAATTAGACTCATTTTTTTGGTTGAAAAAGAAATCAAAGTCATTGGAAATAAAAAAGTTTTGCTTTCAACTTTTAAAAGACATTTTTGAAATATAAAAAATATTTAATTCTAATATTTTTTTCTCTCCTTTGTTTCTTACCACTTTTGAAAGTGAAAAAATATTAAATTTGGAGAGATTTTAAATCCATCGAAATCGCTTCTTTTCCATATTATCTAAACTCTCAAATGAAAAAAAAAAAAAGTTATAATTTTTTTCTTCTAATTTTTTCTTTTCTCTTCTAATCTTACCATTCAAACGAGGTTTTTGTCTGTTTGTCCGTGCTCCAATGGGTGCAGCCATAGATTAAGGAAAAAGGCATTTTTTTTTTTTTTGCCATTTTCATCCAACACTCGAAGAGGCACCACAAAACAGATGCCAGTAAAGAGGACAAAGGGACTCCCCCACAGGTAAATTTTCAATTTAATCCCTCAACCTAAAATTTCTATTGTTCACAAAAACCTGTTGACAATATTTTATGGGATTGATTTTTTCAATTAATAATATTATAATTTAATATAAGCTTCAAATTCTCTCAAATTATAATATTTTTCAATTAAAGGGGTAAAAGAAGCCCGGGAGAAAAAAAAGGGAAGAAAATGAAAAGTCTGATCCAATCCAAGGTCTTGTAAATTTAAATATTTTTGATTTATGAATTTTTTTCTTTACTTATTATAGCCAGATTAATTACTAAATTTACCATAAGTTATAAAAAAAATAAATCATAATTATAATTTTTCATATTAAATATAGAGTTCAAATATATGCAGCTTGAGCCCTTTTTATTTATTGTACAATGGTCACCCACTCATATTCCCAGTAGAGCAAGATCGGCCTTCGTTGTTGTAGAAATCTTAGTTTGGGTTAGGTTAAAAGGGCTGAGATAATAAAAGTTTTAAGTTTTATTTATAAATTTTTAATATATTTATTGAAAATTTAATTTATATATCTAAATAAAACAAATGAATTAACGCTGAAGTGAGTCTTCCAGAGAAAAAGAAAAATTATTTGGTAGATTAACTATAATGATTTTTATTTAATTAAATTATAATAAATATAATGATTTTTAATTAATAATTTTCTTGTTAAAAAAAAGGTCGCGTAAATCTGAGCAGTAGCTCCTTCGGAAGTGAGCGACTCGGTGGAGTAGAGAGTCTATTCTGAGGCGGGAGGTGATGAAGTGGGTTGATGTACCAATCTCCGAATGACCAAAATGCCCTTCTGTCCTTTATTTGTATCAGTACTGTTCGTTGGAGGACTTATTGTATCTCCCTTCTTTTGATTTTTATAGTAGGGGAATCGAATTTATATTTCTCCAAGGATGCATACGCCATAATAAATTATAGAAAATTTGGTAGAAGATTTAATACAAATTTTATTGCCATATGTCAAATACGAGAATAATTGGAAAAAGAAACAAGAAAAATAGTAAAACAGACAAACCCCTTTATTGACCATAACAAGCTTATTGCATGGTCTATCTTTAGTCCCATTTTTTTTTTCACATTCTTGTAATAAGAAGACCATCTTTTGTTCCTGAAAAGATAGAATTCCACGAAGGGTTGATAGAGAAATAAAACATAGTTTCTTCAAGCCCTTTTGGTCATGGAAACAACAACGTTAAAGAACTCAGTCGTCTCCTTAGCCATCCTATCCGCAACAATCTCCCTATACCTCCGAAACACTTCATCTATGATCGATTTCCCAAAGTGACTGGCAAGCAATGGCTCGGCCACAGCTCTCATCAATTTGGCAACATTGTATCCTCCGTTCTTTGTGACTTTAGATGAATAGCATATTTCGTTTTCGTAAGCGTCCCAATTTACCCTCGATACTTCTAATTTATTGATAATGAATGCTCCATCTCTTTCAACTTCTGATTTTATCTCAGTCGGAGATGGCGTGTATTGTGGTATATTGAATGAATTCAGTTTTTCTTCTTCCACCAGTCCCTATATACAAAGTGTGCGATAGATATGTGTTTTTTTAAATTAGGGAGGGAGAGAGAGAGAAAGAGAAAGAGAGAGAGGAGAGAGAGAGATTTTAGTTAGGGTTACCTCTGTGACCATATCATTAAGAGCCACTGCCATCAACTCCCAAATGTAACAGCCCTCTTTGCTAGATGGGTCATCACTTTTTCTTCCCAAAATTGTCAATACCATTCGACCACCGGTCATCAATTCCTCAGCGCGACACTTCAAAAAGTAAGAGAAATCTTTCTGGAATTGATTGAAATAAGCTTTGAGAACACTTGGTGGACTTGTGGTAGCTACGTAAATGTTTCCTCCGTTTTCCTCAAGCCCTTCAGGAACCTAATAAAATAATTTCCCATATATAAAATTAATTCATCTATGGTCTCTTAATAATAACTTTTTAACTTTTGATTATTTATTCTGATTTTCTTTATTACCTGGGAAAGCCATTGAAGACTATACGAAGAATGAACAAAATGCAAGGACTGACTAGGGAAGAGCCTTCCATAAAATGAACCCGGGGCTGCGGTGACAAAACAAGGGCCAAATCCATGGCCCAATTCCTGCCTGAGATTTTCTTGGAAATTTGGTAGCAAGGATTTGAAAATAGTGTTGAAATCATTTCCCGGTAAATCATTCAAGAACACAAGAAATTCAGGTGATTCATTTTGTCGGCCTAACTTTTTGTGGAGTCTGACCACCGTCTTGATTAGTTCAGAAACCACAAATAGAGTGTTTGGGCCGGAGGAACAACCCAAGTCAGCAATGCATATTTTTGTAGGGGAGAGAGCGTAGTAGATATCAGTCATGGCGGACACTGTAATAGGCTTTGTCAAAGTTATAACCTTTCTCTGCTCAGGAAAAAAAAAAAAAATCATTGTATCATTATCACGGCTAAGACTGAGAAACTATATCACCGGTAAAAAAGACAATTTTTTTATTTATACGATCGCTTGGTCATCACTCAATATCTAGAGTTTCATCCTAACTAATTTGAATTGACCGTTATAAGATCTATTTTGTGGTGATACTTTTCTATTCTAAATTGTCTCTTATGTACTTCTTTTGAGTGAAAAATATTATACTAGATGAATCACATAAATCATAAATCTAAATAAACAATATGTTAATTGATTATTAATTTATCAGCATATTTTGATCGATTAAAATAAATTTTTAATTAAAAGTTGATCAAAATATCCGAATTCTATTTTTATATTCTATTTTTTAACAAAAAAAAATTAATACGAGTTTAATAGTTACTTTGATGGTGATCGATCATACCAATCATTGTAACCCATTACTTGTTGAAGCCGTCATTTGATCCATATTTTTTGAAACACCTCCATTATGTTTTTAAGTAATGCAAAACATAGAGGTAATTAAGTAGACAAGACTTTGAATCTAGTTAATGTAGTTACCTGAACCAAGGAGTTGTTTGCATAGCTTGTTTCCCCAACCCCACCATTCATGTGAAGCACTTGTACTACCTCCATTCTCTCTCTCTCTCTCTCTAGTGAGCTTTGTTGTGTGGTTCTAGGTATTAGCTGTATTGCCCATTTATAGCCGACTCCGTGTGGTTGTTGTGCATCGGGTCTGTCTTACCTTATTTTTTCAAAAATCGACATCTAGGAGGATGGCCTCACATTAATTTGAGGTCGACAGACTCCAAGTTTAAACAAAACGTCACGAGGGATCGTGCACAATGTAAACTCCCTTAACAACCCTAGTACAACAAAGTTTACCACGACAGCATCTTGTGCTGCTCACACGTCATTTTATCGACCTTCGTTAACTTTTACATCGTTTGTGTTAAGATTTTCATTCATGTGATTAGGCCAAACAACCCCAACGCCGGAGCCAAAAATTTCATATAATAGTTTGCCTGCATATGGGCGAAGCCACGTGCAAGGAAGCTATCCCTAAAATTTGGAAAAAAAAAATATTATAGAACGTATAGTAAAAAGTTTCTTAAATACTACTAAAAGTTTTAATAATGTTCTTAAATTTTTTAAAATAAATTTTCAAATAAAATTCTTCCAGAAAGTGAACAACAATTTTTTTTAATAAATTATTTGTATCCGGTAATCATATTGTATCAAATTAAATTCGATTTTAGTCATGTTTCACCCTTAAGAAAAAAAAAATTCTTTTGATATTTATTTATTTTTATATAAAATTTAAATTTAAGATTTTATTTAAGAAATACTAATTTCTGGTTAATGGATCAAACAGAGGTTGATACGATTAAAAAACATTATTGTGCAATATTCTTTCTTATATTATTATCAACTTTGTGGGGTCTACTTTATTACCGTAGGGTCACTTTCGGAAAATGCGTGATTGATGAGAAAGTTTAGGGCCATCATGAATTAGAACCGCTCGATAGTCTAATCCTCTGATATTTTCAGGGTTTTAAGGTATTGAATTATCGTCAAGCAATTACTATTTATTATAATATAAAACAATAAAATTTAAGAACATTATTAAAATTTGTAGTAATATGGGAAGCAATTTTATATTTCGCCAATGATGCGTGAGCCATAATAAATTATAGAAAATTTGGTACAAGACTTGATACAAATTTTATTGCCACATGTCAAATACGAGAATAATTGAAAAAGAAAAAGAAAAAAAGTAAAAACAGACACACCCTTTTATTGACCATAACAAGCTTATTGCAAGGTCTATTTCTAGTACTTTTTTTTCCCACATTTTTGTACTAGGAAGACCATCTTTTAGTACTCAAAAGATAGACATAGAAATCAACGAAGGGTTGATAGAGAAATAAAACATATTTTCTTCAAGCCCTTCTGGTCATGGAAACAACAACATTAAAGAACTCAGTCGTCTCCTTAGCCATCCTATCCGCAACAATTTCCCTGTACCTCCGAAATACTTCATCAATGATCGATTTCCCAAAGTGACTGGCAAGCATTGGCTCGACCACAGCCCTTATCAACTTGGCAACATAGTATCCTCCGTCCTTTGTGACTTCTGATAAATAGCATATCTCGTTTTTATAAGCATTCCAATTTACTCTCGATACTTCTAATTTATCGATAATGAATGATCCATCTCTTTCAACTTCTGATTTTATCTCTGCTGGAGAGGGCGTGTAATTTGGTATATTGAATGAATTCAGTTTTTCCTCTTCTATCAGTCCCTATGTACAAAGTGTGCGACAATTAGTGTTTTTAAAATTAGTTACCTTTTGGGGGGGGGGGAGAGATTTTAGGTAGGGTTACCTTAGTGACCATATCATTAAGAGCCAATGCCATTAACTCCCAAATGTAACAACCCTCTTTGCTAGATGGGTCATCACTTTTTCTTCCCAAAATTGTCAAGACCATTCGTCCCCCAGTTACCAATTCCTCACCGCGACACTTCAAAAAACAAGAGAAATCTTTCTGGAATTGATTGAAATAAGCTTTGAGAACACTTGGTGGACTTGTGCTAGCCATGTAAATATTTCCTTTGTTTTCCTCAAGCCCTTCAGGAACCTAATAAAATAATTTCCCATATATAAAGTTAATCCATTTATGGTCTCTTAATTTTAACTTCTTAGCTTTTGATTATTTATTCTGATTTTCTTTATTTACCTGAGAAAGCCATTGAAGACTATAAGAAGAATGAACAAAATGCAAGGTCTGACTAGGGAAGAGCCTTCCATAAAATGAACCCGGGGCTGCGGCGACAAAACAAGGGCCAAATCCATGGCCCAATTCCTTCCTGAGATTTTCTTGGAAATTTGGTAGCAAGGATTTGAAAATTGTGTTGAAATCATTTCCTGGTAAATCATTCAAGAACACAAGAAATTCAGGTGATTCATTTGGTTGGCCCAACTTTTTGCGGAGTCTGTCTACGGTCTTGATTAGTTCAGAGACCACAAATAGAGTGTTTGGGCCGGAGGAACAACCAAAATCTGCAATGCATAGTCTTGTAGGGGAGAGAGTGGAGTAGAGATCAGTCATGGCGGACACTGTGAAAGGCTTTGTCAAAGTTATAACCTCTTTCTGTTCAGAAAAAACAAAAAATCATAGTATCATTATCACGGCTAAGATAAGTAAATGAGGAGTATAGATGTGATATGCTCTGCGCCGGAGCAGATAGATGAGAAGTACAGATGGCACTTTTCTGTAAGAAAGGTGTCCTTACGTGGGAATAAATATTATATTAGAAAAATTAAATAAATTTTAAATCTAAATAAACCACATGTTAAATAACAATTCATATCAATTACCGAATGAAAATTAATTTATCAATATATTTTTATCGATTAATAAATTTTTAATTAAACATTGATCAAAATGTTTTGACTCCAATTTGACGTACTATTTTTTAATAAAATATGTTTGACACGAAAAACAATATTTTATAAATCTAATAATTACATTAACCATGATTCATCGTACCAATCATTGCAACTCATTACCTGTTGAAGCTATCACTTGATCCATGTCGTTTGAAACGCCTCCATTATGTTTTTCAAGTAATGCAAAATATTTGAGAGCGATAAAGGACATATTTGTCATTTGGTTAGGGATTGATTTGTGATTTCGATTATATTGAAAGGATAGAGTAATTTTACCAAAATTTAAAGTTCAAAGGAAGACATTGCCAAAAATTAAAAGATGAGGGGGCAATTTGACAAAAGTACAGGGGCAGTTTGGTAGTTGTACCACAAGCAAATTCACTAATCTAATTAGGGCTCCTTTTGCATTTATAACATACAAAGCAAACATTGCCCTCATTTTATACTTAACTATAATTAAATACTCAATTATAACTTGAGAACATGACGTGTAGGTATTATTAGGTAAAGGAGACTATACTTATATAAAATCCAAATTTAGGATAATTTTAAAATGCATATATCATAATCAAATTAAATATTATACATTTCACAAGTCATTGTCAAATTATAAAAAAAAAAAAAAAAAAAAAAAAAAATTGTTTTTAGATACTTTTATAGACTAAAATTTTATAAAATTATATGTTAAAGTTGACTACTTTTCAAATGTTAAACCATCTAGGCTTTAGTAAAAAATAAAAAATAAAAATTGCACCAAAAATAGGTTGCAATTCCAAAATTATTATTTAATTTTGTGTTTCTAATATTCAAAATGAAACTGGTAATCAAACTTCCAATAGGATTACAATTTGGTCCCATGGAATTAAAATGAAACTTGCGTAACATGCTAAATTCAAGCCCCCAACTTTTGAAAATGGGTGACCCTTCCATTAAACATTTTACAATCTGAAAGGTATGGAAATATTTGAAAACAGACGCCGGCGGCCCTAAAAGCAACCTCCAAAAGTATTGTACTAGGTATTATCGATAATTTTAACTCTAAAATAAAACTTGCTTTTCAAATGTAGGGCCCACACTTGAAGGCGGGGAGAACAATACAAGTCGTCTTTTTTTATGGGACCGTCGTTTCCTACGATCCTTCGTTCAAAATTTGATATTGATTAACGTAAATCGATCATTATAAAATATATTTTATGAAAATAAATTTTTTAATATTATTTTTATTAAATACAAAGAGAATCAAAATTTAGTTACGTCAATAAACGCCGATGAACAATATAAGTCCTCTGGTTCATGCTGGGACACTCCCGTGGGAAACTCTCTAATAAAACATAATGGAGTCTAGTCTACTTAATTACCTCAATATAACTCTCAAAATATCAACTCCTCCATTCATGGGAAGTACTTGTACTACCTCCATTCTCTCTCTCTCTCTCTCTCCCTCTCTAGTGAGCTTGGTTATGTGATCCTAAGTATCAGCATTGTTGCCCATTTATAGCCGACTTCGTATCATGAGGGGAGTTGTTCTCGTGGCCCCATTTATATCCGACAGACTCCACGTTTAAAATAAACGTCACAAGGGATTGTGCATGATATAAGTATAAGCTCCCTTGACAACCCTTAGTACAACAAAGTTGATCCATGTCAGCATCTTTTGTTGTTTGCAAGTAGGTCATTTTATCGACCTTCATTAACTTTTACATCGTTTGTATTAAGATTTCATTCATGTGATTAGGCCAAACAGACCCAACACCAACGACGGAGCCAAAACTTTCATATAATTTTTTGATATAACTAACTGGTATTTAAAATTCTACTGCGACTAATCCGATTTGAATATTATCAATCCCAATTTATGAGAGAATTCTTTCAACATAATTTTTTCCCTTTTCATATTATAATTTGCTGGTATTTGGGCGAAGCCACCTGCACGAAAACTACCCCTAAAATTTGAAAAAAGAATAAGTAATACAAAATATATTATAAAAGTTTCAAAAATACTACTAAAAGTTTTAATAATATTTCTAAATTTTTTTATACTATTGTTCTTTAAAAAAAATTATAACTTATGTCTTCTCTACTCATCCCAAACATGTAAATGTTTAGTACAATTCTTTTGCTTTTCTCCTATTTGGGTTTAAGTTACTAATTGAATTCAAATTTTCATATAGTATAATTTTTAGTACAATTTATAAATGTAAATGTGACAATTTATATTTCAAACAGTTATTTTACATGCAAAGAACAATAAACAACATTTTGTCTTAAAGCTTTCATATAGAACAAAATAAGTGCGTAGAATAAAAAGACTCAAGGAAAAAGCAAATTAGTGGCCGGCGGACCGGGGTAGGCAATTACACCCCCTTAATTTTCTAAAATTTAATTATTGTTTATATTTAATATTTATTTTGTACCTATTTAATTATAATTTTGTCTTTATTTGTTTTTTCTAAAACTCATAAATTTTAAATAAATCTTTTTTTAAAAACTCATTAAGTAGCAAAACAAAATATAATATCAAAACCACTACCAGAAAACACACTATCAATGACGAAAATTTTCATCACTGAAACTAAAAAATCTATCATTAAAAGGTATTAGCGATAGATTTTTTCCGTCGCTAATTCTATCAATTGTTAATAAAAGAAAATATGAAAAAAAATCAGTCACGAATTAGCGATAAAATTTTTCCATTGCTAATAATTCACAATTAGTGACGGATTTTTTCGTCGCAAATTTTGGAGGCCTAATGCGTGCACGTGCCCAAGCGCGCTCCCCGCCCGTGCCTCACCCACCCACACGCTGTCACACGTGCAACCCGGTCCAGTGTCGCTTGCCCGCCAACACGCTCCCTCACGCTTGCACCCACCCTCCCGCCTGCTTCCTTTAATATGTGAAAAATGTCTCGCACATCTCCAAAGAGCTTCGAACCTTAGAACAGGCAAAATAATGTAAGCAACACAACTACCGGACCACATTAATCATCTCATCATATTCTTTTTTTATTATTTATTATATTTATCTCATAATTTTTAATAATAATAAAATGATATAAAATGATAATTAATTATAAAACAATAAAATAATAAATTTTGAGCTTATAATAAAATAATAAAATATTTATAAAAATAAAATAATATTATTTTCCTACAAAATAAAAATAAAAAGAATTATTAAATCAAAAATAATAAAATAAAAAATTTTAGCTTAAAATAAAATAAAAAAATTTAAAAAATAAAAATAATATTATTCTTCTACAAAATAAAATAAAATTAAAGATTAAAAGAATTATTAAATAAAAATTAAAAAATTAAAAAATTAAAAAAAATTAAAAAAATCCGTCGCTAATCCGTCATTAAAAATTCCGTCAGTAATCCGTCGTTAAATTTTCTATCATTAATCCGTCACTGATGACTGTACATTTATTTTTTTAATTTTTTTTCCTTTCACCAATACACTGATAGATTAGCGACGAAAAAATTCTGTCACTAAAAATTATGTTTGTACAATGTCGCTAATAGGTTTATAATTTTTTCTTTTTTTTCATGGTTCACCACTACAGCGATGGATTAATGATGGAAATATTTCCGTTGTTAATTCATCGCAAATCACTTGATATTCTATCTGATAGTAATCCGTTGTAAATCCGTCACTATCAGCCACGAATTTTTTTCCGTGGATAATTTTTCGTTACTGAAAATATGTTTTCTTATAGTGAACTTACTTTAAATCAATAAAATAATATTTTATAATTTTTAAAGTCAAGTCAAGAAAGGAAGAAGTAAATAAAATTATAACCCGGAAAAACATTAATTTTGTATCCACAAACTCACTTTTGAAACTTTTTCTCTTCCATCCCATCTTTCTCCGAACTTTCCCAAGTCTCAAATCATTTTGCTTTTCCTCTCTATTCTCCAATTTTTTTGAAACAAAATCCATTTTTTGTCTCATGAAAAAGGTATATGATGGTTTGAATTAAAATATACAAGGATCGCTGAAAAAGAAAAGATTCATGGATGAGAATGCAAAAATTTTCAAAATTGTTTATTAGTAAATGTTAACGAAGTCCACAAATCATAATTCAGTACCATAAAAAGAATACAATATTCAAAATTTGAGAAAATTTATTGGGGGAACTTAAAATGAGGACAAATTCCTAAGATATATATTTTTTTGGTAAGGGGAGGAGGAGAGGGAATCGCCACCCTGCCCCCTACCTCAACGAGCATGATTCAGCTAGCTACAAAGCAAGGCTTTATTTATAATTTTTTGGGCAATTTTAATGCGAATAAAATTTGAATTTAATAATTTTTAATTTTGAATAAAATATTTAATTAACTAAACTAGTTAATGATTTTTTTAAGTGTCCAACTTAAACATATTAAACTTAGGGTTTCAAATATGTGAAGGGAGCCCTCTGAACATCCTGATCCATCCACGTTAGTGGGAACATTATCTATTTGCAAAGTAATTGAATGGTCCATGTTGAAATTATTTTGAATTTACATTTCAATCCAACCTGAAATTCATCTAACTTTAAAACATCCGAGGTCATGATACATGAGGCCATGCTTATGCATATAAATTATCTGTATTTGTTAATCATGTTAAATTTAATTAAATTTGATTCGAATCAGATTGAATCAGATAAAATTTTCCTGATAACTGTTTAAGAGATTAAATTTTTTTAATATCTATTTTCTCTAAATATAAAATTTAAATTTAAAATTTTATTTTAAAAAAATTAATATACAGTCATTGAACTAAATATATGTTAGTTACGTGAGTTCATACTAACAATACTGGCAATACACAAATCAAAAAAAAAAAAAATCTCAAATATTTTAAGATATACATTGCCTGTCACAATATAAAATAAGTGCAATAATTGAATATTTATTTAGGATAATATTGACAACACATTTTCCTAGGGTCAAATAAAGGTGCACCCATCTTTTTTTTCCATAGTACAAGTTCGGAACTGAAAAGGCATTTGAGGAAACCCTAATTCATGGTAGAGGAGGGCGTTGTGTTTCACGTGACAAAGAGCCGTGTTGCGTTGGAATTGCATGAAAACAGCAATACATGCGTCCAATTGACTTGTTGGCATCGGTACTCGCCAACGCCTGGGCCTAAGATTCGTTCGAAGCCTCCATTGCCCGTCAAATCTCCACATAGGATCGAAAATTCGACATTTTCTTTGATCCGACACATTTTTAATGCTCGAGTTGCATGCACAGCGGAAAAGAACAAACAAATATGGATCACAAGAAAATTTAGATTCTTATTTTAAACGCTTTCTGATAAATGTGAAAAAATTTTATATTTATATACACATTTAAAAAATTAAATTAATTATAGTATCCGTAATTGCTTCCTCCTACAAAATAGATTGGATTTTTATTATTGACTTTTATTTATAAACAATCAATATTCAGTAATTATATTAAATTTGACTAAATTCGATTAATTGAATCTTAAGACACTTGTTTTCATCGATCAGAGATTTTATTTTAGGGGTATCGATGTGAAACTTCTCAGAGCCGATGGATCCCAAATTTTCTCCGGTTGCCAATGCCAAGGACCGGTTCTAAACCTCCATATGGGATCAAAAATTCTACGCTTTCTTTAGTCACTCATTTCAATTATTGTGTTGCATGCAAAGTGGAAAAGAACAGACAAATACCAAAATTTAGATAACGTAAAAAACTAAGACTCTTATTTTAAAAATTGTTTGATGGCGTGAAAAATTTTTATATTTATATATCATGTTCAAAAAATTAAATTAATATTTAAAATTAATGGTAGTATGCATAGTTGCTTCCTCCTACAGAATAGATTCGATTTTTATTATTGATTTTCGTTTATATCATTATTTTGTTTTATAAATTATCAATATTCGATAACCTTGTTAAATCTGATTAAATACGATTTGAGTTTGATAGAATTTTAAAGTTATTGTTTTGATTAAATCGAAATTTTATTTAAATAGTATCGGTGTCAAACCATTCAAACTTGATAAACCCAAAATTTTCACTACTCGCCGATGCGGAGGACTTGCTCGAAACCTCCATTGCGGGTCAAATCTCCACATGGGGTCGAAAATTCAACATTTCTTGAGTCGACTCATTTCAATCATCGTGTGGCAAGCATAGTGGAAAAGAACAAACAAATTTCGACAAATTATCTATAACAGATTTTATAAATTTAAAACTTAAATTTTTCAGGATTGAGAGAGAAACTCTAATTTGAGTTTTTAACTAGAAATAATTTTCTGGGTTCTTTATAAAATATTTTTAGCATTCACCGGCTTAATGTTGATTTTTATTTTCTCTCTCTATAGAAATTTATCTAATGTCATGGACTATCAAGCATCCTTTATCTAAATTTTGAAATTGGATGATACTTCTGAGACAAAATTGATCCTTTTGTTTTGATTTTGAAAGTATGTTTATTGTTGTGAATTTTAGCAACTGCAGTTGAAGAAGAGAAGACCGGACTATTCATGTCTGAACAAAACATAAACCAGGACGGGAGACAAATGCCATGGCACAGACCTTCACAAGGCTTAACATTTCTGATGAAAGGAATAAAATCTCTCCCACTTTACAACTATCCATTTTTTTATATATATAAATGATATGCATAAGTTAATCACGTTGATTTTTAATAAATCTAGTTTGAATCGGTTGAATTCTTAAAAATAAATCTATTTTAATACCTATTTTTTATATATATAAAAATCAAACCTCGGCTCTTTTGAATTTTCTGGGACATCTGTTTCTTGTCTCTTCTATCTCTTGATGTCATTTAATAATCCTTTTTGTCTTTGGAATTGCCCTCTCTCAAAGCTCCCCCATGGTTTTATTTTAGCTTTGTCCCGGCAAAATTTAGCATCCAAAAATAGTGTCCATTTGATAGGATTTTTTTTCAACTTTTCTTCTCGTTATAAAAAGAATAAAAAATTAATAACTTTTAAAATAAAATTAAAAATTAAAAATTATTTTTATTTTTAAAAATAAACTGATTTCATAACTTTTGAAATAAAATTAAAAATTAAAAGTTAAAGAGAAAGAGTTTAGATCTAAAGGACATAAGGGTATATTTGGGATGGATATATTTGAAATTTTATATTATTCAAATGAGAATAAAAATAGAATAAAAAAAATAGATTTTTTAAAATGCTGACATATGAAAAATAAGGAGAAAAAAAAAACTTCTCCAGAAAGCTTTTCCTTAAAAAATACTTTTAAATTTTTATTCATAAAAAAACTATTTTTAAGGGGAAAAAAATCTATTTAACATGGCTTCTCCTTTTAAGAGAAGAGAAACCGAAAAAAAAAATGTCCCGTCAAATGGGCACATAGTCATGCATATATAAAAAGAAAAGATATCTAATCATATGATAACTATTTTTAGTGATTAATAAATTTTATGTATAATTTTTTTCTGTACAATAATAAATTTATTAAATAAATATAATAGTTCATATTCGCATGGCCAATCTTGTGCATAATTTGAAAAGGTTTCTATAACAGCTACAAATAATAAAAAATTAATTAAAAATGTATATTTCTTACCAACTTAAATTGAGATTTAAATACATTTGCCATCACATACCCTAAAATTATATATATGTATATATAATATGTATAAGTTCAAGAATTTTTTAACAGTATTTCAGTAAATATGCTAAAAAATCTTAAAATTACTAAACAAATTTTTAAGTTACAGTTAATAGCTGAAGTAAATCGGTTAGAGCGTCTGATCACTAACCACAATGTTGAAGATTCAAACCCTTCTTTTAGTGCCGGTCATCATTCTTTATTTATCCACCGATTTCATGATTTGAGATTAATGTATGCATAGTTGTAGGGATGGATTCATCACAAAATTGTCTCTCCAATAAAATCTTTTACTAGTCCTTCTTTATTTCACGATCTATTTCATAATTTGAGATCAACATTAACACAGTTGCAAGGAGAGATTCACCACAAAATTGCCTCTCCAACCCAATCAAACTGCATTATTGTATGGTGTTAATTTTTATATCATTTTCAACTTTTTGGGGCTGCTTCATCATTGTGGAGTCGCTGTTTGGAGATGCGTGATTGATGAGAAGGTTTAGGGCCATCATGAATCAGCACGACTCAATAATCTGATCCTCGACCAACCAACGATCAATTGATCTAATAAAATATAACACTAAATCGCTTAATTAAAATCTTAAGTTCGACTTGTAACTTGGGTATAGAGCAGACTATATTGGAAGAGTAATCTCTTAAATGAGCTATTGTAAATTTCGGATTTGATTAGTTAAAATATAGATCTGGATATCAGTTGGAAGAATATCAAAAAAAAATCTAATCCTCTTATATTTATGAGTTTAAAATTATTGAATTTTCATCAAACCATTACTATTTATTATAATATAAAATAATTAAATAAATTATTATTATTATTAAATATTAATTTGATGATTATAAATTTGTGGGTATTAATACTGGTATGATTGTAGGATAGTCCTATAGATCATGGCAATAACGGAGTATCATCAAACGCTTGGCCCGGTGGTTGTTGCCTCACGCAACATCCAGCCAAGGATCGATTATTGATACCACTCAATAACGGAGGGCCCTAGTCCTTTTTGTTCGTAGCCACAGGAGACAGATGGGCCTGGACTGGCCCACTTCCTCTTTTCACAGGGGTCGTGGCAGGAATTTCGCGGCTCAATTAAAATTGCAGTACTGCTGATTAGTCCCACATTTTCTCTGACCAGTGCTATTCTTTTCATATGGCCCCAATATAACTCCAGTATAGCCCCTATATTTAGGAAAAGGGCATTTTTCCATTTTCATAAAACATTGGAGGAGGCACCACCAAATACATGCCACCGATCAATTGATAGTTGGTCTATTAAGATAGAATATTAAATCTTTTAATTAAATTTTAAATTTGATATTTAAGAATAAAAAAGACTATACTGAAACAGTCGTCCTCTTAAATAGGATCTCTACAGACACTCAAACCGAATTAATCATAATATAATTGTGATAGCGAAAAAAAAAAGAATCCAGCAAAGTGATCAATGGAATCTTCCAAGCTAATTTTCAATTTAATCTCTCAACCTAAAAATTCTATTGTTAACAATACCATATGGAATTGATTTTTCAATTTAATAACATTATATATATCTCTTGGAATTGATTTTTGTTAGAAAATATTATGTATCATGTGGATTAAAACAACTAACAAATTTATTTTTTTCATATGCAAAAATTTCGGGATTTTTAATGGGTTAGAATCACTTTGGTCTTTCGACAATTGGGTATTCCAACTCTAATAGAGTCACGAAAACGGATTACCTTATTGTTCACAATCCAAATATTTTGATGGATAAATAATCAATTCTTTCTTGCCTTCTCACAATTTTTATTTTCTTTCTTTGTACATATATCTCTCTCTCTCTCTTCCAGAAAGCTTCACACACACTCTACTTTTGTTTTTCTTCTTTATTCACGTTAGAACCAAAAAAACCTAAGGAAGTTTTCATCCTCGGAGAGAGTTACAGGGAGAGAGGAAGTTGAGGGATGATTACCAATAATCACTCCCTCATTCAAACATCTCCCTTTAAATTCAAATTCAGTCTTAAAGAGTTTGGGTCTCGGGTCTATCCATATGGGCGGACTTGTGTCCATTTTTGAATATATTAAAATTAAATTAATTATTAAAAAATATTATATATTAGAATAAATTAAATTTTGATTTAATTTTAAAAATATTTGATTTTTTTATTTATATATTTGTAAGAATGAGTTTTTTATACAAACACAATCTAATATAATATTTTAATTAAAACAATGAATTATTAAATTTTCATATTTAAATTTATTTAATATAATATCAATGTTCAAATATTTTTAATATTAACAAAGTCGCCTCAATTCTCAAAGTCGGCTCAATTATGTTGATGGCGGGACCAAAAAAAAGGAGCGTTCTTGAAAGCCTATATTTTTGTACTCACAATAACTAAGATTAAGCATCATTGCTTACCCATTTGATTAAGAAACATTTATAACTCGGTTTCCTCCTCCAAATACCTTGACTTATAGCCCTCTTCATAAATCTTGATAAGTTTTGTGTATAAATGGAGTATCGTATAGAGAATATTGGACACTACCAAAAAAAAATATCAGAGAACAGTGGACATATGATTATTTTTTTGTTCTTATCACTGATATCTGAAATTATATTTTGATTAATTCAATTCGAACATTTACGAGAATTCTATTTAAAGAGCGATTCTCTTAGTATAGTTTTTTTTTTTAATTTTAAATCTGATATTTAATTAAAAGATTTAATATGTTATTCTACTAAGTCGACTGTTACTCGAAAAACATATAATTATAATATAAGCTTTAAACTCCTCTTACTCTCTCTCTCTCTCTCTCTCTCTCTCTCTCTCTCTCTCTCTCTCTCTCTCTCTCTCTCTCTCTCTCTCATATCACTGCTTTATTTATATAAAATTATAATTTTTTAGTATTTGGTAACTAATTTTTTCCAAAGCTCAAGATTGTGAAACAAAGATATCTTTATTATTTTCATTTTAATACTTCCCTCTCATGTGGGTAACTCTCATGAAATTGAAATTTAGAATCTTTTGCCCCGGATTCTATTCTGAAAGCTTAATATTATATAGCAAGATAAATTTATTATTCTTCTCTTGATCAAACTTATATTTAGTTCTCTACGTATACTTACTGCTTGAGTTTTATGTATAATAAAAATAAATATCGAGAATGCTTTATTTTTTAAGAATCTAATCTGATTCGAATGAAATTTAATTGATCCAACGTAGTTATCAAATATTGATAACTTATCTTTAAAAAAAAAAATCTACACATATTTGCTCAGCTTATATTTAATTTGATTAATCCTTATATTTTTGTAATTTCACAAAAAATTCGTGGGGGCTTGCTGTGCTTATATAATTGCCGTCTCTATTTGGTATGGAAGAAGAGAATCCTCGACCTACCACTAGTTGAAAAACTAATGCAAGTGGGGGACAACCCAAAGTGAAGTTGAAAGATCATTATGCTTAGTTCACACAAAATTGGATTAATCCTCATATTTTTGTAATTTCACAAAAAAAAAAATGAGAGGGCTTATTGTTAGAATTGATGCATAATTGTTGGATGGGGGTTTTGGATGATACACGGTTTGAGTTTGTTCTTTGTTCATCTCATCGGACGGCTTGGGTCACAAAAAAAAATTAATTTTAATTTTTTAAAAAAAAATTTAATCATATATTAAATCTTACTTTTTTTAAGAAATAGAGTTACAAAAAAAATACAATAGAGAAAAGAAAATTTCGAGCCGAACCAGACCCGGCTCGGTGTGAACCAGCCCATCAGTTCCGGTTCAGCGGACCAAGCTGGCTGAACTAAAAAAAATTTTGGAATCGACTTAGATTGCCCTAGGAACCGCAGCCAGCCCGACCCATGATTCCAGGAACCCCTTGAATTGGATCGGTTCCTTGAATTGGATCCGATCCGGCCCGATTACAACTCTAGTTTCGACATATTCTTTGTTCGTCCATATGCTTAATCTTGATGGCTTGAGTTTGTCAACCAACTCATCATCCCTTCTCTCTCACACACACACACACACACACTCTTTCTCTCTCCCACTGTATACTCCAATCACATCAACCCACATCACCCCGTGTCTCTCTCTCTCTCTCACACATCATCCCCTCTCTGTAATCCCCCCACTTTCACACCACACACTCCACTTTCATCACCCCCTCTCACCCTCTCTCTCTCTCTCTCTCTCTCTCTCTCTCTCTCTCTCTCTCTCTCTCTCTCTCTCTTCCCCCTCTTAACCCTAGATCTCCTTTAGAATTAACGGCGTCAGTACGTGGGAATGTGAATAAATTAGTAATAATTTGACCGTAATTATTTTATTAAGTATTTGACTTTTTATTATTATGTTTACATATTTGTAATACTAAGTATTATTATTTTATAAATATCCATTTTATTGTAATAATTTAATTAAAATAATAGATTATTAGTATTTTATGTTTTTATATTACTTTCATAGTTCAAATACTCTAGACCCTTGTGAAATCTAATGACCTCTTAGATCAAGTAATTCAAATTTTTACAATTTATTGTATTTATCAAATATTTCATTTTTATCGATAATTGATCATTATAATAATAGCATATTTTGAATTTGCATTTGTTTTCATAAAAAATTCTTTGATCACTTGTGTGGTACCATGTTTCAAGTAATTTGCTATTATATTCAATTCAGTGTAGTCTTTTTGTTCAAGTAATTTGCTTTTACAGTATTCAAAAGTCTTTTTGTTCTTATTTTTGAGATTTTAATACTATTATTTTTGAAATCAGAATTCTTGTTCTCAAGAATTATTTTGACAGTGAAAACTATTTTGCTTTTCAATTTCAAATTGTTTTAATCACAACACATGAATTCAAGGAAATATTAAGAAATATTGAATATTTGAATAAATTGAAAATAATTTGATTGTAATGATTTTATTAAATATTTAATTTTCTTATTTTATATTTACATATTCATAATAATAGATAATATGCATTTTATTAGAATAGACGAGTATTTGCTGGTTGGGTTTTGGTTTGTTCTTTATTCGACTATAAACTTCATCCGATAGCTAGAATTTGTCAACCATGAGAAACAACTAAACGTGGAATAATATATGAATCTCTTTCCTCTTATACCCAAACCCCCTACCCAACAATTACTATCTCTTTTGTTCATGGACCATTACTCATCTCTTGTTCGTTTTATTCTACTGTAAATATCATTTATATTAAAATTTACAACTTCTGCCCATCTTTGTTCTTTTAATATTATCGTATTTACGTTAATAAAAAATATGTCTCAAATTACTTTAAAAAATTATGCAAGGAACCTATTTATGACTCTAGAAAAAAATTAAAGCTAATCGAATAAATTAGAGTCATGCTAATCGTGACCGGCATTTCGAATTTGGATAATAAATTTGTGACGTGTGGATTTTGTAGGGTATCGAAATTTTGGCTTGGCAATTGAATTTTTTGTTAGACTTTATCCACGAGTACAATTTTGTGGCGGAATTCCTAATGTCTTTTTTTTTTTTTTTTTAATTTTAACTTTATATAAGTCCATATAATTTAACACAAAACATATCATATTCTAAAGGAAAAGGATCTAAGAATAAAATCTTGCACCCTTTGAAAAAGTTGAGAATTGGGTTCACTTAAAATAAAGTAAAATTGTTAACAAAGAATTTTTTATATAATAATTTAATATATTTTATGTGTCTTTTGGTGAACCTTCAATTTTTTTTTTTTAAAAAAAAAATTAATAATTATATGTAAAATTGCATATTTTTAGGTTTTTTTTTTTTTTTTTTTTTTTTTTACTTTGATTAAATAAATATCAAGAATAGAATAAATAAATAAAATAGATAAACAATTTGGCATACCATTCCACTGGAGACGTGATCAGCCACGGATGAATACAAGTGACTAAAATATAAGAAAGGGTATAGTCCAAATTTTGGCCCTCACCAGATGATGTATATACAAAATTACTAATTTGATGGATGCTGCAGTGTCGATCTTGATCTACAACAATTCGCCTAGTGCTACATTTTACTTACACTTAATTTTGGACGGACCTACTACAATAAGAAAAGGACTCAGTCCCGTTTACAAAGTGTTTCTCGATTTAGTGTAGAGGTAAAAGAAAGCTAAACGTACATATACGTAATCTTCCCTTTATATTTTAAAAAATTAATTATATACGGACCTACCACATAAAAATTGAAATTATATGTAGAATATTTTTAAAAAATTAATTCACTTAAATAAGAATTTAATACTTTTAAACATATCATCATACTAATTTTAAGTTCTTACCCGCAACAATACATGGGCTTTCTAGGAGTATAAAATAGTTGATTCAGTGATAGGTGATAGGAAATCGATACCCCTTAAAACAAATTCTTAAACTGAGTATTATATATGATAAAAATAAATATCAGAAGAATTCTACTCCCTAAGAACCTAACTCTTTTCGAATAGAATTTTATTGAATCCAATATGATTACCGAATACGGTAATTTATATATAACCAAAAAAAAAAGATAGAAACCTTATGGTACACATCAACAATTTATAATGAATTTTATAAAGCACATATCAGTGAAAATTCATATTAAATTATTGTATGTTTTCAACAAAAAAAAAAATCAAATTGTAATATTTTTCAACTAATTTTTTTTTAAAAAAGTAAGAAATATATAATTTTATATATAAAAATCATTTTTTAATAAAATGCACCAAAATTATTATTTTATTAATAATTTTTTTATACCAAAAATCCCATCCAATCTTACTCATCTAAATGGGCATTTAAAATTGTCGATTAATCCGTAACTCTAACAATAAAATAAACATATTTTGTGGGAAAACTTATATTATTTGTTGTTTCCCAAGTTATATCCTCAGCAGAAAAACTGCAGTTAAAATTATCCCTTTTGTTAGAATTAAAGCTAATAGAAAACCTTAAAATAAAGATAGATTTTGATGCTACGCTCTGCAACCAGTAATCAAAACCATTCATGAAAGTCAAGTCATTATTTGTCAAACAAATGACAATATGCGACGGATTCTAAAACTTGTCAAAAAGTATGTCCACATGAACCCTAATTATGAATGGCAAAACTCCAATTAGCGAAGTGAAAACCCTAGTTTTGATTTGGAGAAGAGAGTTGATTAAACCTTAGTTTAGATTTCGATGGAGAAAAATCGCCTCTCTCTCTCTCTCCAACGGACACGTTTGAAAGCATTTAATGCAATTGAAGTTGGGCCGTGGGCATGTGGTCCGTGGGCTTGTGGCCCAATCATTACTAAGGTTCGGTCCAATGTGGAGCAACCCCAAGTTCACTTTCAAGAAGCCAACGGTGGTGTCAATAAAATGTAATAATGACGGTCACTCCTCGGATCCAATTAAAAAGAGAGAGAGAGAGAGAGAGAGAGAGAGAGAGAGAGAGAACTCTTAAGTTATTTTTATTATCGCTTTGCTTATGACATTATTTTAATGAGTTTAAAAAAATTGATTGAAACTGTTTCTTTCGTTCACATTAGTCAATGAAATGGTAGTATTGATTTTTGAAGAGATATACACAATAAACTTTACATTTTGTACTGAGATGGTACAAAGAAATACAGAACACAAGGGATCAAAGGGAGTGTGTGTAATTTGTAATTTTTATAAAATAAAAATCTCGACTTTTGGAAAGTAATTTCCCAAACAAATCAGAGATTTGTAAGCATTATGAATTTGAAAACTATCTCTTCCACCGCTTTGAAATAATAATTAATAAAATCATTGTAAAAAGAGAAGGTGGAAGACTAAGAAAACACTGATCCAAATCCAAAGTCTTGTTTGTTAGAGCAAACGGCTGTTGTCTACGTGGCTTGCTCCGTTATCTGCCAAGCCAACTCCCTAATTTATATTAGAATAGATTCGCAATCCCCTGTCACACCTGCATTATTGCCAATAAAAATATGGCCATCATAATTTTTATTTGGTTGACCAAGTAAATTGTTTTTATTTAAATAAATTATAATTAAATAAATCATAATAAATATAAAATTAAAAATTACATCATTTTAATTAAATAAAATTTAAAAAAAAAGCACGGAAATCGGAGCACCACCTCCTTCGGAAGCGATTGATGTCAGTGCAGAGTCAATTATTAGGCGGGCGGTTATGAAATGGATCGATGTACCAATCTCCAAATGACCAAAATACCCTCCCCACTATTACCCGTATCTGTACTGTCGGTCGGTGGACTCTCAATTTCTCCCTCTGCTCCTCGACGCCTAGTCTAGCAGAAGCGCTCTTGCGAATCTCGAAGAGCGATCAAATTCACAGAGAGAGAGAGAGAGAGAGAGAGAGAGAGAGAGAGAGAGAGAGGAACGCAAAACCCTAGCTCTGAAAATGGCGGATGAAGGAAAATCTCTGCGCGTTTTCTGCATTGGCACTTGCGATACGAAGCTCGATGAACTCAAATTCCTCTCCGATTCTGTTCGATCCAATTTGAACAGTTTCTCCGACAGTTCCAAAGTCAAGGCACACTCTGACTCCTCTACTCTTCATTTGATATCTCATTGTTCCAATGATGATTGATTGTTCCTTTTTCTTTTTTTGGTTTCTGTGCTTGATTTAACAATGCCGGATGGACTGATTTGATCAAATTGCTGATTGTCTTAATGAGCATTAGATTTCTACTCTGGATTCAAACTAGCCTTTTCTTTGGGATCTTGTTTGGTGAGAGGTACATCTCCTGCCACCAGAGCTGGAGATTATTCGCCTTGACATCACGATTTACCCTAAGAATATGAATGTTAAGGCATTTTTATATCGAATTGTTCAAAGAATAACATGTTGACCGTGGGTGTTATTGCGCCATTTTTTATGTTTCATGCGATGAAGATATATTTAGGCATTATGGAATCTAAGTATTTCGCATTGAGATTAATTTACATGTAGTTCAGCAGCATGGATGATTCTATTTCTGGTGGTGACATTGGTTATGTTTTCCTGAGAGTTGAGACTCTTCTTGCTTATAATTCATTCATTAAGACAACTTATTAGGATCATGACACTCAATCTTTAATTCCCTCCTGCATTTCTGCTTTTCTTTAATACTTCTCGTGCTGATTTTGTTTCATTGTGTGTGAATCAAATGACAGATACAAGTGGCTGTTGTGGATGTTTCAACCAGTCAGAAGGCAAGTGAAAAATTGGGAGACTGTGTAGATGTTACCAGAGATGATGTGCTATCTTGTTATAAGGGCTCAGGAGAAGAGGTCCCTAAGCTTCCTGATGAAAGAGGCAAAGCTATTGGCATAATGGGTGAAGCGCTAGAATGCTTCCTCAGAAAGGCGCAAGATGACCATGGTCTTGCTGGAGTCATTGGCATTGGAGGCAGTGGAGGAACATCATTGATCTCACCTGCTTTCAGATCCATTCCAATTGGAATTCCAAAAGTCATTGTATCAACTGTAGCAAGCGGTCAAACTGAACCTTATATTGGGACATCAGATTTGATTTTATTTCCATCAGTGGTGGATATTTGTGGTTTAAACAATGTAAACAGGGTTATATTGTCAAATGCTGGTGCTGCTTTTGCTGGTATGGTGATTGGAAGGAGAGAGTTGTCTAAAGAATCTTTGAGTAGCAATCAAAAGTTTACTGTTGGTATGACAATGTTTGGAGTTACAACTCCATGTGTGAATGCTGTGAAGGAAAGGTTAGTTAAAGAAGGTTATGAAACACTTGTTTTTCATGCCACTGGAGTAGGGGGCAGAGCGATGGAGGATCTGGTTAAAGGCGGATTTATACAGGTAATTGGTCTGTGATAATTCTAATTGCAGCCAATTCCATATTATCATTTCTTGATAGCTCTTTTATGTGCAACAGCCAGCTTACTTTGTGAACTCAAAACTCCTAAAGTATATCACTTCTGTTATATTTTCAACTATCCTATTTATCATCTTTTCTTTGAGCTAATTACTCCCCCCCAAAAAAATCCAACAATAGAATAATGGCATAAGTCTTTTGTGCTAAAGTAATTCCCCTTGCCATGTTAGAGCATGTCTATCTAATATCAGGTCACTCCATGTTCCTCCTTTTTCTAGAAGTTGAATTATTTACTCTATCATTACATTTTTGTTGTTTTTCATTTCTTTTATCTTTTAGGACCGAAGTGGATTTCACTTTGTATTGCCACCTGGCTCAGTTTTCAAGTATATCTTGGGTGTCTTATTAGTGTTGCTTGCTTGTTTGAGTTTATTTAGGGTGTTTTGGACATCACCACGACAGAAGTGGCGGATTATGTAGTTGGAGGTGTCATGGCTTGTGACAGTTCCCGCTTTGATGCCATTATAGAAAAGAAGCTTCCTCTTGTCCTGAGTGTTGGAGCCTTGGACATGGTCAATTTTGGAGCAAAAGATACCATACCTTCCAAATTTCAGAATAGAAAAATTTATGAACATAATAAGCAGGTATGACACAAGCTTAACCTTCTTTTTTAGCTCTACATGTTTTCTTGTAGATCAACTGAATCAATTCATTGAGAAACTATTCATGTGGAGCTAAGAGAGGTCTGTTTATATTTGTTTGTGTAAAATAAAGGTTTTACTGTTCCAAAAGGAATGATAGCAATCAGCCACTATGTGATAGTGTAAATATAACGTGGTTATATACGTTACCAGCAAGATTAAAGCAGTCAGATTTTCTTTGTTGGATCATTGGTTTACAGTAAAACTCTTTTGGATTCATTAGGATGTTGTATTGCATCTTCCACTTCAACTTATGTGGTTAATTGTGTCCACATGGCTTCATCAATGCCATGTCTGCAGGTTTCACTCATGAGAACTACATCAGAAGAGAACAAAAAATTTGCTAGCTTTATAGCAGACAAGTTAAACAAATCGAGCTCAAGTTTTTGTGTTTGCCTTCCGCAGAAGGGTGTCTCTGCCTTGGATGCCCCTGGGATGGCCTTTTATGATCCAGAGGCTACTGGTATACTAATAGATGAATTACATAAGCGTGTGCCGATTAATGAAGATCGGCAGGTGTCATTTTCTCTTGTTAAGTGGTGTATTGTCAATTTCTTATTTCTCATGCTTTAATTGCACATTTCTGCTTGCAATAACAAACTGAACCTTAATCCTAAATTTTGGGATTAACCATTTGAGACCAGTATAGAAGAGGGGGAAAAAAGGTGCACTAATTTAATTGCACATTTCTGCTCTGCCATCTAATTTTAGGGCTTCTTTCTGATGGTAGGTGAAGACATATCCATATCATATTAATGATCCTGAGTTTGCAAATGTATTGGTTGACACATTTATTGAGGTCAAGAATAGATGTGTAGATCCAAATCCTCAACAAATTGCGCAATGCAAATCTAAGCAAGATTCACACAAAGAATCCACTGTTGCAGTGAACTCCTCTCGAATTGGAGCTATTTGTTACACCCCAAGTGACTTCCCGGAGGCAAGACCTGGTAATAATTTTATCCTAACCTATATTAATTCAATATTGTGCATTTCAAGAAGTAGTAGGAATTATTGGTGCTGATCTTTGCAACCTAGCTGCTATTCATGACACTTTTGGGGTGTTTAGATAATCAAAGTTGCTTATAGGCTTTTGGTTAATCTTCTGTTACAATTGCTGGACTATATTCTGTGCTGTTGTTCAGCACCGGCCACTATCTTTTATGTTTATTCTGTATTTTGTTCTTCTTTTGGTTGGGGGGAGGGGTAGGTGTTTCTCCTGGAGTCACTGTTATGTGGAAAAATCTTAGACCGGAGAGTAGGCATGTAGGAACCGTACAGCATAACTCAATGAACACATCAGTTACATAGCACTTCATTGATAGCCTTTCCCAAGGAAACTGCACTTCCTGCATTTATATCTTGCTGTATGATTTGGATGGGTTGTTTTTTGCTTTGATAGTGATAATTCAAGAAATGGATTAAACAGATCAAGGAATAGGTTCTTGGCTGAAAAAGCTGAGTAAAAAATCTAAGCCCGGGATGCAAGCCTAATCTATACCCTTTGAGAAAATAGTTAAGGTTTATGGTAGAGCTGCAATGCTGGTAATTTTCAAAAGGATTTTACCGCCAACCACTAGTCAATATACTCATGTCTTTTATATCTTTCATGTTGGTGTCATATGAAGCCGTCTTCTCAGTGTTCTTATTGTCGTTATTGTTCTTATTGTTATTATTCAGAGACTTTGAGAAGAACACAAGAGATACTGGAGCAACTGAAAGAACAAATAAGGAAAGGGTTGCCTATAATAGGGGCCGGTGCTGGGACTGGGATATCTGCAAAGTTTGAGGAAGCAGGTGGTGTGGATTTGATTGTTGTGTACAACTCAGGACGCTTCCGGATGGCAGGAAGGGGTTCCTTGGCAGGTTTATTGCCGTTTGCTGATGCAAATGCCGTGGTCCTTGAAATGGCCAATGAGGTTTTGCCAGTAAGTTTCACCGGCTCCTTTTTTCCCCCTTTAAACAAGAGGAATTTTAACATGGTTTAAAATTCAAATTGGATCAAATAAAGTGTCACCTGGAAGTTGTCCTGGCTGGATTTTAACTGATTGTGGGATGCGATGCTCTTCCCCCCCCCCCCCCCCCCCCCGGGACCCTTGAAAATGCAGAATTTCTGAGATACAGATACTGTGCTTGCCGCATGCTTATCAGTACAATGGGATAGAGCAAACAGTCACAGAGCAAGAGGCACCAAAGTCATCAATTTTGAGCTTAGAAATTATTTGCTGGCTTAGAAACAATCAAGAGTACATGGTTTAATATAAAACTCATTTCATGAAAGATTCATATGGACATTTTTTTTAATTAATAAATCTGTACCTCACAGATTGCATGTAGATTAACATGCCTGTTGACTCGTGATCTGTTAGCAAACACATTAGCTATGGAGAGTTTATACGGTTCTGTTGTCTTATTCTGGGTGGATAGAGTCAGAAAATGCTGAGGCAATGAGAAATAAAACATTGTGTATACAGCTAAGAACTTCCTCTCTCTCTCTTAAACATTTTACCAGCAAGAAAACGGTTATGATGGGAAGATCTTCTGAGTGTGGATATCTATTTTCTCCAAAATCTCCTCTAGTTTTTGTTGTAGACCATGTCTAAAGCTAGTCTTATTCGGCAGTAATCACATATCCTGTTCATCTGCTATCACATTTGGAGAGATTAGAACCAAGAGAGAGATTGGAAAATTGGGTTATGTGTATCTAGAGATCCACACACACATATGCAGATGAATTATGTTAGTGATTACCAATATTTCCATGTATAATTACAAGTATGCCCATGTGTATATACCGTGCAGACATATATAATTCTAACGCTTTATAGTTCTTAGCAACATTTCTTACAAGTTAGTATGTGAACATGTAGGTGGTGAAGAAAGTACCTGTTCTTGCTGGAGTTTGTGGTACTGATCCTTTTCGTCGGATGGACTATTTTTTAAAAGAGTTGGAATCAATTGGATTTTCTGGGGTGCAAAACTTTCCAACTGTGGGATTATTTGATGGGAATTTTAGGCAAAATTTGGAGGAGACTGGAATGGGATATGGGTAAGTCTTCAAGGATACTTTTGAGCCTGTTCTTATAGTCATCTTTATCCTTCTTATTATTTTTGTTTCCTATGGTCAGCTTGGAGGTCATGATGATTGAAAAGGCACATAAAATGGGTCTCTTAACTACACCTTATGCTTTCAACCAAGGAGAAGCTGTGAAAATGGCGAAAGTTGGTGCGGATATTATAGTAGCCCATATGGGACTGACAACTGCAGGATCAATTGGTGCAAAAACAGCTCTCTCCATAGAAGAAAGTGTTGTACGTGTACAAGAAATTGCAGATGCTGCACATAAGGTCAATCCAAACACCATTGTTCTATGCCATGGAGGTATCTTTCTGGTGGCCTTTCTTCTACTTAAATTATAGTGGCGTAAAATGCTAGCATAATAATTTCCCTCAGGCTCAAGAATTTCTCCAAAAAAAAAAAATAGAGTGCTTTTTTAATGGCATTTTGCAGTGAATTCCTGGATTATTAAGCATATTTCTTAGTTTCATTTCTGAGATTGACATTTTCCAAATGTTAGAGGTCTTGTAGATGCCCCAAATTTAGTACATATACTTCATTTTCCTTTTATGAATCACGGTGAAGTACTCCCCTTCTTATACTCTTCACCCTCCCCCCAAACAGCCTTCTCCAAATTCTCCTTATACATACTGTTTTAGAAGAGTGTCCACCATTGGAACCCTGGTTGGCTAGCAACACTTTGAATAATTTAAACTTCCTATACTTTCAATATTTTATTTGTCTTGCCCTTTCAATACCAGAAGTTGATACATTGTATGGAAATCTTTGTGCAAATATGTCATGTGGTATATTTATTCTGCACATCCTTAGAATAAATCTACATGGAACAAGTATCATATTTTACTGGCTGAGGGGTTTGGCTCAAATACGCATCTGAATGACATGAAGTCGTTCCTTGTCAAGGTTCAAGTCTTTTCTTCCCATGTTTATTTGAAAAAAGAAATAGTGTTAGATATTATCATATACCAAAGTTTCATGTTCAACATCTTCAAAAACATGCATTATTGTTTGTAAGATTTTAAACTTTTCCGTCACTTAGGACCGTTTATCAGTAATGTTTATATTTAAGGTTAATGACCTTCATGTATTGACAATTGAAATGGATTGCGTGGTGAATATGCCATTCATAGTTTCCTATTTGCCATCTATTTCTAATGGCCATTAACTTTCTTGTTTCAAATGGCAGGTCCTATATCAGGTCCTAAAGAGGCAGAATTTATACTGACGAGAACCAATGGGGTTCACGGATTCTATGGTGCATCAAGCTTAGAGCGGCTACCAGTTGAACAAGCTATAACAAATACAGTCCAACAGTACAAATCAATTTCCATCAAGTGAAAATAAGTGAAGTGAATCTGCACTTTCTTCACCAAGCCCAAAAAAAAAAAAAAAAAAAAAAAAAAAAAAAAAAATTCATGTATGTTACCTCCCCCGTTGTGTAATTTTTATTTTATTTTTTGATGAAACCCCGTTGTGTAATATATTAACCGAATGAATGCCAGGTTTGAGAATAAATTGTGACACTGCATGCTGTTTTTGGGACTATGTACATTACTCAAGGAAGAGCTGAGCTAAATAATACAGACAGCTGTATTTCATTTCTACTGTGTGACAATAGACCTAGTATGCAGCATCTGGCACCTTTTTTCCTTTGTGTCCGAATTCTAATGTATATATATATATATATATAGAGAGAGAGAGAGAGAGAGAGAGAGAGAGTATTAGTAGGCAAATTTTTCTGGTTTGAAATCTGCTTAAACAGATGATGGAAATTGAGATGACAGATTCAAGTAATGACATTGTTTATGTCTTATTGAGACGTGCGACTTTTAAACATGTCGAGTAAATGCCTCAGCTGCCTTTAGTCCCCATGTTTCAGAGCTGTTAAGGTTATAGGGCAGCCACTTCTGAGTCTAGGAATATGCGCCTTCCTTTCTAGGCAAAGATCTGGATCATCAACTGTCCACCTACACAACATTTGAGGAGGTTAAACCATCGGCACATGACTGTTGAGGAAATTGAACTGAATGCTTGTAGAGTCGACTTACTTGTAGCCACTGGTCAATCTGTGCAAGAATACCAACATGGTTACTTTTGCCATATTAATCCCTAAGCATGTCCTAGGTCCTGACCCAAAAGGTATGAAACTGTATGGCTTTTGCAATTCCTGGAAACATGACGTTTGATATGGTCAGGGAAATGATATATGAAATCATAGTATGACAAAATCAAAGTTTATCTGAATAGGGAAGATGAAGGCATTGGAGAGCTTATTACTTCAAATCTTGAAGGATTAAATTTCATTGGATCCTTGTAAAAAGCTGGGTCATAGTGTATAAAAGTTGCATCAACATTGACATGCCATCCTTTCTTTATCTCAAAACCTGTGGAAAACCCATAATCAAAAGGACACTTTAGAGTGCGTTTGGGTAGCACTTGATCTTAGCCAATAATGAAAAATAGAGATTGCCAGTAGGTAAAATGGCCTTCAAAGCTATAGAGTGATCTTTCCAGAGGCATCTACTAGTTGAATCTACGAGTAACAAATTAAGGTTCTTATCTAATGAAGATTCTATGGGATGGTGATCGAAAAGGAGGATTTGGATCCTTTAGGATTAGGGCTAATACATTAAATATCTCTCCGATCAACATGTGCCTTTGACATTGACCTAATGGCCTGTTGCTGCTACCTGTAGGTTAGAAGAAGAAACTTACCATCAATTATGCAGTCACTCAGTGCAACTCGAGGAAACCATAACAGGACATTTGACATTCTTAGTGTTTCTTTTACTACCTGAAAATTGAATGAAGCAGCAGATTTTAACATAAATTATTCAGGTGACATCTGTAGATACAAAAAAGAATGAAATCTATGTTGAATATACTTTAA
This sequence comes from Dillenia suffruticosa, assembly GCA_033439265.1. Classification (NCBI taxonomy): domain Eukaryota; kingdom Viridiplantae; phylum Streptophyta; class Magnoliopsida; order Dilleniales; family Dilleniaceae; genus Dillenia; species Dillenia suffruticosa. The sequence goes on along the minus strand of JAVTVX010000012.1, from coordinate 1,420,761 downwards.
TAATATTCACATTACATAAATCAATAGCTAGCTTGTGTCAACAGTAAACACAGGTTAGTGATGTTTCTGACCTTTAGGCCATAGGACATGCTGTTTAAATCTTCAAGAGTGACGAAGTAGTCATTTGGCTTGTTTCTCATTATCGATTGCTGCTCTTCCTGGGCGTATCCAAAATAGATGATGTTAGGAAACATAGCCAAAGTGCAAGCTAGATGGATTTTATATTCTGCATTGTTATTTATAGGACTATGATGAACTAGTGTGTCTTCCGATTAACATTTTATGGTCTATGGTCTTATCTTTCAGGTGCAGACAAAACAAAAGAAGTTGAGATTGCAGTTCTTAAGCTAGAAAATGGATATTATTTTGTCAGTTAAACATCCCTCTTTGGTTTTCTTAGACGAATTAGGCATCACTCTCATGATGAAATGCTTGGTATTGCGTTTTGAACTTTTCTGTAGTCTATTAGTCAAGGCTCTCTTGAAGGGAATTAGCAAGTCTTAGGCCCTTTTTTTATTATGGTATATCTGACTATGCTGAAGTCATTATTCTGGAATATATGGTTGGAAAAATTCAAAGATTGTGTTATCCCTTTAATTGAAAAGTAAAAGTTGGAAAACATGAAGCCATTGGGTACAAATGATTATAGAATTCTGTAAGTGCTTCAGAAAAAGCTCTTTCCTTGTGCAGTTTTGTATTAGTAAGTGCTTTTGTAACACTAACAGCGACACAGAAGACTTGCCAAATAGTGCCTTTAATTTTGTGCATGCAAATTCTTACCCTTAGCCTCTCCTGCACTTCTTTGTTCTCATCTAAAAATTTAACACTCCACATCATTGCAGCCGCAGTAGTGGTTTGACCAGCAATTATCAGTGTCAGCAAGTTATCCTTGATTTCCCCATCATCAAGCTTTTCGTCTGATGCATATGTATCTCTCTGTAACATGGACTGTAGAAAATCATGAGGAGACTCTTTTCCACTTCTTCGTCTGGCAATCATCTTCCCGAATGTTTCCATGAGCCTTCTGCGTGCCTATAATAACTTTGATTATCAGTAAAACAACATCAAAGTAGGATCTCAACCGTGCAAAGTTGCCATTAGAACTTTAGACATCCACATTCATCTGTATCTACCGTGTGAGGACCTGGTAAAGTACTTTCAGAGCCAGAATAGTTACTATCCCTATCCGAAAAATGGTGCTTAATTGGAGGCTTTTCTGTTAAGACAGACTGACTTCCTATTTGGAGCTGCTAATTTACCTTGATGCCTTTATAGTATCTGGTGCCAGGAACCATTACAGGAAAGGATAACATGGCATCAGAAACAGCAGTGCAATCTCTCTCAATTTGCTGTAACAAGGCTGGATCTGTGACACTTATCAGCATCTCACACATTGTGTCAAATGTTATCTGCAAAATCAAACCAGGATGATCAGCAACTTCACTAATAGGTTTGTTAATTTTATCAGATTCTTCAAATCTTTCTTGCACTACACTGCCATATTCTCTCTTTCATTTTCATATGCTTTTTACTCTCCTGCACCAGTTTTTGTTTTTTTATTGTTTTTTTTATTATTTTTATTTTTTTTCTCTCTAGGAATCTGCATTGACTTTCTTGAGTGCAAGAGCACAGGTGCACACAGAAGCACACACCACAAAATGAATAGGAATATGAGGGAAAAACTTGTGGATTGATTAAGCAAACCAAAGTTCTTCCACCTTGATACATTTTTAGAGATGCAGAATTCCACTCATCCTGCTCTGGTAACAATGTAGCAATAAGAGAGAGAAAAACAGCCATTGATCAACTATTTGTTTGGGGAAATGAAATTTTCAATCCCTGAAAAGTAGGCCATTAGGAAACAGCTATTCATGAAAGACAATGTATTTTACTTCAACTGACGGCAGCAACAAAGACAACAATTCCAACCCTGACAATAGGATAACAAGGCATTGGAAGTTCAGGTTTCTCACCTTCATATTGAATTGAAGCACCACAAAGCTTTTCCCACTTTCTTCCAGCTTCTTTAGCCTCTGACATAGCAGACTATCGAATCTCTTCACAAATTGAGATAAAGAATTCATGGAGAAAGGATCAGCTAGAAGGCGCCTAATCCTTTTGTGACGCTCGTGCGGAACAGTTAGCAGGCTTTTCTTTCCAACTGCATCTCCCATTGATTTTACATACCCTTTGTTAAATTGAACAAAATCATTGGTAAATATCGTCTTGGCACCTTTAGTGCTTGGAACAAATATATGTGTCTTGCCAAATATCCTTGTCTTAAACCATCTCCCATACCTGATTGACCAAAATCACCAACTTCGTGGATCAAATTATCTGAATACCAGCAAATCGCATATGATGGCTTTAGAGAAGAGAAAGGAAGAAAAAATATTATTATTGTGCATATGAAGCAAGAATTAGTAGTATTTTGCCTAGATTACCATTTGAACTTGCACAAAATGAGATTGAGGAGGTACTATTTGAAGATAAGTGCTTAGTTTTAGTACTTGAAAATCACTTGAGGAAGAGAAACAATAGCATAGGCAACAAAATATAGAAGATTGCAATTAGGCCAGTCTGGAACAGAACATGCTTTGATGAAAACAATGAGAATCACTTACCGTAGTCTTCGTTGTTTGACAAAATCATAGCATCCTTTGGTACCATTTGTAGCCGAGAGAAAAGCCATTGTTTCACCAAAAAAGGGAAGGCCTAAACGGCCAGGGATGCTACCTCTTACATTGGTATCTCTTTTCCACACCTTTGGGACTATAAAACTTATGCTTACAGCAAACACTGCAACTAGGAGAATATCAAAATTGTTTTGCAGCAGGAGGAGGAACTCTCCCCTTGGCAGAGTTAGCATTTGTAGCTTCTATAGGTCAACTTATGATGAAAAGAAGGGGATGAGAATTAGGTTGTTGATAGAGAATGCACTTTATATATACATGTAACGTAATGCACGATGAAGCCAGTAAGACGATTATTTTAACGGAAGCACTTCTATTATTTAAACCATGGAGCATCTTGGCGAGGCGGTTGGACACATAAATACCAAGATTCACATAGGCAAAAGACAAATTCCATGCCCTTTTCTTCTTCTTCTTCTTCTTCTTCTTTTTTTTTTTTTTTTCCTTTTTCTTTTTTCGCTTCTTATTATTATTATTATTAGTAATTGTTAATCTTTGATCTTGCCTAGAGGGAGGTGTATCTCCTACTAACAAAAATGGGATTTTGATGCAAGAAGCTCCATAGTTTCCGGTGAAAAACAATTAGTGGACTCCTAGCTTACATTGCTAGACCATTGATGTGATCTAAGTTTGCTTTAGCTAAACCCATGTCTAGGGCTATCGATGTTACTAATGTGGAATACAGATATAATCTTCCTGAGGTGTTGATCAATGATCTTAATGCCTGCCACCCAAAAATTTTGTTGGAAAGCACTGTTTGGTATTCTTCAGATTACATCAAAAAAGTAAATAAATGTTGTCCCCCCCCAACACTGGAACTTCTGTCACACATTCGACATTGGAACTTATTTTCTGCCCCTATGTTTCTGTGAAGGAGATAGCAGATTGATTGAAAAGCACACAAAATGGGTGGTAAATACAGAAGCTTCCGCCTTAGAGTCTTGGGAAGATACTTGGCCGTGGTTTTTTCTGTGTGGGACTAGGACAGATGTTACCTAAAATGTGCTTTAAGTTGTGGGGGACACTCGAGAAATATGTACATGTAGAGATCATAATAAAAGAAGCACTACAGTACATCATATGTAAGTTTTCGTGCCAATGAGAAGGGTTTAACTATTTCCCTTTCCTTTCCTCTCCTTTCCTTTCCCTTTGAGTTTTTAAGTTTGAGACTCTATATACCAAAAAAAAAAAAAAGATTTTCGTCTTTGGCAGTTTGGACCTCGAAAGATCCAGGACCAATTGAAGTAGTTTAGCTCTCAAATCCTCACTTACTCCCTAGAAATTATAACTCACGATATAAAATGATTTGAGATTTTTTTAAATAAATCATTAATATTCGATAATTACGTTGAAATCGATTAAATTCTAATCTCGAGCCAACTGAGGCTTTTAAAGGTGATAAAACTCTCTCAGTGTTTATATTTACTGTTTGAGACTTTGTTAAGAGATATCAATATCTAATTATCGAACTAATTAGGTGTTAGTATGATTTTGAGATTTACCGATGATAATCGTATCGAATTTGACTAAATTTAATTTGACGTGAATTAAATTTTTAAAAGAAAAAACTCTTTGTGTGTTAGTTTTTACAGTCTGAGATCTTGCTAAGGGGTATTGATATCCAATCATCAAACCAACTAAATATTAGTATGATTTTAAGATTTACTTTTTTTTTTGAGTTTAGGTATAGAATATCTATGTTGCGCTGTTTAAATAATTTGTAGATTATTGTGAATATTTTAAATATTATGATTTCTTTATTTTCAAGGGATAAGTTAATGATCACGTTTATTTTCATAGTTTGGGTTTCAAAATTTCTGTGTAAAAAAAAGAAAAAATTGATAGGTTTTTAATGTTTGGAAAAACAAAAATGATAAAAGAGAAGTAGTTTCCGAAAGTGACCTGGGTTCAATTGTTAGCAAAGAAATATAATTGCCTCCCAGAAGAATTTTTTTTTTTTTTTTTTTTTCTTATAGTACCTGATGTTGAAGTACTTGACGTGATTGGATACATGATTGACGTACATTGGAGCTGCTTGGAAATATGTGAGTCGTGACACAATTCATATCAAATTTTATAACAAGACGACAGATTTATATAGAAATCTAACCTTACGGGTTTCCTGCTTAGCAGATTCTTTTCTGATAGCAATCAAATAACAAAAAGAGGTAAAAGAGTAAAGGGGTGCGGAAGGATAGAAAATATTATATTTGATTTGCAGCGAGAAAAAAAATAAAAAAAAAAATCAATTTTTTTTATATAATTGATTTGATATCTGAAATTATATTCTGACTAATCCAATTTGAATATTATCAAAACTAATTTAGGAAAGAGTTTTCTTAATCTAATCTTTTTCACGAGACCTAAAATCTTCATCTATACAGTCAGCTGTCCATTGATAAAATAAATCAAAATTTTGTATACAGAAAATTTAATAAATTATTTGTCCACTTTATTTTCATATATTTTTGAAATTCTTATACTATCCTTGTTATCTTGTCTTTGGTGTTTTGCCCCTTTCATCTTTTACTCCAAATTACACATTACTATAACGATAAATGGGACATTAAATAATAGTTGACCTAGTGGGACATTAAATAATAGTTGACGTAGTGGGATGAAATATTAGATTTTTTAATCAAATCTCGGATTCAAAACTTAAAAATAGAAAAGAATACATCGAGAGAGTTGTTATTTAAATAGGATATATTGGTATTCAAAACGAATTAAGATATCGTTGAAGAAAAAATAAAATAAACAATAAATGGGACATGTGGCTTTGGGTTTGTGTCTAAAATGGTCCGATCTATATCCATAGCCCAAAGTTACATGAAAAGGGCTCTAGTTAAAGGGCCTATTTAATGGAATCATTCAAATATTTTCCTTTTTGGGTCAAACTTGAGGAGTACCACCTCGACTGAGACTCCAATTAAGGCCCAATTCAGAAGAAGGTCCAAATTCAAAAGGATGAACAATCAATTCAACAACACTTATTGGACCATTTTGGATCTTTTAATCCATTAACTCGGCTTCTTGGTTCTTGACCATATGGCTTCTTTTTTTTTTTTTTATTAGTTTGCGGAAAAAATACCATATGGCTTTTAGCTTGGACATGGTAACATGGAACGACAGTCTTATAGGTTTAGTGATAAAGAACTAGATTCAATTAATTAAAATCTCTAGTTTGAGTCTTAAAAATAGAAAAGTAGGTGATGAAAGAGTTGATCCTTAAATTTAATTTTATAGTATTTAAATTAGATTAATCAAGTAATTCAGATACCGATTGATTTAGAAGAAAAAAATGATAATCTGGAAAGAAAACCTAGAGTCCTTAGGACTGGCAGAGGTTAACGTTTTAGCATTTGCAATCTTTTTTTCTTTTTTGATCCTTATGAGTGCAGATACGACTGAGACTCCTGTGAAATGGACAAACCTTGCATTGATTGCATCCCTCTGATACCCAAAATGAAAAGGCATTCTTGCTCAAAGATGACGGTATTGACTCGGGTGAAATCAGTAAGCAATTTATTTTAAGGGTCAAAGTACCCCATAAAAGGGACACAGAACGAACCTAATAATTTTTTTTTTAGAACAAACAGTATTCAAGATTTTAGTGATATTTTAATATTTTTACCGGCACTTTTATAATTTTTAGTGGTAATTTTTTTTATATATATTTTTGGTAGATTTTTCTAAAATTCCATGTACATATTAAAATTTTTTTCACAATTTTCTTTTCAAAATAATCGTGAAGATTTGAATTTTATTTTTGATTTAGCAAGAAATGTACCTCTTATAAGTTTATTTCTCACGGGTCTTGCTCTAGGATTTGCTTTCCATGCATAAAAAAGGAGACTATTTTTTTCTTTCCGCCCAAAAACTATCCATTCCACAAATAAGCCTGCAAAGCGTGCTGGATCCTTTCCCCTTAAGGCCTATTAAATATTCTCCTATCGCCCTACTTGTGACCATTGAGAGGGAGCTTTACGATCCGATAAGTAAATTTTTTTAATAAAAATATTAAGTTTAAATTTTGAGAATAAAAATAAAGGTATCGAGAGAGTTAACCCAGATCCTATAATACTCGATCAGATTAATTGAGTTAAATTTAAATATTGATCGATAACAAATATCTATTTACACAAGATAAAAAAAGGGGGAGGTAGTCTTCCAGGAACAGTTTTGTATTCCCAATCACCTCCTTTAATTTTAAGATTTAGGGTTTAAATTTTTGTGTAAAAAAGAAAAAAGAAAAAAAGGAGAGGTAGCTCTTGTGACAAATGCCCCGATCACCTGGCAAATCTTAGACATACACAGAAGTCGGTCATGTATAGTTTCCGGTCTCCTCCAAATTGTATGAGAGATCTACCGTAGGAAGATAAGCCGAGTACAGCCACCCTCAGAATCAAGAGATTTTGGTCAAGGGGTCTTGTTATGCACTAGTGACCTTGTATTTCACTAATCACCAAAAAAAATGGAAGGCTGCTCTTGTGAAAATTGGGAATATAATTCAAATTTAATAAATTTTTCAATAATGATAATTTTAATCTCCTTAACAGAAAATTTTTACTTTTTTCTTTTTACAAATTTTTACTATAATTTTTTTAATTATAAATATTATAATTCAAATAATAAAAAAAAAAAAAGTGTGAATCGACGTCCGGTAGTCCCAAAAGCTCCATTTCCAGGAAATAGAGAATCTGAAAACCATAATCCCAATTTGACCTCTTTTAGTCAAAGTCAACAAAGACTTTTGTTGGTTGTGTGTGTGTGTTGATGCCGTAGTTGGAACTTCGAACCCGAGGTTTAAGTCCCATGGGGAACCATAACCACTGGGTCAATGTTCTCGGTGTCAACAAAGACTTTTGAAATCTTCTCTCTCTCTGACCTTTTAACCTAAGAGTCGGTCACGGCCAATAAATTTTAATTTAGTTTAACATTATTTTATTTTATTCATAATTTTTTAATAAAAACTTTTCTTAAAAATACTAAAATTATTCTTATATTAATATTTTCTTGTATCTAAAAAAAATGATTAATTTTAACCAATCTCACCTTAGTTTTTCCAAATGAATCCATGGTAACAAAATTTGACTGTTGTTTCTACGAAATGTGTTTTTAACATATTTTTTAAAAAATAATTAATGAAATTGTTTTGGTTTTTTCAACTATTCCTCTCTCTCTCTCTCTCCCTCTCTCCCCCTCCAACTGTTCCCGGGAGTGGAATTGGCCAGGGAAAGTTGAAACGGACCATGTGAAATTATTAATTTAATAATAATTTATATATTTACAATTTTTTTTTAACTTTTTATATTTCTATTAAAATATTTATATTAATTTAAAAAGAAATAAAAAGATAAAGTAAAATATGTTCAAGTTTCTCTATAAGCCTTTATTTATGATGACTCATTCTCCATGTTTTGTTCACCTAACCCCCGCGTGCTGTTCTGACCTGGCTCACCCCCCATTCCCCACGCTCACGTGACTTCAAATGGTTCGATTTCGTTTTCATTATTTTCCTTAAAAAAAAAAAAGAATATTTAATTATAATTATCAAAATAGAAAATTTAAGAAAAAAAAGGAAATGGAGAGGGTACAAGAAAGTATATAGTATCCAAACAGGATATAAATCTTTCTTCTCTAATCTAATAATTTAAAATTCAAATTATTATACAAATTATCCAAACTCTCCCCATAAAAAGGAAGTTAAAGCTAACATAGAGTGAATAGAGTGAGATAGTGTATTTCATTTTATTAATATTTCAACGTTTCGTGTCACACTTTTCTATACTCCTTATTTATTTATTTGTTTTTCTTTTTTTTTTTTTTGTTTGACAGATCAATATTTAATAATTAATTTATTAATTTTTTTATTAATCCCATTCAAATTAACTATCATATCCATGGACAAACTCTCATGTTGTCCATTTTTATCATTTATAAGAATATAAAGTTTTAATTAAAAAATTTTAATATTCATATTATTGGACCAACAAAGGGTTTTTATTTCTTTTCCCTTCTCAAATAATGTAGTTCTTTCCAAAGAGAAATGGGGAAGAGATCAGTACTATCTCGAACCTAAGAAGGGGCAATCTCTTCCAAGATCCCACAAGTTCAAACCAATACAAAACATGCACATGGAATAAATAAAGTGAGAAGCTCATTAATAGAAGACAACTAGAGGTAATTGTCTATAACACTAATTAAAATCTAAACTATTTAAAAATTTCTAATTAAAATAATACATGTTAAATAATATAAAAAGTAAAATTTCAGTAACTTATTTCCAAATTTATTAAAATTCTAAAATATTATGAAAAATACCTGTTATTAGAGCAAAAGAAAACCCACATTTTTTTTGGGTCAAATGCACTCATTCGGTTGAAGGTGTCACGATCCATCCTTCCCTCTCGGCATTACTTTCCTTGTAGTGCTTTAGAATGACGTACCGGAAAAAGAAAAATATACAAATTTTTTTTCTTAATTCATTGGTATTTTATAACCAATTTATAGATTACGATAAATTTGATTTGAATTAACCTCAGATTCATTAAGAAATGAATTTTCTCGGTGTTTGTATTTTTTTTCAAAAGTTAATTTTAAAATTTTAATATTGTTATCACTAATAAAACAAACGTTGATTATAAAATATTATGTTTAATACAAAGAATAAAAAAATAAAAATTATATCTAATTCTAAAATAAAAATTAATTAAAGTTTTTGGATCTCCTTTTTTAAGAAATAGAAATAAAAATAAAAATTTATTAAATTTATTAAAAACTAGTTAAATTTTTATAATTTTTTTTTAAGGAGACGGAAACAAAAATAAAAATTTTAATCTTTCTCGTACATTTTAAAAATTTTGATACAGCCCTTCCGTCCTTCCCCTGTTCATACCAAACGCTAATTCAGTTAAGTCATCCCATTGACGCTTTCTCCCCCAGAAGACGCCACAAAAGGGCCTTATCGTAATCTCACGAGACTTCCCAGAACCTGAGCTGAAGCTTCGGCTAAGTTAAACAGAACGACCTCACATCCACTCGGTCCGTCAAGTCAACGTCACCCTCTCTCTCCCTTCCCCCCACCCCGCCTCCCGCCCCTTCTCACACTCTACCCAAAATCATGTTGCTTCTGCTTCTACTTGGCCTGTTCCAATTCATTCCTTGAAATTCCAAATCTCTCTCTCTCTCTCTCTCTCTAAAAACCAGAGCACAAAACAAATCACATTCCGATGGAGTCAACGTCGGAATCCAAACTCATGTCGGCCAAAGTAATCTTCTCAACAGTAGCATCACTAGCAGCAACAGCAATGGTAATACGATCATTCACACGAGATCTCCTCCCTCACGAGGTCAGAGACTACTTGTTTTTCCAAATCCGAGGTTTCTTCAGTAAATTCTCCTACCAACTCACCATGGTTATCGACGAATTCGACGGTCTCGTCAACAACCAACTCTACGAGTCCGCTGAAATCTACTTAGGTTCCAAACTCTCTCCCTCTCCCAACACACACAGACTCAAAATCAGCCAACCCGAAAAGGAATCAAACATGACAATCACCATGGATAGCAACGAAGAAATCATTGATATTTTTAACAACGTTAAATTCAAATGGGTTATGATTTGCAGACAAGTTGAGTCCAAGAATTTTTACAATCCAAGAGACATGAACGCCACTCTCAGATCCGAGGTACGATCTTTCGAACTAAGCTTCCACAAAAAACATAAACAATTAGCCTTGGATCTTTACTTACCCCACATAGTTAAGGAAGCGAAATTGATGAAACAAGAGAAGAAATCCATCAAAATCCACACCGTTGATCCCGAACAGATGTATGGAAACATCAACGATGCGTGGACTCCGATAAATCTGGATCATCCTGCGACCTTTCACACGCTTGCCATGGAACCTAAGTTGAAAAGGACGATTCTTGATGATCTTGATAGGTTTGTGAAGAGGAGAGAGTATTATAGGAAGATTGGGAAGGCTTGGAAAAGAGGGTATTTGTTGTACGGACCACCTGGTACTGGGAAATCGAGCTTGGTGGCTGCAATGGCGAACTATTTGCATTTTGATATATATGATTTGGAGTTGACGAGTTTGAGGTGTAATTCGGAGTTGCGGAGGTTGTTAGTTGGCACCGCGAATAAGTCGATTTTGGTTGTCGAGGATATTGATTGTACTATTGATTTGAAGAATCGATCCCGTGAATCTCATGATCCAGAGCCATCAAGAGGAAATCAGGTCAGTCCTCTCTCTCCCTCTCTCTCTCTCTCTCTCTCTCTCACCAACACACACACACACTTTTTTTTTTATACAGTGTTACCATGATTTGTTTCCTTTGATGAGATTAGTCATGGAATCTTATGCATATTACTCTCTCTTCCCTCCCCTCTCTCTCCATCTTGTTTTGTATTTCAGTTTGTTTTGTTGCCTTTTCTGTTGATAGTGTTGCTCCGAGCAGTAACAAAGGTGTTTCTATAAGGGAATTTTGTAGATGGTGTTGATTTTTGCTTTTTTTGTTGAGGGTGGTTGGGGTTTAAGAACAGGGGGCAATAATAAAATTCATGTATTTACATTTTTATTTTTTTAATGCTTAAAATTTAGCATTTATGTTTTAGTTGATTATACATGTATTATGTACCAACATAATCAACATTAACCTCCAAAAGATGGAAGAAAGCCAAGGACGTTTGACAGTAACGGGGGAAAATAAGAAAAGGACTGAGGTTGAATTTTTTGAAATTTGAGTGGATAAGAATTATTTTGGGCCACAAAATAGACGTTTTAGATTTATTTATGATCTTTTCAATTCTGTCCGTTTCGTCTTTAGTGCATCGTTCAATGTTTGAGAGTAATAAACATCAATATATTTGTTCAACATCGTTTTGGCACCATAACAATTTTGACCACTAGAATCGACTCACATGCTTTGCTATTTTGTCATAAACAATTCATATTCTTTTTCCTTTTTTTATTGATCAACTACTATTTGAATTGTATTTCAATTAATCTGACTCAAATTATTGTCAGACCCTATATAAGAAAGGGTTTTCCCAACGTATTTTTTTTCATTCCTAATATTCGAACTAGAGTCTTAATTATGAAATATAATATCTTTCTCACTAAGTCAACTCTACGATAGTACAAAGAATTCATATTCTCATCAACATTGTTCCACTCACTTTCTTTTTTCTTTAAAGTTCAATAATTCTATATTTGGAAGAAATTTTGGCTGATGGATAACGGGTAATGTAAATCCTATTTGCAAAAGCTTAAAGATGGTGCTAAACTTCACTGGAATGTTACGTGCAGAATGAGCTAAGGGTGACACTTTCGGGCCTCCTCAACTTCATTGACGGACTGTGGTCAAGTTGTGGTGACGAGCGAATCATAATATTCACAACAAACCACAAGGACAGGCTAGACCCTGCATTGTTGAGACCAGGTCGCATGGACATGCACATTCACTTGTCCTATTGCACGCCGTGTGGATTCAGACTCCTCGCTTCCAACTATCTTGGAATCACAGAGCACGCGTTGTTTGAGGAGATTGAAGGGTTGATTCCCACTGCAGAGGTGACCCCGGCAGAAGTAGCAGAACAATTGTTGAAGGAAGACGTGCCTGAGGTTGCACTAAAGGGAGTGATCGAATTTCTCAATCTCAAATTGAAGGAAAATGAAGAAGCAAAGGTTAAACAAGCACAAGAAGAAGAGGAAGCCAAGGCTAAAGAGGCACAAGAAGATGCAAAAGAACAAGAAAGCAAAAAAGATGAGAAGGTTGAGGATGAGAAAGAGAGCGTGCTACCAAATGGTAATCACATTTCAGTTGCAGCCTAGGAGGAGAGAATAATAACACTTTTAACTAATGACTGCAAACCTATTCTGCATAAGCAAATATGAGTTTTTTTCCCTTTTAAATTAATGAAATTACAAAAGTATGAAAAGACTTCATGTATTTATATATATTTAAATCATCAGTATTTGATAATCACATTAAATCTTATTAAATCCAATTTGAATCGGATTAAACTTTTGAAGGGGTAAAACTTTTTAAACACCTATTTTTGCCGGATATAAAACTCAAACTCAAAACGTTATTTAATGGATACCGAACCAATTAAACATTGATAAATGACTTCATGTATGGCTAAATGGCGTTGCACATCTTAGCATTGTCTTCAAGAACATGGTAACGGTTACTATACTAACCCACCTCTAGTATACTCATTTTAAGGTTTCTCTCTGGACTTTCCTTATGAGACACCCTCATTTTTCCCACCTACTCTCACTTCCAATTTATCTATCTTTCTTTCCATCTACTTGTGTTGGTGTGTGTATGTGCTGACCAAGTTCATCCGAATAACTCGAAATCCTAGACCATGTTAAAGGGTATGGGTTTCGAGTCTTGTCCTTCTTCCATTTCCAAGCAAAAAATTAAGACCAACCCACCTCTAAGATATATGGACCTAGAGATTTGTACCAACGCTTGATTTCATGCCTTGGCCTCGTTTTGAACAAGATCCCCTATATTGGACTTTGTTCATATTCTACACCAAAAACAACTAAACCCAAAAAGGATGAATTAGGGTTTCTTTTTTTTTTTTCTGTGTTTTCTCATTCGAAAGTCACCAATCCCTTAATCAATCGATCAATTAATTAGTTGGGTCGGGCCATCGATACTTGGTAAGCCCATTTCGAGTGTTCCACAATCCTACAATTGGGTAAGACCCATAATCCTACAATACCACATGGTGGGTGGTTTATCTAGGAGGTTTTGTTTTGTCTCTTAGCTTCGAGCCCAACTACTTGTGAACACAATTTGGGTCTATGATGGAGGTCGGCTTAATTGATAAGTATATTAGGTTTTTAAATTAAGTTTTATATTTAAAATTTAAGAATAAAAAAATTATATTAAAAGAGTTCTTTCTTAAATTAAGTATAACAATACTCAGATCATATTGGTCGGAACATAATTTTAGATATCAATTGATTAAAAAAAAATCGATGGTATAAATTTCTGGATTAAAGAGCTTAGGCCCCGGAGAGCGCAACCAGAATGGGGCATGCCAAGGTAATAATTCTGGGTTAAGCCTGTTCACACGTTTGGACATGCGAGTTCACGACTCAATTGAGGTTGACTTGGGTTTGTAGACATTAGCCTATCATAGGATATCGTGGCACTACCACACTAAGGACAAGACAGTCTATTTTTGTTCAGAGAGACGAATCGAATGAAATCAGGCCTCAAACTTTTTTTGTGCCAACAATCCATGAGAAGATGACTATAAAATTAATTTTAAAAAAATGAATGTAGCCTAATCCCAACAGTCCGAATGCTACTCTTTTGTCAAGGAAAAATCTTTAAAACATGGAATTATATAATTTATTGGTAAACAAATTATTATAATTTATTTGTAAAGAAAATCTTATATCCAGGGTTTTTCCTTTCTTTAGGGTTAATTAAATCAGAATAATATAGCAATTGAAAAGTAAATATACAGAACCCACAAACACTTGTTAATTTCATTTCTAAATTTTTCCTTTTTTTCTAATTTAGAAATCTATATTTTTTTTTATAAAATAAAATATTCATATTTTTCACAAAGTCTCAGTTAGTTGTTAAAAAGATAAGTAATTTTCATTTTTAAGTCATTTTCAAACTATTTTGGATCAAATGAATTTGACCATTGACGTCTACAATATCCTATTACTAATGGTCTTGCATAGCATTAACATATACAATCAAACCCCTTGATTAAAAATTAGGGTTAACGTCTCAAGATGAAATTATTTATATTTTTAATTCTATAATTTGATTTTTATCCCTCGGATTAGAATTGAAAATAAATTTCAAATTTTACGAAATTCCTTTAGTTCTGAACAATTGCCAGGAACTAAACATTTTAAACTTTTAAATTGCCAGCAACCCCAAATGGAATGTAAGTAAAGATCATATCCTCCACCCCCGATACTTGTGGGGAAAAGAAAAGGTTAAATCATGTATCGCAAGAAACGAGGTCATCAGCGGAAACTAGGATGGCGTACGATGATTATTTAAAAAAAGTATTAAAATACTGTGCTTCTTCTGTCAACGTGACTTGTGTTCTGGCATTTCCTTTGATGCCTGTGACACTACTATTCAAATGGCCATTGGGAGGACAGAAGTGTAAAGGTCTTCTGTCATTAGCCATTACCCATTTAATATAAATTTGAAAGACTGAAGAATGACCTAACTTCTCCTCAAAAGGTGGTTCAAAATGGCCAAGTATAAGTTTACGATTAATTATTATTAATTTTGGACCCATTAGCTCAGCCCTACCAAATTAATTAAAAGAAACTGCCATAAGAGATCAATGGATAATAGATTTGAAGGATAAAGATATCAAATCTTTTAATTAAATATCTGATTTAAAATTTAAAAATAAAAAAAAATTCATAATAACATTCCAATCAAATTACAATTTAAAAAAAATATACATATCTTGAGAAAGGGACCCCCCCCCCCCGGGGTCGAAGACCATCCACTTGTCCACCATAGCATTTGCTTTCCTAACGTATTAGTAGATTTAATCCTTTGTACTGAATGCAATGAACCAATTAGAAGCTGCGGTCTTCCTCTCAACCTTGGAAGCTGAGCTAGGAGTGAGAGGGATAGGATCCATGACCAGAGATTTCAATAAAGTGAAAAAGGTCCCAATAATGCTTTTTCTGCAAAGTTTTAGTACAGTGGGGGTGAATGATTCATGGAAAAATGAAACCATGCATCTTTCCGACCTTTCTAACCGTGCTTGACAGCTATTTTTGAGGCAGGAGAAGCAATGTACATTAATAGAAATCAAATTATATGTCAAAATTTTTATTTAATTTTAATTATTAATCCGTAGAGTTTCTCATATTCAAATAAGTAAACTTTGGTTTGGTAGTAGTACCCCTATAGAAAAACTAGTGGCTACCCATGGACGCCTTGCTCATCAAACAATTCAACCTCATAGAATAGCAATTACTAAATAAATATAATATGAATTTGTCTGTATAAAATATTTTTAAAATTTTTTAATTTAAAAATTTTCAAAACTTTTTTAATAAATTTTTATTAATTTAAAAATATCAATATTTGTTGCGATATTAGTGGGAATCAAAAGCTTGTGGGGGTGGGGGGTGGGTGGTGGGGGGTTTGGCGTGGATGAGACGATGCCTTGTCATGACTTTTATGGGTTCCGGCAATGACTTTAAGTTGCCTCTTGACACCGTAAAGACTGTGATCACGAATACGACTCAATATTTCATATTTGAACGTAACTAGTCGCTATCTAAAAGTAATGACAAATAACTCAAATAAATAAAGAATTAAATAAATTAAATATCACATAATATTTTTTTGACATTATTTAAATAAACTAAGTTTAGAATCTCTGCCTTTACTTCACTATCTCTTTGGAAGCCAAACTACAATAATTTTTTTGACAGGACAAAGCACAAAATTATAAGGGGTGCAGATAAAAATGATAAAAACTGTTGCAGATAATTTATATATATTTTTTATTTTTCAAATGATCAATTTTAAAATTTAGAATTAATATTCAGTTTTTTATTATTGGTTGTGATGGTGGAAGGAGCGGGTATCCCTATGATATATCATTACATGTCATTTATCATTAAATTAAAAAAAAAATTGAACTATTCAAAAAAGAGAAAATAAAAAATTTTTGTTAGGGCTCTAATTGAGAATTGAGATACTTCAATCAGCCTGAGTACATGAAATTGCTTTGAGAAATAATATATCACTCCCTTTTCCTTAGCTTTTCATTCTTCAACCTTATTCACAAAGCAAAAGGTTCTTGAATTTCATCAAAGGATGATGACCCAAAATGTCAAATTCTAATTTTTTTTTTCTTTTTTTGCTTTCTAGGGTTTATGTTGTGTCATCCACCGGGGCTTTTTATGTTGCGTGACCATTGGAGACTTGGTTTTAAGTTTAAAATAGGCAAATTTTGATCTACTTCATCATAAATATTTCCCACCACAGCATAATTCTTGCCAACTCAACAAGAAATGAACAGATATACATTTTTTGTCTTAAATCCTAAACGCAGTCACAATTTTCCTCTATTCTTAGAAATTAGTTCGTTCAAGGACCCAATTATTTCAAATCTAAACTTAAGGATTAAATTGAAATAAAGCCTATAACTCAAGGACTGGACCTGTAATTTCGTTCCCCCCCCCCCCTCCCCTAGACCTCTATTCTTAGATATGCATTTTTTTTCCAAATCTTTCCATATCCCATAAAACAAGCGATGAAGGACCTTTTTTCGTAAAGTGGGTCCTACTGACTCAGCCTCACATGGGATACAATGACATAAAGCTTATCCCCATTAGACAACCGGCGAAGGAAGGGGAGAGTGTCGGCCGCACCTGGAAATAAAAAGAAGAAAATATATTTTTTTAAATTATAATTTACCCCTCATATAATTTATAATTTGCTACCTATATGCCTTTTGTTATTATTTTTGGGCACAGATAAGCCTTTCAGGGCTGCTAAATTTCATAGATGGGCTATGGTCAAGTTGTGGAGATGAAAGGATCATAATCTTCACCACCAATCACAAAGAAAGGCTCGACCTGGCTCTGCTCCGACCCGGTCGCATGGGCATGCATATTCACATGGGTTATTGCAATCTTGATACCTTGATGATATTAGCAAAAAGTTATCTGGGCATCTCTCAACTCCCAAATTCTTACATGGAAATTGAGGAATTGATGGAGAATGTAAATGTGACCCCTGCGCAGGTTGCAGAGGAGCTAATGCGAAGCGACGATGTGGGTGTTACTCTTGATGGGGTTGTGAATCTCCTCAAGAGGAAAAGAATGGACGAAGACGGTGGCAATGATGGTGAGTGTTCTACTGATGTTCAAACAAAAAGGCCTAAAAGCAAAAGGAGGAGATGCAATTCTGGGCGCTAAAAACAAACCTTGCTTGTTAAGGAAGATTGGGTGTACACAATTTTCAATATCTCCGGATGCATTTTGATGTTTTTTTTTATTTTTTTTTTATCAAATCATCGTTATCTAAAGTTTAATTCTGATTAATCTAAATTAATCGTTATAGATTCTACGTGAAAACAAATCTCCTAATATTGACTTTTCTATGCCCAGTGGGCATCACCTATGTCTATTGCCTTTCTTAGCTAATTTCTGTTTGGACACGTTTAGTCCATTTTGTTATGTGAACATCCAATAGTGCTTTTAGACTTGATCACTAGTAAGGTGGCTATTGACCATTCCCCCACAATGAAATATATATATATTTTTAAATAATATTTTGAATTCAAATATTATGTAAAATAAAAATAAGTATCGAAAAAATTTTATGTCTTTAAGAGTCCAACACGACTCAAAGCGAATTTGATTAAATTTAATCATATATGCAGACTATATTTTTCCTTTTATTATAACTTTGGTGTTTTGTCCTAAGAATAAAGAGCAAAAGTTATTAGAGGTTTTGGCTACATGGTGAGAAAAACACCTAAATGGTTATAAAGAGAAGCCTTTTCCAAATATGTATTGCAAACTTAATTTTGGGTAAATGAGAACTACAACCTTACTAGACAGAATTTGCATTAGAACTAACTTGAGAAAAGAACCAGTCACCCCCGAGGTCTAGCTTTTGGGCAAACTATTGCGGGTTTTCTAAGCTCCCTAGTCTAATCCACCCAATTCAATAAGTTCCATATATTTGTATGTAATTCAGCAAGTCTAATTTCAACGATTCGAACAGCTCTTATGCAATGTTACGAAGTTAATTCAATTTTAATAATACTTAATTTCTATTTATTATAAATTAAAAGATTTTATTTTTATTTTTTCAATATTGAACAGTTATATATTATCGTTTTATTAATGTTAAGCAAAATTTTTAGTTGAATTTACATTTAGATTTAGAGGTTTTTTTTTTTTTTTAATTAAATCAAGCATCATGAGGTGGATTTGAGGGTTGGATCCGACGAAGTTTCATGAAGGCTGCATTGAAGATTTGCAAAGCGGTCCCCACTAAGTCGGAGATTTTTTTTTTTTATATTACCGATTGATATTCGAAAGTCATATTTCTGATTAATTTAATTCAAATATTATTAATATCTTTTTAGGATAAGTTTTTCAACATAATACTTTTTATTTTTAAATTTTAAATTTTAAATTTGATTAAAAAATATAATATTTTTATTCACTAAATCGATTATTCATTGACATTAAATCCGAGAAGTTTGATTTAGAGAGACACAAGAACTTTTTTTTATTGGAATCATGTCGGACATCGCTTGGTATCTGAGGGTTCGCCCCGATAAATCCGAATTAACTGTTGTAGTGACTCCTTTCGAAATGTGGGTCTCCTAACAGAGAACGTTTCATACACATGAGGGTTCGATATTCTCAACGGGAGTCAAATCTCTATCATATTTAAGGGTACTTAACACCATATTCAGTTAAGGTAACCCACGTTAGTAGACAGACACGGGACTTTTGTTGTAGTTTCTAATTGCGGTCTCATTTTTCTGTTTAATGTTTTGATTTTGTTTGTAGTTAGCTCAACATTTGATTTTTTTATATTCTGTTTTTAATTTTTATAAATCGATATTTCTTTTATTTGTAAGTCTCAACTCTTTTTAAATAAAAAATAAAATTAAATCGGTCAAGATAGGGCTGATTAAGAACTGGCCTAACGTATGGCCCATAAAAATAGACTATCTATTAAAAAAAAAGTGAAAATCCATCGATATAACTGGTACTAATAGATAGATAAATATACTAAATCTCTTTATTAAATTGTAAATTTAAAATTTAAAAATAGAAAAAATTAAATTGAGAAATCTTTTTTTTTAAAATTGAATTCGATAATACTTGAATAAAAATAAGTTAGAAAAAATTCTTAAGATGAAATTTTTGGACCTTGGGGTCAAAGTAAAGAATATTATCCAAATTGCATTCCAAGTCGTTCTCTCCAAAAGCGTAGCAAGTGGAACGGAACTGGCCCAAAGTGCCCTACACAAGGGAGACAAAATCTTCCAATTATTGTTGGTCCACCGCTTTGTTTATTGAAGCTGACTCTCTCGCGTCACCCACCATTGCCTCCCCCCCCCCTCCCCGCGCAAAATGCACGTCAAGGTTCATAGATCGGACGGCCGCTATTTCATCACAAATCCACATCGCATTTCTTCGGTCTTAAGTTTAGAATCTTTGCTGATCTAAGCTTATTGGACGGTAGGAAAGAAGAAGAAGAAATAATGTTTTCTTTTATATAGTGTTATAAAAGGAAAATATTTTGTCCTTAATATTATATGAGATAATGTGCTGATCCAACGGCCCATATTTCATCACATGCAAATGTTCGAATTTTATGTAAAATGTATGTTATAAAAATTTTATTATTAATTTTTTTTTTAAAAAATGTTTTTATCAAATTTCATTGGATTTGAATGGTCAAAATATCCGTGAAATTTAATTTATTTAAATTTTTATTTGATTTCTTTGACATTAGTTTTTTTTCGCATGAATTTTTTTATTGTGTAAAATAATAGGTAGTCCAAGCTAACATGCAGAATGAAAATAGTGTATTTCATTTTATTAATATTTTAATGTTTGGTGTCACACTCTTCTGTTCTTTTTTTTTTCTTTTTTCTTTTTTTTTTGGCTTGACTTATCAGTATTTTTTTCTTTTTTCTTTTTTTTTGGCTTGACTTATCAGTATCTAATAATCAATTTATTAATTTTCTGATTAATATGATTCGAACTAATTATCGGATCCACTAAAAGATGAACTCTCGTGCCGTCTATTTTTATCATTTATAAGAATATGAGAATTTGATTAAAAAAAATAATATTCATACTATTGGACCAACAAAGGGTTTTTATTTCTTTTTCATTCTCAAACAATTTAGTTCTTTGCAAAGAGAAATGGGGAAAGATTAGTACTATCTTGACCGAAGGAGCGGTAATTTCTGTTAAGAATTTTTTTAAATTCAAATTTTATGAATTAATACATTCAAAATTAAGTTAATGAAAAAAATATAACTAAAAAAAGATTTAATGTGATAAAGAACGGAAAGTTGAATTAGGATGCATTCGGCCGGATTTTGATGTCACATTCAAATCTCTGCATAATTAATCTTATTTTTTCATTTTGAATATTTAATTAAATTCTCATAATATTTAGTAATAATTTAGGGTGATAATTATATGGTTTTAATAGTTTTTTTTTTTTTTTATAATTGAGAGTCTCTATAAACCCCCTTCTAGTGCATTAGGTCATTAATTCCATATTTCAAAAACTTCATACCATCTATTAAGTAAAATTGAGAGTTTAGAAAAATTGTATACGTTATAAAGATCATTTTGGTGCTATCATAATCGTCAGAGATCGTTGGAATCAAGAATGATCGGAAGTACATTCATCATATTTCTCGAATTATTTTTATATTTAATCATTATTATTTTTAGCATGCAATATAGCAACTTAACATTCGGTATCAGAGCATTTTGTTCTCTATTTTCAAAATTCTGATGAATTTCAAAATTTTTAAAAAATTACGATTTTTGGATTTTGAATATATAGCTCAAAAATCTTGATTTTTTGAAAAATTGAGTCCAAAATTTAAATTACTACATTATTACGATTAAAACTATATTTTCAAATTTATTTTGAAGTATTTTTGCACTTTCCGACTGTTTTCTAGTATACAGACTTGCCAGAAGCTATTGATTCTTGGTTGGGACTCATTACAATACTTTAAATATTCATTTATTTAATAAATAACCATATGATTAGTTCTTTCTTTTTGGGAATGACTTATATTTTGTATTAAATGATTTTCTTAAATAAATTTTTTTGAGACACTTGTTTCAAATTCATAAATGGGTCATTCATTTTTTTCTTTCAATCAAATCCATACAATATATTTTAAAAGATCTAATAAAATTTGAAATATTTCATATTAGACATTTGAAATAATTTTGTATATAATGGAGTGTACAAAATTATTAAAATATTTTTGGGCCCAAAAAAACAATGAAAAATTTTAAAAATTTTTTTCAAAATTTTCAAAATATTTTCTAAGCCCAAATTCTAGAAAATTGTGCATAAAATTAATTTTGGATATATTTTATACATATGTACCTATGTACAAAATTAATAAAATGCATTTGCATTTTTTTATGGATCTTAGTATGACAAAATTAATTAATATTATTATCTTTTTTTTTAGTTCATAATATTATTATGCTTGTGATCAATATAATTTTTAAAATTAATTAGGATTTATCCACAGTAGTCACAATTAAATAAAAAATTATATATAAAGATATGATCACATTAGAAAAAGTACAAATTTGTCATGAAAATTATTCTTATATACTGAATCTTATCCCACAGTAATTTTTATTACATGAAAATAATAAAATTGGACATAAAATATCAAAATAATTATTTTTAATCATAGTCTATTTAGTTGAAATCTCATTTCTATATAATACTGTATGTACAGTTGATTTAGTGTATTTATAGACTGATTCTGTCAAAAAATGAAGATAAGTTTAAGATTGGCTGGTTTTTAAGTGATTCCATATAATATAACATATCACTTAATTGCAAATCTACCTGGTGCACTAGAAAAATCGACTTATAGGGCTAAATAAAAAATGATAAAGTAATCAACAAAAGACTAATTATTGATAGTTTCTCAATTAACCCACAAGTATCGGGGAATAATCTATTTTTGATAAATTTTATCATTAGATTAAATAAATCTATGAGAATTAAAAATTTAGTTCATATTTAGTTTCTATATCATAAATTTATTTTTATATATTTAGATTTGTAAATATATATTAAATACTTCACATATAATTCATAAATTTATTTATTTATTTTGCAGTACTTTAAATCATAAATTTGAAATCTGATTTTTCTGATTTGAATGGAGAGAATTGTAAGGAATGGAGGGAAATTGTGCTTCTCCATTTGGGCTGTTTGGATATTGACTATACTATACGGAAGAATGAGTTACCTTCAGTGACCGATACTAACTTAGTAGACGAAAAGACTCTTTATGAAAAATGAGAGCGCTCTAATCGCCTAAATACTATGTTCATAAAAAAGGAAACAAGGCTACCAGAGATGAAGCAAAATTTTGTTAGTGCACATGTGGCAGTACAAGAAAAGAAAAATGACAAATTCAAACCAAACCAAAAGGATACAATATTAAAAGCGGATATAAAGAAAGAGCCCAAATGTTTTATCTGTAAAACAAAGGGACACATGAAGCACCATTGTGCCAAGTACAAGAGGTGGTTTGAGAATAAATGTACAGAAATCTTATTAGTTTATTATGAATTTTGCATGACTGAGATTTCTCATAACATATGATAAATTGATTTTGGTTGTACTATCCACATTACGAATGTATTGTAAGATTTGCAAAACCTAAGAAAATCAGTAAATCGTGAACAACTCATTGATTCGGGCAATAAGATAGGTTCATAAGTAAAGAAAATTGGAGATTGCGAACACATATTGGCAAGCGGAGATGTCTTGAAATTGGAGAGAGTATTTTATGTATCTAAATTTTCTAAAAAATTAATTTTATTTCAAAACTTATACGATTCAATTATTTTTTCTAATTTAGTAATAAAATGACATTATTTCATGGTTCAAATGTTGTTGGTTTTAATCCATTATCAGATGGATTATATATTATTATTTTACATGATAATGCTTGCATGAATGTAATACATATAGGCGTTAAAAGAAGTGTCATTAAATAAAATTCTTCCATATTATGGCACTAGAAATTAGAACATATTTCCATAAAAAAATAGAAAAATTAGTAAATGATGAGATAGTTGATACTCTAGATTTTTGTGATTTTGAAACTTGTGTAGACTGTATTAAGGAAAAACATACCAACAAAACTCAAAAATATGTTAGGAAGAGTTCAGAATTGCTAGAGATCATACATACGGATATTTATACTCCAGGTACAGACTCGTATAGTTATAGTTATTTCATCTCATTTATAGATGACTATTCACGATATATGTATCTCTATATTTTTTGCTATAAAAACGAGACATTGGATATTTTTAAAATTTTTAAAATTTTTAAAACAGAAGTAGAGAAATAATAGGATAAGCAAATAAAAATCGTGAGATCAGATAGAAGTGGAGAATACTATGGAAGGTATACAGACGATGGATAAGCAGCAGGTCAATTTGCAAAATTTTTTCAGAAAAATGAGATTGTTGTCCAATACACAATACTTGGTTCACCTAACCAGAATGTGATAGCTAAAATAAAGAACAAGACCTTACTTGATATGGTTAGAAATATAATGGTTAAGTCCAAATTGTCTAAATTATTATGGATTAAAACTCTTAAAATGACAATATACATCTTAAACAGGTTTCCAACCAATATAGTAGCTAAAACTCATTTTGAATTATTTAAAGGTTAGAATTCTAATTTAAAACATGTACGCATTTTGGATTGTTCTGAAGAAAAATCTTTTTTAAACTTTCTCATCTCTATTTTTCTTCTACTATTCTTATTGACACTCAAGTTACATCCATTTTTCGTTTTCATTACATTATCTTTTAATATAAATGTAACATTTGGTTCAAAATCCATAAATTCAATTATCAATTATTGTTTTTCATCCTTGAGGACAAGTATATTTTCAAATGAGAGAAGTATTGAAATAACTATTAACTATAATGATTAATAATTAATCATAATTAGTAAAAAGATTTAGTTATTAATTATTAGATTATTAATAATTAGATGTAATAGTTAAATAGTTCGTAAAATTAATTATTAGATTATTAACATCCAATTTTCGTTTTCATTACATTATCTTTTAATATCAATGCAAGATTTGGTTCAAAATCCATAAATTCAATTATCAATTATTATTTTTCATCCTTAAGGACAAGTATATTTTCAAATGAGAGAAGTATTGTAACAACTATTAATTATAATGATTAATAATTAATCATAATTAGTAAAAAAATTTAGTTATTAATTATTAGATTATTAGTAATTAGATGTAATAGTAAAATAGTTCGTAAAATTATTAGTGATATTAATATAAATACTAAGTCAATACATGTAATATAATTTAGAACGAGATTGTAATTAAATCTCTGTTTTGTCTTGCTCTTGCTCTTGTATTCTCTCTCAATCTCTCGTTCTCTGCTGTTCCTAACCTCTTCTTTTTATCTGTCTATACATATTTCCTCTACGAAGCTTCGGCCAAGTTAAACAGAACGACCTCACCTTCACTCGGTCCGTTAAGTCAACGTCAGCCACTCTTTCTCTCACACTCCTAACCAAAATCATGTTGCTTCTGCTTCTGCTTAGCCTGTTCCAATTCATTCCCTGAAATTCCAAATATCTCTCTCTCTCTCTCTCTAAAAACCACAGCACAAAACAATCACATTCCAATGGAGTCAACGTCGGAATCCAAACTCATGTCGGCAAAAGTAATCTTCTCAACAGTAGCATCACTAGCAACAACAGCAATGGTAATACGATCATTCACACAAGAACTCCTCCCTCACGAGGTCAGAGACTACTTGTTTTTCCAAATCCGAGGTTTCTTCAGTAAATTCTCCTACCAACTCACCATAGTTATCGACAAATTCGACGGTCTCGTCAACAACCAACTCTACAAGTCCGCTAAAATCTACTTAGGTTCCAAACTCTCTCCCTCTCCCACCACACACAGACTCAAAATCAGCCAACCCGAAAAAGAATCAAACATGACAATCACCATGGATAGCAACGAAGAAATCATTGATATTTTTAACAACGTTAAATTCAAATGGTTACGATCCGGGGTACGATCTTTCGAACTAAGCTTCCACAAGAAACATAAACAATTAGCCTTGGGTCTTTACTTACCCCACATAGTTAAGGAAGCCAAATTGATGAAACAAGAGAAGAAAACCATCAAAATCCACACCGTTGATCCCGAACACATGTACGGAAACATCAACGATGCGTGGATTCCGATAATCTGGATCATCCTGCGACCTTTCACACGCTTGCCATGGAACCAAAGTTGAAAAGGACGATACTTGATGATCTTGATAGGTTTGTGAAGAGGAGAGAGTATTATAGGAAGATTGGGAAGGCTTGGAAAAGAGGGTATTTGTTGTACGGACCACCTGGTACCGGGAAATCGAGCTTGGTGGCTGCAATGGCGAATTATTTGCACTTTGATATATATGATTTGGAGTTGACGAGTTTGAGGTGTAATTCGGAGTTGCGGAGGTTGTTAGTTAGCACCGCGAATAAGTCGATTTTGGTTGTCGAGGATATTGATTGTACTATTGATTTGAAGAATCGACCCATTGAATCTCATGATCCAGAGCCGTCAAGAGGAAATTGGGTCGGTCCTCTCTCTCTCTCTCTCTCTCTCTCTCTCTCTCTCACCAACACACACACTCTTTTTTTTTTCTTTTTTTTTTTTTTATGCAGTGTTACTATGATTTGTTTCCCTTGTGAGATTAGTCATGGAATCTAATGCATATTACTCTTTCTTCCCTCCCCTCTCTCTCCATCTTGTTTTGAATTTCATTTTGTTTCGTTGCCTTTTCTGTTGATAGTGTTGCTCTGAGCAGTAACAAAGGTGTTTCTATCGGGGAATTTTGTAGATAGTGTTGATTTTTCTAGAAGGGAAACGGTTTAGACCACTAAAATTGACTCACATGCTTTGCTATTTTATCATAATCAATTCATATCATAATCATAATTAATCAAACTTAAGCTATCGTTGGACTCTATGTAAATTGAGTTCTCTTCAACGTAATTCTTTTTATTCTCAATATTCAAAACAGAGTTGTGATTACGACATATTTTACTTCGATTAATCTAAACCGATTGCTGTAATAACTCCTTTTCGAAGGGTGAGTCTCCTAATGGAAAACGCTCTATACACATGAAGGTTCGATATTGTCAACGGAAGTCGAATCTCGATCATGCTTAATGGAATTCAATCCCACATCTAATTGAATCAATCTATATTGGTCGGAAAGACATGGTACCAAAAAAAAAAAATTAGTATCCTTTCCACTATAAACAATTCATATTCTCATCAGCATTGTTCCACTCACTTTCTTTTTTCTTTAAAGTTCAATAATTCTATATTTGGAAGAAATTTTGGCCGATGGATAACGGGTAATGTGAATCCTATTTGCAAATGCATAAAGATGGTGCTAAACTTCGCTTGAATGTGATGTGCAGAGTGAGCCAAGGGTGACACTTTCAGGCCTCCTCAACTTCATTGACGGACTGTGGTCAAGTTGTGGTGACGAGCGAATCATAATATTCACAACAAACCACAAGGACAGGCTAGACCCTGCATTGTTGAGACCAGGTCGCATGGACATGCACATTCACCTGTCCTACTGCACGCCGTGTGGATTCAGACTCCTCGCTTCCAACTATCTTGGAATCACAGAACACATGTTATTTGAGGAGATTGAAGGGTTGATTCCCACTGCGGAGGTGACCCCGGCAGAGGTAGCAGAACAATTGTTGAAGGAAGACGTGCATGAGGTTGCACTAAAGGGAGTGATTGAATTTCTCAATCTGAAATTGAAGGAAAATGAAGAAGCAAAGGCTAAAAAGGCACAAGAAGAAGAGGAAGCCAAGGCTAAAAAGGCACAAGAAGATGCAAAGAAAATAGACAAAGAACAAGAAAGCAGAAAAGATGAGAAGGCTAAGGGTGAGAAAGAGAGCGTGCTACCAAATGGTAATCACATTTCAGTTGCAGCCTAGGAGGAGAGAAGACCAATAACACTTTCAACTAATGACTGCAAGGCTATTCTGCATAAGCAAATATAAATAATCTTAATTGACACTGGGGTGATGGAGTACACGTATGACCACCGGATGTGCCAAGATTTTTCGTTTACTATGTATGAGTTTTTTTTCCTTCTTAAATTAATGAAATTACAAAAGTATGAAAGGACTTCATGTATTATATATATATATATATATATATATATATATATATAAATTATCGGTATTCGATAATCACATTAAATCTGATTAAATTCAATTTTAGTTGGGTTGAACAACCAAAGGGGTCTATTTTTGCAAGACACAAAACTCAAATTCAAGACATTATTTAATGGATATTATTATTCTATCATTGAACCAATTAGACAGCGATAAATGACTTCATGTGTGGTTAAATGGCATTGTACATCTTAGCATTGTCTTCAAGAAAATGGTAATGATTACTATACTAACCCACCTTTAAGATATATGAACCTAGAGATTTATACCAACACTCAATTTCATGCCTAAGCCTCGTTTTGAACAAGATCCCCTATACTGGACTTTATTCATACTCTGCACCAAAAAGAACTAAACCCATAAAGGAAGAATTAGGGTTTCCTTTTCTTTTCTGTATTTTCTCATTCGAAAGTCACCAATCCCTTAATCAATCGATCAATTGTCTTTAAAGGAATAGTTTAGTGGTCACAATTATTCTCTTTTAATTTAGTGATCTCAGATTCGAATATTTATGTAATAAAAAAGAAATCGATCAATTAATTAGTTCGGTTGGGCCATCGATACTTGGTAAGCCCATTTCGAGTGTCCCATAATCCTACAAAACCACATGGGTGGGTGGTTTATCTAGGAGGTTTTTTTTTTGTCTCTTAGTTTCAAGCCAAATTAATGTGCACACAATTCTGGGTCTATGATGAAGGTTAGCTTAGTTGATAAGAGTATTACATTTTTGTAATCAAATTTTAGATTTAAAATCTGAGATTAAAAAAAATTATATGAAAGAGATTTCTCCTAAATTGGATCTAATAATACTCGAATCGAATTATTTGAAAGATATTAGTTGGTTAAAAAAAACAAAAACATAAAGAAAAAGAAAAACAATTCTTAGTCTAAATTTCTAGATTCAAGAGCTTAGGCCCGGAGAGCCCAACCAGAATGGCGCATGCCAAGATGATAATCCTGGGTTAACCCTGTTCACGCGTTTGGGCATGCGAGTTCACAACTCAATTGAGGTTGACTTGGGTTTGTAGACTTTAGCCTACCATTTTCTTTTTTGGTCTCTGATCCACCTCGAATATTTTAAATTTTACTTTGATTAATTTTGATCGAGTTGTTATCGGGTTTCAATCGGGAGGAAACTTTTCTAACATCGTTTTTTTGTCACTATCACGAATTGATTCCTGATTCTTGATATATGATATTAACATCATTCCCATTAAACCAATAAAATATCGGTAACTTTAGGCTACCATGGGATCTCGTGGTACCACGTCTAGGACCGGGCAGTCTATTTTTGTTCGGAGAGACGATTCGAATGAAATTAGGCCTCAAACTTTTTTTGTGCCAACAATCCATGAGAAGATGACTATAAAATTAATTTTTTTAAAAAATGACTGCAGTCTAATCCCACCCACCAGTTGAATACTCGTTTTTTGTCAAGGAAATATCTTTAAAACGTGGAATTATATAATTTATTTGTAGAGAAAATCTTATATCCAGGGTTTTTCCTTTCTTTAGGGTTAATTAAATCAAAATAATATAGCAATTGAAAAGTAAATACACAGAACCCACAAACACTTGTTAATTTCATTTCTAAATTTTTCCTTTTTTTCTAATTTAGAAATCTATATTTTTTTTTATAAAATAAAATATTCATATTTTTCACAAAGTCTCAGTTAGTTGTTAAAAAGATAAGTAATTTTCATTTTTAAGTCATTTTCAAACTATTTTGGATCAAATGAATTTGACCATTGACGTCTACAATATCCTATTACTAATGGTCTTGCATAGCATTAACATATACAATCAAACCCCTTGATTAAAAATTAGGGTTAACGTCTCAAGATGAAATTATTTATATTTTTAATTCTATAATTTGATTTTTTGTCCTTCTAAAATAAAGTTCAAATTTTACGAAATTCATTTAGTTCTGAACAATTGCCTAGAGCTAAACATTTTTAACTTTTAAATTGTCAGCAACCCCAAATGGGATGTAAGCAAAGAGCATATCCTCCTCCCTCGATACTTAAGGGGAAAAGAAAAGGTTAAATCATGTATTGCAAGAAACGAGGTCATCAGCCGAGACTAGGATGACGTACGATGATTATTTAAGAATAGTATTAAAATACTGTGCTTCTTCTGTCAACGTCACTTGTGTTCTGGCCTTTCCTTTGATGACTGTGACACTACTATTCAAATGGCCATTGGGAGGACAGAGGTGTAAAGGTCTTCTGTCATTAGCCATTACCCATTTAATATAAATTTGAAAGACTCAAGAATGACCCAACTTCTCCTCAAAAGGTGGTTCAAAATGGCTAAGTATAAGGTTTACGATTAATTATTATTAATTTTGGACCCATTAGCTCATACCTATCAAATTAAGCAAAAGAATCTTTGCAAAAAAAAAAAAAAATGGATAGATAGTTAGCTTAATGGATAAAAGTATCATATTTTTTAATTAATTATCGAGTTTAAAATTTAAGAATGAAAAAAATTATATTTAAAGGAATTTATGATAATATTTAAATTAAATTAATCAAAATATAATTATAAAAAAAATATATATATTTTGAAGGGACCCCGGGGCTGCCTCTTTCGGTCGAAGACCATCCACTTGTCCTACCATAGCATTTGCCTTCGTAACGTATCAGTAGATTTAATTCTTTGTACTGAATGCAATGAACCAATTAGAAGCTGCGGTCGTCCTCTCAACCTTGTGAGCTGAGCTAGGAGTGAGAGGGATAGGATCCATGACCAGAGATTTCAATAAAGTGAAAAAGGTCCCAATAATGCTTTTTCTGCAATGTTTTAGTATAGTGGGGTGAATGATTCATGGAAAAATGAAAACCATGCATCTTTCCAACCTTTCTAACAATGCTTGACAGCTATTTTTGAGGCAGGAGAAGCGATGTACATTAATAGAAATCAAATTATATGTCAAAATTTTTATTTAATTTTAATTATTAATCCGGAGAGTTTCTCATATTCAAATAAGCAAACTTGGTTTGGCAGTAGTACCCCTATAGAAAAACTAGTGGCCACCCATGCACGCCTTGCTCATCCAACAATTCAACCACATAGAATAGCAATTACTAAATAAATATAATATGAATTTGTCTAATATAATTATTAATGTTTAATATTGTCATATTTTATACTTAATTGTAATTTTTCTACGAGAGAAATATTTCTAAACAATTAAATTAACTTGATAATGCATTACAATTTATGTGGATTTTCTTGTATTAATATATATATATATATATATATATATGTGTGTGTGTGTGTGTGTGTGTATGTATGTATGTATATATATATGTATGTATGTATATATATATATATATGTATGTATGTATATATATTTGTGGGAATCAAAAGCTTGTGGGGGCGGTGGGTTTGGTATGGATGAGACGATGCCTTGTCATGACTTTTATGGGTTCCGGCAATGACTTTAAGTTGCCTCTTGACACCGTAAAGACTGTGATCACGAATACGACTCAATATTTCATATTTGAACGTAACTAGTCGCTATCTAAAAGTAATGACAAATAACTCAAATAAATAAAGAATTAAATAAATTAAATATCACATAATATTTTTTTGACATTATTTAAATAAACTAAGTTTAGAATCTCTGCCTTTACTTCACTATCTCTTTGGAAGCCAAACTACAATAATTTTTTTGACAGGACAAAGCACAAAATTATAAGGGGTGCAGATAAAAATGATAAAAACTGTTGCAGATAATTTATATATATTTTTTATTTTTCAAATGATCAATTTTAAAATTTAGAATTAATATTCAGTTTTTTATTATTGGTTGTGATGGTGGAAGGAGCGGGTATCCCTAT
The DNA here is from genome assembly GCA_033439265.1 of Dillenia suffruticosa. NCBI lineage: Eukaryota > Viridiplantae > Streptophyta > Magnoliopsida > Dilleniales > Dilleniaceae > Dillenia > Dillenia suffruticosa. The sequence continues at coordinate 1,389,143 of JAVTVX010000012.1, read as the reverse complement.
GATATATCATTACATTTCATTTATCATTAAATTAAAAAAAAAATTGAACTATTCAAAAAAGAGAAAATAAAAAAATTTTGTTAGGGCTCTAATTGAGAATTGAGATACTTCAATCAGCCTGAGTACATGAAATTGCTTTGAGAAATAATATATCACCCCCTTTTCCTTAGCTTTTCATTCTTCAACCTTATTCACAAAGCAAAACGTTCTTGAATTTCATCAAAGGATGATGACCCAAAATGTCAAATTCTACTTTCTTTTTTTTTTGGCTTTCTAGGGTTTATGTTGTGTCATCCACTAGGGCTCTTTATGTTGCGTGACCATTGGGGACTTGGTTTTAAGTTTAAAATAGGCAAATTTTGATATACTTCGTCATAAATATTTCCCACCACAGCATAATTCTTGCCAACTCAACAAGAAATGAACAGATGCGCATTTTTTGTCTTAAATCCTAAAGGCAGTCACAATTTTCCGCTATTCTTAGAAATTAGTTGGTTCAGGGACCCAGATATTTCAAATCTCAACATAAGGATTAAATTAAAATAAAGCCTATAACTCAAGGACTGGACCTATAATTCTTTTTTTTTTTTTTTTTTTTTTTTTTTACCTATCATGTTCGCACGTTATAAATTCAAAAGTCTGGGAACCCACTCCTCACTTCTCCCTTCTCAAAACTCCACAGAAGGCAAGTGAAAAACCCTTGAGAGAGAACCATGTTTTCCCTCACAACTATGTCTATGCCTTCAACATCATCGTTGTTCTCGACCTATGCCTCAATATCTGCATCCATGATGCTAGTTCGGAGTATCCTGAACGAGGCTGTCCCACCCCCACTTCGCACCTATCTTCACTCTGCCATTATGCCTTTCTTCACCCCAAAATCCTTTAAAATGACCTTAATCATCGAAGAAAAAAATGGGTTTCTTCTCAATGAGATTTATGAAGCCACCGAGGTTTTCCTCTCTACAAAAATCAACTCCAAAACAAATTGCCTCAAAGTCAGCAAAGCCCCAAAAGAGAACAAATTCACAATCCAATTCGAGAAGGGTGAGGAAATTGTCGATTTCTTTAATGGGGTTGAGCTCAAATGGCGATTTGCGTGTACTGAGAAAGAGAACCCAAATCCTAGGAATCCCAATTACCCTTCTTCAAAATCCGAAAAGCGACAGTTCGAACTATGTTTCAATAAAAAGTACAGAGAAATTGTGATGGATAGTTACCTGCCTTTCATTTTGGAAAAGTTTAATGAAATGAAGGATGAGGGGAGAGTTGTGAAGCTGAAAACATTAGGCAATGTTTGTTTAGGCGGACCGGGAAGTTGGGATTCCATTAATTTCCTGCACCCAATGACGTTTGACAGATTGGCGATGGACCCAGAATTGAAGAAGATGATTATGGATGATTTGGATTGTTTTGTGAAGAGGAAAGAGTTTTATAGGAGAGTTGGGAGGGCTTGGAAACGTGGGTACTTGCTATATGGTCCTCCTGGGACCGGAAAATCTAGTTTGATCGCTGCGATTGCTAATTATTTGAAGTACGATGTGTATGATTTGCAACTTGGAAAATTGATTAATGATTCGGATTTGAGGAGGATTTTGTTGGCCACCACCAACAAGTCCATACTTGTCATTGAAGATATTGATTGCACTGTCGAGATACCCAATCGGAGAATGTCTAAGGACGGGGTGATCGAGGAAACTAAGGTCGATGCTCAGGTCAGTTTGTCCTTTCATTTGCACAATTTCATGTTAGCAAATGTTTTAAGGGTTTATATATATATATATTTGTGTATACATATATATATGTATATGTATATATATTTTTTACTTTTATCATACAAAATAGTAAAATAATTGATAATTATTTAGTGACTATCCAATATCACTATTTTCGGTAAAAAAAAAGTCTTCAAAAAAATTTAATAATAATTTTCAAACATTTTGAAAAATAGTGCAAGTGTTAATGCTAGTGTTAATCCTTACTTGTTACCAATATCCGATTACTACGTTAGAGTTAACTAAATTTAATTTGAGTCAAACCAGATATTTAACGGATAAAATTCTCTAAATATTTATTTTCTGTGATATAAAATTCAAATCCTGGAATTTAATTATGGAATATCAGTGCCAGATCCGGCTGGTGTTCGGCTGGTGTTCCATTTTGTTCTTCATGGCCACACAATATGGATTCCTCTTTTTTTCCTTTTTAATATAGTATTTATGAAGACCGAATAGTTATGATTCTGCGTCTACGTTCATTGAATACATAAAATTAATTATTTTATCACATAAAATAAAAAATGAAATATAAATTGATGGATTAATTTTGTCTTATCACTTTTGTGGCAAAACCAAAGTTACTTTAATCTGAAAAAACCTAACATTCTGTGGGTCTCCTTCTTTGTTAAGGAACCAACTCCAAATCTTTCCATATCATATAAAACAAGCGATGAAGAATCTCTTTTCATAAAGTAATTTCTGCCGACTCAGCCTCACATGGAATACAATGACATAAAGCTTGTCCCCATTAGACCACAGGCGAAGGAAGGGGCGAGGGTCGGCCGCCCTTGGAAATAAAAAGAAAATAAGTATATATTTATATATTTTTATAATAATTTTAAATATATATTATAATTTACCCCTCATATAATTTATAATTTACTACTAATATGACTTTTGTTATTATTTTTGGGCACAGATAACCCTTTCAGGGCTGCTAAATTTCATAGATGGGCTATGGTCAAGTTGTGGAGATGAAAGGATCATAATCTTCACCACCAATCACAAAGAAAAGCTCGACCCGGCTCTGCTCCGACCCGGTCGCATGGACATGCATATTCACATGAGTTATTGCAATCTTGATACCTTGAAGATATTAGCAAAAAGTTATCTGGACATCTCTCAACTCCCAAATTCTCACAAGGAAATTGAGGAATTGATAGAGAATGTAAATGTGACCCCTGCGCAGGTTGCAGAGGAGCTAATGCGCAGCGACGTTGTGGGAGTTGCTCTTGATGGGATTGTGAATCTCCTCAAGAGGAAAAGAATGGAAGAAGATGGTGGCAATGATGGTGAGTGTTCTACTGATGTTCAAACAAAAAGGCCTAAAAGCAAAAGGAGGAGATGCAATTCTAGGCGCTAAAAACAAACTTTGTTAAGGAAGATTGGGTGTACACAATTTTCAATATCTCCCGATGCATCTTGATGTACCTTCACGTCTCACAGTTTGAGTGGGCATCAACTATGTCTATTGCCTTTCTTAGCTAATTTCTGTTTGGATAGCTTTTGTCCATTTTGTTGTGTGAACATCCAATAGTGCTTTTAGACTTGACCACTCGTAAAGTGCCTATTGACTATTCCGCACAATGAAATATATATATCCTCTAAATATCATTTTGAATTCAAATATCATATGTACCTAGTCGCCCCCGAGGTCTAGCTTTTGGGCAAACTTTTGCGGGTTTTCTAAGCTCCCTAGTCTAATCCACCCAATTCAATAAGCTCCCTATATTTGTATGTAATTCAGCAAATCTAATTTAAACAATTCGAAAAGCTCTTAAGATGTTGATTCTGTTTTAGTAATACTTGATTTCTATTTAATTTAAATTAAAAGATTTTTTTTTTGATTTATTCAATATTGAACAGTTATATATTGTCGTTTTATTAAGGTTAAGCAAAATTTTTAGCTGAATTTAGATTTAGATTTAGAGTTTTTTTTTAATTTTTTAATTAAATCACAATGGGTAAGCATCATGAGGTGGATTTGAGGGTTGGATCCGACGGAGTTTCATGAAGGCTGCATTAGAGATTTGCAATGCAGTCCCCACTAAGCCAGAGAAGTTTTTTTTTTCTTTTTTGTATATTAATAATCGATATTCAAAAATTATATTTCGATTAATTTGATTCGAATATTATTAAAATCGTTTTGTGGTAACTATCTTAACGTAGTTTTTTCTATTCTTAAATTTTAAATCTAATACTTTATTAAAAGATCTAATATCTTTATTCATAAAATTGATTATCCATCGGTATTAAACCAGAGAAGCTTGATTTAGAGAGACATAAGGGACTTTTGTTGTAGTTTCTAATTGCTCTCCCATTTCTATTTAATGTTTCATTTTTGTTTGTAGTTAGCTTAACATTTGACCTTTTATGTTATGTTTTTAGCAATATTCTTTTTATTTGTAAGTCTCGACTCTTTTTAAATAAAAAATAAAATTAAATCAGTCAAAATAGGGTAGATTAAGAACTGGGCCTAACCTATGGCCCCATAAAAATAGACTCTCTAAATAAAAAAAATGAGCAAAAATGAAAACCCTTCAAGAGAACTGATACTAATAGGTAAGCATACTAAATCTTTTGATCAAATATCAAATTCAAAATTTAGAAATAAAAAAATATATATATTGAAAAATCAAAATTTAGAAATAAAAAAAAAATTATATTGAGAAATCTTTCTCCTAAATTGGATTTGACAATATTCAATAAGAGTAATCCAATTATGATTCTGATATGGATTTGTTAAAAAAGAAAAAGAAAAATCTTAAGATGAAATTTTTGGACCTTGGGAGGGGGGGGGGGGGGTTTAAGAAAGTGTCCTTCCAAAGAAAAGAATATTTTCCAAATTGCATTCCAAGTGGCTCTCTCAAAAGAAGGGCACTTCGGGTTTGGAAGCCTAGCAAGTGGGACTGAACTGGCCCCAAGTGCCCTACGCAGGGGAGACAAGTCCTCCGATTATTGTTGGTCCACCACTTTGTTTATTGAAGCCGACTCTCTCGCGTCACCCCCCATTACCTCCCCCTGCCACGTCAAGGTTCATGGATCCAACGGCCGCTATTTCATCACAAATCCACATCGCATTTCTTCAGTCTTAAGTTTAGAATCTTTGCTGATCTTGGCTTCTTGGTTGGTAGAAAAGAAGAAGAAGAAATAATGTTTTCTTTCCTATAGTGTAATAAAGGGAAAATATTTTGTCCTTAATATTACATGAGATAATGTTTGTTGATCCAACGGCCCATATTTCATCACATGCAAATGTTTGAATTTTATATAAAGTGTATGTTATAAAAATTTTATTATTAAATTTTAAAAATAAAATGTTTTGATCAAATTTGATTGGATTTGAGTGGTCAAAATATCCGTGAAAATTAATTAATTAATTTATTTTATTTGATTTCTTTGACATTTATTTATTTTTTGCATGAATTTTTTTATTGCATAAAAAATGAAAATTATGAAATATTTGGATTTTCTGTATATAAACATTTTAGCTACTTTGATGTTAATATACGAAATAATTAATATTTAAAATTTTTTTATTAATTGTATATAAAACCATTTGATTGACAAATAGGTTTGTTTGGAAAAGATAATTATTATCACAATTTTAGTTTTTTATGAAAGAAATAAGTTTTCTAATTGTAAAAAATTATTTTTTATCATTTTTTTAGACAGTAAAAAAATAATAATCAAAATTCTCGCATGAAGAATTTTGAGGAAAGGATTACCAATAAACGAGTTAAAAACTCAGCAAACTATTTATTATCCAAGAAAATGAATTAGTTAAAAATTAAACTTTTAAAATCGACTAATTTTTATATAATAAAATTTTGTTTCAAATTAAAAGAAATTTTAACTTTTAAAATATTCCACTTCATCATTGTTTGTTCTCTTTCTTGTATTAGAGTTTGTTTGAGTTAACTTTTTTTTGTTAAAAACTCTTATTTTCGATTTATAAATTAGTATAAAAATAAAAATTTTAAAATTTAAAAAATAAACTGTTTTATAATTTAATTTTAAAAAATTATTTTGTAAGTTATAAACTTAGTGAAATTATAAACAATTGACATATAAAGTTTTATAAACAAGCTGTAAAGTGAATAGTTTTATAAATAATTTTTAAAATATTTATAAATTAAACATAAATATTTTAAGTTCATATGATAAATAATAATAAATATTTAAAGTTCAAACATCATTTAAAATATTTTCTAAATTCATAAAAAATAAAAAATAAAAAATTTATATTTTTATCAATATTAAAGTAGTTAGGTTTTTTTTTAGATTTATATATGCGATAAAATTATAATAGTGAAAATAATTATTGACAATTTTGTTAAACCCATATATTTTTATTAAAAAAGTCAGATAAAAGTTTCCTTTGAGAGTTTCTTTTCTTTATTTAAAAAAGTTAGTTTTTTTTTCTAAATAATTTTTAAAAAAATCCGTTTCATTTGATTTTTAATTTTAAGTTAACTATATTAGAAAAAAGTTAGGCCTAGGACGGGCCGTACTTTCTGAGCTACTAAAAAGCCATAATTCAAACAAAAAATTATCAACAACATTAGATTTCAAACAACCCACAAGATCTCTCAACCATGTTTTCTCTCGCGAACACGCCTTCGACATCCTCATTGTTCTCGACTTATGCTTCAATCTCAGCTTCAATGATGTTGGGTCGAACAATCCTTAACGATCTCATACCTCACCAAATCCGAGCCCATCTTTTCTCCGCAATCAGACACTATTTCTCTCCAAAAACCTCTCTTTTAACATTAATCATCGAAGAAGAAAATGGGTTTTCTAGGAATGAGGTTTATGATGCAGCTGAAACGTATCTGTGCACGAAAATTAGTCCTAAAACAGATTGTCTCAAAATCAACAAAACGCCAAGAGACAAAAACTTCACTATTCGGTTTGAAAAAGGAGAGAAAATGGTTGATTTTTTTCAAGGGGTTGAACTTAAATGGCGATTTGTATGTACAGAACAAGAGAGACCCAGTTCAGGAAATCCAAATTCCAGAGCTCCAACATCAGAAAAGAGACATTTTGAGTTATGTTTTGACAAGAAACATAGAGAAATTGTGATGGATTTTTATTTGCCTTTTATTTTGTGCAAACTGAAGGAAGTTAAAGAAGGGGCAAGAGTTATGAAGTTGAAAACTTTGTCAAATTCTTACCCGCTAAATGGTGGAGGAGTATGGGATACAATTAACTTTGAACACCCAGCAACGTTTGACACATTGGCATTGGACCCAGAATTGAAAAAGGAAATTAAGGATGATTTGGACAGGTTTGTGCAGCGGAAAGAGTTTTATAGGAGAGTTGGGAGGGCTTGGAAACGTGGGTATTTGCTGTTTGGTCCTCCTGGGACTGGGAAATCTAGCTTGATTGCTGCTATTGCTAACTATTTGAGGTTTGATGTGTATGATTTGCAACTTGGGAAGCTTTTTCGGGATTCGGATTTGAGGAGGCTGTTGTTGGCAACCACCAATAAGTCTATACTTGTAATTGAGGATATTGATTGCACTGTTGAGTTGCCTAATCGTCGGAATTATGGAGTTCAAGGAGGGGAGCCACCTAAGGTTAATGCTCAGGTCAGTCATTTTTCTACTTCTGCACTTAATTATGCAGCGTGATTAATTTTAATCATTCATGCTTCGGTATTTTTTAGGGACAATTAGACAATAATGACAAATTATTGGACAATGCCTAATTAAGGACATCAACTTTTAATTTGGTTCTTTATCCATATTAGTGATAGTTTGGTCCATGTCCAACATTTTCTTGCAGGATCGATTAAAAATCAGATTCTTCCCTAATATGATGTTAGAATCATATCAATAAGATGTTAAATCCTACGACTAACTCAGTATTCAATAATATACAAATATAGAAATCCCCTCCACCTTAACACCTAATTTTTTAAAGTTGGAATTAAGTTTTCTCCTTATAGTTACAACATGTTGTTATGTATGTAATCCAAGATTATGTTTTTACATTGGAAGAAATTTAGAAGTGCGAGTCGAGATCAGAGTTTTTAATTAGATTCTCTATCTCTCTCTCTCTCTCTCAACCTCGTATGCTCCTACATAGAGAACATATTGCTCCTTCAACATATGTGAATGTAAGCTTCTAAATTAGGACCCAATAATATTGTCTCTCTCTTGTTGATTGACTTTCACATGAGATTGAAATTTTCCCGTCATAGCATTTAACTTTTTTCCATTTTTTCTTTTTGGTTCAACTCTTTTAGTGAAGTGATCCGGCTCGTCTATAATGGTTATTCACTTTGAGTTCAATAAAGTTGGAGCATAAACTGAAAGTTTTGTGTACCATTGTTATGAAAGGGAATGAGAATATCACCTGATTCCCTTAGAAAATAAGATTGGTTTCAACTTTCAAGGTCTCCCCACAGTCAACACCTTTCATTAGTAAAATCCTGGCTTGGCCCCACTTTGCTGTTGATATTGAATGGAAATTTTGGATGGCTGGTATTTGTTCTGGCCACCATCCAGATGCTAAGAATAGCCTTAGCTTTTATATGTTCCATTTTTGTGATAAGTGAAGAAAAACTTATTGGTTGGTGGTATGGCCCGTAAAAACCAAGAAGGTGCCTAAACCTTGAAAATCAGATTATTCTTTCAACTTGGCCCTTTTTTCCGTTCTGCTTTTCCATAATTCATTCACAGATGGAGCAAAATTTCTTATGTTTAGTTGGGCGTGGTCCCTCAAATCATGTGGGCAAAGATAGGTTCATCCTACGTAAGATGTTGCACCACATAATGGAACTATCTATGAATAGCGTAATTCATCTTAAGGGAAGACAAATAATGAACATGGCATCTCATAGATGTCCATTTCATATCTAACTCAACCCCTCATGTCCACAGCAAGAAGCGAACAATTCCTTGTCCAAATTTGAAACTTTTCCCATCAAGGGAGTCACCATCTTGCGATGTTGTCTTGTGTTTTGTTTGGGTGCAGTTAACCCTTTCTGGACTGCTGAACTTCATAGATGGGTTATGGTCAAGCTGTGGGGACGAACGAATCATCATTTTCACCACCAACCACAAAGATAGAATCGACCCAGCTCTTCTGAGGCCTGGACGCATGGACATGCACATTCACATGGCCTATTGCAACTTTCATTCCTTCAAGATCCTGGCCAAAAATTACCTTGGCATCTCTAGCCATAGCCTCCCCAATCTTTATGGCGAGATTGAAGACTTGATTGAGAATGTGAATATTACACCAGCAGAAGTTGCAGAAGAGTTGATGAGGACTGGACATGCTGAGGTTGCACTTGATGGACTCGTTAAACTTCTCAAGAGGAAGAGAATAGAAGAAGATGAATGCACAACTAATGCGAGACCGAAGAGGCATAAGAATGGAAAAATGATGTCTAATAGTAGCAATGGAAGGATTGCTTGAGGCGGAACATGTGTCCCTAGCTTGTGTCTTGTAATAAAAGCATTGTGTATGTTTGTTCAGCTTTACATCTTTGGGGACTACTAGTGCTTCAAGAATTACAGCTACTTAAGAACCCGAATGGGGGTTTAGTGTTGTACCTCTCTTGATTTGTTCTGAAGAGGCCGATTGTTGATGTTGCTGAAGACATTTCTACTCAGGATGATTATCCTGGTGCAAGTTTCTCAATATTTCTAGTTTTTAAAAAGAAATAATGTCCGATAGAAGAGTTAAACTTAATCAGAATACAGCTTCATTTATGTCAAATTTTATTTTTTTCTTATTTAAATGAATTCTGTAATAACTTGACTTCTCTACTTTTTAATTATTAATTTCAAATAGTTTACTCTATTTTATTAGAAAAAAGTGAAGTAACCTATCAAACCTCCCTGAAAAAGAAAGAAAAAAAAATTTATAGGTTTTCTCCTCTCTGTTGAACTTTCTTTTTCTTCGCTATCAATCTTATGTTATTATATATACAATATCAATATCCGTATATTGGTTATTTACTGTTACTCTTTAAATAAAATTTCTTATTCGAATTTTTTGTACAAAAAAAAATAATCATCAAAGAGATTTATTTTTTAAAAACCTAATTTGACTCAAAACTATTTTTAATTATTATTACACTAATTATTATTATTTTTTTATTGTTTTGACGAAGGTTGAATTCCTTATTTTCGTTGTGTTCTTGAGGTGATTTGATCCCACAAGTACGTGTAAAATTAAAAAAAAAAAAATGATTTTAAACAAATAATATAAAAAGGAGTTGAGGACACTGGAAAGGGTCAAAGGCAACATGCCTTGCATTTGCGTGCTTTCCACCGTCTGAACCAAAAATGATTCTTGCTCTGCCTGCATTCGTCTATGACTAACCAATTAGAGTTCAACAACACCCTCGCATGGTCATGATCCAGCACAATTTTAAAGGGTCGCCTCCGTGTTTACAACATCCATCAATCAATCGCCTTCAAGCTCTAAAAGTTATAAAATAAAATAAAATAAAATAAAAATATTCAGACACAAGTTTTAAATATTATAAAGGGTTAGAAAAAGTTTAAAGCAAGTTTCGAATAAAATTATAAAATTTTCCCTAAATAAAGTGAGTGTTTTTATCCTTAGATACCTACCTGTCTTTCTCCCCGTTTTCTTGAGATCAATCCCTTTCAATGTCTTCTTTTTCTTTCTTTCCATTTCTCTTTCTCTCTCTCTCTCTCTCTCCCTTTCCCATCTTCTACTAACTTTCTCTCTTCTTGACCCCTTTGCCTCTCTTCCCACCTGTTTATTTATTGATTTCCATTAATGTAAAAGATTTCTCTTTTTCTATCGATTCTATGCATAGATTTCAATTATTAATTGATTTTTCTCTTTTTCATGGTTTTTGTTTTAATAAAAGTAGAGATAATAAGGTCATTTTTAAGAGTTTTTGTTAAAAAATATTGAGAAAAATAAAAAGATTATTATATATAAAAGATACTCGTAATCATAAGTTTTTATTTATTTTCGAGAATTCATCTTATTCAATTTTATTTTTGATTTTGTAAAAATAAAAAATTATACATATCATGCATATAACACTAAATCAACCGACCCGCATGTCAAAAACTCATGATCTCATCTCTTATTCTATTCTTTCTTGGAGGGTAAGACTCGAATCTTTTGACTCCTCTTAGTGCTACTCCCTCGTCCCTCTGATTTTTATTTGTCTAAAAAGAAAAATTCAAAAATCTCTCTCTCTCTCTCTCTCTCTCTACCTTTCAGTAAACTTTATTATTATTACTACAAATTTATATCTAACCCTATGTAAGTGGTCTCACTCGCAGCTTGCCTAAACAAAATCAAAATCCTCAAATTTCTTGAAACCCCCACCTAGGAAAAATGTTTTCTTTACCAGAAATGTCATCAACAACGTCAAAAATCTTCTCAGCATACGCATCATTTTCAGCCTCAGCAATGCTAGTGAGATCTATGACCAATGAACTCGTACCCCAACAAGTCAGATCATACATTTACTCAAAAATCCAATTCCTCTTCACTCCTAAATCCTCAAACCTCACTCTCTACATCGAAGAATTTTGTGGGTTTTTGATAAACCAAGTCTATGAATCGGCACAAATTTACTTGGCCTCAAAAATCAACCCTTCGACGCAGCGTCTCAAAATTACCAAACTACCCCGCCAGAAGCACTTCGTTGTTTCCATCGACAAAGGTGAAGAAATCGTTGATTTTTTCGACGAAATTGAGCTCAAATGGAGGTTTATTTGCTCAGATTCTGAGAAACCCAATGCGGGTGAGAAGCGGTTTTTTGAGTTAACGTTTGACAAAAAGTTCAAGCAAAAAGTACTAGATTTCTACTTGCCGCATGTTTTGGCTTCTGCAAAAGCGCTTAAGGAAAAGGATAAAGTTGTGAAACTCTACACGCGTGATTCCCCATTTAGTAGCAGCAATGAAGATGAGGATCAGAACGGCGGCGTGTGGGGGTCTATTAATTTGGAACATCCTGCGACATTTGAAACACTGGCTATGGATCCTGAATTGAAGAAGTCAATTATTGAGGATTTGGAAAGGTTTTTGAGGAGAAAAGAGTTTTATAAGAAAGTTGGAAAGGCTTGGAAAAGAGGGTATTTGTTGTATGGACCACCCGGGACCGGAAAATCGAGCCTGATAGCTGCCATGGCTAATTATTTGAAGTTTGATGTTTATGATTTGGAGCTCAGTAGTATTTTTTCTAATTCTGAGCTTAGGAGGGTTTTGTTGTCTACCACGAATCGATCCATTCTTGTTATTGAGGATATTGATTGCAATTCCGAGACTCTGGATCGTGAGAAGAGGGTTGATCTTGAGCCATCCTATTCCAGGGTTAGTAATTTCTTTCACTTTATTTATTTATTTTACTTATCAACCGAATGAAACATGAATAGTATTACTCAGTGAGATTGGTGGCTATGAGAAATAATCCCACAACAATAGATCCCCTTGTATGGGTACTAATCTAGTAAGTATCAACATCTAAAAGGGGAACAGAACAGGACTGGGAGGGTTAAAATATAGACTATATGACTTGGGATGAGACTCTTTCTTCTACAATCAAAAAGGACTTCTTGTGATGTTTGTTGCAGCTGACACTATCAGGTATACTAAACTTCATTGATGGACTTTGGTCGAGCTGTGGAGATGAGCGAATCATCGTGTTCACCACCAACCATAAGGATCGGCTGGACCCTGCACTGCTGCGTCCTGGTCGAATGGATGTTCACATTCACATGTCCTATTGCACTCCTTCAGGCTTCAGGCTCCTGGCCTCCAATTACCTCGACATTCATGACAAACACCATTTGTTCAAGGGCATTGAAGATTTGATGGTTGATGCACAAGTCACGCCTGCACAAGTTGCAGAGGAGCTCATGAAGAGCGAGGATGCAGATGTCGCACTTGGAGGGTTGGTCGAATTTCTCAAGCAGAAGAGAGTGGATGATGAAGCTACAAATGTTGAAACCCGAAAACCAAAAAGAGTAAAGATTGAAAACATTCGGAAGAAATTACCTGCTCGAAATCACAGAAGAGTTGTAGGAAGAGGAAGATCATATGGGAGATCCGGTGGTTTTTGAGACAATACCCCCCAAGCATGGAGGAGGTAATAAAGTAGGATTAAGAAATGCTTAAGAATTATGACTAATTTTAGCTGATTATAGAACTTTTTGTTAATCTACGACTCTGTTGCACATGAATTTTCAATATAATGTGCTGGATTTTCTAACACATTGTCACCCGGGGCTGTGAAGTTTTGTTCAAAAATAGAAATCAGAGGGACATAACTTAAATTTTTCCATCATCTGCTTTTAGAATTGATATTTTCGGGATCGGTGGTCGTTGAATAAATTTTTCCAAACAATATACATATAGTGATTTATAAGCCATTGCGCGATTCCAATGGATTATTAGTGCATATCCAAATAATAATAATTTATGATTGGATTTTATAGATGAAATTAAAGGACAGAAAATTAGAATAAAAATTAATGTTTTCGAACACTTAGTGTACAATTTAGGATTGGTGTTTGAGACCTCATCGGGAGAACTCGTTGCCCCGATTTACTTCTAATCTTGTTTTATTTTATGCAATATTTTTTTAATTAAAGAAAAAAATTTTTTTATAAGAAATATAGAATTTTACAAGTACAAATCATTTAAAAAAAAAAACACTATTAAGTTAATAATTTTTGTTATTAAATTTATTCCCACCCTTATTAAGTTAATTTCGACTTTCACGAAGTGGACGGGGAGTCGGAAAGAACGTTCTTATATTATGAAGTAAATAATGCTTGTGTCAAAATAATGCTTGTAAATAATATTGTGTCAGAATCATATTAAAATTATTTTTATAAAAACCAAAAAAGAAATACCATATCATTATTAGTGAGGGCTACATCCAATGGACAGGTTACTATCAAATATTAACTATTCAAAAATTTTTCATAATTAAAAATTTTGGACAATCAGAATTTGAACCGAATCAACCTAATTTGTATAAATAGAATTACTATCCTCTTATGCAAAATTTCGAGTTCGAATTTATATACGAAGAAAACATGTGTCAAGAATTTTAACTTTTTAAAGGTTCAATCCATCTTGAATTAGTTTTAACTGGACCCACTATAATTATTGAATATCGATAATTTAAAGAAAAAAAATACCAAAAAAAAATACTTATGACCACCCCAAAATGACTACTGCTTTGAATGGTGCTTGAATAACGTACCACAATATTACACGACCAATGCATTCGACCACAAAGGTTTTCAAATGTCCCCAAGGAGATAGTCTAGTGATACAAACTTTTTCCCCGACCGTTAAAATTTTTGTACAACAAAAAAAAGTCTCCAAATGTTTTTTTTCTTAAACACTAAGGTTAGGATATATTAGCTTTTTTGGGTCCTAAAAATTTTATTTTATTTTATTTTTATTCCAATTCCACACGTTTACAAATCCCATCTTTCCTTTTGAGCAAATTTCGAAAATTAAATAAATTCAAATTTCTCTTTTTTCTTTTCTTAATGAGTAATTAAAATGAGTCGCGCCCACGCAAATCATGTTAAAAAAAAGCAACAAGAAAATCTCAGATCCTGGTCCTGGCTGGCATAAGCCAAACCGCCACCCACCCAGGAAAACCCTCAAATTTCCCAAACCCAAAAACCCCTTCTGATTCTCCTAAATTTTTACAAACCTCCAAAATGTCGAGCATGTATTCTCTTCTCGAAATCCCTTCGACAACAAAACTCTTCTCACCCTATGCTTCATTAACAGCTCCCATTATGCTAATCGCATCCATATTCCACGAGCTCTTACCCTTTGAATTCCGATCCTATGTTACATCCCTTTTCAATTACATTTTCTCTCTGGACTCTTCCGATTGCAAACTGATCATTCATCACGACTGTGGGTTGATTCGAAACCAAATTTACGAAGCAGCCGAAATCTACATACCATAGAAAATTTGCCCATCAATAGAACGTTTAAGAGTCGGGAAAATCCCAAAGGAATATTGGTTGAGGGTTGAGATTGAAGCGGGTCAGGAAATCATCGATACCTTCAACAAAATGCAGCACAAATGGAAATTTATCTGCACTATAGCCATAATTTTATTTATTTATATATCGTTGCAGTTTACACTTTCAGGTTTGCTAAATTTCATAGATGGCTTGTGGTCAAGTTTTGGAGATAAGCGAATCATAATTTTTACAACAAACCATAAAGATCGGATGGACCCTGCATTGATGAGGCCAGGTGGAATGGACATTAACATTCGCATGTCGTATTGTACTCTGAGTCATTCAAGATTTTGGTCAACAATTATCTTGGCATTGAGGGACATGATCGGCACTTTGGAGAGATCGAAAAATTGTGGGTGGGTGATAAGATCACTCCTGCAGAGTTTGCAGAGGAGCTGGCGAGAAGCGAAGATGCAAATGTTTCATTAGGAGGTGTAATCAAGTTACTCCAAGACAAGTAGATGAAGGCTGAAAACGAGGATGTAAGTGAACTTGAAGTTGTAGGTAGAGACTAAGGGAAAGAAAAAATTGAGTCATGAGTCTTGGCAACGTTAGATGAAAAGCTAGGCGTTTGTAGCGATTGTTGAGAACTAGAATGTTTTTCTTCGGTTGATGTGACTGTGATGCTCGTGTTGAAGAAAGCCCTCCATTTAAATCCACTTATTTTTGGAAACCGGTAGTGAGAGTCAATGTGCTAATTAGATTCTCGGCGGGCTTCTAAATTGCATTTTGGGTACCCATGTTTATGATCTTCCTCTCGCCTGTATTGGAACGTCTTTGCTGGGCAATCTTGTTGGGGCTACTGTTCCCCACCACCTTTGTTTAGTTTAGTCCCCTTTTACTCATCCAAGACAAAGGCTCCGTTCATTTTATGTTTAACCTTTAATAATTACAAGTATCAATGCTAAAGTAACGATTGGAAGGAGGGTACTCGACGGAAGAAAAGAGAATATAACCATTCTGCCTATGTTCGTTTCTTTTATTTTCTTTTCCTGCTTCCATATAGATCTTTTCTTCCCTGTACACTATTCTGACGTGATTAATCTGTTTAAAGTAGTTTTAAAATAGGAATTAATTAAATATTTAATTCTTATTAATTAATGTTTTATTATTTTTAAACATTGAAAATCAAGCGGCTGACCGCCAAAACTCTCTCCCTTTTTTTTTTCCTTTTCTTTAACCGGATGAACGTAAAAATAAATAAATAAATAAATAAAAATTTAAAGAACCACACCGTTTTTAGCATCGAAACGAAGGAGTCGACCGCCAAAACCCCTTTTCTTTTCTTTTACTGGAAAAAAATTAAATTTCAAGAACCGCACCGTATTTAGGGCTTCTTGACTTCTACCCCTTTTCTCTCTCTCGATCTCTCGATCTCTCGATCTCGATCTCCATTGATATCATCTTGACCTCATCAGTCTCGCTCTCCATCACTCTCAAACTAGGTGCGCCAATTTCTTCTTTTGGAGTTCACATTTCACAAGATTCTCAATATGTTTCGTTTTACCTTCTTCTTTTTTTTCCTAGGTTTGCTAACTTCAAGGGCATTAAATCCTTGCATGTTGTTTGAGATCGATGTTTTTGTATTGTGATCTTACGAATTTTTTATTTTCTCGAATGATTTCAGAGAAATGGATCCGAATTCGGTCAAATCGACTCTCTCTACTTTGGCATTTGGTAATGTAATGGCGGCAGCTGCTCGTGATTATCAAAAGGTTTTTGGCCTTCGACACTATGTTCAATTATTATTCCTGTTAATTTAGATCGGTTCCTGTGTTTTATTTTTTATTTTTCTATTATCTATTTGTTAAATTTCTGTGTCCGATGATGGGCGTAATTTAAATGAAATAAGTTTATTTTCTGAAGGGTGGATTAGGATTTGTTCAGATAGTAGATTTTGAAACATAAAAACCTAATTGCTGAGAAGGGACGTTTTAGTGTTTGTTTGTGTATTTGATTTGAATAAATGCAAACCTAACAGCTGAATGGGAACGGATTAGGTCAAGAAGTGATGGGCTAATGTTGCTTTGGATATTTGATTTGAAGAACGTGATAGTAGTAGCCACACCGGGGTGAAGAATGTGAAACTACTTGATTGGGAGGGTTGGACTAGGTTTATTGTTATCAAAGATGCTGCAATGGAGCCATGATGTATGGCCCCGTGTCACGTGGCTTATTCAGAAGTTTTGAAAGAGGATTTAGTGCAGTGCCGCTTGCCTTTGACTTAGAATCAAAAGTTCTGAATTTAATTCTCATTAGTGGGACTTTCTTTAACCCTTTATTTCCCCTTCCCCCTTATCGCGTACTAAGCCCTGGGATTTCATTATAACCACAAAAGAATGTGGCTTACTTGGGAATTGAGATGTGGGGACAGGGTTTTTTTTGGGGGGGGGTTTTGGAATAAAAATGTCGCTTTCCTTGCATACAGTGATCTTGTGTTAGTTCTTGAAGAATTTTTGAAGCATGGGGCCATTGGCCGTAATAGTTTTGGTTTGATATTTAGGCTTTTAGAGCTCTCAATTTGATCTGCTTGCTTTAAGTTTTCTCCTGGGTCTTATGGTTTAATTTCTACATCACATTGTGCTATGTTGTAAAGTTTTGTGTTGAAACATTGACTTAATATTGTGTTATGTTTTGTGGCTAATGATGTCCTTGTCAGGTTATTCTCTTCTTATGAGTTGTTCAGGCAGTTAAGATGTTTGTGAAAATGTTTTAGTGCCGTCATTGTGTTCTTTGTTATCATTTGTTCTTCTTCCAGTTGAATTGACTATTTGTTAATGAGCATAATTTAATTATATAATTGTTGTGTTTTAGAATTTATTTTATTATTATTATTATTTTTTTCGCAACTCTTGTTCATTTCTAAGGTAATATCTTGCACAAAAAATTTGTTAAAATCCCACAAATTTGGTTAAAAAATATGTTTGTCATGGAGGTATAAGTTCAAAGTTGTTTGTCTTTAGCTTGTCTTCTGATAAATTAGCATTATTATGGTTTTGGGCTTTTCTTATGTTAGCATGTGATATGGGCATAAGATATTCTTGCAAGCTTCTTACATGCATTGTGATTATCAGCCTAAAGTGCAATTTATGAAGTTTTATTCCTGGGAGCATATGGTATGATTGTTTGTGACTGAAAGATAAATTAGTTGACTCAATATGGGGTGTTATGGTTCCATGTATGTCTCTTACAAATTTTTATTGTCAAGTTGTTGATATGCCCAGAATTTTTCCCTACCCTAGTACACATACACACAAAAAGAAAATTGTCATTCTGATTGTTGTGAGGTTTTAGACAGAAATCATATTCTAATGTCTTCATGATTTAATTACTGCTTTGATAGCCAATTTTTCACATCACCTATCCACCAAAAGCAGGATGGAACAAAAGAAAAAATTGAGTTAAGTTTCATTTATCATGAAAGGCCTCAATTGAAGGCCCAAGGGTGTTACATGCAGGCAAGATAAGCTTTTCCTAAGGCAGAAATCTTAATGTAATTTTAACCCTTTTCAATTGATGTGGCTAGAAAATTAATAAAAATCAAATCTAACTAAATCACATTACAAAGACAGCAATTTGAATGTAGCTGGATCCTGCATTTGTTCCAAATTTCTTGTTCCACCCTTAGGATAAGTCTTCTTGACAGCATGTAATATTGTTGATCCAATGACACTGCCAAGAAGTTCTATCTCGCAGTTGTCTTCTTCAACAAACTTTACCATTCTGAATACTTGTTGCTCAAGCTCTCTAGGAAATTTCTCCTCTAGGCTTGATGTCTTTGCCTTGATCATAAGGCTCTGATGGTCTATGGCAAGTCTCCAACATGAAGAGGTGGAATGGAAATGGATGGGTCCATTGTGGACAATGCTGCTCCTATACAATGTTGCATTGACACTTCTAGACGTGCCTGTGTGGTGTCCGTATTGTACACGGTTCTTAGACACATTATGAGACAGCATTTTGAAACTTGTAATTTTCTGTTATTGCATTTTGCTTGTAGGGCCAGAATCTGCTTAAGTAGAAACAAGAAGAGATTGAAAGCAGCAAACAAAAGAAGGGATTGGTTGATTGCAGATTGACCTAGTCAAAGACAATGACATAGCTTGCTAGTGTAATGTGCTCTATTCTGCTTTTAGATCAAGGATCTAAGGCTTGTGTCAACTAGGTTACAAGATGGCCTCATATACTTGCACTAAGTTGTTACCTTTGTTTGATAATGAGAATGTGATGTTATATCTGCACAAGTAGCTCATCTTTTTTGTCCCCATATCTATGCTCTCTAATGTGTATTAATACTGATTTGCAGGAGTTACGGGCTCAAGAGAAGGCACAACCGTCAACTACAGCCACCCAGGAGGTTGATCTTGATGACTTGATGGATGTAAGTTGGACATGCAAATCTCATTTTACAGCAGTTGATTCCTCTTCTTGTATCCTGACAGATGGGTTTACTTTTATTGGGTGATTTTAGGACCCAGAGCTGGAAAAGCTGCATGCTGATAGAATTGCAGCTCTCAAGGTCAGAATTCAATCTTCAGGATGACTTGCAAAGCATTTTAGTGCCTGATTAGAAATAAGCATTCTGGATATGATGAAATATTAACATGGGAATTTTATTTAATTAGAAAGAAGCCGAGAGGATCGGCATTAAGTCCCCTTCTCTTTGCACTAGTGATAAACGAGATCACAAAAAATATCCAAAATGAAATACTATGATGTATGTTTTTCGCATATGATATAGTGTTAGTTGATGAAATTAGGGAGAGTGTTAGTGCTAAATTAGAATTACGGAGACTCACACTGGAATCTAGAGAGTTTAAATTAAGTAGATCGAAAATCGAGTATATGAGATGTAGGTTTAGCGATAATTATAGGAACGATGAAGAAACGATTAGATTAGATGGGCAAGATGTATTAAAAAATGAACGATTTAGATATCTAGATTCCATCATTCAAAATGATGGCAATATAGATGGAGATGTGAATCATAGGATTCGAGCGAGTTAGATGAAATGGAAAAGGGCATTCGGAGTTTTTTGCGATCGTACGATACTATTACATTTGAAGGGAAAGTTCTATGGAATCACGGTTAGACCTATACTATTGTATGGTACTAAATGTTGGGTTATTAAACAACAATAAGAATAAAAGATGGTTGTAGTAGAAATGAGGATTTTTAGGTGGATGTGTGGAAAAAACTAGAAGAGATAGAATTAGAAATAAAGAGATTCGTAATAAGTTGAGAGTTAATTCAATTGTAGATAAGATACGAGAGTGCTGTTTGAGGTGGTTTGGGTATGTGCAAAAAAGACCCAAACATGCACCGGTTTGGAGAACGGAGAACTTAAATATAAGAGATCTAGTAAAACGTAGAGGTAGGCCATTGAAAATTTGGATGCAAGTTATTCATAAAGATATGGAAATTAAGGGTTTAGAAGAGAAAATGGTCTTTGATAGGAATGGATGGCGAAAAATAATCCGCACAAATTAAACTAATATATTTTAGATATTTATCTATTGATTTATTTATTTATTTTTATTTTCTTTTTATTTATATATATATTTTTTATTTCATTTTTCTTTTCTTTATTTTTTTCAAATTTGTCTCTCAAACCGATCCCAAATATTGGGATTAAGATTCAGCTTGTTGTTGTTGTTAGAAAGAAGCTGAGAAAAGACAAGAACTAAAGAGGCAAGGGCATGGAGAATACAGGGAGATCACTGAGGGAGACTTCCTTGGTGAAGTCACAGGGAGTGAAAAGGTGATCTGTCACTTCTACCATCGGGAGTTCTACAGATGCAAGTAATTTTGATCTCTCTCTCTCTCTCTCTCTCTCTCTCTCACACACACACACACACACACTAGAAACTGCTTGGGGATTCTTGATTTTGAGCTTGGCCTGTATAAACATGAATATTAGGTACTCCACATTGGAGCTTCCAGGTTACTCAAATTTTGACTACATGTAGTTGTAAGGATAAGCGATTAAATTCCTGATCTGTAATATTATTGTAAGTTAGACTAATTGGACTAGGTCATTTGCCAACAATGACATTGTCCTTTGAGCACAATAGTTTCAGTTCAAATGTCACTACTAATACGTTAAACTTGAGTTTTGCTTCAATTATGATTCACTCTTGAACAATAAACTATTATAAGGATTCTAAAACCAACAAAGGTATGAAACTACGCAAGTAGATTAGCTATGTGAAACATTATCTGTCTTAGAGGCGTTCTTATAGTGTCTTCTGTTTAAGGTTAGATATGCCTTGTGATTTATTGAATGTAGCATGCATGGTCCCAGAAGGGACAGCTGACTTCCAGCCTTGAATACAATCTATATGATTCAACTGGACTTATAGAGGCCTCCACTAAATGTCTAAACCTAGCTTTGGATAGAAATCCCAATCTTATTGGAATGCACGTACGATACTTTGACCATGGTCACAATCAAACAATTCCTGTTGTTGGCTTAGAGGACCTGATTGACAACATTGGCAAGAAAACACAGCTGAATTTGGAGGCATATCCGGGGATCGTACCAAATGTGAACTCAGGTGCTGCTATGTCCACATCCTCACTTCTACCAACAAATAAAAGATTCCATCCTTTCTCTAAAGCTAAATCAAGCCAAAGAACTCTACCACTCAGCAACAGTGCGTTCTTCTTTCTAAACCTTTGATCTCATCAGAGGTCACCTTGAAGCCAAGAAGTCATGTGTGTTAGTTTCTATGTGCTTCCTCATTCCCTCCATAACAGCATTCGCAGTCTTGCCACCTTAAGTAACACCCAGTTCCCCCAAACCTCTGTTTGGGAGAGGTAATTTCTTGATCAAAGTTTTTGGAGCAAATCATAAACTGTATCCATCAAAGCAGTGCTAGACATTCCATCATTAATATTTGTTCTGATTCAGTTTATTATAGAAAGTTTTGGGATGCTATAGAGGGTTGAATAAAATTAATTGAATTTTTTAGTATGGTTTGAATTTTGTTTTCAGCATGCCATGAAATTGAACCACTTTGGATCCTCTGCACATGAGAACAGGCAAACTTCTTGTGGGTTCTTTCCTAATGACATACAATTGAGTTAACTGCATTTGGCTTAGTTTCCTTTTACTTTTGGTTTTGACTTTTGCAGTTTCTTAGGGCCTTCTCAGTCTATAATCGTCTTAGGTGTTGTCTTTTTTTTTTTTTTCTCCTCATGCAAGGAATTGTTATATTATTATTATGAGTGTTTCCAGGATAATGGACAAGCATTTGAAGGGCCTTGCACCTAGGCACCTTGATACAAAATTCATCAAGTTGGATGCAGAGGTCTGATAATCATGTTATATTAATATAAATACTTGCTAACATGCTGCTGAAGATATATAATGAATGCTGCCTGACTAATTACTACTGAACATGAAATGCAGAATGCACCCTTCTTTGTGACCAAACTAGCAATCAAGACTTTGCCTTGTGTTGTATTATTCAGGTTAGCCTCCCTCTGTTGCCTTTTGTCGTTCTTTTGTGCATTTGTACAACATTTCAATGACAGGGCCTGTCATTGGCTATGGAAGGAGAGGCAGAAATTGTTGATGGTATTAATTTTATGACTGCTTTTCTAACTTTGAAGGTTGAAATCCAATACCTTGTCAGAAAATTTTCTGAATGTTTGGACACAGAAAAATAACTTTTAAAGTAGATATATATGGCACAAGAAACAAAATTATTCAACATGAATATCTCTGGTAGTACATGTGAGTTCTGAACCCGAAAGGTATGGTTATTGTCTAAGATCTGATTATTGCATTTTCCATATTGCAGAAATGGCATTGCTTTTGATAGGATTGTTGGGTTTGAAGAGGTTGGAGGAAAAGATGATTTCACTACGAAGGTGTTTGAATCACTATTAATAAAGAAGGGTAAGCCTTTTTCCCTTTGTTTTGTATTGAATAATGGATCGTGTACCTATGGAGTCCCTGAGTGATCCTTCAACAGGCATTATTAGTGAGAAGAAAGAGCAGGAAGATGAGGATGATGACTATGAAGAAGCTAGACGCAGGAGTGTGAGATCCTGTGTGTATGCAGATTCAGATTCTGATTGAGATGAAAAAGAGCTGCATACTTTCCATTGGAATTTTGTCCAAGTTATCCGTATGATTGTTGTAATTTTAGATATGGTTGTATTATTGCTGGTGTGGATTGGGCCTATTTGTGTATCTAAGCCCAATCAATGAGTGGGCAAGGCTCCGACTGCTCCATTTGCAATACAATTTTCTGCCGGCCTAGTTTCCTTCCAAGGCCGCCAACCTTAGGTCTATAGAGAGGCCCGTTGGAGTCGGACATGATATGTTAAGTTTTGGTCATTTAGGCTTGGCCTTTGTAGCCCGACCATTCCATGACTGGAATCGGGTCATCCATGGAAGCTGTTCGTTGCGGTACTTGGTTTGAGCTTAAATTGTTGCAATCCAAGTAATCTATTGGGATTAAACCATGGCCCTGCAGGCTCTCTTTTTCTTATTACGGCTTCGTTCTCATCCTATTATGGCCAGGTTAGGCTTTTCTGGGTTTTTGTTATGATTTGGGGCCAGAGATAGGCCTGGCAGTTATTTGACTTTTGATTATGGATCTTTGCTGATTGAGCGTAGGCACTGGGACATTCTGGACCTGATGGTCCCATACTGACCATTTGGTTTTGGTTGGGTTGTGCCACTGTTTGGTTCATACTTATTCGTTCTAAAAAAAATGGAATAGTTGGCTTAGATGTGCTTGTTTTCCTAACTGTACCAACAGTGGGCCTTTTCAACTTATATCGGCCCATATCTCTATTTAGTGCATATTTCTATTTAGTGCCTCACAACAATGGGCCGCCGGCTCATATCAACACCATTTCGGCCCAGGTCGACACATTGAGAGTCTGCTGACAAAGTAGGGCTTCTTATATATATATATATATCTCGGAATTTAAATTGGGTTGTTATGGGCCTATCAAGCAAGATAGAGAGATCCACGTCTCTCAGCAATCCAGAGCCTGTTCATATTGGGCACTTGGGGGCTTTTCTTTAGTAAAAGGCGAAAGAGTAGTTCATTTTGCATTAATCACATGGCAGCGTACTTGGGGGCTTTTCTAGGCTACAAGTAGAGCGCTAAGAAGGCGCAATTGGATGTTAACGGTCAATTAGCTTATTGAGATATAGTGTTAGATCCCTTAACTAAAATTACGAGTTTGATTCGCTACTTGGGTATGGAGTAAACTATATTAAGAGGATAATTCCCTTAAATGGGTTACTAGTATAAAAAAAAAAAAGGTGGAATTGGGTGGGGGCTTATGGGTCATTTTGGCATTAGTGGTACCCTAGGCGCTGTCAAGCAATAACAAGGCTAAAAGTAGAGTGTCATTAATTGGACCCAGTTTCACTCGATCTGCACCGGTATGCATGCTCTCGCCTAGTGGAGCATTATTGGGCTTACGGGTCATTTTTTTGCGACAGTGACACATAAAATTACAAAAATAATCCAAAATAAGATATTATGATATGTATTTTTTTACGGATGATATAATATTAGTTGATAAAACTAAAAAAGATATTAGTACTAAATTAAAGTTATAAAAAGTCACTGAAATTTAGAGAATTTAGATAAAATAAGTTAAAAATAGAATATATGAGATATAATTTTAATAACAATTATCAGTATAATAAAAAAACGATTAGGTTAAAAAGGAAAGACATACCAAAAGGTAAAAATTTTAGATATTTTAGTTCTATCATTTAAAACAATGATAATAAAAACAATAATGTGAATCATAGAATTCAAGCAGATTGGATGAAATAGAAAAAAACATTCAGGGTTTTTTGTGATCGCATGATACTTGCATTTGAAGGGAAATTTTTTTCTTTTAGTTTTCACCACTGATATATGGAATTTATCCGACTAATCTGGTTCGAGCACTGTAGAACCTATTTTAGGGATTAACTCTCCCAAATCATTTTTTGCCATTCTCAGGACTCGAACTCAAAACTACTGGAAGAAGGGAAAGATTTATAAAATCACAATAAGACTTATACTATTATATGGTACTAAATGTCGAGTCATTAAATTAAAACAAAAACAGAAAATAATAGTAACGGATATAAGAATGATTAAATGAACTTGTAACAAAACTAAAAAAGATAAAATTAAAAATGAAAAAATATGGAATTAGTTGAAAGTTAATTTAATTGCAAATAAAATACGAAAATATCGTTTGAGATAATTTGGGTATATTAGAGCAACATACCTACCAACAACGGCATCCACTTTTCATCCAATAGTACAGAGCGCCCAATTGAAGCAGCACAGACAACAAATTCTTCGATAAAAATATTTACATCCAAGAGTATTACAAGGCATCTACTTCACCAGGAATGGTTGCTCACTAAATCTGTGAAGCTATGGTCTTCTAGAGTGAGCTTATTGCACTTCCAGATAGATTGCAGCCATGCTCACCTAATCAAGGTAGAAACTTCAAAGTACTATATAGTTTCATCGCACACTAATCTCCCTCAGGTCTTCGATAATTTATGATGTCACCACCGACCAGCCTAAAATAGTATCATTTTTTGTCACAAATTCTCCTGTTAAGCATGGCAGCAACATCACAAGTCAATGTTGGGTTATGTTCATATAGATCAGCCATGCTAATTCTTCTCATAGCTTCAATCTTCCCAAGTGTCAAGAGTAAACCTCAACCCGAAAACCTGGCCATAAATAGAGGCAGAAGGGAAAGCCATGAATCAGAAATAATCAGCAGAATAGAAACTGAGGGCAAGAAAATGATTTATATCACAATATGACTAATTGCATTTGATCTGAGGAGCGGGTCCAAAGTTATACCAACCAAGAACTTTCCTATAGAGCAATGCCAGATTAACCCTTCCAATTGCTCAAATTCACCTTTGTCAGCACAATGCCAGGCCATGCATGTCAGTTTATCTTAATAGAACTTAATCAACAACACGCGCACTGGGGCAATGGCCACGAGGGGGGTCGGCTCCAGTATCATCGACAATGTATGCAGGTCATGGAATATGAAAACATGAAATGACTTCGGTGAAAGCAACCCTTGACTTACCAAATTCTGGTCAGGGAATCTGATATGGACATAATAGCAAGCCATGACAACGCATGTCTATTGAAAATTTGTACTGTGTCCAGCACTTCAATACATACTTAAAACCTAATAGCTAAGTCCTTGTAATGCTGCAATATATGTTAGATTACAGACATAAAGAAAATTCTGGAAATATTTGCAAGAAAAGGGTAGGTGCATTAGGAATCAGCAATACCAGCTGCATTGAAGAAATTGACAAAACCTCCACTCAAATTTAGGCCTTTGGATCATAACAAGTTAAGCTTGGAAGGCCAATGACTTTAAGCTACCTCTGCAGAACTGACAAAGACATCCCCCGGAGGAAAGTATAAGACAGTGGAAGCATATTCCCTGCAGACTTCAGGAATTCAATCAGCTCTTCAATTTGATGCTTCAACAAGTAAATTTCTTCAGTTTTATTTATTGTCACCCAATCCTCCAACCTGCACACAATTTACTTGTTGATTACTATAAATAGGTCAAACACCATACAAAAGGGAAATACTGGTTAGGCCCAAAGACTCCCAACAAAAACATCTAACACAGTAAGAAACCATCTCCTACAATTATCAGCCAGTTAATGTGGCC
This sequence comes from Dillenia suffruticosa, assembly GCA_033439265.1. NCBI lineage: Eukaryota > Viridiplantae > Streptophyta > Magnoliopsida > Dilleniales > Dilleniaceae > Dillenia > Dillenia suffruticosa. The sequence continues at coordinate 1,362,642 of JAVTVX010000012.1, read as the reverse complement.
ATACTCCTGATCAACCTTACAACTATATACATTTTTGTAGGTGAACCAAAACAAAGTTCCTAAGGAACTACAATACAGGGCATCAAGTAAAACAGCCTTTTCACAGATCAAATTTAGATGTATGAAATTAAGAGCCAACGACTTCTCCTAAATTCTTTACTATTTCCATTTTCAGGCAGGAAAGACTTAATTGTGTCTAAGGCCTCATTCTTCTGGAATTTCCAAGAATTCCAACTGCAGTAAATTCTGCATGTTAGTGTACTAATTTGGTGTCTAAGGTCACATGCATCACAAGGAATGTGCTAATCATTTCTCTAAAATGAATGACTGCCGTGTCCATCCTTAAAATGATTAGGATTACCTTACACCTACATAATGGTTATTTCCCCCCCACAAGCCTGCTGTATCTCGTAGTGCATACTCCTCAACTACGAGGAACTAAGTAGAAACTGTCGATTAATTCAACCAAAAAATAGAATTTACTAGTAATTCCAACTGCAGTAAATTCTGCATGTTAGTGTACTAATTTGGTGTCTAAGGTCACATGCATCACAAGGGATGTGCTAATCATTTCTCTAAAATGAATGACTGCCAAGTGTACTATTTTGGTGTCTAAGGTCACATGCATCACAAGGGATGTGCTAATCATTTCTCTAAAATGAATGACTGCCACGCCCATCCTTACAATGATTAGGATTACCTTACGCCTACATAATGGTTATTTCCCCCCACAAGCCTGCTGTATCTCGTAGTGCATACTCCTCAACTATGAGGAACTAAGTAGAAACTGTAGATTAATTCAACCAAAAAATAGGATTTACTAGTAGTCTTAGGAGTTTTTTCTTGAGTGCACAATTTTTTTTTAAATGAAAAGCAATTTGTATCTTATTTCCATATGTGCACATTGCCATAGTGTGAAAAGGCTCATAGGAATCTAAGGCAAACAAAGTACTAGTAAGCACAGGCCATACTTGTGACCAACAAAACATGCAAAACTTTCATTTGAAAACTCCAGCTTCAATAACTAACATTAGATAAGTTGAACAAAATGGCAAGTTACTAATAAATGTGAATTTTTCAAAACTGGAAATCAGTGACTCATAGTTACAACTTAAGACATTCACTACTCCCCAGAGGAAGAGCACAGACCAGTTGATGAAGAAGAAAAAGAAGAATCAAAAGAGCCAGGGCAGTGATTGTCACCTTAGTTCACTTTCTGGATCACCTCTGCAATTTGAAAACAAAACCTTCATGAAAGGATGAAGATCCATCTTCAGATTATCCCAAATGCTATCGCAGAAGCCAGTACAACACCAGCTATACAGATTCAAGAGGACTATTTGTAGCATTGGTGCACTGCTGCTCAGATCCCTAACAATAGTCCGGTATGATAATTCATCTTTAGCATTTTCTACTAGGTGATTTGAGAACATCCTATCCGGAGTATACTTCCTGTAAGATTGATAAAACAAGTTAGCATGTCAAATTATATTGAAGATCAAACTTGAAAAGATTCCAAGGTTCAAAACTAAAGAACTGCAAAATGCATAATAAATCAAAATAAACAGTGCATGGTTCTGATGGCACATGCAACACATTAACATATCAAACAAAATCACATAAACATATGTAATAAAAGGAAATCACTGATCCAGAAGTATAACTCTATATTACAAAGTGGATAAACTCATATGAAGTTCTTACCTGAAAACATCCTGGGTTCCACTTGCAGGCAAACTGGTGGAGACATAACATTTTAATAATCGAAAACCACCATCTAAGGGAGTATACCCATTGGCACGGAGATATACACCTATAGGAGAGGAACACTGAGGGCACCTCAATTCAACCCACTCAATATCTTTTGAGAGATTAGATGATCTAGCCATGAAAATATTTCCAAGAAAGCCATTGACAAGGTCCTTCTGTTTTAATGGGGTTTCAACCATTCTTGTTGCTACATGTGCCTTTGCAGATCCATCAGGAATGCATTGTTCATGATCATCATATGACAGACAACTGTTCACAGGGCCAGAACAACAAGATGCCCCTACCACTTGTGGAAGTCCTTACATTTTCCACTTGTGGCAATTTCATGCTTCTCAAAACATGCAAAGTTTAAATTCCCATCTGAGGCATTAGTTACTTCATTTTGATCTTTTAACCCCTCTCTTTCATTATTAATTCCAGAGACTTGAATAGCTTCTGTCATAGCCTTGTAACTAGCCAGATCTAAACCAGGTTCACATTTATCCTTTGCTTTCTCACCAGAAAATTGACCTCCCAAGATGTCATCCTTTGAGATGATAACACAAGTGATATTCAATAGACACACTCCCTGTGGGCATGTATAGGCATTAACAAAGTTTGCAACCAACTTCTCACTTATGCCTCCAAATGAACAACAGCAAGCACCAAACCAGTTGTCAGCTACCTCTCACCAGTTGATTGGTGGCATCTCAATGAAATCTCTGCAAATAATCAAAGTGAAGATTTAAACAACCTGGAGTAGATGAACAATGAAAAATAAGTCAAAGGCACATTCTCATGTGGCATAACAAATTGTCAAACAGCAGAGATCAACAAGAAAGTTCACCAACATCCAAGAAGAACATCATACAATACAAGTAATTGAGAACTCTAACCCGTAAAAGCCTTGCAATAAAAAGTGTCTTCAACAACATCAAAAGGGCTCTGATGGCTTTATTGTGTCTCATCTCCAATTCACAAAAGATGCCACTCTTTTCTGCATCCGAGACAAAGAAGGCTTAAGTAACTCCACAGTACTGCAAACCTTCTCTGTGAAAAGAGCATCCTATCTTAAGGTTAACATTTCTACAGAGCAATTAGGTACAAGTGTTAGGGTTTTCTGAATAAGGCCTGTTTATGCCCAAGGTTCGATCCTCAACATACAGCATTCCCCAAACAAGAAATGAAAATAGAACTTTTTTTAAAAAAAAGGAAATCGGAAACCTAAATAAATTGCCGGAAAAAGGAACTCTGACACTTTGGTTTTCAATAAGAGACGCTTACATCAATAATTGCCCAAAATAGTGCAAGTATCGCAAGAATAATTTCTATGCAAAGTATCAAATTCACAAGGAATAACCATGCATTCAGCAAGTGTTGGGGCTTTGATTTTAAAGCGCTCACACTACATACTTTTTGGTCAGCGAAATTCCACATCAGCAAGAGTATGAAAGAAATGCAATAAATATCATAGCCAAGACCAACATCCACATTCCCCTGTTCTTGCAAATGAAAATGGTAACGGAAACTTTTTTAAGCTACAGTTTTACAAAAGCTAAGATGCAGTTGCCAACAAATCCACAAATTCACTACAAGAAACAGATGGCACTTTCATCTCCGACAATATAACCACTGTAGCAAAATGGCCAATAAAATCGAAACAACAGCCATCTTCCTGTACATTCAGTAATAGCCCCACTAAAAGATGTTCACCCAAAAAAAAAAAAAGCAGTCGCAGGGCAAGAAACAAGCAAACAACCAGTGACTTATCAAATTCACGCACAAAGCACAAAAGGAAAGAAATTATAAGGACAAAAGCACCGAGGAGACAAGCCCTACCTAAGAGACTTGGTCAACTTGACACAGCAATTCCTGCAGTAAAAACACACAGTTCCCTGGGAAGATAAATTCTTCAAATCTGAATAGAAGAGACATAGTTAAAGAAAAAATTAGTAAAGGAAAAAAGTTATGCCAGAATAACAAAAGAAAGTGGGACTACTTCTACTGAAATGATTCAAGAGCTGATTAACAATTAAGTAAACAATCTATTGCGAACTTAACACAACGTAAACAAGAAATGTCAATCATCGGATTATTCATGGTAATCCAACAGAAAACACAAATTACCTCCATATTCTTGAAAACCCTAACACCGAGAGTTGGGGGGAAAAAGAATTCGCGGCATAAACAACTCACCGTAATCCATTTCTGGAGGCATCGACGAATCCGAGTTCTTACGCTCACCGCAATTCGATCCTTCAGAAAAATCGAATACAGAATCGAAGTTTGAAACAATCGGATGATCAGCAGGAAGAAGAAGAACAAGTTTTACCTCAATGTGATCTTCCATGGCTCTGAAGCTCAATGAAGAATCATCAATCAAACCCTCGGAATCGGAACCCTAATCGAGACTTCGTTCGCGTCTTTTTCGAACCAACGAAGAGATGAGATTGCGAGAGATTCAAATCAACTTTGAGGTTCTTGCAGTTATTGATAGGTTTGATGAGAGGATTGAAGAGCAATAACTTGAGGGAAGGGATGTGAGAATGTGCTTTCCATGTGAATCGCCATTTTCTAGGGTTTTCAGGGTCCCGCAGCTCTCTTGACATTCTTGACAGTTTCCTCTCTCTCACACTCTCTCTCTCTCTCTCCCCCTCTCTCCACTCACTCTCCATGAATTATATTTGGGCGCTTAATTCAGTTTTCTACTGATTTTACCAAAATATCCCTGGATTTACACCGGCTAGATATTCAGGGGCTATTGGGAGCCCAAAGTAGATTTATGGTCCGCTACTTGGGTAAGCCCAATATAAATGGGTCATCAACCCATAATTGGGCCAGAATTCACCTGTAGGCCCATCAACAATTTCTTCCGGTTTTGACTTGCATCCGGTAATCAATTTATTGATTTCGACCGAGATCTCAAACTAACTGTTGGGTTCATCTGGGGTGAGCTTCCCCCGGTGTCTTTTTTTTTTTTTTTTCTCATTTTCAACATTCGAATCCAAACTTAATTAAAAGAATTTACTATGCTTATTACTAGACCAACAAAGTGTTGGTACAGGTTTGTCAACAATTAAAAAAAAATATTAAACTTTAGTATTTTAATCAATAAATGAAATATTTAATATATATTTTTTATATGTGACATAATATATCTTATTTTAATAATCAAGACATTCATAAATATAGTGTTTATGTAATTTTCTTACCTAAGTTTTGTTAGTTTTTTAAACCCATTGATGTGATTAAATTTATTTTTCCCCTTTAAAAAAAGGAAAAACGAAATGTAATGTGACATACGCATAATTTTCATTGACAGTTCGGTTGGTAGTTGTTTATTAGGGGAGTGTTTGTGTGGGGGGCACATGTACCAAGCATGCCCTTGTCTTTTAGAAAGAGAATTAAAAACGGGGAAGACCCTGGCTCTTGGCCTTGGGTCATTGGCAATCAAATGTCAAATGACAACAAAATCTCTGAGAGACAATTGACCCAGAGCATAATAAAACTTTAAATCAAATATTAAATTTAAAATTTAAAATTAAAAAAAATTACGTTAAAAGAATTATTTTTTTAAAATATATCTAACAAACGCTTAAATTGTATTATTCAAAATATAATTTCAGATATCGATATCTATAATATTAAAAAATAATAAAAAAAAAACACCATCGATATCTCTGCTCACATCACAACCACAATCAAAGGCACACGCTAATACTCCACTAAACCTAATTAAGAAGCCAATTGCCTTTTTTTTTTTCTGAAATTCACGCGAGATGTTGCCCTTGAATTGGTTGGCCACATGCTTTCATCGTCACGCCAAGATACTAAAGGAGCAGATGTTGTCTTTAACCATCTTACGACCGATGGATAAAATAAAAAATTTATATTACAGAACAAAATATAATATGTAACGACTATAATAAGATGAAGAGGACATGAATTATAATTTAAAAATAAATAAATAACATTTTAAAAAATTTTAATAATATTTTTATACAATTAACAATATTTTTAAAACTTTTAATATAAGAGCTTAACAACATTTGTGAAATATTACTGAAAGTGTGTGCCATTGGTGAAAGATACTAACTTGCTCATAATAGTGTCAAGAATTTTTAAAGTTTTTGGTATTTTAGTAAATAAGAATAATTTTTTAAATAAATATTTCACGATGAATAAAAATTTCTATAGTGGTATTAATGAAAAATGAAGCAACTTTACTTTAATTAGTCATTTGGTCCAACTGTGTAAATGGGTTATTGATATGATTAATACTGTGACCGACCATTTGTACTATACTGACAGATCAAGAGATCCACACAGAGATTCTAAATTAATCAATAAAGTATGATTAAATTATAGATAAATGGAGCAAAACAAAAGCCATTTAGAGGTGCCATAATGGTTTCTTCCATTCATGAAAAAGAAAAAGGGCTCTGCCTAACCCTTTTCTCTGTAAGGCATGCAATCAACAACAAATGCTTAAAGGACATGGTAAATGACCTCAGCACACCTTTTAGTACCATCTCTTGAATGTGTTTTTGTTTTCTTCACGCACTTTTTTCACTCACTGCATACGGTGGACTGCAAGTGTACAAAATTGCCTAAAACTTCTGTAAAAAACAAAACAATGTGACTGTTTTTTCTTTGGGGGGGGGGGGGGGGGAGTTTGGGGGGACTTTTTTATGTTAAGGGTGTTGTGTACTTTATTATTATTATTTTTTATTATTTGTATTTAAAATTATATTTTAATTAATCTGATTCTACTATCTGTAGAAGTTTTATTTAGGGAACGATTTTTCTAACATAATTTTTTTCATTCTAAATTTTAAATTCAGAACTTGATTAGTCAATCTAACACTCTATCTCATTAAATTCACTGTCCATTGACAGAGTGTTGTGCATGTTATCCCAACCCACATTTCCAAAATAATAATAATAATAATATGGGCAATCAACGATTCACAAATCTTTAGGAAGCTCAGATTCTTGATTTTTTTTATTATTATTATTATTTGATTTTATGAATTAGATCTGATGCGCGTAATCTGACACCTGAGAGCATGTTCCGTGGTATGTTAGGGACACCCACTCTTGACTATTGGGTGATTTTAAAGGTTATGGGATTTCCTTGATTGTAAATTCTTTCTCATCATTGATTGCTTATACTTAAATTATACTTCCAAGCCCTTGCTGTTCATGCTTGATTAGACATGCCCATTGATGGAATAGAAAAATATGACCTGGGGACGGCCGATCTGGTCTTGTTCTATGTGAAAAATCCTAGCTTAGCCATTTTTTTTATTGAATTACAACACAGAATTCTTCTTCAATAGTAATACTTATATAATTGTGATATTAGATGATAATTATAATAAATCTTAATTATCCAGAATTTTAGCATATTTGAATAATTAAAATTCATTTTGATCATTATCCAACAATTACCATCTTGTGGGTCTCACTCTTGGTGGTACCCATACCCTGAAAATATTTATAAGATTTGGAAGAGGAATGAAGCTTCCTCACGTTATTGCATAGAGTAATGTTATACTAAATTTTTTGGAATTGAATGATCAAGAACGTTTTACTTTCATAATCAGAGATTTTGAGTTCGAATCGTGAGAATAATAAAAAAGATTTTAAAAAATAAATTCCTAAAATGTAACTTATAATATTTAAACCGAATTAATCGAATAAAAATTGAATATTAATCGTGAAAATAAAGAAAGAGAGCAATGCCATTCAAGCATTCACCCCCCCCCCACACACACAGAGACACACTCACTCACACACACACACACACACACACACACACACACACACACACACACACACACACACACACACACACACACACACACACACACACACAAGTGTACTTTAACAAAACCACATATACTAACGTTTCCAGTAAATTACATGCCCATGGACCCCAAGTGTCATATTTTAAAGCTAAAGTAAGTATATTGATTATTTTTTTTCTAACAAAAAAAAAAAGTTTATTGATCATTTATTTTTGCTTTGCATCAAACTTTTCATTGATTTACTTGTTTCGGCCCTAATAATATCCCAAGTTTGATGATTTTATGTAGCCATTGTTAGTTAATGATACACCATTGTTAGCCTATGCTTTGTATCATTATTTTTTAGTTAATATAATAGCTTACATAGCTGAGATTGTAGGAGAGGATAGTGGGTATAACATTACTCCTTTAAATTTTCACTCAGTTCAAATGCATTCAATAAATAATTTTTTTCTTTCCTAAAATTTAAGATGAGTAAGAAGTCTTCTTGCAAGAAGACATTAGCCACGTCCATATGATAAAAGGACCGACTGTTGTTGACGGTGAATGCGACCATAGTCAGGGATAGAACAAGGGGAAGGGAAAAATGAAAAGTGAAAATTATTTTGAAAAAAATTATCAAAAGTGAAAATTTTTCTTAATTTAACCATACACAATAGATTTTATGAGAGTAATTTTTTTTTTTAATGGGAGTATAATTAGATTTGCTTGCTTAATGAGAGAGGCAGACAAGTGGAATATTCCTCTAGCATCATCTAAATATTTAACACAAAAATGCAACTTTTGATAACGAAGTTCTTTGAAGTTTCAAGCAAACCCCTCTTTGACTTGAAGGCCAAGTGAAATTCTATGTAGGACTTTGAAGTTTGAAGAGGCAACTTCCATGACAAAGACAAATATGATAGGATCACCCCATCTACTAATTTTGCTGCCGAAACGAAAATAGTTCAAGGCCTAAAGAGATGGAAAGTGATTTTGTATAGCCCAAATACAAGTTATTTGATGCAAAACTTTGGTTCGTTGAAAATGGTTTTTACTAATTATTAATTTGACAATAAAAATATTTTATAATAGAACTTCATATATTTTATTTATTTATTTATTTTTATCAAAAATAGTTGAATTATATAATAAATACGATAACCTTTCTATTTATTTTATATACATGGGAGATCTAACAAAAGCAAACGAAACCAGATCCATCGAATTCTAAACTAGAAAATTCCAAGACTACAATTAATATTCATCCTTTAGGTCACAATACTAGGACATCTGCAACAACACTGGTCGGATCGACCAAATGATGATGTAGTAAACACCATACTTTAACCATATGATCATGCTTGAAGACTGTAGGAAAGGATTTAGTTAAACAATGCACACTTGAGTCTTTCATACATTTGAAAAATATAAAAACTACAATCATCAACTAGGAACCCATGACTTCAGATACATTCATACTGCAGTACAAACCAAAGATCCTAATTTACAACCCTATTATCACTCACAATAAAACCATTGTCTTAGGACCTGCTAGAACTTGGTCCTACGAAGCAAAGACAAAACTAATATGGACAGACTTGGTTCTTTCTTGCCCTGGACCACAAATTGAGAATCTAACCAACCAAACACAACCTAAGACATTTCGACCTTAGATCAATACATGAACATGTCTGCAGAAGCCATGATAGGATGATTCAGATAGATCGAAGTCCATGGATTCATGAAGCCCTCATCGTTGATTTGAGGATACTCGGTTTCAAAGAGATCATTGGTGGCCTTCATGCAGTTTATGATTTCATTAAGAGAGTTTAGTCTGTGGTTCAGCTCGGTCATCTGAGCTCTGAGAATTGAATTCTCAGCCTCAGCATTCAAGTAGAGTTGAGTGGTCATGTTCATGGTTGTGAGGATCTGGTTGTTTTCATTTCTGAGGTGGGCTACCTCTGCCGTCAGATCATCGAGTTGCTTCTGTTTGCGCATCCTAGACCTTCTTGCTGATTCTCGATTGGACATCATTCTTTTCCTTTTCCTTTGATCCATCATGTGTTGCAGATCTTCCTCAGAGCTTGACTTTTGTAGCTGGCTTGAACCTGAAGATGTTCCACTAGGAGAAGACATTATTTTTCCCAGGAAGAAAAAAAAAAAGAAAAGAAATTCACTACAAGCTAGATTGAACTCTAATATAACTAACAGGACCCAAATCAAAAAAGGGGAAAATTCAGATTATTTGAAAGATATAAATATTCTTAGTTATTTCAAATCAGAGAAAGAAAGAAATGATTCAGAGAAAACATAGAACCAATAGAGGAAGACAACAGAAAAGGATTGAACTAAATGGGTCCTGCGTCTAAAGGTCGAGTTGATCATAAACCCGGAAAGGAGGATTTCACTGAGTACTGGAGACATGAATCTCAAACATCAGTAACCACATACAGATCATCAAAATATGTTCAGACGAGGGAGGAAAAGAGATCAAAACGAGGAATTCCAGAGAAAACTAGGAAGGACAGATCAAGAACAGAAATTCAGAACTTTGGTATAAACAAAAAGAACAGCAAAAGGAAGCTCCCTACTGAGAAGAGAAAGAAGAGAAGAAAAGAGAAGAGGAGGGGGTCTTTGAGGTTATAGAGGGTTGAATTTTATAGAACAAAAAGCTAAATCATTGGACATAAAATAATGCACTGCACTGTAAGGGCCCTGGGATGTTAATTGAAAAGCATATAATACTAAAAAACAAAGAAACCTTATAACATGAGAGTCCTACGCGCATAAAACGAGGGAGGACTGGAAATAATTCAATAAACGTAATGGTAATGCATGCAACTCTGCCAAATATTCAATCAGTATATTTTTAATAACATTCTATCAAATATCATTATAAATTTTACAAATATCATTAAAAATATAAAAAAATTAGTATTAAAATCATTTAAAATATTATTTATTCTTTAAAATTATAATCCCAACCACATATGCTCTTTATACGTTGTATTTCATTTTTCTAATTTTGTTCTGTTTAGACAACTATCTCATGGTAATTAAACAACCTACAGTTTTACATTATTTTTCTCCCTCACATAAGGGGTTGGGTTAGATATTCTAAGCTCTATGAGCCAAAGCTAATAGAAAAACAAGTAATGGCTCTCTTCTATTTACCACCCCCGGACACAAAATTAGTCAGACCAACTGTCCATTCTGTGCCCATGGGCGTTTTCCAAGAAGGGTTGCTTGCCTTCAGCAATGGGTCATGCAGATCGACCGTACAGGAGCATGTGCTCGTGACCAACTCCGAGACAAAGGCTCCGACAAACTAAAAGGAAAATCACAAGTACAAATTCTGTATCATCTCATCAATCTCCATGTAATATGACCATATTAAAGTTAACTTGTCGACAACATGTTAAATGCCTTAATTATGATAATTAAATAGAATAGCACCATAGCATTTCCATAAAAATTTTATTACTGCATCTCAAGATTTGCATTTTCTATCCTCGCAGGGATACTCATGTGTTAAAGTGTGTTTCATGGAATCCCGTGCACGAAATCTCATGAACATATATATTTTTATGATTTTTATGACTTTTATATAATATAAAAGATTTTATTTTCTGATTTTTGCTGTATCTTTTTAGAGAAATAACAATGCTGACCGGAATTTTGTATAGAGGAATGAATTAAAGTTCAAGCTAGTTGAGAAAAATTCTTTCTAATAATAAAAACAGGCCTTTTCCATCCTTTTCATTTCTTAACCTTTATTCTGACCTTTTGTTATTCTTTTAAGTTGGGATCGGTGGCACCACACGAAGCAGCACATTAGTTCAATTCCACCATTAATACTAAGCATGTGTTTCTTTTCAGAAGCTATATTCTTTGATTAACGACTAATTCCCCCACAAAAGAATCCTTTACCTTGATTAAATAATTTTTAATAATTAAATTCAAATTCAAAAGCTCAAAATTACGAAATTTATAAATTTAGTTGAGAAACATATATGTAGATCCAACAATGCATTGCCGATAAACTACAAATTTTTTTTTTAATAATATAGGTTGAGCCGATGAAGATTAAGAAAAGCGATTTTCCGGTATGACTCCTTCCACTTATTAAGTCACCAACCACAAAGCATAAACCATGCATTAATTAGTTCAATTAATTTTTTCTCTAATCTTCCCTACCATTCCCTACTAGAGACAGTTTTCCTTTTTTTTTTTTTTGAAAAAAAATAGTTACTTGCACCTTTGAATTTTATAATGCTAGAAAATTCTGTAGTGTATTAGATTACTACTCTTAATGGTAATTTTTAAATATATTAATAAAATTCTGGAGTGTATTATGTTACTACTCATAATGGTGATTCTTAAATGTCAAACAAAGAACGAAAAAAGGTTACTGCACTTAACGGTTAAAGCAGAGCCAAGCTTCCTTCAGCTTCAGGTCAATCTGTGAATGACCCTACACTTGGCTTTTGGCCGAGTCACAAAAGAAAAGACTTGTATCCTCTTGGTTCAGATATTCAAGCCTATGCCAAATCATTCTTAGTCATGTCACTTCTCGTCGGTTGGCATAGGGACATAGGGACAAACAGTCTGCCCAACTCAAGTACTTCGACTTTTGCAAGTTCACATGTTGAAATTGAATTTTTTTTGTTTTTAATCCAACAAAGTGAAGCCTGAGTGACAAGTGTCCGATTTTCACCATTTCCGCCGGAGGGACTAACCAATCCAATGTTTTTCTAATAATCTTCTCACATGCAGGACCTTTATGATCCTTACCGCTTCTTGTGTTCAATTGAAAACTCCAATTGCACAATTAATTTATAAACTGGCCCACATCCTCAGAAAATTGCCACAGGACATCAAAAAAGAAAGAGAAAATCAATTTACACAATGCCGTGCCTTATTAGTTTCAAAAGGAAGCAAATTCAACTCCTCCATATCCGACTACGTTTCTCTTGAACAAAAAGGCAAAAAAAAAAAAAAAAAATCTGTAGATCCATATTGGGGAAATATATCTAGTTTATTTCAAAGATGCAAAATTTCACCCTCAAATATATCTATATACCTCGTCTTCTGCATCTTGAACAAGCCAAACTGCTTCGAAAAAGATAGGGAAAGGAGTAAGCGAACCTAAGGAAATGGAGAGAGAACAAATATAAAATCTTCTACATAAGAAGAACCCATCATCTGTTCCGAGGAGCAAAAGAGAAAATCAAAACCATAAGAAACAAGAAAGGAGAATCAATGTGGACAACTGAAGAGACTATCGCAGTTTGAAGGTTGTTTCTTGCAAAAGACCCAAGGAAAGAGTCAAGTCCTCTGTCAATACTTGGGGTTGGGTGGTACAAAAATACAATTGGAAAGGAAAGAACAACCAGAAGAAGAAATCATCCATTAGACTTGGGGGCCCTAACTCCTTCAGCTTACAAAGATCAATATCTTGGAAATTGTTTGCTCTTTATTGCAACCCAAACACAGTTTCATCAAATGGAACCAAACCAAGAACAATTATGTTAAATGTCATTTAAGACCAAGCCAAAATCTGTCATGCTTTTAGGATTTCTTTTTCCTCTAAATCTAGCCGTCCATCAACAACCTTGTTGCACCATGAATCGAGTAGAAGAGTTACATTCACTAAAATCTTCATTCTAATATAATCTATATAATTTTCAGATGAGAAATTTAATTACAATTCAATCTGGCATTAGTAGGATTATTAGCATTTTAAGGTAAATATCCTCATTGTTCAATCTTGAAACTAGCAATCCGATCAAAAGGAAACTAATTAATTCAACTTGCTGAATTTCCTTAACACATAAAAGTATATGTAAATATTCATAGGGTGTTTATATAAACAAAATTCTACGGGGAACAAACTTATAAAATTTCAATTGTTAGCAAGACAAACAAATTTTACCTGGAAGATGAAATATTTGCAGTGATCATTGGTAAGCGGCTGTGGGGATTTGATAATGCGATGAAGATCGGTGTCCATCAACTCAATAAACATCCTTAAAACTCCTCCTATATGTCGGCACCATTATATCCTTCAGAGAAATCACATTATCATGCTTAGTGTCCACTTGGAAAACCATATGCCACACCATGTAGTAATGTTTCCCTTCAGCTGCCCCATTTGGCAGCTGTAATAACATTGCCATTGCCATTGCCATTGGCAACAATTTCGCAACATTACGATCACTTCATCAGTTCTAATCCTACTACCAGTTTTATAGTACTCTTGAACATCATTTATAGTACTCAAGGCCAACAACGATGGCACAAAGTGATATAGAATGTTCAAAGAATAAATCCTGCATCACATTGTTTCATTGGCACGGTATGCTTTTGAATGAGTGATGAGAAGACGCATTTTGTTAGTTGAATCATTGACTTAGCCCAATAAAAATTATAATAAAGAATTCTTAAAATAAAACCCGAAAAAGAGAAAAGAGGAAGAATGAGAATAAATTCTAACTTGCGATCGATCGTTCGACTTTTCGGTTGTTGCGCTTTGGATTCTCAAAATCACGCCGCAAAATCCACCAAAATCGCAACTAACTAAAATGCATCAAAAACATAAATAAAAAATGCAGGGATTTTTCGGAAGTCAGGGTTTTAGAAACCCTAACTCCCAATGTTTCCCTCAAATAATTTAGAAAAAAAGGCAGAAGTCGTGAGGACAACTATGAAGTGAGCAGAGTTCTTTGAGTCTCTCTTATCGAATCGGAGAGTTTCGTTATCTCGTCGCAATCGAGAGAGAGAGAGAGAGAGAGAGAGAGAGAAAGAGAATGCAGCGAATGAAGGACAGCTACGGCAATGGGAGGTTTTCAATTTTTGGTTTGTTCAGTTTGGGAATATCATATCACCTGCTCCATCATGCATGCAGGATTTATCCCTTTTTTTGGCTCACTCACTCTTCTTGACTCGGTCGCTCGGGTAATTCGGCAACCCTATGTCCTTATATGGTAACGGATACTTGTATTTTGCTCTCTCTTCTAAATTTCTCTCTGAAACTCTGCTTCTAAAAACAAGAAGGATGCCAAAGGGACGAATTCGGGTCGACCCGGACGATTAGGAACGGGTTTGGGGCTTTTCTCTCTTTTTTTTGGGGGGGGGTTTATTTCTAAAATGGTATTTGCCCAAATCTAAATCGACAATATTTTAACCACGTTGAACACACACACACACACACACACACACACACACACACACACATATATATATATGTGTTTCGGCAATTGAAAATCTGAAAAGGCATTATTATAATCATTATATTTTCATTCAAATTCAAGAATCTATTACTAATGTTTTTTTCAAAAGTTAAAACGTGAGAGATATTTTGTGATCGATCAAGGTGGTGGGTACGATTGATTGAAAAAGATCACGACGGTGGGTGCAAGGTTGATTGAAGAGAGAAGAAGGGCATTCATTGTTTACAGAAAAGAGAAAAAGGAATCCACGTGGATAGATTCAACTGGATATAGGGTTCTATCGAGAGTATTAGATTCTCATATGTATGGAATGTTTTTTATTGGGAGATCTATCTTTCAAAAAAGAGTCATTATAGTGATCGATCTAAATTAATTAGGGTAAAATTTTGAATATAAGACTATATTCGATATATAATAAAAAAAAAAAACGAAAAGAGAAAAGGGGAGTGTCAAGTATGATGGAGGCCGAGAAAGAAAGAGAAAGTATTAGCTACTAGAGAAAGAATACGTATCGGGCACATAGTTGGCTTGGCCCAACTCAGAGGGACATGCAATGATGAATGCGGGGAGGAGAAAAGAAAGAAGAAATGTGGCTTTGGCAAGATTCGGACTTTGCTATACCTTTGGATCTATCAAAGAGTGTCGTGAACGTTTCAAAGAAACGCTCTTCTCTTCCTTCTTTCCATTTTTTTTAATATTAATATTAATATCAAGCAGGAAGGACAATGTTTTTGAACGCCTAATTAATTTACTAGTTTAATATAAATATCTATTAAATAAAATTTTAATTTTAAATTTTTATATAATAAAAACAAATACGAAAAAAGATTTATTTATTAAAAATTTAATTTAATTCACATTAAATTTAATCAATTTAATATAATTATAATATTATCATTTATTTTAAAAAAAAAAAAGAAAATGAAAATAGAACTCCTGTTTCCGTCTTAGGCATTTCGCGTCCCCACGTGGAACCATCAAAATTAAAGCCGCCCTCTTGTTAACAGATAGATACTCTGCACTCTTCCTCTCTCTCATGTCTGCTTTCTGTTCACTTACACATTCCCTGAGGCTTTGTGCCATTGCTCTTCTTCTTTCTGATCACCTTCTCTTTCTCCAACAACATTGTTGATATAAGAAGTCGACCCTTCTTTGGGATGACACTGGCACGAAACTTTGAAGGATGTAAGAAATTAAAGGGAGATTATTCCTAATCATACTTTTTTATCTTTCTTCAATCATATGTTTCCTTATTTTGATTGATTTATATTGTATCATATTTTACATTGAGCTAGCCCCTAAACGAAGAAACTTAGAAGAAAAAAAAATCTAAATATTTAGAATTTAAAAAAGGGGAAAAACGAGAAGAAATGTGGCGGCTGGGATTCGAACCCAAAATATAGCCATTCAAATTACAACCAAGCTTCATATTACTCCTATCTTGCAAAAAATTTTCTCGCGTGTCACTGGACATAATCCTCTCTCTCTCTCTCTCTCTCTCTCTCTCTCTCTCTCTCTCTCTCTCTCTCTCTCTCTCTCTCTCTCTCTCTCTCTCTCTCTCTCTCTCTCTCTCTCTCTCTCTCTCTCTCTCTCTCTCTCTCTCTCTCTCTCTACTTGTGACAAAGATTTCCCTGAGCATCCCTATATTTCCAACTTATTAATAAGGAATAGAAGTGTCCACAACAGATACTATAAAAACTTTTGCTTAGATGATTAACATCCAAATAATAATAGTAATAATATGGGAATCATTGGAAGAATTGGCCAATTCTATACCAAACCAAAACCTTGGATTGAGGGTTTTCTTTTCTTTTCTTTTTCCCTGTACATTGTACATTGTAGAGGCAGACATATCGAAGCGCTCGACAAAGCGAAGCAGTACCATGTATTAAGTATGTGAGATGAAGCCCATCACATCTAGTTATCTTCCATTTACCAGGCGAACTGCACATTAGGACAGACAAAAAATGATTAACATCCAAATTATAGGAACCTCAATCCAGATGAATTAAACTAGATGAACAAGATAAGAGTTTCTAGTTGCTTACCAACTTCTTCTTCTTCTTCTTCTTGTCAAGGTAGGCGACAAGTTCCTCCTGTCTGGCAAGAGAGTCCTCCAAAGCCTGAAAAAAGAAGGGGGGGAAAATTAGAAAGAAAGGAAAATAGTTTCAGGAACTTCTTTTCAGGACCTTAAGTGAGAATATGAATTGTACCTTTTTGGTTGACATGAGCTCTTGCTCCAGAGTGTCAACTTTGCTGATGGCAGCATTCAGCGTTTCTTCCTTCTCAGCTGAAAAGGAAGGCTTCATGCTCAAAATGCTGACCTTCTCTTCCAATTCAGCCATGCGTTGCATCATTTTCAAGTACTCAACAGCAGAGATTGAAGGTGCGGGTAGCTGACGTCCATGGTCCTTCATCATTGTATCCACACAGTAAGAGGGATTCGAATAAAGGGTAGCGTCTGTGAGCTTCTTGGGCATGTTGCGTGTCAGTCTGATCATGGTGACAACTCCCATCACAACAGCCATCAAACCGGAGATAATGTGATTGCTAAATCCATCAGCATTCTTGCAAGCATCAGCGAGGGCAAAGCAATCTGCTGCTCATGATAAACAAATTTTATCAGAAATCATTGATCTATGCTGCCCAGGTTCAGACCTGGGCTTTTCAAAATATTTACATGAGCTGGATGATCCCGTGAGTTAAAGAAATCAATCTATGCAGGTACTGAATTGGATTACTTTTTGTTCAATAGCCTGAAAATATTTGCCATGGAGCATCCAACAGGGGATGCCGGGGCAGTCTCTGATTATTGTATTTTGATGGCATTAGCCATTATTGCCCAACCACAAGGCTTCGGAAGTCCAAAATCAGATGTTCTGATTGAGCTAAATATCCAGTTTCTAGAATTGATTATTCTGAACAAACATTGTCAAGAAGGATCCAGGGCAAAGACTTATAGATAATGTGTACCTCTAGAGAGGGCAAAATGATTTTGTTGTGCAACCTTTTGCCAGGTTGCATTCATGGATTTATCAACCATTGGGATTAATTCCTCGTAGTCAAAAGATTTTTGGCCCTTTTGGCTAACAAGAACCTGCTTTCACCCCAAAAACATAGTATTAGATTATGTCATGTAACTTCAAATGACACGAGCATGTAAAGGAGGTATAACAAGAACACTTTTGGACACAATTTTCTCTGACTTACTTCCTCACGAATGGGGGAGAGTGAGGGATGCTTAATGTATTCCCTGGAAAGGCTTGGGCAACGAGGTTTCTCATCATCTGAGACTGCAGGTTCTTGTGCCTATGAAAGTCAAGCATGCAATCAACCAAGCAATGTATCAATGGAAGGAACAGATTTAAATTTGAAAATTGATGAGGAAATTGGCAGAGAAATCAGATTTAAGTAACACCTTTGGGTAGACGGTCTCATCCTCTGCAATGGTCTTCTCCTCAATGTGAGCCTCACATTTCTTTGTACATTTGGCATCTCCATTTTGAACCCTCTGTAGTCCATGATAGCAATAAGAAAACAATGTGATTGGTAATGAGAGGCGCATAGAAAGATTTAAACAAAGACAAATAGATGCAACAAACCTTCAAGATTTCAGAGTCCTTCCATGGTCCCTTGTCAGAAAACATGCAGCCCCCTTGGTCAGCACAAGTGCAAGTGCCACCAAGGAATTCTGGCAACTCACTTTTAAACAGGCGAGAAGATGATAAGTAGCAGCTCAAAGAAGCTCAAGGATATTTACACGTAAGATGAAGTGAAAATAGAGAAAACTGTCAGTTAGAGACTCACTTGGCATCAATGATTTCAAGCAACTTACTCTGGTACTTGTTGCCAAGAACCTGGGGGAACAACACCAATCATAACACTCCCTAGATCCATTACTTTAAGGATGCTTTTGCTTATAGGCTTGCATGTATAAACAACCTATTATGGTATCAAAACAGTGAAGAAAAGGACATCTTACATTGATCTTGGCGGCAGTCTTTGGGTCAAGGAAACCCTTGACGGAATTCCACAACATCCTAAATCCAGAGCCAGCATTGATGATAAACATACGGTTCAAGGTCTGTAATAAGGGTGCGCTAATTAGTTTACAGCAAGTCAAGTGCAGTCCAACCAGACGCAACAAATAAAGCAAGAAACTAGGAAGAAAAGAAAAAAGGGAAGATGGAAGACCTCAGGATAATAGTCACCATCTATCTTCTGGATGCGTTGAAGGAGATCCCTGGCAGCTTTGCTGAAATTCTTAAGACCCTGTTATGGAATTATGAATTTGATTAATGTACTAAATGGTGTATTTTATCATCTGTCTACTTACTAGTGAAAAGGCATGTATGACAGATAAGAGGGGTTATCAATCTCACTTACCACTCCTTGCACATCCAAAATGGTTGTGCTTTGGTCAATGTGTCTCTTGGCAGCAATGGAGCAAGCTGGGAACTTAACAGCAAAGGTCCTCTCGAATTCCTTGACATGGTATTTAACATAGCGGTCCATGTTGGTCACCTGCATCATCTTAGTAGCATCAACTTTCCCAAGTCTCTCAATGTACACAGGGCGGCCTTCCTTGTCTACTCCGTGGTGTCCATGGGGATAGTATTCCATCACCTCCTTGATTTCAGTGAATTCAAAGTCCTACAGCAAGCACAAAATGTATAAAAATGAGACATTTGACAGATATGCTGTCTAACTTCTCAACTTCCAAGCTCTCCTGTGAGGTACCTCCATGATAGTGTCAGCACCAAATTCCTTCCTCCATTGAAGCATATCAGACCACATCTGTTTGGTTTTTTCAATATCAAATTTTCTAGCCTTCAAAAATCTGTACCATCAAAACATAGTGCCTAGGTCACTACAAGTACATTACTGTTCTACAAGTTGCACTGCATTCAATCTAGGACAATAAAAAATACTGCAAAAGTTGAAATTAAAAAAGGGAGAGGACCTGAGCATCATATGGTAATCATCATGTCTTGAGGGAAGCAGTTCTTCCAAAATAAGTGCCTGACGGAAAGCATCAACAGCCTGAACCTCCTCGGCATCGTGTACATCCTCAATGATGTCGAGTGTATCAACCGACATGACTTTGCTGCTTCTCCAACCCCTTTTGGTCAATGAATTTCTGAACTTAGAGGAGGCACTAATGGCTGCCTTCTTCAAAGAACCAATACGGGTCTTCCTCTCATCCTCAGAAATCTCAACATCAAATTTCTCAACTGCGGAAGAAAGATGTCAGACTTAAGATACATATAATTAGTTGACACTACCAACGAATATCTCTATCTTCCAACATTTCGTAGACCAATTTAGGAAATCATGACGAGATAAAATTTTATAGATGACATATCTAACATGAATATTATCACTCTGACATTACTGAGGATAAAATTCCAAGAAAGTACAAAGAGAAGAAAAGAAAAAGAAGAGAGAGATGATTACCGCGTTTGGGAGACAAAGGTCCGGACATGATGACACACACAGAAATTGCTTTTTGGGGAGCTCAAATTCGGTGACGCTGTAATGGGGCAGGAGTCAAGCACTCACAAGACAAAATGCCAGAACAAAGGCCCCCTGCCAAGTGCCTGCAAAAGTTTTCAAAATTTCACAAAATCAATAACCTTTATAAGAAAAGGGGAATGTAGAAAATCTGAAAAATGAAAATGGGTTTTCAAGATTGACTTGAAATAAATTCTGGGTATGTTCAAGAAATCATCTTGGAAATAGATTATGAAACTCAAATATATCAGAAACCTTAAAAGGAAAAAAAATGAATTGGAAAATACACAGTTATCGAATAATATATAGATGGGTTTTCAGAAATATCTTGCAAGCAACTGTGGGAATGTAATTTTTGCAAAATCAAAAGGCCCCAAAAAAATTGAGTTGAGAAATACAGATTTTTTTTTTTTTTTTTTGAAAAAAGGGTTTTCAAAATTATCTTGAAATAAACTATGGATATGTTCAGGTAATCGATTTCAAAACTCACAAAATCAAAAACTCCAAAACGTTTGAATAAGGAACTAAAAGGGTTTTGAAAATTAACTGGAAATATGCACAAGAAATCGACACCGAAAGCAAAATCGGGTTTAGGAGTACCTCCGCAAAGTGGAAAAGAAATTGGAGAAGGAGAAGAGATATTAAAACACCGAATAATGCTCTCCCTCTCCCGCCCTCTCTCTCTCTCTCTCTCTCTCTCTCTCTCTCTCTCTCTCTCTCTCTCTCGATTTCTTCCTTAAAACGCGGGGAGATGACAGCTAGGAACGACTGAACTATATCCGGATTAAAATCCCAAATAATTCTAAGAAAGTGAGAGAGAAAGAGAGATAAAAGTTAATTGTTGCAGTGGCTACTTTATTCTATTTGACGGAGTCGCTTGCCGTGGCTTCTATCTCAGAGAGAGAGAGAGAGAGAGAGGGTCTGCCGATATGCAAGCCACTCCGCTCAAATCTCAACAGTTCATCCCATTCAAACCCAATTTTCTAACGTCTATATTCGTTTCTAAAGAGAAACTATCACCTACTTCGCGAGACAAAGCTAAGAATAGATCTCCTTTAGCAAACCACATCCCATCCCATCCCATTGTTACCCCCCAAAGAATATGGAAATTCTTTTCTTGACCCCTTCTAAAAAAATTAGTAACAAAAAAGAGAGAGAATTTATCATTTAAGTTGATTGCAAAATTTTATTTTAATAAAATCAAAATTTTGTGAGTCAAAGTATCCGTAAACATTTTTAATATTTGTACATGAATTCTTTATTTTTTGATTCTTATTATAAAAAATTTTATATCAGATATATATACCAAAATTATCAAATTTTTTAATTAAAATTATTAGCATTTTTTATTAATTCAAATAAATATTTAATTTAGAATTTGCTAAAATATATCGGTATGAATTGACAGGTTACACTTACCCCATTTAATTTATCTAAAAATTTCCTTTTCTTACATCTTCAAAATTATGGGCCCCAATTATAATTTCAACTAAACCATGCAAAAGAGAAATTACATTACGAATTCATGTTCTAAGGGGTGATGTGTAAATTCATTTCTTGTGTCCACACCGCATGACCTGTCCCCCTACCGCACACAATCCGCGCCCACGGATACCGGCGTTGACTGGAAAACTCCAATCAAGATCGACCCCGTTAAATTTAACAACCAAAGCCAACACAAACACAACACGGCTTGATTCGAATGTCTGTTAAAAGTTTGGTTAGTCGAAAAATCTGTGCCAACGGAGTCGACCCAAATTTCGTACCTTTTTCTTTACTCCAACAACGTAAGGTCTTAGAATCAAACCTCGTCTCGCTCCTCAATGACTGCAAGTCTCTCGCTCAAACCAAACAAGTCCACGCACACATCATTCGTAAAGGACTTGACCAGTGTTGCTATGTTCTTACAAAACTTCTCAGGACCCTCACCAAATTTGAAGTCCCAATGGATACATACCCTAGAACTCTATTTAATCAACTTAAAAACCCAAACCCATTTATCTATACTGCACTTATTCGAGGTTATGCTATTAACGGACCGTTTAAGGAAGCTGTTTTTCTGTATGATTTGATGCGGAGAAAGAACATTAGTCCGGTGTCTTTTACTTTTACTGCGTTGCTTAAGGGTTGTGTTAGTGAATTGGATGTTTATTTGGGTATGCAAATTCATGGGCAAATAATTCTGGTTGGTGGGTTTGGTTTGGATTTGTATGTTGGGAATACTTTGATTGATATGTACGTGAAATGTGGGGCGTTGGAAAGTGGGCGTAAAGTGTTTGACGAAATGCGTGACAGAGATATGATCTCGTGGACTTCGTTGATCGTTGCGTATGCAAAGAGCAGTGATATGGTTGCTGCTCGTGAACTGTTTGATGGGTTGCCGATGAAGGATATGGTTGCTTGGACTGCGATGGTAACTGGGTATGCTCAGAATGCTAAGCCGAAGGAGGCGTTAGAGGTTTTTGAGAGGATGTTGGATTCAGGGGTTGGGGTGGATGAGGTTACACTTGTTGGGGTTGTTTCTGCTTGTGCTCAACTTGGTGCTGCTAAGTATGCTGAGTGGGTGAGGGACATTGCCGATAATTCAGGGTTTGATCCTACTAAGAATGTTGTTGTGGGATCAGCGTTTATTGACATGTACTCGAAATGCGGGAAGTTGGAGGATGCGTATAGGGTTTTTAGAGGGATGACCGAGAGGAATGTGTTCTCATATAGTTCGATGATTGTGGGGTTTGCAATGCACGGTTATGCTAATGAAGCAATGGAGTTGTTTCATGCCATGGTCAGGATAGGGACAAAACCAAATTGGGTTACTTTTATAGGAGTGTTTACAGCATGTAGTCATGCAGGCATGGTAGAAGAAGGTAAACGCTTGTTTAATACCATGGAGGAACGTTATGGTGTTACTCCATCTGCTGACCATTATGCTTGCATGGTGGATCTCCTTGGCAGATCAGGACATTTGGAAGAAGCTCATGAGCTCATAAAGAAAATGCCAATGAAACCTCATGGGGGTGTATGGGGTGCCCTTCTTGGTGCTTCCCGCATCCATGTGAATCCTGACATTGCTGAGATTGCAGCTGAAAACTTATTTGAGCTTGAACCAAATGGTATTGGAAATTACATCCTGCTTTCAAATATTTATGCATCGGCAGGAAGGTGGGATGATGTTTCTAGGGTGAGAATGTTAATGAGGAAGAAAGGTTTCAAAAAGAATCCTGCTTGTAGCATGGTGGAAGGACAAAAAGGGGTAATTCATGAATTCTTTGCGGGTGATATGAACCATCCAAAGTCTCTTGAGATAAAGAAGGCATTGGAGGATCTTTTGGCGAGGTTGAAACCTCAGGGGTATCAGCCAAACCTTAGCTCAGTGCCTTACAACATCAGTGATGATCAGAAGAAGCAATTACTAATGGCTCACAGTGAGAAGCTGGCATTAGCTTTCGGACTGATTAGTTCAAATGCTGGTTCTGTGATAAGGATTGTGAAAAACCTCAGAATATGTGAAGATTGCCACATTGTCATGTGTGGTGCTTCTGAAATCACAGGGAGGGAAATTATCATTAGGGACAACCTGAGGTTCCATCATTTTCGGCATGGAAAATGCTCCTGTGGGAATTTCTGGTGATTGAAGCTGGAATTTTCAGTTTATTGGGAGCATAAAACAGATGTAGCAGTGTAGTTGGGTGATGTCGCAAAGAGTTTGAGATAGCTTTTTCCTGTGCACAGCTTTCCAGGAAGCCACCTGAAACATGTTGTAGCAGAACTGCATTTCCAAAATTGCATCACTGGGTAATTCTTTTGGCACATGAGCAAGTCCTAATGAGTTTTGACCTCAGTGGTGTGACAAACCAGATACAGCTGCTGTATATGATAGATCGTCAAGACTGTTACACAGTGCCTAGGATTTGGATTAAAGTCTTGCTGGAGGTTGTAGTGCACTATCCTGCAGGTAAAGTAAAAGTCAAGGACGAGGATCCAAGCATTCTTATTAAAACAACCTTCTGGATCTGGATTTGGGGTATGGGGTATTGACACAAACAAGATTCAAAATTCCTGATTAGGCCAACAAGTACAAATCAAGTGACTTCTGAATGGTGAAAAACACTGTGGGAACACACTGATAGACATAATAGGAACAACACAATTGTGGTAGATGAATGCAAAGACTCAAAAGGCACCAGTTTCAGTGTAATTAGTTTCAAAAATACCAGGAGGATGAAAGGCAAGCCCATGATGATTGCAATCAGAGAATGGTGTCTTGCCCTCTGGTCTATCTGAGGATAATACAGTATTTGTCTGTATAAGGAGGGACATAGTTTGGTAAGGTGGCCCTTTTTGTTGTTGGAGTTGCCAGCTATCTTTTGAGCGCTGCGTCCATGGAGCACAAAATGGTAAGCGTACCAGTTGTAGAATGTTAATTGCATTTGATAGATAATAAGAAATCCTTGTACTGGAGAGCAAAGTTGCGGGCCCAATTTTTCTGATAATGGAAACTGTCTATTCTTGCTTCCGAGCACTTCATATTTCACGTCTTTCGGATTGGTTTCAGTTAACTTGTCAAATTTCTGGCATTCTTGATCTATTATCAATGTAATTGAACAACTGCGGTTACAAAGACTGTTAATATGTTAGCCTTGATACTTGGTTGCTTTTACTCCTGTATAAAGTTGAAATTTACTCTTGAGCTTAAGGTGGTAACCTGTGAGATGGAGACAGACATAGATAGAATGAGATATAAGAGGTATGTATTCAGGAATATGTCTTGCATGACTTATATAAATCCACTGCTAAATGCATTTTGCGGACAAGACAAACAGCCTAGAACACTAGTGCACATCAAGTTATTTTGTACTTGGAAGCAAATGAAGCCAGTGAAAAGTCCCTCCTAGAACAAAGCTGCTAATGAAGTTCACCAGGGCTATTACTGCTTTTCTGCTTTGATGATCTCATGACTCTGCCCTTCCCCTGCCGTGCTCCTCAGCTCAAATGGCTTTGTGCTTGTCCTCAATCTCTGGTGGGTGCACCTTACTTGGCAGGGCAATTTCACTCACATCTACATTCAACTCACTAGAGACGATGACTTCAACAAATGGTAGATGTTACAGAAACAATAAAGCCGGCTAAATATAAGGGATGGAGGCTTACAGTGCTGTTCACACCAATCCGTGCATCAATGCCGCATGGCCAACCAACCAGTATGCCGGAGCTTGGGGTTTTTTTGAATATCAGCCATTGTCAATTGGAATTAAGATAGATTGGAGACTTACGGAAGCTTTTAAAATGAGAGACTCTGTATGTTATGGTTAGGACTGATGGAGGGACCTACTATCTAGGCAGAAGGTTTATATATACAGGCCACAATGGAAAAGTTTGCAGGATTATCAGATTAGGAGGAAAGGAAACAAGATAAGGAAGGAGTTCTGGACAATCTGTAGCTCCATTGTATTGTTGTCTTGGCTTGTCATATGTAAACTTCTTTGGGTAGAGTTTTGGTTGATGGGCCCATTAAACATAACAAGTAATGCAATAGAATTTGAATATTCTTTGGAGGGGACCCTTTCCTTCACTCAAATTTGAACATTTCTTTGGTAGGGACATTTAAATAGGCATAGGCACGACGTCTATCCAAGGGCCAAGTTAACGCGGATAATTTTGCAGGACTATAAGATTAGGATGAAAGGAAACACAGCGTTTTAGAGAGGAAAAGACAAAAATGCAGTGTTTAGGAGCAGGAGAACCGAAAAAAAAAAAAAACACTTTAGAAATTTGGCATAAATGTTTTTAATAAATTTATTTTTCTTTAAAATCAAAACCTGTATTTGTTCCAAAAGGGTTCGGATTATTACAAGGAGAGGTTAAAAGTGCGTACATAAAAAAAAAAAAAAAAAAAAAAAAAAAAAAAAAAACATATGTTATGCTCTCGCAGTTTGTCACACTCTAGGCATTTCTCTACACGTAGCCCATTTGTGATTAGGAGGGATGGTCGTCAGCTTTTGATTCGGCTTATGGTGCTGATGTCCCTCACCAAAATCACCAATTCCAGAGCCACTGGTCTAGAAGTCGTGGTCTCGCCAGTGTGCTGCTGATCGTCCTGCCCTGTGACTTCCTGGCACTATCTCTTTAAATCTTTACCATCAGTCCCTTGTTCTCCTTCTTCCAACATCTCCATCTTCCTTGGACTTTAAAAATAAAACACACGTTGACATAATGTTTTTCAAATACGCAGACACGCACGCTTGTGTACACACACACACACACACGTGTATTGATGTCTAACAATTAACCGAAAAAATTTCCCCCTTTAAAATGTGTTAATATGTACTCTGTCAGTTTCACTTTAACGTCACTTTTAAGATTTTTTTTTTCGCTTCAAGTGTGATTTTAGAAAATCAAGAAAAAGTATTAATTTTTTAAATTTTATTCTTATCTTTTTTATCTCATTAAAATTTTAATTTCATTACTATAAAATTGATTTTTTAATATGGTAGTTTAATCTATTAATATTATTTTTTTTTCAGAACGTAATAATCTTAAAAGATACATGAAGTAAAGAGAATTTAAAAGGGTTAAAAATTGAAAGTGTGGGACTTACATCTTCTCCTGGCAGCTTCTTTTTTACCTTCTCCTTTTTTGAATATTATATCGATCGGTATTCGAAATATTATATTTTGATTAATCCGATTCGAACACTTATCAAATCCATTTTAAATAACAGTTCATCTAATATAAAATTTTTTATTTTTAAATTTTAAATTCAAAATTTAATTAAAAAAATTTAATATTTATTAAGTTTCTTTTACCTTTCTCTTTCCATCCCTTCTTGTTTTGAAAAATTATAGACAGGAATGGCCTTATATAGTGTCGGCCCAAGTCCACCAACGATGCCGTAGATAACAGAGATTGGATCGGAGGTGTCCATTCTAAAAAGTCGTCGTCTTGTCGTGACGTTTTTCCTCACGCAAGTTAGGATGCACTTCTACTTCTTGGTAAGGGACGGCTTCCCTTTAAACGCGGGGTTTTCTTCCTACCAGAACTTGCTTAAGATAAGATAATAGAAGTACAGAGATTGAAGCTCGTGACCATCTTTTAGTGATAAAATCAGTTATCTTCTTTATTGCAAATAATTCAATGTTATAAATCCTAACGATTCTTCTTTTTGTTTAAACTTTTTATTGCTAAGTGAGAAAGGCGACTAGTGTTATTATTTTTGAAAATTAACTTTCAAAAATATCATATATTTATATTATTTTTTAAATTAATTTTCTCATTTTTGCCGGCTCATCATCTTATGATATTTGGTTTTGTTTTATTTATGATATTTTATAAACGATTTGTGAATCTAATAACATAATATTAAAATTTTTTAATTAAAACTTAGAGTTCGAATTTTAAAAATAGAAAAATAGAAATATGAAAAATTAACCCTTAAATTAGACTGTATAACTATTCGAATCGAATTAGTCAGATTTTTAAATACCGATAGTTAAGTATAAAAAAAATATATAGTTCCCTTTCGTGTATTGTTTTATAGTTTATCTTGCAAAGGGAACACACACACACACACACACACACATATATATATATATATATATATATATATATATTTATATGTTCAAAGCTACCTAGGTCACATGGACTTGCCTCTCCATGAAAAGGAAAGCGGGTTCTTCAATTTCTTTTAGAAAAGCCCAGATTTATCTATTGAGATGTGTAACCTAATTTATATAAAAATAAAAATAAAGACGAAATAATACAAGAAAATGATATTTTGTAAGAATAAAGAACATAAAAATATAAAAAAGACGTAAATATAGAAAATATAAAAGTTTTTATATAAATATTAATTATTTTGATAAATAACTTAAAATTATAATTATAATTAAATAAATAAATAATTTATTAAATATAGAAAAAACATGTAAATATAAAAAAATATAAAAATTTTTATGTAAATATTAATTAATTTAGTATATTGAGATATTTGAAATTTTTTTTCTATTTTAGCAATAAAAAACGATAATATTAAAAAGTTTCTATATATATATATGAGTGTGTAACAATCTCCGATCTTTTTATTTTTATTGACGTATATAAATGAATGTGAATTGAACCTTTGATCATCTCAACCAAGGTCCGCCAAAATACCTAAAGCCGAACCAGTGTAACAAAAATAAAATGATCAAAGCAGCAAACCCCCCCTGCTCCGGCTGAGATTTTCCAAAGCTCTAAGATCAGCTTTTTTTGGTAAGAATAGCAACAAAACAAAGGACGCCCAAAAAGACTAAGAACCCAAATCCACAACTCTAGTAGACTTTCACTACTTGGAATGGCTCTCTCATATTGAGAAATTCTGTCTAATGCCATTCCATCACAGAATCCATTGACAGCTGCATAAATGATTAGAATTTGTTTTTCAATTGGAAGTGGTGCATATTGTGGTTGTTTCGGTACTTCTGTCATCCGCCTATCCTAAGAAACCCCTCCCCCATTACATCTGCCGAGAGAAGATTGACAAGATCCTGCGGAGGATCATCCAAGACTACAACACCAGGATTAGCTCTGAGGCCCATCTTTGCAAGGATTTCAGCGCACCCATTAGTTCTAAGGTCAGCTCTGTATGCACACATTCAACACTTACTTGCATCAGACCCTTACATAAGTTGATTACTTATCTTCGTATTTTTGCTGATAAAAAGTGATCCACAAGATGTTCTATGACCCCTAAAATTTTAAAATTGTATTTTATTATATATTTTAAAAATTGAAATTAAGCAATCATATGAATGTATTTATATTATATTATATTATATTATATTATATATTTAGTTCAAAGTAACTTCAAATATGATGTGAAAGTATAGCCATGGCTTCTATGCTTATCAATCGAATCCCATCTGCTGATTGGAGATATATTTATAAATGAGAAATAGAAACCCCCCAAGTTGTTTTTCATTTTATTATTATGATTGATTACAAAAAGGTCATTTAATTTAGGAGAATTTTCTCATAATAAAGATGGAAATTATAAATAAATCAAAAAATAGGGATATATTTAGGGCATGCTTCATTAAAATGAAATAGAATCAAGAATCGAATTAAAAACTCATATAATTTATTTAAATTAACAAAATAATAATAAAGATTTTCTACACAAATTTTTATATTTTAATATTGTAAAAATAGTTATTAGGAAATTTAAATGAGAAAAATTCTCGGGCCATTATCCCCCAAGGGATATAAGTGCCATTATAAATTTTATAAATTATGAGTCTAATTTTCATTCTTTAAGTTAAAAAAAATAAATTAATTAAAAAGGCCAGAAACGCGAGATCACATTAAACAAAGCCAATTTCAATAAATAAATAAATAATTAAACAAAGCCAATTAACCAAGGAGTATATACAGAAAGGCGCTTTTTTATCATGCAAACCAACGCCTTTGTAATATAACAAGCTTAGTGATAATGTAATTATGTTCAAAGACCAAACTGACCACCTTTTCTGGGTGGTTTCTTTGTTGAGAGAAGATGAGCTACCTCAACCCTATTAAACCCTGCAAGCAGTCTATCTTATACCTCTAAACAGAAGATTAGGTTGGTCATCTCTTCACCTTCTGTCCTACCCATGTCACCCCATCCCCTGTTTAGAAAAATTTTTCCCTCTCACACCATTTGGCACTTAGAAGCCATGAAAGACATTCCCCACCAACACCCTCAAAGGAAGAACATTGTTGGATCAAATTCTAAAATTTCTCTAACCGGGGTGGGGGAAGGGAAATGCACCCTATTTAATAAGGACAGGTCCTACATTTTCAGATAATTCTTAATTTCATCCTAATTTCATATGATAATATTCTCCTTGAGTTCGAATTGAGATTTATAGATTCATATCGCAAAATTATATCACAGACAAAGATAATATTTATTTTTTTTTAAAAAAAAAGGTAACAACTGAAAATATAAACAAGCACACAAATGAGAGGAGGCCTCGCATACGCATATGTAGGCTCTCGCATCTCTTGTTTATTACAACCTTTTATCGGACCCTAAATTTGTCACACAAATTGAAAGGCACTTCTCTATATGCAGCCTAATGACTGTCATGATGACCAGGAAGTTTCTCTTTGATCTTCTCCATGATTCCTTTCTTCTCATGGTGCTGATGTCCCTCACCATCCCCCCCAGTCCCGTAGCCACCGGTAGCCGTGGTCTCGCTGGCACTGGCATGGTGCTGTTCATCCTTGTGACCCCCGGGCAGCTTCTCCTTTATCTTCTCTTTAAGTCCCTTCTTCTTTCTCCTGCCTCCATGCCCATCATCCTCCGACTAATTTAAAAAAAATAACAATAAATAAATAATCACAATGACTCATGTACAATTATTGGCATATCTAACAAATAATTTTTGGTGAATAACATCTCGTCTTGGACCCACAAAATTGATAGTTTTCAAAGGCCAAAATTCGATTACGATCGATGCAGAAGCAACAAACTTTGCGTTAATATAGAATAGTACAATCATTAATAAAATATGAATGATAGAACAACCGTGTAATAGAATTAAAAGATTTAGAGAAGTTTTGAAATTAGAAGAAGGGGACTTACAGAACTAGAACTGGAGCTGGAGCTGCCAGAGCGGTGGAAAATGCCACCGCCATGGTGCTGCTGCTGCTGGCCTTGGCCACCACCGGCCATTGGTGGTCTGTCATAATAAGGGTCAGTGCCAGCACCACCACCCCCAAAAGGTACACCAGTGCCGGTGGCATATGAACCCATGGTGCCTGTTTGGTGAATTGGGTTCCCATACTCATCGGTTTGGCGAACCGGGTTTCCATATTTGTCTACTTTATCTGCCATATGAACAAGAAAAGATTGGTCTCTAAAGGTGTCAAGAAAGTGAACTTGGAAAGATGCTTTGGAGAGATGAAAGAGCGAGATGGGATTATATAGGCTCAAGTCCACCAATGATGTGGCGGATGATAAACAGACTGGACTGGACGTGTCCACTTGTAAAGCCCACACGTAGTCCATGACACTGTATCTTTCTGCCACGTTAGTTTTGGACGCTGCGGTGGTTGCGGTGCCGGATTGTCACACGTGTCTTTTTTTTTTTGTTTTTTTAAATCATCAAATTCAAAATCTTACATACGGATAACACGTGGCTTCTTGTGATGATCTGGGTTGTGGGACCAACAGACAATCCATTAGTGGTATGGATGCTATGCAATTGACAATTTATATTAGCTAATTTACAAATAGATAATTTATAAAATTTAAGCACTTTTAAATTAGTTACAAATATTTTTAAATTAAACGAAAAATCTTTAAAATTATTTAATAAAAATGTTACACTAAATTTATTTAATATTTGATTTTTCTTAATTTATAATTTTTTTTAAAATATTATAAATAAAAATTACAAGACATTCAGGTGGCCCGGGAAGCTTGAGGTCCAGCAAAACCGCAAAACCAGCCCACAGAACGAAACGCTGAGAGAAATCGGCCTTGAATGAAAAAACCCTAACTATACCCAATTCCTCTCGCTCTCACCAGTCGACACCGCTTATTGCAGTGAGTATCGGCGGCGATAAACGCAGACTCTCTTCCAGCGGCGGCCACTCTTTATTGACTCTCTCTCTCTCCTCCCGGAATTTGCAGCTGATCTTCTTTGTCTCTTCGTTTTCTTTGCAATTTGAAGGTCTCTCTCTCTCTCTCCTATCATAGTAATTTTGAAGTTTACAACTAATTTCTAAAGCTTTTTTTTTTGCTTCATATTGTTATTGTTCTAATTTTCATCCCTATACATATTTTTTTTAGCTCTCCGTTGAAAAGAGAAAGGTTAATGCCCGGAGAGGGGATTTTTACTTGTTGATCAATCAACAATCAGAAGGTAGACAGATTTCAAAAAAAAAAAAAAAAAAAAAAAGAAATTCTCATTTATCGTGCATTTTTAGAATTTTTAACTGAACAAGATTATTATGTGTGGGAGTTTGCATTTTTTAGATATTAGTAGTTTCACTATATATTAGTAGATGAACGATTTGAATGTTGCAGACATCTAGTAATTGCTGGATTTTTCATAAATATGTTTATCTTCTTTTTGCCCCAGCGGACGGGGGGATGGGGGAAGGGGCAGCCGCCTGAAATCTTAAGTGTATATATATAATTTGAAAAAACTATATATAACCCCAAATTCATGTTGTACTTTGCCCCCATATAGATTTTCTGTTGGGCCTCTTCTAGTAGAGTACATCAAAAGTTGATTTCCTAAAGTATGCTTGGTAAAATTAGAGTAAATGATTTTTTTCTTGTTAAAGTGTACTTGGTAAAATTAGGATAATAAGAAGCTTAGAAGAACTTGAAATTCTGGTTTGCTCATTTCAAAATGACTGTTTTAGTTATTTTGACGATTTGTATGTTTCTATTTTTATATGTACTACATAATAAATATTCATGTGCAATTATATTAAAGTTGAAAAGTTAAATCGATTTGGTAATGACATTAATAGAAGCCTTGCCTTAAATCACATCATCATGGGTACACTTCGCTGCGGTTAAAACTAATGAAGTAATTTTCATTTTTGTTGTTTATTTTATATATGCAGAATGATAACAAATATATGTTGGGTACCTAATGGAGCGGCAAAATCTGTCCCAGATGTGGCTGATCCACCAACTCGAGAAGAACTTGAAGAGGTCGTAAAGAATAGCACTTTGGAAGATGTTGAGGAGATTGTAAAGGGTGGAGCTTTCGACAGAATGTAAACATTTCTGAATTCTCTTTCACAATCCCATTAAGCCATCATCCATTTTGTTTATCAAGAATGAAGTTTGATTGTCTGAATTGTTTTCCCTTTCAATACCATTGAGAAGACGTACTCATTGCTTGATGTTTGAGATTTGACTTTATTTTCACAATATGATTTATTTAAGATTCACTGGACAGAATATTGATATTCATTGACTACAATATCTGGGATTCAACAATACGTGAACTTAAGGTCCATATTGGAAAATTTGCATTTAAAGTTCTTAGCATGGCTCTTCAAAACTGTTCCTAACGAGTTTTTTTGGTGTTACAAATATAATATCTTTGGAGTAATAATCACATGTTGAGGAAGAGAGCCAAATGCATTGGATTTATTCCATCAGTGCATGTATCATAAACATTTTGCCTTTTTTGATCCCTTTGTTTTGAAAATAGAGAGGGGGGATATGTTATATTTTATATTGTTCTTTGGTTGTGACTGCAGGGAGGGGAATGAAAGTGAGGATGATGACACAGACATGGATGTTGATGCTGCCAGGCAGTCTGATGAGGCTGCCCAGGCATTAGCTGTTGCAGCTGCTCTTGGCAAGAATTGTGAGAATGCAGAGTCAGCAACCAATTCCCAGGATATAAATGATGCTATGAAGGAGCTCAACATGGACGATTATGATAAGGAAGATAATGGTAGGTTTTTCAGCAAATGCACCGCTTTTTTTGTGTGGATTAGCTTATTGGCAGATTATCCCTTTTCTTATCCTTTGTATTTAGATTATTTAAATCTAGACCCATGCACAATTTTTATGTTTTAAGTCATAATTATTTCCCATTGGTGCAAAAAGATGTGGCCTTTGCTAGGCTGATACTTATATCTTCCCTGTTGATTGTAGGCATTGTGATCTGTAACTCAGATACATACTACCCAAGCAATGACGTGGATCCTTATCTGATAGATAAAAATGTGAGTCCATCTTTGTTTGCGTTTGACTCCATATATTCTTTATGCTCACATCTTTTTTGTGCTTACAATTATGACAGGCTATTGACTCTGAAGAGGAGGAGGACATCACGATAAAACCAACAGATGTTGTAGTAATTGGCGCACGTAGTGAGGAATTCCTGAGTCTGCTTGAGGCATGTATTTTTCTAGTAAACACACTTCCTTCCCTGTCTTCCTCCTCCCTGACACTGATGCATGCAAACAGGTTAATATTATTGAGGATACAAAAGATGGTATTCTGAACTTGTATAACCACCATGATATTGTCCTACCAGCATTTCCCCTCTGTACAGCATGGCTTGATTGCCCCCTGAAAGGTGGAGAAAAAGGTACTATATGCAGATTTAAAACAAAGTTAGTATTTTCTTTATGTGTTCTTTTGCATGATCCTCTTCGATATATATTTTTTTTCCAAATCATTAGCACTTTTAATTGATTGATTTGATTGTTTATTGGGAGATGTATCATGGTGTATTTTTCAGAACTCTTCTATCTATGGCACTTGTCTAATGCATCTCCAATTTTAGCTTATAATTGGTAATCTGGGGGTCATCATTATTTATTTCTCCTAAAATTCGTTACAGCATTGACCAGAGATTATGAGGCCTTCGATGGTGTTTTGCTACATTTTCTGATGTTTGCATTATGCTGTTATGTTCCCTTCTCAAACACTTCTTTCTGTCCCTTTAGTAAGTATTCTTTACTGCATCTGTGGTTTTTGCAGGAAACTTTATTGCTGTGGGTTCAATGGAACCTGCCATCGAAATATGGGACCTTGACATTGTATGTTAATGAACTCTTATTTGATCAAGATGAAGAAAAAACATTTGCATGACTATCTGATGTGGTTTTCTATCCTTAGATTGATGAGGTAGAACCATGCTTGGTGCTAGGTGGGGTAGCTGAGAAGAAGAAGAAAGGAAAGAAGGTAATGTGCTAAGCTCCATCTTGGTTCTGCATGAGTGCTAATTTCCACCACCTGCTACTTGACTGGTGGTGGGTTACAATTTTTTGAAATTGCTTTCTGTGTGGAAATGTCATCTGAATCTGCCGCTTATTTGGTGACAAGTAGAACTCTGTGGTTTGAGCATATTTAATTGGTGGAACCAGTTTGTAGACGTGGAAAATTGGTAATATGAATATGGAAATGATGTGTCCAAGGTTCCAGTTGAATACTAACTATTGTAGATACCTCTATATCATTTATCATCAACTAATTAGCTATTGGAATTTTAGTTTTTTTATATTTTTGTGTGGAGCTGAAGTTTATGGTATTGTAATCTGCATTATTGCTGTAACTAATTTGTGTGATTTTTGTTGCAGCAGAAGTCAGTCAAGTACAAAAAAGACAGTCATAGAGATTCAGTTCTTGGCCTAGCATGGAACAAGCAATTCAGGTTTCCCATAGAGCTAATTTTCTTAATCTTAGTTTGATGTCATTGTGCATGTCACGGCCTCATTTATCTTTATCTTATATATACCAAGTACAGAAACCTACTTGCCAGTGCAAGTGCAGACAAGTCGGTCAAGATTTGGGATGTGGCTGCTGGAAAATGTAATGATACAATGGAGCACCATACAGACAAGGTTAGAGATCTGTCTTGGCAGTGCTTTCTCATTGGAGATACATAAATATCAAGGCAGTTAGTATATGATCCATGCCCCTTGTCTCCTAAATTACTGGTAAATGATCTGTCAGCTTGATCTTTTGGATAGAATGGAGGCTCCAAGGCTTAGTTCAGTGACTTGTGCACCAATGTTCTTTTAGAACAATTGGCTTGACCAGCAGAATTGGCGTATTGTGAGTTTGACCCACAAATTAGCTCTTCACTTAGTTCTGGGTTGATGTTAAACTAACTCAAATGGAGTAACCCCCTTGGGGTGACAAACCTCTCATGCATTCTCATTTGTTATTTTGGCTTGTTTAACTCCAGATGAGCTTCTTAGATTTGTGAAAGAACTGTGTACCACTAGTTTGAGTGCATGTGTGTATGAGAGAGAGGGGTATATGATATCAATTGAGGACTTAATAAGATTGGATCATATCATTTAAGTAATGGAAGAAAAAAATAATGGTTCCAACTTTTTCTTTTGCTGGAAGAGTTCTGAGGGGGATGGCTTAACAATGGTATCCTGATCGTCTTCCTTTTGATGTTGTACCAGGTTCAAGCCGTTGCGTGGAATGATTTTGCACCTCAAATTCTCATCAGTGGGTCTTTTGACCATTCTATTGTTATGGTAATTACGAGGATAAGTTTCTTATAATTATTCCAATTTTTTTATTCTGAGAGTCTTTTCTCTTATAAGTGTGCGTGTGCGTGTGCACTTGGGTGTTCTTTTCCTGAAAAGACTATAGACCCAATTCTTGCTTAGCTGAGAGATATCTGCAATTAAATATTTTGGCATGTTTTTGATGGGAGAATATGGATGTCGCTTGTTGCAGAAAGATGCGAGGATACCTTCACATGATGGTATTAAGTGGTCTGTTGCTGCTGATGTTGAAAGCTTGGCATGGGATCCACATACGGAGTACTCTTTTGTGGTTTGTGTTTCGACCTATTTTTAATATTTTAATTTTCTTTTTCCTTTTGAAAGAAACTTTGTTGAAGCAAAATCAAGGAAGAAACTTATCTCGAGTTAGTGTGGTGTACCAAAGAATTAGTTGCTCCAATTCCTGTTGACTTTGTTTGCAGGTCAGTCTAGAAAATGGTACCATTCAAGGTTTTGATATCCGTGCTGCAACACCCGACTCTGGTTCCAGCTCAAAACCTAGTTTCACTCTACATGCACATGACAAAGCCGTTACATCAGTTTGTTACAATCGTAAAGCACCAAATGTATGTACCCTTAATTTCATCATCTAGTTAGAGATTTGCTTGGTTTGACTCTAATTCTGCTCCATTTCCCGTGTACCTTATCTTTCGGCAGCTTCTTGCAACTGGTTCTACGGACAAAATGGTAATGTCACTACTAAAAATTTATTTCTTTTTGCATTTTCTGGCCTTAGACCTCGTGGAGACTTTCTCCAATAAACATTTTTTGTTCTTTCTTTTGGCCCTGTGCCTGTAGCCAACCATGGATAATTTCTAAATAATTGTTGCTTCTTCTGCTTGAAGGTCAAGCTTTGGGACTTGTCAAATAACCAACCATCATGTGTTGTAACTAAGGAACTTAGAGCTGTAAGTGACTGTATATTCTGATCGATTGTCCGCAAAATACATGTTCTAGAATCTTACACTTTCATTTTTTCTTGTTTCATATGGCATCTTTGCTTGGTTTTTCACGGCTGTTACTATTTTCTTGAAAATGTTTCTAGGGAGCTGTATTTTCGGTTTCCTTCTGTGAAGACAGGCCCTTTTTGCTGGCAGTAGGGGGATCCAAGGGGAAATTGAGGGTGAGTTGGGATAATTTTTTGTTGTCCATCCCTGCCTTAACAATCGTCTCTTGCTCCAAGTGAAAGGTGATAATCTTTTCTTTGATTTTTGTAGATATGGGACACGTTTTCTGAAGATGCAGTCTGTAGGAGATATGCGAAAACCACCTGAAGCATTCCCTATACCCTAATGAGCATTACTCTGTTGAGTTGAAATTGGAGTTAATGAAAAGCCGGAGTGTTGTTCTATCCCCCCCCCTCCCCTCTCTCAGCAGCAGAGGATAGAAAAAAAGTTTTGATCTGTAGGTTTGTGGTTCAAAATGATTGGAATGATGTGAAATATGATTGCTAATACAATATTTGTTTGTTTAACTGAGGTAAAAGTCATTCATTCCTCTTTAGATCTTCAATTTCCAATTCAAGAATTTCCGGGAGGACATTTTTGGCCTTGACAAGAATATTGTAGGGTTTATAATTTTGTTCTTTAACAGTTAAATTCTTTTTTAAAATTTGATTTCTTAATTGTTTATTAAAAGATAATTTATAGTCTAATTTGTACTTATGATTATAGATTTTCAAGCCCAGAAAAGAGTAACAATGGCATTCCTCTTTTTTACCTTTTGACTCGGCTGCGGTCAATAAACAAATATTTATTATTAAATCTTTTTGGTAAAAATTTAAAATTTATTAAATTTTGACCAATCAATTTATACACTTACTCGAGTGTTTACTCCCATCATCTGTGATCTTTTTCTTATATGTATCTATTCTCTTGAATGTCTTGTTCTTCTCACCGTCTTACTTTGGCACCTCTCTCGCAAAAGCAACAAAGAAATTATACCCATGTGGTATTTTCATCTAAAATACTAAATTTTCTTAATCAAAATATAGAGAGTCGATTTCTTAATTGAGTTTCACAATTTTTTCAATTGGATTAATTAGATTTTCAGATAACAGTAGTCGAGTATCAAAAAGAAAACACCCATGATGTTTTTAATTTTACAATTTCAATTTGTAAAAGTATTTTTATTTTAAATAATGAAATAGCGTTTAAAATTGACAATTAATTACTGTTTTTTTAATTTTATTTAAATTAAAAGAATTACCTAAACAAATTGAAAAAAAAATTATTGCTCCCAAGAATTATCGCCCACAAAGATGAAATACTAATTTCTAAAAACTTCTCACCACTTTTAATTGTATTTGGTAACATTTACTCTTATGGAGAAGTCAAAATTACCTTAATTAGGGCACGATAAAGCACTAAGGAGCAAGAAAATAATAATATTATGGGATAGAAAAAGATTTTTACTTCTCTCTCCTTTTTCTTTCTTTATAAAAAGGGTAAAAATTAGTAAAATTAACAAAAAATGTAAAATATATATATATATATTTTTTAAAATGTAATTAAACAAAAAATGAATAATTTTTATAAGAGTAATTTTACTCGAAACACATTTTACGGGATCTACTTGGAGTAGACTAAGGCGTGCCTTACTCTGTAAATGGATGAAAAGACTAAAATGGACATCCTCAGGCTTCCCTCCTCGTCAAGAAACACCAATAGCCAAACTCTTCAACAGATCAAACATTACTTTGCTCTTGCTCTTCTTCAGAAAGTCCGCAACCCTCTCTCTCTCTCTCTCTCCCTCTCTGCAGTATAAGGTAACCTCTCTCTCTCTCTCTCTCTCTCTCTCTCTCTCTCTCTCTAAGCTTTCACGCTATTACACTCTGTGAAGATCTACCGTGAGTCCGATTCAATCTACAAATTCTTAGCGTCGTACTTGTTTTGATGTAAGATCTTCATAAGCATGATTCGATTGCTAGAGATTAGCAGTGAAGTAATATTTAAGATAGTGGCTATCGAGGGTTTCGTTAAGGGAATCATGGTGGTGATGATGATGAGAATTAGGGCTTTTTGGAAAATTTAGTGTTCATTCACACCTTAAAATCGGTAATGTTAAGAAACTGAGCTATGTCATTCCATATATTCGCACTACTAGAATAGGAAGAGTAATCTTTGTTGTAATTTTGTGAACAAATTGGCATTGGGCATTTCTTAGTTTTTTGATTATGTTTAACGGAATGCCTGAACCGGCTTGCTTAGGTTTCTATTGATGTTCAAGGTCTGATGAAGTGTGTATTAGTGCCTGAATGCTTTGAAGTAATTACTTAAATGGTGGCTAGCGTGGGTTTCAAGAATTGAAGGAAACATGTTCAAGGTCTGATGATGATGAAGTTGAGAATCAGGGATTTTGAAAGATTTAGGGTTTGCTCACACGTTAAAATGGGTAGTCATGTTTAAGCAACTGAGCTATGTCATTCCCTATTGTCGCACTACTTGGATAGGAAAAGAGTAAATTTTGTTTTGTGAACACATTGGTAATGGGCATTGTTTTGTCATTTGATGGTGTTTGACAAAATGTCAGAACCGGAGTAGTTAGGCTTCTGTTGATGTTCAAGGGCTGCCAGTGTGATGTTGTAACCCAAATATTATATTTTCCTCTTCATTAATTAAGGATAGATCTGACGGGTTGTCTTACCTAGTGCATTCTGCATGTTCTGCTAGTTTAATGTACATTGTATCAGGTTCTTAGTCATTAAATTGTGTTGCTTTATGTAATTTGGTGGTTTTTACTTGTGCTTGTGTATGCGATCGATGCTTATGGTTCGTAGATGAATTTTAGCAACTTCCCAATAAAGAATACTATTATTCTACGTATTGTTTAATCCAATTTTACATGACAGATAAAGTTGACTTATGGCTTCCTCTTAGTGTATTTTATTAGAATTGTTCTACTTGAAGTTCTTGAGAAAATTTAAAAAAAAAAAAAAATCAATTTAGAACTTGGCTTCTCAAGAATGAGTTCTTTGACGTGCCTGGGCTCAAGCGGCATGCCTTGGGCTACCAATGGGGCCAAAATTTGGATCCTTCTCACTAGAACAAGAATTTGAAGCTTTATTTCTCATACATCTCATACCCGTGATCTGAAATACTTTAATGAATTATGTGTTGCTATCGCACATTTGATGAAGAACTCGCGATGTATCAACTAGTTAGCTTGCTTTTATTTCCTTTTTTTGTTCTTCCCTTGAGCTGAAGTTAACAGCCATGCTGTTTTGTTATGAAGGAAATTCCATGTTTGTCCAGGCTGTAGCTTTTCCATTCGAACTTCAACAATTTTCATGATGCGCCCATCACGAATGTTTACCCTTCTGTAATTTAAAGAAAGCCTTAGCTACAGAAAATTTCACAGAAAAAGATTTACTTAGAAAAAAGCATATGAGTTTAGTTTTGCTCAAGATCACAATAAGGGGGATAGGCTGCAAAAGATATTCTGCTAGTCAAAACTTATTAGCAACTGTCTATTGTGGCTTCTTATATGGCTGCCTGATCTTGAGATATTCTCTGTTGACCAATTGCAAATTTTGCTTGTTTCTCATAACTATCTTGTATCCATTCTGTCTTTC
Source organism: Dillenia suffruticosa (assembly GCA_033439265.1). Classification (NCBI taxonomy): domain Eukaryota; kingdom Viridiplantae; phylum Streptophyta; class Magnoliopsida; order Dilleniales; family Dilleniaceae; genus Dillenia; species Dillenia suffruticosa. The sequence continues at coordinate 1,321,744 of JAVTVX010000012.1, read as the reverse complement.
TGATGCTAATAATTTTCATGTTTGTTGATATTTGTTATGCTGTGATTTATATCCTCTATTTGTGCAGTAATATACGAGATGTCTCGGAGGTATGATAGCCGCACCACGATCTTCTCTCCAGAAGGTCGGCTGTACCAAGTTGAATATGCCATGGAAGCAATTGGAAATGCTGGAAGTGCAATCGGTGTTTTGTCAAAGGATGGGGTTGTCTTAGTTGGTGAAAAGAAGGTGACATCCAAGCTCCTTCAGACATCAACATCTACAGAGAAGATGTACAAAATTGATGATCATGTTGCATGTGCTGTGGCTGGGATAATGTCTGATGCAAACATCCTTATCAACACAGCAAGAGTACAAGCCCAGCGCTATACTTACTCTTACCAAGAACCGATGCCTGTTGAGCAGCTGGTACAGTCTCTTTGTGACACCAAGCAAGGCTACACGCAGTTTGGTGGGCTCCGTCCTTTTGGTGTTTCTTTCCTTTTTGCAGGGTGGGATAAGAATTTTGGATTCCAGCTCTACATGAGTGACCCAAGTGGAAACTACGGTGGTTGGAAGGCTGCAGCAATTGGAGCAAACAATCAGGCTGCCCAGTCGATGCTTAAGCAGGATTACAAGGATGATATCACGAGGGAGGAGGCTGTGCAGCTTGCCTTGAAGGTTCTTAGTAAGACAATGGACAGTACAAGTCTCACTTCAGATAAGCTTGAATTGGCTGAGGTTTTTGTCTTGCCTTCTGGAAAAGTTAAGTATCAGGTATGCACCCCTGAGGCCCTGAGTAAGTTATTGGTGAAGTTTGGGGTGACTCAATCAGCTGCAGAGACTTCTTGAGTTTCTTATTTCAATGTGGACATGATTTTCTCGACTAAATTTAAACTTCCTCATTTAGCTTATGTACTTGTTTCAATTTGACTCGTAAAAACATTACACAGAAGCCTACCATGGTCTGTCTCCAATGCTGAAAACGCTATGTTTCGTGTTTAAACATTTCTGTGCAGACATTACTTTAGGATTCGCATTTGAGATGTTTGGTTTCTAAACATTTCTGTCCAGACATTACTTTAGAATTCCCATTTGAGCGTGTTGGTTATGATTGCCTTGACAGCTGGAGTTGGCCTCAACTCACAAGTTTAGTTTATCATCTTGTCCTTTGAGTTTCTCGGTGGGCCAAAAGCCACGAGGGTGAGATGGATCAAACCCGACTTAAAACTCCAAGGGATTTACTGCTATCTTTTTTTTTGGTACTGGTAAAGAAGAAACAAAACAAACACCGAACAACAAGGCTAAATCCTAGAGGTGGGATCACCCCCGATTCTTTCCAAGCCCATGCAATCTTCCCAAATGAGGCGGCTCAGGGACAAAGGAGGATCTCTCTTTTCATGCAGCCCAGTCCCATTCAACTGCCCTAGCTGAGCTAAATGATCCGCACACATATTGGTCTCTCTAGTAACATGTTTAACAGCTCCCACATTTAGAAGATCCAAAAGCTCTCTGCACTCCTGGATGATGAAGTAAAGGGGATGCTCAGGAGCCGGCTGATCAGCATGCAACCCAACCGGCACCGAAGAGTCAGATTCAACTTCCAGCTGAAAGATTCTCGTCCTCCACTTGTGTTTACGTGAAGCCTAGACCACTTTCAGTAAAATCAAGAATGGAAGGGTAATACAGGTACAAAATTTTGAAGACTATGGATTAGGATGGTGGGAGCATGGCCGCTATTATAGTGCTTGTGAATTTTCATTTTTAGAGTAACAACTCTTTGATGACATAAAATCGTGAAAGGGGAAGAGCACAGATGTTCCAAGATCAGACTATTTGAGCTGATCTATCTTTTCTACATCGGTTTTTCGATGTTCACCTTAGACCATGCTAATGACTATGGCCAAATTGGATATATTTTTGAAAGGGCAGAAAAAGATATTTGAAACAACCCTTCGCCTTTGTGGCTAAATAGGAAGAATTGACTTGAGTCCGAGTGGGTTAAAACTGGCTTAGCTTATGCGGTAGCAGAGAGTTTTGATTGTTAGACGGTCGGATTAATGGGATAAAATATTAAATCTTTTAATCAAATCTCATATTTAAAATTTAAGAATAAAAAAAATTACGTTAAGAGAACCATCCCTCCAAATAGACTCTTAGCAAACGCTTAAACTGATTAGTTAAAATATGATCTCGTATAACGATAATGAAAATAAAAAAAAAGGTTGAGATTAATATTAATATTTATAAAGTTTATGATCAATTTTCATTTAAGGATTATCGATTATTTTACTATTTTATTAATAGAAAAATAATGACTATTTAGATGAGAATCTAATAGTTACAAATATTATAAATATGAATATATATGCAAATCACAGAAATCATAATCTTCTAATCTTTTTAGACTCAAATCTCATGCTAAGATGAATAATATTATATGGAAAATAATGGGGGGTTTTGGGTTATGGACATACAATTTTGAAGATGACAATTGAGTTTGTGTGGCTAAATTTATAGCCAAATTCATTGAAAAAAGGGTCAAATAAATAATCACTTTGGAGTGGTCTCCCCTAAACTTCCAAGACTCTAAATGCTCAATGTATATCGTTTCCGTACCTATAAATTGGACATTAAAAAGAGCACAGATCAAAGGTTTTTGCTGCAGTCGATTAAGCCAAGAGATACAGCCTCTCTCTCTCTCTCTCAATTCGCAGAACTCGGACCTTGATCTACCTGTTAGGCATTGGTTCTTACTGCCTACTTGTTCTCCAAATTAGATTGTCATCCATGTGTGACTGTTTGATCTGTGTGCGTATCATGCATGTTATGTGTTCGCTAAAAGTCCGAGGATAAAATGAATCTTACCAAGGCATTTTTGTTAAACAGGTGGTGAAGTGAGAGAAGTTGAGGAATAACAATCGCCATGTTTGCAACTGCTATTAGGCATTTTTCGAAGCATTCAAAGCCTAAGATGAAACCTATAGAACTCCAAACTCCACCCGAGCAAACACAGACTATAACCCGGGTTATCTTTGACATAGTCAAGGAACATGGACCTCTCACTATTGCAGAAACCTGGGAACGTGTACAGGTACTCTCTCTCTCTCTCTCTCCATTTTGTACTTGCTTCCTGGTATATTTTCTCCTTTTGTGACACTTTTTCTTGCTAATTTACGCGCGCTGATTCTAGGAAGTTGGGTTGAGAGGATTGACAAGTAAAAGACACATGAAGATAGTGATGCGATGGATGAGGGAAAGGCAAAAGCTGAGACTGATTTGCAACCATGTGGGAGCTCAGAAGCAATTTTTGTACACAACTTGGTTTACAAAACCCATCAACACCATCAAGCAACCAAAGCCAAAAAGTGATCCTCGGCAACCATAAGCCTACCATGGAAATTTTACCTTGCATAATATCTCCAGTCATGGATATCGTGGATGCTCTTAAGAACTACTAATCAAATTAATATGCTGGTAGTTGTATGGTTTCTCCTGTTGCTTAATAAAGTGGTGCAATCTATTGGATATTTGCGGATAAAAGGAACCATAGTGTAACTCGTCTGGACATGAAGACAAGAGGGTCTAGCTCTGCTTAATTTGGACCTTGTTTGACTGTGGGGTTCAATCTTTGTCTTGGTATTTGTTCATCCCATGCGGCACTGCTTATCTGTCTTCATATCAAATGACCAATTACAGCAAAGCTCATTTTGAGCATGCATGTTTTAAAATGCAACCAGTGCTAATAAACACGAGACGTAATCTCCTATGATTGCAGAATATTATGAAAATTGTACTACCTCTCTCTCCCATTACCATACTATTCTCTTTAAAAGAAGTTGTGATGGAAAAGCTTGTTCACTTTTAACTGGTTCCCATATCTAAGACATGTTCTTTCCTATACGACTGCGCTGCAAAAATCACAAATCAAGTGGAAGTCTCCCACAATCTGTTCCTTAATATCTTGGTTTACACCTCAAGGAACTAGGACTCTTGGGTCTAATAGTATCAAAAAATCCTCCCTTGACATGAGATATCGAGTTTTATCCCTTGTCCCTTCAAAAGTGATGCTCTCGTTCTCTCTTCATTTGGTTCGGGGATTGCCTAGTCTTGTCTTGTTTTGTCCGGACAAAGAATAAAGTATAATTCTGGTAATAATACTAAAGAAAAACGGCAGCGGGGTGGATAGAGAGACCGCGTTTCTGTTGTCATTTAGAAAATCAAGAGCTCAAGACCAAGAACACGACGGCTAGAGCCAGAAAACCCACACAAGATCATACGCATTTCCTTTTTCCCCCACATCGGCATATCTCATTCTTCCCAGGTAAATTAAAAAGGGTCTCTCTTTGATGTCACCCCCACCTTCATTCTTAGCCAGATCTAAGCTCATGCAAAACGAAAAACAACGTTGTCATTATTCTAGGTTGATTTTGTTGTCAATTATTTGCTATTTTTTCTCATTGTAAAATGTTGCTTCAACTCTAGACTGCCTACGAGGATGTAGGAGGACTGAATTAGTTTAAATTTGGGTGCAAAAATTTTATCTTTTAATTGGGTATTTGTTTTCTCGCAAACTCTTCAATTAGTGACTACTGGGTATAGTTTGAAATCCATATTCCTGAAAAACCAAAAATGATCTTTGAGTGAACCCCATTCTTCCAATTTCATAAAGTAAATTAAACCATTTATTTCATAATGTTACGCAAGACATGATTCTACATTTGCCGAAATGCAAAGCAGAGAATACATTGGATATGCGTTCACTGTTTCACTTGTTTGTGACAATTGTTGCTTGTGAGCATGTCAATGGATATTTTTTTGCTTACAATTACAACTAGGTTTCTACGAGGTTAAAATTGGGTGATCCAACAACTTAACCTATATAACTTGTGTTCCGAGGAACTTGTCTTTCATGATGCCATTTACTTATTTCAGGAATCACTATCACTCGAGCCATTTTAGGGAGTTTCAGTGACTAGCCCCAATTCCTTTTTTTGGGGGGTCCTGTCCAGGAATTCATAGATAAATAAAATGTTCTATTCATACTAATAGTAATATGGTGCTATTCAATATAATTACTATTGCCCTAGATGACCTTCTGCGAATTGTGTGCATGTACTATTAAAAAGACAAAGGACTTGGTAAAGTTCATAATTCTCCCCCCCCCCCCACAACCCCTTTACTTCCAGCTGTTTCATTTCAGGGGCATGGATCTGCCGCAGTTGCGGCTTCTAGTTCCACTTGCTATGTCTTGATAACTCGAGTCATATTTTTGACTTTGTATCCTATTATTTAAAATCTATGCATTTTTGAAGCTAAATGTTAGGGACATTTAGCTACTGATGCGTGATCATTTTTTTTTTCAAATTACTTGAGAATGAGAGATGTTAACAAATAATCTTATGAGAATTGCCTTGATGAGGCTTTTGTTCAATTTTAGTGGATTGTTTCCTCTTAAGCTTTTAGCTAGACCAGATGGATAGGACATAAGTTTCAGTACGAGAACTATGACGGGAAGGGTGACAGCATTCTTCACAGCTCATGATGGTTTTTTGGATTCAGAGACACACACTTCTCTTTCTTTGTTTTTTTTTTTTTTTTTTTTTAGTGCCTCAACCTACTCCCGAGGCTGATTCTGTTGCTTTGACTTATGCAGAACTCTGACCTGGTTGTTCGATTTTGTAAAGATGTTTAGATTAGATCACAAACGGTATATCACTCTTTATCATTTTCTTTTTTTCTTGTTTCAATGAAGAAAATCTGGACATAGAATGCTGAATGTTCCTGTTAGTATAGTTGAAAATATTTCCTGAAGACTAGTCATTCTTAGGGGTTGATTATCTAGTAAACGGGCATCAACTTATTGAAGCGCGAACTGTTAGTCTTGATGTAGCTTGAAACAGTTGCTGTTTTAAGTGAACTTTGGATGATCATGCTATTCATATTATGTACTTGATCAAGCGTCTGCAATGACAAAAACTCTAGGCTGTAGAATCCTTTAGCTTCAATGGGCTTTACCAAAACGAGGCACTTCTCTTTCCATTGTTTATGGGAAATGACAATTACTTTCACCTCCCACAGATTATGGTTGCAGTGCTTGAAATTTTGACACTCTCATTCGTTTTTAGCCTATATTTCTCTAATAAACAAAGGGGACCTCAGTCACTGAATTGTCCATATCACTCTGAAGTTCTCTTCTTTTGACTGTTGTTTGGTGGCCTTGGACAGACCCCCTATATATTGTGAGTTTGGGGAGGAAATATAACCATTGTTCTGATTGAGTTTATAGTTTTCAATCACTTCCTAAAAAGTGGGGAAAAAATTACATGAGTTCAATCATCTGTGATCCTCGTCTCATATCTGTATAAACATAAACGTGACCTTATTGTTTTTCTTTCTGAAATTATAACTTCTGATTGTAGAAATCCATAGGAAAAGTTATATGCGGTGTTAAATTACTACCTATGGAGGAATGGGGGGCATTTAATGCTTGTTTTCTCTTCTCACCATTTATGATCCTGCTTTCTTGTGACATGCAACATTATTTCCTTTACTCTCCTAAGCTATCTACTCGTATTTAGCCATTACTCTAACTTGTAAAGTATACAGAGTCCTGTTTGCAGCTAGTAAGTAAGATTGCAGAATGCATCCTTCATTGTTTTAGTGGTCTTATAGATTTTTTTTCCCCATCATTTCTTATCTGTTCAGTGACTAAGAATATCATAATTGTGTTTGCAGGGCTATATTAATTTTGGCAGATTTGAACATGTCAAAGATTTTGTTACTGGCTCAGGGCATATTGATTTCACTCGGGTAACCTCTAGTTGAGATGACCCCTCGTTTTTCTTGTTGAATTGTCAAGCACAAATACATGTGAATCACTAGTAATTTTGTACTTTGATTGGTTTAATTAATAATGTGAAATTGTCTATGTTTAGGGATATTACTATGGTGATTTAAGACAATGTGAGCTTAGTTATGACAAGATGGGTCACACAGCTCAGGTTGGTTAGTATGTGTTGTTAGCCAATATATTTTTTTCATTTTGAAGCAATATAGTAAATGCTAAAATAGTTTTTACTTTCTATAGATGGAGTTCTTATTTAATCTGCATTATGGATCATCAATCTTCCCTTTATTGTATGCAAGTTATGATTAAGTTTTTATGTCATTACAATTAAATATAATTTGTGGTGCTTGTTCCAATAGACGCTGTAGAAGTTTGTAAACTTTCTATTTCCGACAGCATATTGTTTGTTCAAAAGTTAACTGGACAAATTTGATGTTTATGATACTGTATTCTGCAGGTGTTCTGCTTTAATTTGTACTTCTCAGTTTCAGATTATTATGATTGAGGTCAACTGCATTTTGAAATATATACATATACATATACATATATATTGATAAGCTTTTAATCAACAATTTGTTCTGGGAGCTCTGAGTTATATATGATGCGTAGACTTAGCTCAAGATATTGAATCCTGGTCCTACCCAATGCCTACTTTTTTCTATAGTATGTGTATATGCGGGTGCTATAAAAGTACTCCAGATATTGTGAACACTTCTGTCCTGTCTAGCCAAAAGTTCATGGTTCAACATATCTATAGAAAACTTTAATTTTTCAAATTTTTATATAATTCATATTTCTTCACAGCTAAGGCGAGCAGGGCTGCATGTACAATGTGACAAAAGGTTTCTTCTTTTTTATTTAATGATAAATTTCATTTCCAATATCTTATTTCCAACATTTCAGGTGAAATTGGGTGCATATGCAATATCTCCTATGAGTCCACATGCGGGTCAAATTCTTATCTTCATCTTGTACTTTACCCATCATGTTTTGCATCATTTTTTTTTGGGGGCCAGGGGGGGTGGAGGAGTATGATTTTGTTCATACGTAGAACTGTCCTACTAGAGTTTCAATGGTACTGAGCCAATAGGTTATATTTTCATATTTCTTTAACCTAGAAGATGAATTAATATGGGATGAAAAGTGAAACGACAATTTTGTTGACTGGAACCTGAAATAGCTGTGTTGCAATACAATGAAAACCAAAAGGGTCAAGATTGAGGTTAGTAGGGTCTTATTAATTCATTTTCAAAATGTGTGGCACCTGCTTGTCTTCTTCCTTTCCTAATGAATAAGAACCCGACCAATGTATATTTGGTGCATATTTCTGATTTTTGTGTCCAGAATTGCTGTTGACTTGGCCATACCATGTGAGAAACAAGGACCACAGATGTTTGAAGGCTTTACTGTGGGTCTCCATCCCCATTCATGGGAAGTCGTAATCTACATGCATTTTCTCCATATTCTTCTTTTCTTCTTTTTGGGGGGATGGGGGGAGATTGAAGCACAGCCCCCCAGAAGGTTTAATCTCTGTTATTTGAGCACTAGGCGAAATGTCTAGGCCAAGTGATCAAGCTATTCTTATTGTGGAAATCTAACATACTGTTTTGCCCACTACGAATATGTAGGTCTACAATGGCATGACTCAGCCTGGCTTCCAAAATGCTCACTGTGAATTTAGGTATTGATCTGAGTAATGAGTTGTTCTCTCCAAGTCCCTTTTAAGTTCATTGTAGGCATTGTTTCATCATAACATGCATAACAATAAACACATTATATACCAGAGTTTCTGTTTCTATTGTCCGTTCTTTTGTCTGTCTGCACTTGTCCTGTTGAAGACTGTAATAGTGATGATTCAATTGCTTATTGTACAGAAAATTCTTAGTTTTGATGCTATTAGCATCATTGATTGGTTGGTCTTCTACCTTACATCATTGTGAAGAATTTTCAATTATTCTTTGCCTGTCATATAACAAGATTTATTTCTTTACCTTTTTTTTATTGGGGTACCAGTAACTTTAAAAGCTCAGTCTAATGGAAGATGATGCTTACTGTTACCTGGGTCACTGATTTAAATGAAAGATCACAGTGTTATCTTTTCTCTGTAACCTGGTGTCTTCCATTCTGCAGCTTCAGAACTGAACGGACTCATGTATCTCTTTACATGACTTCAGTTGCTTCACTTTCTGGCTTGGTGAAAAAAACCTGTAGTTGAGGTAGGTGATCTTTCACTGTTTCTTGTTGCTTTTCCATGGTTGAGTACTTTTGAATGACAAAATCCATATTTCCCTAGGTTGTTCCGGAAAATAGTCTAGATGTGTCCTAGTCAGGCTCAGGAGCAACTGGTAGACCACCTACAACATTTGAACCTACTCTCTTGATTTTGGAATGGAGATGTATGGAAGCCACATTTATTCAATAACATGTGAAATGTAAACGCTCTCTTGAATGATGATTTATATTATTACAGGTGAGAAGGCTCGTGAGCCTCCTTATGAAGTTAGTATTACTATTCCAATTGATGGTTATCATCCTGCTCAATTTATTCTTGCAAAGATGTGTGGTAAGCTGTTGATCATATTTCCATCACTGGCCCCCTCCTGCGTGAGCTAATTTAACTAGATGGTTTGATTACTGTCCATCTGTTTCTATCCTCCAAACATGTTTTCAAGGGAAAATGGAACTATTCTAAGGGAATACTATCAAAGAGGCTCGCTCTGCCATTTTCTGGATAACTCTATGTTTGACCATGTTCCACTTTTATTGAAACTTTACAGAATATCAGCAAGTTGATGATGGAGTCTCTGCAAGAGGATGTGCCACTATCGGAGTTCTCTCTTTCATGCACGTATGGTAAATGATTACTTTCAATCTCAGTGGAGATATAACATGTTCTGCTTGATCCACACACTTCAAGTTAAAAAATGCTCCTTTTTTCTGGTTCACGTTATGTTTATGGTCTCATTTGAGCATCACTATTTTTTTGAGCTTGTTATTAATAATTTGATCATTTCTTTTGGGAAATTCTGATGGTTCGACAAACTGGAATTGAGCAGATAGCTTGTCTTATTAACACTTTTCTGTTGTGAAGGGTTCATTTACAAGGCTCGACTGCAACACCAGGTTCAATCTTTACCGTACCAAGCTATACATATTACCATTTATCGAGATTTCTGGAATGTGCAGTTTGGGCTTGAGGCATGCCAGGCTATACATTTTTATCTGCCTGTCTGGAAACTGTGAGTTGAAGTTTACCGTACCAGTTGATCCTGTTTAATTCTTGCATTAGATATTGAGAATTTGAACTCTCATCATTTTTTCTGAACTTGCTGGTTCATGGTTTTGAACATTTCAATGACTATTGCTATAACATTTACAGGCAAACAATGATAGTGGGCGCGGCTTCACACAATGGATGTTAATAATGCTTTTGTCAATCAAGCTTCTTGGCAACAGCAACATATTCTTGCCCACGGAACTCAAAGAACTCGAGGTGTTCAAAGGACATCCGGAAGAAATTATGGTGCGTTTTGAACTTGCTTTGAATCTTACTTTTTAGTGTAACCATACAGACTCTCCTTTTCAACATTACAAGCAAAAGCAAAACAGCAAATGAGCAGTAGCTCAAGTGGCACCATTCCCCCTCCCCTTAAAGGTTTCGAGTTTGAGCCTCGCTATATATTCAAAAAGAAAAAAAGTAGTGCAAAAGCTAAACAAATAGTAACAGGTAACAGAATATAAAGTCGTGTTCCATTCTTTTCTCCTTTACAGACTGTAATTAAATGTGTTTATCAGGCTCTCTCTTGTATACGGTTATGTTCTTAAGCTTTATGCAATAATACTCGCCCTCCCTCCCTCCCTCCCTCCCTCCCTCCCTTCAAAACTGTGTTAGTTTTTGTGGTACCATAATGAGGAATATTTGCCTAGCTTCTCTCTCTCTCTCCCCCCAAAACTTTGATAGTTCTTGTATTACCATAACACGGAATTTTTGCCTCTACCCAAGTAAGATCTAAATGTAGTTAAAATAACCTGAGTAACCCTGTCCATGATGAAACATGGATTGGGTCAATCATATGAACCTAATATTCATGTCTCTTTCCTTTGATTGGCATCTCATTAAACAAAAGACAAATGACATGTTAATCTAATTAGTTAGACAATAGAGAGAGGGATGGCAAAAAGAATACTACTAAAACTTTGATATGGCAATCTTCATGACCTCAAAGGTCTCACACAGAAAAAGGACCCAATTATTAAAAAAAGGGGGAGGAAGAAGAAGAGGGTTTTGAGTCAATGATCTTTGAAGAAATCCAGATTTGTCAACTGAGTGGTTGCTTCTGCTCCCAATCTCATCAAATGATTCCGTAAAAATACTTTTTTAAAGAAGAAAAAAAAAACACGATTGTTTTGACTAAAAGACCCTAAGATTTGTCATCTTCTTTTACAAATGCAGTCCTACATTAACATTTGTCACTTGACTAAAACAACTGGCTCTTCTATAGTAATCTTTTAAACAGCTACAGAAGTTTTGGTTTGTGGGAAACATTGACCAATCTTCAAATTGATAGTACTGCATGGAACTTTTTCATACACAGACTTAACTTTAGAACAGGGAGGAACCTAATCAAGTTGACTGTCTCCAAATTTTTGTAGCAGGTAAAAATTAAAATACAATAAGACCTATAGTGAGAAAAAGTCTTGTCTTGAAAGACAATTTAATATTTAAAAGCCTTATCTTCAAAGACAATTTGGTACTTCCCTTCTTGTACTAACTCCTTCCCATGGAGTAGTAGTATACAGCTGCAAAGCTACGAACTCCTCTCTCTCTCTCTCTCTCTCTCTTTCTCTCTCTCTCTCCCCATGCCATTCCTTCAGTATAAATACAATGCATTTAGCTTTCAGCCATAAGAAGCACCAATAGCTACTATTCATACTACTAAGGTTTCCGTTCTCCTACAAGTTTCTTAATACTGAAAAAAGAAAAAAAAAATGGCCAAGTCAATAAGCTTTCTCATAATTCTCTCTCTGCTTGCCTTAGCTCCACTCTGCCTCTCTCGGAAGACAAATGAAGGCTGCCTCTACCCTCAATTTTATGATCACTCTTGCCCAAAAGCTCAAGAAATTGTCAAGTCTGTGGTGGCCAAGGCTGTTGCTCGGGAAACCCGCATGGCTGCTTCACTGCTTAGGCTGCATTTTCATGATTGCTTTGTCAAGGTTTAACTCTTCTTCTCTTTGAAACTTCACATTACCGCACATTTGGTCAATATTAACCTTGTCTGATTGAACTATGATATAGCAAAGAGCATGCATTATGTAGTGAATAATATTTTGTTGGTCTTGTAGGGTTGTGATGCTTCACTACTTCTAGACAGCACTGGAAGCATAATCAGTGAGAAGATGTCAATTCCCAATAGCAATTCAGCTCGAGGATTCGAAGTCATAGATGAGATAAAGTCTGCACTAGAGAACGAGTGTCCCGCCACAGTCTCATGTGCTGATATATTGGCTCTGGCTGCAAGAGATTCTACTGTCCTAGTAATCATCATATTAACTATACATGCCATGCCAACTTAATTAAGTCACATTTTGTAATGTCTTTTGGTCTATACAGACTGGAGGGCCAACCTGGGAAGTTCCCTTGGGAAGAAGGGACTCTAGAGGAGCAAGCTTGAGTGGCTCAAATAACAACATTCCTGCACCAAACAGTACATTTCAGACACTTTTCACCAAGTTCAAGCTTCAAGGGCTCGACATTGTTGATCTTGTTGCATTGTCGGGTAAAAGTTTACAAAGGAACTCCTCTTTCATTTGGTGCATGTCGCCTTCTCTCAAGTTTCTAATATTGTTAACTGCCATTCAGGGAGCCACACAATAGGAGATTCAAGATGCGCTAGCTTTAGGCAGAGGCTGTACAACCAGACAGGAAATGGACTACCAGACTTGACATTGGATCAGTCATATGCAGCACAATTGCGCACTCGCTGCCCAAGATCTGGTGGAGACCAAAACCTCTTTTTCTTGGACTTCGTCAGCCCCACAAAGTTTGACAACTTCTACTTCAAGGACCTATTAGCCAACCAGGGCTTGTTGAGTTCAGATCAAATTCTCTTAACGCAAAATGCACAATCCATGGAGCTAGTGAAGCAGTATGCAGAGAACAATGAGCTTTTCTTCCAGCAGTTTGCCAAGTCTATGATTAAGATGGGAAATATCTCTCCATTGATAGGTACCAGAGGAGAAATAAGGAAAAATTGCAGAAATATCAATACCTCTTAAGAGACCATATCGTTATTGGCCCAATGGAATTTCTCGTGTGTTCTTCTGCGTCCTTACCGTCTCAAGAACCCCCATGTATGAGTATGCTGCGGTTAGGTGTCTTTATGAATAAACTAAAATTTAAGTTGTTATTGTCTGATGTCAAGTTCCTAGAAGATCTGTTTGCATATTTGTACTGCAGTAAGGTATTAAAAATTACTTTTTCTAGTATGGCTTACCTCTGAGAAAACTAATCTGCATGTCACCAAGGTCTCCCCAGTCTCCCCAGTCAGATAGTTCCTGGTTGAAATTATAAGAGAAATTTATTTCTGAAGTTCAGACCTGTCTCCAACCCTTTTCATTTTCAATTTTCAACCTACCCAAGGAAAAAACAAATCACATCAAGCAAAGAAGTAATGACATATATTTCCTCAGAATTTAATTAATTACTCAATTTAATATTTTATTGTTAAAATGTATTTATATTAGATTTATTAAGATTAAGATTTCATTTTAAATTTTGAAACTTTTTATCCAAAACAGTTGCTGCATAGTCTCTATCTTTCCTTCCTCCTCCTCACCCTTGATCCCTTTGTTTACCACCCATACTGCCGATAACCATCTACAGATCGTTAATGATTAGTCCAATTATATATACAGTTAGATCGAAAGAGAGTCAGATAATATACCGATAATTCATTAGTCTTTTCAAAAATAAACTACTAAAATATCACTCACATGGCGAGTTATTCTGTAATCATACCCACCACCCATCCGTTATCAACCACTACGTCGTGGAGATCAATAGCTAGTCTAATTAATCTAGATATAATCCACCCTTGGCTCAAATGTAGGAATAGAGAGAGATATCTAAATTTTCTGATAATTTTATATAACCTCAATCTCAAAAAATTAAAAAAAAAAAATTATTTAAATTTTATATTAAAGTGAAACACTCTTGAAATTACCACTAAGGTAATTCACCTAAATACTCTTAAAAAATTTTCAAAACCTCAAAATCATCCATTCAAATAGTATATTTAGAATTTTTTAGATTATTAGATTATTTTTGCAATCTATTTGACATTTTGGTATAACAATAACAATAGATTTTCATAAAAAAGTAACTAATACTCAAACGGTTGCATTAGATATGGATTTCTTTTTCTTGACCATCGATATTTATAAATCAGATTAATTCAGTTTGAATAGTTATGAAATTCAATTTAGGGACTCTCTTTCTGCATCTATTTTTTTTCATTTTTAAGATTCAAAATTAATATTTTTATCAAAAGAGTTTAGTGTCTTAACACTAAACCCATATGTCTTTGGTGCAGTAGATATGCTCTTTGGTGACAATATGAAATAGTAGATATGGAAACAAAGACAACTTAGATTCAAGATTTGAGAATAAAGAAAACTACGTTAGGAGAATCATCTCCCTTTGAAAATCCAACCATGGCTCGACCCCCGATTAATCGAAGTGAAATTTCAGACAATAGATGGTGGACTGGGATACCTTTCTCGGCCTTTTGACTAAGATCAAGATGGTAGACTTGGTTTAGGGCAACCAAAAAAAGCCAAGGCCCAATTACAAAGTATCTCTCTTCACCCTTTCTGCTTGCTAAACAAAATATTATCAACGATTAGTTGGTTTAATGAGATGTGATGCTAAATCTTTTAACCAAGTTCACGAGTTTGACTCGTATTTTAGATATGAAAAAAACTATATTGGGAGGGTAGCGCTTTTAAATAAGTCACTGTAAGTTTCAAATCAAATAAGTTAAAATATGATTTCAGATACCGATCAGTAATAGTATAAAAAAAAAAAACAAAAACACTCTCAAACTTGGGCTAAATTTCAGTAAGCCGAGGCCCAATTACAATAGTTTCCAGGTCCAACGAAACTCGCAGGGTTTACAGCTTGACGCTCACTTCGGAACCTAAACTAAAGCCTCTCTGTTTCTCTCTCCCCTCTTCCAATTAACAATGGAGCTTCCGAGTCTCAAATTACGACGTACACAAAGCTGAACCTGGAGATCAACATTTTCAAAAATGAGTTACTCCAAAGTCCTCTCCTCACGCAATCTCAGATTCGTCCTCCAACACCCTAAACTTACCAAATTCGCAAACCCTAATTTCAATTTCTTAAATCACTACACAACTGCATCACCAGAATCACCATCTCCAGAGTCGCCGCCAAAAGTCATCCCATCCGAGAAAGTTTCAGCACTGGTCGATGAAATCGCAGGTCTTACCTTGCTCGAAGTTTCCGATTTAACGGAAGTTCTGCGAAAGAAGTTGGATATAACTGAGATGCCAGTTATGGTGGTCATGATGCCAGGGATGGGATTCGGTATGAGGGGGCCTATGAGAGGAGGAGGTGGAGCTGTGAAGGGAGAAGAGAAGAAAGCAGAGAAGACAGCCTTTGATTTGAAGCTAGAAGGGTTCGATGCAGCTGCAAAGATTAAGATTATTAAGGAAGTGAGGACTTTTACGGATTTGGGATTGAAGGAAGCTAAGGATTTGGTGGAGAAAGCACCCACTTTGTTGAAGAAAGGAGTGACCAAAGAAGAGGCTGAGAAGATCATTGAGAAGATGAAGGAGGTTGGAGCTAAAGTGACTATGGAGTGAGGTAATAAAATTTGATTTATTTTCGTTCTGCTGATATTGCTTTGGAAAATGTTGTAATCCAATATGATGGGTTGTGCTTGATTTATATAAGAGAATGAAGTATAACATGCATTTAGGGTATGATTTAATGGGTGGAGTTATAACTTTTAGGCAGGCATATCTAGGGTATATATAATCTTCTTTTCTTAAAATTTCGTGCAGGGGAAGCTTCTCCATGCCCTCCTTCCCTTCGCACCTGACGTGACTGGAAATAATGTGAGATAACAAATGATAGATTATGCTTTATTTTTACACTATATGATGGAACAAGTGATAGTATCGCGCATCAAAAACAAGAGGAAGACCTAAGAGAACTGGAGAGGAGAGGTGATAAAACAGGATATGGATAACTGCTGACTTAATGAGTGACATGGCCCTCCAAAAGGGCTGAAGAATCATATAGCAGACCCCAACTGGGTTGGGATAAAAGTTTAGTTGAGGTGAGGTGAGTTGAGTTGAGTTTGTAGATCTCCATATGGGTTACTTATTATTGATCACGATTTGAGAGTTTGGAGTTGACAGTGATTTTAGGGCCATATTGTTTCATACTTCCTACTCCAGTTTGCTGTAATAATAGTTGATCTTTCTTTTCTTTTTTCCTATCCTGGTATTTGAGGGTTGATTATTTCACCTAGCACGTCACCATATTTCATGTGTCAAAGGAGCTACAGCCCAGACTGTGCTTCCTGTATCTTACTGCAGGATCTGTTTGCCACTGAACCTTCTAGATGAACTTTCACCCAACAAGTGGAGTAAATATAAACATTACTAAGAGTACCTTGAATTTGGATTCCATCACAATTGCAATTTGCTGTTGTTATTGGTGTGGGACTCCAAAGTAAGCGGCTTGATGAACATCGTTGCTCTTTTAGGTCTTGTGTAGCCTAGGGCCGGACATTTTGTGATACAAATATTAACCAGAAGGCTGCTTTGTTTGAATGAAAATGCCTTTTGGTTTGTTTTCATGTAGTTCATCATTATGCACCATAACATAAGACCAAGGAGCATTCAATCTACCATCATTGTTCCCTTTTAATTTCACTAGTAGTTTGAAAATCTGGTGGAGATGCTTGATATTTCCATGGAATCAAAAAATTGTGGGTTAGTCAAAAAAATAATATTGGAAGACATCCTTCGGTGGAGTCAATAAGCACAATCTATCTGCTTTTGATATCTTTTAAGGCGTTACCCTGGCCCCCATCATGCTTGCACCTGTGATAGGGAGATTTTTTATCATCTATTGTTAAAACATATCAAATACAAATACAAATACAAAACAGGAGAGAGACAGTATCATATAAGAAATGTTGTTAATTCTGCTGCCGCTGGTTGTAGTGGATACACTTGAAATTATGGAGTTATTTAAACTTGACTGTAATAGTGTCATATATATTCCTGATGCTCTTCCCTAATTTAAACTTCTCTATTCTTCTGTCTTATATATTCCTGAAGCACTTACCTATGTTGAAGGTCTTGTCATTAACTATGTTTGATCTTTTAATGGGTATTTTACATACAATCTACTCCCGTACAGTAATATGTGGAAAGGGACTTACAAATTTCTGAGATGGATAGGACTATTCGCTCTTTGGACATAGGAATCATTGAATGCCCCTTTTTTTGGTTGTTTAAGTTTTAAACTCGCTGCTACAGTTCTAGTGTGAAAGCTTCTTCTGTTCCACTGATATTATTATGGTCTTTCCTCGTTGGAATATTTTCGAACTTTGTGAAATTGTGAATATGCAAGAATCTTTGTTGTACCGAAGCTTGAAAGGATGTGATCATTGTGCTGCCAGTCAGAGCTGGAAATTCTCCACTTTTCATTTTAAATCAGCTCAGGCACTGATCAAGTTGAATCAGAAACTCACATATCTAGCCTTCTAATGGTGTTTTGGTTCTAGGTGAAAAGGTTCAAGATTGTGCTGTTCTTCTATGAAATTTCCTATAGAATCCCTTTTTAATTAGGGGTGTATTCGAGTTGAGCCAAGTCTGAGTAGCCCTCAACTTGAACTCGAACTCCAGTAATTTGTATATATATAATATATATTCTATTTAATTTATTTTTTTTATATTATAATAATATATAAATATAAATGATATATATCAACATATGCCAGCGAGTTATTCGATTAGTTTTCGAGTTTAAAATCCTATTATTCAAACTCGACTTGATTGTATCACAAACTCGACTCAAACTTGGTCAAAATCAAGTTGAGTCGAATTATTGACTGAGCGGCTCACGAGTGACTCAAACTCGGCTCGGTTTGTATAACAGTCCTATTTTCGATTCTTTGTGCTTTGTGACAGGCTCATACAACCAATAACATGCAACTCCCTGCCATGTTTTTTCCTTCAAGATATTTGAATTCTCAACATCTTGAGTTTTAATAGTAGTTCCTTTTCTTTCTTTGGTTTCAGAATCCAGTGCAAAAAGAAGAGGAACGAATGAAAACAGTATGAAGCGTTCAAATGAAATGGGTGACGTGATGTATGACGGGGAAACCCATGGTGGCAAGCTTACTCTTCTCTCCAGCGGACCTTTTTTTTCTCTCATAATTCTTTGGACTTAGACAGAAAATTAGATAGTCAATTTTTCTTGGTCTAAGTCTCCATTGCTTTCCAATTTATCTTGGAACCTTGATAATTTATGTGATACAAAATCATGTGATCGACCTTAAACTTCTAAATGCTACATTAATGAGGAAAAGACAGGACATGCCTGCGTCTAAATATATGGAAGGATATGCTTAGGCTGCTATGTTTATTTTGTATTTGCTTTTGCCTCATAAAAAGTCTTGACCTGTAAAAAATTTTTTGTTATCAGACTTGTAGATGAAGGTGATTAATTGTGCTTTTCATGTATGTTTTAAAAGTGATAACACTCTTAAACCCCAAAAATTTAGTAATTATGTTATCATGGTTGAGCTTAATAAATCAATTACTACAATACAAGTCATGGAAGCAACCCTTACTAGGCCTTCTCCAAGACCACAACACAGTTCGTAAGGCTCAGCTAAATGCATTAGAATTTACCCAAACTTAGAGCTTTGCTTGCTAAGCCTACCGCACAAGGTTACACTGAGACAGCCCTTTGGAGGTGCACAAACCAAGAAACAACATGGGAGAGAATGAGAGAGAGAACCAAATAAGAGGGCTCATCCTCTTAGTCCAACTGGTGTCCAGTTAATTGAGGTCACCACACTATTCCTGAAAATTGCAATCAGTTTGCGGTATATGAGGGCCAATCCGAAGGGGATCAATGATAGAGAGGTCTCTGTTGTGGGAACCCTTTGCGATTTTATTTCTCTTCTATTTATTTATTAATATCTGAAATAACATTATTTGATTTTATTGTAAGAGTTTTAATTGTTACAAAATTCTTCTTGTGTGCAGATTAATTATGATGCATCTCCAAACCCAATTTCAGATTATAATTATACTTGTGCTTAATCCTGCAAAACTCCAATTTTCAAATTAAAGCCATAATTTTTTTTATATATTACCAATTGGTATCCAAAATTTAATCTCTAACTAATTTAGTTCGAATATTATTAAATACATTATAAAGTATAACTTTATTAATATAATTTTTTATTTTAAATTTTGAATAGAAAACTTAATTAAAAAATTTAATATTTTTGTCTATAAAGTCAACGTTAAAGCCACCGTATGGCGGAAGTAACTTGAATTAGAACACTTGCTTTACCTTTACGTTAGGGCAGGCGGGGCTTCTATTATATCGTGGACAGTGGATCGTGGATTGTGGATGTAGCTTAGTCACTCCTCACTTTCTTGAGCGCGGTCTTTTTTCAAACACATACCGTGCACGAAAACATGTCCCAGTGGACGGATCCCTGGCAATGGGAAAACGCCACCGCCGGCGCCATCGTTTTCAAGGTCTCTCTCTCTCTCTCTCTCTTAATTTTTATGATGTTAAGGGAGATGTGAAGTGATGTTGGTTCTTGTGAGCAGCTAATGACGGCCGAATCTCGAGTCTCCCAAGCTTTAGAAATGCGATTCATGCTCTCCTCACCGATGCTCGTTCCGAGGTTCGTCTTCTTTTTCCTTCCATAAGCTTTCTAATTAGGTCCCTTTTGTTCCCTAATCCGCCATTTTCCTTTCACATTCTTCTATTTAGGGTTTGAGAGGGCTTTATGCGAGTTTTGGTCCAGCTGTTATCGGCTCAACTGTCTCTTGAAGCTTATATTTCTTCTTGTAAGTTCTGACTAACAGTTAATGCACAATGAATTCCCTATGTAGTATCCATATTGGTGTTCCTATGTTTACACAATCTTAGTCCAATTGTTGCATTTGTAGGGTATCGGAATCTAATTTTAGTATATTGGTATTGTTGATGTTCTAGGTTTTGCAATGCAAGATTTTCAGGGATGTTAGTGAACAATAGGTTGTAAAGTAGTCTACAGTTATGGAGCTGAGCTTGACTAATTGTAACGTATGGTCTGAAGCTTTCTTAACATACAACTTTATTATATTAACCACTGTCTTAATGATTCTCTTGCCCAGTTTGTTTTGCCTAGTCTAAATAACTGCATCATAAGCAGCCTGTGAATTAGATTTCTAAGAATTGCAACTCTTGTTGAACTTTTTTTTTTTTAATTCAATGTTCCATATTCACAAAAGAAGCAACCACATCCAACCAGCCTAAATCGGTAAAAAGCAAGTAGTTTCCTATTCAGTTTGGTCTTGTAAGGTTCTTGGAGTTGTTATGATTGCAAAAGAGTACCCTGATTGGGGGGACAGAGTATAACATTTGGAAGATGCAATTAGCCTTGTTGATCATTAATGCTGTCTAGTGGAATGAAGATTCTGACAACAATGAATATAGGAAATGACCTATCTGTTTGTGCTCACAAATATGACATAACATCTTACCTAAAAATGTTATAGGTCTCCATCATATTTTTTTTTTAATACAATGCCACAATGGCGTCTTGTCTAACCAAATGGCTGCATTTGTGACTCTCTCTCTCTCTCTGGTTCCTAAGATTTCTCGACTAGTGTCATGGTGATCATTGCCATGTTTGGGTATGTGTGTGTGTGTGTGTGTGTGTGTGTGTGTGTTTTTTTTTTTTTTAAATCGAAAGAATGGACATTGATGGTTCTTTCTTTCGGTTAAGAGCCAGTGGCTGTCTAATTTATCTACTGTTTATTGCTGGCTTACCACCACAAGCCCCTTTATGATTGATAAGTTCCGAATTCATAAATCAATGTTGCCATGAGCATGAGAATTTCTATTGCCACTGCATCAGAGTTCTTTGAGGGCAATAAGATAATGTGGCAAAAGATTCTGTTGTTTAGAAGATCCTTTTGATTTGTTCTAACAATTTGGCTCCCCGGCTGGATGGACAAACTGTAATTGAACAATGACCAAATTCAGGCCAAATTACCTGCATAGTAAACCGCATGACGTAAGGAGCTAGACCTCCAGGGGCATCTTTTAGCATCCACAAACATTTTCTTTCTTACACAAACATTTGTATGCAGAAGCATGTTCAGAATAAAGTTTTGAGTACTCAAGATCACAGGACAAGTGGAAGAATAGAAGCTTAAGGATGTAAATATTAGATACTCTGCAACAACAACAATAACAAATTGAGTCTTAATCTCAATATTTGGAGTCGGTCATTTGAGAGATAAATTTGGAAAGGGTAAAAGATTAAAAATAAATAGATAAATAAATAATAAAAAGATAATATAAAAATAAAAAAATAAAATAAAATTAGAAGAATAAAATAAATAAATAAAATAGATAAATATGTAAAATATGTAGATTTAATTTGTGCGAATTCTTCTACACCACTCATTCCTATCTAAAATCATCTTCTCTTATAAATCTTTAATTGTCATATCCATATCTTTACGAATAATTTGCATCCAAATTTTCAACGGTCTACTCTACGTTTTACTAGATCTCCTATATTTAAGTTTTTTATTCTCCTAATCGGTGTATCTTTTGGTCTTCTTTACACATGTCCGATCCACCTCAGACGATACTCTCGAATCTTATCCATAATTGAGCTAATCCCAACTTGTTACGAATCTCTTCATTTCTAATTCTATTTATTCTAGTTTTGCTACACATCCATCTAAATATCCTTATTTTTGTTACAATCATCTTTTGTTTTTGTTATTGTTTAATAACTCAATATTCAAAACCATATAACAGTGCAGGTTTAATCGCGATTGTATAAAATTTTTCCTTCAAATGTAGTGGTATCGTGTGATCATAAAGAATTGCGAATACCCTTCTCAATTTCATCTAATCCACTTGAATCCTATGGTTCACATCTGGATCTATATTGTCATCATTTTGAATGATAGAACCTAAATATATAAATCGTTCACTTTTAGATACATTTTGTCCATTTAATTTAATTGTTTCTTCATCATTCCGATAATTATCGCTAAACTTACATCTCATATATTCAGTTTTCGATTTTCTCAATCTAAACCCTCTGAATTCTAGTGTATCTCTCTATAACTCTAATTTAGCATTATTACCCTCCATAGTTTCATCAACTAACACTATATCATTTGCAAATAACATACACCATGATATTTTATTTTGAATATTTTTTATAATTTCGTCTATCACTACTGCAAAGAGGAGGGGATTTAATATCGAACCTTGATAGAGACCAATGTTAATGGAGAAGCTATCACTCAGATCTTCACAAGTTTTTACATCAATTACAGCTCCCTCATACATATCTCTAATGATATTAATGTATTTCATTGAGATCTCTTTGTTCATCAGCGCCCACCACAATACGTCTCTAAGAATTTTATCATATGCTTTTTCTAAATCGATGAATACCATATGTAGGTTTCTCTTATATATTCTATATATCTCCATCAAATATCTTAACAAGTAGATTGCTTCCGTAGTGGATTTTGCCTGATATAAATTCAAATTGATTTTGAGATACATTTATTTTTAATCTCAATCTTTGTTCTATCACTCTCTTCTATAGTTTCATGGTATGGCTCATGAGTTTAATTCTTCTATAATAGGAACAATCTTATATGTCTTATTTATTCTTATATAACGGTACAATTATACTCTTTCTCTATATTTGGAGCTTACACTTAGTTTGTCAAATTTTGTTGAAAATATTTGTTAGTATTATTATACCAAATTCACTCAAACATTTCTATACTTTTATGGGGATATCTTCAGGTCCTATGAATTTATTATTTTTCATTCTCTTTAAAGTCTCTTTCGCTTCATGGAGACAAATTTTACGTTTAAAATCTCTATTAATCTTTTTTACAGGTACCTCGATATATTCTATATCTATTGTATTCTTAACATTAAATAGATTATCAAAATAATCTCTCCAACGCTTTCTTATGTTCTCATTCTTTACAAGTATATTATTGGTACCACTTTTAATACACTGAACACCATTTAGATTTTTATCATTTCTTTTCCTTAGTTTGGCAATTTTGTAGATCTCTCTTTCTCTGCTTTTAGTCTCCAATTTCTTATATAGTTTATTATACATTTTACTTTTTGACTATTGGATAATCTTTTTCATCTCTTTTTTGCACTTTTGTATTTTTTATATATATCGCTACTACTATTACGTTTAAGATTTCTATAACACTTTCGTTTGGTACAAATAACAGTTTGTATTTTTTCGTTCCACCATCATGATTCCTTACCCATTGGGGCCTTACCTTTAGATTCACCAAGAACCTCCCTACATATGCTCTTAATATTAGTAGATATCTTTTTCCATATTATTTCCGGATCATCATTAGTGGACCAATTCGTTACTTAAATTAATTTATCTCTAAAAGTTGTTAGCTTTTCTCTTTTCAGATTCCACCATTTAATTCTTGGTTTTATAAATGGATGATATTTCTTTCGTCTTTTAGACACATATATCTAAAACTAGGAGTTTATGCTGAGTTGTCACACTCTCCTTTGGTATAACCTTGCAATCCTTACAAGTCATTCTATCACCTCTCTTAGTGAGAAAGAAATCTATTTGGCTAGTATTGGATTCACTTCTATATGTAACTAATAGTGTTTCTTTTTCTTAAAAGTAGTGTTTATAACTACTAAATCGAATGCTGTAGCAAACTCTAAAATGGTATCTTCTGTTTCATTTCTACTACTGAATTCAAAATTTCCATATACAATTTCAAATCCTTTATTTCTTTCTCCTACATGTTCTTTTAAGTCTCCTCCAATAAATAACTTCTCTATACTAGGTTTGGTTTGAATAAATTCATCTAAATCCTCTAAAAAATGTCTTTTAGTAATTGTATTTATATTTATTTGACGCGCATACACACTATCTATATTAACCACATTTTCTCCATCTACTAACTTGATAAGTATAATTCTATCTCTTTTTTTTCTTATATTTATTATATCATCTAATAGGTTTTTATGTACAATTATTTCTACTCCGTTCTTAGTTCTATCAATTCCTGTGTATCAAAGTTTTTTACCATAACTCTCTACTACTTTAGCCTTCTCTCCGACCCACTTAGTTTCTTGAAAACATATGATATGAATTTTTCATTTATTCATTGTTTCTCTGATCTCTCCTAATTTACCATTCAAAGATTCTATATTACAAGTGGCTAAGCGAATTCTATCTTCATAGACTAGCTTATTTATATGCACCCTAGGATCCCTTATTAACTTGTCGCTACATCCGTGATCCGATGTAACGTGTCGCTAAGGAGGTAACACTCCAAAAGTTTTTATATGTTTGTCTCTCATTTTTTTTTTATTTGACAAAAGATTTTACACTGACTGTCGATCTACCGCAACCCTACTCCTTTACCCGGGCTTGGGACCGGCCATGACGGAGTTCTTCATAAATATTAGATACTCTAAGCTTCAGAAAATGAACTCAAGAAAGAGGGGATTTCTGCTGAAACTTCTTGAGCTTTCTCTTGCTGGATAAAATGTTGTCCATCCAGTATGACAACGTCCAGGTTGGGTACCAAACTCTTGAACATTCCTCTCTCAATGTACTCTCTTGTACCACATTCTTCAAAGCCGATATTTTTATCTCCAATGATGAACTTTGTTCTAACTGTAACTTTTGATCCTTGCCATGGTGCAAGAATCTCCCAATTCCTATTATTAAAGTCATTAAGATGCAGCAAAAATTGGCAAGTGAACAGGTAGTCTCAGTCCAGAGATTCAGCTAGAATTTCTGAAGCCTTAATTTCCATTACAATTAAGTTCTTATCTCTTTATCTGAACCTCTGTCTCAAAACTATCAAGTTATTTTAAGATGTTCAAAACTTACAGGTCCATGGCGCGATAATAATTGAAAGGGCCAGTGAAGCCGGATTCCTGGAACTTGTCAGCATAGGATCGGATTTCTGCTTCGGTTATCCATGGTGGCAACCAAGATGGTGTCTCCAGGTAATCTATAATCTCCATACCACGTGGAGCTACCAGATTATCTGTCTTGTTAATCAACAAGAACTTTTTCATAACCGTCAAGTTGTCCTATCTTGCAAATGCCTTCTCTGCTCTCCCTGGCTCCTGAGGACACAATTTGAAGAAGCACAAGTAAGAACCGAATGATGTATATTGAGAGAGAGAGAGAGAGAGAGAGAGCGAACCTGGAACTGACAGCAGCAGTAGCCATCTCCAAACATTTTTCTCATGGATGCAACAGTTCCAATTTTTGGTGATCTGGGTGCAAAAGGAATTGAGAGGCTGACAAGTCCCTTGACTCTATCAGGCCTAAAGAGGCTTATATATCTACCGATGACTGCTCCCCAGTCATGTCCTACAACGAAGGCTTTTACAAGATAAAACAGTATAAGAAGAAACTTTTTATGAAGAAATGATGGTTGGAGAGAGAGACAGAGAGGACCTGTTGTTCACCAAAATGGTCGATGATGCCAATTATGTCACCACCAAGATGACAGATAGTGTAGGATGAAGGGGAAATGGGAGAGTCAGAATCACCATAGCCCCTGAGGTCAGGTGCAACCACATGGTAACCTTGGTTAGCCAAGTATTTGATCTGATGACGCATGAGAACCAGAGTTGAGGGAAGCCATGAAGGAGCAAAACAAGCGGTCCTGTCCCTTTTTCGGCTATATTCATCCATATACCATTTTTTTTTATTCTTTGCTGTTGCTGAAACATGAATTCCATGCTGTTTTTACCTATCTGAAATTCTTTTGCCTTCAGCTTCTCTTGTATTCGGGGGGATATATGCCAATGGAGTCTAATTTGGGGTGTGGGATTTTGATTAGAAGTTGGTGACCTGAGCTTTGAATGTGTGATATCTAAACTCAAAGCTCAATATCTGGGAACTCTTGACTTTGCAGAGTTCAGCCGAGATGTTTTCCAGAACTCCTGACTCGCCCCCCCCCCCCCCTCACAAATGAAGCTGACATGTGTGGTTCCTTCTCTCTCCCAAAGCAGCAGCCTTAAAATAGGGAAGGACAAGGAATAATTCCATTATAGTTTGGTTTCTTCTATGATTTTGGAAGCATGGTCTTTCATTTCAACGTAACTAATAGTATTTTATAGTTCTCGAGAAACAGCCTAATGGTATAAATTTTCTTTCCATAATTTGGTGATCCCAAATTCAAACGGTTGTACAACCAAATAAAAAAAACTAATAGTATTTTATTGATTACACTCACCTTATTCAGGTCTTTCTTTTTCTTGTTGCAGGTGGGTGTCTGGCCTAAATTTTTTGCATGGAAAAACTAATGCTTTAGGAACAGGATCTATGTTTTGATTTGACTATCCATTTTGCCGTACGGGAGGGGGTATTTTGGTTGGAGTCTATATTGAATCTTTTTTCTTTCTTGGTCAGGCAAAGGGGCTGGTGCCCCAAAAAGGCAAACTAGCAGAAACACAGAAGTCCGCAAGGCAGGCCCAAAGATAAAAGGGGAGAAGAAGCTAGAAGACAAAGCTTAAAGCACAGTTTAGGGAGATAAGAATCCCCCCCCCCCAAAAAAAAAGGACCTTCCCATCAGTGGCAGCGGAGTACACTGCGGATGGGCTGCCAAATGGTTCGCGCGTTAGTTCGCATCGTAAACACATGAATAACCTCACAATGCAGTTGCCTAGGACCATCCCTCACCAGTTTTCCTTGGCTTTGAATCCCTTTAACCTGGCTCTAGAACAAATCAAATGGCTCACTAAAGCGGAGGCACGACCTTCATGGATGCTAATACAGCTCATGGGTAATATCTAGAAGATTTGCAAGCAGAATAGAAAATACTTCTAAATAGAAGCTGATCATTTCTTGAATTTTCATGCATATCGGAGTGGATGGCAGATGATGATGTGCAGAGAGAGATGCAAGAAAAGTTCTTAATAAAATATCCTGTTTGCCCATTCGACGCTGTCAAAATTATTTGAATCATACAATCAGAGTAAGACCGAAATCACATTTTAGACGTTTAACACCCTTAATATGGAGATGAAAGTGGGAGAGCCACGTCTTATGTTATTCAATCAATGTCAGATCAAAAAATAAAATAAAATAGAATGAGTTCA
Source organism: Dillenia suffruticosa (assembly GCA_033439265.1). Classification (NCBI taxonomy): domain Eukaryota; kingdom Viridiplantae; phylum Streptophyta; class Magnoliopsida; order Dilleniales; family Dilleniaceae; genus Dillenia; species Dillenia suffruticosa. Next base: position 1,294,457 of record JAVTVX010000012.1, on the reverse strand, counting down.
AGGTGGGAAAAAATTGGGCTCGGAAAGAATAATCGGGCCTGGGCCCAACCTGGCCCAATAATGGGGTCTAACATCTAAACCCAATCAGAAAGGGGCGTCCAGGCTGAACCAGGCTTTCGCTGAACAAACTCCTAAGCCCCGTCCCAAGAATATTGATATTGGGCCATCCTCGTACCTCAAGCTCAAAACGGGAGCCCAAACCTAGACCAGGGTTTGTTCAGCCAAGCAGATAAACCCCAGAACAAATGAACAAAGTGACCTTATTGAATTGCAATACCAAATCTAAATTACTAAAAAGACCCACTGAAGATTATAATTAACCACATTAATCGACTAAACAAGAAAGTACTAAAATATTTCAGAGTTGAGAATGTGGCATTAGCCAGATACAAGGAATAGCTGCAAGGACCCAGGATTGTTCTTAACAACATTCCAACAAACACAAAGTTGTTCTTGTTTCTTTACAACTAAGCAGGTGTCTGCAGATATATAGAGGAATTGAGCAATTGCCTCTTGTTTTCTCTTACTTTCTAATTCTTCCCTTTGAAAAAAGGGTATCTAACTTTTTTTTTTTTTTTTTGGTTTGAAAATGCAAGATAAAAAATTACCCTGCTTATTTAGACTTTATCATCATGGAACCACCATCTGGTCTCCTTCGGAGATCTGCCATTTCTGCAGTTCTTTACATAGCGATCATTATCCTCCGGGCGTTGCTGTGTACAAAATTAGTTTCTATGAGACAATCTTAGACTATATATATACATACATTTATTTAAATTGGAAGCAAGAATTTAGACAGATTAAACAAATCTAATAGGGTGGAAAATCATACCTTAACAGTAGAGCTTGACAGCATAGACAGAATACTGATACAGATGGAGCTTACGGTCATGGCTGGGGACCATGAATCATACAAAATATCTGAATCGCAAAATAATACATGACTCATCATTCAACATCAGTCAAATACTGTGAATATAACATGGATAGCCGGAGAGAAACTACAGTGTACACAGCAGCAAAAAGAGGAGATTGTCTTAGCATGGCAAACATTGATGCAATCCATGTTAAATTCCTTGAATGCAATGCAATGACCAGCTCTCCCGTTTAAAGCCTTCCAGTTACGTTTCTACATAAGGCAGTGCCAGGGACAAGGTAACAAACAAGAAGATCTAATAAAATATTTCGACCCAAGGAGAGGAACTTCTATTAAACTTCTCTTTGGATACACAATCATCAATTGAGAGAGAAAATTGTGGGATTTGAAAACAGAGAAGCAAAATTTGGTAGTGGGTAAGTGCAATGCATGGCCATGGACATCCAATACAACATGATAATATGTTCAAAGCTCACCACACATTCTACTTAATTTCATTTGCATATATTATGTGTTGGATACCTATCTCTTTTTTGTACCCTGCGTTCAAGACTTCATAGAGAAAAGGAATGGTTGCAGTGTAAACATTTAGAACATTATCACACACAGCATCAGTTAGCAATTTAAGCACACTGCAAAAGTGAAATATCACATTATCACAAAATGGGTACCATATCACATGCACCTTAAAACATCTTTGCAAACTAAACACCCCCACTGCCCGGGCCTAAAGAAAAAAAAAAAAAGAAAAACACACAAACTGAGGAATTTGCAGATAATGATTCTTAAATACATCCAACAACAACATGAATTTTTTTCCCCCTCTTCTTTTTCTTTTCAAGGAAAAAAGAAGTGTTACTGAATGGAAGAAAACAAGAGGATAAGACTCTCTTAAGAGTACAAATTTTTAAGAGAGTGAGAGAGAGAGATTAAACAATGGCCACACTGAAGACTAGATGATGAACCACCAAAAAAACTTCTATGTTACTATTATCCTACAAAACTGCCCATAATGGAGCAAGGCATAGCATGAGAACTAGTGCTTAGCACATTGTTAACCCTCCAAATTTGCAAGAGTTTGTCTCCATTCATCTGAAGCCGAAGTCCTCGCTTCAGATTACCTATAATTTCTAAACAAGCGTCTCTCCAAAGAATCTGAAACCCAACATCATTATGTAGCAATTTACAATTAAATGCCAGTGAATACCAAGATTCCAAGATCCATTTCTACTCAAAGGAGTGGAATTAGGGAAACAACAAAAAAGGCTCAACATGGGTATAGACAAGAGAATACGTTAGAGATGAAAATGTCTCCACTTCAAACATCTTCATCAAAAAGAAGTATACTCAAATAAGTTTCTTTTCTGATCTAGTTCCTAAAAAATAGGTTTTAAACGTTCAACAAAAGTTGCCATTCTAGTTTCACAACAAAATTAACATTCAAATTCACGTGTAAGCACGCACTTACAGGGCATTGACAAGGTGCCACATGGGTAGAAAATTATAAAATATGAAAATAGAATAAAAAGAAGATATATTAATTAACCAAGGAAATTGCTCCCAAAGGGAACAATTACTTCAAAAATCCTCCCCAAAAAATATTCAAACTGTGAATCACAACCAAACACAATGGCATTATCCACATCATCTCTATACACTGCTGTCAAAAACCCACGGCCACCATAACTTGACCCCAACCACCATCCTTAGATCCCCATCATCAACTCCCTCTCCTCACCCCCATTTTGCTATGCCTCCATCATGCTACATCCGTCCTCCCGGCTGGTTCCAGGACATGACTCCTAATTTGACCAACTAGTATAAATACAAATTATACTCCCTTCATCGCAGCAATCTCAAGGCCTCCCACTAGGATGAGTCCATTTTATTACCCAATCTACTTCCTCACACCAGAGCTCTTTTTTGTATAATTAAGCTTGAGCCGGTCTTCATTCCAGTCCCCACGATTAATTTTTTTCTAGGCTCACCTGACAGGCTGGTCCTTCACTCATGATTTTGTGAATTTCTTAGTTTCCCTCTCATTTTGGCTATTATTCAGAAGAACTCCATCCAATGCCTCCTGAGGATGGAGAACTCCATAAGCAATTCTGCACCGAAGTGTAATACATTCTCTCGTATATTCTTGATCTACTTAATTTCATTCTTGAAAAAAATGTTTCAATATTTTTTATATTTAATAATATTTTTTCCACATGGCATCCCTGTCAGCACCACATAGGCACCTACAGGGTGAATGAAAGTTAATTTTTATATAACCAAAGTTGTAACTTTCGTTGGAAGTTGAGGATGGTAGGTAAATTTTTTTTTTATTATTATTTGTGATTAAATTGAAAAAAATGGAGAATTCACATATTGAAAGTCCAATCTTCAAATCCACAGGAGTGCCAAAGAAGAGTATAAGACTAAAATTCCCCTCCAACCCCCCCCCCCCAAAAAAGCAAGGAGAATGTCCCACCGTAGCAATCACATAAAAACTCCTGAGTGGATTGTTGGATAATAGGATGATTTGATATCTTATAACTTACTAGTAATCGTTACACTATCAATCATGATTAGTGCTGGACACATTGAAACTAAACCACTCTCAGTGAGGCCTTGAGCTCTTACACAATATAGAGCACATCATGGGCTCCCATATTATGAAAAGGATGATAGATTCAAAAAAGTGCAATGATAGAGAGCAATCTCATCCAAGCCACTCTTAAACAATATTTTTTTATCAAACAAATAGAAACTTTATAAGAAAGGAAGATTATTACACCAGAGTGATGCACGGAATGAAAAAAGAAAAGCATAAGAAACACTTAGAATAGGCCCCACATCCAACTGGAGGGGTCAGAAAAAATCACAATAATGAAAGGCACCTATCCATAAGACTCTGGAGAAGTTCTACCATCCCACATAGAGCTTCACAGGATGGGACTATGCCGTCAAGGTGCAAAGTCCCAACAGGAATAGAAGGATACAACTTAGCTCTTCTTCATTTTTTCCTGTAAGAAATTTCTTCTACTCAAACAGCAAAGGAATCACCTATCCAAGACCTACTCAAGATAGAAGAAACCTCCAAACCACTCATGTAACCTTATAATGGATAAAAGGAAGATTTTGTGAGTTGCTACCTCTCTTTCATGCAGTAACTATTTATAGTAATCACCCCTTCTACTATGATTATCATAAGAACAACCACAACAAGATTAAACGGAGAAAGAAGACTAAGGATCACCATGGCCCATGCTCCTCAAGGCCTGGAAACCAAGGCTACCCCTCATCGATAAAACAATCAAGTTTATGGTAAACATCCTGGACCTCAATTTGGAGAACCTAAACGAAGACTTTTACATTCCACTCAGACTGGTGAGCTTCAAGAGCATGTAAGGCCCAAAGCAGAATAGCCCATATTTGGCATATTATTAGAATTTAAGGTTATTGACTTGATTGACAGTGACAAAACAAAGACAACATTTCTCTTTTTTGGGATCTCCTTAGCTATTACAAAACCACAACCATTCATGACAACATAGAACAAGAAAAGAACCATAATTGATGAATTGTCTTGTGATGAATAGTTGTATGACATTGCTTATGGCCAAAAAAAAAAAAAGAAAAAGAATATTGTTATAGTTTTGGAAGTTTCAAAGTTCAACGCATGAGAAGAAAATTAAAGAAATAAATAAACTGAGCATCACTTTTCTATTTCCCATTTTGGTAAAATAATCTTGAGAAATTCCACGAAAAAACCTGAACATTGAAATAGAAAAGTGATCTTACCAAAGAAATTGCATCTTTAGGATAACCCCAACTTAATTTGGGAGACAACTCATGAATATATGCTTAACATGTAAATGATTCTTATTAACCAGCATTTAAGACTGCAATTATATTAAGTCAACTTATCACATTCACAGCACACGTGAACATCTTCAAAAAATCAGCCAACTAAGTATAAATAGAACTAAAATTGACATAACCAAAAATTCAATCAGCTCACATAAAGATGCCAAGCTCTTTCTTCCAACAGCTTACTCCCTAATTTAACTCATCGATGAGCATGAGGGAAATTATTAAGAGATAGGGTTTGCAACCATAAATAAGGACCAAATTTTACGAGAAGGAAATATTGTACTTTACCTAAACAAATATGCCCGTTGCTATAAATATGGGGATGCAGAGGAGCCGGATGCAAAAAAATAACCTGTTTCACCAAAATTCAACACCGACATTAACAGCAAAAGCCCACTCGTATGAAGTACCCAACAAAAATCTAGCAAACTGAATAATCAACCTGAGGCGCTTCCATAGGGTAATGCTCCGGAAAATCAACCTGAAGCTGATATGATTCATTTGCATAAAGGGTTCCTGGCGCTCCATTCACTTCTATCACCCATCTTTTTTTTTTCACGCATCAAAAGCCAAAAACATAATCACCATCATAATCATCACTTTCACATGTACTAAATCACATAAAAAGAACATTTCTAAGACCCGAACCTGAAAACACGACAACATGCATCCCTAATCAATCATAACAGTAATCATCGTACACTTAACAATAACATGGTATCGATAAAAGAACCACCAACATGAATACATAAGTAAACGCGTCAATCAAATCAATCACAAGTGAAGATGAAAACCCTAAATTTCAAAACCATTAAGTGAAGAGATGAAAACCCTAGAAAAGAAGAAACCTTTGAAGATTGTCGGTGACTTTGTGTTTGAATCCAGTAGGAGGATTGACCTGCCACTCCACTAGCTCCTTCTGAAGCCGATTGCAGGCAATCTTGCTCAAAGCCTGTGATTTCATAATCAAGTCAACCAGAAAGACAAAAAGATTACAGATTCTCAACAATCAACATTAGCAAAAGAAAAAAAATGAAGAGAGAGAGAGAGAGAGAGAGAGAGAGACCTTGCGAGAAGCAGCAGAGGAACTAGTCATTGTTGAGAGATTAGCGTGAATTTCCGGCAATGAAGATGAAGGATACGCTGCATGTTTTCTTTGGGATTAACCCCATTTGGTCCTTTTATATAGAACTTTTTCTTTTTGTTTATTTATATTATTGTTAGTTTCCATTTATTTTTTTTTAAAAAATTGAAATTATAATCTTTCAGGTTTTGCCCAAAGCATCTCCTGATTCTGACAGCAATATGTTCGAATTGCCTTGACGAGTTCAATTTTTGCTTAAGAAATCTTTTTCCCGTTTTACTCTTTGGGTTGCAAAGAATAATTTAGTTTTTTTATTAATATATCGATAGATATTTAAATTTCATATTTCAATTAATTAAATTTAAAATTTATAATAACTCATTTAAAATAGTTAGTTTCCCGACGTAATCTGTTCTATACTTAATTAACGAGTCAAACTCAAAATGTTAATTAAAAACTTTAGTATCAAATTCTACTTAACCAACTGATAATTGGTATAATTAAGTTATGTATACATATATAAATTGTTACATAAAAATCGTAAAATCATAAAAATATACACATTCATAAAAATTTAAATACTAAATCTCGATTTAAAAAAAAACATAATAATTATTAAACATTTGAATGTTTTTACAATGACATAATTGTATTATATAAAATAAGTTTAACGGTATATTTTAAAATTTTTGTATTTAATTTAAAAATTAATTTAATGATTTATATAATATTCTTCGACTAAAAATTGTTTCAAAGAGGTTGAGTCAGAGAGATGAGTTTACCTTATGACTATAATTTAATTATATTTTGTATTTTATGTTTTATTTTTGTTTGATAGGATTGTTAGAATGCGTGCGATGTGAGTACCGGAAAAGAATATTATTCTTTGATAAATATATGTTTTATCATACCTGAAATTGACACTGTACTTTAAATTCATCTATTTTAATAATAAAAAAAAATAGGATGTTTTATTATCAAGTCAATTACTAATATTTTTATGATAAATATTATAAATATTTGAGACAATAAAATAAAAGAAAAAAAGTATTGTAGGCGGTGAAATAGGGTTAGGGGGTTCTGTGAAGCTATAATTATGGGCTCTTTACCTCTGCAACAATAGATTTTAAAATTAAATTTTAAAAAATTATATTAATAGAGTGATTTCTTAGTTAGATTTTTATAAAATCTTAAATTAAATTAATCAAAATATAATTTTAAACCATTCAATCCGTGGTGTTGATGTTACCTGAAGATTTGAAATGAAAATGTCACTTTATTACCTGATATCTCTCTCTCGACTATATTTCTATAAAATGGGGCCTTTTAATTTTTCCGTTTTAGATCATATTTACTCACATTTGACAGGATAGACAAACCCAGAACCAAATAATTCTTAGCTTAGCTTGTCTATATTCCAAATTCTAAATGGAGTCTAACCTCTCCCTTGTTGATGAATATTCAAGTCAAATGCATTTGTTAGGTTGCTTGCATGCCATTCATTTGGGAACAAAATCAAAAATTTGTATTAATGGAAAAAATATAATATACATTTTACGTTATAATTTCAGAGGCATGGGTAATAACAGTGACACTACAAGATGCTTCAGACTTCCCTTAATAGAGAGGGAAGATATTCTTCCCACCTTGTCTTTTCGTACAATATAGGTACTCCTGATCTCTTTCCCAATGAAGCCGGAATCTCGACCCTAGCAAATGAAGATTAGCGTATTCTAACCTTTGTTTACAATGAATTCCAGGGTTATCTGTCTGAAGATATACTTAGAACCCATATTTGCACTCAAAAACCTCACCTGGTTTAACTAGAAATCGTCAGTTTCAAGCTCCAGAGGAAACTGCAAATTTATGCAATAGATCAGCAGACTTCAGAAGAGTTAGAAATTACATTAATTTTGAGAAATGATTGCATCTGACACGAAAATTTAGAGCCGGACAGGGAAGAGATCTTCCATTTAGATTGATGCAACTTTGGCGATATACTAATACTTCCACCTTCATGTCCAAGTTGATTCGATGATGAGCTCCTCTATAATCTAAACTAATCACTAAAAGGTTCTGCATTCAAAGCAATCGGTACAAAGATTTTTGCAGTGGAACCCACAGCCACATTAGCAGAGTAGTAGATTGGCAATTTCCTTTGTATTGTATGTCTTTACTTTCAAAGCATAGATTTAAAGAATAGAGGTCGACACGCACATCAAGAATGTCATTTGCACTAGCATTGTAACAATATTGCTTAAGTGGAGAATCATCTTCTCCCACCAGAACCCTCGTAAGTGGTAACTGTATCATGTCTGATGAGTTGACGTGCCAATGGGAATTCATTTGCATCTATGACATAAATAGGGTGCATCTGACTAACCTAAACAACAGAGTGGATGGTTTTGACTAGGCGCCCTTGAAATACAGCATCAGAGTGAAATTACCACCGAAACAAATGTAAATTCTGAGTAGATTACTTCTGGCTAGTTTCATTCAGCCAGCCGTCTTTGGCAAGTACTGTCATCTCATCCAAGAATAGAATGCTGCTCACTTCGTTGGGGGAGGAAGAAATAGAAGACACATAGAAGGGCAAGAGCAACCTAAAACTGTACAACCTACCTTGATATAAAAGATTGACATTAATTTAACTAACAGTAGAATAATAGCTTTAACCTAGAGCACAACCTTTTTATTCCCTTGAAACCAAGTTCTTTCCACTTGAACCATCAAGCATAACACTACTAAGCCCCTCCTACCCAGAAGCCTTAATGATGTATCCCACCGAAAAATCCTAGACCCTTATCACTTCAACCAGAAAATAGAAAGGGAAGACAGAGAGACAGAGAGACAGAGAGACAGAGAGACAGAGAGCTCCCATATTTTCCAGCAAATGACAGAATCACTACCACTACATCACACACAAACTCTCATAGGACAATTCTGGGAACAGCAAAGGTGAGAACAATATTCAAGGAACAAGGGAGTGTGGAAGAACTTTATATGGGTTAAGTATACCCTTTGGGTCTAGAACCTTCTTTACGGAGGTCACTAGTTGCACCTGTCAATCACAGTATGTTCCGTGTGAGAGAAGCAACACAAAAGCATAGAATTTATTCAAAAGTAGATTACATTACAATGTAGATTTAAGAGAATGCTACTGCTGTGGCTCAAGCTTAGTCTAAATTTCCTGAATTAAGTCTATTGCAATTTTTAAAGTGCAGGCAAGAAGCACCCTAATCTTCACCCATCAAAATGGGTGACTCTGAGAAAATTATGACCAAACTATGGTCCCGTTTTTCTGCAACAATTTTCTGCACTAAATTATTGGAGCAGAACTCTTTACTTCTTCCATTTGGACAGCCTTCTGAAAATTGTAAGGGGAAAGCAACCACTCTCTCAACCCTAATTATCTAAATTCACATATGAAGATTGCAATATATGTCCCAAGTAAGCTTTCACAGGATGAGATTTTGTCATCTGCCTGTCATGCATATTCATGGGTGGACTTAGACACATGCCCATATAGTCGACTAAGCATTAGGAACAATTTGATGGGCTTAAAATGTTTGAGGTAGGGTTAAGAACTGTTAAAATAGTTAACTCTTTTACACTCTAGGTTGCCAAAAAGTTGAACTTTCCCTAAGCATACAAGCTATGGCCATGCCTAAAGGAAATATAATCTTTTTTCTCAAAAGATCCTGTTCTCCAAAAGGGTAATTAGAGTAGTGTGAATAATTTATCACACTTGCATTAAGCAGCAGAGATATAACAGCAGAGTAAGATGACATGTCAAAAGTTCAAAACACATTATCGCCCGCAAAATTCAGCAATACCATCACAACTTAAACTGAATCACTGCAACATTAAAAATAAAAAAATAAATATGAAAAACCAATTTGAAAGAACCAAGTCAATCACTAGAACTACTGGTCTAAGAACCTGAAATAACACTTACAGTTGCAGGTGGCATGCTGTAGTGGATCTTATCAGCTTTCATGAGTTCCAATCCATGCTCAGCTGTAACACTCCCATGGTGTTTGGATGTCCATTCATAAACAAATGGTTCAATTTGGGTTAATATCTGCATCATTAACATCTAAAAATCAGGAGTTAACAAAACCTGAAACTTTTAATAGCATCTTTGGGCAAGTTACAAACTCGGAAATTACATTATCATAATATTGGTAGGCAGAAATATTCAGATGCAAGTTGTAATCCCCACTACTTTGGCAAAATCACCTGGAACTTCAGATTCAAATTGAGGGAATAAAGCTCTGATATAAATAGATAAGGTAGACAAGATAGTTATAACCAGGGGTGTTATGAGACTCGGATAGTGTCACCAGTACCCATGACACTACCTGGTCAAAGCTTAGCTCGACTCGAGCTGGAGCTGGAGCTGAGCCCAGACTATGTTGAGATTAAACGGTCGTTGAGATTTCCAAAATCGATTAATTATATCTTTTTAAAATAATTTTTATATGTAAAATATATTTATAGATATAATCTTTTAAATATATTATCCGAAATCGATTAATTAAGAGAGAATATAATTTAATCAAACTTGATGCACTATCCGTAACACTATCCGATGACATTGCGAGCCAAGCTCAAACTCAAGAAATACAAACTCGACGAATTCGAGCTCACCTAACCTACACTTAAACCGAATTTAGGAATCAACACTGTCCGACTCTACTTGAATGTCAAAACACTCATAGTTATAATGCATATAGCATCTTAACATGTTGTTCAAAAAGTAGTCTCAAGTTCAAGACGAAAATTGTCTATTTTATTTTATATATATATATATATCTCAAGGAACTAGGTTGAAATGCCAAGCAGAGAAGTCTATCGAGGGATCTCTTATATTTATGGTTCACATATCCTCCACAAGATCATTCGAGGTAACAATATATGCCTAGTCTTTTACCCAAAAAAAAAAAAAAATATATATATATATGGCTAGTCTGGCCCGCATATCCTCTACAAGATCGTACATCATTTCAAAAGGTTATGGCAAATCATACTTTGTAGACGGCAAGGCCTTGATTGTTAATTAGGTGAATGTAATAGAAGAAAATTAAATTTTTTCTCTTTAAAACTAAAAATCAAGAATATTAATTTCTCTAAATTATTTTAAATTTTTTGTATCTAAATTTAATAATTTTTTATTTTTCCCTCTACATAATAAATTTAGTTGACAATTACTTTTAAAACTTTTATTTCTTATGTTTTTGTGTTACCCTATCCCACTAGGGTAATATTTATCCCTACTTTTCGTATATTAAATAAATTTTTTAATGCAGGACAAAAATGGAAATGGAAAAAGAAGGAAAACAAGAGAGTGCGATTTGGGAATGGCCCGAGGATAACCCGGTCCGGTCTATGGAACTCGTTCTCATCCCAAATCACCAACGCGGTCCACATACCCCTCTGCCTTTCATATGGCGTCTTCTCTCTCATCACTGACTTCCATCCTAAACCATCCCCACTACGCTCTTCTCATCAGAATTCAACGTAGTCGCTCCCTCACACTTAGATTTCTCTCCTCAACGCCACACTTTTCCTCAATCAGTTGCTGTAATGGTTCATTTGGGCCTCAGAGAAAGACCAACTTTTCTCCCAATTTCTCTAGAAGCTTTTCTCAAACATCTCGCCTTCCACCTGACATTCCAAGCTTCCACCAGTTCATTGCTCAAACTGCTGCTCTCTCTGCTTCTGAAACCCAATCCCAGTCCGAGTAAGTTCACTTTTTTCCCATCCCAATTTGAGCAATTGATTTGAGCATGCGAACCTATTGTGTTGTTAGGGGTCTCCTTTCTTAGTCTTCTTAGTATTGGGTCATTGTGATTATTAGCAGTCTGATAATTCTCAATCTCAATTGTATGACTTGAATGTTTCTGTGCAACAACATGTGCAGCTTTTTTTTTTTTTTTTGCGATTTGTTTTTATTAAAAAGCAAATGCTTTGGTGACCCTTTCGTAGCCTTTCTACTATTGGGGCATTGTGACTATTAGCGATGTGATAATTCTAATATCAATCGTTCAACTTGAATGATTATGTGCAAAAACACGTGCATGCTTTTTCTGGGATTTGTTTCTATTAAAACGCGAATGCTTTTGGAGAAATTGGAGAGATTTGAATATGTTCATGTCCTGAATATCTTTTACTGGCTTATTCTGAAGATTGAAGCAACAATATTTGCTTATTTTTAAGACACAAAACGTGTACGTGTAGCCCAAGAAGCACAGGCACGCGACACAATAAGGTTGTAACAGTTTAATCCAATTTTAAGACACAAAGCGTCTCATGTCCAAATGGGTGCTGGGAGACTACTCATTTATGGAACTATTCACGCAGCGTAGATTCTAGCCTATATTCTGGCACATGACCCATCACATTTTGACACCGTAAATAATAGAAAGGACAAACATTTGCATTTGAGAACATGGACATAGTAAATTGTTCGTTGGCCTCGGCATTTTCTTTGTTCTTAGACCATTATAGTGTTTGGAATCTGTTCTACATTGTGTTCAATTAGGTTGCAAGTGTATTATAAATTGAAATTCATGCCTTCTATTATTTTGCATGTGTAGACCTGCACTAGCATCTGAAATTCTGCCAAAAGGTCGTATATATCATGAGACATATGGATGCCAGATGAACATAAATGATATGGAGATTGTCTTATCCATTATGAAGAAAGCTGGGTATAGTGAAGTTGTTGAGGCTCCTGAGAGTGCAGAGATTATTTTTATAAACACTTGCGCTATTAGGGACAATGCGGAGCAAAAAGTGTGGCAGAGGCTTAACTATTTTTGGTTTCTTAAGAGGCACTGGAAAAGCAATGTTGCTATGGGAAGGTCTCAATCTGCACATCCCCCAAAAGTAGTAGTTTTAGGATGCATGGCAGAGAGATTGAAGGATAAGATATTAGATGCAGAAAAGATGGTTGATGTTGTCTGTGGGCCTGATGCTTACAGGGACTTGCCTCGGTTACTAGATGAGGTTGAATACGGGCAAAAGGGGATCAACACTCTTCTTTCACTGGAAGAAACTTATGCTGACATAACTCCAGTCCGGATATCCAAAAATTCTGTTACAGCTTTTGTCTCTATAATGAGGGGTTGCAATAATATGTGTTCATTCTGCATTGTTCCTTTCACAAGAGGAAGGGAACGATCGCGTCCTGTGGAGTCAATAGTAAAAGAGGTGGCTGAGCTAAGCAAGGAAGGTGTGAAGGAGGTCACTCTTCTTGGTCAGAATGTGAATAGTTATAATGATGCATCTGGAGTTGATGGTGAAGTTGAACCAGGATCCAACTGGAAATATAGTGAAGGATTTTCCAGCACGTGCAAGGTGAAGACTATGGGTTTGCGCTTTTCTGATCTCCTAGATCGCCTATCCTTAGAGTTCCCCGAGATGCGATTCAGATTTACCTCTCCGCATCCCAAAGATTTCCCAGATGATTTACTGTATCTGATGCAAGATAGACCTAACATCTGCAATTATATTCATCTTCCAGCACAGACAGGCAGCAGTACAGTACTTGAGCGAATGCGTCGAGGATATACCAGAGAAGCTTACCTAGAACTTGTGCAAAAAATAAGGTCGATTATCCCAGATATGGGGATAAGCAGTGATTTCATCTGCGGTAAGAATTTCTCACTGTATATTTTTGTCTTGCCTAATTAAAGGTGGAATAATAACTTGTGCCATATGGATTGTTTTCTTAGCTTTAACTTCGTCAACATGCCACAACAAGGGCACGTACATATGGGTGCCCGTCACTTCATTTTAATGGAAGATTTCATTTATTTGAATTAATCTTAGAACTTGCGGTAAGAATTTGTGCATGCGTCTGTGATCAGACAAAATGTATAACAATAAGTATGGGCACAGGTTATTATTCCACCTTTAATTAGGGCCTGTGCATGCGTATTTTGGAAATAACCTGTGCATGCGTATGGAAATTAAGGCCTCGGAAGTTGGAAGTTAAACATCTTTCTTGCCTATTTTGGAATAAAAACTGCTCGCTAGAATCCAGTGGAAAAATTTCCCCAAACTGTTCTGGGCTTTGCATCAAATCCTTTATATACACTCTTCTGAAGCACAATGATCAATAACAAACAATAACAAAATCATTTGATCCAATCTAGTGTCACAATGCAAGCCTCTATGAATGAAGAATTTAGAATCTTAGTTGATTTCTTGAAGTAGTGGCAACCTTGAGTTTCCCATGCATGGAAATTGGATGCTTATTCCAAATTCAGATGAACCTATACTAAGAGATATCAAGGCATCATCAGGGTGAACCAGCCATATTATATTCTCTTTATTTTAAGTTTGGATCATTCTTATCACACTAGAGCTCACTTACTAAATTAACAGAAGTAAGATGGGCCATGTGTTAGTCTGCACTCCTCTGACGAACCAGTAGAAACACTAAAGGTGCTCTCACTTTTCTCTCCTTTATGCATGTACTTATTGTTATACATTTTGTCTGATCACAGACGCATGCACAAATTTATGGTAGAATGATTTTGTGAGGCAAAGTATTCTTGCTCCTTGAAATAATCATCATTAAGGTGAAGCAGGAGACAGCCCAAAACATCAAAGGTCCTATTGAGGGTGTCGGTCCCTATGTAACCAAGAAGTTGAATTGGTTGGTTTCAAGTTCTAGATTTTACTCCATATAAAATCTCAATTAAACCTATAGCCAAACTATATGAAATATGCAAATGTAAGTGCATAAATTAAAAAGTAGGGATAGAGAGATCAACTCTAATTTATAGTGGTTCGGATTTGTGCTTACATCCACTCTTTCAGCTCAGCAAACCAAGGTCTAGCGATAATTAGTTTTCACTATGCACAAAGAGTTACAAACATAGTACAATTTTCCTTTGTTGACGATCTACACCTTCCCTTCTTGAAGATGGCTTAGTCCAATAAGGAAATAGTTTTAACTCTGACCCAACTAGCCTATCTACCCACAAAAGTGTTTCTCACACTCTCCCCAAGCTCACTGAAGCTTTACAGAACAAACAAACACAAAGCAATATCATAGAAACTCCAGCATACAGATTCATAGGTTGTTCAAGTAGTCAGCTTTGAGATCTAATATCTTACTCCCAAGACATTGAAATGGTTCTGTAAAAAATGTTTATATTCTCTATATTGCATTTTAAATCCCAGGAAGTGTGCTTTCAAAACTGATCACCATCGTGAAGATTTAAAGCTGCAAAGTTAGCTTCTCAGCACATTTACTGCTGTAAAAAATGTGGTTAAGTTGCTCACTTTGAGCTTGATTTTCTCCATCGAAATCTCTGATTTTTATTACTGTTATTTTCAAATTTAAACATCAACAATCCCCTTAAAGTGTGGAAGATCCAAATTTCAAAAATCTTAACTGATGAAGAAGCTAAAATCAAACAAACTCCTCCTGAAAACATGCTTCAAAACTTTGAACTTCCTTTTTACCTTCGGTAAAATGTTACATTTAATCTTTCCAAGAGACTTGAATTTGAATCACCTATTTAGACAAGTTTAAGGGTTAAGTACAGCTCCCAATCCGTACATAACATGCTGAATTAGGTCTTGAAAATGAATTAAAATCACAGCAGCTCATATCTGATCTGAAATTCTGATTTTCGTCTTCTACCCACAGAATCATAGTTTCTATGATCTCTATTTCTATGACTTAAAATTCTGTAAAATTAACTTACAAACCTTGCACACTTGGCAGAAAGATTAGTAACACATGTAGGGTTTTGTTATGATCAAAATATTAAGGTTCGACAACTATTTCCTTAACAGAGGGATTTGAAAGTCTGAGGAAGATGCCATCTAATGGACGTCCTCCAATGACCTTCATTGTCCATATGAATTTTTGCTTTTGCAAAGTATATCTTTTAGCCCTGCAGAAAACTAAATTTTATCTGTCAAATTTTGTTGGTTTTTTAAAGGTTGCTTTGTGTTGCTATAGAAATACTGCATGATCCACTGTGAGAAGGGGTTGTTATTAATATAATCATCTTTTAACTTCGTGGTAATCCGCTACAAAAGGCCAGAACAGTCAGAAATTATCCTTGAGGCCGTTTTTGTTATGATGGTTTGGACATTGCCAAGAGATGCTACCTAAAGTAGCTATCATGTCATATATTGTGATGTTCTTTTTTCACAATAGATATCTAAGTTAATCTCATGGCGTTGTTTTCTATTCTCTTTTTTCAGGCTTCTGTGGAGAAACAGAGGAGGAACATGAAGACACGCTTAGCCTAATAAGAGCCATGGGTTACGACATGGCCTATATGTTTGCATATAGTATGAGGGAGAAAACTCATGCAAATAGAAACTATGATGATGACGTTCCTGAACCTGTAAAGCAGAGGAGATTGACTGAACTTATAGAGACTTTCCGTGAGAGCACAGGCCAGTGTTATGATTCCCAGGTTGGTACCATCCAACTCGTGTTGGTTGAGGGACCGAATAGAAGAGCTCCAGATACAGAACTCATAGGGAAGACCGATAGGGGTCATAAAGTTTCATTTCCTACTTCACTGATTCCATGCTTCGACAAAGACAATGGTGAGAAGCGGAAGCCTAGAGTTGGCGATTATGTGGAAGTTCGTATACTTAAATCAACTAGAGCATCACTCTTTGGAGAAGCACTTGCTGTAACTAAGTTAAGCTTGTTTTATAACACTGTAGACGATCAAGCTGTTGCTAGTGCCAGCAGAACATGAAGCTAGTTCCATTATGTTTCTTTACCTTATATGAAAATTCCCCATGATCATCTCTGCTTGTTTTGCCATATAGCATATTTGTGCTGGGCTGGAATTTTTGATCTGGAATCCAATGTGACAGGATGATATATATATTTTTGTTCTTCTGTGAAAATGGAGGCAGGATGTGATCAACGTTGCCCATGAGAAGCTCCTCCTCCTGAGGAATGTCCTAACATACGTAATGCCTCCAAGAGCATAAGCTAAAAAGGTTTTGAGTTTTTAGGGTTTTTTTTTTTTTGATATTATACTGATCGGTATCCAGAATTATACTCCTATTAATCCAGTCTGAGACTTGTAGTGATCCATTTAGAGGGGTTATCCTCCCAATATAGTTTACTTTATACCCAAGTCGCGAGTCGAACTTGTGACGTTGGTTAAGGGATTTAACACTATATTACACTAGTTCAACCGATTGTCGGTTAGGGTCCATTCTATAGTGCCTTTTATTTGCTTTTTTAATTAATATTTTTAAAACAACTTTGGTCTCTTGTTCTACATATCATTATTTTTTCTTTTTTCTTTTTTTCCATTCTTTGATTTTTCCTTGGGAATGTTCATCTAAATGAATCAGTAATGCAAGCAATAATGTGAAGAATGATTGGGTAGGAAAGTTGGTAACTGGGAAAGGAAAGCTTGGGCAGCCAAATTGGGGTATTTGGAAAAATAGAGGTAGAGAGAAAAGATGGAGACATGTACTAAAATAACCCAAAAAAAAAAATTTTTAAAACAATTCCAACCGAAAAATATTTCCCCAAATAACCCAAATTTATCGGGAATTGGAAACGCGACATACTGTGTCGCGTCTTCAACCCGCGATAACCCAGAGAGAGAGAGAGAGAGAGAGGAGTCCACGGGGGGAGGGAGAGAGGGGAGGAGAGCGGCGGGGGGTCCACCGGGGGGAGGAGGGCTGGCGGCGGGCGGCGGAGGGGGGAAGGAGAGAGAGAGGGAGGGCCGCGGGGGGCGGAGGGGGGAGGGGGAGGGAGAGAGAGAGGGAGGGCCCGGGGGGCGGTGGGGGAAGGAGAGAGAGGGGAGGGGGGCTCTCTCCTCCCCCCTCCGCCCCCCGCGGCCCTCCCTCTCTCTCTCCCTCCCCCCTCCGCACCCCGCCGCGCCCCTCCCCTCTCTCTCTCCCCTTCCCCCCCTCCGCCGCCCACCACCAGCCCCCCTCCCCTCTCTCTCTCCTTCCCCCCTCTGCCCCCCCTAGCGGCCCTCCCTCTCTCTCTCCCTCCCCCCCTCCCCCCCTCCCTCTCTCTCTCCTTCCCCCCTCCTCCACCCGCCGCCCGTCGCCAGCCCCCCTCCCCCCGGTGGACCCCCCGCCGCTCTCCTCCCCTCTCTCCCTCCCCCCGCGGACTCCTCTCCCCCCCTCTCTCTCTCTCTCTCTCTCTCTTCTCTCTCTCTCTCTCTCTCTCTCTCTCTCTCTCTCTCTCTCTCTGGGTTGTCGCGGGTTGAAGACACGTGTGTCGCGTAGAGAAGAAACCGGGCCGGTTTGGGCCCGAAAACCTGCCCGAGTAAAGCCCGAACCCGGAACTGGCCCTTGCTATAGTAAACCAGCTCGGCCCCGAACCGTTTATTGTAGCGGGCTGGGCTGGTTCCAAAAAAATTTGAACCGTGAACCAGCCCGGACCGGAACCAGCTGGAACAGCCGGTTCAAATTTTCCCCCTTTTTTTTGAATTTTGAAATTTTTTCAATTTTACCCCTCTCAACAGCTATAAAATGGATACTTTTGAAGTTATTTTAATCCATAGAGTCAAAAAATTTTCCTATAAATACCTTATACCCCATTTCCAAAATCTCCACAACAAAATCTCTCTCTCTCTCAAATCTACATTCTCTCAATATTACTACATTTTCTCAATTTTCATTAATTTTCCATTATTATTTCCTTTCTATTATCATTTTTTATATCATTTCCATCATTTTCTACACTATTTCCAATTTTTCATTTTCATTTTCTCCATTATCTACATTTCCACCATTACCTACATTTCCACCATTACCTACACCATTTCTATTACCTTATACCACATTACCTACACCATTTTTTATACCATTTCTATCAATTTCTACACCATTTCATCATCTTATACACCATTTTCATTTTCTCCATTATCTACATTCCACCATTATCTACATTTCCACCAATTTCTACATCATTTCTATTATCTTATACCACATTACCTACACTATTTTTTATATCATTTCCATCAATTTTTACACCATTTCATCACCTTATACCCCATTATCTACATTGATCAAAATTTGACAAGATTTCAAGGTTGGGAGCTCATTCAAGATTTTGCGAAAAATAACTGCGATATTCGTCAAATCGGTACATTTAATTTTTTTGCATATTTATGTTTTTGCATTTGCATTACATTTGCATTACTTTTTTAAAAAATTTAATCTTAAATTTTCTTTAAAAAATTTTATCGTATAAATTATTTTAAAAATTTTAATCTTAATTTTTTTATAAAATGGTCGGAACACACTCTTCACAATCTTCTCAACAATCTCCTCTTCCTCCATTTTTTGAAATTCCCGATCATATAGATATTGAAACTTTTTTGGAAGAAACTGAACATAGTAACACTGAATTTAACACAATACAAACTAAAAAAAATGATTTTAATATATGGACATTTTTTTAAAGGAAAAATGATGAACAAAAAACAATTTGTAAAATTTGTCATCAAAAATATAAATTTTTAAAAGGTTGGGGGGTAGGCACATTTAAGAGACACTTAATTAATAATCATCCAGATAAATTACTACAAACAAAACAAACAAAAATTTTTACAGGGGGAGGTAATATAACTGGTACATTTAAATATAATTCGAATAAAGAAAAAATTGGACAAATAAAATGGCTAGCAAGAAAAGAATTACCATTTAGTATAGTTGCATGTCCTGTATTTGAAGAATATGTACAAAAATATTTACAACCCGGTTATAAAAAAAGTAGCAAAAAATCCGGTAGGAGGAGATCATTAGATAGATATCAGGAATTAAAAAATGGTATATTTATACAATTTATGACTAGTCAATGTAAATTTTTATTAATTTCGGATAGTTGGAAAAGTGAGCATAAAAAAAAATATTATATTGTAGTAACATGTCATTGGATAAATAATTCATGGTCTTTAGAAAAAAGAATTTTAGTTTTTCAACGTTGGGAATTTCCACATTCCGATGCACATATAACTAAAATAATTTCAAATGTTATTTATAATTATGGAATAAGTGATAGAATTTTTTCTATTTCATTTGATAATATTTCGGCTAATATTACTGCGGTTAATAGTTTAAAATTTTTTTTAAAAACAATTTTAAATGAAACTTTTTTTCATGTTAGATGTGCATGTCATATAATTAATTTATGTGTTAAGGATGGTTTAGCAATTGGAGAACTATTTTTACAACCTATTCGCGATTTAATTCATCAAATAAGAAATTTTGTTGTAAAAACTCAAGAAATGAGACAATTATGTATTTTACATAACAAAAATATAAAAATTTAAAATGGAATGTGACACTAGGTGGAATTCAACATATGACATGTTACAAGGTGTTATTTCTTTTCAAAATATTTTAATTGAATTTGCAAATTCAAATTACGAATATGGTTTTATTGATAATACCGCTTTTGAATTTACGTCTACACTTACAAAATTATTGAAAATTTTTTATTTATATACAAATTTATTTTCTGAATATTATTATCCAACTACTCATTTAATGCTATTAAATTTTTATAAAATTATTTATGTATTTAATGAATTTGAAAATGAAGAAAGATTTGGTGAAATTATTCTTTCAATGAAAACAAAATTTTTAAAATATTATGAAAAAATTTCAATTTTATATTTAGTTGCAAGTGCATTAGATCCACGTGTTAAGGTTGAAGGTGCTGAAATGTTAATAGATTGTTTTGCACAAGTTTTTCCATCAGAAATGTCTATTAACCCACATTTTTTAAAATAACAAATATCTCATACTTTACAATCAATATTTGAATTATATGAAAAGAAAATTAATAATTTAAATACTAATAATATAGTTAGTAGTAGTAGTAATAGTATTCAATTATTTTCATTTTCATTTAATTCCTTACACATATTAGGAAAAAAACAAAGAATTTATTTATCATCATTTAATGAATTACTTTTATATAAACAAATATTTAGATTATAAGGTTTTGATGATATAGATTTATATGATATATTAGGTTGCTAGAAAAATAATGTATCGTATTATCCAATTTTGGCTCAAGTGGCTAAAGATGTACTAACCCCTCCGGTATTCACAGTACCATCCGAAAGTGCTTTTAGTGCAGGTGGTCAAGTGTTAACCGAAAAATGTACAAATTTAGTGGACGACACTTTAGAAACTTTAATATGCATTAAAGATTGGAAGGATGCAAAAAAAAGAATGCAAGAAATCATCAAAACCTCGAAAGATGATAAACAAGAAGTAGAAGAAGAAGAATAATAATAATATTAATATTAATATTTTTCTTTTATTTAAAAGTCATTTTAAATAGAAAAAAAAATCAAAGTGATGTAAAAATCAAAATAATGTAACAAAAAAATGGTGGATTTTAAAATCCAAGTGATGAGTTTGGTAGTGTACGTACACCAATTCGGTGGAACCACTCTAAAAGTCTTATGTCTCTAATTTTTAATTAAAAGTGAATTATCAAAAGTGAATTAAAAAAAAAACAAAGTTAAAAAAAATGGAGTTATAAAATTAAAATGGAATTAAAAAATAGAGTTACAAAAAAATTTAGAAAAATGTAATAGAGAAGAAAAAAAAAAATTGGGCCGAACCAGGCCTCGCCCGGAACCGCCGGTTCCAGTTCAGCGGGCCGGGCCGGTTCCACAAGAAAAAAAATTGGAACCGGCCCGGCACGGCCCGGACTGGCCTAGGAACCGCTGCCGACCCGGCCCGCGATTCCTCGAACCGAACTCGAACCGGCCCGGCCCGGTTACTTGACTAGTGTCGCGTCTCCAACTCCCGATAAATTTGGGTTATTTGGGAAAATATTTTTCGGTTGGGGTTGTTTTAAAAAAATTTTTTTTTTTTGGATTATTTTGGTACATGTCTTAGAAAAGATTAGGTATTTTTTTATTAAAGTAAAAAAATTAGTAATATAATGATATTTTTTTAATTTAACTTTTATCTGTAACTTAAAGCTTTTTACTACTCGGTCAACTCTGCACTTCTTTGATTTTTTATTTTTTAACTTTTTCGCCCAAAAAAAAAATGTTCAGTTAACATAACAAGACACAATTTTATCCCTAAAAATCGATGAAACAAGTTGATTTTATGGTGCTTTTAAGAAGCACATTGCTTTTGACAATTAAGTTCCTTGTAGAATCACTGATATCTCTTTTTAAATATTTTTTTTCAAAATTTAATATTTAAATTTTTATAAATATATATATTTTTATATTTTTTATGATCTTTATATAAAAAATAAATTCAAAGCAACAACTGATTTTTTTTCCCTACCATGCATATTTTAATAGCTTTGTTACAAGTTTTTTATTTTAATCAATAAATATTAGATAAAATAGAAATCAGTAAACACCCGAGCAATAAAATAAGATAAAATTTAAATTAATTTTCAAATCCGGGTAAATTATGAATATATTTCTAATAAAATAGCCAAACTGTCTCGTCATAAAGCACTTCTTTCTCGATCGCCTCTCTTTGATCGATGGTTTTTCCTCTTTATTCGATCTCTTCTCCCTCGGTCATCTTATCATCGATGATTACAGCGGAGATGAAAAAGATGAAAAAGAGAGAAGACGTAAAAGAGATGACAGAAAATATAGATCAAAGAAGAGAGAGAGAGAGGTGACTATTGATACAGACGAGAGAAAGAGACAGGATCAATCAAGAAAAATTAACACAGAGAAGATAAGAGAGAGAGAGAGAGAGAGAGAGAGAGGTGAAAGAGAATATCGGTGAAGAAGAGGGTCTAAGGTATTCTTGTTTTTTTTTTTTTTTTTGCATATCTTAATTTTATTTAATTAATTTGATTTAAGTATTATAAAATTTATTTTAAGAATAAATTTTTAAAATTTTTTTTATTATTTTTAAAATTTAATGAAATTTTTTATTAAGAAAATAAGATATTTAAATTTTTAATTCAAAAAAATTTGGTAGAGAGTCGTAATCTTCGAGAGACGAAAGGGAATTTTTTGGTGGGGGTAAAATTGGTCGTTCCAAATTCATAATTTCATTCATGACTTTCACATTGTTGTTGGAATTTTGAAATTTTGAGAAGTTGTTTTCTGGTTTTTGGTAATTTTCCATATTCTTTGAGTGGAAGAAATGATGAAGGAAATGATTGCGATTGCGAGGATCATTGGACATGTCTTTCCACAGGATAATCTTCAAGCTGGCCATCACTACACTACCATATACGTCACGATAATTTTTGCTTATTACTTATCCTCAAAAATAAAACTAAATGTAAAAATTTGATATTTATCAATTTCTATTATTTATTTATTTTTGCTTATTAATAAAGTTAAGAAGCATGGACCGCCATAGCAAACTTTTTTTTAAATATTAATATTAGAATTCTTTATCGATTTATAAAAATAATTATTTCGTGTATTGCTATGAGAAGCAAATTTAAAATTTATAAAATTACAGATGAAATTATATAAACATTAGGAAAGGTAATTTAATTTTTTTGGTCATGTCATGCGTTTGGTTCAAAATGTCTATGGATCAAATCAAAGTTTTCATAATAGTAACATTGGTCCCCTAGGACACAGTTAAAAGAATACAGCTTATATAAATTTATCCAGCAAAAAGAAAGAAAAAAAGCTTCATTAAACTATAGAGAGAGAGAGAGAGAGTCGGTGGTGAGGGGGTGAGAGGGGGGCGGTACCAAAAAAGTGACAAAGACAGGACGGAGAGTAGGGTTTAGGCTTGTGATATACATGAAAAATAAAGACAGCGAAAGGACGTATGACCATTTCGGCTCTGTTCTCGTGTCCTTCGGCTTGTGGGTGCCCAGATATTTCGTAGGGCCTTCGTTGGATTTGGAATTGGAATTGGACCCAGAGAGAGAGAGAGAGAGAGAGAGGGTCCAGCTAGTTTCTTTGGATCAAGCCTTCCTGCGACTTGGAATTGGAATTGGAATTGGACCCCAGATAGAAAGAGAGAGAGATAGAGAGAGGGTTATCAGAGGGTCTAGCTAGTTTCTGCGGATAAGACTTGCTGGGACTTAGAATTGGAATCGGAGAGAGAGAGAGAGAGATAGGCCCCCGAGGTCTAACTAAGTTAGCAAACGGTCAATTTAATAAGTAAAACTATTAGATCTTATAATTAAATTTTTTATTCAAAATTTAAAAATAACAAAAATTACATTAAAAGAATTATTCATAAAATAAAATTTAAATTAAATTAATTAAAATATTATTTCAAATAATAATCATTAAAAAAAAAAAACAAAACGAAGAGAGAGGGGGTCTCCAGCTAGTTTCCACGACTAGGTTCCATAGAAATAAAATTATGGCTTTATTATATGAATCTAAACTATTTTTTTCCTCTCAAAGATATCATAAAATCTTGCCAAACAGCATCATTCTTATCAAAACCCAACATATGGACCACCTTTTTAGTATCAGATGTGACAAAAATGTAGATATATAATCTCAAAATAAGGTTCTATATATATATATATATATATATATATATGTATGTATGTATTGCAAGCTCATTTTTCATAAATATTTGAAAAAACGATTTTAGAAATTATTGATTAAAGTTTAAATAAATATCTCAAATTCATTTATGACTCACCCAGAGAAAGGTTGGTGGCGTAGAACTCAAGGAAAGAACTTGTGTGTATATGGTACCAATTTTTTGTAAAATCGAAGTTAATATTAAACATTCAAATGTATATATATAATTATTATTCACTGAATTATTATTTAATGATCATTTTTTTCATAATATAAAAATAATAAAATAATTGATAATCATTGTAGATAGAAATGAATCTACCGATTCAATTTATTATTGATGGTTCAAAAATTATTATTCATTTAATAATCATCAATTTCATATGTATTATTGATTTAAAATATTAAAAAAATATTATGTAAAACTAAAAAAAAAAAAATGTCCCGAGAAGAGAGGAGACAAAATGAAATCAAGGTGGCGTTGGCTGCAGCAAATTTGGGCTCCCTCATTTATTAGGAAATTGGGCTCTGGATCTACCGTATCTCTCTGGTAAAATACATTTCCCCAACATTCATTCATTTCACTCTCTTTTCGAAGGACAAAAAGAAATTTCTGTCCTCCTGCAAAATCCTCTCTCTCTCTCTCTCTCTCACTCTCTCTCGCGAACATTACTAGGAGCCAAACCAGCGTGTGGAGAGAAGTGAAAAAAGTAAACTCGGTTGTTGGGAAAGAACCAAACTAAAATCTTCATCTCTCCATTTCTAGTTGCCCTTACGTAGGACGAAGGACGACTCAAAGAAGGTTTTTTTTTTGTACACAGAGAGAGAGAGAATTTTGTGGGTATGGGGTGGGTTGTGGGGTTGTGGGTTTTGATGAGCATTGGTATTGGATGGTGGTGGTACAAGGAGAAGCAGAATAAGACACAAGAGAAGAGAGGTGTTCCAAGAGGAAGCTTAGGATGGCCCTATGTAGGAGAAACTCTTCACTTCATTAGTTCTCTTTCCAGCTCTCGACCTGCGTCTTTTTTTGAGAAGCGCAAGTCTTTGTAAGGCTCTCTCTCTCTCTCTCTCTCTCTCTCTCTCTCTCTCTCTCTCTCTCTCTCTCACACGCACACACACACACACACACGATCTTCTAGTTTGCTTTGTATTATTTCTTATGTGACACAATTGTGTGAATTGATTACATAAAAAAAAAAAAAAGTGTGAAATATAGGAACTTACTATTATTTGCGTGTGTTGGGAAAATAGATTACCCAATTATGCTTTTGATGCAGAGGTTTTTTTTTTTTCTTTTTTTTTTCACTTTCAAAAATGGGTGGATGGAGTCTACCTGTTAAGACCCGAGTCGTATATTCCCCTACGTTGATCGCGCCTTAAAGAGTGATTAATATGTAAGTGAATATAAATGGTTATAGAAAGAAGTATTGACTCCTAGTGTTAACATAATTACAAACAAGAACTTATATATGTCAGTCACATGTTTGATTTCTAGAGGAAAAGGGTTTGTAAATTTTATAGGTGACAACATTTTATGCCACCCAACGGAAATTTTTGAATATTTTTCTACTAATTCACCAAAAAGCTTAACACGTTACATTTTAAATTAATATATCAAATCATTCTCTTCAATTGATACATTGAAATTCTAATTAATATACTAAACACGTGACATTTCCCAAGAGATGTACTCTTTTTCATGTTAATTATCATAATGTCATGCATGTTGGCATGCTGTGTATGTTTTGTTTTTTGATTTTTTAATAGAAATGGGTGAGATGGGATAATAAATTTCTCGATTCTGATAAAAGTAAAATTTAATTTTAAAATATTTTGATATTATGTAAAAAAAAAATTATGAGTTTAACCGATTATAAAGGGTTCTTTTAGGGTTGAACAACATAAAAAATCTCCATCTCTTTTCGAGAGCTTCTGGGCAATGGGCTATTAAAGAATTTCCTTTAAATGCTTGAATTTAGAAAAAAGACAAAATGTGAAGTCATAAAGAAAGGAAAAGACATACCCTACAGTGGCGCAGAGCGGGAGAGAGAGAGATCACTGTCATTTGTCACTGGACCTCGCCTTAGCTTGTGCAGTCGGTAAAACAGTAAAAAGAATGACAGGCCATTTATTCTTCTCTTATATTTCAACCTCCTAATGAATGATCCCGCGACCACTTTCCCTGCCAGTGTTTCACTTATCGTCTCTTTGTCAACAAAAGGTCGGCCCTATAATATATACATAATTTTAAAAATGAGCCAATAATTTCATTATAAAAAAACGAGAAGCATTAGATGTCATTTGCTTAATTATAGAAATTATTTTATAAATTGAGACTATAAATGGTACTTTTATCCATGTAGGTATGGGAAAGTGTTCAAGTCACACTTGTTGGGAAGGCCAGTCATAGTGTCAACAGATCCGGAGCTAAACAAATTGATATTGCAGAATCCAAGGGGTGCTTTCTTGCCTTATTATCCCAAGTCAGTGCTTGAGGTGTTGGGGGAATCGTCGGTGTTCCTAATGAATGGTAATCTGCATAAGAGAGTGCATACAGCCATTAGCTCCTTCATGAGGTCTCCATCATTAAAGGCTCAAATCACACGCCTGTTCGAAAACAATGCCAAGCTCTTCATGGCCACTTGGAAAGACAAGCCCTTGGTATATGTCCAAGATGAAGCCAAAGAGGTCTCTTTCTCTAATCTCACCATTTACCCTTTTACCATTACATGAAGCCATTATCATATTATTGTCGGGTTTGATCTAAAATTTGAGCAAATTTTCAGATGGCTTTTCGTGTGTTGGTTAAAGTTTTACTCAGCATTGGCCCCGGTGAAGATTACAACTTAGTGAAAAGAGAGTTCGAAGTACTCATGAAAGGATTGATGTCTATTCCTATAAATTTTCCCGGATCTAAATTATATAGAGCGTTGAAGGTATATATCCCCACAATTTCTCTTTACCAATGTAAAACACAGATAATAATTTATTTTATAATCAACAGCATATGGGGTCTTGAGAGTTTAGTGGCAGGACATTACAATTCTTTAACTAAGATTTCAATTTGAAGTTTTGATAATAGAAAATTTTACGTTAGAAGAGTTAATCGCTTAATTAAGTTTTACAGTTATTTGAAATGGATTAGTAGGATATTTAGATACGAATTCTTGAGTACCCAAAAAAAATAATTTTTTTTATAAGTTTAGCGTGTTGCAATAATATAACACATTATGTTTTTATATATATATATATAAGAATTTGAAGTTAAAATCATCAAATTGTTGTATTATATCCTATTAGAGGGATGGACTAGGATTGTTACCTCTAGATTTTAAGAAAAGTGATTTATTTATATAATTTTAAAAATTATTATATAAATTTCAGAGTTTTTTGATACATGAAATGTCTATGAACCGAATATATTTATTTTTTAATTTTGAGTATTAACTTGAAGGGCATGTACTTGTTATTGAAATAGGCCAAAGAGAAATTGATGAAATTGATAAACAGAATCATAGAAGAGCGAAGACCTGAACTGTGCGAGTCGGAAGGAAAGGGTGCGGGGAGGGACGCCGTTGACGTGCTATTGCGGGACCCGGAAATTAGAAAGGAGGCTCGACATTTGCCGTCCGATTTTATCAGTCACAACATGGTGGAGATGATGATTCCGGGGGAGACTCTGACAGCCGCTTTGACACTGTCTGTCAAATTCCTCGGTGACACCCCCGTGGCTCTAAACCGACTAGTGGTTCGTATTTTTCTTTTAATTTATTTTTTTAAATATGGTATTTATCGATTTTATCATCCAAATTCCTATGCCAACTCTGCAACTAGGGAAGGCGTTGACGAACGCTTGAACCTTCTGATCATGGTTCATGCAATGGGATTTTTTAATAATTTTTGCGGTATTCTTATGCATTTATGATTATTGAATTATTTTTATTAATTTTTAATATTATATAGTAATAAATGTAACTGTTCTTTATGTTATCGCTAATATTAATAATAAAAATTTTATTTTTTTTAATAGCTAGCTTAAGAAATATTGATCACAATAGTAAAAATATTTTTTTTCAAATATTAATCGAGGAGATTATTGATTATTTTAAGTTGTTGAATTGTAGTGTAATCATAAGTAAGTACTCTTAGAAGGAACTATTATGTTAGTGTAGCGTTCTCCTGGGATACTCAAATGCTTAAAAAAAATAAATAAATAAATATATTTAAATATTTTTTAAAATTAAATAATTAAAATTTGATGATTAAGTATATTTTAATAATTTTTTAATTTTTGTGATTTATGTTTAAAAAAAAAAAAAATCTCAGCGTAGTATTACTAATCTGACGGATGGGACCTGTATTTCCACAAACATTCGTGCGGCGGGGCCATCTGAACAATTTTGACTTTTCTTGTGTGGAGGCGCATGGGCGGCTGCAACGAGTGTGATATCGTGTGTCGGTGTTTTTATTTTGGCTTGGCTTGGACATTTCCTGGCCGGTTGATTTGTCTTGATTGATCGAATTGAACGGTTGTTATTGCCAAAGTCGGAAGTGGACCGCCCGTTTAGGCATAGCTCTCACGTCATGCTTGCCCCACCCCTATTCTCGCTTTTCACAGCCAACCGTATACCCTCACCCTCCCCTCCCCTCCCCTCCCCCCCCACCCACCCCTTTTTCAAAATTGTTATATTTTGATGCAAAATTATTACATTATTTATTTAATAATTATATTAAATCTGATTAAATTTGATTAGAGTTGAATTAAGTTTTTAACAAATAAAACTTTTTCGATATTTATTTTCATATACAATACTCAAATTTAAAACTTATTTAATAATACAAATGTCGAGTGATCGAACCAATTAAATATTGATAAACTATTATATTATATATATGTCTATTTATTTTACCCTTTATATAAATAAAGGTAATAAACTAGGATTCAAAAGATAATTAGTTTTATTTGACTTTTCTTTTTTTTTGAGGGGGGGGGTTTATATGAAGGTTATTACTTGAATTTGATAGGAATTTTTTTGGTAATTATTTTCAATGTTTTGTAGGAAGAGAACATGGAATTGAAGAGACAGAAGGCTCAATCCGGTGCCGAGTACACTTGGATGGACTATGTGTCCTTACCTTTTACCCAAAAAGTGAGTTTACGTGACTCATCTTTATTGTCTTGTTCATATTATTCCTTTTGTTCGATATTTTTTTCGATCTTTCATTAATTTAATATTATTGAAAATATTTCACAAGGTTATAAATGAGACATTACGGATGGCCAATATCATTATCTCAGTATGGAGGAGAGCTCTTTGTGATGTTGAGATAAAAGGTCTGTCTATTTTTTTCTCTATTTTTTAAAAATATTTATCTAATTATTTGTTCACCAATTTAAAATTTTGGAAATATTTGTAGGGTATTTTATACCAAAGGATTGGTGTGTGGTAGCAGCCTTTCTAGCTCCTAACATGGATGAAAAGACTTATGACAATCCATACCATTTTGATCCATGGAGATGGGAGGTAAATTTTTACCAAAAAAAAAAAAGAAGCCAAAAGTAGTCCTATTATAATTTCATGAAGAAGATTGTGTTACTCTAAAATTTCGTTTGTGCAGGGGAAGGATGCTTCAGTCAATACCCTTTTCACACCTTTTGGTGGTGGCCAGAGGCTGTGTCCTGGTCATGAACTTGCAAGGCTTCAGATTGCAATTTTCCTCCACCATGTTGTCACCACTTACCGGTAGACCCTCTTACCTAAACATAAGTATATTGTGCCTAGGGATTGAAAGCGAGAAGTTAGTCTCGAGATAGTTGTTCTCGGTATGTGCCCGAATGAGTAATTTAATTAATTTACACAGAATAAGTCAAGTAGTGTTTAAACTCGACTCGTTTCATAAAAGAGTTTGAGATCAAACTACAACTTCACTTGTTTAATGTGATAAGCCATGTTTAAGTGAGTTTTTAATGAGTTGCGCTCAAGCTCGAAGCACAATATACCTTTGCTTTATTATATTTTTTAGGATAGGAATGAATTCAATGATTGTGATTTGGGTGCAGATGGGTGGCTAAGGAAGATGAGATTGTCAACTTTCCGACAGTGCAGATGAAGAGGAAGTTACCGATCACCGTCACACCGATATCCCCATCTAGTTAAAAGTTTCATATATGCTTGTGTTTCAAGGCTTGTAAATGTTAGTTCTGGTTTTGTTCAGTGGAAAGGAAGGATTTGGCTTCTCTATGTGGAAGTCTTTTGCGGGTGAATATGGTAGACCCAACTTTCATTATCCGTAGCCCTATTTATTGAATGTGTTGTTTTGATGGGAGAAAAAACATGCATGGTGGCTATGAACTTGAATGAAATGGTCCCTATTTGCCGCTGCGCAACCATTTCCTCATGTGGAGCCATTGGTACAAAATAATGTTGTAATGTTGTATGGACCACATGAGCTGAGAAGAAATTTTCTATATCAATTTTTAAATTTGAGTAATTTAAATTGATTAAAATACTTTTTAAATCAAGAAAAAAAATTAGAAATATATTTAGGTGGATTGTCATGTAGAAATATATCAATGATTCATTTAGTCGTTTGGACCCCCGAGACAACCCTATGCATTGGTTATGTTCTTAATATAGGTAGTTACATTCGAAACTGTTCTTGAAAGAATTGAGTCACCTGTCTGATATTAAACTCACTGGCTAGGATAGAAAATTAAATAGGGAAAAGGACAGAAGACGTACCAATATAGATGCCCTTCAATGCTGTCTTCGCTTCTCATTTCTCCATTCAACACTCTCCTCTTGGGTTTGTTTGGAATGATCAGCTCACCACCTGCATGGTTAACCAAGCAAACAATCCTACAATATCACAGAAAGAAAATCGTGAGCAAAACAAGGTAGTTAACTTGGTAACGAATCAGTTGACTTGAAAAGATGCCCAAACACGTAAAATCACAAAAGCAGCAATTCATGATAAACTTGCTTTGGTGCTTGGATAAAGGGTGAGGGCCCATGGAAGAGGGCAAGGCAAAATTAACGTGATAATAAAAATTGTGCAAAGTCATGGGGCCTTTCCCAGTGCGCACGGTTACTAGGAAGTTGCCCAAGTTTCCCAGTGCACAGAGATAGTAAAAATTTTGCTTGATGTTGACTTCCACTATACACATCAAACTCGATTATGGCTGGCAAACATGGGAGATAAAGAAGAAGAACTTCTCAGAGACCACCTATCTTGCAGCTTGCTCAACTTCGATTATGGCTCACTATATTATCCTTCAAGATTACCAATTTGATACACCTCGCAAAATCATTGCAAAGTCGACTCTATGGGCTGAAAGATGCAGAAATGGACTTTGATTTTGCCCCATCATGGAAATATATACCAGCTTGATTGAATAGTGACAGTAAATATAATAACTCCTTAATTGATAGCTTCGAAGGCCTTTTGTCACTAAAATCACCAGAATCTAGGACAGAAATGATTTTCTTCTTAAAAATGCTTGGCTCCTCTCCTGTAAATGAATAGTTCCCCTCATCACTCTCCACTTCACTAAAGCCATCTTCATCATCACTGAAGCGGTTGGCATAGTCATTGACAATGTTTTCTTTATTTGTGATAGTCCTTTGGGACATTGCTAGTAGCTCCATTACCTTCTTCTTCTGCTTAAATGTGGCACCAAGTGTCTTATTCTTCTTACTAAAACAAGTTCTTGTAAAAGCCCACCACTCTCCGAGATCCACTTTTGGAATATCAAACTTTGGTCGAATTTTAACAACAGAGGAGTCAACCCTGGGACAAGGGAGAAAGTCCCTCTTGCTTACATCCATAACAAACTCAACATCAGCCACAAGCTTCACATTCACAGCCAAACGGTTAAACTCTGAGTCACCAGGTTCCGCCAGTAATCGCCGTGCAAACTCCTTCTGAAGAAGAAGAGTGGCACCCCGAAATGGGTTTGCCCCAAAGACAATTTTCGCCACAAGAGGCGAAGATATTCCATATGGAATGTTTGCCACCACAAGGTCAAATGGAGGAAACTCTGTCTTCAATGCATCGTTACGTATAACCTGAAATACCCATCTCAAATTAGCCATCAGAAACCCATTGTAAAAGAAGTTATGACATAAAGACCCAAAAATTCCAATGACTGAAACAACAAAATCCAACATTGGAGTTGTTTCATTAGTTGGTGAAAACCCTACGATGGAATCTATTATGTATACAGCATTAATAAAACCACTGTCCTAAATTTAATACCAGTGCTCACAATTTAATTCACAATGGAACATCAAAATTCTCTTTCAGAACTTCCATCAAACAGATGAGGCACAATCTTACCCTTAATTTTTCTTCAAACCCTCGTTCTGCGACACGATTATTCAGAATCTCCACCATTCTTCCATCAATCTCAACAGCAATTACCTTCTTAGCAACTTCAAGAAGTCTCAGAGTGAGATTTCCGGTTCCGGGTCCGATTTCGAGAACTGTGTCCGCCGGTTTTATCTCGGATTTTCGAACAATTGTATCTAGAACTCGAGGGTTTGTGAGAATGTGCTGGCCTCTGCTTTTGTGTAATTGGATTGGGACATGCCCTTCGCTCTTCTCTGTGTTCTTCTTCCTCAAATTGTCGTCTTCGTCTTCATCTCCATCGCTGTTATTTCTGTGCCGGCGATAGAGTTTCGAGTATAAAGATGGAGAGTCATTTCGAGGGTTGATGAATCTAGCGAGACTGTTTGATGAAAGTCGGGAGAGCATATTGGACCCTATTTGGCCTTTCCGAGGTTTGAGAGGAACTTGACCGTTGGAAATCTTAAATTTCAAATGAGTCACTTGGTCTGATTCGCCGGGGGGATTTAATTAAAATCATGGATTGAGCAAAAATAAACAAAAGAAAAATTACTAAAATAAATACAAAAAATTTAAATTCCTATAATCTTTCTAATTTTATCTGTTCTCTGTATTACTTATGAGCTATTAATTTGCTAGACAGTTTGGGCCCTTCGAAGGGCAAAGATATTTTTATTTTTATATTATTTATTAATTTATTTATGTTGCTTAGCTTGAAAAGAAACCGGAACAAACTGTCTTATGGATACCAACAAATAGCGTAATAAATAAAAGTATTAATTTTTTTAATTAAATATTAAATTTAAATTTTAAAAATAAAAAATTATATTAAAAAGATTATATAAACGTTTAAATTAAATTAATTGAAATATTATTCTGAATATAAAGAGTTCAATCGGTTATATAAAAAGAAAAAAAAATCTTTAATGGGGAAGACATAATAATCTCCGCTCACTTAACATCAACTCCGATTTCCATTGGAAAACCCAAGGGGTCAGCTAATTAACGGTGGGGTTCGGGCCTTTCCCTATTTTACAAAGTGGGTCAGTTTTAACTTAGTCTAGGTTTTGTTTCAATTGGCCAGAGAATGCTATAAATGACTTCCCAATAAAGTAAGCTATTGAGAACAGAGACCATTGGTTTGAAAATATTGACCAAACCTTATTGGATCAGTGATCCGATATAAACTGAATTTTTTTTAATTAAAATTTTAAATTTAAATCTTAAAAATGAAAAAAAAAATTTAAAAACTTGTCCCCTTAATGGATTTAACAATAAGCTCATTCTAAAACAATCAACTAATAAATTAATTATTAGATATCGATCGATTAAAAATATTAAAAATCTTATGCAAAGTATTCACAATTTGGCGACATGAGAGATGAGCCTCTGTCAGTCTCTTCCTAACGCTGGCCAACAAGACTACAAGTAGGCACAATGGAAAGATGAAACACACTTTGATATGATGATTAGGTGTGATGGCTTTCTTAAATGTGGCTTTGATTTAGGTTTTAGCTGGTTACTATGTTCATTGCTGTGTCTATGAACTGGAATGCTGCTTTATTCACTCCTCACAATCAAGCTTTTAATTGGAAGTTTGATTGAGTCATGTTCCTTTGTCTTTTGTTGTTTGGACCAGCCTCACATGAACTTAATTGCCATGTTTGTCCCAAGAAAAGGTGTTTAATTAAACATGGTTTCTATGTTTCTTGTATACTTTTTAAGACTTCTCCACAATTTGTATTTTCTGAATCGAAAATTTCTGTCACATGTACTATGTTTTTCTTTAATATCATAATGTTACTAATACATAAAAATATATATATTTATTTACTAAATTCAAGCATAATTATTCACCATTGAATGATTGCATTCACTTCATTGAAAATTTTATAATATATAATTCTCATTTCTGTAGGAATCTGATGTGCTTCCAACACAATCATGTGCATGAGAAAGCACAAGTAAAACACTATACCTTTTTTCCCCTTTCTGGCCATTGCCACAAGAGTACATTTGACACAACTATACATTTAACGGTAAAAACCGCTGGTCAGGTGATAAAAAAGTTGGGAAACCGACAAAGGGAAAAGGGTAAAAAGGTTGGGAATCCTTTTAATTTTGAAGGTTTTTTTCTTAAAAAAAAAAAGAAAAAAGAAAAGAAAAGAACAAGAGAACTCATCATTGATGATAAGGAGCTA
The DNA here is from genome assembly GCA_033439265.1 of Dillenia suffruticosa. NCBI lineage: Eukaryota > Viridiplantae > Streptophyta > Magnoliopsida > Dilleniales > Dilleniaceae > Dillenia > Dillenia suffruticosa. The sequence continues at coordinate 1,259,588 of JAVTVX010000012.1, read as the reverse complement.
GGGATGTGAAATAATTCCATGGAACCACAACCCCAAGTGGAAAAAATGTCATGAATCATCCCAATTGGAACTAAAAAGGTTGGGAAATTGAAGAAGCCTTGTGAGTGAAGCAATTGTTTTGAAGGGAGGGCATGCCTCACCCTAAGAAATGAACTTCCTTCTTTCAAGGAATTGTTAATTGGGGTTGGTGCCAATTTAACAGGAACTCAATTGATGATTCGGGTGCCATTTGAAACCTTAATAAGTTATAATTCCTATAGTAAAATCATATATTCATTTATATTAATATTCATCTAAATGAATTAAAAATAAATAAACTCTCATATTCATTCTTTTGATTCAACTAAACTTGTTTCGATCTTTGTTTTAGAGATAGTTTCCTCGCATGTAAATTATCGTATAATCTAAGAACATCAAAATCTAATCCGTAATATATCGATTCATTTGCTTATAGAGATGGAAATTTCAGTGCAGATATGCTTGTTAGACCGGGTTGACATAGCCCGAAGTTCATGAGCTATATTCTCAGCCCTTTGAGATATATATTTTATTAACGCGTAATATTCGGAGAAGTGCTTATTTATTTTACAGGCTAGCCTGGTCATCTCCTTAAAAAAAAAAAAAAAAAAAAAAAAAAACCTTGTTTTACGTATTAATCATGACTTAGAAGAAAAATTTTCAAGTCCACCACGTGGCACACTCATTACCGTCAAAAGAATCCAACTAAGATCCCTCCACTTAACGGCGTTAATAATATTTTCCTCCCTCTATCTTGGCCAATCAAGGCCAAGAAGGGTAAAGGTGAAACATAAAATGTAATGGCGATGCCTCCACCCTCGTTAACGGACGTTGGGTCTAAGGCGATTGGCCCCTGGACACAAAGGGCGGCAAGTTAACGGCGTTAAAGAGTAATCATGTATTGCCCGTGCACCGACGCTAATTTGGCACATCAAAAGCAAGGGCCCACATCAACCATCGGGTGGTTTCTCTCAGGTGCGATCATCTGTCTTCCTTGATCAGAAACAGGATCTTATGACACGTGTCAGAATCATAAGCCCATTGTCATTGACAAATCCTCTGGTCTCCTTTTAATCTTCCATAGGACTTGCAAGAAGGTGCCATGGATGTGACTTTCAACATCAGGAATCATCTCCGTCCACGGATTCTTCTTTATTTTTATAATATAAAAAAAATAAAATTTAAAAAATAAAAATCAATTTTTACATATATAGAAGGGAAATGAATTTTACTTTAAAATTAAATATTAGGTAAGAAATTAGAAAATTATCAATTTTATACACTATATGCAAAAAATTGAATTAGTCCACGTATAACTTAATATCCCTCTCCACAGGGATGCAAGATAGTAACATGTATCTCTCTTTATAAATATTTAGAAAGAGCAGATTTAAATTCAATGGAATGAGATTAATTTTTAAAATTACTCTGATTTTATATAAGAAGAGAATATAGTTTTAGGTATTAAAATTTTTAATTAGTTTTATTATTATTTCCTTAAAATAAAGAAATCATTAAATAATAATTGGTCTGAGTTAAACGTTAATCGAGTCAAACCTAATTCTCGTGGAGTGACTTAAAGGACTCAGAAGTCCCTATTATTGTGCATATGTAGAAGGATGCATACGATGCAATATAAAGGAAGATGAATGACGATCCAAAGGGTAGGTGCACGAGATCATGTTGATGGATGAATCTATTAAGCTTGTTTATCCAGATGCCTTATAAGCTAAAGGACCCACCACTCATTTAGAGGTGGCATGTAAATGGATATGCTTATGAACTCTATGCATCAATCGCGGATTTGGCATAAATCAATTTGGATATAAATTATTGCATTTCATTTGATTTGATTTAACCTGCATTTTATGAGATCATTGGTTGACCTAAGTAGTTCATGTATTTCCATTTTTGTGTTAGCTTTTTATGAGTGAGATTCTCCTTGGAAACATGGTAACACAAATCCGATGTCTGCGCACGCTAAGGAACCGAAGGCCAAGTGATCAGATTTAGGGCAGGAGTAGGAAAGGTAGGACCCCCAGTCTCGGTTTGGTACCTAAAAAAAACCCTTTTGTCCGCCGTTCCACAAAACAAAGGCATAATAAAAAAGGTGTTAAAACCAAGGGTACCCCACCCCCCCCCCCCACTAAAAAAAAAAAACCCAAATCAATACTCAATCATACCCACAAATACCTCACGACTGCACCCTAAATAAACATGTAGTTGAGGAGGAAAAATTCACATTCTCGTAGCCTTTCGCTGAATTACAAAATGATGGAGGTCACAGTTTAAAATAAAATTAGATATTTTAAAAAACAAAAGATATTTTAATAAAATTAGATATATAAATTCTTTTGGTAAAATTTTTGTTGAATATAGTTTAAACAAATATTTCGTAAAGTAAAGTCTATTATAAGGAACCTTAATCTGTTCTTATCAATTGTTCATTTCCAAAATTTTAATATTAATACAGAAAAATAATAATTTTAAATTTTTTATTTAATAAATATGGGATTGCCTTCCTTGCCCATTAAGGTTGATGCGTACAAGTGGCAGATCACTTAAACCAATTGTTCTTATTCGGTACTTTTGATGACCCTTATGCGTTGGGGGAGAGAGAGAGAGAGAGAGAGAGAGAGAGAGAGAGAGAGAGAGAGAGGGTGTGGGTGGATGTAAAAGGTGGCAAAGCATTCGTATGCAAGGGTGATGGGGTGACATTCATGGTTTGCACAAGGAAAGGCTAAAAGCTAAAAGGTGAAGAAGATGAATGATGAGATGAGGCCTTTTATTGTATTTGACACCACTGCGTACACGTAAAATTACTTTATTACCCTTAAACAGAATTTGTAGTTGACCGGTCAAAATTCCCAAAGATGCCTTTGACCATGAGGTACGGAAAGAGACTCGGTAAATCCAGGGCATGCCGAAGCATAAATGAGTAATGCCGCTAAAATTGAAATGGATAAAATGTTGTCATTAATGTTATTAGGGATGGCAACCCGGTGTTACCCATGTTTTACTATAATAACTATTAATCATAATAATTAATAATTAATCATAATTAATAAATAAAAATTAATAATTAATTGTATAACTATTAATTAATTAGATAAAATTGTTAAATAATTTATGAAATTAATTAGTAATATTAGTATAAATAATAATTCAATATATATAATGCGAGATAGAATGAAAATTATAATAAAATCTCTCTTTATCTCTCTTATATTCTCTCTCTAGCTCTTTCTCTCTCTTCCCTTCCTAGCCCCCTCTTTCTTCCATATTCGGGATTGTGACAAATTGGTATCACATCTCACGATTCTTGACAAAACGATTAAAAAATGATAGAGGAGGCCCGGTTTGAAGAACAAATCGATGAATTGCGACTATATGTCAATAAAAGGTTATATAAACAAGACCTAAAAACTACAAAATTTTGAAGTTTTTTTGCTAAACTAGAAGCAAAATTTAACGATTTCTTGAAAATGATGGATGAAGATAAGCATGAAAAACAAGGTATTGAAACATTTTTTCAATCTTTCACTCTACCAATACGTAGTGAAAAAAATTTGAAGGTAGAAAAAGAATCTTGTATGTCCAAGAAAGAAGTTGATAGTGGGCTCTTAGCAAACTCTTCAAAGATTGAGATTTCATTGTTCATCTTGCAAAATATTTCACCACCTAACCCTAGTGAAGAAAATTTGAAGATAAAAGGAGGATCTTGGATGTCCAAAAAAGAAGTTGTTGATGGTGGGCTCTTAGCAAACTCTCCAAATATCGAAATTCCATTGTTCATCTTACAAAATCTTTTACCACCTGCTCATAGTGAAAATATTTGAAAGTATAAGGAAGATCTTGAATGTCCAAAAAAGAAGTTGTTGATGATATGTTTTTGTCAAACTCTTCAAAAATTGAACTTATATTGTTTATTTTGCAAAATTCTTCACCAACAAGAAGTTCAAGAAAAGTTTCTCTCAAAATTTTTCATCCTTATTTTTCTCCTTCTACTTTTCTTGCAACTCAAATCTCATCCATTGTTCGTTTATATCATTTTATCTTTTAACACAAATATAAGCGTTGGTTCAAGATTCATAAATTCAAATTTTAATTCTTGACTTTCCATTCTTGAGGACAAAAATGTTCTTAAAAGAGAGAAGTATTATAAAAATTATTAATTATAATGATTAATAGTTAATCATAATTAGTAAAAAAAAGTTAGTAGTTAATTATAGAGTTATTAGTTAGTTAGATAAAATGGTTAAATAGTTAATAAAATTAGTTAGTAATATTAGAATAAATGGTAATCTAATATATGTAATGAGAGATAGAATGAAAATTATAATAAAATTTCTCTTTGTCTCTCTTGTATTCTCTCTCTTTCTCTTTTTTCTCTCCCTAACCCCCTTTTTCTCTCATATTCGGGATTGTGACGCCCTCACCCTTATAGGGCAGAAATTTGCTGTGCATCCACACTTGCGGCAAAAATTTTACTCGCCTCATGCGTCACAACTTTCAATTGACTCATTAAAAAAAAATAGAAAATAAATTATATAATAAATATTGCAAATTGAATTATTAAAATATTAAACTACGATAATTTTAAAATCAAATCAAAATCTCAAATTTAATATTAAATAAATATAACAAAGTCATGTCAGTGTTATGCGAAATAATAAAATCTCTTTATTAAAAAATAATTTAAAAATAGTATTGATATAATATTAATTTAAATAATCAAATATTTTGATTTGAAATAATTAAAAATTTATTTCAATTAAAGATTAATTTAATTTTGAATCTAAAATTAAGATTTTTCTCGGCACATGAACAAACTTTAACCGAGGGAAAAAAAAAACAAAAGAAGAGAGACCCGCGAAAATGGCTGTCATTACATTCTGTAAACGCGTGCTAAACACTCTCTGCCACTAAAATCACAATCTCAAAGCTGATTAAAGTATATCAGATTTTACTATTTGAACTTCTCTCTTCCTTTTCTGTTTGTCAGCACTAGAGTTTACCATTAATTTCCTCTCTCTCCCTCTCTCTCCCTCTCTCTCTCTCTCTCTCTCTCCCTCTCTCTCTCTCTCTTAATTTTGCAAAAGTTTTGAGCTAATGTCACGCAGAGATGACTAACTAGACACATGTTAATAAATTATTTGTGTATATATAAAAATTAAACATTATGTTTGCTGGCTGTGTTCAGACTTCACCGGTTTGTGTGTGGTTGTCCAGGGTAGTTATGGACGCTCCCGCTACCCAACACCAAGTTGTACCATACGCAAAATCTCACCCCAAATCTCTTTTCTCTCTCTCTCTCTAGAAATTTTGAAGGGAGAGAGGGCGTCGTGTTTGTGTTGTGGGTTGATTGAAGTGAACCATGGAAACTAGCTCCGTTTCCAAGCTGCTGCTCTCATTCCTATGCTTGTACATGTTTGAGCAACAGATCCAGTGTAGTGTTAGTTATGATAGAAAAGCTATTACGATTGATGGGCAAAGGAGAATTCTCATCTCTGGCTCTATTCACTACCCAAGAAGCACTCCTGAAGTAAGCCAAATCATCCCATTTTCATTTTTCCTCATCTGGTTTTTGTCAAAAACATGTTTTGATTTCTAGGTTTTTGTTTGTTTTAATGTTGAAAATGTGTGTAGATGTGGGAAGATCTGATAATGAAGGCTAAACATGGAGGTCTTGATGTTATTGACACATATGTTTTTTGGAATGTACATGAGCCTTCTCCTGGCAATGTATGTCTGTACTTAAGTTCTCTTCATTTTATTTCTTTTTTCCTCGAATTTTCCCTTGAAATTCATGGTTGATTTCACTTGTTTGACGGTGTCGGTGGTGTGGTCATTGGTGTGTGTGCAGTATAATTTTGAAGGAAGGTATGATTTAGTCAGATTCTTAAAGACTGTACAGAAAGCTGGGCTTTATGCTCATCTCCGCATTGGACCTTATGTTTGTGCAGAATGGAATTTTGGGTAATGTCTTTAATTTTTTCCCTGTCTCAGAAATTTTACAGATCACAAACTGGTTTTCCTCCCAACCCCACCTTCTCTCTCTTGGTTAGTCAATTGGACCGTGTATCATTCATGGTGCAGGGGATTTCCTGTTTGGCTTAAGTATGTTCCTGGAATCAGCTTCAGAACAGACAACGAGCCTTTCAAGGTTTACTAAATTACTTATTTCTGTTTGCAAGTTGATTTAATCTTGACAAATAGAAATTCCAGACAGATAAAGAAAAAAATTAATTACAAGAATTTCTGAATGACTACTTATTCTACTGCAGAAGGCAATGCAAGGATTTACAGAAAAAATTGTTGGTTTAATGAAGAGTGAAAATCTGTTTGAGTCGCAGGGTGGTCCTATAATCCTTTCTCAGGTATAATGACATCTTTGATTATGTCCCCTTAATTTTTAATAGATAGTCGTTAATGTTTACAATATCATGACAAATGTAACAGATTGAGAACGAGTATGGGCCACAAGGCAAGACATTAGGCTATGCTGGCCGGCAATACATGACTTGGGCCGCAAATATGGCTGTTAGATTAGGGACTGGTGCCCCGTGGGTGATGTGCAAGGAAGAAGATGCCCCAGATCCAGTGGTGAGCAATGCCACTTAGTTTTTTCCATCTGTTTAATTTTTTTTTTTTTTGTTCACACCGAGACATATGTAAATACATACATACTCAAACTATTGTAAAGTGTTTCTTGGTACATGCCGGTGACAGATAAACACATGCAATGGTTTCTATTGTGACAATTTCTGTCCTAACAAGCCCTACAAACCCACCATTTGGACCGAAGCTTGGAGTGGTTGGTATGTATGGATGTGATTTCTTTTTGCAATTTTGTATGCATTGATCTGAATTTGCTCATTTTACGTTTGTTTGTTTTGGAAAATGTGGAAGGTTTACGGAGTTTGGTGGTCCAACTCACCAGAGGCCCGTTCAGGATCTGGCATTTGCTGTAGCTAAGTTCATTCAGAAAGGAGGATCATTTGTAAATTACTATATGGTAAGTCTTATGTTATGCTACCACACTTCCAAAAATGAGTTTATTTGTCTTGTTCATGCTATATATATATTCTCTGGACATGACGTGATACAACTCCATGTAAGTTAAAATAGTGTAACATTTTTTAAATTTTATCGTGCTGCTACGTCTGTGTCCTGACCTTCATTTGTGTGCCCATCCTTCAAAGGTGTTATGATGTGTTTGTTTTTTGTAGTCATTGGCCTATTGACCTACTTGTAAGACTAAAGTTTGTTGGTATGGCTTTTGAAATAGTATCATGGAGGGACCAATTTTGGTCGTTCTGCTGGAGGCCCCTTCATCACTACTAGCTATGATTATGATGCTCCAATCGATGAATATGGTAAGAATCCAAAAATTTATGGTTAATTGAAATATCAAATCTTTTGTAAATGTCGAAACCCTAAGCGGTTCATCGCATCATGTGAATGGGCACCAAGCACTTGGTCCCCTAAGATCTGGCATGAAGTCATAGGGCCAGTGGTGAAACTCAAGACTTTCTAGCCTGTGACGCTAAATGTTTGACATACATAATTTACCTTGTGCTTGGAAATGACTTTATAGCTACGTAGCACCACACTTGACTATGCCTGTGTCATGTTCGTGCGGAATGCAGTTCTTTGATAGGCAATACTTTATAACGTATAATAGTTCTTAATTTTTATAATTTCATCATGCCACCATGCCTGTGCTTCATAGCTTTGTAGTTAACTACTTCCAAGCTTTGGTTGATAGGTTTAGTCAGGCAACCAAAATATGGTCATTTGAAGGAGCTTCACAGGGCTATTAAGCTATGTGAGCGAGCTTTGGTCTCAGTTGACCCTATTGTTACTTCATTAGGGCCCTTTCAACAGGTTTGGCTCTCTCTATTTCCATTCCCTTATCTGGTTGTTGAGCTGCACAGAGTTATTTCCTGATTCTAGCTTTGTATTTCAGGCCCATGTATATTCTGCTGAGTCCGGAGAATGTGCAGCTTTTCTCTCAAACTATGACACAAAGTCTGCCTCCAGAGTGATGTTCAATAACATGCACTATAACTTACCTCCTTGGTCTATCAGCATTCTCCCTGATTGCAGAAATGCCGTCTACAACACTGCAAAAATTGGAGTTCAAACATCAAAGATGGAAATGTTGCTAAGCAACACTGCGATGTTTTCATGGGAGTCTTATAATGAAGATCTTACTGCTTTAGACGACAGCTTGACATTCACTGCCCAAGGCCTGCTCGAGCAGATAAATGTAACAAGAGATACCAGTGATTATCTATGGTACATAACTAGGTAAGATTTCACATTCTTAAGTACATGTGCTGCTAGGTTCTTCGGTAGATGTCTCAATAAGCATAACGCTTTCATTTTTTATGGTGTCTGTTGTACATGTGACAGTGTTGATATTAGTTCATCTGAATCCTTTCTGCGGAATGGTCAACTACCAACTCTCGTAGTTGAATCTACAGGCCATGCTGTTCATGTCTTTGTCAATGGCAAGCTCTCTGGTACATTAATTACAAATATGATGACCTTTTCTTCTTCTTCTTCTTCTTCTTCTTCTTCTTCTTCCATCTAACCGCATATTTTAGTTGCGGCAATAATTGAATCCATCCAAAAATTGTTGCAGGATCTGCCTTTGGAACAAGGGAGAACAGAAGATTCACGTATACAGGGAAGGCTAATCTATGTGCCGGAACAAACAGAATTGCATTGTTAAGTGTGGCTGTTGGATTGCCAGTTAGTTCTTTGTCGTCGTCTTTTTTACTGATACTTCCTACTTATGATAAGCTTTTAGTGGTTTAGTGCATATTGTTGTGTAAATCTCTCTAATATGGATATCATCTGCGTTCGGAGTGAGTGATATAATTTTGTTTGCTGTTGAAGAACATCGGAGGACACTATGAGACCTGGAACACAGGAATCCTAGGACCAGTTGCACTACAAGGGCTTGACCAAGGAAAATGGGATCTATCCTGGCAGAAGTGGACTTACCAGGTTCAAAACCCCTATCTCCATCTTGTACTGCACATATTATGCTACAAAGGAGTTGTTGGCTCACAATTTTCTCCTTTTACAGGTTGGTCTTAAGGGAGAGGCAATGAATCTTGTCTCTCCCAACGGTATTTCTTCAGTTGAATGGATGCAGGGTTCTTTAGCTGTTCAGACGCAGCAGCCACTAACATGGCATAAGGTATAAGGCGAGTGATTCTTATATTGGCTCACTAAGGTTTTGAACCTTTGGATTGTAGATTGAAGTGTTGGTTGAACTTTTGCAGGCTTATTTTAATGCTCCTGATGGAGATGAGCCATTGGCTTTGGACATGGGAAGTATGGGGAAAGGTCAAGTATGGATCAATGGGAAAAGTATAGGAAGATACTGGACGGCATATGCTTCTGGAAGCTGTAATGGATGCAGTTACTCGGGGACATTTAGGCCTCCAAAATGTCAACTTGGATGCGGTCAACCAACCCAGAGATGGTAACTGGGATTCTGTTCTTGTGTTACTTTGAGTGTTTTAATGAGTCTTTGATTGTCATAATAGCCTAAAATGAGTTTGGTTTTCAGGTACCATGTGCCGCGTTCTTGGTTACAAGGTCAGAATTTGCTTGTAATTTTCGAGGAACTTGGAGGGGATCCCTCAAGTATTTCACTTGTGAAGAAATCCGCGTCGGGTGTTTGTGCTGAAGTTGCTGAATATCACCCAATGATCAAGAATTGGCACATTGAGAGCTACGGGAAACCAGAAGAGTTCCGGAGGCCTAAGGTTCACCTACGTTGTGCTTGTGACCAAGTAATTTCTTCTATCAAATTCGCAAGTTTTGGAACTCCTTCAGGGACTTGTGGGAATTATCAGCAAGGAACTTGCCACGCCCCATCCTCTTACGCTATCATAGAGAAGGTAATGATCAAAGATCCTTTTACCTAAGCCCTAAGATTAAAATGACCATTCTAACATGTTTTGTCTTTGCCCTTTAAACTCCACACAGAAATGTATAGGACAAAGGAGGTGCTCAGTGACCATATCAAACATTAACTTTGGGCAAGACCCTTGCCCTAATGTGTTGAAACGATTATCCATTGAGGCTGTGTGTTCTTCTTTGCGAGGTTAATGGTATTGTGCAGCATATAATGCATCTAATTACTTACTATACATTGCAAGCAAGAGAAGCAACCGAGAAGAATAAAAGAAGTACAGGTAAAATGTATTCTAGTTAGATTGGTGTAGTGTTATATTTATTTAGGTGTTTGTTGGGTGCCAAAGTCAGCTCGGCTTCTGTACATTTAGTGATTTTTAGGGGGATTAGTTTTTAGATTTTCTGTTTTTCATTTTCCGGGTTCTGCATTGAGGACCCTAACATTGGATTTCGATTTCTGGTACCCTGCCTTTTAACCAGAAAAGGGTACTGGGAAATGAATCCTTTTTTTTTTGTTTTAAGGGTTGAAGTTGTGTGAAGAAATCTATGTGATGCATGTGTTTGTTGTGCTATGGAGGGAAACTAATCCTTGACCATGTTTGATGTCCAAGGGGTGGATCCTGGTATCAACAACGTTGTTTCATTGTGCAGTTTCTGGTGAAATTGAGAAGTCTTGTTTTCTGTCCAATGATTGTCACTGCTCGCTTAATAGGGTTTTGGTTCTAACCCACTTTCTTGCTCGACTCAAATCGATCTGCAGAACTAAAAGAGATAGAGGTTAAGCTCCGCTACACATAGACGAAGCCCCTTCTTTGAAACGATAGAGGGCAATGTCTACCTCATCAATTATAAGGTACATAAATCAGAGACTTTTTCTGCTCGACCATGTACGGTGTTGATTGCATCTCTCAAACTAATGATACAGAAGACTATGTCTTCACCATTTTCAAGTATCAGAACCAAACCAAGGTCAACCCCTATTATCACCTCCAAGCTACACCCCACGAGTAAGGTAAAGGCATATTGATCCCACTCAAAAGCCTACTCCGAGTGTGAATCTGTACTCGCAAAACATTTCTACATTTTTGGTTTGCAACCAAAATGTTAGATTTGTAAAAGAAAACAAAAGGAGGCATGAACCATAAACCCTCCAGAGGAAGAAACAAAACAGTGCGCCACCAGACTTGGTTTACAAGTAATGCTATATAACCGAATGAATCATAAATCAAATGGATTAAATCTTATCTAACAATTTTTATAAATAAAAAAAATAGAATCTTTCAAATTTAAATAATTTTGAATTAGTCAAATGTATTTCAAATGAAGCCAAAAGTTTTCTATCCTTGGTTTACCTAGGTCCAAGGGTTGTCAGTTTCCCATTCTCAAGCAGACAAACTTAACTGAGTCAAATTTCACAGGAAAGGGGTACACATTTCTTGCAAATGTACCCAATCCAAGCAAAAGCAGTAGGCAACAAAACAATAAGGGGAGACTCAACTAGATACTTGAATAAATCTCACATTCAAAATTTGGATATAGAAAAAATTACACTTATACTAAGAAAAGCCATTCCTAAATAGGGCTCCCGAAAATGTGAGGGAAATAAAAAAGGGGACTCTGTCAATGTAAAGAAAATGACATTATTCTTTCCTTTATAACCTTAGTGCTCTATCGCCCATGCTTTAACTATTGTCACTTTTGACCCCACTTTCTTTGAATCTATTCCCCCGCAAAAACATGACCCTGATAACCTACTTTCTCATGATTGGGCCTACTTCTTTCCGTGCCAAGATAAAGCATATGCTACATAGGTTGTGTGTACATTCATACACACCACAGAAACATGTATTGCAAAATGTTGAAAAATCATAAACCCCAGAGCAAACATAGACGGAAAGTATATATTTTTTTGACATATGACTTGAGATCAGGGAAACCGAAAACATCGAGTAGTTTTATGTAAAGTGGTTCAAATGATTACAGCATATATGGTCCAAAGCCTCTCCTCCTTAAGCAACTTATAAGAAGTAAATCTTTTATTAAACTGCAGAGGCATACTTCACAATGGTCTGCTCCAACTCCTCTTTCTTAGCTCCGACAACCTTCTCCACCTGCTTCCCCTGCTTAATGAACAAAAAGGTCGGCATGGCCTCAACGTGCCACTCTTCAGCAACCGTCTGCAACAATGATTTCTTGACAGTCAGTTAACCTAGAGTTCACAATAATATAAATGAATGCATTACAAGCAGTTGTTAAATTTTTAAAACATGTTTAATACCTTCAGCTCATCGACATCCACCTTAAGGAAGACAACATCAGTGAATTTCTTAGCCATCTCCACAAAGAAGGGTCCAATGAATCGGCATGGACCACACCAGGATGCGGTAAAATCAATGACAACCTGCAATTTCACAGCAAAGTGTCCATGTGAGAGAGAGAGATTGGTTTTCTGATGGAAAATAATAATGATCACTACTCAAAAGGTACAAATGTCCAATTTTTAAGATTGTTTCTATGCTGCAAACTAGATGTTAACATACACAAATTTTTTTAGATAACACATTAAGATGTAGGCTTAGTTCTTCCCTATCCAACATAGTTGAGGAATTGATTTAGGACTCAGATGGACAGTACCAATGAGGCATGGGCAGGGAACACAAACCAATATGGCATGAACCGAATGATACCAAAGTTAAAAAAACTTCAATACAATTTTAAAATAATAAGTTCAGTATCATGTTCCATTTTAGGGGAGTAGTTCAACATGAACACGATAATTTTTCATTTGTCAGAAGTATCGTAGAACAAACCCTGTGAAAACGTTTTAAAAAAATGCTACATGCTTTAGAAGAAAACCTCACTGTATTCTGTTATCTAGCAAAAGATGAGCATCTTGTCTGTTACAAGGTTGTAAAGAACAAATGTGTCAATCAAAACCAGCAGAAGTGATGGGCAGTAAATAAAACCAACACTTGGTTGGTGCAGGTGGGAAGGACGCCTTCGTCCCTTAATAAGATCAGGAGTTTGATTTCTACTGGGTATGGAGAAAACAATGTTGGGAGACCTCTCTCAAATGAGACCCGACAGTCAGGTCGATTCCGGATTTGTCGGGACAAAGCCTCGAATACCGAAAGTTCCAGATAAAAAAAAAAAGTTAATAAAGACCACGACAAAGAGAGATGCTTCAAAGCATAAATTAAGGTCTCTCTCTCTCTCTCTCTCTCTCTCTCTCTCTCTCTCTCTCTCTCTCTCTCTCTCTCTCTCTCTCTCTCGCTCCCCTCTCTCTGGCTGTGAAGGAAGGGTCCTTTTTCACCAGGTTTAAAGCCTTTATTCTACTCTAAGACAGAATTTGACAAACTATGCTTATCTATCAATCAAAGTCAGCAAAGTAAAAGAAGCTAATGTTGTCCCCAATTGTTGAAAATCATCATTGTTTTCTATGAAACGTCATTTTCGGTCATTATAAGCATCAGTCACCAATTGGTCTATGCTAGTCGGATGATGCTTCCATATTAATCAAAACCAATCATCGTAGATGCAAGAAAAATTTCTTGTTTTGAAACCTCAACGCATCTTTTTGTTTTTTCCAATTTCTTTGCAAGAAGGCAGACGGTAAGGACTCGAATCCATAGTACTACAAGTGAGGGACGACGCAGAGGGTGTGGTCTCAACACGTCTTACTCTATGACCAAAGTGTGAACATACATAACAAAAAACACAGTCAGACATAAGCTGCCAAGACACATCGTATGATCAAAACAATTTTGAAAACAAAAAACTACCAGATGCTCCCATTTTCCACTTCAATTGTCTATTAAGATTATTACACAAAAAATTTTTAAAAAGAAAAGTTTGAAAAACTATTGAGTAAATTATCCTTTAAAAGTCAAATATATCATAGGGTAATTAAGGGTAAAATTGAAATTTGGGGGGGATAATACTTTAGAACCCTCTGCCCTTATTCCAAGGAAGGCCATAACCCGAACCACATAACCAAACCACAAACCCCAGTACGTACAATCATTTCCCTGCATTATTTCGAATGAAAAATTTTGATAAATCAGTTACCCACACAAATGAAAACATACCCATCAAACGGTTCAATCCTTTACTCGTACAAATATCTTTGAAGCACCAAACGTCATACATCAGTCTTAAACTATAACCAAATCAACAAAGTCAGAGGTTTCAGAAAATGTCACCATCACAGGACAGAGCAAACCCCCACAATTTTTTTATTTCTTCTAATAGAAAATTTAAACCAAATTGGACAGAATTATAAGAAATCAAAACATACCCATTTGAGGAATCATGGTTTTAATCATGTTTATGGCCGACCCAGAACAAGATCAAACGTTTAGAATATAAATCAGACATTATAATTTAAAAAAAAAAAAGAAACTTTGAGGATTGTAAGTACCAGTTTGTTGGGATCATCGATGTGCTTGCTGAAATGTTCATTCCAGACTTCAACGGTGTGGCAACTGATAACTTGTCCACCCTCTGCGGCCATCTCTCTCTCTAGATTTTTTTGTTTTTCGAATTTCCGATAACACCACGAAGAAATCTACATATCTCGTCCTCTTTTTTTAACCCGTGTGATGAGATTTAGGTGTACTAAATTGGGTATAAGATTTGCATTTAATTACGAGTTTGCCGCTTCGAATTATTCCCTGATGCGTAATGTATGCAGGATGAGATCGGCCTAATCGTTCATTGACAGCTGTTAGTATTTAGGTTAATTTTGACAATAGATATGAGCATGCTCATGGTAAGTTTTACATAAGACCTCGGATTTGGCCGTCCGATGAAGTGATCTGGTTCTGTCCTCGGTTGCTGGGCGTTTTTTGCGTGGGAATTTTTTATTCAGTTAATTACTCCCCTTTCCATGTTCATGGCCAATCAAATACCTTTTGCCATCTATAAAGATTCTCCATCATCTTACCATACAGCGGGCTCCCATATACAATGGGCTCTGGAATTTTCCTTTTTATTTTATTCATTAAAAAATTCATAAACTTATTAAATAATTTTTCTTAGATAACCAAAATTTAAAAAATTTTACCAAAAACCTATTGTATACATAACTATCTGAATTTATCCATTGTGTATGATCCGACGAATGATGAATATACAATTCAAAAATAAGGGATGAGTGATACCAAGTGTGAGGCCTGAATTTTTCTGTGCGAGAGAGAGAGAAACTAAATTGATTTTTTAAAAAGGAGAAAATTTAAAATAAATATATTTAGAGAGAGAATATGAATTAATCGATTTTTAGAAAGAAAAAATTAATATATTCATATTTAAAGAAAGAAAGTAAATTTTAGTTTTTTAAAAGAGAAAAAAATCAGCGTGCTTAATTTTAGAAATAGATAGAAAAAAATTAATTTTGATTTTTTTAAAGAGAAGACTTAATTTTTTAAATTTATTTATTTAAAAAAAATTAATGCGATTTTACATTTTATGAGTGCAAAACTGGTTTCGCGTGGGCTTTGTGCAGGTGAGTAGGTGGAGATGCTTGGGGCTCTGAAGTAATTTGATTGTGTGAAATCAGAGCCATTCGATTGTGTGAAATTAGATGCACTTTGTGCGGGTGAAGTGAAGGGAGTAAAGTGTCAAATATGAAGAAGGTATGCGACTTCAAAATCGAGCAGAGGCTGTGGAGCCCAATGTGGAAATGCCCATTCTACTCCAGACTTACCATCTTCTCTTCATTAATTTCTTCACTTACATAGCCCAATAAGGAAATCAGCTTTTGTTGTCTCTTTTTTGGTTCCTTTGACTTGATTCACCGTCAAACATTCAGAATTTTACTCCGATTAATCTTGTCTAAGTTGTTGTCGAGTTCCAATCGGAAGGAAACTCTTTCAACATCGTTTTACTACTACCAAGACTCAAAATTCGATTCTTGATAAGGGGGTATGCAAAAAGCAGTTCAGAGGACAGGGGGAAGACCCCGGTCAAGTTAGGGATTCGATTGTATTTAAGAAGTCTGATGTTTATATTAAAAAAAACCAAGAGCCGTTGCATGGACAGCTGGCACAGATAATATTAAAAAAAAAAGGGATTTAGCAAAATTTGAATGTAACAATTTATTTTTCTTATGTGTTTGCATTGATATGGGTATAGATAAAATTTTTATTTTTAATACAAGAAATTAAGATTATAATAATTTTTAATTAAAAATATTATAAGTAAAATAAAATTAAAATAGGATTAATTTAAGATAAAATAGAGCCAAGTTGACATTTTTCAAAAATAATTTTATGAAAATCTAAGTTTATTTTTTTTGAATAAATAGATTATAATTACATAGTATTTTATCAATTAACAAAGAACTATTTAATATTTTTATTTAATTTTTTTGCATATATTAAAAAATATTATGAATAAAATAATACGAAAGAGGGCTCAAATCTAAACCTAATATACTTTCATTATAATTTATGCTAATTTTTTTTATATGAATAGATGTCTCGCTACACATTATATTTCATCATAGGCACAAACCAACCCTAAGATAATTTTTTATTTTGTTTTTATTTTTTAATTTTTGTAGACTATGGGATTTAATAAATTTCAATTCCAAAATATAACCGTGTCACGTGAAATATCTAATAATAAGATTAATAGAATTTATAAAAAATATTAATGGAAGGATTTCTTTTATTAATAAATAAATATACATAAGACATTGGGCACATTTTGAACTAGGCAATTAAATGGTTATAAAATCAATATTAGAGGGCCAAACAAAAATTTATCATTAAGTGATTAAATTAGAGCGGAAGCTATTTATTTAATAGGCTCAACTACTTTTTAAAGTTTATGGCAGTCTTAATTTCCAAAAGGGTGGGTTTAGGATTTGATACCAAGGATGGCGAAATCTGATCCGATTCAAAGGATTTTCGGCTAATCTAATGTGATTGTGATTTTTTTGCTTGAAATATGAGGTGAGGAGGATCAAGGGCGGGTTTTTAATTAAACAATCGGGATGGCTTGGATACATATTTAATTCATGAAAAATCGGACATGTTACTCAATTTTATTTTAGTAGGGTTTTACTTTGAAATCCTTTACCATTGCTCGAAACGTTATAAACGCAGCCTCCCCCCACCCACACGGCCATAACAAGAGAGAGATGGAGAGAGAGAGAGAGACCAATGGACAATGCCAGATGGTTGATGATCACTCCACCCTTCATCCCTTCCTCATCCGCTGAGCCATGGCCACTCCATTCTTAGTCTCTCTCTTTTTTTTTTTGGGTGCACTTGGATTTGGTTTATCACTCGGTATCTGGAGTTTCATCTCGATTAATCTGGATCGACCGACTGAAATCCCTCTTAGGGAATAGGGGTCTCCTAAACTCCATGCTCAAATCGCGAATCAAATTCGTGACCTTAATTAAGAGACGTAACGATCTACCCGTTATGCCAACCGTCCGTTGTTACTTCATTCTTGATCTCTCTTCCCTTCTTTATCACATGACTTGTAAATGACATCTCTCTATCTTTTCTTTTTTTTTTTCTTTTCTTTTTCTTCTTTTGAGATTTATTCTCCCACTCCTGGTTTCACCAAAGAGAAGGAAAAAAACAAAAAAAAAAAAAAAAGAAAATAAGAGGGATCGAAAGGGGAAAAAGTGCTGGAAATAGAAACAAGACAACTCCTAAAAAAAATCTGAAACTTCATGTTCGTCAGCAAACTCTGCCATAAGCAAGCCTTTTCTAAAAATAAAAAGGAGTCATAGCACCACATGCATTATTTGGTGTAGCTTCTCAATTGACCTCAATTTCCCCGAATTCTGAGATGACAAAGTAATTATAATTTCTAGAACTTCTTCTCTGGTC
Organism: Dillenia suffruticosa; assembly: GCA_033439265.1. Classification (NCBI taxonomy): domain Eukaryota; kingdom Viridiplantae; phylum Streptophyta; class Magnoliopsida; order Dilleniales; family Dilleniaceae; genus Dillenia; species Dillenia suffruticosa. Next base: position 1,241,778 of record JAVTVX010000012.1, on the reverse strand, counting down.
GATTTCAATCACTTTTCTATCCAAATTACCAAATTCATTTCTAGAAAATGCCAAACAGTCAGCAACCCAACCATACAAGTCAGGAAATCTCATAAATTCACTAAAATCGTTTTTGTCACAAAAATTCTCAGTTTTATTCATTTCAATAATGGAAACCTGGAGATGATCGTGTCTCCCTCTCTCTTGATTGACATGGGAGAGAGAGTGATCCATGAATTGTATTAAAATTCAAAATCAGTTATATTTTGTATTTCCGATGTGATTCAATTACTTTTCAAACACCCCCACCACCGGGTGATTCAATTATCTTCCATTCCCAGAGCATAATAACAACGACAATAGTCTAATTACTTGCAATCTTTAAGGTTTTCCTACCAGACGGAGACTCAAATGGGAATGCTTCCCTACCATTAGTAACAAAGATTTTGGTTTATACAACTGTTTTTAGGCACATCATTCAATTTCCACAAATCAAGAGTCACAAAAGCTACAGTTGAATGATGCCTTTTAAACAGTATGTTCCGAAAAGAAACCAACCAACAAGGACGAAAGCAAAGAAAGCCAAAAAGGTCAGGAAGGTCGAACCACCAAGCACTAATCCGAGGCCAAGTGCGATAATGAATGGTAAGTATGACTTCACTATGGCAGCATTGTTCACCCAACGGCCCTTGAGGAACATCAGAATTGCAAGGTTTACTACATTCCACCCACCACCATTAAAGTTCAATCGGTTTAGATTGTTAGCTACAAAGGAGTGACAGTTGCATGTGAGCAGGTTGTAAGATCGGTGTTGGTATTCCTGAGTTCCCTTCAAAAGTGCATCATCCCATGTTGATACAGCCCTTTCTGACTCCTCTTGCCCCTGTCTATCTTCCCTTTTAGTCCAATGAGAAGAAATGCAGCACTGTCCAACAAAATTGGAAAGAACAATCATCTAAGAGAAGCAATGAAGCTGAAATACGATAAATTTTCAAGGATTTGCCATACCAAGCAAGAAGTGTTTAATATCATTCATATGTTAACCACTGTCAAAACTCATCATTTTTCAGGATTCTTGTGAAAAATTGGAAATTGATACATACCCTATCTTTGTTTATTTGGATGTAGCGAGCCACAGCTCCAAATGCAAAGTTGTCCACACACACGAAATTTGGACCTGCAAAGTCCAAAATCACACCATCTTCTCTGCACATGCCCATATGCCCAATAAAGGGTATCAACCATGAAATAACAGGAAGAGGTGTCCACACAATACAGCATGGAAACCGTGCCCTTCCTGGATCGATATGCATTGTTGGGGATCCCCTCTCTTGAATCATCATCTGGTTCTCAGGGTCCACACTCATTTCAATGCGGCAGCAAGTAAAATGCTATATCTACAACATATAGAATGTACATGACAGAAGTTCAATGCAAGGAAGATAGTTTCAAACTAAAGCCAGGATATTTTGCATCAACCAAAATGTTATATAGTGCCAAAAGCAGACAACAAAGTAAAGATCTAGAAACACTGCAATATAAGTGGTCTGACTTGAGCCAACTTCCACAAGTGAAGGAGCAAAATTAACTACAATCAGCAAGAGAAAGATAACATTATGGTTGATGCAACTAGAAAAAGCTCTCAAAAGCCTAATACCCGGATACACCCAAGGCCCCAAAAAGGATAATCAACATGTCAGATAAGGTTCCTCAAAATGGCCCCTGCACACCAAAGATCTGCTTTTAGTTCCTCAATTGGGGCCAGCTTAAAACACAGGGATTTTAAGTGCTCAACTTGCATTTGGTTGATCCACAATTCATGGCTAATTGAGTTTTCGGACCAAAATATTTTCATAGAAGAATCCAAGGTAACTTGTAATCACGTGAACTTTAATACCTATAATATGCATACTAAACAACTCTACAACCAAACAATTTCTACAACTGATATTCATCAATAGATATAAACCATGATCTAATGGTCAACAAAGATTTGATTAAAATCTGATTTTGTACCTTGTTCTAATATTTCAAATTAGCAGATCCATTGAACATAATTAGTAGATTTATGGAAACATTTCATCAAAATAGTAGGACTGTAACTACTCATCAATCTTTTCAACCAACACATACCATACAGTAAAAAATAGGAAAATTATCTAAATTCTTTGGTCTAACCCTAGTTGCAGTGAGTTCTTACTGGGCATACAATTAGCCGATTCTGACCATTACCCAGAAAACAATATCACCTTGTTCGAAAACTGAATAATTGAAATCAGACAAACAATTATAGGATCTAATTAAACAACTCTTTAACAGTAAACCATGATTTTTATCAAATAGTTCTGATATGTCAAATTAGAAGTCCCCTCAATCTTTTCAGCCACACCGTACGGCTAAAAATCAAGAAGAGTTTCCCACTTGTAGCCAGAGTTTTTGCTGGGCATGCAATTAGCTGAATCTGAGTACTACCCTTACAATATCATTTTGATTGAAAACCGAATCATTGAAATCTGAGAAACAAGTATAGGATTAAATCAAACAACCCTTTAACAATAAACCCTAATTTACGCTATCAGAGAGAGAGAGAGAGAACCTGGAAACTTTAACGAATTTAGGGCTTCTGTTAAGGAAGCCGCGAATCTCTGAATTGGGTATATCTTCCACCAGCGCTGAAGATCTACAATTTACAAGGCATTTGTAAAACTGTCGCTGACTTTTGAAACTTCGTTTCTCCCGGTGACTGTTCTAGCCGCCCCGGAGCCAAACACTACCAATTTAACTCCGTTTTTCTTCCCTTTTTTTATTTTTATTTTTAATTTTTAACAAACGGAGGCCAAAAACACGGAAGAATCCGGAAACTATAAATATCATCCATTGATAAATTTATCACAAAATTATATTAATTATTAAATAATTATTTTTTATTTTTAAAAAATGATCAACCCTTATTATCATAAATAGATAATTTCATTATATAAGATAAAAATAAATAAATTATTACTATAAAAATTTAATATTTTATTCTGAATTATCGACCAAGTGTAAGTATACTAATACGTTAAAATTACTTCGATAAAATAAAGCCCAACATCTTAAGTGATTTTATGAGTGTCTGGATGTTTTTAGAAATACTTATAAGAAGGTTTTTCTTTTTTTTTTTCCCCCTATTTTGTCTTATTAAAATATTACATTTAAAAGAAATTCGAATGGAAAAGTATGATTTTTTTTTTATTTATCAAATTAAAATTCCTTATAAATACTCTTAAAATCATTATCAATACATACTTATTTTAGGAAAAAAATTAAAATTTTATATAAAAAATGTATTTTTAACTGAGAAACAATCATAGTGAAAGCTAGACAAAGTTCAAGTCAAAAGATACCCGAGCAAGCCTCCATGCGGAGATCACTGCGGTAGTTAGCAGATACCAAACATCTCCATCACTTATTTAGCAAAAGAAAGAAACATAGTAACCTGATATCTTCATTCCGAAAAAGGAAAAGGATGATGAATTTGGTTTCCTTTGCAACTCTTCTCACAATAATCTTGCAGGGTTTTGGATTGGCCAATGGAGGGGTCACAAGTTCTTACATAAGGAAATCAGAGGCATCTCTTGACATGCCCCTTGATGCCTTTCCATCGCCTCCAGGATATAATGCACCTGAGCAGGTATTGCAGTTTTTAACATTTTCTGGTCAAGAACATTTTAATCGATTTTGCACTTCATTGAACAATGTAGGTTCATATAACACAAGGAGATCATGCAGGAAGGAGTGTGATAGTGTCATGGGTGACACCGGTGGCACGACATCCGGACACTGTCAGATATTGGGCTGCAGAAGGCAAGGATAAGCATAAGCATGTCACGCATTCTATGATCACAACTTATCGGTATTTCAGTTATTCCTCGGGCTACATTCACCATGCCACCATCAAAAAACTGGAGGTTCACTACTAGATTACTCACTTTCTTAAAAATCGTGAAGTAGTACTAGGTAATTAAATTGCATTTTTCTTCTTGTTATTTGTAGTATGACACCAAGTACTTTTATGAGCTTGGGAGTGGCAATGCAACGAGGAGGTTTTGGTTTAGTACTCCTCCCAAAGTAGGACCTGATGTTCCATACACCTTTGGCATCATCGGTTTGACGCTCTACAACCTCAATTTCTTACTAGTTGTCATATCCCATATTTTGAAATAACATAAGATTTTACTAATTTGTGAAGGAGACTTGGGACAAACACTTGATTCTAATCAAACATTGGAGCATTATCTGTCAAATCCGAAAGGGCAAACAGTCTTGTTTGCTGGGGATCTGTCTTACGCTGACGATCATCCACTTCATGACAACGTGAGGTGGGATACATGGGGCCGCTTTGTAGAGAAAAGCACCGCATATCAACCATGGATCTGGACTCCTGGCAATCATGAGATTGATTTTGCTCCAGAGATTGTAAGGTTACTTGTCCTCAAAATACCTTTTGTTATCCTTTCCTCACTTTGTACTTCTTTTTTTATATACTGAATTTGTTGGTTTTTTCTTTTTTTCATCATTTGGACATAGGCCATTTGAATTACATAAATCTTGTTCTTATTTTGTTGATTTGTGTGATTTATTTATCGATGGTGTTTGCACATTCTCAAAGGGTCTTTTCCTTTTTTTTTTTTCCAGGGTGAATATAGTCCATTCAAGCCATACATGCACAGGTACCATGTACCTTACAGGGCCTCCCAAAGCACATCTCCACTATGGTATTCTATCAAGCGTGCGTCTGCCTACATCATTGTCCTCTCTTCTTACTCGGCATATGGTAAGTCATTTTAGATCATGATGAGCAAATTCACTACTTGATAAAACTGCCTGTATTGACTATTTTTATGGCTTGTTTAGGGACGTATACTCCCCAATACAATTGGCTACAGCAAGAGTTTCCAAAGGTCAACAGAGCTGAGACACCATGGTTGATTGTCCTTCTTCACTCCCCGTGGTATAATAGTTACAATTATCATTACATGGAAGGTGAAAGCATGAGAGTGATGTTCGAATCCTGGTTTGTGGACAACAAAGTTGACGTGGTGTTTGCTGGCCATGTTCATGCCTATGAGCGCTCTGTAAGCTTCCATCCTTCTTCTTCATTGTTCATTAATGGTAGCATAATTTATAACTTTACTGATATGACAGAGTCAATTGATTTGTGTTAATATGAGTGTGAACCACATGCACCTCTCATTTACATTCAATAAGAATGCCCTGTAGAAGTCTTTTGAGTTTAGAACTTTTTGATTTCCCTGATAATTTTACTTCTTCATGCATGTTTAGGAGAGAATATCAAATGTGAGATACAACATAACAAATGGGGTGTCCACGCCAGTTAAAAATGCCTCTGCTCCAGTATATATAACAATTGGTGATGGTGGAAACATTGAAGGCATTGCAAATAGGTAACATCTCTAGAACTTGCCATTATATTGCTTAGAAAAAAACTACTCAGCTTCTTCTTCTTCTTCTTCTTCTTCTTCTTCTTCTTCTTAGTTTCACAGAACCTCAGCCAGATTACTCAGCATATAGAGAAGCAAGCTTCGGCCATGGGATTCTTGACATAAAAAACCGGACACATGCGCAATTCACATGGCATCGTAATCAGGACAATGAAGCAGTTGCTGCCGATTCTGTTTGGTTCTATAATAGATTCTGGTATCCAGAAGACAGAAGCAACTCCGGTTCTCTGAAGGGACGGGAATGACGTAATTGACTAGTGTTTCTCTCTAAGTGTAAATAATTTGCATATCCCAGTAGACCTTTGGATGCTGCAACTTCAAACATCATTTCCTGTTTGAATGTATTATTATTATTATTATTATTATTATTATTTATTTTTTCTTCAATGAAGCCATTGCTGAATAGACTTTGTTTATTGGAAACAGTTCTTCTGCTTTACTGAATCAAATGCTTGTTTAGAGTAGTGTAGGAGATGGGAAAACTTACTTGGCCTTTCTTTATTTCTATTCTATGGCCGAACACTTATGGAGGGTATCCGATCATAAGTGTCCTCTATCCTTGAAAGTGAAGAGGAAGTACGCATGAGACTCATATAATACCAATCATCATGCAACACAAACCATTTGGCTAGAGTCGCCACTATTAATGCAATGGCACCCGCGCACACTCGTTAACAATCATCATTCATGTGGCTGAACATTAGAACCCATTATGTAAGGTCCCTCAGTAGGTCCCGGTTCGAGTTTACAGAGTTTTACTTCTTAAATATTTAACCCGACTAGAATCAAATTTATTTAAATCTAACGTGCCTATTAGATATGAATGATTTATAAAAAGAAAAATATTCACAAGTTTGTCGATAAAAGTGATCGATTATAAAAAAAAAATCATAAAATAAATATTACAAATTAAATTATAATAATTTTAAAATCCCAAATTAAAACACAACAAATACTTAAATGATATCTAAATTATAAATTTTTAAGTGCAAAATTTTTATTTTCAAACTTTTAAAAATTTTGGTTAGAATCATTCTCTGATAAGAAAAAGGTTAATGGAGAATGCTGTAACATAAATTTTATATCAACGGGTTGACCTGCGGGTATACGGGTGGAGGTCGACATTACCTGCGGACTGTCCCTGCTTCATGCGCCTTTCAAAAAAAAAAAAAAAAAAAAAATACCTACCCGCACCCACACGTGTGAGGCAATTTTTTACCGTACACACGATGCCCGCAGGTATCCACTGTTGTCAACCCGTCCCATTCCTTGGCGAGGATGGCAAGGGCTCGTTTTACACGATAATTTGCGGTGGGTTGGGGAGTGAACTCTTCGGGCCGGGCGGCCCAAGGTCTTCTCCTGGCAGCCCGATGAGGATCGGGAACTGTAATTTTGATTTTCACTTTTTGCTCTGCTAGTTATGCTGAAAGCAAACTGGAGGGTCTATAATTTCATAATTTTGCAGATAACCCTAGCTCCACGAAACAGGAACTGAATTTCTCCTGCGGGAAAATGTCAGGAAAGCAAAGGAAGGCACCAGGGAATGTGATTGAGATCGACGGCAGCAGAGATGACCATGAAGGCGAAAGAAGCAATGAGTCACTGAATGCAACTAAGAAAATTTCACCGAATCCTCCTTCTCCGACAAAAAAACCCAAAAACAGTCAAGTGATTGGACCCAATTCTCGAAGTTTCTGGAAAGCTGGTGACTTCAGTGTTGCTCCTTCCACTTCTGCGCCTCCTCAAGGTCTCTCTCTATCTCTCTGTGTGTGATTGAACTGTATTTGATGATTTCTCATTGAACTCTTGTCTTAGCAGGTCAATTGGAGCATGCTAGGGTTCATCCCAAGTTTCTTCACTCCAATGCCACTTCTCATAAATGGGCTTTTGGGGGTACTCTCTCGCGCTATATATATATTAACATTTATATATACATAACACATATGCTTGCGACCTTTTTTTTTTAATTGTAGAATTTTAGTATGTGTTAGGACGATTACACGGAAGGAAATGTTTATTCTAAAATCCACGTAATTAATGTGGCAAAAGTGTTGAAAATGATTATTTAGTATATAATTTAAAAAATTTTATGAAAAAATTTATGTATATAATTTCAAAAGTTATAAACCCTAAATGTTGTTTGCCCACTACAAATTATATTGTCTGCCCCTTTATATTTTCACCCCTCTTTATAAATATCTGGCTTTGCCTTTTTTTTAAACCAATTGGTATAGAGTTTCTCATAAGTGAAATCGAATGGATGAGCACGTTCATACTTTCCATTACATATTGGTTGATACATTTCTTCATGCCATACCATTTCTAGATGCATGTATAATTCGAAGCCAATGTTTAAAGTTCTTCTTGTTGTAGCTTTTTTGAATTTTCCTTTTTCTCTTGCAGCTATTGCTGAACTCTTAGACAATGTGGTTGATGAGGTGAACATCATTTCTCTCCTCCTAGATATCTTTTTTGGCTTTCTATGCAACTACTTATGGATTAATTATTGTATTGGAACATTTACGGAAACAATTTTTTGCCCCTCTTTTGAGGAGGAAATTGTATAACGCCACCAACAAGCATTGTGGTGTTGATATGCAATTTCTGTTGCATGTATTCATCTATTGTTATACTCTAGAATAATTGTATTTTCTATGATGATTTCTGGAATGGTTGGCATCTATCATCTGGCAGTGTAAAATTTGGATGAATCAGTTCCCTCTGATGATGCCCTAGAGGATTAAAATAAAAAAATATTCATACTGAACCATGTGGAAACTCTAGGACTATATGGGGAATGGACTTGGAGAAAACTGGTTCTGAGCTAGGACATGAGAGCTAGCAATTGATGCCATGATGAATGGGACTGGATATCGTATCTGATTCAATCTGTATATCTTTCTCCCATTTTCTCTTATTATAGTTACTCATCTAGCCACAGGGAATGCATAACACTCTTGGATTCTTTGGAACAAAAGAAATATAGTCACATCAACTAAATTATCATTACACATTGTTATGTTCTCTACTTGTACTTCAGAGTCAACTAGAGATGTGAAAATAGTTTTGTTTATGATGGTTTATAGGTGTAGGACCTAGAGGCAACACTATAATATATATTATATATGCAAATGGAGCATCATGCTTGGGGGCTTACGTGGATTGGGTAGATGCAATTCAATTCAAAGTCCCAAACTACGGGTTGGTTGGTCTTACTCAGAATGCACCAGCAATCTCTTGGAATCCACCAAGATGATGAGAAACACTCAGAGAAAGTTTATTAAATAATCAAAGCTTACTATTATTTTTTTCCGTGGGCCAACATAGGCTTAGAAGCCTAAGACATATAATTGGAAAGAAATTAAACAAAATGAAAACAAAATATAACTTTCAAAAGATTGCAAGGTGGAGTTGTCTTGGACACTAATGACTAAAGTGGCAATTGTCACTTCAAAATGGTGATAGTCATTTGAATAAATTTTATTCGTCCTGGTCATTATTCACATTTTTCTCTGTTTCTTTCAAAGTTTAATTTCCATTCAAGAAATATGTTTAAATAATCCTAAGACATACATTAATGAGGTGGAATATTAGGAGGCTTCTGGGGAATTTCATCTCTAACATCTATTTGGACCAATTTCTCTCACAAGTGACATGAGAAGGTCTTCATTGTTGGAAGGATGGTGTTGAAGGCTAGGTTATGCTTGTATCCCCTCAAAAGAGGTCTGCAGTTATACCTAATTGTATAATTTATGTTAGGCCTTCAATATCCTACTCAAGAATGGATTGAAAGTTTCATGTTGGTTTTGGCTTCTACATGTTGATACATCATTAAAACACTTTAGATTTCTATTGCCCTTAATAAATGATTTCCACCCTTATTCAATTTGTCAGTTTTGTTGCTCCGAGGTAAATTAGGAGTTGGTTTTCTATAACAAGGGGAGGTGATCAATTTTCTGAATCCTAGTTTATATGATATGGAGGGACTTAATTGATTAATATGAAGTTACTATTAGATGACACAGGTGCAAATTTTAGTTTACTTGGAAAACTAATGCTAGTTCCTTTATTAATTAATTAACCTGCTTCACTTAGTGGAAAGAAAGTGGTTTAATTGAGTTGATTTCTGTATCTCAAATCTAAAATAATGTTTTTATTAATAGAAATCATTTTACTTGAAATGGTCATAAGTTGGTTCCTTAAGTTGTGTTTATTTGCCTACCCAACTATCTTAGAACTGTACTACCATGACAGTTCCTATGAATTTCTAAAACTTGAGCATGGGGTAGTTCTAGAATATCTTTGTGCTGGATCACATTCATGGGTGTGAATAAAGGTCTAAATTGGAGGAGACTGTGAATGGTTCCCTTTTCTTCTTTTTCCTCCTCTTCTACTAGATCTGTCTTTATTTTTTGTTTATTCTTCTAGTTTTGGTCCATGTGCTTAGAATCCAAGTTGTATGGGATCAAAGAGAAAGATTAATTAATCTACTACAATAACAACAAATTAAGTCTTAATCCCAACAATTTTAGGTTGGTCATTTGAGTGACAAATTTGAAAATAATTAAAAAATAAATAAATAAATAAATACATATACAAAACAAGATATATATATATATATATATATATATATATATATATATATATAATATTAGTTTAATTTGTGTGAATTCTTTTACACCTCTCATTCCTCTCCCAGGTCATCTTCTTGTTTAAATATCTAATTATCATGTTTTTACGAATAATTTGTATCCAAATTTTTAGCGATCTACCTTTATATTTTATTAAATTTCCTATATTTAAGTTCTCGGCTCTCCTAACCGATGTGTTCTTAGGTCTTCTTTACACATGCCCAAATCACCTCAAATTATACTCTCGCATCTTATCCACAATTGAATTAATTCCAACTTGTTGTGAATCTTTTCATTTCTAATTTTATCTTTTCTAGTTTTGTCACACATTTACTTAAACATCCTCATTTTTGTTACGGTCATTTTTTGTTTTTGTTATCGTTTAATAACTCAACATTCAGTATCATACAATAGTGCAAGTCTAACTGTGATTCTATAAAATTTTCCCTTCAAATGCATTGGCATTGTGCGATCGTAAAGAATTCCGGTTGCCTTCTTCATTTTATCCAACTCGCTTGAATCTTATAGTTCACATATCCATTTATATTATTATCATTTTGAATGATAAAATCTAGATATCTAAATCGTTTACTTTTGGGTACATCTTGTCCATCTATTTTAATCGTTTCTTCATCATTCTGATGACTGTTACTAAACTTACGTCTTATATACATAGTTTTCGATCTACTCAATTTAAACTCTTTGGATTCTAGTATGATCCTCCATAACTCTAATTTAGCACTAATACTCTCCCTATCTTCATCAACTAGCACTATATCATCTGCAAAAAACATACACCATGGTATTTCATTTTGGATGTTTTTTGTGACTTCGTCTATTATTATTGCAAAGAGGATGGAGCTTAATGCTGAATCTTGATGGAGTCTAATGTTAATGGGGAGGCTATTGCTGAAACCCCCACAACTTCTTACATTAGTTTCAGCTCCCTCATATATATCTTTAATGAGATTAATATATTTCGAGAAGATCCCTTTATTCATTAGTACCCATCACAATACGTCTCTCGGAACCCTATCATATGCCTTTTCTAGATCAATGAATACAATATGTAGGTCTCTCTTATGTGTTCTATATATCTTTATCAAATGTCTTAACAAGTGGATTGATTTCGTGGTGGATCTCTCCAGCATAAATCCAAATTGATTTTGAGATTCATTTATCTCCAATCTCAATGTATACTCTATCACTCTCTTCCATAGTTTCATGGTATGGCTCATAAGTTTAATTTCTCTATAGTTAAAGTAATTTTGTATGTTTCATTTATTTTTATATAGCGGTACACTAGATTTCCCCGATAAATGAACCAACAAAATCCGAGACTCAAGATAACATGATCAACCATTGTCATATTCTCAACTTCCCTTAGTGTATGGTTTTGGCTTGTAGTCCCCATCTCTCATGTTATTATCTCTATCATAAGAGAGATCACATAAATTACTTTGGCATATTGTTTTTGAGTCTTCTATGTGCTACTTAATGATTTTAGCTTACGTTTGGGTCCCATGTTCCTAGATTCACAATGGCGCAACTTTTGTGAAGGTTGATAAAGTTTCCAACTTACAGGATGGTTCTCCAGCTTTGCTTTTCCAAGGTATGATTGATTTTACTATGCTATTGACTAATTCCTTGGTTTTTCTATTTGCCTAGATAAAAGATCAATTTGTCCTTCATATTTCAGATAATGGAGGTGGAATGGATCCTGTATGTATTCGGAATTGTATGAGCTTGGGATATTCCACAAAGAAGGGAAACTCAACTATTGGACAATGTAATTGAGCCACTGCATTTCTTGGATTTCCATGCCCTCATTTTTGTATTATTTGTGTTATTATTGTATTTGTTTTAACTTATCTCTAAGCCTTAAAATAATGTGTTACCTCAGACCTTTTTTCTTCATGCTTTTCTTTTGCTCATCTTTTGTGTTTTCATAAATAATACCGATGATGTTGGAGATGATAGCTTCCGGTAGGGGGGAAGCCAAAAATTTATGTCAAGGTGGTGAAGTACAACATATATGTGGATTATAATTTTAATGGGGCAAAGGAAAATATGGGGTTATAAGTTTTGAAATTATATGTATGCATTATCTTTTTTCTTTAAATTTCAGGGAGGGGCAGCTGCCCCCACCCATCCCTAGTTTCCTGTTTCCCAGATAATGAAAAGACTTCTTTTCCTCCCTTGTCTCTTCCACTGATGCTTCAGCAGGCATTAAATCTTAGATGCTTCAGGCACATTCATCATTCCTACTTTGACTTAAAATCCAGACTGGGTTCTGAATCAATCATAGGATTTGATCTTTCAAGCGAAATGCTCCTTCATTTTGAAATATAAAGATGACATTCCCATCTTTTATATCTTTCCCTTCCTCTCTTCCGTACACTTCTTGCTTCATTCCATTATCTCCCTATTAGGGACATGCTATAACACTTGGTGGACGTGCAGGAGTTTTGAGCAGAAATATCGTGCTATTTCAATGGTTATATCGATGCTTTGACTTCTGTGCCTCCACTTCTCTCTCTCTCTCTCTCTCTCTCTCTCTCCCCACTATGTGTTGAGCTTTAAATCTCTTCAATCGCCTTTTGTTTTATTATAACTTTCTTATTCGAAATCTGGATACATTCTTCACAATGTTATTGAACTTCGGTACTTTGAATACTATCAAATTATTATTTTTAACCTTGTGTAAAAACTCTTATCTACCCTATAATTTTTTATTTTTTTATTTGAGTCACTACCATTTAGATATGCAGTGTTAAACCCATCTCTCATCGAGCACTCATACCAGATAAACCTCCCTGTGGTCCAATATAGTTTCTTATTTTCTAATTTAGCATATCAAACACTTCTATTGTTTTCCTTGGACGGACTGAACCCGACAAGCATCAGTGAGCATTCACTTTATTATACTAAGCTAGTGTTTACAAATATCTTAATAGTTTGGGTACAAAGTTTTTCATGACATTTTCATTTCTGATCTGTCATGGACACTTTTCTTTTAAGAAAAAGATTTACATTCAATATTTTTATTTCATTGTATTTTGATTTGATTTGATTTGATATTATTATTATTATAACTTTGTTAAAATTTTATAACAAATTATAAGCTTGTAAGAATTAATTAAAAATGACAGAAATGCCCTGCACATTGGCCTGGGTATCTATAGGTTAAGAACTGCGTAAATATTTTTGGACCCAAATTTTGAGTTCCTTGGGCTCCATTTTTGCTTTTCAAGCCTTAAGTCTCTCGCTTTGTATCCATTAAAATCTTAGATGTGCATTGCATGCTGCTTGCTATTTGATTTTTAGTTGGTGCATTTGTTTACAGATGGTAATGGTTTCAAGACAAGCACAATGCGGTTGGGTGCTGATGTAATTGTATTCACTCGTGCCATTCGAGAAAGGTACTACTTCTGGGGCTACATGCTTATTTGAATCTTTTATTCATATGCCTGAAGTTCCATATTTACTTGATGTTCAAATAATGGATTTTTTTTCCCTTCTACTGCTGGACATGAGATGGTCCAGTATTCTCTAATTGAATTCACATGAAAAGTTTGCTAGTGGAAAATCTGTGTTGCTCTTGATGAGCTCCTTTCTTAAGTTCTTTAAGTCTTATGCTGGCAAAGGGGAAGCAGAAATGTTCATAAAACTAGGCCAACTTGTGAACCCTAGATGTCTATTGCCATCGTAGAGTGTTTGTTTGAGAAACCGTAGTGGCTTTGAAAGAAAATGGCTTTACGAGCTTTCTACATTTGCGGCGTTGGACTGTATCCTATTGCAATTCTTCCCAAAAAACTGCTGTAAAGGGTTTCTATCAACATTTTCCTTAGAAAAAGGGATCTGAAAAATAGGAAATGGATAATGGCTCAATCTGCCTCCTGTTGAGGGTGGAGGTGAACTTATCCATCTAATTCCTGAAATAAGCTTGCTGATAGTTGGAGTTTGCTTTGTGTAAAGGAAAAATGCATTTATGTCTGTTTACATGGCAATTTGACATTTAGCAGTTAAAAAGTCAGCCATGTGAAGCATGGTATTTTCTATAATTGCTTTATTGCAAGTTCATTCTTACTTATTGCAAATTAGTCATTTCTTGTTTCCATGGCATTTAATAAAAATTGAAATCAATTAGTTCTTGGATGCGATTTGCCATTATCCTGACATGTTTTGCTTCATTTATCTTCCAGCCAAAGTACACAGAGTGTTGGTCTCCTATCTTATACCTTTTTGCGAAAAACTGGGCAGGATGATGTCATAGTTCCTATGGTATTTCCTTGATCTTCTGCTTTCCATGAAAGACATTTAAATTTTCCTTCATTTCTCAAAGTTAATCTATGCCTCTATTTATTCCAGGTTGATTTTGATATTTCTAACCATTGGGCAGAGCCACTCATTCACAGCTCGCGAGATGATTGGTCCAGTAACTTAAGTACCATCCTTGAATGGTCTCCCTTTGCATCAAAGGAGGAGCTCATGCACCAGGTTCTGGAGATTCTGTACCTTTTGGCTTTGGATATATGGTTGATGTGTTTGAACTTTGAACTAAGTAATGAAGAATTTGGGCCATGAGCTTGTCAGATTATTTGACTAAGAAGTCAAGCACTGGCCTTGCTGTGAAAACTTATTAATAAAATAGGATCTGGTGCAGGAAGTTGGAAGGGACAGAAGAACTGGAGCTATACAGGGAAATCAACTTGAAAATTGATCATTAGTGAGAACAGGGAACCTTTTGTTTTGTCTAAATGAAGTATGAACGCTTCATCATGGATATTATATAGCAATAGGAAAGTTGTGATTGGCTCCCTTTCCAATGATGGGGGAGGTTTGATGGTGGTGTGTGTATGTTGTCCTTTGATGTTGTTTTTGAAAGTTGAGATCAATGTTTCCAACACACAGTAGAGTATACCTGGAATAGTTTCTTTAGTCTTTATTTATTTACTAAATTTCTTATGGATAATTTTGGTTTAGGAAGTACCCCCACAAGAAATAATAAAACAATTAAGGATTAGAATGTTGGAACAAGAGTTTCTTTCTAATAATTTCAGATTTAGCAGACTTGAGATGAATCAACTCAATTAAGCAAGGAAATGGAATTAAGATGTACATTGCACATAGCATATCCTTAAGCATTGCTCAGGCATTTATGTTGATATCCGCATATCATGAAGGTGCAGATAATGGATTGATACACCGCTCTTGTACTTTTGCACAGTGTTACAGTATAATGTCATGCTCTAATAGATAGAATGGGGCCTAATAATATTGGGTACTGGTTCAACTTCTGTTAATTAGATGTGTGATGTCTCATGTAATACTTGGTTGTTATTATGTTAGCTTTATCTTTGGTTTAGTGTTGTTAAGTAAATGGTTATGTCATAATATGATCATCCATACTCTGACAGCTTGTCTTATCATTACAGTTTGAAGATATTGGGTCTCATGGGACTAAAATCATAATATACAATTTGTGGCTGAATGATGAAGGAATTTTTGAATTAAATTTTGATGACGATGATGAGGTATGATAGACTTAGGGTGTCTGAGGTGCTACATAATGTTTTTCTCATTCGCTTGAGCTAGTCTTTTAGACATTATGCAGTTACAACAATGCAAATATGCATTTTGAATTTACTAACTCACTTGTTACTTCTCCTTACCATTATTCATAATTTAAAATCTGCAATTTTTTTTCTCAGTGAATGTCTTATTTTTTGTTTGCATTAGAACATTATTACCACCTTGAATCCATTGGTATAAGATGCACCATAACTTGTCCAAGGCAAATTTACTTGTGCATATATAAACAATATCCAAATTTTTGCTCAAAGTGGAATTCTGGGTCTTGTAGGTTATGTATGCAGTTGCTACAATAATCTAATTGTTGAAGCACTATGACAACAGTACAAGTAACAACAATATCCCCAGTTATATGGGCTTGCTCTAGTCTAGTCCCTCCAAACATGTGCTTTTGTTTGTGCGGGTCGAAGAAATACGACTGTAGGGCCTATAGTGGAGTGGTGAGGCTGCTCTTGGCCCTTCTAGGATATAGGATGTTGTATTATAAAAAAATAATGGAAGTGATTTGCTATCAGATATAGGTTTGCTCTCAGGCATGCTTCTTAACTTAAAATTTTTATTTGTTATGCCCAGAAAAAAGTCCTTTGTTGCTTGTTTGACACAGGATATCAGGTTGAGAGATGAAGCAAACCGTGGAAGTTTGTCAAACGGGCGAAAAAGATTAGCTGAATCTGAATCTCACATATCATATCAGCTTCGCTTTTCATTGAGGGTGAACTTTTGTGCTTTTATATTTGTTCCACTCCTGATATGGTGATACTAGTTCACTGATGACTTCTTTTATCAGGCATATGCTTCGATTTTGTATCTGAGGAAATTTTCAAACTTCAATATTATATTGAGGGGGAAGCCAGTGCGGCAGTTTAATATTGCAGAAGAGTTAAAACACCCACAATTGGTGACATATCGGCCTCAACTTGCTATGACAGCAAAAGAGGTTAGTTCCAGCTTAAAGAGAGTCAAGATTTTTAGGGCTGTTAAAAAATATAGTACTCCAATTTTCCAGGAAAATGGGAAAAAGATTCCTGGAATATTCTAGCAAAGAATTTGGCGTTTGAAAACAAATTTCTTTCCAAAATGCAAAAGGGAAAACTCATTTCTCCCTTTCCCAAAAAGAAATAAAAAAACCTAAAGCTGGAGAAGCTCAAATTGAGCTTCTCCAGAATTTTGCAACGTCCACCCTTTTTGGGTAATGACCAATTTGTCGCCTTCCACCACCACCATCAAATCAACGTGCACTCCCTCCTCCAACACCACTGATTCCTTCCTCCACCACTACCATCGACTCCTTTCTCCACCACCATAAAATTGTCATCCATTCCTTCCTCCTCCGCCGTTGTTGGCTCCCAATTTGGTTAACTCCCAATTCATCATCAACCAATCTCTCTCTCTCTCTTCCCCTCTCTCTAGAGAAATCTCTCTCTCTCTCTCTCTCTCTCGCCGCTTATCTTGGTCTCTTCCATCTCAATTTGGTCTCTTCAACAGTGTTCAAATGGAATTGTGACAACAATTTCAATGGTCTGCTCTCTGCTTTCTGGGTTTTGGAATTTAATGTTACCGACTGTGTTGATGGTTTGAATTTGATGTTGTCAGCTGCCTTCAATTTGGTCTCTTCAAAGCTATGTGTTTGATAGTTTGATGTCTTGTCTGTTTTATGTATGTACATGTGTGTAATGATTTCATCTCGTCCTCTGCTTTATATGGGTGCCATGTGTTTGGTAATTTGATTTCATCATTTGTTTTATGTGGGTACCATGCCATATGTTTGATAATTTGATTTAATGAAAAACTAAAAAAGAAAATGAATAAGAAGATTTGGAAAAAAGGCCAAATTTTGAGATATGAACATGATTTCTGATTTTTCATTGGGGAATAAAAACTAGAAATGGAATATAAAATTGGAGTTGAAAAAGGAAAAATGTTTTCAGTTACTGAATCGTCCCTTAGTCTCCCATGTTCTGTTTTCGTGCACTTGAAGATATGTACTTTTCCAAGTTGACAGGTTCGCAACTTTAAATTCTGGAACTTTATCACCTTTTCTGTTTTGGTTTAGGCCTCTGTTGAGACTACTCTTGGATTCATAAAGGAGGCACCTGCTCTTGGAGTATGTGGATTCAATGTTTATCACAAGAATCGGCTCATCAGGGTATCTATGCAAGAATGGTTGCTAGAGTTTTCATTTCAGTTATTTCATTGGTTTCTTTTTTGATATTGTGGATTCTCTCTTTGTTTTTTTTTGTTTTGTCTTTTTTTTTTTTTATTTAATAATCCCAATGTTTAAAAAATCGGACCAGTAGTTGAACAGGTTAAGACACTGATTCACGATTTAGTGGTCGAACCATGTTCAAACCGTATGAGTATTAAAATATAATAAAATATAATATATAATTGTATAACAATATATACATACAACGACAATGAGCTGAATCTTAATCCCAAATTTTAGGGTCGGCCGTTTGAGATCGATATAGGAGAAAGGAGAGGAAAAAAATTTGGTATATTCATTATGATCCAAAAAGTGTATAAATTTGGTATATCATTATTCTAAGTCGTGTAATTAGAGCTGTCAACACGGTTTGGGCTGGCCCGGCCTGGGTGTGCTTAGGAAATAGGGGCCGGGCCCTACTATATGGTGCCGTGATTTGCAGGCTGGGCCCTTCTATCAAAAACATATTGTTACGTTGGTGGAGCAACTTAGACTATGATCCCAACTCTCTAATAGCAATGACTCTTCACTTCCTATGCTTTTTAACCCACTATGATCTCAACCAACTAGCACAATCTTCAGAACCAGAGCTCACATACACAGACACTTCCCCTAATCTATCCCACACCATCTAAGCTACACAGACACATGCGTAGGCAGATGCTCAAATCACTCCCCTTCCTTGCTATTCACTCCTCATTTGCTTCCAGTCCAGTCTTTTCAAATACTTGGGAAGCATCCCATCAAAAGGTAGGGTTGCAATAGTTATTTTTATCTCAATTAAAAAATGGTGAAAAAAGGAACAAACTGAACAAGTGAGAATAAGTAAGCAACATAGCTAAGAATCAAGGTTTACTCCAAGCAAGTTGCTTTCCTTTCACTATTTGTGCCTTTGGATTCATATCATTCAGCTTTCCATTGTAGCTCTCCCAAAGTTTCTCATTTTCTTCCTTCTTTTCCCCTCATTTTTCTTTTCCTCTGGATTTTTCCAAAATAAACTTTGAATCAACTCTGAAAATCATAATCATGAAGAGGTATTTTCAAAGGACAACAGATATACTCAATAGGCATCCAGTGGATCACCAAAAATGCTTTAACAAGGTCCTCTTTCTTATAATTTTGGTCACTATCGCCAAACATAAGCCTCTTCCTCTTACTTCTAATACCTGAAGAAACTGAAAATTTCTCACACAAGCTGAATTAATTTAAGACATCAAAGAAGAAGATGCTTACCATGTGCTAAAAGAAAAAATTTGATGGACAAAGATGCTTCCAGCATGATTGAAAGAAACTTTAATTAAGGCAACCAGTGGTGGAGAAGAGGAATTGTAATTAGGGCTTCATGGTTCCCCACTCACGACCCAAATTTCAACTCTGTCTAGGATGGAATAGAGGTACAAGTTCAGATTGAAGATGAAAAAGGCAAAAATTCAAGCCTAATCGAATCAAATCAAGCTTGATTTCTGGTTAATAAAGATCAATAAGCGATGAAACTTACTGGTGACTGCAACAGTGGGTTTGGCAATGAGTGTCTAACGATTGTCCATTAATGGGGTGTTGATTTTAGAGAAATAGAGACAATTTGAGGGTGAAGGAAGAAGGATATGGTTTAGAGAGAGAGAGAGAGAAAGAGAGAGGGTCAATCTTTAGAGAGAGCAGAGGTGGCACTGATGGTTGTTGAAATTATGGTTTGGTAGGTAGGTAGGAGTGGGACTAGGACAGGAGACAGAAGAGAACAAGCAGCAGAGGACAGAACAAGAGAGAAATTAGGGTTGCCTGATGCCTTCTTATTCTCTATGTTTTTTTTTTCCTCTTCTTAAATCCGCCCAGCCTGACCCCACCCTCCTCAGCCCCTACTGCTATACAGGCGAGCCCATAAAGCCCTTTCTAAATATGGGCCTTAAAAATCAAGCCCCATCCCTCGAATATTAAGGGGCAGGCCTGCCTGGGCCTAACCCATATTGACAGCTCTACGTGTAATGGCCTATTGGTTTGGTATATAAGCAAGCCTAATTTTGAAACCACAGACCATAATTTTGTATATCCATGTGCCGTGGAGTTTCTCATGATCTTGTGAAAAAATTGAACTGGAACATATAATGGTGGAAAGAAAACAATGTGTGTCTATATGTGTGTGTGTGTGTGTATGCATGTGTGTATATATATAATATGTAGAGTTTATTGATTTCAATAATTTAAAAATTCAGCTTTCATATGTTTGGCACATTGTTTTAATGCAATTTGGACATGATGCTTTGCAGTTAATCTTAGCCTTCTCCAGAAGCCAAAAAAAATTTGTTTGCTTATTACTGAAACTAGCTTGATATGTATACACAAATTTTGGAATATGATGGGAAAATTGATTTGGTGGTGAAATTTTGTAGGATAATTATTGAAATTAAGGTACTTTTTACTTTTTGATTTTATTCTCTTTCTTTCCAATTGAAATTTGTGAAATTTTGATGCATTATATGTGCCCAATGTGGGCATGAGTTTCTATTAAAGAAAATATTACTTGGTATAAGTGTATACATGTATGGAAGTAAAATACAAATAATGATATTGGGAATGAAAGTTGGGGGTGGCTTTCCTCAATTTGAAACAATGAGCGAGTGAGTTGATTTTTATTGAGTGATTCAAAGAATCCCACATTCAAAAGTGGGAGAAAAAGGGTGGAGAGAGTGGTAATAAAAATGGGGAGGGGCAAACTAATTAATGAAGGGACCACTCTTGTTTAAATATTAAACATTTTTGGTAGCCCATGGTCAATTATTAATCCGGATAGTGTCCAGTTTGGATGGTTTATGCCAGGTTGAAACTGGTTTGCTTAGACCAGTTTTATTATTACTGGTTATTATAACTTGACCGGAATGGCTGGGTGACAAGTTCCCTTTTTTGGTCTGACCAGCCAGTCTGGTCCAGTTTTCTGAACATTGGTTGATCCCCAAGAAAGTGCTCTCCGTATCTGCAAAAGCATGATAGTAAACTTCATCAGTATGCCACTGTTTACCTTATTTTGTTAAGGTTTTAAGCTTGCTTAATCATAATATTGATCTTTTCTCCTTTCAATTTGCCTAGAATATCAAATTGACTGGAATTTAATTATGGCTTTTACATTTATCGTTTTACAGGACACTGGTAGTTGACTCGCAATTGATGTTACTAATTTGCCTGTTCATTTCCATTGTTTCAGCCTTTCTGGAAAGTTACAAATGAAGGTAGCTCTAGGGGCAAAGGTGTCGTTGGTAGGGTTTTTGCTGTAAATGTTTGGTTTCTCTTTCTATATTTATATGGAAGACCCTTATAAATTTGTTTTGTTGCAGGGCTTCTCGAAGCAAATTTTATAGAACCAGCACATGATAAGCAGGATTTTGAAAGATCAGCTCAATTTGTTCGCTTGGAAGTAAAGTTGAAACAAATTCTAATTGACTACTGGTTTGTCATTTTCTCTTGACAATGCTGTTGTTTCAAATTCTCAGGATGAACTTAGTTCGCGGTCTCTATTTTTTAGGATGTTAAACTTTTTTACTTCTTTAAATTACAAACCCTATCACTCAGCTGTCACTGTCTTTTCTATGGAACTATAATGTTCGATCAAAATTCAAAAGGATGAGGTATTGGCTGAATGATTTTGAAGATTAGGTATTAGCTGTTGACAGGGAATGGTGAATTGTTCATGATGATTGAGGAAACATCTGTGCTGACCATTTTGGAAGCAGTACAAGTGTAGAAGGTTAAATTTTTCTGGGGAAGCTCTGATGATTAAATGCTCAGAAATAGTGTTTCACATGATGTTATCTGATTCCCAAGTCATGTAAATGGTGATTGGAACTAAGAAAGACTAGCAATTCTTTTGGCTTCTCATATCAACCTTTTAGCAGTAAATTCCTCATCTGCATTTGCCATAATTATTTCTGGTCTTTGTGCTAGGGATAAGTTGTGTGATGTCATACTTTTAACATCTATTCTTCTCCACACAGGAATAAAAACTGTCACAAAATAGGTCTTCAAGGACAAGCAAAGGGTAGTTATACTCTGCAAAAGGCCTCTCATGGTCAACAGCTCATCATATCCGAGTTATCCTCTGACCAATCTATCATTGACCATGCAGCTAATATTCCTAAAGAAAAGCATCTGGATCAGTCTACCGTTGGTCTTGCAGCCAACTTAAGACAGGACTCCAGCTCAGCACAGCCTGTAAATGGTTGCAGGAGTCATTTCCAGATGGACTCATCTGCTGTCCAGCCCAATAGGTTTGCATCGGTAAGTCCAATAGACTTCCTTTCCCATATCACTGCCTTTTGTCATCTCTTTTCATATTCTCCCTGTCTGTTTGGTTAGTCTGCAGAAGTATGCCCGTTAATATTCTATGAGACTTGTAAATACAGAAAAAGTGGATATGGTTATTCTTCCTTTTCATTTGCTATTTGGTCTTGGAAGGATTTTTGTTTAAAATTTAATGCAATCTGGAAAACTATACTAAACTGCATTTATATATAGTGCATATGAATAGAATTTGCATCAAATCATACAAATTACCATATAGGCAAGTATCTAAGTAAATACTGGGGGGATCTCATTGTTCAAAACCAGGGAGCAATACAACCTATTGCTTTAAATAGCATTTTCTTTGGTCCTGCGGCAATTAGAATGACTAAACTTTGTTCTACAGGATGATAAATGATACCGTATCTTGAAATGTCCTTGACAGACTCATGATGCAGAGTATTATCATAATTTTTTTGCTCCATCTTGTCTAACACCTAATGTTATTGAGTTTAAATATCATTGGTTGGATACCACGGCAGATGTAAATTTTTCTTTTTTACTTGTCAAGCATATTTATGAAAATTATTGCAAGGAAGCCTGTTATTCAGCAATGTAAACAACTTATGTTCCTGTATCAATGCTTGTTTGGATACTGTATTCACCTTTGGAATGTTGTTGCTGTCACTTACATTTACAACAAATAACTTTTCTCTTCCAAACAGCTCTACTAGGAACGTCCTTCATCTTCCTGACCTTTAATTTTAAAACCATTTGCTAGATAACTAACTTCTGTAGTACTTACATTGTGAAAAATATATTGTGAGAAAATATTTTGAGACTTTTTTAGGCGGCAAAAAAACACAAAATCTTAGTTTATTTTGTGGGAAATCTTTCTCTGCAGGGTTTTGATGAAGAGGAACCATCTCTAGCTGGGTCAGGATTTACATCAGTTGATGAGATATGTGAGGACAATATTCAACTATTCAGGAGGTATATTATCTTTGAACTTGACCATGCGTGTTGGTAAACAGAGTCTATTTTTCTAGCTAGAACAGTTAATAATTGTTAATAAGTTATCTGTACAAGACTGATTCACTTAGAATATACAAATAACAAATCCATGCAACTAGAGAAAGGGGCGCAAGTGGGAAAAGACTTCTATTAGACAGTAGTTTGAAATAACAACAATCTAATTGCACTGAAAGTGAGCAAAAGTTTATGGGCTCCTGCACATCATGCATGAGTTTAAGGGCCAAATATATGCACATCCTTTTCTCATCGGTCTCAACACTATTTAATATGTTTTAGGTTCTCATCTTTGTACTACTTAGTCCATGCATATGGATTTCTGGACAGCCTGAGTTAATGAGAGTCTTCTTGTCCGTTCACATGTTCTCCACACTTTTTTCCCCAGGTGCGAGGAACATGTGCATAGGGAGGCTTTGTTGAGAGAAACGGTAAGTGCTGCTGTGCTTTATAGCCATGATTCAGTGAACATTCTTTTTTTTTTTAAATGAATCGGAGCGACGAGAGGCTGCATCTTAGTGAATGATGGCAGTAATGTTACTTTGTCACTTATAATACCCTATCGCTATTATAGATACGTTATAGGAGATTGATGATTGCAATTGTTTTGCCCTGGAACAGATTGTAGACCTGGAGAAGCAAGTGGCAGAGGTTAGAAGAAAATGTGCTGAAATTTCTTCAAGGCTGAAAACTAAGAGGGAAAATGGTGTGAAACAAAAGAGTGGAAAGGTGTCATAGAAATTCTCAGAGAACATTAACTACCAACACATATTTGTGCCCTCTTTTGTCTTGCATTTTAAAGGTGTAATGGAACAATGTTTCTTCTTTTCCTAGTAAATGGTTGGGTTTGAAATGCTTTCGATTTGTAAGTAGAACAGTCTCCAGGAGTGAAGTGGATGATTTAACTTCGAGTTTGTATCCCATTACCTGTTGAGCCATCGAGCCATCAGATTATTGCAAATGTAGTTTGTATCATGCTGTGAGATATTCGGTTCTCTCTCTCCCTCCACCCCCCCCCCCCCCTCTTTTCAATTTGGCACTTGAAGCTATTGATTGAAGCTTTAAAATGTTTTATCGTATCTAGCATGATGCCATGTGGCATGCGGCGATCAAGACTTATGATTGAAAATAATTTAATATAAGTTTAAATCAAAAGGTAATTATATTTTGAATATCAAAATTAAGATTTTATCTGCGGCGTCGCTTTCCTATTTTTTTGAGGCCTTGTGAGAACGACCCGTTTCGAGAGGCAGAGAGTTTGATTGGCATGCTTCGGCCAAAACGCACCGACTTGGCAAATCAAACGACGCCGTACGTTTGAACCGCAAACGCAACTCCTTGTTAGAAAAAAAAAAAAAAATGAAACGATGTCGTTTAAGGGTAAATAATCTAGAAAGCACGCCCCATCTTAAACTGAACCTGACCGACTGATCTCACCGGCGATTCATTCGATCGGCCACGGCAGAGAGAGAGAGAGAGAGAGATAGAGAGAGAGAGCGAGGGATGAGGAAGCGAGATTTGGCAATTTTGATGCTCTCATCTTTCGCGATCTTCTTGTCTCTCCAGGTTCGTAATCTTTAATCTGATTACTTTGTAGTTTCCTAAAACCCTTGCAATTCGTCAGGTGATTTGTGCTTTTGGTTTTGTGCAGCATGAAGGTGATTTCTCGTTCAAGGAAGCGTGGTTTCATTTGTCCGATGAATATCCGATTAAGTATGAAGCAGATCGTCTTCCAGCTCCTGTTGTTACTGATTTGAATGGTGATGGTAGGAAAGAAATCCTCGTCGCCACTCATGATGCCAAAATTCAGGTCCCTTCTTTCTCTCTCTCTCTCTCTCTCTCTCTATTTGTTGAATTTTGATTATATGATCCTGAACAAGCTAGAGTCTCTACTCATTTTTGCTATCACTTATATTATCCTTAGCATTGTACGAATTTAGGTATAGAGAAGAAAGCAGTGTTATCAGAACCGTACCGCGTATTGACCCGTAAAATTCAAAAATATGGTCGAACCGATTGGACCGTGGATCAATATGGTCGAACCGCTGATTTTTTAATTATATATATATATAAAATCAATAATTGCTTTTAAAACTCATATTGATAATCAAAAACTAAATAACTAAATTATAAATTCATATAAAATATAAATTAAAATCATAATATCAAAAATTGATAGTCTCATCATTTCATAGAAATTTAAAAAAATAAAAAACAATCTTAAAAGTACGAATATTTCCGATCAACAAATTTCATATAATTTTATAATATTCTACATATACTAATCCCAACGTGTCACATGAACATGAAGTTAATTTCATCTTGAGCAGCATAAACTCCATCATTTGGAGTAGCATGAACTCCATTATCTTGGGCAACACCAACTCCAACATCATTTTCTTCATTTTCATATTCATCATTGAAATCATCTAAGTTGATAATTTCATCTAGAAAACAAAATATAAAATCAACTATATAAGTTTTATACGATAAAAATTATGAATATAATTTTAGTCTTAAAACTGTACAATAATAAATTGCCATTAGATATATTTTGAAGTGAACAAGTTGTCATTTGTTGTCTAAAAATTTCAATTTCTTTTGCGTTCAAAGTTGAAAGCTCCTTTTCCAATACCCAAATCTCAGTAGATACATAATTCTCAAAATCAATAGGATCATAATTACAACCCTTCCAATAATTCCTAAGCTTGAAAAACAAAATAAAAAATGAACTTATTTGAATTTCAACAATTCACATAATAAAATAACTCACAAAAAATATAAGTAAAAGTTTCATGGTCCATACCTTTGTTGCAACCTTATATTGTAGTGAATATAAACTAAGTCATTTAATCTTTGATGCTCCAATCTATTTCTTTTCTTGGAATGTATTTGTTCAAATGCACTCCAATTTCTTTCACAACCAGAAGCACTGCAAGTTTGACTTAGTACCTTAATTGCTAACTGTTGAAGGTTTGGTGCACTACTTCTATAATAAGACCACCATTGATCTACAAGCAAGTGAAAATATGATTTTTAATTTGCATAACTAAAACAAAAATAACAAAAATAACAAAAAAACACTAATATAAGAAAACAAAGTTATAAGTTTTTTATTACCAGGTAGCATTGCATCTCTATCTGCAATAGCAGATACTCGTCCAAAATCACCATCTCCTTGCTTGAACAAATTCATCTCTTGAGTAAGCTTGCTTCTTAAAACTGCATTTCTATGCGTAAACTTCTCAATCACATCTAATAGCCCTGATATTGTGTGACGGTGATTTGTCATGATATCAGAATTATATTGAAAGCTTGGATTAAACCAAAAACTAGCAGCGTGAAGACTTTTTTGAAGCTGATTATCCTGATGACTGTCAAAGATTTTTAGATAATGCTCCACTCTTTTTTTTCTCTTTTGAAATCTTTTTATGATTTCATCTCTGGCAACATGAATAGCATAATACAAATATCCCATAGCTGGCCTGTCATCGCTATCCACCAATCGTAGCACACGCATTAGAGGCTCCGTCAATTGAATAATAGTGACACATTCTTTCCAAAAACTTGAATCTAATATCAGTTCAGTGAATTTTTTTCCTTCGCTATCCCTTGCATAACTTGATTGTGTCCGATCCCTACTAATCACCATAGCACGTAAAGCATCCTTTTGAGATAAAATGCTATGTAAAGCAATGACATTTGTGACAAAGTGTGTTGGTGCCGGATGTAGAATCTCTCTTCCACTGATATGTGTTCTCATCAAATACAAAACAAACGTGTGATTATAAATGTATTTTGTTATCTTAGCAGCATGAGTAACTATATCACTAACCTCATCTAATTTTTCCAATTTTCCAATATCATGAAACATTAAATTCAAGCAATGGGCAGCACAAGGAGACCAAGAAAGCCTACGAAATTCTTGTTCTAACATCCTCCCGGCAGCAACATAATTTGCAGCATTATCAGTCACCATATGTACAATATTTTCAGCACCAACAAATAATACCACTTCTCTAAATAATTTATATAACAACTCAGCAGTTTTAGAAACTTCAGTGGCATCAACAGATTTTAGAAAGACCGTACCTCGAGGACAATACACAAGGAAACTGATAAGTGTTCTCTTGGCTTGATCAGACCATCCATCGGCCATAATTGTGCAACCAGTTTCCTTCCATGTGCCGCGAAAACTCTCCACAAAGTTTCTGATCTCTTCAACATTTTTCGACAAAAGATATCCACGAACATCATGAAAATTAGGTGCTTTATACCCTGGACCCATACTTGTAATTGTATCAACTGTTTGTTGATAAAATTTAGAATTAACTGCATTAAAAGGAATAGAAGCATCAATCATCCATTTAGCCACTGCTAAATCAACTTTTTCTTTAGCTTCTTTGGTTTGTATTGCACTCTTGAAGGTTGGTTGAACACCTGGTGTAGTTCTCGGCATAAAGTATGAATAAGAACCCATAACAATAGGTGGAGTCCCTGATTTTGATTTTTTTGAAACACTCCGTCTCATCATGAGTGGTCTTTTTCCTTTGTCAATGTTTGGGGCAAAAATAACTTCATTTTCATCATCATATTGTCGAGAGCCAAAAGGATTTTGTTCCTCCGATAATATCTGATTTTTCCTCTTCTTTTCTGCAAAGCCCTCAATATGTTGCTGCATTTGATATTGAATATCAGGAGGAACTTGTTTACATAACTCAACAGCTCCATCTTTAACTCCAGCTAAATGATATTTAAATCGAGAAATGCCTCCTCCTTTCAAAGCTTTTTTGCAAAATATACATATCAAACCACCTTTCTTCTTCCTATTTTCAGATAATCCTTCTTCCACACAATAATTCCAAGCAGGATCACTTTGACCTCTAACATATTTATAGGGAGGAGAAGAACTTGGGGTTGAGCCTATAGGAGATGGTGATGTTGATGACATGTCTTCAATTGAAAAAGTGAACTTGTCAGATGTATAACATGATCATGAGCTAGAAAAAGAAAAAAGAATTACTCACAATTGATGATGCTGCAGAAATGATTCAAACAAGGTCCTAACTTGTCAAATGTTCACAATCACATTGTTCACAAACTAGGTCTTAACTTGTCAAATGTTCACATAGTTCACATTGATGCTGCAGAAATGAAGCGCACAACTAAATCATACTAATTGATGCTGCTGACAGTGTTCAAATGTTCACAAACACTGTTCACATTGATGCTGCAGACAAATCTCAAGCAGGTTGTTAAGGAGACAATTAAACAATGCTAATCTAGGCAAATCTCAAATATTTTGCATTGATTCCTTATGCTTGCGGCTGCAGAACAGAGAAGATTGTACGTTCCTTACATGTTCACAATTAAACTATGCTAATACAAAGGTGATGCACATTGGAGAGACAGAAGATTGCACATTGCACATTTCACATTGGAGAGAGAGAGAGAGAGAGAGAGAGAGAGAGAGAGAGAGAGAGAGAGAAACTTGGATATTGGATCGTGATTGCAAAGCCGTGACTCTAAAACAGAGAGTGATCACCTGCGATTGAAATTGAAGATTATTGAAATTGAAATCGAAATTGAGAGTGAGAAGACGAAATTGAAGGCTTTTGTTATAAAAACCCTAAAAATTGGTACTTTCATTTCAAAACCCTAAAAATTAAAATCTAATCCTAAATATGTTGAAGCTTGAGTGATCGACTTTACCTTACTGAAGAATCGATGAACATCAAGCTTGGAACCATGGACTATGTACTGTCGAGCCCAAGAGTGAGTAGTGAGAGTGAAGTCGAAGACGAAGAGAGAAGATGAAGATGAAGATGAAGATGAAGACCGTGAGAGTGAGAGAAAGTAGTGAGCGAAAGAGAGCGGTGGAGTGAGAGAGAGCAAGAGAGAGAGCAGTGATAGTGAGAGCGAGAGAGAGCAGTGATGGTGAGAGTGAGAGAGAGCAGTGAGGTGAGGGTGAGGGAGAGACGAAGACGAAGATCGTGAATGTGAAGAGAGCGACAAAAAGCAGAGAAAGCAATTTTTTTTAGGTTTTAACCCTAAACCGCGGTTTTTTAAAACCGGCGGTTCAAGCGGTTCACATTGGAACCGCCATTGTGAACCGCTTGAACCGTCAGTTCAGTTATAAAACGGTATTTTTATTCAACCGAACCGCAAAATTGTTATGAGAAGGGTTGAACCGGCTGAACTGGTGGTTCGGTCCGGTTTTTATAACATTGGAAGGAAGTATTGGCAATGCCATGGGTGCAGCCAGAAATTTATGTCAGGTGTAGCCAGAAATTTTTGTTGGAGGCGAATACAACATGCATTGCAGTTAATAGATTGAGGGTTTATGGGGGGTCGCCGATGCCATTTGGACCAATAATGTCATGCTATGTTGGATTTGTTGTTTCTGTCGATTCTCTTCGTTCCAAATAGTGTTACTTGAGGAAGATGTGTGACTCTTCACATTGCAAAAGGTGTCAGACCTAATACTCAATGAAGTATCTCATTGTTTAGATTAGCCAGTTTAGTTTAAAAATAAATAAATAGAAAATAAAGGAAGAAGAAAAGATTTTAAGTTGAACAGATTAAGAACTCTCATATCAAGTTTTCAGGCATGGTATGTGTATGCCTCTTGAATTTAGCTTGTGAATATCTGAAAGTCAAGGGGCAGTATTTAGCTTCATTGTGACGATATTGGTTACCAGGGGTGAAGCCAAGAATTTATGTTTAGGGTGAGGGGGAGAAATACAACATGCAAGGGGCAGTGGGGGTGAAGGTGGCAGCAGTTGTAATTTTTAGAAGGACAAACAACATTTGGGGTTATAATTTTTGAAATTATACATATTAATTTTTTTTTTCCTTCAAAAATTTCAAGGGTGGTGGCTGCCTGCCCTCCTGTTGACTCATGAAGAAGCTGGGAATTAACTTTTTGTGTGCGTGTGCGTGTGGTTAAGAATCCAATTGAAACTTTATAAGAAATGTATGCCTGATATATGCACAAGCAGTGACATGAAAGGATCACAAGGCCATTATCACTTTATTAACCTATTAGTTGCAATTCAAGAAGGTTGTCTATACTGATAGAAAACTGATGGTGCTACTAAGTTATACAACTCTTGACGGCATAATTCTCTTTACCTTTCTTTTATTTAATGATAAAAAAACGATTAGATTAAATGGACAAGATGTACTAAAAAATGAACGATTTAGTTATTTAAGTTCTATCATTCAAAATGATGGCAATATAGATGGATATGTGAACCATAGGATTCAAGTGGGTTGGATGAAATGGAGAAGCGCATCGGAGTTTTTTACGATCGCACGATGCCATTGTATTTGAAGGGAAAATTCTATAGAATCGCGGTAAGACCTACACTATTGTATGGTACTGAATGTTGGACTATTAAACAACGACAAGAACAAAAGATGGCTGTAACAGAAATGAGGATGGTTAGGTGGATGTATGGAAAAACTAGAAGAGATAGAGTTGGAAATGAAGCGATTCGTAATAAGTTGGAAGTTAGTTCAATTGTGGATAAGATGCGAGAGTGTCGCTTGAGGTGATTCAGATATGTGCAAAGAAGACCCAAAGATGTACCAGTTAGGAGAGCCGAAAACTTAAATATAGGAGATATAGTAAAACGTAGAGGTAAACCGCTGAAAATTTGGATGCAAGTCATCCGTAAAAACATAGAAGTTAAATGTTTAGAAAAGAAAATGGTCTTGGATAGTAATGGAAGACGTAGAAAAATCCGCACAAATTAAACTAATATATTTTATATATTTATCTAGTGATTTTTTTATTAATTTTCTTTTTTGTTTTCTTTTTATTTTATTTTTATTTTTATTTCATTTTTTTTCTTTATTTACTTTTTTCAAATTTGTCTTTCAAATGGCTGACCCTAAATATTGGGATTAAGGCGTAATTTGTTGTCGTTGTTGTACCTTTCTTCTATTTCTTGGTACTTCCAATTCACTGCATCTTATCTGTGCTTGCTTCCAATCTCATTGTTTTTTGTATTCACTTCAAAATAAATAGTTATTTTGATTTCTTTTCTGCTGAAGAGAAACACAATACCTCAGAAATTTAGTTCATCATCATTAGAGGCTTGCCCTTTTCAATTTGAATTTCTGTTATTGATCCAAAAAATTGTATTTCAACTTCCAACTGAAATACCACAAGGGGAGCTTTTATTTGGCATTACTCATTTTCACAAGTAACCAGTGCAGATTCTGGAGCCCCACAACAGACGTGTGGATGAAGGATTCAGTGAAGCACGTGTGCTTTCCCAAGTAACATTGTTGCCTGACAAAGTTCGGTTATCATCTGGGAGACGTGCTGTAGCCATGGCCACTGGAGTTGTCGATCGCACTTATAAACAGGGACAACCACAAAAGCAGGTTATTGTTGTTGTGACATCTGGATGGTCCATCATGTGTTTTGATCACAACCTCAAGAAGCTTTGGGAGACAAATCTACAGGTTTGTCAAATGGGTCAATGTGGGGTTCAATTCTAAGGTTTCCGGTGTTCAGATCAAATTTGCAGTCTTGTAATCTCTCGAGTTAGTCATTTGTCATTGCAATATGTACCTAACTTGTTCTTGTTTCTTACTTTCATGTGTTTTGGCAGGATGACTTTCCACATAATGCACACCATAGGGAGGTGGCAATTTCTATAAGTAATTATACCTTGAAGCATGGAGATGCTGGATTAGTAATTGTTGGTGGAAGGATGGAAATTCAGCCACATGTATGTCCCGTCCTTTTTTGATCTGCTAGAGTTAAATAATATGAATGATTGTTTTTTCTTGTTTGTTGTTAGATCTGAATGGATTAGTGGGATAATTTTATTAATTTATTTGGAATCATAACAACTCATTCATTTTATCCTTTTTCAAATTAAAAGGGAAATCTTTTATGGCTAATGGTGTCTGCTGGTGCACCTAGGTGCAGTTACTGAAGCACCATGACTTTCCTTGGAATATCTGTTGATGTCTGGGAGCACCCTTTCTGTTCATTTGTTGTGTGACACATGATTAAATTTATTGTTGTAGATATCCCTAGATCCTTTTGAAGAAATAGGAGTGGCAGCGAAAAATGCTGAAGCACATAGAAGAAGTGCCAGTGAAAAGGAGGTATGGAGGTGGTTCTCGCTTGTGCATGCTACGTACTTATCTGCTGCACTTGTTCTTGTCTTTTAGTGTTTTACGTAGAATAATTTTCTTCTTTATCTCCAACAGGTTATGTCTAAGGTAGCATAACTCTGCAGAGCTATTGCATGCATGAATTGTTGTCCTAGATGATCTGACAAGTGTATGTAAATAAGTTCTGCGCAGATGCACTTATTTTCATGCACACTTCCTTTCCCTCAATTTATCCATAGGAAAATTTTATTATTTATACCTAGTGAGTTCGTTATTCTTTTTTTTTTGGGGGGGGCATTTGAATCTTCCCAGTGATTCTGAGTCTGAAGTTGAATTTATGAGTTGCTGATTAGGTTAACGCTTCCTGTCCTGTAGAAAACATGTGTGTTTGAATCACCAGATGTGTAAATGTAAAAGGGAGGAAATCGTAGTTTAATCTCAGTTTGTGCCAATAGGTTTTTGTTGATAATCGTACTTGTCCTGTGAAAGTGAAATTTGCCAGTAGTTTCGAATAAAAACCCCATCCCTTTTCTTCCTTTTCTGGACTATGTATAACTGATTCTCAATGCTTGCTTGCTTTGTACTCCTTTGGTTGTGGGGTGTGGAAACCGTATAATATCAGGAATAACTTGCTCATCTGATGGTTCTTTTATTCAGTGGAGAACTGATTTTGTATTTCTGTCGTTTGAGTAGGCTTCTGAGACATCCGGAAATGTTGACTTGCGTCATTTTGCGTTTTATGCATTTGCTGGTCGGAGTGGTCTTCTTCGATGGGACAGAAAAAAAGAGGTAAACCATTCAAATTATTTATTATTAAACATTGGATTTCTTTGGTTTTATATGCTTTAATACTTAAGGAAAATATTCTTGTTATTCGCAACTGCTCTTCTTTGTGAGAGCATTGAACATCTTAATATAGAAGAGTTCAAAATTTAGATTGAAGGCTCTTCATTTTTTTCAAAGCTTTTTCTATGCCTTCAACATTTAGATTAGTGGTCCTGCTGTCATGCTTGAAGACAGAAGTGGTGCTTCTTTATGGTTAAGAATGAGGTTCCTTTGTAATACACAATCTTGAATTTTAGACATCTTGAACAAAAATGCTGCTAGGATTAGGCAAATGACACTACTCCAGCAATGTGTCAGTACTCTGTTTTGTGCAGTGCTTGCTTCCTAGTTTCTACAGGGCTTAATTAATTCCCATAATTCCTGGATGATTCAAATTTAGGGTGGTTGCGTGATGTTATTTTCATGCTTAAAGGTTAAGTGATGGCCGTTGGTATTACTGCCTTAAAGCCTTATGCAGACTTACATATGTTCCAATATGTTGGTGTTAAGCTGAAATCTTCTTTGATTTGGTATGCCTTTTGCTCCGACTAACTTCATTCTTGTAATTTAGAACATTCAAACACTCTCCTCGGAGGCATCACAGTTGATACCACAGCATAACTACAGGCTGGATGTGCATGCTTTGAACACTCATCATCCTGGGGAGGTAAGCTGAAAGATGTTTGTCTTACATTTTTCTTCTTTGTTGTTTGTGATATTGCTTCCTGATCAGTAAATTACTCAACCAATCCCTTTCCTTTGTCGGAATGGTATGACAACAGATTTGATGAATGGTCTGATTGTCTCCATTAGTAAATACCTTGATTGTACTGGCTTCCCATATGCATATCTACCATTAGTCTTGCTGGACTTGGGTTTATAGATAACAAAAATGGCTTTTAGCTGGACTTCTTGTACAAGTTTTACTCCTTATCAAGCGGCCCTCTCTGCTCATAATTTAATGAATCTCAGTGGGATTGTGTTTGGCCAAATTTAACCAATGTCGGTCAAATTTAACTATGTTTATGTAATTCCCAAATATGAACTCATTGAATGGAATAAATTCTAGTTTGAGTGCAGGGAGTTCCGAGAATCTATTCTAGGAGTTATGCCTCATCACTGGGTAAGTACTTTTGCCCTTCTCAAGTATTAAATGATTTCCCTTCCCTTCTTATCAAGAGGTTAGTAATGCTTATAATTCCAAAATTTTCAATCAGGATAGGAGGGAGGATACCATGTTTAAGCTTGCGCACTTTAGGCGACACAAGAGGAAAGCTTTGAAGAAGAGTCCTGGGAAAACTACAAATTATCCATTCCATAAGCCAGACGAAAACAATCCACCAGGAAAGGACACCTCAAAAAAAATTTCAAACTTGATTGACAAAGCTGCAAATATTGCTAAGTCTGCCAAATCTAAGAAGGTAAGCCTTCCTACTATATTTACCTTTAATGGCGAAATCTATAAGTTTATTTTTTCTTGGATGGCATCTATATCAAACAAACTATAAGAATGCTACCAGCATGGATTGCAGCATTTTTTTTTAACATTAGGACTTGTACCTCATCAATTCTGAGTAATTGTTTTTGCAAAGAATGCAACTTTCGTTTTAAATGTTTTCTTATGTTTCATAAATTGTGCTATTATCTAAATTCCTGTGAATGAGGAGTACTATTGGACAACTTATGCTCTGATGACTGCTGTTGATATCATTTTACTCTGTTGATGCAGCCAATGCCTTACATTCCTACCATAACAAATTATACGCAGCTTTGGTGGGTTCCGAATGTAGTTGTGGTGCATCATAAGGAAGGGATTGAAGCAGTTCATTTGGCATCTGGCCGTACTATTTGTAAGGTAGACAATGAGTGAATTCATTCTGCTAATTCTGAGAAAGTTTTGTTAGAAAGATGGACTCTTGGGATATTATTGATGGCCAGTTTAACTTTACACATTTGACTAAAGAAGATCATTGAGGTCTTGAAGAGCTGCCACTCATGAAAATCCTTTCAGGTTGTTATGATCCTGAATTTCTCTGCCAGAAAACTTCTCCAACTACCTGTACCATCCCTTTGAGAATGCAGCATTTTCAATCTAGTTATTAAGCAAAGAGTTCCAGGGATGTAGGCTGTAGGCTAAGGTGAAAAAAATCAAAATCTTTGATAGACAATAAAAAAAAGGTTGCTTTGTGAAAATAAAGGCTGACATTTTAGCAAAGAGTTTTTTGCTTTAAGATTGCAGCATCTCATGGTTTAGGTGACATCAGTTACCGTCTTCTAATTATGCTTGATTATAATTTCAATTGTTTTTATGAATGCTTTCTTGATTAAAGGGATTCTGCTCAATGAAACCTTTGATCTGCACTGGGCGTGCTTTTTACCAAATTCACAATGCCATACATAACGATGCTTATTCAGGCCATTATCTGTTTTTATGGCACTCCAATATCAGCCTTTCAGAATTCCCACATTGTGTGCCTAAAGATCCATTTGAAACAAACAAATTCAGTATAAATCTCCAGAATATGCTGAAATGCGTTTTTTTTTTATTTCACTTAAATATTGTTTCCATAAGACTAATCTACATTTTTTTTAAAAAAAATCCTTATAAAATTCTCTTCAAAATTAAAACATCCTAACATTTTTACGATCCAAAATTTAGTATCTAAAAGAAATCAAGTTTCTTATTATGTGCAAAGCACATACATAACTAGTAATTCTATATGTGTATCTATCTTTATGTCTTCTTGTCATACACTTGTATGATTGTTTTAGGTAATCAATCTAGTCTTATTGTTTTCTACCTCTTAATTATGCTATAGGATGCACATGTGCTTGTGTTTATTTCGATTGTTTTTGGGTATCTATCGTGATGTTACTGTTAAGACATCAAGAGGAGATTCATTGTCTGACTTGAACTTTTTTCTTTTTTAAAATTTTGTCTAGCTTCATCTTCAAGAAGGTGGTCTCCATGCCGATATCAATGGAGATGGAGTACTTGATCATGTGCAGGTGCCATATTTTTCCCCAGTATATTTTCTATATTTTTCTTATCCTCCACCAGCACTTCCATCAATTTTGCATTGTAGAAAATAAAAAATAAAAAATAAGTTCATGATTGGCTTTTAACCCTGGCTCTCAAACGGTCGATCCCAAATTATTGGGATTAAGGCTCAGTTTGTTATTGTTGTTGTTGGCTTTTAACCATGGCCATAGGGGATTCGTGTCCAACTCTTTCAAAAGATTGTTGCAGTTGCCCTTGAAAGTACTCTGTGTCACTGTATAGTACATGATGCTTATGCTTTTGATGAAATTTGAAACAAAGAATACTAATGAATCTGAAAAATAAATTCAGATTTATATTGAAATGAAAGTGCAAGGGGCATACATATTTTGAAGCCTTTTTTCATGGTTTTACAAGAGGAAGATAAGGGCCTTTTATAGGAGAAAAGAGAGATCTAGAGATGAGAGACAATGGCCCTCCAACAGCCAGAATTCTGGCCGTTGGGGAAGGGCTTTAAGCCCTTCCTTCTTGGGCTGAGGAGGGCCCTTCCTTGGGCCTGTTGGTGCAGGAATATAGGGCTGAAATATCTTGATTTGTTTGGAAGAATTGTAGGTGCCGCCATTGTTGACTTCTACTCCACTTTCAATACTCCCCTTCAAGTTGGGTGTGTATATGTCTATAGCACCCAACTTGCCTATACATTTGAGAAGATGACTAGCAGTTCCTGGCTTGGTAAAGATGTCCGCCACTTGATGATCACTTCTTGTAAAGAAGGGAGTGATGAGTTTATCTTCGATCCTTTGTCTCATAAAATGATAGTCTACTTCGATGTGCTTTGTTCTTTCATGAAATACTAGATTCAAAGTTATGCGAATTGCTGATTGATTGTCGCAGTGTAAATGAATTGGGGTTGGAACGGAGAATCCAAGCTCCTCAATTAGAGCTCTTAACCAAACTATCTCACTTGTTGCAGTTGTCATTGCTCTATATTCTGCTTCAGCACTTGACC
Organism: Dillenia suffruticosa; assembly: GCA_033439265.1. Taxonomy (NCBI): domain Eukaryota; kingdom Viridiplantae; phylum Streptophyta; class Magnoliopsida; order Dilleniales; family Dilleniaceae; genus Dillenia; species Dillenia suffruticosa. The sequence goes on along the minus strand of JAVTVX010000012.1, from coordinate 1,204,592 downwards.
TTGATACCACATGTTTTTTACTTTTCCATGCTGCCAGATTTCCTCCAACAAACATGCAATACCCAGTAGTTGATCACCTATCTTCCGAATCTCCAGCCCAATCTCCATCGCAATAACCCGTGATTTCTGAGCTGTTGTTCTTTTTCATCCAAATTCCCATGCTTGGAGATCCCTTCAAGTAGTGCAGAATTCTTTCAGCGGCTCTCCAATGCTTCTTTTTGGGTTTGTGCATATGTTAGCTCACTTGACTCACAGCAAATGATATATCCAGTCTGGTTATAGTGAGATATATCAACATCCCTACAAGCCTTTGACATCTTTGTTCATCCTCATACTTTTCTTCATCATCTTTAAGGCCATGAGAGGAGCTGATGGGACTACATGCAGGTTTGGCTCTTAATTTTTCGGTTTCCTGTAAAAGATCAAGCACATACTTTTTTTGTGATAGAACTAGTCCATTTGAACAATAGGCAAGTTCTATACCTAAGAAGTATTTTAGTTTTCCTAGATCCTTAATATCAAATTTTGTTTGAAGAAATCCTCTAACTTGGTTGATTAAATTCAAATCATTTCCGGTTATGATTATGTCATTTACATAAACTAGAACAATAATGATCTTTTCGCATTCCTTTTTAATAAAAAGAGATGTATCACCATTGCATTTCTTGAAATTATTGTTAAGAAGAAGAGTAAAGCTAAGTTTGGCATACCACGCTCTTGGAGATTGTCTGAGACCATAGATTGCCTTCCTTAGCTTGCAAACCTTATTGCCTTGATGAGAAAAACCCGGAGGGATCTCCATATATACCTCTTCTTCTAGATCTCCTTGAAGAAAGGCGTTTGCTACATCCATTTAAAACATGTTCCACCCATGGTTTACAGCAAGAGACATTAGAACTCTAATTGTGTTCATCTTGGCAACCGGAGCATATGTTTCCTTGTAATCTATTCCGTAGGCTTGCGTATATCCCTTAGCCACAAGCCTTGCTTTAAATCGCTCAATAGATCCATCGCTTTTATGTTTGATCTTGAATACCCATTTGCACTCTACTGCCATTTTATTTCTAGGAAGTTCAGTAACCTCCCAAGTTCCATTCTTAGTGAGAGCCTCTAATTCGTCTTCCATTGCTTTTCTCCATCTACGGTCCTTCTTTGTCTCATCAAAATTCCTAGGCTCCAATTCTTTGTCTATGCTACTCAAAAATGCTTGGTGGGTCACAGAAACATGTGAAGTGGTATAGTAATCACAAATGGGATATTTTCGGCTCATCCACTCCGATGGAGAAAGCCTAAGTCTTGTTGATCTTTGAAGGGGAGGTTCTTCTTCACTTTGTTCTTGTTCCAGCTCTGCTCCCCGTCTCTTGGTCCGTTTCATGATTAGTATGAGATGAGACCGGATCTTCTTGAGATGAATTATCTTCTTCCCTTAGGATTGGTTCCTCTTCTTCATTTGGTTGTGGTGGTTCTTTGATAGAGGGGAGCACCGCATTCCATTGATCTTGAGCCCCTTTTTCCTTTGAGTATTCTTGGTCCTCTACATCTGCAAAATAAGGTTCACTTTCCACAAATATCACATTCTTAGATGTGTATAATTTGTTAGTTAAAACATCATAACATTTGTTCCCCTTTTCAAATGTTGAGTAACCTAAGAACACACACTTCCTTCCATTTTCATCTAGTTTGATTCTAAATTGTGTTGGTACGTGTACATAGCAAGTGCATCCAAAAACTTTCAAATGAGAGATATTAGGTTTTCTGTTAAGAAGAACCTCTAATGGAGATTTTCCTCCTAGAATATTTGTGGGCATAAGGTTTATGAGGTGAGCTGCTATTTTTATAGCTTCACTCCAAAATCTTTTAGGAACATTGGTATAGAACATCATTGTTCTAGCTGTCTCTAATAGGTGCCTATTTTTCCTTTCAGCAATTCCATTTTGTTGTGAAGTGTAAACACATGACTTTTGATGTATAATCCTTTTTTCTTCCAAGAAATTCTCAAATTCATTGCTAGTGTATTCTCCCCCATGATCGGACCTAAGTATTTTGATGTTGGCATTGAATTGCTTAGTTACGTATCTATAATAACTCTTAAAAGCTTCAAAATTTTCAGATTTAATGACTAGCAAATACATCTAAGTGTACCTAGTTTTATGATCAATAAATGTCACAAAGTATTTAAATCCGTTGTGAGATACTATGGGTGAAGTCCATACATCAGAATGAATTAACTTAAAAGCATTTTCATAAATGGTATTTGAAATGGGATAATACATTCTAGTTTGCTTTCCAAGAATACAAGCTTTGCAATGCCTATCTTCTATTTCTTTATTTGGAAATAGGCGTTTCAAAGCTAGATCTCTGGGATGTCCTAGGCGAGCATGCCACAAAAAAGATGACTGGTTTTGAGTTGCAAAAGCTAGATTTTCTTGTTCCAAGTAGTATAAATTGTTCTTCCTAAACTCCTTGCCAATCAAGAGATTCGACTTGAGATGCTAAAATACAACTTGGTTAGGATCAAAAGTGACTTTGCATCCTAGGTCTTTGGTTAATTTGCTAAAATACAACTGGGCTTTGGTTTTCTTGCCAAGAAGTTCAATTTCAGCTAGGTGATCAACTTCTAGTTTTTGACCATTAGCAATTTTGACAATCTTATAGTCAGAGAGAGGAATAAATCCTTAAATTTTATTTTTATCTTTGACCATATGATTATCACAACCGGAATCAATAAGTCATTTATTGAAATGAGATGAGTTTAGATTGTTACCTAAATGAAGAGCAACTTGATTGATGATCTTTCTCATCTCCTTTTGCATTTCCTCCATTTTGTTTTCAAGGGCAGCAACTTGAGAAACTTGGGCATATGCTGGTTGCTCCATCTTTTTAGTTGATTTTGGCCTTAATTGAGGATGAAGAAACCAACACTTCTCTCTTTTGTGACCCGGCTTTTTACAATGAGTGCACACTTCCCTTTTTGTGAAGTTTTGAGATTTGTTGCAGCATAATCTCCTTGTGCTGTTTTGAAGGCATGGGCTTCAGATTTGAGCTTGGTTGATTCTTCTAGTCTCATGTTAGTTTCAGCTCTTTGGATCATGAATTGAACTTCTTGGAATGAAGGAAAAATCTTCATTCTAAGGATTTCTTGACGAATTGTAGCATATTCATCTCCTAGACCCATGAGAAGACCAAAGGTCATGTCTTCATCATTTCTTTGAAGTAGGGTCTTGAGATTAGTAGTAGGAGGCCTCAATAGATTGAGTTCATTCCATAAATCTCTATATTCCCCAAAGTATTCGGGTAGAGTTTTACCTCCCTTTTGAACCTTGAAGATCTTTCTTTTTAGCTCAAAGATTCGTCCGGTGTTGGTCTCTTGCCCATAAAAAGCATGCATTTGATCCCACAAGGCTTTTGCATTAGGGATGCATGTGACCATTGATTTGTGGGTCTTGTCAAGAGACATTTGAAGTAGCACCACCACTTGATCATCCCGTTTCTTCCATGCTTTGAATGAAGGATCAACATCGTTCAAGGGGTCCTCCAAAATGTGATTTTTGAGGTTGAAGAAATTTAAGGACCTCTTGATGGTGTCTTGCCATGCATTGTAATTTGTAGCATCTAAGAGAATGGAAGTAAACATGGAGGTGCCGATTTGTGGTGGAGGGTCACCAAGACCGGAAGAAGAAGGTATAGAGGCCTGCTATGATACCATGATGAAATTTGAAACAAAGAATACTAATGAAGCTGAAAAATAAATTCAGATTTCCATTGAAATGAAAGTGCAAGGGGCATACATATTTTGAAGCCTTTTTTTATGGTTTTACAAGAGGAAGTTAAGGGCCTTTTATAGGAGAAAAGAGAGATCTAGAGATGAGAGACAATGGCCCTCCAACAGCCAGAATTCTGGCCGTTGGAGGGCCTCCAACGGCTAGTTCTGCTGGCTGTTGGGGAAGGGCTTTAAGCCCTCCTTCTTGGGCTGAGGAGGGCCCTACCTTGGGCCTGTTGGTGCAGTAATATAGGGCTGAAATATCTTGGTTTGTTTGGAAGAATTGTGGGTGCCGCCATTGTTGACTCCTACTCCACTTTCAACACTTTCCCCTCAATAGTGATCCACAAGGATCAGATGGCTCTGGAGGATGGATAATCATCTTTTCTCTCATTTTGTGCATCTTCTTGAAATATTCTTTTCATATAAAATGGCAACAATAGTTTGCCCCGGAAATAATGATAAGATCAAAGCTAAATTCTACTATGTAGGAACCATTCATAAATCGGGAATTTATTGTGTGGATTAATTAGGATTATACTTTACTAGTTTCAATGACCAGTTTCATCAATTTCATAACTAGGTAGCAAGCTACTGTTTCTGTAGCAGCTGCTGGAAATGCTTATTATATTTAGTCTTTGCTAATTATATAGGTGTGTGTATTGCTGGCTTATTCCAAAATAAGAGAAGATTTGTTCTCAACAAAAAGTTAAATGTCAATAAGGAAAATTAATAGATTTCAAAAAACCAAAATTTGCCCCTGCTTTCTTCGCAAGGTTGGTAGAATTAGGATTATAATTGACTAGTTTCAATGTAGAACTGTGTTGAGGTTCTATAAAGCCAGAATCATATTGGTGAAATTGGGATTTCGACGTACTATGTGGTCCTCTCAAAAGTTACCTTTTTCTTTGAATGTAGGTTGTTGGTGGAAATGGTGCCGAACAAACTGTTGTAAGTGGATCCATGGAAGTGCTCCGACCGTGCTGGGCTGTCGCAACCTCGGGTGTACCCGTTCGAGAACAACTTTTTAATGCTTCCATATGTCTCCATTCCCATTTTAACTTATTCCAGCATGGAGAATTTAGGAGCTTTGGCAGAACTCCTGATATAAGTTCACTGGAGGTGGCAACACCCATTCTCATTCCGAGAAATGATGGTCATAGGCATCGCAAGGGGAGCCATGGTGACGTTGTTTTCCTTACTAATCGTGGTGAGGTATGTAGTTCAATGACCACATTAAGCTCATCCATTATAGTTGTACTGGGGCTAATGGGATAGTTTTTGTAGTTTTAGTTATCCATAATTCTTTGTTCCAGAAATGCATACCCAAGTATTGTTTAATTTTGCTGAAAGAGTTGAGCATTCTCAAATTAAATATTTCTTTCAGGTGACATCATACACTCCTGGCTTGCATGGCCATGATGCTCTTTGGCAATGGCAAATATTGACTGGTGCAACATGGTTAAACCTTCCATCACCATCAGGGATGATGGAAGGGGGAATGGTTGTGCCTACACTGAAGGCAATCACATTGCGTGTGCATGATAATCAGGAGATGATCCTTGCTGCTGGAGATCAAGAGGCTGTGATCTTATCTCCAGGAGGTAGCATATTAGCAACAGTAGATCTTCCTGCACCACCCACTCATGCCTTAATCTGTGAGGATTTCTCCGGTGATGGTCTCAATGACCTGATTCTGGTTACTTCTAATGGGGTATATGGCTTTGTTCAGACCAGGCAACCTGGTGCTCTCTTTTTCAGCACGCTGGTTGGTGTTCTCATAGTAGTGATGGCAATCATATTTATCTCCCAACATTTGAACACAAAGGGAGGAAAACCACGTGCCTCGGGAGCCTGTCGGTGATGGTAGATGGTTCATGTCATATTTTTCAGTCAACATATGCATGGAACTTTCCTTCTATATCTCAGGTTCAGCCAGCACAGTGTGTCTTCCCCAATGAGGTAAAAAAAGTAATGGAAAGTTCATTTGGTAGAGATCAAGTATTGGATCAAGAACTATGCTTTACCTGCAAGGAGGTCTTGACAACTTTTAAGCTAATTGTCCTTTTTTGCAAGTCCACCTGTATTATCTGCACAGAATAGAAGTTTTTTTTTATAATTTCTTTCTTTGCCATATTAAGTAGATGCGGCTCTCAGAAGATTTTGAAGTGTAATGTTAAAGAAAATGTTCATAGTTACTCTTGCATGTCATTTCTATTTGGCTCCTTGTTTTTTGTTTTTCTTAGTTTTGGCCAAATCTGGTCTCAGATTTTTCTTGGCATCTTTGTAAATTTTTTATATAAAGGTGATTGAATCATATGATAGGGTAGCTTATTATTCCTAAACATCTGAATTCTTGTGCAAATGGGATTCAAATTTAGGACTTAATTTAATATTTCCTTGGAGGTTTTTGACATCTCAACTGGCTAACTGTTAGGGGAAAGTTTGCAAACAATAATCTGTTAGAGAATGTTAGAGGGTAACAACTTCTTGTTAAAGAATCTTGAGTAGTTGGATGGGAAATAGGCTATAAATAGATGGGATGAGAGTCGGAAAGGAGATAGAGAAGTATTGTAAAGCTTTGGCTTAGAAACTGGGTAGTCCTGCTCACGGGAGCAGATTGATTTTCTTTCTTTCTTTGTGTATTCTTCAACTTTCAACGAAAAGAAGTTCTTGAGCTTTCAAGAACCTACAATCCTTCATTTTATTCCTAACAATTGGTTTGACTTGCCATTACTCTTTCCTATTTTTTTCTCACTGATCTATCTCTTTTTTCCCCTCTTCCGTCGAATTTTTTCAACTAACCTTTCTCCACCACATGCCCAACACTAGAATGGATGCAAGACTCGAATCCATTGAGAATCACCTTGCAGAACTGGGGAAGAGTATCTCGACACTAGTCGAGGAAATGACTATCCATCGCACTAAGATGGAAAAACTTGACTCTTTGGAAGATTTAGTGGCAGCACTGCTGCAACAAAAAAATGGTGGTCGAGAGGAAGCTGGTTCCTCTACATCCACCCTCCATGGCGTTCCGGGAAGCCCTTCTCTCACGGTCAGGTCTATTCCCATTTTCGGAAACCAAAATCACAGTCACCCACAACCCAGATACCCTTCACAAGAGGACGTACCTTTCGCGCTGCGACGACTGGCTCTCCCTTGCTTTGATGGCCACGATCCTGTGGCTTGGGTCGCACGAGCAGAGTAATTTTTCGTCATTAATCACGTTGCGGATGATTCGAAAGTCGCTATCGCCATGATCTCCATGGATGGCTCTGCACTCTATTGGGTACAGTGGTTGTTGGCCCAGAAACCCTTGATTTCTTGGTGCGATCTCACAACTGAACTCTTTGATTGGTTCGGGGGTGGTCTGTCGGCGAACCCTTTTGAGGCTCTGGCATCAACGACACAATCAAGGACGAATTCGTCACTAGGGCTGCACTCATCAAAGGCTTGAACTCCTCGATTCTTTTGGGTCTCTTCCTCAATGGTCTCAAGGACGAGATCTATGCTCGATTTTGCTCCCATGAATCTCTCTCGCTCTTCCAGACAATGAAGCTCGTTCGGAAAATTGAAAGAGAGAATGACTACTTTGTAACAGGTTTTCTACCGGGTAAAGAGGACGGGGCCCACTTCCCTCTTGGGTCGCGGAAATGGGGCGGGTCCACCCGACTCTTAACGGTTCCGACACTTACTCCCACCCGAAACCCACGACCCGAACCCAGATCACATTCAACCCATCTCCCCTCCACAACAACCTTCACCAACAACAGTCAACTTCTTCACTCCCTCCTCTGCAAACCTCTTCGTTCTCCAATCGCAACTCGTGCCAAATATCCCACCATGAGATCTCGGACTTATGCGCCAAAGGGCTGTGCTTCAAATGCAAACAACCTTGCCATTCCCTCCATAATTGTCCGAACAAGAGCCTGCGTACGATCATTCTGGGCGAGAATGAGGTTCCATTGACTCATGAAGCCGCGAGCGAAGACATAGCTGCAGAAGATTTGCGATACCATCCGGACATTCGTTAGAAAGGGAGACATCAGGTGCTGGTCCGACGGAACGCTGAACCTCCCAAATTTACGGGCCAATCTCTGGGCTACAGCCTTGAGGACAAAGCTGAAGTTTCAGCAAGAGGCAATGTTAGGGGAAAGTCTGCAAACGATAATCTGTTAGAGGATGTTAGAGGGTAATAATTTCTTGTTAAAGAATTTTGAGTAGTTGGATGGGAAATAGGCTATAAATAGATGGAATGAGAGTCGGAAAAGAGATAGAGAAGTATTGTAAAGCTTTGACTTAGAAATTGGGCAGTCTTGCTCACGAGAGCAGACTGATTTTCTTTCTTTCTGTGTATTCTTCAACTTTCAACGAAAAGAAGTTCTGGAGCTTTCAAGAACCTACAGTCCTCCATTTTATTCCTAACACTAACATTGTCTTGCCTGGTTTGCCTCTGTAATGCTCTCGTCTTTGCGGTTAAGCCAGACTAACCGGACATTGTAAGTGATATGGCACTTAGTCTAGCCCAAATCATATGTTGTCTCCTATCTGGGGGCACGAGGAAGGCATTCTTACGCCATGCGGCCCATTTTCTAGTAGACTATTGGGCTAAAGAGGACCGCAAACTTCCAGATGCTATATAGTACTGGATGGACCACTACGACCTTTGCGCGAGCCCATCTCTTTTTCCCTAGTAGGATGGCTCAAGCAGGTGACAACGGAATAGCCTTTCATGCCAAGGTGATTATGGTCACCAAGCCAAGGTGATTATTTCAATTTTCATACTTCCGGCTTTATTCCTATTGTAGGCAGGGGTCCGAACGAGAGAGAGAGAGAGAGAGAGAGAGGCATTTTTTTTTTTTGGTGATAAGAGAGAGATGCATTAAAAATAATTGTTCGATTCTTCTCGGGTTAGCCTTTGTCTCTCTCTTTTACAGAACCACGTCATTGCACGCAATAATGATAAAATAGAAACTACGTACAAAAAATAAAATAAAAAATTGTGAGGCATTTTACTCCACTGCTAAAATATATTAAATTTTTTATATTTTCACGGTTCTTTTGAAGATCATCAGAGATGAAATCTCTTAAAATTCCAAAATTATTAAAAAAAAAAAACATTCACCTTATTGGTTCCTACGTAATGCAAATAATGGTAGACTTAAGAACACGAGTGGTAACACGTCATAATAATAATAATAATAATAATAACAATAAGATGAAGAGAATATTTTTATATATTTTTTCTTTTTTTCTTCAATTAGCTTTGTCTGGCCTTCTGCTCCTCAATCACTGCCTTTTCTGTATTCACACCGCTGTTGGATATTCTGTATTGTTTGTTTCGCACTCCATTTGAATTAGACCTCGTTTTACCATGGTATCTTTTTTCACAAGTTTATTTTAAAATTTCTCTAGTATTTAGAAATTTATGTTTTATGTTATGATTGTGATTCTTGTATGTTTCTTGCATATCCAATATTTTACCGAATAATCACAATTCAAATATTATTTTTTTTATAACCGATCAATATATGAAATTATACTTAACTATTCCGATTCGAGAGTTATTCTCCAAACGTATTCTTTTTTCATTTATAATTTTTGAATCCGTGATTAAATGACCTAACACCCTTACCTATAAGGCACAATTCAAATTGTTAGAAAAAAGAAAATAAAATAGAAAGAATAGAGAAAATAAAGAGAGAAGAATGTGAGAGAATGACTCATATATTGTGTATTGTATTGTATTCAATAGATTGTACAAAAATCCTATTTATAAAATGATTCCTTGAAAACATAAAAGAAAAGAATAAAATAAAATATTTATAAAATCGGTAAGAATAAAGAAATATTTCAATATTGAAATTTCGAAAAGTAAATATTTTTAAAATTTTTTCAATTTGAAAATCTCCAAAACTTCTTCAATGAGGTTTTTTAATTTAGAAATGTCAATATTCTTAACACCCCCCTCAAACTCAAAATGGAAGTAAATAAGTGATCTTGAGTTTGTGTAGTAAGTTATTATAACGCTCAGAAAGATGAATCAAAATCATAGAGAAGCCTTATGCTAAAAATTAAAGAACCACCAAGAAAAATACAATAGTCAGTAGTAGATAATCTATTAGTAGAATACCAAACTAATAAGTATCAAAGATAAAACATAGATAAAGTAGAGGGAATAAAACAGACTGAGTAGGAGAGAAAATAATAGCAGAATTCTCAATAGTAGAATAATGTAGAGGAAATAAAGTAGACCGAGTAAAAGATGATATAATAGCAGAATGTTCAGTAACAAACTCAGAGGAAAAACAAATGGATTGAAAAATCAAGCAACATAGCAAAATACTCAAACTGAGTATAAGATACGGTAATAGTAGAATACTCAATAGCAACAACAATAACAGAGTATGAGATAAAGCAGAATAAAGTAGAGAGATTGAAGAATGAAATAGAATGTTCAATAGTAGAAAAGCAACAAATCATAAGATATTGTTGAAAACCAGCAAAATAAAGCAGAGGGATTGAAGAATTAAGCAAAATCTTCAATAGCAGAAAAATAACAGACCGTAAGATATTATCAAGAATCAAAAGAAGAACGATTTTGGATAACCAAAATAGGTTGAGAAATATTTAATTTCTCCATAACTAGGTAAAAAATGTCTAATTGATAAAAAATAAAAAATATCGGAACGGAATCTAGTATTCTGATACTATGTTAGAAAAAGGAAAATAAAACAGAAATAACAGAGAGAATAAAAAGAGAAGAATGAGAGAGAATGACTCATATATTGTGTATTATATTGTATTCAATAGATTATACAAATACCTTATTTATAGGGTGATTCTATGAAAACATAAAAGCAAAGAATAAAAAAGATTATTTATAAATTTGGTAAAAATAAATGAAATATTTCAATATTAAATTTTTAAAAAATCAATATTTTAAAGATTTTTTTAATTTGAAAATTTTCAAAAACCTTTTTAATGAGATTTTTTCAATTTAGAAATCTCAATATTTTTAACGCAAGTATCACATGAACATCTGCATGTGATCTGTGAGTTATTACGCATGTACACCTTAACCATAGTATTCGATGGTGTGGTGACACTAATGAGTACGAAAAATAAAAGGAGGGAGAGGGAGAGAGAAGGCTTGCACCAAAGAAGCCCTCTAGTCACGTCATTAGTGAAAGGAGATGAGAGCAAAGGGACCACCGATTGAAGAGAGACATGTCAGGCAAAAAATTGATGCCAACGTGCTCGACCGATCACATAGTGCTTGCTGTTGCTTTAGATTGTGGGTAGAAGCTGTTGCTTTAGATTCCTATACACATAGTGTGGCCTCAAACCTCAAACCCTATTTCTTAGTTTTAAACGATAAACAGACATACCCCACGCCAATCTTTTACTCTCCCTAGCTCCTAAACATACCACACTCTCTCCCTAAACTAGAATATGCGCTCTCTCTCTCTCTCTCTCCCTTCCCCCCACCCCCACCCACACATGCACACACAAACAGGCCAAGAGGGTAGCAAAGCATAATGTTTTTCACATATGAGAACAATGAGCAAACATAAGGGGTTGGCATCAGTCATCCTCTGGAATGCAGTTGTTTACCATGAAACATGAGTTGGCGGATGCAGTCATCCTCTGGAATGCAGTCATCCTCTCGGTTGGCGGATGCTGTTGCTGAGAAGGTCCCGACGTTGGGTAGGGGCACTTTGGACTAATAATTGAGGTGAATAATTTCTACACCACTCTCATTATTGCCTTTTGTATTTAGCATAGATCACATAGCCAGGCACATTTTTCTTCAGAAAATACCTATACAGTGAGCCTGTAAAGGTTCACGTCTCTAGTATAGATACTTTTAGGGTTCATACAAAAGGAACCTCTAGATTAGGGTTTTCATGAGAGAGAGAGAGACCTATGTTAGGGTTTTGTGAGTATATTTAATGAAAAGACAAACTTTTGCTTAAATTGTCTCCTATTGCTCTGACCAATGCAGACAGCTAATGTATAAACATTACACCATGGCATCCTATCCTCTAATTTAACAAAGTTTGAGCAATCAAAACCAACGGACAGTCGATCTTGTGAGTAAAAGCGTAATTCTTTGAATATTCAGATTCAAAATTTGAAAATAAAAAATACTATATTGAGAAAATTTCGCTCTAAATTGAACCCAACATTTAAATCAATTTAATCGAAATATAATTCTAAATATCTATCGGCTAAAAAAAAAAAATTGAGTGATTAAATGGATCCTAAACATTATTACTAGAATTCACCGGCTTCATCATATGAACGGAAGACTAACAAAAACACCTCGATGTATTGGAACTCTCAAGTAGTTCCATAACAAGGATACACCGTTGTCCATGTTTCATATCTACTACAAAATATTCCATGATTGGTGTTTCGATTCAAATACTAGAAAAAATCTTAGCAAAATCCTAATTTTGGAGTTAAAAACTTATTTTATCAATCATTTTAAGATCACTTTGAAAATATTGGTTTGATCGGTCATCTCAGCATCACTTTAAAACGATTTCATTTAAAGGTGTTTGCTCCTATCAAACATCAAAAGCCTCATAATAAAAATTATTTCGATTTTTTTTCTTTAATTAAAATTTTTCCAGTTACATTTTATCCCATTTTTATCTGCTTAAGACTGAAGCGATTCATGGAGAGTATACAAAATCAGCTAAATGCATTTGCTGTGGATGAAGCACATCACAGGCCTAGACACCAATTCTGAACTTAGCCAACATTTTAACCCTTGAAACAGACAAGACTTGGAGCATTTTTTCAGTGTTTCAAAACAAAGAGTTTGAAAATTTATCCATAGAGGAAGGAACTAAGAGAATTTGAACCTACAAAGCATAGCATTAAAGCACAGAAATGTCCCCCAAAAAACCACACATGGCTAAAAAACATTCAAAAACCGACAAAACCTTCCTCAGTAGGAACTAATTAGACAAGAACTAGAACTAACAGCTGTTTCTCAAGGAGAGTGACTCTATGAAAACATACATGAATATCTCAAATTGCTGACCAATCCACAAGAATAAAAAACCAAAGATTCATAAAGTTGAAATTAATTAACATTAGCAAAGGATTATACAAATTTACATCACAACATGCTCATTACCTCACACAGAGTGATACTACTAAAAAGAATTGTGTTTTCATCTGTACTAGGAAGTCATCTACATTATAATTATTAAGCTTTTACATGTTGTAGTGTTCTGATTTCTAGCTTTCTCTATGGAGCATTTTAAGGTACAACTTAGGATTAATACCGAAACCACCAACTTAAGATTATATGTTTTTGAGAACATGTGAATAATCAAGATGCAATAAGAAATCAAAATGTTCCTACAGATGTTGATCTGTCTTCTTTAGCATCAGAGTGTCAGCCACTTTATGTGCATCTAAAAGAAAAGCACAAAACAGTTCAAAAATGTCTATTGCTGGGCAATATGTCATATATATGTCAAGCCAGGCTAGCTTTAGAACCTGATAATGTCATACATATCACCTACGATGCAATGCAATCCTACTCATGTTTCAATCATCTAAGGAGCTCGTGATCAAAAAAACAAAAAAGAAAAACCCAACAAAACATTGAGCATTAAATTTCTTCTTGAGATTACATTTATATTTGTCTTCACTGTTTAGGATCTTAGAATCATCATACATATATATGATACATATTTTCATCATAAATTTTTGGGATAAGCTATATCTTTTATTCTTCTTCACTATTTAGAAAGCCTTTATGGGAAAAACAGACAAAAGGACCATCATGCTATTCCTAAATAATAATTTTAGCAATTTATAAATTTCTAGACTATTAAAAAAGTACTCCCAACAGCAAAATATTATAAAAAGCCAGGTTTAAAAGAATTTGTCAGAGAAAATAGCTCATGGTAGCCCTATAAAGCAGTGCCAGCATATAATCATAATACATAATAAAGAAAAACCTTAACCATTCAAACATTAAACTATACATCTTGGAAGGAAACTAGAAGGGGCTTATATACATTTTCCCCCCAAAAAATGACATTTTCAAAATATTTTAGGAAATAATATAATTCTAGGTACCGAACTTTCTCTGTACAAGTACATGCAGATGCAATGAATAATATTTTATAAAAAGTCAAAAAATTATACGAATGTTGCTCATTTCTGTATAAGGTGGGTGCTTTCCAAGCACCAAGGTAAATTGAATTTTTTTTTTATTATGCCAGTTTCATGAGTCTAAATATCAAATGATACTTGATACATTTGCATACATAGCCTTTCATGATCTACATTGTTTAATGATGACAAGATATAAGCGCAATGAAAAGATTATGAAAATTTCATGAAAAAAAGAAGGAAAATATTTGAATTTACAAAGACTACCAATATCAGAGACCAAAGATGGTAAATCTTTTGTGATATCAAATCATGATATATATATATCTCTAATATCAATTTCCCTGCTAATTCAAGAAGATTAAAATTATGATGAGAAAAATGCTTGTGATAAACAGCACTGATCTAATATTAATGCATGTAAATATGAGAAGATCGCACTTGCTAACATATCATTGGTATTTTAAACATCAGAAAATGTCCACATTTGGGTTTCTTCTAAAAGTAATATATTTGCAATCACAGTAATAACAAGTCCACAAAATGAACACCAAACGTGTGAAAAATTAATAATTGAATCCCACTTTTATGTAACATTTCATGCAGGTTCATTATCCAAAAAATGGGTGACAAAATAGCATTTTCTTCTCTACAATGAATAATGAAAGGGTAAGTCACATCTATGCATGTCTCTTCCACATATTGATGCAAAATACTTAGAAAACACATGCACAAGCATGTATTCAACAATAACAACAATCAAATCTTTATCCCATCTCGAAGTGGGATTGAATATAAATATCCTTTTACGCCATTGTACTTTGTACAAGTGTACACAAACACACACAAATTATCAAGAAAAAGAAAAAGAGAAAGAAGGAGGAGGCATTCTAAGTTCTCAAGCTGTTTGAACTTATGCCTCATATTGCATGAGTAGACTTCTCACACACAAATCAAAAAGAAAGTTTCAGAATATATATAGAACATAATCCAAGCAATGAACCGAATTTTCCTCTCCTTTCAATCTAAAAAATATAATTAAATATCTATTGCACGCCCACATGAATACAGGTTCACAAAAGATTATAGTGAAAAGTTTACATTTCTGTCAGCGGTATTTAAAAATACAACATTCAATCATTTCTAAAAATGAGAGTGAGAAATAATAATATATTAAAAAAAAGCATAAAAGATATTTATTCATATCCATAGAGAATAATCAAATAGAGGTAGACACGTAAAACAAAACAAACAAGTAGACACCCACATACAATATATACAAAACCAACCAACATGCCCATGTTGTACGGAACAAGCAAGCTTTGAAATGATGGAAGACGAAGAAGAAGAAAAATAATAATAACAATCACCAAGTGCATCGAAATCTGTTACAAAAAAGGAGAAAAAAAAATCCTCCCAGCATTTCCTCTCTCTTTCCTTTCTCACAGTAGTGATCTCCTAATTTATGCAACTGCTAGATATTTGCTCTCTCTCTCTCTCTCTCTCTCAATCTTCATCAACAATGACAACATTCTTGTTAAGGAAGAATTTAAGGGTACAAATGATGTTGGAAAAAAATCTATGATCTGGGAGGAGGGAAAAACTGCGTACCGGCCATGAAAGCATTAAGAGGAGCTGCAGTGTACGCAGAAGAAGAAGAAGGATCAATAAATGTCGCGGCCGACGATGATGAGCCTGCTGCTGTTGCAACGCCACCAGCACCAGCACTACTACAAGCACCGCCGCCGCCGCCACCGTCACCACCGCCACCGGATGAGCTCTCATCGCCAAGCACGTAATGCGGATCGGCCAAGCCTTGATGGTATAGAATTCCTTTGAAAATATGCCCTTTTATGCTCACAGCCGTCTGATATGCATACTCCTCAGCAGAATCATCCATGGAACTCACTCTTACGCATCGGAAAACCGCCGGTGAATTCACTTGCGGTGGCAAATCTGCCACTTCTAAACCTAACCCACAAAAAAAAGACAATTTTTAATGGGCTTTTACTGAAATACTCGTATATACAAAAAAAAAAAAAAAAAAAAATAGACGACAACCATATCTCTCTTTACTCTCTCTCTCTCTCTCTCTCTCTCTCTCTCTCAGTCTGTCAATCTAATATATTCGTCAGGGCTACTAGAAAACAGTAAAAGAAAAAAGGGTTTTGAAGCAAAAGCTGAATGGAAGTCGATTTCAGACACGCAATTGATATTGCACTCTTTCTCTCTCTATTTTATCTCTCTTGTCTCTTTTTATCATATGTCGTGTCTGTGGTGACCGATAGATCAAATCGTCAGTTTGGTGTGTTGGGGTCGTTGAGAGTAAGGTACCTGATGTGGTGGAGGGATTAATTTCTCTCTGTCTTTTAGGGTGAGAAATTTGGAGCTGCAATTGTTGTTGTTGTTGCTGCTGCTGTTGTTGATGAAGAGCTAGGAATTGTTGCTGCCTTTCGCGTCGTTTGGAAGCAGGAACCCACGTGCTTTTCACGTGAGTTGCACAATCAAACCCTCGGCTCTTACAACAAGTTCTGCACCTCATATAACTGCAATCCTTTTTGGCCTGATTTCCACAATCTTGACAGCTAGTTCCACCACCACCACTACTGGTTCCTCCTCCTCCTCCTCCTCCTCCTCCTCCTCCTCCTCCTCGCATCATTATCGCCGTTGATCTTGATGTGGTGACTTCATCTGGGACGTTGGCGGCGGCATATGCTGCTGCAGGTGCTGCTTCTTGGTGAGATGATGAGCTGGTAGTTGTAAGTCGTTGGAAATATTCTTGCTGCTGTAGTTGTTGTTGCTGGTGGTGGTGCCACAACGAGATCTCAGCCTCGTTTCTGTACCAAAGCCAAGCCTCTGGTGAGATTCCACTCACTTGAGGTTGCTGGGGTTGCTGTGCTTGTGCTGGATTTGTGCTTGTAATTCTTCTACTGCTTCCACCACCACCACCACCACCGCCACTACCACTACCTAGTGAGAAAAAACCAGACATTTTTCTAACAAAAGAACTTTCCAGAAGATTTTTCTCAACATTAAATCCATAGCAGATTTGGCCCCCTCCCTCTCTCTCTCTCACTCTCTCTCTTTCTATGTGGGTAATACTTTTTTTATTTAATTTTCTTTTTTGGAAAAGGGGATTTAGAAACTAATTAACCTGAATTTTGCTCATTTTTTGGAGCCGTTGTCAAAAAATGATAAAATTGGGACACGTAGGATCGGAAAGGAAGGAGGAAGCGAGAATCGAGAATTTGTTTTTGAATTCCATTCTGGTGTTTGGAAAGCATTTAAATGAAGACACAGAATTTACGGCAGCTCTGCAACGCCGCCATTGCTTTCTCTCTCTTACTCTCTTTTTCTCTCTCTATCTCTCACTCTGTGCCCTGCAGCAACACAACACCCACAATTAAAGTGCGTTTCTTTATCTCTCTCTTTCTCTTTCTCTCTCATACCTTTTTTTTTTTCTTTTGTCTCTCTCTTGTGCTCTTCTTTGGGTTAGCTCTTGGACCTGTGATCGGTCTGAGGTTTCAAGAACACCCAGTGAACCGGTGTATCCTTGTGCGTTTCTAGAAGTTTAGAAGAATCCCATAAAACCCACCAAGAAAACCAAAACCCTCTTCTCGTATCAAATTCGCAATTCTTCATATCCGGGAGATTAAACGGATGGAAACCATTGACATGCTCATCCAATGGCTATTATTTCACCGCGTGTTGATCAATCTGCATTTGTTTTTCCTTTTTTCTCTCTCACCATGAAACCCACATCTTTTTCCTTTTGTTTTTTTTTGTCCATCCTTCTTTATTACTGTGTTTCTCTTGTTTTTTGGCCAAATCCGATTAGATTTGTAATTATTGTGATAAAAAGATAATTTTTTTTTTAAATGATTTTGTTTGTCCAAATAACCTGATGGACCATGAATACAAGGGAGGGTAATTTTCTTTTTATTCATAAATTTTAACCAAATCCAATTTTGATATATATAGTTACAATTCAAATATATATATTATCTGACAAAAAGTTGATTTTTATTTAAATTTATTAATTTAATCTTTCTAGAGTACAACAATCCATCTTTATCCTACCGAGTGAAGTTAATTAAATATATAAATTTTTGGCTTATTTTTCTAACGCAACCCTTTTTTTATGGAGATTAATCTTTTTAGAGTATTTTATTAATATTATCTTAGCCAAAAATATATTATCACACTTTATCCATTTCTACTAAAGCACAGCGTAAACAAAAAACCTTTAAATGAGTTATTTATATTTCTATCAAAAATATAAATGAGTTATTGTAAATTTTGGATCAGATTAATCAGGATAAGATTTTGATACCGACGGATATAAAAAAAACAAAAAATAATTCAAAACCTAACTCACCGGTACGTAGTAATTAAAGAGGGAGACCTTTAGGGTTTCCTCCCTCGTCTTGTAATCACTTTAATTTATTTCAAAGTTTCTTTTTTAGTAAATTATGTGAGTTTGGGGACCATATTTTCTTTACATACCATGAACACTCCCCTACTGAAAAACCCTAAAGAGTTGAATCTCTACGGTCAAAAGGGCATCAACATCTCGTGACCTAATTTCGTGCTTTTGTACCCAACATTTATTAGATTATGTTTGGATACAAATATATTTCATATTTTTTTGTGCAATTTGTATCCAAATCTAACCTTTTTAGTACTCAACGGTAATGATGATTTTAATTTTAAATTTTGAAATCGATTATTTAAAAGATTAATATAATAGAATAGGAAATCTTAAATATTATATATAAATTTTTATTAAACATTAAATTTGTAAATATTATATATAAAATTTGTAAATGAATTTTTTTATGGGTTTACCTAATTTTATATTCAAACATTAAATTTTATCCTAATTACTCTTGAAGAAAGGGAAATTTAAGAATAATTAACTAGACAGGAATATTTAAAAATGAATTTTATATTTTTCTTTTTATTTCTCGAAGAATAGGAATTCAATTCAACTCCATATAGAAGTATTACTAAATTAGTAGGTTGTTGTTTGTATAAGAATAATTATCCGATGACTTTAGATACAAATGAATGAAACAATCTATATTACGAAAAATTAAAATTTGAATTATTCAAAATATTTTTGAAGGCAAATATATATATATATATATATATATATTTTATTTTGAAATATGTTAAACTAGAATGACATGTAAGATCCATTCAATTTAATTCTTAACTTATTTGATTTGTAGAATTATTCTTCTTATAATTAATTTTTATTTTTTTAGTGAACCAGATTATCTTAAGATAGTGTTTGATAATAGGGTAAAAGATTAGAGGGACTTAGAGAAGGAAAGGATAGAGGAGTAATGCTTTCCATTTTCTATGTTTGGTATACGCATTAACAATTAGATAATTTTTACTCCTCTATAATTTATCCATTATTTTCTCTTTTCGAATTGAATTTATATAAATTATCTTTCTATAAAATTAAATATATTAATTTTTTCTCTTTCTAACTAAATTAAATTATTTAAAAATTTATCGCATTAAATGCATCGGTTTTAAATTTTCTTTTTTAAAAAATAAAATTGATTCATTCTCTCTCTAAATGCATTTGTTTTGGATTTTTCACCGATTAAAAAGACCAAAATTAGTAATATTTCTCTAAACACATTGCTTTTATATTTTTTTTATCTAAAAAATACTAAATTTAAAACTTATTTTTCTCTCTAAAATAAGCACATTTAATTTCTCTCTAAAAAATAATTATTTTAAAAATTACCTCTCTAAATATATTGATTTTTAATTTTTCTTTCTAAAAAACTAAATTTTATGAGTCTTTTTTTAAGAGTAAACACATTAATTTTGACTCTTTAAATAAACAAATTAATTCACACACTCTTTAAATCTAAGCATATCAATTTTTTCTAAAAATTAATTTTATTCATATTTTTCCCTCTCTAGAATGAATTGATTTTAAGTTTTCTCTCTCTAAAAATACCAAATTTTGTTTTCTCTTTCCATAAATAAATACATCAATTTTCTCTCCCCAAAATTTATTTAATTTATATTATCACTTTCTAAATATATTGATTTTAAATTTTCTCTTTTCAAAAATGTCATTCCCTCTATAAAACTAATCATATTGATTTTATCTCTTTAAAAATATTCATATTAAATTTTCTTTCTCTAAAAATTCCAAATCAAATTTTCTCTCTAAAAAATAATTTAATTCATATTTTCTTTTAATACTCTCTTTCTAAAAATACAAATTCAATTTTTTACTTTTTAAATTAATTAAATTTTATTATTTTGTTTTGAAATGAGTAATTCTTTTGATCCCTTAAAAAATAATTATACTTTTCCCCTTATTTCAAAATATTTTTATCCTGTTATAATTTATTTCATTAAATTTTACATTCGAAATATAAGAACAAAAAATAAAAAAATTACCCAAATAGCTTTAGACTTTTTTTTGCCCTCAAACACAACCGTAGGTGTATACAGTATACGACAGAGATGAATTAAATGGGCCGCTGATACCGCCGGCCTGAAATCCCGGCGTTTTGCTGCAAAAATGACAGAATGCTCTCTCTCTCTCTCAAAGGCGTACAGTTTTTCTAATCGGACAAATTTGCCAGCCCAAAAATTCATTATTATTTTTAGTCAGTCAGAGTCATTTGGTTTGCTTTCTTGTTGCTGCCAGTGCCCTAACATTCGCTTGCAGGGACAAGTGTTTCATTTCATTCCAAACAAACAGCCCCCAACACCTCCCCGGTTCATTTGACTAGTCTCATCATACAAAACAACAATAATCCACAGACATTTGTCTTTTCTATTTCCATCAAACCTTTTCAAACAGTATTCAACTACAATTGTTGTCTTTTCTATTCAAATCAACTAAAATTTTTAACATGATACCACGAGCTAATGGGCAAAATTGCAGTCATATTAGCATTTAGAAATCTATATGGGTATAAAGAGAATTTATTTATTAGGCAATAAATAAATATATATTTATTTTCTTTGAGTGTGTGCTTATATATGTGGGGTATGGATAGCTCTATATATTACTTGTTGAAGATGGATTTTACTCTACTAATAACAACTCTATTAACTCAAATTGTATGATTGGTTATATGATATCTTGATTGATGGGACCTGTAAAAAAATCATCGAAAGGTATTCTAACGGGAAAGATTTCAACGCTCAAATTAGAGAACGGTTTAAAAAAAAAAAAGACCAAAAGAAAGTTTGATAATACCTTTATGTGCAGAGTGTGAGTTGAGAGAACATACCTGATCGATGATCTTATTATAAATATATATAGGTATCAGTCTGAATCCCATGTGCGTCTCGGTTGTTGAAACCCTAATTTCTTTATCGAGAAGTCCCGAGATCATAGGTTGCTTAACGAAATTTAGGAGATTTGAAATCCTATCTATCAGAGGAAGTCCAACCTGTCAGGGGATTACTTTTCTTATCTATAAGAATTTAAAGATTTACTTCCCTATTATGAAATGCCATTTCCGTGATTTATGGAAAGATGCATATTGTTAAAAGTTGATCGAATATTGAGATATCAAGAAGATTCGTGAGCCGATCAAACTACTACCAAAGAGGGTCTGATCGGTGAGTATCGAAAAGATAAACCATGTCTATCTTTCTAGGAGATGTATCCCATGTAAACGACACACTTTGGTGTGTTTTAGCGCACCTTGTCCATTGGGCCTTGGGTTCACACTTTTTGGTAATGGACTTTTGGACTGTACTCCATACTTGCCTTCCCCTCCTAATATTGTTCCATAGGAAGGGATTCGAGAGTATCATTAATTGGATAAGCATTCGAAGGGACATTAGTACAAAGCATTAATGCGGTACGTACCACTTCGATTCGCATGAATAGTCTCTAATACACTTTAAAGGTGTGACAGTTGATTGGTTCGTGCACTTTTGCATTTCCTTTTGCGATTTTCACTTTTACACAAAGAGGCAACTCACAATTTCATCAAAGATTACAAATGATTCTTGAAAGAAGATTAGATCAAAAATGGCTAAGGATTCATCACTGTGTGCTCGCTAGAGCATTTATAATATCAGGAGCACTATGATGAAAGATGAACTCCGCGATATTCAAAATGACATGTTGTTAGAAGATGATTATGTTCTGTTGTCAGTTACAGATGATAATAGAGATAATAGGGTGCTTGAAGGTTGTGTTCTGATATACAAGTAGAATGTTAAGTACAGTTTAAAGGTGCTGTATATGGGTCCTCTTACCCAAGTCTTGTTCCGCTGGAACATGCACCCAACAATGTTGATTCCCAGTGCTTTGCATCTACTGATAGTCGTGATCTCGCTAATGAGTTTCTGCAGCCTCCACTTCGATTTCTAGATCTTGGCTTCTGTCTTTTCCCTCAAGAGGTGCAATAGTGGGGTTCTACAGAAGGTGGATATTACTTGCAGACCAAACCGAAATTAGATTGAAAGTTCTCGCATAAGGAGAACATTGATAAGAATTAGATGTACAAATATTCCTTCGTGTAGTTTTTGAATAGGGATTTTATACCCACATTGCCGAGCGTTGATGAGGAGTTGCACTTATGGTTAAAGACCTCTCAACCTTCTCATCAATCGCAATTTATTCATTATATTGGTGGTTATTGTAGTATCAAAAAGGAGGCATATTTCGGTTGAGACTCTTCTAAATAATGAGATACTAGCATTAGCGAGCTTCTTATTGGGGGAGAAGAGGAAGATTGAGAGATCTCGTCTGATCAAGAAGAAAGACAAGGAGTTTGTGAGCGTTCTCTCTTCTCCATAAGAAAAGGATCTTAACTATCAACAAGCAGATGAGGTCTGATGTTAAGAGAGAGGCGACTGAGGTGAAGACTCATCTAATATAGACACCGACACTGTTTCCATTCCATCCTTATGTGAAAGAAGCGGAGAGTTCAAATATCGGGCTCATCTGGTGAGGCCGCGAGAAATAGCATGGGACACGGTTCCCGGGTGCATCGAGGGTTGTCGATGCTGAGAACCACGAGTGTGAGGCTCAAGTAGATTTTGATCGGTCGGTCAATGGCGTACGGTTTTTCTAACTGGACAAATTTGCTAACCCCAAAAATTCACCATTATTTTTACTTAGTCAGACTCATTTGGTTTGCTTTGTTGTTGCTGCCAATGCCCTAACATTCGCTTGCAGGAACAAGTGTTTCGTTTCCTACCAAACAAACAGCCCTCAACACCTCCTCGGTTCATTTGTCTAGTCCCATCATACCAAACAACAGTAATCCACAAACATTGTCTTTTCCATTTCCATCACACCTATTCAACACAACTATTGCCTTTTTCTATTCAAATCAACTAAAATTTTTAAAATAATATTACGAGCTGATGGGTAAAATTGCACTCATATTAGCATAGAGCAACCTATATGGGTACAAGGAGAATTTATCTATTGTGTAATAAATAAATAAATATAAATTGATTTTGCCTGAAAATAATATATTAACTTTTTTAGATTTATTCATCGTGCTGGTTATAAAAATTCTGCGATAACAGAGTTCCCTCCATTTGCTTTCAAAACATATTGAATGCTACATTACGCTAATGTTTCTCATTATTAAGAAATAGAAATACGATAATCAAAGTTCTCGTACAAGTCTATAATTAATTGAATTAATTAATAAAATTTTTTGTACAATATTTTTAAGGATCATTATTCTATGTTTACAGGAAAATAGCTTTAGAAGGATTTAGTACTTAATTAATTGGTATAAAAAATCACCGGATTGGATACTCTTCCCAAAGTAAAAAAGAAAAAAAAAAAACAGAAATCTTTTCTTCTCTTTGCAATGTAGTAGCCCACGCGGTTTGTGGTTAGAGAGAGAGAGAGAGAGAAGAGAGAGAGAGAGAGAGAGAGAGAGAGAGAGATGTATGTAAATGTGCATGTGGGAGTCCGAGTAATTGCGTACGAGTGTCTGTCATTCTCGAGCCCTGTGTCTGTTCCCGAGTTGACCACCCTCTTCTGTCCCTGCCTCTGCTTTTCCTCTTTCTCCTGTTTTGTAGAGAGAGAGAGAGATGGTTTTATTTGGCCTGTGCCACAGTACCCATAATTGTCTTATTATTAATTAATATATTTATTTTTTCTTATTTTCTTATAAATATGGTTTTTATTTCATGGGAGTGAACTGTAATTTTATTTTGGAGCCACAAATCCCAATGTTAACTAACTCTTCTCTCTTCCCTCCCTTGGGTTGATTGAATGGAATCATTTCATTTCTTTTGATTTTTTTTTTCTTTTCTTTTTACAAATTTCAATGTGTTAGTGTTACCATTTCCCCCATTCTTAGCAATTCTTCACTCTCTCTCTCTGGTGGTCTCCGTCACAAGGCTCGGAATTTATGAATCACATTAATCATATTTTATGCTCTTTTTTCTTTTAAAAGAAAATAGGGATATCTATGTATTATGCGTACATACAATCACCGAATCCTAAAAAATTCTCTTGATAAAAAATTCTCTTAATATATATATCATAACATAAATTTGTTAAACTGTATAACATATTTGTCTGAACTTATTCTAACTATAATTCTAATTAATCGAGAATTAAAAATATTAACTTGATTTATCATATAAACAAAAAACTTAAATACAAGAGGTTGCAGAGTGAGTTGATTCAGTGAGATCTGACGTTAAATCTCTTAACAAAAATCTCAATTTTGATGCGACTTAGATATGAAGTAGATTACATTGGAATGATAGTCACCTAAGTGGGTTAAAGCAAATCCCAAACTAAATTAATCAAAATATGATTTCGGATATCGATTGATATAGTAAAAAAAAATCAATACTTAAGACAACTCAAAATTAATATAAATAATACAAATCTATTTATTCTACACTTCAAATCGCAGTAAATAGGATTAGTAATATATTTTGAATATAGTGATCATATTATTCTAAAATAATGACAAAAAAGTCAATAAATTATAATCTAACTAATATTATCTATTTTCTTTAAAGATTTTAAGTATAAGTCTTTGTTATGTATGAAAATAAAAAAAAAATAATAATAAAAAGGTCATATAGTGAGAGAGAGCACATATGTGAGACTTATTACTAGATCAGAGGGATGCCTTTCAGCTCACTAATTTAAAAGTCTCAATTAGAATCGAGTTGCTCCCGCCAGCCTAAAATGGTAAATAAATTATGGACAATAATAAAATATCTAAATAATAACAATAATAATCTGAAAAAAAAATTAAGAAAAAATCAATGTATTTTGGCGTTGATTTCGAGAGAGAGAGAGAGAGAGAGAGAGAGAGAGAGAGAGAGAGAGAGGGGGGATGTTGTCAGCTATAAATGAGATGGAGGAAGAGGGGCATGTGATACGGTGAAGTCAAAAATGTGTGCAAAAGATTTTGTTGCCTCCCTAACAGCACCAGAATCTACACCACCAAACGTAACATTCCTTTTGAATCAAGATGGTCCCTTTCTCTCTCTATACTCACCCTCTCTCTCTCTCTCTCTCTCTCAGTCTCAGTGAGACTAGACATCTCTTCTCTCTCTCTCTTTCCAAATGGGAAACGACTAACGAGATGAGATCCCAAGTGAAACTGATGTGGCCTAAAGCATGACTCGGAGTAGTACTAGCAAAGTAAACTCTCATCCACAGTACTGTATTGGGTTTGGGTTGGGCCCATTTATAGAATCCTTTCACCGTGGGTCCCTTTTGGGCCTCTTTTTTTTTGTTTTTTATCTTTTTTTTCTTTTTGTTACGCAAGAATTCGAATTTTGAATTTAGGGCTGTGGAAAAGAATTGTGACCACTGTCCCTTTGGGGACCCTTTCTCCCTTCCATATGCCTTCTCCCTTAATTTGTTTTTTCTAAGCTGGGAGAATTTTGTTTTTCCTCTTTTCATTTGATTTTTAGTAAATCTTTTGCAAACAATTGACATGTAAAAATAAAAAATAAACATAATATAAGTATTATGTTTGCTCAATCTGATTTAAAATAAATTTTCAGCTGTGTTAGGCTTTTAAAAAAATAATAATACTGTAAGACTGCGTAGCTCTTGATTATCTATCTAAATTTTAAGTGACAGTTTATAATTGTAATTGTTTATTTAATTTTTTTTTATTTTCTCATTTAAATTTCTCATTTTAGGTTTTGGTAAATAGAAATTTTATTAAAAAAAAAAAGAAAGAAAGAAAAGAGAGGGTTTTGCATTTACTTGTGCATTAGAATATTAAAGAATAATTCCAAAACAACTAATTAGAGAAAAATCCAAATGATTTTTTCCCCTTAATCTTTTTTTTTCCTTCTTTATTCCTTTTATGTTCCCCCCTTTATTCAGATTAGCAAAAAAAAAAAAAAGTATTAGTTAATATTGATTTTAATCTAATCAAATATTAATTTTCTCAAAGATCACAGTTTGACGACACACTTGCTAGGGTTTCTAATATGTGGCTAACGGCTACTTATTTGTCTAAGGTTTATTTTTCAGAATAGGCAATGACATGCATTAAGCTTTTACATATGACAAAGAACATTTATTTTTAAACCTGCACTGCATCATTGGATTTATTTGACATCATAAAGACTTTTGATCAGATCTAATCGAGAGTTTTTGAAGTCTTATATTGATTAATTAAATTTTGAAATCATAATATATAAATTTGAGAACTCTTCGTATTAAAATTAAGATTTTAATATATAAATCAAATTCTCACTTAATATCCTATTAGAGTCGCTTTAAAAACTAAATTAATTATGTCAGGTTCAGATTTAGACTTTTATATATGTCTCATTCATTTGCAATTGTCTAAAAATTTTAAATTGTTCGATTCGCTTGTACATTTGACACTATTAAAAGTCATTTATCTAAATAAAACTCTAATAGAAAATAGGGTATCAGTGACGAATTAGTGACAGAAAAAATCTGTCATTGATAGTGGATCAAGGAAAAAAATAAAAATTTTAAAAAAGGAAAACTATTAGTAACAGATATTTTAGTGACGGAAAAAATCCGTTGTTGATAGTGGACCAAGGAAAACTATTAGCAGCGACGGATTTTTTTGTAATGAAAAAAAATCTGTTGCTAATAATGGATCAATGACGAAAAATTTTCATTGCTAAAAAATTCATCACTAATACATAGTTGTTAATGTAAAAAAAAATTAAAAAAATATCAATGACGGATTAGTAACAGATTTTTTAGCGACAAAAATTTTCCATCGCTGATAGTTCCTTTTTTAATTTTAATTTTAATTTTTTTAATTTTTAAATTTTTTCTTCTCTTTTATTATTTTATAATTCTTTTTCTTTTTTCTTTTGTTTATTTCATTTTTTCTTTTATTCTAGTATTGTATTATTCAATTTAATGAGTAAATCAAAAAATAATTTACTATTCTATCTTAATTAATGAAATAAATATTTTATTTCTTTATTTAGTACAAATTTAATCAATATCGAATTTAAACGGTTAGAAAAATTCAATAAAAATATTCAATACAAAAATATCCCAAGGTAAAGGGAAAAAAAAGACATGAGAGTGAGATTAAAAAAAAACGATGGGAGTAAGATAACTTTTTTTAAAAAAAAAAGAGAGAATTGTGTCCATTTTACTATCAATAAAAAAATAAAAAAAAGTGAGAGTGAGATTACATTTTTTAAAAAAATATCCTTCAACGACGGATATTTTATTATCAATAACGGACTTTTTAATCGCTGATACTCTGCTTTGTTGTAGAGAAATGAAGTGCAAAAAGGAGAGATCTGTGTCTGCACTTTTTTTTAGGAGGGGATAAATTTTTACTGTCCTAAATGGAAGTAATTGCGATCTTAATCCTTTGCAAAGGATGGTCCCCCAATACCACCCTATAAATTATAGAAATAAAAACCCTAGCAGTTGTTTTGACAACATAATGCACCTTAATATAATATGCTTTGATTGTGACTATTAGATTATAATTCACCCCTACCTCTGCATGATATGCAATCTTTTTACTTTTCAAAATACAATAAAATAATAATTTTAATAGATTAATTTAATATCAAAATACTCCATAAGGGACAGGAGAGTTGCCTCTCGTTCTGATAAAGAGTGGCTGTTAGCTTTTTTATAAGTGATTTAGTTTTTTATTCTTTACTGAGTCTGTAAAATGAGTGGAGTGTGAGAGAAAATAATTTATATAAATGAATGCAAAAGTAGAAAATAATATATATAAAAAATCAATAAATGAAAATATTCATAAGATATTTAATCATTTTCTCTCTGTTTGTTAAGAAAAATATTTCTGAATAATAACTTTTCATTTAAATTTGACAAGGATCAAAATGTAACAATTTCAAATTTAAAGGAGGCCCTTTGTTAATACTATTTAAGCAAGGCACTTGTTTAAATTATAAATTTATAAACCCATTTCAAATTTCAATTAGGGTAGAGGGATGTCTCTCTCTCTCTCTCTCTCTCTCTGTGCACAATGTTTGGAAAGCGACTTTGTAGCCCTCAAATATTTTGGCCAACAAGCTTCGGCTGCAACTCATTCATCAAACAAATTTTGGTAGAGAGAGAGAGAGAGAGAGAGAAAGAGAGAGGAAAACGAACCTCGACCTCGACCTCGTCATAGCCTTCTTCGATCCACCAAGGGATAAAAGTCCTCCCATGGTTCGGTTCATTTGGGCGCGACAAAGTGATTCACCTCTCATCACATTTAATTTTTGGTATTTATAATGTTTCAGGTTTTTGATCTGTACATAGTATGCATGATTTACCATGTGTACGATAAATTTAATACTACGTACTAAAAAATTACGTAACAAATAAAATTCAGATAGTTATTATTAAAATTAACAAAAAAATTGTTAAACACATATTTTTATTAGCTCTATTTCTATTTTTAATGGAATTTCCGAGCTTGGCTGAAGAAATGTGATAAAGAATTCTTTTTTTTTTTCTAGAATTGCTGAAATAATAACAATAATCTTAAATTCTTTTAGTGAGAAGTTATATATTTTCATGTAAAAAGTTTTAATTTAATTGATAAGTATTATTTCGAGTGTTATTTTTTTTCTTCTTCTTCTTCTATTTTGTTTTTCTTTGTTCTTTTTTTATGTGAGAAAGTAATAATAACCAATTGATATTTTATTTCAAAATATGTAATTTAAACCATAAATATAGTTTTTCTTTAAATTAAATTTTTTTTTTTCATTTTTGTTGGTAACTTTTCTAAGCTAGTCTATAACATGTTTTGGCAACTCGTAAACCAATTAAATTGGAATTATGAAGTTTGTAGGCACCTAGACCGGAAAGTCTTCTCCCCATCTCCCTCACTAGTCACTAGGGTCTTGTCCATTTAAGGCTGAAGATGGGTAGCCTTATTGACAATGACAATAATATTCTCTCTCTCTCTCTCTCTCTCTCTCTCTAATAGTCATTTGAATATACCCCATAAACTGACCAAAATTTAAAACCATGAGATCGGACCATAAACTGACCAAAAATTAAAACCATGAGATCGGACAAAAGTTATGCTTAAGCCGACACAAAATGGTACCCACCAAACAATGCGACGCCAGAAGAGTTTACCATCACACAATCACTTGTTTTGGCTTCGAATATGAAGGGATGTGACACAAGATGCGAAATTCAATCCCCTCTATTTTTGATTGAGAAAATTCATTATCGCATGGGATACTGCCACGTGTTGTGCTGCCACGTATGAAAATAATTGTTAATTACCTCTATTAAAGTGAAACAATTTAATTAATAAAAAGATCTTGAAAAATATTGAAGGAACAAAATGAATTGATTATCTCATATTCTAATCTTAACCATATGATAAATTTGTGGCCTTCATAAATTCTCTTTTTTTAAAAAAAAAAAAAAAAGTCTCTGACCATCCAAAATTTGATGTTAATAATTTTGTGTCCATCATCCGAGGAATATTATGCACAAATTCAAAATCTTTCACCGATCGAATTTATCTTTAAAAGATAAATATCAACCAAAAATTAACAAGTCTAATGAGAAAATTTGTTAGTTTTGGTATAAAATTATTGATTTTAGAGATACAGTAATATGGAAAAGTCATCTCTAATGATGAATCAACAATTCACAGTGTTTTTCTTGCATAGATAAAACAGTCGCAATTGATACATCTCCTACCCGCCAAATTAAAACCCCATTGACCATTTTTGCTGGCAGGGACCCGGGGGAGGTCTCTTTATAATAATACTAGATATCTATGATTGGGTCTTTTGCTTTGTTGGTGAAATATTTATGATTTGGCAAATGGGTGTAATAGACAAGAGGATCAAAGATGGTAAGAGGATTGAAGAAGATGATGCACCGACCAAAAATGGTACTATGTGTCCCCATCTCACTTTTCTTAGGCGCACACACTAGCATATACCAATATGAATTGGTCCCCCCTTGCCTTGCCACTATATAGAAAAAAGCCATTTTGCTCGGCAATGACTTGATTTCATGTGCTTTGTTTATTTAGATTTGGCAATAGTTTTGTCAACCCATTACTACCATGCAGTAAACCCAGATTTAAACTAATGTCTATTAGCAAAATTAAGACAAATCCTTTCAAAAGAGAAATGATTTTTTTGAAGTTCTAAAGGTGTTGACAAGCTGTTCTACTTAAGGGGTTTTAAACAAATAAACGATAATAAATTTTTTTCACCCCAAAAAAAAAGATAATAATTTTTTTTTTCTTTTTTTTTTGGGTTAAATATATAGTGCTTTGTTTGTCATAAAATAAAGAAAGTAAACTGTTTACATTTGATGGAAGAAGGGAATGATGTGTAAATGGTATGTTAATGATACTAAAATTGACCTGTGGAATGTACCATATCATTAGGTGCACTTGGAGAAACATGATCAACGAAGACTTCTCTTATACCAAAGTTTTTCGCTTGCCTTTTCAGATCGTACCAAATCCTACATGCCTTCAATTATAAGCATAGTTCTCTCTCTCTCTCTCTCTCTCCTCTCTCTCTCTCTCTCTCTCTCTCTCTCTCTCTCTCTCTCTCTCTCTCTCTCCTCTCTCTCTCTCTCTCTCTCTCTCTCTCTCTCTCTCTCTCTCTCTCTCTCTCTCTCTCTCTCTCTCTCTCTCTCTCTCTCTCTATTATATATGATCACTAAAATTATAAAAATACATATGATCACCAAAATTCTAATACTAGATTTCAGAAATAATACTTAAATATCAACTCTTTACCATTCGGATATCTAATGCATAGCTCTCTCTCTCCACATAAATTCTGAATGGATTTTAAAGGTAAACATTTGTAATAGACTTGATTTTATGCATTCACGCTCAAAAAAAGAAAAATATAAGAAACTTGTTAAACTAACAAGCATTATGTCATTTAACTATGGAGGTAGTTACTCAAGTAAACAAGTAAACATAACATTAATTTCTTAATTACGAGATTCTGAATTGAAATTTGATCAAAGGAAATTTCTTAATTAAAAGAAATCTCTTTCATGATCAAAGAAAAACTACTTTAACGAAAGCAATATCTAAACAACGTTGTAAAGAGGGCATTCTATTGGTTGTTCGGACTTTCTATTTTGTCAAGAAAAAAGAACTTATATTTATGTCTGGTCACCTTCTTCTCATTGATTATAGGGACAAAAGGTCTCAAGCTTCAGCCATGTGAGACTGCAGTATAATTCGCCATAACTGCAGCATTGCACCACCTTTTTGTGCTGTGATTGTGACTTATAATGGTTATTATTTGTGAGCATTGTATGGTCACATCTTTTAACCTTAATAATTCCCGCGAGACATTTTGATTTCTCAAAAAATTAAGAACCAACTACTTCATAATTTCCTTGGAGTTAATTCTCAAGTCAACCTGCTCATGTAGGGTGTGTAAATGCAAATTTACTCAAAATCTAAAACAAGTCCTCTCTCTCTCTCTCTCTCTCTCTCCACATCTCCATTACCTATTTCAGACTATACTTGTTTTATGGATTTAAAAAAAAAATTATATATTTCCTCATTTTCTAGGTACTTTTTAAGGGTTA
Organism: Dillenia suffruticosa; assembly: GCA_033439265.1. NCBI lineage: Eukaryota > Viridiplantae > Streptophyta > Magnoliopsida > Dilleniales > Dilleniaceae > Dillenia > Dillenia suffruticosa. The sequence continues at coordinate 1,172,646 of JAVTVX010000012.1, read as the reverse complement.
AAAGTAAATGTTGTGATCAATAGTATGAAAGCAGAGGCAAGAGAAACTATTCCCCAGACGTTATTTATCCTTCTAAAAATCACGACCATTGGCTTTTCTTCTAAAATTATAATTCTAAATATATGTTATAATTTGGTCATTTATATAAATTTTTGGCTTTACACTAAATGAAAGCAAAAGTAATTTTTGATTATAAATTGTAGATTTTTATCCATATAACAAATGTATCTTCTGAAAAGGGTTTTTTTTTTAAGAAAATAATTTCTTCAAAAGGGTGTTTTTTCCTCGAAATAAAAAGGGTTTTTTTTTTTCCTTGAAAATAATTGCTTGTTAGTCCAACATGTTTGCTCTTTGTAGAAATGATGGAAAAGTGTCATCTGATATGCATGTGGGGAGCATATCACATATTGTAGCTGAGCAGCGTGGAATATTTGCATTAATAAAATAGAGCAGTAGGTTAGTAATGAGCTTATTTATTTGGTTCGCATTGTGGTTATCTGTCTCTATGTCATTACCTTAGGAAGCTCACGAGATTTACAAACCACGTGCCTACTTCTCCCTCTTTTAGCAGCCTAAGCCCATGCTTAATTGCGCCTATGAGAGAGAGAGAGAGAGAGAGAGAGAGAGAGAGAGAGAGAGAGAGAGATGCAGTTCATTGATGCAAACTTTGGAGAATTGTCAAATGATTTACATATTTCGTGACAAAGCTGCAATAATCCTCTAGTTAAGTTAGGTTTGATTGAGAATACCATAGCCATATAACATAACTCTCCTATAAAGTACCAATTTTACTTTTCTATGATTGTACGGGCATATAGCTTACCCACATATTGTATCTTCTGTTTCCTTTTAATGAAATCTCCCATTATTCTTATTTAGGGAGGGGGAGAGAGAGAGAGAGAGAGAGAGAGAGAGAGAGAGAGAGAGAGAGAGAGAGAGAGAGAGAGAGAGATCAAAAGGCTGTTAAAAGAAAAGAGGATAACTTTGTGGTAAAGTAAACTGCTTTGTGGGCTTATTTTAAAAATTCTAGGACTCAAGGTGTTGTCGAAGCCCTAGATTATGTTGGGCAGGGAATCAAATCATGAGAAACATGTAAAATTTAGTGTCAACCAGAGAGGGATTCTCTCTCTATGATTTAAATATGCAAGGCAATTTTTTATATTCTTTGTTGAGCCACGGGGAAAATCTGCATAGAGAAGTGCACATAATTTTTTTCAACTTATAATCTTACCACCAACCAGATTCTGGGGAGGTGTGGAATCAAAACGTTAAATCATGGGTCACCATTTTTGGCCCCCTATAAAGAGGGATTCATGGTTATCCTAGGTTGTGGACATGAAAAGCTTCATAAATTTATGTAATATGTAGATATTTAATATATTTATTTGGAAAGACAACCTTAAAAAATTTAGCCAATATTTGTTTGTCATCTACTCAAGTACCTCACGGTGACTTATGTGGTTTATCCAAAATTGACCCCAGGCTTGAACAGGAGGCTCCTGACCCGAAAGAAGTAGAGCCAAGAGCAGAACTACGAAGGCCGGCCCAGTCCAAATTTCAATTCCCAACGATCAGGCCTGTTTCGATGAGGTTAATTGGACCAATCTTGATTTGATTCCGGGCCAAATTAGCCTCTTTACCGGTTCTGAGATCTAGGATTCACACACACACACACCCACACTCCCTCCCCCCCCCCCCTCTCTCTCTCTCATGTCAAAAGTTGAAATTTCTATTCATCAATTATTCCGCTTACGGGCGTACCATGCTCCAAATTTCTAGCCTAAACTCCATTTTGCAACGGAGGTCTTCCTTTCCGTTTTTTCTTTTTGCGATTGATCATTATGAGCAAATTGGGTACTTAAGATTCATAACCCAATGAACTAACCACGATATTAGCCCAAATGGAACCAAACCCAAGAGGTCCCAAACTCAAGGGCAAGTGACCGGAATGCCAAGTCGCCCACATGGCAACTCATTCAGTCACCATATACACTTTGATACCCCATTATGATTTTGAGTAATGTTATATAAAACAAATTTTATATGACAGTCCATCTCAGTATATTTTTTTTAATTTCTTTTTTTAATTTAAAAAATATTTTTATCAATTTAAATTATTTTAAGTTTGAAAGTTCCTATACTTTTTTTTTTAATTGATATTGACTTTCACCTCAATGACGTATCATTTTTTACAACCTTTCAAAGCTTAGGAGTACTTGGGTTCTTAACACTTTAGTAGAGCTATGGTGATAAAATTAACTTAAAAATAATAATTATAATTCAAATTAAATATTTTAATACGAATGAAAACCAAAAACTTTATTGAAAAAGTTTTCAAACGGTTGGATGTGGAGCTTAATTCCATAGATAATAGTTCCGCTGGCTTGAATGAGGACCGGTCATCTAGAGATTCTGATTGATGAGACCTACAAAAAACCATCAGAGTGCTTCGACGGGAAAAATTTTGACATTCAAATCAAAGAGCGATTTTCGAAAAGAAAAAGAATAAACTGATTGTATGCTTTGTGTAAACTTAGAGAGTAAGAGGACTTACCTAATTGACAGAGCTAATGCAATATATATAGGCTACTTGCGCGAGTTTCGTATGTATTCAGGGTACTAAAATCTTAGTTTACTAGTAGGGGCATCCCGAGATTTATGGGAGTTTACCAAAATCTTAAAAGATTCAGAGTCTTACCAAACAGAGAAAATTAAAAGTTACAAGAAAATTACTTTTCTTATCGAAGAAAATTACTTTTCTTATCGAAGAAAATTCGAGGATTTCCTCCTTCGTTACAAAATTCTGTTCTTATGTTTTACTAAAAAGCAAATATTGCTCTATACTAACCAATCATTGGATACTGAGGAGGTTCAGCTATGGACACCGATTGGGAGGAATGCATCCGTGTGAACAACGCGTCTCAATAGGCTCACGGCTCATCGACAAACTTCTCTCAAAATGAAACATTTACAATTCAAACTAGCCATTCGCGAGTTCTGCCAAGCTAATTAAAAAATTAATAACCATTCCAGATACCATCATAATATTTTATTTCCTTTTTTGGGGAGTGGGGGTGGGGTCTCCCCACCTATTTGCTAGTTAGTTTATGTTCAGCAGAATGTGGAGCTTGTCATGGACAAACTACCCCTACTCCTACTCTGTTAGATCTTCATAGTTAAGTGTCCAAAGTCTAGCACCTCTACCCCTCTCTCTCTCTCTCTCTCTCTCTCCCACTCAAAATTTCATCTCCCAAAACGGTTCTTTTCTTTTCCATCTCTCAACAATCAGTTAATCACTCATATCACTCGATGGCTATAGGCAAGCCCCGTGGCAACAAGCGGTCATCCTCATCATTCACATCAACAATCACAACAATTGTCTTTGTAGCTTTATGTGTTGTTGGGTTATGGATGCTAAACTCAAACTCCGTCATTACACCACAAAACACATCTCGTGCTGCTATCGCCACCGCTTCATACCACCAAGAAATCGTCAAACCTACAACCATCACCATCAACAAGAAAGATGATCAATTTTTCGAGGACAAACCTGGTGATCTACCCAATGATGCAGTCAGTGGAGAAATATCAGAGCGTAAATCTCACGAAGACAATAAGAACAACGATGATGATGATGCTAATAGTCAAGAAGAACAGAAGAGACAAGTGGAAGCATTGCAGAGTCGGAAAGAAGCAATCGCAGATGAAGCATCGCAGGGTCAGACAGAAATTTCCAGGCATAAACCTAATGAAGATGATAAGAACAATGATGATGATGATAAGAGTCAAGAAGAGAAGAAGAGAACGGTGGTAGTACTGCATAGTCAGAAACAAGTGAATGCAGGTGAAGCAATTGACAGCCGTATAGTAGTACTGATAATGCAAATGATAACTCACATGGTTTCAAAGGAAATGAATAGGAAGAAGAAAAGCAAAAAGAATACGGGACTCAGGTAACTGAAGGAGCCCCATGACTCAAAATCGACATATTGAGGAAACAAACAATAATCAGAATCAGAAGGATAGTGCATATGAAGAAGCACAACAAATAAGACATGAAGAAGGCACACCAAATCGAGCAAGTGAAGATATTCCTGATAAGGTTTAAGGGCAAACTCTAAGTGCAGGCTCAGAAAGTGAAAGGATACCTGCATATACAATTGAAAATAAGAATCAGGTATCCGATGTAGACCAACATCAAAGACTGCAAGAACAGAAACAAAAAGAAGAAGATCAAAAGATGCAAGAGACAACAGAGACTTATAATGATGAAACACTAAAACGGGAGGAACAGCAATTAGAGCAAAAGAACAAAGTAATTGAGAGTTCCCAACAATCTGAAGCTGCAACATTTGATCAAGCATCAAAACAAGCAACAGAGAACAACAAAAACCAGTACGAAAGCAATCAAGTAGGGTCAAACTTGGGCGAGTCCAATCTCAACCAGAATAGCCCCAGCTATATATCAATGGAAAAATGAGAACACAATACTGAATCCAACTCTGCTGAATCATTCTCTGGAATCCCGAAAGAGTCAAAGGAGTCCAAGAAGACATGGTCAACTCAAGCAGATCAGTCCGAGAATCAGGAGAGAAGCCAGGATGGATCAGATGGTAGCATATATGGTTACACATGGCAGATATGCAATGTCACAGCTGGTCCAGATTACATACCATGTTTGGACAATGAGAAAGCAATAAGTCAATTGCACAGCAGAAAACACTTTGAACACTGTGAAAGGCATTGCCCTAAAGAGGGTCCTACCTGCTTAGTCGCGACCCCGTAGGGTATAAGAGACCCATAGAGTGGCCGACAAGCATAGACAGGGTATAAAAGGCACATACAGTTGCAAATTCGTCCAAAACACATTAGATAAGCAGTAAAATTCACACAGTTTCACTAACTCGATAATTGGAGTCAAACTACATAAAATATGCAAAAAATGTCAACGAATTGTCAAAACAAGTGGACAGCTTATCATTCTTTCATTCTGTATCAACCAAAAAACATTAGTATTGTGCATAATAATCTCTTTTCATATGACATATATGGTATCACAATGTCCCACATACCAAGCCGGTTGAAGTGAAGGGCCACCAAAATTGGGTGAAGGTAACAGGAGAATTTCTAACATTTCCTGGTGGTGGAACCCGGTTCATCCATGGAGCACTACATTACATTGATTTTATTCAAGAGGTACCAAAAAATCACAATCAAATGCAACTCATCCGGTTAAATCAATTCAATCACCCTCTCCATCCTCTTCCACTGCTAATTCATGGCACATTTGAGCAGCATTAGATCAAAATCTTACCAGTAACAAATCAAATATAGGATTTCAATTATTCAATAACTAATATGTAAGAGAATTAAATAGATGCAGGCAGTGCCAAATATAGCATGGGAAAAGCATTCGAGGGTGATATTAGATATGGGGTGTGGAGTTGCAAGTTTTGGGAGCTATGTATTGGAGAGGGATGTTCCAGCTACGTCGTTTGCACCAAGAGATGAGCATGAAGCTCAAGTTCAGTATGCACTAGAGAGAGGAATACCAGCAATATCAGCTGTGATGGTTTCTCAAAGACTACCCTTTCCAAGCATGGTATTTGATGTTGTCCACTGTGCACATTGTAGAGTCCCATGGCATATTGAAGGTTCTAACTCTACTCTTCCCCTAATATTTATTTCACTTGTCATCCCTCTCTTCTTCTCCTTCTTCTTCCTCCTCTTCCCTGCTCCCTTCATAATTTGAGTTCTATTGTGATCTAACATGGATCACTAGATTTCAGGGTTCATGCTCTCTAAGTTTCACATGCCTGTGTTGTGTCCTTCCGTTCAGTAAGCTAAAATGGTTGGTACCTAATTGAAGGTGGTAGGCTACTTCTGGAACTTAACTGTGTACTCAGACCTGGGGGCTATGTACCAGACGCTTGAAGAAGAGGTGCAAATTTGGAAAGGTAGTTGAATTACCATTTCTTCCCACAAATACAACTGCTTATTCACATTCTAAGATTCCTGACAAAATGAGCTTTGTCTTGTCTAGAGATGTCCGTCCTAACTGAATCAATGTGCTGGGAACTCGTGACCATAAAGAAAGACCAACTAGACTCAATGGGAGCTACAATTTACCGGAAACCTACCTCCAATGATTGCTATGACCAAAGAAACAATAAGAATCCTCCAATGTGTAAGAGTGATGATGATCCAGATGCTGCATGGTATGTTTTCTCTTTCCTATATGTTTTAAGACAACAGTTATGGACAGCTTCTGCGAAATGCCACTTCTACATAATAAAATTGTGCAATAAATAAATCAGAACATGAAGATAGCAAAACGTAGTATTTCTAATTTAGAGCTTCTTGAACAACAAATATCAAACCGTTAATTAAAAAAAATGAGGAAACTCATTGAAAGAAAACAGCTTAAGATTAATAAATTCCTATGTAATTAACAATAATAATACCATGAGGTACTATACAAGATCAGCAATATCATTCAGCGTGGTTCTATATGTTCAGGTATGTACCTCTGCAATCATGCATGCACCACATCCCCGTTGCTCAAAGTGAGAGAGGAGCCAGATGGCCAGAAACTTGGCCTCAACATCTTCAAACACCGCCATGCCGGTTAAACAGATCCCAGATGGGAATCTATGGGAAACCAGAGCTAGATGGCCAGAAACTTGGCCTCAACGTATTTTGCAGTAGATTATGAGCAATGGAAAAAAGTAATGAACAAGTCTTATCGAAGTGGACTGGGTATCAGCTGGGAAAATGTAAGAACGGAATGGACATGAGAGCTGTTTATGGAGGGTAATTTCTGCAACTATGATCAGTACTACTAAAACTAATCTTTTTTCTATCACTTTTTCTAGTGATCAATACAGTATTTCTGCATTTCAAATGAACACATATCTGAACTTTTAACACAAATAAATATATTAAAAAAGGTCACTAACCCAAGCATTATGTAAACAGATTTGCAGCAGCATTGAAAGATTTAAAAATATGGGTCATGAATGTGGTGAATACAGACTCTCCAGATACACTTCCTATAATCTATGAGCGTGGACTATTCGGAATATATCATGACTGGTGTGAGTCATTCAGTACCTACCCATGAACTTATGATCTCTTGCATGCTGATCATCTGTTCTCAAGATTGCGGAAGAGGAAAGTGACAATTCAATTCTTCCTTTTGTTTTCTTTTCACCCTTCGTAATTTCATCCCTACATCTACATCGGCTTTCATAGATGCAAAATCGTACCTTTAATGGTAGAGATTGATAGAATAGTTAGACCTGGAGGTAAACTGATTGTACGTGACGAGTCCAAATCAATTCATGAAGTTGAGAACATTTTAAAATCTCAGCACTGGGAGTTCATTTGACCTTCTCCAAAGACCAAGAAGGGATACATAGTGCACAGAAATCCGATTGGCAGCCAGAGTCATCTGCAGCTTCTTCTTGATGATGAATAAGAAAAGTGAATCATTACCCATCCCATATCTATCTCGCAGTGGTGAACTTTCTGCAATCTTTTTTGTAGAATTATGCAATCCTTGTTGCGGGATTATAGAACGTCTTCCCTTGTCCTAAACACGATACTGTAACACATGGAAGATGGCAAATTTTTCCAAAACTAGGAGCCCTTGATGTATCCATTGTTGTGAACTGTTAGCAGTATACAACTGTGAAATGAAGTGAAGAGTTTTAGCTACCTGCAAATTTGAAACTTCAGATCATGGGTTTTCACAATTTAATTGTCAATTCCAGTGGTGGCTCCTGTTTTTGGTATTTCAAGTACAGATAATCAAAGATTTAAAAATTCAGCTGTTCTGGATCTTTCATGATTATGATGATACATAGGGGAAAATGTGTTCATGAATTCACTTCATATACTCAAAAAATAAAGCATAATTAATAAAAGTATTTGTCAAAAAATGGAACGCAGATTATCAGTGTCTATAACCTTTTTTTGTATGATTCCAAAAACTGTTACTAATTTTGCCTTACGTGAAAGAGTTTTCTACAAGCTGATGCCTACAAAGTTTGTTAACCTTACGTACCAAAAAAAAAATTTCTTTGCCATTTGAGTATTTATCTAAGCAATTCTAGTCCAAGAAGGTTAACTATGAAAATTGAACCCATATTTCATCTTAAATTTTTGAATTTTATCAAACTTTAGATCTCTAAACTTCTTTACATTTTCCCTTTTTTGGATAGCACTTAATTTCTTTACATTAACATCCAGTCTTCTAATTTTTTTCACTTATGGTTTTCATTCTAGTTCCATTAGTGTTATTCGGGTAGACACTTTCCTCTAATCATTACTGTGCCCATCACCATAGCTGTCATTGACATCACTTTATCTTACCACTGCTGCTGCAACAGTTTCACTTTCTCTGATCACCTGTCAATATCCTGATAGCTTGCTACAGCACTTGCCAATGTAATCAACCAACTCACTACAACCAATTAACATGGAACTAAAATTTTTCTACCTAAGCATAGGGTTTAAGTAACCTTAGGTCTCAACAATCATCCAATACAATTTCTTGGATGTGAAAGACTGTGAAACTGATAATGCAGAAGACCTTCAGCACCACCTAAAGTGAAGGAAATCTAAACATTGAGGAATTCCACCCACAAAATTATTAACCACTGATGATGGATAAAATACAGAGACAGCAACTACTCAACAATAATTGAGTACAATAAACAACCACCTCTGTCAAGTTTGAACTTTGGGCATCTCGTAATTCAACAGAGACACAATTCATCCACAAAAGTTTACTGTTCCCAGAAAAGACTTGGGATAGATGGTGTATGTGCCAAGTAGGTTATAGAGAATCATCCTACAAAATGCGTTTAAATGTGTTAGAGAAATGCAATAGACAGATTCAGGTATATAGACATCAAACTACTCTTGTCAGGATGTAGGATATCAAGGGAAGGGAGAGAGTAAGACTATTCTCCATTCCATCCCAACCATTGGTAGTGTTAAAGAGATAACATTTTTCCTTTTTTTTTGGGTTACAACGGAGCGGGTAGACTAGTTTCTAAAATAAGCTAGCTCCCGAATGTCATTATGCAATGCACGATACACCTCACTAGGAGAGGACCACAACTCATGTATTCCCGCTGAAACCGTGAGACCAAACCTTGCTAGAATGTTTGTACAAATATTACCCTCTTGTGAAACAAATACAACTGCAAGAACCATAGCTTTATTCATAAGAAGACAACACTCCCAAATCATATGATAAGCAGGGTGGTGTGATTCTACTCTGTCTGATAACATCGAAACCAACTCCACGGAGTCTAACACAATGACTCCCAGCGACAGTCTATCACATAAGAGTAGACATAAACCCTCTCAGACACCCCACAATTCCGTCGTGAATGGGTCAGAGACTCCCAGATTCCCAATAAAATCCATAGCCCACATTCATCTCGGACTAGTCCTCCACATCCCGCAAACCTCGTGCTTCAATTCACTGACCCATTTGTATTAAGTTTGAATTGGCCAGCGAGGGGAGAAGACCACGAGATCCACCTACCCACATGATGATGGGGGAGATGATCTTTCGAGAAAGCACACCATCCTTCTCTTGCATACGTGTGAGCCAACCTTGCCACTCCCTCGGGGGAAAAGTCGTACCCTTCAAAAACTGTTCTGCAACGTTCCTTCCAAATAACCCAAATAGTGTACAAGAATAGCATGGACCAGGGCTTATCCCTATACATAGCATGGGATCTACAGTTTCTAATAAGCCAAGCCTTGGCAGGGAGCTGAGCAAAGAGTAGATTGTTCACGGAGGAAGAATTCAAAACCCAAACCCATATCTGATGCACTACAAGCAATCGCGAAAAGATGCATGTCAGTTTCTTCGTGTTCCTTGCAAAGGGGACAAGCTGAGTCTTCTATAAGCCTTTGCCTGAAGCGGGTGCTGTTAGTCATCAAACTATCATGCACTACTAACCAAACCATACACTTAACCCATTCCTACCGCTTCAATTTCCAAATCCACTTCCAATGAACAATGGCTGAGGTGTTTGGAGTCATTTCGCGACAAATGAAGGCATAGGCTGATTAAACAGTGAGCTCACCTGATGGGTTGCCTGCCCACATGATGTAGTCCTGCGATTCTGTATCGTGCAGAATCAATACGGCTCTAATCTTCTCCATGATATTTCCCTGGGAGTAGGTTAGTTAGACCATCTATATCCCACACCTCTATGGCATGATGAACTGTTGAACTTTCAACCCAACTTGATCACCTGGTACACCATCCGGAATCCTTTTAACTAAAGGGATCTCTCCTACCCAAGTGTCCTCCCAAAAATCAATCTCCGATCCATTACCAATTCTCCAATGCAAACCACTTTGAATGAATTCTCTTACTCGAAGAAGCCCTCGCCATAAGGGTGAGCTAGCCGAAGGCTTATGGCAATGCAAAAAGGACTTCCCTTGAAGGTATTTGGCCATAAGAGATTTATTCAGGTCTCAGGTTGTTCTAATTCCCAATCCCCTCAGATCCTTTGGTTGGCACACTTACCCCCGCTTGACAGCATGAGATCTCCGAGATTCCCCAGAATTTCCCAAAGAAAATCCCACTGAATCTTATCTAGTTGACGATAGACCTATTCCGGTAACCATGTAGTCTGCATAGTATATGCTGGAATGGTGAAAGTAACTGCCTGAATAAGAGTGCGATGACTTGCTGTACTTAACATCTGAGCTTTCCAACCACTTATTTTGTTATGAACTTCATCAATCAGATATTGGAAATGATTTGGTGTACTCTGCCCAGATTGAAAGGAACTCCAAGATATTTACCCTAGTTCTCCGTGAGCAAGAATTGACACCGATCTGCCAAACACCGCTTCAAGGCCCCAGGAGCTCTAGGAGATACAAACAATCGGATTTACTACCAACCTGCTCTTCTCCCCAAACTCATGAAGACATTCCAGGACCATGGCTAAACGTTCAAGTTTCGCATCTGCAAATAACATAAGATCATCCGCAAAAAATAAATGGGAGACTGGGACCCCCTTCTTGAGGCACAGATAGGCCGCCAAAGGCTTTGATTCACCTTATTCTGAATTAAATAAGGCAGTTTCTCCATGACCAGAAGAAACAAGTATGGGGAGAGAGGATCCCCCTGCCTCAAACCTCTCCCTAATGCAAAATCCTATAACACCTCTCCATTCCATATAAGAGTTGATCGGGCCTGGGAAACGGCAAACATAATTAGTCAAACCATCTGAATCGGGAACTGGAACTCCTTAAGGTTCTGCTCCAAGAAAGACCAACTAACACAATTATAAGCTTTATGGAGATTTATCTTTAAAACCATTTTTCCAACTTTTACTTCTTGGTGAACAGATGGAATACAAAATCTCCTTTGAAATAATGATGTTATCTAGAGTGCTCCTTCCCAGTAAGAAGCTGCTTTGGTGATGTCCTAAAACTTTCTGAAGAATAGGCCATATGCGTTGACCCAATACCTTGACGAGGACTTTATAGCTTGTATTCAATAAACCGATTGGCCGAATGTCTGTCAAACTGCTCAGATGGTCCACCTTAGGAATCAAAACAATAAAAGCCTAAAGAAGATCCGTAGGAAAAACTCCATCATGGAAGGCATCTAATACGAAATGGCAAATAGTGGGGTGTGTCTCCTCCCAAAATCTCTGATAAAAGATCGGTTGAATTCCATCTGGACCCAAACCTAGGGCTTTCAAACCTTTCATTGAAAAAACCACAACCTTAACCTCTGAAAGTTCAATGGGTCTACACAAAGAGGCACGATTAGCTGATTCTATAGTGGTTTGCACACTCCTAGCAACCCCAAGTCTCTCGCCGACTGATGACCTAGCAAACAAGTCTCTGAAATACAAGGTCGCATGATCCTTAGGTTGGTCCGGATCAGAACACCACTTCCCATTTATCTTGATTCTAACAATCCGATTTCTATTTCTCTAAATCATCATTGTGAGATGGTAAAATCTAATATTACGATCACCCTAGGAAAACCACTGAAGTTTGTACTTTTGGTGCCAAAAGGTCTTCTCCATATCCAAAGTTCTGTGCAACTCACCAAGCAACCGGTTCTCCAATCTTCTCAAAATAACTGAACTTGTGTACCGTGGAGAATTTTGAATACCACGAAGTCAGGCCTCTAATCTGTGCTTCTTATAAAAAATGTTCCCAAAAACTTTTTTGTTCCACTCTTTTAAAGCCATTGTGGTAGCACGGATAGCCTCCATTAACGACTGAGATGCGTTCTCAACCTTCCAAGCCGACACAAACTCCTAATGGAACTAAGGGTGACAAAGCCAGGCTGCTTCAAATCTAAATGATCAACTCCCTCCAGAAGGTGCATGACTCCTACTGGTGTGGAGAAGAATAGGGTGATGGTCCCCATGCAAACGAGGTAAGTTAATAACCCTAGCTTCTGGAAAGTGAAGTCTGCTCATTAGGTTGCCCAATACCCTATCAGACATTCTCGTAGTACAACTAAGCCATCCCCTTTCCTCATCCAAGTGAATGGAGACCCAGCTGCCCCAAGATCATGCAAATTACAGAGTTCCCACCTTGATCTGAACCGATGAGCCCCTACTAAGATTCTTGCAGCTTTATTACTTGTTTCAGCTATAGATAACATTTTTCTTTATGCAAGCATGTTGGTGTCAACAGCTACTACCCCACCCTCCCCCCCCCCAAAAAAAAAGCCAAAACGACAAGTGCTGGAAAAAAAAGCCACTCAAAATGTGGGAATCCATAGATTGAAGTTGACACATTATTGAGATGCCCCCAATCATTCTTGAAATTTATATTTAGAAATTTCATGCCAAAAAACTTGGGAGCAAACAAACTTTGTTTTTCCATTAGAATTTCTCCATAATGAGAGGCAAAGTTAAGATACAATGTGTAGTTCTATGAAGCCAAGGAGATAACTCTAGCATTTAAGAGTTCAAATGCCATCGTCTACAAATCTTACCTCCAAGCAGTATATGTGATTCCCAATCCTTTCACTGACCAATTGAGATGCATTCATGCTCCCTTGTGCAGTCAATTAATCAACTCCTTTCAAGAAGCTTCTGCAGTTGGCCTCCCTGAACTGCGGTCTCAAGATCTGAATCAGGAAAATGTAATTGAAGCATTATAAGAACAAAGAAGGATGATAGACAGTAAAGAGGACCAGCTTGTTTCAAGGAGAGAAGACCTAGGAATATAACAAACACGTGCTAACCATCAGAACCATCAATATGCTCACCGTTCACAAACACTTGGGCATTGTGCGATGACCCACCATATCCAAAAGCACGTCCTGAATTTGAGGTCCATCATCTGTTGGAAGAAAATCATCTAAATTGGTATATGATCATCAAGCTTGTATGTACAATAATGAACCAGTAGCTATTCTTAGTACCTCGAAAGTCAAGCTCAACCACAAAGGGTTGTTCAACTAGTTCACTGAAAGTTCTCTTGGCAAGCAAAGAATACCTAGATACAATGCAATTAAAAAACACAAATCAAAAAGAATGTAAATCCACAGAGAGAGAGAGAGAGAGATTAATCACTCAATTCTTGAGACTTAAAAAAAAGAGAGAGAGAGAAATCTCCTGATTATGAAATGAGCAGAGAGTATTGAGGTGAAATAAATCATAATCAGGTAGTCATCTCAACATGAACATAAAGAACAATGCAGATTCAATAACTTAGGGTAACATATCCTCCTAACAAACTTGAGAATGAGTACTCTTTGCTTGCTAGGTGAATTAAAGGGATGATCTTACCCAATTCGGTCTCCCTAAACAGAAAAATATTCCATAAGTTTGTGTTACGAGATGTACCTCGGCATTCTCAAACGTCAACATACTTTATTAGGTTAATGATAGGGCCAAAGCTATTTGTTCCAGATTTGTTGTCTCGACGGTTGCTTTCAATGCACCAAGTTAATAAATTCCATAAGAATACTCATCAAGGCACTTGGTTGCAGTCATACAAAAACGATGTCAAACCCTAATTTAGGTGTTTCTACAATTGAATTTTACTGTGAAACCCTAATTTAGATAAGTTCTTGCTCCGAAATAAAAAATTATAAAAATCCAATGCAAACAATATGGATTGGAATGAGAGAGAGATACAGAGAGAGAGAGAACGCGACAGCTCAAGCGGTATAGCCTTCCCGCTTTCATCCTCCCAATTCGATCCTATTTGATTGCATCTTGTTGTAAAAAAAAAAAAAAAAAAAAAAAAAAAAAAAAAAAAAAAAAAAAAAATCATACCAATTACCAGAAAAAAAATAAGGCTCGTCGGAGACGATCGACGGCCACGTCCCTTCATATCTCTCTCTCTCTCTCTCTCTCTCTCTCTCTCCCCAATCCAAATTGGTCCGTCGGGGGCGCGTCGTTTATGTGAGCATTTGTTTACCAATTCAAAACGCGTCGTTCCACCGGATGAGGTCGTTTGCAAATTCAACTTTTGCTTCGGAGATCGGTTATGTTATTTCAAAGGTAGATTTAATTTCAGCGATTTTACTTTATTGTATGATTGTACACAGAGAATTATTCTTTATTATTTACATTTAGCTCCATAGTTCTATGATAAAAATTTATAGAATTTATAAAAATATAATAGGATTTTGTGAAATATTATAATCAGGAGGTTCTTTCTTATAGTAACGTCAAGATAGAGTGAAGGCAAGGGTAATTTTTATGAAATAAAAATTTAACTGGTAGATTATTTTTGGAATTGGTCATTTTGTTGGCAATGAACCATTTGTGTTGGCAATGAGATTCGGCTCAAGTGTCACGGTCTTAAACTGTGTGTTGTTACCATAAATCGAACTTCGGCCCCCTGGTCTAAATCCCACGCGGGGCCACAACCACCGTGCCAAGAGTTCTATGGTGGTCTTAAACTGTGAATACCAAAAGAAGCTCCTCGCAAAGAATAAACAGTATGATATTAAAATTCCTAAAATCTGATCCATCAATAAGCAAACTGTTTTGAATTCATCGTAACACCAACCAATCATCAATAATAAGTAAAATTCCAAAAAACAAATAAATATAAAATCTAGGAGAAAAAGAAAACCGATCATTGAATCAAACAAGTTATCGAGTCAATTGAGGTCTATGAAGAGGACTTGGGTTCGGATTCAGAATTCTTGTCCTTGGATTTGTCATAGTTATTGTAAGCATCGAGCTCCTCGTAATAAATATCCCAAACGCATCGGACGCATCCGCTGCCGCAACAATCTCCCGGCAGAGGCTTCTCCGGTAGAGGCGGAGGCGATTTCTCCGGCAATCCTTTGGGTTCCTCTTCCTTATTGGTTTGAGAGATCTTCGTGGGTGCCACGCCAGACATCGCCGCCGCGGACGGTGGAGCTTGGAGTCGGAGATGAGGAAGAGAGATAAAGAGTTGTTGTGGGTTCGGGTAAAGATTGAGTTGGTGAAGCGCAAAGTTTCATGACCAATCGAAATCATATAACGTTGTCATTTCGGCGATTCTGTCTGTGTAGTTTAAGGTTTTGCGGGTTTTGACGAAGATGAGGAGAGGAGAAAAAAATAATAAAAAAAGTCCGACTTTTGGATGTAATCCGGACCATAGGCCAATTGGGCCCTGAACCTGCAGGGTCAAACAGTGCTGAACTCCGGTCAATAGTCCACTTCGGGGGCTGAATCTGAAGCTGAACCGTACAAGACTATGGTTCGGCCTGCGTATACAAAAACGACATCGTTTTGAATAGAAGACTGTTGAGCACATGCTAACCTAAATTGGAATCTATTTGACCTAATCTTCATTTACCTTGTCCGAAACTTAATTTTTATGAAATCATCTCAAATTTCTCTCTATAATTAATTATTTATTTATTCTTGAAATCTGAATATTACTTAACTTATAAAAATCAAAATTATAGAGATAATAAAAATAATAACTTGTGATAATGTTAATGATATTCTAATATTTTCACCAAATTTATCAGAATATCTTCATCGATAGTTAAAATTGGTATGGATGGAACATTGGACATGTTTCATTAGTAGAGCTTTGCTAGGTCAAGGTGCATTAGACATCTTATATGGCAGACATTTGATGTATCATGTTCTCGAGGGGACAACCTAATGGTACAAACCTCTTTCTCAACCTGATGATTTCAAATTCAAATTTTTATACAATAATAAAAAAAAACATTTGATGCATCATTTTAAGAATGCAGAGGTAAGTAGGAAGAATATATGACCGATTAAGAACAATGTATGACTTCCTGCTGTCCCTCATTCTTTTCTCATGGTTCAGATTCAAAATCTATAACTGAATATTAGTTTTAAAGAAGTTTTTATAGCGGTGAAACACCCTAAGTTTTTTTTTTATTATTATTTCTTTGTATTAACCTATTCTTCTCTGTTAATATGAAATGGGGTATAACAATATAAAAACATTTCTATAATCGATCTTTAAAATTTTAGTTATCATTGTTGTCAACCCTTTTTCTCTCCCAAGCAAGCATTCCGTATGAATATGAAGGGAAATATATTAACCACCAAGCAATCAAGCCTACCTAAAGATCCACTCTGCAATCCTACTCGCAAAAGCATTAGGATTTCATTCAACAGCTTCCACAGCACCGGGAAGAAAGTAAGCAAGCGTCACAACAAAACAAAAGTGGACATCGTGCCCCTCATCATCGATGAATAGAGAACGAGAAGAGGAATCTGTTGCCCAGGAAATATCCAATGAAGAAGAGGATCATCTGCAACGAAGCAAGAAGAAGGTTAAACCAATGCACGACATAGCAAATGCGGGAGAAACATCAAAGGCTTCCTTTAAAAGCGACTAATGTTGTCTGAGATTCGCCACAAGCTGAGGGTGGGTAACAAGTGTGCTGACCACCTTGCTGCTCTCGGTCATGGTTGTAACTCAGGGTTTCATGAATTTGCCTCTCCTTCGACTTCCATGCACAGTCTTCTCCACGATGACATGTTAAATGTCAAGTCTCTTCGGTCTAAGAATGGTCCCAGGCTGATTAAGCCTAAAGGCTTAGACTTACTTTTATAACCTTGTTCTTCTCCCTTCTTGCTTATTTGAAAAAAAAAAAAGCATTAAAATTTCCCAATGTTCGCAAGATGATGAAAAGATTAACTCAAATTAATAATAATAATTATAATATAATTTTTAAATAAATAATACTAATCCTTTTTCTTGGTTTTTTTCCCCTTTTTTGTCTTTTCATTAGATTAGGTTCTCCTCTCATTAGTTTTGATTCTGTAGAAGTTTGTCCCTTGTGATTATATATATATAAAATATATATATGTGTGTTGAAATGGAAGTTTTTTTTGTCACTAAATCAAAGGTCTTGCAATTCCCAGAAAGCTCTGAATGGAGGGTTGGGCTTAAAAGGAACACTAAAAGCATTGTGCACTTCACGTGCTAAAAGAATGAAAAGATGTCTGTTTCGTTTCTCAAATATGGGCTTTTATATTTCTTTATAGTCCACTTCCATTTGCCTTGTCTCTTCCACGGCGATTCTCGGATTTCCATCGTATTATTTTATTATAAAAAGAATCTGATCACATGTTATTAAAAGAAGATTTATACCACTAAACCATTTTCTTAAAAGTTTTAATTTTCACCGTTCGATTTAAATATAATATATTATTTCTTTTTTATTATACTCCTTTAAAATTATATTTTGATTAATTGAATTCAAATATCTATAAAAATTATATTTAAAAATAATTCTTTTAATATAATTTTTTTATTTTTAATTTTTAAATATAAAATTTAATTAAAAAATTTAACGAATCGTTTTATTATATTATTAGATTGATGCGTATAGATATTTAAAAAAAGGAAATATTCTCTCTCTCTCTCTCTCTCACACAGCTGGGTGCATCTTGTAATCCAAAAGGTTGTCGGCCAGTTGGGTGTCATCCACTACGTCATGGTCCCATTGCCCATTGGCTGGTCCCATTTCCAAAATCTATCTAGTTAACGACCTTAGAAACATAGTCGCATGATGACAGGCTAATTCAGAAATAATTCATTTATCACGAGACTACTTAATCTTTAAGCTAATTTTGGGCTCAAGTTTTTTTCTTTTCCTTTTTCTCGATACAAATAAGAATTTTTGCACCTAAACTTTTTCGTTTTTAGATACATATACGAACTCAACAAATATAATGCCCATCGAAAGAAACACTCATACAATCAAAAAAAAAAAAAAAAAAAATCTTCACAATACAAGTAAGAGAGATTGTCTGTAACGAATAAAGTCTTATTGCTGAGAGCTTAATTTAATAATTAAATTAATATATTTTAAAAATTGAACGGGAGACTATATAATTTAAAAAATTGCAAATCTTCTTACATCTGACACCGTCACCAACTCCATATTTATGTTTTATCCTAGAAGTAAAGCAGAGGAACTTTTGGGTGCTTAGGATTTGGGATATATATAATGGAAGCAAAGGAACTGCTCTTCACTTTTTGACCCAATCCACCTTGGTGTCCAAATTCTGTGGATACTTCAAAATTTTTGAGGTCTTAGACTTCAAGCAAGCAAATATGGTTGACAAAACCATCATGCAATCCCTCTTTTTTGGCCAACCCTTCTCTCAGCCTTAGCCCCTTTTTCCATGTTCTCTGTTCGAAAGAAAATTTAGGACAAAGACAAGATTAATTTGATCTATTTAATTAATTTTTAATTAAATTATCAATATATTTTATCCGATTCAGAATTAATCAAAATGTATTCACGTGTTGATATTTTTATTATTTCTTATAACTTCATATGACTCGAGCTCTGGGTTAAGGTCACGATGTTATTTTTTTTTTCTTTTAATTTTTCTCTCCTCTTTCTTTGTAATTATCTCCTCCTTCATTATTTTTGTTAAAGTTCAGGTCCGAGTAAAATAATTTTTTTATTTATGCTTGCAAAATTAATTAAATATAAACTCATAAAATGTTATTCTGCAATGATACATTGAACCACATGAATCAAATTTTATAAGTTAATCAATATCAGTATTTTTAAAAAATAATTCTTAATTAAACTATTAATATATTTAATTGATTTAAATAAATTTATTAAAATATACTGATATGGTGATTCATTAGGTCACAAGGCATTGCTAAAAAAGGTAAACATCACCGAAACGGGGAAATTCTCACACAATAATGAGTTCGGTGACCAAACACAAATATATAGTTTTGGAATCTTTAAAAGAACAGCGAAGGTCTCGAATGGTTTTGATCAAAATTCAAACTTTGTTAGAGAATTAATCATTGTACATAAGTCGGCAAATGAAGGTTCAGTAAGATGTCTTTGTAGGAACAGAGAACATCTGTGATTCAACCATGTTGGCCTGTTTTAGGATTGGGATATGTTTTTGTGGCTTCGCATTGAAGAGTGGGTCGAAGACATTATTGTTCTGACATGTGGTTTTTAATGGAAACCCGCAACCTCCACAACCTCACTGCTCTGATAACACTTAAAATACCCCCACCTCGTCATCTCTTCGTCATCTGCTAAATCTCTCTCTCTCTCTCTCTCTCTCTCTCTCTCTCTCTCTCTCGTCAGCTTACAAGCAAGATTACGAATTTAGATACGGAAGGGGAAAGAGAGGAGGGTCTGACAAATTGCCTTGGGAGACCATATTCATGTAAAGATTTCTGAGGCTAAAAGCAGAAAAAGGATCCCCTTACTCAAAACAACCCCTCCCCCTACTTCACATTTTTGCCATCCTTCGCCCAAAGAAAGTACTTCCATTGATTTCGTCTTCTGTCAAAATCCAATGGCCTAGATTCACTCCTCGTCCATCTCCACTCTGCTTCTCTCTCTCTCTCTCTCTCCCCCCACACTTCCCCACTTCCCTTTCTTTCCATTCTAGCCCAAAGATAGGAATACCATTGATTTCCACCTCCACCGAATCCAACGACCCAGATTAATTCCTGCTGCTCTCTCTCCACCTCTTCAATCATCTCTCCCTCTCTATATCTCTCTCTCTAATTAAACGGGAACTGATTGCAATCTACTATTCCCACAAAACAAGCAAATGGGTAATCTTTATTTTTCTCTTTCCCCTTTTCTGCTTCTCCTAATAGCAACCACAAACCTCTTCACTCTCACTCACTCAAAAACCTATTTGGAAGACATACAAGTCCTAAAAGACCTAAAGAACAGTCTCTCTCCAAGCTCCATTACTCCCGGTTCTTGTCTTAGCTCCTGGGACTTCTCAGTCGACCCATGCGACAATGCCCACACAGAGAAATTCACTTGTGGTCTCCGATGCGACGTCGTTTTATCCGGTTCCAGCCGGATTACAGAAATCACTCTCGACCAAGCCGGTTACTCTGGTTCACTCTCTTCTTCCTCTTCTTGGAACCTTCCTTATTTAGAAACCCTTGATGTCTCCAACAATTTTCTTTCCAATTCTGTCCCCGATTCTCTCACTAACCTTACTCGTCTTCGCAGACTCAGCCTCTCCGGAAACTCATTCTCGGGTAAAATTCCTAGCTCAATTGGGTCTCTGTATAACCTTGAAGAGCTCTACTTAGACCACAATGAGTTTGAGGATCGGATTCCAGGGAGCTTCAATGGCTTAACAAGCTTAAAAAGGCTGGAATTGCAAGGAAACAAGCTCTATGGTGAATTTCCCAATCTGGGTTATCTTAGAAATTTGAATTACTTGGATGTGAGTGACAATTTCATCTCAGGTGAAGTGCCGGTGAAGACATTACCTTGGTCTCTGGTTGAGATTTCAATGAGGAACAACAGTCTTGAAGGTCAGGTCCCTTATGAGGAGGTTTCTAGTTTTGGATACTTACAAGTTTTGGATCTCAGTCACAACATGCTTAGTGGGTCAATCCCAGCTTCTCTCTTCTCACATCCTTCTTTACAACAATTGACACTCTCTTTCAATCAATTCTCATCCTTGCAAGTCCCGGTAAACATGGGTTTTCATAGCGAGTTAATAGCCGTTGATTTGAGTGATAATCAGATTCAGGGACTTTTACCCGCATTTATTGCTTTGTTGCCAAAATTGTCAGCCTTGTCCATGGAGAATAACAAGTTTACGGGTGTGATTCCGACGCAGTATGCTTTGAAGGCTGTGGTTCCTGGGTCGGGTATTGCACCGTTGGAGAGGCTGCTGTTGGGTGGGAATTACTTGCTGGGTCCAATTCCGGGTCCTCTAATGGGTTTGAAACCCGGGTCTGTTAATGTGAATTTGGTGGACAATTGCCTCTATAGGTGTCCGGAGATTTTCTTTTTTTGTCAAGGTGGTGGACAAAAGTCGTTAATGGAGTGTAAGAGTTTTGCTCCTGTCATACCTTGAATGGTATGAATGTTTATTTCTCCTCTCTCTCTCTCTCCGTGTTTTGTTTGCTTCTCTGTTTCTTTTCTCTAGTTTTTTGTGGGGTTTTGAAAATTTGTGTTTTAGTGAAGGTTAGTCAGTGTGGTAAAGCGGGTAAGTGTTAACAAAACAATCAATGGATGATTTTTTTTTTTTTTTAATTATTGTGAGCTTTGTTGATGTAGAATTTTGTAAATCTTGACTTTCTCAAAAGAAAAAAATTGAAAAAAAAAAATCACGTGCCTTTTCTTTTGCTTGTGCACACAAGCCCGTGACAACCTGTACCAACCCTTCTGAGCTTTGTGTCTGTGAGTTTATTTAGTGGGGCTCCAGGTTCCAGATCGTCGGCAGTCTGGGCCCTATTAAAGTAAGGCCCATTTGATTGGATTTCTTTCTGCTTTGATGGGGGCCCATTTTGACGGGCAAGGGCCCATGGACCAATGAAAAGAATCTACATGTACTCGTCCTCATCTAATCATGTCACCGATGACCGACAGTGATAAGAAACTAAATTTTTTTAATCAAATTTAAATATTAAAAATAAAAAAATAATAATGAAACAGTAGCCCCTAAATTGAGTCCATAACTATATTAGTCGGATTTCTGGATTTAAAAATTTTTTGATGACAGGATTCAAACTCATTTTTAGAATGTTGGTAATTTTAAATTGACCTAGTTTATAGTTCAAATTGACACGGGGGATTTTGGTAGTCATATTTAGATAGAATAGCAATGGTGGTTATCACCGTCTCCCATGCTCATTTAGGTAGGAAAAAAAATGGTGATTTTTGAGACAAACTTGATTGGGTAAAATAATTGAAATGAACTTTGATGTCTCTCAGGTTTGGGAACATGGTGATACTCTAACACTAAGTGTAATAGATATAATTCAAATTAATATTCTATGGTAGGAGAAAATGCATGGCAATACTGATTATGTTTGTCTCATTCTTACTTTCGTAGCAAGAAAAAAGTGATTTTGTCCCTCAAGAAAATAATTTAGTGATACAAACCTCTCTCCCGCAACTGATGATTCAAGTTTCAAATCTTTGTATAATAAAAAAAAGTGATTTTGTAAGAGATAAACTTGATAGAATAATATATATATATATATTTTTATACCAGATCAATTGATATCTAGAGTCAGATTAATCCAATCGAGTTGCTATCATATTTTTTTTAAACATAAACTCTTTCAATATAATTTTATTCATTCTTAAAATTTGAATTCAAATGTTAATTAAAGAATTTAATATTTTTTATATTAGACCAACATAATTAATGAACTTTAAGATGTCTTTCAAGTTTGTACTTTCTTGCATTTTAATGGCATGGAATTAGTTTAACATTAGGCCCTCAATGGTCAAGTCAACCTTGGTAATTCTAACGGCTCTCTCTTTAGATCTTTTTTAAGTTACTCTTTATGCGATTTCCGACATTAATGTCTCCGAAATTTTAGGAATGCATATTTTAATAAACATCTAACGTCCGGTACTTCAATTTCTTAATTTCTAAGCTTCCGTTTGGAAATTCAATGTTCTATGCTTTCAGATTCCTAAATTTCAGGCATACTCCAAGTGCAAATCTCCCGAGACATCTCCGCACTTCCCACCTCCGCCGCATCATCATAGTCATTTCATTTCCCTTTTTTCGAAAATCCCACTCCAATCTCCAGCCTGGGTCGTGCTTCTTTATTTGGGGAATTGTGCACGGTTGTTGAGAAGTGCGTTAGAGAATTTTTAGCACAATTTTCTAGAGATGATATTTTGTCAATTTCTTTCTATAATCATCTAACGGTCCACATGGGTCTACTAATCTAACAAAAATTTTGAATAATCTTGAAGAGTCAAGAATTAAATAGGTGAATAAAAATCATAATAAATTAGTCATCGATCAAATAAAAAAATTTGAATAGTGCAAGAGAAATAAAAAAAATCAGTTCTTATGAATTAGGTGATAGTCCCGTTTGAAAAGTTCAAATCTTTTTGCTTATATGGACCAATAAATAGAATTTAGTTACTATAAATTAGATCCATATACAAAATCGATTAATTGGATCATAGAAGCATACTTTCCGAAGATCTCATCGGAATTTTTCATGTTTGTTTTAATAGACTAAAATATCAATCAACGACAAAAATCAAATCTTTATTCAATTAAGTGGAGTCAGTTATGTGAATTATTTTACGTTTCTATATTCTATTTCATATTACACATATATCTATGTGATTATTTTTTTTATATAATAATAAATTTTACTAAGTGAAGTCAATAATATGAATATTTATACGTCATTATATTATATCTTGTATTATATTTATACGATAAAAATTAAAATATCGATCCCTTTATTAAAAAATAAAAATAGTAAATCTGAAACGGACTACACATAAAATTCCATAATTTAGTCATTGACTTATTTCTTTATTCTTAGCCAGACCCATATGATCAAGTGCCTCCTAGCTTAACCTGACCCACCGGAATTCACGAGTACTCAAACTGGTATAATTTACCTTTTTTTTCGTCAACTTATCTAATCAATAAGTTGAGTCAATAGCCACTGAGAAATATTATACAAATCCCTAATCGTCAGTGCTTGCGTATGGATCTATCTACAGATTTCCTTAACGGCTATCTCTACAAATGACTCTCTTAATGGTTCATAGACTTTATTACCCCGCAGTCTGCTCATCTCAACGCACTTTGCTGTATTTTCTAAATTTATACCCAATGGAGATCTGCAGTCGGAGGAATACCATCCCACTCAGCCTTTTCCTTTTCTTCATGATAACTATTTAGACTCCCCATTCTAAAGTTTGCAATGCTATTGACAAAGAAGCATTACTTGGTTTCAAGCACAAAATCACTTCTGACCCATCGAATTTGGTTCAGACATGGACATCTTCCTCAGATTGTTGCAAATCCTAGGAGGGTGTTACCTGCGACTCATGGGGTCGAGTTGTGAATGTTTCAAGGTCGGGTCTTATGACTGGCAACGACTTTATTATGGATACTTCAATATCTGGTGCTTTGCTCCTTCGCTTGGAAACATCACATTTCTTAGACTACTAGACCTTAGCAATCTTAAAGAGCTTAAAGGTCCAATTCCACAGTAATTTGGCAAGTTGACTCATCTTACTTTTCTCGTTTTGGATACAAACAAGCTCACTGGTTCAATTCCCACATCTTTTCGATGCCTAACAAGGCTCCAAAAGCTCTATCTAAGTAACAATTATGTCTCTGGTGTTATTCCTCCTCTTGTCCTCGGCTCTCTAACCTCACTTTCTGAACTGGGTCTCTCCGGAAATCAGCTATCAGGCTCAATACCGTCTACTATTGGTAAGTTGGTATCATTGGTTAAGCTCGATTTTTATGGAGACAAACTGTCTGGTAGTATTCCTCCATCCATTGGCAGGCTCAAGAATCTGAAGTACTTGGATTTGTCTGAGAATCAAATAACCGGAAGCATTCCTGAATTGTTTGGTGGACTTTCAGGATCAGTACTTCTCTATCTCCACCAAAATCAGATTACTGGAAGCATTCCTTCTTCGATTTCAGGACTTGTTTCTCTGCAATTCTGTAGGTTATCGGAGAACAAGCTGACAGGTAATTTACCTCCATCGGTTGGGAGGCTCCCAAACTTACAAAGACTAATCTTGGAAAATAACAAGCTTACAGGAAACCTGACAGCAACTTTAGGACACCTCAGTAGTCTCAGCGATATATTTTTTTGCAAACAACTATTTTGTGGGCAAAATCCCTTCGAGTTTTGGGAATTTGGGGAGCCTTCAGACGATAGACTTGTCTAGAAACAAGCTCTCTGGCCCAATTCCTCCTCAGCTAGCTAAATTGAAGAATTTGCAGTCTCTGGACCTGTCTTACAATCCTTTGAAAACTAGTCAGATCCCTGAAATCTTTGCAAAAATGGATAGTTTTAGGTTCATGTTGGCGGGAACTGGAATAGAGGGGCAGCTTCCAAGCTGGCTAGCTTCATCATCAGTGTCAATTCTTGATTTATCAAGCAACAGGTTATCAGGAAAATTACCTCATTGGATAGGAAACATGACAGGCCTTTCATTCCTCAACTTGTCAAACAATGGATTTCACTCAGCAATACCGGCCAAGTTCAAGAACCTTTCACGTCTAATGGACATTGATCTTCACTCCAACAAATTAACAGGGCACCTAAAAACAATTTTTGGAAAAAATGTGCAAGACCCATTTGGCTATTTCAACTCTATTGATCTTTCTTACAACAATTTCACTGGTCCTATAGATGAGGACACTGGAGAGAAAACTGCCTTGGCTTCTATTGAATCTTTGATTCTCTCACACAATCCTTTTGGCGGTTCAATACCAAAATAACTTGGAAAATTGACAGGATTGAAGGTTTTGAAGCTTGCAGAAAATGGACTTGTTGGGAACATACCGGCGGAGCTTGGAAATGCTGGGGAGTTGAGTACAGTTGTTCTTTCACAGAACAAGTTGTGCGGCAAAATCCCAAAGAATGTGCTGAATTTGTCAGAGCTGCAGGAGTTTAATGTGTCCAGCAATCGACTAAGTGGAACATTCCTCCTCACAAGGCTTTAATTCCTGTGTCTGCTTTCATGGACAATCCTGGCTTGTGTGGTGCTCCACTCCCTCCTTAAAAGCACTCTTAGCACTCAATTTATGGTTGCTTTTACCAGTTCATCAATGTTGTTATAGTGTTTCCGCAAACACATCATTTGTTTTTTTCACTTCTCTTGATTATGGAGTTCTTGAAGTCTATTTATCAAAGAATTATTGACATTACTTTCCTCTTCTACCTATATTTGAACTCTTGAACACGTTTAGAAATGGTTGAATTATCTCTACTGAATATCTCTTCAACGTGACATGATATAATAATTTATAATCTACAACCGTATAAAATTTTTCCATGACTTTATCACATCACTATAATTTACGATAGTCTTCTTCCATCATTCACGAAGTCTGATACCGCCATAAAAACTGCCGTCGGTATTGTTGTGTAGATTTAATAGTTTTATGGTTCATATTTTGAATTAGGTTCATTTCTGTAATTCCATTAACTGAACTGTAAATAGGCCCACCCCAGATCATCTGATTCAAGGGCTTCCCATGTCTACGGATTGAAAGCACCGACAAAAAGGATTAAATGATAGTCCAAAGCTAGTGGTTTACAGCGTTCAAGGATTAAAAGTAGAGAAGGCCCTCGAAGCCTTTGTAAGAGGACAGAAATTGGAGGGGTAGGGCCGGGTGGGGGGGGGGGAATTGTTTCTTATGCGGTCCCTTGATGGGGCCGAAAGCCTAAAAGTCTTTGGGCTGTCTGAATATGTCAAGTCCCCTTCCTCTTTCGCCCATGCACGATGGATAACATTAACAATATTTGTCTCATAACCAGCTTGTTTTTTTTTTTTTTTTTTTTTGGTTGATTTAAATCTGGAATTATCAGGTTGGGAAAGAGAAATTTGTACCATTAGATTGTCCCTTTAGAAACTCTCAAAACTAGCTTTAGTTGGGCAGAACATGCAAACATGTCCTTTCTCTCAGCACATCAATTATTCTTTCCCAGTCCCTCCCAGAACATGAGAGAGAGAGAGAGAGCTAGTTGAGTCTGATCATGGCGCTCCAGATACTCGAACAAAGCAGAGTAACATGCCGCCGTTCTATGAATCAAATAGCCTTCAAAACTATAAAAGACGTGTAACAGAGTCGGGTCGTACTCAAAAGCCCGTGGACTGGACGCTGAAAGTAGCGTTTAGGGGTACTGAAAGTCAAAAATACGTTGCGTCACACGCATGGCCTGCTCCTGCGCTCATATTCTTCTTCCTCACCAGTAAAAAGCAAAGAAACAAAGGACACACTATCCTGGTTGATAGAGTTATTCCGAATAATAATCGAATCACATAAATAGGTCGGCGATTTATTTTATTTTTTTTAGTTTTATATTAATTAACTCAATATTAAGATTGTGATATATAAATATAGAAATCTCTATCTTGATAATTATTATTTTTTTAATAAAAATCAAGTTTTATTCTGATATATTATCACAGACAACTCAATTTTTAAGGTTAAGATATATAATTATGAAAAAAATCAAATTTTCATGTAATACTTCTATTCATGTGGGTGGCTTCTCGCTTATATGCGGATCAAGGTGGGTATTTTAGGATAATCTTCTTGTTCAAATTCTAAGTGTGACTTTTGAAGATACCCCACTTGCTTGTCTTTACTTTATTTATTTATTTATTTATTTTTTACGTTGATTGTAATTTTCTTGAATGAAGCTATTTTTTCAACAGATGATGACTTTGTGTGCTGTGAAGGGCTCCACTCCACTCCGTGCGAATTAAATGTGACCTGTGCGAATTATACCTGACATTTTCTAACAGCTATGATAAATAATTAATCATAATTAAAAATATTAATAAGTAATTAATAAAATTATTTAATAGTTAATAAATTAGTTAATATTTAGTAAAACTGATTAAATAACTAGTAAAAATAGTGTAAATAATAATATCAAGACATATAATGAGTATCGAATGAAATGATATTGAAATTCTTTTTTCTCCCCTTTGTATTCTATCTCCATCTCTAGTCTCTTTTCTCTCTCTCTCTCTAGTCTCTCTCTCCCTCTCTCTTTGGGCCGATTCATGATAAATTGATATCAAAACCCATAATTTTTAACGTAATTAACGGCAGAAGATGATTAGTTTGAGAAATATAAAAAATAACAAAAAATTTGTAGGCAAGGGTGGAAGAAAAAATGGGATGAATATGACAAAAGGATGGACGCTCTCATGACATACATATCGAAAATATTTGATATTGACGGAAATATCAACACTTTAGTTAAAAGGGAACAAGAAAATAAAAAGAAAAGCAAAGAAAATGATAAATAAGAAGGTATTGATATACTTTCTAAGTTTTTCATTTTACCTACTTCTAATGAAGAAATATTGATAGTGGAAGAAGAGTTACAAATGATTGAGAAAAAGCCTATTAACAGTAATTTCTAGTCAAATTTTTCTAAAAATTAAAATTTCAGGATTTATTGAGAAAAATTTTCACCAGAACTAAGATTTCAAGTATTCAAAAAAGAACATGTTAATGGTAATTTTTTATCAAGTTTTTTATGATTGATTTTTTATATTCACGGAGAAAAATCGTGCAACAAAAGTTAATTCAAGAGAGGCCTCTCTATAGTTTCCTATCTCCATATTTCTTCCACCACTCTTTGCTACTCAAGTCAAATCAGTTGTTCGTCTATATCACCTTATCTCTCAATACAAATACAAGTCTTGATTCAATATTCATAAATTCAGAATCACAATTCTTTGTAGCAGCTATAATTATCAACTATAATTAATAATTAATCATAGTTAAAAATATTATTTAATAGTTAACAAAATTGATCAGTAGTTAATAAATTGGTTAGTAGATAATAGAAGTGGTCAAATAGTTAGTAAAAATAGTATGAATAGTAATATCAAAACATATATCAAGTATTGAATGAAATAATATTGGAATTTTTCTTTCTCCCTCTTTGTATTCTCTCTCCCTCTCTAGTCTTTTCCCTCTCTCTCTATCTGGTCTTTCTTTCTCTCTCTCTCTCTCTCGAGTCGGTTCATGACACCTCTCTGAACCACACTTAAACCTGCCCCCAAGCTCTATGTAACATGTCTTGCATGCTTTTCTCGCTTCTCCCTCCAACTTCAAGTTCTGGCTCTCAAAAACTCTGGGCCTGGGCTTGGTCTTGGGTTTGTGCCTAAAAAGCCTTTTCGCAAGTTGCTCTAAATATATATAAAACTACAGTGCTCCGGTTATGGTTTGTAATGGGCGATTTCAACAACATAACAGGAACGAAGGAAACAAGTAACACCAAAGCTACTATGTCAAAGAGAAGTCAGAGATTTAGGAGTTGGTGGAGAAGTTGTAATCTGCTAAATATCGATGCAGGAGGGTCAAAATTTACATGGACTAGAAAATGCCAAGGCAGAGTGCTGTTGCAACAGAAGCTAGATAGAGTCCTGGGAAATATAGCAACTAGACTAAACTACTTTCTGGAGCTGAAAGTCCTCAACTTGCCTAGATTTCATGGATATCACTGCCCTATATTTTAAATACCAAATTGACTAAGCCTCCTCGTAAAAATCTAAAACCTTTCAGATTTGAAGCTGTCTGGTTGACTGACTTCAAAGGAGTTTTTGAGGAAGCGTGGAAGTTGGTAAAAGGAGAGTTATCTCAGGTGATTTAAGCAAACATCAAAAGAGGTCAAGATTTGGAATGGTGTGGTGTTTGATAATATTTTCTCTCGAAAAAGAATTTGGAGGCAAGAATAAAAGGCATTCAGAATTCTCACAACTATGGGCACTCTATTTTCCTTCAGCGAATGGAACGACATCTGATGGAAGAATCCCATAAAGTCTCGAAGCAAGAAGAAATCTTATGGTACCAAAAGTCAATAGTCAAATGGCTAACGGAGGGAGATAGGAGCATGCTTTTTTCATGCCACAACCAAACTGCGCAGGAATTCTTACCGGATAGCAGCTCTCAAGATAGAGGGAGAATGGTGCTACAGGGAAGGAAAGCTCAAGACTCATGTTTGTCAGTTTTTTGCTGACCTTTTGCTGGGAAAAGGGTGGAAACCCCAAGATATAGATTTAATAGATGGATTCAAAAAATCAGGACAGAAGATCATGAAGAAATAACAAAGGAAGCTATAGAAGAAGAGGTGAAAAATGCAATTTTCTCTATGCAAGGAATGAAGGCGGCTGGCCTGACGGAGTTCAACCATTTTTTCTTCAAAAATTCTAGAGAACAGTCAAAGATAGGGTGTGTAGTTTTGTAAACAAAGCTCTCACTGATGGGTATTTCTGTCCAGATATGGCCAAAGCTCATATGATCCTAATCCCAAAACATAAGAGACCCGAATCCGTCTCCGACTTCTATAGAATCTATTTCTGACTTCCGCCCAATTTGTCTCTTGAATACCTCTTATAAAATCCTCACTAAAATCATAGAGCAGAGATTGAGGCCTATTCTTCATAATGTGATAGGAAACCATCAAAAATAGTTTCTTACGCGGTAAGGGGATTTTGGATAAGATAGTGACTCTTCAGGAGATAGTCCACACTATCAATCACTCTAAAAGCAAAAACCACAGCATGATCCTGAAAATTGACCTCCAGAAAATTTATGATAGTGTTAGTTGGGATTACTTAGCTAGGATTCTAGTAGACATGAACATGCCCATCAAGATGGCGAAGCTGATTATGTTCGCTGTTTCCACCGGGAGACCTCTATAATATGGTTTAGGGAAACCCTTCCTCCTATTAAAACAGGGAGAGGTTTGAGGCAAGGGAATCCTTTATCTCCTTATCTGTTTATTTTGGTGATGGAAAGATTAGCACGCGCGATCCAGGAAAAGTGCGGAAAGGAGTGTGGAAGGCCGTTAAAGTCACAAGAAGGGGCCCTAATGTTTCCCACTTATTTTTTGCTGATGATCTTCCCCTGTTTGCAGAAGCCGAGCACTTAAACCTCAGCAACATTGTCAGCTGCTTAAAGAAGTTCTCAAAAGAAAGTGCTTTGTGCATCAACCCGAACAAATCAAAGCTTTGGATCTCCCCCAAGGTTCTGATGACTCTCAAGAATTCCCTGGCTAGTTGCAGTAATTATTCCCTTACTTCGGATCTAGGGAGGTACCTAGGGGTGCCAGTCATGCATGATAGAGTTTGCAGGACTTTCCATGGGCAGGTGGTAGAAAGAATCCAAAACAAATTAACTGGAAGGCCAACTTATTGAGCACGGCAGCTTATTCAATCTGTCATAGCTGTTATCCCTCTCTATAATATTATGCAATCAGCTCGGTTATCGAGTGAGGTGTGTAAAAAGATGGATAGGCTAAATAGAAGTTTCCTATGGGTTACTTCGGAGGATGGTAAAAAGGCGCACTTGGTCAGGTGGGATAGAGTTTGTACTCCTTGAAAAGAGGGGGTTTGGGTGTAAGAACCATGAGAGATTGCAACAGGGCTCTACTCACAAAGTTGGGATGTAGACTTATGAAGGGAGAGAAGACTTTGTGGTGTGAGATTTTGAGAAACAAATACTTAAAAGGGGCAATCTTATGGACCAGCGCAGAAGGAATGGTAGTTCTGCCGTGTGGAGAGGAATTCTGAATAGTAGGGGGTGTCTTGAGAAGGGCATGAAATGGAGACTAGGAGATGGTAACAACATAAGTTTTTGGCATGATAGGCGGGTAGGAAAAGACAAGCTTGTGGACCATGCTACATTTCCTAAGCACTTGTGTATTAAGGACATAAAGGTTGGTCAATTTATAGATGAGGAGAAAAGATGGAAGATAGAAGATCTAGCTGAAATTTTGCCTAGAAATAAAGCGAAGGAGATAAGAGCGGTAATGATTCCTCATGGGGAAAAGTAGGGAAGATAGCATGGATTGGAGTGGGACTGCGAATGGGGAGTTCTCAGTTGCTTCAGCGTACTGGATCCAAAAGGAGGATAGCAGCAGACAGGAAACAGGTAGAGAAGAATGGAATTGGGATTGGAAAACCAAATGGCCTGAAAGGGTCAAAGTTTTCATTTGGCTTGCAGTACAAAACAAGATTATGACAAATGAAGAAAAGAAGAGAGGAATAACAGCGTATGGGATCTGTCCTATATGTAAAGGAGAAGATGAGACAGCACGCTCTTAGAGACTGCACTTTTGCGAAGAGAATTTGGTCTCTGGTTGACAAAAAAAATGGAAGATCTGCATCATTTTTGGGAAGCTGATATAAGTAGTTGAATGAAGGCGGGGGCGGCCAAAAAATATATGATGGACAGAAAAGAGAGTGATCTGCTCTTCGTCGTAGTGGTTTGGATGATATGGAAAGCGAGATGCAGTCTCATCCATCAATGGGAGGTGAAAAGTCCTCAATTAATTGTCAACATGGTAGTGAGCATGGCTAAGTGCTGCAGTAGGGTGGCAAGCCCGAAGACGCAAGACCTCAAAAACCTGGACTTGTCCTTGGATGAGGTGGATGCAGTGGCTATCAAGCACGTCTTCAGAGAGGCGAATCAGTGCACAGATACTCTTGCTAAATTGGGTCAGATGATGCGGGGAGTTCATGAGTTTAATGATCCTCTGATGGAGCTAGTGTTGCTGATAAACACAGAAGGTATGGATTGTGTGTCCTGTGCTATGTAGTTTTTTCGCTTTCGTTTGGCTCTTTGTTTGTGTTTGTTTTGTCTCGCCATTGTACCAACCAAAAAAAAAAAAAAAAGAAACTACGGTGTGCTCCAGGTTAGAAAATGATTTTTTTTTCTAGGTTTTCACTATCGATATTCATAGTTATATTTTGATTACTTTGACTCGAATGTATGTGAGGCTCTATTTAAGAGATGGCTCTTATAGCATAATTTTTTTTTATTTTTAAGTTTTAAATACGATATTTAATTAAAGAATTTAACATTTATCTCACTGGACCGGCTGTACTTTGATAGAAAAGATTATTTAAAGCAGACATTTTACGATCAGTGCAAATCTTTGATTTTGCCCAAATAAGAGTTCGATATGATGCCATTGTATCACCAGTAAAAATATTTCTTTCGTTTTCTTAGTCATCTCGAAAGTAATGGGATTCCTTCAATTGGCAATCATCTTTTGAGAATAGGTCACTTTATCTTGGTTTCCTACCTGCGACCCTTCCCCCACATGCCACAATATATATAAAATGGTGAAAATGCATGGAATAGCCCTTTATAGCAACCTGGGTTGAAACCTTCCTAAAAAAGATGTCATGGCAAGGATGCAATAAAAACTGATCCATCTTTCTTTAAGATATCATGGGATGCCATATGTTTTTTTTTTTTTTTTTGGTGAGGAGGGATGCCATATGTTGTTTCATCATAGCTTTTGGTAATATTCTTTATGGAGAAATATTCCAGGTGAAGTTCACAAGTTTGTCAATAAATGAAAAATGTTCATAGCTATATTCAGTCTATCTTATATGGGTTACTTTTGGGTGAAACTTGCACGAGCCATAAATGTCTCTTGCATAGAACAAAGATTAGAACTTTTGGTTTCGTCAATGTCCATTCAAAGTTGTTTTGAATTATAATGTGCCTTCGTAAAAATCTTAAGTTTTTTGTGTTTTATTTGTGCACGTGCTGATGGCAGTAGTTGAAATTCTCGCCGTTGAAAAAGTATAAGATTTTGTTTAAATTTAAAGTTAAGGATGAGATAGGGCTAAGTATGATTAAATACGAAGAAAATAAGAAAGAAAAACATAGAAAATGTTTCGTCCAAATGAAACCAAACCGTCCGGTGATAAAACAAGAGCTGTCCGTAAATATGAGAAACTGACAAAAGGTAAAGTTCTTAGGTATTTCCCAAAATTAGCACTATTCATGTGGGTTTTTTTTAATGATAGGATATTAAATTTTCTTTATCAATATCACATATTCAAGTTTTGAGAATGAAAAAATTGACACCAAGATATCTAACTCCTAAATTAAGTAACATAACTACTCGAATCAAATTAATCGAGTTTTCAAATATTCATAATTAAATAAGAAAAAAATATTCATGTGTGCTGCAGATCAATGGGATTCAAGCAATGTCCGGTCTAATTATACAAACACTTTGGTGTGACAAACTATCTTTATCATGTCTAAGAGAATAGTTTAATAATTAAAATTCTCTTTTCTAATTCTTTGATTCGAGATTCAAGTCTTATATGACCAAAAGAAGAGAGAGAGTTTTGGACGTAAATTTAAGGTTTTGATTTGTAAATGTATAAAAAAGCCAACCCAAGGCATATGCATATGATGCTACAACAAAAGAAGATAGAGATTTGACTTGCGTAGAACATTAGAATTGGCAAAACAAAGTTTCCAACTTTTATCAGAAACAATGGTAAATAGCATCTCTTTTGTGAGGTCTCTATCCATTTATATTAAGGGTAAATCGCAAATTGACTAAAAAATTTGTCCCTTTTCAATTGCCATGCAAAATAAAAGCAATTATGATTTCTTTGTCGCTCAAACCATATACATGGGCAGCTAGTCCATTTTCATTTTGAATATTAGGGATGAAAAAATAATATCAATATTAAAATAAAGATACGACTAAAATCATTCAATTTTGATTGTATCTGACCCTAGTTTTTTAGCTTTGAAGATGAGCATTGCTCCGGAACATTTTACTTTTATAGTATCCAAAATTTATAAAATTTTGGAGTATTTAAAAATTTTCTTTTTTCAATAAACTTAATCGGGTAAATCTCATTTTTATAATGCAAGCCGAATACATTCAATTTTAAGTATGTTTAGTTCTAATCAAATTTACCCATATGAACGAGTTTATATACTCATTTAATTTTTTTGATATAAATTATCGATATTCAATAATTATGTTGATTTTGATTAAATTCGAATAAAACTTTCTAACTTTTTTTTATTATATATAAAATTTGAATTCGAAATTTTATTTAAAAGATATTATTGTTATATCTGATCTTCTAAGGGTTTTTTATACTTGTTTAATTTTATATATGAGTTTAAAAAGATAATGTGTATGTTTAACTTTTTTAATTAAATGTTTAAGAATATATCACAAACCTAGACCGAGTAAATTTTGATTGGTGAAGAGGTATTTATGTTATTCAAATTTGATTGGTTCAACAAATTAATTCCGTACCTATGTAGGGAGGTTGACATTTTTGGATACATGGAAATTTCTGAAGATTCCGTACGGTTTTTTAATTTTTGCTCAAAAAAATTAAAAATGGGAAATGGCAATCTTGCAAATTAGTCGAACACTGATGGCTAATTTGGAACGTTTCGGGAAGTGTGGCGAGCGCTGCGAGAATTTGTTTTCTCTCGTTGAGAATTTTTCAAATTTTGAAAAATAAAATTAAAATAAGGAAATTGAATTTGGAAAATTTGGAGGGCCGTCAGAGGAAATCAATTTCGCAATAGGAAAAGGACACGTCAACGGGATACGGACAGTGGACGGCTGAAATTGATTTGGCAGCCGGCTGTATGAAGTTTTACCCCGGCTCTCGTAGGACCGAATCGAGTAGATTTACCGAACCCTTATTGATCTAGTAAGAAGGATATTAACATCTCATATTAAAAATATGAATTTGAATATTGATAGTAATAAAAATGATGTTGAGAGTGCTCTCTCTCAATTAGAACCTGATAATAACTCGACTTAGATTAATCGAATTAAAACTCTAGATAATCAATGATAGACCAAATTCAGAATACAAAAAAAAAAGAATCGAGTAGATTTTGAGTCACTTGTAAGTCGCTCAATTAAAAATTCAATTTGATTTGATTTTGATTAAATTTAAATCAAATTTAAATAATATAATTTTAGATTTAAAAATTTATCGACCAAGTCAAAAATATATATTAATACATATTACATATATTCATATACTATTATAATACAAAAATTAAATTGAATAAAAAATATTAATCAAGTTATATAAATTAATAAAATCGAGTTTTTGAGTTGATTTTGAATTTATAAATTATAAACGAGTTAAATTTGAATTATATTATTATCATTCGCCAAATTCAAGTTTGAATATAGGGTACTCGGGATGGACTCGAATACACCCCTAGACTCTCATTTCTCAAATTCAAATTCAAGTTTGTTGGATTTGCCTTAGAATTAGAGAAAAATCAGGTCAAATGTTTTTATATAATAAATAATTTACGTATATCTGTATTTACATATTATATTTGGTTTAAATTATTAATAATATATTATATTTTATGAAAAAAAAATTATTTCTAAGTTAAATATACATTGTATATTTTTCTCTGTTATACATCTGAAAAATATTTATTAAATTTTTTGCATTGTTTTTCAAATTTTGTAGATAAGTAGAGTTGTCAAGCCCCATCTATACCGAAGAAATTCGCTCAGGAGCCAAGGTTCAAAGTTTTTTTCATTTTTTCTTGGATTTACAGCTGACAAATTTGAAAGAGAAAATTAAGATTAGAGTCGGTCGAGTTTAGATAAAATCTTCGGTATGAAAAAAATAATAATAATTGCAGTGATGCAAAGGTAACTCTTGTCAAAATATGATATTTTTTACTTTAATTAAAAATATTATAAGTAAAATAAGATAAATTTAAATCAATTTAAACCAATTTAAGATTAGAATTAGATAAAAAGTTTCAATAAAAAAAAAAAAGAAATATAGTTAAAAAATATTATTAATAAAATAAAGCAAATTTTAAAATAATTTAAATTAAGCTAAAATCTTTGTTATTCATTAAGGAAAAAAAAAATGGTATTTTGCAAACAATTCTATATATATATATTTTTCTTTCAAAAGGCTCTTAGGAAGACGTATTAGATAATCATTAATCTAATCACACCTACTAATCAACTAATTCAAACTAAGATATCGGATGCATTACATTCATAAATTTTGATCTGAAGTAATCCTCTTCTGATAGGCTTTTGCTGTCGTCTTTGGGTTCTCCGCAAGACATAATCCTCGAGTTCTTCGGATAATAATACAAAAAGTGTTAACAATAAGAGGAAAAAAATGATAAATCCTTTATTTCTATTAATGTCCTTGTGGGCAAAATGGCATGATCAAGACTATTCCAACTTATGTAAATATAACATTGCTCGATAACATTAATTTTTAGTTGGTTTCGGGGGGTGTTGTATGTTAATATTTTTTAAATAAAATCTGAAAAATTTTTGTGTATAAAAGAAATAGGCGTAAAAAAATTTTATCATTCAGAATTCAATAATCAATTGAAGAATCATAGACTACAATATAAAGCCCTCAATCATGCTCTTGCTAGTGACATAGATCGTAGAGACTCTCATTGAATAAGGGAAATTTTTCTCTCCACGAAAAAACAGGCAAAATAAAAAATATCCCGATGAGTCTAGTTTTAATGAAACCGATGAAAGTATAGTTGTGCTCCAGTTGAAAGGGTAAAGGTTCTACAATGAAGAGTCTGTTTAAAACGAATTTAATATAATTATCAGATATCAATTTTATTAAAAAAAAAAACAAAAAAGAAGGCATTGCACAACAAAGTCTAGGATTGAGTGATTATGTTAATATTTAGATGGCGCTTGAAATGATATGTAAAACGAAAATGATGAATACAACATAGAAAAATGTTTTTTATTTAGCTTATAAAGAAAGAGACAAAATTAAAAATTATTTTTATTTTCTTTTTATAAGAATACTGAAAGGAAAATTTTAATGATTTTTTAAAAAAATTTTACATCTATATATTTATAAAATTTTCATTGCACTCCGTCTGTCCTGAAAGATTCCAAGCTCGTCCAGCTTTAGAAAGAATATCTATAAAAGATTATGCTTTAGATTCTGAAATTGCCCTTGGATGAAAATAAAATTCCACTATCATTTCGTCGGCCTTTGCAAGTTGGCGACAAAAGCTGGTCCCTAAGCGTCCCGGGCCGCAAGCCTTTTGTCCTTCGCTTTGGATTCAAAGGCAGGCCAATGAGCCATTTTGGTCATTCTAAGGGTATTTTCGTAATCTTCTTTATCACTAGGGCAAAAGTTTAGTAATCCATCACCCAAATTTGAATATAAAGTAAGTTTGCTTTCTGCTACAAATAATCGCTCTGATTAAGAAGCCTAAGAGGGGATGGTTTATAGGAAGGATTGATACATATGACCTTATCTTGTTTCAAATTGATTCAATTTATTTTTATTTTTATCTTTATTTTTATTTATTGTAACATGACATAATAAAAATCGAAAATATAGAGTTTTATAATTAGAAAATTTAATTTTTTAAAACAAGAATAAAATAAATATTATCCGAATAATCTTTTATTAATCTTATCTAATTTCAATTAATGTGAATATTCGACTTAAATAAAACTAAACTATGCTATGCTTGGTTGAAATGATTAAGAATATTTCTTTTATTTGGTGAATAAAAGAAGTAGGTCGTACTCATAAGGCCTAGTCATGCCATGTGTTCAAGATAAATGGAATAAACAATAAAGTTGATTTTAGATAATCATTCTTCTCCTTATTCTTTTTCTATTGTTATATGGAGTGTTTGATTTTTCCTATACTTCCATATTTTCTTCTAAAATAATTGATGAAAAGTTCAAACAAAAAGAAAGGGGGAGGGGGTACTTTTTCTCAAATTTTTTGAGAAAAATTTTATAATCCAACAATCTTTTGAATCATTATTCTTAAAATTATAATCCGATCACCGGTATCTGATAATCATATTAAATTTGATTAAATTCTATTCGAATTGAATTAGTCACTTAAGATGTAAAGTGATTTTCATTAATCATATTAGATTCGATTAAATTTATTTTAAATATGGTTGGATTTTAAGGATGCAAATCTTTTCCAGAATTATTTTCTTCACATAAAAGACTTGAATTTGAGAAATTATTTAAATAAATCGGTGTCCCATCACTGGACTAATTAGCCATTGATATATTTTATACTTTTATTAAATAAATTATACTCATTATTAGAATTCAAACTTGATTGCTTGAATGAATGCATTGGATATAGTAACCATTAAAGTATGCCTACTGATACGTTATACCTTTAATCAAAATTATTATTAATAATAGTAAGTTATGAACCGCGCTTTAAAATAAAAATAAAATTTCATAATCTTTTCATTTATTAATAATTTTTAATGAAAAAATTACAAACATGCCATTCTAATGAGGACTTCATTAGGGGTGTGACATGTTTGATTGGGTTGTTTTACATGATGCGGTCTGCCATGCCCCCCCTGAAGTTCTCAATACCAATCATGTCATGCAATTCTAGTACATGAACATGAATAATTATTATCCTAGTAAAAACATTAAAAGAAAAGTGAAAAAATAGGAAGATAAAAACAGGGGGGCGGTTTCGTGGGTAATCACGAAATTTGGACTCTGGTGGGGGTGGAAACGTGGGCCCAAAACCAAAAAAGAACCAAATTTTAATCTCACTTTCCCAAAAAAAATTCAAAAATTCAAAAATCGAAATCTATCCCCTCAGGAGGGTCCAAATACTCTAAAAACCATTTTTCCAAAATTATTTTTTCAAAAAAAAGATTAATAATAATTCATATTTATTTTTTTTGTTGTGTGTGCATGCTGGGGTCGGTAGATGCTGTCCGACCTGGGCTTCTCTGTGAGGGCTCAGAAATCAGAAAAGTCCGGTCAGTCTTCAACAACTGCACTGCATCAACAAAAGAGGGTGAGAGAGAGAGAGAGAGAAGGGCAAACTGGTAATTATGGATTAATTTAATTTAGTATTTTTTGGTGGAAAATTCATAGGAAGTGCCGTTAAAAAAAAAATGTACTGTGAAACGTAGTTTTGAAAAAAAATGTAAATAATAAATAAAAAGATAAAACCCCCAGAAACAGAAGGGTAGAGAGAGAGAGAGAGAGAGAGAGAGAGAGAGAGAGAGAACAGGCTTTTTTCTTTGTTCTCATTTTTCCTATGAGGCGAGGAAAAGAAATACAGAAGAGAACAGAGGAGCATTGAAATTGAAACCCCACACGGACAGAAACAAATACACATTCACAATACGCACATACACATACAAAATAAGGAGGGAGGGAGAGAGAGAGAGAGAGAGAGTGAAAAGGAAGCCCTCTCATTCAATGCTTTACCGAACTCACAACCCTTTTTTCATCCCTTTCAACCCCTTGCTCTCAAACCCCAATCCTCCTCTTCCAACCTCTCTTCCTCTCTTATCCTCTCCTGCTTACTCTCAGGTACATCAATTTTTCTCTAACTCAACACACAGACATTCCTTCTGGGTTTATATTTTTTGGTGGTTTGTATATTTTTTTATAAAGAGAAAATTTTCTGGGGACAATGGTCTTTTGGGGGGTTTTCGGGAAATATATATATATTTTTTGAATTTTTTTCTAAAGGTGTGATTTTTAGTAAATATTTTGAAGAGATTTTTAGTGGGGTTCGTGTTTTGCAGGCGAAAGAAGAAATGGAATGTCTAGAAGCAACGGCGATGAAGAGTTGTTTGAGACCAGAGATGGGGTTTTTGAAGCCACAAGTGATTTTGGAGGACACGCAAAGTGTTGGTGCTGATGATTTTTCTGTGGATGACCTTCTTGACTTCTCTAATGAAGAAACTGAAAATGGGTTTCTCAAAAATGAAGAAGAAGATGAAGAAATTGAAGAGGAGGCCATTATTAATTCTTCTCTCACCAACCCCACCACACACTCTCCCTCTGCCCTCAAACACGACTTCGACTCTCTTCCTTCCAGTGAACTCCCCGTTCCGGTAAGCACAAAACCCCAAAATCTCCCTTTTTCTCTCTATAAATGCTTATATTTTTACTCTTTTCAGGCGGAGGATTTGGCAAGTCTAGAATGGTTGTCACGTTTCGTAGAGGACTCTGAGTTCTCGGTTGGGTATGCAACCGGAAAAGAAACAATAGAGAAGAAAACAGGGGAGAAAGAACGGGAACCGGAACCTGAACCGGAACCGGAAAAGGTAAGTTTGATAACTCTGGTTCAGACAAGAGCAAGAAGCAAAAGAACTCGAAGTGGTGGTAGGGTTTGGTCTCTCGGGTCAACGTCTGTAAATGAGTCGTCATCTACGTCATCAACATCTTCCTCGTCCTCTCCTTCA
The DNA here is from genome assembly GCA_033439265.1 of Dillenia suffruticosa. NCBI lineage: Eukaryota > Viridiplantae > Streptophyta > Magnoliopsida > Dilleniales > Dilleniaceae > Dillenia > Dillenia suffruticosa. The sequence goes on along the minus strand of JAVTVX010000012.1, from coordinate 1,131,610 downwards.
ACTTCCTCTTGGCTCATTTTCACTAACACGTGTCCCAACATGGAACCACTTTTCCCTGTTGAACCAAAACCGCCGGTTTTGAAGAAACAGAAGAAAAAGTCGGTTACGGACGTTTCCGGTCCGGGTGGTGGTTCAAATCATTCGACTCAACAGAGAAGGTGCAGCCATTGTGGTGTCCAGAGGACACCTCAGTGGAGAGCCGGCCCATTGGGTGCTAAAACTCTTTGCAATGCCTGTGGGGTCCGGTTCAAGTCCGGTCGACTCTTACCCGAATACCGACCCGCTTGTAGCCCGACTTTTTCAAGCGAACTACACTCGAACAACCATCGGAAAGTTTTGGAGATGAGAAAGAAGAAAGAACTGGCCGGATTTGAACCCGGATTGACTCCGGTTGTCCCAAGTTTTTGAACCCCTCTTATTAGGTCAGTCAGTTTTCTACTTTCTTATTAGAATATTTTTAGATACCCTGTAGTATGTGGAAAAAAATAGAAACAGTAAACCGGATTATTGAACCCGGTCCGAGAATTGTTAGATGGGTTAAAATTAGTGGATAAGTCCGGTTCGAGTGTACATTTTTCATGGTGGGTGAGGTGGGTTAGTATGGGTAGGTTTTTTCAGGCTTGTAACGGATTGGGAAAAACTTCAGCGTTCCTTTTTCCTCTTCCTTCTTATATTGATTATTATTTTCAAATTTTCTTTAATTTTGCTTTTGATGAGAGAGAGAGAGGTGGTGTGGTTTGATTGGAGTTTTGAAACCGTCCAACCATTTTGGGGAGACCGTTGAAAAGCGAAAACATTATGAACTCCAATGACACGAGGATTTCTTTACAATATTTAATGTTTATTGATTAATATTTAATTTGGGAACCGGTGGTGTAAGCATCAAAGGAAAAAAACCTACAATGATCATGAACGTCAACTGGGGGGTTCTTGTGTTTAGCGTTTTAGCGTGACTCCCATTATAGCCCTTCGAAGGGTCACCACCTTAAAGGAGCTCACCCATTTCAAATTTCATTGCTCTCTCTCTCTCTCTCTCTCTCTCTCTCTCTCTCTCTCTCTCTCCCCGTGTTACCCTCTTCTTAGTTATGGTTATATTGCATATAAAAATCTCCAAAAAATAAAAAGAAAAATACCAAAGAAAATAAAAAAGAAAAAAGAGTCATCAATTTATCATTTAATTGCTCCTCATCTCCTCATAAGAATAGTAAGAGAAAATAGTGACCCTTGGATGGGTACAAATTTGTAGCAACATGTCATGCAACTATAGTAAGTTTCCTTGTCTTTGATGTTTTCAAGTGGGTAGGAATGAATATGGAGACTTAAGGGCCCAAGTTGGAAGCCTCAATAAATGAAATCAAATGCCTGATTGAATAAAAAATTCATTGTAATAAAAAATTTTAATAATCATGATTAGAAGACAGATCAATATTAATCAATCTTATTTTAACTAATTTAAAAAAATAATTATAATTATAATTATAATATTTTGACTTGAGAAATCCGATGGGATGACATGAAGGAAGGTTGCATGGACATGTCACGTGCTAGCTAGGGCCAATCTCAAAAAGAGTACAAGCCAAACAACTGGCAGACCTAAAACCTAAGGAAATCCCCAAAGTGGGAATGAAATTCCAAAGCTACCCCTCACCTTGAGTCATGATTGTCAAGTGGTGAGGTCTTGTGATGGCAATATCCCACCCAATTCCAACAACTCTACCCCCACCCCCACACAGAAAAGAGACTGCAACCCTTAAAAAAATAATAATAATAATTGAAGATGGATTGTCCCCTCCCGAATGGACTTCATTTTTGATTCTCTTTGGAAAGTTCCATCTTGCAAGTTTTAAACTAATCAGGGCCATTGTGCTAAATTATATAAAAAAAAAAATCTTACTTTCAAATATGTTAATACAAGTGGAAAGGTATAAGTGATATTTTTGATACCAGATTTTATTAATTTTTCAAAATTTATATAAAATTAATTCTTTTTACAGGCGTTATGCATATGATACATATAATTTTTGGGTTATCCGGGAATGTTTAATAGTTTTGAAATTTAGTGATTATATAAAGAGTTATATAGAAGAAAGGAATACAATATATATTTTGCTTTAGAAATAATAAAGGAAGTAAAAAATATTTTGAATGATTATTTTTGAATGCGACGATGATTTATAAAACTTTTTTGCTAGCTTTCTCCATTTCATTTAAGCTAAATATCATCTTGCTCATCTTGGACACGAAGATGCACATAAGAAAAATAGAGATTGAAGTTCTTAAGGGGATAATCTAGTGGTATAAATCTATTTTTTAATCTGATAATCTCAAATTTAAATATTTATACAATAAAAAAAAAGAATTTGAAATTGAAATGAGATTATAATTTTTGAGAGCAAAAGAAGTTGTACAATATTTATTTAGATAATTTTTAAAACTATATACATAATTTTATTTTAATGAGTTTTAGGGGGCAATTCCCCCCTTCTCCCCTACTTATGCTTTTGCAAGTGTCATTACTCTTGGGCTCAACTTTGTTTTAATTCTTGAGGTGATCACTTGCTCCAACCAAAGTAAAGTCATTCTTGGCGTATTCAGCAATAATTCAATTAGTATTATCTTTCTTTTTAATAACGCATGTCATGTTTTTCTGGGTCAAAGTTCAATCCTATGGCCAGATGATTGGTGGGTTTTTGAGTTCCAAATGGTTCCCTAGGGAGAACCCGGGGGGGGGGGAGTGCATAATTTGAAAAAGTTAAAACTAGTCTTATCATTGGCCGCCCTAGCAATATTGTTAATTTAAGGAACACCACAGGGTTTTTGCAAACAACAATGATGGTGACCACAGTGATTTTGATTGGCAACGAGAGATTTGAATTCTCCAAAATTTCTTTTAGGTCAAACTTGAAGCCGGCTCCTTCACTAGATTAGGCATGTGAATGAAGTTCACCCTCATCGATTCCACTTGGAAAATGCACTATGTCACCATAAGTCTCTCTCTCTCTCTCTCTCTCTCTCTCTCTGTAGTGCCCACTAATGGTGGCCTCCTCCTCTTTCTCTTATCCTATAGCACTTTTGAGAGTTAGGGATATCTTAATTTCAATCTTTTTGTCGATTTTTTGCCCCATTGCCTATTGTGTGTGACCAATGAGCTTTTGCATTGCACTTGTCCCCTTGTTAGTGCTTCTTGAGCTTCCAAAGCCGATTTACAACTTTTATTTTATTTTTCCTTTTTCAAATTATAGTGGGTCCCTTTCTTAAAAAAATTTATTTTGTGGGTCCAGAGCCAGACTCGATCTATAAATAGCTTCTGCCTACTTATCAGTGTAATTTTTATTTGGTACTTATTGTTCTAATAAAAGAAGGCACCAAATTGGTGAATGCTCTGATTCCTCTGACCCATGTTAAATTCTTGAGTTCAATTGTTGTTGACGATCAGTTCTAATTGGGCTTTGTTAGTAGCCCATTAAGAAAAGTAAAAGCCCAATCAAGTCCACCCTTTTTCTAGGTGCAGCTGAACCTGATGTCCATTCCATGGAGTTCCCAATTTCATTGTCTTGTACTAAAATTATAATATAATTTTTTTACTTTTTTTTTTGGTTTTTACCGCTGTTATCCTAGTTTTGTCCGACTAACCCTGTTCGAATACTGTACAGTCCATTGTAGAGGTTGATTCTTCCAAATCATTTTTCGTCACTCCCAGGGTTCAAACTTGAGACCTCTGGTTTAGGGGATAGAGTGTCCGACCACTCAATTCAAAAGAATTTAGTATATAATTTTTTTTAATATAAACCATAAATATCCGATAATTATATTGAATAGAATTAAATTCAGTTTAAGCTATGTTGGACCCTTGAAAAACAAAATTTTCCCCGTATTTGTTTTCGCTATATATAAGATTCAAATTTAGAATGCCAATGAGTTTTAGTTCAAGTGGCATCTTTCCCCTCCCCTATGTAATAGATTCGTGTTCGAGTCCCAATATGTATAAAAAAAAGATTCAAATCTAAAATTTTATTTAAAACATATCGGTGTCCAGTCATTTGACCAAAGACGTTAGTTAAATTATAATATAATAACATCCTAATATTAATAAATTCAAATTTCTTTTATCTTATTAAGTAAGTTTTAAAGTTGGATCAAAATTTTTTAATAGTGACAATAGCAATCAAATTAATAATGATTATCTAGAGACAACAGAGAAAAAGGATTTTTATTCGACTCCCCCACACAGAAGAAATTTAAATCAACATCAAGAAACACCTTAAAATTTTGGTTGACATACACTCCATTCGTGAGCAAAAGAAGGTTATTAAGATTTGACTATGATCTACCTCAATATCCATTATGCAATTGTAGGCTCATAGAGCACTCCTCAACGTTGAAGGGTGGGTGGGTATGGATAGCATCAATTTATGCGTGTTGCTCTGTGGACTTGATGGGAGGAGGAGGAGGATTTCCTTTTCCACCTCCACAGCCCCAGCCCCAGCAACCACTGCCACTACCACCTCCCCAACCCCAACCTCCACCACTTCCACCCCCACCACCACCTCCTCCTCCTCCTCCTCCTCCTCCTCCTCCACCACCGCCACCACCTCCACCACCACTGCCACTTCCCCATCCATAACCTCCACCATGACCTCCCCCTCCTCCACCTCCACTACCACTGCCGCCACCACCACCACCACCACCTCCTCCTCCTCCTCCTCCTCCACCACCACTTCCTCTTCCGGGTCCTCTTTTATGTGCTTTCCTTTTTCCTTTTTTACCACCACCACCACCGCTTCCTCCTCCACCACCCCCACCCCCACCTCCGCTTCCACTTCCTCCACCACCCCCACCTCCACCTCCGCTTCCTCCTCCACCACCCCCACCTCCACCTCCGCTTCCACTTCCACCACCCCCACCCCCAACCCCACCACTTTCACCTCCACCACCACCTCCTTGCCCTCTTCCCCCACCAACGTTATGCACATTGTTAACACTGTTGGCCACAATTTCCTTACTTGATGTTGCCTTGTTTATTTCATGCACTTGTTTGACTACATGCAGAGGAAACTTAGGAAGAGTACTGGTACTATTTTGTACATTGGCATGCACAACATGAGATTGAGAAACAATGTTGATCCCATCAACTAGACAAGGTCTCAACGCCACTGCAATGAACAACAAGATCCCAAAATCCCAATTCCCTGTTCCCATTTTCTCTGACTCTCTTAAGGATGCAAGAGTAGAATACACAAATTTATAGTAAGTATTTACTTTGTGGCACATAATTCTAATGGGTTCTGACAGCTAGACACTGTCCCAAACACTTGGAGACCACCCCACGACTAGGACAAAAACTCTTGCAGAAAAGGCTGCAAAAAGTGGTACCGAGGATTAGATTATGGCCTTGCCTTGAGTCTAAATTTGTCCCCACTTTGTACTTGCGTTCCAATGAGTAACGCACGCCTGTTGTTTTGATGGGTCATATTCATGCACTCAAAAACTCCAATTTAGCGAAGTCTCTCCGATTCAATTGGGCACTACAATTACAGTCAATTATAATCTTTATGCTAATTGACACTATTTATATCCGTTAATCGCAATCCAACGGTATGATTTTTTTAAAAAACTACACAGAATGATGATGAAATGGTCACTAAAAATATCAACATCTAATGTGTATATCACAGACAAAGAAAACCAATAGATAATTTTTTTTTTGAAAAAAACCAATAGATAATCGGTCTAATAGAATGAGGTATTAGGTTTCTTAATCGAGTTTTGAGTTTAAAATTTGAAAATGAAAAAAATTATATTAGGAGAGCCGTCTTCTAAATAGAACATCTGTATGTGTTCAAATCGGATTAATAAAAATATGATTTCGAATATCTAGGAACAAATAAAAAAATAATATACGGAAAAAGAGATAAGGGGTCTATACTACCATTAAATGTGCAAGTGGGAGGGGAGGAGGTTGAGGTGCTTTTGCTTGACGAATCAAGAAGTGCAATAATGAGGCAAGTGCCACCCACATGATATAAGAAATAGCCTTGATCGATAAGATATAATATGTGGAATTTGAATTATACGTTTGGGTTGGGACTACTAACCAGCACTAAGAGTTGGTGATGAGGGTGGTATATGGGACAAGGGTGTCTCTAATGGGACAATCTAATAGTACAATTCTCTCATTTAATCTAGTAATTTCAGATTCAAATCCTTATAAAAAAAAAAAAAAGGATAAAGGGCTTTTCTTTCCTTGTGCCTTCAACTTCTGAGTGCATTACAGATAGATAACATAGTCCGGGCCATGCTCTTGTTTTTATAGATCATTTACCCTAATGTTGTGTAATCATAACTCCCCCCATGTGACTCAATTTCAACTTCTTCTACCATTTCTTTTTCCTTTTTATTTTCTCTCTAAGCTTGTTCTCATTCTTGTGGACGTGGTAAGAGATGATCCCTGGCTATGCTTAATTTTGTTTTCCTTTGGTTGGCACAGGACCCAGGGCCAAGGGAGAGGATTACTGCAGCTGAACTTGAAATTTGAAAAAAATATATATATTTTAAAAATAATAATAATTATAATCCCATTTTTTTAAATTATAATGTAATGTATGTTGTATTTAATCCTCCAAATATTTAGAATTATTAAAATACTCTACTTGCAGATGGCCTTTATTGACACTAATATTTTCTGAAAGAATTATTCTATATGTTAGTAGGGGCCGGCCTCAAGAAAGAGTGTTATCATTTTAATTATTAAAGAAAATTACAAATAAAAAGCACCATATGTCTATGTTATGTATTTATGTTTTTTATTTGAAAAATAACATTTAAATAACTTTATTTTCTAGTAGGTTACAACTAATATATTTGGACATGTTATGTTTAGATCATATATGTATTATTTATCACGAGCAACTATGACCCATGACTCTACTGGGTACTAAATTCTTTTAATCAAATATCTCGAGTTTAAGTCGTAGGAATGAAAGAAATAGACATCGAGAGAGTCATTTTTTAAATTGGGCCACACAACTGCTCAAACCGGTAGTCAGATTTCCAGGGACTAGTGGTCAAATACAAATAAAAAAGTGCAATTATGTAAAATTTTGACAATTTTAAATGCTATTAATATTAATATTATTGGTATTTTATATTATTTTATTTATAATATTATTTAATTAAAATAAAAAATTCTTTATAGATACACTATTTTTTTTTTAACATGAGATTTGAACGTAAATTATGGAATTGAGAAAGGAGGGTTATAACCAGATAAGTTCATCTTTTTCTTACTTCACTTGCATCATGGGCTTCTGGGGGCCATAATTCTTGTCATGGCCTAGTGTTTTGGTCCGGCAGAGCCGAAGACATGCAGATCAGCTGGTAAAGGCCCAGAGTGCATTAGATTTCACTTACCTTTATTTTATTTTACTTATAATAATTTTTTTTAAATATTTAAATTATAATCATATCTGTAATTTTTTTTTAAAAAAAAATTATCTAATTTCAGTTAAATCTAACCAATTCCCAAAACTGCTCATCTTCTTCTTACTTCATGAATCCCTGCAGAGGGTATGCGAAGGACTCTACCTACTGGAAGCTGTCCAACAATGGCAATTTCACAGTGAGCAGCGCCTACAGGTCCCTTCTTGTTACCTCTACCTCTAGTTCTGAGGAGGGCTGGGACTGGTTATGGAAGGCCAAGATTCCGGAGAAAGTTAAAATTTTCATTTGGACAGCAAAGCTTCAAAAATGTCTGACTAATATGGAGAGGAAGAAGAGAGGGCTCACTGATGATGACCTTCTTAGGACTCTAACTACAGCCTAATCCTAGGAGCACCTCTTGGGTGAAATGGCTCCCTCCTAACCCAGGCGTGATCAAGCTCAACTCTAATGGTGCGGTTTCTAGGTTGTCTAGGAAAGCCAGTGCTGGTGGCCTTCTTAGGAGAGTGGATGGCAGCTGGTTATAGGGATACATTATCAACATTGGAAGCGTGGATGTCCTCACAGAGGAGCTCTGGGGCTTGAGAGAAGGACTCAAGCTGGCCAAAGACCTGAGAATTGAGCAACTTCAAGTTGAAGTCGACAGCTCCTCCCTTGTGAATCTTTTAGCCCTCGAGAAGCACAGACCATCCCCTGCACTTAATTTGCGCAGAATGCAAAGACCTGCTGTTGGAGCTAGGGGGTCAATCATGTCTCACATGTTTTCAAAGAATCAAATAGATGTGCCGACCTCTTGGCCAAGCTGGGCTTCAGTTCTTCCCTTGGAGTCACAGTCATGGATCACCCGCCTCAAGAGCTGGCTCCCCTGCTGCTTGACGATTTGTTTGGTGAAGGTTCTATTGGAAGCATTGTCCCTGGTCCTAGCTGTGCTAGGCATTTGGTGCTGTAGGCTTTTGTTGCTTGTGTTTGTTTTTCCTCCTTTTCTACCAAAAAAAAAAAAAAAACTCCATCATGGGTTTTGAGGGGGCATACATTCTTGTCATGGGCTTGTTTTTTCAGGGGAGGAGGCCCGAGAAATGCAGATCTGCTTGAAAGAGGCCCAGAATTCTTATTCCCCCCAAGAGTTCTTTTCTGTTCAAGCAGGCCCAATCTTTGTCATCTTCTAATTTTGTTTATATTTTATGCTTACAGGTGACAGTGGCCTTCTTGACCAGGAGTTTAAATATATGCAGTTGGTGTACCCGAATAATAGTAAGAAATTGTGATCTCAGAGTTGAAACATTCAAGGAAATTGACCAGAGGACTAAGAAACAACTTCCAAGTCTCGCAGGTTAGTCCAAGGAAAATTTGAACATAGGATTGAATTTGAAGCAATGCAAGGTAGACTTCATGAGAGAGAGAGAGAGAGAGAGAGAGAGAGAATTCATGGAAATCTAAACTAAGGATTGAATTTGAACCAATTCAAGGTAGACGACTTTATGTGTTTTGTTGTTTGGGGGGGGGGGGGGGATTTCATGTTCAAACTCTGATAACAGTGGAAAAAGTTGACTATTGTGTGACGTTCGTTATAAGACCTCTTCCACTGGTAGCAGTTGTACTAGTAAGTCTCGGTGTGAACACTTTTTTGCCCACCCGGCGCTATAGCTTGGCTGTGGCATTTCAACTGGCTTCCTTAGTTTGAGTCAATAGATACAACCTTTTATTCTTAGAAACATCTCAAATACATATTTTTAACATCCCTACATCAATAAAGCTAACTTATATTAGATATATCTTTTTATTTTAATTACCAATATAAATAACACATATTTTAATATAAAAATTTTGATTCTAATAAAGAAAATAGACATGTACAATTGTCGTGTTATAAAAAGTAGTTTTTTTTTTTTAATTTCTTTTTTCTTTTTACTTGAATACTAATATTCAAAAATTCAACTAATCAAGTTCGAGTAACTATAGAATTTAATTATGGGGCTGACTCTTCTTACGTCTATTTTTTTATTTACAAAACTAGAATTCAAGATTTTAATTAAAGAAATCTAATAGTTTGTCACTAAATTCATGTGTTGATTTTTTTTCCACATCTCATTTTTTTTTTTTTTGTTTGATTTCATTGCTTTACTAGTTAACCCCATTATGTAAAAGCTAGCTAATTCACATGAGAAAAGAAAAATGGCTCTGAGGACAAAATTTATTTTGTGCCCATGATCTATTTTCATGGCGATGCTTTACAATTATTGAAGGATTTAAAGGTTTACTGTTTAAAAGTGGTATCCGCCCGTATTTATATTAATGAAACCCTAGAAAACCCACTATAGATAGTGATTTCCAGCTAAAAGAAAATAATGTGACAAGAGGGCGGATCTCAAAAGTCTTCGTCTTAAATGAATTGGGTTCTCACACACCCATGGTCCTATAAAGTTCCTGTTATCTCATAGAGATACTTAATGTTATTGGTAACCGTATTAATTCTTTTAATAAAATTTTAAATATAAAATTTAAAAATAAAAAAAAATCTATATTAAAAGCGTTATCTCCTGAAATAAGATCGATAAATATTTGAATCGATTTAATTAAAATATAATTTTAAATATTGATGTGTCACTAACAAGCACTTAATCCCATAATTCGGTCAGAGCATATCAAATCAAATTCAATATGCGCACTTCTTCGATATCAGATCCCACCGATAATGATGGGAAAGGATATATATAATATATATATTTTTTGGTTGAAGGATATATATAATATATCACTTCAGAATAAAAGGGAGATACAAGAATGAAGCAAGCTTGACATACATGTGACATGCATGGGAGTGAGGTCATTATGACCATGCATGAAGTAAGATATGCCTAGTAGAAGACCAGTTCAAACTTCAAAATGGTCAGAAAAGACGATTACTCAGGAAATTTTCTGTGTCATTAAACATTTGGTGAAAAGGCAAGAGCTCTATTTACCTAGCCTGTCCTCTTCTGAGAAGCAATAGTTATCCTCTGTTAAGTTGGCTAGCAACCTCTATTCGTCTTTTGTAATCGGACGTTAGCCCTTAAAAGAAAAGTCACCTACCTTTTATTGGACTACCTCTCTTTCTGCTTGGTTGACTAAATTTAATTTAAATTGAATTAAATTTTTAAAAAATAAATAATTAATTATTAGTGAAGTGCGTATATCTGGGATACTTAATTGGATAAAGACCCTTGATCGGATGGCATAAGCATGAGTAGATGTTGATAAGATCAACACAAGAAATCTTGAAAGGTTATAGATATAATTAATTGATGTTTGACGTCCTAGTTGGGTTGGGACATCATTAGTGCCTCAGAGATAAATCACAAACTATGTGATCAATGTCTTTTTCCGATCGAGAGTGCTAATCTGTAAAAGCAACACATTCCTTTTCATCGTGTTGGGTTAGGCCCTCTTATCTACTTCCGAACTTGTTGGTTATCTCCGATGTCTTCTTGCACTTCTCCTTTTTTAATTCAAAGGTACTTAAAACCCAACAATGGTAGATGAATCCCCCTCATTTATATCTCATTTGTTTAGGCTTATGCAAAATTGGTCTAAATCTTTTTTTTCTTTTCCTGTACTATTTTGATGGATTTTTTTGGATTGATCACCGATATTCGGGTTATCTAACTAACTCAATCTGAGTATTGTTGAACTTAATTTAAGAGTGGACTCTCCTAATACCTATTTTTTTAATACCCGAATTCGAAATTTTGATTAATAAAATTTAATATCCTATCACTAAATTCACAAGAAAATAGTACTGTTTTTTTGGAGATTATCGGTTGAAGAAAACAATTTTCGAAACTCTTTTTATAATTTAAATTTTCTAATTTATGGGTAAATTTTTATTTGTTAAAATAAAAACTCTAGAAAAGTTAATAAGGAAAGTACCATTTTGCAATTTGAAATTGAAAGCATTAGCATCTAAGATTTGGATTCTAGTCCTTAACATTGCCTTTGCTTGGTATCATATGAGATTAGTTTGTACAATGGAAACGTTCATTTTTTGTGATAGACGAGAAGTGGGGTAAGATACTGCACTCCATTCAAGCAAAGTACAAGGCAAAAGGAAAACCAACTGAGCTCTTGGGCAGGGAAAGATCACAGAGCAAAGATCATATGACTTACCTATATTTCCATAGTGTGTTGCATGTGGTCAATCAATACTCAAACGGTGTTTCTTTTAACTTTTGTTGGTTGTTTTTGGTACCTTAGATTGTACAAAAGAAACAAACGTTGTCTGATTCATAAAGTCCCCACATGATCCAAAAAGTTCAATAGAAGATACTTAGTTGATGCCCATTGTACTCTAAAAGCGTAAAGAAACCAAGAAACATGCCTGGATTTCCATCATTTTGAGAGATTGTTCTCACTCAATCCATTTGTCCCACAACCAAGTTTTACAAATTATGCTCACATTTCCAATTCACATTTTTTTTTTTTTTGTATTTGATCAACTGATATCCAAAAGTATATTCCGACTAATTCGATTCAAACTATTGTCAAATCTCGATTAGAGGAAAACTCTCATAATATAATTTTTTCTATTCTTAATATTCAAATTTAAATTTTGATTAAACGATCTAGTATTCTTTCTACTAAACCAGCTTTTTTTTTTTTTTGTATTTGATCAACTGATATCCAAAATTATATTCCGACTAATTCGATCGAACTACTGTCAAATCTCGATTAGAGGAAAACTCTCATAATATAATTTTTTCTATTCTTTAGATTCAAATCTAAATTTTGATTAAACGATCGAGTATTCTTTCTACTAAACCGGCTTTTCGTTGATTTTCTAATTCACATTTTTAATTCAATCAATCAATTCTTCTATTTCTTTAAAAAATCCTATTTCTTTAAAGAAATCGCAACCGTAACCTCGTTTGGAAAATTGTAATTTCATTCTACTTTTTTAATTTATTTTTAATTTTGTATTATATTAGTTATAGTAATTTTTAACTAAATTAATTTTTGATCAAAAATAAGATTTTATAATTAAAAATAATATAAATTATCATATATCGATAATTTTACAGGCTTCAATTCATCTGAACCTCAACTCTCATGCAAAGAGCACTAGACTCCATTTTTGAATTTTGGATCTACAATTTCTAACACGTCAATAATATATTAATTAAGATCTTATTAATTTAAGGGCTAATAGTATATTATTTATATCCAAATTGACTGCTTTTACAAAAAATAAGGTAAAAGAAAAAGAAATGATTCTATTCAATTTTATACTTTTCTTTTGGCTATAGTTTTCAATTTTATCCTCTTTTTATGTAGGGCTTCCTTTTATTCAATTCTCTTCTTTTTTAAGAAAAAAACATTTTTATTAAAGAGATTCTAGTCGACCTAGCTAAAAGTAATAAATGTTGAGCTCCAGTGAATGTCATATATTTAAAATTATAATATTAATAATAAATAATACCAAGACCTAATTGATCTGATAACTGAATACTAATATTTTTTAAACAAAATTTTAAATTTAAATATTATAAATAATAAAAATAGACCATAGAAGAGTTTTGCTCATAAATATTCAACTTGGGTCGAGTCAGGTTTAGTAAGGTTCAATTAATTATCAGATAACGATGATTAAAAAAATATATAAAATTTTAAAATTTAAAATTATATGTAATAATTATTTTTTATTTTTTTATTTTTATTATACGATATTTGAGTTGTAACGTTTTATTATAATACCTATCAAAGTTTAATATTATTTTTGAAAATTTTAAGGGGTAGTTGTCCTGTCTCTTTTCGTTTTGCCCGGCCATATCGAAACTGGGCCCAAGCCCCTCGATTGTTCCTCTCCATGCAATTAATTATTCCCCTTTTGGGAATATTTCAACCTAATTCTCCGATACGTGTCACGCCAAGCTACGTTGATGCCACGTGTGGAATTTGTGTCCGTGAAATCTGATATTGTTCAACAAGAAGCTTCTTGGAAAAGCAACGGTACACGTGTCGGACGTTTATAAACCGGTGATTTTGAGATGGGCCCCATTATTTTATTAATCTTAATAAGGTAGATTTGCTGCATTCAAAATATTTAATTAAATTCATAATATTTCCTTATCAAAGAGTTGTCCAAGTAATTTCCCTTGATCAGATAAAAGCCCTTTTTCCATCTGATCAAAATATTCAAAACGAAAGCCCTTTTCCCTTGATTTGCTCTTCCTTCGCATGCGTGAAGTTGATGCTTTTTATTTTTTATTTTTAAATTTTTTGGGGTTTTATTTCATATCCATCTTCACCTAATTTTTCAGCTCATTAACACTTGGCGAACTCGAAGTGAATGCCCACGCGTTCTTATTTTGTTTCATAACTAGCCAACAATTCTAATGCCGCCAAAAATAAATATGACCGGACCAAGCTTTCCAAAAAAAAAAGAAACAGTTGCATATAATTTTTTGTTGAAAAAATATTAATTAATTTAATATATTAAAATATTTTATAAATATTTTGAAAATAAAAAAAAATATTTGAAAAATATAATATTGAGAAATTTCTATGAATCACTGCTCATAATTATATCATCGAGATTAAATAAGACTCGATTTTTTGGCCTTTAACCCTGAACCCGTAATGCAAGATATTTTGTGCTTTTAATCAAACTCTTGGGTCTTACAATTTTGCTATTTAAAAAATATCCCACAAAAAAAAGAATTCTCCTTATAATTAGGTAAAGTCCTGCAGAATTATCATTAAATACATAAGCATGGTATCCTAATCAAACAATTAATGATATATACTTATATTTTGGTACCAATCATCCATATTTATTAATTATTTTAAATCAGACTAAATCGGTCTGAGTTAAATTAAACTTTTAAAAAATAAAACTCTTCTCGTATCTTTTTTTTTTTATGTATAAAACTTAAATTTAATATCTTATTTAAAGTATATTAATGTTTAACTATTTGAGCATGTAAATGTTGGTATCAATCATGTGTGCTTGAATTAAGGATAACCTAGATTCTCAAGGGAATAGTTTAGTGATACAAATCTTCTTTTCCTACATTAGTAATTTCAAATTCAAATTTTTGTATAATAAAAAAATTGAATTATAGTTAAGGAAGACATTAGCATTTGCTGCTGTTTTCTATTAGGGGTACAATTTGTGGTTGAGATAAGCATGGTGACCAGTCAATGCATAAAAAGCGCTTTCGGAATTCACACAAACCATTCCCCTGTTAGACCGTTATCTCAACTAAATTTCATTTGTGTTAATTTATTTATTTTGGATGTAATATTCTTAAGTTATAGATTTTTATTAAGAAATGATATATATTTTTTTACAGAGAATATAGTGCTGGTCGATAAAATTAGAGAAGATATTAGTGTTAAATTGGAATTATAAGGGGATACACTAGAATTCATAGATTTAAATTAAATCGATCAAACACTAAATATATGAAATGTATATTTAGTAACAATTATCAAAATGATGACTAATGATTAAGTTAGTAAAACAAACATATCAAAAAATGAACGTTTTAAATATATCGAATTCATCATTCAAAACGATAATAATATAGATAAAGATGTGAATCATAGAATTCAAATAGATTGAATGAAATGGAGGAAAATATATGAAATTCTTTGCGATCACATGATGTTATTGCATTTAAAAATGAAGTTTTATAGAACTATAATAAAATCTATACTATTTTAAGATACCGAGTGTTGAACCATTAAATAATAACAAAAATATAAATTGTTGTAACTAAGATAAGAATATTTATTTGGATATGTGATAAAACTATAAAATATAATATTAGAAATGAACAGATACGTACTAAATTGGGCGTGAATTCAATTGTGAATAAAATACGAGAGTATTGTTTGAAAAAATTTGGACATGTGTAACGAAAACTCAAAAACGCACAAGTTAAGAGTACTGAGAGCGTAAATATAAAAGATTTAATAAAATCTCAAAATAGATTATTAAAAATATAGATACAATATATCCGTAAACATATGATTGTAAAGGGGTTAACTGATGAGATAACTTTAAATAGAAATGAATGGCGTAGAAAAATTCAAACAAATTAAATTATCTGTTTTATCGTTGTAAGTTTATATGGATTTTTTTTTATCTTCCCTAACTATATATATAGTTTTTTTTTATATATTCTATATTTGTTTTTTAAATAACTGATTTCAAAATTTAAGATCAAAATTCATATTGTTATTGTATATTTAAAATCTCAATTACTCTAACCCTCATTTTCTTCAAATAGGCACTAATAGGTTTTTTTTTAATAAATTATTAGTATTTGATAACTATGTTAATTCAACTAAATCTAATTTAATTCATATTAGTTCTTAAGAAATAAATCTCTTATATAAAATTTAAATTTAATATCTTATTTAAAAAATATTAATATCCTATTATCAAAATAAATAGGTATCGTGTACAAATAGGTTTCTACTTGTTTCTTCTCGTTATATTTGCTTTCATCGGCCCAAACTTATGCCTCAACCCAACCACCCGTTACTGATTTTATTCTCTTTTTTTTGATATTGAACCAATCAGTTTCTAAATTTTATCTAATTAATTCAATTCAAATATTATGAGAATCATTAAAGAGTCAACTTTTTCAAATCTTTTTTTTTTGTTATTAGAATTTAAAATTAAAATCTTTTATTAAGGAGTTAAAGTGTTTGATTAGTCAATTTAAAAGAGTTTGATGATTTTATTCTCTCCCTAGACTTTGATAAATTTGCCCAAATGATTCTATAGTCATGCTTGCATATGGACCATTGCTAGTTTGGTGGACAATCTCCACAAGACCACGACAGCCAAACTTTTAAGAAAATGATTTAATTGTTCTTGAACTCCACACCAATCACGTTTTAAAACCTTTAGGATTAATGACCAACTTTTAATTGCATGATAATCACCCATCACTTAGTTTTAAAGGAATATTTGTACTGCGCTCCAATGCTTGTCATATAATTATTAAAACATATAATTTGTTATTATTTTGCTTGAAATTTAAATATTCTCTCTGGGTTTTAATCAAATACAGCTAATCTGATACCAAAATTAGTTTGTAGGTTTTAGTCAAATTTAAGATTAATGACCAACTTTTAATCTCTCCTTAAAAAAATAAAAAAAGGAAAAAGAAACCCTTTTTAGATTGCCTCCAAATAGTATTTCTAGAGGACGCCACATTGACAAGATGCGTAAGCTTTATTCTAAATCAAATGTGAACAAACCAAACAAAACCTCATTGGTTGTGTGGTTAAAATACTCTATTTTCTTAATTAGAGATTTTGAATTCGATTCTTAAAAATAATAAAAAAATATTTGAAAGAGTCAATCCCTAAAATAGGTTTTATAATACTCGAATCGGATTAATCAGATAAAATTCAGATATCGATAATAAAAAAAAAATATGAACAAACCAAGAGTTGAAAGCATCAATTACCCAAATAGTTGCTCAAATGAATAAGATATTTACTTCATTATTCTAAAGTGTTGAATTCGAATCTACTTAATAGAAATTTTTTGCAAGAATGCATAGAATATTATAGATAATCTTGCGATTATTTAGTATATTTGATGAGGTTGTAGCGACAAATATGTAAGAAAAGTAATAGCAATCATTTAATCAGATGATCCGTAACGAAAAAAAAAAAAAAGAAACGTCAGAACAGATTCATAGTTTGATGATTGACAGAACAAACCTTTATCGTCCAAAATGTTATTTTTTAAAAATTTTGAATAGTCTAATTGGAAAGTGATAATTGGATGCTAATTAGTTTTCAGTATTATCATTCCGATGAGTACTAATATTCATAAAAATAATAAAATAATGTTTGATCGAAGAAAAATAAGATTTCAGGTCGATTGCCGGTCATGGGCCGTAGCTCTGTACCGACATAATAATTTTGGTTGGTACAGCTATGTTTTTAATTACTGCCAACCTCTGTAAACAGCCAAGTCAGCATGGTCATACGTTTGTGTCTTGGATTCTTATGCCATGAGGGACATCTTCCAACGTGTGAACTGGGAATTGAGATCAACCCCATTTTCATTTAAACAAAGGTCGACTCTGATGTCAAGACAATCGGGCATCCCAACAACCTTGGAGGACCCAAGTGGGGCATATGGATGACCCACCAACGCTTGACATTCTTGGACTTTTAAATAGGATGGGATACTTCTCCTCGTCCTACGTTTGCCATATATATATATATATATATATATATATATATATATGCATACAATGGTCAATAAATTATTGTACCAGTACAAAATTAATAAAAGATAAGGAAAAAATTTTAATAAATATCTTATAAAATTCTTTCACTTACAAAAAATAAATATAATTTGTTTGATATAAATGTTGGTGATATATGTCTACCTAACAATGGAATTAAACATGAGAAATAATGTAATAATATAAAATCTTAATAATTTATTACTTATTATAACATATTGGATTTATATAATAAACTTATTATTATAAATATAAAAATAAAAAAATTCATTATTTTTAAAATCAATTCATTTGTTATTTTATTATAATACATAATATTTTTATAATTAATTTAATTTTAATATATAATATTTTCTTTCTAACAAATTTACTATTTTTTTCCATAAATTTGAAGAAAGGTTGTTAAGAGTCTCTTATTGAAGAAAGGTTGTTAAGAGTCTCTTATTGATATCGTGTTGATTTAGTCATCGAATATTAATATTTTTAAATAAAATTTTGATTTTAACTCTTATATATATATATAAAAATATACATAAATATAGTTTATATTTTAAAAATCAAATCTGACTTAAATTAAATTTAATCAAAATCAATATAATTATTAAATATCGATTTATATACGTATCTTTGAGAGTCAAGAAGGATCGAGATTCCTCCGTGCTATAATAATCCAATTCAGCTGCGAAGGCATAAAAGAGGAAGTAAAAATAATTAAATTTGTATATTCTTAATAATATATTAATAAACATCATTAAAAGTTGTAAAATATCATTAAAATTTTTAAAAATACTATCTATTTTTATAAAATTATAACATTTATGCAGGGGCAATTGCCTCTCGAAACTTTTTTAAAAATATTTTATTATATAAAATTATAAAAATTATGATGTAAAATGATAGTTGCCCCCGACAAGTTTAAAAATAAATTTATCCTTAAAAAATTAAGTATTATTTATTCATAAAATTTTTCATTTCATAAACAATTAAAAATAACTAATCATGTCTAGAGCCTTCTTTTGATCCACTACAATTCTTTTTTTTTTTTCTTGTGATCTTTTTCTCTCTCTCTCTCACCAAGGTGCACAAATAAATCCAATCATCAAATTGGTACTCTCAATTTTTACGCAAATTTTATATTTTCCCTTTTTTAATGTTTTTATTATTTTTAACTATATCTCATTATTTCTACTATCCAATAGTCATTAAGGAATTTTTCTTTTTATTTTTCTTATAATCAAAATAGCGATAATTATCTTAAATACCCTTTAACAATTTAAGATAAGCACAACCCTTTAACAATTTAATGCTATATTCTATTGTTAAAAATATTTTTTTAATTCGTGACCATCGGGACACATTAGGTTTTGGATAAGAAGTTCCAATCCAATCATCCTTAAGGAGAATAATTTAATAGTCATAATCTCTCTTTTAATATAACAATTTCAGATTTAAATATCAATATAATAAAAAAAATAAAGTCACAACCCGATCAAGACTTTTTCGAGTTGACTCGTGGAATGAGTCCAATTTTTGGGAGAGTCGAGACTCGGTCTTATGGAGGAGACAGAAGAAAAGAGTTGTGCTTATCCTATGAAGTATTTCTCCCAGCAAAATCGATCATTCCTCCTAATTTCAAGGATTTTCCAGAATTCAAAATCTTGACTTCTCTCATCATTTATAATTCAACTTTCAATTTTAATTTTGCACAAAAATATTAATTTTATATATGATATTCGAATCAAATAATAATTCAAATAATTTAAAATTCTTACTTGTGAAATATTCATAAATTTTAGTCATTATGTCTCTCTCTTGCCATGCAAGAAAACACAGTTTGTAAACTTTTTTACATATCAAATGATAATAAATTCATTTTTATTAAAGACAATGATAGATAAACTTTTATTTCACATTTCTTTTGTTATAATTAATATGATTTTCTAAATAATAAAATCTCTAGTAGAATATGTATATCTCATTATTTATACTTTGAGCTTCGATTTTAGTTTTATAACATAAAAACTTTAATTCGATATATAAAGATTAAACCAAGTAGTTTAGTTAAATAACTCAAAACCCTTATCGGTGACGGATATTAGTATACAATTTGTGTCTTGAACTATCTCTCGGTTACTAAGAATATAAATACATGATTTTTTTTTTTTTTTTTTGCACCATAGTTTGGTGATCACTCAATATTCGGAGGTTCACCCGATTAATCTAGATCGACTGTAGTGGGGCCTACCAAGATGAGGGGGTCTCCCAACAAATTCCTTTCCCTTCCCATGAGAAGTCGAACTCCCACATAGATAAGGGACAATAGTTCGCTTACCACCTGCGCCGGTCTTTATCGGTAAAAAATACATGATTTGTAAATTATTATATATATCTGATAATAGTAAACATATTAGTATACAAGTTGTGATTAATAAACTTTCTAATTCACCATCTTTTGTTGTTTTTAAGGAAAAGATAAGGGCTTGATCTATGTATCACATGTTCTCGTCAAAAGGTACAATATAATTTCATATTAGTAAAACAAATTATTGATAATTACCATTTGCTACCCAACTCTTGTTCTTTTCAAGTGAAGGAAAAGATTAAATTACAGATGCTTTACCGTGGTTGGCCTTCTACGGCTGGTTTCTTGCTTTCCATGTTGGCTGCATACCAGTAATTATCTTCTCATTTCCCTTTGCTAGTAATTCATCTTTATAGCAAAAATTTTTGTTTGTGGGACACCAACTAGCTTTCTCAGGTTTGTCCAATGAAAATGGAGAAGTAAAAAAAAAAAGAACCTTAAAATGTGATCAATGAAATGGTCCAAAATTCTCACATTGATTTTTGCTTCTTAATCAAGGAAAGTATGTTTGCAGTCATGGTAGTTCGCATGTAGACGCCAAATGCCAGATGGGTTTTCCCTTGCCTTGAAGGACATTATTTGAAATTACTAAGTCAAGAAAAAAAATACTAATAATAGAGAATTATGCCATTGAAAATTAAAAAGATTCAATAAACCAAATTTTACAAGATAGTTCAGTTCAGTATGTTTTAATTTTATTTTTTTATTTGGTTCGAAAATAATTTTTACTTATTCAAAATTGAAAATTGAAAAGAATCTATACGAAGCATTTTGATTTGTCCACATCATCGTTATTCTCGTTCTATTTTTTTAACTTATTTTTTTATTTTTACGGCAGATGTTAGAAAAAAAATTAAATTTTATATACTCAAATTTGATCATTTATTTATTTTTTGTAAAATCTCGATATATTTATTAGAAGATTGCTTGAATAAACATTCAATTTATTCAAAACATTCATATATTTTCGTGTTCTATTGAACATATAAAATACATTAATCTATTAAAATATATTATTGGACAGCTCCATGTACCACGTGGTACTCTCCAAACCTACAAGATAGAAAAATTGTTGTCACGTGAAGCACGTGTTTTGCTTATTAAGGACTCAGCTTATCCATTTCTAGAAACTTTCCGAATCATGTGGGATGCGGCTTTTAAAAATTAATAATAATAATAAATTAAAGA
Organism: Dillenia suffruticosa; assembly: GCA_033439265.1. Classification (NCBI taxonomy): domain Eukaryota; kingdom Viridiplantae; phylum Streptophyta; class Magnoliopsida; order Dilleniales; family Dilleniaceae; genus Dillenia; species Dillenia suffruticosa. Next base: position 1,110,364 of record JAVTVX010000012.1, on the reverse strand, counting down.
AATAAAGATTTAAAAAATTAAAAAATAGGTTTCCAAGTGGCATGCGCGGAATAATTGCTCCCTCGCAAAATGCAAAGGCTGCGAACTTTTCTTTTCTCATACTACAAAACCAGGAGGTTCTGGCCGCACAAGGTGCGGCCTTGACTCAAGTTTTTTTTTTCTTTCCTTATATGTATTTTAATTATCAAAAGAAAATAATAATGAATAAAAAAATAAAAATGAAAATAAAAAATAAAAAGAGTAGTAAAAATAGGAAATAATAGGAAACCGACAATAGGGGAACTAAAAAAAAAAGGAGTGAAAAAAAAGAAATGTGAAAAGTGAAAAAAAAAAGTAAAAAAAGGAAGAAAAAGAAGAAGAAACTCAAAAAAAGTAAAAAAAAAAAAGAAAAAAAAAAGAGAGAGAGAGTGAAGGGTGAAGGGTGAAGGGTGAAGGATAAAAAAAAAAGTAAAAAAATGAAGGGTAAAAGGTGAAAAAAAATAAGTAAAAAAAAAAAAGAAGAAAAAACCCCAAAAAGAGAACAATAGCAAACTGTTTTCGTCCAATGTGGCAATTCCTATCACCTTCCCCTCTCCACTTGCTTTTTATAAAAAAAAGCCTTAATAGTGTGTAACCGTATGTGCACACAGTTTTTTATTGGAGAGTGTTTTAGTAAATTAGATAACAAAAAATGATAAAAAAAAACAAAAAAAATGACTCGAAAAAATCAGGTTATACCAAATTGGCATCAAGAGGAGAAAGACTTTTAAAGAAAGTTGTAAAAACAGTGAAACTCACAAAAAAGAAGTAAAAAAAAAAACGAAGAGAGAAGAAAAGATAGATTAATAAGGAAAAAAATGTGAAAGGTGAAACAAAAAAGAAATAAAAAATAAAAAGAAGAAATAAAAAGAGAAGTAAAAAAAAAGGAATAGTAGTAAATCGGTAGCAATAGAATCTAAAAAAAGAGTTAAAAAAAGAAGGGAGAAGGATGGGGAAAAAAAGAAGTAAAATAAAAAAAAAAAAAGAAGGAGAGACCCAAAAAAAAAGTATTAAAAAAAAGGAAAGGTGAAGGGGTGGGAAAAAAAAAAAGAGGTTTAAAAAAAGAAGCAAAAATAGAAGGGTGGAGGGTGGAAAAAAAAAAGAAGAAATAAAAAAAAAAGTAAAAAAAAAAAGGAATAGTAACAAACTAGAACCCAAAAGAAAATGAGTGAAAAAAAAAGAGCATAGGATGAAAAAAAGAAGTTAAAAAAAAAAGGAAAAAGAAACTCAAAAAAAAAAAAGAAGGTGAAGGGTGAAAAAAAAAACAAAAAAAGAAGGATGAAGGGTTAAAAAAAAAAGAAGTAAAAAAAAAAGAAAAGAAAAAACCCAAAAAAAAAAAGAAACGGTAGTAAATGGTTCCCATCCGAGATGAAGGTCTCTCCCACTCCCCCCTCCCCCTTGATCCTTTATTTATAGTAGTTATTATTATTATTATTATTATTATTATTTAAGAAGATTAAGAAGGATTAAAATTAAGATAATATATATATATATATATGAGTAAAGGATGGGAAAAAAAAGTAAAAAAGAAACAAAAAAAAATAAAAAGAATAGTAACAAACCGGTAACTGTGAAACAAAAAAAAAGAGTGAAAAAAATGAAGAAAAAACCCAAAAAAGTTTTTTTAAAAAAAAGAAAGGTGAATGGTGAAAAAAAAGAAAAAGAAACCCTAAAAAAAGAAGAAAAAAAAAAGGGGAAGAGTAGCCAACTGTTTCCATCTGAGATGACATTCCTTCCCACTCCTCTCCCCCTACGAGTGAAGGGTAGAAAAAAATAAAAAATAAAAAATAAAAAGAAGAAACAAACAAAAAGAAATAAAAAAAAGAACAGTAGCAAACCGGTAACAGTGGAATTCTAAAAAAAAAAGAGTGAAAAAAAAGAATGGTGAAGGGTGAAAAAAAAGTAAGAAGAAAGAAGAAGAAGAAGAAACCCCCCAAAAAAAGAAGGGTGAAATGTGAAAAAAAATAAGAAGTAAAAAAAAAAAAGAAAAAAAGAAAGGTGAAGGGTTAAAAAAAAAGTAAAACAAAAAAAGAAGAAGAAACCCAAAAAAAGTAAAAAAAAAAAAAGAAAAACAAAGAAAGGTAAAGGGTGAGAAAAAAAGAAGTAAAAAAGAAAAATGAAAAAAAAAAGGTAAATGACTGAAAAAAAAAGAAGTAAAAAAAAGAATAAAGAAGAAATCTAAAAAAAATTATAAAAAAAAAAGGAAGAGCGAAAGGTGAAAAAAAAAAAAGAAAAAAAAAGGGGTATTTGGGTGAAAATAAAAAGAAATTAAAAAAAGAAGAGAAAAATGAAAAATGAACGGTAGCACACTGTTCCCATCCGATGTGGCACCGCCTCCCCCACTTGTTTTTTTCTACAATAGTAAGATATATATATATATATATATTTAAATTTATTATTTATGAGCACATTAAAAATATTTTATTTCATATAAATTTTCAAATTTGAATCTTAAAATGAAATGAAAATAAAAAAAAATCAATTTAATTAAATTAAAATTTTTAATGCGTTTCATTAAAAAATGATTTTTTTTTCATAAAAAGAATAAAAAATCTAGTTTATTGTATTTTGTTGTTTGGAATAATGAAAATACTTTTGAAGAATAATTAATTAAATTGAAGAATGTTGAATATTTAAAACATAAACAGATGAAATATTATTATTCGATTTATATTAAATTTAATATTAAATGACTAAAACTCACTTATTTTTTTTTATTAATGACGTTATGGTGATGATGGAATACGCAATGTCTTACCAAACCCCCCCCCTCTCATTGTAAATGCTACTTTAGGAGTTAATCATAATATCTCATAAACCCCATGTTTTATTGACCAAACCCAAAAATAGAGAGAGAGAGAGAGAGAGAGAGAGAGAGAGAGAGAGAGAGAGATGATAATTTCAAAGCCAAAAGGGTGAGATCAAGGCGTCAAATGGTTATAATGTCTAGCTATAAAAATGACAAAAATGTCAATAATAAGGTGGGACGTCAAAAGCTAATTTCACCATTGATAAAGGAAGCTTGCTTGGAGCTTCATGCTCCTCAAATATTCCTCACAATATAAGTGGATAAGAGATTTCATTCGTATTTAATTAGATTAGAATTTTCAATTCCTAAGAAAATATCTTCTTACCTTTAAAATTGAATATCTAGCTTAATTGGATTTGTATTTTGGATGTTACTATATTATATGAAGGTGTATGAGAATTCATATTATTTGCATAATAATTACTCTACATTTTGCAAATCATAATCTTTTCAAAAATAATATTATTATAATTTTTTGGCTCATAATATAAATAATACGAATTATTATTTTTTTAGAGGCGAAAGAAAGTGCATAAAGTAGGCATAGTTGTCTATGGTTGGTATTCTCAATATTTTTAACAAAGCATATTTTAATTTTAATAATTAAAAAAGTTAAATTATATACAATAGTTTGTATTGATAAAAAATTAAATTTTTTTTTTAATTTTAAATTAATCAAAATATTTTTAAAATCAACTAAAAAAAATTTTAAAACATGCCGACATGGATTAACGGGTAAAATTCAGTTTATTTAATTTTTGATTCATTTGATTTTTTTAACATTATTCTTATTGTTGTTTTTATTATAAGTATATATTTTTAAACAAATTTATGAATTCTTGCGGTAAGAGAACAACTTTTCCATAAAAAAAATAATATATATTTATATATAAAAGAAAAAGAAAAGCATTTCTCTTTTCAGTATTATATAAACTAGAAAAAATTATCAAACTGAATTCTACAACGTAAGAATCATGCATCCGACAAATCCCTAATTGAATGTGTACTATGGTCATTCATTAACTAAGAAAACAGTCTAATGGTCATAACTTATTTCTCCCAATCCCGTGATCCGAATACAAATTTAGTATAACCAAAAGAAAAATGATCATCCATTAACACAAGCATGCATGTGCCTATTTTGCATAGAGATGCACGAAAGTTACCTTAAATATAAGTCATTAGATATCAAAGTGATGATGGGCTGCAATGCCACAAGTTAGATACATTGGGATTCGGATTGGCAAGTTGCAAATCACTTGACGTTTTATAAGATTTTGATTTGTTTATCATAATATTTTCACTCACGTGAGATGCGATGGGGAAAAGGGATTCGAGATGGGCGAGATGGATAAAATATGAAAAGCAACCCTAACAAGTAGGATCATATTATAATTAATTGGTGATATTTTATTTCGAACAAATTAGATAAAGTTATTTAGTAGCAAGTGAGTGAAAATATTAGGAAATAAATTAAAATCTTAAAAACATCAACTGATTTACAACTTGGGAACCCCATTCCCAATGTATTAAACTTCACTTTGATATCTGATGACAACTTTGGTGGCATGCTTGTGTTAATGGATGACCATCGTACATTTTCAACTAGGACTTTGTCGGATGCATGATTCTGTTCTTGCAGAAATCAGTTTGATGATGTTTTCTGGGTTTATATACTACTGAAAATAGAAATGCTTTTCTTTTCTTTTCTTTTCTTTTGTATAGAAACCCTAGTAGCATGGTCAGTGATTAACACAAGCAAGCATCAGTTTTTTGCAATAGGGAAGCACCACAAGATGCCTTGAACTATCTTTGATATGAAATGGAAGTGGTGATAAGCTTGCTTGGGGGAGGCACAACTTGGGTATTACTGAGAAATGGGATGCCAAAATTTGATGCTTTATAAGATTTTTTGTTTTTTATCATAATATTTGACCCCCAACGAAATAGATGCATCTATTTGGGTTATCACAACCCTTTTTGGGTTGCTTTTCATATTTCATTCATCCTACCCATTGGTGACTCCTCTTTCTCTGGCAATCTTGCATACGAAAGTTGCTCTTGGAATATTTTGTATCATGTTTTTAAGAAAAAGGTTATAATAATTGGGGGCGAGATAAAAATTCACATTAAAAGTGAAATACAATATGTATTTTGATTTATTCGGGTTACAATCTTTATTGAGATAAATAATATGATCTCGGTTGAACCAATATTGATATATTAATTCTTCGATACGAGGTCTCTCATCGAATTGCTTATTCAATAAGCATTTTCAATATTATGCCTTGAAATAGAGATTTTTTTTTTTTAATTATATACATAACTATTTTTATAGATTTCAGGGAAACTGCCCCCTTATCCTCCCCTCCCCTCGACCTTGAAGATATATATATAAAGATATACTCCTTTTCTATTGTGAGTAATAATTTAAATAAAAATTTGTTATAATCAGAATTAATCACTACAAAAATTAAAAAAAAAATACATCTAGAAGAGCTCAGCCATATTAATATACCAAATCGTAATCAAGATCATTGTACTGTCAACTTTAACATTTAATCCACCAAATCGACACCCATATGCATCTTCGAGTGCAATAAATTAATGGAAGAAAATAAACATGTTCAACAGTCATATTGAACACGAAATCTAGAATATAAAAAGAGTTGGTGATAAATAATAACAAGTTAAAAAATCATACCGCCCCAACTTGCACACTTAGTTTTTGTATATAAGTCCTCTCACTACCCTCCATCCAAGAGTAGCACATACATACTTCAACTTGTGCTTTCCAAACTCCTAGAGAGAGAGAGAGAGAGAGAGAGAATGGATTCTCTACAAAAAGCCTATATCATCCCAATCCTAGAAGCTATACGACCATTACCAGTCACAGTACTTTTCATAGTCCCATTCTTATTCCTAATGGGAATATTCTCAAAACTTCGCCGGAGGCTTCCATATCCTCCGGGGCCAAAAGGGTATCCATTAATAGGCAACATGAACATGATGGATCAGCTAACTCACCGGGGACTGGCCAAGCTGGCGGAGCAGTACGGCGGACTCTGCCACTTAAAAATGGGGTTTGTTCACATGATGGCGGTTTCAGATCCTGAATCAGCCAAACAAGTCTTACAAATCCAAGACAACATCTTCTCAAATCGACCTGCGACAATTGCCATCAGTTACTTAACCTACGACAGAGCAGACATGGCTTTCGCTCACTACGGACCCTTTTGGCGCCAAATGAGAAAGCTATGCGTTATGAAGCTTTTCAGCCGCAAAAGAGCCGAGTCATGGGAGTCCGTGCGGGACGAGGTTGATTCTGCAGTTAGAACAGTTGCTCACAACCTCGGCTCCGCGGTTAATGTTGGAGAGCTTGTTTTTGGGCTTACGAGGAAAATCATTTATCGGGCTGCCTTCGGGTCGAATTCCCATGAAGGCCAAGATGAGTTCATAAAAATTTTACAAGAATTTTCAAGACTTTTCGGGGCATTTAATATTGCAGATTTCATACCATTTTTAGGATGGATTGATCTGCAAGGATTGACCACGAGGCTAGAGAAAGCTCGTAAATCGCTCGATGGATTCATCGATCATATCATTGATGAGCATATGGAGAAGAAGAAGAGGAATTTTAAGGATCATCAGTCTGATGATTCCGACATGGTTGATGAGTTGCTTGCTTTTTATAGCGAGGAAGCTAAGGTGAATGAGAGTGAGGATTTGCAGAATGCTATCAAACTTACTAGAGAAAACATCAAGGCCATCATCATGGTAAGTTCAATCATACTTATCCCAACTCATCAATTTAAAAAATTAATTTTAAATAGTTGGATTGCTATAATTTCATCATGAATAGATAGATCATCAATAGATAAAACATGATAATTTTCTTAGTACGTTTAAGGTTTTTCAAAAAAGTAAACATTTTGTTGGAAAAGGTGTTCAGGTCACACGTTTATTGGCTAAAGGAATGTATACAAAACCATTCAATGACTAAATTTGTTAGTTGAAGATATTTTTGGTCACAGTCTGATAACTAATAATAACAAGAATTCACCAAAAAAAAAAAAAAATGAAGTACCAAAAATGACCCACTTTGTTTTTGATTATTTGTCTTGTACCAAACCATTTATGTGACTAATTTTCTTAGTTAAAGGGCTTTTTAGTCACAATATGATAATTAATAATAACAAGAATTTACAAAAAAAAAAAGGTAAATGCTAAAAGAAATTTTCTATTTTATTTTTTATTATTCTATCTAGAATAAAATTTGAATCTACTTATCTTTTCTGGTATCAGATCTGGATATGTTACAAATTTCAGGTCTTGGGATGAAAGAGAGATTGACAAGATTTAACATAATTGTTTTCTCGCAGGATGTGATGTTTGGTGGGACAGAAACAGTGGCATCAGCAATAGAATGGGCAATGGCAGAGCTAATGAGAAACCCAGAAGAGATGAAAAGAGTCCAACAAGAGCTAACCGATGTGGTGGGTCTAAACAGAAGGGTTGAGGAGAGTGACTTTGAGAAGCTAACATACCTAAAATGTGTAATCAAAGAGACATTGAGACTTCATCCACCAATTCCTCTGCTCCTCCACGAGACGGCGGAGGACGCAGAGGTTGGCGGCTACTCTATCCCGGCGAGATCAAGGATCATGATCAATGCTTGGGCCATTGGGAGAGACAAGGGCTCTTGGGAACACCCTGAAATCTTCGAGCCTTCAAGGTTTCTCAAAGATGATGCTCCTAATTTCAAAGGGAGTAACTTTGAGTTTATTCCTTTCGGGTCGGGTCGGAGGTCCTGCCCCGGTATGCAATTGGGCCTTTATGCGCTCGACTTGTCCGTGGCTCATCTCCTCCACTGTTTCACTTGGGAATTGCCGGATGGCATGAAGCCGAGCGAGCTCGACATGGACGACGTGTTCGGACTAACCGCCCCGAGAAAAATCCAGCTCGTCGCGGTGCCTAGCCCGAGACTCCTATGCCCGATTTACTGATTCGGGTAAGCGGGTGGGTTTTATTCGGGTCTGTCTTATACCTAATATAAATATTTTTTTTTTGGGGGGGGGTTCGCATTGCAAGGATGAGAATTTGTTTCGTAAGATTCAGTGGGAAAGTGATGGAAAAGAGGGAAGAAAAACTTGGGTTCTATCTTCTGTGGTCAAGAGTACTCCCTTTCATTTGATTTAAATGTGAAGATTTGTATTGTAACTTTCACCACTTCTGTGTATTTCTTTTCAATTTCATCACACTCTTAATAAATGGCAATTATAAATACTTATTTTTTCTTGGATGGAGAGAAATAAGTATTTGTTTCAAATTTGTTATAATTTTCATAAGTGGGTAACCACGATCACAATCAAGAAGAAAAAATAGCATAGGATGATGCAATTCATCATGATCTCTCGATGGACCATTTTTCCAAAAAAATTAACCAAAGTGGGGGGCTCAAATTGAACCACAACTAGGTGAAAGTGGGTACATTGTGTTATTACTGACCGACACATCGAATTGATGCTGATGCAATGAGTCACAAATTTCAAATCTCTACATTTAGAAAAAATCGGATAGGAAGACAGGGTCATGCTCACTATGGCCTCCTTAGTGAGAGAGAGAGAGAGAGAGAGAGAGAGAGAGAGAGAGAGAGAGATGAAGATGGGGAGTTTGCGATTGAGGTGGAATGAGCCACTGAATGTCAACTTGCGTGGGGCTGTTTGAGTTAACATGCACGAGATGTGTGGAACCGATGGGTAGTTAGTTTAGTAAAATGTGACGTTAAATTCTTTAATCAAGTTTTCGAGTTCGATTTTGAAATTTGAAAATAGAAAAAATTATATTTGGAGGATAACTCTCTTAATGGTCTACTATAAGTTTCAAATCAGATTAATAGGAGTATAGATCCGGATATCAATTGGTATGAAAAAAAAAAAAGACCGGGGTTGGGGTAGGTGGGTGAGGAGGGACATAAAGCCCTTGTCATTGCTATCAGATCTCATAGCGTGGCAAAAGAACCTGATCGGAGTGAGCTGGGGACAAGGACTAGAGGTTATGGTGGTGTTTTTTGTCCAATTCCTGTCCATCCATTAATTCCTTAATAAATTTTCAATCTTTTCCACCCTTTATTCTGGTTTGAATTTTTGGGTTCTCAGGTGGATAGTAACCTAGCCCACACGGAAAGGAAAACCAATATGAAATGTCACGAAGAACTGATATTTTATAAAAATATCAAAAAAAATAAACACGTAAATAAATACATAAATATAAAAAATATATATAAAGATTTTTTTATAAATATTAATTATTTTATGAATATAAATAGAATGGTTATATTTTATAATAAAAAATTAAAATGATCAATTATATAATTATTAATTATAAGATAAATAATATAAAAATTTTAATTTTAATTAAATAAACAAATAATTCATTAACTTTGAAAATATATATATAAATATAAGATATAAAAATTTTTATATAAATATTAATTAATTTACTATGTCTAAATATTTTGACATTTTTTAGAAATTAAATAAAAAAAAAAAAAAAAAACATTAGCATCGAGAAGTTTGTGTGCATCATAAAATAGTAACCCGCTTTCTAGAAATGGATCAAATTCTATGCAATGAAAATGGCAGTACCCTTGTTCCTCGGCCTTTCGGCTAAGATCAAGTATTACTTACAAATGGGTGTTTTCATCCATGAGCAAATACATGGTCTAAACTCCCAATAAAGATACTGTTTCAGCTTGTAGCGACTTGGTAAGACGGCTTGAACTCAGGTTATTACATAAAAAACATATATATAAATCATTGATCATTTTATCATTCTGCCATTTAATATGGTAAACATTGAAATTCCATAATCAAGCTCATAAAATATGTAAAGCCCAGGGAGAATTGATCAAAGCACCTTTTGGGGAGTCTAGATAAAGATATGCTTTAGTTTGTAACAAATTTGTTCAAAATTAGAGGCGAGAAACCTGAGAAAAAAAAAAAACAAAACAAAACAAAACAATTCTTCAACATATTCAAAACCCTAATAAGATAAAGTTGGCGTTGAGTGTGATCTGCTTCTGCCATTGGGGAGAGAGAGAGAGAGAGAGATTCGTCATGGGGTCCTTAGGAATAGGGAATTTTGAATTTATATTATATGCGAAGAATGGTCTTGGCTCCCAACCGTTGCCTTAGTAGACTCACACCTAACTCCTATTAGTATAGCGATAAGATACTGTACTCCCTTGACCATATATCTCAAGTTCAAGTCATGGAAATAGAAAAATAGGATTTGAAGAATCAATCCCTTATCGAATCTCATAATATTTGGATCGGGTTAGTTGAATAAGATTTGAATACTGCTCGGTAAAAACCAAAAAAAAGAAGGGCCCATCAGACTCACGCGATTGGTTATTCCTTGCCGTGTGATGACACCTACCTTGACCGGGCCTTGCCGCTGCCTATCCTTGGCCATGGGCCTGTTCGGCACTGAACTGATCCAGCCCCTGGTCAAAGGGTCAAGTTCGACCCTAAATTGTACACACCCAGGACAATAGTATGGTTCACCACCAACTGAACTAAAACCTTGATGGCTCACCGCACAAAATTCGCACAAGCTACAGATTATTTTTTATTTCACAGCTTGAAAGAAATCTTGAGGGTTGATTATGAACAAACCTCAGAGTTCAGTCCTTAAAAAGCACAAGAACTAGTTCAAATTGTTGATCTTTTATTAGGGTTCAACAGATAAAAACAGATTTTCAAAGTATGGAACCTGAAGATTAGATGACCATCTAATTTCGTTCAAGCATAAGCTCCCATACCACTGTCCAAGGTGTGTGCAGTAGAGAATCATAGATTCTATTGGCATCCCATTCCATTTCATGGAATGAATAGAACATGGACCAAATTATCATTGTTTTTCTCACTTTTATGTACAGAAAGAATGGAAACAAACAAATCAGGGCCATAGAGCTCCAAGCCGACTTAAATGATTCATTCTTGAAGCAGAACGTGTCGTATATGGTTGCCGATCTTGAGAAATAAGAAACAAGTAAATCTCACCTCAGACTCGGAGACTCTTGAGACTGAGTTGAAGGGCTCTTGAATACAGGGCAGTAGGTATCAAGTTCAAGCAAATCCAAGATCTGTTGTGTAGCCCACAGATAAGAAGAGTGGCCTTCAATGAAATCTGTTACATTAATCTGAGAAACCAAACAAAATATTATTAACTCAAACAAATGAGAATCAAAAAGCGTGAAAAGTACATGACAATGTCAAAACTCACATTTTCGATCCCAGGAACATCAACCGGTTGAATTCCAGCTAATCCTTGAGTAAGCAAACTGTTCACAGGTCATTAATCGTGGGTATCAATTAATGTCATGCACTGGTTAGGTAATCATTGATGACTTGAGATCTAAATGTTCTTTTACGTAAAGCAAAGGATTAGTTAAATTCAGCTGAGTAGCCCATTTGGCCTGGCAATGGCTCTACAGAGACTGGTTACTTATGTTCATGGAACTAACATAATAAATTGCAAGATCTATCAAAATAGTATACGGCAACATGGATTTACTCAGTCATCCGTGCAGGTTAACAGGCCAGTAGGGAAAACAGTGGGCTTGCTAGCAGAAGTGGTTGTGTCGTAGTGAATTCAGCATGCTAGTTTATCACTCGTTATTTATGCATGCGCTTGGGGTGACTTTCAGTTGTATTACACTAAAGAAACCTTTGTAAATTATATAACTGTTTGATATATCTTGGTATATTGTCTGGGAGAACATACTTTGCACGGAAGGCTAGTCCAAGCATCCAATCACTTGTAGAGTAAGCATTAACAAATCTACCAGCAACCATCTGCAAAACCACAGAATCTCAAAGCAGTCAAGGGGTGAAGCATACAGCAAAGACTGGGAAGGTATAGACAGCAAAGGGAAGACTTCAATATAAATCCCAAATTACCCTCCTAGCTGCATCCCAGTTCTCATCCTTAAAAGAAATCGGTGCTCCAAGAAGAACAACTCTTTCAACAAGTCCAGCTGTGACAACCCCAAAAAGAGCGGATTAAGATCATTAGAATAGTCCTAACAAACAAATGAATAACTCCAAACAGATTAAATGGCTATTAGTACCATTATTTTCGGATTCAGCCAAAAACTGGAGGCACTTGAAAATAACTCGTGCTCCAAGTGAATAACCCACAAGTGTAACAGGCCTAAATGAAAAATAGAAGGCAAAGAATGCCAGTAAAACTATGCTAAGCCCAGATATTCAAAAAGATCATATAATAGCTATGATACGAGAAAGATATACCTATTCCCCTGCAAACCTTTCATCAGCACTTCAGCTAGCAACTTCCCTGCTTTGTCTGATCTAAACAGCACAAATTAACCAAAGACAGAGAAATGAAGAAACTTACAAAGGATTAGCTCAAGGATCCAGAGTCCAAACACTTGTTTAGAATGGAGATATGTAGGTATCCAGAAGATCGATGATCTGAGAGAAAATTCATGCATGAATGTATGCTTATGTCGTGAACTACAAAATTTAAGATATTACTGGATTTTTCTCCACATAAACTATAAGCAGAAGATCCTGTATATAAAACCATGAAAATTGACCAATAAACTCCTAGATAATTAGGGACTACATTTCACAATTAAAAACTGTTAGTTCTATATTGCATTTTATCATTAGGCAAGGAATAACCCTAAATACGAGCTTCAGTACCAGACTAGAAGCCCTGAGACATGTAGTCTGCGTTGCCCCAGACATAAAATTGATTTAGAAACAGAAACGTGTGACATTTTACTGTAGGAATCAAGTTGTGGAGCACACCTATCAACAGCAATAGTCCATTTGCTGTCTATAAAATTAGTAGCTGAAAGTAATGCTGCAGGCCAGGCCAATGCAGTTAACAATGTGCTTAATACAGTCATCATGGCACCTTGCTTCATCAGCTCCATTGCAACCCCTGCAGCAATCAGAACACGCTTAGCCATTTGTTCACAGCGTCAACCATGTGGTGTTAATTAGAAATTATAAGGTCCAAACTGATTACTTGAAGTAAGCCAATCTTGAATTGCGGTGCTGACTGCAATCAAATTCTTGGACTCCCATTGCAGTGCATACCTGAGATTTCATTATATGGTAAATCATATGAACTGGCATCTCACTTACAGAAAATAATATTTCCGCAAGCCAAGTAAAAGGAACAAAAGGGCAGAAATAAAGAAGAAAAAAGTGATAGGGAAAAGACTGCCGCCAGCCTAACTGCTAATATTAGGACAAGCGAAGATGGAACAAACTGTTAGTACTTTTCCAAGTTATCAGCTTCTCCTTCCCAAGGCATGACAAAATCTTCCTCCTCGAAAACAAATCCGGAAACCATTATCCCAACAGCCAACCGCTGCGAAGGGAAAGTAAAACAAGTATACATATTAAACATAAAAAGGTTCTGATATCCTGTTTTAACACAAAGGATAAGAAAAACAGTAAAACCAAAAAGGAGAATGTGATTTATGTCAGTGATGTCCCAGTTGGAGACTGTAATTGGGATGCAGAAACTCAAAGCTTAGAAACTCACGCCTTGATTATGGTTTTCTCCAATAGCTTTAAACTCAAACTCATCCACGTCTCCAATTCTTCTAGCCATTTTACTACCTGACAGTCCAGCCCCAGCAGCTGGGTGAAAAGATATGTTAGGAAAGACAATATGGAGTTTGCAATTATTCAACTTTAGATAATTCATGCAGCCTTCTACTCCTTACAAGAATGCATCTTCCTAACCCCTATACAGACTTATTTGAAACCTCCTTGATGCGTCAATTTCAAATTGGACTGCAAGGTAAAGAAATTGTATTATATAACCCATCCTTTATTCCCATTCACAGAGCAAAGAAAGTGTGGTGAAAAATCCCTTGCTTATGAAGCCACTCATTTTATACATTAGATCCAAGTCATAGGTTTGCTCTCCTCCATCTTTGCATCCACTAAGAATGAACTGTAAAACTGATGTCCAACAAAGTATTAACTATACATTTGATGTGTACTTAATTACACATTCACAGTCCACCTTCTTAACAGGTCTAGGTAAGGGAGCCAAAGGTCTTGATAAAAACTGCCTTAAAATTCTTATTCTAGAATTATTGAATAGGTTCCTTAAATTTTCCAATCACCATCACTCATTAAAATTCTTTAGAACTTCTATTTGGATTTGTGATCTTTTTCATTTATTAAAGATCTAAATTAAGATTCTAGCATAGAATGTTAATGAAGTAACAAACCTCCAAAAGACGCAGCAATAGCAACAGAACCAGCTACACTTCCAGCAGCACTTGCAGCAGCAGCAAAACCACTTGCTCCAATCACAGGGATAAGCGTACCTAATGTAGGAGCTAAAGCACCAAACCCTGCAGCTATTGCTGGAGCAGCTAAGCCTGATCAAAATAAATAATTAGATAAAAGCTAAAATATAAGCCCACTCAAATTTTGCCTACAGCAAGCAGTCAACTATACCAAATTTCTAGACAACGTTTTAAGGATCCATACCACCAGTAATTGCCAGTAAAGTTCCACCAGTAAGTGCAGCAGCACCAATGATACCTCCACGTTTCCACCTAGCCCATTTACTTTTTGGAGTTTGGCTTTCTTCTTTCTTTGCTTCCTCCTGTTTTGCTAAAGCCATAGCCGAGCAAGCAACCATTGTCTCCATTGCTTCCTGAACAATATGATAAATAAAGCTGCCAAATCATTGAAATTGAGGGCGTAGCCAAAATCAGAGCTCAGCACACCATTTAAAAGTTTCTTGATTGTCTAAAAGAAAATAAAATACTCAATCCAAGCTAACCTCGTCAATAATGAGCATCTCTCTCTCTGTTTGATATCATTTGGCTCACACCTACTCTAGGCAGCAATCTTCCCTTCAATTTGAGGTTTTTTGTATTTAATTTGTACGGTGTAAGTTGTCTCATGCTTTTGTTGAGTAAACTTTTTTATCTTTGATTTTGCTGATAAAGAACTGTGAAATGTAAAACTAATTACATGCTGTAAAAAACCCTTAATTGAATAATACTTTCTTATATTATCTAATGGACATCTCGATTTTTGAAGCCCCAAAAAAAGAAATTAAATTTTAGTGGAGTTAATAACTATTCTCATAAGAAATTTAATTTTATGAACATACATAATCAAAAAGCATTGTGCATGCGATGTGAGTGCATACATCTGTCATACTACTCACTAACGTTTACCATCTGATGGGCGGGATGTTAAACATGCAAATATTCTTTCTCACATGCATTATAATATGAAAACTACAAATATCAAACAACATGGCACACAAACCATTTTTATCCATTTGATATCAAGCCAGGTTGCCAGCAAGCGCAGGGCCACACGATGTCTAGCATCATAGCCCTTTCTTCGACGAACAAGGATTTTCTTATCATCAGGTACATCAGCAAGACAAGCTGAAAGAAGCTCATATAAGACACACAATTTCCTTTGATATGAGAGCATCGCCCCCTCTTCCACAGGTGCCTCATCAAATTTACTGCTAGAAGATCCATCAGAGGCCACCATGCCATCAACTGTACTAAATGAGCTGCAGTTGTTATCCTCTAAAGCTTTATAGTGTGTATATGCTGCTTCGGAGTCTGATTGCATCTCTGTAATGGAACATTTTTCACGGCGCTCTTGCTTATACTCCCGATGCTTCTCCCTTTTAGACTCAGAAGGCATAAAACTTGATTCCATGCTCAAAGCCATAATATCAACAGCTTTTGACAAAGCAAGTTGCTGATCCCTCTTTTCTGAAGAAGTGTCTCCCTCATCTTCTGCGACCAATCTTAAAAACTGAGATAAAATGATGTCACTGTCAATTAAGAAAATAACACAAAATAATGCATAGAAACAAAGGGGACAAGAACATTGAAACAACATTAGTGACTGCTTGCCATAGAAAAATACCAAAAATAAGAGCCCTTACTTCTGCACAAATGACCCAAGCATGGTATATTGAAACCATAAATCAAACAACAGATTATATATTAGTGCATCTTCTTCTCTCAAAGCTTGTTCTTTTTGTGTTGCAGGTGCACATGCACATAAGTCAATATACATCTGTTGATGTATGAGCTACAAAAGAGTTGATTGAATGGAAAAACATACCGCTCCAACATGAAGCTTGACCATAGAAGATCCTGCAGTTTCCTCAAGTCCAGTCCATGCTTTAGAGTCTATCTCTAAAATCCTAACAGATTCGAGGATAGATATTAAGGGGAAAAAAATTCTCATGCTAGCAAATAGCAATATAAGTCTTTCAATACACAAAAGGAAGATGAAACATGAATTTCCATACTAAAGCATGTGAACTCAGCATTGAAATGCCCTTTTATGTCACAACTTTTCAAGCTTGTCCAAAATTTTCCAAAGCCAGTTCCAATAATATTTTATGTTATGCTTTTAGTTCTTGACAATAAATCCATTTGGTCACTCAAATATTGTTTATTCATGATATAGAACCAATTCGCCTAAATTGATCATAAATCATCTATGTGGGATAAATCCAGGAGTTTTCCATTCTGCATCTCCATAAAATATGATACACAATTTTTATCTATTTTTACTAGCACTGATTGAATAGAGAAACATAGTGTCAATTACTACAATTATTCATCCTTCCTTCACAACTGGCAACACTCAAATATGAATTTTTTTTCTTTTTTACAATATGAAGAAATTTTTTGAAACAGAAAAAGGAATTATATTAAATGCAATAAAGAATATACAAAACTCTTAGGCTGAGAAATGCCCAGAAGTGAGAGAAAAAAGGACAGATCTCCAATCCTTCTTCGACTCCTCTAAACTATAATCTTTATAAAGCCTTTGAGGCCTGGGCCTAGAGAGACTCATAAAACACAGCCTTATCCCAAAGGAAAGAAGAACCGATCTACTATATTTAGTAATGAATGTCAACAAGCTAGGTAGTAGGTTGTTTAAGCTAGGGTCTTCATCACCAACCAATCTACTATATTTAGTAATGAATGTCAACAAGCTAGGTAGTAGGTTGTTCAAGCTGGGATCTTCATCACCAACAGTCAAGTTTGAGCCCACCACTTTTGATAAATTCTTATCGAATCAAGCTCAAGCTACACCGATCATTTTAGGGCCCTAATTTAATAATAACCTTCAAGATATGCTTTTGTTCATTCAGAAATTTTGAATAGAAATTTTTCATCCCATTCGTTCAAACATAGAAAAGGATCAGATACATATAAGTCATCAACACAATACAATTCCTAATAAATTAACCTAAATTGATGATGGAGAGAGAGAGAGAGAAAGAGAGAGATTGTAGCAATTCACAATTCCTGACAAATTAACCTAAATTAATGATATGATGGGGAGGAAGGGAGAGAGAGAGAGAGAGAGAGAGAGACCTGAAAACAGGTCTAAGAAGACCGCAACTTTCATGAACCCAAAGCTGAGGATCATCGGAAACCGAATCACTGCTTTCGCAACTACTGCCGCTGCTGCTACTAATGCGCTGATTAATCTGATCTTCATCATCAGCATCACACCCCAATGGTCGAGATTGATGGATCTGAGCCTGATGAAGTGCCAGAGCAAACAATGCTCCGGCAGCATACTTCTGCGTCGGCGTCAACAACTGCACCGCCATCATCAGGAAACCCTAGAAATCAGGTCCCTCTGGTGTATGGCGAAACCCTAGAAATTTGGAAATTGCGAAACCGAGCGATGAGCCGAGACCGGGACCGGAGGAAAGAATTTTGAGACATGGATTTCGTTTCGGGTATTATGTTTTGTCGTTTTGTGGGACCTTTCTTGGATATCAAGAATGAAATGAATGAAGAGAAGACCAAGAGGAAATTCAAGAGAGGGTTTTCCCTCCCACACTCTGTTTGACTAATTGAAAATTTCCATACAATTCGGTCAAACTTTCCCAACTCTTTTATCAACATTCTTAATTTTTTATTTATTTAATTACATAAAAACTTAAAATATAAATTTGAATACCAAAAATCAATTCAAAAATATAAATTAAAAATTTTTCGAATACAAATTCTCTATATTTTAATAAAATTATACACTATTTACATACATATATAGAGATCTATTTAAAAAAAATAACACAGTCAATCGTTCTGGTACCCTAAAAGTAACACTTAAAAAAATAAGATAACTATACTAATCACACATATATCTAATTAAAAATTGATTTATTAAATTTGTTTTTATTAAAATAATATCAAAAAATATTATAGCCGGACATGATTATTTCTGGCCCCCTTAAATTAGGTTGGATTAGAATTAAATCAAACATTCTATGTTCAATTTCAACATAGTTCATTTACTTTGATCAAATTTTCATTGTATTATCAATGAATAGTCAGTTTAATGAATAACGGTGTTAAATTTTTTAACCAAATCTTTAACCGATCTTCAAATTAAAACTTGAAGAAAAAAAAACCATGTTGAAAAAATCATCCTCTAATTTGACCAAATAAACGTTCAAATAAAATTAGTTAAAATATGATTCTGAAAACCGATTGATATAAAAATAATAAAAAAAAAAAATCTACGTATTTAGGCAGGGTTAAAATACTCGCACAGGTAACAAATGGGCTAGAAATGCAAGCGACCCTCCAAACCTTGTTTGGGCTAAATGATATATTCTAAGTTCAAGCATTGGACCTATTGTATTGCACCCTTCCATAGGTGCCATTTTCTAATAAAAGGGAGTCTCTGAAAATAGTAGCCTGCAATTACCACAGTCCAAGCATAAAGCTGATTAGTAAATTCTTCCCAAGAAACATGCATGAAAATCACAGCACTGATATATAACATTTTACTTTACAGTCAACGGAGATTGATCACAAAAAGTTACATCAGACAACCCACGACACATCCTGGTTCAGACATGTAAAGAGTTCCTGTCTGGTCCTCGGCAGGTCACTCCATGACTCCTTGAAGATGCATGCACACACAACTTTACCTTTCTAGTAAGAGAAAATTAGAGTCAAAAGGCGAACCTAGCAACCTCTTCATCTTCATCCTCATCAATTGCATCGTTGTCCTCTTCTTCTGTAAACAGTTGATAATCCTCGTATTCCTCCTCCTCCTCTTCCTCCTCATCCTCTTCCTCACCCAACATGGATTTTTTGCCGGCTTTCTTGTCTTTCAGTCCAGTACTCAGAACTAGGGGCTCCCCATCAGATTTTTCCACGTCCTTCCTTAGCTTTTCCATATTCTCCCGTCTACGCTCATCCTCCAATCGCTGCTTCTCTGCTCGTCTCTTGTCCATATCAGCCCTAAAAGCAAAGGCACTAAAAAGATTAGTATATATATAATCAACTCTTACATTAATTACTGCAAGAGTTTGATAAGGCATGAAAATGCGTCTTGTGATCAAGCCTCAACACTGCAAAAGAAATGTGGAAAAGATATGCAGAGTTGCAGAAATACTTATAGGTTTCCATATACTCCTCTGCACTCGTTTCAATAGCCTTGAAGAATGCATCAATTCCGGCACCAGAAATGGCTGATACGCCAACAGACCGGAGATTTTTATAGAACTCCTCCAGCACAAGTGACAAGCTCCGATTAAGTGTTGAAGTGTATGAATTATCTGATTCCACTGCTGCAAGAAACGCCTCAAAATCTTCCATCCACTACATAGATGGGAATATCGTGGCACAAACTATTAAAACCATGATTAATATATATACACACCACTTTTCAACATCTGTAAATTGCCAGGCAGCCAATAAGCTTTCTCATTTTTACAACATTCCTACTTCACCTGTAAGAGATCTGTATATAATAAGTAACTTTATCCTAATTTAGAATCATTACTTTTCGGCAGCAGAAAAGGGAAGAAATATTTGTGCAATGCTTTAATAAGAGCAACAAAAGAACTTCTATAACATCCTCCATTTTTTTTCCCTCTAGTGCTGCCAGAAAGATGCTCCAACCAATATCAAAGAATTCTACTATGCTAAAACTGAAAATTCAAAAGTTTAAGTGATTGAGCAAGTTCATTGATGATTGAAAGTTCTTCTACTTGAGCAGGGAAAATCAAAATTCAACAGCCTCAACCCACTGCTGAATCCATTGCCTGATGTTTTGGATACAGTAACTTAGTTATTCTAGAACAAGTCCTTGGATTATGAAGCAGAATTCTGTAGGCACATAGAGACACTTTCACGGCTGGTGCTTCACATGCACACACACAGAGACACAACATGCCATTGTGGCTTGCCCCACTTAGCCATCATTATTTTTTTTTTTTAAGGGACAAAGATGTTAAGACTAAAATTACACTTAATGTGCTCCTACAATAATATCGGCAAACCCATTTCGTTAATTCAAGATATGCAGCACTATGAATTACTATAGGGTGTCATAGCTTGTGAATGACACCAGCTATTGCTGACAAACCATCTATAGAGATGCATGAATTGGGAATAAAGTATAGAAACAAATTTAAGCTATATGACGAAAGGAGAACACTCCAATAGCACATCCATTTCAGCAACTTAAGAATTTTAAGAAGCTTAAGGAATTTAGTTTTATGTATACTGGAGGAAGAAAATTCTCAAATTTTATCGATAGAATACAGTTAAGCAAAATGGGCACCAAAATAACATTGTAAGATAAATTCAGGCAAAAGAAACAAGAACCCAAATTTAGGCACAGATTATACCTCCAAGGCAAACTGATGCTGAGCAACATCAACCTTGTTAAATACCAAGACCAACGGTAATCGTGTCTTATAAAGGATGCTGCAGGCATAAAGCATATTGCTCATGAAAGTAGCTGGGCTCGCTGAGCGAGGTGTGTCAACTACATAGGCAATGACTGTAGGAAAAGTTGAAGCAAAGGCTTCCGTAATTATTGCTCCAGAAGCAGACCAAGTGAATATCTCAATCTGGCCAGGTGTATCAACAAGAACATAATCAAGCTGATCTGCTCTTTTCTCAACAACTGAAACAACCTGAAACAAGACATCAGAAAGATCATGCTTATACCAACAACGTAGGGGCAGATAAGAGATTACACATATGCACAATATCTATGGCATCTCTAATCCAAGATTTTTAAAGAAGTAGCTACCCATAGCAATCAAGCTTTGCAATGCTCCAGTATTAGTAAATTTTGCAAAAGCCAGCACAACCTGAAGAATTAACTCTCACCACAAAACGAATCCGGCATTAACCCCAACATTAATTGAATCTTTGAAGAGCTGTTCCTCCCATGCCTCATCAAGGATAAAGGGCATGGTGCAGGACCAGGAAAAGAATGAAAACTTTTTTTTTGTGGGTGGGGGGGGGAGCTTTACCTCATCAAATTTTGTTGCAAACAAGTTAAGAGATGTCATAATTCCACCATTTGGACCAAGATTGAAATTCTTCATCACTTCCTTGTATCGAACAGTATCCCTGATATCAATATTGGCACCAAATGGCAGGGTCATAACAGCAGGATCCAAATTAATCACATAACCCCGAATATTTGAAGCTTGTGTACGGTAGACCAAACTATGCATAAATGTTGTTTTTCCGCTCCCTAATTAAGTGCAACAAACAAGAATTCCAAGTCTCAGGTCCACAAGGAAGCAAATATATGCATATTATGAAACTATCAATTGCTACAAAAGCTTAAGCATATAGAGAAAAATGTGGTTATCCTGCAATAATGATGGATCAGAAAGACAGCCCTAAACATGTGGAATATTGAATGGGTTTAAGGGCCTCGCAGATTTTACAGTCGCCTCTAATTCCACGCAAAGTAATAAGGTGCATTTATTATGTTAGATCTTAACACACATAAACCCTAAACCCTAAATAAGATACCTGCCATGCCGACCACAATAATAATAACAGGTTTCCTCTTGAAGGTACTTGATGATGATGATGCATCGAGATTTAATTTATTAATCGACTCAGCAAGCTCTTCTTTTCCTCCAACCTTTAAGGTAAGAAAAGATAACAACAAACCCATGGGCAAAATGAAACAGGAAACAAATACAAATATAAAGCTACATAGGTTCAAGAACTGAGTCTCGTACATTCATGTTGGACAACTCCTCAGAATCCATTTGCATTGATATGGCTTCGGCTGATGGTGTCTTGGAACTTAAATTGCTTTTATCAGAATCAATATCCATGTTTCAGCAAAATTTGCAGGTCAGTTAACCTAATAAAACATACCATGATACGCTTTAAAACCAAAACTTCTCCCAAAAATTTAGCATATAAACTATGGGGAAAAAACCAATCCAACTCTAGGAATGAAATTCCCTTCTGTTTTTGTCATGTTTCAGTCTCTGAGGGAACAAAATTACCACACACAAACCCCTCTCGCTCTCTCTCTCTCTGCAAACCAACCCCAACTCAAGCAATGAAATACCCGACTGTTTTTCTCATCTTTCAGTCTCTGCCTGAAAAAAATTACCACGCACAAACCTGTTTCTCTCTCTCTCCTATGCTAAAATTTGGACAATGCAGAGGGTTTGATCCTTTTAGAACCTCACCGCAAACAACACCAATATCACAAAGGGGTTCAGGGTTTCTTTGTAGGAAGATGAAACCGTGAAGAGAGAGAGAGAGAGAGAGAGAGAGAGGAGGGAGATGGCGGATTCTCTACTGTCGCAAAAACATTACCCTATTCCTTGCATTGACAGAAACAGTTTATTTTGTGCGGATTAATTGAAAAAGAAATATCAAAGTTGAAGCAACTCGCGAATTTTAAGTGACCAAAAATCACTTCAAATTAGAAGGTAAAACAGTCTTAAATCACGCAACTGAAGTTGGTGAGGAAAAAGTACCTTGGAACGTAGAACAGAGCTACTAGGCTTCGTCTCAGATTAGAAGAAGTCGACAACTCACTTCCGGTGGCCGATTTCTCCGGCCACTGCAACTGGGGTTCCCGCCCCACTTTCCACCCGCTAATTGCATTTCTTCCACGCGGAGTCAGCCCCCTTAAACGCCATCCCTGATTCGCTTAATTACTTAATTACCCTTCTTACTGAGCGGGGAATATCTCATCACAAAAATGCGTTAACATGATTTTTATACTTTTAAAACACAAACATATTTGAAATACCTTACTAATTAAATTTTTTAAAAAATAAAATAAAAAATAAAAAATTTACATTCATACCATAAAATAATTATATTTACTAAAAGAAAAGGAACAAAATACGATAATCAATTTAAGTTATAATTTTTAAGGGAGAATTATGATTTTTAATAAAATAATTATATTTAGTAATATAATTTTTAAAATTATATATATAATTTTTTTATTTTTTATTAGATAGTTATCCCCCCGATATAATTAGGGGCTTTTATAGTTTGTAATGATAACATCTATAGATAGATAGAGAGGAAGTGAGAAATTTGAGAAAGATTAAGGATAGATTAGACTTATGTTTTTTGTATGTTTTTTAACTTAGGTGAAAGGGAGGTTGTTAGAATTAGAAGCTCAGCTTACAACGTTGGAATAAAAGCAAAAGGTAGAAGGGTAAAATTGTAAAATTAAATTTTAAAAAATTATTAGCTCCCTTGCTTTACGTGAGTTCTTATTTTTTATTTATTTAATTTAATAATAGAAGTCGAGCAAATGTTGAGCCGGTCTAAGGGTTGTGATGCCCTGTTTACAAGCCACCGAAAATGTAGACTAAAGGACCATAAAAAATGTAGACCAAAGGACCGTATGTCATTTTATTGGAATATGATATTATTTCTCTTAATTAAATATTAAATTTAAAATTTAAAAATAAAAAATACTATATTTGAATAACTATATTTTAGATAAGATTTTTATAAATATTCAAATCAAATTAATCAGAATATGATTTCAACTATAATAGATTAAAAGAAATATATAAACCTAGAAGAAATGAATTTATTGAGAAACTCCCGGCAGTCCTCCCCAAAGAGAAGGTGGATGAAATTCGAGCCATAATAATTCCTAGGGCCATAAGAACGGAAGTCTCTATTTGTTGGAAGGAGAAAAGTGATGGGGACTTTTCGGTAGCTTCAGCCTACTGATTCAAAAGAAGCATCTCTCGGATCAGGTTCTCAGCAAAAGGGATTGGGGTTGAGTGTGGAGAAGCAAATGCCCGGAAAGAGTTAAAATTTTTGTGTGGATGGCTGCCTGGGGGAAAGTCTTGACAAATGCAGAGCAGAGGGATCAGCAGGGAAGGGATATGTACTATATGTAGAGAGGAAGAGAAACCAGTTGTTCATGCTCTCAGGAACTGCAGACATGCTAAGAGTGTATGGAGCAACTTAGTGCAAGGCATATACAAGGTGACTGACTTCTGGAAGGACTGTATATTTGATTGGCTAAGGAATGGTGCTGAACGGAGGTTTTAAATTAAATTTGGAGGAGGAGGGTAGAACTTTCATGATCAGAGTCTGGTATACCTGGAAGTATAGATGCTGTCTGATCCACCAAAGAAAGTTTGAGTCCCCCCATTCGTTAATCAGTAAAGGGAGGTGCCTGGTTGAGGGAGGCACTAGAGCCATCTGTGAAACCAATAAGAGGGGTAAGGAGGAGGAGCTTATCAGCCGGAAGAAACCACCTGACAGGGTAATCAAACTCAACGTTGATGGAGCTGCGAATTTAGAGAGTGGGAGAGCAAGTGCAAGTGGTGTTTTCAGGAATTATAGAGGTGACTGGCTTGTGGGTATCTGGTGCAATATAGGCACGGCTCATGGAGATGCAGCGGAGCTATGTCAATAGCCAGTAGCAGGAGGGTGGAGCCTTTAATGGTCGAGAGTGATTCCATGACAGTCATCAAGGCAATTAACAAGGGTGTGGGAGACTACCATCCTTGGAGGAATCTGATTATCGATTGCAGAAACCTTATGATCAATCTAGGAGTTGTTGAGATTAGGCACATCTTTAGAGTAGCTAATCAATGTGCTGATAAACTGGCGGAGATGGGAAAAAGTGCAGATCCAGGTGTTCATGTGAGTGTTTCTCCTCCCGCAGCTGTTATCCACTGCTTTCAACGTGATGCAGTAAGCATGCTCTCCTCTAGGAGGAAGTTTTAGTGCTGCAGGGGTTGTGTTCCTGATGTTTGCTTTGCTTGTTTCTCCCTTTATCACCAAAAAAAAAAAATGAAATGAATTTATGCCCAATCCAGCCATAACCCAACATGGACCAACTTTGGGCTCCAGAGTTTTTTGAATGGACCAATCATGGACCAGCCCAACCCAGCCCTTCCAAGTTCCAATAGCTGGGTCTTCTGGCCCTACTCTGAAGCTTTGGAACTGGATTGAATGTTGTGTACCCCGTCCAAGTTTGCACCCCTAGACTGGAAAGATTGCCCCAATTGAAAATGCCACATTAAGAAACAGATGAGGATGAATATCCATCTTGTATAAATTTAGAACTCAGTCCTGACATGACACTGTAGAAGGTAGGATGCATCGGACAACAAACGTGCCTCAGCCTTACAACATGCTCTTTCTGAGCAACTTTAAGTACAATGAATGCCTTACAATATTTAGCATTTTACAAGTTAGTACTAACAAAAAAAATGTGTGTGAATATTTGTGGCGGACAGAATTCATGGGTGCAAATAATCACAGAATGCCCCCTTCCTGCAATGCCCGCTCTCATGAAATTTACAAACCCGCTGCCCCTTCGGAGGCGGTCTGGAAAAATTTCCTCCTCGTCCATTAAATGATGACTGCTTGTTCCATGAAGGCCTATCCCTACCAAAACCAGAACTTCCGCTCTGAAGTGCACGATCCCGATGTGGTTGACTTGGATGCCTATCTCCTGTGTGTTTTGGTTGATTTTGCCATGTATTCGGAGTCCTAGCTGATGCAGCCCAGTTTATGTTTGCATTACCTGTTGAAGCAAAATTAGATGGTAAACTTACATGTAGATTGTCTAGAGCTGGGGCTTCCCAACCCAGATTTGCATTTAGTGGAGCTGAACACCATTCAGTGTCCTTCGCATCAAAAGAAGCACTCCAAGTCATGTCCAAACCAGAGCTGGAAGGCATCTGAGGCTGAACATTTTTGTCTCCTTCCCAGTGATTGACCACTATATTCTGCCTTACTCTGCTATTCTCTTCAGGACTCGTAGAAGAATGCACCCCAGACCACTTTTGTGGATCATTAACTTCAGCTGGTGAAACCCCACGAACTTCATCTATCACAACAGTATGCGATGGTATTTGTAAATCATCCGTGGAGCTCAAAACATCACTCTTTCCAGATACAGGGGGTGTTGGACTCATACCTTCCATGGAACTGAAGCAGTCAGGTTTTGAAGTTTCTGGCAAGTCATAGCTCAAAGGAGAGTCCAAAGCATCTATTGCATCAGCTAAACTTTTCAGCAAATTTGTAACCGACTCCTCCCCAACCCCCAAAAAATTCGAGTCATCTGGTTCTTCAAGAACTGCTTGCCAACCAGATGTATTAGATGCTGCATGGGATGTTGGTGAGGCACCGCTCCGACCAGGGCTTGAACTCTGACCAGGAATCTGAGAAGGCAGAGTCCCCTTGTTCTCAGTAGCTTGATCTGCACAATCATCCCTGACAGGCCTTGGTGAGGGACTAGGCAGATCAGGAAAATCAGTCTCACTATTCTTCTCCGGTGTATCCGATGACACTGTTACAGAGACCAGGCTAGAGCTGGAATCATGGCCTTGAGAAGATACATTTTCTGCCAGAGCTATGGTGGCCCCATTTTCTCCCGTAGGTTGCCCCAGAGGACCCTCAGTATTTGCGAGTCTCTTTCCATTTCCATGGTTCTCATCAGTGTTGCCACTTTCAGCCAATTGACCTTCATTTTCTTGGTACACCACAATTTCATTCCCAGACATTAGTGAAGGCTGTAAGTTATCGACTGAAAGCTGACTAGATGAATTACTGATACCACCCAATAAGTCCCGACCTTGCGAAGGTTCTTCAGTCTGTCTGTCCTTGGAATCAGTATCTGCAGGTCTTGTCAAACTAGAGGATTGAGATTCTTCAAGTTTCATAATTTTGTTGTTCCCATAATTCTCAATTGCTTCCCTGCACTTTATGTTTGAATCAGCACTCTTTTCTTTACTTGCAACCCAGTTTTCATTATTACTTCCAGGCCATCCTCCAATCCAACTAAATTCCTTCATGTTAGAAGAAACATTAATATCCTGAACTTGTAAATGGTTCTTTAGGATTGGGGGCCATTTATAAGGCTGCTGAAGCATTGCATCAGTCAAAAGCACAGCATTATCTTGCGTCTCAGTAATTTTCCATATCCTTAGATCTGGAGGGAAATACCCATTTTCACTCCATTTTCGGAGCTGCACCATAGAAAACGGTCCTTGAATTTTTCCACTAGGGTCCTCATAGTGCCACAATTTTTCTGTCTCACATTCGCTAGTGGATGTTGCAATCCCTCCAGAAGTAGATGCCCCCAAACTTTCAGATGCTTCCCCCGAAAATGATCCTGATGTTATCGCTGCTTGATCATACCAAATACAATTACGTGAGTCGGGGGTATGAACAGGATCCTTTGGTTTCTCCATTAAATTTGATGCATGTGCATCTCTATGCTGACTAAAGGAGTACTGGTTCATAATTCCATTAGTTCTAGCGGTGGTTGCATCATTTCCTGTGTGAAATGGGGAGTCGTGAATTCGACTTCCTGCCAAATTTTTCTGTCCACCTCCTGTTGACTGTGAAGAAACCAAATCTCCTACCTTCCCACCAAATCTAGGAATTTTCTGTCCCACAAACTCTGCAGTTCCAAGTGCAAAATAAGCAAATCCCTCAATTTCCAATTCATAGTATTGACAGGAGTAAAAATTAAAACTATATAGAAAAGCAGTTACCTTTTCTTGTAGAATCTAATTTTTCAACCTCTTCCTCAGACTCATAACTTGGATTCATTTTCGGATCGGCGTGGACTTCTGGAATTTCATTGAGCCTGCGCTGCTGTTCTTGAGGAGTATCTAAAAGCTGCAGTTTCTCAACGCATTCTCTGAGCGTAAAAATGGTCAAGGAAATGATTAATCAGAATCATCTCTCTCATTAAGCAACAGAGTTCATCTTGTTAACATAATTATTAATATTTCTTTTGATAGAAATTATGCAATACACCTAGATGTTGATACAGACCACATTATTGACAACAGATAATACAATAATAAAATTTTATATGCATTATTTGGCATGCTTGTCTGATTGCAGATACGTGCAGGTAAGGTAAAAGTTCATTGAAATGGTCAATGTCCAGTTAAAAGTGCTGCATCACTGCCATAAGTAACGAGAAGGGCTGGAAAGCTTATACCATTACTCTTAGTATTTGTGTAACAATGACACATGACCTCTAATGTTCTCACTAAAAAATAAGGATCCAGTGAACAATATATAATTTGGGATACTTTGTGACTGATAAAAAGGGTATTCAACATCATACAAAGAAAGCCATGTTATCAACGTTCTCAGACAAGTAAATGATCACAATTAACATGAAAGACATTAAGAAATACTCAGAGCCAAAAAGGATATTCCTTTCTATGCCCCTTTTCACTTGCTCGATCACGGAGATGATTTAACCGCAGTTTCTCTGCTTCCAGCCACTGTGTACCAAATGTTGTCAACAAAGCAGAAGAGCAAATAACTCAAATCCTCCCAAGTAAAAAAGTATCATATTTAGAGTTTGCAAGCAAAAAATTACGTACATCATAAACTTTCACAGATTGTAGTGCCCTTGCTTTCTCTAGAATCTTACCCTGCTAACAAAGATGCATGGTCTAAGAAAAGGGTAATAAAAATGCTAAAAAACCCAAATGGACAATAATGCCAAATACCACGGTAAGTCTATTGACAAGCCCACATTTGATGCTCTGACGTAGCCGTCGGCATTCTTCCTGCAAATACAATTAACAATTAGAAACGTGTGAGGAAAGAAAAAGTAAGATATGATACAAACAACTAAATATATTTCACATGGATTCCTGGTCAGGCAACATCTGAAATTGGGACATGAGCAAAAAACTGCATACACCATTAGCTTACCCTGCCAAGTAATCTTCATACAAGTAAAATGCATGCAAGCAAACACACAGACCATTTTAAGAATTTAGATTTACTGAATTAACCAAGAATGTTGAATAACACTGATAATGGTTTGTCCAAATGCCTCCACAACATTTTTGTCCACCAAAGCAGAGGACCAATATGGGCCCAAGCCATATGAGATTTAACCATATTCAATGCACACAAAGAAAAGGAAAATAACTTCTTTCAAAATAAGAGGACAAACAAATAGCGATTTTTTTCCGCTCATCCAACAAAATAGGTAGTTAAAAAGCAAAAATTAGGGAGAGAAAACAACTCTTCATAGAAATTAAGAAGTCTTATCACCTCAGAGAACTCTTGATTTGAAATTGCATCAATAGTTATGACCTCCGTCTTGTCTAAATTTAATATCTCAAGCATGAAATCAGTTGTCTTATTGCCAGTTTTGTAAGGTGTGACCGTCTTTTTAATGCCTGCAAATTTCACCCTCCAATTAAAAAGTTCATAAAATATGCATGAAGCAGACAATTAAGCAAAAGAAAGTACTGGCAATAAAATATTATATACCTACAACTTGGACAAGCCTATACATATCTAGGTTTTGATCAGCACAGGTAATTCGTATCCGGACAATTGAACCAACAACCTTTTCCAGGAGCTTCTCAGAATCATCAATTAAATTCTCCATCAAATTGCGCCGCAAGTAAATCAAGTTGATGTTGTGAACATCAATTGCTGCATATTCTTCTGGATTAATCTGTATTCGCGCTTCATCATCCTTTTTGCGTGTTTTACGTCTCTTGTCTTTCCCCACCATCAGTGAATTATCACTTTTACCATCAGTCTCAAACTGAAAAGCTACAGAATTACCAACTCCGCCTTGGATAATATTATCTGCCTGACACTCCTCTTTCGCAGGAAAATGGTACTCAAGAAGCTTTAGCATTTCAAAATGACCCACACGAGGTTTTCCAAACAGCTTTGTGAGCCTCGCATCACATATGATTTGACTCTTCCGGCGAGGATCACGAAGGTTATTTCTCTTTATATAATCTAGCAAAAGGGCCTGGATATCAAATTGAGAGAGAATAGATGTATCACCATTTTTCATATGGGCAACAAACTCCAGAAGATCTTTTGTTGCCCATTCAATCTCACCAGGCACAAGCTGCCGCTCCTCACCCAGACGCTTGTCTGTACCAAAGAACATGACTTTCCTAGGGAGTTTTTGTTGTTTCCTGGGCTTTCTTCTTTTTGAGAAAGTTGTTTCCATGTGATTAATCGAGCTGTCGGAACTATGATTGTTGCCACCATTAGCATCATGCATTTTATCAGAGGGTTCACCATTACAAAACACGTTTCCAGGTCCTCTCCAGGGATTCTTGGCTTGAATTAGCTCATTTACCGATAAAGATAGCTTTTCCTTAAGGTAAATCCAGTAAACTTTGAAGAGATACTCCCAGCTACTTTTGTCATCAAAATCGACTTGAACCTATAAGAACAAATTCCATACGTTAAGGACTGTAGAAAAATAAAGCATCATCTACTATTTATAAGAGGGGGAGAGAGAGATATGTCTTCTGTTAAGCACCAAAGCCATGAAGAAAAGCATCTAAATTCTTATATCATGAGGTGATGGGCTATAATAAAAACAAGTCACAAACAAAGAAGTTGCAGGAGCAGCAGCAGCAGCACATTCAGAAATGCTAATATAGGATCCAAGTGAAAAGTTCCAAGAGAGAAAATAAACAATCAAAACATAGAAGAACCAATGATTATGGGAGACAATGCAAGACACCGTGACTTATCCACTCCAAGACAATTTAGATGCCCGACAACAACCCCTGTAACATCCTCAATGAAAACTGACTCCAGTTGCAAACTAACACAGCTTGAATAAAAATCAACAATAGATCATGTATGCATGCATGAGAATCAAGATATGATGAGAACGTATCATTTGAGGATGAGCTTAATCTGCAAACATGAACAAGTAGGTAACATGTTTTTAAGGTAAACATTATGCAAATGCAAACAGAGGAATCAGAGACTAGATTGCCAATCATGAAGAACAAAGGCTGAAATAGATTTCAGTACTTGGATTTAGATCCTATTGGTAGGTGATCTAGAAGAGATGCATATTAGTGGCAGTAAGCACAATGGACATCGCTTGAACGGAAGCTATTATTCAAGCCAGCAACCATGGAAGCTAGTGTTCTATACCATCATATTTGACATGCACCGCATTACATTTCACATCTCACACTGAACTATTTTAAGGTTCATCAGGTGTTCAGCTTTTGAATAGAACAGCTACACTTGAACAAAAACTGCAAATCAACAAATTCACAAACTCAGACCAACTTGGTCATTGAAAGGCCCATCTAGAATGACAAGTTAATGAGGGAGCACTCAGTATTTGATCTTTTTTTTTATCAAACCAAGAATATAGGTTGACTATTTTTATAACCGCCCTGACCCAAAAGTATTAAAAAAATGGTGTTAAATCAGTTTGGTTGATTCAGTCAGCTGAGGCTAGTTAATGTCAGTTGAGATCGGTCATGGGGAAAGTGAGAGAGATAGAGATGACAGAGGTGAGATAAGATAGAAGAGATCGAGTGAATCAATAAAGGAAAAAAAATTTGTCTACCTGTAGCGTGTTCATTGGCAATTTATCTAGCTCAACTTTCATTGGACTATTGTTCCTGTTCCTGTTCCTGGCCAGGAGAGGAACTTCATTTTCAAGCACCTAAAACCCCCGGGGGGGGGGGGAGGGAGGGAGCGAGGGGGAGAGAGAGAGAGAGAGAGATCAACAGAGAGAGAAAACAGATCAATGGAGAGCATCGGAAATGGATTACTGGCTTCTTACAGATCGCTTGACAAGTGTGTGTGTGAGAGAGAGAGAGAGATGGATATCTGATTCTGGCAGCAAAGGATTGACTCATAAAGATACACAAACAAATCAAATTGATTAATGAGATTGGCATGAAAAAGATTCTGATTTGCGATTTCTAAGATTGGATCTAAAATCATCCACAAAGATTGACTCTAAGTGAGAGAAATTAATTGTATCAGCTAGAGAGAGAAAGAGAGAGATAGAGAGAGAGAGAGAGAGAGAAGAGAGGAAGAGAGAATGACGAGAAGGGTAAGTTGCTTTTATATCCTCCTCGAAAACAACGCCATCCCTTATAGATCATTGAGCATGAAAAATTCAGTTGGCTTGGTTAGCATTGGATTTTCAAAGCCAAACCAAGCCAACCGACTGGAAACATGGTTAATCTAGATTTAAGACTGCCCGCCTCAATTTGAAGGGAAAACCAGTGGTTTTCCACTAAGCTGGTTCTCCAACCTGGTTGAACAACCCTATTTATAACACAACTTTAGGAACTCAAAAAGAAAATATAGGCAAACAAGTAATAGAAAAAAGAATTAAAAAGGCAATTTCATGAATGTTACCAACACAAAGCCATCACAAAATCAATAATCAATGTCCCACTCTTTCCCAGCTTAGCAATGTCAACAAGTGCTTTTCATATGTCCCAGTATTCTTAATGGCTATTAAGCCATGTTACCAATATAAAAACATCATACAGTCCATGATTAAAGTCCCAAGTTTCTTTCCCAATTAGCAATCTAAACAAGGGCTTTTCACATGTCCCAATATTCTTAACTGGTATCAAGCAATGTTACACCATTATAGAACCCATAATTAAAGTCCCAAGTTTCTTGCCCAACATAACCACATAAACAAGAGCTTTTCATGGGTCCCAATATTCTAAATAAACATTCAGCAACATTACCAACACAAAGCCATCATAGAATCCATGATTACAGTCCCATGTTTCTTTCCAACTTAGCAACATAAACAAGTGCCTTTCACATGTCCCAATGTTCTTAATTGGTATTAAGCAATGTTATCAACATAAAGCCATAACGGAATCCATGATTAAAGTGCCAAGTTTCTTTCCCAACTTGGCAATGTGAACAAGTGGTTTACCCATGTCCCAGTATTCTTGATTGGTAGAAGGTGATTTACCTAGCTTTCAACCACTAATAAAGTAAGAAAACACCACATCGTTTCATCAAACCTTGCATCTATAACCCCCCGCCCAAAAAAAAAAAGCAGAAAAAAAAGATGGTCCTTACAAACTGTGATAAAAGTACAGTTAGAAAGATAGTGCTGATCCAAAGAACCAACTGCCATCAAAGGCTGCCAAGTAAGCTAGGACCTGGAAATATAGAAAGAGAATTCAAGAGAAAAGGATCATACTAATCTGAAGCCAGTTTAACAATAAAACCTCAAAAACCAGGAAAGTCAAATAACCTTAGCATACTGAAGGAACCACTGAATATAAGAAGCAATTAAGAGATGAATTAACATACCATTTCATTGTTATCTGGTTCAATCTTTTCAATCAGCTTGATTGTTCTCATGCATGTTGTACAAAAGCCTTTGTCTCCACTTACACAATATATTTCTGCTACTTTAACACATCCCTTACACAGGGAATATGTACATGTGTAGCACATGTAATGAGAAGCCTTCTGACACACGCTACAGATATGCCAACCTGAAATTGCATTAAACCAACAACCACCTCAGATAAATTGCACCACAAACAGCTAATGACAAACAATTTTTTTCTATATGACTGCTAATATACAATATATATAGAGGTGGTGGGATGAAAATGATAATGATGAGGGATGAGTGCAGAAACTAGATGACATCAGAGAGAACTTTAAAAAGGTCGAGACTCAATATTATAGGTGTTAGCTTAGCTAATGCTATGGCCTAGAAAAAGATAACTGGGGAAAATAATTTATAAAGCTCACCAGAATTACATGGAAACAATAGTTTTAGTTCATCGAATAAATAACAGAAACCCATGGATTAATAACACCATACACATATAAATCTAAAGAAGACTAATTCCAACTGGATAGGAACTCAGATGACTAAGCCCCTACACCAGCTGAAAAGGATCAACCATTCTTGCCAAGAGAGAACTTAAAATGCTGTTGGGATGGTAAAACTGCCTCTACAGCTATGACTACAAAATCCTTCTCAGGCCCTTATAAGCTCAAGTGCTCCATTTATGCGTAAGAGTAATCATTGATAAAAGCAGCCATTTCTGTTTCGAGTAGAACTAGAGTTGGGAAGCACACAATGAAACCATCAGTAAATACGATTGCTGACTCACGTCACGCTGCACTAGGAACTCCTGTTCAAAGACAAACTAGAACTTGGTCCTATCCAAGAATCTAAAACCAAAAAGTTAACACAAATTTTGACAAATTTTCACCTCCAAATCAAATGCTCTGGTTTTGTCTGTTATTCAATAAATAGAAGGATAATCAGCAGATTGATTATCCTAATGGTCTTTGAACACCGTGGAGGGGGAGGAATATAAAAGCATTTGAAGGAGTTGACGTTGAGAGACCCCTCTCCATTTTGTTGATTTGTAGACCATCTAAGTCCATATGTCTAGTTTCTCGGCCTATTTGGGAATAGGCATTTTGGCATCAAGAAGGAAAATATGTTGTCCACATATTTTTTCTATGACCCAGTTCAGAAGCTGAACTAACAAGTAATCCAAAATCTTGACCAGATTTACATCCTTTTCTAGAGTGTGTTTTCCACTTGTTTTGATAAAAATATTGAGGTATATAATAGTGATGGCAATTTTGACCGTACTCGGTCAACCTGCTCCGCCCCATCCTAATGGGATGGATTTAGGCACCTGCTTACAATTTAGCAGGTATTTAGAAAATGAAACTTGTGTTGGGTTTGGGAAAGCACATTATCCTTCTTTAACAAGAATTCGCTCTAAAAGAAAGGACTTAATAAAAGATGAAACTGGCAAACCTGTCTGGGAAAGCAAGCATGGAAACCCATGAAAGTTTGACGTTTGAGTTACAACAAGACCATTCAAACTTACACTTATAGTTAAGTTGCCATCATTTGTATTAGCTATTGTATTGGAACTAACACTTTTACCACCATTTGCAGCCTGTCAAAGTAGCATAGCTTGTTGAAGATAGACCGTAAAGAAGAGAAAATTATTACGACAGGCCATCAACATTATGCAGACTACCGAATTAGATTCCACGGAAAACCAGAAATGACTGCTCTTGGTTGGCCTTTCACCCCTAGCCACAAATCAATCCCTAAATTTGCCACATACAAGTACTCACTCCTCCAGGGCCTGGTAGATCTCTCTCCAGGTCAAGTCAGAAGAATCTCCCTCAACTCCCCATTCATCAAAAAGTGGCATTTGGAAGGAAAGGTTAAAAAGATGAAAAATACACCTTATTTTCACGCAGAGAAGAACAAGTGCCAAATCCCTCTGAAACAAAATAAGCAGCTAATCCTACAAGGTAATCCTTTATTAGATGGTCCCGGGGCTATTTAGATCTAACCACTAAAAACCATTCTTAGATATTGTACAATTTGGCATTAACCATCACATTACAAATTTGAAATATATATAAATCCTTAAATTCGAGTTTCCATTATTAAATTTATTTATTTGAACAGTTAAGGCAAGAAATAGAAATCTGACTTCCTTACTAACTTTATCAACAGAAAGAATTTTAAAATCCAATACCTAGTCCCCCCCTCCAGGTGCACATGGGGAAGCCGTCAACCTTCCTCATGGGTGAGTTTTATTCCTCACCACCGCTTGCTTTTCCTCCATAAGATCTTTCCAGTGACCTCTCTCTCTCCCTCTCTCTCTATCTCTCTCTCACACATTTTTGTCAAGGATCATGGTCTCAATCCCCACTGTGAGCTCCTTTAGGGGTGGGGATTGGATGAAAAAGCATTCTTAATCTAGCCAGGGGCCAGAATGTGTGGGATTATTATTTGACGGCGACAAGTCACCCCGGCCCAAACCCACCCCATTGCCGTTCCTAGTGTATAATGATGTTTCAGAAAGTGGAAGTACCAAAGTATGCACAACATCTCTATTTCCAGCAAAGGACTCACAAAACACCAAAAAGTTGGAACATCATTTACAGATAGTCCTCAACATTTGGCTTTTCTTTAAGAACGATTCACCAAAAGTAACTCCAAATTTCAGTTCAACGGGCTTCTTTCCTAGACCTTAAAAAGTTTCGTGCATGTGGCATTCTCGTTGTTGGATGTCTATGCACATTAAATGACCGTTTCAGCTAGAAACTCTAAATATCAATCCAGCATATCTATTCCACACCATGAAACATGGAGATTGACTCAAGACAAATAACACATCACAAAATAGGCATGGTGGCATGACAAAATTGTACAAAAATTTACACTACCATAAGTAACAGAATCTTATTGTGTTTGTTGTGGTTAAAGACGTGTATTGTATGAACATGGCTCATTTATAGAAATCTCAGCGCAACATAGGTTCCACACATTCAACTCAGTTTCCTTTAATGAAATTGTGTAACCAACGATGTGTAAAGAATGGACCAGAAATGTGCAACATAACTTCCCCACAAATAACTCGTATACCCTTAATGAAATCGCATTTATACCATTAAGGTAAAAGGGATGAGAGAAACATCGTTTAATCAAACAAAATGCATCATAATATCAGCGAAAGCTAATTCAATACCATCTCTTATTGATCGCTAGCCAAATCAGAAGCTATATCTTCTATATCAGATTTTCAACACATTTAACCTCAAGAATTAACATAAAGAACATAAACACACAAATGCAATACGATTATGGTGATTCTCCAAACGCGAAAACATACCACAATTCCATTTCGCCTTGGACCGAAAAAAGGACTCATCGCGCTTAATGCAAGGTGGATGATAAGCCTTTGGACATCCCCTTTATTAAACAAAATCAACCCAAAATCAAACGTCTATAAACACAAACAAAACCCTAGAAAGTAAATAAAATAATCACTGCAAAAATACACAAAACCCTCACTCACTTGCGGTCACAGAGCACTAAATCTCCTCCATCAAAGCAAATGAAACAGACGTCCTCTTCCTCTTCCTCCTCTCTCTTCCTCTTCACCACCGTCACCGAATTCCCCGCCATATTCCTCGGTGGCCGTCCTCTTTTCCTCTTCACCCCGCTCATCTCCCCCGTCACCATCGCCGGCACCACCATGGACGGTTGAACTCCACCATCACCGTTCGAAGTTGGAGGTGGAGGTGTAGATGGAGGTGGAGGCGTTGGAACGAGCTGAGAATCGTTCATTTCTTTGACTGCTTCATCTACCATCGAATTCGCTTCCATTTTGAAAAATCTCCGGAGCTGATCTCTCTCTCTCTCCCTCTCTCTCTCTCTCAGTTCGAATTCAAAAATCAGAAACCCTAGATGTCGTGGGTGGAGTGATTGTTTACTTCTGGAGCACCATCATCGGGATCGGAGACGTGAGTCTTACGTAGTTTTATTTTTGACCGGAAGAGAGAGAGAGAGAGAGAGAGAGAGGGAAGTCACCTGAAAAATAAAAAACGGAGGAGAGAGCCGTGTCCGGTGAGTGGTGTATCGACGAGTCTACTATGCTTTTCTCTTTCTTTTTTCTTTTTTTTTTCAATTTTACCTTTGCGAATGGTGAATAGAGAGCCGACTTCGTGGGTTTTTCCCCCCTTTTTCCTTCCTTTTCCAAATATGCCTGCACCTACACCAAGTCACGGTTCCACATGGGTGTTATTGGAATCATGGCCCCACTCCTTTTTTTTCTTCCTTTCCTAATATGCCTACACCTGCACCATGTCCCGGTTTGACCCTCTACTCTCTCTCTCTCTCTCTCTCTCTCCCTCCCCCCCCCCCTCCCACCTCCCCCCACCCCCTTCCTTTTTTTTGGGATACTTGAATACGGTATTCGGATCGATTAATTAACCTGGTTCGTATATTTTAAAATTTAATTCAGAAGTAAACTCCTTAATTCTTTTTTTATTATTAAAACTTAAATTTATATCTTACCGTTACATCCATATAACTTTAGTTCTCTTCTCTCTCTCTCAAATCATTATTAAATCATTTTAAACATATTTTTTTACTTATCTCAGTTACGATAAAATCTTAAAAATTTCGAATCTAAACCTCAACCTCGGGTTAAAGTTTAATTTATTCAAATCACTCATAAAAATAGTTCGAATGGTGGAATTATAAATAAAAATCTACATTTTTAACTATTTTAATTTGCATGGAGAGGTGTCTATTATAATAATATTAAAAAAAATTATAACATTAGTTTTCTATAATTTCTTTTCATCTCGCAATAGAAAAGTCGATTATTTTCAACAAAAAAGATATACCTATGAGATGCATCGAAAAGTTTGTTATCTTAAAATTTTATTATTATTGAAATTTATTATTTTTGTTATTTTTTCTTATTTTATTTTGTCATAAGATCTAATGTTGTATTATGATAGTAAATGTTCACTAATAACATTGAAATATAATGTAAAGATCGACGAATTATAATTTAACTAATACTATTTTCTTCTCTCTCTAATATAAAGGAGGGAATATGTGATTGTGCTATTGTCTTGGCCCACTTGCGCACATGAGGATTAAATTCTTAATATTTGGGTCAAATATTGTAAGGGGATCATTAGAACATGATTGGTCTTTGAAGATTTCAGGGGGGGTGAATATGGGCAAAGAGTTGGGAATTTGAACAGATGGAGATTAAAATGTTGTGAAAAAGTTGAAGCTCAGCCCTCGTGTGATAGAAAAACAAAGATGTGAACTTGCTTCATCCTTGTAGATTAGTGTTGAAAGATTGCAAAGACTTAATGTGCGAGCTAGGGGTTAGGGAAATTCTTCATGTCCATAGGGAAACCAATAGATGTGCTGACAAGTTGGCAAAGTTGGCGTTGAGTTTGATACGGCAAGGTGACAACGTCAGGGAGTCAAGCACCCCTCCAGCTGAGTTGAGGCCGCTGCTAGCTCTGGATGCTATCCAAACCTCTTGGGCCAGAAGGAGAAAAGGGAGCGCAGGTCCCTGTTTCTCAATGGGGGACTAGTCTTCTCTCGTTGTTGCCTCTTCCTTTGTTGTGGGGTTCTAGTTGTGTTTTCTCTCATTTTCAACCAAAAAAAAATGGAGATTAAAATGAAGGCGAATCTAAGACAACCCTCCAACTCTACGACGTTTTTT
Organism: Dillenia suffruticosa; assembly: GCA_033439265.1. Lineage (NCBI taxonomy): Eukaryota > Viridiplantae > Streptophyta > Magnoliopsida > Dilleniales > Dilleniaceae > Dillenia > Dillenia suffruticosa. Next base: position 1,071,348 of record JAVTVX010000012.1, on the reverse strand, counting down.
TCCGTACGCATGTTCACAATTCCTCTTTTGCCCCCATACCCCTTTAACCTTTCCTTTTAATTAAATTTTTTACTAATAAAGCTTTATTATTTCCTTCCCCAACAAAAGATGTAGTTTCCAAAAAGGATCGTCTAATCTTTAATCACATTTCCCTTATCAAAAATTGACAATATCTATAAGGCTTCCATCGTCCGGTGCTTTTATTGGTGTATCAATTCTAATTGAACTAACGATTAAATACTAATATCTTTTAACTAAAATTTCGATTTCAAATTTTATATACTAAAAAAATAAGCGATAAAAGAGTTTTATTTCTTAAAAATCGATCTGCTTTGAACTGAATTTAGTCGCACTCAATATTATTATTGAATATCAATGGTTATAAAAAAAATACTTTTATTGGTATAATTAAGGTAGTATATGTATATATATTGTAGTATAAGGCATTTAAGATTGAATTGTTTAAGTGTCAAGAAAAAAAATGGGTTCAATAATTTTAATTTATTTAATAATTTTACAAAAATAGTCGACTCCGATATCTAACCCTAAATCCATAAAATTTATGAAAAAAAAAAAGTCATTGTTATCGCCAGTAATATTACGGTGGTAATTTTACTCTTTGTTGGTCATATTTAGTATTAGTCTAGAATTAGAAGCAACGTGAGGCGACTTTGTTTGGATGCCTTATGGCACTTCAATTCAACCACAATCCTTTCTTTGCAGGGTGATAGTCTCTATACCATCAAGGCTAAAATTTATGTTAAGGCGAACCAAATAGAACGTAAGTGAAATTAGAAGAAGAAAAGGAAAGAAAGAGATTGTTTTAAAAATTTTTAAAATTAAAAAAAAAAAATTTATTTCTTAATGGGTAATATATATTAAATTTTTCTTAATGGTTTGAGTTCGACTTGTAAAATTTATTTGATATTTAACACATAAAATTAAATAAATATAAATTAAGTTTTATCCTCATCTTGTTTATCAAATAAATCAAACTTAAGTATCTAAAAACTTTTTTTAGTAAAAACAAAAACCTTTTATTAACATAAAATCTCCTCAAATCATATATCAAATCATAAAAAATCTATTAACATTTTTGTTTTTAAATAAGATTTCAAATTTAAATATTACATATAAAGATAATAGATGATAGAAGAGTTTTGTTTCTTAAAAATTCAATACGACTATAATTAAATTTAATTAGAATTAACGTAATTATCAAATATTGATAATTTATTTAAAAAAACAAAGATCATAAAGAATCTTTGACATTTCTACCTTCATCCATTTGAATCTCACCTTGATAAGGTTACAAACTTGATGCTTCAAAATTTTCCGATCTTCTTATTCCCATCGCTACTCAAACGAGATAAAGTGTTTAATTTAATGAATTCATTGATAATTTGAAATCAAATATCAAAGTTTAAATTTCAATTTTTTTTAGGAAAAAAATAAAAATTTCAAGCAAAAGGAAAAAGAAAATTAAAGGGGGGGGGGGGGAAGAACCAAACAGACTCTTAATAGTGACAACTCAAATTTAAAGAATATGATACTTTGGTCAATTTAGTACATCTTCAAATCAAACATCTCAATTTAATATTTGCCCTTTTTCTTGGATGGATGGGGGCTTGACAAAAGTTTACTATACTTTTGTGATGCGAGTTGTGTGGCGTCGATCCATACTTACCTTTATAGTTATTTAATCGTAAAAACTTATCTAAATAAAAACACTAGTATACCTTAATAATCGAATTTAAGTAGTTTAATAAAATTAATAATTGATACATCAACGACCATAAATGAATTTTTAGAGTTCGAGTTCAGTTTGAATCGTAAAAAAGTTATCTCTATCTTAATTTATATACAGAATGAATTCAGTTCAAACTTAATTTTTTTAGTAAATAAGTAGAGTTCGATTTTTATACGATTCTTTGAGTTTGACTTTAAGATGTGAAAAAAGGGCATTTGTTTATAACTATAAGAATAAAATCTAATGATGGACAAAAGAAGAACAACTTCCATGGTTCCACGACCCCATTTTAAACAAATTCTATATATTTTTATTTTTTACTTTAATTAAAAATATTATAAATAATTAAATTTAAAATTAAATAAATTTAAAAAAAAATGAAAAGTTTTGGTTTTCCGATGCCACCCATGCAGTTACACTTAACCATCGATTGATTCTGTCGATCGTTTGATTTGTACAATGATTTCTTGCCTTCGCTTAAGATGCGAGGGTTTGAAATTTTATATTTTCTTATACCGTATCAGAGTTTCTGTTTTTATTGTTTGAGGTCTCTGCTCCTTCAAATCAAAAAAAAAAAAAAAAAACAAAAAGAAAAATCTGTGGATTCATGAGGAGGACAGATGAAATTGCATTAGGAAGTCAATTTTCTAATATCACGGACGTAGGTACGTTGAGTCGAACACGGAATGACCACTATAGATTCTCCATCTGTTCTTGATTTTCTCGACAGCCGTGGGACATTGGGTTGACTGCTCCCACAGAAATGCTTGAAAACGTTTATCACAATGCCAACAACAAAAAGCGAGGCTACAGTTTGAAAGCCAGACCGAAAGTGGTCCTCTTGAAGGTGAATTGTTCACGAGGCACCCTTTCATTTAATTTTTAACTAAATTATTTATCATCGATCGATATTCAAATTTTATTTAATTAATCAAATTAAAATATCGTAAAATTTATTAAATGATTAATTCTTAATTCTCATATCTTAAATCCGATACCTATGATCAAAGAAATACAATACCATATGATTAAAGGGATACACGTGAGATTGTTTATATAGCACCATTTTTGAATAGTAAAATACGATTTTGAATTCAATAGGACATTCTATGTCCCGAAGTCCACGGGGCATTCTTATAACATAAAATAAATAATACAAATATCTGACACATCTATAGGGAAAACCTTGAAAACATTTATCACAATGCCCACAACAAAAAACAAGGCTGGAGTCTGAGAGCCAGACTGAAAGTGGTCCTCCTTGAAGGCGTTTTGTTTATCTAGTACCCTTTCTGAATAGTAATAATAGGACTATATTAAAAAAGAGGGATGCTAAAGTGATATTTTTTTCCCAACTAAAATCAATAGATTTTAAATTCAAATTTCATTCGATAGGACTTTCTATGTCCCTAAGTCCATAGGACTTCCTTACAACAAAAAAATAAATAGTACAAATATCTTACATATTTATAAACATCGTATTTGAATCTGTTTATAATTAAATTTATTTATAATTTATGAATAAAGTATATTCTAAACTGTTATTAAACGGTACCATTAATGATTCTGTAAAATTTCATATATGGAATTGTTAAGAAATAATAGTTGTAGTATTATTTAAAGAAAAAAAACCTTTCACAATTTTTTTTTTCATTTTTTTTTTATGTGGGGTTGTTGAATGTAAGAGTTGGTACACCAAGCTTGGACTCATACAGCCCAAATCCAGAAACAGGAAGAGCCTAATTAAATCCCAGTCCAGCCTGGAGCGGCCCGGACCGGATCGGCCCAGCCCGAGAATGGATTAATCCACACGCGTGCGATTTCGTGCTTCGAAAGGCATCAAAATTGGTAACAGTATTAACAAGAGCATGTACAAAAAGCAATCAACACCTGTTGGCTGTTTTGAGGGTTTTGATCGGGCAACCGAGAGAGAGAGAGAGAGAGAGAGAGAGAGAGAGAGAAGAGATAGAGAGCGCAAAAGCGCAATCAAGGAAGAGGAAGAAGATGTTGCAGCAGAGAACTAGACGAAGGTGTGAAGGAGCGGCCATGGGTGCGATCGTCCTCGATCTTCGTCCCGGTCTTGGAATAGGCCCTTTCTCTCTTGGTAACTAAGAAAATCTCCCATTCCCCTCTTTAATTCTGAGCATGCATTTGATTCACTATTCGATGTTTTATACTCGAATTAGGTCAAAATTGAATTTCTTATTTGCCTCAAATGATCCAATCATGTTGCAAATTTGGAACTTTGAGAATCAATTAATGTAAACGCATTGATGGAAATTTGGTTTATGGTATATGTTGCCAGAAATTTCTGGAAATTAGCGTGTTTCTGCGGTGTCCGTGTCTGGGATTAAGTTAATGTTGAGTTGTTGATGATTTTTTTAGGGATGCCAATATGTGAAGCGTTTGCACAAATAGAGCAGCAGCCAAACATTTTTGATGTTGTTCATGTGAAGTACCTTGACGAGGTTCGGATTAACAAATTATGCTTAAGATTAATTTGCATTGTGTGTATGATGGTTGCTACTTTGCTATGATATGCTGTTCTAGTCAATGCTCGTAACTTATTCTTCACTTCGATGTGTCAATAGCTCTTCACTTTGATGCGTCAATAGCTTGTTATATGGAGCTATGCCAGATTTAAGGTAAAAATTGAATCGATTTTGTCGACGGCTGTTGCTTTTGCTAATCAGCAAGGTCTAATCTAAAGATAAAACAAGATAATTTTTGCAGCTTGGATATTCTATTTTTGCAGCTTGGATATTCTATTTTTGGTTTGTAATTTAACTCGTGGTATGACGTCATGTTCCGTGTTGCTAAAGATTAAAGGTGCAGATGAATACTATGTTTTCGTTTTCGTTTTCGTTTTCGTGATAGAACTGGGGACCTAAATGTCATAAGTAGATCTTATTATGACGATTTCTTTTCTTGTTGGATATCATTAGTGGTGCCGTACTAAAGTGTGAAGTTGAATAAATATGCATTGTATGGAGCTTGGTTTTGGCAGCCGTAGAATGAAAGATGTTCTAGTTTCCTCGTTCAATGTTTTGTCCATAGATAGTCAATGTCAAGACCGTCTTTTAGCTAATGCAATGTATTATATAGGATAAACAAAGAAGAAATTAGGAAACATAAATTAAAAAGATGTTGACTTGTCAATAGGAATTCATCTTAAGAACATGTTGGAATAGAAAAGGGAGGATAGGGAGTAGGAAGGAGGAAGTTTGTAGCAATTAGATCTTAACCATTTTCTCTTCAAATATTGGGTTATTATGTCTTGATGGACCAAAAGTTAAAACAAGTTTTAGATATTGTTATTAACTTCCTTGATCATGGATTTCATAAATTGGAATAGAACCCCATCATTTCTTGTATGCAGGATCCTTTAAAGTTGGATATCGTAATTAGCTTCCCTGATCATGGATTTCATCTTCGTTTTGACCCTTGGTCGCAGGTACACCTTTCCTGTATCTCAAATTTCTTAATCTTCTTTTATTGGGGGGAGGGATGCCCTTATATGTCATTCCACTTGAATGAGAACTAAAGTTGAACCATTTCTTTTGCAACTTCCTGTTTCAATGCTTGAAGATAAAGAGGATACTGCCACGGTTGTTAATGTAAAATTGTTTGGAATACGAATGGACAGGCCGGAGAACTGGAGGCAAATTCATTTTTTCTGCCCATAGTTACTAGGAACCCATAAAAACACCCTTATAAAATGCTAGGCCATGAGGAGTAATCTTTGGCAAACAGAGACCTTAATAATCTAGGACTGGTTCAACCTGCTGAAAAATTTTAAAAATATCAGTTACAACACATGGGAAGTGAATAATTTTCATCACATGTGTAGAGGCTTGAAGCCAGAAATTGATATTTAAGGGGGGGGGACACAATATGCATTTGAGGTTATAATTTCAGGGAGGATAAGGATTGTAACTTTTAGGGGGCAAACAATATTTGGGGTTAAAATTTTTGAAATTATATTTTTTTCCTTAGAATTCAGTATGGCAGGAGCTGCCAACCCTGTTTCTCTACCCCTTCCTTTGCCCATGCATGCGTTATTGTTGCAGTGTAGTTATTGTTGGTGTAATTTGATCACCATACTTTATGATTCCAGGGGTATTTGACTCCAATCTGGTTGTCTAAAATGCCCCCAATTTCACTTTCTTCTGTCTATAATAGAATTGGGCCTGCTGCCTTGGTACATTAGTTTCACAGATTGTTGGTTATTTGGATGGTTCATGTGTTTTGTATTGTTTGGTCATCTAACTTGGAGCCCTTTTGTAGAGGCTACGCCTTGTTGAAATTTTTGATATCAAACGGCTCCAGATGCGCTATGCCACTTCACTTATTGGGTATGGCACAGGATTATCTTTGATATCTTTTTCTATAATCAAATGTTATGACTGAACTCTCATCTGTACTTTCAGGGGACCATCCACTTTAGCCACTTTTGTGGCTGTATACGCACTATTTGGGCCAACGTTTCCAGGAACTTATGACAAGGATAGAGGTGTTTACACTTTGTTCTACCCAGTATGTTCGCAAAAGCAGCCTGTTGCTTATCATGTAGTTCCAGGTCATTCTTTGTGAGAATTCCTATTGATGTCTAACTGCAACTTGCAGGGTCTATCCTTTGCTTTTCCGATTCCCACCCAGTACACTGACTGCTGTCATGATGGAGAAGGTATTCATCATCACTCTTTTTTACGTTATTCTATAGATACCTGAGCTTCTACTGATGCCTTCCATCTGTAATTTACTTATTTATGTCTCTTCACTTTTCCACCACATCAGCGGAACTGCCTTTGGAATTTCCAGATGGCACTACTCCAGTTACGTGCCGTGTTTCTATATACGATAGCTCCATGGATAAAAAAGTTGGTGTGGGCTCCTTCATGGACAAAGCTTCTGCTCCGCCGCTGCCTGTGGGCAGCCTCTACATGGAGGAGGTTCATGTGAAGGTTAGCCAACTTAGTCTTGTACTGTGTTATACTATTTTTTCTCGTATGCTTGTACTATGCCTTAAGCATGATCCTAATTGGATTCTTTGGCTCTTCGCTAAGTTGATAGTGCCCCGGAATCTATAGAGAATATAGAGTTGACCAATTCTGCAATGAAGGATATTGTTGTATTCTGAAATCTTTGTGTTTTGTGCAATGTCGAGTCCAGCTTGGGGAAGAGATATGGTTTATGGTTGGTGGTCAGCATATCCCTTTTGGTGCATCACCACAGGTTAGTTTTAATGTTGATGTCATGAATACCCTTCTTTCTTTTGAGCTGTTGTTTTTGCACCTCTTGTTGTCTTTTTAATAAACTTGAACTTGGGGTTGGTTTCCTGATTAATTTAGCTCTGCCTTACTGGTTTTATCTCATGTGCATTCCTGACCTGGTTGAATTTGATATAATTGGTCATCCACATAAACTGCCTATAATCAGCATACTATAGTTGTTTATGCAGCTGCTGCTATCTTCTGGTACTTCCTAGTTTAGTTTATAGTTTCATGCTAGAAAGCCTGGAACTTGGGAGGGAGGCACCTCTGTAGTTAAACTTGAGGCACCATCTGCAAGAAGATGACTCCAGGGGATGTTGGTGGAGAGGCAATAATTTGTAGTTTAGCCAAAATGCACACACATGGCATGCAATCTCTAGCATACTTGCGTAGAGATGCATAGTGACAGACTTATAGGCAATACATGCATAATTGGTGGTTGTCATTGCTAATATGAAGTGAGGCTCATAATTTAAGATACTGGTTATCATTCAACCTGCTTGATATGTGCTACTGTTGTCAAGTACAAGTTTATCCATTGCCTTTAAGATATCAACAATTGTGTCAACTGTTGCCCTAGAGTCTAATTTATTTACATTTTTGTTATGCAGGATGTATGGACTGAATTAGGTCGTCCTTGTGGAATTCATCAAAAGCAGGTGCTTCTAAATTTATTATATTATTTCAGTTTGAATCCTGCAGTTATTCTATGCTATTGGCTTAGTTGCACAGGATATTCAGCAGCTAGAACCCTGAAATCTTATTGGTCCTTAACTTCTTACAGTAAAACTAAACCCTTCTCCGACCAAAAGAAATAAACTTCAGAAACTAGCCGACATGAATAAATAAATTTCAATCTGCCATGACTTATCACAAGTCTTAGATAAACCATATGTGATGAACTTTATTTTCTCTTATGGTCCTCTTTAGATCAATTGGTTAAGAGATGACACCACTAGTAGTTCTTGGCCGGTATTCCTACCCACACTTTCTATTTTGTGATTGCATGTTTAGCTCAATAGGTTAAGAGATGACACTGTCAGTGAGTGTCTTCATTGCTTGATTCTACCTCCAATTTTTCTCACTCCAAGTAGCCAATTGCATGAATCTTTCTCTTGAAAGACCAACTTTGATCATAAAATGGCCTTGGTGAAAGATATAAAAAATTCAGGGTTCTAGGGCACACTGCGGATGATATGAGCTGGGTCTACGGTATATCCTGCTGTGTATTTCTTTCAATCTTATTGTTAAGAGGAACTGATGTTACCAAGCTATTATTGGATGTTCAGGTCTTATGACAATTGCTGGATTGATTTTTTCTGTTAGCCATACAGGTGGACCAGATGGTAATTCACTCTGCATCAGATCCTCGTCCACGAACAACTCTTTGTGGTGATTACTTCTACAATTATTTCACACGGGGTCTGGACATATTATTTGATGGACAGGTGCACCTTTTCTGCATATCTTATGATATTCCTAGTGCCAAGTTTGATATTTGGTAGGGAATCTGAGTTGCTGATTTTGTATTTGCAGACACATAAAATCAAGAAATTTGTCTTGCATACTAATTATCCTGGGCATGCTGATTTCAACTCCTACATAAAATGCAATTTTGTAATCTATGGTTCTGATTGTAAGTGGCTTTTTATGCTTGAGGGCTTTGAGTTTAACACCATCAAAACTGGATTATAATGTCTCTTACTGCTTACAGTTGGGGATTCATTTCCAGACTCAAATGCAGCTAAGCAGACCATTACACCTAGTACAAAATGGGAGCAAGTAAAGGTATATGTATTGCATTTTGATTAAGTTGTTTTCTTTCCTTGGATCTGGTATCCTTGATAAAAGCTTCCAACTATTATTCATATTGGTCCCCTATTTACTTATTTATTTTTGGTTGAAGTCTCTTTTTAGAGTGCTCTGAATATGATCAGGCCAGTGTGCACAAATTTTTAAAATATATCTGTCAGGCATCTTTTATGAATTTCTGATTGTTTACTGCGTTTGAATTCTGGTTCATCGTTATACCTTTTTAGCTTTTTTATACTAAACTATCTGCTTTTGCAGAGTTTTGATATTTGGTTAATTACTGTCACAATTGTAGGAGATTCTTGGGGATTGTGGCCGAGCTGCTATTCAAACACAAGGATCTACCAGCAATCCTTTTGGATCTACATTTGTATATGGTTATCAGAATGTTGCATTTGAAGTGAGGGATTCTGATAATTATATTATCCATCTAATGTTCTTGTATACTTGTCCTTTTGTATTATACACAAATAACTAATGCCATTATCCAGCTATGCTATTAAGTAATTGTGGACAATGATCATGAACAGGTGATGAAGAATGGCTATATTGCAACTGTTACCCTCTTCCAGTCATGACATCATCCTGATACTGTAAGTTGCTATGTTACTTCTCTCTTTAGCTTGGCTTATTGTTGTTTTATTGTGTAAAATCTGTGTTTGCCACTAATTCAGTAAATGATGATATAAATATCACCCCCTCACAATTTGCGCTGGTATTTGCTCCTTTGCTCTCATTAAACTAATTAAAAAGTGCAAGTCCATACTCCCATTCTCATAGAATGAATTCAGATCTCATTTATGCTTGAAATGGACTATTTCTTATCTTCACCAATCTTTTAATCCGACTATATTTTTCTTTTAGGTGGCACTATGATGAGATTGTATGGTTAATTGATTTCGAAGCCGCATGTACCACTTCGCATCTTCCTTCAGTCCAAGATGGAAAGGGGATAAAAAGAAAATGTACAGATGATGTATATATGGTAAATTCTTAGTGCCAATTGCATTTAATTTTATGGATGTGATCTAATTATGATCTGTAACTTATGCTTAATGAAAAATTGGTGCCCCATGTGGTTCTTTACTGTGTACCTTTTGCAATTGCATTCTTTCTAAGTAGAAGAAAGGCCCAAAGAGAAAACGATGTTGCAGCAATCTGATTTACAGTGTGAGATTTACATTGCACTCCAGATCTCTTAAGCTGCTGTGTGATAAGCTTGCACGATATCATTACACATGTTGGGAAGCCTTTCGTGACCATCAATAAAACTGAGTGAATGAACGGTTCTGCCTCCTGCTGTGTGAGCTCCCGTGACCAGGAAACTCGGCTTCCAGAGCTTGCCCCTGGTCCTCTGCACTTATATTGCCCATAAAACTCGGTCCTGCAAAACCCAGAATCCATTTGAGAGAGAGAGAGAGAATGAGTACGTACATTTCCCTGTTCTTGTCTCCCCAATCTCCCCAATCATACCATCCTCTAGGAATGATAATCTTGTCCATGTAAGTATAATCCAAGACAACCCTAGAGAAAAGTGCCCCAAGCCCGCCCTAGATATATAACACCTGAACCTGTAACCTTACAATTCACAAAGGAAAATCCAGTTTTCTCAATCAAACTGTCCCTTTTCTGTGCAGTCAAGGTCCCATAACTGTTGGCAATAGCACGCAAATGGCAACCATCATAAAGCGAAAGCCCATTCCCAAAAATGAAGTCCACAGAACCCTCAATGTAGCAGTTCTTGAAATAATGCCTCCCAATATGATCATATAATGTGTCTTGTGATCCTATAAATTTGCAGTCAATAAAAGCTGCAGTGTCTGCTGAGATTCTCAGTGCTGTTGCTTGCTTCCTTAGAGCCCCTGATGGTGGCAATGGTGCTTTGTTCTGACACCAACCAAACATTCTTAAAATTTTTAATTTCCTTTTATCTTCATATATTTCATTGAGATAAACCATCTGGCACACTTTTTTTCCCCTAGATAATACAATCATAAGTACAACAAAATCACATCATTAAGGAAGGCTAAATGCATTGATGACATATTATGTACCATAGGATTTTCCATAAACTCTACCTCTACCCGTTAAGATGGAACAGAGAATTTGGGAAATTTTTTAATAACCAAGTAAATTACAGATTGGTGGTTTAAGCTGAAAATGTGATGACGGACCTTGAATGTGACGTTCTTTGCAATGAAATGAGGAGAGTTAACAGCAAAAGTTGCCGAACCTAAGGTCCCTAATGGTTGTCCACTCTGCCCCTTTTTTTTTTTGCAGTGTCACTCCACTCTATTATGGTCTTATCTGCTCCTTCTCCTTCCATGCTTTTGAATGCCTTTGTCGCTGGAATTTCCACCTTCTCCCTACAGAGAGAGACGGAGAGAGTCATAAAAGATGAAGTATGGACAAAGAGAGGTAATTTTGAACATTTGGGTACCTATAAGTTCCTGCACTAATGAAGACAACAACTGTGCGATCATGAGAGGGAGTGAGTCAATGGCCTTTTGTATAGTTACAAAGTCACCATACATCGGGTCTTTGTTAACTTTGATAGTCCTGCAAGGCTTGAGCTTGTTCTGTGCTTTTTGGAAGAGAGAATGCTTGAGAGAACCCATGCGTTTTACCCAACTCCTGTAGGCTTGTTCAGTCACCACTAATCCATTTGATTCATTTGGCACCGATAAAGAACTACTTGCAATACTAAACAATGTAACCAAAACGAACAAGTTTGGTACCAATATCCTGAAAAATTCAAGTCTCCATTGAATGAAATAAGAGGTTTGAGAGGGAGAGAGGGATGGAGAGGGAGAGGGAGAGGAATCTTAGAGGGTCTGGCTGCATCTTCTTTATCTGTACTTATCATGCCCTCAGACTCTGGTGATCTTACTGGCATATGTGTCTTCTTCTTTCTGTTTGAGTCCGCTAACTGCTCGGGAGTTGTGATTCGTGAGGAAAGTTTCTGCAATACAAAATTTTCTCATGTCCTTTTCTTTTTCCCTGTCCGGGCAATTTGGAGAGGAGGATGGGATTTTATCAATTTGTCATGAGGATGCAAGGTACTAAATTTAGACTAATGCAACGCGGATTATATTCCATATATCAGTCTTTCTCGATCACGTCATGACATGAAGGTTATTGTAGCCCTAATTTTATTTTATTTTATTTTGGTATATTTGGAGTTTCATCCTAATTAATCTAGATCGATCGTTGTAGGACTCATCTTGGGGGTGGGTCTCCTAATATCATTTTTTTCATGCTTAGAGGAAGTTAAATTTCTGAGCTCATTAAGAGATGAAAATATTCATCCTATCTATACCAACAAGCGTTAATATTGTAACCCTAATTTTATTAAGTACGAAAGTGTTGCATCCATTGTAGTTTCTTAGTTTTTTGATATTTATTCTTTATAAAATGAATTTGGTCAATTTCATCATAAGGTGTTATTCCTGGCTTTGATATAATCATGGTCACTCGGGCTTATTCTTTAAAGAGAAAAAGGGTCTAATCATACCATAATCACTTGGAGGAGCAACAGTGTTCAAATTCGGAAATACTCTCTCTTTAGTCTTGTCTTTTGAAATTATTCCTTTTTATCATATTACTTTTATTATTCATATGGGTTTCGATATCGATGATAATAATGATTACTAAATTATGATCAAAATAAATCTGATCATTTAAAATTATTAAAAATATTTTTATAATAAAATATTTAATGATCAGAATTTGTTTTAATTATGATTAAACGGTCATAAACATGCACACCTCCTTTTTAAAAAAGAAGGAGAGCATTATCTAATTGGATGTTTTCATTCCTTAGTTGGGATTGCGTGTGGAGGAGTATAAAAAATACAAGGATGACAAAAAAAATAGTAACCCCTAAATTGCATGGAAAATCAAGCAAATTGTGGGACACCATCTCTCAATACTTTGGCTTTTCACTTTCGTTTACTAGCACTAAAGTTGGTAAATGGGGGTCGATGGAAAGAAGAAAGCAAAATGGTATGTTTTGGGAAGAGGGTGTGGTGGATGATGACAAAAGGTCGGGAAACATGGGATGGGTGGTGCTCAAATTCATGATTGAGAGAGACTGCCTTATAGATTCAAAATTCTACCTCACCATACGTGGGGGCAACAGTGGCATCAGTGGCATAGAATTCAATTTTTTTTTTTTTTAAATTGAGTGATTGGTTATTTTATTTTTTTAATAATAGATTTGGAATTCAAGTTTTGAAAGTAGAAAAAAAAATTTTGAAAGATCAATCCCATAATGAATCTTAAAATGCTCAGATTGTATTAATCGGTGTAAATCTATGTGAAAAAAAAAATAGTGACATGGAATGGGCCTCATTGACTTGACCCCATTACCCACTTTGGTTCATGTCTATCTAAACCATGTATTTTGTGTATGTATGTATATGATATATATTTTCTATGTGTATGAGTATGTAAGAAGCCTTTCTACATCATTGTACCTTTTTTTTTTGGGGTGGAGTAGATCATTGTACTTTGTAGATTAGTAATAAGAGCACAATTGAGTAGACAGTTGCAAGTGCTAAGATACTAGCATGATAATTTTTTTTTGAACTGCAATAATTTTCTCTGTATTCGGGTCTATTGGGTAGGTCATTCTATTATTATTATTTTTTTTCCTTTTTCTTGAAGGAGAAGAAACAAAGAGAAAGCGACCAAGATAGAGAGACTAACATTCATTGGTACAGTTGGTCAAGGGTGCTACATTCTGTCTCCATGTCTGGGCTCTATTGGGTATGAGAACGAGAAAAAACTAATGTTAGGAGATTCACTTCACAAAATAGATCCTATAGTAATTGATCCGAGTAAAATCTTGGATATCGAATAGTGATCAAGGTACGAGAGAGAGAGAGAGAGAGAGAGAGAGAGAGAGAGAGAGAGAGAGAGAGAGAGAGAGAGAGAGAGAGAGAGAGAGAGAGAGAGAGAGAGAGAGAGAGAGAGGAAACAACAAACATGTGGGTCTCTTGGACCATCGCCGGACCATAATTGGGCCAGGGTACTGGGCTAAAGCAAGAGATTTACGGGGGTTAGCGAGCCCATTTAATAAAATATTATATTAGTCGGTTAGGATATTCAGCTCTCACCCAAAACGGGTTCGATTCCCGGCAAGGGAAATGCATTCGGTTTTTGTATTGTTTTTGCATTAATGTGCTTCGAGGCTCTTCTCCCTCACCCCTAAACCTTGCCCCAAGCTTCCCTTCTCGCTCTCTGTGTTATCATTTTCTCCGAATTTCGACATCCACTGCTCAAACGTACTGATTTTTCATATCTTGCATTGAAATTAGCTGATTGTTGAACTGGGTCAATCAAGAAACCCCTACCTTTTTTCTTCCTTCTCATCAGGTCTCTCTCTCTCTCTCTCTCTCTCATTTTTGATTAATGTTTAATTGAAGTGGTAGTTGCACTCTTCCAACTGCTTTTGTGTATCATATTTTGCAAGTCTTGTTGTGGTGAAAAAAAAAATGCAAACATCGTTGAAGCATGTCCTATGCGTGACTGACTAAAAGAAGTTACATTTTGGACATAAAATAGGTTTTACTCTTCTGGATCTTAACCCACTAGTTGCTTTTAACCATGTGGAGAGATTGTATTTGTGAAAAATGAATTTTATGTTGCATTTTTTATCTGGGGGTTTGGGGGTTGAAGCTTCTAAGACCTAATCTTGTAAACCTTTGAATTGTGCTTTGTCGTGTTGGTCTAAGACTGAGAATTTAGGCATGTTTATTGGTAGAATAATGTTTTCAATTGATGTCTGAGTAGGTTATTTGGTGCTTTCTTCGTCTAAGATGCGAAAGGTAGTAAGAAACTACTACCCAAGATGGGGTGCTTATGGGATTGGAATTTTGTGCCTTATACTTGTTTGTTCAAATTGTTGCTTTGCTGTATGCCATGTTTGTGGTTTTTGTTGCTGCTTTAGAGATTTATCGGCACCCATTGTTTTTGATATACCTCGCGTTATGAATTTATTGGTTCTCATGTACAGCATGTTTGTCTATTTTCTTCATGCCGTGACAATGCATTTGTTGTTTTGAGGGTATGAGTCGAATTAGACAGTGTCACCTGAGCTATGGAGTCTATTTAATTGTGATCAAGTACCATGCGATCCGGAAGACTAGAGATGGAGTTTGGATGTTTGTTTTGCAGAACTTGTGCGTGCATGTCCACTCGTTGTTTGTATTGATCTCTTGTGAAATAATCATTTTGATGGTTATGCAATATGTGCTATCTTGTTAGGGCTAGTTCCATTTGTGCACCATGCTTATTCTCTCCCCCACCCCCCCAAACAAGAAAGAAAAAAAAGTCATTTATCAACCTAGTGTGGCCGTGGTTAGATTTATTCCTCTCTTTCAGTCCCTAAAATTCTCAGGCATCTGAAAGTGAGAGCATAAGAGACTTAAAAGCTGTTGGATATCCAAAGATGACCGTATCTGGATTGACCGGTAGTCCCTCATGTTACTGTATTTTTCCACCTGCACAAAGCTCAAAAGCACTATGTGGGCAATTTTCATCGATTTTCAATGCTAGAAAGTTCAGAGACAAGGTGGAGGTAGTCCATCTAGAAAGGTATTGATCTTCTCTAGTGATATATTACTTATGCTCGTTTACTTGGTTTTACATGCCTTATAGTGATCCTTTTGCCTACTGCAATTGGTTGCAGAAAATACTGGGCTCGTTCTAGACAAAGGTGTAACAAATTGCGAAATTATGTGATCAAGAATGCAATGGATGCTTCTTATGGTGATATGACAAATGACCCAAGTGGTATGCACAGCTTTTGTGCTGTTTCTTCGTTTTGTTACCAACTTTTTGACTGGAAGTCATGACCAACAGCTTATTTTTTATTCTTCATTTTTTTGCTTAGATTTATGAACTAGAAAATCTAGATTTGTGGACAAGGTTAACGGTTAGGAAGAAATAGTTAATTCGTGTTTATATGTGGAACCTTTGTGTAGGAAGGAAGTGAGGTGCATTCTTCACCATCTGCCTTTCCGTTTGACAAGTGATAACATAGAAATCTTTTAAGGAGAAATTTTAATTTGGTCTTTTTTGACATAAAGATTTACTTTTAAGGGATCCAATGAACCATTTGAGTTGGTTGCTTTCCACATTTACGGATGACTCAAATAGAATATGGGGTGAGATTTGCCTGGTATTGGCCAAATAACTGGTGATAAACATGGATTTCAGCTTTTGTTGCATGATCGCATAAGTTGCCTGGTACTTGTTGAGTCCTTAATATCTGAGAAGTTTTCCTTGGCATAACTAGTGGTTCTTGAAACAGATTTTTGGTGCCTTAACATTATGCTGTTTATATTTCCTAATGGAATCCATGTTAAAGAGCTATCCAACTCTCCTGGACTGTCAAAACTACAAAGAATTATAGATTTATTACTTCTTGGACAATAATAATGGACACTTATGTCCTCTCTCTCTCTCTGTCAAACATGCTAATTAGGCATGTATACATGCATGTGAGCGACTGCATATCTTTGCATGACACTAGAATGCCTTGGTTCAGTGGTTATGCTAACAAGCATGCTCCAACTGTAGGGCATCCATCTTAATGTATGAGATCCAAATTCTTGGCACTGATTTTTATTGTCACATAAATTATTATTTGGTTGACATATATGATTGATTGTACTTTCATACTTGTTCTGTTATTCTGTTTAATAAGCTTCTCAAATAAGCTCAAATCTTAGCATCATGTCTCTTTAAGTGCAGCAATTTTTCCAAGAATCAATGTCCGGGATCCTTATAAACGGCTTGGAATCAGCAGGGAGGCATCTGAAGATGAAATCCAAGCTGCAAGGAACTTCTTGGTACAGAGATATGCAGGACACAAGCCCAGTCTCGATGCAATTGAATCAGCCCATGACAAAATAATTATGCAGAAGTTTCATGAGAGGAAGAATCCAAAAATCAACATTAAGAAAAAGGTTAGGGAAGTGACTCAGTCTCGTGTTGTGCAGGCTGTCATCAGCAGGTTCCAGACGCCTTCAACAAACTTCATCATTAAAACCAGCATTGCCTTTGTTGTACTTGGAGTCCTTACTGTTCTCTTTCCAACCGA
The DNA here is from genome assembly GCA_033439265.1 of Dillenia suffruticosa. Lineage (NCBI taxonomy): Eukaryota > Viridiplantae > Streptophyta > Magnoliopsida > Dilleniales > Dilleniaceae > Dillenia > Dillenia suffruticosa. Next base: position 1,054,403 of record JAVTVX010000012.1, on the reverse strand, counting down.
AGAAGGCCCTACCCTTCAGGTAGCCATATCTCCAATTGCTACAATGTACTTCATACATGACAGGCTGAAGAGCAAGATCCGAGCTTTACTGTATGGGTATGTGTACTGCTATAGAGTTCTTATTGTCCAATTTTTGCCTAGCTATGTAATTCTTAGATCCCCGTTGCATTACTCTATTGTAGGGCTGGAGCATTTATCCTATCTTGGCTGTTGGGAACCTTTTTGATGGTGTCCGTGATCCCACCCATACCCATACTTAAAGGACCAAGGAGTTTGGAAGTTTCAACATCATTGATAACTTATATTCTACTCTGGGTTTCTTCCACATATCTGAAATGATTTCTGTTACCTTCAAAATTCCCAAAGTTTTGTTAGTCAACAACAGCTGTCAGTAGGCTGTGACTTTCTTTTTCAACCTTATAATACACAGAGGTATGTCATTCATCTGATTACTGTGAAATTCTGTAACATGATTTTGAGTTCGGAGAGGGGAAAGATTTGTGTAGTCATAGAAGATGGAGGTTGTTCGAGGAGTGAAGACATGTAAGGGAAGAAATTTTGAACTGGTTTGGTGAATGTAAGGTCAGCCTTTGCATTTTTTTTATTTTATTTTAGGTCTGATGTTTGTCTTTTGCGTTTCTTCTCTTAACTCCATCATCTACTCCTGGGATGCAGTAGTGACACAAACCACATCATAGTGTGGTTGTGATGAGCATGAAGAGATTGGTTTGAGCGGGCACATTCCCCGAACTCCGAGTTATGCATATTATTGGGGGAGAAAGTGGAATATCACTCCCCCTAAAACTCCCTTGGGGGATGGGAAAGACTAATTTGCATAACTAGTTACAAAGGTCAGATTATCGTCGGTAATCACTGAATCTTCACTTCAAGTATTGCATATTGTCGGATTGGTTAAACTTGCTTGGGCCGAAGCTGCTTGGAAACTAGCTAAGCTATCATTATTTTGCTTTCAAGTTGAACCGACTACTTTAGCTTAGTGTCTTTCGAGCAATTCGGTGGTTCTAATGACATGGGGTTATTACTTTGCTGCAACCCTAAGGTTTGTTGTTGAACCCTGTCCACCAAACCCTCTCCTCTCACGTTCTTTTGGCCGGATGTTGTGGACATGCGCGACCTACCAAACCCTTTCCAAGCACAATTTGCTAGATCTTTCTAGCGATGGGGCCATGGCCGGTACAACTAACCATAATGATGGTCTGGTTGTGACTGGTGAATGCAACCTCGGCCAATTCCCCGCATTGGACCTAGATTGTGACCATTCGGTTAGATTCCGGAAAGGGACAAAGGAACTTGATTTGCTAGATTTTCTATAACCTCGTGGCCCAATAATTGCCTAGTTCCTCTTGTTTGCAAAATCAAACGCCTAAATGGTTTTTGATAATTCGACAATAAAGTTGTACATAAGTTATATATATTTTTGATAATAATGGTTTTTTATTTTATTTTTTAAAAAGAGGGGTTTAGGACTCCTAGAACAATTACTGACAAGGTTAGAAATGGGCATTAACTAAGGAAAAGCTAATTTTCAAAACGGACACTCTTCATGCATGCTATAAATATATATATATATATATATATATATATATATATATGAAATAAAGGTAACTTATCAGGTATACATCTCTCTCTCTCTGCATATTACACAGAGCCCTTGGCTCTTTCGGCCTTTTCTTGTTTATCACTTTTTTTGACTTGAACATCTTGTTCATCACTTTTTTTTATTTGAACATTGGAGTTTTCTTGATCGAAGTCATCTTTGATGGGTTTTTGCATGTTTCTTTTTTAAAAACAAATCAATAGATATCGTTTCATCGATTTCCCCATTTCACCGATTTCCTCGTAAGGATAATTTATTGTGAAGTCATTTTTGGTTTTAACAAACACAAGGAATAAAAACAAAGAAATTAAAAACTACCATATAAAATAGTGGGGTATGAATAAAAACTAACGAGAAGAGAGAATACAAGTCATGTCGTGTCGTCTGGATCTTGACGATGATGATCATGTTTCTGAATATGAAATGGAGATGAAATAGAAACAAATATCTCAACCTTCTTTTGTTGTCTAATGGGGTTGTTAACCAAGTGGCACGATATGTCTAGAAGTTCAGATTTTTTTCTGGCTTTACAATTATCAGAGAAACACCAACCGTTAATCATTTAGAGAGACCTTTAAACCACTTCTGCAACGTGACAAATCAGCAATTTATCATCACACATGGAAATGCTTTATTGGGCAATGCATTACAGCCTCAAATGAGATATCTCGCGAGTGAAGATCTGGAACTATAAGTACAGTGACTCAAGCTGCTTCTAAGCCAGATAGAGAGAGAACAAAGAGCTTCACTTGGCCTTTGGTGAGTTTTGCATAGAACTAAAATTATACTCAAATGGCCACTGCATCCCTCCTCAAAACATCTCCTGTTCTAGACAAGTCTGAGTGGGTGAAGGGTCAGACCATTCGCCAGCCTGCGGTCTCAGTTTCCCGCTGCAACCCGGTTGCACCCTCTGGGCTCGCCGTCTGTGCTGGCTCATACGCTGATGAGCTCATCAAGACTGCGGTATGTACATTTTTGCTATAATGCTTTGTAGCAATTATAAATGGCAAGAGTATTTCAATTTTTACAACCATACAGTACCCCATGCAAGAAAACAAAAATGAAAAAAAAAAAAAATTGGAAAAACCCCATTTAGTATGATTGTAAAACCCAGTCGAATAACACTAACAACCTTTTTCACCCTCTTTAAAACATAATAAATTATCAAGATATATCAATTCTTAGAAGTTGAAGTTGCGGAGTAATGGATAATTTTACTTGGCATTAGAGAAAGAGGTCTCGTATCCAAATTTGACAGATCTCTTTAGCCTCGTTAAATATTCCAACTTCAATGATTCTTAAGGGATCCCATAAAAATGAGTGCAAAATTTTTCTGATATCGAGAATTTTGGAGAGTTGAAAACAGAAAACAATTGCATCTCCCGGACGTGGAATCTTGGCCATGGATGAGTCAAACGCAACATGTGGGAAACGTCTGGCCTCAATTGGGCTAGAGAACACAGAGGCCAACCGCCAGGCATACAGGACACTGCTAGTTTCAGCATCAGGCCTCGGCAACTATATCTCCGGCGCAATCCTCTTTGAGGAGACACTCTACCAATCCACTGTTGATGGCCGGAAGATGGTTGATGTTCTTGTTGAGCAAAACATTGTTCCTGGCATCAAAGTTGACAAGGTAAGGTAGATGAAGTAGAACATGCACGGACAGGTCACAGGGACAGAGGTCATAAATTTTAAAGAACAAACCATATTTTTAAAGATTTTAGTGGTATTGCTCTACTTTTAGCAACATTTTAAAGGTTTTTACAACATTTGCTAAGGTACTGCTACTGCTAAAAGAATACATTTATTTTTCCCAATTTTTTTTTTGGGGGTGAGGGGTCATGCGATGATTCAAAGTTAGCAGACGTGGTGCTTTGAGTAAATTGACAACTAAATTGGTAAGAAAATTTGCAGGGTTTGGTTCCTTTGGCCGGTTCAAATAATGAATCATGGTGCCAAGGTCTTGATGGTCTCGCTTCCCGCTCTGCAGCTTACTATCAACAGGGAGCTCGTTTTGCCAAATGGTACCTTTTGCCACCCTCTCTAGTAACGAAAATTTTGAGACAACTTTGATTGTAGCAAAGATTTCTATGTAGCTTTTCTTATGTTGTTTTTGTTTTGTTCATAAAAGGCGTACTGTTGTGAGCATTCCCAATGGTCCTTCTGCACTTGCTGTCAAGGAAGCGGCCTGGGGTCTCGCTCGCTATGCTGCCATTTCACAGGTACAAGGTTTTTCTTGAATGCTGTTTCGACCCTGATTTTCTCAAGCTGGGTTTGAGGTGGCATACTTTGATTGTCCTTATCATTATATAAAGACATGACACTGAAGAATAATATTTTCCTTTTAAACTTGCTTTTATTTTAACTCGGGAGGAATGAATTGTGCAGGACAATGGGTTGGTCCCAATTGTAGAGCCAGAGATCTTGCTTGATGGTGACCATGGAATTGAGAGTACTTTTGAAGTTGCCCAAAAGGTCTGGGCTGAGGTCTTCTTCTACCTCGCCGAGAACAATGTCATGTTTGAAGGCATCCTCCTCAAACCTAGCATGGTCACTCCTGGAGCCGAGTGCAAAGACAAGGCTACCCCACAAGAAGTTGCCGACTACACCCTCAAACTCCTCAAAAGAAGAATTCCACCAGCTGTTCCAGGAATCATGGCAAGTATCTATATTCCTTCATTGGGACTCTTTGTTCATGAATGAAATTTAAGATATTAGAAAAATAGTAGTTTACTGGTTGACGACAACAGTAACGTAGTATTTTATGACAGATATAACAGATAAACACTGCACAAAATATTTTAACGCAGATTTTGTCCCCCTGAACAAATTGTTGTTCCTGTTTGTGGTTGAGCAGTTCTTGTCTGGTGGACAATCTGAAGTTGAGGCAACTCTGAACTTGAATGCAATGAACCAAGGTCCCAACCCATGGCATGTGTCTTTCTCATATGCAAGAGCACTTCAGAACACTTGCTTGAAGAAGTGGGGAGGAAGACCAGAGAATGTGAAGGCGGCTCAGGAAGCTCTGCTCTTCAGAGCCAAGGCTAACTCTCTTGCTCAGCTTGGAAAGTACACTGGCGAGGGAGAGTTAGAAGAGTCCAAAGAAGGGATGTTTGTCAAGGGCTATGTCTACTAAAGCTATCTGCAACTAACCTAAATGTACCAAGAGTTTGCTTCTTGTCTTCTTACCCTTTAATTGAACTTGACCTAATTGAGCCCAAGTTTATTATACTTATTATTTTTAATTTTTTGGTGTGAGTGGGTTACTTTCCACTTATTGATCTTTAGATTTTACTCAACTAATTAAGTTCGAACACTATAAAATCCATCAAGGGATTAAATCTCTCAAATACTTTTTCTCTCTACTAAAACTTAAAATTTTTTATTAAAAAGATAAAATGTTAATCAACCAATGGAAATTTGGTATTAAGCCCAACTTTATTATTTAACGAATTTGAGGTTCATATCTTCCTATTAAGAACCCAAAGCCGCCCAAACATTTGAAGGTTGGGGTGGAATAGGCCAGGCCTGGTTGGACCGAGCCCCAGCATATTGTCCTTCGGCCCCAATAAGGTCCAACCCAAGCCCGCCCACTGCTCACATACTTGCCATCTGGTGGTGACTTCAATTCTCAACCCAGGTTGTGTTCCGCTTCTTCTTGTTTCTTGGCTGTTCTTGAGCTTTCCTCACCCCCAAAAAAAATAAAATAAAATAAAATAAGGAGAAAAAAAAAGAGGCAGCGCAAGATATGAGAAAATCCCTTGATATTACTATATTATACTATAGCATGTTATTTGACCAAAATATATTAATTAATGTCTGGAGTATATCTGATGTCGCATCACATGCAATAACAAGCATAGGCCACCCAGTCCATAGGAGTTACAAATGGACAGGCCTTTCAAGAGCTGAGCAAACTACAAATGCAAATTAGTTTATGGAAAGCTTTAATTTTACATGCATATAACCTTGCCCAGGATTTCATAAGTAACTCCGACCTGTATCTTGGCATTGAGAGAGCCACAAGTCTATGTGTTCAGTGATTTGCTGCCTTACTTTCTCGACTGCATCAGGGGAGCTGCAGTTCCGGGCACCACCTAATGGCAAAATAACCACTTAAGAATATAGCAAGATCAAGAGCACGAAGCAAATCAATCTGGACAACGTTAGATAGAAGAATGAATTGTGGACCAAATTGACCAAATTTTATGCAATAGTTCACATCATTATTTGTTGATTATGAATTTATCATAACATGATAATATGTATTGTTGCGTGGGATTTGATTTATCTGATCTCTAATTCATTTGGTCCGCCTAGGATTACTCATTTTGTAGGGATCAAAATGAACGCACAATCTTAGCCATTGACACAAGTATGGAAAACTGAGGCACCCTTTATAAATGTCAAGGATTTGGCCCCTCAAGTAAACAGCCAACAGCAGCAGCAATTCAATTCTCGAAAAAGCAAATGCAAAGGGATTAAAGGGATTAGTGGCTTGGACTCCACTACTAGAAACGATCCACTGATTTTGGCAACATGAACCAAAATTATAGCAAGATTCTTTGGACAAGCAACAACTTTTTGTATTCATGGACAGCCCAGACCCAAATACCTCTCAATGGAGTGACAAAAAAAAATGACGAAATAAAGAAAAAGCCCATCTTCAAGGTTGTGGAGCTACTATGTCTAAGCAGCTACAGTATTCTCAGTATATAACAAAAGATGTTACTAATAATTGTGCAAGTTACTTCTACAGTATGAGCAACTCATATCTGAGACAACTATTTAAAGGTGGCTGGCATGCATTGAAGAACAGATAGGGTATCTGCGACCTTAGATTTGCATAAACGGAGTATTAAATCTGTAAGTTTTTGAAGGCCATCCATGTTAAGCATTTTAGATCAAAAATTAGGTACTAACCCTATAAAACACAGTATTATGCAATACTCACCTTCAAGGTTCAAAGGAGCTTGGGGGCATCCTCGCATATCAGCTCCATGGCCACAATTATGACAAGAGATGGTGTAGGATGGCACTGAAATGTTCCAAGGCACCATATTAGTAAAGGAGCAAAATGTTGAAAGACCAGATGAGAAAAATGTTATTGGACCAATGCAGCAGTAATCAGGTAAATTATACATAATAAAAAGCAACTTGTTGCATTATGATTCTAGAATGCAAAAGGGTTATATGCAACTCACTCTCTGGGGATGAGACCAGTTTGGATGCACGTCTCCAAGGGTCTTGAGAACCATTTGTAAAAACTATCTTCGACCCTGCTCAAGCATAGTATTATTAGAGAGATGATTTATCTGGGCTTACAATTGTGAGAATCTGAACATGAAAAGCACGAGGTCAAGAACATTTTTTACAGCAGAAAATCATTTGTTTCTCATTCCTTAAGCTACAAATGTGGACATATATCTTTCAGAAATTTCATCCAACAATAAAATAAGAAGCAAACAGGAGGTCAGGCTCAAAGTATAAGGTCCAGAGCCACTAAGAGAGATGTCGTCTTAAAGCAATCATATAAGGATATGTCTTTTTCCCTCAGATCAAGATAGGCATGTGTTGTCTTGCTAAAAGACATTAGTTCTAGCAGTCAAAGAATGGAAGTTTGTCTGTAAACTATGCTCAATATAGTGCTTTATCTAGTTTGTTTCTTGTTGTATAAAATTTCTTCAGCAGTCAAGAAAAAAAAAAGAAAAAGAAAAGACACCATTGCTTGAGAGGAGCAACTAAGGTACAGATCCTTGTTAACAAATCTAAAATTGGAAGATGCCAAGAGCAAAAACAACTTCTTAAAATACTTAAAACCCATGCATTATACATGTGCAAATGTACATTCAAATTTGGACCTGGAGCTTTTCAATGATGTACAAACACATGTTTTTCCAAACATGGTAAAATTTAAAACGTAGGAAGAAGATTGATTCATTAACACATAAATGGAAAACTTAAAAAATATGAAAGTCGGTGTTCAGACCTGCAATTTTTGTGCCACCATAATATGTATTTGTTGCTTCAACATCAGGATAGATGCCTTCTCCGAAGACATTTTTGCAAAGGTCCAAGTGATATCTGCAAAAGCTAGTTCAATAAGATTAATTGCTTATATGTAAAACGCAGCTAAAACAAACACATTGAAGTAGCAAATGCTATGGCCTCTATGAGAATTGAGAGCTTATATTAAGGGAAAAAGTACAAGGTTATTGTCAAAGAAATTATGGATCACATTCAACATCTAAGAGAACCAGTAAAATGATGACAAATCAAGAGCACATCAACAGACATGAGGCATAAAGAAACCTGCCTGGTGTCAACCTTTGACGAGCGAACACTATCATTTGCAGGAGCCACCTGGAAATATGCAACCTCAGTGCAAACTTGGAACCACCATAGCCTATCAGAAGAATCTTCCTCACCAGGAACGGTGTTTTTCAAATGTTGTTGATTATATGTTTTAACACTAGCTCTGAACTTTCCTAGGTAGTAGTCCTTTACATAAGTAGCATATGCTTCCTGCAAAGTAGATTGTGTATCATGTGAGAAACATACATAGAGAAGAACAATGTTAAATAAGATTGGCATTTAATTTAGTATTTTTGACATCTTGAACATGAATAAAAAGAAACTATTAATAATGGTGCTAATATAACAACAACAATCTGAACCTTAATCCCAACAATGAGGGTGCTAATACACAGTCCAAAAGAGTTTTATTCAATCTAATCATCTACGATATGATAACCTTATCGTATTCATAGGGGGAAGGGGTGGAGGCACAGCAATTATAATTTTTTAAGGAACAAAAAGACTTAAGTAGCATTTTTGAGACTTCTAACGAAATTTTGAAACTTTTAGGGGCATTTGAAATGCCACTATTTTTTTTCTTTTGAAAAAAAGAAATTAAAATTTCAGGAGGTCCCCCATCCCAGCGGGGGGAACCTCTTGGCTTCGTCCCTGGTGTGTATGCATAATCAAGGGAGCACACTCCTCTAGGCTTTGAAGTATGCATGATGGCACAAACAAGGAAGTTCAAAGGACAGGAGCATACCACTAAATCTTTGTCAGCCTTCTTAGCTTCGACAAGCGGTGAGCATAATTCATCGGGGCTTCCATATTGAAACTGCAAAATTTGGAAAAGAAAAATGGTAACTGCCACCTTGTTGTTTTAAGATCAAATGATAGAGCTGATATGGAAGGCACAATTACCGCTATAACCGCAGCATCAGCCAGAAAGTACAAGAAATCACCATCAATTTTTAGCTGCAAACAGAAATGTAAGTTTATCATGCATTTTTAAGGAATATAAAGAAGCCTATGTAAAAATGTGCAATACCTCTCTTCTCAGAAATTAAGCATTTTCAGCATATTTTCAAGGTAAGCAATCTATGTAAAGAATGCCAAGTGCAGTTTTAAAACGAAGTTGAAAAACTCAACTAGTCAATCACTATTAGTAGACTTGCCTATGCAGCTGCAACCATAAAAGTATAGATAAAGCTACTCAGGATTAGTTAAATGCATCTTTCATATTAAAGACACCGCTGATGAAAGCAAAACCAACATATGCATACAAACATGACAAAGCAAGTATGAGGATGTCCATGAAAAAGACCATATCAGTAAATCTTGAAAGATAAATTAGAGAAATCACTATCTTGACTTTAAAATAATTTAGAAACTACAACAGACAAACTTTTTCCTTTTTCTGTTTATGCATCCCATAAATACACACCATTAATAAAAGTACATTGAATCTAAATCAGCAGATATATTAACTTTGTTGGGGCATGGGACCAAGGCCAACCAAAAGTAATACTTCAATTGCACTATCAAGAAAGACTATTTTTACCTCATCTGCACCAAATAATGTCTTCAATGCTCTTCCATTGGATGAGAGCCTTTGTTCAACTAGTTGAGTCACCTCTTGCAATGCGGTTTTACACTCTGGACCAGCTGACTCACCAATCTGCACAATAGAATGTCAAAGAGACGACCAAAAAGAATACAAGGTACAAATTCCAAATAGATGCCAATCCTGCCAAAGGTCTGCCTTAGAGGGTTACAAGAAATAATGAGTTTGGAGAGCAAACAATGTTTGGGCATATAAAGACAACACTATCAAAGATGGAACTAACCTGCTGGTCAAATTCACTAAAGTTGTAAACAGCAAGAACAACAGCAGAACTCGCAAGACTGCCGCAGGTTAAGTGTGGAAACTTTAGGCGAAACCATGCACTGAGAGCTCCCGAGTATGAAATCCCGAAAACAAACCATGGATTCTCAGCATTCGTTCTATTTAGCTTTACATTTAGGGAATTCTGAAAAATAAACGGATGATTAAGCATTTCATGATGTTGAAGATTCAACTGGTGCAATATTAAAGGAATTAATCTTAGGAGCCCAAAGATCTTTTAGCACAAGGAAATGATTTTTTAGAAGATCGTTGGAAAAACATGCTAAAGTTGCTATTACTACCATAACTCTTATCACAATCATGACACCAAAAGTTCTTGGCAAACATATAGGCATGGTGCAAGTTGCTCAACGTAATAATCTTGACAAAGGAAAATTAAATGCCAAAAGCATCTTGTTGTCGTTGGATGAATTGGATATGTAAGATGAAAATAAGTCTAAAAATTAAGCGAAAACACCTAATGAAAATATCTGAGAATTAAAATGAATTGGAAGGATATTCAGCTTTGAAGCCAGCAGGAAAAAGCCATAATTATTGAGAATACCCGAGTTAAGAAAAAATTCCATTTATTCATTTATCTATTTTTGGCAAAGCAGCATAATAGGAAAAGTCCTATTCCTATAAAAATCTTCACTAGCTGGAAGTAAAATGTGATCCAACAGCACAAGGTTATGTAAGGTGCTGCAAATGAATCAAATTGAAAGATATATTACCTGATAATACTCGCGGAAAACAGCCAAATCGAAAAGTGCCTGTTTGGAGGAAAGGTACTTCAAATTTCCCGTGGTCAATGATTTGAATGGAGAACTCTTTCCATAGTAGCGATGCTCTAAAGAAACCACAGCTGCACCAAACTTCTTTGCCAAAACCTGCTCAACGTTACACAAATATAAGATTTTTCCACCATTGTAGAACCACGAGAGTTGGCATCAAATAAACTAGTGAATAGTTTTCTTCAATAGGCAGATTCTCATCATCATCATCTCCCCTTTAGGGACGGAGTTTGAACTTTGAACATTTGACCTACCATTGGTGAGGATTCAAACCCCCCATTATGTGATATTGTGCTAAAGGTAGGTGTTGGCTAGTTTAGCTGGTAAAAACTCTTAAGATGGTATCAAAGGGTTCAGGGAATGAATAGCTTCAGCACTAAGGCTGGGGGCATTCACAGGTAGGGGAACAGCAACCCCTCATTATTTGGCTCCCGCACCAATCAAAATTATTGTAGAGGACTGAACTAGTTATCTGTCATTTACAAAATAGATACCAAAATACACAAAAAGGCCCAATTTGATCGCAAGAGACAATGTCATGCAAGTTAGAAGGACTTACACTTATATAGTCATTGACAATTCCATTACAAGATGATTCGCCGCATAGTTTGAGGAAGATCGGTCCATTAGGGACTCTAAAGTGGTCAAGAAACTCGTAGTACCGCTGCCTAAATTGACGATGATCCTGAAGATCATAAAGCAATCAAAATATAACCACTGATTTACCTGGTAAAATCTAATGCATGATAAATTAAAGTTCAAATGACAATGAACAAATGACTAACAAACTGAAACCCATTATACAGAAGAAAACAACCTGAGCAGAAACAGTTTCAGAAATCCAAAATAGTAAACTAGTATCTTAAAAAATGGTCACTTCCCTGATTTTTTTCACACACAGAGAGAAAAAAACCCATAAATAAAATTGAAAAAACAAATTAGGGTTTCGATAATAAAAGAACAATACGACGAATTTAAGTGCTATTGTCGAAAAGTAAACTAGGTTTTTTCTCTTTCAATTTACTAAAACAACAGTTGAATGCAAAAATGGAATCAAAATTTCCAATTAGAGAGAGAGAGAGAGAGGCATACATAAGGAGAGAAGTGATCAACAGTCTGATTGAACCAGAGCTCGTCTTGGGTCAAGAAAGTGTTGGAATTAGAGGCGGAGGTGATGGTACGATGATGAAGAACTCGGGAGTCGACGAAGCCATTTTTGGAATAAGAGAAGAACAAGAAAAGCAAGAACCATATTACGATTGCGACGCACGAAACCCTCATCCTTGTTCTTTCTGTGTTCTTCCTCTTCCTCGTAGCTTCGTATTCTGAGATGGGTAAGGTTGTTTTCTTGTCTCTACTTGTCGTCTTGTCAGCCAAGGCGTCCACGCTATCCCCTGGGCTTCTCATTAATCTTGAAGTCAGCTCGTTGATGGTCATTAAATGTGGATTAAACATTTTATTTTATTTAAATTTAAAATTTTAATTATAAACAAAATTATGAAATCATTAGGTTTTTCAGAAGTAATTTCAATTTATGGATTTTAATTTTTTATTTACATAAAAATTCAAATTTTCTCTTGTCAGATATGTTTATAAAAAAGACTGCATTTATTATTTCTATTTATTCTATTTATCAAAAAATTAATACTCTTGCAATATTTTTCAATTAATATTATAATTCAATTTTCTAAAATATCTTAAACTAACTCATTCAACATCTTTTTTAAGAAAATCCCACCAAAAATATTTTCTTGATAAAATATTATAATTAAAATTTAAGACATCTCGTCCGGAGGAATTTTTTAGGGGTAATATATAATATTAACTGTCGTTTCCTTTTTAATTTTAATTTTATTATTTCTTTTAATATATATAAATCATCCAATTTTATATAAAAATAAATTCAATACTTTTGCATAAAAATAAATTATTATTATTTTTTAATTCATTCTCTCTCTCTCTCTCTCTCTCTCTCTCTCTCCTCCCCCCCCCCCCCCCCCGGGGGGGTTTCTTTTTCCCAAATCAAGGAAGTACATGCGCGAGTGATGTTCTTTGATAAGCAACAAGCAAAATAGGAAGCAATGCTGTCAAGTGTCAACCATGTACCCCTTTTCTCAGAAGTCCAAAATTAGAAACAACATGCACCCCTTTTCTCAGAAGTCCAAAATTAGAAACAAAATATACACCTTTATATATCTAATCTAATATTCAAAATTTAAAATTTAGTATGAAAATATTAAATTCACGCTCATGATTTGCCTGATGGTGTTTGCCTAAATTGTTACTTGTCGGCTTGTAATTTTCAAAAAATTTTATTGGGAAGTAGCGTCAGGTGTTCAAATTTCTATAAAATCATACCCATAACCACACATATCCAAATAAGTCTCTAACTATAGTAGGAAGGATTAAAAAAACAATAAAAAAAAAAGAGACTTACATGGAGCAGAAATATGCATAGAAAGAAAGAAAGAAAGAAAGTACCCGGTAATGCTAATGCTAAATTCATGAGCATAGGCAAGTTCCATCCTTACACGAGGAGGAGGATGCAGGCAAATGCTGTATATTACCTGTTCTCATAGAAAACTTAAATCTTCCCTCAAGGGTGTATAGAGCCAAAGGTCCAAAAATTGATTATTTTGCTCAAAACAAATAAAGTTTCATAAAAAAGGAATAAAATTTAAAATTTCGCATGAAGAAAAGTTCTAATATATATTGAATCTCTCCCCAAAATTCCAAACTTTGCTTGCTAGTCATGCATCTTTCAACATTTCAAATGCAGTACAGTGCAATCTCTTGCTTTGCAATCTGATAGACCAACTGCTTCTACATCCATAAACTTATTCCCAAAACCAGAGGGATCATAACAGAAACTTGATCACCCAGAGAAAGAGAGAGAGAGAGAGAGAGAGAGACAGAGAGAGATGGAAAAGGAGACGGAGAGAGACTAGTAGATGGCAAAGCGTAGCCGCCTTTCAAGCATTGAACTGAAAGATTCCTCATAAACGCTTCTTCCAGATTAAGGATTACTGCTGCAAAGAAAAAGAAAGCTCTGTTATGCTCTGAAAATGTAGGATTCAAACAGCTCAGTGGATAGAAAGGACAGCTCAGATGACAAACTCATGGTACACATAATTTGTTGTCCATAATTTTTGTAAAACTTCAATTGCCAAAATCAAAATGTTCACTAGAATCAGGAACTACTATTCAGATGTTACATTGTACATCTTATATAACATGTCCCGGGGTATTAAATGTGGGGTAAATAGGTAAAAGATCCAGAGTTCATCAATTCATTGATCAGCATAAAGTCTGATGAGGTGCAAAAATATGTGTATGCTAAGATAATTCAATCTTTCGATTCATGGAATAACTGTAGTCACCTGATTGTTCGAGGCTTGCTCATGTATCCGCTGAGGCTGAATATTCAAATCAATCATTTTGGTATCCATTTTTTTGTGTCCATCAGCATTCCCATCTGATGTAGGACCAGAAGGGATCCTGTGATTCTGCGGGTTCTCCCTCATCAGCCCTTTAGGCAGCTGATTTTTGCCCTTCCTATTCTCAGCTGGATCAATAGATTGTAAGGCTGCCTCCTCAGGGATGCCAGGTTTATCTCCAGGAAACTGAAACCATAGAAATTTCTGTAAGCTGTCTTATGGCATGGTAATAAAATTAGAACCAATGCTCTCCAAGAGGAATTACACAAACCTCGACCCTCTGTCTCAATAGGAGGTACCTTCCATGAGTCCTTTTTCCGCCGACATGCACAATCATATCACATTGCAAACAAAGGGAAGTTCCATCTATTTCACAGTAAAAGAAAGCTACATGCACATTTCCAAGGCGATGGTGTGAGTTTCAACTGCTTTATAATAAGCAAAAGGGTATACCTTTGCAAATATATTTCAAAGATTAAAGCCGGCATGACCGAATTCTACTGGACAGTCTACTGTAATATGAAAGATTCTAATTTTTTCTGATATGAACTGTCAAGTGGAAGTTAATCCACTTGAAGTTGCATTCAAGTGGGGAAAAAGGGTACAAGGAAAAAGAAAATGCTTCTACCTGGTGCATTTTCACATATGTCACAGCGAGGCACATCGCTAGGGTCAGCAAGCCCAACCCTTATATGCCGACTTGCTAGCTTGTTACACATATGAACCTGTCATCCAATTTAGACATTGTTCAGAAACACCAGCTTAAACAAAGGTTCCAACTGCTGCATCTAGACAACAAAGAACGGCCTTAGAAATTTTTTCATACTGGGTTTTAGACCAGTCCAAAAATCATCATTCATAAACAGAACTGTCGAAAGAAAATTAAACTTAAAGATTTGCAAAAGAGAAAAGAAGGAAAAGAAAAGGGGAATGCGTCATTGTTAAGTTGTTCAAAACCTGCACAGTAAGAAAACAGGGCATATGTGAAGACCAAATACCTCACAATTTCTGAAGAATTTGAAATTATAGAGTACCAAGAGGAAATTTTGATACAATGGATCCGAATTCTAGGGTATAACTTCCTTTCGGGCATCTTCTGTGGCATTGTGGCGTGCAATGGAGTGTCCCCATCATTTTCTTTTTCATGCATTACATTATGTCGCTAAACAAGGCTGCAAATTCTTTATTGCAAAATATGACTGATGTTCACAAATTCGTTAGCAAATATGTTAAATGGTTACACATGAAAGACCATGTCCAGCAGTTTTGAGTAAGCATATCAAAGGTTTCAAGTTTAGGCTATGGTCCATAATCATCCGTCAAGAAATAATCATGGTATCGGATTGCATGAAGACACAAATATGTTGAAAGGGTATAACTAAAATATGATAATCAATTCCAGAACTCCGCGTAAAAATTGAAACAAAATGGAGAATCTAAAGCTTGCAGTTCTAAAAAGAGCTATACTTGATAGGCCACCAGGTGAGAAGGGGCATTTGTCATAAATGTATATGCCTGTTTTATATATAAACCCCCCCCCCCCCAAAAAAAAAAGTTCCCAGCACAGCACAAATGATATAAATTGCAGATATCTAGCAATGATTTAGAAAATTCATCATTGCACAACTGGGTATGTGCTAATTAGTTCAGATTGTAAGGACTCTTCGGTGATAGAGGAGACTGAAGTTCAAATCTAGCCTAACCTACAGCAGGTTTGGGAAGGTATATGGATGGACCCAGGGCCAACCCCACTATGTGATTGGTAAAAAAAAAATAAAAGCACCGCCACACTTTAAAACCTCCATCTCTAAACCACTAGACATAACGAGAAACCAGAATAAAATGATCTTGCAGGAAGCACTTTCCATTTCAATAAGGAAAAAAGGGCCTAATCTGAATTCAAATTCCTAGGTACTGAATTAAGAGATAATAATTCACTAACACGACCTCTAAGTCGCATCCAAATCCTAGCTTAGACCATCGGTGCGCATGGTGCAAGGTCGAGTAACTCTTTTAGCATTACAAACAGAGTTTGTTCTGTAAAATTGCATGCGTAATTTATAAGTTATTGTACATGGTGACACCAGATTAATCATCGGACCCGATTTTCTACTGTTATTTAATGAAAAAAGGGGAAAAAAGCATCATGACTTCTAAGTCAATCTAGGTCTCCAAACATTAGAACATTAAACTAAGCAACACAAGAACCTAAAGTAACAATACCCACATAAAAATCAGACAAAGAAATTCTGCATACTGCAAGAGGCATACACATACACACCTTTTCGTCGCAGGCACGACAGAGAGCAGCCTCGTCTGCAGCACAGAAAAGAATAGCGGCTGCGCTCTCACAAACGTCACAAATCGTTCGCATAATTTTCTCTCACTTTCATGTCTCCAATCACAATACTAAAAAAATTAAAATGAAAAATGAAAAAAGAGAGAAAAAAGATTTACAAGAACTCCATCTCAAAAAAACAAAACCCCACCCACAAGTAAAACACAAACAATGTTCCAAAGAGAAAAAAACACTATACACTAGGTATCAGTCATATGTTTATGTTGTTGAGTCTTCTTTGTTTGTGGGGGGTTAGTGTTGTCTTGCTTTTTGAGTTTGATATGATAAGGGAGAGAGAGAGAGAGAGAGAGAGAGAGAGAGAAGAAAAGGAGGGATTGATTGGAGTGGAGGGAGGAATGAGGGTGAGGGACCAGACGTGGGATGAGGAGATTCTAGAAAAATGTTGGCAAAGATTAAAGAAGAGTGGGGAAAATCAAGTGTCAACTTTGGTATTTTGTTCCCTTGTTGAAAGGTGACTCCATAGCCACACAACCTTCAAACTTCAAAGCCTTTTGTGGGCACTCACCAAATGCTTCTGTGGTGAATTCTTACCCACTAGTTGAATATCTGGGACTGTGGGTGTGGACCCCATCTCTTTTGGCCCTTCTTTTCTGTCAAAGCCCAGCCGTCCACAAGAAGGCAAATCTTTAAACTGCAGACTTTTCTCGTTCTTTTGTATGATACCAAAGCATGGACAAAGAAAATAGAAACTTATATCGGATCCAAAATATAATATATATATATATATATATATATATTTAAAATTATATTTTATAATGCATTAAGATAGTTAATTATGTTAATAAAAAATTAGTTTTGATCTTGAAAATATATTAAAATAATTAAATAATAAAAAATATATTACGATTTATTAATATCGATTTATTAATATCTTAATAAGTTATAATACTGATTTTACCTTAGTAAATAATAACTATAATTCAAATCCAGCATTGTATTGTTAGAGAAGATTTGTCTGAAGGCAATGGCAATATTAATGTATCTCCTCCACCCTTTTATCTCCTTCCCCCTTTTATTATGAAAAAAAAATTATAATTTTAAAGGTGAAAGTTATAATTTTTAATAGATAAATAGTACATGCGTTTATGATTTTAAAAATAGGTTTTTTTAAAAAAGAAAAAAAATTGGGGCAACTGGTCCCTTCCTTGTGGGTTTGGAATCCCAGGTTGCTAGCTGTGATGAGATTGGTTTGAGTTCGTAAGTTTCATTGGGTTTAGACATGGGTTTGGTTCGGATGGTGATTAGTCACATGCCAAGAAGTCTTTTAGTGAGACATGGGCCCGGCCGTCCTAGGCTGGTTTCTGCCCGGTTCCGAGACAGGCCTAGAAACTACGGGCCGATTCGACCGCAGTTATGAGGCCTTGCCGCACTGGTTCCAAGGCCGGCTCCCGATTTGGCTTTTTTTTTTTTTTTTTTTAATAAATTGTTCATCAAGAAGGTAGTAACCTGATTCGAAGATCTCAAATCCTCAAATCTAACCACCTTCTCTAAAAAAAAAAAGAAAACAAAAATCAAATACCCAAATTTCAAAACTCTAAATTTTTCTAATTTCAAACCCTAATTTCTCAAGGAGTGAGAAAGCGTCCATGGGGAAGATACACCGCAAAAACTCAAGATTCATAAAAGAAGACTAGGGTTTGGTTGGGAACATTCGATTCTGCAGAAGAAGCCGCCAGAGCCTACAATTCCATCACTAGATCTCCAAGGGACTACATCAGGATTCTGACTCCCGACATGGCGATCTTGTCATCCGAGTCGGTGTCAAAGAGGTTGAATGCTTCTCTTATGGAGGATTCAGAGTGTTTAATTGAGTGTAATATTTATAATTGATTTTACATTATATTTGAATAAATATTATACTAATATTTATGTTTTATAGCATTTGATATATTAGAATTGATGGAGGATATTTATTAAAGAAAACAAATAAAAACAAGTTAAATTGGAGTAATTTTGTAAAGTATAGAAATTTGGACAGTAATGTTCTTTAGTTAGCATGTGGGCACTTGATCACAAGAGCCAAGTAAGAAGTTTTAAAAATTTACTGTAGTAAAATTTCCATTCCTAATTACACATTCAAGAGAAAATTGGGATGGAATTAGAAATATTGAAAATTTTAAAGATTTTTATTCTATTTCTAATATTTAGAAAAATGAATTTTTAAAAATGTAAATATTTTAGAGTATTATCTTTTAGAAAATTTACTTTTTACTTTTTTTTATTTATTTAGTAGTTATTTAGGGTTAGCAAGTGACTGTCTATATATATTCTCTTTATTCTTGACTTGAGGGTTATTTTTGGAGGAGGCAGCCCCGAGGGGGCCGTAGCCACCTCTTCTCCGAGAGAGCACAGTCGTTGGGTGCATTTTCTTGGGAAAACATAATGATTAGAAGAGATATTTTTTGTGGAAGAAAACAAGTGCCGCCTAGGATTTCATATTCCTTTTCCAGCAGCACATTCATTTAACTTAGGCAATGTTTCATTTATTTTGTGAGATCTCTTTTTTCATATTATCATTTTAATTTCTTTTCTAATCAAATGATTATTGAAATCTAGATGAATAATGATTATGAGATCTAAATGATTTTCTTAACTTGATATTTATGGGTATTTATTTAATCTTTATGTTTAATATTTATGATTATTTTGGAATTGTTAAATAGAGATCTATATTTAATAACTCTATATTAGTCTATAACCACTTAAAAACCATAAAATTTGTGTGTTTTTAATAAAATAGTAATTGGTATAGTTTTATGATATCGCAAGCGGTAGAATTTATGTCAAGAGATTAGATAATCTAATTTAAATAAATTCAGATTGGAATTTACTGATTAAATTGGATATCTCCAAATTGTAATGCTGTCGGAATATTAAATCCAACGAGAGTCTCTTCGATTGTCTTTTGATTAGAAAAGTAATTCACGATGGTATCTTGATTGCCGAAAAAGTAAGGAAAGATTAGTCATTTTATGGTACTTAACGCCTATAACCAATTTATTCATATAATATCGAGTAATTTTAATCAATCAAATATATTAAGGTGGAAATAACTCATTTGGCTAGATTTTACCCATATTGACATTCTCTCTTTTAATCAGTATTATTTAGTTATTTTATTTTAATTAATTTTCATTGATTTATTTGCTTTGTTAGTTTCAGATAGTTTTCACAAACACTCTCATATTTTTATTTTTATTAAAAGAAATAGATCTACCGTTTTTTGTGAAAACGACCCTCTCGAGCTATATTCATATTGTTTGAAATAGGTATTTTATTTTTAATTGTTTGACGACACACCAAGGATACTTGTTCATCGCTCAGATCTTTCTGACTTTCCCAATCGCGATCTCTCTCTTATGTTTAGACGATTTTGATTGATCGCCGACTGGTTTCCTCCCATTGGTTGCCGGGCCAGTTCCACTATCCGTTGGAACTAGCCATCCGGTTTCAGGTCCAGGTCGGTTTCGGTTCCATGTCGGGTCTGTTCTTGGTCCCAGAAAGTGTTGAATTGGATGGGCCCTATTGCTATAGCGGACAGGTCTAGTTCTAGGTTACTGTTGCTCTGGGTTGGTTATCGGTCCGGGCTAAAACGAGCCCGTTGGGCTGGACTGATTTCTGACATCTCTACTTTTAGTAAAGTACCATTAACAAAAAAAACACTCAATTTATAATAATAATACATGAACCCTATTTAGGAAAGTTAAGATTCATTTTTAGCTAAAATTAAATAAATATTTTAATAAAATATATCGACATAATTATAATTTAAATTCTTTTTTATATAAAAAATTAACTTTTATTAATAGAATTCTATATTTTTTTAATCTAATTTTTTTATGTAAGTAAAAATATTTTAAAATAAAATAAGAAAAGTAAAAAAAAAATTAAGACTTTTCGAACACCACTACATTATCTTATGTTTGGAGCCCCATTATTTGTTTAGGTAAGGGGTGTGCTTAGGGTTTTTTTTTACCTTTTTTTTTTTCTCTCTTAAAGCTCACTAAGTAGTTGGCTGCGGCCATTTTCAAGTATAAAAATATAAATTATTTTAGACTGAATTTTTAGTAAAAGAATTATTAATACAATCATTGAGCAGTCTGAACCAACAAACAGTAAATTTAGTGAAATTGTGCTATATATTCTTGAATCAAGTGTCAAATTTAAAATTTAGAAATTGAAAGACTACTCTAGAAGAACTGCTTCTTAAATAGGGTTTCTATAAATATTCGAATCAGATTAATCAAAATATGAATTTGAATAATGATGATAAGAAAAAATACTTGAACGGTTGATATAAATATGGGCTTAGGACCAAACTCCTTTCGGTTGAGTGGTCAGACACTCTACTCTTCAACTAACTGTCTCGAGTTTGATCCCTAAGAATGACGAAAAAGGATTTGGGAGAGTCAGGACCTAAAATGAGTCCCACAGTTTTCGAACCGGATTAGTCGAGTAAAGACCGAATACTGGTAGTGAAAATAAAAAATATATATATATAATATGGGCCTGGGTTCATTGGATTGGGCTTAACTAGACTAATGGACTTTGTGACATCGCAGTGGCCAACGACTCCGTGGCTTCGTGGCTCAATGGACAAGGCACTGGTCTGCGAAACCAGAGATCCTAGGTCCAATCCCCAGGGAGTTGCTCTTTATTCTTCTTACCATACATAATTGACTTGGAATTGGTATGCATTGAGTTTAAGCATTACATACACTTAACAACGAATATGTCCTTGATGCCAAACACATTTTTTTTGGGGGGGGGGGGGGCCCTCCCTCGGCTTCATCACACAAACACAAACTCGACATATATATTTTTTTTCAAAAAAGGGAAATAATATTCACATAGTATTTGAAAATTTTAAAAAGAGAAGTTCATCATCTCCATGCTCAAATTATCCATCATATCCTTCTCCATGAATCCACATTTATATGCAGTGGGTGCAACCTTCTTTAAGGTTGTTCCTCTTGGCTTGAATGCGCAGGAAGAGATGGGAATCATGGGTATGTTCTCGCAGTTGCATATCTCAATCATGTAGCCATCCGGGTCATGGAAGAACACTTGATCAACCTTGTTGCCTTCGTCCTCCACTACTGCTGTCACGTATCGCATCCCCAGTTCTTCTAGCCTCTTCTTCACAATTTCAACATCAGTACACTGTATTTCGAGACGACAGTCAGAAATTTGTATCAGTAAGATGAGATAGGATATACATCTTGAATTTTAATTTTAGGGAACAATTTCTCCCCTCGCTTCGGCCTTGATACAGATGGTCAATTATGCTACAATTGAGCATTGTGATAGAAAAAAGGTTTCAACTTTCTTACTTGGAAGGAGATGTGGTTGTCCTTAGGATTAATGGGTCGTGCCTCCACAATCTCATAGGGATCAATTGATTCGTTCTCGAGCAAGTGTATCCCAATCCCATAATTGTACAACCTAACGAAAATATGAAGAGTAGGTCAGATATATCATAAGCTCCTTGTAATGATTGAAACATGATTAACAAGAAATATTACTTATCCTGCATATCTTTTTCATGACATTTTTTTTTAAGTCTGCGTTTTAACATGGAATTTCGAGAGAAAGAGAGAGAGAGAGAGAGAAAGCCAACCAAGCTCCGTGAAAAGTGAAAGAAGAGGGACGTTTGACAAGACAAAAGCCCAAAACATCTTCATAAAAACGAACGGACTCCCAAACTGATCTAACCAAAATAGAGACATGATTTAACGAGAGCAGAGGCAATGGATCAGTGCAGCTGCTCATCTCCTCAATCTCCATTGTCATAATTCTCTCTCTATCACTCCTCTCACTTCCCTCAGATTTCTCTTTCTTGAATTTCTTTTTCTCCTCACCTTTCTCTCGCGTGTGTGAGTTACCTTAATTGGCAATGAATCCTTTTTATAAAGAAGAAGAAAGAAGAAAACTTTTGTAATATGGCCGATGTCCTAAATTTATGAACAGTATGTGCATTGGCCTGTTGCCCTTGTGAGAGGAAGTTTCCTTCTACATAAAATTTCATTTTAGTCAAACATATTGTTCTATAGTCATCATCATACATAAGAAGAATCAAACTGTACGAGGTAATTTTTTCAGTTGAGTTATGCTAGCAAAACCAAAACGTAAGGTAAGTTGGCAGGAAAAAAATTATCCTAGCTAAAAAGATTACATTAGTGAAATGTTGCCTAATGCAAAAATGGAAAACTCATGAAATTTCTCTCTCATTTTTCTTTGAAATTTCTAATTTTGAATTTTTAAGGAAAATTAGAATCAAAACCAAATTTCCTATATAATTTAGAGCTGTCAATAAGGGATTCTCGTTCCCAACTCTCAAGGGATGGAACCCTAAAATGAAGAATTAGTCCCATCCTTTATAGTTGAGGGGCCTACAAAATAGGACCTCTCCCATCCCTGCAAACAACAAGGGACGGGACGGGAGTCCCTTTTAAGGGGAAAAACTCTTTTTTCTTTTTTACCAGATAAATCTAATTTATCATATTCACTCAAATTGTTATCATAAAAGTGAAAAAAAATAAAATAAATATCAAAAGTATAAAAGGGTCACAGTTAAACCCTAGTAACATGCTCCAATGTCCCTTTTACTCGAATTTTCCACAAAATTCCACATTTTCCCCTTAAAAATGTGCATTTGATGCTATGAAAAGTTACCAAAATTTCAACGGGTAGATGATCCTCTCAAAGTAGAGGACGATATGCAATTTTCAACCCTCCTATATATTTCCCATGAAGTGACAAGTTGAAGAACTGAAATGCAATCAAACTTTTTTTGTTACTTATTTAGGTTTGCTTAGTACAAAACTTGTTTCAATGGCTTGTTTGAATTCTACCGGACCATAAGCTAATATCATGCCTCATTTGAATTTTCTACTCTCGTTCGATCATAATGACTCATGTTGCTAAACAGTACGTTTGTGAAAAGGTTCTTTATTTTGTAATTTTTTTTTAAAAAAATTTTATATTAATAACCATAAGACGTTGAATCATTCGTAAAATATAATGTTGTAAAACCCTAAAACAAATCAATACGTAGTCGGTCTAATGACCCTCCATTGATATCTCTTAAATAAGTTTTCAAATTCGTTTTTTTTTTTTTTTGTACATAAGGAAATTCAAACTCAAGATTTTTAAAAGAAAAAGGAGACGGTGTCAATTGAACTATAACTCATTGACATTTTCAAGTTTTGTGCTGATGATAATTGCCCTTAAGAGTCTAATTTGATTCGAGTTGATTTTAATTAAATTTAAAATGATTATTGGATACCGGTGCTTAAACAAAATACAACCCTGAATCATAAATCATAAATTCCGCAACAGGTAAGAAAAATGAAACACAACGTGACGGGGATAAATATGGTAAATTAATAAAAAGAAAATCGATATATTGTGATAGATTACAAAACATCACATCGAATCGAGCTGTATATATAATAAGATGAACCCAACACCTAGGCAATAAATTATTAATGGGGTAAATGTGGTAAATTATTAATTAGGGTTGCTAAGAGGATAATCTGGTAGTTATAATCTCCCTCTGTCAATCCAGTAATCATATATTCAAATCCCATTATAACAAAAAAAAACAAAAATTATTAATTGGACCCAGAAATGGATCATGACCAAATCTTTTTTGGTTCCTACTAGGCCAGATTGATAGTGGTTGGTAATTGGGCCAGCCCAATCCACACAGTCCTGGCACGATCTTATGCCCAACTTGCCATGCTCAAATCAAAGTTCAAATCTGATTCTATACTGGTTTTAATTAAAACTAGGTGGGCTCTGGCCCCGAAAGCGGTGCGACCGAGACTCAAAAATTTTTATAATTTTTTTTATCATTTTTACTTGGCCCAATAAGTATTAAGATTTTTTTTAATTACATAACGATTTGAACTCTAAAGCATAGGATTGAAAAAGGATATTGTGAAAACCAAACTATCCCATTTTGAAACTAAATAATTAGGCTTAAAAGCATGAAAATTAGAATTTGCTAACTTGCGAATATATTAGAATAATTTATTTCTAATATATACTGACATAAAATTTTATATTTGTCGTGATTAGAATAAATTAGAATAAATTTTTAATTCATTGGCCCAATGAATAAATTAGTTCTATGAGCAAAGAACAATTTTATTATCAAAGATCAGTCGGTGCAGTGGGAAGGGTTCTGCGTCTCTTAACCAAGCACTCGGGTTTGAACCTCATTGAGAACTAAAATGACTATTTTGGGAGACCTCTTCCTCTATAAGAGACCCTATAGTTAGATTGATTCAGATTAATCGGAGCGAAATTTCGGATACCGGGGATCAGGAACAATAAAAAAGAGCAATTTTATTATTGGTCATAAAAATTAGAATAAATTAGTCTATATTTTTCATCGGTCCAAATAATTTTTTTTTTTATAAAATGATTACCCTAATCTAATATATGCTGACTTGCAAATCTTTTAGAATATTTGGCCCAACGAATGTTTTACCATTTTTATTTAACCTACCAATTTACAACCCATGAATTATTCATTCTAATTATTCTCTGCAGAAAAAATTAAAATTCTTTTTTCTAAGCAGAATTTATAGATTCAAAAGAATTTATAGTTTTAAGACAAAAATTCAATGAAAAAAAAGTCGGTAGTTGGTGTGAATCATAAAAGCTGTGAAGATGGTGTTCTAATTTTATTTAAAAATTAAAAAAATAAAAAAATTACAAGTTTAGTTGTCGAGTTAATTAAATGTACAAAGTGAGAACTCAAAGGAATGCATTTGGTCATCAAAACCCATCAATTAAAACATGGGAATAGAATGGGTAGCCCTTTCAAAAAACCCAAAAAAAGAAATCATCATCCGTCTTTCATTATTTTGGTTATTGTTAAGTAGTCACATATATATATATATATATATATATATATATATATATATATATCAATATCATTAATTAAATAGATACCGAGAGTGACGTGGGAAACGAGAAAGAGAGAGAGAGAGAGAGAGAGAGAGGTGGAAGGATCTAAGAAGACGTGTCTCTGTTGGGTTGTCCACATGGCAATATCCTATAGGTAGATATATGCTTTTTTTTTTTATCATTATTTTAACTCTGGATTATGAAATTAATTTAATATATTTTAATTTAATTTATTTGACCAACTTGAGAGGTTAGAAAATTGAGACATTTGAGTGCGTGGGTGGTGTTTTTAACAAAAGAGTTGTATTTGTGGGTAGTGTTTTCTCTCGTTTTGTTTACATGCCAACCGGGAGCAAATGTGAACTTCTTCTTATACATGGATATCCATATTTATAATTAATATTTGTTAACGTAAGTAAATAGAATGAATATTTTCGTTTCTTAATTAAATTAAGAGTTTGATTTTTTTGGACATGAAAAAAATAATATCAGGAGATCTGTTTCCACAAAATGAGTCATGCGACAATCGATCTAAATTAGTTATAGCGAAACTTTAGATATTGAGTGATGACTAAATTATAGTAAAAAAAATAGATACCCATATTTATGGTACCGGCGAAAATCGAGTATTTAATGCAATTCATAAGCAGCTTCACCTAATCCACCCACACATGGCTGATGCTGATTGGCTGGGTTGCTTTCTTAGGCATTAATCACGTGCTGATAATGCATGTTAATTTCATCACAGATTACATTAAACACACCAAATACCCCGTTACCATTACCTAAATCGACAAATTATAGTATTATTTTTTAATTTGTGAATATTGATATTCTTTTATATATGACAGCTATCTGATAATGATCGAAATAAATTTTAGTTACGTCAGAATTTATTTTGATTATCATCCAACATCATAAGTTTGTGGGTTTCAATACCTAAGCGAAACTAGAAAATTTTCATATTTTATAATCAATTAAATACAATCTTGATAAATTATTTATATATTTGTATTTTCAAAAAGAAAAAGAAAAAGGATGAGAATGCTTGCTTGTTCTTGGGATGGGTTTCTCGAAAACTTTTTGTCCATAGAACCACTTTTTAATTAATCAAAAAACCAAAACAAATCCTATAAAAAAAAAGGAATTTTTGAAATTTTTATTATTTGATTACTTATTAGAACATGCGTGGTGAGAGAGCAACGATTTGGCAATAAAATTTATTTTCAAAAAACTTACTTTATTATTTGCTTTTGTTAGTGTTGATGATCCGAATTTTTGGTCCGGTCCGAAAGTTTGCGATGAGATTTATTTGGTGAAAAATATTTTGAGTGAAAAATTGGGGATTTGTTATGGTAGTGGACGTCGGCCGAGATCGTAACCCACAACGGATCTAGTTGTGGGTGCAGGGGCTTTGCCCCCGCGGTATGAATCTTTGCTGTTGAGCCGTTTACCATTTATGGGATAGGGTTATCCATGCATGTATATATATTGTTTTTTTAGATTTTAGTATCATTAGATATTTTCGTAGCCACATTTCCTTTACACTCTCTTCTCTTGTATCATCCTTTGAAATGGTGGATTTACAGCTCTCCTCTGCCCGTGCCCTATTTGGATTTTTCACATAAATCTTGGTGTTCTTTCTTTTTTTTTTCGTTTTCTTTGATTTACCATTATTTTCTAACATTTTTTTTTTTATCTTTTCCATTCCCTTAATTCTGCCCCAACTAAGATCATCTCTCACTCCACCTTAAATTTTATAAAGAACAAATTATTTGCTAGACAAACTTAAAAAGAAAATGTGATTGTATTTGACATTTTATTCGAAAAATAAAATATTTTTCATAAAAACAAAAATTTTTTAGAAGAAATCTTTGTAAGTGGTCCACTTATAATTGAAAGTTGGTAGAATATATAATTTTAATTGGGCGTTGATGTGTGAACCTCTGTGCGCAAAATCCTTATCAGAGTAGGACAAGGACATCAGAGTTTGTACACACCACTATTGGGTGTCGGCTATCCGGTAATATCACAGGCCATGCCATTCAATCAATTGAGGGGACCGCTTGCTCACGAAATGCCCCGCCGGTTGCGATCCAATAACATCATAGGCAGAGATTTATAAGGTTGTATCTGCTAAAACTAGAACATTCTACCTAGTAACTACTCCATGAATTCAAGTACTGTACAAAGTGGCTTACTTAATAATCCTTTACTTTTCTTCTCCCCCCTCCCGGGGGCCGGCTTGCTTGCATCAATTCCAATGGAAAAGTCATCGCCCAAAAAATATGACAAGGAAAAAACAAGAGAACTGCATGGGGCGGTGGAAGAACCTCTCTTACTTTAAAGGATTTCTTCTCTCTCTTAAATATTCATTTCATGCCTTCCAATAGCCACATGCGTGCATGCAATTGTTGTTCTTTCTAAGGTTTCTTTACTCCCCAACTTTATACAAGTACATGGAATGGACCCACTAATCAAAGAACAAATCATAAGCCTTCTAGTTTTCTCTCATCCACATGGGATTCTATAATTTTTGAAGCTCACATAATTTTGGGACATTAATCTTTGGTCAAACCTGTCCCTACAATACAACCCCTACGTCTTGTTGATTTTTGTCAACCTGTGTCTCCAGAGAAGCCCTTGTGAGGGGTCACCCTACACTCCCCAAGTCATTATATTTGCATAGACCCACCCATATGAAAAATTTATAAATGTAAAATATAATATACATTTGTATTACTAATTTTAAACAAGATGAACATTATAATTTAAAAAATTTTTAAAAAAATTGTTTTTTTTTTATTTAGGAGGCAGTTATTTTCTAATTAACCGGTAATTAAGTATAAAATAAAATCCTAATTATTAAGTTATAAACATAAATAATCTATATTTTAGAGTTATTTATAAAATTTAAAGGATTTCATCGTTTCGTATTAGTATGTTAAAAAATATGACTAACATTGTCGTGATCCATTCTTAATAATATTTAATTTAAAATTTATTATAAAATATAGATTAATTAAAATCTTAAGTTTAAAATTAAGATTTTTTGTGATTATTACATAGTAAACTCAAAAATTTGAGAAAGATTTATGGTTTTGGACAATTATTATACTAAGTACGCATGGGACAAAATATTTTAAGTGTAATGTTGGAGAGTTTATCTTAAAATGGGTAGAGAGAGACATGATCTAACCATGGATTGGTGGGGTCGTATACTTTTCAAAGCCCAAATTTCAATGTCGACGCTGTGACAACTATTCTTCTTTCTTCCCTCCACATTCTCTTCCATCCTGAATTTTCAGCACCTTAAAAGCCGGGTCGTTAAAATCAAGTGAGAGAAAACAGAAAATAGAGAGAGAGAGAGAGAGAGAGAGAGAGAGAGAGAGAGAGAGTTTTTTCTCCCCCGTCTCTTCCTCCCGGTAGACTGTAGATTTTTGGTTCCTTAAAAAATTCGACATTTTTTCGATTTTATTATTAAAATTAATATAAATTCCTCTGACTTGGTTTCTGATCTCGGAGATATTGAATTCGAAGGTGAGAATTTTTTGTATTAAATGCAAACAACATTGATTCTCTTCCCACTCAAAATGGAAAGGAAAAAAAAAAAGGAAAAACCTTTGCGTTGACAAATGCTAACTATTTTTTTTGTTTCCCGCATAATCCTAATATCAGATTTTGTCACATTCAAAGTTTCGAAAAAAAGAACCCACCAATCATTTTTCTCTTTCTTCTTCCAAAAGGTATCAGAAATTTTTCCCCCTTAAAAAAAGGTTTTTTCTCAGATCTGAACATTCTTCATGTTTAACTCAAATTCGGCAAAACCCGTGTAGATTTGTTCTATAGTTTTTGACTTTCACTTGAAATGCAGGTTTCATATTTGAAGATTTGGGTCGAAACAAGGATTCAAGCACATTTTGGACGGGATATTCAAGCAAATTCATGAATTGAAGGGTAAACAGAATCTCAAAATTTCAGTCATTTGTTGTTTACTCAAGTACATTTTTATTTGATTTATCTTAAAAATATGTGTCCCGAAAAAAGTGGGAAGATGAATTGAATCGATTGACAGACTGTAACATGGGACCATTTTCTGAAAAGGCCAATTTTCAACCGTCCATTTATAACCAAAATTCAATGAGCACATACATCAATTTTTAGTTTTCTTCACAGCTTGTACTATCTTGTTGACACCTCAACTGTCAATTTCCTACATTTAGATTCAAAAAAAAAAAAAAAAAAACAAAACAAAACAAACATTAGTCACTACAACAAATTTGCTAGCATGAAATTTTTTCTGGTACCCATGATTAGATTTGTTAAAATTTCGGTTTTTTCAGCGATATTTTTGAGGTCTTGATGTTTTGGCTGAACCAAACAGTTATAATTTTATTGTGCATTTCTTCATTGTTGTAGGGAGAAAGGGAGAGATTTGGAAACCCTTTTGTTTGGAGAATTTAGGATTGTTTCATGGGTGGGAAGAGAAGTAGAAGAAAATAAGAGATGGGGTCGGTCGGAGGGGAGGAAATGGTGAAAGAGTTGAAAGAATTGAGGGGCAGTGAGGAGAAGATCCTTGTTTCTGTAAGGTTGCGGCCGTTGAATGAGAAGGAGATTGCAAGGAATGATGTGTCTGATTGGGAATGCATCGACGACCACACTATTATATGTAGGAATAACCTTTTGGAGCGATCCACGTATCCTACTGCTTATACATTTGGTATGTTTTCTCCATACTCTTTTAAGGTTTGGAATGGGTATTTTTTCTTTTTAGTTTCGGTTTGGGTCTGGATTTGCCAATATGAGTTTACAGGGTAGAAGTAGATGTCATGCCTTGACGTAATCTTTTAAGTGTCTCATTTCTATCTGGATCTCAAAAAACTGGTCTCAGGGGGTTATGAATCATTTTGTTATTTTCTAATATAAAGACCGAATGATCCTTTCCTTGTACTTTATTCCTGGTTTTATCACCCATTCTATCAGCATTAGGCATAGCTGAGACCTTACCTTGAGTAATGCGCAATATTTGAGATCAATTACATGTATATTTATGACAAAATATGGGATGAAATCATCTAAAAGGCGGAAATCCTGATTTTTTTGCAAATAATTTGGACTTTATTCTGAACAAGACAGAGGACCATTGTTCTGTTACTGTGGTTTTTGGACCTTTTGGGCTCCCGTTTGCCTATGTTTCAAACTTTTTGAAGTTCTCTAGAGTTTGGCACACCCATCAGTTTCTCAAGTGCTGCTCTTAGATGGTCTGCAGTCGTTTTAGATTGTTAATATTATTTGATCTGAGTGCTTCCAGCCTGCTAATGGAAGAACCTCATGACTTGTATGCTGCAGCATAGAAATTTTTAACATTATTTTTTTTTGGTTCCAGATAGAGTATTTCGGAGTGATTGCTCTACGAGGAAAGTATATGAAGAAGGAGCCAAGGAAGTTGCACTTTCAGTTGTCAGTGGTATTAACTGTGAGTATAAAACTTTCCTATTTGAATTATCTTTCTTTTCATATTGAGCTCCATTGACAACTTGACTGGCAATGCTCTCCAGCAAGTATTTTTGCATATGGACAAACAAGCAGTGGGAAGACGTATACCATGAGCGGGATTACAGAGTATACCATGGCAGATATATATGATCACATTCAAAGAGTAATCATATAGTCACATCATGTTTTGCCTTTTATTACTGCAGAGATTTTCATTATGTTGCTAAGATACAACTACTTTTTTCAAATGTAGCATAAGGATAGAGAATTTATTTTGAGGTTCTCTGCAATGGAAATCTACAACGAGTCTGTGAGAGACCTCCTTAGCATAGATAATACTCCACTTAGACTCCTTGATGATCCAGAGGTGAAGTCTGTTCTTAATCCAAATTAAAAAATAGAGTGTCTTTATGTTCTTCTTTTTCATGATACTAATAGCTGATTTAACAGAGGGGAACAATTGTTGAGAAACTTACGGAGGAAACTTTGAGAGATTGGAACCATCTGTCTGAGCTCCTTTCAATTTGTGAAGGTAAGGACTTTCTCAAATACAGTGTGCATTCAGGACCAAATATCTTACTTTGATGTGGTTTTCAACTTTTACAGCCCAAAGGCAGATAGGTGAAACCTCATTGAATGAAACCAGTTCTAGATCTCATCAGATAATCAGGCTGGTACAGATCTCAGTTCTTAGAGCTTTTATTGTGGCATCTATTTGATTAAATTTCCTAGTTTTTTAACTTTTGAAATTCTGCAGACAATCGAAAGTTGCGCTCGTGAGTTTAGAAGTGCGGAAAGTTCAAGCACCCTTATTGCTACTGTGGTATGGGTCTTGTCCAGTTTTGTCTTTGCGATTCCGCTTATGTATGGCATTATAGTTGGATGATGGAAAAAAAAAAAAAAAACAGTCTAGGTACCTTACTTCTTCTTTTTCCCCATCTCTTTTATTTGTATGCAGAACTTTGTTGATCTGGCAGGAAGTGAGCGTGCATCACAGACATTATCTGCAGGCACAAGACTGAAAGAAGGTTGCCATATAAATCGCAGTTTGCTAACCTTGGGAACAGTCATCAGGAAGTTAAGGTTGCCTTCTTCTTTGCTTACTCATTGCAAGTCATAATCTACTCTTTCGGCCTATGATAATTTAATGGTTTATGTTATCTTAGTAACATCCTGATTGGTAACCCAATAGATACGACTTTATCGTGGACACAAGTGTTGACATTAGATGGACTTTATTTGTTGAATACCAAGTTTTTACTTATATATTCTTTATGTCTCCACTGGCTAAATTTATTTTGAACAACTTATAAGCTACTATTTCTTATTTTCAAAATAAGTTGCTAAAGTGTGTGGATATGAACTTATTGTGTTTGGTAACAATAAAGTTCTTATATACTCCTTTTACTGTTAAAATAACAAAAAATGACACGATGCTACTAGGATCATGTAAATAGTTATTTATTAACATGGAAAGGTTAAAAAAAAAAAAAAAATTGGGCTGGAGGTAATGTTTTTAAAGATAAGATTATAAATGAAAATATACGTAATTATTTGACAATGAATTCAATCGTAGATAAGAAGAAAAAGTATCACATAAGGTGATTTGAACATGTGTAATGAAAATCCAAAGACGCACCAGTTAGGAGGAGCGAGATTTTAAATGTAATAAAGTCAGTGAAATGTAAGGGTAAATTGTTGTGATTATCAAAACTGCAAAAATTTACATGATTCAACTCAAGTTTCAGTTGGGGCAGTAACAAAAGTTCGAGTTAAAATGTTCAAAACAGTACTTATTTTTTGATTCAGTGGGTTTTACAATAAGAAATTTGAGTCCAAATGAATGAAAAACTAAAAGGGGCCTCACTTATATTCATGCAAGTCCAGTTGGAAGAATAAAAAGCCCAAAACTATCCAAGATCAAGAGAGGACGAAAATAAAGAAAAATAGCAGCAAGATTTGGTTAAAATAGTTTGGTTTATTCAGTTCCCTAATTTTTATTTTTTATTTTTTTGTAACTTATGTTTTAGTTTTCTAATTCTTCATTATTTAGGGAGTTACTAAATTTTTAGTTGTCAATTAAGTCTTCACATTTAGGCTATAAATAGGTCATTATACATTGTGTAAAAGACAACACTTTGGAGAGAATTAATAAAATTGTGAGCATTCTTCACACAGGTTTTGTTCTTTTGAAAACTTTGAACTTATTCAAGATATGAGTCTTGTTTAGTTCTTTGACTTATCAATCTAGGTTTTGAACCATCTAGATTGTGGCGTCATTCATTCCATCTTTATACCAAGATTCTTGATCTAGTGAGAAACGGGTCTAAGGTCATATACCTTAGTTTCTTCCTCCTTTAGGGCAAGGGTTGAGGTTTTTAATTCCACCGGTTCAAATAATTCGTTGGGACGATTTTTGGGTTAAATTAACTTGTTCGTGAGTTTTAGGGTTTTTATACCCAACGGGTTCACATCAGTTGGTATCAGAGCAATTTCAGATTACCTTTCGAATTGTTCATACTTGTCTATAATTGTTCATATTTGTTTATAATATTTCATAAAACAAAGACAGTTTCCAATTTTTTTTATTTTCTTTTATTGTTTCTTCTTTATTTCTTCTTTTTTTCCTTATTTGTTCACTTTCTTTATTTTTTTCCTTTATTCACATTTCTTATTTAATTCATTCCATATTTGTTTCTTTCTTAATTTGGAATTTTTCCAAATTTGTGACTTTTCTTATTTCTCATTTATTTTCTTTCTTTATTTTTCTTGTTATTTTTTCTTTGAATTTCACAAGACAATTATTTGTAAGTTCAATTCAAAGCGTTGTTGATTCATTAAGATGGTACAAGACATGTTCGAGAGATTGAATTCATTGAGACTTTTTCCAACCAAAATGCGGTTGCGGATGCATTTTCACACAGGTGACGATTTGTGGACAAATCGTTGTCAAGAAGGGGTGAATGATGTGATCATCAAGACTGCAAGAAATTTACAGGATTCAACTCAAATTCCAGTTGGGCCAGTAACAAAAGTTCGAGTTAAAAGGTTCAAAGAAGTACTTATTCTTTGATTCAGAGGGTTTTACAATAAGAAATTGGAGTTCAAATGAATGAAAAAACCAAAAGGGGCCTAACTTATGCTCATGCAAGCCTAGTTAGAAGAATAAAAGGCCCAAAACTATCCAAAACCAAGAAATGACGAAAATAAAGAAAAATAGTAGCAAAACTTGGTCAAAATAGTTTGATTTATTCAGTTTCCTAATTTTTATTTTTTATTTTTTTGTAATTTATGTTTTAGTTTTTCAATTCTTCATTATTTATGGAGTTACTAAATTTTTAGTTGTCAATTAAGTATTCATATTTAGGTTATAAATATGTCATTATACATTGTAAAAGACAACACTTTGGAGAGAATTAATAAAATTGTAAGAATTCTTCACACAGATGTTGTTCTTTTGAGAACTTTGAACTTATTCAAGATATGAGTTTTGTTTAGTTTTTTGACTTATGAATTTAGGTTTCGAACCATCTAGATCGTAGCGTCATTCATTCTATCTTTATACCAAGTTTCTTGATTTAGTGAGAAACGGGTTTAAAATCATATACCTTAGGTTCTTCCTCCTTTAGGACAAGGGTTGAGGTTTTTAATTCCACCGGTTCAAATAATTCGTTGGGACGATTTTTGAGCTAAATTAATTTGTTCGTGGGTTCTAGGGTTTTTATACCCAACGGGTTCACATCATAAACCGTTGAAAATTTGAATGTAAATTATCCGTAAAAATATGAGTGTTAAGAGCATAATTGAAAAAATGATTTTAGATAGAAATGAATGGTATAAGAGAATTCGATTCAATTGAATTATTATTAAGTTTCTATAGATACTTTATTTTTACTTCTTTTTTCATTATTTTATTTTTACTTCTTTTTTCACTATTTTATTTTTATTTTTTAGTTTTATCTTTTTTATTTTTATTTTCAAACTTTAATTTTATGTTATTCTTTTTTGTTCTCTGAAATGATCGGTTTCAAAATTTAGAATTAATATCCAGTTTGTTGTTATTGTATCTTAACAAAACACCCTCCTAAGTCTTGATCCGATAAAAAATATATATGGTCACTCTTGTCTTATACTCTCTGCTTCTTAAGAATTTAAAAAGCTATTTCCAATCCATTTGAATACAAAGTAGCTGTCTTGTGCCTTCTGATGCAAAACTAGATCGCATTCTAATACATGAATTTCTGTTTTTAGAGATGAATATTCTCTCTTTGATTTTGTGGTTTTCCTTTTCTTTTTTCCCCTCTATTTCTATCTTTAGTGCTTATTACATTATGTGATCAGAAGTCCAGACACATGACTAAGATCTCTATGATTATATGCAGCAAAGGAAGAAATGTGCATGTACCTTTCAGAGATTCAAAGCTGACTCGCATATTGCAATCCTCATTGGGAGGAAATGCCAAGACTGCCATCATCTGTACATTGAGCCCTGCACGAAGCCATGTTGAACAGTCAAGGAACACACTCTTGTTTGCAAGTTGCGCAAAAGAAGTGTCTACCGGTGCAAGGGTCAATGTCGTTATGTCAGATAAAGCATTGGTGAAGCATCTGCAAAGAGAAGTAGCCAGATTAGACAATGAGCTGAGAAATCCAGGGTTGGCATCTGTCACATCTGGTGTTTCTGAGTTGCTGAGAGAGAAAGATCTTCTGATTGAAGAGGTAACCTTGAGAAACCTCCTAATAATACCTCTGATGTCTGAGCAATATGTTTACATACACTTGAAGACTCACATTGACAGGAAGATGTATTTACAATTGGACTTGGAAGCATCAAAATTCTTGCAATTGTTCAGTTTTATGCATCATTTGGCACTTTCATCTGTTTTGGGGTTCCACTCTTAATGCTTGTCTTTAAGATAAATACAGCTGATAGGCTTGGAGATGCTAGACTTTCTATTAGAAGTAATATCTTTAGAAGTTAATTCGTTAGAGGCTACATTCTTCATTGTCTTCGTCTTTTGTTTATGCAGCTGGAGAAGCAAGTAAAGGAGCTAACCCTACAACGAGACCTTGTTCAGTCTCAGGTTGAAGAGTTGCTGAGAGGGGCAGATAGTGATAAGTCATCAATGTTATCGGTACGTGTTGTCCTTCCAATAAGTGAACTGTCCTATATTAGCGCCATTCACACTCTCAATGCATTTCTGTATCCTATTTATCGATTCCAGGCAGAATCTGAGCATCACTATCCTAGATTGCGAGTCCGGCACGATAGTTCAGTTTCAGATTTTTCTGCTTCAGCAGGTCCTCAGTCTCCTGGATCTCGGTTTCATGGAAGGCACAGTAGGACTGATTCGGATGAGCTACAAATTCCTGACTCGGATGAAAACTTCCTTACTGATGGTGCATCTCCACAATTATCAATTGGAAGTCCTACAATTGTTGGAACTGAACCAGGTCAGTGTTGGAGGGAGTTTGAAGAACAGAGTATTGATAACTCGGAAGATATTTGCAAGGATGTTCAGTGCATTGAGACAGACATCTTGAATGTAAGCAAACCTATGGACTCTACTGCATTGTCACCTACGGAAAATAAAGAATTTTTTTCTTTGAAGGATGAAAATGTTAATGAGACAGATCGGGAAAAGATGACACTGCCGTTAAAGGCCGATAGAGAGTCATACATTTTTCCAGCTTCAATTACTCCTGAGCAGGCAGAAGATACATCCAGCCTTGGAAGCTTGAAGTTGACTCACAATCAGAGTAAAACTTGCGAAGAAGATAGTGCAACGGATAGCCCATCTCCACCTTGGTTTGTGGAGACCGAACAGGATGAAAGCACACCAGTAAATGTGGTTGATAAAAGTTTCTCCGGAAGACCTGAGAATCTTCCATTGAACCTTTCTTCTTTGAACTACAACAATGAAAATGGAAGATTATCGAGAAGTGGTTCTCAGAATTCTCCACATTTGATAGGTATTAATGAGCCAAAATCACAAGATGTCGAGACTTCAAATGATGTGAATACAGAAAGTAGGAGTCTTGATCCAGGAAAGAAGCAGATAGACGAGGTTCAGCATCCTGAGGAGCAACTTGCTAATGAGCAGGTCATTTTTTCTCTCTACATGATAACTTGATATTTTCTCCCATTCTTCATGTTTGGATTCGAATATTTCTTCTAGTTAAAATTGTTCATATAATGAATATCTGTATTCCTTACCGTGACAGGAACTCAAAACTGAAGCAGACCCTGTTGAAGTTTCAAGGAGTGTAAAAGATGTTGCGTTGGATCCAATGGAAGTCAAGCTAGACAATCCTTCAAACTGGCAATCAGAATTCCAGAGGCTTCAAGGAGAGATTATTGAATTGTGGCATAGCTGCAATGTGTCTTTAGTTCACAGAACCTACTTCTTCATGCTATTTAAAGGTGATTCATCAGACTCGATTTACATGGAGGTAGAACGAAGGAGGTTGTCCTTTATCAATGACACTTTCACTCAGGGTAAGCAGACTATGGAAGACGGGCGCATTCTCACCCTTTCCTCGAGGTATATTACTTACATTCCACCTTCAAGGCTGTTAAAAAAGTTCCGCTACAGAAATCTTTACAGAGTTTCTCTTTGACATATATAGCATGAGGGCTCTTCACCGAGAGAGGGAGATGCTGAGCAAGCTAATGACCAAGAAGCTCAGCGAAAAGGAGAGGAAGAGCCTCTATGAGAAATGGGGAATCGATTTGAACTCGAAGCACAGAGGACTACAGCTGGCCCATCGCTTGTGGACCGAGACCAAGGACTTAAATCACATTACAGCAAGTGCCAATCTAGTTGCAAAGTTGATTGGATTTGCAGAGCCAGCGGACGCTTCCAAGGAGTTGTTTGGACTAAACTTCACACCTACGCCGGTTAGTGGGAAATCTAATCGATGGAAGCGCAATGTGATGTCTATAGCGTAATTTTTTTTTCTTGTGTGGAGTTTAATATGGAGAATTCCATCTTCACTTGCATGATTTATTTTTTGTCTACAAGATCTTCTTGTGGTCCTTTTTCTCTTGTCTTCTCTTCCTATTCTTTGGATTTTGAGTGGAATTTTGGTCGTAGAAAAGGGTTGTAACCTTTGGCTGAGGCCTAGGAATGTTGTATTGTATGTCTGTAACGTCGTTGTACAGAGCCACATTCGTATATTGCTAATGTATTAACCAAGAATATGTATCTACTTGTTGCATTCTGGGAGCTTTCAACTGTGAATCCATGTCTCGGGTGGATCTATATGACAATTTTCATAAATCTCTCTCTCTCTCTCTCTCTGTGTGAAGACATTCAGATACTGGGATTACATTTTAGGAATTACTTTAGGAGTGTCTTCCTTTCACATTCAATTATGATGGACAAATTTATCTCCATGAAAGCAAAAACTTGTGATTGAGAAACCTTATTTAAGTTCCCATCGACCTTTAATCATCAGAACCTTCACCATCCTAAAAAATAATCTGCACACTTCAATCGCCCAATCTTTATAATAAGAAACCAATAAATGTTCTTGGTGTAAAATCTCATTCGTGCCCACTTATGTTTCAAGGACAACTAAAGTTTGGATTAAATATATATATAGAATAATAAATATTAAATAATGCTCAGAATAAATTTTGATCGTTCAAAAATTTTTTAATAATAAAATTTTGAATAATAAAAATTTGTTTGGATCTTTAATATCCGAAAAACTAAAAAAAAAAATCCCTTAATTTTCTCCTAAAGTCAAAGTTGTGCAGTACTGGTCTGACAAGAGAGCAAATGGTGCAATGTGATCACAATCCGTGATATTTGGAGGGCTGAGCTGCATGTTTCCCCCCTTTCAACTTTGTCAACTTTGTTGGGCTTTAACCTCTCTCTCTCTCTCTCTCTCGCAGTGTCATCACAATCCGTGATATTTGGAGGGCTGAGCTGCATGTTTCCCCCTTTCAACTTTGTCAACTTTGTCAACTTTGTGGGCTTTAATCTCTCTCTCTAATAATTTATTACTCTTTTACTATTAAAATAACACACCAATTGATTTTACTACACCGTGAGTAGACAAGAAAAAGATTTAATCTTCAAACTTGATCATTAAAAAGCCTTTTATAATAAAGCTCATTGTTCAGGTTTTTTTTTTTTTTTTTTTGGTTGGTCTTTATCATGTGACGATACTAAATATGCAATGTTCATTGAAGGCATTGGTCGGATGATGTTGAAACAACAGCATTGCATGCATCTTCATATGAAAAAACAATCTTAAAAACAATTCTTTAAGGGGGGAACTATTGGAACCCGGAACACTATATTGTCATGTTGGGACCTCACAGACAATCTTAATCTTCTCTTTTGTGCGTATGCGGTTGGGATCCATTCTGGTTGGAAATCAATCAAATCTTTCACTATCTCTTGGCATATGTTGGGACTACATATGACTCCTTACACTGGATTAACAAGAAATTAATCAAAAACAGTAATTACAAAAAGTTTAAAGGAATCAAATCCACCATGCCTTACACTATATTCTTTCCCCCATCAAGAAAGACATTTGTATGGTAAGGTCAGAGTTTGGCCAGGTGTCCTAATAAAAAAGGGCATTTGAATGAAAGAAAAATCAAAACCCAAAACCCTAAAATGCCAGTACCTTTTAATAGAGCCATTCCCAGAGGCCATATGGTTGAGCATCATTAGGAACCACTCCTTGGATAGTTAGCATGCTTGTAAAGAGAGAGAAAAGTGATCTGTGATCGCAACCCTAATTTGGTTCAAAAAGAGCTATTCACATAAAGAGTTCCTTTGCTACATCTCCTTCAATCATTGCATTTACTTTTTCTATCATAGTTGATCTCTATTCTAGTTGAAACCATGTGTGCTATAATGTTAAATGAAATGCAAAAAAGGAAAAAGCATTTAAAAACGACAATACAATGTTTTGGGTAAATAATGACAATCGTCTTCATTATTATAGACATATCGAATAAGATCTTTCATGAATGTCAAGAATATGGGTGAACATATCATATTAGTTGGGGTACCAGAAAGGGAAGAAAATAGGGGTAGCACCCTACTCAGACTAAGGACATTATGAGTTTAGGGTAGGACATTAATTTTGGATCTACCAGAGTGCACGTATATTGAAAGCTGATCATATGATATCAATGCATGCATTGGCATTGGAGGGCTAACATAAATTGCTTGGCTTTCCAGCAAATATTTAAAGTCATGACATG
Source organism: Dillenia suffruticosa (assembly GCA_033439265.1). Taxonomy (NCBI): domain Eukaryota; kingdom Viridiplantae; phylum Streptophyta; class Magnoliopsida; order Dilleniales; family Dilleniaceae; genus Dillenia; species Dillenia suffruticosa. The sequence continues at coordinate 1,014,357 of JAVTVX010000012.1, read as the reverse complement.
ATGATTCAGACATAGTTCATTGGTGGCTCCACTGGGAGTAAGTTAAGCCACTTCTAAGGACATTTTTATGTCTAATCATGCTCATTGAGGAGCCTACAAACACCAACCTCCCCCCTCCCCCCCCCCCCCCAAAAAAAAATCAAAATTTTCATCACATCAACAAACCATAATTCTCCTTATGATTGATGGATAAGAATTTTTATGAGAAATTTGTGAGAGAATGCAAATTTAATCATGTAATAGGATTAGCCCTGGAACTTAATAATTGAAAACACATAAACCGAACTCCTCACCCTCTGTTTTATATATGAAAAATTTTATAAACTAAATTTAAGCATACTAATTGCGTTTTACCTGTTTGCAAAGAGGGAGAGAGTGGTATCAGAATAAATTTGTATAAATTAAAAATCAAATCTCTTACTCATTTTGGATTTTTCTTTTTCCACATTTCACCCAATTAATCTTAAGTTGATTGGTTTTGGCCAACGTGGTTTAAAAATCCACCAAGTTGGGGATCAAGACAAGAGAGGATGCAATTTTCTCCCATCACCAAAAGGGCCAAATGATTGATCACCTGCCCGGGCCCCCAATTTATTAAAAAAAAAGTCCAAAGAAGTGGGCCCAAAAACAAAGCTTTCACCTTATCCTGTATCACACTTAATCAAGTTTCAGATTCAAAACTTGAGAATAGAAAAAGATTATACTAGAAAAATCATTCTTTAAATAAACACATGTAAACACTCGAATCTGATTAATGACTTTAAAAAAAAAATGTCAAACGATTGATTACCTGCCTGGGTCCGCAATTTATAAAGCCCAAAGAAGTGGGCCCAAAAACTAAGCTTTCACCATATCCAATACTGCACTTTGAAATTGTTGAACATGGGATTTGAAGACTTAAAAAGTATTCAAAATCAGCGGTGATTATGTGCCCTTTTAACCTTTAATTTTTTTTTCTGTCTTCCACGCCTGTCATTTGACCACCCTGCAGGGAAAAAGTTAAAAGAGATGACAGTACCAAAAGTAGGGTTTAGATGGTGACCAACTGCTGTGATTAAAAATTAGATCTTACTTCAAAGGAACACAGAATTTACCCGCTTGAGCTAATCTCTCTTTTGCATTTTTCTCTCCTGCTATTTCTCTTTAACCATTTGATCCCAAAAAATAAAATAAAATAAAGAATAAAAGCTGCTAAAATATATATAAAAAATTAATAGCATATATTTTTATTAGTTGAATTTTTAATAAATAATAATTCAATTTTAAATTTTATATATGAAAAAAATAGATATAGAGAAAATTTTGTTCACTTGAGAATTTAATCTAAATTGAACTGAATTTAATTAAATTTAACTTGATTATTGAATCTCGATAATTTATAAAAAAATAAATTTAAATCGTATCCGATCAATTTTTAACTGGTTTAAAAATCTCACTGAATTTGATTTATTACGTAACTTGTGAGGAGAATGTTCATTTGTTTAAATTTTTGAAAAAGAATGATAGTTATATAATTAAAAATACTTTACAAAATTTTCAATGTTATTTACAAATCTATCAAATTATGAACCCTAAAATTTATAAATCTAAATCAAAATGAAATAGTCCAAGGAATTAATTTTTTTTTTTTTTTTTTAAGTTGAGATAAACTAATAGGAAGCAACAGCTCTCTCCATATTAGGTGACCAAAATATATTCAGATCAAACAAAAACTTTTAGGTTCAGTGTTAGAAGTATTAAAAGTTAAATTATAAATTTATGGATACCATATAAATTTAAAATAAAAATATAAAATTAAAAAATCAATTAAGATTTATATCTTAATTTTTTTTTTCATTTTTTCAAAATAATAATACAAGAAAGAAATCTTATGTTAGATAAAAAAAAAAAAAAATACTTTGTGTTTGTTGTCGTGCACTCACAAATTTGAAATAAAAAATAGTTATAGTTCGAGAGAGAGTTGAGAGGAAATTACCTTAGTAAAAAAACAAGAACACTTGTGGGGAAGCGAAAAAGGGGAAATAGCCACAGACCACGGGGCTCAATGATTCAAAGCATAAGCGGATCAAAAGTGGACCCTCTCACACCTTACCCCACCAAACCCCCAGAACCAAAATGCCTTTTCTCGCAAGTTTTTTCATTTTTCATAGAGAGAGAAAGAGAGGAGAGAGAAGGAGAGGGAGTCAGAGGGGTGTGGTGGGTTTCTGGGATATATGTGCAGCAACTGGACAGTGGTGCAACAAATGGCGACGCCTCTGTCGTCCTTCTCCTCTGCCACCACCCCCTCGTCCTCCTCCTCTTCTCTCCGGCTATCCTACGCTCCTTATGCGCACTCCCTTAACCTCAACCTCAATCTCAAATATTCCAACTAAAAACTCTTTACTCTGTCTTGTCTCTTTCCTTTCAGACCTCCATTAATGGCCTTCACTCTTCTCACCTTCTTCTCTCTGGTGCTATGCGCACCCTTCTTATCATGCGCTGATTCCGAGCTCGAAACCCTTATCTCCTTCAAGCTCAACGTCCATGACCCGCTCGGCGCACTCGACGGCTGGAACTCATCAACTCCGTCGGCTCCCTGTGACTGGCGCGGCGTGGCTTGCATTGATGCTAAGGTCACCGAGCTTCGGCTTCCTCGGCTTCAGCTCAGTGGTCGGCTCACTGACTCAATCGGTAACCTCCGATATCTCCGCCGTTTAAGCCTCCGTTCTAATTCCTTTAACGGCACCGTTCCGTTTTCTCTCTCGAAATGCACTTCTCTCCGGTCGGTTTTTTTACAGTGCAACTACTTTTCCGGCAACATTCCGCCGGATATTGGAAATCTTACCGGTCTTCAAGTTCTCAACCTAGCACAAAATCTTCTCTCCGGCGAAGTTCCGAGTAATCTCCCGAAGAATCTCCGGTACCTTGATCTTTCGTCGAACTCATTTTCCGGCGAAATACCGAAGAATTTATCGACTTTGTCTTGGATTCAGCTTATGAACCTGTCTTACAATCAGTTCTCTGGCAAGATTCCGGCGAGTCTCGGTGAACTTCAGCAGCTCCGGCATTTGTGGCTCGATTCGAACCTTCTAGAAGGAACTTTGCTGTCGGCGATCGGAAATTGTTCGGCTTTGGTGCACCTGAGCGCCGCGGATAATTCATTGAGCGGAGTACTGCCTTCCACAATTGGAGCTCTTCAAAAGCTTCAAGTGATTGCGCTTTCAAAGAACAACCTCTCAGGTCCAATTCCTTCTTCAATGTTCATTAATGTTTCAGATTCTCCACCTTCGCTCAAAATCATGCTGCTCGGATTCAATGCATTCACCAGCATTGTCTCACCTCAGCAATTAAGGTTTCATAGCTCTCTGCAGGAGTTGGATCTTCAAAACAATCTGATAAAAGGTGAATTCCCTTCTTGGCTTTCAAATATCCCTACAATTACAAAGCTTGATGTTTCTGGGAATTTGTTCTCCGGTTCAGTCCCTAGTGATATTAAAAATTTGTTGAGGTTGGAGGAGTTGAAAATGGCTAATAATTTGCTATCGGGAGAAATCCCAGTTGAGATCACACAATGTAGAGCTCTAAGTGTACTTGATGTTGAAGGGAATAGGCTTTCTGGTGAAATCCCTGAGTTTTTAGGTGATTTGAGTGGGTTGAAGTACTTATCTCTTGCAGGGAACATGTTCTCTGGTTCAATTCCTGCAAGTTTTGGTAATTTGTGGATGCTCCAAACACTGATCTTGAGAGAGAATGATTTGAACGGGAGATTACCCGATGAAGTTATGGGACTGAGTAATTTGACTACATTGAATTTGAGCGGGAATAAGTTTTCCGGGGAGTTGCCAAAGAATTTGGGGAATTTGAGGCAGCTAGTTGTGCTGAATATGAGTGGGAATGAATTTTCTAGGGAGATTCCCACGAGTGTGGGGAATTTGTTTAAGCTGACTACCCTTGATTTGAGCAGACAGAATTTGTCCGGTAAATTTTGGGTTTCTTAGATCATTGAATGTTCTGTCATTGTCCCAAAATAACATCTCTGGTTTGATTCCACCAGAGATTGGTAATTGTTCTGATCTTAGAGTGCTTGAACTTAGTTCAAATTCTTTAACAGGACAAATCCCTAGCGATGTGTCCCGCCTTTTGCATTTGAATGTGCTTGATCTTGGTAGGAACAATTTATCTGGCGAAATCCCAGAGCAGATCTCCAATTGTTCTTCCTTGAGTTCATTATTGTTAGAAAGTAATCATCTTTCGGGTCCTATACCTGACCCTTTATCAAAACTGTCAAATCTAACAATGTTGGATTTGTCTTCAAATTATTTGAGTGGGATGATTCCTGCAAACCTCTCCCTCCTCTCTGGCCTGACTTACTTCAATGTTTCAAGCAATGATCTTGAAGGTGAAATCCCACGTGGATTGGGGTCTAGGTTTAATAATCCTTCTTTGTATGCCATGAATCAGAACTTGTGTGGAGAGCCACTGGGTAAGAAATGTGAGACTGAAGGCAGAGATGGGAAGAAGAAGCTTATTTTTTTGATTGTTGTAATTGCTGGTGGAGCTCTGCTCTTTGTATTCATCTGTTGCTGCTACATATACAGCCTTTTGAGGTGGAGGAAGAGGCTGAAAGAAGGGGTTTCCGGGGAGAAGAAGAAAAGCCCTGCTAGGGCGAGCTCAGGAGCGAGTGGTGGTCGTCGCAGCAGTGAAAATGGGGGGCCAAAACTTGTAATGTTCAACAACAAGATCACAGTGGCAGGGACGGTAGAAGCCACAAGGCAATTTGATGAGGAAAACGTGCTGATCAGAACACGTCATGGAGTAGTTTTCAAGGCCTCATACAATGATGGAATGGTACTCTCGGTTCGGAGACTCCCAGATGGATCAATTGATGAAAACATGTTCAGGAAAGAAGCAGAAGCACTAGGCAAAGTGAAGCACAGAAACCTAACAGTTCTCCGAGGCTACTATGCAGGTCCACCGGACTTAAGACTACTAGTTTATGACTACATGCCTAATGGAAACCTCACAACTCTCCTCCAAGAAGCATCACACCAAGATGGTCATGTCCTGAATTGGCCGATGCGGCACCTAATCGCACTTGGCATTGCTAGAGGCCTCGCATTTCTGCATTCTGTAGCAATGGTGCACGGAGATGTGAAGCCTCAAAATGTGCTCTTTGATGCAGACTTTGAAGCACATTTATCCGATTTTGGATTAGAAAAGTTAACCATGGCCACCTCATCCGAGACCTCAACCTCAGCCACTGCAGTTGGATCACTAGGATATGTCGCACCCGAAGCAGCATTAACCGGAGAGGTCACAAAGGAATCAGATGTATACAGCTTTGGGATAGTACTACTAGAGTTGCTAACGGGCAAAAGACCTGTAATGTTCACACAAGATGAGGACATTGTCAAGTGGGTAAAGAAACAACTGCAGAGAGGGCAAATTACTGAATTGCTTGAACCGGGTTTGCTCGAGCTTGATCCAGAATCATCTGAATGGGAGGAGTTCTTACTGGGAATCAAAGTGGGTCTGCTATGCACTGCACCTGATCCACTTGATCGACCATCAATGGCAGACATTGTTTTCATGCTTGAAGGTTGTCGCGTGGGTCCTGATATTCCTTCCTCGGCTGATCCCACCTCCCAACATTCCCCAGCTTAGCTCCCTTCACCACTTTTCTCTCTCCCCCCAACTGTTACAAACAATTCCTAACATTTTTTGTATGTTAAAATCAAAATTGTAACAGTACAGTAGTAGATTTATCAACCCCATTTCTTTTTTTATTAGCATTGGCAGCGTAATTTTATTTCTTTTCCCTTTTTTTCTCCTTGGATTGAACTTCTGTGCCCCTTATCCCTTCCCTCTCCCTCTCTCACTCTCTCTCCCCTCTTTTTCGCCGGCCGGAGATGTCGACGAGAAGAGGCACACTGAGCAAAAAAATTCAAAACTTTTGTTGGTTTTTGACCAGTGAGACAGTCAACAGTCCAAATATAGTTGTCTGTGGGGTAGACAGAAGAAAATAATTTTTCCCGCCAATTGTGAAAAGACTTATCGTTTAAGCTCAGGTGGCAGAGAAGTCAGAGTCAGAGGAGAAAAATGTAGCCTTCAATGGGAAAAAGGTTTATACGTAGAGAGAGAGAGAGAGAGAGAGAGAGAGAGGAGTCTCTGAGTGACAGCCAATTTTATTTATTATAAAATATATTTTTTTCTCAAAACCCAAGAAAAACCGTCGTTTTCGATGGCGAGTTTTTTTTTTTTTTTTTTTTTTTTTTAAGTTATACATAGATTCGAATATGATATCGTTAATTTGAAGCAGAGACTGTGGTCATTAAATTGTCGCGAGTGAGTCCATAGTATAGTGTCTCAAGTACGATCTCTTTGACCTCCACGTAGCATTCTCCGCTGCTTTCCTTAGTTTTCCAAAGTAAACATTACAGGAGTAAAAACTGAAGAAGACAACGCCCAAAATTTTGTTCGGGTCCCACCGGATGAACCCGGTCACTCGAGAGAGAGAGAGAGTCTGACAAAGAAAGAGTCCATTTGCTGAGGTTGCTGTTAGTGGTGTATTGCATGAATTGCTATAGTTTTTGTTGTGGGTCATGAGGTGTGAGGACAAATTATTAATGGGGTCAGTTTTTTCTCAATTCATTAAAATCATATACCCACAGAAAAATGTATATTAATAGATAAAGGGTAACATATTGAATAGTATAAAGTGTGAGAATTTTTGTACCAAAAACAAAAAGTGTGAGAATTTAATTTTTGGGTTTGATATGAGGTGGGTAGGGCAGTGGCTAGCGGGTTTCTACCCATAAAACGAGGCTTTTGTTTTGGGGCGATTCGAGCCAAGTGCGCCTCCCAACAAACAAAAAGGCAAGGAGGGGGGAGGGGACAAGATTCTCTACCCTTCAATTTTGGCAAATAAGCAAAATCACATGATTGAACCCCAAGAAAAGTGACAAATTTCGAAAAGTGACCATTAAGCAAACACCAAAACATTATTTTACTCGAGTATTGGAAGTCGTAGTACCAGATTTGGCTCAAATAATTCGCCACTTCTTTTTAAAATTACCGACTAACGTTGTTTGCATTTAATGTTAGGAAACTGGTTTTAAAGATTAAAAAATAGATAATAAGAAAGTCGATTCTTTAATTAGATCCACAGTATTTAAATTCAAAGTGGATTAATGGGTAACCAAATATTATAATTTTTTTTTAAAAAAAAAAAAAAAAAACCTTTGTTTTCGAAATGTATAGACAACGTTACACATCTTTGCAAAAATTGAGGAAGTAATGAAATCGTCTACGTTACTCTTACTCCACCTAAATTATAAAAACCCACCACTTCAAACAACCGAATAATAATTCACAAGGATCAAAATGATATGAAGAAGCATTAGAACCGACTTGAACTCATACAGCAAAATCAAAAATTTATATTATGATAGAATGTAAGATACTGAGGAATGAGATACAGATTATAATTTTTTTTTAAATAATATTTTTAAAAAAATTTTAGCGATATTTTTTGACCCCGTGGGTTTGATACAATTTGTTCCAAATTTTTATCTACAATTCATAAAAAAATAAATAATCAAATCTTACATAATAATCTGCCTCGACATGTTTTAGATTTTCTGTTGCTTAATTTGAAAAGAGAATTTTAATAAATATTCCAAAGGGGGTGATGTTTCCAAAATAAAATAAATAAATAAATCTAATCAAAGAAATGCCCTTTCGTTTTTCTTCTTGGTTAAAGTTGCTTTCTTTGCCCTAATAGATAGGGTAACATATGGTTCTAGATCTAGATCTAGACACCCTTTTCAAAGATCCAGTCCTTAAAAAAAATAAAATTAAAAGAAAAGGGCTCCTAATAATCTAACCCAAAACAGAAATAAAGAAATGCAGAGAGCTGTTCTTGGCCATGTTGTCTAAATCCACACAACACCTTCACCGGTTTGCTAAAAGGGGTTTGACCTAAATAATTTAGCTACTGCTAGGGCAACCATTTGATAATATGCACCAACATTAATGAGGAATCACCATCACTGATAAAATAAGTTTGTTGTTGTCTAGAGAGAAAGAGAGACATAGACAAGAGGATACTACCACAAAAAAAAAGACCCACTTGTACTTCATGGTAAAGAAATGCCATGGGTATGGTTATGGAAGGATGCTTAGGGCGAAAGGGAACTGGATCTTGGATTTGGACCAAGTGCTAAAAAACTAACCCCAAGCCTACCTAAACCACTGACCACTGGAACATTATAGCCAAAAATATAAATATATATAGTTAATGCCATAACAAAGAAACAAAGACAACTAGCGGGTTTAGATCTCAAAGCTAGCATTTTACGGTATAAAAGAAACAAGGCAAGTCATATATGGGATGATTCACATTCCAATTTCTTGTCAAGCAACTTGACATGTTTAGGAGAGTGTTTTTTATGTCAATTGATACACAGGAGGACACTCTAAAGGCCGAAACATTCTAGGCCTAGTGCCTCCGGTTCGTTCCCAAAAATACTCTCCAAGTTATACATGCTACTACTAGAAATTTAGCAATAATGATGTGAAATGATAAGAACTGGATTAATGCAATATCCCTTAAGTCATAAGAATAGTTTACAAATAGAGAACAAGTGTATTCAGATAACACAATCAACAGGTAGTTCCAAAACTAGCTTTACCATATAAATGAAATATACACGCCACAAAATGAAGTAAACGTCTTTGTAAAACACTCAGGTATAACTGGTAAAACCCACACTCTTTCCTGACCGATGAATCACATCCATGTAAGAGTGACCAAAAAAAATATCTGTGCTTGCTGAACTAAGCAACACTAACCTACAAGATCATGCATTTGCTGAGCAAGGTCAATATCGTTTCTTTAATCTGCTCTGGATTGACCCGCTCGAGAAGAAAGGATGATGCCAACAATGAGGCCATACAACGCCAATGCCTCCGCAAAGATAAGAATAAGAATCATTCCAACGAAAAGCTTTGGCTGTTGCGCATTGGCTCTGCAGTAAAAACAACACAATTAGAAGACATATTCTTTTTCGCCAACAAACACTGACATGTATGTGACATACATCAAAAGCCAAATGAAAAGTCATCCTTTGATAATTTTTTACAAGTAAAGACTCCAAAATCCTAGGCAGACATCCATATAAAATAGTTGGGAGGGGGGGCCATAAAAAGCACACTATCAATGATTTCATATTTCATTACACTTAGCACACTTATCCATCTGCATTTACATTCCAGAACAGGATCTAACATAAACATGAAAGAGAAGTTGAATCCACATGCATTATATACTAATGTAGCATTCAGATCCATGTCTGGTCATTGTTTAAAGGATCAATCAACAAGATTGCACCATCACCATTTCACCTTACGAATCAAACCTCTTTCCATGAGGCATTGCAACAACTTTACTGGCTCTGCAGCACCCAGAGTGGTAAAGAAAGAATTTAAAAAATTTTTAAAATTTGGAAAAAAATAAAAAGGGGACAGATGGACAAACTAAAATTAGATACTCATCCATGATTTCCAACCAGCCAGTGTAAGAATTTGACAGGATTGTTTCTTATTCCTATCAATTGAAAAGCACATCTATTTTTGTTTTTGATAAAATCAAATTTGCAAATGTTGAATTCAATATGCAAACAGGGGTCAAAATTAACAACAACCAAGGTCAACTCCTTGGAAAACCTAGTCTAAGTTAATCCATAGTAGGCATGTTAAAGTAAAGCAGATACCAACAGGTTTTACATGACAGTAAAGTGATATAGAACACAAAAAGAGTTTATGTCAAGAGATCCACCATGAATTCAACATGTAGAATATCCTTTCTAGAGAATCTAGGCCCAGCATACTACTGTCAACAATATTGTTAGTAGAACCATGATCCAGCCCTAGCATCCAGAGATGCCAAATGAATAAAAGGGAAAACTCCTCCAAAACTAATAGAGTTAAATGTCACGTACTGTTTCACTGCAAAAACTGTCATTTATGGCTGCAAACTCCCATCAAAAAGACCATGGAAGTGCAAGATTTTGCAAGAGAAAATGCTAAACAGAGGCACAAATAAACAAAAATGTCAAGTATGATGGTACTAATTACTATGCCCACTCACTTATTATTCTACTCTAGACTATCAAAATTTATTTAGAACCACCTTTCCTTCATGAACATTAGTCCCAAAGTAAAATAGAGCTCTTGATCCCGAGCACATGTTAGCAACAAATCTCACATCAAACAAATGAAATGGCAGAGTGACTCACATATGCACAAAAATGTTTTATACTTCATGATCAACATTAATTACGATCAATGAATTACCCAAATTAACATCAAACGTTTCACTATCTATAAGCTTAAGCTTTTGGCATGTGTAGTTTTATACTACATATGTATAAGTGTATTCCATGAAACATGGGTACGTACAAGAGATGGACACCATAACATTACAAAAATTTTACACTATTGTTAGTTATCACTTTCGTGTTCAAAAGACTAACGCCAATGCACTCAAGTGTCTGTGCAAAGTATAATCAATAGGGCACCCTACAAATATACATCACATAAAAAGATAAATAACATTGTTTAACTATTGTAAGTTATCACATTTCTTGTTTAAAGGAAGTGCGTGATATTAACGGGTCATTTTTAGAAGTATTTGTGCAAAGTATATTTCGACAGAGCACCCAACCAACACAAATTAACTAAGAAGATGAATGACATTGTAAAAATTTCACTATCTTAAGTTATCACATTAAATCGTCTTCAAAAGACAACTGTGACAATAACACTCATGTTTAGAAGTTTCTGTGCAATGAAAAGTATTTAGTACAGCACCCAATCAATACAAATTAACGAAAAAGAAAAATTACTTCAAAACAAGAACAAGAACAATAAGCCCCCAACCCACCCCCAAAAAAATCAAATTGGAAATAGCCCAATTCAAATAAGAAGCACAATTAATCGAACATAAACGAAATGAAAACAACAATAAAGAAACCTAAATAGCTCCGAAACAATACAAGAAGAACAACAAACCTAAAAATTCAACGTTAAATGTTCCAATAAAAAATGCGATCAATCAAACATAATAAAGGAAAAAAAAAGTAAGAAAGAGGAACCAATGATAATTACCTAACACCGGCATCGCCGACGATGCCGATGGCCATGCCAGCGGAGAGACCAGCGAGACCACAAGCAAGACCAGAAGAGAGATGAGCATAACCATCAAAAAGGTAATAGGATTTGGCCTTAGGATTAATACCAGTACTGATAATCACAGCAATGATGAGTCCATAAATACCCAAAACTCCGGCCATAACAACTGGCACGATCGATTTCATCACCAGCTCTGGCCTCATCACTCCCATTGATGCCACACCTACCCCGCTCTTCGCTGTTCCATATGCTGCTCCCATGCCTGAATTAGGAAAAATTGAACAAAACCCAAATCAGATTTTGGAGAAAATTGGATATATATATATATAGAGAGAGAGAGAGAGAGAGAGAGAGAGAGATTGGTTACAGGAGAAGACGAGAGCGGCGGCGGCGCCAAGGAAGCCGAAGAAGGGCGCAGTTTCATCGCCGCTGAATGATGATGACATTCTTGAATTCGATCTCCGATTCCGGTTGGTGGTTTGCGTGCAGAGACGGAGAGAGAATGAAAGAAATTTCGTAAATGAGAGGTAAGAGTCTCTATCTCTTGGTTTGGGGCTGTACGATATGGGCCTAATGTGAGAGAACTTGGGCTATTTCATGGGCTCTTTACTTTGATTAATGCAGTTGGGCTTTTGGGGTTAAGCCTACAAAAAATCAGGGACGTTCTTGGGACGAGGTCTAATTTTGACATCATCAAGATAATAATTTTTGTACCCAAAAAAAAAAATCATCAAGATTATTCTTTTTTTTTTAATCAGACCATGGTATGCGAAGTTATATTCTGATTAATACATTTCAAACATTTTTTAGAGCCTTATTAGGGAACGACTCTCCCTATATAGTTTTTTTTTAATTTTAAATTTCAAATTTATATTTTAATTAAGAGATTTAGTAGTCTATTATACTAAATTGACCGTCTATTATTCATTATCCAGATAATTCGAGAGCAGTACATTTAGTTCAACCCTAGCTGAAAGTTGAAATTAAGGGGAAATCATCTCTCTTTGTTTTCAAGTGTTCAAATACCCCCACGATAGTTCAAAACCAAATGTAATGGGTTGAACCGAGTTAGAACAACTAAAAGTATTAACGACGAAATAGTCGTAACATAACTTAGAAACAAAAATATTAACGGAGTAAAATTTTGAATACCGATTGAATACAAGAAAAAAGAAAATAATAATAATAATAGAACGTGGAAACAAAAGTACTAATCTAGAAAAGAATCTGCGTCGCTCTAACCTACCGTCCAAACGTGGATGTTTGAATATCATCTTCCTAACCTATCATCCAAATCCAACCACCTACTTCAATTGTGAAAAATCTCTCTCTCTCTCTCTCTCAAAATTTTCCCCAAATCTTCCTGTCAATGATTGCATTTGTCGGCAACCCATAAAGCATATAGGAAACTATGTTAACAAAAGATAATTTCCATGGTGGTCCTAATAACCTTTTGACACAATAAAGCCGGACCATTGATGCCCATCTGCCATGCAGAGGGACATCCGACGGAAAGCCTATGAGGACCATTTGTCCTGGACAGTATATAACCAGACCCTTCACATTGGGACAAAACCCTTACAAGCAAGCTCTTATCGGACATTCCATTATAATCAAACGAAACATGCATATCAAAGGCGATAATATTAAAACTTTTTAAGGATCAAACAACATTTGAAATTATTTTTAAGATATTTAATGAGATTTTTGAAAATTTTAATACACTATCAAAACATTGCCCCCGGGGGGCTTTTTGAAGTGACTATATTAAGGTTTACATACCACAAAGTAGCCAACCTAATGGTATGGGATATTAGATTCATTAATCAAGTTTTAAATTCGAAATTTAAAAATTAAAAAGTTATATTAGAAGAACTGTCTACTAAATAGTGCCTCACAGATACTAGAATCAAATTTATCGAAATATGATTCTGGATACTGATAATAGGAATCAAAATATATCTGTGTGTGTATTCAGGTCCACTTTGTGAGCCCCGGTGTAATGGGCTGGGCTGTTGCTTAATAGGTAAAGCTCCAAGATGATCCATCCAACCCATCTAACGAAGCTTGACGCTGTCCATATCTTGGACCTTGATAGGTGAAAAAAGTATGCCCACCTTGATAAACTTTCACTTTCGTGGCATAAAATGAAAGACCAAAAAAAGAAAAGAAAGGTGTTCAAAAGTAATTCACACAAGTGGGTTTATTCAATGATGGAGTTTTTATTTTTGGTAGTTATTAAAAGATCTGGGAGACCATTGCCTAAAGGAAAATTTGAAAGGGAAAGTAAATAGATTTGCGAGGAAGGTGGTCATTTCTTGCACCCATGACTTACACTCAAAGCACTTATATATTGTAAAGGGTACCAATGTAGTGTGATAAATGAAGTTTCTGAACTTGGATCATATCTCATTTGGAAACAAAGTTTAGAGGGTAGACTTGAATCAAATGAATCAAAATATGGATTAAATCTATTGAAATCACCTCTAACAGAGTCTAAAACAAGTTATGACCTTTAAAAGATTACAAGTTTAGGCGGTAATGGACAAGAGGTCATAGGATCTCCGAATTAACATATAGTTGACTTAATATGTAAAGGTATTAACTAAGTTTTGAATTTAAAACTTAGTAATGAAAAAAATTACGTTGGAAGAACTATCCCCTAAAATGGGTCTGATAAACATTCGAACCGAATTAGTTAAAATATGATTCCGAATACCGATTGATATAAAAAAAAAAAAAACTGAATCTCTAATTCTTTGAGCCCAATACTCTGTTAGATTTGGTGCGATTAGCGTACTCGAGGGGATGGAGGGGTTAATATCCTTTTTCGTTTCCCATTTTATTTTTTATTTTCTTAAATATATATTTAGATATTAAAAATATAATAATAGAAATAATATGAAAGAGTATTAATAAATATGTTATGCATCAACATATGTATATATTCATTATTTCATACAAAGGTACATTGGCTTAATACCGAAAGGCAATTTATGACTTAACCAACAACACCCACTTAGTTGATTAGAAGGAATAGGCAATGCTTAACACCTTAAACATTTTCATTAGGTTTAGGATAAAAAGATATGCACATGATTTTTGGCGCTTTTTAATGATTGTTTATGTTATACTAAGTGCTATTTAAGATGTTATTATTTTCCTAAGCCTGCGAAAAAGGGGACTTTGACATTTTCTCATTGATTACACTTATAGGGGATTGTTATAATGAATTGGGGATGATTAATCAGATATGATTTCAACGATTTCTTTTTTTTTTTTTTACTATCGATATATAAAATCATTATATGATTAATTCAGTTCATAATTCTATCGAAACCCTATTTAGGGGATGATTCTTCTAATTAGGTTTTTCTATTTTCAAATTTTGAATCCAAAACTTGATTAAAAGATATAACATTCAATTTCATTAAATCCACTATTTATTGATTTTCGTAGATATCTTTTTTTTTTTTTTTATCATCGGTATCCAGATTTGATTCGATTAATTTGATTCGAGTACTGTGAGGTCTATTTTAGGGGATTGGATCTTTTAAATCATTTTTCGTCATTCTCAATATTCAAACTCGAAATTTCTGATAAAGATAATAGAGTGTCTGATCACTTAATTAATGTAAAGAAATTTGGTATATTTCTCTCGGTGAACACTACACCTAACGGTATCAATTATCGAGCCCCACACGTTTATGAATATTTTGCCACGGGACCAAAGAGCTTGTGGGGACCCAAATATATTCAAACAATGAAAGCAAACGTTTTTGTTCATCAAAGATGAGTTTTCAATTAGAGGCGTGTGGAGATCTCAAAAAAGGTTTGATTGCGCTTGCAATGGGGGGCTCTTTTGAGACTCGTATAAGTAAATTAGTCCATTATATGGTTTGCACACATTCATTTATGTAAAATCTCATATCACTTATGTGTTATATAAATATAATAAATTTTTATTTTAATGATCAATTTTTAATATAAAAAATTCAATTTTATAGTAATATAGTATTAGAATTAGATTAAAAATTCAAATTTTATTATTACAAACTTTATAAAATTTAGTCTAAATCTGTTCTATCAAACTCGTTAGTAATCTGTAAGAAGGATGTCAAATCACACATCGACTAAATCAATTTCTCAAATATGGTATATATATAAAAAAAAACTTTTTATCTTAATAACTAGTTCTTATGGTAAGAATCCGAATGTTTTCTAATAAATATATATGTATATAAAAATAAAAATTGTGAGAAGATTTTTTTTTAAAAAAAAATATTTATACGATAAATGTGAGGTATTCTAATCTATTTTTTCATCCCTTCCATGCGTGAAACCTTGTCTCTACAACTAAGGGATTTTGAAGCCTTTTGGATGGTTATTTGGGGTAAGACCCCCACATACATCCCTTTCATTGTCGGCCAAGTGGGAGAAAATTGGATTTTGACCTTAATGCAAGTAAAAATTTTGGAGTTCACTGAATTACTATTTGAACCAAAACTCATGAATCTTGTTGAAACTAATGATGCCAAAGGAATTGAACATTACAACGCAGCTGTGATGAATACAAGGCGAATTATTTTTTCACTTTTTACTAAGGGAATTGAACATTACACATCAATATGTTATTATGTTTACATGACAAGCCTGATCAAACAACATAGACACTCGCACAAAGCTCATTGGCACAAGATTTGGAAAGGAAAGGGAGAGAGGGAAAGTGATGAAATGCATTATCACACTCACGCACACCAAAACCCCTTTTAGCAAAGCATAAAAATAGCATCTAGAAGCAAAATAGGGCATGTCTGTGCTACACAAGCAAAGTAACAAAGATCGAGAGAGAGAGAGAGAGAGATCCAACTAGTCCATTTCATATGCGTTATCAAATAGATTCAAGGTTTTGAGTGAATTGGGACTGGACTGGACCCTCCACTGAAACCTAAGAAAAGAGGCATTGATAACACGGGTCTGTGTCGGAGCCATTCCAATTTGGATTCAAGTATAATGACCCATCCCATCTTTATTAATGTCCTTTTTTTTTTTTTTAAATCGGTCGATTTTCGAAACTATATTATGACTAATTCAGTTCAAACGAATCTTTATCAGACTCAATTTAAGATAAACACTCCGATCATTGTATTTTTCATTTTTATATTTTGAATTTAAAAATTGATTAAGAGAGTTAATATTTTTTTCCGGTAAATTAATTGCATCTTGATATTAATCTTCCTTTTGTGTGTATTGCCATGACCATCTTACCTCACCTGTTAATATCATCATGCCATCTATTTTCCACCCTCCCTCCCTCATTGTTTCTCAATCAATGGCCCATCCATCCTCTTCCACTCTCACTCCCCACCTCCCTCATCCACAGACTTCCTTTCACAAACTCAAATTAACCGCATTATTATTGAAACAAAAGATAGAAAATATAGATAACTATATTAGTCAATGAACTATAATTCAACTGATACCGTTTCATATTTTTTTAGAGATCTTGACTTTGAATGCAGGTAGCTACAAAACGGGGCCTCTTCTCTTCAAAATGGTTCGATTAAAATCTTCTTATTTGATCGCATGTATCTCGTAGAATTATTCATATCAATCAAAAATTCGAAAACCTTTTCACAAAATAAATAAATATAAATATTCTATATATTTTTTTGAGAAATTAAATTGATTAAAAGATCCTTTTGGGGGGTTAACTAAGTTTGTATATGGTGTAGGGTCTTATATATCTTTATTTAAGATAATTATTCTGTATCAAATCTAGCAATATTGAGAATATTGATAATTCAATTTGCAATGACGAAAAGCAATAAGTACAATTTGAGATCAATAACTTGCTTTTTGGTTCTTGATCATTCAACAATTTGCCACAGAATGTCCACTCTAATTCACCATGATGAACAATCATAATCTCATATAGATTTGCAAAAATATATATATGATTACAAAAATATTTCCACAAGGAAAATAATAAAATTAATAACACAATGCTCACAATTTTAGATAATAAAATATTTCATAAAATATCAAAGTCTTATGGATCTAGCGGTAAGGGCACTAAATTTTCTTAATCAAATTTTCAGAAAAAAAAAAAAATAGATATCGAAAAAGTTTACCTCCTTAATAGGCTCAAAAGTAAGCTCCAAAGTCATAGTCTTCGTATGTATAGTATAAATATGCTACGGCCAGGCAAGTTATTTACCCAAATAATACCGAAATTCCTTACCTTTGCCCAAGTACAAGCATTCTATATCTTATATTCCTCTTCTGTACGTAGGGTTTTTAGTCCCCTAAATCAACAAAAAAGAAAAGTTAGGGTCTAGAAAAGGGTGTGACACACTGTGATTTCTATCTACCTACAAGGGAGGTGGTGCAATGATAGTTGATGTCCCTAGAAAGAAGCTTGTGATTCACACATAAGAATAAAAGAGAGATCATCTTTGGGGACTAAAGAGTAGTAGTGGAGAGGAGTAAGGTTGAAGAGTTTGGTCAAAACCATTGATGCCATATCATATAGAGCTATTTGGGTTGATTTATCATCACCAACCACCATCAACCATAAAATTTTTGAAGGGTTAAGGTGTTTTTCATGTGAGAGAGAGAGAGAGAGCGAGTTTGGAGTGCAGTCCTTGTCAAAGGGGCGAAAGATCCAAATAGGGCCCCCAAGGATATCCCCCTTTCTCTGGTTTGGTTACGCTAGGCTGCCTCCCATATTTTTCATTTTTAATTTTTTAACAAGCTGCGACCCAAATAAAACCGATAATTATAATAATAAATTAAAATGAAAATAATGAAAAATCTCGTGATAAAGCTTTTAAACACGAACCAACTTACTTGTAGATGATTGCGGATCAAAAAAGAAAGAAATTTTACTTATACTCCTACCAATATATGAGACAAAAAAATATATATATATTTGTTTTAATAATTACAAATAAATACAAACAAATCAGACTATATAGGAAAGATATGCTGAATAAGAAAAAGAACCCACTATTTATCAAAAATAAAGGTACCTAAACTTTCATTTTAAAAAATAAAATTAGTTTAATCCTTGATTTCTGTTTTCATAAGTAGTTGAAATGAATATTATAAATGTTTTAATATAATATTTGAACCAATCAAAAGATATCCCACGACGCAAATCAATAGTTAAAATAATTTTGACAGATAGTTCTTTTCTTTTTAATTTGAACTTCTTGTCACTCACGGTACCCATTTTTGCGTGTCTAGAGAGAGAGAGAGAGAGAGAGAGTCGTGTGGGGGTGGGGGCCAAAGGGGGGGTCTAATGAGTTTAATGATGCGGTCCGCCGCATGATTGGAGACGCACGGCCGGCCACAGACCCTCCTACGTGGATTTCCCCGTCCACATCCTTCTCTAGCCGTCCAACTTCCCCTTAGCTTGGCTCGTTTACGTTCCCTATATTTCCACTTCTGCCCTCTTTTTTTTTTATCAATATCTTTTATCGTCCTTTTTTATTATAATTTGAACACCATATAATATCTAAAATTTTATCCAACTAAATAATATCTAAAGTTTTATTCTGACTAATCTGAATCGACAGTTATAAAACTTATTTTATGGGGGGTGTGAGTCTCTCAATATTTATTTTTTTATATCTAAAAAGAATTAAACTTCATATCTAATTAAAGGACGGAAATACTTAACCTATCTGCTTTAACAAATATCTATTGCTCTTTCCCTTTTTCCATAATTATATCTAAACGCTTATGCTAATAACATATATTTAAAATTATAATTTTCATAAATAAATATTTTATTTTATATTTATATTTATATATTTAAAATCATTATTTTACAAAAAAACAAGGACTCGTAGAGCTAATTATGAATTGATTAAGATTAAAGACATCCAGTAAAAGAAACATTGGCGGAAACTTGGGGGAGTGGGGTCCAGAGTTTAGGGCCCACAATGGTCCATGTAATGAAATGTCTTAGATCCTACTGGATATTTGGGTGTCCTATCTCTGCCATTGTTTATCTTCTACGTAAAGTACTGAGCCTCCTTTCACCAAAAAAAAAAAAAAAAACAAAATACTGAGCCTCCGAGCCAATCATTGATTGCCACGTCACTCTCCCTTGCACGGTTATCCACAATAGTACGTTTTCTCATCTTTACTACCGTCCCTTCTCCCAAATACTTGTCTGCACATCATTTGGTTGCTAAAAATGGACTTGAAATGACCCAAATACCCCTACGGAACCCTCATAAGACAAATTGCCTTGGAAACTGTAGTCGTCAGGGGAGCTCAGAAGCCGATGAGTGAGCCACGCAGTAAGAGGCTGAGCAGCCAAAGCTTGGGTACGAAAAGAGCGGGAGAGACGGAGGGCTATTTGGTGGCAACACGTGGCGGCAGGATTACGTGTCTAGACAGACACCGTGATCGGCTTGTCAGTGTCCGTATGCCAAAAGCGCAGGCCGTGTTGCTTCAAATGCTCCCGATATTTTGATCATATCTCGATAAAGAGTAGCCGGGCCGGGGCGAACACACGGAGACTCGTTGAAATTCACCGGGTCACTGATGTTAGAGTAAGAATTTGGAAAGTAATTAAGGTAATGTATAGATTATTTTGAAGTTAAGAGTGTTGGTCGTTAGTTATTAAGTAAAAAGTGAGGTAGTATAGACATATGGAAAAACATGAATATCGACCGTTAGTAATTACCTATGCAATTATTATATCATTTAAAGATATTTTATTGTTCGATTAATAAAAGTTTAAGATTTTTAAAGAGATAAAATCAAATTATGAGAATAGTTATGACAAGCATTTAGAAGGGTTAATCGAATTATATTTTATAATTAATTATAATATTTTTTTAATTAAGTAAAAAAAATTTATAAAATATTTATGTATTATTCAAAAGAAAATAAAATACGTCATGCTAAAAATTAATAATAATAATAATAATAGTCAAAATCAAAATCATAGAGGACCAAAATCTTAACCAAAATTGTAGATATGGTTTTTGGTTAATTTTCATATTTTGTTAAGATGGAAATCGATACTTGATAGCTTCAGTCTCGAACGAGGAACATGCTTGGTCTTTGTCCTCCGGGCTTGATCCCTAAGCAATGTGGTTTCATCTCTTTATCGCTCGAGATGATAAAAAAGAGAAGAAGAGGAAGAAGAAAAGTATAATTTTTCAAAAAGTTTAACAAAATATGGAAAGGGTGTGGTTTGTGCAGGAAGCTAGTCAGTGACGTCAACCACTGGGGACAACTATCAAAACCCATGCGCACATTTGAGGCGGTCCTCAAATCTCTCTCTCTCTTTATATACCCTACCAATCTCTCTTCTTCTTGGCTTCTTTTTTCCGTCTCATCTTCATCTAATGTCTTTTGTTCTGTTTGTCTTCTTCTTATTGATTTCTTTTGTCATGAACTGAGTAAATACACACACCCAACCCACCAAGTAAAACCCCCACTCACTCTCAGAGCAGGTAAGCCTCTTGCCCTAATCAATTATATATATATCATGCATGCAAAGTCTACATCTTCATCTTTTGTTATATTGTTTCTCTTCCATTTTCATAAGGGTCTCTCTCTCTCTCTCTACACCGATTTAATTTTTGTTTCTTGCTTTATATATATATATATATATATAAGACAATACTGATAGGATAAACGATCAAGTGGAAGTCTCAAAGTCAGTTGGAATGTTCATTTTCTGCATTTAATGTATAGCTTATAATAAACCCACTTAAAACTCCACATCTATATTCACTCTTGATTTTTTCACATTTTCTTCTATATTGCGCTGCACCCATTTCTCATCAAACTTCACTTATGGAAATACTCTCTCTCTCTCTCTCTCTCTCTCTCTCTCGCACGGTTTAGGATATGATACAAACTTGGTCAAGGGTTGTATGAGCCATTTATCTAAAAGAGTGTAATGAGAAAAAAAGAGAGGGTCAGATGATGCCGTCAAAATTCTAGACAAA
Source organism: Dillenia suffruticosa (assembly GCA_033439265.1). NCBI lineage: Eukaryota > Viridiplantae > Streptophyta > Magnoliopsida > Dilleniales > Dilleniaceae > Dillenia > Dillenia suffruticosa. The sequence continues at coordinate 993,202 of JAVTVX010000012.1, read as the reverse complement.
GAGACAAGAGGGTCAGATACCTATCCAAAGCTTTGACAGTTGAGACATGAGACCCGCAAGCAATACAACAGATCTTTCAACCCCCAAAGTGCTTTAAGCTTGCAGGCCTTTGATCCAATGCTAATTGTTGTCTCTCTCTCTCTCTCCACCTTTTCTCTCTCAAGAAACGCGTGCCCAGATATCCCCTACTTGCGTCATCACATCCAACTCTTCATTCTGCAAACAAACATTCCAAAACTTTAGAACCTTTTTAATTTGCCTTATTCTTCTCCTTAATCAATGTCGACCCATTTGACTGTTTGATCTTCAACGAGGTTTTCAAACATTTAATTTCTTTTTTTTTTAATAAAATTTCTAAAAATTTTGCTTGGTTTTATTTTTTATGTTTTACATTAGTAATGGCATATTAACAAATATTATGAGTTTTTTAAGTATATAAAATGTATTTTAAACGGGTTTTCTTTATATCATATTGTTTATGTTAAAAAAATATGAATTATTTTATTATATGGTAATAAAAGCCTAGTTGTTCTTGATGCATCATTTCGACCATTCACCTACACAAGACAACATCATTAACACAAACCTCTGCTTGTCCGTTTCTTCACGCCCGCACAAACAGTGAGGCCTAAGCTCGCCCTCTCACTCTCTCTCCCCCTCCCTCAATCCCCCCACACAAACAGTAAGGCCTAAGCTCTCTCTCTCTCTCTCTCTCTCTCTCTCAACTTCTTCCTTGGTATTTATGAAAACAACAACCAAATTTCTCATCATTCGGTTTTCTTTTCCTTTTCATCTCTCCATTCTTTCTTCTTTTATCTACACATCCCCCCAAAGACAAATCATTAGCCCTACAAAAAATTGGGTTTTGTTTATTACCGCGCGTTTCATTTCCTTTCTAAGAAAAATGGATGGAGGGTTATTTTCATGATCGAAATACAGTAGTCACCTTTTGATTTGTTGGGTTGTTTTCATGATTTTTTTTACTTAATTTTTTTAATTTATTTTTTTTTCCTTTCTAGCTCTTGCTTCTCTTCTTCTCCTTCTCTTTATATTTAGTCATGAATTGTGGATGATAATCTAAAGGGGTTTTATGGTGGTTGTTTCTTTCATGGTTCAAATGTTTGCAGTAGTTATACTATTAAGGTGGTGCTCATGATGGAGACTATGGAATCATGCGTTCCTCCTGGATTTCGATTTCATCCAACGGATGAGGAGCTAGTAGGGTATTATTTGAAGAAGAAGGTTGCATCACAGAAGATTGATCTTGATGTTATTAGAGATATTGATCTATATAGAATTGAACCATGGGATCTTCAAGGTACACACACACATATCCTCAACTTTCATGTCTCTCAATAGGGTTTCTCCTATGTAGTTAATAGAAAACCATTAGAGTTGGCAAAGTCTACATTTAGCTTTGGATCGATCCTTACTGTGAATCATTAAGTCATGATCCATAAACTAGGGTTTGCTTAATGCCTTAATGCCTTGCTTAATCAGGTGGATTGCTTAAATTTCAGTGATCTTTCTAAGTTATATTGGCAACATGCATGAATTAATTCACTAGCTAAAGCAAGAAGCATGCATGTGGATATGGCGAAATAACCTTTTTTTTTTTGGATCAAAACGAGAAATGCTTGTTGTTGATCGTACAATGTAAGTACTGAATTTTCATGCGGGGTAATGCATACAGAGAGATGCAGGATAGGGTATGAGGAGCAAAATGAGTGGTATTTTTTTAGCCACAAAGATAAGAAGTATCCGACGGGGACAAGAACGAATAGAGCAACAATGGCAGGGTTTTGGAAGGCGACGGGGAGAGACAAAGCTGTATATGATAAGGCAAAGCTAATTGGAATGAGAAAGACTTTGGTGTTCTACAGAGGGAGGGCTCCTAATGGCCAAAAAACAGATTGGATCATGCACGAGTATAGGCTTGAATCTGAAGAAAATGGACCTCCTCAGGCAAGTCTTTTGATAACAACTAGTGATTTGGCTGTTTTTTTTTTTTCTTTCCCTCTTTTATTTTTGTTTCCTTATCTGTTCTTGCAAGACTTTCTTTGAAAATTACTTAAAGGGAATTAAATATCATCAATCCCAAACGGCAAATTTTATTCAACCTCTCTCTCTCTCTCTCCCCCCCCCCCGGTTGATTGGGAGGCCTTTCCACACGCAGGGAGAAGGGGGTATGGGTTTCGAACCCTAACTGCTTATGTGGGTAAGAAATCATGGTATCACTAAGCTAAATGACCTGTCCTCTCTCTCGCTGCCCCCCCCCCCTCTCTTCCTTTTATTGATTACAGTAATTCAACGATTGACTTTCTACCAACTTTAATTTTTCCAAGAAAATTTAGTTTTTTGACTTCTTCTTTTGTCTCGGTGTAAGGAAAAACAAAGTCACATTCACACCATTTGCTTTTTCATAATTGAGAGGTGCCTATGAGAAATCACTGACTTTGGTAGGCTTTAGCAAAGGAAATGATTTCCACAAATGTCTAGGTCAAGAAGAAAATAATTATATATAAAAAAAAAAACAATCACTTTACTAGCATGTAAATCACTTTCTCCATATTCCTCTTTTGGTATTATGTTTACCCTTTGTCCATTTTGTCAAAAGACATATTCCAATTTTCTTCTATGTTTTAGTCACTTTGACCCATCAATCTTTAGCTACCTCTCTTTACCAAACAGAAAGAAAACTGCAAAAGAAGAATATATCCACACCCTTAAGGAAGAAAACAAAAGCCACACTCTCTTTCCTCCTATGATTTTAGTTCTCAATCTTTTGCTATAACACGTTTAAGGATTTTCTTTTGTAACATATTTCTCTACTCTTTATGTTTTTTGTCGTTTGAATTAATTAGAAAAATAGTAAGCTCCTAAAGCAGGATTAGCTTGATGATCCTTGTCTAAACTGGGTGAGGTTTTTGCAGGAAGAAGGATGGGTAGTGTGTCGAGCATTCAAGAAGCGAACGAATGGCCTAGCAAAGAGCATTGAAGGGTGGGATTTGAGTTACTTCTGCGATGAGCCAAGTGGTATAAGCTCAATAGCTGATCCATTTGACTACATAGCAAGACAATCACAAACCTATTTAGGCCACAGTTTCATGTGTAAACAAGAACTCGAATTGGACAACTTGAACAGCTTCATGCAATCCGATCAATTTGGACAGCTCCCTCAACTAGAAAGCCCTTCACTTCCATTGATAAAGAGGCCTAGCTCTTCCATATCTCCCGTATCAGAAAATAATGAAAATGAAGATGAAGATCAACTAATAAGAGGGAGCAACAACAACGACAACAACAATAACAATTCAAAGAAAGTGACTTGTTGGAGGGCACTGGACAAGTTTGTAGCTTCTCAATTGAGCCAAGAAGATAGGTACATTGAAAATGATAATCATGGAGTTGAAAGCTTTGGATCGGGTCATAATAATTCGGATATGGCATTGCTATTGCTTCAAAGTAGTAGTAGAGATGAAGAAAACGAATTGAATAATGGGTTCTTGAGAAACAACCCCGACTGTGATATTGGAATATGCATATTTGAAAACTAAGGGAAAAAGGAGAAATATATATTTCAAGAGGGTTTTAAATTGATGCTACTATATAAAAATGTTGTACCTGGGGTTTTGTGGATCTTTGGGGGACATAGTATTCTGTAAAAAAGAAAATATTGATCTGGGTGAGTAAAGTAAGTAAAAAATCATCTCTCTCTCTCTCTCTCTCTCTCTCTCTCTCTCTCTCTCTCTCTCTCTCTCTCTCTCTCTCATATGTCCTTGCATGTTACCAGTCATTCACATAGCCAAAGAAACATGAAAATATCTAAACATTATTTAAAAAAAAAAAAGTATACGTATATACATACATGTAATAATATATATATTTAATCATAAATTTTAATTTTGGGGAAAAGATGATTAAGCATTCTTATCTCCTCTGAATAGATAGAAGAACATCCGTTTGGCAATGATAATAAATAAGGTATTTTGACACATGTTCTATAACATCCATGCTAATACATGCATGCATGATGTATAATAAAGCATATGCTTTATACATACAGACCGGGGAAAAATAGATAGACTTTTATACATATTAGAATAGATTGATCATATTGAGCACAAGGATTGCCGGGGAAAGGCCAAAACTTTCTGCAGAACGGAACTCTTTCTCTTTTTTTTTCAAAAAAAAAAAAAATATATATATATATATATATATATATATATATATTGCAATCAAGTCTTTTGATTCTACTTCAGTTATATATATATTTTTTATAATTTATTAATATCCGATAACCATGTTGGATTTAGTTAACTCTAATTCGAGTTAAATTAACTATTAATAGACAAAACTCTCTCAACATCTGTTTATGTACAGGCACAAATCATATAATCTCATGCTATACGAGTTAGTACATTTGCCTTGATTTGCAAAGCTTCACTTTGTATTTATTTTGCAATTTGAGGTTATACATTGAAGCTATGCATATTCAATTTTAGACCGCTTGATTAAACATACCAACCTTACAATTCAAAATGGGGGGTGGTATTGTATGGTGGGGCCCTTAGCTTGTCTAGCACGCGTTGCAAGTCGGTGACACTTGTTAGCATGCTTGTCTCTCCCTCTCTCTCTCTCTCTCTCTCTCTCTCTCTCTCTCTCTCTCTCTCTCACACACACACACACACACACACACAAAATAGATCAGTTTGAATTTCACACTCGGCCTGTTCTTTAGTGGCACCTCACCATGCTGAACCCTTCATCAATCATAACTGGGATTTTCTTAATCAGAACTTTGCTGGTTCACACTCCAAAGACATTTTGGCAAATTTAATTTGCACACTCTGCAGACTCTGATTGGACAGACCCTCACAGACCAAAAAGAGTAAAAACACTTTTAAGTTTTTGAAAATGTTCTCTACACGCCACTTGGGTATTTAAACCAAATGGTCCAGACTTGGCCCTTCCATTGCTCAATTCCCAACACCAAATATACTCAAAACTAAAGTATGTTTTGATAATAGAGGTCAAAAGGTGACCTTCCCCCTTTTTGAAATAATGCAAGTTTTATTTGTTCAAAAGGCAAACATGCCCTTGCCAGTTCACCATCACCCCCATAATTATAAGAAAAAAGATTCAAAAGAGGCGAGGGAAGGAAGAAGCTTGCGAGTTACCTTAAAAATTAAGACTTTTTTCCTACATTGTTAGAATTTTTATGACTTTATTATGCAGCGAAAATATTAAATAATTTTAAAATTAAAAGTATAGAATTTTGATAATATCTCAATGAGTGATTCGATGATCTTTGAGGAATCACGAAATTCATGTCTCGATCTATCTCGTAGTCAGGATAATAATCACAGATCAGATTATCAACACAATTCCACGACGTTTTAACTCTAGATCCGATAATAGAAACGTCATGCTACCAAATCCCTCAATTTCTCTCTTATACAAAATATCATAATTCTCTCTCAATTTTGAATTTTTTGCTTGCTTGATCTCAATCCCAGATCCAGATATTGTTCTCCCTCTCTACCAATATTGGTTGGTTTTGGTATTATTGGTAGGCAAATCAATTACCCATAATTGATTTGGAATACCATCTTAAACGAGGGAGTTACAACCAAAACCTTCCTTATTTGGAAGATACCCAACGTGGACATATTTAACCTTCATACATTATAACATTAAATGCTATACGATATATTATCCCAAATACAAATTTCTGATTTTGCCACTATTTGAAATTCTTGTACAATTTGAACCGCAAAAACTGAGATTTTCAAGTAATACAAACTTGTGAGAGAAGTCTCCAACCTCACCCAAGCTTCTTCAAATGTCACTTTCTAAAGGCAAATTTTAGTTTGGGAAAATCAATTTCCAAGTCCCTTTAATTCCACCCACACTACAAAAAAACCAGCTTTTAGTCACAAATTTAGCGACAAAAATTTAATAAAAATTCGTTGCTAAAACGTTAGAGATGAAATTAGCGACGAAAAATTTTTCGTCGCTAATAACGTGTCGCAAAAATTTAGCGACGAAAAATTAGAAATTCGTTGCTAAATTTAGCGACGAATAATTTTTTGTCGCTAAATTCGTCGCAAATTTAGCGACGAATTCCAAAATTCGTCACAAAATTAATTAATTAATTAATAAATATATATTAATATTTTATTTTATTTAATTATTTTTCAAATTTAGCAACGAATTCCGGAATTCGTCGCTAATTTTGCGACGACTTTCGGAATTCGTCGCAAAATTAATTAATTTTTTAATAAATATATATTAATATTTTATTTTATTTTATTATTTTTCAAATTTTGCGACGAATTCCGGAATTCGTCGCAAAATTAATTAATTATTTAATAAATATATATTAATATTTTATTTTATTTAATTATTTTTCAAATTTAGCGTCGGATATAAATTCGTCGCTAAATTAGTAATGAAAAAAAAATGCGCTCCCGCCTGAACCCCGCCCGCCCGCCCACCCGAGCCAGTATCCGCCCGCATGTTCGCCCGAGCCGGCGCCCACAAGCCCTCCCTCACTAAATTCTTGAAAATGTCTACATTTTGCTCCCACCATGATTCGAACCCTTGCACTTCCGTAAACGTTTAAGACCCTGTAACCATCAAGCTAAATGTTAGTATTTGTTATGAGTTTTTTTTTTTTACTTATTATCTTTCTTCACAAATTTCTAATAATAATAAAACAATATAAAATAACAATTTATTATAAAATAATAAAATATTAGTTTAAAATAAAATAATAAAAGATATAAAAAAATAATAATACTATTTTTAAAAAAGATAAAATAAAAATAAAATATAAGATATTAATTAAAAATAATAAATGTGATAATTATATTAAAATAAAAAATAAAAAATATATATTAATATTTTATTTTTTTTAATTTTTTTCAAATTTTGCGACGAATTTGAAAATTCGTTGCAAAATTAGAGACGAATTTAGAATTCGTTGCAAAATTAGCAACGAATTTAGAATTTGTCGCAAAATTAATTAATTATTTAATAAATATATATAAATAATTTTTTTTTTTCAAATTTTGCGACGAATTAGAAAATTCGTTGCAAAATTAGCGACGAATTTAACATTCGTCGCAAAATTAATTAATAATTTAATTAATATATATTAATATTTTATTTTATTATTTTTTTTTTTTCAAATTTTGCGACGAATTCGAAAATTCGTTGCAAAATTAGAAAATATTTTATTTTTTTATTTTTTTTTCAAATTTTGCGACGAATTTCGAAATTTGTCGCAAAATTAGCGACGAATTTCTAAATTCGTCACAAAATTAATTAATTATTTAATAAATATATATAAATAATTTTTTTTTCAAATTTTGCGACGAATTAGATATTCGTCGCTAATTTTGCGACAAATTTTGAAATTCGTCGCAAAATTTGATAAATAATTTAATTAATATATATTAATATTTTATTTTTTTTATTTTTTTTTTCAAATTTTGGGACGAATTCGAAAATTCGTTGCAAAATTAGCGACGAATTTTGAATTCGTCGCAAAATTAATTAATTATTTAATTAATATATATTAATTTTTTATTTTTTTTATTTTTTTTTCAAATTTTGCGACGAATTCCTAAATTTGTCGTAAAATTAGCGACGAATTTCTAAATTCGTCGCAAAATTAATTAATTATTTAATAAATATATATAAATAATTTTTTTTTTCAAATTTTGCGACGAATTAGAAAATTCGTTGCAAAATTTGCGGCGAATTTAAAATTCGTCGCAAAATTAATTAATTATTTAATTAATATATATTAATATTTTATTTTTTTTTTCAAATTTTGCGACGAATTCGAAAATTCGTGGCAAAATTAGCGACGAATTTAGAATTCGTCGCAAAATTAATTAATTATTTAATAAATATATATTAATATTTTATTATTATTTTTTTTTTTTCAAATTTTGTGACGAATTCCGAAATTTGTCGTAAAATTAGTGACGAATTTCTAAATTCGTCGCAAAATTAATTAATTATTTAATAAATATATATAAATAATTTTTTTTTTCAAATTTTGCGACGAATTCATAAATTCTTCGCAAAATTAGCAACGAATTTCCGGTCGTCGCTAAATTAGCTACAACTTTTTTTTCGTTGGAAATTTCGTTGCAAATAGCGACAAAAAAGGTTTTCGTCGTAAAATTCGTCGCAAAATTGAAACGAAAAAAATTTGTCGCTAAAGTTCGTCGTAAAAAACGTGTTTTTTTGTAGTGCCAAGAGCACATTTTTGTACAAAACTCTCTCTCTCTCTCTCTCGAGGCCCGACCAATCACCATTTCCATGAAATGAGTGTGGCGACAAAACAGCCCTAAATAATCGCCAGTGCTGAAAGAGTATCTGTCGTTGTGGTTGTTGTTAACACTTGATTGTCCAATAAAAAAAGCAGTACACTGTGTCACATGCAATCTCAGAACTGGTCGGAATTTTGCCCCCTCAACCAAATCAAAGTTCCCACTATAATCACTATCACTTTTTACATAAAATGTTGTGGAGAGCAAACTAGTGATTGGAGATGACAAGGTTTGTAAAAACTAAAAGATAAGCCAAAAGGGATGGTTGACTAAAGCAAATGCCCTTTTGGGAGAACAATCATTCCCATTGATGGCACGCAACAAATGCAACCAAAACCATCTTTTATTTTCTGAATTATCCATGCATATGCAAAGGATAAGGTAAAATGCACCACACAGAGAGAGAGAGAGAGAGAGAGTGAGAGAGTCACCTCCTTGATTCTCCAAAGCACAAAGGATACTTCATTTCAATCGATTTTCACCATGGAATTCTGCAACCCTGTTGAATATGATCCACCCAATACCTGAGTCCTAATTGCACTATTGGCACTTTTGCTCTTTTCTATTATTCTCAAAGAGAAGATAATGACTCATAAAATACTACTGAAATGGTGGTCCTCTTGAACAAAAGAAATGAATGCAAAGTCATGCCATCTACAAGGAGACATGGTCATCATTTTGAGGGCAAGAAAGTAATTTTATCTACTAAACAATCACATTGGACAAGCTTAGATTCCATATATCGCTGATAACAGAGAGAAACAATAGGAGAAAGGATGTAAATTGATTTGAGTTCATTACATAACCCCGAACTGTTATGTGGAAAATAAAAAAGGCGACTTTGTACAAATACTTGAGACATATAAGTGCCAGACAGATGATTTACTTACCATGTCCCTGCAACATTGATCTACTTTTGTCAGAAAATCCATCAAGTACTCCAGCCAAACAAGCTCGATGATCCACAAAAGAGGAAAATCCTCGGTTAACAAGTGTACCTCAAACCAGCCAATCGCCTGACAACCTGTCATTGCAGCATATAGATCTACAACATATCATTACAGGGCTGTATAAATAACTCATTCAAAATAGGAAGAAACAAAGCTCCCAGGAGAGTTGTGCGATATACTTTCGCATATCCAGATGGTCTAGGTAACTATCATGCAATCTGCAATCTTATCGTCAGCATCATAAACTATACCAAGAATGACCAATAAAGGCAAAAAGGTTAGAGCACGGGATGATGTTCAAGCATATAAAAAGGATAATTTATGAGAGAAAATAGAAAGAAAGAAACACAGGAAGATAGTATTGAAAATTTTAGCGATATCAACAAAATTAAAAGAAATTTATTGAACAGAACAGAAACAACAGAGGCCCACCATGGCTACAAACTTGCTACTGAATGCTTTCATATTTTGCAGATAAATGCTGCAGATTTAGCTTAAAAGGAGACAGCTTGATTTCAATGGTCAAAGACAGATAACTCATGAAGAGATTGACTCATCAAGACAAATTTTAGAAGAGATTGACCTAGTTCAAAAGCAAGAAATTTAAGACATGACCAAATAAGGCTTTCAGCAATGCAACTCTGCAATTATTCATATACACAGACAGACACCAGAGAAGACTTCTGAAGCAGTTAAGTTGCCACAAATACAGCCTGTTATGACAGAAGTGTTGCTGCTTATGTATAGTTATAACACTTTCCAGATCTCCATTGGGTCAGGTCCTGTATCGAGGTCAAGACAGGCAGAGAGAACCAGATCATTCATAAGCCCACTGACACTTTCCCCTTGCTTCTCGGTGTTCTCACTAACATAGTTTCCTACTGCTGCTCAGAAATAAAAGTTCAGTTGAGATCAGCTCTGTCCTTAGACTTCAAAGAAATGTGCACCATGTTCAAATATATGGCATCATATGAATGACCAGTCTGTAATCAGATAAAATTGGTGTCAAGTAAATGCACCAAAAATAGATTGACCCTTGCACCTTCAATAAAAATTCCTTGCAGACACAAAATCATTTAGAAAAGGAAAAGAATTATTTTCCTTCCTGATAAACCTGCGAATAACATCAGTCATTCTTGGAGACTTTATGAAGTTCAAATTCAGATTTGTTGCACACAGTAATCTCAGCATACATGTTGAATTCAATAGCTTTTGCCAACTAAGACTAAGACACCTGTCCGAACAAAGGGGAACAAGCGACGCCAAGACAAATCCCAAAAAAAATCAACCCATGTCAGCTTGCAATGGTTGGTTCTCACAACCAGCACCAGCTCAAAAGTTTCATGTTAAAAGAGTCACATGCAACTGCATTTCGAGTACATATGTTCAACAGCCAAAGGTTCAACTTTTATTGATTAAACATGATAAACTATAACTGCAGCAGCAAATCCAGATACTCACAAAGGAGAAATTAATGAACAAGATTCCATACTCACAAGCTTCATTACAATTTCTTGCCACAAAATGAACTGGAAAGAATCACCATTTTGATTGTTCTCACAATACAATAGAAAAGGCAAATTATCATGCCATTTTTTATTAAAGGAACATGAAGTTTTTGGACTAAACAGCAATGGTAAAGCAAGTGCATACAAGATTTAGGCCCTTTCACACGGATATGCCTGGCAAGCTGAATGTCCTTGGGCATAATTGTCACCCTCTTGGCATGAATGGCACACGAATTGGTATCCTCAAACAACCCAACAAGGTATGCCTCCGCAGCCTCCTGAAGCGCAAGAACTGCATGACTCTGGAACCTCAAATCCGTCTGCACAGAGCAATAAACATATCAATGTAACATAACCCACCCAAAAGAAATGCCTATATTGACATGCAATAACATCCTTGACATCACTTTTAACATCAAACCCCAGGATTTATATATATAATTTCAAAAATTATGACCCAAATGTTGTTTTGCACCATAAAATAGAACTTACGCCCTCCCTAAAATTATAACCCTAAATACATGTCGTATTTTGCCCATCAATCTCCACCAGTGCCAACACCAAATCGTATAGTTTACCAAAACAAATTTCAACTAAAGAAATCTCCTCACTCATAATATCCATATAATTCGCATAAAAATTTTAATGCACTTTATGGAGGTTCCATTCACAACGATAGGCATTTACCGGGATGTTTCCATATAGAATGATAAAAGGGTTTTAAATGATACAAAGATAACTTCCTTAATCAAAAGAACACCTTAAAATCACCATATCAATGATACAGACATCCAGTGGATTTGGGACCTTAAAGATATGAAATAATTATTAAAATGTGGGCATAGGAAATCACCTTAAAATCCTGTGCAATCTCACGAACAAGACGCTGGAAGGGCAATTTACGAATCAAAAGCTCGGTGCTTCTCTGGTACTTTCTAATTTCACTGTTTGGGAATATCATAAAAACAACACTATGATTCCATTCAATGGCTTCAAATGAATGGGGCTTCAGATGAGAGAAAAAGAGACAGAGTACCGAAGAGCAACAGTTCCAGGACGCTATCGATGAGGCTTCTTGACCCCACCTATGGTGGGGGCCGATTTTCTTGCAGCCTTCGATCAATAAAAGAAAAGGAGAAAATTTTCAAATCCCAGGAAAACGAAACCCTAATTCGACAATCAAATCACATGTTAAACCGTAAGAGATTGAAGGGGGGGGGGGAGAGAGAGAGAGAGAGAGAGAGAGAAGATGGGACCTTAGTTGCGAGTTGCTTTCTTGGAACTTTACCGCCGGTGGATTTCCGAGCGGTTTGCTTCGTTCGCGCCATTTCAAACTACAAAGAAAATGAAGGTAACTTGCAAGTCTTCTTAAACGGTCCGTTGAATTGAAACTCACGACCATATTAATCCCAATATAATTTTAAATATAAGTTAATATCGTTTCAAAAAAATTGAAAAGTAATTTGCTCCCCTTTAATTTCTGTAAGGGCACATCGAGTAGCCGAGGACATGGTCCGGGCCACGCTAACTCTTTATTATTATTATTTTTTATACTTAAGCTGAAACCACTTGTTACTATTTGAACCGATCCATTATCGAGCCCTTCTCAACGTGGTTTGTTGTCCGGCCCAGGCTAACTCATGGTAACATTACTAGCTAGCCCAGTGTAGGGCCCATGAGTGACCGAAAGCAAGGTTTTTTATTTACAAGAAAATATAACTAAATGAAATCAAATTAGAAAAGAGAAAATAAAAATAAAAAGATTCTATCATTTGAGTTGCCCCTGACAACAAGGTTCTATTTTACCATTTAAAATAGAAACTCTTACGATTATATAATATTATTTTCCATGTGATAATATTTAGTCAAGAAAAAGTCCATCAGAGACGGCTTAAGTGGTACATCCTCCCTGCTTATATACTTTGTTACTCTGTTTCTCAATTTGATTCCGTTTAGATGTATTTTCTTATAAAAAAAAATAGTCAAGAAAAAAATAGTAACTTTTTTTTAAATGCAGTGAAGAGAAATGATTCCATGGACCTAGTGGTTGAATACCAATACTCCTTAAACAAGATATTGGGTTGAATTTTATATATAAAAAAATAAATATAAAAAGATATTTATCTCTTATATCGAACTCAATTCAAACTCGAAACACTGGTGGTTCACATTTGGAAAGAGAGAGAGAGGACTGTGTCCCTAAGAGAATAGTCTAATGGTACAAACCCCCTCCCTTAACCTAGTATTCTAGGTTCAAATCCATCTACAACAAAGGAGAGAGAGAGAGAGAGAGAGAGATGGTCCTCATTTGACCGGGCCAAAACAACCCCAAGATCTTCATCGTGGGCCCATTACTTGAATTCTGCCCGTCTCCCAAGTCAAGAAGACGACATACCATTGCGCAATTTGTTCCCCACCCTACATTTAAATGTAAATAAATTTTGGATGGGGCCCAGTCCCCGACGGTCATGGACACTCTTACTTAGGCCCAGGCCCAGCCCATTGCTTGCCCTGCCCCAGCATCGGGTCGATGGCTTAGACCTCACACTCACACACGTCCGCAATCATCGCTGGCTTTTCAATCTCAATTCTTTTAAAATTTAAACACCCACAGGGATAAATCTTAATTTAAATTTCTAGTATTAATACTATTTAATTATATATCATCTCATAAATTTTTTAATGATACACGGGCATTTTACTATGAAATAATTTTTAAACAATTAATATTTATTTTATCCCACATTCATTATAATAATTTTAAATTAATCAAAATATATTTTTAATTAAATAAAATAAATTCTAAAATATATTAACACTAGTCCATTTGATCTCACATCATTATTCAGAAATGGCAACACAAAATCCAACTAAAACTTCATTAGATCAACTTAAAACTTCCCATTTAACAAAAACACTACTCGCCATGTTCATCAAAACGGAGTTGGTCTTACATATATATACACACATACCCTACCCATGTACAAACAGAATATGGATCAAACAAAACCCTTTATTCTCATTAACACCCACAAACACAACCTTAAGCTGTAGCCTTCTTCACTTTCTTGGCAGCCGTCGATTTGATCGACTTAGGTTGTTTCGGCTTCGCCGGCGCCGTCTTCTTCGCCTTCTTCGCTGCAACCTTCCTCGTAGGCCTTGTCGGCTTCTTCGCGGTCCACTCTGTCTTTTTCTCTTTCTTCGTCTTCGCCACGGTTCTCTCTTTCTTGGTCTTGGAAACCTTAGCATTTGCTTCGGAGAGCTTATACGAGGCTCTGATCTTAATCAATTTGCCTTTTGCTGCAGAGTTCTTCAATTGCAGAGCTAGCATTTTCCTGAAATTTGCAGGAAGAACTGCCTTGTGCTTGTATTCCATGTACTTACCTATCGCATATGGACTTGAACCAGACCTCTCATTCAAAGCCATTAGAGCCTCTTTGATCATCTGAAATTCATTTTTAAAAAAAAAGAAGTTACATATAAGGTTATTCTACTGTCCATGAATACCAATACCCATGACGATGGTGATCATTCGACTGTGTTTAGGACAAATCCTGGTCATCTACAAATAAAGCACAAATCTAACACCCACGAGAATGATTACAGGTCTCTAATCAGAATAAATCCTAGCCATCCAAAATTTTAAAGTTGGGTTTTTTTTTAACTAAATGAACAGAAAACTAATCAAAAATTGGAAAATTACCTGAAAGTAAGGAGGATGAGAAGCAGTTTTTGGAGCTCTAGGCTTCTTCTCTTTCTTCTCCGTAGGTTTCTTCTCTTTCATAGCCTTAGTTTCAGCCGCTGCTGGTGGTTGCTCCGCAGCAGAAGCCTCCGTCGGAGGCTGCTCGACGGCGGTAGCCGGAGTTTCAGCTTCGACGCTGGATGACATCAGCAATTACAACTGGACAGCATCTAACAAAGCTAGGTGTACGAGCGAACAAAAACGGCTCTCTCGGAGTATTTATAGTCTAGAAAAATCTTCGTATTTCGGAGAAATTCCGAATTCTGATCGGTCAGTTTAATGTTACGAGGATCGATTGCTTTTGTGTGGAATAATCTAGACCATACACGTGGATCATATCTCGCCGTCAACTGGGTAACAAGATATTGCCAAATGTGTTCCAATTCTTATCCATAGATACCTTTTCTTTTTTTTCTTTTTTTTTTAATTAAAATTTGATTCTAATCGTGTGTTACTAGGTTTGTGAAGGGTGTGTTTTCTTGACAGATTTGTGAGCAAGTTTAGGTTAATCTTCTCCACGAAAATTAATGATAATTGAGCCATTTTGAAGGCCAGAATGCACAAATTCTGATGTGGTATAAATGAAGGAAAACGATTTACGATTCTATCGAAAAATTCAATAAAAAAGATAAATAATTCCGATTATCATTTTTTTAATGTATAAAAATTTTTTAATATCGAAAATCTTTTAACATTAATATTTTCATATTTTTAAAATAATTTTTTTTATCATTTATCTGTATCATTTCATAACTGTTATCGTGCAATATATATATTATTTTTTTGTTATTAGTTTATTTTTATTTATCAATTTATTTATCTTGATGGCATTTAATAAATGATCATCGAAGACAAAAAAGGGTTATCCCAATTTTATTTTACTTATATTTTTAGTTGTTCATGTCCTAAAAAAGAATATCGTTTTTTCTTTGTTTTTCCCTTGAATTATCTTTTTTCAATTTATTTTTTATTGGTGCCACTAGAGGAGATGAAAATATGATCTAATTATTCAGCTACTATTTTATTTTCTTGGTAAATGAAGATATTATTTATTGGAACGTGGTTTTTTCATTTTTAAGTAACTATGTAACAATTTTCTTACGTGTCCAATTTCTAAAAAATTAAATAACCATTTGTTCTGATATAAATAGTCATTAATTTTTCTTTCGTCGCAAAAAAGGACAATTGAGATTATTTGAGCAATTCACATAAACTTTGATCGCTTGTGAATTCATTCCAAGTAGCTTAATCAATATCAAACATGAATCATGCAAAGACTTCTAACTCCACGAATTAAGGAGCTTTGCAAATGTGCAATAAATAATAATAAAAAAAATCATGATATAATAATTTAGATGCTATTTTTTAAGTGTATGTTGAGATTTACAAAATAATGTAAGAAAATATACACACCGAGAAAATAAATCGAATCGTTTAAAAATTTTCAACAATAAGTATTAAAAATGAAATCTGAATTTATTTATTTTTTAAGGAGGATTGCAAGAACTATGGAGAATGAAATTCAAATTTTTCTTAAATTGTTATTGATATTTCATTTAAAGATATTAATTGATTAGAATAAATTTATTTTTTATTTATATAAATATCATTAAAATTATAAAAATATGTTATATATCATTCGAGTGTTTTACGGAATATAATAATTTTATTTCTTAAATAAGAGATATCTCCCTACTATGCCTGTTCATTCAACCAAAAGAAAATGTCATTTTACGTAAATAGTTGCAATTCCATTAATGTTGCATTAAATAAAGCAGTGTGAATCAGGGAACAATCCCTCAACATGGTAATGGATAAGAAACCGGAACCGGAAACCGGAAAGTGGCCACACGGGTTTTCCAAATTGAATTAATTAGAAAAACCGGCGGAGCCCACCTATTGGCACATGGGTTGGGATCGGGTAGAGAGCTCATCGGAACGCAAACCCCGAAAAAAAAAAAGGCAAACCCCGAAACGACGTCGGATAAGCTCTTGATTCCACCTTCCCATTGCCCGCCGCTCCCATTCAACGCACACGACTATGATTTTCTCTCTCTTTTTTTCCCATTTCTGTTGACGCCCGACGAATTTCAAAGACGCAGAACAGAGACGAGAGGGAGAGAGAGAGAGAGAGAGAGAGAGAGAGAGATCACATCACCTTTGAGGTCTGTCAATGTCTTCTGAATCAGCCTTCTAGGTAAAAGCTTCTTCACTTGCGGATTTCTTGTATTCAACGTCCTCCTATGTTTTTTTTTCCGTTTATGATATAAGAACTTTATAGCGTAGCAGTCTTTTGATATGGTTTTGTCTGAACTAACGAGTGACTCCAATCTTGCTTCTCGTCTAGGGTTTTCTTCCCCCCTAAGTCTGATGTCCAATTGGCTTCATCATTGCTTCATAAAACCCTAGCTTGACTTGAATTTTCTAGAAAATCTAAGCCTGTGCGGTGGTTGTCAGAGCAGGAGGTTCTGAATTCAGAGTATAATGAGGGGAGTATATTGAGCAACACATTCCTCCACAAGCTTAGAGCTTTTGGAGTGAATGGTTGTTCTACAAAATTTAAGAGTAGCAGATGCTTTTGGCTTGGTTCTTTTCTGTTTCTAGTTCTTTCTTTGTCATCTCATGTGAAATCCCACTAGAATGTAAAGAAAGAACTAATTGCACCTTTAATTAGAATGTTCAATAACGGTACGTTAGACTTCGTACTTATGATGCAGTAGTGCTTTGTAAATGTTCATTAGGCAATTGAAAAATACCATATGTAAAAATGGGTGCTATAGAGACAAGAATTACAGTGTAGGTGGGTAAGAGGAGATTCAAAGAAATATCAAGATAGGCAATTGTGGATGGAATGAGCGCTCATTAAATTGGTATGGTCTTGGCATGTGCAGACAAAACTTCTAAGTGTATGACAGTCTTCAAAATTCAAATTATGGTGTTAGAAAAACTCATAATTGTCAAATTATGCAACATTATCAATTTCCTTTTTATTTTTGAGTCATGTGTTATCATGGACAAGTAAGGAAAGAGTGATCCAAGTTGTGTGCAGGGGTTGAGCAGATTGGGTTTGGATTTCAGGAAACAGAGAAGTCAAAAGAAAATTGTACCCAACCAGGAAAGGATGTAAGCAGCTACCACGGGTAGGGACAATCATCCAGTTCTTGTTGTGAAATAAAAATGCTTCCTGGCCACAGCAGGTAGGAACAATAAGGAATTTTGAACTAACACTGAAATAATTTAGCGATCATCTTTTAATCCATAATCTCTGTCCTGGAGAGTCTAAAAATTATATCATAAAGTACATGCATATCATAAGACACATCTTGTATCGTTAGGTTTTAACAAAAAATCGTAGTTGTCAAATTAGGCAGCATTATCGATTTTCTTTTATTTTTGAATCATATAGTAAAGTGGACATGCAAGGAATGTGTGTGTAGAGATTATGTTTGCTTACAAGAACAGATTCCTTGTAGGGATGGAATTTAAGAAACGACAAGGGAGAATAGAAATTCAACTATATCTGAGAAAGGATGGAAAGGACATAAGCATGTAAGGTTCTTGTTGTGAAACAAAAAACTCCTTGACCACATTGTTATATTACCTAGATATACACAAAATACTTCCATTAGATTCATCTGATAAGATATGGGTATATCTTGTGTCCTTAAATTTTAACAACCATGCAAATATGAAACTTTTGACTAGCTAGTGAGACAAAACTGAGCTATGATACAACATGATTAGTAACATGACTTTGTGAGGGCGGGAGGATGGAAACCACCAAAAAAAGCTGTATGAGAGCTAGAAAAATGGTGTGGATGCTAACTTTTACCTGGAAGGGGAGTGTCTTATCTATGGAAGGAGAGGAGAGAAGAGTGGAAACAATGTCTTCTTGTGGTTCGGTGGTAATTGTTTGGCATATTTGGGCTGTTTTGCCCGTTCAAGCAGGAAAAAGGCAAAACTGGAAGGAGCTTGAATAAATTGATGTGAAAATAAGGATAGGAAGGTGAAAGAAGGATATGATAAAAGGAATTAGCTATAGTGTCCTAGTATTACTTCAAATTTCTTATTATGCTCAAGTGATTATAGACTGACATCACCAATTTAAAGAAATTGGAATAGCATGGTTCAAGGTGCGGTGGTGATTCAAGAATGTTTGTTGTTAATTAGCAGTTTGGGAAGTTTCTGTACTCTATGAAGGGTGGTGCATTTAGTTGAGTTTTGGTTTGGGACAATCAAATTATCCCTCTTTAATGGAACATGTGATCATGGGTATTAAATTTTTGTAGGGAGGTTTATCATCCTGAAGAGTGCATTTAAAAGCACAGAGAAAAGTTTTAGATGTATTCTATCAAAGTAGGATAGGTACTTCTAATGAGGAGAGGTTCAACTCTCTTCCAGTATAGAGTTGGTGAAACTTTGGTGGCACAATTTTGAGGTTGAGATTCATGCCAGTTATGTGATCACAAAAAGCTCTAACTTCCGAAACAGCGTGAATAAATGGAATACTGAGACATTGGCCACCTTGAGGTGTTGAAAGTTAGAAAAGTGCAATTTTGCCGTCTGAATTTTGGACAATGCAAACGCGTCGCTGAACTATTTTTTTTTTTTTTTTAATACAAAGACCTCCCTGAACCACAAAATGCTATAATTTCGGCCCTTCCGTCCATGTTCTGTTAAGTTTTACCATTAAGTGATAGAATAATTAAATAAAATAAAATAATTAAGACAAATCAAACTAGATTAAAAAAAAAAGAAACTATTCGTTTTCTAAAAAATCACATCTTTCTTCTCTCTCTCTCTCTCTAATCATTCTACTTCCAACTTCTACTGAAACCCTAACCAACAAACCCTAACTTCAATGTCTCCAAATTCGTAACTCATTCATCAAATTGGCGTTCCTCAGTTGCCTCAAAAGCCCAAATTTCTCTTGAAATCATCACAAATTGAACCCAATTTAGCAAAATCCACAAACCCTAGATTCAATTTCTCCAAAAGCAGAATCCAGACTCTGCATAATCTAGAGTTCAGATCTGGTGAATACAGATGCCTAATTGCCCAGATCACTAAATGATTCAAGATCTTCCATGAATTTCTTCATCATTTTTCTCAGCTTTATCGCATTGATTTTCAATCCCATCACCTTCTGCACTGCCTTGAATAGGCAGTTTCCATCGGCCTCCATGTCACTACCCTGAGACCATCGGAACATGATCCTTTTCAGTTTGTTCTCTGGATTCTTCCACAATATTCCTTTTGCATTCTTCCACAACATTCCTTTTGCTTAATTTTGGCAATTGCTTGTAACAAATATTTATTGCATGTTTCCAGATCATATATCTCAAAAGCAACCTAAGAATAGTTCTGAGCCCTACACTCCTTGTTTGAAGCATATGTGGGCTTGGTGATAGATGGTGGATCCAATTTTGTAGATTTTTGGGTCACTGGTGGTGTTGATGAGAAGAGAGGCTGAGAGGAGTCTTCGCTATTCTGTTGATTATCCTGTCCTATTCTGCTTAGCAATTTTAGTAGTTTAGGAATTTTGAGAGATTTCGCATGTTGTCAAAATCTGGAGATTGAGTTAGTTGCCTTAATTTTTCTAATCTTTAGGTAGGTGTCTATTCTTGAGTATAACTTTTCCCATCAAATTAGCACATTTGATTATACATTGAATATTGGTGTCGCTTTCTCTCAGCAAATTTCTCTACTCCCCTCATTCCTTGTTCTCACCAAATTTCTAATGTGCAAATTTCAAAACTTATCTAGGGAGCTCCAAGAAAGATATTCCTAGCTTTGATGTGGATTTTTGTCCTATATAGTCATAATAGCTAGCACCCTTTAATATTGTTTTTTTTTAATGAAAAAATAATTCTTTTAATACTTTTTAAATTATATTAACTGTTGCATTTAATGGTGTTGGACGAAGGTATTTTAATTAATAATAGTAAATTTATTATAAAAATTAATTATTTTTTATCGTCACGTGAACTGAACCCCAAAATTTAATGGACCGCTAATGGAAGGGCTCAAATTGTAGTTTTTCAACGCTGCGGGGGTGTTTGCATAACAAAAAAGGTTCAAGGACCCATTTGTATCCGGTCCAAAGTTTAGGGGATAAAATCGCACTTTCCCAAAGTTGATTACTTGAATAATATCAGAATGATTAATTAGCATATGAAGGGTTGCCTGAGGAAGATAAACTCAAATGGATTGGAATGAGAAAAGAGTTGGCATGCTTCTTCTGGACGGAGGAAACAACATGGGGCCAAGAAATCATTGGTTCTTCGACTTAAACTTAGGGCAATCAAACTTAGGGGAATCAGATCTTTCTTTCTTCATAACAGAATGATTGATTTCATGCTGGAGCCAACTTTGACCTGAGCATTGAGATTGAGACTGCGTTGACCAAGTAAGAGTATGGTTAGAAGATGCTATTTGAGCATTCTTTGGGGTCTCCCATGCTTTCTTGTTGTGGGTGAATGTTTTCGCGATATACTTTATTTCAAGTGGGAGCACAAGTTGATTTCTTTCAGTTATTTTCTTTTCCTGTCACCAGTTATGTTTACATTTTGTCTACTACAGGAAAAGAAGCTGATTTCATGACACTGGCACCTGTCTGGATCTGTTTTTAAGTTCTGCTTATAAATGTAAGAACATGTCTGCATCTCTCATTCATTTTCATTTTTTCTGCTCTCTCTCTCTCTCTTACCCTTGTTTTCTGTAGCAGAAATAATTACTTTTGGCTTAAATCCTGATCTCTTGGTGTTTTGTTCCCCACTTCACATGAGATTCGACTGCTAGCAGATTCAGACGGTTAGCTGCCAATGGTATGCTCCCATCAATTATTTTATGGAGCTTGTCTTAGTGTGTCGATTAAATTATTACTGAATAATATGGATATGATCAGATTCATGCTACAAGACTTCGTTGCTATTAAAACTAAACTAAAATCTCCCCTCCCCCACACTGACACACATTTACACACACCACAAGCACACTAGATTACTTGAGAGCAAGATTTCTACAGGAGTGTTAAACTCAGGTTTCATTGATGAGATTGACATATTTTGTGCATTAAGGAATTCAATCACTTCACAATGAAGCAGTACATGGCTATTGTGGCCGAGAGGGATGCTGCAATTAAGGAACGAAATTTGGCTCTTACTGACAGAAAGACAGCATTGGCTGAGCGAGACATGGCATTTCTAGAGCGGGATGCAGCAATTGCTGAACGAAATGCTATCATAATGGAGAGAGATGAAGCCTTTGCTACCCTGCGTAGGATTTCAATGAACAGTGATATGAATGGTGGCCTGCCTGGTAGCAGACAAGCACATCGTGCAAAGCATGTGCACCACGGTCAGCAGCAGCAGCAAATGCAAATACATCATCAGACCCACTTGGATGATGCTCCTTACATTCCAAGGGAAGTTCCCTTTAGTGATTCTTTTCCAATGTCTGCAGTTGACTCTGGACCTGTCAAACCCAAGACCAGGCTAAGAAAAAGCAGTGAAGAAATTTCTGTAAGGAAGTCAAAATCCTCAATGAAAGTAAAAGGAGCAGAAGACCTGGAGCAACAAATTATTGTCCCTGCATCAAATGGCTGGAAGCATCGGGAAGATGAAGGTGTTGGGGATGAGGATATAAACAAACAGGTTGTGCTCTCTGATTCGGGTTCAAAGTTGGTTGATTTTGACGAGTTGACAATCCCTGCCCCATATTGCTCCTGCACCGGAGAGCCACAGCAATGCTACAAATGGGGAAATGGAGGGTGGCAGTCGGCTTGTTGCACGACTACTCTGTCAATGCATCCGTTGCCCCAAATGGACAATAAGCGTCATCAAAGGGTTGGTGGACGGAAGATGAGCGGCAGTGTTTTCTCTAAATTGATTCATCGGCTTGCTGGAGAGGGCTATGACTTATCTGTCCCGCTGGACCTCAAGGACCACTGGGCCAAGCACGGAACTAATCGGTACATTACCATCAAGTAGCTGGTAAGTTGTCAAAAATAGATTGGGATGAGGAAAATATAGACTGTGATGGTCCATGAAAATGACCGTTGTCTTAAATTTATGCATTTTTTCTATTCATCGGAAGCTCTTAAATTCTTACAACTTACATTTCAATTTCAAAAAATTAGTTGCAGCTTAAATGGTAGTGTTTACCCTTTTTAGGGTCGGCTAAATTTTAGTTCTCTAATTTATTTATTTGTTGGTTCACTAGTAAGACTAATCTCTGAGAGGGAATGTTATCCGCTTCTGACCCTCACTATGTGGGTTGCGTGCAAGGGCGAAGGGAGGGGATTCCCCCTCTAAACTCAACCCCCCCCCCCCCCAAAAAAAATCTTAAGAAATACTACGAAAGTCCTAAAATTATCATAAAAAATATTTGGCATGCTGTTTGTTCTTTCAAAAAATATAAAAATAAAAAGGTGTTGCAAAATACTGTTTATTCTCAGAAATCATAATTTCTATTTTTTTCAGCTCTTAATATAAATTTCTAGATTTACCCGTGTCGCATGGATCCCGTTTCTGTGGGACGGATAGGACCCATCTTATGGTTAGAATAGATGATGTCTGGGTTCATACAAGCGGAATTGCAAGATTTCCTGTTTCTATACATAAATAAAAAAGAAAACAGAACTTGGCCCCTTTTCTGCATCGCGATTAGTGATTGTAATTACCTCATCATGCCCCTCACACTTGTCGTCTAAACAGTTCAGTTATCAGAGCCAAGGACGTGCACGAGATAGTATGGCATAGAGAAAAAAAAAAATATATGCCATCAATCAATAGATCCCAAAAGTTTTTACTTTGAGAAATAACAACGCCCCGCAGAAATTAGTCCCAAAAGCTCTTCAATGGGCGTGAATCACCCAATGATTGATTATCTATAATAATAATAAACCTTGAATTGAGAAGATGAGAGAACACAATAAAAAAAAGGAGGAATTTAGATTGATAAATGAAGTTTTTAATTAAAAACATAAATAAAAGACGTATAATTTTTTTTAATATAAGTACCATATTCTGCTTTAACTTGAGGATAAATAAACTAGCCAAATAAAAACAAAAGTATAAATATTCCCATAAAATAGTAAAACGTTTTAAAAGTTTCATTCACTTAAATTAATACCATTGCTATCCATATCTAAAAAAAATTCTATAAAATTGCATAACTTTTGCCTCGAGCAACGAGTAGATCATTTACTAGTACTCTTTTCTTTCTTTTTTTTTTTTTTTTTTTTTTTTTGGTACCGTGGAAGAATCATTTACTAGTACTACATAAACCAAGTCCTCCATAAATTCTATTTGGTGATTCAACTTGAGTCATCCCTCATCTCCATTGCATAAAAATGGGATCCACGAGAAATATATTACACATTTGTTAGTCTGAGAGACAACAATGGCGTCAATGCACTTTGTACCAAAATTTTGCAATAATAAAGAAGAAATGGCCCAACCCACCATCAAGCATCGAGTTAATGCTACGAGTTTGTGGGTTTTTCTCTTTGCCCTTTATGCAAAAGAGCATATACATGATATCAAACAAGGTGAGCAGAAATGAAATTCCAAACCATGTTCAGCCAATGATGTCCCTGTGCGACGCACGGCTCGGCTCGGATCAACCCAACCGTTGCAATAAATCAAACGACTAAAGATAAGAGGCATTTGCTAGGTTAAGTGCCCGAAAATTTAAAACAAGCACTATATGACAATCTAAGACTCCACGTAAATGATAACCTTGCACACCTCCCAGAATCAGAATCATGAATTAGCACAAAAAAGGGTTTGGATTTTTTTTAGGGGGGGGGGAGCCATGAAAGAGAGATCAAATTAGAAAATTTGAGGGGTATGATCAGATAGAAAAAGGTTTCCTTTTTGCAACACATCCAAGATCCTTTTCAGGGCATGCGGTAAAGAACCAAAAACTTAGATCACGAGGAAAATCAAACACTTTGCCTAAACAATGAATGGTAAACAATATTGCTCCCAACATTTTGCCTCATCTCCAACATTAAAAGACCCTATCATTTCTGACCCTCAAGTGACCATCATCAACAACCACATCAATTCCACACAAGAAATTTTGTCCAGATGTCCCTCTAACTTAACAATATTTAAAGCATCTACAGCTACAACAAAGATGTGTATATCGCCATGCATTTTGAAGTAGCAAACTTGACATTACACAGTTAAGGAATGAAGACTAGACAAGGGATACAAGTTGCATCCAGTCTATATCCCACCATGAACCTCACAACTGGCCAACCAATAGCTTAACACGCATAAGGAACCTAATGGTGGAGCAACCACAAAATAAATTCTCACTTTGTGCCACACAACAAGGTGCCCGGATATCATCAACTGGGCATGTATGTTAGGTCTCTCATCCATTATCACTTGAAAGATATATCATATAAATCAAAAGATATCTTGTAATCAATGTCTATTATCAAGCGCAGTGTCAGTATTACCAAATTTTCATCAACACTAAGCTTCCCTTGCCTTCAAGAAAAAAAAATCTATATATATATATCAGTAATGACTTGAAATTGCCAACTCTCCGGTCTGAAAATCCCATAACGTTCCTCCAGGTTGAATCATAGCCAGGTGCTTACAAATTCTTTAACATGCAGAAGGAACATATGGAGTCATCATTTATCCACAAGATTTTATCTGCCTAAATTACCAAAACCTTTCATCCACGTAAGAAAAAGATGATACCGAATAAAAGATTCAGTTGCCTTTGCTGGCTGACACCAATTTATATTTGAAGGATAAAAAAGACCAAATACAGTTTCAAGCATAAAGTAGTGGAAGACTCTCATGTCATAGGCAAAAGTCAAATCAGGTCAACCATCTCATCCAAATCATTCAGGGGTAGTATAATATATGAAACCATTTAACTTGATAGTCTAAATAAAAGGAGTAAAATAGACCTAATTATCATAAATATACAGAATGACACACTTGTTGGAAAACTATAATAAAAACGAAAAACAGGATTTTTCTCATGCCTAGAGAGAGAACTGCAGCTCCCACTAATGAGCAATTATGTGTTGTTCTCCCAAGAGCACAAGGCAAATTAACCATTCATAGAAGTGTTGTTTGATCATTCAAGTATTAAAATGAATTAAGAGAATATTTAGGAACCGCTATTTTCTCTCTCTGCAAGCAGTTCGTCTCATTGTTACAGTTGATAAATCCTCCTAATTACCTCTATCAAAGCATATCTTGATAAATAGAACAGTAGATATCACCAATATAAGTCCAGTTACTGCTCTTCATCAAGGTGCAAGTGACATCCTAGGTGAGTGCTTGATAGTGTCCTAGTTCTCCCATTCTTCATCCATATCACAGCCAAGAAACAGCAAGCACTACTAAAAAACTGCTAGAAACCAGATTAATATGTGATTGATTCAGCCATAAGGGCTTAAAGGATTTTGTGATAATTTTATTGTAAAGTCATTTCACTAACTATCCAGCACCCTCTCTAATCCAAGTATGGAGCAAGATTCATTCTCTGTAACACCTACAGTCTTGCAATCACAGTTAGTAATGCAACTAGTCCTCGTAACCAATTCAACCAATAACTACATCTACTTGTCTTTCCATATCACAGATTTTGGAGATAACTTAAAAATGCTAAACCGTAATGAAGACACCAACTTATCCCCTTACAAAAGTAATCAGTATGTTATAAGCACCAAGTAGCATATTTGAACAAGTTAATCACTTATGATCCTCAAAAAGGCACATAAAAGGGGTGGCATGCCCTAAGTAAAGACAAAAAAGCTCATATACAAAGTCGGGTGGCTATAAGGATGAAAAGAAAAATATCAAATGCCCCACCAATAACCACCAAAATCCCCATTGGTAGGCAAGGTATAAGAATAACCATGAACTGAATGAAAACAACTTCAAAAGATTTGACTCTCACGGGGCATACATTCAAGCTATAACCTAAAATTGTGATCCACAAACAGTATCAAGGTAAGTCTCCACAAAATCCTTACTCCAGCAAGATTGAAATCCAGCTATTCAACTTCTGTGCCTCTATAACCCCAGAAAATAAGCATTACCCAATCCATTTCCTTCATATTCAAATAAAGTCATCTACATATATACAATCCAGTATTATCATTTGAACGAACATAAAAAAGAGTACACCAGCAACTCCAAAATCTAATGTCCTCTAGCAGCTCAAACCTTGGGCAAATAGAGCCAGAATCTAATTCCATCTCCATCCAACAAAGGTTATTTAAGTTCCTAGTCCAACCTTTTTCATGTCAGACAACCTAAAGAGGCATCAAATATGGAATGCTCAAACATATATTATCAAAAGGATAACAAACAAGGAAAAGGAGAGGGGTAGAGGTGGAGAAGAAGAGGAACGATGACTGAGCAAAACAAAAATGCAGCAATAAACATTCATCCCCTGCAAGCATCAAACCATCTTGTCCATGACTGAAGCAGTGTGTTCACATGTCCAAGCCACCCTAGTCAAGCGAAAATTGTTGCACTCTCAGTAGAAAAAAAAGTAAAACTAACAACAAGGTGCGTGCGCATGCATCCATGTATGTATCCATGCACACGTGGGTGAATGTGTGTGTGTGTGTGTGTGTGAGAGAGAGAGAGAGAGAGAGAGAGAGATTCAAAATCATTGACCTTACCATGGTCAAAAACTTCAGTAGTAGTAGCCACCTCCATATGGCCGATCACCACCATAAAAAGGAGGATAGTCATTTCCACCATACTGGGATATGAGGCAGAAGCCAAAGTTGTAAAGATTATGGAATTTTAATAAGTACAAATATCAGAGGAAAGGAGGCACTGACTACTTACATGAGAATTATAATAATCACGTGAGTACATATCACTCCCCGTGCCTGTTCCAAAAGTATCTACATAGATGTACATAAACATATTAGCAGAAATGGCACACACATAAGTCACCAAACATGCAAGAATAAGAAGTAACTCACCTAGATAGCGAGATCCTCGAAAAGGTAATGCTGGATCAGAGTAATCCATGCGAGAGTAATCCATGCGAGGCCTAACCCTATTAGGCTCCATATAACCCGGATCCTGCTCCTAGAGTCCAGAGGGAATATCAACACAAGTAAGCAACGTTGCTCGAAAATCCTTTAGAAAAAGTAGTTATTCTCTCAAAAGAAGGAAACCCACAGTCATGTAGAATGGCCTTTTAGTCCCATGTGAACTGCCATCGTAGGAATGGTACTCATCAAAGTGCCCTCCAACAAAAGGTCTGCTCAAGTCTGCTTCGGGGGAAAATGGTTGCCTCCTGGGCAGAAAATGCCCTCCAGGGCCTCTGTCCTTAGCATCATGAAAGAGCCCATCCATATAAAGTCTTGATGGACCAGCACCTCCACCAAATGCCTGGTGGGCACCCCTGAAAGCACCTCTTCCTCCTGCTTTCATATTAATGATAAAACACTACTTAAATCAGTAAAAATACCACAAGGGACACCTGTGCACATCCAGACAGCTACAAAAGCAATTCATGAAAACAAAAGGTGATTCGCTGAGTTGATTTAACAACCTCGCCCCATCATTCTCTTTCCATGAAGGTCTGCATGCACACCATCATGGTCATATTCATTGAAGAAACCCATTCTGCCAGCATGGCCACCACCACGTTGATGCAAGCCACGACCGCGTTGGAGATTGCCCCGGCCAAAAGCTCCACCCCGTCCAAACCCTCGGCCTGTTAGCAGCAACAACATTTGTTAAATGAAAGCCTCATAGAGAAATCAATGAAGCTCAAACTCTTGAAGCAATGTTACCATTTCTTAGGAAATTTCCTCCACTTCCATGTCCAATTCGATATCCACCACACATGCCACCCTTAACAGCCTGAGTTTTAGGCAACGGATTTGAAAGCCTTGCTTTCACTTTAATCTGATGGTGGATGACAAAGAACAGACTCTCAAAAATATCACCACAAAATGAACTAATGTTATAAAACTGCCATCTTCCATGCAAATGTTAATGTGCAGGTAAGAAAACTGAACTGGGTGATCTAATCTACTCGAGAAGAGAAATGCATTTGAAGTGACTAACTAATCCTATCCTAGAAGACCGCCTTGTGTTTAAGGTTTTCATCCTCACTTTCTATCAATCTCTCTATAAGACGCAGTACTTTGGAACTTAACAACATTGAACTCTGACATACTAGAGTAGTGGACATGTGGGAACGAGCACTCATAATGTTTAGAATGCATATAAACATAAAAGAATGTTATCATCATTCAACTGCTAATATCATACTCTGGAATTGCCATCAACCAATTCAGTCTTGTTAATGCCATCGATGCAAGCAATAGCAGCTTCATGTGTATTGAAGTCAACAAATCCAAAATCCTTTCTCTTCGCAGTGGACATGTTCCTAGCTAGCATGATACGCTCAATCTCCCCATAAACTTTAAACTGCTCCCTAACATGATCCTCATCCCAGTGAGGTGGAAGTCCATCTACAAAGACTGATTTAACTTGGGCCATCACTTCTGGATCTGGCTCACGCAAAGGTTCAGCAAAAGCTACTTTGGCAGTTCTTTCAGCATGACCAAAAATAGCATCTGGTTGCTGAAGCCTTTTGTACGCAAGCATGGCCTCAGCATGACAAGAGAACTCAACAAATGCAAAACCGCGGCTCAACCCTTCGTGTTGTGGATCCCCAACAAGGGTAATGTTCTCAACACCTTCAACACCATAATCCTTGAGCTTCTGTTTAATCTGCGAAATAAATAAATCAACAGTTAATGAATACCCAGGAAGCAAATTTCAACAAAAAAATGAAAAGAAAGAAAGAAAGAAAGATCCATACAGCTTCCTTTGTCCATGTGTTGCAAATATTTCCCAAGAACAAAGTGTCATTGTCCTCATTGGGTGAAGTACCACATCGCTTTCCACGTATCTGCAAGATAAAAATTGGAGCAAATATTTAGGCATTGAGAGATAGCCCCTGAAAACAGAGAAACAAAAATTACTGTTACAAGAGCCCTACAACTGGGTTTTTCATTTCCGACAAAGCGCGGCTTGCTTGCTCCTTTGTGGCAAATCTCACAAATGCATAGCCCTTGTTCTTATTAGTTGAAGCATTCTTGTTCAATCTAACTTCAACGATCTCCCCAACATGCTCAAAAACTTTCCTCACATCTTCCTCTGTAGAATCACGATCCAACCCACCAACGAATATTTCAAGCTCTTTCTTGATCTTCCTCTCATTTGCAGCAGCTGTTATTTCCTTGCATTCTTCTACCAATGCCTCAGCATCCTTAGCAGGCTCTGCTGCCACAATCATTGCATCACCCCCCACAACATCTTCAGGATCTTCTTCCATATCATCAACATCCATTCCCGCCTTATTGTCCTCAATCTCTACAGTTTGGTCACCTTCCCCTTTTGAATCATTTTCCAAATTAACAGGCTCATGCTCGGGCTCTTCTAGTTCAACTGTCGACCCTCCCTCCAACACCTTTTCCTCCAAACTTTCTTCTCCTTTTACTACCTTAGATTCCTCAACCACTACATGAACCTTTGAAACAACTTCTTCCTGCTTCTGCTGCTCTTCTACACTCTCAGCAGGAGGCTCTTCCATGTTGGCAGTTGGTCTCTCCTCCTCTGCAGACTGCTCAGCATTTTCAAGAACCGGTTCTTCCTTCTTCATGGATTCCTCATCCCTTACAACCTTTGCCTCACTCTTTCGAGGCTTCACAACCTTGGACTTCCCTGCTTCCCCAGACTTTGGAGTCTTAACAGAATTAGCCTTTGAAGCAGGAGTCTTAACTTTAACAATTTTCTTTACAACTTTCACACCAGATTCTGCTTTTGGAGTCACAGCTTTCACATCAGAACCAGTTTTCGGCGTTGGTGCTGCTGGTGTAGCACTGCCTGATGCATTCACTTCCTTGCTTTCTTCCAAAATCAAAGTAAAGGACACAGTAAACCACAATACATGAGAAACATCCCCAATCCACACATAGCCAAATAACATAAGTCCTAAAAGTAGCGCAGCGATGAGCAAAATGACAATGAGACATGATTATATTGGTGTAATAAAATTAAAAAAATTTCGTCATGTGCTTCCTACTGACCTATAAATAAGCTGCACCATATCTTGTTAGTTCTACCAACCACTCTTTTACTCTTAGTATATCAATTCATGGTGCTATTAATTCCCGAAAAGTTAATGAGTGAATTATCAGAATTCAGTGCATGAGACTTTCACTGCACACACAGCAGCACGAAATTATGCCATGCCGGATTTTATCTTTTCATTACTTTTTTGGTTCAAATAAATATTATTAACATGTGAAATGAAACTCGTTTCATTGCCACAGAATCAAAAGCAACCATAAACGACCCAATTCAAAAACATCAAAAGCAATAACAACCAATTGAATTTCACCAAAGAAAGTTCAAACAAAGCCAAAGATTGAAGAAAATTTGTACCTTGCTTCGGGGGTTTCGAAATGGCGGCGGAGGAAGGAGTAACTGAAGTAGTGGTGTTTTGTTCTGGTTACCCAATTCAAAAAACATCAAAAGCAATAAAACCAATTAAAATTTTACCAAAGAAGAGTTCAAATGAAGCCAAAAGTGAAATTTGTACCTTGCTTTTGGGGTTTGGATTCGTCAGCGACGGAGGAAGGAGTAACTGGAGAAGTGGTTTGTTGTTCTGGTTTCGCAACTTGCTTCGCCTTTGTCGTCGATCCCCGCTTCGTTTCGGCGGCTTTCAGAGTCGGAACCGGAGTCGGCGTCGTAGTCGGCGTCGGAGTCGGACTTGAAGTCGCGATGGGTGTTGTAGGTTCGGCGAGTGCAGGTTGGGGAGGGTTTGGATTTGGAGGGGTTTTTGTGGCTGATTTTCTCGATTGTGGTGTTGTCTTCCTTGCGTTTCCTGATTTGGGTGTGGTTACAACGTTTCGAGTTCTCATTTCTGAAACCCTTTAGTTCTTTGACTGATCGATCGTAATCCCAGGGAATTGGATTTGGGATTGGAAGAGAGCGAACCCTAATTTCAATTTGGGAGAGAGAGAGAGAGAGATCCCGGTATTTGATAGAACGGAGGCTTTGACAGTAATATAGGGTGTTGAAACGCACGAGTCGTCCGCCTGTTGAGGAGATTCGCTTACCTATGCAAACGACATCGTATTTAAGGTCGTGACTGTCTGTCCAATTAAAATTATTTTTAAAATAAATAATTTTTTGTAGGTAATGAAAAAAAAAAAAACCCACAAATAGAATTCACTCCAATGTTAAAAACAATAATTTTGATGGGAGTCCTCAAGAGAAGTCAAGAATCACGTGAAAAGTAACCTTTTTTTTAACAGTAATAGTAATACAAATGAATAAAAATTTTATTATCTATTTTTCATTTAATTAGTATTTTAAAACTGTCAAGGAGGATGGTGGAACCATTGTTAGCAACCATGGTTTCAAATTTCAACCATTTTCTTTATGTGGCGTCTTTACTCTTCTTTAATCGCCAAAATTATAAAGAAATTTGTCATCGATTCATCGATTTCTAGGGCTTTCATTTGTTGATAAAGGAACTTATAGTAAAAATTAAATTAATTATTATAACGATGATTTTTAAAAGAGAGAGAAGAGTAAAAGCTGAGTCAACAATATAAGGTCTCAATTTGTATAAAGAATTAACAAAAGACTGTTTTTATAGAGAGTGGGGAAAAAACGATGCTAGTCTCATTTTGATAGATACTATTTTCTATTTTTTATGTAATTATTTATTTTTTGAATCGGAAAATGAAGTGAAATCAACATAAACATATGGTAATGGTGAAAAGGAGAACGGACATGGTTCGAGGAAAAAAAGAAAGCTATTTAAAATATCGATTTTAGAACGTTAGACCAAAAAAAAAAAAGAAGGATAGAATTACTCTAATATGGCTTGGTGTTAATGGGATACATCAAACTCTCGCAGCCATGTCCTGCCTAAAATTTTGTGTTATTCTCTTAATTGCCCGGCCCGAACCTGGCTTGCGGGTTGCTAATCCTTACCCTCGACGGCCTGGGTTAGGCTGGGCCACGGGCCTTGGCGTGCACCCCTAAATGCGGGAAGCCAACTAAGCTAAACCTCAGCCCATGCGCCCCACTGGGGTCGAAGTGTCAACCGTATTCAGGCGAGTCGATCAAACCCGCGTGCCTATCGCCATTTTTTTTCAAGCAAAATCAAGCGCAGAGAAAATCACAGCAAAATCTAAAATGGGTTCTGCAGAGTCTAGCCTTTCAACCTCACAAGTAAGTTCTTCAGTTTTAGATTTTTTTAATGTAATTTGTTCGATTTCGTAATCAGTATGTTGTTCTAATTTTTCTCAATTCGCGAAGGGAAAGTTGGACGGAATAACAACTGTGTCGGAGAGATCGGAAGGCGTAGACCCCATCTTGGAGAAGCTCAAATCACTCAAAATCGTCAGTTCTTTAATCCCTAATTCTGGAAAAAAAAAAAGAAAAAAAAAACTAGGGTTCTGGGTCTTATCACTTATAATTGTTTTGAAATTTTGATCAGGCCACCCCAATTCTGACATCGCTTCCTCCTTCAGAGAGCAGTTTGAGTGACATTCTTGTTAGGAAACCCTCCAATTCCTCTTCTCCAGGTTCTCTCTCTCTCCCTCTCTGATCAAGTTGTTTTTGTAGCTCAATTGTTTGCATATGGTATTCAACTGTTTCAAAGATAAGGAGACAGATGATTTACATATATATATATACATAAACACACAATGCAGTAGAGCTGCTATTTAGGGGGAGCACCATTGAATTTCGTGGGACAATTATTGGAATTCATGTTTTAAGTGAAAAATCCCATGTTGGAAGACTAGTGGACGGCCAAGCGTTGGATATATTCAACTGAAATTCCATGGAATGTAGAAAGAAAAACGAGAGCTTCAGTATGAAGGCTTATCAAATCTAATTCATCAAATAGTAGAAGTGGGAGCCAAAGAACACCTGGTAGAATTGTCTGTAACATTGCAGAGAAGGAGGCAGGGGGCAGCCACCCCCATCCCCCTCCTGAAATTTTAATGAAAAAAGATATGTATGTAATTTAAGAAATTATGACCTCAAATGTTGCTTGCTCCACTAAAAAGTTTCGCCTGCTAAAATTATAACCCAAATACATGTTATATTTCACCCCTTCATATAAATTTTTGGCATCTCCCTCGGGGAAGTCAACATTTTACAGGAAAATGTAAATCAATATCAAAAAATGGTTCTCAACCTATTTTCAAAAGAAAAAAAGAATAGTAAGAAGTTGTTACTTAGATTATAATCATATTTAGGAGGAAAACCCTGGGAAAACATTATATGGACTCGGAGAATCCATTTCTTCAAACCTGCAGTGCATAATTTTGGTTATACATGGTTACATGCATCTGCATCCTTATACTTGGGTTGGGATGCTACAACCAACATTTGCACTTTTTATAATTGGATTCTCAGCTCACTGAAAGTAGCTGTCAGGGTCTAACCCAAGTCCTCCTTGAACTTGTATTAAAGGCCCAACCATAAATCATCAGTCATCGAGGCAAGATATATTACAAGAAGAGGTATTAGGTCATTAACTGAGTTATGCAATCAAGAGAGCAATTTTACACTTTTGTTGACTGAGCAGAAAGACACAATTCTACTTGCTGGTTATTTAGGGCCACAAAATAGTTGCTTGTCCAAATTGTAGTTCACATTTGTTGTCATAAGTAGAATATATTTGTTTCAACCCCAACAAAAAGGAAGGAAAAGGAACTGTCAAAGTTCTTGGTTTATAAACATCTACAGAAGAGTGCTAGAGCTAAAATATCATCTAAAATAACAGCATTTAGTATGTTGAAGTTAAGAGTGACAACCAGGAGAGTGAATCAAAGCCATGAACTTTAGGGATGGGCATCCTCACTGTCACGGTTGTGATAGACAAAGCTCTGTTCTTTGTCTAGCATGCCAATGGCGACAACTGGAGGTTTCTGATTACTTACTGCATATGGCTGCCTGTTCTGCAATCCTATATTTTGGCAAACTACCATGATGGTTGAATGAAGATTTATACAAATTGCTTTATATCAGGGTTTATTTATTTATTTTTACATTAGCATGACAAACTATTGAGCCTACCTTAGTTACTATATATGGTCACTTGCTCCTTGCCCCTATTATTGTCACAAATTCGCAGGCATTTCTTTTTTTAAGATGTATTCCACTATATGGTTGTATTACCGGCTGTTCAGCTGTCTAGGCTCAAACATATATTTGTGGCTGAACACAAAGAGGCAAAATGCATTTGGAAAGAATGTACTTACTATGAACAAGCAAACAATATCCTTGAAATTCAACTTCTGTCGCAATCATCTGCGATAAACTACTTCTATTGAACCTATCTAAACATGTTTTGCTTGTTCTAGGCTTCCTACCCCTGTCAGAATTTTGCAGGCTTTGCTTCTTTTAAGATGAATTCTGTTGGATGGTCATATTACTCTCTGTTCAGCTTCCTTTTCTTGGGACAGACACCATAGTTTTTTGTATGGCTGTATGCAAGGAAGCATATTGTTTTTGGAAGCAATTTAGTTGTAAACAAGCAATGAAGCTGCATGTGCATATATATATTGGAGAAGATGCTCTAAATTTAAGTATACCTCATTAACTAGTTTTCCTTGTGGTAAAACAGGTGCTTTAAATCCGAAGGTGCTAATGGAACTCTTCTCAATATATCGTGAATGGCAGGAAGGCAAAGCTAAGAAGATCAGTGAGAAACAGGTTTGCTCCTACAGGCATAGGTTCCTTTAGTGAAAAAAGGATTTAACATATTCTGGGTTGCTTGTATATATGCATAACTTCCTGGTTCTTCGTCTCAGAAATGATATTGAAGCAGCTTATGGGTGTTCTAGTGAAAATGCATTTTCAAACGTGCATCTTGTATCGGGCACTTTTGTGCCTTAACTACCTTAGGCTAGTGGGAGAGTTGCTGCCTCTAGACAAACTACTTAAGAAATTTGCTAATCAAATTCTTATATATCTGATTTTCTTTCCTTGTGAATTTCATCATTTCATCCTTTGCCTTCCTATCTGTAGTGCCTCTCTTAGATTTTGGCATCAACAATGACCCAGTAAAATATTTTCCAGGAAGAGATAGAAAACATGATAGAAGTTACGGATGCTCTAGCAATTAAACTTCTTCAGCGCTTTAATTACTCCGCTTCAGCAATGAAGACAGCTGCACATCATCTCGCAGAAGGTAACTTTATTCTATTCTATCTTATCTTTCTTTTTTTTATTTATTATTTTTTTTTAAGGATAAAGCCACTAGAATAATGCATGGTTAGATTTCTCAAAGGCATTTTCGATGATAACTTTTTAGTTTCTATCAATCCATTTGTTTATAAAATGTTTGATTTGTATACATTGTATAGTCATCCTTCAATTGACTTGTACGAAATGCATTGAGATATTTTCTTCGGAAGGAGTGTAAATCCTTTCTTTGAAGGATTGTGATAAATATATTTTGTAAACATTCTTTACAAAATGTCCAATAATGTTTGCAGTTCACTCATTGCAAGTCGAACTTGGGGAGCTTAAAGGAAGGTTGACAGAGGTGATCAGCAACTGTGATGCATTGTGCAAGAGAATTGCTGCCGATGGTCCAGAGTCACTTCAATCGTCTGTCAAGCCACTTGCAGTGGCCATTTCCAACTCCAAAACCTCCAGTAGCTGGCCTTACTTACCCAGAGACACACAAAGTACCTCAAGTACAGAAATGTAGGTTGATTGATTTATTAATTGTAATGGAATCTTTTGTATATATCCCCAAAATCCTAGCATCATTTTTTATGCAGATTTCGGCAATATCTTCCCTGCTCATTGTTGGAACAAACTCTCATTGCGTTTCTCAGTCTGTTTTCTCCTCCCTACTCGGGTGAAAGGAGGGGGCCCGCGGGGGCAACTATTTCTTTGAAATTTTAAGGAAAAAAATACCATTAAAATTTTATAGAATGTGTATTATAAAATTTACTTTTGTCTTTGTATATTATATTTTATCTCTCCCTAATTTAAAATTTTGGCTCTGCCCCCTTTATGCATACCCAGTGAGATACAGTATTCTCTGATGTTTTCATCTTGAATGGAAGGCTAGCTCACGTGAGACTATCCCCCACAAACAAAACCAAATGGTTCATATGGCCTACGGCACCCAACTGCCACCTCTTAGGTTCACTTTTTCGTTAGCAGAAAGGAGATACGAAAATGATGGTAAATGAAGTAACGTCGGTTTATTAGATAAAATTATTAAATATTTTAATTAAATTTTAGATTTAAAATTTAAGAAAAAAAAATTATATTGGGAGCATTGCTCTTAAATTGGATTTGAGAAATTCGTGAATCAAATTAAGCAAAATATAATTATCAATATCGATTAATATAGAGTTCGAAACAAAAAAAAAAAAAAAGGTAAACGAAACATGGGAAAACCCACAATTCCTAAAATGCAATCTGATATAAGAAGCATGATGAAAGATCAAAGTACCCATAATGATATTAGCCCATTATTAGAATGATGAAGCTGCTGACACAATACCCAGAAGAGATTTGAACTCCATTAGTTTCCTAAACAAGCCAGGTTGAGCTCAATCACACACAAAAGGAGTCTAAAAAGTTTTTTTAATCCCTCTCTGTTTAACCAGTTAAATTAATAAATTTTAAAGTTTAAACAAATCTGTCAACATTAATAAGGTTGAATTCTAAATAAATAAGCGAGGTCAAATTGAACTTTTTATAAATAGTAATGTGATCCAAGAATCTAATCAGTTTGGTTACCTTGACATCGGTTTGATTACTTTGAATAGACAAAACGATTAGCATGAAAATTTAAGTTCATTGTATTTAATTGACAGAAGATGCACCACAGCTTATAGGAGCTTCAAAGTTTCAAATTTACAAAAATTATTCGATACCAGATTGCCTGATATATATTTACAGGATATAATTTGTGAGTTATTATATATGTTTAATAAGTTTTTATCTG
Source organism: Dillenia suffruticosa (assembly GCA_033439265.1). Taxonomy (NCBI): domain Eukaryota; kingdom Viridiplantae; phylum Streptophyta; class Magnoliopsida; order Dilleniales; family Dilleniaceae; genus Dillenia; species Dillenia suffruticosa. Next base: position 955,611 of record JAVTVX010000012.1, on the reverse strand, counting down.
ATATATATGATTTGTGGATTACTGTATAGTGTTAAATGAATCTACTGCACATGCATACACAATAGTAAGTGGGATAATAGCTAAAATTTTCACCCTTATATGAAAAGAAAAACAAAATGAAAAAGATAACCGAAGTGAACACTCTTGATCTGGATTATTGCGTTGGACAGGGACAAGGTTCAAACCTTGCCATTCCGATCCCCAAATCCAAAGAGATTTTATATGCTATATATATATATATATATATATATATATTTTTGGTACTATATCAATCGATATCCGAAATTATACTCTGATTATTCCGATTTAGAACTTGCAGTGACCCATTTAAGGAGGCTATCCTCCCAACGTAGTTTTTTTTTCATCAAAATCGCGAATCAAAATCGAAAACTTGATTAAAAAATCTAGTACCATATCTTACTAAACTAACGATCCATTAATTTTATACGCTATATTTTATCAAACCATATGTTGTGAAGTCGTCAAAAATACAAATTCCATGTCAGGTATCACAATGGGGTCCTTACAGACCCTTGCTAGAATTAAATTAAATAAATTTATAGTAAACTGGAACAAACAAGGGACACATCGAAGAAAGGGAAACAAATAAATAATCTACCCACCTTAATACCCCTAAAAAGAAGCCCATATCAATTGCTAAAACCTTAATTTCTCCAAATTTCAGACCCCACCCATGTAATCAAAAACTCATTCAAGGCTGTTGCTGGGCATCCATATAACCAGCATCAACAAGAACTTTCTCTCTCTTGGCAAGCTCAATGTCTTCATCAACCATCATCTTCACCAACTGCTCAAACCCTACTTTGGGTTTCCAACCCAAAACAGCTCTTGCCTTGCTTGAATCACCCTTCAGATTGTCCACCTCCGCTGGCCTAAAATACCTCTTGTCAATCAACACGTGATCCTTCCAGTTCAACCCAACATACCCAAATGCCGCCTGCAAAAACTCCTCAACCGTGTGCGACTCCTCTGTTGCTACCACATAGTCATCCGGTTTCTCTTGTTGTAGCATCATCCACATTGCCTCCACATAGTCCCCGGCAAAACCCCAGTCACGTGACGCCTGTAAAATCATAGTTCAAAAAAAAAAGTCACCAAGGTAGCTCAAAATAAAAGTATAGTTCATCAATGAAAAAACAGAATTTTTTAAATTTGAGTAATTTTAAATTAATTCAAATAACTTTTGAATCAAGCAAAATAAATAAATAAATAGAATATACTGAGATCAACTATCACATAGGATTCAAATCATTTAATTTATAGCACATTTGATCTCTCTAATATTACTTTAAAATAGCAAAAGACGGACGACGGGATAGCTATCCCTGAAATAAAAAAAAAAAAAATTATTATGTATATAATTTCAAAAATTATAATTATATCATTTAGAAATTATAATATTATTACAACTTTTAATTTGTATGGAACATTAATTATACAAATTATTTGGATTGACTAATGATGAAAATCAACTTAAGTGACTAGATTCCTTTTTAAATACTTTAAATGTCTCGATAATATTAAGAAAAAAACATTTGACATGTCCAAAACATAAATAAATTAAAACAACATGAGATTGAAACGTTACCTGTAAGTTGCCCAAGAATAGTTTTTTCTGCAACCCGATCTTAATCCGACCCACGGCCCGAGTAATCTTCCGGGTCACGAAGTTCTCCCCTCTACGCGGCGACTCGTGATTGAACAGAATCCCATTACACGCGTAAAGCCCATACGCCTCCCTGTAGTTAACCGCATACCAGTGAGCCGCGCATTTAGAGACGGCGTAAGGCGAACGAGGATGAAACGGCGTCGTTTCGGACTGCGGAGGCGGAGTGGATCCGAACATCTCGGACGACCCGGCTTGATAATACTTGACATGAACCCGACCCGTGGCGGCTATATGTGATCGGAGAGCTTCGAGAAGGCGGAGAGCGCCTGTGCCCACCACGTCGGCGGTGTAGTCGGGAACCTCAAAGGAGACCGCAACGTGGGATTGGGCCGCGAGGTTGTAGATCTCGTCGGGATTGATGGTGTCGAGCAACCGCCGGAGTGATGACGCGTCGGTGAGGTCAGCATAGTGGAGCTTCATTCGGGCCTTGTGGATGTTATGCGGGTCGATGTAGATGTGATTGATTCGCTGGGTGTTGAAGTTTGAGGACCGTCGGATTAGGCCGTGAACTTCGTAGCTTTTGTTGAGGAGGAATTCGGTGAGGTAAGACCCATCTTGGCCGGTGATGCCCGTGATCAGGGCGACTTTACGTTGTGAGCTGTCGTTGCCGTTGTTGGAGGATTCGGATCTGGGAGTCCCGGAAGCCATTGATGAGGAATTGAAAGAAAATGGGGTATGGGTTTTGTTTGAATTTGAAGGTGGAACTGTGGGATTTAAAGTGCGGGGGAGAGGAAGGAGGGAACGATTCGGAGGGTGGAGGAGAGAGAAAAATGAAGTAAAATTCAGTGTTCTTCTCATAAGGTAATTACATATTCACAAAGGAGATTAATGTGGGAAATTACGTGGCAAGCAATTATTAAATTTAGAATAAAATTATAAATAGAAAAAATAAATTTTAAATTAAATATGTACATATATATTTCTATCTGTTTATGAATTGATTTGATTTTAATTAAATAAATTTATCAAATATGTCTGTATAAAATATGATATAAGTATTTGATGTATTTGATCATATTTAACATTATTCTCAATCTCCATATAAAATTAATATATGAAATTATTTTATTTTATAAGAATTTGATCGATCGTATTAAAATAAAGAGGGGGAAGGCACTGCTTCATAAAGTTTCTAATTTTTTAATAAATATCTTTAAAAATTTTAAGAATATTATTGAAATCTTTTAAAATATTATTTACTTACTAAAAATTATTATTACATTTTTAATTAAAATATTGTTAAATATTCTACTAAGTAATCAAGAATTTGTATATGAATTCAAAAGAATTTCACGTCAATCTTAATCTGTTATATCTAATAAATGAAAATTTTCATTGATTTACTCGAGTTAAAACTAAAATAATTAATTACATAGTTTCAAACTTGAACTATTTATTTATTTAATTATAACTTTTATTTTTTATTTTATTTTCTTATTACTAATGATTATATTTTTGATGAATTTAAATTAATATTACAAAAGATAATTATTATATTATTTTTGTTAAATAATTAATATTTATATAAAAATTATTATATTTTTTTATTTATGCATTTCTTATATTTCTATTTTTTGTATCTTTACAAAATTCCTTTTTTTATATCGTTTTTTATTGGTTTTCGTTATTAATTATAATATTAAAATTAAAAAATTGTATTAATTATAAATAAATATGCCCAAATTTAATTATTGTCCAGCACAATGTTATCATGTGTTTCAATTTATGCAATAAAATTCTGATCCGATTTTATAAATCTACTTTCTTCTTAAAAATTACTTTAGATTATAATCTATCTAACATTAGTAAAAATATTTATAAAATATATAAACAGAATCCGAATTTACTAGTTACTAATATCTATAAGGGTTCGTGATCGAAACAAATATTGATCATTCATAATTTCTCAATTTTTTAAATAATAAAATTTTAGAGCACTATCAAAGATATAATCGAAAATTTTGCAAAATCCATATTTAATTTTTTTTTACCACCCTATTTTTTTTTCTCCTCATCATCTTAATGTTTTAGAAAAAGGTGATACGAAGTTAAAAGAGACGGAAAAAAAAAACCCATTAATTTCTATTTATTGAATCCCAAAATATTTTTTAATTTAACCCAACTAATCTAAATCATGGATTATTTAAAATTATTATATGGTTTCATTAAATTTTAAATAAAAATGTCATTCTCCCTTCTTTACATACCAAACTAATACTAGCCAATAGATGACCAAATCAACCGTATTTTATTAATATTGAACAGACCAAATTTTATACAATAGCTTATATTAAAAAAAATGTTAATTTTTAATTCTACATTTTCTCTTACCTGTTATTCACCATTTTCTTATTTGTTTAATTGTTTATATTTTATCGTAAAAAATTGATTGAATTTTTTAATTTTATTGCTATATATTGTGACAGAGTTAGATACTTATATTTAATATAATTTTTAATTATTAAAGTGCTTTTATTAATTAAAATAAACATTATAAAATTTCAATACGATTATAAAGTAATACATATCTTATTTTTCTCTATTACTTTTTGTATATATTCAATATATTGAATAAATATGGTATTTATACAAATTGAAATGTGTGTATAAAAGAAAAGGTGTAAAGTTAAGCTAATCAAATACTCTTTCAAATATATGATATTTCACCGTATTTGGGATAATATTACTCAACATATATAAAAAGATATTAATGAAAATAATATTGGTAACATGTATATTTTTTAAAATTATTAGAGTTTATAGCATTTTCCCTTTGATGTCCTTAAAATCTTATTAGGAAAAAACCAAATAGTAAAAAAATCATAATAAAAGAAAAAGAGTACAGTATTCAAAATGTTTGATAATGTATTTACTCTCCCTATTATGAATATTTTTTGAAAATTTTAAACCGATATATTTCTTTTTTTTTTTTACCAATTTTGTAAAGGTATCAATCGGGAGTTATAAAATATATTTAATTGTGTGTTTAATTGTTCAATTGTCTTCTAATAATACTTTAAGAATAGCTTTCTTACATGGTAGCATGCTGTTTTTGGGGATACGATGAGTCATTGATTTTAATCAAATATATTTTTAATTTTTATAAATAGCTATGATCTCAATATGATTTGAAAAAATAACAACTATAGTTGTTTTGTAGATTGTTTTATTAACTTTATAATAAAATTATAATTAGATTAAATAAAATTTAATTTTAATATGTACAGATATATTTCCATTTGTTTATAATTTGAATTGATTTGATTTTAATTAAATAATATATATAAAATATAAGATACGCATTTGATGCATTTGAAAGGCACTGCTTCATAAAGTTTGTAAAAAATAAAAAAATAAATGTATATTCATATGTAATCTTTTAATAAATATCATCAAATTTTTTTTAAATATTATTAAAATCTTTTAAAATATTATTTACTTACTAATAATAATTATTACACTTTTAATGAAAATATTGTTAAATATTCTACTATACTAAGTAATCAAGAACTTCATAAATATTATTTCTATTAAATAATTAATATTAATAATAAAATTTTTATATTTTTAATATTTATGTATTTTTTCTCATATTTCTATTTTCTGTGTCCTTATAAAATGCCTACTTTTATATCGTTTAGTATTTATTTTCGTTACTAATTATGATATTTAAATTAAACATTGTATGAATTATAAATCCTCATGCCCAAATTTATTTATTTTCAAGCACAATTTTATCATGTGTTTCAATTCCTGCAATAAAATTTCAATCCAATTTTATGAATCTACTTTTTCTTAAATATTACTATAGATTATAACCTATCTAACATAAATAAAAAAAAATTACAAATTATATAAACAGAATTTGAATCTACGGGTTATTGATATCTATAAAGGATCGTGGATGAAACAAATTTTGATCATTTAGAATTTCTTAAATTTTTTTTAAAATAAAATTTTAGAGTACGATCACCGATATAATTGAAAATTTCATAAAATTCATATTTAAAGTTTTTCACCACTCTATTTATTTATTGTCTCCATCGTTTTAAAATTTTAGAAAAAGATGATACCGAATTAAAAGAGACATAAAATATTATTAATTTCTATTTATCAAATTCCAAAATATTTTTTAATTTAACCCTACTAATCTAAATCATGAATTATTTAAAATTATTACATGGTTTCCTTACATTTTAAATAAAAATGCCATTCTCCTCTCTTTACATACCAAACTAATACTACCCGATAGATTACCAAATCAACCATTTTTTTTTTATTAATATTGAACGGACCGAATTTTATATTTAAAAAATCATTAATTTTTAATTTTATATTCCCTTTGATCTTTTATTCATTATTTTCTCATTTTTTTAATTGTTCATATTTTTATTGTAAAAAATTTGAATGATTTTTTTATTACTATATATTGTTGGAGTTAGATACTTATATATATTTAATGTAATTTTTAATTATTAAAGTAATTTTTTAAAATTAAAATGACCATTATAAAAAGGCAGTTCGATTATATGGTAATACTAACAATATTAGGTGTTTGAGCTGCCATTTAAAAAAAAAAAAGAAAAAGAAAATCCGACGTGGCCCGCTTGTAACAACGATAACCCATGTGCAAACAAAAAGAGCCCAAACCGCCAAAACGGATCGTCCCCGTGCGCTCTCTCTCTCTCTCTCTATAGTGGACTCTCTGTGATGATGACGATTCTCTCTCTAGGTACTCTCTCTCTCTACTGTCCACCGTGCAATCGTCATGACGATCATCAACAAATTAAGGTTCTGTATTAGAAGTCGGCCGCCATTGTCGGGAACCTAGGGTTTTCCTTGCATGCAAAGCGCTTTCTTATAATTCGAAATTTAGATTATTTCGATTGAGTGTTCTTTCACAATCTGACTTTTAACATGAAGCGATTGCGTACATCGAACAGGGTTTCGTGGGCTCCAGCTGCTACTCTTCGTCAGGTTATCCCCACATTTTCAAGCAAAGTCTACTTCGTGCCTTGCTAGGGTTTTCTCTTTCTTGATTTTGCCTGTTTCTCAGGTTTTTCATTTTGGTTTGGCTCTTCTTCTTCTTCTTCCATTGTATTAACTTATTGTCTTGATAAAACTGTTGCAATTGATTTTCATCACAAATATGTCTTGGTTTTCTTTGTTTCTTTCTTTTTCCTTCTCTCTTTGGGCTAAATTGGATTATATAGAGTTGCTCAGTTCAACTTAGGGTTAGGTCGAGGAGGGATTCCAACTGTAAAGTGATTGAGCAATCCGTTTATAGATTGGGGATTTACTGAAAAGTGATTAATAGAGATTTTAAGTGTAAAATTTGTCCCCGTGAAATGAAGGAGGCTTTAAAGAGAATGAAGAATGAAGGCATAGGGTCTGATGGCATTCCCATAGAAGTGTATAAATGTTTGGTTGAATTTGATATAGTAATGTTAACGGATATTTTCAATAAAATTTGACAAATCAAGAGAATACGCCAAATATGGAGGAAGAATACAATTGTACTTTTATATAAAAATAAAGGAGACATACAAAATTGCTCCAACTATGAAGGAATTGAATTTATGAGTCATATCATGAAATTATGAGAGAGGGTGATAGAGTATAAATTGAGATAAAAAATAAATGTGTCTTAAAATCAATTTGGATTTATATTAAGTAGATCCACTATGGAAACAATTCACTTATTAAGATATTTGATGGAGATATATAGAACACATAAGAGAGACCAGCATATAGTATTCATTGACCTAGAAAAAGCATATGATAGAGTTCCTAGAGATGTATTATGATGGGTGCTGATTAAGAAAGGGATCTCTTTGAAATACATTAATTTCATTAGAGATATGTATGAGAGAGTTGTAATCAATATAAAATCTTGTGGGGTTTTGAGCGATAACTTCCCCATTAACATTGTGCTCCATCAAGATTCAGTATTAAGTTTCATTCTCTTCGCAATAGTAATAGACGAAGTTACAAAAAATATCCAAGATGAAATACCATGGTGTATACTTTTTACAGATAATATAGTCATAGTTGATGAAACTAGAGAGAGTATTACTGTTAAATTAGAATTATGGATGGTCACACTGGAATCCAGAAGGTTTAGGTTGAGTAGATCGAAAATTGAGTATATGAGATGTGAGTTTAACGATGGTCATCGGAATGATGAAAAAACAATTAAATTAGATGAACAAACTGTATCCAAAAGTGAACGATTTAAATATTTAGCTTTTATCATTCAAAATGATGGCAATATAAATGGAGATGTGAACCATATGATTCAAGCGAGTCGGATGAAATGGAGAAGAGTATCTGAAATTCTTTGCGATCATACGATACTACTGTATTTAAAGGGAAAGTTCTATAGAATCGCGGTTAGACCTGCATTACTTTATGGTACTGAGTGTTGGGTTATTAATCAACAATAAGAATAAAAAATAACCGTAGCAGAAATGAGAATATTTAGATGAATGTGTAGCAAAATTAAAAGAGATAGAATTAGAAATGAAAGATTCGTAACAAATTAGGAGTTAGTTTAATTGTGAATAAGATGCGAGAGTGTCGTCTGAAATGATATGAGCATATGCAAAGAAGATCAAAAAACGAACTAGTTAGGATAATTGAGAACTTAAATATAGGAAATCTAGTAAAATATAAAAATAAACCGTTGAAAACTTAGATACAACTTATACGTAAAAACATAATAGTGAAATGTTTAGAAAAGAAGATGGACTTGGATAGGAATGAGTGGTGCAAAAAAATCCACACAAATTAAATCAACATATTTTAGATATGTATTTATTTATTTATTATTATTATTTTTAATCACTTCTAAATTTGTCTTTTAAATGGTCGATCCCAAATTTTCATTCCTTTGGAAACCTTAATCTCAAGACAATTCTGCTTTCATCTTAGCCTCTTTGATTTCCTTGCCTTGTTGTTTATTCAGCATATATAAATTGGATCTTTGATGATTTTAGGTTGTTCTGCACTTCCTTTCTTTTTTAGTTTTAATTTTTTTAATTTTTTTATTTATTATTATTTTTTTGAGAATTCTTTTATTCGTAGCGTTAACTTCCTACTTGTGGGAAATTCCATTTGGGAAAAATAATTTTCTTCTGAGCTCAAAGATTTAGTTTGCAATTTTGGATAGGAGGACACAATTGGTTGCCAACTAGGAGGGCAAAGGTAATAAAACTCAACTGTTGCATTATATATAAGGCTAGTAGTAAGATGCACAGCACCTCTTCTAGCATTTTTTGTTGCTTGGGAACTAGGACAATAACTTTCATGGATTTCTGGGTGAGCTGTGGTTTGTCTCTCAGGTCAATATTAATTATTTGGCATTGCATTTCAAGGAATTTCAGCAAAAGGGAGGCAAAATAGCATGATAGGTATTTGTTGTTTCCAGGATCTTGTGGATAGGTGATGCAATAATTTACAGACATTAATGCCTCTTTCAGCTTGGTGAAATGGCATTATCTCTTCCTTATGGTTGGTCCCATACGTCTAGACTAGAAACTTTTATGAAATTGTTCTCTCTTTCCATTAGAAAAGTCTTCTTGAATAGATGGGCAAAACTATGACCTATCTTCATTACGGCCACAATAAGAAAGATCACAGAATGCTGTAGCATATGGAAGATTACTAATTTTTGCTGTCAATAACGTTTGCTTAACATAAAATAGGTTACAGTTCTGGATATCATGGCAATCAATGAGTAGGCATACGTATAGCCAAGGATGCAAGCAATCATAGATGACTAACTAGTTAAAATGATAATAAGATCAACTGTTGGCAACTAAGTTGGTCTTATTGTCTAGTGCCTAAGATCAGAATGAAGGGATTGAAGACTGTAACAGTTATTGTGTTACCGAAGCTGAGTTTAATCCTGGTGGATGTTGGGAAGAGGGTTATGTCTGAAGATTGAGACATGGATATACAACTTTTGATGAACAGATAAATTTGTGAATTAAAATGGCCCTTCCTTTCTGTCCAAAAAAAAAAAAAAAAAAAAAAAAATCTCAAAGGATGAAAACTACTTCATATATTAAAGCAGTGAACTGATTTGGTAATTATGAGACCTTGAAAGAAATGTTTATCTATTGCTGTACAGTATATCATGACACTCTTCTATTCATATGCATGGATCTTGTTACCTGTCCATGTTTAGCTTCTCGCTGCATTTTGTTTTCCTAATATGACTGCCTTACATATTTTGTGTTGTTTTCCTCAATGTGTAGATAGACTATTATGATCCAGTACTATGACCTGAAGTAGTTACCATGTATGCCTACACTGAATTGTTTCCTTTTTCCAAAGGTTAATTTCTGTATGCTCTTGCCATTTTCCTCCACATACACGCAAAAATTTTGTACGCGGGACAGCATTTGCTTCAAGAAGATTTTAATATCCTCACTTGAATGCATTTTACATTTTGTGAATGTTGTCTACATTCTGTTGATAAACAAAGATTACAACTGGAATGCTATCAACTTGCATTGCACCTGTGCTTGAAATTTTGCTTTGAACAATCATGGTCTCAAATGTTTTATTTGCTTGCATTTCCAGCTACATTTTTACCTTAATTCATCATGTAATTATATTCCTACAACCATGTTCTGGTTATTTTTTTTCCCCTTCCCTCAGTATTCACTAGTCTTAACAGGTTAGTCTGCCTTATTCAGATCTCATAATAATTAGTTTCTACTGATTAATCCGTGCTTCTTAACAGGTTTGGCTGTTTTCTTCTGAGGAAATCCCTGCACAAGTTGCATGTGAAGCGCAAGATTGTCTTAAAGGGGAAGTGTCAGTGTCATGTAAAGATTCAAATTGTATAGACCTTACAATCTATCCTCTTCAATCGAAGGCAGTAACAATGTGAAACATTTGAAGAAAGAACTACCCTTGATCCCTCAGATTAAGTGGAAGTGCCCTCCGAAAGTACATCAATAGGACTTTATTACCAATCCTTGTGTAATGAATCTCAAGTCGTGGTCTTAATGGTGAAAAGATTTCAGGCTTTAGGAAGTTCCTTTTAAACTGAGTTTTGAATCTTTCTTGCCTTCGTCTTCAACAGTTTGTCTTAGATTCCAAATGGTGTGTAGCCACTGGTGAAGAAGGCGAAGAGGCCGAGGTCCAGAAGCAGAGGGAAATGGGGGAGCTTCAAGCAATATACCCGCGACATTCAGCGATCCCTCCCAGGTATATTTCACGTGTAATGTAGCAATACTGTTTTAAGCACCCTTATCTTCCATGTAAGGTTTATCAATGAATAACTAGATATTAATGTGTAGCCCCTATGTTTCTTGGGATGTAGAGAAATCCCATTATGATGATCATGGCACTCGGCTTATCCCCATCACTCCCATTGAAGAAGAGTAAGCTGGTTCATTGTCTCCCCGGGCTGTTCAACTGCTCCTATAAGCTCACAGAACATGGCATCCAGATTTGACGCCCTCCGAGTTGCCAACTGTTCCCCAACTCAAGATTCCAGCAGCCCTGGGGGAGATGCTGCTTGATGCTGGTTTTGATGTTGATGTTGTGGCTACTGCTGCTATTGCCTTGACTACAGTATCAGAAATCAAAGAAAAGAGAAGGTTCGTTGACATTAACATGCTAGTTGAAATCCTTAGGAACCCAAAAACGCTTGAGAAGTTGTTGGAGGAATTTGGAAGACCTAGCAAAACTGTATCCAGTTCCTCGTCTAGGATAGAATCTTACAAATTGGCACTGAAACAATCCACTTTTGAAGGAACAATAGTAGGAAGCAGTCCACAGACAGCTCTTGGTCCCTTAACTACACCAACACCAGTTATAGTTTCATCGCCGGCTTCATCTATAGATGCTGGAATTGTACCTGTATCAGGTTCCAAGCTAGTTACTGTTCCACATCCCTCGTCCAGCTCAGAGTCCTTCAAGGTTGTGTCAATGCAACCATCTGCTGATAGTGAAACTCTGCAAAATTCTCATCTGGGGATGGTTAATCCTTTCCTTCTTTCTGCTACCTCACAATCATGCACAGGTGTGTCTAGGAGGCCATCTGCTGATGCAGGAAGCGGGCAAAAGCATAGGCAGGCGGTGATTGATACTTTGCTTCCCATCTTGAGCCGTGAACCTTATACGGTTCCATCACCAAGGCCATTTCCCAAAGTTGGAGTTGAAGTAGTGCCTGGTATGAAGCCAGCAACTACTTTGGTTCCCCTGTCTTGCTTACGACCACATACAGTGTTGTCACCAAGGCCATCTTGCAGTGGTGAAACTGCTACATCACCGAGGTCAGCGCAAGCTGCTCTGACAACTTCGGTGACTAGCCCACCACCTGGTTTGGTTCTGCCACCAAGGCTAATGAAGGGGAAACATCCTGTAGCTAATAGGGTACCTCCACCACCGGATACTGCTCCAATGCACTCATTCACTGCTTTGGAAGCACCAGCTGTAAAGTACGCCAATTACTTGAAATACCTTGTTAGGCAGCATGGAGGAACACAACATGAAATCATTCCAGGTGCCCGCCATCAAGTTGATAAATCTGGACAAGTCATTTGGTGGCCAAGACCGGAAAGCCTTGTGCCCTCTTTTATAGTCCATAGGGTTGTTGAAACGGACCTTATTGCCCTTAGCAGCATGCCCTGAATTTCAGTGGCAGAATGTTGCTAAAATGGATGCCACGTGTGGTAAAAGAATGAGACCTAGGAGGAATAGAAGGTTATCTGCACCAAACTCCTTTAAATTGAATGATCAGACACTCTATTCTTTTAACTAGAGATCTCGAGTTCAAGCCCTTGAAATGGTAAAAAATAATTTGGAAAAACCAACTCTTAAAAATGAACTCTTATAGTACTCCAATCAGATTAATCAGATAAATCCTGAATACCGATAATGAATAATAAAAAAAGGACAATTCATATGCAATTTTGACATTTAAGACCCTTTTTTTTCTCCTTTTTTCATTTATCGTTGGGTAAAGGAATAGAACAATTGAATTAGCAAGCAAACTTCGTGGAATACCAGGGAAAATCAGTAGTTGATCAAGACCATGAATATATATATTTTTTGGTGTTTAGCCCTATACAATTTTCCTTTTTGCGCATGGGCCTACGTTAATGAGCCTGACAACTAGTCTCGGCACTTAAACTATTCAATTTCAGGCCTGCTTTGGGCCCAACTCAGAAAAATAAAACCATTTGAGCAAACTGTAATTCAACAGGCACCAAACACACGGATCATTAGGATGGCATTACACCTTCGGAATTCTCCAATCAAAAGTCCCACAAAGAATTACATTTGCGAAAACAATCAAACTTTCAACTTAGAGGTCTTAAGCAAAACTTATAATAGCCAGAATCCACTCCTGTTAGACTAGCCACCAGCCCTCCAGCCACCAAAGAAGCATGGCTCGGGTTCCCAGACCAGAGGACTAAATACAAGTGTCCCCAAATAATGTTCCAATATTTTGCAGTTCGTGTATCAGCCAGTTCTCATGATGATATGCACTCCACTGTCAGTATCAACTATGTCGCTAATCTCACCAATTTTCAGTGCATAGGTGGCTTGTTCAAATGGCTTCTGCATCTGGCCACGGCCAAAAGAACCTGCATGAATATCCAAAAGCAGATCCACAGATAAGTAGAGATTAGGATGGTGATCCTCCGCCAAAATATCCTTCAAGTGGGGAAGGATCCCACTCAAATGGGCGGTTTCTCATGTGAATTGTAGTAAGCATTATTATTCCTATAAGCAGGAAAAATTTCTACCGTAGGACATGCAAACATAAAGAAATGCTGAACAAAATTTTGTAAGCAAGAGCTTGTAATGAAAAGTGGGTGCCCAAATGAATAAGCATGCAGTCAGGAGCCAAATAATGACTCAAGCAAAACCCTCAAGGCATACTCATGTTTTATGCCGAACATGTTTCAAAACCCAACAAGAACTTTGATATGAAATCACATGAATTCAGGAGAAAAAAAATTACAGGTTAAAAGAGCAATGAAGTTCCAATCTTATAAAATAATGCTTCGTTCATTAAAAAATATTCACCATCTTGTCATCATGGTAGAACAACCCCCCTTCTCTTCCTTGATTGGCCTATCACCTCCAAAATAGTCAAGTGGTTGCATCAATAAGAAATCCAGATTTTTTTGATAGAAAGAATCCAGATTTTGTTACAAATATCAGTTAGAACAATCAACAAAAAGGGAATTATTGGAAAGATAACAAAGCAACCAGTACCATGTAAAGCTACAGATACAACAGTATGTCAGCAACGCAAATTACACATAACTTACTTAGCCTAGCATCCTCAAAGAGATTACCAGCAGGTAAAAATAAGCTTTTCTCCAGCTAAAATCACTTCTGCCCAGATAAAATTAGGTGAACTCTACCCCTTCATCCCATGCATGCCAACACACATGCAAAGCATAAGAGAGTACATTTTCTATTGTAATATCCTTTATTGGGGGCAAAGAAGAAGAGATTTGAGCCACCCGGCTAGTCTGACTGCTCAAAGCCTAGTTAAGAGAGCAATATGGCCATCCAAACTACAGCAAACAATAAGACAGTGTCCTTCCAAAAGATGGCACTACTGAACCTTTAAACTTACCGGTCAACGCATGATGGTTCATTGAAATGCACTCTCTTGACAAAGAAAAGAAAAGTCAGCGAGAACAATATTATACAGGCTTACTAACAATCTTCATTTTTTTTCTTTGATACTTTCATCTTTAAGTAAAGTAATCAGATGCCTGTTATGATTGTTAAAGATGATATCTTATTTGGATGCTAAGGTGTATGCATCTTCACATGAAAGAAACTTTCTGAAAACTAGGAGTTTCTCTGCAAGGGCCCTTGCATTGTTGCAAGGGAGCTCTGCAGAGATGATTGGACTATTACATCTACCTAATTGATAGAGTTGGCATGTAGTTGAGCCCTGCAGAAGTAGTGGGGATCTTATATCTATCCATTTGATAGAGTTGGCATGATGAGCTTCCAAGGGCATTTTAAAGCTGGAATTAAGTTTGTGTATGCAATATTATTAGGACATCTATTATTGTATCTCTATCCATCCATCTTTCAAATGTTGTGTCTTGTTATTTGCACTAGGACATAATGTGAAGTTCTAAAGCACCAGGCAACATCATTTGCAAAATGTAACTTATCTCACACGCCATGAAATTTGTGCTGGCATTGGACATGGTCATAGCAAACCAAGTTATACTGGAAGTAGACATGTGGTTGGAAAACACTTATTATGACAAATGATAATTGTCCGATCTACAAGTCATAATACATAGGCATATTATCAAACCAACTTTCCTTCAACACAATCACTTTCACGGACATGCTCCGTTAGAATATATGAATCACGGCCATTACATAGATGCAAGTAGTTATTCCATGCTTTGGCTACACAATGCAATTTCAAATCCAAAGATACAGGTGTTTAAAGCCCATGTAGCATAGAAAAAACATGATGTTGTCACTCTCTAAAATGGTCAACCATGGTACAAATAGCACCATACTTGGACAAAGCTTGGGCAAGTCGCGCTCTTATTTCATATGAACCTAACTCTAGGTAGTAATAATGCAGCAAACCTCAGTCACTTGACAAAGCCACTCCAAGTGACTTATTTCTGACTACTAAAACACAAGAATCCTCGAGTGTCACAAATGAATTTCATTGGCTTGTGCATACACCGAATTTCTTTAGCCATGTAATTTAAGATCAGTCAAAACAATAATCATATCCTACAACTATCCTCCCTTTTCTGGTAATCAAAGGCTTCAAAATCAAAATTTTCAGTTCTATTTGAAATTCACAGTCTCGAAGTGTTAAAAACACCCCAAGAAGACAATAACACACCAAGATGACCGAAGAACCCTAAGCTAACAATCGAACCCTAACCCTAGCTCTACAGTCTTCAAATCCAACGTATCAACAAACAAACTCCACGCAGATAGAGCGAGACAGTACAGATATGCCAAAACGTCACAGAATAGTAACCAAAGTCTAATCAAACAACCAAATCCCAGGAGAAAACGTATTTCCCCAATATCTCCAAAACCCTAGTGACAACTCTCTTCAATTCTAAACAGATCCAAGATCAACACAACGACAACAAAGCTTGAGAGAGAGAGAGAGTTACCTAGATCACCACCGCGTTTGGCGGAGCTGCAATCGGAGAAACGAGAGGCGATGTCATCGAACTTGGCTTTACCATTGACGATGTCATCGCGAAGAGAGTTGAGCTGAGAGACGGCACTGTCACGAGTGGTGGCGCTAATGACTCGACCATCTGGATCCTTCCAAGAAGCCTTTCTTCTCGAACCCCGATGCTTAATCAATATGTGCGATGCCCTAACTTTCTCACACGACGACATTTTCGTCCTCTTCTTGTTCTTGTCGATCACTCGATCTGCTGTTGAGATCGATAACTTCTTCTTCTTCTTGTCCGTCTCTATCTTCGTGTAGAGAGAGAGAGATGTTCGTCGTCTTCTTCTTCGCCTACGCCTCCAGAAGAAATGCAAAGTTTTCTAGGTGGAGGGGAGGGAGAATCGTCGGCGGGGGTATAGTTATGGAAAGGAAAAAGCCATCACTCGCGGGAGCCCAAGACGTTTATAAAGAATAATTCTATTCATTTTTATAAAAATAAAAAATAAATTTTATTTATAAAATTTTATATAATTTGTAATGTTAAAAAAGAAAAATACAATAAAATAGAAGTAATAATTATTCAAATCATCTGTTGAAAGGGAGCTGTAGTTGCAATTTTTACATTTAAAATGTTTGAATGATCATATAATATAATGAAATTGAATTATATAAATATATTTTAGCCAAATTAACATACAAAAAATAAATTTTAATTCAATAAATATATTTATTAATATAATATATTTGCACGAATCTGCCTTGGAATCGTGGGTGGGCGAGCAAGACTTGGATCTCTCATGCTCTTCCTCTGGCAATTTCCAATCAACCAAGGAGGAAAGAGCTCCGCTGAAAGCTCAAATTGTCACTTTGAATAAATGTTCAGGCAGGGAACTAGGGAAGAGTCAACACAGCTTATACAAGAGGGTCCAAGTCTATGCAGAGCCTCATATTTGTCACTTTCAATATATTTTGTTTTTTACCGTGACTTTGCCACCATCCAGTGTTCGGGATTTTGTCTCGATTAATCTGTATCGACCATTCTAGGGTCCGAGGAGGATAGGTCTACCAACATTATTTTTTTCATACTCAAAGAAAGTTGAACTCTTGACTTTGATTAAGCGACGAAGGTGTCTACCCACTTACTACGTTAAACAGGTGTCGGTCACTTTCCATATATTTCACAAAGCATAAACCTCTAGTTACTGAGTTCAAAGATTTCTTGGAAGTAATCAATCCAACTTTGAAATATATAATAGCAAACCTGATGTTCTGGCTCAGCTGGATAAAATGTTCGAAGTGGCTGAATTTGTGTCGTCACAATGCCACTCTTTGATTTAGTTTGTTCTCTTTCTTTACTGACAATGGCCAGTCTGGACTACTCGGTTCCATTGGTGGATATTATAGACCGGCTCACAAACAAACAGGATCTTGCTGTAACGTTGGGAAGTGATTGCTTGCAAACTCTCTCTCTCTCTCTCTCTCTCTCCCCCCCCCCACCATTTCTTTTTGGTTTGGAACATGTCAAACGGCCTGATCAGAATGGAAAATCTTACGAAGTGGTAAGCAAAGTGATTGTGACGAGTCATATGTTGGGGGAGAATTTTAGAAACTTCTGCTAAATATCTTTTTTCCCTCGTTCAGTTTCTAGTGATTTTCAAAACTTCCGAGGCAACATCCTGCATGAGGAGGTTGAGCTGTCCTGATAATTACCCATTTCAGATTCGGTTGCAGATTACAAATTTTCAAAGGAACGAGTAACAGAAAAGAAAGGAATACCATATGGTAGACAGGGAACTATTTTTTGGGTGTTTAGCTTTTTTTTGAATTATAAAGAATTTTGAAAAATATTTAAAAAAATGAGTCAAAAATTAAATGAATCATATTTTTTATAATAACCATTTTAATATTTTAAAATATATATTTTTACATATCATTGGTATCTTTTTTTTATACTTGACCATGAGTATCTAAAAATTTGATTAATCTGATCCGAATAATTATAAGGGTTGTTTTCCATCTGCTTATTTTTCTATTTTCAAAACTCGAATTTAAGATTTTAATTAAGAAAATTTAATATTTTATCATTAAATTCGTGTCATCGTTAAGTTTTCATCGTCGCTCACTCATTGTTAGATCCCTCATTCATTGTTATGATCGGTGATTTTCATATAGTTGAGTGTTGAGGGGACAACTTTGATGATATTTTTCTCAATGGGAATTGGCAGATTGTGGAGATTTCGGTGTATGCTATGGTTAAGGTTTGTGTGGCAAAGAAAGCCTAAAATATTAAGAGAATTAAGATATATATTGACTCTCAACGAATATTATTCTATCAATAAACAGTTGATTTAGTGAAATATGATATCATATCTTTTAATTAAGTTTCTAAATTCGATTCACAATTTGAATATTGAAAGAACTATATTAAAAGGGTAGCCCCTTAAATGGATTAAGTTTCAAACTGAATTAATCGAAATATAATTTCGGATATCGATTGTTTTAGTAAAAGAAAAAAAACTAATATTTTTTTTTTGGTGAAAAAAAAACGAATATTATTCCAACATGTCTGTCCAGTCACCCAACCCAACCCACTTCCAAGCCCGACTTGTCTTTTTCTTGTCCATTTAACCAAACCCATTTCCTTAAAAGCCTAATAATAATAATAACCCAAAAGCAAAATTTTATATGAGACAATTTTATTATGATTACAATTTTTAAAAAAAAAAAGTTCTTATTTTTTACTATTTAATATATATAAGGGGGGAGAGAGAGAGAGAGATTGCAAGAAAATCTAGAAAGGGATTCATAACAGAGAATGTTGAAGAGATGAATGGAAGATCATTGCCAGCAATGTTGGGATGATTCTTCTTGATTTTGGAGGCAAGATCTTTGGTTGGCCTATACAAAAATCTC
This sequence comes from Dillenia suffruticosa, assembly GCA_033439265.1. Lineage (NCBI taxonomy): Eukaryota > Viridiplantae > Streptophyta > Magnoliopsida > Dilleniales > Dilleniaceae > Dillenia > Dillenia suffruticosa. The sequence continues at coordinate 936,838 of JAVTVX010000012.1, read as the reverse complement.
AAATTTTCTAATTAATATCTTGCGAACAAATTCTTTGGGCCTTAGATTGCAATGGTGACATACAATTTTCAATATATTTCCCGTTCCCATGTGCATGTGATGCAATAAAATGTGAAATTTTAATCTGTTAATTAAAATTTCATATTTAAAATTTAAAAATAAAAAAGATTACATTAGAAGAGCTCCCATAAATTGAGTTCAACAATACTCTAATTAGATTAATCAGAATATAACTCTCGACATTAATTAATCCAGCAAAAAAAAAAAAAAAAAACTTTTAATGTGGACAAACTTGAAATTGGGCATCAACAACCGTGTTAGCACAGTCGAGCGATCACCTAAACCTTAATGACAAGTTCATGTGGCCAAGCTAAATTTTGGTAGCAAAGAAAATTTTTAAGAAAAAAAATTATTAATATATAATATTAAAAACTATTATTTAAGATATTATTTATCGTCTAAAAATTATACCAAGGAGTAAAGGTACGAGGGAACCAGGGGCCAAGGGAGGGTCTGGAGGTAGTTGTCCTCTTGAAATATTAAAAATAATATATAATTATGTATAATTTTAAAAATTTTAGTGCAGGGGAGGAAGAAAAAGACATGAAAGGCTATCACGACTTTAAACCATCTAAGCTTAGCTGTATGCTTTTGTCTTTTGACCCCAAGAATGCAAGCCAAAGCACTCTGAACCGTTTAAATTGGTAAATGTTTTCAAGTGCGATTGGCCTATTTTGTTGACGGGGACTTGGATAGGTTTAGGACTTCTTTAAAATGGCCCCATTTGGAGGACATTTGGTCCCACATTCATGTGCACAAAAAGTACAAATTGTAAGTATCCAAACCCCAAACCATTAGAAACCCATCTTATCATAGGTTTGAATTCAATCAATGAGAGTCCCCGAACAAACAACTTAATAATCATAACTTTCTTCTTTGATGCCATGATTCTGAATTTGAATTTCGTGTTAAAAAAAAAAAAATTCAATCTAAAAAAGCTATTATTTGATAAGTTCAACAATTTAAATTATCGAACCATCCTAAGTTATTTGACTTCATTTATTTAAAGTCCAAAAATACCCCCCATGCTTATAGAAGAACGGCTAAAAAAAATCTGGGATCACCAATTTTGACCCTTCTAAATAAGTTACCATATTTAATTTTTGTGGGTATTAAGTCTAGCCAATCGAAATGGTCTCTGAATTTAAAAACCTCTGTCGGCTCTTTCCTGCAAGATGCTGACGAAAGCAGTGGCGGTGGCGGTGGCGGTGGCTGGCGGTCGCGGTGGGGGTTTATAAGCTCATGTGGTATCTCATAATTATTTTTAAATTTGATTAAATTTGATTTGAATTTGATTCATCTTTTAAGGAGATAAAATTTTTTTATATTTATTTTTTTTATACAAAACTTAGTCATATATATATATATATATATTTTTTTTCTTTTTCTTTTTCAAAAGTCAACTAAGCTCAGTCTTATACAAAACTTAGTGATATGTATATATATATATATATATATATATATATATATTTTTTTTTTTTTCTTTTTCTTTTTCAAAAGTCAACTAAGCTCAGTTGGTAAATTGAAATGTTGAAACCTTTTGAGGTATCAATCTTCAGTTGACCCCATGCGGGTCAACAAATTCATCCAAACCAATCATGGTATTTTGGATAAAAATACATAGTTGAATTCATCCAAACCAGACATGGTGCCAATAATTAGTACTCATGAAAAAAAGAAATAGAATTTTCCTAAAAGGAAAGGTGTCATTGTGAAACAAACCGAAATGTCCCTGTTCAAGATACTTGTGTTTTCCCCCCCAAAACCCTAGTGGTAAACTCCAAAGTTGCCAATTTTAGTAGACCATGAAGATGAAAAATTAAGGTTAAAAATCCATATGTTTATGTAAGTGAGAACCCTGCAACATTCCATGATCCGGGTCTGCTCAAGCATAAGGTCACTAAAGCGTTGATTCACCTTCCCTTAGCTTTAGATCCTATAATGTACTAACCCTAAAATTAAGATTTATTGATGACAGATTAGGTCTATAAATTTTAAGACTTGACACCTGATAAATCTTCCCTCTCATTCTCATTAATTAGTTCATTATATTTTAGTCTTTTATTTTTTTCACAATTCCTATGTTTTATCCTCGTATAGCCATGCCTCGTATATTAATTTTATAAAATAAAATTGGGCTTTAGGTCACCAGCTCACTTGAGTCGCCGCTTTAATGCAATCAAACAATAGAACAAAATATAGACACAGGTTAATCAAACCATAGTACTTGGAGAGAGAGAGAGAGAGAGAGTAAATATGGAGGATTCTTCATTGCTCCCAATATGCTATAAGGGTACATAAGGGTCAAAACCGACACCACTTGGCATGATGATCAAACAAATAATCCTCAAAAAAGAATTACCAAAAACAGCTTCGGTCGGAACAAATTTTTGTATTTCATTATCATAGTGTTTGCTACTCAGAGCTGCTGAGTAAGTCTTGAAATGGTGGGAACTCTCTCGCAGGTACTGTCATATGATGCTGTTATATACTAATAACATGGACCGACAGCTCATTTTTCCCTTCCTCATCAAACATCATATCATCTCATCATGGATGTTAGAGAGCGAAAAACAACCTCATCACAGGGGATTATAAGACCCATGTCATGTTTAAATCCGAACTCCTCTTCAGCTTGTTGAAGTAGGCTTTGGAATCCTGCGTTGGCCAACAAGGAAATAGGCACAATATATCTACTTCTGTTTTCTCCAACATAGACTGCGAAGTGGCCTTTCGGTACGTCCAGGGGAAGGCCTCCTACATCGTACCCGTTTCTCTTGCCAAAGCTTGAGCACCTCTTGATAATGTGCTTGAGTGTTTTTGCCTGAGAAGACTTGCTAGATTTTTCAAGAGCCATTTGCTTGATTAGTGTTTTGGTCTAAGACTTTTTTTAGCTACTAGGTAGAGAGGAGAGGAAGAGGGACTTGTGAAGGTGGTGGGGAGGGAGTGAGGACCTAGCGGAGTACTTATAGGGATATTAACACAGAGAGAGAGAGAGAGAGAGAGAGAGAGAGAAGGAACAGGGTCATGTGGAGTGTGGGGGCAAACTACAGACCAATGGTGTTTCTGATTTGTGAACGTAAAACGATTTAAGGGGTTTGATCCCACTGGACCTTTTGCTTCCCCTTAAGGCAAGGTGGACCTCTCTCTCTCTCTCTCTCTCTCTCTCAGTTTGGCAAGAAATTTCAGGTTCTCCAAAATTTTGTCTTGGTTTGACTATGGAATTCAATGTCCTCTTAGCATTTTGTCTGTATTGATAAGTTCTTATTCCGTTCCCAATAGCTTCTTCCTACGGGGCTTCTTCTCAGCCTCTGACGAGTAGAAGACAAGCACCATACCAACACCATACCCACCACTGCTCCAACTAAAATACATAAAAGCGCACATAAAAGTATAATCAACTGTACATGAAACCTACTGTTTCTCATATCCCTCCCATCATCTTTCTTGTGGGACACCTCTCCGATCATATTCACATTTTTTTTTCACAACTGGTAAATACTAAAGCTACATAAGAGATATCCACAAATCCCCTCCATCTGTTTCCTGGAATACAAATTGATAGAATTTATCAATGCTATTTAAATCTTAAATTCATATGGATGCCCCGAGATTAAGAAGGTGATTTGAGCCTGACACAAGTAGCTTACATAAAATCTCCTTATGATGCTACGAATTATGTCAGGGGGTTCCAAAGGTGAAGCCCTGACATACAGATTTGACCCATTTCACAATCCTATGCAACACCCATGGTTTTTGTGTGTCTATTGTAATCCTCTACAGTTTTGGTTTTGACACTTTCCGAGTTTTGGGTGTATCAAGGGTTTTGAGCAGCCACTCTTTTGCTCTCTCCATCCTTTGTACCTCTTTTAGACATGGTGAGTTTGCTTCTTCCTTCAATGGAGAACGTAGGCTAATTAACCGAACCGTTATAAAACATGTGAATACTCTTTTGATTGTGTTTGCTTGTTTTAGCAATGTCTTTTCAAACTTCTGCACGAGTCTCTTCTGTTTGGTACCTCTAGTTTTCGCACCAAATCTTTTATGTCTGTTAGGATTACCCCAGCACCGCATATCTCAAGTTTGGCTCCAATCAAATGACCAATAATCAACTAATATGTTCTTAATTAGGAAAAAAAACAACATTCTCCACATGGTGAATGCCATCAAAACTAGATTTGTAGAAGAGAATATCCTAAGACCAACAAATCACAACCTAAACATGTTATAGATTCCATCTGAAGAGCCAGGAAATAAGAACTTGGGCTCAAGTCATATTCATCGAGCAGCCATATAGGTCAGGCACAATTCAATAACATCAAGGTAAATGCTGTTGGAATATAATGTTATGAAATGGGAATATAGTCTTAGAAGATGGCTTCAACGCATGCAGCAATGCCACTTTCATTCCTACTGGCTATTACGTGTACCTGCCAAAAGTTTTGTCGTAGCTAAATAGTACCTACCTAATTGCACTGTAATCAAAATTGAATGCTAGCACGTTTTCCGTGCTATCACTTGAACACCAACACTGTAGATAAGGCCATAATACCAGTAACCCACCCATAAGCTGCCCCCGGCAGGCTTAAACCCCAGTCAGCCTAGTTCACAAGAGAACTTTTCCTAGCAAACTTGTCCTACTCAGCTGGTAGACTATGTTGAAAGTTTTCAGGCCACTCAAAATTAAGTTCAATGTAATTTTCCACCTCATCTCCTCAATCTTCACGCTTGATCTTCATTTTAATCTTCAATGGACAAAACTACTGCCTAATATAATTCTACTTCAGTAAAACACACTAGCTCATGCCATCAATGAACTTAAATTGTTAGGGCTGTAGCTACATAAGAGGACAGATGACCTTTTTTTTATTGCCATAAGTCTGAGCTTGTCGTGGCACACTCTACAGTCTTAATTGTCTTAAATTTATTAGGGTCAGGGTCCCAGTGATATAAAATAGTATCCCCTAGTCAAGGCTCATAGGATAAGACTTGGGATTTCCAACAGTTCTATGCTGTTTATCTTTTGAATGGAAAGAAATTCTTTTCCTAGTATATTTGTACCATTCTGCTTTGGGGTATTTAGAAGGGGCACTGGGTAATTCTTTTCTTGGACTTTCTGGTAATACTAAGAGAGATACCTTAATTCTGTTACGTGTAACACCATCTTCTGATACCCTTGACAACATCTTCTTCAAATGGCTAGTCCTGAGTACAGTTTTGGCAGGGAAAATGCCTTTCCCATCCGTATGTATGCACACTAGAGCCTCACCACTATCATGTTCCGAGAAATGTTAAAAAGGTCTTCATTAGTAAAAATATTTAAAAAAAAAAAAACCTAGTCAAGAAATAATTACCACGAGTGATCAAACCAAGGAATCCAGCAAGAAGGTTTCCCCACTTCTATTACTACTTTTACCAAAAATTGAGTCTTAGGCGTTTGTTACCCAGAAAGATGGATGTCTCCACCTTAAAGGACTCCCCACGTGGGCCTGCCAAAGCCTAAAAACCAACATAACCAAACAGACCAGATGTACACAGACAAAGGTCCTTCAAATAATGAGCACCACCAAGTACCTGTAACCTGGCTCTATTGACAAAAAAAGAGTTAATTCCCACGTTCTAAGGTTCATATCGCCTCTTCTAAGATCTATCATTGGCTTTTCTGTCTCTTTTGTTTCCCATTTGTCATAGTTCTCATTCAAAAAAAGTACTCCCCAAGGCCATGTGATTGAAAAAAAAAAGTGTGAAAACATTGTCATTCCAAGCAAAGAAATATAGCCATTATTGGGGTCTCCACTTATGCACCAGCTAACCTGCATGACTTTTTATTAAACCAAATTTAACATGGAGAGTCAGTTTCTCATGTTCTGTGAACAAAAAAGAGAGGGGGAAGATAACAAGTTCTAGGTTGATGGTCCATCTCTCTCGTACATCATTACCCAAGAAGGGGCATATTCTTATGGATGAAATTGACAGTGTCTTTTGACAAGCACATAATACCATGTCATTATCTATCCCTAACAAACACATGTTACAAAGGCAAAATGGTGAGACAGTCTTGCGGGGCATCTTTTAAATCAGCACATCATTATGTAGTTTTGGGCAAGTTATTTTGAACTTAAGTTTCCAGGAACTAGACCTTACCAGAATAGTTGGTGAGGAATGAGATAAATTTATACGCGTGAAGACCAGCACGTCTACTTCTCAAATCTGAGAGAAGGAATATTGGAACATATCACAGCCATGAGAAGTGCATCTGCAAAAAATGTCAAAAGGTCCAAAGAAACCGCACAATAGTTGGTACTCTTTATAACAAATGGCTACAAGATGGCTGCTGTGATGTAATTAGAGTCCTAGGGAGGAACTCAAACAACTATTTTCTATTTTTTGTCGTTGTTGCTACATGCATGTTCATGCAGGTCTTAAGAGCTCTCCAAAAACTATTAATCCTGCTAGCAGGAGGAAAAGGATGGCATTTTAAATTCTTCCACACATGCCTCCAACAAGTTCAGACAAGGACTTTCATTTAATCAAGTTTACATTCTGTTAAAAGTCCTCCCTCAGCAGCCAGAGGAAGTCATTCTTTTGAACGTGCTTATAAACAGACACTAAGCCGGACAAGCTTAGCTATGGCACATCTTCATACATTCAAAATCTAAGAGGGTGAACCATTGATTCTAATCAAATGAAAAGATGGTGCCATCAACCCTGAATTGACCGGAATACATGACATGTCCCTTAACTAATGATTCTAATCAAATGATACAATGGTCCCCTGAGAGCGCATAATCCTAATTTTGCAGTTAAAAATTAGTTAATCTCGATAAGAGGGTAGCTCCCAAAATATTTCCAATCAAGGGGATTTAACCAGCCATGTCAATGCTACATTCAAACTATTTTCTTGTCAACCATCCTGAATGACACATGGCCAATCAAGTGCCTAAACCAAAATAGCTTGGAAGTCAAACTATATTTTTAACTCTATAATTAGGATTTTCCCCTCAGTAAGCATCCAGCTCATGTTATCCGCTAAACTAGTACTATAGGGAAATGCTAGTAGTTCATGTCTTGTCCGTAAGACCAAGTAGGAATCACCAAAGGGAAACAAACAACTTACAAATCCAACTTCTTGTCACAAACATCATTGTGAAAATAAAGGGCGATGCCAGTTTCAAATTCACCGCAACCTGATTCTGAAAACTAGAAAGGCGGGGAATCAACCTCTCTTATAGGGCTCGCAAAACTAGAACGCAATTGAAACACAGCACGCTTTATCACCACACCCAGATCCTCATTTGTCGCCCCGCGGACATATACAGTCCATTTATGTGAATTAGTTCTGGTTTAATGAAATTTTAACGACATAGTTTTAAAAACTGTTCAACACAGTACACAAAAACATCAACTTTATCAAGATAAAACGAACTAAGTCGGTCGCCCTTTTCCCAAGCCAGAATGACAGTCCCATATACCATTGGAACATAAAATTCAACATCCTTCAATTTCTTACTCGAATTCAACATTAAAAAAAAAAAAAAGAAAACTAAAATAAAAATAAGAATCCTTAAACAATAGTATTCCAGTACATATCAAGGACGGGAATAGAATTATAAGTACCTTATGGGCATTGTTTTGTGAAGGACTTACCATATCGATATGCTGTGGTTCTTGGAGATGATGATTAATGGGCATTTCCACAAATTAGGGTTTTTTATTTTTTATTTTTTATTTTCTTTTTCGAAGATTGGGGTTAGGGTTTTAGTCTAGGCAGATGGCCCGGTTAGCCAAATTTGCCGGTACTTTAAATACGTCTCTCCCATTTAAAAGGCGTACCTTAATTTGGCGCGCTTCTTTAACCGAGTAAAACGGTGTCGTTTTATATGCTTGGAATTCTGAGGCACCATCCCGAGCCCAACCATTTATTTAAAAAAAAAAAAAAGAACCTGACTTTGAAATAATATGAAAAATGTTCAAAATGCTTGTGGTCAAAATTTTTGTAAAAATTACAATGCCTATTAACTTAACCAATAAATACTAAAAAAAATAGTATCAAAAAATTTAGAAATTGATTTTCATTAATATTGAATTTATGTGATTTTTAAATAAAGAAAAATAAGTAATACTTTATAAATCAAATAATAAGATCAATCGGACCAAATCTTACTTGATAATTCATATTGATATAAAATTAGAACCCTTAAATCAAGCAAAAAAAATAAAAAAAGGTTATCCCTTAGATGAAAATTCATCCATTTAGTTCAAACGCATTTTAAGTCTAGCAACAAAATAAAAACAAAAACAAAAACAACTTTCAGGGAAAAAGGGTTTTATGTACAAAATCAAGGATGATCTCGTTGACAATCTTCTCTGTAGGCATGGACCAATAGAGTTTCAGCCCATACAGGAAGGTGCAAGGACCTCACCCACAACGTGGATTGATTCCAACGTTGGATCAACAATAGCAGGAACCTGAGAACTGCATTAAACCTGAAAATTTTCAGAACCCAATGATCTAAAAGCGGAAAGAAAGCAAACCACATCAATGGAAAAAGCTGCTGGAAAAATAATGACAATAGTACAATGAACAAAGATCCACCACATCATTTACACAGTAAGAGAGGCATGAACACATTTTCCCCACGCCAACAAGAACTTGTTTGCAAAGCACGAGATAGCATTTAGCACGTTACGACTTTCATTTTGTTACCCAACACTGAAACACAATAATGTTCACTAAATAAGAAGTTCAGCAGCTCCTCTTCAAATGTTACATGGAAAAGAAATAAAAAATCCGTGACCCATCCTGATGACCATATCTCAAATGGGTCAGCCGGGAGGCTTCAAATTTATAAAGCAAACCAGCAGGGAGCCTACTACTTATTTGATCCACTCATGGCCATTACCTTGCATTGCTCGTTCATGGCCAAGAGCTGAGCCTCTTTCTTGTCAAGAAGAGCACTCAACCTTACATTCTCTTCCATGAGTTTCTGGACCTCAGCTTCCTTTTGCATCTTTTCTCCCTCCAGCTGTGTTGTCTTTGCTACTAACCTGCTTCTCAACAAAATTAGACAAATTAGAATCTGCACAAATCCCACAATCACAAATTTGCACAACCAGGCAGTAATTCTACCAAGATAAATATTTCTGCATAACACGTTTGTGATTCATTCCAATTCCTGCAGGTAGAGAAATAATGTCCCTTTTTCAAAAGGAATGAGCAGAATAACAAACTTTCGCAGGAGGGATGCTGAATACCGGTTGACAGTTTGTACATGTCAGCAGCAGAAGGCCACAGCAGTGCAATAAGGATTTCAAAGTCTACAAGCACAGCACACATAATATTGCTGCAAGGCGCCTCAACTCTTTCTTATCATTCAAAGGAAAAGAATTTACAAATATTGAATGAACATAAGTATCTTCCTACCCTAGGGACCAAGAAGTAGTCTTATGGTCTCATCAATTATTCTTTAAGGATCATAATGTGACATCAGACAAGGTGAAGTATTCTAGTGAAGAAAAGGAATCCAGTAGATGGAACAGAACATTCTAACATGAGTTCAGTGATATGCTTGAATAATGCTTGGTGAAGTGAAACATGCTTCTAAGTGCTTGTCTCTAGACATCCACTTAACTAGAAAACAGTTGTCGTGCAGAAAAGCTAAGCCAAATATGAATTTGATTTAACAACCACCAAATAGGAAACCAGCATTCCAGAACCATACGGCACCAGCGCAACAGTTGAATCAGAACTATGACTAAGATTAAGTCTTACCGAAATCAGAGTTTGCGTGCCATATACACATACTTTACTTTTCCCCCTTTTTCATTTAAATATTTGTTCTTGAACATCTTCGTTTCCGTGGAGAAGCAAACTCTCCGAATTCATGACCAACTTTTCCTTCAGTTATCTTACAATAAAAACGAGTTCTTCGATTGTAAATTGATACAGAGCTAAAAAGAATAAATTTCGTAGAAAGAGGGGATCCACAAGAAACAGAAAGTCAGTGTGAGAGAGGCAGGCTGTGATACAGGAAAAGGCTAACAGGGAGATTACAAGAAAGGAAGAGAGAGAGAGAGGGAGAGAGCATTAGAGAAGGATAAAAAAAATGCTATTAACACAATCTGTTTGAGAGGCTACTTTGCTGAGACACAGTTAAATATTCATGACTAATTAGAAAGAAATCTGTATCACAAGATGCAATGGAATGACAAAGAAACACATCTACATGATGAGTAGCAAACCAATCTGCTCAATATAGAAGGACAATATGAGAAAGGCAACAAGAAGATTCAAGAAAGAAGAAGAATAAGTGGGGAGATAAGGCCGGAGAAAAAAAGCATATTCTATAACAGAGACAACTTTGTTGCTACTAGTTGTACCTCAATACACCTCACTCAAAAGATCAAAACCACAACAAGAGGACAACATGCAATAAACAAGAACATTGCAGTTGATATATCTGTTTTAAGAAAATTACTGAAAATGTACTTAAAATGGTAATACATGCTACTAAAAAAATTACACAATAGTTACTCTGAGCCAATGCAAGACGATCTACTTGATAAATAACCATAAAATGCATGAGAACTCCCGCAATCAAGAAAACTATTGATACCAAGCTTGATTATTAAACAAGAAGAAAACAAAGATATTAACCTTTCAAAAAGCCTCTCATTTGTCTGGAATTGCTTCTCCGAAGAAAGAAGAGTCTCTCTCATACTGATGAGACTGCTAACATAGGATTTCAGAGATTCAAAATCCCGCTTCACACGACAAAGCTCCTGTTCATTTTCTGCAGCCCGTTGCCTCTGTCTAGATGTTTCTTCAACCAAATCCTCAACTCTCTGCTGCATCTCATTCAATACACTATTTGTACCCTCCGCAAATCTTTCCATCTCCTCCAATTTTACAGACATGTTCTCAATTTGGAGGGCCCTCTTTTTTATTTCTTCTTGTCCTATCGTTACTTTCTCTTTTTCTGTAGCAGTTTCAGATTCTGCCATTATGACCCTCTTAACAAGAGTTTCCATTACATCTGTAACCATTTGCACGCTATTGAGTATTTCACCAATGTAAGCTCCATCTTGTTCATCAAAGAAACCTTGTTTATCACAAAGACTGATCCACATTTCCTCATCAGGACTGTCAAAGAAAGAAAGATCAACACTCTTAGACCAACGGGACAGAGGTAGTCCATTTTTGTCAACAAGCCCCACCCCATCCAATTGTTTGATGCCACATGAAGTATGGGCTAGGTGAGGAACAGCCATGATTCTTGCTTTAGACTTCAAGTACGTCATCAAGGTTGCAGTAGTTTGGACTCTGCGCCAAAGAACATCTAACTCTTTCTTTGCCACTTCCTCAGACCCTTCTATACTAGCCTTAACCTCCATAAGTTTTGCTTGCAACACATCAACTTGGGATTGTCGCCTCTCCATCTCTTGCCTCCATGTTATGTGCGTCTCACTTAGCTGAGACCTCAAGGTTGACAAGGCAACATCGTCCTCTGCGGCCATCTCCTCTCAATGTCCTTAGATGTAAAAATCAGTCTGGTACACACAAAGAAGATGAAACTCACAACCAAAATCGAAACATGTGCATCACTCTCCCTTTTCTACCTCATATCAAAGAAGACAAGTGTTGTGAATTGGCTTGCTCCAATATGCATTAGAGCCTCAAGCTTAACCCATCTCAAATTTTAACACCAAGAAAACCATTATTCTTAACAGCATAGAATCTCATCTCAGCCTTTAATTCAAGATTTGGTACAACTAAGCTACGAAGTTATGAATAATATAAACTTCAATTTTTCCAAAACAAACTTTAGACGCAGAATATAAATGTAGCATAAGTCATTGGATCAAAAGAACATAAGAGAATCCCATTCTGCATCTAGAATCACCCTCAAATCACATAGGCAACCTCCGCATGCAAATCTTAATTGTGCCAACAAGATTAACAAAAGAAGTAATAAGAAATTCTATTTAGGATTATAAATACAAACTCAAAGAAAACTCCAGACAACATCAGGTACACATAGCACAAGCAGATGTACGGAGGTTTGTATACAATTACACACTTAAAACAGCAGCAAACTCAAAAACCCAACCTCAAAAATCAAACAAGCCCCGCAAAAAATTCCCACAAAAGTTCAACCTCTGAAAAGCATAAACATTCTTGACGAGAACAACAATAGTAACAACACAAATTAAAAACTTAAAGAACATCCATAAAAACCCGAAGATTTTCCAACCCAACCTATGAAAGAAATGTTCGAGCTCATTATGATCTTCTCAATACAACCCCTAAAGGAAATGAAATTGTTGGACTACCAGCAATACAAACAGGCATAAAAGAATAAGGGGGAAAAAACAAGAGCGCAAGAAGAACGTAAGATCAAGAAATTTAGGAAAATGAAAAGGATTATATACCAGGGTTTTCTTTTATGTGACCTTTGTGAATCGAAGAAATGGGTGAGACCTTACCTAGTAAATGAACCCAATTGGGGGGGTTTATTTGACTTGGAAGAGACGATGATGGTGTTTGGTTAGGCCATCGTCTTCATCAAAAGCACGCGTTGTGATTTGATGTCAGATTAGACTCTCTCTCTCTCACTCACAGCAATCTCTCAAAAGAAAGACAAAAAATAAAACATGAACAGCCAACGGAGACCAACGTACGATGGGTATGTAGGAAAGTAATTTCGTCTTTTAATTAGACCAATCAATCAGGTCGGTCGGGAGTTTGAATTTCACCACAAATAAAAGTATTATCAGAAATATTATCAGAAGAGATTCCTTTAATTGAGGCAGACTCCTTTAATTTAAATTAATTAAAATAAAATTTTAAATACAAAACAATAAGTTACTAAATAAAAAAAGAACAGCCAACGGAGAAGATGCTACCTTGTTTTCTTCCTTTTTATCCCCGTATTATCTCAAATTTGCTAATCCGATCCCTCAACTTTTCCCGTTTGTTTCTCTGTGATCGGCAAAAGGTGTGCGAACATGAAAGGATGGATCAACGTAGTAATTTTCAAAGGAAGTGAACCCTAATACCAAAAAATAATTTATTTAAATTATATTAATAGGATGGCTTTATTAAAAATTTAAAACTTAATTATATAATATTAAATTCATTTTATTATATTGTAAGTTCAATAATATTATCAAAATCATTGTTTAAATAAATGAATTGTTACATAATTCATAATCTCCAAATTCTAAATTTAAATCTAATTAGTAAAAATTGTTTATGAAAGTAAAATTATGAAGGTTGATATTTTTGATGAAATTGTAATGATAATCGGGATAATACAATTATTATTCAAATCGAACATTTTATATTTTGTGAAAACTCTTGTGGTAATATTTATATAAAAAATTCAATAAAAATAATAATTATGTGAAATTTAATTATCAATCCCGTCTGAGTAGACTCCCTCCACAAGAGTGGATGGAATTGAACTTGATTGGCATTAGCTTAGCTAAATTATTGGTGGGCGAGGGAAGAAAGGAAAGAAGAAAAGATAAATGTTCGATTAATGAATTTCGCATTTAGCAAGAGACTACATTCAAGCCATTGGAGGCTATTTTTTCCTGCAAACAAGCTATAGAACTTCAAACAAGAAAATCAGATTTCTGTTTAGTCAGTACCCATAAAGATCAACTTCATCATCTTGGTACAACTGCCACAATCCAACCATTCCGCATCTTCTCTGGGCATAAACTAAGGACCCTCTTGACAGAATGCAAGGTCCCATCGATAAAGACCGGTGCTGCCAATATGGGACTCATATATATACAAACTTGGGAAAATTGTGAAGAGCTTGCCACTTTCTATTATGGAGGCTATTATAATTAGATAACAGGTTGCTAATCAGATTAAATTCACTTTTTTTTTTTTTTTTAACTAATCAATTTTTAAAATTATATTTCAACTAATTCGGTTTGACTTACTATTCAACCCTCTTAATAGAATAACTTAACACACTGATATAATGACGAGAGCTCCCAGCTAATAATGGTGTAATTAGATCGGCTAGACTAGAAATATTAATGTAAAACAAAGTGGGTTGAACCACACAAGAGGGATGCTTCATATGAATGACCGGACCACAGAGGAAGTGGTAACTAAGTGTTTGTTTGATAGATTCTTTTTTTTTTTTTTTTTCTCTTCTGCTTATAATAAGAAGAAATCCTATTAAATAATAATTTTTAAAAATTTTAAGAAAAATTTAAAAAATAAATTAAAAAAAAAAAAAGCTTGCCACAAGTGCTCCAACTGCCACGTTTGGATTGGGATCAAGGGATTTCAGCAGTTTGAAACCATCTTCGCAGCCGGTTTTGGCATCGACAGGTATGGAAGCTCCCCTACGGTGTACAAATGGAGGATAGTTGCCCCGCACACCCAACAAGATATCTCATTCCCATCAGGTTGTTACTCAACAAGTAAATTGCTTGTAGTTATTTTCAAGTTAGAATAGGAACAAGGAAACATGCAAAGAAGCAAAGAAAGAAGGATGCAGAGCGATTTAATAAGTGAACAAAGGCAAAGAACAAATTAATTATAAGCCAACTAATATTATTCTTTTCTTTTTAGAGATTTCAAACTTGAACTTCTAATATGTATCCAAGAAAAATGCAGATCGCTCAAAATTCCATTGTTCCAAAATTATAAAGCCTTAATACTTGTATTTTAAAAAAATAAAATATAAACCCCACCATATATCACTTAAAAAAAGATTCATTTTGTCACAGGGACTAATAATAGAAAAAATATTTAAAAATATTTCCCCAAAAGATAAAGATAAAAAATCAGTAGATTTCTCAAGTAAATAACTTCAATATTAAAAAAACATTAAATAATTTTAAATAAGATTTTTTTTTTATTTTTTATTTTTTTTTACGTTTGACTTAATTATTAGCATTATGTATGTAATTCGAATACTTTTTTATTTTTTATTTTTTTTTATCTGATGTTCGAATAATATTCCTTCTTAAGAGGGCATTCACCACGAAAAAACGAAAATCCTTCCGCATCGAAACCCTCTCCCATCCTCCGCGGCCTACGCCTCTTGTTTCCTATTTGCCCCTCTCCACTAGAGGAGGTCTGGGACTCCTTGGGTATGTAGTGAATCTTTCCTAATCTCCCCTAAATCGAGCTGAGAGAGAGAGAGAGAGAGAGAGAGAGAGAGATGGGAGAAGGGAGAGAAGGAGACTGGGAGTGCAGTGGGTGCGGGAACAGAAACTACGCGTTTCGATCATTCTGTAATAGATGCAAACAACCTCGTCTTCTTGTTGATACTAAAACCCCTTCCGATTCTAAATGGCTTCCTCGTATTGGTGATTGGATCTGCACTGGTACTCTCTTTCTCCCTCTCTCTTCATTTAATCTGTTACGGTTAGGGTTCCTTGTAATTCACGCTCGGACCAATTAATTGTTTGTGTTTTCTATTCCCATTTTTCTAACTTCAATCCTCAATTGGGAAGCTGCCTTTTTTTTTTTTAGTTTTAAGGATCTAGTATTGGGATATTCGTGTAGGGAAATGGTCGATTGTTAACTAGGTTAATGGTGTGGAATTGTGTCTCCCAAACAGAATATTATAGAGATATGCAAAAGGGTGTGCAGCTAACGTATTGTGTAAAAGATTTCCACAAACATTATGTACCATCGTTAGGCCGTAGCTTTCTTGTGTTTCGTTTGGACCAAGGGAAAGGTGATGACTTTTTGAGGGAGACTAGTGTTCCTCAACAGGCTTAGTTCATTTTGTAGACCCCCTTTTCATTATTTTCCGGATAATGTTGTTGTAGCTACCTTGCCCTTCGATTGTGAGGATGGCACATAGTGGGTATAGTATCTAAATCTACGTTCCATAGACACTTTCAGAAATGAGCGTGTTATGAAAATATGCGAAAGGATGCTGCTGCTGGTTTTCATAAACATGGTGTACCGTGGTTAGACCATAGCCCTCTTATGTTTTAGTTTGGACCTCGAAGAAATGTGAGATTTTTGAGGGAGACTAATGTTCCTCAACAAGCTTAACTGAATTTTGCGATTGATGTAGCTGCAGCTACCTTGTTCTTGGATTGTGAGTATGGCACATAGTGGGTATAGTATCTAAATGTACGTTGTATGAGCACTTTCAGAAATGAGCGTATTATGAAAATATGCAAAAGGTAATGCAGCTAGTTTCATAAACATTGTGTACCATAGTTAGACCATGGCCCTCTTATGTTTATTTTGGACCTCGAAGTAATGTGAGATTTTTGAGGGAGACTAGTGTTCCTCAACAAGCTTAGCTGAATTTTGCGAATGATGTAGTAGCTACCTTGACCTTGGGTTGTGGGGATGGCACCTAGGGTATACTACACTTTCAGAAATGAGCGTGACACAATGTGATATGACATTTTGTGATTTATGATGACGTAAAACTTTTGTTTCTCGGTGATCTTGCTGTGTCTGTGCCATGTCCCAAGTCTGTGTCCATGTTTCTTGGGTCTGATCTCTACTTGAGTTGTTCTAGACCCAGTGAGAGCTGCAACTGGAAAGAGTTATTTAAACTTTACTATTGCAACACAAATAGAAAATCTGTTGAATATGGAGAAGAAAAGCTTACTGCATTTGGTTCAAAATATGCCCCTGATATCTAAATGCAAAAGGTTGATGTTAATGTTGCACATCTATCCAAAGACTTCACGCCATCTTACCATCCTTTTAATTCTGTAAGCCTGTTGCATTCTTGGAGAAGGAGAGTGTGATCATGGACTGGTTTGCATATCTAATATTTGGGGCTACACCACAGCTTTGTCATTTTCGGCCTTATTGAATGACATGACTCAGAACTTTGGCATGGCTGTATGGATTGAGGATATTGCCCTATTTTAAGGGGGTTAAGAGGAGGCTATCCCCATAGTAATCGCATCATCTTAATAATTGTTGTTTTGTGAATAGTTTTGGCCAGCAGGATCCTTCTACAGTAGTCATTACTGGGACCTCTCCTTTTGGGTCTTCACCATATTTACTGTTCTATGCGAAGGATATTTGTGTTTGATTGCAAACCGTTTACTGTCATTTTTGGCTTATATTCCATTGTCATCTTTCCAAATTCATATATGAGACTTGCCTTCTTATTTTATTGAAATACAGAACTTACTATACGTATGGGTTGAGTGTTTTGTGTTTTCTCCTGTGTGTGTATTTTCTTCTGGGTTGTGCTGGTTGGTGTGCGTTTACTTGGCTGGCTTCCTTTTCGTCTACATGGCTGCACTTTGGGTTGGGTTTCTATGGCAATGGACAATAGGTTGCACTAACAACAATTATGCGTCGCGAGAAAAGTGCAAAAAGTGCGGGCAACCAAAGGAAGTAGCAGCATTGCCAGCAATTGCAATGACAGGGGTTTCTCTGCCATCTTATGCACATTATTTTGTCAGGGCACAGGGAGGACCAGAACAGAAGATGAATGTTGGACTAATAGGCAACAATGCTATACAGCAGCCTTCTCTTCCTTTGAGCTCTAACTGGTCTGTAGGAGGTACTGATAAATATGGAGTTCAGTCAGCTCCCACATGGCCTTTGATTGAAAACAGTAATCCTGGGCTTTCACACGGAAATCCTGCAAACCAGATTCTCATGGTTCCAAAAGGATGGCGTAACGGTGACTGGATATGCAACTGTGGTTTCCACAATTATTCTTCTCGTGCACAGGTGTAATAATGTGCCATGAATCTAACATAAGTTTAACCATGGTCCACAAGATGTGTCATAAGACTTATAATTTCCATGATTTGTTGTTATCTTTGCAGTGCAAAAGATGTAATGCTTCTTTGCCACCAGGTACACCCATTGTTCTCTTCTTCTGGAATTTACTGTTCTCTTTCCTCATCATATGAATTCATAAATTTCCTCTCTGATTCTCTTACCTCATTATATGAATTCGTAAATTTCCTCTCTGATTAATGGTAGTCTTAGCATGGACAGTATGAAAGCGCAGCAAGTGTAATTTTACTTGGTAGCTCAAGTTTGGCTTCAACCTCTACATTGGCCCTGTTACTTTAATATCTTGAACCCCCTTCCATGGGATAGATTCTTATCCAGTTTGTTGGTTGGAGCTAGAATTAGTTCTTTGTTGTTCTCTCTGATGGTTTGCCCATGCTCTCTCTCTCTCTCTCTCTCTCTCTCTCTCTCTCTTTTTCTGTTGTTTAGCTCTTGGGACCAAGCGGTTGGCATCAGATGACCTGCTTCATGAGTGGGATAACAAGAGACTGAATGCAGGATATGTAAGTAATGGTATTCTTTGATTGATTATGTGATTAACATGATTGTTGTAGTAACTCTGGTTCAACATCTCCAAACAAAAAGACAAATGCACCACGGCAGTCACTTGTTGCTTTGGAGCCAACAGCAGGATTTGGTGGTGATCAGAAGGTTGGGATTTCTGCCTCATATCCATCTGGAACCTCCATTACAACTCCAAGTTTGCAAATGATCTTGCAGTTGCCACAGGTGTCAATGCCACCGACTCTTGTTGGGAAAGGGTAAGTACACATTATGCCATCTTGTCTTGCAAACATTGAATTTATAATTGGGCTCTCACAGTCATGTCATCTTGTCCACTGATAAGCTAGACTACAATCATTTTTTATCTCACTGTCATCACCCCGTGGATCAGGGGTTGTGTGGGGATTTCCTATAGTACTATCATCCTACCATTTATTTGGTAATAACCTTATAAGTTGAAAATCAAGCTTCACCATTCACAGTTTGTAATTTTAACTATTGCGGTTACATACAATATGATATAACCACATGGGTGGGAAATATAATAATCAGAATGCATGGGTTAGTGCTGAAAATGAGTCTCAGTTAGTTATTTGAGTACACTATATTCTGCAGCTTGATAGTTAAATGATTGCTTTTGCAACTAATATTTGTCATGCAGCTTGATAATTAAATGATTGCTTATGGCACTAATATTTGTCATACTTTTTACACTTCTGCCATGCAGTGCAAAGCAATGGCGTAATGGAGATTGGATGTGCACAAATTGCAACAACCACAATTTTGCATCAAGGGAGCAATGCAACAGGTTAGTGTACACAATTCACACTGTTTATTTTCTTCCTTTTCCGATATTTGTAATAAAAACGGATGCAGACCTGTGGCTATCTTAGTAATAATAATGTCATAAACATCATCTTCTGCAGGTGTAAAACCCAAAGAGATGCTCTTGCTCAGCCTGTCAGTGTTGGATAGCTTAAAAATTTCATGGGCATTTTGGGATTTTTTTGTAGGTTTTACTGGTAATTCTTGAGATTTTGTTGGGGATATTTTACAGGCTTTTTTTTCCCCCTTGATTAGATATTCATTTGAGAGTGCAGGATTTATCCTAAAATCCACATTCTGATGTATACTACATTACAGTATATTTGAAGACAATTTACCCAAAAACTATATGTGGTGTCGCATATTTTCATAAATGTGTAAGATCTGACTCTTATCAATTCTGTCATGGTGAAGAATGTTGAATCCCAGAACATTTGCTCGTCTCCTCTCTCTCTCTTTCTCTCTCTCAAACACTAGTTATGCTAAATGCTGCAGGGACCTGGAAATTCTAAGTTGAGAAGAAAGAGAGTCAATTTTACAGGAATTATTTATAGCATACTGTCACTCAGGAGTGTACAAGCCAAATTGAAGTTGATGATTCAAAGGTGTTCCATCCTCTCCCCAAAATGTGGTCACCTTCTTCCCTGCGACTTTGGCTTTGTGTGTACATATATTTGAAGATTAAATATATAGTAG
Organism: Dillenia suffruticosa; assembly: GCA_033439265.1. NCBI lineage: Eukaryota > Viridiplantae > Streptophyta > Magnoliopsida > Dilleniales > Dilleniaceae > Dillenia > Dillenia suffruticosa. The sequence goes on along the minus strand of JAVTVX010000012.1, from coordinate 916,977 downwards.
ACTACTTGAAAATGGAGGTAGGAGAGAGGGGAGGAGTATCAAGCTGGTACAAGTTAAGAGAAGGGCCAACAAATCTGAAAAGTATCCAACCTCCAATCACAATGAAAATGGAGGCATAGGCAAACTTGTTGAGCCAAAAAAGCAGCCCTTTTTCTCCCATATACAGTTCCATAACCTTCTCACCAATAGTCATGCTGTCCCGGTCCTTAGGCGGAGCTGGAGTTGTTGCCTTCGCTGATTGTACTCCACTCCCACCTCCTCCAAACTCTTGCTGCTCTCTCATCCTCCTCCTCGACCCCCTTCGAAACCGAACTTCCACCATGTCTCGTGGCGCAATGGTCAGTGGTGGTGGTGGCTGAGTGTTGCCTTCTTTGTCACCGCTGCTGCTGCCACCTGTGGAAGTATTGCTGTTGATGGGAGTGGCTCTGAGACGCTGGTCGGTCCGGGTTGGGAAGCCATGGAAGTGTGCTGTAATGAAGGGCTTAATGATGAGTGAATGCATCGTCGTGCCTTGGTCGAGTGGATGAGGTTGTGTTTCTTATCTCTTTTATGACACCTTCGTTGGATTTATGGCCCTACTGAGATGATTGCTTTATTAGATACTAATTAAGTCATTAGCAAACAATACCCATAAAAATGCTACCATAGTTTTTGACCATATTGGATATGAAGACACTGATAATAATTATTTAGGCCCTGCCCCATTTTTGGAATTTTACTTTTAGGTAGGCCCTTAGATGATTGTCAATAATGTGGATGTGGGTTTGTGAAAAGTCCTTGTCCATCCCTTGACACACAGACGTAGCAAGTAGCTCATTAAAAACTTGTGACTTCCCTTGATAACGACTTGGTTTAACTAAATCACTTCGATTAATCAGATGAATTTAATACGTAAATGATCTAAAATAAAAAAAATTAAATTAAATTAATTTAAAATAGCCGTTTTATTTTTTCAAATTTCCGAATTAAGATGGAATTGAGCCCTTTTAGCACTTATTTTCTTTGTAATCCTAATAAATAATTAAATCGTAAATTGTAATAATCTTTTGGGACTAGAAAAAATGTTTAGAAGAGTCGATTTTTAAATTAGATTGTATAATTGATCAAATCAGATTATTAAACTTTTGAATAATGATAATCAAGTATAAAAAAAATATTAAATATTTGAAACAAAACGGTCCCCCAATATAATTTGGCTGATTTGAAATAGCTATATTATTAAAGGCCTCATGTGCATATTCCATCTTGGCATACATGATGGTGGGCACAGCATCTATGGTCTCTCCCACTGTCCTCTCTAATGATTCCCAAAAAAACGAGACTAGAGAGCAAAGAATATATGCTTGGCCAAATTAGAACAGGGCAGAAAAAATGGCACGATATTTGAGTTGAGGAGAGTCTGGGAAGAGAGGGACATTCTTGTTTGCAACAAGGGCACAAGATTTGAGTTGAGCATATATTTTAGTTTGATGGGGGAAGAGAGAGAGAGAGAGATGGCCCACTATTGATGAGAGAGAATAGAAAAAAATAGAAGAGTAAATATTTGGCAGACAGCAAGCAATAATAGCAAGAGGTAAAAGATAAAAGATTAAGAGTAAGAATAAATAAATTATCAATCGAGATAAAAAAGAAAAAAAATACTAATCGATTGACACACAAGAGGGAAGGATAAGTAGAGCAAAATATCGAAGATAAAAAGGATAAGAAAGAGAGCCACGGAGATATTTAGATATTTTGAATTTAAAATTTAAAAATAATAAAAAATAATTTGAAAAAATTAACTCATAAAATAAATTTTATAATAATTAAATTGAATTAATCAGATAAAATTCAGATATCGATGATAAAAATAAAAAAAAAATCACGGAGATAAGACGGTAATTTGGTCCGGAAACAATAATAATTTTATAATAAATTTTAAAAAATTTATTATAATTTCTAATCTTGATGTGTTTTAAGAATTTCTAAAACTTTAATTATAGAAATTCGTCTTTACCATTAAAAAAATTTAGAAACTCTCAAATTCTATAATTCCAAAACGGCCACCAACTGAAAATACTTCCCTTCTAAGTTTACAAATCCAATATTCCTAAAGTTTCCAAATCCCATCCAGACCCCTCCCTTTGTAACCGCGACTCGTCTATTGCACAACTCCACTCTCTCTCTCTCTCTCTCTCTCTCTCTCTCTATTGAGTTTCGATTCTTCAGACAGCGATGAACGATCGACGATCCAGAAGAGAAGAAGACCCGTTTCTTCTCAAGTACAGCGATTCGGAGCTTCAAATCGCGTCGGAGTTTCTCTCCACTTGGCTCCCTTTTCTCTCCAGAGGTCTCTGCACTTGCTGCGCTCATAATCTCTCCAATTCTATTCGATCTCTTGATCCTGGTACTCTCTCCCTCTCTTCCCCCTCAATTATATGGTTTCTTATTTTGTTTTTTGTTTTGGGTTCGTAGAATTTATTTTTGTGTATTTAGAGTTTTTCTATTGATTATTTATTTTAATAATAATCTATGACTTGTTTCTGGGATTTCCTGGTTCGGATTTGGGTTTTTAATGATTTTTAAGGGTTTTTTTTTATTTTTTTATTTTGGGTTTAGAGATGACTTGTTAATGAAGTCAAGCATTTGGTTGATTTTTTCTCTCTCTGAAAAGAAGAATTCATGATTTTCCCTGTTTGCTGATTTCTTATTAGGTTTGTCAATGATGTAATATTAATTTTAGTATTTATTTGATTTCTTGTTAATTTAATCATGGTTTTAAGGTTTGTTCTTATGTTCTTACCGAAGTAAATGAAGTGATTGTTGCGATTTTTGGCCTTTTCTGGTTAAGATTAGTTTTTTTTTTTTTTTTTATTAATGATATTAATGTTAACTTTAGGGTTGCGGTGATTCTTTTTTAACTTATCGTCTTACTGGAATGTGTATTGTCGTTGTGATTTTCTAGCAATTGAGGTCATATTGGACCATTACTGCTGATTCTTATTAGGGTTTGTAAATTATGTTAATATTAATTTTAGGATTTATTTGATTGTTTGTTAATTTAATCATGGTTTTGATGTTTGTTCTTACTGAAGGCAATGTTCCTTCCCTTGGGGGGGGGGGTAAGTTTTTTCTTTTTCTTTTACTTTTTTTGTGACAATGATTGCCTTTCAACTTCTGTTCTTATTGGCGTGGTTATTTTGCTGTGATTTTGTAGCAATTGAGGTTGATATAGGGCCATCACAATCCGGTGAGAAACAGACTGGTTGTGGGTGTAATGGAAATTGCAATGCGAATTCTGGTGGGAGTTGGAAAGATGATGGGCCCGACAGGAATTCAATTGGTTGTCAGAAAGATGGGGATGATACTAACTCATTATGTAGCTGGAAAGATGGCAGCAATGAGTGGTCTGAACAGACTACTTTGGCTGAAGTAGCATCTGATTCACAATTGGTTGATTCCCCAAGTGTTCGAATGTCATGGGCTGACATGGCACAGGAAGATGAGTTAGAACAAGATCAAGAAGAAGATGAGAAAGTGAATAAGTCAAACAACCAGTTCTTGGTTGATGGGCAGATTGCATTGCGAACGGGTGGGCAGGGAGTTGGACCAAGTGTCAAGCCAAAGGTAGAATTGCCAAGAGAACAGAGGGAGTATATTCGTTTTATGAATGTGAGGAGGAAGAAGGATTTTGTTTGTCTGGAGAGAATTGGTGGAAGGATTGTTAACATTCTTGAGGGGCTTGAATTGCACACAAGCATTTTCAGTTCTGCAGAGCAGAAGAGGATTGTTGATTATGTTTATGCTCTTCAGGAGATGGGAATAAAAGGCGAATTGAGAGGTATATCATTTGATCCTACCGTTCCTTGATATATGCTTGTTTGGCATGTTTATTTGTATTTGCCCTACCTCTTTTCTTGTTATAAGAGCTATTATGTCTACTAACTTCACATGAGCTTGAGTGCAACACATTCATTACAATTGAAGTTGCATACGGGTGGGAGTCTATTCTGAGAGATAGAGTACAGACATCAATATGATGGTTTAGATACATTCATTCAGGTGACTTGATTTTTATGTCATCTTACATGTGCACAAGAGCGTTGGTTGTGCCTGCCGACTTTTGGAGTGTTCCCACTCCTCTCCCTTGCTTTCTCTCTTCTCAGGTTTCATGTCTCGTTCCACATTACATTACAATGGTCAAATACGCATATGAGTTGTAATTGTGTTTGTGCTTATCGATCTGGTCAGGCATAGACAATATGTTTGATATATACTTGGTAACAGAAATCCATACTTAGAATTATGATATGAATTTGCCCTGGTGGAATCATGATAATCTTTATACGAAAGTGTTTCATGTGTAGTTTCATTCCCTTCATCTGTGAATAGTTCTTTGCACAATAAAAAAGATATTCAGGTAAACAAATGCCCCTTTAATTTGCCCTCAGATGTCACTATCTTTCAAAGTTCTGGTTACCTTGACCATGTGTATGAACATTTAGTTTGAGGTGACCAGCAGTGTGGTACCAGCTGTTAAACAAAGCAGCAATCTAATTAGAAGCGAAAGGAGCCCGATGGGGAAGAAATCCATTGCTTAAGGTGCTGGGAACCACAAAAGTTCTCATAAAAAATAAGGGAATTAAATATTAAATGAATATCCTTCCATCATCTTAACTGTTTTAGGTCTTACCAAATGAGTGGTATTCTTAAGAATGGTGTTGATCTTTGGCTTGAGTTTATGTAGACCTTGGTTTAATGACACCTGGCATCATTTTAAATTGACTGCTTATCATTATATATAATATATCATGTAATTTTTCAACAATTTATTTTTTGAATATTTTGATTATGGTAATATGTTGGGTTTTTCTTTCTTCCAGATCGTACATATAGTGCACCTGTAAAGTGGAAGAGAGGAAAAGGCCGCGTGACAATTCAATTCGGTTGCTGCTATAACTATGCAACGGTACAAGTCTCTTAATACATTCCACTGATTTTATTCCTGAGTCATGCTGAAGTAGAGATGTGCCAATTTGATAGTTTTGTACTATCTTTGAGGACTGCAAAACGTTATACATATGAAGAAAATTGAAGCTCATGATTTTAATATTATTTGACAGGATAAACAAGGTAACCAACCTGGTATCTTGAAGAATGAAATTGTTGATCCCATTCCGCATCTTTTCAAGGTGATTATCAAGAGGCTTGTTACATGGCATGTTATTCCTCCCACATGTGTACCCGATAGTTGTATTGTCAACATTTATGAAGAAGGAGATTGTATACCGCCTCATATTGACAACCATGATTTTGTCCGCCCTTTCTGCACGGTCTCATTCCTCAGTGAGTGTAAAATAGTCTTTGGAACAAACTTGAAACCTGTCAGTGATGGAGAGTTTTCAGGACCAGCTGCAATTTCATTGCCCATTGGGTAAGGGTTTGTTTCCCTGCTTTATGCCTTATGTATGTCGATGAATAAATGCATGAATTTGTAGTTTCCTTCACATGTATGGAAGACACCTATTAAATAGCCTATTGCTTTCTAGGTCTGTTCTTGTCTTAAACGGGAATGGAGCTGATGTGGCTAGGCATTGTGTTCCTGCAGTTCGAACTAAAAGGTAAATGATGTCAAATTTTGTGCCAGGTGCTTTAATTTGCTGGTAGAAATCTCTGTATTTTAAATAGTGAACTAATCTTCCCTTATATCTTCAGGATTTCAATTACATTTAGAAGAATGGAGGAAGCTAAACGACCTGTTAGTTATGCACCCGAGCCTGATTTAGAAGGGCTTGTACCCTTGGCCTATGGTCGGGACAAATCAAAGAAGTTGAGTTCTCCAAAAACCCAGCGCTGGGTAAACAAGCAAGGAGTTAGACCACTACGAGATGGTTCAGCAGCTTTCAGGAATTCTTCTGGGAAAGTTGGTTTTAGGTCAGAGCCTGGTCTGTGGATAGAAAGGGGACCTGCTAATAGACGGAGGGTTAGAGTGAGTTTGGGAGATGGAGCAGTGCAGTAAGAACAATCTCAGTAAGAACAATCTGAATTGCAGTCTTGATTGGTGGAGGAATGCTTGCAATGGCATGTACATGGCCTAATAGTTTGTACCACTTGATTTTCTGATGCCTCCTTAAATTCTGTGAGAAGGGATGAGGAATCTCCTAAATCGAAGTCGATTTTCCGGTAATCTAGTAAAAAGCTTGTTTTTGATTATCGTTATATGTTCCTCGTGATTTTACTCTGTGAAGGAGCCGAGTTATTCATTGTCCATGATTTTATCATGCTGTACATGTATGCCTCTACTTTTCTCATGGTGAATTTGTTTGGTAAGTTGAAATTTTGAATTATAAGAGAGATGCAAGATTGTATCGTTTTCATTTTTTTTTTCTATTTCTGACTTTAAATAATGCAGTGTGAGAAAAGATTTTGTACTCATATTTCTATGGCTGGTCTAGCTTTTCTCTGTAAGCTGATTTGCCTTGGCCCCAATGCTACTTGCCATGGCTAATGAGTGTTCATGCTAGTATTTGTGTTTTGTTTTATTTTCTCTTTCATGGCAGTATGATGGTTGAGTAACACAGCTACAAGTGTTTTTTTTTCTTTTTTTTTTTTATTACTATCTCAAAATTCTGGTATTTGCAGAATTTGATACTGGTAGTCCAGGTGTATTTGGACAACTTGATCATAATATATCTTATGGTTGTGTTGAACATGGGTATATGGCAATTATTTTGTCTTTTTTTGTAGCCTATTTGTGGTAGAATATAAGAAGCATGGCAGCACCATTAAGAGATCAGTTCAACCTCTTTTTCTGTATCTGGAAGAAAAAAGCAATTATCATACCAAAATTCCAATGCAAGACATATGGTAGTTCAGAGATTCAACTCTGAAAAGTTAGAGATCAGCTCAATGGACAATGGACAATAGACATTAGGTATTTGATCTTTTAATATGTATATATTTTTTTTTGTGCTTGATCGATCTGTGTGTTCGGAATTATATCCCGACTAATTCAATTCAAGCTACTGTTAGACCATTTTTATGAGGAGTTTTTCGAATATAATTTTTTTTTAGTTTTAAATTTTGAACTCAAGTTTAAATTAAGAGATTCAGTATCTTTGTTTTTTTTTTGTGGATTCATAGGAGCTCGAACTCGAGCATGTTACGTGAGGGAAGGGGAATGTGTCATTTGAGCTGAAGTTCGTTGGCGAGATTTAGTATCTTTTTCATTAAATCAACTGTCTGTTGATAGATCATTTAATAAATAAACATTATGTTAGTTGATCATTTAATATAAATATACATTGTAATCATAATCTAAGTTCATTTTATAAGAAAATTTAACTTTTACCCTTAAAATTAAATTTATATTTTTTATTAAAATGTATATATTTAATTTGTAAAGCACCGTATCTAAAATAAGATAAAATTCAATTAACACAAGATGAACTGAGCTTGTATTTTCAGACGGTCAACATGAGCATTTAACGAGACTAAGACAGATCTTAACCTAGTAAAACCAAGAGAACCAGGATTGTGGTCCATCCCCTTGTTCAGATGTACAACCTAGAAAGCCCTAATTGCACCAAATCATGAGTTGGGGGTCCACTCTAGATGGCCCTAAATCCCTAGTACCTAGACTGAAGGAAAAACTTAACATACCCCACAACATGCACGGCATAAATCGAAGTAGAAGTTTTTAGTATTTTTTTATATAAAAATAATACATGAGAAGTGATCTATTTTAAGCAACTTTGATCTCCCCACTCGTTTTAAATATGCAATTTCATCCATGGAGAATCAAAAACCCAAATTTTTTGTCTAAACAGAGAAAGGGAGACCCCTGAAGCTAAGTCTTGCTCTTTTGGGCTGGCTAGTCTCTTTCTAAGGGTTAATGAGAGAGAAAGCAAAAAAGTAAAAAGACCCAATAGAAGACTAGCAAGCAAGAGGGGAGGGGGAGAGGGAGAGAGAATGATATCTTGAGAGATATGGGAGAGAAATAAAACATGAAAAAGGATGATTACCCGAAAGAAAAGGGTGTGTACCACAGCGGCTGGAGGGCTCTTGGGAGTCTCTCTTATGAGGTAAGCAACTCAGCCTCAGGATTTTAGATAAGAGACAGATGGGGAGGGAAAGGACACATAGACCCTTTTGCACTTCACAGCCTAATCAAAGTCTCTTTTTAACTTTTTTAAACTTCATCAGCAGGAAGAAATTGAAAGACCAGTGACAGTTGCAATTGAGCAAAATTTATTCATTTTTAAATACCACTCCCGCTATTTGTCATTGAGAGAGAGGGGCAGGCAATGTAAATGCATGATAGGGAAAGGATATCTCATGATGGTAGTGTCAAAATCAAACAAATAACACAATCCAAAAAGTAGAGAGAGAGAGAAGACTGCACTAGTCAGAAGTTTGTATGAGAAAAAAGGAATGAGACTGTTACAGGTTGAATTCAAGGAGAACTTGGATATTTCTATTTTCCAAAGTTTCTTAGCCTCGGATTTTGAAAAAACTTTAGATTATATTGCTGGCAGCTTGCCTTTGCAAATGACAACAATAATAAATAAAATAAAAATTTGTGGCACCTCATTAGCTAAGATTTTTCCTTTCTTTTTCCTTTTTTTTTTTTTTTAATTTTCTTGAAAAACTAGTACTAGGTAGGAGAAAATAGTTTCAAAAACCTAAAACTTTGTAATACGGAAGAGCAATTTATGCCCCAAAACTGGACCATCTTAGGGATTGTTCCATTTTACGAAATTTCAAGATTAGCCAAAGCCCTTGGACTTTATGAATAATGGAGGATATAGAAGACTATTTAAGGTTTTTTGGGAGAAAAATTATTAATGCTAACTGATAATTTTTTAACACTTTTAAATGTATAACAAAGAAAAATGTATTGCTTTTTTAGGACCGATACCCTTATCTTACCATATGCTTCTCAAGCTATTATGGTACTAAAAAAAGCATTTCCCTGCGGAGAAAACATAGAAAAGCAAATCAAATGGTTGCAACTTTGTGAAGATCAATTAATCCCTTACAAATTTTTTAAATCTTAATGATTGCAAAACCTTCCGCATATGCCTATGAGTAGGGGAAGTTTTTTTTTGTGTAGATGTATCTATTATCAATTGGTATATGAATTATTTGACTAATATGATATAAGACTTATTTTAAAGATTAATTATTTTAATATTTATTTTTTTATTCTTAAAACACGATATTTACCGAGGGAGTCCGGTGAAACCAAGGGAGGTTGGTTCAGAAGGTATTTCAATAGGAAGACCCGCAGGAGAAAGAGCACTTCTATGTTGATGGCACGGTCTCTCTCTCTCCCATTTATATTCTTAGGCAAGTACAAAAAAGAATATTTCATATAGTCCGTGCATTAGTGTCCTAGTTACTATTTATTAAATTAATTTATACTGAATGTGAACAGTCTTCAATATTAGACGTAAAGAAGTTCATGAAAGCATCAATCTCATTGCTTATCATTCATTCATTCGAGAAGAAGAAAGGAGAAAAGAAGAGAAATTAAAAAAACTTCTTTGTCCTCTCAACATCCATCTTATATCATCTTCATCATTATAGTATGCCTGTCCATGTTCTCTCTCTCTCTCTCACTCATTCAAGCCTCTTCGCTTATGCATTTTGTCATTCATTTTGATTCAAGCAATTCCTCTGAAAACCTTCCTTTCTATTCCCTCGTTTGTCCCTACCCTTTTTATGAACCTCTTATCTCTGTCAACTTCAGTCCTTCTCTCTCAGATATGTCATTGATATCCTCTCCCATGTGACACCCCCCTCCCCCTCTCCTCTCCTCTTCTGTAAGCATAACCTCTCAAACACATCCCTCATCTCTCTCTCTCTCTCTCTCTCTCAAGTGGGTGTGTTCAATTTGTATTCTTTCCTTTGTTTTCTTCTCCTTTTTTTCACTCTGTCAAAATGGAAACTCAACAACAACAGCACCAAAATGAAGATCAGATGATGAGTGGAGGAGGTGGGAAAGCAAACACTACTAGTTTAAGTAGTAGTTTATGTAGGCAAAGCAGTACAAGGTGGACACCAACAACTGACCAAATAAGAATACTAAAAGATCTATACTACAACAGTGGGATTAGGTCTCCTAGTGCTGAACAAATTCAGAGGATCTCTGCTAGGTTGAGACAGTATGGCAAAATTGAGGGCAAGAATGTCTTTTATTGGTTTCAGAACCACAAGGCTCGTGAGAGGCAAAAGAAGAGATTCATTCATACTCCCAATACTAATCCTAATTCTACTCCCAATCCTGATCATCACATGCATCAAACACCACCACTACCACCTTCTTATGTTGTTCGGAAAACTTGTGCTCAAGACTCATTTCACACCACCAACAACAAGTACCCCCCTAGTACCATCACCTCTGGTTAGTACTTTTGATGGATCTAAGATATTTTTGAGAATTTCTTTCTGGGGATTCTCTCTCTTCTCTCAAAAGGGAACATTTTGATGATTTTCTTCTGCAGGAATTTCATCTGTATGTACTTCAACAGGGGTTGTTGGTGTAGGGCAGATGGTTGGTGGCGTTGGATATGCATCAACGACAATGGAGAAAAGCTTTAGAGTAAGTACTAATTAGCTAATTATATACAAAAACACAAAAAGGAGGGATTTATATCTTGGCATATGTTGGGAAAAAGTAGATTTATTGCTTCTTTTTTTTGTATAGAAAAAGAGAGACAGGAAAAAACAACATAAATTGTTATACTACATAGTACCCCACTTTTGAATCTAGATTTTATGCAACACAATGGTCTTTTTACTAAATTATTAGCCAAAAAAGAGGAAGAGAAGGGTGGTGCTTAACTTTTGTAAAAGACAAAAAATAAAAAATAAAAAGGAAGACCATCTTCTATTTTGCCAAAAAACCTGTCCCACCAAATCATATACATCTTGTATTCCAGGATTGTTCTACAAGCCACAACTTTGGGTGGGCAAGTGTTGATCCCTACACTTCATCATGTAATAATCTTTATGACAAGAGAAAATTATTGGTTGAAGAAGAAAATGAAGAAGAAGAAGAAGATGAAGAAGAAGATGGTGAAGAAAGAGCACCAGAGCTTGAAACTCTCCCACTATTCCCCATGCATGGAGAAGATCAGATCAATGGTTTTTGCAACATTAAGCATCATGATTATGGTCATCACTACTATTCTGGCTGGGATCATTCTGATGAGTACAACGGAAGCTCTTCTAGAGCTTCACTTGAACTTACACTCAACTCCTACATCGGGAGGTCTTCGGATTAATCAAATCCTATCTGATAATCATGTTATGCTGTTCCCATTCCATCATCGCTGATCATATTTTGATGTTATGAAGTGCTTATGTGTCTTCTAGCCTGATTAGTCAAGTGAGGTTGTGCCCAATGGTACTTGAAAATGCTTTGTAACTTGCGATGGACTTCTAATCTTAACTTTGTTTGTCATTAGTAGAATGTTCTTGGAATGATAATCAAATAGGAAACTTTTTTTCTGAGTGTTTGTATATATTTTCGTATGATTTGTGTGTATTACAAAGATAAGAAGGCAGTGACTGAGAAACAAAAAGCTTGTTCGGGCAAACTAGACTGTCTTAAATTTTGGATGAGTAGATAACTCTTACTAGCCGGTCTTAAATTGTAGAGAGAGAGAGAGAGAGAGAGAGAGAGAGAGAGAGAGAGAGAACTTGAAGGAAAGGGTATACAATGGCATGGGCACATCAACATCAAGTTAGGATATAGTCGAGTCAGTTTTCAATATTATAGACTTAGGGTGTGGCTTCTAATCTATTGTGTATGCTAGTCCAATCCATGGCTAGAGAGCCACCTTAAGGTATTAAAGCATAACCAGAATTCAGAAGAGCAAGTGGACAGTTTTTGTATGTTGATGAAATTTGTCTTTTCCCCTCTTCTCTCCCATCGTTTTTGATGGGCTCGTGTTGGAAAACTTCCTTTTATGCCTTCAAGATAAGGCATGGAAGTCCAAGCTATGCCTCCTGGAGGTGCATTGCCAACCAACTATGATAGAGAGGGAGAGTATTTGTAAGAGTTTTTCAAATTTTTATGACAAGTAATCATAAATAAAATGGTACAATCTAATTCATGAGATCATTATATAAAAATATAAAAATAGATAAAGTAATTGTACAAAATAATATATAACGAAAAATGGCCTAATTATAGTGCAAAATGGGTTATCTCAAATTTTAACAAAATTACTCATAAAAAATACCTTTCTAAATGTTTTATTCAATTTTTTATGACTTAAATAATACTAACAAAAAAAATATCCATTCTAATTCATCAGAATATTTCATAAAAATATAAAATTCCATTATATAACTAAATAAAAAATAAAAATTACTAATTATAGAGTGAAATAAATCATCTCAAATATAATAATATAACAACAATCAAACTTTTATTCTACTGAATAGTTACACCTTTTACTCTATTTCATATCATATGATTTTTTTTCACGATAATAATAATTAAATTTTTATTTTATTAAATGAAATAAATAATGCTGAGTGTATCAAGAACTCTTTTGTATTAAGATATTTGAAAAAATAATTGTCAATTAAAAAAAAAAAAAGAAAAATTTGACCACAAAGATACTAATAAAAAGGAATCTGCTTCGATAACAGACGAAAATTTTGGAAGATTTGCCAATGATATGTAAGAGAAAATGTGACTCACAGCTCCCAACGAAAAAGAAGAAATGATGAAATTGAGAAAATAAATTAAAAAAGAAAAAAGAAAAAAGAAAAAACATGCCCCTGACCGTTATGATAGACAAGACAGAGCAAAAGCGTATATTTTGAAGTTTGAACCTTCAAAACCCCCCATATCACACAAAATTATTTACCTGTCCTCTCAAATTTTTTTTTTCTTTTATTTATTTATTTTTTTTTTAAGGAGTGTTGCAGGATCTAACTTTTCTTTTCTTTTTTTTTTTTTTTTTTCTTGTGCTGCATGGGCAATGCCATTTACAAAACAGAAGGCAGGTTGCGGGGACGACAGATCTAACCGGCACTGAAGGATGACTTTATTATACCACCGGGCTAAAATGGCTGGTTCTTCTAAGTTGTACAATTTTTTTTTTTTTTTTGATTATTCTTGAGATTAATACGACCGAACTAGGATTTGCCCTCACCTCCGATATAGTCTCCTCACACTTCGGATATCATATCATTAGGGAATTGCCAAGACCTAATCCACAGTACGTTAATACATCAAGTGCTTTTTGTTTGCATAGAGGATAATAGTTATACGGATATATTTACTATGTTAGGGTTGTCGATCCGTATATTTACGCAAACAAATAGAAGTTAAAATTATGTAAACACTGATATTTTATATTTATAAAATATTATGTTTGAATCTTATTCTCCAAATAAACATTAGATCTATGTGAGTTCTGATTATTATATTTTAAGTTAAATTTAAAATTAAATATTTTAATAAGTTGGATTCAATTCGGTTGTCCCAAACCACTCTTTCACATAAAAAATAAGGAAAAAAAGAAAATCAAAAGAAATATATCATATTAATGGGTCGTACTCAATGATCATAACCCAAATTCTAACGGGCCATTACAAGATCAAGATCATTCGATCTCTGGAGAATAAGCCATATAGTGTGATGGTGACATGGGGTCTAGTGACCTGATCCGGATTCAAATGGATGGTCTAGATTAGTGGGGTGGGGGGGGTTTGGGGGGAGGAGTGACGCCTGCAAGGCAGTCTCTATAGAGAAAAGCTTAGCGATTGAAAAAGGGTCCCAATCAACAAGATTTTGGATGGATGCATTGCTTTATTTGGTTTGACATTTATTCACTCTTCATGGCCTTGGTATGACCCTAATGTCATTTTAGGGCATGTTTTGATAGTGAAAACAGAGAGAGAGAGAGCATCATAGACAATGCTTATTAATTTTCCTAGCGCCTAGACAACGGAGATACAGAAAGATACAGATGTAGATCCAAGGATATCTTGCAAAGCTTTTTGAGGTTTCAAGTACGCAATGTCTCTTACTAGAAAAAAATGAGTCGTCATGTGCATCACGCTTTGTTCCCCCTTACTTATGTTTACTAATATTTCTCTAAATCTTAAGAAAGGGCAAGGGCTGTTGGATTTCTATTTATAGAGAGAGAGAAGCAAGCGTAGTTTTGTCACTAAACTCAAGTGTAGCGGGTTACATTCTCTTAACTATAAGTCTTGGTTCAAATCAAGCAGATGGACAAATGAGATTTAGAAGAGTCAATTCTAATCTCACCAAAAAAAGAAAAGAGCCAATCCCAAAATGATCTCACAATATTCAGACCGAATTAATCAGGTAAAACTCAGACTACGGTCGTTAAAAAAAAAGGGTGTAATTTTGTGGAAAGTGGGCCCTGGTATCTTGGGCCAAGGCCTATCTTAAAAGGGCCAATCTTAAAGGAGCATGAAAGTCAAGTCCAGTCCAGGCCCCAACTTAGATCAACTTGAAATTGAGTGGGCATTTGGCCCTTGCAACGTTTGAGCAGCCTAATTGGACCTGGTCCACATAATTAAGGTCAACCTCAAACTTTTTTTGTTTTTTTTTTGTTTTTTTGTTTTTTTTTTTTTGTTACAAAGAGATTTGAATATGAGATTTTCAATCTAAGGGAGGGAGGTTGTGACTACTAAACTATTCCTTTTGAGACAAGGTCAATCCCAAACTTTGTTTAAACAAGAGTCTAGAAACATCTAATACAAGTCTTTTTTCAATAGACATGGAATGTTGGCCAATGGCATTCTTCTGACTTTGAACAATAATCACCATTACTTAATATTGCCATAGCAGAATTAGATCAAAAGCAATACTCACATCTAGATGTCACATATAAAGAAAATCCCTCTCTACCGATCTACCTTATGAAACCTGTCTTTGTTGCTCTCTAACGACTCTTCCGACGTCACCGAGATAGCCCTGTCGGGTGAAATTTTAAATCACATGTGAGTTAGGAAGAAGAAGAGCAAGAACAAGACCACAAAAGAATCACAAAGAAAAACATAATCAACCAGGGCGGGCCACTACCAATTGAGGACAAAAAGAAAAATAAAAATGCAGTGTTCAATCATCATCACCCACTTGTCAGTCACGGACTCCGCCCTAATTATCAAGTAATAATCCCAAATTTCCAATCACAACATGTCCCACCATCAAATTATATCTTTGGATGTATATAGATCTCATCTATTCATGGCCATGTCCTTTAACACGCTTCAGAGTAATTCATCAGCTTGCAACATCAATGACGAATACTTACTGCACCTGACCACCAGCTCAGTCAATGGGTCAGGCCCAACTTGGAACTGTACGGAACAAGATTAAGGGTCACACCCAACAAAATTCGTCGTGAACCAGGACAGTAACCCTTCAAACACCGCACACAACAGGCAAAAGAAGAACTGTTCAAGGTTGGAACCAGGGTTCCTTTATGATTCCAACCCTTGAAAATTCCCAAAAAGAAAAAAAAAATAATAACTAGTTTTGGAAAAAATATCTGAATCTTAACAGGCCGCAAAATCGGCGGTTCAATGAATATTAACCTGAATCATCACATCAATTCAAATTAAGGGGGGCTTGAGGACCCAAACCGGCAGGAAGAGGCCAATTTAAGGCCAGGTTTGAACCCTAAGCAAGTTTACTTCCAAACCCAACGAGTAAATATACACATATTGCCCTACTCTAAATCCTGCAACAAAACAAATTGAAATTTATCATATGCAGCATACTGTAAGACACTTATGAGAAAAATAGTTATCCTGTAAGCTTCTAAAGTTCATCCAGCCAAAAAGGGTGATAAAGTTCCCATAGCTCCAAGAATCTATAGTCTTCAAGCACAAAAGAGCTTAGGAATTTAGTTAGGAGGTCTTCAGATACGGACCCTCTATGTACCACATCTTAGAGATCCAGTACATGAAAACATATGTTGCCAAAGTACTATATGAAAGACCAGAAACTACTGTATGTGTCCTAACAATGGCTGTCCTGACCTATAAATGTAACTTTATGATCCCTAACACAAAATTAGAGAGATGCTCATATGAATAATGAAAGAGGAGAAAAATATGTGACTTTGGGTATTAACGCCTACCCGAGTTTCTACAAAGAAGATCAGACAAAACTGCGAAAGTCAGGTGGTGACAAAAGTCATACAGCTCAAACTGTTTTCATAATCGCATTAAATTCAAAAGTCCCAATTTAAGCATTAAACAAAGACAGAAGACAAAGACACACTACCCACTTAGAGTTCTCTCTCCATCTCCTCATAAAGAACTCGTTCTCACCTCGCTTCCCTTAAGTATCTACCCCACCTTTCTCCCTCTCTCATGGCACCATCAAGTATCTCACCAGCAACCTCAGCTTCCAAACAGTATGTTTCTGGGCGGAAGCAACAAGAGCAGCAATCTTCATGGGACAAAATCAAGAAAATCCTAAGCTGTCAATATATTGGAGGGCCAGAAGTGCATGACCCCACAAAGTGCATTGTTTCCCACACCAAGTTCAAATCTTCGTGTTCAATTTGTAGTTTCAAAGACGCTTCAAATGAGAGGACCAAGATGGTCCGACAAACAGACTATTCATCAGAGATAAGTTCGCAAAGTACACAAACCCGACCACTCAGTCGAAGAGGAACAACCAAGTCATCTACTCGATCAACAATTCCATTGACCAAATCCAACAGTAATGAAGCAATGTCAGCTTCGAGAAGGATGCAATTAAGGAAGCTATCTGGATGTGACGAGTGTCATATGGTCATTGATCCAAGCAGGTAGGCTCTGACCCTAAGCTCTTTTTCTCTTTAAGAGTGTTATGTATTTCTGGGGAGTTTTGAAAGAATGGAAGGAGAATTAACAGTCAAAGTGAAAAACAAATAGATATCCAACGGCAAGAAGAGCCATCTTTACATGTTTGGAGTGTGGTGAAGTGTTCGTGAAAGCTGAAAGCTTAGAGATACACCAAACCGCAAAGCATGCTGGTAAAATCTCTCCTAATGTTCAATTTCTATGTGATTCCTTTTCCATCTTCCTTTGCTGGCAACAATAAGTTTGCTTCTGTTGGAAAAGGGGGTTTGGGTAAAGAAGATCCTGGAGCCAGTTTTCCTTCGTATTGTTTATAATTTTGCCCACTGCAACTACACTTGTTGGCATGGAAATGAGACTTCCATTAAACTTTTAGGCTCTATATCCCAGTTTGGCGTATAGGAAACATTATAGTCTGTCACCAACATGATAGTCTCCTACACAAATGGAATCACTAAACAGCGATGATGAAAAGCTGCAGATTACTCTTGGAGTCATGCTTCCAATTTTTTTTTCTTAATCAAAATTTGCCTTTAAGATACTATTCAGAAGTAAGATTCAGCTAAAAACCACCACTGTGAATTTTCTCCACCTATCCTAATACTAATTACACCAACCCAAAATAAGTCCAATCCAACCTGATGCACCAAAGAGCAAAAGCATCAGTTAGAATAATCCACAACCATGTTTGTATCATCCCGATTCTCAAACTTCACCAACATCCAGGAGGAAAAAAAATTATCAGGGAATGATACACAAGGATGAAAATATTTTACTAAACGGTACAAACTGGTGATCCTAAATCTTTTACCCAAGAGAAAATGCATGCAAGGGCTAGTCAAATTTCTCAGACAGATAACGCAATTTGATTGTTAAAATATAATATTATATATGTATATATATAACATACATACAGATATATATAGTCATTGGCATGTGCTAGTTACGGAAAACATCTGCCATTTACATAATTCTATGGAAGATGTACATTGTAACTCTAACTAAGGACAGAATTTACACCTTCCCAAGAAAATTGTTCATTTTCGCCGTAGTTAAGCAGAATATATACTATCAATTATATCCTAACATTCTGCCAATTATATCAGTGTCAAAGCTGGGACCTGAAGATTCAGGACAAAATATAGTGGAAATAATTTTCAAATCAAGCTGGCTCAAGCGAGACAACCCAATCTGCAAGATTGAACGGATACTAAAAGTCCACAATACTCGGAATAAGATCCAACAATTTGAGGAGTGTCGCGAAGCAATCAGATCACGAGCAAACAATAATTCTAAGAAAAATCCTAGGTGTGCTGCTGATGGCAATGAGCTACTTAGATTTCACTGCACAACCATAAGCTGCCAACTTGGTTCATGTAGCTCATCAAGCCTATGCAGCTCCTTTCCTGGCTGTGGAGTCTGCACCATCATCAGGAATGGGTTCCAAGTAAATTCGCCCGAGTTGAAGGGAGTGCATACATGCGCCAGCAGTGGTAGAGCCCATGACTGCTTGGGACAGAAGGAAGGGAGGAGAGCAATGTTGGTGTGCCGTGTGATTGCAGGAAGAGTGAAGAGTATGACTAATGAGGATCCAGCAGAGGAAGAGAGCATCCAAGTTGGTGCTTATGATTCAGTCGCATCATATGCAGGAGTCTACTCAAATCTCGAAGAATTATTCGTATTCAATCCTAGAGCCATTCTACCCTGCTTTGTTGTGATCTATCGAATCCATGATTGATGGTTTTGTAGTTTCATTTTTGGGTGGTTAACTCAGCCAAGATGATGAATCACATCAATCTTATTTCAAGCAGTGCAAGCAATAAAATATATTCGTCTCACATGGATGCAACATAATTTCGTTAGAAGGTTTAAGTCTGGAGGCTAAGATTGTGGCCCTACCCTCTGTCGTTTTGTAAGCTATAGTGTTAATCTTCTAATCATATGGAAGAAAAATCGGACCCACTAAGATATTGTCGGTCTAGAAATTTTGGCTGTGTGCTATATAATGATTGACCATGGATGAGTGGACATCCTTTAATTTTTACCCCCAGTAATACTGACATCCAACCGCCTCTGGCACTGGTAAGTGTTCAATCAAAAACCACATTGATGGGAATTGTGCAGATACCCCCGTAAATCTGCTCAAGTTGTTGGATGCTTCAAGGGATTGGATGAATAGTTCACCCCATGCATAAACTGTTTTTCAAATTCAATATCCGCGTAAGGGAGGGTAAATATACATGTATATGTCTTTGGTTTTATATTTTTTAATAAAAAAATTATTTTTATGTTTTGAATCTACAGAGATCATGAAAAAATAATTAGATGGGATAAAACTCAAGAATATTAAATCTAGACTAACAACTACTGAATCTTGACCGGTCAACTGCCATTAACGCTCCTAGGAGTTTTCCACAGGCAATCATTAAGTTGCTAGAATTTTTAACCTCGTACAACTATGCAAGGAAATGAAAAAGGTTGCAACCATTTCTATTAACACAGCACTGCATGGTTGCAAGTGACATCTCATAATTTCAGGTAGTCGACAAAACCAGAGATCACGACAAGGCCTGTTTATTATTAATTAACATATATATGAGGACGGAAGAAGGGAATCCCACGTGGATTTCAGACCTCCACGTGGGAAAGGGGTGGGTAGCTGTCCCCCTGATTTCGTCCACGAGGGCTTTCTCTCCCTCTCCCTCTCTCTCTCTCTCTCTGCATTTATTACTCTTCCCCCCTCTCTCTCCATTTATTTAGTGCATGCATTAAATGCATACTCTCTTTATCTCTCTCTCCCCGTCTCTCCCTCTCTCCCCGTCTCTCCCCCCCTCTCTCTCTCTCCGTCTCAATCCCCACATCCCACCTACCTCCCTCTCATTCTCTCTCTCTCTCTCTCTCTCTCTATATATTTCTTCATTTTTAAATATTACACAAATATTAATATTATATAAATTTGTTATCATTTTAATTTCATATATTTAATGCTAAATAAATACTTAAATTAAATATTTATATATTTTTATTTTTATAAAATTTAAATTAAATTATAATATTTATAATTTTAATTAAATTAAATTATTCAATAATATAGTCTTAGTTTATTATTTATTATTTTAATATTTTGTATTACAATTTAATATTTTATTTAAATATAAAATATCTAAAAATTAATATTTAAATATTGATATTTCAAATTATTATTTAATATTATATAAATATTTTAATATTTTAATAAATTTTTCATTTTTTATATTTTAATTATTACATTAATATTACGGTTTTAATTTATTATGTAATATTTTAATATTTTATTTAAATATCAAATATCTAAAAATTAATATTTAAATAATTGATATTTCAAATTATTATTTAATGTTATATAAATATTTAAATTAATTTTATTAGTTTTTTCATATTTGAATTATATTATTAATATTATGATGTTCTAATAATTTTATTTTTATTCAAAAAATATTTTCCTATATAAAATTTGACAAATATTTTAGATATTTTTAATACAATAAAAAAATGTTTTAATCAAATTGTTATTTATTTTGCATAGTGTCATAATATGTTTTTACTATAATTTTACTTAAATTAAATTGTTTACTAATATAGTTTTAATTTATTAATTAATATTTTAATATTTTGGATTACAATTTAATATTTTATTTCAATATCAAATATCTAAAATTAATATTTAAATAACTGATAATTCAAATTATTATATAATGTTAAATAAATATTTAAATATTTAAATTAAGATATATATATTTTTTAATATATTAATTATTATATTAATATTATGATGTTCTATTATTTTTATTTTTATTCAAAAAACATAAAATTTAACAAATATTTTAGATATTTTTAATACAATCAAAAAATTTTTTAATCAAAATATTAATTATTTTGCATAGTATTATAATATGGTGCTTTTAATTTTTTAATAAAAAATATTATCAAATTTTTTTCATAATATTTCTTTAATTATAAATTAACGGTATTTTAATATTATATAATATTATAGTGTTTTTACTATAATTTTACTTAAATTAAATTATTCAGTAATATAGTTTTAGTTTATTATTTAATATTTTAATATTTTGTATTACAATTTAATATTTTATTTAAATATCAAATATCTAAAAATTAATATTTAAGTAATTGATTTTTCAAGTTATTATTTAATATTATATAAATATTTAGATATTTTAATCAATTTTTTATTTTTTATATTTTAATTGTTGTATTAATATTATAGTTTTAATTTATTATTTAATATTTTAATATTTTGTGTCACAATTTAATATTTTATTTAAATATAAAATTTCTAAAAATTAATTTTTAAATAATTGGTATTTCAAATTATTATTTAATGTTATATTAAAATTTAAATATTTATATTAATTTTTTTATTAATTTTATATTTTAATTATTATATTACTATTATGATGTTCTAATATTTTTATTTTTATTCAAAAAATATTTTCCATTATAAAATTTGACAAATATTTTAGATATTTTTAATACAATCATAAAATTTTTTGATTAAAAATATTTTCCATCATAAAATTTTACAAATATTTTTTATATTTTTGATACAATCATAAAATTTTTTAATTAAATTATTATTTATTTTGCATAGTATTACAATATGGTGTTTTTAATTTTTTCATAAAAAATATTTTCAATTTTTTTCTTAATATTTCTATAATTATAAAATTTACGGTATTACAATATTATATAGTATTATAGTGTTTTTACTATACATTATTTATTTCAAATCTTGTTTATATTTTTAAATTAAAAAATGTTATGATTATATTAAAAATATCAAAAATATTTGAAATAAATGATGTTTAGAGAAAATATTATAATATTATAATACTATAAAATTTTAATAAAAAAATATTACGTAAAAAATATTTTAAAATATTTTTATATTAAAAAATTAATATTGAAAATAATTTTATGGGTATATTAAAAATACTAAAAATATGCAAATTTTTTGTGCATATATTAAAATACTTTGATTTAATATAATAATACTGATTCAAAAATATTTTACTAATATTTTTAGATTAAAAAAATATTTAAAAATCTCGTATTGTGATATTATATAACACAAATTTTACAATTATATTTATACTAACCACAATTTTACAATTATTTAATTATTTTAGAAATTTTAAAAATATGACTCTATAGCTTATTCGTTGTTTCATTAGAATGCATAGATGTGGGCTATGATTTTATGTAATTAAATAAACTAAAATTGTTACCGAAGGTCGATTATCAAAAATTATCGATTATATCTATCTTAATTCCACAACTAATTGAACATGATTTAAAAATAAAAAATAAAAAAGTCTTTAAATTATTAAATTAAAAACAAAAGGGGGAGAGAGAGAGATGACCATTTGTTACTTTACGAATACTTATTATTTGTTAGAATAAGTATTGCATTGCTATTAGAATTATTTTGTTTTCAATTACGTTAATAAAATATTATTACACATATTATTATAACATTGGCACATTAATAATATTATTGAAATACATTAGATAGATTATAACATTAATTTAAGTGTATGTTAAATTAAAAAGTTAAAAACAAAATAAAAGTGTTTTTACTTTTTGGGTATAACTTGGGGATGCATTATGGTATAGCATATGCGATGTACAGCATAAGTCTTTGCATTGCTATAGTTTATTTTTTTTATTGTATTGATTTTTTTATAATGTTTTTTTTTTTACTATAGTATGTATAAAAATATATTTGAAATTTTTTGGGTTTTATGAAAAAAAAAATCCATCTAATGATACAGTGTTTTGTTTTTTTATATTTTTTTTACGTTATCAAATATTAGCATATGTGCCATATGTATAGCGCATGACTTTGTTTTTTTTTTGGCTCAAATTGTGCTTCGCATCAATTTGTGATCGATAAAGATAATAAAATATTATTACAAATATTATTACAATATTGACACGTTAAAAACATTATCAAAATACATCCTATCTATTAATTTATTAATTTACTTTTGTATGTATTAAATTGTGTTAAATTGAAAAGTAAAAAATAATAAAAAATAAAATCCGAAAGTGTTGAATTGAAAAGCTAAAAAAAAAAAAAAAAAAATGAAAGTGTCTTACTTTTTAGGTATAACATATAGATATATTATGGTATAATATATGTGATGTATAGGGTGTAAGTCTTTCCCTTACTGTAGTTTATTTTTTTTATTGTTTTAATTTTTTTTTATATTTTTTAGGTTGGATTTATTTTAGGTTTGATTTAACGTAATTTATCGAGTCTGGCCATGATCATCGACGAAAGATTAATGTTTCATTGACAAAAGTCCCAACCTTGGTCCGATGAGGGTAGACTCGAAAATATATTTGAAACTTTTTTTTATGATATGATAATACTATTTTTATGAAAAAAAAATTATATCTAATAAAACCGTATTTTTGTTTTTTTTTTTATATATTTTTTTGAGTTATCAAATATTAGAAAATATGCTATATGTATAGTACATGACTTTTTTTTTCTCCTCAAATTGTACTCATACTATGACATCATTTTGTGATCGATAAAGATATTTTCTTCGGACAATATTTATAGCCATGACAAAAAATAATTTAATTAAATATTCAAGAATTCGACATGTTAGACTCGAAAAAAATTATTTAAATCTCATTTCTTTTGTAACATATATAATTCAAATTATATATATTATAATAAAATATTAGTAACAAAAAATAAATAAATAGATATTAGAAAAATTCTCATTCTAAAATATTTGTAACAAAAAATAAATACATATTCGAAGTAAAAAAAAAATATTTGGATCTCGTTTTTTTTATAGCATATATAATTCAAACTTTACTTTACTTGGCCTTAAATCTCAAAAATAGTTAAGGTAGCCATATGAGAATAATCTATTTTCAATTATACTGATAAAATATTATCACAGGAAGGGTTAAAAACATTAGTCGAGTTAAAAACATTAGTAAAATACATTGGAATAAATTCTAGCTATTCATTTATTATTATGTTAAATTGAAAGTTTAAAAAAAAAAATTAAAACTCTTAAATTAAAAAGTAAAAAAAAAAAATTGAAAGAGTATTATTTTCTGGTATGGTATCCAAAATAATTACGATGGTATAAGATATGTGTTAATAAAAACATATTTTGAAAAATAATATACAGAATAAACCATAATTTTATTTTAAAAATTATGATTATATTAAAAATATCAAAAATATTTAAAATAAATGATGTTTTGCAAAAATATTATCATATTATAATATTTTATAAATTATAATAATAAAAATATTAAATAAAACAATATATATATATATATATATATATATATATATATATATATTTAAATGGGCACATCATCCAAATTTAAATTTCACACTGCGCATTCACGCGGTATTAAATATGGCTTGAAGCACTACCAAAGAGAAACCTCTGTAGGTAAAACTGAAACTATAGCCACCATGGACAGGACTAATTCAAAATGCAAGAAATAAATTATATAAATGTGGATTCTACTCACAAAAATTTAAATGTTCTTGAAGGATTTCAATTAGGAAGAAATTTACGTCAAACAATCATGTTCAAAATTACAGAGGACCACAAAAAATTATGATTTTCAGTGTATTAAAAATAAGACAGACTTTAAAAAATAGAAAATAAAAATCATCTTGAAGCACTGCATCTCCAATCCTTAAGCTATTTCAAAATGTAACCCTGGTTTTTATGTAAAATCTAGAGTTATAGTCCAGATAGGCTGTGATTGAGTGTCCAACATGAACTAGCTGATTTTAGTGCACACTGCAACATAACAGACAAAACTACGGAAAAACAGATAAGGCAGCATATATTTCTTTTCAATAAAACTGAAAATGAGTACATTTGAATTTACAAGACTTAATTACAAGAAAATGAAGGTCTCTTGGTAACAGAAATCCCGCCAATTAAACAAGGAAAGAACAGCATAAAGGTCTATAACTCACTGCTGGAAGTTAATCAAACTAATAGATAGACTACTAACAATCAGAATGAATCTTTGGTATACCAAAGTGTTGGGATCCAATCAAAGTCTTTTCTACTAGTACAAGCATGAATAAGTCCAATAAAGAACACTACTTCCATGCCTTCATTAGTTACAAATATTTCAAGAAACTTCTTGGCATTACTTCTCTAAGCTAATGCCACTAAAATATGTACATGTTTGTATGTTGTCTAAAAGGAACAGATGTTCTTAAATTTGAGAACTTTAATCAGCCACAGCCAGCAGCTGAAGCAGTAGAACAATTGGCAGAAGGAACTCATTGATGTGGGAAAAATTACCATAAGATACAAGGTGATGTCGTTCTTGGCATTTCTTTCTGACCCCAAAAGGCAGAATACTGGAACAGATGAGGAAATGAAGAGAAAACCACTTCTTTAGCCCTTCCCATATAATAAAGCTCATAATAACGTGAACCACTTAATGTCTGAACATATAATCTTTGGAGAGCTTGTAAACATGTATTTTATTTTCTTCCAACATAAGCAGGCAACTCTGATAAGTCAGGAATCCAAAATGAAAGTTCAGAGGAACCAGTTACAAACATTAGATTCCCTGAGGCCCATTTTATGACTGGAGGATCACTTTCAGTACTCAACCAACTAGCAACCTGACCAGACAAAACAGTAAAGGAAGACTTATGAGACATAAAATAGCAACATCAGCAACAAAGAGACATAGATACAAGGCTGTAAAGTGAAATTACATGCAAAATATAAGATTTTCTACAGTAAGGGTATCCAATAAAAACTTCTGCCTAAGCAACACTTCGTTAGACCAAACCGAGAATCTGTACATCAGTAATGACGATTGCAGTGCCCATAGACTACCGTTATTGAATGGTTAAACAGCATTGAAGGTCTTATTTGTAAAGGGGTACTCCATTTACCAGCAACAAAGAAAATTCCTGCAATCTTTCAGGTTCTTGCAAACAAAGAACCTTACCGTGTGAAAGGAACTCTCATCGTTTTTCTTTTTTACTTTTTTGGGGGAGAGAATAGGTTGCTTAGAAATATTAAAAATGAAAAATCAAATGGCTTCAGAATATTCATTTATAGGCTTGTCCTATATTTCTTAACAATGAAACAATTTGTTGGGCTAGAAAATAAACATGCGCCATAGGCAACCATATAATCCAAAAATTCAATTTCCTGCAAAGAAAGCAAGTAACATCCCGAGATAATTTATAAGTGCATATTCAACATGAAGAAGATATGACAGCAGATAAAAGATAATACGAAAAGACAAGATCCATTGGGTAAACAAGGAAGAAGGAAAAGAATACTAAGAAAGCAAGAGAATGGGGATAGGAATGTTATGTATCATACTTCTTTGCCACTCCGAACACTCCAAGCATAAACACTACCATCGCCTGAACCTGAGAAGGGCAAAAACTTGTAAGTACAAAATTGACCAGTAATTGATGCAACAAGTATCATGCACGAACCACATATGTTTCTCCTTTTCTTCCCTATATGATATATATATGTATGTATATCTTCCCTCTTTTTGGGTGCCAAAATATCTTGCCTTGGTCCTAAAGAGCAAATCTAGTATGCCATTTTCATTCTTTGGAACAATTTATGGCCCAAAGACATGCCGTGGAGTAGCCCAATACCCATCTGCATTGTGAGTGTGCTCTCTGTTACATGCATATGCATGTGAACCAAAAGTGAAATTGAGAACACAAGCACACCACATTATCATCAATGGTTTACCAGCTGTGATGACAAACTTAAGGAAGAAAAACTTTAATACTAGACTTAAAGACATCACAAGTGCAACCAAATAACATTCCCAATTTTCCATAAGAATATAACCTTATCAGAACCTAGAATATATAACCCAAAATACTGGTGCAAATTTACATTCACCTGATATGACAAACATTCCCTCAGGGCTGAAAGATGCCTCCAAAGTGGACTCTCCTGAAACTGGCTTGACGTTGTATGTGGGTAACTACAGCCACAGCAAACGTCATAACATATCAAACATGGCTTTTTGTTTAATAGAAAATTAAGAATATACCAGAAGTAGAAAAAATGTACAGACTTCTAAGGATAAGAAATCCTCAAAAGTAATAAAGAACAATACAATATAAAACCAACAACAACTAATCAAAATTGCTCTTGAATCCCTCTTCAAATCTTCCATACTATAATCATCATAAATCCCCGAGATGCAAGCCTGTAAAATGGTATAGAAAACTATTTTTTTCCCATAAAAAAGAAGCTTCAATACTTTGATTACAGAAAATTCAAGCATTTAGTTCTCCCCAAATATAGCATGAGATGACTAAAAGCGTGTATTTCACTAATTTATTCGTATGCTAACAATTTTTATTGTGATCAGTGTTTGTTTCTTATCCGATACAAACTGAAAAATATGATTGTGAGTATGATATTGATGTTCCACAGGTTTCTGAACAGATTACCTCTTAATTTCATCATTATAATCTTAAGTCAAATAAAAAGACACATTTTTTATAGTTACCTGCTGCAAGATGCAAGCAACTAACTAGAGACAAATTAAAAGCAGAAGAGATGGCAATTAAGGTCAAGAAGCAGCATACTAGTGTGCCACGGAAAGAATCAAGGACATGAATATGTCCATTCATAGTCATGAGAAGCATTAGTCTTCCATCATTGCTGAACTTAACAACATTTGCATTGGACATAACTCCTCCGGTGGCAAAGATCTCAAATGGACCCTTCAAGCATCAAATACTCAAAGTTAATGCCTGCGAACTGCCACTAGCACTACAAGAATTCAAAACTATGGCATTTTCATGCTTTATCACCCATTGACCACCTCCATACAAGGATACTATTTTTCCTAATAATTGGTTAACAATATTTATGTAAACTAGAATCTTACCCTCTCATACTTGCAAACATCAAACATTCTTATATATATCCTCCAAAGGCGACAGCAAACACCATCCCCCGATCATCATAAGCTGTAGCAGGTCTGCTACGTATAGGGCCCTAAAATGGGGAAAATAATAAGTTCACAGAACCATGTGAGCAAAAAATAAATAAAATACAAAAAAAGCAGCAGAATGCCAAAATTGTATACCTGACATTTCTCAGCTCTTTGATCCCATAATAGAACAGTTCGATCAAAGAGCCAGAAATGAAACACTCATTCCACAAGCACAATCTAAGTGAAACCACCCTAGTGTAGAAATTGGCATGAAAATGTTATTGTCAAAATTCTGATAATCTAGTTACAACCAATGTGTAAGGAGAGTCCATGCATGTACCTGTCATGGTGACCTTTAAAATATCGCATGTACTTATTATCATACAATGAGATAAGCCGCAGAGATTCTGAAACAAAATATCATACAACTATAAGGCTCTAACAACTGTAGCTATGCAAGAATTTTCATACACATGTACCATCCCAGACATTTTTTGAGGAGTATATAACTGTTGTAGGATGAGAGATGAAGCAAACCAGTTCGACTCCGTACGTTTTGCTATTGATTGTCTTCAAACATCTGGCAAAGAAACAACCAAAAGGATGATGTTTTTGTAATTTGACAAAGAAGAACAATCAGCACCTACTTTAAGGAAAAAACAAGAAGCATACATTGCACTGGTGACATCATACAAACAATTCGTCATCACTAGCAGTCACCAGATAATTTGATGCCCTATGGAAATCCATCGAACTTATTCTACCACTCTGTAAACAACAGTCCAACAAATCAACAAGAGTTCGGTGAAGAAAACCAATACAAAACACAGAAAATGATGCTAAACTATCACAAAAGCTAAATAATCATGCTAATTTAGAAGAAACACTTTTACACAATTCACAGCTAGACAGTAAACGTCATGTTATATGATTCGAACATGTTTTTGTCTACAAACATAAACCCCAGAGAACATTCTCTAGCAGCCTCTCGAAATACTTCCCCATAAACTGTGGAGTAATGCTATGTGGACCAAATCCTATGTGGCGGTCCATATTAGCAAAAATATCAAAACTTTTCAAAGTTAATTGTGAATTGGTCAAAATACCTTCCATATCAAGGAAAAAAATTTATAAAAACAGGCTGATATGAAATGTCACGTAGAATTCGATCCATTTGGTCTCCATCGAATTACAAAATTGTGCTAGATTAAGCATAGCTTCAACTAAGTACCAAACAGTCAAGGGAAAGAACAAGAAACAAGAAGCCCATTTTCAAAGGAAACAAAAAGATGTAGCCAACACATATATTTTGAATCAACATTGTCCGTTTTATTTCAATCATATCCACATACCAATTTCGATGAAAAAAATCCTAAAATTTCAGTGTACACTATAGCAATATTAAACAAATATTCTATCAAACTTCAGTTGAATATTCTTCAGTGAATTAAAAGCCCTAAAATTGTTAGGGTTTTAGACGCTATTCAGAATATCAAAGAAACGCTGAGGGAATCTCAAGAATTATTGGGGTTTCAGTTGAAATTTTTCAAAAAATTAAGGCACTGATTAAAAAGCCATAAAATTGTTAGGGTTTCAGACTCAATTCAGAATATCAAGAAATTCAGAGAGAGATGGTACGTAGCCTCGGAAAGTCATGCCGACTTCCATGCTTTGAAGAATTTCTTCATTGAATTCTAAAGAAACCATTTTCTTCTCTCTCTGATTGACCACCTGCAGAATTCCCCCAACCCATCAGACCGACAGCATCAAAATTGAAGGAATCGAACTTCACGCCTTCTCACTTACCCGCAATTTTTTCTTTGCTATTGCGAAACTGCGAATTTCAATCACCGGGGGGAACATTTATACATTTATTTATTTTCTTTTTTGATAGGGGGTGGGGGGAGAGGAGAGGGTAAATAAAACGCGGCGTTTTATTTGAATGAAACGAGGCCGACGCGTTTCGGTTGGTGTCCTTTTTGTTTATTATATTTTTCTTTATTTTTCCATAGAAGAATTTGAAGTCGAAACCTCTTTAATACATTTTCTATTTTTTATTATATTTGAACTTGATGAATAATTAAGTTTGCTAAGTTGGTTCAATTAATAGGTTGCTAGGCTTGATTGATATGTATACATTATTCATTTCAGTCTTAAATTCGTTTATATGTTATCTGATTAAATTTATTTTGAATCGAATTAAATTTTTAAATAGTAAAACTCACGCGTGTTTGTTTTTATTCAATTTATCGATTGCTAAGCTTGACTAAGGATGGAGTACTAATGATTGTGGGATTAGAATTAGGCGCATTTGGGAGCAAAAACAACTCATCTAAGGTCCATAATCATCATTAGGTGCCCATTATGTTCAAGTGAATTAGCTTCAAAACATGTGTTAAGGGATTCCACCGATGTGCCATTTATAACTTATAGCAAGTCTGGTTTTTTTTTGGGTGGGCTAGTCTGGCCAAGGATACTCGAAGGTTACCGGTCCTCGAGGGAATAGCAGCATAAACTTTTTCTTCTAATCTGATTATATCAGATTTAAATTTTTGTACAATAAAAAAAAAAAATACCACACCCATAATCAACATTTTTCAAATTGAATAGATGTTTTTACCAAACCCAACAAATTATTTAAAACACAAAAAAATAGAAACAAATCATGTTACAAAATTCAAATTTTGAGAACAACATATTTCATGGTACATAGAATCCCTTGTGGTAATGCCCAATTGCCTCTCAACACTTTTTTGGTCCAACAAGGAAAAAAAACATGGGACCTAACCTAGAAACAAATTTAATGAACATCGCAAAAGAAAGTTTTTTTTTTTTTTTTAAAAAAAAAAAAACGACTGTCTGGGTGACAAGTGATTATTAGTATATGACTAAGGAAAATCGACTGTCTTTGTGGACTTTCTTCACTCTCTGAAATGAAGGGTTTGTTTGGTTAGTGGCCCCACATTTCAGATGGTGATGAAAGGCCATGGTAGGACCTCCATAATAGTAACCTTTCATATCATTCTCTTAATGGCTCATTTTCTAGCCTTCCTTTTTTCTTCAAAAACATTGCACCTATCACAGAAACCAATGACTTCTTGTTCTTCTTTTTAGTCACAGCAGGCGTTTCTTGCACTTCCTCAAAATCCTTGGTCACAATGATTTGAGCCAATGAAGGAGGACTTGCAAATTTCACATTCTTCTTCTTCTGAAATTCAAATTCCTCTGTATCCGCATTGACTTCAATTTCTCTTGCATTTTCCATGAACTTGAAGTCTTCAACATCAGGATTGATGTGTTGGCTTTTGGGCTCCTTGGCTTTGAATTGGTGAAGTTCTCTTTTGGTTTGTTCAAGCTCTTCTCTCAGGGTTTTGATGCAATTTGCCATAGCTTCACCTTCTTCTCTAGCTTTTTGAAAACCTTGTTTTGCTTCTTCTAGCTCTGCTTTCATGGCTCCAAACTTTGTCAACCCTTGTCCACTTTCACTTGAATTCCGAATCTAGCATGAACAAGACGTGACAACCAAAAATTAATACTATGATTAAATGGAGAGAGAGACAGAGAGAGAGAGAAACCTCTTTGAGCTTGTTAGCATAGACTTCACCAGCAAGAACCCTTTCTCCAAACAACATGACAGCCTCTTTGACTGACTTGAATGGGGCTCTTGTGTCAATTTCTGCCCTTCCCATCACCACAACACCCTCTTCTCTCTCCATGCTATTCTTGTCTTTTCCAAAACTTAAAGAGAGAGAGAGAGAGATTTTGATTAGTGAATTGAATGCTGGAGGGACAGAAAACATTATAACTTAAATACATGAGGGGAAATTTGTACAAGGTAGTTAGTGGCCGGTGGCTATAGAGGAGTTGATTTCACTTGGTGCAAAATCATCACGGAGGGCTTTGGTTTTCTTCGCGTCCACTTCACTGGAATTTTGTTATTTGACGCTGATGCTGGTTGTTGCCCTCTCTTTATCACGTTTTATTTGTTCCATCAAACCAAGAGAGAAGAGAGAGACAGAGAGAGTCCTATAACAGCATTGAAAATGAGAGTAGAGCAAAGATTCTCGAGGACAAGATTTAGTGCTCTCTTAAAATGGAGTTTAGGTCCCATCCCATCCCGAGTAACACCACGAGCCTTCAACAAAAATAATTTAGTTTATTTTAAAAACAAAATAATATATTTATGAATATTACGTAATAAAAGTTTAAATTAATAATCAGATAATATATAAAAAAATGTTTAATAATATCAACGATGTACACAAGAAAACAAGATAAATAAAAATACAGAGGCATCAATATCGGATACTTGTCTCATTAATATATTATATTTCTTAATTAATTTTCAAAATTTAAAAAAAAAATTATATTGAAAGAACAGTTTCTTAAAATAGACCTAACAGATATTCGAATCAAATTTATTAAAATATGATTTCATATTTCAAAAATCAATTAATATAGAAAATAAATAAATAAATAAACATGCCTTCGAATTTTCGGTCCATCGTATCTCATATCCATGGACTATATTTAAGGAGACCGTCAAATCCCCCACCCGTCTCGTCTCATATCCAGGGACTGGATGGGCCATTTGCGCAGGTAAGACACATCTTGAAGGCTCTACCTTTGAAAATGGATCGAATAATTGTCAGCTAAGCATTTAAAATTTTATTATTTTGCTTTTTAAAAAAACTTAGATGAATTTATGCTGATTACTGTACTATAATTGGTGGATAAGCTTTCTTATATAATTTAGTCAAAGAGACGAAAAAAGGCCTATTAAGTGATTTTTATATAAGACATGATATGGATGTTGTGACACAATAAAATTATAAATTTAAATTTAAAATTTTGACATGTTATTCATATAAAGCACAATGATAATATAGCTAAAAAAAATTAATACAACAACCACTTCCTATATTTGTGTCAACTTTTAAGAAGGGTAATGTTATTTTGAGTACCAACGGGCTATCAATCTGATAGGAAAAATTGTTAAATTATTTAATTAAATTTTAAATTCGAAACTTAAGAATAAATATATATATATATATATATATTAAGAGAGATCTTATAAATTGAATCCGATAACGTTAGAATCGAATTAATTAAAATATAATTTTGGATACTAATTTGTTATTAAAAAAATTTAATTTGGACTTTCTAATATTCATGTGAACTTTATATTAACCTAACCCAAGTCTAACTCTTGTTTTTGAGCCAAATCTTGTCTTTTTGTTTTTTTTTTTTTTTTAACAATGAGACACAATCAATCGAAATCAAATCGAAAAAAAAAATAGAATGACTCTACCGCTTAAACTGTCGTGAGAGATAGACCTTGTCTAAAATTGTGCATATAGGCATGGATGTCCAAGGATTGGGCAAGTTCAGCTTGAACCCTATCTCGCAAGAGAACAACATTGAGAGCAATCAAGCTTGGCATGAAGCTTAATTCGTGCTCAAGGTCTATCGATATCTAATATTATCAATACCTTATTAGTTCAGTAATAATAATACTAAATTTTCTTAATTAAATTTTTAAATTTGAGTATTAGAAATTAAAAAAAAATATATCGAAAGATTCCACTCCACTTGTTAATGGATTGAAAGTTAACTCGAGATAAATTAATCAGAATAAATAAATTATTTATCAAATACTGATCGATCAAATACACAAAAAAATCCACTATTACTCTATCTAAGTCATATATTTGCAAAATATGGCAAATGTTTAAGTTGAAATTTTATCAATATTAGTCTCGAGTACTTAAGTGAAAAACATATAGAAAAGTAAACACAGAGAAATCATTATTTTCCCCCAATCTTTTCTTTTATTGAGTGTATTCATTATTTTTTTCTAGTGAGGAAAGAGAGCAAAACAGAGCTACACTAAAAGAATGGAAGGGGAGCACAACAACCCAGAAGAGATTAGCGAAGAGATGGACCTCCTCCAGAAGAGCAACAAAAAAGTCAAGCAAAACAAAGGTTTTGATGAAACTCAACCCATGCCATCCTTTAGAAACATGCTACTTGGGCAGTCATGTGAGAACAGATTCGAGACAATGGATGAGGAAACGGGTTCTGTTTCTAATTACGAAGACTACCTAGAGGAAGATGCCCCAAGCGAATATGTTGGCCAAATGTCTACTATCCCAGTGTCAAACGAGAAACTAAAAGAATTATGGAAGCCTTGGCAAAATTCTCTGATAATCAAACTGTTGGGAAAGGACATTGGCTACCATCTAATGAACACTAAGATACACCTACTGTGGAAAAACGAAGGTGCAATAGAATTCCTAGACCTAGGTGCAGGCTTCTTCCTTGCCAAATTCGCTCTAAAACAAGACTACATCCATGCCCTAATAGGTGGTCCTTAGATGATCCACGACCACTACTTAACAGTGAAAAAATGGCACCCATGGTTCCAAGTGCAGTCAGAGAAAATTACCTCCACCGTAGTCTGGATCCGCCTCCCGCACCTACCAATAGAGTTCTTTGATGAAAACACCCTCTTTGAAATTGAGCGCGCCATTGGGAAACCCATAAAAGTAGATGCCAACACAGCCAATGCTCTTAGGGGAAATTCGCGAGAATCTGTATCGAAATCGATCTAAACATACCCCTGGTATCCAGAATTTGCATTCGAAATAACATCCAAAAGGTGGAGTACGAGGATCTCCACACCATATGCTTCATTTGTAGAAGATTCGGTCACAAGAGTGAAAATTGTGAAGAAATCAACAATAGGGAGACTCAAGAATGCCATACCAATTTACCAGAAGGATCGACTCCGACCAAACTCACGACGACCGGAAAAGAGAAGAGGGATGAGGGCTGGGGCCCATGGATGCTGGTAACCCAAAAACTGAGAGTTACCAAAAATGGTAACCTGAAAGATCGCAACGACAAAGAAGGGTTTCTGAAAAACAAGTTCATAAACCTAAGGGAAGTCAATGACTCCTCGGACATTGAAAACCCTACATCTACTGAGCTCACAGTGGTCCCTGCCGAGAGAACTCAGATGGGACACAGCTCAAGAGCTACTCATGGGAAAAGAAAGAAGACAAACGAGGGAAGTAGCAGAGACATGAAAGATGCACAAACTTGGATAGCGTTGCAGAGAATGAGCAGTTTGCGTCAGGAGGAGAAACCAGTTAGCGAAGCTGATCAGGGGCTGTTCAGTGATAAGTACTTTGAGAAAAGGGCTTTTGTTAATGTCGGGCCGAGAACATCAATTCAAACTGGTTGGGCCTCCAAGTTAAATGAGCCCAGCATAAGACCTCTGGGCTTGTTGAAGAGGAAAAATGATCTTCAGCTCAGTAGTTCTGTTATCGGCCCAGACAAGATTGGAACTAGTGACAGTAAACCCGAAGAGCCCACAAGTCCTGGTCCCTCTAACATGATCGGGAATGGGCCTTTCATCTTCGACCCAGGAGACGCTCTTCATAAGAGGGCCTCTAGCATTTCAAATACAACAGTCTCTAGCCTTCCCGAGTCTCCTCCGGCATGTGATGGGGAGGACAACAACATGGTTTGGGATAATAGGCTTCATCAAGCGAACAAGGAAGTGATTGCGAATGAGACCAGCATGGCATGTGACAGCTACTGATTGAGGCTCTTCTCTCGTTCCTTCCTTTCTTTCCCCTATGAATTGCAAAATCATTTCCTGGAATTGTAGAGGTATTGGCAACAATGGCTTTAGAAGAACCTGTAGGGAATTAGTTACTACACAAAGGCCAAACATTTTGTGCCTTCTTGAAACAAAAGCCGGTTCTAGTAAATTCCTGAATTTTCTTTCGAAGTAGGGTCTGAATGGTGACTTTGTAGTAGACACAAACGGCTTCAGAGGAGAATTGTGGCTCAAATGGAATAAGCAAAATGTCCATGTCCAGGTGATTAAGCAGGCCTACCAGTGAATCCATCTGGAGATTAAAGAAGGCAACTCCAAGTGGTGGATCACCTGCATTTATGTGCAGCCCCATGATCAGGACAAAGAAGTCTTCTGGCTTGAGATGGAGTAGTTATCCAAGGTCACCAAAGGACCCTGGTTCCTTATGAGTGACTTTAATGATATAGCCAGAACTTGGGAGACCTCAAACTCGAACTCGAGGGACTGGAGAAGGTGCATCAATTTCAAGGAAAGATGGGCTTCTTGCAATCTTCAAGACTGCAAAACTCTGGGTGCTAGATTCACGTGGACCAAAAAGCAGCAGGGAAAGATCACTCTCCAAAAGAAGCTTGATAGAGTCTTAGGGAATTTGGAGTCCAAGCTTGCCTTCCCAGGTATGAAAGTGATCATCCTTCCTCGCCTGCATAGTGATCACGACCCAATCATTTTACACACGAGGCTCTGTCGCCCTTCCAGCCCTGTCGCCCTCCCAGCCCTGAAAGTAAGCCCTTCAAATACAAGGCTGCATGGCTCTCCCACCCTAACTTTGAGGACATCTTTAAAAAAGCTTGGGATTCGGGTGAGGGTTTCTTACCCCAATCCATCAAGAACACTGTGGATGAACTAAAAATTTGAAACAAAATGGTCTTTGGTAACATATTTGGGAGGAAGAGGCACCTCGAAGCCAGGCTTCAAGGCATTCAGACCTCCAAGAATTTCACGTATTCCAACTACCTGTAGGACCTAGAGCAAGAGCTGTTGCTGGAGTACAATCGAGTCCTCGAGCAGGAAGAAATTTTTTTGTTCCAAAAATCTAGAGTTAATTGGATCACCAAAGATGATAGGAACACTAAATTCTACCATATCACCACAAAAATCAGGCGTCAAAGTAATAGAATTGCAGCCCTTAAAGTTGCAGAAGACTAGTATACTCATCAAGACCTACTGAGAAATCACGTGAGGAACCACTTCATTGACCTTTTCCAGGGGAAGGAGGTTTCTCTTCCTAGTGATAGATTCAAGAATGTAGTCAAGAAGCTCGATTGCAAGTACCATGATGATATGTGCAAAGCAGCAAATGAGGAGGAGCTGAAGGCTACAGTCTTCTCCATACGGGGC
This sequence comes from Dillenia suffruticosa, assembly GCA_033439265.1. Taxonomy (NCBI): domain Eukaryota; kingdom Viridiplantae; phylum Streptophyta; class Magnoliopsida; order Dilleniales; family Dilleniaceae; genus Dillenia; species Dillenia suffruticosa. Next base: position 880,118 of record JAVTVX010000012.1, on the reverse strand, counting down.
CACAAGGCACCAGGGCCAGATGGCTTGCAACTAGTCTTCTTCCAAAAGCAGTGGATGACCATCAAAGATGACCTAAGCAAATTTATCAACACCGCTGTCAAAGAAGGCTATTTCTTCCCTGGAGTTGCGGACGCTCACATGGTTCTCATCCCAAAAATTGACAGTCCCTCATCTGTCAATGACCTGTGCCCTATTAGCTTGCTAAACACTTCTTACAAAATCCTCTCTAAGCTTATCATTCAGTGGCTAAGACCTCTCCTTCAGGAGCTGATTGGCGCCCACCAGGCTAGCTTTCTTCCAGGTAGAGGGACAGCAGGCAACATTGTGATAGTCCAAAGAACCATCCACTCCCCTTGCAGATCCAGAAGTAAAAGACATGGTATGAACCTCAAGATTGACCTTAGGAAAGCTTTTGATAATATCAGTTGGAATTATCTTGGGAATGTGCTCCTTGATTTCAACCTTCCTCCAATCCTTATCAAGCTGGTTATGCATTCAATTAGCTGCGGTGAGGTGTCTCTCATTTGGAATGGTGAAGTGTTTCCCTCAACGAAAACGGGGCAAGGTCTGAAGCAAGGCGACCCTCTCTCTCCCTATCTCTTCATCCTTGTCATAGAAAGGTTAGCCTATATGATCCAAAAGAAGGTCAACAAAGGCAGATGGAATCCCATTAAAGTAGCCAAAAATAGTCCTCCAATCTCCCACCTTTTCTTTGTGGATGACCTGCTTTGATTCGCAGAAGCGGAGCCGCTTAACCTAAGCGCCATCTTAGACTGCCTAAGAGAATTCTCCAAAGAAAATGGTCTTGAAGTAAACCCCTCCAAATCCAGAATATGGTTCTCTCCTAGAACCACATGGACCACTAAAAACACTCTGACTGCCATCTACAAGTTCCTGTCCTTAGAAGACTTGGAAAGGTACCTAGGAGTCCCTACCATCCACAAAAGAGTGAAGTGTGACTTCTACAACTACCTAGTGGAGAAGGTCCACAGCAAGCTATAGGATTGGAAAGCCAAAACGCTCAGTACATGCGGTAGGAAGTCCCTTGTTCAATTCGTCAATTGCACCATCCCCATGTATACTATGCAAACCGCCTGGCTCCCCAAAGCTATCTGCAGCAGATTGGATAAACTAAACAGAGATTTTCTTTGGAGAAATAAAGTTGGTGAAAGAAAAATCCATTTGGTCAATTGGGACACAGTGTGCAAGCCCAAGCACTTGGGTGGTGTCGGAGTAAGGAAAGCTAGGGACAGCAACTTGGCAATGCTTGCCAAATTAGGTTGGTTAGTCATGAAAGAGGACAAGCCGCTTTGGTGTAGAGTCCTGAGATCCAAATATCTCAGCAGGTCCAATATGTGGAATTTTAGGAAAGCTTCAGGAGGATCAGGTGTTTGGAGGGGCATCTTAAACTGCAGAGACTGCGTAAAACAAGGTTTAAAATGGAGGATCGGTAATGGGAGAGATATTGACTTTTGGAAGGATAATTGGGTGGGAGACAATTACTTATCTAAGCATATGTTGCTGCCTCAACAGAAGAACCTCCCTTCTTTCAAAGTTAGTGACTTCATTGGTGCTGATGGCAGTTGGAGAATTCAGGAGCTCAAAGACTGGGTTACCGCTGATAAAGTGGAGGAAATTTGTGGTATTATGATTCCCCGTAGAGAGGACGCGAAGGACTCTACCTACTGGAGGCTCTCCAACAATGGAACTTTCTCTGTGAGCAGTGCCTACAAGTCCTTTATAGCTACGCCTACCCTTAGTCCTGAGGAGAGCTGGGACCGGTTATCGAAGGCCAAGATTCCAGAGACGGTCAAATTCTTCATGTGGACAGCAAAGCTTAAAAAATGTTTAACCAACTTGGAAAGAAAGAACGAAGGGGTCTTACAGATGATGACACCTGCCCGCAATGTGGAAAAGGTAGTGAAAGCATGCTTCATGTCCTCCGAGACTGCCGTGAGTCAATGAAAGTTTAGAGACTTCTCTGGAGCAGCTTGCTTAACAAGTGCTGGTTCTGGGACTTGGACCTCTGCCGCTGGCTCAAGAAAGGCATGGAACTCAAGCATAATCCTAACTGGGCTTCCTTCCTAGCTGTTATTTGGTCCCTGTGGAAGAGTAGATGCAAGTTAGACTTAGAGAACAGAAGGTCGAATATCCATTCGCTAAGGTGGGAGATTCTCCGTCTTAGCAGAGACTGGGCTAATGCATTCCTCTGCAGCACCGAGCCTAATCCTAGAAGCATCTCTTGGGTGAAATGGCTCTCTCCTAACCCAGGCGTGATCAAGTTTAACTCTGATGGTACGGTGTCTAAGTCCTCCCGTAAAGCCAGTGCTGATGGTCTTCTTAGGAAAGAAGATGACAGCTGGCTTAAGGGATACACTATCAACATTGGGAGCGTAGATGTTCTCACAGTGGAGTTATGAGGTCTGAGAGAAGGCTTTAAGCTGGCTAAAGCCTTGCGGATCGAGTATCTCCAAGTTGAAGTGGATAGCTCCTCCCTTGTGAATCTCTTAGCCCTTGAAAAGCATAGAGACCACCCCCATCTTTTAATTTGCACAGAATGCAAGCCCTGCTGTTAGAGCCCGAATCAGCCATGTCTTGCACGTCTTCAGAGAATCAAATAGATGTGATGACCTCTTGGCCAAGCTGGGTTTCAGTTATCCCATCAGTGTCACACTCTTGGACCATCCGCCTCATCAGCTGACTCTCTGCTGCTCGATGATCTCTTCAGTGAAGGCTCCCTTAGGAGCATAGTCCCCAGTTCTAACTGTGTTAGGAATTGGGTTTTGTAAGCTTTGTTGCTTTTGATTGCTTGCTCCTCTTCTATAAAAAAAAAAAACATAGAGAAATCATTATTTAGAGAGTTAAAAATCTCTTCATTAATGTCAATGTGACACGTCAAAATTTTTATAATAGTATTAACGAATTAGTTAAATTTTTTTCGAAAACAGGAGTTCAAAGGTGACTCTAAATAAAAATTATTTATATTTTTAATTCCAACTCGTAAAAATGCAATGTATAAAATTTTAATGTCATTCATCCATAATGCGCATTAAAATATATTTTTAAAATCTTTAGAGAATAATTAATTATAATTAAAATTTAATTTTTCATCGATTGATTGATTCAATTAGTTAAATAAATTGAATATAAATATATTTTTAAATTAATTTATGTGAATAATCTTATTTATTTTGACTCAATTCATTTAATTAATTAAAATCATTGAGAGAATGATCATTTTTAAGGTTACAATCTAAATTTTAATTTAATTTATTTAGAAAATAAACAATTTCTCTATTTCTCTGAATTCAACTTGACTCTCATTTGCGACTCTAATGTATAAAATCATTTTTTTTATTCAATTGGTTAAAATTCTTCTTTTACCTCAAGATTTATTATTATTTTTAATAAATTATTTTTGATAATTATTTTTTATTATTAACAAAAAATAAACAATTTTTTTTCCTGAATTCAGTGCGACTCTCATTTACTTCTTTAATTCCACGTACCAACTCTCTTTTTTATTATTATTTTTTATTCAATTAGTGAAAATTCTTCTCTACCTGGCGTTGGAGATTTGAGACATGTTCCCAAATGACTTAAAAAAAAAATTTTTTTTTAAAACAACCCTGACCCAAAAAAATTTCCCCAAATAACCCAAATTTTCCGCGTTTCGGAGACGCGACACAGTGTGTCGCTTCTCCAAGACGCGACAACCTCCAGAGAGAGAGAGAGAGAGAAAGAGAGAGAGAGAGAGGGAGGGAGAGGAGTCCGCGGGGGGGGAGGGAGAGAGGGGAGGAGAGCGGCGGGGGAGGGAGGAGCGCGGCGGGGCGACGGGGGGAAGGAGAGAGAGGGGAGGACCGCGGCGGGGTGCGGAGGGGGGAGGGAGGGAGAGAGAGAGGGGAGAGGGCCGCGGAGGGGGGAGGGAGAGAGAGAGGGGGAGGGCCGCGGGGGGCGGAGGGGGGAGGGAGAGAGAGAGGGAGGGCCGCGGGTGGGCGGAGGGCCGCGGGGGGGCGGAGGGCCGCCGGGGGGCGCCCCCTCCGCCCACTCGCGGCCCTCCGCTCCCCTCCCCCCTCCGCCCACCCGCGGCCCTCCCTCTTTCTCTCCCTCCCCCCCTCCGCCCCCCGCGGCCCTCCCCCTCTCTCTGTCCCTCCCCCCCTCCGCGGCCCTCTCCCCTCTCTCTCTCCCTCCCTCCCCCCTCCGCACCCCGCCGCCGTCCTCCCCTCTCTCTCCTTCCCCTTGCCGCCCCCGCCGCGCTCCTCCTCCCCCGCCGCTCTCCTTCCCTCTCTCCCTCCCCCCCGCGGATTCCTCTCCCTCTCTCTCTCTCTTTCTCTCTTTCTCTCTCTGGACTTTGGGTTGTCACTGTGTCGCGTCTCCAAAACGTGACAAAATTGGGTTATTTATGGAAAATTTTTTGGGTCGGGTTTATTTTAATTTTTTTTGTGGGTTATTTATGAACATGTCTCTTGGAGATTTATTATTATTTTTTTATAAATTATTATTTTTCAGTATATATATATTTCTATAAATAGGGTTTATCTTCAACGGTAATAATAATCTTATTCGGTAATTATTTTCTTTGCCAACATCCGGTAAGAAAAATTGTATAAAAGCGCCCCAAACGCTTTTCTCCCGCATTGGAGTTCGCTCGATACTTCCACATTGGAGAAACGTAAGCGATGTCATCGTCCGTCGCGACCCTTCGTTCAATGGTCACCTGAAAACTGAAACTCCCGATTTCGACTTTGGCAAAACCAAAACCCTACTCTCTCTCTCTCAATCCTCCAGTAAAATCACTCATCACCCATTTTCACTCCCAAAATCATAAACCCTAAAAATCCTGTGAAAACCTCAAATTAGGGTTTTGCTTTTACACTTCATCATGAGTCCGATTCAGAATTTCGAGCAACACGCTCACGGTCTTGTCAAACCCGACCTCCGTAAGCTCTCTCCCTCTCTCCCCTCCCTCTCTTTATTTCTTTCGCTCTCTAAGCTAATCTGGGTGTATTTGGTTTTGAATTACAGCGATTCAAACGAGGCTTCAAATGGCAATGGAGGTTCGAGATAGTCTCGAAATAGCGCATACAGCAGAGTACCTGAATTTCCTCAAATGCTACTTCAGAGCATTCTCGGTAATTCTTCTTCAGATAACAAAACCCCAATTCATAGATAATCCGGAGCACAAACTTCGAAATGTAGTGGTTGAGATTCTTAATCGTCTTCCTCACAGTGAAGTGCTTCGGCCATTTGTTCAAGACCTATTAAAGGTTGCAATGCAGGTGCTGACTACTGATAACGAAGAGAATGGGTTGATTTGTATTAGAATTATTTTTGATTTGCTTCGAAATTTTAGACCCACTTTAGAAACCGAAGTGCAACCATTTCTGGACTTTGTTTGTAAGATTTATCAGAACTTTAGCTTGACTGTCAGTCATTTTTTTGATAATGGAGTGGCGGCTTTGCCGTCTATTCTACCGCCTTCAGGCGGTGAAGATGTAAAACCATTGGATAATGTGGGCGTTTCTGATCAATTGACTAGTTCCGGGACAAGTGGGATTAGTGGTAGTGGTGGTGGGTATGGTGGTGGGAGTGGTGGTGCAGGGCAGTTGAATCCGAGTACAAGGTCATTTAAGATTATTACGGAGAGTCCTTTGGTGGTTATGTTTCTGTTTCAGCTATATAGTCGGCTTGTTCAGACCAACATACCTCACTTGTTGCCATTGATGGTTCGGGCCATTTCTGTTCCGGGACCAGATAAAGTTCCTCCCCACTTGAAGAATCATTTTATTGAGTTGAAGGGTGCACAGGTCAAGGTAACATTTTTGTTTCCCAAAAGCTCTTATTTTTCATGGTTGATGTGTTAGCTTAAGTTGTTGCGAAGAAAAGACTCTAGGGGAAGTGCTAAAACATTTTCTCTCTTACAACTGAAAGAAGTTAGTTTGTGTGTTTGCACCCGTAAAGAAAGTTTTTTAATTTCTTGTGCGGGTGCTGGATGAAAATATTATCGAAATTGTGACGTGTGACATAAGAAGAACCATGACACCGTTCTAGAAAATTTAAATATTGGCATTTCTTTCTAGAATTGAATGTTCTGCAGACAATTTGTTTGGCAAGGTGAATGAATCAAATTTATTAATTTTTTTCATCTCTGAGAAACAAATTGCGAATGATCAGCGATAATATACTTGGGGACATGTCTGAGGGGGTAAATTCACTTGGGGCGCAAAGATCTGAGTTTCTAAGAACCACAACATGAACAGTTAAAAATAGAGATACACCAATATACAACGATGTGAAATGTGCTCAGATATAGAGTAGTAAACATATTGAATCTCTAACTTTCTCTGTGCAGTGCTCAGGGTTTTATTTCTTGATTTCTGCAGACTGTTTCTTTTCTTACTTACCTGCTGAAAAGTTTTGCCGACTATATCAAGCCACATGAAGAAAGCATATGCAAAAGCATTGTGAATCTGCTTGTTACATGCTCTGACTCTGTCTCTATTCGAAAGGTGTGAAGTTTCTATGGTTATTCATACATTTAACCTCTCGTAGACGATTTTTCCTTTGGGTTAAGTTAACTGTGAAGTTATACGTGCTGATATCTTGTACCATATTGAACCAATTATTGCAGGAATTGTTAGTAGCCTTGAAACATGTTCTTGGGACAGACTTCAAGAGGGGATTATTTCCATTGATTGACACTCTTTTGGAAGAGAGGTAATTTTCTTGGATCTATCATATAGATATTATAATCATTAAAGTATAGGAAGTGAGATATGTTTCTAGGTTATTTTCTGTTGTCAGAGACTTAATTTATCCCAAATTTACGTTTTAATATCATTTAAATGAGTTTCACTTGTTTTATTTGTTTCTTTTGCCCTGGGGTTTTCTTTTTTCTCTTCTGTATTGTGTTCGGAGCCTCAATGAGGGTAATTTGGTCAGAAAACCAAGAAAAAGGCTGGCCTTGGCCAGAAAACCAGGAAAATGGCTGGTCAAAACCAGCCTGACCTGGTTATTGACAAGTATGATATATTGTCATTGTAATTTTCTTTTTTCTGGTTTCTTTGTGTATTAAAATTCATGCTCTCTGTAAAATAATCTAAAATCAGGAAAGGAGAGTGCTAAGTTTCATTGATATATTGTAAATTTCTCAAAAATTGTTCTTACCATCTGGTTGTCCAATGTGAAGACTAGAAACTTACTGCTTCATATTTTTATGAATGCTTGAATGTGTTTCTTCCTTATACAGTTCTGTTAGTACATCTTATAGTCCCCTTGAGTGATACATTTTTCTCTTTCCTCAAAATCTTGTCAGGGTTCTTATAGGAACTGGCCGGCCATGCTTTGAGACACTGAGGCCTCTGGCTTATAGCTTATTGGCAGAGATCGTTCATCATGTTCGAGCTGATCTATCCCTTTCACAGGTGTTGTATTTCTGTGTTATCTTGGAAATGTTTTATATGATGTACTTGTGTTCTTCCTGTTGTTTGCACCTTTACTCCCATATGCCATTGTTAATATATCTGTTCTGAATGGGTGTGGCTTCTCTACTGCTAACTATGATATCTATATTATGCAAAAGACTTTTTGATGTTTTCCTCATGGCAAGGTGTATGGTACTCAAGCACAAAATTATATATCTTAGTTGATTTGAATCTGAAGCATGCACTGACATATAGGTGAAGCATATAGAAGTGTAAGAGGAAGAAGGAAGAAAATTGGAAAAAAAGAAGAAGACAAAAGCATACTTGGGCCAAAAATAGAAAGTAGACTGACTATTAGAGCACTAACAAGAATAGTGGAAAAAACCTTTAATAAAAGTTGATTTTTGTTTGAATTTATTGTTATCATAAGGTTGGCCATTTTCGTCTTTTCACGTTAATTTTGGTGCCATTGTAATCATTGTGGATGGAACAATTTGTTACTAGTATCTTCTTGGTAATGTTCTTCCTTGCTCTCTTACAGCTATCAAGGATTATTTACTTGTTTTCAAGTAACATGCATGACTCTTCGTTGTCGCTCAGTATTCACACAACGTGTGCTCGTTTAATGTTGAACTTGGTACGTAAAAGACCCTTGTCCTTTGGGAGTCACTGATCTTGTCTAAATTGGTACTTTCTTGGGATCTGTGATGATCAATGCATAATCCAACTGTTCAAATATTGTTGTAGGTGGAGCCAATTTTTGAGAAAGGCATGGATCAAGCTTCTATGGATGAAGCTCGGGCCTTATTGGTGAGTGGTTTGTTTTCTTTGTTGACTATAGCTTGTTTGTGGATATTTTTCTTTTTCCGATAATAACTTTTTCTAAGCTTTCTTTATAGGGGCGAATTCTGGATGCTTTTGTCGGAAAATTTAGCACCTTTAAGCGTACCATTCCACAGGTACTTGTAACATTGGTTCCTTGCATAAAAGTATGTAACTGAAGTTGCCCAAGTATACTATATGTGATGTTTTGTACTTTGATGAGCTCATCTTTCATGAATAATGCTGTTAGATTTAGATTCCTCTTGAATGTTTTCAGCCGCTAGTGCTCTTTATCCAGAGTTAATTTCAACAAGAAACAATGTCAGGACATTTAGAACTCTTACTTCTATGTTTATGTTTTCTTTGTACTTTAATGTGCTCATATTCCTTGCATAAAAGTGTGCAACTGAAGTTGCCGGGTATGCTATGTTTGCTGTTTTGTACTTTGATGAGCTCATCTTTCAGGAATAATGCTGTTAGATTTAGATTCCTCTTGAATGTTTTCAGCAACTAGTGCTCTTTATCTGGAGTTATTTTCAACAAGTAACAGTGTTAGGACATTTAGAACTCTTGCTGCTATGTTTATGTTATGGTCTGTACTTTAATGTGCTCATCTCTCTTGAATAATGTAATTATGCAGTCATTGGTTTTGAGCAAGGATCGTGAATATGGAAACTCAATGACTCCATGTAGCAAATAAATTAGAATCACTATGTTTTTTTTATTATTTTTTTAATGAAGTTGATATTCCCTTAAAATATAGTCATTGGCATCTACATATTGGTTCATTTATTCCTTTTTCTTTAAATTGGTGGAGGGGGTCTTGGTTGCATTTATATCACGTGTGCGCGCGCGCACACATTTTCTTCTAACAAGGTAGTTGGGGATTTTCTTGGCTGAACAATCATGTGTACGTTGATTACTTGGGATAATTGTGGAAGCGATTGGCCCACATCAAGTAGTTGAGTAAACCTTGATGAGTTTGTTTTCTAATAAGCGAAGAGTGGCTGTAAAAAGGCTTGAGCCATTTTGAAGATTTTCTTTTTCTTTATGATCACAGTAATGCTTATGCAAGTACATTATTGATTCTTCTTTGAATCTTCTTAACTCAATTCAGCCTACACCCAAAAAAAGATGTTCAGACTCTTATCCTGAAAAGATGTCGATGCAGAAAAAAACACTTTTTGTGACCCTCTTTTATTGCATTCCTTTGCTTGGTCACTGTTGCTGACGACTAGCTTTTGGGGATAATTATTTTAATGTGTTTGACATGTTTCCTTGATTCCTGGCAGCTACTGGAAGAGGGTGAAGAGGGAACAGACCGCTCTACTCTGAGGTCAAAGCTGGAACTTCCTGTGCAGGTAAATCTTAATTGAGGCAATTGCCTGTCTGAAGCCTGTTGAACTTGTAATCTCAAATATCTTTTAAGCTCATTAGAAGCCATGCAGGTCACTGCTGTAGACAAATTATATTGAGACTAATCAATTTCCATATGCATCCAATAACTGAGCTGATTTTCCTTATTTTATGGGGGTTTCATCAAATTTATGCATCTATATATATCCTTTCCTAGAAGTATCTGTATTGGGCATTTTCTTCCAATTGTCAATATACTTAAAAGATTTAAAGATATGAATTTGTACCCGAGTCAAACTACATTGTGATATGGAGCTTATGTGGGCTGAGCTGAGTTGAACAAGTCCGAATTATGGTTCAGTCAAATAATATTATGTACAAATATTTTTATCTTCCATTCTTTGCCAAAATTACTAGCATAATATTGTGGTTCAGAATTATGGTTGAACCAGTAATTTGTCGCGTAATTTTGGTTGATTTGAGGTATTGCTGGTGCTTGACATGTATTCTGAGGATGATGTCAAGTGATTATGATTCTTCTTTTTGCCAGGTTTTGTGTTGTGAATCGGGTTGTCATCTTGTTTATCTCCTGCAACTTTGATGTGGCTATTTTAGTTTTTTTTTGCTCCTTTTTTTCAATAAATAAATTAGATGCAGGATCAGTGCATGCTAATTTTATGCTTCTCTCCTTTTTTATTTTAAATTTTGGTTATTTGGACAATGTTTATTATTGCTATTAGTATTATTATGATGATGATGTTGATGATGATGATGATGTTCGTTATGCGGACAATTTTGGTTATTATTATTCCTTATAATGGATGTTTCTTCATGCATTCTTTTGTTGTTGGTACTCTTTAGTACCAACTAGTAATCTCTAAATTTAAATAGCCTTTAGGTTTTCTGCTAACAAATTCAACATTTGTATGATATATCATGATGGAACTGCTGTATATTATCACGTAGAGCCTTCAGTTGCACCTTTTTTGTGGTTCTATCTTCTAAATATTTGCTCTATTTTCATGATGTGGTGGTTTGGCTGCAGGCAGTCCTGAATTTACAGGTCCCTACAGAACACTCCAAGGAGGTGAATGATTGTAAGCATCTAATCAAGACTTTGGTTATGGGTATGATCCTCCTCCATTCATTGGTATTGCCAACTGAAATTATCTTGCTTTCTGGATTCATCTTGGTTCAGAGTTGTTTGAAGTTTTAGCTAATTTAGTCTTTAATATTGATGACTTTTGTGATCGGAATTATGTAGGAATGAAAACTATAATTTGGAGCATCACGCATGTGCATCTTCCTCGCTCACAGGTTTGCACATATTTTAAATTTTCTCATGGTGGAAGCCAAGTTCAATTTTTCCTTGTTTTAATCCACATATTCTTGATGTTCAGGTTTCACCTGGCAACCATCCTCAGGCACTGGTTTCACCATCATCCAACATGTCTGTGCCTCAAGCATTTAAAGGGATGAGAGAAGATGAGGTGTGGATCTGGTGCTGATGACTTTCATAAAGTGCTTTATTTATTTATTTATTTATATGTGATGGATTAGTCTGACTTTAACTTTTGGTAGGTATGGAAAGCCTCTGGGGTTCTGAAAAGTGGCGTACACTGCTTGGCCCTTTTCAAGGAGAAGGATGAGGAGAGGGAAATGATTCATCTCTTCTCCCAGATTTTGGCGATAATGGAACCTCGAGACTTGATGGACATGTTCTCATTGTGTATGCCTGAGCTTTTCGATTGCATGATTACAAATAACCAACTTGTCCATATATTTTCTACTCTCTTGCAAACATCTAAGGTCTTCCGTCCATTTGCTGATGTATTGGTTAATTTTCTTGTGAGCAACAAACTTGATGTTTTAAAGCACCCTGATTCGGCTGCGGCTAAGCTTGTTTTGCACCTCTTCCGCTTTTTATTTGGTGCTATTTCCAAGGCTCCTTCGGATTGTGAACGTATTTTGCTGCCACATGTGCCTGTTATCATGGAAGTTTGCATGAAAAATGTGACTGAAGTTGATCGGCCAGTTGGTTATATGCAACTTCTTCGGACTATGTTCCGGGCACTTGCAGGAGCAAAATTCGAGCTGCTGTTGCGGGACCTGGTTCCTACCCTGGAGCCCTGCCTAAATATGCTATTGTCCATGCTTGAGGGGCCTACAGGAGAGGATATTAGGGATCTATTGTTGGAACTTTGCTTAACGTTGCCTGCACGCTTAAGTTCGCTGTTACCACATCTTCCTCGTCTTATGAAGCCCTTGGTCTTATGTTTGAAAGGAAATGATGAATTAGTTAGTCTAGGTCTAAGAACACTTGAGTATTGGATAGATAGTTTGAATCCTGATTTCCTTGAACCAAGCATGGCAAATGTAATGTCAGAAGTGATTTTAGCATTGTGGTCTCACTTGAGACCTGCACCATATCCTTGGGGTGGAAGGTCTTTGCAGCTCCTTGGCAAGCTAGGTGGTCGCAATAGACGGTTTTTGAAGGAGCCTCTTGCGCTTGAGTGCAAGGAAAACCCTGAACATGGGCTTCGGTTGATTCTTACTTTTGAGCCCTCAACCCCCTTTCTTGTGCCATTGGACAGGTGCATTAACCTTGCTGTATCTGCTGTCATGAACAAACATGGTGGTATTGATGCCTTCTACAGAAAACAGGCCCTTAAGTTTCTTCGTATTTGCTTATCCTCTCAGCTCAATTTGCCTGGAAATGTTACTGATGAAGGGTTGACATCCAGGCAGTTGTCAACTCTATTGGTTTCTTCTGTGGATTCTTCATGGCGTAAGTCGGAGACTTCAGATGTGAAGGTAAGTCCCATTTGTCTCATAAAACATTTGGACTAGGAGCCATCATAACTTTATCTTCCTATGTGATTTGCATTTCTCTAAGTTTTATGATTATGACAAAAGCTGAACTTTTGCCTGATTGTAAAGTGTCTTTGCATCTCTTACATGGTGTTGTGCATCCAATCCTTGGACATTTTTCTTTTTCTTTACGAGTAAAATTTATCTTCTGCAGGCTGTATTATTCATTTGTTTGGAAGAATGAGGATTTTGCTCATACCGTACTTCTTTGAAACTTTTGATTCGAAAAAATCTATAGATTTGAAGCTACCGTATTGCATCCTGAGAACTTTCTTTCCTGCATCTTTTTTTTCCCCTACTTCTGTAGGTTGGAGACAATTTCCATATGCCTTTCTACTCTTAAACACATCTGCAATAAGCATGCCCTTTTGTCTTCGTTTAGCTGTTCTTGCTTTTCCATATTATCACATTCATCATATTTCTTCACCAGTGTTAATCCAGAAACAGAATTGACTAATTGTTGTTGGATGATGGACAACCATTACGCAGGCTGACTTGGGTGTCAAGACAAAAACCCAACTTTTGGCTGAGAAATCTATTTTCAAAATTCTCCTGATGACAATAATTGCTGCTGGTGCTGAAGCAGACCTCCATGACTCCAAGGATGACTTTGTTGTCAATGTTTGTCGGCATTTTGCGATGATATTTCACATAGATCACTCATCAACTAATACTACTACTGCACTTGCTGGCTCTACACTCTCATCAAATATGCCTTTTACTTCCAGATCAAAGAATAGTAACTCTAATCTCAAGGAGTTGGACCCTTTGATATTCTTAGATGCATTAGTTGATGTGCTAGCGGATGATGACAGGCTTCATGCTAAGGCTGCTCTTAATGCTCTAAATATGTTTGCCGAGACACTTTTGTTTCTTGCTCGATTAAAACACAATGATGCACTGGGCTCAAGAGGTGGTCCTAGTACTCCAATGATTGTCTCCAGTCCATCCACTAATCCTGTGTATTCGCCACCTCCAAGTGTTCGTGTCCCCGTTTTTGAGCAACTTTTGCCTCGCCTTCTGCATTGTTGTTATGGTAGTACATGGCAAGCACAAATGGGAGGTGTAATGGGACTTGGGGCTTTGGTTGGAAAGGTCACTGTTGAGATATTATGCAATTTTCAAGTAATTATTGTGCGGGGTCTTGTGCATGTTTTAGGAAGGCTTCCTGCTTATGCCAACAAAGAGCAGGAAGAGACAAGTCAGGTGCTTACTCAGGTTCTTCGAGTGGTGAATAATGTTGATGAAGCCAACAGTGAATCCCGCCGCAAAAGCTTTAGAGGAGTAGTTGACTTTCTTGCATCCGAATTGTTTAATGCAAATGCATCTATTATTGTGCGTAAGAATGTACAGTCATGTTTAGCTCTTTTGGCAAGTAGAACAGGTAGCGAGGTGTCAGAGTTGCTTGAGCCTTCTTATCAGCAGTGGCTTCAACCTCTTATCACGCGTCCACTCCGGACTAGAACTGTGGATCAACAGGTAAACCATGTTGAATTGTTCATCTGCATGTACTCATAATTCTTTTTTCCTTCTGCGTTTTTTTTTTTTTTTTAATATTGCCTGATGATAGGTTGGGACTGTTACCGCATTAACCTTTTGCTTGGCCTTGAGACCTCCACTTCTTAAGCTGACCCCCGAATTAGTCAATTTCTTGCAAGAGGCTCTGCAAATAGCTGAGGCTGATGAGACTGTATGGTCTGTGAAATATATGAATCCAAAGGTGACGACATCTTTTAATAAACTTCGAACGGCTTGCATTGAGCTACTATGCACAGCAATGGCTTGGGCAGATTTGAAAACGCCCAATCACTCAGAGTTGCGTTCTAAGGTCATTTCCATGTTTTTCAAGTCCTTGACATGTCGGACACCAGAAATTGTCGCTGTTGCCAAGGAGGGTTTGAGACAGGTATCTTGATGCAGAATATCATTAAATTATTCCTTCTTAATATGGTCTGCATGTAACTTTACAAGCCATATTACCTTCTTGGTCAACATTGCTACCACAGTTGATGGCTTTCCATGTTCTGTAACAGGATTTATTTTGGTGTGATGGCTTTTCATGTTTGAATCATCAATTGATGAATGGATTTTGTGATATGTCTTACTATATCTGGATTTCCTAATTGCATGAGTGTTCTGAATAGTTGAAACTTACAGATCGGTTCTACATGTTTAATAACAGGATTTAGTACAGAGTGATGGCTTTTCATGTTTGAACCATCATTGATGACCAGACTTTATCAGATGTCTTAATTTATCTTCCTAATTGCAAGAGTGTATTGCATAGTTGAAATATACAGATTAATCCTACTGAATTGGGTTGGTTTTTTGTCATGAAAACCATCAATTTATGGTTCATATTCATAAGGTGGGCTGGTAAACCTTGTAAATGGACGCCTTAATTCTTGTCATCCAGTTTCATATAGTTCTTTTCCAATATCTGGAGTTCCTCATGCTCCTTAATTGTTCATTAGGTTATTAATCAACAAAAGATGCCAAAAGAGCTTCTTCAGAGCAGCCTCAGGCCTATATTGGTAAACTTGGCTCATACAAAGAATCTCAGCATGCCACTTCTGCAAGGCCTTGCCCGCCTTCTGGAACTTCTCTCCACTTGGTTTAATGTTACCTTGGGTGGTAAGTTGTTAGAGCACCTAAAGAAATGGTTGGAACCAGAAAAACTAGCTCAGAGTCAGAAGTCATGGAAGCCTGGAGAGGAGCCAAAAATTGCTGCTGGTAATTGATTCAATCATTAATACTTGAACCAAATTCACTCATTTTTGTATATGATTGCTGATTATTTTCTTGCTCTTGCAGCTATTATTGAGCTGTTCCACCTACTTCCCACAGCAGCATCAAAGTTCCTTGATGAACTTGTGACCTTGACCATCAATCTGGAAGGAGCACTGCCACAAGGACAAGTTTACAGTGAGATCAATAGTCCATATCGTCTTCCTCTGACTAAGTTCTTGAATCGATATCCCACAGCAGCTGTGGATTATTTTCTTGTTCGATTAAACCAACCTAGTTACTTTAGACGGTATGCTTCACATCTCGTGATAAATTGGTTATTCATTAATAATTTTGGATCAATAATATTAGTTTTGTTGTTGTTAAATACAGATTTATGTATATAATTCGATCAGATGCTGGCCAACCATTGAGGGAGGAACTTTCCAAGTCACCTCAGAAGATTCTTGCTAGTGCTTTTTCAGAGTTAATGCCAAGACCTGATGGATCTGTAGCTCCAGGATCCAGTCCATCTTCAGCTATGGCTGGTGATGAAGGTGTTGTTGCTCCACCACCTGAGAGTTCTAACCCACGAACTGAAACCGTGGGTGGAACATCAGAAGCCTACTTTCAGGGACTCGCTCTTGTTCGAACATTGGTAAAACTGATGCCTACGTGGTTGATAAATAATCGTATGGTATTTGATGCACTAGTTCAGGTGTGGAAGTCCCCGGCAAGAATTGCACGTTTGCACAATGAACAGGAATTGAACTTGGTGCAAGTAAGTCTTTCCAGAAAAAGTGGCTCGTTTGGTATATTAGATAAGTGGAAATAGTTCAACTATAGTCTCCTTCATGCAACATTTTGGATGCCAAGATAAGTAGAAATAGTTCGACTATAATCTCCTTCATGAGACATTTTGGATGCCTTGGCCCAAAACACAATAAATACTCAAGTGAGGCATATCTCTGAACATGCTGTGCCCTATGCAAGGAAATAATAAAGAAGAGAGTGCAAGTATACAAACCAGGAAAACTACCAAATGGAGCAAAATTTTAATGAATAGCACACTAAAACATCTAAGAAATATACTACATGACCATATTTTACAAGTGGCTGCAAAAATTAACAACTTAACGATAGAGTTTTAGACTCCACAGGAATTTTCCATTGAAATTATCTAAGACTAAATTTTTGCATCTATCTTATGGTGGACTGGTCTTTACTTGTTCACGTATGCTATCTATTGATACACATATATCTGCACAAATCCTATTGTGTTCGAATATAAAAAATATCATATCCATATTTGATATATAATCAATTACCAAGTCAATTAAGCCTTTTCATAGAGATTCACTTGTAGGGTTTGTACCAATACCATGAACCAGAATGGATAAACATACCAGGTCTCACAGGATATACACCATAAGTCAAGATAGTGCAGTTTGCTTGTTAAGCTGTATATGGTGTATATTCTGGGGTGGGTTTCAGCTTTGATTATTCTTCTTATTATTTTTTCATATTTCTGGGTTCCCATTACAATTATATTTGTATGCCCAGAAATTAGAGATTGTTGATCTAGAGAAGAAAATTTAGGTTATGATCTCCTTCGTTGGCTGTGGCTAAAATGAATGTTAGCTAACAACTTTTTTTTTCTGTGCTAATCTATTTGTTTACTACTGCAGGCAAAGGAAAGCAAATGGCTTATTAAATGCTTCCTGAATTTCTTGCGGCATGACAAATCTGAAGTCAATGTTCTTTTTGATATCCTGTCCATCTTTCTGTATCGTACTCGCATTGACTATACCTTTTTGAAGGAGTTCTATATAATTGAGGTACATTGAGGTTATAGTTTGCAGCAACTCTGTCTTCAATGCTCCCTGTTTTCTCTCTGTCCATTCTTTCAATTCCCTTTTATAGGTTGCTGAGGGTTATCCACCCAATATGAAAAAGACTCTTCTGTTGCACTTTCTGAACCTGTTCCAATCTAAACAACTTGGTCATGATCATCTGGTGGTTGTGATGCAAATGCTGATTCTTCCTATGTTAGCTCATGCCTTTCAGAATGGTCAAAGTTGGGAGGTTGTTGACACTGGTATAATAAAAACCATCGTCGATAAACTTCTTGATCCTCCAGAAGAGGTGAAAATTTTGTTGTTCCCGTCTTACTCCCTGTTTCTTATGTTTATTGTGATGTGGTTAATTATGTGTTGCTTTATTCATTATGTACTTCACCTTCACAGGTTTCTGCTGAATATGATGAGCCCTTGAGGATAGAGCTGTTGCAGCTTGCCACATTACTTCTTAAGTATCTCCAAAATGATCTTGTTCATCATAGGAAAGAACTAATCAAGTTTGGGTGGAATCACCTGAAAAGAGAAGATAGTGCCAGTAAACAATGGGCATTTGTCAATGTTTGCCACTTCTTGGAGGCCTATCAAGCACCGGAGAAGATTATACTTCAGGTATTTAAAGATGTAAGAGTTGAGAAAATTGCATACTCGCTTTCCATGTCGGGATCTGCTTGTACATGAAAACTTTCTCTGATATCTCAATGATTGTGTTTGCAAACACTTGTGCAGCTGGTCATATAAATCTTGTAGCTTGAGTGTTATTTGAGAAGAACATGACAATCAGGAGTACCTTTTTTGCTAATCAAGTCAGGAAAAACCTGGAGGATGTTAAAATTGATTATCAATATGCTGATTCCAACTGAGGGCTTTAAAACATTTTGTTAGGTGTGTGGTGGTCATTCAGGTGATAACCTTTATTTTATTTGGTCTTTGTCTTTTTTATAGGATGAGAATGTTATTAAGGAGAGAAAAATAGTACAAGAAAGAGGATGTCATCCTCTAAGAAAAAGGAAGATGAAAAAAGATAATATCACATTAAATGAGCAAAATTTAGTATTATTTGTTTCATTGGTTCATTTAAGTCAACTCAACTCGGTTGAACCTTTATCCCTGCTTGGTTGGGTGAGTTATATAAGTCTATTTTTCCATTCAACTCTATTGAAAACAATGTCACTATCTAAGTACGTAGTGACCATATCACGTTTTACCATTACTTCTAGAGTTTTCTTGGAAATTTCTCACGTTCTTGGTGCTCATTCAACTTGTATACTATCACTTCTTCTAACAGGAGCATTAGGTGGTCTTTTATAAACAGGGACAAGCTATTTCAATCTTTTTCCTCTCATCTTTTATACTATCAGAGCTATTTCAGATTTAACTTATTAACCTAATTTCTATTTGTTCTTTTCTTATTATATCATTCATTCATCTCAACATTCTGTTGAGTTTTAATAGCCGAACTCTCCATTCTATAAAACATTGCCTGTCTTCTTGTAGTTTTATGAAACTTAGTTTTTGATTTAGATGGAATTTTACGTTCACATGATACTCTCCCCACATTTTTCCATTTTATCCACCCAGTTCTAATCCTATGCGTGTTATGTTTATCAATTTTGTCATCTTTTGAATAATAAATCCCAAGTAACGAAAGCTCTTAGGTATCTTGTCTCCTTCAATTTTTTTCTGCATTTTCATCAAATGATTACTTGTACCAAATTATATTCCATGTACCCTATTTTTGTTTAACTAATTTTAAAACCTTTTTGATTCTATGATATTACTCTATTTTTCTAATTTTTGACTTACACTTGTTTACTCCCAGCGACTGATAGAATCTCATCCACAAATAGTATACCTTAAGAAATATAATTTTTGATATCACCTGCTAGATTGTTTCTCACAAAGTTTACGGGCTTTAGAGGGATGAAGGATGCCCCCTGGCTTTGGAAATGTGCATTAATTGCTTTGGAAATGCGTGTTAATATGCGTTAATAGCTATTGCAAGGATTTTCAATAATTATAATATCGATCTCTACCTTCTTTGGGATAAGATTGTATTCTCTACCACTTTGTGGATCTCACGCCTTTGGTGTACATAAAGATTATAGTTTAGAAGAGTTGAAGACAAATTGGAGAACACTCATTCATTAACTTTTTGAAATTACCTTTTGTATTTTAATTTTTTTCCAACTCCTATGGATTTCTTATCCTTGGAGCCTTTTTGTATATGTATGTTTTTAACCTCTAATTCAAATCTATTTTTCTATAAAAAAAAAATATATCCATTAGATCATCTATAACTAATACAACAATAACAATCCAGTCTTTATTCCATTAAGTGGTATCGGCTATATGGATCCTTTTATGTCATTGTACTCTTTCGTATTGCATGCTCACCTATATGATTGTTTTCTTTATATGACAAAAATAATCATACTTTTATTTCATTAAGTAGGGTCAACAATATAGATATTTCTACGCCATTATACTCTATCTTATATTATATCTTCATTTATTTTTAAATAATTCATTTCATATTTTATTGTCGTTATTCAAAGTCTTTTTATGTCTCCCTCTCAGTAAATATGAGTACTTGTCATCATTTCGCAGTGTCTAACTGGAGCCTCTAATAGTTGCCTATGTACGTGCCGGTACCATTTTAATCATGTTTCCCTTAATTTTTGCTTGATAGGCGCAATCCCAACTTTTCCTTCTTATGCTCATTTCTTATTTTGTCCATCCTTTTGTATGTGTGCATCCACCTTAATATCATCATCTTCGCAACTCTCATCTTTTGTTCGTGCTTTTGGTTCATTGCCTAATATTTATATTCATACGACAAAGCAGATCTAATTGTCACCCTATAAAACTTCCCTTTTAGTTTTATAGGTACCTTTCGATCACATAAAATACCTGATAGACTTCTCCATTTCGACCATCCTGCTTGTATTCTATGTGATACATCTCTGTCAATCCCTCTATCTTTTTTGTAAAATTGATCCTAGGTACTTGCTATCATCTTTCTGTATAGTACTATAGTTGACATAGCTGGCATGAGGCCAATTATATTGTCTAAAATTTGTTTCTTTTCTTAATCTTGAGCATATTATTCTCTCCCAATGTTTCATATATCGTTTATTAGCGCTTTTTCCCCCCTGCTAGTTTAATACCTTTATAGTTTGAACAAAATTTCTACATATCACTTTTGTTGTTATTCTCCACTTATCTGCCATTTTTCTAGTCTTAATTATCTTATTATGTTGTTCATGTAGCTTGCAAAGAAGGTTGTTCGCGTCATTAGATGTGTTAATTTCCTGTTCACAGTGCACCATTAATGATATTGTTTTGACAATGTGACGTTGCCTCGTTTCTCTAGTCATGGTGATCAGACAGAATTGCTGTTATAACTTTTTGTTTGTCATAAGATTCTTCGTGGTGGTATCTGGTGACTAATTTTCCCCAGAACATAATGTGTTGTCTATGTTGCTGTGTGCCAATATGTAATTTAAACATTCAGAGTTGATGATCACACCCTTTTGGCTCTTAGCAAGTGAGATGGCATCCTGATAATGGTTTGGAAATGCAGGTTTTTGTTGCACTTCTCAGAACTTGCCAGCCAGAGAACAAGACATTAGTCAAGCAGGCACTTGATATATTAATGCCAGCACTGCCACGAAGATTGCCTCTTGGGGAGTCCCGAATGCCAATTTGGATACGTTACACGAAAAAAATTCTTGTGGAGGAAGGTCACTCAATTCCCAACTTGATTCACATCTTCCAACTCATTGTTCGCCACTCAGGTCTCTTTTACAGCTGCAGAGCCCAGTTTGTGCCTCAGATGGTAAACTCTCTCAACCGTCTTGGTTTGCCGTATAATACTACAGCAGAAAACAGGCGTCTTGCTATTGAACTTGCTGGATTGGTCGTTGGCTGGGAAAGACAAAGACAAAATGAGATGAAACCGGTGTCAGATGGTGATGCCCCTTCTCAGAGTGGTGATGGATTATATCATGGCTCCACTGGCATTGACACCAAGCGTCCAGCAGATGGTAGCATGTTCCCGGAAGATCCAAGTAAGCGAGTTAAGGTTGAACCTGGTCTTCAGTCTCTCTGTGTCATGTCACCTGGTGGTGCATCCTCGATTCCTAATATAGAAACACCTGGATCTGCCACCCAACCTGATGAAGAGTTCAAACCCAATGCTGCAATGGAAGAAATGATTATCAATTTTCTCATAAGGGTGAGCATTTGTTCTGAATTTTACCCTGAATTTTACTATGGATGCAACCGCTGTAAAATTTTGTGCATGCTGATTCCTCGAGCTCCTGAAATGCTAACTCCAATGTTGCTCTGAATTTTACCCTGCTCTAAGTGAAGAAGTATTAAGATGAGATGAAAATGCGGGGGTGGAGGAGCGGATTATGCATTGAACACTTTGGGGAGGGGTGAGGATGAAATAACTATTCATTTAAACAAAATGGTTATAATGGTAGGATTTTCAGGCTTGCATAAATCTGGCTCAGATTGACCACAATTCCATGTCTTCCTGTTCAATTAAGTTCATGCCCAATGTGATCCTTGGGGTGTCTCATTAGGCCAAGTGGAGGAAAGTTTTCAGAGTCTTGGGCAAATGTTTCTGCACTTTGCTTGAATCTATATATTCTAATTTCAACCTGCTAGGAAAAATTAAGATGTTTTTTGAGTTCAGTTGTGTAGTGTTCTTTTCTTCTATTTATGAAGCATGCTGCCAACTTCCTTAAGTTGTGGCATAAATATTGTTGTTTAGTTGATGGCCATTGTTTGTTGTGTAAATGCATAGCCTTGCCCTTAATTTTAAGGCAAGACTATGCATTTCTATTTCATTTATATCCGGCTGTTTCATTTTGCATATTTGGTGGCTAATTGTAATTGCGAGTTTAATGCTTTATGCTGGGTTCTTGGAGTAGGTTGCATTGGTCATTGAGCCAAAAGATAAAGAATCAACAACCATGTACAAACAAGCTTTAGAGCTGCTTTCACAAGCCCTGGAGGTGTGGCCAAATGCCAATATCAAGTTCAACTATCTGGAGAAACTGCTGAGCAGCATTCAACCATCTCAATCAAAGGACCCGTCAACAGCACTCACACAGGGCCTGGATGTTATGAATAAGGTTTTGGAGAAACAGCCACAGCTATTTATACGAAATAACATCAACCAAATATCCCAGGTGGGTCTTTTCAAGTGTAATATTATTTTTATAGGCCCAAAAATTTAATGGTCGGATTCTTTTTATGGTCATCAATTTTTCTAATTGATCATAGTTTAATTCATGTTATACTTTGTAGATTCTTGAACCTTGTTTCAAGTATAAGATGCTTGATGCGGGAAAGTCACTAGGGTCCTTGTTGAAGATGGTCTTTGTTGCTTTTCCTCCTGATGCTGTGAGTACACCGCAGGATGTGAATAGTTTGTATCAAAAGGTTGTGGATCTCATACAAAAGCACCTCACTGCTATTACAGCTCCACAAACTTCCAGTGAAGACAACTCTGCGAACTCTATCAGCTTCCTATTATTTGTCATTAAAACATTGACAGAGGTGCAGAAAAATTTTATTGATCCTTATGTATTGGCTCGTGTCCTTCAACGTCTAGCCCGGGATATGGGATCTTCTGCGGTATCTCATTTGAGACAAGTATGCATGCTATTCTCAATTAATATTTTTCCCCTTTTTTCTTATTTGTTTTCCCCTTGTTTTATTGCATCCTACTTTCCTCCTATATGATAACTCGGTTTACCCCTCCTTTCTCTTAACTTGGCATGTGCTAGTGAACATCACATATCTTGATGATAAGTACTAATGGATACCCATCTTTTGACATGTGATTTGCATGAAACCCTAATGCAATTCTCTCTCCACTCGTTGCATACTTACGCATCGAAGATAACATTGGCTGTAGAATGCATTTGTTTGTTTGTATGCTTGTTATATTGTTGTTTTGGTTTTTCTTTTTCTATTTTTTTCCCTTTCCTTTGGTTAAGAAAGGCAAAGGATACTGAAGTCTACCTAGGGTGCAGCCTAAGTACCGAAAATTACAAATTATTGATATAAACATCCTTTGCTTTCCCATTTTGTTGGTGCTTGTAACAATACTGCCTGAATGCTGCCATTTTCTTATTGCTGGAACATCTTTAGCAAATAATCTGTGCTTTTTTCCCCTTCAGAGAGCAGATCCAGATTCTTCTGTTACTTCTTCTCGTCAAGTTGCTGATGCTGGAATTGTTGTCTCCAATCTAAAATCTGTACTGAAACTTATTAGCGAAAGAGTAATGGTTGTCCCAGAATGCAAACGATCAATAACACAAATCCTGAATGCTTTGCTCTCAGAGAAAGGTACTGATTCTGGAGTGCTTCTTTGCATACTTGACGTGATAAAGGGATGGATTGAAGATGACTTTAGTAAGCCAGGAGCTCCTGTCCCATCAAGTTCTTTTTTGAATCCAAAGGAGATAGTTTCTTTTCTTCAAAAGCTTTCACAAATTGAAAAGCAAGGTTTCATCCCTGATGCGCTGGAAGAGTGGGACCAAAAGTATCTTGAGCTTCTATATGGAATTTGTGCTGATTCCAATAAGTAAGTATTGATTGCATAAGTATTGAATGAGCAAATGGAACTGTAATTTGAGAATTCTGTCTACAGTAGATACAGTAAACACTTCACTTCGATATTTATTAACAAGTTTGACTGAATTACAGATATCCTCTAGCTTTAAGACAAGAAGTACTGCAGAAGGTGGAAAGGCTGTTCATGCTTGGTTTGAGGGCAAAGGATCCTGAAATGAGGATGAAATTTTTTTCACTCTATAATGAAACTATATCAAAAACCTTGTTTGCTAGGTTGCAGTATATTATTCAAATTCAAGACTGGGAAGCCCTGAGTGATGTATTTTGGCTGAAACAAGGCCTTGACCTTCTTCTGGCAATTCTTGTTGATGATAAACCCATAACACTTGCTCCAAACTCTGCAAGAATTCGTCCTCTTCTGGTGTCTGGTTCTCTTCCAGATTGTTCTGGGGTGCAGCTTGCACATGGTGATGCTACAGATGTTTCTGAGGAAGCTCCTGTTACATTCGATGGCCTTGTCCTTAAGCACACTCAGTTTCTGAATGAGATGAGCAAACTTCAGGTTGGATGCTTTTATGCCATTTTGCCTTTACCTTTTAAGCATCAGTAAGTTCAGATGTTTGACATTTCTATCCGCTCTATAAAAGTCTAAGAAATTTTTAGGGCATACTACAATGCATGCACGTAAAAGTGGCAGAACATCAGTGTTGCTGTCCACCTTGCTGGTTCATAAAACAGAAGTATCTATTTAATTTTGCCTTGTCTTTTTCTCTACATGGTAATTTTTTTTCTACTATTCACACAGCAATAAAGAAGGCCGAAATGGACATTTCTTGGGCAGAATGAAGGCTTAGGGTTGTTAACTATATTGAGAATTTGATCTTTCAAATTTTAGTATTCAAATTGGTAGTTTTCAGCATCAAGTACACTGGCTATTGATGGAAAATTTTTGTCACCGGCCAACAAAATGGGAAATTTGATCTGCTTTTTGTGAATCTAAAATGATATGCATAGTAATTTTATCAACAACCTGTTTGTTTTGGCAGTTAAGGCAATTGCTGTATCAGTAAAAAGCATGGTGAATCAGATCCTTTCTTATTCTGATATGTTGCATTAATCATACACTTCTTTACTTCTGTAGGTGGCTGATCTCATTATTCCTCTGCGAGAGTTAGCTCATACAGATGCCAATGTTGCATATCATTTATGGGTGCTAGTGTTTCCCATAGTCTGGGTGACCTTGCACAAGGAGGAGCAGGTAACCCTTGCGAAGCCAATCATTGCTCTCCTATCAAAAGATTATCACAAGAAGCAGCAGGGACAGAGGCCAAATGTTGTACAAGCACTTTTAGAAGGCCTTCAGTTGAGCCACCCTCAGCCTCGGATGCCAAGTGAACTGATCAAGTATATTGGAAAGACTTACAATGCATGGCATATATCATTGGCTCTACTGGAGAGTCATGTCATGTTATTCATGAATGAAACGAAGTGCTCAGAGTCTTTAGCTGAGCTTTATCGCTTGCTCAATGAAGAAGACATGAGGTGTGGCTTGTGGAAGAAACGGTCTGTCACAGCAGAAACTAGGGCAGGACTTTCTTTACTCCAGCATGGTTACTGGCAGCGTGCTCAGAGCCTCTTCTACCAGGCCATGGTTAAGGCAACCCAAGGCACTTACAACAACACCGTCCCAAAGTCTGAGATGTGCCTTTGGGAAGAGCAATGGATTTACTGTGCTAGTCAACTTAGTCAATGGGAGGTGTTGGCTGACTTTGGCAAAATGATTGAGAACTATGAGATACTACTGGACAGTCTTTGGAAAATTTCTGACTGGGTGTATATGAAAGATAATGTAATTCCAAAGGCTCAGGTGGAAGAAACAACTAAGCTCCGCCTGATCCAAGCATATTTTGCCCTTCACGATAGAAGCACTAATGGTGTTGGAGACGCTGAAAACATTGTGGGCAAAGGAGTAGATCTTGCTTTAGAACAGTGGTGGCAGTTGCCTGAAATGTCTGTTCATGCCAGGATACCTCTTCTGCAGCAATTTCAACAGCTAGTTGAAGTCCAAGAATCAGCTAGAATATTAGTTGATATTGCAAATGGTAACAAGGTTGCAAATAACTCTGCTGTTGGTGTACACAGTGGTGTCTATGGAGATCTCAAGGAGATTCTTGAGACATGGAGATTGAGAACACCAAATGAATGGGACAATTTGTCTGTCTGGTATGATTTGCTCCATTGGAGGAATGACATGTACAACGTTGTCATAGATGCTTTCAAGGATTTTGGCACCACAAACCCATCACTCCATCACCTTGGCTACCGTGACAAGGCTTGGAATGTGAATAAGCTTGCTCACATAGCCCGCAAACAAGGTCTTTATGATGTTTGTGTCACCATACTGGACAAGATGTATGGCCACTTAACAATGGAGGTGCAGGTATCCATAATTTGTCATGATGTCATCTTGAATGCCATTTCTCATTTCCATTATGCTTTTATCTAGCTATGGAGCATGTTCCCTAATACTTGGTACTTCTTAGCGTACAAACTTCTGAGCTAATAGTATCTAGCTGAAAGACTCTGTTTTCAGATGTTGGTATTGATTCCAAAATATAGTAAAAGGTGCTTCAGCTTGTTGTCTTGGGTTTTGGGTGATTTATGCAAAAGGGGGCCCATCTTAATAACATCCATAAATAGATGGGAATGGGGCATACCCCTTTGCACTACTCACTTTCTATTTTTCATTCTTCATTATGCTCCCATTTCCAGTGTTTATGGTAATCATTATGTTTGTCTGCAGGAGGCATTTGTTAAAATAAGAGAACAAGCTAAGGCTTATCTAGAAATGAAGGGAGAGCTTGCAAGTGGTCTCAGTTTGATCAACAGTACCAATCTTGAATATTTTCCTGTGAAACACAGAGCAGAAATTTTTCGTCTTAAGGGTGATTTTCTTTACAAGCTTAATGACGAAAGTGCGAATGTTGTATATTCTAATGCCATCAGTCTTTTCAAGAATTTGCCAAAAGGATGGATAAGCTGGGGAAATTATTGTGACATGGTATTTCTTTTCCTGCTTTTAGTGCTTGAATTTTGCTAAGGACTTGAAACCCTTTCTAATTTAATTTTCATTTCAGGCTTATAAGGAAACTCATGAGGAGATCTGGTTGGAATATGCTGTCTGTTGCTTTCTCCAAGGTATCAAATTTGGCATTCCCAACTCCAGGAGCCATCTTGCTCGTGTATTGTATCTTCTCAGCTTTGATACAAATAATGAACCTGTGGGAAGAGCTTTTGATAAATACCTGGATCAAGTACCCCATTGGGTTTGGCTTTCCTGGATTCCACAGCTATTGCTTTCTCTACAACGGCCAGAAGCTCCGCATTGCAAACTTGTTTTACTGAAAATTGCCACTGTATATCCACAGGTAGAACTCCTGTTCCTACCAGAGTAGGCACATATAGCTTACCTTGTATGCTTATATCTGATGTTAAATGCTGTCCTCTTAAATATCAGGCACTTTATTACTGGCTTCGCACATACTTGCTTGAACGTCGGGATGTTGCTAACAAATCTGAACTCGGACGTATTGCGTTAGCTCAACATAGAATGCAGCAAAATGCTGCTGCTTCCTCTGCTGGTTCACTTGGCATGGTGGATGGTGGTGCTAGGGTGCAGAGTCATGGTGGGGGCAATTTAACCTCAGATAATCAGGTTCACCAAGGTATTCAATCTGGTGCTTCTGGTAGCGTTATTTCCCATGATGGTGGAAATCCTCATGGACAAGATCCAGAGAGGCCCACCGTTGCAGATGGCAATGTGCACTCTGGGAATGACCAACCTGGGCCGCAGAGTTCATCCAGCATGAGTGAAACTGCACAGAGTGCCTTAAGGCGCACTGGTGCTTTGGGTTTGGCTGCATCTGCAGCTAGTGCTTTTGATGCTGCAAAGGACGTGATGGAGGCTCTTAGAAGCAAGCATACTAATTTGGCTGGTGAACTTGAGGTTAGGAATGCCACTTTTGGTCTTCTGTCATTCGCCTTTTTCTGTACTTGGATTTCTCTTCTTGATCAAATTATTGCCTCATAAAGTGCAATGATAACCAATTGAGTGACTTGGTGACCGAAATGACCAAAAGCCTTAAAATACACCAGGACAATTATGTTATTTTCATGGGAATCATTTTGGTAACCAAGTTATTCAGGTTTCTTTGGCTGCTTCTTTCTTATTAAAACATAATTAAGTTTTCCTTTTTTGGGCTGCCTTGTCCATTACATTTTAGTGGAGCTCTCTGATACCTATTCTTCTCTCCCTTCTATCTATGGTGGTGATTACCCTTTAATCAGTTGCATGATGATATTGATATGCACTTTTTTGTTGCAGTTGCTTCTCACAGAAATAGGTTCAAGATTTGTAACACTGCCCGAGGAAAGGCTTTTGGCAGTGGTTAACGCTTTACTCCATCGTTGCTATAAGTATCCAACTGCCACTACGGCAGAGGTCCCACAATCTCTCAAGAAGGAGCTCTCCGGTGTTTGCAGGGCTTGCTTTTCAGCAGATGCTGTGAACAAGCATGTTGACTTTGTGAAAGAGTATAAGCAGGATTTTGAACGCGATCTTGATCCAGAAAGTACAACTACCTTTCCAGCCACACTTTCTGAGCTGACCGAACGACTAAAGCATTGGAAAAATATTCTGCAAAGCAATGTTGAAGACAGGTTTCCAGCTGTCCTGAAGCTGGAAGAGGAGAGCAAGGTTCTGCGGGACTTCCATATAGTTGATGTCGAGGTCCCTGGACAATACTTTACCGATCAGGTAGATTGAGCTATACTGCAGCCATGGTCAAACAGGGCATTCTGTTTTACAGATAATCTTCAGTTTGTGGAGCATGTGGATTTCGGCTTGAGATCCTCGCATCTTAGATTTTGCTGTTTTTATATTGCAAATGTATCTAAACTGTAGGAATGCAAGCTGTAATCAAACAACGGGGTTTCCTGACAAAGAGTTTGAAATGATGATTCTTTTTTTTTTTTTTTTTTTCAGGAAATTGCACCTGATCATACTGTAAAGCTAGATAGGATTGGTGCTGATATTCCAATTATTCGAAGACATGGAAGCAGTTTCCGGCGTTTGACTCTAATTGGTTCTGATGGATCTCAGAAGCATTTCATAGTTCAAACATCTTTGACGCCCAATGCGAGAAGTGATGAGCGCATACTTCAGCTTTTCCGTGTGATGAACCGTATGTTTGATAAGCACAAGGAATCCAGACGACGGCACATATCCGTTTACACTCCAATTATTATTCCCGTTTGGTCTCAGGTGAGAAACGTTTTTTTCAGCCTTATTACTGGTACTTTTTTTTCTCCATTTAATATAATATCTTCTTAGACTGGATGATGAAGGGTAAAGGAGTCATAAATTATGCAGCCCTACAATGTGTTGCTGGTGAAAATCTGGAACTTCTAACTGGCATGCCAAAGGAGTGGATGATGAAGCTTTTATTTTTCCCTTTCATTTTTTATTCTTTTTATTTACATTGTGGGTCACTTGCACGAATTTCTAAATCCATTGAGGTTTCTTCTTTAATTTGACATCTGAAGTTGTATATGGCTGCTTGAATTAGGTCCGCATGGTAGAAGATGATCTGATGTACAGTACCTTCCTTGAAGTTTATGAGAACCATTGTGCTAGGAATGACCGGGAGGCCGATCTTCCTATCACTTATTTCAAGGAACAGCTGAATCAAGCTATTTCCGGCCAAATGTCTCCAGAGGCTGTTATGGATCTTCGCCTCCAAGCTTATAATGACATAACCAAAAACTATGTATCAGATGGCATTTTCTCCCAGTACATGTACAAGACTCTTCTCAGTGGGAACCATATGTGGGCTTTCAAAAAGCAATTTGCTATCCAATTGGCACTTTCAAGTTTCATGTCATACATGCTGCAAATTGGGGGAAGATCACCTAACAAGATTCTATTTGCAAAGAATACAGGGAAATTATTTCAGACAGATTTCCATCCAGCATATGATGCAAATGGAATGATCGAGTTTGGTGAACCAGTACCTTTCCGCTTGACAAGAAACATGCATTATTTCTTCTCTCATTTTGGGGTTGAAGGGTTGATTGTTTCTGCTATGTGTGCTGCAGCACAAGCCGTGGTTTCACCTAAGGTGAGTTTTACGTCGTGCAGTGAATAACAGACTTTAAAAATATTAAAAAAAAAAAAAAGTTGAGTGAATTGGTTAATATATTTTGTGAATTTCGTGATTGCAGCAAAGTCTGCATTTGTGGCATCACTTGGCCATGTTTTTCCGGGATGAATTGTTGTCCTGGTCTTGGAGGAGACCTCTTGGAATGCCCCTAGCATCGGTTGCTGGAGGGGGGAGTTTGAACCCTGCTGAATTCAAAAGTAAAGTGACCACCAATGTGGAGCATGTTATTAAGCGGATCAATGACATTGCCCCTCAGGGTTTAGCAGAAGAGGTATTCCCATTGTCCTTTAATGGATATTAAGTATAACAGTTCACAAACAGAATTATTTGGCATTCTTCTTAGAGCAGTTAAAAGTCAAAGTAGCCCTGTAACTGTAGAAACCTTGATCTTTATTTTGTTGCTATTTCCTTTTTGTGACAGTGAAATCAATTCTCGTAGAACTCACTAAAAAATTATCTTCATTTTCCTGGCTTCTTATTCCATTTTCTTATCCCTTGTTTCAGGAGGAGAATGCTGTAGATCCGCCACAATCTGTGCAAAGAGGTGTCGCCGAGTTAGTTGAAGCTGCCATAAGCCCCAGACATTTGTGCATGATGGATCCAACCTGGCATCCCTGGTTTTAAGATTTGGGTGCCAAAAGACAGCCCTGAGATCACCCCAGTTTGTGTGCCCATGCTGTTTTTAAAGAAGCTATCTCCTTCTGTATATAACATGATGCACACGTGTGCTAGTGCTAGACATGGCGATATAGCCCTTACTTTTTACGTTGTAGTTTCGATCAGATGTCCATGTCGTGCACAGACCTTAATTGTTGAACCCCAAAATGTAAAATCATTGAAAGTGCGAGGAAAGGTTGCTTTTGCTACAAATGAACACCCGTGCTTGCACATGTATCTGTTGGATCCTCTTTGCTTCCTAGCTCATTGTAGTGTACCAGGCCAACTGTTGGTCAATGTTAACCGCGAAACTCTTCAAATCTGCAAGAATATAGGCAAATTATTGAATCAAATTATGAGCTGTTTATGAGTTGATTCAACTCATTTCCACCATTAATTGATATCGCTGTTTCCCATTATTTAGTTTTTGTTCCCTGGACTTGGTCCACTGTTGAGAGTATCTGGAGTTTTGCTCTGACTAATCTCGGTCGAGTTGCTGTCGTGTCCCAATCAGGAGGGAGTGAGTTCTCCCAACGTTCGGAGTTTTGCTCTGATTAATCTCGGTTGAACTATTGTCAGGTCTCAATCGAGAGGGAGCGAGTTCTCCTAACATCGTTTTTGTCATTACTAAGACTCAAATCTCAGTTCTTGGTATGAGGTATTAGTGTTCTTCCCACTAGAACATTATTAATGTGTGGTCTTCTTCCCATGTTATTAGAGCCTAAGAATTGTGTGACTTGCAGCAACAACAATTGTAGAAGTTTCAGACGGGTGTTGCTTATATAATTGTTTCTCGGATCAGATGGAGCCACCGTAATTTATTTATCCTCCTCATGTTCGTGCTTACAACAAACGAATAGTAATTTATTCCCAAAAAAAAAAAAAAAAAATCACATTTCTAATTTCCTGCTAAGAATTGAAAATCTGCACTTTTTCAAACACAAATCATCAGAATAGAATTCCCCCTTCCAACAGCCCGGCTGGGGTAAAATCTATTTGTCCGTTTTTACTCTCACTTTGTATCTCCATTATTTTCACTTTCTCTACTCCAACAATAAGAAAAATTGAATAGTGTTAATTCTTTTGATTAAGTTTTGAGGATGCGAAACTTTGAAATAGAAAAGATTTCATCAAACCACTTGGTTTGTGGTTGTATCAATATGATCCACGTTCGACAGAAAAATAGACTGAAAATAAACACAACATCGAAAAACAAGAAACCAAATTTCTCAAGACACTGAGAAAGGACATCAGAGATTAAAACAAAAACAACTGCAAATGTGAGTTGAAATTAATTTTCTTCTCCTTCTTCATCCTCTTGGAAGCGAAGATGCTTTCCCTTTGGTGTAGGCAATCCCTTTAAGTGCAAAACAGAGTCCTCTGTTTCCTTACTCTGTTCTTCTTCACCCACTACTATTTCTTCTCCTACAAGTTCATCATCCTCGTTGTAAACAAATCTTTTGTGTATTCCTGTGAATTTCGGGATAATTGGCTTCTCATTCACATTCATCTTATTCATTCCTTCACAGAGTTCATCAACGAGTCCTCCGTCGTAATCTTCATCACCGTAATCTTCTTCTTCATAATCTTCCTCTTCTTCTTTTGCGTCGTCTTCTCCGAACTCTTCGATGTCTTCATCATCTTTAGTGCTTGCATTGACCTGAATAGACCACATAGACGCATCATCGTCATCCGCGGGTGATGATGATTTGTCGACCACTTCTGTAACAATAGATGAACAATCTGATAAATCAGAGGAATCTGATTTCTCAGAGAAATCCAACAGCAGAGACCTCGTTATCCAACAATCATTCTTCTTCACGCCAGGAACATCACTCACCACCACCTGCACAAAACATTAAATGAAAACATCATTAGTAACACATAAATGAAAAAGAATAAAAGAAAAAATCTCCCACCATCTGCAAATTAAATTATCAACTCAAATTGAAACCTCAATTACATCTAAATCAAACTGAGTTTTGCATATTTAAAAAAATTAAAATCAAACAAAAAGAAGAAACCCATAAAATATTTCTAAAATTGAATTATATTCTGGAATGACAAAATCAATCAAATTGACGAAGAATAAAGAATAAACCTCAGAAATCAATAAATTTCCAAAAATAATCATATTAAAAAAATTAAAATCAAACAAAAAGAAGACACACAATAAAATAAATATTCCTAAAATTGAATTATATTCTGGAATGACAAAATCAATCAAATTGACAAAGAATAAAGAATAAACCTCAGAAATCAATCAAATTTCCAAAAATAACCATCAAAAAGAGAAACCCAATAAAAATTGCCAAATTAAAATCAAATTGAATTCTGGTATATCAAAATCAATCAATTTGACAAAGATTGAAGAACTAACCTCTTCGGAGATCTTGATTAGCTGTTCTTGGATTGGAGATGGGTTTGTATCAATTTGAACAGGGAAATTCTTATTGGAATGTGAATCAGCAGAGAGATTCAAGATGTGAGGTGTGTTTGCAGGAGTTGGAGCAAGAACCCCAATTGGGGAATTAGTGAACCCTTGAATTTTGGGGTGAAATTGACGGTTCTCAAGTGAGAGTTTAGAGAGCTCTGCCTCTTCTTCAATTTTTTGCAGTAAAGCCTTCACTTGACCCCTCAGTAGAGCCTCGCCAGAACCGGGTGTTTGCCGGAGTTTTGCCATTGATGATGGGGTTTCCAAGCTTTCTGTTGCAAGACCCACAATTGGAGAATCATTGGTTATATCGATCAAAGCTTGTTGTTTTCCTGTTGTCTGCCTTGATTTTGATGCACTCTTTGCAGATTCTTCAGATTTCTCTGCGACAAATAAAATCAAAGGAAAATTATTCAATCAGAGCCCCGAATCCAATCCAAAATTCTTCTTTGATTGTTTTGGAACCCTAAAATCAATCTTTTTTTTGTTAGGTTTCAAACCCTAAATCATGAAATCAAACTTAAAGAAAATGAAAGAAACCTCCTACTTGAAATGGGTAGGTTGTTGTTATTGTTGTTCAAACCAGCCAAGGTTTGAGATCTTGTGACTCTTCTTGTTGATGATGGAGTCTCCATTGAAAACGTTGAAAATCTTTGAAAAATCAGACAGAAATTTCGTAGGACGAGAGTTGTTGTCGCCGGAAAATAAAGAACTCCTACCGGCAAAGAATCGAACTTGGAGAGAGAGAGAGAGAGAGCAGTAGGTGTTGGATGAGAGAGATGGGGGGTCTTAAAGAAATAAGAAACGGGGATTTGGGGAGAAATTCGACCGTTAGAACGTGTCCAAATTGAGCCTGTCTAGAAAGAAAAACTAGCCGTTGAAATAGAGATTTGAAATGTCAATCCAGTGTGCCACGTCGGCTAAAAGAGTGAAATGTCTTAATAATTCAATGAACCTACTAAGATACTAAAAATATTAATTAAATAAATTAACATTTAAGATATAGTTAAGGAAAGTTATGGAAAACAATAAACATTTTTTATTTTTTATTTTTTTATTTTTACTTTGAATCGAGGACAATTACTATGGCAGAGGTTTCTAAATCATTTGAATAATTATTTGACTTATTGTACCGAATGATTTCATATTAAGTAAAGTTCAGATATCGCCTTATTAAATGTGCAATTGGTTGAAAACTCTGACGTATGAAAATTTTTTAATACTAATATTTTTCATTTTCAAAACGTTGCTATTTTTGAAATATTTCAATAGATTAAATTAATTAATATTTATATAAAAGTTTTTAAATATTTATATATTTATATATTTTTTTATATTTATTGAATTATTTATTTATTTATTTATTTATAATTTTTTATTATTTTTCTTATGAACAATAATTATATATTTGATCATTTTAGATTTTTATTATAAAATATGATTATTCTATTATTTTCATAAAATAATTAATATTTACATAAAAATTATTATATTGTTTATATTTACGTATTTCCTCATATTTTCATTTCTTTATTTTTATAAAATGTTGTTTTTCCGTATAATTTTGCATCCAATTTTGTTTAAAACTGGAATTCATTTATTCAATTACGGAAAAATTTTAATTTATTTGAATAATTATTTAACATGTATATCATGATTGATCTATATTAGGAAAAGTTTAGATATAGCCTCATTAATTATGCAATTAGGCCATTATAAGATATAGTTATAAAAAATTAAAAATTAAGGAAAAAAATTATTTGAGCCCTCGAAAATGAGACAAAACTTGAATTCAGAACATTTATTTCGAATGGGCTTTAAATCATTGTAATAAATATTATAAAAAGCAAAGAAAAAAGTAAAAGAAAAAATAAATATTTTTTCAGTCGACAATGTAAAAAAGACAAAACCCGATTTCAGAATCTTTATTACGGGCAAAGGTCTTAAATCCGCTGAATATTTATTTTATTTCCTAATCTTTTTACTATAAAATCGAGAAGTTAACCAAAAAAAAAAAAAAAAAATCGAACCAAGATTCTTTAAAGGTTTCCACCTACCTTGGTGAATTAAGTTACTAAGAATGTTTTTTTTTTTTTAGTATAAATTTATAGGTATCTTGTAATAATATTAAATCTGATTCGATTCAAATTGACGTTTAAAAGGATAAAACGCTCTCGATATCTATTTGCGTCATATATAAAATTCAAATCTAAAATTTTTATTTAAAAGACTTACTTCTCAAATGAATTTTTTTTTCTATGATTAAATGTGTTTAGTTCTCATTAGTTATTACACATTTTTATAAAATAACCGAATTTTTTTTATTTGTATTACAGTTGATTGAAATTTACTGCATTAACCCTGGGGATTAAAGTATTTAAAACCCATTAAAACTAACACTATGCACTTATTAGGAAAACGTTGCTTCTTATAGCTAAGATAGCTTTTATTTTCTTTGGGCTCATAAAGTGAGATTGGCAATATTTATTTCTTATTATGAAATTTATTATTTTTATCTGATTTAAATATTTTTAAATTTTGGATAATAATTATAAATTCAATTTTCAAGCCAAATATATAATTGTAAAATCATATATATTTTTTTATTTCGACCCATTAAAGCCCGTCATAAACCAGCTCAGCCCAAGCCCACACTTACCTAGGTTCACCTCTCAAGAAGTTTCTGAGTTCAATATTTCCATTGTAAATTTGTTATTTTCTGATTTAAATTAAATATTTTAACATTTTTAATAATGAATATGAACTCGACTTGAAGCCAAATTTATAAATTTGAATTAATATATTTTCATTTTGACACAACGAAGCCCGCCGTGAGCCCGCTCGGCCCGAGCCCAAACTTACCCAGGTTCGCCTTTCAAGAAGCTTCAAGGAGCGTCATGTGGGCTCTAACTGCTCCCCAGTTGACCGGAGGAACCCAGCTGTGTCCGTGTAGGCACTGACTCGGACCGTACAGCTCAGTGAAGTCAGAAGACACAAATGTTAAGGCAGCGCAGGTAGATATTATTAAAATATATAATTAAGAATTTGATCACTAATTTGGTATTGGAAGATTCTATTCGAAGACGGGTATGGTGCCCTTTTTTCTTTTTTTTTTTTTGAACATGTGCCTACATATTTGAATTATTTGACAATTTTTGTTTGAATATTGTAAAATTTATTTTAAGAATTAACTCTCGAGCGCCTGTATATAACTCTTCTCTAACTTCACAAGAATTAGCGACGAACTGCGAGCAGCGACGAACTGCGCATTCGTTGCTGATAGAAGCGACGAACTGCGCGTTCGTCGCTGATAGAAGCGACGAACTGCGCGTTCGTCGCTGAGAGCAGCGACGAACTAGACTTTCGTCGCTGAAACGTTGCTGAAATGCCCAACGAAATTAGTTTTTGTCGCTCAAGTCTACGACAAATTCGTTTTCGTCGCAACTTTAGCGACGAAATTTGTTTTCGTCGCAAATTCAACGATGAGGAATGATTTCGTCGCTAAGTTACCTACGAAGTTTTTTTCGTTGCTAATATCGTTGGAAAATAGTAATGAAATTTTTTTTCGCTGCCAAATTCGTCGCAAAATAACAACAAAAAAAATTTGTCGCAAAGGTCCGTCGCAAATTCCGTGTTTTTTTTGTAGTGCATAAGCTTGCTACAAAAAAATTCTCTCATTACATTAAAAACATCAAATTATTAACCTCAATAACAATAAAACCACAAATGTTCACTAGGGTAGATTAGTAGAAGCTCATTTTGATAGGGGGACAACAACATTAATTTAAGGACATTTGTGCATGTTGTCATGCGTAGTGAGTCTGGCATAGCAAGGACAAGCATCCTCGTTGCCATAGGTTCCCGGCGGCACGCACTTGCACACCTTGCAACAACTCTCACATGCCCTCTTGCACAGGTTAGGCCTCGACGAGTCTGTGCACCTTCCTTCGCATGCTGCTTCACAATCTGTGGAACATAAATCAACATTATTACTACTAGTAGAGTAGCACACATGGTACAAAAGTCTTCGAGAACGTGCTAATGTGTTAACCTATGGTTTGAGGAAGAGGACTTTGAGCTCCATCGCCACCCATCTGCAATTCATACATTAATTATAAATAACTACCATAAGTTACGTATGTTAAAATTAATGATAGGTGTTGAGGGGGGGAGAGAGAGAGAGAGAGAGACGTTTACCGGTTGAGCTTGAGTGATGTGGAGGAGGAGGATAGAGAGAAGAAGAGAAGCAAAAAGAACTTTGGAGAAGGCCATTATGTTATGTATGAGCGAGGGAAAGGAAGTGAAGGAAAGAGTTGTATATGAAGATGGAACTTGCCAGTGGTGCGTGCTAGAGGTAATGACAACAAGTTTATATAGCCAGGAAAAGAGGGTGGTGTTTAGGGTAGGCTCATATGAGGTTGTAACCAAATGGGTTGCAAATTGTATTGGAGTTTAGGAGTAGGAGGGCTCTAAGAAGGTCACTTTTGCCAGCCCATCAGCACATAAAACCATGTGAGAGCTGTCTCCAGGCTCTTCTTAGCTTTAAATATAGAAAAAAGGGATTACATATGATTTTTTTTTTCGGTCCCTATGATTAGGCTACCGTCTGGTATCCGAAACTTCGTCCTGATTAATCCGAACCAATCTAACTGTAGCATCTCATTTAAAGGAGAGATCTCCCGACATATGATTTATACCATTTGTCTTATAAGAATCAACTCTAGTTCATCAAAGTCGAATACTACTTGTAGCATCGTCATGTAAAAGTAGTTTCATTAATCTATACCTTTCTCGGGCTTTTGACGAAGATTAAGTATTCATTAATCTCTGTCCAATAATAACAACATTTTTTTTTTCTGAAAAGAGTATGCTATTATTATTTTTATCCAAGTTAATGTTGTTCTCTCTCTGTCTCTCATTCTTTTGGGTTCTCTCTTTTATGTTTTATTTCCCGTGTATTCTCGTTTACCATAATGGTCCAACACTTGATTCTTACTATTATTTCTCCTTTACCTTTTTATGCATCCACATAAGTTCAATTGTCCAAACCTTGATTTTTTTTTTAAAATAAAATATTGGTATACGATAATCATGTTGAATCTAACTAAATTTAATTCGAATCGAGTTAGAATATTAAATAGTAAAACTCTCTCAAAATCTATTTTGTCATATACAAAATTTGAATTTTGAGATCTTGTTTAAAATTACCAATATTTAGTCACTAAACCAACTAGATATTGTATTAATCCTTTATTTTTTGTAAACCACTATGGATATATATATATATATATATATATATATATATATATATATATATTGGTAATTGCTTGTCCAATGATAAGAAAATTGAATTCTCTTAATCAAGTTCTCCACTTCAAGTATTAGAAATGGAAAAAGAAGTGTCGGAAGAGTTCGCTCCTAAATGAATTTTACAGTTAATTCAAATTGAAGTAGTCGAGACTAGAGGTGTTCATTGGTTCGATTTTCAAATTTTTTGGTTAATTCAATTTGGTTAATTCAGTTTGATATTTTTTAAACCCCAAACCAAAATTCAAACTTAATTCAATTAAATTCGAATTCAATCTGACCGAATTTGAAATTCGATTTTCAGTTTGAATTCGAATTAAACAAAATAAATCGAATTTGATATTTGAGATCTAAATTTTCACATGAATCTGATTTAACCAAATTCATATTGATAATACCAAATTCAAATGAATTTTTTAACTGCTATTTTATTATTTGCTTAAAACAAAGAATCTGAGCGTATGTCAACATATTAAATTCCTAGTGTTGACTAATGTTCTTTGTGAATCTCATTTTGGTTGACATAAGAGATGTTTGGCCAACACACAAGTGACTTTTCATCTTCCCTAAGTGCTTGTGTTGACATTTAAATGCATTAAGCTGCCATAATGGTAAGGGGGACTTTGGTCGACATAGATATGCTTTGGTTGACACAATTTTATCTACTAGCTATGTATTTTTCCTGTGTCGACATATGAACTCATCAAAGGTAAATGTGTCGATATAAGAGATGATTGTGTTGACATAGGTGTAATTATGTCAACATAAGTGGGATTGTATTAACACAAGTGAAATTATGTCAATGCAAGTGAAATTGTGTAACACAAGTGAGGTTGTGTAAGTTATGTCAACACAAGTGAAGTTGTGTCGACACAAGTGTCAACACAAAATATTGTGTCAACATAAGTATGATTGTGTCGGCACAAGTGTGATTGTGTCAATACAAGTGAGATTATATCAAACACAAGTGAAATTGTGTCAACACAAATAAAGTAATGTCAATACAAGTGAAATTGTGTCAACGCAGGTGAAGTTGTGTCAATACAAGTGTCAAAACAAGGCTTTGGATTCTTAAGAATTATGAGTTTGTTTCTATTATACAATGGGGGGACGACAACCAAAGGGAGAGAGATGATGTCGATCATTGAAACAAGAAAAATAAAGAGAGAAATCATATATGATAGTTGAGTTGAAGTGAAGCATCTTTGTTTCCAATAGGATAGCTCAATGGTACAAACTCTCATTCTCAGGTGATCTCATATTTAAATTCTTATACAACAAAAAAAATGAAACATCTTTAATTAATCAATTAATATAAGAGATAAGATTGAAAGTGTAGAGTGTAGAGATAGTGAAGCAAAGGAGAGTAGAGGCAGAGTGCAAACTATGTTCCTTTGTGGAGTGGCTTTTACCTTTAAGGGTTCGTGAAGTGGTTTTTACCTTTTAGGGTTTGATAATATATATCCAATGAGTTTTTTTTAATATTATATATTAAAAAGATTTATATGTCATTTAATATAAAACTTAATGAATTAATTTTTAAGGGATTGTTTTGTACTTTCGTATGTGAAGAAAGAAAGTTTAATCCGAATTTGAATTCGGTTTTCGGTTTAAATTTATATTAAAAACCCCAATTCAAAACTCAAATCGAGAAACGAATTCGGAATTTGGTTATAACCGAAAATCGATTCGTGGAAACTGGGTTTTGGGCGTCAAGAACAAAAGAAGATAACAATAAATGTTAGCGCAAATGGCAAGCAGCAAATGTTAGCGCAAATAGCAAGAGTTCTGTTGCCCCTTAACCATGTGGGAGTTTGACTTTCCATGGGAATGGAAAGATATTTGTTGGGAGACTCCCTATAGTATGTGAGTTCTGTAATGATTGATACAGATTAGTTATGGTGAAATTTTGGGTATCGCCGTACCAAAAAAAAAATTAAAAAAAAGGAGATCATGCGGACAAGGTTTCTTGGGCTTTTCACAAAGTAAAGCCTAACATGGGCCTAGTCCTTTTCCAACACATCCGCATCGGATTTTTTTTTTTTTTTTTTTTTGGGTGTAACCACGTCGTATAATTTGGTCCAAACAATTTTCACGATGCAAATCAGCCCCGGGGCCTACCCCTTCCCTGAGCAAACAAGAAATTCACGGGAAGTACTTAGTTTAAGAAACACCAGAGTTCATAATTTTTAAAAGAATAAATAGTATTTTAAAAAATTTTAATGATATTTTTAAGAATTTTAATGGAATTTACAGAATTACTATTAAAAATAAATACATTAATTTTCTTAAAAATTATTTTAGGGTTCACCAAATGAAGAACGTTGGATCCGGTTTAAAACAAACTCTCACTGTAACTACAACCTCATAAGTATGGAATTTTTTTTATATAACTAATTATATTTTGAATTATATTTTGATTAATTCAATTCAAATATTATTGAATTCAATTTATGCAGAGTTTCATCGTTACAATAACAGTCTCTTAGCATAAGTATCAATTTTTGTAAAAAATGTATGGACCAAAATATCATGTTCAAGAGGTTGGAACGAGTGTAAGTAATCACATGCAACCTAATTTGGGAGCACCATCAATCAAATATAATAAGTTTCACGTTTTGACATGTGATTTTGATAGTCCTACCTCCCTCTCCCAAGAGCAGCGTTCTCCCTTCTGTCATCACATAACATTCCACCTCATAATTGGGTTGCTTCATGCACACCCGCAAGCAAATGTTTGACTTGAGAAGTACCCCAACACAATATCACTATTAGGGCTTATTTCCTCAGTAAGATGCTTGATTAGTCTCACTATTAGGACAAGAGTTACCCCTTGTTCGAGACAAGTCAAACATTAGGAAAGAAGGCCTTGACTAGGAGAAGTGTAAATCCTAAATATGACATTTTAGGACTCTATCTTATGCTGAAAAGGATGATTAAGAAATTTGTGTTAGAAGTACTAAAAATTGCAGATGGGGGCATACTGTTAGGTAGGCATCTGCGGGGGTTAGGTAGAGAAAAATCACGTGCCATGACTTTGGCTGTCCTAATTCAATATCAACCTCCCAATCCAGGGCACCAATCATGCGGTATCCAACCCTTTTGTCTATAATGTCCATTTTTTTAGTCTCTCTGCTCACAGAATTTTGATAATTCAATGGAAGTCCTTTTCTAAGCCCACAGTTTTCTTGATTAAGTTGCTTATGATGAGGACAATCTCGGTCTCCTTTATGTCCTCTTTGTAATTAACAATGTGGGGTTAACGTAAAATATGCTCCGGAGTATTATTAGATAAATAAAATTTTACATAAAAATTTATATCAGTAAGTTTTAATTAATCTTTAGATTAATATAAATTGAT
This sequence comes from Dillenia suffruticosa, assembly GCA_033439265.1. Lineage (NCBI taxonomy): Eukaryota > Viridiplantae > Streptophyta > Magnoliopsida > Dilleniales > Dilleniaceae > Dillenia > Dillenia suffruticosa. Next base: position 838,482 of record JAVTVX010000012.1, on the reverse strand, counting down.
CGCCATACTCTACATAATAGTGTAAAAAAAGTATTAATATATACATTTTTTATAGTGCCTCTAAAATTTATAAAATTACTAGTATAAGTCTTAAAAATTATTATTAAAATTATTGAAAATATTATTTATTGCATAAAACTATAATTTTATTGATTAATAAAAATATTATTAAAATTAGGAAAAGAATATTGGTTTGATTTAACTTACCATGTGATCGTGTAACTTATTATTCATCTCATCTTTCTTTTTTTTTTTTTGGTATCCTGTCTTGGACACCATCCGATATCTAGGGTTTCACCCCGACTAATCCGGACCAACCACTGCAGTGACTCCTTTCGGATGGCGGGTCTTCCAACGGGAAATGCTTCATATACATGAGATCCCGATACTTTCAACGAAAGTCGAATCTTGATCATATTTAAAAGAACTCAACCCTACATCTAGTTGAATCAACCCACATTGGTTATTCATATCATCTTTTAATATTTCTTTCTTTTTTCATTTAAAAATACTTTTTCTTTTAGATATTTAAAACATTTACTTAAAAAAGTACTAAAATAATTCAAGGGACCATGTAATCATATGCCTTGAACTATTTTTTTTTTTTTTTTTTTGCCATTTGTCAGATTAGAATTTTGATTATTTACTTAATCGTTTAAATTTTTTTCCTTTAAAAATTTAGATATTTAATGCAACTTACTTAAAAGATTAGGACAAAAAATAGAAAATTTAAAATTTGGAAATTTTATGATTGCAATTTGTAATAGGATTATCCTCTTAATCTTTCTCTTGTTCAATTAACATTTTAAGTAATGCTTCATGATGCCTTAATATTTAATATTATACTTGACAACTCATGCTATCCATTGGAGTTTGTAAATTGATTCTTATGTTATGATTTAATTATATTATATATTATAAATGTTGGCACATGAAGGTGCTGATGCATAAGTTAAGATAACCGGGCACTGAACCCTTAAATGAAATATTAGATTTGAGTCATGTGTATAGAAAAAATAGACGGTGGGAGAATTTTACCCCTTAAGGGTTTAATCTTAATCGAATCAAATTTAATCAAATTTAATATGATTACAAGATATAAATAATTTATAAAAGAAAATAAATTAATACAAACATGAATCAAATGAAAATGAGCTGGAAAATCAAAAATATGGTTTTCCGTAAAATATATTATATACAAAATACTAGTCATTAGTTTAATTAAATATGATTAAATTGAATTAAATGTTAAAAAAATTTGGATAAAATTTTTTAAACCAAAAAGAAATATAAAAATTAAGTAAATAATTAGTGTGAGACATATTAACAAATGATAAAAATGAATATTTTTTTAATTAAAAACACATTTCAAAAAGTATTTTATAAGTCCTATTATTTTTCCATCTTTGCAAATAGAAAAAAAAAATTATTGGCAAGAAAAAATAAAAATTGGGATTAATCCCTTTATTGATTGTTAATATTTTATTTAAAATATCAATTAATTAAAATTATCTTTAAAAAAAAGCCTACTAAAATCCAAGAATTAAAAAATATAGCTTTAAATATAATTTCCCCATCTGCGCTTCGTAATTTCTAGAAACATGGAGTCCGAGGAGGGAGGGAGGGAGAGAGAGAGAGAGGGGTGGGTAGTTTGTCACGGAGGAAGAAAGGTAGGTGGAACTGCCTACACATTCAACTCCCCTCGCGGCTCGCTCTATTTATAGGATACAGCCCCCAACATCACTGATCCAGAAAAAAATCAACCCCAAACAAAGCAACCAAAAACAGAGCACAGAGAAAAGAAAACAGAGCTCTTATGGCTCCTTCGACACTAACAGCATTAGCAGAGGAAAAGACCCTTCAAGCAAGCTTCGTTCGTGACGAGGACGAGCGTCCTAAGGTTCCATACAACGAGTTCAGTAACGAAATTCCTGTGATTTCCCTCGACGGAATCGACGAAATCGATGGCAGAAGAGCAGAGATATGTAAGAAGATCGTTGAAGCTTGTGAGAATTGGGGGATTTTTCAGGTTGTTGATCATGGGGTTGATTCAAAACTCATTTCTGAAATGACTCGTCTTGCCCGTGAGTTCTTTGCGCTTCCTCCGGAAGAGAAATTAAGGTTTGACATGTCCGGTGGCAAAAAAGGGGGTTTCATTGTCTCCAGTCATCTTCAGGTACTATTTTCTTTTTTAAGATAATACCCATTCATAGAAGGACTTGAATTTTCTCAAAATAGATCATTTTTAAGGGAAAATTGATCTACCCATCATCAAAATTTAGCTTTTCTTAATGGTTCAGTTATGAGTAAAAAAAAAACCTTCATAAGGCAACTGGTTCAAATTGTCAACTTTTTGAAAATGTCTGTCAATTTCAGTCACGAGAAGCCTTCGAAATACCGACAGTGATGGGTAGACAAAGTCGCAACTTTTTGAAAATTACTTTTTTCATTTTTTTTTTCGACAAAACCCTCCTTGGACAAATATTTTTTAATATATTTTCTGCATCAGTCTATGTATTCATATTATATCGAGCATCTTGTGGAGGTCATAAATATAATCTTTTAATGCTCAATTTATTGATTATTTATTTATTTATTTTTATCAGGGAGAAGCAGTGCAAGATTGGCGTGAGATAGTAACATACTTCTCATACCCACTAAAAACTCGTGACTACTCAAGATGGCCAGACAAGCCGGCAGGGTGGATAGCTGTGACTGAGGAATACAGTGAGAAGCTAATGGCCCTGGCCTGCAAGTTGCTTGAGGTCCTCTCTGAGGCAATGGGCCTAGAAAAGGAGGCCCTAACTAAGGCCTGTGTTGACATGGACCAAAAGGTTGTTGTCAACTACTACCCAAAATGCCCCCAGCCTGATCTCACTTTGGGCCTCAAGAGGCACACAGACCCGGGCACTATTACCCTCTTGCTTCAGGATCAAGTTGGGGGTTTGCAGGCTACCAATGATGGTGGCAAGACGTGGATCACTGTTCAGCCTGTTGAGGGTGCTTTTGTTGTCAACCTTGGTGATCATGGCCATGTAAGTCTTGCCACAATTTTGGTTGAAATCATGTTTGAACCGGATTATTATGATTTCGGTACCATAAATGATGAGGGCTCTACATGGGAATTGATGCTTAGAATGCAAGATTAGGTGTAAAACTAATTAATACTATAAATGAACAATCGTTGATTAGAAATTTAAATGCTGACCAAATATTTTGTTGGATGGGCAGTTTCTGAGCAACGGGAGGTTCCAAAATGCGGACCACCAAGCAGTGGTGAACTCAAATTGCAGCAGATTGTCAATTGCCACATTCCAAAATCCAGCCCCAGAAGCCATTGTCTATCCATTGTCAATCAGAGAGGGAGAGAAGCCCGTGCTTGACGAGCCAATCACGTTCGCCGAGATGTATAGGAGGAAGATGAGCAAGGATCTTGAGCTTGCTAGGCTCAAGAAGTTGGCCAAGGAGAAGCAATTGGAGGAGGTGGAGAAGGCTAAGTTGGAGTCCAAGCCTATAGAGGAAATTCTTGCTTAGAACACTTACACAGTGCCACTACTCCCTCTTTTGTATGCTATTTGGCTTATTATCATGCTATACTCTTTGTTTTGTGGGGAGTCTTGTTTTTCCATTTGATGAATCATTAGTGTTGTTTGAGGAGTTGTGGTCGTAAAAGTTCTCTTAATCTTGAGTTTACCCATAGATTCAAATAAAATTATTATTGCTTTCTCCTTTTTATATAATTTTTGAGGTTAAAAATTTAATTAATCTCTATTTTGGGTAAGTTCCAAACTATTTTTAAAGAATAGGTTTGGTCGGTCAGTATCATATAAATATTCGTTGATAATTCTTTTAAACTATTTCTAATCAATAGGGTTCAACCAATTATATAATTGAATTAATCGCTTTAATAAAAAATGATTTAAAATTGATTTTAAAACACGAAGATTATTTATTTTTTCTTTTAACTTCATAGTTTTGATTTTGCAAAAATAGAAGTCTTGAAATACTAACGCACAATTGTGTTGTATTCTAACTTTTACTTGGTTTGAAAGTTTTTTAAGGGAAAATGTATTCTCATGAATCTTAGGAGGGCCACTCCATTGAAGGCAACATTCCATGAAAGTGTCCTTTTCAGTTCGTGAGCCAAAAGGTTGAATGAGATGAACTTGTGCAACCCCACCGACACCAAAACTCAACCATCTCCTTCCTATCCCGACAGTTGGATCTCTATCAGCTACCTGTAGCCAACACTCACTTAATTCTACATTTATTACAATCAATTTGAGGCCTTCTAATGCCATTTTCCCAACTGTAATTTGGAGTCGATTGGCTTGTCCTTTTAAAGGGTACCAAAAAGGGTTATATTAGTCATTCTAGGGTCTTATTGAAACCTGTTTTTGGAGTCAGGCGCTCGAAGCCTCCAAAGCTTTTGCCATTTCTTGTACCCAAATGATCACTTATTCGAATTATTATTATTATTATTATTTTTTGGGTGAACACTTATTCGAATTATAGATGCCTGGCTTATTACTTTTGTCTATAATGATTAAGCCACGTAACAAGACTAGGCCTACCGACACTTATTGGAATACGTGGGATAAATATCTTCATTCCTTAACTAAGTCGAGAATTCGACTCCCCCTGCGTATGGAAAAAATAATGTTGGGAGATTCGTCCCCACAAAATAAGCTCTATAATGGTTTATCTCGATTTGTTGGGATAAATTTTCGAATACTGAGAGGTGATCAAATCAGAATACTAAAAAAAAATAACAAGACCGGGCCTTTTATCCTACAGATCCCGGGCCCCAACGAAAAACGAGAATCGGGACCGGCACTGTGAAGGCCAGCCTTCTCCCAGCTTAGTGCCAATTATGGTCCGGTTTTCTATACCTTTTGAAGAGGATAAACAAGCCCAAACAAAAATCAACTGGGTCTCAACAGGCCGAATGATCCCTAATTCTTTTTTTTTTTTTTGGTTATATAAGGATTTGAACATGGTATCACCAGATTGGGGGAGAAAGGTTTGTACTACTAGACTATCCCCTTGGGGACGAATGATCCCTAATTCTCAAATTTGCATAATTTAAACCATATTAGCTCACTAAAATTCGAAGGCCCCAATCATTCTCTCAAAAGTTATAAATTGATTGATCAACAAACAGTTGGTTTAGTAGGAAGGATACTAGATCCTTTAATCAAAACTCGAGTTTGAATTTTGGGAATAAAAAAAACTACGTTGGAAGAACTCACCCCCTAAAGAGGGTCTGACAATAGTTCGGATCGAATTAGTTGGAATATGATTTCGAATATCAATTTGTTCAAGTACCCAAAAAAAAAATCAATACCAAAAAAAAATCCTGATCAGGGCCACATTCGGCTTTGACTGTACCTTAAGCAAAAGTGGCTCAAGGTTAGGCCCATAAAGTTGGGTTGATATCCAAGGTTGCTGTTTGAGCCCAAGTTGGTCTTTTAAGCACGGCCCACAGAAAGCCCTTCATAAATTCTTTTTTGGTAACCACCTAGTATCCGGGATTTCAGTCTGACTAATTCAGACCGACCACTGCAGTGACTCCTTTTGGAGGGCGAGTCTCCCAACGGGGAATGCTACATACACATGAGGGTCCGATACTCTCAACGGAAGTTGAATCTCGGTCATGTTTAAGGGTACTCTACCCCACATCCAGTTGAGTCAACCCACGTTGATCCTTCATAAATTCTACTCCCAAGAACGACCAAATATTAGTTCAGTACGTAAAAAAAACTAATTAACCTTGTTTTTGAAATTAGATAAAAAATTAAGTTTTCATAACATTTATTTATAAACAAAATTTTGTATCTAAAATCAAAAAATAAAATGTAACATTCACTTAAACTCCTTTGTTAAAAAAGAAAAAAATCAAATTCAATTATGAAAATTACTCAAGGGGAAGAGATGGAACCAAACTTAAATGGTGTAGTAGTAGGAAACTATACTCCCTTAGTTATAGGTTTTGGATTCAATTTATAAGAATAGAGAAATGAGATTTGGGAGTGGTGTGTCGTCAAACAACCAAAAATAAAATACCTACTTCAGACAATACGAATATAGCGCGAGTAGGGTCGTATCCACAGAGAACGGCAGATCTATTTCTTTTAATAAAAATGAAAATAAAATATGGGGGGTTTTCATAAAATAATCTAAAATAACTAAGCAAACAAATCACTGAAAATTTACTAAAATAAAATGATGAGATAATATCAATCAAAGGAAAAGCTGTCAATTAAGATAAAACCTAGCCAAATGAGTTATTTCCGCCTTGACGTGTTTGATTGATCATCGATACAAAAATTACTCGATATTATGCGAATAAATTGGTTATAGCCGCTAAGTACCACGAAGCGACCAATCTCTCCTTACTTTTTCGGTAATCAAGATACCATCGTTAATTACTTCCCTAATCGAAAGACAACCCAAGAGACCCTCGTTGGATTTAATGTTCCGACACCATTAAGATCTAGAGAGAACCAATTCTAATCAGTAAATTCCAACCTGGATTTATTTAAATTAGATTACCTAATCTCTTGACATACATCCTACCGCTTGCGAGGCCATAAAATTATGTCAATTACCACTCCATTAAAAATACACAAACCTTGCTATTTTTAAATGGTTGTAAACTATTCTAGGGTTATCAAACATAGATCTCTATTTAACAATCTCAAAACAATCATAAACACTAAGTATAGAGATTAAATAAATACCCACAAATATCAAGCAAATAAGATCATTTAGATCTCACAATCATTATTTATCAAGATTTTAATAATCCTTTGACTAGAAAAATAAATTAAAAACAAAGCATAATAAAAAGAAAACTCATAAAAAATGATTTATTGCTCCTAAGGAATGAAGAAAAGAACAAAGAGTTTCTCTCCCGGCTGAAGACTGCTACTGTAGACGTGAATAGTGCTGCCCCCAAGGGGTTGCCTGGCTGCCTCCTCCAAGGTTCTCCCCAATAATATGGAACACTCCTATATATATAGGAGTAGAAAACCCTAAAATTCCTTTCTTATTCAAATTGGTTTTTAAGAAGGAATAAAACTCTCTAAAAGATAATATTCTAAAAATTTAAAATAAAACAAAAGTTCCTAAAAACATGAAATTTACATTTTCAAAAATTCCTTTTCCTAAATATTAGGAATGGAATCAAATTCTTCAAAATCTTCAATATTCCAAATCCACTCCAATTTCCTCTTGAATGTGTAATTGGGAAAGGAAATTTTTACTGCAGTAAATCTTCAAAACCTTTTGCTTGCCTCTTGAAATCCACGTGCCCACGTGCTAATGAAAGAGCATTACTATCCAATTTTTCATACTTTACAAAATTGCTCAATTTAGCTCATTTTTCTTCATTTTCCAAAATAAGTCTCCTCCTAAATCAAATGTCATAAAACATAAATATTAGTGTAATATTTATTCAAAAATAATACAAAATCAATCGCAAATATTACACTTATTTAACCCCTATCAGGGAGATAATCTCTTAATGGCCCCAGGGTACTTAGATTTGATTAATCGGACAAAATTCAGATATCAATTAATAAAACAAAAAAAAAAAGAGAAGAGAAGGAAGCGGTGGGAGCATATTAAGGAGCTTATACAAAGTTGTAAATTGTTTACTTATAGAAATTGGGGTTTCCTCATTTTAGGGTAATTAAATGGTAGATTTGGTGTCTAAAGCATGATTAATGGGCAATTTAGAAGTCAGATTGAATATGAGATTCACTCATATTTGAATTAAAACTTGTTGGGTTTTGTACGGCGACCGAAGTACTCTAATATGAGAAATTAACATGTTTAAAACATATATATATATATATATATATATAGTTTTTGTTTTTAGACTTAGTCTATCACTTAATATTTAAAATTCTATCTCGATTAATTCAGATCAAACTATTAAAATTTAAAAAAAAAAATAAGAGTCGCATGATATAATCGATTTTACGTCTAAATCGTGATGACACCACCGAGAGGCCCATCTAACCTGGTTTTGAAGTCTCTGCCTCTGTGATATTTTCCTTTTTCAAAATTATTAAAAAATAATAATAATAATAATAAAGAAACCTCACAGCCTCCAAAGCTTTTAACCATTTCTTGCACCCAAATGGCCACTTATTCCAATTATAAATACGTGGCTTGTTACTTTTGTCTATAATGATTGAGCCACAGGCCAGTCTTGTCCCAGCTTAGTGCCAATTATGATCCTGTTTTCTATACCTTTTGAAGAGGATAGATGAGCCCAAACAAAAATGAGTATTATACCCGTATAAACTTAAAAAAATAAAAAAATAAAACGACCCTCAAAATAAAATAATTCTGAATCTAACTCATATTTATCATGGATTGAATTTATGACAAGACCACATGACAATTTTGCGACGCTATTGATCATGGGTGATAAATGTGTCGTGTCGTGTCTTGAAGACGTGACACGGTTTGTCACATCTTGAAGACGCAATAAGTTTTGTCACGTCTCACAGACACGATACATGCGCTTTTATGATGCGATAGAACTTGTCGCGTGTTGAAGGTATGTCAAGTTGTGTCGTGCCTTCTATACGCGACACCACGTTTCATTCGTTATCAACAGCCTCGCAGGGATTACCACATGGCTTTGTCGTAAGTTCAAACCGCGACAAGAAACAAATATGGGTTAGATCCGGAATTATTTTGCTCTAAAGGTCATTTTAATTTTTTTTTTAAAGTTTATTGCGGTACAATACTCTGAAAATGATAGTATCTAGCTTGTGTACCGCAGATGTAAGACAATATTACGACGTTTGGAGTATGGTCATATCGACGAGAGAGTACTTCTGCTCCTACAAGAGTCGGGCATTTTAGAGGTCGCTTGACTTTGTTTCATGCAGTTGGATTGACATCTTATCACCGCCCTAGTCAAGAGATGGAGGCAGGAGACACACACATTTCATATGCCCCACGGTGAGTTTACTATTCCCTACAGGATGTAGAGGTTATTTTAGGTTTACCTGTAGATGGGATAGTCATAGTAGATAGGATGACGGATTTCTCGTGGGTTGCTCTGTGTGAGAGGTAATTAGGTGTTAAACCTCTGAGCACGGCTTTTAAGAGCTATACATTGAGTATACTTTGGTTGTTAGATTGTATTGATGAGTTGCCCCATGATACAGATGATATTCATATTTTGCGATGGATACGAATATATATCTTACTATTGATAGGGGTGTTTTGTTTTCTGATAAGAGTGGTTATTGTATACATTTATAGTATTTATTAGTATTAGAGGAGTTAGATTACTCTAATCATCGTAATTGGAGTTTTGAGTGTTTTGCTTACTTGTACAGATAGATTTATTTAATCTCGCGCACAGTCTCGCATGAGATCGGGAGGCTCTGATTCTATTAAAAATTTGGGCATGAAAAAGATTCACATTCATAACTCCTATTAGGTGATCTTTATATGTAGAGAAAGATTGTCCACTAGTTTTATAGTGGAGGACGGATTATAATATCACTTTCCTTCCTACACACGTTGTGACCGTGTATAGAGAGGCATTCGATAAATTGACGAGCATTGACGTCGTCTAATTGCCTTATAGAGTACGTATTGTCTTCCCTCCCCAACTATTGTCGTGAGGGTAAGAATATTTGGCATACCCGCGTATCACTTATTTGTTTTTCTATTGTGGAGTGATACTTTCCGGATCGAGTGACCCGTCAGTACAAAAGATTTTAGTTTATTCAAGATTACTGCGATACTAAAAATCGATTGCACGATACTAACTCATGTGCTTCACAGGAAACAAATTGGTCAGTCGAGCATACCTATTACGTCGACATTTGGACTCACCGATACGATCACCTAATTCCTGTTGACACATCATTTGGACCCACTATTAATCCTTCTTACACCGCATAGTACCGCACTATCTCTTCTATATTTATTAGTCGGCGGGGAGTTTGTTTAGAATATGTGGTAAGTATATAATTTAATTATTTCTATTTACATCACTTATTTTATTTTCTTTCGTTAATTAACGTGTATCGAGATTTTTGTAATGAGATTCATTATATCATATTCGAGACTTTGAGAATGTTCGCATCCGTGGACTAGCGGATACATATATAGACTCCTCTTCCTTCTACATCATGCATAACTGTTACTATCTCAGCATTCAGAGAACGTCGCAGGACCTTCCGGTACATATATAGACACATATTCCTTTTACACACCTACGTTTGATTTTCCTTATTTCTCTACTCCTGACGCCCCACAGAAGAGAGTTTGTATAGTTGATGGATAGACACAATTTCAAAGAGATAATGTACGAACGATATACTATGTGTCTCCTCCACGTTTTAATGATATAAAACCCTTCCAGATCACACAGATACATGATTTGGGTTTACTATCTCAGGACGACACTGTAGATATTATGACAAATTTAGGTGTTAGATGTTATGATAGAAGAAGACGACGACGTTAGTTAGGTGTTATGTACTTTGTATCATATATTAAATTAATGATAATTATATTCCCTTTTATATGTTCATTTCTCTGATCTAATTTGTTTGGTTTCCCATTTCTGTTCTATTTTTAAGAATATTCACGAATTTTTCTAAAGTTCGAATGTGATATTTCATGTAATTTTTTTCTGAGAATATTGTTTTTGTTGAGTTGTTCAGAGAATATACTTATATGATATTCAGAATGTGTTATTCGAATTCCATGTTTGATGTAATTTTGTTTTTTTCATGCAAGAAGGTAGAGTGAGAATGTATTGTTATAGATTTGTACTTATACATTGCTGAGAATGTATTGCCCAACACAAATTGGGATACTTAGGAAGATGGGGCCCACTATATCGCAAGTTCTTCAACAGTTCGATTCGTGGCATGCTTAAGAAGCCAGACTTTGGAATAGCCAAACACAAATATTGATGATAGGGAGGGCCCACTAAGTCACGGGTTGAGTTCGTTGAGCTCGAGGGACTTTGTCGCCTGTTTGGCCCGTTGTGCCCGTGACCCTCTGCATGGGTTCAAGCTGCGGCATGCTTAGCAAGTCAGATTTTGGTTTTGCCTAACACATATATCGATAGCAAGGTCGGGCCCACTGAGTCAAGTGTTTGGCCCATGGCCCGCGGGTTGGCCCGTTGGCCCTCGGGCTGGGCCAATAGAGGCCTTGTCGCGAGTTAAAGAAGCAACAAAGCTTCATGCGTTTTCAACCTACGATACGCTGTGTCGAGTTTTCAAAACGCGATGCCATCCAGAGGCAGCCACCTGGCCTTGTCACGGGTTCTACCCGCGACAAATAAATATTAGACCCGAAAATATTTTGCTCTGAGGGTCGTTTAAAAAAAAATTAAGTTTATTTTGGTACAATACTCAACAAAAATCAACTGGGTGTCAACAAGCCGAATGAACCCTAATTCTCAAATTTGTAGAATTTAAACCATATTATCTCACTAAAATTTGAATGTATCCTTACCATTCCCTCAAAAACTATAAACCAATTCCAATGACCAACGGTTTGAGCATTAGAAATGGAAAAACAGATGCTCAAAGAGTCAATCTCTAAATTGGGTTTTATAACTATTCGAATCGGATTAATTAGGTTTTTAGATAACTGTGGTCAATTACTCCAAAAAAAAAAAAAAAAAAAAAAACCTTATTGGGCCAAATTCGGCTTTGACCGCACCTAAAGTAAAAGTGGCTCAAGGTTAGGGCCATAGGAGTTGGGTTAATTTCCTTTCAAGTTACCGTGTTGAGCCCAAGTTGCTCTTTTGAGCCACGGCCTACGGAAAGCCCATCATAAATTCTGCCCCCAAGAACTGAATATTTGTTTAGTACATAAAAAAATAATAATTAACCGTATTTTTTAAATTAAATAAAAAATAAAGTTAATTTATTTAGATAAATTTATTCATAATATTTATTTATAAACGAAATTTTGTATCTAAAATCAAAAAATTAAATGTAACATTCCCTTAAACTCCTTTGTTTTTTTTTTTGGTACCATGTCTTGCATATCACCCAGTATCCGGGACTTTACCCCGACTAATCCGAACCGACCGCTACAGTGGTTTCTTTTGGAGGACGGGTCTCCCAACAAGGAACGCTCCATACACATGAGGGTCCGATACTCCTAGCGGGAGTCGAATCTCGGTCATGCTTAAGGACATTTAACTCATATTCAGTTGAGCCAACCCACGTTGATAAACTCCTTTGTTTAAAACAATAAGCAATTAATGAGCACTTTTGAAGTTAAATTAAATACGAGGTTCACTCATATTTGAATTAAAACTTTGTTCCGTTTTGTACACCAACATAAGTTTTTTAATATAAGAAATTAATGTGTTTAAAAATAGTTATAGGTGAATAGAAAAATGATCGCAAAAAATCCTTGGAATCTGGTATATTTCAAGCCAAAATATTCTCAACCCAATTAGCAAGGGTTTGAGTGATGAAGATTGGACCCATAGGGCACCAATGGCTTTGGTGGGGAGAGGATCAAGCTCATGTCGGGGTTGGGCCTTATTTCACACACTTGCACTTGGCTTTCCCTAAGTTTAGGCCACGGGGCTTCGGAGATTGATTTTTTTTTTTTTTTGTGTATAAGTGGGATTTTTTTATCATCAAACGATATCCGAATTTTATTCAATTAATTTGATTTGAATACTATGAACTATTAAAGGATTAGATTTTTCAAATTTTATTTCTTTATTTTTATAATTTGAATTCAAAATCAATGATTGAGGAAGTAAAACGTTCTATTATTACATTCATAAAAAATTTGGTGGAGATTGAATTTGATTTGCTTGAATAATTCCAAGTCTAGTCAAATATCTCCTAATTATGTACGTTTTCATGGTCATTAATCCAATCAAACCTTTCATAAACCTGGGTTAGTGACGTTTAGAGATCACACATTTCTTTTTAAGCTTTCTTTTAACATTGTGTAGCCTATGGGTCTACAGACCTTCTATTGAAAAAAAAAATGTTTCATTCTCATTACTCTAACTCTTATTTCTAACAAAAATAGTGTGTGAACGATCAAATAAATCAAAAACTAAATGAATAAGGTTTTGGTTATACACGATAGTTTGCTTTTCTTTGTCTTAGCATATAAAATTTAATATAATTTGTAAAGAAATCAACTTAACATCATATCTTAATATTTTTTTTGTATAAAGAGATCAAAACGATTAAAGGAATGATGAAAGTGGAGAGACTCTATCATTTAAGCTACCCTAAAGACATATCCGGGCATTGTTAGGCTAGCATAGTAATCTCATTTCCCAAATCCATTCGTCTCATTATCTGTCCCTATAATTGGTTTCTCATTTGATCTCGACTAATGCAATAATACCCATGAAAAGTAATCAAACACGTATCCTTAAATTCGACCAATCCAATCCCAAAAACCCATCCGTCTGGTCACTAAGCTTTGTCCTTAGAATAATGAAGCTGCTTCGCCTTAATTCACCGCACCCAAACACACGTGGCTAAAGGACAACAATATGTTCTTTAATAATTAAAGTTGTTGAGCAAGTACCCAACCCGGATTAAGTTAGTTTACAAATATTATTTTCTATTAATTATTTTTAATCCAATTTGATTTGTAAAAATATATATTTAATCCATTAATTATAATCCCAATTTTTAATCCAATTCGACCATGTTAGCGTAACTTCCGTGGTTTCAAGAGATACGTCTAATAAAGCGAATCTCATCGTCTAATGTAATATAAATTTTTTTTATAAGACTTGACAACATTATTGATCTATAACGATAACTTGAGTGTCAACAAACTTTAACTCAAGTGATACTTTCTCCCTCCCCATGTAATAGATTTGGATTCGAATTTCAGTATAAAAAAGAAAAACGATAACTTGAATTAAAATTTATAAAATAGGTATTGATTTTATATTTTGTAAAATATATTTATTTTTTAATATTTTCATATGGATTAATGAGGTAAATAAAGGAAAAGATGGAAGTGAAAAACGCATAATCAATAGTTATACAGTTAAATAGTTGATTTAATAAAAAAAACGTTAATTCTTTAATTAAAATTTTGATTCAAAATTTAAAATTAAAAAAGAAATTATATTAAAAAAATTCACTTAAAAAATAATTTGATAATCGTTCAAATCAAATCATTCGATACTTGATCCTGAATATCGACCAAACAAAGGGAATAATTATTGGTTAGTGTCAACTTCCAAACAATGTGAAAGCCCCTTTTGAAACCGCATTCATAAGAGACAACGAGACCAAGAAAAAGAAGAAAGGAGCAATAAATTGAAATATGTGAAAAAGCACCCACGACCGATAACTCAATTGATTCAAAAATTGACGTTCATTAATTATAGTTAAGAGTTCAATTCCTCATAAGAATAAAAAAAATTAATATTGGGAGATCTATCCCTTCAATTGAGTCATATAAATGATTGACTCAAATTAATCAGAATGAAATTTTAAATATTAAATCGTTAATCTAAGCGCGATAAAAAAGAAAAGGAAAGAAACATGTGAAAAAGTATGAAAAGTTGCTGGCATTCACATTGAAGATGTCATGTCCAAAATATTCAGAGCCACACAACAAAAAGACCTTTGGAAAAGGGCAAACGAGTGTTGGGCCTTGCAAGATCAAAAGTATTACATACTTTTGCATCACATCAGTGATTTAATTTTTTTACTTCAACTGATTTAATTCATCGTATCTAGAAATTGAAATTCTTTTATTTAAATAAATAAAATTATGTTAAATTTAATTTTTTATATAAAATAAAAGTCAAAACGTAATATTACTCTATCATCATCTCATATTCATCTAATGGACATTAATCCGTTAGATTTTTGCGCAAAGGGGAGATTTGTAGGAGTGATGCTCATGGTCCTCGTCCACATTTGTCAAGAATCAGTAAAAAATTTATAAATATAAAAATATAAAAAATTTTATATAAATATTAATTATTTTATGAAAATAATAAAATAGATATCTTTTATAATAAAATTCTAAAATAATTAAAGATGTAATTATTAATTATAAAACAAAAATATAAAATAAAATTTATAATTAAATAAGTAAATAATGTATTAAATATAAAAAATATAAAAATTTTTATATTAATCGATTTAATATGTTGAAAAGTTTTGAAAATATAAAATATTTTAAAAATAAGAAATGTTTTAAAAATATTTACAAACGGAAACTATTAGTGTTAGTATTGAAAATTTTATGTATATCAAATATTTTGACATTAATTTTTTTTAATATATATATCCTAATACGAGTGGTGTTTATTTCAAATTTTTATATTTATTTTCACTCGAAAAATAATATATTACATTTTTTTTATATCGTAAATTATCAATTATGTTGTGTCATAATAATTAGAAGCGAAATCACGTTATCTTCATATTTTTACTTCTTTTTATTACATTAATCAGTATTTTAAATCATATTCTTATTAATTTGATTTAAAATTTACAGTAGTTTAGAGAACTATCCTCTCAATGTTTTTTGCTCTATACCTGACTTACGAATCAAATTCAGAATTTTGATTATGTCAAATCCTACTACGCTAACAGACCCTCCACATGTTAAATTGTTATTGGTGTTTGTTGACGGCAGGCATGGACTCTGAGCACACCAAAACATTTCCCACAAGAGTCGGTTAGGCATACAATTATTACAAAGACCGGCCTTCTCAATTATCATTGGCCCACGTTGAGTCCTTACACGTTTTCATTTAATTTAATTTAATTATTTTTTATATCATAAAGTGGACAAATGACATAAAAATCGCGTTCACATCATGAAAAAAATCAGCACCGAATTTTCTTGATGAAAATTTTAAAAATAAAAAATAAACATGAAAAAAAACCGGTTATAAATTAAATTTCATAATATTTAAATCAAATTAATTAAATAATTTAAATATTGATAATCAAATAAAAAAATAAAAAAATATATAATTAATTATTTTTTATATTATAAAGTGGACAAGTGACATAAAAATCGTGTTCACACTTAAAGCCTTATCAAAAAATTTGGTACCCAACTTTCTTAATTAAAATTTTAATTTTAAAATTTAAAAATAAAAAAATAAAAGTCAAGAAAGTTCACCTCTAATTTGGGGCTCATAATACTTGAATCAAATTAATCGAATAATTCTAATACCGATGGTTAAGTAAAAAAATTTTATGAAAAAATAAAATTAATTATTTTTTATATTATAAAGTGGACAAGTGACATAAAAATCGTGTTCACATGTAAAACTTTATGAAAAAGACCAGTATCGTACTAAATAGACATTAAAATAGTTTGCTCAAAATTAGAGCCGATAATATCTAAATCGATTTTATCAGATAATTCAAATACTACCGGTCAAGTAAAAAATAAAATGAAATTTTGACTATAAAATAAAATAAAATAAAATAAAATAAAATAAAATAAAATATTTATGAAAAAAGAAATCGATTATAAAAAATAAAAAATAAGTAAAATATTTATGACATGTTTCCCGTGCACCACTGTGTCCCAATAACGAATTGCCTAACCAACCAGGCAAAAACAAAGAGGAAAGAAAGAAATTGGTTACCACTTTGCGTGTTGGGGTTTCAAGTATGGTCTCACATTTCTTTCATGGGACTTGTGGCGTGCGTGTCCTTTTGTTATCGGAATCTGTTTTACTTGTTTTAATAGAAAAATGATTATATGGCTCTGATTTTGATTCTAAATTTTAATTTTTTGTATTTTATTTTTTATTACTCTTTTTAACTTTTACGATCTTCCTTATTATTTGATGATTTTAATTTCAATTTTAAAATTAACAGAATCAAGGTGAGATCTTAACTGATCTCAAGTTGCTATTATGAAAAGGTATGATCGGGCTCGACTAAGTTATACAGAAATGAAAATAGATAAATAGATATGATATGAAAAGATATAAAAAAAATGATATTTTAAAAAATATAAAAAATAAAAACATAAAAAATACATAAATGTAAATAATATAAAGATTTATTAAATAAGTAAACAATTAATTAAATATTAAAAATATGTAAATATAAAAAATATAAGAGTTTTTATATAAATATTAATTATTTTAACGTTAAACTGTTTCAAAAATAAAAAATATCTTAAAAACGGTAAATGTTAATATGGAACCTCACTTTTTGCTTAGCTTGTCGGACCATGGCCCCCTTCAAACCCCCCCCCCCCCCCCCCCGCCCCAACAAAAAAGGGGGGAAAAGAAGGGAAAAGAACCTTTCCTATGACTTTGAGGCGAAGGAGATCACTTGGATTAGTTTCATAAGTGTGAAATGAGATAAATTTATTTTTCAAAATTTTTATTCTTGAACTTGACTTATCAAGGAAAGGTTAATGGAGCCTAAAGTGTTCAAATTTGCCGAAAAGGATTAGGGAAGGGAGGGCTGAATAAGCACCTTCTCCTGTCTTGGTTCAAAAGGTTTGATTTTGGAAAAGTTTACAACTTTTAGAATAAGACAAAGTTTCATTCTTTTAAAGACATTCGAGTGTTAAATTTTAGATACATATGATTTTATGATTTTCAGGAAAGTTATATTAAATAAAAAACAAAGAAGAGTTTGACAGGGTTTCTCAAAACCCTAATATGGAAACATATATTCTTTTTCCGTCGTTGGATAATGTGCAACATGGCAATCAATTATGCCTCCAAAATTAAATATAATTAAAGTTTTTAAATAATTTATTTGTAATGGTTTCGATTTTTCATTTTCATATTATAAAATCAATTCGGCTTATCTCATGTATTGATCTTTTAAATATCCAACTCTAAATTTTAAAATAAAAACTCAATTTTTTGTCGTTATAAAATCAATTTGGATAAATATTTTATAGTTTTATTCAAAATTTTTATTATATATATTTATATTATTGTGAGCGAGAATTATATATAGATCTGCATGTTTGACTACTTTTCAAAAAATTCAGGTATAAGATCTCAAGAAATATGGTATTGTGCCACCAGTTGCCATCTAAAGTGTTACTAATCATTTATTTATGAATTTATTCGTTTCAAAAAATTGTTTTCTTATTGCCTTTTTAATATAATTGTTTTACCGATCTCTAATTAATCGAATGGTTAGATATGAATATCTTTTAAATAAAAGTTTAAAAATTCTTGCATATATTAAAAAAAAAGTGTCGGAAGGGTTTTGTCGTTTATACGTTCAATTCGATTTAAAACGAATTTAATCGGATTAAAAATGATTATAAAATGTTAATAATTTAAATTAAAAAAAAAATACTTTTCAGACATTCTTTCCACCAAAAAGTAAACACTCGTGTTGTCAAATTGCCATCGAGAAGATTCAAACTTCTCTGTTAAAAACCAATAATGTCCCCTTTTTTAAATTATCGGATCTAATTTATTTCGATTTATATTTATTTTATATAAATATTTTTAACGAAAATTAACAAACAATAAAAGATGGTATAAATTGAATTTTGAACTACTAATTTAAGATAATTATTAATTAAAATTAATTATTTATAACACTTATAAAATGTAAAATATATACATCGAATCTGATTAAATTAAAATTTATATATTTCAATTTAAGAATTTATTAAAATTTAAGTCTTTACCACGGGGGATCCACTCGGATCAACAATTGCAATCTACCAAGTTGGCATAAATTTCTTGAAAAAGAGGTGTGATATTCAGGAATATGGATCGGGTTTTGGAAGTAGAATCGAGGGATTGACTAAAAATAGTCCCATCAAGCCAAGTCTGGTCCAAAGAGACCAGGTCAACTTGTTGACTAATCGAAACCCTAACCCTAAGCCCGATTTTTCATATTTTTTCTCAACTAGCCGTGGGTGGGGTCAAGTCTCGCTCTCACCTACACAAAATAAATTGCGGACTATTAAATTTTTTTAATTAAAATTTTAAAAATAAAAAACTAAATACTACATGAATTAATTATTTAATTAAATTTATAATTATTCGAATTAAATTAATCTGGTTTAAAAATCGGTGATTTAATTAAGAAAAAAAGAAACAAAGTGCAACCCTTGGCATGGGCAGAAGTTGAATACGGACGTGGCAAACACCATACTTAGCGATTAATTGTTTTGTTAATAGATTTGGTGTACCATGTTGATTAGAAGCTGGTTTGGATTTTTATAATAATTTTAATTTATTTAATAATTATATGAAAAAAGTTTATTTTTATTTTATAACTCTAAATTTACTGTTTCATATTGAATAAAAAAAGATTTATTATATTTTGTATTTTCTCTCTATATATTGAAAATATTTTAAAACAAAATAGAAAATTCTAACAAAATTATATAAATAAATCTATATAAAATATCATTTGAATAATCTATTAAAAGATGAAATTTATCAAATTTTATATAACAATTCATAATGATAAATTAGAGTTGAAGAGAAGTAATAAAACAATTCTCTAAACTTAAATAAATAATTTAGGAAATTCTTTAGGCAACAAAAGGCATCATAGTCTATGAACATGGAACTCAGCTCAGAGCATGCCAAGGCATGGAATTAAGAGACTATACACAAATTGCCTTTATATCCAAACACTTTGGGATGATTCAATTTGCTCATTTTAGTGCATCAAAAGCACATATTATACTTGTGCTACAAATAAAATTATTTTTTTGTTTCATTCTTAAAAAATAAAGATAGATACAGATAAACTAAAAATTCTTTTTTTTAATAATTAACCGATTTTTAGAATCATACCCTAATTAATTCGGTTCAAATATTATCGAGACCAATTTAGAAAGAAACTTTTTCAATATAATTTTTTTTTTTAATTTTAAATTTTGAATCTAAAACTTGATTAAGAGATTTTATATTTTCACCCACTAAACCAACTATTCATTAATACGGACAACGGTAACAAAATACTAAAAGCGAACCTGTGAATCTCACAAGAGAATCCTATCTAAATTTATCAATAATTTATATCGATAAATTTTTATATAAAAAATCATTTGATTTTTTTATATTATATCAATTGGTATTTAGAATTATATTTCAATTAATCCGATTTGAATTTATAATGACTCATTTAAGGGGTTTATCCTCCCAATATAATCTGTTTCATATTCAAATCGCGAGTCAAATATAAAAACTTATTTAAAATATTTAATATCATATTCTATTAAATTAACTAATCGTTAATAATTTTATCCTTAATTTAGGATAAGCTAATGCAACACCACCCCCCTCCCCCCGCGGCGGGGCCTCCGTTAGGATAAGATATTGGAAGGGCACCCTAAAGATGAACCATACACTTTGGAATCAAATGCACTACTTTAGTAAGCTACGTGGTATATTCACATCACTGTCCCTCGGTGTGACAAGGTCCGCCTTGTACTGGTCAAACAAATATACCCTGTCCCAGGTACCCCATTAATTTATAACCCTAGCTATGACTAATTGGCACACCGTCAGTCAATAACTATGCTATCATCCACAAAAATTTAAAGATATTATAAAAAATGAGGGAGGAAAGTTTGATTGAGCCACCTAAGACTTAGACCCATTTGAGCAACCTCAATTTAATTATAATATATCTTATTTTATTATCATTTAAATAGTAATTAGTTTTTTTAATAAAAATATAAATCACTAATCAATACTTTTTTAATTAAAATTCTATTTTATCTTAACCGAATTTAATCTTAAAAATTTCAAATAAACGTGTATCGGTGAATAAGGTATTAATAATATTATTATTATTTTGAAATTTTGAATTTGATTTTAACAATAATTGTGACAAAACAAGACTATGTTGATTAGTTCCAATTAAGAGTATTTGACAAAGTAAAATTAGATGCCAAATAGGGATGGTGCAATACATGTGCTGGAGAAGTGTTCTTCCTACAGATGAGGATGAGAAAGCTACAAACAAAAACAAGAATTAAAAAAACAAAACCCAAAAAAATGGAAAAAAAAATAATTATTTAATATAAATACAGCAAACCATAATCACAAATTATAACCTAATTAAACTAATTAATCTTATCTTTTGTTAATTAAAAGAAAAAGAGAAAAAGAAAAGAAAACCATTGCCGTCCAAAATAATGAAAACGCGGGAGCGCTTCTGCAGCGTTCTCTTCCCTTCCCCAACCCTCTCCCTGTCCGTCTCTCTCTAAAATGATTTTTTGACCTCATCAGCTCCACCACCACCCCTCCCTCTTTCTTTCCTTCTTCCTCCTATCTACTCCAAACTTTCCTACTTTTTCTCTCTCCTCTGTTTATCTTTCTCTTTCTATCTCATTGCCAGCTATTTATAGAAAAATTTCTCATTTCTCATGATCTGAGGAAACAAAAGCTGATAACTATCTTTCTCTAATAATGGGTGCCTGTCTTTCAACGACCAAAGTAAGTGGCTCAAACAGCAATAGCACCACCACGACAACCACCGGAAATCATCATCCGAAAGACAACACCACTGGAAAAGCAACAACAACAAATGTAAATCAAAGACAAGAACAAAAAACATATGACAATGCGAAGAACAAGACAAGTCATCATCAACAACAGCTGAAGCCGAAAGATAAAGGGAACTCTAGGAGACAAGGAGGGATAATCCCATGTGGGAAAAGAACAGATTTTGGGTATAGTAAGGATTTCAATAAGAGATACAGGCTTGGGAAATTATTGGGTCATGGTCAATTTGGGTATACCTATGTTGCTACTGATAAAGCTAATGGAGATCGTGTTGCTGTCAAGAGAATTGATAAAAATAAGGTACTTTTTTGGTCAATTTATGATCTAGGTTTTATGGGATTTTTTTTTTCTTTTTTATGGATGGCAGTTTTATGGGTTTTTGAGGGATTGAAACATGGGTTTTATTTCTTTTTCTGCCTTGATGCTTAATTTGTTGATTTTCTTTGTCGAAAGTTCTTTCCTTATTGGATAACTTGTTTGGTTTATAGGGTTCTAAGTTTGGTTGAGATCTAAAGAGTAAGTGGGTGATCTGTTCTCCAGGTTCTCATTTGGGGTCATGATTTTCACGATGGATGTTTAGATATTGGTGAAGAATATACCTTCATCATCCACATAATTTTGTAAACTGTATTGCATTTTGGCAGTTTGATATCATTTTCCATGGCAATTCTTGAACTTTTTTTCACCATATCGAATGAGGGTTTTATACCCCATGAGTCTTTACTTAGACGAGAATCTCAGAACAAAAGGAGGGGAAAAAAAAAGAGGAAATCTGCATTACTTGCCAAATTATGCATTATTAGATGCCCTGAACTTATAGTTTATTGTGCTTCTACTGAGGCAGGGTTGTTGGTTCGAATTAAATACTATAGACCGGTGAGAGTTGACATGGCACCCTTCTAATTGCAAGACGTGAAAAGAGTTCCTCAACAGTTCATCAGTCTATGATTCTTTATATGTTTTTTTGATGGAGCTTGGTGTGATGGTTAAGCTTTAGTTCTGCATTTGTGTTTTATTCTCGAAATCTCTGACAAAAACAACTTTTGTGTCTGCATACAAAATCTGAAACATGGAAATTGGTGAGACAAAACAAACCATGCATCTCTGGAGGTGTTCTTGTACCATAGTCTTGGAAAATTGAAATTCCTTTGTTTCTGAGTATCCCAAGTCCCAATCTTTATTAAGACCGATGTAAAAAGGACTATTTTGGTGTTTTTGGTATTTGTTTCGCTCGGGTAACATTGCATCCAATCAATTTTTTAGTTGATAGGTTAACACTTGTATTTTGGAAGATCGAGGAAGAAGTGGTATGTTTTTGATTGTCAGGTAGTAATTTACTGTCAGTTAGAATATGATCATTTTTTTTTTGGGTCAGATGATTCTTCCAATTGCCGTTGAGGATGTGAAACGAGAGGTCAAGATACTGCAGCAGCTTACCGGCCACGAGAATGTGGTTCAGTTCTACAATGCATTTGAAGATGACTCATACGTGTATATAGTTATGGAGTAAGTCTTTTTGGAGCTACTGTTGTACAATATTCCAATTTCAATTTGCTTGCTGGTTGTGGTCTCTGTCATCTTCATATTTTGCATATGCCTTTTAGTCTCCCAATCATGATGCTCTAGTCATTCCTTCTTCTTCAGTTAGTTTTCTTAATTTCAGCATCTAAATGTTTTGATTTTGACCTTTGTTGTCTTGATAGATTGTGTGAGGGTGGGGAATTGTTGGATCGAATTTTGGCCAAGTAAGCTTCTAATTCCTTGCTCAAGCATCTCTTTTTGGATGTGCATAAATTGCATCTTGAGTAGTAAGAGTATATAATGATAATCGGTGTGTTTTACTACAACCTTGAGCTCAGGTCAAATAACACTAATCTTTTTATTTAATTTCCATTTTATCAGAAAGGATAGCCGGTATACTGAGAAAGACGCAGCAATTGTTGTAAGACAAATGCTCAAAGTTGCAGCTGAGTGTCATTTACATGGTCTTGTACACCGTGACATGAAGCCGGAGGTATTTTGATTGTTCACTTCAGATGATACAAACTGTGGCTTTTTTAATTTTCCCTTGTGTATAGGTGTCTGCAAGATGCTTCCCCCCTCTTATATCTATTTCTTGCTTGTAGAATTTCTTGTTCAAGTCAGCCAAAGAGGACTCTGCACTGAAGGCCACAGATTTTGGTTTATCAGACTTTATAAAACCAGGTGAGAGAAAATATTTTTGCCTTTGTTTTCTTTCTAATAATTCCGCAATTACGGGAAGTAACTTCCTTCACTCATTGTCAGCATTCCCATTGGAAAGCCTAAAGGCCTGATATGTCTTAACTGTGGCTGATACCAGGGAAAAAGTTTCAGGATATTGTAGGCAGTGCCTACTATGTAGCTCCTGAGGTATTGAAACGGAAGTCAGGCCCTGAATCAGATGTTTGGAGTATTGGTGTGATCACCTACATTTTGCTCTGTGGCAGGCGGCCATTTTGGGATAAAACTGAGGATGGAATCTTCAGGGAGGCAAGTCATTTTATTTTTATTCTTAACTCGGAACTGGCTTTCTTTTTTTTTTTTTTGGTGCCGTGGTATGAGTTGCCAGGTTTTAAATTTCCCTTGGGTGTACATTTTTTCCTTTATAATCAACAATAGATGATGACCAATATCTAAAATCTCTCTTCTCTAAAGGGGGATTTTCCTTTTTTGGGTTGATCCACTATGAGCCCACTAAATGCAATAAAATTTCATTTTGTTCCATTAGACCTCTCCATATACAGCTTGCATTTGCCTAGTCCAAGCTGTACATACAGAATATGCCTCCTCTAAAATTTCATTTTGTGAGTATTGACCAGCATTCTGCTAGTGCGTTAAATTAGAATATGCCACCTTTAGATTCTTAATTGGAATTGTATGTGGATGATAGTGTGGGTTAAAGATTCCTAGTTCTTATTGCACTGCACAGAGCATTGATTCGCTTCCAATTGTGTGTATGGGCATTATCCTCTACTGGATTTATAGTTTTTCCTAACATGTTTGTGTGACTTATTACACTCACAGGTTTTGCGGAATAAGCCTGATTTTCGCCGAAAACCATGGCCAACCATAAGTGCTAGTGCCAAAGATTTTGTGAAAAAGTTGCTAGTGAAGGATCCCCGTGCAAGACTTACTGCTGCTCAGGCACTATGTATGTATCAATTTTAAACTCTGAAACACGACCTTTTTATTAGGATTGACTATGATTCTGTTATCTAGTCACTTCCCCAGTAACTAGTGCTTCTCTGAAGTTTGGTGCCTTTGATTCTCGTTATTTATTTATTTTTTTCAATGATAAGCGATAAATCATCTCTCTTGACCCGGTGTGGTACCTTCAAAGGATGGGTCTCTTCTCTTGTCTTCAATTGTCTGTGGACAATAAGATTGTATACCTTAGGATTATGCCCCTTTACAGAAAACTAGAATGCTAATGCCATTCTATGAGTGAATGACATTCAGTCAGAAATTTGCTTGGAAAAATGTCATTTCCTTGAATTATCGGCATTAAGGAATCCATTCTTGAACCATCTTACTATCAACTTTTTCAACAGTATTTGGTTGTGTCCTAACCGTCCAAACTTTGCAGCACACCCATGGGTAAAAGAAGGCGGTAATGCCTTAGAGATTCCGCTGGATATTTCTGTTCTAAACAACATGCGGCAGTTTGTGAAGTATAGTCGGTTGAAGCAATTTGCTTTGCGGGTAATTATATCTCTTTCAGCACCTTCTTCCCTTTCTATAAAATTTCTTCTAACTATGGTTTACTTCTAAAATTTGTCTTTTAGGCTCTGGCTAGCACACTTGATGAAGGAGAAATTTCAAATCTTAGGGATCAGTTTGATGCTATTGATGTGGACAAAAATGGCTCTATTAGTCTTGAAGAAATGAGACAAGTAAACTGCCCATTACATTTTATTTTGAAAGGTAGAAGTCTAACATGTTTTTCACCTATTAACAAAAATGGCTAATATATGCAGGCTCTTGCTAAAGATCTTCCATGGAAACTGAAAGATTCACGCGTGGTTGAGATTCTTCAAGCGGTAAGCATCATATCACTTCCACAGAGTTATGAGCCTCTTGGACTTTCATTCATGTGTTACTGCATAACAGAACTCCTTCTCTATCAAATCCTTTTGTTAAGTTTGAGAGAGAGAGAGAGAGAGAGAGAGAGAGAGAGAGGAGAAAAAGCTTTTTGATCTTGTTTGCTGCTTTTGCTACACAAGCCTATTTTGTGCAGGAACCAGTTATGTGAGAAGACAACAACGAATGAAAACGAGGAGACCCATGAATTTTAGACAGACCAGTAGATTAAAGCTGTAGAGTGAGTAATAAAACAAATTGGAAACAAAGAGGTGAGTGAAAATGAAAAACAGTGAGAGAAAGGAGATATCAGAGAGGGAAGCAAAGAAAATCTTTAGGACACTCAAATTATTAATGATGTTTTCTCAAGACTCAAGCATGCGCAATTCAGGGTTTTGAAACCTTCATTATGTCAATAACTGACTTTATGCATAGGAGAAAACCCTTGGACAAAAAAATCAGAAATGCTAAACTTAATATGTACACTTAAGTTCCAAAAAATTACAAAGTCCATCAATTATGAAAATACCTAAAATAAAGAAACGCTGAAATAAAAATCCCAAAATTTCTAATGAGGTCTCTAGTGCTACATTTTGATATTGTTTGAACCTTGTATCTGCATTTATGCACTTCCAGTTTGAGCAATGAAGTACCCTTCTCATTAAATTACTGGGGTTCCTAATTAGATTTGTCTATTTTCTCGAGGAAGATTGACAGCAACACAGATGGGCTTGTGGATTTCACGGAATTTGTGGCAGCCACATTACATGTGCATCAATTGGAGGAACATGACTCTGACAAGTGGCAACAGCGTTCACAGGCTGCCTTTGAGAAATTTGATGTGGATGGAGATGGTTACATAACTCCCGAAGAACTTAGAATGGTAAATTTGGTTGTTTTAGTTTGTTAAAAGTATGTCCAAGTATTTCCTTGTATGGGTAGAATATATCATTTCAAGCACCTAGCATTTTGAGGATAACATCATTCTCACTGAATCAGCACACAAAAGCTTAATCATCTTGTCCTACTAAATTAAGCTGCAATATTGAAATTTTAGCTCGCATGAACTGTTAAGTTTCTCAATGGAGATACATTAACTTAGAAGAGAGGTCCATGCTTATGTGAGTAGGGTTTTGGATGAAGGTAGTGGTTGATGATTGCAGTGTCTACTGGCTTATGAGAGTACACGTGACCATATTTCATGATTCTCTGATCTTGTGTGTGTGACCCAACCGAGATTCAGTTGTCCAGGCCAAGTTTGAAAAAGCCAAGATACATATCTACACTTAATTTACCAACGTGGGTTGGCTCAACTGGATGTGGAGTTGAGTTCCCTTAATCATGACCGAGATTCGACTCCCGCCGGGAGCATCGGGCCCTCATGTGTATGGAACGTTCCCCGTTGGGAGACCCGCCCTCCGAAAAGGAGCCACTGCAGCGGTCGGTCCGGATTAGTCGGGACGAAACCCCGGATACCGGGCGGTGTCCAAGACATGGTACCAAAAAAAAAAAAAAAAAACTACACTTAATTTTACTTTTGGTTCGCCCTTTTAAGCCTCCAAATCACACATGCACTCTAATTTTCACATTTTATTTTTTCTTGATAAGCTATTTTCTGTTGGAGTCTTGGTCTTCATCATTGTCATCATCATCATCATTATTTTTATTTTAAAATTAGCATTCTGTTTTCACTACACAAATAGGTTGAAAAGTTCAGACACTTGACTAGTCCTGTTTCCTGTGTTTCAGGGGATTGTCGTTAGTTCAATTTTGCTTACATGTTATTGACGTTATAGAGTTTCATGGCTTTATCATGTGAGCCTAGAAATTCACAAACCTTCTCATTCTGGCCATTTCATGTGCTTGCTATGTATCCCTACTCTTCGGCTTCTTTTGTGCTTTCATCTGTAGCTTTTGTAATCCAAGCAAGTGCTTTGGATGTCAAAGCCTTGAACTAATGCTCCATCATCTATTGGTGCAGCACACGGGCCTGAGAGGCTCAATAGATCCACTTCTGGAGGAGGCAGACATTGATGAAGATGGGAAGATAAGTCTATCGGAGTTCAGACGACTACTTAGAACTGCAAGCATTAGTTCACGAAAGGTGCCTAGCCCAACTGCTCATAAAATTAGTAGAAAAATCTAGGTCTCAAACTGTTTTCTCAGGGAATGATAAATGTGGAGAAGGTAAGAGAGGAAGAATTCCTTTCTTAGGATATTCCGTGGTCGATTATTTTGATTAGCGAGCTTGTTTGCTCCCTACTCATTGATGAACACCCTTAAGAATACAAGTATTGATATGCGAATCTGCGGGGCTTCTGAAGATATTACGTCGAGACATGTTGTTCTTGGAGTTCAGTGTGGCTTTATGGAAGAAGTGGCTCAAGCGAAATGATTAGCTAGTGTACATTCTTGATTGGGGTACTTGCTTTTTTCTTTATTTGGTCCCTCCATTAGTGTAACGTGTGACCATAAATAAAATATATACATCCCTTCTCTTTGGGATACTTGTGCGTATCAGATTCTCCATAGATGGAAAACATTTGAGATGGTTTTGCCCGCATTTTTTGTATTTGCAAACATGAATGATTAAAGTGAGCATTCCGTGGGCTGGGGCTAAGGGTAAGTGACTATCTTCTCACTGAGGGTCCAAATCTGGTCTGGTCCAAGGGTTGGGCCCTTATTTGACTGGCCCAAAGATTGAGCCCAAGCATGTCAATGTAACTGGGCCTTAGCCTAATAGCGGCTAGGTACCTAATCCGTGCACAGGTCTATGATTATTTGACAGCTAAATACATTTAAGGGCACTAATAATTTGTTGCTTCTCTTGATATTTCTTTTCATTTAGTTGGAGGCCTGCGAACGGGGTTGCGTACTTATTAGAAAGGTCCACAATTACTATGTAAGGCCTTAGAGATTAGGATTCTAATCATTTCATTTCACCCCAAAAAAAATAAAAAAAATAAAAAATTGTCAACAACACTAATGCGTAACAGCCAGAACCGGTAGGAATAATTTAAGAAGATCCATGCAGTAATCCACCGGTAACACGACTAGCTCAGGAAGGACATAAAATTGACAGAAAAATATGAGAACAGATGTCAGCTCATGCCCATCCTTAAAACTACGGAACGATACATTTTTGGGGATCCTTGGAAGCAGAACTAAACTCATTACAGCTGCCTAAGCCAGAAGAGTGACAGCAGGGGGCAACCAAACTAAGTTAGCAGCAGGATAATTGAAGACTGCATCTATCACCATGGTTTCTCATCTATCAGACCTTCGGATGTTGCCTATGCTGTTGGAGGAGCTATCCTGGTGACCATGGGAAGAAGAGTACCTGCTTGAACAACTTCCATTCTCGGCACTTGTTTCCTCGCTCAGTGATTGCTTGCCCTTCTTCTCTTCTGATGATCGCTGCAAGAAAACAGCTTTGCTCTTTTTGACATGGTTCAACATTGTAGCAAGTGTATCTTCCTTAAATCATCCTAGACTTACCTCTTTAGATGCAGATCCCGGTGTCTTCAGTTCCAGCTCTGTTCCCACGTCATTATCGTCACTTCTTTCAAAATTGCAAGCCCTTTGATGATCCAATGACTTGCTTTTCGAATCTTGTTTGTTTGATGTGTAAGAAGGGGATGCAGCATGGGTACTTGGCTGTTCCACCGTGTGACCAGCAGGAGCAGGGTATGTTATAAATGTTGAACAAGGATTAGGAATCACATTAGGGTTCTGATTTCCAAAGAATGGGAATGGCTGCAGAGATGGGTGCATTGGAATTGGAGCAGGAGGTACAGCTACAGGAACTGGATAGGAATAAGGTGGGGGGCCCATGACAACTGAAGGATCCATTGCTGCACACGGATACATAATCCTCACTCTTTGCTGATACTGCACATTAAGATTCTCAATTTCTGACTTGAGTGATGCCTTCTCTTCACGAAGTTCATTTTTCTCTTGTGTAAGCTGTTCAGAAAATATATACTTCGGTAAGTTACTTGCAAGTAGTCATGGTGATATTAGATTAACCAAAAAAAAAAGAAGAAGAAACAATTACTTCTCTTGATTCCTCAGAGAGTGCTGCACACTCAGCTTTCAATCTATTAACTTCTGCAGTCAATTCTTTAATCATTTGGATTGTATCAGTCAGGATGGTTCCCTTGTCATTCTTGGGCCTCTCAGGATCTGTCATTTGCTCATAAGAGTTATCCATAAATCAAATTTCTAAAAGCCAAACCCGTAAATAACTGAGATAGCACAACATAACAAGATAATGATAATATTTCCTTTTCTAGGCAAGCGCTGCACAACAATATGAATCTCTGAGGAGGAAACGAGGTTGAATATGTATGTATGTATGTATGTATGGAGGAGCCACGTGTGATTCTATGTAAACTCAAGGAGTTTTTCTTTGTTGATTTCAAAGAGGTTTTGATCTCCACAAGGACAAAAAATTATTTGGAAGTATTATATGATGATGGTTATGGAATATCTCGCGTGCAGGCTTAAAGGGGTGCATATTTCTGTGAATGTGACAAAAAGGCAGTTGCTTTTCTGATTGGAAGAAATTGAACACCAATGCTCTTCTGTACTCAGGTAGACCAAAAAAAATTTTATGATTCAGTTTTACCCTAAGAATGATGTATTCACTCGGTTAGTTTATTTGGTAAGTCCTATTTGGCCTAGGATATTACTTTGTTCACACTTGTAACATTCTAGAAACAAAAGTTTATAATGAAGTAAACCAATTACCCACCCCATCCCCCAACCCAAAAGGAAGAAAAGAAAGCCAAGATATTCTGAAGGAAGCAAGAAATAAAAAGACAGAACAGGTAGATACGGCAAAAAGAAGATAGATACAGTGGAGTAAAGAGAAAAAAGTAATCTCCCACCTTTTTTCATTTTTTTTCCTTCTTTTTTTTTTGGGGGGGGGGGTTTAAAATGCTTTAC
Source organism: Dillenia suffruticosa (assembly GCA_033439265.1). Taxonomy (NCBI): domain Eukaryota; kingdom Viridiplantae; phylum Streptophyta; class Magnoliopsida; order Dilleniales; family Dilleniaceae; genus Dillenia; species Dillenia suffruticosa. Next base: position 807,920 of record JAVTVX010000012.1, on the reverse strand, counting down.
CTAGAGCATTTCCGAGCTCAAGGAACTGCTCATTCAACCTATCCCTTCTCAACTTTTCACGATCAGCCTTCTGGACTTTTCTTGCAGCAATTGGGTCATTGACTTCCACTTCAGGTCTTTGTCTGTCAGATGGTCCATGTAACAAGAATGTTATTAAGAGCCACTCAAGACCTAACAAAAGCCAAATGCTTGAGAAGTTTACATATTGGGAAGGAAGGTGAGTGAACTAAAGACAACTGTTTATTCTATATGTCTAAAACCTGCCTTGAAAGATGAGTCCCCTGAGAATCATAAGAAATTTAGAACAGGCAAAGACCAAATTGTAAACAAAGTCAACAGCTCCACTTGACGTCATATAAGAGCGCAAGAAAGAAAATGATTCTAACTACTTTCTAAAATAATTTTTCAGAGGAGCTCTGGAAACAGACGAAAATTTGTGTCCCAACTGCTTAACCAATGCCCCTCACTTTGGCTTCTTTAGGAACCTAGTCTGTCATTATCTTTTCTATCCCAGCCTTTCCACACCTATAAACCTAAAAAGATTATCGGAGATATAAATTAAGACACATTCCGAGGCCTCAATTCTGAAAAAATAGTCATGTCATGTTTAAGCCTGTCACTTGCATTTGAACATACATATCCTAGACCAAGTTGCTAAGCATTTGTCCCTCTTCTTAATTCTTTCCAAGGCCCAATAGCCAAAAATAAGAGCCAGACATTATAAACAGCAAGCTATTTATCTTCTTCCTGCATTCTTCTACAAAATATCTTCCCATGCCTAAGAGATCACATGATGGCTAGCACACTAACTTAGTACAAGGAAAGAACAGAATTTGGTATGTCAAGGAGAGGGAGTATGCAAAAGAAATGAGAATCGCAAGCAAGGGACCTATAATGTCACTGTTACCTATAACCCAGATTATAATTAAGTCTTTCGGATCTGGCTGCACCAGTCACTCGGATAATTAGCCATGCAAATAAAGATAGACAACTGACAATAACAATATATGACTGTCTCCAACTTCTACAAATTTCTAGTTAGTTAGGCACAGATGAAGCAAACCCATATTTTGTTTGTACCAATCTCATCATGTCAATTAACACCAAAAGGCAGATCCCATTCCAAACCGAATATGCTCGTGACAGACAGACCACTCCAACTAGCACCTTATCTGATGAATCTAAATATGCATTCTCATTAACCATAACTAGCATTGCCTTTTAGACTTAAATATGTTGGACAAAAGAGGCCAAATATTAATTTGCCACAATTTTCACCATTACTCAAATCTCAATTAGATCTTAGATTAATCATCACCCACTTTCCTTTGACGGGGCTTAAAGAACTCAATGAATTTAGTTATTCCCAGTGAACCTACTTTGAGTGGTAAGCATAATGCTCTGCACACTGCTCAGATGACTGACTCAAGCAATGCCGAATGGCGTGTTCAAAAAATATAAGACAATATCACATGTATCTCACTTGATTTTGCAACAATAAACTCTCCAGCTCATTAAACAATCAACGCACTATCTGAGGGCATATCCATTACCAAACCCAAGGCCATTTCCATGAAACTTCATTTTCCTTAGTACTGGGACTCCACTCGTGCACAAATTTAAAGTCCATTAAAATGGCATAACCCCTAACATAAGACACCTTCTTAAACCTTGTTTCACCAAATTCTTGACATAGAATGGTAAGATAATGGGTATCTCTTAATTTGAAAACCGTCATTTTCCACTTTGCTAAACAATCAATACACTAGTTGAGCACATATCCAGAACAAAACTAAACCCTAGGCCATTCCCGTAAAACCTCCACTCGAGCACAAATTCAAAGTCCATTAAAAGAGCTTGTCCCATGAATACTATTAACATAAGATACCTTTTTAAACCTTGTTTCACCAAATTCTTGACATAGAATCACAAAAATCATAATGGGTATTTCTAATTCGATAAAAAATTGTTATTTTTCCACTAACAAACATCAACATCTGCTAAACCCAACCATGTAAGAGAAATTGTACCTGGAAGCAGAATGTGAGTTTTGGGGTCGATTGGAGGATTGAAAGGCAGAAGGGTTAGGAATCGAAACAACTAAATCTTCATTTGCAGCATCAGGTTGAGGGAATTGATCGGTGCTTAATTTCCATTGATCCATCACACACTCTGAAAACCCAGTTCGTTCAAAATTCCCCAATTCTCAAAATTTAGGGTTTCAGATAGAGAGAGAGAGAGAGAGAGAGTAATGGAGGACGTGTGGAGAGCACGAGCCAGGTTGATGAGGATGGCACGTTTGAATACGAGTGACTTACACGTATATTAGAATATTTTCGGGTTTACTGAGATTGGGCCATTGGGTTCCTCTGTTCGGAAAAGATAAATTTGATCCGGCTTTTTCGTAAATTTCAGGCACATGGAATGGAATAGAAATAGAAATATGAACCGGATAAAGATGACAATTGGGGACATGTGGGGCCCATGGTCTCCCAAACATCTCAGCAACAAAGAGTTAATCACTTATCTAGTTCTTCAAGTTTGTTCAATTTTTTCAAATTAGTCCCTAAAGTTAGAAATGTTATCTTATGATACTTAAACTTTAAAAAGTTTAACGCATTGGTCCTTTCGTTAATGACGACGACAGACTGTCCGTTAAATGGTGACGTGTCATGACGTGAAAGCCTGACGTGGCGTACGAATGCTAACTTGTCATTGTCATGTTAACATCTAAAGATATCTCATATTGTCACGTCAGCAAATTATTCACTTAGACACGTCAGCACCATCACACACTATATCGGCACGCTAGCATGCCACATCATCATTTTTAATTAATAAAATTTAATTTTTTAAAATTAATAAAAAATAATAAAAAATAAAAGATTATTTATAAAAAATTAAATTTTAATTTTATTAAATTAAAAAATTCATCTTCTCTCTTTCCTCCTGTCCCCTTTCTCTCTCCTCTCCCAGTTCCAAATCCATCCTTTCTCTCTCTCTCTCCTCAATGACCGATCGTCTTCCTACAATGACCGATCGTCTTCATCCGTGATGGTGATTTGAATAGCCTCTAAGACGTGACCTGTAACGATGAGGATTTGTTGAATGGATCTTCAATGAAAGGACTTACAGGACTAAAAACTTGAATTCAAACCTTTTCTTCTCGTACACCTGAGAAGCCTCTTCTGCAGTATTGTAAGTACCTAACCAAACTTGAACACAACGAATCGGGTTTTGGATTTCCGCAGCCCATTTCCCCAATTTTCACTGTCGAACACCTCTATATTTTGAAGAAGACGACTTCTTAATCGACTTCGGCAAAGCTACTTTCATGATTTCCTTGGGAATTTTGGCAGTTTTGCTGTCCGGACAAGAATTTTCGGTCTTCAGATGAAGACGAATCGGTGGCGTACGGATCAGAGCAGATTATGCGAACTTTCCTCATTATATTGGCATTCTCATCTCTCTCAGAGGTTGATCAGTTCTTCAACTATTTCTTGTAGTGATTGTCTTGATTTGAAGACTGCTTCTGAGGAGCAGTCATTTTTAACCCCTCAAAAAATACCCAAAAAATATTTTGTTTCTTCTTATAAAAAAAGAATAAAAAAAAGATATTAAAACCAAAAAGGGTGATGGAATCAATTAAACGGAAAGTATCTCTCTATATCTCTCTTTCTCTCACTTTTTGGCAACAAGATCAAGGAGATATTATCAAGTGAGAGCCCCTCTCAAGAACAAAAAAATGTAAAAAAATTGTTCTATGTGAAAAGCTCCAAAACACTCCACTCTGGAACAAGTCATGCATCAACAAACATAAACCCCACAAAACCCTTCCTCAGAGAAAAAATGAAAAGAAAAATTACACAAAACCTAGAAGAGAGAGAGAAAATAATAAAACTTTTTGTGTCTCAAACACATAGAACAGATAAAAACCCCAGATTGGAAAAATACTGCTTTGAAGAAAAACAGAGTAGCATACAGCAGCAAAGAGCACACACAGCTGTAACAATAATAATAGCAACAGTGATATTTGAAATTCATCTTCATCTTCCTCATCATCATCGAAACAATCATCATCCACTTCTGGGTTGAAGGGACTGAATTTTTGCCGGTGTTTGAAGGATTCAACACCGTTGGGAAGGGCCTTGGCTTCTGGGTTGAAGGATGCAGGTTCTGGCCTTTCTTTTGATCTGAATGAAGCAGCGGATGCAAAGGAAGACGGAGCAGATGGTTCTCGAAATTCAAACGATCTCATTATTGACCACTGGAATTCAACCTTGAAGAGGAGATTGAGGAGAGGAACTACGTAAGAGATTGAGGAGAGAGAGAGGATGGGTTTGGAATTGGGAGAGGAGAGAGAAAGGGGAGCAGAGGAGAGAGAGAAGATGAATTTTTTAATTTAATTGAGTTAAAATTTAACTTTTTATAAATAATCTTTTAATTTTTTATTATTTTAAAAAAATTAAATTTTATTAATTTAAGATGATGACGTGGTATCGCCACGTCATCATTTAGTGCTAACGTGGGCGATATGGTGTGTGATGGTGCTGACGTGTCAATGACAAGTTAGCATCCGTATGACACGTCAGGGTGCCACGTCATCACATGTCACCATTTAACAGATAGTTTGTCGCTATTATTGACGGAAGGATCAACGCGTTACATTTTTTGAATTTTGAGTACCACAAGATAGCGTTACTAACTTTAGGGACTAATTTAGAAAAATCAAGCAAATTTTAAGAACTAAGTAAGTAATTAACTCCATCACCAAGTGGAGTGAATTGACAGTTGTCACCAACTGCTCAATTGGGTCAAGCCCATAGGCCCTAAATATTTGGTTCTTTTTATGACGAGACGGGCCCAATTTTCTTGTGGGATGATCCGGTCCAGGCCGAGATGGGCCCATCCCCCCGGTCTTTGGTTTAAATAAAAAAAAAAAAAGAAAGAAAACAAAAAGGAGAACGAAGCCGGGTTTCCCATGGGAAAATGGAACGAGAATTCATTCCCCCCCTCTCCCCCCGCGAGATCAGGCAAGCGCAATCTCTCTCATCATGTCATGAACGGGCTAGAGATAGAGAGAGAGAGAGAGAGGGGATGGAGAGACAAAGAGAGAAAGGAAGATAAATAGAGAATTACATTAAATATCAATGAAAATTACTATTTATAATTTTTTTGCTAATTAATTCTATTAACTATTTAATTATTTCACAACTATTGACCAATTTATTAACTATTAACTAATTTTGTTAACTATTAACTAATATTTCTAATTATTATTAATTATTAATTATAGTTGTTATAATATTTCTCCCTTTAAAGACATTCTTGTCTTAAAAGATGAGAACTAAGAATCCATGAATTTTGAATCCATGAATTTTGAATCAAAACTTGCATTTATATTGAGAGATAAAATGATAAAAAATAAATAATGGATATAATTTGAATTGTAAGGAGAATAGTAAGAGAAAAATACAGATGGGAGGGTCTGAGAGAGAGTTTTTTTGAACTTTTTTTTGGTGAAAAGTTTTTTCCTGTAGACAATGAAAATTCAATCTTTTGAAAATTTGACAAAAATTCACTATCAACAACTTTTTTATTAGACAATTGAAATCCTTATACCCTCAATATTTTCTTCATTGGAAGTGGATAAAATGAGAGGTTTAGAAGGGTTTCAATACCTTATTCTTCCATGGTTTTTAATATTATTTCTTTTACTACTTGATTTGTTTTACTGTTTTCTAATTTTTTTCATTTTTTTATTCTTTTTTCATCAAAGTTTTGATATTCATATCGATATCATATATTTTTAGTTGAATGCTTAATTTGTTATCAATGTTTGTTACGAGAGTGTTCATCCTCTTATCACATTTTATCTCATTTTTCTTCCATTCTTGCTTTCGAATTTCTCATGCTTTTTTATATTTTTTTAAACAAATTATCTTTTGATATTAATTATGATAAAAATGATAGATTCTGATACCGATTTATCATAAATCGTTCCAAAAGAGAGAGAAAAAGAAAGAGAAATAGAAAGAGAGTAGGATAGAGAGACAGAGAGAAAGAGAAAAAAAAAAAAACTAGAGAAAGACATAAAGAAGAAGAAAGAGAGATTTCATTACATTTTATTCGGTATCATTTATTGAAAATTATTATTTATATTAATTTTACCGAGCATTTCAACTTATTATTAATCAATTTATTAATAACTTATTAATGTCATTAACTACCGATTAATATTTTTAACTCCTTTGCCCCTGGCCGGTGTTTCACGTCTCTCTCCTCCTCGAAGACGATCAGACTTCAGACGGCGACTATCGATACCCCTTTTCGATCTCTAGGGTAAGTTCTCTCTCTCTCTTCTCGATCCCCCCTTTTTATTCACGGCTGAAGCAAATTCCTGCTTCAATTTGAAATTTCGAACCCTCTGTCATCACTTTTAGTTCTGTCATCTGCCATTGTTAACCTTGCAAAAAAGATTTAATATTTCTAAATTCTTCAAGTCTTTGCTTCGATTTGAGATTCTAAAGAGTTCTGGGAATGTTTTTCAGTCATAAGAATCAATTTTCGAACTCCATTGCTTAAATTCCTCTCCTCTGCAAACTCAGCCTTGAAGCCACCGCCGTCGAATTTGCCCTCAAAATCCATCCCTTTCCTCTTCTGCATTGATTTTCCACTTCTCTCATTTCAAAAAAAAAAAAAGGTTGTAGATTTCTAGTTGCGAGTAAAAATCTACAGTTAAAAATATTTAACGATAAATACTTAAAAAGGAGGGAAATTAAGACAGTTTGAACTAGTATTTCTATTTTTACATAATTTTTTTTTTCTTTTGCAAGTGTTTCTATTTTATCTTTTTCACCGTCTTGCGTGCCTGATTATGTAAAGGGGTATCTCATCTCATCACAGCTTCGCCAATTCTCTCCGAAGATGACGACCGAGAAATGGAGAACTTCTCAGCGTCTCCTCAAGCCCTTCTCCATGACTTTCTTTCAGCGTCAATCAAACCCTAATTTCCAGAATTCAAGACAGATTTCCGGTTCAGGTATTCTTCTTCACCTCTTTATAGTTATCTTTTCAATTTTTGATCAAAATCTGCGATGTGGTGAATTCATTTTTTTTTTGAATTATTTGATATAGTGGATTAAACCCTAATCTTGGGAACTTCTTCATCTGTCTCGTTTCGGTTCTTTGATGAAGCCTGTAATATTTCTTGAATTCTTTGATCAAGCCTGTAATGTTTCTTGAATTCAAATTTCAAAAGTCCATGTTCAATGATGGCAAATGGCTTCAGAAAAATCCTTTTGATCTGTCTAATTAATCCTAATCTGGGAAATCAAACTTCACTTTCTGGTTCATGTACTGATGTTCTGCATCTATATCGTCACTCTCCAGTTCTTGATTAAAATCAGTGATATTATTTGAAAGGTTTATGTCCGTTCGGGCTTAATTACTGAATTTGATGGTTGTTAGTTTCATGGCAACGTGCATTTTAAATAAACTATTTGAAGTCCTAATTCCAAGGCTCTAATGGTAGAATTTTGCAAAGTTGTGGTTAAGGTTTAGTTGAGTTGAGTTTCATAATTTGTATAATATAATGCACAGAGATTTTTCTGTTCATATTTTCTCTGAATACCTTTCGATTTTATGGGTTTTATAGGAAACTTTACCAAAATCTGCCTACAGTCAAAACCAAATCCTGGAACCCAATTGCACAATCTCCGGAGATATTTCTATCCATTAATGGATATTCATAAGGCCTCAAGAGTAGCATTCCCTAGAAAAATTAGTATCAAATACTGCAGATCTTTTGGTTCTTTGGCCTCAGTTATTCAGAGGAATGATTCATTTTCAACACTTGATTCCTCTGATATCAGCCACTTCAGAAATATATTAGGAGAAAAAAATGTTATCCAGGATGATGATAGGCTGTCGGCGGCAAATGTGGATTGGATGCACAAATACAAGGGGTCGAGCAAGCTTCTGCTCCTACCTAGGAACACTAAGGAGGTTTGCATCTCTCTTTCCATCAAATGCCTGACTATATATATATATATATATTCTTATGCATATCTGGATTCCGCTCGTATTAGCTTCAGTCTTTAAGTATTTTTTTTAATGATTAAACGAAATCTTGTATTCAACACCTCCTACATTTATAGTCATATTACTAATAGGAAGTCTTTTACCTCCTTTCTTTACCATGCATCCATAATTGGAAAAATCATCTTCTGATAGCTTACCCAGAAGAGGGCTTTTAACTTAATCAGATCACAAATTAACTCACAATCCATGTTCTTTGCACAGAAGATTGTTTTGTTTAACACCATACACCAGATGGTTTCCATTCTCTTTCCACCTCCTCTTATCGGTCCTTTCCATTGTTGTGACAAATTACTCACTCATTTTCCCAATACTGCTTCTACATTCATCCAGTTCAGACATTTCGTCCAGACCACATGAGTTTTTCACAATGTAAAAAGATATGACCTTTGTTTCGTTTACTTTCCTGCGCGGTGAAAATGGTTCTTGTAGATTTCCACCCTTTCTGCTTAGATTATCAACAGCTGGCAAAGCATCTCCCATTAGTCTCCAGTACATGATAAGCACTTTTGGTGGCACCTTGAAGCTCCAGGATTTTTCATGATCTTTTCACTCTTTCACTGTAACCTGTGTCATGAGGCAGTTTGTTACCTCCTTGACTCCATAGGCCCCCTTCATGTTCCCTTCCCAAACTTATACATCCCTTCTTCCTTTTTTCAGTTTTACCAAATCCAGTGTTCTCATAAGACTGTTCTTCTCCTCTTCTTCTCATCTAAAAGTTGGCCTTCTCCAAGTAATCTTCCATCTCCATACATTCCCCTGTCATTCACCAAACTCGTCCATGCAGCCTTCCTTTTCATTACAAATCAAAAAGAGTTTTGGGTAGCTATCTCTTAAAGAAGTATTATCCACGCAAATATCATCGCAAAACCTTATTTCCTTCCCTTCACCAACAACGCAGGTGAAATTTTCTTTACATTTTTTCCCATTCTTAACAGGCATCTCGCCAATGTTCACAATATCCTTTCACACATTAGAGAACTGCTCACTTCATTTCTTCTAACCATTCTCCTAATGTACCATATTTCATTTAAATATTTTCTGCATGGAATTAGCCAAAAGAGCTAGCTAAGCTGTTGTAATTTGGCTTATTGTTCCAATATAAGCATGATTACTCTTGCATATATGATATATATGAGGGAACATGCAGGTCTTGGGGTTTCAATAAATTTTCTCTCTTGCACTCATTAATCTGTTTCCTTGTCTGCTGTCACAGTCCTCCAATTCTTGCTTCAGTTGAAATTCTGTATTGTTTGATGAAGATACTGTTTACATGTAGGGCTACTATAGAAACCCATGCTTTTTTCTCTTTCATTAAAAATTACCTTTTGTTTCAGGTCTCTGAAATTCTTAAGTACTGTAATTCTAGATGCTTGGCAGTTGTTCCACAAGGTGGTAATACTGGCCTCGTAGGTGGAAGTGTTCCTGTTTTTGATGAGGTAATATACATTCTCTCTCTCCACATGAATGTATATATGCTTGTGTGTCTTTTGTACCACATGCATGTAATTAATTTTCTCCCATTTTCCTTTGGGGGTGATTTTCTATTGTTTTGCTAATACACTGTTATTTCTTCCCCCTAGGTGTGGTCCTCGTTTGTGCCTTCATAATATACATTGTTAGTATAACTTGGAGCCAGAAACATGTTGGCTGTTTTTACTTTGGCTACATTGGTGGGTCTTAGGAAGGGATAGCTAGATCTTTCAACGTATCTAACATAGTGAGCCTGATCTTAGTCTAGACTCTAGATCAAAAGTATTTTGGACAATCTTATATGCCATATTGGTCTTGCTCACATCAAGGGGATGAACTTCCACCATAAGATCCATATTGATTTTCTGGAGATAGAATTTTTTTTTTTTTTTTTTTTTTTTTCCAATTCTCTATGTTAACAAACTTAGCACTAAATCTGATAATCTCTTATCTTGCTTTCTTCTTTTGCGGTATATTCAACTTTGATGTTTTTAAAATGAATTTTGCAGGTGATTATCAATGTTGGCTTGATGAACAACATCGTATCGCTTGACAAGGTGCAAATTGTCCTCTGTCTTCATCCAAATGTTGTTGTTGAACACTTTAATGAAAATGAGATGCATTTAGACGGTGGACTTGTGATATGCATGCTTCATGTATGTAATTTGGGTGTAACAAATCCTGAATAATTTTTGTTGGCCCTGCAACTGGCCAAGAAGAAATGAACATTGCAATCAGCTGAAACATTTCCCCTGTGAACTAGACAGAAACGAACAAACAATATACCCTATTCCGATTTTCTCCAATCTTAGAATTGGAAATGTGCTTTAAAATCCATGTTCTTGTTTTAAAGTGATTGTCTCATTTGATTATTTCTTATATATAGGTCAGTGGTACCCTGGTGTGTGAGGCAGGATGCATATTGGAAAACTTGGAAAATTGCCTAGATAACCAGGGGTAATTGCCTAATTTGCCATCAGTTATCTCAGCACACATATGAACATATGAAGGTTATTTATAGGAAAATACACATATGAACATATGAAGGTTATATATAGGAAAATATTGTCATTAGGTGGAACATTATGTGCTTTCCAATTGCCACATCCTTTAATTTTCCTCCTTTAGAGAAGCTGCCTTTGTGAAATATGTTCTGTGGAAATGCTCAACATTGTGATTAATGAGTAGATTGCAATGGTCAATTCTGTTTTGGTAATGTTAATTAATTTTATCTCTGTTTACCAATTGTTTATTCTTCAATCATCACATTGTTTATCATTACATAGAGAGCCATAGTTGCTTAACAATGCAATCAATCTTAAAGTACTGTGGTTTGGTATGTGTTATGATGCACATATATTTCTGATAAGCCTTTGAAACTTGGCTTTTCCAGCTTCGTATAATTTATCTAATTTTAATGTAATCATTCTTCTTAAATTTTGATGTGTTATACTTCTATTATAGATTTGTTATGCCACTTGACTTGGGTGCAAAAGGAAGCTGCCAAATTGGCGGAAATGTTTCAACCAATGCAGGCGGTTTGCACTTGGTTCGTTATGGTTCACTCCATGGGAATATACTTGGTAAGGCATTTCTTTGTTCACCACCTTTTTTTCCCCTATTGGGTGGACTTTTTTCCCCCTTCATACTCTGTTTCATGTAGTAAAATTGGCACTCACATTCAGATGCTGTTTGGCTGTATGGAACAGAAGTCTTGTTTGAGTAGTTTCTTATAATTGCTGATGTGGTAGAGTCTTCTTGCCTCCCATACTAGATGACTTATCTCAACCTGAAGAAAAAGATTGGTTCTCAGTCATAAGTGCTACAGGAGTAAGAATATTCTTGACTATGAAGTAATTTGAAATTTGAGGAAAACACAGTTAAGGAATGGAAAAAACATTCCGCATTAAAATCTTGTAAGATGTACATTTGTGTGATGTTATGTCTACTGGTTCCCCTAAGTTACTAAAAAGGAGTTGCCCCCTAAGTTACTAAAAAAGAGTTGCATTCTCTCTCTTAGCTTTTTCTTTAGTCCTTATATCTTTTAAGAAGGAAAAAGCAGAACTGGTGTATACAAACACATCCACGCTCCTGCTGACTGCTCATACCGTGGTCCTTGGGTGTTACACGGTGTTGTTAGTTGTAAAAAAAAAAAAAAAAAGGCATAGTATTGTTGTTGTCGCCACAAAGAGTGCTTATACCTTTTCCCTATTTTAAGATTATTGAAGACTGGTTTGGAATTTTATGTTGATATATACAATCTTCTTAGGACTTGAAGTTGTCTTAGCTGATGGCACTATTCTTGATATGCTTGGGACTCTACGTAAAGACAATACAGGATATGATTTGAAACACCTATTTATAGGTAAACAATTAGTGTTCTTTACGTGATTGCATATATTCTGCAAATCAGAGTCACTTTCTTCTCAATTTCACTTTTTCTGCAGGAAGTGAGGGATCCTTGGGAATTGTAACAAAGGTTTCCATACTCACCCCTCCGAAGTTGCCTTCAGTTCATGTCGCATTTTTGGCATGTCAAGATTATTATGGTTGTCAGGTAGGAAAAATTTTTGTCACCTTGAAAATTGTTTGGTTTGGCGTCTGATTGCTTATCACCTTAACATCATATGCTTATCTGATGATTTTTTTGAATTATTAGATGCTCTTTCTTGTTCATGCTAGTCTGACAACACAGCTTCATAATAGGCCTTTTTTTCCCCAACTACCAGTCTTTTCGTAGTTCTTGAATCTGAAATGTGTCGGACAATGCACATCAGTTTTAGGTATATCATGTTTTTGTGTATTATTTCCCATCTGCCATTGGATGTATCTCATAAACTATTTGTTGAGGGCACTGTGTGTTTTGATTAGTAATTTGGTTGGCTGGAGAGAAGTACAGAGGTTTTAGAAATCACGTCTTCTGTTTCTTCATTGTGGGAGGAACAGCCTTCCTCTGAGGGATTTATGGTTTGTTGATCTCTGCCGCTAAGCATGCGACCTTTTGTTTTGTTTTGTTTTTTGTTTTTTTTGTTTTTTTTTGGGGGGGGGGGTAATGAAAATAGACTAAAGAGATACCTCCAAGGATGACCATATATTTTGATTGGATTAAAACTTCAAACCGTTCTTCATGCCTTTATGTTCCTGTGATTTTTTCCCTCACTTGTAGCCATTAAGTGGATGGATGTTGTTGACCATACATCTGCAAAGAAATCGTCTTCTCCTTTTCTTTTCTTATTCAAAGCTTATATTTGCTATCCCTTCTGTCAGAAACTTCTTTTAGAAGCTAAGACAAAACTTGGGGAGATTCTGTCAGCATTCGAATTTTTGGATTATGAGGCAATGGATTTGGTGAGTTCTTTCGACAATTAATGCTCAGTTCATCTATTAATGTTTCCAGATATCATTTAGTCGTCAATTTTCTCAGATTTACTGTGACCGAATTTGAGCAGCATCAAAGTCTAAGCTCAGTTGACTCGATTGCTAGAAGAGGCTATGATTTACAGAATACAAACATAACTATCTTTTTTGCATGCCATTCTAATTTCTTATGTTCCTGATGATATGAACTAAATCTATTAATCAGGTCTTTTGGTTAGGAGGTATTCTATTGGTTAGGACCCTGTTTTGATATAGTAGTAGTGGAAGAAAATTGACATTTAATGCCAAAATTTATTAATATAATGGCCATTTTACACTCATTAAATGTTATGTTTTTATGTAAAACTTTTTTATCCTATTTGAGAAATGGTGTGAGTAGAATAAAACAAAATCTAACATCTATAGTGGAGAGTAGAGGACACCCACTTGATCACTTTGAACACTTCATCTGAAATTCAGTGGTATCCAGATTATGGTTCATTGAATGAATATTATGCCATGGCATTACTAAAATTAAGATGATGGAATTGTTAGTAAACTTGTGACTGTTATGACTCGAGAAGATGCTTAAAGGAGTTAGGTATCTGAAATCTTCTCTTCTTGCAAATCTCGTGCCACGTTTATTTTTTATTTATTTCTCTCATTTAGTCCCTCACTAGAAGAAAGAGGGGTTAGGTTGGTAACGAGCATAAATTTTCCAACAAACAATTTTACAGGTGAGTATGCTGGTGCAAAAGAATAAAACAAGATCAGTAACTTGAAACTTATCATATTGTGGTTTGTTAATGACCTTTTGACATTTTTGCCAATGAATGATTAGAATTAAATTTTAATATATTGGAATAAATGTAGATATGGGGAAGGAAATGATTGGTAAAATTTTGATATTATGTTGTTTATACATAAGAACATTCATACGTTCACTTAATACTAGTCCCATGGTTAGTCGTTTATGCTGAATGTTTGAGGTATTGTTTCTGTCATTCATGTATCTGGACTACTTTGGGCCTTTGGGGCCTCTAATATTTTTTCAAGACAATGTACACAAGTAATTGGGTTACTTTTAGACTCTAATAATTTTTAAAATGTACAAAATTAATATGCATGCTCAAGTTTGAAGTTGATAGCTTAATTTTGAAAATTATGTAACAAATCAAAAATTGAAAAAAAAAAAGAAGCTAAGATGATGAAAGCAGCAAAATTGATGGAACAAGCCGGTAGTAACAAAAATATCTTGTGTAGTTCACTATTTAGAGGAAAATCAAATTTTAAATGGTTTTATAAAATCCTTTATTTAAGAAATGTACCCTGCCCGGCCATAACAAACCTAACATGAGCTTAAATTTCAAGGTTTGGAGATATGTGCATTTCTACATGTGGCTCTTGGGATTGCTAAGGAATTTATGCAATAACTCGTGCAAACAACTTGTAAATCAGATTCGTTAATGTTATTTGATTCTTTTACAAATACTAGAATAGATCAAGAATTTGGAAGAAAAAATGGGGGATATATATTAGGGTTTTGAAAGCAAGAAGAACTTCAAAGTTTGCTAGAGATTTTTAGCTAGCACATTTAGTTTAAGAAGGTTCCCCCTTTTAGATATTGTAGACGTTTTAACACGGGGAAAACAGAGAAGCAAGGATTTAAACGGAGAGACTCTAAATTGAAAAATAACCAACAGTTTAAGTATTTATTTAGATATCTTCTTTTTTATCGTGTGTTCTGTCTCTCTCACTCCCTATTTTATTGTTATTAAATTTCTTTTAACTTGGATTATCATTTATACATGCAATAATAATATAAGAAAGAGAAACGGAATGCATTTACACTAATTTTTGTATATCATGAGATGTTAATGCTACTTAATATGCTGAGAGTTCGGTCATATGCTAACTACAGTCAAGAGACTTATTTCTAGAAGTTCTACGCATTTGACAGATCATGCATCACTTAAAAATGTGGGAAAAGTGATGAATTGCTTGTAAACTATAATCCTGCTTTTGGCAAGTGTGTCTTATTGCGTTCTGCATTAGGTTTGCCATTTATGTGTTGGGTATTTCATTCCTTAATGAAAGGATTTCATGTAAATCCTTCTAAAGTTTGTCCCCCCCCCAAAATAGTGGACTGCCGCGTGGGACTTCTTTGCTGCCGGCAGCTTTAATGGCACATACCTTTTTTTCCCCCCGACCTTTACCATATAGCTTTCTTGCAGATTTTGATTTCTTGCTTGATTTACCGAATTAAGCTATAAACGTACAATTGTAATGCATGCATTATTGTTTCTTTTAAATATTGTCTTGGGTAGTCATTAGAGGGAACGTAATATTGAAAGTCAACCAAGATGTTCTTGACTTATTAACAAGGACTATAATCTTCGTACATAAACTTATCTATGATTCCCTACCATGGTGAGTAAATGATTCATATTGTAGATAACATGCTTAATAATGTTTATCACATGTGACAGGTTCTTAAGAATTTAGAAGGAGTTCGAAATCCTTTGCCTCCTTCAATTCACAACTTCTATGTTCTGATAGAGACAACGGGAAGTGATGAATGCTCAGATAGGTACTTCTTGCTATATTTCTACATTTAGTTTTTATCCACATTCTTTGCCATGGTTGTTAGTTTAAGAGGATTTGGGTGCACTAAGCAAGCTAAGTTATTGTGAAATCGTGCCAAAATGTCCAAATTGGTCCATTGGATGGTGAACATTGCTATGATTTTCAAGAATAGCCCCATGCTTTGTTCTGTCTTAGGCAATAAGCTTTTTCTTTGTTCTTTTTTATACTTATTTATAGTCTTTTGCACTGGGTTCGCCCTTTATAGTCTTTTGCAATAGAGGCCTTCAAAACATATACGTAGAAGGATGTGAAGGGGGATGGGACAGCTCTTCTTCTTCAGTGGTTTCCCTCTTCTTAAAGGTGTGATAATTTAATCTTTGTTTAGGGAGGGTTTCTTATTTTCTTTTATGTAAACTCATCCCTCTTCATCAATGATAATTTTTTTTTTCAATCAAAGCATACACATTGATATTTTATAGAAGTTGTAAAAGAAAATGTCTTTGATGTGTATATTGCAATTCTTTTATTTTTATTGATGTGGGTAGTTTGTGAATGTCAATATTGAAAGCGGATTTGTATCATCTAGCTGGAATCATCGTCATATATTTCAGATGTTTTGATTATATCATGATGTTTATAGAAAGAAGCTTGAGGCCTTCTTACTTCGATCGATGGAGCATGGGTTGATTTCTGATGGTGTTCTTGCACAAGACATTAACCAAGCCTCGTCATTTTGGCGCATGCGAGAGGTTTCCATATATATCCCTTTTCTTCACTGGTTTTGACATTCAAAGCTTCTATTTTTCTCCACAATTGGATTCTTATAGTCTTGGAAATTCATCTTAAGATGTGGACTTCTACAAAATGTTGTTTTGAGGACTTCTGCATTTCCATTTACCGCTTTGTTTTGAGTATAACTTTTACGAATCTATCATTACTTTGCTTCTAGACTAGAAAAGGTTCCATTCCTATGAAACATGGACACTCCAAAATGGTAGTCATGTCTATACTTAGTGCCATGTTGAATATGATAATTATTCAAAACTTGCTAGATGCTTTATTTAGAATCTCCAATTTATATATTATTTCTATAATTTCAAATACTAGATGTTTCTTAAATTTTTGTTGATTATTAGAGCTATACCTCATACAGTAATTGTTAATCTAAATTTTGAATACTCATACCATTTCGTAGGTACCAATTTTTGAATAATTGAATTAAAGGCATGTCTTCTTTGTAATTGCTTGTTATATCTTGTGAAGTTCCTCTTTGTAACGCTTGAAATGTAAATTAGAATATCAAGTTTGTCATTATGTGCATGTGTACACTCACGCACAACTTCTCTCCAATATCATTTTATTCCATTTTGGGAAGTTGCCAGATTGCTAAGTTCTTGTCTTGTGGCATTCAGGCCTTATATTCGTGCTTCATAGGTTCCGTCAATGACAAATCCAACATTGTAGAATTCTTGGTATCCTGCAGCTTTCATGGGATGTGTAGTACCTTTACATTCTTCCTCTAAACCCTTTATTATCTTCTGTTTGTTGCAATACCTTCAGTTGATGTCCATGAGCCCCATGGGCATGACTTTTGTTATACATGATAATCCTCACAAATACAGGTTTTTTGTTGCAGTGATCTCTGATAATATGTCCTCATGTTAGTTTTTCTATACCAAGTGTTAGTGCATTCAGTTGACTTGTTTGAATATTTTGTGTAAAAGATTTATTTCTGGTCCTATGTAAACTTGTCAACAAGATTCCACCTTTATCTTTATAAGCTAGTTAACCCTTTTTGTCATTTATCTTCATAAATGGTCAGATATTGTTTTCTGCACTATATGCCCCGCCAACTTAAATGCCATAAAGGCACTTTGGATGCAGAGGAGATGTAAACACCTTTCTGATGAACATGTATTATCAATAGTGAGCACATAAGTGTCTTTGCCAGAAAGAGATGCTAGAATAAATAAGTCTCTGCAGATCACTGGTCGGGTTGTCGAAGCTCTCCAATTAATACTGATTCCCCCAATGCAACAAACTGTAGCAATAGTGGTTACCAGGTCGAATCCCAAGGGAACTATGTTAACTTAACTCCTTAGCAAATGCCAAAATAAAATAGGGGGTTTATAAAATAAATTCCTAAATAAAAAATAACTAAAATTGAAAGACAAATCAAATATGCAAAAATACTAAAATTTAAAGAAGAAATTCAATTCACCAAACTCCGATCCAAGGGTTCATATATTCGATTGTCTTATCGATCATTGGTTGAAAATATTATTCTTGCAATTCAAGCATTTAACCTTAGATCTATTAGGATAGCCATAATAAATCTTGTGTTTTCCTAAAATAATTGACCAAATCCAGCATCCAATCAAAACTTATCATTAATCGACTGGGCACGATAGCGTTCCATATCAAATAATGACAGTATTAAGTTCTGTGAAAACAATTAAAGCAAAATGCAAATAACCAGGATAGCCATACAATTATTCGATTTTGTTTCATCGATTCCTTAGGTTAAAATGAATATCGGCAAACGACCCATAAACATATATAACCTATTTGCTACTCGTACCATTCATTCATGACAATTACGGATCACTGAAATCCTGGATGCAGTAGAAAAATTGATATTGAATTAAATTATCAGATTAACCAATACCAATCCTTCATAAAAATAAACCAAGAATCGACGAATATTTGAATTAAAAATGCAAGAAATTATATAAAATACATAACCTCACAATGAAAAACAATCGATTAAAATTCCCCTTGAATCAGAATAAACGAACTAGCCACTCATGGTGGTAAGTATCAATACAAGAAAATAGAGAAAAACAAAGTTCCTAAAAAGAATAAAAAAAAAATTAAAAATAAAACCTAATGAAAGAATGAATGAAGTCCCTGCAGGAGCAGCCCTCTCTTTCCTCCTTGAGATGCAGCCGCCTCCTTTTTGTGTAAAGAGTATGAAGTTAATTGTGTGCAGCCCTTTTGTATTTAAATAAGCAAGGGCAGCCAGCCCTCTTCAGAGAAAATAGGAAAGAAGACAGTTTCTCCTAAAGAATAATGCAACTTTCCTTCCTTCTAGTCTTCCAATTTGATTAGGACTCTTCCCATTGAGAAAATTACAAACCTCACTCCTACTAAAAAAAACTTTTTACTAAAAAAAAAAAAAAAACTCTACTAGAATGCTGAAATTAAAATTCAAGCTCCTCTTCTTCAAAGCCCAATAAGATGTCTTGACCCACTTAGTTCCAAAATTGCCTTATTAAGCCCAATTTGCTCCAAGTCTTCAATTTCAATCTCCTAAAAATAAAATTCAATAAACACAACCATTAGGGCATTAAACAATCCAAATTCAAACCATAATATTAACAATAAAAATGACAATTTGTGCGTTATCAATCACATGAAGCATGTTGAATCACTCATTATATGGCCTATGTGCTTATCTGAGGCCCCTTCATGATTTCAGGGTGTTGCAGAGGCGTTAATGAAGGCCGGGGCAGTCTACAAGTATGATTTGTCATTACCTGTTGAAAAGATGTATGATCTTGTAGAGGATATGCGGACCAGACTAGGTACAAATTTGATGAATTGAGTTACCGTGTATGATCTTGTGGAGGAGATGTGGACAGGACTGCATATATATAAGAGATCTGTTGATAGACTTCTCTGCATGGCATTTCAACCTAGTTCCCAGAGAGATATATATATATATAATAAAATAGACAATTTTCGTCTTGAACTTGAGACTACTTTTTGTAAAACATGTTTATGGTGCTATGTGCATTATAACTATGTTGTCTTACTTATCTATTTATATCAGAAATTTATTCTCTCAATCTGAATTTGAGGTTCCAGGTGATTCTGCCAAAGTAGTGGGATTCGGTCATCTTGGTGATGCCAACTTGCATCTGAATATTTCTGCTTCCCAATATGATGATAATGTACTTTCCCTGTTTGTACCTTGTCCAATGAGACTATTAAAAGTTTAAGGTTTTGTTAACTCCTGACTTTTAGATGTTAATGGTGTAGATATTAACCCAAATTGAGCCATTTGTTTATGAATGGACATCCAAACATCGTGGGAGTATTAGTGCTGAGCATGGATTGGGACTCATGAAAGCTGATAAGATCCACTACAGCAAGCCACCTTCAACTGTAAGTGTTATTTTGGGTTCTAAGACCCATATTTCTATGGTTGACTTGATTCTTTGCAATTGTTTCTCATATTTATACTTTTTAAATGTTACAGTGACTTAGTTCACATTGTCATGGTATTGCCGAGTTTTGTGGGTGATAGTTTATTTTGAACTTTTGGCATCTCATCTTACCCTTCTGTTATTTCTCTGCTGTTTAATGCAACTATGATAAATTATTCACACTACCCTAATTACCCTTTTGGCAACCCAGAGAGTAAAAGAGTAATTATTTTAACTGTTCTCAACCCCACCTCAAACATATTATGCCCATCAAATATTTCCTGGTGCTTAGTCAACTAAATAGGGCATGTATATAAGTCCAATCATGAATATGCATGACAGACCGATGACAAAATCTTATCTGGTGAAATAGCAGCTTACTTGGGACATGTGTTGTAATCTTCAGATGTGAATTTAGATAATTAGGGTTGAGAGAGTGGCTGGTTTCTCCTAACAATTTTCAGAAGGCTGTCCAAATATCCGAGGTAGAGAGTTCTGCACTAATGATATAGTGCATAAAATTGTTGCTGATAAACGGGACCACAGTTTGGTCATGATTTTCTCCAAGTCACCAATTTGGATGGGTGAAGATTAGGGTGCTTCTTACCTGCATTTTGAAAATGGCAATAGACTTGATCCTAGAAATTTAGACTGAGCTTGAGCCATAGCGATAGCGTTCTCTTAAAACTACATTATAATGTGATCTACTTTTGAATAAATTGAAAGCTTTTGTGTTACTTCTCTCACATCGAACATCATACTGTGATTGACAGGTGCAACTAATGGCCTCCATAAAGAAGTTGCTTGACCCAAAGGGTATACTGAACCCATACAAAGTTCTGCCGAACTTCCTTGTTTCTCAGGCTTGAGGTAAAAAAGCTTGTTCCTTGAATATTGTTCTCATCTTTGCCGCTGACGGTATTTGTCCTATAGAGCTTGAGAATCATGTGGTGGTAGTAATTCTGTCATTTGCTCAAAAATATAGGAGCTCTCTCTCTCTCTCTCTCTTTCTCTGTGGTTGAAGTGGTAAGGGTGTAGGATTTTTGGGTGGGATATGTCACAAAGGCTTTTGGTTAGAAGGGCTGAGTAGTGTTAAGCTTGATTGGAAAAAACTTGGTCTCAATTGAGACATGAGACATGATGCTGTTATCACTTAGGATAGTTCTGGTGGGAAAAGATGATTTTCCATTTGAGCCTTAAGAGGAGCTTGAAAGGGACCACAGTGTAGATTAAGCAATATTGTGACAATGCTGGTGCAAATGGCATTCTTGATGTGCATTCTGGCCTTTATTCTTCAAATCTATGTTTTGAAAATAACGACACTAACAATTAGGGCACCTGCACAGCACACATACAATGCAGAGGATAATGCTGCTTGTGTTGCCAATTTACTACTACGCTAATGTGGCAGTGGAACTGCAAAAATCTTTGCATTGATTGTTTGAATGTAGAATCTTTTTAGTGATTAGTTTTGGTTGTAGAGGAGCCCATCATCACCATGACAATCATCGCCAAAGTTGCATTAATCTAAATGGAATACCTCTGCTTTGTGTAGCTCTAGTTTGAACAAAATTTCTTTTCAAATGCTATCATTTCTCAAAATTAATGTAATTTCTAGTTCTTTTAATGGCTGCTTTTCTATTTATTTCAGTCTAAACTGAGCGAAATTTTGCAGTTCTGATATGAACTCATCGCCAAAGTGGCATCAATCTCAATGGATTACCTCTGCTTTGTGTAGCTCTAATATGAACAAAATATCTTTTCAAACACCATCATTTCTCAAAATTAATGTAATTTCTTGTTCTTTTAAAGGCTGCTTATCTATTTATTTTAGTCTAAACTGAGCATAATTTTGCAGTTCCATCTCAAGCTTGAAAATGGCAAGATTTCCAGAAAAAATGGATGACAGCTGAATGTAAGGCTTTTGTGTGCAAATTTTGGTTCTACTTGTATCTTCAGACAGATAATTAACCATGGAATTCAGGGTAAGCAAAGGTCTGAATTGGGCTTGGGATTGCTGCTTCATTCAAAAAGAGATTATGAGAGCCTGTATTGTATGTGAAGACAAGGAGGGAAGGATATCTTTCCTCTTAATAAATGGAAGTCTGAAGCCTCATATATTGCCACTTTCATCTTTCAGGTTCCATTGAAGGATCAAAAGAAAATTGTTGTGTGATACTAGCAAAAGTGAGACGTCCTATGTCTATGGATCAATGCCTCACCGATTATTATTGAATATGACAGATAGCAGGGAGCCCAGTGAGGGGGTCAACTGCCCTATGATCTCTTAAGATAAGATTATATGTATATTATTTTAAAAAATTAAAATTTTAAATATTATTTGTTTTCAAATTATAACCCCCACCCTTGAAATTATATCTTCCACCATTAATGTAAATTTTCAGTTTTGTTCAATACATGGCATGCAAGCAACTTTACAGATGCATTTCACTTTGAAAATTCTTGAATGGGGGAGATAGTTTAGATTTCATATATAAGATTTAAACCCGAAATTTTACTAAAGGCTTATCAGTACTTAGTTGCTGGACCAATTAGACGGAATTAGACAGACAATAGAAGGCATGAATTTCAGTTTCCAATGTAATCGCAATCTAATTTAATGTATAAAATATATAAGATATGTATCAAATATGTATCAATAACTTCGGAAAAATAGAAGATTCACTTGCCATTTGTTGATTAATATGATGGGATACAATCTCATCAATTGATCCATTAACCTATGAAATCTGTCATATTTACAAGATTTTGTTTGAAAATTCTACATTAGAACTTTAAACATGAAATTTAGAAACAATTAATGACTATTTGGATGAAGAAAATGAGGATATATAGGTTAAGGCTTTGAAAGCAAGAACGATAGAGAGAGAAGATGAAACCTTCAAAGTTTGCTACAGATTTTTAGCTACCACATTTAGTTTAAGTAGGTTCTCTCTTCTAGATATTTTAGGGGTTTTGGTAACGGGAAAAAAGAGAAGCAAAGATTTAAACACGGGTAATCAAAAAATAACCAACGGTTTAAATATTTATTTAGATATATTCTATTTTATCATTTATTCTCTCTCTCTCTCTCTATTTTATTATTATTATTATTATTATTATTATTATTTTTTAAACTTGGATTATCATGTATGCATGCAATAATAATTATAAGAAAGATAAAGGAATGCCGATGAGTTTTAACTCAAATTACACTTTCCCTTTCCTCTATATAATAGATTCGGATTTGAGTTTCGATATGTTAAAAAAAAAAAAAGAAAGAGAAATGAATGCATTTACACTAATTTTTTGCATGTCACGAGATGTTTACGCATACCGAAAATTCAGAGGCAAAGATGCATATCGTAGACAATATGCTAAATAATGTTTTATGACAGGTTCTTAAGCATATATATTTTTAATATAAAAATTATAGAAATATACAAATAATTGCTAAAATAGCAGTACAACTCATAAAAATATTATTTTTTTAAAAAAAATACTATTTATTCTTTAAAAATTATATTTTTAAGATAAAATTTTGCTTTCCTGGTGTCCCTAAGTGGGGAGAGGTGTTCCCATACATATGCTTTAATTGTCGTCTGATTTTCCAATTCCAAAATTGATTTCTTATATTATATTTTTTCATTATTATTTCAGCAATATGTTATTTCAAAACTAATTTGATATCTACTTTTATAATATTGGTTTTTTTTTTCTTTTTTCTTTTATTTTTTATTTTTTATTTTTCTTAGGGCAGTTACTGTTCAATGTAATTATAAATTAATATTTTGTAGAGGAAATATAAAATGAGAAAAATATTCTAAAATAAATAAATATAACAGTAGAATAAAAACGATGGTGAATGCATCGCAGAGAAACTGCGTCGTTTTAGGTGTTGTTTTCGGACCTTCCATCCAAACGACGTCGTGTTATGCCCGGCGAGACATATCCTCCAAGCAAGGCCTGCCATGGCGGTCCGACAGACACAACATTTACCGAATTTTAACGAGACAGAGAGAGAGAAACCACATTCCCAAATTACAAGAAGGGAGAATGTAAAAAAAAAGAGGATGAAGATCGTAACCTACAACGTTAATGGCCTAAGGCAACGAGTTACCCAGTTCGGTAGTCTTCTTAATTTACTCCAATCCCTCGATGCCGACATCATCTGCTTTCAGGTTTCTCGATAAAGCCCACGAATCTTAACATCCAATTCCTTACTATGCTCTTATTTAGTCCGATGCTTATGTTGTTTGTGTAGGAAATTAAAGTGTTCGGACAAGAATTGACTGCAGATTTGGTGATGGCTGAAGGATATGAGTCATTTGTTTCCTGCAATCGCAATTGCCAGAGAGGCCGTGGCTATTCGGGTAGTTTAACTGTTTTTCATTTGCTTCACAATTCCTCAATTCTAAATTTGCTTGATTAGATCTTATTTACAGCGTTTTGGACTACTTGAGATTCAAATCTTGCTGATTTTTGGATACCCACAAAGTGTAAATGTGCAGTTGTAGTTTTTTACGCAATTTGAGACTCAAACCTAAACGTGCATAGCCATTCAGTATTTTTACTCGAGAGGTGCTATTAGACTCTTTCGGATCACTTGAGACTCAAAAGTTACAAATTTTTGGATACCCAGAATTCTAAATGTCCGAACTCATTAAGTCTTTAATTGCTTGATAGGTGGCCTCATTAAGTTACTGTTTTTTGGACCATGTGACTCATGAAGTTTTGATTGCTGCAGTTTTTTGTAGACCATTTGAGATTCAAAAGATACAAATTTTTAAATACCCACAATCTAAAGGTGTATACCCATTAAGTATTTTTACTCAGGAGGTGCTGTATGGAGTGTTTTGGACCATTGGATACTTAAAAGTTTCGGTTTTTTGGATGCCCTGAAATCTAAATGTCTAAATTCAATAAGTTTTCTTTTGGCTTGATAGATGTTCTTTAAAGTGTTGTGGTTCAATTGAGGCTCGAAGTTCAAATTTTTGGATACGCACAATAACAAGGTCTGGGTAGACTTGAAGTTGCTCAACTTTTAGTTTTATATGCTACAGGCGTTGCCACATTTTGCCAGGTACAGTCAGCATTTTCAAGTAGAGAAGTGGCATTGCCCATGGCAGCAGAGGAGGGCATCACTGGTCTACTGGAAAATTCAAGCACTAGAAAGGGTGAGGTGCCTTCCATAGCAGAAGGCCTGGAGGAATATTCAAGGGAGGACCTTCTTAAGATAGATAGCGAGGGGCGTTGCATCATCACCGATCACAGTCATTTTGGTGAGCTTTTGTAAACCATTAATGGACTAGCTTTGCCACAGGGAAACCAGTGGTTGATCTTTTGGATGTATTGACTTACATAACACACTGAGTTATTGACCAGTCCTCTTCAATGTTTATGGGCCTCGAGCTGATCTGGATGACACAGAAAGACTCCAGTTTAAGCTTACTTTTTTTGAGGTATTACAGGTAAAATCCCATCTCTGGTTCTGGGTGTTTTGCTTGAAATATGACCATAATACAGTATATCATCGCTTCATTATGATATATGAAGCAGTATATATCACATCCCGTTGTATTCTAACTTATAGTCTTTGCTGTTGGTTGGTATCTTTATGATGGATTCTGGCTTCTTTCCCACCCCTGTTCCCTCTGTTCTGGTTTCTAACATGTTAGCCTCAATTATTTTAACTGAGATCAGCAACCTTTCTTGTAGAAAAGGTGGGAGTCTTTTTTAAGGAAGGGAAGGAGGGTGGTAGTTGTTGGTGATCTTAACATTGCCCCTGCTGCTATAGACCACTGTGAGCCTGGATCAGAGTTTGAGAAGAACAAGTGAGTTGCTGGTGTTTTCTTCATATTGCTTCTACTTCTCATGTGCACGTGCATGACTATTGTGACATGCCCCTGATTCTCTCTGATATTAGTGGTCTATGGTGCATCTGTACTGCGTAAAGCCAAAAGGAAAATTTTTGACACTTCTATTATGAACAATATTGTAGGTTTAGGAGATGGTTCAGATCTATCCTGGTGGAAAGTGGAGGCCCTTTCTTTGATGTTTTTAGATCAAAACATCCTCACAGGTGACAACATGCTTTGTTTGACATCGTTTTCTGATAAAAGTCTGCAAGATTATGTTTATGTCTGCATTGCTTTGTACCAAATTCAGCTTTAAGTCTTTTGAACAACGGGTTTGTACTCTCCTCTTTCCATTGTCTTGCTGCATTATCATTTTTTATGCTTTTATTTTCTCTGAAGGAGAGAAGCATTCACATGCTGGGCGGTACATAATGGCGCAGAAGAGTTCAACTATGGGACAAGGATTGACCATATTCTTAGTGCAGGATCATGTCTACATCTGGAGGACAATGTGAAAAGCCATAACTTTTTCAATTGCCATGTAGAAGAGTGTGATATATTGACACAATTCAAGAGATGGAAGCCTGGAAATATGCCTAGGTAGAAGCTAAATTAGTTTCGCATGCCTGCATTTGTTATAATCAGCCTAATATAACTTACTTGAGTTCAAAATAAAGTATCTTGACATGTCCCATAGAGACAATTATGAGATTAATCAGCATGCGTAGGAACCTTTCTGCAAATCTCTTAGTTTCTTTACTGTCTTGTCAAAACCGTTCCATTTTGCTATGAGTAGTCACGCATTTGAATATCTGTCCATCCATTGGAAATGATCTAAATTTTAATCCTTCTAAGCTGTTGATGTATTTTCAAAATTTTGAGGCACACCATTTTTGTTTGAAGTGATGTAAATTCTTACTTGTCCTAACTAGGGGGAAAGCAGGAGGACGTACCAAGCTTGAAGGTTCAGATCATGCTCCTGTCTTTATGAGTTTGACTGACATTTCTGATGTCAAGCAGCATAGTACCCCACCTTTATCAGCTAGATACGTTCCTGGGATTCGTGGATACCAGCAAAAGCTTGGTACATATTTTCTCCTTTCCCTTTTCTGATCATACTTCATGTTATAGGATTATCAGTAATCAGAATTAATTTTTTTTTGTTTTGTTTCTTAATCCGTGGCCAAATTCCATCAAGCAACAACAAATGTTTGAACTAGTGAATGATTGTGAGTAAATGCTTCTGTGTTAGTTTAGTGCCTTTATGGGTGAAATAGAGATTACTACTTTGATTTCAGTTATGTCCTGTACTGTGTTAAGGACAAAATAATACTCTTTCTAGGCAGATACATATTTATTTTATTTTATTTTATCAATTTACTTCATCTGCAGCTACTTCCCCTGCTAGTAATTTTTCTAATTTACCATGCCACTGGTTCCATGTAGTGTCACTGCTGGCAAAAAGGAAAGTAATTGATCAGGACAAGATCTGTGGGGTGCTAACCTCAGTTTCAAATGAGACTATGACAAGCGAGAGTTACAAAGAGTGTGAGAAGAGATTATTCCATGATTGCAGTGCATCAAGGGTTCCTTCAGGTGAATTTGTTTCTAGTTTGCACCAAAAATCTGAGAATGCAGAAATGTTAGAACTCAAGTTTGAGAATGCTCAGACTCAAACAACATCAGGAAGAGAGCAGGATAAACTAGCAACTGGCCAAGAACCAAAGAAGAAAGCAAGGCAGAATCAGTGGTCCCAACTCTCACTGAAATCATTTTTCCAAAAATGTGCAAATCCTAATCCTAGTGATTCTCCTGGTATCGTTTCCTCTGAAAATCAGCTCTGCCAAACCAGTAACTTAGAATCCAATGATTGCCTGGAGGGAACTCATGGCAAAGACCATGGGTTGAACATAGGCACGACGAGCAAGGATCATGAAAGCCAGAGTGATAATGAATCTTCTGTAAAGGAGAAAAATACCGCTGCTTTGCTAGAGTGGCGCAGGATTCAACAATTCATGCAGGACAGTGTACCATTGTGCAAGGGCCACAAACAACCTTGCGTTGCACGTGTTGTAAAGAAAGCAGGCCCTACTTGCGGTCGTAGGTTTTATGTATGTGCTCGTGCTGAGGTATACAATCATGTCCTGGCTCATCTGTGTTCCTCTCTTGTTTCTATCACAGCCCTTGACATGTGAACCAAGAACATATTGATCCTTTTCTGTATGCACTGCAGGGGCCTTCATCTAATCCCGAGGCAAATTGTGGTTATTTCAAATGGGCTGCTTCAAAATCTAAGCAAAGATGACAAGAAAGCAACTAAAGATCTATAGTTTCCTTGCCAATCTGGCCATTTGGAATCTCATTTGTGCAAGTTCTGGCTTCCGGACTAGCATACTATCTACTGTAAGCTTAAGAGGTCTAAGTAGAAGCTTGATACATTTTTTTTTTTTTTTGGTAGCTTCCATGGAGATTCGATTAATTCATCAAGTATCTCCATATAGATAAATTTATGAAGTCTGTATAGCATTAGCAGCTCCTGCGTATTATGTGGATGTTCCATTTTTGTTGGGCCTGAGTTGAAGATAAACAATTTTTCTTTACTTTTTTTTTTTGTTGTACAAGGATTTGAAACTGGGATTACTAGATTGAGGGGGGTTTGTATCACTAGACTGTTCCCTTGGGGATCAATTTTTCCTTACCAACCAGGCAGAATTGCTCAATCTCTACTTATAGTACATGTGAATATTTTACCTTTTTCTTTTCATTTTTTCATTTTTATTTTTGTAATAGAATATAAATCATGATATCAGATATTTTTTAGCTGATTTTGAAATTATAGGGGACAACTCACAAATATTATAAATTGCAAGGAATTATTTAGAATTCTGAAATTATGGGGGACAACTTGCAAATATTGAATAAATTATAGGGAATCATTTGTAGGTTTCTCTTAAGGGTTCAATTTGTACAAGGTTCAAGAGTTGGAATTGCGGAATTTGAAGTAATTCAGCATTTTACAGAGCAACTTGTGTCTTTTCTTTTTTTTATTTTGAAATATATGATTAATATTTGAAACCTTATTTTGATTTATTTAATTTGAATGTTATCAGATTTATCTTAAGGAGATTTTTTTAATATAATTTTTTTTTTATTTTTAAATTTTAAATTTAAGATTTAATTAAATGATTTAATATATTTAGTGGTGAAGCCAAGCAAATGAATTTTCTTTATCAGGCGGGCAGGGCACGGGGTGTGCCTGGGTGCTAGTGCCGGCCACATGCCTGCTCCTGCAGGTGTCACGGACCCAAGTATTAGACTCAAATCTAATAGGAGAACTCAATCCAAAAAATCGATCTGTTGGGTAAGAGGGTTTATAATTTTGGATAGTTTTCACTCTGGCACCAGGTAGCCCTCTTCCGCTCACACTCTGGACAGCTTTCACTTCCAATTTATCACGGAAAGTATTAGAGTCAAATCCAATAAGAGAACTCAATCCAAGATCGAGCTGTTAGGTGAGAGAGTCTATCAAATTTAAATATTATTTTATGATTTCTTAGGGATCTGACGTCGGGTTCTAACCGCATGCCTCATCTCCTAGACACGTATCCGTCCATGGGCACCTGCATGCGTGCCAAATCATCCGGGGTAGGTAATAGAATCATTGACCAAATAACTAATTTTTAAATTTAAATTTTTAATGACAATAAAAAATTTACAAATTTAAGTTTCATTTTCTCCATATTAATAAGTACGAGAAAATCTATATCGGAAGATTGAGCTTTTTTGGGAACAATAGCCGGACATATTTAAAAAGAAAATTTGATTTTTTATTTTCAAATCGATTTTTTATTTCTTATTACACAAAAATAAGACATTGATTATGGACGCAAGGTAGTCAATTGAATCAAATCCGAGTAAATAAAAAAAAAATGGTTATTAGGGGAAAAAAAAACCTGAAAATGTTTCCCTTAGGCTACGCATTTACGAGATGCACCAACTATAATGCACACAAATTTTTCTAAATACTAATATTCCTCACATTTCTCATTTTCAAAATATTTTTAAAATGTTTCAATATATTAAATTAATTAATATTTATATAAAAATAGTTATACTTTTTATATTTAATTTTTTTTATATTTAATAAATTATTTATTTATTTATAATTTTTATTTTTATATTATTTATTTTATAATTAATTATTTTAAAATTTTATTATAACAAATGATTATTCTATTACTTTTATAAAATAATTAATATTTATATAAAATTTTTATTTATTTATTTATATGTTTATTCATATTTAATTTTACAAAATATCTTTTTTTTCATGTTATTTCACACCTATTTTCATTTCCCAACAACCTAGTACGGCAAGTTCCGAGCAAACATTCAATCTCTCCATTTTCACCCTCACTTACTCTCACTCTCACTCTCACTCTCATTCTCACCCTCACTCACTTTCTCTCTCTCTCATGGATACGAGAAGTTTTAAAGATGCAATTCTTAACAGAAGATTGAAAGCGGACCCATTTGGGCTACGAGCGTCACATTCAATAGAACACTCATCGGACTCGGCCGAGAACACTACGACGATGATGACAACAATAACTGAAAAGACGAGCTGGAGAAGATTCCGGTCATCGTGTGCGGCGGAGATGATGACTCGGCGGTGGTGGAGAGTTGTTGTGCGATATGTTTGGCGGAGTTCGTGGGTGGAGAGCTTCTGATGGTTATGACTCGGTGTAAGCACGTGCATCATAAGGAGTGTGTGGTTGCGTGGTTGATGAAGGGTCCTAGGTGTCCGATTTGTAGGGACCTTGTGATTGATGTTCGGCATGTAGAGCCCAACCAGAGGAGGAATTGCTCGGCGGCTGTAAGCGGACCGTCCGGTTGGTATCATGGTCTGACCGGTTTTACTTATAATTTCGCCGGTTGGATAGGCAATCAGTATATTTAGTCTTAACAAAGCAACAACAATTTTGTCGAACTTGGAAAAAGTTTTATTATAGCTGTAGCCCTCCTTCGTTATCTGGTTTAAGATCACAATATTAAAAAAAACAAAAAGGATAAAGGAAAAATTTTTATGAATAATTTTTAAAATTATATATATATTTACAATTTCAAGAGCGTTGCTCCAAATCCTTGGTGACGACAAGAGAGTGGGGGATTTTTCACATGGGCAAAAGATAGGAATATCAAAGGAAAAAAGAATATTTTGTTACTCTAGGTCTCATTTTGAATAGCCCTTTGTGCTAATATAGTAAATGTTAATTAGTGCATTAAGAAATATTTATTAGGTATGTATTTTAAAATATTCACTTTTTTAATGTTTGGTATTATCTATTTGCAAATATATATTAGGGGTATATAAGTTTCTAGTTCTGATGAACAAAATCATATAACATTTTAATATAATTAGAATTGTTAATTAAGCTTAAATATATATTAATTAGAATAAAAATTTATTATTTAAGCTGAAAAATAATATTTAAAGGAATAATAAGAAATTTAGAATAGAATTGTGCATTCATATGTGTTGTTCTCATGGCACACTAAGCATCAAAATTCAAGTTGCTACATAAATCAGCAGTTCCCATTTGAAAAGTGTAGTGAGAGTAGCAGTTGAAGTAATGCCTTTCCTTTGGAAATTGATAGTAGCTCAAGTCCAAGGTTGTCATCAAAGTTTTCCTGTTACATGTAGTTTAAACCAGGTTTATAATTGGAAAGTTTTGATTCAATGGACCATTTTTTCTCTTTTCTAGTTGCTTAATACGAAGGCCTTTGTGATAATTATGCCTACAATACCACAGGTGAGCCAGTCTTTCATGCCAGCTTTCTGAGAATGAATGAGCCATCCAAATATATATTCTTTGTGTTTCTATTGATGGGGCTGGTAACAGGAACAGACCATTCAGAAGAACTATAAATCTTATGATGAGATTTCCATTTTTCTAATATTATACACTGGGCCCTCAAATATTCGAGGCTCCCAACTATATGCATATATATTTATATTTATGTTTGGTCAATCGATATTCAGAATTATGGTCTGACTAGTCCAGCTCGAATTAGTGTCGGACCCTTTGTAAAGAAAAATTCTCTCAACGTAATCCTTTCCATTCGTAAAATTAAAAATCAAATTTTTGATTAAGTGATTTTGAATTTTTCCCACTATATCAACTATTTATGGGTTCGAACTATGTGTACATTGTTTCTTGATCTGAGTTGGTCATTGGCTTTGAGAACAGGTTTTGGATATTTACCCCTGAAGGGTAAGAATAACACTGATTGGAAACCATTGCATGACTATTATTAGGAACATCTGGTTGTAGAATGAGTTGATTGGGAAGTATGTGACTCGAGAATCTGTTGAAAGTGGTCTGGTTTAGGAAAATACATACATAATCCCCCGTAACTAAAACATCTTAATTTTCCTTGCTATTTAGATTTAACATGTTTAACATCTTAATGAGTAAAACAATTTACAAATTTTTAAATTTAAATTTTGACTGACAATAAAAATTTACAAATTTAAGTTTTATTTTCTCCATATTAATAAGGACGAGAAAATCTATATAAGTTGAACTCCCCCCCTCCCCCCCTCCGTCCCATAAACAAAAAAGAAAAAAAAAAATCTCTCCATTTTCACCTCTCTCTCTCTCTCAATCTTATGGATACGAGGATTTTTAAAGCAGCAATTCTTAGAAGAAGATTGAAAGCGGACCCATTTGGGCTACAAGCGTCGATTGCAATAGAACACTTGGACACAATCCTACCAATGTCCATCACTGTTGCTGTATTAGTAATTCTCCTCCTCGTGCTATGCATCCTTCTCCGACGTGCGAGGAGTCCAGACTCCTGGGACTCGTCCGAGAGCAGTATGACAACGACGACAACAATAATCTTAGAAGACGAGCTGGAGAAGATTCCAGTCATCGTGTGCGGCGGAGATGATGACTTGGGGGTGGTGGAGTGTTGTTGTGCGATATGTTTGGCGGAGTTCGTGGGTGGAGAGCTTTTGACGGTTATGCCTCGGTGTAAGCACATGTATCATAAGGAGTGTATAGTTGCGTGGTTGATGAAGTGTCCTAGGTGCCCGATTTGTAGGGACCTTGTGAATTGTGATTGATGATCGCCATGTGGAGCCCAACCAGAGGAGGAATTCCTCGGCGACTGTAAGTGGACCGTCCGGTTGGTATCATAGTCCGACGGTTTATTTATAATTTCGCCGGTCGGATAGGCAATCTGCTTATTTAGTTTCTAAATGAGAATTAATTACCCCATTTGCGATTCTAATTTTTCTTATTTTTCACTTTTTACTATATATATATATTTTGTGCGTGTGTATATATATATATATTACAAGAAACTGTTTTGTCTCTCATGCTGTTGTTGAAAAAAATTTTACGACAACCTCTCTTTTATCCGCGCTTAGGACCACAGTGTTAAAAAAAGGGTAAATGCAAAAATTTATATAAAATTTATAATTTTTAATGATAAATAATATCTAGAGATAATTTTAAAAATTATAGATATATATTTCTAGAATTTCAAGAGCGTCGCTGCACTTCGTTGGTGAGGACGAGAGACATTGGGGGATTTTTGATATGGGCTAAAATAGGAATATTGAAGAAAAAAGAATATTTGGTTATTCTGGGTCTCATTTTGAGTAGTGGTAATATGTAAATGTTAATTACTGCATTAAGAAATATTTATTAGGTATATATTTTAAGATGTTTACTTTTTTAATGTTTTGTATTATGTATTTGCAAATATGCCGATGAGCTTCAGCTCAAGCGGCACCTTCCCCCTCTCCATGTAATAGGCTCGAGTTCGATTTTCAATATCTATAAAATATATATATATATATTTGGAAATATATATTAGTGGAATGATGTATTGCCTTTTTATGTTATTAAAAATTAAGTTCTAATTTTAATAAGTTTCGAGTTCTGATTAAAAAATCATAATATAATTAGAATTGTTAATTAAGCTTAAATATATATATTAATTAGAATAAAAATTTATTATTTAAGCTGAAAAATAATATTTTAAGGAATAGAAAGAAATTAATAAAAGAATTGTGCATTCATATGTTTTGTTGTCATGGCACACTAAGCATCAAAGTTCAAGTTGCTACATAGTCAGCATTTGTTCTAAGCTGCAATGACCCAACCCCACCATTGAATACAATTTTCATGATAGGGATAAATGAAAAGGTTTTTACCTTCTTCTCCATCATCTCATTGCTCTCTCTCTCTCTCTCTCTCTCTCTCTCTCTCTCTCAAGTTGTGGCTACAAGATGATATTAATCGTATTAAATTAACTTTTAATAGCAAATTCTTTTTACATATTATAACAAAACCATATGCAGCTGCTTCGTTTGTAGTATTTTTTTTTTTATTGAAATGTATAAGTATTTTATTTTAAGTCGGGTCTAAATGATTTCTGTAGGTTATAAATGTTTGGCAATCAATTACGCAACTCTTCGTAACCCTCCTAAAATTTATGGGATTCATTATCAGAAGTGTTCACGGGAAGAGAAAAAAGGTTTACTTAGAAGTCTAATTATAATAATCATTATTACCTTCACATGATAAAATATAGTATGTGTGTGTATACATCCACAAACTTACACTGATCTAATGTGTTAGAATGTTGAAAAATATAATAAATTATAATTTAATTGAAATTATTTTATTTTTTTTTTAGAGATCTCAAATTTTACGTATAAAAAAAATTTGTTCGAAAGCAGCATGAGATGTTGAGATTTAAGTAATATAAAACTCCATCTAAGTGACATAATTGACCAATGGTACCAAAAAAAAATAATAATAATAAAGAAATGGAGGCTGGCGCGCCATGCATAGGTCATTCCGTCGTTAGGACATCAACTTTTAGAACCAAGGTACCTACTCATGTACGTACTGCGGCAAGACATAACCAATTATTGGGTACGGCCAACCAAAATAACCCGGCAAGACTTGCTTCATTTTTTTAACAACGAGGGTATAGCCCACTGGTGGGAGGGGGCAATCTCGGACCCCAAGCCTTATGATCATGGGCCATAAGAATTCGTACTGTTCAATCAAAAACCATATGTGGGGAGAAAGACATTTTTGAGTCCCATTTGAGAAATAACGCAAAAGAGTTTCATAACATGGATTTGATGTTTGAGATAAGGCAAACTTGAATATCTCAATCTAAACGACGTTTAGTCTAATCTAATTTATAAGCGTATTCTTAATCTTAATTTTTCAAAATATTTTTTGTCAAAACCTTGTTTAATTGAATCTAACTTCTTTCTATTCGGATACTGTAAAATCTAATTTAACGATTGACTTTTTCAGTAATTATTTTTTTATTTTTAAAATTTAAATTTAAGATTTTAATTAAATCAATTAATTATTATATCACTGAGGTTCCTTAATTCAAGTACCGTGGGGCCACTTAGAATGTGATTCAATGATGGAAAATTCTTAGGCTACATAGTCTTGTGATCCAGAGAACGGGCATCAATTTCTCAACCTATGCCGAGTCATTGGCGAACATTCTTATTGACCTGCTGGCTTTTTATATATCACACTCGTCACAAGATCTAGAAAATACCCTTAGAAAAGGATACTAAACAACCATTCAAAATTTAATTTTTCTTCCCAATTACTAAGTATAGACAGAGAAAACTCAATTTATTTTTATTTTTTTTATCAGTGTCGGCCCACAAATCAAATTGAACTTATTTGGTATGTAAAATAATTTATAAATTATGGTACTATTAATGAATGTGTAACCTCTAATAATGTAAATATCGAGAATTGAATATCGCTTTCGTTGTATTAGGGCAATGATCATTTGCCTAATGAATGAGAAAACATTCTTTCAAAAAGGTTTAATCATGGCCAAAGTAAAAGCATTAGTAACCTAAAAAAAGAAAATAAGACTTATCGTTTCAAATATTTTACGGATTATATCTAGGTTGTGTCAAAAGACGAAAATGAATACGAAATGATATAGAAAAATAATATTTTATAAAAATACTGGAAATGAAAATATGGATGCGTAAATATAAAAAAATATATAAAAATTTCTATATAGATATTAATTATTTTATAGAAATAATAAAATAATTATTTTTATAATAAAAATCTAAAATAATCAAATATATAACTATTAATTATAAAATAAATAACATAAAAATAAAAATTATGATTAAATAAGTAAATAATTTATTAAATATTTAAATATAAAAAATATAAAAATTTATGTAAATATCAATTAATTTAATATATTGAATCATTTCTAAATTTCAGAAACCGAAACATCAACTTTAAAATCAATTCTAAAAATTTCCCGTGCATCAAAGATTATATCAATCTGAGCCACTTGAAAAGCTGATAAGTCTTTGTCAAATGATGAAATGGAAGGAAAGTTTACATCCATAGCAAGACCATGCAGCATGGAAAATGACTACAAAGCTATCGTCTGCCATCAATGTTCCACCATCTCTTTCTCCTTCAAATTGCATACTCAGATTGTCCAAAGAAACAACCAGGGAAGTCTTCGATTTGGACAAAAGAGGGAAGATATTGAATATCTGATTGCCTGACACGTTGGTCGGCTATACGACTAATCTGTTGGGATCATAATAATAATAACTTAAACTTGAAATTTAGTGTGTGGAAATTTTTATAATTACCCACTTCATGTTCTCGTCTAGAAACAAAAAATATAATTTTTTGTTATATATATATATATATGTGTGTGTGTGTGTGTGTGTAAATATATAATATAATATAATATCAGGTCCTTGTAGAGACAAGTGAGTGATAAAAAGCTTTTACTCAAATATTTTTTTCGAAATTTAGTATTTCAATATTCATAAATACATATATTTTTATAATTTTTATGATTTTTTATAAAGATAATAAAAATAATAATATAATATCAAATTTATGAGATTTTTTATATTTTTATTTATATTGACCGGGAGAGTAGTAATGCAATCGAAATTTAAAAAATCTGTCTTGATATATATAGAAATTATAAAAATTTCACAAATTTATATCCGGAAGGCCCGTTCCTCCCCAAGCTAGTGTCGTGTATCAACAGTCAAGGACCTTTTCTAATATTAATATATGAAGATTCGAATTAAGATCTTTAAAGAAGAGAAAAGATTATATTATTTGAGATATAACTCATTATCAACGACCAATGACCTTTGATTTTATGTGAGTATGAGATTAGTGTGCAGAAAAATAAAGATCAGTGCGATGGGGGAGTGGACCATGCCCGGAATGGCGAAATGCAGCACAGCAAATAACCCATTTTGGGACTATGGTGGAAGACTCGAGATGGAAGTTGTCAATAAACTGTGATGGAACTTTTAAACCCTCATGTTACATTTTCTGCATTTCCATCTTGTCCTGTCCTTGACTTTATGGTTCATACCTTTATCTCTACTATTATTAAAGGAAGCCATAAAATATATATATATATATATATATATATATATTTATTTATTTATTTATTTATTTATTTTTACGAAATTTAATTATAAATTAAAGAAATAATATTGAAAATATACAAAAAATAAATAGGTTTCTCAGTTTTATTTTGAATTGAGCTACTACTAAAGAGTATCATAAAACCTTTTTGAATTGTAATTACGAGCTACTAAGATTCTTTGGCTTCTCCGCTTCTACGGTACGCAAGAAAATTTCTTGGTATTCATGTTTATTTGTTTTTAAAATGCTTTTTGTTTTTGAAACATTTCGATACATACGTTAAATTAATTAATATTCATATAAAGTATTTAAACCTTTTATATTTACAAAATTTTCTATATTTAATAAATTATTTATTTATTTATTTATATATTATTTGTTTTATAATTAATAATTATATATTTCATCATTTTAGATTTTTATTAAAAAAGATATTTATTTTATTATTTTATAAAATAATTAATATTTATATAACAATACTTATATTTTTTTATTTTTATACGTTTGTCGCATTTTCGTTTCTCATATTCTTATACATTTTCATTTTATATTTATTTTCGTTTTTTCATTTTCATGCAACCAAGCTGCACTTGTACAATATTACCCCCTTGAACTTTGAATAATTGCTAAACAAGACAAAGGTTGGAGCATTAATATTATCGAACTCGTAGGATTACCGGTTAAAATTGTATTTTTAGTGGACTCTTTTTGATCTCGGCGGTTACAAGAAACGGGAGATAGAGAAACGCTGACGTGGAGAGTGGGGACAGGGCCCACTCCCAGAGATAGAGAACTGGATAAGAAATCCTGCTGACTCATCACTCTGGCCCATTAGCCCAGCCCGAAAAAGCCCAACTGGATGAGCACTCCTTTTCAACCGTGGTTAAATAGCGTTTTTTTTTATCACCAATATCTAGATTTTATATGATTAATTTGGTTCGAATACTGTAAAACCCATTTTAAAAATTGGTTCTTTCAAATTATTTTTCGTCATTCCCAAAACTCAAACTCGAGATTTCTACTTAAAGAAATAGAGTGTTCGATCATTCAATTCAAAAGAGTTTGATCAAACAACACTTTCTCTTCCCCCTCATTGAAGCTCTCTCCCTCTCCATAAAAAATGTAATTCATTTAAACTGAAAAGATAACAAACAAGTCAAGCTGAGCACCAACAAACCCTAAGTTAGCCAAGTTGGTGCTTCTTGGCTTATAATACATGTGACATTGTATGTAACTTTCAAAGTAAAGTATTAATGACATGTATCTTTTTATTAATAACTCGATCAAATTATTATTACAGTTTAAATACATTCGAAATTTTCAAATCTACTAAAATATGACTCTATTTTATACAATTTTTAAATTGTTTTGATATAACAGATATTTGATATTTAATACAAGTGTTGTCTCACAAGTGATATCGACATTCTTGCTCATTACTCTAGCATAAACAAGCCCACAATTTTCAAATCAACCCGATACAAGTGTCATCCATATGGTAATACACGTAGTTATGCATGTGACTTTTAAACTAAAGTACACTTGTTGGGATAGGTGAAATGAGTACTTTCGTCCCTTAACGAGATCAAAAGTTCGACTTCCCTGTGTATGAAAAAACAATGTTGGGAGACCTGTCCCGAAAACGAGTCCTGCGGCTGTAGATCCAGATTAGTCGGGACGAAATTCTGGATACTGAGTGATGGTCAAGCCAAGGTACAAAAAAAATTAATGACCTATGATATTTAATGATAGCCTAGCCGATTCATCACTATGGCCTAGATATGCTCAAGGTTTCTAAAAAGAATATATGCTTCTGGTTTGTGGAAAAAAAATCATAATTGAAATTAAAATTCTGGTTCTAATTTTGAATCAAGATCTTTCATTTCGGAGTGATTTTAAGTCTATGTCTAGATAATTTAGATTTTTGTTTGATTCATGTTTATAATTTTTGCATAATCTTTTGCAATTGTTTTATAATTTTTAAGATTTTTATGATATTTTATAATTTTAATTCGATTCTGTATAGTTTTGTTTCGATTCAAAATTGAAAACTTGGAGGATGTTTACTATGTGGCCTATTTGCCCACAGCCCGAATGAGCCCAACTGGACAAGCACTTCTTTTTCAACCGTAGTTAAATAGAACTCTCTTTCTCTCTCTCCCCCCCTCTCTACCTTATGGTAGCTCTCGCACCTCTCTCTCTCTCTCTCTAAACGGAAGCAAATTAGAAAAGAAACCGAAACCGAAACGTACCTGATCGGACAATGATCGCAATTTGCAATCCTCCACAATTTCTCCGTCCATCTCCACCGTTCCACCGCCGCACAATAACCGTCCAATTGCCCTTCCCTGCTCGCTCCGTCAAATTCTGTTCTCCGATTGTCTGCGCCGCCGCAGCAGGCTGTGAATCGGCGGACAAGACAAGGCCTTTCTCTTCCTCCCGTCTCTGCTGCTCTCCCTGCTGCAGCACTATCTCTCTCTACGAAGTCCTCGGCTTACCGATCGGCGCATCAATTCAAGAAGTCAAAGCTGCTTATCGCAAACTCGCCAGAGTATTCCATCCCGACGTCGCCAGCAACGATACGAAAGATTCTTCCGCCGACGAGTTCATGAAAATCCACGCCGCATATTCGACTCTGTCGGATCCGGAGAAACGAGCCGATTACGATCGGAAGCTATTCAGTCGAATTCGTTCTTATTACTCAAGGTTTAGAGGAATTTCATCGGGAATTGGCAGCGGTTACACTAGCCGGAATTGGGAGACTGACCAGTGTTGGTAGCGAAAGAATTAGGGTTTGGAATTCGAAATCCTCAAAAATTTTGAGGAATTGAAGAAGTGTAAATTTGAAGGAAGAACTAACTCGCCCTAATTGGAATCGGAATTCAGAGGCCGAATTTGTGACGGCAAAACGAAGAATTATCTATGGTATCGTTTTTTGCATCTCAATTTTCTTTTTTTTTTTTTTTTTTTTTATTTTAAGGTTTAGAACGTAGAATTTGTGTATAGTGTTTTTTTTTTTTTTTTTTGAGATTAATA
Organism: Dillenia suffruticosa; assembly: GCA_033439265.1. Classification (NCBI taxonomy): domain Eukaryota; kingdom Viridiplantae; phylum Streptophyta; class Magnoliopsida; order Dilleniales; family Dilleniaceae; genus Dillenia; species Dillenia suffruticosa. The sequence continues at coordinate 767,792 of JAVTVX010000012.1, read as the reverse complement.
CAAATATACTATTTTTACTATTTTGAATTTGTGTAGCTTTTCATAGATCAAGCTATTCATATTAATTTTCCCATTTTGTTAATTTGAGAATCCAACTCAATAAAAATCAAAATCAAAATTAAAATCAAAATGGTTTATCAATAAAAAAATTAAAAATTAAAAATAATAAAAATATCATTCAAATCAAACAAAATATGAATTCATTAAAATATTTTTTAAATAAAAAATTTTAACATATGGAAGTGGGGGTGATTTACAGACTAATATCTTAATTTTAATACCGGTAACATATTATTTTTTTCATAAAAAAGATACCAAGTTCGGATCTTTTATTAATAAAAAGAAGAAAGACTACCACAAATTACATTAATCCTGGGGTAGAAGAATGGGCGAATGCATTTATCGAGTCAATCTACTTATTATTGTTATACATTTGGTCTACTTAAGATTATAATTCGATTAATTTAACATTAGGGCTCGACTAGTTTAGTTTAAATAACCCATCAAATGTCTTGTCGTGACGCCAAAAGTTGGAAGTCATGGTACGAAGGGTTGTGTGGTAGACATTTGGGCGCTTCGAGGTTTTTCATACCACGTGAAGGGGGATTCTTGTTGAAGTGGATAAAGATAGAAGGCTCATCACCGAGTAGGTTTTGCCTTTGAACTCGAATGCAAGCAATATACGCTGATTTGTTAGCAGCCAATAATGCTCTTTAACTTCAAACATCTACCCACCAATCTCAATTATATGAAAGAGAGAACGCCATGTGCCTAATCTATGCTTCCATTGCCAACACCCCATGCGGACGACTAGGTCCACTCTCCGATGCAACTCCTCTCGTTGGCCGAAACAATTATTTGTTTATTTTTTCGATTTAAGGGAAATTCAAAATCCAGTCCGACTTAAAACGAAAAAAGAAATAAAAGGATACGAGAATTTTCCCTGGGGATGATGCAAAAAAAATGTTTTTTTTTTTTAAAAATAAATTATCTATATATATTAATTAAGTTGGACTCGATTAAATTTAGTTTAAGTTGAATTAGATTTTTAAAAAGATAAAACTCTCACTATGTGAATTTAAAATTTTATTTAAAAGATATTAGTGATTGACTACTGAATCAATTGAATATCGATATCGAGCCACATATATTATTGTATAAAATCCCTTTTCTCGAAACAATTTGATTTCTTTCTTTCTTCCTTCTTCCGGGTGGAATGATTCGAACTGGTATGATGGGTAGCAGGCAAAGTTTGGCGTTTCATGATTAATTCTAACCACAACATAGTTTGAGGACGACAATGAGCTCCAAATCCTTTGTTTTTCCTTGCTCTTTTGTTGTCCTTCAATTATTAGGGTTGATGAGGTCGACAGAGCATTACAAGAAAGCGATCGAGGAAATTTAATTATGCAAAGTGATACAACTTATTACAGATGGTTTTTTTTCCCCTCTGTATCAATATTGTTTCTTTCTTTGGGTATATTATTAAAAAAAATCTTTATCTATAATAAAATATTTTATTTAAATTATAATTATTAGAAAATGACAACAGTACAGATGACCTGAAAAGTTTGTAGCTTAGAATTTCAAAAATATCCTCTATACATCTGATTTTTATAGAATAAGCATGGGTAAATAAGGTATCCGACCCATAATTTTTATTTTAATTATAAATTTTTAAAAGTATTAATTAGCCCCATTGATGAAAAGCCAAACTGCCATAATATTTTTGATAAACTGTAGAGAGTGGCAATCCAAAGCGTGTGTTGGTCCAAAAATAAAGTTGCATTATTGAAGAAGATATTTGTCGATTATGATGTTGGGGATGGAGATGGGGGATAAGACGTGGGCGACAAACCGACATTACATAACCTTGGTTATAGGGAAAGGACCAAGAGGGAATTTTTTATTTTATTTTTTAATAATTTTATGTCATTCATATGATTATTTGAGCCGACCTTTTAATCCAGATTTATTATAGTTTTGGGATACAAGTTTGAACTCCAGCATGAATTAATTTGCAAAAATCTTTGAGTTGTCTATCGAAATAGAAATAGATCTCGTAAAATACCAATTATATCTGATCTAAGTTTACCTTTCATCCCTAACCACAATTCAGCCCCCACATTTTGCCACATACATGAGTTTGGTCCTTCAAGACCTCTTAGAGCTCTTGTCGACCTGCGTATGACTAGGTCGATTGGTTTCCAATCAAATAGAAAGAGCTAGAAGATTCCACTTTTAGAAAGCACGACACCTATGGGTATAAGCTGTTGTTCCTAGTTTCTCGCTAACCCATCATGCAAAAGGCACGTGGTTAAAATGAGTCTGATTCACTTACAAAATATCAAATATGAAATAAATTTTAGGGTGCTCTCCTGCTTTAGCCCATTTGCATGTTGCAATTCTGTAATTTAAAACTCAACAAGCAAAAGTGTTACTAAGCGAAACAAAAGTGTCTTTTTTTTTTTTTTTTTTTTTTACACTTATTCCCAAATATTGTTAATGTATTTACAAAATAATTATATCATTCATAATGTATTTACAAAAATATCCCTAAGACTGTAAAGTACATTAATTAACTGTTTGGAGTACTCAAAACGATTATTGTCATCGAAAAAATAATAATTTACTTTTCATTAATTGCTACATACCGATTCTAGAAAATATTTTAACTATACCGTACTGTTATTTATAAATTAATCAAAATATTTTTTAAATCAAGGCCTTTGCCGAGTTGTTGTGATGGACCCCAAAATCGTGACATGGCCGCCTCCACGACTGGAGCTCGATTTAGCTTTCCGACCGGAGCAATCCACATGACTCCCTCTCAAGTTACTTCTGAAAATTTCTGCACATGGGCCTGACCCGTCCCAAACTGGGCCTACATGTTGGGGGTCCAATGTTGAATTGTGCTCGAGTTTGTCTTGCCTCTTATAATTAACCTTTTGCAATTTCTGGGCCCAAATTGGACCGATGATCTTTTTTTTTTCACCACCGGTATCCGGGTTTTATCCGACTAATCCGGTTCGAATATTGTAGGGCTCATTTTTGAGATTAGCTATTCTAAATCCTTTTTTGTCATTCTCAGAACTCGAACTTGAGATCTTTGGTTGAAGGGGTAGAATGTCCAGCCATTCAGGCCGAAGGAGTTTGATCCAATAATCCTATTTTATAATTGAAAATAAGGCGAAGAAGAGATGGGAAATACGAGGACCTGCTTTGGAGAACTGGAAGGGATTCCAACCACCTTTTCTCACCTTGTCCTGGATCAAGTAAGATAACCTTTCCATCACTAGAATAAAGAGGTAAGGAGACAAAGGGTCTCCTTGTTTGAGCCCCTTGCCTGGCTTCATGCTCGGTAAAACTTCACCATTTCAAATCAGAGAGACATCGCTGTTGGAGACAGCAAACATAATAATTCTAATTAAAGGGATTGGGAGGTTACAATCAAGAAGCACTTGGCCCAGGTAGCTCCAACTCACATTATCGTAGGCTTTGCTTAGATCAATTTTCATAACCATCCAACGCTTTTTGCTCTTAGATCTTTGCATGGAGTGAATGATCTCTTGAGTGACTATTATGTTCTCTACCGTACCTCTTCCGGGAAGGAAACTATTTTGATGGGGGCCTATAATACTTTGTAGGAGTGGTCGCAACCTCTGCACAATGATCTTGGCCAAAACCTTATAGGAGGTATTTAAAAGAGTGATAGGCCTGAAGTCATTCATGGTTACTGGATTCTCTACCTTTGGGATTAAGACCATGTAGGCTTTAAGAGATTCAGGACAGAAGTACCCCTGTAACAGAGCTTGGTTGACAAATTTCTTCACATCTTCCTTCATCACCTCCCAGTACGTTTGGTAAAAAATTGGTTGCACTCCGTCCGGCCCTGGGGCCTTGAGCCCCTGCATAGAGAACACCGCTTTCTTGACCTCTTCTTCAGAAGCTTGCTTAATCAGATCGTCATGCTGATTATTTTCAAACTTTTGAACCCATCTTCTAAATCTTTCACTGGGCTTGGACACTTCCTTACTTTGGAACATAGTAGTAAAGAAACCCATAGCATTGTTCTTCAATCTCTCCTGATCAGTACACCACTCCCCGTCAATTTGTAACGCTGCAATTCTATTTTTATTCCTTCTAAGTGTGGTGTGAGCATGAAAAAATTTCGTGTTTCTATCACCTTTGAGGAACCAGTTCACTCTCGCTTTCTGATGCCAAAAAATCTCTTCTTGATCCAGAATTTTATGGTATTCATCCAGCAGCTGTCTTTCAAGAGTCTGAAGGAAGACTGACCTCCCATAGTTAGCAGATCTTTGGATGCTCCCCAATCTGTTCTCCAATATCCTTTTCCTTGCAAAGATATTACCAAATTCCATTCTATTCCAGAGTTTCAACTCTTCCACCGTTTGATGAATGGCCGAGAGAAGGTCTCCACTGACATTTCGCCAAGTAGTCTCGAAGACCGCCTTGAAATTTGGATGAGTGAGCCAAGCCGCCTCACATCTGAAAGGTTTATTCCCACTTTTAGGGGAATTTGAGAGCTTGGTACTAAGCAGGACTGGATTGTGATCGCCATGCAAACACGGGAGGTTTATAATCTTCATCTCAGGGAATTTTAGCTTTGCTTGCAGATTTCCTAACACTCTATCCAATTTTTGTTGCAGAATTACCTTGCCTGCTCTTCTGCGAGTCCAAGTGAACTTTGGACCCAGGGCAGCAAAATCTATCAGATTGCAGGCCTCCCAATTTCTCCTGAACTTGCTACCTCTTACCCATCCCTTTACGGTAGTACTACTGGTTTCAGAACCCCCTGCATGATCATTATAATCTCCCATCATGAACCAGGGAAGTTGTATATCCTCAGCTAGCTCCTTCACTTCCTTCCAGAAAACTTCTTTAGCAGCATGGTTTGGTTGGACGTACACACAGGTTAGAAGCCAGCTGCAACTGCCCTCATCTATCTGCATATGTATCCATTGCTCTGCAGACTTTAAAATTTTCAGAGACACTTTGTCTTTGTTCCATTTGAGCCAAAGCCCTCCTCGGAAGCCATTCGGTTGGATTATAAACTCCCCATCCATTCCAAAACTTTTGAGAAAGTTTGTAGGGGAGTTCCTTTTTACTCTAGTCTCTAAAAGGCAAATTACCTCAGGAGCATACCTTCTAAACAAATCTCTACACACATTTTTGAATCTGTTATTCCCCGCACCCCTACAATTCCACACCATGATCTTGTGATTCATAAATACTATACAGGATTTTGAAAGACTAACCCAGGAGCTGAATCAGGCCTCCATTTCCATCTCTCCTTCCATGCTTTCCTCATCGTCCTCAACGGATTTGTCACCCGTGTCCCATTCCATACCGTCGTCCTCTGCTTCGCCTAGTAGTTCCCTCAAGTCTCTACGCTGCTTCCAAACCGTTATTGTTAAAGACTGCGGTCCTCCTCCATTTATTCCTACCCCCGGGTCCAAATCTCTCTCTTTGTTCACAGAGAAATTTTTAAAGTTTTGGGGCCCAAGCCCAACCCTTTTAAAACCATTAGGATTTATTTGGTTTTTTGAAATGTTGGGCCCTGCTGGGTTCCCTTCAATCCATAATGGCCCAAAAATCTCCTGGGCCTCCACAGTTCGCTCAGCTTCCCGGAAGACCTCGCCTTCTTCCCGAGGCCCTGTAGTCCTCTTCTGCACATTTTCCCGTCCCTCGTGAGATGTCGCTTTCTCTCGGCAATCCTTCGGCCGGTTCTCTCTCCTGTCCACTTCTGACAGCCTCTGAGCACTCTTTTTTTGCACACTCCTTTTGTCTCTATTGCCGAAGTCCCATGATTTGTCGCCCGTCCAAAGAACCATAGTTGAATCCGTCTTTGCCCTCTGACCCCTCTTAGCTGTAATTTCTTCCCCCAATGTATCGTTGACTTCATATAGGCCCTCAAATCGGTTAGCTTGGGACTGCTGCCCTGCTCCCTTTCCTTCTCTGTCTCTCAGATTTCTAATTTCGGTGAATCTTTGTCTCTTAGTTACGAGCATCCATGGACCTAATCCCTCATCTCTGATAGCGCTGTGCTTCGTCGGAAGTTCCTGGGCGGACTGCTTTTCCTTCGTCGATCCTGAAGCCCCCGTGCTTACCTCGGTTGCTACTTCCCCACATCTGTCACTGGAGTGACCTACTCTGCCGCACATGAAGCAGATCGTATGGAGGCCCTCGTATTCGACCCTTTGAATTCGGTTCCTTATCCTCACTCTTGACACCAGAGGTTTGCTTAGATTTACTTCAATGCACACCCTCGCGTATTTGCCTCTGAGAGCGTTGGCTGTGTTTGAATCGACTTTGATTGGTTTTCCTATTGCTTTGCCCACCTCTAGTAGAATTTCCTCATTGTAGAATTCTATAGGCATATGGGGAAACCTCACCCATACCGCAGTCGAAGTTATCTGGGCTGTCTGACTGGAGAACCAAGGATGCCACTTTCTTATTGTGAGGTAGTGGTCGTGTATCATCCACGGGCCGCCTGTTAGAGCCTGATAACAGTCCTGTGCAAGGGCAAATTTCACTAGGAAGAAACCTGCTCCTATATCGATTAGCTCTATAGCTCCTTCCGTCTTCCACATAGCAGTGATCTTCGATTGCATCAGTTGATACCCTATTTCTTTCCCCAAGAGTTTGATAATCAAAGCTCTTCTCCATGGCTTCCAAAGCTCCTTTAACTTTTCATCCGAAATGGAGATGTTGGGAATCATTCTTTGGCTTTCATCTCCGGTTTCGTCATCCTCGAAGTTTTCCCATTCCGAATCTGATAAGTCCTCATCCGCCCCCATCTGTTCCTTTGTAGCACTTGATTCGCCCATAAGCATATCTTTGAAGGATAGTTTTTGGTTCTCATTCTCAGAAGCTGCACACGATTTCACCTTTTTGATACATCTCTGATGTGGGTCATCATCTCCCGTGGAATCCGGTTGACAATCACCGTTAGGGAATGCTTAAAGGACTTCTCAGCCGAGAGTGGTATGAGCATCAATGGGAGTAAATCTAAGGTCTGGTTCTCTCCTAGAACATCCACCTTTCTCAAGAGCTCTCTAGTGGACATGTGCAGGTTTGCTGTAACAGACGATTTGAGAAAATATTTGGGAATCCCTCTTATCCATAGGAGAGTAAACAAGGACTTTTATAATCATTTGGTGGATAAGGTGCTGAGAAAACTGAATGGGTGGAGTGCGAAACTTCTAAGTATCGCTGGGAGGAAAACTCTCATCCAGTCTGTAACCTCAACCATCCCCGTGTACACTATGCAAGCTTCTTGGATCTCCAGCACCACCTGTAAGAAGTTAGACAAAATCAACAGGGATTTCCTTTGGGGTAGTAGAGAGGGCAGCAGGAAGGTGCATCTAACTAGTTGGGGAGTCGTTTGCAAATCCAAGCAAGAGGGAGGCCTTGGCATTAGAGACATGAGGAAAAACAATATTGCTATGCTTGCTAAATTGGGGTGGCGTATTATCAGTCAGGACCAGGCCCTTTGGTGCCAAATTGTAAACCATAAATATCTGAAGGGCAAGAAGTTCTTGGAGTATAGTGAAAAATCCAAGGGTTCCAACACATGGAGGAGTATTCTTAAGTGCAGAGACTGCATTAAGAGGGGCCTTAGTTGGAGGCTAGGGAACGGCAGAAACATTAATTTTTGGAAAGATAAATGGGTGGGAAATAGCAGTCTCATTGAGCATGCCATAAATCCTCAGGTTCGGAATCACCAAAATATGATGGTAAGCCATTTCATTAACCAGGAGGGTCAGTGGAAGATAGAGGAGTTGAAGCAGATTGTTAGTGAAGATAAGGTTGAAGAAATTCAAGGAATCTTAATTCCCAGGAGAGGTGAAGCTGAGGACGCAGTGGGATGGATGGGCACTCGAGAGGGCAGCTTTTCGGTTTCTAGTGCCTACCAGCTGCTTCAAGGAAATGATCACCTCCTGGACCACCAAAGGGAGAATAACAGATGGATTTGGAAAGCTCATCTCCCGGAGAAAGTGAAATTCTTCATATGGCTAGCGGTTTCAGAGAAAATCATGACTAATGTAGAACGAAAAAAGAGAAGGTTCACCGAGAACGATAGGTGTGATATTTGTAAGGAAAATGTGGAATCTGTTACTCATGTCCTGAGAGACTGCCGGGAAGCTAAGGAAATATGGTGCTTACTCTGCCCTAACATTACCCAATCCAATGACTTCTGGCATGGAAGCATAGCTGATTGGATTCAGAAAGGGGTGAGAAGAAGTTTTAGTACTCCAGTCCTCCAAGAAAGCGATATGTTTGCAGCCGCTATTTGGTGCATTTGGAAGAGAAGATGCAACGCAGTTATGGGGGGTACAACCACTCCAACTGGGGTTACAGTGAAGATCACTCAAAGGATCAGCAGGATGTGGGAAGAAGTCCACAGAGCAGACCAGAGCTGGAAGCAAATGATCATGTTAAATATTAAATGGACTCCTCCGGCGCGAGGTAAGATCAAGCTAAACACCGATGGAGCTAGGGATGCAGGTTCAAAAGTGGCTAGTGGAGGGGGTCTCATGCGTGATGCAGAAGGCAACTGGATCAAAGGCTTCATTTTAAATATAGGTAGAACAGACGCTCTTTCTGCGGAAGTTTGGGCCTTGAGGGAAGGTCTCTGGATGGCTAAGAGCAGCAGAGCAAACCATGTGGAGGTGGAAATTGACAGCCTTACTTTAGCCCAGCTGCTCAAGAAGGACAATGGAACATCTCATCCCCTTCTTCATGCTATCATGGACTGCAGAGATCTTCTAAGTGAGCTGAGAGTTGCTGAGGTGCGGCACATTTATAGGGAAGCCAACAAGTGTGCGGATCATCTTGCCGCTTTGGGGAAACGCAGTCAGCGGGGTCTAACCATCCTGGAAGCTCCTCCGAGCTCTCTCTCCTCCTTGCTGTTAGATGATAGGCAGGGAGTAGAGTACCGCCGATTGGTCAGCCGTAGGAATGGGCGTAGCGAGTAGTTTGGGCTAGGAGGCTTTTGGGTTTTCCTTCGGGTCTCCTTTTCTTTAGGTGTTTTTTTGTTTCCCATCTCTTTCTACCAAAAAAAAAATAATTGAAAATAAGGAAAAAGATTGATGATCAGCAGCCACCTCAGCGTCTCTTTAATCAGCAAGAGATAATATTTCAGCTGTTCACATGGAACCACAGACTTTATCTTGGCAACTTCATTTTTTTTAGCCCAGATATAATCCGTTATTATTTATATTTTTAAATTTTAAATTCGATATTCAATTAAAATATATTACACTTTTATTAAATAAATTGTCAAACAAGGTGACTGTTATTTTTTTTGGGTGTCAATGAGAAATTTGAACGCCACATCAGACTCCCAAATCCTGGGTTTGAATCGATATGTATACCACTTAATTCTTGATTTTATTTAATTATTTAATTATTGTATCTTATAAAAAATAATAATTTTTAAAAATCACATGCTCCATTTTAAAAAATAGATAAAACTTAAAAATTAGTTTGGTTGAGAGAGATAGAGAATAGCACTAGACTTAGGCATTTAAAGATTTATCTCAGTTGCTAAAAGTGTGTTCCCTATAGAGAATTGGTATTGGGAGATGAAATAAACGTAATAGAGGAAGCTCAAGTCAAAGTTGAACCAACCAAAAACTATATTTTATAAATTATTAGTTGAGATATTGTTCTTGTTGAGATAAGTTATACTGAAAGAATCATTTACATCAACGGAGAATTAGATTAGTGAGATGTGATATTAGGTTTCTTAACTAAATTTTTGAGTTCGACTCGCGGATTGAGCATGAAAAAAACTACGTTGAGTGGATAGTCCTTTTAAATGGATATTGTAAGCTTCAAAGTGAATTAATTAAAATATAACTTCAGATATCGATTGATATAGTACTAACAAAAAAAAAAAGAATATCACTTACTAACATATAAAAATTTGAAATTAACCCTTCTAGATTAAAAATAAAGAAGGTCAATTAAAACACGATATGTTAATTAACCAAAGGTCCAATTGGTTATCATGGCTATATTGTAAATACACCGTCACAAATAAACCAACTAAAATAGACCAAACACAATTTCAAAAATAAAAACTTCAATCATTTCAATTTGTTTGAAAAGAGAAAAAAAAAGAGATAATATTTATTTCTAAATATTAATATTAATTTAAATTTCACCCTTGTTTTATAAATTAAAACAAGCAATGAGCCTCACCGTTGCCGTATTTGTATTTACTTATTAGTTGTTCATGGATTCTTACCTCATGTCAACCCATTTCTGACGTTAGTCTTTTTTTTTTATTTAATAAATCAACGATATCTAATAATTACATTTAATATGATAAATTTAATTTAAATTAGATTGGACCATCCCTAAATCAGCTAGACATTGATTATGTTACTAGATTTCTCTTTAGGAAAAAGATTTTAGTAATGTAGCTAAAATTTATAAGTGAGTTAAACCGTAATTTTTAGAAATTAAGATATATGCACTATATTACAATAAATAGAAATAGATAATGTGAGAATTATTAAAATAAATATTTGTCTTCACACTTCACTATAAAGAACAATACGATGATGTTAAATATCATTGTTTTCTTTGTCTTCCATTCCCATACCACAAATGATTAGATTCTTTCACTCCTTCATATTTGTTTTTTCCATTTGAACTTGTATTTTTGGTGTAAGAAGAATCACTTTCGATTTAAGAACACATTTTTTCTCTTTTATCATCGATATCTGTATTTTATCTGACTAATTCGGTTCGATTACTATATAACTCATTTTAGGAGTCGACTTTCTCAGATCATTTTTGTCATTTTTAAGACTTAAATTTGAGATTTCTGATTAAGGGGTAGAGTACCCCATCATTCAATCTAAAAGGAGTTTAGTGGAACCCTCTCTCTTTGGTATTTGGCATTGTGCTTCCTATCTTCATAGCTCGATTATTTCCGATTCCAAGCTCCCTTTTGCAATTTTTGGGCTCAAATTCGCACAATTACCCTATTTTATTATTAAAAATAAGGGTATAAAAACAATTCTTTTCTAAAATAATCCTAAAAAGACATATTTTACATAATTCGAATGATATTTTTTTGTTAATATAAAGTTATGAAAATTTTATACAAAATAAAATTGTTGCCCCGAGTAAATTATTTTAACTTATAAAAATATTAATTACGTTGATTTTTTTAATATATATATATATATATAAAGGTTTGAAAATAAAAATCAAAATTTTTTATTAAAAAGACTATCTAAACTTCCTGGATGTGTCCATGTAGTAAAATACAAATTGCCACCCACAGTGATCATTTGTTAGATGTAATCGAAGAATTTGAAAAAAAAAAAGAAAGTTTAGTTTGCCAAATGATCGGATACTGGTTTTTCTTAAATAATATTTCAAATTTAAATTTTATGTATAAAAATAATGGGTGTTGAAAGAATTTTATCTCTTAAGTGTTCGATCTAACTCAAAATAAATTTATTATCAAATAATGGTGATTTATTAAAATAAGAAAAATTAAAAAAATATAGCTATAGTTTTCACGATAGAAAAATACCTGTTGCCTGTTATTTCAATTTCTCTTGATCCGTGTTTTATTTATTATATTTTTATAAAAATAAATAATTTTATAATAAAAATATAAATTTTCGACAATTAAATAGCAAAATAATTTTTCAAAAATTTAAAATTAAATTTACATTGAAGTTTTTTTTATAAAAATTTTTATGAATTTTCTAAATGCATACAAAAGAGACAGGCATTGAACAGGATGTACAATCTTCCTGTAAAAGCTTGAGGACTTATGTGCCGTACATGAAGGAGACGGATAAGCTATCTATCTATCAGCAAAGCAGTACGACCGGAGCCTGTCAGATGTGCCCTGCACAGAATCACCACAATGTGCTGTCCGTGAATAAGATCCCATCAATGTCATTCAGGACCACCACGTGTCCTTGTTTCTCCTATCTCTATATATATATATATATATATTTTTTTTGACATTTTTAATTCAAAATTTTAATTAATTTCTTAAATTTTATTTTACTATAATCGAATCATTAAATTCTAAAAACTTTATAAGTAAATATTTTAAGACCGATGCCATAGATAACATAAATATTATTTATTGACCTAACATACTCATAAATTTTTCTATGTCATCAACAGTTTTAATCTAAAATTTCAATTTTTATGGATTTTAGAATTATAAAATTCAATTGAAATAAAATGAAATTTGAAAAATTAATTAAAATAGAAGTTGAACCTTGTTTTTCAATTCTCTCTTTAAACTCAACGTTAAATGTCAGAACTCAACGCTACACATATAGGGAAACAACCAATGGGAGATACTGTGGTCTATGATCCATAAACCCCCAGTTTCTTTTTAAAAATTAATGCAGTAGTCATTGAGGTTTTATAGAAAAATATTTTATTTTGAGTAAAAAATATTATAAATAGAATAATACATATTTTAATTTTTCTTTTTTTAAAATAACAAATGATAATCTTAGGGTTAATGAGAAAAAAAAAAAGAATTTTAGTAATATAACTGAAATTTGTAAGAGAATTAAACTGTAATTTTTAAAAATAAGAATGCATGCACCGTATTCTGATAAACAGAGACGGAAAATGTAGGAATTATCAAAATAAATCTTTATCTTAATATTTTACTATAAAAAGCAACATGATGATGATAATAAATATCATTGCTTTGGTTTTTTATATTAAGTGTTATTTAAAAAAAGAAAAAAAAAACTTTATTTTCGATATATTTTTTAAAATAATTATGCTAAGTGGGTAAAATTCTGAGAGAAGACCCTCCGACCTCCGACCTCCGACCTCCGACCTCCGACCTCCGACTATGACTGACTTGATTCCCTCTGTTGAATACGCTTGGTTTGTACTAAAGCCAGAGGAGAGATCTGATACTTAAGTCCAAGGAGTGTGAATCACTCTTTTACATGTCATTTCACATGATGATTTTTTGTCTCATTTTTCCCGCAGGTAAGCTTCTTAGAAAGACCCCTGAGGGGTACCTTTAGGACCCACCCCCCCTGCCCATGTAACAATCTAATGTCCCGGTCAAATACATAATCTTCTCTCTCTCTCTCTCTCTCTCTCTCTACACCTGTAACCAATGGGGAAACAACATTGGGATAGCTGGGGTAAACTCTCTCTCTACAGGATTGTAACCAATGGGGAAACAACAATGGGATAGCTGGTGTAATGCAAAACATTTGAGGACATCCTGTTCCCCTTTGAAATGAAATTTCTATTTGATTGTTTTGGTTGTCTGCTGTTTTTTGTTTTTCCTTTTGTCTCTTTTTCTTTGTCTTCAATTCCCATGACACAAATGATCAGATTCTTTTATTTCTTCATTTTTTTTTTCTCTTTTTACTTGCATTTTTGGCGTAACAAGAATCATTTAGGATTTAGGATTTAGGAACCCTCTCTTTTTGGTAGTTGGCATTGGGCTTCCGGTCTTCATAGCTTAATTATTTTCAACTCCAATCTCCCTCCATGCTTCTATCATCGATCTAGATTTTTTTTTCCCAAATAGAAAAAAAAAATAGAAATATTGTTTTCATCTGCAATGTGAGAAAATCACTTCTTGCACAAAATTTTAATTATAAAGTTAAAAATATAAATAAGTAATTTCTTATACTTGCTATTAAAAAATTTAATCGGTAAAATCAGTATCATAATGAATTATCAAATCTTTCGGTCTGAAAATAATTTTAATATTAACTCAAAATATGGATTAATTATATTTTTAAATTAAAAATTAGAAATTTTCTTTTGTTTTGTTTTGGTTATTTTGTTCATAGTGAGATATACATAGATCAATTCTGGTAGGGTATTAAATTTTTTTAATCAAAATTTCAAATAAAAAAATATTGAAAGAATTAGCCCCTAAATTGAGTTTCACAGTATTCGAACTGAATTAATTGGGTTATAAACCAGACTGATTGAAAAAAATTACAAGAAGAAAAGAAAGTGCACTGGAGCTTATCCAAATAAAAGATATAAGAAGTATGCATGAAAAAATTTTCCAAAGACCTTAACAACTCGACAACAATGCTGTTTCAAAGTCATTGGCCCTATCGATGGGATCGTACTTAATATAAAATTTATTATTATAATTATTAGAAAAGAATTTGACTCTACTTAAAAAATTAATCATTAATACCAAAAATTCTCATATTGATATAACATATATGAAAAATTGAGTTAATCAATACAAAATATAAAATCCATTCTATAAATGGTTAATGGCCTCAAAGAGCATACTCGAACTAATCCGACGGAGTTTAATGGAAACAAACTTAACCTTTTAATGTAACTCTGATATTATATTAAGAGAGAAATTGATTATTATTTTAAAAGGTAGTTGAGTTCTTGTATTATATACCAAATCTAGAAGATTTATAGTTAATCGACATTTAATGGAATAACAATGATCACTCTGTAATTATATTAAAAAATTATTATTTTCTTAAAAAATAATGTTATGTATGACTCTATGAACTTAAAAAAGAAAAATCATATTTTAAAATTTATAATTCTTAATTTGTTCGGTTTTTTTTTTTTTAATTTATAACTCATATCTCCTCTTAGTATATATATTCACCATATAAATTTTTAGTTTTGTATGCACCAAATGCCATCAAATAATTCTTCCTTAAAAATTATTTTTCTCAACTTCCCAAAATCTTTACCATCTCTTCGTTAGATGCCACCAAAAGTACCCTCAAAATATAATCTCTCCCTCTCTCTCTCTCTCTCTCTCTCTCTGGCGTAACAATTTTGGATTTTGCATATGAACGATTCTGTTATGACCGGAGAGAGTACCAATTTTACCAGTCAGAGCTGCCCTCGATGAGTAGAGTAGCCCTATAGTGCCAAAGAGAGCCCATGAGGGATGCGCATGCATGCCTATTGTACATATTCTCAGGGTCCTCAAGCTCAATCTGTATGCGTATTTTTGATCTTCGTTGTCAGAGGAATCTCTCGTCATAGAACTGCCATGGACAAAGTACCTTCATTGCTCACATGATCTTTTGCTTTTGCAGACTCATTCAAGAAGGAATCCCTTCATGGATTCTTGTCGCCATACATTCAAATCACAGAGGGTCCCGAATAGGGTTTGGTCTCGTGAATAAATAACGGCTAGAAGATATACACGTTTTGTTTAGAATCTAGAAATATAAATTTTTAGGAAATACAACTGCTAGGAAATATAAATTTCTACGACCGTAATGTGTATAGCTTTATCCACGGACTGTATCTTCTTCTTCCTTTCTCTGAGAGAGAGAGAGAGAGAGAGAGAGAGATTGAGTATTTTCGATTGGTTAGTTACCCTTCATTTTAAAAAAATTAAATTATGTAAAAATATTAAGAATTCAGCCAATGCATGTTCACCAATAACATATTGACCACTAGAAATATGCGACTAAAATAAATATGTGACTAAGGGCATTATTTTCACGTTAAAAAAAATTTAGTCCGACATATATATGATATAAATGTTGGACAGCAAGTGAGTTTACATTGTCATCATTTGACAACAAGTGATATTGAATCAACTATTTTTTTAACATATATTGGGAGAAATTAATAAATTAGAAAATGAGATTATTTATTTATTTATTTATTTATTTATTTATATTGTGACAATTGTAAATATTATATTTTATATATACAAATTCATTATTATTATTATTATTATTTTTTTTTTTGTTGGGTATTGTGAAGAGGGAAACTACCTGGAAAGATCATTCTGGATCTATTTAAGTCTGGGGATCCCCAAAAATAACTTAGCCATGTCTATTATCTCTGGAAAAGCTCTCACTGCCTTGTGAAAATATGGGATGCTCCCCAAAAGAATTCAAAGTTATTTCAGTTGATTTATGATATTACAGAGAAAGCATAATGACTCGACAAAAATTTTCCCCTTTTTTTTTTTGTCATCAATGCGTTGGATAGATCAAATCCGGTCGTTGATTTTTCTGTAAAAAGGAAAAGAAATCCTTGTCCGGTGAAGCTCTGAAACACATGTTGTCTTGTTCTAAAATCACTACCATGTTGATTCACTTGCCCGGAAGAAAGACAATGAAATTCAACAAGCCCGAGGGAGGGAGAGAGAGAGAGAGAGAGAGAGAGAGAGAGAGAGAGATTTTTTGGTCAAAAACATATTAGACTAAATTTGACAAGCGAGTTATGACTCGAGATCCGACATTGAATTTAAAATAAAAAATTTTGAGAATAGAATATGAATTTGGACAAAAATTCATATTTTTATTTGGTTTCTCATAAATCTCTTATTTTGAAACTTTATTTTCAAACCTTCGTATTCATTCTATTAATCTAAATAATTTATATAAATTTCAATCTGATTCTTGATTCTCATTCCATTTAATCCATACACTCCCTGAGTTTGTTCATCTCATACATTTTTAAATTTTTTTTGAGTGATTTGAAGAAAATTTTTACTGATTCATAATTATTCAATTTTGAAAGATTTTATTTCTTATAAATATAGACTGCCATGAGAATTTGTTCTATTTAATTCTTAAATCATTTAATTTATATAATATTTATTCTTTAGCTCGTAATTTATTGCATTTGATTTTTTTTAGTTATATTAAAATCGTAAAAATTATAAAAATATACATTTTTACGACAATTCAAACACTAGATCTTAAGAAAAACACTTAAATAAAAGTTTTTTATTACTCAGATATCCCAATAAGAACAATTTATTGGTATTCGATAGTCTTCTTTTAAATGGACTCTTGGAAAAATACTACCACGCAATATCAAACCCCCTCCTAATGGTATTCAAGGTGCCCATTGGATTCTTTCCCTCGTTCTACGTATGTACAAGAAGTTCTCAAACTCACGTCCTATTAATCAAGAACCAAATCACCTCTCATGTGGAAAATATGTTGCACATTTTTATAGACTTTTGATCAAATTCTACTCTTTTTTTTTTCTTTAAAAAAGTAATTAAGTGATAATTTTTAATAATTTAATTGATAAACTACTATTGAATATATTTTATTTTCCTAATTATTTATAGTTTAACTATTTGACTCCTCCATGAGAGAGAAAAAGACGTTACCAATGAATAATTGGTCTGATGAGAAAAATACTAAATCTCTTAATTAAGACTTAGATTTGAATTTTGAGAATAAAAATAATTATACTAGGTGAGCTTTCCCTAGAAAAAAAATCTTATTATGATTGAAATCGGATTATTCATAATATAATATCAGATACAAATTAATGAAAAAATATTTTATGGCTCCCAAAAAAATAAAAGAGGGATGTCCTTCCAATTGGATGGAAAAATATCACTAGGTCCCCAATAAGACAGTCATCACTAAGTTTCCAAGAAAATAATTTAGTGATTATAATTTTTCATCCCAATCCGGTCAGGTTCAAATTCTAGTGCAATAAAAAAAAAAAAGAGAAACATCACTAGGGAGAGAGAGAGAGAGAGAGAGAGAGAGAGAGAGAGAGAGAGAGAGAGAGGGTTCAGCCGCTCAGCCTCTTTCTTTGTTTTGGATTTACTAATGGTCCAAGAAAGGTTGGCTGGAGGCCTACTCTATGGCTAGGGTACTATTGGAGTCTTGCAGGTACCCCCCATTGACCAATATCAATATCCATTCAATTCATAGAATTTTCTATTACATAATTATTTTAAAAATTATTAATTAATTTATCATCTTATTTTTTATAAGGAAATATTGATTATGAGAGTATAAAAAAATCCCTGAATAAATAGGATTGTTAAGCAATAAAATTTCTCTTCTGCTAAAAGGTAAAACTTCAAACAAAATTTCACAATGATCATTTTGACCAACATGATCAGTTTGACCAACATGATCACTTCTCCGAAGTCCTTGCAAAGGAAAGGAGGTGTGCCAAGGCATCATCAAATCGGGAAAACAATGAATCTCTCTCTCTCTCTCTCTCTCTCTCTCTCTCACAGCATTGCAATTCCATGGCTAGCTACTTCCCCAAATTTAAGTTGGATGATTTAAAGCAGGTCCACATGGGAGGAGTCTTAAGTCTAGGTTTTTACATTATTAAAACTAAAATTGTGCCTTTTTTATGCTAACGTAAAAAAAGAGGGTATTTATTTTATAATTTTATAATTATGGGGGATGAAAGAGAAATAGGAGAGAGAAAGAGAATATTTTGGATTCTTCTATTGACAAATAGAATAATTAAATAATTATAATAAATTCTCAAAAATTAGGAAACTAGATTGAAATAAATTTATTGCAAAAAAATTACAGGCACACTAAAAAAAGAATATTTGGAAAAACTTCTCAAATTAGATAGAAAACCTTTGGTTTTTTTCTTTTGTCATTTTTCTCGGATATAGCACTTTCAGTCAAATTAAATGAATCATTTAGAGAGAGAGAGAGAGAGTTTCTGAAGCGTGCCAGACGCAACCAAATCTTAATCAACAACGGAATTAAGCAATTAGCTGTCGGAATACAAATCATAACAAAAAAGTATACCTAATTTGGCTTCATAAGTCTTCTAGTCCAAACAAGTTCTAACCCTCAATATGCTCCATCCATTCTTCTCTATTTTATTAACATATTAAAGTTCGTGGTTCTTGCTGATCTTGTCATATTCTTCTTGTTTTTCTTATCAAAATTAGAAAATTAAGAATTCCATTGGCATTGATACCAACCCATTAGAATATTTTTTAGGCCCGAAAATTAAGTATCCGATCTGAAAATAATAAAACACATTCAGTTTGGTTTTGCTTAATTTGGAATATAATTATTATCATTTACTTACTTAATTTAGTATCTGTTTTATGATTCATCGGTGAACTTGATACATATTTTGAAAATAAATATTATTATTGCGAAAGAAATAACCTTGATTGAACACGAAAATTTGTATGATTCGATTTAGTTCTTTTTTTTTTTTTTTTTTAAGAAATTAAAATATTTACGATGTGAGTCTGATTTTTAACAATTAAGTAATGGCCCGTTTTGATTTAATTATGGGCCGACCCGACCCAATAGATATGAGGACCAACCTCAATGGAATTGGTAGTTATAAATCTGACAGACTATTTCTCTGCACACAATATCAATTATTGCTTCTTTAATTGTAGTTCTACAAAATACAGAAGAAGAACAAAATATTCAATTGAAGCCCTAAAAATTCAATATATATATATATATATATATATATATATATATAAACCCTAATACGGGTAATTGGGATCTGAAGGAAAAGTGGGTAACAGTAAACCCGAGAAAAATACTATAAAGGAAAGCAAACCATGGAACAAACGCGTTTGACCTTGTAAAATAAAAGCCTCAAACCTCATCGGTCTCTTCGACCTTGGATTTCCAAATTCACAATTGAAACCTCAATTCACTTGCCAAACTGAAAAGCAAAGACTTTGACAACAATAAGACCAAACCAAAACCTCTCTCCCTCTCTCTCTGCTTTTCCCCATAAAAATTCTCCCTTTTTACAACTTCGACTCCTCCCCCCCCCCCCCTTCTTCACCCCTCCCACGTTCCCACAACTCGCTTCATTGACAGCTAATTTCTCAACCAACCCCATTTAGCTCCCCCCCCCCCTCTCTCTCTGCTTTTCCCCATAAAAATTCTCCCTTTTTACAACTTCGACTCCTCCCCCCCCCCTTCTTCACCCCTCCCACGTTCCCACAACTCGCTTCATTGACAGCTAATTTCTCAACCAACCCCATTTAGCTCCCCCCCCCCTCTCTCTCTCTCTCATGTCTTTATTCGTTTGATCTATTATCCGGGCAACAAAGGACAGGATTTGAGTATTGGGTATTTGTTATGGCAGACATAGTTAAGCTGATCTTAGCAAAGCCAATCCAAGTAGCAGACCAAGTGGTGAAGGCAGCTGATGAAGCAAATCCAAATTTCAGACAAGAATGTCAAGAACTCAAATCCAAGACAGAGAAACTAGCCACTCTCCTCCGCCAAGCAGCACGCGCCAGTTCTGACCTCTACGAGCGTCCCACACGCAGAATCATTGAGGACACCGAGCAAGTGCTCGATAAGGCTCTCTCTCTAGTCCTCAAGTGTCGTGCTCACAGCCTCATCAAGCGTGTCTTCACCATCATCCCTGCTGCTGCCTTCCGCAAAATGTCCTCACAGCTCGAGAATTCCATTGGTGATGTCTCATGGCTTCTTCAGGTCTCCACACCGGCCTCTGAGCGTGATGATGAGTACCTTGGCCTGCCTCCTATAGCTGCTAATGAGCCTATCTTGTGCGTGATCTGGGAACAGATCGCAATTCTCTATACCGGGTCTCCGGAGGATCGGGCAGATGCCGCAGCATCGCTTGTTTCTCTTGCTCAGGACAATGATAGGTATGGGAAGTTGATCATAGAGGAAGGTGGGATTGGACCCTTATTGAAATTGATCAAGGAAGGTCCATTGGAGGGTCAGGAGAATGCAGCTAAGGCAATTGGTCTTCTTGCGAAAGACCCGGAAAGTGTCGAACGCATGGTGCAAGCTAATATTTGCTCCGTGTTTGCGACTATCCTCAAAGATGGTCAAATGAAGGCACAGACTATGGTGGCTTGGGCTGTATCTGAGCTCGCGGGGAATTACCCCAAATGCCAAAATCTTTTTGCTCAGAACAATATTATCAGTCTTCTGGTCAGACATCTTGCTTTTGAAACCATTCAAGAGCATAGCAAATATGCCATTGCCACTAACAAAGCCACATCAATCCATGCTGTTGTAATGGCGACCACTGTCAATTCAAACGCCAACAATAGCAGCATTGGCAACAACAATGAAGAGTGGCAAAACTATAAACAAATTCCTCATCCGTCGATAAATCAACCCTTAATTCAGTTGCACAATGTGGTTACAAGTACAATGGCTGCCAAGTCCATGTCCAAGCCACCAGAACAGCCGAGCAACGTTACAAACAACACCAACCATGTTAGGTCCAAGAGCCAAGGTAATGTAAAAACAGTACATCAAACCAGCCAAACCCACCACCATCATAATCTTTCCCTCTCCGGGATTAGCATAAGAGCGCGGGAATCAGAAGACCCAGAGACAAAGGCAAAAATGAAGGCAATGGCAGCAAAAGCCCTATGGAAGCTAGCCAAGGGAAACTCAGCAATTTGCCGCAGCATCACTGAGTCGAGAGCTCTTTTGTGCTTTGCAGTCCTATTAGAGAAAGGGCCTCCGGATGTTCAATACAATTCTTCAATGGCATTGATGGAGATTACTGCAGTGGCTGAGCAGGATACTGATTTGAGAAGGTCCGCATTCAAGCCCAATTCCCCAGCTTGCAAAGCAGTCATGGATCAACTACTTAAGGTCATCGAGAAGGCAGATTCAGATCTCCTCATGCCTTGTATTAAGGCAATTGGGAATTTAGCAAGGATGTTTAGATCAACAGAAACTAGGATGATAGGGCCATTGGTCAAGTTACTTGATGAGACAGAAAGTGAGATATCGGGGGAGGCTTCAATAGCACTCACAAAGTTTGCCTGCACAGACAACTATCTCCATATGGATCACTCAAAGGCTATAATAAATGCCGGTGGAGTAAAACATCTAGTCCAGCTTGTGTATTTTGGAGAACATGATGTTCAAATCTCTGCATTGACTCTTCTATGCTACATTGCAATGCACTGGCCTGACAGTGAGGAACTCGCAAAGGCTGAGGTCCTCATCGTGCTTGAATGGGCATCCAAGCAAGCATCCATGATCCAAGATGAATCAGTAGAGACATTGATACAAGAGGCAAAAGCCAAATTGGAGCTCTATCAATGTAGAGGGTCAAGAAGATTCCATTAAATTCATTGTAAGATATTGTTGTTCAAATGGATTCTCGCTGATCAATTATTATTATTTATTTATTTCAAATATTATTCTTCTTTTTTGTCATTGAGTGTATATACAGCTAGCTGTTAACTGTAGTTGTTTAGAAGGAATATGGGAGATACCGCCGTCCTTTTTTTTTTTGTACATTTCTTCTTTGTTTTGTTTGTAGACACACGCATTTGGCATTTCTTAGTTGCAAAGTATATTTGATACCGAAAGCGAGGTTTGTCAGCTTTTCTGTTTCTTCTTTTTTGATGTTTTGATGGATTTTTCCTTTTACTTTCTCTGCTTTAGTCAAAGATAAGCAAAAAGTTTTCAGCTTGGAATTGGGTTTAATTTTCCTAAGAGAAGTCAGATTTTGTGAGATTGGTTGGTTGAGGAGGGCTTTGGAGATTATTGGCACAGACAACAGAGAGATGGTGGGGAAAGGATGTTTGGTGGTGTGCTTGGAATACGAATGAGAGAAAAGGCCCTTCATAAAGTCTCTTTTTTGAGAGTGGAGATCTGGGTTAGGATGAGAACGAGACCTTAAGACTAAAGATACTTTTGTCAACCTCAAGTTTCGGCTAATTAGTAGCCACCAGCATGAGAGAAAGATTGCACATGATCATGTGTTTTCTTTTTCTTTTCTTTTTTAGTTTTTGATGATGGTAGGAACCTACACGCACTGGTCAATAGGTAGGGAAGAGATAAGTCAGAATAAACAAAAGGGAAGGGACAAGATAAGGATTTTGAAAATGAGTGAGGCTAAAGTTGGAAAAAAAAAATTCATTAAATTTTCTATATCATTTTCCGTGTTTTCACTTAAAATGGGGATCTAGAAATTTGATAGATTTATGTTCTGAAAATGGAAAAAATTATTCACTCTGTCTGGTCTCCACAAACCACATAATGTTTGTTGTTTCCTACCTATCTTTTCCATCGTGTGCTCCAAACCAAATGCTACTTGGGAGTATATGGAATACACCTTCCTCTGGTGAGCTCTTGGGGACGATCGGTCTACTATCTCTAGAGTAACTGTGTATCCTTTGAGTAAGAAGGCAGGCCTTCATCCTTACTTGATTGGTGTTGGAAACGTGTAGCGATTCTTTAACCATTTGTACCAGGCAAACACATGAGACCGAAACCTTCCGCAGAATCCACACATCAACCAGTAATGACCATTTCAAATCAACTAATGGCAACTATTGATTAACCACCCCAACCCCCAAAATCACACACACAACATGAAAAAGGAAAAATAGAAAATTATGCGGCTAACTTGAATTCTCATATATTCAATTATTTTGGGTCCATCCCAATGTGTGAGAGGAACAAGACACAATATCATTCAAACAGCCCACATGCCTAACTGGTTTGGTAGTGAAACACAATGAAGGTGTTTCTGAAATTTATGACAACTAAGAAACTGTTGAGTATATTCAGACCTCTCAGTCAAAACAAGAATACTGATTTTGACAGCATTCGTTTTCACAATGACTTTCAAAATAATGGTTTTAGGAAAGAGTTTTTACTTATTTATTCATTATTTTTTTAAGGAACAAATTCAGACAATAATCCAAATACTTCAGACATGCTGTCATCTTGGCATGTGCATCATGTTTCCTATGCTCCATGCTTGCAATATATAGCAACAGGAAATGCGTCTTTATCTTCTATTATGACAGATTTTTTTGGGGGGGGGGGGAGGAGGTGAAAGGCCAAATATTCATCAATGAGAGAGAGATCAAAACCAACTATATTAACAAAAATGAAATAGCAGAACTGGCAGATGATGACTCACCAGGATCTGTAGGACATCTCAGTTGCTTACGAATGTTCATTCTAGTCACCCGATTTTCCTAGATGAATTAAGCAACCAAAAATTATATCTAAGATTTTGTTCTTCAACAATTGCCATAAAATAAGGATGAAAAAACATAACAAAGTTAACTATTTAGAATGTAAATAAGGTATTTCATGCAGATCTTATAGAATTTCTTTATTTGCATAAGGCATTTTAATGCTATCTTATCTCTGAACACTGTTGCTTGTTTCCTTTTCCACCCCACATGACATGAACATCACATCTGCAGCTTACAAATAGCCAAACTCAAGACTGACAGAGAAAGGACCAAATCACTGCCTCATGACATACATAGCCAGTCGGTTTACTTTAGATTGCTCTTATTACCAAGGAAGTTCTACCCCATGGCATAGAAAAAAAGACACTGAATAGGTTGTTTTTCAGAAACCTTGTATAGTCTTATCATGGGAAAGAAAGCAAAGCCTCGTATAATCTCAGAAACTTGTGGCACCCAATATTTAGGCCAAGGACTGTAAAACAAGACATACAAGTTCATTCGTGTTAAGCCACAAAAATATCACACTGCCCTTTCTTTAACTCTAAAAGGAAAGATGGTATCCATACGCAGTTGAATTTTAAGGTATGAAATGATAGACAGTGAAGCCACATAATGCACAATGAAGTGAATGACCCCGTTTCCATCCAGACTGTAAAGCTGAACACCATATGTTGATAAAATCCAGATCATGATCACTTAAGAACCAGGGTTGAGCTCAGTTGTTTGGGGATCATAGCAAAGGGATGTCGGATAAGTAGGGTGCAGATAGGAAACAGAAAAGGCATGTCTTATGCCATTTAAACAGTTCAAACACAGAAGGATACCAGATGGCAAGGATCTCTATCTCTCTCTCTCTCTCTCTCTCTCTCTCATGTGGCACTACAATTTTTTATTACTAGGACTCACGAATTAAGAGAAACCAAATAATTGACTCACATAAAGCAAAAAATTAAGGAAAAATACTAATCAGTAAGCACAAATATAGGGTTTTAAAGTAGCAGACCAAACCATCTAGTTCAGCAGTCCAATAGCCAATGCTTTTGAAAGTAGCTCAAAGACTAGTAGTCTTTGGAATTTTGCAACATGTTTATTAATAACAAAATTTTCCAGAAGCATTTTTAAGGAGACTATGATAATTAATATAATATATGCATATATTAACGAATCTTATGTAACATTTGTATGTAACCAAGTAAATGCTGTTATCTTTGAAGGAGAAATAGTAGGCAGTAGGTAAATTGGCTTCCATGCTGCATTAAAATATATAAGTAGGGCCAAGTATGTCATAAATGGAACAATAAGACTAATTAACCTAAATATTATATAGTAATGCCATATAAATCAAATAAGTCACTAACTAAATAGACCAATTTTACATGACAGTTTATATCAGCATGATTTAATCATTTTTTCATTAAATTATCAACATATTTACCCAATCCAAATAAATATTTGATTAAAAATTAGTCAAAATATGTTACGTAAACTTCATATAACATTGGATCCATTTAATTGTTGACTCATTGTCTCTACATAACATTATTCAAGATTATAAGGATGAATTTAGGATATGGGAACTCGCACATAGCAGGCATAAGCTCTGCAAGAAACGCAATTGCTTTGGATTGTTTGTGCCAATTCGCCCGTTTTTCTACAGAGATTAAAAGAACCAAAAACCAACATGTAATCGCCCAATAAGAAAATAAAGTTAACTACCTATCATGACACGAGGAAGTAAGATAGTCCCTGCATTTGAAGAAAGATAATGGTAGACACACACACAAATACAAATACACACATACACACTACACATCCCATAAACATATTCCTTAACAGTTTGACCCATTTCAGGAGTTGAACCTTAACCATGTTTGACAGTTGTTTTTTAACTTTTAAGACCTTTGCATACCACCTAGATGACTTTCCCATCAAAAAAATTACCACATACGTAATGGGTCAGAAAAGAAAAGGGCAATAGGGTAATATAATTTTGTTACTAAAACAAACATTTGATGTGGTACAAGAAATTAACATCAACAATCTGGGGAAACTTAACAAGGATTTTGCAATTATATGCATATGACTAATGCGCGCGAAGAGGAAATTCTGAATAATTAAAGGAAGGGAATTACCGTATGGGGTCTGCATTTGCAGATGGTAGTGTAACGCGACCCTTCTTTTCTCGCGCTCTATAACTGTTCGAAGAAATGCCTCATTGATTTTGCTAGCTTTCTTTTCAGGATGTATTTTGTCAATTTTAGACAGAGGATAGGCTTTTCGGTCTGACTCTGAGGACTCAAATTCGCCAAGAAGTGACCATGGTCGTACCAGCTCGCGGCTGCAACCGTCCCGACATCAAATCATTAAGTGGTCCAAATATAATGAAATATAAGTGCCATGGTTTTACAAATCTAATCTGTGAACAATTATACATTTACGTATATAAGCAAATATTATTCGACAGTTAATAACGTTATTTAATATAATAAAATATTCTGATTTATTTAATTATTTTTTTGATTTCATTATCATTATCCGGAATCATATTTTTACTAATTTAGTTTAAAAATTTATGAGACCTCTATTTAAGAGATGTCTCTCTTAGTATAGTTTTTTTTTTTTCTAAGCTTTTAATTCAAAATTTAGGAATCTAACACCTTATTCCACTAAATCGACTGTTTGTTGATTAATTTATTTAATTATATTATAGTAAAAATGTAACTCTATTATATAGTTTTGAATTTACGAAATTTTCAATAAATTTTTTTTTTAAATAGCAAACTAACAAACATTTCAATCAAAGCAAATTACCTTGATTTGGCTAAAAGGTACTATTACTTGTCAATATGGGTTGAGCCAGCTGCCTAGCCCGTGTCAAGGATAATATTACGGGTTTCAATCCCAAGTGAGAGCTGTCAAGAGAGAAAAAGGGTTATCACGGACCGTGAAGAATCGAGAGTGAAAATAGTCCGTGGACCTCTGGTTTCTCAAGGGGTGAAAAATGTTACAAGTTCTATATTAGATGCACAAAGAAATCATACTTAAGTCCAACACACTTTTTTACTTAACAGATCGATCTTTTGAATTGAATTCTTTTATTGGGTTTGTGTCTACCATATTGTTTCACAACAGATCAATGTGGCGAGAACACATTTGGTCTTTTTTTTTTTGGTAAGGGCATTTGGTCAATTTTGAAATTTTGGTGAAAATCTGTCTTTAGATATAGGCCCAGCCCATTTTTAGTAGTGGGCTCAGCCCATTTATGTTATTAGGCTTGGTCTAAGGGAATTTGGCCCAACTATGCCCACTCAAATTAAAACTGTTCATTTAAGTTAGGCCTGCATCTGGCCGAAGTCCAAGCCATGCCCATGGAATTTCCCTCATGCTATTTTTTTTTTGGTGAAAATTTCCCTCATGCTATCATGAACTCACGATGGACTGAGGCGCCAAAATAGACATACCAACGAATCTGACAAAAAGGTAATGTTATCATAATCTTATATCAATCTACTTTAAAATTATGGTTTAATTGATTTAACTATGAAACAACGTAATCGAACATTGATATTTTAATAATAATTAAAAAATACATAAATTTAATTTTTAAAACAAATATATATATTAATTCCATATGATGAATAGAAGGAGAAGGAGAATCAGGAATTGGGAAACAAAAACGAACCGCCACATATGCTATTGTTGTCTTATAATAATTGGGAAGCTGTGATGTTCCTAAGTTTCACAATTACAGCACATCTTGAGCACCGCGAACTCCAACTGAGAAAGAGAGAGACCGGTCAACTCAGAATCCTCCTCTAAAAAGCTTAAAATTGCATTTGGAGGTATCATTGCAGTTAACGGTAAAAAGGAATGCTGTTGAACCGCGGATCAAACGGATTTATTCAAAGAACTACGGTTATTCCGTGTTAATTTACGATTCGATTATTTAAATCAGATTTTATTAATAGTTTCACCGTAATCCAATTATAATACAATACGATTTTAATAATATTGTAAAAAGAAAACGTCTCCAAATCTGATAATTTCTTTTTTTGATATTATATCAATCAGTATTACTAATTAGGTTCGAGTACTTATCGGGGTCAAGAATAATTCTTTCGATATAATTTTTTTATTTCCGAATTTTAACATATGCATGGTTGGATAACCCCATCACCATGGCGCTTCCGGTTACCAATCCAAATATTCATATTGTGTTTTGGGATTATTCTATTTTCGAAATATTGATATCCATAGAATTAACGGTCGATAGATTGGCATTTATTATTCTATTACCTTATGCAGCCACTAATTCAATCGATATCAATATCACGGGTTGTAAATGATCCCATTTTAATTAGGTTGATTTCATCACGTAATTATAAATTTAATTAAAAGGGGTTTTATCTGCCCATCCTGCAAGAAAAAGTAAACTTGCCTTCTAGTTTTTGTGAACCAAAATTTGTGTAGATTTTTTGTTGGGGTATGGTGACTAATGGGTGTGGAGGGGTCATGCAGGAGTGAGAGTCATACATTACACGACTTATCCTCCACAGAAACCATTGCATTTGCCTTACATTCTCATCCACCCAATTGATAATCCACTCGAACTCATAAACACTCAAATAACTCAAAACCAGATCTTTCCCACCTTGTTTTTCCCAAGTCACTTCCTCAAATTTTTTCTAGAGACCAAAAACAATGGCTGCTGCAGTAAGTGCCGCAGTCTCTCTCCCATCCTCAAAATCATCTTCTCTTCCATCCAGAACAACCTCAATTGTAGCACCTGAAAGAATCAGCCTAAAGAAGGTAAAAACCCTACATTTAATGAATTTCTATTTAATGTTTTATAATTTGAGGATGTTATTGAGTATTGGGCATTTTTTGTTTTTGTGGGTTAAGGTTCCATTGCACTATAGAAATGTATCTGGCAGTGGGAAAATGGTTTCTATTAGAGCCCAGGTCACAACTGAGGCTCCTGCTAAGGTTGAGAAGGAATCTAAGAAAATGGAGGAAGGTGTTGTTGTTAATAAGTTTAAGCCAAAGACACCATACATTGGTAGATGTCTTCTCAACACTAAGATCACTGGAGATGATGCTCCTGGTGAGACATGGCACATGGTCTTCAGCACTGAGGGTATGCTTTTCTCTCCATTCTTCTCCAATTACCAAATGGTTATGTTTTCTTTTTTCGGGAAATACTTTTATCCTAGAAATAATATAATAATCATGAAGTGTACCAGAATTCAAATTTTAGGAATATTGAAACATTAGGATCGTTATCATAAAAAGTCGTGTCAAAAATTTTGCTCGATATCAGTGTGAGATTGTTTCTCAATTATTAGATTGTGTTTATTGGTTGAATTGTATAGGAGAGGTGCCTTATAGAGAAGGGCAATCAATTGGAGTCATCGCAGATGGTGTTGACAAGAATGGAAAGCCTCACAAGTTGAGGCTTTACTCTATTGCTAGCAGTGCTCTTGGTGACTTTGGGGACTCCAAAACTGTAAGGCTTTCATTCCGTATACTATCTGATTGACATTGGGACTTATATGATATAAATAATTCTTGTATTTGATTCAGTTTGTTCATGCAGGTCTCATTGTGTGTGAAGAGACTGGTTTATACAAATGAAAAGGGAGAACTAGTAAAGGGAGTTTGCTCAAATTTCTTGTGTAAGGAATCTCTACATATGGGAAATAATCAATGTTCTTTAAAGTTATGAACATGAAGAAGCCTAGTTATTTAACCTCGTTCCCAAATTTCTCTTTTTTGTCAGGTGATTTGAAGCCCGGTGCTGAAGTCAAGATCACAGGACCTGTTGGCAAAGAAATGCTTATGCCCAAAGACCCAAATGCCACCATTATAATGGTATAGCTCATTCATTAGATTCTCTCTATTTCCAAGGAAATAAAATACGTGGCCATGATAGGATTGGATATATGTGCTGATCTATGTTGCACCACTTACGAACTTATAATCATGTAAAATTTGTTATAACTTCTCTCATGTCACTGTATCTCTGTCTGTATCGTCTCGTGATTCTGAATTGCTAAAATGTTCAATTTCAGCTTGCAACTGGGACTGGAATTGCTCCTTTTCGCTCATTCTTGTGGAAGATGTTCTTTGAGAAGCATGATGACTACAAGGTATAATTATTTGATAATTTTAGTACCTTTGATTCTATCTTACATTTTACAAATTAATTTGTCATTGAATAAGTAGGATTTTTTTTCAATTGTTTGTAGTTCAATGGTTTGGCATGGCTCTTCTTGGGTGTTCCCACAAGTAGCTCACTGCTTTACAAAGAGGTCAGCCAAAGCAAAAAAGGATTCTCTGCACTGTTTTTCCTCATCTGCTTTGATGACGCTGTTGCTTCAAACTGATTCTGCAGGAATTTGAGAAAATGAAGGAGAAAGCACCCGAAAAATTCAGGCTTGACTTTGCGGTGAGCAGAGAGCAAACTAATGAAAAGGGTGAGAAAATGTACATCCAAACTCGGATGGCTCAGTACGCGGAGGAGCTATGGGAGTTGCTCAAGAAGGACAACACCTACGTCTATATGTGCGGTCTCAAGGGAATGGAAAAGGGTATTGATGACATTATGGTTTCACTAGCTGCAAGAGATGGTAAGAGGGATGTAATTTAAGCAATCTATTTGAATTGCCCAAGGCTGGTGCTATAGTATCCTCAATTCTACATCTTTTGCGTGCCTTGTGTTTTCAGGCATTGATTGGGTGGAATACAAGAGGCAATTGAAGAAGGCAGAGCAGTGGAATGTAGAAGTCTATTAATGGATGTCACTTCTGTACAAACATCTTCTACTCTTCCTTTTTTCTGTGGAAGCAAAGTACTGCTTGCTTGATTTTTCATCTGCAGTTTGTAGATAGATAAACCCACCCCCACTCCATTGTATTCTTATGGCTCCTTTTGAGATTTTTACCAGACAGATCAAGGGATCTTACCATATACTAGAACACACCTTTGTTCTCTTGCTTGGCATTGGCATTGCATTGATCTCTACCACTACCTGCACACTGCACTTTAATGTTGATCAACTTGACTGCCTACACAGATAAGTTGCCTTACATACTGTGAATAATGTTGTCATGTCCGCATGTTTGAGGCAAATGCTTTTCTTACTTCAGCTTATTTAGTTGCTTTGTCCATGGTTGGGATGGGACAATTTTTTTTTTTTTTTTTTTTTTGGGTGAATCGTGCTATTTTTCATTGGCCAAGAAATCTGATCATTTTATTATCATCGTCTGATGAGAAAGGGGGATGGGGAGATAGGGAAAGGATGGGAAAGGGAGGGAAAAGAAGATAAAATTAAAATTCACATTTGATAACAAAATATGTGGTGGGAAAGAGAGGAAAAAAAAATAAAAATAAAAAATCACATTTATTTAGACGAGAGAAATGAAGGAAATATAATAAAAAAGTGTACAAATTTATTACTTTATCATTTTTATTGTTTTATTAAATTTTTTAAAAATAAATGACATAAAAGTAAATTTAATATTTATAATTTAAAAAAAAAAATCCCTTCTCCAAAATCTACCAATTTGATGGAATTGAAAAATTGAGTTTGGAGATTTCATAGAAATCCTTTATCTCCCTTCCCTCCAATTAATCGTTTTGTCAAACATGATTGGATTCTCTAAAAACTCTCCCGCTCCCTCCCTTTCCCACAAAAATTCTTTATTCAAACGGATCGTAAGAGTCTGTAATTCTAAGACGACAACTCTACTGATGAATAATAATATTAAAACAAATTATGATTAGATTATAAAAATATTATTTATTTCTCTCTTATTGCATTCCGCGAAGTTTATTAGGCAGAAGGATTGAAAACATGCCACCAAAATTTTCATACAACCATAGCTCACATTGCTATTGAATCGAATTAAAAAGTTTTTAGATTTAACTTGCTTGAAATTAATATATTATTATTAGTATTATTACTATTATTATTAATGTTGTTGTTTTTTTTAAAAAAATTATTATATACTTTTGCCCAATATTTGAGATGTAAATCCATACAAACTCATACGAAAATAGGAAACATATATAACAAAAAATTACATTAATACCAAAAAGAAAAAAATGCAATATTAATTTTGAGACAAAATCAGAGCCATTTTTTTTATAATTAGTTTATGATGTAAAAAAATAAAATAATAGAAAACCACCATAATTAAATACTTTTAGAAATATTTTTTTGCTAAAAAATATTACATTAATAAAAAAGAAAAAAAATAAGAAGAAATTGGAGAGAAAAATCTTAGAAATTTAAAAGTAGTGGGAAAAAGGAAGTATATAAGAAATAGGAAATCAAATATGTCTAAAACACAAAATAGAAATTATGCTACGGTACCCTTTTTCTCCTTGTATATTATAATTTCGACCCCCCAAATCAGATTAACGCGCACAAGGACAAGACGATATCCATTAGGGTTTGATAGAGAGGGGGAGAGAGATGGCGCAGGAAGCGAGATTGACAGGTGTGGTAAGATGGTTCAACGATCAGAAGGGTTTCGGATTCATCCAACCAGATGACAAAGGCGAAGATCTGTTCGTTCATCAAGCTTCGATTAAATCGGACGGTTATCGTACCCTCCACGAAGGCGACGCAGTTGAGTATCTGATCGAGATGGGCAAGGACGGCAAAGTTCGCGCCATTGATGTCACCGGACCCAACGGTGCTCCCTTACAGGGTAACAGCAACCGGAGAGACAGTTACGGCGGTTCTCGCCGCGGCGGCGGCTATGGATTCCCAAGGAACAGCGGCGGAGGAGGCGGTTATGGCGTTTACAACGGAAGGAATGGTGGCGGGAGAAGCGGTTTTGGTGGTGGTGGCGGCGGCGGCTGCTATAGCTGTGGACAGCCGGGGCATTTAGCGAAGGAGTGTCCGGAAGGTGGCAGAGGCGGCAGTGTCGGCGGCGGAGCGTGTTATAACTGCGGTGGTCATGGGCATCTGGCGAGGCACTGTATCCAAGGCAGCGTTGGCGGTGGCGGTGGCGGTGGCGGTGGCGGTTGTTTCAATTGCGGTGAATATGGGCATATGGCCAAGAACTGTCCCCGTGAGGGTAGCGGCGGCGCTGGAGGGAGGTTTTCAAACAGCGGTGGTGATTGCTATACTTGTGGGAACCCAGGGCATTTTGCAAGAGACTGCCCTAACAACGAGATCAACTCTTGATTTGGACAGAGTGTAATTGCCTGGCTCTCTGTCTCTCACTCTCTCTCTTATGGTTTATCTTTTTGGCGGGGTTTATAGTTTTTTTTTTTTTTGGTGATGATCATGGAATATCGGTTTTAATTTTTTCTGAGGTTCTTTTTTTTTTTTTTTTTTTTTTTCTGTTCTTCTGAAGCTTCTGTTCTCAAAGTGCCAATGTACACATCTGGTGCTGCGCTTTGGTTAATGAATTTAGGGTTCTCTGCTTTTGTTCTTTAATGTTCTGGCAATTTTTAATTGATCTTGGTATGAATTTCTTGATTCCTCTTTCTGGGTTTTGCTTGATAATTGCTCATGCTTATGCAGATTGTTGAATTTCTCGATTTGTGCCTGACATCCTTGCACGGGGGCCATGCTAATCTTTATTTTATCTCCTGCATTGGATTTAGAAACTTTTTTGGCATGGAGGATGATGCGTTGACGATGGCTTAATCTATCTTAGTACTAATATAGAGTAGTAATCAGTAGACGGTAGTCAATTCTTAATGGTATATTCTTTGAAGTTATTGGTCTTAACATATCTTGATTAGAGTGATGGCATTAAGAGTTGTTTGGAGAAAAATTGGAGAATTGGTTGTTGTTAAGGGGTGAAGTGGAGCTTGTAGGTCTGGTTAAAAATAGTTGTGTCCTTGTTTTGAAGCTGAAGAGTCTTACCCTTTGAATTTCCTAAGTGGGGAGGTGGGTATGAAGAGTTCGTATGAAGTTTTCTATCTTTGCTTGTTAATAAGAGGACCTTGTTTGATCAAAGGTGAAATCTTCTTAGGTTTTGGCCTTTTCTTTCTTTCTTCTCTCTCTCTCTCTCTCGCTCTCTCTCTCTCTCTCTCTCGTGAGAAGGGGGGGTTGTTTCGCAGTTCCCCTCAACTCAAACAAGGAATAAGCCCTTTATTCTACTTGTAAGTGTTTGGTACTACTTATTTATTTATTTATTTTTGTGGAAAAAAAAAAGTAGTGCCAAACACTTACAAGTAGAATAAAGGGCTTATTCCTTGGTACTACTTATGAATAGGTCAAGAAGATCACTGCCCTATCCTGCTCTATTGCCGGTTAGAGATTTTCTTTGCATGGAGAAAATGTGTGCATTATGAGGTTGTGTTTGGTGATGGATGATGGACTTGCTGGTTGCAGTGTTTTGCCCGAAAAGCCTGTGGTGGTGTCTTTTATAATTCAGATTAAAAGGTGATAATGAAGGTAGGGTTGCTTGATTTGATCGTCCCTCTTACAATGGTCAAGTTGGTAGATGCTATGCTGTGGTTGTCTGGTATGTGTTTTGGAGTGTGTCGATCATAGATTTGAGGCGACAGAAGAGGAAAGACAAGTACAGGGTGTCGATTTGAGGGAAGGCTTGTCATATTGTAAGCCTTAGGTCACATTGGACCTCAGGGTATGGTTGCCACGATGCCCATGCGTTTATACATGGGCCGCCAATTCTCTTTTTCCAGACTGATTTTATAATCTTTTTTTGGGGGCGGGGGGGGGGGGGGGGTGGTGTTTTATCTTGAGACTATTATGTTTGTTGCCTTTACACTTAAAAGGCTCCTGTACTCTTCTCTTGGACTGCATCTGTAATGTTTCCTGTTGTAGGGACATATTTTTCGGAATGTTTTTGTTTGTCGATCACATACTGCACGGCAGTGGACTTCCCAAGCACCATACTTGATGCGTTAGCTATGGCACTGCAGATATGCGCAACGCTCTGCAGTTGGGCAATGTTAGTGTTCCAGGTCTATTGAAGATATTGCCTTGTGGGCATTTTGGAGAGCCATGAAAATGTCAGGCGCACAGTATGAATATCTCGACTTGACCGACGCTCATGTCTGCTAAAATGTATTCAGACCCTTTTGCTCTTTACTGCCTGGAGGTTACCTTAACCATGTCTAATAATGTCATAGTCAGTATAGTCAGTTACACGTTGGAAGTTGAATTTTCATGATCGACATTCCACGGAACCTTATCCACCGATGACTATGCTTCTTCTAAATTGTTATTTAATTCTAATTGGGCGTCGCTTTTTTTGAGTTCAAACAAGCTATTTCCATTCTCCTGCGACCTGACCATTCATTCTGCTCAATCGCCGCCGTTGAAATCTCAAACTTTATGCTCTTTAATATATTCTTCTTTTTGCTTTTCTTTCCTTAAACTACGTTATGTTCATAACATTGTCAAAGTTTACAAAGTTAATTTTTGTTGGGGTGGTTGTGTGACGCTAGGATCTCTGAATTGGTGTTCTTGAAACGAGAAAAAAATACCAAAATCGTGCCTCCAATTTGAATTTTGAAAACAGAATTGGGCCTGGCAGTTGGTACACTGGAATAGCCTAAATAGGGTCATCTAAGGTAACGACAACAGAGACTGACATCACATTGTTGCCGGACGGAACTCTTTTTATTTTTTTTCAAGTGAATTGTTTACCACCGACGGTCCGATTTCTTGTGACTAATTCGACTTACATTCGGACGGAATTCAATATCCCTTCTTAAAATCGAAGAGGGAAACCGAAGTTGCAAGCATTCATAATCCAATCCCATAATTTCATCCTCTCTCTCTCTCTCTCTCTCTCTCTCTCTCTCTCTTTCTCTCTCTCGGGTCAACCGACCTGTAGCAGCCTTTAATATACCCACGTGAGAGTATTCACTCCGTCCAAAACTCCTATATAAACTTTCCACCTCCCTCCCATTTCTATTCCCATTCCCATTCCCTCGCTCTTTCTATTCACCTCTCTCTCTCTCTCTCTCTCTCTCTCCCCAAATGGCCAAGTACCAAATCTCTCTCTCTTTCCTCTCTCTTACATTCAACATCGTTCCTTTCTTCTTCACATTAGCAACATCAACATCCACATTCACATTCACAAACCAATGCTCCTACACTATATGGCCAGGTATCCTCTCCAACGCAGGCACCACCCAACTCTCCACCACGGGCTTCTCTCTCGGCCCGGCCCAATCCACAACCCTCTCTGTGCCAACCTCCTGGTCGGGCCGCTTATGGGCCCGGACCTACTGCACCCAAGACTCCACCACAGGCAAATTCACCTGCCTCACCGGCGACTGTGGCACCGGCACCCTCGAATGCTCCGGAAACGGCGCCAACCCACCTGCCACCCTCGCAGAATTCACCCTCAACGGCGCCGGTGGCCTTGATTTCTACGACGTAAGCCTTGTGGACGGCTACAATCTCCCCATGATGATAACTCCAGAGGGAGGAACGGGAGGGAATTGCAGTACAACAGGTTGTGCCGTCGACGTGAACCTCGGATGTCCTACAGAGCTCAGAGTCATGAGTACGAGTACCAGTTCGAGTGGTGACGACGTTGTTGTCGCTTGTAAAAGTGCTTGTGAAGCATTTGGAGATCCGCAGTATTGCTGTACCGATCAGTATTCGAGTTCTGCGACATGTAAACCTACGGCGTACTCGGAGTCTTTCAAAAGTGCTTGTCCGAGAGCTTATAGTTAT
This sequence comes from Dillenia suffruticosa, assembly GCA_033439265.1. Lineage (NCBI taxonomy): Eukaryota > Viridiplantae > Streptophyta > Magnoliopsida > Dilleniales > Dilleniaceae > Dillenia > Dillenia suffruticosa. Next base: position 731,364 of record JAVTVX010000012.1, on the reverse strand, counting down.
GCCTATGACGATGGGACTAGCACGTTTACATGTGCTAATGCCAACTATGTCATCACCTTCTGCCCTCCTTCCTCTGGGTATGTTGCTTTTCATGTTTGATTTTGATTTGTTCACTTGTTTCAAGGTTTGATTCATTGAGTTATTAACACAATACTAGATAGTTTAAATGAATGATCGACTAAATCGATGAAAATTCATCTGACATGTAAATATATATTAATTTATTTTTAATTAAATTATTACTATATTTTTACTAATTCAAATAAATATTTAATTGAAAATTTTTCAAATTAATTAAAAGATATTCTCCCAATGATGTTTTCTTGTTGGATTGCTTTCACAAAGTGTAAAAGGCAAGCTAAATTATTCAAATTTGGGATACAATCAAAAAACAAAACGGCAAATAATATATGATGAGAAATTTGTTCAGAGTTTGACAATTAGGAAAATCAGCGCACCACTCCAAATAGAGTATTGTTTGACTGCCCTTCCATCTCCAATTTCCTAAACATGCTTCTCCAAATTTAAAAACTTCATGGTATATTAAATTCATCTTTGACAATTTTGATAATCTAGTTGCGTATTTCTCACTTATGCCCAGATATTTTTTTAGAGTTAAATTACTTTGAAAATATATTACGACATATTGATATTATTTTATTCTGTAAAAAGTAATATTATACAGATTAAATAAGTGAAAGATTAAAAATAGATTGAATTCTATAACGCGATTTGTATCGGTAAAAATTCAGAAGCTTTCGTACTGAAATAAAAATATTGGGGTAGAATTCATTTCTTTTGATTTTTAATTTATTTTTGTGATATTGTTCTTTTGAAAAAATAGTTTTTTCATTTTATATTTTAATTTGGGTTCTCTAGTTGGGAAGCCATGTTTGGAATTCAAAATTGACCAATTATCTAGTATAGTCCTCTCCCATGTGGAATTAAAATTGGGACACCCTCGATCAAAGGGTAGGTAAGAATCGATCACGATTTAGTCATTTGTATTTCTGTGGTTTGGTCTTATCTTAAAGATCAGAGTTGACCAATTACATGATAAATTAATGTTGTACTAACGTAACGACTTTGGTCGGTGGTTTGTCCAGGCAGAAATTGTTGGGAGATCAGACCCCGGCTGCCGACGCAGCTAACACAAACTCCTCCACAGCGTCTTACTCAAGAGCGTCACCTGCCGTCACGTTTCCTTCTCTTTTGTTACTTGTCCTTGTTCTCTCTCTGCACCTCATTTGGCATTTACAATCTCAACAATATTGAAGCCCCTCCACTCCCCCCCCCCTCTCTCTTGATTGGTTATTCAAGGTGAAGGACTAATACCATCCGATTAAAAAAAAAAATTATTAACTGAAATGAGAAAGGCAAGAAAAAGGCAATAAGGGTATTGTTCCTTCTCATTTTAGTTATTAATTTGTTCAATTGAAACAATAATTTGAATAATACAGTATTTAAAAAATAAAATAGTTTCACCTATTTACGATAAATAGTATATTTTGCAATATCAGCCAGAATTGGGAAGCTAGTGGTGCACTTTTTGTGCGGAACTGACCAGATCCAATGCTAGAGGTCAAGGGTTGATGTCACCGGCGGTCACCGTCCTGCAGTGGCCGGCATTTTAGGCGGCTCTCGGTGGACTTATTTGGGAACTGATCATTGGCTTGTCCACAATTTTGGAATATTAGTACCCTAACTTTCTTGATGAAGACAGGTTTTTTAGTAGTAAAAGAATACAAGCAAGAAGATTGAATCATGTTGCACGTCTTTGATAAATGAGGAGGCATGGACAAAGATGGGTCGTCATATGTGACATGTTGATTACTTTTTTTTTTTAATTATTATTATTATTTAGGACCCTTTAGGGTTTTAATCATGATAGGTCAGAAATTAATGTAAACAATGTTTCAGATTGTGATTCTGTAACCTATGCCAGTTGATGCCAACTATATTAAGTGGGTTCTTCTTTACTTTATTTACAATTTTTTATGCTGATTTCCTTTGTTTTCTCACTTCTTGACCACCTGGTGTGAATTCTTCCCTCTTGAATCAGTGAAGCCAATTTTTTTTTTTTTTAATTGTAGATCCGATTAAATCTAATTTGAGATAAATTAAACCCTTAAGAGACAAATGTTTTTTGATACCTTATTTCTCCATATACAATACTCGAACATGAGATCTTAAAAGGTATTAGTGTACGGCTATTGGAAGAATTAGACATTGGTATAAAATAAGTGTATTAAATAAAGATATTGAGCAAATTTTGGATACATCAAATTTTAGTGTAAGTATATCACATTTTATGGTCGTTTTGATACTATAGTCAAATTATGATGGAGGGACACTTACAAATTAAGGAGGGAACAGAGACACCTGGGCCAGACAATGGATCGAACAGTGTTCCTCACTTTCACGTGGCCCATAGGCCCGTTTCTCAAATACAGGTAGGGGGAGAGAGAGAGAGAGAATAATAAAATAAAAAATGGAGGAATTTTAGCAAATGGTACACCCAAGTTCCTAATATATGATAGTATACTGCTAACATATACTGATATTTATTTCAAGATTATTAAAATTTTAATAGAGTTATAGCGAAGGAACTCATATAATTTATTATAGTTTAAATTCAGAATCATACCACACAAAAAACTCGTGTAGTAGTGATTAACCGATCTAATAATGCAAGAGAATGTAGATCATATAGTAGTAGTAAATAATTCGAAGAAGATAAGAAGGATCTCTATTGAAAGATAAAAAGGATTCAGAAGTGCATTGGGCATTTACATGTACATAAGATAAGGCATTAATAAAAGCAACTTCACACCAAAAAAGAAGGGGAAAAAAATTTAGCTTTTTTTTTTTTTCTTATCATGACTGGCTAGGCTACCAATTCAATATCTGAGATCTTATCTCGATTAATCTGGGTTATAGGGCCCAATTGAGGAACAGGTCTTTTAGTACTGATTTTTTTGTTTCTATGGAGATCAAACTTCCGATCATGTTTAAGAAATATCATTTTCTGAATCAATTGAGTTATATTAGACGTTGAATAAAAAATTCAGCTTTGTCCGCCCTGCCCGTGATGGCTTTCTTATTCCTGGTCATGTTCTCACTTCCTCACGGTATTCGTGGAGAAACAAAATTTTCCATTTCCAGTTATAATTTATTTCACGCCGCAACTTCCGCGTTCTTACGTTCATAGAGGAACAAACCCTTTTTGGTACCGATGATCTCCTTGGCATCAAAATCTAGGTGGTCCCTCGATTAGAATTGTATACGATTGTCGGTCAAATGGAGGGGGAGTTTGATTTGTATTCGAGATTCATAATTTCATTCAAAATAAAAGTTCTTGGTATGAGTTTCATAAAAGCTTGATTTTTATTTGAATTTTATAAATTTTTTATTTTGGGGGTTTCACTCTAAAATTTTTATTTCTATTTCATTAATCCAAACTATTCATATGGATTTCAATCCGATTCTTGATTTCTACTCTCTTTAACCAAAACATCCTTTGAAAATTATTTATCAAGATATATTATATCAAGATAAATATATCTACAATTTTAGAACCTATTGATTATAATTTTTGGTGAGTTAAATAAATACATTTTCTTTTAAAAAATTTGGGAGGGGGGTTATTGGCCCCTTCTTCGCCCTGATTGTGAGATTCACACTAGTTAGTTGGATATTTGACTCTTGCTTAATGATATCTATATATGTTGTCCCTTTGGGGATATTCGATAATCGTATATGTTACGATCTTTAATTTAGTTTGAATATAATTTTAAATATGAGAAAAAAAAAAGGACTTATCACCAAATGTGGTATATGACATAAAAATTATGTGGTGCATAGACCAGTATTATAGTCACCTGTAGACATTTACAGAGCACGTGACCCATTGCCGACAAACTAAATATTCTCCGGAGAAATTAACCCCCCATGCCTTAGCATAAAAATTAATTGAAGGCACATGGGAAATACTTGGACATTTTTTTGGGCATGTGGTGTCAATTTGATACATTGTTCATGTTTTTCTCATGGGCATGTAGTCGAGAAGAGAACCTTTATTGTGTACTACGGGGACAGCAAGAGAAGGACAAGAGAATTGATTCTCAACTTTGTACATGTTAATGTTTGGTGTATATAGAAATGCAAGTCGACTTCCTACAATGAGTCGTTTGGAACTACATGAAAATGTCAACATTTGATTATCAAAGTCTGTTCAATAATTGCCGTTGATATTATCTCTGGTTATGAAATATTCGGTTTAAATCATATCTATAATTTTTTTTGAAAAAAATCCGCTGCCACAACTTTATTAAGGTAAAAAAAAATCATAACATTTATAAGCCATGTGAATGTGGGCGCATAATACTTTGCTTGCTTCTTGGCCAACCCATTTCACATTGATCAAAAAATACAATAATTTCTCATGAAAAACAAGATTGAGTCTTGAAAATTTCAAGTTCACTAAAATGGGGATGTTGAATGGCGAGGGTTCGTGGTCGGCTTTGGTACCAATGCATCAAGGCGCACTAAGTTCACATCAAACTTTATGAGGGATAAGATTATGCCGAGGTGAGTCCATAGCCCAGGACCAGGACCATCCACCCAAAGCCAAAATGGTTGGCTGGCTTTTCAATTCTCCCCATTTTTGCAAAAGTAATGACCAGTATTAACACACCAACTAGTCTTCGCTGGCTTCATTTTTTTGTATTATACTAACTAGTATTCGAATTCATAATTTGATTAATCCGATTCGAGTGATTATCAAATTCATTTTATATGTTGTTTTAGCTAGGCCTGACCCGTTGACTATGGGACGGACCAGTTTTGGCCCAAATTGGCCCATCTATTGAAGAAACACCAATTTTTTGGCATAAACCAACATTGTTATTCAATAACTATATTGGATTTGATTAAATCATTTAGAATCGGATTGAACTCTTAAAAAATAAAATTTTTTTAATATCTATTTATCACATATGACATTCGAATCCAAAATATTGCTTAAAGGGCCCTTGGACCAATTAAGATTGGTAGACGCTCTAATATTATATGACTTGATAAAAGAAAAACTCAGATGATAAAGTCACTTTTTAAAAAGTAATATAAATTTCACTCGGACACAATTTGCTACCAATTCTTTCTCCATTAATACGGTTTATTTATTTATTTTTTTGTTTTCACGCATCGATATTCGAGTTTTATCTTAATAATCCATTCCGAGTATTATGAGATCTATTGAGAAATTGATTTTCTTAAATTTTTTTTCTTTGTTTATAAAATTCGAATTCAAAATCTCTTATTAAGAGAATAAAATTTCTGATCATTTAATTTAAAAGAGTTTATTAATATATTTTATTTCTACCCTCACCAAAATCCAAATCCAAACCCATCCAAATTTGCGTGCAAAACATAACCTTAATAGTGTAGATGTTGCAGATTGAGGAATAGTGATTGGCTTAAACGCATTTGATCAAGAAACGAAACCATTGGATTCTGATTTTGCGGCTATTGGGCCCTCATGTTTAAAATTAGAATTGACGTTTTAATGTAAAAGTCTCCAAAATCCCAATAGATTTCATAATTAATACTAATCGTTTTGTCTCTTACCAACTACGAGGATGTTGGACTACAAAGTCATGTAAAGTTCTTCTCAACGTGGATGATAAAGTTTGCTTTAATTTTAAGTTTTAATTAAGCACGCAATCAATTAGCTTATACATAATTTTTAGAAGAGAATCGAACGATATGATCAAACGGTATTTTATATGATTTTAGTAATATTTTTAAAATTTTTAATAATTTTTAAGAATGTCTCGATTTTTTTTTTTTTTTGACATTTATTGAAATGATGCCAACATAATTTTCGAATTTATATGTATTAATGTTTTTCTTAAATTCTAAGAGAATGTGGTTGCCCTCCTCCCTTAGCCAGTATTTATTTGTACATGTTGTCTCAAAAGACATTTTCTAAAATACTTAGCTAGGCTCATTTATACCTTATTTATTCAATTCATGATTTTTTTTTTAAATAAATTATCTGTATCCGGTAAGTATATTGAAACTGATTAAATTTGATTTGATTCGGTTTGGACCCTCAAGGGCAAGATTCTTATGCACTAGTTTTTATTATACATAAAATTTGAATTCGAGATTTTATTAAGAGATATCAATATCCAACTATTACCGAATCAATTAGACTAATATGATTATATCCAAAACTCCAAATAGCTAGCATTTTCTTTACTTAACTTATGTATTTATTTTTGGCAACAAAGAGGGGGCAAAATTAGAATATGGAACCTTTATTAGAAGAAGATGAGTAAGGATTTCGAGCCATCTGTTACAATTTGAGTAAAAACTCTCTCATCGTTTTTTTTATTAACCAAAATCAACTTCCATTAATATAATTTGGTGTGTATTGCCCTAAAGGGGAGGATATGGACTCCAACTTTAGATTTCAGGTCCAAAAAAGTTTTTGATTCTATTAAGTATAATGATCTCAGTATTGAAATAATTTATATAAAAACATTATTATCACCCAACTATCAATAAAATAAATAATCTGGATATGACGAAACTAGATAAAAAGTCACTTTCCAATACACCATATCTTGATAAGGCAGAAAAAAAAATGCCATTCACCTCACTCTGTCTTCTTCATGTTTGCTTCTTGCATTGCAAGTCTCTAACCCTCCTTTGACCTTTACCTTATTCTTGTACGGCCTTGAATTATTTTTCTTAATCTTTCACTGCAAGTTTCTTCTTCCACTCTCCTTCTACAACAATTGTTAGATATTTATATAATATTCTGACTTTATTGAGACACCCTTTTGATCATTTTATCACATAATACAAGCCTTTAAGACTTTACGGACTAAAAATATTAAAAAAAAATGTGGACATATCATCAAAAAGCACCAAGGAACAATGGGTTTTTCAAATACTTGTTAGAGAATTTTTCTAATATCAAAATGGGTATAGGTTCATAGTGGAGTGTGACAAAATACTTGGACGTAGAAAGCAAAATTTGCATAGGAGAAAAATAGAGAAAGGACCAAAAATACTTATCCATTTGGTGTAACTTTACACCAAAAGCACACACACCACATTGATGCCACAAAGGATGTTGATGGGAGTGTATTTGCATGGTGGTAACAAAGCAAAAGCACACACACAAAAACAACAAGCAAGAAAAGGGGAAAGGAGAAAAAAGGAACAAAGGAAGTGTGAATGGTTTGCTTATTGATACCTTATCACAAGTAGTGATTGGAAATGCTTGATAGGTCAAAAAGGATGATCATCAAACCTTTATTATATTGCGAAGATAAATTGCACATATAGTTGGCAATATCCTAGTCTATTTTATTCAGCTCCGCTAGTGCCATAGCAACTTTTAAAAAAAAAATCTTATACAAAGCCTCATTCATCAATAGACCCATTGTTCTAAAGCAACAAGGGCAATTTTGAGAAATGTTATTTCTAATGTAACCGGGTTAAAATTGAGAAATACTGAATGGAGAAAATAAATCGAGAATTAAATAGACTAAGTCTTTATTGTCCATATTAACAAAAATCAGAATATTTTAAATTTAAGTAATTTTGAATATATTTAAATATTTTTCAGACAAAGAAAAATTAAAATAGAACGATTAAATGGATTATCAAGTAAAATTTATTCAATTTAGTTTTCGACCCATGTTATTTCTCTCACATTGGTCGATAAATTTTGTGTTGGTATGAGTCATAATTAAGAAGTCTAAATGACTTCATCCAAATCAAAGTAAGTGGTCTCAATCTAACACAAAGAAAAGGAAGAGAACCAACAAGAATAGGAGAAGGATTGAGCAACCCCCATAACCATGTAAAAAACATATATACCTTATAACTTTTTAATATCACATTAATTTCCTTAATTGGGACTTTTAGTTTTAAAGGGTAGCCCCTGCCCTTTAAGTACAAGACCGTGGGGGTGTCCCACTTCAAAAGTAGAAAGGAAAAGACACTAAATCACATGGGGTTGAATAAGAACTGGTCACATTTTGAGCCTTCTTTGCATTAAAAGTTAGATAAGAGGATTCACATGCATGGGCATATTGGAAAGTTATAGGAGAGAAGATTTATACTTTTGCATGACTCATAAAAGGAAAAAATGTATATATCAGACATCATCCCACGTGGGATTGTTGGCCTAAATTAGGCTATTTGGGCTTATGATCTTTTCGTTTCTTTAGTAGTAGACAAAGCTCAAGGGAAACACAAATGAAGGTTTTGGAAGAATTAAAGGATCTCGTCTCACTTTCGGCTCCAAACACTCAAAACCTACTTAAGTTTGGGCTGCTAACCAAAACAAAGAGAGAAGAGGACAAATTTAAAAAAATAAAAGAACCTTGATTCCTTTCCTTAAGCACATGTATCAGCTCACCTCTCTCTCTTTCTCTCTCTCTCTCTCTCACTTCTCGATTAATTCATGAAAAAATTCTCTTAATATAATTTTTTTTTTAATTTTAATTTAAAATTTAATTTAAAAAATAATATTTTTATCTTCTAAATAGATAGTTCATTGATCTCTTTCGCTTGAGGCTTAGATAAAAAAAGAGTTTCATCTTTTTTATTCGATTTCGCTCGATTACATTCCTTTATATTAAAAAAAATGGTAGTACCCGCTTGTTTCGTAAAGCAATGCATCTCATCTTTCAATCACGTGCTCGAAGACCTACCACGCTTGTCATACACCTTCATGGTATTGGCATACTCCAGTCCAGGATTCGAGAGGATACAGAATACTTGCCGTCGCCGGTCAATCAGTGACGCTGGCTCACTTTTCAATTACGTCCTTGTAACGGCTTGTTTTTGCTTTCCACGGCAACCGTTAAGCCCACAAACGGTCGGGCCGCAATCAGTAAAATCATTATTTATTTATTTACGATGAATTATTAAAATATTAAAAAAACACCATATAATTTTCATAATCAGATCATACAAATAATTTTTTAATTAAATGTTAAAACTATAATTTTAAAATTATGAAATTAAATTTTCACTTAATTGAACGGTTATATTCAAATTTAATTAATTAATTAAAATTAAGTTATAAATTAATTTGTTCTTATAAAAATTTAATTATATAACTGAATTCAATGGGTTCAATAAAAAGATAAAGTTCTATTATACTCAAATGATTCAATTAAATAAACAATTTAAGCTAATCTTTTATTGAGATAATTTATGCATTGCTTATAAATAAGATGATTTATGTGTAACTTATTAAAATCTGAAAATTCTAATATAAAAAATGAAATTTAATTACGAGAGAAATACATTATATATCATGGCCCGATTAATCTCAATTATGTTTTAACTTCATAAAAAATTTATGAAAGTGGATTAGATTTTAACCACATACAAGAGTATAAAAAAAAAATCAAAAGCAAAAGTTTGCACCGAATAAAAACTTTATAATAAAAAATAAAATATAATATATATGAGGGAGGAGTATTATACTTTTTAGAAATATAAAAAATATTTAAAATTATATATTAAGTTCTTTCTTAATATAATATAAAAAATATTTAAATTTGTCTCTCAAATAATCGATTTCAAATATTTGGATTAAAATTTAATTTGTTTGTTCGTTCGTTTGTTTTCTTAATCTAATATTAGAATTATTTTAAAATATTATATATTTTGTTGGAATTAGATCTATTTCTATTACGTTTTATATAAAAGTTTTATATGTTTTGATTGGTAATTAAATTTTTTTAAATAAAAAATAAATTAATCTTTCAATATAATAATTTTAATATATATATTTGCCTCATTTTGAGTCGCGACAATTGCCATATTGTGGTGGCTGGTCCAATCGGCTACTGGGACAAAATTGCAGTTGCGAGGAATCTAACCCACTTAGACACGCAGCATCGTGCAACTGATAAGATTGGAGACACGTGTTGCATCGTCATCAAGTAAAGTCCAATCAGATTCGTCCTCGACATGCCCTTGGTTGACAATTGCGTCTCTTTACTTATTACCCGGCCGTTAACTACAAGACAAATACATGTATCTCTTTCTTAGTTTCAACATAATGCCAAGAGATGAAACCTTGTGTTACAACCCCGAGTTTAACTTATTTTCAGGTTATTGTTTATGCACTGGAGCCTTTGGGATTTCTTTTTCATCATGGGAAAGTGGTGGGAGTTAATCCAAGAGAAAGAATTTTGACCGTCTCACTGTGACCAGTGATGGAGAGCCTGATTGGTTGGTGGGAGTATGGTAAACCATCCCACTAAAGCAAGGCGATTTTCTTACTACAAATAGGAGTCTCAAGCAGATGATCACATTCCTCCACCCACCGCTCACCTCTCTCTTCATCCACTCCTTTCCCACAAGCGAAGAGAGAGAGAGAGAGAGAGGGTGTCCTGTTCCTTCAAGTTTATGGGTGGTACTGAACCCAAACAACTTCTTCTGCATTCTTCCTCTCTCACTGCTATTTACAAAGGCAATTAAAAAACCCAGTCTTGGATATTGTTTTCTCTCTCTCTCTTCTTCTCCAATGCACCACCACAACCCCCCTTTAACCAATAGTTTTTCCTTTCTTCACAAGACTCTCGACAACAAACCCACCAATACTCCCACTTCATAATCTACCCCAATTCACTCAATTTCTCCCCAAACCTTCCTAATTTCAATAAAAATCTTCTCATGGCTACTCTCTCTTCACACACTTCTAATACTACTATTTTGAGCATACTACTACTATTCATCGTTTGCAAAGGTAAAGGCGCTTTGATCACATCACAATCTTATTTATAAATCTCTCATATTATAGCTCACATTACTCATCAAATCTTTTTTTTAATTAGCGTGACAGTCTGTTCAATGACAGACAGAATTCCTCTATTCATTAATTGCCTAAATAAAAGAAATCACGACGGTAATTCAATCCATACTAAATGCAAAATAACATTTTTTTATTTTTTTATTTTTTTTCATTTTTTCTTTAGGTGTTTCGAGTACAACGTTTACATTTGTGAACAAGTGTGACTTCCTAGTCTGGCCAGGAATTCTGTCCAGTGCAGGCAGTCCAAAACTGGACTCAACCGGGTTCGAACTCCCAAAGGGAGCTTCGAGATCCTTCCAAGCCCCATCCGGGTGGTCGGGTCGGTTCTGGGGCAGAACCGGGTGCAACTTCGATGGCTTAGGCAAGGGAAGCTGCTCAACCGGCGATTGCGGGTCGGGTGAGATCCAGTGCAACGGAGCCGGAGCGAACCCACCCGCGACCCTGGCTGAGTTCACACTCGGGTCGGGTAGCAGCCGGGACTTTTATGACGTTAGCCTCGTGGACGGTTACAACTTACCGATGTTTGTTGAAGGGAGAGGAGAATCGGGTGAGTGCGAGACGACGGGATGCTACGTGGACCTCAACCTGCGGTGCCCGACGGAGCTGAAGACCGAGGGAGGTGGCGGGTGTAAAAGCGCGTGTGATGCATTTGGAAGTCCGGAGTACTGCTGTAGTGGCGCGTACAATACGGCGGCTACTTGTAAACCTTCGATGTACTCGCAGATATTCAAGTCGGCGTGTCCCAAGTCTTACAGTTACGCGTACGATGATGCCACGAGTACGTTTACGTGTATGGGCGCTGATTATACCGTCACATTTTGTCCTTCACCAAGGTTACTTTTATACATCTTCCTTTTTTCCTCTATCCTCTTTTTTAAAGTTTAAATATTTTATTTTTTTAAAAAGAAAATTAATATTAAAGAAATCTAAAATTTAATGATTTCGTCAAAATCCCCTTTTTAAAGTTTAAATGTCTTTTTTTTTTTAAAGAAAATAATATTAAAGAAATCTAGATTTTAATAATACGTAGAATTCTATGGTTAAATATGTTTGAATAAAAATAATATCAGGATAAATAATTTTTTAAAAAGTTCTCCTCTACTTTAATTTCTTGATAGATGATCTCTTAGAAGGTGATTTTTTTATTAAAATAATTAATTCATATCTGATATTAATATTAACTCTTATTAAATTTGATTTGAATTGAATTTAATTTTAAAATAAAACTCTTTCGATATTTATTTTTTCTATCTATAAAATTTAAATTTAAGGTTATGACGTTTGAGCACTAAATTCTGATGCAATTAGATATTAATGGAAAGCGTTATCGTTAATGACCATAGGAGAGAATATAATCCATAGAGGATGTGTTTAACTCTTTTATATTATAAAAAAAAAAAAAAAAAAAAAAAAAAAAAAAGCTAATTGCCAAGTAATACAAGTATCTTACATATGTTATAATGATTTGTAATTTTAATGTCATCGCTGTGTCTGTGCAGTGTAACTTCAAGGCAAACAGCACCTAAAACAACGGGGACAGAGGGGTCCGGGTCAGAAAACGGATCGGACTCGGGTTCAGTGGAGGCGGCGATGTTGGCAAACGGGTCATGGCTAGCAAATTTGGCTACCGCAGACTCCACCAGACCTCAACCAAGTTTAGTTCATCAATTTGCATTCATTGTTCTCGCTCTTGTCTCTCTCATCTTTTCTTTCTCTCACTTGTAGTCTCTCAAAGGTCACACAAAGACATGTCTTTTGTGTCGTGTGATCATGAAATGACCAAAATCAACATTGTTGCTCTTCCTCCTTTTTTAGAAAAAGCCATTTGGGTGTTTGACTAATTAGAAAAAGCTGAAAAGGCATTTTTAAAAGAAAAAAAAATGCAAAATTGGTAAATACCCACTTCCCAAATTCTACGAATTCGATGTTTTTTGTATACATAGAACGATGGTATAAAGTTTAATCTTTGTTTAATTCATTTGTGGAACTCTGGATTTTCTTCGTTGAAAATGTTGATGGCTCGTGGTACTTTGGGCCTAGGATCATTGCTTCGAAAAAAATAATAATAAAAATTAATGATCATTCAAGTAAGAGCTAAGTATATTGTTCGCATTCTTAAATAAAATTTTAAATAAAATTTTAAATTTAAATTTTATGTATGATTTGTTGTGATGCTATCCGATTTCTTTTTATTTTCTTGATCTTTTTCCATCAAAGTTTTGATATTTTCATTGATATCAAATATTTTCAATAGATTGTTAAATTTTTCATCAAGATTTGTTATAAAAGCGTCCAATTTTCTATTTTGTTTATCAATTTTCTGATTGATTTCATTCATTTTTTATATTAACCAGAGATGACTTCATTTGATTTCCATAGTCGATTCTTGCATTTGTTCTTCGAAGGCAAAGATTTGCTAAGAAATATAAACTCTGATACCAATTTGTAACAATTCAGAGAAAGAGAGAGATTAGGGAGAGAAGAAAGAGAAAGAGAGAGAGAGAGAGCTAGAGAGAGAAAGAGAGAGAATACAAGAAAAACAGAGAGATTTCATTATAATTTTATTATTTTTTCATTATATGTATTAGATTACTATTTATACCATTTGTACTAATTAATTTTATTAATTATTTAATTTTTCACCTAACTAACTAATAATCTCATAATTAACTATCAATTATTTTTATTAATCATGATTAATTATTAATTATTATGGTTAATATGAGCCTACATCATAGCGGTTGAATAATGGTGGGCGCATTGTCAGGCCGCTTTTCGTGAATCAGAAGCTTATTAGCTGTTATGGTGATATGGTTTTTCTTTTGCTTTCACAAGCTGTTTCTTAGAAGCAAAGGGAAAATGATCCAAAAGCAAGAAGTTGGTTATGTTAGATTAGCATCAATAAACAAGCTAGGCATAAATGCCCCCCCCGGCCCCCCCCCTCTCTCTCTCTCTCTCTCTCTGGGGTTGATTAATTGGTACGTTAGGTTACAGCTTGTGACAGTTAGGAAGGAATTACTGTGTGTGAGATTAATCATCGCAGATATCTAATCTTTTTAAGATTTTTGTCTTTTATTATGTCAAGACAGATATGAGAACCTTCCAACTTCTTCAAAATACCCTTGATATGACTTCTATGATTATATGATCTCTTCCCCCCCCCCCACCCAAAAAAAAGGGTTTATTTAAGAATGGACCCAGAGACATGAAGAAATGTTCAATATTTTGCGCTCTTTTGTCATTTTCACACCAACCTCAATCCATGGACTCCAACCATTAAATTCCCATCATTTGGCGTTTGCCCTACAACAATTCCCCTCACTAATTTATCTTTCTTTTCAAGTTATCATACCAAAACAGTACTCATGGAAGGATTTATCACTCAAGATTCAAGACTGCAATAGAAATAGAATTTGCTGGAGGTGGGTTAAACTTATAAAAAAAATATTTCTGTTAACTCAAATGGAATGGATTTACTGTATGATAATTTTGAATGATAAAATCTATAAAAAAACTATGCTCCAATGAGGGAAGATCCGACGTTTAAATTAAAGAACAGTTTTTGAAAGGAAAGAAATAAAGAGAGTCAGAGAACTTCGTATGCTTGTGTGCTTTGTGTAGATTTAGAAAACTTACATGAACGTTAAACATATTGAAACTAATATATTTTTCGTTTGTGTGAATCGTGTGCATACGAAATAATAAAATCATAATTTTCTTATGAGAGTATTTCAAGATTTCAGAAAATCAGAGTATAGGGTTCTCAAAAATTACGAAATATTATCCATTTGGGAAATCTGGATCGTCATGAAGAGTTTTTTTCTTATCGGCTACGATTGTAGATCTCTTTTTCATTTTCATAAAATTCTTCTCTTTTTTTAACAAAACAAATATTTTTAGTAAATTGGGTGACTTATACCGAGTGTCGAGAAGATCTAGAGACCGATTGATCAACATACTAAACTATCAGTTTTTACAAAGGATAATTGATCTACGAGTACCGATGGGATCTATTGACGTTCATGGCCCGACAAGCTTGGACCCACATGATTTATGTTATTTACCATCAGAATTGAAAATTGACAGGAGCTAATCCCAATTCTGACACTCTTCCCAGGTTATCATATACGAACTTAAGTGTACAATTAATGGGCTATAGTATCTTACCGAGATTCACAGTGGAGAGTAATTATACAGATCACCCCTTGTCAGGGAAAAAGAAAAAGAGAGCTCATGCTGTTCCAATCCATAATTTAATGGGGTCGAGTGGAAGAAGTGTTATGGTCCATGGAGATGAAGCTGAAATGGCCAAAATTCTATGATTTAGAGCTTTTAAGATGCTGCTTTCTGAATGAATTGAAAGAAGATTCTGAAACCAACTTTTTTTTTGGGGGCCCCGGGGGGGGGGGAGGGTGACCGGCCTAGCAACAAATGAAAAAAGAAACAAATCTGCTTTCCAAACGATGATAAGGGGGTGGACTCCATCCAAAAGTTTTTTGTGGTTGTCTTTGCATTCTAACTTTCTCAGACATCATCAAGTTGCAAAGAAGATTTAAGGATGGATGAAACATACAAAGAAGAATCACTAAATGCACCACATACAAAAAAAGTCCAAATATACATTGTTTTCTAAATCAAACCATCTGTCTGTTATGTGAATGCCTTGAATATGCATCTGTACTTGTCATATCCCAACACTCAGACAAATCAATAAACAAATAGACGGGCCAATGCAGAAGAAATGCTATTAGCATACATAATAGTTAACACTAAAGCCGTTCTTTACTATAACTTAAGGAAAGCTAGTGAAACATGTCTCCCATTCTCTGGAGAAAAGCTAGTTTACCTGATCCGAAGGGAATCTAATGGCTTCCTTTTGACGTCTTTTGTGCATCACCATCCCTTTGGTGGAGGGTTTTTGTTAACTCCTCGATGGCCACGAGAGCTTTCTATTGTGCAACAATACCACAATGAAGATAAGGATTCTTCTTGCACGTCAAAAGGTTGCAGTGCACTCTAACCTATATTAACTGCAAAAAACCAATGATTTAGATTTAATGTTAGATTAATCAAAACCAATAACCATACGGGTAACCTTTACAATTGTGAAGCCACAACTTAATGAGGTACTACAAAATGTATAAATCACAGCTGGTGTTAATTAGACCCAGCAGCTGAGTAGGCAATGACAAAGTTAATTTGGCAGCTACTTCTAAACAAAGGAATTCCCATTATCTAGGTTCATGACCAATAGCAACAACTTCCTCAAACCCTAAGTAACAAGGCAATACTCCAAAAACCCATATAACTTGTTAACAAAGATGCCTATCGAAATATAGCTTTTAAATGTTCAAGGTGACTCTAACCATCAAAGGATAACATTGATCTTTCTCATAGTTGGGCCAGAAGTCATAGCCAGTAAGCAGCTCTTGATGGCGCTTCCAAACTTCAGCATCATAGTTTATTGGTTTTAATATTGCCCATCGTGGGGCATTTGAGGGGTTATGGGATAACTTCCCATAACTCCCATTTTGATTTAATAACCTCTCCCCAATTAACCTATTGAATGTAACAAAAAATAAAAAGCTGTTCTTGATGTTCTTCTTTGAGAGAGAAAAACATAGAATGAGGGAATGAGAAATTTTCGTGAAGGAAAATTTCCCCGTCGCTAAAATTACCAGATTGAGGGTTGTGGCGTTGTGACACTGTGGTGGTGATTCGACTAACCTTGTGATCACCATCCCGACCGCGAAATCGGATTGAGGGACGTTCGATTGATCTTTTGGAGCCTCTACACATTCGAGATATTTATACCCTATATCCGATCTATATTTATTTTTCCGAAAATTGTTCGAATGCTTCCGCTGCATGTGAATCGAATCAATTAAATTCCAACATTGGTATCAGAGCATACGTTGGATTAGGAAAAATAAATTTTTCGGATTTAATTTTTCGAGTATAAAAATATAGGGTATAAAATTTGGGGTTCGGATCACGGATGAGTTTCGTGAATCTGAAAACACCACTGTGTTACCCATGATCTGTAGAACACGAAAACAATTTTTTCATAATTTTCTGAGCACGATCAGGCGAAGAAAATTCCGGTTGAAAGTTTCGGCCGTGAATAGTGACCGAACCACTCAACCCCAGATTTATCGAGTTTTAGGGCAAATCAATGCATGAAAATTATAGATCTGTATTCCTCGATTCATGCTCTTCGATTTGATATATATATTGAGTATTATTGTGGCCGGAAATTGAGGTTTCAAAATTGGCCGCGGAGGGCCGAAATTTTGAATCCAAAATACGTCGAGATTAGGGCTCGATTATTCCAAAAATCGAGTCAAGGATATTTGGAATAAATGGAATAAGAGATTTCATAAAAAAATCCGGCGAAAATAGATCCCAAAAATGTGTTTTTTGGATACCGGGTCGAAAGACCCGGATACAGAAATTTTCGGGTGAAGACGAAGAGGTCCGACCCGGGCGCGTGCAGCGCACGCGCCGTAAGGCGCGTCTGGCGCCTTGGAGATGGCGCGTGTTCTTCACGCGCTAAAGAGGAGCGTGAATGGGGTTTTCGGGTTGGATCTCGACCCGTTGACCGGGCGGTCGGGTCAAACCATGACCCGTTGACCGACCCCGGTCCAGACCCGGCTCGACACGGCTCGGCGCGTGAAGGCGCGTGAGCCTGGCGCCGAGACTGGGCGCGCGTGAGCCAAGCCACTCTTGGCTCGTGGAAGCGCGTGTAACGCGCGCCGCGACTGGGCGCGCGTGAGCCGAGCCGCGCCAGGCGCGTGGCAGCGCGTGTGAGGCGCGCCGCGAGTCTGGCGCGTGCTGGCGGCGCGTGGCGGCGCGTGGCGGCTCGTGGTGGCGCGTGGCGGCGCGTGGAACCTCCCGGCGGCAAGTTCGGTCGTCAAGAATTGAAATTTTTCAATTTTTTGAGGTTCCTACTTCCATAAGAGTGATTTTTTGTGGGTTTTTGTGTACGGAATCCTTATCCGAATGGTAAGATGCAATCTCGGATTGTGGTGTATGATGTCTGTTGATTCATACGCTCGTTTTGGGATTTGTATTCGAATTATTTGGGTCATGTTGATTCGAAGAGTGCACAAAATGTGAAAATAAGTATCACAGGTCACGAATATCTATTTGACTGTTTTTAAAATTGTCGTATTAGATCTTTGCAAGGAAGATAAAATTGAATGGTGATAATTACTTGATTTTCACTGGTAGATTCAATTTATCCTCGAGGAGTAATATCTAATTAAAATCCTGAGGCATGAGATAGTGGACTTTGGGGAATGTACCACACCTCAGACAGACGAGATTAGGGGACATCACGTGCATGGAAGAGGAATAATGGCCGAGTTTGGGCAATTCTCTTGAGTAGCATGCGTGATGATATGATCTCAGTTTATAAGCAATATCCTATAGTTTTATCGGTTAGGTTCACCCTATAAAGAGTATTGTGGTGCTCTTACAGATCCTGAGATAAGGATACTGACTTATAAGTGTAATAACTTATAACAAAAGGATTGATCATACGATGATGTAACATTCGATAAAAATGTCGAGTATGGTCGTAGAGTTGGGGAATGTGACCGAGCCCATTTCGGATATGTTTTCTTGTGCTGGATGCGATCCAGTTCTTTACCTGATTCATGAGAAATCATGAAAGTCTATTTCACATACGATGAAAGTATTCGTACTTTCACTAATGTGACTAAGCACAGTGAACTCGAGTAGGAGTACCTAGAGGCGAGTAGGCCATACTCGGGTCATGCTTATGCGGAGGAGTCGAGCAAGGACTCCTGTGGGACTCGAGATTTAGGTAAGAAGAAAACAACCGAGAAAATCGATGATATTAATGCGCAGCGAGAAAGAGTTGAATTTGACTAAGGTATAGTGTTACCTATAATAGATTTCGTCATTTCGCTCGTGAGTGCGACGAGTGAAAATTAACTCTTTCTTCTTTACGTAGTTTGAATAACTCTCTGTTTTCTCTCCTTCGTGGATTATGAACACGGGAGCAACCGACTACGTAGCTCGAGATAGGAGCGCGCTTATGTAGTTCCGCTCAGTGAGTCCTCGAGAAGGAGGATTTACATACTGAAACGGAGCGTTTGTCGACATCAGAGGAATTAGCACTTGCAACTTGGAGTTGCAAAGTTGCTAAACTCTGTACGTCATTTGCGTTTTGGATATTCGACGGAACTTGATTTCAGTTTAGGATATGCTCTATTTATTTGGAGATTTTATAATTTTCAATTTATTACGACAATACTTTGATTGGTTTTATATTGGTCCGTGAGGGACTATATGCACTCGAAGTGATTACTTTCAATGGTATTTCTTGTTATCCTCTTAGTGTGAGAGAGGATAAACCGGTTAGCAGTGAGTGGTCTGTAAGGCCCGCTAACCAGTCTTGCTTGAATGACAAACTTATAAGAAAACCATTCGACAATGCAATCAAGGCTGGGACTCTATTGCAGTCGGATCATTCCGACATCTATGGCCTTATGAACGTGAGAACCTGAGATGGTGTTGGGTACTCTAATACGTTCACAGACAATTACATGCATTTTGGTTACGTTGATCCGATCTCGCACAAGTCTGAGACATTGAGATGCTTCAGGAGGTTTACTAGCGAGATTGAGAATCAGTAAGACTTGAACGTGGAGACTCTCATAACCGAACGAGAGCGCGAGTATTTGTCTGAAGAACTTTCTTTCAAAAAGGGCATTGCGAAAAACTGACTATTCCTTGCTACTCAGTAGAGTAGAGTAGCTGTGAGAGAGGAATATGACTTTGTTTGAGACGGTGAGGTCGATCATGGCTCAAGCCAATTGACTCGTTTCCCATTGGGGAAATACGTTATTGGTTGCAGCCTACGTCCTCAATCGTGTTCTATAAAAGTCCGCGGTCAGTACTCCATATGAGCTTTGGACAAGGAGGCAGTCTTGACCTTAGCCATTTGAGATTATGGGGTTGTGTCGCGTATGTTCACTATTTTTCGCATTTACACGGTGAGTTAGGCCTGCGAGAAAAAGGATGTATTTCTATGAGGTACTCAGAACACACCAGGGGATTGTATCTAATGAACATACAGATGACACCCTAAACTCTATGAGCTATGAAAGCAATTGAGACTTTACCTTCTATGAGATGAATAAGCCTAGTGGTTGGCTAATCCCAGTGGCAGGACTCAAGAATCCATTATGGATCTAGGTCCGAGTGGGAGCGATTCATCTAGAGGTTAAAAAGGTTTCCCCTCCTCTTAAGAGTAGTCGAGGACGCGTACCTAACCGTCGCTTCCCGATTGAGGGAGAGGCTCTCAGTGTGACTCTTGAGGATTACGAGAAATCTTTTAACTGTCCAAGAGGTTCTTAGGGGTTCTGTGGAGAGCCATTGATTAAAGGCCATGGATAAAAGGAGTTGATGAGAATCAACAAGATCTAAGATCTAGTTAATTTGCCTGAGGGTAGTAGGGCCGTTGAGAACATGTGGGTTCTCAACATCAAGAAAAAGGCCGACGGATCGGTGTTGAGGTATAAGGCTTGTCTGATAACCATGGGTTACTCAAACTAAGGGCGAGATTATCTCGATCCGTTTACTTTAGGGATTGTCGTGGACATGATATAAATCTAGAGTAAACCAAATGAACGTTGAGACTGTTCTCCTGAGTGGAGTTTTGGATGAGAAGATCTATAAGGAACAGTCATCTGGCTTTATTCCTATAGATCAGAATGATAAGGTCCATTGACTTCGGAAGTCGACATGCAACCTTAATCATCAATCCAGGCAGTAGCGCTTGAGATTTCACGAGAATGTGATATCTCATGTTTTAGTGATGATCGAGGAGGATCATCGCGTATACCTTTTTCGTTCTTGTGATCATGTCCTTATATGAATGACATTCTGTTGATTGGGAACAACAGAGAGTATCTCATGACCACGATGATGTGGACATTGTCGAGTCTTGATGTGAAGGACATGGGTGAGACTCAGTTCTTCCTCGAAGTCAAGATCCAGAGGAATCGCTCAAAACAGGTGTTAACTCATTCACAGGAGTTCAACATCAAGGAAGTTCTTGAGCGCTTCGAGAAGATCGACTACAACCCTAAAGATACTCTTATTGCTAAAAGGTTAAACGCTAATTCTTGACATAAAGCCTTCAGACTCAGTGAAGGGCAATGGAAAGAGGTAGAGTCCCTTGTACCAGTGCATTGGGTACCCTGATATACGCAGTGTTGCGTACACGATCAAACATTTGCTTAGCAGTCAGTATGGTAATTAGGTATTGATCGAATCCTAGAAGGGATCACTGGAGAGCAGTGAAAGGATTCTGAGATATCTCGAGAGAACTGCGGACCTCTCCTTGTGTTAAGAAGGAGGTGATTTGCATCTTGTGTTGTCGGGTATTCAGATACCAACTGAGTTGGTGATCTGAAAGTATGTAAATCCATGTCAGGTTTTGCTGTCTTGGAGTAGCAAGAAGCAAACCTACATATCTCTATCTACGATAAAGGCTGAGCTTGTGGTACACTCAGCTGCAGTTCAGGAGAGTGTTTGGCTCCAGAAATTTCTGGATCACTTAGGGATTGTGGCAAACAATGGGAGGCCAGTGATGATTTATTGAGAAAATCAGGCCGCCCTTGATGACACTTGAGACCCTAAGTATCAGTAAGTCTAAACACATTGATACTTAATACTACGTTATGAGATACATCACCGAGAAGGGTGAAGTGACAAATTAAATACATTACTATACAGCGTGTTGGCTGATCCCTTCAATAAACCCATTATGAGAGATTCCTGTATGAGATATAGGAATCGTAGGGTTTATATGTATATTAACATTTCTCACTTTGTGCTGATGCTTATTGCGTTATATATATATATGACATGAGTGCATGAAAGAGTCACTTACTTATAGCACTATTTTATTGTCATATATTTTCTGATTTGTTGTGATAAATGATATGTTAGGCAGGCGTGGTCGACTCTCTCACACGAGTGACCACCTTCGACTCTGAGTGAGCGGAGATAAGACGGATTTTAGTCGTAAGAGGCTTTGAGAGTGGCCCTACTAGAACATAAGTCGCCCTGATATGTGTTCAGGATGAGGTCATATGCGATATGACCGACATGGAAATACTCACATCCATGTTGCCTGTAAGCAGCCAGGTTTGAGATCTCAGATATCACCTGCGATTTGTGATATTGTTTCTGAGATGCTCTCTCTGAGATCTCTGGGTAAAGTCTTATGTGTAGACTGAGTCCCATACCTGTACAGTGTTAGAGAAATCTGACATATGCCCTTTGAGAGATGGGGAATAACACTGTGGCACGCGTTTCATACCGTGTGTGATATGACGACCAGGGATAGTGGAAATATCATTTTGAGACATTGATATTCTTTAGATCCCCGTTTCCGCTGTATGAGATCCGAGATCCATTGAGTGTGATCTCTTGTACCCTTATCACTTTCGGCTGTTTCTAGAAGTCTTGACTCAGTGATGCTACTTTAGTCTGTTTACCGATAGCCCGGAAGATAAATTGAGGTCTGAGGGACAGGTCTGGGAAAGCAGCTGAATTGAGGCTAATAGATTCGAGTTTGGGAAAAAGAAGACCAATTGACATTACATCATTGTATTGTATTCACCGGCTAGCCTATTATGTCTATCCATGTTGGGATGTAAGCATAATAGTGGATACATAGTCGAGCATTTATTGGGGATTACTTTCGTTGAGGAAAGTAGTTCGATGGATATAATTAGTCTTGGATCTGGGGTGCAGCGAGTTATTTTAGATACTAACGATGGCTTCTCGATCATCCTAACAGGTGTATCGAGAGGTCTTTACTTGCAGGTGTACTCGCCGGTCGCACGACGCCCAATCCTGTATGAAAGTCCAGCAAGGTGATAAGAAAGATCGCATGAGTTGTGATCTTGCGACGGAAGTAAAATGCCCTCGTGTGCAAGTGGGAGATATTGGTTTTAATATTGCCCATCGTGGGGCATTTGAGGGGTTATGGGATAACTTCCCATAACTCCCATTTTGATTTAATAACCTCTCCCCAATTAACCTATTGAATGTAACAAAAAATAAAAAGCTGTTCTTGATGTTCTTCTTTGAGAGAGAAAAACATAGAATGAGGGAATGAGAAATTTTCGTGAAGGAAAATTTCCCCGTCGCTAAAATTACCGGATTGAGGGTTGTGGCGTTGTGACACTGTGGTGGTGATTCGACTAACCTTGTGATCACCATCCCGACCGCGAAATCGGATCGAGGGACGTTCGATTGATCTTTTGGAGCCTCTACACATTCGAGGTATTTATACCCTATATCCGATCTATATTTGTTTTTCCGAAAATTGTTCGAATGCTTCCGCTGCATGTGAATCGAATCAATTAAATTCCAACATAGTTCTTTGTCACGGTGTAGTTCAAGCCACTTTCTTTGATATGCTCAGGAAATTTGTGCAGTGAGTCGCCTCTTTGGGGACTGAAAAATAGGGCTTCAGATGTTGTGGCAGGTTTTAGCAAGAGCTTTGACAGTTTGCACAAGGCTTTTGTGAAACTCCTTGAAGAAAGCGCTGTCAAAATGATACATTAAATCAATAAAAATTGAGCAATATTAGCTTAACATATTTGAGAGTAATGTGAAATACCAATCACTTGCTACGATGACATCAAATGTGCCACAAACACCTGATATCTCTTGCTGATCCCAATTTAATATCAAATATTTCACATTTGTATTACCAAATGCTACAAGGTTAGCATCAATGCTGCTCTGAATATCTGCATGTTAAGAACCAATGCAATAGAGAAGCAAGATAGCAAGACTGTATATACGCATCATGTACCACAAGCAGGGGTCTTTGTAATTCAAAGTTTCCCCTACAATGTCAGAGACTGCAATCTTTATAATTTCTAAAATCAGCGTACATACCACTACAGCTGCCAAAGCTTCACCATAAACTTGCACTTTGAGTAAGAATCAATTCCAAGATAAATGCACTGAAAAGGCATCTAATTCATTGAGCCATGGGCATTCCAATCACAGCAACATAGTTATACCATGTGACTGTTAGGAGTTTAAAGAATTGAAAATAGTCCAACCTAAAATGGCATTGGATAACTAGCTTGCAAACAATTCCATGCAGCTCTATAACTCCTCTCAGAGGACAGGGCAACCTTTGACCACAATACCAGGTTCTGTAGGGCATGACGCAAGAGGGCAACCATCAGGGGAACTTCCCCACCACTTGAAGCTAACATGCTCCAAACCCAAGCACAGATACAACAACACATGACAGAAGGCTACTCCAGCATCAAGTGCCCCAGAGAGCACATAGTTATGGCGACTCCACCAGTCACGGTAATAATTATAAGCTATGTACCCAGAATGAAATCCAATGAGGATCCAGCTAGTATAGTTGACAGCGGTTGCTGGAGGCATGTTGATTGTTGCTCCAAGGAGCACTGGCATGTTAATGAGTCTGATCCAATTGTGACGTGGGAAGGCCTTGTGGGCAAGCCAGACTAGTAGAGGAGCTATAGCACCACCTAGGAAAAACCAGTTGATGGTGGAATAGTACCCGAGATCACCGAAAATTCTACGAGGTCCGATTAGACCCCAGATGACAGAGGCATCATAGAAGACATGATCACCAGGACAGGTCCATGGACTATCAGAAGGGAGCAGATCCTCGTCACATATGTTTGGAATGGTGTATATCAGCCACCATGCTATCCCTAGATGCACAAATATGGCAATAAATGTGCCCAATACCTAATACAAATTTCAAGAAATAAATAAATAATATGATAAACTTCATTAAGAACTGAGCCTACTGTGACTGAGTTAAAAGTTTTTTTCTCCCTTATTTTCACCTAACTTTGGAGGAGCCACGAAAATTGACCTGTGCCATGAACATTGTTCTTGGGGGGATCTTCATATAATGGCCAAGCTTGAGGTCTTGCAAGAATAGGATGCCTTGTTTCATGCTTACGTTTCCGTACACCTTAAAGCATATATTAGCAACAGAGTACCCTGGACAGAGATACCCAATAATATACTCCATGATCACATTCAGACCTAGCATCTGTTCATCCACAAGATAGCAAATATCTTAGACCAGTTTATGCTTATGATAAATACAGATTAGATTATAGATGCAGAGCAATTTTGCAACATTATATACAATGTGCAATGAGAGCACAGGCCCTTTATAGTCAAGTGATACTGAGTTTCCATCTACATACAAGGTTTGGGGTTGCAAATCCCCCCTTTCCCATGTAAAACAACAGGCCCCCTTTAAGACCCAATAAATAAAAGCATAGAGACATAAGAATAGAAGAAGAGCAATGCAATTTTTGAAGCTTACTATGGGCATACATAGTCCAATGAGATAAATGGTCAAATTCAGGTGAGTGATAAAACCAGGTTAATTGGTGTAGATATTGTGAAACTCTCTAACCTGGTTTGTTGTTGCAGTGATTATTCCAATTGGAAGAGTGAAAAATAAAGCAAGACAGCAGGCTAGCAAGACCCCCCACCATGGCAATTGGAGTTGATCTTTGTAGTACTCGCATGCAAATATAGTTGCCACAATGTTAACCAAAAGGATGCAAGTGAACCACCATTCAGGAACTTGTTTGTAGTTTCTCATAAGCCTTGTGTGCACATCCATCATCTTCTCATGGAATGCTGACTTACTCATCTGCCAAATATATCTATAAAATTGCAGAAAGAACTTCAAATTAATCAATTTACCAAGTTGGACTCACATGCTTGCCATTAATATGTAGAAAGCCATACCTCCCATGGAAGAAGAATACATGAACAACAACAGCAGTGACACAGGCAAAGTTGACACCATGAGTCGTAGCAAAGAAGGTGCTGATATAAATAGGGCCTTCATGCTCATATTCCTCAATGTCAATATGAAAATTAGAGTCAATTATTTTTGATATGTTGTATTTCTGTCCAGTAGCAGAGAAGAGGCCATCTGAAAACAGGGGAAAAGTCTTGGCCTTGTACATGTTGAGCCGGTAAGCAATTGGAGTGACCACATACATTATAAATACAAAGCCAGCAGCAACATTGGCAGTTGCAAACCATGGACTAGCCAGTGGACTTCCGAGGTATGAACATATTGTGGACCAGTCAAAAGCAAGAGAACCGACCCCAAGACCATGAAGTCCTGAGCCTAGCTGATGAGCTAGAATGGAAGTGGGAAATATCCAACAAATCCAGGAGAAAGAGGTAAGCATTGGGAAGAAATAGCCTGGTAAAAGATGGTAGGCAAAACTACAGACATAGGCAGCTAGAAAAAACTGATTGCGGGTTAATCCACCCTTCGATCTCCCCTCATTTTCATGCAATGCCCTGTGATTTTTATCACCAGAAAGAAACAGTTAAGGATGATACATTAAGCTGCCACATAACTCATAACCCATAGTCATGGTCATCTTAAATTAGTACACTAGGAGAGATAAGACATGATAGAAGGGGGAGGACAAAAATTTTAAAAATATAATGGTAAAAATTTGGCTGTTTTTTTTAATCTCCGAAACGATGATATTTTTTATCTGATTTTTATTTCTGCAAGCCAAACATGATTTTTCTATTTTGTATTTATTGCATCTATCCTGTGTAACATTCCAGACACTACCTCTAAGATCAGTATTTCACATCCTCTAGCTTGAAAATTCGGTGTCACTTGAGGTCGAGGAACCTAATCAAGGACCATGTAAATAGTCATCGGATGTCTCTCTCAGTCCAATTAAATATTGTGTAACATGGAAGATATATTTCCCACTTTATCACTTTGCACCCCTTAATGGCCCCATAGTGTTCGAACCGTATTAGTCGGGTAAAAACCCGGATATCAATCATCGAAAACCAAAAATTAAAAAAAAATGTATTATACATGGGCTTTGCTAGAAATGGGCCTCAAATTTTTTTGGTTGTATAAGAATTTGAATCTGGGATCATCAAATTGAAGGAGGGGGTTTGTACCACTAAACTTTCCTTAAATGAGCCTCAAATTAACAGTGATATACTGAAACAATTTGGGTGCAATGGGCCGAGAGCTGATACACATTGGACCCGGCAGATAGAATTCTTCGTGACCAATCAACGGGCCAAGGCCCAACATCCATGAACATTTCTTTTTTTTTTTTTTAACCTACTGACATCTAAGTTTTACTCAACTAATCCATTCTGAATTTTTCTTTATTTTCTCTTCTACAAATAAAAATGAGAAAAACTCAAGCACGTTTAGGCTGCCCTTTTTTTTCCTTTTATCAACATATTATTTTATTAACAATTCTTTTTATAATGAAAATCCCGCTAACTTTTATTTGAGATTACTTAAAAGATATATAATATTAAATAATCTGAATGGATTAAATTTTATGTGATAATATTTATATGTGTCTACACCAACAACTTGTTGGTTTAATGACCGAGTAACGGTTCTCTTAAGCTCCTAGATTCGAGTGTTATGTGCATAGAAAATAGGAGTCGATGGAGTTTTGGCCCTGAATCCAACTGACTCAAACTAAATTTAATCAAATTCAATATTGTATGGTAGTTTATACGAAATATATATATATTTATATCATTGACCAAATCAATTAAAAAAATGATTTAACTGAATGTAAAATATCAACGATCATGTAAAATTAATTCATTGATGCATAATTTATTTAGTTTTATTTAGTTTATCAAGTATCATTTTTGAAATAAATATATGTATAATGTAATAAATAAAAAAATTGTTATAAAAATTAAATTATTATTGTTTTCACTATAAATTTTATGAATTTGGACTCGAAGGTAAGGCATACACATTTGAACCAATTAAGAGCATGTGACGTCAGCAAGCGCGACTATGAACTTCAAATAGCATTACTTTGCATGTCGACAAAAGATTCAGTATCACGAAATGGACGACTCAGAGATTCTCATGAATCATAATCAGATTCTCAATCAACGGCAGAGAAGAAATCATGTACCTGAACAGAGAAACTTGGACTAAATTTTGCGGCCACCACATCTCCGCTGGCTCAACCAGGAAGCGCCGGAAAATCCCTGCCCAACCAAACCCCAAAACTTGCGTCGTCAAAACCACGATCGCCGCCACAAGAAAACTCATCTTCCTCTTGTAAAACAACTTTACGGCGCTGACTATGTGAATCGCGCAGACATCACCGGTGCCGGCATTCGCGAAAATTGTAATTAAAACATGTTCTTTAACGTTAAACCGGCCAGGATTGAGGGTGAATTCGAAAGGCTTGTCTTTGAAGAATACCCTTTTCGGGAAAATTAAGGACATGAGAGTTCCGAGAAGAAAGACGGCTAGCTGGGCGGAGATTGAAGAAATCCTGAAGGGTTCTCGGCGGTACCAGAAAAATTGGTTGATGAATGAGATAAAAGCGCAACTTAAGGTTCCAAGAATCAATACTCTGAAAGTAACTACAGGGAGAGTTCGATCGTCTGTGGTCGGAACTGT
Organism: Dillenia suffruticosa; assembly: GCA_033439265.1. NCBI lineage: Eukaryota > Viridiplantae > Streptophyta > Magnoliopsida > Dilleniales > Dilleniaceae > Dillenia > Dillenia suffruticosa. Next base: position 702,976 of record JAVTVX010000012.1, on the reverse strand, counting down.
CAGCGCCACCTGCTCGACCGGTGAATTTTCTCCTGCGGCCGTCGAAATTGATGGGTCTCCGGAGCAATTAACTGTAAAAAAAAAAAAAAGTAGGGTTTCGCTTGAATTTACTTGTAGAGAGAGAGAGAGAGAGAAAGAGAGCTTACTGAAAGGAGCGGTGATGTCGTCCGAGGAAGGGGCAGAGGAGGAGGTCGTCATCTTCATTTTTCTCTCTCCTAAAAGGGCGGGAGCCCAGTGGGCTTTTATATGGATTGGACTCTTTCGATGAGAAGAAAGGGCCCACAACTGGGCTCCCAAATTACTGACCGGGATAGATAGAGCATCTGACGTCATTAGTTACGAAGGATTTTGATTTTTTTTTCTTTTTTCGTGATAGTAATTATGAAACATAGGAAAATCTGATCTGTTTCAAGCCTATAATATTAAAATATTAACATAGGAGGACAACACAATATACACTATTTATTAGATTTGGACAATTATTTATTTTTTTTTTTTTATCTCAACCAGAATAAAATATATTATTATCGGTTAATTTATTAGATGATTACAACTAAGTATTAGACAGACTAAAATTTAGTGTAGGGTATTTAGAATTGGATGGACCGAAATAGTTTGGTTTAATAATGATCCTTCTGAATCCAACGACTATCAATCTCTATTATTGATATTTATAAAAATTGTATAAAAAGATATATATTATAGGGCATTAATGAAAAATGATTTTTTATTTAGTTCTTCGAATTCTTTATTTATTTTATTTTTAATTTAATCTTGATGCCAAGGGGGACGGATAGAGAATAATTTTTTTTTTCATCATCAATATCCAAACTTTACTCGACTAATCCTGCTTGACCATTGTAAGATTCATTTTTAGGGGTTGAGTTTTGCTACATTGTTTTAATAATATGTGTAGAACAAAAAACATTTTCTCTCAAATAATGCTACTCTCGTAAAGGTTTCTCTAACAAGGAAGTTTTATCATACATGTTTCCTAAGCACAACTACGGGCTCTATGGCAACGAGAGAAGCCCCCAAGAAGCATACAGGACAGGGGAAATGAGGTGCAACTGGTGTTATTGGCATCGACGGATAGTTATTTTAATAGATAAGATAATAAGATTTTTAATCAAATCTTAAATTTAAAATTTAAAAATAAAAAAAAAATTATATTTTGAGAATTCCCTTAAAATTAAAGCTGATAATATTCGAATCGAATTAAAAATAGAACACAAAATTCCTTAAAATAATCCAAATCAATCCATGGACACAAATAGCCATCATACAAACAGACAGATTATCACATTTGCAAGCCAAATTCCATTGAATTCCAATGGTAACCCATAGATAAGGGATTCAAGAAACTTTGCAAACTCATTGGACAATGATTTGAGAAAAGTCTGAAATTAACTAATTGTTTGAAATTTTGTAGTCACCCGTGATTAGCCCGTTGAACTAGAAGAGTTTGCCCAACCATATGATAAAAAATAATGCGGGAAATGACCTCTTATTGTCATGCTTCTCATGATTATCCTCAAAGAAAAATATTATTTGTCGCGACCCTTACGCGAATCAAACTAAGTCAAAAATTAAATAAATAAATTTTATATATTAATCTGTCTCAATAAAAATTAGAAAATTTTGAGTTTGAATAATTTTAAATTAATTAAAATATCTTTATAATTAAATAAAAATTTTAAAAATATGTTAAAGTAGACTACCGTATGGGACTCGGATGTGTTCAACATTACCCATCTTTTTAGAATGTTAAAACTAAACCAAACTCCCACGTGTAATGATGAATCAACCGTTGCACCCTTTTAATCAAACCATATGAATGGAGAAATAGGATTTGACAAAACTATCCTCGAATATAAACCCAATGGTACTCGTACTGAACTAGTCGGATAAAACCCGAATACCGATCAATGACAAGTATCTACTTTACAAAAAAAAAATGTAAAACTAACAAATTTATGGTTTTTCAAAATTCTTTTATTGACTTGCAATAGCTTAAGAACATGATTTTAGTAGAGATGTATTCGACTGCCGCCAGCCTTTTAGAAATTTAGGAACGGTGGTTGATTAGAATTTTTGGGTGCCTCATTTAACACACACATACAGAGAGAGAGAGAGAGAGAGAGAGAGAGAGAGTTAGAGAATTCTTGCAAGTCCACTGAATCAAAGTGGTCCTCTTTTCATTGTTATGAGTAATGCCTAGATAAGGTAAACAAAGGAGACATAAGGTGATGACATTGATCAATTTAACTGCAACATAGTTAAAAGAAAAAGAAAACAAAAAAAACACACACACACACACACACACACACACACAACGGGCTAACACAGGCGGAGAGGATCAAATAACTGAACTAGTTAAGATTTGATTTGGCCATGAAAATCATTCGCTAGTCTCACAAATACCATTTTCCCCATATTCAAAATAGGGTTTAGCTTCAGCGGCCTCCACCCTTGTGACCACATACCTCCATCCTTCTCGACAACTGCAGAATGTTTCCCCACTCCTGTCTTCTTTCTGCTCGACTTTCAACCCCTAACTTTCTGTTCCCTCACTGCCCCATCATCAAGTTAATTGAAAGAAAAAAATAGACAAGCAAATAGCAAAATTAAAAAAAAAAGGTGCTAATATTATTCGTCCCAACAAAAAACATCCTAATCAAGGAAAGAAAGTTGTCCAAAAGTGCCATATTAAATTATCTTCCGTTTGTAAAATACCTGAAGGCAACAACTAGCATTTTTCATCAAAAAGTTGGCGATTTTGCTTAAGTCCACAATAAGACCATCCAATCGTGATAAGAAGCAAGCATATCATGGCATGCGACGTGTCATTATAGGCCCCCCAAAGTCACAATACAGAGCCAGGAGTTCATGCCATGCCGTGATGGGACACAACCCAAATAAGGACAAAATGTGCATTTGTGGATGCTCAAAGAGATGTATGATGATGAATAGTTATAAGCATGTTACAAAGTGGTGCTAAATGAGGTGTGACAGACAACTCAACTGTAGCCTCCACCACACTTGACGGTGGCCGCGCTGGGATCAGTACAAGCCCATCCACGGGCACACTTGGCCACCACCTTGCCTTAGATCGCAGTTGCGTCCTTATTTATGCTTTCTTGGCCCATTCTTTCCATCCTTTCCCTTGCCCTATTCTTGATATTAGGTATCAACTAAGTTGATGAGCCCTCTCCTTTGTGGCCACACTAAAATGAATATTTTATTTGTTTGTTTATTTATTTATTTCACAGAGATGGGGAAGATTATATAAACTTATCACTTAATTAGAGCCAGCTGCCCGTATCATATAAGTCCAAAAAATATTCCAATTAAGTCACATTGATGTGATTACGCAGATGATGAGAAGCCAAGTAGGTAGAGTAATCTTTCTTTAAGATGCACGCGTTGTTTGGCATTCTGCAGTGTCCAAAAGCACTAGAATTTGTTGCTAAATCAGAAGCATTGTTTTTGAGTATGAATTCGGACAAAAGGTTCTCTCAAAAAGAATTATTCCGTAGAAATGCACGCCTCTTAGTATTCAGAGGAGAGAGATGAGAAAGAAAAGATGTGATAAGACCCTCCCTTTTGAGAGAGATGATAAAATTGGAACAATAAAGAGAAGATCGGAATGTGTGATGATGCACAAATCGAGAAAAGATGTGACGTGACCCAAACCAAGCAAATGGGCAACTCAATCTATTTAAGGATTTCAAAATTTATGAGTGGTTTAGGACAAGAGTGGCCTATCCGCTAAACATAAAACAAAAGTAGCAAACATTGCAAATGTAGATTTGTACACTTCTTGGACATACATGGATGAAAGGATTTGAGCAGGAAACCCAGATGCCACATTGTTGCATAAATGGAGAAATGACCAACTCTGTTGCAAGGTGGTACGCAAAGATCCATCTTCATCAGGATGTTATTGCTAGACAAATCAATGCTTTGGAAGGATGACAGATGCAGATCTAGTACAATAGGCATGATACCCATTCTACTACTGGAGCTGAAGGCAGTAAAAATCATAGTATTTCTACAGCAAAGGACATTTGTGATTCTACATAAATGCATGCAAATGCAGCGAGAGGTGAATATGGAAAAGCAAACCTCAATTATGATGCTAGTTTCTTGAACTTGGCAATAAAAAGTCCACTGGTTTGAGATGTCGAAGGATCAAATCTCAAGGTATTTGGTATTTGACCGCTCCTACAAGGCCAGTTCTCGGAACCGTCAATTTCCTGCAATTCTGCATGATCACGAACAACATTAACACATCTCTTTATTCATCCAATAATAAACCATCATTGATTATATCATACATCACTTCTTGTCAGACTCACCACTCTTGGCATGCTGATGTAACTACTACAAGAAATTGCTAACATAAACAGCCTATGAATTTTCTTCAAAGGTGTAATCAACCTATAAATTTAAATTTTTTTCCCACGTCACCAGGAAAATTTAAATTAGGCAATTATTCAGAACCTTACCAGAAGAGACATGATTCGAAAGAAACTGCTCAACCACATCTTCATTTTGAGCCACAGTCAAACTGTTTCACAAAAACGAGATAGGAAAGATCAGAAGCAAATCACATGACAGAATGGAAAATCTATATTACCCACGGAACGAAATTGAGCCTGCTCGTGCTGTAGACAAGTGACCCTCCAACCTTCAGCAATCTAAAACCATTACTTAGAAGTTGAAGCTACAGTGTCCCAAAAAAAAAAAAAAAAAAAAAAAAAAGAAAGATCAGAAGAACTTACATAGACATGAACAAACACAGACTTGCAAGCCCACAGATTTAGATATATGCATAAGTTAGCATATATCATATGGAAAGGAGGGAGAAATTCTATCATTACATCAAGCGCCAAGTGGCTGGTCAGTTCTCACCTCAAATCACATCTTAACATATTATCTAAATCCACAGAATTACCAGAGATCTATTACCTGGAGAAGAGTCAAGCAGACGGTTCTCTCTGCATTCAACACACGATTAGGAAGAGTTTTCCAGCCCCAATTTTCAAATTTCTGTATGTGTTTAATTGATCCATCATGAGTGTATTCTGCATCCACCAGAACCTGATATGATCGTAGCAACTTATTAGCTCCTAAATGAACTAAAGACACAAACTGAAGCTAGCATGTCAAGCCCATTTCCCCAACAAAAAAAAAGGTAAACCAAGAAAATGGATTGAAAACGCTCTGGTGTAATACCGAGTAAAACTTCAGAATAGTTCATCAACATCACAGGCATGATCAGGATAATATTATAATTCTTGAACAAGACATGAAGCAAAGCTTGTAGATCATTCATTTGCAGGCGTCAGAGCATGCAGTCACTTCCTTACCCCAGTAGAACAAGAAAACGACGAAATTATGAATTCCAGAAATCGGTATGGACCATAGCATTAACATATTAGGTCCCCATGAACTCGGTTCATAGTTTAGATATCAAAACTAAAACCATTCGAGCATGCTATTTTTGTATGACAAAAAAAGAAAAAGAAAAAGAAAGAAAGAAAAGACAAGAAAAGGCCATCAAGATGACAAATTTCATAAATACTTGCCGCAATAAATAAGTTAAGAAATGCCAGAAAAGATAAAACCTTATTGTCTCGGCACAATAAGTTTAAAGGATTCAACATCCTCTGGAAATAAAAAGGATTGCCACGTTACCTTGTCATAGCCCTCAGTAGTCATCTTTTCACTGGATGCACTTTCATACACTTCATCCTTGGTAAGGCCAATGACTCCTGAATGCAGACCATAGAATATAAGTTCTGGGTTCTGCAACCCTTTGATTGACTGACCTTTAACGGCTGCTTTAGCGGCTTGTTTCCTTTCTTTCCACGGTCTCCTTGATGTCCATTCCTTGAAAGCATCTTCTCTTTCCTCCAATGGTGAACCACCTGTAAGATAGAACGATTTTGATTCATAAAATGAAGAATGATGCATAGAAATTGCAAAGAAGCAGCACCATGGCCAGAAGAGAGTCACCAATCACCTACTTAAATTGAAATCATAATCAAGTCCTCTTGAAGGAATGATGGAAAATGTTGTCCCATCAGCCACAAAGAGTCGGCACCTGTCACCCCATGCATATTTTTGCAGCATGGTTCTGCAAGCTGCTAAACGATGTCTTGCAACATCAACACCAGTAACAGAACCAGAATTACCCAGAAGATCCAAAATCATACAAAATTTAGCACCTGAAGTTATAAAAAGATAAAAATAAATACTCAACTTATCTAAATCTTATGATGCAAACTAATTAAGATTTTTGTAACACTAATCCTCTTTTTCCCCCATTCCACTCCACTTGAAATGTAAAATAACTTAAAGAAGAAATGGCTATCAAAATTTATAACTGCATGATCAAAGAAAAATAGAAAAAAATTGCCATTACCAGGAGCAGCACAAAGATCAAGTACATGATCTCCAAACGAAATATTTAAAGCTGAAACAGCAGCTCCAGATGCTGCATCAATTCCATAGATTGAAAAAGCAAACCTACCCGCAAGCCTAATTATGATACAAGACTATAAAGATAATGAACAATTGGCAATATATAGAAAAGGCAAGTGAACTTTATGTTTCTACTGCACCTTTCCTTCTGCATAAGCCATTGAATTTGCTATTTGAATATCTGTTGGGAGAGAAAAGAAACCGGGTAACCACCCCACTCTTAACAGTTTACACTTGAGTTCGGATTCAACCTCCTCCACATGCTCTTCATATCCTGGTTTAAATCTTTCAATATTAAAAAAAAAAAAAAAAAAAAAAAAAAAAAAACCCACAACAACAACAACAGCTTATTACATGCTAATGCGATAAACTTCACCTGGGCTCCAACCAAAAAATCAATCTTTAATCTCATTGAGAATGACCCATCATCAAATTTGATCTAATCAATTTTTAAGACCAAGAATGTGACAAATAACCATCAATTAACATTAGCAACATAGAATTAAAGTAACCCCATATAACATGGTCATGAAATAATCCATAAGAAGTACTTTAAAAATCAATCTTTAACCTCATTGAGAGAGACCCACCATCAAATTTGGGCAAATAAAATCATTGGGACCATAAATGTGAGAAATACTATTCAATTAATGTTAACATCATAGAATTTTAGTCACCCCCACATACTAAGGTTATGAAATAATCCTTAAAAAGTACCTCATATAACGAGGGGCGGAATCAGCCATTGCATAAATTGAAGGATACAATCCATTCTCCTTCAGAAAATCAAGAAATTCATCCGGCAGTGGCAGATTCATGACTTCTTCCATAAACCCTAATTATAGATCCCTGCATCAAAAATAAAAAGTTTACCCCAAAATTAATGCAAGACCCGCCTAGAAAACTAACCATAATCGAATCCAAATACGAAATACGATGATGGGGTTTGGGGTCTACCGGCGAAAAAATCTTGCCGTCCACCGGAGAGAAACCAGTTGTGCCCCAGAAAGAACGGGGTAATCATCAATCATGGTTTGTAACTCGCTCTTTTGAAGTTCGCGCAATCCCTGGTTCGGAACGATGTAGAGTTGAAGTTCGCTACGTTTGAAGAGATTTGTGACCCGGTCAACAAATCCAACTTAGCTTGATCCAAACAGCCCAACAGGCCCACAGGCCAAATAGTCTTATCTGGCCCACGCCTGTGGCTGCAACCTAGCCTATGAAACAACCCGTTTTCTCTCTCTCTTTTGTTTTTTTTTTGGTTTATCCCAATATATTCGGGTTTTGTTTGATTAATCCAGTTCAAATATTATGAGACCTATTTTAGGAGTTGGCTCTCCCAAATCCTTTTTTATCATTCCTAAAACTCAAACTCGAGATCTTTGATTGAGGGGACAGAGTGTCCGACTAAGTTTAATACCCATTTTCTATTACCCTAGTCAAAGCAATCGTTTGTTTTTTTTTTTAATAGATATTTTTTATCAATTACTATCAAATTTAATCCAACTAATCCGATCAAATATTATAGAATTTATTAAAGAATTGACTCTTTTAATATTATTTTTTATTTTTAAGATTTATATTTCAAGATCGTGATTAAGAAAATTTAACGTTCTATTCCTATTGATGTTTGATTCAAAGCATCGCATCGGTTTTGAGAACACCCCCGCCCCCCCCCCCCCCTCCAAAACACAAAAAAAAAGAGCTGCAAGTTTGTAGAAAATTATCACACATTTATCTTCCTTTTTATTGGTTCCAGCTGGGTCTAAACAGTTGCACCATTACATAAAAGCGTGATGCATGCCTTTGATTAAAGTAATTATCTTTCCGTTTTGTAAGTCAAAACGCAAAAAGGTATTATGGGTACTAACATTTACCTAATTTTTTTGCTATAAAATATTTAATTGAATTTATAATCTGAAATCAAAAATCTTAATATTATAGAATTTTTGATAGATAGTTAAAATTAATAGAATTATCAGATACTAATAATTTATAATAATAAGACATACCTATCTAGACAAACCAACTCACAAAGCTCTTTTCTATCTACTAGTTAGTTTCATTGCATATGTCAAGGAGACCGTGTATATGCACTAAGATTTAAAGGAGTCTATAGAGTGCAAAATATGAATTAAATGTCACATGAGTAAGCATGGATATGCTTCATTCATAGAATAGGAGTTAAAAAGGAATGATATATAGTAGCAGTGAGATACTGTTGAATCAAAACCATCAATCAAGATGGAGAATTTTTAAATTTATATGTTTATATATCAGATTTTATATATTATCAACATTTACTTTTCTAGATATCAACACTACTCAAAAAAAAAAAAGAAAAAAAAGAAATCATCACTGAAATAGAACAATTTAGATTTTATAGTATATTTTTCTTCTACGACTCTCTTAAACTAAGAGTTGGGCAAGAGCGTTTGAAGTTTAAAGGTTAAGTTAGACTAAAATAAGATGGATGTTGCTTGATTGGAACAAGTGAGACTCAACATAATGAATTTGAAGTTGTAATTGATATCACATTAATATTTTATTTCTAATTTAAAAATTAATTATTAAAATACAAATATTTGAGAATTTTATAATAATCTGTAAGACAAATGCAGCTTCATACGTGTGTTTTTGTGGATACTCATAAAAAGAGTAGAATACCCACCACCTCGCCCCTTGCGCAGAGTTGCTCCCCCCATGTTTGTGCACTTCTTTTCTTCCCATGCTTCTTCTGGGTCTATATATTTTCTTTGTAGGTTTCGGCGCAAACAGAGCCACTCCATTTATTGCCTTTTGCGGCGAGCAAGCCAATCAAAACGCCCACCTAAGATAAATATACGATGATTCGATTGGTTTGGGAATTAATATCTCTTAATTATGATAGAAATTTTGATCTTTTCTAAGAATGAAAAAATCAGAATCGAGAAACTTATCCCCTAAAATAGGTACTGTAAGTAATCGATTTAAATTAATTATGATAAAACTTTAAATATTGAATTGGTAGTCAAGTCATGATAAATAAAAAAATAATAAATAAAAAAATAAAAAAAAAAGAAACGCCCACCTAAGCATTTGGAAGAGCTTCAAATCAAAAACATTAGCCACCTCCAAGTTCTGTGGCCACCCAAAGGGGAACCACTTTCTCCCACGAAGTTCTACCAACTCTCGATCAAACTCTTGGCCTAGTGAAAGAAATTCTTTCATGAATTAACAGGCAAGGGATTCGGTGTAATGAAGATATTAAATTGATTAATTAAATTTTAAATTTAAAATTTAAAAATAAAAAATTATATTAAAAAAATCTCTTTAATTAAACTCAATAAATAATTAAATTGAATTAATCGTATAGTAAAATAATTAAAAAAAAAAGTTTGAAAACCCTATGGCCGAGGTTCAACTCTTGATATCCCAAACAAACTGTAAAGACCCCACCGGCTAAAATCCATCCTAAATAACACCTTATTTGTCAGAGGTGATTTCGGCCCAAACCATCTTGCTCTGGTTTTTATTTAGAAAATTCAAAAAAATATTTTTTTAAAATATTTATATAATAATATTAATTATTATTATAAAATAAAATAAAAATTGATTTTTTTTTTAACTTAGAAACTCTATATATATAATAAAAAACTTTATTTTATTTAAAAATATTATATATAAAAATAGAATTGAAATAAAAAAAAATATAAATTATGATTTGCCAATATGACATTGGCAAATAGATGGGCGAGACAAACGGGCAGGGGCGATCAGGCGGTAGTTTAGTTATCTTTCGAGAAGACGTGAACGACTCGTTTTCAGTGAATAGACCTCACGTCACGTCACGAGGTAGAGGAGGAGAGAGAGGCAGGCAGATGAAACAACCCATTTCCATTCTAGGGAGCAGAGAGAGGTAGAGAGAAAGTGGACAATTCGATGGGCAGCGACTAGCTGAGATGAAGAACTGGAAGAACAACTTGTCAATACTCCAATCCAAAACCCTAATTGAGATTTCCATAATTCTCTGCTGCACACTTCGAATCACAACGGGGACTGTTGTTCTCAAGACCAGATCCCTCTCCATTTCTTTCATCGATGCTCCTGCGAGATTCGGTGTGCTCTCTCTCTCTCTCTCTCTAAATTTGGAAACTTTTCAAGAAAATTTCACTCATTTCTCCTTAATATTCCTTTCCTTGGTGTGTGTGGCGTATATTCAGCTGTGGGTGTGAACAATTCTGGAATTTGTGGATCTCTGCATTTGGCTGACCCACTTGACGCTTGTTCTTCATTGCTCAATCGTTTTGAGTCTGATGGGAAAGTGAGGTTTGCTTTGATTGTGAGAGGAAAATGTGCTTTTGAGGAAAAAATTAGGAATGCCCAAGATGGAGGGTTTCATGCTGCTGTCGTTTATGATGATGTTGACAAGAAAAAATTGGTTTCAAGTGAGCTTTCTTTATTACCTCCTTTTTGTTTATTGAGGGTTTCATGTTGCTATCGTTTTTGAAATTCTTGTTCTTGCAGTTAGCACTGTTGTTTTCATGTCTATTTAGATGTTCTTTTACTTGTCGTGATGGGGGGGGGGGGAGGGGATGACTCAATCTTGCATGCTTCAAGAATTGTCCTGAAATAATAGGTATTAAGTTTTGAATTCCAAGATTTGTATTCAATTGAAAATTAAGTTTCCCATAATTTTCTATAAATTCTTGTTCTTATTGTTATTTGATGATTATTTAGATGATCTTTTGCTTATTTTGTTGAGAGAGAGAGAGCGGATGATTCAATCTTGCATGCTTTGAGTAATTGTCTTGACACTATAAAAATCAAGTTTGGCATTGCAAGGCTTTTTTTTTTTCATTCAATTAAAAAAAAAATAGAGGCTTGATTTTATAATTTATGGTGGAGAATAATATGACAATGGTCAAATTGTGAGATCTTTTGTAGAAAGAAATGCAAAGAACCTACCAGTGGAGAGAAACTAGTTCAAGTTTTGACCATGCATGTGCCCTAAATAATATGCAAGTTTTTTGGCATTTGATTTTATATAAGGATTGAACATAACAATTTAGTCTTAAATTCCATAATATATGTACATATGTCATGCATGAATTTTCAAGATTTTATTACCATTATTTAATGCAGAAAGATGTTTAGAGAATCTATGAGTCGAGAGAAATTAGGGATTTTTTTTTCTTTATGTAGAAAAAGGTGAAGAATTGGTGCACCCCATTGATGGTAAATATTGTTGAATTTATGAAATTTATGCATAGAAATATTGGAAGAGAAAATGAGTTAAAAGTCCAACATCGAATGTTGCAAAATTGAAAAAAGTTTACTTAACAAGAGTCAAAAAATGATTGGGCATGACCTTACTTGAGCAGGATCTGTTCTATAGACTCATACTTCCGTATCCTTGATTACAAAGAAAAGGAGATAAGAACCAAAGTCTGGTGGGGGAATTATGACTGTGTGATCAGAGCGTGATTAATGGCTGTTGTGACTGAGATTGATTGACCCCGGCGGCGCAGGATCAATCTCATCTAACTATAGTGGGCTGTGGTGATCATGCCGTTGTCTGACGGACTTCCCTGTACTGTTTTCTCACTTCTTTAGTGTTTTTTTATCATATTATTTATAGAATGACCATTATATCAAGTAAATAAGAAGGCCAGGGGATGTCCACTCTTTGTGGTTAGAATGAATATATCATATGTTTCTATTAAAGTGGAGGGATTGTTATTGTAAGGAGCTTATGAGTATCAAAATTTTTGTCCAGGTTTTGGACTTCTCTTTGAAGGTTCTTAATTGAGATATATTATCTTGTGCCTGGCATGAGATATATTATCTTGTGCCTGGCATAAGATCTAGCTTAGCATATGTTTCCAGTCCATATATTATGAAATTTATTTACCTCTTACAGAAGATTCAATTGTCAGAAACCTTATATCGATCTATTGAGAGCCTCTTGCTCTAGATAATTTCATGACCTACAGAAACTGTCCCAGGCCTCATACTTTTCATCCTATCTTGTGGTTAATTTTCTGCTTAAATGTTCTACCTTTAGTCCTTGTTTTGTAGTTGATCATCCTGAGTTAATGCCATATACAGTCCTTCTATAGATATATGGTGCATTTTCCATCCTTTAAGTGCTCTACTCTACTCTACTCTACTCGCAAATCAACTTCTCTTGCTCTTATTTCCGTGGGTGGTGTTTTATGATTGGAGACTACTTTAGCATTTGAGAGGCTCTAATTCACGCTATTGAATTGGCTACAGTGATTGGAAAGTCAGATGGCATACACATACATGCAGTTTTTGTTTCCAAGATAGCTGGTGAAACCTTAAAGAAACATGCCCGGGGCAAAGAAGGTGAATGCTGCATCAAACCATCACATGAAGAAACTGCATGGAATGTGCTGCTCATCTCTTTAATCTCTCTGGTCCTAATAGTGGCTGTCCTTGTGACTTTCCTTGTTGCGAGGAACCACCGGATGTATTGGCATTCCACAAATCGTTGCCATCCTGTTATTGATGTTAAAATTGTGGAAGCTCTTCCTTGCTGCACTTTTAATCCTGTTTATTCAAGCAGTCATCGTGGTAGAGAGACTTGTGCTATATGTTTGGAGGATTATAGAGATGGGGAATGCCTGAGAGTTCTGCCCTGTCAACATGGTAAGATAAATATAACTGCACCAATAAATGGAATTTAAACACCTCTTGACATGAAATACTTAGCATGGCATCTTGGCTGGGGAAACCTTTATAGACATACATATATATATATATATATATATATATATTTAAATAATTGGCGACTGGTATAATTGAGAGTGTGTGAGGGAAGAAGATATAGGATGGCCTGTAGTAGAGTTTGTACGGTCATTTGAAAAAAGTCACTCAGCATAGAGTAACTTATTGTTCCTACTTGTATGATGTATCTTGGAACCTCCGTAACCCTAATGGTATGGTTTCATGCAGAATTTCATGCTGGCTGTGTGGATTCGTGGCTGACCAAATGGAGCACATTTTGCCCAGTATGCAAGCATGATATAAGCATGGACCGGGATGTAATGGAGCATAGGCCATTATTAGTTTCCTGACTCTGCGCCCTGATGCATATTTTCGGTTTTGTACTCCTGTTCTCGAGTTGTAGTCTGTAGTTGCTTAGAATATGTATCTTCCATCTTCTCTTCTACCATTAACCATGGTGCTTCTATGCATTCCAACATGTTGTCATCTTGTTACATTTCTGGCTTTTCTTTAATTGTAAATGTGCCTGAGTTTTTCAATTAAAGATTGTACAGAATTTTGTGGAGGAAATCAAAAAAACAAAATTTTACTTGTCAGTGAACTTCAATGTGTATATATATATCTTTGGTTTGATTTGAATGATAGTTTTATCAATTTAAAATTATTTAATTTCCAAAAATTTTAATTTTTTGTTAATAAGGGTTGTGATATAAGATTTGATCAATTTGATCTGTCCAATTTTATTTTTTGTTTGGTATAGTGATTAAGTCATCAATTTTCTGGTTACTGAAAATTGCATGAGTTTTCATGGCATTTAATTTAATAATTATGATTATCAACCCTTTCTTTAATCAGAAAAAGGAAAATGAAAAAGAAGCTGACAAGCAAGAAAAAGAAACCGAAAAAGAAAGAGGAGGGTTGCTGAGTACCAACTTTCTCCGTGAGCTATCGTGATATTTGTTAATTTAGTTTTATACATGGTTAAGATTAGATTTTAGTGATTTTTTGGATGAGCCTTGCCGTTGATTTTTTTTTTTTTCTGAATATTTTAGAATAAATCTTAATATCTGTGTATTTTTTTATTTTTCTTTTTTTTTGATATATATATATGAATTATTTTATTAACTATATAAATATAAGCGTGAAAGATCCCTTACCACCTGGATTTCGTCGTCCTTCAATTGGCGGGAGGTGATTTGTGCTTGCTAATTGGGACGTGCGATGTGTTAAATTTGAAACTTTTTTTTTTGTGGGTGGGTGGGAGTAGATTCCAGAAGGGAATAGTTAAGTAATTGTTGTATCGTATAAATTGGTTGAAGAGGGTGGTTGAGGAGAGTGGCCTGTCATGATCTTAATCATGATTACAGTGCGTGGAGGCCATTTATGTACTGTATGCTCCATGTATTTCTTATTTTCTTTTTCTTTCTCTCTTCATTCTCTTTATGTATAAGCAGGGCGAGTGAACACACGAGATAACGTTTTTTGCTCTCTCTCTCTTGCTCTCTTTCTAAGTGGGCCAAATACAAACAGTAAGGACTCATTATACAATTGGTTTTTTTTTTTTTCAGTGATGAATGTTTCTGTTTATTTTTTCTAGTTTTAGATGTTTATTTTATTTTAATTTAGGTTTGTTCGTCTACTTTTTATATTTATTATTGTGATGATTAAAGGAAGGTTTGTGTTTACCTTATGTTTTGGTAACTTATAGCTTCGCAAGCACTCGCTTCTAATAATATTTTTACATTTTATTTAGGTTTATTCGGTTACCATTATCAAGTGGCTCTCTCGACGATTCCATAGAAACCAAGATACATAATTGCTTACAGAGCTATTGTGAAACCAACAAGTTACAATGACTACCAAACTACAGAACTATGGAGCATTTGAAGAACTAATGGAGTGTAGAACTAAGAAAACACGGGTCTATGTATGGATCTAATGCTGAACTACCAGAGTGCAGAACTATTTATGGAACTGACGCAAAACTAGCAAAGTACAGAACTACTTCTGGAGCTATTGCAGAATTACGGAAGTTGATGCAGGGCTATCAAAGTGCAGAACCGTTTATGGAGCTGAGGAGTGCAGAAGTGTAGAACTATCAAAGTACAGAACAGAACTATTAAAGTGTATAATTATTTATGAGCCTAATTTTATTCATTGTTGTGTTCTTTATGTTATGAGATTTTACTAAGATCTTTGTCCCTATTTTTTATGGACATATGTGTAATTCCCAAAGCATTATCTTGTTATCTTATAAGAGTTTTTGCACTTTTGCTTCTCTTTTTGTTACCGGATCAGAGAGGTTTTTTCTTTTTTTGTTTTTTTTTTTCCGTTGTTCAGGATTTTCCTTTTTTATTTTCCGCTTCCAAGTATCTTTTGGTTTTGAGAGTTTTAAAGAATTGAGTTGACACAATTGAGTATTTTCACGGTATTTCTCCTTCTCTTTTATCTTACATGGATACAAGAAGATATTATACTCTTTCTCGCTCTTTTCCTCTCAGTGTAAGTGAGACGAAAGGAGATCCTGATAACTCCAGATATATTTTTCGGTTGTGTTTTATTTTGTTTTCTATTTAAGTCACCATTATCGTTTGATTTTTTTTTTAAGATAGCAGCCGTAATGGAAGCCGTTGCTGATGGATATTGAAAAATGTTGAAACCATTCGCTGATATTTGACGGTCGATTATTATTGATTTCAAAGGATCAAAACCTTGTTGAGTTTAAATTTTTTTCTCGCCTTGTAACTAAACCACATTATTATGAAAAAAACTAAATTCAACTTCAAAATGATAATCATAAATGTATTAATCATCATTTTTTTTAATTTTTAAAAAATTCCAAATATGATGACGATCGATATTTTTATTTTAATGTTATGCAAAATTTTTAGTACATATATACAAATACTTTAATTTAATGTTATAATATTAGAAAACTTATAATTTTAAAACTACTAAATAAAAAATAATTTACAGATATTTTTAAATTAAAAAACACTGATAGACACTAAAATTGACAAAACTACTTGCAAAGAGCAGAACTACCAAGATAATTCTACCAAGAACAAAACTACCAAGATAGTTCTGTCAAGTGCAAAACTACCGAGGTAGTGCTGTGAAGTGCAAAACCGCTTATGTAGTTTTGCAAAGAACAGAACTATCAAGATTATTTAATATTCAATTTAATATTTTATAAAATTTTTAATTTAATTTAATATTACAAGTAATCAATTATTTTAATATATAAAAAATATTTTATATTTAATAAATAAATTATTAAATATTAATTTTTAATATTACAAATTAGTATTAATATTAAAAAATATTAATGTTGTAAAAATTAAATATTTAAAATATGTAATACTTTATTTTAAAATCTAAAGTATTAATATTTAATATATTAAAATGTTAATACTAAAATTTATATATTAGAAAGTTTTACCATCAGTAAAAAATCAAAAAAGAAAGAAAGCAAAAATATATATTAAAAAAAAAGTAAATTTGAAAAATTATAATTCTGCTAGCGCAGAACCCTACACAGTTGAGTTCTGCTGGTTCTGGACTGCACCATGTCCCTTTTTTAGAATATTAAAATTAATTTATTTAGATATTTGATATTTATTTAAATAAAATATGAAATAGTAACATAAACATGAAAATATTAAATAATAAACCAAAATAATATTATTAATATTTTTATTTAAATAGATTTATAAATATTTTTTTCATTTAAAATTGTATAAGAATGAAAATTAATAAATTAAATATATAATTGTTAGTATATAATACACGTAGCACGCACACTACAAGCTATATTTAGATCACTTATATATAAATTGATCACCCTAAACTCGTATCTTTTCAAAGTTTAATAGTTCTACATTGGTAGTTATGTACTATACAGAACTACCATGGTTGCACAGAACTGCTTGGTAGTCCTACGTGGTTAGAAAAAAAAAGTACTGCATGATGGGAAATAATTGGGTATGTTCTACATGATTGCATGAGTACAATAATGCCAATGTAACCAAAAAAAAAAAAAAAAAGGTTCTGCATGATAGGAGGTATTTTATATTAAAAAAAGGTTTTTGTGTGATTGCATGGCTGCGGGATGCCCTTATAAAGAAAATTATAAGGAAAAAGTGGTTCTGTGTGAGAAAAAAAGAGCCGTTTCGCGGTTCTGTGTAATAAAAGAAACAGTGGTTCTGTAAGGTAGTTCTGTGTGATTAGGAAAAAACAGTGGTTCTGCAAGGGAGTTTTGCGTGCAAAAAAAAAGGTGGCTCTGCAGGTGGTTCTACGCGATTTAAAATGTCTATTGCAATTGTGGCTGCAACTACTGTAGAGAAACCAAAGAAGAGATACCCAGGTGAGGCAAAAGGATTTGTGGAGGAGATGAGATTTGTGACCATGAAATTGCACACGAGAGACCAAGAAAGGGAGGGTGAGAAGGAGATTAAGGAACCAGAGGAGAAACCAGTGTCCAAATGGGAGCCTTCAGTTGATGGGTATCTGAAGTTCTTGGTTGATAGCAAGTTGGTTTATGATACTCTTGAGAGGATTGTGGAAAAAGCTGCCGTTCCCTTTTCTTTTGGCTGTTTGGGTTGGTAAATTCCAGTGTAGGCTGGCTGATTTTGAATGAGCAGGGTCGTCCAGTCTATTAGTGGCTTTCAAACATTAAACTTAAGCTATCATTATGGAGCTATGTGGATAATGGTGCTGGAATTGAATGATTAGTTTTTTGTTGTTATTTAACTTTTAAAAGACATTTTTTACTGAGGTGCCACTGGCCCTTTCATTTTTGTCATGCCATTCTCGCCAGCTTATATGTTGGGCATGGTGCGGTAAGCTAAAGTTATTGCTTCTCATCAAATTTAAGAATACTCGGAAGCACATGTAGGAATGATTTTAAAGACGTATTTTTATATATTCAACGCTACATTTGGATAAGGCATCCTCAGCAGTAAAGCATAACACCAAAAAGATCGATTTTTTTTCTTTGTTTTTTGGTTTTTCTTTTCTTGGTTGGAAGCAAGGACATTGCAAAATATAAGAATTTGAATAACTGGAGTTGTGCAGTTGGATACGGATCAGGATTTGGTTAGCCCTTTGAGCCCATGACAAGCAAAATGTTGAAATTAGCAAACTAGTAATTCATGACAAGTAAACGACGCCAAAAAAAATAGATCTTAATCCCAAATTTTTGAGTCGGCCACGAGAGACAAATATCAGGGAGATGAACATTTGTCAAATTTTATTGGCAAATGAAAAGGCTATAACAGCTCTAATTTGATCTCGCATTTGGGTTAAAGCTGTACATGCAAAAGGCAGCTGGAAAATAGCCAGTTGCAATGTCACTGGGGCATGGAGATTCCACTTAATTGTGTCTGTTTTTCTGATGAGTCTCTCTGTCTCTTGCCTGGCTCTATTGCTTAGAAATTGGTTTGATTATGTTTCAAGTTATTTACTTGTCTACCTTTAGATGTTGAGGCAAGTTTAACTTAGTTGAAAATTTTTTATTTTCATTATGTATTGCAGATGTCTATGAACTCAGTTTTCCTCAAAGTATTTTAAAGGATCAGAAGATCAGAAATTTCGTGCTTAAATGGCACTTCAGTTTATTAAAGGGGGAAAAAAAAGATATTAATGAGAACGTGTTATTTTCATCCCTCAAGCACCCACAAACACAAATCATAATGGTATAGACTGCATGTTATTTAAGATGCATCATATTTGTCATCATATTATGTTATTTCTGTCATCTTATAAATTGTTTTTGACTGCATTTTATTGCTTCATTCTATCAACATTTTGTTGTCCAAAGGCAGGTATGCTAATTTCTTCCCTTATATGTTCTCATTGTTCTAATTTTATCAATTGCCTCTGTTTTGGTGCATGTTTCTATGTTATTCTTTCTGTTGCTTGTAGAGGTAGGGATTTTTTTTTTCCTTTTTTTTTGGGGGGGGGGGGGTAGAAGAAAGAGTGAAATGACTGCTTTTAGAAGCACATGTTTCATCTGTAGCCTGTTGGCCATAACAACACTGAGAAGATATCAGCAATTAGGATAGAAGATAGAGGAACAATCTAATGGCATTCAGTAGTCTTCGAACTTTCATTACATCATTTCTACTGTCTGAATTCCTTTGGAGTGGCATAAAATTTCTTCTGTAATTGCAGCTGCATACAATGAAGAAATACTTATGACAAAATGTATGAGATTGCTTCTCCTGAGGTTCTGTAATTTATGTTTTAAACATTTGTAATTGCTAAAGGGGTCATTACATCATTATTTTGACCGCTTGTATAATTTTCTCCTTTTTTCCTAGGTTATGATAGTTTCTCTTTTATATAGAAAGTGGTCGATAGATTTTTAAGAGGTGCGACAAAATATAGCTTGTGTCCAAATTTAGTGTACGTGGTGTGCATGTTAATATTAAAATTATATGTTAACTCAAAAAGGTGTTTAAAACAAAATTAAATATCATTGTTCACTATTTTTTTTATTTTTTTATTGTTTTTAATTTTTTTAATAGTTTTACGTTGTGCAAAACGATAAGGTGGTTTTACACTTCGCAGAACGATAACGAGATTCTATGCTTAGCAGAACCACAAGGCGCAGAACCACAACATGATAGACTGTAACATTCTGCAGCAGGGGTCCTTAGTCTGTAGCTGAATCAAACTACAGAGGAACTTAAGTTTGCAGATGAAGGCTTCGAAGAACAAATATTAGCTAGTTAGGACGTTAGAATAGTTAGAATACAGTTGAGTAGTTGTCAATCAACTGAATTCAGTTAAAGTATTGTTAATAATGTATAAAAAACTACAACCTAAGGACAGAATGCAGGAAATGAATTCATTGTTCTTCTTTCGTTTGTATCTCTGCTATCCTCTTCTCCTCTCCTTCAATTCTCTCTATTCTTTTATTCTTCTTCTCTTCCTTATTCTTTTTCTTCTTTCTCTCTCTCTTTCTATTTTTCTCTCTCTACGATACAATCTTATACTACAATCAATCTTTCACATTCAATTGACAGAAGGATTCACATTTAACAATCGAAGCCTCGATAGGTCGACATGACTTTCCATTGTAAGTCGATATCCTAACTGGGCATAAGGGTTCAAATAGACGAAGAGTAAAATTTTTAAATATTTATATAATATTAAATAATAATATGAAATATCAATTATTTAAATATTAATTTTTAGATATTTGATATTTAAATAAAATATTAAATTGTAATATAAAATATTAAAATATTAGATAATAAACTATAACTATATTGTTGATTAATTTAATTTAAGTAAAATTATAAGTATTATTATTTAATTTAAAATTTTAAAAAAATAAAAATATTTAAATATTTAATTTAAATATTTAATTTAAATATTTATTTAATATTAAATATATGAAATTAAAATAAAAAAATTATATAATATTAATATTTGTGTAATATTTAAAAATGAAGAAATAGAGAGAGAGAGAGAGGGGGGGAGTTACGGGGAGAGAGAGAATGAGAGGTGGGGAGAGAGAGAATGAGAGATTAAATGTATGTATTTAATGCATTCATTAAATGATGGCTAAAAAGAGGTACAGTAATAAATGAAGAGAGAGAAAGGGAGAGAGAGAAAAGAGAGGAATTGAGGGAGAGACCACTCTTGTCTACGAAAGCACTCTCCCAAAATTTTGATAATTAATTTTATTAAATATATAAATATTAATTTAAAATCAAAATATTTAATAATTTAATTATAAAAAATTTATAAATATAAATATTTAATCTAAAATTTTTAACATAAAAATTCAAAAAAATAATTATAATATTTATAATGCAAAATTTCTGAAAGATGCCCAATTAAAGATGAAATTTTTTCCTTTTTCTGTGCGTGGTCACCTTAGATGGTCAAATGAAGATGCCCAAATGAATGTCGACGATGGAGCAAGCTTCGTTGATGAAGGTTCATGCTTTTATCGATGAAGACATACTCTTTCGTTGACGAAGGTTCCTCCCTTCATCGACTAACATTAATTATTTTTTACATATGAAAGATTCTCAAAAAAAATCTTTTAATAAAACATATTGATATAATTAATTTTAGGACACATCGTCTCATCTTTTAAATCAAACTTTGAACCCTGCACTGCACCACGCAATCGTGGTGTCCGGACAAAGGCAACCTGTCCCGCGAGTGCTAGACCAACCAAATAAGATGGGTCCCACAGATTTCCACATAACATGGACTAGATATCAGCGGCAGAGAAAACCCATCAACCGTTCTCCGGTTCCATGGCATAGCCCACCGAAACGCATCAAGGAATACCAAAACAGACCCCTTCATCTCTCTATATAATAGCTTCAATTCTTCTTCAATGACATCTCAGAAAGGTTGATTATCTTTAAGTATCATTTATTCACTGAAAAAGAACATTTTGTGTTATGGGTGTTTCTGGTATAATTTTAGTCTTTTGGGGATTTCACATTTTGCTCGTTTGCAGCTCAGAAACAACAGTGGTTACCGTTGATGTTCATGCGGCTAAAAATCTCATCACTTCAGGTCACAGGTATCTAGATGTTAGGTATGCTCTGATTTTCCCCTTTTCTTTTTGTCTTTTTCCATTTTTTGCCCTTCCTAAATGTGTACATGATTTGCAACTTGGATACATTTTTGAGATATATATGTTGAATTCGCAGGACAGAAGAAGAGATCAAGAAAGGGCATGTAGATATAGAGAACACATTGAACATTCCTTACATGTTCAACACACCCGAAGGTAATTTCAAACTGTTTTCTTTTTATAAGTTTGAAATTTCGAAATTTTTATTTATTTTTTCTTGGTGATTTTCATGGGAGTTCAGGTAGGGTGAAGAATCCCGACTTTCTTGAGCTGGTTTCCGCTAAATACAGCAAGGATGATCATCTTTTGGTTGTAAGTTTAGTCCCCCCTTTTCCGAATCTCAAAAATATTTCGCAATTGCAATTAAGGTTTGAGAATTTCAAGGCTTCATGCTAAGGTTCGCCTCTGCATCACCTTTTAAATAGGGCTGCCAAACCGGGGTCAGGTCTCTTTATGCAGCCGCTGATCTTCTCAAAGCTGTAACCTCTCTCTCTCTATCTCTCTCTCTATCTCTCTCTCTCTCTCTCTCTCTCTCTCTCTCTATGTTGGAAAATTGACCAAAGAAGTCTTTTTCTGATTAGCAATATAAATATATGATAGGATTACAAGCATGTTACCAATATGGGAGGAGGTTATGCTGCTTGGGTGGAAAATGGGCTCAGTGTGAAGAAACCAGAATTGGATACCTCATCAGATAAAACAAGTTAACTTGTTTAGGTCCGCTTGTTTTCCAAGTGTAAATAAGAGAAAAATGGAGAGTAATCACCATTCTCTTTTTACATCATCCTTGTAATCTTAAATAATGTTTGAAGAAAGACCTTAATGACATTGCCATTTCTGCTACGTAACGTTGTTCAGTTCCTCATGTTTCTTCTTTGGTGTTACGGAGATGGTAGGTTTTACCTATCTAAAACTGTAACTTGTGATGAAAATTGAAAATTTATGGTTTACATCCAGCACAAGAGTGTATGGAAAGCGACTGAGAATGGGCAATAGAATTTTTTACAGATTCGTGAGAGGAGTTGAAGAAGGGTGAGTTGCGTTCTCCATAAATGTATGGAAGTGTTCCTCTGTAAGTCAAATCAACTATAAATGGGTGAACTTAAAATAAAATTTATATTATTACAGAGCAAATAAAAAATTTTACTTGCGTACTTCGCAGCTATTGGGATCTAAATTTTTAAAGCCTATTGTCAATACGAAATTGAGTAAGTCACTAATTCCATCTCTTTATCTCGTTGCCTATTTATAATTTTAGTTATATATTTTTTTTAAAATAAATTATCGATATCCGATAATCAAAATTAATTAAATATTATTCTCACGGGGCTTTAGAGATGGGATTCTTTTCCTTCATCAGCGAAAACCTACTTTTTCTTAAAATTTTATGGGGGCATTTTTCTCTCCAGGGGGGCCCATTGACACTACTGGGTCTACAAGATATTTTATCTAGCTCATGGAGCATCTTGAGCTTAAATTTTTTTTTGGGGGGGGGGGGTTTTACCAATTTGAAAAAATTCAAGTTGTTTGCTTGGGGTGAATAATGCATTCGATTCCTCGTAAGGAAATTCTGTACTTTGATTAAATTAAAATTCAGTTTCAAGATACAATCCCATTAGGTAAATTCCACTTTGGCCTAGTTTATTTAATCACAAATTCCAGGATTTAGGTAAAAATCTGCTAAATGTCAATTCTTTGCTTTTGTCCGACGTAAAAGGGTGTTGAGGACGCAATCAGCATTGCTGCCTACCTCCCCATGAAAGACTTTCTCTGCTATGAAATATTTGATTAAATCATAATTATTATTTTTAAATAATACTTTTATTAATTTATTTTTTCCAATGTAAAAGGCAGTTTGAGAAAACAACCTGTATTAGTACTATATTACAATGACAGACTTCTTTTCTTAAAAAATTCAATAAATTATAAATATTAACAAGTGAAATACCACTTTTATCAAGTTATCGCTTTAAATTACCAAAGAAGTCATTACATTAGCGTCCAAATTTCCAACAGTCGTATGGCGCTCTCTCTCTAGGAATGTTGGCCAATTTTTAAAAGAAAAGGAAATATACAAGGACGCATGTCATGTGCGAGGCATGCTCTATTCCTCTTTCTATATTTCTATATGTGCAGCAAAGCCTGGTGACGGTGTTTTCAGATCAGTATTTTGGAAGCTGGCAATGGTAAAAGACACAAGCACGTTCAAGATCCCCCAAAAAGTTCCCAATCACAAACATGCACTTCTCTCACTTCTCGGAGAGAGAGAGGGAGAGAGAGAGAACACCAAATGGGATGGGACCCAAGGAGATTAGACATGCCCAACTGGTATGCAACACTTCCCTGCATGGTATTTAATTCTCTGATGGTACGGTCTCTTATTTGCTACCAACTCGACCTAATTTTAATCACTCCATATTTAAATTTCATGCCCGGCATTGTTTTCTTCATCAAAACTCCAATAATGTCTGAAAAGAACATCCGGGTTTTGGATTTCACTTGTTGAATTTTTGTTTATTGGAGGAAATTTTGAACATTTTTTGGAGGAAAATGGAAGGCAAATCCTTGGCTGAAACTCCTTCATGGGCTGTTGCAACTGTAGTTTCTGTCATGGTTGCTTTTGGGTTCTTCTTTCATGGCTCTTTGAAGCGCTTTGGCAAGGTCTCTCTCTTGCTCTCTCTCTAAAATTTCGATTTTTGGACTTCTGTCTGATATTTTAAATGTTGTCTGACAGTGGCTAGCGAAAACAAAGAGGAAATCACTTCACGCAGCCTTTGAGAAGATCAAGGAAGGTAATTTGATGGATTTCTTAAAATGGATTTCTCTTATTTATGAGTTTATTGAATAATTGTTCATAGAAATTTGGTTTCCCCCTAAATTTCCTTACTTTTTGGGGCGGTTGAATGCAGAGTTGATGCTGTTTGGGCTTCTGTCATTGCTAATGGGTCACTGGACTTACTTTGTTGCAAAAATTTGTGTAAAATCATCACTTTTCACCAGTCGATTTTATCCTTGTCTGCCTGAAGAGTTTGCCAAAGGAACAGTGTCCATAAGCCGGATCCTTGTTTCAAAGTCAGAATATCTGAATAGCACAAATTTCAGTGGGCATAAGCATACCCGGTCGGATTATTTTTGCCCCAAGGTAGTTTTTCAGTATGTCTTATTTATGTCCATTTTCGGAGGTTTGATATTGATCATATCCTAGGGATAGTGTGAATTATTATATATTAAAGTACCATGAGATGTTGTTTCCTGGTTACTATGAAAGCCAAACTAGTGTGGCTCTGTATGCCATTGAGTTGGAGGTTTATGGTGAAACTGTTTCCTAAGCTTTTCGTGATGTATTATCTTAAGGCATATTTTTTCGTGAACCATGAGGTTTTTCAGTGAATTTTTAGTTTTTTGCCTAAACAACATCAAGCAAAATATGTTAATTTAGAATTTTGAGAGGATTCCCTCCCCCCCTTCTTGTTTATAAGATAAAAGAAGCTGAATGGATACACTGATCTCAATATTTGAAAGGTGGCATTGTAACACTGAAAATTTTTTCAGGGTCATGAGTCTTTTGCTTCATATGAAAGTCTCGAACAGCTACACCGTTTCTTATTTGCTCTTGGTGTTACTCATGTATCATATAGCTTCATCTCTATTGCCCTGGCCATGATGAAGGTCAGTTTTCTCCATCCTGTCCCACTTGTTTTTTTTTTTGCCAATCGAAGCATTTCTTAACTTAGCCTGCATGCCATCAGAGACTACGCCTCTTGAGATAGCATCAATTCTTGCCCCTTTGTTTCTTCAGATCATAAGTTGGAGAACATGGGAGAACCAAGCAAAAACAATTCCCAATGAGGGAGTTGAAGGTGCCGTCTTTTATGACCTTGTGAATTATTTTTTTCTCTTTTATGATGGCTTATAGTATAATTTCCTTTGCTGATCATAGATTTAATTTTCTCTGGTTTGAAATTCTTAATCCAGGTTCCCCTAAATCTGCACCACCCAAAGGCTTAAGGCGACTCTCAACCTTCATTTCTCACAACACCTCCCATCCATGGAGCCATCACAAACTTCTTGTCTGGCTGGTAATGCCATATTTTTGAAGTTTTCTTGCCTGCTTGGGTACTATGTCATTATTGAATCTTGTTCAATGATAGATTATCCTCCCCTATATGGCATTTCTTCTCCATTTTGACAAATCTTGTTTCATTAGAAAATGATAAATAAGATCTCAAAAATATTTCAGCAGCTTTTTATAGATTCTGTAAATTTGATTTATGTTGAACACATCTATAGTTTCTGATATGTACTGACAGATTTAATACGGCATGCAAATGATTATGAGACTCATAAATGATCATTTGGTGGCTTGTTCTTCTTAAAAAGTATTAAAAAATAATAGCCTAACATGCATTTTGCAAGAGCCTATATGTACATCCGTTACAGGTTATTTATTTCCCTTGCATTTTATTTTAAGATTCATTTTGAATATACTGCTGTAGTTATTGCCCTGTATTTTTGGGTAAAGCTGGGAAGGCAGATCAGTTTTCTTCAGTTGCTGATCAAATAAATAAGATTCAATATGTCCCAGGAGATGTTGAGTGATCTAGATTTTTGTGACCCCCACCCCCGCACAGGTGGAGATTCTGCTTTTGATTGTGATTTGCATAATTAATGTACTGTGCAGCTTTGTTTCAGCCGGCAGTTTTGGAGTTCTATCAACAGAGCTGATTACATGGCTTTGCGCCTTGGCTTTATCACTGTGAGTTTTCTTTCTGTTGCACTTATTTAAATATCCCAATTTTCTTTCATGAAGTGGATATTTGATCTATGGTATCATTATACCGTGAACAACACTTTAGCTTTTCGGAGAATCCATCTTTGAAACATTTCAACAGGCAAGCATTGGCATATTCTGATGGATATTGTAAAATTATCTGCATAGGGAAATTGAATGAAAAAATTATTTATTTTGAAAAATTGTCTTTTTATTGTCTTGGAACTGCTCATAACTCTTTATTCGTCCACTTTTGTTATTGCAGACTCATGAACTACCTTTGTCATATGATTTTCATAACTATATGCTTCGAAGCATGGAGGATGAATTTCGCGATATTGTTGGCATTAGGTACCACTCTAATCTGCTTGGCAAATTGGAGCTTTCTTTAATTTGTGACCACATCTTATTAGTACCACAATGTCATTTTTTGTGTTTTACATATAGCTCAGCCTAAATGTAATATGTATCTTTGTTGCTAGAGATAGACCAAACTGGCACATGGTTACTTCCTATGCTTTGAATTAGATCATTTTGCAAAATAGCAGTAAGTGCTTCTCTGTTCCAGCGATACACAAGGAAGTTTATTTTGCTATCTTGGTCTGTAGATCATAGATGTGTTTTAAGGGTTTAATTTTGAAACTTGCGTGGACCTTTTTCCTTTTTCAATTGATTTCTTCTGTAATATTATAATTTCTAGTCAAAATGTTCTGCTGTCCGTGTGACATCTCAGTTAAACATTTTATGGTCTCCTACTTCCTATCAATTACATTGGAGATAGTATTATAATTAGTTCCTGCAGCAGATATCCCTTTTGCTGATTTCATGATAAGGTTCGCACAAATCAGAGTGTTGATTTTATTTTGAAAGACTCCACAAATATATATATATATAATATATATATATATATATATATATTTACTTAAGATCATCATCTTTAAACTTACAATCTTTTGTTTTAAATATGATTTTAGTTAAACAATTCTCAAATGTTTTGGTGGGATCAATGCATTAGCGTAGAAGTTTCAAGCATACAAGTCTATGTTGATATTGCTGCTGCTCCATGTAGTACATAGAATGGTGACTAGTGTAAAGCTCCTTTTTATTTTTATTTTTTTTGGTTTTGTATTAAGATAGCACGTCATTTAAAGGTTATATGGTGATAGACTTGCGGAAGCATACTTTGCATTATTAAAAGATCCCGTATGGGCCAATTGAAACTCGTCTGGTATTAGTTGAAGGATTTTGGAACTTGGATATTGGTGTTTTCCTGTCTGATTTTGTGACAACACCCTGTGCCTTCTTGTGCAGTGTTCCTCTCTGGATTTATGCTATCTTCTGCATTTTCCTAGACTTTCATGGTAATTCTTCTCTAACCTGGCCGTCTTCTTGAGAATATAATGACAGAAAGTTGACAGTAAATAATGACAAATTTATCAACAATATCAACAATAAAAGGCGCTTCGACATTCTCTGCAGCATGCTTGATTTATATCCATGTAATCTAGAGCCGCTGCAAGAGCAACAATGAATGAATGTGCATTTTGTGAATTGATCAAGCATTTATTGATTTCAAGTGTTATACATTCCATCTCTCTCTCTCTCTCTCATATATCGAAGGTAGTCTTAAATGCATAATTTGCATGACACTTATTCACAGGAACAAATATATACTTCTGGCTCTCTTTCCTTCCTGCCTTGGTAAGTTTTTCTTCTGCATTTATGTTAGCCTCTTTTATCCAAATATTTACTATCATGCACCGACTATATATATATATTCTTATCATTGATATTTGGCGTATGCGATAGTTGATCCTGCTAATTGGTACAAAGCTGCACCATATTGTGGTTAAGTTGGCAGTTGAAATCTTGGACTCGTGCTCATATTCAGGAAATCATCAGTTTAAGTTGAGGGATGAGCTTTTCTGGTTTGGAAAACCTCGACTTTTACTGTGGTTAATACAAATGATATCATTTCTAGTAAGTGTTGTAGATGCACCCTGCATGACTATCTCCCTTTCTTGTTTTTTTTTTTTTTTTAAAATTGAGTTCTTCCCACTAAATTCTTACTTTTCTTTGCAGAATGCATTTGAGATGGCAACATTCATTTGGTCTTTGGTGAGTTTTTTTTTTTGTTGTACAAAGATTTGAACCTTGGGATCACCAGGTTGGGGGAAGGGGGTTTGTACTACTAAACTGTCCTCTTGGGGACGTCTCTGGTGAGTTTCATGGAACTAAGCTTCCTCTAGAAATAAGGATCAACTTTTCTCTTGAAGAATATACATTAATGTGGAACACTAGTGCTGTCCTTGGGTTAATGGGTTTATGGATCTCGACACATGCATGTGCTCTCATTAGTTCCTTTACCATCTCTTCCAAGAATCCTTGAAGGCAATCTCTGTCTATTGGTGTGAACCGTTTAATGTAGGACACAATATGGACTCACTCATTTCTAGGTGTGCCTGTTTCTTGTTTTTCTTTGTTCGGCAATGCTCCTAGTATAGCCAAAGCTCTCCATGATTTTTTCTTTCCTTACGCCGCATCTAATTTCCAGCTTATTTAACTTCTGCAGTGGGAAGTCAGAGCTCCTATTTGTTTCCTGGAAAATCGAAAATTCGTTGTAGTTCGACTGACATTTGGGTATCTTATATTACAATTTTCAATTTGATATTTTCAAGTTTGAAGTCTTCTATGGTCTTAAATTTGTCACTAATAGCTACATGTCCAGGAATGGACTGATCTGCTTGTTTTTATTGTCAATGCAGTGTTGTCACTCAGTTTTGGTGTAGCTTTATCACATTCCCACTATATGTTATCATCACACAGGTTGCATGACAAAATCCTGTCGCCTTTTCTTCTTCTTCTTCATCTTCTTATGATGATGATGATGACGATGAGATTTGTCTGATTGATAATAGATGGGTTCAAAGTTCAAGAGATCCCTAGTATCTGAAAATGTGAGAGACTCATTGCGAGTATGGCGTAGAAGAGTGAAAGACAAGCACAATCATCCTTCATTTACCCTTCTGACTGCAGCGTCGGTTACCTCCTTGGATTCCATGGTAGATGAAATGGAAAGAGTAGAGGCAATTGCCTCGAGCAACATGGAAGGCGGCTCCTCGGTTCTCGAAGACTCCTCAAACCTCCGCCAGCCTCCCTCTCCGGTGCAGGATCAAGCGCATGAAGATGAAGAGGAACTCGAGATCGCACTTCAGTCTGGTCCCATCTTCGAGGTGGAAGGTATTGAGAAACTCGAGACCTTTCATTCTGGTGACTTCAAAATTGATGACAAGGGCGAAAGCCCCATCTGCCCTACAAACCTAAAAGATCAGCCATGTCTTCATCCAGCATCCTAGTCATATCTTCGAGAACCAAGAGCCCACCATGTGAGCAGAAGCCACAGGAAGAGGGATAAATGGGAGCCATCTTGGTGGTGGTCCTTGTAGCTATAATGCAAAATTGTTTTTTTTTTTTTTTTTGTCATTTTCCTTATTTTTGTTAATTCCATCATAACCGATTCCAAACCCGAGTAAAAAAATAGAGTTGCGTTAAAAATTCGATCAATAAAAAATGTATGAATTCTTTATAATATTGTTAAGTCTGCATTTCATAAAATTTTAATCTAATTTTATATTTTCTTCCTTATTCTAAGAATTTAGATATTTTGAGTTTTATTTATATATAATTTTTATTAAAATTAAATAAACTATGGTGAGAAAAGACTTTAGACTAGATAACCATCCATAATTCTATAATTTTTTATATCATTTTTAATCTCCATGCTGGCTTCGAGGTAAATTTTGAAATTTATTTTTAATATAATTATGTTTTAAAATATAATTTTAAACTTAATAATTAAAGGTTTAAAAATTCTGATTAAAGAATTTTAATTCAAATAATTATTCAAATATAAAATTCTCTCTTTAATAAATATTTTATTCACGAATTCTACAGATTCCCTTGAAAAGAAAAAAAATAAAAAACTCAAAAATTTATGCAATTGTACAAGTGCCTTCAAACTTGAAAGCTTATGGAGGTGCTTGAAATAGGAGTTCAACTCGGAGCAATGTACAGATTTAACTAAAAAAAAGAAAATTTAAAACAAAAAAAAATTTTAAAACAACCAACAGATGAAAAATTCCATAGGTTACCACATATATGTAGTGTATTTAATCTATATATGATATGTTATGGTTCAACTTGCGATATAGGCTTTTGCAGGGATATGTTGTGTCTTAAAAAACGTGACATACATATATTGTATTTTGAAAATACGATATATATATATATATGTTGTGTCTTGAAAATGCGATATACATATGTTTTGTTTTGAAAATTCGATATATGCGTTTTTAACTTTTTTGATTCAGGTTTCGGATCTCATTTGTATGATTATAAGATGAATGGACATGGATACATAGGTGTGGGTAGCAAATACAACCCTAGGGTTCCTGGGAATGGTTACTTTGGCTTTGGCAATGAGAATGTCAATGGCTTGAATGAGCTCAACAGAGGGCCGAGGGCAAAGGGCTTTGAAAACCAAAAGGTCTTGGGATCTGTGACTTCAGTGGCGAAGGGGCAAAGCCTTCCTCTTAGTGGGAATAATAAAAAATGCATATCTCACGTTTTCAAGACACCACACATATGTATATCACGTTTTCCTGCAAGAGTCCATGTCAGAAGGTTAAACACGTGATATATATAGGTTACGGAATTTTTTTTATTCGTTGGATTGTTTTAAAAATTTTTTTGTCTTTTTTTTTTTTTTTGTTAAATCCGTACTTTGTTCTCCACCTAGATCTCAGAAGAAACGACGTCGTTTCCATCTGAACTCAAATCGATGATGTATCAAAATTCAAAATTCCATTGGCTGTCACACGTAAGCGTACGAAATTACATTTCCATCCTTTTTTGAAGTCGTCCGGCGCTTAGTAGACTCAACCGCACCAGATCACTACCCCCACCCCCCCAAAAAAACAAAAGAAAACTCCGAAGAAAGCAAAACTTCCCCCTTGTACATGTAAAAATTTCGTTTTCAATTACTCGCTTTCTCTCTGCGATCGCAAAAGATGGTGCTCGAGGTATACCCCAAAACCCTAATCTTTTCTCTCTCTTCATTCCGTACTTTAATCTTTCTCTCTCTCGCTCGCTCGCTCGCTCGCTCACTCTCTCTCTCCCTCTCTCTCTACGAATTAGGTTTTCTAATCGACTTATGATTTCTATATTTTCGCAGGCAACGATGATCTGCATCGACAATTCGGAGTGGATGCGGAACGGAGACTACAATCCATCCCGCTTCCAAGCCCAAGCCGATGCCGTTAACCTAATTTGTGGAGCCAAAACCCAAGTGAGATTTCCAGAACTCGAATTAGGGTTTTTCTATCGATTTCTCGATTCTGGGGGTGTTTAAAGGAATTTAATTGGTTTATTGTGTAACAGTCGAATCCGGAGAATACTGTTGGAGTGTTGACCATGGCAGGCAAAGGAGTTAGGGTTTTAGTCACTCCTACTAGTGATCTTGGAAAGATCTTGGCTTGCATGCACGGTTTGTCTGCTGCCTCCTTTATGATCCAACTGTTCTATTTTTTTGGGTCCTGCGTAGAATAATGAAATTTTGTTTGTGAATGAACATAAGAGCAAGAAAGTTCTTTCTTCTCTTTTTTCCTCCTAATGGGGATTGGTTTGGGGGTTTGAGTTTGAAATTCTGTATCTGGTACTGGTTATGCGGTAGAATGTTTCAAGGTCTTTATCATACCAGAGACTTGGTATATGTTATTCTTATTAGTATCACAAGTATCACAATTTGTTTATCTTATACTCAGACTTTGTTCTACAATAAAATGTGCATATGTTATCAGTGCTAGTAAATTGTATATATATATATAATCTGAGATTTGATTCTTACCTTGTTTGCCAGTGAAAAATTATGTGTTGAAGCAATATTTTGTGAGTGTAGGTTTGGAAATAGGGGGTGAGATGAACCTGGCTGCAGGCATCCAGGTGGCTCAGTTGGCACTTAAACATAGGCAGAACAAAAAGCAACAGCAAAGGATTATTGTGTTTGCTGGCAGGTTGGTCCTGTTGTGATTCACTATTCTTTGCCATTCAAACATTTCTGAGTTCAGCATCCTCAAATCTTATGTTTGTAAATTCTGCATAGTCCTGTCAAATATGACAAGAAGGTGCTGGAGATGATTGGGAAGAAGTTAAAAAAGAACAATGTAGCGCTTGACATCGTTGATTTTGGTGAAGAAGATGATGGGAAGCCGGAGAAGCTAGAGGCGCTGCTGGGTGCTGTAAATAGCAATGACAGCAGTCACATTGTTCACGTCCCTCCTAGTCCAAATGCCCTTT
This sequence comes from Dillenia suffruticosa, assembly GCA_033439265.1. Taxonomy (NCBI): domain Eukaryota; kingdom Viridiplantae; phylum Streptophyta; class Magnoliopsida; order Dilleniales; family Dilleniaceae; genus Dillenia; species Dillenia suffruticosa. The sequence continues at coordinate 670,016 of JAVTVX010000012.1, read as the reverse complement.
CAGATGTGCTTATAAGGTTATTTTGCAATTTTTTGTTATTTATTTCTTAAACATCAATTAGCTGACATGAGTGCTCATTGGGATTCTTTCTTGCTCCTCGATGAAGTACACCCATCTTTACTGGGGATGGGGAAGGTGGAAGTGGTTTTGCTGCTGCTGCCGCTGCAGCTGCAGCTAGTGGTGTTTCTGGATTTGATTTTGGTGTAGATCCAAACCTAGACCCAGAACTTGCTCTTGCTCTTAGAGTCTCAATGGAAGAAGAGAGGGCAAGGCAAGAAGCAGCTGCTAAAAAGGCTGCAGAGGAAGCTGCAAAACAGGAAAAGGGTGGGGAGCAATCTAGTTCACAGGATGCAACCATGACAGAAAATATCGCTGCCTCAACGTCTGAAATGGACAAAAGAAATGATCTGACGGTTGGTTCTTATTTACTTCCATGATCTACATTTACTTGCCTTAACCTGCTATAAGTAAAAATGTATTGTGGCCTAGCATTGTGACTCCATTGGATAACTTTTGCTCTGTAAGCATGGACATTTACTGATTCTTTTGAGTTGCTTCTACATTTGTAAATACTTTAGCATTAATATTCTTGAAATTGCATAATCCTTTCATGAAATTTTATCACATGAACAAGTCCTGGGAAAAGGTGAAATTAAGAGATAACATTGATTACCACCCCTCTACCACATTTGGTTAAGCATTTCACTTTTTTGTCTTATGTGCATAAGATTATATACAGGACCACTGGTTGTGGTATGCCAAATTCTTAAAACGATGGGATACATTGGAGATACAATTAAATATTTCTGAATTCTTCGGATAGGTGATGCCTGCAGACTTTGGACATGGACCAAATCTCAAAGAGGCTTTAGCACCTGACTGCTGGAAAGCTCTGGGGTTCAGTCTCCCATCCCTCCTCCCTTTTCCTAGCAAATAGAAAAACAAAGATGTGTTTATTATTCTGTTTTTCTTGTGATTTATAGACTAACTACAATATAACTCATAAAAGAATATTTGAATTTTATGTCAATAATAGCTACTGGAATGACAGAAATTTATTTTTATCTACTACCAATGGCATCATTTCCCTTACTAAATTTTACCCAGATGCTAAAATTATCAGTGTAGTTGGAGTATTTAACTCAAGGTTTCCATGTAAGCAATTTAGAAAAGGACTAGAATAACTCTTTGCAAGTTTTTTTTTTGATTCGCTTCATTATCTATTGTCAACAAAAGAGGAAAAAGCAAGATTCAATCAGGATTCTGAGATCAGCTCTGTTGATGTTTTCCGATGCTGATAATTATGTAAAAGACAGAATAATCTTTTGTCAAGTATCTTTTTTTCCCAATAGGAAATAGCTTTTATTATATCTGAGGTTGAAATGTTTGCAGTTGCTGTTCACTTGGTTTTCCTTTTGTCAAGCTGTTTTTAGCATCCTCACTTTTTTAAGCTCTACTTTGGCCAGCTGTTTTTCTGAAAGTATTTCTCTGGGTAGAGTAGTTTTTGTTGAAAAAATGCTGACAACTCTATAACCTTGTCTCACTTCTGGATGCTTGCCTCATATTGACTGTTTGCATGCCATAGTCCTCAATTTGACATTGGTCTATATTACAGGATGATGAGAATGCCCTGCTACAGCAGGCTCTTGCAATGTCAATGGATGACCCTTCCTCTGGTATCACTGAGAGGGACACAGAGATGTCAGATGCAGCCACTGATGATCAAGACTTGGCATTAGGTGAGCTTGCATAAGTTGTCAATTTGTTTTATAGTTGTTCGCGTATGTTCAACCACTACATATGATGATTTATCCATTAATAGTGGACTGGAATGACAATGAGTGGGTATATGCTGGAAGGTGTGCTCTTATGACCATTTCTAACATAATCCCTCCCAAATCTATCCAAGCCTGCCAATGGTCAGGTAGCATTTTATGCCAGGATTGTGGGGTCCTGAAGATTTAATGAGTCCCATGTTAATTTTAAATGATGAAATGAGTGGTAAAGTGATCATTCAAAATGGGAATTAGCAAAACAAGTAACGTGTATAAAAATGGGGTGCAAGTTGAACAACTGACAACAGTTAGTTTGGACCTCCCTATCACATATTGAAAATTGAAGCAGAGTAATATGTATAAAAGTGTTTTGTGCCAGGGGATGCAGAACATATCAACTTTTTTTCCTGGTCAGGGGTTGGGGTGAGATGGAGTTGAGCAGGCTTACAAATCTGTCAGCTTTAGGTTGAGGATAGAACATGTTTGGTCTGTATGCTCTGATCTCACCCCAAACATCTATGTTACAAATAACATGCTAGCCCAGAGAAAATACTGAAGGTTAGGGTCCTTTAATCACCTTTCTCTTGAGCCCTAACTGGTCAAGAGAGATAGACTTGCAGAACATATCAGGACCTTTGAACTAATTCACCAAAATGGAGATTGACTTCGAATTTTAATGTCTCATGCAATACTGGTTCTGGTTCAAGGGAAGATCCACCAACAATTGAGAGGCTGTTGCTACTATTCTTTTCCTCGCCTACTTCTTTCCACTAGTACATTGCTAGTGACTTTCAATGATTCGGAAGAAATGCTAATGACGCACTGTACTGTCTGGCCCTAGTCCACATGCTTATCTCAGGCAGGGTGGCTTTTGTGAGCATTTTGAGGTTTGAAGTGCCAATCTAGTGTGTCCATCTCTATGGCTCCTTTTAACAGTTGTCTTTCTAACATATGTTCTGGTGATGTCACTGTTTGCTATTGAATGAAAATCATTCATTTTGCATGGCATGAGGCTTTATAAGGAAGTTGTGGCTCCAGGGGCCTCTCTTACTTGTGGCATGTGTTTCTTTCATTTTCTCTTGGGTGGTATCCAATGGTATATGATGAGATATCATTATTGCTGGGTGATGCTCACGCGAAAGACAGAGAATAGCTAATTGAGGTGGTGGAGACTTTTCAGTGTGTGTTTTCACCTCCAAAAGAGTATTTTTTATGGATCAAGTGCACTATTGAAATCTAGAAGGATCTATCAAAACCAACAGGCCTTTCCGAAGCGGGAGGTGTTGAATTAACATTGATGGCACGTTATTAGGATCTATTACATTCAATAAGCAAGATGTTCATATTGTATACCATATTTTGCCAGCATTGGGAATGTGCTTCGTGTAGTCAATTTTGCTATTGGTCTTCTTTCTCGTATGATGGATATGTTACCATAGTCAATTTTGCGATAGGAATTGCTATAGCCATTATTAAGTTTCTTTAATGTCCATTGTAGTGGATACTCTGAATGGGCTAACCTACTGTCTTAAATTGAATTTCATTTCCTTTGTTCAATGTAACTTACCTTGTTAATGCTTACGATGTGTGTTTTCCTAGTTTTGCCCTATTTAGAGTATTACACTAATTTTATCGTGTGATCTTGAAATAAAAATTTAAATATGGAAATCCTCCTAAATTTGAAATGGATCCCAAAAAATTTTCTTCCCTTCTCCCCCGGGTGCAATAACAGTTAACATCTCTAAAATGTATTGGAGGTTCTTCTAGATATTGTTATTCTTCTCCGATTCTTTGGAGGGATAATATGGAAATGCATGAAAAATAGTGTATGCTTAAAATCATAGAATGGGCAACCTTTTAATTTCCTACAGAAATATATGTGTTTGACATGAGTATATTGTTCAGTTATACGAGTCAGTATACAACTGCTTCCCGCTAGAGTAGAAGTCTTTACTTTGAATGCCCTTTATTGCTATGCTAATGGAGCATGTGTATTGGGAGTGAGAAATCCATGCTGATGTGTACGCTGGCTAAATAGTTGAAACAAACGTAATTGGGACCACAAATAGGAGTAATACCAAACTAATAGGAGGGAGGTTGATGTTATAGAAGTTTCCTTTCCACAAAACCAAGTAATATTTTCATCATTTGTAAATGCTGATTGTTTTTCTTTCTTCACTCGTGGTGCATGCAGCTCTTCAATTGTCAGTGCAGGACAGCACTAAAGATGCAGCAGACCAGACAGACATGAGCAAATTGTTAGCAGACCAGACATTTGTGTCATCTATCCTCGCATCTGTATGACTTTAGTAACTGCCTCATTTTTAGTCCACTTCAAAGAAACATTAAACATATAAGGATTTTAATGTTATACATCTCTTTTGTTTCCACAGCTCCCAGGAGTTGATCCAAATGACCCTTCAGTGAAGGATTTGCTTGCATCCATGCAAAATCAATCTGAGGTGAGGGCGTGGAATTGCACATATTTTGGTAGCCAATGTGGAATAGAATCAATGTAGATGTCTTGTTTTTAGCTTTTTGAAGTTATCTTGGCTTTGCAATAAGGATACTTATTTCATTAGAATCATACACCATAACTGATGAATCTTATCATTGTTGGACTTAATGACTCTTCAGTATCCCCTTTTTCCTTAATTTGTAAGTACTGACCCAATGGAAGTGTTATTGTCAATTGTTTCCACACATGCACAAAAACATGCACATCCTCACAGTTTATTTGGTGCATGTTTGTTTGATTACTATGTTCTCTTAAAGTTTCACTATAATTTTGAAAATGTTGATATTTGACTAATTTTTTTATATGTCAGCAGAAGAAGGAAGAAGACAAGGCATCAGATCAGGAGGATAAGTGATCGATTCACTTGCATTCAACTTGAGCGTAAGGTTTCAAGTCATGAACCTACTAAGCCTGTGATTTCACTACACTTTACTGAGAAGTGCTTCCAATCGGCATGCCTGTTCTATGTAACTCTCTTCTCTCCTTTGGGGATTGAGCATGGGGTAGTTTTAAGTTCTGAAGCTCTAATTGACATGGAGTTGAGAAGTTCTCATATGATTCATGCATTGTCTTGGGATGACTGTAGAAACAAAACAGATTTATGTATGAGCATGGATGGTCTCCATTGTGAATGATAAGTTTGCACTGTCAATATACTTGACATAAGCACTTTAATTTCATCCCCACCTTTATTTCTCCTTTGCCATAAGGAGAGGGACCAAATACTCGAACCCTATAAAGAATTTGAATAATCCGAATGACTATTTGATCCAAAATTGTTGGTACAAAGTTTTGCTCTTCATTTTTCAAGGAATGAAACAAGAAACAGTACGATGAAATTGGCCCTGGATGATGGTTTTTTGTCTAATATGGATGTGGAAAAAATGGACTAGGACAAATGTGACAGCTTGGGAGGACCAGTGGATTAGCTTTTATATTCAAATGAGATACTGATCCTATCTTCAATGGTGATGGAGATTTCACAAGATCTTGAACTAAAGAAAGCCGTACACCCCACATGCAACGATACCAATATTAAGCAGTGGAAGCAGGGGGTCCCTTTGTCACATTCTATTTGTCCACTATTTCTTATTTCTTTATGAGATATCTCAAAATGTTTGTCGGCTTAACGTTCTGGGATATCCCAAAAATATTAAAGTTTATATTATGTCACTTCATTAATTGGGAGGGAATGATGATTTCCTCCTATTCTTTTTCATTAATTTGTTAATATTTCCCTAAATTAATAAGTAGCAACTATAGTTTTATATATTTATTAATTTGTGTGAAAAAGCAAAGGGGACAAACAAAATAGGATGGAAGGAGCATTTTCTTTCTTTTTCTTTTTTGGTTTTCTAAACATATGAATGCAATTTCTTAATTTGTCTCCTTCACAAGTTGGTGGCATAAACCGCCCAAATGTAGGATATCCTTTAGGTTGAGTATAATCAAGGGAATTTATGATTTCTCAAATGGAACTAGATTGAGTGAAGTTGAGGGAATTTGAGATTTTTCCTACAATTATTGCTATTTTTTGGGTATTTACACTGTATTCGAAAATTTAACTAATTCGGTTCAGCCAACTATGGGATTGAATATAGAGATTGGATTTTTTTACGTTTGTTTTTTTATTTTCAAATTTTAAAATCGAGATTTTAGTTTTAAAAAATTATAATAAGTCACTGAGCTACAATTATTGCCATGAACAATCTATTCTCTCCAAAGAGTGGTCCATGCAAATTATTCACGAGATACACCTTCAACCACTTGGACTTGGAATTACATGTGCTCGAAGCATCTAGGGATTTAGAGCTAGATATAGAGTATCCTTTGGAAATAGACTTTTCGACGCAATAAGTTATTAATATAATAACAACTGATTTTTTATTAAAATTTTATTTTAATTAAAAAAAATTATAAGCAAAAAAAAAAAAAAAAATAGATTTATGGAACCTGAGCTTTTCTGGATTTTCCATCACATTATTACTATAAACAATCTGCCATGCGAATTATCAGTGAGAAATATCTGTATCATAATTCCATGTAGCATTTGGACCCGGAAAGTATTGCACTTGAAGCATCTGGGGATTAGGGTAATTTCCTTTTTTTTTTTTTTGGTTAACATGATTAGACCACCAACTCAGTATCCGGGGTTTCGCGTCAACTAATTTGGGTCGATCATTTGCAAGGTCCAATTGAGAGGGTAGATCTCTCGACGCTGATTTTTTCATTTCTATGGGGGATCAAATTCCAGACCATGGTTAAAAAGCGTCAATTCTTGAACCAACTGAGTTATCAGACATTGATATTAAGGTAATTTCCATTGTCGATGATAGGAGAATGCTGGGAGAGATAGAGAGAGAGAGAGAGAGAGGGTCAATGAGTTTTAACTTGGCCGATATCTTCTGTCTCCTTTATAAAGATTTCAAATTGGAGTTTTCACGAGAAAAAAAAATAGTGAGAAATTGGACTTAGTAGTCATGGGGAATCTGGTGCAAAATTAGATAGGTTTGACATAATGACACGCATTATTATCATTGTGGGGACTGGCATAAGTTCCATGGTTGAGAGGCCCAAATTTCCCCATGCCCTTTTCTATTTATGCTAGCCACATGAAAATGCATGGTCTTTCTTTTTTTTCTTCCATGACGCGAGAATACTAGCTTCTAACAATAGACAATAGACAAATTTTTGTGCAGAGAGAGTGACAGAGATTTGGTTGATGGAACTGTTTGTCGTTTTACAGTCATTTTTTTTCCAAATCATGGAAAAAATGATGGACTCATCCACCGAGTGGCTTTTAACAGTGACCCAACCAAAATAATGAAATGGGTGTGTTGGAATTTCCATGTTGTCCTTTTTCTATTCAAGACCCAACCAAAATAAAAAAAAAAAGTAATTTGAAAATAATGAGCCACTTCATTCTATTAGAGGTTGGAATAATTTCATGGTATGCCCATAAAATTCAAAATAAATCATTAAGTATATGATTATATTCTAACGAGTTACACTAGATTTTTTTTTTCAATTCATTTTGATAAATAATTTTATTATATGAAATAAAATATAATAATATAAAACGATTTATATAACCGAATTTTATTTAGTGGGATAAATATTTTTTTGTTGGTGTTGTTGTTTTCATCTTAATAAATAATTTTAATTTTTTATTAATAATTTTAATTTTTTAGTTACATTTTATTTAAAATAAAGTATCATTACATTTTTATTTTGAAAACATAGAACTCATCAAGGTAAAGCAATCGAACGAAAATTAATTAAAAGATTATGTATAAAATTTTAAAAATTAATTATTCTATTAAAAATTAAAATTTTTACTCCCTTTAATATTATAATTATAAATATATTTTTAAAATTTTAAATACAACCTTTTTTTAGAAGTTTCTGAATTTTGCCTCTCACCTTGGTCAATTAAGCCATTTCATGGCCCTCTGTTTTCTTCCACTCATCTTTCTCCCTCTCCAATTCAATGCAGGGAGTCCTACCATTTCCTTAGGATTCACCTCATTTTTCTATTTTACACAACAAAACAAATCTTCCCAAACCCTAACCTTGCAAGACCCAATTAGGGTAGAGAGAGAGAGAGAGAGAGAGAGAGAGTCTAGTGCTTGTTGTCTTTTACATCCGAAAAGTACAAAACATGGAGACAAAAGAACCTCAATTTACCCCAATCTTAATCCTAGGCAGGAAAAGAGGCGACGTCAACATCATTGGAGAAGCCGAAGCAATTTTGTCTTCATTGATGGCTGTGCTTATAAATTTCCCACCGACTCTCAAAGGCATTGGTTATGATGCAATCTTGTGGAGTTCAGTGGGGTAAATCATGAAGAACAATCGATTTGATTGTTATGTTGCAATCTTGTGGAGTTCAATTGTTGTTCTTCTTTTTGGGTGTGCAAATGTGAGTGGTGGATTTATAAAGTACAATACTGGGTCTAAGGTTGTTGATGGAAAATTGAATGTTCATCTGGTTCCGCATTCGCACGACGATGTTGGTTGGTTAAAGACTATCGATCAGTACTATGTTGGATCAAACAACAGCATTCAGGTTTCTGTTTCTGAAGCTCAATGATTTTGTTTGAATTGGTTGGTTTTATGTGGGGTACTATGAATAATGTCTTGTTTTTTGTCATGTGTGTTGTGTTTTGAAGGGTGCTTGTGTTGAGAATGTGCTTGACTCTGTTGTGTCTTCTCTACTTCGTGATCCGAATAGGAAGTTTATATTTGCGGAAATGGTAATCTTTATGAAGATTTGATTTAGTATAATTGTGTTGTTATATTTAGTTTAATGTCGGTAAATTTCTGTTGTCTTTCTGATTTGCTTCTGTGCCAAAATTTTAAGAAAAAGTTTGTGTATATAATTTCAAAAACCATAATCCCAAATGTTTGTTTTTCCCGCTAAAAATTAAAATCCTCTGTCCCCCCTAAAACTATAACAATAAAATTATTTTGAAATTCGCCCCATCTAAATTTCTGGCTTTGCTCCTTTGGGGCCATATGGTACAATATGGATGCTGGCGTTGTATTTTTTGTTTTCTTATGTCTTGCTGATAAAATTGGATTCTCCTTGCCAAATTACTACATACTGTTATAATAGAACATGTCTTGGTCTTTGGCGTACATGATCAAAAGAAAATTTGACCATTATTTCCTTAGTTGCCGCTTTCCTTTCCTTTCTCAACATTGCATCATTTGTAGTATATAATATCCCTGTTATGGATCTCTTTCTTAGTGAAGCATGTTGATGAAACTTTGATGAAATAGGCATTCTTCCAAAGGTGGTGGACAACACAAAGCGCACAAACTCAAAATGTGGTGAAGTCACTTGTAGATGCTGGCCAATTGGAATTCGTGTATGATACTGAGTAGATTTACTTATTGGGTTTCATGGCTTCTTTAATACCTTTCATGTCTTTATTGGATCCTAATATTTGAATGCTGTTTGGCTCAGAAATGGTGGCTGGTGTATGCATGATGAAGCAACCGTTCATTACATTGACATGATTGACCAAACGACTCTGGGGCATCATGCAATTAGGACTCAATTCAACAAGGTTCCTCGTTCTGGATGGCAGATTGATCCTTTTGGACACTCTGCAGTGCAGGCTTACCTACTTGGGGCTGAGGTTTGCACATCTTCTTTCACATTCATTTTGCAATGTTTTCACTGTAATAGTACCTTTATGCTACCGGACACATTTAGCCTTGTAATTTCCTTTTGAGGGGCTTCCCCTTGAAGCCCTTAATACAAATTTTTATTCATAAAAAAAAATGCTACTTTAGTGGAATCAATCTGCATTTTTTGCTAATGAGTTATCTGTCTTTGTTACCTGGTTACTTGGTTTGGATGTTATGGGCATCTGTCATACTTTGAATGAGTTTTGCATGTTTGTAATCAATGTTTACTGTCCTGCTTATCTATTGGTGCGATTTTCTTGCAGCTTGGCTTCGACTCTGTACATTTTGCCAGGATTGACTACCAAGATAGTGCGAAGCGCAAAGATGATAAGACCCTTGAAGTAATATGGCAAGGATCAAAAACTTTTGGTTCCTCTGCTCAGGTTCTAATCTGAAAGACCTTTTATTTATGTATTTATTTATTTTGTCCATAACTTTCTTTCAGATTCTTTGATCTGCTTACATTTATGGGCCATCCTCAGATCTTCACCAATGCCTTTCCGGTTCATTACTATCCTCCAACTGGTTTTGAATTTGAAGTGTTCGATGACTTTCAACCCGTTCAGGTTCTGATGTTAACTAGAATCACCTTTCAAAAAAAACGGTTACAATCGTTCTCAGTTATGTTTTATAATAGAATCTACATCTCTTGTAATAAACCTGCAGGATAACCCCCTTCTGTTTGACTACAATGTTGAACAACGAGTCAATGACTTTATTGATGCTGCTGTGTCCCAAGTAAACTCTCTTTCTTGTATGCTTATAAAAGGCTGAATAGTTTTTATATTTCAAAGTTGCATCCGTTCATCAGAAAAAAGCTTAATTCTTCTCAATCTGCAGGCCAATGTGACTAGGACAAACCATATCATGTGGACAATGGGTGGTGACTTTCAGTACCAATATGCTGAGTCTTGGTTCAAGCAGATGGACAAGTTTATTCACTATGTTAACAAGGTTGAGTTTTTTTTATGAAGAACCAATGGTGCTTCAATCTCCTGCAGTTTTAGATTTCAGTTTTCCATTATTTTAGATATTCAGTTTTCCATTTGCTTCGTAATGGAACTTGACATTGGACGTGCTAATGCATAGAGGAAGCAATAGCATATGCCTTTTTTTTTTGGATAATTTGCAATTAAATTTATGTGTTAAGTACATCACCTAACCTAGTCAGTTCTTGTTTTGTTTGATTGCTAAATTTTTCTTGCAAATTTTTTTTTTTTTTTTTTTTTTTTTCACAAAAAGGGGTTCCATTTGTGCAGGATGGCCGTCTGAATGCATTGTACTCCACTCCGTCTTTGTATACTGATGCAAAATATGCAGCAAATGAATCGTGGCCTCTAAAAACTGGCGACTATCTCCCGTGAACATCACTTGCACATTTGAAAATTTAACTGTATTCCTTGATGTGTTATATTCGTGCTCTTTCATATGAATATGCACCTTATTACTGCCCTCAGGTATGCAGACAGGGCAAATGCTTACTGGACAGGGTTTTTCACTAGTCGCCCAGCCTTCAAGCGATACATTCGTATGTTGAGTGGGTTTTATTTGGTATGACATTACTTTCCTGTTCCTCTTTCTTTGGACTAGATTATCCTTGAGTTTTGTGGGCTTGAGTGTGACACTCTGCACTTTACATTTTATAAATCCTACTTCGATCCTAAAGGAGAATCTGAAGTCTCATTTCAAAATATTGACTGGATGGCACTTTCCTACCATTTTCTTTTGCATGAGTCTAATAGTTTCGCGTGTCCTAGTTATTGAGTGACCATTTTTCTCTTTCAAAATAGGCAGCTCGCCAGCTTGAATTCTTGGCGGGGAGGAACTCACAGGGACCTAATACTTATAGTCTGGGAGATGCCCTAGGAATTGCTCAGCATCATGATGCTATCACTGGCACTGCCAAGCAACATACAACAAATGACTGGGCAAAGCGTCTAGCCATTGGAAGTTCTGAGGTGGGTGGCCAATTCCCGAAGATTAAAGTTATTGAGAAGTGGTTTCCTTGTGCAGTTTAATATTCATTTTGCTATTTAGTCCTTTGTCATTTGGTGAATAACTATTTGTAGGCCGAGGCTGTTGTTAGTTCAGCTCTGTCATGCCTAGTCAATTCAAATTCAAGTACACCATGCAGAGCTCCAGCAGCCACATTTAAACAAGTAAATGTCAATTTTAACTATCCTTATTATGTTTTCTGGTTGTTTCTCTGCCACTTCTATGATGGTGCAAAAAATTCTGCTGTATTCCTTTCAACAATACCTTGTTGCAAATCCATCTTTAGCGCAGCATTATGTTGCGCTTGCATGATGAGAATTTGAAGTTGTTGAATCAAAAGATTGGAGTTGATACACATTTCATGCGTAAGTTTTTGTGGCATCAATGCACTAGATAAAAGTATGGTGATGGCTGTCCACATGATTGCTGGTCCTCGGATAAAATTGAATATGGTGTACAGGATGGGCTTTGCCTGTTGGTATTCCATAAATGAGAGTAGTTGGTCTCTTCAGAATTTTTGAGTTCTCTGTCAGATGTTGTTTAAACAAACCCCTGTCCCTATGTCCAGTCATGGGATTGTGCAACCCCTTGTGATAGCTTTATTAAGAGTGTCAAATAAGATAAAAGGTTTTCTTCCCTTCCGTTTGATTAATTGTTGAAACTTGTTTCTTGGAACTTCCATGGTATATGTGCCAGTAGGTGATAAATTTTGTTTGTGGTGTTCCCAGTTGCATAAAGAGAGAATTTTTTCTCAACTTCAACATATTGTCTTTGCAATTCATCATCTTATTCCATTGGAACCTTTGTGTTGCATTATTTTTTACAATATGAATATGGATATTGTGAGAAGATTGCATATTTATTATATGAGGTTGTTGATTTCATATTACAATTAAAAGGAAAATTCTGTCATCTCCTATTTCATTGTTGCAGACGTCATTGGTTCCCTATTACAATTCAAAGGATAAGTCTGTCATCTCCTTTTTTGATGTTGCTGTTATTTTTCATTGTCTAATAGTGCCAATTGATCAATATTAGCTACTGCCCACCAACTGAGGAACAGATTCCAGATGGGAAGAGTTTGGTATGTTTTGCTTTGTTTGTAATTTAATTTTAGTAATACTAATTTGCTAGAAAACTAATTTACTCAAAATGATTTCATATAGATTATTGTGGCATACAATTCTCTGGGATGGAATCGTTCTGATGTCATCAGGATTCCGGTGAGTTATGCTTTTCTTTTTCCTTCTTTTTTTGGTTGGTGGGGGGAGGGAAGGTTTGAGTATATGGTGATTAGAATTGATAAGGAGGCCATATGATGACCAGAATTTTATAATATCTTATTAATCTGCTCTGCAAAACTGAGTAGCCTTAAGATGATAAACTTGAGGGAACAGACACGTAATAGATAAGGGGTGGTTAAATGGTGAGAAGTGAGATACAAAGATAAAAATGCATGAACAGAGGGAACAAATTGCTGGGGGTACAATGACTTCAAAACTCCCCGCCTGACATTTTCGAGAAGAGCCTTATGTCCTAGGATGTAGCAGAAAGTGCCCATGTGGCTCAAGCAAAATGACTCTGTTCTTTGGGACATGGACAATGTTTTGCTAGGCTTGAGTTGGTCTGTTAGGATATGACCAAAATTTTACGTGGTGGTGTGAAAAGTTGGTTGCATAATATGGGAATATTCTACTGAACAATGGAAGAGATGCTCCCTTACTCCCTCTATTCATACTCCCTTCTATTTTGGCTTCTCCAAAAATGTTATCCCATCCAGTACGTGTAACAATTCTTTATCTTTCTGAATTTGTCATGACTGAAAATCTTGACTTTATACCGTACAAAATAACACATTTACTGAACATTGGAATTTCTTGAGCAATAGACTTAAGATGGGATAGAGGAGATGGAGAAATTCATACATAATCTATCTCTCTCTCATTTTTTTTTTGGGAGGTTTGCTTATATGTCTGAATTAAAGAATGGGCAAAATCCACGGTCTTCTTTATTTTAATCAAAATTTTCTGTCTTGAAATGAGTGAGATTTTCTCATTTAAAGGGTCTAGAGTAGATTAAGCATTGAATTCCTATGAGTATCTAATGCTAGTTGGACTCTTGAGCTTTCTTTATCCCTTATATACCCTCTATTATGGTACAGACTAAAAGCTCTGATGTTGTAATTTATTTTTCCTAAAGTAAGTAGTATTCATCTTTTTAGCTTTGGAAAAACCAAAAATGAAGCAATTATATGTTGATTATGAATAATTTTGAAAAATCACACTGCATTTATATGTGTGCATATTAGATGTAAAACTTAATGAGAAAACAGGGGCATATTTTACGATGAAGAGGACAAGGAATTCTTCCTAAAATAAACTTAAATTAAATGAAAGAAAAAAAGAAAGGAAAATACCACAAAACTTGTTATCATGCTAAATTATACTCATCTCGGATGTAGTTCATGGATTACCATGAACATACTTTGCACATTTTCTGTGTGTATTGCCAATGGATAATTATGAAAAGACTCTGATGTCAAGCTTGTTAGTTGCTAAGATTGTGGTGTTATGAACTTATTTTTATAATGCTTATGTCTCTCATTTTTATTGTGTGAATGCTTGTATCCCCAAATATGTTTCTTTCCAAACATTTGGCTTTTTCAATGTGCTAATGCGTGGAAGGCCAACCTTTTCTCTTCAATTTGGTCCACTACCAGGTTAGCAATACCAATCTTGTCGTTGAAGATGCCTTGGGCAACACTATTGAAGCACAGTACATTGAATTGGACAATGTTACAATCAAATTAAGAAACTTTTATACAAAGGCGTACTTGGGAGTATCACCAAAAGAAGTCCCCAGATTTTGGCTTTTGTTTCAAGTGTCATTGCCTCCTTTGGGCTGGAATACATATTTTATTTCCAAAGCTGCAGGGAATGGTAAACACGAAGATTCATCCCGTTCTTAGTGTTGACTTCTCCTTATCATTTATTATTATGTTTTTTTTTCCATCTTTTGGTAGACCTAAAATACCGTTATCTTATTCGTCATTTCTGATTGTTACTGGATAATTAAGCTCACTAAATATTTTATTTCTGGAATGATACAGGGAAGAGGCAAAGAAGTTATCTCTCAGCAATGGACGGTCCATCCAATGAGACAGTGGAAATTGGACCAGGAAATCTGAAGATGTCATTTTCTGTAACTACTGGACAGCTGACACGGATGTTTAACTCTAAAACAGGGGTGAGTGGTTTTACATTTTGTGTATAATAGCCACGAACATTTGTTGTTTTAACCAGTCATTTTACAAAGTGTTGTCAAGGTAAGAAGTAGGAGGCAGTCTAGTGCTTCTAGTATTGGTACATTTACTATACTACTAAGTGGTAGATCAGTTGGTGTCATCAATATCTCATGTTAATGTTGATCTTTTAAGGCTCTTTAGCTACAGAAAAATCTCCAACCAAGTGTTGCATTTTACTAGGTTGACCTACCAATACAGCAAAGTTATCTCTGGTATGGGTCGAGTGCAGGTGATTCAGAAGATCCCCAGGTATGTAATATATGCTTGGAGTAGGACCAGTTTATAGCTATATTCTAGATGATGCCCTTAGTACTAGCATCTCATTTTTACCGCTCCTTTCAGAAATCTGGAGCCTATATCTTCCGGCCCAATGGATCCCCACCCACTGTTGTATCAACATCAGTAAGTGTTCTTTTCATGCATTCTACTGGATGGAATTTGGTCTGACAATTAGGCAACTTAGGGTTGATCCATATCATCATTTCTTCCAATTTATCCCAGCCTTATTTTCATGTATAGTTGTGGCATCCTTGTCATTCCCCTACCTGACATGAGACCACAATATGATTTCATTCTCCATTCTTTGCCTTTATTAGCTCTTTGTACTCTTTGCTTTGTAGGTTCCATTGAAGGTCATTCATGGACCTCTAGTTGATGAAGTTCATCAACAGTTCAGTTCATGGATTTATCAGGTTGTAATGTTTTCTGTGGTTCAGTTTTTAGTCAATATGAATGTAAATGTGTGTGTGAGTACGAGCGTGAGCATAAGCATGTATAGCATGCCAATAAATATTTACACAACACACACTCTCTCTCTCTATCATAGTTTTCTCATACTTTGGTGGCATATCAATGTAATTCTTTTTTATGTCAACTAGGTGTTTTACTTAGTTGACTATGCCTGATTTTCCCCCCCTCTCATTTCCAAAATCAGGTAATTAGACTATACAAGGAAAAAGATCATGCAGAAGTTGAATACACTGTGAGTTACCCCGTCTATGTCTACTTTACAAAAACTATTTTAGTTGTATTATTTTGGTGAAATACATTTCTAATTTGGAATCACTACTGCTCTTCAATACATTCATTTGTATTCAATTTCAAACTGATCGTATGTAAAAAATTTTTGAATTGAAGATTGGTCCAATCCCGACAGAAGATGGTGTTGGAAAAGAGGTGATTACTCGAATGTCAGCTAACATGGTTACGGATAAGGTGTTCTACACTGATTCTAGTGGGAGGGATTTTCTGAAGCGGGTACCTTCTATCCTGATAATATTCATTTGTGGTCAAATTTTTAATAAAAAACATGCTTATGGTTGACTATATTCTATGCTTTTGGATGTTTCTATCTTTGCAATCTCATAACTGGAATTGGTGGAAGGAAATGTACTTAATTGTCATGACAATTAGAATCCTGAAATGAAAGTCACTAATATAGCACTGCAAAAAGAGGTTGAAGCATAACATAAGATATTATGTTCTTGTGTTTGTGTAGATAAGAAAGCTTAGTATAGGCTATGTTTGGATAGCCTCCATTGGGTCCTACTCTCTGCTATTAGCCTCTATGTTCTGCTTATTACATCTGTTAACTAAAATGAAAAACTTTTTCACAGGGTTAATTTTTTTTGGTCCTGTCAGTATCTTATTCTCATGATTTTTCATTTTCGTGCACCCCTATGGAGTTCAATGTGTTGCTGTCACTACTAGAATATCACCTCAGTCAGTTGATGAGGGTTGTCCTCTGTAAATCTGAGGTTTCAATTCTGGGGCTTTGCAGATACGAGATTATAGAGAAGACTGGCCTCTTGTGGTTACTCAACCTGTAGCCGGGAACTATTATCCGGTAATCATTAGTACTTGTTTCATTGAATTAATTACAGATTTCATGTTTTAGTTTAAACGAATTAACCATGTTATGTGAACTTTGGATGGCTCAGCTGTTGTGGTAATGTTTTGTCGAACTAGTCTATTATGTTGAATTCACTACAAACCAATTAGCCATATGATATTACCATGTATAATGATCACTTGGCCATATGGATGTGGTTGAGATCAGTAAACTACTCAAGGAGTTCACAGAGGCTGAAGTCACAATTGATATGGTTTTTGTAGAGCTTTTAGGATGTTTTCGAGTGTCATATTGTTGCATGTTGACCTTCTTGTGTTAGTAGCCCCAAATATGGTAATTCTCGAATCATGGCAATTGACCAGGCCACTCAATAGAAGTTTAATTATTTCTTGGAATCTTCTCTTACATGGGTTAGAGATAATTCAGGCCCTTCAATTTGTAGAAATACTCATTCAATTTATAGGTATTAAAGCTCATAATGCAATTTTTTCCTTCTTGTTTGTCGTTGTCTCTGTTGGGTTATTGTTAATGTGAACCTAATTCAGTGTTCAGCATCTCAAAAAGGCCTCTTGGTTGGAATGTTAAGTGTAATTGCCTAGGCCTTGATTTTCCTATAAAGAAATAATTGATATGCTTTTAATTTGAACTTTTTGTACTTTGTCTTTTTACCCTTTCAGGTAAATCTTGGAATGTATATCATGGATAAGAAATCTGAGCTCTCAGTCCTGGTTGATCGTGCTGTGGGAGGTGCCAGCATAAATGATGGGGAATTGGAGCTAATGCTTCATAGGTTTTCTACCACTTGATAAGTTTCCTCTTTATGTATTGGTGTGTCCATTTAGAAACTGATATTTTGGTCTAACTGTCTATTCTTATCACAAAAAAAAAAACAATAGGCGCACGATCTTCGATGATTCGAGAGGTGTGGGTGAAGCCCTTAATGAGACTGTTTGTATTAATTCAACGTGTGAAGGACTCAAGACTGTTTGTACTAATTCAACGTGTGAAGGACTCACAGTATGATATTTGTTACATTTCTCTTGCTCTTGCTCGTTGCTAATTAATTTTTTCTTTTACCATTTTTTTTCTTAGAAGGTGCAGCGCCTCCACATTATTTTTGCAACCTAATTATCCATCATGACTACATTCTGT
This sequence comes from Dillenia suffruticosa, assembly GCA_033439265.1. Classification (NCBI taxonomy): domain Eukaryota; kingdom Viridiplantae; phylum Streptophyta; class Magnoliopsida; order Dilleniales; family Dilleniaceae; genus Dillenia; species Dillenia suffruticosa. Next base: position 652,221 of record JAVTVX010000012.1, on the reverse strand, counting down.
GGCTTAATACCCCCATATCATGTACCTGGAAGAAAATATATCTTTACCTGTGTATATATTATATCTTTTTTTTTTTTTATTTTTTTTCTAGGTTTATATGCAAACCAGGGATTCCCTTGTATTTACTTTTGTTAAATGACACCATAAGCTAAGAAAAAGATGCATAGGAAAGCATTTATTTCAAACAATAAATTAAATAGATTAGTTAAGTAAGCTTTGCATTATCATGGGGTTAACTCTTCCCTGATATCATATCTTATCTATTGTCCAGGTTCGAGGAAATTATTACATTAGCATCAACCAAGTAGGGGCTGGGGCAATCTGGCGGCGAAAAACAGGACAAGAAGTTTACTCACCACTTCTTTTGGCCTTCACTCATGAGGTCTGCCTTAAATTTAGCCATTATGAGATTAATAGATGGGAGTCACCTTATCTGAGTTAATCTTACAGAACTCAGGGGATTGGAAAGCTTCTCATTCAACAAAGGCAACTACCATGGAGGCAAACTATAATCTACCAATGAATGTTGCATTAATTACACTTCAGGTAAGCACACAATTTTTTTGTATGTTAAGTCGGGCAATTGACTCTGTCTCTCTCTCTCTCTCTGACTTTCTTTTTGCAGGAGTTGGATGATGGAAGTGTGCTCCTTCGTCTGGCTCATTTGTATGAGGTATACAATTTTCTTCACTAAATGTATTTTTGCACCCCCATTTGTGTTTGTTTCAAAGTGATTATGATCGTTTATCTTTATCCTTTTTTTTTGAATTGAGAAAAAAATAAATTTCCAAATTTCAACGAGCTCATCTTTTGGCAACTCTGAGAATTCTTTCATCACTGGTATAGAGTGTTTTTATTTGTTATCCACACTTGTTCTGGAAAACAAAATGAAAATATCATGGCTACAATTTAACTACAGAAGGAGATTGGTAGCATACTCTGCGTCTATGCATGGGCAGCTTAGACATAAAATGCACAAACTGCTGCATTGTCTTACAAAAGCTTACTGATCTAATTATGTGCTCCTACATTGCTGTTACAATGTTAGGCCAATGAGGACGTGGAGTACTCAACATTAGCTAAAGTTGAACTAAAGAAGATGTTTGCTGGAAAAGTGGTGCGTTAGCCTGCTATTTCTTTTTGGTTCTTCTGTTTAGATTCTCTTTTCTTGTCTATTATTTAATCACATGCCCCTCACCCCAAAAAGAAAACTAAAATAAAACACACACACATGCATGCTCGCACACAGTACACCTGAAAACGTACCTTGTCTGGTCTACCAATGGGCATTGCTTGGCTGGTTTCTAGGACTCACAAGGCCAAAAATAAAAAATGAGAACCATCTATTTGCTACTAGTTTACTTGACAATCCTGCAAAGCTGACATGTAACTTTTTGTTGTTGGGCAAAATGAGTTTGATGAGATTCCCATTAAGGTGGTTATCTTAGAAACAATTGATTATCCTATGAACAATCTGAATTGGGACCAAGACAAGTCAGAGGATGAATAGAACGTTAATTGTCGATGTGATTGTTTATTTAAGTTATTCAATAATTGTTAGGGTTATGTTTTATTTAAGGGTGCAAAATTGTATCTGTTGCATTGTCCCAATTCCATTAGAACTAGAATTGGTTCATGCAATTGCATCCTAATTCAAACAGAAACATACCTTTTCCCAACTCAGAACGTTTGTGGGGAGAGTTCTCATCGAAAGGGGATTATCAAGTGTTGTAGGGTGCAAACTATTATTATGTGATCACCCATCAATACCCATCATTTATTTGATGGCTTGTCTTGGCAACGATGAGACCTCGCTGCTGGCATCAAAAGTTGCTAAAATGGTTAACTGAACATCTTGTTAGTAAGTTACAGCCGGATTTTTAGAACAATCTATTTTACTACTACCTTATTTGATATCCAGCATAATAGGTGATGCATACATTTTGTTAGACAACATTAAAAGAGAAGTCATTGTGGTTCTTAATATTTGATTTCTCCTAATGTTTGATTCCTTCAAATTTCAGATAAAGGGGATAACAGAAACTAACTTATCAGCAAATCAAGACAAATCTACGATGAGAAGGTTGTCATGGAAAGTCGAGGGGAGCAACGGCAAGGAACCTATCCCAGTTAGGGGTGGCCCTGTCAATAATTCTACTCTCATTGTGGAGCTCGGTCCCATGGAAATTCGTACTTTCTTGTTGAAATTTTAGTTTTGCTATACTTTGTAACTAGATTTGTGGTTAAAAATCCAAAGCACAACTGAATTAGATTGTGGTGGTATGATTTTTCTTATGTGAAGATGTTCATTCAGCTTCAAGGGAGGCTGAAAGTACTTCTGGCCCTACCATGCCCCAATGAGCTTATTTGGCCAAAATGTAAAACTTTGAGGTAAGTTGTTGTTTTAATGAAATAATGCAACCAGCCACTGCATCAAAGTTGTAGATGGCTATATTGGTAGGTCACTCTGGTGGACATATGTATCGTTAATTTATGTATAATTTTCTAATAAATATTTTGGGTTCTAAAGTTTATATACTACACACATTAAAACAATGATGATGAACATTTTCATCTTATTTCATTGTTGTTATTAATATATACTGCTTTCAAGATAAGCTGCGGAGCATATTCATGTTTTTCTTTTTCTGCCAATTGAGAACCCAGATATTTAGAAACCCCTTCAAGGAGGGAGGGGGGGGGGGACCAAGGGTATGGGTTGGTTCATTTCTTAATGATGATCATGATTTGAGTCATGACTTTATAATTACATTATTTCCCCCCTCTGATTTATTGTATTGATTTTTCAAAATACTAAGACAAATATATTAGAATAGAATTTATTTAATATAAAATAGATTTAAAAATTTTTGAATAGAAGAGATTTAAAATACAAAATTAAAAACATCGAGTTTATTATGATTCTAAAATTACTTCTTAAATTAAAAATCTACAAGAATCGATAATTTTGGGTTTAATGAAATTAATATAATTTTTCCCATCTTTAATGAATAATACTATGTGTTTAATAGACTATGACAAATTAAAATAATGAATAAAATTTAGTTGATATAAATAGATTTAAAAAAATTCTAGATATGAAAATTTTAAAATAAAAAATTAAAAATATTGAGTATGTTATTAGCACACTTTCTAAAGTTAAAATAAAAAAAAAAATTTAAAATTTTGAACTATATTGAAATTAGCCAACGGCTACTCAAAGGAGCCCAAAATATAGATTCTAAAAATTTTAAATTAGGAAAAAAGAAATCAGAAAACGGCTATATTGGTATCTTTTCTCCAAAGAAAAAAAAAATAGAAACAAAATTCAAATCCAAGATCATTAAAAACCCGCAAACGTCACAATCGTCTTCTCCAAGATCTCTCCACTTCTCTCTCTCTTTCTGTGTAAACTTTCTTTATCTACTCTATCTCTCTCTCATTCTTGACAATAAGACTGTTGCATGCTTTTTTTCCAGATCGTGGCCGTCGGAGGCGAAGAACGAAGGAAGTGACTTTGAAGAAGAAAAAGAAGACGAAGAGAAGGAGGAGGAGAACATTGATTATCCTGATGATCTGCCCCGATTTTTTGAAATTGATTTTGTTTTTCCTCTTCCTCGTATTAACATCTCTTTCTCATTTACTGTTGAATGGTTACAGGTGAGGGAAAGCAGTCAAATTACTCTGAACTTGAAGGTTCCCTTTCTCTCTCTCACACCTTTCTCTGTTTTCTAGCGTTTTAATGGCTATGTTGGAATAAGCATTTTTAACTATTTACAGATGAAGAAGCAGCTTCAAAGGCTGAGCAGGAAGGTAAAACAAACCCTCACTAATCTGTGGTTATTGGTTTCTTGAAACCCTAAATTTCTTTCTCAAGTTAATTTCTCTCTCTCTCTTTCTTCTCTCTCCTTTAATTCTATTCGTTAAGGTTTTAGTAGTTGTAGTGGACTAATCTCTTAATTATTTACAGATGAACAAATAACTTTAAAGGCTGACCATGAAGGTTAACATCCCTCTCTTGTAATTATTGGTTTCTAATTTGTCAAACCCTAATTTTCTTTTCTAATCAGTGATTCCACTGTTTCTCTCCTCCCTCTCTAGTGTTCCTGTTGTTTTTGGCTTCTAACGTCCGCCATTGATCCATCAAGAAAGCCTGAGCAGAAAGGTTTAATTTATTTAGTAAAGGCAATAAACTTGTAAAATGTTAATGAATATCTTTTTTTTTTTTTTTTTTTTTTCCTTTTCAAGTTATAATCCAAATCCACTGATTTTTTTATTGTGAATTGCCTTCTTTAAATTTACTCTACCTCAAGCTTAAATAAGATTATTGAATCCATAGCGTAGAACCTTTTTGTAGTCAATTTTGTTTCAATTATATTTGCTTAGATTATAGATTAACAAATATAAAAATGAATTAATTAAATAGAGTATATAATCTCGATAAAATAGTAATCTTAAAAAATAATATTGTGTTTTGATTTGAAACCATAGTAATAAATTAGTAATTTACTAAATTTATAAAATAATATATTTTAGAAAATATAAATAAATACAACTTAATAAATAAATAAAAAATCTCCTTATATATATATATATATATATATATATATATATATCAAAATTATATATACATGCGTGTGCGCGTGTGCGTGTATATATATATATATATATATGATTCTATTGTTACTATTTTCTCTTGAAATTGACGTCTAATTGTACATTATCTCTGGCTTTTCTCAGGGCATTCAATTAATATTATAGTGCAAAAATTTGTGGATGCTTCTTTACATGAAATAATATCATAAGGATATTTTTGAAAATAAAATGTTTTGATAAAATAATAGTAATTTATAAATATGTATAACAGAATAATATATTAATTAATTAATAAATTTTCATGTTCTCAGCGATATTAATTTATGGAACTTTAACTATACTTTAAATCTCCATAAATTCTATACATTGAAATAAACTCAAAAAGAGACAAAAATAATCACATTTTACTAATTAAGTGCATGCATGCATGTATGTATGAATGTATGTATGTATGTATGTATGTATGTATGTATGTAAGAATAAAATAATGCTATTTTTGAACTGACATTTAAAATCTCCATGCAAATTACAGTTTGCCGGTACTTGGGCGGGAAGATCCCAATACACTTGTCCACGATGCCTCTGTCTCTTTCTCTCTCTCTCTCGTCTCTCTCTCGTCTCTCTCTCTCTCTCTCTCTCTCTCTCTCTCTCTCTATAATCTTCATTTCTTTTGATCTCAGACCAAAAAGCCCTAATTTTTAACATCCCCTAATCGATTTCAGAGAAAAAATGACCTCTCAAAACCCTAATTCCAACTCTCTCTACCCAAAAATTGACGATTCAATTCCCTATGCTCTGAACCCTAATCCCAACCCTTCGTCTTCTCAATCGCTTAACCAGCAAATTGAGACCCATGATCTCGTCGAGAATCTCTTTCCTGACCCTGATTCTCCATCCGCACCTCCTGAACCCGTCGAAGACGTTCTGTTAAAATTACCAGGTGCAATTCTCAATTTGATCGATAAAAATTATAGTGTCACCCTCGCTTGCGGTGATCTTATGATTTTACGGATCAAACAGGGAGATAATGTCGTTGCTGTGCTTGCTAGGGTTTCTGATGAGATACAATGGCCTTTGGCAAAAGATTGTGCTGTTGTTAAAGTTGATGATTCCCATTACTTTTTCTCTGTCTGTGCTTCTGAGTCTAACTCAGATTCAGACGATGATGGTAAGAAAAAACCCAAATTGGGTAATGAGGATTTCTTGAATTATGGGTTGACTGTTGCTTCAAAAGGGCAGGAGAATTTGTTGGTGGAATTGGATAAGCTTTTGGAGATTTACAGTAGTTTTACCGTGCAGAAGGTGTCGCAGAAGGGGAAAGAGAGTGAGGTGTTGGATGTGTCTTTAGCGAAGGAGACTGCACCATCAGATTTGAAGACAGAGAAGAAGGAAATTATGGTGAAGAGGTGTGTGGCATACTGGACTACATTGGCTCCCAACGTGGAGGATTATAGTGGGAAGACTGCAAAGTTGATTGCAGCAGGTTCAGGGCAGTTGATTAAGGGGATTTTGTGGTGCGGTGATGTTACTGTTGATAGGTTGAAGTTGGGGGAGGAGGTCTTGAAGAAGAAGATTAACCCGGGTGAGAAGGTGGAGATTAGTCCCGAAACTTTGAAGAGGATTAAAAGGTTTTCCAATTTTATCATTTGACTTATGTTCATGTTTTCTGCCATTCTTTTGACTTTGTCTCTGTCCATTCTCTGTTATTGTGGTATAGTTTGTTTTCTTTTGACCTGAACTTGACTGCAGTTGATTTGAACTGTCTAATTTTGATTGAGAGAGTTGGACTGAGACTTCTGCCTGCATGTTGTAACTATAAATCAATCACCAAACACACTGAAAACAGTGGTGATGAATCAATAATGAAAAATGACTTTCTAATGATACTTGATTTTAGATTATCGTTTGTTGGAGAAGAAGCTAGGTATGTGGTTTTTGTTTATTCCTGCTACAATTAGTTAAAATGAATAAGCACATTGTGATCTACATATCCTGATGACTGATGTAGGGTAAAGAGGATGACAAAGATGACAGAGAAAGTAGCAGTTGGGATTCTTTCTGGGGTTGTGAAGGTATCTGGATTCTTTACAAGTTCGGCTGCAAATTCAAAACCGGGAAAGAAGTTTTTTGGTCTCCTGCCTGGGGAAATTGTCCTTGCTTCATTGGATGGATTCAGTATGTTCATTATCTTATCCCCATGATTGTTTAATACAATGAATGATGTCTCGCCCGACAATAGTTGCTTTAGATGCATTTGGCAGGTGTCTTCTTTGAACTGGTAGAGCGCTTGGAATTGGTACCTAGCAATAGTAGCTTATGATTTAGGCAGGAAGAAGAAAATAATAAGTCAGGATTTCTTGCAAGATTTTAATGATTAATTCATAAAAAGGTGGGTATATTCCTCAGCTGTGGAGGAGTGCTTGTTATCCATCTAGGGACAATGCCATGTAGGTCAGGTCACTGATTGCAGTTTCAATCTCTTGAACAAAGTTTCCACATCAATACTTGTGAGCACTGAACTTCATCTTTCTTTCCTCACTGATCTAGATAAATTAATCAAGCACAACTTCTACATCATTTTAATGTTTCAATACACTAGAAATCGATAAGCACATAATGAATAGAGGTGTCTTAATTGGTTGGCTGACCTAGATAATGTCAATAATGGTGTTTCCTTGTCTTCTTTGCATGTACTAAATTGTTACTAAACTAGTAGGATATTTTATTGAAATGTCTGCTTCCAAAATTATGGCCTTTTTTTTTTTAATACTTTTACATATCTAACATCAAAATGTATTGTTTCTATAATAGACAAAATATGTGATGCTGTTGAAGTGTCCGGAAGGAATGTCATGTCTACTTCATCTACTGTGACAACTGGACTCGTCTCCCATAAGTAAGTTTTGAAGTTTCTTAATTGTAGTAAGTTTTGAAGTTGCTTAATTGTAATACTGTCACTTCAGACATCATTTTCCACTTATCCTTTTTATTATTATTATTTGAATGATGTCTTCCCTTTTCTTTGTGATCGATGTCTCATTTTCTTGTGTGTCTGTGCATGGAAGACAGAGAGAGAGATGCACAAGTCTTTTATTGCCCTAAGTGGAAAAGGTTGAGATTTTCAGCATTGTGTTCATTTTGATGTACTCTGTTTCAGGTATGGAGAAGAAGCAGCTAAGGCAACAAGTGAAGGGCTCGATGCTGCAGGCCATGCAATGAGTGCTGCTTGGGCTGTTTTCAAGATTCGTAAGGGAATCAACCCCAAGAGTGTACTTAAACCCTTAGCAAAATCAGGGCTCAAAGCAGCGGCTGAATCTGCAAAGAAATCTAAGGGTTCCAAGTAATGGCTGATCCGAATTTCCTCCAGAGTCCAACTCTTTTGTCACTGTAAAAGACTTGGAATTAGAACTCCGAGCAACTTGTTTCCTTTTTTTCATTTCTTTGTATAATTTGTTTATTGATTTGTAGTGTTAATATTCAAAGTGTTTCTGTCAATCCATCTATTCAGATGCTCAATATTGTGACCAACTATTTTCTTTATCTTCATGTTTACCCCTTTTGAGGTTGACGTCCAGTTTATTGTCTATGAACTAGATAAAGAATCATATGATTCTCTTGTGGATTTGCTTTGCAGCAAGATATGGTCTCATAAATTTGAGCCTTTTCTGAAATATCAGAGACATCGTTGTCAACTCCAGAGGTTAGTATCATTCCCACCTACCCATTAACTTGGTTCCCTATGGAATAAGCTTGACTAAATTGAGACTATGCATGATATTTTTTTATTGCACTTCTTGATCTCCTGAGAAGATCTGTATTTAGCCAATGGATCGCAGCAGACCTGATCGCACCCTTGCATCAACTCCTTGCAAAGGCACCAATCTTATGAATTCATTCTGCTGTGGACCCCGAATTGTCATTATGACTGCCATGCGTACACCAAATAGAGGGTGAGTTGGCAAGAAAATCTCATCTTTAGCATATATAATACTTTCCTTTTGCGAATCATGGGGCATCAACTTGCATTTGCACGGATTTGATGTGTTTGTTCCTTTAATATACACCACTGGCTACTGGTACCACCCACTTTTTTAGTCCCTTGATAGCAAATCAAATCTTCTTTTGGTGTGTTAACTTTGATCTTTGGGTCCAAAAAGGAAGGAAAGGAACTCTTCCTAGTGTCTCTTATTATATATGAGAAATTCTCAGACGGAAAAAAAGAAAGAAAAAAATTACATAAAACTAATGAGAAACTGTTTTGCAATTCCACTTCAACTCTTTAATCTACGGCTTTTTATAAATTCCGAAGTATAAAATATAATCATATCCGATAGAGAAGGATCATTTTGTGTACTCTGATTGATACCTACATACTAGGGTATAAATCATGGATATTATCGCAGGAAAAGGTTGTATGAATTATTCTCTCATACATTTTTTAATGTATTTTTGTGTTGGTTCTAGTTTTTAGAGACTTCATTATTTAAAGGTTTTGACCAAATTATGATAAACGATATCCTGAAGGTAAATGGGACGAACAAGGTACGTTTTTCTTTGTTTCAACATTGACAAAGTTTGCCACTGTTTTTTTTTTTTTAATAGATTAAACTAAAATTTGATCAAACTACACTGTGCAGACACTTTTAAAAATGAGTATATGTGCATGCGAGCGTGCGTGCGTGCGTGAGTGAAATTTGTCCTTTGGACATCATGTCCGTGTTGTGTTGTCATATCTTCTTGTGCCCCTGTTTGCAACTTTGAAAAAATTTGTCAAAATGTAATCCATAGAAGGAGAAGGAATTATGGGTTTATAAATTACTAAGCGGGCCTATCTCTTGTAGCTTTAGTAAAGGTTTTATCTTTGGCATCGTATTCTCGAAGTGCTTTTCTAGAACACAAGGAAAATCATAAAGGCAATGGAAGGTGTGGAAAAGAAGTCCCTTGTTTGGCCATCAAAGAAGCATACGGTGCGGAAATGATTCGAGACATCAAGTCCCTAATTTTAGCCTTTAAACGTAAATCACTTCTTTTAACAAGATGTGTGCGATCTAAGGTATTTGTTGCACGGGTAAAGTGAATGGATTACTGAGGTGGATTCACTAATGCTTTTTTCTAGAGGATGATGTATGCCTCCCGAGTCAAGCACGGTTTTGCACGCCCATGCTTTTCAGTTTTCCTTTTCTAATGCCATCTCCTGTAACGAGAAAGAGAGAGAGAGAGAGAGAGAGAGAGAGAGAGCTTACTGTCTCTTAAAGTTTGAAGTTAATGACTATTAAGAATTTCCAATCCTCTTGTAAGAAAATGATTGGGAATGAGAGAAATGAGGTGTCTTTTTTTTTTTCTTCTGATAATTGATATCTAGATTTTAGTTAATTAATTCAGTTAAATATTATTGGACTAATAAGAGATTAATTCTTTCAATTTTTATTTTTTCATTTTTAAAATTTAAATTTAACATTTTGATTAAGAGATCTAACGTTATACCGTTATTAAGAGGAGATTGGTTACACCAAAGGAGATCGGTGAGATTTTTTTTTGGGGGGGGGGGTTGTGTGTGTGTACACTGAAGGCACCTCCTTGGAGGAAACAAAAGAAATCTTCTTCATCACATTAGGTGTCAACTAAAGGCATGCCTTTTTAGAGTCCAAGATGCAAAGCGCATCAAAAGAACCAACCGTGAAGCATGGACATGAATATTTAGCATAACACGGCTCGACAGGATACAGAAACAGATCAAAATCATAAAAATTTTATACTATAATAATTTACAAATTACCAATATTGTATAATATATAAAAATTTGTGTCCGATATAAATATCATATTGATACCCTCATTTTTAGGTTTGTTCGTATAAAATAGAGGACAAAAATCTCCCCCAAGTAAGAAAAATTATGGCCGCAAGCTATTGATGTGCTAACTCCATTATGGAGTACTAAGTAATTTAATGTAGTTGTCTTGCTCGACCTTCATGGTTGGACAGGAAAAGGACAGCATTATGGACAAGACTAGCTTGTAACCTAACATTTCTAATCCTTTTTTTTTTAATTTACTTTTCCCACGAAGATCCCTCAACAACTTATATTTTTAATTACCAGATAATGTTTTTGATTTAAAACTGTAAAATATTATCTGTTATTTGGATACAGACACTTTGCTGAATATGATACAGACATACGACACATTGATTATGTGAAAGTCATCAATTTTTTACCTTAAGAAAAGGGGTGGAGAAGGAGTTATTGGGATTTGCATTAGAAAAGGTGCGAGACCATGCTACCCCTTTTGGGTATAAGGGTCTCCTCTCACTGTGGGATGCTTCGTTTGTATCACAACAACTTACTCTTAGACCAGGTCTGTCATAGAATAATTGAATAAAACAATTTATCATTCCTTGAAAGGAAGATTTTTTTTTTTATGAGTATACAGGGAAAACTCAAATTCAAAACTAAAAAAAAAAAAAAAAGATAGTGACAGTTAAACTATAATTACTTGAAAGGAAGATGATGTTAGCAAATAGTATTTGAAAAATCTCTCTTGAATGTGTGATATTTATAAAATACTCGATCTGCTTGTCACAGAAACCTTGGTTTGAGCCGTCGTACCATATAGACTGAGACAGATGTTTATTTTTAGCTTTAGACCTTTTGTTTGTAGTCCGTGTCGAGGGCATTAGGACAAGTTTTGTTGACGCGATATCCCATCCTCTTTAGAGTCACCCAACATAACCAAAAAGGAAGTTTTGCAAAACACTCGCATTCACAACTATAAGTGGTATCCTTTTGGGATTCATAGCTAGAAATGCAAAACCAACATATGAATCTAAGTCATGTGGGTGGCAAAGTGGTGATCTAAGGAGGTTGAAACATCCTATATTGCCTTGGCCACTACTAAAAATCACAACCACTAAAATAGGAGGAGAATGCAAACCCCACTTGTAGAATCGGAACAAACGAGGATAGCAAGTTAGCAGGAACATAATTCTTTGTTTTTTCTAGGACTTGGACTCGTGTTTCACCCTAGCACCAAGGTGGTCAATCCACTAAGATTTGCTGGGATACGCCATCATCCAATGTCCAACCGTCCCCCTAATCACCTATTCTTTCCATTCCATACTCTCATGTTGCAATCCTTTCAACCTCTGATCTCTCTGTCTCTCTCTCTCTGGCATTACTGCAATGACCGGCCTGCTGAAATTCCCACAGTACAGCCAACGGTCGAATTTTGCAGAGGCAAATTGATAAAAGAGAGATTGGGTTTGTGGATGAGGAAAGGATCTTGTGGATGAGGAATAATAACACACCACCTTTCTTCTCTCCCCCACTTCTGAAATTTGCAAGGTCGCTCTAATGTGCCTTCAAAAAGTGGATTGTGACAAAGCAGCCAAATAAATTACCACCCAACCTCAAGAATTCTCTCTCTCTCTCTCTCTCTCTCTCTCAAAACACTAGTATAAAGGGGGCAGATATAATAAAATTTCGAACTCTCCTATAGTCTTATGGCAAACTCATTTTGCACCTCAGAGTTTCAGAAGAATATATGAAAGAGATGGCAGATAGAATACCTTCTTCTGCAAGTGCAGAATCTTCACCAACTTCAGCCTCACCAATGAGATCAAACTTAACAAGTGTCTTCAAAAGAATTACTCGTCATATTGCCAGTTTTAGGAATAGCAACCTATCTCCACACAGCCAACGGAGCCTCCATGGGGATGTTGAACAAGAAGAATTCCAGTATGCAAGTACCAGTTGTCTCTCTTCATACTACAGTGTCTTTGTAGCTCGCCTCACCATCATGGTTTGTTCAAATCTATCGACCTTCTCCTTAAACTTTCCTGCTCTAAAGACTGAGATAGTGCACTTTATGCAGGTGATGCTAGCTATATTGATAGGGATGCTAACCATGTTAACATGGCATTTCACAAAGGACTATACCACAAAATCGATCAATAGCTTAGCATATGGTCTTCGCTATGAGATTCTGCAGCGTCCCATATTAAGAATGTGGAACATTTTGAATTCCACGGTGGAGATCACAACAGCTCAGGTTAAGCTGTCAGAGTATGTGATCAGACGGTATGACAACCCCATCAATCAAGCACAAGAAGTCGAGGTCTTTTAACTCTCTCTATCTCTCTCTCTCTCTCAATTTACCCTCTCATATCTTATACATCTCTAAATAGGAACATGGATATCTAACTTTTGATTGAATCCTATACAGCTCTATCAAGTAATGAAGGATGTAACTTGGGCACTATTTGCAAGTCGCAAAGCTCTGAATGCTATAACCATAAACTATAAGAATGGTTTTGTTCAAGCTTTTCATAGAGATCACAGGAGTAACAACACATTCTACATCTATTCAGATTTAGTAAACTATTCAATCAGCGGTACCCATGATGCTCATGTCATGTCATCTCATGAGCACTGGAATGATGAATCTACAAATGGAAATTTATCTGCAATTTGGTATCGTGAACCTCTGGATCCTATTACAGGGGAAAGGATTGGAAAACCAAGGCCTATCCCACGAGATGAGCTAATAAACATTGCAGGCCCTTTACAAGTACCCGATGGAACAGCTTCATGGCATGTCTCGGTGAGCAAATTTACATATTCACCGCTGCTTTCAGCAGCATTGCCTGTTTGGGATGCTTCAAATCAAAGTATAGTAGCTGTTGTGGGGGTTACAACCGCATTCTCTAGCGTTGGTCAGCTGATGAAAGAGCTTGTGGAATTCCATAGTGGACATATATACTTGACATCTCCTGAAGGTTATCTACTTGCTACTTCTACAAACACTCCTCTTTTAATGAATACAACTTCTGGGCACAAGTTGATGATGGCTGTTGATTCTGAGGATCCTGTGATAAGGCAGGGAGCTCAGTGGTTGCAAAGATTTTATGGCAACAAATTTCCACCAGGTCATGAGGTTCATGTAGAGAATGCGAGGCTTGGCCACAAGCAATATTACATTGACTCATTTTTTCTGAATCTGAAGAGACTTCCTATGGTAAGTTACAAATACATTGACATCTATGTGCTTGAAAGAAAATCGAGAAGGGTAATGGTCTGTTCTGTGCAGGTTGGAGTTATCATCATCCCTAGGAGCTATATAATGGGGAAAGTAGATGAACGGGCTTTCAAGACATTGATCATTCTGATATCTGCATCAGTTTGTATATTAGTAGTTGGTTGCGTTTGCATATTTATTCTGACGAATGGGGTATCGAAGGAAATGAAACTAAGAGCAGAGCTCATAAATCAGCTCGACGCAAGAAGAAGAGCAGAGGCATCAAGCAATTACAAGAGCCAGTTTTTGGCAAATATGAGGTGAGTTTTGTTTAAATTACTACTTGCTGAACATGTAACCTTAAATAGCAACGTACATGCTTCAAAATGTTTAAGAAAACTAAGATCTTTCCTAATTTTGTTGCAGTCATGAGCTTCGAACACCTATGGCAGCAGTGATTGGATTGCTAGACATTCTTATCTGTGACGATGGTCTCACCAATGAACAATTTGCAACAGTCACCCAAATTCGTAAATGCTCAACTGCTCTGCTCAGGCTTCTCAACAACATTTTGGACCTTAGTAAGGTACAGGACAATGGCCAGCTACATATTTGTTGATACAATTTTTAATGGATTAATGGAACGTGTGGTACAATGAATCTGTAGAAACAAATGAATCCTTGCCTCAATTACCTTCTTATTTGTATCAGACTTGCTCTAAGAACAGCATGAACTTGGTACTGCAGGAATAGGGAGGGAGGCAACAGAGTTGGATAATTTTCGAAAACATGGACACTAGGAATAAAAAGATCAATTAACTTTAACCCTTTTTTGGAATTTTAAAAATGATTTTAGTTTACCATCAGAATTGCAAAAATCTATCCATGGTCAGTCCAAAGACCTAAAGATCTGTATTTTAGTTGTCACCTTGAATAATTTGTACAGGTTGAATCTGGAAAACTGGTACTAGAAGAAACTGAGTTTGACTTAGGAAGGGAACTTGAGGGGCTTGTGGACATGTTCACAGTTCAGTGCATAAACCGAAATGTGGAGACTGTTTTAGATCTCGCTGGTAAGCCAACATGCTTGAGCTAATCCAGATCTAACAACTTCGGGAGAAAGAATGAGTATTTCTGATATTTTAGACATGAAAATCAATGACCTTTGTTTTTGCAGATGATATGCCAAAACTCGTTGTTGGAGACTCCGCTAGAGTTGTTCAAATATTTGCAAATCTAATCAGCAACTCTATCAAGTTCACAACATGTAAGTGCCCTGGTTGTCATATTTCTTTTCTAGCTTTAACATTCTTGAGTGGCAAGAAACGGGCTAGAATTTGGCACTCATTTATTATGGAAAACAAGTTTCTAGAGCTTACAGTTTCATGCGTGTCACAGCGGGCCACATTATCCTAAGAGGGTGGTGTGAGAACTCAATCACTTCTGATGATGGTGAGAAAAAATCCCTTGAAAAGAAGGATTCACGATACACCATAAAAGCAAAGTTAAAGCAACATGGAAATCAAGCAAAAAGAGCCTGCAAGAAAGAGAATAAAGTTACTCTTTGGTTTGAAGTTGATGATACTGGCAGTGGTATGCAGCAATCTGAAGTTCTCAAGTTTGCATTAAATTGCAACAAAATAGACTTTTTAATAATTTTGTCCCCCCTTCTAGGAATTGAACCAAGCAAATGGGAGACTGTTTTTGAAAGCTTTGAGCAAGCTGATCCTTCCACAACTAGAACGTAAGCTGTTTATACAAGTATTATTATCAGCAGAAGAAAAGTTTTAAGGCTCCAGAGAAGATTTTCTGATCCTTTTTGCTATTTCCAGGCATGGTGGCACTGGTCTTGGCCTTTGCATTGTACGGACATTTGTAAGTAACTAAACTGGTCCAGCATAATATAGCAATGAAGTAACAAAATTTCTCAATTCGACAAGCCACAGAAATCCTCCTACGTCTCTTAAATGTCTGGTTCACCAGACATTGCTTTAGTCTGTCAACTAGGTCTAGGTCATTAACTGTTCTTTTAATTCAAGAAACTAGCTCCCCGTGCAGATTTAGAACCCCCTTTCTGCTCATGTAGTATATTTTTTGTGTCTTATGTTAAAGACGGTGCTCACAGGTAAACAAGATGGGTGGAGCTATCAAGGTTATGCCAAAGAATGGCCCAGGGACTCTAATGCGATTATACTTACTTCTTCATACACCAGTGGATGGTGCAGGACAGCAGTGTCAGACAGAGTTTGCAGAAAATAACTTAGCTGTAAATTAATACTCTTTCCTCCTTTTCTGTGGGCATTTTCAGTGCTGTATGTGCCATTGACCCTAAAAATCTATGCAGGTACTGCTAGCACTTAATGGCCCTATGGGAAGACTCATTTTGTCTCGGTGGCTACAGAAAAATGGAGTCTTCACTTGGGAAGCTTCTGAGTGGAATGAACTGACATTAATTCTTCAGGAACTTTTTCACGCCAGAAAATCCAAACGTGGCTTTGATGTTCACTCTTCACAAAATGAAGTGCTAAGAGCAAAACCAAATGCGAAAGACATTAAGAATTGGGTTTTTGTCATAGTTGTTGACATAGGACTGCTCGACTTGAGCACGGAAATATGGAAGGAACAGCTTAATTTTCTTGACAAGTACTCTGAGAAGGCCAAGTTTGCATGGATTCTTGATCATGACACCTCAAATGCCATCAAAATGGAGCTTCGGGGTAGAGGACATCAATTGATGATTAATAAACCACTATATAAGGCCAAAATGGTTCAGGTTTTGGAGGCTGTCATAAAAGAAAGAAACAATGAATTGCACAAGAAAAGTCCAAATGCACCTAGAAATGTAACTGATGGTTATCTGCATGAATGCCTAGAACTTGACCCTATTCACTTTGATGCTGCTAGCTCTGAAGATTCTGACATGTCTGAAATTTCAAGTTTGAGTTCTGTCATGGCATTAAAATTCGAAGAGAGGCACAAAGAAAGGATTACAAGTCCGTGTTCTGATGGAAGAGTTAAGGACTGCATGATTGAGTTCACTCAAATACAAACAAAAGCAAGCAAATGTCAGAAAGAACAATGTGCGCAATTTTTGACCACAAGTTGTGCTAAAGAAGAAGATTGTTCATGTTCAGGTAAGGTTGAAAATGAGAAGAAATCTCTTCAGGGACTAAGAATCCTACTAGCAGAAGACACACCGGTTCTACAGAGAGTCGCGACCATAATGCTAGAGAAAATGGGTGCAACAGTAGTTGCTGTCGGAGATGGTGTGCAGGCAGTGGATGCTCTCAAGTGCATGCTCAATGCAGATGACGGTAGAAGGAAATCTCCTTCACCATATGACTTGATACTAATGGATTGCCAGGTAAGAAAATATAATAGCCCAACACCTCTACTTTGTTCGTGATTTATATATGTAATGACAAAATTCAACCTTGTTTTTGACCAAACAGATGCCAAAGATGGATGGATATGAAGCAACAAAAGCAATAAGGAGATCAGAATCAGGGACCGGTTCACACATTCCTATCGTGGCATTGACAGCACATGCGATGTCCTCCGATGAAGCCAAATGCTTGGAAGTAGGGATGGATGCTTATCTAACCAAGCCAATTGACTCCAAGTTGATGGTAGCCACCATACTTCAATTAACTAAGACAATGTCCTGACCTTTTGAATTTCAATGGCTTGGATGCCCTGCATGATTCTGCACAGAAAGAAGGTAATAACCTTAGGTTTTATGCAGCATTCAGATGTAAATTTAACCTTGGTAAACAAGAGAGCACAGTGTAACATATGCGGTACAAAAGTTTGCCCTTATAAATATGACAGCATAGTTAATTTCTTGTACTAGCCTAGATTAATGCAAGAGCAAAGCATCAAGTCTGCGGATAAAAATAGGTTGGCTTGTGCTGGTTTATGTTGAATTGCCAGAGGAGTAACGCTATATCGATTAGATAACCCTTCGTATCAACAAAACATCAAAACCTTTTAGATTTTTAAACAAGGCGGACTACAACGGTTTCACTCAGTTTCTATGATATTATCAAAATGCAATTATTCAAATAAACTCCGACTTATTAGTTACATAAACTCTAAAAGAGAATGTCAACGGACAATAGATTTAATAAGTAAAAATACTAAAGTTTAGAGTTCAAAACTTAAGAATTGATAAAATTAAGTTGGGAGAGTTCTCCCTAATTTAGATCTGATAATATTCGAACTAAATTAATCAGATTATAATTTCAAATACCGATCGATTATTAAAAAAAACCAAAGAAAAAAACTCTCAAAGGGAATGCAAGGGCAAAATTTTGATCCTACTCTTCATAGACCACCAGCCCAGAAGAGAACAAACATTTTGTTCAAGTTTTGCTTCTTGGGATTCGGGGCCAGGAGAAGTCTCATTCTTGTTGCAGTTGACTATTAGTTTTAACTTATATAATGTGCTCATGGAAGATATAATTGTTTTTAATCCATATTGCTGTAAGAGATTATAGACTAATATTTGGTCTTCCATTGCCCCCACACAATAAGAAAAATGCAAGCAAATCCCTTATATAAACTCATAATTTTTAAATTATATGAAATTATATATATACGAAATGATGACGTGGCGACTTTTGATAGGATGAAAAAAAAAACATGAAACCATTTTTGGGCGAGATCAACAAAAGAGAGAGAGAATTTTAGTTTGCCTTGTCGCCTAAGATTAGACTCCTCATAGTCTCCAACCTGCACTTTCCTCTAACCCAACAAGCAAGAGAGGGGAGAGAAATCTATCTCAGAGAAAGAGAGAGAAAGAGAGAAGCTTTGAAAAGGAAATGGCGAGATACGATCGGGCAATCACAGTGTTCTCACCAGACGGGCATCTCTTCCAAGTCGAATATGCTCTCGAAGCCGTCCGCAAAGGTAACGCCGCCGTCGGTGTCCGCGGCACCGACACCGTCGTCCTCGGCGTCGAGAAGAAGTCCACCGTCAAACTTCAAGACTCCAGGTCTCTTTCTCTCTCTCTCTCTCTCTCTTTCTTACATTTTCTTGTTTGCTGCTTGATTGAATGAAAACGTAGTTACAGCTAGTTTTAGGGTTAGGGTTAGGGTTAGGGTTAGGGTTCTCATGATCTCGGTAATCTAATTCCTTGGAAATTATTTGTTAACGAATCATTTCGCTTCTAGGCTTTTCTTAGATGGACTTGACCAAGCTTTAAATCATACTTTTCGATAATAATCGATCGCAGATCATGGAAGAGTAGAATTCAAATTCGAAAACTTTGAGATATTTTGATGGAAATGTGACCTTGAACTTGTCTATTATAAGATTTACCCTAATCTACTCTAAAGTAGATTTCTGCTATAATCATTAGTTAAGACTTGAAATGGAGATAGAACCATTTTGCATCAAATTGGAGCAATATCAAGAATTTCTGGAATTAGGTTTGCCTTTCTACAAAGCAATAATCGCATTTCATTTGTTCCATTTGACGATATAACAATTTTGTAATGAGCCACCTATCAAACGGCGAGGATCATAACCGTGTTGAAGGTCCATTATCATAAAAATACAAATTTATCAATTTTTAACACAAACTTGATTTATGCGTCATTACTATATGATTACATGCTACAAGAGTTGTACATGACTGTGCTTACTATGTTTCATTTGCTTTCTCATTATCCCTAATTCGATTTGAGATTGAGTGGTGCTGACTATTTGTTGCTACTGTCCTGCAGATCAGTTAGGAAAATTGTGAACTTAGATAATCATGTTGCATTGGCATGTGCTGGCCTCAAAGCAGATGCTCGTGTTCTCATAAATAGGGCACGTGTGGAATGTCAAAGCCACAGGTTGACTGTTGAAGATCCTGTAACTGTTGAGTATATAACACGATACATTGCAGGTCTTCAACAAAAATACACACAGAGTGGTGGAGTGAGACCTTTTGGCCTGTCAACTTTGATTGCAGGATTTGATCCTTACACTGGTATACCTGCACTGTATCAAACTGATCCATCAGGTACATTTTCAGCTTGGAAAGCTAATGCAACTGGGAGAAACTCTAATTCAATGCGCGAGTATTTAGAGAAAAACTACAAAGAAACCTCAGGGCAGGAGACCGTTAAGCTTGCCATTCGTGCACTCCTTGAGGTATAGTCCCCTGGCTTCTCTTTGTACTATTGATCTCATCTGCTGTATTCAAACTTCCTTTTCAATGTAGTCTTTTATTTTTTTGTTTCTTTTTTTTAACTTTTTTCCTCTCCATGTTCTCTTTATGTCAGTCTATAATTTGATTGAATATTCTGAGAAGATTTTTAAACATCTCTTTTGCAATGTCTCTTTGCTTGTTTGTATCATTATCAACTCTACATACGATAGTTAAATACTGGAAAGTTGAGCTATTATGTATAGGTATAGAGATGATATGACCCTAAATAAAAATAGTTGAGAGGGGAGCCTTGCGGACCTCTCTCCAACTGGTTTGAATGTTAGGCTATCAAGATGAGTTGGAATGTGTATGACTTGGGGTTTAAGTGTTTTGATTCAAGATTTTGGGGAGAGTGAGTTTGGATTATTTAGGGGGTTGCAAAGGCATGCCCTTGGCCAACTTTATGGTTTCTTTTGCCAGTGAAATATGCAAGCTGATATGTCGTTTGGCTTAACCAATTGTCCTACAACTGAAAATCTGGAATGTAGAAAGCCATGTCTTTGGTGGATCACCAAAGTCTATATCTCGATTCAAAATAGTTTATCCTTCTTACTTCCTCTGGAATTGTTAGAGGCTGAAATTCAAGATTCCAGCTTTATTAAGTGTCTGCTTCCATCCTTTCTACTCCTAGAGTGTTTGCCATGGGCGGAGATTGCTTGATCTGCATTTTTATTAGAAGACTATGCTTCATTTGTGTCTAGAGCAAATTGAAATAAGTATAGTGCATTACATCAAATGTCAATTCTTGACTTGGTAAACCAGTTCTTGGTGTCTAGTCTGAAAATTTTAGATCGAGCAAATCAGCATGTTGAAGCAGGGGATACAAATGTCTCATTGCACAGTGTATCATAGCTGTTTGGTGCTACTATTTTCCTGCAAGGGACCTCCTTGAAGATTAAAGCTTTAATCTTTGATACGTTGACATTATTGGCTGCCAATGATATGCTATCTCATCATCTCATCCCTTGAAACGATAACCGGAAAGGAATATTTCTTGTGTTTACCCATTCAAGTGGATTTGCATTTATCATGGTGCCTCGTTCACATTTAATTTCCTTTGCCCTGCTATTGGTCCAGGCAGTGTGCATGCATAACAGGATCCATAGATGTAGATCACGCAGGGGTTAATCCCTTGAAACTTATTGAGCAATTTAATTTGATCTGGAAATGTTTCTCTACTCATTACAAGAGAGAAGGCAATGACAGTTACAAAGGAAAATATAGGATATGCACTTGATTTTCTAACCCATTGAAAAGTATAGATCAACTGCCTTTTTTTGTGGAGAGCACTCAAGACACAATAGTGTGGTGTCATGTACTTACATTATCCTGTCTTTTAAATAATTGGTAGTAGAATAATTACTTTATTTATTTATTTTATTTTTGTTGACAGGTTGTTGAGAGTGGGGGAAAGAACATAGAAGTTGCAGTGATGACAAAAGAGCATGGTCTACGACAACTTGAAGAAGCAGAGATCGATGCCATTGTTGCTGAGATCGAGGCAGAGAAAACAGCAGCAGAAGCTGCAAAGAAGGCCCCTCCCAAGGAGACATGATTTTGTCATTTGCTGGTTGTGATGAGACATTTATTTTTCTCTTCCCCTCATGAGTGAATCTTTGCCATTTGTATTATTAAGTTGCCATTCGAACTTCGCGGATTGGCTAAATCATTTGGCACAGAGGATGGTTAAAATTGCTTTTGCTAGATCACAGCGTAATTGAACTCTTGGTTGTGTGATGTGAACCAGTGAAGGACTTCTGGTCATTAGAAGATTGTTTCCTTTGATCTCATGGATTCACATTAGCAAAGACACCGGACTTGTTTTACTTGTTTCTTTAGGTAACAAGTCATGGTGGGAAGTTGGACTTCTTTAGTCATTAAAAAGAAAAAGAAAAATAATAATTTTAGATGAATCAAATGAACTTTGGATTATGAATCATATATAATAGTTCATATTAATATATTTTGATCAATAAATTGATCAAATCATATTGATAATTTAATTAAGAATTAGTGGACATATGCAAATGTTGACTCATGATCTATTTAACATTATTGATCGGAAAATATTTGATTTATTAATAGGTTCAAGAGGTTGTTCAGAAATTTTCAACTTTTTTTTTTTTTTATGCTGCCTGTAATATTTTTATAATTAAAATAAAAAAAAATTATGATAAGAAATATTGGACTTTGTAAATAATAGTCATAGTTAATTGTAAAATCAACTAAAATTATTACTAAATTAATAATTCTTTTTGCTAGAAATTAAAAAAAAAATACTTGTGTTTAGACTTAATTTTCCTAAAGATCCCAAAACATATTAATTTCCCTATATCATTTTAATTTAACTAGTTTCAATTTTCACAAAGGTTTTGTCGTTTCAGTTTAAAGATTATTTTACCTTTTTAAGGCCATAGTTAGTATAGGATTTCCCAGGGAGCGAAGCAAGCTAGGTTTTGAGTTCAAGCCCGTGGGCCAATTGGGTCTAGCTTGATTAGGCTTAATGGTCTTGACAATATATATGGGCCTATGTCTGAGGTTTATCAGTGAGTGACCCGTGACTCACTGAGCAAAGAAGTAGTTGGACACAAAAATGGACCCGAATAGCATTTTAGCTTGAAGGAGAAGAGCCCGTGAAAAATTCTGAAATCTCCACCAAAATGAAAGACGATTACGAGGTCAGGTTCTCTCTCCCTCTCTCTCTCTATCTCTCTGATTCGGATAAATCCCTCTCGAATCTGTGAGCTTGGGAGGAGTTTTATGATGATTTTTTTTTTTTTTTTTTTTTTTGGGGTACTAACCTATCGATATCCGGATTTCTAGACTAATGGGTTGCGACCTGTTTTTCCGTTCTTAAAGCTCAATTCGAGATTAGTATCGATGTTTGTCTGTTCTTTCCTAGATTTTAAGGTTGTTTAATTTATAATGGTGTTGCTGACTAATTTGACCAACTGATTTCAAATTTAGCTCGACAGCTGTGCGTTCGATCTTCCCGAGGTTCTTCCTCGAGGAACTTTATAAAGTTATTTGCCTTTACCTCGCAAGTCATGAATTTCTTGTCAAATGACTTTTGGAAGACTGATTTTTGGCTTCAAGATAATTACTAATTAGGTCTTAGTTCTTTTAAAGCTGAGCATCACCCAAGGACGATGACAGAAATTTGTATCAGGTTGAATTATTTGGTGCATTTAGTTACAGTTTCAAGGGCAGAGTTATAACTTTTAGTGGGCAAACAATATTAGGACAATTTCTTTGATTTTATAGGATTGTCAAAATGCTAATCCTACCTTAATCCTTTTCGGGAGGGGGATTGCTCGAACCCCGGATCCAATGGTGATGGAGCAAGAGCTTATACTACTCCGGCAGAGTGGTTGATGGGTGTTTATAGGATTGTCAAAATGCCTATCCTACCTGAATGATTTTACAATTTTGTTAAAATAAAATAAAATAATCCATTGCTGTTCTTGCAAATCTTGCATGATTCTATGATTCCGCCCTTGATTAGAGTCCTGATTTTAGCGATCGTATTTAAGAATGGCACGCTTGGGAAGCAAAAGTTTTTCTACTTTAATAACTCAGAGCAGTGGGATTCCATTAAATTTTAGAGGCTCCATTACAACAGGTCCATGTTGTTTCCTTGTTTTCTCCGCCATATCCTTGTTTATATCAAGCTTTTTGCAGTATAGCACTGGATGATTTTGGGAAGCATGGTTGGATTAAGAGGTTATAAGTCTTTCATTTGCTTCAACTAAGATGCTTAGTATCTTTTTATTATATGGAGTATCAGTTGAAGCCTTTTTTTTTTTAGTATCAGTTGAAGCCTTTTTTTTTTAAAGTTAATATCGTGTAGGATTTTGGGTTATATAATTCAATAAAAGTTCTCTAATGGGGTGTCATTTTTTTCTCTTTTGGTTTTTTGAGTCAACACCAAGCTTCTTTGGTTATTCGGGTTCTTTCATACTGGATTCCATTGGTCATATCTTTGATCCTTGTAGGCGCAAACAAAAGTGTTCTTCATCCTACACATTAGGCACCGGATTTAGCTGCAATTGATATGGTGAACTTTTTGTATTTATTTCTTTCAATTGGACCATATTCCATTCCATTGTCCAAATTCATGCAATATTATGCTATATAAAGTTTTTTGCAATAAAATCATAAACTTGCACAAGCCAATATCTTTTGAATATGTGACCTTCCTCACAATAGTTCTTGTGCTAATGGTGCTGCTTCTGAAGTTCGGTTGTGGTGTGATGGATCCAAATGGGCTTCGTTCTCCCTGAAGTAGTGATAGCTGTGGAAAGAGGAGTTAGGTTGAAACTTTTTTTGACGAGCTGTGCATATATATTCACATGGAATCACCTCTAGTATTTGCTTACATTCTGTCGATTCCTGATGGATCCAATGTGGGCACTGGCTGTGCTCTCCCAGTTTTAGCATCATATTTTCAAGCTTTAGTTCTAGTTCTTAAAAGTTGGCACCATTTGGCAGATTGAGGAGAAAAAGCAAGCTGCTGCTGATGTTATGTTCAATTACTTCAAATTTGTGATGGCGTGCATTGGAAATCAAGTTTGACCATGTACTTGAGAATGCATTTAACAAGGTAATGTGCAGATTTCTGGTTTATTGGGTTATTCCAAGAGGTCTTTGCCTCCACTTCAAGCTAGTTCCCCTTTATTTTTGAACTGACGTTTGAGATATTGTTCCACATTCCCTCAAGAGTATTTGGTTTAACTGATTTCTTGATCTTTTCATATTGTTGATCTTACTCTCCTGACTCCTGTGCAGTATTTAACCCTAGTGGACAATATAACTGATATTGATGTCAGTGAAAATTCCTTATTCTGCCTTGCCCCGGTATGCCTGTGACATTCCTTGTTCATCCACTAGGCGAAACTATCCTATAATTTTCCCTTTTTTTTTTCTTGGTTTATAGGTGATTGAGCCACATAATACGGGGTGGCTTTTCCCCTCTCTCAATCTTAGTGCTAGCGGGATTCAGTCACGGGACATCTCATGAAGAGATTTTTACTATTTTGACTAGCTATCATCCGTGACCATTCTATAATTATTTGTAATATCATGTTTTTCTTACCAAAGGTCAGTCGGCGCAGTGATCAAAGGTCAGTCGACGCAATGAAAAGAGCTCTGTGTCCTTTAACCAAGCACTTGGGTTCGAGCCTCCTTGGGAATGGAAAAGATTACTTTGGGAGACCTCCTCCTCTATAGGAGTTCCGACAGTCAGGTCGATTCGGATTAGTCGAAACGAAACTCTGAATACTAGGGGGTCAGGTACCAAAAAAAAAGAATAATATCATGTTTTCTACTAATTCAGGAAATATCAGGTATGCCGACGGCTCTAAAGGGGGCATCCACCCAAGTTGCAGCTTCTCCCAAAGCAGTGGGTGAGTCGTCAAGCTCAAGCACCGCCAGACTTGATAAAGCTGATAGTTGCCGTGCTTTGTAGCTTGGAGATGCATCGTGTATTACAATTGTGGCATTTTACTTCCCGGAAGGTCATGAATTGTTTCTGCACTTGTATTTTCTTCTTCAATGTTTGTTCATCTCTAGCTCCTTGTTTCTTCTTTGGTAAAATAACTAACTACGTGCATTGCCCTTGTTTCCTCCTTGCCTCCCAATGAATACAAGGATTCATACACACACGTCTTTAGGCTTGTTAGTTGATTATTTCTTTTGATTAATACTATGCGAATTAAATGTGTGAGGGTTAAACATGTTGATCCTAGAGTTAATTTTAGCATATTTTGACTAAATCAATTTGTTTAAGAATCTATTAAAATATTTTGATCTTAACTAGATTTGATCTATCAATGAGCTATAGATTAAATGGCATCATTTTTGTTTCGAGTTCGAATTTTTCCATGGGTACCAATATATATATATATATATATATATATAAGATTTGATCTCTTTAGCTTTTAATTTATTTGACCTACTTAATGTTACTCATTTTATTTCATGGGACAACCAAACAGGTAATAACATAGCAAATTCTATGATTATTTACTTAACCATCCATGGTGGTGTTCACCTTTACCTTCTCAAAATTGAGATTGATATGCCATGGAAGCTTCTATCATGTCCACCTACCCGGGTTGAAAAGAGGATTGGGTAGGTGAAAATAAAACATGAAAAAGTGACTCTCCCCCTTCTCAACTTCTGAGGAGTCCACATTTTTATTTTTTTTTTTGGGTGCTTTTTCAACTTCTACATACCCCATGTTGTCTATCTTAGGCTTTTGTAGGAATAGCCCTTCTCTCTCGCACTCACGTAGCAAAAATTTATTTGAAGGTATAAAAGATACCAAATAAGGATAAAAACTATAATTTTTAGCAAATAAATATTATTTTAAAAGATTCAAGATGTATTTTTATACTTTTAATGATATTTTAAAAAATATTTGGCGAACCTTTTCCCTTCTCATATGTGAATTATATTGTTCAAGTGATTTTTGTAGAATATAATTTAAAATCAAATTAATCGGAAATTAATACATAGAACCATACAAGATGAGATCCAATAAACATAATAAATAGTTTTTCCTTCACTTACTTTAGATGTAAAAAGAAACAAAAAGTTGAAAAGGGAACCAAGGTGGGGATAAATGATGTAATGGGAATCTAAATAGATTGATTTGGGTGGTCGGCATACACAATTATTGTTGGGTTGGTAGAAATATGGATGATGCAAAGTGATAAATACATGCATGGACTGGTCCCCATTTGGGTCTTGCATGATGATCAGATAGGTCACCTACTCCTTCGTTCTTTCTCATCCTCTCCCGGCTGATCTGCATCTTCCCAATTTAGAGACGAGCAACACCCAAAGTGGAGGAAAAGAATAATAAAAGAATTAGAATAATATTCACCTTCTCTTAAGTGCCAACAAGTCTAGCTTGTTTAAAGAATGAAACTTGCTCAACCAGTCAGTTTTTTCTTAGTTTAGCGAGGACCTGTGGGGCTTAATATCAAAACCATGGATTTAATAACAGAACATTTGACTCCCTTAACAAAAATCTTGAGTTGGAATAATAGGAATGAAAAATAGATACTAAAATAGTAAACTCCCTAATTAGATACTATTCAAATCGAGTTAATCAGATTTTTGGATATCGTGATCAAGAAAAAAGAAATGTAATATTTTTCATTATATAGTTAATATTCTCTTTTTTTATATATAGGGCTTCTGGTCAATTCAGGCAAAAAGGAAATAAATAAAAGGAGGGGTGTTAGAAATTTTAATTTTATCTGAATGAGGGTTCGAAATCTTATATTTTTTTTTCTCTATATATTTAATATTCTTCTTTCTTATATATAGGGCTTTTGGTATATTCTGACAAAAATAAATAGAGAGAGAGAGAGAGAGAGAGAATGAAACTTATATTTCTTAGAAAATAGCAAAAAATTCCACAAGTACAACATGATATATATTTGCATAAAAAAAGGCTCACAAGTAATATTATTATTGTCGGGCCAGATATTAAATCTTCAAATCCAAGAAATCTTCATCAGACACCGCAAGTGCCTGATCATGTGGATTCCGAATATTGGGAGGACTTATTTGTAGTTCAAGATTCAACCTGGGATTACAGCCAATTTCCTCAAAAGGGAATATTTTTTTCCTATTATTGCCCCCAAAGTCAAAACTACCTAAAAGTTGTCTCTTCTCTTGTTCACTTGAAGTTGCATCCCAAGAGATTAATGTGGGGCTCTTTGGCTTCTTCTCTGCCCATGAATCATTGATGGGCCTGTGTGTTGAGGGATCGATTCCTCGACTCAATAGCTTCCTCCTTATGTTGGTATTCCAATGGTTTTTTATCTCATTATCTGTTCTTCCCGGCAACTTCCCTGCTATGCGTGACCATCTGCACACATATATAACCAAGAAAATAAAAGGGTTAAGCATAGGAGAATTGAAAGAAGGGTATGAACAAGGTAGCATGAAAAAAGAAGCTAGGGAGAGAGAGAGGGGGGAGAGAGAGAGAGGGAGAGGGAGAGGGATGACTTGTTTCCAAGGAGGCTATGAAGGGTGATAATAAGATCATCCTCCTCAGTAGTGAAATTTCCACGCTTGAGATCGGGTCTAAGATAATTGATCCACCGGAGACGACAACTCTTGCCACATCGAAGAAGGCCGGCGGCTTTGGGGAGTGATCTCCAGCAGCCTTCGCCGTAGGCTTGAATATGGGCAATAAGCCTCTCATCTTCTTCTTTAGACCATGCTCCTTTGTTTGTGTGGGCCTTCTCACAACATGGAGACCTACCCATGCATATGTATATATCTACTCTCTCTCTCTCCAATACCAATACTGGTTTGGCTTGGTTGTTGCAGTGGTTTTTAGGCAGTTGGTTTCTAGCGGAGTGCGTCTCTGGCAGGTGTGTTGGGGTGGTGCTTTTATAGGACACCCACATATCGATTGTGCATGTGTAGGGCCATTTCTAGCATCTTGGTCATTTAGGCCCAGCAGTCATTGGGCAGATCAAGTGGGCTTTTCAATATCAAAGCGTAATCAACCGAGCCATGGTCTGCCAATGCCACAGTACGTGGTTGTATTACAATGCCAATGAACCATAGTTCATCATTATATTATTATTATTCTTTTTTGGGTTTACAACGAGAAGTACAGTATTGAGATCGTTCGTACCTTTTACAACATCCGGAGTGACCAACTTTGCACACACACATCACTTCGATCATTGTCAAAATGCTAATTACACGCAAAACTTATAAATTTTTATATTTTTTCTCTAATAAAGATAGAAAAAAAACCAATATCATCAGCAATGAAGTTTGGATCCTGATAAGAGTGTTCTAACCATCACTATTTGATTTAAAAAATTATTGGTTGCCACTGTCTTTTTTTTTTTTTTATTTGAGTTTTTACTATCGATATCTAAAATTATTTTTTGATTAATCTGATTCAAACGTATATAAGAACTCTATTTAGGGTTACTATTTTAGTATGATTTTTTTTATTCTCAAATTTTGAACCTAATATTTAATTAAAAAATTCCATAATTCATCTTACTAGATCAGTTGTCGGTCGATATCAATCACTACTATCACATCTTTGAGTCATCGATCTCTCCGTTTTCGGTTGCGATCTTCACTCATCCTTATAGAATCACCGACTCACTAACAATGATCACCATTGTTAGACTCGTCTTAACCATTCAACTGGTAGAGTATCTTGACAACGGAGATATCTATGCAAGATGTCGTCACATATTAGCAAACATGCACCAAGCGAAAGAAAGGAGGTGAAGTTGTACTATAAGAATTTTTCTTTTCTTTTCTTTTTTTAAATATTTTGTATATTTTAGTGCATCTCTAAGTGTGTGTTGAAATTTATTTGTGTTGATCTTTAAAATAGTTGTTAAGAATTTTTTCAATTATAAAATTAAAATTTAATGTGATTTTAGCATACGAGGAACTTTTTTACAAGGAGCAATGTTTTTTTTTTCTTTTTCTTGGTACAAATTGGTTCTTTGAAATACTTTCATTTGTAATTTTAGTAATAGAATTGGTAAAAAAAAAATAAAAAAAAATAAAAAATGGGAAGCTATTAAATTTGATTAATTTAGAAATATGAAAATATTCAAAAGAGGCCATAGGTGGATGAGTTGGTATTTACAATTTGTAATATTTGGTATTAATTTAAATTTAATGAATCATTTTTTAATTTATTTATTTTGAAAAAAAATTGAAAATCTTTCCAAAAATGTGAAATGGTCGAGAGACGTTTGGTTAGTAGATAATTTTAAAAACGTCAGTCCCAGGGGGTAAATAATGATCGGACACGAAAATAATATACGACATTTAGGGGCAGAAATGGAAATATGCTACATCAAATTCTAAAAAAGTTAAAATAATATACGACCCAACGGCTAGAATTCTAAACGTTCACCTACAACGGTCGAAAATTTCAAACTTTCTTCTTATCAATACTTCTCCAACCCAAGATTTGCTTCACTCTCCGTGTTCTCTCTCTCCCTCTCTCTCTCTCTCTCTCTCTCTCTCTCTCTCTCTCTCTCTCTCTCTCTCTCTCTCTCTAAACCACCATAGTTTCCGATCTTTCCCTGCTTTTGTTGTTTGCACGGAGAGTCTTGCCTTCATTCACTACATTATCCAATCAATCTGCAAAGACTAAAAGATGTTGCAGGACATGCGGAATGCACCGCCGGGTTTCAGACCAACAAAATCTGCTCCATCTTCACCGGCAAAGCCTCTAGGAGTCTCCAGGACACGGTCCGAATCCTTCCACATAACCCACAAAGTTCCAGTAGGAGACACCCCTTACGTCAGAGCCAAAAATGTTCAGGCAAGCAATTTCCAGATCTCGCAATCCTCGGGTTTCTTTTCTTAGATCTTGATTTGATTAGTGTTTCTTTTATGCTTAATATTAATGGGTTTCTTCCATTTTTTTATTAGTTGGTGGATAAAGATCCGGAGAAGGCAATTCCATTGTTCTGGGCTGCTATTAATGCTGGAGATAGGGTTGACAGTGCTTTGAAAGATATGGCAATTGTGATGAAGCAACAGAATCGGGCCGAAGAAGCCATTGAAGCAATTAAATCACTGAGAAGTCGGTGTACGGATCAAGCCCAGGAGTCTCTTGACAATATCCTTTTGGATCTATACAAGGTCTCCTTTGTTGTTCTTTCTAATAAACCAAAATTTTGATGTTTGATTTCTTTTGTGTTTAATTTTTTTCAATTTTTATTATTTATTTACTCTTCTTTTGGGTTTGATACAGAGATGTGGAAGATTGGATGATCAAGTTAATCTATTGAAGCACAAGCTTTTCTTGATTCAACAAGGAATGGCATTCAATGGAAAGCGGACCAAGACTGCCAGATCCCAAGGGAAGAAATTCCAGATCTCTGTGGAACAAGAAGCGACTCGGTTACTGGTAAAAGCATTAACTTGTTCCTAACTTGGACTTCCTTAATTGTCTCAAAGTCCTAAATTGAAATTGACAATCAGAGGATTAATTATGTTTATGTTATTGTAGGGCAATTTGGGTTGGGCTTTGATGCAGCAGAACAACTACATTGAAGCAGAAGATGCATATAGGCGCGCACTTGTCATTGCGCCTGACAATAACAAGATGTGCAATTTGGGTATTTGCTTGATGAAACAAGGAAGAATTGCAGAAGCCAAAGAGACCCTTAGGAGAGTGAAGCCCGCGGTTGCAGATGGACCAAGAGGAGTTGATTCCCATATCAAGGCCTTTGAAAGAGCACAACAAATGCTCAGAGACCTTGAGTCAGAGATGATGAGTAAAGGAGGTGATCTGGTTGAGCAAAGTAGGCTCTTCGATGCTTTCCTTGGTGCCTCGTCCATTTGGCAACCTCAGCCTTGTAAAGAACCTCATCCTTTTACCTCTGCAACAACAAACACAATCAAACCTCAGGAGGAGTTTGGGGATGAAAATGTTGATCTTAATAGAATGGCCAATCAGATGGTGTTTCCTGGGATCCTTAAGTCTGCTGCTGTTTCCCACGTGAATTCGCTGAACATCGATGCCCCACCATTTTATTCCTCGAAATTTGTAAAGGAAACAATAGGAAATCACAATCAGTTCCATGAGAGTCTCAAGAGGACAAGGTCTGCTAATATGTCAAAGCCAAAGGAAGTATTACGGGATTTGGGAAAGCCACAGATGGAGCCAGATCAGAAGACTAGAAGGAAATCGATTACAACAGATGAAATGGAGAACAAGTGGGCGGGATTGC
Source organism: Dillenia suffruticosa (assembly GCA_033439265.1). Classification (NCBI taxonomy): domain Eukaryota; kingdom Viridiplantae; phylum Streptophyta; class Magnoliopsida; order Dilleniales; family Dilleniaceae; genus Dillenia; species Dillenia suffruticosa. The sequence continues at coordinate 620,653 of JAVTVX010000012.1, read as the reverse complement.
TGCCAGACAACAAGGACTTTGAAGAGGCTATTATAGCCTCGGTCCTTGGTTCAATAAAAGAAACAGAAAAGGTTTCAGAAAATGCAATGATTTCTGCAACTCAGCCATTGCAAAGAAAGGTTGATAAGAGGCTAAAGGTGTTTCAAGATATCACACGCTCCTTGAGCCCAAGAGCCAAACCAAAAGCCATTTAGCTTTTGTTGCTTTCACTAAGCTATAGTTTAGTCACCAGATTTAGGTTGGAGATGAACTTGTTCTCCTCAAGCCCTGGGCTGATCAAGGTTTGAAGCATAGGCAGTCTGTCAGTCAGACTGTAGAACATTGGGGCTCTTCGTCAGTCAACAAATCAAAAAGCACACGGATGTAATTCGTTGATTTGCTCACCCAAAAAATAAGGGAATAGATGCAATAATATTTTATTTATTTTTTCTCTTGTAATCTTCAGAATTTCTGAATTATGAAATAACGATTTCTTCTTTCATTGAACATATAGATTTCATTGAACAATAGGCGCTTGAGACCATATTGTATGCTGTAGTAGTCTGGTTTGTTTGTTTCTTGGGTGCGAATCATAGAAGTAGCTCAGGATCACCACAGCTGCTGCAATAACTGCGACTATGCCCTGAGTTCCAGTTAACTTTGAAAGCTGAAAAATTGGTGTAAATGCTAGCACTGAAAGTTTCTTGTGTGATGCTGCATAATCCTCGAAAAATGCTTCTTCATCCTGCCAAAAAAACATTGTCGACATTCCTGCTCAAAGCAGAGTCTCTCTACATCAGAGATTCCATGGGCCAAAAGGCAGCATCCCTAGTGATTTGATAAAGCATATATTACTGTAACTCAATTTCAGCTTAAGGTCGCCTGACATTTTATCTAGAAATAAATGGAGGTTATGTGAACCTTAGATCAAATTGCACCTTAAATATTTTTTTTTACTTACAGCCGCGTAACACTAAATATTCAAGGAATGTAGGATCTTCCATTAGAGTTCTTCCATTAGAGCCTTATCTGTGCGAAGTTTCAACAGTCCATTTGATTTATCTTTCAGAAGCTCCCTGGTTACAGAACCGCGTCATGAGACAAATTGCTAATGTCGCATGTTCATGTTTACTGTTTCTTTCAAAGGGGTGGCTCAAAGAAGATATGGAAGTGGTAGCTAGACTTTTTAATTGAAATATGTGTTGTCAAACTTCATAGGATCGTTTGTCCATCGGCCATCAAAACTGGATCTCTCTTTATGTGCCTTTCCCTGCATCATTAGCACCAGCTACAGTCTTCATATAAACTAAAGAATAACAACACTCAGAGATCTGAGGAAGTGTTTCCCAATGTATATCCCCCATAGTGTGCTACTAAATCCTTGTCAGAAAGACCCATTCGATTAAAAAAAAAAAAAAAAAAAAACCTTTAGATGTTGAACTCCTGCAAGAACACATGAACCAGAAAATGGGTCAGTACATTTTATACTTGTTTGTGAGGAATGTGTAAATGTACCACCATGTACTGTTACTATTAGAATTTGTGTTCATGACATTGAACATGGACAGGATTGAAAGTGTAATAATGAGCAAAATGAACTTAGTGCTAGCTATGATCCCCAAAAAGACCATTCATGTCTGCAGACAGAAAGCCCAAATTCATCCTTCCAACCAACAATAAGTAGATAATCTATAAGCAAATCAAATTCCTGGCAAAAAGCAACTAATAAATCTAACTCTAAATGGTTTGTTCCATAACATAAAGAAGCATGGAAGGCCTACAAACTGGTGAGTTACACCCCCTCCCCACAAGTACAAACGCAGCCTGAAGGAAAGGAAAGGAAAACAAAGAACATCAGTTGGGTGATTACAAACCTTTTGTTGCTTCAGGAAGGAGTCCTTTGTTTATTGATACCAATGAGTCCTAATCAAAAGTGCAAATTCAGGGACTAAATTTGGTTTAATAGAATTGTAATTTGTGTGGTGCTCAAAATGATAAATACATATATAAAAAGGACCATTCTTCTTTCAAAATAAGTACTACCATTCTAATGCATCTTATCCCACTGCATGAAAACATGGCAATATTCAAATGCTCCATTGTCTGGTTTAGGCCAGAAGTGTTATCAAGGTGACTCCATTTGCAACAATTAAGTAACTCTCAAGTTCTACTGTAAAATCATGATGAAGAGCTAGGATGACCACTCAAGCCAGTAGAGGAGTGTGAAGATATGTTTCATAGGCCTCGCCAATGACAATGTACCTTGTGACCAGGAACAAAATCAATTGTTGGCCCCCTGTCCCTCAACTGCGACAATCCCTGCAAGCTAGAAAGTCAACAAAACAGATGGTGTTTAAAAGTTGAATATTTTGTTTCTCTATCATGATTTGAAAGCTTAACAAGCAAATGATTATGACCTCTCTGGCTTGTGTGGCAATCAACTGTGAACCAAATAATACAAGGAAAGAATAAAAGTAGGGGAGCACCCGGCTATGCTCAATCAATATCATGCACAAGCAAGGTGCTTCACATTCTAATTGTCTTTGGCAAGAGAGACAAATGTCTGCTGCTATTAAAAATTGCTGTCAACTATGAGACATAAGTCTCTCAGCCCACTCCAGGACTACACGTAGCTTATTTCAACTGTTTTGCTGCCACAAAGCCAAAGCAAAGGGCATACGCCTAGAAGGGAGAAGGTCCATTTCTTCTTTAGAGTACTTTTATGGACGTACCATTACAGAGAGAATAAGATAAATATTAGGACAAACTCAAAATTTAGTAACAAAGGAGTTGGAGGAACTGAGCTTACCTGGTAAAGGTCAGCATATATGATTTTTGGATGTTTAGCCTTCACTTTTTCTGAAAGCATAAAAGAAGCCAAGTACATTAGCAAGAACTGTGTATCCTGATTCCCAACTAAAGATCTGAAAAACAGTTGACCCAAAATTTGCTTTAGGCCGAACACCTCTACATGAGCTAGTGGAAGACAAAATAGCATACATGTCATACAGGTCAGTTATGTACAACAAAAAGCCAAGCCCTATAACACTATGGACAAAGAAGAAGGAAGCAAGCGGGACGCTCTTTAAAGCCAAAGCAATGGACATGCTGATCAACTCAATCAAAACCAACTCAAGATAATTATATAGGCCAGTAAATTCATTTGAACTAAAGTCTTTGTCTACCGGTCATTCAACTAAACTTAAAGTTCCAGTTGGGATAGGAATATTATCAGCCTAAGTCACAGCATTTTTTTTTCTCATATAAGGAGTGGAGAGGGTGACGAATATTGCTACTCCATCCGGGCATTACCAAAAAATTTTTTTAATATAAGGAGTGTGGAGGACGACCAGTATTGCTACTCTGTCTGGGCATTACCACCAGAGCTCTCATGCTCTGAAATGAAGTCCCAATCTGAAAATTTTATTTTCTACCGCACCCACGAAACTATATTAATATTTTTCGCAGAAAGCTGTTGCTACATAAAAAAGTGATAATTGAACCACACCCGAAATATTCTTAGAAAGATAACAAGAATGCACAAATTTACATAATTTTGGAAAAACCAAATCTATACACAAATCATAAGTACCAGAATCATGCCACCTAGGAGAAGAAAAGGGAACCTTAATACGATCATATTGAATTGGCAGCACAGAGAGAAAGAGTACGCGAGACGGAGCCTGATGGGAGCGCATTGTCTGAAAGAAATGAGAGCGCGAAGGTCTCGGTGAGCCCTCTCGATTTCTTTAAGGTAATCTGCATCAACAACTGGAGCACCAGACATTATCTCAAGAGGAAATTAAAATCCTATAAATCTGCAAACCAGGAACTGACAAACAAAAGGGTACGTATTTAAGGATTTGGGAATTACCGAATCAACCTGGTTTCTTTCGAGAACGTCACCAAGGAAAGGATTGATTCGCCATCGCCGGAGAGGCTTTGAACTGCGGAGGGAACTGCAAGGAATTGTTCTCTCGTACGAGGGTTGTCTGAAAGTAATTTGACTTTTAGGGGCCAACTGAGCTTTGGATTGGGCCTTGACGGGCTGCGTTTGTAATGCTAATTGGGCCTGTGGACCCAACTTTGTTGGTTCAAAGGAGCCCATTTTTATACGTTCCTTTTTTGTTATACCTTAACTTAACCGGCACCCAATATCCGGAGTTTTGGGGATGGATCTCCCAATATTATTTTTTCCATACCCAGGAGAAGTCGAACTCCTGATTTGATTAAGAAATGAAGGTATCCATCTCAACTACGCTAACAAGTGTCGGTTCCGATCCTTATACATATTTTATTTTTTTAATTAAAACAAAGTATTACGATTTAATAAAAAAAATACATATTTCATTTTTTTTGTTGGAAAAGAGAAAAAGAACAAAAAACAACACAACAAAAAACAAAGAAGCAGCCCTCACAAGGGGCCCGAACTAACACTGCAGCACTTTCTTCTTCTAACCCAGGAAACGCCTGACACATCCTAAGCCAATAACAAATTCAGCTCGGTAGGAGTGAAGTTGATCTCATGAACACCAGTAGCTGCTCCTTGGCCTAACATTGCCAACTTATTGGCACATCTATTGGCTTTCCCATAGACATGATGACCTCTGTGATAGCAATATCTTTCATGATCTCTCTATAGTCTTACACCAAGCTCTTCCAAGGATGGTTGCTCCCAACTCCCTTGTTGATCGCACATGCTAGAGGTAGAGAGTCGCTCTCAACCACGAGAGGGGTGAGTCTCCTTTCTTTTGCAATCATCAGACCCTCCTTAAAACCCCACAACTCAGCCAGCCAAATCACCCTTAGCTATACCAATATTAGTCCAAATCATGCACCCACTCAAATTTGCTATCTCTAAAGAGCCCTCCTGTGCTGGCCCTACCACTTTGCAGGTCAGCCACACCATCCTCGTTCAGCTTGTAAACTTGTAAACTTGTAAACTCCCTCTTCTAGGCACTTCCAATTGATTCTCAACTCTTGTTATCCCTTGTGAACTTCTCCACACTCACCTTTCCCATGCGCACTACCCTATTAACCACAAAGGATGGCGGCACCCTTTTCTTTTGATACACAACAAAGTACCTAGATTTCCAAATGGCCTACACCACCAGCATAAATATCAGCTCTTCGTCTTCCAGGCCCAACTTGTGGTTCCTTTTAACCTCCTCTTTCAGCCACTCCCGCATGCTGTCATTCTAGAAACTCCTTAGATTATCAAATGCCTAGCACCGACTTTTTCCAAACAACTCTCATATGGCTGCCATCTCTCAAAGCAAGCTCAACGGTCTCCTTTGACTCCTTGCAAATACTATAGATTCCTTCATCCATGATACCTCTTTTCTTTAGCTTCATCTTCATCATGATCTTACCTTTTGCAGCCAACCAAATGAACACTTTAACCCTCTTTGGACACTTCAATTTGCACACCCAAACCTCATCTGAGCTCTCCTCAACCTGCAACACAGAACCCTTTTTTTGAATCCAATAGACAAAAGCAACCGTGAATTCTCCATTAGGTCAGAACAAGGAGTCCATACTCCGCCTATTACGAGGGATGATTATATCTCTGATTTCCTCCAATTTATCCCCAGGGAGTGCTGTCGACAGCTCCTTCAACTTCCAAGAGCCACTCTCTTCCCAAAAATCATACACCTTGGTTTCAACATCACATGAGGTTTGGGGAATGCTTTTCCCACTAGCTCCTCATCTCCAACCCAATTATCGTACCAGAAACTAATGGTTTTGCCATCGCCTAACCTTCACTTGATGACCTTCTTTAGACAATCCCTATTGGAACAAATTTCTCTCCAAGTTGCGGAAGTGTTTCCCTTTCTTACGTGATCTAATAGATTGCCTCCTTTGAGGTACTTTTTCTGAAAAATTTCGCACCAAAGTGCTCCTTCTCCTTTCAAGACTCTCCATCCTAACTTACCAATCAAAACCATATTAAGTTCTCTCATGCTTCTAATGCCCAGCTCACCATCCTTTTTGAAGTCACAGACCTTATCCCATTTTACTAAATGAACTCTCCTCTTGTCCTCATTGCTACCCCACAAGAAATCCTTGTTCAGGTTGTCTAAATGCTTGTAGATGCTCTCCAAGAGGCATGCCGACTATGTTGTATAAAAAGAAATAATATATGTTGCCCATTGGATCAAGGTTCTCTTTCCTACAATGCTTAAAAGTTTAAATTTTCAATCGCTTAACTTGTTTTGTACTTTTTCCACCACATGCTAATATAATTTATTATTTTGTCTTCATGGAAAATTGGCACTCCCAATTATCTACCCAATTTCTCCATGAGGGAGAACTTGCTACAAGCCTCCAAGAAGGGCTTGAAGTTTCTGAGAGCTCTATTAGCAATCCAAATTTTAAACTTGGTTGACCTATAATCCACTCTCCTTAGAAAACTCCTTCAAACAACTTAAGATGTTGCTCAAGTTCACGTGCTCCAGCTTTGTGAAAAGGACTAAGTCGTTGGTGAAGAAGAGATGGGAAATGGAGGGGCCACTCTTGGTGACTTTAGGATCTCTCCAAACCCATTTTCGTACCTTTTCTTAAATCATACATGAGAGTCTCTTCATCACTAGCAAGAAAAGGTACAAGGAAAGGGATTCCCTTGTCTCAACCTTTGCCCCAATTTAAACGGGGGAGGACCTCCCAATTCCAAACATTGGAAATTTTCCTGCTAGCCACAACAAACAAAATAAACTTAACCAACTTCAGGGGCACCTTTTCCTTTAGGAGTACCTTAACCATGTACTCCCAACTTATATTATCATCAGCCTTTCTAAGAGCAATTTTAATGATCATGAAGTACCTTGAGCTCTTGGACTGCCTGACGGAGTGCACCACTTCCTGAAGGGCTACGTTGTTGTCCAAAGTTCCTCTTCATGGCAAGAAACTATTTTGGTGGGGACCAATAAGTCTTTGAAGGAGAGACCTAAGCCTAACGACTAAGTACTTACTTAAAATCTTATAAGAAGTATTTAATAAAGTTTGAAATAAGAGATTTTCTCCAATTTGCTTGACTTATCAAGATCATGTGGGCTTTAGCCACCTCAGGATAAAAATAACCATCTATAAACGCCTTATTCACAAAGTTGCATAATTTCCTCTTCACAATGTGCCCAAAACTTTTGACAGAAAATAGGTTGAATCTCATTTGGATCGAGTGCTTTCAACCCTTTCATAGAGAAGACAGTTGACCTAATTTCCTCCTCTTCAAATGGCTTGCACAGTAGCTCTCAGTCCACCTCACTTATTTTCTCCCTCCCAATAGTTAATCTGCTACTCGGCTCACTCACCCTCTTGCTTGTGAATAACTCAGAGAAATAGCTCATAGCATGATTTCTCAGGACCTCTTGGTCTGGGCACCAAGTGCCATTGATCTTCAAGGTAGCGATCCTATTATTACTCCTCCTCACCTTAGTCATAGCATGAAAGAATCTAGTGTTTTTGTCCCCCTTTACTAACCAGCTTATTCTAAACTTTTAAAACCATAAAATCTTTTCTTGCTCTAGACTCTATGGTAATCTTCAAGCAATTGCAGCTCCAACTCCTACAAAAAATTCAAGTGCTTGTAACTGTGACGAAAGATATTCCTAAAAACTACTTTATTCCAAACTTTCACTTCCTCAATTGTATTATTGAGAGCAGTATCTAGAGGACCCTCTATTGCATTTCATGCTTCTTCAAAAACTCCACTAAACCTGGGGTGCGCTAGCCAGGTTGCTTCAAACCTAAAGGGCTTCTTATCCTTATTAGGGGAGCGGACAAACTTGTGTTAAGGCACACTGGGCAATGATCACCATGGAGCCTCGTCGAATTGATAACTTTCATCTTTGGAAAGAATATTTTCGCTACCTAGTTACAAAGAACCCTATCCAACTTCTAGTGAAGATCCCCATTCCCTCTGCCCTTTCCAAACCAAGAGAATTTAGGCCCACCCGTCTTGGTATCTAGCAAATGGTATTTGGACCACTAGTTTCTAAACCTCAATCGCAAATATTTATCATATAATATTTAATCTATATCATTATTATTAATTTCATATTAGTTTTATCAAAATACAAAGTGAATAATATTATTTTATAAGTTAGCCAATGAAAAGCATATAATCATCCATATTCACAGTTTGAAATCGGAACGAAATAGAATCAAAGTTATTAATTCTTTGGAATAGAAAAACAGGCTTGAGTTGGAGTCTTAAAATTAAAAAATAAATATTAGAAAAGCTAATTTCAAATTGAGTTTCATAATTATTCGAATCGAATTGATTAAGTTTTGAATACCGATCGTTAAGTACTCCAAAAATGATTAATTCTAATTCTAGAGGTAAGAAGATATGAGATTTAAATTGAAATCATAGTTTAATTCGGTTCTAATTACTTTTCAAATCCTTTTTCTGAAAGAATGGTTTGACAAAAAAGCCTTTCAACCGATCTTCTTGACCATCACCACAAATATTCTAATCTTTCTCTACAAATTTGCTGTTACCACCTTTGAAGAAAAAGGTTTAAAACCTAAATTGGTCCTTATATTTTTTTTAATTTAATCACGAACTTTTAAGTTTTTTTATTTGGTTCCCAACTTGGATTACCATTTTTAATTAAAACCCATCACTAATCGTGACAGATTTAACTCAAAATTTACCCAATGTGGGACTCCATAGAGGACTCCCTCCATTGCCATCATTCGCAGCTAAATCTAGTAATTTGAAATTGATCGAGGAGAGTGCTTTTGTCAAAACTCAAACCGCAAAATTTCATTAAAGGATTGATAAGGTGGTTGGATTTGAATTATGATGATAGAGATAGTTGTGCTTTGTTTTTGTTGTTGAAATGCAAATCATGGTTATCAATATTTGGTCATTTGATCTGATATTCTGTGATTTGTTTTTCTATGCAACAAATGAGCATGTTTTAGATTAAAATTATTATTATTTTATTAATATTATTATATCAACACTTAATTAATCATCTGGTGATTGATTTTGATATTTTTTTAAATAAAATTTTATATTTAAATTTTATGTATTAAAAAATAAATATAAAAAAAAAATTTATTTTTTAAAATTTAATTCAATTCAAAACAAATTTTATCGTAACTAATGTAAACTATTTTATAAAAGAAATATTATTATAATCATGTCTTGATCGGAGAATAAAACACTTTGTTTTTATTGCAAGGATTTCGTAAACATCTCCACCAATTGAAATTTAACATTTTTCATGATGACAACAAGAGTCTCTCTCTCTCTCTCTTCTGTCTTCTCTCTCTCCCCATCACCATTAAAGATTAAAACAGTCTCCCTTCCGGCCACCCTTTTCAGAGTTAAATCTTACCCTTTATTAATCAAACCCTTTCTCCCTCTCCAACACCATTAGAGCATTAATCAAACACTCATGAAATTATGCACACATCTAAAGTTAGAAATTTCTAAATATTTTATTTTTAGAATTTATAAACATATTTAAAAAAATTACAAAACAAATTTTATAAACTTATAAACTCTCAAATATTTTAATCAAATATTTTTAAAAGCTCATAAAATTAGCTAAATACCCTTTTAAAAAGCATTTAATACAGTGTGGGTCTGTTGTTCCCAAAATAGTTAAGCTTGCTGTTTTGGTAGGGTGCAGTGGTTTTTGATCGCAATGAGTAGGAAAACTATTTTTGCTTCTTTTTTTTTAAATAATTTATTTCAAGTTATTATAAAATCTTTAATTCAAATAATCCCTTAAAAAATTAAGAAAGAGTCGCAGTGAGATATATGACAATTTCTTTAATTAAAATCAAATTTTAATTTTTTTAAAAAAATTAATTCTAGAGTCAAGATTAGAATATGTAAGATAATAATTTATTATTTCCAAAATAAAAATTCTTTTCTTCTTTTATATATTTATAAAAACAGAAATTACGCCCGGCAAGAATTTGAAGTCCCAGAATGTGATTCAAAAGCAAAATATGCTCCTACAATTGTACAATTTTATCTTTTAAGTAAAATTTTGAATTTGAATTTTATATATAAAAAAATAAATATCGGAGAAATTTTCTCCTTCAAATTTTAATCCAACTAGAACCAGATTTAGTCGATTTAATATAATTATCATATATTAGTTATTTATTTAAAAAAAAAAATCTAAAGTTATATCCATAAATTTTTTTCTTAAAATTTTCGGAGAACGACTACCTCAATGCATATGGGGGCTTCGCCCATGGTATTTGTTTTTAAAGGTATATCAAGCGTATATTATGTAATATCAATAATTTAATTTGAACGACTTTGCTTAATAGAATACTAAAATTTTATGATATTCAATAAATTTTCTTTTTATTTTCCTTTCCCAATTTCCTTGGGCAGGGTTTATTTGCTATTTTATTATACAAACATTTTCTTCCTTTATTACATGTCATCCCAAAATAGTAATCAACCTATGCATGGTGCCCATAACACCATTTCGTCCAAAAGTTGGGTCTATGATATCCGATGTGCTTGGTACATGAAGATGAAACAATCAATTTTTTTTTTGATTAAGTGGTCGGACACTCTACTCCTTAATCAGAGATCTCGAATTCAAATTCTAGAAATAACGAAAAAGGATTTGGGAAAGTTAACTCAAAAATGGATTCCACAATACTTGAACCAGATTAGTTAGATAAACCCCAAATATCGATAGTGAAAAAAAAGGTGAAATAAGAGGGGAAGAGGTATATGAATCTTCAAACACCGACCAAACCCTGGATTCCATGTATTGAGAGGGAGGTGGGTGGTCTTTGCCTTCTCAGGGCCTGCAAATAAGTTTTACATAATGAAGAAAAAATTCGCAGCGTTTGGGTTTTATATGGTCTTCTTCCAAGTTCACGAGTTAATTGTCACCACAGCTTTTAGGCAAGAGAAAATGCAATAAAGAGAGATGAACGCACCATAGAACCACCCCCACGGATTTCAACTTCACGCCATTCTTGGACAAGGGCGAAGCAGCAGCACATCAAATGTCACAAGACATCAAACAGGCCTACCCAACAAAAAGAATGTCAGTATCAGCAAGCCATAATGAAAAGTTGAAATCCGATGAAGCAAGGCACAAAGCATACATTCTAGGCAACCTTAGTTGATCCACCCCTGTGAGAGAGTAGACACAAGTGTTAAAATCTCACAATGACTGATTTAATCTCCCGAGTATAGTTTTTAATATAGGAGAAAAGTTTTTTTCTAATATGATATCTGCACTACATGGCTAAATATGTTCTGTTGGATTCACTTTCACTTTAAGTTTAGCAGTGTTGTCACACGTTTTTGTGAGTTAAAAGTGTCCTTGGTCTGCTGTAGAACTTCAAAGCCTATAGCCAAAGATCAGGGCTACCTTGGGTGTATAGTCCCTAATGCACCTATTCATTTTGCAAAATGTGCGAGATATCAGGTTGACAGAAACTCTATAGTAAGAACAAAAAATGTCAGTAACATCTATGTAGGTAAGCGTAGATCACAGGTCAGACATACCTGCGGTGATACTGGAATAGACACTGCAAGGAAGAAGAACACCTTATTCAAAGAACAAAAGGGGTGGAGAGACAAGGAAGAAGAACTACTCCCATGTGTCGATTAGTAGCCACACTAGGAATCTTCGAAAATGTACCACAAAGGGCAGAAGCAAGTTTTTTATTCCTGCAGACTGAGAAACGGTTCAGAAATAAAATCAAGCTAACGGGACGTGTAACTATCTTAAGAATAGTTTAGTGGTACAAACCCCCTTTTCATATATGGTGATTTAGGTTCAAATCGTTATACAATAAAAAAATGTAACATATAACTCTATACAGCAGAAGCAAGTCATGACAGCTAGCAAATTTTCTCGAAGGCTCATATTCAATAGTATTCTTTGAGACGCACCAAATGTCATGCATACATTAACATGCTGAGCACTATTAAGTACAACCTGGATCAAAATGAAAAACACTACTCAACAGTAATAGGACACATTAATTTAGGAACATGGTTATAACGCTTCCATCTACAATATTCTGTCACTGCCGTTGAAATTTTGGTTTACCTAGAATACCCTTTTGTGGTCCTATAGTTCTGTCACTCTTTTTCCAATGTTTGACCACTGACGACCAATCTGGGGGTAGGGAGTAAGCGAGGGTAAAAAGATTAGGCATTTTGGTCCTTGGCCCTTTTGTTTTTTTTGGATAATATACGTAAACAAATTCTTGGCACTCTGCCCAACACAACTGTCGTGTTTACATCTCAAAATAGAGCTGTGATGCTGCCTCTCTCTCTCTGCCACTGCCGGCCCACTGTTTATTCTAACGCACATTTTAGAGAGAGAGAGAGAGAGAGAGAGAGGTGTCTGGGGTTGAAACTTAGAAAATTTGCTTGGATTTGAAGATGAAGAGCTGAAGTTAATAACTGGTATTAAGATAAAGAGGAAAGACATGAGCTCGGTGATAAAGTGCTTCAGCACCAAACAAACAAGTTTGGAGACAGGGTTTTGAAGAAAGAGAGAGAAACTGAAATGGGTTTTTGCTTTTTTTTTTTTGGGAAATCAAGTTCTGACAAACACAAAACCAGTTGTCAAATCAAGATTGTGAGCAAAATCTATAGGGTCTTCTGTTGATCACGGTGTTTCAATGTTTCAACGTCACTGTCTAATAATATAAATTCCCCTAATATAATGATTCAGGTTAAAACTCCCGCACAACAAAAATAAAAAAAAAAAGATCGAGCAGCGTAAGAAGTAAAAAGTAAAAAGGAATAAAAAAAAAAGGAATTAAAAACAAAAAACAAAAAACAAAAACAAAACAAACTTTAGTCTCTCTCTTTCCTCATTTGCTTTTCTGTGTTGATGCCTCTCACTCAGAGAGAGAGAGAGAATGGGGTGTTGTTATTCGAGAGTGGAAAGAGAAGAGGTGGTTTCAAGATGCAAAGCAAGAAAAAGATACATGAAACAATTTGTGGAAGCAAGACAAGCATTTTCAGCAGCACACATCATGTATCTCAGATCACTAAGAACAACAGGTTCAGCTCTTCTTCAATTTGCAAATGCAGAAACAGATCTCCACCACCATTTCCATAACCAAAATAGACCACTTTTGCCATCACCACCACCACAGCCACCAACACCACCAACCCCTCCACCACCACCACCAATGAGTCCAACTTCAGACAACTGGACTTCCTCAGCTGCATCCTCAGCCCTCCCTCCTCGCCCTCCGCCGCCTCCCCCGCCGCCACCGATGACTTCAAGTTGGGATTTTTGGGACCCGTTTGTGGCTTCTTCGTCTAGGTCTGTGACTGAAGAAGAATGGGAGGCTACTACTGTTGCTTCTGAGGCTACGCCTGTTGTTAGGGTTACAGTCACTGATCCTCCTTCTGTGGTTAGTGGATTTTCTAAGGAGACTGGCACTACTAATAGTGAACTTGCTATGGTGGTCTCGAGGAACAGTAAAGATCTTGTTAAAATTATCAAAGAGCTTGATGATTATCTTCTTAAAGCTGCTGATGCTGGAGGTCAAGTCTCTTTGATTTTGGAGGTCCCAAGTTGCAATTTTTCTAACCAGAGAACATCAGGTGAATTATGTATGTGGGTTTCTGTCTAATTTTTATTTTTCCTAAAAATCACAAATTTGTAGTATAGATCTTAGCAACATGATCTCTGCTAAATGGTATTTATTTTTTATTTTTGGCTTTTGGAATCATGGTTTTTTTTTTTTTTTTAATGCAGCTAAGGTTTGCAATCGAGGGAGGGGATTAAGTCCGCGATTATGGACATGGGGTACAAATTTGAAATTGAATACATTTAGTAAACTGGAGGAGGAAATGATTGGGACTGGGAGTGATATGAGTTGTGTGGGTGGTGCTAAAAGTGGACATTGTTCTACGGTGGAGAGATTGTATGCTTGGGAGAAGAAATTGTACCAAGAAGTGAAGGTACTAATCCTCTCCCCCCTTCTCTCTCTCTCTCTCTCTCTCTCTCTCTCTCTCTCTCTCACACACACACACACACACACACACACACAAAGACAAGGAAAATGAAAAAAATTGAAATTTAAAATTATGCGCTTGATTGCGCATCCTAACCTTTTTTTCCTTTTGCATTCCACAATCTCATTCAGTCATTAACTTTATGCACATAAATGAATAAGTTTCAAGTTACATAAATGGACCATGTGGGGATGACAAAGAATTTCTGTGTCTTATTTTGTTTTCTTATGTGAAAATTGGGCTCAGAATGCTGAGACAATGAAGATAGATCATGAGAAGATGGTAGCCAGATTAAGGAAGCTAGAATTGAAGAGGGCAGACTACATGAAGACTGAAATGACCAAAAAGGAGGTTGAAAAATTAGAGTCAAGAATGATTGTTGCTTCCCAAGCTATTGAGACTACCTCCACTGAAATTATCAAGCTAAGGGAAACAGAACTCTACCCTCAACTTGTAGAGCTTGTAAAAGGGTATGACTTATACTAATTCCCACCAGTAGCATTTACTTTGAGAGAGAGTCTCTAATCATAAACTTGAAGGCCTGCTTATTACTTTAAATTGCATTTGCATAGTAATTTTCAAATTATACCTTATAGGAATCAGATGATGTGCCGGAAATTGCTTTTGACTGCTTTGTTACCAAGCTAGTACATGTTTGCTTTTGTCGGAGAAATCTATGATTGCCTTGTCCATTGGATAAACTACTTGCTTAAAACCTGCCCCCCAAGACTCCCCATTGATAAACTTGTCTTCCCCCATTTTACTAGCATAAGCAATATTTTGTTCACCCCTATTGCTTTAACTTAGCTGTCCTGTAATTTTTGCTCCATAATAGACCCGCATTTCATACCCTTTTTATTGCATCATTTCAATTAAGTTCCTATTATTCTCTTAATTTAGAGTTAGTAAGTATGTTCACACATTTTAGTTTCACTTGGTTTTGTAGATTGATGTGCATGTGGAGAAGCATGTATGAGTGCCATCAAGTCCAAACGCATATAGTTCAGCAACTAAAATTCCTCAACACCATCCCATCATCCGAATCAACATCTGAAATTCATAGGCAATCAACACTTCAACTTGAGTTTCAAGTCCAACAGTGGCATACATCCTTCTGCAACCTAGTCAAGAGCCATCGAGACTACATCCACTCCCTAACAGGTTGGCTTCGACTTAGCCTATTCCTATTCAACAAGTATTCACCGACAAAAACCAGGCAAGACTCTCCTATATATTCACTTTGTGAAGAGTGGCACCTTGCAGTGGACCGTGTTCCTGAAAAAGTTGCAGCTGAGGGAATCAAGAGCTTACTTACAGTAATCCATGCTATTGTAGTTCAACATGCAGAGGAGCACAGGCAAAAGAAAAGGTCTGAATCTGCATTCAAAGAGCTTGAAAAGAGAGTTGTTGAGCTTAGATCACTGGAGTGCAAGCATGGTCCATTTTCAGGTCATGAAGCTTCCATAAGTGGGAGAAATAGAGATCCGGTTGCGGAAAAGCGTGCCAAGGTAGATGTTTTAAAAACGAAGGCAGAGGAAGAGAAAAGCAAGCATGAGAAATCTGTAGGTGTTACGAGGGCAATGACACTGAACAATCTGCAGATGGGTCTACCACATGTCTTCCAGGCAATGACAGGATTTTCAAGTGTCTGTTTGCAAGCATTTGAGTCAGTATACAACCAGGCTAAAATCACTGACCTGGACCATGATGTGAAGAGGATACTTCCTTAAAGAGGGTTTCCAACAATAGAAGATGTCCAATTTTCCATTGCTGTGTATAGATTTTCCCATCTGTTTGGAGTATCTGGCTTAATCCTGGAAAGTTTCAAGGGTGACTAGGTTGAATTTCTATTCCTAGGGATCCACCAATGCAGAAGCCAATCTACGACAGGGCCTCCTGTTGAGTATTTTCTACTGAAGGAAATGAATATGGTAGCTCGGATGTCAAGAGATGACCTAGTTCAGAAGTCATCAACATTAGAGGAACTTTTGAATGCTTCTGATCTTCCCATATGTTTGCTTTTCATAGATGAGTTGTAAAAAAGGATTTAAGAGCTTGTTTATGTGTTGCTCAAAACTTCTTTTCATGTTTATCATAGGAACATCAGATGTACATTCATTTGGAGTGATCAGATCTTCATACATGCGGAAGCTTTGTTCAACCTCAAAATTACTTGGAGAAATCAAGCACTTAGACATATCTCCATAATTGTTTCATCTGCATTTACATAACATACATGGGGTTGTCATCCACTGCATGGGGGAAAGCACTCGCAATTAATTACTGCATTTAGCTTGTTGATATATGGAACTAAACAGGCTTACCAAAAAGACCATAGGCTATTCCACTGTAAAAGTAGTGCGCTAACTATGTGCAAGTGCACTTCAAGTTCTGAGAGCTAAATCCAAAATTTTAACCAGGGTGACAAAAAAATTATGGCAATCTTTATGTGTCTATGAACTGGAGGGTCCAGAACACTTTCCTTGCAACCAAGTCAATCGCTTATCATGTTTGAGAGATAAGAATATCTCCCTTGCACTAGGGTTGTTAAACAGATCCAGAGCGGCAAAATAAACCAGTTCATCAATACCTTGTACCTCATCCAATGCTTTGATACAGTTAGTCATAGAGAATCTCGCCCTATATTGCTCTACTGCAGCTGTCCTCAGCTTTGAAGCAGCAGCCATCTTCAATATAGCTTCTGCAATCGAGTCATCAATTCCTTTCCGCCCTCGCTTACGACCATTTTTATTTGTTGCATTTAGTACATGGTCTTCTTCGTCGTATTCCATGTCAGCCACTTCCTCGGAACCTGATGCAGATTCCCTGGGAAGAACATTCACAGGTTCCGGACAAGGTATTTCAGGAGTCTCTTCCCCATGACTGCACTTACCATTTGTTCCCAATTCCGAAAATATTATGCATAGCTGTTTGTAAAGTGGGCAACCACCGATCCTTATTATATCAGCATCAGGATGATCCTGGTTAAAAACTTTCAATGTTAAGGTTCTCATCACAAATAAAACAAAAGTACGCTGCTCTAGAGTTTAGACTTAGAGCCAAGAGGAACTTCAAACTCCATTGAGAAGATTATCACATTCTCCATCAAGTATAAGACAAGAATCAAGAAAACGCCCTTGTGATTATAAACCTTGGGAGGAGGATTGCTGTATCAAGTTCTGTTTAACAAAGAAAGATATACCTCCTTGATGTTGGCTAAAGGTAGGCGCATAAATCGTTTGTGCATCATTGACTACTCTTCCTCTTTTCAATCAACACATTTTCAAATTTTAAAGTTCTATAAGGCAACAATTGCATTTGTCTCCAATATGAGCAAAGATATTTTTCAAACGTCAGCATACATATGGTAATTTGGACAACATTTCAAGAACAAACCAAGGAGAATAGAAAGAAGGGCAAACTAAGTGGGATAAATAGAGTGACATGTTATAAAGCAATATCATTTATGCAAAATGGTTTGTGAGAGATCATGAAACGTCCTTGACAGCCATAAGGTTTGAAATGGGGAAAGAGCAGGATCCCAAAACTTAGTTTAGGATTTTGTTCAAGCAGAGTAAGAAGTCTAAAAAGAAAATATACCTGAACATAATTGTACCAAGCTTCATCGGGGGCAATGATGGTGCAAGAAGCTTCATCATAACTGAAATCCCTATGTTCAAGAAGTGATTTCACAATATTGTATTGTTTCTTTAGAGCAGCAAACCGGCTCTTCAGTTGCTCCTTATCCCACATAAGACCCGTTTCCTTGTGGAAATTGTCACATATAGAATTCCATGCTTTAGTTGCAAAAGATTTCTTGGGCCGATTTCCTTTTCGAACTTGGTCAACCATCAAGTCTGCAAGTGTCTTGGTCAGAGAAGCTGTCCACTTAGCCCTTGATTGCGGTTCCTCAGGTTGAGTTGGAGCTCTCTTAGAACGGGTAGACCGACTAGCCATCTATATTTAACAACACCAATTAGTGAAAGAAAAGAAAGTATAAGTGCTCCAAAACATAGCGTTTAACAACTGATCCAGCACTAGTAAAATACATGTAAACCATTTTCACGTGACCGTCATTTTGATCAGTCTGCAATCATTGGACACATCTCTCCCACCCACATTAACTAAATCAAAAGCGCATATAAGATTTTCCATTGTCATAATTAAAATCAAATATCCAGCACCAAAGATGGGTAAAAAAAATAAATTACAAAATTTGGGGGTTGGGAATGAGTATTGACCAACATTAACCCTTTTATTTTTTATTATGCAAAAAAAAATATTAATAATAACAAATGGGTTGATCAGCATTGCTACTACTCGAATTAAATACATAATTTAAATAATAGGACAACATAAATTGAATAACAAAATTGAGTTCGAATAATAAATCACGAGGTGGGAGTGAGTATCAACCCACAATAACCATTTTCTTTTTTTCGCGCAAGTAATAGCAAAAGCAAATGAGCTGTACCACCTTAACACTCGAATTAAACTACATAATTTAAATCATAGAATAATACAAATTACATTACATAATTAAGCTCGAATTTCTTGAAATCTTAGGACACCATTCTTATTGCCGACCCAGTACACACGCACGATCATTTCGATAAAATTCGGGCAAGAAATCAACTACACCCAAAACCCAATTAAAATTAAATGACTAAGAAAAAAAATAATGATCGCAAACATGCAGATTCAAATAATCAGAGAGAGAGATTAACCCTAAAGTTGCGGTCTTCTCGTCGGAGAATGTTTGGTTCAGTCGAGCATCACCGATTTGGGAGGGTACGATAGACGCCGAATTTTCCGAGAGTTGATTTCTCGTCTTACTCGTTTGTTGCTCTGTTTCTTCTGGAACTCGCAGGGTTTTTTCCGATGGAAATAAATTTCCATGTGTTCCAAACATGGCATAATTGGCCCTTTCCTGTTTTTGGGGTTTATATGCATATCGCCTTCGTTCCCTCAATTGCTCCTACGCTATTCCACTATTTCCAAATTTAACCCCCTTAAACTCAAAACCCCAGAAAAAAAAATAATAATAATAATTGAAATAACTAATGGGTTGAATAAACGAAATACAATTTTAGTTTTTCTTTTTATTTAAAAAATATTTTTAGTAATTTAAAATTATTCAAATTATTCAAATTTTTTATTTTTTATAATATCGATATATGATGTAAAATTCATTTATTTGATTCGATTCATTATTTATCATTAGTACTTTCAAAACAGGCTAAAAACCAGTAGCCCACATGGCCCGTCCATGTAAACAGGCAGGCTTGGGCCTCTATCTTGTGTGGGCCTATCTAAATGCTGGCCCCCTGGGCTGGCCCTTTTTTAAAGGTTTGCGGATTTGCATTTCTGGTTTGGGATTTTTTAATTAATTGAAGAATTGCTCTGCGGATTTGCATTTGGCATCATGGGAATGTGTTTTCACCTTCCCAAGATAAGGACATAATTATTTCACATTCCCAAAAATCATGCCAATTATTTCCAATTCTTTTTTTAGGGGAGGGGGGAGGGGAAGGAGAAGCCCGCAGGCTTGCCCCTTAAACCTGCCAGCCCGCAGTAGATGATCTTGGACCAGCAATTCAGGCCCGCATTAAAACAGGTCAGGCCAGGCCCATCCCGTTTAAGGTCAGCCTGTGGCGCAGAGCCAACCCGTTGTGATAGTGCTAACTGCTAAGCATTGCCCAACAAAAACAGAAATAAAAAGGGGCTTTAAATGAGCTGAAATGGAGGAAATTAAGCCCATTATATTTCCTTTTTTGTTTTTTTGATACGGGGAGAAGAAACAACAGTAGACAGCAAACCAAAACTGAATTATCTCTTAAAGATGGTTTCACCCCTAAGCCTCTCCAAGCCCATGCAGCCTTCCCAAATGAACCGGCGCAGAGACAGAGGAGGTTCCCACAGCTCTGTCAAACCATCATCGTTCAGCTGGACTAACTAAGCTAGGTAATCAGGGCAGACGTTAGCTTCTCTAAGGACACGCTTGACGGCCTTTACATTCAAAAGCTCCAAAAGCTCTAGACATTCTTGAAGGATAAGATAGAGAGGACGCTCAAAATCCCATTATATTTCATAATCCCAAACTAACCAAGTCAAAATTTAGTTACAGACAAAATTGATATTTTTGTTCAATCTATAAATATAATTGTTTAACTTGGGTCAAGTCTCATCTATAAACATTAATGAAATAATCAAACCCTTATATTATAGTTATTGAACTCTTTTTATGATATTTTGTTCAATCTATAATATAATTGTTTAACTTAGGTCAAGTCTCATCCATAAACATTAATGAAATAAACAAACCCTTATATTATAGTTATTGAACTCTTTTTCACGCTTTTTGAATCAAAATACCTTAAATATTGAAACCTTATTATTTGTAAAACAACAAAAGAAAGATAATTAATGGACAGTTAGTTTAATAGAAAGAATACTATGTCTCTTAACTAAGATTCGAATTTTAGAAATGGAAAGAATTAAGTTAAAAGAGCTTCTCCCTAAAAAGAGTCCGACAGTAATTCTAGTCAAAATATAGCTTGTTGGTCAAATATCAAAAAAAGTGTAAAGAAATGAGATAGAGATTAAAACATCTAAATAAACTAATAGTCACAACTCTTCTCCCCAACCCTCCGATATTCAAATTTCGTGTAACAAAAAAAAATCTAAATAAACTACCTATAGTTTTATAAGTAAAAAGCACTCTATATTTTTGCCTTCTCAAATTTACTTTTTAAGATTTAATTTTCTATTAATTTATTTATTTTTATTAATTTTATTATAATTATATAATTAATAAGTAGACTATTATAAATATCGAAAAATCTAGTAGATGTTCATTATAGAACATATATTCAAAACACATGTCATCACACTCTGACACGTGTTTGTACATGTGTACCCGTGGTAACTTACAAAATAGTGTCACCATTCAGTTTAATATGTTGCTAACTCACCCAAAACTCCTGCCACAAGTCAACACATTGCAATCCCAAGTGCTGACTCACCCGAATCTCTTACCACATGTCAACACATCGCAACCCTAGGTGGTGACTCACCCAAAGCTCGTGCCACATTTCAGCATGTCATAGTTATAAGTGCCTACTCATCACCTTCTTTAATATCTATAAATAGCACCACCAACGTTAGTTGGCTCAGTGGGAGATGACGCAGAGACCCCTTAACCATGCCTGAGTTTAAATCAGCATAGGAACCAAAAAAACCTTACGATGGAAGATCACTCCCCCGATTGGAGCTAATCGCAGATCAATTTAGATTAGTCGGATTAAAGTTTCGGATATTGAGTGGTAACTACAAAAAATCAGGACACCAAAGGGGGGAAAAAATCTATCAATAGCACCCCTTAAACCTCATTTATATATCCTTTTCTCGAAAAATAAAATGAAATTTTGTTTTCGCAATCTCTCTATGATGTTTAAATTTTTTCATTAGGTTGGATATTTCTATGTTATTTCTCTTCAGAGTATTTATTTTTTTTTTTGTACAAACTCTTTAGAGTATTTCATAACATAGACCAAGTTATCAAGATTTATTTGAAGGCATAAGCCCAATCCGGCCCAATCCTCTTGTTTAGGCCCAAATAGACACAGAATACGTGTCATTTGGGATTCTTCTACCACCAGAAAGCCCATGGAAACCCACTAATATACCTAGGATGACGCCCATGTTGTGCTAGAATTGGCCTCGCTGTAGAGACAGCATGCTGATCACGTTTTCACTCTAATCCTAAAATTCAGGATTTGAATCCTTGTGTAATAAAAAAAAAAGAATTGGTCTCGCTTCGGCTGAGAGACTCATACATGTGGCGTGCCGTAATTCACACATCAAGGACCAGGCCCCCATCCAGGACCAGCCCAGCTCAACCATCAATACACACTTCCGCCCTAATACAACCGCCGTAATTTATGCGTACCATTTCTAAAGACTTAGCAAGGGTGTCGTGCCCCCTCCAGACCAAAATAATGCAAATTCATGCACAGAAGAAATGAATAGCAAATTATAAATGGAACTTGCCCTCTGCACCTGCCGAAGATGAGATTAGCCCAAAGCTGGACAAGATGCCCATCCAGAAGCAATCCATTTGGGAGAACAAGGATCCAAAGTTGCAAATGTTATATAAAGCAAGAGCGCACCATTAACTCAATACACAGTGTACACCCGTTTTCCAGAAGCCTTATGTTCCATCACTATGACCGTATCTTGTGATCCTTCCTGAACAGGTTAGGTTGTAACGCTACATAATTTGCCTTCAATCGCAAGACAGTGAAGACAGAGGTAAGGCACATCTCACCTCAATATAATTCAGGAGTAATAGGAACTCAAAGCATTTCTCTCTAATTTCAGTCGACAAAACTGTGTGGTTATTAACCCCAAGTTCATTTATACAAATGGGAAGGAACCCTATGTACACTAGACTCAAGTTTAATGTAATTTTTTTACACTCACCAATCTTCTATCTCATCATCAGAAGCCTCACATGGTTGGCCATCTGAAGTCATGCAATCAAGTTTGTTGCCTTCTGTGTCATTGCCTTGTGTCAATACGTGACCACTATATGGCCGAGATCCAAGCCATTTAAGCATGTGTCTATGCTCCATGGCAACATCTGATAGATTTGATGAGCTCAGGCCATCATATGCAGTGAATCTCTGCTTCATCATCTCATACTGCATTTGAAGTCAAAACACAGAATTTTCCAGAAAGAAGATAGTCGAAGAAAAGTGAATAGAAAACAATATCATAGCACTGAATTAACAAATTGATGTCAGTGATAAAACCTTTCCCATCAACAACTCATTGATGGAAAGGGAGGTAGCTAACTGTATCCGATCTGAGAGATATTACAATGGACATATATTTCATTATGTTTTAATTTGAGACTACTTTTGGCACTTCACACACCCATGATCCTTCTTAGAGATCTAGCTTTCAAAGTAAGATGATTCTCACAATTTCAGAATCGACATTAGGAGATTGTCTATGTTCACTAACTAGCTATGCACCTTACAGTAAGCACCAAAGGGAAAGTTCATCATTTTATTTGGGCACCACCATAACCAATATCATGAATCACTGTTAATTATACATTTTTCCCCAAAGCGATAGCTCCTCATCTGACACTTTGGACTCAACAACAGAGTTGAGTGGTCAAGCATCAGAAAAAGGATGCAACCACCAACGCAACCCCTGGGCCTCCCATAAACACATGCATACATTTGCACACTCATCATGAATCAATAAGTCGCAGCGGATTGTAAAGGGGGGAGGAGAGAGAGAGAGAGAGAGAGACTCGTAGACTAATATAATAAGAGTGGGTGTGACATGATCATTACATTCTTACCTTGTTGCACACCGATGACTGCTCAACCTGCCAAATCTTTGGGCGCCGAATAGCATGCCACCTGCATCCTAAAAATTTTGGTGATGAAACTTCACTTTTTGAAAGAATAATCAACATATCACAGGAATAAAAACAAAACCTGGAAGACAGTGGATTGGAATTTCCAAATAACACTCCACGGACGGCAACTGAAACAGCAGTTGATTGTAGAACACTTTCGGCCTCGTAACTTCTGGTTATTGCCCCACGAGAAGATGCAAGAAGGAAATCAGCCTCTGAGAGATATGAAGCCACAGTCCATGCATTGTCTATGTTTTCATCCCTGATGAAATCTAAAACTGTAAAAAAAAAAAAAAAAAAAAAAGGTAAATTAAATTAAATACAAAAGCAGCAAGGAAAAGTAAGATAATAAAGGTAAGAAATAATGCAGTTACAATATGGGATCAAAGATGACAGAAGGCAAGCTTTCTTCCATGTAAAACACAGTAGAGATCCAAAGTGATGAGACAATCAGATAGTTCACAGCTTATATGTTGTAACCAAGAACAAGATGGTAAAGAGGAAATAGGTTGCTCCTTTCTGCTGAGTACATTGTTTCTAACCCTATCCATGAAACCTTTAAGATTCTCCTGAAGGAAACACTTAATCTTTACATTGAAATTCAAAAATGATAGTACACAACTCGAATTTAAATAATCTCATACACCTTCATATCAACTACCTTCAGCAGTTAGTAAAGTACATGTTAATCATCCCTTTAACAATAAAACAAATGCTCAATTATAAGTATGTTAAATGAGATAAGAAAATACGCTGATTTATTTACTGTTGTTTATTCATTTGATTGTGTATGATCTGGAGAGAAGTATTTTAATTATCCACCATCATTTTGCCAGCAAATGAAAAAAGGCTCCACCATTGCTCTCACAAACAACTAGAATATTAGCTCAAGCATTTATCAGCTGGAGGATTACCATTCTCATGCAGAAAATCAACAACAGGCCTCGCTTGTCCATGAGCTTGAGAAAGAACCTTCTCTGGAGCCTCCATCTTCAGCGGCAACCTTCTGAATCTCTCCCTCAAAAGAAATGTATCATGATCTAGAAATAAAAATTCCAGGAATTAATAAATAAGTCTCAGAGTCTAGCTGGCCAAAGTGTCCACTTCAAAATGCAAAACTATATTTCACCCTCCAAGTAACCATATGAAATACAAGCAACATTTACATCTGCAAGTATTGTATTCACTATTCATTTAATGCAGCTTTTGACTACCCATAAAATCAATGTTCAAACACGTTTAAGAGTCCCAAATTTTTGGGGGAGATCCTTCAGATAACTAGATAACACTGAGAACAGAGAAAGAAAAGAAGAATGTAGAGTATTTCTTCTATGCTGATATCGCTCCCCCTCAAACATTATATTACTATTCTTAACCATTGTTATAGACATGAAAAACAAAGCCTTCTCAAGTTCTCACGATTACAGTTTACACCACTTCCCACAACTTTGAACTACTCAAATATTATTGGCAATTTGCTGGATATTTGGATAACACTTAAAACTATGCTTAGCAAAACCCATTCTCATGCACCACACCATTTCAAACACATGCTTTCTATAGGAGCTGTAGACAAACAGGAATAATTAAAGCTTGTTTCCAAATAAGTACTTTAAATTCCTATAAAAATGCATTTTGAAGTGAATACCAGATGTAACAGCATTTTCGGTATCTCTTTTATTGTGAAGGAATTTTCCAAGGGCATGGAATAGAGAGAGGGTCTCATCTCTGCCAAATGGTAAAGAAACTCCAACATCCAAGGAATTGAGATTAACTGTTTTTTCTTCAAAACAAGCTAGAGCACCATTTGAAGAAGGTGATGAAAAGCTTGTTTCTGGTTTCAGAGAGTAGTACTGTAAGGATGTAATAGCATGTCTTATATCACCTCCACTGGCTTTAGCTATCAGATCAATTTCCTCAGCTGTCGCATTACACTGCTCTAGTCTGCAAATCCTAGAAAGCATCTTTTTAATGGAGTTTAATGTAACTGGATTGAATACAACCTGAAATGTGCCACAAAAAATTTGCATGATAAATTAAGTGGAACATTTAAAATCTGTAATAATCTTTTAATTAAAGGCAACCTTACAAGCCCCAGCACTCTCAAGAGACAAGACAAGTTCTTCTGTGGAACGTGCTGTGCTGTCAGCAGACTCAGTGTTTCCATATTCAGTTACCAATATGGCTGTTGGAGTGCGAGTTGATTGCACAAGAACACGCAGACAGTTCTGAAGCCTTCCATAGGCAAATTTTCCATTTGAAACAGGAAGATCGTCAATTAAGAGTATGATGGACGATTTTGAATCTCCAGATAAACTGATATACTTCCTTGTACGCTCTATAAAGTTTTCAAACTCATCCAATTTTGATGTGTAGCGTATACCTAGCAAAATCTTAATTAATTTCCAATCAGAAAATGGTCTCCATAATGTAATGGCTCACTTACAAATGTATCTGCTTTTAGAAACACACGCACATGCAAAATGCTAAAAGGGCCTCTTTAAGTTTAATTTCTATCAAGTGGCAAATTTCTTTTACTGTGGGGATATTGGTCTTATGAAAAGTATGCATTAGTTTCTCACTCCACCTTATAAGGCACCTATCATAACTTGTGTAGTACAATAATCCAAGCACAGAAAGCAATCCCCACAAGTTAGTTACAATATTTAACCATTTGATGACAATATTATTTCTTAAAACTAAATCGTGCAAATTGTAGTACCAGAGCTAGAGTTGTGGACATGTTCCTGCCATAATGTTGGAATAGGTGTCTTCCATTCACACAATCCAGCTCCAAGATGTGAAGAAATCATATGAACAGTTGCCTACAAAATTGTGATGCATAGCATCCAAGATATCAGTGAAACTCCAATGAAGTCATACGGACAGCACTGAAGCAAAGATACACATACTGATTTCCCGACTCCTGCAGGTCCCGATATGACAAGCACATAGCTATCAAATTCTTCCTGTAAGTGACAATAATAGAGTTAACAAGGCCATACAACGGCTTGTGATGTAACCAAAACTGAACACGACAAGTATTGTCATAATATTTGACCATTTATGGCAGAGTAAATCTCCAGCAAAGAAACTAAAACCATGCAGCTAGCTATTGGTAATGTTCTATCAAGAGCAAGGTTCTTAAAATCAATATTCTACTTGTCTAATTTCACGACCCAAAAAAAAAAAGTTCATATGCCCATGTTAAGAAAAAAAATGAATTAAAGTGATTATAAAATCATAAAATCACGAGAGGAGAAGTAGTACATCCCATTTTTTGGTCCATTAGGAGGGCAATGCCATTACGAGAGGGAAGGGGATTGTGGGAGCTCAAAACCTCATCACCGGTAAGGGATGAGTTTCCTTGTACCACTGGGCCCCAGTGGTACTCCTATAACCAGGAGTCCTTTAAAAGTTTATTTAATGATGTACTTTTTGTGTTTCTCATTGTGGAGGCTTGAGGGGTAATCAGAACTGGGGGGAGGAGGATTCAATTACTATATTCTCCAAAAGCCTACAACCTGCAGCAACCAATTAAACAAAAGCCCATTTAACAAATTTTCCTTTATCTGTTCAAACAAAGGCACCTAATGGACATATACAACAGGCGTTCAATCTCCATGAATGTAGGCACTTTTTTCTTGCATTGTATCATTTGGTCCACCTACCATGACCCATAATATTCGAGATTATGCAGGACTATACACTAAACATACTTTTTGGGCTCTCCCTTTAGCCCTACGTTGGCGTTTAAACCGTAGATTCCAAATAAAAAGGAGGGAATTACCTTTGGAGTTCTCAATCTTTGCTCAAACCACATTTTAACTTCTTCCACCTGCATAACCAGAACTACAAAAATCAGCAAAAATCATCATTTAATCAAAATTTGTGAATCAAACTCTATATGAAACCAACCTTCTTTTTGTGAACTGCAAGCTCCTCCAATGATTGGGGTTTGTATTTATCAACCCATAACTCCTTTCTCTGATTTTTGACAAATCCAATAGAGCCATTGAAAGCCCTAAGTGCTTCATCAAACTCATCGCCCAAATGTTCAATCTGATCAACGCGACTCGAACGAGAACGCGGAACAGAACAGGAGAGGCGAGCTTTCTTCTTCTTGGCTACTTTACGGTGTGCTTGAGGAACAGATGAACTCAACTTCGACCTAGAGTTCTTATTTGGTTTCCAATCTTCCTCTTCTTCGTCAGATGATAGAACAACAACAGCATCCCTCTTCCCCATCGCAGGAACTTCAATGCCCTAGAAAATTAGGGTTTCACATTGACAAGAAGACTGAGAATGTTTTTCCAGACCCTAATTGAAGAGCTTTAATCAGAGAGAGAGAGAGAGAGAGAGAGAGAGAGAGAGAGAGAGAGAGAGAGAGAGAGAGGGTGTTTTCGCGGGTTCGAAAATGGGCGGGGGGTTATTTTGTGGGGGACGATGAAGAGGGTTAGCGTAGTTGGGAAGCAGAATGAGGAAGAAATGATTATGTGCATCGGCGGAGCATGAGTTGGTGATGCGGAGTACACTTTCGGGCTTTGCGTTGCAAAGCCCAACAAATATCTAGGCCGAATGAAAATGGGCCGAAATCACGAGTCAACTGTGTGAACTCGTGACTCGACTCATTAATCCTGTTTTCTTTGCCACCGATATCCGAATTTATCCGACTAACTCGGTTCGAGTATTGTGAGCCTCATTTTAGGGGTTGATTCTCTTAAATTCTTTTTCACCATTCACAATGATCAAACTCAAGATATCTAGTTCAGAAAATAAAGTATCTGGTTACTCAACTCAAAAAAGTTCAATATTAACCCTCCTCTCTATTCTTTTTTTTTTTTTTTTTTTTTTACAACAAAAATAGAGTTGGTACTAAATTTGATAGTGTGAACATATGTCTAAGTACTATAGCCACATCAAGATGGAGCAAAAGATTTCGAGTCCATTATGTTTATAAATAATTTTAGTTAATTAAATATGAAATCTATGAAATATAATCTATTTGAACAATAACTCAGTAATAACTCGATGCGATTATATGGTATAACTTCTACTTATTTACTAAATATAAATCTGCAGTGAACATAATTTATAAATAAGTTTATTTCAAAGGAAAAGGTTAAGGTAAATTTGAGAATAAATAGAAATTCTAGTATGAAAAATTTTAAATAAAATAAAAGGTGTAGGTTTTTTTTTTTGGTGATATAAAAGGTGTAATTATTTCTATAAAAATATGATTTTATTTGTAAATTTTTTTTTTCACTAATTTTTTATTTTAATAGAAAAAACAAGTAAAACAAAAATAAAAATAAAATAAGTGAAAGACACATATGACCCACGTGATTTAAGGTTTTAATTTGTTTTCTATGGTTTGGAAGATAGAAACTCCTTGCCTTGGGCTGTCGGTTCTTTTACCAAATAGCTTGAAATTCTCTTAATAGTTGGAAGCCACGACGAGTGTCTCACTTTTTTTTTTTAAGAATATTAAAAAAGTTTAAACTCAAGATTTTAATAAGAAATGAATAACACAGTTGAACTATAATTCATGAGTTCGACAGCCTCTCTGCGAAGGTAGCTTCGAGGGTTGGTTACCTTTCCTTTTTCTTTTATTTTGTTTGAAAGAGAGAAGGGGGAGGAGGTAAGATTGACCTTTTAAAATAGGCAAAATATATGAAGGCACGATCTCACATAATAAGGATAGGACTCCTTTTTTTTCCCTTTCTATGTACAAATTCCTATCAATTTTATTGGTACCATGAAAAAAAATATTACCAGAAACAAATTTGAGTGCCAGAAAATGGTGTGTGTGTGTGTGTGTGTGTGTGTTTTTTTAATAATACCATAAATAGAATTTAAGTTTATATTGCATCAAAAACTTATATTTATTTTTTATAAAATCAAAGAGAAAAAAAACTCAGATTTATAATAAAACAAATAATATATACATAAAATTATTATAGAATTTATTAATTAAGAAAAATAAAACAAATTATATATGTACATATATATATATATATATATATATAAATGTGAGAGGCACCAACGGACACCAGGTTTAGTACTAACCAACAAAGGAATAAGGTTGGCCTACCGTTCTGCTCCGGCGCTGAACTCCACTGAACCCGGTTCTTACCTACCCGCTTCCTTTCTTCATCTTCCCTCTTTACCTAAACCCAAATCAAATGTCACCCTCCAAATCAAAAGCCAACTCTCTCTCTCTCTCTCTCTCCACCTAATTTGAGTTGAATCTATGGCTTCTACCGCAAACACATCCTCTCTCTATCTCTCTTTTAAATCACCCATCAATTCGTCATCTTCTCCGGTTTCTAGATATTCCGGTTCGTCTGACGTTTACCTCCGGTTGAAGAACTGCTTTCCAATCTCTCTCCGTTCATCTTTTGTTTCGAATTCGTCTTCTCTTGAATTAATTCCGGGTAATAATGAGTGTTTGGTGAACGTGAATTGGGCTCAATTTAAGATATGTGCGAGTTCAACTCAGGTGGAACCTTCTCCGAGTAAAGCCAATTCTAGAGTTCCTACTATTGTGGAAGTCGATTTGGGCAACCGAAGCTATCCTATTTATATTGGCTCTGGACTTCTTGATCAGCCCGAGCTTCTCCAGAAGTATAAACCCCCCCCTCTCTCTCTCTCTCTCTCTAGCTTACACGCGCTAAAAACAAAATGGGTAAAATTGCACGCATTAAAAACTGCATAGTGCAATCTAATTTATTTATTATTTGATTAGTTAACACGTCGGTTAATTGTCTAGAATCGTGAAAACAAATAAAAATTATATTTTGGGACGGGCCCTGAAATTTGATTGAGCTCACTTCAACCAAATTATGCTTTTTTGGAGGAATTTCTGCGTAATTTGCATGAATAAAATTCTGGGTTTATACTTGGAATCTGTGATCCTGATCATGAATTGTGTTGCAAATGATTAAATTCTATTTGGGATGGGCCCCTGAAATTTGATGAGCTCTCTTCAACAAAATCATGTTTTTGGAATGAATTTCCGTTGCTTGAATTGACATCTGGATTAATACTTAAGAATCTGTTATCCTGATCATGAATTGTGTTTCAACTGATGTACATTGTTGATATTCTTGTGAATTGATTGTTTTGTTCCCCGTTTGATGTTCAATTATTAATTGTTGTTCAATAGGCATGTTCATGGAAAGAGAGTTCTTGTGGTTACAAATAATACAGTTGCACCCCTGTACTTGGATAAAGTTGTTGATACTCTGACGAGAGGAAACCCCAGTGTGTCAGTTGAAAGTGTCATCTTACCAGATGGCGAGAAGTATAAGAACATGGTATGTTTTCTTAGGTTTCTAAAGCAGTCCACTTTTTCTTTATTTTGAAGATCAGTAATGTGGGCATAATGGATTCTAACTGTATTAGTTTTCTTGATAGGAAACTCTGATGAAAGTCTTTGATAAGGCCATTGAGTCACGGCTAGATAGACGCTGCACGCTTGTGGCTCTTGGTGGTGGTGTGATTGGTGACATGTGTGGATATGCCGCTGCCTCTCTCCTCCGTGGTGTCAATTTCATTCAGATCCCTACAACAGTAATGGCACAGGTTCAAATTGTGTTTAACATTACTGTTTTGTTTGCTTGAGTCAAACACCTTTGGTCTGCCTAATCTCATGCCATCCTCCTTTCCTTTTATGGAAATTTGTACAGGTGGATTCTTCAGTTGGAGGAAAAACTGGTATAAACCACCCATTGGGGAAGAATCTGATTGGTGCCTTTTACCAGCCTCAATGTGTCCTTATAGACACTGATACACTAAACACCCTGCCCGACAGGGAGTTAGCATCAGGGCTTGCAGAGGTTATAAAGTATGGCCTTATTAGGGATGCTGAATTCTTCAAGTGGCAGGAGAAGAATATGCCAGCATTAATGGCAAGGTACAAGGTTATCAACTCTGCTGTGAAATCTTAGGTTTATCAGTAGTCCAATAACTGACTATGCTTTCCACCTCAAATGTCAGCGCAAAACCTGGAGCGGTTTTGACTTTTCGAAGAATTTCTGGTTGATATTTCTTGAATTCTTGACTAATTTGGATCTACCGGAGACTGTGTGGTATTTAAGAATAATATTTAATTTTTTGGGGTCAGGATAATAGAGATGTAATTCTAAATCTTGTGAGAACAGTACGTGGCACTTACTTTTGTCTTCTGACAGATTGTTTTGCATTGCCAGTTTTTCCTGCATAATTAGAATGCTCTATGAGAACTACTTGTCTTCAGCAGATCTTACTAAGTTGATAATGTGGCTAACCTGGGAGAGATTTGGAGTCCTTTTATGGTGTATATGAATTATGAAGTGAGGGATCTCATTCACTGCTATATGCTGCTTTGATTATTGCAGAGATCCTGATGCTTTTACTTATGCTATAAAACGGTCATGTGAAAATAAAGCAGAGGTTGTAGCCTTGGATGAGAAGGAAAGCGGACTGAGGGCCACATTGAACTTGGGTCACACCTTTGGCCATGTGAGTGCCTTTTTTTTTGGGGGGGGGTCCTCTTCTTCAAAGGCACCAGATAACTATCCTATGAGTACCTCTCTCACTTATATCATTTATTCATTGTTTTTTGAAGGCTATAGAAACAGGATTTGGATATGGACAATGGCTACATGGAGAAGCAGTAGCAGCTGGCATGGTAGAGTACATTCTATTTTCTATCTGCACTCCTTACATAACATTAAGTTGGAATGGGGAGAAAGAAACTTCATTCTTTGATGATTGTTTTTGAGAGGGGCTTTTATGATGTTGTTCAGGTCATGGCCGTTGACATGTCACGGCACCTTGGATGGATTGATGATTCTATTGTTAGGCGAGTCCACAGCATTTTGGAGCAGGCTAAGCTGCCAACTGCCCCTCCTGAAACAATGACTGTTGAGGTGTTCAAGTCTGTTATGGCGGTAAGTTTATTTTTGAATTTTATGTCTGAAGTGTTTAAATATATTATATATTAATTCTGATAAATTTTTTGAACTTTCTTTTTCTTTCTGAATGCTAGGTTGATAAGAAGGTGGCTGATGGTTTATTGAGGCTTATTCTTTTGAAAGGTCCTCTTGGCAACTGTGTGTTCACCGGAGATTATGATAGAAAGGCCCTAGATGAGACACTCCGTGCTTTTTGTAAACCCTGATTTCCACATAAGGTAGACATCCTAGTTCCTTTTTTGCCCAATTTCATTGTGCTATGTAATTTCTATGGCTTTCCCAATCATCTGTTTGTGTAATTGATTGGTTTTCTATTAGTTTCTCATTTCACAAAATGTATGCATTACAAATCAGTGAGCTAAAACAGATTGTAAGTGAGACCCTGTTCCTAGCTTCAATTAAATCATATTTAGCTTGTCATCCTATTTTCTTCTCATTTCCTCCCTTAGCATTTATACCACTGTAAAAGTACAGTTACAAAAGTTAATGCAATCTTGAGAGAAGCTCAATCTTGGCTGGCACATTTCTTAATTTTTTCCGATTTTCTATGGAGGGATGAAGTTGAACTGCTGAGCTCCTTAAGTGATTTAAATATGGTGAAATATCACTACTTGTAGAGAGAGAGAGAGAGAGAGAGAGAGACTGAACATGGGAAAGCGGATATGATATTCTTGCATGGGAAAAAAAGGAAAAGAAAAAAGAGAAGAAAAGAGGTTCTATGAATACACTTGAAAATTTTATGCAGAAGTAGGGAATGGTCACTTCTGCTGGACCATGAGAAGACCGAAAACAGTCGATTACTCTTGCTGGACAATTCAGCTAAGCTCTGTTAGTATTACCGCAGGACGTTAATCCTTGCCACGTCCGCATTTCACCTGTATGGCTAGTGTTTTTTTCACATCTGGGCATAGATTGTTACCCTTATCAAAAACTTTGTGATCGAATGGTACCTCACAGCTTTGTTTTCCCAAGCAATACTGTCAAATCAAAACCAAAAACTACTTAGTGAGAAGTTCTAATTGCCTAAACTGAATGCATTTATACATATACATATACATATATATATATAGAGAGAGAGAGAGACCTGTTCAACGATATTCTTGGCATCAGAAGATTTGCAGTCCCCTTCAACAAATTGTCCACAGACACCAAGGGGATTTCCATAACTTGCGAAGTGTACTTTGGTAATTACTTTGCTGTTCGCACACTCTAAATGAGCCTTTGTCCCGGTATCATCAACACTGTGAATAACACTATCTTTCCTCTGCCATGACTTCACGCGTGCAGGATGGTTTTCAGTTATGATGCTACAGATTATATCTCTAGTAACAGTTTGAATCTGAATCCCTTCTGGGTTTCCTCCAATTTCTTCAAACAGGACCAAAAGATTTTCCGTAGGCTTCAGGTATGATCTTGGGATATGGTAGCTATCAAATACAAAACCGATTCAGCTCAACTAGTTGTACAAGAATTTATTAGTTTGGTGAAGTTCAGGTTCAGGATACTATGTACTTAGCCTGAGAAGCTTGTCCAAGAGGAGAGAGAAATGATGTCCAGTAGCGTCCAATGCTTTTGCCATTGACCCAAGCCATGCCTTTGGACATATTGCCTAGTTCAATGACAACAGGATTTTGCCCTTCTGGTTCATCAAAGAAAGCCTACAATATGGAAATGACGCACTCATAAGACAGTTTTTTCAGTTCTCTTTTTTCTAACATAGTCAGAGAGAGAAGTCACTTCTATGTACCTTGTACCATGTTAGAGGCGGCCCTCGTCCTTTGGACATTTTCCACTTTACTTTCTGGGAGCCCTCCTGTGTGTACACACCGAGCTTTTCTCCGTCGATGCCTACCTGCAAATTGGTGCCAAACATAAACTTGTTTAGCTTCCATTATGGGAATTGAAGATATCCATCTAGGCCCAATATGTATTGTCAAGTTTCTTTGGTGTTGGTGGAAAGCTAGGGTTAAAAAATTCCCTAAGAAGTTAGCATGATCAAAACTGCTAACTTATACAGAGCCATCAAACTGGTTCAACTAGCAACTAGAGCTGTATGCATCTATCACGAACCAACTCGAGAAAATGCAGAAAGAGAGGAAGAGAGAGTGAAATCAAGAGAAGGAGAGAGAGATTAGGGGGCGAAGATAGAGAGAGGAAGAGAATACAAGATAAAGAGGAATTTCAATAAAATTTTAATACCTATTATTACATGTTTTAGAGACTACTATTTTTATTAATTCTACTAACCACTTCATTTAACTATTAGTCAAATTTTATTAACTATTAACTAATTTAATAATCACAATTAATCACTAACTATTCATATTAATTTTGATTAACTACTAACTCTATGGTTAGTAATTGTTACAATACTTCCCTCCTTTGAAGATATTTTTGTCTTCAATAATTTAAAATCAAGAATTAAGATTTGAATCCATAAATTTTATACTAAGATTTGCATTTGTGTTGAAAGATAAGGTGATAGAGACAAACAATGAATGTAACTTGAATTACAATGAGAATAATGGGAGAAAAATAGAAATAAGGAAGCTTAAAAGAGTTTTTTCTTGAACTTCTTTTTTATGAAAGATTTGGTTTGATGAATACCAAAACTTCAATTTTTGGAATGATCGGCAAGAATCCGTCATCAACAACTTCTTTCTTGGACATGCAAAATCATTCTTTCTTGGACATTTGAAACCCTTCTTCCCTCAACATTTCTTCACTAAGAGTAGATAAAATGAGAGATTTAGAAAATGATTCAATACATTGTTTTTCTATAGATTTTGACATTGCTTCTTTTACCATTTGATTTGTTGTGATACTATCCGATTTTTTTTCATTTTCTTACTCTTTTCCACAAGAGTTTTAATATCTTCATTGATGCTAATCCTTTTCAATAAAATATTGAATTTGTTATCAAGTTTTGTTTTAAAACATCCAATTTTTTATCAATTTTCTTGATGCATTCTTCAATTTTCTTGTCAACATATGAATAAAATTCTT
Source organism: Dillenia suffruticosa (assembly GCA_033439265.1). NCBI lineage: Eukaryota > Viridiplantae > Streptophyta > Magnoliopsida > Dilleniales > Dilleniaceae > Dillenia > Dillenia suffruticosa. The sequence continues at coordinate 585,276 of JAVTVX010000012.1, read as the reverse complement.
CCATTTCAATTTTTTGCTTTCTGAGATGTTCTTCCATGGTTTCATACAAAACTTCTTCAATGGTTTCATATCCAATTTCTTCTGCCATTTTTCCATACTAGCCAAGGATTTGTATGCTCTAATACCAATTTGTCACGAATCAATAGAAAATAAAGAAAGAGAGGAAGAGAGAGTGAAATCAAGAGGAGCGAGAGATTAGGGGGAGAAAATAGAGAGAGGAAAAGAATATTAGATAGAGAGGAATTTCGATACAACTTCAATACATGTCATTACGTGTTTTAGAAATTACTATTTATACTAGTTTTACTAACCATTTCATTTAACTATTAGCTAAATCTTATTAACCAGTAATTAATCTAAAAATCTTAATTAACCAATAACTATTTTTATTAATTTTGATTAACTACTGACCTTATGGTTAGTAGTTGTTACATCATCACATTGACAGAAAGCAACCGATCACCCAAGTAAATTACCTTGTGACCCCATCCATTTTGGGTAATGTCAAGGGTTCCGGTCATGAGGCCTTTTAAGGCCACTGTATGCACTCCGGCCATCCTACGCTCCAGATAGACTCCACTATCCTACAAATATTGAAGACTTATGACCATGAGTCCCTATGCAAAGGTTAAGGAAACGAGAAAAAGGTTATGCATTGCCATTGTTACCGGGAGTCCCATTGTCATGCCTAGAAGAGTTATTTCGTTAGTTCCTATCTTCAAGGGTATGTCTTTTGTAAAAACAAAGCTCTTCTCAGTCTTACTCCCGTGTCCTGTCCCTGCAACCAATGCAAGAACAAAAATTCAATTTTTCAGGGTTCTTTTCTTTCTTTCTTTTTTTTTTTTTTTTTCTAATGCAAAACGAAAAGACCTTAAGTTTCATAGTAGAGTACGAAGATCTTACAAACATTTGGGACTTACCTACATATTCTCCGTTTACAAAAGTATGCATTGCATGCCCCAAGTTTGCAACCTCAAGAACTGGCTGGGTATTTTCTTTAAAGGGTAAATCCTCCCTTTCCAATTCAATTCTGCGAATGAGATTAAACCAGAAGGCTGTTAAAAATCAAATATTATGAATACGAATTGAAAAATTCAAAAAAAATTTATTTTCCTCCTTTCCCCGCTTACCTAGTGGTGTACCACAAGTAGTCCGAAGTATCCTTAGTCATGAATATGAGTTCTTGTGGCCTCTTCTGTCTGTCCGGAGTATCTCCGTAAGTTGGAACTTTTTCCTGGGCCATTTGCCACCGGAAATTCTTGTTTGCTTTCTTTGATCTGTGATAGGTTCGCACATTATGCTGAGCAACTACCTGCGAGTGAACAAAATCCCGTGTCTTAGGTCTAAACATATCGAACGGTTAACAGATAAGGTTCTTTTTTTTTCACTTAATCGTAGTGGATCGTGACAAAAAGACCAAGGAATTTTTTTATTTCAATGGCTACCGTTTGAGTGTTGTATACAACAGTCTTGCAGTCTGGAAGGATGCTAATAGAATGCCGTGGCAGATAGTATTCAGAACCTCTAAAAGTCACAGTTGCGGCAACTCGACTATTGTTGTTGCATAAGAAAGCAGCGCAGATATTACTTCCGGGTTTTTCATAGACCCGAGCCTGCAATGATCAGAAAAGATACCATTAAAGCGTTTCAAATTTTGTGTTGTATGACCATTGGTTTTTATTCTCTTACCTCCAAGCCTTTGCCAAGTAATTGGACAGAGGCACTTCCCCATAGTAGCGCTTTCTTACTTAACTTTAGTGCAGTGTGCAGATCGCGCAGATGTCCCCATTTAGGCTCCCTGCGTAGTCCTTAAACAAAAAACATATGACAGCAACATAAGACATTGGAAAGCAAATGTTCTGTCACATTTCTTCAGGGGTGAAAGAATGGGGATGCAAGGGCATCAGCCGCCCTCCTTGAATTTTATTCCTATACCCTCTGAAGTTATAATTTCAACTGTATTTTATATTTTGCCGCCTCTAATATAATTTTTAATTTTATTTCTGCATTTTTTTAGGACTTAGGTTTGTACCGTATTCATCTAGTGGAGCTTCGTCATAGTAGCGAGTCGTTACAAATGCTGCCGCTGTCCTTCCAAAATTTGTCCCCCCAAAATACTGCAGATAGGAAAAGAAAAACGGTCAACTTTCATCATCAACATGGAGATCGGCGGCTATTGGATTGATATAAATACACCCACAAAAGTGGTTGAAAAACCCCTTAACGAATCTGTATCTCATTTTAATTTAGTGCAAGTCTTCACCATGTAATAGTTTGCAAGACTGCCATCCTTAGAGAAGAAACGAGCAGTAGAGAATGCAAGATCTTCTGCAGACCTTTGCGACGGTGGATCACCGAACACTCTGAACCTGTTACAAACATGAAAAATAAGATGATTGAAATGTTCTTGGTATCCTTAATACTGACAAAAAAGAAAACATTTGAATGACTCATACTGAGCAGTCCAATTCTCAGTCCATAGAGACGGCTTGTATGGTTTGTTGGGGCCAGCAAATGAATCCCCACAATGCCTCCCATTGCAAGCATTAATCTGCAGTTCTTAAATCTTTCAATTTTTCTAATCAATAAAACTGTAGAACAATTTGAGAAAAAAAGAAGAAAAAAGAAAACTGATCCACGAACCACAGGATCTGGAGCATCCGTTTGCTTGCACATCATCCATGGAACACCAGCATTGAGCCCAGCCGCCATTTTTCCTGCCCATTGAATATACTTGCTTCCTTCTGCTTCAAAGGCAGGTTGTATAGTATTGTATTCGTTCTCAATCTGTAAAGAAATTTAAAATTTGCAGAAAATTACATTTTAACATGAAATGAATGATACCAAAACTAGATAAATCAAATCTTACTTAACGGTCCACTTTAGAAAGAACGAACCTGTGCTAAAATAATGGGACCGCCTTGAGGTGCAAATAGCTTTGCTTCCTTCATTTTGTCTATGATCATTTTGACGAATTTTTCCATGTGATACTGATAAAATAATGAAACACATCAAACAACATCATCTGCAGGTACCAAGTAGACACAGTTTTGTAAACCTTAAAGAAACCAAAATTACCTTAAACGGCTCATTATTAGTTCTAAATGTAATATTTGGAACATCTCTCAACCAAATTGGAAGTCCACTGTCCAAATGATTAATAAAAAGAAAAAAATACTTAAAATTTAGTCTCGTATTAGCAAATTTTGTTGACTTCAATTTCAGAATGAAGGAGAAGATAGCCGATGTGTACCCATAGTTCCATTCAGCTTGGATGAAAGGTCCAAGTCTCAGAGTCGCATACAACCCACTGTCACCGATCATCTTTATGAATTTCACCAAATCATAATTTCCTTCAAAATTATACTGCAATAAAATTTTGTAAGGATCCATGAGTAGAGTTCTTTTTTTTTTTGAAATCACATTTCATAAATACGTTGAGTTCGATTAAATCTTGTTTGAAACAAATTGACTTAAAAGGGGTAAAACTCTTCCATTGGACGAATTGGGGTCCAGGTGTTGGTATCGATAAGCAGATTTCAGTATATTTAGTCTGTCGCTTGTTTAGTAATATTACCTGACCCTGCACAGGTTCATGTACGTTCCAGAAAACGTAAGTCTGAATAACATTAATTCCTCCTTCCTTAGCCTCGTCGAAAATACCTTGCCACATCTTAAAAAAATAATAATAAAAAAAGAAACCCATCAAATGAAATCACCAAAAATATGAATCGAAACAAATTTAATGATAAATAATTTGGTTCTGGCTTGACAAAAATTTTTTAAAAAAATTTTTAGAACCTCCGGGGTAGCGCGAGGATAATGAACAGAGCCAGAAAAGAGAAGCTCTCTTTTTCCATTGATGATCAATGATCGGCCGTCATATGTTACCCCCTTTTCCTTTTTCTCATCCTGAGAGAGAGCTGAAGAAGCGAAGAGAAAGAGAACAATAATCAGAAATAACATGTGGGTCTGTAAAGACATTGTTGTTTCTTGTTAGTGTACAAGGTTGGTGTGGTTTGCTTTGAGCTTTCCTGTGTTGGGAAAGAAAGAACAACCTAGTGTCAATGTAAGTGAGCTTGGGGCACATTTAAAAGGATGAGAGATAAGAGCAAAGTTCGGGGAGTAGATCGTGCTTATTGTGTTGACGTGTTGGTCTTTCATTTTGTGTCTCTTGATCTTGGTCCTCATTTGCTCTCTCTCTCTCTCTCTCTGTCTGTGAGTGTTTACTATTACTAGGCATATAGAAAGAGCAGGGAAGCAAAACAGATGTCTGAAATTTGAAGGGTCAACCAAAACTTTCAGGCTACAAAGAACGAAAATGGCGTGCAGGCGTTTTCTACTGGCTGGATTGAAGATCTTCTCCCCACCTGGCTTGGCTTATCGATGATCTATGATCCCCCCAAGTAATTGGAGATGTAGAAATCCAAGTATGCTGACATGAATTTAAGATTTAAAATTAAATAATAATTATAATAACACATTTTAAGTTTATATTTTTGGTGCAATGTCAAATAATCTATAAATTTAATACACGCTTTGCTTGGTATTAAAATGTGGTGAAGGGGTCTCCGCAGTACTTGGCGTGAGCTACCATGGATCAATTGCTTTGTTCATCTTGCCTATGGTAGTATATGTTTAAATTTTTAGGTTTTTCTTTTTGGTTCTGATCTGTTTTAAATTCTATTAGAATACCAATATCAGATATTTTTTTATCCTTGAACAAATAAAAATAAAAGGAAAATGAAAATGGAATTATCAGGGAGACCTTAATCCCAATTTGGCTTACATTCTCCAACTTGAACCCTTTACCATTTGAAAGATCAATGTTAGAAAAGAGGTTTAGTTATTCCAAAGCATATTGTAATGAGAAATACAATATATATATAAAAAATTGAACTGGATTTCCTAATATATTATATGATATATAGGTAACTACGTACTCTGATTCTAGTGAAAAAATGTTAAATTTTCTTAATCAAGATTGTGAATTCAAATATTAAATATAAAAATACAACTATTAGAAAAATTTATCATTAAATTAAATTTTACAATATTCGAATCAAACTAATCAAATAACCTAGATATCGATGATCGATTATAAAAAAATAATAATAATAATATATAGGTTATTTTAAATCCAAGTGGTCCGCAAACAACAAACTAGGGGTGGAGTTTGTCCCACAATTGGTAGCCTTTTGTGGGTGTCAAACTTGTGACCCTAGCTACCATATTCAAATTAAAGAGTCATACCCATATTTGCCTTGGCAGTTCTATATTTTATGTGTATATATTTAGGTTGGTGAGCTGCCCTGAGGCCAACCCAACAAACCCAATATTAGATTTATCCAATTTCTTTAATCCCATAAAAGGGAAGATAAGGGGATGTGAATACAAATAGCAAAAAATAAAAATATATAAATAAATAAAGGCACAATTTTTTTGGAGATGAAAACAATAATTGAAACAAAAGTCCCAAGAAAACTTTTACCCTAATGTTGTTTCTTTACATAGTCTCAAAATATAAATTTATTAAGATAAACTATGTTGCATGACTGACCTTAATCTGTGGGGTTTGGGTACCCTTTTCTTTCTAAAATTAAGGGCATAAAACTTCTCAAAATCTTAGCTTTTCATAAATTTTGAAAAATTAAAAAGTAAATCAAAATTTGATGATTTTGCTTCTAAAATTAAAATTAAAATAAAAATAATATTATATAATTATTATTATTTAAATATGGTATTAAAAAATGGAAAAATGGGGGAGTGAGTGAGAGGGTGGGGGTGGTTTGGGTTTGGGGAAGACCAATGAGAGAGAGAGAGAGAGAGAGAGGGAGAAGATAACGAAATTCAACCAAAAAAACAAAAAAAAGAGAGAGAAAATAACGAAACAAACGCATTTGTTGGCGAAGGGTTTGGAAGATCCAGCGAGAGAGAACGCTTCATCCTCAACGGCTTCGCTTTCCTTTCTATAATCAGTCCCCTTCTTTTTTGGATCTCTCTTTCTTTCTTTCTCTAACTTTCTTTCTCTCATTCTGCCCAATCTCTAGGTTTTTGTTTCGTCATTTCTCTCTCCCTCCCTCTCTCTTTCTACCTTTCTCTGCAAATGCTGTTGTTATTGCACTTTGTCTGAGCTCCAAAATTAGGGTTTCTGAGTTTTCATAGGGTTTCATTGGATGCGGTTTTGTGGGTTCTCTCTGTTGGGGAGCATTTGAAGAAGAAAGAAGGGAAATTGAAGAAGAAATTTGAGGAGATCTCAGGTCTTCTGGAGAAGATCTGACGTTGATTGTTTGTTGAAATGAGCGCTTCGAGGTTTATTAAGTGCGTCACGGTTGGCGATGGCGCTGTTGGCAAAACTTGTTTGCTAATCTCCTACACCAGCAATACTTTTCCTACGGTTGGTTCTCCTATTTCCCATTGTTTCTAGGGTTTCGCCATTTCGGATTTTTTGGATTTTGAATTCTTCAATCTCCCCTGAAATTTAAACATTTTAGGATTTCGCATTTCGCATTTTTGGATTAGAATTCTTCAATTTCCCTTGGATTTGCACTTTTGGAATCGAAAATCTCTCTCTCCCTCTCTCTCTCTCTCTGCGCGTAGACAGTGCATTTCTATTTTTTGGATTTGAACCCGTGAATTTTACCCTTGTAAAATCGAAAATTCTCTCTCTCTCTCTCTCTCTCTCGTTTGGATCTAATCGTGCATATTTTGACCTGGGTTGTGTTAAAAGTAGTTCTTTTTTCGGTTTAGGAAACCGCTTTTCCCCCCTAATGCGAGACTTTTAGGATTCAGCATTTCTGTGATTTGAAGAAATTATGGTGATTGCTCTTTGAATTTCCCGCGAATTTCTTTCGGTTCTTTTTTTTTTTAATTTAAATTTTGAAATTGGATAAAGGGCTGGATCTTACTTTCATATTTTGATCTGCGTTCTGTAAGAAAAGTTATTGTTATTATTATTTTTTTAAAAATCTGATTAGAAAATATTTGGTTACCTTTTATTGAAGGTTCACAAGACAATTTAAATAACATTTTAGGAATTCGTCTAATCATAACTCATGTTATCCGTAATTGTGGAAACACAGGATTATGTTCCCACTGTCTTCGACAATTTCAGTGCAAATGTGGTTGTCAATGGGAGCACTGTCAACCTGGGTTTGTGGGATACTGCTGGTAATTATTTAATTGCATTTTTTTGTAATTACAAAATTAGAAATTTTTGTAATTTAGGATTTGAATGTTGGTGTTCTTTGGTACAGGTCAGGAGGATTACAATAGATTAAGACCATTAAGTTATCGTGGGGCAGATGTTTTTATATTGGCATTCTCTCTCATTAGTAAGGCGAGCTATGAAAATGTTTCCAAGAAGGTTAAGGATTCATGTCATTTTTATTATATAACAATGCTTTAAAAAAAATTTGCATGCTGAAAATTATTTCTCGGTTTATTCTTTTCCAGTGGATTCCAGAATTGAAGCATTATGCACCCGGTGTTCCCATCGTGCTTGTTGGAACAAAACTTGGTTAGATTTGCTCTCTTCTTACATAAATTTCTCATATTACTATAATTGGTGAACTCTTGTTGGGAGTTGACCCTTTTTTGTGTGTGATCCCTTTGATGACATTTCCTCAGAGCTGTACGAATAGAACTGTTGGACTGTGCTATGATTAGATTTTATGGTTTAATTTTGTATATAGTGGGTGTGGTGCCCTCTGATTAGATTGGTCAATCTTGGCGGTAAAATTTATCTCACTCGGGCACCTTTCTGATTGAACAGTAGAATTATGCTCCCAAAAGAGACGTTCAGCTCATGTCATTGATTATTAAGGTTCTATTTGTTGTAAATCGTACCCGTGCCAACTGTATTGACAATGGTCTTAGATTTCTATATTGATCAGATAATAAAGTAGATACAATAATACACGCCTGTTCATATAGCAATTGACATGGACTTTCTGGATCATCTCCCATCATGTTACCTTCCAAAAGCAAAACCCATGTGCTACCTTTTGGTTATCTTTGTGACGAGGGTCGCACATTTCTGGCCTTGGGGACCTCCTGTCTTTAGGCAAAGAGGCTGATGATCCTTATTGATCTTGATGCACCATTTTGTTTAAATGGTGATTCCAATTCTTTAGACATGATAGCTAAGGGTTTAAACGAAAAGATGATGTTAGATAGAAATGAGTGACGTAAAAGAATCCGCACAAATTAAACTAACATATTTTATATATATATATATATATATATATTGTATTTATTTAATTTTTAATCATCTCCAAATTTATCTCTCAGTTGGTCGATTCCAAACATTGGAATTAAGACTCAGTTTGTTGTTGTTGGTGGTGATCCCACTTCTTTGTCAAGTTTTAAAGACCTGCAGTTTAAAATATTGAACTCCCAGTCAAATGTGCCTTAATTGCTGTATTTGTGGCTTGGTGTAAGGGAATATTGACCTGAATTTGCTTAATTGCATGCTTTCTTACTTTCTGCTTCGAGTTTTGTTGTATTTACAAAGTATATAGTATCTTCCATGTTGCCTGCTTACAAGTCCCAAGGATTAAATGATAAAAAGCCTTCGGATTTACCGATACTAAATAACTCTCTAATCTACTCAGCAAAAGGGAAAAATAAAATAAAATAGCACCCAAATCCTGAAATTCAATTTTATGATTAGAACTTAGGACTTGGGAGGTCTTTGGTTTATTGGACATTTTTGTCAAGAGATATTGCATTTCTTTTTCACTTTTTCGTGTTTAAGGTGCATGTTTGTTTGTATTGGCCTTTTCTTCTTTTGTTTCCTTGATTTTAAATAAAGGGTTTGTTGCATTTAAAATTTGAATGTGACTTGAGTCAGATCTTCGAGACGACAAGCAGTTCTTTATAGACCATCCTGGAGCTGTACCCATTTCAACAGCTCAGGTGTGTACAACATGCCTCACATACGCTTTTGGAGTTATTTTGTTGTCCCGAACCTTAATGAGTGATGTCCGTAGTCTGGTTTCTTTCTTAATGGAGTCAATCAAAAGGGTACTAATTATGTTTATTTTAATTAATGTTAAAGGGAGAGGAGCTGAGAAAGCTGATCGGAGCACCTGCTTACATTGAATGTAGTTCAAAAACACAGCAGGTAAATGTTTCTATCATCAATAGCATGCTTCTTGTTTTGGAGAGCTTTCCGGCAAACCTCTTCATGGAGATTGCTCTTATAATTGCAGAATGTGAAGGCAGTTTTCGATGCAGCTATTAAGGTTGTTCTTCAACCACCTAAGCAGAAGAAAAAGAAGGGAAAGGGGCAAAAGGCCTGTTCCATTTTGTGATCAGACAAAAGCAAGATATGAAAATCTCTCTCCAAGCCACACAATTCCAACCACAATTCTCTTTCTTTTTCCTCAAAATCACTTTCGTTTCTCCAAGGGCAGCAGCAGCCGCTGGTATATATAAAAAGTCTCAACAGTCGGTCAGGGATATGCCGTAAATTGCATTGTTGGGTGGTTTGTTATTGCTTTTGTTTTTGATAATTGTTGTGATCTCTATTAAGTAGTAGGGGTCATATTGCATGTTTGCCACCTTCTTCCCTGTCTTGATTGGTTTTATTGTATTAACAGACCAGTAGTTGATTTCCCCAATTATGGTAATCAGCGGTGCAATTACATTTTAAATTCTCTTAGGGTTTATTCTGACCGTTGCTCTTAATTTTCTTCCCTTGATTGTCTCCCCATTGTTGGATATCGTGGTATTGCTTATCTCGTGCTGCATTTAATAAGTTCTCCTAGTCTTACGCCAAGCGTAATCATCAGATCTAGTCAAAATAGCTTGTAAAATTTTGAAGAGGCCCGTGCTTTTTTGACCAGTTGAGTCAAAATTCTTTGAATTGGAGGGGTCGGGGTTGGAAGAAAGTGGGGATATGGAGAGAAAAAGAGAGATGCAATGTTAAGGAGGGTAAGGTGTCCCATATTGTCAAAAAAGTTTTTAAAGTATAGAAAAGGCCAGTGCTTTTTTGACCTGTTGAGTCCAAATTCCTTGAAAAGGAAGGGGGGGGGGGTTTGGAAGAAAGGAGTTATGGTTATGGAGAGAGAGACATGTAGCGTAAGTTAGTGTAGGGTGTCCCATCTTCCAAATTTTTGGGCTAAGCGCTCCGTTGATGGTTGGAATTGATAATCCCCCTTAAGATACCTGCTTAAAAAATGAAAAATAAAAACTAAAAAAAAAAAAAAATCTGAAAAGGGTCTTCTCATTTCCTTACAATTCGACCTCTCATTTTTTGAGGTTGTCAAAGTTTTGAAAGTGCCTGCCCGGAGGAATTTATGTTGCCATCCCTTGTATTGAGATCTTGAATATTTATCTTTAAAGGTTGAACCTAAAAGTAGAGCACCAAATTTTCTAATCCAAACAATTAAAATGGCTTCTTTAGGCAAATTTCAATGAGGATATTTTTATCATTAGGGTAGCATTGTATAAATGGGGAGGGGGAGAAAGAGAGAGAGAGAGAGAGAGAGAGGGTTCTTTCTAGAGTAGTGGTAGTGGGGGAGTATAGATGCCAGAAGAATGCAACCAAGCCACGGACCTAAATAGATTTTAAAGATTTACTCTCTCTCTCTCTCCTTCCCTCTCTCACATCTAATAAGAAGAGCGCCTCTTTTTGGCTTATGTAACCCTGTAACTCTTACGATTAAATCGAATTATCTATGTATAGTGAATAAATATATTAAATTTTTTAATAAAATCTAAAATTTAATATTTGAAAATAAAAAAATAAAATTATGAAATTCTCCTTTAAATTAAATTTGATAATATTCGAATCAACTTAATTAAAATATAATTTAAAATATATATCGATTATAAATAATAATAATAACCGTCTCGAGGCTTAGGCAAAGGAAATGGCGCAAGATCACATCTCCATGATAGACATCTAAAGATATTGCCAAGCAATCTCGATTTGTGCGAGTCAAGACCAAACTGCAAGGAATTGCATCAAAAAGTATTCTCAAAGAGCTCAAGGATTTGAAGAGAGATCCACCAACCTCATGCAGTGCTGCTCTCTCTCTCACCTTTCGAACCAAAGTTTCAAGTAAATATAATTCGCACTCTCTCTCTCTCTGGTCCTGTAACTGATGACTTGTACCATTGGCAAGCAACCATAATCGGTCCAAACAAGGGTCCATACGCCGGTTGAATTTTTGTAGCATCTATTTAGTTTCTTTTTTTTTTTTTTTCCTTTGACTTAGTGGGTCTCTTCATAGTTAGTTGATTTCATACTCAAGTCACGAGTTAAATCGGTAGTGTTAGATTAAGAGAGTGCACCAACAAGCCATTGGTATTCATTTGCCTCCTGACTACCCTTTCAAACCTCCCAAGGTAAGCAGCAAAAGGACTTATCAGCCTTCCCTAAAATCACCCTCAGCGAAGGGAGACGGGAGAAAGCAGCTACCGGTATTAAAATTTTAAGAAAAATATTATATAATATATATTATAATTTAAAAAAATTATAATTTCAAATATAGTTTATTGCATAAAAATTATAACTCTTGCCTCATCTTTTTTACATTAAAGAAATTTTCCCCTCGGTTAAAATTGAACTTTGACCCAATATAAAAATTATCTATGAAAATTTTAAAATAAATCGATAAATAATTTTTTATGTAAAAAACTTCAAGATTCAAGTAGGGTTATAATCATTTATCTCTTTTTTATGGTTAGATATTCTAGATCAAAAAGATATCATAAAATTAGATCATTTTTTATTGAATCGAATTAATCGAATAAAATCTAGATATCGATAATAGAAATTAAAAAAAAAATGATCAAATTTTCTTCGACCCATATTTCTCTCTTTTTCAAAATGTGAGAGGACCCCACTTATTTTCTTTCTTATTCTCTCTTACCCCAAAAATAGCTTCATGCCTTTTTTTTTTCTCTTTTGTTCCCGTCACTGTTTAAAAAAAAATGGGAAGTTTCCTTTTTGGGGAGTTAACTTGAGAGAGAGAGAGAGACGAGAGACGTGAGAGGAGTTGGGTGGTTTCAAAAATAAAAAAAAAATGACCCCCTTTTTCAAAATCAAATGTGAATAAAGGGACCCAATCCAACAATCTAATTTTGTCCCCCTCGTTATTGTGCCTCGTGGGTCTATTGAAAGGGCAAGTTACCTATGCATATTTAGTTTAATAAAATATGATACTAAATTTTTTAATTAAATTTTAAAATTTAATTTATAATTTGGATATAAAAAAAATTACACTAAGAGGATAATTCCCGATCACTGTAAGTTCTGAAAATATGATTTTAAATATCGATTGATATAATATAAAAAAAAAAAAAGAAAGGTCAAGTTCCATTTTGATTTTCAAAGGTTGCATTTGGAACAAAAGTTTTCCATACAAACATCAGTGGCAACAGAAGCATCCATTTAGACATTCTCAAGGGTCAATGGAGCCCTGCCCTCACCATAAACTAAGGTGTGATGTTTCTTCTTAAATTTCTTTTTTTAGTTGTACAAAAATTTGAATATGAAATTATCAAATTATAGGAGAGAATTTATACCATTAGATTGTCTCTTTGGAGATGTTTCTTTCTAAATTTCACTGGTTATAGTAATGCATGCATGCCTTAAAAGAGATTTAAAAATGAATGGTGTAGGTTCTTCTCTCCATATGTTCACTGTGCACAGATCCAAATCCGGATGATCCATTTCCATTAGTTCCAGAGATTTCTCACATGTACAAACAAGACAAGGTCAAGTATGAATCGACCGAACGTAGCTGGACACAGAAGTATGCTATGGGTTGAGGACAAACCTCAAAACTCAACTCCTCCGACGAAAATATGAATGTTTTTGTCTCAGCCATGTATAAGATAAACCTCCTACACTACGCAAACAGTACATTTGAGTTGCACCATGGAATGTGACTTTTTGCTCAGAATAAATGGCTGGTAATTTTCCTAGTTACAATTTTTTTTTTAGGTGTGTCTACCACCGACCAGTATCCGAATTAACCCGACTAAATCCGATCCGAGTGTTGTAAGACCCATTTTAAGAGTTAATTTTTCGAATGTCTATTTTTTCATACCCAAAACTCAAGTCCAGTATCCAACCACTATACTTACGGTTTTTCAAACCATGTTTCTAGAAATCTAAGGCCTCAATCAATAGTTAGAGGTTGTTGACATGGTCTCCAAAGGAACAGTTTAGTAGTCACAACTCCCTTTCCTAAGCCAATGATATTGGGTTCAAATCCAAGTGTAACCAAAAAAACAAGAGGTTGTTGACCCGGCCCAGAAGGTCCAGGCCCGGACCGTTGCATAATCTCTGGGCCCATCAGAATTACGACAAGGCTGGGGCTAAGGCACCGCATGCCCGAGTCCGGCCAAGCCCATATAAAATAATCATGAGTTTTTTTTTTTTTTTTTTTTTTTTTTTTTTGGTGTAGGGAAAGAAGCAAAACAACAGACGACAGGCAGAGGAACAAGAGCAAAACAGAGCAGGGACGAAAACTCAGACGTGAGGGGAAGCAGACTTTTTCCTCCTGGTCCAAGAGACTCCCTCCACATCAAGCTTCAAGAGAGGGAGGCTCTACTTCAGGGGGAGGAGAGCTGGCTTCCATGATCCCAGGTAGGGCTCTTTTCCCTAACTCTTCCAGCTTATCCACAATACTATTAGCTTCTCTGAACACATGAGAAATACCTGTGATATTTAGATCCTGCATCAGCATCTTGTAGTCGAAAACTATGTTTCTCCATGGGTGGTTAGTGCCGACACCACTATTCACGGCCAACACCACATTGACGGAGTCGCATTCTACTTCTAGGTGCAGAAACTCTCTTCCTTTAGCTATCCTCAGCCCCTCCCTTAGACCCCACAACTCCACCCAATCACTTACCGAAGAGCCCACTTTTGCCCAGAAACCATGGAGCCATTCCCCTCTAGAGGTTCTGAAGAGACCACCGGCACTAGCAAGATAATCATGAGTTGCATATCCAGAAGACAGGTCTTAACATCATGGTATGAATAAGCACCATGTTTAGGAAAGCCCCAGCGAAAAGGGTACGTATGGCATCTTCAATTTAGAATTTAACTGGGGCAAAGCAATTAGGGAAGTCAGATGGTTGGCGTGGTGTTAGAATCCTTCGATCTTTTATTGAATATTGTGGTATGAGAAACGTATTACTAAAAAAGGCAATGGCATCTCTTCTCTTTGTTATTTTCAGCCACAGGAAAAATATTTTCAGATAAAAAAATAAAAAGAGAGAGACACCATCCTTAGGATTAACTTCTAAAAAGTATTCAAAAAAAAAAAAAACAAGGGAGGAATGCGTAAGCTTGACTCGGAATACAAATTCTATAATTGAAACCAAGATTTCAATTGATTTAAGAGTAATACTCAGCACCAAAGTGATACCCGCACAATGGAAGTGCCATACACTAACCTAGACAAATCATGCATTAGTCACAATGCTGCGATAGCAATCTGATTCAACATCGAGAAAACATCCCGATCTCAAATCCTGAAGCCTCTCTATCAAAAACTTGTGGCAGCTATTGTTTGATTTTACATGTACCTTGGAGAGTGTGGTCATTGCATGAGCTACACCTTAATGGCCTCATATTTCTCACCCAGGGTACCACCCTTTTGTTTCTGGAACTGAATGTATCTTAGTGTGCTGGCAAAGAAGGCATTGGCAACCGGATCTGTGGCACTACTCTCACTTTGCATCTCAGTTGTAATTAATTCAATCAGGCTTTGGACTGCATCAACATTCACCTGTGGATTGCCCTTCTCAAAGAAATATAGGTACCTGCAATGAAAAAAAAAGGTAAAACAATTTGATGCTCCAGCGTGTCGATTTCTATACTATTGTTCCCCCCCCCCCCCCCCCGGGCACTTTTTTTTTTTTATTATTTTAAAAGCAGGTCCAAATCCAGACAAGTCATTGCCTCCACGTAGGTAGCAGCAAAAGAAATGTAGCTGATTAAACTTGTTTGGGACACATGAGCTAAGTTGAATTGTCCATTCCACATTTTCCAGTTAAAGAAGATACCGGCAGAAAGTCCAAAAGAGCGAGCAATTCATTGGTAAACTGTAGGTGGGTTGAAGCCACTTACTTGTTCAGGATTTCAATAAATAGCACAACTGATCCACTGCCACCTCGTGTTGCATGGGACATATGTTGAGCAGCATTTGCTATTCTTAAAGCACGCTTTAAGCAAAGCAAAACCCTGCATAAAGATTCAGAAATGATGAAGAAAAGATCGAATTACTATGAATGAAAAATTTAAAGAAACCAGGCAGAAATCAATGCTGATTTGTAAACCAAGTGCCAAAACAGAGAGGTTTTAAATCACCGCTAGACCAAGTATAACAACACAATAGACATGTAGCCTCTAGGATTAATACAGAACAGCAGCTTATCCCAGAATTAAACAAATTTGGCTATTTCATGCATTGAGAACTTGATTGATGCCCTATGTACTTAAGTTTCACAAATCATAGGTCTTAAAAGTTTTTCTTTTGATTTATGCTTGAAGAAAATCTATTTATCAATTCATCAATTTCATAACTATAAGAACGGCCATAAACCAAATTTGTCTCTCAAATAGCCAACCACAAATATTAGGATTAAGGCTCAGGTTGTTGTTGTAAGAACAGCCATAAACACAATCCATGCGCATGGGAATGCACCTTTCACCATCCTTCATGCTATCTTGTTCATCATTCCAGAAGAGATGGGAGCAAGAATAAACAGCTCTGCACTGATCGGGTTTCTTCAAAAGCTTTGCGGAGTACTAGCAAAAGGAGATTCATTGTATAAGGTTTTGTCAGAAACAGGTTAAAATGGTTTTATCCTCAATAAAATGTCAACGGTTTATACCCCTGTTGCCTTGTGTGTTAAAGTATCCCTGTTCTCAACACCAAAGACATGCATTCTCTGGAGAGTTCCTATTATTAGATGCAGTGCTGTAATTTGTGCTTTTGAATCCTGAAAGTATCATATCAAGGCAAGAGAGAGGCAATAAGCTTATTTCTTCACATCTCTCAGAAGATATAAAAGGATATAAAAATCAGCATGCAAATTACCGCAATTTCTTCTTCATACAGTATATAAGCCTGGGTAAAAAACTCATAAGCAACTGGTTCCAGATCACAGTCATTGGCAGCCTGCATCACAAATCAGAATAAGATTAAACACACAAACTAACTTTCATTATTGAAACATTATTTGGAGAAAAGATTTCATCTACCTCGGCACACTGCAAATACAACCGTAATGCCAGTTCAGGAACAGGAACAGCTGAGAGAGCCTCAATTGTCTGGAGGAGAGGGAGGGGAAATGACTATCATCAGAAAATATAGTGCAGAAGACCAAAGAATAGACAAATAGCAGCAGCATATATAGGAGAGAAAGTTCACTCATTCTTTGTTATCTTTGTTGTTGTTTTATTTTCTTCCCCCCCCCCCCTCTTTTTAAGCAATAAGAGATGACATTTGGCTCGCCAAAAGTAGTATGCTAGATCAAATTTGGAATATCCGCCTAAAAGATAAGAGTTTATACATAAGGCAATCTGCCCTGTTAAATAGGAAAATGCCCCTTCATAGATCTGATTACACACATCAAGGTTACAATAACATTTTACAAATTAATTGCATTGCGGGAAATAATGAAGATCAAATTCATCTTACATATACCTGATTCAAAATCTGAAAAATTTTATTTGGTGTGGTGGATGCTTCTTCCTCGACAAGATCATCATTCTTGCCTTGTAGTTGCCTGACCAGCTTTACAAAAGAGAACCATAATACAAGAAATAAACATTGACATTGAAGAAATAATTCTTTTTTTCCTTTAAATTGTTTATACTTGGAATGCAAAGGTTCCTGCCAAAATTAAGGCTTTTATTTTACCCATGAAGCCTAATAAAATTGATACCAATGATAATCCTCAAAAGCAAAGACATTATAAATCTATCTCCCCGGATGTTTGTATAAATCGATCTTTATTGTGTACAACAATGTTTAGGTATGCTCAAGGAGAATTTTTTATTAGTTTCTCACAAAGTTTAGAGGTTTTGGAGGAAAGAAAGATGCTTGGTTTGGAAATGTGCACTTTTAGCCATCCTATGGTGTATTTGAAGAGAGTGGAATGCCAGAGTTTTTTGTAATCAGACCATTGCAGCTTCTCTTTTATGAGATAAAATTGTTTTTTATAATTCTCTACAGGCTCACACCTCATAGATTTATATAGAATGTAGTCTAGGAGACCTGAAGAGGGATTGAAAAACAATTGTGTATTAGTCTTTTTGTTCCACTATACTTCGTATTCTTTTACTTCTGAGGATTTTTCATCATTAGAAGTTCTTGTACATTCTTTCATACATCTAATATTTATCTTTTTTCTATCAAAAAATGGAACTAATAGTATATACTTGGCACATTAGATCGTGGGAGACCATCCAGTACACAACCTTGTAACCAGAACTCATTACTGCACAATAACAACTGTCATGGTCCTTCAAAAGCATATCCAACTCTTTCAAAGATAGCTGCTCATGTTAGCATTTTTTTAAAACATTATGCAACATCTTGTCTAGTTACTAATAGAACTCCAGAATCCTGCCAAGTCTTGATGTTTCATGCTTCCTTATTAGCAGCAAGACGGTCATGAAATGAGCAATGACTTCAGGAAGCTGCCGTGGCATATGCCTCACTAAACCCCACAAATTGCAATCTTATTCTATAAATATTCAAGCTTGACAGGAAGTAGAAGTCAATATTGCACAACAATTAGGATATAACTGGGAAAATACAATCAAACCTTAAGAGATGCAAAAACAAGAGGAGGAACCGTGAAGGGCAGACGCTTTGGTCCTCCAGTCAGGATATGCTTTCTCACTGTACATATGATCTGTTCAGAATATTTATTAGTTAATACCATCCCAGAAAATGTAACCAAAGGAAAACTTTTGACTCCAGAAAGTAAACAGCAGAGAAAGGTGCCATTGCAAATATTACAAAAGCAACCCAAGTATCCTCCATATTAATTTGGAGGTGAACAAAATTAGACTTCTGCAAGTCCTACTAACGTAAATTTATACAACTAAAATGGTATATGGATTAATTGGTTAGACATATAGGCCCCATGGCGAACTATTTTTAAAGCTATAGATGCAGAATCAGAGCACCTTCATCTCTAAAAGTGTGCAGAATCAAATAGTTGAAGCAATAGATTAGCTTCATTCTAACCTTTCAAAGGAATGGACAGAAAACCTTATCACAAGACAACTAGGACTCAAATAAAAAGAAAATCATGGACCAATTTTAATACCTTTAGCATCTCTTCTGGTTCATCATTATAGAGCATCTGGATTAGGCGTGCAACAGAGTTTTGCTCCTCTTTAAAATCCTCTTCATCAATCTATAGTACACCAGAAAAGCCATGGTCAAGCTAGAATACAAAAAGGACTACAAAAGAATTAGGAAGCACAACAATAAATTAAGCCTATAAAAGTCTACTTCCTCAAAGAAATAATAACAGAGAAAAAGTTGCCACAAATAAGATGACAGCTTCATTCTGATTCTTCCTAGAGAGAACCTTCAATGCAAAAAAAAAAAAAAGGAAAACGTTTCTCATTATGTAAAAGTAACAGCAGAAAGGTAATCCTAATGTTAATTAACCTCATCAGGAGTCACATCCAGGTCCTTTATCAATCCTTTGATCAATTCAAACAAAGCCTCAACCTGCAAGTTAGCAATAGAAGCATGCATTTAGAAGCACATTCCAAAAAATAAACCACAATATGAAAAGCACCATACCTTGTCAGCAGTGGATATATGAGTTTTATTCTTCATTATGCTTTGAATTATAATCGTAGCCATGACTTTATTCGTTTTATCATCGAGGTAATCCATCACCCGTGGATAATTGGAAAGTTTCAGGGCAGTCACAACATCATTGTATTTGTCCAGTGGAGCACTCAAAAGTGAAACAATTTGTTTTGTTGCTTTGCTGTCTTCAAGTTTCCCATTCTCGGAGAGTTTCTTAACACATGCTCCCTGAAAAGTAATAGAATGGAATCAATTTCAGTCACAATCTTCGGCCATAAACTAAAAGCATATGCCAAACAAATTCATACTCATCCAACTTCGACATAGGTACTGGTTATACACCACTACCAAAGAAAACCTACAAGCTATCTATCCTTCCAAACTGGCTTATCTTCCCTTTTCACATTCAGCACACGGCATACAACTCAAAAGAAATCACATAGCCGATAAAGTCTCAATCTTGGCTATCTCTAGCCTAATCCGAACACAGTTCGAGTAAAGGGTGTTCCACATGAACTGCACAAAATTAATTTGGCCCCTAGTCCTTTAAAGATCATTTTCTAAATTTCAAACAACAATGTTAAAATAATAATAATAATAATAATGTCGACAATAAAATATAGCCAAGCAGCCCCCAGTGCCAGTTCTAACACTTGAACATGGTGCCACTATTTATGGAAGAAATCTGAGGAGAAGCATACCAGCACTAGATCCACATAATCAAGGCGATCAGGGTGAACATGGAGGGTGAACGTAAGAAGAGATGAATATAACATAACAGCTCCAAATATTGGCATGTCAACTTGTGCTTCAATAACCTGCATCCACATGTAGGCATCAAACATTTCGATTGCTTGGAAAATCAACCTAATATTATGACCATTATGAGATAGACAGAAAGGTCCCATTCCATACATAATGAAAGAAACATTTAATGCAAGGAAAGTTGCAGGGGATGAATATCATGTTTGAACAGGAGATGGAGCATTGTTTTACCAGTTGTACCTATTCCAACTGGTTAGCTTCAGCAACTGCTGTGTTCAACTTGCCTTAAAATAAACAGCATGTTTTGATAACAGCAGCTAGAGTAATAAACAAGTGAAAGTAAGGCATGCAGACCCTAACTTTGGAAGAATAGAGTCAACAGAAGTTTCTTCAGGACCAAAAGAAAACAAAATCAGCAGTAGATTATTTTATTTTATTTTATTTTATTTCATTATTTTACAAGACCAAAACCAGCTCGAATAGTTGAAGCTGTAGAGTTCAGGTCCATGCAAAATAACACGAGACGATGCATCTACAGTGAGAACCAATTGATGAGCATATCACGATAGGGGGTGAGGGAGATAATGCACACAACAGGATTTGATGAAATAATCAATAGGTTAACAATTTGTTGGGAACCAGAAGGCTGAACTTATGATCTTTGCCCAGACTTGTCTAAGGTTTGAGCCAAACATTTTATGTGATAAAGAAATGAGGAAGAGCAGAAATCAGACAAAATGAAGAATCAGGTTCCTTAGGCAATTGATCCATCACTTGAAGCATCAAATGGGACCTGGCAATAGAAAACAATGGCCATATCGGTTGTTTGGCAACCACAATACAAACAAGAGATAGCTAAGACACCGTTTATAGTGACCACCATGTTAATTGGTCATATATGAGATCTTGGAATACAGAACCTCACCTTTCCTATGGCATTGTTGAATTTAGCAAATGCCTCTACTTGCAAGAATTCAGGTAGAACCTGCAGGATAGAAAAATAGTAAAAACAGAGAGAATCTCACACTGCAAAACAGCAAATTTTTAGCTTACCTCAGTACTTGAAGCGGCATAATTGGATAGCCTCTCCATTAACCGAGACAGTACTGTCTTGATGTCCACAGAAGGCTGAGATATGTAAATGCATTTCAAGGAATTAAAAGGAAAAACAAAACACCAGCTGCTACTGCCACAAATACTAATGTATATACATAACAGTCATGCTTAGCTAATCTGTAAATCAAAGCTCTCAGAACCACACATCCCAAAAGATTTCAGATAAAGAAATATCTCACTTCTTGATGTGATTTTAGAATAGAGGAAGTCAATTAAAGAGCTGAAAATGAAATACGGAATCAAGAGATAGGGGATGTAGTACAATAGATGATTTCGTCAAGGGCATAGTATCTAATTACATGCTTGCATTCAAACATCCACGAAGGCCTACATTCATGTGTATGAGAGACACATGGCACATTTTGAAGACAAGCATAACAGCAATGAACTACTGGAACTTTGGTGGTGCATTATCTCCATGGTAAATTGAGGATAGACTTGAAGTAGTAGAGGATTAAGTCACAAGAGTTCATTGCACACGGATAATATATATTACAAAGCTTAAAAAATTAAGAACATCACCTGAAGCTGGGGACAAGCTCCTAGTAATGTCTCAAGTGTCTGCAAGTGGTACTCATCAGGAAAGACTTGAATTATGCAATCCATCAAATAATACTGCGCCAGCTCATCTTTACAGTTAACAACCTGACAAAAACATTGGATGAATAGTGAATCAGAGAAAAACGTTTAGGCCACGACCAGACTTTCTGAAACCAAAAAGAGAAATGAGTGAAAAATGAACTCTGACCTGCTCCAGGACTCGGGGGAGCACGGTGTCTTTGTACATATCAAGGTCAATGCCCTCTATTTGACTAAGAACGTGAAGGTTCTTACCAACCTGATGAAAGAATCCAAGGGACAGACGAGCAGCTTTTCACCATAAGCATAGCAAAGATATACCAGCAAATGAAGTGAGTTAACCAGTTTCAGGTAATGATATTACGAGATCACGAAGCTCGTTCCTTTCTTTCTCCCGTTTCTCCTTATCCCGTTGAGGTCCCTGCAGACCAGAAAGCCCGATTGCATGCCTCAACTCAGGATCAGCAAAGAGTATGAATCATTCACAAGCATATAAGACCTGCATGACCACAAATCATGCCCTCATGATTCACTTTTACCTTTTTGACATGCAAGGAATGAGGTACCAAGCATGTCTGAACATGAGAGCAGGTAACAGTCCAGGAATATTTCAAGATTTTTCAACCAACCTGATGTTGCATCCGCACCCAAAGTTTGTTCATCTCTGTGAAGTTTTGGAGGACAAACTCCACTGCATCCATGACAGTGTCTGCATCTCTGTGGAAGTCATGAAGTAATATGTATCAGATGCCATCTCAACAACAAATCACTCTAAATTATAGGAGATCAAGGGAGATTTCGCATCATTTTGGTCCATAAGAGACCCATTTAACCTAAACACGTAGAAAGTAGGGAGAGAACAAGCACGCGCACACACACACACACACACACACACACACACACACACACACACACACCACACACACACACACACACACACCCTCACACATACACACACACAGAGCACTAAGTTTGCATGCACCATTTAAAAGAAAAAAGAAAAGAAAATGCGCTTGCTACTTTAATAAATACTTGAACAAGTAAAATATTAGCGATGTTATTGATAAGGACAAGTATAATGCAAACACACAATCCAGACGGTGATACTATTCTGACTTTAATCGGGAAGAACTTCATAGAGTGCGATTAACAATTATAGAAAAAATCTTAAAATGTGCTGCTAAATCCTACACATTGTTAATGATGCACCGGTACCAGCATAAGCATATAGACTCTCTACTAGCACATGCATGTTATATGGTTTATTGAATGCGGCAGCATTAAAAGTTACAGCTTTCAACAGTCTAGATGTTATGGTGTCACCTTGGACATGATGTTGGAAACCACTTCATTGATGCCCTAGAGCATATCAAATCTCTAAACTTAAAGCAAGAATAACTGAGTTGCTTACCCTTCATACTCAGAACCAATATCAGGTAACTTGTCCCTACTGACTTGAGCAAGGTAACTTCTTAAAAAGAGACCACGAACAGGGTGTTGAATGCCACGGCACATTTCGACAAGATCTTTAAGAACATCCTTAGCAGGAGCCTCCTTTGATTTGATATATACAGATCCTACCGTACAGAGCAGATACCTAGAGAGAAATGTAATGCATAATCAAGACCAAGAGAGTAACATGTGTACTTTGTAATAACATTTAACTCAAGGAGGCTGAGATCATTAATTACAAGAAAACCAACTTTAAAAACTACGGCCAGGAAGAACAAGCATATATGAAGAAAGACTATTAATTGGAGAACAATGTAAGAACATAAACAGAACTATTCTTAAACCCATTTCCTATGTTACTAAGTTTTAACAGCATATGCCAATTGCCCGGGTCGAGGAAAACCTAACCTGATAGATTGACATACTTTTCTTACCAAATTTTAATAAAAATTATGATCCAAACACAGCTTCGGAACTGATGGGGTTGACAATATGCCTCTGAAAATTACATGTGTCAAGAACTAATTTTTTTGGTTTTTTAAGGTATACTGTGTATGTGATTGTAACTAACCAACATTAGAGGCGTCATAAAAACCTAGAAAATCAAACAAATGAAATTCAGACTTACAATCTAGGCAAGATGTTGCCAGCGTGCTGCACAAGCTCATATAGATCTACAATTGAACAACCACGACGTGTCTCTTCCTTGAAAAACATCTCTAGCTTCCTCAATTCATCAAAAGCTCGCATATCTGAGATTGAAATTTTTATTCGAAAATCAAACAAATGAAAAAAATACATAAACATAAATATATATGTATATATATATATTAAAATTTTTATTCAAAAAAAAATTCTAGATCCGATCGAAAGATGAGAGAAAAATGTTACAGAGTTCGTAATATTTGTGAGGAGACAGCCTCGAGGTGCGAAGCTCAGAGAGCATCTGAGCAGAATACTTCAGTGCGTCTTTCAGATCGTTCGAATCCTAAAAGAGAATGAAAGAAATAAAACAAAATACAAAATTCACGATCCAAATTGGAAAAGCTTAGGGTTTTGAAAAAAGAAAACTAAAATTGTGTGATTACCAAAGCACGATGCATGTAGAAGGCGTTTTGTTGAAGGCCTGCAATTCCGGCAGCAAGCCATTTCTCCTCGTCTTCAACGCCATCGGGGATCATCATTCTCCCTCTCTTCTCTCTCCACCCTCTCTCTCTCTCTCTCTCTCTCTCTCTCTCTCTATTGTGAGTGCTTTGACTTGGACGTGCTCCAACCGCCTGTAAGTGGGTTTCTATTTCCTTTCGGGTTTCTCTGCGTGAAATGGACAATCCGTTTTTGCTTTGCCAGCGCAGCGTGCGCCACAATAACGTAAGAGTTCACGCCACGCCCGAGTCGGCCCCGCGCTCAAGTACCCAATTGACACCATCTATTGTTTTTTTTTTTTTTTTTTTTTGATTTTACGATAATTTAAATTTAAAATCATCGAAAAGAAATTTTAGAAATTTTATACTATTAGATTGTCGTTTAACTTTATAAAAACATATAGGGTTCTTTTTTAAGATAATTGTGAAAAATAAGGAATTTGACACCCAAAAGGGAAAGTGTTTATCAACTTAAGACTTTCTAAAATTAGAAATGGAAAAGCAAAATATATAAGA
This sequence comes from Dillenia suffruticosa, assembly GCA_033439265.1. Taxonomy (NCBI): domain Eukaryota; kingdom Viridiplantae; phylum Streptophyta; class Magnoliopsida; order Dilleniales; family Dilleniaceae; genus Dillenia; species Dillenia suffruticosa. The sequence goes on along the minus strand of JAVTVX010000012.1, from coordinate 560,888 downwards.
GAAAAAAGAGAGTAATAAGCAAGATAAATACTTTTTTGTCCTCAAACATGTTAGGTTATTGAATTCAAGAATTTTAATATTCTTTTCTAAAATTGATGACTCTGTGGACCAAAAATAAGATAAATGAAATATCAATGTCATATTTCATATTTTGAAAAAAATATAGATAATCGAAAACAGGATTGCTCTTTAAAACTTCATCATATTTTGTTATACCTTTTCCAATGGGTAATGAATAAAGGGAAACAAATTCAAAACAAGAGGGGAGCTTTATGATGTTAAAAGATTTTATACAATTAATTATTTTATAAATGAATCAAAACTTTACCGAACCAAATTATACGATATTTAAATTTAAAAAATTTTAATTTTTTTATTAAAATATAGACCGAGCGAAAACTATTCATAATGCATTAGAATGAACTTGGACTAAAACAACATCAAGAAGAATTTCTAGTAATTATAGAAATTCAAAGGCCTTTCAAATTCTTAGTTCTTATACAAACCCCCACTCACACATCCAACACTCCGAAGCACTACTGCATTAGCCAGAGTCAGGAATGCTTTAACAACAACGGGTTTATATTGAATGGTTATAGCTATAGCTAACATCTGTGGTCGGAAGGATTATTGGCAGACCATGAACAGACAACACATTAGAATATCCATATTGTCACCAAAATGACCCTCATGGCCAACCATGCAACAAACATTTGGATGAGAGGAGTGGCAGCGTACTTGGTACCAGTTAGTATTTCTGATGTCCTCCCGAAATTAAAAATTTCTTGTCAACCTCTTCATATGCTTCTGTATCAGTTCCTCATACAGTGAAGTCACCAAAACAAACAGCAGAAATCCTGGCAACTGCCTCTTCACACGCTTTGAGCTCTAATATTACGGTTAAAGAAGGATAAAATCCAAGCCATCTTTCCCCTGACCACAACTTCAGAATGGCACTGTAAAGGGAAGGGCATAGATATCAACCTCAGGCAAATATGATGCAGAAGGCATTAGGGTATCCTTCGCACAACATGATCCATCCGTGGCTTTGAATCTTTTAGCCCCACTGTCAAAATCTAGCCTTGTCTCAAACAGCCACCCATCATCATACAGAGCGGCACAATCACTCTGCATTGAATGTGGAGTCCATTTCTGCATTAAATCCCTGAATTGCATCTCAATTGGGTGAGGAACTCTGCCTCGAGAACACGATGAACTGGCACTTTCGACCATCTGAGAATGAGCACCAGTTTGAGATGTTCCAGGCCGTGACTTCTCTTTGCTAAGTCGTGAGACAAGCTCTGGGCCAATTTGACTGGAGGTTGAGCACTCCTGTTGCAGACAATCCGGCAGTTCTGTGCTGCTTCTAGGAAATTTATGTACCTCTTGAACCAAATTATTGGTCCTTCCTGAGATAGAGAGAAAGCTAGAGCACGGCTGTTCTGTGTTGGGTAGCACTTCTGGATCTTTGTGCCTTTGCAACAGCAACCGGATCCGAATAATGCTTCCTTCACATAGATAACAGTAAGTTGAACAACATAAGCGACCAGATCAAGCTAATATAGCCTCCTCCACTTAAGGAAGAAACAAGGACATACTCACCATGGTTAGGCTTGCAATCAGCAGGCGAGCTTTGCCTTTGCTTTTGCCTCTTGTCACTGTTCAGGGTGCTTTCAGTAGAATTGCACAGTTTTTGCGATTGCGACCCAAAAGCCTGACCATGCTCTTCAGTGAGGGTGCTCTTCTCCAACTGTTCTGTCTCATTCTCCTTTCTCTTTTGAAAGTCTCCTTCTTTGTGATCTACATGGCTCCTTTCATGTTTATGCCCATTTTCATGGCCGTGTTTCTTGTTTTCTTCATCTCTCCTCCTCTTTCTTTCTTCCCTTTTCTCCTTCTTTCTTTCTTCCCTTTTCTCCTTCTTTCTTTCCTTTCTCCTCTCTTTCTTGGCCTTCTCTGCCTCCTTCTGAAGCTGCAAATTACCAGAGTCACTTTTAGGTCCAGAACTATCTATCTAAGATAGATCAAGGAAAGGACAATCTCCCACCATAAAAATAAAGGACAATCTCTGGTTCAAAAGTGAATAGTTATATAAATCAATCTCCAGGCAGCAGCAAAAACCTCCATACTTTCACGAATTACAAAGTTACTACATAGAGGGAGAACTTTGGCGCAACGGTAGAGTTGCTCCTTTGGTGACCTCGAGGTCACAGATTCGAGACGTAGAAACAGCCTCTTTGCAAAAATCTAAGGGGAAGGCTGCGTACATATACGCTCACCCTCCCCCTACCCCCGCACTAAACCGGAGAGCACTTTGTACACTGGGTGAACCTTTTACAAAGTTACTACATAAATATCATCCAAAAGGCTTGGCTGCATAAATTTAGTACTATGACAAAGATGGTGAAGTGATCCTAAAGTTAATGCAATAAAGTCAATAAAGTCAAGACTACCTTTTTGTAAATTTCATAATTTAACGGTTCAATGCAATAAAGTCAATTACAGTTAATATTCATTTGGCAGCCCACAAGTTCTATATGTGTGGTGTGCAGGGGGGGGGGGGAGAGAGAGAGAGAGAGAGAGAGAGAGAGAGAGAGAGAGAGAGAGAGAGAGAGAGAGAGAGAGAGAGAGAGAGTGAGAGCGAGCTTATTCTTCAATGACCTCAAAGGACAAAAAGCAAATCCAGCCAAACCTCATTGCTTTTCCTCAAGGCATAAGCTGCTCTCTACTTGGTTTCTAATACTTTAATCCTTCAAAAACTAGATCCTACTAATACATGCTTATGTTTATTCCATTTACATTCTCCCAGTTCTCTATAAGCCCTATTTGAAAAACTTCACCCAACTCTTCAATACAAACTCTATGCAGAAAATGAGCAAGCACAAAGAACATTTCAAAATCAAGAGAAAGTTATCCTTCTCCAATAGTCTAGCTTAACGGGTCTACACCCTAGCCAGGCTCATAGCTGTCAAACCACAAAGTGCAGATTAGAACTTATTAATAATAAACAAATACTCAAAAACACTAAGTTAACCTAAACTTGATATCTCCGTCAATTTTTACAATGGTTCTTATCACCCTCCACTTTTCCATCTATTCGTGTAAACAACATATAGTCATCTAAGGACTTAATTGCCTAAGAACTTAATTGTGTTAACCAAAGTGATCCTAACCAAACTAGAGCCAAAGATTCAAAAATCCAAAAGGGAATAATGAACATAGTAGATTCAGAAATCCAAAAGGAAATAACATGCATAGTGTACTTAGGTCAAGAACATGATTAACCCATGAATTCTTTTCAGCTCAATACGATTAAGTCATACATATATTTTGATTTCCTCTACAAACTCCTTTCAACATCTTCTTGGGACTTTAGAAACATAACCAATCCACAACAACCTAGATAAATGATCCTACCAAAGAAACCATAACATAGGATTCCACCACATAGCATGTAACTTATGTCCATTAAATTGAAATTTCATGAAGAAATAGCATTAGAATATCCCAAGTATAAAAAATTTTCGTCAGCATTTGTTTCCTACACCTCCAGGGAAAAAAATTCACAGTAGCTAATCCAAATTCAGAATAGACTATCTATTGCTAGACAAGACCCACAAAAAGAAAAATCACTAGGCACCATTCTCACATGAGCTTTTTCATTCCAAACCCAATTTGACCAAATGCCTTAAATTGCATTGCTTACGAGCAGGGATCTCACTCGCCTACTCTCTCTCTCTCTCTCTCTCTCTCTCTCTCTCTCTCTCTCATGTCCTTAGATGAAGCGATAGCATTTAGAATATTCAATGCATCCAATACTTTCGCCAACATTTGTTTCCTACACCACCAGGAAGAAAAAGAAATTTGCAGTAATTCACAGAACGCACATATCCCCACATGAGCCCTCCTCATATCCATAACCAATTTTACTAAAAACCCTAGGGTTTTTTTTTCTCCCTCTATCTTACATCCACAGAAAACCCTCTCAAAGCCAAATCACAAGATCATACCCAAACAAAAACGTTGGGTCTTTTATTCATTGAACCTTGTATTCTTCTGATTAACAAAATCATTCATTATCAGTTACAGCACAATCATCAGATTCAGAGTCGAGCACGTGAACACAAATTATTTTTTTGAATGCTCAACAAACCTTAAGGGATTCAATCAATGCCTCGTCGCGTGTACACTTCACCACATAACCCGGTGGAGGGTATGGAAAGCATCGAGACATCCTTAAAATCAACCAACAACCTTTGATCAAATAATCCCACTGAAATCAAAACCGATCAATACGAATATAAAAATTTCCAAACGAAATATCAACAGATTTACTCAAAAACCCAATCCCCACAAAATCAAAATCGGTGATCAGGGTTTTCTTCAAGCGCGCGAAAAAGAGAGACCTAATTCGAAGTTTCAGGTAACTCTGCGTCTAGGTTTGAGAGAGGAGAAGAGGGAGAGAGAGAGAGAGAGAAAGAGGGTAGAGATCTAAAACCAACAAAGATCTCCTTCCTGTTTCTCGCCGCGCAATGAGGGGGTACATATAGCACAGAAGTTTCCAAAACGACGACGTTGCGAAGATCTAGATGTACGACGTCGTTTTGAGTTGGATTCCTTGCCGTGTCAAAAGTGGTGCATTTGCGATGAAAGCGTTGTGTGGCTATCGCTGCTTGGCAGGCACCACGGCACGTGCTCAGCGCAACCCCTCTCCCTCTCTCCCCCTCCTCCTCCCCTAATTTTGTTGTTCGTTTCTGATCTCTTTGCTGGCTTGGGCATTGCTGGCTTGGATGCTTGTGTTGTGGTTTAATTTTTTTGATAAACGATTGAGTTATATAATAAAAAAGAATATTATTTCATTCACTTATAATTCTTTAACATAATTTAATTTTATGATTATAGTTATAATCATAACATTATTATGGTACATTTACATTATGGTATTTCCCTTTTATCATCTTTCTCCCATCATTAGACCACCACAGTGATTGGCTGACTGTAAAGTAGCTGAGTATCGAAGAAGTGAAGGTGGTGGTGACTGTGGATTTACGTTACAAATTTGTGATCGTCAGAACCCTCCTAAAAATATAAAATATAAAATATTTAATTTAATTGAAATCGATCGAAATTAATTTCTTTACACCTATAGTGATAATTATTTTTTGGGAAGCAAACTTTTGAAGCTTGTGCAGGTATTAAGCATCATAATCGCCGAAAAAAAATTGAGCAATTCTAACTTTATACAGAGGATTTATCAGATATATAAATTCTCAGTCCGTATTATTTATAAAATATATTTTATAATATGATATATCTATCGATATTGTCGTTTGAATAATAAAAAATTTAAAAAAAATAAAAAAGTCAAGCGTTTAAAAAAAAAATGTGAAGCATGAAGTATAACTGATTATTATTAACACATTAAAATCTCAAATCAATTTTGGGTACATATTGATCATACAAAGACAAACCTGCCTCATGCACGTAATCGAACAACATGGTCAAAAGCAACGGACTCATTCACGTAATTGACCTATACAAATAGTCAAACTATAGGAAACAAAATTAATATTCCACTTCAGATTTTAAACCTTATCTCTTTGCATTGCGCATACAAGGCTAGACATCCAATGACCAAAGAGCTACAAAAAAGCCATTCATTTCTCGCCTCTATAGACATGTCAAAAGCTATGTAATGTATGCCACAGAGCCAAAGATTTATCCTTTTCTCAGATTCAAAATACAAAAACAAAGTGAAGGAACCGGTCCAAAAATGAAAACTATGTTTGTAGATACTTGATGTTGGTCATAGCATGGACGGAGGATGAGAAGAAATTTTACAAATTTTTAAATTTTAAGATACGTAATAATTATTAGGTTTTCGAGTTGATGTCAATCGATGTTAGCTAATGAGATGGCATTCTTGGTTGCTAACATGACATTGGTGTGAATGAGAAGTGTTAATGAGTCACGTGACATGTCAGTAAATAACATCTATTTTATCTGATTGATAATGTAAATATTTACAAATTTTAAAATTTAATAATAATAAACAAAAATTTAATGATTTAATTGAAATCTGAGATGGACAAACAGATAATGAGATATGGAGAAACAAATAGAAATTTTCCACCCCTATAAAATATAGGAGCTATATCATATTTTAGACATGCAAGTGCTTACAATATATAAGAGCCTATGTACTTATATATGAGCTCTATCAAATTTTGGGCAAGGAAACTCTTGCAGCACAATTTTTTTGAGCAAATTATTTATTATTGAGCTCTTAAACTATATCTTATTCAGACAAGTAAGATTTTAAATTTTATAACACTAAATTTAAAATTTAAATTTTAAATTTCGTAATATATAATGTTCATATTATCAACAAACGTTATATGAGTAATTCTAATGGCTATTTGTTAGGAAAGTTGTTATCCTATTTGAGTTTTGATAATAATAAAATCTTTCAAATTATTCTGATATTTTTACTAAATGTGTAAATTAATTTTTTTTTCAAATTTCTTATAAAAGTTATCTAAATGTGATACGGAGGTTATCATAAAAGTATCATAGAACATGATGATTTTCAATGTGAAGTCAAAAGTGAGAGCATTTAGAGATGCTATAGAGATTGTCATAGAGACAGTTTAGAACATATTGTAAAGACACATACCCTGTTGCGGCAGAAGGAAGGTAGAGAGTCTATAGAAATTACTATAGAGACAGAAGATCCTTTTGTTAATTGAAAGTCTATCTCAACAATCTAAATGTAGATTGGATATTATATTTAATCTAAAAATATGATCAAATATACATTTCAATAATTTAACAACTGAAAATCAAATTTATTGAAGTATAAATTTCTAAATCTAGAGAATTAGGTAATTTTTCAAGAAGAGTGAAGTGATCATTTCTCTTCTTGTGTGATTAAATATTTTCAAATTAAAAAATTATATATCAACGAAAGTGTAAAGGAGAACAAATTCAAATATTTATAGTATTAAAAGCTCAAAAATAAGATGGAGAAAAATATAGATGAAGTTAGTTGATCACTTGATTTTTTAAAATAAGAGAATTATCCGGTAGCTGATTTTTTTTTAGTGATTTCGATTTTTCTGCAAACTCCAATAGTATATAAATTCAAATCAGAATTTACAAATGTTAAGAGAGAAATTCAAACTTCAAATTTGAATTTCAATAGTTGGAATATCTTAAAAAATCAGGAGAAATTTTATCACAAGAAAATTAGGATATTTTTCGGTTGCTATTCATAGTAACTTTGTGCTGTTATAATATGTTTTGAAAACTGAAAAGTTCAAGTTAAAAGTTGCTCGACAATAGCTTGCTATGATCTGTAAAACTTTTCTCTACATTTATGTTCTTTTGAATTAAGTTGTATACTGATTTTAGTGAGATAGATTTGGTGAGAGTTGACAATCTATCACTGTTAAAGGAAATCATTTTTAAGCTAGAAAGATTAGAAATCAGTAGTCTTGGATTATAACTTGTAACTCTTCATCATAATGGAAAATTAACAAGTTACTTATCTCGACTTGCTGGTTAAAAGAGTAGACGTACGCATAAAGTTGAACCATTATAAAATTGGATTTGTTTCTCTATCTTTTATTTTTATTTTTTATTGCATCCATTTAGATTAACTAAAAAATTAATTAAAATTTAAGTGGAGTTATATTAAAAAATTAAATCCAATAAAAAACAACCAATTCAACCTCTTTTCTTGATTATCACATAAGCCAACATTGTCAAATATTTTTCTATTTCCAAATTTCACAAAATTGGCATTGCAATCGAAAAATTGATTCCTATTTTGCCTCTAAATCATTGATTTTTGTAACTTTTATTAGGTATTAGCGAATCAAAAGTATCCCAAACAATCAAAAATTTTCTGAAAAAATTATATGTAAAGTCTTTGACACTAAATTTCAATTAATTTTTTAAACTTTATTTTATTGAAATTGAATTTGTGTATTTTAAAATATGTAAAATTGGGTCATAGATGAACATTATTAATAATAAGATTCTTATTTATTAATACATAAGATAACACGCCAGTATTTTTATATCCATGTCAACGTCATCTTAGCAAAGAAGGTGGACATCATCAATGGCATCATATTTGAGAAATTAATTGTCATATATTTTTAAGTATCAGAAGAATGTAATTTCCGTTGTTATAAGACTAGTCGGTGAAATTAACCAGTGTCATACTGAAATTAGCTCAATGTTCAATGTTCAATGTTGGTTCTTTCACTCACTCTCTCTCTCTCTCTCTCTCTCTCTCTCTCTCTATGAATTTTAAGTTGATGAATTTTGATGTTGCTTTGTGAAATCCTCATCTACCGACCTGTTGAAAATCTTCTTTATTGTCGCATAATCTCCTCGACTTTTTGACTGGCGGGGATCTTTGAAAGCTCATCTATGTTCCATTCACCTCCGTTTGTGATAAAGGAGTTAACTTGGGTGTCTAGGAGGATCTGATATTCGGGGCTGTTAGCGTGGTTGATCAGCTCTTCTCTCCCTACCCAAAGGTCATGCCAAAAGTTTATAGAAAGGCCATTACCAACTCTGCACTTGGAGCTCTTGCTGATGCAGTGCTTACCTTTCAGGATTCCTCTCCAAACTGGGGAGGAATTAGCCTTCTTACAGACTTGGAGGAGACGTTCCTTGTGGAGATATTTATTTCTAAGGGTTTGACACCAAAGGGCATTATCATTATTGATAATTTTCCAAGCAAGCTTGGAGAGAAGGGCGATGTTGTTGTTCCTGGAGCTTCTGATGCCAAGGCCACCCTCCTTTTTCCTTTTGCAGACTTGGCTCCAACTGATAGGGTGAATTTTCCATCTGCCAGGCTGGTCTCCCCAGAGGAGAAAATCTCTGCTCAACTTGTCCAATCCTTTTCGGGTTGCTTCAGGAATCCAGGAAGTCTGCATTGAATAAGTTGGGATAGCAGAAGAGACAGATTTGATGAGAGTCGCCCTACCTGCTGAGCCAAGGAGCATCTTCTTCCAGTTGGCAAGTTTGGACTGCACTCTGTCTTCCAAGTAGCTGTAGGTGCTTCTGTGAATTCTACCATGGATAAGAGGCACACCAAGATAGGTTCCAAGGTCATTTGTGAGACCAAAGCTTGAAGTTTCAGCGAGAGCTCTTTTCAAGGAATAGGGAGCCTTGAGGGATTTCCAATTTCTGGATTTGGACGGATTTATCTTCAGGCCACTTTCAGCACTAAATTCTTGGAGGCAACTGAGAATGGAGGTCATGTTGTGGGGGGTTGCTTCAGTGAACAACATGAGGTCGTCCGCAAAGAAAAGATGGGAAATTGGGGGACCTCTTCCGGCAGCTCTTACAGGGATCCAGTCTTTGCTTTTCACACAATTAGGACAACCTTTCCGGGCTAGGATGAAGAGGCAAGGAGAAAGAGGATCACCTTTTCTTAGGCCATGACCAGGATTGATGGAGGGAAGGGAGCCTCCATTCCACAAAATGGATACCTCAGTGTTGGAAATGGCAAACATGATTAGTTTAACAAGAGGGGGAGGAAAGTTGAAGCTCCAATTTAGGCTGTCAAAAGCTTTTTCCAGGTCAATTTTTAGCACCATGTTATGCTTCTTGCTCCTAGAGTTGCGGATGGAATGGATTAACTCTTAAGTGATAATGATGTTTTCCATGGTGCCTCTATTGGGAAGGAAACTCGATTGTTGGGGACCTATGACTCTTTGAAGGATTGGTCTCATTCTTTCCACAATCACTTTGGTGAGGATTTTGTAGGAGGTGTTTAGGAGACTTATAATCCTAAAGTCTCTAGCACTTTCAGGCATTTTCTTCTTGGGGATAAGAACCATCAAGGCCTTTGAGATATCAGGTTGGAAAAAACCATCTTTGAAGGCTGCAGAGACAAAGTTGCAGATGGAGCGCTTCACAGTCTATCATCTATGCTGAAAGAAGAGAGGCTGAATTCCATCTGGACCAGTAGTTTTGAGGCTCTTCATGCTAAACACAGCAGTTTTGATCTCCTCTGGATTGACTTCTCTGACAAGCTGCTGATGCACTTCCGCAGTGAGCCTAATCTGATGGATGGAATCTCTGCAGTTGACGGGAGAGACAGAATGGCTGGAGAAGAGGTTGCTGAACTAGCTTAACACATGCTCCTGAATTTTGGATTGATTGTAGCACCATTCTCCTTCAATTTTGAGGCAAGCAATTCTAATTGCGTTCCTCCTTACCTTGGTAGTTGCATGGTAGAATTTTGTATTCCTATCCCCCACACAAAACCAATGAATCCTAGATTTTGGTGTCACAGCGTCTCTTCTTGGGCTAGGGTCTTGTGGTAGTCCGACAGAAGGTCTTTTTCAAGTTGCTGGAGGAAAGGGGAGTGGCTGTACTTATTGGAAGATTGTATACCTCGCAGCCTAGCTTCAATGGTTCTTTTTCTCTTGAAGATGTTGCCAAAGACTTCACGATTCCAAATTTTTAGCTCTTGAGCAATGAAGGCAGTTGCTCGGATGAGAGAATCAGCAGACAGCCAAGCTTCATCAAAGACAGAATTGAACTGGGGATGATAGATACAAGCGGCTTCAAATCTGAAGGGTCTGAGTTGCTCGTCAGGGGGTTGAGTCATTGCGGTTTGGAGCATGATGGGGTTGTGATCTCCATGAGTTCGAGGGAGATTAATGACCTTCAGCTCAGGGAAGGCAGTGCAGGCTTGAAATCCGGCAAGGACTCTGTCAATTCTCTCTTTGAGGATTACTCTACCTTCTGTTTTTCTGGTCCAAGTAAAGTTTGGACCTGTAGCTCCCAGATCTCTCAAATTACATTTGTCCCATTGGCTCTTGAACCTTCTGCATCTTTTGCTGGTGTATGCAGTATGATTGGTGTTTTCATCTTCTGAAGCTATATCATTAAATTCCCCTAGTGGGAACCAGGGAAGGGTAACAGAGGAAGCATAGTTGGAGACCTCAATCCAAAAGGTTTCGTTGTGATGGTAGTAAGGCTGAACATAGGCTAGAGACGAGCCAGTGTTTGTTCCCTTCATTAACCATCGCATGGATGGTTTGGTAATTGTTGCTTTTGACCATTAGAGTTGTCCTACTGGAGTTCCAGCAGAGCCACATTCCTCCTCTTAGGCCATTGGTAGGGACTATGAACTCCTGGTCAAATCCAAGAGCTTTCATGAAACTGGGGAAGTTGTTACTCTCAGCTTTAGTCTCAATCAGACACATGATGTCTGGCTGATGATTTTTCCATAGCTCCTTGCATGCACGCTTGAACCTGCTGTTAGCAATTCCACAGCAGTTCCATGTGATGATTTTAGTATTCATAGGGATAAGGAAAGAGAAAGAGATGGAGAGGAAGCAGCTAGGCCTCATCTTCCATGTTGTCAGTACTTACCTTCTCATCATCAGAAGCATCCTCTTCATCATCACGGTTCTCCAGTTCATCATCACTTGAGATTGTGTAGCCATGCAGTAGGGGAGAGGTTCTCCTGGGTCGATGCACCAAGCTTCATCTTCATTTGGGAGGGGAAGACTGGGCCGAGAGCTAAGGCCAGCAATAGGAAGGTTTAGCAATGGAAGAATCCCTCCAGACTTGATTGGTACTGCTACTAATTCAGTGTTTTTCTTTTATTGTTTGGTATGTATAATAATGGGTGTTTAGCTGGGAAGGTTCTGCAATGGAGATATGCACCTAGACTATAGCTTAGTTGCTATGTTGAATACAATAAAACTCCATAATGAGGGGTTTATTGGTCTCAAGCCCAAGTACAAACTGGGTGCCACACGCCGGGAAATCAAAAAATAGTTTGTATTCCATACTCGTAGAAGGCACCTCCACAACTAAAAACATGTTTTAAAAAAAAAATTAAGGGGTAAATTTATTTTTTAAAATTTTGGGCACAGAGGAATATTATTTTTGAGACAAAAAATGTTATTTAGAATTATAATTTTTAAAATTATATATACCTTTTTTAAAAAAATAAAATAAATTCAGTGGGGGCAATTGCCTTGGCCTCATCTTCCCCATAGATTTGAGGACAGTTTAGGGTGGCCTACCCCAGATCGAAAGGGGGGGAAAAAACCATAACTTAGCTTTTCTTGATCACCCATTTTTTGGTAGATGGAAATTCTATTCTCTTAGATTTGATACATTACTATGCTTTTAGTCTTCAATTGATCATGCGGGTGTCTGAAATCCAGCTGAAGAATTGAGTATAAAAGTGGTTGTGCTAGCATATCATGATCCAAACTTACGAGTTGATGACCTTCTTTCTGGAGTTTGCTTTGCCTCTAGTGCTTCCAGCTATGATCCTCTTACACCAAAAATAGTTGTAAATTCGACAGTTAATTGTGCAAGGACTAACTGTAACATGAACTGTAATACATTTTCGTTTTTTTTTTTTTTTTTAACACGGAATGTACTTATCACTATCAGATCGGTTAAATATGTTCAAAGATTACATGGGCAGGTTAGCGGATGCAGTTGGAGAAGATAAGGAGGCAGTTATCGTATCAGAAAATCTCTACGTGGTGTGTGTAGGAGCTAATGACATTGACAAAACTTTAGTACACCATATAGGAGATTTAAGCACAACATAGATGAATACACAGATCTTATGATTACATCGGCCTCAACTTTTTGTAGGTATGTTTCTTAGAGTTAATTTTCATTAACTTATTCAATTTTTAGGGTATAGAAAATAAATTCTGATAACTCTCCAACTTAAAACTCCCTATAAGAATTTTCAGAATATTTTTTCTAAATTTCGTTAGTCTCTATAAGATTTAACATTCTATGAATACCTCTGAATCTTGTGTCACATTCATGTCTGTGACTGGTTGGTATAATGGACTGGAGCCATGTGGATTGGGAGCAAGAAGAGTTGCAGTCTTCAATATGCCGCCCAATGGGTGCAAGCCCTTGCAAAGACTACTTGGTGGAGGGATTAAATTAGACTCTGCAGAATCACGTAATGATGCAGCTATGCTCTTCAACTTTAAGCTGTCATCCATGGTTGATTCGCTCAACAAAAATCTCCCACAAGCAAAGCTTCTTGTCCATGATCTCTACAACCCTTTTTAGAACTAATTAATAATCATGAAAAACATGGTAATTATTGCAATTATCTTTCATGCGTATATACAGCGCGAAACCAGAAGCCGGGGAGGGGCAATTGTCACCCCAAAATTTTTTTAAAAAATCTTAACGTACACTTCTAACGATATTTTAATAAAAGATGTTAGTTCAACATAGAGGTTAAAACTTTGTACTCCCTCTACCTCCTAAAAATAAATTTCTGATTTTGTCTTCAGTTTAACATACACTTGTGCCGCTGATTCTAGGTCTTTATACTTGTATTTGTGCCACTGATTCTAGGTTTTTATACTTTTCAGGATTTGAAGTGGTAGAAGAAGGATGCTGTGGCTTGATTCTCTGCAACAAATTCGCCTTCACTTGATCGAATGACAAAAGATACCTACTCTGGGGTGGGGTGGTCCGAAGAACACTCTCTTTATACTGCAAATGTCATGTGGCAAATCTACTTGGACGTGTATACACCTATATCCACGAGGACAAATAACAAGCCTACAAGTCCTCAACTTTCCTAGTTTTAAGTGATAAACATATGACCCACGCTCCGAAGCCTATGATAAATTGGTGGGTCTCATCCACGGCCAAACTGCCACACTCCACAATTATACTGCAACAACTAGATTACAACACCAACAATAAACATTTGGGATTTTTTACCATTCATGGTCATTCATAACCAATGAGTCTTTAAAAGAATGCTGTCGGGGGATTTCTTGCCTTGATGGACAACCGATAACCAATTATCATAAGTTTGCATTTTCCAATTTATTGGACTTAAATCATCAGACCCCTAACAACCTTTTTGTAATCCTTTTCTTAAAAGAGAAAAATCGACTATAATTGAACCTTTTTCCTGGTACCAAAGATCACTCATGAGTCGGTGAATAGGTTAACTGTTAGAGTGGTACTACTTTGCTTTTGAACAACCACATTAGATTTTCGATTGATAACGTAACACTAATCAATATCACTCCAAGTTCTTTCAACATTATATTTAATAAGCTTGCAGTCCCACATTTGAAGTTTGTTAACCTCCTTCTTGGGGGAAACTTTCCTGGAAGTGAGATGCCAAAAGTAAAAAAATAAAAAAATAAAGAAAAGAAAAATTGCGCTTACCACTTGCAAACCAATAATAGGCATCCAACTGTTTCCCAAACCCGTCCAATAAATAGGTCAAAATCTACAATTCTTGCATGCACGAAATTAACCCACATACTGACATACAACTTTTTCATTTCAATATCTTCCTCCATCCACACAACTTCATCATAAGTAACCTCTTCAACCATGATTCTCTCTCCCCTCTTTTTCTCTCTCTTCATCCACCATGCATTAGCAATCATTCCTCTGCCTAAGAACCAGAGTCTTCCAGCACTCATAGTGTTTGGAGATTCGATTGTGGATCCGGGGAATAACAACGATCTCTGGACTCTGGCGAAGTGTAATTTTCCACCGTACGGGAAGGACTTCATCGAAGGAAAGGCAACAGGAAGGTTTAGCAATGGAAGAATCCCACCAGACTTGATAGGTAATGCTAATAATTCAATGTTCTACTGTTGATTCACATGTTTGGTAGGCGTAAATAATGAGCTTTTAGCCAGGAAGGTTCTGCTATGGAGATACCAAAAAATTATTAGCTGTTAAGTGTGATGGCAGGACTCTCACAATTGCACTTCGGGATGAACAATACTCCTCTCTCTCTCTCTCTCTCTCTCTCTCTCTCTCTCTCTCTCTCTCTCATTGTCATACTTGATTGTCTTATTGGAGATTAAGGACAATGATAGCGTATGTACTTAACCATATCCGTATGGAACTTTCCCAAGAGATATGCACCTGGACCGTAGCTCAGTTGCTAAATTTTTAATACCATAAAAATCCATAATAAGGGGTTCTGAAATCATAAATTTGAATGTTTTCGGTTACCATTTTTTAGCTAATGGAAATTCTATACTTTTATATCTGCAGATGGAGCAATTATCTATAACTATGTTTTGTAAGTCTTTGAATTTATTTTGTGCGTGTCTGAAATCCAGCTGAAGAATTAAGTATAAAAGAGCTTGTGCCAGCATATCTAGATCCAAGCTTACAAGTTGATGACCTTCTTACTGGAGTTAGCTTTGCCTCTGGTGCTTCTGGCTATGATCCTCTGACACCAAAAATGGCAGTACGTATTACTCTCTCTCTCTCTCTCTCTCTCTCTCTCTCTCTCTCTCTCTCTCTCTCTCTCTCTCTCTCTCTCTCAATTTGCTCTGATCCTCTTCTTTTTTTGCCAGTCTGTATTATCACTATCAGATCAGTTAGATTTGTTCAAAGAGTACACAAGAAAAATAGCAGATGCAATTGGAGAAGATGAAAAGGCAACAATCATATCAAAAAGTCTCTATGTAGTTTGTACGGGAAGTGATGACATTGCCAATACTTATTTTGCCACCCCAGCTAGGAGATTTGATTACGACATAGATGCCTACACCGATCTTATGGTCACATTTGCCTCAAACTTTTTGGAGGTATGCTTTTTGCCAAAAACAAGCTCTCAATCTAAGTCTCTCATTCATGTCTCTGACTAATTGACGTAACGGACAGGACCTATATGGATTGGGAGCAAGAAGGGTTGCCGTCTTTAATATACCGCCTATTGGGTGTGTGCCTTCGCAAAGGACACTTGGTGGAGGGCTCAAAAGAAGCTGTGCAGAGTCACATAACAATGCAGCTAAGCTCTTCAACTCTAAGCTGTTATTAACGGTTGATTTGCTAAACAAAAAGCTCCCACAAGCAAGGCTTGTTGTCTTTGATATCTACAACCCTTTGCTAGCACTATTACATAATCATGCGAAATATGGTAATCATCAAACTTGTGTTTCATTTAATACATGTATTCTTTGATCTACTTGTTCTACTAATACTAGGTTTTCATATTTTTCAGGATTTGAGGTGGTGAATAATGGATGTTGTGGCACCGGAGTTATTGAAGTAACTCTACTCTGCAACAGATTCACCCCATTCACTTGCACGAATGACAGAAAATACCTATTCTGGGATAGTTACCATCCTACAGAAGAGGCTTACAGAATCCTTGTCCACCAAGTTCTCAAGAACATCAACAAATTTTTCTAGGACTCCTGCTGGATTTTCAGTCTCCCTTTCAGTCAAGATCAGATGGCAAACAGCCAGTTTAGGTTTTGGAGGATTCAAACGTCATTATGTCAGCTCATGCAAGATGAAATCTTCCCTATTCAAAACTAAATGCCTGTATTTGAATAATTGATCTGCATAAGAAAGTAATATGTTGGAATTCCTGCATTCTATGGAAAATGATCATTGTGAATCATTAAAATTTTGGTACAATCTTGATCGATCCAAATTTCAGAATCAGAAATCATCACAAGACAGCAAAAACCGGCTCAGACTATTATACTCCAAACTAAAAATGATAGTCGACCTTAGCAACAACAATTATATACTATACAGGTATTCAGTTCAAAATATGTTATTCCCACAACCAGCATACCCATCTTTCACCGCCAGATGCTTATCTAAAGCTCCATGAACACAAAACCACATCCTCTCTACTCTAATGAAGACCACTACAAAACAAAATATGCACATTAATAAAACAGGGGGGTGAGAAAGAAGCCAAAAAAATGGGAAACTTCTCAACGCAGTTTATTTTGAGCAACAGCCTGGCACAACTCATCTTCATAGAACAGTGCTCGATTAGAAGCCACCATGGATTTGCACATTGGCCTTGATAGAGCAGATGGAACCATGCATCTTGATGGTAATGTTGATTCCTGGAAGAGAACAGCAGCAACTTGCCGCATCTCAGTAAATTTGATGCGTGATGGGGGTCGTGGGGCATGCTTGGGAGCTTTTGGGGTATGCGGGATTCCAATCATTACGCTTCTCACATCACCCTTGCTACAGTATATAAAACCATACAGAAGCACACTAGAAATTAAGTAACTGGGCAAGAACTATATATTGAAACCTAAAAGTTAGGACAAGTTTCCAAAGTAAAAGACTAACCTGAGAAAAGGCCAGTGCTCTGTTGCAAGAGGAGTCATTGTTCTCAACATCTCTTGCCGAGACCGATCAGGTGTAGTATAATTGAAGTGAAATTGCCGAGCAAGTGAAGCCTGATTCAAATAGATTGAACAGTATTAGCAGTATTGTACACATAAATTAAGACAATTTTGAGAATGAAAGGGAAACTTACAGCCTTCCTGATCCTCTGAGAAACATGAAAAACTGCCCTTAACTGGTCATGATGCAGATGACACAGTACTTTCACCTGAAATTTTGAAACTAGGGGTCACTGTATCAAAAGCTCAAAATCTTGAAAAGTATAACCAGATCTTCTAGGAATATCCATGCTTATATTCTGTCCTGAATCAATTTAGATGCACATACATCCAAGAAAATAGAGAGGTACAATCAGTGGTCCCATCTCAAAAGAGGAATAGAACCAAAAGCTAAAACCTATGCACAATATGCAACTCTATTCCTTTTCAGCATTCTTATCCAACTCCTTCCTCCCTTAGTCCAACTGAGTTAAAGAAGCTTGCAATAGAAAGACAAAAATTGATTTATGAAAATTTATAAAGGCATTACAGAATGACAGCCAATAGTTGAATAACAAGCCGAAAATTGAAAGATCCTATGTTAGAGAGAACAAGAAAAACAAAGCAACAATACCAGTGTTTGCCTGAAATCAATATGACATTAGACGATGGATAATGTCTACAGGGAATTGTAAGTTCCAAGAGGTTTAAAACCGTGGACATCATTCCACAAAGAGGAACACCTATGTGGATTAAGCAGAGCAGAACAAAAGACACGGGATGAGTGAAAAAGACTGGAGATCATACCTATTAACAAAATCTAGAAATATCCCAACAATACAAACAGCAATAGACATAAGAGGATGCAGCAAACAATTGGTGAATTGACAAATGGATTATTAAAGCTTAAAAGCAATACCAGTAGATCCATGGGAAGGGACTCTAGCCTAGATTCTGATTCACAATCATCAGACCTCGGCGTCTTTGGAGTCATCAGCAAATTACTATTTGATCTAAGCAAATCCACGGGAGAAAATCCAAACTTGACAGGTGAAACCATCGAAGGACTACCATCATTAACACAATCTATAAGCACAGAATCGTTCTTCAACTTCTTGGCACTTGACAGAGCAACCCTTTTCTTGCCAAGATCAGTACACGACTTTGCATTAGTATTCGATGCCTTGCTGTATCTCAGCTGAGCAAGAGCACCAGGTTTTAGATACCGACTGCTCGAGCTTCTTAATCGCCTTTTCTGCTTCACGGCCTTTGAATCACTATCTTTCGGAGACACTTTACCCATAATTTAGCAAATTCCTTAAAGCGGAAACTATTCCAATTTTAATTTCGCAATTCAATTAAACTTCCACTCCTACAATCTGATACATAGAGAGAAAATTCACAACAGAATTAATCAGATATATGTCATAATTAATCCCCGAAAATGGTAACACGGGACAGCCAAAAACAGAAAACCCCAATTTTAGAAAACGATAAACTAGCCAAAAAAAAAGAGAGTTAGAAATCCTAATTTTTTTGGCAAAAGATTTCTGCTACAAGGTGTGTGGAATCGAAACATCGAATTGAATTAAAAAAAAAAAAAGATTAATAAAAAAGATGATCCTAATCGTTTTAGGCGAAAGAAAACCTAATTCCTGCTACTCAGGACTGAGAAATCGAAACCCCGAATTGAAAAAAAAAAAAAAAAGATGAACAACAACTAATCATTAAAACAGAAGAACAAGAACGAAGCTTAAATTGTAACAGACTGCCAAGAAACCGACGAAAGCTCGATAAAACCAAGAATCGAATAGGTAATTCAAACCCTAAATCGAATAGCCAGTTAAGAAAAGAGAGAAATGTACGAACGTACCTCGTAGAAGTGCTGTTTTGCAGAGAGAGAGAGAGAGAGAGAGAGAGAGAGAGGGAGGGAGAGACAATAATGGGGCTGCCTAGGGTTTGCTTTATTTGAAATCCCTTTAGTTTTCCCGCCAAAGTTTTCATTGAACAGTTGCTGAAAATTATCTGGTATGAACACGTGGCGCTTTTTCATTGGTCAAATGTCATTTTATAATAAGAGTGGGCCAATTGGAATCCAATGTGCATAAGTTATTCTGATTGATCTGACGGCCGCAAAGGGCGGGTGAGTAGATTTTTCATTTTTGACTAGATTTAGATTTTGCGATTATTTAATTTTTAAAATTTTTGTTTGGAGGGAAATTAATAATTAATGTTTATTTATGTTCAATGTAGATTACCATATTGTTGTGAATGCGTTACATGTCAATTTATGGTAAACAGCCTGTCGTGTTTAATGAAATCTTAATGGTTAAGGTTTTTTTTTTTAATTACTTACAAAATAATCTAATTTATTACAAATTCTTAAAATTCCAAAATTTAATGGAGTTTCTATTGGATATAAAATACTAATATTTTTATCAAATACTAATATTTTTTACACAAAATTTTCGTATTTTAAATTTTTAATTACTTACTAACAAAATAGTTATATATCAGATTAATTTACTTTTATTTATAAAATACAGACAAGAAATAAAGAAAGACTATACATATATAGTAATACAGTAAAATTAAAAAAAAAATTATATTATTATAATTTTGCATTATTTCTATGAGATTATTCGATACAAACATAACTTATTTTTAGAATTATTGGTGGAAAATAAATTTTTTGTTTTAATTTTAAAAATTAGAAAAGGAGGAAATACTAGATTGTGTGAAGGGTATTTATGAGAATGGAAATGAAGTGTGTGACAAGGAGCTCTCTCAGCCGCTTCTTATGAAGAAATAAATGTGAATATTAAATTTACTTTGGAATTTTTCACACCCCACATTTACTATTCATCGGAGGCGGATCATATGAAATTGGAAATTGGAAATTGGAATCCACGCCAACACTCCAAATCTAAGGATCCTATGAAGGTCCTTTGTCTTGTTCTATTTACATTATTTTTTAATTAAAGTAAAATATTTATTTAGAAAACATAAAATTCTCTCGATAAATATTAAATTTTAGTGAAATAATGGAAACCATAATTATATTAATAATCATTTTTTACTGAAAATCTACCTTATCTTAACTAAATCTAAATCTTAATTTTTCCAAATAAACTAAGATTAGATATTTATCAACTCTTGCATCAACTCTTTTTTTTCATTTTTTTTTATAAACCACTAATATCCAACAAAATCGTTTTCAAATCGAGTTGAACTGTTAAAAAACAAAACTCTCTTATTATATTTTTTATTATATATAAAATTTAAATTTGAGATTTTTGAGATTTTATAGTTAGTGTTTTCCACTTTTATCATAAGAAATAGAGAGAAATGGACATAAAAGAAAAGGTTATAAAGGAAAGTGTTTTACTTTTCTTTGTTTGGGAGTCAAATAGGGATGGAATTGAAGTGACTTAGACGGATAAAAAATTAAGAAAGATAGCTAAAATATTTCTGCTCAAAATTAGAAAAAAAGGGACGAAAATAACTTTGGTGACAAAATAATTTTTTTAATATGATAAATATGTCTTTATTACGCTAATACAAAACAAATTCTTACATGATATATCCCGATAAACCCTTTTTTCATCCTGCCAAGAAAATATGAGTTTTCCTTTATTCTCTCTTCATTTGGCCAAGAAATATGAAGTATTGTGTCTTCATTTTACAAAATGATATCAACAAAAAAAACTCATCTTCCAGTCCACTGAATTCGCAAGTGTTCGAATTAAAAATATAAAGTACATCGTGTCGATCGAATAAAACTAAAATAAGTTGGACCGAATATATAAATTTAGTTGAATACATTTAAAATTTAATAGACCAATTTTTAATATAAAATAACTCAGTCTGCTAAAATGCGTGAACAATTGAATGGCTTTGAAATATCAGTAGAATATCATGAAAAATATATTGACCATTATGGAAATCTACCCACTTAATTTGGTCTATCGAAATCAAATTCAGCTTAAAAGTTAGCCAAATAGTTTCAAGATCAGCGGAATGATTTTGAAATTTGGCTAAATAATTTCTCGTATAAACCATTTCAATCCACCGAAACTAGCATTCGGTTACTCTTCCTAGTTAGTGAATGAAAATAAAAATCAGTTGAATAGAATTTTAAATAACAACCAGCTGAGTTTAAAAACAACCAACTGAATTAAAAAAAATTGAACAGGTTTTCAATCTGAAACCAAAATTAACCAACTAAGTTTAAATATGTAAAGTTGGATTCTTAATTTAGATTATAAAAGTATAAATATGTAAAGTTATACTATCATAGATCATTTATTTTCAAATCTCTCCTACCCTCAAACAAAAGAAACGTTTCTTTTCCTTTCTTTCATTAAACTCCCAAATAAAATATGTATCTCTTCTCTTCCTTTCTTTTCTTTTATAAAGTAACATTTTTTTTTTTTCTTTTCTCCACCTTCCTAAACTCCCAAACGGGCCCATAAGTTTTCCACGCTTGTATGGTGGGGTTCTGGGCCAAACGTGGGCCAGTATTGTAGATTTAAGTTACCCAGTTGCTCCATGCCACCTTGGGTGGAAAGAAGCGCTGAACCTGTTGGTCTGGGGCGTTGGCTGTGAGCCCCTGCCCTGAAAGAAAAAACAACCCATCCTCATCTTAGGCCCATATTGCTTCCTGCGACTCTACCACATATTGCTTCTTGCGACTTGAGGTAGAATTTGTGTCCAAGTCCAGGAAGACAAACCCCTATCCGAATCATGATGGAAGATGATCACACCCACACCGCTGGGGCACAGATAGAGTGGGTCAACATGGCAATGATAAACCAAACCACGAGAGCACGAGAAAGTATTGGCCATATCTCAATGTCAACATGGGTGTCTTTTTTGGTCATCCATTGATGAAGAGTGATGCCAAAAATGAAAAGGGGTGAGACTAACAGTGAGAGAACAAAAGAAAAGGCGTCAACCAAAAGAAAAAAAAAAAGAAAAGAAAAGGCGATAATGATCTGGCCGGTTCTTTTTTGGTCCAAATCTCGCAGGATCTAGTTAGGTTGAACTCTCAATAGTTTGACTGGTAGATGTGCTATTATTCTTGGTGCTTATCTCTTGGTGGCCATTCACAACGGTCATATGCTCACAAATAAGGTCAAAGTAGTTCACATTTAGTATCTTGAGATTTGGGATGATACCAACACCTTGGTGTGGTAGAATCTTATATATAATAACAATATATGTCGGAAAAACTTAATTTAATCTGATTTAATTTAAATTTAATCATATTCAATATAACTATTGAATATCAGTGATTTATATAAAAAAAAATTAGATAATTCTATCTTGGGTTAAAATAAAAAATTCATATTAAAAATGAAATATAATATGAATTTATGGTTGGAATTTAATGGATAAAATTATAATTTTAAGATGGATATAAATCTCAATGGACAGCTACCCCTGCCCCCCATCCACGCCCATCAATCCTAGCTCACTAACTTGTATTTTGAAAAACCAGAATAGTATTAAATTCTTCCAAGTGCAAAACAAATAAAGGTGGGGTTTGGTTGGTCACCTGTCAACTATCCTATGCTTGTGTTTATGTTTATAATATGATTTTTCAGCTCCAACTACTTGACCGACGCCGAGAAAGAGAGTGTGTTGCTTAGTCGCTTCCCTTCCACATGCCGTTATTCCCCCATCTGAAATGACAAATTTTGATAACTTAAGTACTTCTAAATCACAACAATAAAAGTAATACATGATTTTTAATGGCAGAAATAAATGAAAAAGATAAAATAAAAACAAATATCTTAATAAATTGAAAAAAAAAAAAAAAAAAACCCAAATCAAAATCTCAAAAAATGTAGTAATTTGTTTTTTTTTTTTTTTTTCAAAACTTTTAAATATTTCGAATCGAATAGATCCATGCATTAGTTGGTGGTGAGGCCCATGCTTTAGGTACCACAAAGAGTTTAGTCGGCCCTTAAAAAAAAGGATAAAAAATTTAAGAGTGGTGCCGACCGAGCATGTATCAAGTCTACATTCGAGTCTAATTCTTGAATTTAATCTATGAATCAATTTAAATTCATTCTTTTTTAGTATTTTTTTTTTGTGGGTAAAGTTCTTTTTTAGTATCTTATATAAACTCGATTCGTATCTGAATCTTTCTTTTTTTTAACTGATTAGATCTACTAATTAATATTTAAAATTATATTTTAATTAATATGGATCGAACTGTTATTCAACTTCTTTTCAAAGAAAAAAGTTTTTTAATATAATTTTTTTATTTTAAAATCTCGAATTTAAATTCTGAATTTAATATTTTTTTTATTAAATCAATTATCTGTGAACAGTGTTAAATAAGTTTTTAACAGTACCAAGTAACTTCGTCCTCCACATTTGCACAAATGATGGGAAACATTTTTTATGTAGCATTGATACAAACTTTTCCACATATAATTTATAACAAAAAAGTACCAATAATTTACTCCTTTAAAGGGTCACATCTTTTCTTGTCTGTCTTATTTCATAATTCACATCTTATATTTCCCATTTCCGCTTGTCGTGCTTGATTTTTTTTTTTTTTTTTTTTTTGGCTGTTAGAAATGGTGTATTTCATGATTTAAATTAGCATTGGATCTACAATAATGATTAAATAAGTATGATAAGTTGTTAATTATGAAAGGTTTAATTCAAAATTTTAATTTTTTTTCTTTTCTATATTAACCGTGAAAACTCTAAACCATGCAAACTATGTTTTCTTTTAGATCGTTTAGTGAATACTCCGCTCATTTTATTCAATCAACTAGAGAGGGGAGAAATGCAACTTTCTTTTTTTTTCCAATTTCTTCACTTTCTCTCTTTTCCTTATACTCACTTGCCATCTCCGTTGGTGCTCATTTTTTCTAGTACCATCGTTAATATTAAAATTTATATTTTGATTAATTCGATTCAAACGTTTATAAGAATTCTATTTAGGTGACGATCTTTTTAATATAATATTTTTTTTATTTTTAAATTTTAAATTTAATTAAAATATTTAACATTCGATTTTATTGGATTTACTATCCATTGATATCTCCCGTGGTGCCGGGGATTATTGGGGTGCTAGGTTGGACAAGAAAGAAGGGCTGGATTCGGTTTGGGGGGTTTGACCCTTCACGAATGGCCCGTAATTCAGGGGTTCGATTGTAATCTGGTCTGGAGTATGGATATAGCGAGGGAAATTAAGAGACAGCGTGACGGACGGGTAAGACGTGGCAAGAGTAGGGGATGTGCCCTTCACTATTTGTAAAACAAAGGTGGGTAGGGTCCACTTGTCAGTTGCCTGAGAACATGGGTGTTGAAGTTGATTATCATATATGGAATATGCGTCTTCCTGTTTATATAGTTAACCCCATTAATTACCTTTTTGCCTTGTTTACCCCCCCCGGGCCCCCCCCGGCCCCTTTCCCCTCATGGCGTGGGGCATGGGGGGTTGGGCGTCACGAGTCAATTAGACAAGGTGAATAGAGGACATCTCTCAGGGTTAGGGAAACCGTAGGAGTGGGCCTTACCCATGACCATGGAGATCAGCCATCCAACCCAAATGACCTTAGAGAATGTAGCTTGATTGAATTTGTTATGGTGACACTACAAAAAAATCTTATTAATTATGGTTATTTTGAGTTAAATGTGCTCATAAACCGGAGATTATTAGATCTTATATACAATTATGAGAAAATTATGGGTATTGAGGGGTTATTCATATTCGCTTAATATTATGTAAATATATATATATATATAGCATAACAAGTGCTTGCTTGAATAGGTGAGTGCAAGTAGTAAAACATCACTTTATGTCCAATTATGGAAATTACTTCTATGAAAATCTGTAGAGCCAATGGAACCCAGTTGTTCTCGGTTCTATTTTTAGTTTAATTATTAATCATTTTTAATTAAATTAAATAAGATTTTATAAAAAAAAAAAAAATTTGAATTTTTAATAAAAATAATAAAGATGTTATTATATAATAAGTTTGTATATGGTTGTACGCAATTTATTTCTGATGTTAGGACAGGAGCACAGCGCCAGGGTTCCACCGCAAGCTACCTAATCAGAGTAAATAAAGAGACTGAGCCCACCACTAGGGGTGAGCACCGACTGGATATCCAATTCAAATACCCATTATCTGATCCGAATCCATATCTATATAAACTAGTATCTGACGAAATGTATATCTAAAAATATGAATCGAATATGTCAGATTATCTGTATCTAAAAAATCTAATTTCAATTTTACTTTTATCAAAATTAAACTCAAAGAACGATTGATTGATTTGCCATTCAGTTGAATGGGTGAAGTGGGCAGCTGATTGACCAAATGGACAGCTAGTTGATTAGGCGGGCATTCTTGCTTGGTTGGTAGAATCTTCTACTCGGTTGGCCAAGTAGCTCTTTGCATTGCTACTCAGTTGGTTGGTTTTTACGATCGATCAATTGACAACTTGTTAAAACCGTTCAGTTTATTGATCTTTACAATCGGTCGTTCATATAGTTTGTTAAAATCGCCCGATTTGTTAGATTTTGATATAAACCTTTTGTAATAACTTATTTATCTTTATTTTTCGAATCGAATCGGATATTCATAAATACTGAATATATTAATTTGTATCCGGAAAGAAAACTATCAAAATTGATCTAATGTCTTTTTTTTTTAGATATCCGATCTGTATGATATTTTTGAATCGTATTCGATTTGAATACCTCTGATGTTATGTTCAGATAGTTGGATTTTTTTCTTCTCACCCCTACCCACCACCATCGCCAACTAAGTGCACGTTTCCATATCTAGAAATGGGCATCCTCTAGAGGCCATTTAAATGTTTTACCCTTTTGTGTACGTTTCCATATCTAGAAATGGGCATCCTCTGGAGGCCATTAAATGTTTTACCCTTTTCTTTTTATTGGCAAAACAATTAACATATGTAATATAATAATATAATTAATTCTCGATGTACTATAAATCTAGTTATAGGGTATTAAAATTTTTTAATTAATATTTTGATTTTAAGTTTTAAAAATAAAAAAATAAATATAGAAATACATAATTTCTAAATTAGATCTTATAATCATTCGAATCGAATTAATTTAATTTTTTAATAATCAATTATAAAAAATAACATAATTGATTGAGGACTCACATCCAATGATCTAAAAGAGAACTCGAATTCGATTTAAGTCCCGATCTTCGTTCCAAGAATGATGACCTTTTTATAAAAAGCAAAACAAAATAAAATAATTCCTTTGGAAAGTAAAGAAGAGTTAAATGTGTAATGGTGTTCGTTCTGCTAGGAGCTAGTGAGCTTCATGAGCTCCACCAGCACTGCCATCTCATATCTTGCCATTTTAAAAACGATGTGCCCACAAACGCATTGCACCTCCACTCCCCCCCTTCTTTGTTCGATTTGGTCCTATGAGTGCCTCTTTTGTTTGTTTGTCCTTTTTCCTTTTTTTTTTTATTAATTAAATTTCATGTCTTATATAAATTTTTAATTTCATCCTTACTTAGCTAGAAAAACTTTGAAAGACTAACTCTAAAAATCCAATGCATGAACTTGAGTCTAACCTTTTATCACTGCTCAATGTTGTTCATAAATATAATTTAATTAAAATATAACTAACGGACAGTTGGTTTAGTAATTAAAGATATTAAATTTCTTAATCAAATTTTTTTATTAGAAATTTAAGAATAAAAAAAATTATATTGTAAGAGTTTTTTGTTAAATTGGGTTGGATAATACTTGTAGTGAATTAATCAGAATAAAATTTTAAATACGGATCGATTATAAAAAAAATTAAAATATAAAACATTTATACGGATGTTATTTACAATTAAAACCTCAAATGTACGGCTCGTAACCAGTTTTTCGATATTAAATCAGACCATAATGATAAATACTATAAAACCCCAAAAAACAATAATTTTGTAATCGAAATTCGACCGGTATTTATTATATACCTTTTCATGGTGTCGTGGATCTTGGCTATTTTAAATATATATTATATTTATTAATATAATTTTTAATTTTACCTTAATGATGCAAACAGGTGGGCATGCAAATTTCCCATTAACATGATACAGCTGTCAATTAAGGTACCACTACAGCGTACAGAGGTGGACTTCTCTTCTAGCTCGAGTCAACTTGTCCGCATTTTACTCCTTTTTAACCTCCCGTGAAGAAATGCCCTTCCTACCGAGGACCATTTCGTACTTTCTCAAGCCTCCATCCGCAAAATTCTAGCTTGTCTGTCATGGGGTTTGTACTAGCAGCCAAACATCTCTCTTTCTCTCTCTCTGCAACACAAGCACAGCAAACCTACAACTCCAACCGAAGTCGATAGACAGGGAGGAAGAAGAAGGTCTTCTCATTTTGCGCAAAGCAGTGTCTGATGAATCACAGAATTCAATGTCTCTTTTATAAATTGCATTTTCTTTGACGTTCCTTTCACGAGTTACACACCCAAACCCAAAGAAACGTGACATTTCGAACCCTAACAGTAAACTAAGCTTTTTCCCGAGGTAAGATTTTTGAGTTTATGCACTGCACTTCTGGGGTTTTTTCTTTGGTGATTCCAAGCATTTCTGTTTTTCGTTGGATTTATTATGTGACTTGTCAAATTTTGGCCTTTTCCGTTTGTTAATTTAACTGACTTCACATTTGATTTTGTATAATTTTCTCAGTTATTTTTTTCCTTCACATTTGGACAATCTCTCTCTCTCTCTCTCTCTCTCTCTGCATGTTCTTTTAATTTTTGCCTTTTGACTGAAAAGTAAGGTAAGAAACGTATTGGAAAATCTTTGAGAATTTGTTGACTCATTTACTGATTTTTTTATTATAAAATTTAAGATTTTTTATTTTTGCTTATTTCCTTGTTCCAGTGGAATATATTTGAGCTTGCTTTAACGAAGATCTTGAATCAAAATGCCGTTTCGAGGAATTTCTTGTAATGGGTAGCTTTTGATCTGATTTGAGCATCAACAGTTCATCAAATACTCTGTTTTTGCCCCCATTCATTTCTGATCTGGCTTTTAAAAATCAGACCCAATTCTATTTTTGGGTTGATTTATGTGGGAAATGCTCAAGAGGAGAATTTATCAATAGAAATGAATTGTTTGAAAGAGCTATTTCGGCTGTAGATTGAGAAAAATAGTTTTCGGAGTTAAATAAGTTGGTGGGGTTTGATTATTTGAAGGTGTGAAGATGGCATCTACATGGGATCATTTAGGGGAGATCGGAAATGTGGCTCAGCTAACAGGCATAGATGCAGTGCGGCTTATTGGGTTGATTGTGCAGGCTGCAAGTACTGCTCGAATGCACAAAAAGAATTGCAGACAATTTGCTCAGCATTTGAAGCTGATAGGTAACCTATTAGAGCAATTGAAAATTACGGAGCTTAAGAAGTATCCTGAAACTAGGGAGCCTTTGGAGCAGCTTGAGGATGCATTAAGGAGGTCTTATATTTTGGTCAACAGTTGCCAGGACCGGAGCTATCTCTATTTGCTAGCAATGGGTTGGAATATTGTGTATCAGTTCAGGAGAGCGCAGAATGAGATTGATCGGTATTTGAAGATTGTCCCCCTTATCACTCTCGTGGATAACAATAGAGTCAGGGTATTTACCTGTTCTTTGCTACTCGCATTTGGTTTCTTAATGATGTTTTGCAGTTTTGTACAATGTTAGATGGACCAAATGGACTAAGTTTTATATGGCAGTTCACATTCACATAGGCACTTGTTGATTCGTGTCTAGTCAATTTTAAATAAAATATTTGTTTAAATTCATCAAAATATGCTCATGTGGACTGTCATTTAAATTTTGGTCCATCTAGCATTACACTTCTTTATTTTCATTTCTGACATGTGTGGCATAAAATTTCTCCTTTTTACCTAATTTTAGCATTACGTGATGATTTGCTTGCAATCATGCATGTTTATAAAGAGGACTGGATTGCTGTTGTGATCATTCTTCTTTGTTCTTTGGCAGGAAAGATTAGAAGCTATTGAGACGGATCAACGTGAATATACATTGGATGATGAGGACAGGCGGGTGCAAGATTTAATACTAAAACAAGATCCATCGAAAAATGATGCACTGGTGCTTAAAAAAACCTTGTCGTGTTCGTATCCAAATTTACCTTTTAATGAAGCACTTCAAAAAGAAAATGAGAAGCTTCAGCTAGAGCTACAACGATCACAAGCAAATTTGGATGTTAACCAATGTGAGGTAATTCAGCATTTATTGGAAGTCACAGAAGCTGCAGCTACTACTTCTCGTCCTGAGAAGAACTCACCTGTGAGAAATTCAAAAGAGGTGGATCCTAATTATTCAGATGGCAATAGTGACAAAGAATATTCTTACGAAGAAGACTATCAGAAGAAAATTGAAGCTCACACTACTTCAAGGTTGTTCTCTGCTATTGGGTAGCTGAAACTTGATTAACACATTTTTCCTTTTTGTTTGTTTTTTTTTTTTTTTTTTTTGGCCTTTTGTGAGAGCTGACAAATGTGTACTCGCTCTCGTTAATTTGGGCACACACAAAAATATTTTCTATTTTTGCTATGTAATTACCATTAATGGCAGATAGCATGTTTAACTGATATTAGATAGGATAGGCACACGTGGGTTTGTTCTCATTTTACTTGTTAGGTTCAGGCGGTCTCTCTATTTTGATCTTAAGATGCTGGTAATTTACTGTAGTATGATTTTGCTGTTATGCGAAATTTCTTTGTTTTCAATATTGAGGGAAATTTTTTGTGGCCATTTTTGTGCAGGTCAACTTCAACCGTCTCATCAGGGAAGGATCTTCTTTCCCGTAAAGGTTCATACAGGCATGAAGAATGGCACTCTGATTTACTTGGCTGTTGTTCAGAACCTTATCTCTGTATGTCATTTTCCCCTCGGTTTAATCCTATTATGAGTGTACCATTATCTATGTGCATCCTTATATTGAACATGCAAACATATAATAGTTGGTTCATTCATGTGTTTCAGGGGCCACTTTATTTGTGTTCATTTCTAGGCTCATAGAGGTCTTGATGTTAATATTAGACTGCCTAAATTATCTACTCTGTGAGTTCAATGAGTTTCCGTTGGTGTTATTTATTGATAAAAGTTTACGGGCCAATTAGTTAGTTCAAACGTGGTATCTGAGTCCCTTGACTGACATGCTAGCATAATAGACTAGCTTAACCCATCACTTATTTGTCTTAAGTGAGCATGGTATGTTTTGTTGTCTGGCTTTATTCCTGGGAAGTACTGCTGTTCCATAATACAATCACTCTACAGTAGGATATATTATACGAGATTATCATAATATAGGTTGAAATGGTTCTTCTGTTGTACTCTTGCAATGCATTAAACTTTCAGATCTTTTTTCCCCATGCATATTGTACATTTTTTCTCAACATGTTTGTGTCTCGAAGTAAATTATAGAATATGAACTTTCATCAAAATATGCTGGCCGTGCCATGTATTGGTGCTGCAGTATAAAATATACATATCACATGTGCTTGATTTAATTTCTATGCTGCTTCACATTTTGCAGGTATAAAAACTTGCTTCTGCCCTTGTGGTACATTTTCAAAGATTGCTAGTGTGGCAGCCGATCGGCACATATGTGAGTAGCTCTTTTTCCATGTCTTTCCAACCCTTCTGTTTTTGAATATGAATAGTAGCTCAGAACTTTTTTTTTTTGGTACTGGAGTAGCTCAGAACTTTGAGTTCATATAAACATTCCTTTTGGTATCTCATCTAGCATCAGTGCTGACATGTGATCTACCTTAAATGCACAGATGTTATTACAGAGTTTCTGTCATATCTTATAGATTTTGAAAATGAATAGGTGCATTTGTGACTCCAGTGTAGTCCTGATCTTTAGCTATAGCCTTTACATTTCAATAGCAGACTAACAGCACTTCTAATGAACAGCACCCGCAGAAGCATGTAATGAACTGATGGCATATTCATTGATATTGTCATGTTGTTGCTATACTTGCTGCATCAGAAGAAAGCTTCGTAAAATGTTGAACATCACGGTAACTACTTGCACATTCCTTTGTTTCTCATGTCTCCTCTTGCATGGGGCTTGCCGAGAATGTATGGGTTGCTTGTTTTATCCGACGTTAACTGTTCATTGTGGCTTGCTGATATTGACACTCTTTTTGTCAGGGAGGGTTTGTTGATGATTTCTTGTCACATTTGATGTGCTGCTGCTGTGCCCTTGTCCAAGAATGGCGGGAAGTAGAAATCCGCGGGGTCTGTGGTACGTCTGCCATAATTAGGTCTATTTTCTTGAAAATATTTTCTCTTGGGTAGAAGCTGTATGGACAAAACCTAAGTGAATTTGGAAGAAAACTACAGAGAAGCGAAATGCTGCATCATTTTCTCAACATGAATTTGTTTCATGATGATGTAAAACTTGATTGCAGGCCCTGAGAAGACAAAGATAAGCCCACCTCCCTCTCAATGCATGGAATTCTAGGGTGATGAAATATCAGAAAGGGTTGGGTCTGTGTTTGAAGATTCTAATACCTTAAATGCGTTCTATACAGAGGTGATGATGAATTATTGTTATTCCTTATGCTCTGAAATTGTACTGGGCCTTCTTAATTCACCTTCACGTATAAAGCAGATTCTATATCATAGACCAACTTTTTAACGAAAATAGTGTTGTGGGCAGCATGCATAGGTTGATTTTTATTTTGGGTGTCCCAAAATACTTGGTATGTTGCTGGTTTTAGTGGTTCTTTTATAGGTCTGCCGTTATCACCATGATCCCATACTTCCTTTCTTTGAAAATGCACTATGCTCTTGCAACACCAGAGGTCCCCTTTCAAACATGATCTTATAGCCACATTACTTTTGCTTCTATTTAGGAAAGTTGAAGTTAGATTTAATTGAAATTAATTGAATTTTGTTAATATAAACAAAGTTATTATTATAATGATTGATGGTTGTCAATCCAATCAAAAATAAATTTCTCCTACTTCAAATAATACGAGTACATTGCAAATAGCGTCGAATTCATAGGGAACGACGGATCTACTTCTTTTAAGAAAAATAAAAATGTGGGATTGAGAAATAATCTACGGTTAACAAAAATAAATAAATTCATGAAATTAATTAGAGCAAGAAAATTAACTAATATCAATTAAATAAATGAAATGTCAATGAGAATAACATCTAGTCAAATGAATTATATTCATCTTGATTTTGTTTGACTGATTATTGATCTATCTAAAGATTTCAATATGGTTATAGTCGCTTAACGAACGCTGAACAATCAATCTTTCTTTACTTCATTGATAATTAAGAGAAACTCTTTAATTATTTCTCTAATCAAAAGACAATGCTAGAAAAGCTCTTAGGGTTTAAAGTTTTACTAGCATTAAGATATAGAGAGACCTAATTCTAAATAACAAACACATAATGGGATTACTGAGATTAGATTATTTAACTCCATAACGTAGAACCATTTATCACTTCATTAAAACTAACAAATAATTATAGATTTATTGTTTTAATTAATTGTAAATTATTCTAAAACTTTTAAATATGATCCTATTCAATAAATCTTAAAAAAATTATGATTCATAAAATATAAGAATTAAATAAATACTTATAATTTATTAAATTAATATATCCCAAAAAATCCCTTAATTATTGAAAATTAAGATTTCTGTAAACCTTTGACTAATGGAAGTCCTACGGCGGCAGCCTTTCCGGTGTGTTTTTGTGTGTCTCTAAAGTAAAGAAAACAAGGAATATATATACCTACACAAGGGGGAGGCGGCCGCAACCCTAAAACAAAGGTAAAAATTCAGTTTCCTTAATTTTACCTTTGGCAAAATTATTCGAACCGCTTCCCAAAATAAAATAAAACTTCCTAAGGGATAAATCCTAACAACTTCAGACAAAAGAAAATTTCTAATTAAAATACTATGACTTTTATAATTCTTCAAAATTTCACATTCATAAATATAAGGAATGAAGTAAAAATCTTCAAAAAGAAATCTTGTATTGCTCCTTGGATTCGGTGCGTCCACGTGCTAATAAGAGATCAATGCTGTTCAATTTCCATCCTTATATAATTACTCCATTTAAGTTTCTTTCATGCATCCCTTCCGATAAATTTAACACATAAATCATCACAATTAGTGTAATATTTTTTTAAAATAATGTTAAAATCAATTATAAATACTATATTTATTTTATTCCTATCAACGATGATAATATAATGTGAGATTCATGGCATGAGATCTGATGGGGTAGATGAATGACATGATGTCCTACAAAGGGATAGCAATTGCCCGATGTACCGGGGCAATTCTCTGATGTCCTACAAAGGGATGCCCGTTGGATTGTACGTGAATAATTATATAAAAATTATGTGATAATAATTTCTATCTTTGTTCCACAATCACATGTAGCATCCTATTATCTAGAGAGAAAAAATATATAGATCAGGAAGGCCAATCACATAGCTTTCAACAGTAATTAATTATTATGGATTCAGTTATCACTTATCTAGTAATTTTTTAATAATTTAATATGAGATTTTGAATATATTTATAAATGATGATTTTTATTGAAGATTTATTTTCGAACAATGCCACCTTGGTACCACCCATAGCAATATTGGCCAAACAAGTAGAGAATCCGAGAGGTAACCGGGCAAACATTTTATGCTTCCATCCTACAACATATGACCTCCAATGAATCCCTCTTCCTCATGCTCTCTTTTGTCATCAGTGAAATATATGCAAGCTCTTGAGCATGCGCCCATCTTAGTCTGCCACCGGTTGAATCCAACTTGCGTCGTTGATACAAACATTTTGAACCATCGACCGGACGCGACCCGAATATCAATCCTTCTAAAATTTCTTTCCTTTTTTTTTTTTTATTTTTTAATTTTTACTAGGTTTGCTTCCCTACTCTACGCGCTGGCCATGGTTGATGAAAAAAAATATTACTATAATTTTTATGAAATAAATATTACGTGGAGGAGAATTATTGACCTTTGATTCTGTAAATAGAGTAATTATATTTAAAGACAAAAAATAATTTAAATGTAAGTAACGTCGAACGTTACTATTATTAAATTAATTTATGAATATATTTAACTTTATTATAATTTTAAGATTTTAATCTTTTAATAAGAGGAAATACGAAAATTTTGTCATAAATATTTTATCAGATAATTAAATTTATTTATAGATAAAAAGAAATATGTGTTTACTAAATGCAATCTTTGAAAGCACACGAATAAACAATGACAAAAAACTGAGACAAAAAAAAAAAAAATAGAATCTATTATCCCGGAAGATCACGTAATTATAACAAAACCAGTTGAATAAGAGTAAAATAGTAAAAGTAGTTAACTAAATGCAGGAAAAAGGAGGTAAGAAAATGTGAAAGCAATGAATCCATAAAATCTAAGGGCCAAAATACTTACAAGACAACGTAGTACATGGATAAACAGAAGTTCCCCAACAAAGAACATATAATCACAAAAAAAACCAATCGAAAAAATTCACCATAAGTAAGACCCTTGACTCTTTTAAGAAAATTAGATATCGATCAGAATATCACAAATTATCTTGTAAAACGAATTTATATGATTTTTACTATTAAAAAGTAAATAAATTATTTTTATAATATGAATCAAATTATAAAATATGTCATTTTAATTGAATGTAACACATAAGAGATCGTATACGTCTATTTTATTAAATAATTTTTCTCAATTCAAGCTTTCTTTGAGAAAAGTATTTTATTTGGATACATTTTGAGAGTATTTATAGTTTGTAAGTAGTTTTTAGATAAATT
Source organism: Dillenia suffruticosa (assembly GCA_033439265.1). Lineage (NCBI taxonomy): Eukaryota > Viridiplantae > Streptophyta > Magnoliopsida > Dilleniales > Dilleniaceae > Dillenia > Dillenia suffruticosa. The sequence continues at coordinate 525,861 of JAVTVX010000012.1, read as the reverse complement.
TTTAAAATTTCTATTTAAATAGTTTTTAGTTACTATTGCGAAATAAAAAATATGAGTAGAATAAAATATAAGTTATCAAATTTATGAAAAAATATAAATAATTGAGAGTCTATTTATCAAAATTTTAGAATCCACCAAAAAAAACTTTCGGTAGCTCTCAAATAAATATTTTCGGTAGCCAATTAACAATAAGGGATAGCATATTTTCTTTCTACAAGGCACCATAATACATTGATGGACAAAAGTGCCCCCCAACAAAAAACACATAATTACAAAAAAATTAACCGAAAAAGTTTCATGTAGATAGGACCTCTTGGCTCTTTTAAGAAAGTTAGATTTTTTATTTTTTATTTTTCCTAATGTTTTTCTTACCAACACACTCTTAGGTTTTTTTTTTTTTTTTTTAATGTTTTTCATGATCCGGTTCAATAAATTGAAAACTGAATCAAAAAATTATAATTCTATTCGATTTGAACTAAATTTTTTTTAAGAAAAAAACCAAGCCAAATCAAAATTTTCAATTTGGTTTGATTTGATTTGTCGATTTAATCCAAACCCCTTACGGTTTTAGTCATGCTTAAGAATACACGATAGGAATTAATTACAATGAACTGACCAAAAAGTTTGTGAGTTTTTCTCAAATTGCTTTGTATATTTGCAATGCCTGTTGTGAATATGCTTCGTGTCGAAGGAACAGCTTGAAATGAGATTATTTCCTTTCCTAAAACGGAAACCAAATTATATAAAAGGGAAGCTCTATTTTAATCTATACAAGGGTATCTTTATGTTCAAATAATTGAAAATAGATAGTTAGCCAAATGGGTAAAAATGTTAGATCACTTAATTAATTTTAGGTTCAAAATTTGTAAAAAAAAATTATATTGGAACAACTATCTCTTAAAATTGGGTTGATAAGTGTTTGAATCGAATTAATTGGAATATGATTTCGGATACTCATCGATATAGTATAAAAAAAATAATTGAAAATTTGTTTAGGATTCATTATTTTCAGGAGTAGGGTAATTTTATTAAAAGATTAAATAATGGTCACATTGGTGATAAGCTCACCCCATAAACCCAATTAAATATTTAATAATAAAATATAATTATTCTTTTTGCTTCTATTTCAATTAGACATCCGGAAATATCTCATGTGACTAAATTTATCATATTTTTAAAACATCTTAAAATATTTAAAAGTTATAAACTTAAAATATTACAATAACAACGATATAAAGTTTAATCTCAACGATTTGGATTCGATCATTTGAAAGATAAATATGAGTTTTAAAATTTTAAAAAATAAAAATAAAATAATAAATAGAAGAGAAAAAAGAAAAAAATTTAATAATAATAATAATAATAATAAAATGAATAGATAAAAAATAAAAGATTTAATTTGTGTGAATTTTTGTATATAATTCATTCTTATCCAATATAATTATAGGAATGCAATGACAAAAGCACCCAACAAAATTCTTGGGCAATTTAAAAAATAAAAAGATAAGTGATCAATATCGGGCAAAAGAGCACAAAAGTCAAAACACCGAAAAAGCACCAAATGCATTCTTGGAATGCAATGACAAAAACACCCCAACAAAGAACAAACAATCACAACAAAACCGACAAAAAAAACATTCACCGTAGATAGTACCCTTGGCTCTTTTAGGAAAGTTAGATTTTTATCTAGAATGGACCACAATTCCCTAGCATATCATCCCTCTCCGATTTTAGGGTTTGTTTTTGCAGAGAAAAGATGTCGAAGAAGATGATAACGTTGAAGAGTTCCGACGGAGAGACATTCGAGGTCGAGGAGTCTGTGGCTTTGGAGTCACAGACGATCAAGCACATGATCGAGGACGATTGTGCCGACAATGGTATTCCTCTGCCGAACGTCACTAGCAAGATATTGTCCAAGGTGATTGAGTACTGCAAGAAGCATGTCGAGAACAACGAGAAAAGCAGTGAGGAACGCGCTTCTGAGGAAGATCTCAAGACCTGGGATGCTGAGTTTGTTAAGGTTGATCAGGTTACTCTCTTCGATCTCATTCTTGTAAGTTTCTCTTCTCCCTCTCTCTGAGGTTTTGTTTATTTTGCCGATTTTTATTGTAATGCGTTTTAGGGTTTTGTGTTTTTTTTGTTAAGGCTTGTCCTGCGACTTGGGTTTCAAATTTAGGGCTTTTAATGTTTATTTTTTGGTTATCGTGTGGATTTTACCGTTCCAATGTACGGGTTTTTGTCTTCCTTTTTAATATTTATTGTATGGCTTAATTTGTGGTTTATTATGCGGATTTTTGTTCTGAGGTGTTTGGGTTTTAGGGTTTTATGTTGTTCTTTGTTCAGGCTTGTCATGCGATTTGGGTTTCAAATTTAGGGCTTTTGATCTTTATTTTCTGGTTTGTTTTGTGGATTTTTTCTGTTCTAATGTGCAGGATTTTGTTTTCCTTTTTCTGACTTTTCGTGTGCTTAGGGTTTGACATTCACTCTTCGTTTCTTTTTAATGTTTATTCTATGGTTTATTATGTAAATTTCTGCTCTAATGTGTTTTTAGGGTTCTGTGTTCGTTTGTCAATCTCGCTGTTGCAAATGCGAATTTGCATATACTTTGTACTTGTTTTTCATTTTTCTGTTGACTGGAAAACTGTAATAAAGGTTGCCTGCAAAGTTCTTCTCAAATCGTTCTGGTCAGACATTGTCTTGTATTTCTAGATTGTGGCATAGACTTGTTGAGTTTCTTCTCAAATCGTTCTAGTCATACATTGTCTTGTATTTCTAGATTGTGGCATACACTTGTTGAGATTATTCATTGAACCCAAAGGGTGGTGCTATGCTCTTACATTCAGGGACAACATCTTATTTAGCAATCGATACACAAGGGTCCTGTGCTATTTCCTGTTTAGAAATTGAAACCAAAGTGTTGCGTGCTATGCCCTTACATTCGGGGCAAAACATGAAACTTTCATCAGGGCAAAAAGCAACATACATTTGGGGTTAAAATTTCAGTTGGCAGGGTTTATAATTCCTACTGGGGCAAACAACATGTAGAGTTATAATTTTCAAATTATGTACTTATTTTCTGTGTCTCTTTGCCCTTGCCTACATTGGCATGGTAGGATTCTTATTTGTCTTGATTTGTAGTGTATTTGATGTTTTGCCAGTGGCTGGTAAGTTTTAGACTCAAATTTCAATGGTCATAGTTTCATGTCAAAAACTAATTTGTAAAGCGAAAGGTCTTGCGAGCTTGAAAAGTTATGCGGTCTTTTTATTTTTTTTGGTTTTCTAGTTAAGTAGCTTCTACATGATTAAGGGGAACAAGTTTTTCCTTCTATTCACAGTGAGGTTAGATTGCTGGTTTTCATTTTTGGAATTCTAATTTGGGTTCTTGAAATTGTTTTCTTTGGGTTAAGTTAGGCTGCATCTCCTTCATGCCAAATGCAGTTTTCTGTTATTTGAGGTCACTGACGTTGATGGTCAATTCAAATTGTAGGCTGCTAATTATCTGAATATCAAGAGCCTCTTGGACCTAACCTGCCAGACTGTGGCTGACATGATCAAAGGAAAGACCCCCGAGGAGATAAGGAAGACCTTCGGCATCAAGAATGATTTCACCCCCGAGGAAGAAGAGGAGGTCCGTCGGGAGAACCAGTGGGCCTTTGAATGAGGAAACTGTGCAACTTCTCATATTGTGTGAAGAACCTAAATTGAACATAAAAGTGAGTGGAGGGGCTTCACTTGGGGGTTATTGTAAACATTCTGTGCGGGGTTGTGGTTAAGACATCTGACTGCCTGTCCTTTTGATGACATTCAATTGGTTCTGTTTATTGTGTTCCTTTGATTGTTCTATATTGGTTGTGCTGTCGTTGGTATTATGGTTTAGTTTTTATTTGACATTGTAGCCTGCTCAGCATTTGGTATATCTGTTTTGCTGGTTCTAAATAGCGACTACTCTCGTAGGTCCAGTGCTTCGTGCTTGTTGTATGTGGTAAGATTTGCTTCCTTTTTACCTTTGTCTTACCTAAATTTGAATGTTCTATGAGAAAGTTGTGGTGAGTGTTCTGTTTATGGTTTCTATGTGTGTGCTCAAGCTTGATCTTGGTACTCTGTTATGGCATTCTGCTAATGGTGCCTATTCTATTGACTACCAAGTGGAAGTATTAGGGTTAGGTAAAGTGTTTTTCTTTTTTGGCATTGCATAATAATATACACATCTTTCTTCATTGTTTTGTTGCATAGGGAGTTTGGATTAATTTATGCTGCGGCTTAAAACCTTGCTACTTTTTTAGATGGGGATGGAACTTTCTCATTTGAAAGCCTTTGTGTGCATGGAACCCATCGGAATATGAAACTATTAGGTTTACTCCTTTGCATAATGAAAGGAATATAGGTCATATAATTGTTGAAGATGGAAATCTGAACCTGGATGTTTTACGAGGCAAAGCAATGATAAGATGTTTATAACTGGCATGATGGCCCCCCCATTCCCTTCTCTTCTTTGTGTTCCTTTTACATTTGTAATTATTTTATTTTATTTTATTTTGGTTTTTGTTTTCATTGTGTTTTCTTTTCTCGTACTTGGAAAAAGAAAAAAAAAAGGAACTGCTTGGGAAAGTTAATTGTATTTTTTAATATAATCATAATTTTTTACAGAGATTTTTTTTTTTTTTTTGTAAAATTTTATATTGTTAGTTGTAATTATGTATTTTAATTAGAAAAGTTTTCTCCCTTGGTTGTGTCACTTTAATTTTTCTACTTTATATTTTATTTTTTTAAAATTCTGCTTCATCCTTCGCTTAAGAACAAAGGAAGTATTGATTATCTCTTCTTTTCCGACTTTGCTTTTGTTTAGAATAATGGAGTGAGATGGGTTCAAGGCTTGGAAATAGTTTTTCTGTAAAAAAAATGTATATATACGTCCTTCCTCTCTTTATTCTTGTATTAAGTCGGGGAGGATTTTGTACACCGGTGAGAAAAAGTGAATAATGGAGTGAGATAGGAAATTATTGGTATGTGATTTAGAAAAGTGATAGAAAGGGTATATAGTCAATTACAATTATTTATTTATTTTTACCAATTTTTGTACTTGAAAAGTATTTTAATAAGACTTTTAGTAGAAAAAATTTAAAATATATATGTAAAGTCTGTCTATTTGATTTTTGACTTATTTAGTCTTTCTGATATAACTCTTAAAAAGGGAATGGTTAACGACTACTTAATGATAAAGGAAGAATGAGAAAGGATATGACGTGTGGAGAGAATTTTTATATTTATATTCGAAGAAATAACTAAGATATTTAGTATTTAAAAAAGCTTAAAGAAATCTCTTCTACTTCATTGGTACCAAAAAAAACATCACGGTGTTATGAAATCCAAAAAATATATATATAATTTGAACTTGCATATAATTGAATGGGGGGAAATTTTTAATAACAATAGATAAGTTGAAACCAATTCTGGGATCCTGAAGTTCCTCAGAATTTGGAAACATAAAGTCATGGTTGAACAATTGAGTTGTGACTTGTTTATCCATATTTTCGATTACAACCACACCTAATTTCGTTCTCTCTCTCTCTCTCTCTCTGAAACAAACCTCATTACCAACAGATATTGAGAGAGAGAGAGAGAGAGATTCATAGGAAGAACTTTGGTAGGTCTCATAAACCAGTTGTAATGCATAGGATGCATGTTCCATATTACTAAGCTAATTATTTAGGTCCCATCCATTAGCGGCCCTAAACGGGGACATGCAACGCCAATGGAAGAAATTTCATCAGGATGTAATCCTTCTCTATTTATATTGATTCCATCCACCATTTGAACAAACAAGGAAAGCCCCTCATCCGGTTTACCATGGATGCAATGCCCTAGAATCATTGTATTCCAGCAAACTAAATTTCTCTGTGTCATCCTATCAAAAACAATTTGTGCAACATCAACCCGTTGGCACTTGCTATACATGTCAATTAAAGCAGTTTGCAGTATGACGCTCAACTTCAAAAACATCTTTAGAAGAAATGCATGAACTGATCTCCCTTCTCTCAATCTGGCAGACCGACCACAACGAGCAATCACACTTACCATTGTGGTATCATTTGGCCTCAAACCAATACCATTCATTTTCCTGAAAAGCTTCGATCCACAACCTGGATTGTTAGCCTTCAAATACCCACCAATCATGATATTCCACATAATCACATTTCTCTCAGCCATTTCATCAAATAAGGTATGAACAACACCCATTTCATCACTTTTCACATATGCATCAACAATTGAATTCAATGATGCAAAATCTATCTCCAACATTTCATCAAACACTTTCCTAGCAAACACAACATTGACACAACAACCGGACATATGAATCAGAGAATTCTGCACAAACAACACATCATCAAAACCATGTTTTATCACCAACACATGACTCTTTTCTCCCAATTTAACACGACCCCATTTCGCACACGAACCAAAAAGAGGAACAAAGGTGAAACTACAGGAGAAAATCCATTTTTCACCATTTCATAATAGAAAACCACTGCCTGATCAGGCACATCACTGTTAGAGTAAGCTTTGATCAGAGTGTTGACACAAAACCTACCTGCAAATTCAATGCACTTAAAATTTAAGACTGTGTGGTCAATGTTGTCAAAGGTGGAAAAAGCTTTTAAAAGGTTGATGACTTGAAGTAGGTCTTTGAACAGACCTGAAGTAATGAACTGGGTTTGAATCTAATAGAGGTATTTCGAAGTTTGACATCTTGGAGGAATACTTTGAAGGGTATTTTTGGGAGGTGTTTGATTGTGAGAAGAAGAAAGAGAAGAGAATGAAAATGAAAATGAGGATAATGGATCAGAAAAAGCGGTTCTGATTTTAAAGATGGCGCGAATGGAGACTCTTGATCTTAGCCAAAAGGCCAAGAAAGGCATGCGAATGGAGACTCTTGCCATTCATCTGTAACATGTATTTTGTTCTAAATTTGGTCTCGCTCGCTCGCTCTCGCTTTCGCTCTCTCTCTCTGTCTCTCTCTCTCGAGCCATCCTTCGAGTTAAAACGAGGTCGTTTTCCATTATGTATTTTGGGTACAACGCGAGGGAAAACAAACACAGCAACAGGAAGGAGAAACTGCAGAACAGACGCAACAACAAAGACCCACCACAGACTAGGCGTAGTAGGAGACACACTACATCCTTCTGGCGGGATCTCTGCCTCTGGTTGCCTAGCAAAAAGGGCGAAACGGCCACGCGAAAAGGCGGGGAGACGCAAAAAAAGCGGAACGACCACACAAAAGCTTGTTGCCTATCAAAAAAAAAAAAAAACCCTAGTTGTGTGAAGTTGAGGCATTTGAGTTGTAAATGGTGAGAATAAGCAGGGTTCTATTGAAAGATGCGGGTGGGGTTTTCGACAAGAAGCTCTTAGACTTCTTAGTTTGCCCTCTATCTAAACAACCCTTAAGGTTCTCACTCTCTCACACACTCTCTCTCTCTGTCTCTCTCTCTCTCCCCCTCCCCCTCTCTCTACAAATATGTTTGTTTCTTAATTGTTTTATTTGGGGGCGGGGTTGCTGCAGGCTATGTGAGAAGACCAATTCTCTGATCAGTGATGCCATTGGAGTGTCATATCCTGTAAGTTTTGATTTTGATTTTTTTTTCTTTTGCATCTTTTCTTCATGCCTTCAAATTTCAAAATCCAGTCTTTTTGGGAATTTTTGTAATATTGCTGAGAATGTTTTGTTCCATTCGATTTTCCTAACGTGGGGCTGGTAATCTAAATTGGCTTAACATTAGTTAAGTCAGACATTTCTTCATACGAGTTTGATGCTTTAACTGCTAGCTAGGATAGCTTGCCTTGTGAGTTTTGGTTGGCCAATGTAGGGGGGGATCATAAATTCCTGTACGAAGACTCCTCCTCGTGCATTTTCATTATTGGCAGTAGATGCATTTTTCTTCATGTCATCAAAATTTCAAAATTTAGTCTCATTCGGAATTTTTGTGATTTTTTCCGAGAATATTCCGTTCCTTTTGATTTCACTGTGAAAAGTTTTAAAGGAAAGGGTTGCAGAAAGCAAAAACAAAAAAGAAGAACTTTTGGTTTCTGATTTTCTTTTCTTCACACTGAAAAAGAATACAATAGCTGTGTATATATACAAAATGCAAGAAAGAAAGAGAAAGGAAGGGAATAAAAAATATTCTAACTTCCTAACAATATGCAGCAAAAAGAAATGAAAATGAGTTAAAGAATCCTAACTTCATAACAATATACTCTACCATTATCGGATGTGTACTACCCATCTCCTCCATTTCCTTCTTTGACTTCAGAAATAGAATATTCTTCTTCTTTATGCTTCAATATCCCCTCGCAAGATGGAGCGTAAATGTCAATTATGCCCATCTTGAGTAAATGTGAATGAAAGACAAAAGAAGTGAGACACTTACTGAAGATATCTGCAAGTTGTCTTTGGGTTGGAACATGTGCTGTGTGAATGAGTCCGGCTTGGAGATGATCATGAACAGGATGACAATCTATTTCTATATGCTTTGTGCGTTTGTGAAAAACTAGATTGGCAGCAATGTGAAGTGCTGCTTGATTGTCACAATAGAGAAGAGATGCTTGAGGGTGAGCAACCTGCAGATCAGCAAGAATATAACGCAGCCAAGTTAACTCTGCACATGTATGTGCCATAGCCCTATACTCTACTTCTGCTGGGGATCTGGACACTACTTGTTGCTTCTTTGATTTCCATGAAATCAATGAAGACCCTAAGAATGTGCAGAAGCTAGTTATGGATTTTCGAGTATCTGGGCAGGATGCCCAATCTGAGTCACAGAAAGCACGTAGTTGCAATTGTGAGGTGCTGGACAGCAATAGTCCTTGACCAGGTGACGCACGAAGACACCTGAGAATCTGATGTACTGCAGACATATGAAGGTCAGTTGATCTGTCCACATACTGACTTAGAAGATGCACTGCACGCGTGATGTCAGGGTGTGTAACTGTGAGGTATAAAAGCTTCCCAATCAGGCGCCTGTAAGGGATAGGACCAGATAGGAAAGTGCCAGAATTTCTATCAAGTTTAGTGTTTGGATCAAGTGGCAATTTGAGAGGTTTTGCTCCAAGTAGTCCAAAATCTGCAAGAATATCTAGTGCATACTTTCTTTGAGAGAGGTGAATTCCTTTGTTCGATCTTGCCACTTCAACTTCAAGAAAATCGAAGAATTCCTAGATCTTTGATCTTGAATTTACTCTGCAAAAAGGCCTTCGTTTCTGTTATTGTTTGAGTACAATTACTTGCTATCATAATGTCATCCACATATACCAAGAGAGTTATGAAAGAAGTCCCAGTTTTCTTGGTAAACAGGCTGTAATCAGCATTTGACTGAACAAAGCCAAAATCCAGAAGTGAAGAAGAAAATTTTGCATACCATTGACGTGAAGCTTGCTTCAATCCATATAAACTTTTTATCAATTTGCACACTTGATTTGGTCCCCCTCTTGTAAAACCTGGAGGCTTCCGCATATAGATTTCCTCTTTCAAATCACCATGTAGAAAAGCATTGTTCACATCATATTGATAGATAAACCAGTCATCAATTGCAGCAATAGATAAAATGCAGCGTATTGTCACCATCTTTGCCATTGGAGAGAAAGTTTCAGTGTAATCTATCCCTTCTTGTTGTACATATCCTTTCGCCGCTAAACGTGCTTTATATCTCTCCATTGTACCATCTGATTTATTTTTGATTTTGTTCACATACTTGCAGTCAATGGGCTCCTTTCCTGGAGGTAAATCAGTAATAATCCAAGTCCCATTTTGTTCAAGTGCTTGCAATTCTTCTTCCAATGCTTGGCACCATTTTTAGTCTTTCACAGCTTGAATATAAGATGTGGGTTCAAGACGAGAAGATATGGCGGTTGAGAAAGAAAAATAACTAGGTGATAATCTATGATAAGACAAAGAGGCTGCCAAAGGATAAGGCTTACTTGGTGTAAAGGAAACCACCTTGGAATCGATGGATGGTGGAGAAGCAAGAACTGCTTGTTGACAATGGTAATCTCTCAAGTATTGGGGGGCTGTCCTAATTCTAGTTGAACTATGGAGTGGAATTTGTTCTGGTTGTGGCTGGCTCACTATGTTATCAGGAGAAGTATTAGTATTGGGATTAGAAAAAGTTGGTTCTGATGCTGAAGGAGGACTGATAAGAGAAATATTGTATGCATCAATGTTGTTCTCAGGTAAAGGAGAGACATTTAGAGAAGTTGGCATCAAATCAAAATGAAGCATGGAAACTTGATAAATAGGTATCTGCGAAGAATTGTCAACTAAGGGTTTGCTAAAATTTTGGTTCAAATGTGAAGTATGAAAGGGAAAAATTTGTTCATGAAAAATGAAATCTCTAGATATAAAAACTTGATTTGTTTTCATATTCAACAACTTGTATCCCTTTATCCCATAAGGATAACCTAGGAAAACACATGGTTGAGCTTTTGCATCAAATTTTTTTCAATCATAGGATAAAGTAGCAGCAAAACAAAAACATCCAAATACTTTCAAATGGGTGTATAAAGGTTTTGTTCTAAAAAGAATTTCATATAGGCTGCGGTTTTGCAAGAGAGGTCTTGGTATTCTATTTATTAGATACACTACAGTTAGTATACAGTCATTCCAATAAAGTAAAGGTAGATTTGCTTGAAATCTAAGAGCCCCGGCAACATTGAGAAGATGTTGATGCTTGCGTTCAACGACTCCATTTTGTTGTGGAGTAGCTACACAAGTTCTTTGATGAATTATTCCCTTCTTGTTAAAAAATTCTGTCATTTGAAATTCTAGACCATTGTCACTACAAATGATATTGATCTTTGTTGAGAATTCGGTTTCAATCAGATTGCAAAAGGCTTCTTAGCAAGATCTGGTTTCTGCTTTTGTTTTGAGTAAATAAACCCTAGTGGCACGGGTAAAGTCATCCACTATAGTTAGAAAGTACTTGGATGCATCATTTGTTGTTACTGGAAACGGGCCCTAGATGTCACAATGTATAAGATCAAAAGGAGAAGCTGTTTTATGCTCACAAGATTCAAAAGGTAATCTATGTAATCTAGACATTGGGCAGATAAAACAAGACATTCAATTAATATCAAAACATTGAGTTTTCACAAGTGGATCATCAATAAGTTCATTCTAGAATGGGAAACATGTCCTAAACGACAATGCCATAAATGAAATTTGGAATTGTTCTGACCAATGGAAGTGGCTGTAAATAAGTTTCTGACATCGAATTTAGAAGTCTATCTGATAGAGCTGAAGGTGCAACACTTGAGAGCTTGGGATGAAACAAGTCATGCCTTGCTTCACCCATCCCAATCATAGTCCAAGATGGAGGGTCTTGTATGTAACAATGGTCAGAAAAACAAACAAGACATCATGTGAGTGACTGTGCAATTTTCTTGGTTGGCAACAAATTAAAAGAGAAACTTGGCACACACAAAACATCAACAAGGACAATACGTTCGGTAAGCTTAACATTGCCTATATGAGTCACTGGCATTTCACTACCATAAGGAAGTTTAACTAAACAGGAAATTGAACGTGGGGTACTAGAAAAGAATGAGGTGTGACAGATCATTTGATCCATCGCACCTGTGTCAGTGACCCAAGGTATAACATTTTGAGCAATGTTTTGAGAAATATTAGTGGAAAGACAATGTTACCAACCATGTTAGAGAAAGTGCTAGCTGTCTTGATAGTGGGTTGTGCTTGGTTAACCGAATGTGTTGTTGTATTAGTGTTTTTGTTCTCTGACAAAGCTAGCAATTGTTGATATTGAATCTTAGTTAGAGCCATCTTTTCATCTGCTCCTTTTGACTCTATAACAACAACATTAGACTACCCAATGAGAGTATTGCTTTTGCCTTTTCCATACAACTTAGGGCCTGGGGGATAACCATGCAACTTGTAACATTTCTCTGCCAAGTGTCCCATCATATTACAATGAAAACATATTGGCAGTTCAGCATTTCCGGCCTTGAAGCATATCTCCGATGTGTGTCCACTAGCCTTGCAGAAGGGACAATATGGCCTATTTTGCTTAGCTGAAACATTGTGTTTGTAATTATTTCTACCATCCACATGACCCCTGCGTGTTGCAAGAGCCATAGATTCAACTACTGGTACATTAGTTCCAAGCTTATGCTGTATCCCTTGTTGTTGTATCATAGAGAAAACTTTGTTCATAGTTGGTAAGGGATCAAGCAACATTATCTGGTCTCTTGTGTTAGCATAGGACTCATATAAGCCCATGAGGAATTGTATTACACAATCCCATTGATACCTATCCAAGAGAACTTTCAATTTTCCACATCTACAATCTGGTATTGGATCATACATAGAAAGTTCATTCCACAACACTTCTAATTTTCCATAATAGACACTAACAGGGTCTTGTTCTTGTGTCAAACTTGCTAGCGTTCTTTTAAATTGAAAAATTCGTGGACCATTTTGTTGAGAATAACGGTCTAGCAATTCATTCCACACATTTCTAGCATTATCTAGGAAGGTTAAACTTGATTTCACAGTATTACTTTTAGAATTCTGGATCCAACAAACCACCAAATCATTGCAACACTCCCAGGCATCCAGTGGAGGATCTATTGGGTCGGTAGATCTTAGAAAGTCGCCATTGATGAACCCAATTTTGTTCCTAGCCCTTAGTGCCCATTGCATAGATCGTGACCAGGGGACATAATTCTCTATGGTGAGTGAGTCTACAACAAGAGTTACAGCTGGATTATCCCCATTATCCAGGCTATATGGGTTATTTAGGTCATTGAAATTCAAGAAACGAGAGTCTATTGGGTTGGTGTTTGGGTTGAAGGTAATGGAAGAAGCTGTTTCTGCTGTCATCAGGAATCAAACTGGCTCTTATACCATGAAAAGTTTTAAAGGAAAGGGTTGTAGAAAGCAAAAACTGAGGAGAAGAACTTTTGGGTTCTGATTTTCTTTTCTTCACACTGAAAAAGAATTCAATAGCTGTGTATATATACAAAGTACAAGAAAGAGAGAGAAAGGAAGGGAATAAAAAATATTCTAACTTCCTAACAATATGCAGCAAAAAGAAATGAAAACGAGTTAAAGAATCCTAACTTCGTAACAATATACTCCACCATTATCAGATGTGTACTACCCATTTCCCCCATTTCCTTCTTTGACTTCAAAAATAGAATATTCTTCTTCTTTATGCTTCAATACACTAAAGTAGAACTGGTAATCTAAGTAGGTTAATCTTAGTTGAGTTAGACAATGCTTCAAACGAATTTCAGGCTATAATTGCTCCCTAGAGGAGCAGGCCTTGTGACTTTTGGTTGGCCAATAAAATAGTTTAGCAGATATTCATGTCCAAGGACTCCTAGTGCATGTTTGTTTTGCTTATGGATCTTGATACATATTTTTTGTTTTTTGTTTTTTCTAATATTTGACAGATAGTGAATGGGATCCCGTGCCTTGTACCCAAGGATGGGAAGATACTTGACAGCGATGAGACATCGAGCCCTGATGGTGCTGCAGATTCATCAGTCACAAACAAGGAATGAACTATACTGCTTGATGTAAGCTGGTTTTTCTTGACTGATTGATTTGGCTTTCCTGCCATAACTTTGCAGTTTTCCTTTATTGCGAAAAAAATGCACTTGCTATCTGCATGAACAATAACCTGAGCTGAGCCTGACTGTAATACTTGCAATTCTTTGAATGGAAGTCCATGTTCTATTCTCTTTTTTGGGTTATTGGAGGATTCAGGTGTTGTGTATCTGAAACTTTGAATGGCATTTGTCTCATTTGTTGTGTCATTTGAAGCGAAAATGCTTCAGCTCCATTGTATCATAGTTGTGGTGAACTCGATACTGATTCAGGTGTTCAGTAATCATTCCAGGATCTGAAAGTAGACGGGATGCAAGATATCCTGTTTGAAGGGTTTTGTTGCAAAAGCACAAACACCTAATTCTTTTTCCTTTTCAGTTCTGCAAAGCATTCTGATTAGCTACCTTTTCTGTTCTACAATAATAAAAACTGGAAGGGGGCAACCGGGCATGGCTAGTATTTCTGGGCCACAACTACCCTTTTTCATGCAAACTTGTTATTATAACTCTTCTACTAAAATCACTGTAGGGCGATCATGGATCCTTTTTTTTTTGTTGTTGTCACGAGCATGAACGCCTCCCCCTATGGTGAAATGAAATTTTCGTTTGAGGCATAACTACTACTCTTAGTGCGAACCCATTATAACAGCCTCATAAACTGTCGTCGAGTCGAAATTGTTTATGGATTTTGGAATTATGTTTTAAAATGCATCTCTCTGAAGGGAAAAAAAAAAAAATTATATACAAATAAATTTTTAAAATTTTAACAGCAGCGCTGTCCTTTCCTTTCTTTTCACTGATTCATTCTTAATTAAAACATTATAATACAATAAATAAATAAATTATTAAACGATAATTTAACATAAAATACGTAAACAACCAACTAAGATGAAAGAACAGTTTGGAAAGAGAGTTTATGTTTGGACGAGATAAATTCCAATTACTACACTTTGAATAAACGTATTCACGTACAACATTTTCTATTAAATTGAGTTTATATGTGATATATGTTGAACTAATTGTTAGAGGGATGCAAATACAGGGGTAGATTAGTGAGTAGTTAATTAGGGAGTTAATACATTTTCATATTAGCTTAAAGTACACAATGAACTATGTTATATTCACTCGTAACATTTTGAGCTCTCTCTCTCTCTCTTTTTTTTTTAATATTATATCGATCGATATTTAAAATTATATTTTAATTAATTCGGTTTGAAACTATGAATTATATTATATTCACTCATAATACTTATACCGATCGAGAACAAATTTAAATACTTTTGATATATTTTCATATTTATTTAATTGAGTATAAACTTAAAATCTTGATATTATAAAATACGTGTCTTATTTAGCATTTATTTTAATGATTATTTTTGTGATTTTTTCCTATAGAAAAAATTAATATTAAGTGCTTTCGGGCTTTAGGAGATGAACAAAGTTAAAAGAAAAAAGAAAAAAGAAAAATATATATATACGAAATAAACCTAAAAATGGTATAGGAGTGAATTATTTGGCATACAATACAAACCAAAGGGAACACATCCTATGAATCACAGCCTCCTTTCCTTGAATTTTGCGGTTTGATTTGATGGAGACTTGTCCAGCTTCCATGCCCGATTTCCCCAACAACCACATCTTTGTCTTTCAATTTACCGGCAGGTGGCAGACATAATATACAATTCCAGATACGTCCATGAAAAGAAATAATTTAAAATAATTTAAATTTATTAATTTTATAATATGATTATCAAATTATAAATAATAAAATTCAAAATATTAAGATTTCAATTATTGTATATTATTTCGATAACCTTAAAATATTTTTTAACATATTTAAAAGCTTTTAAATTTTGAAATCAAAGCGACTTGAATTATTTTATCTTTGATATTTATATTATCTAAACATACTCATATTCAAAATCCCAAAGAGATAAAGTAAAGCGGCAAGTTGAAACCATGAACACGTTTTAAATAGGGACGTGTACAGATTCAGACAATTTTTTGACTTGTTTAGAGAGAGATCACATGTTAATTATGTGAGAGAACAACCACATCTATTAATCTTTTTTTTTTATATATATACTTAGTGTTAGCGTGTTGTACCCATAAGATATGGATTATAATTTTTCATTCTATAAATATTTGTTAGATGTATAATTATCTTAATATTTAAACTAAATTATTGTTCAAATAAATGAAAAATATGACATATATTAGCGACGAAAAAAAAAGATTAACCACTAGAGTTTTAAAAATAGCCAACAAATGAGATAAAAAAAGGATAACAAGTGGAGTAAAAAGGTAATACAAATAAAAGATTGACGATCCGTAGCACCAAAAACACAAAAGGAAAAAAATCTTTGTAAAAAAAGACAAAAAATTTAAGAGGAAAAAAATGATCAAAAATAAAAAGAGCAAAACACTGAATGAAAAAAAAAACTATGGTTTAAAAATAAAGAGATGACAATCCATGGAATAAAAAAGGGAGGAAAAACCTTTATTCAAACATGACGATGAATTCAAGTGAAAAAAAATATTGGGTAAAAAAAAAGAGTAAGGATTTGAATGGATAAGTGGAGTTAAAAAAAAGAAAAAAATTTATGTCTCAAAAAAGAAGGATTTTAAGGAAAAATAGAGAAAAAAAATAAAAAGAGGAAGTGTCTGAATGAAAAAAAAGGACCTAAATAAAAAAATAAAAAAAACTATAATCTAAAAATAAAAGGACGACTATCCGAGCGCATCATGGATAAGTGGGGTAAAAAAAGAGAAAAAAAACTATGTCAAAAAAACCGAAAAACTTAATTGAAAAAAAGGTAAAAAAATAAAAAAGAAAAAATCTGAACAAAAAAAAAGAGTTAAAAAAAAAGAAAGAATATGAACAAAAAAAAAAAAAAAAAAACTATGTTCAGCAAGTAGGGCTAAAAAAAATAAAAGGAAAAAACCCATTTAAAAAAATGAAAAAGCTAAGCGAAAAATAAAATCAGATAAAAAAAAAGAAAGAATTTGAATAAAAAGAATTGGATAAAAAAAAGGAAAATATTTGAATGAAAAAAAAAATAATTAAAAAAATAATTGAGGTCCCAGGAATATGGGACTATCATACTAAAAACGCTCTTTATTTTATAGTTAGATTACTTTGCTCAGCCACTTCTCCGATTCTGATCCTATCAGACTACTATTCTTCATTGTACAAACCAATGCTTTCAATTATAAACCTTCGGTTCCTTCTCTCTCTCTGTCTCTCTCTGTCTCTCTGTCTCTCCCCCCCCCCCCTTCACTTTCCAAGGACAGCTCAACACCTCACTCAAATGTTCAGCAACAACTAATGATAAAACCCACAATGAGTTTATGTCATTTCCAATTATTGAATATTTTTTAAATAGAAGTAAAAGGCCAACTATTAATCCTGTGCCACATTCAAGAGAGAGAGAGCTGGAAAATAAGATGTCCAAGTCTTCACATTCTGACCAGTCTCTATTAGACCCGAGAGAGAGAGAGAGAGAGAGAGTCAAGCGAAAGGTGAGAGAAGGAAAGAAAAGAAAAAATAATTGCAAATATTGAAACTAGGATGAGCAAAATTTGTGGTGCAAATATACTTTTTTTTAAGAGATAGCTATTTTTCGGTAATTCGTTTTTTATTTTTGTTTGACATTGTTATTTTCTCTAGTACTGTTGAATTAAGAGAAATGCTCACTTTGACAATTTTTTTGGAATAATCTTTATCTAATTTTATTTTATTTTTCTCTTGAGAGAGATCGGGGGAGGAGAAAGTTATAAAAAATACATGTGCAAACATCAATCAGTTTTTGACACTCGCATTATAATGCTCATGTCGAGGCATACAACCTTATCAAATTGTGCTTCAAAAGGAGGGCACCTCGTTTGTGGCCCGCATTGTTGTGAAGCCTGAGCTTTTGTGAGGAATCTAGAGGGAAGGGAAGGGACAGTGATTTTCCACCATGCACGATGAGCGTGTCATCGTGCCAAGGTAAACAAAAATAACAGCAGCCTCTGTCTCGCTCACCTGCGAGATTGTGTCCATTGTGCTGGGGACACGCACATACACACATTGATGTTGCGAAGACCAGGAGAAAACCTTTGTTTCCAGCAAAGACAGACAAAGATGTCTAATATGACCCACAAAAATGTTGCTGTTCTCCTAAATAAAGTAAAAAACTAGAGAAACGTGACAACAGAAGAAACGTAGCAACAGAATGGGCACGACCATGATGAACAACATTCCACCTAAAGCCTATGAAGAACAGTCTCAGAAACTGTTTTCCCAATGTCCTTCTCCCAAGTCCTAACTACAAGGCAGGCCAGCACTAGAGTTACATGGTCGGCGACCCAGTTTGCACATACACTCAATTTCATGAAAGCCTCGCAAGAGGTAAACTTTCCAGTCAAAAATATTACCAAGATGACTCCCCCAAAGCAACTTCGAATTCATGAGATCATAGGATATTCGATTAAAGCAAATCACTTGAGAAAAGTATGTTATCACTGTGGGGTTGTGATAACAGACTCATATTTAAGGACAGAAGCTTAGGGTTCAACCTCATTACATGGACAGGAAAATGTTCTTATGGATGCGCTCAAAGGGGTAGCAAAAATGATGCATCTCATTCCTTCCCAGCATGGCTGCAAGACCCCTCTAAGCTAACCTTTAGCACAAGTAAATGGCACTAAAACTATTGTAAGAGTTGGTTTTGCTCAAGTCGCCCATGTTCAAGTCTAGTTATAATGTAAGATGACCAGATGACATATCAAATGATCATGACCTAAGTAGAGCAACACCCCAAATTCCAGGAGGGATTCTATAGGAAAACTCATGAGCGAGCATGAGCATAAGCCAAACGTGCAGTACTTGTAACCCAATGCATGGAGCTGAAATACTAGCTCGTACACGAACAATGACCAGCAACATATCCATTTGACCTTGCTCACCATATCCATTTGACCTTGCTCACCATAACATACACGTACCATTTAGAGCAATTGAATATCAGAAAAAATAAACAATTATAAAAAAATAAATGAATAAAAAAATCACAAATCAGGCTTAGTTCAATAGTCAGGCCCCGGACAAGTTTCTCTGGCCCCAAATTAAGATTAAATAAGAAGAAAACCTTGTCCCATCTTAACCTCGAAAGTTGAAAAGGTTTACCCACAATCAGGGCTAGCTTTATGCAGTATCTCTTCAAATGGCCTTGAAGAAAGAAGCTATATATATGTATATGAGCATATAGCTCTAAGTATAACATATGTGACAAGAGAGAGGTGTCCCAAACAAGGAGAAACCAGAATGAGCAAGAATAGTACAGTACGAGGTGTATGTGCACCAACATCAGCAGTGGCAGTGTCTGCAGCAAGCATCCTGCTTTCTTTCCCTTCAGTGAGCAGTGACAAACCCCAGTAAAAGCTTTCCCTTCTTCAAGTTACACATTATGAGTTACCATCCAAAGAATGGATGCTGTCTGACCCCAAAGATCTCGAAAAACAAACTAAGGGGCTGCCGGGGAGGAAATGTATTCAAAATTCCCCAATTAGAGACATCAACCATGCCACCAACACGACCATGGAAAAATAGTAGCTTTGTTCCCCCCATACCATCTCACTCACATACATGCCACTAGCTCAGGAACTATTTTAACAGAAAAAAATTAAACTTTCTTTTCTCCTTTTTGGTCTTTCTTTTGGATTTTTTTTCTTTTTTTCTTTTTTTTTTTCATTTTTTTTTTTCTTTTTTCTTTTTTCTTTTTTCTTTTTTTAATTTTTAATTTTTTTTTAAGAAAAGTTTTTGTTCATTCTAAACTCCCATACAACTTTGTTCATCTATTGCCTCCCCTCTTCTGTTTTGTCATGCATGCCATGACAAGGCCTAATCTTCAAGAAAACACAAGATAATCGTTCAACTACCAGCGTTCACATACCTCTCACCACCTTTTTTTTCTTTTCCACAAGATAATAGATGCGCATTAGCACAATTCCCTCTTACTTGAATTTCTGGAAGAAGTCATCACAGAAGCTGCCCCAGCGACTTCACCAGTACCTTGACCATTAGGTGCCTGTGATTGGCCTTGCATATCCCCAGAGAAAGATTTACCTGAGATTGCCTCAGAATGAATATCTGCTTGACCACTTGAACTGCTAGGATTTGAAACCTTCTCCTCCAGTGCGACACTTTGAAGACGGGTCGCCAGCATCTCCTGACTAGACCACGAAGGTGAAGGTGCATCTGAAACAGTTGAAAATGAAGCAGGTGTTGGCATTACCCATCTCTTCCAATCATTGCGCCTCCTCACCTTATCACCCTGCAACACAAACCAAAGAAGGGTAACAATATAACTACCGATCAAGAGAAGCTAGATAGAATCTCCTAGGATCATAAGCACATTTTAGGCCAAGTTAAACTATCCAACAGAATAGCACTTTACCTGTACTTCCACGACAGATGAATATTGAATGGTATCCAGTATGAGGGGAATGCTATCAGTTAGCTGCATAACCTGCAAAAATGGCCAGGCAAATATTTCTTTCTGTCAGAAGCTTAAGATCTGGAACCGACAAAAATGTCCAACAATTAAACATACTTTGAATAAAGATGATAAGGGTGCAGGACCTGAAACAGCATAAAGCAATGAATATGGAGCGCATACCAGAAATCGGAATAATATAAATGAAAGCATGGCAGGGCAGCTAGTACTCACTACAACCAATAATATTGCACTTCATCTATATTTCTACAAATTCTCTCTCTCCTCTTTCTTCTCTTTTGCTAGTATGCATCAGTGTGTTTTGGGTGCACATAAAAAAGGAGTGACTGGTATAAATCTTTACATGATCTACCAAAGGAGCAATAGCTCTAAATGAAGATTGTAAAGAGTTCCAAACAAAACTACAATGCAGTTATTTAACAAAAAATTTCCGTAGACAAGTAGTTGTGTTACCACAATCAAGACAAAAAGTCCTCTCATTTAGCAAATGCTTCTTTACTGATCCTCTTTTCAATTGGTGCATGTGCAATGTGCAACAATTATTATAGCACCACATAATTTTGAATATGTATAACATTTTCTTCTACTAATATTAGCTAGAACCACAAGGGTATTTATTCTTTGTCCAACTAATTAAGAACTTAGGCTCTGTTCTGATTGCTGGATATAAGAGTATGTTATCAGCAAATAAATCATATCAGAAAAAGCAATGCTCAAAAAGATATACAACAAATTCTACATTTAATGATAGAAAATATTGAAAATATGGTGAAGAGATTCCCTTTTTTCTCCTTTTCTGAAGCAATATAGTTCAGACACTTTTCAAGTGACTATCCTACAAGGTTAATTACAATTCTTTCCTTAACCATAATTATGCACTTAACTTTCATACGAGTCTAGAGTTAAGAGGCAATACATCAAGAAAGTTGATGTATACATCAGAAATTAGGATTTTTAGTTTTTCTTAAAGAAAGCGGGGTTTCTGGTTAATAAATGATAGGATTAAGTATTTTGGATTTTCTAAACATCAACTCTACAATTTCTCTGGAAGAGTTGGGAGCCCTAGACCCTTACCCTAAATACAATCCTCTCACTTTCAGGTCCCATCTTCGTAATCTACATTTAAGTTTTGAAGTTCTAGCTCCTCCTTCTCCTCGTTGCTGAGCTGCCTGTGAATCTTAGACAAACACAAATCTCGATTCTATAGTTGAAATCAATGTCTTATCCCCTCCCTACCCTCGCCCCACAAAAAAGTAAAGAAAAACCAATCCAGTGAAATCCTCTCTGCCAAGCAATCATGTTTCATTTGTAGAAAACAAAGTTTCCCTGTCTACCTCACTTCACCTCTCTAACTCCCATCAGCACTTGTCAGAAGAATCCACTTTCAGGTACCAAACTTTTGACCCATTAATATATTTGTGGGGATTAGTTGTTTTTCTTCTTCACTTAGATTGGGAGTACGCAGGTATATTGTCCATTAAGACTACATAGACATGTTTTCTCTGTTGATCTCTCAAGCCAAATCAGTTGAGTATTTTAACAAGTATATCCAGTACCTTTTTTTCCTTACAGAATTGAGGTAAGTTTGGCTTGATTTTAGAGACAAAAATGCCTAAACCAGCTAATTTCTACCTACAGCCTCCCCTACATAGAGTTCAATAGATGGGAAAAATGTTAAAGAAAAAAACAAGCCTACTTAAACCACGTTCCTTTGCAAGTTATCAAACGTGAGAGACAATAACCAATCTTCTTTATAAGAGGTAGCAAGTAAAATATAGAGGCATCCCAACCCCATCTCCCCCCCCCCCCAAAAAAAAAAGGGAAAAAGATGGAAATTCTATATGCCTTAGGACATAAATAGCCAATGCATATTTGAAACTACATCTAAATTCAATCCTGGAAAGGTAAAACCTTTACCAACCCTGTATCTGATGAACAGCAAAAGCCTTTGACACTAAAATGTATGTTTGTTCTTCAGCATGTAAAACAACATGTTAGCCAGCAAATATATCTTTCTCTTTAGGACCCACTACAAAACTCCCAAAGATCCTACATATCATACATTGATCCTTGTTCTGCATCTCTCTTGGTTAGAACTCATATAGAATATAAGTCCAATGGTTCAGAACAATAAGAAAAATACCATAAACTCAACATCCCAGAACCAGACAATAGTAGCCAACCATCTTCTCAGTATTTTAGTCATCAACACTAATAAAACTAACAAACTAAGTAATAACAGTGCACCATATTTCAACCCACATCATCTCCAGATTTTGAATTACTAATTCCTATGGTACCACTTTTCAGCTATCTTTCACATATTGGACTTTATATAAATACCACTATCCAAGAAATTTTATCTTCTCTTAACTCCCTACAAGTTGGTATTCCTTTATAGGATGGAAAGGAAAAAAGCGAGGGTGAGGCATCCTCTACATTCATCGCCCAAAAGCCTAAAACTTTGCCCTCCGGAGTCTTCAATATGTGGCTCTTTTATAATCCTCTTGCCACAACACCTACCCCCTCTCATTTTACTTACTCCCTCTCAATTTATGACTACATTAATTTTAGATTCACGCCTGCACACCTACTTTAACCATAAGTAAACAAAAATTTGGGACACCTCTGAGCATCCAGAAGGTGGTACATTCCGCCAGTTTGGGTGCCAAGTATAAATACAATGAATCCCTCAGAAGTAAAATCTAAACAACCGTTATGAACATCCAAAATTAACAAAGAACGTGACCAGTGAAACAGAAAAACAACTTCTACAGAGAGCCAAGTAGAATTTGCAATAGTATTAGTATGGGATGAAATGGGTTCTATTCAAAACTCCAAACTGTCTTACTCAGTCACACCTAAAGGATAGTGGCATAGTGGCTACCGGTTTCAACTGTTGTTTAAAATGAAAAATGGCTCCATTCAAAATTCACATTATCCCTTTTGAATTGTATTTAGAGAACTTTGACCAAGACAGCCACTGGAAACCACTTGCATAATACAGAAAGAACAAAAACAAGTTAAAAGAAGAAAATGAATGGAAAAAAAAAATTAAAAATTGAATACTTTACAATGCACTTGCCTTTAATTCATGTTAGGCTGTCCTCAGATTATTTCCAGATAACTAAGAAAAGCCTCAGAAGATTACAAAGACATAAAAAGAGTCTTATATAGTCAAAAATAATAACCAAAGCATGTAGAAGGTCTAGAATATACTGCAAACCATCATCTCAAGGTCACATTTAGTCCTGTTGTATTACAATCTATGGTAGGCAAAAAATACCCATTTAATTGTTGAGGTCATTCTCTACATTGCTCACAGGGAAAAAGGAAAACAGAGAACTGCACAATAAACCAAAATCAAAATGTTATAATCCAATAATGCAGAATGGCATAGAGGGTTTATTTATTTCCAGTGAAGACTCTGCTGCTATTCCTATCTGTGCCAAATCCTACACATATTGCATTCTTAAAAATGTTAGAAGCCCAAGCAGATTCAAAAAATGTCCAGAAAAGTAAATGGTGGCATCAAACCAAAAAAATACAAGCATCCTGGTCTCACTAGGTAAGAGTTTATCTTCATTAAGGCAAGCTGAAGGGCTCAAAAATAGAGAAGTTTAAACCTAAATGCAATGTAGCGGGCCACCTTATGCATGACTATTTCTTTCTCTTTTTTTGGGGGGGGGGGGTAGAGACTACCTTACGCATGATTAAAGCAGGTAAATGAAGACATCAGAATTATTTCACACACTAAAATCTGGCTCACTCAACCTTGCAACAGGTACATACGTGCTTATTATAATTTATAATATTAGAACAACACATATAGAAGAAAATACATAGAAGTATTTAAGGAAGCAATGTTAAAATGAGGCCAGAGAGCAAGAGACATGCAACCAAGCAAAAGAGAGATGGAGTTGAAATAGACCATACATAAATATGGTCTAATATACCATCATCTTTCTTCTCAATGGAAAAGAACAAAAATAATCATAACCCCAGCTGCAGAAAATGAGATTTTAGGAAACACACTTCAAAATAGAAGCCATATCTTTATCTGATATGATATTATATGGAGACACGCCAGATTAGTGTCAGTTCAAATAGAACATCCATTTCTTTTTTAATTTTCCTTTTCCAATACCGGATAGCACACTGATAGTTGCAGCATAATTAATGAATACTTTGCATGAATTGTTTCGTGACAATAATATTCAATAACCACATGTGTTATATAATATTCACTAACCATCATAGACTTATTCAAAATAACAATTACATAATAATAGTAAAACTTATTCACTGAAAATATAATTATTTTTTATTTTAAAGCCACACATCTTATAGTTTTTGGAAATTTATTGTATCATCACATCCCTATCCATGGAATTTTTTTGAATCACCGTATACATATCCATATCTATATCCATTCTTCTTCCTCACTAGGCTTGACTAGGTTTGAGATCTTTAAAATTAAGGGAAAAAAATACTTTTTGCATATTAATAAAAAATTTAAAAAGAGTATCCTCTTAGTCCCTGAATCCTAATTTTTGGAAATTCGCATCCCTATCGTATCATATACAAGATTGTATCTGTATCCATGCTTCCCTGATGACAATAGACCTCCATTGACCAGAATTGCCACTACTATGATAGATTAGTCTCAATCAAGAAGGCATAAATTATCACAACTAATCCTAAAAGGACAAGCAAATTGAAACCAAGCAACTCACTTTGTTAAATCCTGCTATCAACGAAATAGGGACCCAGCCCTCTTCATCCATGTTCTGCCGCAAATATGTATCCTTAATCAAATTATCAGAACTGCAACAAACAATGGTATTCGATCATTAAATTTCATTTTCCATCTAGAAATTCGATAATACTGAAATAAAGCAAATGAGCAAAAGAGCTACTATAGATAAGTTGGCAGTAAGGTCTGTACCAGAAATAATAATCTATCTGTTTCACTATTTTTGAACGCAAGTCCCAGTCTGCAGGAGGAAAATACATAGAAGGAGCTGGCATTGGCGGAACAAAAGGCACTGCCCTCATGGAGTCAGGAGGAAAAAAGATCATCGGTGGCGTTAGCTCTGGAATTGAAAGAAAAGTTAGCACCAATAAGCAAATTAAACATACGGATATTAAACATGTTGATTGATTTTACCATGAAAACCCATGGGATTAACAAAAGGTCGCATGGGCGGAGGAGCAATGAAAGGGTTCGAGGCATGAGGCGCTCGCATTATTCCCCTTGGATGAACCCTCTGTGGTTGCATTTGCACTTCCCTTCCATTAAAACTTCGATGATGATTCCAATCGTGATTCCCACGGTCCTGATCGCGTCTGCCCCCATAACTGTGATGATAAGAACCATCACCACGGGGATGTGGACCACCATTGCCCCTCCTATTTGAATTGCGCGGTTGCTGTTGTTGATGTTCACGTTGTTGTGCATGGTCATTGCTATTATGTGATTGGGACACAAATCCACTCCTTTGCCCACTCTCCCAGTGACCTCCCTTGTGTGTAGCATTCTCTCTTGGAGAAGACTCTGAACCAGCAGACCAAGGCTTACTTGAATTACTAGATTGCATGTTTTCCGCAGGACCTGGAGATGCTACAGGCTGAGTGAATGCCCCATTGGCTGGTCCAGTCCCCCCTCCACCACCACCTCCACGTTTCATCGATTTCTGACGCACAGGCAATGCATTGTGTGGAGTCGAATTAGGGTTAGCATTATGATGTTGTGGTTTCGGCGAAGAAGTAGCATGTCCAGTTCCCTAGATACATCAACGCAAATTTAATCACTACCCCAGAAAATTTTAGAAAAGCACTAGTATAATTGTCTCTCTCTCTCTCTCTCTAAATTGAAACTTAAGGCATATTTTTCTTCCAAAGAAGTCAATTCATAAACAAAATATCTACATCAAATTCATAATTATACTTAAAGGTTGAGTGAGAACTAAACCTGAGTTGAAGGAACCGAAACTGATCCCTCTGAAGACGATTTGGGAGACGCCTTAGTGGATTCAGAGAGAGGAGGCCACGAAACGGCACCCATTACAGGACCAGACTCAGCAGCCGCACCGCCTCCACCGTTTGGCTTGTTCCACGCCGGCTTTTTACCTGCATTGCTATCGCCGCCTTCCGACTGACCATCTGCTACTGAATCATCTGTAAGCGAAATCGGCGAAACCCTGTCGGAAGGGTTATTTTGTTGATCCTGAAGAACAACACTCGACGGCGAAGAAGGAACGGCCACCACAATTGATTCCGATTCACCGCGAACAATCTGATTCCACGGCGACGACGGCGAAGAGGGGGTTTTCGCCGCCCGTCGATCGCCGCCGGAAAACACAGACGGCGAGCGAGGAGAGTGATTGGTAGTTGTTTGAGTAGTGTTCGTTGCTGTAGCCATCGAAATTAGGGTTTCAAAACTTGATCGATGATCGAGCGAAAATCAAAAATTTTGAACCAAAAAAAAAAGATTAAATTAAATAAAAAACGATTCAGGTTTTTCGATCAAAATTTTCGAGAGAAAGAAACTGAATTTGGGGGTGAAGTTAGGGTTTGACAAGTGACGAATGCGATTGATCACTGAGGATCGCCAAGAACACGAGCGAGCGAACGAGCGATCTCTCTCTCCTCTCAGATTCTCTCTCCTTTTTTTTTCTCTCTCTATATGATATATATTATTTCCTTCCTATTTTAATTAGGACTCCCTTACGTGATTTTTCTTTTTACCGATATACCCCCCACAAACCCTCATACGTCACTCTAAAAAAAATATATTTTTTTATAAAAGAAAATACCATCATAGTTTTTTCCCTCTCCCTCTTCTCTCTCTTTTCTTACCTTTGTTTATGACCCTAAAATACCCTTATAATTTTATTTTTCTTGGAATAAAACTATTTTTTTCAAAACAACAAATCATAATATTTTTCACCAATTAAAAATATTTATAATATTCTTTTTATTTTTATTAATTTTTATTATTAAATTTTATTTCCTATTCAAGGAAAAAAAGATTTAGATTCCAAATCAAATCTTTCCGAATATAATCCTAAATATATTAGAATACAAACTCGGCTAATTTGAGATGATAAATTAGATAATAAGATTCAAATAACTAGTAATTTAAAATTAAATTTATATTATAATTTTTATTAAAAAAATAAAAATTCATAGTCAGGTTTTATTCTAATCAACACCTATCAATATTTTTATTATTTTCAAGTACCGTAATAAATAACAATTAAAATTATAATGAATTATATTAAAATACATATAATTTGGTCGGCGTGTTTATTTGGTATTATGTAATTTATAAACAGTAATAATAAAGAAAATAATCCAATGGTTGTTGATTTCACCTTGGCATCCTTGGCCGTAACCAAATAACTCACAATAAATATGGTTCTTAATGTTATTCAAACTTGCTTACTTAAACTTCAAGTATTTTAAAAATTCTTTATTCAAAATACTTTATATAATGTTTGAGAGTTTATATGCTTGCAAAATTTATTTTATTTTATTTTTCAAAAAAAAAATAAAACTCGTATACTCTAAAAATAAGATGTTTAGAATTTATAAATTATTAAAAAAATAATTTTACTCAAAAATAAAATGTTTTATTTTGACTTACCGATTAAATTGTCCTTGTTAATATTTCATTATCGCATTTCCTTCTCAATAAACATCTGTTTACATAATATTATACATTTTTATCAAACTGAACAATTTTTAAATTCACATAATATCCAATAAATCATTTCATCTTATTTTATTTAAATATTTTAATAACTTATTTTGAAAATAAGAATCTGGGAATTTATAAATTCTAAAAACATTCTATAAGTTTTAGAAGTTAATGAATTATTTAAAATAAGTTTAATCAACCAAACCCTAAAACCCTAAAATTAGAAGTGGATTCTTTTATATGATGCAGTCACTTAACTTATTTTCAAAGTCCAATACATTCATGTTCTATATATATATATATATGACTATATACATATATACATATTTTTAATTTCTGTTTAAAGAAAATGAATCATGGATTGACCTACACTATTGTGTTCTCTGTAGTATCGACGTTTTATAATTGATGTTTCTCTTATAATTGATGTCTTTATTTTTTTTGTTTTAATTGTCACGTGGCTTTAAAAGAAAATTTTAATTTACAATTAATTCATTGGTTAAAATTTTTTTTAAATATTGATATTTTTAACTAAAATTTTAAACTCAAATTTTGTATATAAAAAAATATAAGAAGAATTTTACTATTTAAATACTGATATTTTTTAACTGAAATTTCATACTCAAATTTTGTATATAAAAAAGTAAATATCAGAAGAATTTTATCATTTACGAATTTAACCAAATTCAAATCAAATTTAATTGAATTTAAAATAATTATCAAATATCGATACTTTGTCCCGATCTATAGTTATTGTAAGAACTTGGGATTAAGACATTATATGATTGATTACCAAGTAATTCTCATTCCACCTTAAAACAAAAATCAGATTAAGAAAAATAAGTGCAAGCTTTTCTCTTTTCCACCACATAAAAAGAGTTCCTAATTACCAAAAAAAAAAAGGATTAACAAATACGTTAACCAAAATTGATATTTTGCTAGAAACAGCTATCCCGTAGGGAGATATTCACGAAGAAGAGAAGGAACGGAGACTTTCTTGGAAACTAGCATTCTCAATAATAAAATATGAATCTCATTTTCATTTTCAACCAAATTGATGCAAATTGTCTTTGCCATTATGGCCTCCATCACCACTATCGACAGTGTGGCAATCCATGAAAGTTTTAGAGTTTATCATTTGCCTTGATGGCCCACTGATGATCATCAATTTTGGCGAAAACCACCATGGCTTCCTTCTGCAATGGTCTAATCATGAGGAGCTTGGACAAAAAAACCCAAGAGTGGAAATTTCTGTTTTAGATATCATCCCAATAGGTACAAGTCTGGAGTTCAAATTCCATAAATTATTATTCACCTTTTCGGCTAAATTAAACTATTAGATATAAGAAGGAACCTGGATTCTTATACAAGGGGGCAGAGTACATGACCATGAGTGACCATGAGGTATCATTTTAGGGTAGGGGAACAGGGGCGTCAGTTCTTTTCCCTTCCTTTCGACCCGGTTGCCCACGAAGGAAAAGGACAAAAGCAACTGATGGCTTGAATATGAAACCAGAAGGAAAATTCTCTGGACTTGAAGAGAAGGTTTTGAGTACCTAACATAGCAATTTCCAAACATGAAACCAAAAATATCTCTATGCTGAGAAAAGGGTTTCAATCAGCCTAACTTTGTTGACTATTGAGTCTTTACCTTCCCATATGGGAATCCTGCAAAATTCCATAGATTTCATGCGAGATTGTCATTCCCATCTCAAGTTTAAAACATTGGACCAATGAAAGGGCAATTCCGAAGAGGACTTCTTTTTGACTCGCCTTTTTTATTTTTTATTTTTCAATGTCCACATCAATCTGACTTCGTGGTCTTTGTCTTTCCATTAGAAGATGCATTTGACTACTTTTTCCCAAAGCTCTTTCTCTCTTTCATTAGGACAATGCTCAACATGTACCGGAAACATAGTATTACATGAATGCGCACACTTTTTTTTTTTTACTTTTTTTCCCCCTGAAAAATCCCACCAATGATAATTGAACCTTGAACTCATAACTTCAAGTCAAGAATAAGTGTTAAGAGGAGGTTTTAACAAGTAAAAGTCGGAACCAAGCTGCGATGTTCCAATTTTTAAAAACGAACCGAGAAGTTCTATTCGTACCTAGCCCAACATCAACCAGAAACACCATAGATCCCATGGCTGATGTTCAAAATTCGAACTTGCATAAATTCACGTCGACATTACAGGCTTTCCAAGATATCCTAGAAAGACATTGAGATTGATCCAAACAAATCCGGTACCCAGAACAGCTAAAAGCAGCAAGCACAGCAAGAACAGCTAAAAGCCTCAATTTTAGACTAAAACAATATTTCTGTTTTGGACAAAATTCACATAGATCTCCAGATGGTATTCACAGGACAGCAATTCTCAACTTCCATTTAAATCTTTTCCCCAGATAAATGGCTTGTAAACACTAACAAAGCAAGAAATGGCACTTGAATTGAACACAATGCTCAAGATAAGAACTAGAGTTTAATGACAAAAGTCTAGTTAATTCTAGAGCAACTAAATTTTACAGTGGCAGAAGCAAGACAGGGCAAGGAACGAATTCGGCCAGTAGGTTTGCATCCACATGCTTGGAATGAATGGCTTCCATGCTAATAACTACCAAATCCAGATTCAGTTCATCTGCAACCTCACCTATGATGGTTGTAGGTTTGCTCCCTTCTCCAAGTCGCTCTAACAACTTGAATTCTTGGAATCCACCTATCAACATTTTTGTGATGTCAGAACCAGTCATCAGACATGATTATGTATCAAATAAAAGATACACGTATCAAATAATAGATACACAATCTATCTTATATTTGATACATAATCTAACAGCGGTGTAGCTTAGCCAGGTAGTGTCATTCATAGCCCCAACATAAATTCTACAAATGGAAGTGTTTTACTTTGGTTTTGACTTCCTATTTGTGAAAGTTTCACCAAACCCTAAAATTTTTCTTTTTAAACATATCTTCCATTTTTATCAACTTTAGCTAAGCATGCAGTGCTAATCAAAGTTTACATTTTCTTAGAATGAGGAGGGGAAACCTTCATGTTCTTTTCCAGTTTTCTTTACATTAAAATGCACAATAATATGATTTGCCCATGATTTCATCAATGCAGAACCAAATTATTATACCCTATGCTCTTTTGGTAACCATATTTTAACCATTTGTCCATGCTTTTATCATCTGGGAAACTCATACACATAACCAATCAATGCTCCTCCTCAAAAAGGCATGTTCTTAAAGTAGACCCTTCAGTTGGGATTATGATCCTTCCTTCTCTTAACCTTGGTGAACAAAATGAATTTTTCTTAATTCACAAGAACCAAAGAAGTAGAACTGAACCTTCATTCAGATGCCAGCGAATGCTCGACAGTTGGGTTTCATGCTCAGGCAATGATTCCTTTTGCTTCTCATCAATAACTGCAAAGAGCATAAAGTTCAATACCCTTGAAATCTTGCACTAAAAAGTGTCTGTAACAAAAAGTAAAGGAGAAGTTCTTCTACAGCTTAGTTTCAAATACTGTGTCATCCTGAAAAAAGGCATCAAGCAAGGGGTGATCAAATACCTATAACAGTAATGTCAGCCCCATATTTCTTCGCCAAATCAGCGGCTGTTGCTGCAGCCTGTCAGGAAAAGGAGGACCAAGAATTAGAAAAGAGCTTAGATTTCAATCTGCATGTTGCAACATCTTTTTGGCATTCAAATGAATCAATATCAGCATCTTAGCATAAATCATGTTCAAGAAATATTTCTCATAAGTTAACAATGCAGTGATTTCAATGGACAATGCTGCAAATAATCAGAAAGGGCAAAACTAAACATCTTTCTAGATTAACTGAACCTGTCTTGTTCCTTCAGAAAGATATGGATTTTGGTCTGTTACTGGCAAAAGTAGGTGCTTATAGTGAGTAAAGGCATCTGCAGCCACATTGATCTCAGATTCTTGTGGCGTACCCTTGGCTGAAGACATACAAGACAGAACAAGTACCACATCAACTGACCATCAAATTGAAGTTTTCTTAACTAAATTGTTCGTGAAATATTAAGCCACTTCATAACTGAGAATAACAGAATATTTGCAAACGACCTTAATAAAATGAAGAATGCAAGATAACCATGCCATCACATATGTATTTAAGAATCCAGTGTAACTAAAAGGTGGGAAAACACACACACACAAAAACGGATATATGGTCAGTTGGCTTAGTTGGGCTTATTTGAGAATTCAAACCCCATATGGGAAAAAAAAAAACCAAGTCCAGGTTGTGTCTCTAGACCCCCATCAACAATTTGCAGTAATAGCACTCATATAGTAGGGGAGAACTCAAAATAACAATGCTTTGCACATAAATTAAGCGTCAATCCTAATAGCTATCAGCATTGACTTCACTCACATAAAGTAAGCTAGTTCCATAAAGAGATAAGCAAAATCTCTTAAAGAAACCCATCAAGAGCTAATGGTAGAAAAAGGAACAGATAAAGATGGACTACTAGTAGCGTCTACGAAGTCAAGAAAAACATGCACAGACAAGCCAAGAAAGCACATATTCCAGATGAAACTTCTTACAACATAGGAGCTTGTTACCAAATTTGAGGTTTCCAGTTGAATCTACCCACAACAGCTTGTAGACGCTAGCCACACCAGCCACAACCTTTGCTGGAATCATCGACTCAGAAAACTTCCATACCATCCAAAATTCAACACAAAATAATGCTAAATTGGACCAACACTCCAACTTAGATAGATTGCAAGCAAGCAATTAAAAATTCTACTTCAAATTAGGATCTTAAACTGCAAAAGATTGTTAAATAAATCCTTCTCAATCATGCTCTTCAAATATTCAAAAAACTTCAGGGTTCTGCTTATCAGGTACAATTAATCCAAAAAAAAAAAAAAGCAAAGAAAAGAAAATAAACTAAGGTCCCCCCTTCAAAACAATCAGGATATAACCAAGAAAGAGACATCGCATACTAATTCTGGAACAACAAAGCACCATTATTAAATATATGGGGGGTGACCCAATTCAATTAATATCATCTAGCACACATTCAGTACGCAAATCCTTCAGCCAGGCTCTTCATACATCCAAACAACTTCTGGTTTCTGCATATCAAGTACCATCATACCAAAAACAACATTCGAAAAAAAAAAACACAGAGGTCACCCATTCAAAACAAATCTGGATGACCAATAAAGAGACACAAAGCACCCCCATTTATTTTATGGAGTTGACCCAGTTCAATTAATACGATCAATGGCTTACACACAATTCTCAGGCATAGCACATTCAGTACACATACACCCGCATACACATAAATAGCTCTCAGACACAGTCTAATAAATGCTAGCCAACTTAGCCAAAGCCAAGACTTTCTTTTTTTTTTTGGTGAGGAAAGTGTTGGTTATTGATGCCCATTATGGGCATTTGGGTAATTAAGGAATGGGGTAACTCCCATCCTTAATTACCATTAACCAATATTTTGGTAACTCCCCACCAATTAAGGGAATTGGTCTTACCTTCCTTCTGAGAGAGAAAACAATGGAGGAAACCCTCCTTCTCCTACCTTGTGTGTGGAGAGAAGCCATGGGAGGCTACTATGGAGGCTAGGGTTTCACATATTCTCTAGAGAGAGAATAGAGAGAGGGATGGAGATTTTCGCGTAGGAAAATCTCCCATCGTCAGACGATTCACCGGACACGAGGCTTGAGGCGTCGTGGATTTGAGGTGGTGGTTCGATTGCGTGATCACCATCCGACCGTGTGATCCGTTCGAGGGACATCGCGACACGGTGGATTTTGGAGACCGCCCAATAGAGGTATTTATCCCGAAAATTCCGATACTATTTAATTCACGCTTCCGCATGCGCGATTAAATCCAACATTGGTATCAGAGCGGGTTGGATTTAATTTAATAATTTTCGGAATTATTTTTGGGGTTTTTAAAATTTTGGGGTCCGGATCACGGATGAGTTTCGTGAATCCGAGAACACCGCAAGAATACCCATGGCCCAGGGATTACAAACATATTTTTTATTTAATTTTCGGAGCATGTTTGGGCCATGAAAAGTCCGGTCGAAGTTTGCGACCCTACGGACATAAAACCCTTAGATCTGTGGCTTTAGAGGGCGGATCGATACATGAAAATAATATAAATGAGTTCCTTGCATCTAGATCTACGGTTTTATATATTTTATTGTGTGATTTGGGTGCCGGAAACTGGGATTTCCGAATGGCCGCGGAGGGCCGCGACTGGGGTGGTTGAATCCCACCATTTTTGGGCTTAAATCCTCCTAAAATCGAGTGTAGGATGTTTGGACGATGCCCACAAATTTTTTCCAGTCGAAAAATGCAAGAAACAACAGCCGGAATCGAGTTTTCCAGAAAACGGGTCGAAAAACCCGTTGCAGGACCCGTCGGGCGAAGAAGAACCGGCCCAGACCCGCGGGCGCGTGACACGCACGCGCCAGGAGGCGCGTCTGATAGGCGCGTGGAGGTCACGCGCCACACAGGTGCGTGGAGCGGGGCGAGGGGGCAGCGGATCGGGTCGGACCCTGACCCGGACCGACCCGCAACCGACCCGACGGGTCGGACCGGACCGTTGACCGGGTCGGACCGAACCCGTTGACCGGATCAGACGGGTCAACCCTGACCCGTTGACCAACCCGGTCAAACCCGGCTCAACACGGCTCAGCGCGTGAGAGCGCGTGAGCCGCGCGCCGCGACTGGGCGCGCGTGAGCCGAGCCGCCCCAGGCGCGTGGAGGCGCGTCTGAGCCGCGCCGCGCGTCTGGCGCGTGAGCCAGACTGCTGCCAGCGCGTGAACGCGCGTGGCAGCGCGTGGAGGCCCACCGCCTGCGCGTGGAGGCGCGCGGCGGCGCGTGGAGTGCACCGCCGGCGAGCGGCGGCGCGTGTGGGCCCCGGGTGGCGCGTGAAGTCACTCAAAATTGAATTTTTTCAATTTTTGGGGGGTCCTATATCCATAAATGTGACTTTTTGTGGGTTTTTGTGTGCCGAATCACAATCCAAATGGTAAGATGCGATTCCAAGTTGTGGTGTATGGTGTCCGTTGACTCATACGCTCGCTTTGGGGTCGTATTCAAGTCATTTTGGTCTTGATGATTCGTAGGGCGTACAAAAATGAGATAATAAGTATCTCCAAGTCACAAATATCTCTCTTAATGCGTTGAAAAATGTCGTATTAAATTTTTGTAAATTTTTGCAAGGAGAGTAAACTGAATGATATGATCTGCGAGATTTTATCAGTAGATTCAGTTTATTCTCGAGAGGCAAAATCTAACGGGAATCTGAGGCACGAGATGATGGGCCCCAGGGTGGGCACCGCGTCTCAGAATATACGAGATAAAGAGATCTATCGTGTATGATATAAAAGATTTGCCAAGTTAGGGCAATGCTTACAATGGCATACACGATAACTTAATCTCGTTTTTCGAGTCATATTCTATGGACATGTCGGTTCGACTCGTCCCATAAGAGCATAGTGTTGCTCTCTTCGGCTCCTATGTGAGGATGCAGAAGAAAAGGGTTAATCATACAATGAAACAAATGGCGAGTATGATCACCGAGTTAATATATACGGACGAGTAAATTTCGGATGGAATTTAGGTACTGGATGTGATTCAGTTTTTACCTGATTCACGGGAAACCGTGAAATCCTATCTCACATTTGACGAAAGTATTTGTACTTTCGTTGACGTGAATACATATTGTGAGCTCGATGAGGAGCACCTAGAGGCGTGTAGGCCACACTCGAGTCATGCTTATTCAGAGGAGTCGAGTAAGGACTTCCCCGGCGCTAAGCCAATAGCATAAGCAGTCGAACGAGACTCGAGATCTAGGTAATGAAAATCATCCGAGAAAACCGACAATGAGGTACAAGAACGCAAGAAGAAGGAATTTGATTAGACCAAAGAAATTGCTACGCTTGAGGTAGATTTGGTCATTTCGCTCGTGAGTGTGACGAGCAGAAATTAATATTCTTCTTCTTTACGTGGTTTGAGATTTGTCTCATTCACTATAATGCTCACTGATTTCTCTCCTTTGAAATCAGGAGCAACCGACCACGTAACTCGAGACAGGAGTGCGTAAATATAGTTCCGTCAGGTAAATCCTTAAGTTTGGAGGATTTACGTTAAGGACAAAGCATTTGTTGTTGTCAGAGGAAACGACACTTGCTATGACGTCCTCAATATTGTAGACATTCGACGGATCTACAATTTAGTACATTGTCTAAAATTGACTACGATATGCGTGAAATTATTTCATTGTTTTTAATACGACAATTTTCTGAAATATTCTGGTTTTAATCCATGATGAAATGTATGCATTGGGTATTACTCTTTCTAATGGTTTTTTAGTAGTTCTACTATTGACTTTACATCTGATTGCGTAGATGATGATGTAAATGAATGACATAATAGACTTAGACACATGGGGTAAGAGATGATGAATCGGTTAGTAGCGAGAGGTTTCTTGGACCCGCTGACCAGATTCGAGTTACCCGTACGTGATTTTTGCCTAGCCAGCAAAATGAAGAGAAAACCATTTGGCGATGCAATGAGAGCTGGGACTCCATTGCGGTTAACTTTTGTGTCTTCCTTCTTTTTATTGTGGTCTCATGAGCATGAGAGCCGGAAATGGAGTTGTGTAGATAATTATAGATGCTTACGTGCGTTTCGGTTCATCTATCTGATCTCGCACAAGTCTAAGGCATTAGACTGCTTCAGGAGGTTCATAAGCGAGATTGAGAATCAGTTAGATTTGAGAGTACAGACTTTCAAGAACCGAGCGAGAACGCAAGTATTCGTCTAAACTACACATGGGGCTCTGTTTCGATAAGAGTATTACGAGTCTACTGACTATTAGTCAGTTCCCCATTTGAGCTTTGGACAGGGAGGCAGCCTGACCTTAGCCACTTGTGGTTATGGGGTTGTGCCACGATTTCTCGCATTCACACGGTGAGTTAAACCCGCGAGAAAATACGTGTTCATAGGCGAACACGAACGGCACTATAATCGAGATTGAGTCTCGTAATACAATATTTCTTGAGAATGATTTCCCTAAGAGAGGTGAAATCAATTTGAACCTTACCTTTTATGCGATGGATGAGCCTAACGGTTCAAGGAGCCCAGCGGCGGGATATAAGAATCCACTACGGATCTTGATCTTAGTGGGAGCGATCCATCAAGAGGTAAAGATTTTTCTCTCCTCCTAAGAGTGTCGAGAATGCGTATTTAAACGTTGTTTTCTCGATTGAGGGTGAGACCCTCATTGCGACTCTAGAGGATGATGAAAAATCTAAAACGGTTCGAGAGGCTCTCGAGAGTTTTGCAAAAGATGCAAAATACCGTTTATTGAAGGCCATAAATGAAAAGAAAGAGTTGATGAGAATCAACGGGGTCTGGGACCTAGTTGATTAGCCTGAGGGCGGAAAGACTATTGGGAACGAGTAGGTTCTCAAAGTCAAGATAAAGGTTAACGGATTGATGAAGAGATAAAGAACCCGTCTAGTAACCAAGGGTTACACTTAGACTGAGGGGTGGACTATCGAGGAGTCATAGTCCAATTTATCTCAATCCATTTATCTTTCAGCGATTGTCATGAACATGTATCTAGAGTCACATCACAAGGACGTAAAGACCGCTTTCGTAGTGGAAGTCTAGATGAGGCGATCTACATGGAGCATCCTTTTGGGTTCGTTCTAGTAGATCAGGTGGATAAGGTCTATTGATTTTAGAAATCAACATACGACCTTAAGCCATCATCTAGACAGCGGCGCTTGGATTTCACGAGAATGTGATATCTTATGGTTTTGTAATGATCGAGTAGGATCATTGCATATATCTGATACGTCCCGATGACTCCTTTATGAGGATGTTCTCATAAGTAGGTGACATACTGTTGGCTGGGAACAACAGAAAGTATCTAATGACCATTGTAACATCGTTATGAGGTTTTAGTTCATTCTCAGATTTTGGATCCATAGGGATCGCTTGAGAATGGTGTTGACTCTTTAACAAGAGTTTTACATCAGGTAAATTCTTAAGCATTTCGAGAATAACGAACACAACCTAAAAGATACTCTAATCGCTAAAGATAAAAAGACCTGAATCTTGACACATGCCCTAGAATTTATAAAGAAATAAGGGAGATGAGTAGAATCCCTTACTCCAGTGCAAAATACATTTCTAGTGTATGCGATGAGGTATACACGTGTGATATACAATTTGATATATGCGATGAGGCATAAATGACCAGACGTTTATTTAAGCAGTCGATCTGGTGAGTAGGTATTAATAGAATTCTAGAAGGGATCACTGTGGAGCAGTGAAAAAGGATTCTGAAATATCTCATTTGAACTGCGGATCTCTCCATGTGTTACGGATGAGGTGATTTGCGTTTTGTGGTTGAGATTCAGATACTGACTGGGAGTAGTGATCTGAATAAACGCAAAAGGTTTTATCTTCTTAGAGCAGTAAGAAGAGAACCTGTATATCTCTATCTATTTTCGATAGAGAGTGAGCTTGTAGTATGCTCAATTGCAGTTCATGAGAATGGTTGGCTTCAGAAATTTTTTGGAAGACTTAGGGATTGTGACAGATAGTGGGAGGTCAGTGATGATTATTGTGATAATCAGACCGACACTGTCATCAAATGAGACCTTAAGTGAAATAGCAAAGCCAAACACATTAATACCGAAAACCACTATGAGAGATATTACCGAGAAGGGTATTGTGACATCTAAGTACACCTCAGCATGAGAGCTGATCTCTTCAGAAAACCCGTTGTGAGAGATTCCTTTGTGAGGTAAGGAATCATTGGGTTTAATGTACTTTAACATTTCTCCTTATATACTGTTTTAGATGCTTATTTTAATATATGACATGTATGCATTAATGAGTCACATATTTATTTCCTGCATCATTTGTTGTCATATATTGTGATCTTGTGATTAAAAGATGTGTCAGGCAGGCATGGTCGACTCTCTCACACGAGTGACCACCTCCGACTCTGAGTGAGCGGAGATGAGACGGATTCTAGTCGTAAGAGGCTTTGAGAGTAGCCCTACTAGAACATAAGTCGCCCTGATATGTGTTCAGGATGAGGTCATATGCG
The DNA here is from genome assembly GCA_033439265.1 of Dillenia suffruticosa. NCBI lineage: Eukaryota > Viridiplantae > Streptophyta > Magnoliopsida > Dilleniales > Dilleniaceae > Dillenia > Dillenia suffruticosa. The sequence continues at coordinate 486,899 of JAVTVX010000012.1, read as the reverse complement.
ATATGACCGACATGGAAATACCCACATCCATGTTGCCTGTAAGTAGCCAGTTTGAGATCTCAGATATCACCTGCGATTTGTGATATTGTCTCTGAGTTGCTCTCTCTGAGATCTCTGGGTAAAGTCTTATGTGTAGACTGAGTCCCGTACCTGTACAGTGTTAGAGAAATCTGACATATGCCCTTTGAGAGATGGGGGAATAACACTGTGGCACGTGTTTCATACCACGTGTGATGAGACGACCATGGGATAGTGGGAGCTATTATTTGAGACGATAGTTTGATCATAATCCCCGGTTCCCACTGTGTGAGACCTGAGATCCATTGGGTGGGATCTCTTATACCCTTATTACTTTCGGCTGTCTCTAGAAGTATTGGTTCAGTGTTGCTACTTTAGTCTGTTTACCTATGGCCCGGAAGATAAATTGAGGTCTAAGGGGCAGGTCTAGGAAAGCAGCTGAATTGAGACCGATAGATTCGAGTTTGGGAAAAGGAAGGCCAATAGACATTACATCATTGTCATGTATTCATAGGTCGACCTATTATGTTGATCCATGTTGGGATTCAAACATAATAATGAATACATAGTCGAGCAAATTGATTGGGGATCACTTTCAATGAGGAAAGTGGCTCGATGGATGTAAATGCATTGAGTCTGGGGTATAGCGAGTTATTTTTATACTAACAGTGACTATTCGATCATCCTAACAGGTGTATCGAGAAGTCTTTGCTTACAGGTGTACTCGCCGGTCGCACGACGCCCAATCCAGTATGAAAGTCCAGTAGGGTGATGTGATAGATCGCATGAGTTGCGATCTTGTGATTGACGGAAGTGAAATGCCCTAATGTGCAAGTGGGAGATGTTGGTTATTGATGCCCATTATGGGCATTTGGGTAATTAAGGAATGGGGTAACTCCCATCCTTAATTACCATTAACCAATATTTTGGTAACTCCCCACCAATTAAGGGAATTGGTCTTACCTTCCTTCTGAGAGAGAAAACAATGGAGGAAACCCTCCTTCTCCTACCTTGTGTGTGGAGAGAAGCCATGGGAGGCTACTATGGAGGCTAGGGTTTCACATATTCTCTAGAGAGAGAATAGAGAGAGGGATGGAGATTTTCGCGTAGGAAAATCTCCCATCGTCAGACGATTCACCGGACACGAGGCTTGAGGCGTCGTGGATTTGAGGTGGTGGTTCGATTGCGTGATCACCATCCGACCGTGTGATCCGTTCGAGGGACATCGCGACACGGTGGATTTTGGAGACCGCCCAATAGAGGTATTTATCCCGAAAATTCCGATACTATTTAATTCACGCTTCCGCATGCGCGATTAAATCCAACAGAAAGCCAAGACTTTCCCATGTTACCAAAAACAAAATCATGGATTTTCTCAAACTACAATAGTGTAGACTACTACAAAGTACTAAGTTTGAAACCCTAGAGCTAAAAAAAAAAAAGAAAAATAGAAAGAATATTAATATTACCTCTGTGGCCGAGTTTTTGGAATTTGGGAAAAATTGAGATCTTACTACGAGCTTTGGAACAGAGAGAAGATGAGAAAGAAATTGAAAAAAACGAAACGGAAGAATAAGAAGATGAAGAAGTCAATAGAGAAGCCTTGAAAGTGTTGGTTTCGACAGGAACTGCAAGCAAATAGTGAGCAAAAGCCATTGATGGACAGGTACATAAGCTTAAGAGACAATTCCCAAGATTTTTGCAGATGAAGCTTTGAGAAGGCCTTACAAGAAGGCGGAGAAGAAGAAGAAGAGGAATGATTGCATGCGTGCGACGTATATTGATTCTGGGTGCACTTGAGTTACACGTGGGCCACCGGCTTTCTCTTCTCCGTTGATTTTCTCGGATCTAATGGTTGATATTTGCTTGCTCTTCTTTTATCTATCGCATCGTTTTTATAAATGAGACTCTGCCTTGAGTTTTTTTTTTTTTTTTTTTTTTTTTTTTAAACCTTTATAATAATGTTAAAACCACCGAATCAACTATAAATTAAAATTTCAGTGATAATTTATATTAATATATTTTAATTAATTTTTAATGAAATATTTATTTAAATTGATTAAAATATATTAATAAGTTAGTTAAAAATTGACTAACTTTTATATATATACACATATATAAATTGTTAAATAAAATTTGACCTCAAAAAAAATTAAATTTATATAAAATTAAGATTATATAAAACTTTATAATAGCAATAATTATTTATAGAAAATTAAATTTTACTTACAAAATTTTATATTTTATTAGAATTTTATTTTGATAAAAAATACAAATAAAATAACATAAAATAACCAAATTCCGGATGAACCTGATTCTAAACGCAAAATAGTAATATTTTTTTATTTACAAGAGAGAAGGGAGGGGGGGGGGGTGTTGCTCAAGTTATTCTCCCTTTGAGGGCTAAGCTTCTCTTTCTTGGTGTGGCCTTGAAAGGAGGTCTTCACATTTGTAGTCTTCTATCGTGGGTGTTTTTTTTTTCCTTTTTTCTTTTTTACCGTTTAAATTTTAACTTTCTCAAATTAGAAAATAAAATAAAATAAAGAATGATCAAACAAGTCGTCCTTTCGATTCTCACTTAATTTCAGAACAGAGACGACTATTGTGAGAACGCAAACTGTTAGATTTAATAAGCAAAACTCAAAAAAATTCATAACAAGTTGGCCTCAGGAATGTACTTAAACCGGACATGGGAAGGACTAATATAATGCTGTGTCCACGTTCCTCTTTCTTTTTTTTTTTTTTTTTTTTTTTGGCTCAAAATCAATTGTATTCGGTTATATGATTAATCAGAATTATTTTAAAAATCAGTTCTTTTTTATCTTTATTTTTTATTTTTAATATTTGAATTTAAATTTAATTTAGATGTTTTTTTTTTTAATTATATCGATTGGTATGTAGAGTTATATTCTGATTAATTTAATCCGAGACTTGTAGTGACTTATTTAAGGGACTATTCTCTTAATGTAATATACACCATACTCAAATTACAAGTTAAATTTATAATCTTAATTAAAAAATATAATATTTTATTTTATTAAATCAATTCATGGTCGGTTTTTAGGCGTTCTTACGCAACGAAAGGAGGGAGTTTGAGTTGATCTTGGGCTACACGCTTTTTATTTGAGCCGGTAAAGGTCCAGAGTCTAAATGGGGCCGGTAAACTACACTTGATATTAGCCGAAAGGCCGAGGAAGGTATATGGGCCCAGTAAACTTGGCTGCATTAGTCATGGATGTTTGCAGTCGCCGAAAATCAACGACGAACGACATGGGATTCGAAGACGGGGAAGGGGAGCTAGAAGATGAGGAAGAAGAAGAAGAGGAGTCCGAATCGTGTGGTGCTGGTGAGGAGCTCCCACCATGAACACAATCTCTCACCATAGTTTAGACAACTCCTTCACCATTCAATTCATCGAGGTGAAATCTAAAATCATTAATTTCTCAACTTTCATTAAACCCCAGAAAAAGAAAACATGTCAAACGTTACTAATCTTAAATTTCTGATTTCCAGAACATGAAGGAAAAGTACGGGCTGTTCGTTTGGCCCTGCAGTGTTGTCCTCGCCGAGTAATTCTGGCAACAGAGGTCGCGTTTTTCAGGAGCTAAAGTTGTTGAGGTGCCAACCTTTTTTTCTTAAAAAAAAAAAAAGAAAAAAAAAAGATTTTTTAGATGAAATTTCATGTGATTTGGTTGGTTAAATTAAGGTTTTTAAGTTTGTAGCTTGGTGCAGGAACTTTGTTGCCAGGTTTGGTTGCTGCGAAAGTGGGTGCGGATGTCACATTGACGGATGATTCGGAGAGATTAGAGGTACTAATACTAAATGCATTTGTCAAATGTTGATTATTGTTGAGGTTTTGTAAAAATCTTGTTGTTTTCAACTTAATTTGTGTCTTAAGCTCAATCTAGACGTCAATTAAGCCAAACCCTCAATTTTTTTTTCGTAATCCTTGATTTAGCCGTGTTGATTTTTCAACTTAATTTTGTAAAAATCTTGTTTTTTGCACTTAATTTGTGTATCAGCTCAATCTAGGTGTCAATAAAGCCAAAACCCCCACATTTTTTTTCCTACTCAAATGTTAATTCAACATGTTTAGGATCAATATCAGAAGAGAATGACAACGCTTGCTGACCACCACGAGCACTGTTGGCTTCAATTGTTATGTATTATTGTTTTGACACCCTGATGAATTGAGTTTTATCTTTATATTTGTTTCTTTGAATTGTGGATCATCTTCCAGGATTAGATATGGATTTTTTCCGATCCTTGTTTTAATGCTACTTTGTGCTTGTGCAATATTCTCTTCATTTATTTATCCATTTATTTGTTTTTTATTTTTTTAACTACAAATAGCTTCAAATTGGTAACACCAAACATCATTTGAAAGACATGCATATTACATTTTCGAGGTGCATGTGCCTAGATGAATCCCATCGTTTGTAATACATAAGCTTCCCTTTGTGTTTTGCTGTGCTATCTTTATGAAGTGTCGGGACCTTTAAGGTTCCTGTCGTCTGTTCTACTACTAATGTTGTTGCTCTAGATGAAGACTTGGTGTTTATTTTGCGTGTTTCTGTGAGATTATTTTCCTGATGTGTTTCGATTCTACTGGTGCTAGAGAATGTGAACAGTGTGTGTGAGCTCAATGGCATCAAGTGTAAAGTAAACTATTACCTCCTTTTTTTAAATGGGTGCTGACAGTTCAAGTATTGCATCTCTTCACATAGACGGTGCAATAATGACTATCAAAGTTTATTGGGGATTACTTCAACTTAGGCCTCGCTGGGAACCATTTTGGGATGCCTTTTGTGGTTATCAACGCAATCCGTTAAGGAGTTCTTAAGATAAGCTAAGCTTACTTGGGACTGTTCTTCCAGGTACTTGGACTCAAGTGGGGGGTCTGGGATACACCTATCTTTTCCTTACGCCCAAATATTATTCTTGGAGCAGATGTCCTGTATGACACAAAAGGTAGATTTTTTGCTACTATTATTTATTTGCATCTTTTTTCTCCCTTAAGCTAAAAATTTATTTTATTTATTTATTTTTAACTTGTTTCTGGTAAGTTTTGATGATCTCTTTGCCACTGTGACCTTCCTGCTTGAAAATTCCCCGGGGTCAGTCTTCATAACAACGTATCACGGCCGAAGGTATAATTCTTGTTCAATATAGATTCCATGGATGATTGATGATGAGTGATTCTTCTTGCATTCTTTCCTTCTTTTGCCAGCTTAAGTGTTCATCTCCCACTTGCAGTGGGCATCATCTCATTGAAGTCTTGATGGTAAAGTGGGGATTAAAGTGGGTGAAGCTTCTCAATGGCTTTTCATTCATGCCATCCTCCAAGGCATCAAGACTGAGTGGCAACATTCAGTTGGCATAGATTGTGCTACTTGATGAAGTGGCAGACCATGTAACATAGCACCAGAAGATCAACCAATCAAATGTTCCAGAAAGCCCAAGTAGAAAATGCTGCTGCTCACTTTTTGTCCAGGGGAGATCCCTCATTTCTCTTGTTGTTTAACATGTATCAAATCATATGCCAAAGACTTGCCTCGAGCAAAAAGGAATTGTATTCTTCATGCCAAACTATTGCAAGTTGGCATTTATATAACAGAAAAAAAAATTATGATTTCATTTGATCTAATTGATTGCTTGACCATTTGCTGCTTATTTTACGCCATTCTTCAATTCTGGATATAACTGAGACAACGCAATACCTTTTCCAACCTGATGCCCTGGACTGTGATCATATTTGGAGGAAGGCAACAAGCCCAGGACTGATATTTTTCATATGATTGTTACTGCGCCAGCTGTTAAAAGGTCTTTTTGTCTGGGACTCAAATCTTTGAGCCTATTATTAAAGCAAATTCAATGAAACAACAACTTGTACAGCAGAGAAGCGGCCATAAGCCCGAGTCTTGACCAATTTGAAAGATCATCTGATATAGTTAAAATAACTGATCAAATAATTGAATTTTGGGTTGTTTGATGGAGCTTTTCCATTGTGGCCAATTTTTGTGCTTAAAAGCTGCCTTATGGATGATGTCTTTCATACAATGGACCAAAGTAATAATGCAAAACTTAGGCCTCTTCATATGCTACTTGGCATTTGTGCCATAAAATGGTTTGAAAGCAATACAAAATACTTGCTTATTCTAAATCCAAAGATAATTCGTTTCATGGATCGCCGGCTTGCATAATTTTATGCTAAACATGATTCTAGGGGAGGTTCTTAGTTAACTACCCTGCAGTCCTTTCTGACCTCTTGTCCACCATTAATGCTGCTCATCTTGATCATGGACTTGACAAAGGCCTCATAGAAATCACCTCGTGAACTTGCAAACTTTGTAACCAGTTTTTGGGTGCTTGGCGAGGTAATCAAAGCCTGGTCAGAAGAGAACAAGCTCTGTCCCTGCAGAATTAGCTTGAAATACGTGTTATCAAAAGTTGTTGGAGAAGGATCCATGGTGGTTCCAGCATTCTTTACATTGTTGTGAGCTGGACAAACACTTCTTAAGCTTTGCACAAACGATGGACTAAGTGTAGGATCGACATCGACTGTCTTGTTGAAGTTGTGGATTCTGTTTTGGAAAGATGAACAGTGGGAAAATCCCAAAGTATGACCACCTGAAAGAGCCACTAGGTCATTCATTGACAAGCCTCTTTGTGAGAAGCTCTGTTGAAGCTGAGATAGGTTGAAAACAGGAGCTGGCAACTGTACAGTTTCGCTCGCCTTTGATACTCTTCCATCTAGTCTTCCTTTTGGCACATCCCAAGTTGGTCCTCCTGACTGTTAAGTTAATCAAATCACCAATATTGTTAATTCTTTTGGCATTTTCAGGTCATCCTACTACCATAGTATTGATACCAATAGGGTGTGTAGCAGTTGACTCTGTCACGATCAAATCCTGGCCATCCAAAGTTCAATTTTGGATGGTCAAAATTTGATTCTGGTTCATCAAGCAGCCACCAATATGATGAGTATTAATACCTATGTGAATTTTAGAAAAATCTAGAGTTTTTATCAATGGTTCTTACCAGCGTAACTGCATCTCTCGCAGCTAAGGCCAGGATATCAGCGCAAGACACCACACCAGGACACATAGCTTCAACAGCCTTTTTTGCGTTATCAATGACATAAAAGGCATGCAAAGAAAGATTAGGCGGTCCAGCTTTCTCTGCCTTGTTGTTATTAACTGAATTTAGCAACACCGATCCATCACAACCCTTCAAAAAAATAAAAATAAAAATAGGACATTAGTATATCAAGCAAGTATAACCAAATAGAGAAACAAAAATGTAACACATTTTTTAAGCATACTCTTATGAAACAGTCGTGGAAATGCATCCGAAGCAGTGCTGCGGGCACAGTCTTGTCATCCGCAATAGCCTTTTTGACAGCATCTGTAATGGCAGACTCTGCGTTAGGACAAGTTTTGTCGTAGTAGTTGTTGCTTAGGGCATTTGATGAAAGAGTCAATGAAAAGATGGGAAGTAAGCTCACAATTGCTGCAATGGCTGCCATTTTATGAAAAACCCTCTTAGCTTTCTGTCTTTCCTTTTGATTTTGCTTTTGGCTTGGATTTTGAAGAAGGATTGCGTGGCTATTTATATAGATGAAATAGAAGGAATGTTAACTAGGGTGGGAGGGTAGTCAATTAGATTTAACAGAAAGTTTTGGAGCAATGAATTTGGAAGTCATGTCTGTTTACAATGAGTGTGGTTGAAGCATCCTCTTCCTCGCTGTAGGACAAAAGATGTCGCGTACCATCTAGCCTCTTCTGGGCATTTTTGACTATTAACCATGAGCTTGAAATGGATGAAATTAGGCATGAAACATGAATATAAAGATCAGGATTGCTACCATCTCATGGTTACCGTTGGAAAGTTTAATGTTACTATTTTAAAATTTAAATTATTACAGATCTAATATTACTACTAAAAGGTCCTAATATTATCACTCAATGGCGTACCTTGCCACCAATTTTAAGCTATAATTTTCAACCTTCGAGGGGTAGCATCATGGCTTTTGAGTTCTAACGTTGGGTATCGATCCACTCTTTAAAATTATAACTTTAAATGCACACTCTTTTGTTACCCTGTCATATATATAAACTTTTGGCTTCTTATGTCTTCTCATTTTTACCTTGGGGAAAAAAAATGCCTCTAACATGCTATGCAAGCATACTATTTTTCTCGCCAATGATCTACTGATCAACCAGCACCATTTCCTTTCTTTTAGAGGTCTCGACTTCTAGCTTTCACAATGTACCAAAAAAAAGCATACCATTTTTCTCCCAGCTTTATTATTGAGACCAACCAATCAAATACTGGAACGTGACAATTTGAAGAATGAGAGGAGAAAGAGAAGAAGAAGCAGGTAAGGTTGATCCGTCAAATCCGTTATTTGTGCCCTTGAAAACCTTAAAAATTAAGCATGTAACATACTTTATTGGTTGGAGTTAGCTAACAATGTGATGTTGATTTGTTATGTTAACTATCAATTTTTGACTAAAGGCACAAGTGTGTCTTATCCATGCACTAGCCAACTTTAGTTGGGACACCCAACACCAAACTTGCCCCCACTCTCTCGTCTAGTTCAATGCTTGGAAATGGATTCCTTCACTACTAATTTATAAGAATTATTGCTAGTAGGTGAGATCACTCATCTAAGATAACCGATCTTTATTCTTTTTATTTTTCTCTTTTTAGCGAGTTTTGGATAAAATATTCAAATAAATTCATAAGAATAGTTCTGTATATAAATTTGTATGCTGATGGGAACTGAAACTTCCTATTGTATAATTTTTATGATGAAGAGATCGAAAGTCTACCACTTCACTGTTTAAAATTAGTGATTGATTTATCATAGTTTAAGCTTGATTGAGTAAATTTTTGTGTTTTGCTTCGTACTCTGTTGTCCCACAAGAATCCTTATCCACATCAGTAGTAGAAAAGGTGGATGGCCAAACTTGACTTCATTTCCAAAGAGGTCGTTTTCTGGTGCCATTTAGAATGTAAAATCCTATGACTTTATGATGCAATAGTCAATCTTATATGATATGCTCCCTGTGATGATTTTACTTTACTTTTTTAAGTGTTAGTTATCAACATGAGGCAGAAAAGGGCTTGCGTCCAGATATTACTGCATGTGGAAGGTTAGATTTGCTTGGTTTTGGAAAGTGTAATGGCCGATTTAGAGGGGGGGGGGAGAGAGAGAGAGAGAGAGAGAGAGTCAATAATTTATAATTCAACTAACATATCCCCTTCTTCTTAAAAATTTTGAATTCGAATCTCCCTATACCAAAACACAAAGAGAGAGAAAGAGAGAGAAAAAGAGAAGAAGAAGAGCACAGGGCAAGCCAATCATATGTATTGAAGTAACCAAATACAATATATGATTATATTATAAGTATATAAGGTTGTGAGCTGTAATTTTTTTTTAAAAATAATTTATTTAAATTGTTTAAAATATATTGACAATTTAATTAAAACTTAATCGGTATATGTTATATATATTATATGGATTGTTATACAAAATTTGGTCTTTGATGGTTCATTTGTCCACTTACATCTAACATCATTAAAAAAATAATTAAAATCTCAAAATGATGTTGAAAAATGGATAATGGCCCTGAGTACGAGAGAGAGAGAGAGAGAGAGAGAGAGAGAGAGAGAGAGAGAGAGAGAGAGAACGGATGGTAGTAGACGGAGGAAGAGGATCATTTGCAAGGGAGCATAAAGAAGGCAAAATCAGACGGAGGGGGCTGTGGAGGGGGCTGTAGGGAAGCAAAAATCTCCTTCAAGGAAATGTTTGTGGAAAAGGACATGAAGGGGCATAGTGCGGGAAGTCTAGTAGACTCTCCATTGTAGAAAAAGAGTTAATGGAGGAGGAAGAAACTAAAAAAAGAACCCCAGCTCAAGTAACATACCGGAGGTCTCAGTAACAAATAAAACTCTGAAAACTCTGAGAGACTAATGGAAGCTATGGAAACAAACTCTAATTGTCAAATTGTTAGGAAAGGATATAGGGTATCACCTAATGCTAACTAAGTTTACCCACATGTGGAGGTTAGAGGGGAATTTGGAGCTCCTTGACCTAGGAGAGGGATACTTCCTCGCCAAATTGTCTACCAAATAGGACTACTTCCATGTCTTAACGGATGGCCCCCGACTCATTCATGATTACTACCTCACTGTGAGGAAGTGGAAATCCTGGTTCACTCGCAAGGAGGAAACCATAAAATCTATGGCGAGCTGGATAAGATTGCCACATTTACCCATTGAATTCTTTAACAAGGACATCCTACTGGAGATAGGAAAAGTGATCAGGATACCAACAAAGGTGAATACAAACACAGCGAATGCATTATGTGGGAAATATGCTAGAGTGTGCGTAGAAATTAACCTCGAGAAAGCCTTGGTGTCAATAATCAAAATCATAAAAAGAGTTCAATGAATTGAATATGAAGGGTTGCATACTATATGCTTCAGATGTGGCAAAGTGGGTCATAGGCTAGAAGATTGCAAGCAACAAAATTCGTGTACTGGTGGGAATTTCAGGGAAACAAGATGGGAAGAGAATAGGGAAACCCTAAGTAACGAGAGCCCAAACCTAACGGGGCATATGACGGAGAAGGACGATGGACTTGACCTATGGATAGTATAGAGGAAACAGGAGTGAACAAAAATAGAAATTTTAGAAGCAAGGGAAGGAAAGAGAATACTCACCAAAACCATTTTATCCATTTGGGGGAAGTCAACATAGTGTTGGTAGATGGGAACTCTGAGTCTGATGAGGAGGCCTGCATCGATAGTCCTAGGTAGCTCTAACCTTATATTATTATAGGGAAGGTACAAAACCAATGGGAAAAATGTGGGAGACAGGAAAACTTTTGAAAGCAGGGTTGAGAAAAGAAAAAGGAAAGGAGGCGAAACTTCCCGAGACCCTTACTCTAAAAGGGACAGTTGGCACAGAGTAGGGGATGTTGGTGCAGACCATTCGGGCATTTGTTATAGACAGAAGGAAGGAAGGCAAGTTATTGAGCCACAAAGCTGAAGATCTTAGAGAAGGCCAAGAATTAGCCCATTCCAGTTTGAAGGAACGGCCTAGCTACATCACAAAGCCCAATAGCATTTTAAAAACCCACAGGATGACTGAAGTTCAACCCGACCACCATAATGCTCTGGTGGAGCTTAGGACTTTTGATCCAAGAGAAGAGCCCGCATCGGACAAAAATTCAAATGCAACGGTTGGCAACAGGATGTTTGGCGACTTCAGGTTTTGGGAGGATGAGTACATGGATTTCGAAGTTGCCAAAGACAATGACACCGATAGCAAGATAGATGAGAGGAAAGGGATTGGCATGGAGGCCTAATAATGCTTTCTTTTCCTTTTGCTGGGTTTAATGGATGTCAAAACTATAGTGTGGAATTGTAGAGGAGTAGAAAGTAATAGCTTCAAATGCGCGTGCTGAGAGATGATCAAGAAAGAGCGCCCATAGATTGTATGTTGTTTGAAAACAGAAGCCAGAAACAATAAGTTCCCAAAGTTTATGGAAAAGGGCAGCTTGGATGCAAAATTTATAGTTGCTATGGATGGTTTCAAGGGTGGGCTTTGGCTCTCTTGGAATTTGAAAAAAGTGATTTTGAAAGCCGTACTTCATATAAACCACATGATTCACTATTATATAGTTGACAATTGAAAAGGATGGCACTTACGTGCGTCTACTACCAACCATTGCACAAATGTAAAGAGGAGTTCTTGAGAGACTTTGCTATCTTGGTAAACAACATAATCAGCCCCTAGATAGTCATGGGCAATTTCAATGACATAGCTGGTTCCAATGAAACTACTAAGGTGACACCACTTGGAGAAGGTGCCAAAGGTGTAGGACTTGATGGAAGTTGTGCAACCATATGGATACCAACGCGTGAGGACCTAAGTTCATTTGGTTTAGGAGAGTTTAGGGCAGTATAGGGCTCCATCAAAAGCTCAATAGGGTTCTTTGTAACCTAGAAGCCAGTTTGACTTTCTAGGAAATGAAAGTTATTAACTTGACTAGATTACATGGAGATCACTGTCCTATGAACTTGAGTACTAGTTTGTCTCTCCCCCTAAATAAGGACAAGAAACCTTTTTGTAAGCAGAAAAGTAAATGAGTTGAGCAATAGATTCACAGTTGGGAGGAGGAAAATTAGTTTTACAGATCAGGAGTTGCTTTGTAGACACTTCGAGGATGAAGAGGTCTAGCGGGCTAGCTTCTCAATGAAGGGATTAAAAAGCTCCTGTGCCTTACGGTATGGAACCAATTTTCTATCAAAAATTCTGGTCTGCAGTAAAGGATAAAGTCTACCACTTTGTCAACAAAGCACTAACATAGGGATGCTTCTACCCTAAGTTGGCCAAAGCTTACATGGTCCTTATACCCAAATCAAACATTCTTGAGGAAATATTAGATTTTAGGTCTATAAGTTTACTAAACACCTCTTACAAGATTTTAATTAGTGCATTGTTGCTAGACTTAGATCTATTTTGCAAGAATTGATTGAATCCCACTAGAATAGCTTCTTGCCGAATCGGGACACTCTTGACAACATAGTGGTTTTGCAAGAGGTTCTTCATTCCATCAGATCTTCTAAAAGCCGCAACCACTTAATGATTTAAAAAAATATATCTAAGAAAGGCATATAATAATGTTAATCGGGAATATTTAGCTAAGGTTATGCTGGAGATTAATATTTCTAAGAGTTTGGTTAAGCTGATTATGTTTATAGTTGTTAATGGCGACATCTCTATCATTTGGAATGGAGAGACCCTTTCTTCCTTTAAAGCCATCCAGGGGCTTAGGCAAGGTGATCCCCTATCGCCTTATCTCTTTATTTTGGTGATACAAAGAATATCTTGTATGATTTAGGAAAAATGAAAAAAAGAGGTTGGGAAACTGTCAAAATCTCCAAAAAGGGCCCTTACATTTCCCACCTCTTTGTTACTGATGACTTAATTCTTTTTGCTGAAATGGATCACTTGAACTTGAGCGATATTCTAAGTTGTATGAAGGAGTTTTCTGAGGAAAGTAAGCTGTAGGTTAACACAGGTAAATCCAAAATTTGGATCTCTCCTAAGGCTCCCAGACAACTAAAGGATTCCCTTGCTATTTGTAGTAAATTCTCCTCTACGAAGAACTTAGGAAACTATTTGGGCATTCCAACGATACATGATAAAGTGGGTAAGAACTTCTATGATATGGTGGTTGAAAGAACGCAAAATAACCTTAGCAGCTAGAAAGCAAAGTTTCTCGTCATTGCAGAGGGAGAACTCTGATTCAGTCGGTCATGGCGGCCATTCCTCTCTACACCATGTAGTCAGCCTAGCTTCTTGAAACTACTTGCAAAAGGTTGGAAAAATTGAATAGGGATTTATTGTGGGATAATGATGAAGAGAAAAGGAAGTTTCACCCGATGAAGTGGAACAAGGTTTGTGATCACAAGAAAGAGGGTGGGTTAGGTATTAGGTGCATGAGAGAAAACAATATGGCCTTAATGGCTAAGTTGGGGTGGAGACTTGTGAAGGGGGAGGATGTTTTGTGGGGTAAAGTTTTACAGAATAAGTACTTCCAAAGGGAAAAACATCTTGGAGTATAAGAAAAAAGGGTACCCCTTTGCAGTATGGAGAGAAATCTATAGAAGTAGAGATTGTTTGGAGAGAGGTTTGAAGTGGAGAATCGGGGATGGCAACTCCATTGGTTTCTGGCATGATAGTTGGGTAGGCGACGAAGCTTTGGCTTCCAAAGCAACTATTCCTCAAGAGAGTTGTAATGCAAACGTCAAGATTAATCACTTATGGGATGAAGAGGGTAAATGGAAGATTGAAGAGCTACTTGCTGTCCTTCCCATAAAGAAGGAAGAGGAAATTAGAGTTACGACAGTCTCCAGAGATAGAAGTAAACAAAACTCTTTATTATGGAAAATGAAGGTGGATTGTGAGTTTTCGGTGGCCTCTGCCTACTGATTGCAAAGAAGGCTTTCTAGGGTGTAGTCCGAAGTTGAAAAGGATTGGAGTTGGATATAGAATAGGAAGTGTCCCAAGAGAGTAAAGATCTTCTTGTGGTTGGCAGCTAGAGGGAGACTCTTGATGAAGATGGAGCTGAAGAAAAGAGGCAGAGGGAACTTGCTGCATTTGCAAGGAGGAGGAGAAATCGATCGAGCATGCCCTTAGAGATTGCACGCATGCGAGGAACATTTGAAACACTCTAGTTAAGATAGTAGATAAGCTGAGAAAATTATGGGAAGGTAGTGTCGTCGAGTGGCTGAGAAAATAAGCTGACCAGAAACTTAAGCTAGACCAGAAGGAGGAGACTTCTAGCTTCTTGATTACGACATGGCTCATTTGGAAAGATAGATACTTGATGGTGCACTAGAAGAAGACTGAGCCGTCTGTCTCTATTGTCAACAAGGTAATAAGCATGGTCAAGGCAAGAGGAGGCTAGAGAGGGAGGAGAACAGGTGTGAAGAGATGCTTATCAGTTGGAAGAAGCCTTCTGAAGGCGTTCTGAAACTTAATGTCGATGGGGTTGCTTTATTGGATAAAGGTCATGCAAGTACAAGGGGTCTTTAGGAATTACAGAGGAGATTGGATCTTGGGTTTCTGGGTTAATGTGGGCGTAGCTAATGGGGACATGGCCGAATTATGGGGGACTAAGAGAGGGTTTGGAATATTAGCCATAAAAAGGAAGTTGCGGTCGATGATTGTGGAGAGTGACTCTTTGATTTTGGTGAATGTCATTAACAAGGGTGTAGGAGGGAACCACCCATGGAGGAATATAGTGAAGGACTGCATAGATGCCATGAGTGCCCTTGGAGTGATGGAGCTAAAAATGTTTTTAGGGAAGCTAATCAATGTGCAAACAAGCTAGCAGAGTTGGATAGAAGTGCCAAATTGGGCAGTCATGTGAGTAGTACCCCTCGACGGAAGTGAAAATGATATTGTAGCAGGATGCCGCTGGTACCTCTTGGTTGAGGAAGAAGAAACTATCCCTTTCTGTATAAGTGCCCTCTAGGGCTTTTTTCTGCTTTTCTTCTTGTGCCTTTATTTATTTATTTTTTTTTATTACTGGTATTTGGGTTTTGTCTGATTAATCCGATTCGAACACTGTAGAATCCATTTTAGAAGTTGTCTTTTCCAAATCCTTTTTCATTATTCCCAAGGTTTGAATTCGAGATTTTTAGTTGAGAGAATAGAGTATCCGACCACTCAAACCAAATGAGTTTGGTCTTATATTTGATTTTTTTTTCTTGTACAAAAAAAAAAAAGGATAATGGGCCTACTCTAGCCAATGTTAAAATGCCCACAAAATGCCCACTCAGTTTGGGCTTCCTTTATGGTCCAAAAACTTAATCGGGCCTAACTAATGTTGATCTAATATTAGAAGCACAGCAAAAAGATACCAAGCCCATCATTTTATGAAAGCCCGGCCAGGGCCCATTATCATCAGCCTGGCAGGGTTCACTAAACCACAAGGACCAGTCTCTCTGTCTCTGTCTCTGTCTCTGTGTGTGTGTGTGTGTGTGTGTCTCTCTCTCTCTCTAGCTTGTGCCGCGGCGAAGGATTGAGCTCTTCGAAGAGCGAACATGGCGGCGAAGAAGAACAAGCGGAAAGACTCTTCCTCGAAGGAAGAGAGAGAAGAACTACAAGTGAATGAAATCAATAAGAATAAGAAGAAAATCATCACAGACTCTCGATTCTCTTCTGTGCACACGGACCCTAGATTCCAAAAGCTCTCTAAGCACAAGACGAAAGTTCCAATAGATTCTCGTTTTAGTCGCATCTTCTCCGACAAGGAATTCGCTTCTTCTTCTGTTCCTTTCGACAAGCGAGGTAAACCTAAAAAACAGACCTCGGAGAGCGCTCTCCGCCATTACTATCACCTCGAAGAAGACGAAGAGGAGAAAGCAGTTGCTGCGAAGAAGAAGAAGAGGGAAATCAGTAGTGATGAAGACGATGAAAACGAATCGTCTGATTCGGAATCGGTTAGTGAATCGGAGACGTCTGATTCGGCGAGTGATTCTGAGTCGTCAACAGATGACAGTAATGAAGAAATTGAAATGGAATTGGATGATGAGCCTTCTGAGCCGGTAAAAATTGAAGCTTGAGTTAGGGTGCTACATCTTATTTGCACAAAAACATTAATTGATGGTCTTCTTGTGTATTTTCTTTTGAGCAGGAGGAGAATATACCAGAAATTGAGAAGGAAACACGGAGGCTTGCAGTTGTTAATATGGATTGGACTAGAGTGAAGGTATGTTTTTCCATAGTTTTTGGCTCTTGGACTTATGATTATTCATGGGGATTTGAATGTTGGTGATTATTCTCTGCTAGCTCTTGGAAATTTGATTCTTTCATAGACAACCCACTTCATAGAATTGCCATGAGAGCATTCGTGTTGAGCCAACATGATGCATATAAACATCATGGCTTTGATATAACTTGATTTTGGACCTACAATGTTCATGGTGATTGTGAATTTTGGTGATAATTCTCTGCTAGCTTTGGGAAATTAGTCTCTTCATAGAAAACTCATTCTGTGGTATTGCCTTGAGAACATTGGTGTTGAGCTAACATGATGCATGCGTTCGTTAATGGCTTTGATGTAACTTGACTTTGAACTTATGATTTTATGGTGATTGTGAATTTGGTGGTTTTTCTCTCCTAGTTGTTGGTAATGACCGTCATAGCCAACCCACTTCATAGAATTATGTTGACAATATCGGTGTTGAGCTAAAATGATGCGTGTATTCATTAATGACTTCGATGCTACATGATGTTGTATGTTGATTTTATTCATGTGATATGGAAGTAAGACTCAGGCATTGATAGCCCACTTATAGAATTGCCTTAAGAACATAGATGTTGATCTAAAATGATTTATGTATTCATTAATGGCTTAAATGTAATTTGATGTTGGCATCTGATTTTGTTTATGGGGTATATTTGATGTAAACTTTCTCATGAAGTCTGTGGCCTTGAACATTTTTCTTTTTTCTTGATGTTTGATTTGTTACTGAAAAAAGGGTTGTAGTATTAGCACATAATCTGAATTTCATCACAAGATTATGTGATGTTGAGTTACAACATAAGAACAAGTTAGGACTTGATTTCATTTTAAAATTTACACTGTCATTAACATTAGTGGTAATGAGCAACTTTTGAGTTCAACATATGCTTAGGTTGAACATTTTATGCATCAAATGTTGACGCACTGTTATTATTATAGTTGTTATCTTGATTCAATTGGAGCATGCAAGGCTGACTATTTTGTTGCATTCTGCAGGCTGTTGATATCTATGTTCTATTGAGCTCTTTTCTCCCTAAGGGTGGACAAATTCTGTCTGTATCTGTCTATCCATCTGAATTTGGGCTGAAGCGTATGGAGGAAGAAGTGCATGGTCCTGTTGGCCTCTTTGATGACGAAGAAGAGAAGAATGATGATGATGATGATGATGACAATGATGAGATCGATGAGAAGAAATTGCGTGCATATGAAAAAAGCAAGCTAAGGTGATTGTCTTTGACTTGGTTTCTCCTTATTTATATAACAAACGCATATAAGATGATCCTTCATGATGCCACAGGTTTTTTTTGGGGGGGTGGGACTAAAAACTTTGAAGGGGAAAGGTTATTTGGGGATGCAATGGTGTTTTAAATTCTTTTGGTATAATTGAACAATTTTATGAATTTATTGGTCATAGACAAATACTCCGTTCTAACATGTAATATTTGATTTCTTTCTGCTATAATAGAACTTTCAAGGCTTGAGAGCCCTGCACTGGCTCTTTCTTTTGTTATTTTTTTTTCTTTTACCTTTTTTAATTTTTAATTTTTCTCTAGGTACTACTATGCTGTGATTGAGTGTGATTCCAGTGCTACTGCTGACCATCTTTATAAAGAGTGTGATAGACTTGAATTTGAAAGATCGTCTAATGTGCTTGACTTGAGGTTTATTCCAGACGACATGGAATTCAAGCATCCTCCTCATGATGTTGCAACAGAGGTACTTTTTACACGTAGTGATGAAGATGATTGATGGCAGAGTGGCAATAGCCAAAGATTTCATTTTGACTTATACATTAAAAAAATCATTTTGTTTTTACCCAGGCACCCAAAGACTATGTGGGATTAGATTTCCACACCCAGGCACTGCAGCACAGCAAAGTTCATCTTACATGGGATGAAGATGAACCGCAACGATCAAAGGCATTAAAGCGGAAATTTAATGCTGATCAGGTTAGTCGGTTTTCTAGTGTAGGTTGATCTTGCCTCATGGAAATTTCAATATTTACAATTGCAATAGAAGTGCAGATGTTACATTTTGCAATTCTGGCTTTGCCCAAGTTATCATTTCTAATTTATGAGAATTATCTGTTCTAGCATTCTGTGTGTCTTTTTATTCTAATTATTTGAAAGCCACGCAAATATCACCGGCTATATCTTAAATAGTCTGTTGAAGTTTGAGTAATTTGATATCCCAAATTGTGCTCTGTTCAAGCCACTCAGTTTAAGTCGACAGGACATACTCTTGAAAGGGTACTGAATGAAATTTCTCACTTTGAGGATTTAGTATCTGACAGATTCATGTAGCCACATACAGTTAGCTACATTTTCTTTTGTTCTTATTACTGCTTCTTAATCCAAGATAGACACACTTGCAATCTGCTGCTGACACTGCTAATGAGAAAAAAAATGCGGTAATGATTTTCTATTTCAAATTAATTGAACAAATGGCAATCGTATTTATTGAAATTTATCAGTAAATTAGTCTTCTTTGGTTCTTTTTTTCTATAGTTGGACGAGTTGGAGTTCCAGCAGTTTTTGGCTTCTGATGAGAGTGAATCTGATGAGGTTGAGGATGAGGATGAGGATGAGAATGAGAATGCATATGAGAATGAAAACATGATAGAAGAGAAACCTGGAAAAAAACATAGGAAAAAAGATATGTACCAAGCCTTGCTTCAATCTGGTGATGGTAATGGTTCAGATGGAGACAAAGAGGATGGAGACATGGATATGGAAGTCACTTTTAATTCTGGTCTGGAAGATATAAGCAAACGCATTCTAGAGAAGAAGGATAAGAAATCTGAGACTGTTTGGGAGGCTTACCTCAGGAAAAGGAGAGAGAAAAAGCTGGCCAGGAAAAATAGATCCAAATATTCATCTGATGATGACAGCAGTGATACTGATCAAGAACCACCAACTGAGCAACCTGATGACTTTTTCATTGAAGAACCTTCAATCAAGAAGAAAGAGGCTTCAGACAAGAAAGGCAGGAAGGACAAGCAACAGCAAGAAACAGATAGAGAAGCAGAAGCCAGCAGAGCGGAGCTTGAGTTATTACTTGCTGATGACAAGGGAACCGATAATGGACTAAAGGGTTACAACTTGAAGCCTAAAAAGGGCAAGGGTAAGAAAGACAAAAAGGGGCCCGATGAAGACAAGATACCTACTGCTGACTTTGACGATCCAAGGTTTTCAGCACTTTTCACATCACCTCTCTTTGCTTTGGATCCCACAGACCCACAATTCAAAAGGTATCTTCTCTTCAAATTTGACACATCGACTTTATTGTATAGTTGGCCCAAAATTGTGATTCTCCCATGTTTCTCTATGATCTGTTGGCAATTAACATGTTGATGAACCTCAGTATATGACTGTCCCAGCAACCAGCAATGACTTCTATAGGACTTGCAGTCATCCTTAGTCCCTTACAATCAATCAATACATAGCTTCTGATTCTATGAAACATAGCCTGATTAGTCACTGAATTTTGATTTGCTGTATCAATTTTCTGTTATTCTTAACTATTGACTTCGGCCTATCCAGGAGTGCTACTTATGTTCGGCAATTGGCACAGAAGCAGCAAAAGGGTGATCATGATGTACCAGTGGATAATGGAGAAAAGAAGATCCCTGGAGAAACCCAGCTGCAATCTAATGATCCTGAAGCAAACAACGATGGTATCTTGAGATCTGATGTGCCAAAGGAAACCAAGCATGAAATATCTTCTTTAGTACGGTCAATCAAGATGAAGTCCAATCAAGTTCAAGCTCCCCCCAAGGCCAAGATACCAAAGAAAAATGAAAAATCTCCGGTTAATTTGACAGAAAAGGAAGAGAATCATGAGCTCTCGACCATGGTTAAATCGGTCAAGAAGAAGGCCAAAGGAATACAGAAGTAAACCTGAAAGCTATCAGCTGAGCATACGACTTGTCCGGAATTGATCAGAACAACTCATTGTAATGAGTTTGTTCGTAAATTTTGTCATGTTTTCAGTTTTATTTGATTCTTTAAATCGTATCAACACCCCCCCCCCCCAAAAAAAAGAAGTTTGTACCGTACACTTCTTCATTCGAGCTTATTAGGTAAATTTAGGCTTGAAATTTTCCTCTGTACTTTTAGGTTCCAAGTTTACCGGTTTCTGCTGAGGTAATTGCGATTCGTCGATCAGTTATAACAATTACTTATCATGTATTTGTTACGCAGTCTGATTGAGTACAATGCCGGAAACCGTCCGAATAGCTTTTATCTCTAGCAAAATCTTAATGTTGGAGCTGGAAAAGTAATCGACTACCAATTAGGATTAGAAGTAAACCTGTATGATTATAGTGGTGAATAAATGCTGAAATATCAAAAATCGGAAGCCATGAAAGCCCCCAACCTTATCTCACACTGCATTTCACTAAATATGATGCAGGGTAAGGAAATGCCCTGCCTGTGTAACCCAAAAAAAATGATCAAATAATTGCCAAAACCGAAGGCAAAAGCATAGGAAGGGCATAAGACAAAGGGTTCAAGAATGGTGATTGGTTTGACTGAGGTGGTGATGCCCCCGAGTTTTGATTCCCATTCCCTGATGCTGTGGCTTGTGGATTTACGGCCGTAGCAGGAGATACTGCAGGAGAGCCTCGTGGACTGACAGGTACAGTGTTATATTCGCCTGTAGCATAACCTGAAGGGAGAGAGTTACAGTTTGCTCTTCGTAAGATTTGGTAGACAAACTCATGCACACACACAGACACTTAACCATCAAATTTTGAAAAGTTGAAATGCACTCACAGTTTGATTCCTTCCAACCCAAAGCCCTCTTGTCACGGTCAAAGACTATGCGGTATCCCGTCATGAAGTACTCTATGTCGTTAGATGAAATTTCTCAACAATCAGCAAATGCAAACAAAAATCAACCATAGAAAGTAGTACAGTGAGAATTTGTTTTGCTTAATAATGCATTCCTAGGTAGTAAGTAGGTAGTATCGTATAAGTACTGTACTTTGCCTTGTCTTTTCAGACACAAAATCTTTCATCTGAGCAAGTCAGGGGTGTTGAAGAAGATGTGAATTTTACACAAAACGTCACCACATCTCGACCAGTTAAGTAAAAGGCTAAGCAAATGTGCGGAAGCAAAGGCAAGAACCAGAGAGTAATTAACAGACCATTCAAACATGTATCAATATAAAAAAAACATTGTGACGGGGAATTTTTCAGAAGATACTTACACCCAATAATATTGATGTCTCCACTCTTGACAATAGCCAGACAAGATAAATTAGCAGTCTGTAAATCATGAGAACATTGTTTAGCAAAAATTGTAGAAACTCAAATGCACATGCCAGATACCTAGGCAGTGAAAGTGAAACTTTACCTGTGTTTGAACTAGTATTATGGGCTTCATGACATTAAATTGATCTCCACCTTGCATTGTTAGAATCACTTGCGGATAAACTATAGTTTCATTAAAACTGCGTGAATTGTAATGACAAACATAAATCAAATTAATGTAATTACTCTCACACTGACAAATGATTATCTACAAAATTCTCTCATAATGTTATATACACACTTCCTCCAATAGAATCACACAAAAGATACAGCTTAAAGCTTAAGTATTAAACGGAAGCAGCAGTCGGTTGCTTGCAACTAAGGCCGCAATACAAGATTTGCAGTTACAAGGTAACCAAAACAAGTCACTGTCTGTGTCCAGTGCCACCAGGAACCATAAGCTCGGTGTTCCAACAGTAACATTTGCATAATGCAAACTGAAATATTTACCAATCATAACCAAAATTAATTGAAAAAATGGATTCATGAATTCTAATAACTTCATATAAGTGAACATCCAAATCGTATAACCACATTGGCAAGTGATTTTTTTTTTTGGTGGCTACAAGGAAGTCTGGAGGCAACCAGCGTTGTGACCTCTCTGGAAGGGTCTCCTCCCAACTGTCAGTCTAGTAGAAAATGAAATAGCATAAAACATGAAATACCAACTAATCAAAACCCAAACTAAAAATACCCACCCATCAAAACCCAAAACTGATCAACGCAAGGATCAGAAAAAGGAGTTATAAGCCCCAAAGTGGAAGAAATTAATTAATACCCAAGTCACATATATTTATTTGAAATCACTTTCACTGGAAAAAGGAAGGAGATAAAAACTGAAGTACCCACCAAATCAAAAACCAAAATTGATAAAAAAAAAAAAAAATTATATATACAAACCCCAAATTCGGAGACATTAAAAAACACCCAAATAGGATAACGATAGTGATGTTCCCAAAGAGCTGGTAAGGTAAGTGATGTTCCCATCAGCGAAAGTGAGAGACGCCCGACTAGAGGAAGTGGAAGCCAATCGACGGCCATGAAAGACGCGATCACGGTGGGCCATAGCAGAGTAATAATCAAGAGATGCTTTTTCAGGCAAGTCATCAACAGGCAGAATTCCCTTGACAGACTCAGAGAATCTGTGATGAATATCGAACCCAAATGTTCCCAATCCAAAACAACCGCAAATCTGACAACCCCATATCATTAAAATCTACAAAAAAAAAAATTCTAAAATTGAGATTCAAAATCATGTCTTAGGACACCCAAATTAGAAACATCAAAAAAAAAATGTCAAAACAAAAATTAGAGAGACCCAGGTCTCAAAAAACAAATGAAATGAATCAGAATCGATGGTAAAGAATTGGGGGGTTTATTTGTGAAAAGAATTTAATTCTACGCGTTCCCACCTGGGGAAAGAGAGAGAGAGAAGAATTGACCTCTAAACGTAGTGTATGCATGGAGTATTAATAGTAAGAAAAAGTCGTCGTTCTTTGTCCTCTCTCTCTCTCTCTTCTCTCTCGTCACTACTCTCTCATATCTCTTACTAGAGAGATAGAGAGAGATGACGATAACAGTGTTGGCGTGAAGATGAAAGCGAAGAAGAGACGCGGTGGGGGGTGGAACCAGACAAAACATAACTGACTGATTTTTGGAAGATGCAGACAGCCAGACAGAGAGAGACAGCGGAAAGAGAAAGAAGCACGAACATGGGTGGTTGACGTTTGAAAATATAGTGGTCTATTTATTTTGGGCTTCCCATCTTCACCCAAAAACTAATGGTGTTGCCATTACCTGGTCTTCATTTGATACCCTTCCTTGGGCATTCTCTGTTGGAACATATGTCCCTCCAAATAGCAGATGTGCTGCCTCTCTTCTTATGATCTAACAAGTTTTCCCCTCTTAGAAAGTACACTCGCTTAGAAATTAATTTGAATTGTTAACTACTTTATTAATCGAAATTTGAATGTAATAAGACGTAATCTATTAGAGAACTCTTATGTACAGTATTAAAATATAGTGGCTCAACTCAATATACTCTTCCTTTCTAGTTTCTTTTCTCTTTGTTTCTTATTTCTTAGTCTCTCCTTGTAAAGGAGGAATATGATTTTTTTTTTCTTATATAAATTAGTGTTTGGAATTATAATTTCAAGAAGGAAGGATCAGCACTTAAAGGGGACTCGAACTTCAGTATATCAGCTATTTCTGGGCTCGATTCGTTTCTGTCTATAAGTAACTCTTCTGGGTCAACTTTTGATGGGAAAACTGTGAGTTCCAGAACAATTGCATGCACTGCAACTCCAGAGTTCGCGAAGAAGAAGAAGAAGTATAAGAGAACCACGACTTCTGTTCATCGGAGTTTCTTCCCCTAGACATGTTCTCCGGTGTCGGAGGTTGCTGTTGGGCGATGAACAAGTGAAATGGTGTTCATAAGAGGTCTCCTCTGTACTGATCATATGAAGAGGAGGGTGTAATCACTATTTTGGATTGGAGGGTTGTGGGAGTCATTTTGCTATTCAAATAGATACCTACTAAAATTTAACAAGCGATTTATACTTTTGAAGTTTTAAATTTATTTTGAATTTTTTTCTACGCTTATTTCACCACTTTAGCGGCATATAAACATTGTTTTGAAAAATTCAAAGCCATAATTAAGTAGGTGGGAAGAGGAAAATCAAGAGTCTATTGAAAGAGTGTTAAAACTATCAATGGACAGAATTAGGGTATAATACCTTATGGTACAATTGTTGCAACTACAAGTAGCTTGCTTCAATTCATGGAAACAATCAAGCACCAGTGGTCTAGTGGTAGAATAGTACCCTGCCACGGTACAGACCCGGGTTCGATTCCCGGCTGGTGCAGTCTTTTTCCCTCTCTCCTTTTTTATTTTTAATTTTAAAAAATATTTATTAAATTGCTCTCTACTTGAGCTGGGTTTAACCAAACCAACATATTTGTATACAAGATTGAGAGACACCTCGGAGACACCAATCAGTAAGTGGATCCAGATTGGGAGAAAAATTAGATATAAGCTCTAGGTGACCTATGGGTATACTGGTTGGGTATGCCTGAAGCTCCAAGCTTTGGGTAAAAGGGTTCCACACTTCCTAACATTTTCTCTTTATGGTAGTGAAATTTGCCTAGATAAGACTTTAGCTATCCATTTGCGTTGGTACTCGCACAAGAGGAAAGAAGTGAACTAATACAAACACAAAGGAGAAAAGAAAAATACCCTTTCCAACAAGGCCTATCCATGGTACCCTCATACAGTGGCATTAGCAAGGAAGGAGCTGGCGTCTAATGGCAACCCAACAAAGGAAAGCCAAGGAGCCAAGGCTGGAGGAAATTCGTGCAGGGATAGCATTTGTGGTATAGCAAGAACCGAGGCTTATTAATTTTAGAAAATGAAAAAGAAAATCCCACTGCTAGTTACAGTGGAAACGAATTGAATCAATTAACGAACAGTTTATGATTCGACAGTTAACCAAGTGAACCAAACTCATAAACTAAATGAGTGATACATGAATAAAACTTTGTATTTCACACAAAATATGAATCGAGTATGTATTAAACAGTGTTCGACTTATTTAATTCATGAGCTAACTTGGTATATATATATTATCGTAATTTAATATGAAATAAATATTAAAATTGGTTAAATTTATTTTACAGTTTATCATATATAATACATGTGAAAAAAAACTTAAAAATCAGGACTTATTAATTAGTTACCACTTAAAAATTAAAAAAAAAAAAAAAAACCCTCAAAAAACTGGAGGAAAAAAATATGTAAAAAAAAAAAAGTAGTACTAAGAAACAGTATCTGGGGTCACAAGTTCACCTGTACTGAAACGGTGATACAGTTGAAACTTGGGAATTTGCTCTGGTCTCTTTTGGCCCTTAAGTGGAATTATGAACTAGTCCCGCAGCGAAAGCAGGATTTACGGAGCTTTTGTTATGCAGATTAATTGTATCTTCAGTTTCATAACCTGTGTGATGGGGATAAAACGGTATTAATCATCCATCTGTTGCAAAGAAGCAACAACTGTTGCTAGTAACACTTACAATGATATTTCTTCCAGCCTAGGACAAGCTTTTATCGGTCAAAACAACTCTGTATCCGGTCATAAAGTTTTCTGCAAGAAGATCACATACTCTTAGGCACATATTGTTCAGAGAGTTTCCATAGACAGGCTCTAAATTTTCTTTACTTGAACAAGAATTGCAAATTCAATGTTTAAACTCCCCCTAAGAATTGTAGACATGAGTTCATCTTGCTACCAACTTGATATTGTTGAAACCATGCCTTTCCCAACTGGATGACAATCAAATTGATGAACTAAATGTGTGTGACATCTAAAAGTTTGGTGCACATGAATGCATTTGCCTTCATCTGTCTGTGCACATGCGCACAAATAAAAACCCATAATAGAAGCAACCCAGAGGGGGAGAGAGGCGGTCCTCTTCTCAACACCAAACCCAATCTTGGATTAATTAGGTTTCTCTATCCTACAGTATGGTATTTCTTAGTTTGATTTAAACCCAGAGCAAGTTTTGTCCACGGTTAAACGGTAAAGACTGATGCACTAATGCACTCATGCCACCTGCATCTGCCCATGCTTGAGGAAAATATATATTATATATATGTATCTACCATAGACAATTACTGGAACCAGAACCCTTATGTCCAATTATATTCAGTTCTGCACTCTTCACAACAGCCAGCCAACATATAAGTTCATTCTGCAAATAAATAAGACAGATTGTGTGAGCCGTGCACTCATCTTAAGGTTGAAACATTAACTACTAGAAAATTGAAGATTACGGAGCTGTGCGAGAAGTAAGATCCTACCCTGGTGGAGATGATAATTATTGGGTCATATGCAGCAAACTGGCTTCCTCCTTTCATGGTTAAAGTCAGGCTGGGGACCAAATCACTATTTGTTTCAGGGCTGCGCATCATGAGGCAGGTTAGGGAGGTGCTAGTGGGACAGGGTAAACATGGCTAGTTAGTAATTTAAGATATCCTTGGATCAGCTGGACGGTGAGTATCCTGTATCTGAGAATGGAACTGCAACAGACAAATCACTGCTCAATACATGAACAAGCAATCTACCTGGGAAGCAACAAAGTTTTGGTAATCTATGTTCTTACACTCCCTGAAAGTCTTGTATAAGATGGATTGACCAGGTAAGTAAATGATGTCCCAGAATCGAATAGAGCAGTCAATTCCATGTCAATAACGCAGGTGCAAATATGAATTTGAGTTATGGAGATATTAGAGGTTGGACAGCAATATGTTATCAGACGTGAGAAATAATGTTAATTCGGATAACCTTTCAATCAGAGAGGAAAACAGCAGTTTAAATGATGAGGCAAGCAATCAGTTTAGCAAATGAGGGTACCAGTTATTGTAATGCATTAAAATTAAATGCTGTCTCTTCCAGGACCTCTGTCTCCAAAGCTAATTCCTCCAACTCCATCACGTCCAAAGAACATGGAGAAAGAATCAGCTATAAAACCTTGGATAAAAAACTGGGAACTGATATCTTCTCCATACCGAGCCCAAATAAGCCATTGGGCGCAGCAATATCTAGAAAAAAAAATCTGTTTGAACCTGTCCACAGCTGCATTAATCACAAATTAATCAGGACTCAGATACCTGTAACATATATGATTATAGCACAATAAAAATGTCTGCCTGCAATTCATTAGTGATGATGCATTCTAATTGTAGCTCACCCAAATGTTATGGAAGCTTCAACTTCTTCTCGGTAACTGTCCTCCGTGGTCAGATGAAGAGCATCCTCTACTAAAATCCCAGAAGTTGGAAGTTTCAGCCAAGACGTATGACACTATGTAAGGACAATTGCTAAATGTACCAAGGCATCTATTACGATGTGCACAGACACTGTTGTTGCAGGTGACCTTCTTGCTTCTTGATGACACTCTAGGGTTATAAATGCTAAGCTCAAACTGCTGCAGCAAAATGATATAATTGTCCAGTCATTCCATGTGATGCAATATCCCCAAGTACAGAAACTGAAAAATAACTGAACCTATAAAATTGGCTCCAGAAGCTCCCAAGGTTACACTAATGATCATTTTCAAAAGATTCAAACTGATGCCTCTCAAAAAATCATGGTATTAGCCATCTCCCATGTGCATCGAATCTCCCCCACCCCATCTGTAATTAAATTTAATCAACAAGACCATAAATAAAACATTACAAACTTGAAGATAGAACTAAATTGATACATCATACATTATACCTACACTCAGGAGCAAAGGGAGGGGTGGGCAGATGACAATTTTTGAAACATCCAGAGCAATGCCTCTCAAAATATTGTGGCTTTCACATCCCACATATGCATTAAATCCCCCATCTGAAATCAAATTTAATGACAAGATCATAGAATTAAGCATTACAATCTGGAAGATGGCACTATATTGGTACATCATCCACTATACCTACACTGAGGCAGGGGCAAAGAGAGGATGTGACAAGGGGGCAGCTACCCCTCTGAAATTTTAGGGGAAAAAAAATCTGTATATAATTTGAATTAGCACCAAATATTGATTGTCCCAGTAACAATATAACCTGCTCCCCTGAAATTATATTCCTAAATGCATGTTATAATTCGTCACTCAATATAATTTCTAGTTTTGCACGTTTTCTAATAAGCAAGGATGATCTTTTATTTTTTATTTTTATTTTGTATCTATTATTTATTTATATTTTGGCAGTTCAAAGATGAGTATACTAGTAAGTATGAACAGAACTACTGGGGAAGAAACTCAAATAAAAAAGGTACATAATATTTACCCCTAAAAGGTCATCTACGATTCATCCGATTAATCATTCAAGCAAAACCATAGTAGCAAAAAAAAATTCCACCAAGAGACGAAGATGAAAAATGGTAATGGGGAGTTACAGAGTCATAGGCTGAGCCCTTAGTAGGCGCGCAAACCACGCTTTCGTATAATGCAAACTACACTACATTAAAATCCACCAAAAAGAACACAACAAAATTAGATTATTTTTTTTGACATTAATAACCACAGATTTCGAAAAACTAATTTGGGAAACAAACATACAATCCCAAGGAGCTAATTTGAAGCGTGGAATTGCCATCGAGAAAGTAAGAGGTGAATCCATTTCTAAAGCTTTTCGACCTCGGAAGATCCGATTAAACTCTTTTCCCGCTTTTCTCTGCATGGTACTCTACCCTTTTCCGGCCAATTAAACTCTTTTCCCGCTTTTCTCTCAGACCATTTCTTGACCGGTTCGGAGAATCTGGGGTGCATTTCGAAGCTGTAAATACGCGCATTGCATTTAGAAACGCCATTGAAGACATAGATAAAGATCAAGGTCAAGATCAAGATCAAGATTGGTTTGCTTAAAGGAACCATCTTTTGGGTCAAAACTCTTGAAAGGTTTTCATCTATAGATGGGTTTTGAAACCATAAATCCCCTTTTGGGAATTCTTTTTAACCAAGAAATTTAGGGTTTAGAAAATGGTGGTGGGTGGGAGAAGAAACAGAGGGAGAGACAAAGCTAGGAGGGATTCAAAGCTTTTGAACTCTTGAAATGAAGGGTTTTTGCAGGATGTTCCAATGATTAGATGGTATTTAATTTTCTTCTATGCGAGTACACGGAGAGAGAGAGAGAGAGAGAGAGAGAGAGAGAGAGAGAGAGGGGAGTGAAGAGCGAGAGAGGGACTGTTGATGACTGAAACTAGAAAAAGCAAGAGGGGTCCTGCCATGTTAAGGTCGTTGGAGTTCCGTACGATTCGTCCTTAACCGACATTAAAGTGTCACGTTGTGCTTCGATGTTAATTTTCCTTATTTTTCTTCCAAGCGAAATTAATTAATATTGATCGAACCGAAGTTCATAGTTACGTCTCATATCATATTAGATTGCAAATGGTAAACGAAGGTTTACATGGTAATGTTAACAAGAGGTAGCAATGTTGGTTGATGTCAAATTCTTTTTCTGTCGATAAAAAAATAAAATTAATATCGTTTAAAATAAAAATCATTTATGATCAAATAACCTTAATTTGATTAAAGATAAATGTATTAAAATTTTTTATAATTATAGTTTTAATAAATAACATACATTACCGTTAATTTTGGAGTTCATATTTTTGAAATTTCTATGTAAATCATTTTTCTAATTAATAAATCAAATGTCACTTAAAATTGAAATAATTGGAAAAAAATTTTGGTTCAACAGAGATCAGGCAGAATACAATGAGACCTGGTTGATCCCTGTTTTTGGAGTAATGTAACATTTGTGGACAATTATACATGGTCAATAATTTTTTGAAGCCTAACAACAGGGATCAGAACTATGACTACAAAAACAGGGATCAAGGACTACAAAAATGGGGGATAGGAGTCCTTTAGCACAGCTCAAGCAGGAGAGACTTCCCGTTTTCATTTTCTTTTTCCCGATTTGATTTCACTTAATTGCAATAAAAAAGCCCTCAAGAAAGCCGGTTTCTCCGGAAAGGCAAAATCTCATAGTGGAGAGGCAGAGGTGAAACCACCAAACTTGTTGGAGAGTTTTGTACGTGTGAATGGCGAAAGAACCTCCATTTGATGAACAAATTGCACGTCATGAACCAGTGGGTTTTCTGTTCTTCCCGGAGGGGATACTGAGAAGCAAGATGGTGAACAGCCGGTGCAGACTGTCTCCCTTCCATCATTTGACTGTTTATAAGGGAATAAGAATTACTGTCAAACATATGAAATTTGCAGAATATGTACTATATGGTTTGAAATGACACCTTTTCCACAATCATGTTGAGGATTTGGCTTCTTCCATCTGTGTTTTGTTGGCTGATCAAATGAAGCAATAAGAAAACATGGTACTCTGGTATCAGAACTATGAAAAGGAAACAACATAGAGGAGGGAGGGAGAGAGAGACAGAGAGAATAACCTGTGCTTGATACATGTATGCTGCTTCAGAATGTCGGGTACAGTAGATCCAGCACGGCGAGGTTTTGGGCAAATGGGTGTGTTGTTGCATCCAAATCGAAGTTCTGTTCCCTCAGGACCCGCATCTACTAGATTATTTACTGCCCACGGATGCATTCTTTCTCCTCTCCAGGCAAAAGTCACAAGCAGAGCAATCTTATTTATTTTTTGTGAGAGGAATTCAGCTAATTATACATTTATTTTGGTTCAAGTGGTAAAATTTAAACTTACAAGTTAACTAAAAAGATAAGCCACAAATGTGGGTGTGTGAGAGAGAGAGAGAATAAAAGTGTACCAGTATTTGAAGCCCTATCATCTTCTAGACTCAGTTTGAGTGAAGAAGAGGCATGTGCTTGGCTGAGAGTGGATGTAGAATGCATCTTGACTAACTGGATCTGCTTCCCTTTTTTTCTCCATTGCTCATTTTTCCTACCATTCATTCGGTTCAAGTAAGTATCACTACAACATAGGCCTTAAAAAGATCACCTCTCCTGCTTATCCCCATTCATCCCGCTCTCTCTCTCTTGAAGAGTTGGAGGAAGATGAAAACTCTGAACACCAGCAACAACCCTGTGGAATCCAACGTTTGATTGCATGAACCTTCACATTAGCAGCATGATAAATGACCAATATCAGGTTCTGATTTAATTGTTTGGCATGCTTGCAAGCACACGTTTTCACCTGCCTGCTGTAATTGTTTGGAGGAATATTAGAAGCGAGAAAAAGGAGTCACATTTTATGTGCGGAACAAAAAGCATGCAAAAGATTCTACTAAAATATCAACAAAATGGTCGTGATGTTGGTTAAACACCAACCTTCATTAAAAGTGTGATTTCTAAGCTGGCAATCAGCATCTCTCAGTATATCACAGTTCTCTTGTTGCAACATCCACAGCTACTTCCAAGTGATTGACCACATCATGCCCTGCATCTATGTTCAAAAGAATTGTAAGAAGAACAGGATACCAAAACCAGAACTCCAATCCTATGAAAACTATACTGGCGAAACTAGAGTAGTTTAAATTCAAAGTCTAATGCTTTACATAGTCCTGAAAAGCAACAGCAATCATCACACACACACATGCATGTGTATATATGCGTTCTAGAACAAAAGAAGCAGATTCTTGGAATTCTGATCTTATGTCTGTATCAGCCTGAGACAACTGGAGATGACGACAAGAGCTTTAACTCAAAAGATAACCCAAATGACTCAACCCCATGCACAATGAGGATGATCTCCCCAGATTTGCTTATTCAATTGTGTCTGGGATTTTGTGTTTGTCTAAGCTTTGTAATGGAAATGCCCTTTTCAACAACTGCCTTCAAAAACACTAAACAGACACACTGCTACAGCAATGGGTTTGGTATATCATACAGCATTCACTCCATGACCCACTCATCAAACAAATTTCTCTTAAGCTATAAATAACCATTCACGCATTCCTTACTAAAGAATCACCAACTGCAATGGAAGCAAACATAGCCTTTGTTTGAATTTTGTGGCGCTCACCTGTCGATTTGATGCTCCGCTCATTTTCCAAGTCTAGCAAATGAAAACGAATCTGAATGTAATCCATCACAAAGTACTGATGCTGAAGAAACAATATTTATTCTCTTCATTTTGCTCATCTAACAATTTCACCAATGCAGCACTGAACCGTATCTAAATGTGGAGGGATTCGAGATGGTTTGAACAATATTTTTCTCTCAATCTCGCTCTCAACTACTTTGATGTGTTATTATATTATTGTGATTTTATGATTAAAAAAAATCTGTTATTTATTTTAAATTATTAACGGAAAAAGAGATACACAGTCAAAGATTTTACTTATCCCTTCGTATTATTCTTGATTAGTCTGACTTATCTAAATCGAGGTTAGATTTCTCATGGCAAACTCCAGGAAATGATAGACATATAAATGTAGCCTTTTTTTTAAAAAAAAAAATGTTTTAGTTTTAACCAATAATTAAAAGTACAACAACAATTAACTTTTTATCCCACAGATTAATTATATAAATTCTTATAAATTATTGTATTTTATTTCATATAACATGTTCACTTATATAATTTTTTTTATACGATAACAATAATCATATTTTTATTGAGTTAAATGAGAGTTATAATATGGATACTTTTATATTATTGTGATTTATTTTATATCCTATTTTTATCTATTTTTAGGTAATTCATATTATATTTATTCTCATTTTCAAATTCTTTTTTTTTTTTAAATCTCATTCTCCCTAAATTAATACGAGCATTTGTCATGATTTCGCCGTCTAACCATAGTCTTTATCAATGTGTCTATATCATTTTAATCATATTTTTCATAATAAACGTGACCCCAACTTTCTAGCTAATACGATTATTTATTATTTTGTCTATTCTTATATGTCCATATATCCACTTTAATATTTTCATCTCCGCAACTCTCATTTTCTGTTCATGATTTTGGTTCATTGTCTAACATTTAGTTCCATGCAACATAATAATTCTATTCATCATTCTATAAAATACCAAATGCACTTTGATATTTCGATCGTCTGCTAATATTCTATGTGATATTTCTCTGTTTATATCTCTATCTTTTTATAAAATTGATTTTATATACTTAAAACTCTCGGTTACAAAAAATTCATCGTCTCCTATTTTAATCATCGACTTATTAACGCTAATATTAGTAAAATTAAATTCCATAAATTCTGTTTTATCATACTAAATCTAAACTCTTTTACCTCCAATGTTTGCGTCTAAGATTGGAACATACCATTTGCTCCTCTACATGTCTCATAACATGCACCAGGATACCATAAATAATTTAATTCGTTGGCTCTCGCTCTTGTCACTTTGTTCACCGCATAACTGGCAATTGGAATTGATGTTGCTGAACGTCTCTCTTTCTTAGATCTTCAGTGGCTAAACTTTGAGATCTCCAAAAAGTATAGAATTAACCATTTTCTTTTAATTGTTGTAAATTTATTGAATATTTTGAGGCAAGTTTGATAGCCATTTACACTGCAAAAGTATGAAAACGGAGAGGAAACTTTATATAAACAATCTATTAACTCATTTGTCATGCTAAAATTACAAACACCGTATTATTTCACTAACTTTAGATTTACCATCATGTTATTCCACTAACGCTGAAAATGGTATTCTCTCTCTCTCTCTCTCTCTCTCTCTCTCTCTCTCTCTCTCTCTCTCTCTCTGCAAGAAGACCACACATGATACAAAACCAAATTTGTGAGCAAAACTTACATTAACTTACTCCTAATATTTGGTTGTAACTCAAATATTAACTTACACTTTGATTCTATTCATGGTGTCTAAACTTAAATTGACTTCACAAGAAATATTAAATCTTTGATATTCCTAAAATGCATACAAATTTAGGGCTAAAATCATTGTCTTCTACGTAGGGTTTTGCTCACCACAGTTTATAAATTTTATTAGTTAGTCTTGGGTATCAAGACATTAGTTTGTTTCTAAATTGAAGTATTCTTGCGTTTCAAGACATTAGTTGGTATAATACGAGTAATTGAAGTAAGGCCAATGGAAGGAGAAGGAAAATGGATGAACAATTTGACTTATCCAATTCCAAATTATTGGGGTTGGGGTTGGGGTTGGGGTTGGGATTGGGATTGGGTTTGGGAGGGGAATGCATACATGCCACGTGAATTTTCTCAAGTACCAAAAATCTAATCTTATGCTTTGGTACGTGAGATTCTTTTGACTAATCTGCACTGTTCATTCATCTTCATGGGACCCACTTTCAAGAAACACCCCCCCCTCCTAGGGATAGGTTAGGTCTTCCCCCTACCAAATTTAATTATATTTTGACGTTGACGTTGACGTTGATGTTGACGTTGATGTTGCCCTCGTCTTGCAGCTTGCCCTTCCTCTCCTCTCTTCCCCCAACCCAAAAGCCCTCAAGGTCTGTTTTTACCAAGAGCAATAGGCAAAGTTTGAAATTGATATGTATGCAACAATTAAAATCACTATCATTAATGATAAATAATATTAAAATAAAATAAAATAAAATTCATTTAAAGTGTCATTAGAAGATTTAGACGGTGCTGAATAGATAATACCAAATTTAAAATGATAAGATAATACACTACGGATGTATAATTAAAATTATATTTTCTATCTCTTAAATGTTGAAGTTATTTGCGTGCGTCATAATACGAAATTTTTGTTCTGTCCTTTTTAAAATTATAATTCAAAATATATTTTATATTTCTCTTTTATTAATATAAATTTTAGTTTTGTCACAATAATAATTCATATATATTATAAATGTTAAGGACATAGGATTTGCATAAAAAGGTGGCGGAGGTGAAGTCATCACCCACCAAAAAGGTATCCAAGTCCTTTAAAATTTCTGTGCAACATTTATTGGTCGGCGAAGGTCAGAAAAATAGAGCAACCCTCGGGAATTTGGCCTCCACTCGAGTGAGCCGTTTGGTCAGCTTGGCCCTTATCGGCAAAAGGCTTCAAAATTACTGAATTATGACTTTTATTAATATAGAAAAATAAATTAATAAAAGTCTTACAAATTTAATCCTTCAAATAAAATTATTGCAAAAATAAAAAGAAAAACTAAGATTTGTATCATTATAATTTCGAAACTGTGTGCCGATTCTTTTGAATTATAATTTTAAAAGGGACAGAACAATGCAAATAGAGAGTTTATCATTCCAAATAAAAAATGATTTTCTTTGCCTATTAATAATTTCAAAATGTAACCCTGACAATAAAAAGAAATGATAAATCATTTTTATTATAAATAAATTATAATTTAATTGATATTATTTTTTTCTTAAAAAGTTTTAAATTTGAATGTCTCGTATTTATTTATAATTTAAAAAAAACAAATAGTTTTTAAGGAAAAGAATAAAATGCAAGACTTCAATAATTTTAATTCAAATATTTCTTCAAAATTGGGGTTATAATATTATGATATACTACTTAATTCTATTTTAATTTTTCTCAATAATATGGTATGGTAGATATGTCTTATATGGTCGATTTTTAATTTTTACTTGAGTTGTAATAACCAAATAATTAATTTTTTTTGTTATTTTATGATTAATTAATTAATTAATATTTTTATGAAAAAGGATGGCAATGAATAATAATAATTTTCCCTAAAGTAAACATGTCTAAAGCCTACGAAGTCCAAAGATAAACCGACTTTCTATTTTCCATTTCTATTATTATTATTTTTTTCGGGAGTTTTTGGGTTTGTGGGGCTGTGGACCCATGCTTTCCCATTTGCATTGCTGGCCTTCAGCCACGGCACAGAGACAGAGAGATTCCAGAGGGAGAGAGAGAGTGTTGAGTTTTCAATTGTTGGTTCAATCACCCTGATAGAGAGAACTCATTCAATTCATCTTTCAATTTCTTTGCCTGCCTACAAAACCCAAAAATAAAATAAAATAAAATAAAAAAATAGAACACTGTAGAGAGAGAACAGAGGGAAGAGAGAGAAAAGTAACAAAACCCACATCAGAAAACCCTAAATTTTATCTGATTCGATGGATCTACAGATCCAATTTCTTTCCAGTCACCACATGTATTGCTCTGTTTCTTTCAGATCTCCATCGCTTTCGTCTCCTCTGCTTGTCTAGCCCAACTAACTTCACCAATCACACTCTTGGTCTGTTCTCTCTACAGTTATTTTAGTGTTTGGTTGGTTCTTGTAATATATTGCTTTTTGAAATTTGATTTCTCATATGTATGCTCTTAGTACAAACAACACTTGTTTGGCGGGTGAGTATAACTTTGCAACTGTATGGTCCTTGTTTTTCCACAAACCTATTGTGCTTATATTTGCTTCTAATGTTAAAATTCTTCATGGGTTTTGCTTATTTCCATTCTAAAATTGTGAGAAATTTTCCTGATTTGAACTTTTAAGATAAGGGTTTTGGGCTTTACGCCTTTTTGGTTGTTCTCTACAATGGCTAACTTCCTTTATCAACTCATATTATATTTTATCTTTAATGTTTCATGATTTTTAAGTTCATACTTTTGATATGTGTTTGTGAATTATATGATGATTGACTGGTTTTGCCAGACAACTTTCTAGTTCTAATTGATCTTCTTGTTGTTATGAGTCTTGCGATTTGGAGTAGATGATTAACTTTGTGGTTGTGGTTGTGGTTGTGACTTGTGACTGTAGAGAAGGGAATTGTGGGATTTTTTGTTAAAAAGTTAACTTAGCATCCATTTTTGGATGTCGAGGAATTGGTGACGCGTTTGGTGAAATGAGGGATGTTATCAAGGTTAATGAACTTTTTGAGGGCCTGTTTCCGGCCATCTTCGGACCATTACGTGCATACGAGGTCTGATGCAGCAGGTAAGCGAGATGGGCTTCTTTGGTACAAAGACAGTGGGCAGCACTTAACTGGTGAATTCTCGATGGCCGTTGTTCAGGCCAATAATTTGCTCGAGGATCAAAGCCAGATTGAATCTGGGTGTTTAAGCACTCTCGAATCTGGCCCTTATGGTACATTTGTAGGAGTATATGATGGTCATGGTGGTCCGGAGACGTCTCGTTACATCAATGATAATCTTTTTCAAAACCTCAAGAGTAAGAACTCTCAAGGCAAATGAGACTGATTGATATATGAATGTGCATATCTTCACAACTGGATTGATTGCTTATTGTGATCCCGCATTTTGCAGGGTTTGCATCTGAACAACAAACTATGTCTGCAGATGTTATTAGGAAAGCATTTCAAGCAACTGAAGAGGGGTTTTTCTCTGTTGTAACCAAGCAGTGGCCTATGAAACCCCAGCTTGCGGCAGTTGGATCATGCTGCTTGGTTGGTGTTATTTGTGGCGGGAATCTTTACATAGCCAATCTTGGTGATTCCCGTGCTGTCCTTGGGCGGCTTGTTAGGGCAACAGGGGAGGTTCTTGCCATCCAGTTATCAGCAGAACACAATGTTGGCATTGAGTCTGTTAGACAGGAGATGCATTCCCTGCATCCTGATGATTCACGCATTGTAGTTTTGAAACATAATGTGTGGCGCGTGAAAGGCCTGATACAAGTAAGTTTTGGCAATGATAGTTGTGAGTAGATTATGATTACGATAATGGACTTGCTAGAATGTTTTCATTACTATTGACTTCTTGAATCTTTAAACTTGGCAAATTTGTTCCTTCAATGATACAAAAGAATTTTACATAATTGATGGGTGACAATTCATAAGTTTATTGTCTTCCCCCACTGCTTTTCACTCAGGATAGAAAACAGGCATTAGTTGGAGCATTTTTCTGAAATAATCAACTGAAGTGAAAATTCCATTTTTAGATGATTCACTTAATTTAGCTCTATGATAGTTTCATACGGTACTTACATGACCTAACATGTATAGATTCGCATTATTTCTAGTGTTACAATTACATCACAATGAGAATGTAGATACTGTGAAAATGCTTAATTTTGTTAGTTAAATTTTTAAAGAAGCTCAGAAAAGGATAAAGGGTCCAGCAAGTGCACATTCAGAAGAAATTTTGTGGTCCATATTGCCTGTAGAATGTGAAATTAGATAAACTTCAATTATGTTTGATGTTTTGTCTAGGGGCTCTAACTTAGCAGGTTTAGAGGAATTGATTGAAACAGAGATGAATGCTAGGGCTTAGAGTGGTTTGATTATTAGTTGCCCGTGCTATTCGATCAGTTAAGATGTTGAAATGAGCTTCTAGTGACATGATGTTTTTGGGCTAATAAAAAGAATGTTGTGTTTGGATCGGATCAGGAGTTATTGAAGTTATGATGTCTCTTTGTGATGAGAAATAATCTTCAATGAAGATCAACAACACTAATGTAACTTGTAATTCAAGGACCCTTTTAGCTGATGAATGCCTTGTTCAAGATGATCGATCACCGACTTCGGTGGAGCAAAAATTTGCTTCTTTCCCAAAGGTGGTTCTTCTCAACTGCTCTCAGCACCCCCAATGGAATGTGCATGTCGGAAAGCTTGAAACTTGAGATGCTTAGATGATCACTAGGCCTGTATAAATAGATCTCCCAGTCTTTAAGTTCTCTGAGTACATTAGTGACTAGCATCAAATGACTTTCAAAGTCTTTGATGAGTATGGTAAAGATGAGGTTTAGTTTCTGAATATGTATGCTGCATTGCAAGATTATGGAGATGCTGTCAACACTTCTTACTCATGGACAATGACTTTTGCAGGTCTCTCGGTCTATCGGTGATGTGTACCTTAAAAGATCTGAATTTAACAGGGAGCCCTTGTATGCTAAATTTCGCTTGCGTGAACCTTTCCGAAGACCAATATTGAGCTCTGAACCATCAGTCTCTGTGCATGAACTCGAGCCACATGATCAATTTCTCATATTTGCTTCTGATGGATTATGGGAGCACCTTAGCAATCAAGAAGCAGTTGATATGGTTCAAAATCACCCTCGCTGTGTAAGTCACTGTACTTCTGCATTACAGCTGGTTTTTAATAATTGTAGCATCCATGCCTCGTTTTATTGGAGTGATTAGGTTCATTATTTATTTATTTTTGGGTTCAATGATTTAGGCTTCCAACAACTAGGGCTAAATCCTAATCATGTGAAGTAGTAATTCAAAAGAAAAAATGAAAAGGAAAACCAGTTAGGGTTCTTACAATCGTCTTTCATTCATTAAGAAATCGTTTTTTGGCCTGATAGATGTTCTTGATTATCTGGGGAAACCATTGACCCTCCACTTACACGTTGTCCTTACAATCACAGTCTGTGTTACTTTAATTTGGTTTCTGAGCCAACTATTTCTGTCTTCTCTCTTTGCTTTGCATGCACTAGAGTATCAAATCTGATTTGGGATATTGAAAGATGGAACTGTATTTATCTACTATATGGATGCCACAGTCATGTAGGCAATCTAGTGTGGACTTCAATAATTGGGATTGGCCTTCTATACCGATATAAGGAATCCAGGCTAAAGTTAGGAGATATATGCATTTTAATGTGCAGGGGATTGCACGGAGGATTGTGAAAGCTGCTATGCAGGAAGCAGCTAAGAAAAGAGAGATGAGGTACTCAGATTTGAAGAAGATTGACAGAGGGGTACGCCGGCATTTCCACGATGACATCACAGTTATAGTTGTATTTCTTGATTCAAATCTTGTCAGTAGGGCCAGCTCAGTTAGAGGCCCAAATTTGTCAGTTCGAGGAGGTGGTCTCAACCTCCCTGCAAAAACTCTAGCATCGTGTGCGACGCCACTTGGTACCACTTGATGAAGCTGATCCATTATCTGTTGTAATCTTAGGGGAGGAACCCTTTTTGGGTTTTATGTACACTGCGCAATAGGATATACAAGAGAGAAGAGAAGCTGCAGACCTGATAAATTCTTTGATGTACAATGTAACTCTTTGAACTTGGACAGCTTATTCTGTTTAGTTCTTCAGCAGCAAAAAGGGAGAGGAAGAATCATGGGAGTAGTGGGAGGTGATCTGAGCTTTCAGAGGACAATGAACTTAAAAAGGTTCTTTCTTGTGATAAAATCTTTTCTACAGATTATTATTATTATTATTATTATTATTATTATTATTATTAATTATCATTATCATTATCATTATCATTATTTGGGTTTTCACTTTTCTTCCTCATGGTAACTGTTGTATTTTGTAAATTAAAAGAAACAATGCATGAGTTTATGCTCATATTCTTGTGTTCCTGTCTTTGGCGTGCCCTTCTATTCTTTGGACAAAGGGAGGGGGCGATTAGTGTTATGATCTCTTTTGGATTATGTATGATGGTTTCCTTTTAATCGTTGGGTATCTGGTTTGAGCCATATATAATATTCCTAAGGGTAACTCCGTAATTTTATCATTGTTAAGATGTCAGAACCATCTTGTGCCCGTCTTGTTACATAAAATTTTCTTTTACCTTCGCTTTACAAGAAACCTTTATTAATTGAATACCAAATTTATGATTTTAAAGGGACAAGTGTTATCGTCTCTTTTTCGGCTTAAGCATGGGTTTTTTTTCTTATCTTAATCAATACCCTTTACATAACCCTCTCACTGTAACATGATGCTAAAGAGACATTGTATTCCCATCATAGCTTGACTATTGTTATTTATCCCTTTTTGGGCTTGAGCAGGAAGGTTTAATATTTCTAGGATGTGAAGAAGTGATTATATACCTTTCGTAATTTATGGTTTATATGCTTTTTTATAAATAGTTGAATATTATATTGAATCTATGATATTGAACTTAGGATTACGAAGTTGGGTCGCAATCATCTGGGTCTGGGTGGTAAGCTTGTATACGTATAGAAATTGTGTTGCGGGGTGGGCGATGGAATATTTTCCCATGTGGGTTTGATTGGTTTGATATAAAGGGGGAATATCAGGTTCCCAGGTCTAGTCTGGATTGCAATGATGAAATGATGGGCATATTGGCATGCGAAATTTTACAGTCGCATCTCTATTATGTATCTGTAACTTTTACTTTTGCCTCAATATTTTTGGCTCAGATCAGATCAGGAGATAGGGTCAAACTTAGATCATGTTACCGCATACAATGCAAGCAGTGCATAAGAAAACCTAAGAGAGAGAGAGGAGGGGAGGTGATACGTTTTTTAATAGTTAATAACGGAGGTTGGAGGGAGGGATTTCCAAGCGTGCAGAGACTAGAGGAGGACTGCCAAGTTGTATGCGGTCGGGGCATATTTCACACCAACCAACGATAGAGAACCTTCTCAGATCATTTTAGGACACAAACTTCGAAGCCTCCTCTCACCCTCTTCCCTTCCCAGGCACAACATAACATCCATTCTCTGTCTCTCTCTCTCTCTCTCCCTCTCCCTCGCTCAACTACGGGAGTAACTATATTTATATAATTTAATGAAAGAAAATTTAATTTTTACTTTAAAAATAAATAGAAAATTTAACTACCTCCGATCAAAACAGACAGAATGAATTTAAATTTTAATAATATATCAAAGAAAATTTTGATTTTTCTTAATATCTAATTATTAAATCAAAAAATTCTTATATTAACACATTATACATAGAAAATTATATTAGTCTGTCTATAACCTTAACATGGTCAAATTAAAATAAAAAAAAAAAAAGAAAGATAAAAAACTTACATTCACAAGAGGGTTGTATACATTAATATAGAAAACTCCAGCAAATTTAACTTTGCAATTCTTAATTAATTAATTAATTAATTATATTTATCTCTAAAAAGATGCAATCATCTCTCACTAACCATGAACTTTGCTAGTGGCACTAAACTTTAGTGTCATCAGCCTTCCATGGAATACCTGAAGATTTGTAGTACCGCTGTTACTTCTAAGAATAAATAGTCTACACTTTCTCTCCACAACAGTAGAACAATGCTAGTAGAACATCTGTGAAAAAGAAGCTGGTTCAATAAATAAAAAATATGATTGGTTGCCTGTGGTCTTAATTCCATTGGAATTTTTTTAAAAATACTATTTTAATTTATTGACCATTTTATTATCTAATTAACTATTAGGACAATGTGCTAACTCATTTTGATTTTTAATACACTCAAAAGAATTCAGATTTCTATTTTTATTTAAAAAAAAAACCGTATTAATTTTTGGGAAGAAAAATAAGAGAAGAGGAAAAATAAATAAGTAATAATTCCAGCAATTTATTTGTACTGAATGAAAAGACAAGTCTTTTTATTTTTGCCTGGGTTTCAGGTTGCGGCCTGTTGGCGGTCATTTCTGGGTCCCAAAATGCTTGCCCATATCCTGCTCGGTACCTCTTTAATTTATGTTCTTTTAATTTTTTTTCATGGGGCATAGAGATACCATTCGGCATACTCTTTTTCCCTTGTATCTTTGTAAAGCTTGAATAGAGTTTTTTTTTTTTTTCTTTTTTTTAATAACTAATCGGATCCAAAAATATAATCTTATTAATTTGATTAAAGTATTATCAGATTTAATTTAAGAGAGTTCTTTTAATATTATTTTATTTTTAAATTTTGAATTTAAAATTTAATTAAAAATTTTAATATCTTAATTCAGGATCGATGATCGATGATCGATGCTGTAGAATTATATGGTTGTGCAAGTGGTAAGCCGGTATAAGTTGCATGACTCAAGCTTAGGGCACTGGCTAGTATAGCTGGTAAAATCATGTGTCCCAGAGACGTTCTTGTAGACCTTGGTAGAAGTGTCAAGGACGACCTCTACCTTCGCTTAACCTCGCCAATGCCGATCAAAGAAAAGGGAAGGAAAAGACATGCACAGAGGAATTCGTTCTCCGGCAGAACTTGGCAAAATGGAAAAGCAAAAGTGGTGCCCCACCAGAAAGTAGAAATGGAACTTAAAGATTGGAACAAAAGGGGGTTTCCAAATGGAAACAAAAAATTGGGGAAAAGGGGCCATTATTTTAGATATAATTGGAAGGTAACCTCGCCAAGCTGGTCTCAACCCCAGTAAGTACTTAATCATTTTGATTACATCCCCTCCTACTCTCATCCCGAGTGAGTGAACTTATAAAACATAAGGCCATGTCGTGATGATGAACAAAACAACTAGATTTTATTTTATTTTTTTATTATCATGATATTTTTATATAGTGTAAAATGTTTTCTTGAATTGCAGCAAACAAAACAACTAGATGATAATTTTAGGATTATAAGAGAGCAAGAAGGTATTCCAGAGCTTGAAGAAGATATGGAGAGAAAAAGGAGAGAGAAAGCGGTTGCCAATCTTGTTGCGACTGCTGCTGCTGCTGCTGCTGCTGTTGATGATGATGAAAAGAATTCTGATAGTGAGGCGGAGGAACAGGAAGGAAGTGGGGTTGAGGATGTTAGAATAGTTGGTGAAGATAAGGTAGGGCAAGGGGAACACAACAAAGGACTTAGTATGATTGATAATCCTACTAATGGTAGAGAATTGTTGGATGCATTAAACGATATTGAGGATCACTTTGTTAGGGCATATGGTTCTGGTTTTGATGTTTCTAGGATGTTAGAGGCTAAGAAAATTAATCTTCAACCTGGTTCTGAAGAAGTCAAAGGTTAGTATTTAGTACAACGATAATTTACGCTCTAATTTGTTTGTTTCAGTTAAGGATTTTGTTGTTTGTTGAGTTTATCTATGCTTTTAGATTTTCAGCTTTAGCAAATTGAATTTGGCTAGTATCCACTTGTTGTTTCACATTTTGTCATGATTGAATGCAGAATACAATAAGCGAATCTCTGCAATTACATGGCATCGAACAACATCGTATCAGTCTTTGTCTTGTAAGAGCTTTCTTGCTTCCAGCTCCAAAAGTTCTTCGACGTGGACAGAGTCTAAGTCTGATCTATTTGATAATTATGGGGGGATGGAGGCGGGGAGTCATTCGCTCACTCTAGGGCGGTAGTATGCTTGGGAGAAGAAGCTTTATGAAGAGGTTAAGGGAGACTTCTCCTGCATTCCAACTTAAATCTCTTTAACTACATTCTACATTTGATTTATTTTTTTATTTATTATTATTATTATTTTTTATTTTGCTTTGGGATCCCATGATTAGGTGGTGCATGATAGAAACTATTTGTTCTTGTGATGTTAAGATTGTTAGAAGTTGATTATGTTGAAGTGGTTAGTGGTATTTCACTAGTCATTCACAACGATTTGGGAGATCCCTCGAAGATCGTACCAGGGTTGAAGTTCTCTTAGAGATGTTTAATTGTGGATTTCATAATTAATTGGAAAAAAAATTGTAGCCCTAATTTAGAAATGAGGCTGTTTGTAAGAGGGTTGGGAAGTAAAATATGTACACAAGGTAAATATCAACTGGATTAATAGGGGAATTACTTTCTTTTCTTATACATAGGAGAGGATCGAACTCGAGACCTTTAAGGGGAAGGGGTAATCGGGGAATTACAATCAAATGCATTTTAAGTAGTATGTTCAGATATTAAATCAGACAAATTGTTCAAATTCAATAATGTCTGATGCTAACAAATGGACACATCAGTTAGAAGGTTTTCGTGGGCTGAAAGCGCATCCTAGAACTAGGTCCTATCCAGTGGTGAATAGCAAAAGGTGATTTGTATTGTGGAGTTTTGAGTTGTTGG
Organism: Dillenia suffruticosa; assembly: GCA_033439265.1. NCBI lineage: Eukaryota > Viridiplantae > Streptophyta > Magnoliopsida > Dilleniales > Dilleniaceae > Dillenia > Dillenia suffruticosa. Next base: position 442,165 of record JAVTVX010000012.1, on the reverse strand, counting down.
GAGAAAAGGTTATTCTTTTTTTGTATTGTTTAGCAAAAAGTGAGTCCAAAAAAAAAAAGACTGTTTTGAACTAGAAGTTACCATGATCCAACAAGGCCCAGGAAAAAAGTTTAACGTAAAAAAAGTGGACTGTTGGATGGAAAATCAAATTGGTGTAGTGTTCAATGAGCATCAAAGCTGGAACCAGGGAAACCTTCTGTGACAGCTTAGCTAGCATATGAGAAGATGTGAATCAGGTATTCTCAACATCTTGATTGTAAAAATGTGATTGACATATCTTTGTTGAGCTGCCTTGATAATCCGCATATCCTTTGTATACATGTTGCCTTGTACTGTCCTGAAGTTGAATATGGACTGGAATACATGGTGCTAATGTGTGAACTTATAACTTTAGAAGAGGTAGCAAGAGACAAGTATGTGGACTTTTAAATTATCTACTAAATATGATCTTAATTGAATATAAGAGGCCTTGGAACAACGGTAAGGTGGGCATGGATTTAAATCACAAAAGAAGCCTCTCTGCTTGCAGAGGTAAGGCTACATATGTTTGACCTTCCCCTAGCCTCCACATTGGTGGGAGAGTTCTAACATGGCTTCACCCTTCAATAGAGTTGAATGAAAAATAGGGGGGAAAAAAGCAGCTGAGTTGGGCCATAAGGCTCAGTTGAGACGAGCTAAGTTGAATGACTATGGATGCTGTCAGCCAAGCTAACAGCTTCTAATCATCCTTCTGTCATCCACACTTTCAGGAGGGTGACAAAACAAGAAAAACATGAGCAAAAATGCTCAAAATTGAGAAACCAGGATGAAATGGGAGATGGACTGCACTTTTCAGACAAAACAAGGGCAGAGGTAAAAGATCTGTATGCTAGGATCTTGGTCACCATTCGAAGTGTGGAATCAAGCTCCAAAAAAATTGAGAAACTAAGAGATGAAGAGTTACAGCCACAACTTGTTGAGCTGCTGCATGGGTAAGAGCAAAAATGATAGAAATTGTCTCCAAGGATTGATTCTTCAAATTCTTTCACATTTACCTACTTCATTTATGTTGAATTGATTAATTGTGATCTTACAATTTTCCTCACTTGGGCAGTCTAATGAGAAATTGGAAGATAATGTTGGAATCCCATGATACCCAATTCCGCACAATAGCTGAAGTGGGATCCTTTACTTGTGCTACCTATGGGAAGTTTTGTAATGACTCTCACCATCTTGCCACACTTCAGCTTGAGGCGGAGATTCATACTTGGCGTGCATGCTTTGTTGAATACGTCACTGCACAAAAATCATACATAGATGCTCTCTATGGATGGCTAACCATGTTCTTAGCTCCCGAAATAGAATTCTACTCGAGCAGAAGGTCTTCAGCCCCACCATTTTGTGCTAATGGGCCACCCTTGCTTGTTATCTGTCATGACTGGTCTTCCTTGGAGAAGTTGCCTGATAGAGCAATAACAAATTCCCTAAAAAGCTTTGGAAAGGATATCCGAGCTTTGTGGCATCAGCAAGGGCAAGAACAGGAACAGAAGAGAAAGGTTGACGGACTTGCAAAGGAACTTGACCGCAGAATTCTTGCATTTCAAAGGACACGGACTAGTATTTTGGAGTCAAAGCTTACAGGACAAGGTTCAGATATTGATGCCAGAGATCGATTGCGGTACTTGGCAGAGAGGAAGGATCAGTTAGATATGTTCAGGAAGAGACTAGACAGTAAGAAGGAAAAGCACCACAACAACATGCAGGAGACACAACGAATCATATTGAATGGATTCCAGACAGGGTTTTCTTCCATATTTGAGTCTTAAGCCCAGTTTGCTAAAGCTTCCTCTAAGATGTATGGTGACCTTGTGACATATAGTGAAAATGCAAAGATGTCAGTTGAAAAGAGTAGGCCTTCTTACATAGAGAATGGTGGATATTGTGAGGATACTGTAAAAGGGTTTTGAGGATCTTGAGTTTCCATTTTGGATTCTCAAACACTAAAACTCTCTGAGGATGTGCGTGCCGGAGCAGATCTCTTTTTAATGTTTTAAAAGAGAGGGATTTGAACTTTTTAGGCACCCAAGAAATTTTTCTGTGACAATGTTTTTTCTTGCCCCACCATTTTGGTGAAAATTTCTTCTCAGAATCTTCATTTCTCAAAGACCATGAGAATATGAAGAGTTGGATTTGTATGGGTAGTTCTTGTAAATATTTATCTTCTGGTGATTAAATAGAGTAATATTTTTTCTACATGCTCTTGGCAATGCTAATACTTGTACGTTGACTGAAACCTTACAAAGTCTACCGTCTCCCTTCTCTTAAAAATCATCACAGCCATAGTGTTACATGACATTCACAAACACAGACAAAGATTCCTACTAAGAACATTTAGCCCTCCTCAAGGTCCCTCCTCAAGGTCTCTATCGCTGCACAAGCAGCTGTTGGCTTTAACAGAATTAATGGTGCCTGAAGCTTGATTCTTGTTCTTGACTCTCTTCCTCAGTTACCCTCTCAAATTGCTCTTATCAATATCAATGCTTATACTACAAGTTTCTAAGCATCTCAAGCTTGTGCTTTGGAAACTAAGGCTATCCATTTCAACATGAAACTTTTGCAGTCCAATGCCATCCAAGCTCATAGAACTTTGGGAAGTATCATAATCTACTGATCTGCGATGAGAATTACCAATCGATCTTCTAGAACCCCTCGAAGGCTGGATGTTGATGAAGTTATTGCTTTCATGAAGTGCCCCCTCAAGCTCCTTCCAAACCTGAGACATTGTAGGTCGCTGCTTGGGTACCTTCACCGCACATCTTAGACCAAGTTTTGCCATTTTCAGCATCATCTCCATATTGCACGGCTCTGACAAAAGATTAACATCTAGAATTTCATCTACATTGCCTCGTTCTATGCTAGGTCTGGCCTGCATTTATCATCCATGGTTCAAACTAGGTCCTGTTTCACTAAAATTAAGTATAGAGAATACATGCTAAGAATACTTACCCATTCAGTGATATGATAATTAGCTTGGCTTCTAGTAGAATCAAGGGCAGGACGAGCAGTGACAAGTTGCAGAAGAATGACTCCAAAGCTATAAACATCGGTGAAGGGTGTCAAATGAAAGCTTGTGCAGTATGCAGGGTCTAGATACCCAGGAGTCCCTTTAATCTGAGTGCTAACATGCGACTGATCCCCAACTGGACCTGATCTTACTAGTCCAAAATCTGAAACTTTTGCCTCAAAACTATCTCCAATCAGAATGTTGCTTGGTTTCAGATCTCGGTGAATTATGCTTGGCTTGATTCCCTCATGCAAATGAGCAATGCCTGCAATATATATAGAGATATATATTTTTCTTTGTATTTAAGTGCTGCAATTTTATAGAGACATGTTTTATGAAGAATGTACCTTTGGCTGCTCCAATTGCTATGTTTACTCTCTGTCTCCAAGTTAAGGTCCTCCCCCTCTTCCCTGCAAGGAAATCATGTGAAGAGTAGACCATTATTTTTTCTTTTAACCTTAACTGAAAAATTCCACAATTGAAGACTTACCTACTATGTATTCAAGAAGAGAACCATTTGGTACATATTCATAGACCAATATCTTTGAACCTCTTCCTCCTGTCGAAAATTCACAGTTAATCTCCACAAAGTTGTAAAAGAAAACTGTTTGTGTGTGTCGTCCACTTACCATCTTCTTCGCAATATCCAACCAACCCAACTAGATTCCTGTGCTTTACGCTTGAAAGTAACTCTACCTCTGCATTGGGAAAAAATAAGACTTAGATAAATTTCAGAAAATCCAGAACAAAAAGCAGACAAATTGAAAGTTTACCATTTCGAAATTCTTGGACACTTTGGTAAGAATCAGCACGAGCTTTCTTGATTGCTAGTGTTCCTTCTTCCCCGAACGTTCCTTTGTAGACATTTCCAAATGCCCCGGAACCTAATAAGCACTGTTGGCTGAAATTTTCAGTGGCCTTGTTTAATTCTTCAAACTGAAAATGCCTCAACCTTATTTCCTCGCTAAAAGAAGAATCATCGTTTTTCTTTGATGTCCGTCGATGAAAGAAGTTTTGAGTGAGCTTTCTCTTATAACAAAGATACAAAACTGCACCCAACAATCCTATGAAAGCTATACTAATGACTCCTTCAATTATATGAGTATATTCTAGACTATGATAATGCTCCGAGGTAGCTGCATTGGGTGTTGCATTTGCCATTTTTGATGCAGAAAAAGGTTGTAATGCAATCCTATGAGGGCATTACACGGTTTCTCTCTCTTTTGTGACGAAGTTCTTAGTTGGGAAGACGGATTAAGAGCCGAAGAATATAGGATTGGATGTGGGGTTAGTGCACTAAAAGACTGATTGATTGCCGGCATTTGTTATATATTCAAACCTCATATCATGCACATGCATTTTTTTTTTCATAATATTCATGACTAAGTCCTCTCATAGGACGGCAACATAAAGCCAACATGACTAATCAAATTTGTTGTGTTCATGCTAAGTCAAATAGGGTCTTCATTAAAGTAAACAGCATACGAACAATTAGAGTTTAAATTAAAGTTGTTGATGTTACGGTTGGGACCAATTATTGAAGTCATCAATAGTCACATAAAATGCAAACAATACCAAAGGGAGATGAAATTACTCGACCATCATCAGATGAATCAAATAGTAACTGTTTATTTTAACATATTTATGTTTTTAGTTAAATGATATTTTAAATAATTTTAAAATATTCAAATTTAAAAATTTTTAATTTATTAAGAATTTGATTCATTTGATTTATCACTTATAGGGATGACAATTTGTACCCAACCCAGTGGATACCATCCGTACCTTATCCCGTGGAGGTGGGTAAAAGGCAAGTGTGGGACATGTGAGGGTATGAAATTTTTAAATCAGTGGAGGGTCGGATAAGGTGCAGGTATTGGTTTTGTATCCACCGTGTATTCTACTCGTCCCTCTATATATATATACACATACACATAAATAGTTCCGATTCTAGAACTATTTTGAAAATTGATTTTGAAATTTTGTTATTTATATTTTGATTAAAAGATGTTATTATACTAAAATACTAATAAAAGTAAATGTCAAGTAGATGTGAGCGAAAAACAAGTTAACTTGCGAATGGAACAAGTCGACTTGTTGTGTAAGTGGATAAACCCGTGGATAGGGGCGGGTAAGGGTGGGTAGAGAATGTCGAAATAATTTAGGATTTATAATATTGAGAAAAATAAAAAATGATGTGAATGAATTTTAAAGAGTGATTTTCAAATAATCATGTCAGATTTTTCATGATCTCTTAGGATGTTAATAAAGTTTAAAATAATGTATTGATTTTATATATAAGTAGTCATATTATATATTTAAATAAGAGTGGAGAGTCACTCTAATAAGAGTAGAGTCATTCTAAAAAGAGTAAAAATTTTATGTAGTACTATTTATTATTATTTTTTTAGATCACCTTCTTTCTGTATAATTTTGAGTATTTGTTTGGAAAAATTCTTATTTTCATTATCTCTCATTTTCTCTTTTCAACAAAGTGATATTAGAGTCATGTTTGTGCTACCAACAAAGTAGTATCAGAGCAACATTGAGATTGTGTCTAGATTGGTGTCTTTTAGGATCAAAGATAAACAGTTATTTGCATATGTTGGTATCTCTAGATTTAAAAAAAAAAAAAAAAAAGACAACAGAATCTATTAAGAAATTTCCAAATTTGAAGAAATGGAAACTTGTTGAAAATGTGTGAGTTATGAAAAAAAAAACTCCACAAAGAAAAAGTTTTGAAAAATGAAGAATAAAGAGTCTACTATCATTGTGACCATGTAATTTAAAATCATACTCAAAAAGTTATTGGAAAAGTTAAATTTACCTGCATCAGAGTATGTATGTTTAAAGTTTGATCCAAATCATTTACCAAATTTTATTGCAAAGATGATATTTGAAAACAAATATGGAAAGTATGAATAATATGAATTCAAGATATATACAAAGAAAGATGTGGCAATAAGACATTTGAAATAAGTTTACAATGTTGTACACAAATGAAAGAAAATTATATGAAATCAAAAATGATTTGGAAAGATTAAATGAAATTTATGAAAAAAAAATTAATAAAGTCATCGAAGAATTGTAAGAGTTGAAGATGAAAATAAAAGAAAAAGGAATCTGAAGAGACAATAAGTAATGAAAATGTATTGGTGATTTAAAATAAAAAATAAATTCTAAATTAATGAGGTGAATGTTATAATAATTTATAATTTATGATATAAAGAAAATAAAAAGTCACGTGAGTGAATTTAAAAAATGAGTGATTTTCAAAGAGTTATGTGAGTTTTTTCGATATGTCTCTTAGTATAATAATAAAGTTTAGAATAATATATTGATTATATATATAGACGGTGATATTAAGTATTCAAATAAAAATAGGGAGTTACGAGTCACTCTAAAAAAAAGTAAAAATTTTATGTAATATTATTGATGATTATCTTTTAAGTCTCATTTCCTAATATAATATTGAGTATTTATTTAAAATTTTTCTTATTTTTATTATCTCTTATTTTTTCTTTTCAACAAAATGATATCACGGTCATACTTGTGCTACCAATAGAGAGTAAGGTATAAAACACCTTACACATCGCGGATGGAGGGTGAGATTGGGTATGGAGTTTTAAGATGGAGAGGTGGTCAGGGTTTCACAGAAACCGACACCAACCCGCCCATTACCATCCCTAATCACTCATTTGGTTTATAAAGCATTCCTTGAAAACAAAAAAAGGATTTGAGAAGGGGAATATTTGGACTTGCAAACAAACACGCGTAATCAGGAAACTTTAATCTAAGCATTTCGACCAGGTAAGCATACCCCAACTTGATGTGACAACTTTTTGTCCTTCTCCAAAATGCACCGAAATTATTTCTTATGGTAAGGAAACTTCATTGGCTTTTTGAGATTGATTACCGCTGCAGATTTTTGACGGCATGCAGAAGATTCCTGCAAATATAAGGTTTAGTTTTGTGCATATACATCCGTAGACAGGAAGCTTAGTGACATTAACATAGTTCCATTTGTTTTGACGATATTACAGCTGTTTTGATTCATAAAGTCAATCCTAGAATTGTAGTTGCAGATATGGAAGAGGCTCGGAAAAGTGCTGACCAAAGGTAAACTTGAGCACGGGCTGGTGCCCATCCGCCCAGTAAGCCCGGTCTAGTATTTTTTTGCGAGATTGGTAGCCTGGGGCGACGGACCTAATCAAATCCGGACCGGTTGAGGCCCGAATGTTTTTCTTCTTTGCTTGGCCATGTACTATCTATCTATTAATCTAATTAATTTGTTTCAAGTTAACTGTCACGCTCAAATAAAGGGTGAGATCTTCCGATATTTGTTTTTTCACTCTAAAAATTTGAATTTGAGAATTTGATCAAGAGAATTTAGTATTTTTATTATTAGACCATTAGATCTCAATGTTTAAATCATGGCGTTTGAGGTTTTTTTCCCACTTTAGGAACTCGGCCCCGCCCATGTTTTATGTTGAGGGACGATAGGATGAGTAGGCCCTACTTCAAGGCCAAGCTTAGGCCCAAAACACTTTTCTTTGAGCCCGACAAGGCCCGGCTTGAGCCCAATCAAATCCACCCAGGGTTAAATTGTAGTTTGGGAAGCATTGTGCCAGTCGGGTAAGGCCTGTATATTGGGCATATGTTGGTGCTCAGGCCTGCCAACATTTCAACACGAGGCAGCTCCGGGCCCCAGTTGGAAGCAAAATATTCAGGCTGGCCTGGATTTCATGAGGGCAAGGATTCTTATTCTCACACCTTCTCATCAGGTTGGTCGAGCCAAGCAGGTAATGTAGTGCATAGTAATAATACAACACGAATCAAATGAGTTAATAGTCTGCAACAGCAACAAAAATTAGAAATTTTCAATATCAAGTAATTTTAAATTGGTTATAATACTTTTCAAAATAAATAAAAAAAAATGAAAAAATTGATGAGATATGTTGTTACGTAAAATTTATTTTATTTGATTTTTGACACTCTGATATTATTCTCCGAAGTGCAATTATGGTCTATTGACCAAAAAAATTAAGGTCTATTGACATGAACGTAAGAAATGTCCCAAAACAAGATTGACATAAACCTAAGATGCTCTGCATTTACTTTAATACATTGGTTTGCAAAGACACAAATTAATGCGCTAAAAAGATTTGGAAGAAATTATTTTGGATCAAAACCCAGATATTGATAGTGAAAAACTAAAAAAAAAAAGAAAAAGAAAAACAATGATCTCTTGAGACCATTTGATGGAATTATAAACCCTTCTCTGATTTTATAATTCGAGATTCAAATTTTGTGTAATATAAAGAAGTTTTTTTTTTACAGTGACATTCGAATCTAAATCTATTACTAGAGAGAAAAAAATTGGTACGACTTAAACCGAAACTTATTAGCTTGTAAAAAAGTCTACGAGATGAAAATCAAACCTTTGAAATCAGTGCCTCAAAATTCTCGGTACCAAAAAAAAATGCCTCAAAATCCTACGCAGTCGGTTCCAAAATTGGACTAGTATCGTGACTCTAAAATGCGAAAGGATCAACGATGTAGGGCGCTAAGTCGGCTGCATATTTAGCCGACCGGAGCCTTAGTTGTCCCAAACATTTAATGTCTAGTTAGCTAGCTACTTAATTGATTATTCACTAATTATTGAACTTTTGTGGCTCAAATTTTGATTATCACCGGTCATATGGCAATCCCTGAGAAAATTAAGGGTTTCTACTAAGTATACTTACTAATTGTGTGGCATGACTTTCCTCAAGTCATGCCCATGCAAGATCCGCACGTGACATGGCGTTGTTTTTGGGCGCCTTATGTGAGTCTAGTAAGGTGCTGATGTGAAGCTTGGTTTTAGTTGCCACGTGATCGGAGCAAAGTAGCGGCTTCGAATGTGATGGGATTTGCTTTCATTTGTTAATGAAGTAGAGAAATTGGAGAAAGAATTGCATCAAAGAATGGGTGGATGGGAGTGTTGAGAGGGTCATTGTGTCAAAGCGAGGCGTGTAAATCCAGTCAATAGAGGGCCGAATATGACATTTTTCTAGAAAGCAATTAAAGTTGGGTTGCCACTTCATACTTGGAAGGGAAAATGGCTCTTGGGAATCACCGTATCATGCAAGTTGGAGACCTGTTCAATGGTAGCGACCTCGAGCTAAAGTGATCTCTTCACATTTCAACTCCTTGCATTCGTATGAATTATAGATAAGACACGAATACTAGGATCAAAACCAACCCAAATACAAGGAACTCAAAGCCAGCTAAGCCAGTGAAAGTATCTGCACAGGTTAGCACACGAGCTAGGCCTCCATAGCAGTTTCCAGAATGTTGTATCTTATTTCCTGCTATAGAGCTTAACAAACCATTAATAGCCCCTTTAAGCATAAACCATAAACTCTTACGAACTTGTCCCAAGGGAACAACGTAGTGACCTTTGTACAGATATAATCTTATTTTTCTTAAAAAATTTAAATTAACACCCTTCATAAAATATTTTCAAAACTAATACATATATGTTGTGATTTGAAATCACGACGTGTACTGTTTATCACGGTCTCATGTCGTGACTTCAAGTCACGATATGATACTATACATATTGTGACTTGAAGTCACGATATGGCACTATTCATTGAACAGTGCATACCGTTCAATAAATAATAATGTCGTGACTTGAAATCACGATATGAATGTATTAGATTTGGAAATATTTTTTGAAGAGTGTTGTTTTAAAAATTTTTTTGGTTTTTGAGGTTAATTCGGAACAAATCTCCAGCCTAATTGTACAAAATCTCTCTCCTAATCTGGTGATCTCAGTTTAAATCCTTGTACAACTAAGAAAATAAACTCTTACGAACTTGGCTTCTATGCCCAGAGGGATAGCAAACGCTGACAGCCTCTTTCAGACAGAGAGAGAGAGAGAGAGAGAGAGAGAGGGAGAGGGAGGGAGAGGGAGGGCAAGACATATCTGGCAAAACTCCTCAAGAAACAAATATGTGATCTAGTTGAAAAGTTTTTGTTCAATATTAAATTCTGGTCACGCCAGAAGAGATAGCAATGCTTGGTCTCCCGCTGCCTCTCTTCTTTGTTTGCTAAAGAAGGGGGGAGGGGGAAACATATGGTTTTCACGTATATATCCAAATACTGGGGCATTCTGCTGTCCAATATCATCTTTCAAGGATCTTATAGAAGAAAACAACCCATCCATCCAGTTTCTTTCATCGAACTATCATAAATATATTGTATAGCACTAAAACATAGAACAAGGGAAAAGAATCAGCAAAACTCGGAATTTTATACACAACCCTAATCAGCACGGTATTACACTCTGAACCCAATACATGGCATACTCAAAACTATACAAAAAGTTGCAGAGGTAGATGGGATAACTCACTCGGTGTTCGGACTACACAGACTGCAACCTGAAGAGCCATGGAACAATAAAAGAACTCTTCTTTATTATTATTTTTTCTAATGAATTTTTACAAGGAATATATTACAGGTCCCTTCTGCATAAGGGGCAAGAAGCATGCCGAATAAGCCATGTATCAATGCAGGGTAGATGAAACATGTGATGACAATGAGGTAGGCTTCGAACTGATTCTCCAAGCTGAAAGTCCTGAAGAAAGAAATCAAAAATAAATAAATAAATAAATAAATAAATAAGCTGTTTCAGGCAAGTTTCTTCGGGATGGATCAAATTGCTCACTGAAATGAGTACAAACCTGAAGACAAACTGAGCAAGAAACTCTCTCCCCAGAATCATCCACATTGTTAATGCTAGTTATTTTTACGATAGGGATCTTCTCCAATGAATCTCCCTGCAATCCCTTCACACCCCCAGTATCAAAGATATTTGGGGCCTCTTCAAAGGTTGTTTCCACAGCACCCATCTGAACAAAAAACAATATCTAGTGAGCCATAGCCAGCTAAAATCAGAATTCCAGATGTAAATAGCGAAATTGTTAGCAAACATACCTGACTCTGGACAGCACTAAGCATTGCAGGACCAATCCGTTCGCGAACAAGTCTCCCACTTAAAAGGCTAGCAATGACATCAATCTGTTCAGGATATAAAATCATAAATTCCCATGTGAATTTGCAGTACAATGAAAGCTTGAAATCATGCCAGTCCAATCATCTACATCATTTTTCCAGTCCAATTGAGCCAACAGGACTGGTCATTCCCCTATCCATTAAATCCCTCCCCCCACAACCCGATTGCAGTTACACGTTACAGTCAAAAGGCTTGATATTATGCCAGTCCAATCATCTACATCAATTTTTTTTGGTCCAATTGAGCCAAAAAGGACTGGTCATTCCTCCATCCACCGAATAACTCTACTGCAGTTGTATCAAAAGGCTTGAATTCGTGCCAGTCCAATCATCTGCATCAACTTTTTGCGTCCAATTGAGCCAAAAACGACTGGCCATTACCTTATCCATTTAATCCCCCACCTTCTACTCTATTGCACCCAAGATTAAATCCGATGTTTCTAGGTTAACGGTGCTGCCCTTAAAGATTATAAAACTAGCAAACACCAATGTCAATTATCTACATTAACCTTTACCAAAAGTACATCTTTGATTGATGAAACAGTACTAGTGATGTGGAATCTTATATTCATATAATCAATTCACTTACCAAGTAAAGGAGACACCCAATTCCAGACTCATCCGATTGCCACAAAACAAGAGAAGATTCAAAGACCTCAATGGAGAAAACAGCACCAGAAATGGCTCCTACAGCAGCACCACGTATGAACCCACTTTCTGTTTCTTGGCCTATCAATGCACCTGTCATGGCTCCTAATAAGGTGCCCACTGCATCATAAAAAGCCCCCTCATTTCAATGATTCAAAGCTTAACATGAATCAGAATCATAACAGGCACTTTACAACCAAAATCAAACAAGATCTTAGCCTCGGAAGACTGGAATTACATGAGAATCAAAAAGGGCATGTTTCATCTTCATAGGTTATGAGGAAATCAAGATCCCATAAAGCCAATCAAAATCAGATAAAAAAGACAAAATACTACGAAAACCACATCATTAAGATCCCAGAAAAATTCAATCTTCGATCGTTCTCAAAATCAGTAACCAAACAAAAAATTATAAGCAGATCATGGGACTCTATGATCGCCGTATGTTTTCATAGAAAAACTTAATCATTCTTGATTAATGTCTAAAATTAGAAAAATTGTCTCTAGATTACAAATTTAATCGATCCAATAAGACAAAACCAGATCGGATTTCACGTCAAACAAACGAACAAATCAACAATTCACATAAATCAAGCATACCCAGTTCAGAAAATCTCACCTAGAGCGAAAAAGAATGTGAAGATAGCGGAGACGAGATTTCCGAGAAGAGCAGAAACAGAAAAGCTGAAAATATCTCTAACCCTTTCAACTATAGTCCCTACTGAAGAAAGAGAAAAGGAAGAAACGGGGGAGGAAGAAGAAGAAACAGCACGAGATGGGTATGCATAAAACTCCATGATTGATTGCTCGGGTCAGAGACAATAATCAATCAAGCATTAATAAAAAAGGGGCTAAAAGCTTTGTTTTTAACCTAAAAGATGTTTTGTTTGAGAGGACAATCTAAGCAACAATATACTTATAAAGCAACTACGATGGGGCAAAAAGTGGGTAATGCTTAGAGCTTGAGAGAAGATGGAACGAAACCCACAAAACCCAACTCGCATTTAAAGCTTCTCTCTCTCTTTCTCCGCTGTTTCTTTTTTCTGTGTCTCAAATAATCGTTTCCAGGACACGAGATGGGAGAGAAAGCGAAGCGTCTTTACCCATGGATTCAACGACTAAACGTGATCTCTCTCTCTCTCTCTCTCTCTCTCTCTACCAATAGTCTCGTTAGACCCAGCAAATTGCAAATCTTAGGTTTTATTTTTTCCATCACTCGTTTTTGTTTTTTCAAACCATGGAATACTGTTTTGTTTAAGTTTAATGGCTAAGCGCGTGGTGGTTGGCATGTGCCTTCCTCTCTGTGCCCAATTCTATCAAAGATAAAAATAAATAATAACAAAAAAAAGAAAAGAAAATGCAGGTTAGATACATTGTTATTCATGTATTTACCTTGTACCAGAATTTGAATTCAGTTGATGTTCTATGTTAAAACCTAAAATCGAAGGATTGTTCAAGAAAGTTCATATTAAAACTGACAATGGAGTTTTGAAACTATATATATTTTAATTTTAGTAGAGAAGCCACTATCCCTTTACCCCTCCCTTCGCCCATAGATTAGATTGATTGTAGAATGGGTTAGATTTGCAATATAAAAATTATGAATATAATAATTTAAATTATTTTTAAAGAAAATTTTAGTTTTAATCTAAAATATATATATATTTTTTTAATTTTAGTTTAAAATAAGATAATATTGAGATAAGTTGAGATGTCTCAAACCATGCATATATTTGCTTTTTCTTTACTCCTATGTTAGGGTTTTTTTTAAGCAATTTATTTATTATTATGGCAGTGGAAGCCCATAATAAGATGGATAGATTTATTGATCATTTTTCTTTTATAAACTACTTACATTTAATAATCATACTGAATTCGATAATTCGAGTAGGGTTTGATTTTTAAGAGAATTTTTTGGACATTTATTTTTTCCTGTATACAAGAATAAAATCATAGCTTTACATTCTGGATAATGTAAGAAGCATATATTTATCAATCATAAATAAGAAAATTATGACAAATATTGTAGCATGTGCTCTCAATAAATTTTAATGGCCCAAAGATTAAATATCTACCTTTGGTTAATTAAAGTTATCCAATGTAGCAAATATTTGTACATTTTAAGATAAGGATCTCATTCAAGTTCTTTAAGGTTTTTTTTTTCCCCCCTTCCTTTTATTTTTTATTTTTTGAATAATCTTAGATCAGGTCAGATGGGTCCTTAAAGTGGTTGGTGGGTTCTGCATCTCCTTCTTACTTGTATTGTAGGTAGCCCCCTTAGGCCCTTTGTGTTTTGTATTTAAGAACAATATTTGAGTGTCTTTTTTTTTTAATTAATATCCTTGCCTTAGAAAATAATTATATAATCTTTGCATCAAAGAAAAAGAGAACCCATATGCACCCTCATGGTGAATAGAATCTTTGTCCTTTTCTTAAAATGCTTTGTTTATGTCGAAAGAAAAAGCCTATCCTCCTTTTCCCCTTGAAAAGAAAATTTTATCATTATTTTGAAAGAATTAATTTTTAAATTAAATTTTATAATTATTCGAACTAAATTACTCGATTTTTATACCGGTGTTCAAAGTAAAAAAAAAAAAAAAAGAAGTCGGGAAATAATCTAGTTGTGCTATTCAAATCTAATTTATAAGAGTGGTCCAATTATATATTACTTTCTAATGAAGAAAATAATAATATTGCTGATGAATTAATTGAAACTTTGAGGATGTAATAGAGCTAGGACTTAAAAGAGTCACCATGGGTCACCTACAACACGTATTGACCCTCCATCTCAATACTAAATGGGATGAAGACTTCAAGAACATGTGTTTGATTTCTTGTCCAACAGACGATGTCTTAATAACGAAGCAAGGAACCGGGGGCAAACAGTGTCTTATACCATATATATATATATATATATATATATATGATTATGTAATAAGATATGTTTGGTGGCCAGTGTTGTAGGGTATGGATCATTTATTTTTTCCCCATTGGCTTAAGCAAATGTTTTCTTCCTAGACAATGACCCCAACCCAACTCCAAAATATCTATGTTCTATAGAATACCATCATAAATTACGATAAATTCCCCCAATTGCCGTATGATTTTTTGCTGCAACTAAAATTAGTAACTCTTTTTCTTAGGGGTTTTTTGTTTTCTACTTATGTTTTTTTGGTTAAATTCTAATTCAATTTATTTGGAATATATATCAAACTACTTTTGATTAACAGAATTGATCGGACATAATGTTGAAGGCGCTATTTGTAACTGATCGCAAAGACAACCTTGTAATTTATGTCATGGACAACGATTTTTATATCATTCTCAAGAAAAATAGTTTGAGAGTATCCATCCTAAACAAAGATCTTACACAAATTTTAACCGTCAAATGTGAAAAAAGAAAATAACATTCCTTTTTTTTTAGTCTCTGGTTTAACCACCATATAGTATCTGAAATTTCACACCGACTAACATGGACTAATTTGCTGTCAAGTCCATTTTCAGAAAATCTTCCAATATCATTTTTTTTGTTCTCATGCCAAATCGAATTCGGGAATTATTAAAGAATCTCGACGTCCTTCCCACTAAGCCAACCAAACCCCGGTGAAAATAACATTCCAAGCATGGCGTTGGTAGGGGTTATCAAGCTCTCTCAATGAAAAATAATTTGCATTATGAATTTTGCCCTTTGTTATTTAAAAAATAATTGAGCATTATAAAGGATTTAGCTCAACTTCTACACCTACAAAATCGTCAAATTTTGCAAACTAGTTTTTAATCTAGAAGTAATCCCATAGACAAATTAGGGGTCATGGCATGGTTAGTTGTAATCATGAAAATTCCCTTCACGAAAAGGTTAATTTACTGCAAAATATGCAGCCAAAATCAACATATAATAAACTAATAATATCATACTATATAATATAAGTTCATATCATATATTCCAAATTAATCTATTGGCATCAGATCTCCCTCTTAAATGGCTGATGTCACAAATACATGAAAGTTGAGGGGCCTATTAAAAATTATAATTTTTATTTTTAAAATTGTAATTTCATATTTTATTTTCTATAATAAATTTTACAATTATTTAATGCCTCTACTAAATGTTTTGGAATGCCTAAGAATTTCCTTCTCCGTTCGACTGGAAGAGTGAAGAGGATAAATATCTCACTCTACCAAACATAGATTTCCTTCTTTATGATCATATCTTTGACTACTCCAGCCTTGGTTTTATTTGTTTTGTAGCATTCCATTGATCTCTTTTTGGGTTGGTAAGCCGAAAGAGAAATCCACTTCCATGGTAATGGTTTCTGTTCTCCATTTTGGACTATGGAAGGTGGTGGAAGTTGTGACGAAATATATCCACAGTGGGGGGGGGGAGAGAAAGAGAGAGAGAGAGAAAGAGAGAGAGAGAGAGAGAGAGAGATTCCTCATTACATTAGTACTATAGTTACAATTTGTTACCTAAGTACAAAATTAACCTTGTATTATTCTATACAAATCTTTTTCTTGTGTCCATAGTTTTCCTCCTAAGAACCTTTTCTTTTCTTGTTGGCCACAAAGAGCGCTTAAATTCATTGCATCCATATCCTCCCGATTCCCCACCCCCCCCGCCCCCGGGACTCCGGCGTCCCTTCCAATTCTCTCACGTTTTATATATTTTTTAGTAGAAAACTCGTGATTCTAAATTTATATAATATGGGATAAATCTTTCTTATATAGTTATTAAATAAATTAAAAATATTATTAAAACTAAACTCATTTTTTTAAAAAAAAATACCACATATATTAATTGTCAAACTGTATTTGTTTATAGTTTATTGTTTTATATTATTTGATAAACGGAAATAAACTTAATTTTGAATCAAAAACTTTTGATCTCTCATATTCGATCCGTTGAGTTGCAGAGTCAGAGATAAGGAATGCTTCTTGCTAGCTAATCTTTTTCAACTTGAACTATAAAAAACTTGTTCTTCGTGTGTCAACCATCACCCCCCACAATTGTATTGTTCTAAATACTAACAGTTTTTCGTCAGAAAACCTAGGCCCCATAATTGGATCACTTGGGCCAACGGGGGTTTTAGGTTTTGCTAGAAATGTTGTTTGGATTTCTTCTATTGTATATATGAGTTTTGGGCCTTTAGAAGTGAATTGTCTTTCATTTAAAGACTTGTACATTAATGCAAACTCTGGAGAGCTTAAATCGAAGGGTCACCGACTCAATGATATAAATCTTTTTTTCTAATATGATAATTTTAGGTTTAAATTTTTATATAATCAAAAAACATTGAAGGGTCACCTTAAATATTAAAAAAGAAAGAGAGAGAATATGAAAATCCTCGAGCATGTCCTCAGAGAAGTAAATGTGTGTGTTGATCACTTGGCTCAGCTAGGCTAGCGAAGTGCTATCGGTTTGATTGTGTTGCGTCACCCTCCTTCGTCTCTGTGTCGTCTCATTTGGGAAAATTGCATGGGCTTGGAGAGGTCCAGGGGCAGAAGCACTTCCGAGTGCTTGGTTCTCTCTGTTATGGTGTTTTTGTTCTACTTCCCCGGTACCAAAAAAATAAAAAAAGAAAAAAGTTAGAGTACCTGTGAGTCGAGTTGGGGTTGGCAGACATGTGGGTCGAGTTCTGGACCTTTGACTGATGGGCCAAACACAATTTCGTGAATTTAGAACGGTACAAATGGTGAAATTACCGTGAGATAGAAGTTGCCACTGAAATTTTGAAAAAAAAAAAATAATATGTGCACAATTGTAATGATATTTTAAATAAATAATTAAAAATTTTAAAAATATCACTAATATAATGCTATTTTAGTGTCTATCATAGGGCTATTATGATATTCGGATAGTATCATAGGTATCCGTGACACTACCCAATTAAAGCTCGAGCTTGAGCTCGAGCTCGAGCTCGAGCTCGGATCAGGCTCGAGCTAAGCGAGTCTTGCCTCAAGCTCAAGCTCGAGCCCATATTCACTCAAGCTCGAAGGCTCGTTGAGCTTCCCAAATGCAATTTTTCCTCTCATTTACCCTAAGTCCGCCCTCATCCATTCTCATTTCGTAGTCACGACCTTCTGTTAGACTTTCTTCCTTCTTCCTTCTCATCTTATCATGGCGATCGGTTGCCTCCTTCTCCTCTCATCATCGCAATGTCTTGATCTCCTTCTTCTCTCACCATAGCGATTGAAGGTCTCCCAAATCTCAAAATTTATTAAAACCACTTCCCTGTTAAAAACTATTAGACATATATTTAAGAATATTTTATAATATAGAAAAGAAAACAAAATTTCGTGAATTTAGAATGGTACAAATGGTGAAATTACCGTGAGATAGAAGTTGTCACTGAAATTTTGAAAAAAAATAATAATATGTGCACAATTGTAATGATATTTTAAACAAATAATTAAAAAATTTTAAAATATCACTAATATAATGCTATTTTAGTGTCTATCATACTATGCTCCAGAAAATAATAACTTTTTTTTTTTTGAATATTACTAAAATCTTTTATAATAGAACAATAACCTCAAAAAATTAATAATTTTTCTCCTTTTTAACTTTGAGTGTGTTTTCACTCAAATAGAACTCTGATTTGGCATCTTTAAGGAAACGACCTAATAATTACGATTCTCTTATCTAATTTCACGATTCAGAATTTAAATTTCTATATATATATAAAAAAAAAAAAAAAAAACTCTAATTTGGCTTCGTGCCCGTCAAGTCTGAGAGCAAATGCAACAAAATACGAAGAGATGGATCGAAGAAAAGGCTGTTTAGAAGCATTTTTCAACGTTGGTGGGTTTGGGTTTCGATTTTTGTTGCTCAACTTGGTTAATGGCTGCTTAGGCAGAAACAAAAGAAAATAAAAAATGATTTCTCTGGTTCCGAAAATTTGGCCAAAGATATTTCTAATTGCATGATGGATCTTGATACACATACAAATTATTTTATCTCTACTTAGTAACGTAAATGAATTATAATTTCACTGATATCATTTATTTTTTTTCTTGAAAATTTTAAATTCGAACGTTTTATATACATATATATATAAATCTATGGTTACCAACAGCAAAGAAAGAAGATTTGAAATTGTAGATAGTTAGAACATATAAGAATTTCAAGCTATTTGAATAATTATTAAAACAAAAACAATGCATGAATGCTTGGTTCATTCAATCTCAGTAAAGAGGTAATTTATTTCTTATTCTTACTATAATAGAAGAAGCAAACATGTGTGGAAAAGGAAGCGGGAGAGAATGCCAAGTAGGATTTGAACACTAGGCTGCTCCTCATCCTTTCTTTTCTTTTTTTTTTTTTTTTTTGCTCTTTTTGGGGTTTTTTTTTTCTTTTTTGGTTTCTTCCTCCGGTGGGAGAGAGGAGAGTGGGAGTGCACGTTGGATTGCAACAGTAGGTTACTATTTATTCTTTTTTTTTGTTTTTTGTTTTTTACTTTTTTTTAACTTTATTTTTTTCGCCCCTCACATTTTTTTACTCTTTTTTCCTTTAGATTCTGCTATTTAATATTTTTTTTATTTTTTTATTTTTTTTCTTACCTTTCACGGAGTGGAAGGGAGTGTCATCCGGATTAGAACATTAGACTATTGTTCTTTTTGTTTTTACTTCTTTTTTTTACCCATTTATCCTTTTTTGTTTCTTTTTACTTTTTTTTCACCATTCACACTCCTTTTTTATTTTTTTTTTATATTTTTTGGGTTTCTTTTTTTTTTTCACTCCTATTTTTTTATTTCCACTATTACTGGTTACTGGTTTGCTGATGTTCTTTTTTTTTTACTTCTTTTGTTTTGTTTTTTTTTTTTTTTTTTTTTTTTTTTCTCACCCTTCACTCGTGGGGAGGAGGGAGTGAAAAAGAATGCCACCTCAGATGGGAACAGTAGACTACTGTTCCCGCCCTCTTTTTTTTTTCTTCTTATTTTTTTTTTCTTTCTTTTTATTGGGGAGGGGGTATAAAAGGGAGTGCTAACTCGAATGGAACAATAGGCTACCGTTCCCACCCTCTCTCTTTATTTTTTTTTTTTATACTTTTTTCTATTAGAGAAACAAGTGGATAGGGGAGAATGGGAGAGAGTGTCACCTCGAATATAAACGGTAGATTATTATTCCCAACTTTTTTTTTTCCTTCTTGCTTTTTTTTTTTGAACTTTTTTTAACAATTACCTTTATTTTTTTTTTTGCTTCTTTTTTTACTTTTTTTTTCATTCTTTTACCTTTCTTTTTTTTTTGTTTGTTACTTTTTTTAGAATTTTCTTCTTCTTTTTTATTTTTTTTTACTTCTTTTTTTTCATCATTCGTTCTTCTTTTTTGTTTACTCCTTTTTATTGGATTCCATTATTACTGATTTGCTCTATTCTTACTTTTTTTTTTACTCTTTTTCGTCATTTGCCCTTCTTTGTTTTGTTTTTTTTTCTACCCTTTACTTTTTTTTCCTTATTAATTTATTTCTTCTCCTCTCACTGCTTTCTTTTTTTATTTCACTATTTTCACAACGAAATTTCTTTTTCTTTTGATACCAATTGGTGCAATTTGATTTTTTCCGGGTTATTTCCTTTTTTTGGACCCTTTTGATTGTCTAACAGAACAAGTAGGAAGGGGAGTGGGAGGGGTGCTATCTCGGATGGGAACAGTTGGCTATTGCTCCCACTTTTTTTTGGGATTTCTTCTTGTCTTTTATTTTTTTTTTACCAATTACCCTTCTTTTTTGTTTCTTTTTTTTTACTTCTTTTTTTTCACCCTACACCTTTTTTTTATACTTTTTTTTTTAGTTTTTCTTCTTTTTCTTCTTTTTCTTCTTCTTTTTTTTTTATACTTTTTTTACCTTTCACTCTTCTTTTCTCATTTCACTCATTTTTTTGGATTCCACTGTTACCTGTTTGTTATTCTTTTTTTTTTATTTCTTCTTTTTCTTATTTACTTAATCTTTTCCACCATTTACCCTTCCCTTTTTTTTTTTACTTCTTTTTCACCATTAACATTTTTTTCCTTATTAATTTATCTCTTCTATTCACTCCGTTTTTTTTTCAGTACTTTTTTTTTAGTTTCACTGTTTTCACAGTTCTCTTTGAAAGTTCCTCATCCTCTAGTTGTCATTTGATGCAACTTGATTTTTTTCGGGTCATTCCATTTTTTCGGCCCATTTTATTTGTCTAATTTACTAATATACTCTCTGATAAAAAAATTGTGTGTATGTATAGTTATACATCATTGAAAGTTTTTCTAAAAAAACAAGTGGGAATGGGGGTGGGAGAAATTGACACCTTAGATGGGAAACAGTTGGTTTCTTCCTTTTTTTTTTACTTCTTTTTTTAGTTTTTTTTTCACTCTTCATCGTTCTTTTTTTTTTTTTTTTACTTTTTTTTGGGTTTCTTTTTTTTTTTTTTTCTTTTTACTTCTTTTTTTTCACCCTTCACCTTTCTTTTTTCATTCATTTTTTATTTCACTGTTACCGATTTCCTATTATTCTTTTTTGTCATCATTTTCTTTCAATATTTATAATACACACAAAAAAATAAAAATAAAAATTTAGACCAGTATCGCACCTTATGCGACTAGAACCCTCATAGTATGTTTACATGTAAGAACATTGAACTTTTGTCTTTGGTTTGTGGGTTTATGAAATTCTTTGTTCTAGTTTCTAGAATAAACTAAAATTAGGAGAACTCAAATTTAAATCTAATTTGGGTGCACTTATGTAAATAAGCCGGAACTTGTAAATATGATACATAATTGAAATCAACTAAAGTATGTGGTCTCTTAAATATTAAAAATTTTTATTCACCATAAAACTTTTTATTTAAATTATATATAATAACTTAAAAATAATTATATTTTATTATAATTTTATCAACTCTTTTCTTATAAATTATAATTCAAAACATAATATACTAATCAAAATCACTTGAACATGTTTAGAATTGGCAAAGTTTTAGTAATTATACCTTGAAAATTTTAATTTATACTATAAATTATATCTCAAAAGTAATTTTATTATTAATTCCCCTAAAATATCATACAATCATCTCGTCTCCTATAAACAATAACTCAAAAACCTATATACTAATAAAGCAATTTATGTTTTTTTGGGATTTTTTTTTTGCCCTTTTTTGATCGAACGACGAAGGATGACCTATGTCGAGGTTATCTATGAACAGAAAGGCGCGTGGCCCGTGGCCTCCTAGATATCAGAGGGGAATACACGACAAAATACCAAAACAAATCCTACGTTGTATTCACTGCTGACTGCTGAGACACTTTGCCTACCTCTCCTCCCTCCTCTCCCTTCCCTACCCTTCACCTCTCTCCCTCTCCCTCGCTAACCAATACGGTCTTCGAAAACATCTCGCGAGAGAGTGTTCGAGCTCACACTCCGACAATCACTGATGGGTATAACTACTCTCTCTCTCTCTCTCTCTTTTTCTCTGTCTCTATCAGATCCAATTTAACAATCTGTCAATCAATTTTCAGCTTTTCAGAATCCGTTTGACAAAATTCTAAAGACACTAGAGAAGCCTGACGGAGGAGTCTTCGGCAAATACTTCAGCTTACCTGCTCTTGAAGATCCCAGAATCGGTACTCTCTCTCCCCCCCTCCCGGCTCTCCCCCCCTTTGATGGGTTTGTGATTGATGATTGTGTTTTGGTGACCACAGATAGGCTTCCATTTTCGATTAGAATCCTTTTGGAATCGGCGATTAGAAACTGCGATGAGTTTCAAGTGAAGAGCAAAGATGTGGAGAAGATTATTGATTGGGAAAACACTTCTCCTAAGCAAGTTGAGATACCCTTTAAGCCTGCTCGTGTTCTTCTTCAGGTATTAATTAATTTTGTAGCTTTTTTTTTTTGGTTTTTTAATGTTATTTCTTAGTTTTAGTTTATGGGGTTTGGTTATTATTGTTATTATTATTTTTTTTAAATTTAGGATTTTACTGGTGTTCCTGCTGTTGTTGATCTTGCTTGTATGCGTGATGCGATGAATCGTCTTGGCGGAGATTCCAGTAAGATCAATCCCTTGGTGAGTGAGCTACATTCTCCCCCACGTTGACCTTAATTTTGTCTAATTGATGAAAAAATGTGGTGTGTTTGATTTGTTTGATTATTAGGACAGTTTAATGTTTATATTTGTGAAATGTGTTATAATTAGAGCATTGTTTTCTCCCCTGAATATTTTTTCTTTTAAAAAATAATTATATTTCAAAATTATAACCAAAATCTTTTTTGCTCCTTGAAATTAATAATCCTGTCCTTATGAATTTATAATATGAAATGCATGTTGGCTACAGATACAACTTTCTGGTTTTGCCTGTCTATCCATATAACTTTTCCTTACTAGTGCGGTAAGCAAGCATTAGATAAATATTTTTATTTCCTCTTCTAATGCAAAATCACCTCCGATCCTTCTTTACCGTGTTATCCCTGAAACCTTTTCATGACTGATGTGGAAGACAAGCATTTGACAAAACTTCTGGCATATCTTTTCATGCACAATCACCTTCAATCTTTGTCTGCCACATCAACCACAGAGCTTTTTATGCCTAGTGTGTTCTGGACATGGAGATTATCAATGTTCATGTTGCATTTAGGACTTTCAGTGTTACTGCATTGAAATCCTTAGTGGTGTTTAGTCTCTCAAGATCTTGGGTGTGCAGGTTCCGGTTGATCTTGTTATTGATCATTCAGTTCAAGTTGATGTGGCAAGATCAGAAAATGCGGTGCAGGCAAATATGGAACTTGAGTTCAGAAGAAACAAAGAGAGATTTGGTTTTTTAAAATGGGGAGCTAGTGCATTTGATAACATGCTTGTTGTTCCTCCGGGATCGGGGATAGTCCACCAGGTGTTAAACATAAGTTCTCATTTTGCTTTCAGGAGATTTAGTGTATCTGCATTTAGTTTAATTCTGAGGGTTGTTGATATTCAGGTGAATCTTGAATACCTTGGTAGAGTTGTGTTTAACTCAGGGGGCTTGCTGTATCCGGATAGTGTTGTTGGGACAGATTCACACACAACCATGATTGATGGATTGGGTGTTGCTGGCTGGGGAGTTGGCGGAATAGAAGCTGAAGCTGCAATGCTTGGCCAGGTAGGGTATACAAAATTTATTTCTGCTTCATGGAACAAGTAACTAAGGGGTTCATTACAATAGCTATTTCCTGGTTTTTGTTATTCACCTTAATTAAGAACCACATATATAACCTGCAAATCACTTCTTTGAATACCTGCGAATCACTTCTATGTTCATTGCTTCTTACACAAGGAAAAAGAGAAGGAATCATATGGTTCCTGGGTCCTGTCATTTTGTCCACTCCGCTCAAGTCTCTTGTTTTGAGTAAAATTCTTCTTTCTTCTTGCAGCCCATGAGCATGGTTTTGCCCGGCGTTGTTGGCTTTAAGTTAGTGGGGAAGTTGAGAAATGGTGTGACAGCCACTGATTTGGTTTTGACAGTAACTCAAATTCTTAGGAAACATGGAGTTGTGGGCAAGTTTGTGGAGTTCTATGGTATGGTTATCATTGTCTAAATCTGATTGTTACAACCTTTTTTTTTTTTGGCTCGTTCTGCCTCTTTTGTCTTGTTTGAGAAGTTCACTTTTATTTTTATATGCAGGGGAGGGCATGAGTGAACTATCGCTGGCAGACCGTGCCACTATTGCTAACATGTCTCCCGAGTATGGTGCGACCATGGGCTTCTTTCCTGTGGATCATCTCACTTTGCAGTATTTGAAGCTAACAGGCAGAAGCGATGAAACTGTATACTCCTGATCCTTTTCCCATTTGTGTGTGGATGTTTTTGTTTGGAGATTTTTTTGGGGGGGGGGCCGGGGAAGTGCATTTCAATTCAGTGACTCAATGAACCAACTTTCAGGTCTCTATGATAGAAGCCTATTTACGGGCTAATAACATGTTTGTAGACTACAGTCAGGTAAAGTCATATTTGTGCCATTTCTGTCAGCATAATCAATTATATGGGTTATACTGATGCGGACTTGTCTCTACTCAGCCCCAGACAAAGAGAGTTTACTCCTCCTATCTTGAGTTGAATCTTGAGGATGTAGAACCCTGTGTCTCAGGCCCAAAAAGGTTACTAGTCTTCTGTTTCCTTTATGCTGCCCTGTCACTATGTTTCTGTTAGCTTGCTATATCCTTCATTATAACTCTCAACCATTCTGCTGCAGGCCACATGACCGAGTTCCCTTGAGAGAAATGAAAGGAGATTGGCATTCTTGTTTAGATAATAGAGTTGGATTCAAGGTGTGGCAATTTGATCTTGGACACAAATTTTGGTTACTTATAGCATAGTATTAAAATAACTACTAAAATAAAACTTTAGTCAGTTTTAATATTAATTTTGTTTCACTTTAGTGTGGCCTAAATATATTCGTCATGACTCTAGTTGACTTAGTTCGGTTGCTTTAATATGGCCTGTATCATCACTTTCATGTTTATTAGATGATCGGCGTTCTCAATTCTAGTTGATTTCCTTTTTTATGAAACAGGGATTTGCCGTTCCAAAAGAAGCTCAAAATAAGATTGCACAGTTTGATTTCCATGGAACCAAAGCCCACCTTAGACATGGTGATGTTGTCATCGCAGCTATCACCAGTTGCACAAATACTTCGAACCCTAGTGTTATGCTTGGAGCTGCCTTAGTTGCAAAGAAAGCTTGTGAGTTGGGATTGGAGGTCAGGTTTAGTTCAAATAATCTCCACATTCGTGTTCACGATTTCACATATATAAACAGTGTACCAATTAAATAAAGAAAAAGTACATGCTTTGAACTCTATTCAATACTCTTTGACAAAGAGTGCATTAGTAAGCTTGTAAGTGGGTGTAAGAAGAATATATGTGTTCTACAATGTTATGGTTCCTTTTTAACTTTTATAGCCTCTCACTCAATTGAAACTTACTTTTTTTGACAAAATTGAATACTTATCGATTAGGCCGCAATAATCTGTTCCGACAATCTTTTCAGCTACTGGCTGATACATCTTTTTTTTCTGACTCCTGCAAATCATGTTTTGGACTTTAGTGGATAATGAGTCAAGTGAAACATATTGATAACTTTTAAGCATTTAGATTTAGATGGAGTGGCAGTATAGCTATCGAACAAATTTTGAAACTTAAATATCAGAACTTATAATTTCAGTTTGTGTTCAGGTGAAGCCTTGGATTAAAACCAGTCTTGCTCCTGGTTCTGGGGTTGTGACAAAGTATCTGCAGAAGAGGTAAAACTTTAACAAGCTGGAAACCTTAAAAGTGCATATGAGATGATTCTAAGTGTAATATGAGTGATCAATTTCATCTTCAGTGGCTTGCAGAAGTATCTGAATCAGCTGGGATTCAATATTGTTGGTTATGGATGCACCACATGCATCGGAAATTCAGGAGACATTGATGAATCAGTGGGGTCAGCTATCACAGAAAATGGTTAATTTTCTACAAAGATCCTTGTCTGTTTACTTTCTATGTAGAATATTATTCATTCGGACAAGTTCTGAATCATGTGTTTTGATATGTAGACATAGTGGCTGCAGCTGTCTTATCTGGAAACAGGAATTTTGAGGGCCGCGTACATCCTTTGACTAGGGCAAATTACCTTGCCTCTCCTCCCCTTGTGGTTGCATATGCTCTTGCTGGCACGGTAATATCTCGGATTTCTATGCAAAAATAGTTACAGCAAGAAGCATAAAAAATGTCCTTGCATAGATTATACATTCATGTGACTTGGTAATGTGCACATGTGTTTATGTTGCTGGTCAGTCAGAGATATATCTGCTTCTGACTGCCTACTTTTCTTTCAAGCACCTCGCTGAACTTTTAGGGCCTTTCAGGTTGACATTGATTTTGAGACGGAACCTATTGGGGAAGGGAAGGATGGAAAGAAGATATTTTTTAAGGACATTTGGCCATCTAATGAAGAAATTGCACAAGTGAGCTGTTTTCTTTTATTTTTTTAATTAATTTTAACATCTCAATTGATTAATTGAAGGACTAATTTGATTTTCCTTGCTCCCACTCTTCAAGGTTGTGCAATCAAGTGTTCTTCCTGATATGTTTAAGGAGACATACCAAGCAATAACCAAAGGAAACCCAATGTGGAATCAACTAAGCGTACCTTTCGGCTCCCTCTACTCCTGGGATCCATCATCAACTTACATACATGAGCCACCCTATTTTAAGGGCATGACCATGTCCCCTCCAGGCCCACATGGAGTCCAGGACGCGTACTGCTTGCTCAACTTTGGTGATAGCATTACAACAGATCACATCTCACCTGCTGGAAGCATTCACAAAGACAGTCCAGCTGCCAAATTCCTAATTGAACATGGTGTTGATAGAAGAGATTTCAACTCTTATGGAAGTCGTCGAGGCAATGACGAAGTGATGGCTAGGGGTACATTTGCCAACATCCGGCTCGTGAACAAGTTGTTGAAAGGAGAAGTTGGACCCAAGACAATTCACATTCCGACAGGGGACAAACTATCTGTATTTGATGTTGCCATGGTAATTTCTTTGGTACAACATTTTCATCATATTAACACGGTACCAAGAAAAAGGAAACACAAACCAACTTTGAGTTTCTAACACCGTAAGGGGATTCTTTTGGGTCGACCACCGCTTGATTCTAGGTGATTTTAATTTCTTGCTCTTTTGATCACGAGATCGGTGTTTTTGTTATCTTACAGAGGTATAAGAGTGAGGGACATGACACTATCATCTTAGCAGGAGCAGAGTATGGAAGTGGAAGTTCCCGTGATTGGGCTGCCAAGGGTCCTATGCTACTGGTAATGCACCTTCAACGACTTAAATATCCTCTGCATGCTGTTGTATATTCCAAACTACTGAGCTTGTGATAATACTAAAATTGCAACGGGTTGTAGGGTGTGAAAGCGGTCATTGCAAAGAGTTTTGAGAGAATTCACCGCAGTAACCTGGTTGGCATGGGTATTATCCCTCTATGCTTCAAGCCTGGAGAGGATGCTGAGAGTCTTGGCCTGACTGGCCATGAGAGGTACACCATTGACCTTCCAAGCAATGCAAGCGAGATAAGACCTGGCCAAGACGTTGTTGTTGTGACAGACAATGGAAAGTCCTTCACATGCACCATTCGATTTGATACCGAGGTAAACAAAATCTAATCCATGTGTTTGACAAGAGTAATAACCCTATCTTGCTCTGCCTTGGTTAAAGTTTCGAAAAATATGGTGCAGGTTGAGCTGGCTTATTTCAATCATGGCGGCATTCTGCAGTACGTGATTAGAAACTTGATCCGTGGAAAACAATAAATGACCAAGATATGATGTTTCATTTCATCAAACCATTGCTCCTCCCCTTTGTTGAAATGAAAAAGTTTGATCAGGCAATACAGATCATTTTGCAGATTTATGTCATATTTCCCTTTCTGAAGTGATCTAGCCTTGGGGATAACGTAAGGATGTATTTTGTCCTTGACTACATTGTCATGGGCTAAAACGATTTTTCAACCGATTTGGCAGATAATAAATGGATAACACCAACATTAAACTACATAAATCTGTATTCCCTACTTTTATCTGTGCTTGGTCGAAGCCTATTTTTGGGTCGAAACCTATGAAACATGGGACATGGAATATGGGATGTGATTACAATAGATTCGTGGTTTTTTACCTGATATTTAACAATACCAGATCATGAAATCGCAGAGAGTAATGTTACATGCATGGAACAGATGAATCGATGATTAAATAGCAAGTAAAATTTTAATTTATCACGAATAATTCAGTTTTAGTTTATCTGACTTTTGAATCATTTATTCTCTTTAATATTATTTTTAGGAACCAGGTCGGGGCAAATCAAATCAAGTCGAACAAGAGTAAGAAAAGTATCTGAATATCTACCATATTTCAATTTAACATGAATCTTATAAATTCAAGTCAGAGACATTTCACTCCTCATCAACTAATATCTCCTACTTTTCATAATATTTATTGCATATTTTCCATATTCTTGTTAACATAAGGAAGAAAATCAAGCTCTTCATTAAAAAAGAAAAAAAAAAAAAAGAAATATTTTAAGGTACAAAAAGTTAGGGGGAGGTACTGGTGCATCAAAATTGGGCTACCAATCTGTATCCCATGATGCGCAATATGGAGCTTTATACTAGGCAGTGTCTACTGAAACTCCAGAAGCATTTGTTACACAGCAAAACCATAACGCCCACCAGAACAACCGAATTGAGAACCTGCATGAAATAGAACCCTTGTTGTAAGTCACGGGCTCTGAATAACATACACGAGGATGGGGAAGTAACAGTCTGTTCATTAAGTATCCTCATGAGCCATGGATAAAATGGTTCTGTAGGAAATGAGGGAAATTTACAAGTTTGAGATGGAAGATCAGATGTCAAGACCATAACATCCAGCATATGACTCGAGTTTAATGGCTAAGTCCTCAATTTAATCATGCACAATGAAGAACTACAGGTATTTCCCCCTGAGTCGAATCCACAATGCAAACAAGACTGGACCTGCTTGTTCTCTAAGTTTTAATTTAAAGTATCTACTACAGCACCACAAAGTAAATCAAGTACTAGACGATGACCCCACGCTCCATCACCCAAAGTCTCTCATATTAAGTCATTATTATGCCTAACAACTACCTGCAACAAAAGACTAGTTATTGTACATGATAGCAACAAAGAATCTGCTTGCTCCATCTTACAAATCATTTAGTTTATCTAAATACTTCTGTAGTTCTCAGTGGACCACACTATGGATTCATTTTGGCAGAACTTTATGCAATATTATTGTGCTAGAGAAACAAAATTCTTAAACCTTATAGAAAATTCAAGAATTTCCAATTTAACTAAATGTAGAACTGACAAAACCATTACAGAAAATAAACTCACAACTCCATTGTTTTCAACGGAAAGAAGCATAGTAAAATGCAATTGGCAACTCACAGCAATATTATTTTTCAACTATTACTGTACTAACTGATCCATTGAAGGAAATAAACATGTATCTTCATATCAATATTTTCATGGGGAAAGGAACATGATAAAAAGCTGTCCACATGAACAATCACCTCTGTCAGAAAATTAAGTTCTGTAGTCATGAACACGCATCCATTTTGTGGATGACCACTTGTTCCCTTTAATTACCGGGCAGCCACCTGCAAATAAATCCAGAGAAAAAGGTGAAACCCAATATAACTGAGATAATTGACGAAGTCAAGATATATGTAAGCATTGGAGTTTAAATAGGATTACATCCTGATTAATTTCAAAAGGTATAAACCCATGATCAAAAAAACCTTATGTCTTTACAGCCGTGAGATGATTGACCATGACTAACCATGTAAACTAGAAGGATCCAGGGAAGCATCAGGCCTCATGCTCCAGAAAAGCAACGCATCACCCCTCTTTGGCTTAACAGAAAGACCTTTCTTTCCACACTCAGAGAGCTCATTATACCATCGAACTGAACTGAAGTTTCCTTTTGCAGCAGGAAATATTGTCTCCCCACCTTCTTCAACGTCAGAACTTTACAATAGAAAAATAAAGACAGTTAGGGCAGCGAGATAATTTATTCTGGAATGAGGGCTCCGGGGAAGGGAAGGCTAACATGGACCAAATATGCATCTACTTAAATGGAAGATAAATGGTCGATTGTGTCACTTACAGGTACATGAGGAGCGTGGCCATACGTTGGCCCCCATTCTTAGTGTTGAACTCATCTTGGAAGTAGTCAAAATGTGGCTCGTATTTTTGTCCAACTTCATAGTGGAGAACTTGGAGTCCCTCCCCATGCTCTGCCAATTATAACTTAAGTCAAATAACTGCATGCATTATGATTACTTTCACCATCAAAGTAAAATTGATTTCCTGTCATCATGAGTTCATTTTCTTGAACCAAAATCAGCTGAGAAATTAGCTGGAAAGGGTTTCAGCCAAATACTTGATTGTTCTGTAAAGAGCAGCAGCCATTGCAGGCAAAGGTGCTTTTTGTGAGAAATAAAAGCTGAACAAGGATTTCAATCAACTATCTCTTTTTCAGGGTAAATATACAAGCACCACAAAAGGGTATTACTTTTCTTAGAACCGACTCCAACATAAGCAGTTCAATACACAAAGACCGGTCCTTGTTAATCCATCAGTCTGTCAAGCATATGATTAGAAGAAGACAGGCTCACGAATTGTGCAAAACAATTGTCTTGTTATGAGGCCATGGGGGAAGATTATACACTAGAGTTGAAAAAGCTAAAATGACATAAGTTGAGCTTTGTAATCTACATACCCACAGGGATAAAAGTGAAGTCTGCAATCCTTTTCTCGATATCCCTGATAATTTTATCACGTCCTCTAGCTAAGAAAGTTCCAGAGCTCGTGCGTACCCTGCATGACAAACACATATATGAATCTCGGAAGTTCAACATACAACTTTATTTGCATAAAGAGGAAAAATATGTATACCTGCTGTCCTTACTCTTGCCTGTTTCACTATCAACAACCGTTGACTTTTTCATTTGAGGCTTAGCAAGTTCAATTAGGTACTCACACTCATCCTTAGTCTGCATCAACAATCAAAGACAATCAAAACTGGATGAAGAATCAAACCAATCAGATCTCACATAAAATCTTTTCTTTCCCTGATCGAAGGTGATTAGGCTGCACAATTTTTTTTTGGGGGGGGGGGGGGGTTAGCAGGATTTGATTTGAGGATCCCTCAACATTTGAGCGTTTACTTAGCTTAGCTCGCCGACACCCACTAACATTCAAAATCATATCTTGCATAATAATTTTCTAGAAAATCAAAGACAATATTCATAACTTGAGATTCAGATCCTAAAACACCTAGAAGCAGTATATAAGAACATCCTTTTCTCCAAAATCTTCCTCTTTCAAAACATTAAAATATCAGATATTAACCGTCTGACATTGCAATTTTCAAATTATAACTAGATTCAACAGATTGAAACAGGCATACGAGGTGATTACGTTGGCAAACTTGAAAAATAACTAGCTTAGCTAGCTGACACCCACTAACATAAAAATCAGATCTTGCATAACAATTTTTTAGAAAAAAAAAAAAAAAAAAAAAAACCAGTTCAGAACTTGAGATTTAGATCCTAAAAACCTAGAATCAGTCTTTTACAGCATCTATTTCTCCAAAAAGCTTCCTCTTTCAATACATTAAAATCTCGGGATATCAACAGTTAACTGGAACTAGATTCAACGCATTGAAATAGGCATACGAGGTGATTTAAGTATGCTATATTTGAAAAGTAACCAAGAAATTATGGTAAATGAAAGCAGGATTTGATTCGAAGATCTCTCCATATAAGAGTCTATACTTAGCTTAACTAGCTGACACCCACTACCATAAAAATCAGATCTCGCATTAGAATATACAAGAAAATCAAAAACCCTGATCAGAACTTGAGATTCAGATCCTAAAAAACCAGGAATCAATCTTTTACAACATCAGTTTCCCCAAAATCTTCCTCTTTCAACACAATGAAAATAGGCATAGGAGGTGATTAATTCTCCAATTTGGAAACTAACCAAGAAATTATGGTAAACGAAAGCTCGAGGCTCCCAAGAGATGACTTCAGTCCACCTCTCGGTGCTTCTATCAAAACCAAATCCATCGTCTCTGCAACAACAACAAAAATACCTTAAAAATCACATTTTAAAAAAAAAACAAATAAACGGACCAGATTTATTAGCCACTTACATGTCATAATCGGTGGTTGAGTGAACGATGGAAGAGAGATCATTGACGCGATGCGAAGATTGAGAGTTCGAGGAAGGAGAAGAAGAATTGGAGAGAACTCCGAAAACGAGGAGAATAATGAGGATGAACGAGACAATTAAGAGAATGGAGAGAAATAGAGTCGACGATGAAGGCCTTCTCGACGAAGAAAGACGTGAATGCCTTCCTTTCTTCATCATTTCTTCCTCGAAAATTTCCAGAAACCCTAAAAGAATCAATGGATCTGATCGATGATGATGATAATGATGAAGATCTGGATGAAACCGCTGCTGGCGACGTCTGTGTACCAGTCGTCGAGTACGTGCCCTGAAAAAGCCTTTTAGAAATTTTTATTCATTTTATAACCAAACTAAGAACCGACGAGAGGAGATGGGCCAACCTCCTCCGGGCTCCGTGACCCGCCGTGACGTTTTGGTTAAATCAATTTTTTAGTAATAATTTAATTCAAAATATATTTTATAATTTTTTAATTTAGTTTAAAAGATATTTTAATTAACTTAAAATTATAAAAATAAATTAATTGATATTAATTCTAAACTCTCTATTTACTTAACCAAGAATTAAATAAATAAATAAATTAAAATAGAATTTTGACGAGGGATTCATATGAATGACAAAACTTATAACTCAAATGCAAAATTTCATAATGACTAAATATTTTTTAGTTATACTTAGAACTTTGTTTTATGGTTGATTTAGGTAATACATAGTAAATTTATTTTGTGTTGGGTTTTGATGAATGAAGTGGGAAAGCAGGCAGAGAGGCAGAGGCAGTAGAATTGAAGACGTGCCCGCAGACCCCATTAATTCCAAATTTATTTTGGCAGAGTCTGAAATGAAATGAGATTTGATGCCAACTCAACTCAACTCAAGACAAAGACGATCCTTCTTCCAATTTTCCATGGTTTACGTTGACTTTCACACTCTATCCAATTCCGGCCCATGGAATTAACATAAAATCAAATCAGGTTTTCCGGCCGTGGTTTTTGTGTAACAACGTAGTACTAGGTTTCTCTTTTTCTATTTTCTTGGATTTTTTTTTTTTTTTTTTTGGTTAACGGAGCCGACGGTGTTACCATCCTTTCTGTTCTGTTCTGAGCACATGATTATAAATTATTTTATTTAAATCATAACTATTATTTTTAAATTAAATTTATAATAATTATTTTCATTAACGCAGTCAATCCCCAAATGGGTGTTTTGAGTCTGTCAACTTGAGTGGTTGGCGTATGTATGCAAGTCATAGTTGGCAATACAAGGGGGCAAGATTTGAAAAATGGGATCGTCTTGCGCATGCATGTGACAGGTTTGCGATCGTGGAACAAGGGAAGGGGGAAGAAAATATAGACTGTTTCCAAGAAACTAGTAATTATAAAAATTCAACGTATGATATAATAATAATTTAAATATTTTAAATAAAAAAATTGGTTTCTATTACAAAACTTAATATTTTTTTGAAAGTATTTTAATAAATAATTATATATAAAATAAGACAATAGAAACAGTCTCGCAGACAACATATATGAGAGTGGTTTAAACAAAAGAATAATGTGAAGGAGATCAAATAAATTAAGAATCAAATTATCCAAACCTTATACAATACTCCATCTTCTAATATTTAAAAAAAAAAAAAACTATTTGTTTAATTTAAAAGATATTTTGATTAATTTAGAATTATTCAAAATTTTAAAGGGCACATTTTTTATTTATATACCCCGTTGTGTAAGATTTGTTCCATTTAATTCTTCTTGCAGTCCACTATTAGATAAAATCGGGGCTCTGTCTACACCATTTTATGTGCAAAGTCCAAAAAAGTTGGGTAATTGATCTGCATTTGTTCTGAATTGTCACTGCTTTCATACTCCAATGTGAGATTGTATGATGAGCAAGGAAATTTAAAGAGCATATTTTTTTTTTTTTTTGGTACCTGGAGCTTCTGATATCCAGAGTTTCGTCCCAATTAATCCGAAATCGATCTGATTGTCGGGTCTCATTTGAGGAGAAACTCTCCCAATATTATTTTCTCCTTACCCAGTGAAAGTCGAACTCTTGACCTGATGAAGAGACGAATGTACTCTTCCTACCTACGGCCGGTGTTAATTTAATTTAAGGAGCAAATGGCGGCCGGTAAGTAAAAGAATTTAGGTACCTTAATGTACATTAAACAATCGAGGCATCTTGGTTCAGTTGGCGAAGGTTTGCTGCAGAGTGCGGAACAAGCTTGGATGTTCAGAAACCAAGAATGTAAATGGAGGAAGTCAATCTTTCGGGCAAAATTCAAACTACATTTGTGGGGTAGTGGTGAGAACATCATCCTTCTTGCGCCATTCTCTCTTTCTAGGATTTGTCTAAGCAGCGGTCCTATGCTATTCAATTGAACTTAATTGTGACGCATTTGCATAATTCCTCCAAATTGAAAAGGATGATATCGAAAGAAAGGGCTTGTGAAACATGTCTGCAACAATAGGCACATGCAAAAACTGGAATATCCAAATTGCTTTGACTTTGAACTTCTATGGTTATTGTACAGAGGTTAAGTTAAACTCAGAAACTTTGGTAGGAAGGAACCCAAAATAAAGCTCAGCTTTCAACAGTCAGATATACAGGATGGGACCGAGGCAAACTTTAGATTTCTATGGATTAAAGACACATGCAGAACAAACATAGGCTAATGTTGAATAAATGCCGCTCGAAATATAGTGTTTAAGTATCTCAATTATCGATGTCTTGAGGCTACACCGGTTGATATATTACAGTGAAATGGGCAGCTGTGACGCAAGCTGCAACCTTAAGATATACAAGAAGATCATCAATCCTGTTTCCATGTGCAGGATATTGTGATTTTCTAGCTTCAAGCCCAGTCTGTGTCGATGGAGACTTGCACTAGCCCGTAGCATGTTGTGATCATAGAAGCAGAATTGAGGCTCTGTGATCACAATCTTTAATTTGCCTATTCTATCTGTCTCACATTCTGATGCTGTTTCAAATTTTTGGAATTTTGAGATTACAAAAGAAACGAGTGCAAAGCTCCTATCAAGATTTTATAATTCCATCTCCAAATCTATAAAACTACTTCTAATTCCTACCAGCAGTATGGATATTCATGTCCCTCCATATGAAATCCAAGTCTCCGACAACAAAAAACATATATGTGAATTATGACGACACAAATAGATTAAGGTTTAAAAATCCAAGTCTCCAAGGTAAACCTAGAAAATATGGTATTGAGATGACAAGCATGAATCACACATATATCCAAATCAAAGAACTCAAGAGGATGGTGGACGGGACACAGATCTCCAGGTTAGGAAGTGCAGATGATCATAGATGAATATATTCTCCAGAGAAGCGAATAAACAAGCCAAGAATCCTTTTTCTTTAAGCACCATCAATATTTACATGTGTTCATCTCCACCCCAAAATAAGGAATAGCTCACTGTTGGTAATTACTGACAGACATCAGTACTCAGCTTATGAGATTTAAACCAAATCGCGGTTTATTCAATGTATACAAGGGCAGAACAAGATAAAAGACAAGACAACAATACAATTCAACTACTTAGGATGGCAAGATAACATCATTTGAATTATGAAATTCCTAATTTTCTCAGAAACAACAAAAGAGCAACAACCAAATAGGAAGATCGAAATCTCCATTTACATATTTAAATAACAACTACATTAAAAAACACAAAAGAGGATAAAAGATAGAGATGGCAACAAATTTCAAGACCCCAGATCATATATAACTCAAAAATTGCAAATATAAGAGATAACTTTTAGTAATTCTACGTACAAATTCGAAGAGCCTTGATCTTGAATTGGTACATAGGAGAAAGATGATAAGAATTGAAGGATGAGATTCCTAGTTTCCTAAGAAACAACACAAGAACAACAACAAAAGAAGAACATTGTATACTCCGTTGATATATCTTTATAACAACTACATTACAAAAGGGGGTAAATGATAAAGATGACAAACAATTTAAAAAACCTCAGATCATAAAACCCGAAAATTACAAATAAAAGAGAGACCTTTTAGTAACGTGGAGAACTAATTTGTTCAATGTTCGTAATTACAGACATACATTGGTATTCAGCTCATGAGATTTATTTCCAGAAACCCGAATTGTGATTCACAGACTGCAATCTTTATTCAACGCACACATGGGTGTTACAATATTAAAGACAAGATGAAATAAAATCCAATTACTTAGGACTGCAAGATAACAACGGAATGATGAAATTCCTAATTTCATAAGGAACAACATAAGAGTGACAACAAAAGAGGAATATTGTATACTCCATTAATATATCTTTACAAAAACTACATTAAAAACTCAAAAAAGGGGCTAAAAGATGAAGATGACAAGAAAATTTCAAAACGCCAGATCACATAAAGCTAAAATTACAAATAAAAGAGGCTATGAGTACTGAATAGTTCAATGTTGGGGATTACAGACAGACCCCAGAATTCAGTTTATGAGATTTATTTCCCGAATTCAATGAATATGAGGGTGGAACAAGACTGAAGACAAGACAACAATACAATACAATCCAATTACTTGGAAGGCGAGATAACAAGAATTGAAGGATGAAATTCCTAATTTGCAAAGAAACAACGAAAGAACAACAACAAAAGAGGAACACTGTATTCTTCAGTAATATATCTTTATAACAAACACATTAAAAATTACAAAAAAGGATCGATTTCAAAACCCCAGATCGTAAAACCCTAAAATTACAAACAAAAGAGAGAGCTTTTAGTGATTCTGAGTACTAATTTGAAGAGCCTTGGTCTTGAATCGATACCTAGGAGCACGAGGAATGACTTGACTAGG
Source organism: Dillenia suffruticosa (assembly GCA_033439265.1). Taxonomy (NCBI): domain Eukaryota; kingdom Viridiplantae; phylum Streptophyta; class Magnoliopsida; order Dilleniales; family Dilleniaceae; genus Dillenia; species Dillenia suffruticosa. The sequence goes on along the minus strand of JAVTVX010000012.1, from coordinate 404,807 downwards.
CCCAAAGTGAAATTGACCGGGACTGTTAGTCATCGGAGGACCATCATCGTACACATATCCGACGAGTGAACCGCAAGAATCGCACTTGATCTTGGTACGCTTCCTCTGAATACCCCAGTAATTTAAGGTTTCGAAGAAGGGTCGAATTTTGTCTTCCTTTTCGAATCGGAATTTGGAGTCGTCGATCCATGAGAAGGAGAGAGTTCCTTTGTTGCCGGCTTCGAAGTAGAAATCGGGTGGGTAGAGATGGTTTGGGCTTAGATTGAAGTCTGCTCTGCAATCCTTGCAACCGTAGATCACAGACATAGTTAGATTTTTCCACAGAGAGGGAGAGAGAAAGAGAGAGAGAGGGGAGCGAGTTGATTCCAGATACGAGGAGAGGGGTTTTCTTATTTATGGATGGTGTTTTCAAATTTCGTCTTTGACCGTAGTGTTGGAAGTTTCAACGCGTAATCGGTAACTTCAAATTTATGATTTTTTTTTTTTTTTCCGTTTCATTTTTATTTTTAGAAGAAGGGATTATTTTAATATATTGATAAATGTTAATTAATTTCAATAAATGTCTTAAAAAGGAAAAATTTTAACTAAAAACCTCATTAATTTGGCCACTGAAAATTATTTTCAGTCTGGAGGCGGCTCACATCAGCCCTATGCTATTGCTAACATGACCTTGGATCTTCATGACCTCATGACCTTTGTTACATGGTTTACCTCGAGGAAACAGCTTTGAAGGTTGTTTGTCAGTTGACCGTTAAACATCATAGTTTTTCCCCCTCTGCTCAGAATGGGTTGGACTCGATAAAAAAGAAAAAAGGTCTGTTACGCATGAGACCATCAGCTGGCCAACAATATTTTGAGCTAAGTAAAAATTTTTTTATACCGATCAATTATATATAGAATCATATTTTAATTAATCTAATAGATATTCTATCCAGAAACGAATCCCTGACATAGGTTCTTTCATTCCTAATTTCAAAATTAAGATCTAATTAAGATATATAATACTCCACCATAAGCCGATTGTCTATTTAGTAACAAAAATTTGAAAAACAGTACGGATACTCTCCGGTGAAAAATTATATCTAGGCCTTGTACGGAGTGGCTATTCAAAACATGGTCCAGTTGTGTCACTCTTGACACTTGGGCTAAATTGGGCTAAATGTGATTATGATGGGCCTTGTTTGTTGACCACAAGGACAACCCAATGTGAAGTTCACGTCCCAACTGATTGAAATCCATCCAGATTCCAAAGCAAAAGATAGGTCTTAAATGAAATTTCCATATGATGTCCATGGCTCATGCATAGTTAAAAGTTGAGCTCAAATAGTCATCGTGGCCTAGTGAAAAAAAAAAACCTTTTCAAGAGCCTATAAAGTTTAGACTCCAATCCGAAACTCCCCAGACCATTACCATCGCGTCATAGCTCACGAAAGAGCCGATGCCGCCTCTTACCCTTAAGAATGCGATCCATTTTTCATCTTGCTCTAGAGGAATGTCACCACGGCCTTTCCGTCAACAAATCCAGCTACGAACAAATGCTTCAGATGTGCCTTTTCCATGGCCGGACTACATACCCTAAATCTAACTATATGCTTCTGCCATTATTAACAGCACAAGTTTGTCCACCCGGTGAATGCACACGTCTTTTCCCTTCCCCTTTTGCTGATCATAGTGCTCCTAGATATAAGGAGTCTCGCAAAAAATATTGGAGAAAAGTGAGCCAGAGTCGATAGAGACATAAATTCCAAAGATATTATGCATACAAAAAAAAAAAAAAAAAATACACTAATCAAATTCCCTCACAAGTCTTCGTAGATTGCTACAAGAACAATAGGCAGAAAAAATATAGAAACAAGGTCATCACCCTTTTTTGGCAAGGGAACGAAGACCAAAAATCTGTCCATGAGGTGCTTCTATTTTAAATGAGCTCCAGCTGTTTTCCTAGGATCACTGATTCCGGATGTAATTTGGCAGTGTGGATATCTCTTATAATAAAAAGGGATGCGACATGAAAATCTCTGTTGCAGCCAAGGGAAAGGAATGAATCCCTGTGCACCGCCCATGCTGCCACCAAAAATAACCTTGTAGTTAAATAAAATTTTCATATAGTTACCAACGGTATCGACCTATACCCATAAATGGGAAAAGGCTGACATAACCAAGTAACAATCCTTCGTCATCAAGGGATGTTCCATCAGGGGCTAATTCACAAAACGGTCCAAGTTTGTGAGTACCCGGTCTGTATTAGCCCATCTGGAAGTTCCAGATAATAAGTCTAGATGTGATTCTGATAAATTTTAATGGATTTTTTTAGTTGACTTGGCTTTCTATGAAATGAGCAGGTTGCTTGTAGCTGAGGAAACTGCATTTTGAAGATAACTTTGTGCCTTTTGCTTATGGAGGCCTTTGGGCATCATTCTTCATTTGCTTTATCGATCCTATTTGGGCTGCTCAGCTCCATTTGATAATTTTCTAGCAACCAGGACAGCCATTAGCCACTGAGGGAGTGGTTTCTTAGTAACATTCACTTATGTTTTAGATCATGATGTACCTTTTTTTCCTTAAATTTTTTGTTATAGTATAGGATCCCTTTCATATTCTCCCACATCACTAACGCCAAATTCTCCAACATCAACTACATACTCTCCTTCAAGCCCAGGTTATACTCCTAGCAAGTAAAGCATGTTTCGGATTATTTCATTTCCCACTGCAGAAGGCTATGCTTGCTAATTTGGTGAGTATTAAATTGTACAAAGCAGTTGAAGCATTAACTAAAATATAACATGAATCAAGAATCTCCTTCAATTCTATTGTTTGATCAATTTAAAAAAGCACGATTGAATTCCCAAAGTAGTTCAAATTTTGTTTCGATAGTGGTCAGATAAACATGATATCTATCGAGTTCTAGTCCAAGAATTTCGTTACTAAAAGAATGTGCATTCCATTTGGTTAATTTTCGTGTGGTTGAAATTTTAAAATCAAACTTTATTTTGCATGAAACGATTAAGAATCGGTATTGATACGACAATGAAATCATCAGAGAAATTTAACCCATCCTCCCAAGTGACTTTGCTGTACAAAGGGCTACCTTTTAACATATACTTATACTTGACAGAGACATGTGATTGATTATAAATAATTTGGAAGTAACCCATGGGGGTTATTTATGTTTTTAACCCAGGTTAATTTTTCTCTAACCCCCCCCCCCCAATGAAGGGGAATACAATGACTGCAGTCCAACTTCTCCTCAATACAGGTGAGAGCCAAAGACTCCCAACTCTTGGGAAAACAATGCAAAGAATTAGTGGGTGTTTGTCGATTTATGTGTCCATTGTTCTGTCTGATTTGCCTATTCCCTCCATATTTCAAGCAGTCTGAATTCAGGGACCAACTTCACCTGGGTATTTTCGAAGGAAAATTAACCCGAGTTATAATGAGATAAGGTCAGAAGGAATTTGAGGAAGACGCAGAAGACAGTAGTTGGCCAACCCCCCCCCCCCCCCCCTTACAAAAAAAAAACCATTGAAAACACCAAAATTAGCCAGAAGTATGAGGACGGCATTTGATTCTGTAAAAGAAACAATATGAGCAGAATGAGTCCTTTTTTGCAGAATCACCACAGAACAAACCCTTTTGAATTTCTGTATATTGACTTAGTATTTTCCTGATTTCTTTAATTTCATTCAAGCCGTCTGTAAACCGATTCTTTTCTTGTCCACTCCTCTTTCTCTCTCTGCAGGTTTTCTATGACACATTCAACTTGCAATGCCGGTCTACAGAATACATTTGTTAAATTGAGCAACTTGGTCCCACCATTATTCTAAGTCAAAAATCTACTAATTCAGAATATATAAGAAGGAGAATAGAGCAAAAACATGCCCTGCATTGCAGAATTAAAGAATGGAGAAACTCTTAGCACTCAAAAATAAGTTAAAATTTCTCCGAAAAGCTGCGGCCCCAGTAGCCTTCCAAGGTTCAATTCTCAGTCCTACGACCGAAGCCAGACTCCGGTTCCGGCAAAGCTCCGGCGGATCGATAATTCCGAGGGAAGCTAGGAGAAAGTCAAAAGATGACAATAGCTTTGTTACCAAAGAACCAAGTTCCCCAAAAGTGTCCTGCATGGGCCAAGTCAAGAAGAAGAAGAAAAAGAAGTTGACGAAACAGGAGAGTCAGAACAACAGAAATGTCATGATTGTGAAAGCTTTGCCTCCACCAAAGGAAATTAAGAAACCTCAACTGTCTTCCACAGAGAGAAAAACAAAGAATTCCAAGAAAAATCCATATTCATGGGTGTCTAAACAGAGTGCGGAAACAGAGGAAAACAGAGCACCTTCTCGAAGTAAAATGAGGAAGATGTCAAGCGGTCGTGGGACACTTTCCGATTTTGATTGGAGAGCGCATGCAAACGCTGCTGCTGCTGTTGTTCCTGTTCAATCCAATCATGATGATTTCGAAGGTCTTGATGTTGAAAGAGAAAGTGAAGAGCAAAAGGTTGAAGAAGAAGAAGAAGAAGAAGCAAAGATAGAAGATTTTGCAGAAATGGAGATAAGGCCAAAGAAGGAAGTCAACTTGTGGAAAAGAAGAGCCACCGTTCCTCCACCGCGCCTTCAAGTCTAGTTTAAAAATTTGTTAAAAAATTTAATGCATACTTATTTCACCTTTTTTTTTTTTTTGTATGGACAGAAAGAAACATAAGAAAGACCAGTATTACTACTCTCTAGATCTGATGAGTAATATATGCATTACTCCAAATAATTATTACCAAATAGGAGGGATGTGGGGACTTCAATTATTGTGATAGTAAAATGACTAATTTTATTTTGGTTTTTCTAAACGTGTTTATCCACATATCAAATCAGGTATACTTCATGTCCAAAAATCTTTGAAATTTATACTAAAATATATAATTTAGACATATATAAATGAATGTGAAAAGGATGGGTTTACTTCTTTCTAGACTTATTTACCGACATATCCTATCCAGCCTACTTTATCTTTAAAACAACTTGTCTAGCTTACAGGAATCGATTTCTTATCTTTATTTTTTCATTCTTAAAATTTGAATTCGATATATTATTTAAATAAGTTTAATACTTTACCATTGTACTCACACACTGATGATAAATTATGAGTCTCGTTGCAATTTATAAATATGTAAAAGGGCCTCACATAAAAATAGCAAAATAGATGTTAGAATTTAAAAACTATTTCTAAATTGAACCCTTTAGAGAATATGCAACACTTGTGAATTTTCAAATTTTCACCTCTTTTTCTTATTTAGCCTCTCTTAATTAATTTCACTTAATTATGGTAATTGCATTAAATGGGATCCACTTTTAATATTGCTACATATTAATTAAAAATTTTATCAGCCGAATTGGTGATTATTTTCCATAAATTATAATAACTTTTACGAGCGTTGCATTACCAATTTGTTCATAAATCTCAGACCACTTTACTTTTCATAAAGGAATGTATAATTACTAAAGGTAGATGATTGTTGGTATGAAATTTCTGCCGTTTGAGAATTTGAACAATGATGAAAATCCAAATTAGGAAGGTTGGTGGGCTTGTGTATTAAAATCGTCCCGAAAACCTTACCCAACATTTCTTTCCTCTTGTTATTTATTATTTCCTTACAATAGATAGGAGTGGAGAGATTCCTGCCACGAAAGCCATAAAGACACATACAACTCAAGCCCATAAAAACCAAACCGAACAAAACAAGCCGAGTCCCAATATAGGCACATCCAATTGGGCATAGGCAGCACAACATCAAAATTATCAACCCAAGATCACCTGCCACCGCCACAAAACAGTATGCAGAAATCCAAATCCCGCCACCCCCTTAGTACCGCTAATCAGTCACTTCTGCGCGGGTCTGCCAAACTTTTACACCCGCTCAGTTGCCACACAGGTGCAGATAGAAAGAGGCTCCCCAAAAATTTCTTTTGCGGGCGCCCGTCACCAAATACGTGCCGACACAAGAGAGTCTCTACGCACAAAGGAAACTAGGAAACTTGCTTTTTCCTTGGATTCTTTCTTTTCCCCCATAGGGTAAAAAGCAAAGGAAATCATAACTTTACTTCATTTTTTTTATTTGTGCCATCAACAATACATTTTGTCTTTGTAGGAACACTACAAGTATTTTTTTTTTAAATTTAATGTTTAAATATTTATAAACATAAATATTTTCATAATTTTATAATTTCTATATAATTAAAAAAAATCACCAATACATTACAAAATTAGCCTTTTTTTTTTCTTCCCGTTGCCTTTTTATTTTCTAATCGCTTTAGAGCAGCTTGCTTCATCCAACCCACCAAAAAATTTAAAATTGTGATTCCATATCCGAACAAAATAAATCAAATTGTATATCGTTATATTAATTAAAAAATTATAAATTTTCAAATAATTTTAACTAAATTAAAATATAGAATTTTAAAATTTAAAATATATTGAGGTGAACCATTATATAAATAATTTTTATTCATTTATTTCTTTGTGTATACTCTCTTTGGTACCACGAAGGAGTTTCTGCATTGAATTGAAGTTCAAGATGAACTAGAATGCTCATTTTGTCCTTCATGAATCAAATAAAGGAATTATAACGTTATCTTATAAAAGAAAAGAACTAATAATCTGATTTCAAAAAGAATTGGGGTAATCCAACATGCAACATACGAAGGCCTGAATCAACGAAGACAAATTATTTTCCTTAGCGGATTCCAAATCCTCGTCTCTACCTTATCCCCTTGGGAAAGCAATGATCTGTTTAGGCTGGCCCTCTTCACGGTTGGTACTGTCTTTGTTCCATCCTTTTCCCAGAGGCCCCAATTCCCTCTCTCACTCTCTCTCTCTCTCTCTCTCTCCATTCTCTCTGTCTTTTTTCGCTTAGCTGTAGATGCGTACACACGCGCACAAACACAGGTTCCTGCCCCCAGAAGACCTAAAAGGACACTGACCCGCTTCACAGATTCACGAGCTTCCTTGCTCTCTCTCTCTCTTCCAAGAAACCACGCTATTCCATCCAACTCCTCCAACGCAAACTACTCTCTCTCTCTCTCTTGCTGTTTCAATGGGGGAGAATTCGAAATCTTCTTCAAACAAACCGGTAATTCTGCATGGAGACTTAGACTTGAAAATCATAGAAGCAAGAAGTCTCCCAAACATGGACTTAGTCTCCGAACGTCTCCGCCGTTGCGTTACCGCTTTTGACTGCCGGAAACCTTCCTCCGTCACCGTCTCCGAGGACGGCCGCCATCCTCATCACCAGCACCCCAAGATCATCACCAGTGACCCTTACGTCAAGGTCTGCGTTCCCGGTGCGACAATTGCTCGAACGCGTGTACTTCGCAATTCTCAAAACCCTAAATGGAATGAAGAATTCGCAATTCCATTGGCTCATCCTGTCGACAAGCTAGAGTTTCATATTAAAGACAATGACATGTTTGGAGCTCAAGCCATGGGAATTGTTCAAATCCCAGCACAGAAGTTACTCACTGGAGAGAAAATTTCAGCTTGGTTTCCAATATCTGGAAATGGTGGGACCCAGTTGAAATCAGACACTGCTCTTTATTTAGAAATGCAATTCACACCATGTGAAGCAAACCCTTTATATGGGATTGGAATTGCTGGTGATTTGGAGCATGGTGGGGTTAGGAATGCATATTTTCCTAATAGAATAGGTGGGTCAGTGACATTGTATCAGGATGCCCATATTCTAGACGGTGAAGGGTTACCCAAGATTGATTTGGATGATGGGATGGTTTATGAGCAGCAGAAGTGTTGGGAGGATATATGTTGGGCAATTTCAGAAGCTCATCACCTGATATATATTGTTGGGTGGTCAGTTTATCATAAGGTTAGGCTTATTAGGGAGCCTACCAAGGAGAGAGGTTTACCACGTGGTGGGGGTCTTACGCTTGGTGAATTGCTCAAGTATAAGTCTCAGGAAGGCGTTAGGGTTTTGATGTTGGTTTGGGATGATAAGACCTCTCATGATAAATACTTCATCCGAACGGTAATGCTCATCTCTATTTAGCACATTACATTCTGATCTACGTTTGTTCATATGAATGCAGTTTCAATATCTGTTGTGTTTAGGGATAGAGAAATCTAGTTAGAATAATGCTACATGGACCAAATGATTCAACAAATAAGCAAACCATATCTTTCATGGTAGTCCATACCGCTAAAAAAATCAGAAATTTTCAAAGTTGAGTAAGTTTGAATCGATCAAAATATCTTTCAAATCAAGCAAAAACATTTAAAAAGATGCTGAGGTAAACTGCCACGTAGGATTCGTTTTATTTGGCCTCTTTGGAATTATTTATTTGATTATGTTTCTATTTTGATAGATGTTATATTATCTGCATCATGCAATGACCTGCCAAATGTGTCAAAACTAATCTCTAACATACTCTAAACTATGTTTTTGTGGATTTGGGGTCACTACCATATTGAGCTGTAGTAACTTGATTTATGTTTTTGGGAATTTAGTCATTAATGTTTGAAACCTCGTGTTTAAAGATGAAAATGGGAGTTGGGTGGTATTTCTGGGGACAAATGTTTAAGTATTTGCATTGACCAGTGGGATGTTACTCATAGTTTTCTTGTTTGTTGTTTATTAGTATATGTAAATGATGTTCTTCTCTTTACTGACTCTATCACACTTTGGTGCCTTTGCCACCTTCAAAACAATGTGCTTTCAGGAAACATAATGTATCCTCCTTGACGGTGAAAAATCTATATTTTTGAGTTGGTTTCAGGTTCCATAAAACAGTCGAGGAAGTTTTCTTCTATATTTATTTAATTGAGCGGGTAATGGTTCTTAAAGGATTACCACAAATGAGGCACTTCATTATTTTTATTCAGCCATTTGTAAATTGTTTTGCTTTACTGATGAAGTGGCTTGGATGCAGGCAGGAGTGATGCAAACACATGATGAAGAGACTCGGAAGTTTTTCAAGCATTCATCAGTCATGTGTGTGCTGGCTCCTCGTTATGCTAGCAATAAGCTTAGCTTTATTAAACAAAAGGCATGTTCCTATCACTTGAACAGCACACTGTCTTTTTATTTGTTAAGACATTGACAGAAGTAACTGCAGTGTCCGGAATACTTGGTTTCTACGATTTGTTTGTTCAGGTTGTTGGAACCCTTTATACACACCATCAGAAATGTGTGCTTGTAGATACCCAAGCATCTGGAAATGACCGGAAGATAACTGCATTTATAGGAGGAATTGATCTTTGTGATGGCCGCTATGATACCCCGCAGCATCGTTTATTTCAAGACCTAAATACTGTCTTTGAGGATGACTTTCATAATCCTACCTTTCCTGTGAGTGTTTCCAGTTCAACGATTTAATTACAATTTGGTCTTCTCTGGGGGGGGGGGGGAATTTACTATAGAATCTCCTGATTTTGCATGCAAAATTGAAAATTAGGAAGGTTGGTATACAAGCCAGGCATTCATTTCTTTGGCCAGAACCTCTTAGTTTACAATGTTATAAAATTTGTTATCAGCATAAATTTAGCATCATCAGGTCACATGTAATGTAGCATTTCCCTGGCCACCTGTGCAGAAGAAAACCAAATCAAATGAAACTTTCCTCACTTATTCCAGGGCTTCTGATAAACAGTGCTTACTTGTGTTCTGCTCATTTCATTAGGTAGGGACAAAGGCTCCAAGGCAACCATGGCATGACTTGCACTGCAGAATTGATGGCCCTGCTGCATATGATGTCCTTGTGAACTTTGAGCAGAGATGGGCAAAAGCAACAAAATGGAAACCGTTAGGACTAAGATTCACTGGCAGGATGTCTCATTGGCATGATGACGCATTGCTAAAGTTGGAAAGAATCTCATGGATACTTAGTCCTAGTGTACATGCTAGAAAGGGTGTTCCTGTCTCTCCCCCTGAAGAAGATGAGAGACTATGGGTTTCCAACAAAGATGATCCTAATAGATGGCATGTTCAGGTTTGATATTTTGTATTTATGTCAACATATACCCTAAGCTTCTCTGCTAACATCATTGTGCTCATGATTCTGGTCGGCTTTCTCCATACTTGCAGATTTTTCGGTCGATTGATTCTGGATCTGTCAAAGGGTTTCCAAAACCTGATGACGTACCTCATGTCACGGTTTGAATACACAACACACTCCCCCGCCCCCTCCCCAAAAGAAAAGAAATAAAATATTAAAAAATATAAAAGGAAGAGAAGAATGGTTGCAGTACCAGGCCCTTCTCTTTGTAGCACGTTTTACATAGAATTTAAATCACATTGTCCTCTTGCAGAACCTTGTTCGTGCAAAAAATGTGGTAATAGAGAAAAGTATTCAAACTGCTTATATCCAAGCAATCAGATCTGCTCACCATTTCATCTACATTGAAAATCAATATTTTATTGGATCATCGTATGCTTGGCCTTCATACGAAAATGCTGGTAACATTACCTTCTTTGACTTCATTTTCAAGCAGTAGAAGGTGTGAATCCACTTAAGATCCTGTGCCAGATTACTCTGAGCATGTGTTCTTCCTTCTTCAACCCTGATCATGCTACATATTTCTTGCCTCCTGCTGATGATATTCATGCCCGACACTTGCCTCATTCTAAACTATCGGTTGCTCTCATTGTCAAACAGGAGCTGATAATCTGATCCCAATGGAGTTGACCTTAAAGATTGTTAGTAAAATTAGAGCCAATGAGAGATTTGCCGTATATGTTGTTATCCCTATGTGGCCTGAAGGGGATCCCAATTCTGGAGCTGTGCAAGAAATGCTTTTTTGGCAGGTGATGTGGATTTGTGCCCTTTTTTTTTTAATTACGAGGATTTTAATGAAAGTGAGCTGTCTCCATCATTTTTTTTTTGGTGTTCTCGGACATCAGTTGTAACTTTAATATCTTTATCTCTTGCAGGCGCAGACAATGCAAATGATGTACCAAATTGTTGCTGACGAACTCAAATCTCTGGGGCGTTCAAACTCACATCCATGTGACTATTTAAATTTTTATTGCCTTGGTAACCTGGAAGAGAGAAAAACAGTAGATTCAACTGATTCAAATCCATCTGTTAATAATTCTTCGGTAATTTCTATTTTGTTTTTGTTGTTAATGACTTGCCACGTTCTTGTTTGTAAATATTTTTCATGCTGGCTATCTTTAAATACCACCACTATTTACATTACTCTTAAAAAAAAAAGGGTTTATCCTTTAAAAGCATGTGATTATTCTTGTCTTACTGATTTGGGGGTAAAATATTTTCAGTGAATTCCAGATCTGTCTTTTGCTTCTGGTTGAATTATGTTTTGGATTTTTGTTGCTTTATTTTTTTATTCTATTCTAGTTGTGCTCCTGATACGGGGTTTTGGTGAGACATGAAGTGTTTGTCACTCTTGTTTTTTTTTTTTTTTTTGTTAGAAGTTATAGATTGTTGCTCATAGTTGAAATTTTCATCAGGTCTCAGATTCCTGGAAGTTCCAGCGGTTTATGATTTATGTACATGCCAAGGGAATGATTGTGGATGATGAGTATGTAATTGTGGGGTCTGCAAATATCAACCAAAGATCTATGGCTGGTACAAAGGACACAGAGATAGCAATGGGTGCGTATCAGCCTCATTATACTTGGGCTGAGAAGAAGAAACATCCACGTGGCCAGGTCTGTATAATGCTTATTCTGATATATGGTTTCTTTCTTCAGCTGTTAACCATGGATAATGAAAGTCAAACCGTATAGGTTTCCACATTTTGAGGCTACCACGGCTGAAGTAATGCAAAACAGAAAATTTCGATTGAATAACTCTGTTTAGGTGCCAACTCTTTGGAGTTCGTTTTTTTCATTTCTAAGATTCGAAGTATATAATATTTTGACCGGTGCTGAAATAATGCATTTTGAATACTGTTGATAAACTTACATGTTGATTGGTGTCATCTCCCCCTACATGCAGGTCTATGGATACCGGATGTCCCTGTGGACGGAACATCTTGGATTCCTTGATAATAGCTTTCAGGAGCCGGAGAGCTTAGAATGTGTGGAAAAAATAAATCAGCGGGCTGCAGAGAACTGGAAGATATTCGTGAACCCAGAATCCGCACCACTAGTAGGGCACCTTCTCAAATATCCTCTGGACGTGGGTGCAAATGGAAAGCTGGGTGCGCTCCCTGGACAAGAAAATATCCCGGATGTTGGAGGCAAGATACTTGGATCTCATTCTACCACACTTCCTGATGCTCTAACAACATAATCTAGACCAGCTTTTATGGAGAAATAATAAAAAGATTGTAGGGTATGGAAAACCTGAATTTCACCAAGTATTTTTGTACCATAAATACGTGTGTACTGAAGTGTGGAGAATTGTGCATATAGTGTTCATTCATTCTTGACGGGTTTGTTGTTGCTTGTGGAGTCGTTAAAAACAAAGACACTTGGATGGAAGTTCATCAATAAAGTTTGGAGAATTTGTTTCTCGATTTCTTTTATCCTTTTTTTCTGTGAAAAGTAAGGATAAAATTTGAATGAATGATATTGATTTTGGAGCCAATGCCGTTCTATGAGGAAACAAAATCACTATCCAATAAAAAAAACTACAAAGTTGCGTCAACTTGTCAGCAAGCAGATTCCAATTCAGTCCGTCTCATGTTATCTAAAATTTCTAGCACGTCAAAAATCTGCTCAGAAAATGGGTGCGACTCATCTTCCGCCCCAAATGTGTGAAGAGCAGATTCCACCTCAATTGCACTCCACCCCAATGGCTTCTTAATGTTCCTCTCTCTTAATGTCTTCCTCACTCGTGCTGCATCATCCCAACGCCCTGCATCTTCATACATGTTTGCGAGAATCATGTACCGTCCTGCATTTTCAGGGTCTAGAACAAACAATTTCTCTGCAACCTTTTCCGCAAGCTCTATGTTATTGTGTATTCTGCAAGCACCAAGCAAGGCACCGTGAACATCCTTTCCTGCCTGCACAGGCATGGTTTTGATGAACTCTACTGCTTCATCGATCAATCCAGCTCGACCCAAGAGATCTACCATGCAAGCGTAATGCTTGTCATTCTTTTGGATTCCATAAGCTTCCATTTGCTTGAAAATCTCCCACCCTCTATCAACCATCCCTGAGTGACTGCATGCAGATAGTATACATATGAATATGAGACTATCAGGGCAGAGACCAGTCTCCAACATTTGTGAGAACAATTTGAGTGCTTCATCTGCGTGACCATGCATCCCATAAGCCCTAATTATTGAATTCCAAACTGCAACAGTTTTGTCCAGGATTCTATCAAATATGTCCCTAGCAACATTCAAACGACCACAACTTCCATACACTGAGATAAGACCGCTGCCAAGGGAAGCATCAACTTGCATTCCCGTCTTCATAATGTAAGAATGGATCCATAGACCTTCTTGGACAGCCGTTGCTTGAAAACAAGCGGGGAGAACACTAACAAAAGTTGTGGCATTCGGGGTATACACTGTCTCATCATTTAGCATGTCATGGAAAAGTTTGATAGCTTCATCAGCACGACCATTGACAGCATATCCAGAGATCATGGAATTCCAACTAACAAGGTCTTTATCCAAAATTTCGTCAAAAACCCTCCTAGATTCCTCAATTTCCGAGCATTTAGCATAAAATGCAACAAGGGCATTCCCGACAAACAAATCCAAACCAAACCCATATTTTACAGCATGGCCATGAACAATCTGACCCTTCTTGGCATGCTTCAAAGCAGCACAGGCTTTCAGCACAAAAGGGAATGTGTATCTATTAGCACAAACCCCACTTAACCGCATTTGATCATATATAGTTAGAGATTCAACAAAAGGCCCGGAGTTTGCATAGCCTTGAATAATCATATTCCACACGAAAACATCTCTTTGACACAAAGAATCAAACACCTTCCTTGCATCTGCCATATCAGAGTGGAAGAACTCGCTGTACTTGCCCACAAGCTTTGCCGCAGCAAATGGGTTCTGCTCAAAACCGCCCGTAATTATCTGGGCATGTATTTGTTTGACTTTTTGAATGTCTTCACATTGTTGTAAGAGGTTTGTATAATCATAGGAGTCTCTACGTCTATTTATTCTAAATTTTCTGCCACTGCAGAAAAATCTAGCCAAAGCAAATGATGCTTTTAATGTCACTTGAAACACAGTTTGTCCACCAAAAGCCATGCATTTAAGCACTCCAATAACTAGTAGAAAATTAGAGCTCCTCTTTGGCATCACCTAAAAATATCCATTTTCTGCGCTATCATCACCAACTCTAATTACCAAACCAAAACTCCCCTCCCCACCTTCCTTCCTTTGAGCTCCTTTGAGCAGGCTTCAGGAGTGACAACGGAGGGGCCTAATGAATTATATCAAATCTTAGATGACCCACCGCCACAAATCTATACTTTTAGCCACGCAGCAGAGATCAGTATATACGGTATCATCACTACAGCAAAGGGATACCGTGCCATCACGGGTATCTTTTTCAAAAAATATATATATAACAATAACTAAAAAATTGAATTATGTTGTGAAATATCAAGAAAATATAAGGAACTTTTGAGAGAATGAGAGAAGAATAATTTTATTTCTCTATATTTTATTATACAAAATGAGATTACAAAGATACCTATTTATAGGAATTTTTGAGAAACAATAAAAAGACACTTCCATTAATATAATAACCCAAAAATTGAATGATCACAAGTAACCCAAAAACCAAAAGTTGTCATTAAAGAGTAATTCAAAAGTCAATGGTCATTCTTGAATTTGTTCATTCATTTGAAAAAGCACTCATATGAATAGACATCCACAATAAATGGTCATTTATAACACTCCCCCTTGGATGTCTATCGTATAAAGAATATGCCTCGTTAAAACCTTACTAGAGAAAAACCCAGTGGGACAAAAGCCCTAGTGAAGGAAAAAGAGTACATTCTTCTTTATACATGTATTTCGATAGAATACTCCCCCTGTTAAAGATATTACTTGATGTCTCTATAAAACCGCATTCCAATCTTATGGATCAACTTCTTAAATGCTGTAGTGGGTAATGCTTTTGTGAATAAATCTGCGGGATTCTCGCTTGATTGAATTTTCTGTACGTCAATATCTCAACTTTGTAGTAAATCATGTGTAAAAAATAATTTTGGAGAGATATGTTTTGTTCTATCATCTTTGATATATCCACCCTTTAATTGAGCTATGCAAGCTGCATTATCTTCATGAAGTATTGTTGGAATCCTTTTGTTTATTAACAAACCGCATGATTCTTGAATATGATTAGTCATTGATATGAGCCATACACACTCACGACTTGCCTCATGAATTGCAATTATTTCAGCATGATTTGATGAGATAGCAGTTATTGTTTGCTTCATAGATCTCCAAGATATTGCTGTGCCACCATATGTAAATACATAAATTAGAAACTATAGAGTGCATATGGCCGTCCTTAATAAAAATAAGTAAGTGTTAAAAGAAACTTACAAGTGTTGATTACCGATGATGAACCTTGATATTTAGCTTGTGAAAAAATTAAAGTTTCGTGCTGATAACGTGTTGTGAAATATCAAGAAAATATAAGGAACTTTTGAGAGAATGAGAGAAGAATAATTTTATTTCTCTATATTTTATTATACAAAATGAGATTACAAAGATACCTATTTATAGGAATTTTTGAGAAACAATAAAAAGACACTTCCATTAATATAATAACCCAAAAATTGAATGATCACAAGTAACCCAAAAGCCAAAAGTTGTCATGTCATTAAAGAGTAACTCAAAAGCCAATGGTCATTCTTGAATTTGTTCATTCATTTAAAAAAGCACTCATATGAATAGACATCCACAATAAATGGTCATTTATAACAAATTACTACTTTTTTTCCCCATAAAATTAGAGGTTTTATGTGTATAATAAATTATTAATTACAATACCATATCATTTTAAAGATATAATAAGGATAAAGTAGTCTTTTCGTAACCAAACACGTTACCTCTTTTTTTTTTCTCTTGATTTGGTCCACCGCCCGAGTATTTTTTTACCTCCTTGAAAAGAAAACATTTGATTTATTATTAATATATTCATGTATTATTTTTTATTTTTGTAGCCATCAATTCATAATTTTAAAGGGCTTACCCGATAAATAAAATGTTTATTAGTGCAGGGTAGGAAAAGAATAATCGTATATGTACGTAAATTTTTATTTACATTTTCTTACAAAAAGGTTATTTTTATATCTTAAACCCATAATTTCAAGATTATTAAAAAAATGATTCTATTATTGTCGTCCTCACTCACAATCCTACCCTTCACAAAAGTTCAACGAGGTTAATTATATATTTTAAATGTGAAAATTACATATTAATTAAAAATTTTGAGATTTTTTGTGAAGTTATTTTCTTCGATTGCTATATTTTCTATTTTTTTATATAATTTATATTTTAATTATAAAATTATTTGGCCTTTTCCATTTGGTTTTGTGGTTTATCTCCCTAATCAACGTCACACCACTACATAAACTTCGTACCAGTACTAAATTTCAAATAAGCCACCATTGCCATTCTCGGAGAGGGAGAGAGAGAGAATGTCTCCTTCCATTATACTGAAACCCCAATTTCCCAATATCTTCCCTTTCTTCCCAACATCAACAAATTTTCTCTCTTCTTCAACTCCTTCAATTCTCTCACTGACCCAAACCCTAACTTTCTCCAAAAAATCACACCCACTTCCTCTTCTCGTCTCGCTTTCCTCCTACCAATCCTCTCCTCTCTACTCCTTCCAACAACAACAAGAAAACGCCAACCTCGAAGAAGAAGAAGAGGAAGAACACATAATCGGTGACTGTGTAGTCTTCGAAGAAGGCGCGTTCGAAGATTCTTACGTTGAACGCCACGACTCTGTCACTTCCAATTCAAACATTTCCGGACCCGGTACGAGAAAAAAACCTAGTATTGAAGTCGAAGCTCAGAATCTGGTTCCTGAGGAATGGAAACAAGCGCAAGCAGAAATCAACATTACTAAGAAGGAGAGGCGAAGAATTGCTCAGGAATTACAGTACGGTCAAAAAGTGGAGAAAAAGAGGAATCAATCGGTTCAAATTAGGACTCTGGAGGATTATTTGGCGTATAAAGAGTCTAAATTGAGTCAATTGAAGCCTCTTGTACCAGATAATCCAGTTTATCCATTGAAAGAGGCTGAAGATGAGAAGAGACGTGAAGGGGAAGTGAAGGAGGGTGAAGCTGTTACGCCTTTGAGTGATAGGGTTTCTCCAAGAAACCCCAGATTGGCGGTTTATGGGGTTTCTATGGAGGATATTTCGGAGTTTTTCAATAGTGGGCATTATGAGCCTGGTGAAAACAATAAGTCTGATGGTATTTTTCTTTCTCTCTCTTTGTTTGTTGGTCTCTCTAATTGTGTTGATGGGTGTTTTGAAAGAGGAGGGTCTTTGGTGATTGTTCGTGGGTTTTTATGATTTGCATTTTCTTGATAGAAAGGTAGGATTACAGAAATTGCTGAACTTTAGTTAGTAGGTCTAAGTTCATTTTATGGACACCATGATTATGGTCTGGGTGAGCGGTTCCCTATTGGGTTGTATGGGGTACCCTACATACCTTCCCATATTTGCAAGTATGCATTTTTCTTGATAGAAAAGGTTGGATAACAGAAATTATTGAATTTAGTTAGTGGATCTGTGTTCATTTTATAGCCATCATGACTGTGGTCTAAGATGAGCACTTCCATATTGGTTTGTATGGGGTACCCTACCTACCTTCCCATATGTGTGAGATGCATTTTTTTTTTCTTGATAGAGTCTTGGGCTTTAAAGATGATTGAATTTAGTTAATGGGTCTGAATTTACAGCCATCTTGATTTTGTTGTACGTTGTCTTGCATATATAAAGGGTTCTGCTGTTGAAGTTTGAAATTGGTGAAACTTCTTGTTTTCTTTTCTGGTATTCAATACCTGGCTTGATTAAACTTAACAAAGCTCATCTTAATTATTAAGTTGATGGTTAGGAACAAATGCTTGTGGCCTTTGTTGCTAGTTTCTTATCATTTCGAAGTTGAATGTTACAGAATGATGTGCATGCAATTTGGTTTAGTATCTCATGTTTGGGATTGAGTTTGGGTACTGACATCCAATTTCTGTCTCGCTATGAACATTCAGGTCCTCGCCGTAAGTTGTTTACAAAGGAGGAAAAAGTTCTTTTGAATAGGCGAATTCCCGATTTGGCTGTTGCTACCTCTGTAAGGCTTCCACCTGCCCTGTCCTTTGGTATATAATCTTTTAATTCCTTTCTGATATTCACATTTCAATGCAATCAATTGATGTAATGTAATGTATTCATGTTATGTCATGAGTCCACCTCGCGGGGTTGTCCAGTTGTTTTATCATGTTTTGAACTTGTTTTATGGAAATTCTTTTTGGAAAATGTGATCTATTTCAATTTCAACAATCATGTGTCACTTCATTGTTTGAAATTTGTTCTGGTAGGTTTATTGCATGTTTCTCTGATCCTTTTGCCGTATGCTTTTGCTATATTCCACAATTTTCATAGGACTCGGAGTCAACAATTTAATGAATATAAATCATATTTTTAGGATAAATGGCTACCCTTACACACTCTCGCAGCATCAGGGGAGTTCTATCTTGTTGATGGGCTGTTGAAGCACAATGTTGATATAAATACTGCTGATAAGGTATGCTGCTTAGTCTCTGGATTGATCAACCTCGTACTCGTAAAGTATTTCTGTTTGCCTGCTGCTCTTCTGCATTTATCTTATCAAAGAAATATCTTTCTAGTTTTGAGTGGAGTACTGAATTCACAAATTTTATTATTGATTTTTCTTCACCTTTACTCACAGTAATTCTCTTCTCAGCAAGGTTTGACTGCACTTCACAGAGCTATATTAGGCAAGAAGCAAGCCGTTCTTAATTATCTTTTGAGAGAATCAGCTAATCCTCTTGTTCGTGACACTGTGAGTTGCATCCAATCATCTTGTCTTCCTTAGTACTTGTGTACATTTCCAGATGTCTTTATTGTTCATTAAATACATTACATCAATGTGATGGAGTGGATTGATTCAACGGAAGCTTGATCCGCCTGCCTGCACATACGCTCAGAGACACACAAAATGATATGATGGCTTGGAAGCATGAATGTGGCAGTGCTTGTTAAAATGGAGCCCTCACTAAACAAAGTTTATGCCACTACACATAAATGAAATTATTTTGATAATATGTTCCTACTCCATTTTATATAAAATATTTGAGGTCCAAATGTGATCTGATCATAAGTTTGGCAAAGTAACGTTACTTCATATTTTTCTGGATTGGAGCATTGAGTGTGCTGGTGATATTTATTTATTATTATTATTTTTTGGTAATCTTTATTTGATAACAGGATGGAGCTACACTAATGCATTATGCTGTCAGAGCAGCATCAACTCAGACCATCAAAATTCTTCTATTGTACAACGTTGATATAAACCTTCAGGACAATGTAAGGCTGGTACTTCTGTGTGGTGGCTTCATAAACGTGTTATGTAATCCCAAGACTTATAAAAGTCCCTGTTCTGCTACACCTTTCAGGACGGATGGACGCCATTGCATCTAGCTGTTCAGGCACGAAGAACAGATTTGGTGAGGCTTTTGTTAATCAAAGGAGCTGATAAGGCATTGAGAAACAAGGTATTTGCAAAATAAGTTTATGGCAGTTATTCATGTGTTTTCAGACAATGTATTTATATTTTTCGGTGAGATAACAGTGAACTGAAATATAGCTTTTTTCCTGCAGGATGGCTTGACCCCACTAGACCTTTGCCTTTATTCAGGTCGAGATACAAGGACATATGAGCTCATCAAATTGTTGAAACAGCCCCCAAAACCACGCAACATGGTATTGAACTGAAATCATCTGGCCCCTAGTTCCTCAAGTTTGCACATAACTAGGATACTGAAACGAGTGAAGCTACTTCTTTTTGCTCATGGGAAAGATTGTTGGTACCCTCTCTTATTGGCCATTAGTCCGTAGAATCACAGACAACCCCCCTGCCTGCTTGGTAGTTGTAAGGTGGGGTTGATGTCATTCTCGGTTGTGACTCTGGGCAGACTCAAGATGTGCGGTGGTACTGCTAATTTTGATGCAAACTGGAGATTAGTAACATTAATATTCGACCATTCTTTTGTAATCGTAACCTATCAACTTGCATGACTATGTCAGTGGGATTGTGTTCAGGAAACTTTACATGTGCTCACCTAAAAATTCAGTCAATTCAACCAACCCCCAATAACAATAGGAAGTGCTTTGTGCCCTAATTTAAAGAAAAAAAATAATAATACCAGACCTTCCAAAAATATTTAGAGGGGATAATTTTTTAATAAAACTTGAGATGTTATTAAAGCGAGAGAAATATCATCGGAATTTGAAAGAGTACATTTGAAGGCATTGCATATTATTTCTATTTTCTATTGGTAGGTTCTAGGAGTGGGTCATGGTAGTGTGGGAACCAACCGGCTCTTGCTTTGTTTTCAAGGAGTAGACTAGAGCAAGCCCTTGTCTCAGTGAACGTATGCGGGCGCGCGCCGTCGTATGGGCGTGCCAGTGTGACAAGCGCGTTGCACGCAATTGTGGGTGTGCGTATTGCGTGTATGCTTGCGAAGGTTGGAATTGGAATTTGGGCAAACATTTGACGGCGCCGATCGGAGTAAAATGGGAGCAAGCCCTCGACGGCGACACGTTGCGTTAAAACCTGCCTATCATCGGCTAATATAATTTAATTTTTTAGAATTATGAAAATCTCAGCCCATTGAAAACTCATCGGAGGCCATTAGTTTTTTTTTATTATTATTTTTTTCCTGATTTGATCAACGTTTAATATCTGAAATTTTATTCGAATTAATTTGGACTGATCCATTATCAGGTCCACTTTTAAGGAGAGATCTTCTAATATAATTTTTTTTATAAAATTGGATATGGTTAAAGGATTTCGGTGTGCTTTCTATTAAATCAACCAAAGGCCACCAGTAAATCACAAATTCTATGCACTATGTTCAGCCCATTGAAAACTCATTGAATAACAACGGAAGTTGAAGTTGTCATTAAAGTTCCTTACCTTATCAAGAATAATCGTAGAGATTTTCTTAAGATTATCTTTGAAATTAAAAGAGATTTAAATCTCTTGTGATTATGTTCTTGATTTGTGCGAGGGTTGTTTGTCAGAGTAACCGTCATGAGACCGGGAGATTGCCAGAGTATTTTAGTTTTAACTTCACTGTCTAATTAGTGCTCCGTTCCTTTCCTTTATCCCCTTTTTGAAGTTGTAGAAGGTAGATAGATTTCTATTAGATAAGTGATAGTGAGTAATTAGATTCAGAAGGATTAGAAGCAAGCGCACGCCTTATGTTTGGCTACATATTTGAATTATTGTGATGTTATATGCGCATTTTCATTTTTAACTTCTGATGCATAAATTGCTAATATAACTATTGCAGAAACTGTCAGGCACTACCGATTGCACATACAAGGCTTTCATGAAGATATGACATGGCGGTCTGGTGGTTTTCCTTTCTCCAGTCAGCCAAGGGAACTTAGAACTGATACATGGTTTTCCTTCCTTCGACGTTTTCAAAGTCCCACAATCTTCCTCAATATTTCATTTGATGGTGATTTCTTGCTACCAATCATTGTTGGTATGTTAACACAAAAATCTGGCAATACCCCCCCTCCTCAAAAAGAAAAATGTATTGAAAAATTATAGTCTCAGAACAGATAATCATGCATTACAAGTGACTCCTACTGTCTGCAGGAGGATTGGCTATTGAAAAACTCATAGATACCTTACATGATGATGAAATTGAGGTGAATTTAGTATCTCTTTATTGGAGTTAAAAAGTTTGATTGACTATGTAATATCATGTCAATCCTTGTATTTTGCTTGTTGCAGGATTGCCCAAATCAGTACCAGTTTATAAGCAATCTGGTTGGGAAACTTGGTTACAAAGTATGCAGCAACTTTATTGGCTAACCTTGACACACTTGATGCCTGATTGCTGTTATCAAATAGTAATAGAATCTTGCGTCCTTGTAAGCTAGTTTTTGTCCTTAGTTAAAGTTGTATTCTAACATAACTACTACTATGCCTTGGATATCCACTGCCAAATAAAACTTGTTATATTAGATGGACACCAAAATGCAGGAAAATCAGAATCCTGGACCATGGAATTGAATTATTTTATCTCTTTTTCTTTGTCCTTATTTGTGTTCTCATTTTTCTGTTTCGTTTTCTATGTTCAGGTAAATATGGTTAGGATCACGCAAAGAGTTGCTAGTACTTACTTTGCCAGAATATACTTTAGTAAGGTAAGTGAAGGATGCACTCTTTAACAAACCTTTAGAGGAAGCACCTTAGCATCATGAAGCTTACGTTTATTGACATATAATCTCTTGAAATATCCAGCATGGGAACACAGATATTTTTAGTGTGGATGCACGTCCTTCAGATGCCATCAATGTGGCGGCGAGATGTAAGGTAGTTTCTTTGCACAGCGTCCTAAGGTCAATAGTAAAATGAAGATTTTACTTTTCACAAAATTATGGTTGTAGTCATTGGTTTTAGAGTAATTATTAGATAATTTGCAACTTCCCAACTGGCAAGTATGTAGAAACTGAGCATTTCAAGTGGAAAATAACAATTGGTGGGGAGAAAATTTCATATTGGCATAAATTTCCAAGTCACAAAAACTTCCATGGATGCTTCTTTGAAGACAGAGAAAAGGTCTAAACGGTAAAATCCAGTTCAAATAGATTACCTTTTTTACCAATGAAATAAGCGTGTTAATTCCTCCTGCTGGCTGTTTGAGACAGTTACACATCATCCATATGCATATAGCTCCCTGTGTCCTGCAGACTTGTTGCTCTTTTAGTCTATGAAGATAAATTGAAGTTCCAAAAATTACAAGTTATAGCTATGTCCTTTTGTGATCTCTTAATGCAATTACAGTGGATGATGACTCCTGTATAAGAAGATCATCTTTTAAAACTACCAAAAAGGGGCACAATTACAAGGATGAAATAAACCTTCATTTTTATAGCAAACAATATTGTTTGTTTCTAGTCACTACTAATGTTTGCAAAAAATTGTCATATGAAGGTTCCAATATATGTAAGTAAACAAATTGTCTTCACCGATGCTCTCAGAATCGGTTATGGAATGGGCAAAGCACGTGTGACAAAGTCTTGTTATGATGTTTCCTTGGACAGGTACAGAGTTGACCTCAAAGGCTTTCTTGCAATAGCAAACTCTGCAATTTCATATACAGATTTAATTGATATTGTGTATCTCTGAGAATGATAACCCTGTGCAGTGCTGCAGATGGTCCTGATACGCTTGCCGAGGAACTTAATCTAGTCAGGAACATGAAATTGGCTGTCAACAAGGAACGATATAGTGATGCAGGTATATCAGATGAAGTTTATGCTTTTGGTTTTCAATTTGTTTCATTCTAAGCTACTACGATCCTTGCAGCTATGTGGAGAGATAAACTAACTGATCTTCGCAAGACAAAAGATAAGCCTTGATGATAATTTTATCAGGTAATATTATGCCCTGTGGCAATTGTTTGATTTAGGTTTTTAATTTTCTTGGAATGATTTTTATATTAAAGAAACAAACTATCTCGTGCAGTTTATGTTATTCATCTTGTGGCCACCCTACATAGGGTCTGATTGGAACAGTCACTTGGTCATTGTAGAGCCTTGAGCCTTGAATCTAACAACAAATATGTATGCTGAGAAAATGAAAAATTCGGAAAAATGTCCGCTGTACAGCTTTAACCTTTATGGAGAATAACTATGTAATATCTGGTACGGGAGAAATGGTCTCTCATTGAACCACACAAAGACAACCTCGGATATTCTGACGTACAATATATAATGATCAACGTAAACAATTCATCGGCCTTATATTGGTGTGTAATGTGATATTGATATATTTATATGCAAGTAATTTTCTCATGATGTAAAGGTTTTGCTTCTCTTTAATTATTTATTTATTCTTTAGAATTGAACTTGGAAGGTTGAACAAATGATGCAGAGATTTTAGTAGATTTTAGCACGTTTGGAGGGAGTATCAAGAATAAAAGCCTTGTACGGTCTTTAGGTGGTGGTTAAATTAAACTTTAGGCGTGGTGCAAAAATATTTGTGCCTGGCCTGCCTGGTTTTGAAAAATGTGAATGAAGCTAAATAATGCAAGAGAAACCAAATGTGTCAAATGTTAAATGAATTGAATATTATACAGCAGTTCACTTCTTTTTTGCTTTGGTCTGAAAGTTAGTTTTAATGTGGACTGTGATGCAGAAATTAGTTTATTTTGTTATTGACCCATTTGGTCTCTGCAGCATTAGTAAGACTCGTGCAAAACTAGTTCAAGTCTAAATTTCAGGTAATCAATGGGCCTGCAAAATTCAATGCCGAGCTCTTTTTTGTGCCTCTGTTGTGGTTTTTTCTGGATAAGCTGAAAAAGTCGAGCAATGACTACATTACAAAGATAATGGAGTTACGGAAGGCTGTGGCAACCACTACTTGGTTGCACCGTCCACCGAATGAAATCTTATTGAAGGTTGTGGCAGCAGTTGTCTCATCCGCGTAGACACAGTGAAGGAATTCTGGGATTCATGCGAAGGCGAAGCGGATTGGCATCCTCTCTCCATCACCCCACAATGCATAAGCTTCCTCGCCATGAGCAGCATCATCTCCGATCTTGAGATCTTCTTCATTCATCCTAAGATTGACAATTCTGCTTATAAAAAGGCAAATCATGGTCGTGATAACTGCATTCCAGACAGCGATGAAGAGTGCTCCATAGATTTGGAAGGCCATTTGATGAAGACCATCATGGAATTTTGAGTTCCCGTCGAATATACTGTATAATAAACCAGGTCCATATTTGTGGCTATCACCGTAGAACTTCGTCAAGAGGGCAGGTTTAGCTAAGAGGCCGGAGAGAAGTCCACCCAAAGCACCTGCCACTGCATGAGTGTGGAAGGCACCAAGGGTGTCATCCACTTGCTGGAAGAGAGCTGATCTCCTGTGCAAAACCATCATGGTGTACCATGGTATAGAGCCAGACATCACTCCCATAAGTACTGCTGCCCATGGCTCCACAATACCTACAACATTGACATGTAAATAGAACCTAATAATCCACATCTAGACTTAGTGATTTTTGACATGACAGGTTCGTATCAGAACTATATCCGATACACTTAGATATGATGGTAAACAACCCATTCAAATACAAGATGCTTGAATACTATATTGGTTGTAAATCGAAACATTTCAATTCTATTTCGTTTGTAAAGAAGAATGGAGGGAATCCCACATCACTAATCTCTCATTCCCACCAACATGAAGCTGTCTTCCGTGAGATAAAACTGTGAAGTTGTGGTGCCAAAACGGAGAATATTTTATGCATCGAGAATCGTGACAATTTATTTAACCAAGAATTGCAAGGTTTAGTCACATCACATAATCGTCAATATTGGGAATACCTGCACCGGGAGTGATGCAAACAAGACCGGTAATCATGCCTTGAACGGCACCAATGACGGAGCTCTTCTTGTAGATAACCATGTCAAGTGAGAGCCAAATGATGAGGCTTGTGGCAGTACAAAGATGCGTGTTGAGAATGGCAAGGGATGTGATGACTCCAGCTGCCAATGGTGATCCTCCGTTGAATCCTGTCCACCCTAGCCACAGAAACCCTGCCCCTCCAAGCATGTGTATTATGTTGTTTGGTGGAAAATGTTGCCTATCATGAGAATGTCTTGGTCCCACCTATACATCCCATCATTTTAATCAATCTCTTTATAAAACTATAAGTAAAGGCAGTATTTTCGAAGCTTCGACCAGGTCTACCTAATAATTTTACATTGTTTTTGTTTGTCATTTTTATTGACAGTACCAATGCATCTTCCTTTTTTCTCCAAATCCGACATTTCCAAGGAAGTAGGTGAGACCCCACATAGATGCAATTATGTTTCTACAAGGAATCATTAAAGCCGATTCCTCAAAACGCATTCTAATTTTTAATCTAGACCTAAAACCAAAAACGCATAAAACCACACTTTCAAGTAATCAGAGATTGGAAAGCATGTGAAGTACAAACCCAATAAGCAGCAGTGAAACCAGCAACCCCAGAAGAAAGATGAATTACATATCCACCAGAGAAGTCGATAATCCTTTTTCTTTCAAGGAACCCATCACCCCAAATGGTAAAAGCCCCAATCGTGTAAGAAAAAGTGACCCAAAGTGGCACAAACAACATCCAAGCGTAGAAATTCATCCTCCCAAGCACCGACCCAGCCAACAATATCACAGTTATAGCTGCAAATGCAAACTGGTAAAACACATAATCCGCGTTGGGCAAATAATACTCTACCTTGAATTGTTCCACTAAATATGCCTCCTCCAGAGCTGGCTCAGGCTTGCCCAACAGTGGTGACATCCTAGACCCGAATGACATGTGATGGCCCCACATGACCCAACAAAGCAGTACTACAGCAAATGCATATAGTGCCATGAAAGCTGAATTAACTGCCCATTTTTTCTTAACCATGCCACCATATAGTATGATCAATCCTGGTACACTTTGTAAACCTACCAATGCTGCTGCAACCAATTCCCATGCATTGTCTGCCTTGTTTAGCCATGGTGGGGATGCTCCATAAGTGTCGGGTTTGAGCCCCGGTGGTAGTGCGAGAACCGAGATATTGTATTCGATCAGTTGTTGCGCAAATCGATGAATCATCTTATTCACAAAGAAAAAAATAGAGGAGAAGTGTTTGGCTAGTGTAAGTTGTTTGAAATGAGGTTTAGGAGAATGTTGGGAGTTATTTTAGAGGACAGCATTGGATTAATCTACACATTGTCTTGGTTGGAATTAGAGAGGATACACTAACATTCTTTGTTGTCCATAGTGCATCATTTCATTGTAGAATCCTGAGAGGGAATAAGGTAAGTAGAGAGAGAGAAAGAAAGTTGTACGCGTTGTGCTCACGGGGTAGTGCTACGCGCTTGGGGTGTTCCTTCGAAGAGAACATATGATGTTGTCTGATAATTGTTTGGCGTAATGTGGTAATCCTCAGTCCTTGTCCTTGAAATGATAGAAAATCTGTGACAGCACAACCAGACCGTTTCGAACTATTAGGTCTGAATACATGAAGCTGGGAAAATTATGAGGCTTAAAAAAATTTATTTTCCCTTGAACAATGTTATTTTTCTTGATCTATAAAGACAAATCTTTCTGTTTCACTAGTGAATGTTTTTATAAAGTACAAGAGTTAAATTGCTTTTAACAATTGAATTTCAAATTTAGACATCTGTGATGATGGTGCAAGAAATTGCCAACATTTTTGTCTGATGAAAACTTGGCATTATGAGAAACTAGAATTTTGACCGAATGAGTAGGGGAAAAAGTGAACCCCTAATAACATGTTACTAAACATATATGTTTAAATTTTCTTAAAATTTGTTTGGGTTTATAAGCAGGGCAAACCCTTGGATAGGCAAACGCAGACAAAATGTAGGTTCAAACTAAGAACAAATCAAAATCATAAACCTACTCAGTGATATAAGACAAAAATCCTAAAATGAAATTAGCCATCGTCCAATGAATGAATCTTCCTTCATATATAAACCCCACAAAGAAGAACCAAAAATCTATTGAGTTTTTGCGTTGGCTGAGAGAGTAAAACTTCATCATCGACACACTAAGTGCCGAAATTCCACCGGTGAAATCCGGATCCTATTGAAAGGACTCTCATCCCCACCCTAAAAATTATAAACCACTGTCATCACTTTTTTTACTCTTTAAATCTTTTTTATTTCTCATAAAGATTTTGTGTCCATTGTCAAAATCACCAGTTCACTGTCACAGAATCATCTTCATCTCCACTTGGCACAGTGGCCTCACAAGTGAGAGGGGGATAGAGAGATTAAAAGGATCTACCGAAGGAAAAAGACCTTTTCTCTTTGTACACATTAGCTTTAGAGTTTGGTGTCCGCCTTTTGTTGTCACTTCGCTTTGGACAATCTTTCTTAAACCTTGATTCTAGCTCTATCTAACAATTTAAGTTGGGTATCCCAAGATTAACAATTGTAAAATACTATTTTTCAAGGCTGACTTGAACAATAAGGGAAGATTCTAATATGGCCAGACATATATGTAACATAAACAGTGAATCAATTAGGGACGGCTGGTAAGCTGATGCTTGATTAGGTCAATCTGAAGATAAAATTGTAGAACCAAAGTGTGTGAGAAGAATTGGAGTCGAGAGGTAGCTAACTATGAACCCAAACACAATAAGGGTGAATCCCCCATTGGTTCCCGCCCATCCACCCACACCTCCTCAATCCCCTAAATCCAATGTAACTAGGGTACCCTAAAAAAAAGAAAATATTGTGGCTTGTTACTGGATTATTCAGTTCTTCTGATGTTAACTGAATGGTGATAATAACACAAAAGTGCCATCACCAACCTCTTGCTCCGGTGCTAAAGGGAGGATTAACCCTAGTTGATAGCGAAGGATTCAAGTTTCCATTGCCAAACTGCAGGCAAAATAACAACACAACACGAGAAGAGAAGAGAAGACAAACCTTCTGTCAATATAATTGCAAATCTGTCCCCATAATAATCAAATTCGAAATAAAAATAACCCAATATACTTACAAATGAATTCTCGAAAATTTTAAAACATGATAATAATATAAAAGAAAGAGAGAGAATGAGATTAATATTTGCCATACTTGTGCCAACAAAGCAGCATGACCATGCATCTCCTGAGAATGTAGAATCTCGAACGTTGTTCTCTTGCCATGGCCAGACACCCTTTTCGCCTCTCCGATGTTGTCCCTTTTTTATTATTCTTATTCCAATCTTCCCTCTCTCTCGAAATCGAAACGCAGTGACCCATGAAACCCGATTAACATTAAACAAAACCCTCTCTCTCTCTCAGATTCGTATTATATATGAATGAATGTGGAGTGGAGTGCAGATATTGCTTTTGTTCCCATAATAAACGAAATATGCTTTTTTGGCAAAAATTTTGATACACTGTGATCTCTCTCTTTCTCTCTCTGATTCGTATTATGTATGAATGAATGTGGAGTGGAGTAGAGTGCAGATATTATTTTTGTTCCCATAGTAGAGAAATACGCTTTTTTGGCAAAGTTTGTAATACGCTGTGATCATAATATATTGTGGTCCAACCATATCTGAGGGTCCTGATTCAACCGAGACAAGTCGTGGAAGATTCAAATCCCACGTTCCTGTTTTGATTGGCTCTAGATGATGCCGTCAGTCCAGCCGCTTTTGCGAGGAAAACGAAAGTTTCGTGGCTATAGATACTTAATATCCGTATTGTATTGTTATTGGTTGGATTAAAGAAGATTTTGCTTAATGACAAAGAAAATAAAATTTTTCTTTACATATATGTATATATAAATGGTTCAAACCAATCGGTTTAAATTATTACTACCATAAAAGTCAAATTTATGATATCTTTTTTTTTCATTTATTTATTTAATATAATACAAAATGTCGGTAACTTAAAACTTTTTACTAGAAAATTACTTTGAGTCGCACTCTTGTTTGTTGGGCCTATTCCGGACCCTACTGAAAATGAGACATTGTTTTCTTCTCTTTTCATTAATTCCAGAGTCTTTTAAATCTAAATTGGATTTGAGAAGTGTATTTTATGTTAGCTTCTTGTTCTTGATATTTCAATTAAAAGACAGGGAGAAAATTGTTTATAGACAAGTCTCTTTGGACTAACCAGATGGAAGAAATTTTATCCCAAGGAGCAACGAAACACAACATTGCCCAACATTCACAAAAGGTAATGCTTCATTAGTGTATATAATAAGTGGGCACCTTAGGATTTTGAACCGGCCATTTCCAGCCCCACCCATCTCTCCTCTCTCTCTCTCTCTCTCTCTCTCCCCCTCCCTCTTTCTTTCTCTCTGTGGAAATTTTTGCCATTTTCTTTTCTCTTTACTAATGGCGGAGGAAGCCAACAAGGGGAAACCTATTGTTGCCATTGAGTAATATTAATAATTGATCAAGATTAACTGTCCTGTCTGTAATATATGTTTCATACTATCGTTAAATAATATATAACTATATATATATATATATATATATATATATATTGTACACAAATGTGATAAATAACATTTTCTGTGACTATCAATCTCAATATAAAAAGGGTATTAAATTATAGGAATCTAAATGTTAATCGTATTTTTGTTATGTGCAATAATGTTAATTTGATTTCATAATTGGGGAAGGTTACATGTTTTATGTCTAAATCAAATCAGGGACCAAAAGTATAGTGGGGAGCATGACTGAAGAATCAAAAGGTTTTCTTCGTTTATTTTGGTTAAAACTACATTTTTCATATATGATATTCTGGATGACTTGCAATTTCACATGGAATGACACCTTCCTACTCGGCCTTTTCCACTCTTGGATACATGTCCCTTCAAAATTATTTTACATTTTCAAGATACCATTTCTATGTATGTATTTCAATAAATCAAAATAAACATTTTTTATTGTTTTTGAAGGGGGCAAAGGCCTGACCAAAAAAAGGACACAAATTATTTACTGCACTCTCTAAAACTCGGTGTTGCTCCTCTAGAGTAGCCATTCGTTGGGGTTGCCTCAATTTGGGCTGGCCCAGTATTTTGGGGCTAAAATGTAGCTGCTCCTCTAGTTGTTGTCAGACTTGGGTCTATGGTCCCCCTCGGGAACATCCGAGAACTCGATCTATGGTGGATAATCGATTTAAGAGAATAAAAAATTAAATCTGTTAATCAAATTTTGAATTTAAAATTTAAGGAAAAAAAAATACTATACGAAGAGAGCCACTTCTAAATAATGCTCGTATAAATATTTGAATTGAATTAGTTAAAATATAATTTTGGATATTGGAGGTAAAAAAAAAAATAAAAGACTTGGCCGTATGGTTGAGACATGGTTGAGGGTGTAAACCTTCAGAGCTACCAAAAGTTAGTCGACGCAGTGGAAAAGATTCTGTGTTCTTTAACCAAGTACTCGGGTTCAAGCCTCCTTAGGAACGGAAAAAACTACTTTGGGAGACCCCCTATAGGAGGTTCGATAGTCAGGTGGATTTGGATTAGTCGGAACAAAACTCCGAATACTGCGGGTCAGGGACAAGAAAAAAATAGTAAACCTTCAGAGCTAGTGGGCCAGAATTGGGCCACGGATTTGTGGGTACAGAACTTTGGTGTCAATATAAGCCTTTTGTAGAAACCTAGAAGGTCATTCCCATTTGAAATCTTAGGTCGGCTCTCTACAAGTTGGACCAAGCCATCTAATTCCCGTATTGGGACCCACACCACATGTAGAGAAAGTTTTTTTTTTTTTTTTTATTGTTTTCACTACCGATACTCGGATTTTACCTAATTAATCCAATTTAAATACTATAAGGTCCATTTTAAGGATTGACTCTTTTAAATCGTTTCTCGTCATTTTCAAATCTTGAACTTGAAATCTCTAATTAAGGGGATAGAGTGTTCGATCACTCAATTTAAAGAAGTTTGATTTAAAAAAAGTAAAATGGCTTTTGAGGTGCGTTAGTGGGTACCCTCTTGGAATTGAGATTTGGATTTTGTAGATTTGGAACAAATCAAAATCATTTTCAATTGAAGTCAAATTCTAATTTTTCTCTAGGATTTTGACTTGGATTTCTAGCAAAATTTTGGATAAGACTTGGAAACATCCCTTCATTTTCTTATTGGATGAGAACGAGCAAAAGATATTCTAATAGTCGTCTAATGACGAAGTCAATTGGATAACGCGTAGGATTAGTGTTTTTTGAGAGACAATTTGGGAGTTATATTTTTTTATTAAATTTTTAATTCGGGATTTAAATCTCATTATAACGAAGAAAAAAAAAACCTCCGGGATTAGTTAAAGATGTCAGCATACATGCCCTCCAAAAATTAGCTTAGGCGTCGGATGTCACTAAATGATCTCATTCTTCTCCACTTTCAAAGATAGTTGGGGAGGCTGCACGGCCGCTCCAAGCATCTAATTATTTATTTATTTTATCAAATATGAAGGCCCCAAAATAACAAAATAATAAAATAAGACTAATGAGAGTGTTTCCAGCACAAGAATAATAAAAAATGATTTGAGAAAATCAATCTCTAAAAATGAATCCTATAATATTCGAACTGAATTAATCAGTCAAAATCTAGATACCGATTATGAAAAAAAAAATAACAAAGGAGTGTCAATTAATCCTTAATGATTAACATCAAGATTAAAAATAGAAATTCTATTATTAAGAAAGTAATTACAGTTCCAAGTGAAATAAATTAGTACTGAGGTATTTTTATTAGGATTATTTGAAATTTAATTATATTTTTTTAGATTATATTAGGAGATTTAATAATTGAATCTCGATGATACTAAAATTTAGAGTTTTACAAGTATAGAAGATCATTCCTGTTATACAAAAAGAGAAGGTCTTTTTTTTTTGTTTTTTTTGCTTCTTTCAAATGTTTGGGTCAATATTGGACCGAAAAGAATTTAAAATACAGTTGTTAGTCGTAGGGCAAGCTTTTTTATCGGCCGGTAGGCAGCGGCTTCAAGATGCCGCATGCAGAGAACCTGAGCTGGCCATGTTCATCTCCATACTAATTCTCTCCCTCTCTTTCTTTTCTTTTTCCTTTTGAAAGGGTTTAGTTTTTTGCTCACTTCAGACTCTTCCACGTGGGTTCCCACTCTGACCCTCACTGTTTCGGACCCAATGCCGACTATTTTGCAATTAATTAAATTTTTTTTTTCCTTTAGAATTTTTTTTTGGGGGGAGGGGGGATAGAGTATAATCCGAGAAAGATGCCAGATACCCTAAACATATTGGTCATCATATGTTTATATAAGTCAGTCATGGTTGAGGAGTCATATACTTGCAATTATGTATGTATCAATGAGAAAAAATTCAGAGAGGATTTATTATATTCTTATGCACATAAGTTCATCATGTCTACGTTTTAAAACAAACCAAATTAACACCTCGTTCTTTTGTTTGTTTATTTATTTATTTATTTTTGGGGTTTGGTTGGGGGAGGTAAGGCGATAGGGTAGATGGGTGTAGTGGGGTGGAGGCCCTCCAACATTCATATCTCGAGTTTGCTTTGATACCCCCTGTTCTTCCAAAAAGTCTCTGTTTCTTAAAGAAAAGGTAGAAACATCTTCAAGTCATCCCATACATTGGCCTCACATCACAATATGGTAATATCGGATCACATTAATATCAGAAAGGGGTTTATTTTTCGCTTATTAAATATTGATATTTGATATTTTTTTTTATGTTACAATAATTTAAAATAAATATTTTGTAGTTATATTCAGAAAAAGGTAATGATGGTGATGATGTTCCATGGGAGTCCACGGATGTATAACAACATTGGCTGCTTTTAGAAAAAGTAAGAAGAAAAAGGGGACAGATGGTTGGTTCCTCTGGTTCTCATGCACATTGGCATGCATTGTGTTTTCCACGTCATTTCACACGTGCATTTGAAGAATTGGTTACTCTTTATGTACTTCTCCCAATTTCCTTCATACATATAATATATGTACCGTACACACACTCCCACACAGTGAACAGCAATCATTGTTTCATCGGACAATCACACTTGCTGGGTGCGCCCATCCCCATCCCCATCCCCATCCCGTTCGCTTTCGCTTTTCCTTTTCTTTTTATTTTATTTTATGTTAAACTGAGTTATACTTAAAATTATATTATCATTAATAAAATATAAAACTTATAGTAACCTATATTTAAGAGACCACCGTTTTAACATAATCTATTTTATATCCAAATTATGAATAAAACTCAAAATCTTAAATTAAGAATCTAACATTATATCTCATTAAATTAATTACTCACCAATCACCTTTTTCATTTCTTCTCAATTAATTCTACCTTTAGCGTTTACGAGATAATGAAATGTAACGGATCAAATATTACGGCTTTATAATATATATTAATTTTATTTGAATTTGATTAATTTAAATAAATATTTAATTAAAAATAAATCAAAATACATCGATATGAATTGATAAATGAAATTTGATATATCTAATTTATCTAACATTCAATTATGCTTAAATTGACTCAACTTGTCTTTACCTTGTTATATTTTACATGTAATATTTTTTTAATTAAAGTGAAAATTTTTAATAAAATATATAGTTACTGTTATATCAATAATTATTATAAAATTTATATTTTAAACTAAATTAATTTTAATTTTCTCAAATAGAGTTATTGGTATCTTATGATTCTTAAGTTTAATGTAACATGAATTCAAAATGTGAGATTGTATACGATAAGTCCCCTTTCCAATCTCACTATATCGAAAATTCATGAGTTCTTTCTCCCCCATCAGCATTTACCTTTTTGAGATGATGGCCGCGATGATTATTATTATAATTATTATTTTCAATTTCTAAGGTTTTTAACTTTTTTGATATCACAAAATGAGGAGTTAATTCTTTTTTATTAATTTACATATCGGATAATAATTAATAAAAAAAATCATTATTATAAATTTGAAAAAAAAATTAGTTATAGTGTTTTATGGTTAATTAATTCTATAAAATTAAGATTCTATTATAGAGTTAAACTATAATTTAAAAAATAAAAAATATAATTAATTCTCATTATAAATTAATATCAAATTAAGTTCAGATCAAATTTAATCTTATCAATAATATATATATATATATATATTTTAATTTAGTGCTTAAAATTATTATCTAAGATGAAGATTTTATAAAATTATAGATATTTTAGTGTCTCTATAAAAAAAAAATTATATTATATTAAATTTATCATTTAGACATTAAATGATTAATAATATTCTTTGACGATTCCAATGTATTTACAAATTAAATCAGATTTAAATCCAAAGGGTTCATTGCATGATTTGTACTTATATTATTATTATTATTATTTTCCCCAAAGGTGCATTCTTTCTTCTCTTAAATTTTTCTAATAAAAAACCAAAAAAGAAAAATAATAATTTAATCGTTTCCATCAAAATTTAATTTAAACAAAAATTCAACGATTACAATTTCCCACTTTTCTACCCCGTTTCTTTCTCTTCCGGTGGTTAACTGATTCGCCATCTCTCCGCTCTCTCTCTCGTCCTGAGAATATGCTCTGTTCTGGGATATTAAGATTGATTTTCTTCTTCTTTGCAACTGAATCTCTTCTGTAATCAGTCATTTCACAAACATCAGAATTTTAGTGGGTTTGTTGTTTTTGTAATTGTTGTTGTTCGTTTTCGTTGATGGCGATGGAAGACATTGAGAGTTGTGGAAGCAGAACGGTCGAGTCAACAGTTAATCATAATACCCAACACAGGCAAAAGCTTGAAGTGTACAACGAAGTACTTCGGAGACTTCAAGATTCTAACAACGCCGAGGCTAAATTACCTGGTTTTGATGATCAGTTGTGGGTTCACTTCAATCGTCTTCCTGCTAGGTTTTAACCCTAACCTTACTCTCTCTCTCTCTTAAACTTTTGTTTTCTTTGTTTTGTTTCTATTCTCGATTGTGACGTATGTAATTGGAATGGTGACTTGAAGAAATTTGTGGGGTTTTGGTGAATTTTATGTTTTCAAATTTTATGGGGTTTAGTGAATTTTATGTCTTTTAATTGACCTTTTGTTTTGACTAAGAGTGGTGTTTTTGTTACGTAGATACGCGTTGGATGTGAATGCAGAGAGGGCAGAAGATGTGCTAACACATAAGAGGCTATTGAATCTGGCTGAAGACCCTGCAAATCGCCCCGCTTTTGAAGTTCGACTTGTGCAGGTATACAATTTTAAGATTCAAAAGTTTCTAATTAAGGTTTTGTTGTTTAGGATATTGTCATCTGCTTCTTATGCACCGTTTAGGTTAGAATTGTGTGTCACTTTGTGCATTTGATATATTTTAGAATTTCGTTCTCCCACCTTTTGTTATTAATTTGTGCTGACTAGGTTTTAGAGTTGTTATAGTGTTTTGCTTTGGATTGATGGATCCCCTTTTTCAATGGGGCGGTTGGGGTTTGTGTCGATAGATTGCAGGAATGGTACGAGGGATAAGTTCAAAGCCCCAAGTTCTATGCGTTTGAGATCTTTATTCCTTCCATTTTGTTCATTTGCGTGGAATCAAAATGAGCGGTATGGTCAAAATTTCTGAGGTACCCTTGCAAACGTATCTAGGTGCCAGCCGGACCTGTATGGTCATGTTCATGATGTTCGGCCATTGCTGGAGGATGTCCATGAACATATATTTACTTGAACCTTTTTTGCAGTATTTTTCTGGAATTGTTGACTTATTGAACAGGAAAGGAAGATAGAGAGCAAATTCCACTGGATTTGTTTATTTTACGCTTAGGTTTTGACCAGCTTACCTGCCCTTGTACCGGCCCCTATTTCTTTGGATCCAGCTTCTCCAGGTTTAGATTCAGCTCCAATGAGTGCTCGCATATTCTTATCATGGTGAAGTTGATTGTGGAGTTGTTTTATTTTTTGTTTTTTTTGTTTTATTCATTTATTTTTATTTTTTTGTGTGGGGTGGTGGGGTTTGACATGTACTGGTAACCTCTTCAGAGCCAAAAAGCTATATCCAGTGTTCATGTTTGTCTAATTATGTAATTGCATTGTTTCAACTGTGTGTGCACAACTCATTATCTGATAAAACAATATGTGATCCCACATTGTTTTATGTAAAAGTGGCACCAGAATAACTTTTATTACTTTATAATGAAGGATATTTCTCTTCTTTGGGTTCAAGTGCAATGGGCTAAAGAAATGTAGTTAAAGGATACGTAAATAATTTTTGCAAGGAAAGTGGCCGCTGATGCCTCAATAATCTGGTCTTTCAAATTTATATTTCTTGCATGTGGATGGCATTCAGCTCTTAGTCGATTATTTTTTTGCATAAGCTGTGACACGAGCAACCTGTGTTCTATCATTTTTTTTATTGTCTGTCTTATGAAGGTTCATCCTACCCCATATGGCAATTCAGTTGGTTCTATTCATTCAGAATCACAGCAGGAAGAAGTTGCAAGTTCTTCTAATTATCATGGAAGATGGGGGTATGATTTTATAGTATTTTTTCAAGACCTAATTTTTATATTGTGGTTTCCTAGAGGGTATGATTTTCTAACATTCTTTCAAGATCTAATACTTTCACATACAGCGTATTTGCTACATTTTGCTGCTTCTCTGTGCCATAACTTCAGGTTGCACCCACCTCCAACTTTTGGATCATCACAAAATCTTGATGTCCTGGCATTTCAAGACAATAAATCTCATTCTCACATTGAAGATGGGGATAGCATTCACCCAAAATTAAGGTACATTTGTTACTCTAGTCTCAACAATATATATTGTGTATATATAACATAAATATATATACATATATATAGAGAGAGAGATGGCATTTTCCTATGCATTCTTTCCCTCAATTGCCAGGATTACTCTCCTTTCTTATCACTTTGCAAAGTCTACACATTTCTTTTTGATTTTTACCTTGTAGGGAAACTCAAGTAAGTAAGATAGCACCATTATAAGTTTGATCCGGCAATCTATTTTCTCACTGTCAAAAAAAAAAAAGCCCTCATTATACCTCCAGTCTTCATTTTTGTGGGGAATTTCTTTTCCTCTTCTAGAGTCTTATAGTTACGCGCACACTTGCTCACAGCTACAGAAAGTAGCTGAAGTTACATTTTACTTTTCATTTGACGTGGCTAATATTGGCTTGCTGACAATTTTCAGGCCAATGCATGAAATCACATTCTCCACAATTGACAGGCCAAAACTCCTAAGTCAGGTACTTCTCTTTTAATTTGTTGCAACAATAAAAATATTTGAAAATGTCCTATGAGGGACCTTAAGGAGTCACAATTATCAAGCCACTTTTAATTGAAAGATTTCCATGTTCCATTACTACCATCTTTGTGTACTCAAGTAACTGTTTAGGTGAGAGTGGTGGAGAGTGGTTTGTCCAAAAGAACTTTTGCATGCTTCATGTGGCATGATGAGTGGATCAATGTTATGCCAATATTCTGTGAGTTTGTAGAGGCATTTGCCTGTAGGTTATCAATATATATGTGTATCAATTATATAGTAGTATTATATGTTTTTTATTCGTCTGCAATTTTCTGAAGTGATAATGTGGACCACCTGTAGTATC
The DNA here is from genome assembly GCA_033439265.1 of Dillenia suffruticosa. Taxonomy (NCBI): domain Eukaryota; kingdom Viridiplantae; phylum Streptophyta; class Magnoliopsida; order Dilleniales; family Dilleniaceae; genus Dillenia; species Dillenia suffruticosa. The sequence continues at coordinate 366,511 of JAVTVX010000012.1, read as the reverse complement.
TTGCTGCTCACTGATGTCCTAAAGTCACGAGAATAAGAAATATGCTCTTTTTTCATGTTGTTGCTCCTTATTTTGTGTTTTTGCATCACTTCTTGTATTGCCAGTTGACTTCCTTACTCGCGGAGGTTGGGCTGAATATTCAAGAAGCCCATGCTTTCTCCACTGTTGATGGCTACTCTTTAGACGTCTTCGTGGTTGATGGTTGGGAACATGAGGTTGTGTCTTATCTACTTCTTTCATGCCAATTTCCTGTTCTAGTGTCATAGGGACTAAGAATCTCAGTATAAATTTCTCCAATTGTTGTCTTTTAGTAGATCTAATCCTTTTACTTTCTTGGAGCAGGAAACTGAGCAGCCTAGGAAGGCAATAGAACAGGAGATTTTGAGGACTAGGGTAATTTTTTCCATTGCTTATTATTTCAAGAATGTCCAAAATCTGAGAAACGCCTCTTAAATGGTTTTTTTCTGTATAGAATACTTGGTCTGCATCTTGCTATGTAACTGCTTGAGAGTTTAATGGTGATAGATGAATCAGAAATAATGAATTACTAGCAGCAAACCTTGGTTGAGCTGGCAAAGATTTATTGGCAATTGCACATGTCAAGATTGGTGCTTTTGAAGTTAACTTGTTGTTGACACTTGCAGTGGCATTTGTCGTGTCCTTTTGGCTACTTTGTCTCATGTACTTCTATGTTACCTAGCTTAGATGATTAAATCTTTGGTTCCTACTCATTATTTTGTAATGTATTTAATTATGAAAAGAAAAGCCGGAGTTTGTTGACTTCTACATATGTAACTTGAAAGGTTTTCTGTTTCTTGTCAGAAGGTTGGTCTTTTAAATTTCATATATTTCTAATCCATGCATTAACCTATCTAGTTCCTGGCACAGGAAATTTTCTTAACTTGTTGCAGCCTCTGGTGAGTTTAACTTTGTCAGTACACAAACAGTGCTGATCTTACCATGCAACTTTTCTGAAGCAGGCTTCAACCCCGAACGAGTATTCACCATCCGGTGTCCCAGGGCCAAGCCAACCGGGAAAGGAATCTCTTAGTGATTATGTACAGATACCTAATGATGGAACAGATGTCTGGGAAATTGACCACAGGCTGCTTAAATTTGAGAATAAAGTAGCATCTGGCTCATATGGTGATCTGTAAGTTTTCCAATTTAAGTCTTGTTTATGTAGGTGATGTGAAAACTCTGATTCCGGATCTCAATACATCATATGAATTGATTTATTCAGGTACAGAGGAACATACTGCAGTCAGGAAGTGGCTATCAAAGTTCTTAAACCTGAGCGTGTTAATGCAGATATGCTGACAGAGTTTGCGCAGGAAGTCTACATTATGAGGTGTTTCTAAACTGACTGATTAATCAGCAATGAACAGATTTAGTGTGTTCCTGGGTGTTTTATTTTATTTTATTTTATTTTTCAGCTTTTGCCTTCTGAAGCAGGTAAAAAATATTGTCATGATTACTATTCTTTACCCTATCAAAGTTAAGATTGTCCATTGTAGTTTTGTTCCTAGAGGTCTTTGCTTCTTTATTGTGGAGTTTGTGCTTTATATTTATCACAAAGGCTTTCTTATCAGACCTGATTTTGACTTTGGGAAATTTTTAATTGTAATATGCAGGGGCCTTATTTGATGTGTTATGGACCACCATGTGCTTCTTTGACAACTAAGGTTGTGTTTATGAGGGAAAAGCCGGACAGAGGAGGGGTGTAAGGAGGGAAGGAGGAAAGCCCATTTTCTTCCTTCTTTTCTCTTATCCTTCCTTCCAAATTGGAGGGAATGGGAAGCAAAGTTATCCTTGGATCAAATTTACCCCTATTTAAATTGAGGGCAAACATTAAGTTTGGGAGAAAAATGGAAGTTTTAATCAAAATGAGTTTCTTTCCTTAAACCCAAACACATAGGAAATTAAAGATCCTTCCTTCCCCCATTTCTTTCTCTCTCCTACCCTTTTTTCCTTCCTACCAAACAACACATAAAACATAGTCATAGCATTCTCTCTTTCACATGTCGGTTCATAATTCTGGGTTGTGATCATTTTAGAAATGTAGGCAAGAGTCAAGGTTCAGACTCTTACAGACAGTCCTTTTATTTAAGTGAACAACTTGGCTGTACTCCTACTAAAAAGACAGCTCTCTGCGTTTTTCTCTTGGCAATCCTGTTTAATTTTTTACTTCTGTGACTGTTATCTGTCTTTGCAGGAAAATTCGTCACAAGAATGTTGTGCAATTAATAGGAGCATGTACAAGATCTCCTAACCTGTGCATCGTAACAGGTGAATCCCAGTAACATTCTTCTTTGTCGTACCCACTACGTGTTTACCATGGAAGCTGTTCAATTGATGACTTCATAAGCATTTATGTTTTTGTTTTACCAGAGTTCATGTCTAGAGGAAGTTTGCACGACTTTCTGCATAAGCAAAAGGGGAAGTTCAAGCTTCCTACTCTTCTCAAAGTGGCCATGGACATTTCCAAGGGAATGAATTATTTACATCAAAATAAAATAATTCACAGAGATTTGAAGACTGCCAATCTTTTGATGGATGAAAATGAAGTATGCTTCTACTTACTCAAAGTTGCCTCAGTTTTGTGGGTGTTATTCTTCTGTACTATTTACCTTTTGATTGCTTTTTCACCTGCTTTATAGGTAGCCTAAAAAAGGGTCTTTATTTCTTACCAGAGTTGTAGCTTTGGATTCCATGACTTCTGGAGAAAGCTTTTTCCAACTTAAAGCCTGTTTCCATTTTTTTTTCATTCTTCGAGGCTTTAGGCTTAGTTACATCCTCTCGCAACGTTTCTGGCTAGGAAAACCTTCCCCTTTTCCTGTCGTTTGTTTGCTCAATATGTTAGATGTTCCTTGCAGGTTGTGAAGGTTGGTGATTTTGGAGTTGCCAGAGTGCAGTCTCAGTCTGGAGTTATGACTGCAGAAACAGGAACTTATCGTTGGATGGCTCCTGAGGTTTGCTATTTTCAACTTGTTTTAAAGTTTCTTAAATCAGTTTACACAATTAAAAAGAAGGGAAAAAGGGGAAAATACACTTCAGGTCATTCTTTAGATAACTATTAATTGAAACTAGAACATCATATCTGATCTCTGGCAGTACACAATTTCGGACTAGCACCTTTAATAGCTATTCTATTTTTCCCTCTTTACTATAATACAAGTTTCTGCATCCAGAAGTTCATAGGAACCTGCTTTTCCTGGGTGCTCATCAGATTGTTGCGTAACCTTTTTGTCTGGGAGCAGTCTTGATGCAAGACCTATTGAACCTCTTCTTTAGGCAATGGTTGTTCCTTTTGTTTGCTCTTTCTTATCAGTGCTTTTGCATTTTAGGTTATTGAGCACAGACCCTATGATCATAAGGCAGACATTTTCAGTTTTGGAATAGTATTATGGGAGCTGTTAACGGGTGAGGTAAGCCTATCATCTTTTGAGAACAATTCTCTGCTGGTTTCCACTTTCAATCATCATTCTTCTCTAAGTTGATCATTGCATAAGCCTGAACCAATTTTATGCTGTGACGGATTTCCAGATCCCATACTCATATTTGACCCCATTACAAGCAGCTGTTGGTGTTGTTCAGAAGGTATCAATCCTTCCATATTGTTTTGAAAGTAGCATCATCAATTAATGAGGGTAGATGACGATTCATATTTTTTGACATTGCCATCAGGGTTTACGCCCAACAATTCCCAAGCATAGTAATCCGAAAGTCTCACAATTGCTCGAGAGATGCTGGCAGCAAGATCCAAATTCGAGGCCCAACTTCTCAGAAATTATAGAAATCCTACAACAGTTAGCCAAGGAGGTATGGCATCAACTAAGATCAAAGTTTAGTCCATCGAATGATACCATCATCTTATCACCTCGTAACTTGTTCAAGCAGGTCGCTGATGAGGAGGCGTGCAGAGATAAGAGTGCTGGCGGGTTCTTTGCTGCACTCAAGAGAGCCCATCACTGAAAGTTTGCAGAAGAGTGTAATGTATGACTGACCAGATTATGGGCCATCTTCATGCATGTTATTGTTCTGTACAGGAAATTTTTCCTTCCAATGGCTTCTTTCTTTTTTCTTTGAACTTGTAACTATAGTTCTGTTGATGCCTTTAACTGTTATCTCTTGATTGCTTAATATATTTATGTTAAAAGTTGTTACCTTATTATTCCAGTGAGTCCCCCCCCCACCCCCCCCCCCCCCACCCCAAAAAAAAACTTTTTGCCCTTGTTTATTTCTGTAAGCAGATAAATATTTTGTTCCTATGTCATGATATGGGCAGATGTATGCTTATGATTTTAATGAAAGGATTACCTCGGGGTAATGATATGATTGCTAATTTGTGCAAAAGCAATAATATGTTCTTGGACATTAGGTGAGAAGGAAAACTTGGAGCTAAATAAAAACTTATGATGTTTTCCTTTTTGTATTTTGGTTGGTAGAAGGATGTTGTAATTGTTTATTTAACAGAAAAGCTTTCCCTTAATAACCATCTATACACTAAACTACTAACGTTGTAGCATGGAGTACTATGGTAGCAATACTCTGTGGTCCTAGTTTGCAAATCTAGTGCTTTGCCATTGGTTCGCGGATTCTTGAAATTTTGGTGGCTTAGCAGGGATGGCTATGCTAGAGTTTTCCTTCTCTATTTTTTCCCCGCGAAAATAAATGATACTTCACCATTTTACTAGGGGTGTGATTCTTGAATAGTGAGTCGTCACACTTGCATAATGCGTTGGTCGTGCTTGGGCTCTCGAAAACATGGATTGAACTCGTGATACAAAAGATGAACAATGATTAGTTATGCCTGCTCATGCATATTAACGGTGAACAATGATTAGTTTCTGAAGAACAGTTTCTTTAACATCATGCATATTCTTGATAGGAAGATTGCCAGAGAAAGGTGAGAAAGATGAGTAGGCATGGCATACAGTAAGCCCTTGGTGCTCCAAATTCATAAAAAAATAAAAGGGGGAAGAAGTTGGTCATGGAGGATCTTCATTTATGTTAATGAAGATCTTAATGTCATCAAGAAAAAAAAGTTAACATCAGAAAAGCATGAATAACAAGACGGTAAATAAATCAGGACACATGAAAAACATGGAGATCAATCAGAACATGAAAAACAAAGTTTATGTAGTTGGTGTCGAAGGAGATCAATCAGGACACCTGCCAAGGAGCAGTCTAGCTCTAACTCGAACCTGCAAGCGGACCAGTGCATGCATACAATAGAATGCTATTTCAGCTTGTCTCCTCACCTGCACACCGCGAGCCACAGCTTGAATCTTGACAATGCTTCTCAGTGCCCGATATGCCCGTCTTGCCTGCCAAAAGGAGATTGTGATTACGAAGTTCCATTGCCAGCTGAGAAGTATACCAAGAAAGATTTATCATGTAAACAGTTGCAAGTGAAGTACAAAGATGACCCCTGAAGATTGCTTGGATTTTGATGGCTGCAATATCTTCTTCTAAGAAATCTCTGGATCGGTGCAGGGAGGAACTCGAAGATAAATCACCGGATGCTTCTCCATTGTTTTTTATGAATGCTGCTTCCTCGTTTGTGCTTGGTCTTGGTTCTGAATGTGCAATGATGATGGTTCTGCTATTACGACGAGATGGCAAAAACAACTTGTTCCTGATGGAGCCAAGCCAATTCCTCGAAGTTCCCATTCTTCTCTACTCCCCATCTCCATCTTAGAACAAGCTTTTTAGACTCAAAAGTTGTCCTGTGTGAAGAAGTCTGGACCAGGTTGCTTGAAGATTGGAGATGTACGCACCATGTTCTCTTGTGTGTGAGAATGTATAATTTATTGTCCCTTATTTAAAAGTGTCAGGAATAGAAACGTGGGAAGATGACACTTTCGTCTACTTGGGTTTGAAGGCTTCTTCCCACCAACCCAACTTTACAAACAACGATTTTTCCAAAATAAAGGAATTCTCTTCGCAAGATATTAACATAGAATTATAATGAATAATGCTAGATATACCAAATGAACCAAATTATTTGACGGTGCACATCAATTTACTTTGATCAAATTCTAATTAACTATTTGTTTGAATCAATCAAAATAAACTTTATAATTTAATTAAGAATTAATCAGTACAAGTTGATCCGAATTACCACATAGAACTTGATCCATGAATTGTTTGGTCCATCGAACATTATTGTATTATAATTTTGTAAATTCAGTGATCATGCTAACTCAATAAGAGAGTTGCTTGGATAAAACGAGAGTATCGAATTTCACATGTTCCCTGTACTGTATACATGCAGGTTTGAGCAAAAGAGGGTTTGTTGTATGAGAAAATGAACATTTTAATCACAAAATTAGATGCTGCTCATTGATAATTTGATACAGGAAACAAAGCTACATTGATTTCCAACTTTTACTGGATTCTATCGGTGATTAGATTTAGGAAGTTTCTCACAAATTGCTGCCGCTTTAGTTCTCTACATTACAGATGCTAATTTTTTCAAGCTCATTATCGTCATCATTACTGCTCAGTGGGAAGCCCCGTCTGAGTCCAAGCTGCAAACCCACCAGCAATGTCTGTGATACCCGTGAAGCCCTGCACAAATCTCCTGTTTTATTACGCATGAAGTTAAATTATATGAGAATAACCCCAGTTACAGCCAAAAATCACGCATTGCACCAGAATTTTTTTTAGCATACTTCCCTCCTATGTTTCAATGAGCAGACAGCAACATTTCAATGGGATTAAGTATGAAAATGACCTATACACCCCCCTCGAAAGAGCGTGTCAGATCTTCAACACAGTATTTCATTGGAGGAGACTGAGATCATAAAACATAGATACCTAAAAAATCCAACAAAAACAAGTTTGTCGATTTGCAATATCTGGGGATTTCCAACACTATCAATAGAAGCCAGTCTAAGAGGTCACCAAGAAATACCACATAATGTAGTATATTCTTCAGTTGTACAGGATAATGCAAGGATCCAAGTCTGAAACATCATAAAACTGTCTTTACCAAAAGTAGACCAAGTGTGCAAGGAAAAAGATGCGAAACAACACGAAAATAGGACCTATGAAAGAAGATTTATCCATGGAAAGTAATCTAAAACATTATTAGCATGCTAGCGGATGCAAGGATCTAAGTGAATGCGGCAGTCTACATCATGTTTTTATCAATTCTTAATCAAATGCTTGTTTAAAGGATACATATCAAGGACGATCTTTTTCCACTTTGTTATGTGTTCACAAGGCAAGAAATCATTTCAAGGATAGGGCATATTAAATGGTGGTTTCAAGCCAAAAATGCAATAACCAAGAACTCAATTCTGAAGTGATGATATGTAATTCAAGCAGAATCCAATAGTAAAAAAATTCCAAATTTTCCTCCATTAAAGTTCAATGGTAAAACAAACAAAAACCTTAATGCCTTCCTGGTAATCAGGGAGCAATTTGACCTCAAACAATTGCCACAAGAAATGTCAATCTAAGGTCATGCAATTGATAAGCTTGTTCCTCAAATAATACGATCGCCTTGCTTTACATATCTTTGCTCTCTTTGTGCCAGACAATTTGCTCACACTACTCTGCATAAGGTTAGCCTCACACATGGACACATACCCGTATTGAAACCTAATGACATAGGCAACCTATAGTCGTAAGATAATTTAACCATTCACCTAAGTTGTTTTTGGATATACTGATTCTAGCATTTAAGATTCAAAATCTTAGCAACAACTGCACCATGATTACAACAATATAAGTGCGTCCCCCATATACAAGTTGAATGGTGAACACCACAGCCAATGGCCTCCTTCCTCCCTTTTTGAAATAATGAAATTCTACTAGTCTGCTTGATAAAACACAAACGGAAAATAAGAGAAAGAAAACAGATATAACATTTCAGTCCTAGCAGTAACCCCAGAGATGTAATTTTCCTAGCAGGAATTTGCAGTTCACAAGTTCAGAGTTTTTAAACAAATTAACTGCTCATGTTCATGGTCCTGATGATGGTTTGCATCTAAATTTTCCAAATTCACCAGATCCTAAGTTATTCAGGTCTTCCTTAGTAATGTGTAATGTTACAGACTTCATTCTGCTAATCCAAAGTTTGAAAGAGAAGGCATAACTTAACATTTGGATCTAGTCTATCAAAAAGAAATGTGGCTATATATGACTTTAAAGCTAGAACCTATGTCCTTACGGCTGATAGAAGATCAGTTGCAGCCATAAATGATCTTTTCCCAAGTTGACAACCCTGTGAAGCGCAAAAAGAAGAAAAAAAAATCTCATTTTCTTCAAAGACTTGGGAAGAAAACAAAATTATATGACAAATCTACCTACCACGATAATCTCATCGTTTTTCCCGAATCGCAATGAAACCTCCTCTATAAATTTAGGATTTTTAGTCATCCCTGCATTTGGAAACCACAACCCAGTCAACAACAAAAGTAAAAAGTAATTCATGAAAAGGCAGAATACAATAATATCAGATGGATCAAATGAATCATAGACCATATTATACAACAATTCATACTGGTATGCGTTTGCCAAACCAATTGAATTATTCGTATGTTTGGCCAATTCAAGCAAACATTTGATTTAAGAATTGGTCTAAACAAGTCTATACAGACCAATATACATATATATATATATATATATATATATATATATATATATATCACAAAAAAAGGAGAGGAAATTACCAGAGCCGGCCCTAAACATGTAAGGAATGTTAATAGCACCAGTGACATGCCCAGCACTGAATTCCTCAGGAGTTCTACAAATATTCACCAAAAGAAATTTCACTTTGTTTGTGAAGTGTACATACTAGGTACTACATATGACCAAAATCAATTTGTTGAACAAAAGAACATAAAAGCCGTACCTGACATCTAAGTACTTATGACCAGCTAGAAGAAGCTCATGAGCTACCCGAACCGGCACTGATGTCGGCACCCCTGTTGATTCTACCTTCCCTTTTGCACTTGCAGAAAAACCCATTTGACTGAAATTTGATTTATTAGCAAAAAACCTTTTAAATCTATTGATTCGAAATCGAAAAAAAAAGTTAAACCCTAAAAAGAACATACCATGAACGGGACTTTGTAAGAAGAGTAGAGGAACCAAACCCACATGGTTGAAACTGCAAATTCGTCGTTAAAGATGACGATTGATGCGGACGATGAAACAGAGGAAGTAGAGAACGAGTGAAACAAACAGAGGAGACAAACTTAATAGCAACCAACATTTTTTCCTTTTGTTTCTAATGTTACAATTGATGTGAGAGAGAGAGAGAGGATTGAGGAATGGTGGTTCCTCTTTATAGGAGAGAAGTCGCTTTTTGTCGTGGACATCGTCGTTGCCACGCCGCAGAGGAATCTCTATTGGTTTGGGATGGCGTTTCAACAGAATTTTTTGTTGGTTTGTTAAAGAAATGGTTGGTTTAAGATAAAACGACGACCCGCCACATTTCACCTCCTATCTGACACCTCACCAACACTTTTGTTTGCGTTTCTCACTTCTTTTACCAAAATTTGAAAATAAAATATATAAAGAAATTATCGGACAAAATTAGTATTAATTGATTAAATAACCTTCCAAAAGTTAAATGTCACATTTTTTCGATGTGGGACAAAACCCTAGGACCAGAGCTGCCCGGGAACAGCTTCGTCCCTGCACTTCCCCCGTTAAGACTGTTGAACCGTGTTGAAGGGGAGGTGTTCATCTAATGAGGATGAAGTTTGTGATAGATCTTTCTAGTGGTTTCAACAACCTTCCGAACTAAAATCTTCATCTCCGTTCTCAGCATGGAGTCTTTCAAATTTGGTAAGGATTTCTTTTCTTCTCTTTTTTTTTCTCTGAAGGGTTATGTGGGTGGGTATGGGTTTCTTGGTCATTAATTGTAGTCAAATTTTTTTAGAAAAATAAAAATTATTATTGCTTTATTTGCCTAGGTGTAGAGTTCTTTTCATAGAAATTAAAATTACTCCCACTCCCATCTTATTATAAAGCTAATACCTTGTAGAATCATTTTTTTACTGAGAAATTGTAGGGCTTTACCCCAAGGGGAGCCCTTCCAGAAATTCTCCAAGGCCCAGGGCTAGCCCAGGCCGAAGAGGGGGTTTGGAAATAGTTTTCAACCAGCAATTGACGCGCCTCGGTTATTACCTCACTAGCTGCGTCATTGCCCCAAGCGCAAAGATGGTTTGTACCTTTCTCTTGCCTTTGCTTTTATATATAGGCTTACCTTCTCCGATCTCTCTCCAGTTCCAATATGGGATTCAACTACGTCTATAGCCAAATACGAGAACATATATCGCTTTAATTATAGGGAAAGAACCACCCCACCCCAATTGTACGACTCAATCACCATTGATGATAAAGTAATTACAACATTATTCTCTCCAATAGTTGTTGCTTGTAATTAGAATTGATACATACATATGAAGCAGAGAGAGTTTTCTGTGTTTTTTGTGTCATTTCTCGACTCCTCGGCATGGTTGCTTCGCGGTTTTTCTTTTACCCACTGCTGCATCAAAAGCATATATACACATGCATACTCATTGCTCTAATATCCCATCATTCAACCTAATTCACTCTTTAGCCAAAGTGTTGTCGCCACCACAACAGATTTTAATGAAGAAATGGATACAATTACAAAAATAAATTGGACACATGTATCGAATATGACTATATGAGATATAAAATACATTTCTGATTTCCTGTGCCTTTAAGTTAATAAAAACAGACAACTCCATCCCAATGTGGGACAGAACAACTTAACCTCCTGATGGAGCCCCTCAAGTGCGTGCATTAAGCAGTCCATGCGAACAATTTTGATTGCCAGGCTCAAGAAGGCCCATAATTTTTGCCCTTAACCATTTCCCTAGTTTTTGTCTCACCAACAAAAAAAAATTTCCATAGTTTTTGGCAGTGAGGCCCATTGTGATCCAAATTATCGACTTTTTGGGCTCTCAGCCCATTTTCTGATTTCAGGACCAATTTATAGGTCCATAAAGGCCCAAATATCTATTCATGGATCCACCTAGCTCATTAGGGATGGACCCGTCTAAAATGTTTAGGTTACGTGGGCCATTTAGGCCCGTTTTCTATTTTCAGGCCTAATAAGACCGAAATTCTGGTAGATATGATATTTTGGGCCATCGTGGCCGTTAAGCCCAATTTCTTCATTTGCAGATCCTGATGTTAGCCAGAAGGAGGTTGGGGCCTCTAATTGTGGAGAGCGACTCCGTGGCAATTGTTGATGCCATCAACAAGGGTGTAGGTGAGAACCACCCATGGAAGAGTATGGTGCTTGACTGCAGAGCTTCAATGGAAGGCCTGGGAATAGTGAAGATCAACCACATCTTTAGGGAAGCCAACCAATGTGCAGACACTCTTGCTAAGTTGGGCCACGATGCAGAGCTTGGAGTGCATGCTTCAGACTCGCCTCCAGCTTGCGTCATTAAGTGTTTGCAGCAGGATGCTGCAGGTGTCACTTGGGCCAGGAGGAAGTTGTGTTTCCCCCGGGCCTGATTTGTCTTGTGTGTTTTTGGCTTCTTTCTTTTTTCACCAAAAAAAAAAAAAGATCCTGTCATTGGTCCATTTCCGCCCAAAAATTTTCACATGTTTTGTCCCAACAGGCCCTTCAGCCAAGTTTCTTGGCTGGTCATTAAATATTTGTAAGCCCACCTGGTCGAATGAGGCCATCTCGCTGACTAAAACCGAATAATAGACCCTTGTAAGCCCCAAAACATCTAATTGTGATCCAATTGTAAGCCCATCTTAGGTTGTGGCCCATTTCCCATATTTTCAAGCCCAAATAGTGCATGTGACCTGGCAAAATCATACATTTCAAGCTTGCGTTTTATGAGTCCAGTCTAGAATGGGCCAACACGGCCATATGAATTTGAGAATCGGACCTAACGCGCCCCAAAGATTGGGCTTAACAAGCACGGTCAAGACAAGCAAGACAAACCTTTCAATATAGTGTCACGACCCAAATTTCTTTGGATTGAATGGTTAGCCACTCTACCCTTAATCAGAGATTTTGAATTTAAGTTATAAAAATATGAAAAATGATTTGAGATCCGAATACCAGTAATGAGAAAAAAAAAAAAAACCAAGCTCAAGAGGGAGGGAAAAGGAAGCTCGTTCAGTAGTCACAACACAATGGAACAGACCAACGTGGTAGACTCAACTGAATGTGGGGCTGAGTTCCCTTAAATATGATCGAGATTCGACTCCTACTGGGAGTATCAGGACCTCATATGTATAGAGCGTTCCCCGTTGGGAGACCCACCCTTCGAAAAGGAGCTACTACAACGGTCGGTCCGGATTAGTTGGGATGAAACCCTGGACACCGGACAGTGTCCAATACATGGTTTGAAAAAAAAAAACACAATGGAACAGAAAACAGAGTGTGCCGGAAACAATGGGAATTGAAAACAGAGCATGATGGCCAGCTTGCATTCATCATGATAGGTGAATGAATTGTCAAGGATCCTATAGGAACACAATAAGGGAGTATAGAGAAGAAGTATGAGAGAGAAATCAGAGAAAGAAGAGAGAGAGAGAAAGAAGGCAGAGGAACAGAGCAAGAACATGAGTAACTTTCTTTACACCTTCATTTGTCCGATTGCTACAACTATATGTACATATGGATGGAGCCGTTACACAACTAGCATAACCAATTCTAACTGTATTTGGTTACAATTTAGTCTAACTCACTCACTTCTATTTGAACAGTTTTGAAACTAGTTGTTGTTTTTCAAACAAAGTTGCAAATTGTTACACATTTATCCCCTTTGAAGACATCCTTGTCCTCAAGGATGGAAAATCAAGAACTGAGATTTCATAAAATCCATGAATTTTGAACAAAGACTTGCATTTATGTTGAGCAATAAGGTGATGGAGTTGAACAATGGATTTAACTTAAGTTGCAGGGAGAGTAGCGGGAGGAAAATGGAGACGAGGGAGCTTGGAAGAGATTTTTGTTGAATTACTTTCTGGTGAAAAATTTTTCTTCGTGAACATCGGAAATTTAATATTTGGAGGGCTTGTGTGTGGCACATGAGAAGAAATTCCAGCAGTTGCAGCATGGTCACCAAGCGTATTGGAAAATAATGATACATCAGAAAACAGTATCGGTGATTGAAACCTGTCAAAAGCAAGCCTTGGACTTTGATAACTTCCACCATTTCCCGAACCAGTTGTATTAACATTTTCCGCAGACAAAGGTGCTTGATCAACTGCAACTGAAGTTGAAAGATCCCTTTGTGAAACACTGGCTTGATTACCATTGTAAACATATGTATTTGATTGATATGCATTGGGATGGAACGAGGCATTTGCATCCATAACATCTTGCTGGAGTGAGGGTGTGAATTTTGGGATGGAACCTTTTGAAAGATCACCGAAACCAAGAGTCCCAAACTTCTTTGTAGGTTCAGCAGTTGTTCTGGGAGTCAACAATCGACAACTTTTGCATTGAATTACTAACTTTTGAAGAAGTAACATCTTGCTCTTCAGGTTTGCTTTTGTCCCACATCTTAATGATTCATCAAGATTTGTCAAAAAAACTTCTATATTTCGATCTAGCTCATCTATGCTTCGTACCATTTGGAAACGACTTTCTTTGATTGTTTTCATGGTTTCTTACCAAGTTTCATCTGCTATTTTTTAGTGCTAGTCAAGGATTCACAAACTCTGATACCAATTTATCACAACCCAATCCATTTTCTAAGCAAGAGTTGAGTTGTGAGGTTCAAACTTAGAATTGAGTTAAAAACAGAGCATTGGAAACTACAGGGGAGATGCACTAGGATAGTGCAGGGAATGGAGTTGTAGTGTGTGGGAAGGAATGGAACTGAATGAATTAACTTGGAAAATGAGAAAGAGAAGGAGATTGAGAGAAAAAGAATAGAGAGAGAGAGAGAGAGAGAGAGAGAGAGTGGGGGTTTACAGAGAGAGAGAGAGAGGGAGAGTGAGAGAGAGAGAGAGAGAGAGAAGGCAGAGGAACAGAGCAACAGCATGAGTAACTTTCTTCACACCTTCATTTGTCCGATTACTACAACTATATGTACATACGGATGGAGCTGTTACACAACTAACATAACCAATTCTAGCGGCATTTTGTTACAATTCAACCTAACTCACTTCCATTTGAAGAGTTTTGGAACTAGTCGTTGTTTTTCAAACATAGTTGTAGGTTGTTACATATGGCTACAAGTGTCCTCCAGCTACTTCCTACCCATGTCTCATTCTTTTATGGTTGAGGTTCAAGAATGTGGCTCAAAAATGTCGAAGTGCCACCCATGTCACATTCTTTTAGCCCTCGGAGTACCCATCCTAGCATCATTCTGCTTCTGGAAGTTCAGGTCATGCAGGTAAGCGCGATAAGGTCCAACAACCTTCTGGACTAGTAAAGAATATATAAGAGCGTGTTTAATTGTGAAAAATAAGCGTACTTTCAGAAAATAGTTTAAAAAAAAAATGAAATTATGTTCAAATATTTTATTTTTTAAATTTTAGAAAATAAAAATCAGAAAAATGTGTTTTCTAATTTATAAAGAGAAATAAAAAATAGTTAGTTGTTTTCTACTGTTTTTTGTTATAAGTAAAATATGTATTTTTTAATTTTTTTTATTTTTTTCTTTAAAAATAGAAAATATGAAAAAATTAAAAATAAAAAATTAGAGAACATTTTTCACAATTAAGCGCATGCTAAGGGTTTTCATTCTAGGTCACCAACTGTCCATTATTCTTTTGTTTGTTTGTTTTTTTTTTTTTTTGTTTCCACAATCACTGTCCAGAACTATATCTTAATTAATTCGATTCGAATATCTGCGAAAACTTATTTAGGGGGCGGATCTCTCAATATAATTTTTTTTATTCTTAAATTTCAAACTTGAGACTTAATTAATGAATTTAGTATCTTATCCCACTAAACCGATTGTCTGTTTCTCTGTTAAGTTGGTCTATCAAGTGTTCTTTGGGTCTGCATACCCATGGTTATCACCGGATGAGGTTTACGCTCTTTTGTTATTTGGGAGGAGCAAAAAAATTTATACCAGGAGCAAAACATAATTAATATTTTAAATTATAAGGTCCACAAGCTTGTGGACTAGTAAAGAATCTACAAGTCTTTTCATTCTGGGTCACCGTCCTTGTCGAGTGTTGTCTGGGTCTGCAGAGTCATGGTTATCACCCATTTTATTCGGAAATTCGTAGCATGATTATACAATATATTAATTTATTATTTCATGACATATATTATAAATAAATATTATTTTAATTTTTTGATTAAATATAAGAAATAAACATTTTTCATTCAATAGATATGGTAAAAGTAAATCGATAATAGTAAGTAATATTGGAAGTAGTAATTTGTAAGTCCATTAGATATACATATATGAGGAATGTGAAGAGAAAAGCTTGAGCCCAATATACCTTGGGCACTAGGTATTGGATCTGGCTTACGTACTATGGTTCAACGTATGTTAAGTGGGACTTTAGCATAATTTCATGAATGAACATGTGTCTTTATCTGGTCATCAATATTCAAAAAAAAAAAAAAAAAAGAAGCTAGTACCTACGGCAAACAAAAGCCAAATAAGCCAAATCAACCGAAAAAGAAGGGGAAATCAAAATATGAAGTGCCTGTGTCTGGTCGCCGCATCATGATGATGCATACGCACTTTGAGAATTTTTAAATTAATTAGATTTGTCGAAAATGAGGAAGGCGCCAGAAACATCTCTGCACCTGCGGATTTTTAAGATTACAAAAGTGGACGGTGCAGAGTCTTTTAATCAACAAAATGGTCGGATCAAGGATCAGTCCAAGAAATAGGTAGAGAGAGAGAGAGAAAGGGGGGGGGGGGGAGATTTTCAAATCAAACTCGTCAGTGAGTAAAACGGGGTGGCATTCAGATGTCCTACTAGTAATGCCCATTTAACCACCATCCAAATATTTATGGAAGATGCCTCCGAATATTCTCCTTCCTTCTTTTGGCTTCTATCTCGGATCCTCCTATTCTTGTCCCACGTTAAATAAATCACATCGTCCTCTTCTGTATTACTCCCTCCACTTTTACTTGCTGCAATCTCCCCCCCCCCCCCCCAAAACGACAATTGATGGAGAAACTTGAGGTGTTCAAGGTTCAAGGCTGTGACAAACGTGGTCGCACCATCCTTCGCATCATCGGAAAATTCTTCCCTGGTAATCCTCTCGATTCTATAACTTTTACAAGTATTGACGCTCAACATAAATTTTATAGAATTAGACCATGACGTGTTAATCATTCTCTTTTCTAAGTGTGTAGTAGCATTAGACCCTAATCACAATAGACTTTATTAATATTTGTGTGAATTATAAAACAACCCTCTCTTTTGACTATTTGGAATTGAAACGGCTAAGATTATGGATGGTGATTTTCTGAAGAAGTACTTGGAGGAACGTGTATTCCCAAAGCTAGAGAACCGACCATTTTGTGTGTTGTACATTCACACCAACGTTGAGAGAAATCAAAATTTCCCAGGAATCTCAGCCCTACGATCAATCTACGATGCAATTCCCAGCAATGTTAAAGACAATCTGGAAGCCGTATACTTCCTCCACCCGGGTCTACAAGCCAGACTTTTCCTGGCCACATTTGGTCGCCTGTGCTTCACCGGCGGTAACTTCAAATCACGTTGTTAAATGTTAATGGTTTTTTTTTTTTTTTTTTAATGTTAATTAGAAAATGGGTTTTGTTTGGTTTTTTTGAATTTGCAATAGGTTGTATGGGAAGCTGAAATATGTAAGTAGATTGGATTACCTGTGGGAGCTCATAAGGAGGAATGAGGTGGAAATACCGGAATTTGTGGGGGATCTTGATGAAGATTTGGAGTATCGTCCGATGATGGATTATGGATTGGAAAGCAATCACCCAAGGGTGTACGGTGCACCCGCACCGGATTCCTCTGAGCCAATGTATTCCATGAGATGTATCTCCTAGTCTCATTAGTTTTGTTGTTTGTAGCTAGATTTGGTTGCTCGCGTAATTTATAGGACGTAGAGTTGTTACTTCTATTGAGATAGAGATGGGTCTATGGATGCAATCCAATCATGTAAAGACTAGCTCTTGAAAACAACAAAAGAAATTGTTATTTTGATGAGGTAGCTTTTTTATTTTGGTGGGTACGAAGGGTTAGATCCGACAAGCTAATGGTTAGATCCAACAAGCCATGGCCGAAGGCTTTGAAGGATAAGCAACTTGTCACGAAATCGCTTGGGAAAAGCCCAAGCACTACACATCTTTCCCTAACAACTATAACACGTCCAATGGGAGGGTCTAGCTTGATTCAAATGTATGACAGCAGCCCTAGAGGCTAATAAGTGGGCACATCACAGCTTAGCATTTTCTTGTATTCCTTCACGAGGTCGGAGCTATAACGAAGGGTTATATTTTATATTTTTAATAACACAAATGTGAGTGCTTGTATTTCTCTATCCTTCTCCCCGACGCCTGTTCTTGTTCTTGTTGGTGACTCGTTTCATATTTATCCATTTAATATAATTGCATTTTCAAAGTTAATAATGTCTTTCCGTTTCCAGAAACCGCAATCCTAAATTGAATTTGGCGGGAAAATGATTTTCTATTTTCTTTGTTTGAAGAGGGATTCTAACAGATATCGAAAACATGCGGAGCTCGGGCCGGCCTGACCCAATTGCCGGTCCTAGTTGCGTGGTTGGTCCCTCATGGACACAGAAAAGAGGTTTATTCCATCTCTGGGGAGCACTGCCGCTCCTAGACCACATTGAAAACTCAGCTCAACTGACCTCACTGTTGGACTAAAAAGATAAGGGACGAGAGGGTCAAATGATTGATCTTCTTCTTTTGGAAAATCCAAAGTGAGGAGAACATAGGATATAATAGCGTCAAATCATTGATTTATTTGGTAAAAACTAGGCAAAGGAAGCAGGCACTGAAGAATTCAATGTAGAGAACAAATGATTAGTTACGGCTGAATGAAGAATGGTACATAATCAGAGCATCTAAAATTGTTAGCTCTCCATACAAAAAATAAAAATATCTAAAAGCTTGACTACAATCTAGTAACAATATGATCTGGTATCTATACTAGAACGATGCATCCTACCTTGGACAAACTTCAAACCACTCTTCAACTGGGGCATACTGCCTCCCTCTTTCAACTATTTGCCTGCTTCATTGAGGATCCAACTTGGGTCTTTTTTTGGGTATATATCTCGAGAGAACAGTAGATTTTAGTCATTATTAGTAGTGATTTTCTTGATATTCCGGTGCTGTTGAATGACCAAAATTGAACCAGTGATATCAAGGTCCGATGAAGCCAAAATGTCTCCAACTGTCCCAATTTCAGGACACTCTTCCCAGTCACTCATTCCAGTTGTTAAAGGAGAAAAACCCCGCCCTCCTTTTCCTACTATGAACAATGAGTACATGTCTCCGATGTCTCTCAAAGCCGTTACTGTCTCCGATCCATCATTTGCAAACTTCTCTACATATCCCATTTGACCTGTCGTAACATACCTGCCAAAAAGTGTTGCAAAAGTTCAACCGACAAAAGATGAAGCATTAATCTAAACCAGTCAATTTTTAAGAGGCTAAGTGAATACCTGTTATAAAAGTCCGCAAGAAATGCATTGTCTAACTCAGTCTCGGCCTCATTACTTGGTGTTAACAATAAAATGTCTTCATTTATTGTAGATGTCAGAACAGATCCCAGATCAGGATCCCTTGAAGATGCTGGTGAAAATCGAATGACAGTGAGGTTCACAAAAGGATGTATGCCAAGACGAGTACCATATGCTAATGCCTCGCGATCATCTGGTCCACCAAAGAACAGAACTGCAATGTCCCTTATCATTTCAGCTGTTGGTACAGATGATTCCCCTGGAAGTCCCCTCTCAACTAAGATGCCAACTGAGCAAGGGGCATGGCGTAGGACCTTCTGATTTGTGATCCTTACCCCTTCCTTTGCAGTCTCCATTTTTCCATCAATTCTTTGGTGCTTGTGAAAAGGAAGGAGTATGATTGTTGCATGGATATCCTCTGCTCTATTACACACCTCCTCGTACATGCATCCAAAGGTAGTTACTTCTTTCATAGGATGGATTAGAATCCCCATCTCTGTGGTGAAGACATCAATGGCATCAGTGATCTCCACCACATCATTCCCTGCATAGTACTCATCGTCACTTAGATCATCTTCTTGTTGGTGATACATCAAGTTTTTAGGTTCACGGCTTTCACGTAGCTCAATCAAGTGCAACAGGTATTGGGCAGTGGTTGCATTTGTTGAACCACGTGATGCTGCAATTAGTCCAACCATAGGTGAGACATAGCGAGGACTATGCACGCAGGCTAAAATTCGCAGCTCACTCTCTGTCCCCTGCAATTCCAGAGGCGTAGGTATGTAGCCAAAGCATTTTCTGTCTCTGCCAGCAATGAGTGCAACAATCGGGCCTACTATAAGCGTTGTAAGGACCACTGATACTTGCCACATGTTAACCGTATGGCTACCCCATTGCTGCCATAAAAAAGGATTCGTTATTTTTCATTAGATAATACATGAATGTTTCCAAGTGTAACCTTATAAAGAACTTACTTGATTAGTCGATGCGATTCTCACTATTAGAAGATCAACATTGCCTTTCATACAGAGTAAGAAGGCAAAGACAACCCCTTCTCCAAGTGGAAGCAATAGACGGCGACAAGCCATTAGAGTGCCACCGATCTTGCCCCCAATACTCAACAGCATAATAATCACAACCATGATAATAAGAAAGCCCTTTACTTGAGTCACATCTGCCTTAAATCCAAGGTAGCCAAAATAAATGGGAAGAACAAAAGTGGAAACTGAAGAAGCGAGTTTATGCATCAATGTCCTAGCTGTTTTGCCTCTTCTAGGAAACATTAGACCCAGAAGGAAACAAGCAACTGAGCTGTCAAAACCATACAATTCAACTACAGCAGCAGTGAATGCAATCAGAGATAGAAGGAAGAAAATTTCTGCATTCTTGAGGTACTTTTGATTTCTATTCCTCTGGTTCAGCCAATTAGATAGATACTTATTTATAACAATAATTACAATGAGTGTCAGTGCTGCAGATATCCCCATCCCAATCCTTTTACCAATCTCATTCTCTGTCAAAGCGGCAATGACACCCAAAACAAGTAGACAAGAGATGTCATTGATTAAGGCAGCAGTCATGGCAAGTCGTCCGACATCCGTAGTTGCAAATTTTAGCTCAGTCACAAAACGAATCACTATAGGGCTGGTGGCATTTGACAAGCTAAGCATAAGAAGTACGGCAAACACAAACTTATCCCCATGCGATTCGGTCTCTTGGTAGACAAATGGGAAGACAGCTAAGGCAAAGACGCTGCATAAAATGATTCCGCCAAATGCAATATAAGTTGCAGGGCGAAACATGCGTACCATATGGGGCACGTCTGTCTCTAGACCAATAACAAACGTGACCATCATCCTACTTAACAATGCCATTAGTTCATGGTAATCTGCAAGCTCATCCTGTAGGAAGTACCTTTTTATAGATTGAAAATGTGACAACCCTGACCGACCTAGCACTAGTCCTCCCTGCAATAATAAGTTTTAACGGGCATAAGTTGTGATTTTGACAAATTGTTTCTACCAACATTATTCAACTACAAGAGTATAAAAAGAAACGAAGAAAGGAAAAAAAAAGGATACTCTCTACAAGTTAGGTCGGGGGGTTCTGAGCTCTCACTTCTCAGTCATTTTATGACTAGCTTTTGATTCACTGCAATGCAGGAACTGATCCTATAGCATGCCCAGCTAAATTGTCAAACAGAAATTCAATTGTCCCAAACTGCATTTAAGTGGTTTGGACCCGACCTTCCGTTTTGGGGGCGAGAAAGAGAGAGAGAGGTGCATTTGGGGCTATTTTTTTTTTTCTTTACAAGAGTGATCTCTATCATGGTACCAATATTCTCTTTTTGGATAGTGAATTTTACACTAATTTTCCTATTGAAGTAGGCTTATAAGTTGAACCACATGAATCATGTTTGTTTTGTCAGTCTAATTTCACCATTGATGCAACGTAACATGTTGTCTGGGAGGTATACGGGGAGGGACGAAACATCCTCTTCTTTTGTTCGGATGTTAAAAAATTACTGAAAGGGTGGAATTTCTCACCATTGTAGGAAGTTATAAGGAAAGAGGTGAACCATTCATTTCATGTTAAAAAATTACTGAAAATGAGGAATTTTCACAAAATCTAACCCTTTACATATAAAACCTTCCAAATGACAGTGGATAAGTTTTGTGAAGAGTCGAAGGAGATGAGAAATTATTCGAAACACTCCTCTCATTAAAAAGAAAAAAAAAAATCTTAAATACAAACAAAGGGTTACGTTCCCTGGAATGCCGTAGTTTCAAATAACATGTAAATAATTCAGAGAGAGAGAGAGAGAATAAAATAGGTAAAACATGGTGTTGATTAGATGACGTACTTACGAGAATCTGAGCGATGGGACCGGGTTGGCCGAGGGGCTTGAGGATGAGTTGGAAAATGTGGGAGACAACAAGAAGGCATGAAACCTCTATTCCCAATGTCAATATCGGATTTACATCAAGGTCCCCAATTGGATCTCCACACATAACTCTCTGTGCTGCATCCATCTTTCCACCACCACCACAACTATCGATATATACCCTTCTTCTATTTTGTACAAAATATGTACAGAATCAATAATGGGGATCTAATGCTAATCTATACTTGTTAAAAAGAAAGGGAGAAAAAGGAAATGGGGGGGATTTAGGAGTTAGCGGGATTCTCCTTCATTCCCCTCCCCTTCTCTGCACATTTCTCTTGTTATTTCTTCTTCTTTGTGTTTTCTGCCCACTTGATTTCATTTGGTGAAGAAGATGAAAAAACAAATGTGTGGTCATAGTCCTGGGTCTTTCTAGGATTTAGTTTCGGACCTCTTTGAGTGGATGCCCGCTGGTTACGGGACATATGCTCTTTCCAATATTACAAACCATGTTTTTGATTTTCATGTCTTCGCATGTTTTCCTGTTTTCTTTAACCTTTTTCCTATTACTCTACTACCCTTGTAATGTCTACTAATCAACCAATCAGGAGCTGCCAGAGTAGTGCCTAATGAATTGAAATGTCGTGCTGAGTTGGTGGCCACATCATCAATCTCACCACATGTCATGTTTTTATTGGCTTGGCGCACAGCTGATGTGGTAGGTCTAGCCTAATTCTTCTTTTGTATTTCTCTGACATGCCATGGCAATGTCGTCTTTTAATTAATTAATTAATTAATTAATTTTTTTTTTAACAACTTAAACATCTAACATTTGCATTGTAAAAACTCACACAACTTCGCTTCCAAGACTTAAAGACACAAATTCTATTTTTCCATCACACAATTTTTCTTCTCGACCCCACAATGTATACTAACTATTTTTTATCTCTGACCTAAATATGTTTCCTTAACATTACCCACTACGCCGATAAGTTATAATTTAAATGGTACTATCTCCTTTTTTCTTTAATGTCTCAAGTTCGAACTAATTGATGTAATAAAAGGAGAGAAAATTATCCAAAAAAAAGTTAATAATTAATACAAAATACAAAAAGATACCTTTTTTTTTCATCTTTATCTCTCGTATCTCTAAAAATGGGAAATAAATAAAATTTATAATGAAAAAAATTTTTCTCCAACCCAATTTCATAAATGGAAAGAATAATTTTTATAGGAGTAATTTTAATAAGAGAAAAATCAAGGGTTGCTTATCATTTTTTAGGAAATTGAGTTTAAAAGGTAAAATTGTAACTTTAATTTTCTTGAGTCCATTGTATACAATTTTAACATTGTAGAATGTTTTATAATTTTTGGGTCTTATTCCACCAAAAAACCGGAATTAAAAAAAAAAAAAAACATGAAAATTTTAGCTCAAATTTTTATCTTCATAATTTTAAATGTTTTCAAGTCTTGAGTTTATTTATCTTTTAAAATTATTTGGAAGCAATTTTATTGTTTTTTGTTTTCGTTGAAAACAACTATTTTATTTATTTTCATTTGATTTTCGCGCAAACCAATTTCTTACAATATATTTTTTTTTTCGAATTTTCAGTATGGACATTGAGCTATAAATTATATATTTGGAAAAAAAAATAAATCTTTTTACAACAATAGTCTTGGCAATTAAAAATACTAAAGTATTTTAAAAGAAAAATAAAAAGATATTTTTGTTTCACAATTCTCTTCCTTTAATTCCAAGGCATTTAAAAAAACTTTGTATCTAAAAATTTAGAGTATTAAGGTGGTTTTCGTTTTTAATTTTAAAAATGCGTTAGGGTTGTAATATATTTTAGATGATATATTCTCAAAATTGATGTTTTGCTAAAGAAAATTAATAATGCATAAGGGATTGTGACATGTCACACAATAATGTTTGGTAACAAATTACATGAAATCAATGGAGTTCATTTTTTATGTTACATTCACCCATCTCTCAACCCTATGGTACAATGAACTCATTTTTCGATTTCATAAGACTTGATTGATATAAAATAAAATTTAAAAATTTTGGACATGAAAAATTTTAAATAAAAATCAAAAAAAAAATATTGAGTTTGTTACTATGTCCACTTTCAAAATTTAAAAGTAAAATAAAATTGAAATTTTAGCAACTAGGATAATAAACCCTTGCTGTCACCTGTCACCTCTCCTACTGTGGTGAACAAACCACTTACCTACTAGGATCAGTGCACCATTAAGCATCTCACTTTGAAACCATTATGAACAAGCTAGAAAGAAATGGAAGAGCATGCATGCCTCATTGGTTAGGATCTTTAGTGTCACTTCTCATACTTCAATCAGACTGAAGTACATTGCTAATAATTTTCCTAATTGATAATTTTAAATTTTGTTGGGACTGAAGAATTTTATGATTCACTAATTTTTTTTTTATTTAATTTTAAGCTTCTGGAAATGGACGCGAGTAGTCACTTTTTGCATGGTAGAGACAAAGTGACAACTTGTGAACTAAATCCCAAGGTTCCGTCTTAAGCATTTAACTTTCTAAAAGTTCATGTGTTAATAAAGATTTTAACCCAAGGTTCTTCTTAAAGGTGTTTCTCATGCCGTCATTATGAGCTGCTTTAAGTTCATTCTGGGAAAACAGTAGTTTACTGTTGATCATTAACAGATGTGGGTGTTGTGGCCCTCTAATCAATTTGGAGTCCCTATGTTTGACCTTCAATACTGTCTATTCTCATTTTGCTGATAAAGGAATGTCAAAGTTAGGATCATACCAAGCCAGTGTGGCCTACACCTTGGCTCTTGGAATGATATTATATATTTAACAACTGCCAATCATTAGTAGTAAGGTTCGAATGTGTCAAAGTTTCAGAGAATTGATATATCTGAGAAACAACAAATATAGACTTCCGGCAAATGACAAAGGTAAGCCAAGTCCACTCTGTCCTCAAGCCTCGTATGCTGCCAAAGTAGGGTAGAAGACTGGCACAGGGAATACAGGTGGAAGAAAAACCACCCAGAGGACATGAAACAGTCCATGTGTATGTGCATGTGTGTTTGCAAATGAAAGAGCCACATTGAACATTAAGGGATCTGAACATAATTAGGTCTCTGTGCCTGGTTTGGATCCAAATATAATCCATTGTATCTTGTGACATATGCCAGTACAATTTTCCGTGATATTGTTCTGGTCCAATCAATGACGTTTTGGTCTAAAAGGTGTTTATTGAGCATGTTAATAATACTAGCATTTTGACATTGTTTCTGGCATTTCCAGATGCTGTCCTCTGGCTTGGATGCTTATCCTCATTCTTCGCATCCAAGTGAAGAAGAACGTCACTTGGATCCTAGATGTTGGATCCTTCTTGCAGCAGATTGCGTGGATTCCATCATGAGCCTTCTTCAGAAGGAAACTGGACTCGATAAGGTATGGCAATGAAAAGGTGACATCAGATTCAAAAATTTTGTTTTTCAGAATAATAGGCTTATAACTTGAGAAGATGCAGGATTACAGACCAACAGTTAAGCTGCTGTCAGATTTTAATTATTGAATGAGGTCTGTCTTCTCTCTTTATGTCGCTGCTGTTTCTCATTTTTCTCCACGTAACCCATATTTTTATTATGATATCATTCTGGTCTTATCCTCCTTGGGTCCAATTTAATGTACCCAGTTTCTTCTTTCTTGCTAGATGCGCCTTGACGAAGCATATGGTGCTTTTTCGGATTTTGGAAATCACACAGAGAAGGTATGCCTTGAGCTTATTTGTGTTCCTACACTATGATACTAAAGTTCCAGAGTTCTCATACATTTCTTGTTGCTGATAAAGTCTTATGTTCTTGTAATAACTTCCATTTCTTTTGAATTATCTTGCTAAGCAAAGATATTTCCATTATTTGAATGTCAAATGGATGGTGGTTGACATTCTAGATCATAACTCTTTGTAGGTTCGTCTAGCTTGGAAAGAAGTGATGACAACCAACAGTTGAGGTTCTTGACCTTGTTGAAGATACTTTGGCTTGGTTGACATTCTTGTTGAAGTCAAATGGATGCTGGTCGAGTGCTTGTACGAGGTTCTTGAAACCCCAAAGTTGAGGCTAGTTACTCATGTTGGTTAGGTCAGCCTTTTCCCATTTATGGTTGGCTTGATACCCTTGGTAAGCTATATGAAAATTTTATCTCTAACTACAATGTTATTTTTTGGTGGCAGCATGGGTGTGCAGGGATTTGTTCCTTTCCCTTGGCTAAAACAGAGATTTTCATGTCCCATCTCTATTGATTATAAGAGATATCCATACTGCCAAATTACATCCAGGAATCAGTGATCCGGGGAAAACAGCTGGGGCTCATTTCAAATAGAAGCACCTTATGGACACATTTTTGGTCGTCGGTCCTTGCCAAAACAAGGTGATGACCTTGTTTCTATATTTTTCTGCCTCTTATTCTTATATCTTTAGACTTTTATGTGCAATTATTTTTCTTGAGAATTATCAAAAAGGAATTTGATATAAATTGAGCATGACCCACCCTATGGGAGAGGTCATATTTGGATTAACATGCTAACTTCTATATCTTTTATTGTGAATCATACCAGACTCGATCCTATAGAGATAGAGTCCGGGCAATCTACAAAAACTTGGGAGGGAATCTGTTAGGTATTTTTCTGGGCAATCTGGTTTTTTTTGTATCGACTCCAGCTCACTTTTCTCCAATATTTACAGAAATATCATCAATAATTATTATGAGATATTTTTTTTTGTTACATAAAATTTTAAATTTGAGATTTTCAGAATGATGTTGTGATTACCGAATATTAAGAGACCCTTATGTATGGGAGTAGTATGATCAGAAAAGGGCAAGGGAAAAGAAACAAGTGTTTTTACCGGGTGAACATCACTTGTGCTGTTAATAGTGGCAGAAGCTTATAGTTAAATTTAGGGTACGTAGTCTGGTCATGGTCAAGAGGCGCCTCTGAAGCATTGATTGATAGCTGCATTTGTTGACGGAAAGCCCGTGGTGACATTCCTCTAGAGCAAGATGAAACATGGATCACATTCTTAAGCACAATTACAACACTGGCAACACAAACACGCTTTGACCGCAAATCCATCATCTTCTGACAATCAGCTACCGTAGATTCTGCTATCATTCACAAAAACATAGCCCCCCAATTTCTCTCGGGGTTTGAAACGTGATACGCAAATATTAACTTTTTTAATCAAATTTTTAAATTTAACTCATAAATTAATTACGAAAAAAATTATGTTGAGAGAATAATTTTTTTAAATATGTCACTGTAAATTTTAAAACAAATTAATCAAAATATAATTTCGAATATCAATTAATATAATAAAAAAAATGTGTCGTGCATGATTGAAAAGAAACAATTTATAGTTTACATAACATTGAGGTCCCAAAAAATTGCCAATAAAATTATGTGATTACAATAGACATGGAAAAAGGCTTCAACCATGCAACAACCAATTTTGTACCCACCATCAATGGATAAGAAACCATGCAACAACCAATTTTTTACCCACCGTCAATGGATCAGAAACCCCATATCACATCCTTATCACACATGTACACAACAAAAGTAATAGGGAGAGAGAGTGAGAGAGTGATCCTACCGTCCTCTAATCGTCTGAACCCACCATTGTATTCAAAATCAGAATTTGATTCTCTCTCCCACTCTTTTCAACAAACATATTGTTGACGCTATATAAAACAGAACAAAGAAAGAAACCCACAAGAATTAAAAATACCAAGAAGCAAGGGTTTTCAAGATAATCAAAGAAAAAAAATAATCATCAATCAAACCTAAAGAATTTTAAATTGAAGACAGAACAATCAAACTCACCCAAAAGGAGGATTAAAATTTCCATCAGAAATCTCAAGATAGTCTCTCGAAGATTGGTTGCGAAGTAGAGAATCTCTCTCTATTTTTTTTTATTACACAAGATTTGAACGCGAATCATAAGATTAGAGAAGGAGAATTTTTTTTTGGTACAGGAAAAAGAAGAAAAGAAACCAAAAAGAGAAGCAGCACAGAGTAGAGGCTGGGCCCAACTCAGGCATCCCTGATATGGGATGTCTGAAGCATAGCTAGCTTCTTTCTTCTTCTAGCCCAGGAGCTTTCCTCCAAATCAAGCTTCAAAAGGGGTGCCACCTCAGGCGGAGGACTAGCAGCCTCAACGAGCCCAGGTTAGATTCGTTTCCCTAGCTCTACCAATTTATCTACACATCTATTGGTCTCCCTATACACATGAGAGATATGGTGAATGCCCAACTCCTTCATGAGTTATGTGCAGTCCAAAACTATGTTTCTCCACAGATGATTTGCGCCAACTCTTCTATTCACAGCATCAACTACATTATGGGAATCGCAATCAACAATAATCTCCCTAAAGCCCGTGTCCTTGGCTATCCTTAACCCCCCCTCTTAAGCTCCATATCTCTGCTAAGTTACCTTTTGCAATGCTCACATTTGCCCAAAAATCATAGATCCACTCTCCTTTGTTGTTCTTAAAAAGTCCACCAGCATTAACTTTACCACCTTCTACACTGGCTCTACCATCAAAATTGAGCTTAAACCAAATAGCACAACATCTTGACTTCCAAATAGTCCACACTATCAAGGCAAAACCAAACCCTTCCTCCTCTATCCGAGCTTGAGTTTCTTGTGAAACACATTCATAATCCAATTATATCCCATCTCGCTCCAAAAGCTAACTGCTAAGACAATGTCCTTCACTAGTTGACTCCAAATGTTCTGAGCATGAGTGCAGTCTCTCAAGGCATGCATCAAGGTTTCCTCTTCCCTCTTGCAGATCTCATAGACATCTTCCTTCAACACTCCTCTCCTCTTGAGCTCAGATCTCGTCAAAACTTTGCCTTTCGCCGCCAACCACAAGAAGTCATTGATCCTCTCTGAACATTTCAATTTCCAAATCCATCTCCAATCTTCAACAATCCCCTACTGAGGAAGGAACTCCTTCTTTTGAAGCCAATAGGCGGAGGCCATCGTGAATTCACTATCTGTTCTCTGGGGATAGGCATTGCTTTTATTTCCTCAACTTTTCTCCTAGGCAGAATAACCGCTAGATCCTTCACCTTCCAATTACCTTCGTCGCCCCAGAATTTGTTAAATTTAGCTATTGAAGAATAGTCTTCTCTAAGGATTAATGCTTCCTCCACAGCGCTTCCTTAGAATAGTCTTCTCTAAGGATTAAGGCAATATCGGCTAGAGCAAATACCTTTCCACATAGTAGAGGTATTCTGGCCTCTTTTATGTTCCAGAAGATTGTCCTTTCTGAGATCCTTGTTCCTTAGAATTTACATCCACAAGGCCCCTTCAAGACTCTCCAACCCAACTTAGCCATCATTGCGATATTGCTATCCCTCATGCTCTTTATTCCCAAACCACCCTCTCGCTTGGAGTCACATACTACTCTCCAACTCATAGGGTGGATCTTTCTGATCTCTTTATTGCTACCCCACAAGAAGTCTCTGTTCAGCTTGTTCAGCTTGTCCAACTTTTGGCAAGTGTTCTTTGACAACCAAGCCATTTGCATGGTGTAAATAGGTATTGAGACAGTAACCGATTGGATCAACGTTCTTTTACCTACGGTGCTTAACAACTTGACTTTCCAATGGTTTAACTTATCTTGAACTTTATCCACCAGTTGGTGATAGAAGTCTTTGCTGACTTTATTATGAATAGCTGGCAACCCCATATAGTTCTCCAAATTCTCCGTAACTACAAATCTATTGTACGCAGCAAGTGATGCTTTTAAATGTCTTGGAGTTTTCGGCGAGATCCAAATCTTAGATTTAGACAGATTAACTTGGAGGCCACTTTCGTCTGAAAATTCCTTCAAACAACTTAGGATGTTATTAAGGTTTAGATACTCCGCCTCTACAAAGAGAATTAAATTATCTTCAAAAAAGAGGTAAGAAACCATTGGCCCCCCTTTTGCTACTTTGACAGCATTTCACACTTTCTTCCTAACTTTCTTTTAGATCATAAGAGCCAACCTTTCCAATACCAACAAGAAAAGATAAGGATAGAGATGATTGCCTTGTCTTAATCCCTGTCTGGATTTAAACACAGGAAGTACCTCACCATTCCAAATAATGGAGGTATCCCCATTAGAAATCGCAAACATAATAAGCTTCACCATGGTAAAAAGGATGTCAATCTCAAGCAAAACTTTAGCTAAATACTTCCAATTAATATTATCATACGCCTTCTTAAGATCAATTTGAATGATCATTGCATGTCTCTTACTCCTAGAGTTTCTTATAGTGTAAATAACTTTTTGAAGAGCTATCACATTTTCAAGAGTGCCTCTACCTAGAAGGAAGCTGTTCTGATGGGATCCGATCATATTTTGCAGCAACGGCCTTAATCTGAGAACTAGACATTTGTTGAGGATCTTGAAGGAGGTATTTAACAGACTAATCGGTCTGTAGTCAGACATCTCTATAGGATTAGTTATCTTAGGGATCATAATCTTATGAGCTCTTGTTATAAAGGGGCAGAGTACCCATCCTCTAAGGCCTTATTCACAAATCTGCACATCTTATCCTTCACTATAGACCAAAAGTTTTGGTAGAACAAAGATTGGAAGCTGTCTGGTCCTGAAGCTTTCAGACCATCCATGGAAAATACTGCTCTTCTGACTTCATCCTCTCCAAATTTTCTACACAGCCTCCTCTGATCTTTCAAGCTGATCTTGCTCCTCAAAGCTCGGAACCTACCACTCATCTCTGAAACCCTCCTATCAGCAAACATATCAGAAAAATAAGAGATGGCATGACTCTTCAAAGCCTCCTAATCGAAACACCAATTATCATTGATTTTTAGAGCTATAATTCTGTAGGCACTTCTTCTAATTTTGGTTGTGGTATGGAAAAACTTAGTATTCTTGTCTCCCTTTAGTAACCATTTAACTTTAGAGTTTTGGCGCTAGAAGATCTCCTCTTGCTCCAAAATTGAATGAGATTCCTGTAGTAACTTAGATTCTAACTCTAGGAGATGCTCAGAATAGGAGTAATTGTATACCCTTCAGTCTGCCTTCCAGAGCTCTCTTTCGGTGGAAGATGTTTCCAATTTCTAGCTTATTCCAAGTTTTTAATTGTTCAGCAATTGATTGGGTGGTAACTTCAAGAGGGCCTTCTTCATTCATTCAAGTATCAATGAACACTTTACTGAAGTTGGGGTGAGTAAGCCAAGCGGCTTTAAGTCTGAAAGGCTTCCTGTCCTTATGGGTAGGGCTTAGGAGGTTTGTGTTTAGACTTATCGGGCAATGATCTCTAAGAAGTCTGGTTAAGTTCATTAACTTCATCTCCAGAAAGAGTAATTTAGCTTTTAAATTGCACAACCCTCTGTTTAGTTTCTGTGAAGCACCACGTTACATTTCCTCTTTCCCATCCAAGTATACTTAGGGAAGGGGAATTATGATCACTAAGTTATCCCATTGGGGACCGAAGAATCTATCTCTCAATTAGATAAAGTATCTCTAGCAAAGGTCATATTTGGAGTTGACTTCACAATTTTAAATTTCAAAAAAATTAGAAAGTCATATTTTATTTACATAGTCTCTCAGGGATAGCTCAAGCGGTATCTTTCCACTTCTATCCTCCGTCATTCGATTCGATTTTATTTGGTTGTATCTCCTTATAAAAAAAGAAAAAGAAAAAGAAAAATTTACATGATTGAGGCCCGGCCCGAGACAGCCCAAAGGTGCTTACTGTTTGCAGTCTGTGAACCTGTTCATCTTTTAAGAATGGGCTTTGGAATATGAGGGACCCAACTGGGCCAAGATCGTACCGACCAAGAGCTACATGTTGAAGCGGGGTTGCCCTTCAACCGCTGGTCAGCGGGAGGGCATTCAACTTTCTCTTCTCTCTCTGTCTCTCTGTCTCTCTGTCTCTCTCTCCTCATTTTTTCTCTCTCTACCCTAAGCTGAATCCCTTCCCTTTGGCACTTGCTATTCCGAGGTACCTTAACTGAACCCACTGTCCAATTAGAGTTAAAGTTCACTTTGCCCTAAACTTGGCTGGTGTCCTGTTTTCCCAAAACCTAAATCTAGACTCTTCCGTTTTAAGGTTTTCCGATTGGTCTGATGTTTCTGATTTTGTTGCTTCGATGACGATGGTAACCCTCTGCTGTCCGATTCGTGAATCGTGGCTTCGTTTCTCCGATCGATTTTACCATTGGTTTCCTTGCCTCTCCGATCCCGGTAGAAACCATATAACTAATTTTAACATCCCTCTTCCTAATCTTGACTAGTTCGTAGTTTTAATCTATGGGCTTTTGTTTTCAAGCGCGGAGATCTTCATTGGTTTTGAAAGTGGCTTTGGTGGCGCTTCATCTGGTCTATGTGGGTGTTCTCTTTCTCTTTGATAAAGACTTAGTTGATAAAACAACGAAGGAACCTTGGTATCTTGATCCTCTCTTTTCTGATTTTTGCTTGTATGTTTCGTTGGGTGATTTTGGAATTTGGGGTTGTTATTTGTATGGCATTTGTGGAAATTTGTTATGAGTTTAAGTAATGAGGTTGTTGGAGATAAAGCCCTAGACCTTATTTGGGAAGATATGCTTTTGTCTAGTTGATAGAGCTTTATAAGGGTATATTACTTGTATGACTTGTAGATGGAGTCCAAGTTTATTGAGCCCGAGCTTTATTTGTAGTTTCGAACTTTGAAGATTGGTTTGAACTTAAGCTTGTTCAAACCTGAGCTGTGTTTCGAACTCCGAGGCTTCGAACGCTATTTTGTGTTTCGAACTACTCATATGCACAAGATGGAGGAGAGAACAAATGGAACCAAAATAGAACAACTTCGATGTGCTTTCAATTGCTTGATTGAAAATGAGCTACTTAGGTGGGTATTTATGCTAATCTAGACTAGATAAATGCTTAATAAATGAAAACTAAGTGAACACAGAAAACAAGGACATAGGAAAAATGTTATTCCCGCAGGATCCCAATGGGTTTGCCACACATGTTCTGTGTCATTCCTCGTTATCTTTTTCTGTACTGCACGGATTCTAGGGAGACTTGATGCAGTGGAAACTAGGCATCCATATCTTTCCATTGAGATATCACTCATGTTTTCATTGACGCTTGACACTCCTAATTTCGAGCCAAAGTGATGTGATCTGTGTAGTTACTCAGCTGAATCCTGAATTAGGTTTAATTTCCAACATGACTTTGGTAGTTTAGGATCATGAAGATGATTTTAATTTCCTGGTGCTTGACTTATTTCTGCAACTAAAGACTAGGTAGGGCAAAAGTACTAAAGAATCATGATACTATGTTACAAGTTGATGTTGGGTGATTTAGCAAGCATGTTGCCACAGCTGGGTGGGGAAAAGGGGAAGAAAATTGGCTAATTTTCACATCGTTGATGGAACTAAGGTGCAGGACTGTGAACAAACACAGACATGGGAGAACAGTAAGGACACACAAGACAAAGTTCTTAAAAATCTTTACATGATTATAAATTAAAAAGTGTCATATCATTTTGCCGCAGGGACATTTCCATTAGATTGACATGCTTCTTTAAATAAATGTTCACGGAGCACAGAAGAACCTCATTATATGCATCTTTTGAAGTTTTAATGGAGGGAGTATGTCTTATTGTGGCTTGTAGCTGCATTAGTAAGCTTATGCTTCTTATTTGGGAATATTTTCATGAATGCATGACTTTAAAGCCAAAAGTGAAAAAAAAAAAGAGTAGAAGATATGTTGAGATTCTTATTTTGAAATGGGTGTCCAGGATGCAAATTAGCTAGTTTTTTTCTATTCATTATTGCCTTGCAATTTGCAAGTCTCTTCTCTCTATCTCGAACTCACTTTTGATAGTTACCTGGCCTTGTGCTTTCACAGGTACACAGCTATATATTTATTGTTGTTTGTTGCAACATTGGTTCAGTACTTCTTAACTGCTGGTTCTTCTCCTGGGTAATTGTCTACAATGTTTTAAGATTTTTCATAAGCTTGATATTTTGATTAATGAGTTGCTCTTGCAAACAATCAGATTTCTTTTTTCTAAATTGTGTCTTATGTGATTGTTATCTCATGATTCAGTTATGTACTTGATGCAATGAGGGCTGCTAGCTCAGCTTCAACGTCCAAGTAAGTATTACTTTTTGTGTAGTTTATCTAAACAATGAAGTAGGTAATCGAATCCAATAGTTTCTAGCTCAGTGGTTGTTGTTCTCATTTTTCTAGCACATTACTTGTATTTGTTTTATCTCTAATAAGGCAATGATACGTCCTAGCCTTTCGGTATTTTCTTCTGCTTAACCACAAAACTGTAAAGGCAAAAATAAAAAGGCATAATTTATTTTCATCATTTCTTTCGAAATGTTTGTTGATAAGATGCTCATCGTACTTTTAACTTATTTGCTGATGGTTAAGCAAAGACAGCCTGCTGCAAGCAAAAATGGAGGCCTTGTGATTACTATAGATGGAAGCCGAAGGGGAAGCAACCTTTTGGGAAGTAATATATCATCTTGGACAAAGCTAGTGATGGACATGTACCCTTCAGGGTCATCTGTTAGGTAATAATAATAATAGTAATAATAATAATCTTGATCTTGTTGTCTGAATACTAATAATCTGGGTGCAGTTATTTATTATTTATTATTTATTTATTTTTATGACAATTTAGGTGCACACTCATACACAAATATGGTTATTGATTGTGCTTATCACATTTCATGCTTTGTTATTTTCTTCTTGTTTAGGTTGTCAAAGGCCATATTTTTTTTTTAAAACCTTATCATGTAGATGGACATGTTGAAAAGAAAAAAAGGGAATTATTGTCAGCCTTGGTATTGCTATTTATTTATTTATTTTTGCTAATAAACACGGTTAGGCACATGTTCATGTGATGGCTGAGATCTTAACTGCCATGCCGTCCTGAACTTGAAGTCCTCTGGATTAATCACTTTATCTTACCATATTGGTAAAAAATTTCTGACCCATCTATTTCTTCAATCATTGGATAACCTCATGTGAAAAACTTTCCATAGTTTAGGAGCAGTATATGTTTCTGACCACATTCTGCTTTTCTTTCGCAGGACTTGGACGTGCACATACTGCAATGTTTTACAGGTAATAATCCTAATGTAAATTATGGTTTCTTAAGGACCTGTGAATTTTTGAATTATATCTATGTGCAATTATAGTGCCTCAACCTGCCATTGTATATGATATTTGTCCATAGATTGTTTATGTGGGATCAAATCAACCCAAGCATATATCCTTTCGCCCCTAACCTCACCCTGCCCATAAGAGAAAAAAATAATTAAAAAAAATGAAGTTGGTATCTTTTTCTTAGACCTCCTCTTTAATGGTGAGCATGCAGCTTCATGTATACTCAGGAAGCCTTTCTTAAAAAGGCTAGAAAAGCAAATGTTTGCCTAGTGAACATATATGGTATGTGCTAAGAGTTTAATAGGATCTAGCTCTGGAAACCTTGGCTTGAGGAATTCACATTTTAACAGCTCTCTCCACCTTGTTTAGATTTTAGGCCACATCAACCACATATTTTCTTTTCCCTGTATTAACATTCTATCCTTCAGTGAATCTAAAAGTCATTTATCGACTTTTCTTTATTTTTTAGTTAAATATTCCGTTCATTCTATCAAGGAGAAAAATCTTTCTCTCAGTTACCCTGCAGACGCATGCGTTTCTTTGATCCTGAACTGATTATTAATGTTGACATTTACAATTATTGCAGCCTCCACGAGCAAAGCATTGCCATGATTGTGATAAATGTGTGCTTCAATTTGATCATCACTGTGTCTGGCTTGGGACATGCATTGGGCAGGGTAATCATTCTCGATTTTGGTGAGTTTACAGTCTTCTCATTCAATAGTAGATTTTTGTATTTAAATGTTGAAGAATCTCATTTGGTGTAGACTTATATTAGACTCCGAATGTAGCCTATTGGAGAACTGGTGGTTAAATTCTAATCAAACATGTGCTATGTGTAGCCTGGGGCAATGATGCTTATACCTTGTATCATGGGACAAACATTTGTTTTCTTGGTTATCTATGGATCATATGACCAAATAACAAGCACTATGAAATATCCAGCCAGACAGAAAAAAGAAAACTCAATACTTGTTGCAGATGATTACATGACTCCATTACAACTGGTGGATTTTTTATGTTTGGGGTTCCATCTGTCTTTAATGCCATTTAAATGCCCATATACCATACATCTTGACCTCAATTCAGAATGAAAGTCCTTGTATATTTCCTTGATCCGAATTTACTTGACAGGTGGTACATTTGTGAGGAGACAGCTCTATGCATTTGGACAGGCATCTTGTACATTACATACCTGACGGCTAACATGTCAAAGGCTTGGTAATTAAACGATTCATTGTCTTTTATCTCTTGAAGAGAATGTCAATTTTCCAAATTCACTGCAGTTGAAATGGAATGCCAGGCAGCATGAGAGAGAGGAACGGATGTTCTATTTTACAACAATGTCTTAATTGATTATCTAAAAGCACTCTAATGCTACGTTACTTAACAATGGCTGACTTTGGGTTGAACTAATTTTCAGGTGGATTGATGTGGTAATGATATTGCTATTGGTTATCTTGACAATTTCCCTGATTTTCCTGATCTTGCTTCTTCTTTTCCACAGGTAGGTTTCTCATTTTCCATCTCTGTTAGCAAATTTCATTTTTCTTTTTTTTCCTTGGATTGCTTTTTTAAAACCAAATAATGTGGTCAGCAACTTTGCAATCATTCATGATGTTGCTTCATATGGTCCTTCCATATGTCTGATATTGTGATTAATTTTGTATTGGTACCATACCAACACTTATGTTCACAAATTATATATTGTCTTTCTCTTTTCTGATATAATAGGAGGGAAGATAGTTATGAATTAAGATTACAGGACTAATTTCATAATATTTTCACAAACAACTGGTTTCTTCTTAATGTAAGTTGAAGAGAAACAACAGATGATTAATACATTTCCATTTGATCTGTGCTTGAGAAATGGACACTACTTTTCTGCCTTAAAAGCTTCAGTACCTTTTCTTTCATAAGATGTCAAACCATTTTCTCTTGGCTCAATATCCTTCTTTGGACAAGGAGACAGAGATGTGGATGTGAAATGGACTTCCAGATTTTGAGTTGGAGTTACATAATTCTTTTATCTGCTTTTCTCTTGAACTTTTGAAATACTAGTGATTCAAATCATTTCAAATTCTGGGGGATGAAAATGCTCCATTTGCTGATATTCTGTTTGATTAATGAGCATCACCAAACATGTTCTAAGGGTGAGAGTGTGTTTGTGACAGCTACCTTATTCTTACAAATCAGACTACATATGAACTTGTAAGAAGGCGACGCATCCCATATCTAAGGTCAGTCATGCAATTCTAATTTTGCTTGCTTACCGAGTTAAAGATTTGCATCTCACTTGATCAACTGCTTACTGCTATCAATGTTGCTTCATTTTTTTGCATTCAGTTTTGCCTGCTATCTTGGAAGTTGATAACAATCATGGTTGACCATGCTACAAAGTCAAATACTGTTTCTCCCACACCTAAGTGTCTGGGCAAGGTTTTAACGCATTTGTCGCGATTGATGTTTGATACCAAACTTGTTCTTGCTTGCCATCCAAAGATATTTTCATATCTAGGCTGGTTTTTTATATCTCAACTATCATGACGATTAGTACTAGAATGGCAGCATAAAATATGATTGTGATGATAGAGCATCAACTTTTGTGCCACCCGTGGTACTGGTTATTAATACTTTTGTTGATCTGCAGAGAGATTCCTGAAAGAGTGCACCCATTTAGCAAAGGCATTTGCAGAAATTTGTACAACTTTTGCTGTGCTGGAAGCAGCATCTATGCCATGGAGCCACTGCCCTCAGCTCAAGAGCTCGAGGCAAAGTCAAGACCTTATACGTGTTTGGACATTTTATCCTGCCGATGTTGTTGACAATAAGCTAAATTTATTTTTCTTTAACCTTGCTGAAAATCACCAAGCCCATTTTTTATGCTTGTCCATGTATCCATGGGCGCAGGACTTGGCTTTGTGGAGTTCCTCTCTTGTCATTGAGTTCATCTCTGTAAACAGTCTGTGATTCTATTCGTGAGTATGGAACTCCATTTTTTATTTTTTTTGGTTGCTGCTGGTATTCACTACTCACTGGAATCCTATAATTTTTTCGTACCTAATGTTATGTTCATCAAAAAACCTAAGCAAGATTTTTTTAATTCTTGTAGCTCTGAACGGCTCAGCTTAAATTTGCTGGTAGGGAAAACTTGTTGGTTTCTTACACCATTCTGCCTATTTTGATATGGCCGGTTACATCTTTTCATAATAACTTTGTTTCGTTTCAATCCCCTGCCTCACTTTTTAGGATTGAGCAATTGCTATACATGGTTTATTGTAAGGTATGTCCTACAAAGAACATGGTAATATCATGGAAGTACAATCACTCTGGTAACATCAGAAATGCCCCCTCCCTCATAATGATAATAAGAAGAACCAAAAGAAAGATCAAGACCAAACTTCTTTAGGTGTTAGTGTGGAAATAGACAGCCATCTGAAGTTAACTCCCTGGAAGGTACGAGGAACATTAGAACCAAAAGCACATCCCTAATGTACTGATGAAGGTTTCAAAGAGATAGGATTTCACAGTTTCTCAGCGAAGAAAAAATTTATTTTGTTCCACTTCCTTTAGCAACAGATGCTGGTAAATTAGGTCAACTGGGTCATGATCAAATATGGGAACTAGTTTAGAAGAATCTAATATGACTGATGAAGTAAATTGCATGGTCGTATTGATTGTGTTTCTTCAAGTTATTCATAACATAAACTACATAAGCCCACGAAAAATGCTCCTTTAGTAACTTGTTTGTGACATTTAAATTGTAACCCGTCAGTTAACCAATTTTTGAAAGGGAGGTATCTAAAGCCTCAAATCTTCCAGTAGCATGACAGCAACTGCATGGTTCGCTAACCATGTATGTCACACTAGGCCGAACCTGTCCAAATTATGGCAGCAATTTGTCAGATAAGCCAAATGATAGCCATACTAAATTGTCCTCTGTTAAAAGTGCAGATATTGTACGTTGTTCAGATAATTTATGTGCATATAACTTTACTTCAAGTGCAATTTTTTTGCAGGTCGTTGATGTCAATGGGTTAGCAACTCATTTTTCTTTGATTTAGCTGAAAGTGGCCATATAACCATGAGCTGACATAGTCTGAAGGACTGAAAATAATGGATAAGAGCCGTTGATTTTTCAAGTGATGTAGGGCTTTCCTGGAATGCACGGCATGATGAAGATCCTATTTTGTCCAGCAAGTTACTAGGGCTTACCTTTTCTACCTCGTGCCGTCTTTGTTTTGGGGTCACATGGACTAGCATTAATGCAGCAACTGACTTCTTCAGCTCAGGGACTGAGATGCTAAAACAATGACTCTGGTCCAGCTGGTGAGCACGCACATAACAGCAAATTGAGCACAGAGTGAACAGGCTACCGATGTTAGGAACCCTTTTGCCATCAAGAAGTTCAATATCACCCAATAACTCACAGAATGGCACAATAACTTCAATATCACCCAATAACCATCATACAATAAACACATCCAAAATGATGAACTTTTATTATAATATTTCCTAAAAATAAAGCCAATCTGAAATTAAATTGAACATTGAGGATGATGATATTTCTGGTTTACAGGAAACTTAATTCGATAGCAGTATCCATTCCACACACATGTAGAGTAACAAAATTCGACATATAGGTCATACTAAGAAAGTAAAATCATTAGCTTTATGACTTGTGATACTTGAGAGCATCAAAACGAGCAGCAAGTGCATCGTAATCCGGCAATTTAGGATGAACACGAGCTGCGGGTTCCTGTTTATGTGAACCTGCGGCTCCTGCTTGAATCCAATTGAATGGAAGATCAGAATTGGATGGAAGCACTGCTGGCGGAAGCCTCTCAGGTGGTTGATTAACACCATTATAAGAGGGCTTCTCTATCTCAATTTTCTCTTCGGATTCTGATTCATCAAATTTAATATCTGAATGTGCTGAGGGGGCATTGTAGCTGTGCCTTCTGTTAACTTTTCTTCCTTCCGTAACAGTTGAGCCAGATTCTTCATTATGATAATGAGATTGATCAAAGCTCTGTGATACATGAGTCCTTTCAATAGCATCAGATTGCTGCTGACCCACCTTGAAGAAGTTCATAGAAGGATTGTTTGATGTGGAGCTGAAAGCGCCACAGCCAGATGAACGTTCAAACCCAGGCTTAGCACCAGAGGGGCAGCAGAAAGCATTGGAACCACAGCCCATGCCAGATATCTGCAAAACTTGATTAGAATTACAATTGGCAAGAAAGGCAGCAGCTTGTGCAGCGGCAATTGCTTTCTTTGCAGATTCAGCAGCTGCTTCAGCAGCTGATGTGCTGTCTCTAAATTGCATGGGTTCTGTTTCCTTGCCAGCTGATAACCTGTGTAAAACGCAATGATAAGAATGTAACAAGTGAAACAACAGTAGTTCATCTATGCTCTGGCATTCAATGTGACGGAAGAGCTCTACCTTGCAACTGGTTCATTCCACTCAACAGTTTTGCTCTGCATGGGCTTCACCGGTATGCTGGAAGCACTAACAAATGTGCGTGGTCCTTCCTGACCAATGAGATAACATAATTAATAAATTGGAAAAAATTACAAAAGTACGAATACAGCATCAGAAAATGAGGATCCCAGATCTCTAACAAGACCGTGGGTGAATTCTTACTATAAGATCTTCTGATGGCTTGAGAAGCTCCTTCTCGGATTCTGCTGTATCCCAGTCTATTTGGTACTCCTTGGCTATTTCCTTCATGATTTTCAACTTTACTTCACCAGTAGGGGTTCTAACAGAGAGTTTGTCAATCAGCTAGAAGAAAGAAAAACTCATCAGCATATTAGAGCAGCTAAAACATCAGATGAGTATCTGTGGTACAAAAGTTTAACAATTGAAAGCCTATACATCAAGTACAATTCATGATATTGCAAATCCCAGTCATGACCTCTCACTTGGAATTCAATTAGACAGTACTTACCATGCGATTGACACCGCAGTTTGATCGTAAATCAGTTGCACAGGACACAAAATCTTTCCCATATTTTTTCTCAAATACATTCCTTAATGACAGAAGCTCTGGAATTTCCGAGCACCTTGGAGCAGCAAATATTACACTACAGATCCCTTCTTTAAGATCTGCCGGGCATTCCCTGGTATATGATGGATGTGACATATGTGGAAAATCAGATATTCATGAGATATATTGCACTTGAGAGACTGAATATATGAGCCATCACCTTTGCTTTGCAATAATTTGAAGTCTTGCAACTATTAGCTCACAGAAGAGCTCAATTATCTCATTTGCAGCCAGAATATTCTGCTCTCTTATAACATGTTCAACCTACAAAGATGTTCCCATCAACATCATTAGTTAACAATCCTGCCAAAATTTGGCACATAATTTTTTGGCACTGAAACTTTGGAATTTTGTTCGTTAGAAAAACCCTAACAACATAGTTAATTTTGTGACCATCTGATTTTCCAGGTGAAATGTTGGTGCAATGCTTAGCACAGAAATGCCACTCCCTGTAATTGCAGTGAAGCAGAGCCCTACTTTTTGAAGTAGAATGCAGTAAATTTGGAAAAAGTTTGAAGTGAGGAACAATGAGACAGGGTCCAAGTGTTTGTGGATCAACCAAAAGAATAATGCATAATTTGTGAGGAAAAGTGTGGTATGAAATCTGATGCAATAAAGACAATTGCAAGGGCTACAAACATGCACTTACGAAGTGAGGAAGAAGGCAATGGTGTAGTTAAAATCTGAGAAAATAGAAAATAGTAATTTTCTTGATCAAAAGGGTGCTCTTTCGGGGTTCTAAGATTATCATGGTCTTCTTGTGTTTCAGAGAGATTGTACAGGTTTTTTGAATGGATAGAAACTCCAGGTTGTTTGAACTTTATACAAATTCTCTCTCAAATCCACCTAGGCAAGTTTTCCCACCACCCAGGACATAAGCCATGGTTCCACCTTACTTTAAGGCACTCAAGAAATTTCTTTTCTTGTGTGTCACAAAGGCCTCTACTTATATGCAAATTCTACAAGATCGCAGTGACCTTTTATCGCATCCCAGCTACACATCAGCTTAATGATCATCCCATCATAACACAGCCAATACACACGAATATAACTGCCTAAGTAAATTACCACGACTTAAGAGAGGGAGCATGACCTAATCTCTTCTCTCTAGCAAGTTTTACCTCCTCAGAATTGTCTTGATCATAGAAACAAATAAATCCCACAATCAGGACAACTTCATCACTGACTAATGGCCAGAGGGTGATCAACATTGTAATTGCCTTTTTTCTTTATTGAGATAGATATACCAATGTAACCATACTCCCTTTTCTCCTTTTTAACGCTAGATGTGGACCAGCTACTCCCAAAACCTTTTGTCAAATTTACCTCCCCAATCATCAGACTTGAGGTATCTATCCAAACTCATTATTGGATTCTTTGTGGATGTTATGTGACATCAATGCCTCTTGCCTTTGTTCCAAACTTATTATCTATTTCCTATAACATAACATAATTCCTAAATTTTCACAAGAATTTTCCATCAACTCCACGTAGTTGATCTCAAATTCCATTGCATACATGTTCTGTAGTCCATCTTCATTTGAAGCATTTTCCACATGGAGTTTTACCATCTTCCTTTGTAATGCTGGAGTTGAATATTTAATATCAGGTAACTTGATTCCTACTTTAAAAGCTGGCTATCTTCGAAGATTGAAATTTCCCAAAACTAACATACGACACCTTGAAGGTAGAGTTAGTGGATGCAGGACTTAATATTTGAAATAGGTTTAGGTAGTAACTTTACACCATTCATCAAATCAGTAACCAAGTAGCGATGATTCCTAAAAGCCAATCAACATGACAACCCCAGAAAAACCATAAAGTGCTCCCACAGTAAGTTTACCAAGGATTCAAGTAAGCTGCCCAGTAAATTAAATCTGATAAGAAAAAGTACCTAATTAGGGCTTACTTGAAGTTTCAGAGAGCCAAGATCAGATTTCAGACCCAAATAAAGAAACCCACTTGTTTTTTTTTTTTTTTTTGGGAAGGATCAAACATCGCAGTGAAGTGAAGACATAAGCAAATCGAGGGCCAGATTACCCGAATGCGAGCAGTGGCGTCTTGACCAGACTGAAGAAGCAAAGCAAGGTCACGCCTCATTTGCTTCACTACCACCTCTCTCTTGTTCCTCAGTAGCTTTATCCTCGCCGTCGCCATCTTCGCCATTGTTTTGCTGTTTCAGAACAAACCCAATGAATAAGTTTTGGAAAAAGTATAGAAAAACTAGGGTTTTCAGTAGCAAATTAGGTTATAAGTTGAACCATTTGGAGGAGTTGAAGCCTCTGCGGAAAATAGAAAGTCCGAACTTCATCGCTCTCTTACACTGACTCTTAGCTGTGAAGGTTACAATGCGGACGCTCATTCTACGATGAGAGAGAGAGGAGTTGAAGGGCCTGATGGGGATGATTGTCCTTGAGAGAGAGAGAGAGAGAGAGAGAGAGAGAGAGAGAGGGTTTTAGGATCCTTGATTGTTGTGTAACGGTCTTCTGAGTTGGAAAGATGGTGCGATTCTACTGGGAAACGAGAAGGGCGGTGGGACCCATTTCAGCTCCGACGTTCCATGCCACCAGGGAAGGCCTATTATAGCCGTTATCTGAAGACACGTGTGAGATGGATATCGGATAATTGAAGGGATATCTTTTTATTATTATTATATATTTCAGATCTCCCCAAATGTGAATGGGAGAAAGAAATTCAAAAACTAAAAAAATCATCTTTAGTAAAATAAACTCATTGGGGGGGGGGGGGGCGGGGGGAGGGGATAAATTCACATCTAATTCTGTTGTTATCTCAAAATTATCACTTTATTTTTCTGTATTTGTAATTTTATCCTCTTTATTTCTTTTCTATATTCTTGTGGTTGTGGTTTTATCAAAAAGAATTTATATGCAGAAAATGTTTACAATATATATATATATATATATATATATATATTACCATTTGAAACATAATTAGGATAGTGAAATGAAGATGAAAAGAGTGCATCTGAAGAGGAAGTAAATTGATGATGGGAAGATAGGCGCATAGCCTTTCCTCCTGTTGCTTCCCTTCCCCCGGGAACGCTCTCTCCCTCCTCTTCTACTTCTACTCCAACGCCAAACTCATCTTTACAAATCTGAAAGTTTTCTTAGAAGATTATCTTTAATAATAATAAAATTTACATGCCTTATCCACCCATAATTTCATTTTTATATATATATATATTTTTTTCTCCCAAATTATCTTTTTACAAAATTTTTATAATTTACCCATTCCTATTAAGAAAAATTCACCTTTTTTTTTCTTTGTGCAACCTAAGTTAATACTAATTAATACAGAGAAGGTATCTCAATTATTATGCTAATGCAGAAAATTAAAGGGAAACTTTATTAATAAAAAAAAAAAAATTATGAATTTGTCTTTATTTAACATTAACACGTAGTATTAGATGACATTCGTTCCACAACTCTCACAATCAAGTTTTGCTTTGTCAACGATCTAGTGCTAAAGCCCCGTGACTTCGGGAAGCGCCCACGGTGGAATTTAGTGGAACGCGCTGGCAGCACAATGATGCGTTCTCTCGATGAGTGCTGCTTGTTGCATCGTGAAAGGATGCAACACACAACCACATGCACGCCACGCACAATCTCCCAAGAAAGCAAAGCACCCAACACAAATTATATTAGATTAGTGAAACTTGAAATGCCAATGCATGTGAGTGAAATAGAATAATTGACCAAGTCTCAGACTAACTAATCCAAAAGAGATTGTTTCACTTTCACATGACATAATAATTACAATCTTAATCTTCCAGATCAAGTAATCTTAATATCACCCCACCCTCTTGTATTGGTTAATAATATACCAACACAAATAAATTTATTAGAAGAATTAAGGTTGGTTGCCTAGAAGATTTTTTGATATTGAAATATACTCATCAATGGATTGAGATAGGTTTTGAAACTCCAATTTGCAAATGAAAGTATAAAAACCCAAATTACATAATCTCTTTATATATAATTTTTCGTTTTACATGAACTACACATTTATA
Source organism: Dillenia suffruticosa (assembly GCA_033439265.1). NCBI lineage: Eukaryota > Viridiplantae > Streptophyta > Magnoliopsida > Dilleniales > Dilleniaceae > Dillenia > Dillenia suffruticosa. Next base: position 321,710 of record JAVTVX010000012.1, on the reverse strand, counting down.
ATATACGCATGTATAATTCTATACAAATCCTCTAAAATGCGGATACATCATTATGAAACAAATTGGAAAATAAAGTTTTAGAAATCAACAATCACCTCAGTGAAAGTATGTTTAAGAAAAAAACTCTGGCACGCATTAAGTGTCTCAGCAATCTCTCTAATCCATCTTCAAGGCCTTGAAATCTGGCCTCTAGGGTTTCCAACCTCTTCTGCGCCCGATCAATCATTTCTAGCTTGAGATCTTTGCTTGAACTTTGCGATCCCAATAGATTTGCAAGCACAAAATACAACCCTTCCAACTCCTTCACGTTGTCTTGTGTACCCTCACATGCTACAACACCTTTATGCACCAGTTTTGCTACCAAAAACCATTTGCTAAGCCTTTGGTTAGAAGCTGGCATGGATAGCCAAATCAAGAGGGACTTTAAGACTGAAATTGTGACAAAACTTGACTCTCTAAGTACCCTCACCACGGCTAATAAGTGATTGTCCAACTCCAAAAGGGAAGCTCCCCAATTCTTGTTCTCACTCTGCTTCAACTCCGCAAGACACTTTGTGAGATCCTTCTTTACTTTCTTTGTAGCGGACACGTAAGCATTGACACTTTTCTCAATGCCCAAATCTCCTCCAACCCTGCTTCTCCTAAGAACGTACCGAAGTTTCACAACATCACCTTTCATGAGAAAAATGACATCCCTTATTCTGCTACATGTATCCAAATGACTTATTGATTCATCTAAAAAGTCATTGATCCATTTATCATGTTCATGCCGCGAAATGGCTTGTTGGGTCAATTGTAGATTTAGAATCTCTTCAATACTTAGGTACAACTCTTCAAGATCATGAATGCTCGAGAGAATTTTCTCTGCATGTGACGACGTTGTTGATGTCTCCAAGGACTTGATCTTGTTGAGCATTTCCTCAATTTTTACGGTGCTTGGATGCAATCTTGCTGGCAAGCTAATGGATCTAAGATGGTGGCGCGTGTTCCGCTTTGGAGAGAAACTAGCCATGGTAGCCTTTTTCATTGCAGAGAGGCTCATTGTTTGGAGATGGTGTTGAATGTGTAATGCTCTCTAGATTTATAATCTAGATTAAGAAAGAGAAAAGGTGTTAAGGGAACAAGAGGAATCTTAGAGTCTATCGTCAATGTGAAGAGCATGTGAAGCCAGAGGGGACTTTTCCATAGACAATGCTAATGTTGTCACAACTTCTACCAACATAAATGTACACATTAAATCTTAAACTAACCATATGGTTGTGGAATGGGGGCATGGAGTATCCTTAGATAAATCTAGATTCATCTCCCCAATTTCGGAGATTGTCCCACAAAACACCACACTTATCCAAGGTTCAAGCCACGAAAAAGTCGGTTACTATATAATATAAATAGAATGAGTCACCCAACAAAACCCTAATTTTCTATGCGAAGTTTGTAGAGATGGAGATCTGGAGAGATCAAGAAAATGTATTTTGAAATGGGGTTTGGAAGATGGAGTGATTAAAGAAAAGGGGGTGAAGATATTATATGCAGAGGATGTGCACGAGTGGCATCCTTAGTTCAGTCTCCTTTAGGACTTGCAAAACATTAAACAGGGATCAAGAAATAAATAAAAGGTTCAAACCTGATTAATAATTTGTAATCGTAATACACGTAGGTGTATGCTGCCCCACGTGCAATGGATTTTGTGCTAAAGTATTGACTTTTATTTTTCTTCTAATCTCCTCAAAAATCTTATACCCACGAGGGCGCTTTCGATTGGATTGCTTTCTTTTTTTATAAGAGTAACAATCTTCATTTACAGCATTCCTAGGCGGAGGAGACCATCGTTGTTACTTTTTTTTTTTTTTTTTTGAGTAAAACTATAAAAACCTTCTTGAATTATGAAATTTTGTATTTTTAATTGGCTTAGCAGCCGCCGCTGGGTGTTGCGAGGTGAATCCCATCACAATTCTGTTAAAATGTCAAGAAGAAAAACATTTATCAATTATAATTTGAATACACTTCAATAATTAGATAAGAATACTAAATTTCATGTTCATGTCATTTTTCATGAGTTTTTGTCCTCCATTAATTAAAATTGTCATGTAAGGTTATAATAAAAACTGAAGTGACCAAAAAAAAATATCTGTGTTCTATTTACTCACAAATCAATATTTTTGAATTCTCCAAATAAAGCTTCTTGTCTGTCAAATAAAAGTCACTTATGTCAGCTCAGTAAGCTGCTTGTAGCATGCATCCGTATTTCTCAAGAAAATGCCACTTACGTAGTTTATTATGGCCTTAAAAAGGACCTCTGCAGCATTATTCATCAGTTGCTTGAATTTTATTATTATTATTTATTTTTATTTTTTTTTTGGGTACAGTCGGTTGCTTGATGATAGAGTATCACCTAGGTTTTTTTCCGCGGCGAGAGGAAGTGTTGGTTGAGATAAAAAAAAAAATTATATATATATAATTTATTTCCTTAATAATTATAACTCCTGTTTTTTAATTATAATCCTGGTTACATATTGTATTTTATTCTCTTGATATAAATTTATAATATCATTTTTTTTTCTTTTTCTGAAGAAAATAGTAATAGGAAAAAACAAGAAGTAGCCTGTGCGGATCGGTAGTAAATTGGGCCATCAACACTTGTTGATATAGGTGAAATGGATACTTTCGTCCCTTAATGAGGTCAGGAGTTCAACTCTTCCTGTACACGGAAAAAATAATGTTAGAAAACTCATTCTCACAAAGTAGGCCCTGTAATTGTCGATTCAGGTTAATCGAGATGAAACTTCAGATAATGAGTGAACTTCAGATAATGAGTGATGGTTAAACTATGATACCAAAAAAAAAAAAAAAAAAGGTAAGTTGGGCCAAAAATTTTTATCTGGACCCTATCTCTCGCCCTCCAAGAAAATGGGCTAGCCCATGATTTTTGAGTCCAAAATGCACGAGGAAAAGAAACAATTCACCTGCCTAATTTTTTCTAGCAAGACCATATGGCAAATATACATTTAAATAGTTTCTTCTTTTATTAAGTAGATAACATGGGATCACTGATATGTTGTGTGTGTGTGTGAGAGAGAGAGAGAGAGAGAGTTGCCAAAAGAAATCCAATTTCAGTTCAACCATTCTTTCTTTTTTTGGGTCGAACAATTTTCGATAACTAATTTATTGATTTTAAGAGCAAATTGTTGAGACATCTAAGTTGTTGCAGTGATTTGGCCCATCCACCTGTAGTCTTAGGATGAACGGAACAGAGGAGTTCTCATGCAAAGGGGGCAAATTTAGCAGGGATGTAATGCAGGTGAAAATTGGAAGACACCATAAATGACTACTTAGATTTCCAATGGACAGAGCAAAGGCATGAAATATGGGACCCCTTTGTTTTATTATTAACTAAATCCATCATGGAACTACTTGCAGGCTCAAATTCCCATCTATTCATGATTCTTTCCTGGAACAAAAATCTGATCCTCGGAACAAGAAATAAGGTACGTTGTCAATAATTGCAGGAACAACAACAATGAGATGTCGCCAAAGTTAGACGCCCTAGACCAAGTTTCTTCTCCTTCTTCTTTCAGTGGTTTCCGGAAGTTGGGAAGTTCCCACGATTCCTTCTCCTTAAACTAGGGTTTGCACTTTGCGGTTCCCGCCTGCCAACAGGAAGCAATAGGTCGGGCACACATTGGGCCTGGCCTTGCATACCATATGTGTTTCATCCATTTTTTAAATTATTATTATTATTATAATATAAATAACTACATTAAAATTTTATGTTATCTTTTTTATACATAATATTCTACTATCTTTTAGATTTTTCTCTCAATTCTTGAAAGTAAGAAACGGGAATATTTGCAAAAAACACTGAAAACAGAAATTTAAGGAAAAAATAATTAAAAGAAATTATTGGTGGTTATGAAAAGGTTGTTGGGTGGTTTTTGGATAATATAGTTTGGTGCAGAAGGGCAGGAGGGTATCCGTGGTGATGAAGAAAATCTACGACAAATCTCAATAAGACATACTCTACATACTACCAGAAAAAAGACTTTCAGTGACGAAAAAATCCGTCGCTAAAAATCCATTTTTTGTCGATAAAAAGGATATCAGCAATGAATTTTTTCTATTTTTTTCGTTGTTGATTTAAAAAAAGAAAAAAAAATTGAAAAAAAAATCAAAAAACATAAACTCACACAAAGCATCTTTTATTCTTTCAGAATTCCCTCCATATACAACCGTGACCTTCGAACCCGCGACCTAGGGAAATGATCACTACGCCTCCACCACTGGACCAAGCAAAAATCTTGATCTTGTTTATTTTTTTTTTAACTTATTATTTATCTCATATTTTTTAATAATAAAAAATAATAAAAAATAATAATTTATTATAAAATAATAAAATTATTTTATTTTAAGCTAAAATAAAATAATAAAATAATATTATTCTTCTACAAAATAAAATAAAAAAATAAAAAGAATTATTAATTAAAGAAAAATTAAAATTAAAAAAAAAATTAAAAAAATCCGTCGGTAATCTGTCGCTAAATTTTCCGTCGGTAATCCGTCACTAATTTTTCCGTCGATTATCCGTCGGTAATTCGTCGCTGATAAGTTTATAATTTTTTTTTTTTTTTTTTATTGTTGACCACTACAGAGACGTCACAAATCGCTTGGTATTTTGTCTAACGGTATTCCGTCGGAAATCTGTCGTTATTAGCAAAGGAATTTTTTCCGCCGGTAATTTTTCGTCACTGAAGGTCTATTTTCTAGTAGTGACAGAAATTAGATTTTTGTAGATCAAAGCCATTGTTAGAATAATTTAAAATTTATGATATGGAGAAATAAAGAGTAACATGAGTGAATTTCAAAGAGCCATAAAGTGATTTCCAAAAATTCATGTAAAGTTTTTCAATGTGTCTCTTAACATATTAATAAACTCTATAATAAGGTATTAGTTCTATATATAGGTGGTCATATTATGTATTCAAATAAGAGTAAAAAGTCACTCTAATAAGAGTGGAGAGTCACTCTAAAAAAGAGTGAAAATTTTATGTAGTGCTATTCATGATTATTTTTAAAATCTCCTTCTTCCTAGTATAATCTTAAATATTTGTTTGAAAAATCCTCTTTTTCATTATTTGCTCTTCTTCTCCTTCCAACAAAGTGGTTTGAGAGCCACTCCAACAAAGTGTATCAGAGCAAGATTGAGGTTGTGTTTAGGTTGCTGTCTCCTAGGATCAAAGAAGAAAAAGTTATGTATATGTGTTAGCATCTCTGGATTTTTAAAAGAAATACAAAAAATCCGTTGATAAATCTCCAGATTTGAAGAAAAGAGAATCTGTTAAGAAATTATAAGTCGTGAGAAAGATTTCACAAAGAAAAAGTTTTGAAAAATGGAGAATAAAGAATCTACTGTCGTCGTGACTATATAATTTAAAACAATATTTAAGATGTTACTTGAAAAGTTAAATTGTATATATGTGCAAAGTTTGGTTCACATCATTTACCAGATTTTATTATAAATGTGATATTTGAAGACAAATATGGAAGATATGAACAATATAGAGTCAAAACATATGCAAAGAAATATATTGAAAATGAAGCGACTTTACCAAATATTTGAAATGATTTTACAATATTGTCATTAAAAATGTGAGTGAAAGAAAATTATATAAAGTCATGGAAGAATTGCAAAAATTAAAGATGAAGATCGAAGAAAAAAGAATCTGAAGAGACTATAAGTAAGGAAAATGTATCGGTGATTCACGGTAAAATATAAATTCTAAATTAAGAGATGAATGTTGAAATAATTTAAAATTTATGACATGGAAAAAATAAAGAATCATTTAAGTAAATTTCAAAAAATCATAAAGTGATTTTCAAAGAGTCATGTGAGATTTTTCGATATATTTCTTAACATATTAATAAATTTTAGAATAATATATTGGTTTTATATAGGTGGCATGTTATGTATTCAAATAAGAATTGAGAGTTACTCTAATAAGAGTTGAGAGTCACTCTAAAAAAGAATAAAAGTTTTAAGTGGTATTTATTCATGATTATTTTTTAAGATCTCCATTTTTCTAATATAAACTTAAGTATTTGTTTGAAAAAATCCTCTTTTTTATTACCTGCTCTTTTTCTCCTTCCAACATAGAAATATCAGAGCCGGTCCAACAGTAATCATGTTTCCTGTTACCTCTTCATCCACACCTCCGGACTTGGTGTCTTCATATTTATTTCAGACAATGGATTTTGAGATCAGTCGGAACCTAAGGTTGTTCTTTACGAATGATCTTATTTTCTTTGCCCAAGCAGATGCAGGTTACTTCTTTGTCTTTGGCTAAAAAAATAATTTGCGAAAATTCCAAATCCATTTTTTCTACGAATGTAAAATGCGTGTACCAAGAGCATTGTTGTTGCCTCAGGCATTGCTTTCACGTCCGACTTGGAAAAATCTTGAAGTCCTTATGTAACATGTCCAAATCCCTTGAGACAATTCGAATACTTGTCAATATTGCCATTAGTGATGATTGTTATTACGCCTTCTAAGTATGACTATGAGGGCCTCGTCTTATGATGTCTTTGAAATGATATGGGTGTCTAGTTTTCAATATATTAATTCTCATCAGAATTTTAGTAAAACATAATAGATTATGAAAATATATACATATATATATATACATATATATATAATGTTCACATCCATCAAAAAATATCTAGATTTCGATTATTTTCATTTTTTATATCACTTTACATATGGTTTTCATGAAAGGAAAAAAAAAAAGGTGAAGAAAATATTCTGAAAACTAAGGAAAGTAATTGATTTAATCTCATAATATAGTGTATACACTTGCATTTTGTACAAAACTAGCATGGAATATCTCCAATTTTGTTCGAGATATAGAAGGTGTCCCGTGGAAAAACTAGTTGGTGAGGATGTTGAGAAGAGAGACTCTATTTTGAACCAAACATCTTCGCATACTATCCAATCCAACTTGAAGCCCTTCAATGCTCATCTCAAGAGCCTGTAACTTTATCTTAGCTACTTGTGTATCAACTTCACCACCATTGATGCCTTGAAATTGCTCTAGTAGTGAACAAAGAGCAGCATGTGCCCTCTCAACTTCATTGGCATTATTCCTTTGATCATTCTCAAGAGGAAATGAAGCTGTATGTATCAGTTTTGAAATCAATGGCCAGCCACCCAGCTTTACCTTCTTCTCGGGCACTGTCAAGGATAGCACTAGAGATCGAAAAATAGAGATGGTGATCATTTTTACTTCTCGAAGCACTTTGACCACCATTAACATATCATGATCATCAAAGTCTAAGAGAGCTGGTGAAGATTGCATTTTCCTTTCCATATGTTTCAGGGGTCTAAGGCATTTGGAGAAATCTTTCTTCATTTTCTTTTTGAAGCAAAGATAGGCACTAACTTTGCTCTCAATTCTCGGATATTGACCTCTTCTCAAGGCCAATTGAACATCTTGTACGTACTCTTTCAACTTTGACAGCAAGTCCCTTGCAGCATCGCATGTGTCCAAGAAAGCAACCGATGCATCAAGAGCCTCATCTACGAGCTTTTCACGTTGCTGGCAAAGAGCTTGTTGGTTTGAAGGTGAGTTAAAGAAGCCTTCAATGCAATTGTATAACTCTGCAAGCTGAACCAAGCCATCCTTAGTGGTCTCAACTTGTACGGGAGCTAAGAGAAATGACTTCTCGCAGGCCTTTACCTTGTTTAACTTAGCTTCAATCTTATGAGAATTAGGATGCAACCTAGATGGTAAGCTTATAGATCTTAAAGGGAAACTGGTTGCATTCAAAAAAGATGACTTTGCCATTGTTGTCAGTTTGTTCTGAAATCCAAGAATTCAATGAGAGGCAGAATAGACTTGAAGGACAATGGGGAGGGCTTAGTGCATATATATGTATAAATCAAAAGAATCAAACATGTGAGAAGCCCATGTGGGAGAACCTTCTCCTTTGTCAATCTTGTTACAATGTCAGCCAACACCTGCAATCCCAAATATTATCTTTAATTCTGTGATCATGAGCCACGCAACAATGTAGGATGATAAAATTTTGGGTGAGAATCAAATTGTTTAAATAGTAGGTACAACCTGGTGGTACTATGTGCCTCCTTGCCTCCTCAATCATCAATGACACCATTCACCTCATTCATATAATAATCCGAATACCAAGAATGGATGGCAACTAATACTTTCTTGATTAATTAATCATTGGTGTCCTCAAGTGGACAGGTTGGTAGTTACAATCCCCCTTCCTCAACCCTAAGATCTAGGGCTCGAATTCTTGTGTAAAAAAAAAAAATCATTGGAACCAATGAAGAATAGACTAGTTATTTTCAAGATAAAATCTTTTAGAGGCCAAAAATCTAGGCCATGTTTTCATTATACGATGTGATTTGGGAGTAAGACACATAAATTTTGTGTATGTTACTAAATCTATTCAAATTATTTGGATTAGGAAAGGATGGAGGTTGGAACAGTTGGTAAAATGTGAGGGGGAGACAAGGAGACACTAGGTAGTATATGTTATTCTTATCTCTTTGGGAATCCATGCTAGCTTTCATTTGAGCAAGAGAGAAACATTACAGAGAAATGGCAGCATTTTTCTAGTCAGCATACGAATATGACCTTAATACAGAGAATTGGGATCACATGGCACAGTAATCACTAAGACCATGCCTATGCCTATTCTTGTCAGTTCTGATCATTCTCTTGTTGTCACACAATGTAATCGAGGTGCACATGATTTGCATTCCCGAATAGATGAGCGTCTTAAAGTTCCAGAATATGTTAGAACATTCAATTTCTAGTTGTTCAACTACAGTTGTTAATTTTGTGATTATGTGAACCATTGCGTATGCTTTTGTCATTTTATGAATTAGAATTCACTCTAACCTTGCATGAACAGCGAACTAAATTTGGATTTTTGTCTTGATTAGAATTCAGTAAGATTAGAGCTGTATGCCTCTTTACCTACTCAATCATTAGAGGTTAATGATCATAGGAGGATTAGACCAAATTGGGTATAGACAAAGATAAACAATAGGTTAAATTAATTAACCTAGTTAGCAAATCCAGACCATCATAATCAAATGGGTTGGTAAATTATGGTTGGTCGGTGTCAGAGAGAGAGAGAGAGAGAGAGAGAGAGAATGAACAATGTAGAGTTGAAATTGAAATTCATGTTCTTTTGAAGGAAATGAACTTGAGTAGGTCCCGAAGAGAAAGATAACAAAGAACAGCTGGCGATTGAGGTTCTGGTCGACAAGGAGGCATTTGATAATCAATTGTGGATGGACAACATAGCATAGGTGACGGAATGGGCAGACAAAGGGTTGGCTAATTTTTCAGCGTAATTCACAACATATGTAGATGCTCATTGCATTTCCATAAAAGTAGGATCATGCAAAATGGGCTGCTCAATTCTGAATCCGAGGTAATGGAATCATGCCAAGCTCACAGCAAAAAACTTAATCAGCAATAATCATCTGAATATTTTGTAACATGCCTTGATCAAGCATCACAGACCAGGGTCCCAGTTTTCTCAGCATGCATAATTTGGTTCTAATGATAAAATATAATAAAGCAGAAACTAAGTTACTATCACAAGTTCCTTAAGTCATGACACGAATCATGAACCGTAAATATTCATTTTTATTCAGTCTCTAATAAGTTACTCACAAAATAATTCACCATCAGCTACGCTACTATAAAAATAGTATATAGTCGCACAACCCGAGTAGTCTCTTTTCAATGCAGAGATGGAGTCGGGGCGTATAGATTTGGAAAGGGAGATAGGAAGATTCAGGAAAGAAAAGAAGGAACTAACAATTACAAGACATAGGGTTTGAGGAAGCCGAAAGTTACGCTTTTGATTACTATATGTTGAGCTTGCTTTGCGAGGAAAGCAACCCAAGGGATAAAAGTCTCCACCCAGCATGGCCATATCAATTTCAGCTCAGAACAACCACATTGCCATCTGCTAGCAGCTATGTTCTGGAAAGGGCCAAATCACAACCTTTAAGACTGTTGCTTAAATCCGACTTCACTGTCATAAAATGGAAGTTGTCTCAAGGACACGACAAAGCACCAGTATTGGTAATTGAAAAGACCATGCATATAGTCCCAAAAGTCATATCCTGCCTCGGATTTAGACAGATGGGGATAGGCATCATGTAAGAACCTGTAGTGTCATGACATATCAATAGTTAGAATTTTTTAAAAGGAAAAAAAGGATCTTTATTTTAATTCTGCAAAGGATTGTAGGAACCAAGGAATATGACAGGCACCATATGTAAACAAAATTGGGACCCAAAGCAGCACCAAAGCAAGAGCCTTTTTTTTTTTTTTTTGATTGTACACAAAAAGCATGAATTGGTCAAGCTTAGAAGGAAGTGGATTAAAAATAACCACACAACTTGAATTTACATTCATAGACAATGATATGTACTTGGAACAACTGATCATCAAATCATAGAAGCTACAATGCTGGTCCAAGTACACATCGAGGAGACACCTTTCCAAAAAAGGAATATGGGATGTGAATAAATTTGCACTCTTTTTAGTTCGTTTTCCAAACATCAACAATGATTCTAAAAGTTGGTTACAGAAAAAAAAAAATCCAAAGTACTTACTGCAATAATGCAGCCATATTATCCAGTGAATTATGTCTTCTGGTAAAAGTTGATCCCATGTTCCAAATTATTGATAAGACGGATAAGACATGCTAGAACTTACATGATCACCGGTATTGAGAGCAGAAACATATAAACTCAGTGGAAAGCAATTCACTCATCAACATAAATGAATACAAGCTAATGGTTGGAAAAGTGTTAAAAAAAAAAAAGCCAAAAATTATAGAGGCATGGGAGATTACTGGTTAATCAATCTAACCCTTTTCTTTGGCTTTCTCTATATGAGTTGTGGTCGGACAATCTACTTTTTTAATTAGAGATTTTGAATTTGAATCCCGAAAAATAAAAAAAAAAAGAATTTTAGAAAGTCAACCCTTTAATAGATCTCACAATACCTAGATCGAATTAATTAAACGAAATACAAATATCGATCGGTGAAAAATTATCCACCTACACAAAAATTTATATATACATGCTTTTCATGGTATAAATAACATTCATTAGTCGGCACCGTCTTTCATTCCTTTTTTCAACTTCATTCTTTGCCTCTCACGTCAAAATAATTTTGCTAGTTGGGATTTATTCGAAAAATCTCATTATAATTTTAATGAATCAGAACTGTACAATATTTTTGAAAGAACATTAATTAATAGAAATGAGGAACTAGAATGGAAAGTTAAGCTGGCTGGGTGGGAAGAAGGCAAGACGAGAAGACTTGAAGAAAGAATTTTCTTGCAAAGAAAGGAGAGATCATAATAATGGACTTAAAAAGTCACACAAACGGTCCGAGGTTTCGAAGCCTCGATATAAATTTCCTCACAAAAGGAAAAATGGTACGCGGAAAAGTTGGAATTCCAATACCTATACCAATACCAAAAGACTTGTGTCTGTTTGCTTGCTTGCTTTTCTGCTCACCATAAAATCTTTCCAATAATTCCTATATTAATCAATTTATTTAATTTGATATTAATAAAAATCCCATACTTTATAGTCAAAAAGTTGAAAAAAAACCAAGTCAGAAAGGAAGAATAATTGAATAAGAGACATGCTGGGCAGTCTAAAACACATGCAATGAGTCAATTGAAGACCACTTACCATTATGAATTACAATTAAAATTTTTCTAAACAGAAGAGTAATACAATATAGAATGAATGAGTCAAGCAAAAAATTTTACCTTCTATATTTAATTGATTTTAAATTATTTAATTTTTATTTAAATCAAGTAATCTTTTATAAAAAAATAAATAAATATTGAGCTAAGCTAGATCATGTAAAATTTAATATATTAAATATTTTTAATTTATGGCTATGGAAGATGTCTAGAAACAGTGGTCGAGTCCTAGTCCGGCAGGAAACAGGAAGCGCGTCATGTCCCCACCGCTTGACTGAGGTGAACTCTCCAATTCTCCAATTCCTTCGAGACCGTAGTCAACTCCTCTCTCTCTCTCTCTCTCTCTCTCTCTCTCTCTCTCTCTCACCAACCACACAATTCTATAACTTGGCAGATCATAAGCAGAGCAGTAGAGAGAGACACAGAATGTGGGTGTGAGAAAATTTCTGAAACACCAAAACTAATTCAGTGAGAAGAGTATTAGGGGAAAAATGGATGATACCCAAATGGACAAAACAACACTAGAGCTAGAGCTACCGGGTTTCCGGTTCCACCCGACTGAAGAAGAGCTTCTGGAATTTTACCTAAAGAAGATTGTGATGGGCAAAAGGCTTCATGTTGACATCTTTGGCTTTCTCAACATTTATCATTACAACCCTTCTGACTTGCCAGGTAAATGTAACATCTTTGTTAGCCTCCTCTGGTCTTGCCCTTCTCACAAAACATTTGTACGTAAGGTGGGATTTTAAGCCTAACTTGAACTTCTTTGTTTACACTATATTACAAAACAGTTTTAAGGAGCAACCAGAAATCCATATGTAAAAAACCAGGGGTAGCTAATTATATTTTTTCAGGATTCATAAGGCCAAAAGAAATGCCTAATTACATGGGCTCATTTGTGCCAAATTTCAGGGTTGGCAAAGACTGGGGAAAGAGAGTGGTATTTTTTTGTGCCACGGGAGAGAAAGAATGGACGTGGTGGAAGGTCCAACAGAACCACAGAAACTGGGTTTTGGAAGGCAACCGGATCCGATCGCCAAATCCGGTGTTTGGCGGACCCCAAGAAGATCTTAGGCCTAAGAAAAACATTGGTTTTCTATAAGGGAAGAGCACCTCGTGGGTGCAAGACTGACTGGGTTATGAACGAGTACAGACTTCCCCGCACAAACAGCTCCACCAAGGTACCTTTTGATCAACTCTCTCTCTCTCTCTCTCTCTCTCTCTTTCTTGTTATCAACATATGCAGATTTTGGTTCACATGTGCTATGAAATGACTTTCATTATCTAACAACAAATAAAAATTTTGTTCGATATTTGTTTGACACCTAAAATTTATAATCATTTTCCCCCAAGATTATAATTTTATATATTTGTTTCTCGTCTGCGTGACGTGATTTTTATCTTTCTTTTACAGCAACTATAGATTTTTTTTTTTTTTTTAACCCAATCTCTTTGAAGAGCATCATTGATTGGCTAATGCTCTTTTTACTTTGTTTTCCCACAGGAGGACGTAGTGTTGTGTAAAATTTACAGAAAAGCTACATCTTTGAAGGTGTTGGAACAAAGGGCAGCTATGGAGGAAGAATTTACGGCAACTGATCCGACACCATTGGCCTCCCTTGCAGAAGACGAGGTCTCACAGACGTACAATTACTCTCCAGAAAACTCAAATCCAGCACCAGTTGACATTGTTTTCAAGACAGAGCATGAAGAAGAAGAAATTACGCCATTGTCTCAACAAGATTATCCGCAGAGTGGTAGTACTTCAGCTCTCGGCAGGAAACAGAACTTGACTGCACTTCAATTGCCCAAGCCCAACATGGACTGGACTGTGGACCCATCATGGGCCCAACTAAGATGCCCATGGATGGACATTTGGACTCCTCTTTCAAGTAACATACTCAACTTCTAGGAGAGAGCCTAACCCAAAAAAAGGCAATGCCAAGTTTCGCTGGTTGTTCCTTTTTTCTTTTCTCTTTTCTTTGATTTTTTTTTTTTTTTTTTTGCCCTCGGAATCGGTTCACCACCCAATGACCGAAGTTTCACCCCGACTAAGATCCCTTTTAGGGGCAGAGGTCTCCCAATATTATTGACTCCATGTCAAATCGCAAGTCGAACCCGTAATCTTAGTTAAGATGCATAGCGACCTATCTACTCTACCAACTGTCTGTCGGACAAGTTTCGTTATTTTTGTCAAAGGATAAAATTCCTTGCACAGGAGTGAACTTTTACAACGATATGTAGCATTTCAGACTATAGTTTGAAGGCTCCCATGATCTTTGTGATTAAAAAATTTGTGACTTATGGTAAAGCCAATCTTCTTATGAATACCGAAACATGTGTTTTCTTTAGTAAGTAGATTACTTATCACCAATTGATACAGGATTTGCCCGACTAATCCGACTCGAGAACTGTGGAACACTCTATGGAAGGATTGGATCTCTCAGATCATGTTATTTCATTCCCATAGTTCGAATCCAAAACTTATGATTAAAGGAATACAGCACCCGATCATTACGCTAGAAGTTTGGTATTGCAGAAACATGTTACTGTCATAATGGCAATATTGCATTTTATGAAAATGAAACGAGCGATTATATTCAAGCTTCTTGTGGCTTTGGGTGTGTCCGAATCCATTTGGCATTCCCATTTTCAGGTTTGAGAGGGAACCAACCTAGGGATTTTAGGACCAAGTCAAAGTTAGAGTAGCACCAGTTTGAACAACTAATTTAAGGTTTGGCCTCAAATTCAATAGCTTGTTCAAGTCTCTATCAAGTTGGGCAATTGACTCAACGTGTCACTAAGCGATATAGTGCCGAAGATAGCACGGTGACTTGGAACTTCCAAGACTAGCAGAATAGACTTTTTTAGGCTTGTATCTCTCACATGGCATGTAAATCATAACAAAGGTTGAATATAAGGCTTCTCCGGTTGGCTCCAAAAGGAAAAAATGATTATGTGCCACCACAAAGACTAGAAAACAGCAATCATCCTTAATCTGCTTCTGAGAGAACCAGGGGCATATGCAACTTTTAATAGGTACTGGAGTTCATCTTCATGTGATTTTAAGCAAATCTTAGCAATGGTAAACCAATTATCTGCAGATCACAGGAAACCTTTTCAAAGTTGCAGCAACTTTTTTTTTTTTTGTCAAATCCTCTTCTCTTCCAACAATGTGTACAACAAACAAGCAAATTAATTTCACTCGTAGAATTAAAATTGGTATTGGTATTTCAGAACTATGGAATAATTCTTCCTCTGTTGGATGGTTTGACCAACATATTACATTAGAGGCTTCTATCTGTCCAACCCCTTGCGACTGAGTGCTGCTTTAGCTAACCGAGTAAACAAACAAACAGACAACTTATGCAACCCAAATTTGTCCAAGGTTGCCTGGCTATTCTGCTCGATGCTTGTGCTTGAGCTTTCCCAATAGTACCAATGTATCAAGATAACAACGCCTCCCTGATCTTGCATATCTGATAGGATTCAGTCCCACTTTGTCAAAAGGGCTTTTGGTTTGAGCAGTCAGTATTATTGCCATAGCCAACACCCAGTATGTCGCAGTATCTTTTGTAGAAACCAATTCGGTCCTCTGCCAATACACTAGTACCATTTCCACATACATTTCCACCAGAAATGAGGTTGATGGTAACTCCGTATCCCGGGAGTCGGCCTGCTGCCATGTCTGCAGTTGATGGTGTCCAATTTCCTGTAATGGCATCATGGCAGGATGGTTTTGGTGATTGAGGGGTCATCCAGAACCAAAGTGCAGTCTTAAAAGAAATTGTTGGATCAGTTTCAACCAAGTCTGGATTGCTCAGTAGATCCACGCCCAAGGCTTGGCCCGCTTGACCATAGTTGTAGTTGCTGCCAAGAGAAAAAAAAATAAAAATAAAAAAAACCCAAGAGATGATCAATCCAGGGACCTTGGTCATTTCCTTGTTCTTTCTCTTTGCTAAGCAAACATGAACGGTTTTTGGAGTAAATAGTGCAATTTTGTTAGACCTAGCCCCTCCACCTCTCCCTGAACATTCACTTAAGCAAGAAATATGGTAAAAAGAAGCCACTTACTACGCAATCTGAATGGGACCTCGGCCATAATACTTTTTCCCAGCAACACATGGCCATTTTGAACTGGAGACACAGTAACTCTCTGTGATGTCCTGCGCCTCAAGGTAGCAGTAACCCCAAGCATATGGACCATCTGGTGCACTTGCCCAGCCACCTACCTCCATAGTTTAAGTTAGGTCAATATTTTCCCAAATCAATTTCCTTAAATACGTGCCTATGCCACTAATATGAGCACAAGAAAGAAGCACAATGGTGACCAATAGCAAAGCCCCAAATAAATTTATTGAGGGATATATTGATGCTTGTAGTAATGAAGATAACAACTAATTTAAAGATTGTGAAAGGGACCTGAAGTTTCATAAGAAGTTTGAGCCAAGAATGCAGCAATTTCTCTTCTACGAGTATTGGTATCCCCGGTGGTTCCAAAACTAGGAAAGGAGTTGGCAGCAGCAAGAAAAGCATCATATGTATAAAAGCCTTTTCCAGGGCAACCCTTATCATTCCGATGTTTCAACATTTGATCAAACAAAGATCTGCTAATTAGAGAGCTAATACCACTCCCATCGCTGATGCTAGGACATAGACTCCCGCAACCATTGTAGCAGTAATTTGACGTGCTTCCACAATAACCAAACTTGGTACAGCATAATCCTCCAGGACACTCATTTCCTCCTCCTTGACCACATCGATCTTGCGCCAAACCTCCCACTGTAATGCAGTGAAAACTAGGTAATATAAGGGTGCTGACAAAACCTCTTTTGGCATTTTAGAACCAACAAGGCTACAGACATTATTACAAGAGATTCTGACTCCAATGGCTAGGTAACATATCATGATATATAGTACGGCACAAGCTCAAGCAACTGGATTAAAGATTAATCAATCTAAATTGGTCCTCTTCCCGCCCATTAGAGGTTTTTTTTTTTTTTTTCCCTTTTAAGAACCATTACAAAGTGTAAAGCGAGAAAGAGGGTAAAGAGAGAGAAATTGATTTGTACACTTTTGAGAAAGCTTTCCGCTGGTTGCAATGTCTTCGGTCTTAGGTATATCATAGTGATAATTATTTGTTGAAGATTGATGGACGATATCTAGTATGGTCCAATGATTAATCTCATGAAAAATGTCTTCTTTTTAACTAATTCACATGCACCAATTATAAGGAAATACATTTGACTCAACAAAAGCCATCACAGACAAAAGAAGAGGCAAATGGGTTTGAGATGGCAGTCCACTTTTCATGAAATGGGCAATAAGATTTGAACAAAAAAAAGAGAGCTTTCGTAAACCAAATTGATGTGATAAAAAGATTTAGGGCATCATCGTACCTGTGACCATAATGGATATTTTCAGATAATGAGCCGCCATTGTTCCCTGAAAGAAAGAAAAAAAATAAAGTAACATGTACAATGATTGACCCATTAAGAAAGACAAAACTACAGATACAGTGAATTGAAAGAAAGATGAGATGTGTCGAAGTAAGAAGATTCAGGGAGAGAGAGAGAGAGCTGAAGAAATAAAATTAAAATGGAAATCAAGAAAGAACAAGAAAGAGGAAGAAAGGATGGGTTGAATTCGTCATATCATAATCAGCGGCATTAAGAAGACCCGTGAATGATTGGAGAGAGAGAGAGAGAGAGAGATAGAGAGATGAAGATTTTTGGTTTGACTTGAGAGCCAGATCGGCAGCATTTCGATTTTGACTCGTCTTGCCAGACGGGCACGTAGCCTCCCACCTGTTGGGCCTGATTCCAATTCTGACCCAGCCCTAGTGGTCCCAAAGAAATTTGATTAAGTGGGTCATTTTGCACAACATGCAACCAAAGCCCACCATGATTTTTTTTTTTTTTTTGCACACAAAAAAGAACCCACCATGATTTTAATTAATTAAAAATAATATTAGAGAAATTAAAAAAGTTAAGAGTTAAAGGGATTAAATTTTATATTACAATTCAACTCTTTTTTATTTAATTTTAAAAATATTTAATATTTTTTTTATTAATATGAATTATTTTCAGTTTATTTGAAATCAAATTAAATTTGGGTTTGTGGGTGTAAAATTTGTTGAGTTGAAATCGAAGTAATATATTATTAGGTGAAGTGGATCATGTATTTATTTTTTATTTTTTGAAATATTATAAAGACCCATAATGTGGATATTTAATGCCCAAATTGTTCCATATGAATAAGTTAACAGTTTGGGTCGTATGTTGTGGGCACTTATTGTTCGAGCCTCACTTGTTTGGGGTCTGGGTTAGACCCGACTACGCCCATCCCTGGATTTGCATGAGTTTTTGTAGACAAACATCTCTCCTTCAAACAAAACAATGCCACCAATTTTTTTTTTTTTAATAACATTTTTAATATAAATAATTATTGGTAAATGATAATTTTAGTATTTTATTTTAAAAAATTTATTTTTATCTTTAAAACTCTATTTTAAATTGTAAAATTGTTAATTTAAAAATATTACGGATAAAATAAAAAAAAAATTAATAACATAATTAAAATTTTTAGAGTGGATGATAGTTATATAGATCTCAAGTGTTTTGACTCAAATAATTAACATAATAACAATCGGTCCTTTTTGTGTTTTGATGTTAGGTTAAAAATAAAAAATAAAAACAAAGACATGTCATTTGGCGTGCGTTGACCTCTTTATTTGAAAATTTTATTTTTTATTGTCATTTAATTTTGTTGTAGTGGAGACTGCTTAATTTGCTATATGCTCGCCAAGAAGTTGGCAGCAGCTTATTCCCAATATACTCGGTACATTTGCTACGCCTCTGAGCCCTAAGAATTAATAGGCCTTTACTTATAGCAATCAAGATTGTTTGCCATATCCCACAGAAAGCAACTCACAAACCCAATGCGATCCTCAACTTGTGGGGTGGTTGGAGCCTTTCCCACACTCAACTCCGCCATTGATGATGTTGGTGGTGACTCCATAGCCGGGGACTGAGGACTCATCCAGAACCAGAGTGCTGTCTTGAATGATATCGTGGCATCTGTGGCAACCAACTCTGGATTATTTAGAAGATCTGAGTTCATGGCTCTTCCAGCTGGTCCATAGTTGCGGTTGCTGCCATAAAAAGAAAATAAAGGAATTATAATTCAAGGTCTATTTCGATCTTTTTTTAGTTCAAAACCATAAATTATTTAAATTTAGATATTGGCCTTGACCACACTAACAGTCACCGGCCTTGCGATACAGTCAACATGTTAAACTTGCCAATGCTGATTCTTACCTTTTATGTAATGATTCATTTAAAAAGAACGGATCTGACTATTTTAATCTTTTATTCAAATTGGAAATCTTAATATAATGTTTTATTATTATTATTAAGCAAGGCAAGGCACTTTTAAGACCTAAATGGAATACGTCCGTACAAACTTTGAAGAGTTGCTAACAAGGAATATGTGATGGCGCATGGAATTAATAATAAGAAATCTTAATCCGCTTAGACATAACAAGTGGACCTACGTGCAATCCATGTGGGAATGGAAGAGATGAAAGACAGAGAATACAATATATAAGTCCACTATTATAACGTTTTTTTACCCCTAGACATAAGTGGGTTTCTAGCATAGAGGTAAGTATATGGAGCCTAAAATGTTTATTTTATGTATATTGCAAAAAAAGTTAAGGGCACTGCAACTTCCTAAGAAATTTGAATGGGACCCTGACCATAATACTTCTTTCTTTTTTTTTTTTTTTTGGTTACACAATAATTTGAATCCTAAATCTCAAAATTAGGGGAGAGAGTCTTCTATGGGCACAAAGATATTCTTAATTGGACACACAACTATCTGGGGGGTTACCTTGCTCTGTAACGTAGAAATACCCCCATGCATATGGACCATCCGGTGCACTTGACCACCCACCTACATATTTATCCATATATATGGGCAATGCATTTAGGAAAATCAATCAATAGCAATGCAATGACTAAAAATACAATTCCCTTTTATATAGACCTTCCCATAGTTCATATCCGCTCCTAAACTAGTCCATCTTGTTCAGGAATAACCCTACTAAAGTTTACTTCGATCAATATCATTAAGGAATTTTTAAGAATATAGTGATACGTGTTATATCATTAATTCAACGTTGAGTTTATATGTAAAAAATAATTATATATTACATTCTATCATTTAAAATAAACTTATATAAAAGTAATTTGTTAAATTCAAAAATTTGGTATTTTGGATTTAATGTATCTAATAGGATATGAAAATAAATAAAATATGTAGATATCAATGGATATTTACTATTTATAATAGCTTAAATAGAAAATGTCAAAGGGTAATTTAAGGAGAGATGACATAAGCTAAACAAATAGATTTGGAAAGTAAAAGTTACCTTACAGTTATAAAATGGTTATGGCTCCCGGGTCAATGTATCACTTTACTCTTCTAATATCCCATTATATAGAGAGTTTTGTGAAGATATATTTGACCCGAAAGACTGGACCAAGACTCTGCTTGGATCTGGATCTCATTCGATTCAAATTTCCTCTATGGAATTAGGAACATTTTTTATCTAATTTGAATTTTTCAATTTTAGTTATTAAATTTTTAATTTTAGTGATTTAATATGATGTGTGGCATAATTTTGCATTAAATTATTTTCCCAACAAGTGGTATCAGATCTACTCTATTGGAATTTTTTTGCATATTTTAAGATTTTATATGATTTTGGTAATGTGTGAGTTTTTGAAAATATGCATGACAATTTTTACGTGGATGTTTTGGTTTTTGGAAAATATGTTTAGGATTTTTGGACGTGGATTTCAATATAAAACAAATGAGAAGATTTCATCAAAATCGACATTCAGCTTTTCATCAAAGTTTGACATTAAGTTTTCATCAAAATCGAATTCTAATTTTTATCAAAGTCGACATTTGGTATTAAAAAAAAAAGAAATATAAGATCTCCTCTCGAGATCCCCAATAGTGGGTCATTTTTCTAGTGAAGGAATATGAGAAACAAAGAATTTTTGCTATTCTTATACTTCTTTTTTATTTTTAAAATAAAGTTGACTTCTTTTCTTTTTGAAAATAATTTTTTGGATCTTTTTTTTGCAAACATTTTTTTTTTGGGAAATTCCTATTTTAAAGAATTTTTTAACAATTTAGTTTCCTTTTGAGAAACTTCTAGATTCAAATGTATATATTTTTTTGGGAACTTCCGGTTTTAAAAAATCTTTTAGAATTTGGTTTCTTTTAAAAAAGTTCCAGATTTTGGAAAATAAAAAAGAAAATAAATTTTTAGATTTCAATATTTTTTTAAGTCTGACTTCTCAATTTTAGAAGAAAACTTTCCAATAAAATATTATTTTAAGGAAATTTCAAATTTTGGGAAACTTCTAAATTTCTATTTTCTTTTTTTAAAATTTGACTTCCCAATTTCAAAAAAGAAGTTGCAATTAAGAAATTTCCGGTTTTAGGAAACAGAAAAGGGAAATTTTCAGATTTCAATTTTTTTTAAATTTGACTTCCCAAATTCATAAAAAAAAAATTTACAATTAAGAAATTTTCAATTTTTGTAAAAAAAAAAACAAAAAGAAAACTTTTAGATTTTGATTTTCTTTTTTTAAGGTTTGACTTTCCAATTTAAGAAGGAAACTTTCAGAATTTAACAAAATAAAACACATTTTTTTTTGTTTCATTATTTTTTTATTGCAAATCCGCACCACAAAATAATTATTTTTAAAAAAAAGGGCTTTATGGGCCATTTTAGACCCGAACAGACCCAATAGTAGGTGTTAAGGCTTTAAGTGATCGAATATTTTACTCTTTTAAGAGATCTTGAGTTTCAAACTCTAAGAATAGAGAAAAAAATATTTTAGAAAGTCAATCTTTTAATGGGTCTGACAGTATTTAGATTGAATTAATCAGATAAAATACGAAAATCAATCGATAAAAAGTAATCCAGTTACACAAAAATATATATATACATGCTTTTCATGGTATAAATAACATTCATTAGTCGGCACCCGTCTTTCATTCCTTTTTTCAACTTCATTCTTTGCCTCTCACGTCAAAATAATTTTGCTAGTTGGGATTTATTCGAAAAATCTCATTATAATTTTAATGAATCAGAACTGTACAATATTTTTGAAAGAACATTAATTAATAGAAATCAGGAACTAGAATGGAAAGTTAAGCTGGCTGGGTAGGAAGAAGACAAGACGAGAAGACTTGAAGAAAGAATTTTCTTGCAAAGAAAGGAGAGATCATAATCATGGACTTAAAAAGTCACACAAACGGTCCGAGGTTTTGAAGCCTCGATGTAAATTTCCTCACAAAAGGACAAATGGTACGCGGAAAGAAATAGGAGTTGGAATTCCAATACCTATACCAATACCAAAAGACTTGTGTTTGTTTGCTTGCTTGCTTTTCTGCTCACCATAAAATCTTTCCAATAATTCCTATATTAATCAATTTATTTAATTTGATATTAATAAAAATCCCATACTTTATAGTCAAAAAGTTGAAAGAAACCAAGTTAGAAAGTGAATAAGAGACATGCTGTGCGGTCAAAAACACATGCAATGAGTCGATTGAAGACCACTTACCATTATGAATTACAATTAAAATTTTTCTAAATAGAAGAGTAATACAATATAGAATGAATGAGTCAAGCAAAAAATTTTACCTTCTATATTTAATTGATTTTAAATTATTTAATTTTTATTTAAATCAAGTAATCTTTTATAAAAAAAAATAAATAAATATTGAGCTAAGCTAGATCATGTAAAATTTAATATATTAAATATTTTTAATTTATAGCTATGGAAGATGTCTAGAAAGAGTGGTCGAGTCCTAGTCCGGCAGGAAACAAGAAGCGCGTCATGTCCCCACCGCTTGACTGAGGTGAACTCTCCAATTTTCCAATTCCTTCGAGACCGTAGTCAACTCCTCTCTCTCTCTCTCTCTCTCACTCTCTCACCAACCACACAATTCTATAACTTGGCAGATCATAAGCAGAGCAGTAGAGAGAGACACAGAATGTGGGTGTGAGAGAATTTCTGAAACACCAAAACTAATTCAGTGAGAAGAGTATTAGGGAAAAAATGGATGATACCCAAATGGACAAAACAACACTAGAGCTAGAGCTACCGGGTTTCCGGTTCCACCCGACTGAAGAAGAGCTTCTGGAATTTTACCTAAAGAAGATTGTGATGGGCAAAAGGCTTCATGTTGACATCATTGGCTTTCTCAACATTTATCATTACAACCCTGCTGACTTGCCAGGTAAATGTAACATCTTTATTAGCCTCCTCTCTTCTTGCCCTTCTCACAAAACATTTGTTCGTAAGGTGGGATTTTAAGCCTAACTTGAACTTCTTTGTTTACACTATATTACAAAGCAGCTTTAAGGAGCAACCAGAAATCCATATGTAAAAAAGCAGGGCTAGCTAATTATATTTTCTCAAGATGCATAAGGCCAAAAGAAATGCCTAATTACATGGGCTCATTTGTGCCAAATTTCAGGGTTGGCAAAGACTGGGGAAAGAGAGTGGTATTTTTTTGTGCCACGGGGGAGAAAGAATGGACGTGGTGGAAGGTCCAACAGAACCACAGAAACTGGGTTTTGGAAGGCAACCGGATCCGATCGCCAAATCCGGTGTTTGGCGGACCCCAAGAAGATCTTAGGCCTAAGAAAAACTTTGGTCTTCTATAAGGGAAGAGCTCCTCGTGGGTGCAAGACTGACTGGATTATGAACGAGTATAGACTTCCCCTCACAAACAGCTCCACCAAGGTACCTTTTGATCAGCTCTCTCTCTCTCTTTCTTGTTATCAACATATGCAGATTTTGGTTTACATGTGCTATGAATTGACTTTTAAAATCTAATAACAAATAAAAATTTTGTTCGATATTTGTTTAACACCTAAAATTTATAATCATTTTCCCTCAAAATTTTAATTTTAAATATTAGTTTCTCGTCTGCGTGTCGTGATTTTTATCTTTCTTTTACAGCAACTATAGATTTTTTTTTTAACACAATCTCTTTGAAGAGCATCATTGATTGGCTAATGCTCTTTTTACTTTGTTTTCCCACAGGAGGACGTAGTGTTGTGTAAAATTTACAGAAAAGCTACATCTTTGAAGGTGTTGGAACAAAGAGCAGCAATGGAGGAAGAATTTACGGCAACTGATCCGACACCATTGGCCTCCCTTGCCGAAGACGAGGTCTCACAGACATACAATTACTCTCCAGAAAACTCAATTCCAGCACCAGTTAACATTGTTTTCAAGACAGAGCATGAAGAAGAAGAAATTACGCCATTGTCTCAACAAGATTATCAGCGGAGGAGTGGCAGTACTTCTGCTCTTGGCAGGAAACAGAACTTGACTGCACTTCAATTGCCCAAGCCCAACATGGACTGGACTGTGGACCCATCATGCGCCCAACTAAGAAGCCCATGGATGGACATTTGGACTCCCCTTTCAAATAACATACTCAACTTCTAGGAGAGAGCCGAACCAAAAAGAAGGCAATGCCAAGTTTCGCTGGTTGTTCCGTTTTTATTTTTTCTTTTCTTTGTTTTTTTTTTCTGCCCTCGGAAATGGTTCACCACCTAGTGACTCAAGTTTCACCCTGATTAATTCGAGTCGAATAAACTAAAATCCCTTTTAAGATAGGAGTCTCCCAACGTAACCGACTCTATGCCAAATCGTAAGTCGACCCTGTGATTTTGATTAAAATACATAGCAACTTATCTACTGTACCTACCGTCGTCGGTCAAGTTTCACTATTTTTGTCAAAGGATAAAATTCCTTGCACAGGAGTGAACTTTTACAACGATATTTAGCATTTTCAGACTATAGTTTGAAGGCTCCCATGATCTTTGTGATTAAAAAATTTGTGACTTATAGTAAAGCCAATCTTCTGATGAATACATAAACATGTTTTTTTTTTTAATGAGTGAATTATTTACCACCAACTGGTATTTTGGATTCGTTCGACTAATCCAATCTGAGCATGAGATACTCCACGGAGAGATTGGGTTTCTAAATAATATTTCTCTATTTTTATGGTTCGAACCCAAAATTTATGATTAAGAAAGTACAATATTTAACCACTACGTTTGAAGTTTGGTAATGCAAAAACATGTCACTGTCATAATGGCAACATTTCATTTTATGAAAATGAAACAAGGGATTATATTCAAGCTTCTTGTGGCTATGGGGGTGTCCGAATCCATTCGGCATTCCCATTTTCAGGTTTGAGAGGGAACCAACCTAGGGATTTTAGGACCAAGTCAAAGTTACAGTAACACCAGTATGAACAACTAATTTAAGGTTTGGCCTCAAATTCAATAGCTTGATTCAAGTCTCTATCAAGTTGGGCAATTGAATCGACGTGTCACTTAGCGCTACAAAGAATTTTATGAGGATATATTGACCTAAAAGGCCAGACCCAAAACTCTGTACGAATTAGAATCTCATTCAATTCAATTTTCAACTATGAAATTATCTATATTTTCTATCTAATTTGAATTTTTCAATTTTAATTATTAAGTATTTAATTTTAATAATTTAATATGATGTGTGGCATAATTTTGCATTAAGTTATTTTTTTCCAACACCATAAACATAACAAAAATTAGATTGTACTAAAATAGGAGCTGTGGTTTCATGAGAAGTTTGACCCAAGAAGGCAGCAATCTCTCTTTACGACTATCACTATCACCAGTGGGACCAAAACCTGGAAAGGAGTTAGCAGCAGCAACGAAAGCATCGTGAGTGTAAAATCCTTTTCCTTGACAACTCCCGTCATTCTGATGTTTCGACATCCGTTCAAACAAAGGCTTTGCTAATGAGGGAGATAAAACTCGCCGCCACCAGGGGTTGGCGTTGCCACCACATTGGACCTTGGGCGCAGTAGTCTGCGGTGCTACCACAGTAGCCATATTTGCCACAACATGTGATAGAGTGGGGTCCAGGACAATTGATCAATTCAACCAAATTCCACAAGAAAGAAGTGGAGGCAATTGCGGGGGTCATAGATTGGCATAGTGAAGTGGTCACGCCTTGGTGGACCGGAAGTCGTGACATGACTTTGTGGCAAACAATATTTATTTGCTGCTTGACCATACTTACGGATGATGAAAAGTCAAGAGTCAACGGTCAAAGTCAAATCTGTCGCTGGACCAGAACACTAGCAAGACATGCTCTTCTTATTAATGATCCTATAAGTAGAAGTACTATGCCTCTATATATATATTTTTTATCGGATTTCCCTATTTCTTATTAATGATACATATTTCCGAGCTTGGGGAGCTCTTGCTAAAATGAAATATTAAGAAATAAAACTTTTATGTATATAACTTCAAAATTTATAACTCTAATTTTTTGAAAAAAATTTTTTGGTTTATTTGTTATTCATGCTTTCTTGTAAGGATACGGCAGTGAAAATCATGAACTTAAATGATCATTTGGTATGCATGAGTTAAAGAGTTGTGGTGTTTTAAGAAATAGTTTAATGGTTACAAATTTTTTTTATAATCCTGTAATTCGATATTCAAATCTCTTGTAACAAAAAAAAAAAAAAAAAAAAAAAGGAAAGCCTGTGGTGTGTAATTCTACTAAGTTTCGGTTCCTTCACACATTCTCCTACTAAAAATGGTTAATTTTTGCCCAAATATATAAATTCTCATTCTATTGATATTTTTTTAATGAAAATCTTATCAAATTTCGATTATTTCAAATTTTAACCTTTTCAAATAGCCGGATTTTGGACATTTGGGTTTTATTTTTTATGTAATTTTTGAAAAAATTTCAGAAAATTGAAAAGATTATATATATATTTATAAGAACTTTACGAAGAAGTGATTAAAATATAAACATGAAAATATTAGAGGTTTTCATAAAAAAAAAAAAAAAAAAAATTGTGAGAGATCATTTTGAATTTGGTGAACACGTGGGCCGAAAGTTATGCCATCTAACCCTACCAAACTATAAAAACCAAAGTTAAATTCAACATAATTTTTTTTTTTTCTTTTTTTGCAAAATAAAAACTTTACCGAAAAGAAAAAAATTTAGTAACATCTAAATATTGATGTAGATATAATATTTTTCAGAAATATACTAACAAATGATTTTCCCTAAATATTAATATATAATATGCTTTTATGTATATATATTTAATCCTCATATTATTGCCAGATGGTTATATGTATAACGACATGATATATCTAAATGTAAAACCTAAGTTCCTTTACTAATTCTATTATCAAACAAAAATGATAACATGATATATATTTAGTGATTATTATTGGGGGCAAACACTAGATCAAAATTTTAAAATTTTATATCTAATCATCCCTTATTTTATCTAAACTCAAATTAAACCAAATACCAAATCCCTTGGAATTCCAACTAAATGGTTTTAGTTTCTCCATCTCCCTCTTCATTGAGGCCCCCATCGTGCCTGTTTTGTGTCTCACAAAGTGCCCAACTCCAGAGAAAATCTATTCCCTATTAAAAATGGTG
Source organism: Dillenia suffruticosa (assembly GCA_033439265.1). Taxonomy (NCBI): domain Eukaryota; kingdom Viridiplantae; phylum Streptophyta; class Magnoliopsida; order Dilleniales; family Dilleniaceae; genus Dillenia; species Dillenia suffruticosa. The sequence goes on along the minus strand of JAVTVX010000012.1, from coordinate 294,363 downwards.
TCCTATGGGTCTTCTTCATTCCTGTGCGACTCGCAATTGCACTGGTCATTTTCTACCAGTTCGACCCATTTGACCCGAACCCATTACCCGACCACACGTTGATCCATGAACCCATATCCGTGGCCTTGAAGAACCCTCACATACCACGAGTTTTGGAACGGGTGGGGGGAGGGGATCTTGTTGGGCACCGAAGATCTTGCTTATGATTCGGAGGCCCGACTTTTGTACACCGGATGCAGTGACGGGTGGATAAAGCGGGTCATGGTCAACGAGTCGGTTCATGACACTGTCATTGAGAGTTGGGTCAAAACTGATGGCCGTCCTCTCTGGGCTAGCTCTTAGTAGTAAAACCAAGGAGCTTATTGTTGCAGATGCAGACAATGTTTATATCCTCTTACAGAATGTTGTGGGCAGGGGCTCTCAAGGGTTGGTGAAGATGGTGCCATAGAGTTGCTAACAGATGAAGCAGAGGATGTTAAATTCAAAATAACAGACAGTGTAGATGTGGCCAAAGATGGGATGATATATTTCACAGATGCATCTTATAAGTATCCACTAGCAGAGTTCATACGGGATATTCTGGAGGGCAAGCCACATGGGAGATTCATGAGCTACAACCCTTCCACCAAAGAGACCAAAGTCCTTGTCCGGGACCTCTACTTTGCCAATGGTGTTGCTGTCTCCGCTGACCAAACTTTTGTTATCTTCTGTGAAACCGTTATGTACACATCTCTTCCCACACCTCTTAATTTTCTTAATTTAATTTAATTTAATAATACATACTAAGTGAATTATCATGAGTTAATTTAATTCATATAACATCATTATTTCCTTTTTTGTTCCTCTTGTACTGCCAAGCTAACATTCCTGTTACAACAAAAAGATGATTCAAATTTTCTTAAAACATGATTTATTTAATGAACAGAATTAATGAGCTGCTTTAAAAATGATAACGGAAAAAAACATTAATTGAGAAACAACCGAAACCATTGATTGAGGAAGGTGAAAAGCATTTAAATCTCCATATTCATATTCACCTATCACTCAATGGTATTCTTCAACAGAATTATAAATGCCGTAGTAATGAAAAACAGAGTATAAAGAGATTAAGAAAAAGAACGATTATTACGAACCAATACAATCTCACTGAATACTCTAAAAACACACTCTACATTAAACTCTTTATATTCTCTATGTGTGTATCACTTATTGAATTTTAATTTCTTTTCATCTGAGCAATAGCCTTATTTTTTGTAACATTCTCTGAGTTTAATTTCGTTACATCTGAAAATTAGTCTCACACTCTGTAACACTTCTATAATATAAAAAAAGTCCAAAGATCATGAGGATTTCACGATCTGAGTTTTGATTGAAAAAGTATTTTAGAAAGAAATACGTGTAATGCTTCACACACACTTATGAAGCAAGTAAGTTGTAAAAATTTCACTTGCACATAAAAAGCAAGTGATATGTACTATTTGGAGAAATAGTGAAAATCTAAGAAAATTGTCTAAGAGTGGATATATATTGGATTGGTGGAACCATTATAAAAGTTCATATGTCTGATTTTATCTTTACGTTCAGTTTCCTTATTATTGTCTTTTATAATTTTATTTAGTCAAAAATCTCAAAAATTAGAAAATAACTATTCACCCCTATGTTTATTTTATATATCCCCGTTATTTGGCGAATGAAATGCAAAGACTAAATCAAAAATATTTTCCTTGAAAAAAGTCAGGGTTATATCCACCCTATATATGAACATATATACCTGTGAATGTGTGTGTGTTTGTGGTCATAACAAAGGGTCACTTTTGGATTGCAATGGTTACGGTAACATTTGCAAATTAAGATTTTTCATCACCTATAACTGGAAACCAAATCCTGCATATCTATGTTGTTTAAACCTTCCTAGGCTACCATTTCTTCTGTGAATATTTATCAGATTTTTGGAGGAACATGGCCCATGTCAACCCCCAGTGTCATCTCTGTTTATAGATAAAACTAATAGGAATTAATAATGTGATCATCAAACCACATTGATACATATATATATATATATATATATATGTATATGATAACTAAAAACTATATATACAAAACAATTAATAAATTCTTGATTTTTAGGAAAACGAGGGAGACTTGCTTCGTAGACCTTTTTGCAGTTTTTACGAGCAGAAAATTTATTACATTGAGCTACAGGAGTCTCAAACAAGGGCATTTGAGCTACAAGTAGAACCGCCAAAGATCATTACAGGGAAGTAATATATATTTGGTTGGGTTAGCCGATGTTCTGATGATGATTCATAGAAATTATATTGTAAGTCTTATTCCGCATCCAGAAATTGGGTTGCATTGGTTTTACAAGACAAGGACTTCAAGGTACATAAGTTGGACTTGACCAAGACCTTGACATTAAAATTGTGTCAAGTGAAGCGGGCAATAATGCGCTCTTTGTGGCAACAAGTTATCCCAATTGCAAAGGAGATTGTATATACTTCACAGAGGACATGGTAGATCCGCATGAAGAAGGATTTATTGGCGGGCACGACATTGATGTGTACGACATGAATGATGGTTGCATAAAAAGGTTACCGGGTTACACTAATGATGCGAAAGTTTTATGGCCAATCCCCGTATGAGTGATGCCTTATTCGTATTAACTATGCTTCCTAGAGTATTACTTTTGTATTTTGCTAACTTTTTCTCCATTACTTGTCCATCCTACTTGGTCTCTATAATTGGTGATCTGACTCTGACAATGTGCAGCGAATATTTTGAATGACTAAATTGTTGAACAGATTGATTTTTCACAGTTTTGGTTTCCTGTCCTCGTTTCTGTCTTTCATCCTCCAAGGTGTATAACTTACCACGTTGTACGAAAAGACTCTTTAAGAGAGAGATGTAAAGGTTTAAATCTTGTCCCAGTTGCATGTGCATGCCACTGCCTCCTGCATCTGGTGAATACTCTCCGTTACTCTTAAAAAGGATGGGTGCCCTAATGCTTCTTTTTCATCAGATTTTGGCTGATCCATAGTTTTTGATGGGTGCCTTAATGCTTCTTTTTCATCAAATTTTGGCTGATCCATTGTTTTTGAATCAATCTTTAAGTCAATCATAGAAGATATCAGCTTGAGGACCATAAGAGAGAAAATCCCAGGCTTGTTTGTTGGACTAAATCAAAGGCAGTCAACCATTTTGACCATCTCTCTGGGACTCGCATTGAGAATCTGTTTAAGTCAATCATAAAAGTCTTTTGGGCTTTGAGAAACATTTTCTTCAGAAGTGACAGAAAATCAGTAATAAAAGGAGGATGAGGGAATATTCAGAATAAAACACTTGCATGGTATATAAAAATGAAGGTGTTGTTTCTGATTCTCACTAAAAACAACCCGGTTGGCTTGATGACAAGAATTAGTTTTGGACCTGATGATGCTGCATTTATCTATCATACAGCATGCAAAACTGTCCCTTGGTGCTTATGCACCCTCCTATAGTGTAGATTCAATGATTCCCTCATGAAAAGATTGTCAGAATCAGGAGCGGTGGGACTCTGATGAGGAAACCCGACAAATAACAGGTTTTGGGCCTGAGGAAAAAATAACAAAGAAACATGGTCCGCATCTGGGAGCTTCTGTCTGCAACTATGGGCTTCCAATTGGCTTATGTCCCAAACCTGTCAGCATAAGGTACTCCTAAGGCCCCATTTTTACCGATTTCACAAAACGAGAAAATCCTCGTGGGGTGAGAGAAGCCAATGAGCAGCTCAAATGGTACTTTTTTTCCTCCCCATATAATAGATTTTGATTCCAATCCCAATACGTACAAAAAAAAGAAAAAAAAATGAGAGAGAAAGAAATCAAAATGAGCGACAGAAGAGATTAGGAAGATAATAGGAGAGAGGGGTGACCGAGAAAGAGAATTTTCTACAGCTGTAATCTGGTCACTTCACCAAGCGCAAAACCATCATTTACCCATGCAGACACGATCAAAATTTTTCAAAAACTCGTCATGGACCCTGATCTTAGTGTCTTCAAAAATTTTAAGCTTTTAACTCGTCTGAACCGTCATTCCCCAAAATATATATATATTTAAACGGCAGTGAGAATTTCGGTAGAGAATCTCGATCACTTCAAAGCCTTACACAACAAAGATCTCTTCTCCACCCACAATCCGTTTTCTTATTACCAAATGTCAATTGAACAAACAACTGATTCGTGGGAAAAGAAATTCACCAGGGCATTTTTAAAAGGCAAAACTGAGATCAATTTCTCTCAGGTTTTACATGGTAAATTGGATGAATATTTCTGCAAGATTATTACCAAAATGATCGACCACAAATTTCACAGAAAGAAGGGGGAGAAAGGTTAATGTTGTAAAGGGGCAGATAAGAAATGCCCAATTAATTGTTAAAGGGAAAAGGAAAACCCCATTCTTAGCTTAACCTTCTTAGTCTAAGGCTGATATAACTGCATCAACCACCTCTTGGGTGGTGCCATCTCCTCCAAGATCTTTAGTTCGGTATTTGCCTTCTGATATTACTCTTTTGACAGCAGTCTCTAACCGGTCTGCAAACGAGGGAAACTGGAGATGTCTAAGCATCATGGCAGATGAGAGAAGCAAAGCCACGGGATTCGCCTTCCTTTGTTCCACTAGTTTCTCATTACCCACGTTCCCTGCTGAAGCACCCTGCTCAAAAACAGCATGATCTGCCCCAACATTTCCTGCATACAAAAGAAAAATCCATGTCATTTGAAAATTTTTTGTCATTCAAATGGGTTTGAGAAAACCATGATATTAGAATTTCTTTTATTTTGAGCCTTTTGTGTGTGAGATGGGGGCCAAAACAGTTATTAGGAATAGATTTTTCATTAACATAACACAGCGAAGTCTTGTTTAATAGCATTTTTAATCTGCAAAATGACACAGAAAGATGTAGTTGCATGGGCATAAGACTGTGCCCAACATACTCTAACATCAAGTGACGTGCATAAATGTCCATGTCATGTGTTACTGCGCTCAACACTTCATAGATTATGATCTTACATTGCAGGCAAGCAGTAATTTCAGACTTACCTCCCGGCATGACTCCTGTGCCGCCAGCAATACCAGCTGCAGTATTTGCAACAAGATTACCATAGAGATTGGGTGTGACCTGCATACCCAAAATACATTAAAGCATGTAAGACCATTTCACTAGGGACTAAAAACAGCTGATATGCCACTACCACACAAATTCAGGAATTTTTTTTCATGACCTATAACAGTAAAGTAGCATGATTTTATAGTAAAGCTAATAACACTGTCATTACTAAAATAGTCAAGCACTAGGTCATCTCCGAGTTCGCAATCAAACATTGGACAATTTATATTTGATCTAACATCATGAAATTTTGTGCATAGAGAAACTTCCGGTCACTAACTGACACATCAAGTATTAAAATTTTTGCAGCATGGCCCATGACAAATGACTTTGCTAAATACTGAATACAAGCTCCTACATCACCATTCAAAACATTAACTCAATTCTGAAGATTTATGCCTAACACCTCTTAGATCAAATTGGAAAAATTAGCATCATACCTGTGGATACCTGGTCATCCCCCTACCAGAATGGGAGATATAGTGATATTGACATCTTAGTTCCAAATAAGGATCAGTATGAAGGGATAACACTCTGACCCATATGATCATCTAAGTTGGATGTGTATTTTCAAGTGGCACAGTGGATACCAGAGTGGATACATAGATCACTCTGCTCCAAAGAATGGGCAAAAGTTAGGGCCCAGCCCCCTGAAAGGAAGGGAGTGTCAAGCAGCAGAAGCTACCACCACCCCTCTACCCCCATTGTCACCCCTAGAAGTTGGTTGCAAGTCATATAAATCAGAAATCATGAACCAGTAGTTCTTTAATTTCATACATGTAGAAAAAATAGCCACATAAATCTTAAAAAGACGCACATATGCAAACCATAACTGCAATAGGCGACAGAGTGACATACCATAACATCAAATTGTTCAGGCTTTGAGACAAGTTGCATGCAGCAATTATCCACAATAATTTCATTGTACTTGATCCCAGGATACTTTGTAGCAACCTCTCGGCAAGATTCCAAGAAAAGGCCATCTGCAAGCTTCATAATGTTTGCTTTGTGCACTGCTGTGACTTTCTTTCTGTTGTTTAGATAAGCATACTCAAAAGCATACTTTGCAATACGCTCTGAGCAGAACTTTGTTATCACCTGGCAAGAGAAGAAAGGTAACACATACTTCCAAACAATCCAAAATGATAGAAACAATGCAACTGCAGAAATACTACAAACCAGAAAAACAGAAAAAGAAGAAAAACAGATGTGAAAGTGATACATCAAGAAACAAAACAAGAAGAAAAGACAAATATAAGAACTTCAAAAATAGAGAAATATGCACTAACCCAGTAGACAAGAAAAGCAAATGCCACATAGCTTCACTCATTCTTTTCCAATGCAGGTTCTATCAAATTCAAAAACAGCAACGAGGTTCTATATTTGATGGTGTTGAGTATGTAGCCTTCAGGCCGGTGCAAAATAATTAGTTATACTTTACCTAATATGTCTACTCTCATAGTTCAAAACAATACTCTGGCAACAGTTTTATCTAGCATTCCCTAACCGAAATGAACAGGTAGAAGGGAATCCTCCCTAAAATGCACAATAAGGAATCCCAAAATCAAGATAATTCTAACGTGATTGACTCTCCTGTTTAGGCTCTTCATTTCAATAACAAACCAAACTCAACGATCAATTCGCATGGATTATACACGCCATAAAAAAGGCTTAGAATCCTTCTGTACTGGAAGGTACAAGTCTGCACCGAAAGAGGATTCCAACTACATTTTCACTGTACACTTGTACTAAACCTTAAATCTAACTCCAACTCCTTTTCCAACAGAATGTAAATCAACAACTCTATGACTGAGGTATGTTATAAAAATTTATACTATCCTAGATCAAAATAACTGTGTCATGTGATGCTACATAGGTGGACACGATCATTTCTATAGGTGCCCATATAGCTATTAATCATCATAACATCAGAATTTTCTCTTTTCCATGAAAAAAGATTTTCAATCTCCCTTTGTTGCAATTAGCTTGGTGAATGTATCTTAATCTTAGAAATTTGGAAATACATCGAAATTTAAGGCAATATATATGCAAGAAAAGAAAAAATTCCTAACCTTGAGACTTTCGACGACACCGGGAACAACCTCGTGTTCGAGACCCGAATATTCACCTTCAGTGTTCTCACGAATGACAACGATATCAACATTCTCGTGCCTCGTAGGCAAACCAGGAAGATTAAAACAATTGACAAGCGAAGCATAGAGATCAAGCTCCTTCCTCATCTGAACATTCAAAGAACTCACACCACCACCGACTGGAGTCACCAAACCTCCTTTCAAACAAACCTTGTTCTTCCTAATCGACTCGAGCACTTCCTCTGGAACTTTCTTCATGTGTCCGTGAACCTCGTATTTCTCAAAATAGACCGGAGCATGCATCGCTTCCATCACCTGTTCGACGGCTCCGGTCACCAGAGGCCCGATTCCGTCTCCCGGAATCAGGGTTACGGGTCGTGGCGCCCCGTCTCCGGGTCGGGGCATGTAGGTTACGGATCTTCTGGATTCGGATCTTAGACATGGCCGTAGGATGGATGATGGAGATTCTGACTCCGATGATCTTTGGAGAATGTTTTTGAAGATTGGAATTGTTCGTCTCGCCATTTGACTTCTTGGAGGTGTTTGGGAGCAAAGATTTAATCTTTTTTTTTTTTTTGGTTCCTCTTTTTAGGATTAGGGTTTGCTGTTTATTAGGACCGACGAAGATCGTCCATGGACAGCTTGGTCTGCATTAGGGCAAAAAACTAGAAAGTTCAAGGTGAGTGAGACTTTTCGGGGGGTGGAAGATTACGTTCCGATGTTGTCAAGTCCAGAGGAACGGCATTTGTGATGTAACGTGTCCTTTTTTTATTGGAAACATATAATTTTGTGTTAGTTGTCGATGTTTGATTTGCAGAGAGAATGGGGGAACAGCTGGTGGCCTTTCTATTTTGGAAAGGGTCTCCACTCTCCTCCGACTTTTGAATTAAGGAAAATTGGTTTCTTTTCTTGCTTTGTTCCAAAGCAACAAATCACTTGAGGAAATGCTGGAGTAAATAAATAAATAATTAAAATCTTATAAAATAATATATATTAAAATTTTTTAATTTTTCTAATTTAGGTTATTTTAAATTTGTCAATATAGTTTTCAAATTAGATAAAACAATTTTTAAACCACCTCAGAAATGAACTAACACAAAAGAAATCAGCATAAATAAATTATAATTTTTTTGGGTCATTTAGAATTTTAGTTATTTTAGAGGTCCAAAGCTTAATGAATCAAGAATTTAACATTTTGATGACTCAAGTTGATTTTTAATTTATCATTGTTTTATTTTATTTTTATTTTTATTTTTTAATGAAAAATATTGAACTTTACAAGTAAAAATTAAATCTATTCATAAAAATTAAATAAAATTTTTATATTAAACAGTTGAGTTTAGTCTCAACTTTCTAACTCTAAGATTTTAAAGATAATTATATTTAAAAGCTTTTTTCATAAATATTTATAATTTCTTGAGGCATGATAAAAATATCTGAATTTTAATTTTATTCTGACCAGCAATATTATCTCTTAAAAATGTGCAATCCTGTCTCTAGATTTAAGAGAAAAGGCCAATGCATAATGTATGATGTTTCCTAGTCTTGCCATGAATATATAATGTATGAGGTTGCAAAAATCTCGGTTTTAATACGTGACACTATCCTGAACACAATGTCTCTAATAAGTATGTGGAAACTGTCGCCTCACTGGAAAAAAAAAAAAAAATTAAATAAATAAGTCTCAAAGAGTCACCTCAACTTCCTATTTTGAATGCGTCTGTGTGTGTCTCAAGCTATTGCTTCCGGCTCTTGAAGGGTTATGCCGGCCCGCTCAATTCAACCAAGGCAAGATCAAAAGCCACAGTCAACTCGATTAAGTACACCTACTTGGCCACAGGGAGACCTCTTTAATTAGTTGTCTTCGCTTTGTTCCAGTGGGTTAGAGATATAAATTTTAGTAGGATGAACAAGCATGGTACGAAGAAGAAGAGGAAATTGCGAGAGATTGAAGGGAATGATGAAATGAAATGAAATGAAATGAAATGAAATGAAGAGTAATAGACCAGACTCTCTCTCTCTCTCTCTCTCTCTCTCTCTCTCTCTCTCTCTCTCTTACCTCGAACAAAAAAGATGATGTGTATGCAGCACCATATTCTGTAAATATAACTATACATCTAATTACATGCGGGTCGGGGTTGGGTTGGGTTGGGTTGGGTTGTGTTTGGTGGGTTTTAAATTGTTGGGCTCAAAACCCGACTTGCAATATTTTTTTGAACTTATTTTTTATATATAATATCCATCGATTCGTCTATAGATTGATTAGTTTTAATAAATATTTGTTTTAAAATTAAAAAAAAAGTTTGCTCAATTTAATCTATAATTAATTGGTGTGTTTAATATTATATATTATTCATACTTAGACAAATGATAAGAAAAGAATGTAATTTACTCGAGATCTATATTTGCAACTGTAACGATTTGAACCCCATTTTTTTTTACCATGTTTTGGACACCGCTTAGTCTTCATGCCTTCATCCCGACTAATGCAGACCAACCACTACAGTGACTTCTTTCAAAAAACGAATCTCCCAATAGGGAATACTCCATACACATGAAAACTCAATACTTTCAGCGGAAGTCGAATCTCGGTCATGTTAAAGATTCTCAACTTCATATTCAGTTGAACCAACATATATATATTAGTATCTCAACCCCACTTTGTGTGAATGATGATTAAGACATAAATTGTGGTGGAGCAAGGACGCGAAACCCCCGGCGAAGAGGATTAAATGCATGGTGCTAGCTGGTCCCGTGTCTAGCGCTACATATCGTGCAATCATGCAATCTATCATGGAGCTTTGTTCTAATTAGCCTAAAAATTTTTTTTTTTAAACAACACACATTATAAAAAAATTTCAAAAATAATTCACCATGTCGAGTTTTAAAAATTCCGACATGTACTGTTTATTGAATAGTATTATGTCAAGTTTTCAATACTCGATATGTACTGTTTATTGAATAATATCATATCGAGTTTTCAAAACTTCACATATACAGTGTCATATCGAGTTTTTAAGATCGGACATGATATTGTTATGAACAGTATAATATTGAGTTTTGAAAACTAAACATTATATTGTTCACGGTACTGTTCAATGAACAATACATGTTAAGTGTTAGAAAATTTGACATAGTGTGTCATTTTAAGAAATATTTTTTTATGGATATTGTTTTAAAATTTTTTAATTTTTTCAGATCGGTACAAAGCTCGTCTGTCACGTTTCTCGACTCTCTCTTGATTAGTATTAATCTACGGATGAAAGTTGAAAACATTAAAACAAAAATGCAACAATTTTTGTAGAGATGGGTAAAAGATGGATGGTGCAATGCTGAGTCAGAGGGTTCGACTCAATTGCATTATTGCAGATGCTCATGCCTCGTGGGATCTTGTCTCTCTTTGGGTTGGGTACCATTCTTTTGTTTGGAATCAACGTTAATGTATGTCGGCTCATGCTTCCAATGCGGCTATGAACTACAGATACTGGCCGTTCAGAAGAACCCGTTAAGAAAAGACAAGATTTTTTTTTTTTTTAAAAGATATTTAATAATTAATAACATTTCCCTGGGATGGTTGATAGTTTTTCAAATAGATTTTCTTTTTATTAATTTTTATTCTCTCAGTGTCAGCTAATTCGGAAGGGCACTCGATGTAATTACGTTGGGCTGTTATGGAATGATTAGCACGAATAGCCACCATTGTGTTCTTCTTTCCTATTAATTAAAAAGTTTGTATATTATTAAGATTCGAATTTATTTTAAGGTAATCATATATATAATCATTAAATTATATTTCTTTTGTTGTGATTATTGTAATTTAAAGAATATCATTTTGTTAAAAAATATTAGAATTTATTAACTATTTTCACCGTATAACACCAACATTTAGAAAAACATCAATTATACCATACGACCACCTTCAAATGATTTTTTTTAATGAAAAAATAAGATGGTTTTAATTTTTTTTTTATATAGAAAAATGATTTATATTTAAAAATTCTATATTTTTAATTGAATTGAACAACCCCAAATTATTGGTGTTTTTCCGAGGAAGTGTGTGATTCGTGTTAGGGCACAAAAAGGTTAATTAAAGAAGCCGATGTAATTTGGTCAATGAAACATGTGGAGGGGGAAAAAGTGGGAGAGGGATGGATGGAGGTGAATGGACCCAAAACAACCGAACGCGGAGGTGATTCCACCACTGACGTTGGCGGCTACTCAGAAAGCTGAAATCAAAAAGAAACAAAGAGGCATACGTAAAAAATGCTCACAACACGACTAGAACACTAGGCCACCACATCAGTCTTCGTCCTCTGTTTCTCTCTCCTCTGCTTTTCTCCTCTTTGTTTACAGCCCTAGCTTTTTTGCATGTCTCTTATTTAAGCGCATCATGATTGGGTCCTCTTCTTCTTCTCAAATGCTCACACCACGAAACACCCAGAACAAAGAACGACGAGAAGGCGGCAAAAGCCTAGAGATTTCGAAGCAGAAACCAATGGATTACAGATTTGAGAAGGTTTTTCCTATGTATGCTTTGGGACTTCCTAACCATGATGACTCCAATTCTATTGACTCTGATTTCGCTGCAACTGACCCTATTTGGATTGCCATTAGAGAAGAAGCCAAGCTGGAGGTTTTGCTTTCTTCCCACCTCTACTCTGTCCATTCTTTTGCTTTAAATTTCATTTGGGGAATTGAGATTTTGAGTTTTGTGGTCTGGCTCAATCTTAAAAGAGAATGAAATGTTGGAAAGTTTTGTGAAGAAGGGTTTTGGTGGTAATTGGTGAAATGTTGTTATTTGCAGGCAGAGAAGGAGCCAATTTTGAGTAGCTTCTTGTATGCTAGTATATTATCACATGATTGTTTAGAGAGAGCACTGGCTTTTGTTCTTGCTAACAGGCTTCAAAATCCAACCCTTTTGGCCACACAATTGATGGATATTTTTTTGAGTGTTATGATACAAGATAGGGGCATTCAGCGTTCAATTCGCTTAGATGTTCAGGTAAGTCCGTTGTTGATTAATAAAATTGTCGTGTCTAATTTTTTATTTGATAGGTAAAATGTTGTTTCTGATGTTTGAATTTCTATACTTGCAGGCATTTAAGGATAGGGATCCTGCGTGTTTGTCGTATTGCTCGGCCTTGTTGTATTTTAAGGTAGTGCCAAACATTTTCAATGCGTATATATGCTGCATTCAGTTTAAGAATACAAGAGAAACTAGGTGGTCTTTGAGGTGATGGGACAATTTGGCACATCCCAAGGGCTTGGCTAACTTTCTCTGGAATTCAAATTTTTTGCCATGTTACTACTGCAATTTGATTAGGTAAAATGTTTGGACAATAAACAGTTTTCTATGAGGAAGTTGCTTTAATGAGAAATACAGGTGTTGATGCTACCGTGATGGAAAGTGTAGGTTAGATGTCGTGATCAAAATTTTCTTTCTTTTTGCAGGGTTACCATTCTCTGCAGTCATATCGAGTAGCACATGCTTTGTGGAACCGAGGTCGCCAAGTTTTGGCTCTGGCTTTGCAAAGTCGAATTAGTGAGGTAATCTTTGGCTATAGCAATCCTTGAGTGCCCCGTAATTCCATTGCTTCTCTTTTCCTCAAGTTGATATTCCTTTTTCATTCCCTCCTTACACAGGTTTTTGGGGTTGATATACATCCAGGTATGAATATCTCTTCTTAGGTATTTTAAATTTAGTGGGCTATATGTATCCCTAATTGTGAATCGATGTTAATGATGAGGCAGATTGATAATGTCCCTCTAATTGAAATGGTGAAACATTCTTAGCATAGAGTTCCTATTTGTTTGGTGACTTGTACAGCTGCCAGAATTGGAGAAGAGATTCTACTAGATCATGCAACCGGTGTTGTTATTGGTGAAACTGCTGTTGTAGAGAATAGGGTCTCGTTGATGCAGGTGAGTCTATTTTCTCTTTGAAACAAGGATGGCTAACTGTAGTATCTTTCTTCAACTGCCAGCTAAATAATTCGTGAACATCGACCATAAGCGTCACGGTAAATGTGCTGAGCTTTAGTTTGTATATTTCATTATCAATAGTACATTCTATCTGTAGTTTGTCTTAATGGTTGTTCAAATAGAAATAGGGGTAATGGACTTAAAAGCTCTAGTTCTCTGATACCATTTCTACCACTTATCAATTATATGGACTGGTTTCTTTTCAAAATGAAGTTATCCTGTTAAAGGACTTTTAATTTTGAATTTTGCAAGATACCAATCTTGGAGTAATAGTATCTACAAAATGATCGAAAAATGTCTAAAAGAATAAGGAAATCATGAAATTGAATTATGATATGGAATCCTTAACAAGGAAGAACTTATAATTATCAAAATATATTTTCCACCAATAGAATGTTGCTGTGAAACATACTTAGGAATCAACTTTGAATTTTAAAGTTGTAGCATGGTGATGGTGCAAAGTCTCTTATTGGGAAATCAAAATTTTAGTCCTGTGATGATACCATATAATAAACTGTCCCACAAAAAATATAGATTGCCAATTGCACTTTGCTTAAAATATGATGTTTGACAGGGTGTGACATTGGGAGGAACAGGGAAAGAACTTGGTGACCGTCACCCGAAAGTTGGTGAAGGTGCACTGATTGGAGCTAGTGCAACCATACTCGGAAACATAACAATAGGCAAAGGCGCTATGGTGGCAGCTGGTTCCCTTGTAATGAAGGATGTGCCTCCACATGGGTAGTGCAATAAATCTTTTTTAATTGTTCAGGAATAATGTTTTCTAATCTGTATACTATTATTCAATTAGATGCCATAGATACCATATTCATACAGCTGTTTAATATTCGATGCCATAGATACCATATTGATACAGCTGTTTAATATTCCTATTTCTGGTTCTGAAGTGTGGTGGCAGGAATACCTGCAAGGTTCATTGGTTATACGGATGAACAAGATCCATCTCTAACGATGAAACACGGTATGCCTAGTTTGCCTGTCAAATACAATATGTTGCAAGTTACACTATCCATTGGTAGGTTGGAAGTCTTGAAGTTGTCAGAATTGCCTCTGCTCATCCTGCAAAATTTTGCTAAAAAAAAAAAAAAAAAAAAAAAAATTCCTCTTCTTCATTTATAATATATATCTCCACCACAAAAGGGATGTGTCCCCTATAATTCAAACTACCTTCTTTGACAGCTAACATTAGCTGGTCTTACCATGTCTCCCTTCGGCAAGGTCTGGGGGATTGTTGCACTGCCATCGCCTTGGTCTGTTGCATGAGTCAGAATGAGAGTGTTACTCCTATCATAGTCATCCTGGTCAGTTAGACCTGCATGGATTTGGCATTTACCAGATGTAGCCTGTAGTTTTTCAGTTGAAGGGTTGTTCATGATGATTGATTTGCAGCATCGTTTATTTGTGGCTTGCAAAATCCATTTTCCTACCAACAGTATCATATTTTGGCACATCTTGATATTGATTCTTGTCAAATGAACGTGCAGATGCCACGAAAGAATTTTTTGAACATGAAGCTGTTAATCCTTTGGAAGGAAGATCTACGGGTATGTCTATTTCTGTAGACAGTTTTGTTGGTTTTAGCATTCCATGTCTTAAACTCTTTATGTTTCTTCTTGGGTGACTATCTGGTCATATGATAACTAAGTTGGGGTAAAGGCTTAGTTGATCTGAGTCCAGTCATAATATTCCTAGTATAAGCAAACTCTCAGCACACTGTTGTTGTTTGTGTTGCCATAAGGGCAAGAAGAATAGTTATTTCAGATGTTAAAATCAGGCTTTACTTGGGATAAAACAATATGTAGGAAGGTGCTTGTAGGTGGCGCCCAGGATCCATTGACGTTTGAATTCTATGTCTGGAACTTTTAATGAGTGGGACATGGTTGAGTTCCTACAAGTACCTGCTATTCAAAGGTGAACAATGTTGCTTGCTGATCCCAGAGGGATCCAAATCAAGCTATCTTTTATCAGCCTGGCCATTATAGAGTCCAATCAGTGACCAGCTCCATGTGGCCTGGCAAAACCTTACTCCTTATCTAATTGACCTCATTTAAGGGCCTCAGCAGACCCATGTCCATGATGTTACCTGCAATCATTGACTGAACCTGAATCGGAACCTGGAAATAGTGCGGATACAAGCTGTATCAATGGCATTGTTGTTGTTTTGAAATGTATTCCTGTGCCTGTATTAGTCATTGTATTTTGTTGTCATGATCATAGTCCTGTATTTATTTATCAAATTTTGGCCTTTTCTCAGGGTCTTCATTGGACACCGCAGATGAATCATAGCTGAGGGAATTCAAAATGCAGTTATGTGAATCAATCTCCTCTTCGGGTGCTTCCTTGCTCCAATAACCGATGGAATTCCCTTGGCAGATAGGATACAAACATCTCCTCACCAACAAAATGTTGGGGCAAAAAGATAATACGAAATGGAATTTGAGAGTGAATTTTCACGCAGAATGCAAAACTCCTTTGTAGTGCTCCTGCTATAACATGGTAAAGCTACATTTTTGGTCAATGCTTCCATGTCTGACTCAGTTGTGCAGTGGAAGTTTTTGTATATTCTGTGGACAGCCTAGTTGTAGAATGGGCGAATGAAGTGGAAGTGAATGGAAGGGGATATGCTTCAAGCACTCTGATTCTCTAGTTTTTGTGACTTGATGTGGAGAGCTCACAGTTGGTCCCTTTGTATGCCGAACTGCAGTATATGACTTAAAATGATCTTTTTCCTTTTTTCTTTTACAAAGCATTTATTTGATTTGTGTGTGGGGGCAACAAGTTGAGTAGTTAAACACTCTAAAATCATCTATTTTCTATATGGGAGGACCCCAATGCGTCGGTTTTTGGATTCTGAGATGAGCTTGCGGATATATGGACCCATTGGGACCATGTTAAGAGTCAGATTATGGCTATGTTTTTTCCCAATTGTATCTTAGATTGTATACTTTTAATATAAACTAATTTAATAGATAGTAATTATAATTTAACTTAAATATTTTTTTTATCATAATAGACTTAAAAGAATACTGACATTACCTCTATTATTTTGTTGGGTAAAAACAAAAAAGAAAAGAAAAGTATGCAACAAAATTTTTTGTTAGAACAAACTCAAATGAGTCAAAAAAATTAATTTATTGAATTTTATCTATCTCAATATATTTGAAATCATTTTTTTTTGTTAGTTTGATTTGAAAGATTCTGCTTATATATATAATAAATATAATGTAAAGTATAGTTTATTTTCTAAGTAATTTTTGGTGTTATTTTATTTATAATCTATAAATTAAGAGAAATAAAATAAATAAAAGGGGTGGGTCATAATAATATGTCAATCCGAAATCGTATAATAAGACCCGGTGGGTGGATGCCATGCCGACACAACGGTGCGGCGGGTTTGGTTCCAGGAATTTTATTCTCAACTCCGTTAAAATATAATACATTGAAAATAAGTGTAAAAAAAATTTAAACCTTGTTACTATTACGATACCTGTTAAATTTTAAATTTATAAATAGTTAAATTAACATAAATTAAAATATTAAAATTTATTAAAAAATGACAAATATTTCATTAATTAGTATAATTAATGATTATAAATGTTAGATTTAATTGACACCGGTGGAAATATGATAATTTTTTGAAAAAATTAAAAAATTATGTTTATAGGTATATTTGAATAAATAAACGTAGAAAATTCGAAAATTACAAAACTTTTCTCGATAATCTTACAATAGGGATGATAATCACACAAACAAGTTATTACCGTAATATCACAACACCACAATACTAAATTTAGTAATTAAAATGACGCAAAGATTTTCTACTCGAAATTTTTTCTAAACTCTTAATTGATCTCACTCTAAAAAGTATGTGTCTCACTCAAACTCAATTCTCTTAAATAACGTGTATTCTTTGTGAAAATGGATCCTCTACACTCATTCAGGAAGATCATTAAATTCATGTAGGGATAAGAGAGATGTTTTGAAAAGAGTTGAGATAATGGGTTAACCACCCATTACCTCTAAATTAAATTCAAATTTTAATTATTTTTACTTTTGTGATAAAATGCCCCCACGTGAATATATTTACCGACATCTCTCATTTACAAATAAGGGTATTTTACGTTTGTCATAAAATTACAACTCATGTGATCTTTTACATCACCCTATTGGACTTCCATACATAATTAAATGTCTACAACTGACGAGTACACCTGAGACAAAAGTCAATTTCATTAAAAGAGAGAGATAATGAGTTTATGAGATTTAGTTTTGAGAATAACACGAAGGAGAGAGAGAGAGAGAGAGAGTATGTTGTGAAGATTAAACAAAATAAAAGAGAATATGACACTCTAAATCTTCAAATCTTTTTTCAAAATCAATAGTAAAATCTAATTTTACGGAGTTGGATGAACAATTTGAAACCTTTGATATGGAGATTTGGTGATGAGTTGAGTGAGTTTGGGCGAGAGGAGAGCAAGACCCTAGAAAAGTGAGATGAAGTTTTTGGGTTTTATGGGTCTTAAAATCTCACTTCTCCTTTTATCTTCGAATTTATTTCAAATATTTGCTTAATAGTCCTCTCACGCTTCTAAATTTCACAAAGTGCCTAATATGTCCTTTTTTTGGTTTCTTGGAATGGTTAAATCCTTGGATTTAACTACTTGAAATTATATTTTATTGAGAAAAATGTATTTGCCGTGAAGTAAAGAAAGTTGAAAATAAAAAAAATATAATTTATGGAAAAAAAAAATACTGGTACTTTACTTTAAGGTCAAGTCGAGAGAGCCAACCGAGAGAGTCTAATCGAGAGAACTCCACCAAGAGACAAAAAAATTTAACTGAGAGAATTTCATAAAGTACAAATACTTTCTCAGTTAATCGGAAGCTTTAATCGAGAGAGTTCTATAAGATACTAATACTTACTTGGCATTAGTGTTTGTTTGATTTACTGAGATGTTTAATCATGAAAGTTTCACAAAATACTAATACTTTCTCGGATAACCGAGAAGTATGGGGTTAAGAGGAGAAAGGTTTAACTATTTTTGTTCATAAAATACCAATACTTTTTCAGTTAATCGAAAGGTTTAACTAAAAGAGTTTCACAAGATTTCTTACAAAGGATGTTTGGATTATGTAGCATACAAGCGACATGAGGAAGAGAGAATGTTTAGAGGAATGATTTTCATATATTATGATCATCAAGATCATAACACATCACTCTTCTCAATTAATCTGTACGACATATTGAAACTACGTGTCCATTTACCATACTTAGAGAGAGAAAAATATAAATTTCTGGTTTTATGATTCTTGTAATAAAGAGAGAATATCTAGTCTTTTGGTCCAATACATTCCAACTCATCAATGACATATCACATGTTCATCTCATCAATGACACATTCAGCTCACCAACGACCAACCATCCTTGTCAATTGGTGGACGACCAAAACTGAGACGATGGGGCTCTCACATTTATATTTACGTAATTAATAATTAATTATTGAGGGAAGCGCTGTAGAGGTCGAAACGAGAGTAATGTTCCGAATTATACAAAAAAAAAAAATTTAAATGACTCGGAGAGAAAAATAATTCCGAAAATAACCCATCTTTATCGTGTCTTAAATCCGTGACACCGCGTGGTAGCATGCGGTTGGCCGAAGGCCATGTGTCGGGTCTTGAAAATGCGACACAATTTGTCGAGTCTTCAAGAAGCGATAAGCCGCCGCCCACGACGCCCGGTGGCCGCTCCCTCCATCTCTCGTGGCGATCCTCTCTCCCTCCCTCGCCCACCAGCGACGATCTCTCTCCCTCCCTCCCCCACGCGCTGCTCTGCTCCGCTCCCCCCCCCCCCCCCCGCACCTCTCTCCCTCCCTCCTTCCTGCGGTCCCCTCTCTCTCCCTCCTCCCCCCCGTGGCCCCCTCCCTCCCTCCTTCCCCCCGCTGCCCCTCTCTCTCCCTCCTCCCCTCGCCCCTCCCTCCCTCCCTCCCTCCCTCCTTCCCCCCGCGGCCCCCTCTCTCTCCTTCCCCGTGGCCCCCTCTCTCTCCCGTAGCCCCTGGGGGGAGGGAGCGAGAGGGGGCCGCGGGGGGGAGGAGGGAGGGAGTTGCAGTGCCGCGGACGGATAGGGGGAGGGACGGGGAGCGGAGTGGAGCAGCAGGCGTGGGAGGGAGGGAGAGAGATCATTGCAGGCGGGCGAGGGAGGGAGTGAGGATCGTCGTAGGCGGTGGAGGGAGAGGTCATCGAGGAGCCGCGAGCGGCGGCTTGTCGTCTCTTAAAGACACGATAAACCTTTCGGCCAATCGCGTGTTATCACGTGGTGTCTCGAGTTCAAAATACGATAAAGATGGATTATTTTTTTAATTATTTTTCTTTTCGGATCATTTTAAAAAAAAAAGTTTTTTTTTTGTATTATTCGGAACATTACTTTGGAAAGGCCATTGGACAGCCCGGTCCGGGGCAATTTGTCCAACGATACGGCCACGAGGGTGTTTTTTGGAATTTACTAAATGATTGAATTTTGGGAAGTTTCTAATTTTAGCCGATGATTTTATATGATTTTGATCGGATGAGAAAGCGTGACCGACGGTGCCGTTAAAGTGTAAAGGTTACTCCGAAACACCAAAGATCTCACGGGGAACACATACCTCATTGCTTCCTTACTCTCAGCTCCCCCCCCTCTCTCCCAAGTTAGGGTTTCGGTTCAAGATCGGAGTTGGGCATTGCTTGATCTTTCGGATTTGAGGTTAGTCATTCTCCGCTTTCCGATTCCTTTTCTTCTGATTTTGATGATTGCCTGTAATCCTGTGTTTTAATGTTGGTGATGGGATCTGATAAATTTTTTTAGGTTTTCTCTCCCCCGATGAATGAATCACCGATCTGAATGAATCACCGATCTATCTCCCTACTTATCTTTATGGGATCTGATTGTCTGTTTAACGTCAACCACATACGATTTATTGAACAATTCTAAGTTTTTTCCGGTTGAAAGTATGATGAACAATTTCAAAATGACTATGAATATTCATACTATTCCACTTCTAGTTCTATTTATGTAGTTAAATATCAGAAAAAATTGAAATGACAAATGAATTTTGAAATAATTCCATACTCATTTTATTCATGGTCTTGCCAAATACCTTGCATGTGGGTTTGACGACCACAGAAACTGAGAAGTTGCAGATTGGAAGTTTTTTGGGTCAAACAACGGTAATTTTGGGGTGCAAATTCAGTTTTTGATTCCACTAGAAACCGTTTTTGTTCTTTCGATGCAAATTCAGTGGCTTTCACTACATTGGCAATTTGCTGCACATAGGATGAGTATCTAACCTTGATGCTTGTGATTCTAGTTGGTTTCTTGAATGGTGCTAATGAGATTTTTCCCGAACAGTGTAATGGGTTGTTTTGCTTGTAAGGACGGCAAATTGAGTTGAAAAAAAAAATTGCCGTAAATGGAGGAAGGGGTTGAAACTGTCGCTGCAGAAAATGGAAACCATGACACTGTGAAACCTGACATATTGCTCGATACCAACCATGAAATCGATGGTGACCCAAAATTGTTGCCGTCTGTGGAGGGAAGGGATGATACAGTATCTGCAGTAAGCAGAATCCAAGATACCGTTGAACCTGATAAATTGCCTGATACTAGCCATGAAATGGATGGTGACACAGAATTGTTGTCATCTGTGGAGGGCGGGAATGATACAGTATCTGCAGAAAGCAGAACCCAAGATACAGCTATTCCTGATAAACTCTCTGATGCTAACCATGAAATGGATGGTGATGGAGAAAATGAGGCTTATGTTGGCAGGGAGAATGGATTGAATGATGGTGGTGCATGTCTTGACGATAAGCATGGCCATCTCGTACAGATGATTACTGAACTCAATTTGCAGAATAAGTACTTAAAATCCCAATTTGAGAGCTTGCAAAATCCTCAGTCAGAGTCAGAAGGTTCTTTCCAGAAAACAAAAACAGTTGGGCAGGAAGGAGAGGTTAGTACTGATGTGAAAGAGCTCCATGACAAGATAGAATCTTTGAATAGAGAACTTATGGAAGAAAGGCAAACACGAGTTGCAGCAGAGGAGGCTTTAAAGCATCTTCAAGAAGCGCACTCGGAGGCTGATGCAAAAGCCCAAGAACTTTCCGTAAAACTTGCTGAAGGTCCGATATTATCCTTTTCCTTGTATATCCTCTCCTATTGTTTTGAGGCATCTTGGCTGTTAATTCTCATCACATAAATTATTTTGTAGGTAATTAATTTATTGAGAGAAATAGAGCAGACCAAAAATTATACCTTAGATGAGTCTCTTCAAATAATCCTTCATTCATTGATTTTGATTATTGAAAGTTGACCATTTCTACCAATGACTAATTGATTACAGCTGAAAACCGTTTCTAGATGGCGCTGCTTATTTAAGTTGCATGTTTCCTGAAGTTGTCATTCACATTTGAAGTGAACGTTGACTTTCTTGCTCTAAATTTGTTGTATTCTTTCGGTAGTTCAACAGAAAATGGATCAAGAAATCAAAGACCGTGAGGAGAAGTATTCTGAACTTGACTCCAAGTTTGGAAGACTTCATAAAAGAGCCAAACAGCGGATTCAAGATGTTCAAAAGGTAAATTCTATATAATTCCCTTTCTATGGCTAGAGGTACATGCATGATTAATATTTTTTACTGTATGCTTGAGGTACATGCAATTGTTTTAAAGCTGTCATCTAATTTTGCAGACATGAATAAGCTCCAAAAACATGCATCCTGCATCAAACTATGAAAGCCATTCAGTTGATCCCAACATCAAGAGGAGCCTAAAGCTCAAAAAAAGCCTTTTACCAGAAAATTCATCTCAATGAATTTGAAAATTTAACCACCCAACTAAAACTTTTCTATCTTTAAATCCTTTCTCCTACCTTTGTGCCTTTCGTCCCAACGTAGGTTACAGTTCTAGCAACTCTGTAGAATTTTTTTGTTTTTGTTTTTCACCTCATGTAAACTAGGGGAAATAGGCATGGAAAACCGTCAAATGCGAATATACTAATTCTATCCTCAATCTATCTAAGAAGCTCTGAGAATCTCTGTTTTCAGTTGTTTATCTCACCTTTGGAGGATAGCATTAGCTTGAATTGTATTTCTGGATTCCAAAGGAGAAGTTACTGGTGAGACCTACTTAGGAGTGGGTGGAATACTGCTATTTCCCTTGTTTACGCCCATAATCAGGATTCCACTGCCATCCTCTCCATTCTTATCATTTGATCTTAAAAGCATAAGTTGACCCAAAGAACATTATTATCCGTTCTCACATGGTTTTGTATTCAAATTGACTAAAAAGGCTCTCAAAAAACAATTATTCCTCCATCTGTGGATCATTGCTGCAGTCATCTGCTTCAAGCGTTAGCTCAGAACTAGAATTATTGGCTGTACCATTCTTCCAATACTCTGTCCAGATCCTTTCTTAAAGTGCTAAAGATTCGTAGCAGTTCATTGTCATTGAAATACCACTGTTCAATGACCATCTTGAGTTGGATCATTCTGTTCCTTTGGTGGCACTTGATTGTCTGTTAGAGGAATTAAATGGGAACATGTCTTGGTTAGCTGAAGATGAGTTCTTCACCTATAGCCCTATGCTTCGAACTCATTAGATCAGATGTTGGTAAAACATTGTTATGCAATTCACTGGTTTGTTTGCCTCCTACACTTGGGGAATGTTCTTAGCTACTGGTAGTTGGACTAGATTTTCTGCTTCATTCTGTTGTTTTCAAGAATCTCTCTTTTTAAATCAAGCTCTTCTATCCCAGTTTCAGTTCTTTCAGTTCCAGGGCTTAAGATGCTTTTCTTTTCAATTGAGAAGCTTAACTCATTTGTGAACCCCTCAATTTTGATACTCTTTGGCACTGACCAGCATAATAACCAATTCTTTGATCTCTATGTGCTGATTGAATTGGGAGATTCCTTTTCCTATTAAAAAGGAAGTGTGGTTTTTTTTACTTGCTCATATGGATACCTTTTATGATGTTATCAGATAAAGCAATAACTTTTTTTTTTTTTTGGCATAAAATAACAAAACTTTTGCATTGAAATTGTGTTATGATATTTTGTTGCTTTTGGAGATTATCATTTTCAGGAGAAGGATGATCTTGAGGCTCAGTTCCGTGAAGTGAATGAGATGGCTGAAAAGGAATCATCCCAGCGGTTAGCATTGCAGCAGGAGCTGGAGCGCACCCGACAACAAGCAAATGAAGCATTGAAAGTAATAGATGCAGATAGGCAACAACTTCGTAGAGAAAACAATAAGTAATAACCCCTGTTTGGATGTTCATTCAGTGATCTTTTTATGCCGTTTAGTTGGTTGTGCGTTGATGCTACATTGAGTACTGAATACTGTCATTTCATTTCCTTCTTCTGGCTGAAAGTTCCTAGTATACCTTAGTTATATATTGCCTTGTATAAATATAGATAATGAACCAGTATAGATCTGTGTGCAAGCTGTGCTCTGCACTTCTATTTCCCCCTGCACGTCTGGACAAAAATTGTGTCCTTGTTATCCTGTTTTGCTTGGTGCTTCTTTCCTACAGACTCTGTTTTTATAACGTCAAGTCTTAGGTCTTTGATAGAAAGGATAAATATCTGTTTTCGCTAAACTAAATCATGTGCTCAGACTGCGAGACAACCTTGAAGAACTGCGGCGTTCACTGGAACCTAAACAAAATGCTCTTGATGCAATGCAACAGACCCTTCTGGAGAAAGAGCAGGTAAATTCTCAAAGCTAATCTTGAAGGACTTGAAGTTAACATGATGCTGCATCTTGAGAGTTGGGCTTTCAAATTTAAGAATGTAGTTTAAGTTACCTATGCATTTAGCTGCACGAAGACAACTACAAAATCTTGTTTAGTGAATATAGCTGTATTTTAACTAAGTTTCTCCCTCTAAAAGCATGTATTTTATGTATTGACATGATGTGGCAACTTCAGGATGCTGCTACCTTTTAGATTGGGATTGATATACCATTGTTGAGCTGGCAGCAAGCTAGGATTTCAATAATGTGAACTGGCATGCAAAAATATTGTCAAATCCTTTTACCTTATGCTTGCAGCGAAAAATTGGACTTATATTCCTCTCTCTTTTTTAGCTTGTCTTGTACCCTTTCCAAAAATTTCCCGAGTCAAAATAATTTTCTCTTTTTTTGAAAGTATGTTTGGTAGATGAAGTCTGAAAATCAAATAGTGCATTGAGGAAAATATTAAATGAAAATCATGTAGTTATTTTCTCCCTGCGAGTAACAAGTTGAATATGGAGCTGTGAAGATTGCTTCATTGTACTGGTATGCTTACCTCTTGATTTGCAGATGTTGGAAGACCTGCGGGGGTCACTCCAAGCTGCTGATGAAAAAAGGCAAGCTGCAATAACTGAGTTGTCCTTGAAACTCCAGAAGGTAAGCTTTTCATGTGGTTGCTTACTGCACTGGCTCAAGAATACTAGTACCTGATGCTTTTCTCTTCTTGGTACATTCTTAACAAACTTCCCTTTTCCTTCACTGCTCTTACATTTCACCAGAATATAGACAGTTTGGAAGCCCAACTAGCAGACACATTACTTGACAGAAAGAAGGCAACAGATATAATTTCCTCTTTGCAGGTTAGAGTTAGTTACATACGAGGTTCATCTTGTGATTGATTTATATTGAGTTAATGAACAGCATTGTGACTTTGTTTTTTTCTTGCCATGACCTTATTAATTTGTTATTTAGAATATAATCAATTTGTTTAGTTGGAAGGTGTAGCTATGTTTAGTTGGAAAGTTTAACATATGACTTTTCAAATGTGGATATCTGGCAAATTATTTCCTTTGATTGGTTCAGAAGTGAGCTGATACAGAATCAGATGTAACCTATGGGCATTGCGGTGTTCTTTTTGGTGTGGATCTTCAGCAAGATAATTCTCTGAAATTCATGATCAAGGATGGACATACCATTGATGAGGTGAAATTTTTGTTTCAGGTGTTAGTTGCTGAGAAGGAATCCAAGATTGCAGAGATGGATGCAGCGTCAACTGGTGAAGCTGCACGACTTAGAGCTGTTGTGGAATCTGTGAAGGGGGAGATTGTCCATCTGAAAAATGAGCATGTATGACCCTAACCCTATATAGTTTTCCCTTACTTGCATTTTGGTTCTGACCACTATCATTTCTGAGTGTCTTATACTTTATTGTCTATTTCATGCTTGAAGGGCTATTCTGTCTGTTCAGGGCTGTGAAAATTTTGTGGTCACACCAAATGTGAATTCTATTTCCTAACATGCACACGCACGCGCGCACATACACGCATGCACGCACGCACGCACACACAAAAACTTGAATTTCATGTTGAATAATTTCAGTTAGCTGTCCCTCATATTACTCGGTTGATTGGATGACCAATTCAGATAGTGACTCAGTCTATGTTTGTCTCATGCAATCAAAAGTCCGAGCTGAGCCTGTGAGGGAAAGCATTTACCTTGAATGGAGCTGTTTCTCTTAGAACCATGAAAGAAAATGTTTGACCCATAATTTCCTCTGGTAAAATGAATTATTACCAAGTTTGAATTGATAGCTGGTTGCTCTGATTTGATTAGCATTCCCACTATATGAGAATATCATCTATTATGGTGGATTTTCATTTTTTGAGAGATTCAAAGATCCGTTTTTTTGAAGTCGGTATATACAACTTGTAGGTGATGCATGGCATAGTAAGAGTTAATATGATAAGTTCTGACTATTCTTATTCATTTTATAATCAAACTTCTTAGGTTTATAGCTTCTAAAAACATAGCATGTAACACCCCCCCCAAAAAAAAAAGAATAGTGCCATTAAGATCATACTAGCAACCTAGCCCCAAAAGTGGGTTATTGTTATGGATTTCTGTAGCCTCCAGCTTGCCTTCCTCTCCAAAAGATTATTTTCTGAGAACTTGTAAGAAGGATTTCATTATATAGTTTTGGGCTTCCACTGGTGACCGCACTTGAGGTTTCTATTGATGCCAAAGTACCTTTAAAACATTTAACTTCTATAATTAGCATACTGAGCTTTTCAACCTTCAATTCAACTTAACTCTGATAAATTCAGGAGAAAGAGAAACAGAGCTGGGAAGCTGCATCCCAGGCCCTCAAAGCAAAGCTGGAGATTGCTGAGAGTAATTGTATACGTGCTGAAATTGAAGCTGCTAAAATGAGAAGTAATTTTACCTATCTGATTTTTTAACTATATTGCATGTACAGTGGAAAAAATAAAATAAAAAGACATTTGTGCATTTCTTTTCAAACAGGTCAGCTGGAATTAGAATTGTCTGTGCAAACCCAGCTGCTTAATGCTAGAGATGCTGAACTTGTTGCTGCCAAAGAGGAGGTAATAAAATTATTCCCCCTTCTTGTTAATACTTGATTGTCAGTCTCAGCAACCAGAAAATTGATTTGTTTACTTGAAAACTGAAATGATGAGGAGATATCCTTGGATACTGTTGCTTACCTCAGTATTTGTTGCCTATAATGGGCTAGAGGTTGCAAGATTGAAGCCACAATTATGGACCTATGGTTTTCTGCATCTGGATTATAACGTTTCTACATTATCATAGATATAAGATGCATTATTCTGCATTTATTTAGATACAGAATTCCATTATCATCCTACATACAAATTGGCCTTCCAATTTTATAATCTCTTAAAAGTTAATATATAAAAGATTTTAAACCTTTTTTCTGGTTGTAATCACAATATCTAATATTAAGTGATTCATTGTAAGCCTACTTATGATTGAAGTTTGGGATTACTGCAGATTCGGCGGTTAGAAGCTGAGTTTTCATCCTACAAGGCCCGGGCTCATGCCCTTCTCCAGAAAAAGGATGCAGAGCTAGCAACAGCAAGGGACTCTGAACTACTCAAAGCTCAAGAGGAAGCACTGAAAGTATACGTTTAAATCTGTTAACAACTGGAACTCTGAAGTAAACTTGGAATTGGAATTATTCTAAACTCAATAATTTCTAAATGAAGATTTCATTTGGTTTCTGCAGGAGGCTGAGAAAGAGATACTGTTGGCATCTGCAGAAAGGGATAAGGTTCTCCAAGAGCTTGAGGATGTTATGGCTAAGCATGATAAAGAACTTGTGGCCAGGTAATACTGATGATGATAAAGTTTATCTTGTGACTTTTCATGAAGATTAATTTTTCACTAAATAGAAGTGCTCCCCTTTTCTCATGATCGTGTGGCTTATGCATGAATATAGATAATTTCAGTATCCTTGGGCTGGGTAATTACTACTCCTTAGATATCTATCTTAAAATTTTCAACTTTATGTTATCTCAGGGATGCAGCTCTAAGCAACGCTGAGCAACAGATAAAGATGATTGCTATGAAACTCGATTCAGCCCATGCCCGCCATCAATCAGATAAAGAAGCCTGGGAAATTAGCCTCCAAAATGTGGAAGAAACATGGCGATGTAATCATTTGTTACTAGTTATATATAATTCTTTGCCACTTTATTCCCACCATTTTTTTTTTATGTTACCTTTGGAAACATAATAATATGTAGTGAAATGTGAGGCAATGAAGGCTGAGAAAGAAGTATCCTTGGGGCAACATATACAGAAAGAACTAGATGAACTCAAACTGCGTTATAAAAAATTGAAGGTACTTTTCATTTTTCACCTAATCTTGATTCTTGGATTTAGTTAGACTGGCTGTATTAACTAGATTCCAAATTTGTAGGAAGAGCATGATTCTTTCCATGAACTTGCCGATCGAATGATAGGGGAGAAGGACAAAGAAGTCTCTAGACTTATAGACGACAACAAGAACCTTCGTCAATCTCTGGAACTGAGACCTCGAGTATGGTCCCCATTCATTTGGTTGCTTTTTTAAAGTACCCATAAAATTGTTATCTTACTTTGAACATGACCACGGAATTATTTTCATTTACTTGAACTTGAACAGAAGCAATTGGAAGCTGATCAGAACAGTAGTGACAATTTAGGTATGCTGATTTCAGTATTTTTGCTATCTTGACGCTATGCTTTTTTTTTTTTTTAAATATATATTAATTGACTGGATCTTGTTGCTCAGTTTGTTTGTTTGTTTTGTTTTGTTTTTGTTTTTTTTTTTCCATCTTTCTTTTGAAGCTGGCACATCAACTTCGGAGAAGCATGATGCAAAAAACACAGGCATCTTTGCAGCAGAGCAGCAAATATTGGTATGTATGCTTGTTTTTCTACAAGTTGTATCATTTAGTGTTTCTGCTTTTAAAGCATCCGGTGTGAAGTTATCCTAAGGTGGCTACTCCATATCAAAGTTGGAAGTCTTAGCCACATTTGGTGACAAGAAGCAGGATTGATAGAGCTAGCTAGAATCTTGATGAAAACTCAACCAAACACTTCAATTTTGAATCGGGTGTATAATCATTTAAATGTAAATACTTGTAAAATTTTGATATTGATTGTCTGCAGTTATTTCACCTAATTTATTCTTGTTGATGTTCTGTCATCAGCCTATTTCCTGCTTCAGAACTCAATCAATCTATCTTAAGAACAGGGTTTTCAAACCTGTGGTTCTTATAAAGGAGATGGCCTGACAACTTATAAGCCTATGTGTCCTTGTAACTGGAAAAGGCTGTCCTTTATAACTGTCATACTTTCCTCTTGTGTGTGTAGATTTTGGCAAGACAACAAGCCCAAAGAGAGGAAGAGCTAGCACAGTCACAGAGGCACATTCTAGCACTTCAAGTAAGTCAAACATACTTTTTTGTGCTTGTTTTTCTGCAGTTCATTTTGTGATTGTGTTTAACCTCAGGAAGAAATTGAGGAGCTTGAACGAGAGAATCGTCTTCATAGCCAACAGGTAAGAAATTGCAAAAGTCCATATCGCTTTATAGTCTTCCATAAAGTTGCTTTTTCGTCAATTGGTTTTCCAAAGCTAAGAAGGGCATATGGAGTTCTTTGCGATCACATGATATCATTGCATTTGAAGGAGAAGTTTTACAGAACCGTAGTAAGACCTGCACTATTGTATGGCAATGAGTGTTGGGCCATTAAACAACAGCAAGAGTATAAAATGACTATAACTGAAATGAAAATATTTAGGTGGATGTATGATAAAACTAGAAAAGATAGGATTAGAAATGAAAAGATACGTACTAAGTTGGAAGTGAACTTAATTATGGATAAAATGCGAGAGTATCGTTTAAGGTGATTTGGACATGTGCAATAAAGACCCAAAAATGCACCGATTAGGAGAATCGAGAACTTAAGTATAGGAGATATAGTGAAACGTAGGGGGTAGACCGTTGAAAACTTGAATACAAACTATCCGTAAAAATATGATAGTTATGGATTTAGTTGAGATGATAGCTTTAGATAGGAATGAGTCACGTAGAAGAATTTAAACAAGTTAAACCACCTCTCATGTCATTTTAAATTTCTATATATTTCTTCTTTTTTTTTTTTAATTTTAACTATATATATTTCATCTTTCTTATATTTGTCTTGGGATTAACGTTCAGATTGTTATATGTTTTGCGTGCAAGAAAAATTAATGGTGATGATGATTGTGGCGTCTGTTTTCTTTAATTTGGGTGCAAGAAAAATTAACAATTTTTTCGACCATGTGATACCCTTGTCAGGGCCACATAGCCCACATGGCATATTTGACAGAACTTCTGTTCTAATTCTGTTATCCAACCATGATTGTAACCAATTATGTATATTTATGACTCAATAGGAAAAATCCCTAAAAGTTATAATAGTTTTTCTTGTTCACAAGAATTGTTATTACTTTTTTTCTTATATACCACATACCACATTAGAGTGGAGTCTTAGAAATTGAAATTCTATGTGAGCCACTAACAATCATGGTCGCTCGTAATCTTTTGCCTCGAGATTTCTATCATCCATGTTTCTCCCATTGTACCTTTGGTTTTTATTGAAACAATAATTCAACCTTTTCTTTCTTCTCTCTCTCTCTCTCTCTCTCTCTTTTCTTTTTTTCTTTTAAATGAAAAGATAAAAAAGGAAGAAGAAGATGGCTTTTCATAGCCAACTCATGTACATGCTCATTGTTTTGTAAGCAGTAACTTGGTCGTCATGTCTGCGAGTACACCTACCATATACACTTTGCAATTTTGTGATCATCAGTGGTGGTAGACTGGGTCCAACTTTAGAAAGTTGTCTCATGTAGTAATTGGATCTAATGTAATTGTTGTATACTGTGCAGGAAGCAATGTTGAAGGAGGAACTCCGTAACATGGAAAGATCGCAGAAGAGGGAAGGTGTAGATATGACTTACTTGAAAAATGTTATTTTAAAGCTTCTTGAGACAGGTATTGAAAGAAATTTGAATTGTGCAACGATGAAATAAGAAAGAGTCCCTAGTTAAGAGTGCATAACATTGATAATCTTTCTATGACCAGGTGAAGTGGAGGCTTTGCTGCCTGTGGTAGGAATGCTTCTGCAGTTCAGTCCTGAAGAGGTTTGTTGTCATTTTACTAAGGATCTTACTATTTTTCTTTGTAATTCTTAGTT
The DNA here is from genome assembly GCA_033439265.1 of Dillenia suffruticosa. Classification (NCBI taxonomy): domain Eukaryota; kingdom Viridiplantae; phylum Streptophyta; class Magnoliopsida; order Dilleniales; family Dilleniaceae; genus Dillenia; species Dillenia suffruticosa. Next base: position 263,592 of record JAVTVX010000012.1, on the reverse strand, counting down.
AGTCACTAGTATTTGAAATCAGTTTCCCAAAACAAAGAATCACAAAGAATCTATCCTACCTAGACGGGGAGGGTTTTCACTTAGACTCAAACAACTATAGCAACCCCTTGTTCCTCGCACACTATTTTTTTTTTTTTGGTACCATGGCTAGGCCACCAACCTAGTATCCGGGGTTTCGTCCCAACTAATCTGCGTTGACCACTTGCAGGGCCCAATTGAGGGGATAGGTCTCCCTGTACTGATTTTTCTGTTCCCATGGGGGATCGAACTCCCGACCATAGTTAAGGGGCGTCGGTCCCCGAACCAATTAAGCCATCAAACGTTGGTTGTTCCTCGCATACTATGAGGTCTATAGTTGCGTGCCCTATAAATGATGTTGAGAGCAGTAGTTTCAGACCATGAAAGGGTCTGTGTTTGAAAAACAGATCCTATATAATGACCATGTATCCATAACAGTTTCTGTACATGCAGATGCAGAAGTGCCATCAAGCATACCGTGATTCAAAGGACATTCAAAGCCCAGCAAGTGATACTTCAGGATCTGGTCTCTCTCTTTTCTCAAGGTTTTCATTTTCATGACAACAGAAGTCATAGCCAGGGAAGTTTCAGTGACCGTTTGCACTGCATCACAATGATATATTCTCAGTTTGCATGCTGATCCAGAAGATATGTCATAGTCAAATCTTGTATTATTTTTGTACATTGGATGGGAAATTTTGTGAAACACAGTCCATGCATTGGAACTAATATGTACAAGTGAGGAAGAAATCAGTCCGATACAGAGGGTTTGGATTAACAATTTTGGAGCTATTGGGCTTTGAAATAAAATGATATAAGCAGTTGCGTGGTTGACCCTTGTGCGTTTCCACACTTTGTGTTCGATTGTGCTTTCCTTTCACTTCCACATTATTGTTGGTTGTGGCAAAAGTAATGTCGCAATAGACTTTTAAGTGCCTGGGTTCAATCTGGATTTGTCTATTGAAATCTTTTCTATGCAGCTGGTTACGTGAACTTGACCAAATCCATTTTTTTTCCCTGCCAACTCCTCAGGTTGTTAATGGAAGCTAACGAATTCAAAGGTTTTCACACTTTGGTCAAAGCCTCTTGCACCACTTCAAGGGTTCTTATCAGTTGGAACCCGCAGGAGCTCCTTTGTTATCATTGTTATTAACTTAACTAGCCTAATGGCCTTGGTTGTTAAGCAGCTTCCGCTCTATTGAGTAGGGCACCAAGTGGTCACGAGGGGGAACATAATTGAAAGAGCATCTCAATTGCCAAATAGGTTATGCTTTTCTGGATACCTTAACTTCTATTTGGTAAAGAAGATCTCAAATCCATCTATTTGGCCGAAAAGGACATGGGGCAAGAGTTGGAGGATAACCTCACCTTTATTATACATTCTCAAAAACAAATGTAATTCCAATTTCCAACATTAATTTTTAAGCTAGGTAACATAAAAGAAAGTCACCGACAAGTTAACAGACAAAACTCAATAGAAAACAAGGTCCATTAATCTCCACAACATCAACTCATCCAATATAAAGTGCAGTGCACTACTCCCAAAGTGCCTTAATTACTGCAAACAACCCGCCCCCATTAAACATCAAACCCCATTGCGCCAAAATGACAAGCATTGAACCCCAAAAAAAAAATAATAATAATAAATAAATTCGGGTCAAAATTTCTCTAGACTCCTTTACGTAGAGATTATAAGACCAAATAGCAATTTAAACTGGGCCAACAAAGATCAATCAAGCATGCCTTGCCTGGAAGTCCATCATGAAAGCGACCAATTTCTCAACACCAGCCAAAGGCATTGCATTGTAGATTGAAGCTCTCATCCCACCAACCGATCTATGACCCTTCAGCTGCACCATCTCCTCTTTAGCTGCCTCCTTTATAAATTCAGCCTCCAACTCTGACTTCTCCAAGGTGAAAGGAACATTCATGAGTGACCTCACAGACTTCTCAACAGGACACCTATAAAATCCATTGCTTTCATCAATCACCTTATAAAGCAAATCAGCTTTCTTAATATTCTTCTTCTCAACCTCCTTCAGCCCACCTTGCTCAAGCAAATCCTCAAACACCAACCCACACATGTAAATCCCATAACATGGTGGCGTGTTGTACAAGGAATTATTCTCATCATGAATCTTATAATCAAGCATCACAGGAGTGATTTCCTGAGCATTGCCAATTAAATCTTTCCTTATAATCACAATAGTAACCCCGGATGGACCCACATTTTTTTGAGCCCCAGCATAGATCACACCAAACTTAGACACGTCAACAGGCTTGGAACAAAAATTTGATGACATATCAGCAACCAAGATCCTTTCCTTATTCCCAGGATCCGGATAATCCTTAAACTCAACCCCATGAATTGTTTCATTTGCACAGATATGCAAAAATCGGGCATCTGGGTTTTGCTCTAAAGAATCAAAATTTAGAATTTTCGTATATTTCTCAGATTTCCCAGACCAAATCACACTGGGTTTGCAGAATTTCTGGGCTTCTTTAAAGGCTTTGTCACCCCATGACCCGGTAACCAAATAGTCAACCGGATCATTTGGTTTGCAGAGATTCAAAGGAATCGCCGCAAATTGGGTAGTAGCACCACCTTGCAAGAACAAAACTGAATAATTTGAAGGAATATCCAAAAGGGTTCTCAGATCCGCCTCTGCTTTTTGGATAATTGACAGAAATTCCTTACCTCTGTGGCTCATTTCCATCACGCTCATTCCAGAGCCCCGCCAGTTGACAAGCTCCGATTCGGCCTTTTTCAAAACCCTTTCGGGTAAAGTAGCAGGACCCGCCGCGAAATTGAAAACCCGATCTTGAGATTGAGTCTTGCTCCTTGTTGGGTTCTCTTGGATGGTTGCCGTGCATGTGATTAAGGTGGGCATTTTTGGGCGGGATGCATTGATCGAGAGACCAGTTTGTTGGGTCGAGATGGGGTTTTTGGGTCGGATCGAAAAGTTCGGGCTTTTGAGAAACGATGGTGATGAAGTAGCGGCCATTGACATTGTCGCGTGAAAGTGTGTGTCACAGAGAGAGAGAGAGAGAGAGAGAGAATATTCAATGGAAGCGTTTGGGGTAGTGAGTAAAGACACTTTGTGCTAGTTTTGGTGGGGTTTATATAGGGTAGGGATGAATGCACGGCAAATGCAACGACGTCGTTTCGAGCTATACGACATTTTTAATGCTTTCTTGTTTTTGCCTTGTGACACGAGAAATTTATTATTTATTATTATTTATTTTTAAGAAAGGAAGCTGAGAGCTGTTACCAAGTTGGATTTCGCTGTTGGAAATAGGACTAGTTTATGGTTTGTGGGGCTGGTGATCCTTACACGCTGAATATTAGGAAATGTTTTGAATTTTCTGATGGAGCAATCTCTCTCTCTCACTTTCTCACTCTCTCACTCTCTCACTCTCTCACTCACTCTCTCTCTCTCTCTCTCTCGTCCGTGATTGTTTTGATGTTCATTCTGTATTATCATAAATTAAATATTCATTCTTCCTAGTCCCACCCTTTCTAAAGAAATCCTTGAGAGGTGAGGTGAAGCATGACTTTTCAATTTTAGTGTATAATAGGTCAAGGGAGAGTTCAGTTTCCCATTTCTAAATCAAATATTGAAATTAGATTTAACTCTTCTATAAAATAATATTAAATAAAAATTTTTTATCCAAATAAAGGTTTATTGATTACAATGTAGTGGTTGTATGAATTTAGCAAAACAAAGGATTGTGGGTGGGGGGGTATTGAGTTAGAAATTTTAACCCACTCAAAAGATTCCACCAAAAAGGAAAATAGGGTGAGATGAAAAGCAGTCGACCCCGGAGGGAGTTGCCTCAGATTCCGGAAAAAAAAAATCGAAAATGAAAGCAACCAGTCGACCACAGTGGGAGTCGAACCCACGACCTTTTGATCCGAAGTCAAACGCGCTAATCCACTGCGCTATGCGGTCAGCTGTGTGCTCTTAGTGAATTCTATATAGTTAAACTCCAATACTATTTAGTGCATGGTTTCTCCACACAGCCGAAAATAGAAGTTCATTTTGAATTTTGTAGAGCGGTCAGTTATGAGACATTTTTGTTACCGAATCTGGGAAGTGGGAATCAACTCCGAGACCATATTATATACACTTTTGCCATCTCACTCAACTGAAAAATTGAAGGGCTAGATAAATCTTGAGATTCTTCTTCTTGTTGTCCTTGCCAAAAATGGAGAACCCAATGCCAAAATATGGTAACTCTCTCCTCCAACCTCTCTCCTCCAACCTTCTTTGGCAGTTGGCTGTCATCTATTCGAGTGCAACACCAGATTGGCAATGATGATGCGGGATTGTTGGACATATTTATTGATCCGACCACTCTCTCTCTTTCACCTCAATCTGTCAATTGCATTTGGGATCTACACTACACATCTCACTCTCTCTCTCTCTCTCTCTCTCTTCCTCCCCCCTCGTTTCTTTCCGTATCTTTCTTCGACTTTTCTCTCACTTTCTTCAAAGGTGATTCTCTCTCTCTTTTGCTCTCTCTTTCTTTCCCTCCTCTCTCTATCTTTACCTGCAACAAATGCCAAACTCTAACTCTCTCTCTCACTTTTTTCTCTGGGTCTTCCTCTCTCTTCCCTCTGTCTTTGTTAGCTATGAGAAGAGAAAGAGAAAGAGAAAACAATCGACTGAAAGAGAGGAAGAAGAAGAAGAAAGAGGGAGAGAAAGGGGGGGGGGATTGATCAGCTATACATTTGATTTAAGTTGTCACTGTGGGTCTACGGGAAATAGAGCGTGTTCAGTTCCACTCGGATCCGTGGACAAATGGCACAAAGATAGTTTTCGCTAACTAAAAAGGTGATCTTTCTGGAAATGCCAAACAAAAGTTTTCATTTAAATCCTTGCCACTGATGTATACCTTGCTTATATGATTGAAGATCATAAAAGAGATCAAGAAAGAGAGATCTATGTGTGACACATGATCGTACGAGATCAAGATCGAGAAGAGAAGAGAGAGGAGAAAGAGACTCGGGTAAGTCAAGTTATTTCACCCAGCGGGATGTCACTTGTTGCAATTTTTGAATCTTCCCACACGATAATCGTCGTTCTCCCATGCAAATTTTTATCCTTTTTTCCAAGTGCATGGTGTGGACAGTTCTTATTTCATGTTTCCACAATGCAATTTCTTGCCAAATATAGAGGCACACACATCCTCATAGTCTTATTTTTTGGCTGCTTTGTACTTGAAACTGCACAGAGCTATGCATCACTAGTCTACTACACAAAGCCACCACCACGGCATGGTTGTCGTCATTCTCCCGTGCAAATTTTTCTCCTAATTTTCTTCCGACTGCTTGGTGTGGGCAGTTCTTATTTCATGTTTCTACATTGCATTTTCTTGCCAAATATCGAAGCACACACATCCTCAGGTCTTATTTTTGGCTGCTATATATTCTTGAAACTGCATAGAGCTATGTACCACTAGTCTTTTACCAAGCCACCACCACATATATACGAATCCAACCAGAGCAATCTATTCATCACGAAGCAAACAATACTTGAGCAGATAAATAATCCAAAAGAAAATATTAATTATAAGGAAAAGGAAAAACCAATGCACATTTTCATTTATTATACCCCTTTGCGTAAAAAGAAATACAGTTTAGGTAATTTCCAAAATGAAAAGGTGAGGCCACAGCTACAAAGCTTGTGGCTGCAAAGCAAAATGTGAAGTTCAGCGACTTAATTTCCCCGGGGCGACACCCTAGGTTGCTGAGTCTTCCATCTCCCTCTTATCCCCCAATAATTAACTTATTTGGTGAAATTAATGCTGTACAGCTATTATTGTTGGGCGGCTTCTAATAAGAAGTGTGCCGGTTCGATCTTTGATGCACGACCAAATTTTGGTGAGCAATACTTCCTATGCACCCCAGTTAGTTTTCCATTTGCCGCCTTTTGGTGAAATCCAACAATCAATCTCGCGGTGTCCCTGTCATTTTGCAAACAACAAATAAATTAGTATCTGAGAATGTGCGAGACCTCAAACGAAAAGGGTGATTTGAACTGAGAGGACTGGCTGAGAAGACTTACAGAATTTGGTCTTCCGAGTAGCTGCTATACCACTCACAGGTCTGACTCCATTGCTTGAACCCGTATAAAGTACAATGAGCAACATAGATTGCAGCTGCGGCTATGAGAGATGGTGGAAACTTGAGCATATCATACTCAACCAGACACAGCTCGATCATTAACAATGACAATATCTCTAGCTGTTTAAAGGTAATAATTTGAAGACAGAATCATGTCAAGGTAATTCTCATTTCAGAAAGTTAAAATTCGCCTATTCTACTAACACCCCAAATGACCGGCTACGTTTGGATATTCTAGTGATAACTCATATTCGAAGACAGAAAATCCTACCAACCTTTTTGTCAGACTGAGCAGCCTTAAGGAACCTTTTCATAAAAATGTATGGTGTGGCGACGGAGGACAGGTTAAACTGCAAAGTGTTGAGCATTGTTCTTTCCTTTGTTGATCGGCACAGAAAAAAGAAAGATTGGATTTAGAATATTTTCGTTTCTCCTTAAAATAGAGATTCATGACAATAAAGTTTGTAGAAATGAAATTCTAACCATATCAATAATTTCATTCCTTGTGTACGCTTTGTCTGATATGAGAATCAAATCCCCTATAACGGGCACAATGACTTCCTCATATTTGCACGCCAAAAGCATGGCCACCAAACCAACCAATTGAAGTTTCTTTCTTGGCACATTTTGCCTTGCTAAAAATCTGTCTATTAGGTTAACCGTGAGAAACAATGTCTCCTTCATGAGGTCAAATTTGTATTGCACCTATTAATCCAAACCAACCTTAATTTGACACATATCCCATATTTCTGATTTCAAAAATAAGGTTGGAAGGTAAATCACTTTTTACCTCAATAAGCCAGTCAATCAGTATAGCCCTCATTCTCTCATTAATGTCCTCTTGTTGTGACATATAATCCGGTGCAACACAGCTCAAACTCTGCAAATAACAATACGAGAAAAATAGACATAGACAGCAATTGGTGCATTCTTTTTTTTTTTTTTTTCTTTTTTTCTTTTTCTCTTTTCAATTGCCAGCAATCAATACAATCCCTAAACTTAATTTTCTAAATCATGTGTTCCATGCACACAAAGTCTAAGAGTTCAAATTATTATAATTTCCATAAACAAGAGTTTTCTTTATTAGCTGGATGCAACATGTGTATCACAATAATAGGCATTAATCATGTATTAACAAAATGTGGTTTGTTGCACATAAAACAGAAGAGTTCAAATAATTAACTATTTCTATAATAAAGAATTTTCCATATTATTTGGATGTTACATAAGTATCACAACAATAAGCGGTAACAATGACTGAACGAACAGAAGCCTTTATTAGTGTCACAGGTTTACTAGTCCACCTTTATTTTGAATAAATATTTTTATGGTCTGATTAATTTGTTCATAATTTATTTTATCCATTTTAACAGTGCTCAAATTATTTCTAATGCTCGAAACAAATGCTAATGTGCTCAATGATGGTACTGAAATTCTAAATAATAAGAAAGGCTGAAATCCATGTAAAGTTACCTCAATTTTCCTATAGTGGGCATAAATATCTCCAACATAGTCAACAACAGCAAGTGGGTTTTTAATGTCACAGGCATCAATGTCCATGACAGGCTCCTCAAAAATATCCTCCATCTCAACATCTTCCTACACAATTTTAGGTGTTCATAAAATCCTTAATTAGAAAACAGAAAGTCCACTCTAAAGTGTGAAATTCAGAGATACACACCATCTGATCCACTTCGTTTTGAACTATTTCTGTGTCTTCCGAGGCCATGGGAACAGGCAAGTCCTTGGCTGCGGCCTTGCCTTCTTCTTCATCCACATAGATAAAAGCACTTTCTCCCAAATCACTTGGTTTTGAAATCGATGGCCTTGTTACCATAGTTACCTGTAAAGATATATAAACTTTAAAATAAGATTGTGGGTCAAAAATCAAGATCCAAACCATAAACTTTAAAAAAGCTAAGATGGTTTCCAAGATCTAATCTAGTACCTCAGCACATGTTTGCTGCACACCAGCTATTTGTGCCGCAAACCTCCTAGAATTAAACCAGGGAAAAACTCAAACTAAAGCTACGCATTAACCTACAAAAGATTATTTTTGAAAATTGAAATTGTTGAGGTCATTTTCAAACCTAGTGACTGGTCGATTGGATGGAATCTTGTCACAGATCTCATGTTGCCTGAAAGAAATTCAAAAAAAAAAAAAAAGGTCAGGCATGAGGAAAATCATCAAAAGAAGAATGCATAATCCTAGATCTGGAATTTTAGGGTATGGGGAATTACTCAGACAAGCCTCTTTTCTCAATTTCCACCCACGGGTATGCTGCACCTCCCACTAAATTTTGACTAATTACACTCAGGGCTCTTCTGTTGCGTCTGATGTATTGCACTCCCTTTCCATTACCACCCATCTCTGATCCTCCTTCATCGGTCAAACCGAATAAATTAAAATTTTTGCGAAAAGAGGAGAAGAAAACCCACTGGAAAAACTAGGATTTCAACCTAAAATTTGAAACAAAATATCTTATTTTACCTGTAATAACTCAAACCTAATAAATTATAATTTTTGGGGAAACAAAAAACTCACTTGAAGAACTCGGATGTAAATCAGAAGTTTGAAAAAAAAAATATGTTCGATCCAAGCTGAAAATTGAAAAGGGCATGCACTATTTTACCTGGAACATTCGTGGGTCTAACCAAAGCAGAATTGTTCTCATCAGCTCCAACCATTTTCCGTAAATTGAAGGAAGAAGAAGAACTAAAGACCTTCTTTTCCACAGACCCACAAAAGAAAAAAAAAATTAAAAAAAAAAAAAAACCTAGAAATCTTGAGAAAAGAGCAGGAGCTCCAAAGGGAGACGTAAATATCGGGTTAAAGTCAGCTGCCGAATGCTTTTCGATTCGGGTCCTTTTATTTCAACGCCAACGGCTGGTGAAATGTGGGTGTTGGATCATCCCATTTTTGCCCAAACTTTCTTTCCTCTAACGGTAAAAATGATGGGTTGGCGCGTGCGTCGTGTGCCCTTTTTGAAATTTTATGCGGGTTCGGGTTCGGGTTCGGGTTGCTTCGGGCCTGTTTTCGGTTTTGGTGATAAAATACAGAAACCAAGATGCATATATTATGCATTTTTGCTTTGTCTCGGGATATTGTGTCTTTTGGTCTGATAATACTGTCTTTGGTTTGTCTTTTATAAATTTTTTAATTTTTTTTTAAATTTATGTGCATAATTTTCCTCTATGTTAAGTTACCGGGACATGATTTAGTCTTTCATTTTTTAAAAAAATTCAAAAATATTTCACTTTTAATGCATCAAACACTGTAGTATTTCACTAGAATATTGAAAGCAACTCGACATTTGGTTTATTTTAATTGACAAATTTGATGATAGCCATATTCATACATGTACCTCTTTAATTGATTAATGAATGAGTATGCACCTTCTTATCATTTTCTTTTTAATTTCCTTATTGAATGTGTATTTATATTTAAATAATACTAGATGGGTCAATAAATTATATACAAAATGATGTAAATTTTATGTGATAGCTCACATCAGTATTAATGATCAATTTTCAATCATATTATCAATATATTTTGACTAATTTAAACAAATTTATTTATAATAATTGATTAAAATATATGAATTATCATGTAAGGTTTGTTCTATTTAATTCTAATTCATTTGTTTTAAATAATATAACTCTTTACACTTTTATCATTTTATAATATCACTTGGAAATAAATGTAAGCTCGATTTTACTTTAAAATGAAAGTAGGGTTGTGTGCGAATAGCTGGCGCCATGTTGGTATTTTTTGTTAAAAGAAAATTTCCTAAAATTGTAAAGAATTTGCGGTAAAATTACATGACTGCTCAATGTACATTTTACTTTATATCGAAAGCTTACCACATTATCGAAATATATATATATATCAAGCAAATGTGATCAAATTGAGAATGCAATTTAACAATATTGAACCATTTTCAAAACTTTAACTTAAAAGGATGTCTCGAAAAACTTAGATAAGTTAGTAGAATTTAAGGTGCACTGTCGGGAAAAAAAATAGTAAGCAATAAAAACATACTTAATCTTCAAAGTATGTTTGCTAATGTGCGATGATGGAAAATAATGAGGGTTTGGAAAGAAGCGGCAGATGGTGATGATTATTGTCGTCCAACCATAAGTTTGGCCGTGTGATGAGAATTTGTGATAGGAACTAGGAAGTGAGGATATTAGATAGCTGAAGAAGTGGTGCACCGTAACAGTTTAAAGATATAATTCTCCCTCTCTCAATTTAATGATTTCAAATTTAAATTATTGTATAAAAAAAAAGAATCGATGCACCAAAGGAAAACCCGGACTTAATTGCAAAGGAGAGGGAGCAAATGGTAGTTCTAGAGGCGTGTCAAAAAATTTTCTTCTTTAGCGGGTCTGGTCCCTTGCTTTTCATTGTGTTGGTTATATGCCTGCTTAGGGGCATTTTGATCATTTTTGGGATAATAATGGAGGCTAGGGTTTCTTGAGAGAGTACATACATTTCTAATATAATGAGGGTTTGAAAAAATTCCGTGTACGGAATTTTCGGTATCACTACCGTCACTCGACTTGAGACTTGAGATATCGTGGATCTGCGGTGATAGTTTGACTTTGTGATTACCATCCGACTGAGCGATCCGTTCGAGGGTTTTTGCGACGCAATTGGATTTTTGGCGATCGACCGTACACATTGAGGTAACTCGAAAATTTCGATTTTTTTACTATACTTTCGCATACACATACTGTGTCGATTAAATCTAATATTAATATCAAAGTTTTCGTTGAATTTAATTAAATTTTTTTTCGGAATTTTTAGGTATAAAAATATAAAGTTAAAAATTTGAAACTTGGATTACGGATGAGTTTTGTGAATGCGGTCACACCATGATATTGCACATAATGTGTAGATCACGAAAATAATTTTTTTCTTAACTTTTGAAACACTTTAAGACTATGAAATTTGAATCCAAAGTTTCGGGCCCTAAATGGTACCCGAAACTTGAAACCTAGCGTTTTAGAGGGCAATTTGATCTATGTAAATGGTTTATGCGTGTTCCTCATGCTTAGATCTACATTTAGACATATAAATTGTGAATTGTGAATACCGGAAAACAGAGTTTTAATAATGGCCGTGAAGGACCGAAACTTCGAATGTTTGATTTACCGAGATTATAGCCTAAATCTAACAAAAATTGAGACAATGATGGTTGGATGATACTTAATTGCATTTTTCTAACGAAAATCAGACGAAAATATAACCGGAAATGAGTTTTCTAGAATCCGGGTCTAAATGACAGGTTGCAGGACCCGTAGGGCGAGGAAGAACAGCTCCAACCCGCGGGCGCATGCACAACACGAGCGAGGAGGCGTGTGATGAAGTAAGCTGTGGGTGCGTGGAAATCATGCACACGTGAGGCGCGTGAAAGGTCTGTTGGTTCTGTTCGGATCGGACCCTAACCTGAATCCGACCCATGTACCACCCTGGTTGGGTCAGACCCCGACCCGTGTTCCGACCAGGGTGACACGGGTCAGCGCGCCACGAGTGGGCAAGCGTGCACTGAGCCACGCCAGGAGCGTGGCGGCTTGTGTGAGGCTCACCGCGCATCTGGCGCATGTGTTGAGCGGTTGCCAGCTCATGGAGACGCGCTGCCAGCGTGTGGCGGCGCATGTGGGCCCCGACAGCAAGTCAGGTTGTCTAAAATTGGATTTTTTTTTAATTTTCTGAGCGTCCTACCTCCATAATTGTGAATTTTTTTGGGTTTTTGTATATCGAATCCATATCCAAATGGTAAAATGCGATTCCGAGTTATATTGTATGGTGTCCGTTGACTCATACGCTCGCTTTGGAGTCTGCACTCGAGTTATTTTGGACTTGTTGATTTGGAGGATACACAAAATGTGAGAATAATCATCACTAAGTCACGAATGTTTCTCTTACTGTATTGAGAGCTGTCGTATTAGATTTTTGCAAAGAGAGTAAAATGAATTATATGATTTGTAAGATTTCATACTTATAAATTCAGTTTATTCTTGATGAGTAAAATTTATTTGAGATTCTGAGACACAAGAAGGTGGGTCCTAGGAAGAATACAGCACCTCAGAATAGATGGGATAATGAGGTTTATCATGCGTGGAAGAAAAAAACAGCCGAGTTAGGGCAATAATTATCAGTGACATGCATGATGACTTGATCTTGTTCTATAAACAATATCCTATGGATATGTCGGTTAGGCTCAACCTAAAAGAGTATTGTGATGTTTTTTCAGCTCCTAATGTGAAGATGCGGAAAAAAATGGTTGATCATACAATAATACAATATTTAATATAAATGTTGAGTATGATTACCGAGTTAAAGAATACAGACGAGGTAATTTCGGATGAGATTTAAGTATTGGATGTGATCTAGTCTTTTACTTGATTCTTGAAAATTCATAAAAACCTATCTCACGCGTGACAAGAGTATTTGTACTCTCGCCGATGTGAGTAGGCATTGTGAGCTCAAGGAGGAGCACCTGGAGGTGAGTAAGCCGCACTCGAGTAATAAGCCGCACTCGAGTCATGGTTATTCAAAGGAGTCGAGTAAGGACTCCTATGGCACCAAGCCAATAGCATAAACATGTGAAGAAGACTCGAGACCTAGACAATAAAAATCATTCGAGAAAACGACAAGATACAAAAGCGCAAGAAAAAGGATTTTGACAACACTAATGCGAAGTGCTACATTTGAAGTAGATTTAGTCATTTCATTTATGAGTGTGACGAGCGAAAAGAATATATTTCTTCTTTACATGACTTGATATTGTGATACTTGTTGATTTCTTTCTTTTGTGGATTGTAAACTCATGAGCCACTAGCCACGTAACTCGAGACAAGAGCGTGTAAATAGAGTTCCGTCAAGTGAATTCTCAAATTAATAGGATTTATATCAAGAACAGAGTATTTGTTGTCATCAGAGGGATCGACACTTGCTATGAAATTCTTTATACTCCGATTATTCGACGGAACCTGTTTTATTAAATACGACAGTCTTTTTTATTTGTTCTGGTTTTGATCCATGATGGATAGTATGCACTGAGTGCTATTTTTTCTAATGGTTTCGTTGTCATTCTTTTATTTCCTTTACATCTAATTGCATAAATGATGATGTAAATAAGTAGCATATTAGACTTAGACACATAAGGCAAGAGACGATGGATCGATTAGTAGTAAGTGGTTTGTTGAACCAGCTAACTAGATTCGAGTTGTCCGTATGCGAGTTTTGCCTAGTCGGCAAAATGATAAGAAAACCATTTGACAATACAATAAGAGCTAAGACTTTACTGCAGTTGGACTACTCCGATATTTGTGGTCTTATGAGCACGAGAGTCTGAAATGGATCTGTGTACGTTATGATGTTCATCACGTTTTGGTTTGTCTATCTGATTTCGTACAAATCTACGGTATTAGAATGCTTCAGAAGATTTATTAACAAGATTGAAAATCAGTTAAACTTGAGAGTGAAAATTCGTAAAATCGATCGATGGCGCGAGTCTTCGTTTAAACTACCTAGAGAGCTCTGTTTCGAGAAAAGTATCACGAGATTACTAACTATTCCTACTATTTCTCAATAGAACGGAATAACCGAGATAAGAAATAAGATTTTGTTGGAAATAGTGAGGTTTATGATGACACAGATCAATATGTCTGTCTTCCATTGGGGAGATGTTTTATTGACTGCTGTCTACATTCTCAATTATGTCTTATTAAAGTCCATAATCAGTACCCCACATGAACTTTGGACATAGAGATAACCTGACCTTAGCCACTTGAGATTATGAGGTTGTACTATGATTTCTCACATCCACACGATAAACTAGGCCTGGAAGAAAGTATGTGTTTTTAAGTAAACATACAAACAACACTATTATCGAGATTGAGTCTCGTGAAACCATATTTATTGGGAATGATTTTCCTTCGAGAGATGAAATCAACCTGGAGGTTACCTTATATGAGATAAATGAGCCCAGTGGCTCGGAGAGTCCAGCGACGGGATACAAGAATCTACTACGGATCTTGGTCCTAATGGGAGCGATCCATCAAAAGGTCAAGATTTTTTCTCTTCTCATAAGAGTATCGAGAATGCGTACTTAAACGTTGTTTCTCGATTGAGGGTGAGCCCCTCATTGTGACTCTAGAGGATGATAAGAAATCCAAAACGGTTCAAAATACTCTCGAGGGTTTTATAGAAAACCATTTGTTGAAAGCCATTGATGAAAAAAATAAGTTGATGAGAATCAACGAAATTTGGGATTTAGTTGATTTGTCTAAAGACAAAAGTACAATTGGAAACAAGTAAGTTGTTAAAGTCAAAAGAAAGATTAACGGATTGATGGAGAGGTATATGACCCGTCTAGTAACCAATTGTTACACTTAAACTGAGGGGTTTGGACTATCAGATCTGTCATAGTCTAATTTATCTCAATCCGTTCATATTTTAGCGATTGTCACGAATATGAATCTGGAGTCATACCAGATAAACGTAAAATTCACTTTCCGTAATAGAAGTCTGGATGAGGCGAGCTACATAGAGCATCCCTCTGGATTCGTTCTAATAAATCAGATGGATAATGTCAATTGGCTTTGAAAATTGACATACGGCCTTCAACACTTATCTAGACGGTGGTATCTGAGATTTCACGAGAATGTAATATCATATGATTTTATAATAATCGAGGAGAATTATTGTGTCTATCTGATATATGTTGATAACTCTTTTATGAACATATTCTTATATGTAGGTGACATTCTGTTAGCCGAAAACAATAACTTGTCTTCAATCGAGCGTGCGAGCGCGCACACAACACAAACACACACACACACATAGTCACGATGATTTGAACCCCATAAATATTTAAATTAGATTAGTTATGTTTCAAGAGACCCACAAATATTTTTTAGGTTGTACAATTTGAATCTGAAATCATCATATTGAGAAAGAAGGGTTTGTATCACGGGACAATCTCCTTGGGGACCATGTACTAAAAATATATATATACACACACAAGAGGGCCATAGATTTGATCACACAAACAACCAACAAAGGCCGAGCCCCATTAAACCCTACAAAGCCCTCTTCTAGCCCTTGAACATCCTTAATAAGTAAAGAAAATAAGCCTGCTGGAGTGGTCTCATAGACCACAATTTCCAGGTGGATTTGGTGAGCCTTAGAGAGTAACAAATCCACACAGCGGTTAGCCTCGCTAAAGAGACGCCACACCCAGCAATTCCATTCCTCCTGTTGCAGGCCCTTACACTTTTTGATGAGATTCATAGTTTCAGGGACAACTGGCTGATCCTGATCCATAACACTGACGGAAGAAACAGAAAAATACACATGCGCTGCTAGTAGTACTGTACTAGCAAATTCTCCACTTTTGACACTGGGAATGAATCTTACAAATAAATCAATATTTATGATGAGAAGCTTCGGTTAGAAATATGAGAGACCGTGTCTTTGTGCAACAGAACCACAAAGTTTAAATATTTGAGGGCAAAAACTTTCATTACAGAATCCCGTAAAATTACATTTGAACATATAACTCAATAATAATAACAATAATAATAAAACTAAAATACTCTACTAAAATATCCCACGTGAACTCTTAACAAAATGACCATGCTCCCTAAACTTAAAGGTTAATCTACAAAATTTTGTACGCCATGATCAAGAAACTCAGTTGAAGAGGTGAGTTTGTGATGACCTGGAATCAAAGAGTACATATATAGTTTACCCATCCGATCAGATGAAAATGAGTGTATGCAAGTCAGTCCAGCAAACCATGTCATATATCCTACTTCACAGCTGTGCTGTATCAAGTGCACACATTCACCTGAAGAGACCAGATAGCCCTAGGTTCGATGACTTCCTAAATCTTGACCATCTTTCTCATTCTTCCAAATACACCCCCCCCCAAAAAAATGTGGCCAGTGACATTTCTTCTGTTACACACCTTCTGGATATTCTTCTCTGGCTAGCATATTATCCACCACTACTTTCAATTGCTTTTTGTTGATTTATCAGCTACTGAGCAACTTCCTTTCTTCACCGCCTTCAAATGCATCATATTATCCTGGTGGGAATTTTTAATTCCAACAGCCTTGTGCCTATGTTGAAGTGTCCCTTGCTGCTGTGCATGACCTATATTCTTCACCAAGGCACTTTTATCTCTTCTACTTCCTTCAGAATTCTCGACCATCTTTGGCCGATTGTAAGAAGCATCTTCTTTCAGCCCAAGGCAGTTTTTCTTTATAGACAGCTTCTGTTGCTTTTTAGCCATTTCATTGTTTCTTGAATTCTCAAACAACCCTCGAATCTTAGAAATTCGCTTGACATCAGATTCTTCAACCGTGTTTCCTCTCCTCCCACTAGTCAGCTCCTCTTCAATAAGGTTGCAAATTAACTTCTTCTTGGATGTATGCTGCTCAATTTCAGTTCCAGACAGTGATAAACCCTGCCTTCTGTTCTTATTGCATACAAATTGATGTTTTTCATTATTTGAAAGTGCTGAACCGAACTCCTTTACCAGCTTGTCCTCCTCTTGGGAAAACCCACTGTACATTGTGTCCATTATTATTTTTCCAAGAGCAAATCTTGTCTCATAGATATCTCCCTTCCCAAGTAAAAGCGAGTCAATTTCTAAACTCTTCCTTTCTTTCTCATAAGATTCAACTTCTTTCACTTGCACATCAAAAATTCTGGCAACATTTTTGCTCACTTTTCTTGGTACAAATTTCTGCAAGATAACAAGTTCTTTATTCATGAGAGCATGAAAATAAATAACTAAACCAGGCTGCAGGTTTATAACGTTAATTACTATTGGATACCGAAAAATCTGCAAATTGATCAGACCCACCTGGAAATAGAGCTGTTATATTCCAGTCTCATTCCAAACAAATGATCATAAGCAGTGATAATTATAAGCAACAAATTCAATAGAGTTGCCATATAATTCCACACATGCAAAAACAGCTTGCACAAATAAATGCTGTCAAAACCCACTGTCTTTTCTAAAATGGAAGAGAAAATCCTGCCATCCTGACCAACAAAATTTCATGTAGAAGTACAAGTTTTCAAAGAACTTTTAGTTTAATATTTGACCATACCACCGCCCCTTCCTTTTTTTGGGTCATGGTTCAGATTACTGCTTTAAAACATATAAAGCAGTCAAAACAACTTGCACAAGCAAATGCAGTCAAACCCATCGCCTTTTGTTAAAATGGAAGAGCAAATCCTGCCATAGTGACTGACCAAATTTCATGTGAAAGTCTATATTTTGAAAGAACTTTTGGTAATATCAGATCATACTACTGCCCCTTCTTTTTTTGGGGGGGGGGGGGCGTAATGATCATATTACTGTTTTAAACATATAAAGGCAAATAAATTCAGATTAGAACTGAAGTTCATTAGAAATTGCAGATAAATAATTAAGAGTGCAGCTTATAAATCATTTCCAGCAGTAACTTCAAAGCACAAAAATAGGGGGTGGGGGGAACAAAAACAACAACCGTAATACCTATTATAGCACAGTAGACAAGATCTTATGCTTTGCTGGAAGGCAGCAGAAACGTCTGAAGGTAGCAAGTTGGTAAAATTTTAAACAAAAATGGGAAATACTGTCTCAATTTTCTTGGCAAGTATACTATTGAACTTAAAGCGAGATTGAAGCAAATTACATACCAAGATGAGGCATGAGGATTCTGGGTCATCACCACATAATTTACATGCATGATCCTGCACCATTGATGTAAACTCAGAAACCTGTTTTGCAAGTTCTTCATCTGACTTCACATCCATGGCTTCCAAAATCTCAGGAGCAAAGTCAACTTGCACTCTAGCATGTTCTCTTGCAAACTCAACACCTTCTTTCCAGTTGCCATGATATAAAACCGAAGAAAAAGCCCAAACTACAAGAGCATTTTGAGGGTTCAACACCAATGCCTGGTGAAATGTTAACAAACCAATCCTGTCCAGCAAACAGAAGTGCATTTAGGGAATCTATTGGACGGATAAGGTTAAAAAGAGAACATATATAGAACCCAAATATACATCCAATCCAAGAGAAGCCCATATATCAGAAGAATACTGAGCAACAAGTAGGCGAATCAGGATTATGCTTTTAGTCCCCTCCAATAAACCCATTTCCTTCCGCAACACATTATATTAACATCATTCACCTTAAATGTTGTTTCTACAGAACCATGCAGTCAGTGAGACAAGCAAAGAACAAGATTAAGCATCATATAAAAGAAGAAGCATATATCAAGAAACACCAAAAATACACCAGCATTTTAGTTGTAACCTAACTTGAACGGTGCATCGAATCTCTGATGAGCAGGTAGGAGATATGCACCTCACTCTGGAAAAGGCAAGATCCAAGGTTCAAACCTTGAAAATTGCAGTACAGAGATTTAATCGAGTGCTTTCCTACTTTGTGTGGTTTGGGGCTACTGCACAATCCTTTACGGTCAACGCTAAGGATAGTGACTAAGACTCCTACCAAAAAAAAAAAAGCCGAAACTATAGTGGCACAGCCAACGCAACAAAAGGAATACAATCACACAATTCACAGGCAGTTCTGGGCATGTAAATGATGGTCAAGCAGGTAACTCAATGATTTTGGTTTCTTGTTCCCACGAGAGATAACCTAGACTAAAATGCCCACCAATCATATCATGATCTTTGCAAGCTGCTTCAGTGCAAGGCTAGATCATATTGGCATGAATAATAAATTTGGACCACAATATGCAAAGACATAACAAGTACAGGAGAAATTGCTGTTGACAGCAACATGCAACAGTAAAATGATAATGTTCCCAAAAGAACAAGGGCACTTACCACAGAATACTATCAGAAGGTCGATCAGAGCTAACCAGTTTATCCAGATTAATGAATAATTTCTGCAAAAATATATAAGCAAAAGAAGTAATTAGTTTTGCAGACCTCGCATAGTTTGTGTTGTTGAATGGTTTAATGGAACAAAACAGCATAGGAGACCATGATGTTGAACAAACTTCCAATAGGATAACAGTCTGAAAAAAAATGGTATAACCAGCTGGTAAGTGGCCAAGTAACAGAAACCTATCCATTTTTTCTGCATGTTGCAACAAGCTACAAGCTGAAGTATATCTTTTCCCATCAAAAGGGCAAGGTATAACAGAAATCACTCTCATTCAAGCAAGTTTCCATTTCTCAAAGCGAGATAATCAGTGTCCTGGAACTAATCATAGATTAAATCTAGATAGAGTTGACTTATGAACGAAAGAAAGAAATAGAAAACACTCAACTAGAAAACAATTATATAATACAAATAAAGCAACTAATATTATTAAAAGGAAAGAAGTAAACATATTTAATGTACCCAAATAAGCCATTACTTTATGTCAGCCAGCAAGTCACTGCATAGGACGCCTCCAACAAAATGAAAAGAAATTAACTTGGAATATAAACATAGAGCAAACTTACAAGTTTACAAAGATTATTCATAGCTTGAGCTGCTTGATTTAAGTGAAAATTAATCTTTTTGAAAAAAATATAAAATTTATAGGAAGAATATTATGAAGAGGTTGTCAATAAGAGAGTTATCTGTGCATAAGACTACTTACTACAATAAAAAGACAACTAGAGGAGAACTATAAAGCCTTGTCCCTGTCTTTACTCATGCAAGGGTCACAATGTGACGTGCAGAACGAATTGCAGAATACAAAAAGACCTTTGAGAGAGCATAAGTTTGCAACTGGTCTGTAAGGATACATCTTATAAAATGAAAGCTGGAAACTAAATTATCAAAAAAGTATAATGGTTTCATAGTTGTTGGTTTAGTGGTTTAGAAAGCAGGACCCCAACCATCTCTACCATTACAAAGTGCTTTGATTGTAATTTAACTGTTCTATCCACTGCTAGCACATGAAACTATACCTGCCTTTGCAATGAAAAATTGGTTATTCTCTTGCAATGTGTAGCTTACCGTTAGCATGCTGGAATGTGGAGATAACTGTCTGCTGACCTGCTGGGAAATATATGATGCCTGCATTTCCAAAGCCCGTGCAAAATGAGCTAGTATAACAAAGTGACATAAGTATTATGAGTAACCAGAAAAACCACTTACATGGAAAGGGAGTAGCATTTCAAGCAGATTAAATCTGTGAAGTAAGTTAAGTGAAGGTGCAGCAGCTCCATAGGAAAGCATATAGTTTAATTCCATCATTATCCTGACCTGGACTTGAATAAAATTGAAGGACTTTAGTGTCTTAGTCAAACCACATTTCTTTCAGCAAATAAGTTTTCGCTTATGCACATGTAAAACCAGGATAACAATCTTAACACAAAACAAAATGCCACATTGCAGTTGTCTCACTATAACTCCTGAAGAGTACCTTGTCCAAACTTTTAATTGATGAAGCAAGTTCAAATATTGCTATCTCTATCTCCTTTGAGAATGACAGGCCAAGACGAGCTGCAATTCTGAAGCCCCGCAAAATTCTTGCTGCAAGTTAAAGTTCATTTCACCAGATGTAAAGCAATATTCTTTGATTTCCTTAAAGCCTTTGGAGACTAAAAAAATATTAAAAAAAAAGGCAAAAATGATAACACATACCACAGTCCTCCTGGAATGATAGCTGAGCAGGAATCAGTGTTCGTAGCTGAGAACATTATACAAGACAAGCATTAGAGGAGCCATGAAATTGATTAACCTGATTCAAAATGCATTGCATTGAATCCCCACACAGTTATTATTAAGCAAAAGACCGAACAATCACCTTTAAGAAGCTTAAGTCCCTTATTCCATTAGCATAGTCATAGATTCTATTTGCCATGGGGTCCAAGAATAAACTGCACCAGAAAAATAAATAAATTATGATAATCATTAAAATGTCTGATGTTAGATAAGACTAGAAACTTGAAGTGATGGTATGCGTCAACACTGATGGAAACATGGAACTAATAATGTCTAAGGAGAGAGAGGAAAGGGCCAACTGGTGTTTCACCTATTAACTGTGAAATCTCTCTGCAAGCAATTACTCCAAAGAATAAAATCTTTCTTATTGCAACCAGCAGGCATTTGGGAGAATAAGACTTTTTCCTTATCATTGGAATGTGCTGCTACTGTATTAAAGCTGGAGACCTTATGACATAAATTAACTTAGTACAAAACTATTTCAATGGATAGCTTTTGCAAGAAGGTAGAGTCAGTACACGAAACACTGATAATACACCACACAAAGGATCTCCAACTAACCTCGACAACAGCACCTTTCACAGTCGCTATGCAGATGGGAAACCGTCGTCCCACAATGTGGGAATTCCGAAGTACTTTTCGAACCTGCATTAAGGTATAGGGCATCCATGATAACTGTTTGAACCATCACAATAGGAACTGGAAATGTACATAAATTTTGGAAATGCAGCTTAACCAGTCTAAGACTAGCTGTTGTGATTATATCGAAATCTTTGGGAACTTTCTTCAGCAGCAGATCTCTGACACATCCACCCACTAAATAGGCTTGGTGCCCTGTTTGTCATGAACAGCTTAATAAGAGAACAAGCATATATGTTTCAGATGAAAGAATTCATTCACTGCATTTGAACAAATGGTAAAAAGTGTAACTAAAATGCTTGTCTTCTGTTTCACCGTTCCCAAGTTTTGTATCTCATACATCTCAACCGTCAACCTTTTTGGGGTCCCATTTTTATCTATCATATCTAACTCTGTATAGGAATTTCGAGGTGTGCAATAGGACCCTAAAATAAAAAGAGAAAACACTTGTTCATTTTCATTAAAAATCGAACGTTTGCTCGTAGACATGTTCGTCGTAATCCAACGCGTGTGTTTGTTTCACATAAGAGGACATTGACAGTAAAGTGTTTATGCAAATGCTTAGTCATCAACATCAAACTAACTTCATACAACAACGAAGATAGTGGAAAGAAGAAACTATTTACCGTGACTCTGAAGAACTCGAACGACAATCCAAGCAGACGCTGAGACCATGGACCTGGAGATACCAAACTCTCTTGAATCCAATTTCTTCCATTTTGAAATGTCCACTTCAACTACAAATCACCAAGCATTTAAGAGATAATAATAATAATAATAATAATAAAAGATAAACTTCAAATAAAGTGAACATCGAGAAACAAAATTAGGGAGCAGAAGCTACGTTTTCGAGCTAACGAATCAGGATCTGCTTTTGAACTGAAGTAGGCATGCATAGCTTCCTTATTTGTGCACTCGTATCTCTGTGGAGGGAATCGAAATTTTTAAAATACATAGAAGGCCTGGAAAGTGTTTGAGAAAAAGTCAAAGAGAAAGAGTGAGACCTGAAGCTTTAGAGAGGAGGAGAGTAAGCGAGAGAAGAAACCATTGGTTTTGTTGAAAATTGTCATGAGAATAATAATGAGGAAGACAGAGTCATTGCCGTGACACCGCGCAGCACAGGCGGGTACAAACTGCGATTCGTACTTCAGGGAAATAGCAAGACCCGCTTGTCAGCCGGTTGTCTCTGTGTCCTTCTCTTGGATACGCGCGAGTAAATGAAATTGTCAAAAAAGAAAAGGGCAAACATTAAAAATGACAAGTATATTAATGTAAAGTTTATATTTAAAAGTAGAGGCTAAATGTCATAACCCAACTAAGGTAAATAAAGAATACGAGAGAAGATAGAGATTAGAAAGAGAAAAAAGAGAGAGATAAAGAGGGAGAGAGCTTGAGGGAGAAAGAAAGAAAAAAAAAATATATATGAGAAAATGAGAAAATTCATTACAGTTTTATTATTATCTTATTATATATATTGAAATATTATTATACTAACATCACTAATTAATTTCACTAATTATTTAACCATTTCACCTAATTAACTAACAATTCTACAATTAACTAATAACTATTTTTACTAATCATGATATTACGAATTTCATATCGAATTCTCAAGAATCATAAAATAATATTTAATTCCACAGCCTCTCTCACCCAACAGATCGATATTTTGGGCTGAGTTCTCCTATTGGGTTTGAGTCTAATACTTGGATTCGTGACAAATTGGTATCAGAAGCTCCGGTTTAATATGAAAAATGGCTATCTGGAAGAAAGCTACCTGAAAAAGGGTTATTTGGTACCAGAGTGAGAGCCGTCCAAAATGGAAAATGGTTATCTGGTGTCGGAGTGAGAGCCGTCCGAAAAGGAAAAGGGTTACCCACCAGAGTGAAAGCTGTCCAGAGTGCGAGCCGTCCAGAGTGAGAGTCGTCGTGGACGTTCTGTTTCTCAAGGGAAGAGTAATGTTACGAATCCCACATCGGATCCCCAAGAAATTATAAAATAGTATTTAAATCCAATAGAGTCTCTCACCCAACAGGTTGATCTTTTGGGTTGAATTCTCCTATTGGATTTGAATCCAATACTTGGGTCCGTGACAAGGATGGAAAACCAATAATTGATATTTGAATCCATGGATCTTAAACCAAGACTTGTATATGTATTAAAAGATAAGATAATAAAAATGAACAATAAATATAATTTAAGTTACAACAATAACAGTGAAAGAAAAAGAGAGATGAAAAAACTTGAAAAAATTTTTTCTTGAACTTCTTTTTGATGAAGAATGTTGTCCCATGATCACCGAAAATTCAATCTTTTGAGGAATCGGCAAAAACTCGCCGTCAATAACCTCTTTCTCGAACATACAATACCCTTTTTTATTGGACATACAAGCCCTTTATTTCTTGGATATGCAAAACCTTTCATTCTTAGACATTTGAAATCTTTCTACTTTCGGTATTCTTTCAATAGGAATAGGTAAAATAAGAGATTTAGAAAGTGATTTAATACATTGTTCTTTTATGGGTTTTGACGTTGTTTCATTTGTCACTTGATTTGTTGTGATACGATTCGATTTCTTTTAATTTTCTTGCTAGTTTTCCACAAAATTTTTGATATCTTTATTGATATCAAATATTTTCAACAAAATATTGAATTTGTCTTCAAAATGTGTCATAAAAGAGTCCAATTTTTTAACAATTTTCTTGTTGATTTCTTCTATTTTCTTGTCAACATGTAAATGAACTTTTACATTTTAATTTCTTACCTTTTGAGATATTCTTTCATGACTTTATACAAAACTTATTCTTCAATGATTTCATATCTAAATTTTTCTAACATTTTTCAATATTAGTCAAGAATTAATAAACTCTAATACTAATTTATTATATCCCATTAGGATAAAGAAAGAATATAAAAGAAAGATAGAGATTAGAAAGAGAAGAAAGATAAAGAGAGGTAGAGAGGGAGAGAGCTAAAGAGAGAAAGAAAGAAAGAAAGAAAGAAAGAGAAGAGAAGAGAGAAAAAGAGAATTCATTAGAATTTTATTATTATGTCATTATATGTATTAAAATACTATTTATATTAATATTACTAACTAATTTTACTAACAATTTAACAGTTTCATCTTATTAACTAGCAATTTTGTAATTAATTACTAATTATTTTTATTAATCATGATTAGCTATTATGATTAATAATTGTTATAGGTAAGGGAATCGATGACCTCTTAGCTTACGGTGGAGGGGTGGAGGGTGGAAGAATAGTTGATTTTACACGGCGTGGTCGAGTTAGCCCTCATGTGTTATCTCTGTAGTTGCATCGCATCCAAGTTATAAAGAAAAGTAAAATAGTATAGGGCTCCTCCATCTAATTATCATGCAACCTAAATCTTCAATAACTAAAAGGTTTTATACCGTGCAACTAACATAAATAGTCTCTAATTTGACTATTAAAATGACATGTTACGGTAATATATATATATATATATTTATTATTTAAATATAAATATAAATCTAATTATAACACTATTATCTCGTGTATCCGTAATTATAGATTTAAAAACATTAAATTTAGCCTTTCCATCATTATTATTATTATTTGATTTTTTTTTCTTATTATTTTATAAAATTCAGGTTGTTATGAAAAATAATTGTCAATGATTAAATCTAAATATTGGATGTGGCTCTTTTGGGCTAGTACGGACCTAAATTATGCCTAATAGAAATATAAGATGTTAGTTTTCCTTTTTTGGTTCTTTTTGTAAATAAGGAAAGTTGGAATTATTACATATAAAATAGAAAAGATGTGGACAAACATATATCATGTGGTTCCAAAAAGTGTACCATGCGATGCGAACTTGGTTACTCACGCATGGACAAGATTTTACGATTGGCACAAATTTCTAATTAATTGAATTTTTAAAATATTTAAGAATTCATTTGATAAGATTTAAACGATAAAAAAAAAAAATATGCTTATCATATAATGATTATTTTTTTCTCTCATTCACATTAATGCTATAAAAGTTGACAAGGAAAATAATAATTAGAACTTGAATTTTTATAGAATTATATATTTTTAATACCAAAAAAAAAAGAAAAATTAATGGAAAGAGTGTTTTTAAACTATTTTACATCAATTTTCTTCGTAGTTAGCACTCTCTCTTCATTCCTCAATCCTCATAGGGGAAAACCGGCCTAATCCTCTTGGAAGGCACCGGATTAAATACTTTCCTCGTCCAAGTAAGCCTCTGATTCGACCTTTTTATTTTTTTACAATTACCTTTTTCCTTTTTTTTTTTTTTAAATTTTTTTCTCTTTATTTATGTCCTCAATTAATATTACATTGAAGACAACCCCCGGGGCACCCGTCATCTTCTCTTTTACCATCCAACTTATACACTTGTTTCTTTCCTTGTATTTTTATTTTTTATTCTTTTCTTTTTTAATAGTTGGGGTGGTTACTTGCGGGCTAGGGTTTTGAATCTCTCTTGATCGATTCGATCAAGATCAATAAATTTTCGATTCTGTTTTTTTGGTTGGTTACCTTTTTTGATTGTTTAGGTTTAACACCCTGCGTCGAATTTGGTCAGGCGATTGTTGTGGTAAAGAAGAAAATGGGAGGCGGAGACGATGTGGTGACCGGAGAAGTCGATTCGAACGCCGCGACCGGCGGAGAAAGCGCAGGAGTGAACGTCAACATTCGATGCTCAAACGGTTCCAAGTTTTCGGTTCAGATTGGGCTTGAATCTACGGTCGGTGCTTTTAAGGTTGTTCTTGCTTCTAAATGTGATGTTCCTGCCGATCAACAACGTTTGATTTACAAGGGTCGGATTTTGAAGGACGATCAAACCCTACAAAGCTATGGTATATTCGATTTTCTCCCGTTATTCGCCGAAATTGATGTTGTTTGGTTGTTTCTTGAATGATTGAATTGTGAGTTTCCATGGATCTATTTTATGAAATACCTGATATTTTGGGAAATTGTTTCCGAAGATGTTGGTAAATTGAATTGATTTATTTTGTGATCCAAGGTTGGTGTTTGATTTCATTTGAGATTTGGTAGGGATCAACCACTTTTCTTATCCTTTATTTGATTCCTAAATGAAACTTAGTAGTGTATTTTCTCTAATTGCTTTTGTTGTTCATCTCATGCAACTGTTTTCCAATTTTTACACCTCGAAATCACTGATACTAAATTTATTGCGAGGGAGTGCGATTATTAAGATCTCGCACACCCAATGTTTGCATTTTATGCAACAGTGTATTGTGCCGGTGCCTTTCCAGTGTGGTTCAGTAGTGTCATTGGCATAGGTTCTTCCTAATTGTGGCTGGACTACTAATCCCCGTGATCAAAGCTTTGTTCAACCTTTTCTCATCTCTGTTGTGTTTTCTTCCTCATCTTGTGCTCGAGGATGTTTATTACCCAGCTATACTCTCTAGTCTTTTCCATTGTATCCAAGAATCTCTTATGCTTTATTCACGCTGCATTTGATCTTTTCCATAATCTCGCAAGTGTTGATTGAGCATATCTCTGGTGTAGATAAGTTTCAATTGAGTTTGATATGAACATATCTCACTTATTCTTTTTCTGGTTTTGACAGGTTTGGAGGCAGATCACACTGTGCACTTGGTTCGTGGTTTTGCGCCAACTGCAACTGCTAACCCTCCTGCTTTGTCAAATTCTGGAGGTTCTAACACCACACCAAATACTGCAAGAGGTGTTGGCTCAAATGAAGCTGGGGCATTAGGAGGTTCTGGTCTTGGGGCTTCATTATTTTCTGGGCTTGGTGCAAATGCTTTTGGTAGTAGTGGTGGATTATTTGGAGCCGGACTTCCTGAGTTTGAACAAGTACAGCAACAGTTAACCCAGAATCCAAACATGGTGAGAGAAATCATGAACACTCCAGTTGTTCAGAGCCTAATGAATAACCCTGAGATAATGCGTAACTTGATTATGAGCAACCCTCAGATGCGTGAAATCATTGATCGAAACCCTGAACTGGCACATGTTCTTAATGATCCCAGCATTCTTCGTCAAACTCTAGAAGCTGCAAGAAACCCTGAACTCATGCGTGAGATGATGCGCAACACTGACAGGGCAATGAGCAACATTGAATCTTCTCCAGAGGGCTTTAATATGCTCAGGCGGATGTATGAAACTGTTCAAGAGCCATTTTTAAATGCAACAACCATGGCAGGAAATACTGGAAATGAGGGATCCAACCCTTTTTCAGCTCTTCTGGGAGCTCAAGGTACTGCTGAAACCAGAGATCGATCAACCCCATCGACTGATTCAGCTACTGGTTCTCCTGCCCCAAATACTAACCCACTTCCTAACCCTTGGAGCTCTGCAGGTATTTACCTTTTATTCTTTCTTAAGGGTTACTAGCATACTGATGTTTCTGTTTGAATTTGAATTTTCTACCTCTTTCCCCTTAACTTTTTCTTCATCACAATGGAATGGTAAAATATAGTCACAAAAACTTCTAATGCAAATTCAAGCTGGAGGATTGTTTGTTCTTGATCTGTGAAATTTAAGAGCATTATCATTTTGGAATGTTGGTTAAAGTGCTTTCCTCCTTCTGAGGCCCTCGAAAAATTGTTGATTTGATTATGTAAAGCCACAAATTTAGATTTGAAAAAATTAAAAAAAAATGTTATTTAAGATGCATAATAGCAAGAGGTACTGGGGTTGTTTGAATCTGCATTTTCCGTATGAACTTCAAATATTCACTGTGAAATCCACTAATACATTTTATGAGAACTGATGTGAGGGAGATATATGTAACCATGCCTGTTTTATCTGTACCGAGATGATCACTAAATTTTGCTTTCTCTTCATACTGGCATCTACAGGATCCACATTTTATTTGTGAGTAATTGTTTGTGTTGGACATGATAGTAATAGAAACCAGAAAATGAGAAACATATGTCCCCTTTTCCTTTTGTCGTGGAGGCACCTAATCTGATTGATTGTTTATTCAAAATGAACTTCCATCATTTTTTTAATTTTTTTTTTTACCTTTTGGTTCTACTTTAATTCATGATCTCTCTCTTTCCCTCTCCCTCCTCCCACAAAAAATGTTATTTGTATTTATTTTTACTTGAAGAGCATTCTTTTCTAATAACATCTCAACATCTAACCAGCTGCTGGTGGCACCCAAACAAATACTGGTACAAGGTCAAGTTCTGTTGGGGATGCCAGGATGCCTATTCCCGGTGGTTCAGGTGGACTAGGTCTTCCAGAATTGGACAGCATGTTTAGTGCAATGCCAGACAGCAATTCACTTAGCCAGTTGATGCAGAATCCAGCTATCTCCCAAATGATGCAAAGTCTTCTATCTGATCCCCAACATCTGAACCAGGTAAACTTTTTTATGCAGTTAGATGGCAACATTAAAGTCATCCTCAAATTTGAAGTTACCTGTTATCTGACATCGTTTTTGCTGGTAGATTCTTGGTCTTAATCCTCACTTGCATAGCATGCTTGATTCCAATTCTCAATTGAGAGAAATGATGCAGAACCCAGAATTTCTTCGTCAGTTGACGTCACCAGAGACAATGCAGGTATGATCTTGAGGGAGACCAAAATGGTGTTACTTTGTGAGTGTTTGTTTGGGTGGATGGATTTCAGAGCACTTTGTTGAAAATGAAAAATTAAAATGGCTGCTTTGAAATTCATAACGCTATAGGCAATCGAATTCTTTGCTTATAAATATGCAATTCGGGTCCCTTTAGGAAATCTCAGTTCACCTCAACCTCCGTTAACTTGCCTCTATTTTACCTTATTCTAGTTCAACCATTTTTTGTTTAAAATATTTAAACTTCATTCATGATTTGGATTTTTTAAACTTTCTAAGACTTTTCACTAAAATGATAAATATTTGATAGGAAATATAGAGTTTTGCAAGTAGAAAAAATTTCTCCCCCAAAAAGGACTAGAATTATCATTTATATCAATTATATTTTGCAATGAGAATAAAAAGGACTAGAATTATCATATATATCAATAATATTTGCCAATGAGAATCCCACTTAACGTCAACTGAACCTAACTTCAATTTTCCCCAAATGGGACTGTTGCCTCTTTGTCTTTTTTCAAAGGATATTATACATTTATACTCGTTTCTTATATCATAAGTCACTTGTTTTCATCGAGTGTCCAGTCAGTTTATCCGCATACAAGAAACTTGTATCAGGGTTGCATCTGGTTCATCATTCTCTTATACAGGCCCAAAATATGTTGGAGTGAGGGACATGAAACATTTTAAATATGTTACATTTGCTATTACTATTAACGTGATGAACACATTCTGCATTAGGGGTGGCATCCGGGCTGGTTTGGCCCATAAACAAATCAAAGGGGGCTCTGTCAAAACTGGAACTGGACCTTTAACATGGTTCCCCTACAAAAACTGGACCGGAACCATACTAATAATACACCGTTTATGGTGCACATTTGTCCAGAATCCGAACTGGACCGGCAGTTCATTTTAATGTCCCCCCCCTCTCATGTTGGTCTTCTTTCTATTGCTAATGAAGGGTTTGCCTGTGTGACACTGAATTCTCTCCCTCCCTCCCTCCCCCCCCCTCTCTCTCTCTGTATTGAAGCTCTTGCATTTTGGTTCGAAAGGGCTTCAAGCCAACTTCTCAAACTACAGGAGGCTAGTCTCTCTCTCTCTCTTCTGGAAGACAATTTTCCCTTTCTCCGCAGAAATGTTCAGTAGATTTTGAGGGCTTTTTGAGGTTTTTGTTTGTTTGGCTGTGTATGGTGAGGGTTTTGACCTTTTGAGGGTCTTATGGTTAATTTCAGTTCCTTGCTTCAAGTGTTTCTATAAACACTACATTTGTGGACTTCTCTGAGAATTTTCTGTGTATCTAATGATGATGTTGTTGGTTTTTCTTTTCTTTATATTTTTATTATAAGAGTACTGTTTTGTTTTTTGTTAATTTGAATTGTGAATATGTTTCCATGCTTGAAATGTGATGTTGTACTGAACTTTTCTCAGAGTCAATTCCATGAGTTTTTCTTTCATCTTAAGCATCTTTCTTTGAAAAGAAGGAAAAAAAAAAAAAAAAAAAGAACCTGACTGGAATCGTGGTGACCCCAATTGTGCATGTTGATTTAGGAAGTTAGCGCATAAGTTGTGATGTGGTTCTGTGCTTTAATTAGATGATTGACTTTTGTACTCCCATTAACTTGTCTTTTTGAAACCTTTTTCTTTTTCTCCTCTTATAGCAATTGTTGGCTTTTCAACAATCTTTCCTTTCTCAGCTTGGTCGGCAACAACCAACCTTGTAAGTCTGCTGCATACAAATACCTCAGTTTGTTCACCATAGATGATTTTGATGTCTCTCTGGATTTTATTTGCATTTTTATATTTATCACAGAAAGATTTAACTCCTCAATATTGGTCTTTGTGTCAAACGAAAGAAGATAAAGATTTTCAACTTATTGCCTCCCCTTGTTCCATGTACAGCTTCTTTGCTTACCAAACTAAACAACCAGAGACATCATATTTTTTATTATAAAGCTCACAAAAACCTATATTGGGCTGGTGCAGTAAAGCCTATTAAAGGGCCAAGATATAAAATTCTGCATTCTTATCTACATCATATTTTCTAATTGATTTGAAAGCTCAAGCAATTAGTTTTGGCCTTACATTGTAGCATGTTGCTCTATTGCAGAGAACAAGGTCAGACTCGTGGTGCCGCAGGTAAGTCCATCTCCATGTGCTCTGTTTCATTTATTAGAATTGGGTAGCATTTGAATGATTGTTGGTCTTCTGGTTAATCTATGAAGATTGGTTTGATGCATCTTTGTTGCATCATTATTGGATCAGTGAGGGAGATGTATGTTGGTGGTGGATGCAAATGTGGCTTTTTTTTTTTTGCCTTATTGTATTTGATGCTGCATTACTGGTGGTGTCTGGTATAGCCTTTTCTGCTTGTGTTTGGTCCACAGTGTAGGCAGCCACCTGGAAAATACAGTAGAGAACCCTTTTGAAAAGGTTACAACGTACAAACTCTGATTTGCTTTCTGCAGCTGGCCAACTTAACAATGCGGGATTGGAGATGCTGATGAACATGTTTGGTGGACTTGCCACTGAGGGTCTAAATGTTCCAAACAGATCTAATGGTTAGTGAAGTGTTTATTGCCCATCTTCTTTTTTTTTTTTTAATCGCACTCTCCTTTCTATTCCTTATTCTAACCTTTTCATGCTTTAATACCTTAATTTCTTTCAGTACCACCGGAGGAACTCTATGCCACACAACTGTCACAACTCCAAGAAATGGGATTCTTTGACACTCAGGAGAATATACGAGCACTCACTGCTACGGCAGGGAATGTCCATGCAGCAGTGGAGCGGCTTTTGGGGAATCCTGGTCAATAGTTCACTAATCTTTAATCAAACATATACAACCATATGGTGCATGGATTAATGATATTGGTCATGTTGGACCAAAGCCAAGTTCAAATCCCCTTTTTTGGGTATGGACAAGGACATTTTATGTTCATAGAGTTGAAAACATGCAGAGGAGGACATCGAGTTGGAAAATGTCTCCCCCTCTCTCTGATACCTTGAGACCAGTGTCTTGTACATACAGAGTCTATTGATATGTGATAATGAATTGTTTATCAGATTTAATTAATGTAAGTTGGCTCGCTCTCCCCCGAAAATTTTGAAATGCTGATGGTGTCGTCAGTTTCCTTTCCATGAGTTCTAGTCTGGTTCCTTTTGTTTTTGGAATGTATGCGTAAGAGCTTAGCTTGCTTTGATGTCACTGTTGAGTTTGGCTTTGTGCCAGAGCTAGTGTGTGAGAATGCCTCAAGGCTTGTTCCCTTTCTTTGGGACAGGCCTTCTCATCTGATATGTTTCCATATTCTGTTGCTTGATTAGAAGACAAGAGACCAATCTTTGCCGGAGTCAAACTCACCTCCGGTAAAGATGGATGCATTTCTTGCTTTCCATATATTCCAGCAGGTAATGGCAAACACGGTTGGCCAACTTGTGTTAGCAGTGGATCCTCTCCTCTGATTGGGGTTGCTTTCCAGCCAGACTCCAAATCCCTCACGGAAGAAGGCTGACATCTCACCATCTTTAGCAACTCTAGGCCAAACCTGCCTTGATTTAGCTGTCTCTCAAGAGATGGTAATAGTTTCGGGATCAGAGTCACATCTTTGGCTTTTATAGTCTGCCGTCATGCCCAGTCTTCCTTGCAACATTTGTGAGGAGGCCCTCATGCCCCACCTTCCATATGAAATTACACACTCAGGGAATATCCTTTAACTTGCGTATGGTCTCGGTTAGGTCTCTGCTTAACCATGAGCTTCCGGGCATACTTAGCTTCCTGGCAAATTTAACCATAAAGTCTCCAGAACCACCGTGCTGCCAATACATCTAGTTGGCCTCCATCTGGTCCTCAATCACAGCTATAGCCATGAGTCTGCGGCTAGTATGTACCTTCAGATATAAGTTTGCATGTGTTTTTATTCCAAAAACTATTCATCATAATATTTTCTGAACTCTGTTAGATATGTTCTGCATTTAGTTTTTCTGGAATGTCAACCCGGGCTTTCTCTATAAGTGGGCAGGGAGTGATCCAACAGTCCCTCCAAAATCTTATGCTTTCTCCGTTGCCAACACTCCCATGAAACCCCTCCGTGAGAATTTCCTTTGAATTTGCTATAGCCCTCCAAACCGTGGAACTATTTCCTTTAGCAACCAATTTTTCCTAGCGAACCCCTCAACGTATTTGGCCTGCAAGATAGGAATCCAGAGTTGGTCTTTAGGGTTAGCCATCTCCCACGCCATTTCGTTTGTGACCTTTGCCTGTCTCAAGCCCAGGCCTCCTTCATCCTTAGCTGTGCACATTTTATTCCAGGCTACGGTGTGGAGTTTCTTGCTGTTCCCATGATCGCCCCGAAGATCCCTTCATCAATAGCATTACAAATTTGAATAGGGAGTTGGGAGGTTTGCATTAGATGGACAGGAAGATGAGGAATAGTTGATCTAGCAAAGCTTGCCTTGGAGCCTGCTAATCTTGTTTGAATCACCTCCAAAAGAAAAGCGTAGCGCCCATTAGATGGTTATCGCAGATAGAGATGCCTGAAAATTGGATATGACTGGGGCTGGAGCAACCCTGGCACTTGAATTTGGAGACGCCCTTTTTCTCTTGAATACGTTGGGGGTTCCATTTGGTTTGGAGGGCAACATCTTGGAGGGCGATAAGCTCCCTTTTTCTTAGAACTACTGGGTAGTTTCAGGTTTGAATAATTTCATGATTTTCCAACAAAATCAAGGATGGACAGGACATACATACATCGGTCAACCCATAATAGATTTGGTATTGTTATTGGTATTGGTATTGGCGTTGGTGTTGGTGTTGGTGTTGTTGTTGTTGTTGTTGTTGTTGGTCTTCCAAATGAAGTTATATTATAACCCAAAATAAGTGTTTACTTTGTGCTTCGAATTAAGGATGGATGGCACGTCTCTTGGATCTAATCATCTAATCTCATCCTATCTATCATAATATATTATAAAATTAACATACCATACCATATGTTTAATAATAAAATAATAGAGAGAGAGTATCTTTAGTCGATCAAATTCAAAACGCGAAGACTAACGTGATGTGGCAAGTCTGCTTCCCTCCCTTTCCCTCTTTCTCTCTCTCTCTCGCCTGCCCTACCGTTACTCCCCCTGTCATCGCAAGAACTCCCACTCTTCTCTAAGAGATAGGAAACCCTAGCTCTGCAGTCCTATTTTTAAGCTCATGCGATCCCCATTTTTAAACCTCCTGTTAAGAGCCAAACCAGAGTTTGACCCCCCCAAAAAAAGGCCTGTTCAAGCAGACAGATGGACTCTGCTGTTTCCAATAATCTGAATAGAAAACCCTAAAAGTGGTCTTCTTCCGGTAAGTAGAATTTCCCTTTGTATTTTGCGCCTTAATTACCTGGATTTTTACTAGGTTTCCTTTGCTGTATGTTCAATACCTTGTAAAAATCCAAACACTTTCTTCTTCTTTCGGGGGTTGAATTCTTAAATGGGCCTCTCCCATTTTTTTCTGAAATTAGCGGTTAGGGCACTGTTTGTTTGATGATTTGAAGTTGGAATTTGCATATCCAGGAAGCATCTTTTAGGAAAACTTTAGTTACTATAATATCATTTAAACTACAGCCGAAGATTTTGCACTAGCTGTTTAGGGCTAATGATTATGGATTAATGGCCCATTTGGAACCTTAATTCCGCATATTTTCAATTCTTTTTTTATAAACAATGCCATAAGGCGATGCATTAAAATGAAGAGAGCGCAGTTATTCCCTTTGCTTCCCAAACATCTTGCAAGAACTAGCTGATAGCCCTCGAGTGCATTTTGAATATAATGCATCCCTGTCCTCTCTCCAGTCTCCTCCAAGTCGGAATCTTGCTTAACTCCTGTAAGATGAAGGATAGCGGAAAATTATGTGTATGATAATCTTTGAGCAAAGCATTAACTAAAAAAGAAAAATTCCTAAACCATTAGCGTTCCTAGAAATTCTAATGCTACCTTCATCTGGCTTCTTTTATTAAAAAGATTTAAAAATCACCTATTCCATATGTACTTAGCAACATAAAGTATAGCCGAGAACTGGTGTTTTTATCATGATTTTTTTTTTTCAAATAAAAGTACCTACCCTTGGCAGAGGCATGGATCAATATCAGTTTGCAATAGGAAAGAACCATTAGATCTTGAATATTTTCTGTAATTCAAGAGCAACACTAAAGGTTAACTGTTTCTAAAGTTGTGTATTATTAATAAAATGGACTTGAGATTTATTGTGCTTACACCACTTGTCAGCAATACAGTTGTCCCAGTTTGTTAGGAGGTTTACTAGTTTTGGATTTGGCAATTAGAAAGTGCTTAAGCGAGGAAGCCAAGAACATAAGAACTCAGTATTTTCTCTCTTGATAACTAGAGAGGGTATTAGTGCCAAATTGGAGTTATGGAGGGATACATTAGAATTCAGAGAATTTAAATTGAGTCGGTCAAAAACTAAAAACTAAGTATATGGGATGTACATTTAGTGGCAATTATCAGAATAATAAAGAAATGATTAAATTAGAAGTACAAAACGTATCAAAAAGTGAACGTATTAGATATTTTAGTTCTATCATTCAAAACGATGGCAATATAGATGAAGATGTGAATCATAGGATTCAAACCGGTTGGATGAAATGGAGAAGAGTATCTGGAGTTCTTTGTGATCGTATGATACCACTGCATTTCAAGGGAAAGTTTTATAAAACCGCAGTAAAATATGTACTATTGTATGACACCAAATGTTGAGTCATTAAACAACAATAAGAATATAAAATGGCTATAGTTGAGTTGACAATGCTTAGCTGGATGTGTAATAAAATTAGGAAAGATAGGATTAGAAATGAAGAGATACGTACTAAGTTAGGAGTGAGTTCAATTGTGGATAAGATGTGAGAGTATTGACTGGGGTGATTTGGACATGTGCAACGTAGACGCAAAGATGCACGAGTTAGGAGGACCGATAGCTTAAATATAAGAGATTTAGTAAAACGGTGAGACAGACGGTTGAAAACCTGAATACAATTCGTAAAGATATAATGGTTAAGCGGCTAATTGAGAAGATGATTTTGGATAGGAATGAGTGGTGTAGGAGGATCAAAACAAGTTAAATCATCTCTTTGTCATTGTAACTTTATATGGATAGAGTTTTTTTTTTTTTTTTTTTTTTTTTTTTTTTTTTTAACTATCCTATATTTATCTTTCAAATGGTTGATTCCAAAATTTGGAATTAAAGTTCAGGTTGTTGTTATTGTTGTATTGCTCCCCACAGTTTGGTATGTCAAGGTCTTCTGTTATAGAGCATTGTCTCTTGAAGTATCATATGATCTTATGGTGCTAAAGGGATATTATGGAGCATTAAATAGGAGACAAAAGTAACAAGATAGACAGCATGCATCTGAAACAGCAGGGTGACTATTGAATTGATTTTGTTATCACAATGTATTGTTGGATAATAAGTATTCAAAGGAATAGATAGATGCAGGAGATGCTAGGCTGTCGAATATGTGATGCTCAATAAAGCAACGGCGCATGTATGCATTCATGCCTAGATTGATTTATCATGGTCCCTAGTTATTAATTGATACGGCAACAGTTTTCTAGGTTAATAGTTGGTTTCATTCGATTACAGTAGATTATATAAATTCTTAAGGAATGACAAAACTAAGCATGAAAAGCTGAAGATATTCCAACTGAGCTAATTTCAGATTGTGATTGGTAGCATAATTTGTATCTACAAACTTTTTCAAATGGTAATGTTAAATTTTAGTAGGTGGTTGACAAGGAGAGAGTAAAAAAAAAAAAAAAGACATTGATTTAGGCAATGTAGCTATGGCTTCATATCAACCTCCTCGAGCTAGCCTTTATGTTGTGTTGTTTAAAAGTTGGTTTCTAGTTAAAATATTGTTCAAGCTCTTGTCAAGCAAGCTAGGACCATTCTTGCTTGTGGAATTTCAGCGGGCATAAGCATGATGTGTTGATTTTGAGCCACCAAATTTGAAAAATTAAATGACAAGCTTGTGAAATAGTGAATGGAAAGTATAAATGGAAATGTCTGATGGGAAAAATTTATAGACATGGAAACCATGAAACCCTCATTTTATGGTAATAATCATCTTGCTAGTATTTCATGAGTGATTAAATTCCAATAGGTGATTTCCTTCTGATTTGCTAAGGTGCATGGGCGTAGCTACAGGGCACCCACCTGAGAACCCAACATCTGTGTTATAGTGATTTGGCAAATTCTTGAATTACATTAGAGTTACAGAGTGGTAATAATATAGTACATTCTTATTTATAGAAGAATAAAATTTTGATATGTAGCATCCAAATCCCATGTTAGAGGGGAAGGAGATGCACCTCTTTCTATGAAAAACCCACAGTTCAATCTCTGGTTATTGCACTAAGGAGATTTTGAGCCACGCATAGATTTGCCCTATACTTGCCAAATGTGTGTGGTTTGTTGACTATTTCACATGCTTAATATGTTCACTATTCCATTTGATAGGTAATGGCTGAGATTTCCACCATTAATAGGTTTTACTTGTTAACATTTTTGTTTTTGTGCATGGTCAAAAAGTCCCTATTGCTTAGGGTTTTCTTTAATACTTTTTAACAGGCATTTTAGGAAAAAAAATGAAAATATGTGAATAAAATTTGTAGGAACCACTATTAGGTGTTGTGGGAATTTTTATAAACAATTGGCACATGTTAGTCATCATTGTCAAAAGCTTAACTAACGATTGCATTTTATTATCTTTTTAAGTTTCTAGCTATTTGAGTGAGATCCAGCGATGCCAAGATATGGTACCTTGGCACTCTGGTCACATGATTTTTTGGGATGGCAAATATCTTAGAGCAGATTTTAGGACTTGGGGGGTCCTCAAGGGAGTGAAATTAGGCTGTGGTTTGTTGCAAGGGGAAAAAAAAAGCATGGTTTGCTGTTTGCCCTCTCTCTCATCGAGTCTAGTTGTCACCAAAAGCTAGAAAGTCCCTCACGAAGTATCCCTCTGTATCGCATGACTTTTGGAGAAGTGTTGGTGTTTATAAAGATTATCTAATAAAAAGAAATATTATACCACCACATGAAATATCTAACACCTATCTGCTGAGAACTGGAGAACAATTATTTTAGGGATTGCTATTGAAGCAAAGTTACATGTTTGCAGTCTCTGGGAATTTTCAGGTTGTATTGTTAGATTAATGCGCTCAGGTATGAATAAGTGTAGTGTTTTGCCAACTTCTGTAAGCTATAAAACTTACTCAATGGGAGTAAATCTCACTATTTTCTACCTTCTGCATGTTGTTGGTGTCCATAGCTACAGTAATTGCAGAGAGCACTTCCTTTTAACCTTACTCTCTTGCATAAAATGATTTTCAGGAAGCAAATGAGGAGTTGAGAGCTTTTTCGTTCATCAAATGGTTGACCCTAAATATAATGCTAGTAATAACATAAGTGGCCAGTCTCTGTGTAATAAGCAGCCAATGATGACAGCAAAAAAGACAGCACTGCGGGATGTGCAGAACGATAATAGGAATCCACTACCTAAGCCCTTTGGAAGCTCTCCATTACTAAAGGGAACAGAATCTGTACTGGGTGCTAAGAGACCTAATACTGATTGTCCAATTAGTCCTCCTCACCACCAATCTGCTTGTAATAATACTGGGAATGGGCATTTGGTTTATGTACGAAGAAAATACGAGGCAGAAGGGGGAAAGAGCAGTGGTTCCGAAAACGATCGAAGTACTGATTATCCACAATTGACACAGCTCAGCAACAATGGGGATATGGTCAGACAGCAGAACCAGGTGAAGGAACCCAAGATTGCTGGTTTGGCAGCAATGGCTCAGGCTCCTTTGGCTTCTTTATTGGCTTCATCGAGGACTCCTCTTCCAGCTTCTCTTGGGAAGCAGGGGAATCTTCTGTCTCCTGGATTCAATTCTTTTCCATTCTCAGAAAATTCACAGGGGAGGTCTGGTCTGCATTGGAGAGAGCGATTCATTCATTTACAGGCATATTTGAAAAATTATGATTACTTGAGTCAGGAGGCTTACATCCAGAGTGAGTTTTATTTTGCTTTACAGCTGTTTTTTCATAGTTTCTCGCAAAACTAATCTTGTCTATGTTCATCTGCATCTTCTAGTGCTCCGATCATTATCATCTATTGAACGCAGTAGGCATGCTGTTGATTTGGAGAAACGAGCCATCCGTTTGCTACTTGAAGAAGGTAAAAGAAAGCCTTGATATTAGCTTTGGATCCTTGTGCTGCCGTAGTAATATTCCCATCCTTCATAAGGAAATTTATCGTATAAGAGTTTTCCATTGCTTGCCAATGACCATATTATTTTGTGGCTGCCTATTTGCAGACTGAGAGAAAGAAACCCTTCACCCTTTCATCTGACCAATAATTCATTGATGTAAAATCTGTTTTGCTGCATCTATTCATTTTCCCAGCCAAAGGGAACCACACAGATTATGCAGTTAAAAACTCCTCGTGGTTGTAGTTGTAGGTGGGCAAACACCTTTCTAGACATTGTTCTGTTGGGAGCCTCATGCATTTGCCTTGAGGAAGGTTGTAGAACATGTTTCTCGATGGCATCCTTTATGTAACTTGTGAAGGCAATAGCATGATGGTGTGTGGGTGATGGCATAGTAATGGTGTTGCCAACTTTGGATTTTTCGTGGTTATTTGCATGATTTTAGGAGGATTTTGTCAAACCAACAAGTGATTTATGCATGACTTTGTAACTGGTTGCTTTATTGTAAGGAATAAGTTTATTTGCAAGAGGAAGTCGGTGATATTCTTGTGCTTTATTACAGGGAGAGAGATTCAAAGAATGAAGGTTCTTAACGTTCTGGGAAAATCAGCCCCACAAAACAGTCCATCACCAAAGGCAGAACAACTGAAGCCAGATACCTTTAGAATTGCTTAGGTGCCACTGAGAAAATCTCTCAGATTGTTGTCTGCTAATGCTCGTATTTTCAAAATTTTCATATTTTAATTTTTTTTTTTGCCTGGGCCGGTTTAATATCAGTGGCAGTTGTGAAGCCTCCTAAAACTTGTTCCGAGGTTAATCTAATCATTCATTTCCATATTGTTTGCAGGGACATTATGCGTGCTGATATTTGTAGCTTGATTTGTGTGTGTGATTGTTGTAATTTATGTGTAGCTGATAATTCAGCATGTACATCAGCCTGCAACGAACTATTGTTATGGTACATCCTGAAATTGCAAGCAGCAAATGAAACGTGGGCAATGAAAATGTGAGTTTGCACTCCTTTATTTTGTCCATTATCATGCATGGTTGCCACAATGCGGAGCATCAAACTTGTGAATAACATGATTACACTGACCCACTTTCTGGTAAATATGTCAAAAATTATGAACAAATCCAACTGGAACTAAATCTTGTAGGCTCAGACCAAAATCATGAAAATAATTATAGTTTGCTTCTGAAATTGGAACTTTCAAACTATTGGTTCGGTTTTTGATTCTTGATTTTAAGAAATAAAATTGAAACAATGAAAAAATCTTGTAATCAAACCAAAAATTATAAAAAATAATAATAAAAAAAAATTGAAAACAAACCAAAGTCTAACAAAAATTGAAATCAATATCTGTTAAAATCAGAAATAGAACCGGATTGATATCAAAATCATCCTGATCTAAATTCATAACTTGATCGGTTATTATTATTTCATTATGCTTCGGATCGAAAATCTGAGTCAATTATTATATAAATATATATATATATATATATATATGAATACGCTTATAAAAGAAAATTACTGTCTTGTTTTTTTTCATCCTATCAAAAGCGTGATGGACACAGTGGGAAGGAAAAACAGCCCTAGCCTGTGTCAGTCGATGATTCCTCCAATGCAACTAATTCAAGAAGATTTGTATGTATTATTTTTTTTTTTTGTTAAGATTTGAACGTGAGAATATCGGATCGGGTAAATGAATCATAATCATTAGACTATTCTTTTAGGAATAAAGATTTGTATATATTAATATTTAACGAATATAATCAATATTCAAAAAATACTCTAAACACAACAATGCATGTAAATATATAATTAAATAAAATTTTTAAGGTCAACTTGTAATTTATATTTAACCATTCATTATTTTGATTTAGAATATAAAAAAGTGGATAAATAAAAAAGATATATGGTTTTTTATATTAATATAATCAAAATTCCAATACTATGGGTAGGTACCGGTAAATATAAATATTCACGTGTCATTGTTATTTATATATATAGATATATGGTTCTTTATATTAATATAATCAAAATTCCAATACTATGGGTAGGTACCGGTAAATATAAATATTCACGTGTCATTGTTATTTATATATATATATATATATATATACTCGAATAGGATTAATTAATTGTTTCAATCTGATTTTTAAATTTTTTTTAGACGTATTAAGTATTTAAAAAATTAGTTTTGCCCTATCATCTCAATTTATTTATTTTTCAATGCTGCTTTATTAGAAATATTCAAATCATTATCAGTTTAAATAGGATTTAAAAAAATATAATTGTGTTTAAAAATATTCAACGCTGCAATTCAGTAGCTAGAATGCTTTATTGGAATATTTCATTTCGACCGAATAAACTATGAAACCGTGACGACCCACAAAATTTTGGGGGGCTATAAAATCCCGAAAACCTACCCTCCCACTTCTAGATTTGGATTGAACCCTCGACGCAAGCGAAACAAATCACTCCCAATCGCATCGCATTTAAGGAAGATCTGCCTCCGATGAACGGTAACAGGTACCTCCTTTTCCTTTTGAATTACATTACAGATCTGCTGGCACCTCTCAGTTCTCCTTGATTTTCCCAAGATGGCTTCAAGATTAGTTCTTTTGTCCTGTGAGTTTGCTGTTTATCTTGAAATTCGAATTGTTTTTTAGGGTTTAAGTTATAGTTGTCTCATGCCCGTGAATTTTCAACGGAGGATGATTATTTTGTAAAATGAAATTCTTTATGTTGTCAAAATTCCTGTTGGGAGACAACATCACATCCGCCACTGCGTTTCTCTCCATTCCCAATTCGCTCAAAGTGTACGGACTTCCAATATACCAGTTTCTGGTGAAATCTCCGATACGGTGTTTAGAAAGTTCCCTTAAAGAAACTTATGTGCAACCTAGGGCTTTGGCTTTGTGGGGTTGTAGAAAGGAGATTAAACCCTAGTTTGTGATTGGTCAGGGGTTAATATCTTCGGAATCTCCTCCCCAACCCACACACACATGCATAAAACAAAACCCGGGACTTGAGTCACTTATGATGGCATTTATAGTTAGTCCTCCACCAATCTTGAGATTCATAATGCCCAAGAAA
Source organism: Dillenia suffruticosa (assembly GCA_033439265.1). Taxonomy (NCBI): domain Eukaryota; kingdom Viridiplantae; phylum Streptophyta; class Magnoliopsida; order Dilleniales; family Dilleniaceae; genus Dillenia; species Dillenia suffruticosa. Next base: position 221,154 of record JAVTVX010000012.1, on the reverse strand, counting down.
GAGGACCACTCATAACTCTAACGTACCGCAATTAATTCCAGAAAATTGAGATACATCTCATGATGATTAAGATTTGAGCAATTGACCTAATGTCATCTTCTGAGTTTTCCAATCTCAGAAAATATTTGAAAACATACTGGACTGCATGTGACCACCTACTCTAACCAGTTGCTGTTACCAAAATGTATGTAGTAGTGGCAATTCTAGTGTTGGTTGTTTCTATTGGACACATACTGGACTTCTTATTGCTTGTGAGGGAATTCCAAATTTAATAACAAGAGAAATAGCACCAGCCATGGGGGTAAAAGGGAAAATATTTGAAAACAAAGTTTCTATTGACTTTCATATATTGATGTCTACAGATGTCATAAGGTGCTCCAGGTGATCCTTTCTTCTTGGATGTCCAGAAGCACTGTAAGGGCATTTGAGCTCAGTGGTGTATGAGGTTGATAAGAATTTGTAGTGAATTAAGATCTTATGCCATAAATTTTTCCAAAGATAGCTTTTATTTCACCCCCCCCCCCAAAAAAAAAATGCAATTTATGTGAGCCCTTTGACTGCTGTCTTCATCACTTAAAAGTCATAGTTACTAAATGGTCCATTCTGTCAACCTCTACCAAAGTCGGTTCTCAGGGCCAAACAATCCTATCTTAAAGATCTTATGTTACATGACAAAATTTGCCTAGTGGATTCTGAGAATCAAATTAAAAGATATCAAAGAGGGAGAGAGATCAGAGATCATAGCTCATTGCTGGAGATAATGGAGAATCCTTGGTTAATAAATACCAAAGTTGGTTCTTAGGGCCAAACGATCCTATCTTAAAGATCTTATGTTGCATGACAAAATTTGCCTAATGGATTCTGAGAATCAAATTAAAAGATATCAAAGAGGGAAAGAGATCAGAGATCATAGCTCATTGCCGGAGATAATGGAGAATCCTTGGTTAATAAATACCAAAGTTGGTTCTTAGGCCAAACAATCCTATCTTAAAGATCTTATGTTGCATGACAAAATTTGCCTAGTGGATTCTGAGAATCAAATTAAAAGATATCAAATGGGGAGATAGATCAGAGATCAGAGATCATAGCTCATTGCTGGAGATAATTGAGAATCCTTGGTTAATAAATGCATTTATCTAACATTGGAGATTTTCTTTGGTTAATCTAAAATTGAAATCTTTGTGACTCCCTCATGAAATAGTCCAAGATTCTTGTATCACTTGAATTTGTGTGTTGGTTAAACAATCTTTATCTCTTTTCATGATTTGATGGCATATATGTGGATGTTTATTGCTCTATGTTTTGGTTATGTTTACATATTCAACTCTGTATGCTTTACAAAAATGAATTTTATATGTGGTGTAGTTATATGTTTGGCTGGTAGAATACATTACCTCATTTTATAAATTAATTTTGGAGTGGCATTAAGGAGTCATAGTGCATATTGCCCTTGACCATTTCCCATACCTTTCACCCTCTTGACTCACGGGTGGTACTTGACTTTCCAAAGTCACGGGCACGTCTTGGAAGCTGACCGAGCTTGTGGCCTATCTAAGAGATGCCCTACATTGGTCCGCCTTTGAACCATTCCTGAATTTGAGCTTGACATTTGTTAAAATATTCTGACTGCTTTATGGGCCCTTTCTAGTATTTGGTTTAGATCGGCTTGTTAAAATGTGAAAAATATTTTGAGGATGAAATACTAGAAACAAGAATTTAGGTGTCAGGAAAAAGTGGGTTGGGTCTGGTTTTATTAACAGGTTGAGTGGGGGATTTTTTTTTTCCTTTTTTGGGTATGAATAATTGAAGGGCAATGTTGGGAAGCGGGGGGTATTCGGACGGGTACGAGGTCGGCTCAAAGAGACAGAGAATGATGGAATCAAATCCCTACTTCGCAGTGAGCAGCAGTACAAGTAGCTTCCAGCCCTATGGATACGGTAGCGGGTTCCAGCCACCACTCTTTCCAGTTGTTCGTCTCAGGGGACTCCCTTTCAACTGCACTGATATTGATATCATCAAATTTTTTGCGGGGCTGGATATAGTGGATGTCTTGTTGGTCAACAAAAATGGACGCTTTACAGGAGAGGCTTTTGTTGTCTTTGCTGGATCCATGCAGGCTGACTTTGCACTTCAGAGGGATAGGCAGAACATGGGTCGCAGATATGTTGAAGTTTTCAGATGTAAAAAGCTGGACTACTACAATGCTGTAGCTGCTGAGGTAAATTATGAAGGAATATATGACAATGACTTCCAAGGAAGCCCCCCTCCATCTCGATCAAAGAGGTTTTTGGACAAGGACCAATTGGAGTACACTGAGATTCTTAAGTTGCGTGGCCTTCCCTTCTCGGTGCAAAAATCTCAAATAGTGGAATTCTTTGGGGAGTTCAAACTGGCAGATGATAGGATTCACATCGCATGCCGCCCTGATGGGAAGGCTACTGGTGAGGCATTTGTGGAATTTGATTCTGCAGAGGATGCTAAGAAAGCCATGTGCAAGGACAAGATGACCATTGGCTCACGCTATGTGGAGCTCTTTCCTTCAACACCAGACGAAGCTAGAAGAGCAGAATCGAGGTCAAGGCAGTAAAGAGGTGTTGCGGGGTTCTCCAGTGCTGACTTGTCAGTCCTGACGGTTGGTTTCTCAACTTGCATAGCTATTCCCATCGTCGGTGAAGCTTTTATTGTAGTACTGAATTTCTATTCGGGTCACGCGTATTTTGAACTTCTTGTTAACAGGTGCATAAAGATTTTGCACTTTGATGTGGAAATGTTAATCAAAGTGTGGAATGTTCAGTCTTTATTCAGCTCCATATTGCTGCTTTATTTTTATTTTTATTTTATTTTTTTAAGCGATTTTTGCTCCACAACTTTGTCATCACTCTCTCGGCTGCCTTAACGGCTTTATTATTATTATTATTATTTTTTTTTGGGAAGTCTTCCGGTTCCTGCTTTTTTAGTGAACTACGTACCGTTCCAACTTATGACATTCGGTGGTGAGATTTAAAAATGTTTCTTTTATAGTTCTACTGGCAATGAATAATGATAATAAGACATTTCTAGATAAAACAAATTAAATAAAAATCAAACCCGACCAACTCTTTCGACAGTAAGTAATTTGTTTTTCTTTCCCTCGGAGGGGAAAAAAAAAGTATTTGATCAGACTTTCAAGTTTTGGTTATAAGATAAAGGTAAACTTGATTTTGAGTACTTTATAAATTATTTTTTTTTATTATTTCAAAATGTCATATATATATATATATATATATATATATATATATATATTTGAATGAAATTTTAAATTATGCATCGTATCATTTTTACTAATTTTATTTTATTTTACTTAAAAAAAAAAGTAATTGTGTGATTAAAAAAAAATAATCAATCCATTATTAAGATGGTCCGTCAAACTTCAAAAATAAAAATAATTTACAAGGGTTAAGAATTATTTTGCTGTGTAAATCCTATAATCAAGATTTCCAAGAGATTTTATTCTTAATGCTTTCTCTGAATCCTTCGTTTCGTCGTATCACATTTTAGAGATTTTATCTTTGTAGACTATGGTAATAAAAGTAAGCTTTTACCGATTGGGTGGTTTTGTGCGTAAAAACCATGAAAACTTGTTCTAAACACCCCCCCCCACCAAAATGTTGTTCTATGTCCTCGAAACCCACTCTCTAGGCAGCTAATCATCTGATTTCATTTTAGAGATTGCTTCTGATTTGAGTTTGCCTCTGCATACGGTTCGATACTTTCGATGCTGACGTACCTTCGTTCTTTTAACGTTGTTGATTCTTTTTTATATGTTTGGATTCTGTTGATTTGGGTCAAATTGAGGTTTAGATTATTGCTAATGATTTTCTTGTACTGTTATAAATTTGGCCGATGAAAGCCCCATTATATGACTTAGCGGACACCATTGAGCAAGCAGGCAATACGTGTGTTTAAGCATAGCTTCTGACTATGCATATCTAGATTCATCATTATTCAGAGAAAATTGAGCAAAAGTTAATCTTAGCGTCAGCCAATGTGCCTATAATTTTGATCATCGTGGTGGTGACAACTATTATAATACGAATCTTAGTTTTGTTTTCCATGGGAATTTGACATTCATGATCATCATTCAGTTCAAACTTCTTACAAATGCTCCCAATTATTGTCTTCTGCCTAGTCATCTTGAGAATTTGAAGGCCTTCTTCCAGTTACTAAGCCTTGCCTGAAAACCCATTTTAGAACACTGAGAGATGGGTGAGGACTTACCTGGTTATTCTTTAGTTGACTCATCTTTGCCAACCTAATTCCCTCATGGGCATTTTCCCTGCTTTTATCTGGTAAATGCCCACCTATCTAAATAACAGAAAAACCTGACTTGAATGATCGTGTATTAGGAGCTAAATTGGCTAAAGGAATGGGTCATAATTATTCCATGGAACTTGCATGGCACAGTGATGTTTTATATATTTTTTGAGTTGTAATTCGATGTACTATTGCATGTAATGTGGGCTTATCAGTTCTCGAACCACCTATAGGTGAACTGACAGATCCATTTGCAACTCCTTGAATATTACCCGTGTGGTATTTCTTTCCAACAGTGCCCAGTAAGTTATGGGTTGTCCTTTTAATGGTTTCAGAACCCACAGGTATGGCATATTTGTGGGCAAGAATCAGACAACCTAAAATTGTGACCTTTCTCTTTTCTTTTATCTCGTGAATGGTTTCAATTGCTAACCCCGTTTTGTTCCCAGTATCATATCATGTGGCCTTAGCATTTATAACCAAATAGTTTCCTTATAAAGCAGAAAAAAGCCTAGACGGGTAAGTATGTGGTTCCTCCAAGCTCTTCCTGGTCTGTTTGGATTTCTTTCTTTAGAGATTTTGTTTCTGTTCTTCTATACAAGGCAGATTCCTGCGTTCGTTTGGATTTTAGCTAGTAATTGAACAAATCACTTACAGTTCTAAATAGTGTCTGAAAGAACTTGATACGATATCTTGACTTGTAAAATCTAAATATTTATTGTTGACAAATAAATTGATTCAAGCTAGGCTTAAACAACTTTATGATGCATAGCAGAGGTCCAGCCAGCTATAACATAGTAGAATTTTTGGGTTTGTCTTTGACTATATTGAGCTTTTAAGTTGCAGTTCCATGTCGCTAGGTAGTAAACTAGCACCCTGGCGCACAGAACTGCTTATTGGTTTGATTGCTCTCTGAATTGTAGGTTCAATTTTGGACAGTGCATTTAGAATTATCCTTTTACAGTAGTGCTTACAACACCCCTTTTTCCTTCTAAATACCCCCACCAATTACCATTTCAGCACTGCTCAATTCTTATTCGAAATGCTGTTCCAGCAGAGTTGCAGAACCGTGATACAAGTGCCTATAGCACTTTTCACCTAAGAAAATGTGTGGAGGGAGCAAAGATGGAACTCAGTATGCAAAAGGAACCCTGCCTATGTTTGATCAAGACCTCAATTGTCTTCCCTACCCAGTCTCTTCATCTGAACAACCTCAAAATGCACAGAATGATCAAAGTGAATCAGGTTTATCTCTATGGTCTCCATGCATTTATTTGCAAATATGTGCCACAATGGCAACTGCTTCAATGGGTTTTCCTTTAAGGAAATGTTATATGGAGAAGATAAAAAAAATATTAATCCCCCAAAGGAAAAGACAGGAGCTCATTTGAAATCATGATTAGTAGTGGTTTGGATGATCTGTCAGTACAGCTTAAATATGAAGGTAAGCACAATATCACTTTCTAGATGCTATGGAGTGCTAAGATGTTTCATTCATGAAAGTTCTTCTGTAACACTATTGAAAATTCCACTTGTCAACTCCATTTATTTGCGGTGCATCACTATGGTATGTATGAAATTCATGCCAGACAAGACTTGCTGTCGTGATCTCCAGATTTACATGCACCACGGAGAGAGTATTTCCCTTCCATGGGTCTTGGATTTTGTCTTAGGTCACTGACTTGTGTTATCTTTACAAATTGGCGGTTGACTGCAGGAAAGGTGGTCAAGAAGAAGAGAGCACCGAGTGAGCTTGTAGCTAATCTTGCTCTAGAAGATCTTGCCAAGTACTTTGATATGCCAATTGTGGAAGCTTCAAAGAACTTGCAAGTTGGACTCACAGTTCTCAAGAGAAAGTGCAGGGAGTTTGGAATTCCTCGCTGGCCCCATAGAAAGATCAAATCCCTTGATACTCTTATTCATGATCTTCGGGTCCTCTAGTCTTTCTTGTTCTCTTTTCTGGGTTTCTAATTGCTTCATTTTTCTAAATTAAGATATGACTCAGATGAAATTAAGTAAAAACTCAATATGAAAAATTATGAATATAATGTTATTTTTAACCATTTTAAGAAAAAGTTAAATTCTTATTTATAAATTAAATTAAATTAAATATAGAGAAACATAATTTATTGAAACAAAATCGATCCATATTTAAACCAAAATGACAAGGCTCACTCATTGACGGAAATCTCATATAAAATCTATAAGTAGTAACAGATTTGAATTTCTAGATCTATTGAAAGTGAATAGATAAATAATAACAAGATATTTCTAAAAATAAAGTTATATTTTTTCTTTTTTCTTTTTTCTTTTGTTGCTATAAAAGAAAAAAAAAATATAATCATTAGCATCAAAATGACTTTTTTTTTTTTTTTTTTGGTTTGGCAAAATGACTTACAATAACATGACAAGTTTATTTGCATAATTCTTTTACGGAAATAATAATTTTCATGCACCAAGCAACCAAGAAGAGAGAGAGAGAGAGAGAGAGAGAGTTATGCTCTACCTCTGAAGAAATAGTGGAGGTATTCTACTTTTGGGAAGATGGGTAATTGTTTGGGTGCATCTCCCTCTGAAGAAACTTGCCCTAGCTGCCCCACCACTGCTACCAAAACTACTAGCTCAGGCTTCTCTCTCTTTCTATTCCCACTTTCCATTTTGGGTTTTTAAAATCTATGTTTCGGCCTTTTTTTTTGGCTCAAGGTCGAGTATTAGACCCCTTTCAATTTTGTCACTCGCTTCTTTCTATACTTAGTATTTAACAAATTGGGTACCAAGAAAAATGATCAATAGTTAATCTTTGGGTCATGTTCTTTTCTGAATTTAGGAATTGCACATAATTCCTATGCTCAAAATTGTTAACTTTTTGACTGATTTTGGTATTCTTTATCCCCAATATACTCAGGTCTGTCAAAGAATTTGAGTGATGGAAAGGGGTTCTCTGCAACTAGCATTAGTGGCGGCAATAGTCGGTCTCTAGCGAGGAGTTTGCATGAGGAATTTCCAAGCGGGAAGATCTTGGAGGTGCCCGATTTGAAGATTTTCACATTCTCTGATCTGAAGAGTGCAACCAGAAACTTCAAGTCGGATACTGTGCTTGGTGAGGGAGGATTTGGTAGGGTTTTCAAGGGTTGGGTTGATGAGAAGACTCTGGCTCCTTCAAAAGTTGGAGCAGGAATAATTGTTGCTATTAAGAAATTGAATCCTGAAAGCATGCAAGGCTTTAAAGAGTGGCAGGTAATATTCTTAAGGTGCTTCCTTGTTTAGTTAAACAATAATATGCCAAAAGGTTTTTATTAAATGACGGAAGCCAAAAAGTGATGCTCTCTCTTGCAGTCACATGCATTGCATTTTGTGTGCCTGCATTGTCGTGCAATTCTTAGTGCAAACAAGATAAATGCTTTAAGCAACTTGAGAGTCAATATAGTGAGTTCATGCATTAAATTTACAAAAATACTGTTCAAACCCCCACCCCCCCCCCCCAAAAAAAAAACAAAAAAAGAAAAAAAAAAGATACCTAGTTATATGTTCCTATTTGGTGTATGATTACTAACATAATAACGGGGACCAACTACCTTTGGTTTGGTTAGTTTTTTTTTATAGCTTACACGTATGGATTGCAACACTCTTAGATTTTTGGGGTGTATTTGGATTTTCATTCTGCCGTTCTTGACTTGATAATTATCCATTCTTTTTCCCAATTTTCTGACAACAAGATTGCACTTTTGTAATGGCTGGCCATCCAGATCAAGAAGAACTAGCCGAACTCAATAAGCAGTTAACAGTAGATCCTCCAGCCCATGGGGCGATTTCTGAGGAGATAAAGAAAGTTTCTAGAGCTAAACTCCCTTGCCCTAGAGCTTTATCAAACCACAGACTACTACTTTTGTTTTGACTCCTAGTACCTGTGATTAGGCGGGTTCAAGATCCATAATCTTTCTTAGAAAGAGCTTCTATGGCAATAGATAAGGGTCAGGTTTGTTTGGCATCTATGCCTCTGCCCTCCAAACAGTATGGGAGCCTTCCAGCTCGTACCGCTCACACTCCTAGATCTTCACGGCACCTCTTTCACCATAGTGTGAGCTGGGAGGCAGCTCTGAAAAGTGAGGCCTATTTATAAATTTGCTTTCAACAATGTCAACAATACCACGAAAAAAGTAAACTATGGTTACCCATTGATCTGATCATAGGTGAAATCTGTGGCTATAAAAAAAAAAGCGTGCTCTTTCGTGGAAGGAGGATAGATTTTACCCATTATATCCATGGCCCAACCTCGAAAGGGCTTATCGGTCTAAAGCTTAAAAATTTGATGCAACTCTGATGCAGGTGCGTGAGCAACGACAAAATGACAAGATGAGATGCCCCGGACACCCCCATTTAGAAAGAAGGGTTGAAGGTTTTGGGCCTGCAGCTTTCCCCGTCCCCCTTTCGTCGGGTGGCGCTTGTGTGGGCGGCGTGCCACCAGAAATCGGGCTTGAAGTTCTCACCTTACAATCTCTTTGCATGTGTAACTAGGTTCTGGTTATAATGTTTTACATGTAAAGTTGACAGTGAAATGGTTGCACAGTTAGTACTGAGATTTTCTTGCACTCATGCAAGTTCCACATGTACATTTTTTGTCTTTGAGGTCAGGAAGAGACTTCCAATTTTAGCAGTTTTGAGTCAAATATCTGATATAGATGCTAATGTTTGTTTATTTGTTTCTGGATCCAGTCAGAGGTCAATTTCCTGGGGAGGCTCTCTCATCCCAATCTGGTTAAGCTCTTATGATACTGCTGGGAGGATAAGGAGCTGCTCCATGTTTATGAATACATGCAGAAAGGAAGTTTGGAAAACCATCTATTTAGAAGTAAGATATTCCCAAAAGAAAAGAAAACAAGACATAGTAGTGTGTTGCTGAAGAAGAAATTAGATCATGTTCTGAGTTCTCTTTAACTATGTTGGATTCTGCAGGGAGTTCTGCCATGGAACCACTTTCATCGGATGTCCAGCTCAAAATAGCCATTGGAGCTGCTCGAGGACTATCTTTCTTGCATACATCAGAGAAGCAAGTTATTTATAGAGACTTTTAAGGCCTCAAATATACTGCTTGATTTGGGAGAGACTAGTTGATTCATAGGTCACATCTTAGGCTAGTTTATAGCAATTCATATGCTCCTAACCTTCAATGCACTTTTGTAATGTTCACAACCAACTAAATCATTGTTCTTGGAAAAGAAGTGCTAAATAACTGCTACACTTATGCTCCATTGGAGGTTAGGAGCACTGGTTACATGAACATATGACCAGGAGGCTTAAAAATTTTCATCATTCATTTTATGTATGTGCAACTACCTTTTAGGAGATTATTTGATTAACCATTACAGCCAAAACTGTATATTCACCGAAAGTCTTGCTTGGGAAGATATGATGTTTAGTGGGGGAAAAAAAAGGTTGCCAGTCACTTTTTCCTTGAATTGTTGTAACATAGCTTAGAAGGCTAGTTTCAGAAAATAGTTAACTTTCTTCTATGATGCAGATGCTTCAATGACATGGCCCACAAACTTTACATTCCTCATTCAGTATGACCAATCTCAATCTTTCCAAAATTAATTTTCTTCAAATGTAAGCCTATGCATATTGTTATATGGTAGAGCATTGGACAAACAGAAGAAGTGGTTACTGATTTCATTAGTTGCTAGACTGCTTGGCTTTCAGAACTTCAATGCTAAGATATCGGATTTTGGTTTGGCAAAGTTGGGGCCTTCGGGAGGCTTTTCACATGTGACAACACGTATCATAGGCACATATGGTTATGCTGCTCCTGAGTATGTTGCAACAGGTAGTGCTTTGAATTTCTATATCTTAGCTAATGTTGGGATTCGCGGTTTGATTATCATTTGTGAATGTTAATACATTCAACCAATTGCCCTCCATCATAATTGTTGGCATGCAAAATCTTCAGATTCTTTGTCTAGAGTTTGAACAGGTCAGCTGACTTGCCTTGCGCTTTGTCACGAGGTCATCTATACATAAAGAGCGATGTGTATGGTTTTGGTGTTGTGCTGCTTGAAATGCTTACAGGCTTGCGGGCACTTGATAGAAATCGCCCAGGTGGGCAGCATAATCTGGTAGATTGGACGAAGCCTCTTCTCTCTGGGAAAAGAAAGCTAAAAACCATCATGGATGCAAGAATGGAGGGCCAATATTCTTTTAAAGCAGCATTACTAGCAGCTCAGCTAACTCACAAGTATTTAGGACCAGAACCTAAAAGCCGACCCTCTATGAGTGAAGTTGTGGAGACCTTGGAGCGGATAGACGCCATGAAGGAAAAGCCCAAGGAACCAAAAAATAGCTCTGCAAATTCTTTGTCACAACAACATGGTCAACAGCGTACTCATCATCGTTCTCCACTTATCCAAGGCATCAGGGTCCCAAACAGGCACACAAAGTGAAGTAAATTGATGGATTTGGAGCCATCGTCAATCAGTGGGTGTAAACTGCTTTGTAGTGTTTCTGTTTTTACTTGTTCTTTTTATCATCCTCAATTGATTTTTTTTTTATTATATCGAGATTTGAATTCGAAATTACCTATCGAAAAGGGAGTAGTAATCGTTGGGCTGTCCCAGAAAAATAGAAATTTTGGACAAGAATTTTGCCAATTCTTTAGAGCAAGTAGAAATTTGTCAATCCCAATGATACATGTTGTGAAATTGCACATATTGGTAATTTCATGTGACAACACGTATCATTGTACCTACCCTGATGTTGGAAAGAAAGGGACATACTTTTGTATGTGAACATTGTGACCATGTGAGTTGATGTGATTTAACTTTTGTGCAATGCACTTAAAAGGAGACCATACAGAAGTTGGGTATGGGGTGCTCACATGAACAAATCAAACTCAAAAGTGGCTTGTCACGATTAGACTCTCCGGAAGGCCAAGTTTTCTTACCACTAGGCTTTAGAGCCGGAAGGCTGAGGGGATTGAATTCGTAGCAAATGCAGATGATTTTGGAATCTATGTGCACCTAAATTGACGTCTCAAAAGATGTCCTAGAAGTTCTCATAGAAAAATATTACATTTTGCGCCTTGTTTGGCTGTGAAAGGGTGGGGTCACATGATCACAATAGGACATTTCCAGGCCAATAAAATGCCATTACCTTTTCCCGTCATATTGCATCTCCGAGGTTCTTATTTTCGCCGAGTTTGAAGGCTCAATTGTTAAACATTTGCCTTGCATTCATCCTTACTTTGTTTCTTGCTTCCACAACTCTGCCTTTACCTCCCACCACCACCATGGACTCAAATCACTCCCCTTTTGCAGTCTTTCAACACGAGACGATAAATGAAACTGGATATATAATGGTGAATGGCGTTGCAGGACCTGAGGTTGGCCAAACTATGACTACCTTTGGCACCTTCTATGCCTTCCAAGATCCGTGCAGCCAACCAATCTTTCTTACTTGTTGGTATTGCACAAGGAACTTCAATGTCAAGTCTCAATGGACTTGACGGCATCTCAATTCCAAAAAACTCTGAATTTGAAACACTACAAGGGATCAAAATCGATAGTCCGGGATGCTTATTATATATACCCAATCTTCCTGCTGTTGGATGAACTGGGTCCCATTTGTTCGTGCAGGGATAAGTAACATTATCTCCGGTGGACCTGTAGAGTGAAACTGTTAGTGTACAAGATTGAATTCCACCTCTACTTTTTTTTCTTTCTTTCTTTTATTGGATACTTAATTCCACCTGTACCGACCTCTACGTGGAAGTCGGGGGGTTTCTTCCAAGGAGTTCAGCTTACATAGTTCCCATATGTTCTTTTTTTTTTTTTTTTTTAAATATTATTTCTATAATTTTTTCACTTTCTGATTTCTTTCTTGGGGATAAATACATAGGTTCAAGAGACTGCCAATGCAGAGTTAAAGGACCACTTAATAGTCCCTAACTTGATTGAAGAAACGAGCACCAAAAATTTGGGTATCGGTTCCACTAAGAAACAAATGTAAATGATGAATCATTTTAGAGCTTCCATATTATGTATAACTAATGAAAAATTACACAAATAAATACAATCATAGAATAAATATGACAATTACACAAATAAATACAATCAAAGAACAAATATGTCAAGGGTAAAAGAATTGTGTAATATTTCACTATTGACAGGAAAAATTCAATTTCTGATTCCTCATATCAACATCGAGGCTTATTTAGACGAGGCCGATTGCAGAAGATCCGACCATTGGCCTTCACAAAAGCTGCTATGGCCAAACTCAGACCCGCCCACAAGAATGAAAAGAACAAATGCCGAACATCAGAACCAACTGCACGAAATGTGTACAACAGAGTGAAGATCAGTTTCTGGGAAAGCAAGAAGCAAGAAATAGTGCATAGTCCCCCAGCCGGGTAAACCATTGCCATTATTATCAAGGAAAATTATCAGTACTTTGCTCACCAAATTGGACAGATATTCCATATTGAAGAAGATATCTGACATTACTAGTAGGCAAGTTTTAATGGCAAATCTTTTTATGGTGTTACATTGCCAGAAGAGATTTATCAGGAGCTGCATTCACCAGGACGCATATGCTCAAGATAAAACACTATACAGGTACTCCTAGCAAATTAGAGAAACTTTATATATACTTCTTCCAAAAGGCATTGCCTCTCTCTCCTATTCCAGCTGCCTCAAAAAGCTCCCAAGGGCTTCCGTTTCTACTAGTTCCAACTTGGCAAAGTATGTAATTAATGGTGTAATTATTTTACTGCTGTCATGTAATATATTCTGACGATCGCTAGCTACTGTTTATGAAGAAGAGAGGGAAACCGAAAGTTGCACAATACTTATTACTTCATGTGCATGCTAAACTTTCTCATCAACAAAAGAAAACGTATCTCAAACTTTCCTTCCTACACATTTTTCTACAGGTGAATGCATCCTTTCAAACAGTCATCTGGCACATTTAATCTTGCTTTGTTCAAGTGCAAATGTTGCATGTAGAAGGCCCAGCAAACAGTTGTCATGAGAGTGTTCAATGATCAAAAAGCCAACTTAAACCATCTGCAACAGAGTTCCTTGAGAGGTAGAAGACTAAGAGTAGACTATTGACATAAACTGATTAAGCCAAATTGATTGTCAGACTATGCACGGCTTTCTTGATAAATAGTTGACCATGGAAGAAAACAGAACCATAAACCTCTAGTTGCTGATCCTTCTACTCCTTATGGTAAAAGCAAATTGACTTACCCTGCCTCAGTGACATCACTGTAAACAAGAACCCGGTCAAGACCAAAGACATAGCCACTGGAAATGACTGCATAAAGCAACAGTGTTAGTTTGTAAGTAAAAAATTCCATAAACAAGGCAGACATTATCAGAAACAATATATAACGCTTAATTTATATGTTTCAACAATTCTTCTTAACCACATTTAAGCATAGCTGGTGGTTGCAGAGATGAGAAAAGCTCACCCTGATTGCCATAGCATTTTTTCCGACTCCATGCATACCAAAAAGATGAAAGATCCCAGAAGCCTCAAGGCAGTTGGAACCACAATGGCACCAAGAAAACAACAAACTTACATCTAGGTTTTGCTTAATATGGTAATTTAAGTATTAAAACTGACAAGAATTTTGCTACTTGTAAGGCAAAGAAACAGATATGAGTATCATTTCGTATAGTTTTGTATATGAAACATAAGTAGACAGTTGCCACCATTAAAAATGGTAGTACAAAATGTTCCAATCTGGTTGCATGTGCACCAACGAACACTAGTGAGAAGCACAAACAGAGATGCTCCCTGTAATGATGATCGACTAGTGACTGTAATTAAGATACAGTCCTGGGATGATAAAAAGTTAGAGACTATTATTGGGTGAACTCCACCAACTGGTTTAGAATTTATGATAGGAGACATCACTGCAGAATCTCACCATTTGATCAGACAACCACGTGTCTACATCATATCTATGCATTGTATGTGGAGGTATTTTAAGCACAAATAATTTTACCAAGTATTGAGAGATGGAATAGCATTTAAAATTTTTAATATGATAGTCATATACTCACAGCTATGGCCTCAAGACCTCCTTTCTGTGATGGGGGTTTCATATCCCGGCTGACAGAAACAATAAAATGCCCTTGTAGGAGATCAATAGCGTCCTTCAAGTTAATGGCCCAGAAAACATATATATATATATATTAAAAAAGCAATCACCAGTGTGTTAGATTGCTAAACAAACAAATAAATGACAACTTCATAAAGAGGTTAAAATTACAACAACTTATATCCTAGGCATACAAAAAGCGCTTAAATATAGTTATGCATTCACACAGGATAATGAATCAGACAGAGGAGACCTGATGCACAAGACCAGGACTTCTGCAAGAAATATGAGTACTTATGAGATGAAGGATCCAGACCCTTGCCCTTAATTTGGGGTTAGAGAATAAAGTCTCCCCCCTCCTTCCATATACTACCAAAGAGAGATACTAAACTGAGTCATGCAATCATAAAAAATACAGATGCTAGCCCATGCTGTCACATAAACCTAATGCATCACATAAAAGATAAGTAATTGTATGGATCTAGAACTGAAACTTCCAGTGCTAATAATTCTTAGGCAAACAAACATATATTGTGAAAGAGAAAATAATGGACTTGTGCTGATTCTAAACCAGAGACAGTGCAACAAAGTAGAAAACAAACAAGGGATGATTTCAGCTAAACAAATTACTGACCTGCTTTGTCCCATCACAAAAATTATTAAGGTAGTAGCGTGCAAGGGCATTCCAGCCATCTTTAATAATCCCTTGGACCGTGCGTTGTCCACATCTATGAACAAAAATATAAAGATCAATCATAGGCTAAGCTTCTTTGCTATGTGAACATATCCATGTCTACCAATTAAGGGAAGAGTTGGAAGTTGCGAGACTTGATCAGACAGTTGGACAAGCCCCTTAAGATGTGGTCAGGATGCCTACTGCCATTTAAAAATTAGGATTAATCATCTTGCAAGTTTTCTATATTTTACGTGGTATAACTATAAAAATTGGGGACTTGTTCTTCGTGACATTAGCTATGTGAACATTAAAGGCTGGCCTCCAAAAAGTAAAGCACAAGCATATGAATTTACTAGGGAAAATCACTTCAGATATATTCCGCATGAAATACCTGACAAAGTCTCCTTTCAATGCTGGAGTGCCTGAATATTGAATACTTATGTCATCCCCATGGTTCGCCCACACTACAAATTCCAAAAGTCCCATATTACAGACTAACTCATATGAGAGTAAAACTACAATATTCTGGTCAAATGACTGTCTAATTCAAACATCAGCGGCTTCATTAGCATATTGTTAAAGCCAAAGAAACTGAACACTGGAACTGCAAATACTCACATATTTTGAAATGTTCGTCTAAATTTGGATGAGCACTAATGGTTTCTTCAGGATCAAAGATACCCAACCTTCTAAGTTGTGTTTCCATCATTCTTCTAGCTATCATACTCTGCAAACAGAAACTCAGGATCAACAAAAGGCTAAGTTACAATTTTGAAGAGAATGCCATGGAGAGTTGTGAGAAAGAGAGTTACACGATCACAATTACGAACATTAGTCAAAGAAAATGCATCAACATACACAGATATATTCAAACCATTAGGAAACTAACTAATAGTGGGCACATTTTCATCTAAATTTGATAAATTCTCATAAGTCCTCCGGTCAAATGCTTCAAAGCAACATAGTAAGATTTTGCAGCTAAAAATACAACTGTAATCCTAATGTTTGATCAATCTTGTTTGTTGACTCACATCCACACCTTGGGAGATCCCCACACACTCTTTTTCTATTGTGCACAGAAGAAAGAGAAAGAGAAAGGGCAAAGCATCACTTTGGCAAATCAAGGTGCTGTTTAGGTGCCCACATGCAACTATCCTGTGGCACTCACATGCGCAATCATAGGTAAGAATAGAACTTATTGCTAGGCCATCAAGATGAAAAGTTCTGATTACTACATAAAAACCGGAAGCACTCTGGTTTGCAAACTCAAAAACACAGAATAGGCGTGAGCAAAAAATAACAAAAAGAAAAGCATTTGACAGAAAAAACTGCAAGACAACATCACCGGTCTCAAGAAGCAAACAATCCAGAGCACTTTTCATCATCTTTCAACATTGTAAAATAACCTGGATGCGGTATAAAACTGCTGAGCTGATTGAGTTTAGCATACCTGAGTAACATTTGTGCGGTCTAAGCAATCAATACAATTGGTTCTAACAACACCAAGTTGTTCCACAACTTTCTCACCCCTTTCATTCAATAACAGGTACCTGATTTGACACAAAGTCAACAAAACTTCAGTTGTTGATTTAACACAATACATGTAAATTTGTACATGGAAAAACTAAAGAGAGAAGAATTTCTCAAAAACAAGCAAACAAAAAAGAACATAAAATCAATCTGATCAATCCACATATTCCAAGAAAGTGGAGCAACAGACGGTTGAATTTGGGCATGGGCCCTTGAACTTATCTCCAGCATACAATATCATCCTTAGCCTTTCGTCATTTGGTTCAATGAACGTCATTTGGTTCAATGAAGACTCCAAACTCTTCAATTTTGTTAAGTGTACGTGTTTTATTAACTCCAACAATGGAAGATGCCCACCAAGATGAATTGCCTTTGACAACGGGACTTGCATTTTAGACATCCAGAATTTTCAATAAAGATTGACTTATTTTATCTGTTTATTTCAAGACTCTCAAGTTATACCTAACAGTTTGGTCTTTATGCAGAAAAGAAAATGGAATCATGCTTATGTGCCTTCTAACTCTCTAATGATCAATGGCACATAATTCATACTGAAAAGTGGCTCCCAACTGGAAAAACAAAGGCCTGTTGGGCTGGTGGCAATCCCCCTCCCTTCAAACCTAGACGAGGTTTGAGTCCCGATCTCACATGAACCTCCAAAATTTGTGTAGTAAAAATAAAAAGAAGAAAGAAATAGAAACCCCACTGAAAAGGCATCTCTCCCTTTTCGGCCTAAGCCAATTCAATATTTGATGTCATTCCTCGCCACTTTCTGCTCTAACATTGCAACTTTCAAGATGCAAAACGATAATGTAATTGTGTTCCACAGTATCAACACATCTTATCTGTCACTGCCTGTCAGACAGAAACAACAATGTATGCCACAACCTAATTAAAAAGAAACTGCAGACATGTAAACATGAAACCATATCTCAGGCTAGTATGTTTGAACAGAAAGTTTAAGCAGAATATAACACATTCCCCATCGCCAGAGATCGTTTTGAAGATGCTAAAGTTAAGATACGGCCACACAATGAAGAACTTCAAATCTCCTACTTAAACAGGATCACTAGATTTCATCAGTAGCCTTTCTTTTGAGTAGATTACAACATCTATCATTGCAGGTAAAGTTAAAAATATCATAAACAAAATATAATTGCTCTCTTCAAGATGGAAGCATACCTGTTCTTCTTGAGAAAGTCCTCAATTTGATCATAAAGCAATGACAGTTGCTCAAAATGAATGTGTCCACATATTTGATGAAAATCAAAGTGCACATATCTACAATTATTGAGGTATTAGTAAATATGGAAGGAGAACAAGCAAAACATTGATATTCAAACTAAGGGACAGCAAAATTGCACTACCTTAAATCGTCACCAACAATATGTTGCATTGCACCAGCAAATTTTTCGCTCAGGCGTCCCTCACCTCCATGCTGAGGGAAACAAATGCCAACTTTAAATAAATAGTTCCATTACTAGGGGCTATGGAAGTGTGAAAAATTAAAATCTTTTGGTCTATAACCCTAAGGGGCATTCAGCCAATGAAATAACACTAAATTGATTCACGATGCCAAAGAAACAAGTCATGATTAATTAAGTGCTCAAATCAAGAGGATTTGAGTTGTTATAAATATGAAATCAGAAGAGTTTCATGGACTTATTTACACTAATGCAACTCGCACCAAGGAGTCAGGCCCAAAAAAGGACAAGGATACGACCAAAAGCAAAACACAATCCTTTATCTCCTCATATGAACCAGCATGAGGAAAAGAAGAAAAGAAGACACTTTGTCTAATATTCTATCCTTATAAGTACTCCTATTGAATAATAATATTGTTTTTTAAGCCCCAAAATTGATTTCAACTTTCCTTAGCAATGTACCGAAGGAATTTCAGAACCGTGTTTCTGAAATTTTAGACTGCTCCTGCTGTGATCCAAATTGCAGAACCTCACACCTCACTCCTGACCCCCACCCACCCCACCAAACAGAATGTCTATAAGCAAGCAACCATTAAAACCCAAATGTTTAGAAGTGCTTTAGGTCAAAACACTTATGCACAACATCAACATCCTTGTGCTTCTAGGATGACATAAACATGACAAATTTCCAGCGGTAATGTAAATTACAATACTTGTGCACAAATATAATACTTTTAATCAAAGAGCTTCTCCAGCGATTCATATCAGCACATGAGAAGATTGTGTGTACCTTATTAACAAGATCAGCAGCCAAAACACTTCCATATCTTTTTCTTAAGTCCAAAAAGTGTCGCTCAGCCACTTGAGGCTACAAAATGTGTTACAGGATCAGAGGATTAAAACATAGAAATCTACAAAAGACCTAAAAAGAAGAAGATAAAGAAAACCATAACACTCACTGCTTCCTGCAGCTTCATGAGCTCAAATTTGGGTTTATATGTTAAATCAACAATTTGCTCCCACAGCAATGGAATAGACCCCCGAACCTATCAAGAAAAAATAAGTACTAGAAAAGATTTGGCGTTGAATGTATTTTCAAGCTCGAAAATTCTAAGCTGTAACAATTCAAACCAATAAGGGAAAAACGAGCCACGACATCCAGGGATGAGGCTCTTCTAGTCAAGAGACTTCTAACTGAGATGGACAATAACAGGAAATGTGTTGCTATAGGACATGTTTTTATATGGACATTGTTGGAAACCACAATAACAAAGATGAAGACAATTTATGACATTTGGACAAAATAAAGAGGTTTTGATTTGATTTGCATGTAGAAAACATCATTCTAATTGCAATGCTGTAGAATTATTTGTTTTGATTAACAATATTGCTTGGAATTGCAAGAATTGTTCGGACAAAATCAATAAAAAACAGTAGACTATATCCTTACAAACAACTTTTGCAACACTTAACCAGGCTTCTTTATCCAGTACCATTAACTAATAAGCCACTTGATGAGAAACAGCTTCTACTTTTCACCAGTAAACTTACATGCATTTTGTCATGGCACAAAGAAATATTTCTCTCAAAGGAGAGGCAAGGGGAGATATAAGCCCCCTAAGGGACAAAAAGTTGAGGGACAATTGAACATTAGTCACCATTGAGCCAAAGAATTGGGCCCTGTAAATGGATTAGGATTATAAAATAACCTCCTTGTAAATGGATTAAGATTACAAAATAAAAACTCTCAAATCTTATAGCCAATACAACAAGAGTGCAAAAATAACAACCACTGTAATTCTCCCGGTTAACATCTATTGGTCAATTTAACTCAAGTAAATATAAGGCTTGAATTTATTCCAAAGCACAACTAAGTATATTTAAAATGAAGATACAATAGGTACAACAATATTCTTAACATGACAGCCCTTTGAACATTTCTATAGTAGCAACATACAACTGATATAACATTCATTACCTGCACAAATGATGCTGTGAAACCATTCATCTGTATAATTTGCTCACTTTCCACAAAATTTGCAACATATCCATCCGAATCAGCACCTCTTCTCCACATCCGAGTACCTTCCAGAAGATACAACCTTATTATAACAAATTCTAGCATTAAGCAAAGACTAAGCAGCCAAACCATAAAAGTCAATTGGATATTGAACCAACAATATTCAACAGGTGTCAGATTTTCTTTAGGGAAATATGGGCTGATAGTGTATATATCTTTTCTTTTTTCCTCTTTTTTTTGGGGTGGGGGGTAGTTTAAGTCTGTTAACCTGTTTTTACAGTGATGAGAAAGGACATCATCCACATTTGATTCTGCTTTGCATGGCTCCTCATATAGAGAGTGATTGGGCAAGGAAAGCACATGTATCATGGATACATCCTAGAGTTCTGATTTGTGGATAAGTATTAGCACCGAGTAGGAGAATTAAGCTCTTATATATGCAAAGCAAAGAAATGAACTAAAGGGCACCAAGATGATGTTGCCCAACCCATGAAACAGAAAAAATTGGAGCTTTTCATGAAACAAAGGCTAGGTCCTCTTTAACTGTATTCCAAATAATACCCATAAATTTTCTTTGGTTTACTAGTTGGATGGGATGTTGCAACCTATCTGAAATGAATGCTGGACTTCAAGAACAGACCAGTTGCAAATTATTTAAAGTTTCCTATCCCCTGCGATTTTTTGTAGGCTTGGAAGAATTGTGGCTTAAATCATGAAGTAGTAGATCAAGCTTCATTACCAATTCTTCGTGTGCATCTCCGAGCAATAAGAGTGACATCAACAATATCCTTCTCAATGGCTGCTTGAAAGTTTTGAAAACCTGATTTTCAGTTAAGGAGTAACAACTGATGGAAAAGTACATAATATATCCCTGTCAAATTCACAAAATAAACTGCCTAATTAAAGTAAATTGTTGGCCACTTATCAATGTCATAGCCACCAACATACAATCAACAAAAAGATAAGGATATTCCCTTCAATAACAGGGACTAAGAAGGGATCCAGCTGCATGAACAAGGGAAAGGACATGCTCAGAAGTGCTTTAATAGTAGAGAAGTGCTAAATAAGTCAATCTGGCACAACCATGCTGCATTAACTCTAACCTTATTATCAATGAGAACTTCCATCATGTAGTTGTTCCAGAGGTACCTAGGATCTGCCTGTGGCACATCATCATCATCATAATAAGGATCAATAGATGTGGAAGAACTCATAAGGAAAGAATCAGGATACAAAGATTTGAAACATTATGTTCAACAGAAGTATAAACCCACCTATACGATCAAAATATGATCTCTCCATGAAAGCACCAAACAAACCAACATAGAAAAGTTGCTTTGCTTAGTCTTTCCAACCATAAACTCTTAACACAACATTTGTCAAAATGTAAGCAAAAAACCTCACCTGTCTCCAAAGTGGCAGCAGCTTTGATTCATCGCCCAAATCATGCAACCTCTGAGCACTGAAACAGACAGCAACTTATCAACCATAAAATATTCCATTAGAACTCTTAAAAGGGAGGGATAAACCAGAACATGCTCAAGATCTTCAATGTCATGAGGTCCAACCTTCCTGCCTATGCCTATCTTCTTCCATAAATTGCAAAATAGTCTTATCTTTACTGAGTCCGCTTTTATGGCTCAACAAAGAATCAGCCTATTCTGCAACGAAGATTAAGCATTTGGTTTTCATTCGTTAAGAAGCACTGTTATTATCATCTATCTACTAAAAAAAAAAAATCTTGTTGCCACTGTTCTTTTCCTCCAAAGTTTCAGCGGCAATTAATAAGTCTCTTTTGAGAAACCCCCCCAACTCATTTTTAATCCTGTTTCCAGCATTGCCATCTCTTTTCAGGTTTATTTGCATCAAAACAGCAGGCACAACTACCCAAGAAAATGTGGGAAAAATAAAGTTGGGGCAAGAATTTCACCTTAGTGTTAGATTTGTATCATAAGAGAAAAATAGACCAGACATCCTCTCTGCAGCATTTAGCAGAACAGAAAACTCATTCTCCATTTTTTTCTGCCAAAATTTATAAATATCATAAGTTCAAAACAACAAAACAGACATACAAGTAGGAAAGGTGAAACTTAGAAGACAGTTTACATGTTCTGCAGGGGAATTATTAAGAGAGTGATCACAGGGAAAAATCTTCAAAGATGAAACTCTGTATATAGGATGCCCCAAGTAAGATCCAACACATTCACGCTCTGCTATCACCACGAGATATGACCCTAAAGAAATTGAAAATATAGCATCATCAAATACAGATCTGGTATACCCATTAACACAAGCAGATCTAGCATTAAAAATAGAATTTAATCAAAACATACCAAAAAGAAAATTTTCGTAAATTTGTGGGAATGAATGCATCTAAGAATTTAACAATCAGACTAAAGCAAAATAGATGAGATACAACAGTTTGGTACAAAAGAATTATTAAATCACATGGAAACAACTGAAAACATCCTCTGATGTTCCAAGATATTAAAGCAGAAACAAATAGATCACACATAAGCAATTCATTAGCATGTTGGTGGACTCCACAGCTCTAAACAATTTCTGGCCTAAGATATGCACACAAATTTCCTTTCATCCATAGTTGCAGCTTCAACTGTCTGATGTCTAAATGATGTAAGTGCCTTGGAAGAATTGTCTTCTCAACCTAAACCGCTTTGAGGATGGTAACAGTGACATTAGAAGTTTTGGCCCCAGAAGTGCTTAAATTATCTTATGTAAAATGTGCCAAGTTCCATACAACACTATATTACCTGCCACAAGCTTTAGCATCCCAACTATACCAAATATTGTCCGGATTTTAGGAACTCGAACAGAACTGCAATGTGGAACTCCATCTAGAACAATAGCATAAGAAGTGGTAAGAAATCTAGTACATAGAAGGAGCATAAACAGAACCAGACAAACTTGTAGATGTAAAACTGGACAAAGATAAGAGTTACGCACCAATCAGATTCAAAGCGCCGTCTGCCTTACTGATTGATAAAGAAGAACCAGCTGAGCCATCAGTAGGTTCGACAACATACTGATCTGGAAATTCCCAAAGACGCATCCGTGTGTAGAGCTTTTGTAAGGACTCAGCCTTCTCCATCATAATTGGAAGGACAGTTTACTCTATACCGCTGCAATGCAACCTATTGCCTGTCCTAGCATTCATTAGTATGCAACGTGAAGTCAAACATCCGGATGATTATGTTAAGGGTGATTAAAATTATAGAAAGTAGAGAATTGTGTTCAAGTGAGGATTTATTTTGCACTGATTCAGCGATCAAAAAGCTCAAAATAGAGAGAGTAGTCACCCCCGGCACATTTATTCTAGTTATCTACGTAGTAAGGTAGCAATATGAGCATGTGAGGGGCAAAATGTACCCACACATACATTTCTTAGCCAAACCCATTCGAGTCAATAAATCGCCCTGCCGTTTACTCGATTGGAATCAATGTCCCAACCCAATTTCAAAGAGACTTAAGTGAGTCCCATCAGTAAGTTCACATCTTTTTTTCGATTCCAGAGGATTATTAAAAATAAAAAGAGCCCTATCCAGAAAGGACATAATTCTGGAAAACCATATCCTATGCCAATCTGCAATTGGCATAGTGATTAGAAAAGCAAAGAAACCACGGAGATTTTTTCTGGACTCCATGGATCTAGAGATAGGCGGGAGAACCCCATTTCTTAAAATCTTCTTCATGGTGAATACGACTGATGGTGGTGATTCTGCAACACCACTTCGTCTTTGAAGCAAAATCCGCCCAACCGATTAATAAGATATGCAGCCCCACTTCTCCTTTTAGACTAATAATTCAGATTTTGAAAACTAAACCCGAAACATGATCATATTTTTGTCAAAAATACTTGGGCCATTGACCACCACATGGTCACAGTAGGGTCAAATGAATTACACACAAGAAAAATAATTTTTCTCTCCTTTTTTCTTTTTCAAATCATGTTGGATCCTAAAACCAAATATGGGTTGCGTATTTGTCCAACAAGTCTTCGTCAAGGTAACCAATCGTATGTTTAGCGTTAACCGATTAATTCCAACAAAAATCATTTCGAAGTTTTCAAATCACGGGAAGTAGCAAGGATTCGTAAAAAGAAAAAGGGTGGGGGGGGGGGGGGGGGGAGACAAGAGTCAATACCTGAACGATCTGTGATCCACGGACAGGAAGTTTAAAAATTGGGAAGGTGGAAAAAAGGAAAAAGAACATGAAATGAGGGAAGGGGTCTAATAATCGAAGACCGTGTTTGGGAGTCGGAATATTTTGCTACGCTGGCCTCTCGTCCTTGGTTAAGAAAAATACGAGGGGAGGGGCCCGATTTGGGTGGAGATCTCAACCGAATCCCCGTGTTGTTCTCGCGCCCGGACGAGTTGCAGGTGCGGCGGTCATGTGGTCTTCGCATCGCGTTGTTTAAATTCTGTGACATTATTATTATTATTATTTACAAAATACTATTAATCGAATTGGTTTGGTTTAAGGTTGAGACCTCTTGGTACAAAACAGTAGTTTAACAAGTAATGGGTTAAAGGAAAGGGATCTCGCGATAGCTAGTGTAGGGAGGAGGAAACAATTCCACAAGTAATCATTTACATTCTAATCCATACGATACTAATTTCCAACTGGGGGGTTTGGTTGATAAGAGCAACTCCCTCGTCATATAAACCGATCAGGAATATACAATTAAAACCACCACCGTTCCTTTTTGTTTTTTTCATTCTCTACGTAGCTCATGGTTGCATATGTCTATTATTAAAAAAACAGTCTAACGATCACAATTTTATTCTTCTAACTTTGTAATTTATTATCCAAATGTCTTATGATTGAAGAAAAAAAAAACAGTTGCATATATGTCTGAAATGCAAGAAACTATATTGTCCTATGATGATTGCAATAATGAAATAACGCAAAAATATGCTAGTAATAAATTTAATAGAGTGGTTAAACAGCTTTGAATACACATTGCAAAAGAATCTCCCTACTTTTACAAAACAAAGTTGCACTTTTTATATATTTTTACATCATGATAAAAAAATATTTCAAGACTACAAATAAAAAAAATCTAATTATATTCCCTAAATTAACATCCCAGGATTTTCATCAAAACCACCACGTTCTTAACATAACCCAATTGGAAAGAAGTCGCTAGAAATCAATTGAAAAAGAAAAATCAGCCACCATTTACCCAAAATTGATGGAAGAAAAGAAAGATTGATGAACACCCCTTCCCGAAAACGAAAAAAAGTGTAATCCTCGCCATTGGATTTACCTTAAAACCGTTTTAATTTGGCAGAATAGGGTTAAAAGGGGAAAATTGCCAAACATTTATGTTATGATCTGGGTGTTTCATAAACCATTTTTACTCCCATTTTTTCTTCTTCTTTAGCCTATCCTCTCTTTAGCCCGGTTTCCCTACTGCCTGGTTTTGGATCTTTATTAAGCCCCGTTTGTCCTTCCCTGTTCACCCAACCCCATTTTCTAACACCGGTGGGTAATTTTTCTCCGGAGTCTTCTTGGCCAATTCAACACGTTACCATGCCAAACTCGTGAAGGGTAACATTGACCTTTCACTCATTCCCAGCATCTTTACTAATAGCAATCTTGCAGTCACCACAACAAAAATGGAATCTCAAAAAGTAAACAAAACTAGTCATCACAATTTTTATTTTCCTGCTTTTGTGATGAGCATCACCAAAAAAAAAAATAATAATAATAAATAAATAATAAAAATAAAACTGCATCATTCTCAATTTTTTTTCTCCCCCTTTCGGCTGTAGAATAATTACAACTGAAAAAAAAATAATCAACTAGAATCACCTTTTTTTACCAAGTTCAAATACCCGAAATACACGGTGCTCAACAGATCTTCTATTTATATAACTTCTGACAAACATATCTGCTAACTCTGTTGGATACAATTAACCATGGCATGATGCCAACCTGCATTCAGAGCACACAATCGAATCACTGTTCAGCATCGACGTGATAGTTCCCCCCCCCCCAGCCGCGCCTTCCAAAAAAAGGGAAAAGACCCGTATCTATTACACAGTACTGTACATTCATTTACATGGTGCTCTGAAGTACCACCATGGCTTACAAAAATATCATCAATAAAAGCATCACTAAAATCAAGTTAACGAATCGATGTCTTTTTCTTTTTGTGTACTAGTTGATACCAAGAATTGAGCCTTCGTCTCAGCACTCATTTCCACCAAGGGCTTCTACCACAAAACCAAGAGTTTCAAGTATTTACATCTTGATCTGCATACTTCCCCAAAAAACCCTATGGCCTACAGGTATATTTTTCAATGGGACCAAAGAGGCATTTCCAGCATTAATACCCGAACTTGGACAACTCTCTCTTTTACTAGATGGAAAATGTTTGCTCCCAGAGCAAAAGATCAATCACAAAATAGCGCCAGATATGAGATGCTTTGGGCAGTAAAGGCCACTCCCAAAATAAGGAGAAAAAAGAAAAGAATAAAAAAAGGAAGATACTAGGCTACATGTTATGGTTTCTCTTTTTTAGGCAAAAAAAGTATGCCCAGAGGGATAACAGTATACAATGATGGAGCTATTATAGGTATGTGAAAAAATAAAGTCAAATTATCTACTTGGTTAATGGAAATTATCCAAGAATTTCAGTTTAATAGAAAAAAAATATGCACCATAAAATGTAAAAAAAAATGCTAATACACACCTAATAGCAAAATTTCCCCTTTTTTTAAATCTGGGTTTGGGCTTTGAGTACAGGAAAAACAAAAATTACACTAGCCTGCGGGTAGTCACACGGCTAATATAACCATAATATGCAAGATCCAAACCCCCCAAACAATAAAAAATTATCCAAGAGTTTCATTTTTTCAGTTTAATAGAAAAAGATATGCACCATAAAATGTAAGAGGAAAAAAAATGCTAATACACCCCTAATAGCAAAATTTCCCACTTTTTTCTTTCTTTCTTTCTTTCTTTCTTTTTTTAATCTGGGTTTGGGCTTTGAGTACAGGAAAAACAAAAACTACAACAGCCTGTGAGTAGTCACACATACTTCAGCTAATATAACCATAATTTGCAAGATGCAAACCCCCCAAACTATAAAAAATTATCCAAGAATTTCATTTTTTCAGTTTAATAGAAAAAAAATATGCACCATAAAATGTAAGAGGAAAAAAAATGCTAATACACCCTAATAGCAATTTTTTTTTTTTAATCTGGGTTTGGGCTTTGAGTACAGGAAAAAAACTACACTAGCCTGCGGGTACTCACACATACTTCGGCCAATATAACCATAACATGCAAGATGCAAGCCCCCCCCCCCCCCCCAAAAAAAAAAAACTATAAAAAGTGTGTTTCTTTTTAATAAGCCACTAATGAAAGAGAATTTCCGTATACTGCACGGAATGTAATGACAGAAATTAAACAAAATAACAAACAAGAGACAGACATCCTAGAAAACTGTACCATAACATTGTCATTATCAGGTTCACCAGCTTTCCACGACAATATCCTTCCTGAAAAATGATGAAAAGCCTATATAAGTATTTATTAAAGAATTTCTGTACCACCTAGCAAAAATAACCCTTCAACATTTATAAAGCAATTTTCTTTTATTCAATTGTGGCATACCTTAAAATCTTTTGAAGGCCATGTCATTCTTAGAAGTACCAAAAAAAACATATTGACTTTATTTTTAAAACAAAAGTTGTCTCTCCTACATCGTATGACGTTGGCTTTAGACAAGCAACAAGAACGGGCCAGCTTTTGATAATGGAGGCATAGGCACTACTTGATACATTTTGGACCACATAAGATGAGAGAATTTGATTTTGGACAAGACAAAAGAACGGCAATGCAACCTCACATACTAGTCTAAGCACCACATTAATTTCCTCGAGGGGATTAAAAAGGAAAAGAGCCTTCCCAATTGTGTCTCTGGTTACACTTTGCACCTTGAATTAACTATATTAACCGTAATGTTTGAAATTCTGAAAATGCCCCTGATGTAAATGGAAGTTTTTTTTGGTTGTCCTTCTCTTTTGATGGACACATCATCAAAGAAACAAAACAGACATTGATTACAATGAACAAAGAAAAGAAGCACAGAAAGCATAAAACAAATAAGAGTACACAACTCCCACACCATCAGCCTCAACAATCGAGCAGGAATTGGACTTCAAGGAATCAACCAGAGAAGTGACAGTCTCAGGAGGCTGTCCTTTTGCAAGCTCAGTGTAAGTTTGGTTCTAAGGGGTACTCAAGCTAAGAATGGATTTCTCTCACCGCATCGTCGTTACTGTCAATTAGATCCTGTTAGATTCGAACCATAAATTACGTCCCAATTCACAAATCTCCAATGATAGTTTCCAAATTGCAAACAGAACACACGATCAAATTCTCGCATGTCAAAAATCAGAACCTTGGATTTTATTTTGATTTCACTCAAAACCCTAGCCAATGAGCGTCAGATTGCACTTCACAGTAGGGACAGAGAGACATAATTAAAAAGTGTTTAAGGTTTGAAACTACAGGATGCCAATCTTAACTGGAGGTAAAACTTAGGACATTTTTTTTTCATTATTCCCCCTCAAATGATTGACCATTAACCGTTTTTTTTCTTTTGCCGGGGATTGTAATATAAAGAATCAACCGGCCATTTTCTACTAAAGAGTGTTTATTTTTTCATATGTTAAAAATATTCCCATAAAACCATCAAGACAGTAACAAATCTGAGGAATAGTGGAAGTCCATTTAATTTAATGATTCTGAGTTGCAACGTGGTGTAGATTTGGTTGAATCAAAATAATTAACATTATGTCACCACTCTAAATATCACAACTTACCAAATGGTTGCATCAATGGCTTGGATACAGCAGCAACAGGAACCCTCCAAAACCAGCATACCAACACAAAATATGTAAACCACTACACCAAAATCAGAGTTAGAATCCTTCCCACAGAATATATTGAGGTAAACTTAAAACAAGAAAATGTACAAGGGACTACCTTCACAACTACCAATACTTTCAAGTATGAATCATAAAAAGATTGTATTTCCTTGCCACGCAATTCTTTACCTAGAAGTGAGGACAGCTGTTTATCTTAATTGAAATCCAAAAAGCAAAGGTCAAAAAGGTATGACGAAAAAGATATGCTAGCAGATAATTAAACCATGTTTGTGAAACATAAGAAGAAAACAGATGTTCCTATAGCTCAAGGGAAGCAGCCCTTGTTGAATAAGGAACTACATTTATATTTTCCACATTTTCTCACCCCTATTGTTCAAAGAAATTTCCCAAATTTTTCTTGTTTTAATTTCAGAAGTAGAAAAAAGAAATTTCTCCATCACATAGACAGACATAGACATACAAACGGGCTAAACAATATGGATGAACCACTCGAGTGAAGTAATTCAAGTAATACGACACCCTTGGAACTTTTTTTTTTCTTTTTTCTTTTTAATTTCTTTCCCAGTTCTTGACAGGTAATGAAGTAAAATATCCAAAATCAACATATGGGTCAAAATGCCACTGTTGTTGCAGGGACAAGGTGTGCACCCCATTGTTGCACAAATAAGTTTGTCCCTTTTTCAGCAGTGTGAAAGGCCATTGAACAACGAGAAAGATGATATGTTGCAATGGTCTCAATTTCAAAATGCAAACGATTTCAAAGTTGTACTCAGTCTCATTTATGATCTTTTATATCTGAGAATGACAGGTTAACATGGGCTAAGGTCATGTTTGTTTGTAAAACATTCAGCGAGGGGGAGAGAAATAGTCCTCCTTAACCATTTGCATTTTTCTCTAAGCATGCCAAGCCTCTTTTTTAAACCGTGTTTCTACTTAAGTGACACTAAAGATGATCTTTCTTTCTGCTTGAAAATGCTATCCTGACAACACTTTCCAATGAGAAAAGAGGGAGTATTTATCCTAATACATATAGCATGTAAGCACAATGTCACATCAGTTTGATGTTGATCTTTGCAAGCCTCATAGTTGATGAAACAAAATGAATAACAAAGTGGCTCCCAGAAAGCCAGAGCAAAAACAAAAGCTAACACAACTTCATGCAACAGTTTAACAGTAATGTTGTATTTAGACAATGAAAAACAAAAAAGAAAAACATCAACAATAACAATGAATAGCTACTCATTCCTTAAGTCCAGTCATTAAATTAACATACTTTTCAGAAG
This sequence comes from Dillenia suffruticosa, assembly GCA_033439265.1. Classification (NCBI taxonomy): domain Eukaryota; kingdom Viridiplantae; phylum Streptophyta; class Magnoliopsida; order Dilleniales; family Dilleniaceae; genus Dillenia; species Dillenia suffruticosa. The sequence continues at coordinate 190,905 of JAVTVX010000012.1, read as the reverse complement.
TTCTTTCTCTTTAGCAGCTGCTATCCGTCTCAGTTTTGCTGCTTGTGCAAATGTTGATGGCCTGTGATTGGGAGAAGGGGGAAATATCAAATAAACAGCAAGATATTAATCCAAACAAGCATTGGGTTTAAAACAATTACTCTAAACTTAAAACCTGATATTATAAATTATAAGGAACATATAGCAAAACATAATTATGATTTTAGCATGAGCAATCAGATGAATGAAAAAGTTTGACTAAAGACAGGCCCACAGACAACATCTCCCTCCATCATCAGATCCACGGACATATAAATCTAGGTGGCATAACTCCAATGGGTAAAATTGTTGCTTTTTATATTCTGATCTTGTGGCTGTCAAGGCACAACAAAGAAAGCTTATGTGGTGCCACTGCCAAATTGTGAGATATCATAAGGGGGACTCTGAATTTTAACTAAACAATTGAACATGTGAAATGGGATCATATAGACATATAAACAAAGAATGAGCATTACTATAAGAGGATAATGGAGGAGAGACTAGACTAAAAAATTTTTGTATAAGGCCAATCTACATGTGAAATCACGAGAGTTCCAAGTGGTTACGGAAGTATGCTGCACAAATAAGAACAAGGGCGATACCAATACCACATCCATAGGATGAGTAGTTAAAACAAGTAGGTGATTGAGCAAAGAAGTCAAGGAACAAAGCTGCATCTTTAAATAAACATGTTGCATTAAAGGGGCTAAATCTTTTTGAAAATGTGTTTCTTATCTTGTAAATGTATTTTTTCTTCTATTTGTATTCAGCCGGGGGGGGGGGGGCCTCAAGTTCTTAGGAAGAGCAGTAAAGGGCAGCTCACATACGATTCGAAAACTGACCCCAGCATAAGGAATTAGGTGAACACTTATATAATAGCTGGTCATCAATTGGAAGTAGGCAAGATGGTGATCAATTGCGACCGGTAGCAATGGTCGACTGGCAACTTATTGCTACCTGCCTATAACGCCGGTATGTACTATTACCTTGTTCACAGAGCATAGAATGGTCGAGTGGAAGGGGGCAGTCAGCTAGTTGCTTCTAGGCCATACATCCCTTGCTTATAGGTCGGGTTTGCCTGGTTTTGATGCTTATTATTGTGTAAAGGCAAGGCTTGATAGAGGAGCTTTTAAGCCCAAGCGGGTGAGTGAGGATTTTAATGAAAATCAACAGAAATTAGGCATTGAAAAACAATAAATTTGGCAGATTATGATGAGATTAAATATGTGATGCTGTAAAGGGAAAGAGTAGCATCAACAAAATCAGAAATCTAGTCTTGCATTGAGAAGGGATAAAATGGTAAACTTATGGGACAAGGATGCTGCCTCTTTCAGTAGTTTCTTTATTTCTCCCCGCAGCTGAATTTCTTCGGCACCCATAGCTCCGTTCTGAATTTAATAGAAAGAAAAACAACATAGACATGAATAAATTGGAAGTTTGATATTGATCTAAACCAGTAAAAGCAAAGAATGCCGCAATGAAATGGACATTAGGTGCCCGAAACAAATAGAAGGGCGAACCGCAATTGAATGTTTGGAGAAATTCCGACGTATCTGTATATATGATAAAAAAAGATTCAATGAGAGAGAGAGAGAGACCTTCTTAATGTGAAGAAGATATCTGGTGGTAAACTGAAGAACGGAGACAATGAAGAAGATCACGGGAGCCGCCATTGAACTTCTTCCTCCATCCATCTTTGATTCTTCCTTGTTTCTGTCTCTGATTTCGAGTTTGGGGTCGCAAGAAAATGCTTCCTCTTCCTTGCCGCTCGCAAGCAATCTCGTGTATTGCGTTCCGTTCCCCGTGGCCGTAACTGTATGTCAGCGCCTAGACCGAAACGGCGTCGTTTCTTTTGTTTGACTAGACCGTGGGTGCGGGTTGGGCATTCGTACGGGCCTTATAACCGCCCAAAAAGGGCCAAAAAAAAACAAAAGTCATATATGATTAACCATGACATCCGTTTCCCTGATAACATATGCCTTTTTACAGTTAGAAAGCATCACGTAAAATTCCTCAGATATTAGCAGCAGCAACAAACTATTTTATGCTTTTATTATATTAAAATATCACATACATATGATATTTAAAAAAAGATTTTTGAGTTAGAATACACATTATCATAAGAAAATGCATAAAATATATAATTAGATTTAACTATCTCTCTATAGACACAAGAAATACCTAAGATTAAAATATGAGAAATCATTATAGTAGACCATCAAGATGAGACTTAACCATCCACATGTTATTAGCTAGTATCATATAAAATTATTTTTCTTTAATTAAATATTGTAGATTAAATTAAAGTATTGTAAAGAACCCTTACTAAACAATTTACCTCCATCCTTACAAATTATATTTTCTTTATGACATTATTGATGAATATTTCTCAAATTATATTTTTTTTGGTCACATATTTAACTTTGGATTGAATGACATTGGATAATGAAATTTATTTCAGAAAATTTTTCTGCGATTATATAATTGTTTGTTATAAAGCAATTTTAATCTATTTTATAGAAATTTTTATGTTTTTGTTTACATAAGGAGATGAAAATAAATTAACTCAGACACTAATTGAAGTTTACCGCTTGCGATCTCATCTGACGCCTTATAAATTCATGAATCAAGTCAACTGCATGGGTGGACAGGTCAAAATATACCCACAAGGTCAGGTTTGTCATTTCATGATTACTCAATTTCCACGTATGCAAAAACGGGCCCCCTCCAGTCCACGTCGATCCACCCCATTCCTGTTGGTGTTACGCAAGACTTTGGGAGAGAGGAGTGCTGTTTGTAAAGAAACACAAGGGGAAACACAAACGGGGGATTTGAGATTGAGGGGGAGACCCAATGAGCCAATAGAAGGAGAGCAGACGGATTGCTGACATGGACTAAAACAATTTTGGAATCCCGCTCAAACCCGGACGTGATTTGTTTCGCGTATTCAATTTTAATTTTTGCCCCTCCCCCTTCCCCTCCCCCACACGCACATCACTCTCTCTCTCTCTCTCCTCCTCCTCTTCTTATCCCACGCTTGCGGGCACGCACACAAGCGCATCAAAACACATCCCTCCTCTCTCTCTCCCCTCGAAAACCCTAACCATAGAGGTGAGTTCACTTCCTCTTACGGCGCTAACTCCGACTGTTTCCTATCGATCTGCGTCGATTTCTGTTCGATTCTCTTGATTTCTCTGCAGAATTCACGATGAAGGGCGCTAAATCTAAGTCGGCAAAGGCAGATAGCAAGTGAGAGTTTTCCTCTCAATCTTTGTGAAAAGTAATTTATAGCTTCTCAGATCTGCGATCTGATTTGATTTTGATGAGGTTTGACTTTGTTTTGCGGTGAAGGCTCACGGTGAAGAAAGGAGCGGCAAGTAAAAACCCGAAGAAGAAGGAGAAAGCCGCCACCAAGGATCCTAACAAGCCTAAGAGACCTGCCAGTGCTTTCTTCGTCTTCATGTATGCATATCATCTTCCCCGATTCCTTTTTTCCCTTTTTTTACCACTTTTTCTCTCTCTACCTTTTTTTCCCGTCGATTAATTTTTTTCTATAAACATTGTAAAGGGAGGAGTTTAGGAAGCAATATAAGGAGAAGCATCCCAACAATAAATCGGTTGCTGCTGTTAGCACTCTCTCTCTCTCTCTCTCTCTCTCTCAATCCTTCTCAGATCTGCATATTTTCTCATTATTGATTCTAATTATTGTTTGAAAATGAAATTTGATATAGGTTGGCAAAGCCGGAGGAGATAAATGGAAATCAATGTCAGCTGCTGTAAGTTTATTCATTTATATATTATTGGATAGATTAAAATTTCCGGAAATTTTGGTTTGGTTTGGTTATTTGGAAGATAAAAAGGCTTTTGGTGGATATGTTGTGTCATTTATGAGATGAAAATTTTGTGGAAATTGATATAGGATAAGGCACCGTACGTAGCCAAGGCGGAGAAGAGGAAGACTGATTACAATAAACAGATGGAGGCTTACAACAGGAAACAGGTACCGCTTGAAGCCTTAAATCATGTTTCTCCACAAATTCTATGTTAATTTTGACCAATGAAAAAACAATTAAAATTAAATAATACAAATAACAATAATTGTGAAACAGGCTGAAGGAGCAGCTGATGAAGACGACTCTGACAAGTCTAGATCTGAGGTTAATGATGAGAACGATGACGAGGAGGAAGAGAGTGGGGAGGTTCGTTTGATATTCTATACATCTCATTTTATGATTTTCTTTCCCCCCTTAATTATTGAATTAAATCTTTAATTATTGTTGCAGGAGGAAGATGATGATGAGTAGAGGCATGAAAAGAAGAGGGGCAGCTTTATGGATTGATTGATGATGAGAGAAAAATTTGTGTGGGGGTTTTGCTTGATGAATATGTTATTTTACGCTGCGGGGAGTTTTAGATTTTACTTTTTAGTTCTTTTTTTTTTTTTTGGTTTTTCTCTGATTTGGAAAAAAAGAATTGCCCTTTTCGCGGTTCGGGTGGAAAAAGTAGTAGTTCCAGGAAATTTAGATCTGAATATTTATTATGGGGCGTTAGCCTTTGTAATCAAATCAGCTTAAAAAGGTGATGCTGAATGGCCCAATTTTAGGTTTTCATGGGCATTATGGGCAAAATATGCCGTTTTATTTGTGATGTCTTTTGTTGAATTAGAGTAATTGATGTAACAATTCAAAGCAGAGCGACATGTAAGAAATCTGACGATTGAAGGGGTGGAGTGTATATGGAAAATGGATGAGGGCATATCCAGCCGGTTCTCAGAATGGTCCGCAGGAATCCATGTAGAGAGATTTTACCCCACATTAAAATCCTTCTTACACCTTTAACTTGTCTCATCCTAGTTTAAAGAAAAATTTTGAAACAGAGGGTTTGCCGAGCTCGTCTTCCAATAAATGTAGAAGTATAACAACGCAGCCAGAGATAGAGAGACGGGAAAATGCTTCCTGGTCACGGGTCCTCTGAGTTGGGAGTGGGGGCGTTGCTTCCGTTTCCTTCTATCTTTACATGGGCAGGGCAGTGGGTGTGGGAATCAACACCAGCGATGAGAGTGTTGGGAGTCTCTCAAACCCTAACCTTAAGTGGTTTCTACACCCCGTATGTATAAAGCTCCCCCTCTCCTTATTTCCTCAATACCTTTTAAATCTAATTAAGTAATTAATTGAAATCATAAGGCGAGATCAGGCAAGGAGGTGAAAGAATCGGCTTACTCTAGACGGTCACACGGGACCTCTTGCCTCTTCCTCCATTTCCGGACGCATAGAGTAGATGTGGCTTCATTTGAATCACTCGCTTTTCCTCACTCGCAGGTACACTTCTTACCCCGTATGCCATTTCATCTTTAATTTCTTTTTTTTTTTTTTTCCTGGGTTGAAGGTTAAAGAAGACACCATCCTTTCATCATTGATGAAATTGGCAAGATGGAATTGTTCAGTCCGTCCTTCACTGTTTTGCAATCCAATATTCCTGCCTTGGCTACAATCCCCATCCCTAAATTTATCTTTTTACTGGGAAATTATCCTGCTTTATGCAATTCTGAGTACGGAAAATCTCTGTATTTCTGCCATGATCTACGCGCACGCGCACACACTCAAACTATATATATTTTATTTAGGGACTTTTGGATTTTTTTAGGTGCATTGATTTGCTATATATTGATTTCTGACTTACAGGTATTGTGATGCTCTTGGGGTCTCCCTTCATCTGCTTACTTCTTCCCACCATCAACCATTCTGCTGTTTAGTGCCTCTTACATTCAGGCAGTACACTGAAGCGCAGTTCAAGCTGCTACGACTGGAAATGATTTTCGCTTGATGTTTGAATTGGTATTGGATGAGTTCTCCATTTAGTAGTCAGCTTCTTGCTTTTTTGAGGGGGAGAGAGAGAGAGAGAGAGAGAGATCTTTTGCTTGATTGTATCTAGAATCTTATATTTTTTATTACTTTTCAATTTACTCTTAAGCTTTACCTCATCTGGTTCTGTCTAAGCTCAACATGTTCCTATTCTTGATGTTTAGAGGTCTCCATGTTATGAAAAATTACACATTCCAGAAATTAGAATTTCCAGATAAAACTGGACCATAACCAACCCATTTGCGACGGAACATTTGTAGTACAAAAGAAAGAAATTTTATTTAATTACTATTTTTGGGTCGGAACAAAGTAATGGCCATCTCTATGTATCTATGGGAAACAAATCCTGTTACTTGCTATCATAAAATCTTAATTCATGTAGGGATAGTTTAGTGATACAAATTCCTTTTTATCACCGGGATATTCTCATATTTAAATTATTGTACGATCAAAAAAACAATCCTAATTCATTTGCCGACGAGTGTATACACCCAAATCGATCAAATAAATAGAAGGCAGGAGAAAAAATTCCGCCTTATTCAGAAAACTATAAAAGCAAGGGGCACCCACGGGTTGGATTTCATGTGTTTCGTTTATCCTGTTCAGCAGTTCGAAGCATCTCCCTTGCCAATGAAGAAAATGATTAAGCTGTGTCCTGCCTTCATTTCTGCAGTTTTCAGGCTAATTCCCTGCACAATCATACACCCATATTGACTCCATTTTAGATTCAAACTCGTTGCTTCCGCCAAGTGTTTGATTTATATACATATACACGTGTGATAACATGTAAAATTTTCAGAATTATTAAAGATTAGGATTTTCGATCATAGCTTAAAGAGTAGATCATAAAAATTCAGGGAATCATGAATTTCGATCCAATGATCTCACCGTCGAGATGATAACTACGAAATTTGAACTATCACCGCAATATCACAACACCGCAATCGAAATTCAGTAACAAATACGACACAAATTCTTTACACAGAATTTTCTTTTTAGTGCTCTCTCTCAAGGGGATATAATGCTCTCTATTTTCTTAATTGTGCCTCTACACAATTGTTTTGTGGTATGGTAGTGATCTCTAGGGTTTGCTCTAGTTTCCATATCTTTCCGTCACCACACATGATAGAAAATTCAAATCTCATCAGTTACCATTTATAAATATGGAAAGTGAAAAAATTCTCATTTTCCAAATATGAAAAGATGCCCCACGTTGGGTATTAATTCCTTTATCTCTCACTTGCACACGAGAGCATTTTCATCCGTCACGAGATTACAACTCATGCGATCTCCTATATCACCCTACTGGATTTTCATGCAAGATTGGGTGCCGTGCGACTGACGAGTACACTTGCAAATAAAGACTTCTTGACACACCTGTTAGGATATTCGAGAAGTCGCCGTTAATAATAAAAATATCTCAATGTGCCCCAAACTCAACATAATTATATCCTTCGAGCCACTTTCCTTATCGAAAGTGATCCCCATTATGTACTCGAATGTGTATTCACTATTACGTTCGTATCCTAACGTGGATATACGTAACAAATCGGTCGGTAAATACAACACAACGATATAATATAGATTGATCTTCCTTTTCCAAACTCGAATCCATCGACCTCAATTCAGCTACTTTTTTGGACCTGCCCCTTAGATCTCAATTTATCTTTCGGATCATAGGTAAATAGACTAAAATAACAAATACTGAATCAACATTTTATAGAAACAGTCGAAAGTAAAATAAGGGTACTATATATTCCACCCAATGGATCTTAGGTCTCACACAATGGGAACGGAGATCATGACTAAATCATCATCTCATGTAATTTCTCCCACTATCCCTAGTCGTCTATCACACGCAGTATAAAACGTGTGTCACAGTGTTAATCCCTCATTTTTCAGAAAGGCATATGTTAGATTTTTCTAACACTGCAAATACGGGTCTCAGTCTACACATAAGACTCTACCTAGAGATCTCAGAGAGAGCATCTCAAAGACAATATCACTATCGCACGTGATATTTGAGATCTCAAGTCTGGCTATTCACAAACAACATGGATGTGGGTATTTTTATGTTGGTCAATCCCAAATGACCTCATCCTAAACACGTATCAGGGCGACTTTTGTTCTATCCAGACCACTCTCAATACCTCTTACGACTAGAAATCGTCTCATCTCCGCTCACTTAGAGCTGGAGGTGGTCGCTCGTGTGAGAGAGTCGACCTCGCTTGCCTGACATATATTTTATCATATCAAAAAACATATATGATATAAATAAGTACATTATTTAAGGCAAAATAATTCTAAATGTGACTAAATAATACACAAAATCATATATAAATATAATAAATATCACATTGTCAATTTAGTATAATGAGAAAAGTGAAAATATTCCCAATCCCAAATGACCTCATCCTAAACACGTATCAGGGCGACTTTTGTTCTATCTAGACCACTCTCAATACCTCTTACGACTAGAAATCGTCTCATCTCCGCTCACTCAGAGCTGGAGGTGGTCGTTCGTGTGAGAGAGTCGACCTCGCTTGCCTGACATATATTTTATCATATCAAAAAATATATATGATATAAATAAGTACATTATTTAAGGCAAAATAATTCTAAATGTGACTAAATAATACACAAAATCATATATAAATATAATAAATATCACATTGTCAATTTAGTATAATGAGAAAAGTGAAAATATTCCCAAACCCAATGACTCTCGGTGTGCTATAAGTGAGTCTCTAGTGATAGATTTGGTGAAAGGGTTAGTCACCATATTATGTGTCGAGATATACTTGACGGTCACTTCATCCTTCTCGATGATATCTCTAATAAAATTATATCTGGTGTCGATGTGTTTGGTACTATTATGATACTTAGGGTCTCGAGTATAAGCGATAGCAGCCTAATTATCATAATAAATCATCACTGGCCTCCCACTATCAGCTAAACCCCTAAGTCATCTAATAGTCTCCGGAGCCAAACACTCTCCTGAATTGCAATTAAGTAACCCACGAACTCAACCTCCATCGTAGATAAAGTTACACAGGTATGGTTCTTGCTGCTCCAAGAAATGGCACCACCATTGAGTAAGAAGGCAAAACCTGATGTCGATTTGCGTTTATTCATATCACCATCCCCAGTCGGCGTCTGAATATCCTTTGAGGCTCAAATTGCCTTTCCCATAATACAAGGAGTAGCTCGCAGTTCCCTTGAGATATCTAAAAATCATTTTCACTGCTCTCCGGTGACTCTTTTCAGGATTTGATTGATATTTACTTACCAGACCGATTGCGTAACATATGTCTGGTCATGTACATAATATCGCGTACATCAGATTTCTCACTACGCTGGAATAAGGGATTTTACGCATCTCCCTTATTTCTTCTTGAGTTTGCGGACACATCTCAAGACTCAAGCCATCACACTTGACGATTAGAGTATCAATGGGATTACAATCACTCATCCCAAAGCGTTCGAGGATTTTCTTAATGCAGGTCTTTTGTCAAAGAGCCAATATTCTTCTCGATCGATCTCTCTGGATCTTAACTTCAAGGATCACCCATGTTTTTCATGTCAAAACTTGATGACAACCATGTCTTGATTGTTATCAGATACCGAATGTTGTTCCCAGCCAATATTATATCGTCCACATATAGAGACAAAATCACAAAAGAGTTATTAGATCGTATCAAATAAACACAATGATCCTCCTCGATCATTGTAAAACCATAAGATATCACCTCCTCGTGAAATCTTAGGTACCACCGCCTAGATGATTGCTTTACGCCAAATATCGACTTCCGAAATTAACAGACCTTATTCTTATGACCTACTATAACGAATCCAGAGGGCTGCTCCATTTAGATCTCCTCATCTAGGTTTCCATTAAGGAAAGCGGTCTTTACATCCTTCTAATGCAACTCTAGATCTATACTTGCGACAATCGTCAAGAATAAACGGATTAATATAAATTTGACTACAAGGGAAAAAGTCTCCTCGTAGTCAATACCCTTTGTCTATGTGTAACCCTTGGCTATTGGACGGGCTTTGCATATCTCCACCGATCTGACGGCTTTTATTTTGATTTTGAAAACTCACTTATTTCCTATGGCCCTTCTATTCTCAGGTAGGTCAACTAGGTCCCAAACCCCGTTGACCCTCATTGAATCCATCTCCTCTTTCATGGCTTTTAGACATTGGTTCTTCATAGGACTCTGGAAAGCCTTCTCAAAGGTCTAAGATTCCTTATCGTCCTCGGGAGTCACGATGAGGATCTCATCCTCTATCGGAAAATGACGTCGGGGTACATATCCCCGACTACTCGTACGAGATGGAGGAACTTTCTCACCTCGAGATGAGTCACTCCCACTATGACCAAAATTCGTTTTAGGCTCTTGGGTCCCACCGTTGGGCTCATTTGGGCCGTTAGGCTCACCCCTCTTTTAGGGAAATCATTTTCCAGAAACGTAGTATCACGAGATTCGATCTCAGAGACTGTGCGATCTATACGTTCACCTGGGAACACATGTCTCTTAGAATGTTCGGAATACCTTACGAAAATACATTTCTTTTCTCGCGGGCCTAATTTGCTGTGTGGGTGCGAGGAATCGTAAACGTATGAGGCACAACCCCATGGTCTCAAATGATTAAGGTCATACTACCTCTCTATCCAAAACTCGTATGATATACTGACTACAGATTTGGTTGAAACACGGTTAAGAACGTAGGCAGCAGTTAACAATGCATCTCTCCAGTGGGAGATTGCCAAATTGGCCTGCGTTATCATCGATCTCACCATCTCCAACAGAGTTCTATTCCTTTTCTCGGCTACCCCGTTCTACTAGGGAGTAGCAGGAACAGTCAACTGTTTCGTAATGCCTTTCTCAAAACAGAGCTCTTTAAACTCCTCAGACAAATACTCGTGTCCTCGATCGGTTTTGAGAGTTTTAATTCTTAAGTCTAACTGGTTTTATACCTCGCTGATAAACCTCCAGAAACAATCTAATGCCTCATACTTGTGCGAAATTAGGTAGATATAACCGAAATGCATGTAATCATCTATGTACGTAATGAAATACATGACTCTATTTCGAGCTCTCACATTCATAGGCTCACAAATATCGGAGTAGATTAATTGTAATGGGGTCCAAGCCCTCATCGCCTTTCCAAATGGTTTCCTCGTCGCTTTGCCGGCTAGACAAAACTCACATAGGGGCAACTCGATCTGGGTTAACGGGCCCAACAAGTCACTCGTAGCTAACCGGTTCATTCTCTCTTGTTTTATGTGGCCAAGTCTACTATGCCAAATAGAAATATCATCAACTACGCTATCAGATATATACGTAATAGAAAACAAATCAGAAATTTTATTAAAGGAAACCAAATCCAACGCATAAAATCTATCATGGACTAAACCAGTACATAAAATAGAGTTATCGTAAATGACAGAAACACTCAAATTTCTGAAAATGATAGAGTATCCTAAACGATCTAAACAAAGGATAGATATGAGAGTCCGCCGAATTTCGGGAGCATATAACACATCATGCAGATATAGAATTTAGTTACATGGCAGGATCAGCTTGCATGTACCAATCCCCTTTAAAATCACAAATGCTCCGTTCCCCACGTACAGCCTCCTCGCTTAGGGACTCAATCGGCGGAACTCCACATATGCGCTCCTATCTTGAGCTACATGGTCGGTGGCTCCTGAGTTTATAATCCACAAAGGAGAAAATTTAGTAAGCATTACAGTGGATGAAACATAACTCATACCATGTCAAGAAGAATGATATACCTTTCGCTCACCACACTCGCGAGCGAAATGCTTAGATTTGCGACAAACGTAGTATCAGACTCTACTCTTGTCGAGCTCATTCTTCTTGCGTTTCTGCCCTCTGTCCTCGGTCTTCGCTGATGGTTTCCTCTTAGCCTGGCTAGGTTTCTTGTCATGCTTGCGCTATTTACGCTTAATGCTCTTGGAGCCCTTACTCGACCCCGCTCAAGTCCCAGATCGGCTCACTCACCTTGCTCGCACGTGAGGTACACGCGCCCTCTGGTTGCTGCTGGACGCGGCTCTGCGCTCGTGTCCTGCACGTACCTACGGGTTTGGATCCCTTCTTCCTTACCCGACGAGTTTGCAACCGGGTTTTTCAACCCGATTCTCCGAAAACCCATTTCTGGCTAATTTTTTTATGGCGATTTTTGTCGGAAAATATATTTGGACTTTCCAAAAATATTCCAAACTCATTTTTTGAAAGATTCAATCTTTAAACACGGCGAATCAAATATCTAAGTTTTGGCCCTCCACGGCCTCGCCGAAAAACCCAGTTTCCGGCAACCACTCAATGCAAAATGTATGTCAAATCGTAGATCAATGCACATGGAACACAAATATGCCATTTATTTAGATTAAAAATCCCTATACATGGATAGATCTAGGTTTTTAAGTTTTAGACACCCTTATAGTCGAAAACTTTAATTTCAATTTTTACGGCTAAAACGTACTCCAAAAATTCAGAAAAAAATATATTTAAGACCTACGTGACATGGGTAATGTCATGGTATATTCGGATTCACAAAACTCATCCGTGATCCGAAACCCATTTTTGCAACCCCATATTTTTGTACCCGAAAATATTCTGAAAATTATCTAATAAATCCAAGCTGGCTTTGATACCAATGTTGGATTTATATGCACATACACATGCGAAAGCGTGCGAAATTTTCAGAATCATTAAACATTAGGGTTTTCGAGTGTATCTTAAAGAGTAGATCGCAAAAATCCAGGGAACCACGAATTTCAATCCAACGATCTCGCCGTCGAGATGATAACCACGAAACTCGAGTTATTACTGCAGCACCATAACACCGCAATCGAAATCCGGTGACAAATACGACATAAATTCTCTACACAGAATTTTCTTTTTAGTGCTCTCTCTCAAGGGGATATAATGCTCTCTATTTTCTCAATTGTGCCTCTACACAATTGTTTTGTGGTATGGTAGTGATCCTTAGGGTTTGCCCCTAGTTTCCATATCCTTTCGTCACCACACATGGTAGAAAATTCAAATCCCATCAGTTACCATTTGTGAATATAGAAAGTGAAAAAATTCTCATTTTTCAAATATGGAAAGATACCCCACGTTGGACATTAATTCCTTCACCAAGAAAAAAGAAAAAATGGTCATTCTCTTTGTGTTGCCTGCTGCTTCCTCACATTCTCAACCAGCTTGGTCCGAGCCATTTTAGCTGCACTTGTTTCCTGCACCAAAACATGTAGTGAATGCTTTTGAATTACATTCCAGAGGACAAACTAGCAAATTGTAGTGCAGGAGAAAAGAAATATAGACTTGTGACAAGTTGTTGATCACGCATCTCCAACACAAAGGTTTAGATAATATCATGTACGTCGGTGCATTTGAAAAAATATTTGACTACTGCTGTTGTTTGGAAATATGGTATATCAATCCCCCTGACGTAAAATTGCCACCCACAAGGTACCCAAAAAAAAAATCCCTTTTAACGGTGATATCTGTGGACGATTTATATTATTTTATATTAGTTAGAGATTTTGCATGGTATCATCGGAAGACATTCCACTCCATCTGAATCACTAGAGCAAAGGAAAATGCGGCTCAATCGAGCAAGCACATTTAAAATCCATGGACCCAGGAGTAGACAGAAAGTATGTATGTTCAATGTAGAGGCTCATTCCTTGTGCCAGGAGGAAGATATCAATCCTGACTTGTCAAATGGAATAAGGTACATACACCCGACAAAGGAAATCCATATTTCATTTTGATTTGATCAGCTCCACCAGCCTTTTCATCCTGGGGCTCTTCATTTGTTGTTGAACTTTTTTCTGTTTTAACTTAAATCTGCTTGAATTTACCTAGAAGGAGAATAAAGATCAACGTGAAGGAAGACATCTAAGACATTTCAAGTGAGATTTAGCTAATTTTTGTAACTTAATTATCGAATGAATATTGTTGTCCATTATCTTTTACTCACCTTTAAGGGCCTGAGATTGTCTTGTTAGTTTCTCCTTAGTTATGTTTGGCATCATGTTGTGCCCTTTTGGTATTTCTCCTTGATCGTCAAGGTCAATGCCATCTGAACATACAAAGAGAGTGAGTTGGAAAAAAACAGGAAGGAAAGAAGGGGAACATGGCTTCATTTTCTCTAAATACATGGAAAGACCAGACAAAAGGATATTATCAAGTAATATATAGATGTCCGTTGTAGGCATCAAGTCAATCCCTCAGATTAAATGAAATTTCCAGATTTGATCCTCTCTTCACAAGTTTCATACCCATTATATTCAAGTCAATATCATCCTCGTCCAAGTCCAGGCTGTCTATTTTTTTCAACATTATCTGAGAAGTTAGCTGTTGAAAATATTGTTAATAGTTCTTTAATACTTTCTCTTGAATCTTCGGTTTGAGGTACAGGTTCATGTGTTACCCTAGATTTCAGAGATTTTGGTCTATGGTCCAGTGGATCCCTAACCTATTCACAGGGCTACACCTTCTATGATTAATGATGGGGCACGAGATTAGACCCAAACGTAACCAAAGGTTTGAAGGAGTTGCCAAACAACATGTGGATGGACATCATCATCTTGTTTAACAACCGGCAACTATTTTGAATATTAACGTGGTTGAAAATTTGTTAATTTGATTAATCCATCAAGTTAAGATATTGTTAGAATAGTTAGAATTAACTGAACAAAATATATAAATATTGCACTACCAAGAAGGAATAGAGAATATGATCGTTGAGTTTTCTCCCCGTCTCTCTCCTCTCGCTGTCTCTCTCTCTAAGCATGCTCTCTCTTTTTCTTCTTCATCTTTTTCTTATTCTCTCTTTATCTCTCCGTCTTTCTATCTTTATCTCTCTCTATCTTCTCTAATTCTCTTTCAGTTATTCATTCTTCAATTTCCACAGTTGACTAATAAAAATTGCAGTCAACTTACCCTTTTTTTAGTTGAGTGATTGAGTTAACCAATCAATCGTTAAGCACCATAGTCGACTGGCTGAGGTAGCCAACTGACTGGCAAAGTCTCACAGTCGATTGGTTTAAGTAACTAGTCAACTGGGTTGTGACAAATGGGTATCAGAACCACTGTTTTTCGATATCACACAACATCATTGGCGGAAGGCACTAGATAAAAGATCACGGAGGACCAATTCAAAATGCAAGAAGCTAAACTATAAGTATTCATGAAGGAGTCACAAGAATAACGATTGTAAATCAACAAGAAACTTGAAGGTGTGTGATGATTACTACAAGAACAAAATCAAAAATTGAAGTCTTTATGAATGGTGTGCATGCCAAATATGTTCGGTCTTCAAAATGTTTAATAAAGATAAATTGGAAAAACCAGAAAATGATAGTCTCAAAATCACTCATCAACCCCGAGAGAAGGTAGAACAATGCAAGAAACCGGGTCCCATTTATCAAAGAAGGATTCTTTCAATCGTGAGCTCTTGCCAAATCTCCCAAAAATTGAATTTCTATTATTTGTTAGGGAAAATTTTAGGATGTGATTGAGAAAAAATTATAAATTTTTTAATGTATATCAAATCTCAACACATATATGAGTTGATACTATTGAAATGTACCTAGAAGAGAAGACAGAAATCTGATTTTAAGGGGTAAAATTTATCAAAAAAAGACATGGATTGGGAAGAGTTTTTCAAACTTCTTTGCTTGCGCTTCGAAGTTAAAGGAGTTCGGAATTTAGTTGAAGACTTCAATAAACTACACCGGTATGGATCAATGATGGAATATTAAGGAAAATTTGAGGAACTCTAGTCCCTCATGCTCTATATAAATCCTACACCGACAAAAACATACTTCATCTCTAGTTTTACCAGTGGAGTCAAAGATGAGATCAAGTCAATAAAACCCACAACTTTATTGCAAACCTTTGAAATAGCTACACTTCAAGAACAATCATTGGAGTTGGCTAAACAAAGGGAGATGGCATATATAGGAGTTGGGACCATGGA